>OX335650.1:5000000-10000000 GCA_946894095.1 Incurvaria masculella | reverse complement strand
TATCCCGTGAACCCAGTTTCAGCCATTTACGTTATCGTTATCATTTTTGACCTCCTAGTCTAATAATTTATGCAACTAATATTTACATATGGAGATAGTCAAAGTTGTTCTTTTTTCAGTTTCGGAACAGTTTTGCCAAGCCACTTGAAAATGTGAGTATCGAAAGTAGGTTCCAATTCTGGATGTTCTGCTAGATACCCATACTAAAAACCTCATGTCTGGTTCTTTTTTTTTAATTTAAAGAATTAGAGAGACGGTTTATTTCCAAAGTTACATGGTACTCTAGCTTATTTGAAAAATGCCATGGTTGCAGTATTAGCTCGGAAAAAATAGGTCAGGTGGTAAAGGCCTAGGGCCATGAAAACAACAAGTTCAGAGTAATCAGAACCACCCTAAGCCTACATAAATTACCTAAATATTTACCTCAAGAACATAGTTGGATATTTTAAGACGTGGTGACATTTTTATTTCTCTGCGTTCAAACAATAATTTCTAACATTAATCTGTGGTTCAACCCCAGATTTTAAATAAAAAACCACAGAGAGTCGTATTTAGAGTCGCGGTCCGATATAAACCATCGTTAGCAAAAGCACGTTCAAAACTGGTCCGATTCGCGCTTACAGCCCCCAAAATGGCGTCCCGTTAGCGCTATCATGCAATGCCGTACACTCTGTGTGTGTACTACACAGAGCTCACGCTTTGGAGGTAGGGCACGATATGTGTAACTGTCAATGTCACTTTCTGACGTTTCGAAAGAGCAGTCTATCGTCTTTCCACCGTGTTTTCACAAACGTTTGAATGTACCTTAGTTGAAAATTTAAGTTCAACTTAGAGCAATTGATTAGATTAAAATTTGAGGTGCCCTACTATAATTAACGTCATCTGTTCCATGTTTGTTGTTCTGTTTCCGTAAGCGCGTACACAAACGGTCCGAATCGTCTGTAATGCTTACTGCTTTAAGCGTGTAATCTGATTCGGGACGCTTGCATACGCTTTTAGCAGTGTAATCTATTACAGTTCAAATCGGAACGCGCAGTTAGAGTAAACCTGACAAAATTTAGTAGGGGTTTAGCATTGGAATCTTAGAAAAAAAACCATACAAAAACCGGGTTAGGCCCCATTTCAATGAGGAAGTAAACTTCCGCGATACATTCGGACAGACTCTCTTCTAGCGGAAGTTTAATTCCTCGTGAAAACGGGCCCCTTAGGTTAGGCTAGGCCAAGTCGTTTTCACTTTCCTGCATATCTACTCTGAGCCGGCAGTCTCAGTTCTCACCTAAATTGGCGTTTACGTAACTTCGGAGTTCCGTAAAAACGTCAAACTCCATTCAAGTTTTTACTAGATATTCTGTGGTTTTACTTATTCAAGCTGTCAAAGTCAAACGCGGGCTTCCGATTTGTATGAAAACGCGGAGTGGACGTAAACGGCAACGACGACGTATTTACGGCAACGTTGAGTAAGCTGGCAAATCAAGCTCGGACTCGCAAATCTTAGTTCGCTTAACGCCCACTGCGCGCGCTCTTCAATTTCTCCATACATTTGAAAACGCCAGTCGATCGGTTTGCCGTAACGCCAATTTAGGTGACAACTGAGACTTCAGGTACAGGAAAGAGAAAACTAGCGGAACTTACTTCCTCGCGGAAACGGGGCCTTAGGTTAGACTAGGTCAAGCTGGCTAACTCGTTTTCGCTTTCCTGCATATCTACTCAGGAAAGCGAAAACGAGTTAGTCACAGATGAAAGTGAGACACTTTCGCCTGACGTCATCAAACATCAAATGTTGTTGTCATTGCACTCTAATTAGAAAGGGACTACACTATGGTGACTCGTGGCTGTCATTTCATGAGTACGAATATTCTATATTCTATGGAAAGCATCGATCGACTCACCGGTGATACACAGGTGAGAACTCATGAGTAGCACTGCATTCAGGAATGTGTATATTGCGGAGAATTCACAATGTACGCGTACACGACCGTTCCGAATTGCTTATATTCACTCCTTAGAGCATTTAAAATGCTCTAAGATTCACTCCCGTGAACATCATTTTGACATAAAGGACGCGACTCTATATCGCACACAGCGCTCACGGTTGAGAGCATGTGCGCCGCTTTCATTAGCGTGTTTTTCTGGAGTTCTCCGATTGTATGCACCTATGTTCTGAAATAACGAAGGCGTGTGCATGCAAAAATAGGTCTATGATTTCTACAGAGTCAATTTCATGTCCAAATCCGAAGCCTGTGTCAGAAACTACATGAAATAGCAAAAAAACCCCCAAAAAAGTTTTGGAGCCGATTTTGTAAAAAAATCTCATCAAGCAGTTTGCATTATGAGATTTTTTAATAAGTTAGGTGGTTGAAAGTAGCCAAAATGAAACAAAAATCAAGATTTTACAAGACTATTGTTTATAGCAGCTTCGATAGTGTTTTCAACTAAAGCAGCTTTTTTTTCAGCTACTTTAAATGCACTTTGGTGCAGCGCTAGTGGAATAGTATGACCGCCTAATTTCTGCACATTAATAGTGCATTTTCCTTTATTCCAAGAAACGGTGAAATTAGCCCCTGCACCACCGCACAAATCCTCCTCGTATGCATTCGGGTCGGCTATTAGAAGGTCACTGAAAAAAAATTAGACAGTTATTTCATGAGGTTTAATTAGCTGGCACCGACTAATATAATGCGTAATACATTTTATTTGAATAAAAGATAATGGATTTCTGTTTAGGTTAGGTTACACCTATATAATAACACATTTCAAGTTAAAATATTTGCGAATATTATTCCGTAAATGTACTACAGTAACAGATAAATGACAGATATACTATTTAAGGTGGCCCAACCCGCTCAACTCCCCATACAAACGGGGAAAGAAGATCACGCCCATATTTCTTATCAGAGATCAAAATATTTGCTCAAAAGAGCTTTATTTGATCGAACTAGATGTCTGATGACCGTTGGCATTGTAAAATTGTGTTTGGTTTCTAAGTTATAAGGTCCGAAAGTTCGAATTTTTCGCGCGTTTTATACAATAACTTTGGTGGTTTATTACGCAATGATAAAGTAAGAAAATCTTAAAAAGATTAGTCATCAGACATAGCTTATTTAATCAAGATTTATAATCTATTTGGTTTTTGTTAGATTTTTGACTACAGCGGTCGTGGTTTACTTTTAGCTATAAGTCGTTTTGAAATCAAAATTTTCGTAAATCTTACCAAATCATTTTGCATTGTGCACATTATCTTTTTTGTGGACATGTTGCATCTTCCTCATCACGTAGCCTGTCTTTTTCTTTGAAACAGAGAAGTTCCCAGAGCGCAACAGCACGGTTTTGTACAGTGCCCGCGAATGAGTTAGTGCCGCCGGGTTGGGCCACCTTAATGCACGCCGCTGACAGCTCCTTTACGGAACGCTGCAGTTATAGAAGTCGGCCATCTTGGGAGGACAAGAAAAACGAACCAATCACATGATGCTGTCATAAATGTCTTTAGAATTATTAAGTGCATAATGGTAACATTTTCTATGGCTCCTTGCTATTATGAAGCCGTGATTGGCTGTTTGTCTTGGCCCCCCTGACGTCAGTCGTTCTTTATGGATTGAAGGTTCTAGGTTCAGTGTCACATCTGTCCGAAGGACAGTATATATTGGTAATCTGTGACCTTAAAGTAGGTAACCAATGAGTTACAATAGTGAAAATAAGAAATTACAAACCTTGTGTAGATTGAGAAGCTACTAAATACCGGCAAGCCATTCAATTTCAATGATGTTCTCTTTGTGGGATCCACGATGATCTCCTCAGTCTCAGCATTATAATCAACTTCGGGCAGAGTCACTGCAATAAACAGATTATTTGTCCATTGTATTCTAATTTCTTGGGATGGTCTCGTAATTATTGATATTAATTATGCGATTAGTACGATACTGAGTCAGCCAGTCCATTGCATTCCCTTACTTTTCTTTACTATACATTAATACACTTTACACGAGGGATGAGTTCCACAAGAAATCACGTTAAGTGAAATTCGCGTACATAGTAGTAGCATTACTTTCAACGCCACGGTAGGCACTGGCATTTGTAATGAAAACATATGTGGGTCAAAGTCCAATGTGTGGCGTCTATGGTGATGCCGTTTGTACATACATATACATTTACTTGTTGTTAATTTATAGGTATGTTTACTTATTGAAAATTACCAATTGCTTAACACAATTGGAATTAGTTAAAACAATTTTAGTCTTCTATGTTAAGGCGTGCTTTCCCGCTCTACTTCCGGTATAAACGTCGAAAGAAGATCGTGCGCACATTTCCTGTCGGTAATTCAAAATTATACTATAAACAGGTTTCTTATATTGAACTACATAGATGCTTGATGACCATTCGCATTGTAAAATTATGTTTGGTTTGTAAATTACAACGCCCGAATGTTCAAACTTTTTGCCTGCTTTATGCAATAACTTTGGACGATCAATGATAAAACAAAACGATCTAAATAATGTTAGTCATCAAGCCTAGCTTGTTCCATGAATATTGAAAATCTCAGATATCACTGTCCAAGTTCTGCATTGACCAATCGCGTCGGGCCCTCGCCTTGCGTCACATTGACAAATCTTGTGAAGAGGAGAATTTTAACGCAAAATATGAAATTCGCATAGTAGCGAATCCGCACAAACCGGGTCGCGTAAAGAGTGGTGTTACTGTATTTACAAACAAGTTCTTCCCCAACCCTATAAACACTGCGCCCTCTGGATTCTTTGTTTTCCACATTTTTGGAAGGACTCCTGGTTAGAAGGTGGTTCATGTCCAATTGCGATTGGTACAATTGTTGCATCACTCTGATGATGAATAAACTTATATTGGGTAATAGTTAAAAAGTGATAGTCGATTGCAGTAATAAATACTAACAAGTTCTCAAGGCGGCCATGAGTGCAGTGAGAGCGCAGTCCAGGACACTGCCGTCATTGTCAGTGCAGCACAGATCGCAATAGAGAACCCATGCCAGCTTATCCGGCACCACACAGAGGTCGTGCAAGTCCACGCAGCGCGAGCCCACTACCGCATCGTTGAGCAGCGTGCTAAGTGCCTGCGCTAGCTCTGACGGCGGCCCCGGCCGGAATCGCGACGAGCACAACGCGGGCAGCTCCATGTTGGTCACTAGGTAGCCGACATCGGGCTCCTCGGGTTTAGGCGCTGCAAGCTCCTGTAATTTGTTTTATAGTACAGTAGGTGTGCACTGGCATTAGGTGTGCAGTGGGTACGAAAGTGAGGTAAAATGAGTCTGTATTATATCATAGTTATGTTTCATATACATTGACAGAATTTATTCTTGAATCTTTTTTTGTACAGACCAAACCAATATGTAGGTGGAGTGCCTACAAAATATTTTGTTTACATGTTTGGATCCACGAAGCCAGTAACGTGGAAAAATGCCTTTTGTCTGAGTAAAGGTTAGAATGGGAGTAGGACGTCTACATTTGACTATCTTCTTTTAATTTTCAATCATTAATTCAATAAACTTTCTGTCCAATAGTCTTTTATCTTCACATAGCTTCCAACAGTTTAATATCAATTTCCAATCTTAACATCCGGCGGGGTGAAAAGGGAGAAAATATGATCCTCACATGGATAATTTAGATTAGGGTTCAATTATAAATGATGGGGAGCTAGATATAAATCCTTTTGTAGACAAATTAAAGTACTGATGATTAAAACCCAAGTTAATAACTTTGAAACCAACATAACTGACCTTGCAGAAGGAGGAAATAATAGGTGCGACAATTTAGAATCATCTGGCCTGAAATCTACCAATAGCTAACATAAATACCTTTAACTTAGTGTTAAACACTATTTTTGATGAGATCATGAAAAAGTTCTTTATTTCTGTCAGTTTTTTTAACAGTGTCACGTAGTGGATTTTTGGTAAGCCACTACAGTGTTCATAGCTCCTTGGCCAAGGCTAATCCAATCGCCTTGCTCCCTCCGTGGTTTTACCTAATTAAAATCTTCCTTACCCTCAGAAAAAAAGAGAAACGAAAATGATAATTTCGTAGTGCGGCGACCATTTTGGGTCGCGCACTTTACCAGCAGCCTTCGCAAAGAGCGCACCTCTACAAACCGCGGTCCACCTACCGCGGTCCCTGCGGGGCTCTTCTTGCGAGCCCCTAAATGTAACGACTGACCGCGCGAGGCACGGCTCGCGAGGGGTCGCCGTCGCCGGCAGCGACGTGGCGAGGTAGCCGAGCACGCTGACCGGCCATCCGCGCAGCCGCGCCGATGCGCCCCGCGCCGAGCAGCGCTGAGCCACGCCGCCACGCCGTCAGCCGGCGTTGACGACGCGGCCGACACGCCGGCGCCGCTGCTCTGAGCCGACGCCCCGCGCGCCGCACCGCACGCGCGTGCACCCACCATGCTGCGCACCGACGTGGTCCACCACTGAGTGAACCAACCACCAAGTTTTTCTACCCTTAACGGAGGCCTCAACGACAGACTTTCTAACTGCAAACCATTTACGTACCGCCTGAGCATTTTGTTGTTTAGTTTTCTTTGTAATAAACGTCCACCTTTATTCTCACTAAAATTGGTCGTATTCTTTTTCCCCGTCCCTGGTAGTACTTGGCTCGGCTACCCACCAAGGGTACACCGATTCCACATTTAATTTGGAGTGGTGGCGCGTGATGACGCGGACGGAGCCGCCGCTAAAGCGAGGGTTCCGGTCGAACGTCACACTGGCATCCACTGGTTCGGAGACGAGCAGGACTAGGAATCCTGTTTCTATTTTGCGCCCCACTCCAAACCGAGCTATGTACTGCCTGGGAGGGAAAAAGAATATTTAATTTGTAAAAAGCCAGGTTTCTGTTGAGCCCTCCATTTTTCTTCTCATTAATTGTTTGCTGTAACATTTTTACGTGTGATTGTTGTGTGCTAGTGAGCTATCGCATTGGTTGAGACGATAACGCGTTCGATTCGGCGATCGACCTAACCTTGAAACCATGTTTCGAAGTTGATTCGACCACCGAACGAGTAGATCCTGTTACGCCCCACTCACTTCACACAGTACTTACGTTTCGCCTTCAGCTGAAAAACATAAATTCATTCCATGTTTAGCTGCCCTTGATAACTTCACATTGAACTTAGATTTCACTACACAACATGGCCGCGCGACACAGCGCGAGCGATGTCTTTACTGCGCTCACTTTGAGACGACAGATTCATAATTTCGCATCGATAATCTAAAACTTTCGATTCCCCGTTGGTATTTCGCGTTCACTTCAACTTGCCTAACACGCTCCCTCCTACTGAACTAGATACGGTCTCACGTTTTTTTTTCGTTCTGTTTTGGTTAGCGCTCGGTAGATCCCGCCTGTTACCCAGTATGATTCCGTTTTGTTTTAATTTAGTTCAGACGGCGCGTGTGCCGTAGGAATTTTTACGAGTTGTTTTTTCTTTGCTCGCGAAAATACCCACGTTTTTTTTTCTTTCCCTCGCTCCATCTAATTGTCGCGACGCGGAGCGGTCGCGCGGGCGCGTAGTTTCACGGCCCTGATCACCCAACCTTCATTCGTTGGGGACCATTTTTTTTTCTTGAACTTTTGATGCCCATACTGTTTCTTCTCACTTACCTTGCGCATGCACCTCGTGCGTTTCAAGACTTTCACAGCCCGATCACTCAACCTTCATTCGTTGGGGATCACTTTTTTTATTTTTTTTTTTATTTTAGAGTTTATTATGCGTGCATTCTATGCGATGTTAAGAACGTATTTACGTTAAAAGTTTAGTGCGTTACTTAGACTTTTTCGAGTTTATTTAATAACTCAACATGTCGTTACGCAAGTTAACATTTAACCTTTTGCGAAAGGAAGCGCTGGAATACGAGGTTAGGATCCGCGGTGAAGTACCTCTGGGCACCGTGGCAGCGCTAAGACGACAGGTCGCGTCCTTAGCCCGGGACCAACCATCGGAAGAGATATTCTTCACGGACGAGGATCCGGGAGATGAGTTGGAGTCCATCCGCAGCCAGCTCAACCGGCTCGTACTGGCGGCAACCGACGCTAAACTCACGCCGTGCGTTAAGGCCTTACTGGACCACCTGTTCAATAGAATCACGCGCGTGGAGGCGTCGTCGGACGAACAAGTCGCGCTCAAGGACACGGTGTCCAACTTATTCGCCACCACCGAGTCCGCCTACCTCGGGAAGGACGAGGACGGTCCTACCTCACCGCCCCCTTCCCCTGCTTCGCTCGCCCCCCCAGGACCATTCGAAAGTGACGCCCCGCCGCCGCCGTCCGCCTCGAGCGTTCCTGTGTCCGTCGCCACCCTCACCTTAACCGCGCCGCCGCCGCCGCCGCCTTCGCCCGCGCCGCCCGGACCCGTCGCAACGTACGCGTGCCCCGCAGCTAGGTACAGTGACGCAGTCGCGAAGCTTAAACTCACGTACGATGGCGAGAAGGACGTGCGCGCCTTCCTGGAGCGGATCGAGGAGCTGCGTGAGTCACGCTCGATAACAACTCGCCAGTTATTTGTAGCCGCCCCCGAGTTGTTCGAAGGGCCGGCCCTTCATTGGTACCGGAGCGTACGTCATTCAGTTGCCACGTGGGAGCAGCTCAGCGAACTGTTGCTGACAGAGTTTGACGAGGTCGATTTAGATCACCGGCTGCTGGGGGTGATACGTGCCCGCACACAGGGAAGAGATGAAAGCGTAACAATTTATTTTGCAATTATTCATGGGCTTTTTAATCAATTGCGCGCGCCACTTTCCGAGAGCGCTAAGCTTGACATTTTATTACGCAATGTGCGCCCTACCTACATCGGTCCACTCTCGCTTGTAGAGATTAAATCTGTAGATCAGTTAAAATCGTACTGTCTAAAGATCGAAGCCACCCGTGTTCGCTTCCGGTCCTTTAAAGAGCCCAGCGCGGCCGGCGCCGACGCGCCCGCGGCCGAATTTGCTTATAAAGGCGGCACGCGCGCTAGCGGAGGTAGCTCGCCGCGCGCGCCCGCTTCCCGCAGAGTGAACGCGTCCGCGGTCGCTCAAAACAAACCGCGCGCCGACCTACAAGTTTATTGTCCTCGTTGCCGGACCAGCGAGCACTCGTTTTTCCGATGCCCCGCTCCCCGCGAACTCAGGTGTTTCGGTTGCCAGAAACCCGGCGTACGACAGAGCCAGTGCCCTGAGTGCACGAAAAAAAACTGATAGGTCCGCGTTATGAAGGTGTTACCCTTTCCCAGTCCTCCAAAGAATGGACGGATTGGCTTATGTATCTTAAGACCTTTTTTTGTTCCTATCATAACGCGGTTTTGTGTTCTAGTTTAGACTTAGATAATAGACCTTATGTAAATATAACTGTAGGTTTACTTTCCCTTCGGGGCCTCCTAGATTCGGGGGCCTCGGTATCGTTCGTGAACCGCGTAACCAAACGCCAACTCGTCGCGAACGGATACCTACTGCATACGGACCTCCGCGTGCGAGTGACGGTAGCCAATGGGGCCACCGCACAAGCAAACGGGTACTTCCGAGTGCCCGTGACTTACAACGGACTTACGCGTGAGCTAATTTTTCATGCCGCGCCAGACTTGAACGCCGAATTAATCCTCGGGATCGATTTTTGGAAATCTTTTAGGTTACTTCCCACTCAAGTGACTCTCGTGGATTGGACCGGCACACCTGCTTCATTTTGTGATAAGGTCGACGTCGACCACTTGGTCGACTACGACGGACTGACCGCGACGCAACGGAACGTAGCCGACAGCGTTATCTCTCGCTTCGATACGATAACAGCGGACGCCGCTGGACTCGGTATGACGTCACTCACCGCTCACTCGATCGACACCGGAGACGCCGCGCCGGTCAAGCAGCGAACTTATCGCCTTTCCCCGCACAAATTAGAGCTCATCAACCGCGAGGTCGACAAGCTGTTAGACCTAGGCGTGATCGAGCCGACGTCGAGCGCTTGGAACTCACCCGTGCTGCTTACGGTCAAGAAAGACGGAAAGTTTAGGTTTTGTCTAGATTGTCGAGAATTAAATCGGGTGACTAAGAAAGATTCTTATCTAGTGCCCTACGTGTCAGACATACTCGACAACTTACGCGACGCGAAGTACCTGTCCTCGATTGACCTTAGCTCGGCCTTCTGGCAGATCCCCCTTGACCCCAGCTCGCGCGAAAAGACCGCTTTCAGTGTTCCCGGGCGCGGCACGTTCTGTTATAAACGTATGTGTTTCGGTTTAACTAACGCGCCGGCGACCCAGCAGCGATTAATGGACCAACTTTTTGGATCCACCTATCACGGTAAAGTATTCGTATATCTCGACGATATCGTGATAGTATCTTCAACTTTTGAAGAACATCTAGACATACTCTTAAAGGTTTTGGACGTGCTCAAGATGGCTAACTTGACCACGAATAAGGAGAAATCGGTTTTTTTTCGCAGTAGTCTAAACTACTTAGGTTTCGTAGTGGATCGTTTCGGGTTGCGCCCCGACCCCGGTAAGACAAAAGCCATAACGGAATGGCCTACCCCCACCAACGCAACCGAAGTACGTAGGTTTCTCGCGACCGCCTCGTGGAACCGCCGGTTCATCCCTGACTTCGCTTCTCGCGCCGCGCCGCTGAATAAGTTGACGAGCACGAAGCGCGGGACGCCGCCGTTCGCGTGGTCTGGCTCCGCGGAGCATTCTTTCCGTGACCTCAAGCTAGCTCTGAGCACCGCTCCCGTCCTATCGTGCCCGGACTGGTCACAGTCTTTTCAGGTTCACACGGATGCTTCCCAGTGCGGACTAGGTGCGAAACTAACACAGGTCATCGGGGGTCACGAAAAAATAATCGCGTACGCGAGCAGAGCCCTGACACCTTGCGAGACCAACTATTCAGCGACGGAACGCGAAGCCCTAGCCGTTATCTTCGCAGTTGAACATTGGAGGTGCTATCTCGAGTACGGTCCAATGTTCACTATTTACACAGACCACTCCTCTCTAAAGTGGTTCCTTTCCTTAGACAACCCGACCGGTCGTCTCGCTCGTTGGGGCATCCGCTTATCCCCCTTTAATTTTGAGATCAAGCATCGCAAGGGTAAGGAGAATGTCATCCCGGACGCTTTGAGCCGCGCCCCCCTCCTGTCCTCAGCAGAAGCGACCACGCCCGACGTATGGTACGACCGGCTAGCGAAGTCATGCACGGATAACCCGCAGTCCGTACCTAATTTTACCTTACGGGATGGTAACTTGTACCGTTTTACCCGAAGTAAATTCCAGCTCGATAGGGACTTCGAGTGGAAACTCGTTATTCCCGCGGGCCGGCGCGCCGCGACAGTCCGTTCCTGTCACGACGAACCGACCTCGGGTCACCTGGGAGTCTATAAAACGTATCGGAGGCTCGCCCTGCAACATTTCTGGCCAGGAATGTACCGTGACGTCACGGACTACGTGAGGAAGTGTGAGACGTGTCTGGCACACAAGCACGCTCAACACGCTACACTCGGCCAGATGGGGCAGGCGAAACAGTGCTCGCGACCCTTCGAGTATATATCTATAGATATAACCGGTCCCTTTCCCGCGTCGCGAAAAGGTAATGTTTACATTTTAGTCGTTACTTGCGCGTTTAGCAAGTATTGTATTTTCTTTCCGCTCAGGCGCGCGACGGCCAAAAATATCGCCGACCGGTTGGAAAACGGAGTCTTTCTTGTACACGGTGTTCCGAAAACCGTTTTGTCTGATAACGGAACGGAGTTTATCGGATCGGACCTCCGTGACCTACTCCGTCGGTACAACATACCCCAACAGTTTTACACACCGAAGTACACGCCCGAAATAAATATCGTTGAGCGGTACAATCGCACGCTCGTTACTATGTTAGGTACTTTCATCAAAGACGACCATCGCGTTTGGGACAACCTGTTGCCCAAGCTCCAGTTTGCAGTGAATACGGCGGTGAACGAGAGCACTGGGTTCACGCCCGCCTTCCTGACCTACGGCCGCGAGCTGGTGTCGGACGGTGGCAGTTACGGTCGCCTGCGCGATGAGTCGATTCACGATCATTTACTAACGCCTACAGAGAGTCGTGTGGAGGACCTCTCCGAGCTCAACGATATATTTAAGAGGGTGCGGCAAGCCCTCGACCGTGCACACTTGACCAACAAGGCTCGCTACAACCTACGCCGCCGCCCTGAATCTTTCCAGGTCGGTCAGCAGGTTTGGAGGAAGTCCTTCATCCGTAGTGACGCTGGTAGGTATTTCTCCTACAAGCTAGCGCCTCGCTATGTCAAGTGCACGATTTTGAAACGGAAGACCCCCACGGTGTACGAACTCGCGGACGAAAAAGGCAAGTCTATAGGTGACTGGAGCGTCAAAGATTTTAAGCTTACATTAGTTTAACGTATTTCCGACCCGATCTCCCAACGCGCTCTGCATTTCAATTTATTTTTTTGGAATAAAGTGTTCTCATTTTATTATATGGTTGACCGTTTTGGCGAGTGCCAAACGCCCTTTTTGCCCCGCGAACCTTAAGCGGAGGGGACACCAGTTTTTTTTAAACCCTTATCTTATGTAATGTTTTCCTTCACCACAAGTCAAAACGTAGTTGTATTCTGGCCTTGAGTTTAGAAGGCCCCGCGGATGTTTCATTTTTTTTCCTTCAGTTTCTCTTCCTGCCGCCGGGACTAATACGTTCCACTTGGGAATGTCCCCGGCCGCATTTGTTTTTGACGGGCCCCACACCTTTATTGGCTCCCGCCCTTGCCCTCTGTTCGCGGACCTAATCGGACACTCGGCAAACATTCGCGGCGCGCTTCTAACTCGTTTTCTATCCTATGGTAGATTTAAAATGTATTGAATGCGAATCCGAGCAAGTCGGCGCGTAATAAGTATTGATATTACTCGGCCGTTCGGACACGCGACGCGATCACGGCGGCGCGCACGCTGGCGAACGCCACCGAAATCGATTCGTCTCGTTCCGTTCGCGTCACAGCGGAACTGCAACAGTTCATTTCAGTTTAATTCATTCACGAACGAAACTTTTCACCGGTTCTCGTATTGTAAAATATTTCAGTTGAGTAATTTTACTCGGCGCATTATGCCCACTTTTAGTTCCGTTTTTTTTTCTTGTTTTGTGATTGTACTAGTGTAGGCGGCTAGGTTTCGGTTGAAGCGACGGCGCGCGCGCCGTGGCCGCGTGGGTGCACGTGCGCTGAGCGCTTTTTAGGATCTAGGCACCTAGGTCATCTAGGTATTAAGGCGTGTTCACACTATGCCAAAATAAATTTTTTTTTTTTTCAAAATAATGTTTTGTTGTTTTGCCTCCAAGGCTACGATCATGCCCCTCCATTTATGTTAGCTCATCGCTGCGCTGGGCCTGACCCTCCTTCATCCACTTCATGGATTGTGGATTCCTTTAATGTTTTTTTACTTTATTTTTTTTATTTTTTTTTCGCAATAAGGCTTCCGCTGCACTGGGCCTCACCCTCCTTCATCCACTTCATGGGCTGTGAATCCTTTCAAAGTTTTTTTTAATTTTTTTTTCTCGCAACATAGGCAGTTTGAACACGCGTCCTGTTTTTCTAACGGTATCATGCCAGACCGGCAGACCTAGACTGTGCCTCCAATACCACTACCTAGGCCCAAGTAGTAGTAAGTAGGTCGTTAAGTCCTTAAAGTTAAGCTTTTGATTTTTTTTTAATTTTTTATGGAGAGTTACCTATGTCCCTCTCTCACCTCGTTATTGGGCTATTTAATCCCTATACCGGTTCCCTTCGTAAAGCGGACCGTGTTTGGTTTTGTTGATTTATTTAGTTTGTTGTTTTGATAATGTTAGTACTTAGTTGCCGGGTACCTACTGGACTGTAGTGTTGTTTTGTTTTTTTTACTTGTAGGTTCCCCGACGTCACCTCGCCAGCCATGCTGCTGGGTGCCGTCAGTGGTTAATTTATGTGATTTGTGTTAGTTTTAGTGACGTCGTCTGGAGCGGCCCGCTCCCGCACCGGTCGTCCGGCCCGCGCCTTCGAGGGTCTGGACGGCCACTGCAAGGTGATGTCTGATCTTCCGCTGTAGGATGACCAGACTTGGAATGTTAGAGGCGAGCGAAAGATAATGCATGTTAGGGCGCGAGAGCAGGTCTTGTAAATAATGTGTTGTCCCGTAGTTTAGGCATGTGCGTAGCACCAAGCGGTTAGTTCTAGGGTAAGGGTGTCCTGAACTCCTCAAGCTCAGGGCATGATCGCTAGCCGCTCATTGGGTGCCTTAAAGGAGCGGTAACGACACTGTATGGTCCAACTCCTACTGCTAACTAAAGAAGCCAACTTACTTGTTGTGCGAGCCGGTTGCGGTCGCACCCATTATACTTCGACGTTTTACCTCACAGGAGCGGTAAGGACGATTTAGTCTAACTCCTAATGAAAAAAATCTAAGCCTGTATGAGCCATGTTTAAGTGCTATACTTCGTCGTTTTACCTCACAGGAGCGGTAAGGACGATTTAGTCTAACTCCTAATGAAAAAAATCTAAGCCTGTATGAGCCATGTTTAAGTGCTATACTTCGTCGTTTTTACCTCACAGGAGCGGTAAGGACGATTTAGTCTAACTCCTAATGAAAAAAATCTAAGCCGTATGAGCCATGTTTAAGTGCTATACTTCGTCGTTTTACCTCACAGGAGCGGTAAGGACGATTTAGTCTAACTCCTAATGAAAAAAATCTAAGCCTGTATGAGCCATTTTTTTTTGTGCTGTACTTTTCTTTTGTACCTTACAGGAGCGGCACCGTATCCTGTTAGAAGAATACGGGAACTCCTACAATAAATAAACAAGCCAACACGTCTTTTTAAATTAAGTTCTAGAGCCTAATTTGTGTTCCTTTTGCGTGGAGGAGTATCTATTTTGTTTTTTTTTTGGTCTGTCCTTTTTTTTTTACTGCATTTATTCCAGTAGGTAGCCCGTAGTTTAAGATTGTTGTTTTTTTTATTTGTGTCCCACCCGACCTTGTTCACTTACCCATTTCATTCAGGCTTCACCTGTGCCTGATTAGCCTTGGCTTACTCTCGAGGACTCGGTCTGTCGAGGGCGACAGGTCGGACGGCTCGTCGTCCTCTTTCCTTGAGAGGGGGGGTTGTGTCACGTAGTGGATTTTTGGTAAGCCACTACAGTGTTCATAGCTCCTTGGCCAAGGCTAATCCAATCGCCTTGCTCCCTCCGTGGTTTTACCTAATTAAAATCTTCGTTACCCTCAGAAAAAAAGAGAAACGAAAATGATAATTTCGTAGTGCGGCGACCATTTTGGGTCGCGCACTTTACCAGCAGCCTTCGCAAAGAGCGCACCTCTACAAACCGCGGTCCACCTACCGCGGTCCCTGCGGGGCTCTTCTTGCGAGCCCCTAAATGTAACGACTGACCGCGCGAGGCACGGCTCGCGAGGGGTCGCCGTCGCCGGCAGCGACGTGGCGAGGTAGCCGAGCACGCTGACCGGCCATCCGCGCAGCCGCGCCGATGCGCCCCGCGCCGAGCAGCGCTGAGCCACGCCGCCACGCCGTCGGCCGGCGTTGACGACGCGGCCGACACGCCGGCGCCGCTGCTCTGAGCCGACGCCCCGCGCGCCGCACCGCACGCGCGTGCACCCACCATGCTGCGCACCGACGTGGTCCACCACTGAGTGAACCAACCACCAAGTTTTTCTACCCTTAACGGAGGCCTCAACGACAGACTTTCTAACTGCAAACCATTTACGTACCGCCTGAGCATTTTGTTGTTTAGTTTTCTTTGTAATAAACGTCCACCTTTATTCTCACTAAAATTGGTCGTATTCTTTTTCCCCGTCCCTGGTAGTACTTGGCTCGGCTACCCACCAAGGGTACACCGATTCCACATTTAATTTGGAGTGGTGGCGCGTGATGACGCGGACGGAGCCGCCGCTAAAGCGAGGGTTCCGGTCGAACGTCACAACAGGTAATAGCGGAAATGCGTATTCATTCGTTTATTATCCTCCATTACGTGGATTTGGTATCTTTTGAGACTGTTTGATTTAAACTACTATACAGTAGATGCTGCTATAAACAAAAACTAAAGGAAAAGGACCTAGTAATTCTACCCATCTATTTATTTTTTATTTGAGACATTAATTGCCCAAGTACACTTAAAAAATTATGTATCCATTACTTCAAGTTATTTTTTCTTTGATTCTTTAGCTATTTGTCCCTCATACCAGATTTGTCCTACTTATGGCATTTTTTGTACAAACATTCTGTCAAACCTTACATCGGTTTGCAGTAAGTCATATTTAGGTGCCAAAAAGTCCGACAATATCAACCAGACATAAGCTAAGGGGCTAGAAAGTTACGTTTGTCGCTGCCTGTAAAAAATCAATTGCTTGAGACTTCCTAAAGTTACCGTTACCTACCTACTCATAAATGAACCATCTTAAAAAAAAAAAAACTTATAATTATTACAAGCATGTTTTGCAAACATTCTAGTAGCTAACTTGAGTACACACAGCCATTTCTAACCTTTTTATATTCACAGTTCAAACCAATTTTACCAATTGACATGGTTGGTATTATGGTTAAGGTTATTATAGATTTATCTTCTTTCTTCTTCAGGCGAAAAATATTTGAATTTTTATAACATCTCTAGTTAGTGCTTAAAAATAAAATAAATTTTAATTTTAAGCACTAACCAGAGATGGTGCCCTACAGCCCAAATCTCCTGAATAAAAAAAGCAGACTTCTAAAGATTTTCTTTTTTAATAACGCTTGTTTTTGAACGATGTAACGATGTAGTACATGTATCCCGCCGCAAGCTTAAGCACGCATTTCCACTATAAGCTGTAAAGTAATTTTTATTTATTTAAAATGCGTTGTTATTAAAATGTATAAATAACTTCTTAACACCTACATCTACAAATCTGTGACTGTTAAATTGATCATTTTCATTGTTTTCACATAAATGAGCAATTTTTTTAAGGCGCCTATATACCCTAGCGTAAAGTAAAGTAAAATAAAGCCAGTGCCATCATGTCAGTGGAAGGGTACGCACGTTTCGCGCGCTCCATCCCCGCTCCAAAAACCAGCAAGAACACTCGTTTCCCGAACGACTAGTATAATTTTGTGAATTTCCTGTATTTACAAGATTTTTAACAGCAAGGGGGATGTGTACTTCGTTATGGCTGAAATGTATAAGATTTTTTATATTTTGTTCTTCTAAATAGAAAAATAACTTACCTTACCCGACAGTAAATATTTGGCATTACCATGCATTACTGTAAATGCAGTGATGGTACCGCCACCTAGGGTCGAAAGTAGGTATTTAATGACATTGTGGTTGGTGTCACAAAGCATAAATGGCGCTGTTGTCAAGTCCAGTAACTTTCCACTAAGATAAGATGGTCTGATAAATTTTACTTTAGGTACAATTATGTGTCATCCTAGCCCTCCTGTTTTACAGGCCCTTGTAGATTGTGCTGCATGAATTGGTTATTAGGCACTTACCAGCTTGATTCCACAGACAACCGCTGTGTTTCCAAACTTAACGAGCGATGAAGCATCAGCAGTTTTGATAGAACCCAAATTGACGATCACCGGACGAAAGCCATCGAACGGCCTGTCATCTGGGCGGACATTCAACGACACGTAGTGACTGTAGTATTTGGCAGGATGTATTACTCTGAAAACAAAAATATTATTTTGGTGCGCTTAATTCGGCATAACTTAATATTCACTACTTTGCTTGTTTTCGTACAAAATATTTAAAAATATTCTAATGTTTATTTAACTTAACCCTACTTTGTTAGTTCAGCTACTACCGATTCCAATAACATAAGAATCACCGAAGAATGTTCATTCCAGTGAAGCAACCATAATTTGGCACAAGAGTAAAGATACTTACTTGTAAATTTCTGCCATTTTCAGCAGCAAATCATCAGCAAACAAATAAACCGGGAAAATCAAAGGGGCAATACACACACAACACCACAGACTAATCAGGGCACAACACAACCACAGAATATAATACTATGAACACAACCACAGAATGAATCCAGCCCACAGAATATAATACTGATCCTGACTATTTATTGACTCCACGTTTATGGGTTCTGTGATGGCAACGCTCGACGTGCTGCAAGAGAATACCAAAATCGATTTCCGAATCGCCAACGTTACCCCGATCACCGAGTATTCATACGTGTGCATAACGCTTACATGCAAGGCGAAATACCTGGTGCTCCACGCCGAGAAGGACGACCTGTGGTCGACGGGGAAGAAGCAGTGCTTGCCATGGTTCGGGAGGACCCGACTATAAGCATACGAACCATCTCACGACGTAGTGGCGTTCCAAAGTCTACAGTACAACGGATGTTGAGAAGGAACCGTCTACATCCCTACCACGTGCAACGTGTGCAAGCCCTCCTGCCCGCTGACTACGCTCATAGGGTGGCGTTTTGCAGAGAAATGCTTCGGAAGTCGCGAGAGGATGCACAGTTCTTCGACAACATTTTGTGGAGCGATGAATCAACATTTAAACGGCTTGGGATCTTCAATATTCACAATCTTCACTCTTGGGCAGTAGTAAATCCAAGAATAATAAGAAACGACCGCTTCCAACACCACTTCGGAGTAAACCTCTGGGCAGGCATACTAGGTGGAAGGCTCATTGGGCCGTTTGAGCTACCGCCGAGGCTCAATGGTCGACGGTACCTGCAGTTCCTGCAGCGAGACCTGGGTGAACTTCTGCAAGATATCCTGCCTGAGCAACAGGAGAGAATGTGGTTGCAGCACGACGGGGCACCAGCGCATTACACACGCATCGTTCAAGACCACCTTAACAATGCATACCCAAATCAGTGGATAGGGAGAGGGGGGACAATCCACTGGCCAGCGCGCTCACCAGACCTTAACCCACTCGACTTCTATGTTTGGGGATACTACAAAGAAATTGCCTACAGTAAGGAAAACGCAAACATACATCAGCTTCGGGACAAGCTACAAGCTGCCGCAGAGATAGTTCGGAACAATCATCGAGGCATGAGACTATTAAAAAGAAACTTTTTAAGGCGATGCCGTTTGTGTATCAGGGCTGGTGGCCGGCATTTTGAGCATTTACTGTAAAAAATAATGAAATAAACTGATCACACTGAACCCGCATTTTTTAATTTTTTTTCTTTTGAAGGTAATTTACTTCAATTACTGTCCATGTGTCAGAGAATTATTAACAAATTATACCTTGTTAGAATCGGCATAAATAGCAGAAGTTTTTTCAGCATCGGTTCACTTTTCGGTAGAACATTTTTTTTTTATAATCTTCATTCGAAATTCAGATATTTTTTATGGATTTAATATTGGTTGTTTAAAATGTATTTGCTACAAGAACAATATGAAAGCTATCTTAGTGGAATTTTTTTTAATAAAAAGACACATCACTATTTAGGACAGCACAGAAAACAAAAAATAGATATACACAATGTTGTATTTTTTAAATATTTTTTTTCTTTGAATTGGAGCTTATATTAATAAATCAGTAAAAAGTGCTCTAACTTCTAAACTACTAAGAATGCGGTAACTACATCCCTGGTGATTATGATAGCAAATAAGCTCCTCTATCACCCCAGTTCGTTTGGACCATGACTTTTGGGACACCCTGTATTATTGCACAGATTGCAACGGTGTACGCATACATGACCGTTTCGAATTGTTTATATTTACACAGATTTTACAAAGATCGCACGTGCGCTGTGTACGATGTTAAATGGCTGTCATTAAGCGAGTTTATGTGTAGTTTTTAACCGACTTCAAAAAAAGGAGGAGGTTATCAATTCGCCTGTATGTTTTTTTTTTGCTTTATTTTTATGCTTGTTACCTCATAACTTTTGCCTGGGTGAATAGATTATGATGATTATTTTTTTAAATGATAGCTAGTGCTTCCTAAGTGGTCCCATTTTAATTTGGTTAAGTTCTGACAATGATATCCATGAGAAAATCATAAAAGTCTTAAATTTGTATTAAGATGTGCGCGACAAATGGACGAATAACTCAATATGACGCCAACCGATTTCGGTGATTCTTATTTTATTGGAAAGGACGTGTACAAATTAGTAAGTGTACTTCAGATTCACTAAAAATAAACAAATAAAAAAAAAACCGACTTCAAAGAAAAAGCATTAAAAAGTAAAAAATAATTTCCATTTTTGTAGTTACGATTTCTGTTATTTTTTGAGTCGGTGTACGGTGCTGAGCCAAAGTATGACTTCCGACTGTCAAATTTGACATTTGGTCCATACATTTTATGTATGGCATTTATTGATGGCTCAGCCAAGTACGAGTAACGACTATGAATCTCATCAACAAAGTAAATCAGCTTATCTACTCATGGAAGCGAACGCCAGAACATCTTGTGACAGTTTCTGTGAATCTTTATGTAGTTTCTTTCATCGCTTGACACAATTTGTTTGGCCGAAATATCACTTTTAACACATGTTGGTATTACTTTTCGTTACTTCTTTGATTGCAACTAATTATCCCAATTTAAGAAAGCAGCAAATTACAGCCTTCCCAAAATCAACTTTAATCAGAAAAAGATTTTCCAATCGGATCTTTGCATTCCATCGTTTTATAAATATAATTGTAGAGTTAATGGTATGCTATTGAAACATACGGGAAGTATATTTTTTGCACGTTGTTTTAATGTACGTAATGAACATTTAATGGACATGAATGGCTAATACCACACCCATTGTCACGATATTAGCCTGATACATAATGTGATAATCCTGCCTGCTCTTGTACTAATGGAGAGAACACGAATTGAATTTCAAGATGAACGCCACTTGAATATCAATACACTGTGCCGAGTCACATACCGCTTAAAAGATGAGCGTGCCACTTTACAAATATGCTTACTTTTTTTCTACGTAGAGTTTGACAGAAGCGAAAACGAGAACTTCTCGCTTTCGCTTTCATGATTAGACCCCTAGTAATGGCACAGCCACCAGTGGGTCTAATGGGGCTTAATCATTAAATTTAAATTCGTCTGTGATCATCAGACTTACTGATGAGTCACCAATGACTAATCAGTTTTACTTTTCAAACCCTGTTTTTAACGCTTCACCATCTTACGCCAAGGGTACCTGGACAGGCATTCACGGACTTTTTGCGTAAAACGGTAGCTTACGCAAATGCAGGCACAAGTTAACGTGAAATTCGCAAATTGGTATTGACGAGTGACAGAAGACATCTCTAGCGTGCGTTTGCCGACACTTACACTACTTTTCGGTAGCAGCGTCGCACCCGGATTGGTCTTTTTGTAGAATACCATTTGATAGCGGACAATACGGGAAATTTGCGAAAAGTCCGTAAATGTCTCTCCTGGTCCGTTCATTGTCAGGCGTAAAATGTGAGAAAATAAGAAGGGAAGCAAACACAAAATATCTTAACACATTTTCTCTATTTACCCATAAAAAACTCTACTGATTCCAAGGAATAAAAATTGTCCTGCTAAATAATTTTATTTCAATGCTTACATTTTACAAAGGCACATAATTTAATTTAATCTTCGTAAAAACTATCAATGCAAACTACGAAAACGGCACCCATCCATGGGCACTTTTCAGAAGAATAGGAATTTCCTGAAACAAAAATTGACATATTGTTCTTATATAACTGGTTATGGTTATGGTTATGGTAACAAACACAAAAACAACAATCGTTGTTATTAATATTATGTCTGCCTACAGAACCAATATTATAAATAAATAAGGGAAACAGCTAATCTTGTTGTATGTAGCTGAACGCCCCCTCTTGTGTCCCGCGCCGCCGTCTCTATCCGCGCCCATGGATTAGCCGGATTAGCTGTTTTCCTTATTTATTTATAATATTGGTTCTGTAGGCAGAGATAAGTTCTTATATAAGATACACAGAATACCCTGAAACAAATTATACTTATACAAAGATGCACAGCTGTCAGCTACTAGTCGTCAGAGACTCGGCCCTAAAGCGGTTATTCTGAGCCCCTAGTCTGACATCACCTAAATTATCGTTTACGCCAAACCGATCGACTGGCGTTTTCAAATGTATGTAGAATTTGGATGATTAAATTGTCCGTGTTTTCCATACGGCAGCCGTCTTAGATATTTAAAGTAAAGGCAGCCATGGTTTTAATTATGAAATATAATTCCTATACTATCGCGAAAGCGCAGTGTTGGGTATGGTTTTAGCCATCAATTTTCAGTTACTTAAAAACATAATGGAGCAGATTACTTGTCCTGCGCGCGTCGTCGATCCGCGACGTCGGCGAGTTCGTGCTCGAGCGTCGCGATCTTCTCCTCCTGGCGCGTGCGCTGCGCCTGCGCACGCCGCAGCTGCTCCTCCAGCGCCAGGATGATCTTCTCTCGCCGGTGGATCTCCTGTTGCTTGTTGTCCAGCGTCGAGAACAGGCTGTGAATTTCCTCCGCCTTTGACGCTATCTGCTGGTTCACCTGCGAGCAATGGTAGCACGTGTCTCGGGTTGTGCCAAACGTTGATGGTCCTTTCCAACATGTAGGTTCTGTGGGTAAGTACCATTGACTTATATATTACTTCGCTAATATATAAGAACGGCAAAATGATAAATACTGTAATTATGCACGCAGGGTTGTCGTTGGCCACGTAGGGGTTTTGGGTAAACAAGAGTTTTGAGCTCTTTAGAAAAAAAAAAATACAACGATGGATGACGACGTTTCGAAGCCTGATTGCGGAAGGGAGGGGGGGATTTCGAGGATCCTGTCAGGCTGGGGGCCCTTCATTTTGAGGCCCTGCTGAGGCTCGTGCCCGCAGGAAAAAATCGGCCAAGTGCGAGTCGGGCTCGCACACGAAGGGTTTCGTACCATCGAACAAGTTTTAACACGAAAAAACGTTTTTTGTTTGGGGACCCCTTTAATTCTGAAAATTTTTTAATGTTACCTATTTGTTATTATAGCGGCAAAATAAATACACACTCTGTGAAAATTTCAGCTGCCTATCTATTACGGTTCATGAGATACAGCCCTGTGACAAACGGAGGCTTAGTAATAGGGTTACGTTGGCACCCTTTGGGTACGAAACCCTAAAAAGTACGGAGTACACGATTAAACTAAAGGATACGCGAAGACTACCTCTGTAGGTCGGCTATTAGGTTGAAATACTACACCAAAACCGTCCTTTAGGTGCACCTCTTTAGGTGTAAAGGAGAATACTCACATCGTCGACAATCTGCATGCGATACTCCAGGTCGCGCTGCATCGCTTCTAGTGCATGGTTCTGCTCCGTTTCCTTGTTCTGTAGCAAATTGATGAGTTCTTCGCGAACCTTTACCAACATCCACCACAATAATTATTTGATAATCAAAATTTTTTTTAAATTTTTATTTTGCAGATAGGTGACTATCGGTGAGTCGTACTATATCTTTGAGAGGTGAATCGATACACAAAAAGTCATTTTAAAGAGCTAAGGAGATTAAATGGAAAAAGATGAAGTAGTTAATTTTGGCCTCTATAATCACCGCTATCTATAGTAAGCACTCGAACACAAAGCTCGACTTTCGATGGGGTCACCGTCTGCACTAGTGTTTTAAAAAAAATCAAACACAAGAATATCTGAGGTCATCGAACTAGATGCACCGTGCTGGGCTTTTATTACGAGTGCGCTTGCTGCTCCAGCACCAGCTTCCTTCGGTGAATCTGCCACTCAACTGTCACCTCCTCGCTGCGGTGCGCCATCTCCGCCGGGTTTATGCGGAACTGTTAGAACTGTACTGAATCTCCAGCCGGTTCATGCGAATGGCACCTTAATGATCTTGGTCTGCGAGTGTTCCGTCCTCGACTGCTTCAGCGCCAGTCCCCTCTGGATTAGCTCTAGCGTCAGCTCTTCGCTCTTGTGGGGCATGCCCACCAGGTTCATGCGGAAATTCATTATTAATGCTCATAGTTAAAACTATACGCACCTTAATGAGCTTGGTCTGCGAGTGTGCCGTCTGCGACTGCTTCAGTGCCAGTTCCCTCTGGAGTAGCTCTAACGTCAGCTCTTCGCTGTTGTTGGGCATGCCCACCAGGTTCATGCGGAAATTCATTATTAATTATCATAGTTAAAACTATACGCACCTTAATGAGCTTGGTCTGCGAGTGTGCCGTCCGCGACTGCTGCTCCAGCGCCAGTTCTTTCTGGCGCAGGTCCGACGTCAGCTCTTCGTTATGGTGTGCCATCTCCAGCAGGCTCATACGGAGGTTCATAATCTGAGCAACATGGGAAACATTCGGCATCCCCATGGACCATTCGGAACGTTGGCGCGATGGGGTGCGTGTAGCGACTCCACAAACAAACCTCATTGATCATCGCCTCATCCTCGCCCTTCCATCAACTTCTTTATTTGTAAAAACATTATTTTTTCGTTTACCTATAACCTGCTCACAATTTATGATTTGAATATAAAATCCTTCGTCTAATCTCTCCTATTCAAAATGTTTTGGACTTTTAATAAATTCGTACAATATTTGAAAATATCAAACTTTTGTTTGATGAGATTTATAGGACAATATGTTGTTCTACGTCCAAAACATATATTTTGAGTTGGTCAGACGATAAGAAGTTAAATTGTGAGGATATGATGAAAGTAGGAATGTAAGTTTTGATTAGAAATTATCCTTTTTTACTGGAAGGATACTATATATTTTCTGTAAATTTCCTGCAACATTTTGCTGTTGGTGGGCGAACGACTGCATATGGGTGGATTTAAAAGCCTTTTCGACCAAAGATATTTAATATGAGGCTATTTTATAGCAAATGAGTTGCGGTACCTGGCTCCGGAAAATATCAAATTTTATTTTCGAAAAAAAAAAATGTCTATGCTAGCCACTCTCCGATCCATGCATTTCGAACTGTCCATCCATTGTTCCGTTTCTGCGTGAAAGAAGGCCAAGCCAACCGACACATTTTCCCAAATATAATATTAGTTGGTAGTATTATTGAATCTTTCGTGATTAATTTTGCAGGCCATCCAAGGACAGGGTGGAACAGAGAAGTAGCATATTGACGTACATAATTGAAATAGACTTAAACCAAACAACACAGATGACTGCTATATGTATATGAATGCCGTGAACAGCCAAAACAATGATGTTCTTGTCCCGCCCGAATTGAGTGAGAGACTTGGTATAATAGGGGTCCTCTATAACCTCCTGCTGTAGCTCGCAGAAGTCGGCAGGTGAGAGCCCAGCGGTGTTGCCAGTCGCGATGGCGCTCTGCAGCTGCATTTCGCTGAGGTGACGCTCGTACTGCTCCACCTTGCTTTCGCTACACAATGGCAAGTATGTTTAAAATATCAGAATAAGTTGTTTAGTGCTGTTTGGGTTCCGGTATTTAAAAATAACACAAGTGGTCCCACTGAATTTCTTCCAGTGCATGTCGTATGATCCGAATGATTGTTCGTGGCTCGGATTCTACATAAAACTTAGTCCTTACTTACTAGGTGGTAGGGTTCATCCAACTATGGTCGAAGCATCAGTATAAAATTGTTCGTTTTTCCGACCAGAGTCATATTACGATCGAAATTATTACTTATACTTATCGAAATTTCGTTGAGCCTTAGGGCAGGCATTTGAGGAATACACCAAATCGCCCGTCAATGGATTTTTATATCTATTTTTATTGTATATGGGCCGCAGTTCAATAAAGCTGTGCAATATATGATACATTAGAGATTACCGCGGTCGTTGAACATGTTTGAAAACTTGCGGCTTTTCACGCCGCGGGAGGAGACATTCTCCGACGTTTCGAGCTGATCGTTCAGCCCACGGAATATTGACCCCCTAATTGTTCTGTGGTTCAGCCCACTGATCAAGTGGTTCAGCCCGTTGTTAAGGAGGCGGCCGTTACGTCCGTACGCAGCAGCCGACTGTACGAACGTAGCGGCTACCACCCGCAGCGTGAAAAGCCCTAAGTTTTCAAACCTGTGCAATATATGTTAGACAATTTACAAATTACTTTATTTTTCAGGTCAGTGCCGAAAATATTAGGAACCCGGAGGAATAACATTGTTTTGGAATTATACTAAAATGTAACGATCCTTGTTCGTTTAATGCACCAACCCGCGCGAGCTCTTTTATACTAACCTAACTGGTTAGTAGGGAAGGAGGTTCCAGACTGTTCCAGACCATTTCAGTTTCAGTTTCTGTATGTAAGTATGATTTATAGGTAGTTTATAGGCAAATGAAAATCTAAGGGGGGGGGGGGGGAGGGCAGCTGCTGCCCCTACATGTTCCCCTAGCGACGACCCTGCATAAAATATTAATATGAGTATAAGGGTAAATTAATCATATTTACCCTTACCTACCAATTAGTAGGGCAAGGGGACGTACAGTTTTACATGATATGGGTGTCGAACCACGAACAATCGTACAGGTCGCATTTGTAACGAAATGCACTTATCCAACTCAAATGAGAAAGAAAGTGGTACATGACCGGAGAGAGGATTTGAAGCCTCTTGCATGAAAGGCAAGTCCTCGGGCCCTTTCACCACCAGCTGTACGAATAATACATTACACATTTCGAACATTCTAAAGCTAGGGTGGCCACCTCTAAAATTTGGCAACCAGGACAAGGCGTGAAAATACGCGTGAAAACCCCGGATCTTAGAGCCCAGAACCCGGACACGTCAACAGGATTTTTTAAACAGTCAGTGTAAAAAAAAAACAGTTGAAACATCATTAATCACCTTTTTAATTATTTTCAGACCTTATAATTAAATTTAGTGAACTTTTATCATCATTTTAAATGTACTTACCTAATAAAACAGAATATTATTACAGTTTGTTACTATTTGTTTTACAAATCAGTTAGAATTTTTTAACTCGGACTACAAAAGCAGCTCCGCCCGGACGCTCCCCGGATGCCCTCTAAACTAGGACAAATCCGGGGAAACCCCCACGGATGGCAACCCTATCTAAAGCCAACCCTGAATATGTTTATATTTAAATATAATGAATGTATTTAATAGTAGAAACATGCAGAACAGAGCACGCACCTCAGCACCTCAGCACACCCATACTATTCCCATACTAACTTTAAGTTACAGCTTCTGGTCAATTCCCGCATTTGAACTTGCATTTTCCCAATGAGTTCCTCCTTGGAGAGCAGCTCCACCGCCAGCTTGTGATGCGCCGTCACCTCGCCGGTGGGTTCCTGTAATAAAACGGTCTACCTCGTCACACTACAGAATATCGAATTAAACTGTGGTTTTAAAATAACGCACCATCCGTGTATTTGTAAAACACGTATTGAGTATTTATGTAGATAGAATACAAGACTCCGGTTATGAAGTTTCGAGGTTGGTAGTAAAGCATCGATCACGACCTTCAGGCTTAAATACTGCCTATTAGAACAAAATAATTGAGATATAAAAATCAGAGAGGATGTACGTCCATGGTCGCTCGGTCCCAATGTACATATAAGTACATAAACAAGTATATTGTAGCCTCAAAGTTGGGGAAATCCTCTCGCATCATAAGCGCGCGGTTGTCTCCGTTACAAAACTCATACTTAGGTACTTCTGGGCTGCATTAATCCTTTCCTCTGCCTTGAAGTTTTCACGGTCACTATTAGTAGTAAGTAGTACCTATGTAGCATTTAAAGAAAAACCGTATCTGCACGTAAGATGATTACTAGCCGTCGTGCGGCCGACGTAATCAATTAAGTAGCATGGATTTCGAGTACGTCGACAAGCGCGTGGTAGTGAAGTGATCCCATTCCATAGCCCATTCCCAATTCTGTGATGGAATGAATGCGACAATTAACGGCTGCTATCGACTAACCGCGATCATGGCGAGTGTCTCGACATAACGCATCTTGTCCCTGACGGAGGCCGCGAGCTGTTCCTCGGCCAACCGAAGCGCCTCCTGCACCACGTGCAGCTGCGCGCGCGCATCCACCTCGCGCATCGTCGGCACATCTGCAAATACGCGTGCACCCACCGTGAACATCGTTCGCCGTCACGGTTACCGCCACATTATAACTTCGACCCGCGTACAGTTAACTTACAAATGCCCAGTTTACTGTGATGTACATGTATGCATGCTCTAAGATTACGGGGGAAAAATGGATAAATGGTTTGGAAAAATGAAAAAACGGGTGAGATACCTGCAGTACTTCGTCAATCCGACGTTGAGACCCACTTAACTTACTTGAAGTGGAGCTCGATGCTGTAAAATGTTACCTTTTTTTTCATAGTTGTTTGACGCCAAAGCAAGGTAAGTATTTACCACTTATCTTGTCTGGAACATTAGTGGTGCTCGGCCTGGCGGGCGCAGCTCGCCCTCGCGCTCGACGGCTTGCGACCGCTCCTCCAGCTGCTCGGCGAGCGACGCCAGCTGCGTGTGCAGAGTGGCTTCTTGCTCAGTGCGCGCTGCTCCTCCGTTATATCCGCGATCCTAAACCGGCTCACCAGGATCTGGCAGCTGCCGCTCGAGCTCGACGAGCTTGTCACGCAGCTCGCGCACGAGATCGGCGGCGGCGGCCCGACCCTGCTCTGCCTGGCGGCGCAGCTCGCCCTCGCGCTCGACAGCTTGCGACCGCTCCTCCACCTGCTCGGCGAGCGACGCCAGCTGCGTGTGAAGAGCTGCTGCCTCCGCTTCGTGCTTCTCGCTCAGTGCGCGCTGCTCCTCCGTCATATCCGCGATCCTGAACGACCCCTTTTGTTTAATGTTTTTGTTTGTTATTTTAATGTGATTTGGTTTACTTTTTTAACTGAACTAAGAAAAGTTTATGAAAAGGTAAGATCTCGTTGGAAACTAGGTGCCAATTTAATTTTTAGACCATCGTTCATTCAATGCGGTGGTACCAACGTGGGCGGGATTAGGAGTGAGTTAGAGAACAACACCTCTAGACGCGGAATCTGATGCACGGCCAACATCAACGGTCGAATGGTCATCCATCCAGAACCCGACCTGCGCTCAGTGTTGCTTAACCTAAAGATCGACACCATTATTGAATAAAAATGCATGAAATGAACAAACACCTTGCGTGTTTATGGTTATTACAAACCCCAGAAGAGAAAAAAAGAAGAAGTGTTAGGTGGTCCAATTATGTTTTTGCAAGCTTTGGATTATATTTTGAAATATCCGACGATCACATCACCTAACGAATTTCTCGATTATAATCGAATCTACACAATGCTTCACCATCTATCTACCAATAGGTGGCGCTGCTTCGCATGGCCCCGCTAAGGTTTACTAAAATGATAGAGATATCAACCTAATTAGATAGGGGAAGCTCTTTATCGATTCTAATATTATCGAGAAATTCGTTGGCTGACGTAATTGTCGGGATAGCTCGGTTGGTGTGTGTAGCCCATCGGAAGGTACCGTTGCTCCAGCGAGTCGCGCTCGTGCGTGAGCTGGCTGACGCTGAGCTCGCTGGTCTTCAGCGCGTCGCGCACCTTGCGCGCGCGGCTCTCCAGCTGCACGTCGCGCTGACGGTTCTGTAACCATCAAAGCACGGTTAAAACAATTACAACAATTATCGGGTACGAAGTTTGGGCGTGCCCTTTCATTGATATTCGTTTCTGGTCATGGATGGCTAATACCACACCTATGAAATCAGTCCAACACACAGGTACAGCCAGGTAAACTATGCTACTATAATACCCACAATACAAGCAAAATAGCCTCGTTCTACGGATTCAACGTACACTAAAGGACAGCTTCCTCAAACTAACACAAAGCCTTTGTACTTGTCTGCCTACCTGGGGTGTTAATATGGTACATTTACTCACAAAATGAACAGTCTTGTAAGCGATTAAGGGCCGAGTGCACAAAAGGACAAAACATCAAAATCAACGTCAAAGTATGATCAAACACGTCACTTTGGGTGGACTGTATGGAAGGAACTCTATGCGGATCACTAAAAGTGACGTGTTTGAACATTGATTAACTCGGCCGTCTCTTCGTGCAACCGGGGCTAAATCTGACGTTTAGTTGCATTTTATACCATGCTAGATGGTAAATTTCAGTTTACTTGGACGGATAAAACTTCGTATGATGGTTATTATGATAAGAAATGCACTCACTTGCCTGTTCACCCGGCCAGTTAATTGTCCATGGTAACGTCCCTAGCTATCTATCGGTTTGACAGTAGAACCAAGCTAGGCGGTGGCTCTATTACTAATTATTCTGGGGTTTAGGCTTTCTCCAGCTGCCGGTTGAGCTTGCCGCAGCGCTGCTGCCTGCGCGCGCTCCGCAACCAGCGACATCTTCACCCCCTGTCTTACCTGGTCATCCATCGACTTGACGGTGGAGCCGAGAGTGGCGATGCTCATTTCGGCTTCCTTCAGCTGCCGGTCGAGCTTGTTAATGCGCGCACGAGCAGCTCGGAGCTGCGACTCCGACGCAGCTAGCTTCTCCCGCAGCGCCGCCGCCTGCGCGCGCTCCGTAGCTAGCGACCGCGTCACCTCCTGTACCACAAATGTGGCGGTTCCACAGAATAGAAAAGGAAGGGAACGTGTCAGGTTACTCTAGCTAGTCGATGCCGTATGACAAAATTGTGTATGGGAAGCCGACCGCGTATGCCACCAGCAAGCAAGGAAATACGGGAACCCACTTGAATACGCTGTACCTAAGTATCATTGATTGGTTTTGGAGTATATTTTCCATCGCGAAAAAAGATGGGGTTCAATATTTATGAAATCGAGTGAGTATTGAAAGGACTCGCTTCTGGAATGTAAGGAAGTATGGAGGTCGCGTCCCCTATTCGCTCTATTACGCACGTTTAATTCCAACTAAAATATTTTTTTTTTGGTTGTCTTCTAGGTGCTTCCTGCTAGCATCGACGTGTTGTTGAATGGGCTGCTGCATACCTGAAGCGAGCCCGGAGCGGCGGGTGGTTGCGGCGGCGGCGCGGCGTCCAGCTGCCCCTGCAGCTCGTCGACGCGCGCGCGCTGCTTCGCCACATCGCGCACCAGGGACTGCCCCACCGCCGCCAGCGTGCCACGCTCCGACCACACCCGCCTGCCGGCCGCGACACACAATACGCTTGCACATACATACTCATGAACCGCGGAACTATCCCGCCGCTGGAGCATTGCTGATCCGAGGTCGTCCATTATCATGCAACTGAGTCAGTGACTTTAGCTCAGCACGTACCGCGACTGTCTGTGACCATCGATGCGACCCAATTGATTTTTGATTAGCTGCCAGGACCTGTACCTCCGTGATAGGTACAGTAATCACGGAGGTAGGTACATAAATCTGACCTGTATGGGGCTACTAAAAAGACTTGTAGGTATCATCTTATCATCATTTATTGAACCATTGAAATTTCCAATGAGTCTTTCTCTCACTTAGTTGTTATTGACATTTTTTTTTCTAAATCTCATACTCGCACATCTCACGAATCGCCGGCATACATCTGTAAATTGTGCCAATTTGTTAGTTTTTTTGCCAAATTATAACTTCGGTTGCTCCAACCAAACTGAAAAGCTGGAGTGAGCTGAGTTATATCTCCTCTATCTGTCCAGCTATACATGGTAATAAACACTTTAGAATCCGAGAGGAAATTTTCGTACTTAGAGAGTTCGACGGCCGAGTCCACGTTAATGTCGGCTTTAGTCTTCATTTTGACGAGCAACTCCATCAGAGACTGCCCTTCAGCGGAGAAGTGATTTAACTTCGTTATGTTATCGTCGGATATTTCCTGAAACGTTTCAAATTGGTATGGTTTCGCATATTCTTCGATGATGAAACCCCAAACTACAGTTGCCTTAATTTTTATGTAACTGGACATGGATGATGGCTAAATAACACTAACTACTTTCATGACACAGATGCTTTCAGGGACCTACAGATGTGCATGGATTCTGAATCATGAAACAGCTGTGAAGCAAGGCCCGAGCCGCTTCTTAACATTCTGACTGCAAAATCTTTGTCGACTTTTTGAAATTTATTTTTATGAAAAAACCGGTATGGGTGGCTGTGCTGAGGACCAAAGATGCTCTGAAAATTTAAAAACCCCTCGCCTCGCGAAACCACGCTCAGCGAGGCACCATGCCAGCGGATTTACGGTCTATCGAGCTTGTTCAAATTACGCTTGAAGACTCCCAGGTTATAGGTATGAGGAAAGGCACCTGCGGCAGAGAAATGAGTTTGAGAAACGTTTCGTTCTCAAAAGCCCAATGTCAACCACAAGGGGGTGCTCTGATTCTCTGCGGCGGGTGCTCCAGATATAGGTAGGATGGGAAGGAATGAGGGATGCAAGTTCCACAGAGCAACGTCCATCTCAATGACTTAAAAGAAGTAGGCTGCGCTTTTTTTACTCAACTTGACATGGATGGCTAATAACCATGATGATATAAGCCCAATATACCACATTTCGAAAGGAATTAGGTGCCATATCAGGACGACCTTCCCTTTTCCCATTCGTAAGGAAATCATAAACAATAATAATATTTCAGATTTGGCCATAAAGGCATAATTGAAAAATTCAGCCTGAATAATACACTTATCACATCTTGAACTAGAAAGTAGTGCAACTAACCGGGTATCGAATCCACGCTTCAAGATCGAGAAGCGCGACCCAATACACTAGACCACGAACGCTCCTTAAGGATCAAAATAATGAGATGACGATAAGGCTTATAGGAAAAAAGGAGAGATACCTGGTTATCCACGAACAAACCACGCACCCAGTCGAGCACGCTGCCATGGTTGGAAAGCGTCTGCTGACAAAATTCAACCATGAAAGACGGCACCTCGCTCAGCCGATTTTGCAGTTCAACCAGGTAGTTGTCGTCTGAAAGCACGTCGTCTGCTCGTGAAAAAGCCTCTGCTGGCTTCCCGCAAATAGACGGAGAGATGCAGTACGAGAAAGGGGTAAAGTCTATTTCTTCCTCCTGTCGCTTATCGGTGTTCCTACCGAGCGTCGACGGATTGATTTCGCAAGGAATGCAGGTTTCGCCGCTGGATAACCAAGGTTATAACATAATAACCTAGTAATGCTGTGTGTGCCGCGAGGTGTTGCTAAGTTGGGAAAGCCGGGACGACCTTTTTTTGTGGAATACATTAGACTACTTTTTTTTGTTCAACTAAAATTTTAACGTCATTTCATAGAAAATGTCTGCACAAACTTGTTTTGCTTGAAAATTGCCAGACTTTTCCCTACCGTCCCCCGAGCGAAATCCTGGATCAGCGCCTGGGTGTGATTCTTAAAATTTAGGGCGGTATCATGGCCGCATTCGCTTCGCGCTACAGGTGTAACCACGAACCCGGTTGGACGGAGTAGTTGCAAACGTCGGTGCACTGGTCGGCGACGGAGTTCCGCCAGAGCTGCGCCAGCTCGTCGGCGGTCCAGTCGGTCACGTTCAGCAGCAGCAGCTCGGTGGGCTCCCCGCGCTCCTCGCCCGCCTCCCCGCCTCCACCGTCCACGTCGACCGCACCGCCGCCGCCTTCAGCACCCACTCCCGCACCCTCGCCGCCTTGCTTCAGCGACGCGTACAGATTCACCAGCTGCTCCTACGTCCGAACGGGCAGAAATCGCCAAAATTGTATGGCTCTTTAACCGCTCAGCTTGTTTTATAAACAACACAATTTTTATTTTTATCATAGCGTCTGAATCCTTATATGGTAAAGAACCTAACTAATAAGTTAATGTTGATATAAGGGGCTGATATTTATAGCACTTTGTTTCTTTACAAGATCTTCCATAAAACCCAGGCATACATTTTAAAACCATAACACGGCACGATTACTCCGACTCCACTTTGGATTCCTTAGGTATTCTTCCCGCGTGCCAGATTTGCCTTTCTTCGCCCTTAGTGATAGGGCGATTTTTGCGCCAAAATATCTGTCAATATCGACCGCGGAATCCAAGGAGAATATTATTTAATGCATAAATTTGATTATTCAAAGATATGTGCAAAACCTCGAGTGAAAGTTACAGGTGCCATATAGTTGTAAACTTTGTTTTAGCTATGTAACATGCTTTTTTGTTTTTCTATATCTCACCGATAAACGATATAAAAGCATCCATCAAAAGGGGGCAGATCTTATATTTATGAAGATAAAATAATATAGATTGATATTATTGAAAGCATTTTAAAATGCCGTACTTGCTTCAGATCAAGTTCCTTCTTCATCTGGTGAAACATTTTCCGTTTCTCAGCGAGCGAAATTTCCGCTGGAACATCGAGAGAGTCTTCTCCAGCTTCTGCGATTGTTTCTATATCTATTGGACATAATATTTCGTAATGAGCATACTCTTCGAAAAATCTACGGAGCCTGTCTGTCTGAAAAAGTGTCAGCCTTGTTAACCCAGTGACGCGACGTATCTGTTTTCGATTATCGAGATTCTAGATCATCTACGCTAAACTGTACGCAACCTGCCGAAGTATTTTTCTCCAAGTACAATCCGGGGTCCTCCAAACATGGTGTGAAGAAGCACAGCCTCTGTTTATTACAGACCTACAGATTTACGTGGAATCCGAACCACGATCAGTCTCAACGGTTGAAAATGGTCACCCATCCAGAACTTGGGTTCTGGATGGGTGACCATTTTCACCGCGGTTGGCCGCGCTGAGGTGCTTAACTCAGCTTATCGAATCGCAATGCGTCGCGCCACTGGGCCACCGAGGCCATCTTTTGCGTTAGTCGGACAACCAAACTGCCTATGTTCAAACAACAATGTTACTTTATTACCACACTTATGCAATGTTCTTCTCATTCAACACGAGTATGAGGTATGTGTCGTAGAGGGAGAGAGGTATGTGACCGGGATTTGTAGTCTGCTCGTTGTCATCTGCAGCTGACGCGGCCGCTGGCATATTTATCTCCAACTGCTGCCCTGCTTTCAGCACCGATGTCTCCGACTCTGTTACCTACGTACATCCAAGGAAAAGGTTTTCCGTTGCATTTTCATAAAAACGAAAAAAAAACAATCCAAAAAGTCGGCTACAATGACCGGGGATAAAAAAAGAAAACACTCAACATTGCCAAAATTTACCAATTATTCAACCTTTTTTGGTAACTAGGAATGTGTGACTATACCACTCCTGCTACGATTTGCTGCTGCCATTTATGAGAACGCCAACATTGAAGTAGATGGAAATGTTTCATTGCCGAACGACCATCTCTTCATCCCATGCGATGGTACCTACCTAACCACGCATGCACTTATCCAACCAATAACTATTTATAAGTTGGATAAGTGCAATTGTATTTAATACAAAGGAAGTAGTACATCAACGGGGCGAGCATTGAAGCCATGTAAATGTCAAACTACTTTGCCGACTAACAAATATTTTTTTAATAATCTTAAATTAGTTAAGTAGAAGTAAAAAGCTTTATAAAACTCAAAGCTATTCATTTCAACTCACCAGATCCAACTCTGGTGGCTGTTGTTCGTCAGAGATAAGTATGGTGCACTTGTTAACGGAGGAAGTCGGCGACAGCGTCTTGCGACTCGTCTGGAAAGTCATCCAGTGAACATTAAGTGAGCAGCTTATCAACCAAAAGGCCGAACGGTGAACAACTCTTGAATATTGCTTTGCTCGTGTTGTGTTCACTTCATTATATTATGCTATTGAGGCCAGCATCGAACAAACAATCTCCAACTTCGAGAGGTAAATTGCGCCTTCGATGTCCATACTTCAGTCATCGAAGACATAATTACGATTTGACCGAAGATCCTCACATCCTTCGAGGCTACATTGTCCTCAATTACATTCGATTAAAAGGCTTCAACTCATTCAAGATCGACGAGTTACGCAGGAGATTGTCAATATAATGAGATGAATGAATGTTTTAAATAAAACCGTACGAATGATGTTACCGACGGAAGACCAACTGTGGCTGAACGTGTACAACGGCATAACCCTCGACGCCACACGTATACGTTTTACTGGCATAAGCCAATGCCTACTGTGTCGTAGAGGGTACTAACGGCCCCCTATTACTAAGCCTCCGTCGTCCGTCCGTACGTCCGTCCGTCTGTCACAGGGTTGTATCTCATGATCCGTAATAGGTAGGCAGCTGAATTTTTACAGAGTGTATATTTATTTTGCCGCTAAAACAACAAATAGGTAAAGTAAAAAAATCATAAAAAACTTATTTTTTGTGTTAAATCTTGTACGATGGTGCGGAACCCTTCGTGTGCGAGTCCGATTCGCACTTGGTCGGTTTTATAATTTTCTCAGCCACTGAAGATACAAATATCACAACGAATCGTGTGAAAATCGCCTCCGCACCACCGCCCCATCGTCTGGATTGCTGTTCAAGCCGCAACCTCTGTATAAAAATCGCTATAAAAGCGGTTTTATAGACTCAAGATTCCTGATTCCTGATCACTGAATGCCAGGAATAGACCTGCTGCACACTTACCTTTTCACAAATGATTACATTCCTAATTGCGGAATATTTAGGGGCACTTTGCGGTCTTAATCTGGCTTTCTGTAAAATTAGAAATAGTAGTTAGACACCAAAAATATGTGCTTTTCCAAAGTAACAAATAATTTTACGGATTCACTAATTAAAAGTTTTAATAAAAACACTGGACCAGATGGCTCTAGCGTCTAAAAACACGTGCTTATATATGTTTTCTGTATACCACGTGACATATGGAGTAGGCCAGACAGGCTTCCGATTTATTTCACGTTTCAGGTATTTTGTACTTCGGAACAGGGAGTGAACTCTATAGTTTAGTGACTCTATTGAAGGACCTGCAGGATCGGTTAGTTCACCCTTGGGAAATGTGCAAATAATGCACCAATACAGTATTGGTGCATTATTTGCCTTGCCCGCGGTTCTGCGAGAAAAGTCAATTAAGAAACAGTCTATTTTCTAGCCTATTCGCCAGCATTTACGCCTCCTGCTCATCCCTTAGATAGGTAACGTTAGCGTGATCTAATCGAACCTATAAGCTACGGAAACATTCAACAGATACGTAGGTATAAATCGCATCAAAATCGGGTAAGCGGATCTCGAGTTATAATTTTACAAACAGACCACTGACGTTAGATTTTATACGAGTAAGAGTCGAGTGTGCGAAAGGACAAACAATCAAAATCAACATCAACGTATGATTAAACTTCAGTGATTAAACACGTCACTTTGTATGTAAAGTACGGAAGGAAATCTGTAAAAGCGACGTGTTCGAACATTGATTAACTAAAAGTGACGTGTTTGAACATTGATTAACTCAGCCGTGTCTCCGTGCAATCGGGGCTAAGAGTTGCCAGTGAGATACATTTTGGTATATTGCTTTTATTTATAATTTGTTTACTGTCATTTTTGTTTGATGTTTTGTTAGCTGTAAGTTTTCCTTTCAATAAATACATGAAAAAAATCCCATGAATTCGAAGGCCCGACCTGCACATGAGCGGCGGCGGAGGGCGGCGGAGAAGGCGGCAGCGGTTGGGCGGGCGGCGGCGGCGGAGGGGGCGAGCGGGAGGCGAGCGGGGCGCGGCGCGGCTGCGGCGGCGGCAGCGGGGCGCACGCAGGGCTCTTGCCGCCAAAAGCTGTGGGCTTCGTCGCCGGCGGTTTGTTGGCTCGTGCCGTCGACGTGGCGGTCTGCCGGGGCTGTATCCTGGGAACTGTTCAACACGTCTGCATTTCGAAAGCGCGATCTATGATGGCTTTGGCTTTACATGGTATGTCTTTCCAGCTCGTGGTATATGGGCTAAAGGACTTGCCTTTCATGCGAGAGGTTACGGGTTAAATCCTCGCCCGGGTCATGTACCAATTTCTTTCTCTTTCTGAGTTGGACAAGTGCATTTCGTTACGAACGCGAGCTTTTCCTTATTTAAGAATCCATGAAAAATCAATTTAGTTACGAATGCGAGCTTTTCCCGCTAGAATCCATGTAAAAGTCTAGGCCCCTTTCCCCTACTAGGTGGTGATATCGCATTTGATTAAAAGATGGTCGAAACAGCATTGAAGTAGCCGTGCTCATGTGGCTCATACAGGGATGGTCCTGGCATGATCATATCATAATAGTAGGTAGGTAGAAACAACAACAATCCGTTAGTGATACAAATTGGGAGACATGAAACCAGGAATCCGGTTCATCCAGGATCATCACAATTTTATAAACAATCCAATCCATTGCATTCATGAATTCGTATTATCATAGATTGTATTGTGAGTTTCTCAAATAAAAATGAAGTGGGACCACTTGTATTCATTTTAGGTGCATTCAAATAATGTGAATGCATTTAAAATAAAAATCATAGATTCCGGCAGTGCTGATACACTGTTTACACGAACCATAGTTTGTTTCTATTTTCTATGCTATTTTTATTATTTCGATCCAATTCATGATATTTTTCCTATAGCTCTCACCTTCAATTTATGCGAAATGTTTATTTGTAGTTCATCATACTCACCGGTTTTCTCCTTGGACGGTTTTGAGGGCAGAGACATTGTTCACTAGAAAATTTAACTCTTGGTTCTAAAACATTCCCAATTTTGCCCCTAAATAACCATTCGTTTGTAATAATAAGGTCTAGATAAATTAATTAAATTACTTTCTAAAATCTCCCATCTCACATTACAAACAACATGAGTAAAACGTCAATCCCTAATTCCTTTTACAAAAAAATCGTCAAATTATTATTTTGAGCCAGTAACAAATGGAACTAAAGTGATCTTCCGGGTGAAAATCCTGTCCGGGTAGACAGGGGTTTTTTATTTATAAAATATCAACTTTTCCGATCTTCTAACCAACTGAGCTACCGAGATAACGAATGTATCGCTTATTTTCTGACACCATGTCACTTTCGTGTGTACACAGATGGCGTTGATTTCGCGTTTATTTCTGTAGCAAAATGTGATTCTAATCCAAAGTAAGTACGTAGGAAGTACTACTACTTTCTAAACACTGCTTAAACTCGCCCACAGTAAAACTGTGGTAATAAAAGTATACAGTTACATACAATAACGTAATTGACGTGGTATCCTTAGAATTGCAAAAATCCTTAAAAGTGCAAAAACTTGACCAGTTTGGGATAAAAACAAAAACCTATGTTTTCACGTTTTAGATAAACTGTCAAAAAATAACCTTAAATTTCAGTTTTTTCAAGAAATTTAATTCAAGATATTTATCATTAATTTAGAACCAAGCAATGATTTAGAAAATATGTCTCGAGAGAATCCTGATTCTCCTTCCCTTGACGGTATTTTTTTTCCTGTCCTTAATTTTTTTATTTGTCCATAGTACTAATTAAGTGATTTTTTCGGAGCCTGCTTCTTTACATTTCGTTTTTGGAGGAAAATCCTCGGCAGGGAATGTATTTCACAGAAGTGACCACAGAAGAAGATATCTACAATATCGGCAAATAGTATCTAATAAATACGTATCGGTTGGTTCTTATAGGGGAAATGTGGAACAGTGTGATTTCTATATGAGCATTAACTATAATTTAAAGTTTTAAGTTTATTTAATTTTGAGGTTTTTTACATAACACAGTACCTGTATATGTAGTATAACAACAGTCAGAATTAACTTCGGCATCGAATAGAAGGGTCCTGACAAAACAAAGTGAATACCTTTCATTATTGAGACAATAAATATAATAATAAGTTTTCTTCAAGTATGAGAACATATGGGGACGCGTTGCGACATGATATTGCCCCTTTTGTGGGGGCAACTATCCCGCATTCTTCCTTTCCGCTATCCTGGGAGCTCACTCACCGCCAGTCCGCCCAGCGCCAGCGCCGTCAGCTTGCCTGCCGTCAGCCTAACCCGCAGTGATATTTTACATCAATTTAATAAATAAGAATATAAGAAAACCAAAACTTTGATTCTACACAAAACACCTCCAGACTTGAGCTGCTTGAGTTCCTGTTTAAAATGAATCCGATCCTGCGCTCCGTTCCCCGCAAGCTAGGCGACGTTGGTCAGCGTAGTTAATGTAGTAAATCGGACGTGATGTCCCGTCTCTTTAAATGCTCTTGCCTCAAGTGCTCCAAGTTTGTGATCCAGGTTATAGGTACGACGAACACAGAGGTCAGCACGTCTGCCGGATACCGCGGCGCAGCCCCGCAGCGGCCGCGGCGAACCGGCCCACGCTCGCTTCACGGCCGGTAGCCAAGTCCTCTCACGATGCTAATGCCACGGTACGGTTGCATGTTATGTGCCTCTTTGTGTCCCCAAACGTAACTTGGTATATCAGCGCAAGCAACATCACATTTAGGATTTGTGTCGTCGATGGTAATAGTACTAGTCCTCCTAATTGTTCTGTGATACTAGTTTTCTAGACGATTTATATTATTTAGTGGATGTGTTTGATGTTACAGAAGTTTCGACACGAAGGGCAAAGAAACTCGGCTAAAATAAACCTGCGATCCCGCAGCCAGGATGAGGTAGACACTAGTGATTTTTTTTTTGAAAACTTCGTGGTTAAACGCTCTAAATCTGTTGTCTGTCTGTCTTTCCGCTTATAACTTGAGAACTATTTACATGATTTTGATGCGAATTGTATCTAAGTTTAGCTCCAGCATTTGTTGGGCTTTTGTTAGCCCAACAAATGCTAGAGCTAAACTTAGATCGGGGAAAACCGACTAGGTATTTTCTTCCCCGCGACGGAGTCGTAGGCATCAAGAAAATTCATAGCTTATAGATATGTGGCAGTTGATACATATATCAAATCTACCTGAGCGGTACGGCACGTATTTAGTCCAGGGGCGCGGGAACTTTCTTTCTATGCCAGAGGTCATGGCCTTACAAATGCGAGCTGTTCCGTGGTTCCGAATCCATGTAAATTTGTAGGTCCTCTTCCTCTACCCACTAGGTGGTAGGGTGAAGCCTGTTGATACCTACCATCGAATTGGTTGAAAATATGGTCGAAGCGGCAATGTAAAATTGTCAGTGTTGTCCTTTCAGGTCAATGTAGCTGTGCTCATAAAGGATAGGTCCTGACATGGTACCTGTCTCCACAGGTTCTTTTTGTTTTTGAAAAACCTTTCTTCGTTGCACAAATGGATAGTGATTGTTTGACGTAGCAGCGATTCCGCGCCCTCGGCCGCGCCGCCGCCGGGCTGTGCGCGCCGGGCGCGGGATGCGCGGCAGGCGCGGGCGCGGGCTCGGGCGCGGGCTCGGGCGCGCGTCGCGCCCTGCCGCCGACCCCTCCGCAGCCGCCCGCGCCGGCCTCGGCGCGCAGCGCCCACTTCGACCGTCTTAACTACACGGTGGACAAGGTTTGTACCTAGTTGAATCTAAAAATGGAAGTAGATGTGTCCAGGGGCGTCGCCAGCGGGGAGCATCAGCTGCCCCTCTCTTCTGTACCTACAATTCATACGTTTCCCCCCCCCCCCCCCCCCCTGGGCTATCGGCTTGCGACACGCCCCCATCTAGCACGGCTTTAATGAGACCCGCTGTCTCCAATTTTTCCAAACCTTATACGCAAATATAGTCGCAGATATATTGGAGGCATCAAGTTACGAAGGTCCTTTCTAACTGGATCATCAGTGGTTTTGTGTTGGTGGAAACTGACTTGGATAACCCATTTCGGGAGCACATTCGCGCGCGTTGGTGATTGTTGGATTGTTTAGCACAAAATGCGTAGTCCGCGGCGGCGCCCACATAACACTATTCCTTCCTTTATCTTTTGTGGTCTCTAACTTTTGCCGGTTGATAAGCATAATATATGACATAAGCCTTGCCTTTTGTAGTTTTGCATATACGTACCTAGTTAGATTTGTTCCAGTTACGCGCACGGGCAAGTGCCGTCTATAGGACCCATCGACATGATAAGACCGCAAAGCAGGCATCCCGGTTCTGACAATACATACAAGCATGTGGTCCTGTAACTATTAATTCTTATTTCTAGAAATCAAAGGTACCGAGGAAAATGTACGAAAATCTCATATTTCATGTCAATAAGGAGAAAGACGTGATTCCTGCTCAGACGGGAGTGAGTATTTTTCCTATTTTTTTTGAACAGGCAGGAAATATTACAATTTCCGTATTATTTACATCTTGATAAACACGAGCCCTTCTGTTTTAATTAATATAGTATTTGAAAGTGTCAAACAATTTTAACTTTTGTGTGACTATTTGCAGAAGACAAAGGGAAAACTCGAGAAAATGAGAAGCCAGCACTTTCCCCGATCGGACTGCTCAGCGAATTCAGTTTTAATTAAGATGGCGGACCCACCTTCTCTGGGTGGGGATACATTTATCGTTTGTTGGAGACCGCGTCCTATTCGACATCTTCATTAAGTTTACAAATTAGGTTTTGAAAATGAGCAGAAAATTGGTCTATAGCAATCAAGTGAGAATAATTTTATAGTTCGAAGAAAATCGCGGATTTGAACCCAGTCAATTTAATAATTCAACGTACACACTCAATATTATATCTATAACAATAATTCAATAAATCTGTATTCAAATGCTTTTCAAAAACTTTAAAATATTAACTTCTTTCAGAGTCCATGGCGTCGATAACTGATTCTATCGATCAACTGAAGAAAAAACTTAAAGAGAAAAAGACCGACTTCAATACTCTGAATTCCGAGCTCAAATCAAAGCAGGTAAGGTAAAGAAAATATATGTCTCTTACACATGTGTACTTACCTTTATTTAAGGAACTGGTCACATATGGCCAATACCACATAACCCTCACGATATGCCACTTGCAATTAGGTGCCATGCCAGGACCTTTTGACATAGCACGGCTCATTGAACTAGATGGAAATTACGGAAAACTTTCATTACGATGGTACTAACTTCCTTAACTTAGTCCTACCACTTCGTAGCCAGTAGGTCCCCACTGTGTTTTTTTATGTAATCTGAACCATGGTCAGCCTAAACTGTCGAACGGTCACCCATCTAAGATCCAATAGCGCCCAGTGTTACTTAAAAACACATTGTTACTTTAATGTTTTTTTTATGCTCATTATTTCTAACTAATTAACTTGTCCTTTATTTACTTTTGTGATGTGGTTATAGAATATTGTCACAGAAAAAATGTGTCACTTTTGTACATTTCAACAGGGACACATTCATAATTTTATCTCTGTGTTTATTATATTTATTTTCATTTATTTTATTTTATTTATTTAGGCTTTTGCTACGATGACGTGTGGTGTGTTGGTTACATACACCGTACGTGACCTTAGCGATACTAATATGAGTATGATAACAATGTGATGTAATGCTATGTGTTATTTGTGTGTGAGGGCGAGGGAGAGTGTGTGTATGTCACCAGTTACAAGCTTGGAAAGACACATATTTAGAGAAAAGTTTACCGAGGCTAGGCTAACTGAGGCCTATAAGAAAGTATTCAAATGCACATGCAATGGGCTGCAATAATAGCTGTCCAGTGATTCGTAGAAAACAATGATGGAGTTGCTGGCGGAGATGAAAGTTGCCCACAGCCGCCTGGAGGCGCTGGGGGGCGACGCGGCTGCAGCGAAGGAACTGCCGGGCGCACACGAGGTCGCTTGTGCCGGTGCGGTGTTTATGGACGGAGATCACGACATCGGTAACGATACGATCACACTTCGAATTACGAGACAATACCTGACAGCCCACTCGTACGCCCCCGCCGAGCGGTGGCGCTGGGGGTCTGTGTAAAACCTAACTTGCTACTGGATAAAAAAAGGCGAGCGAGGCTTGCGAAGCGCTCGCTGCTGTTCGATTTCGAAAAACCCTAACAGCATCCATTTGGTGGATGATTCTGGATGAATTGTGAAAACTCGTTGCTCAAAAGGGTGCATATTGTTGCTATATCTGCGTCTCGACTTTCAGAGGGAGCGCTGGACTCAGTGGTGCTTCTGCCTAACAGCCTAGTGTGTTGCTGTGACGCAGCACTGGGCGGCCAGCAGGAAGTCGTGCGTTGGCTGAACTCCCTTGTCACTTCCAAGGATAAGGTACAATATCTTAAGTGGCGTGCACCATCTCTCGTTAGTGATAGTTTTAAAATTAAAATATATCCCTCCTTATGTTTCGCCTAAAGAATATATATCTGTAATAACCATAACTATAATACCAACCAGAGAATATGCACTCCAGCCTTAGATTACTGACACACTTGGAAGAGTAGTGGTGGTGTGCCCCGTAAATTCTGGCCGCAGTCAATGCGATTGGTTAGGTCGAGGTTTTCCTTTAAAACTCTGTTAAGTAAGTGAAACTGCTTTTAGGGAATATTTAAGCAAGACCTCATGAAGAAGGTGAACGAGTTCGCGCAGGCTCACGCTGGGCTGGCCGCGACCCTTGACGCCACCAAAGCGAAGTTCACGGACAAGCTCAGCACGGCCGTCAATATAATAAGGTAACAATCATATTATTATTTATAAAATAATTGAATTTTCATTGAACGCTTAGTTTCGTCAAACGTGGAGATTAAAACAACTATTTAATGGCTCCCAATGGTGGCCACAAGTGTACCTGTCACCGCTGTTTATGTATACCAGAAAAATACAATATGCTCTTCTATCTCGATTGGTGATGACATTTTTGTGGTAGCCGCTGGACCTGTTATAAATTGGCAAGTAATTTTAGTATTTCATGTTTGGGCACGACAATTTGGAGACCATTTAACTTCGAAGAGAGTGTCTCTTTCTGTGTTTTATCGTCTTCATCACGGCTAATGTTCTTCTGGCCTGCATAACACAATCCCTCCGCCCCCTTTCAAACATCACACATAGCGGAACAGCAGGAAATGCGTGCATTCACCAACAACAATCCAAATATAAGAACTTACCAAACCTCTAGATCAGACAGTGGAATGTATGGTATTTCCCTTTCCCAAGGTATTTCCCTAAAAATACAGCATGGGATCCTTTAAAAATGGCGTGAAGAAGCACCTGGCTGGCCGGCATGGTTTCCGCAGCCCCCGTGAAAGTTCGAAAGCCCGTGGGCGTCGTCGGTACTTCTTAAGTGAGGGCCTGACGTACGTCATGCACTATATATATCTTTGATTACAATTATTCATTAGGTAACCGATGGGTAAAGGATGAAAACAAAATGCAATGATATTTTTTGTAAGGTCTCTCTAAATAGGTTTATTATAACCCACGCAAACATAAAAAATTATATTATGAATTAATGCAAGCTGGAACCTTATTTCAAGCTTCAACTTACGCTATATTTTGTTGGAGCAAGGAATATAGGAAATCCTACACGCTCTTTCACCGCCAGTCATCATCAGCGTTGCCTGTTTGCGCCCCGTTAGACAAATCGACACCAAATAAATTCCCGTTTGTTTATCCCATGACAGACGCGGGTGGACGGAGCGCGAGCTGCTCGTGCGCGAGACCGAGCGACTGAGCGTGGAGGTGGCGGAGTTGACCTCACAGAACGGAGACTTGCACAAGCAGCTGCTCTCCGCGGACACTCGGGCGGATAAGTTCAAGGTCGAGGTAGGTACTTTAAAGTTGAAGTTCAAGTGCTTTGGATAAAGACCAAATTAGTGGGACGTGCATTTTATCATAAAGCTTTCGCCCAGACCACAAAATAAGTAATAGGTATTATAGATATACCTCATATGAATAGGTACAATACGTAAGTAATAACCCGTAGCTTTCACCGTGATACGCACGAAAGAAGAGCCATTTTTATTCATATTACTGTAGCAAATCTTATTTGCGGATACTTCATTTCTTCTGGTTACTTTTACCTTATTTATCTATTCTATTGTATTTAATGTATATTATAAAGCCACTTTACTTTATGAATAAAAAGTGAAGCATCTACCGCCACTAGGCCGCGGCAAGTCCAACGCTGAATTTACGTACGTTCCTTTCGGATGAGACGTCTTGGATAGGAATTTAATTTAAAAAAAGTGAACCGTCGAGAAAACAAACGCTCCAAATTCTTTTATATTTTCCGAGTTATTTCAACATTTAGTTCGACTAAAAAAATAGTGACACTTGATCTCATGGCGTAGAAGAGTCAGATTATTGTCATATCTTTGGAACTTCAGGTCCTAGACCCATCATTTTGGTATTGAAATGAAAGGTCTCATCGAGATCTACCTATGTTACGTACGGTGTAGTTTTCTGATTGGTACTTAAATAAGATCTGAGAAATGCGTAAAAGCTTCTCTTCAGTGCCCCATGAACTCACATCCTTTCTTAGATGATTTATCTTATTGCATTTTTTTTGTAATTTAGAAGATTGGATCATTACTATTAATGATAATGATGATCAGCACTTTAGTAATAAAGGCCCTTTAAGTGTCGATTAAAATAAATCAGCACTTGGTGAAAACCAGGCTAACAGTTATTTTTATCGAAAAAATAACAGTGCAAAACTTGACAATATGAGGTCATTAAACCTACCAACCAACCAACCTTTACTGCCAAGGAAATATCCGTGTAAAGGGAAAACAATTCTTACATATTACTAATGTCTAACGAGCAGGAACTGGAAAAGGAGTTGAAGGATGAGCGGTGTAAGCGATCTATTGTGCGCGAGCGACAGTTGCGCTCCGACGCTCTGGTCAAGGCGGCGAACACGCGCGTCTGTGAGCTAGAGGTGGAACTGGAGAAGGCGCGAAGTGAGGTGGGCGCGCTGGAGGCCTCCGTCCGCCAGTTGCAGGATCAGGTAACTCACAAATGTCTTCCCTATGCGTGAAAACTAGTTGAAGGAAGAGCTGTGTATGCGCAGTTCAAGGCAGCAAACATGGGCGTCTGACAGCTGGTGGTGGAGTTGGAGAAAGCACGGAGTGAGGTGCGCGCGCTGGAGACCTCCGTCCGCCAGTTGCAGAAACAGGTACCTTACAAATGTCTTCCCTATTCGTGAAAATTAGTTAAAGGAAGAGCGGTGTACGCGCAATTCAAGGCGGTAAACGCGAGCTTCTGCGAGCTGAAGGCGGAACTGGAGAAGGCACAGAGTGAGGTGCGAGCGCTGGGACCTCCGTCCGCCAGTTGCAGGATCAATCAGGTACCTTATAAATGTCTTCCCTATGCGTAAAGACCAATTGAAGTAAGAGCGGTGTAAGCAGTCTTTCATCATACTGTGTATTTCAAGATTAACCTTACTTCAGACTCCTATTGAAAACCCCTGTATGTTCTATTCACCTCGTGCTCAGACTACATAGCTTCGTGAATATTTCAGAATCTGAACATTCAAATTCGATTTGATGGCGAGTTGAGCAAACTGACGGAGTCGTTGAAGAGGAACATGATGGAGTTCCAGGAGGTCGTTGAGGCCCGCGAGGAACTTGTCATTGCGTTGGTTCCCTTTCCTCTTATCTTTTCATATTGTTTCTAGCCAATCTATATTTGTAATGGCATTCTATAAGTTAGCCAGTTATTGAATTTCAATTTAAAGTAATAAGTACTGCCTGATAATTTTTACTTTATTATATTTTTATCTTTTTATTTTTATTCATTACTGAAAAAAAGATTTATTTCCATTTAATTTTCAGTAAAAAAGATCTTGAAACAAAATTAGAAGAATCTTGCAAGCTATATAACGAAACGACGAAATGTATGAAATCCGAGATTGACGCAACTGTAAGTAAATTGGTTGAAATAGAAATACAAATGAAGGCAGTTGTAAAAGAAAAAAACAAAGTTGGCACAGAGCTGAAAATTGCAGCTAGCAATATCAAAATATTTGAAGCTGAGAACAAGGATTTGCTCATACGGTTAGAAGAGAAGACCATTCAGCTAGGTGAGTACAGTTACTCACATGAACTTTTAAAGGTTAGCTCTTGCAGGCGGCTCCACTATAGAGTGAACCGCACAATTTCTTACTTTTTTTGGTTCGATTATACGTATTTAATTGACGACTTTTAACCTGTTGATTTAAGGTCACATTAGTTTTGTTGCACTATTTACGAATAATTACGTGATCTTAATATGATGGAACGATCGCATGTTGGTAAAATATGATAATGTACATTATGCGAGCTGCTCCATGGTTCGGAATCCCCCTACTAGGTGGTAGGGTTTAAGCCCGCCCGGTTTGGTACCATCGCATTGGATGAAAAGATGGTCGAAGCGGCAATGAAAAAAAAATATCCGTGTTTTCCATCCAGTTCAATGTAGCCGTGCTCATAAAGGGAAGGTCCTGGCATGGAACCAAATTCCTTCGGGAATTTGGTGTATTGGGCTAATATCTTAACGGTTGTTGTGTGGGATTAGCCATCCATGTCAGGTCGCATAAAAAAAATGTACATTGTCTATGTATCGACCGTGTAGCAAGTACTAATTAATTAATAAAAATACCTATAGGGAGAAATACTTATTTAAAAGTATTAGTAGTACGCATTTTCTACGGGCGAAGATATTTTATAATTCTTAGTTCTATTGTAAGAGATAATTCCGAAGCATGTTCTTTTTGACAATAATTTACCGAATTGTCATTGCGATTAAAACATGCATAGAAATTCTATAGACTTTTTTATTCATACATTCAGAATATTAAAAGATCTGCATCTAATATCATTAGTGGATTTATAAAAAAATATATCTTTTATTTAAATAGTTATCATATTTTTTTTGGGTATTGTTACTTCTATTTCGCTGTTTCTTTCACGTTGTCAAATTTCACTCAGTGATTTTTCTCTATTATTATTATTATTATATTTATTATGTAAAAGTATTTTCTATTAATCAGATAGAACTTGTAAGAAACTTGTGTAGGCCTTTAATTGGCTTATACACTCTGATATCTTATTATGTGTATTACACCTGTGTCATAATTGCTATGTGTATGATGTTGTTGGCATACTAAAAACTAAACAAATATAATACAATTTTAGAGAACAAAGACATTCAGCTAAAAGACTTGACAAAGACGAAAAAAGCACTAGAGAAGTGCGAATTGGAAGTTAAGGATTTGCATAGAATCGTCAATGTAAAAGAAAAAGCTCTGAGCGATGCTGAGGTAATTATAATTTTGTAACCATTTCCATTTTTATTAAAGAATAAATTAATTTCTTGATGTACAAACAATTGTTGCCAGGAATTGAAACAAAAGCTTTTTGTCGAGCTGGAGCAGAAAAAAGAGAGCATAATGGAAATTAAAACTAAGCTCATTGACGAACTGCGGATTAAGGGAGACCTCGTTACAGAGCTCATGAGGAAAATGGAGGAAGTAGAAAAAGAGTTGCGGGAAAGGTGCGTTTAATTAATTTCCTCTCTTCTAGATATTATTATATCCTAAGCGCTCTATATACATGGCATTATCTATAACTTTAAAGTCAAAATATTCTTCCGAACTTACAGAGAACAGAACCACCTTTTGTCTATTTCTTTATCACTACATCGTATAAAACAAAGTCGCTTTCTCTGTCCCTATATCCCTATGTATGCTTAAATCTTTAAAACTACGCAACGAATTTTGATGCGGTTTTTTTTAATCGATAGAGTGATTGAGGAGGAAGGTTTAAGGAATAACATCCATTAAATAGTGGAGAAATACTGTTATTTTTGAGGTTTCTAATGAGATGTCGTAAATAATTACATTTTTCCCGCTTACATTGATACGCAGGCAACGACATTTACCCGAGCGGAGCCGGGTACCTCAGCTAGTTATCATAATAAAAATAAATCTTCCCAAATTCCGATTTGCATAATAGCCAAACAGCTAAAACTGTCCACTGTGTTGGACAGTTTTAGCTTGTTTTATAACTTAGTGTGATGTAAAGGACTTATAAAGGGTCCACTTATCACTTTTTTCAATATACAAAAGAAATGAAACTAATGATTCAAGTTATATAAATGGCAGTAACGCTTAGAGTGGCATAGCCGCGCTAGTAGCAACCGCAGTACTGCATAGCCTTCCAACTTTAACCTTAGAGAAAATTAACTCTTACTATCTTGTGGAATATCTTTATCTTAATAGGCTCTATATCAGGAATTACAAAAGCCATTCACTCTATAGCGGCGCTAACCTTAGCTCTTTTATCACTACGTATATCCATATATGCTGTTAGTTCTAAAGTAAGGCCTGCTACTGTAACACCTAAATCGTTTATATCATGTTACATAATATGGGTGTTGTATCAAACCTTTAGCTTTACAAGAATGGGCCTCTTTCGGGGGTATATCGGAGTTATAGCAAGATATATCGCTTTATACCGATATAGCATATATATTTTTGAACACCGATACACAACTTCACCTTATTTAATCCACCACTAATCATCTCTTATATTGCTTTTATTATCGCTAGAGTGTTATTTGGGAATGTATTACTATGTTCCCTGATGATAAATACCTACATGAACAAATAAGAGGAGAGCGGCTCGTGGCTCAGAGGTGCGAAAACGATCATTCTATGCCAGAGGTCACAGGTTCGATCCCCGCCCCATTGTTAAGTGTAGCATCTGTTTCAGTGAATTAAAGGTAGAGCTTTACGAGCACCAGCTGAAGTCTCTGAAGAGCAACTTGGGCTACGTACCACACGACGAGGAGGACGCGTCGATGGACTGTTTCACGGAGCTTCGCCAGTTGGTACGAAAACCCTATGAACATTTTTTTTTATACACGAATCGAAATGACATAATGAACATTACAATTTTCTTAGAACAGACCATAGTTTTTTTCCAATCGTGTCCTTTCCTTCCGTAGTTATGCACTTACATAATGTCAGCCATGCGCAAAATAACAATTGTGTGAAAATAACGGCGAGTGGCCCGCTTGTCGCGAGCGTCTCCAGCAGAGTGTCATTTCAGATACTGGGGCAGAGGACGAAGCTGCTGGAAGCGACGCAGCAAACCGGGCGAGTAGCCCGCTTGTCGCGAGCGTCTTCAGCAGAGTGTCGTTTCAGATATTGGAGCAGAGGACGACGCTGCTGGAAACGACGCGACAAACCGGCGAGTGGCCCGCTTGTCGCGAGCGTCTCCAGCAGAGTGTCATTTCAGATATTGGAGCAGAGGACGAAGCTGCTGGAAACGACGCGACAAACCGGCGAGTGGCCCGCTTGTCGCGAGCGTCTCCAGCAGAGTGTAATTTCAGATACTGGGGCAGAGGACGAAGCTGCTGGAAGCGACGCAGAAAACCGGCGAGTGGCCCTCTTGTCGCGAGCGTCTCCAGCAGAGTGTCATTTCAGATATTGGAGCAGAGGACGAAGCTGCTGGAAACGACGCGACAAACCGGCGAGTGGCCCGCTTGTCGCGAGCGTCTCCAGCAGAGTGTAATTTCAGATACTGGGGCAGAGGACGAAGCTGCTGGAAGCGACGCAGAAAACCGGCGAGTGGCCCTCTTGTCGCGAGCGTCTCCAGCAGAGTGACATTTCAGATACTGGGGCAGAGGAAGAAGCTGCTGGAAGCGACGCGGCAAAACGGCGAGCTGGCGGCGGCGCTACAGGAGAAGGACGGCGAGCTAGAGCAGCGCGCGCGCGCGCTAGAGGCGCACCGCGTCGCGCTCGCGCGTCACGACGTGCGCGAGCGGGACCAGGCGCGCGCGCTCTATAGCCTCCAGCACGATATCGAAGTGAACATGCAGAATGAGTTAAAAGTATGCATTTTTTGGGTTAGGAGGAAATACTTAGCACACCCGTAGTTATTGATTCAGGCTGATTTAAGATGATTGGAAATATAGAATTTATCCGAAACCTAAATACCTAAACGTAGAAACAATTTCTGAAAAATTATAACTTTGTTTTTGCATGCCCAGATTATATTCTCTGCTGAAAGAAACTAATCTAAGTACTTTCATTTAATAATGAAGAATTCTCCGATATTTCTTAGATTGTGATATTTATGTTCTCAGTTAAAAGAAAAGTTTGCGGAGAAGTCAGAAGAAGTAGAAATGTTGGCAACGAATGTCGAAAAAAGAAAGCAAGACATTCTCCAGCTGGAGGAAATCGTGTTGACGCTTCAAGAAGAGCTAGGCAAGTCCATTGCGGCCAATAGTATTAGGCAGGAAAACATTGTAACCCTGGAGCGGAAGATTATGGAGAGCCCGATTCCGATGAAAATAAATGAAGTACCCTCAGACCGCCTAGGCTACTTGATGAGCATCCTAGAAAAGGAGTTAGGAACATCTGACTACAATGAGATCGTGGCAGAGGCCGTCTGTGCACCGGGTAAGGCGTATCGCAGGGATAGCGGCGGTCGAGCGCAGAAATTTAATCCCTCCGTTGTACGGAGAAAACTGGGCGACTCGGATTCCAGCCTCGGGGAGGTCTACCACAAGTTCATTAAGAAAAGGTCATCGCGACTGCTTAAAAATCCCGGACGCGAGTCTTCGTGCGCGAGCGGGAGCGAAAGAAGCACGAGCCGTGACCCGAATAGATACGGGACGAACGTCGATAATCACGGTTGGATAAGGCCGCAGAACAACGTCAATGTTTACCACGCGGTTCGGACGGACATTGAGCTCGGGCGCGGGCGCGGGCGCGGTCGCTCGCCCGGAGGCGGTGCGCATGCGCGGCCGGCGGGGGAGGGGGGAGCTCCGCGCGAGTTGCTTCTGCGGCGGCCCCTGATGACGCTGGCGGCTCCACGCAGCCACCGCAGTCAGCGCGAGCTCGACAATGCTGCCTACCTCTCTTCCAATTTCAATGTTTTCTAATGTCAAACCAAAACACCGTTGCTGTAATAAAAAAAAAACAATTTTGGTAAGCGCCGCTGCTGACCTAAAAACCTTTAAACCATTAGCCTGATTGACGTCAGTAATAAAGAACCCGCTAAAAAACTTTTCGTTTTAACGGCTAATTACTCGTTTAGGTGTGGCTTGAGACAAATGCTCCTTGCTCGTAAAGTCACTGTAATAAAGTCTTCATTTTAAATGCACCTATGCATCCAAGACAGCGAGCAAGGAAGGTCCTTACATGCTTCTGCCAACATTTACATGTCGACCTCGATAAAATAAAAATACCGCACCTTTATTTTGAAATAATATTGAAGCAAAAAATTTAAAAATCCCCCATTCTCTACCAACATGTTTATTAACAAAAATAACTAGCATTCAGGGAAATCTGTTTCCTAATACTGTTATGTGAAAATGAAATCTTTCGCTAATAAAAATCTTTATTGTATATACGGATGTTTTTATTTACATTAATCAAGATTTTTACTACATATTGTATTTCCTAATGTTAGTGTGATTGGCTGCGCGTAGTGGTTTTAAAACAAGGCGTACCTGCAAAAGAGATACGTTCAGAAATTGGTTTCACATCGGGTTCTTTGGCGGATGCCCCACCGCCAATATTTCGACTTCTCAAACTCACACAGACCTTCCTAGTCCCATATCGCACGAGTGCAACAATGTGAAGAAGAGAAATATAATCGTATTGCATGTATAATATTGCATACAAAATACATTTTAAGGATATGGCATATGCCTTTGAAAACCCTGCCCTCATTCGTTATTGTTTTATAATTTGTTGCAAATGTTTCTATCACACATATGATAATAGCTCAATCGCCAGCTTGATTACTACAGGGCCATTCGTTTGTGTTTTATTTAAAAAAATCCCGGAACTTAATTGTCGCACCTCGGATGTCTAGACCCCATTCTAAGCCGGCGATGAATGTCACCGAGTCATGTAGCTTAATGGGATGAAGGCTCAACTGACTTGGCACGTTTGTCCACCTTGGCGCGCTGTTGGATCGTCCTCTCGAGCTCCGCGCGCGCTTGCTCCAGCCGGGCGCGCTCGCCCTGCTCGCGCCGCAGCTGGCCGTGCTGAGCGCGCACCACGCCCTCCAGTCGATGCACGCGCGCGCGCTCGCGCTGCAGCGCCGACCACGTCCCCGCGCCGCCCGCACCGCTCGCGCTCACCGCCGACGCGCACCGTGCCAGCTGGAAGTGCGCCGCCGCCTCATTCTTGCTGACCCAGGTATGGCACATAATTCTTTCGGGAATTCGGTGGGCTAATATCATAACGGTAGTTGTGTGGTATTAGCCATCCAAGCCAGCTTCCATAAAAGATCATAAAGATAATGTAGAGCAAAGACCGACCAGCTGCCGGTCGAGGTGCGGCTCGTCGCAGTCGCGAGGCAGCGGCGCGCGGCGCTGCAGCAGGTCGCGGAGCTGGTCGCGCAGGCGCAGGGCGCGCCGCTGCAGCTCGCCGGCGCGCTCGTGCCGCTCGAGCTCGAGCGAGCGCGCCGCCACCGCCGAGCGCAGCTCCGCGCGCTCCGCGCTCAGCGTCGCCACCCTCACGTGCAGCTCCGTCATCTGGCGGGCGCACGGCACGGCATCTCATAACAACGAAGAGATTACGAATTTATTTATTGAATTATACCTACTTACGGCGATTTTATTTTAATTATTATTATATTTCTTTCAAATAGAAATGGCAATTGAAAGTTAATAATTTTGTTATTTTTGCATATCTTGAATGAATATAAACCAATCAACCATGCGGGCGGAGAGGAAGAGGACCTACAGTTTTATATTGGGTTCGAACCATGGAACCGCTCGAATTCGTAACGAAATGCACTTGTCCAACTCAGGAAGAGAAAGAAAGTGTGCAAGACAACGGCAAGGATGTGAACCCATAACCACTCACTCGCTTGAAAGGCAAGTCATCTGGCCCCTACACCGCGAGCTGTATATGGGTTGTATTATATTTTACTTGGACCTATGCTAAATATTAATTCGGTGACGACCGCAACATTTTTAATTGTTCGATTTTCACATTTGCAGGTAAACTGTTATTAGGAGGTAATGATTACGGGCGGAGTGACTGGAGAAGAATCTTAGGATAGGATAGGATTCGATTAACTCAGTGATGAAGAACCCTCAAATAAACTTTACTTGTGTAAATAAAGATTATATATAATATGTTTTTATCAACATATTTTGTCCACGTACATTTTATTTAGTAATATACATTCCTACAATACACTTATGCATGAAAACCTACTTCAAGGGAGATAGCTGCCATTCCAGGCGTTCCTTATATTGCACGGACAATTTTCATTGCTACCTCAACCATAGTTCTTTCAACGCTATGGTACCAACCCGGGCGGGATCACCCCTACGCCTAGTAGAGAAGGTGGACCCCTCGCCTCTTACGACTTGCATGGGGAAAAGTGCAGTGGGGCCCAGTGTCCGAACCCACCCAGAAACCGAATTATTAAATACATAATTCTTAGAACATCCATTAAGTGTATCAATTTGTGTGTCTAATCGTGCTTCTTATCGATGCCGGGCCATTCGATAAGTGAATACATAACTACCTAATAAATGCATACCTACACACACCATTATCTTGATGGTTGAAAGTCTATGCATGTTCAAAGGGTTACGGACATGGCTTTAGACCAGTCTAATGGTTTAAGTATGCCGGTTTTATTACTTATAAAACATAACTCTCAACAGGTATTCACAACACATTTCTCAGAGTTTAGGCGCTGCTCTTTCTTCTTCTTTTTGTCATTTTAGAAAAGTTGTATTAATTCATTCAAAGTGTTACGGAAATTGCACTCGAACAAATAAACATTAAATACTGTAATATTTTTGCTCTATGGGGTCGACGATCTTGGCCAATGAGCTATGAAGTTAAGCAAGTTTCTGACCGTTTCTGGAAGTCCAGCCGTGTTTGGACGCAGAGTATTTTCGAAGCTTTTACAAACCAATACCATTTCAATGAGATTAATTTCGAATCCTTCCGAATCAAGGCCCAAATCCAAATACCATCGCTGAGCTAATCAAATAGTTTTTTTTTTATGCGACCCGACATGGATGGCTAATACCACACAACTACCGTTATGATATTAGCCCAATACACCACATTCCCGAAGGAATTTGGTGCCATGCCAGGACCTTCCCTTTATGAGCACGGCTACATTGAACTGGATGGAAAACACGGACAATTTTTCATTGCCGCTTCGACCATCTTTTCATCCAATGCGATGGTACCAACCCGGGCGGGCTTAAACCCTACCACCTACAGTTTTACATGGATTCCGAACCATGGAGCAGCTCGCATTCGTGATGAAAATGCACTTATCGAACTCGGAAAGAGAAAGACAGTGGTGCATGTCGGTATTGAACCCAGGTCTCTAGTACGCTAGGCCAGTCCCCGCGCCACTAGGCTACGAGCCGCTATAGTGGCGTAGAAGACTACGTTTCTACAATGTAGACTGTGCTGTACACCGTAAACACCAAAATTCCATGGTAGACACGATGTGGTGTACTGTGATTTGTAATGTTGCCTTTTGCAGCCATACCATACCTACTCACTCGCAAATTGGTGAATAATTTAAGTGGGAACAGGTACAAACTATTGGCCCAGTGATAGTGGCAGGACTTTGGTGGTGCAATCATAGTTCCGCAGAGCCGACACCGGCAGCTGTAGCTCCCAATGTTCCGGTCCCCTCACCTAAAGATGTTTGCTCTAGGCTGCCTGCCTGATCTTTGCACCCCGACGATTGTTGTCGAACTCGTAGTTGCGTGTCAATGTCACTTCCGAATCTACTCATTTGGACTTCTCTGCAACTCCTTGAATGTTGCATTCGAGAACGGCAAGTACTTACCACAGCGTGTATCCGAAGTCGGCTCTCTGCACCTATCTATTTGTTCAAGCACAAACGGAAGGTTGTATACGAGAACGTACCTCAATGTGCATTTGGTCGAGCGGCGGTGGCGGGAGTTTAGTGTTGCAGTCATAGTTCCGCAGGGCCGTCACCTGCAGCCGTAGCTCCGAAATCTGACGCTCGTACTCACACGCACGCTCTTCGCTAAATCAGTCATTGTGATTTACATAACCATAATTTTACGGTTCGCTATTTACGGTTGATATTTTTAATAGTTATGTTTATAATTGAGATAAAGAACAACAATATAACTACACCCTACACATTCAGAATCTGATTTCTTCACCGCACGCACGTTCATGGTACGAACCTAGTCAGTGAACGCACTCTTACAAACCAATTAATGTAGTAGGAAAATATTTTGAAGTAGATATTGTTTTCATACCACGTATATAAAAATATGTATTCAAATATTTAAAACTGAATTCCATTTAGTTCTACTTTTCAAATTGGAAGAACGTGGCATGTTTGACTAACTTGATTTTTTCATTTTTTTCTAAGGCTGCAATTGCGTCCTGAAGTTTAGAATTGCGCTTTTCTTTTTCTATAAGCTCCTGCGCCATATTGTCTTGCACGGTGTTATTATCTTCCTTCTGCTGTTAAGGAAAACATTAGGTAATTTAATACAAAATCTTGGGACCAATATTATAATTATTGCTTTTTAGGGTTCCGTACACAAAGGGTGAAAACGGAACCCTATTACTAAGCCTCCGCTGTCCATCCGTCCGTCCGTCCGTCCGTTCGTCTGTTACAGGGCTGTATCTCATCTATCGTAATAGGTAGGCAGCTGAATTTTTCACAGAGTGTGTATTTATTTTGCCGTTGTAACAACAAATTAGTAAACTAAAAATAAATAAATAAAGACGTGATTTTTTGTGTTCAATCTTGTACGATGGTACGGAACCCTTCGTGTGCGAGTCCGACTCGCACTTGGCCGGTTTTTGAACCCACTCTGTAAATGCCGCCCTAAATCTGCTGATTATAAAAGCTTAGAGGACGATGATCTTCGCTTGCACGGTGACGCATACAGGTGAATGTATAAATACTTTTATGGGTGTTTTTGTATTGAAACCAAATCAACTTCCTTAATTTAAAACATTAAAATAAAAAAATCTCATATGGAATTGAAAAAAAAAACGATTTAGGAACATTTACGAAACTAACTTTCGTGCAACGCAGCGATGTTTATTTACCTAGCCCTAGGCGTCACGTGATCTTACGGAGGAATTTCACACACTATTTCTCAAACTTTGGATAATTTTCACACTCTCAAATTTTGGATATTTTCGTGGGATCCGTTTTTTTTTCTCCGAAACAGGAAATATTTGCTCATTGTATATATTTATGTTGCTTCATTTCAGGTTCTCTACTGAGGGATTGACTGCTGTTAAAATGACCCGTTATTTTAGGATAACTGACTAACAGCGATCCTAGAGAGCTGGCTGAGAAAGGCGTCTTTGTCGCGGCGCGCACGACGCAGTTCCTCCTTGGCGCGCGCCGTCGCCAGCCGCGCTGTCTGCAGCTCCTCCCACAGCCCCACCTCACGGGCGCTGGTGCTTCCGCCACCACCTGTACAAACCACCGTGTGTAGATACAGAGAGTGATCCTAGAGAGCTGGCTGAGAAAGGCGTCTTTGTCACGGCGCACACGTCGCAGCTCCTCCTTGGCTCGCGCCGTCGCCAGCCGCGCAGTCTGCAGCTCTTCCCACAGCCCCACTTCGCGCGCGCTGGTGCTCCCGCCGCCACCTGCATAAACCACCGTGTTTAGATACAGAGAGTGATCCTAGAGAGCTGGCTGAGAAAGGCGTCTTTGTCACGGCGCACACGTCGCAGCTCCTCCTTGGCTCGCGCCGTCGCCAGCCGCGCAGTATGCAGCTCCTCCCACAGCCCCACTTCGCGCGCGCTGGTGTTCCCGCCGCCACCTGTACAAAACACCGTGTGTAGATACAGAAAGTTATCCTAGAGAGCCGGCTTCGCTTTTGTGGGACGGCTCAGTTTAAAGTCGTGCGTCTCGTCGACGACCCCGAGGTAGCCCTGAATTTAGAGACCCTCCAACTCCGTAGGAGTTCAAGGTATCTCTCTTTGTTCTATCGTCTCTACCATGGAGAATGCTCATCGGAGCTGCATAACGCTGTCTTCCGTCCCATTTCTACCATCGCACAACGCGGAACAAGCACTTTTCGCTGTCGAGATTCCGAAAATAAGGACCAGATCATCTATCCGTAGGGTCGGTAAACTATGGACTCGACTCCCTGCAGAGTTATTTCCCTCAAAGCACCTGGCCGGCCGGCATGGTTTTCGCAGCGCATGTGAAATTTCGAAAAATCATGTTCTGTTCATGTTCCTGGCCTACGCCATATGCCGCGTTAAACATACAAAATAGGCACATAATAAGTACGACATAGGTCTTATCCATTATGGGCATAGTTAGTTGTGTAAATATAGTGCACCTAGAAATGCCGACAATAAATAAGAAGTACATTCCTTTTCAGTAAAGGTCAAAGATCACCTTGCGCGGTGGTCGGCGGCAGCAGGTCGGCCTGCCGCTCGTCGTGCAGCTGCAGGAGCTGCTGACAGCGCTCGCGCATCTGTTCGGTTGCGCGCTCAAGGTCGGCGGCGCGCCGCTCTGCCGCGTCCGCGCGCGCCTCCGCCTCCACCGCGTCGCTCTGGCGCTGCACCGCGCGCGCTTCCAGTGTTGCCGCGCGCGCCGCCTGCTCCGCGAGCCGCCGCTCCTCCGCCTCCCCCGCTGCCTTCGCCTGCTCGTTCAGCTCGCGTACTCTAATCAGCGAGGTTCAGGAGCCCTACTTAGAACGGTATCGCGTAAGCGCTAACGAGAAGGCGATATCGCCTGTCAAAAATGTTGTATGTGTTTGACAGTTGATATCGAAAGCGCTGTCGATACCATCTGTCAAACGCATACAATATTTTCGATAGGCGATATCGCCTCCTCGATAGCGCCTGCTCGATAGGGTTCGTAGTAGCGGCCCAGCACTAGCTAATATTCATCAAAAAGCTGATCTGATTGGTATAAGTACATGCACTAAGTACTACTACAATTTACTAGGTGGCCAGGCTTAAAATTTAAGCTCACGGGTTTTAGAGAGGCCGTCACGATTAGTTCATGTATAATTATCGTATTCAGAGATCACCTGTCAAAACTTAGTACTAGATTGGCACCGGACTAACCATACAAAATCCGGTTTAGTCCGGCGGATTAAAGTTAGTCCGCCCACTCTGAATACAGGTTTAAAAGTACTTCCAAACATGTAAATAAACAAGATACTGCATGTAACTTGATGATTAAAAAAAAACTATTCTATAATATAAAAAATCCGACAGCGTAAAAAAATATAGCTTAAAATTTTTAAATTTACTTAATAAATGAACTGAAAAGAGAGAAACATGTGGGAAAATTAAATATTTTTTCTGTTTTGAATGATCAGTGTTCACAAACGCATTCGGAGGCATTTCTTGCGCAGTCGGGTAATAAATAGGAGTCGTATTCACTACGTATAATATTCACAACGTATAATAGTATTTTTTTCCAAAAAAATTAAACCATGCATATCGTATAATATTCACAACGTATAATGTTATACGTTGTGCATGAATAAAGTTTAAAAATAAAATCAACTCTTCGCATCATGCAGAACGTATAATAGTCACAACGTATAATATTCCTAACATGAATTCACAAAAAAAGAAAACCATGCAGAACTTATAATATGCCAAGAAGCACTGCATAAAGCGCCCTAATAACGATACATTTAAGGCTGAAATTGCTACGAATCGATATTTGCTACAATTTCGAAAGGCCACCTTACGCTAGTTGAGACGGTCGAAACGTCACGTGCGAGTATACGCTTTAAAAGTATATACATAAGGGCGCTTATCGTATGAAAAGTTTTTGGATTATATGATATGCATGGTTTTCTTTTTTAGTTAAATAAAGATCATAATATTATACGTTGTGACTATTATACGTTATGCATAGAGAAAAAAGTAATTTTATTTTTTAAACTTCTTCATGCACTACGTATAAAATTATACGATCTGCCGATCATACGCTGTGCATGGTTTCAAAATTTTGTTAAAATATGACATTATACGATCTGCATATTAGACGTTCTGCCGTTCCCCCATAAATAGATGGGTTTGATTTAATTTAAAGTTTATGTTCTTATTTTTAGAGCATTTACATATAATCTTGTTTTTAAAAATGTTTTTACGATTATATTTTGTTTCGTTTTTTTTTGAGCTTGATATACATGCTTGATTATAAAATGCACGCTGCAAAAAATCAATACTATTTCATAAGTATTTAAAAATCATTTTTTTCCAATATACTGTATAAAGTATATTATTTATATAAACATAATATGGCTGAAATGTGAAATTAAGTACTCAGACATACTCTAATAATAAATATATATCGATATTGGGCTCCGATTACAGATGCAGAAAGCGGTTTTATAAACTCTCTAATACGAGAATCGTTCGGAGGTTTCTGTCTCTGTAGCTCGAAGCGGCCTTGTAGGATTTGTCCCCGAAGGTTATATAGGCAGTTTCAGGTTGTATTTTTGCATTAATAACATAAACATAAGACTTTTTCTTTCTGACTTTAATTAAATAAAGTTTTATTCGCTAGTTTTGGAGTCTGTATATAACTGTATTTCAATTGATTCATGCATAATTCCATGATTTACGTTAGTCTCTCTTGGGTATCGAGTCACTGGCACGAGTAATGTATGCCTAATATGCAATTACCTAGCAAGATAATCTTTTGGACTACTCGTTCGTTTGTAATCCCGATAAGATTAACACATTGTTGCAATGAGGCAATCATAAAATGAAGTCGACTTTCCAGCCTGATATGATATCATTTAAATGTGTGGTTCAATCGATTGCAGACCCAGTATATAGTATGGACTGTTGCCAAATGATAACGAAGATAACATCACCTTTCCAATATCATTTAAGTACGCTCGTAAATATGCGTTCTTATCTTTGAACAGGATTTTGCACGTTTATGTAGAGCTACTGGATGGAATCGATTGTAGTGGCATGCTCTCAATAGGTGTATCTTGTTCGTGTATTCGAAACTGTTTTCATCAACTGTAGAAATTGAAAGAGATGTGCATAGTGATGTTCCAGTGATTATCTATTAATTTTATTTGTCTGTCTAATCAATGGCAAAAAGGGTCACCTCAACTCGAGAGCATCTCGCTGCTTGGTTAGGGTTTCGATGGTGGCTTCTCCACACTTTGAGACCTCCTTCAGTTTTTTGTTGCGCGCATCGAAACTGCTCTCACGGTGTCGGCTCTGTGGAGAGCACATAGGTACATAGCTGTTATTAAGACGGTGTTTAATCCATAAATAGACCAATAAATAAAATGTAGCCTACAGAGCAGTGAGCATGTAATCCCAAAGTTGCAGGTTCGAATACTGCTTCATGACATTTTTTCGCTCGTTTTTAAATTATGATAACAATGATTCAATCAAGCTTCCATGTAGGTGTCGCCGTTTAACCTAAAATTATGAACGAAACATTAATTCAAATCCGATTTGACTGTAGTGTCCGATACCAAAACAAATTTAGGTATTGGTGACGACAGCAAATATGTTGATATCTCAAATATTGCAATCTGATTGCCTTTGCGTAAGATTAATAGTTACGCTTAATCAGCGCCATCTAGCAGGTGGTGGAGGCTTTGTGTAGATTATGCATAGCATGCATTTTATCCAAATAACGCAGGTTCAGGCAAGATTACTAAAAGGTACAAAATATCAAATCATAACCTGAAGTTCAAGCTCCTTGCACTTGCGCCTAGCTAGTTCCGTCTCGGCCTGCGAGTCCTTGAGCTGTCGCTCGAGGTCAGCGTTGCGCGCGCGCGACACCCGCAGCGTGCCTTCCGCGCTCACCACCACCTCCTTCAGCGACTCGCGCGCCGCGTGCTCTCGGGCCTGCTGTGTGCGCGCCTCCTGCACGCAATGAACACGCAAGGTTGAGCTCCTTGCACTTGCGCCTCGCTAGTTCCGTCTCGGCCTGCGAGTCCTTGAGCTGTCGCTCGAGGTCAGCGTTGCGCGCGCGCGACACCCGCAGCGTGCCTTCCGCGCTCGCCACCACCTCCTTCAGCGACTCGCGCGCCGCGTGCTCTCGGGCCTGCTGTGTGCGCGCCTCCTGCACGCAATGAACACGCAAGGTTGAGCTCCTTGCACTTGCGCCTCGCTAGTTTAGTCTTGGCCTGCGAGTCCATGAGCTGTCGCTCGAGGTCAGCGATGCGGGCGCGTCACCCGCAGCGTGCCCTCCGCGCTCGCCACCACCACCTTCAGCGACTCGCGCGCCGCGCGTTCTCGGGCCTGCTGTGTGCGCGCCTCCTGCACGTAATGAACACGCAAGGTTGAGCTCCTTGCACTTGCGCCTCGCTAGTTCCGTCTCGGCCTGCGAATCCTTGAGCTGTCGCTCGAGGTCAGCGATGCGGGCGCGTCACCCGCAGCGTGCCCTCCGCGCTCGCCACCACCACCTTCAGCGACTCGCGCGCCGCGCGTTCTCGGGCCTGCTGTGTGCGCGCCTCCTGCACGCAATGAACACGCAAGGTTGAGCTCCTTACACTGAGCGTCTCACTATAATTCAGTATAAATACTGATTTCTGAATTTTGATTCCTGTATCAAAAACAAAACATGTCCCAAATGTGAACCTTGGGAACCCCGGAGCTTTACACCAACGCAATCCATTTCCATCAAAAACATTTATTAAATCCGGAGTGACAAAAAGAATATAAATCATTTCAACTAAATTCCATGAATACCTACCAAATGAAACTAGTTTTTGGACTAGTATACAGTGATTTACTTTACCAATAGCCTTACTAAAATCAACTCTTTACCCTAATCTACTGATTCAATGACATTTTTAGCGTATCTTAATACATTTAATTAGTGCACTTCGAGCGAGAAAGCCTGTTAGGCGTAATTTTGAGCAATAATAATATTAGACACCTAATAAATAATATTTTCAAAAATGTTGGTTCAAAATTTCGTGGCGTCCTGCTGATTGCCACTTTAAGGAATGCATGAGCACTTATCGGACCTCTTCCACGTAGTTACGATGGGTTTTGCTATATATTAACTGTCGTCGACGTTTTTACGTAGTTTTGCTGGTTTTGTCCACTTAACAGGCTACTGCTAGACTGCAGAATTTTTTTAAGAAGCGGATATTCTTGGTATACGGCATTTGCAAAACAATTTTATGCGACAATGGTCGCTAGTTTATTTCAAACGAATTTCGGGAGCTAATGGATGAGTTCAGAGTTCCTAAAATATTCTATAATCATTTTTATGCTCCTCAAAATAATCCTATAGAGCGTTATAATAAAACTCTAGAAACTGCACTTTCATGCTATGTAGAGTCTGATCAACGGACCTGCTCGAATTTTGTGATTGCCATCTGTTGTGCTATGAACTGTACCGTTAATTTAGCTCATGGTTAAACTGCCTACTTTTTAATGTTTGGACGGGAGCCAGTTTTAAACGGGCACTGTTTTCAATCTGCGAAACCAAAAACGTAAGATGAGGTCGAAATAGCTGATCGTTAAGGGTATACGAAGTCTCTTCTAGAACTCAATGTCATTTTCGATAAGGTTCAAAATGCGTTGTTGAAGGGATTCGCAAAGAATGCCAAATATTATAACCTGCGAAGACGTCACGTCAGTTATCATGTCGGAGTCTGGCGGCGAAACTTTGTGCAGTCTAAAGCGACTGAGTTTTTTAGTCAAAAGTTAGCCCCTCGTTTTGTCAAAAATATAATTGCGCCCAAGACATCAGATGTACTGGCAAAATTTCGGGAAAATATCACGTGAAAAGACTTAATTTCCGAGATATTTTGATTATGTGTGTGTTGGTTTTTTTTACCAGTAATTTAATTTTGTTTTTTTCTTGAATTTACATTAAAAAAAAATGGTTTTCGTTGTGCAATTTTTTTTAATTAGAAACGGGGTATTGTAACGGATGTCATTTCAGTACAGAGTACATAGGAGTTTTACTAATTTTCAATTTCCCTCTAATTCTACCTACCCACAGTTTTCGGCCTCAAGACGAAAAAAACGAAAAGAGAAAAACACTCTTGTGGCGGGCGCGACCGAACTGCCTGCTAGCTACGAGACTGAAGATATTAACGACTATTTTGGACAAGTTTAGTTTTCTTGAGAGAATTTCATTGATGTGAAGAGTGAAGTGTTGTGCTACAAGTGTGGGAAAACCATAGTTTTATTGAGGCGCCCAACAAACAAAGAAGAGGAAGCGCCGGCAGGACACCACGCCGCCCTATCACCTGCGCTAGCCGGATGATGCAAGGTACTCCAAACTTTTCGTTTACAAATGTGCCCCGGCAAAAAACCGGCGTTAAACTTGCTTCTAAGCAGATGGAAAACATTAGGTGACCAAAGATATATTGTATAATATATCTGAGTGAATTGACAATGCCGGAGCCAGCGTAGCGGCACATATTTTTATGAACAAATGTGATGAAATAATAGCGGCAACTGATTACATCAAGCCTTATTCGTTGAAATTGTACCCCCATAGATGAATTGAAGCAAACACGTATAAGTTAGTTGAAGCCTATAACATACATAATAATAATATCAGGATTTTATGGAGATCATCGAAAGTAAATTTATATTCCACCTCGGACGCAGCGTTGCCCACCTCTTGCCGCTGCTCCACGTCCCTGTCGTCGGTGCGGGCGTCCCCCGCCTCTTCCAGGCGGCGCTGCGTCACCCGCAGCTCCCGCTGCGCTCTCTCCAGCCGCTTCATCAGCTGGTCGCGGTCTATCCATGCGATCCTGTCCGAACAGCTTCATTTGTTGGGGCTCAACTTACTGGAGAATTTTCGTAGGGTACAGAAACCAGCGCGAGCTGCTGGTCAACGAGCAGGTTGCACAGCGCCAGCACGTCCTCCGGTATGCTACGTAGCCGAAGGCGCAAATCTTGCAAGACATTTTTTCACAAACATGCAATCCCTCAAGAAACCAGCTAGGATTCTTGTACTGTTGACAATTAATACATCAGTTCCAGCAACTATGTAGGGTTTAACGTGCCACTCTGTACGCAACGTTTGTCTGCATATTCCGTAATTTGTGCTGTGCTGTGTGGTCACACGAATCTTTGCGAATGAGATACCCGTTTGGTCGTTCAGTACAGACGACTCGGGTCTTCTAACCCGTTTGTTCGCGAACAACCTATCCATGTCCAGTGACATAAAAAATATCTGATTTGGAGAGGTGTTTATCTAACTTGACGATCTCGAACACTTGGTCAATCTTGACGCGCAGTCCAGCTATGGCGCCGTCCACCTGTTCGTGCAGCCGCCCCATCTCATCTTCCAACTGGCACAGCTTCTTCTTGGCCGCGGCCGCGATATTGGCCACCGAAGCTTGCTGAAACGGGAACAAGCATAGTATAGAATCGATCTGCTCCTGTAACCGCTTCATCTCCTCTTCCGAATCGTAATCGCAGCATATATTAACGGCCACAGACAGCGACCGCCTCTGCCTCTCAATCTCCATGTCATCCTACCTAGTAGAGGTGAGGATATGACCCAGATACTTGAAGTTGCTAACGGTCCGGTGTATTGTCAACTTTTAACTGAGCTAAACTACTGGGAATGATGGGTTCACCTTGTCGGACTTGACACGCATGCGGAACCATTCCACGAGCGCGAGCTGCTGGTCGACGAGCAGGTTGCACAGCGCCAGCACGTCCTCCGGTATGCTGCGTAGCCTAAGGCGCAAATCTTGCAAGACGCTTCCACCTGTGCCGGCCAGACCAACTTTTGGTGATTTTTTATCGGCGGAAACTGCCGCATCATCTATTTATAAATGCTTTAAAGTTTTCAATTATTTAATTTTTGTTTCTAATTTTGGGGAAGCACGAAATTGGATTTTTCTTTTTAATCGACTTCAAAAAAAGGTCGAGGTTCTCAATTAGTAGGAATCTTTTTTTTATTAACTTATTTAGATGGACTATTGAATAAAGGTTGTTGATTCTAAAGTCTTCCATTGTGAAAGTCGTATGGTAGTGGAGTCCAGAAGTGGATAAGCCCATTTAGAATTGTATCCACAAAAAATGCGTCAGTACATCGTCTTAATATAAGTGGGAATTGTACAGCCACTGGTTGAAAATAAAATGACCGATTACTTTTTTTTTGTGAAAGTATTGAAGTTAACGTTAAGTTTTACGAAAATAAGGTGTTTTTATTCGGTGACTTATTTTAAACAGCGGTTTTGCAGAGTTTTGACATGTGAAGTGTCACTTGCGTACGATTGACGACAGCGACTACGGGGATCTCCGTAGGCAAGTTAAAATAAAAAGCCTTCTAGAAATTGGGACAGGAAATGCTTGCGAAACAATGGCGACCGAAACTTATTTGTATGGCGGCATAGTAGCCACGTATTAGTGATAATACACTTGGAGAAATTAAACTCGATGGGGGTGAAGTAGGTGATTAATGTGTGTATGGGGAACTCATATTATATCCAGGAAATAATTCAGCCCGACATCAGTCCAAAACGACATTGACCCGAGCGGAGCCGGGTACCTCAGCTAGTAGTCTTCCATAGAAACATTGTGTACGATTTTTTTCCATATTGATGGTGACAGCTAGTCGGTGCAAAAACTTTTCGTGTTCGCTCTGAGTACAAGTTCTCTGCGTAGGTCGTTGGAACTCGAGAACATCACGAGTGAGCGAAATCGTAAGCGAACAGACTGGCCGGCGCTACACGGCCGTTACACGGATGAGTTTCGTTCGGTAAATGGGGTAAACTCGTCCTTCACACGTCGCCGGTCCGTACCGAGCTCGCTGCCAACGGCGAGGATGTCGGGCGCGAGGCGGTCGCGCGTGAGCAGGCGCAGGTCGCAGCCGCCCCACCTGCCCACGTCCACGATGCGCATGTCGCCGAGCGCTCCGTCGTCCGCGCCGCAACCGCCGCCGCCCGCTGCCGCCCCGCAACCGCCGCCGCACTCGCGCAGCTTCCGCTCGAGCTCCTTCACGGATGCGAACTCCGCCAATACGCCTTTCTGCAGCACATTGTTTAGGGTTCCGTACCCAAAGGGTGCCAACGGGTCCGTCCGGCCGTCTGTCACAGGGCTGTAACTCATGAACCGTAAAAGGTAGGCAGCTGAAATTCTCATAGAGTGTGTATTTATTTTGCCGCTATACCAACAAATAGGTAAAATTTAAAAATATAAGGGGCACCCTTCGTGTGCGAGTCTGAATAGCACTTGACCGGTTTTGAATATAACACGAAATCGAAACAAAAAAATAATTTTCCAAATCGCTCCAGGGGTCTTTGAGTAATCGGTGAACATACATAAACAAAAAAAGAATTCCGACGAATTGAGAACCTCCTCCTTTTTTTGATGTCAGTTAAAAATAAATGTGCATGACATTCTAAAAGTAAATGAATGAGACCCCTTTTCGACTCACTGACCACGACATTTATTTATGCCGACATTAGCTGAGGTATCCAGCTCCGCTCAGACTCCTTTTGGACTGGCATTTGGTGGCATTTTCTCTAAAAAAATGTTGAAGCATTTTGTCGCCAGAACCTTACTGTACCGGCACTGCTTTTTTTTCATGAAAAACATGAAAAGCTGTGCTGAGGACCAAAGGTGCTCAGAAATGCCAAAAAAACGAATACTTTCGGGAATGTGATGTGCTTGGGCTAATACTCTGTGGTATTAGCCATTTATGTCTAGCTATTTTTTCTTTGGGGCGTAATATTTTTTTTTTATATTTCATGAAGTCTCACAATCGTCCTTTAAAGGATTAATGATAAAACTATCTTGATACATTTTACAGATAATGAAATGAGAGCGAGGCGATAAAACGTCCACGAAAGTAAGGCACTTGACTATAATGTATATCTATTTGGTATTGATTTTGAAATACTAAATGATTTTAAACTAAAACGTTATGTTGATTACTTTTTCCTTTTTTTAATAAAAAACCGGTATGGTGGCTGTGCTGAGCCTCGCGAAACCACGCTCAGCGAGGCACCATGCCAGCGGATTTGCGGACAATGACTGAGCTATCGAGCTTGTTAAAATTACGCTTGAAGACTCCCAGGTTATAGGCATGAGGAAAGGCATCCGCCGCTAGACAGTTCCATATCCTGGCGGTGCGACAGAGAAGTGAGTTTGAGAAATAGCGAAATTTTGTTTTAAAGATTCCGAAAAATCCGAATCATCTAGCGATATTACGCTCAGCGAGGCACCATAACAGCAGATTTTCGGGCTATTGTAGCGCTATTCAGTTTGCTAGAATCGTTCGCTTAGCATCGACTTTCGAAGGCCCCCAGAATATAGGAATGAGGAAAGATACTCGTCGACACACAATTCAACAGACTTGAAGCCGTCAAATGTCATAACTCTCCCTACTTATTCCAGGCTTGTTTTAATTGCCGCTTCAAAACAATTTAATCCGATTTTTTACGAATCGGATAGGGTTGGTACCACCACCAGTTTAATAACTACATAGTGATAAGAAGACCTGACTTTAAACATAATCCAAACCTATTCATACAAAAACAAACAAATACAACGTGACAGACCCCAGGCTTCCTTAGGCCAACCAAGCTCTACTTCTGAAAATGTGTATGTTCATACTTGCTGCGCCTCCAGGTTTCGTTTGGTCTTCATAAATTCCCTCTTTCTCGAGGCTAACAAGTGCGCCATCTTCCTTGCTGCGGGGGTGACGTCTCCGCACGTCGCCCTCGACGGGGGTCTGCTCGCAGACACAGTCGACGCCAGCGAGTTCGGATACGGCGCGGGCAGCGGGAACTCCATATCTATAATCAAATCATTCGACACAAGTGTTGATTGAATATTGCTTCTCAAAGATGACACCATGTCTCATAGCCATTTTCATTTCATTCTTCATTTTTAGCGGTTCGTAGCCTAGTGGCGCGGGGACTGGCCTAGCGTACCAGAGGCCTGGGTTCAATTCCGACATGCACCACTGTCTTTCTCTTTCCGAGTTCGATAAGTCCATTTCGTCACGAATGCGAGCTGCTCCATGGTTTGGAATCCATGTAAAACTGTAGGTCCCCTTCTCCTACTAGGTTGTAGGTTAGATTGGATGAAAAGATGGTCGAAGCGGCAATGAAAAATTGTCCGTGTTTTCCATCCAGTTCAATGTAGCCGTGCGTATCATAACGGTAGTTGTGTGGTATTAGACATCCATGTCAGGTCACATAAAAAAAAATTTACGTCTTCGCACGTCACCTTCGGTCTCCCTCGCCTAAGTCTATAGCGCCGGCAGCCGACAGGAACACCTTATCTGAGGAGTTAGTTTGTCGTGCGCACACAAATGTAATGTGCACACATTCGACATAGGCGTCGATTGAATATTGCCTGCTTGCAGGCGATTAGGTGTTTCCTTATCAGTGAGTCCACTTATAAAATACAAATAAAATATTACTCAATCGGACGGTGGAAGGCAAAGCTCACGATTCGTTTCATTTAACGTTTCTCAGCCCGCAAATATATCGTCCGTTATAGTTTTACGCATCCACGGAAATCAAAAGAGCTTTAAGCTCGATGGGTAACAATTTGTATACGTTTCCAATTGCAATTAGGTACAATATTACCGAACTGCGATCAAGTTCCTTTTAAAAAATGTAACAACTCTTGTTTGCTGACTGGTAAATTGTTTAGCAGAGATTTCTAATCTATGAAAGTTGAACAAAATTTAACGGCTGGAGTTTAACTGCATTTCTGTCTGGAGACGGGGACGTAGGGACAGCGTTATGCAGATCTCCATGGGAAAGACGATAGATCACAGAGAGAGACCATCAGTCCACCCACACACATAACTTGAGAACAGCTTACCCGATTATGATGCGGTTTATAGCACGTGCCTATAGCCTGATTTTTCTCCTCGACTATATGCTAGTTAATTTGCTCTTGACCACCTAAGGAATGAGATAAAAATATGGGACAAGCCATCCGTTTTGACGACGACCCCGAGGAGTCCCGACCCCTCAACTAGACTGTGAATGAGTCGTCTGATTATGAATGGGTGCATTCCCTGCCTGTTCCGCGTTGAACGAAGGTAGAAAGTGGACGAAGGGGCAGTGTTATGCGGCTCCGTGCATTCTCCACAGTAAAGGCAATAGAACAGAGAGAGAGACCATCCGCCCATCAATGGACAAGCGTAGGCCCCTGTTTCTTATGCCAGAGGTCATGTTTCATATTGACTTTTTTTTATTTCGAATATTATTTATTACGTCATTTTATGTCTAACTTTGTTTTATCTTTGATTTGTATTTTTCAAACTTTTGTTAATTTAATGTAAAGCAGTAGGTCCCCTTCTCCTAGTAGGCGATAAGATTTCCGAGGATCCGCCAAAGAAACCCGCCAAGGTTAGTCCCATCGCATTGGCTGAAAAGATAATCAAAGCGGCAAAGCCGTGCTCGTATAGGGAAAGTGGTGACGTACACCATTTCTACAGTAACCCGATGTGTTGGGGCTCATATCAAGACGGTGGGTGTGGAGCCATCAACGTCCAGTTACATTACAAAAGAGTAAGACCACAGATTACAGCAATAAACGGACGCTACGCGAGGATAATTTGGCATATACCTTCGTCTCCCAACTTGACGCTGTCACTGGGAACATTCTGCAGCAGTAGAGCGTCAGCGAAGTCCGCACTGACGGGGGCAACAGAGCGCTTCCTTGCCGCCGACGCCGGTCTCGCTGCCGGTCCCGTTGTCTCCCACATAGAGTTCGTCACGGAGCTCGTCTTAATGGACCAGCCCTACCGTTAACAAATTAAATTACCTAGATATAAGTAAGCCTCAAACATCTAACATACTTGCTAAAGAGGAGAGTTCCGGCTCCGCTCGGCTCGATAGCTCGACAACAACGCCACTTACCGGGTCAATTGATTATAATCTAAACCATCCAGAGGCCCACCCGAACACACCAAAATTCAATCAAAATCAGTCCAACCGTTTAGTGGGAGGTCAGTGACATTCACAAGCGTCAAAGAATTATTTGGTGTAAAAGGACGAGGTAAAAGATAAACTTTAGTTCAAATGCCAACTGCAATACAGTAAAGATCACTGTATTTATGTAGATATCGTCATATTTCCGGGGTCTTTAATATGGGGCCACCAGGCAGACATTTTGATTTAAACAATAAAATTAATTAATAATTCTAGAAGAGATCTCATTCATGTTTACCACGCCGCCGCCTACGAGTGGAAAAATCAGAATGCCTATGTTTACTTCGTCAGCAAGATTAACACGCAATTAATTAAATCAGATATATAAATTAGGAATTGTTGCGTCACTTTTTTGGGGTCTGCTTTTAAACAAAATGAGTATTCTCTCAATTTATTTTATTTATTTGCAACACATTCCCATCGTTGTTTCCATCCGACCTAATAGGTTGCCTTCTTCAATAACAGTTTTAAATTTTCTCCAAATAAAGTTTACCGTACTTATTTATTCATAATGATCGTTTCTATTCTTAGGTGTTCGTCTTTGTTCCGGTTGGTCGTAATGGCCTCTAACTCAGAAGGAAGTGTGCCTAGATGTTTACACTTGATTTACATACATATAAATCGGGCAACCGTGGTAACAAAAACAATAATATTTTTTCTAGCAGCAGCGCGCCAATTTGTGGCTATAATCGTTTTCAAGACCTGACGTATCCATATTTTGATTCAGTAGAAGTACCTTTATCACTGATGACTTTCGAGTAGGACTCATTAGCCTGCTCATTGGGATCTGAAAAACCAATTAGAAGAGGGTTTTTTCAAAGCTCAAACTATATTACATATTTTTTTTACTACCAAATACTTGTACATATATTCGCCCATATTACGCACAACGTCATAATGTTGTAGCAACAATAGACAGGGGGTCAGAGCTTGTGGCCTTTTGGGTTCAAATCCCAGATCAGATGCGCAATGATCTATCTAATTCGAGATTGTAATGTGCATTTTATTTGAAAATGCGGATCACTTGATGGTTCGGAATCAATGTAAAACAGTAGGTCATCTTCCGTACTTGCTGGTGGCACGTTGTTCCAGATTGGTAGAGTAAGAAAGCGGCATTAATTGTCCAATATGTAAGTGCGAAACTATGTTTATTTGGAAATGTATTTTTCTTATAACTAAATACGTTTGGCAGAGTATAAAAGCGGCATTAATTGTCAAATATGTAAGTGCGAAACTATGTTTATTTGGAAATATATTTTTCTTATAACTAAATACGTTTGGTAGAGTATGAAAGCGGCATTAATTGTAAAATATGTAAGTGCGAAACTATGTATCTTTAAATAAAGCATTCTTAATACTTAATAAGATCAAAAGAGTATTAAAGCGGCAGTAATTGTCAAATAAGGCTAAAAAGACACTAGTTTTGGTTTTATTTTATTCTATTCCTAGAGTATAACAGCTAAATTACATTCCTAAAAGGTAAACGAAAAAAAAAACCAGTTCACGCGTGAACGTGTTCCATCACTGCTGGACATGGGTCATGTTCATAATATTACTACGAGACAGAGTGCGAAAGAAATAAATTAGCCCAACATTTGCGCAAAAACTATGAAGTTTTGAATAAAAGTAATTAGTTCGTGCACAACTACATAAGTTTAGCTTATGAAAAGTATATTACTACTTTTTTTTCACAATTTACAAACTACTAGGAGAACAATGCGGCTGACGGACAGATACCAAAATGGTCCCATTTTTTTGCTTTTTTGCGATGGGACCCTAAAAGTCAACATACATAGATAAAATTCTATTAGAACGGTTGAATTTAGTTTGTATTAAGACGATTCCTTGGTAAAAGTGACTGACAACCTCACAAGATAAGCCTCAGAGACCTTGGAGCGTCCGAGCCCTCCGGCCGGCGGGCTGACCAGCAAGGTCGGCTTGTCCAGCGACACGGTGGAGTTCGTGGCGACGGTGTCGCCGGGAGCGCGGGTGGCGAGCGGCGACGCGGGGGAGGGATAGACCCCACGCCTGCGCCCGCGCATGTCTGTTGGCGTCGATTGACGGCTCGGTACCTTCGAAAGCATCGATGTGGCCGACGCCGCTGTCGCTGTCACTGATAAGCAGAAGGGAAATAAATTGTGGTGAGCAGCTCATTAAAGAAATGAATAAATAAATTAGCTAATTAACTTCAGATTAGTGGCTCAATCTGGGTGGCATTTAGGGTGCTAGCCAGGTACACCAGTTACGCTCAAAAATACCCTGACATTTTTTTTTTCAATGCGGTCTTCAGAATCTTTGTCACGTTTATTGTGAGCAAGATAGAGCCATGAATATTTATTACTAAGCGGACACCGTTCAATGCAGCTTCCATAGAATAAAAGGAATTTTGGAATATTTTCTCTTTCCAGTGTTCACGTTTGGTCGTTAGCGTCCGTACAACTCAGTTTGATGAAGACCGCACTGGGACTCTTGGTGCCAACCTGACGCATGGCCTGAACTTCAGGCGCCAAAGGATAGAGCCAAGTCCTCGATACCGCCAGTATTTCACGCAGGACGAAAAACTACTTCTCTACAAGGCGAAGACACGGTCCTGCCTGGAGTATTGCAACTGTTTGATGGATCAGCTAAGTAGTTTTTAAATCTTTATGGTCTGATCACGTCAGCCGAAGAGACGACGACCGTTGGAGTAACCGTGTCCTACACTGGCGGCCGTGGACAGGCAAACGGAGTGTGGGAAGACCACCCGCCAGGTGGGAAGAGGACATCAAGTGCGTCGGCGGAAAGCAGTGGTTCCGTACCGCTGAGGGCCGGGAGGACTGGAGAAGGATTGGAGAGGCGTATGTCCAGCAGTGGACGCAAACACACTGACTGACTGACATGGTCTTGTAATCGCCTGGCAACAAACATCAATCCACTGATGCTGCTGCGCATGCATGACACGTGGTGGAAGGGGAGGAGCAAGCGAGACGGCGAGGGAAGGAGAGAACGGGAGAGGGGACCGAGCGGGGAAGGACTTGACTGGCGCTCGTGGAAGCACGTGGACGGAAAACCTTCACCTGAGTATCATAGATTTTCATTACCTACCTGCCTATTTGTGTATTAAGTTATAATTGCATTGGATTAGAGTTAACAGTCTGATAGTAGAAATGTACGTTTTTACAATAGACCGATAGACTTAGCGGAAAATTATATCTTCTCACAATTATCTGACTGTAATTTTAAACTAATACAAATGTGTATTTACTATTACGGATGGATGGAAATAAATCCACTGAATAAGTCTTTGACTTATTTTATAATAATACTATAAAAATCAGTCCTAAGGCATCAACTCAACCAGATAAAGTAGCTAATGTCGATGTTGGCATTGAATAAGTAATCTAGGAATTGATTTGTTCTGCTCGAAGAATGGAGGTGAAGAAATTACATTCTTCACCTCCATGGCTCGAAGACAGGGCTCGTAATTATCGATGTACCAAAAATTTACCTGAAGTCTTTGAGGTCAGGAGGGGATTTTTTTTTGTTTCCATGTTATTTCCAATTAATTTGATATTATTTATGCATGATTCAGGAGTCCAGAAAGTTTTAAAATATACATATCACTGAAATTTAAAAATCTGCTTTCTCGCTACCAAACTGTCATTTCGCAATTTCAACGGAACTGACTTCAGATCATAGAGTAAAGACCGCCTTTTTTAAACAGAATAAACTGCTTCTTCTCTCTGCTTTTTTTGTTATTTTTAGGGTTCCGTACCCAAAGGGTGAAAACGGAACCCTATTACTAAGCCTCCGCTGTCCGTCCGTCCGTCCGTCCGTCCGTCCGTCCGTCCGTCCGTCCGTCCGTCCGTCCGTCCGTCCGTCCGTCCGTCCGTCTGTCACAGGGCTGTATCTCATGAACCGTAATAGGTAGGCAGCTGAAATTTTCACAGAGTGTGTATTATTTTTGCCGCTATAACAAAAAATAGGTAACATTTAAGAATAATAAGAATTAAAGGGGGTCCCCATACAAAAAACCTGTTTTTTTTTGTGTTAAATCTTGTTCGACGGTACGGAACCCTTCGTGTGCGAGCCCGACTCGTACTTGGCCGGTTTGTTTGTGTATTTTAACGGCTCTACCCACCAACTTGAATACGCTACTAACCCTGATGAACCGTATGTATTAAATGCCGTTACTACAGTTATTAGATGCATTGTCATATAATGTGTTTTAAATTGTTTATAATGCTTGTTGTAATTTTTTTTTAACCGACTTCAAAAAAAGGAGGAGGTTATCAATTCGTCTGTATGTTTTTTTTTGTTTTTTTTTTATGTTTGTTACCTCATAACTTTTGCCTGGGTGAACCGATTTTAATGATTATTTTTTAAAATGATAGCTAGTACTTCCCAAGTGGTCCCATTTTAATTTGGTTAAGTTCTGACAATGATATCCATGAGAAAATCATAAAAGTCTTAAATTTGTATTAAGATGTGCGCGACAAATGGACGAATAACTCAATATAACGCCAACCGATTTCGGTGATTCTTTTTTTATTGGAAAGGACGTGTACAAATTAGTAAGTGTACTTCAGATTCACTAAAAATAAACAAATAAAAAAAATTTAACAAAAAAAATAACCGACTTCAAAGAAAAAGCACTAAAAAGTAAAAAATAATTTCCATTTTTGTAGTTACGATTTCTGTAACTTTTTAGTGCTTTTTCTTTGAAGTCGGTTATTTTTTTTGTTAAATTTTTTATTCGTAAAATTTAGTCTAATAGTTCAAATAACTGAAGCAGCAGCGATACCTTCTTCTTCAGAAACGTTTCTCCATGACTGGAGGTGGAAATTCGTTTCACACGACATTTCAGGTGTGCTGCTTCAGGCTCGCCTAGGCGCGTGCTTGCTCGGGCGCGGCGGCGCGGCGCGTGATATTACGCGCCGTGAGAACGGGTAACGCGCGGGCTCGCGTAGGCGCGTGCTTGCTCATAGGTCGTGATATCACGCGCCGTCTGAAGCCACCTTAAGACGCTGGCAGCAATATGGATGACATACGGGTGATTGACAAAAGGGCCAACCGGCCTGGTGCGCGAAGCCTTCGAAAAAAAAGGAAGAAAAATAAAAAATCGTCCGAACATGTTGTTTCTAAAGTTCCTCTAAATATTAAAAAAGCGAACATTTATGTTACATTGATTGAATAAAAATATGAAGGTGAGTACCATTACTTATTTTACAATGGAGACAAGCGGTATCCTAGATTCACGCCTGCATACTGTAGCTCATATTCATTTTTTATGGTCGGAAATAAGAGGAAATTTAAAAAAAAAAATAATAATTTTAATAATTCGTGCATTGTTAAATAGATGGGCAGCTTCCAGCGTTGTCCGCTTCTTGTTTCACGCAGGTGGCTTCTCTTGAATCTATGAGGATAGGATTGTATTAGGAGCGGTTCTAGGGGAGAAGTGAGTGAGCAGTAGGAGAGCCGGTTCTGAAACACATATAAATAAGAAAATATACCAGTTCATTTCATGTCATTTATTTAAACTTTTTTGGTAGTCAAACTATGTACACTAAGTTACGTCAAAAATTTAATGATCTGCGGATTCGATCAACTTTGTAAAGAAGAATCCCCAAAGAAACTTTACGAGTTTTCCGTCCACAGTAATGAAATACATACTTAGATCTAATTGCTATTGCCAAACAATTTTTGATGGAACAGCCACCCTCAGCGCAAATGGATTAGAATTAGAACTTACTTAAATAACAATAAAACAATAATATGTATAGTCTTGCAAGTATTCTCTGGTAAAATCCGTCGTCAACCTTACAACTTATGTGGGCTGTATAAAGTTCAATGTAGCCGTACAATAGGTACAAAGTACAAAGGTTCTGGACTAGCAACTAGTTCCGATGTGGTTTGTTGGGCCTACATCCCTACATCACGACAGTAGGTGTGCTGCAAACCAATCATGTCAAGTTGCATAAAAAAAATCAGTCGTTTTCACTTCCAATGCGAGTGTGCTCAACGTTAGAGATGACTGAAGAAGCTCCTCAGCGCTGTCCCGCTCCCTAGCAGTTTGTGCTTAGTGGCTAAACGGGTTTGTGCAGAGGCACGCTAGGCCCTGACCGCTCCCACACGTAGAACCGGTCCAATATGTGTGGCACTAGCTCAGGGCACCACGTGCTGCCGTGACACGGGCACTGCCGCCCGCGCTGCCTTGTCGCGCTAGACTCATGCCAGACGGGGGTATGGCCTGTGCCAGAGTGAAGTGTGTAGCTGATCCCCACTCTCATACTGATGCCGCATTGAAAAGATGACAAGACTATATTTTATCTACTTATCCAGTTTAATTTACCATGTGTTGTCCCGGTCAATCCACACTATCCATATCCATACTAATCCATACCAATATTATAAATTCGAAAGTAACTCTGTCTGTCTGTTACGTTTTCACGCCTAAACCGCTGAACCAATTTGGTCTGATGGAATTTCGTATAGAGAGAGTCTGGACATCGGGAAAGGAACTTATCCTTTCCTAAGACAAGAAAAAGTTAATGCAAATTAAAAAAAAATACTCTAAGGGGGTGAAAGCGGGGATGAAAGTTTGTATGGGGAATTAAAAACTTATAATGTTCACCCCTACATCAGTCCGAAATGACATTGACCCGAGAAAAGCTGGGTACTAGCTGATGTACCCGGTTTCTCTCAGGGCATAAAAAATATCCGTCTGTCTGTTGCGTTTTCACGCCTAAACCGCAATGTTGATGAAATTTGGAACAAAGACAGTCTGGAACTTGGGAAAGGACATATGCTACCTTTTGTGGCGAAAAGGGGGTTGAAAAAGGGGATGAAAGCTTGTATAGAAACTCATAGAACATAAAATGTTAGGTTCAGTCCGACATCTATCCGAAACAACATTATCCGGAGCGGAGCTCAGCGGTAAATAGTAATGTAAAAAAAACTTAAACAAAAGATAGAGCCAACATTTTTGGTTTCCTATATCTGGAAACTACTTATCGTTGTAAGAAATGTTCAGTGTGTAAACGGTGGTAAAATAAAATAGAGTCATAAAAATGGCATTGACAATGTTTCTTTAGCCTGTTGGTTCTTTGGTGGCTTATCGTTCTCGACTTTTACATATATGTAATTCCGATGTTTCGATCGCTTTTGCGAATAGGTTTTATATTCACGTTAGGTCACCGGATTTATTATTTGGCCTTCATTTCAATTCTTATATTTCGTTTGTTACTTTAACCGCTTCCTGATATATGCCTTTATGTACATACGGATTTATTCGGTGGTTGTGAAAATAAGTTGAATTCCTGAAAACATTAGAAACTTTATTGCATAGACAATTAAAATAAGAAGTTTACCGATTCTTTAATAAATACTCGTCTCCCATCCGATTTCAGTATTGTCCGAATTCCTCTTTCTCTAAAAGTGACTGTAGGCGCTGTCGGACCCTTGGAATGTTTATTATTGCAACATCTATTGTTCCGCTTAACTTGTTCATAAGGAGAACCTGCTGCGTAATGCTTTTCCTTATGTTTTTTTTTTCAAATTAATCTTAAGATTTCTCGGCCTCGGTAGCCCAGTTGCGCGACGCCCTGCGATTCGATAAGCTTGGTGAACCTCTGATCGCGGTTGGGTTTTGGATGGGTGACCATTTTCAACCGTTGAGGCTGGCCGTGGTTCGGATTCTACGTTAAGCTGTAGGTCCTCTTCCCATGTAGTGTGTTAGGCTAATTCTGACGGTCAATTTGGTATTAGCCATCCTTGTCCAAAAAGTAAAAAAATGTAGAGCAAGGAGAAAAACTAGAACTACAGGATACGCTTTTTTGTAGGTTTCGCGCAACGGCGAGCGATGTCGTCGTAGCGTCGCGCGTCGCCCGCGTGCGTTGCCAACTGCGTCGAGTACGGGATGGTGGCAACAGCTTGTTGCATCTTATCGGCCACTCTGGCTATCGATAAGATGTTTACTGATCGTGTAACCGGCAATTTCGCCGTCTGTCGCGGCAAGACGCCGGCGACGAGGTGGTTCAGTCGCTAGTGTCGCGAGAGAAGAGCGGTCGGACCGCGGTCCGCGCGGCGAATACCTCGCGCGATCTCGAATCAGACAGCGCGCGGTTTGTCAATAGAGTTTAAAATAAAACCAAATCGAATAAGACGGCATTGAACTTCGGAACTTGGCGCGTAACATAAGACACTTTTTCAAGTGCAGTGTGTGAAAAATGCGTAAACTTAAATGTGGTTATCCATTTCCATTTTCCGCCAAAAATTAAATGTTGACAATTTATTTGTTGCCCAATGAGGGTCGTTCTTATGCTGGATTCCAATACAAATTTAAATTGATTTTAAGCAGGTGAGTGACGTTCGCGCAGGCTACTTGAGTAGATTATAATCACAAGTATTCCAACATGGAGCCAACACGATAACATTGGGTTCGTTTTACTTTCCTGTGTGGTGTCCAGCGGATAAAGTTTATAAATACTTTCTCTTTACACATACTATTCCAATTATAAGGTAGATACCAGGTGATAGGTGGAAACGTACTTACTTAATTTGTAAGTGTCTGCTTGCTGCTAACCACCTCGATTTGTTATCGCCGGCGAGTGCACGATAATGTTGTAACAATATGGTTCTTTCTTTTGTTATTCGACATATATATATTTTCATGAAAGTGTAATAGGAACGTAGGTATTTATTAGGTTTTAATGTCTTATCGAAACTATTTTACTATTATCGCGGATTTGGCGGATGGGAGCTACACTACAACAATGATCCGAGCGACACTTTTACTGTCACAGACCCGTCAATCCATATTACTTTACGGCCGAAACGATAACAGCGTTACTTTTCTCTTTCTTCGCAAGTATTTTTCTTCGTGAAAAAGAAGACAGGCTGTAATGCAATACAATGCATTGGGATGAAATGCAAACGAAGCGTTCTGGTACAGTGTGGGTCCATTTTTAATTGAATGGGCGTATAGCGCTTTTTACATGTTTGACTTGACGACTGGCGCTTTTGAAATATTATTCTGGACTTTAAGGTTATTTATTTATTTATTTATTACGAGAAATCACAGAGACAGGTAAATACAACAGGTAAATAAACACTATAGCGAAAGAACTTCATTCCTTCCGGTTTCCCACAACATCTCTCGTAATTGTTTTATGTAGAGCTGCCTGACTGTTCGCAAGTGCGAATCCTCAATTATATTCACCGAATCCGTGCTCAAAATTAGTGACATTGTGTATGAATCGAAATGGTTCAGTGTCAAATTGCCGTTACTGAAGTTCAGGGCCTTTGACTGCAACAATATCAGACGCTTGAGATGAAAATAGCGGAGTTGTCTAGGCTTCAGTTCAACGGCACGATGTGTATTTTGGACACGCAGGCGACGCGCTCGTGAAACTTCATTCCACTTTGCTGTGCGCGTTAATATTTAAAAAGTGCAAAAAAATACTTTAGGGCATGGAAACAGCTCATCTACTCCACAAGGCAGTTTTGAACTTGTCAATTGGCCGTAAAGGCCGCGGCCTAGCCAGCAGCGCGAACGGTTAATTTTCCTATAGGTCGGGTAGGCTCAAATGCCGCACGAGCTGTAATTTGGGGGAACGGCATAACGTATAATATGCAGATCTTATTATATAATGTCATATTTTAACAAAATTTTAAAACCATGCACAACGTATAATCGGCAGATCGTATAATCTTATACGTAGTGCATGAAGAAGTCCAAAAAATTAAATTACTTATTTCTCCATGCATAACGTATAATAGTCACAACGTATAATGTTATGATCTTTATTTAACAAAAAAAGAAAACCATGCATATCATATAATCCTAAAATATTTCATACGATAAGCGCCCTTATCGATATAAGTTTAAAGATTATACTCGCACGCGACTTTTCGACCGTCTCAATAAGCGTTGTAGCAAATTGTTACTCTTCAACAGATATCGATTCGTAGCAATTTCAGCCTTAAATGTATCGTTGTTAGGGCGCTTTATGCAGTGCTTCTTGGCATATTATACGTTCTGCATGGTTTTCTTTTTTTGTGAATTCATGTTAGGAATATTATACGTTGTGACTATTATACGTTCTGCATGATGCAAAGAGTTTATTTTATTTTTAAACTCATGCACAACATATAACATTATACGTTGTGAATATTATACGATATGCATGGTTTTAATTTTTTGGAAAAAAATACTATTATACGTTGTGAATATTATACGTAGTGAATACGACTCGTTATTTGTACTTACGATTTTTTTTTCTTGATGATGACGATTTTGCCTGCACAATTTACCCAAATCGGGTACGGTCGTTTTGTCTGAAATCTATACACCGGAAATAGAGATAAATGTGAGATCCCTTTCTGTCATGCTGAAGTCAACCATAGAGTAAAAGGGACTTAGGAATTCCTTCTCTTTCCAGTGTATTGAGAGGAAACGACCGTACATACGTTTTTGCTTTTTTGTATTAAATATGACTTTGACTTTTTGCACGAGGATAATACATTTATATTAACTATTTGTTTGAAATAAGATAACATTATGGTGATGATAATCAAGAGTTTGCACTTCACCTACAAGTGATATCGAAACGGCAGATAAACAATTTACGAATCCGAGTAGGTATATAATACACAGCTGATCGGAAAAAAAGCTGAGAAAATAAAGACCGGGTTGGTACCATCGCATTGAATGAACGATGGTCGAAGCGGCAATGTAAATTGTCCAAGTTTAGACGTTCTCATGAAGGGAAGGTCTTGGCATGGAAAATTATTCCTTCAGGAATGCGGTGTGTTGGGCTAATATCATGACTGTGGGTGTTGTATAAGTCGTCCATGTGCGGTAACATGAAAAAAAATTTGGACTGCTCCGCTTTCATAAGCCGGCTTGTCATCTAGACCTTGACCCAAAATAAGCCTACAATCTATTGGGAACGCGATTAATTTATAAACGGATGAAGACTGTTCTGCGCCTCTACTTGGCCTCTGTTTCACTTTGTTTGGAAAAAGGTTCTGAAATAAAATTAGGTTGGTGAATAATGATTCAAGAGCTTCAGAGTTCTCTGTTTTAGTACATTCATTTATGGTAAAGTATTACTCATTACTGTTAATGTATTACGGTAAGTATCCATAAATGAGACAAAACACTAAATATTTAACAGTTATTTCAACCGCTCGAACATTAACAATTGGTAAACAAGCTGAAACGCTTTTCTGAACTGATTGATTGAACATTACTGCTGACGGCGTGCAATTATCCAGTTTCAAAAGGTACAGTAATTTTAACAGATTGGACAGTACCTTTTCACTTAATATAAAACGTAAGTAAGAATGGAAAAAATACTCAAGGTGGAAAGTTAGGGAAATAGTAATAGATTAAGGCTAACGTTTTCACTCATAGGAACTTTACTTCGATGGCTTTACTTTAAAGTTAGAAGACGGTTGTTATTGTCGGAATTACAGTTAGGGAGATTCACTTTTTTTGAAGTGGTATGTTGCATTAAAGTTCTCTATAATATAGGTAAAATAACGGGACCAGCCCCGGTGATTTTCCTCCTTCTGTACCTTCCCGCTAAAAACGTGATCAATAGAAGTAAAAAATACTATATTACTTAGTGGTCATTGGCCACCGTTGTTGTGAACGGTAACGACAAAAACACTCTCTTGACAAATCCATATTCTTATTTCGAATACAGGTTTTTGCTAAGCTTTTTTTCCATCATTTTACAACAATTCGGTGTGAAGCTGGTAGGTGTATGTATGTCAGTGACCTTGTTTCTATCTCTGTCCGTCGGATTGGCGCGTGCGGCTCCGTAGCGCCATCGCGCCATTTCGTTGGGACCGCCGCCCCGCGCCCGCCGCCGTCGCCGCGCGCCGCCAACGCACCTATATTTATGTCAGTGCGTCCACACTATCGCGCAAAATAATTGGATATTTCATTTTGATTAAATATTTTATTTTACGGAACTGTTTTGGTAGGTATACTTTTGATCTCGCTTAATCAAATGAGGACTTCTCCTCATCTATGAGCAAAATATTTAAGCCGTAATGCTTCACGATCACATGAAAGAAACAATTGCCTTAAATAACCATACGGTTAGTAAAAAAACCACCGACACAAACAACTTTTCGCGGAGAATAACTTAAAACAAAACATCACAGAACATTCATATACCGTATGTATTTGAAAAAATCCTGGCATTATTCCTAACATGGTTTTTAGGGTTTCGTTTTCACCCTTTGGGTACGGAATTTTAAGCCTAAGCCTCCGCTGTCCGTTCGTCCGTCCGTCCGTCCGTCTGTCACAGTGCTGTATCTCATGAACCGTAATAGGTAGGCAGCTGAAATTTTAACAGAGTATGTATTTATTTTGCCGCTATAACAACAAATAAGTAAAATAAAAAAAGAATAAAAATTTAAGGGGGGGCCCATACAAAAAGGTGATTGTTTTGGCGTTGATGGTACGGAACCCTTCTTGCGCGAGTCTGACTCGTACTTGGCCGGTTTTTTTTTTTCATTTTAAAAGTGAGTGTTACAAATTACAGAAGCTTCGAGTGTTTTAAACTCCAATAAAACAACATGATATTGAATTTATTATAGGTTTTTTTTTATGTGACTGGACATGGATGGCTAATACCACAATTTATGTCATGGTATTAGCCCAACACACCACATGGGACAACACTAGGTGCCATGCCAGGACCTTCCTTATATTGCACGGCTACATTGAACTGGATGGAAAACACGGACAATTTTCATTGCCGCTTCGACCATCGTTCATCCAATGCGATGGTACCAATCCGGGCGGGATAAACCCTACCACCCAGTAAGTAAGGAAGGGGACCTACAGCTTAACGTGGTATTTTTATCGAACTCACGGAAGCATTACAAAATATGTTAGGTGGGCTAACCTTGGTGTTTGATCTAATCGAATCTAAATCTAATCGGATCTAAACGAATGACCCTTCGACAGTTCAGATTCCGCGTAAAAATTTAAGCTTACTAGGTGTTAAGGTTTATCCCGCCAGGGTTCGTACGGCAATGACAATTATCTGTACTTCATTCATTCATTGTAGCCGTGCCGTTTAGGGAAATTTCATGAATTTAAGGAATTTCCCATGTGGTGGAAAACCATAGTAAAAATGTATCGTCCATAAATAATTTAATACCTAGTTTTTCCAGCTATCAGTTGCATTGCACAGACCCCACGTCACAAGTCGATGGCCGACTGCACGTGTTGGATCGTATCCAAATCGTCATCTGCAAATTTCTTTTGAAAAGTTAACCTCAGGAAGAATGTACATATTATAAAATGTCGAATCCGTGTCAAGGAGACTCGGTTGGATTTTCCTCAATCGCATGTTTTGAACTTGTTTCAAAAAAGAGGTCCGAGGTCGTCTTCAGCAATACTAAACGCATTGTTAACCCGGTGATAGCCTACGCCCATTCTGAATAAACGAACGAATGAGACTTCATATGTTTGTGTGGATTTGGATAATCCATTGATTAAATACCATATGTACAATGTACAATGCGATACCGGAAGCTATAGGATTCGAGGAAAAATATTTTATTTCAACTCAATACTACTAGTACTATTTTACTAGGCACAATTTTGTCATCTTTCATATTTTTTTTTGGCAATTCACACTTTCAGAAAACTCAGAGCATGATGTTGAAATAAATTAGAAGCTCATTTTTTTATTGGATCGGCAGAAAATTTACTTCGTTCGCTGTGCCAGTTTATGTTCATAAAACTAAACAATCTTTCGCAGAACGTTTACTTGGTAGGCATGTTTTTAATAAGTTGTAATACCCAAGATTGGATGACCTTGACGGAAAATGCAATTTCTTATCTGAACTGATGAAGGAAGAAGCGGCTTATGATAATATACTTGGAGTTACTTACGAGTATATAGAGCCTATAATTTTGTAGAATATTAGGCATTTCAGAGAAAGTATCATCGCTGAAATGAAACCATTCATCCAATTGCAAGAAGGTAAGATTTGTTTTTCGAAAATTAAAAAGGTAATAGTTTCCCATTATTACATTAATAATCACGTTGAGCGGCTCGTGCCATGCCAGGGGTCAAGTTTATGATCCCCGCCTGTTCATGCACCATTTTCCTTCTCTTTCTGACTTGAAAGCTGTTTTACAGAATCATCCTCATGTAAAGTTTGAGTGAGCCGTGTATTCGAGGTACGCCTCGGAGATTTATGAAAACTAAGTTTTAAAAGTTAAAATTTATAATTTTTGACACAAAAAATAAACTTCTCAAATTTCACGTTCTCTATTATTGTGGAACGGTCTTCGAAAGCCCCAAAGAAGGAAGTCCGGATTAGTCAGATCGATTGATCTAGCGGGCCATTCCAAATCGGTAATATGACAAAGTGACTTCAAAGTTTATAATTTCGATAGCAACCAAGCATAACCATCTTGTTACTTCTTGAAACACATGCGCTCAAATAAAAAAAAACAACGAATTCTCGTTTAACGTTATGCTAGCAACATCGTCAGCACACCCGCCTAACATATGATACTCTATTTACTGAATTCAACCCTCTCTCAGGTAGTTCGTATGAATGAAGTGGTACTTGATCGCACAAAGGAGTGATAGCGCCGGCAGAGGCAGGACACAATGAAATTGATAAGAGAATTCCACTAACCGATCGTCGTCCCGCGCAGGAAGGCGGTGGTTATCGCTCTGCAGTCACGTGGAGTGGCCGCTAAGTGGGCTCCTTCCTACTGTTCGTAGTGACACTTGAACACTTGCAGCGCTCAAGCGGTTGCAAGCGATCTACAATATTGCTGCAGAAACTTTAGTCAGCAGGACCAAGTTGAGAAAAGCGAGACGGACACCGATGTTCACTCATGGAAATCACTGCTATGTTCCCCATACAAACGTAGTTTACTAATCATTTGAAAAACACTATTCCGATTTGCTTGATATTTGGTATATAATATTCTAAAATAAATATCTGTGTCTGCATGTTTTTGTTTTGCTGAAAAATCTAAAGCAAGTCAAATAACAGGCAAAAGAAAATCTTCATACAAATTTTCTTTTCTCTGTTGTGTGACACAGGATACATTTTTCGAATAAACAAACACGTGCAGAAATCAATATTTGTTGCCTGATAATAAGTCCCAAATATCAAGAAATTTGAAACAGTGGTTTTCAAATGATTAGTAAACTACGTTTGTATGGGGGACCGTAATTTTGTGATGCTTACGGGCCCACCTTAAGTTCTATTTCTAATCCATTTGCGCTAAGGGTGACTGTTTCTTTTGTTCTTGTTCTTTGCCTTATACGGTTCTCCCAAAATTGTTTGCCAGTAGCATTTAGATCTGTGTATGTGTTTCATTGCTGTGGACGGAAAACTCGTAAAGTTTCTTTGCGGATTCTTCTTTACAGAGTTGATTGAATCCGGGGATAATTCAGTTTTTGACGTAACTTATTGTAGTTTGACTACCAAAAAAAATTAAATAAATTGAATTAAAAATGAAATGAAACTTCTCCACTTGACGAAGAAACAACGACAGCGTGACCAGAGAAAATAATAGACCGTCTCAACTAGTAATTCCAACCAAAACTCCAAGTCCATATATTTCTGCTTCCCGCTCAACTCCCCATACAAACATGGAAACAAGATCATGCGTTCATTTCGTGTTGGAGATCCAAAATTATACTCAAAACAGCTTTATTTGATGAAACTACACGTTTGAAGACCGTTGGCATTGTGTGTGGCATTGGCAGTTATAAGGTCCGAAAGTTCGAATTTTTCGCGCGTTTTATGCAATAAGTTTGGTCGTGGATTACTCAACGACAAAACAAAAAATCTTAGTCATCAAACATAGCTTGTTTCATGAAGATTTAAAATCAATTTAATTTTTGTTCGATTTATGACTACAGCGTCCGTGATATTTTAGCTTTAACCCGTTTTGTAATGATATTTTTTTAAATCTAACCGAATCAAAAACTATGCGCATTGTTTGCTTTGTGGACGTATTATAACAGAATGATTTTATGCTGTGCCCGCGAATGGGTTAGTCTCATCGGGAAATGTAGAAAAAGAGAGTGTAGAAAAATCTATCAAATAAATGAACTATGGACTATGAAAGGCCACCTTAATATGTAAAACGTTCTTTTAAAGCTGAAAACCCCGATAGTTTTATGTAACTGGACATGGATGGCTGATATCACACCTACAGTCATGTTTTAGCCTTGGTGAAGCAGGTCGAAAAGAAAAACGGCGGTCCTTCTTGATATTTATTTTATTTGCTCTGTTTCACAATCGCACAGCTACAAACATAGATGATGATGATGACTTAGAGGAAGATGGCTTCCGGAACCGGAAGCCAATCGGAAAACGTCTCGATATGTGTTGCCAGTACCAGCATAAGGCTCTCGGGTATAATCGAATGTGTTGCCAAACGTAATACACGATAAACCCAACACAACACATTTTGATCTACGGCTAGATTTAACGGGATGGAAAACAGCGGGCAACTTACGAGTTGATACGGATCAACGCTGAAAAGAATCAGGTTAGGGGTAGTATGAAAGGTTTTACAACAAAAAAGGTTTACATACAGTTCACACGAATCACAAATCCCTGGAAACGGGAAGAAATGCAATGGGGCCTTTTTGATTTTTAAGGTATCCCTTCCCGGCGGGACTAACTCATTCGCGGGCACGCTACAAAACGGTGCTATTGCGCTCTGGGACTTTCTATGTTTCAAAGAAAAAGACAGGCTCCGTGATGAGGCGGATGCAACATGTCCACAAAGCGACAACGCGCATAGTGTTTGATTTGGTAAGATTACGAAAATTTTAATTACAAAACGACTTCTAGCTGAAAGTAAACCACGACAGCTGTTAGTAAAAAATCTAACAAAAACTAAATTTATTATAAATTTGCATGAAACAAGCTATGTCTGATGACTAATCTTTTTAAGATGTATAGATTTTATCGCTGAGTAATCCACCTCCAAGTTATTTCAGACCTTATAACTTTGAAACCAAACACAATGCCAATGGTCATCAGACATCTAATTCGATCAAATAAAGCTAATTTGAGCAAAATTTTGGATCTCTGACAAGAAATATGGGCGTGATCTTCTTTCCCCGTTTGTATAGGGAGTTGAGCGGCACCTAAGTGCCGAAACCCACACAGCATAAGTTTTTCGTTATAATTTATGTTTCATCGGAAATATATTATATTCTTATTTCATTTCATGACTGTTCATTTTAAACAATGTATAAACTCAGCGTTTTTTGTTTACGTACACACGTTCATAGATAGAGGTATACCTTTTCTGTAAAATTTCCACTTCATGGATGAAATCTACATCTGTCTTATTATTATACCTTTTATGAATTATTCAGTATTGTGACAAGTGGGCATTGTTACGAAGGTGACATACTCTTGTCCGACAGTCTTGTCAATTCTTGTATTTAAGCTGAAATTTTAATTTAGTAATCATTTTGCGTTCTGCATTAATACTAGTTCGCAGTTTTTTTTATTAGCTTTTTACCTAAGTATGTTTGTTATAATCGTTGTAATAATCGTTTTTCTCTCTAGTCCCATAGTAATTTGTGAAGTTCAAAAAGACACTGAACTTCCTTCCAGGTGTTTTCGTTAATAATCTGCTGTTTGGCGGTTTTGACCCAAACTTCAAAATAATATAAATTAAATATTATTAAAATTTATAAGATAAATTTTAAATGTTCAATTATTTTTGAAATAAAATCAATACGAAAGAAATAATTCGAAACAATCGATATTTCACGATTGCTGCTGGCAGTCGGTTTGTATTGCTTTGCTCGGCAGTACGTTTGTTTTGGTACAACGCAGGCATAGATTAGGGGAATACTAAGATCAAAGTAATTCCGATGCCATTATTGTATTTACCTCTATATTTGGCCACACCTCCGAAAAGCGCTATGGCAAGATTCAATCTGGGCCTTGGCGCTTCAAACCGAAGACCGTATGTATCAACATACGAAATTTCGATTAATGTGGAACGAGTACTGTATATAATAGATCGATATACATAATAGTTACATATATTTTAATTGCACTTCCTTGTCGTCTCACGCTTAGTCCTAATGTTTATACTCTCTCTGCAGCCAAGTGGTTGTAACTGTATATACATGATGACAGTGAGATTCTCGTGTCTTTGGCCGGAACAAGTGAGCAGCTCCTAATGCAGCTGCAGTGCAGTGCATCTCACCATGAATGACCATGTCTGCAGGAAGGGGCAATGGCTATGAAGGAGTGGCTGGCGCGCCTGCCACCGCCGCGCTCCCTGCTGGCGCTGATGCTGGCGGCCGCTGGGTTCTGCCTGAGGCTAACCGCCTGTCAGGTCACACACTCGCCCACCGTGCAGGTGGACACCTGCCACTCGCTCTGCCGCCTGCTGGGGCTCCTTACAACTGTTTTAGCATTTAAGGTTTGGATTCACAGACTAGACGACGTTTATTTCTGAAAGTTCCTTAGATAAAATGGAGAATTCGGTCAAGCACATTAAGTGTGAGCGATCGGTCGTTGCCTTTTAGTATATTTACGGAAAAAAAATTGGCTTGGTTCCCAAGCCGGACCACGGGCTCAGATAAGTTTAAAATCATTGAATCTTCTTTATTCACCGCTCCTATCAGCAGACCTATTCTAGAAATTCCATGCTTAGTGATAAGAAATGTTTCTGGCCGAAAAGACTAATTTTTTGGACCGAAAGATTACCAACCGCTATATAAGCCATAGCTATTTTCTCGACCGAACACATTTCTGATTCCTAAGCATGAAATTAATATAATAGGCCTGCAGACCCCAGATTCTTCCCAGATAAGACCAAACTGGTTTGAAAATTTACCAGCGGGGTCATCGATTTATCGAATTTATCTCCCATTCCACTCCGAAATTCGGGGCTTGGGTGGGGTAGAAAATCTGTTGCCCGTTCTTAAAAATCCGAAAATAGAAATTATTGCCCGACCAGGCCTCAGACCGGCCCTTCTTGTGGCAGGATTCTCTTAAGGCCGACTAGACCCGGGTCTAGGGCGGCCAGATTTTAGGGTAGTAGGGTAGTAGTATTATGTTTCCTTACCCTGACAAAAATACCAGTTTCTTACTTCTTCACGACCTAATTTCTGAACTAATTTCCATAAAAGTTGGCAGGAAAGTAAATGTTATGTCTCAGTAAATGATAAGCTGAAAAGGAGGCGGTTGGTACTACAAGGCCTAGGGCAGCTAACACTGCAAGTCTGCTTTTGCCTCCCCGAAATACCAAAATCCTGGCTACGCGATGAAATTACGAGAAAGATTTCCCCGTAACATGATTTCACATGATGATGCCGAAACTAGTCCGACTGTTATAGCATTTTGGGTAGTATTTATTCATAATCATAGAAATAGGATGTTCATCATAGCGTATATTTTTGTTCGCTGGGGTATTCTTATAAGAACTGCATTCAGAGATTTCTTAAAAAAAAACCGACAAGCGAACATTATCGATTTATCGTAAAAAAGTAATGTCTTGGTTTTTTCCAGTTTTTTTTTTAACTAACGTTTTTGTTTTTCGAAGCTAAGATCGACCTCTAATGTTCTTCCGTTGAGAAGAAATTATTAAAATACTTTTTAAAAAAATGCAATGATTTTTTTATAAAACCATTTCTAATAAGGATACCCCAGCGCACAAAAAAACGCTTATACGAATTAATGCAAGCTTGAACCTATTTTAAAGCTTCAACTAACTAACGTGTAGACCACGTTGCATTGTACAGTACGAGCGCGCGGACGAGGGCAGCGCGCGCGAGACGCGCCTGCGCAACACGTTCGGCTGGGCGCGCATCGAGGTGGTGGGGCGGCTGTCCGTGCACGTGCTGTTCGCGTCGTTCGGCTTCGCGCTGCTCGTGAGCGCGCTGCAGCTGGGCGTGCACAGCGGGCACGCGCAGCCGCCGGGCCGGCCGCGCGTCACCCTAGCCGTCGCCGGCGTCGGCCTGCTGCTGCACGCGCTCGGCTATCTGCTGCTCGCTGGTATACCTACTTTCTGTATTCTACAGGTGTATACCACACCTCCTATCATGATATTAGCCCAACTGCATTTCCGAAATAATTAGTTGCCATACCAGAGTGGTCAGTCCGAGTTCACACCTAAATTGGCGTGTACGGAACTTCGAAGTTACGTAAAAACGTCAAACCCCATACAAGTTTTTACTAGATATTGTGCGGAAAGTCAAACTAGGACTTCCGATTTGTATTTTTTTTCCGACGCGAAGTCGGCGTAAACGGCAACGTCACCGTATTTCCGGCGACGGCGAGGAAGCTGTCAAATCAAACTCAGACTCGCAAATGTTAGATCTCTTAACGCCCACTGCGCGTGCTATTCAATTTCTCCAAAAACGCCAGTCGATCCCTTTACGAGCACGGCTGGACATGGAAAATAATTATATCTTCTGCTGCCTGATATGGATCATCCACTTTGTTATTTATAATTGAGTAATTTAGGTAAAACATAAATCCGCACTAGAGGCGTGTAAAACTACTCGTTTCGACAAAGATTGTGAATGACAGGTGATATAGAAAGTCAATACCTGTGGACAGCTTTGAACGACTCGTAGCTCAGCCGGCGGGTGGACTCGCCTTCCATGCCAGAGATCTGGGTTCAAATGCTCGCCCAGTTCATGCACCACTTTCTGAGTTGGATAAGAGCATTTCGTTACGTATGTGAGCTGTACCATGGTTCGGAATCCATGTTGAATTGTAGGTCCCCCTCCCTCACTTACTAGATGATAGGGTTAAAGCCTCCCGGGTCGGTACTATCGCATTTAATGAAAAGGTGATCAAAGCAGCAATCAAAAATTGTCCGCGGTGCTCATGAAGGGAAGGTCTAATCTTTTGGGAATGTGGAGTGTTGCACTAAAATCATGACGGTGGGTGTGGCATCCATGTGCAGTCACATAAAAAAACATGATTATTATATGAAGTGCGCTAACGGAGCTGGTGGTGCATTCTAGCCAAACTTATGTAAACACTTTACTGAATCATAGCTGAATCATAGCTGAATCAGTTAATTACTTCCGACCTATTCCTGCGGCATTTACTGAATCGCATACGGAAACGAATATGCTATTTTTCGTTATTCCCGAGGTTATTCCTCAACTCGGAAAGTATGATTTTAAATAGGACTGTGGCAGTGGGAGCTAGTGTAGTGCTATCTCTTTCTGTTTTTCAGTAATAGAAGTGCTCGCTCTAAGCTGCTAACGAATGGTAGCGCACGAAAACAAACACGACTCGGAGATTCGACTCATCGAAGATTTGTATTTTAGCTTATTCTGTGTTTGTTTACTGCTTATGGTGAACCTCACTGAAGTTTCAATTCTAAAAGTAAGTAACTAACGGAACAGTGGCCGTGAGGATATATTTTGAACTATTAACATGTTCTTATTCTAACGTTTCGTTTGCCAAAATATTATAGCGTAATGTTTATAAATGCGTAGCGACACCGCGGCGGGACGGGGAGGAAGTCGCCGCTTCTTTCTGGGGTCGGCGTGTCGACGTCATTCTGCATTTCTTCGCCCGCTTAACCAGCAGGCGTGTGACAAGTTACAACACGAACGATGAAAAGCCTAACAAATTCCGGACAGGCCAGACCCGCAAATGGTTTCCAAAAATGTTTCCTAAAATCCCAAACATAACTGGCTAAAGCCGAATGCCTGGCAACCTTTGTCATTGCAGCTGCGGAAACAAGTACGAAATTATTCCACGAATGAATCAGTAAACGCAGCTGTCAAAATCTTCCCAGAATGCCAAAGTTTTCATCGTCCATACAAATAACAATTATTACATATGTAAACGTTTAATTCCGTGGCCACTCATTCCGTGTGGCGCTGCGATCGGTTTCTAGAATGCCAAAGTAATGTCAAAGTAAATTCTTCTTCTGTTAACTCTACTGAATCCGCAATGACGGAATGTCAAGAATACAAGCCCTGCAGTTTGTCAGTTTGCTTCTGACAAGATAAGTTGTAGCGGACGAGAAAAGTATCAGGTCTATTTTTGGTTTTCATGGAGACCACACCCAACATGTTTGCTAATTTAATTATATAATTCATATGCAAGTTGTGACGCATTTTTGAACAACTATAAGGTTTCATTATTAATGAAATAATTAAATAGTAAATAATACCGTTTAGTGAGTATTTAATACGACTATATGGGCTATGATATCGTTTTCTAGGCACCAGGAGTCAATTCTAACAAGATTTAGGTAATACCAAGAAATGGTTGAACTTCTAGCAAATGAATTAATTACTCAGGTAATTTGTACCCGTTCTGTATACATAGAAAATCCATTCGTAGCCTAGTGGCGCGGGGACTGGCCTAGCGTACCAGAGGCCCGGGTTCAATACCAACTTGCACCACTGTCTTTCAGAGTTCGATAAGTGCATTTCGTCACGAATGCGAGCTGCTCCATGGTTCGGAATCCATGTAAAACTGTAGGTCCCCTTCCCCTACTAGGTGGTAGGGTTTAAGCCCGCCCGGGTTGGTACCATCGCATTGGATGAAAAGATGGTCGAAGCGGCAATGAAAAATTGTCCGTGTTTTCCATCCAGTTCAATGTAGCCGTGCTCATAAAGGGAAGGTCCTGGCATGGCACCTAATTCCTTCGGGAATGTGGTGTATTGGGCTAATATCATAACGGTAGTTGTGTGATATTAGCCATCCATGTCAGGTCGCATAAAAAAAAAAAAATCACATCTAAGGCCCTTCAAATTTTTCTTGAAATCGGAGTTTAAATTTGACAACTTTCCCTTTGTGTTATAACAAAAAAGTAGGTCGCGAGAAATCACAAATGATTCTGTTGGCGGGTACTAGACTTACTAGAGCATGTCGGTGTCGTTGGAAGTTGAAACGTTCGAGTTTCCAAGTTCGAGTCATGGACCTATGTAAATGTGATATCATTGATATCATAGTTAAATTATTTAGTCTCTGAATCGAGAATTTCATCTTAGCTACTAAACTATATACTTGACGAGAAATCCTTTTATGTTATGACTTATGTTTAAAATGGCGGTAGAGTTATTCCCACCTCTATAGTTGTACGTAGATTCCGAACCACGAACCCGAAACATGTAAACAATAAGTTAGTTTTAAATTAACGTGTAGGTAACTTTTAAATAAAAGTTAGTACACAATAGGTGTTCCTTTCCAAGTTCTTTCAAATCGGATAATTCGAAGAACATTACAATTTTCGTAAGAAAGATACGATGGTGGTTTGGCGAGTGGCGGTCGAGTAGCTTCCACTAAAATAACGGGGAACAATGTTATCCCGGAATGTAATGAAATTGGTCCGCAGGTCGCGAGCTGAGTTACGGGCGGCGGCTGAGCATGACGGAGAGTGGCGGCGTGGTGCTCAAGTCGGGCGGCAGAATCGACGTTCTCGCGCATGCGCCTGCCGACATCATCAGTCAGTACACGCATACATACATATCCACATCGTCACACAACTCAGGCCCGAAATAAAAAAAAAACGTGAGACTCGCGCGCTAGAAGTGAAACTTCTTATGCTGTAGAATTGGTTAATGATTTTATTATTCATTATAGTTATGGTTATGTGGAATTCGATTGCAGAAAATCCCTCTTTCTTGTTTGATCCATACCAATTTGCCCTGCAGCACCTAATGAAGTTTCACGACAAATCTCTCACGTGTGCCATTTAAACTTATCCCATCTATGGGTACTCAGAAAACTTTTATGCCACGAGTTTGAACATCAAAGCGGTATGAAAGATACTCGTTGTTTTATGCCAACACGTGCTTGCTCTAGAAAGCGCGACTGACATTAAAATCCCGAAATATATCCAGAATGAGCTGGATTTATTTCGGGGTTTTCATATTCAACTATGAATTTTGTATTAATGTAATTTTTTTCGATCCTGTACAACTCTGTCTTTTTAATAGATATGTTATTTGCTGATCGTAAAATTCTCTTATGTTATTAGTAAGCCAAAGAATATAATAGTACAGCTTGCGCACAATCTTTATGGCCGATGTGATGATGGTGCATTTCACTGTGCAGAACGACATTTCATGTCCCAGATCGTATGGTTTTCCGTCGCAGGCAGCGTGTTCGTGATGGCGGCGGGGCTGATTGCAGAGTGGGCGCAGCCGCACGTCCGCGTCGCCGACCCGGCGCTCTCCGCTCTCGCCAGCGTGCTGCTCGTCGCCATCAATTATCAATTCAGTGAGTAGCGAACTCGCTAAGACTATTAAACAGCATCATCCATCCTTAAAAGGGTTAATGATCAAAGGTACAGATACGACATGCTCTATAATAGCACGCTAGAAAGCATACTTATGAATATGCTTAAAATGAGCGTGCTATATAAGATTGCTATACCTAAATAAACATTTTAATATAATACGTGCATTGCATGCACCATTGTCGTTCTTTAAAAAATACCGCTGTTTTGCCAAGGAAACGCAACACGTTCTGAGAAAAATTTAACAAAAAAAATAGCCGACTTCAAAGAAAAAGCACTAAAAAGTATAAAATAATGGCCTTTTTGTAGTTAAGATTTTTGTTATTTTGTAGATAGTCGTTTTGAGTTTGAATGGCAATTATTTTATACTTTTTAGTGCTTTTTCTTTGAAGTCGGTTATTTTTTTTGTTATTTTTTTTTATTTGTTTATTTTTAGTGAATCTGAAGAACACTTACTAATTTGTACAAGTCCTTTCCAATAAAAAAAGAATCACCGAAATCGGTTGGCGTTATATTGAGTTATTCGTCCATTTGTCGCGCACATCTTAATACAAATTTAAGACTTTTATGATTTTCTCATTGTCAGAACTTAACCAAATTAAAATGGGATCACTTGGGAAGCACTAGCTTTCATTTAAAAAAATAATCATCCAAATCGGTTCACCCAGGCAAAAGTTATGAGGTAACAAACCCAAAAAACAGCAAAACAAAAACCATACAGACGAATTGATAACCTCCTCCTTTTTTTGAAGTCGGTTAAAAATAGAAACATTTTGGCAATTCGCAGTGCGCGAGGCGGGCATGGTGCTGCTGCAGACGGTGCCGGAGGGGCTGGGCGCGTGCTCGCTGCGCGCGGCGGCGCTGCGCGTGCCCGGCGTGCTCGCGCTGCACGAGCTGCACGTGTGGCAGCTGTACCCGCACCACGTCGTCGCCACTGCGCACGTCTTCTACCGCACACACGAGGTAATGCACCGGGCTGCAGGCGGTGCCGGAGGGGCTGGGCGCGTGCTCGCTGCGCGTGCCCGGCGTGCTCGCGCTGCACGAGCTGCGCGTGTGGCAGCTGTACCCGCACCACGTCGTCGCCACTGCGCACGTCTTCTACCGCACACACGAGGTAACGCACCGGGCTGCGGGCGGTGCCGGAGGGACTGGGGAAGTGATTCTAGAGACCATAGTTACCCACTTTACTTCATCAGTTTTATCCTTTCCATTTTAATTAAGCAATGATATTTCGAAAATGTTGCTGAAGTCGTTATATCAGTTCCCAGAAGTGAATAAACTACTTCAGCTACTGAATAAACCTTGAAATGAACATTCACCTACTACGCTCTAGATACAGAGGTGGAGGGAGGACAAGTGCCTATTGTTATTGAAGTGGATGATCCGAGCTGTGTTGCATTTGAGTCCGCAAAGATTATACATTTTCGACTTTTTTTTTGTCTTGTCACATACAAACTGATTCTAGCTTTGTATTAGAAGCCGGCATAACAATGAATAAAAATTCTTAATAAAAAATCATTAACAATATATCCACACAATATACCAACAATGTCCATACAGTCCGTTTTCAAGTTCTGCCGGTCCTTCAAGAAGAATGATTTTCCAGACGTAACAAATCTCTGTTCACTTTCGCAGAAGAATCCGTGATATTAGCAAATACCGTTAACGTCTATCAAAAGCCTTTCTGCTGAGTTTACGATGTATTGGTTTTCAGCCATTGTAAGTAATCGTTTTCATATGTCTTTACGTAAGCGTTAACTTGTGTGTTGCAGGATTACCAAAAGTGTTCGGAGCTAGTGACGGAAGTGTTCACTCGACACGGCATCTCTCTCGTTACTCTACAGCCAGAGTTTCCGGACGCCACAGGTACATACCTGCAGTCACTTACGCACAACCTCGTATCATCTCTTATTGGACGCGCCTCATGGAAGCCTGAATCTCTCTGTTATGTCAATAGGAAAATCCCTCGTAAGGGATATGTTGTTTTATTACTAAAATATTTTCGGATTCGGATGTTATGATTATCACTTACTTGTTTTCGACGTTTTGTCCACCGCATTGTGGACTTCTTCAGGACTCGCGTTGCGACCTGGAGGACTTCCGACAGTGAAAGTCTAAATAAACAGATATGTCGTTTGTTGATTCAGATTACACATGAACCGTCCTCCTCCTTACTAACTAGGTGGTATGGTTAATCCATTCCGGGTTGGTACAATCGGCAATGAAAATAGACAGTATTTTCCATTGAGTACAATGTAGGCTCGATTAACAGCTTCCAGCACCTCCGCAGCCTCCATTCGGTTCCTACCTCTCACCCCATGTGTCCTCGATCATTTAACGTGCACTAAGCGCTCTACTAATGAATGTTGCGGAATTGCAGACGGCACGGACGAGGATGTCGACAGCGGCGCGAAGGAGGCGCTGCTGGTGGCGCGCGCGAACGAGTCGTGCGGGCGGCCGTGCGCCGCGCACTGCACCGCGCCGCGCTGCTGCCTGCCCGCGCTGCCGGCGGCGGCGCCCGCGCGCTGCGACCACGACCGCGCGCCGCGCGACCCCGAGCGGGCCTCCTGCGGCCACCGCCGCCGCGAGCGCGAGCCGCCCGCCGCGGGCGAGCCGGCGCCCTCGATCTGCCTCGACATCGACCACCCAACCGGCGGCGAGCCCGCGCCGGCGCCCTCCGTCCCCCCCGACGTCCCGATACAAGTCTCGTGATGCTCGATCGCTGCTCGATGGTGCGCGTTTCTCGCGAGTTTGTAAACGGGTGATTACTTCGAGCAAAATGTGTGATCCCCGCCACGACGGAGGCAACAGTCAGCGTTTCCGTACCCTGAGCTGCGTTCGACAGCCCATCGTCAACGTGAGTTTACGAACGTACAAAACGGCATCACTCAAGACACCACAAATTGTACTTTGACCCACTAACGCTTTCCTACAATGCCAATGCCTGCTGTGGCGTTGAGGGTGATGCGCTCCGTACATGATCGAATACGTTAAAATGCATGTGAACAGATAAACCACAGATACGTTTTCTACCGTCGCAATAGGATTGCCATAAATCATGAAACTAAAATCGCGACAGAACCACAGAATGTAAGCACAGCGGCTCATGCTAGGTATGATATGTGGACAGAACAGACCAAGGCGGCGGGCGTCCGCGTTTCGCGTTCCGACAAACAGCTAGTACACCTCGGCATATCTATGTATAAAAAGGTAATAAACCCAACAAAACATTTGATAATCAATAAACTTATAAAAAATGGTAAATTGCTTTGTCCCAAAATGCATTAAGTTTCGTTCTTTTATCTAACGAGAATTTAGATAAAAGAACGAGTCGGGACGATTCGGCATTTACATACTATGATGAAAAAGTTCCGGGAATTAATAAATTTAAAAAAATGTGTTAATTTTCAGATAGATTTATTTTATCACCTTCAAAATAACAACCGTCTGAAGCGATGCACATCGCCAACGCTTCACCCATTCTTCCATACACTTTTGATAGTCCGGTGAAGGAATGGCTTTCAATGCCTTCGTCGCATTTTCTTTTATTTCATCGATGCTCGAAAATCTCTTTCCACGAAGGGGTAATTTAAGTTTTGAGAACAGGAAAAAGTCACATGGTGCCACATCCGGACAGGAAAAAGTCACATCCGGAGAATACGGTGCCTGTTGGATTGTATTTACAGTATGTTTGGTCAAATAATCGGTCACGATGCGCGCTTTGTGAGACGGAGCATTACGGTTAGGTAGTACTCCTTATTGACTGTTTGACGATTTTCGAGTACGATTTCTTGAACTTTTTCGACGTTATAATCGGTAGTTGATGTTGAAGGGCGTCCACGATGACGTGCATCGTCAACTTCCTTGAGACCATTTTTGAACGACTAATACCACTCGTATACTCTTGTTTTTGAGAGAGCAGAGTCCCCGTAAGCTTTTTGTAGCATTTTGAATGCATCAGCACAAGAGATTTCGTTGGAAACACAAAACTTCAAACAAATTCTTTGTTCAATATTTTTTTCCATTTTGAAATGCGACGAACTTCAAAAACTTGATTGATATAAACAGACGCCAAACAATTACTAATGACATTTAATATTTGACATTTGGCAGGAGTGTCAGGGAAAGGTGTACCAACCTGAGAAAAAAAAAATATTCGAATCGGTAAAGCGTTTTAAATTGATCATAGTGTATGTTCAGTTTCAGGCGGGACGCGATATTCTTATAAAAAAGGGGAACATCCTGCTTTCTCGGTTCGTACGGCAACGTTACGGTCGTGGGAACGAATAAATAACAAATTAATAAAAAAAACCTTTGCGAGATGTAACAAACAGTCGTTTCGACGAACTTGTGATTTTTCTGACGAACACGATCGAATTTAATCGTCGTTTGCAATGTCGGTTAAAAGTTTGGACAGCCTGTGATTTTATACATTACTTTGTATTTTAATAAGGATATGATTAGGTACCGCGTTAATTGTAAGAAATGAAGCTACGTTGATTTAGATTTCGAAAGAACTACTAGGAGGATAATATTTTTCTGTCTGACTAGGTGTATGTAGTATGCTAGGGGAAGACCATACGGGAAGAATATTGCATAAGCGAAAATCATTATCTCAAGATTTTTTTATTAATTTATTCATATCCCATTGTACTATGGATTTTCGTCAAAGAGTCAATATCGTAAAAAATATTCCCTTGTGATCTTCTATATTTTTCAATAGTATATTACAAATCTTGCTTAATTTTCAGTAATAATGGTACACAAAATGTAGACAGAATATAATCTGTGATAATTACATAGAAACAGAGTTGATTTTTTTTATTAGAACCATTATCGTTTACATGACAAGACCTCGATTGGTGGTGATACAGGTAATACAAGATGAATTTTTCAAGTGTCCCTTCATGGCCGAATCCGTCACTATGTATAAGAAATAGCAAAAAACACTCAAAGGAGTCACGAGGCCGATTTTTATAAAACTAAAACTGCGTTATTATGTTTAGGAAAACCATATTTATGAACTCGTTGATTTCGAAAAAAAAAACACCTGCCGTATTACTCGTATGGCACCAGCCTATTGTGTCGCTGATAAAGAACAAATTCTGTGAAGTATGTTACATGGCAAAGGAAAGGATAGTTTTTATATTTAAGAAACTTAGGGCCCTTTTAAGCTACTGCTGATTAGCTTAGTCGCCACAAGATAATCACAAGACTTTTGTAATGAGGCCCTTTAAGTGTCAATCAAAATAAATCAGCACTTGGTGAAAACAAAGCATATACTTTCGGATTTAGCCATGAAGGCACATTTGAAAAAATCACCCAGTATACTATTATATTCACCCAGAAGAAACCATGATATTAAAATATTAATTATTTTTAAATATCTGTTTTAAAAGTAACTAATTTAGTTTTCAGTATTGTCATGATTTGAGGAGTTTTCTAGTATTCTGAAAGTCTCAAAAAGCTCGGCACTTATAAATATTTTATTGTAAAGTATGGTTGTGTGTAAAATGTTTATTTTCTTCTATCCTTTGATATGTCTATGTATATGTATCAAGATATTTTAATTGAAAAATAGTCCGTGTTTTCCATTCAGGTCGATTTAGGCGTGCTCATGAAGGTGAGGTCCTGGCATTGCACCTAATTTCTTTGGAAATGGGGTAGGTGCGGTATTACACATCCATGCCAGTGATAAAAAAGAAGAAAAATAAAGCAAAGTGGCCTTTAGCATTTTCATCATCTTTTTCTCTTTTTCATCTCTTATATTCTACGCTAATGCAGGGCGATTAAAATAATAAAGTATAACACAATTCGCTGAGTATATCTATACAGGGAATCGTTAATAATCTTAAGTAATTTACAAGTGGGCATTTAATGTAATGAAAAATAATGTTAATTGTTGGTGTACAAATAAAATTCCGTTTTACAACTAAGTGTTTTAATTATTGTAAATTATATATTTAACACATATATTATTCTTAATTGAAATAATATATTAACGTAATGACAAATAAAAAAAAATACCAAACTGTTTTCATCGTGCACATTAGTTTCACAAGCATAATCCTGGTTCTGAGTAAAAAGGTCTAATTTCTTAGCTTTGTGAATAATACAGACCATAAAAAGTTACCATTTACATATATTTAGATACAGCTAAAAATGTATGCTCATACCTAGTAAGCAGATGTTTTTGATGTTACAACAACAGACATTTCAGTTAGGAGACAGAGATTATATACGACGAAAAAATTCCGCGACAAGTTGTTGGCCCAAGTGATGCATATCTACATACTTAGGAAGGGAAAGCGAAAATTTCTCGTGTTCGGTACTGTCAAACTCTATGCAGAAAAAAAGATGCATACAGTTTTTCCTTTGCCTTTCATGAGTAGACCCCCTGGGCTGGCAGTAACTAGGATATTCTATATTCTATGGCAGTATCGGCAGACTGAAGTTCCAAGAGTATAGTGTGGCTGCTTGAGTCAGTAATCTCGGCGGCTGCGGAGGCGGCGCGCGCCTCGGCGACACTGAGGGGGCCGGCAGAGCCGAGACCTCAGCAAGCTGGCGGGACACGCTCTTCCGCCGTTCTCCGCTGGACGCTAATCAACAATACTTGCTCTCACTCAACAGAGTATCGAGCATCAGCTGCTGTACTCATATCATTCACATGAACGGGTGAAAATGAATTGCTTTCATTTTGCTTACGCATGGCGCCATCGCTGTAATTTATGCACTCGAATTGCAATAATTAGAAAGGGACTAAACTAGATTGACTCTAGAAGTATTCACGCGAGTAGCGGTCATTCCATGAAATTGTAAGTATTCAGAGGTTAATCTCATGGAATAGTGATGAATGATAGCTATGTTTATTTATCGGGATGGATGGAGTTCTATCCCCTCCAGTGCCTATGTTTGCATGGTGACCGTAATTTTGTGATGTTTACAGGCCCACCGACTCGCGCGGTGAACAGGCAAGTATTTTATGGCATTTAAAAATCATCATCATCCCTCATCCCCCAATCTCAAGATCTATCGCCAAACGCTATATCGCTAATAGGTATAAGGTAGCGACACTCACGAGAACGAGTCGGTAGTTAAGCTTGAGGGCCGCTGTGCAGTCGCCGACGCACTCGGACCAGCCGCTCCACGGACCCACCACGCAAGGCACGGCCACAGCGCCAGCTGCAGCGGTGGCGCGGCCGGCCCTCCGCCACGCTGCCAGGGAATAAGGGGATCATTCCCTCAGGGCTTATCCAGCATTCAAGGTAGGGGGTTATAACTAAAGGTCTATCAGGACAGGCTCCAATTCGATTACAATAATAAAGCCTCGACACCCCCACTTGGATATGCCCTTGTAATCACTTAAATTCACAAACTGTCGTATTTAGAGTGGGCTGACTAACTTTAGTGCGCGGATTATTGCCGGACTAAGCCGGTTTTTGTATGGTTAGTGGTGCTAATCTCGTACTAAGTTTTGACAGGTTCACTCTGAATTCGACTGTAAGTTAATTGCAGTGAGTACAGACAGACCAAAATTTGCATTTTAAACAGTATTTGGTAGAAATTTACTTTAGACATTAAGCGATATTTTTTATACTTTATCGTGCAATAAATGTCATGTTATGTTATTAAAAGGAGTTAGATCTCGATGAGAGTTGTCATAATCATGACTCTTGGACTAGAAGCTCGAGATATATGAGAAAAAGTTGACTCTCGCATTTTGCACGGTATGAGAGAAGCAGGGGGATTATTTTAATTTGTGGCCAAAAAAATTACCACTATTTTTAAAATTTGGAGTGTTGCCACTACCGATTGCGTTATTGCAAATTCGTTTGCATTTCGTCACGATTCACTTTTTCTGAGTAAACACGACCGATAAGATGATTATAAGCCACGCTAGGTATATGATGACTTACTTGTGGTGTCGTCATTTTGAATGTTCTTTTGCGGTTCAAATAGAAAAGCTTTGTTCTGTTTGGTTTTCTTTAACGGCTCCCCTGGAAGGAAAAACAAGAGAGATTAAACATTTGTATCAAACGTAAGCACGTGAAGTGTCGACGATTGTACATTGCCAATCGCAAAAAAGGTAGATTGTGAGATCCACACTTCGTCGAGATTGTTTTTAAAGATCGGCGAATGGATAGCTAATACCACACCTACTGTAATAATATTACCCCAACACACCGCATGGAAATTGGGTGCCATGACAAGGCACAAGGCAAAACAAGGGCAATTTTCATTGCCCGTAAATAAACGTATATAAAAAAACGGCCAAGTCCGAGTCAGACTCGCACACGAAGGGTTCCGTATTATCGTGCAAGATTTAACACAAAAACATCACGTTTCTTGTACAGGGACTTCCTTTATTTTTATTGTTATAGCGGAAATAGAAATACACACTCTATGAAAATTTCAACTGTCAACATATTACAGTTCATAAGCTACAGCCCGCTGACAGACGGACGCACGGACGGATGGACGTGCGAGCGGACGGACGGACAGCTGATGCTTAGTAATGTAGTCGCGTTGGCACCCTTTATGTAACAGATCAATGAACACTAACTCCGTCAACCAAGAAAAATCGATTCCACTGTGATAAATGCCGGGCAGGTACAAAGATCCACAGCAATTTGATTAAAGGAAGAAGACTCGCCCGTAAAATTCGCGCAGAGCTGCAGGCACTGGTCGCGCGTGCGGAAGTTATTGGCGTTCCCCCGGCAGCCGGTGTAGCCGAACGGCTCACACAACCGCGCGTGCGCGTCAAAAAACCACCGCTCCGAGTAGCTGCGGCACGCGCCCACCGCCAGCGGCAGCGCGCAAACTGCTGCTCAAACACTATCGAGTCAGACACACACACCATCTGATACTACTTTGGAGTTGTTATTTTCGGACGCAGCAATTTATGGATCCAAGTAATTACGGTGAGTTTCTAGTGACCTGCTTACATGGTCGAGTGAACTGACAAGGCTCTGCGCCCAACGAAGCTCTTTGGACTTGGTTGTGCACTCGCCCGAAGCGTTGAGCTATGCGAGGCAGTGGATGTGTAGAGCGTGCACGGTGAGCGTGCACTTGCACATCTTTGCTGTGATTTCAGGTCTAGTTCAGCGACAGTTTCTTTGTATTGTTAACTTGCCTGCATTGTGAGTGTGAAATCGTACAGTGCTTCTTACTGCTCTACGTTGTGGAAATGACTTGCCTTATGTGTTGAAGTTAGAGGCCACGTCCTGTCTTGTGAGTGAGAACACTCACCAGCTTCAGCCGCAACAAGTGAGAGGGAAATGTTCGTGTCTACCATCGTATTCTGCCTTCTGCGTTGTGAGTGTTAATTCCACAGAAATCGGAAATAATTCAGATTTCTGTGGTTAATTCACACAGCGCCAGACACCACCCACTTAACGTAGCTACTACTCTGCGTTGTTGCAATGACTTGCCTCATACGTTAAAGTTAGAGGCAATCAGTCCTGTCTTGTGAGTGTTAACCACCATATTCAGCCGCTACAAAATAATTGAACACACCTCTGCGTTGTCCTACCTTACCTAATGCGTTGAAGTTAGATATAGAACATCGCACTCTGCCTTACAGCTCCGGCCACCACCCACTGACCCCTGAAGCTACTGCTCTACGTTGTTGCAATTACTTACAGCCAGCTCTGCGTTGTCCCGTTGTACACTCACCTGATGCGTTGAATTGAGAGGGGCAGTGTTCGTGTCGACCCTCACACTCCGCGTCCTGCATGGTGAGAGTGAACTCGCACAACTCCAGCTGCCGCCGGAACTGCGCTTCCAGCTCCGGTTCCTCATCCGTTTCGTTTTGCTCCGACACTTCCTAGGCATATCATATACATATTAAATCGGAGATTTATAAAAATATTGGATATTTTTTTGTTTTAGCTAATAAAAGTACTGGCCCAAGTTATCGATAACATTTTGCCATTTTGATGGCAGTTTGTTTATCCCTTTACTGTCTGCTGAAGTCTGAGTCTGCCGGATGAGAGGCGATGAAGTCAGCCAAAGCGTTTAGTACTACCTCTCTGGTGTTGAATTTCTTCCCACTAATTTTTTTTTCTATTTTTTTAAAAAAGGTAGAAAGCTCGTGGAGCAAGGTCCAGTGAGTACGATGGTTGACGGAGAGTTTCCAGCTGTAAAACTCTTGTATCAGGGTGGACCCAGAAGTACCCGACGTAAATAAAATAAAGTATGGATGGCGTTTGTTATTTGAAAAAACTTACTTCGTTCGAAAGTACAAATCCAATTAAATTTAAATTTGAAAAATAACACGCTAAGCTCTTTTGTTTTTGTTTGTCAGCCAACAATTAGTGAACGCCCTCCATGAAGTTTTAAACATCTTTAAGAATGGTCTGACTCCAACGAAATCTGAGCTGAATTCAACGCTGGGGGAGTCTGCTCTATCGTTTACGACAGTAAAATATTAGCTGGCAGAGTATAGATAGGTTCGTACGAGCTGCCGAGACGAACATCGCAGTAGTCGACCAAATGAAGTGACCACGCCAGAAATGGTGAAGAAAATTCTTAACAAAGCATTAGATGACCGACGGCTGAAAATGCTCGAGCTAGCAGATATGGTAGGCATTTCAAAAAGTGCTGTACATCGAACATTGACTGAAAATCTGGCCATGAGGAAGCTGTGCGCAACGTGGGTGCCGCGTTTACTCACAATGGAACAAAAACAGCTTCATGACGATGTTTCAGTCAGGCAGGTGTTTGGGATAATTTTCATTGCTTATCTTCAAAAAGGTAAAACAATCAACGGCGAGTATTATGCAATCATTTGAGTGATTAAATAAAGAAAAAACGGACACATTTCGCAAAAAAAGGTTAGTTTCATCAAGACAATGCACCAGTTCACAAATCCGTAATTTCAATAGCCAAAACTAATGAGTTAAAGTTCCAAATGCTTACTCATGCACATCCCCTCGGATTGTTTTCTCTTTCCAAAATTGAAAAAATTGCTCGGTGGTAAAAGATTTGCCAACAATGGCATGGCGGTTGATGGCTGTTTTGAGGAACTCGACGGTTCTCATTATAACCAAGGTATCGAAGCTATCGAACCAGCTATCAGAAAGAAAGAAAGAAAGAAAGAAAATTTGTTTATTCAAAAAACAACAAAATAATAGGCATATAACTAATAACAGTAGTACAATTGCACTTTAACTATTTTAATACAAACAAAACAAAAATACAAATATTGTAGATATAAACAGAGAAAAAAAGTAAAAAAAAAAAAATTAACAAAAAAAATAACCGACTTCAAGGAAAAAGCACTAAAAAGTAAAAAATAATTTTCATTTTTGTAGTTACGATTTCTGTTATTTTTTGAGTCGGCGTCAGCCGGGCACGCGCTGCGCCAATCAAGAGAACCTAACCTAACCTAACCTAACCTAACCTAACCTAACCTAACCTTGGCTGACACCGACTCAAAAAATAACAGAAATCGTAACTACAAAAATGAAAATTATTTTTTACTTTTTAGTGCTTTTTCCTTGAAGTCGGTTATTTTTTTTGTTAATTTTTTTTTATTTGTTTATTTTTAGTGAATCTGAAGTACACTTAATAATTTGTACACGTCCTTTCCAATAAAAAAAGAATTATCGAAATCGGTTGGCGTTATATTGAGTTATTCGTCCATTTGTCGCGCAATCTTAATACAAATTTAAGACTTTTATGATTTTCTCATGGATATCATTATCAGAACTTAACCAAATTAAAATGGGACCACTTGGGAAGCACTAGCTATCATTTAAAAAAATAATTATCAAAATCGGTTCACCCAGGCAAAAGTTATGAGGTAACAAACATAAAAAAAAAAACAAAAAAAACAAAAAAAAAAAAACATACAGACGAATTGATAACCTCCTCCTTTTTTTGAAGTCGGTTAAAAAGATAAGCATGGGATGTGCAAACTTAAAATTATAACATATTATTGTTGTTCCGTGAATGGGTTAGGAGGCTCAGCCAGTAATCGCCTGTGAAGCAGTACACTTCACAGGCGGCGCTGTTTTTCAGCCACCACCCTATACATATATTAAGGTTTAAAAAGGGGAAATAATTATTTTCGTGTCACCGGTAGTGTAGTGACGAGGCAGCTATTGCGAGACATAAATATATTATGTGTGCTGTTATATTGGGGTAGGTACATGATTAAATGATATGTGCATTGTGAGGGAGAGTTTAAGTTATGTATAGAAGAAAAAATAATAATTGTGAAATTCTTATGTGTAAAGATAAGTGATTATTAGTTATGCTGACGAGCCAAAAGCCACGCTGTGACTATTTTTTTAAAAGTATTTGATGTTTTAGCCTCATGAGCCGGAGGGGGCAGGTCGTTCCATATCTTGGAAGCAGCGAAGCGAAAGCAACCTTTGGTGGCAACCTTCGAATGCCGCGGCACGATCAGAAGGTAGCTTCTGGCTCTCGTCAAATAGTTGTGTTGGTCTTTTGACCATGTTAACTTTTTAAGTAAGTAGCAGGGTTTTTCAAGTCTAATGACATTCGCTGTTAGGTTTGCTAGCTTCAATATTCGACGGCTTTTCATTTTGAGAATGGCATGTTCATGTATATAAGGAGCGATGTGAGCTCGTCGTGGTATGTTGTAGCGAAATCTCATGCAGGCGTTTTGGATTCTTTGGACTTGTTTTTCAGTTTTTTTTAGCAGACGCGGTCCATATACTACGTCTGCATAGCCCAGAGGTGCTAGTACGAGCGATTCTGTGAGCGTCCTGCGAACGTCTAAGCTTAAGAATGGTCTTATTTTATATAAACTTCTTAGTGCTGCAAAGCATTTAGCTGCTTTGCTGTCGATGTGAGTCTGAAATGTTAAATGTGAGTCAAATGTTAAGCCCAGATTTCGTGCTTGTGTGACCAAAGGAATAGTCTGATTGTTGATCATTATAACTGGCAAGTTTTTTTTTATTTCTTTGGTTTGCTTTCTATTTCCCAGGATGATGAGTTGACTTTTACCTGGGTTAATAATCAGACTGTGACGTTTTGTCCAGAGAAACATTTCATTAAGGTCTTTGTTTAACTTATCTGCGCTTTCAATTACATGATCTTTCAGGATTGATGAGCTTATATAAATCTGTGTATCGTCGGCGTACATGTGTGACAGGCAATGTGTGAGAGACTTCAGCATATCCGCAGTATATATTGCAAAAAGGGTCGGGCTTAATACGGAACCTTGGACTACTCCTCTTTTGACTGGTAGAGCTTGAGAAAGCATTGTCTTGCCATCGAAATGTATTGTTGAAACTACCTGCTCACGGTTACTTAGGTAGCTCGTAAACCATCTTAAAGCATTTCCAGTGAATCCATAAAAACGGAGTTTCGATAGTAGCAAGGGTATACTCACGCAGTCAAAAGCCTTGGAAAAATCTAAAAGCACCATGATTGTTCCCTGGTTTTTGTCACTGGCGAACAAAACTTCATCCACAATGTGAAGCAGGGCCGTGGTGGTACTGTAGTGTTTGCGGAAACCGGACTGCATTTTGGGAATAATATGGTTGTTATCTAGAAAGGGTAAGACTTGTTGCAAAACAATTTTTTCAAGGACTTTTGAAAGTGCTGGTAAGATGCTAATGGGTCGGATGTCAGAGAAGCTTTCTACTTTTTTTTTTTTGGGATTGTTTAATAATCGCTCTCTTCCAACAATTTGGGAACCATCCTAGTAGCAGCGATTTGTTAATTATGGCTAGAATTACTGACTTCGTATATGGTAAGGTATACATCAGCATGTCGATGGATACTCCGTCGGCTCCTACTGATTGTGATTTGATATCTTTTAATGCACTCATGACAACTTCTATGCTCACTTCGGTAAGCTGTAAAGTATTAAGAGAAAGTTTCTGATCATCGTATCTTTTTGAGCATTCAGGGTCGTCCTGAACTTCCGCAGTGGAATTCACAAAATGTAGGTTTATTTTATTGCAGTCGGATAGGTTTTGAGGCAGGTCTTCGTGATTATTATATCCCAGTATCTTGTTTATTTGCCGCCACATTTCTTTTGGATTCTTGGAGTTGTCATTGACATATTTACTAAAGAAAGTTTCTCGCTCTCTTCTTATTGCTGTAGTTACAATATTTCGTAGAGTTTTGTAGAATGCTTTCGCTTGAGGTTTTATTAATGATTCTGCTTTTGCTTGATCTCTAGTTTTTTGCATTTCTTTGAAAGTACTCGTTCGCATTGGAGCACAAATGTCAAATAAGCCTAACATTAATTTATTAAAATTTTCTACCATATCATCCAGGGATTGATATGTCAGTACAAGTTCCCATGGGGTAGCTTGTGACAGTTTATTTAAAGTTTCAATATCCATATTTTTGAAAGTTCTATATGTCACCGTTCGTGGTTTGTAACGCCAATAGTGCTATGCATGCTTCGACGCATAACATTCATTCAACATCTCCAGATCTAAAACGATTTAACCAATAATGGAGCGTGTTTTTGCAAGCAGCGTTAGACGTTGTTCGCGCAGCGGTATTTCCACGCAGGAACGCATATTCGGAAACTGTACGAATTTTCAATTTATCCATGGCCTAAAAAACTACCAACATTTCACAAAAACAAAACACTGTCTAAAAACGAAAGACTGCATTTTAAATAAACATTACATGGCTTTTAAATAAAATTCATTTGAATTTCGAATTGCGCGCCAGTCCATAGATAATGAAATCTGAAAATGCTGTTTATAAAATCTCCAATTTCATAGGTGAAGATCTAATATATTTATTATCCCGCATAACCAGTACTGCGCATAACAACGCATTCTCGAAGGAACTACGGTGCCATGCCATAACCTTCCTTATATTTGAACATGACGGAAAACAGGGACAAATGTTGACTGACGCTACGACAATGTTTAATTTAATGTGATGGTATGTAATAAGATGGTAATAGTAAATACGGAAGGGGACCTAAAGTCATCAGACCAAACATCAGATCCGAAGTTTGAGTGAGATGTTCGTTCACCCTCATACACCTTACCACACTACACACATACATACATACAAACATGGCAAGTTAAATAAAAGCTTGTAAAAAAGTAGAAGTTGAATGTTGACAGTATGAAAGCTAAGCGTATTATGTGTGGGCTCTCTCACAATGTTTTGCCATGCGGCGTAGCGTCGATTCCAGAGCGCGGTGAGGTGCGCGGTGAGGCGGCGCTGCAGGCGGAGTGTGCGCAGCGCCTCCTCCGCCTCGCGCGCCCCCGTCCCGCCCTCCCCCGCCTCCCCCTCCGCCGCCGGCGCCAGGTAGAACCTGCTCGCACGACACACAAAGTCGACTGACGTAAGAGACCAAAATTCATACCTAATTATTATAGAGTAGAAGATTTGTTTATATAAAATCGGTATACCAAGGCGGGGGGGGGGGGGGGGGTTACCATCGTAAATTAATTCGCCGGATGAACATGCCAGTTAGTGATAAATCTGACGTTTGTGCTTGTGTTATTCGTCCAAGTGAACTGAAATTTACCAGTGAGCACGGTACGAAATGCAAATAAATTTTAAATTTATATACTCACTGACCTGTTCACCCGGCGGACTTATTTACTATAGTAACACCCCAGCAGATGCTCAGAAAAATCAAATCCACCTCATATCGCGAAGTTGTTGGTATGAGGAAAGGCACTCGCAGGCAGACAATTCCAGCGGTGCAGCAGATAAATCAAAAGCCAAATGACAACCACTAAGGGTGCTCTGATTCTCTGCGACGGTTGCTCCGAAAATAGGTTGAATGGACAGGAATTAGGCAACGACGCAAGTACCACAGAGCAACATCCATGATAGTTCCTGTAGAACAGATTGACCCTACATACCGTCTGTGTTTCAGAGACTCCTAGCTGCTCCACGGAGAGCCAACCATATTACTAAAATAATATGGAACTAGCCAATAAGAGTTCCTGTCTGAAATAGCTGCCAGACTAGTCTGTATACAAGGTCAATCTGACTGAAGATCCTAAACAAGTGACCAAAGGAGATTTTCAACGAAGAAGAATAGAAAAAAATAATTATTATAAATCTATGTATATTTCTGAGTGTCACTGACCTGGTGCGCATGCGCCAGCCGCGGCCGCACCGCGCCGAGCACGCGCCCCAAGCGCCCCACGCCGACACGGGGCACGCCACCTCCTCCCACCCCAGCGCGCCGCCACCAACTTCCCCGCCGAGCGTCTGCACTTCCGACAGTGTCCGTTGGGATCACGGAGGATGGTTGGGATCATTTACCGAGTCTCTAGTCCGACTTGTCACCTAAATTAGAGTTTACGCGAAACCGATAGACTGGCGTTTTCAAATGTATTGAGAATTGAAGAGCGCGCGCAGTGGGTCTGAGTTTGACTTGACAGCTTATAGGTCGCCGTAAATACTTTGAAGTTGCCGTTTACGCCGACTCTGGGTTTTCATACAAATGTGGTATTCCAAATTTGATGTAGACAGTTTGAAGAAGTTAAACCACAGAATAAGTAGTACATCGATATAATGAAGTAGCACAATTTGTATGGTTTTTGACGTTTTTACGTAACCCAGAAGTATCGTAAACGTCAATTTAGGTGAGATGTCCGACTAGGGGCTCTGATACGATTTGTTTATCAAGAGTGAGAGCCACTAGTGCAACCGGTGAGCATTGCACGAAAGCCTGGAATATTGAGGCACACAACTAGAAATATTTGAGGGTTTTTTATGCAACTGGAAATACCATACCGACCGTCTTGTTTTGAGCCCAACACACAGCATTCCCGGAGGAACCGGTGCCATGCCAGGGCCTAACCCTTATCAGCACGGTGAAATTGAACTGGATGGCAAACACGGACAATGTTTAATTGTCGCTGTGACCATCTTTTCTGCGGGCTTATCCCTACCTGCTAGGTGTAGGATATATAAGCCCGCCTTATATGTAAACCTACGTTTTACATACAACTCGCAATTGTGTCGAAATGCGCTCATCCAAGTCAGAAATAATAAGAAAATGACCCGTGGCATGAGAAGCATGGGCCTGCACCACTGAGCTATGAGCCGCTCAAAGCCGCCTTGAAGACTTGAAAATGTATCGGTTCTCGTTATAAGCCCCACTTTTTTAACATGAATATGTTTCGTAAATCGGATTAAAAGGATGCACAATCTGTAAATGATTTCTCTTAACAAAAAAAATGTATTGTGTGGTTCTCATACCCATGTTCCATTTGGCGTATCAAATTCAGCGGAACCGGATTCCGAAAATTCCATGCTGGTTAACGACGACCCAGTTGACCTGACGCGGAAAAAAACATTACTAAAAATCTGAGTATGTTTACTAACAAGATTCCCATACAACAATTCCCGTGCAAGAAGTTAATAATTTTATGCATCAAAGAGTCTTTAGTCTAGAGCCCCATCATCTTTCTTTTCTCAGTGGTGCCGTGACCAGGATTATTCATTCTGTAATAGTCTTTTCTATCGCTCTGTTCTACTCGTCAAATCAAAAATAGTTCGAATAATCGAACGAGATCTATTCCCGGCTAGAAAAATATTTTTTAAAAAATTGAATCGGCCTCGCGACTTCTTTGAGTGTTTTTCGTTATTTCTTATAGTTTCGGATTTGGCCATGCATATGTTTATATAAAAAAAATCGATCTTTTTGGTTTTTTTTTCACGTTTCTACAGCGCGGAAAGTATTTTTGTTAAAAGTAATGAATCATGTTTCCGCTTTATGACCATTAAACATTTGATAAAACTCACTTACACAATGTCTTCAAGGGTGCAGTTGGCGTCCTCCCTGACGCACTCGACGGTCTGGTCCATGGCGGGTCGCGTGCGCCAGGCGCGGTGGCAGCGCTTGAGCGCGGCGCGGTGGCGGTAGCGGCGCGTGCGCACGCGCACGCCTGGCTCGCACGCGTGCGCCGAGCACGCCGACCACTCCGACCACTCGGACAGCGCGCACGGGCCCGCGCTGGCGACCCACTCCGGCTCGTACTCGGAGGGCGCTCTGCACGTTGACACTTGCCATAGTACAGTCAACCAAAGGTTAAAGGATACACTTCCGGTTATACAACCTCTGATTCAATTTTATTAGGGTTTTGTTTACTCAATAGTTAGTAGACATCCTCAACTATGCTTAAATCTATGCTCAAAACTATAAATGTTTCCAAAAGTCAAAATATTTCGACTGTTCATCTTTTCATTCAACCGGATGTGTATCTTAAACTCTTTGTTCGACTGTACATAATGGAATGAAAATATTCTTTATTGCTCACAACTATGCGTACCCCGACCAGAAAAGTTGGTTCTATTAGAAGTCCAAAGAACGTTTCTTATACAGCTTTTAGGGTTTATGATTGGCCCTGTAAAGGTTATAAGAATGTTTATGTCAGTGAAACCATAATCCTTCTAATGCACTCTTGCATTATAAACGAAACTTGAACGCTGTGTCGCTTCTTATGCCCTATTTATTCTATGGTAAGGGGTTACTCAGACCCAGTTTCATGTCTCCACCTGCAGTGCATGCGCGGTCCACGGCATCGCCTGTGGTCAGAGAGCGCGCGTCGGCACGCGTGCAGCGCCGCGCGCTCCGGCTCCAGGTAGTAGCGCTGGCGGAGCGCCACGCCCACGCCGCACGACACGCTGCACGCGCCCCACGCGCCCCACGCGCCTGTCGCGCACGGGCCCCACTTCTCGCGCTCCGCGGACATGATCGCGCCTCCGCCGCCGACGCCCGGCCCGCCTGCGGCTGCGCACACCCGCACTCATGTCGGTCTGGCTGAGATAAATAGTCGTAACAGAAACTAAGACTAACGAAAAGTAGTACTTTGTGACGTCACTTTGACACATTTTGTATGAACGAAATCTCAAAGCAATGCCAATTGACGTCACAAAGTACTACTTTGCGTTAGCATTAGTTTCCGGTACGACTATTTATCTCAGCCTTAGTCGTAACAACAACTAAGGCTAACGAAAAGTAGTACTTTGTGACGTCACTTTGACACATTTTGTATGGACGAAATCTCAAAGTAACGGAAATTGACGTCACAAAGTACTACTTTCCGTTAGTCTTAGTTTCTGTTACGACTATTTATATCAGCCTAGTTTAGTCTCGCCGAGCGACGAGCAGTGTCACATTGGGCACATGACTAGATGTGACTCGGCGAAAGATTGGCAAGTAAAGGGAGCGTTACGTTTCTTCGGAACTGTCCAGCGAGAATCAATCTACAATAACAGACTTTCAAATTGTAGTCAGAGCCTGTAGTGCCAGTTGTCAACTAAATTGGCGTTTACGGCAAACCGATCGACTGATGTTTTCATTTGTATGGAGACATTGAAGAGCGCGCGCAGTGGGCGTTAATCGAACTAACATTTTCAAGTCCGAGTTTGATTTGACAGCTTACTCAACGTTGCCGTAAATACGTCGACGTTGCCGTTTACGCCGACTCCGCGTTTTCATACAAATCGGAAGTCCGAGTTTGACTTTGACAGCTTGAAGAAGTAAAACCACAGAATATCTAGTAAAAACTTGTATGGAGTTTGACGTTTTTGCAGAAAACGCCAGTCGATTGGTTTGCCGTAAACGCCAATATAGGTGACAACTGGGACTACAGGCTCAGGTGTAGAGCACTATGGTTTTATCTTGCAATATCCGATTAAAGCTGCTCACTTAAGTTACTATTATTTATTCTGTGCTTGAGGTAAGACGAGACTTTTCATTTCACACCAAGCTTCTTCGGGTCTTATTTCTGTAGCCGAGTTGCTTTGAGGAACAGATTGCGGACTCGTGTCGGGACTCTACAATCAACTCATTGCCGACACTATGGAGCACCTCAGTTTGCAAGGTGAATTCGGGAGAATTTTATCTTTTCATTTAGACAAGTCCTTCTATGCCGGCATAAAAAGGTTGGCAGTTTTTCAATGCACCAAGGGTTTTATAGCAATGGTTCTATACCAGCAGCCGGGCTGGCCTGCGCCTCGCAGTTCTTCTCGTAGAGGCGCTGGCGTGTGAGGCGCATGCGCGCGAAAGGCTTCATAAGCGCACCACCGGGGTCGTAGAACGGGGAGCGTTCGTCGCGCGGCCAGTCCGGCCGAAGCGCGCGCACCGCGCCTGGAGGGACGGTCCGCTGCCGGCGGGACTGAACATCGCACACATTTTTGATGCATAGAACCGTGCATAGAACATTCGCAAGCTTATTACAATAGATAGCAAACTACGAGTTTATACACAAAAAGGTTTGTATTACATACTCATGTGATACTTATGGACACAAAACAAATCGGAATTGTCGTCGTGAGGGTCAACACCACCAGCTGCTGGACACCCGATCGAAAAATCTGTCCTAATCACTGAACCCAGAATTGGCAAGTAAGTATGTTGTTTTGACATTTTGGTTGAATTCGTGTTAGGCGAGGTGTTAGGTATGTATACAGTGAAACTGATATGCGCACCCCAACATGGACCGGTTAGGTTGGATTCTCCAGGGGTTTTTCAGGAAGCCTGTTGGAAAGGAGATTCCCAATAGTTAAACCGGTCGGACGGCCCAAAAGGGCATAAGTGTAGGAACGCATGAGCCGCAAACCGCTGCGCTCTACCACAGGACGTATGCAAGTACACGTCACGCACAATCGGGCGGTGCCGTGTGGTTGTCCAGTCGTCGACTTTTCATGTGGCGCACACGGGTGCCGTAGAAGGACGGTTGCCGCACTGCTGACCGCAGTATAGCTGCCGGTCGCAACCACGCGGCGCCATGCGTTCACCGCCTACGGGGCGTACCATGTACGTGATGCCGCTGTCGGTGCCCGCGTCGTACGGGAACAGGTCGATCGCGTCCGCCTCCAGCCACGTGCAGTTGGCGTGGCAGAGCTCGAGCGCGGAGACGCCGACCACCCAGTCGGGTGACGGCGACAGCCGCGCCACGAGCGACACCAGGTGTCGGCGCGCATCCACGCGGAACACGGCGAACGTGGCTCCGCCCAGCCGCGGCCATGACATGCCGCGCGCCTTTATTATCGTGCGGATGTTGTCGCTCTGGAACACAGCGTCACCCTCGGTACAGCTCCGGACTCATACTTTAACTTTGTATAAGCAAAGTGACAATGTTCCGCCCCTCGGCCGTGGCAGGACCAACTCTACATAGGCAGTATGCCGACACGCCTCCCTATTCGATCACCGAGGTTGTCTAAAAACTTGTCGCCGCCGTCGGGTTCGTGACCGTTGCTTGTTGTTGCCCGTGTGCGTAACTCGAACAAATGCACGCATATACGAAACAACAAGCAAGGCTCATGTGACAAGATGAGTGAAAACAATACTATCGCAGACAACGAAGCGGAAATGAAAATTGTCCGCTTTTTACATCCGGTTGAATCTAGCCGTGTAATATAAGTAAGGTTCTAGCATGACGTTTAGTTTCCAGGAGGTGTGTTGTGATAATACTATGAGTATACAATGAGTAGGTGTGGTGTTAACCACACGGTTGTCACCTCCTAATAGTTCTGTAGTTGGCTCTATATAACTAAAACACTGTCGTATTTAGGATCTTGGAACAGTTCTTATGATTTTAGTTACAAGTAAAGTTGGCACGACCTAATCGATGATACGTGAAGAAAGCTGTGTTGCAACCAAATTTATGACCCATTTTCGTTTCTACGCATCTTTTCCGACTGGATTCTCATCACCGGAGTAGGATAGCGGGGCATCGTTAGATCACATTTACTACTTAGTAACAATGACTCATTTCTGTGCTCGTAGATAGAAATCTTCCAAGCGAGAAGCAGCCGCGTAAAACTATCGCGTGAAACTAAGGTAAATTGATTCTTCTCGGGTAATCCCTTATAAAACAATGTAGCTAGATTCGCATTCCGCGTTTTTCCGCGTTCCGCACCTCCCAGAAACGATTCACCTCCGCATAAAATTCCTTCTCGATGGTGTAGCTCACCTCGCAGGCCTTGGCTCCCCTTGCGACCCACCTCCCAGAAACGATTCACCTCCACATAGAATTCATTCTCGATGGTATAGCTCTCCTATGCCAGCTCGCGCAGGCCCTGGCTGCCCTTGCGACCCACCTCCCAGAAACGATTCACCTGCGCATAGAATTCCTTCTCGATGGTGTAGCTCTCCTCGCAGGCCTTGGCTGCCCTTGCGACCCACCTCCCAGAAACGATTCACCTCCGCATATAATTCCTTCTCGATGGTGTAGCTCTCCTATGCCAGCTCGCGCAGGCCTTGGCTGCCCATGCGACCCACCTCCAAGAAACGACTCACCTCCGCCTTGAGCTCCTTCTCGAGCGTGGTCGTGTGGCCCTCCTCCGCCAACTCGCGCAGGCCCTGGCTGGCCACGCGGCCTACCTCCCAGAAGCGGTAGTGCACGGTGTGCGAGGCGCCGATCACGTCGCTGTAGCGCGTGATACGCTCGTCAGCCGGGAAGTGCTTCGGGTGAGTGTTGCGAGACCACATCCCTTCGAATGTTACCTGCAGCGGGCCAAAGAAAAAATTATAGTCTTGCTGGATTTATAGGGTGAGTCAGCAATGTTTATTATATTTCAGATAATCATTTTGGAGATGATAAATAACAACCTTTTTAGCTCATATTAACAAAATTAAATGATGGTAATGGTCCATCTACCTACACCATTGCCTCTATATACCACGATTCGTAATCGTGCTTTTGCTTATCATGCAGTCATTGGTTAATATTAATGACGTTGATGAAAACAAGTCACATTCTGGTATTGAAACTGAAAAAAAACCGGCCAAGCGCGAGTCGGTCTCGCACACGAATGCTTCCGTTACAAGATTAACACAAACGAATCACTTTTTTTGTAACCTACCTGTACTATCTACCTAACCTATTTGTTGTCATAGCGGCAAAATAAACATACTCTCTGATCGTATTCGGCATATTTACTTAAGTCAACCTAGGACAGGCTCTAGCGTCTGATGCCAAATACGATTTTGGTGATGACGGCAATATGTTTGATTGTTCAATCTTTGCAGTCACTGTCCGCAACGCAGATGAAGCGTTAAATAAATGCATGTAGGTATAATCTTAAACACTGTGTTAGTAGGAGGCATTCATTACGGGAGGAGGAACGGTAGGAGAATTCCAAATTATGGGTATACAGCCGGTGGCGAAATTGGTAGACGCAATACCCGCGAATGGTATGTTTTGCTGGTTCGGGTCCAGCCTTGCAGTATATTCGTAAAGTAGTTCTTTTTACTGGGCTCCTTCTTCAATTAATGTATCCTTGCTTCAGGAGTCGATTATACGAACATACATGTCACATTCCTTTAGAATAGTTCTTTGGATGTTTTAGTTTTTTCATTATTTTTTTATGTATTCGTGTAATGTTTCTGCCTGTGTTCACATTGTTCTGCCACGCACGGTGATAGTTGTGGTTGAGTCGAATTAGTGAAATTGTGTGGAAGTGCGCAGCTCGCGCTAGGCGCATGCGCGACACGACAATGGCGCGGGGCTGCTCGTGCCGGGCGCATGCGCGACAATGGCGCGGGGCTGCGTATAGCTGTACAGAAGTAGCTCAGTTACCTCATATTTGGCTTCATCGCACGCGCAGCAGGGGTTGATAATGGGTGGCTGGGAACCGTAGATCTTCGGTTCGGCGGGGCAGAGTCTTCGCTCCAGCGTGCTCCAAGTCGCGGGCGCCTGCTCTCTCCCACCGAGCCGTGCCACCAGCACCACGCAGCTCGCACTCTCCGTGGGAGCGGTCCACATCACCTGCACCATTTTTTTTTATATTAGGAGACCAACCAACCTGTATCATTTTACCAAATTACCTATGGGAGTCTGAATAATGTCGTGAACGTATTCGCAATATTAATTCAAATAATTCAGTACTTTATTAAGTTTTTTAAGGACAATTTTACAAGACAATGACTAATTCTTGTCTTTGGCAATACATTTTATCAAAAGTTCCAGCCAATAATGCACATTTGATTAAGAATATTAGTAGTTAAATGTCTTTAAAGATGATGTTCTCGCCTGTACTTCCGTCTTGTCGTGGGCGGTGGAGTTGGCGAGGGCTCCAGGGCAGGCGTCGTGCGCCCTGCTCAGCGTGTCGTACGCCTGCAGGGTCCCCGCACTGGCGCCTCCTCCCCCGCCGACGCCATCGTCGTCGCCCGTGCGGTTCTCCGACTCCGCCGTTTCTGACTCCGCCCATATCGAGAAGCCGTTGAACGAGGCGCGCTCGGAAACTTCCTCCACGCCTTTCACCGATACTGTTGGATTACTCTGTTGTAAGTTGGTAAGGCCTAGATACCAAGGAAATTGTTTATACGAGGCAGGCTAACATCGGGCAGGTTAAAAGTTAGTGCAGTTAATTTCTAAACATCTTCATTTCAAATCAATATAGCATGTTATTTTTTTAACCGCTCCCCTGATCTGTCATATTATTATGTATGTATATGCGGCAGTCTTCGTTGCTAGGTCACCTTTTCCAATGTGTGTTTTAATTCAATCGGATCTCTACTGACTGACGACAGGTTGGGTCAGTTATAGGCGTCTGTTTACCCGATGGATGAACCGCGAACCAGCCCTAGAATGAGCAGTTGTGATAGTTTTAGATTTCGCAGAACAGATACGAGTATCTTTATTCGCGCACATATCGAAATTCTGAAGAGTCTGGTCGCTGATATGGGCTGGTTGTGACTCAGGGAAAGACTTGTAATCTTCCTCGCAACAACTGCAACAGATTAAACACGAAACTGCTGAAATAGAATACCGGTGTAGAGTTCCCCGGGTTCGTAGAGGGTCGGCTCGCCGGCGATGTGCAGCGCGAACCCCTCGGCGAGGGGGCTGGCGGCGGTGGTGCGGTCGGCGGTAGAGGCGGCGGCGGGTGGGGGCGGGGGAGGCGTGCGCAGGCGCGCTCGCTCGCAGCCCCGCGCCAGCGCCGCGCACGCGCTCAGCGCGAGCAGCGCCACTTGTGCGCGCATCGCCGCTAACCACAACCAGCGAGCATGGAATGACGGGAGTTGCAACCGAAACTTGTTCGTATGGGGGCGGCGGGCGTAGCCAATTTAACATTCATGGCGCCACGCCTTGAGATTCGATAATCCTGGTGAAACATCTCTGAGCGCGGTTGGGTTCTGGATGGGTGACCATTTTCAACCGTTGAAGCTAGCCGTATTTCGGAATCCACATAAAACTGTGTGTCCTTACTTACTTGTGATAGGATACCATCCCGCCCAGGTTGTTACCATCGCATTGAATGATGGTCGAAGCGGCAATGAAAATTGTCAGATTTTTCCATCCAATTCAATATAGCTGAAAAACATTCGCTCCGGCGAGTGAGTTTATTTGCTACTGATTTTTTAGAGTTGCACTTCACACGCTATTTAGTGCAACGAACATGATATGTTGCGCGTCCTAAGTTCGTAAGCGAACGTAGCCGTTTTCCACTTACTCGAGCCGCCATACGAATGAGTTTTAATTGCTAATCCCGTCCTTGCATGCTTTCTGACCACAACTAACGCCGTGTGTGGCAGAACAATGTGAACACAGCCAGAAATATTGTTTATTGACCCGGCGTAACAAGTGAGAAAATATGTGAGGGAATTCGATCAATTCAGAAGCATTTGTCATACTTTCTGCGCTCATACTGGGTAGAATATTTGGTATCCACTTTACTCCTTACTTTAACTTTAGACTTAAATCAGCACTTAGAAAAACATTAAATCCGAAATGCAATTTTTTTTCTCAGAAACGTAGTATTTCATATGGACGTGTGTACATTAAGTTTGCAACATTTTGGGGGGCCCGGAAGATAGAAATAAAATATGAAATATGTTTAAGAAATGATATCTCCTAAACAAATATTCAGAAATGGTATTTCAAAATCGAATATGTTAACTAATTTTAAGTGTAATATAACTGTAAATTTGCAACAATTTATTATTTACGGAACTGTGTAAATATATTTTTTTTGTACTATTTCCGTAATATCTGCAAAGCAAATACTGCTAACTCAGTTTTATTTTCTGGAATATGTAAATGGCCTAAAACTCTATATTCTGTGAGAAATTTAAAATGTTGCAAAACTTAGAAGCACATTTTTTTTCATTTATAATTTTTAGATTCGAATATAAGCTAAACAAAAAATTCGAAATGCGGTTTGAATAATTCATTTTGTAGTTTTATCTTTCAATAATATGCTATTAATTTTGCAACAATACAAATCGTCCGGAACTAGGTTCAATTAAAACAATACTATAATTACCAGTTTTCACTCGTACACGGACGTAAAGCCACTTATCTGTGTGAGTGTAGCGCGTGTAAATATAGCTAGGAAGACTGCGGTGGACGCGGGGGGATGGGGCCGGTCGGCTCGACAGATTCTCCCCGCCTTGCTACCTAAACATCGCCGCATTTATTTTGTGTTCGTTCGGGAGCAATTTTCATGTGTAAATTGATTTACATTGTTGATAATACAGAATGGCTGTGGACATTTGCGATAGAGCGATCGTGCCACAGTGTCGGGTGGATTTGCCTTACACGACAGAGGTCTGGGTTCAAATCCCCACAATGCACATGCACCACTATCTTTCTCTTTTTGAGTTGGATAAATGCATTTCGTCATTAATGCGAGCGGTTCCATGGTTCGGAATCCATGAAAAACTGTAGGTTCCCTTCCCGTATTAGGGGGTAGGGTTAAGCCCTCCCGGGTTGGTTCCATCATACGGATTTTCCGTCCGTGTTTTCCATCCAGTTCAATGAAGCCGTGCTCATAAAAGGGGTGGTCCTGCCATGGCACTTATTCCATCGTAAATGCGGTGTGTTGAGATGAAAATGGAATAGAATTGATGCGATCATAATTGGCAATTACTAAGAATATTTTGACGGGATGCCGACCGTGCCTCTAGTCCTTTTATTTTTAACATTCTTAGTATGCTTATGGTATGCTTGTTTTATCTATATTTTTATTTTGGATGATAAATTGTTCGCCTTAATAATTTCATTCTGTGTTAATCTGTTCGCCCCAGAAAATTACAGTCGCGCGCGCTCTCATCCTCGCTTCGCGCTGCCCTCCTCGCGCACCAACACGCGCCGCTCACCCATGCGCTTACAGCACTAAATGATATATCTGACAAAATAGACATCTATGCTTGCACTCTGGCCGAGTTCCAGAAGGCAGTTGCTGTTTACTTTGAAGCTGCATAATTTTTAAATAAGGTGTGTACTTTATCTATAAATTGCCTAACGCCTTGGCCATTACGCTGTAATGTTAGGTATATTGTTGTATGAATAAATAAATAAATAAGTAAATACGGCCAGTGGCTGAAGAAGGGGGTATCCGTCTATAGAGCAGCCACTCCACTAACCCCTGATTTCACTATTTCCAGCTATCTGAAATTCGTTAGCTTACTTTTAGTTAGATTGCATATTCGCATGGTGTAACCATAAGATAACTTTGGGATTTTTGTAGCTGATGGTAGTGAAAATGGGTGTAAGTAAACTCTTTATTATTATTATTTTCTTTCAGGACGGATAAGCAAATATTTGAATAAAATATAAATTTTAGTACTAAAATTACATACGTCGCTTTGTTCAACAAATGTGTTATTAATGCAGAATCAACGGACACATCAAAGACATTGCCTTACTTTACGAATGTGGAACTAACTCATTCACGGGCACGGTACAAAACCGATTTATCGCGCTCTGGGACCTTCTCTGTTACACAGAAAAAGACAGGCTCCGTGATGAGTCAGATGCAACATATCCACAAAGCAGACAATGCGCATAGTGTTTGATTTGGTAAGATTTACGAAAAATTGTATTACAAAACGACTTATAGCTAAAAGTAAACTACGATCGTTGCAGTCAAAAATCTAACAAAAACCAAATTTGTTATAAATCTTCATGAAACAAGCCATGTCAGATGACTAATCTTTTTAAGGTTTTTTAGTTAATCGTTGAGTAATCCACCTCCAAAGTTATTGTATAAAACGCACAAAAAATTCGAAGTTTCGGACCTTATAACTTAGAAACCTAACAAAATTTTACAATGCCCGACAGTCATCAGACATCTATTTCGATCAAATAAAGCTATTTTGAGTATTATTTTGGATCTCTGATAAGAAATATGCTCATGATCTTCTTTCCACGTTTGTATGGGGAGTTGAGCGGGAAGGCCCACCTTAAGTCTAGATTTTTAAATAAACTATAACCCCACTTAAATTTTACAAAATCAGCAAATTACAAAATAAAAAAGTGGACATCTTTGGCTATAATCACCTCTAGTGTCATGATATTAGCCCAAAACAACATATAGGAACGAGGTGCCATGCCAGGAACTTTCTTATATTTCATGGCTACATTGTAATGGAAGGAAAATATCGTCTATTTTCATTGCCGCTTTGACCGTAGTTAATTCAATGCGATAGTACAGCCCCTACAGTTTTATTTTAATCCAAACTACCATGAAACGTGAAGTAGTAAATACTCTTTCGAAGACAAACTACGCCACCATAAAGAGATTTTTATCATTGTCAGCCTCGGTAGCACAGTGGTAGGACACCTTGAGATTCTATAAGCTGGGTAAGCAGCTTTGAGCGCGGTTGGGTTCTGGATGGGTGACCATTTTAGACCATTAGGGCTGGCCGTGGTTCGGATTCCACGTAAAACTGTAGGTCCCCTTCCTTACATATTAACTTACTTATAAACTGTATTTTTCTTTTCTTTTCTTTCTTTTCTTACTTACTATGTTGTAGGGTTTATCCCGTCCGGGTTGGTACCATTGCATTGAATGAACGATGATCGAAGTGGCAATGAAAATTGACCGTGTTTTCCATCCAGTTCAATGTAGCCGAGCAATTTAAGGAAAGTCCTGGTATGGCACCTAGTTCCCATGTCGTGTTTTAGGCTAATATCTGACGTTCAGTTTGGTATTAGCCATCCATTTATAGTTCTTTAAAAAAATCATTACAATACCGACTCAAACAAAAACGATCGTATAAATATTTAAATTTTGATTAAGATATCGTTATGAACAAATATTAAACCAGGCAGTTTCAGTAAATATGTACATTAACCCTGCTACTAATAATTCCAGATCATCTAGATCCAGAATAGGTATACAATGTTTTGTCCCTTTCTATCGAATTAGAAACTGCCTGTCAATGCAAAGTTTCTTCGCATTTCTTAAGAAAATTCAAAACATTTTTTAATATGGTTTATTTACATTTAACTAAAGTATGTAGGTACCATTTTGTTCGATAACTTTTTGCCATCTTGTAGGTAGGGACATGATCCTATTGCTATAGAAATATTGGGACTTCTGATCAATATACCGCGACAAGTGGTTTTGGCAGTCCTCTCGTGATGTTAACCTGACACTACCTAAATAATTCTGAAGAGACCTAAACAGGTGGAAATCTGAAGGTGCAAGGTCAGGACTATACGGCGGATGCATTAACACCTCCCAGCCAAACACTCTTAGTTTTTGCTGAGTGGCTAAAGATGTGTGAGGTCTAGCGTTATCATGATGAAAAACCACACCCCTTCTGTTGATTAATTCCGGCCGCTTTCTCTCAACTTCTTGCTTTAATCTCATCAGTTGTTCGCAGTAGAGTTCAGAATCGATGGTCCTGCCTGGTGGTAACAGCTCATAATGAATAATGCCCTTCCAATCCCACCACACACACAGCATCACCTTGTTGCGAGTTAACCCGGGTTTCGCCACAGTCTGTGAAGCTTGACCGGCCATTGACCACGACCTTTTTCGCACGTTCTTGTCGTACGTGATCCACTTTTCATCACCAGTTATCAGCTTCTTCAAAAATGGTTCGGTTTCATTACGTCGTAATAAAGAATCACAAATGAGTACACGATGTTCATTAGGTTTCTTTCGGTTTCTTTCAGTGAGCTCGTGAGGTACCCAAATATCGAGCTTTTTTGTGTACCCAGTTTTTTTCAAATGCGCCAAAACTGTTTTGTGGTCAATTCCTAGTTCTTCAGCTACGTCGTAACTACTGATATGCCGATCTTGCTCCACTTTTTCAAAAATGGCATCCATTTTATCCGTAATAGGGCGACCAGAGCGACGTGCATCTTTGACATCAAAGTTTCCGGATTGAAAACGCTTAAACCAAATTTGTGCTACTCTCACAGACACTGCACTAGGTCCATAAACATCTCAATTTTTTTTCGCGGCTTGCGTTGCATTTTTACCTTTTTTGTAGTAAAATTTTAAAATGTATCGAATTTCTTCATTAGATTCACTCATTTTGACAGTACGAAAAACAAATGAGAATCACACATTTTTCTAATTTGAATTTGGAATTATGTTCTTTAAAATTTAAACTTTCAATGATACCAAAACCAGCCAGATACAAATAGTATAGCCAAAGAGATTTTATTACAAGTTCATACATACTATAATGCGAAAAGACTTTTTCCCCGACCTATTATAACGATTCAGCTGATGATCTAGGTTTATTAGTAACAGGGATAATATTTCGTGTTAAACAAGTACGTCGCTTCATTTCATTTCATTTCATTTATTTCGGCATGGCCACCACAGGCAGCTCTTAGCCACGTCAATAAATCATACATAAAATTATAATCAATAAACAGTCTTAGCATTACCTACTTAATACGAATTGTAAAGTTCTATGGCATTATGAATACAGTGTTAATTATATTATCATCTTTTAAAAAATCGTCAATTTTATAGTAAGCTTTCTTTAAAAGAATTTGTCTGATTGTCCGTTTAAAACTATTAATTTCTTTTTTAACAATGCATGGCGGGAGTTTATTGAAGAACCTGACGCTATTACAGATAAAGCTCTTAGAAGTTTTACGGCGCTTCACTAGAGGTAATCTTATTAGATCTTTGGCTCTAGTGTTGTAGCCATGGTAATCTTTGTTAAAATGGGCGTTTTCCAAATTGTTTCGGGCATACATGAGACACTGTGATATATACTCACTTGGAAGCGTAAGTATAGCGTTTTCCGAGAATGCGGCACGGCAGGAATCTCTTGGTTTCATGCCTAGCACGGCACGCATCGCACGTTTTTGTAATTTAAAAATGCGCTCCCAAGTAGCACCATTACCCCAAAACATAAGTCCATACGTCATAATACTATGAAAATAAGAGTGGTAAACTGTTTTCGCAGCTTTGACGCCACATAGGGTACGAATTTTGCGTATTGCGTAAATTGCTGAATTCAATTTATTTGCAATATGGCTGATGTGAGCGTCCCATTTTAAACCCATGTCCACGTACAAACCAAGGAACTTAACTACATGCACACAAGTTAGAGCGGTATCTCCTATATTTTATTTGACGTTAGAAGTACATCTTCGTAATGAGAATTGGACAAAATTAGTTTTTGCAGCATTAAGAAGGAGGTGGTTCACTTGGAACCAGTTATGTAATTTTTCAATGATGGGATCAATATTCAGTGTATCTCCATTCCTTCTATTATACTAAAAAATAAGAGATGTGTCGTCAGCAAACATTACGATATGGGTTTTTTTGAGAGTACATACTGGTAGATCATTTATGTAGATAATAAATATAAGTGGGCCTAAGATTGAGCCTTGGGGAACTCCTCGGTTCACAGAAGCTGCTTCTGATCTAACATCGTGGAGCTGAGTATATTGGATTCTGCCTGTAAGATATGAACGAATTAGATCTAGCGAGTTTCCTCTAATGCCATAGTGCTCAAGCTTTGATAGTAGAAGTTCATGATTGACGCAGTCGAAAGCTTTTGATAAGTCACAGAATAGTCCTAAGCTACCTATATTTTTGTCAAGACTTGAATAGACTGATGTCAGCATGTTGGCTATAGCAGTTCCTGTAGACTTATTTTTTTGAAATCCGAATTGCTGAGGGTTTATGAGATTATTTTTATTTAAAAAATTGATTAATCTATTGTACATAATTTTTTCAAAGATTTTGCTGATACATGGTAGTATAGAAATGGGTCTAAAGTTATTGAAGTCCTTCTTCGATCCTTTTTTATGGATCGGGCAAACTTTGGCAGCTTTAAGAGTGCTTGGGAAGGTTCCTTCTGAGACGCATTGGTTAAATAGGTAACATAAGTGTTCATCAAAGTGCTGTAGAATTATTTTCAATAGTTTGGTTGATAATCCCCATAAATCTTCAGAATGCTTAGTTTTTAGTGATTTAATGGTTTTTAATATTTCATGTTTGCTTATGTTCCTAAAAATTAATTTACCATTACTTCGTGGCGTGTACGCCTTCAGGTAGTCCATTGCTTCTTTAATGGATGGGCTAAAGTTTGATGTTAACTTATCTGCAATAGAACTAAAAAAAATGTTGAATTTATTGACATGTTCCTTATTTGGATTTTTCTCAGTCTTATCAATATTTATTTTATTAGAACCAGTTTCTTGTTTTATTATTTTCCATGTAGTTTTCACCTTGTTATCGGAGTTAAGTATTTGATCTCTAAGATGTATTCTTTTAGCTTGCAACGTTACCTTTTTAAATATATTAGAATAGGTTTTGACATAATTAACAAATTGGTTATCTTTTCTATTATACTTATTGCGGTAAAGGCAGAACAATTTCTCGCGTGAAACTCTGATGCCCGGGGTGATCCACATATTTTTCGAGTCTTGTAGACACACATTTACAGTTTTAAATGGCATATGCGCGCCAATTGCAATAACCAGATTTTTAAAGAATAATACAAAATTGCTGTTTGCATCCTTATGGTAATCATTAAATCTGAACAGAGAGTCTGTTAGGTTTACAAAATTGACAATACTTTGGTTGTCCCATTTCCTCTTTCTAATTTTTGTTTGGGTAATTTTATTTTTTGTTTTCATAAGGTCATTGTATTTAAAGTTCAGCTTTTGACCATAATGGTCTGAGTCAACTAAGGAGGTTATTTCTACAGTGCAATCTGATACATTTGTAAAGATATTGTCAATGCAAGTCGAGGACAGAGAAGACACTCTAGTTGGCTTGTAAACTTTTCTGTGCAGCGAAAATGATTGAAATATATCTAACAATTTGTCGGTGAGCCTTGATTCGCAATTAAAATTTACATTAAAATCTCCACACACAAAGATATTTTTTCTGCTTTGGTTACATATGTTTTCCAGTACTTCTTCAAGGATTTTTAGGTAGCGATCAATACATCCATCTGGCGATCTATAAACACATACAACAATAGCGAATGATAATTCTATGCAACAAATCTCAAAAGTCTTTTCTACGGAAAATTTCACAATGTCTTCTCTTTTCTTAAAAGGAATTGTATTTTTTAGCAGTATCAGACAACCTCCCTGATTAAATTTATTTCTACAATAGGATGAGGCAATGACATAGTTTTGGATGTCAGTCATAGCTATGCTATGCTCTTTCAAAAATGTCTCTGTTAGACAAACAACATCTATATTGGACAGTCCTAGCATAAGCTCTAGATGAATCAACTTTGAGGGTGTATTAATGCTTCGTACATTTTGATGAAAAATTACAATCTCTTTTTGATTTGGATTCTGATCTACATGGTTTCGGAAGCGCTTTGTAATAGTCTTATTATTCTCATCTATATTTAATGTCTCATAATTATTTTGACAGAAAATACTAATATGCAACTCATTATTAACCTTTAGTCCACCTTTACAGGGTGGGTCATTATTGATGATCACATCTACATTTAGATGCCTACGAATATTCTTACAAATTTTTTTAGTACTATTATCACAGACTACACTATCATCTAACTTAAAGTATAACTTATTATCTAACTTTAGTCCACCTTTATAAGGTGGGTCATTCATGTCGGTTACATCTAAAATTAAGGACTTACAGCTATTCTTACATATTTTTTTATGACTATTATCACAGACTATACTATCATCTAACTCTTTATTAAAATTTAAGCAGCTTTTTCCAAGGAGTGTGATATGTATGTTATATTATGATATGTATGGAAGATAGCCAGTGCATGTTATGCGATGAGATCAATAAAAACACTGTGCACATATCAACTTTAAGAATAATTTATTTTAGCTATATAGAATCGATTTTAAGGTACGGAATAGATGTGTGGGGAAACAATTGTTTTTTTTTTTTATGCGAACTGACATGGATGGCTAATACCACACAACTACCGCTATGATATTAGCCCAATACACCACATTCCCAAAGGAATTAGGTGCCATGCCAGGACCTTCCCTTTATGAGCACAGCTACATTGAACTGGATGGAAAACACGGACAATTTTTCATTGCCGCTTCGAGCATCTTTTCATCCAATGCGATGGTACCAACCCGGGCGGGCTTAAACCCTACCACCTAGTAGGGGAAGGGGACCTACAGTTTTACATGGATTCCGAACCATGGAGCAGCTCGCATTCGTGACGAAATGCACTTATCAAACTCTGAAAGAGAAAGACAGTGGTGCAAGTTGAACCCATTGAACCCGGGCCTCTAGTACGCTAGGCCAGTCCCCGCGCCACTAGGCTACTAGCCGCTAATGTTAAAAAAAGTATTCTCATCCTTCAAAAGAAAGTTATACGAATTATTTATGGAGCAAAATATGACGAAAGTTGCCGACCCCTTTTCGTAAAATAAAAAACCGGCCAAGTGCGAGTCGGACTCGCACACGAAGGGTTCCGTACCATCGTAAAAAAATGTATAAAAAAAAATCAGGTTTTTTGCATGGGGACCCCCTTTAATTTTAATTATTTCTTAATTTTACCTATTTGTTGTTATAGCGGCAAAATAAATACACACTCTGTGAACATTTCAGCTGTCTATCTGTTACGGTTACTGAGATACAGCCCTGTGACAGACGGACAGACGGACGGACGGACGGACGAACGGACGGACGGACGGACGGACGGACGGACGGACGGACAGCGGAGGCTTAGTAATAGGGTTCCGTTTTCGCCCTTTGGGTACGGAACCCTAAAAAATCATGACTGTAATATAATATGCATTGGAGTATATAAGAAAAACTAATACTTAGATAAAGTAAGGGAATTGCAGATATATGACTTAACAAATAACGACAGTTTTCGACCAAAAGGCCCAAAATGTTTATTGTTTAAGAATTAATCTTTTTATACTGGAGTAAAAATTTACAATCATTTACCTATTTCCATCAAACAATTTTTAACAATAACCAATTTTTTTATTAATTTAAAAGAATATTTGTTAAGTAACCCGTTTTATAATATAGAAGAATTTTTCAATAATTTTAATTGTAATTTAGAATAATTTAATATTGACATTTATTGAACCAGATTATGTATTGAAAATGTATTGTGAATTTTAATAATGTATTTATAATTATTTTTTATTATAAACTCTAAGATAATTAATTTATGTTATAAAATGTGCACGGCTCGCTAGGGTCACTCATGCTAAATAAATAAAATAAATATCTATTATTCGACCGTGAAGCAAGAACATATGAAATAAAGAAAGAGCCCCGTAAAATAACTACTGTAAGAATATACTGCTAGGCTGGGTCCGAACCATCTAAAATACCATTCGTGGATATTGCGTCTTCCAAGACGTAATACCCGAAAGTACCTACACATGTAACTGTCGCACGCACGTGCCCCTCCCGCCCCGCACCACCCGGCGATAGCGTCCTCCGTCCGTCTCCCCGTGCCGCTGCCTACTCACTCATACAATTACAACTGATAAATGTCTGCATATGGCTGCGCAACAAATACACCTGTGAGAGCGGCACCTGTAAAACGCTTGCAGATTTAATTCTTTTAACCTTGTTCCAGACTTCTTGCGATGTTGCAAAATTAGGGAAATGTTCACAATTGATTTATGTTAACACTGAATGACGGAAATCTTATTTCTGATTTTTTGTTTACCGTTTATAGCATTAGAAAGTTTGGATTTAAAAAAAAATACTGTTCTAAGACTTGCAACATTCTAAAAACTTTACAGGATAAAGAATATAATTTTGTTTACATATTCTAGAAAGAAAGGTAGCCATAGCAAGTAAGGTTCTCAGCATAGATTTTTTTTAGTAAAAACATTTTTTTTAATATACTTCCGTAATTAGTAAATTGTTGCAAATTCGCCGTTACATTACGCCTTAAAAGAGTTAACAAATACATTTCTATAATACCATTTCTAAATATTTGTTTAGAAGATATATATTTTTTTATACATTTTAATTTTTTTTTATATCTTCCGGGCCCCACTCAATGTTGCAAACTTAATGTAAGCATATAAATATGAAATTGTATATTTCTGAGAAAAAAAAATTCATTTCGGATTTCATGTGTTTCTCAAACCGTCCGGGGACGGGCCTACTTCTGATTGGTGAAGAATCGATCGAGTTCCCTCACATATTTGTTCACATCTTACACCGATTCAGCCCCCTATTTGTGCAGAATTAATAGAATTCCCTCACATATTTTTTCACATCTTACGCCGGTTCAGCCTCTATTGGTGCAGAATTAATCGAATTCCCTCACATATTTTTTCACATTCTTGTGCGGCCGGCACCTTTCATCTAAGCTTTGAGCCGGGCACGCACTGCGCCAGTCAAGAGAACCTTGGCTACCTTGGCTGACACCGACTCAAAAAATAACAATAATCGTAACTACAGAAATGTCAATTATTTTTTACTTTTTAGTGCTTTTTCTTTGAAGTCGGTTATTTTTTTTGTTATTTTTTTTTATTTCTTTCTTTTTAGTGAATCTGAAGTACACTAACTCATTTGTGCACATCCTTTCCCAATAAAAAAAAATCATCGAAATTGGCTGGCGTTATATTGAGTTATTCTTATATATACTTTATACAAATTTAAGACTTATATTTATATTTATAAGATTTTCTTATGGATATCATTGTCAGAACTAAACCACATTAAAATGGGACCACACGGGAAGCACCAGCTTTCAAATAAAAAATAATCATCGAAATCGGTTCACCCAGGCGAAAGTTATGAGGTAACAAACATAAAAAAAACATACAGTCGAATTGAGAACCTCCTCCTTTTTAACCGACTTCAAAAAAGGAGGAGGTTATCAATTCGTCTGTATGTTTGTTACCTTACAACTTTTGCCTGGGTGAACCGATTTTAATTATTATTTTTTTAAATGATAGCTAGTGCTTCCCAAATGGTCCCATTTTAATTTGGTTAAGTTCTGACAATGATATCCATGAGAAAATCATAAAAGACTTAAATTTGTATTAAGATGTGCGCGACAAATGGACGAATAACTCAATATAACGCCAACCGATTTCGGTGATTCTTTTTTTATTGGAAATGACGTGTACAAATTAGTAAGTGTACTTCAGATTCACTAAAAATAAACATATAAAAAAAAATTTAACAAAACAAATAACCGACTTCAAAGAAAAAGCACTAAAAAGTAAAAAATAATTTTCATTTTTGTAGTTACCATTTCTGTTATTTTTTGAGTCGGTGTCCTTGAGAAAGGACGTAGGTTACCTGATGTGGCGAAAATTAAACTCAAAGGGGGTGAAAAGGGCGATGAAAGTTTGTATGGGGAACTCATATAACATAAAATGTTAGATTTAGCCTGATATCGGTCTGAAACGACATTGACCCGAGCGGAGCCGGGTACCTCAGCTACTATTAAATTAATCTAAATAATTTTATATCTTTTATCCAAACGGACTGAGCTCTGTAATTGCAGACTGGCAGACACCGAAATTTATTTTTGTATTGTAACACTTTATCCAAAAGAAATGAACAGTTTCACGTTTATACATAACTAAACTAAAGTTGTAATGATAAAACTTAAAATAAGTACTCCACACCCACCGCACACTTTTTTCGCGATCTCGTTTCCTTTGTTAGGGTTGTCACGAGGTTATAGACCACGGGCGCACCGGCAAGCGTGACTCTCTTCGCGGCACTGAGGTGGGCTATGCCGTCGCATCCGACTAATTATGTACGCATGCCTACCTAGGCTTGCTTCTGTGCCTAGGAACGAACACAACCCCACCTACCCTGTGCATAGACAATCAGGTCGCGCACACCTTCACGCGGGGCGCATGCCACCCTCCAACGCAAATAAACCTCGCGCAGGGCAGTGGCGCCACCTGTGCGTCAATCTGGCATCTGTGTTTAAATAGCGCCAACTTGTTTATGGAAATCATTACAATTTCGCCTTCAAGTAAAACCACGTAAAGCTAACTAGGTACCTATATTTACCTACCTACTTTATTTATTTTCAAATTGCAGATTGCGCAAGTCTGCTGATATCCTGCGCCTAGCTGATGTTTGAAGGCTTGCCTTTCAACTTATCACTACCGATCCCTCTGGGTAAGAATTAATTTTTAAAATTTAAATTAAAGAAGTATGAACATTTATATTTTTTTAACATGGGTGGCTAGTATCACGCCTCCTGTCATGATATTCGCCCGACACACCACATGAGAACTAGGTGCCATGCTTTAGCTTTCCTGATATCGAACTGGATGGAAACCACGGATTTTTTTTCCATTGCTGCTTCGACCGTCGTCCATTCAATGCAACAGTGCCGATCCAGGCAGGATTGAATCTACCACCTAGTAAGCAAAAGGACCTACAGTGGAATCCGAACTACGAACTACAAATTTAGTAAGTTGCCTCCTATGACATTCACGGGAAGGAATTCAGTGGGACCACTTGCATCATTTTGAAGTCCCGGAACCCACACAGCACAAAATGTGTGTCCCTTAGAAGCTGTACACGGCTTTCGACTATAAGCGGGCCGAGCCTGCTACTCAGTGAACTGAAAAGGCTTGCTTTGGAGTCTGAATAGTTCAATCAGTGGCGGGCGACACGTTCCAGCGGGTACACATGCTTTCAAAAGGCAAGCAATCAGAGAGCAGGCTCTTGGCGACGGGGTTCTCAAAGGCCGGTGATTATTTGAAAATAGCTTAAAGGAGTTTTTTAAATACTTAGCAAATGAGGGGATGTGAAATGCTTTCCATACGAGAGGGCATGGGTTCAAATTCCGGCCACGTCCATTCAACACTTTATTTCTCTTTCTTAGTTGGATAAATGAATTTCGCTACGAATGCGAGCTGTATGATTCGAAATCCATGTTCACATGTAGATTATCTTCCCCCACTAGGTGAAGACCGCCTGGGTTGGCATCATCGCATTGGATGGAGAGATAGTCGAAACGGCAATGAAAAATTGGCCGTGTTTTCCATCCAGCTCAATGAAGCCTTGCTCATAAAGGAAAGTTCCTGGCATGGTCTCTCATTCATACGAGAATGCGGTAATTTTGGCATTAGCCAACCAATTATGAGTGGCTCGTAGCCTAGTGGCGCGAGGACTGGCCTAGCGTACCAGAGGCCTGGGTTCAATTTCGTCATGCACTACTGTCTTTCTCTTTTCGAGTTCGATAAGTGCATTTCGTCACGAATGCGAGCTGCTCCATGGTTCGGAATCCATGTAAAACTGTAGGTCCCCTTCCCCTACTAGGTGAAAAATTGTCCGTGTTTTCCATCTAGTTCAATGTAGCCGTGCTCATAAAGGGAAGGTTCTGGCATGGCACCTAATTTCTTCGGGAATGTGGTGTATTGGGCTAATATCATAACGGTAATTGTGTGGTATAAGCCATCCATGTCAGGTCGAATAAAAAAAAAACAAATCGAGTTAAGATGGCCCTTCCAGACGACGGGACTAACTCATTCGCCGGCACAGCACAAAATCGTTCTGTTGCGCTCTGGCACTGTTTCTGTTTTACAGAAAAAGACAGTCCTCGTGATCCTCCTAGGATGCAACACGCCCACAAAGCAAACAATACGCGTTGTGTTTGATTTGTTTAGATTTACGAAAAAATAAATATTACAAAAATACTTAAAGCTAAAAATAAATCACCGACGCTGTCAAAAATCAAAGAAAAACTAAATTTACTTAGATTTTTAATGGAACAAGCTAAGTTTGATGACTAACATTTTTTTTTTGTTCAGTCGTTGAGTAACCCACGACCAAAGTTATTGCATAAAACGCGCGAAAATTTAAACTTACCTTAAAACTTAGAAACCATATACAATTTTACAATGCCAATGGTCATCAAACATCTAGTTTGATCAAAAGCTGTTTTGAGTATAATTTAGAATCTCCGTCAAAAAATTTGCGCCAGGTCTTTTATCCGTTTGCATGAGGAGTTGAGCGGGAAGGCCGTTTCGTCGTAATTAAGCATGAGTGTGCACCTCGTTTAAATCGTAGGCAGTTTTGTTGCGTAATATTTTAAAGTAGGTGGGCCTTTCCGCTCAACTCTCCATACAAACTTGGAAAGAAGATCATGCGTACAGTTCTTGTCGGAGACCCAAAATAATTCTCAAAATAGCTTAATTTGATCAAGCTAGATGTTTGATGACCATTGGAATTGTAAAATTGTATGTGGTTTCTAGGTTATAAGGTCCGAAAGTTCGACATTTTCACGCGTTTTATACAAAGGAAGGGGACCTACAGTTATCATAGATAGACCCCATGTACTTCAGCTCGCATGCGTAACGAAATACACCTATCCAGCTCAGAAAGAGAAAGACAGCGGTGCATGACCGCGGCGAGGATTTGAACCCATAACCTCACGCATGAAAGACATTTCCTCTAGCCCCTAAACCACGAGCATGATGGGAGCGGTCTCCAGTGCCAGTTCTTTTTCCTTGCAAAAGAACCTGCGAATCTCCACGCGACCGTTTTTGTAATTTTCTGTGATGATAAGTCCCAGAAAATGGTTTCTAACAGATCTTTTGTAGATTGCCAAAAATATAATTGCAATAATTTGTCGTTTGCATATTTGATATTTTGGAGTGGATATATATCATAACTAATGGAAAAGGGTACTATAAATAATTAAAGAATAAAGTATTCATAATATTAATTATAGGAATGGAACCACTAAAATAGTAATATTTTTTTTTATAAAGCGTGCTTTGTTGTTTCTATTAAAATTATAAAATATCAAGAATAAAAAAGAATGACTAGTTTATATATCAGATTTATTTTAAATCATAAGTGCTATGGATCGAGCAGCGATAAATTAAAATCGTAGACATTGCTACGCCTTCGTAGCAGCAGTGAGTGAAAATCAGGACACACTATAATATGTGCTACGCAGCATACCAAGATAAAGCACAAGAGGGAATTGTTGAGCGTAGAGGTACTACGAGATTTTAGTGTTGTAGTTGTTGTAATGATGTATCATCATGACTTTGATTTGCAAAAAATATAAATTTTGAATAGTGTACCTAACTATTACAAATTATATACATACATATTTATCACTTATCGTTAAAATATTGATTAGATTGAATATGTTATAATTAATTAGATAAAATATGAAGTAAATATATTAATGTGTAAAGCGTTTTCATAATTTCTATTTTCTTTTGATCTGTTTGTTTAGTGGAATTTATTTTCATTAATAAAATTGATTACCTTCCAAATTTCATTTCATAATATTGAATTAGTTGTGAAATAGTGATTTCGAATCAATTAAATTTTTATTCATTCATTTTGAAGACGTTTCATATTTTTAAATTTTACTTTGTTACTTCAGGTATGTTTTTAAATTAAGATAGGATAGAATAAGAGTAACAACATAGAAAACATTTTCATTTTGGGGGGTATGTGTAGCAAGTCGAGTTGGCAGACACTCATAAAAATATGGTTAGGATAAACTTATTGAAAAAAAAAAAGATTTTACTAACTTCGCAAAACGCTTGAGAGATTTTTATCTCGCGAAATATTTACATATATCTTTTTTTTCTTGTTTTGACTGATAGTTTCAGGGTTGAGCCAAAATAAGCATGTTGTCTACCGTTCGTAATGATCGGGAGGCGACTGTGGAAACCAGATAACATACAAATAGTAGCTATAGCAAATATCTATCATTATATGTAGGTTCATATATGTGCATATTACTTGGTGAAACACAACTGTGCAGCGAGCAAGCGTGGCGGCTGAAAGAGGCCATGAATAATAGGGTAAACTGCGTTCCTTAGATAAATTATTAGACTTACTTTTTTAATTTATTATGAAACACACAGTCACACATGTCTACAAAAACATTTTTATTATTACAATGTTCGCCGTAAAAACGACATTCACCGACGTTTCGAGCTGATCGTTCAGCCCGTTGTCAAGGAGACTGACAGCTAGGCTCGCCGTGGTCGTAGATTGTAGCTGCGGGTGGCTCATACTGCCGGTCGTCTGAAGTAAGGAACGCAGCCCAAGAGAATTCCGCAACCACCCGCCACCCATAGCTACAATCTACGACCACGGCGAGCCTAGCTGTCAGTCGGCTGCTGCGTACGGACCAGTGTATTATATTCTCTGGTACGGACGTAGCGGGTGCCTCCTTGACAATGGGCTGAACGATCAGCTCGAAACATCGGAGAATGTCTCTTCCTGCCGCATGAAAAGTCGTAAGTTTTCAAACAAGTTATCACCTAGTATTGCAAAAATCTATTGTGTTACTATGTAAAATGTTGTATTTCTTTATTTTCAGGATTCCTATTGTGTTTCAAATATTGTTATTTTCTGCTGGTTTGGATACCAATTTAAGGTTTAGTGCGGGTTATTTTATTCGGTTTTATATTTTAATATTATGCGATTTAGATAAATGTCAGTTTTGATGAAGCTGAATGTTTGAATATTTTTATTGGGTATGAATTTACGGCATAGAGAGTATGAATTTACTGAAATGAGGAATATAATGTGTTTGAGCCGATTCAATTAGATAGTTTTATTTGATATTGTGTGTAAAATAATATTTTAGAGAATATTGAGAGAAATATGAGTGTTATATTAGATAGGTTAAGTATAGAGTGCAAACACAATCTCTGGTTAGTTATAAATTAAAAATATCCATTCTTATTTTTCGCATGAAGAAGAAAGAAGAGATTTATAATAACCAAAACTATAATACTTACCAGAAATTGTGCACTCCAACCTCAGGTTAGGGAACCACACCCACCTTCATATTAGCCCAACCCACTGCCACATGCTCGAAGGAATCAGGTGCCATGCCAGGTGCCTCCATTTTTTCAGCACGGTTATCCATGCCACTTCGACTATCTTTTCATCCAATGTGATGGCAACAGCTCGGGCCTACCAGATTTTATGTGAGTGAGTACCACACCCACCGACATGATGTTAGCCCAGCACACCGCATTCCATAAGAAATTAGGTGCCATACCAGGACCTTCCCTTTGAGTTTTAAATGGATTCCGAACCATGGAACAGCTTGCAATCGTGACGAAATGCACTTATTCGATTTAGAAAGATAAAAAAGTGGCGCATGTACGTGGCGGTGATTTGAACCTTGGCATGCAAGGCGAGACCCTGCGGCCCCGATCTACAAACCGATGAAATGGTGGTTTTCACTTTTTTATTTTGGCCTTTAACTCCTTAACAGTTGAATTAAAAACAATGTTTGCGAGCATTTCATGTTAAAAGCAAACTACTCGGAAATGTTCACATTTCTATGTTAAGTGGTTGTGAAGATTCTATGTTAAGGTGGCCCAACCCGGCGGGCCTAACTCATTCGCGGGCACGGTACAAAACCGTGCTGTTGCGCTCTGGGACCTTCTCTGTTTCAAAGAATAAGACAGGCTCCGTGATGAGGAAGATGCAACATGTCCACAAAAAAGACAATGTGCATAGTGTATGATTTGGTAAGATTTACGAAAATTTTAATTTCAAAACGGCTTATAGCTAAAAGTAAACCACGACCGCTGTAGTAAAAAATCGAACAAAAACCAAATATATTATAAATCTTGATTAAATAAGCTATGTCTGGTGACTAATCTTGTTAAGATGTTCTTACTTTATTATTGCGTAATCCACCTCCAAAGTTATTGTATAAAACGCGCGAAAAATGCGAACTTTCGGACCTTATAACTTAGAAACCAAACACAATTTTACAATGCCAATGGTCATCAGACATCTAGTTTGATCAAATAAAGCTATTTTGAGCAAAATTTTGGATCTCTGACAAGAAATATGGGCGTGATCTTCTTTCCCCTTTTGTATGGGGAGATGAGCGGGATGGGCCACCTTAAATGAAAACTTGTACATTTCGGCAATGTAAAATAATGGTAGGATTGTTGGTTATGTTCCACAAGATGATGATGATAATAAAATTAAAACATCAGTTGGACTTGATAAATAATGTATTTCCAATTAATATATTACTTACACTTACATTTCTATAAATACCACTGAAGAGAAAGGTAGGAGAAGTCGCTCGTGCTGGTCATTGCGTCTCCATAGACTGTAAGAAAGGAAAACTATTGACAATAGTCTAGGACTTTTTTATATTACTAAAATATGATAAAAAAGCTTGAAGTTTGGAGGCTTACTGTGTGCATGCGGAGCTGGGCGTGCTGCTTAACGTTTCGGAGCCTCACATGGGCTCTATCTTCGTCTTAGTTACGATTACGACTAATTATCTTAACCCTAGCGCAGGCAATTTAGGGTTAGGAATTTCATTCCGCTGCTGCGTGTCAGCAGGCCATTTTGGCAATTCCAAGTTATCAGGAGAGGAATTCAATTTTGACGTTACTTTGGTATTCTGGTAATCAATCAGAGCCCGTAGTTAAAGATGTCACCTAAATTGGAGTTTACGGCTAACCGATCGACTGGGGTTTTCAAATGTATGGAGAAATTGAAGAGCACGCGCAGTGGGCATTAAGCGAACTAACATTTGCGAGTCTGAGTTTGATTTGACAGCTTACTCAACGTTGCCGTAAATACGTCGACGTTGCCGTTTACGCCGAGTCCGCGTTATATTACAAATCGGAAGTTCGAGTTTGACTTTGACGGCTTGAAGAAGTAAAACCATAGAATATCAATAAAAGCTTGTAGGGAGTTTGACGTTTTTAAGGAACTTCAGAGTTCCATAAAAGCCAGTTTTGGTGACAACTGGGACTACCAGCTCAGAGTGCCATTCGGAATGAGTGCCAAGAAATCCATTCCCATAGGCGACTCCTAGTACACCTGAATAGGATGGCAGATATTTACTGATTCAGTGAGGATTCAGGAGAGGGTATGCCGAATGTAAACCCATTATCGCAAGAATTTGCCATATCGGTTTTTCATGAAAACAATATGTGCCTGCAAAGCTGCATCGCCTCGTACTCTTTTTGTTCACCCTTGAACATCATCAGGATTAACACTTTCCTGTAATATCGGGCCAGTGGTAAGATATTGACGACGATATAGTTGACGACGGAATATAAATGTATTATCTTTTTGCCGGGTGGCCGTTTTTTCATAGGAAATTTGGATTGTCGTAGGTGTGCCCAAAGTGAGGGTCAGCGTACAAGGGTCGCTCTGCCGGTGGGTCGGCGCTCAGGACTGGGGGCGGCGGGGCGGCGCGTCGCGCAGCTCGAGCAGGTGTCGCAGCGGCTGGGGCCGGCCGTCCTCGCCGACGCGCGCCGGCTGGACGATGCCGCTCGACGTGAGCTGCTCTAGCAGCCTAACCAGCTGCATCGCCTCGTACTCTTTCTGTTCACAGATTCACACCATCAAGATTAACAATTAATGAAGCGACTTGTAGCCCAGGGGCAGGTGGACTTGCCTACCATGCCAGAGGTCATGGGCTAAAATCCCCACCCCGTTCATGAACCACTTTCTTTATCTTTCAGAGTTGAATAACTGCATTTCGTCACAAATGCAAGCTGCTCCATGGTTCAGAATCCATGTAAAACCGTAGGTCCCCTTTCCCATAGGCCGTAGGGTAGGCCGCCCGGGTTGGTACCATCGAAATGTATCAAAAGATGTTTGATGGGGCAAAGAAAAATGTTCCATGTTTTCCGTCAGTTAAATATAGTCATGTTCATAAAGAGAAGGTCCTGGCATAGCACCTAATTCCTTCAGAAATCCATGTTACATAAAAAAGGACATTCCAAAAATAAGAACCAACCGATCCACTAAATATTTTATTCATAGGGTCGGTAAACTGTAGTATCAACTTCCTGTCGAGGTATTTCCCCCAAAGTACAGCCTGGGGTCGTTCCAACACGCTATGAAGAAGAACTTGGCCGTTTGCACCATGGTGGCAGCCCCTTTTAAAATTTGTAAGCCGGAAAAATCGACGTCTTCAGACGCCTCTTATGAGGGACCTAGTTTGCCGTGGAATGTGAACAACTAACGACAAATCCCTTAGTTGCCTCTGGCGACATGGACGGGAAAAAATGCAGTGGGACTTCTTGCATAATTTTTAAGTGACGGAACTCACACAGCACCAAATGTCCGGTTCAATAAATAATAACCAAAACTAAATAAAGTGACCTGCTCTTCGGACATGCCCTCGAGCGGGTTGGGTCGCGGGGGCCGCGTGCAGCCCACCACGGGGTCGAGGCGGGGCCGCGCTGCCAGGTACTCCTCCGTGTCGGAGTCGTCGCTGCTGGACGAGTAGTCGCCTCCGCCTCCCCCGCCCTCACCCCCTCCCGCGCCCCCGCCGCCGAGCAGCCCGCGCTGCGCCAGCAGGCCGGCCGCGTTGCCGAATCCCGTGTACTTCACCATCCGACCGACTAGAACATAAACATTACATTTGGGAAGCACGGGTAGTGAACAAACACTTTAGGGAAATTAAGATTGGACAGGAAGTCTTTGAATATTTCAATTACATATACACACGGTTTCAGCTGACGCAATGACCTTCATAGCCTTTCCCTGACTAAACTCTCCGGAAAACAGTAAGTGTTAACAGACATTACTACTGTGCATTTTTTTTTGTTTTGTGTTTTGTTGATTTATTTATGTTTTATTTCTACGTTTATATTTATCTAGTAAATTTTACCTAGTAAATGTTTGAACCCAGTAACTGTTTTGGCACTTATGACTTCATGTGGTAATTGATTCCAGGTGTGTACAACTTTATTGTAAAGAAAAAAATCTGAGATTCGTTCTTGATGAAAAGTGGTTCAGCTTTAGACTATGTCCTCTAAGGTGAGCCGAGCCAATGTGTTTTCTGCATATCTTTCGTTGAGTTTGGAGGTAATGTAGTAATTATTGTGGATCTTATAGACTTCGATGAGGTCTCCACGCTGCCTTCGTTCATTTCATTTATTTAAACTTTTTGGTAATCAAACTACACTAAGTTACGTCACAAAGACCCGCAGATTCGATCAACCCAGTAAAGAAACTTCACGGGTTATCAAATCAAAAAGAGTGTGAGAGTACGCAAGAGAATGTGTCACCTTTCTCCTTGCAGAGTATGAAGAGGAAGCCGGCGGCGAGGTCGCGCGCGGGCGCCACAGGCGACGTGAGCAGCCGGCACAGCTGGTTGCGCAGCGTGTCGCCCTGCTCGGGCGGGCGCGACACGTCCGTCAGCGGCGGCAGGATCGCGCCGCGCAGGTACTTGCGCTGCGCGCGGCACGAGCGGCTCGCCTTGTGCATCACCGTCAGCATCGCCGACACGTTCTCCCACTTCGTCCGACTGTCCTGCGATATAAGTATATCACGATCATTTTATGTATTGAATGGATTTTTTATGCAGCCTGACATGGGCGGCTTCTTCTTCAGCGTTTTGCTGTTCACTGCTGGACGTAGACCTCCCCCAGACTTCGCCAAGTTGTCACCTGCTGTCTGGCGTATATCGTCTGACCAACGTGCTGGCGGTTTGCCGACGCTTCTTTTCTCTGTGTAGGGTCACCACATCTTCCACAACTACAGTGCTCCATCTGTGGTCATCTCGGCTAATACACACAACTACCGTAATTATATAAGCCTAAAACACCACATTCCCCAAGTAATTTGGTGCCATGCCAGGACCTTCCCTTCATGAGCAAGGCTACACTGAACTGGACTTGGAACGTGGACAATTTTTCATTGCCGCTTCCACCATCGTTTCATCTAATGTGATGGTACCAATGCGGGCGGGCTTAAACCCGACCACCAAGTAGGGGAAGGCGATCTACAGTTTAACATGGATTCCGAACGATGGAGCAGCTCGCATTCGTCACGAAATACACATTTATGCAACTAAAAGTAAAAAAACTTGACATGCGGTCACAGTGGAGTTGTGTTGAGTTTGTGACTTGGTACCTCGACGTCAAGCAGCCGATAGTGCAACAGGTCCAGCAGCGCGCGCAGGCCGTCCATGCTGCGACCCTCGTAGCTGCAGCGAGCCTCGTCTGCGCCCAGCGGCGGACTCAGCTCCGGGTAGTGTCGCACCGGCACGCTGCGACACGATGACACAATTTGAATAAGTTATATAACTATAGCTGAGGCTCCCGGCTCCGCTCGGCTCATTTTTGTGTTGGGTAACCCGCTCAAATGCGCCCTCGCATCGCAAATCCTTAATAAAGCGGTGCACATTTCAGGTGAGTAGATACAAACCAAAATGCTAGTGTGTGAATGCGATAGATATATAAATATTTCGAATAACGCCACCAAATTTGTGTCCAGAGTGTAAACTTTGAATGATTATTAAACAATTAATCACAATCATAGCCTTTATAACATATAAACCATTAAATTTTTCGTTTCAAAGTTACATTACGTTACCTCAGTTGAGCTGAATCACATGTTTTGTTTTTGTAGATTTTTTGGTGTTTGGGGTTACTTCAACTTCACAAATCTATTGCTTAGGGCAGTATAACAGGGATGATTTGGAGGAGATAAAGGTTAAATTACCTTGTCAAAAAGTTGGCGACATTAGTTCGTAGTTCAATCTCTTTGCTGTGGGAGATGGTTTCGGCTAGTAAAAGATTGTAAAGGAGGGGTGTGATTTGAAGAAACATGGAGTCCTCGGTTTCGCTGGAGTCCTCATTCGGTCCCGACGGGCAAGAAATGAGGTTGAACTGCGTCCTCAATATCTCACACACCACCGCCTGCTGTTTGTCCTGTTCAACAAAAGAAAAAACACATTGAATTCTCACATTTACGATTCTTCTTCTTCTTCAGCCTTTTGTTGTCCCCTGCTGGACGTAGGCCTCCCCCAGACTTCGCCAAGTTGTGCGGTCTCCTGTTGTCACCTGCTGTCTGACGTATATCGTCTGACCAACGTGCTGGCGGTTTGCCGACGCTTCTTTTCCCAGTGTAGGGTCTCCACATCAAGACATCTGTGGTCATCTCTGCGACATACGTTACCTGCTCATTGCCACTTGAGTTTAGCAACCCTATGCATAACGTCAGTGACCTTGGTGCTTTGACGTATCAGTAAATTTGGCATTCGGTCGCGCAGTGACATACCGAGCATGGATCTTTCCAAATGTGAGCGTCCATGCCTCGTAGGTCAAAACCGGCAGCACGCATTGGTCAAACAGTCTGGTCTCAAGAGACTGACATTTACGATTACTGGTTTAAACACGACATCCTGTTTTTTTTTTTTTATGCGATCTGACATGCACGGCTAATACCACACAACTACCGTTATGATATTAGCCCAATACACCTCATTCCCGAAGGAATTTGGTGCCATGCCAGGACCTTCCCTTTATGAGCACGGCTACATTGAACTGGATGGAAAAGACGGACAATTTTTCATTGCCGCTTCGACCATCTTTTCATCCAATGCGATGGTACCAGCCCGGGCGGGCATAAACCCTACCACCTAGTAGGGGAAGGGGACCTACAGTTTTACATGGGTTCCGAACCATTGTGTGACCCCGACCTTCTGGGATTCGAACCCGCGGCCTTCGAGGCGAGAGGCCACTGGCGTTTCCCCTACATTACGGGCATGTTTTAAGAGGTATTTAAGGGAAAATTACATTATCCCATGTGTCAGTGCATTAAGTTAGTCAATTATCTCGTGATAACACCCAATTGCATTTTAAAAATAACTACTTCTAATTTTGGAATAAAAAAATATTAAAGATCCATTGATGGTCTAGATATTTTTTATACCTATAACGGTAAATATCGGACGTCCATATTCTGTGTTCAAAAAGTTTTGTCAAATTTGAGAATAAATATAACCAGCAACATACAGATTTACCTTTAAATTATAGCTAATCCATCAATTTATATACATCTTCTACTCCTATCACGCCCTTAAGGTGGCCCAACCCGGCGGCCTCAACTCATTTGCGGGCACGGTACAAAACCGTGCTGTTGCGCTCTGGGACCTTCTCTGTTTCTAAGAATAAGACAGGCTCCGTTATGAGGAAGATGCAACCTGTCCATAAAAAAGACAATGTGCATAGTGTATGATGTGGTAAGATTTACGAAAATTTTAATTTCAAAACGACTTATAGCTAAAAGTAAACCACGACCGCTGTAGTCAAAAATCTAACAAAAACCAAATCGATTATAAATCTTGATTAAATAAGCTATGTCTGATGACTAATCTTTTTAAGATGTTCTTACTTTATCATTGCGTAATCCAACTCCAAAGTTATTGTATAAAACGCGCGAAAAATCCGAACTTTCGGACGTTATAACTTGGAAACCAAACACAATTTTACAATGCCAATGGTCATCAGACATCTAGTTCAATCAAATAAAGCTATATTGAGCAAAATTTTGGATCTCTGACAAGAAATATAGGCGTGATCTTCTTTCCCCTTTTGTATGGGGAAATGAGCGGGATGGGCCACCTTAAAGGGTCTTATGATTCAGTTTTGCAGCAGGGTTCTGTTGCACTTGATTTTGTGCCTAAAGGGCTGCAATTTTATTTTTAGCTGGCTGTTGTACCCAGTTCAAGGGATACAATATAGAAAGTAATATTTCAATCGAAAGTAACTGATATCACTTTCTGGCCTCGAACCTTTCTCTAAGCAAAAAATCACGTAGATGCGTTGCTGCGTAAAAGAGGAATAAACTGAGAAATACACTTTCGCATTTAGTACGAATTCTGTACAAAATACTCAACCAACACCATTTTCAGATGCCATAAGGTTTAAAGTTTGTACCATTACTACACATTATGGTACAAACGCTCAACCAATAACTGGTTTAGCGAGTCTAGTTTCATTGAAATGCTTCACACGATAAAACAGACGTACTTAGTAATACTACATAAAAAAGGTGTTTCCACCAGAGTACTCACACTCAACGAGTGTCGGTGATGTCCCTCATTCTGTACGACTTCCGCAGCCTCAGACATTATCTCCTTGAGACAATTCACCAGGTACTCCATGCCGTGCAGCTGTCGCTTCACTTTGTCCTTGATGTCGTCCCGGTATGCGGTTAGGATGAATAGCAGTTTCGTGTCGAACAGCAGGATGTCCTCCTTGCCGGGAAGGTCCCGGTAGATACGCAGCCGGCACACGAGACCCTCGGCCAGGCAGGTGCGCGAGCACAGAGCACGAGCCACCTCGCTGCAAATAATAGTGCTTCTTACTTTAAAACAAAAAGGCAAATATGTATCTTAAATATATATGATCTTGGATTCACCAACTCAGTGAGGGCTATGAAATGAAAATATGTTTTCCATCAAATGTATTGCATCCATGTTAATTCTGTAGATTAATAAAGTTCTAAATTTGAACTTTAGAGTATAGGGAGTCTTTATTCCTGTGATTTTTTCGAGAATTCCTTATTTCTTTTCCTGGGTTTGTTGATGGAACTGACCTGTTGAAGCTCAGGTTATAGAGGCACTTAAGGGCTTCTACAATTATGTCTTTATGCGGAAAGCTGGCAGAGGGCACCGACTCCTCATCGTAGGCAGCAAGGTGGTACAGCCCTGCGCGTTCCACGAGAATACTCATCCACTTCTCACATACTAGACTATCCAGATCTGTTTTGTCGCGGCTGAAAAAAAAACATCCTCTCCATTAATTTTGCTGGTATCAACAAATTGTTTTTTTTATGTTAAGCGCGGCACATAGCGTGCACCAGGACCTATTAAGGTGGCCCAACCCGGCGGGACTAACTCATTCGCGGGCACGGTACAAAACCGTGCTGTTGCGCTCTGGGACCTTCTCTGTTTCAAAGAAAAAGACAGGCTCCGTGATTAGGAAGATGCAACATGTCCACAAAAAAGACAATGTGCATAGTGTAGGATTTGGTAAGATTTACGAAAATGTTAATTACAAAACGACTTATAGCTAAAAGTAAACCACAACCGCTGTAGTGAAAAACCAAACAAAAACCAAATAGATTATAAATCTTGATTAAATAAGCTATGTCTAATGACTAATGTTCTTAAGATGTTCTTATTTTATCATTGCGTAATCCACCTCCAAAGTTATTGTATATAACACGCGAAAAAGTCGAACTTTCGGACCTTATAACTTAGAAACTAAACACAATTTTACAATGCCAACGGTCATCAGACATCTAGTTCGATGAAATAGAGCAATTTTGAGAAAAATCTGGGATCTCTGACAAGAAATATGGGCGTGATCTTCTTTCCCCGTTTGTATGGGCAGTTGAGCGGGATGGGCCACCTTAAGGTGCCCGACGACGCCCATGGGTTTTCCGGCCAGGTGATCCCAATTTGGGGGAAATACCTCAGAAGGGAGTTCATTCCATTGTTTACCGAATCATATGGGGATTGAATATTTGGGAATGAACATGCATCAATGATCATTCCAAAATGTGGTCTTCCTTTTTAGGTCCATATATATGCCAAAGAAAACCAGCTTAACGTTTGGAACATAAGTCCATTAACACCAACACCCATAAAATAAAATTATTTGCATAGTACCTCATAGTAGAAAATATTTCCTTCAGTGAAAGGGTAACAATTTAACACATTATCTAGGTTTTGGATATATTTTATTTAGAGTTATCATTAGTTAGCTGCATTCAAATGAACACACATGGCTTGTGCAAGTTCTAACATTGATTTAGTAACCTCATCACCTGAGTATCTTAAGGGTGGCGAGACAGAGCGCGTGCACGTGCGCCGCGTGCGATGTCTGCAGGTGCTGGAACAGCGCTGTCCACACGAGCACACGCCCATTGCCTATCGACAAAGTCGGGAAACTGAATGCGTTGACACTCTGTAAATATTAAATTTTTCTTTTCATTCTTCTCTTTGCACATAATTCATGCACTACACGCTTAACACTTCCGCCGAATGTGCTTTTTTCGAAACGTGATGTCTTTTGCTGAGCATTTGCGGAACATAAACCACACATAAGTATTTATTAGATTTGGGGATGTGATCATTTAAGGATTCTGTGGAAAATTTCCTAGGTAAGGTTATGAGAAGATCAACATTCTGGCAATCTTCAGTATGTATGCTCATAACAGCTTCGAAAGAACAGCTTCCAAAATTTTACCACTGTACCAAGCTTTGTTTGCTAATCGGTTTAAATCTTCGGTAATCAATTTCTACACAAACCCAGGAAGCAACTTGTGCATGGACCATGTTTTATGTTTTTGGGGATTACCTTTTTTTTATGTTTGGCATTACGCCAGGACCTCTTAAAGCGCCCGACGACGCCCATGGAATTTTGAACTTTCAGAGGGGCTGCGAAAACAATGCCAGCCGGCCAGGGGCTTCCTCACACCATGCTTAAAGGACCCGAGGCTGGACTTTGGGGGAAATACCTCGGAAGGGAGTTAATTTCATTGTTCAACAACCCTATTCATAAAGGATCTAGAGGATCGGTGGGTTCTTCATTTTTGGAATGTCGACTGTGAATTTGTGCAGTTTTTTCCTATTCCGCGTGCAGCTTAGGTAGAAAGGGGATGAAGTGACAGCGTTATGCAGCTCCGATGAGCATGCTTTATAGTAAACATGATTGTACACAGAGAGAGACCCTACATCCCTTCTTACTTACTTAACTAAGGAGTGTTGGCCTTTTAAAGGATATTTGTTCATCAAGGATTGAATAAGTGTAGAGTTATCGGGGTACTCTTATCAAGGAGAGTTTATCATTTGCCTTGGTACACACACATGCAAACACAAATAGTACAAAATGTGAAATAAGTTTGAAAGCACTGTAAATCAGAAAAAAATACGTTTTTCATGCTTTTTTCCCAGTTGCGTAAATTTAAGGGGGGCTTCATACAAAAAACGTGATTTTTTTTGTGTTCAATCTTGAACGATGGTACGGAACAATTTGTGTGCGAGTCCGACTCGCACTTGGTTGGTTTTTCTAACAGCATGCAACTTTCTATATTTTTCCATTAGTCAATTATCGGTCAGGTCAATATGAAATTGAATTGATTAGAAAATTTAAATTTTAATGCAGATTCCAAAAATGTATCAAACATCTCCGGTAAAAAGTTAGGGCTGACAAACTATATACTGTCCCCCTCCTGCAGGATCCTGCTTTCGACGAATGTCACGACCAATACTTTTTCAAATTATTTTCAAAATCTATTGCAATGCTTCAAATGTAGATGTCACTGAAACTCCAAGTAATGAGATAACGGTAATGTCGTATCCATTAAATACATAAAGTTATCTATATACTGTAGGCATGCTATATGCACTTTTTGGGGGGTGCTACTTGAGCGGCTAAATAAAATTTTTATTACCATATTTTTTATTAATTCAGTCCTCCTCTTTCCCTAAAATGAGGTTGAGAGAGGCGATGGCTGTATCCATCGTGATGCTCGTGAACCGGTGCTGTCTGTGGGGACTGTCTGGGGGTCTTTACAAATAAACTGATATTTGTCATGAACATATGACATGATTTGTTGATGTAAGTAGTGGCAAATACTTTAGTAAACTAAGACTAACTGGAAGTCAAAAACAATTCCAGCGGAGTTTCTTGCTACTTTTTCGCTGGGATTACTGAACTGGCTAATGAAAAAATTACAAATCCGAATGCAGTGTACTGTCTGTGGATGATGAATAAATAATAAACAATTTACTAAACATCCCAGAGACAACATTCTTCTAACATCCGAAACTACAAGATAAATCTACTGGCAATTACATATCAAACCTGCCCATAACTAATTCCAACCCAGAATTCAAATGCTGATCCATTAACCCGTCCTGCATGATTTGTCGAAGGCTGTGGGAACATCGCCTTATCCTTTCAGCTGGCACGAGCTTTGGTGACTGACAGTCAGCTGGTACACCTTCCGGTGCATCGCCTCGCGCAGCATCCCATTTTTTTGTTTGCCTTCTACTCTAGATTTCATCTATTTATTGTCCGACAACTAGAGTAACATTATACGTTTTCGGTATCTGCGTTAAATTTGTGAACAATAATTACAAAGGGCGAAAGTAGACCTAAATAGACTGCCGAAAACATACCTAGAGATAGGAGATAAAGTCAGATACCGTATCTACATTTGCAATGATGGCCGGCAAGATGTGCCAAGAGGTTCCATGTTTTGTCCAGCCCTAAGCACATCTTAGGGTTTTGGCACAAAAGATAAATGTGAGAATACTACAAACAAAGAATACAAAAAATAATCATGGTATACCCGATCGAGGAAGCCGTTTAATACGCAAGCTACTTGCGCCAGGTCTGTTTGTGTCAGCACTTCAATCTCTTTAGGATCCATCACTGCAAGATAAAACTCCACCGCCCTATGCTCCCGCCATTTGAAACTGGAGATAAGTCCAATTAGTGTAACTACTTCTTAGATCTTATCGATCGGGAGGGATTAGCAAACAAATGCAGACATTGTAGAAATTGCAGGATTTTTAAAAGGAAAACCTGTAGTAAAGCACAGGAAATATTTTGAATTCTTTGGCAAAACCACAAACTGATTAAGCCCGAGTCCATGTAATTCGCAGGAACGTATTCGGCGCTACCGTATTCGAGACTACCGGAATTGACGCTATTGTATTTGCCCATACCGTATTCCATAGAATACGGTGACTGCCGGAATCCGACGTACCAGCCGCTCGCCGTATTCGGCGCTACCGGAAAAGGCGATAAGGAAAAGGACCTACCGTAGTGGCAAATACAATACCGTCGATTCCGTCAACTGAAATCCAGTCAACTCGAATCCGGCTCAGGCTCGGTATGCCCTTTTCCGGGGGTGCCGGTAAAAGCCGCTACAGGCGAAATTACTGATTAGATAAATATAATTCTTATTCGTTTGAAATAAAAATCATTTTGGCATGGAGATGACAAATTGATATGAAATGAACAATTTTAAAGAATATTTGTGCAAGTGTGTGTGAGTCATAGAATGCAAAGAATATTATGTTTCTTTTAGTACCTTTTTGCACAGGGGAAAGCAAGACATTCTTTAGCATCAGCCATATCTTACTTTGCTAACCTATATTTAATTTTCTTGTGAGGATTTACTTACACATTGTCAGTCGTTTTCAGAGAGAGCCTGTCAAAACTTAGTACGAGATTAGCACCGAACTAACCATACATAAACCGGTTTAGTCCGGAGAAAGAAAGTTAGTCCGCCCACTCTGAATACGGCTGTGTATTGTATGTTAGACGCGTCAGACCTAGCCGATATAAGAAGATTTGGTTTAGTGAATAGTGCCACATAGCTTATTTTTCGCGTGGACAAAATCAAAACTAAATGGTCGCCATCATGAGCGTTGATCTTCGCGGCTACGGGGATGTGTTGCCATTATAACAATGCAAGTTACCCACTGCTTATTCATTTAAGGCTGAAGTATTTTTTACGTAATTATTAGTTTGTGAATATATGTGTGTGGTTTAGGTTAGCCATACATACATACATTCATAACTTCACACCTTTTTCCCGGAATAATATTATTTACCTAAAATTGTAATTTTAATTTTCTAATTTTTTTTCTTACAGCACAGTCTGTAAATATTTTCCCGATCAATGGGGGATTTTTTTCATGTGGTAACTCTTTAAAGACAGTGGTGATCTCAGCCATGCGCAAAATAGGCTATTTGGGACTATAACAAATAGGCATGGGCACTAAACCACACACTGGAACCGGGCCCTTGACTAATATAGCACATTTGTAAATGCAACGAGCGTATGTATAGTGTGCAACGAAGTGGATTGTAGACAGCTAGACGAAATTGTGTAGACGTCAGCACCAAGTAGTTAAATTCGCCAGTGGTTGAACGAGCACTCAATGCGTTGAATAAATGGTTCACATACGTTATGGTATTTTTATATTAATTATATCAGAAAATAGTTACAACTGGGAAGAAAACTCCAAGCTTATTTAAGGTGTCGCATAAGCGACCTCACATCAGAAACGTCAAAACTGTCATTCCTCAAAAGTTTTATTTACGAGTTTTTAGAATCAAGATGTACTCCGTGATGCAGTTAGGTTTCGAGAAAAAGAAGAGCTAAACTAATTTTAATGTAATAGACCAGCACAAAGTTAAAAATTAAATATTATTGGTTATGTTTTTGTGATATTTCCTTTTCTACGACTTCATTTGATTATCATAATTTGGAACAAATAATTTTCAGAATAATAACGAAAAAATATTGTCATTTTAATTAAGTGCATTAAGTAAATTTATTTTTAAAATCTATTCTGTTTTATTTACATAGTATCTGCCAGCTTTGACAGAGATATTTTAGGTGAGCTTGCTTGGACGCCACATGTCGTGATAAATAAGCAGTTTTCTTCCCCATTAACGACCTACAGTCGTATTCAGAGTGAGCTGTCATTTAGTATGCTATCTAGCACCGGACTAACCAGTATATTTTTCTTACAGTGTATATTGTAAAGTGCTATTTATTCTGGCGATAACCCCGTATCAAAGTTAGTCAGCCACTCTGAACACGAATTCCAGACTTGCACTCAACCACTGAACGCCAAAATTAACCTACGGTCTGAGCCTGTAAGCGCACTTTAAACAAACGTAGTAGTGGTCTAGTTTTGAGATGTTGGCGCCTTATTTTGCTATGGAGACACTTTTATAAAACACGAGACATGACTCGTTCGGCAATCAGGAGGCAAAAGGCATCCTACTAATATTATAAAGGGGAAAGTTTGTAATAATGGATGGATGTTTGTTACTCTTTCACGTAAAAACTACTGAATGGATTTTAATGAAACTTTACAATAATATAGCTTATACATCAGAATAACACATAGGCTACAATTTATAATGATATTGTGCCCATGGGCTTTCGAACTTTCACGGGGCTGCGAATACGATGCCGGTAGCGCTACTTCACACCAAGGGGAGCGGGGCCGGGGGCGCGGGCGGGGCGGGCGGTCCGACGGGAGCGGGTGAGGGGGTGGGGGAAGTTCGGCTTGGTATTTCCCGCAACTTTAGGACTACTTGGCATTACGCCAAATCGCCGGAGGTGCGACCAATAGAATAAAATCCTTGAGAACCAATTACTCTATTTAGAAGCGGATTGTATCTACGTCTCGCCTGATTCTACTCAAAACTTATATGCTACATAATATAACGCTTCATTACCAGAAGGGTGAGTAGTGAGTGTTAAATTCTTATAACTTGCGAACCACTTACCCGTTTTATGTGCGTATTTTATCAATGTATAGCATCTCGGGGAGCAGTCAGGTTCGAGATGGGTTATTGTTTTCGATGTCGAAGCTGGCTGTGGGTTGGAGTCCACGCAAAACTTACCTACGTTACACGTTACTTACTAGGTGCAGAAAGGTTCTGGCGGCAAATGTTTTTTTTTTAAATAGCCACCAAATGTCAACGAAGCTCTAAATGGGAATAATTAGATGTTTCTAATTAAATCATGCTATTTCGGCTCGAATGATCTTGATCAAATTTGGTAGATGGATACGTTGTCCTGAACCAGTTTGATCCTATTTTGGATCAGTCATGTGGGCTACTTTTTAACCATGAAATAATTTAGCCGACACTAACCCGAGCGGAGCCGGGTACCGCAGCTAGTTTAAAATAAATACATGTTGTAATTGGAATGGTGTACTTTTAATGACCAAAATAATATGAAAACCATTAATAAGTTAAGAATGTTTGTTACTTTAGGTTTCTACAAAGTTTAGCTATTTTGCCTTAAAAACAAATATCTAGAGCCTCCTGACCAGGAGAGGCATTAGCGGACTCTTTGCGTGAGTAAATAACGGACACTAACACAAACGCTTTCGCAAAAAAAAACGCGGTATTCACGAGTGACATATGACAGCTCTAGGGAACGTCTGGCGACGTTTGCGCTAGTAAACAAGTAAAAAAAAGGAAAGAGGAATATTTCAGTGCTAGCCCTGTAAATATGCCGTTTTATCGGGAGGTCAATCTTAGTACGTACTCTTTAATCTCACTTCTGTCGGGGAGTCCCTTGCGAGCTGTCACCCGTTGAAAATAGAAAATAAGTCGACATATTTTTTCTGCATTTATTTTGACAGTCGCTCATGACAGAAAGTATCGTTATCGCTTCCTGAGGCCCTGCTCTCTTGTGATCCACAATCACTGATGATTCTCAGTCACCTTTGACTCACCAGTAAATACTTACAATTTCTTACTCATGAAATGACAGCTACAATCAGTGTTTACCCTTTTTACACAATTGACCCTAGTGGCGTCCCTTTCGAATCATTCTAATTGGAGTGCGATAACATCGCATACTATTATCAGCTGTTATACAAACGCTTAGTTTAAATGATACACTTTCATCTGTGAATTGAGCTCGTGTTCGCTTCATGAGTACAAGGGCCAAACCGAAACAAGTCATAATGGGCAGTCCAAATTTAAAACGCGCATTAATGCATATAAAATCCGATTTAGTCCGCAGATAATTCATACAATAAAGTTTTCACACCAACTCGGAATATTGGAAACAGAATCTAGGAATTACTTTCTTTATCATCTCTTTAATTTAGTCTGTTGTTTTTAATATAGTCTGTGTCCGTGTTATACAGAAATTTGCCTTTTTTTTTAGGAGAAATTACTTCCTTTTTGTTTCCCGTATTAAGGTGGCCCAACCCGCTCATCTCCCCATACAAAAGGGGAAAGAAGATCACGCCTATATTTCTTGTCAGAGATCCAAAATTTTGCTCAAAATAGCTTTATTTAATTGAACTAGATGTCTGATGACCATTGGCATTGTAAAATTATGTTTGGTTTCCAAGTTATAACGTCCGAAAGTTCGGATTTTTCGCGCGTTTTATACAATAACTTTGGAGGTGGATTACGCAATGATAAAGTAAGAAAATGTTAAAAAGATTAGTCATCAGACATAGCTTATTTATACAAGATTTAGAATATATTTGGTTTTTGTTAGATTTTTGACTACAGCGGTCGTGGTTTACTTTTAGCTATAAGTCGTTTTGAAATTAAAATATTCGTAAATCTTACCAAATCATACACTATGCATATTGTCTTTTTTGTGGACAGGTTGCATCTTCCTCATCACGGAGCCTGTCTTATTCTTAGAAACAGAGAAGGTCCCAGAGCGCAACAGCACGGTTTTGTACCGTGCCCGCAAATGAGTTGAGGCCGCCGGGTTGGGCCACCTTAACGCCCGATGACCTGGGCTTCAGGTCAGGTTGTCACTAAGTAATATTATATTATCTATGGTTGTCACCACCATAAGCTAGCACTCGCAACCCGGAATAATATAATAACACCTCGAGGAGAGTTCCGTCCAGGAGTTGCACAACGACACGGCTTCATTTCGCTTGAAAAACGTGTCGCACTGAAGTTAGACTGTGATGCCCGAGCCCTTGAGCGACGTCCTGACCGCTTAGCTGCATGAAGCGAGTTAATAAGGAGCGGAGGCGTATGAGCCCGCGGGTTGGCCTCCTCCTCAAGCCGTATCTTTCGTCCATCTGCTCCGCTGTCTTCGACGAAATAACTTGGACTTCTCTGTGACACCGAGGATGAGGATAATTTTGACCGTGATATCATCTCTTGAGCGTAGACAACTTCTGCAAAGGCCACTTGAGCGTGAAGGACCGCACAGCAGCTATCACTAACTAAACAAGTTGAGGTCCGCGGTCAGTGTAGGGAGTGGGCTGGGTTAGCTTCAGTCCTACGCTATGAGTTGAAGGTGTTCATCAACTTTTTTATTGTCTCATGCAGTTCTGCCACTTACACCACCACATCAGATATCCGCAATTTGACCGCACACTCTATCAAAGAAAGATATAAGTGAAACTATTTTTGCTTGCGAGATCACAATATGTAAGACCACTGATAGTGGGTGTTACCTACACTAGTGCATGCAAATACTAGGCTGTGCCACATTTGAAGATTGTTAAAAAAAGTACAATAAATTATTATTATTATGTTATTTATATCACTAGCAGCTTAAAGCTGATGCGTGAATTTCATTTTTCCCGGAGTGCACTTGTATATTAAATAAAAAACATTGGTATTACTAATATTACTTATCATTCACATTCTATATTTGTTTTGATTTTATTTATTGGTTGTTGATTGTTTATTATTATTATTGATTATTTGTTTTTTTTTATTGTCTTTAAGTGTTCGTCTAGTCGGTTTTTAAATCCATTTACAGTTTCAGCACTAATGACCTCCGGCAGCTTGTTCCATGAGTCTACAACTCTGTTCACCAAGAAGTAATTCCTGGGGTTAGAATTTGATGCAGAGTGGTTAAGTTTTAAGCTGTGCCCTCTAAGGTGTTTGTTTGTATTTTTTGTGAACATTTCTTTGAGATTTGGTAAATTATAATATTTTGCAAATTATTCGAAACACCTTTCTTTCTAACTTATTCTCTTTTCTCCCAAAAAAAATGGGTGCAAATTGTTTTGGAATTATCAGAATAACGAAAGTTTGTGACCGATCCGGTGACCTGTCCTCATTTTGATGACAAGACTGCCCAAATAATGGTAAAATTTTTAGAAAATGTTACGTATATGATTTGAAATTACCGTGGTTAACACTCATTTTAGGGTTTGTGGAAAACGGCTTACTCACGGTGTGTTGATGATATTTCACGACGTTTTGAACCAAACGTTTGGTGCTCGCCTGATGACTTCAGACTCTATTAACAGCATCTAGAATTTCTATCCATCGACTTAGTACCTACTTGAGAACTGGAATATTTGGAGCGGTCTGAATCTATGTGTAGCTTGATTTTCAAATTATAGGCTTTAAGGTTAAGGGTTACTTAAATGACTTAAGGGGTGAGCAGTAGGGTTACCAAATATCAGAATAGTGGGGGAAAACCGACTGTTTTTCGACGGACTTTTAACGTGGTCATGAAAGCAGGCACCTGCTAGTCGATCATACGATGTGTGAATTTAGTTTTACATGTTAATATCGATGCATGTGCACAATTGAATCAACACATGACATATTATGTACTTAGCCCTTAAATCTGATTCAACCGAGATCACAAAGGGCGGCGACAGTGGGCCCAAATATCTGAGTAGGTATTAAATAAGGTAGATATTTTATTTAAATGGGTTAATCAAATTCAAGAAATAATCACGCTAGATACCACTGCATACGCTAATTGTTTAAACATTTTAAATATTAAAATGAAACAAGAGTAACATTGGAGACCTAAACAATGTCTGAGTACATCTCCAATCTATGAATGGCATACCATTGGCCAATGGAACATTCGAAACTGTGCTGGCACACCCTGCCGCCTTGTAAATACTCACTATACTCAAAATTGTAAATGACTTTTTTTTATATTATCACTAGCAGCTTTGCACGGGCATGATATCATTTAAAAAAATATTATTTTGACACAATGATACACAAATAAACCCTTTTTACGTAGAGTTCCTACATTGAAATATTTGAAATTAAAAAAAAACTTAGATATTATTATTAGATATTAGAGAAATAATAAATTCAAAGTGCTATAGGGAGAACCGCGGCCTTCGGCGCACTATTTATAGGCACGCTCCTGCCGCCGCCCCGGCCGGCCGGTACCGCCGCAAACGCTACGTTCCGCAATTTTTAAATCTGTAATATCTTCGAAAATATTAATTTAAATCATATGCTATAAAGGGCCATATAGATCTATATTAAATCAACAATGTATTTAAGGTATTTAATTGGATAAGGATGAACGCTGTTTTGGTTAAAATCGCTTCGAAAATTAGCCATTATTTATCGTAAAAAAAAAAAAAAATATTGTGGGATATCCATAAGACAAAGACATATATCGTCGCGGAGTTTTCTGTAGACCTTTTAAATGTGTACAATACTTAGTACATTATTTTAATAAATCTCGTAGGGTTCAGCCTGCGTTTGCAATGTAAGGAGAAAAAAATTTTTTTTTACGACATCACATTGGAAACCTCAAAAATAACAGTATTTCTCCACTATTTAACTGATGTTATTATACATATAAACCTTCCTCTTCAATCACTCTATCTATTAAAAAAAACCGCATCAAAAGACGTTGCGTAGTTTTAAAGATTTAAGCATACATAGGGATATAGGGATATAGGGACAGAGAAAGAGACTTTGTTTTATACTATGTAGTGATTTAAAGTAAATTATTGTGGAATTGGGACTGAAGGCAATCGGGATACATTGGTCTCATAGAAATATTAAATAAATCAAATAATAACTTATTAATTTAATTTCCTTCTAATATGATACATACATAATCATGTTCAAAGCAAAATTACTTACATATTCAGAGTGGCCGTGCTTTTATGTGCGGATTATCTCCGGACTAAATCGTATTTTTTATGGCAAGTTCGGAGATAATCCACGTTTAAAAATTTTACATTCCACTTTGAATGCACAATGCAGTTATTTATTTAAATTTATTCAATTGATTAGTGCGTTAATGCAACATTATAAACCTTTTTATTTTAGCTGAGGTGGCACACGTAAAGGCCCTAAGGCCTTTGTTAGTTTCTTATTTCATAGAAAAACCGTTTGTGATTCCGAATCTTTGATGTGATCCGTATAACAGGTCATCATATAATCGATATTCTACTATACATGTTTTTTGGAGCAGTAGTACCATACCAATGAAACTATCACACAATTTCAATCAGATAAAATATATAGAAAACTTTTAAAACAGGTCATTCCCAATTGTCCAGTCCTTTCAAATGGCTTTATCACTGTTTCTCTGAGCCGAAGCAAGAAAGTTCTATTTCTATTATGCTCAAGTAAACAGCGATATCATTTATTAGGGTTCCGTACCCAAAGGGTGAAATCGGAACCCTATTACTAAGCCTCCGCTGTCCGTCCGTCCGTCCGTCTGTCACAAGGCTGTATCTCATGAACCGTTATAGGTAGGCAGCTGAAATTTTCACAGAGTGTGTATTTATTTTGCCACTATGACAACAAATAGGTCAACTAAAAAATAATAAAAATTAAAGGGGGGTCCCATACAAAAAAAACGTGATTTTTTGTGTTAAATCTTGTACGATGGTACGGAACCCTTTGTGTGCGAGTCCGACTCGCACTTGGCGGGTTTTTGTTACATGTTTATTTATAAAGATAAAAAGTACAATACATAATGATAATTTTATGTATTTAATGAATACGACATTTCCGCTATCTCATTAATTTGAGTTACAGCGACATCTACATGTGAAGCATTGTAATTAGATCACTGAAACTCAAATTAATGAGTACATAATGAATTTGCATGACTAAACAAAGATACCACAAGTTGTGAAACCCCTAATAAAGAACATATTTTTTAAGTACATATTATACCACAAAAACAGTAAACCAATATGTCCGGTTTAGGAAAAAAATAATTTTAAAAATCGACTGAAAATATTGAATACATTTTTTTATTAATGATTGATATACAGTAGTTATATAATTAATAATACAAACTAAAAATCTAGCATTAAATTATATATCAAAGCAGACTCTAAATAAAAAAACGACATTATATCCTCCTCTAGAAAAGACGAGACGGATGGGCCGCCTTAAGGTGGCCCATCCCGCTCATCTCCCCATACAAAAGGAGAAAGAAGATCACGCCCACATTTCTTGTCAGAGATCCCAAATTTTGCTCAAAATAGCTTTATTTGATCGAATTAGATGTCTGATGACCATTGGCATTGTAAAATTGTGTTTGGTTTCTAAGTTATAAGGTCCGAAAGTTCGAATTTTTTGCGCGTTTTTTACGCAATGATAAAGTATACACATCTTAAAAAGATTAGTCATCAGACATAGCTTATTTAATCAAGATTTATAATATTTTTGGTTTTTGTTAGATTTTTGACTACAGCGGTCGTAGTTTACTTTTAGCTATAAGTCGTTTTGAAATTAAAATTTTCGTAAATCTTACCAAATCATACACTATGCACATTGTTTTTTTGTGGACATGTTGCATCTTCCTTATCACGGAGCCTGTCTTATTCTTTGAAACAGAGAAGGTCCCAGAGCGCAACAGCACGGTTTTGTACCGTGCCCGCGAATGAGTTAGGCCCGCCGGGTTGGGCCACCTTAATACCAAGAACACTGGAAGCGCTACCACGTTGAATGGCCATGCAAATACTCTTTCTCAGGTACTCTAACAATCTGACTTCACCAGAAACTGCACGCATGGCCACTCCAAGATCTTTGGCCAGATCTTTTGCTTCCTCGGACCATGCCACTATAGTAGATTGTTAGTTTTAGTTCCAGTTGCTATTTATCTTAACCTTTGCCCACACTTGGATAATAAAACTCTGTTATTAATGAAAAATGTATCATTTCAGTTTTTTGGTAATTTTTTTATTTCAAAGATTCCATCACTACACCAATGAAATAAACACTTGCTGGAATCTAAGTGTAAAAGCGCAGATGCCAAAGTCTCTTCACTCAGGCTCTTGAATCAATATTAAAGCACACCTATGGCTTGATGTATGTGGTCAAATTTCAGCAGAGCTTGAGGAAAAGAGGCGATCTGAGCTGATATTACAGGTTTTTTTCTTGCATAGTGAGTTTCTCTCTTAGGCCAGGAACCGTCAAACTGGAGGCTGCAAAATTTAAAAAAAACTTTTAAATTGGTCTGGAGATAGTAGGCTCTTTAGGGTCGTGATTGTATAATCTGACGAACATGAAACAGTAATTTGTGAAATAGGTACTTAAATTAGCAGCTGGAGCTAGGACTTGCTTTAGCGTCACATGCCAATTATTATTATAAAAATGATTTAGGTACAGCACTGTTACTGCAAATATAATGCAGTGCATTAACACATTAAAAGGTAAGTAAATATATTTTTTCGTACCAAGCAAATACGTCATTTTTTCCAAGGAATGTGACACATTCATTAAAGAAAGAGCACTGTAAAAAGAATTATTTTGTAAATATACTGCAAGGCTGGACCTGAACCAACGAATGGTATATTTTGCCGGTTAAGGTCCAGCCTTGCAGTACCTTGAAAGGTTAAAAACTTAAGTAGGCATGGAGAATATTACAGTGTAATGTGGGAGACATTGACATTATTTCCTGATTTTTACTACTTGTGTCCTTTTGAGTTAATTTTACAAACATATTTCATCTGAGAGTACCAGTCAGGAATGCATTATTTTTCTGCGATGCATATTTCTGAATTTCGAATGGGTACCATTACTAGTGTTTTTGGTTAGAATCAAAAATGTTCCTAGCTTGTCTTTCCCCCATTTTCACCATCTTCAGCTACCTGAAATCCGATAGTTAACTTTCCCATACATTGCATATTTGTATGGTGAAACCGAAAGGTAACTTTGGGATTTGTAGCTGGAGGTGGTGAAACAGGGCGTTAGTAAAATATAAGCTAATAAGTTAGTAAAATAATACGTCATCACTGATGTCATGTCTCGCTCCCATCTATTCGGTGGAATATTTGCAGGGTTCCTAACGACCAACTATGTCGACTTCTTAAAGAAATAACTACAGCGCCATCAGGCCCTTTCTACTCTTTCATGGCCAACTGTAACCATGCATAGATGAATTTAACAATATCTTGTCTGATCTATGTATAACGTGACCATGTATCCTGTTTTGAACGGGATTGTCCCTTTTTTCGGTCTTCGTTCCCGGTGTCCCCGAAAGAAGCTTCGGCATGCAAAATTGTCCCATTTTTCCAAACCGCGCAAAAATTACGCAATCCGGCTCGTCAAAGCGGCGCCGCCGGCTCGGTGGCAACGACGGTGGATTTCGATTTGGCTCAACAGGGTGCGTCAGTAATTCACACCTGACCAAAAAATGCTCCTTTGCAAGGTGCAGATAAGGTCTTGAGTGGAGTATTGTTCGCATTTGTGGGACGGCTCAGCTAAGCACCTGCTTGGCTTCCTAGACTCGATACTGCATCGGACTGTGCGTCTCGTTGACGACCCCGAGGTATCTCTGCATTTAGAGACCCTCCAATTCAAGGGATGTAGTTCTATCAGCTGGAGAATTCTCATCACAGCTGCATAACGCTGTATCTCCGTCTCTTTTCTACCTTCACTCAACGCAGAACAGGCAGAGAATCCATCCACTCAGTTGACAGAGGCTTGGTAAACAAAGAAAGCAACTCCCTGCTGAGATATTTCCCCCAAAGTACAACCTGGGGTCCTTCAAACGTGGTTTGAAGATGCACCTGGCCAGACGACATGGTTCTCGCAGCCCCATCTGAAATTTCAAAAATCCATGGGAGTCGTCGGGCACCTGAAGAGGTCCTGGCATGTAATTTTTAAACTTTATTTTTTTTCATCTTTTCAAATCATAAGAATCATGTGAACGTATGAAAAGTGTTAAATTTTATTCCCTACTATTTAAAATACCTATTCTATACTCCATTTGCGAGAATATGCAAATAAAACCTTTCTCATTCCATCTTTCACATTTTCATCTGAGAGTACAACTCAGGAATACCATTAAAAATGTTTTTCTTTAATGTTGCATTCATAATGCATTGTATGTTAAAAGAAGAGGACAGTGAATGTGTGCATTCCCTGCCTGTTAGTGATGGTAGAAAGGAGACGGAGCATGATGCAGCTCCAAACAGCAATTTCAAGTTGTGGGATTCTTCGAAGTCATTGATGAACGCCATGGGACGGCGCAATATAGTCCAAGGAGACTAGCGGGGTCTTAGCTGATCCATTAAACAGATGCAAACAATACTCCACAAAAGGCCTTATTCGTACCTTGTGAAGCAGTAATTTTTGGTCCGTCGTGGGCAGCGATATAAATAGGAAGATTGGGCAAAGCATCTTAGAACATGCCACTGAGCTCACGGTAAATCGCATTGTATCTACCTTTGCCACTCCAAGGCCATCTGACGCCAATGACCCGCACGCATGCATCTTAGCACTAACACGATCTACGGGAATCAATATTGGACAATACTTGAAAATGCCTCATTTAGATCTAACCATGTATTTCATTACTGTGGACGGAAAACTCGTAAAGTTTCTTGAGGATTCTTCTTCACTGAGTTGATCCAATCTGCAGATCAATCAGGGTTTGACGTAACTTAGTGTAGTTTGACTACCAAAAGTTAAAAATAAATCAAATCAAATGCCATATCTTCCCGTTTTATATCGCTGGTCGTGGGTTGTAATCATAATGTCATATAAAACATGAAAACATATAACAAAATATGAATTTACCATTTGCTGCGATCCATCTTCCCTGTGCGCTGAGTCCAACGACCAGCGTCCACAGCTCGGCCTGTTCCACAACCAGTTATCATAGCGCCCTGCGTTCATATAGGAATAATACATGATACAAAATGTATTAAGTTACAATGGAAATGTAGCAACTTTGTTTGCATTGTTATAGGATTAATTTTTTATGTATGGTATGAGGTAGGTGTCGATAAAATACTATTCATAAGGCTCCAGACCTAGTCCTTTAAATTATGGTTTTAATAACGAGGGGCACTGTTTTTTTTTCATAATTGAATCTAAAGTGTATATTTTCACCATGAATTGAAGTGATTTCATGGTTTGAAACCAATGTAAAACTGCAGATCCCTATTATAAGTATTTGGGATGGTATCACCACATTCGATTAATAATTTCCAAACATTCAGCATGGTGCCGGTATTAGAACATAATTCCTTCGGGAATGCAGTAAGAGCAAAAATCACACTGGATTTGTTACTAGTCTTGAACGACTAGAAAAAAGGCTAATGATAAAGACACGCAAGTTCCAAGCCCGTGTTGGAGACGAATGTAGTTTTAATAAATTTTCATAAAGCTTTATGAACTATTCAGAAGCCGTGTTATAGATTGTTCATGCATACAACCAGACTACCAAGTACCAGGACGGAGGCAAGGTTGATTAGGTTTACTTACCCGAATTAGATTAGGTTCAGCAAACTGTTGAGTTCTATAATCTCCCTTAACAAACATTTAAATAGAAAACTAGTTCCTTGTCAATACAAAAAAAGTTATTACTGAGACTAATTAGTGCTGAGATGTAGAGAATTGAGAATAAAACTTCCTGAAATTGAAAGCAAATCTCGTTTTAGACGGAACATTCCTATGACACTGAACTGTGAGCCACTGGTTATTGCTAACTATTCTTTGACACACTACTACTCATACACAAATAGCATGTAATCACGGTAGTCCCAAATACGGCTTACCGCGGAATCCGCCCTACCGCGCCAAACCCGGATTCTACGCTACCGGAAAAGACGATATGGAAAAGGACGTATGGTAGTGGCAAATACGGTATAGCCGATTCCGTCAACTCGAATCCGATCAACTCGAATCCAGGTTTAGCTTGGTATGCCCTTTTCCGGCCCACCCAGGAAAAGACACTACGGTAGTGTCGAATACGGTAGGCCCAAATCCGTTATCGTAGAATACGGTCAACCGAAAAAAGTTCATAGAATCCGTTCCTGCCTTTTCCTGTTTCCCATTAAGCCCCACAGAATATTTTAGAAAAACAACCACTTCTTTTTTTTTTATTTAGGGACAATTCGACAATTCATGGACAATTCGACAGTTTCGAGTTTTCTTTTCTTCCTTTCGTTGATTGATTTTAATGGATTTGTTAAGAAATCCTTGGGTGAGCTTAGCACATACTACACTGGGGCTGCATAGGTGAGTCGCGAGCGGACGTATGTTTTGTAGATCCTCAGGTTCGCTCGCAACTGAAGTCTTGATGAGATGACCGGTCTTAGGAGAGCGCATGCCGCCTTGGCTTGTCGGATGACATGATCCACCATAGGCGTCATGCGTAGTGACCGGTCGATGGTACAGCCGAGGTAGCGTACTGAGGATTGCTACTCTACGTCTTGACCTCGGAGCTGCAGGTTGCGTGGGTATGTGCGCTGTTGGCCAGTTACGATGGCGGCCGTTTTCCCGACCTTAACGGCCATCCTCCATTTATACAGCCACTCAGGTAGCAGGTCCAGCAACCGCTGCATTTTTGAGGCTGCTATATCCGCCCGTCGCGATGAGCGAAATACGCGCTGTCATCCGCAAACAACGCGATCATCACCTCTTAAGGTGGCCCAACCCGGCGGGCCTAACTCATTCGCGGGCACGGTACAAAACCGTGCTGTTACGCTCTGGGACCTTCTCTGTTTCAAAGAATAAGACAGCCTCCGTGATGAGGAAGATGCAACATGTCCACATAAAAGACAATGTGCATAGTGAATGATTTGGTAAGATTTACGAACATTTTAATTTCGAAACGACTTATAGCTAAAAGTAAACCACGACCGCTGTAGTCAAAAATCTAACAAAAACCAAATAGATCATAAATCTTGATTAAATAAGCTATGTCTGATGACTAATCTTTTTACGATGTTCTTACTTTATCATTGCGTAATCTACCTCCAAAGTTATTGTATAAAACGCGCGAAAAATTCGAACTTTCGGACCTTATAACCTATAAAGCAAACACAATTTTACAATGCCAATGGTCATCAGACATCTAGTTCGATCAAATAAAGATATTTTGAGCAACATTTTGGATCTCGGACAAGAAATATGGGCGCGATCTTCTTTCCCCTTTTGTATGGGGAGATGAGCGGGTTGGGCCACCTTAATCCCACTCCTGTTGATGCCCTAAGAAGGTAGTAATATAATTTGTATAGGCCGAATAGAGAGGCGGCGAAAGGAAACTGCCCTGTGGCACGCCTGCCATGATCGGCCGCATGAGTAAATCTTCTCCCTCCACCGAGATATAAAACGGACGTCCCTCGAGGAAGGACGCTACTGTCCTCACGATTGCAAGTGGTGTGGTGGTGCCCAGCAGCTGATGCAGGAGCCCAGCGTGCCATATACGGTCGAATGCCTTCACGATATCAAGAAAGACACCCACGGTGTAACGACCATGGTGGTGCAGAACACGCGTGAGCTGGAGAGTAGTGGAGTGTTGACTGCGGAAGCAAAACTGTTCGTCACGTAATGAGACGTGCGGTTGGATTCTCCGCAGCAGCAGGCGCTCGAAAAGCTTTGCAATGTGAGACAGCAGCGTAATAGGGCTGTAGCTCGCAGGTAGACGGCGGTCCTTGCCGGGCTTGGGGAGGATGATGACCTTACCAGTTTTCCATGCGGCCGGGAAGTGTCCAGTTCGGAGGATGCCATTGAAAATCCTAGTCAATGCGACCGAGGATCTTCTAGGCATCTGCAGCAAGGCCATTGATGGGATCCCATCTGGCCCGGCCGCCTTTCGCTTGGGAGGGCGAGTGACAGCCTTCGCCAGCTCTGACGGGGAGATGTACAGATCGCCCCGGAGCAGTGGAAGTGGGACGGACAGGAATTCCTCAACTTGGGCTATGACGGCAGCGTGGCGCTCCAGGATAGCCACTGTAGTGGTGCCTGGATTCGGCGTGAACTGCACTTCCAAGTGGGCAGCCAGGATGTCTGCCCCTCCGTCGGCGGAGAAGAAGCGGCGGCCTGTGCTGTCCATCAGTGGACAGCCGGATCGCTGGTGCGAGTAAACTGTCGGTTCAGATGGTAAAGGCTGGTTTAATTCTCACCCACCCGGTCGATTAAGTTCGCCCAGGTGGCACCAAGAAAAGTGAAAGCTGACGACAGTTTCTCTGAGAGTGTGTTCAATTCGCGATTTATTCGCGGGCAGCGGGTGCGGACCCGAAGCGGTGAAATTCTCTGTTTCGGCGCAATGAGAATCTTAAGTGGAGCGGCAATTCTTCGCGACGATGCGTCGGCCTTGCAATGGAGGCGCCCGCATCCATTACTTTAACGATTGCGGCGGCAAAGGCAGTTGCAGTGGCTTCTACATCCTCCGAAAAGGTAATGGGACCACTGAGCGGAACCTGTTCCAGCGCCCTGGCGGAGGCGATCCAGTTGACTCGAGGGGGAGGCAGTCTGGGTACCGAGAATTCTCCCGCGTGACCGAGCGTCACCAAAATGGGAAAGTGAGATGCACACATATCGTACAGGACCTCCGCGTCCAACGGATATGGTAGGTCCTGATGCAACACAATGTCGATCACGTCGGGCTAATGGTGGCCGTAGTGGGGATGTGGGTGGCTTCTGTTAGGCCGATAACCTCGTATTAAAGCTCTTCCGCATGAAAATGCAGCATGCCTGCCTTTCTGCAGGGAGTGCAGAGTCGTGAGTTCCACGCCGTGTGCTTTGCGTTGAGGTCACCTAGTAACAGGGCTGGCGAACACGGCACGAAAATCATCCAACTGAATCTTGGCGTCCGGGTGATTCAACTGTCCACGGCGTTGTTTCGACGGTGGACGATAGGCAGCGAAGACTCTTATTTCGGACTCCGCTGTCCTAACTCTCACGCCAATCGAGCGCGTAATATGATCGGCCTCGTGGGTGAGTCATATCCCTCTACTAATTGTGTGCAACTGTCAATGTCACTTTTTGACGTTTCTAAAGCGCGCCTTTCCACCGTGTTTTTTTCCAAACCGTTGAATGTCCCTCAGTTAAAAATTCATGTTCAGCTTAGAGCTCGGTTTATAGAATCTTTATTCATCTCAAAGAACGTTATCACATTAGCTTATAGAGATAAGTACATTTTGTTGTTATGCGGTTACAAATTTTCTTACAACTAAATAAGTTTAGGTACATAATACTGTTTTAAAACTATAATTTTAAAACGGTTTTATGTAAAAAACTAGTTCTTAATTAGATTCAAATTTGAGGTGAACTACTACAAGTAATGTAATTTGTTCCATGTTTGTTGTTTTGTTTCCGTAAGCGCGTACACAAACAGGCCGAATCGTTTGTAATACTTACATCTTTGAGCGTGCTATCTGATCGGATGCTTGTATACGCTCGTAGTTCAAATCTGAACGCGCAGTAGTTTGTGTCTTTGTGCAATAGCGAGCTTTGGCCTTTCCATACGGATATAACAAAAAAAAAGGGTTATTTTTTGTGTGTGACAGTGACAGTTGTAGGACGTTTGTTGCCTTGTTACTCATCTGTGATCAAGAAACTCCAGCGCGACGAGCGGAGCGCTGCAAAGAAAATCAACCATGGCGAGTCTTGCCCTGAAAGGGCACTTTTCCACGAAAGTCCTAGGTCAGTCCTCTTGCATTTTTAGCTGGCATCGATTAATTCCATCTAAAACTAAGGTTATGTTTTTCCGAGCCTTTATGCTTACATAATAATAGTTTTGCCTTGTGTTTACAATTCGTTGAACAGTTTAATTGTGAACTCTTTCTTAGCGTTGCTAGCAATAAACAATGAACGGGGAGGAGTTTCACGAGTATATATTATAATGTATTATATTGTGACTACTTTAGTTTCAATAATAAAAATTCTATGCAAAAATAATAACCAGTGTGAGAATATCTCAAAAAAATAAATCACTCTAATTAACATAACCCTAAGAGTCATAAAGTTGCTGATCTCGAATACTAAATCAGAACTATTAAAATTCAAATAATCTAATCGAATCTGGCAATAATTCTCATTGATTTTTTGCTTCCGGTATTGCTTGTAACGTAAAATGAAAAAGTGGTGTGTGGTTACAGCAAAGCCGGCCACCCTGAGCGTGCTGTACGTGAAGGGGTATAGCACGGACGGGCGACCCAACCTGGCAGCATACAAACGTGGTACAGGGGGCCGCTCCAGCTTCAATGGCATTGTGGCCACTGTGTTCGGCTGCACTGGCTTTGTAGGCCGCTATTTATGCAACAAGTTTGGCAAAATTGGCACACAGGTATGCTATTCAAAAATATATTTACACATAATATACAGGGATTTGCGATTTCCAACCATAGAAAAAGTTGTTACCATAAAAAGATGTATCCGATAACATATCACTCATTGCATGGGTCTTTACCCCATCCTTCTTTCTCAGCCTAGGTATCCCGAACCATGATACCTACAGTCAGTCAGTCAGTCAGTCAGCGTGTTTGCATCCACTGCTGTACACACGCCTCTCCAATTTTCCTCCAGTCCTACCGGCCTTCAGCGGTACGGAACCACTGCTTTCCGCCGACGCACTTGATGTCGTTGTCCCACCTGGCAGGTGGTTTTCCCACACTCTGTTTTCCTGTCCACGGCCGCCAGTGTAGGATACGGTTACTCCAACGGTCGTCGTGTCTTCGGCTGACATGACCAGCCCACTGCCACTTGAGCTTAGCTATCCTTGCTGTTTGATAATCAATGTGAAGCAAATCTTGGTGCGGTCGGGTTCTGTATGGGTGACCATTTTTGACTGTTGTAGCTCCTCTTCCTTACAAAGATAGTTGAAGCAGCAGCACAAAAAATTACTGTCTTTTCCATCAAGTGTCATCTTTTTTGTTGCGTATATGCCAGGCCTTCAAAGAGGTACACAACAATGCCCATGGGCTTTTGAACTTTTACAGGGGCTTCAAACATCTCTTGACACCACCTATTCTTGAAGGTCCTTTAATAATACAGAGAGTTACGCAAATTCTTTGAGTTTGTGTTATTTTAAATTCAGTTCCGTAATAAAGAAAATTGCATGCAGATATGCCAGATATAAAACTTGTGTGATCATAACCACACTCAAACATCCTCAAACTATAAGGGTGCGATTACAGCTGATCCTGCCGTACCGTGGCGACCACTATGACTGCATGCGGCTCAAGGTAGTGGGCGACCTCGGCCAGGTGCTGTTCCATCCGTTCCACCTGCAAGACGAAGCCTCCATTGAGCAGGCTATACGTTACTCGAATGTGGTAGTAAACCTCGTGGGTCGCGACTATGAGACTAAAAACTTTAAGTATACAGACGTGCACGAGGATGGTGCTAGGCGCATCGCAAGGTGAGTTATCTGAAATATAAACTCCTGGCCAGAACTACACAACAGAACAGAATTTTAGCTCTGCCTCATATCTTTTAGTACCCTGTACGATGTGTTCACACTTTGCGAGAAAATATACATTCAGTAGAAAATATACAAAAGTGGAAATGCTTAGTCATCTATAGCAGGGAATCACGTAGAGTATATTAAATTTTAATCTGCTAATAGATGCTAGGAAAAATTATAATTCTTAGGAGAAATAATATATATTATATATATACTCTTTCTTACCCTGAAATTCAGGATTACTAATTGATGCATGCAGCCTCTGCTTGGTGTCAGAGTTCCAATTCACAACAATAAAATATATTTTTTCCTTAGGTATTTCATGTAATCTTAACCAGTTCTAATTCCAGGAGACTATCCAACATACAGCGGGTCTACTCATATTATATATTATGTATGAGTATAATATGTTTAGCTTTAGAAATAAATGAACCTTTTTTATTTTGTAATACTTTTTTTTTTACATGTTTAGTTGTAAAAGAAAGGTTGCATATAATTCACTGTATTCAATGTGCATAGAACATTGACATAATTATCTTACTAAATGTACACACTGCCCCGATTGCACGAAGAAACAGCCGAGTTAATCAATGTTCAAACACGTCATTTTTAGTGAACCGCATGGAGTTTCTTACATACTGTCCATACAAAGTGACGTGTTTATGTGACGTGACGTGTGATTAGTTCGGCAGTACATATACTAAAGTATACAGTGACGAGTGATGCCGTTTGTATACTCATGTTAAAAATATTAGTAAATAAACTTATTTCAATTTTTCAGGGCCTGTCGCAAAATGGGTGTAGAGAGGTTGATCCACTTATCCTACCTGAACACCTCAGAAAATCCAAAACCACTGGTGTTGAGCAAACCATCGCAATACAAGATCACCAAGTACCACGGTGAGCAGATCGTTCGCGAGGAGTTCCCTGACGTTACCATCATCAAGGCATCCGATATTTATGGATCAGAGGACCGCTTCTTGAAGTTAGTGTTAACTTTGGGCTGTAATTGAAAATCACACGATACATGGGCTGTACCATGTTTTGTCGGACTGTCATTCTTCGTTTGTGGTTCAGACTCCGCATAAAACTGTAGGTCGCCCTCCTTTCAGACTAGGTGGTACGGTTAATGCCGCTCTGGTTGGTACCATAACATTTAATGGTCGAAGTGTAAAGTGTCTATGGACGATGAACAAACAATAAACAATGAAAACTGTGGCATTTAGGATGATAGGTGTTGTATTAGCCATGCAAGACTTTAAATAATCACCTTGATCAGTTGGTTCTTATTGAAATTATGTGGACAGTGAATGGGTGCATTCCCTGCTTGTTGAGCAATTGTAGAAATGTGACGGTGCAATTACATAATACTGTCTCATATAAAACACAGTAAGTTTACACCTCTCCAAGTTGAAGGGTCTGTAAATTCTGGGACATTTCGGGCTCGTTGATAAGACGCTTAGCATAGTCCCGTAGTACATGGTGTCTTAGTATTTGGCTAAAGCCGTTTACGTCTCTTTTAAGATGTGTACTATTTATTAAAACTAAGAAATTAATATTATTGTGCCAATTGCTGTCAGAACTGAACGTTACTAATAATTTCAGAGCATTCGCCCATCCCTGGCGCCGCCAGGTTAAGGCCATGCCACTTTACGCTAACGGACTGAAGACCATCAAACAGCCGGTGTTTGTGTCTGATGTTGCACAGGGTATTGTGAACGCAGCCCGAGATCCCGACACCAAAGGCAAGGTGTACCAGGCTGTCGGGTATGTTTGAATTCATTCTTTTTTAGGTAATTAGTAAATATAATTTAAAGAGCGATACAATAGCAGTTGTGCAAAGGTGGACTGAGAGATTTTTTCAGTCAATTCTATTATTTTAGGCCGCCCCGTCTTTGAGATTTCAAAAATTAAAATTTCCCTAAAATTATATTCCATTTAAATCAAATTTTGATAAACCATTATTAGAACATTGATCCCATACTTTGAGACATTTGTCACTAGCATATCATGCCCTCCACTCAATGCTTCTGTTTGGGTTTTTTTATTCTACTTTTTAAAATATTCCAACTAGACCAATAAGGCTTTTCAGTCTTATTTATAATTAATTAAAATTTAAGAACTCACTTAACCTAACCGGTCCATGTCGGGCGGCCCATGCCTGATAATCTGGTTAAACATGGCCAAATCGATAAAGCTAAAAAAAAAATAAAGCTAAAAGCTAAAACGTTGGATGCCGCTTTGTAGCACGTATTGCCAGCACAATCCGGCCGAATGTGAGTTAGCTGCATTACAAATCAGCGACGTTTTCAATCCAGTGCACCTACTTGTGATGTGGCGTGTTATAAGATATGTGTGCGATACTCACATTGCCCCTTGCTTACACTCTTTAAGAATTTTATGTTGATCAGTTGAGGGATGTAAAATCAAAAGCTGATCCATCCCCTGAAGTGAATTTTCGGTACACAAAAAAAAATCCTTAAAACATTTCTGTTTTTGATTCTTAAAGTTAACATTAGTGTTTAACGGGGCAGTGCTGCTTTCGAAACACTTCAAATGCGATTCGATAGGAAATTTTATGAAGAAATTAACTTGATTTCGGCAAAAATGCTCTAGAGTTGTTTTTGATTTACACCCAATTCATATTCAAGTTGCTTCTGTTTTCTTCCTACATCCATAATTCAATTATATAAAAAAAAAAAACTGCAGTTTGCCATACTCTTGTCACGGAACAAAATTAGTTGAATTGTTTCAGGCCTAAGCGCTACCAACTAAGTGAGATGGTGGATTGGTTCCATCGAGTCATGCGTAAAGATGAAGAGTGGGGCTACATGCGCTACGACATGAAATACGACCCGTTGTTTGCCATGAAGGTGAACATTACCAACATGTTATCGCCTGCCTTCCCGCTGGGATACTTGCACTGGGAGAGCTTGGAAAAGGTAATGAATGCGTTTGACAGTTTGTTAATTATTTGTACATTCTGTTATGAAAAAAGAGCTGTATCCATGTTTGGGTATGCCAGGCAGCGCTATAGTGACTTTTTGTGTTTATAAGAATGCACCTTCCAACACGGTTCATTCAAGAGTTGGATTTAAAATCGTGACAGCTCTATCTGCATCTTGCTTGCGTTAGCTATGCTTATACTGACTGCTGCGGTCAGCATACTGCTAGGAAAAAGTAGACATTGTAATGGCTGATTGTTTATTTAAAGCAATTTTGCTAGCTAAGACATTATTTGTTGGATCAAATAGTGCTTGCAGTGCATCCAAGGAGAAGTTTGTCAATCTTATATAATTGGACTGTAAATACATAACATAACAGTAAATCTCAGGCAGAAAAACCCCATGGGCAAGAGAAATTACTACACACCATCCCAAGTGTCACTCTCTTACTGCCTAATTTTCTTTGACCAAAAATAAGAAAAAGCATTTGGTTCACTATTTTGTTTGGACAAGTGGTCCTAGGCCATTTCTGCCAATGCCTGCCTATAGGAAGAGGCGACTTAAGGGATTTGTCATTCATGGTTCGGATTCCATATAAATCTGATGGTCTCGATAAGAAAATTAAGGTTAATTCTGCCTGGGTAGGTACCATTGAATTTAATGAATGATGGCTGATTCGGCAATGAAAAGTTATCAGTGTTTTCCACCTAGTCCCCGTGTGGTGGTTGGGGCTAATATCATACGTGGGAGTGATATCGGCCAACAATGTTCAGTTACAGAGAAAAACTGTCTAATCATCCATGTTTTTCCATAAAAAACTGTTCAATAATGTTGGGTCACTAATTTTAGATTAAAAGAAGCTATTCTTAAAGCGAGCTCATGCATCATAAAACTATTGAATAAAATGTATTTTCAGGAAGCAACTACGGATGAGGTGAAGTCTGGCGTGCCGACCCTGGAGGACCTGGGCGTGACGCTCACACCCATGGAGAACCAGGTGCCGTGGGAACTCAAGCCACATCGAGCCCACCAGTACTACATGGAAGAGGTGGGCGAGTTTCCAGACCCCGCACCGCCCAAGGTCTACTCTGCACCCTGAACCATGGAATTGTGCTAGGATATAAATAAAACCGTTTAAAAAATAGACATCACTTTCAATGTGTTCCCTACATATTTTTATTTATTTCAAGTAGGTTCTTCAGTAATATAAAACGACATTACTCGGTAGAATCTTTAGGAAACAACAACTTTTTATCATTTGTTAATGATAAAAAGTGCGAACATTTTAATAAATAAAACAAATATATAGTTTTGGAACATTTTATTAGCTTAATCCTTACTGCGGGTTGGGATTGCTGCCCCTGCCGTATCCTCCTCTCTGAAAAAAATAAAATAACTGTAATGATTTCACTTGCATTTTTTTTAACAAATAGCTTACCTGTACTGCCATTGCTCGCTCATGCATAATAAAACAAATTGGTTGTCTGTACAGTCGGTTTACGGACGATAGTTGTACGTGATAACGTCATAAAGAAACATTGATGAAAAATTGCATACTTTGAATTGAATTATTATCACTGAATTATCGATATTTTGTATAATACAAAGGAGTTATCTGAAAATAACACTAGAAATATTGGAACTGCTAGCTCTGACGTCACGCAAAAAGAGAGATAAATGTGTCACAAGTCAATGCTTGGGCTGATCATGCCTCTCTATCGCTTGTTCCACACTCTCGCTGGCACGCTCGTGCTCGGGCGGAACGTGACACTTTTTCGTGCGTGCAGTCGGTGTTCATCAATTTATAAGACGTTATATCGTCAAAAACACTAATTCTGACCAACAAAACCCATTCCCATTTTAATTTTAAGTAACCAGTTTAAGTAGTCGTGCAATACAAGTAAGGCAGTAGAATTGCACCTAGAATGTTTCATTGCTGCATGTAGAGAATGAAGGCAGTGATTTTTCTCCCGACTGCGCAAGGAGGATTATTTAATGTTTATGTGTGATCTGCTGGTTACTTTTTGTCATTTAAGAGGCATCAATGTGGCAAGAGTGATTAAAATCTGACAACTTAGGGATAGGGTTCTGAGCAGTTAGACCTGGAAGATGATTTCGCTAGTTTCATTCAAACAAAGATTAAAAAATTAAGACAAAGAAATCATTTCTTAAAATGTTTAAATCTCGAGAGCCCCGCTACCTTCACGACAGTTGTAGTTTTTGGAGTAGAAATCCGCCTTATTGCAGAGGGAGAAAGAAGCCTGATATTGACAGTAATTTTGGTGCGATCTCCTTATTGCAAATGGCAAAAGTGAACGAAATGTCGTGGGGAAAATACCTAAGGTGAAAGTGGGCGAAATCTCGTGGGGAAAATACCTAAGGTGAAAGTGGGCGAAATCTCGTGGGGAAAATACCTAAGGTGAAAGTGGGCGAAATCTCGTGGGGAAAATACCTAAGGTGAAAGTGGGCGAAATCTCGTGGGGAAAATACCTAAGGTGAAAGTGGGCGAAATCTCGTGGGGAAAATACCTAAGGTGAAAGTGGGCGAAATCTCGTGGGGAAAATACCTAAGGTGAAAGTGGGCGAAATCTCGTGGGGAAAATACCTAAGGTGAAAGTGGGCGAAATCTCGTGGGGAAAATACCTAAGGTGAAAGTGGGCGAAATCTCGTGGGGAAAATACCTAAGGTGAAAGTGGGCGAAATCTCGTGGGGAAAATACCTAAGGTGAAAGTGGGCGAAATCTCGTGGGGAAAATACCTAAGGTGAAAGTGGGCGAAATCTCGTGGGGAAAATACCTAAGGTGAAAGTGGGCGAAATCTCGTGGGGAAAATACCTAAGGTGAAAGTGGGCCAAATCTCGTGGGGAAAATACCTAAGGTGAAAGTGGGCCAAATCTCGTGGGGAAAATACCTAAGGTGAAAGTGGGCCAAATCTCGTGGGGAAAATACCTAAGGTGAAAGTGGGCCAAATCTCGTGGGGAAAATACCTAAGGTGAAAGTGGGCCAAATCTCGTGGGGAAAATACCTAAGGTGAAAGTGGGCCAAATCTCGTGGGGAAAATACCTAAGGTGAAAGTGGGCCAAATCTCGTGGGGAAAATACCTAAGGTGAAAGTGGGCCAAATCTCGTGGGGAAAATACCTAAGGTGAAAGTGGGCCAAATCTCGTGGGGAAAATACCTAAGGTGAAAGTGGGCCAAATCTCGTGGGGAAAATACCTAAGGTGAAAGTGGGCCAAATCTCGTGGGGAAAATACCTAAGGTGAGAGGGTGAGTTAAAATAGTTCAACTGTCGCTGTCAGCGTGCTGAACAAAAAAGATAAATTATTTTTAACTGACCCACAATCATGGGTCACCCACACCTGCATGGGTCTGTGTTGCTAATGAGAACTGTCAGATGTGACAGTGGTTTGACAGCACTCACACTGCACTACCTTGAAACCGTGAGCAACATGACCTTGCATCGGTAACAAATAATTATCAGTTTGAGCGTAATTCGGACCAAGCACTTAATTTTCCTATATTGCAGCTTCATAGACACATATTTACTATTGCATCCTTTAATTTACCACCGGTGCTAATCAAATTACATAATACATATTACCGCAGACATATTAAGTATCCTTTCGACACGTCATATTAAATGTATTTTTATAGAGGTAATGCAGGATGTCGGCAGCTATCGCCGCATTGAAGGAAAAGTGTGTGATGTAAAAATATGTTAGAACTCACAAATTCAAGATCAGCACTGCCGGCACCGACATCAGCTTTCTTGTCGTGGGAGGCGGGCGCTGTGGGAGCGCGGCGGTACGCGGAGCGGTCCTCCGCACCGCGGGTGGGTGGTCCGTCGGGGCGGCCCATGCCTCCGGCGCCACGACGCACGGTCTCCGCACGCACCGACCGTTTAAGAGTGGAGGGCACGATTTCAGGAGGCAGGTGAAGGAATATCCTCAGGTACTCAATACCCTCGTTTGTCAGGTACCTGCAAGGCAATAATGAGGATTATCTCTTTATGCCCCAACTAGGAGAAAAGCATTTTGAACTGCATAATGATTAATACAAAAAAACTTACAATGGCTTAAAATGGTTTTAACTTTGGCTTAACACAGCGTGGATGGTAAATTTAGCTTTGGCTTGTAACCTTTGTTTGTTTTGATGGGTCGTCAATACAAAATGTGTCAGTGACTTATGAAAGTTCTCGTTTTTTGTTAGCTTTATTATCAGTTATGACTTTATCTCAGCCTAAGAATGTACACATTTAATTCAGATTTATGACTAATCTAAAGGAATAAGACGATCAAACCACAAATTTTCACAAAATTCATTTAAGGCTCAAGGACCGGTTGTAAAAGTTGGGTTGATACATGGAAACTGCTACAAAACATTTTTTAAGGTTGCTCGATACACTTAAGCCCTATTAGACTGTTAGAAGTCTTCTTCTTGGCTTGGGCCTTCCTATTCTTAGATTAGCTTCTACCTATTACCAATAAAAAAAATATCTGCAAGACTCGAGAAACATTTCCACCTATCAGCGTTTATGCAAGTCCTTCACAGTGGCTTTCTGCCTGGCTGCATGCATGGTTTGTTCGGTTTTTGAGCGGTGCGAGCCTTTCTACCTAATATTTTCATTTTGCGGCACCATATTATGAAATAGAAGATCATGTCCCAACCTCGATTGAAACCCTGCGCTCCTACCAATGTATGTGTTCGGTGAAGCTATTGAATGCCGAGTTCCACACCTTCATTTATACCTATAAATAAAATAATAGGCCCAATTCGACTGCAAGCATACCTACGTACCTATTATGAAGGGTTAAGACGCGAATGAATAATAACAAAGGTGTGACGTGATATTCAAGGACATCGCCAGCCGATGGGCACATTAAGCTCTTGGGGGCGGCTGCCCCCGCACTCCTGGTAACAGTACACTATAAATAAAAGTTCGTCTAGTACTACCAATCGTTTCACTGATCAATCTGAACTCACCAGTAGAAATGCCTCCATGCGAACTGTTCCTTAACGTAGCCGCGTGACTTGAGAGACTGCATCGCTTTGATAACCTGCAGGTTGGGGATTTTCTCCAGGTCAGGGTGCTTCGGCGCATGATAGTCTTTCTTGGCGACCATGACGCCCTCTTTAAATAAGTACTCGTAGATAGCGACACGGTTCTGTTTCGGCATCAACATCTTGACGAGTTGTCCTGCAACCACAGACAACTTTAGCCACACGTCTTACCTCGGCGGCCCAGACACATCGCAGCATAACCTCAAACACTTCGGCGACACTGAACAGTACTGGCAAAAGAGTTAAAGATATGTTTTTCAAATCGACTTTAAAGTATTAACGTATTCCCGACACTAATGTTTTTTGAAGCCAAATAACACTCATGTTTTGAGGAGTAAAGAGGGTATGATTCACCCAGAGATTCTAAAGCAATCGACACTCGTGAAGAGGAAATATATTTTTGAACACATAGCCATGTTACATGTTAACGAATACAGGATTTCAGGAACCTTTTCAGTTGGAGATTGGTTAAATAAACTAAGAAACGAAATTATTCCGGGATTTTACCTTCTACCGTATGACAGTAAAAATGCCGGAAAGAGCGAGAAAGATAGAAAACTGACTCGCTGTCAGTTTGACATTTGACAGCTGATATACCCTTCCAACGATCCGAAATGCGTATATTGCAGAGATTGCAGAGAAAGCGGATACAGTGAAAACGTGAGCTCCGAATTGATATCAATGCTCATAGCCACAGTCGGTCAGTCAGTCAGCATGTTTGCGTCCACTGCCAGACATACGCCTCTCCATTTTGTATCCACCACTGCTTTCCGCCGACGCACTTGATGTCGTCATCCCACCTGGCCACAACCAAAATCGTACGATATCAAACCGGATCGCACTTGAGCAAACATATGTATCAGAGCCTAACCTAACTACTTCGAAAATGCCTTGTAAGATCCGAGTGCATTAAAGACCAAAAAATCAAAATCAACGTCAAAGTATAATCAAACACGTCACTTTGCGTGGACAGTATGGAAGGAACTCTATGCGGTTCACTAAAAGTGACGTGTTTGAACATTGATTAAATCGGCCGTCTTCGTGCAACCGGTGCTAAGTATCGAGAGTAGTTATTCCAGGCCTAGAATTGTCTAACTTGACTAGCAAATGGCGAAAGGCCTTCGTTATTTCAGAATACAAGTGCATACAATCAGAGAAATAGGGATAAACACCAAAGAGTTGCGCTACTATATATAGAGTGAACCCAAAAAAAAAACGTACGATCTGACATATAATTTCAACTCTTTCCTCATTGGAAATTATGGCAAGAGTGAAAGCGATGACAAGCTGAAGTCTAATGACTATTAAGTCAAACAAAGTTTTTAAATCCTCCTAAGTTCGTAGAAAATAAAAAATAATAATAATAAAAAATAATTGATCAAGTGATTTTAGGTGCAAATAGGCGTGTGTTCCCGTGTTCTATGATATTCACAGCGGATTTATAAAAGAGCTTCGTGGAGATATATCATTTCATGTGCAAGTAAAATATCGAATGATATCGCGGATACACCTGGGGCCCATTCAGGTAAGAGTGAGTTCGAATTCGTCGCTAAATATTAACTCACTTTTTTAAATAGTTGTTCATATTTTCACACTTCTCGAACATCATTTAGTTTGGTAAATTCTGGTTTTTCCCGTAAATACTTTGGAAGTATAAATAACAGTTCCGTAATTTAAATAATGATATATGTTCTTAGATCTACACCGTCGCTGTACATAATGTTTTGAAAACTTACGGTTTTTCGGTGTACAATGCGGTGCTTTGCCTACTTGTTTCGCCTCCGTCAGACGTAACTCTGTGGCAACGAAGTGGCTCTGACGATGCTTCCGTCGATGGAGCCGAAACATGTCGGCCAAGCACGGCATTTCACACCGGAAAACAGTAAGTTTTCAAATCATTAAATAATAATATATTTCCATTGACTTATATATTACTTCGTATATTTATTAAATCATTGTATATTTCCCAATTATTTTTTCGGTTAACTCACTCCCGAACTCTAACTCACTATACCTAATTTAGTAGGTAGGCTAAATAAGTAGACGCAATACCCGCGAATGGTATGTTTTGTTGGTTCGGATCTTGGATCCAATTCCTCGTCTTGGGAGTTCTTGGGGTATCTGCCATTCCCGTATAACCCACCCGGATTAAAATTAAAGTAATAGTTGATTTTTCCGAGTTTTCGAAGTAGGTACCATGGAACCTTCATTCTGACGGTCTTTACGGGCTTGTGGAGTTGGAATGGGAATACATTCCTCTTTGAAGCCTGAAAGCCCCATCGCTGGGGACAATTCCATTTCCGGACGGCTGTACTTTTTTGCTCATTCGTATTTTCGCTATTGCAGTATTTCTCGAATCTCAAAATATCGAGCAGTCTTGGCAAGTTTTGAGCAAATGGATTAGCAGGATAAAACATTTAAATTAATGGTCACACTGCCATTGCTAACCGCCATCTTTCTTTCTAACCTTTTTCCGGTGTGTCAGGTTCTCTGTTGGACGGGAGGTGAATATATTTTTATATTTTCCTCTTTATTTTAATCCATTGTGCAGTAATTTACCACCATATTACTCTTATCTAACAGAGCAAGACGTGTGAGGTAAAATATTATAATTCGAGAGTGTTTGCTTGAGTTGGTACTCCACGTGTGTTTCGTCGTTTGTCAACGACTGATCACTGATCCTGCGTCTTTGCCTCTCCAGCTCCCTTTATTTTACCATTATTTCTACGTGGAGGCTTTACAGTCGCAGAAAAGATATCTTATAACTCGTAAAGATGTTTGTAAACAATGTCTCATCGTGCTGAGAAGGGTCGGTCTTTTAGTGTGCAAAATCATATGAAAGAAAACACCATGGATTGACTATCCCCTGTTTTCACCACCTTCAGTTATCTGAAATCCAATAAGTAACTTTCGGTTACATTCGGTACATTGCATATTTACATGGTGTAATCGAAAGGTAACTGGGATTTTTGTAGCTGGAGGTGGTGGAAACGGGCGTGCATCGGCGTTTCTCAAACTGTTGGTACGTGACCAACCAAAATGGTTTAGCATATTCTGTTTTTTTTTATGTAACTGCACTTCGGATGGAAATCACGTCGGGGTCACCACTTTGGCGTAAGTAAATGTCGACTCGCCAGTCCGGAGTGAAACGCGTGCAATCTGGTAGAAGGGCGTATATTCACTAAATAATTCGGGCGCGCGTCGCAGCGCGCGTGGACTGAGCCGGGGGGAAACACCTATACACGTGTGTGTGTGCGGTATGCTTACAAAGCATGCCGCCACACAACTATGACTCTGAATGTTCAATCTGAGTTCTCACCTAAATTGGCGTTTACGGCAAACCGATCGACTGGCGTTTTCCGTAAAGACGTCAAACTCCATACAAGTTTTTACTAAATATTCTGTGGTTTTATTTCTCCAAGCTGTCAAAGTCAAACTCGGACTTCCGATTTGTATGAAAACAAGGAGTCGACGTAAACGGCAACGTCGACGTATTTACGGCAACCGTAAGCTTGAGTAAGCTGTCAAATCAAACTCGGACTCGCAAATGTTAGTTCGCTTAACGCCCACTGCGCGCGCTCTTCAATTTCTCCATATATATATATGAAATATATATATTTGAAAACGCCAGTGGATCGGTTTTGCCGTAAACGCCAATTTAGGTGACAACTGGGACTTCAGGCTCAGGCCATATTTGCCCAACATACCTCATATGAACTAGGTGATATACCAGAACCTTTGGTATGTTGAATGGCTATATTAAACTGGATGGAAAGAATGGAACGTTTCGACCATCATTCATTAAATGCGATGTTTCCAATCCGGGCAGAATCTATCCTACCGCCTAGTAATTAAGGGGACCTACAGTTTTACGTGGAATCCGGAACACGAACGACAGATCCCTCTCTTGTTGTCTCTTACGACATCCACGACTGACCGATTGTATTCCTTTTTAAATTTCCAAACCCACACAGCACAACTACATCAACGAATCCCTGAGCTGCATCTTACTACATGTAAATGAAGAAATGAAATGGATAGCTTATCACTACAGTGAATTCATACAGTATAGTATAAATACATAACATGTTATTCATTTTTAGCAACTAAAGCAAGATGACGAACTCAAAGGGTTATCGCCGCGGAACCCGCGATCTATTCGCGCGGAAGTTCCGCACTCGCGGAGTTATTCCGCTTTCCACCTACATGAAGGTGTACAAAGTGGGAGATATCGTTGATATCAGGGTAAGTTTAAACCTGAAAACCATTGTAGCAATGCTGTGATTAAACGCTTTGGTGACGGACCTCTGCAATTCGGAAGAGGAGGCTGTGAAAAAACCTGACCTTTTTGCAAGGGGCCAAAGTTGGCAAAAATATCCTTTTAGAAAAATGCTGTGCTCTTTCACAGCATCACTGATTATATTTGCAGTCAGTTGACAGACAAACAAATTTGTTTGTCATCAAGTGATTGCTTTCACTGCACAATCATGTCATGAATATATATTTCGAAAACTAAAACAGAACTCAAGACTTTTAAAGACAAACGCCTTGGTCGGTTTTGATGGGGTTTTCTTGACCTTTGCAATTTTCCATGACCTGCTATGCGGTTGGATGCAAAATTTGGTCACAATTATATTTTAATGTATTATAAAGGTATAATAAATATGAGATGTTTTTAAAAAAAATGCCATATGCATGGTTTTTTGTAAATTGGGTTTGATGATTTAGAGCAATCTATTATCCGGCAATATGCTGCCATATCACACCTTAAGGTGGCCCAACCCGGCGGGCCTAACTCATTCGCGGGCACGGTACAAAACCGTGCTGTTGCGCTTCTGGGACCGTCTCTGTTTCAAAGAATAAGAAAGGCTTCGTGATAAGGAAGATACAACATGTCCACAAAAAAGACAATATGCATAGTGTATGATTTAGTATGAATTACGAAAATTTTAATTTTAAAACGACTTATAGCTAAAAGTAAACCACGACCGCTGTAGTCAAAAATCTAACAAAAACCAAATAGATCATAAATCTTGATTAAATAAGCTATGTCTGATGACTAATCTTTTTACGATGTTTTTACTTTATCATTGCGTAATCCACCTTCAAAGTTATTGTATAAAACGCGCGAAAAAATCGAACTTTCGGACCTTATAACTTAGAAACCAAACACAATTTTACAATGCCAATGGTCATCAGACATCTAGTTCGATCAAATAAAGCTATTTTGAGCAAAATTTTGGATCTCTGACAAGAAATATGGGCGTGATCTTCTTTCCCCTTTTGTATGGGGAGATGAGCGGGTTGGGCCACCTTAAGCATTATGACCTGCTCCCCCTCCAAATTATTCTCTAGTCTAGTCTACACTCGGGTGATCATTGCCTGAAAAAAGGCATTAACATTGTTTTAAACTCATACTATTTGACAAACAATTTTGAGTTCACTATAATAAATTAGAATCTGTGTGTTTTCAGGGCAACGGAGCAGTACAGAAAGGCATGCCGCACAAGGTATACCACGGGAAGACTGGCCGCGTGTACAACGTTACCGCTCACGCTCTCGGAGTGATCGTCAACAAGCGAGTCCGCGGAAACATCATCCCCAAGAGGATAAATATACGCATTGAGCATGTGAAGCACTCCAAGTGCCGCCAAGACTTCCTCACGCGTGTGAAGGATAACGAGATCAGACGTGCGGAGGCGCGCGCCGCCGGCAAGGTTGCCGTCCTCAAGAGGCAGCCCAAGCAGCCCATCCAGGCCCACATCGTGAAAGGCTATGACAAGCCCATTCTCCTAGCGCCCATCCCCTATGAGTTCATAGCCTAAACTGAGAGTACATATTTAAAAAAATAATTTTATTGTTTCATTTATTAACTAGCTGAGTTACCTGGCTGTATATAAGTATTCTATATTCAGAGTGAACCTGTCAAAACATAGTATGGGATCAGCACCAGACTAACCATACGAAAACAGGTTTAGTCCGGCGTATCCAAGTTGTCCACCCACTCTGAATATGGCTGTATGTGTGCATCCAGGTAATAAACTATCTATGGGCCAAATTTTATCCAAATCTGTATAGCAATTTTTTTGTCATTAAGAACCTCAAAAGACCACAAGATAGAAGTTGAGCTAGGAATGATGTAGAAAAAACAACAGCATTTGCAGAACACCTAAAAAAGATATTTACACCACTGCCTTGTGCTCACCCTGATTAAGATGACAACATAGCAGATTATCTACAGTCGCCTAATCAATTATGTTACCCATTAAAAACAGTAGGTCCCAACGAAATAAGCCAGATAAGGTTTTCTTACAAACTCGGCACAAAAAAAGAAATACTTGCAATACTAACTTCTGATTAAAAAACACAATCTATACTAATCAATCTGTAAGGGGTGTTCATGGAGTAAGTTGCTTTGTTTTCTAAGATACTTCGTTTGTAGACTTTATGTATGATACCAAAACTGTATTGACAATTTTTATAAATCTGTTCTGTATGTATGTTCCTCCATAACTCAGATCATTCGAATTAGATAAAACTTAGTACACGTACATTTAAATACCCGGGAATTAGGATAGGCTAAATAGAATTCATTCCCGCTTACGCTAAGATGTGGCTGTCATACAAACCGGAATACTCCCCACGGCGGATGGCAGGGCTAACTTTTTCTAAACCATGGAACAGTTTAACTAATAGGAAGAGCGATCAACGAGGTATATAATTTGTAGATATTTAATACAAAACTTAAGAGAACAGCGAAAACTAAGTAATCGAAAATTATAGGTGTTAAAAGGGCCTGCAGAAACTCTGTGATATCATGTGTCTTACCTCAACATAATCATTATCATCTTACCTAACATTCTGAATCAATAACAAATTATTAAAAAACACTCGACCCGATTTATATGTGTATTTTATCAACGTATAGCATCTCTGGGAGCAGTCAGGTTCAGGGTGGGTTACCGTTTTCGATGTTGAGGCAGGCTGTGGTTTGAAGTCCACATAAAACTTAAGATCTCTTCGATACTTATTTACTAGGTATGTAATATTGCAGTACAAGTACAAAAAGGTTCAGGCGACACATTCTTTTAATTTTTTTTTAAATAACCACCAAATGTTTTTGAAGCTCTAAATAGAAATGATTTGATGTGTCTCAATAATTCTTACGATATTGATGCAATTTGGTAGATAGATACATCCTTTCTATGCCTGCATGGTAATTATTCCGAAACAATAAACAACAATACATTACTGGACCAACCCTTTGAGCAACTTTTTATCCATGAAATAATTCAGCCTGACATTAACCCGAGCGGAGCCGGGTACTGCAGCTAGTATATTTATATAATAGCACAAATTTTCTGAAAAGTAGCTCACGGCATAATAATCTAATATAAGTAGCTTAAAAGCTAACATTCAGACATTCACCATTATAGCATGTCGATACACCTATCGATGTCGATTAAAGTTTGTCAATCTCTAACATAAATGTAAAATTAAGCTTGTGTTCGTGCTCCCGCCACGGCCGAACGCCACTTCCTTTCCGTTCCTCAGCCAATGATTGATGAAGGATAACATTAGGCGAGCCAGTTCCCTCCAATGAAAACCGTCCAATATGTTCACGACGATGTGTGCGTGCGGCATGTACGTATAAGCTGGGTTTGTGGTCGTAGCAAAAATGGAGACAGCGGGTCTCGTTGCTGGTACGCTACATAACAAATCTCCTTTCTTTGATCAGTGGGTTACTAGGACAACAAATGATGTATCATGGATAAAGCAACCCAGAATTAAGGCTGAATATATAAGATATACAGTAGTGGCTCTTGGAGCTGTAGACCTCGCAAGTCGTGTCTTTTTGAACATTGAATTTTTATTTTTAGGGTTCCGTACCCAAAGTGTGAAAACGGAACCCTATTACTAAGCCTCCGCTGTCCGTCCGTCCGTCCGTCTGTCCGTCTGTCACAGGGCTGTATCTCAGTAACCGTAACAGGTAGACAGCTGAAATTTTCACAGAGTGTGTATTTATTTTGCCGCTATAACAACAAATAGGTAAGATTAAAAAATAATTAAAATTAAAGGGGGCTCCCATACAAAAAACGTGATTTTTTTGTTTTATTTTTTACGATGGTACGGAACCCTTCGTGTGCGAGTCCGACACGCACTTGGCCGGTATTTTTATTTGCTGGAATAAAAAATTCTATGTATAAACATCGAACCTGCTTGCAGAATTTCAAGAGAATCGGTTGAGAAACGTGAACTGTAGAGGAAAAAATATTTTTTTCAAAATTCTTCTACCATTTTGAAAACAATTTTAAAAACTGGCTTAACTAAAAAAATTTTATATATACATCTAACCTGCTTGCAAAATTTCATGAGAATCGGTTGCGAAATGCGCCCTGTAGAGCAACCGGACAGACATACTACATTTGAACATTTTTCAAAATTACTCCATTTTGCAAAATGTTCAAAGCCTGGCTCGACTAAAAAATTCTATTAAAATATCGAACTTGTTTAAAAAATTTGATGCAAATCAGTTGAGGAATGCAACCTGTACAGAATAGCCGAACATACCTAAGATAGTGCAAGTTGCAAAAAAGTGATATCTTCTAATATCTGCAATCTGACATTTTTCTACACAAACTTGGCGTCCCTAATGGCAAAATTCGATTTATTCCTGATTGAAATTAATTACAAAAAACCAACATGTATAATTATAACTGAAACACATCTTTCCTCGGCTATAACCGACAGTATTGTCAACATACCTGGGTACTCATTATTTCGGCAGGACAGGAGCGGTGGAAAAAAATGGGGAGGTGTCGCAATGTATGTCTGCAGTTATTATCAAAACAATGCTCCAGTAATTGCTAGAAGAAACGATACCTATCACCGAAATAATGTTGAAGCTCTATGGTTGGACTTACAATTTGGTGAATTCAAACTCTTGCTTGGCGGCGTGTACCGACCCACACACTACACCTTGGAGGAATCAGACATCCAACTGTTTGATGTCATACATGAGGCCGCCGAGTCCAACACCACCCTGATCATGGGCGACTTCAACCTACCAGACATCAGTTGGCCACTCAAAACCACCGACGGGTATAATTTGCTAACTAGCAAGTTTATACAAATGTACACTGATAGCAACCTAGAACAGCTAGTGACTCATCCAACCCGAAAAAGAAATAATGAGGAGTCACTTCTTGACCTTGTCAAGTGTAATGATCCTAAATTGTGCACAAAAATAGAACACCATGCCAATATAGGCAAAAGTGACCACCTTGTTCTCATAGCCACTGTACAAATAATTTTAACTAACAGTCATCAGAATATTGTGAAACCACGTCCTAACTACTTTAAGGCAGACTATGAAGCAATAAATACATCACTAACGCCCGTTGCCACCACCTCCAGCTACAAAAATCTTAAAGTTACTTTTCGGTTACACAATACAAATATGCCATGTAACCGAAAGTTACTTACAGTCAAAGGGAACTTTCAAGAAAATCCTCAAAAAATATTATTTGCAAAGGCAAACGATATAAAGCTCGACTTTTTGCCCCACACCTTCGATCGCACGCAGTCATATACACCCTCTCATATCCTCTCACACACACATACACTACACATACATACATCACACACGAAGGTACCGATTTTTCTTTTTTTCAATTTTTTTATTTTTTCTTTTTCACTCTCATATATCCACTCTCCTTCTCGTCATTAATGTACCCTGTCCATAGGCGCCTAATTTAAGTAATTGTTTTGAAAGGATTCTGAAAGGGGTGTACTGAAAACCAGCTTAGCAGCGAGAGCTGCGTACCGGCTGAGTGCATACCTATTTAGCGCAGCACTTACATCTTAATGCATGTTTTTATGTTATAAGTTTCTCTTTTTTATTATGTCTTGTTTATTGTTGTTTTATGTATATTGTTGTTATGCGCTAAATAAACGATTTGATTTGATTTGATTTGATTTGATTTGACTTATCGGATTTCAGGTAACAGGCGGTGGTGAAAACAGGGGTAAGAAAGGTGAACATCGCAAATAATGAACACACTGAAGTCATTGCTTCATGGGATGAGTTTAGATCAACAACTAAGCAAATACTGAGCACCCACATACCTATATCTAAGCCAAATAAGGTATCGGAAAACAAACCATGGATTAACAAAGAAATTATCTATCTCGCTGACAAAAAGAAGAAATTGTGGAAACTCTACCAGCTGAACAGATCCGCTGAGGCATATGCCGCTTATCGTGAGATAAATAACAACACTGTAGCCATGACAAGGCGAGCCAGGCAAGTGTTTAAAACACAAATAGTAGACAATGGACCCAAGGCTTTCTATGGATATATTCGTAAGCAGCTCTCATCAAAGGTAGGTATTCCACCGGCTCTCCGCGCACAGAACTCCGAAATTGTAACTGACAACCAAGAAGTATTAACATCTTTGCACAACAATTTTGAAAATCATATGTTCGCGAGAGCAATGATGTTATGCCTAAAATATGTATACCGAGAATTGAAAGCTCTTTAGAAACAGTAGAGTTCAGCGCTGTTGCAGTAAATAAAGCCTTGAACTCATTTAGAGATAACACTGCAATGGGGCCAGATGGGCTCCCAGCAATTTTTCTCAAAAGGTGTTCTGCTGAACTCAGCAACAGACTAGCACATATAATGACTCTGTCCTTTGAAAATGAAAAGCTGCCGACAGACTGGAAAGAGGCTATAGTAACACCCATATACAAAAAGGGTGACAAACTTGATCCCGCCAACTATCGTCCAATCAGCCTGACAAGCATAGTGTGCAAGATTATGGAGAAAATTATAACTGAGAAAATAAGATCATTTCTGTCACAGGAGAATGTAATTTTGGACGAACAACATGGATTTGTACCGAGACGGTCAACAGTGACCAACCTGCTTGAGTGTTTAAATAAATGGACACTTGAATGGGACGAAAAAAATCCTATTGACGTGATCTACCTCGACTACGAAAAAGCGTTTGATAGAGTGCCCATTAAGAACGGCCCGTAAGCTATGCTCCCCATACAAACGTAGTTTACTAATAATTTGGAAACCGCTATTCCAATTAAATTGATATTTAATATCTAATATCAGGTAACAAATATCTGTGTCTGCATGCTTTTGTTTTTTTGAAAAATCCAAACCGAATGAAATGAAAGCAAAAAGAAAATCTTCATACGGATTTTGTTTTCTCTATGGTTTGACCCAGAATACATTTACGGAAAAAACAAAGGCATGCAGACACAGATATTTGTAGCCTTATATTAGATACCAAATATCAAGTAAGTTGGAACATTGGTTTTCAAATGATTAGTAAACTACGATTGTATGGGAGGCGAAATTTTGAGGTGCTTACGGGCCGACCTTAAACGGCTTTTATTAAAGTTAGAGCACTTTGGGCTCCGCGGAAATCTCTTATTGTGGCTCAAGGACTTCCTTAAAGACAGAACGTTCCGTGTCCGAGTAGGAGAAGAAGTTTCTGACCCATACAATGTCCTCAGCGGTGTGCCGCAAGGATCCGTGGTGGGCCCGGACATCTTTGGTTTATTCCTTACAGATTTAAGAGCGATAATTAAACTTAATTTCTCGCTCTATGCTGATGACACTAAGTTCTTTGCAAACCCAATAATAACTCAAAATCAAATACAGTGTACTTTGAACGACATCATTGAGTGGACAAGAGAGTGGTTACTGTCACTAAATGCCAGTAAATGTACAGTGCTGCACATCGGACCCAAAAACCCACACCTACAATACTTCATTAATGGCAATATTGTGGAAGAAGTCACATCTCAGCGCGACCTTGGTGTTACGATAGCAAATAATTTCAAATGGGAAACACACATAATGGAAGTTGTCAAGCGGGCTAACTCATTGCTCTACATGATAAGAAAAGCTTTCTCTTACATAACCGCTGAACTATTTTTAAAACTTTATAAAACATATGTCCGCCCTATTTTAGAATATGCCTTTCAGATCTGGAGCCCATACCTACAAAAAGACATCGATATTTTAGAACGAGTCCAGAGGAGAGCTACAAAAATGATTGTGCATCTAAAGCATCAGGAATATGAGCAACGGCTAAGGGCACTAAAGCTCACACCTCTTCATGAGCGAAGGCAGCGTGGAGACCTCATCGAAGTCTATAAGATCCTCAATAATTACTACAGTACCTCCAAGCTCAACGAAATGTTTGCAATAAACACATTGACTCACCTTAGAGGACATAGCCTAAAGCTGAACCACTCTTCATCAAGGACAAACCCCAGAAAACATTTTCTTTGCAACAGAGTTGTACACTCCTGGAATCAACTACCACAGGAAGTCATAAGTGCCAAAACAGTTAATGGGTTCAAAAATTTACTAGACAAATATAAATATGAAAATAGACCATAAATAAACGAACAAAAAACAAAAAAAAAAACAAGTGCACTCAGTAGTTCTAAAACCTGATATGCACGCATCAGCTTATAGCTGCTAGTGTTATAAACCAAATAATAATAATAATAATACAAAAACATTTTTGCCCAATCTTGGAATGGAGGCTTTTCTACGCTTGGTCAATAAAGAAAGTATGAAGTTTGTCGTCAGTGGGCTTTTCAAGTCACCCCACGCAGTGACTTCACGCCTTCGCGCCGACGTCGCCGCACCGGCCTGAGACCTGCCCTCTGATCATCTCACACCTCGCGCAGCTACACCACCTCCTGCGTTGCTAAAGGCGCCTGACGAGCGGAAGTGGGAGGTAGTCGTGGACTTTGTTGACGTTTTTTAAAGAAACGGAATCCGGCAACACACGAGATGACAACCGTCGCTAAGAAAGCTGAGTGCAGAGACGAAACACAAAAATAAATGTATGTATTAACTGCAAAATTAAATACAAGTACTATAGTTTATTTGTTATTTTCTCTTTATTTCTTATTTTTCTATATTATCTGTATTATATCTTTATCCATATTTAATAATTTCCGATGTTCTATGCACAAATCAAGGCAACAGGGTTAAATTACTAAAAAGTACACATCATTTGTAATTATCATAATTTTATTTTGCATTATAACAATGTTTATAAAACAAGGAATTTTATATTTACATATACAGGTATGGCCTCTACCCTATAGGAAGGTCCTTAATAAATACTGCAAAAGTAAGTAATTATTTTATAATCAATGTGACCTATAATTTTTAACATGATTATAATCTCGCTATTTACATTACAATGACTATTATTTATCTAAAATAAATAATTTCTTAAAACTCAACAAGATGCACAATCTCTAGATTGATAAAACAGTATGTATCCTGTTTCTGATGACTTCTGTATATCTGAAGTTAGGCCATAAAAGTCTTCAATAGCAGACGCTTCAATTTTCTGAAAAAATAAAATCGACATGTATATTTATGACTATTCACTAAAACACATTTTGGTGGAATATGCAAATGAATAGACAAGCTGTTGTAAATTGGTAAAATGTATCATTATTTCATTGAGGGCACTAAATATTTTGGATGTGTTTACAATTGAGTAATAAGGAACACAGCTTTATAAACCAATAACTAGGCTCGAACTTGTGAAATGACTTCTAATCTTGCAAGACAGACTTGTTATATTATCTAGCTAGACATTATGACGTAGGGTGCTAATTTGAACACTAGTACCAACTCTATTAGATATAATAAGAAATAGTTAATTCAGTTTGTGAAAATCTGGTGGCGGCAACAGCGGTATCTAGGTAGGGATAGTAGAGGTTTACAAAAAGCTGTCAATATGTATGCATTACAAAATCGAAGTAAAGATTTTTTTAAGATAAACACAAACACACAAATTAATAGCTGGCGAGGAGAATACTCACATCTACCATATCATCGTCAAACAAAAGCCAGAAGCCGTGACTCTTGACAATGCTTATGTAATGCCCTCGGTTGGGTCCCGAGCCGCAGTGAACTACCACCGCAACCAGGTCATACAGCCGGTCAGGATTAACTGCGTCGTCTGACTGTAAACAAAAACAATTCTATATAATACAATAAAATACAATATAATCAAATCCTTTATTTACTTTTTTGGCCATACAGCATTGTCAATAGCATTTAATATAGATAAATTACTTCGTGTTTCAAAATAAAAATAAAATTTTAAAAAGGACAATTTCAAGCAAATATCATAAAAAAAACTTTGCACAATATAAAGCAAAGATAAAACAAACTCAGCCATAAAATCACATTCAAAATTAAAAAATTAAACATAAAAAGAAACCATTTAAAAACATCACATCCTTACATATTTTATAAGGTGTTCAAAGCATATGTTTTATGTTGAACAGTCCTTCAAATCAATAAACAAAAGAAGAACTCCACAAGATGTCCTACAAATATATAGAATAAATATTTATCAGCGGATAAGTGACTTCCAAGACCATTTTGATATCAAATTTATGGCTGAATATTTAGAAAAAAAAGACAGATTTGAATACAAGAGTAAATAAAAGTGACTAAAAATTTTTAGTTAATGAAATACATATTTACCGTATTAAACAATCTCAGCTCCAAGGGGAACACGACCCTGTGGGAAACTTTGATGTGTCTGTTGTACTGCTCCATGTATTTGAAGCGCTTGAGGTGCAGGGCGAGTATGAGTGGCAGCTTCTTCACGCGCATGCGCTTCTGCGCTTCCTGGTAACTGCTGCAGTTGTCACACTTGAACTTGTTGTCGCTGCAGAGAGTCTCTGTGTCGCTGAAGCACTTAAGGCAATGAGTGATGCTCGTATTTTGTCCAATGTCCACCTAAAATTATAATCATAATAATTATTATTGTGCTGTGAGGTTTCCCGATTATATCGCAAGAAAAGGGAAGCTCTATTTTGGAAGTATCCATCTAGGAGGATACAGTATGTTTAATGCAATCAAATGCGAATCTGAGTTCACTTCTCAAAGTATAAATACACCTTCACATAAGGATGAGACTGTAGAGAGAAAAGCCATAATAGTAGCCGTAGTAGTTGGTCCCTTCTTCGTCTGTGATAAATAAACGGTTTTTGATTACTTTTTACAATCTAAGCTAAAAGATTATTGGCTCAATAGCCATAAAAGGAGTGGCTATCCTGGGTGTCAACGAATGTATTGTTCAAATGATATTGTATGGTATTTTATATGTTTCCAATTATTGATCTCATGAGTACGTCCGCGATCGATTTGCCAGGAGGTACTCAATATTGAGGACTCCGACCAGAATTGATATAGTCTACTACAGCCCCACTAATTCGAATGATCATGTCTCAGTGAAATGCAACTACTGCCCAATTTGCAAAAGACAACATGAAAGTGGCTTAAGTGCTGATCCTCTGGCCAATCGTCCAAAACTTATCTAGCAAACTTTCCACGAGAGCCTATTCTTCACGAAATCAAGATCGACATTTCTTGGCGATCATACAACCACATACAACCTCAAGTGGCAACTGCCCCCGGCATGCGGACGGTCTATGTGCGAGAAACGACAAAGAAAAATCCGATGCATTTTGTCTGCAAGTGATGAATAAATTAGATGAATGCCTCCAAACCGATTTGCAAATGAGGCCCCTGATCATCAGTTTGGATTCAGAGCTGAGCATGCCACGATCCGAAAAGGTACACAGAGTTACACAACATATTCGCCATTCAATGGAAAAGAGAGAGTACTGCTATGCAGCATTCCTTCTCTATAAAATAAAAAAATCCTACCCACAGGTTTTACTCCCTAATGAGATCTTATTTGGAGCAAATAATTTTTCAATTAAAAGTAGACGACACATGCTCAGAATTCCATATAAGTGCCAGTGTCTTTCAGGGTTGTCGGCACGGTTCTGTACACACTCATCACGGCAGACTTGCCAGAGACTACAGGAATTCTAACAGCTACCTACGCAGACGATAGCAGACCTGTCTAGTCATGCCAGACCTGTTGAATCTTTAGCTCTGCTGCCAAACCACATGTACAAGGTGGTAATGACTGGAGAGTAAAAGCAAATGCAAACAAGTTACACCACAACTTTTATTCTACGCAAAGGGGACTGTCCAAGTGTAATGCTGAGATTTTACCACATAAAAGATTGAAATACCTCGGCATACATTTGGACAGAGGTCAAACGTACTACGAAAATGTAAAGAATAAAAGGTTTGAACTAAACTCTCGATACAGAAACCTGCAATGGCTGATGGGAAGACCCTCAAGACTAAGCCTTTGCAACAAACTTGTCCTGTACAAGGTCATAATAAAACTGGTTTGGACCCATCACATACACTTGTGGGGGACTGCCAGAAAAGTTACATTGAAATCTTGCAACAATTTCATAACAAAATACTGTGCAACATAGCAAATGCACCATGGTTTGCAAAACACTCAGAAATCCAAAAATATCTGACTGTCCGCCCTGTGAAAGAGGAGATTAGATGGCACATTTAAAAGGGAAAAAAAGTACAAGGAATGCTTATACAAGCACCCAAATGCTTTCGCTTGCCAACTGCTTGACAACAGCAAAATTGTCAGACGACCTAAGTGCCAGATGATGCCTTGATGATCTTGGGTGCCGAATGTGAAGCTATGCTCTAAATACGAGAAGAGCTGCGACTGAGCAGTGCCCCTCACACGCCAAAATTGCATATTAAATATCTGATTATGGTTGACAAACTGATTGCAATTGGACAGATACAAAAAAAATATTACATTCACAACTCTCTTATGAAAACTTTCTAATTGTCATACTGGCAACGCCGCATCAGCTTGTTTGAGAATATGCAGTCACCAGCCTCGTGAAAGTTAAACAAATTCATTACTCCATGAACACTGTATTCGAGGTAAGAGGTTACCCAAATGTTTTGATCGAATCTCTTATCTAGAAGTACCATTGAACCTTCATCCCGTAAGTCATTCCAAACTTGTGGAGTAGGAATGGGAATGCATTCCTCTTTCTCTCGCATATTAATAAGAACCTAGGTATTTCATTGTTTTGGGTCACATCCTATTGTAATAGGCATAAATATGAGCAGTCCACTTATTTTACTGCCCTCATAAATACCTGTCAATGTTATGTAATTCTTGTTCTTATCACACAACAGTCATTGAATAAATTATACTTGAGTTGTCACTGTACAATTCTTATCCCATGTTATCTGTGTCCAAAAAGATCTTCGAAAATGAAATAGAGAAATGAACTCACCTGTAAATCAAAGAAGTGCTCATCCTTACTACTAACAGTTTCACAGTTGAGACAACGCGTCTCGCTTGTGAGCGTCCCCTGGAATATCTCATGCACCCACGTGGGTGGCTCTGGATTCTGGTTGGTTGCACCATTGCAGGTTGCATTCTCACCAATACCAGTTTTAGGAGGTTTTACAGTTGTTTGGTTACGTTCAGCTAAAATGACAAAATCACACCATAAATGAATAAAGCATATCTTTACAGTCATATATTGTTTATTCGTCATCTATAGACAGTACACTGCACTCAAATTTCTTATAGTTTATCATTAGCCAGTTCGGCAATCCCAGCGAAGCAGAACTGGCAAGAAACTCCGCTGGTTTTTTTTTCAATGTCTTGCCGTATGCAAAACGCTAGCCCACACAGGCAGCACCCACGATTCATAAGCATCGCACCAGGTCTAGCCATCGCCTTCCACTATCAACGATGACCTTAAAAGGCTAAGATATTTCATATACTATTAAGGATTTTTAAGATAAAAGAGTATAAATACCTAAAATTATTTCATTTATGTGATTAATTAAGAAATTCAAAAATTCGTGTGCATCTTGCTGCATGTAGTTGTCGAATTCCTCTGAAAAAAAAGAAATGCAAGTTTAGTTCAACATCATATTTTTGATTGAGCGAAGAGCAAAGCTCGAGTATAGCGTCTCCGTTTAAGATTTGGCAAAAATGCTTTCATATGTTCGGCTGTCCACCGCCGTCTGGTTGTGAGGCGGTTAAAGGTCGCATTTCTCAATCGATTCTTGTGAAATTTTGTGAGCAGGTTCGATAATTATTATAATTTTTAGCCAAAACCAAAAAAAGACAGACTTGCAATGTCTACTAGCGATGGGTCGATTTTCACAACCCGGGTCTGACGGAACGACCCGGAAATTGAACGGGTCGTTTTGACCCGTGCGGTCATTCGTTTACGTGGTTTTTGCGACCCGGGGGCTACTCTTAAAATCCAAATTCACCTGTGATTCAGTCACCTGTGACTCTTCGGTCACCTGAATTCACCAGTGAGTTACGGGTGAATACATATACATATCACATTCCTTATATTGATGTTACTCATCAATATATCCTCAAACTACTAGATGCATTTTCAGCATATGGCCTAACCGCTGGCATATATCTTAATGTATGTTTATTCTGTGATCAACTTAACGTGAGTAGACGCCACAACCACAAAGATTCAATGCGACCAAACGCCACCTTTTGCCATCAACAAGTGTAATCATTTCATAGCTTGTTTGCACTGATGGGGACATGTGTTTTTTATATTTATCGGTACATTAGGTACATCTGGGAGTTATATTCTTCCATCACAACACATCCCGAAAGGAACCAGGTAGGTCTCATGCTAGCCATTCTCCTCATGTAAATATCGAACTGGAGATTGTTAGTAGACGATAAACCTTAACATTTTTATTTTATTTTTAAACAATTTCATTGTTCACTCAATGCAGTGGAACCAAACAGGACAGGATCAACCACATAGTATATATGTAGGATACAAAACCTAGAGTTTAAAATGGGTAAAACACATTATGAAATTCTAATTTCAAGCTCGGAAAGGAAATAAGTGGTACATGTGGTAAATGCAAATCAAACCCAGGGCTCCAGTGTAAAATCCCAAGGCCTTATAAACTCGACTACGGAAACTGATACTCATGTCAAAACTGCCTTTAGACAAATAACTACTAATATTTCAAACCTTTTTCTTTCCGCAATCGTGCGATGAATTTTTTAGGTGCTATAGATCCCACTTTTTTCTTCTGTGTGGCGATGCTATAGAAAAGGTCAGCAAGGCAGGTAAGAAGTGTCTCCTTAGTTCTCTTGTTCTTAGCCTTGTATTCCAAAACCTTCTCTCTGAACGGGCGACAGAAGTATAGGGCTTGCAGAACCGAGTTGCTGTAGCATGTGTTGCCGAACTGTAAATTATAAAGCAAATTGATATAATGATACGATGCCGGTCGATGAGATTCACTGATGCCGGTGCTGTCGAATCTTCTCAAACGCACCTCGACATTGAGAATGTAATGGGTATACCGATTTTTAACAGTAACGATCAGTTGGAAGTGACTTTGAAGATCAATAAGGTACTCACATTTACGAGTCCGAAGTAGTGTTCATTGGGTGGGAAGTGGTCCGAGCCTATGTCGCGCTCCAGTTGCGAGATGTTCGCTCCCTGAAACACAGATTATTGAGTACTAACCTGGAAGACCTTATCAAAGAACATTGTATTAAACTGGCATTCTCCCTGTTCTCACCATCGCGCTCCTAATTTGGTTAAAATTTAGATCCCGACATATTGACATTTGCAATTTTCGATGGCATTAAAATTTGAGCGCTGGAGCGCAGTTTGCAGTTGCATAGCCAGCAAAAAACGCAGAAAACAAGCTAAAGGCACAGAAATGCAGAAAGTGACAGCATCAGTGTGACCAGGTCAAAATTACGAACCTTGCCAATTCGGTGGCCGTAAACTAACTGTAACGTTCCGAAATGCCTATATGTGGCGTTACGTTATGCCTTGTCATAGCTGGCCAACAGATATAAAACATAAGACATAAGACATTTTATTTGCCACAACATATGAGTACAAAAGAGTAATGAACATGAAAAACTAAACTAAATTAAAAACACTTAAACATTGCATTCTCTTGTAGGCTTCTTAAATTTGTGACAAATGGGATCAATCTCAGCTCTCTCACAGAAAACTACAAAGCTGGTTTTCAGACGAATCCCTACTATAGCTATCTTTAAACATTGCAGTTTAGGTGACGCTACTTCGTGTTTGCCAGAAAAAAAAATCCGCAATGAAAATATAATTAGCTTAATTCTAAAAAAAACAGTGTGTGTTTGTACAAAATAATCAAATTTAGGTTGTGTGTAAGTGTGTGAAAGAGATTAGAATGTGAGGTGTGTCATTTATATACGTACATGAGAGTTGTAACAAGGGTGCTTGTGTGAGGGTATGTGTATGTAATGAGGGAGGGAGAGATTGAGTGGAATAATAATAAAATGGATTAAATATATATGTAAATAAAATGTTTAAAAATAGATTAATTGGCCAATTGCTGACTTAGAAGATGGGATTCCAAAGCTTTTTTAGAGCTTTTTTTCAGCGCACATACCCACGCAAACTGCAGCTCCGAGGTCAGGACGTAGAGTGGCAATCCTCAGTACGATACCTCTGCTGTACCATCGACCGATCACTACGCATGACGCCTATGGTGGATCATTTCATTCTACAAGCAAAGGCTGCACGCGCTCTCCTGAGACCTGTAGCCCTACCATGAGTTTTCTATCGAACGAACGAAAAATATCATCGAATGTTCACGAACGAGATCGAACAGCGTTACAGTCGCTACCATGGGTTACTTTATTCACCGACGGATCGCTTATCGAACGCTCGATGAACGTTGCGTTCGACCAGAGACAAGAAATAATGGAAGATAGTGAGTAGGCCGTGATTAACAGTGTCCGTATCTTCTTTCGCATGAGATAAAATAGGACCGCACTATAATAAATTGAGTATAAATTTGCTAAGTTTACTAGTAAAAACATACCACTAACCGTCGATTGTTGGCAGCCGATATTTTGTGACGATATTTGTTGACCGATACTTTGCCGGCGGTGGGTGGCCGGAGACAATAAGCATGACTCATAAGGCGTACCATCTGTCTGTCATCATATACCTAGTTACCCATTTCGCGCAAATGTTTTGTCAATGTTTGACTTTGGTTTTCTTGGATGCTATTATCATTGTTTTATTTTTCTTATTGATTACCGATACAGGTTATGTTTTGAATGCTTTATTTTCTTTGCATAAAAAAATATGTATTGAGGAATACACCTACATATATTAAATTTTTAAAAATAAATTAATTCCTGAAACAGGTTTGAAGAAACGTTTATAAATAAAATAAACCGTTAAAAAAATATTTCGAATAGTATTTTTTTACGTAGAGTTGTAGTGTACTCATTATTAAGTTGCTAACATAATATTGAATTCAGAAATTGACATGAAATACGCTGGGTTTTTCATCCTTGGCACTAAAATGTGTGTTCGATCGTCCTTTCACCCAAGATATGACTAGTGAAAAGAAATTCGAATAACGTTATCGAAGTGATCACGTTGAACTGTTAAAATGTACACTCATGGTACCGTTTTTCATACAACCGTATCGCGTCGTCGTTCGATAACGTTCGTGATGCTCGACAACGAGAGTGAATATGAACTCGTAGTGCCGTTTTTAGTAATAAGATCGTACGCTAGAGGCGCTGCAATTTTCCCCATACAAAAATTTCGTTAACGTTGGTCGAAGTGAACATCACCAAAACTCATGGTAGGGCTACGGTTATCTCAGCAAGACTGCCGTTGCAAGCGAAGCTGAGGGTCTTAAAAACGTACGTCCGCTCGCGACTCACCTGGTGGAGAAATTCATGTGAAGCTCTCGCGCCTCATATTCCAGCGCGTCGATGCTTCACCACATCCACATGTCACCAATCTTGCTACCCTGCATGCACGGCCGCCCGAAGGACGTTATCAAGTAATGTAATGTTTTTTTTTAAATAAAGGGCAGAGTATTATCGTCTGTTGAAGATTTCAAATTAGGGGACAAGAATTTTTTTTTGGTCTGAAATAGAAGACGTCCTTATAAATAAAGGTCATCTGGCAACCCTAGTCACCGGCAAGTCACAAAACCTTCGTACGAGACTCATGAAATGACCGCACGAAAAACGTTCTGTGACTCACCGGTGACACTCGTTAACTCGCTGTAACTGATAGTGCAGGGCGGAATGGAACCATTATTGAGAACCATGCTGCCATCTGACAGTGAATTGTTGTTGTTAATACTCTCCCCTTCGTCCGGATGGGTTGATAGTGGTCACAAATATTTTCGTGCAAACACCAGTAGCCCTACCATGAGTTTTCTATCGAACGAACGAAAAATATCATCGAATGTTCACGAACGAGATCGAGCAGCGTTACAGTCGCTACCATGGGTTACTTTATTCACCGACGGAACGCTTATCGAACGCTCGATGAACGTTGCGTTCGACCAGAGACAAGAAATAATGGAAGATAGTGAGTAGGCCGTGATTAACGGTGTCCATATCTTCTTTCGCATGAGATAAAATAGGACCGCACTATTATAAATTGAGTATAAATTTGCTAAGTTTACTAGTAAAACATACCTCAAACCGTCGATCGTTGGCAGCCGATATTTTGTGACGATTTTTGTTGACCGATACTTTGCCGGCGCGGCGGGCGGCGCGAGACAATAAGCGTGACTCATAGGGCATATATAATATAATATTACTGTCATAGGGCGTACCATCCGTCTGTAAATAACATTATATACCTAGTTACCCATTTCGCGCAAATGTTTTGTCAATGTTTGACTTTGGTTTTCTTGGATGCAATTATAGTTGTTTTATTTTTCTTATAAATTACCGATACAGGTTATGTTTTGAATGCTTTATTTTCTTTGCATAAAAAAATATGTATTGAGGAAATACACCTACATAAATTATTTTTTTTTTAAATAAATTCATTCCTGAAACAGGTTTGAAGAAACGTTTATAAATAAAATAAACCGTTAAAAAAATATTTCGAATAGTATTTTTTTACGTAGAGTTGTAGTGTACTCATTATTAAGTTGCTAACATAATATTGAATTCAGAAATTGACATGAAATACGCTTGGTTTTTCATCCTTGGCACTAAAATGTGTGTTCGATCGTCCTTTCACCCAAGATATGACTAGTGAAAAGAAATTCGAATAACGTTATCGAAGTGATCACGTTGAGCTGTCAAAATGTACACTCATGGTACCGTTTTTCATACAACCGTATCGCGTCGTCGTTCGATAACGTTCGTGATGCTCGACAACGAGCGTGAATATGAACTCGTAGTGCCGTTTTTAGTAACAAGATCGTACGCTAGAGGCGCTGCAATTTTCCCCATACAAAAATTTCGTTAACGTTGGTCGAAGTGAACATCACCAAAACTCATGGTAGGGCTACTGGTCCGAACTATATTCGCGAATACTGCAATATTTGCGATAACAAATCGGACCGATCGTGAGTGTGCTAACGGTGCTCACAAAATAACCTCAAACCGTTGTTTGAAGTGTCTTCACCAAAATCAGTATTTAAGGTAGGCCCGTAAGCATCAGAAAATTTCGCCTACCATACAAACGTAGTTTACTAATAATTTGAAAACGACTGTTCCAACTTACTTGATATTTGGTATCTGCATGTCTTTGTTTTTTCGGTAAATATATTCTGGGTCAAACAACAGAGAAAACAAAATTCGTATGAAGATTTTCTTTTTGCTTTCATTTCATTCGGTTTGGATTTTTCAAAAAAATAAAAGCATGCAGACACAGATATTTGTTACCTGATATTAGATATTAAATATCAATTTAATTGGAATAGCGGTTTCCAAAAGATTAGTAAACTACGTTTGTATGGGGAGCATAGCTTACGGGCCGTTCTTAATGTTCAACAATGAACAATTTGCAATCGGATAACTATTTACTAACATAATTGAGAATTAGAGTTATGATGAAGGTGATTTGAGATGTTCATTGACATAGAATTAGGCAAACAGGCGAAATATTAATAGAACGACAATGGAGAGAGCGCGCATTTCTGCAGTATTGCACACGGTTACGTAGTTACTTTACTGCAGCTAAAGGGCGAGCGAAAGCGGTGACGCTTTTTATTTTATATTCTGCGTCCTCTACTTGCCGTATCATAATCAAATTTGCCGCGCGATCTCTGGCTGCCACTGACAGCGCTTAAGGTTTTCCCCTGAGTGGGCAGTCTGAGTTCTCACCTAAATTGGCGTTTACGGCAAACCGATCGACTGGCGTTTTCAAATGCATGGAGAAATTGAAGAGCGCGCGCAGTGGGCGTTAAGCGAACTAACATTTGCGAGTAGTTTGATTTGACAGCTTACTCAACGTTGCCGTAAATATGTCGACGTTGCGGTTTACGCCCACTCCGCGTTTTCATACAAATCGAAAGTCCGAGTTTGACTTTGACAGCTTGAAGAAATAAAACCACAGAATATCTAGTAAAAACTTGTATGGAGTTTGACGTTTTTACGGAACTTCGAAGTTACGTAAACGTCGTTTTAGGTGAGAACTGAGACTACCGGCTCAGAGCACCGGTAGCACTTGAATGATGTCATCATCGTGACATCTTACATCATTATCTTGCATTTGTGAGCCATATACATACATAGCATAGCGCGCTGTGCTTTCAAGACGAAAAAGCATTGGAGTGAGACCAACTCAAGTACCGCTACTGCGAGTTAGAGGGAGACACATCTGCCCGATGAGACCACTTCTGAAATCGTTATCAATACATTTTAGTCGAGCTCATGGAATGTAAAATGTTTTTGAAGTGAAAACTTCTTTAGCGGCGCTGAGCACTTTTTGTTGGATGGGTAAAAACTTCCAAACTCGCGTCAGGGTCACGTGATGCTGATCGAAAAAGCGTAAGATTGAAGTGAAAACTTCTTTAGCGGCGCTGAGCACTTTTCACTTCTGCCGGCACTCCCGGAGTGCTACCGGTGTTTTTTTTTTTTTGTAAAATCTTAATGATTTCTCTAGTTTTCCTTAAAGTGATCATGGTGACCTGTGCATTTATAGATTGTTTAGTGATCGGAAGTAAAAAATCCTTTTTTGATGGTAAATAAGGGGTGACCCACTGATTCTTAGTAGATATTTTTTTTGCTTTTTCTCAATATTTGAAAGTAAAACTTAAAACATAACTTCTTATCATTATTTTGAAGCTACACAGCGATTTAGAAAAAAAATTGAGTAATAAAAAGAAATTTCAGTACATTTTGTATGAAACGGTTTTGGTCTCATCCGTCAGTTGACTCTGTACGTCTTAACATGTTCGAAAAATGTTACGGCTTTTCACACGGTGGGAGGAAACATTCTTCTGAATGAATGGAGAATGTCTCCTCCCGCCGCGTGAAAAGCCGTAACATTTTTCGAACATGTTTTACGACCGCGGTAATCTCAAAAGTATTGTATGTCTTAAGCCTATGTTGTGAGCACTGTCAGCGCGTCTCGGATCAATTGTATTCACGCTGTCAGCGTTTGGGCGCAATTCGGATCATAGCCTCTGTGATGTTGGATTTTTTTATTATATATTTTTGGTTATTGTATTTATTCCTCGTAGTTACGTAGAGTGAATTTATTTCAAAATTACATTTGGTCACCCTATTTTCTGCACTCTCATATCTTTATTGTAAAGCGGCTGTATCCAGGAGACAAGGGAATTACTTAGTTAAGAAGAATTTAAAACAAAATTTCTAGTACAAGGTGAACGCCCCCACGTATTTGAGTGGGTAGTGTAGTGTGAGTTTGATCGATCGTTCCTAGATAGTACTATTATACTTATAAATAATATATCAAAGAATATTTAAAATGGCGTTACATGCAGTGGAGAGAAAGTTTAACATCGAGATGAAACTAAAAAAGGTATAAATATTTTTCTATTTACATGGTCATTCTCACGCAGGGGGTGGCAAATTGATTTCGTCTTAATTTTTTTTATTATATTGACATATGTTAATTCCATGATAAATCGTGAAACCGATTGCATTAATCTGCTGTAGAACGAGGGAGATTTATTTAAAGATTGCCGGTAGCTGGGACTGGTAGGTGAGTGTCAAAGGGAATGTTTGTTTTACTTCGGACACATTATTTTATTAAAATTTTTATTTGTATTCCATAGGCCGATCATAGAATTAGGCTTATCACAAGGCATGATTTTGATTATGTCTGTAATTATAGACTTACATGTGGCACCTCGACATGGACCTGATTAGGTATATAAAAGACACAATGTGTTAGCGATGTACGTCCTATAAATCTTAAAAAAAAATCTCTGAAATTATAAGTCCCAAAAAACTTATTTTTGCCAATAGATTAACCTCCTTCCTTAGCTAAACCTACCAGTCCCAGCTACTAGCAATCTTTTACCAAATCTCCATTACTCTACAGCCCCCATATCAAGCGATTCAAATGAGCGAATTGCTGGAATAATTTTCTGAATGCTGAATATTATTCATCGAATCTGCATAATGCTGTCCTTCTGTACACTTTATACCATCGTCCCAAAATAAGTACCAACAGATACTCTAGATCCTCTAAGTCGTATTCAGAGAGTACCTATCAAAATTAAGTACGAGATTAGCACCGGACTAACCATACAAAATCCGGCTTAGTCCGACGTATTAAAGTTATTCCGCCCACTCTGAATACGGCTGCTTATGTGTAGGGTAAACTATGGACGAAGTATTTCCCTAAAAGTACAACCTGGGGTCCTTCAAATATGGTGTGAAGAAGTACTTGTCCAGCCAGCATGGTTTTCACAGACCCTGTGTAACTTTATAGCCACTGGGCTATATATATATAACTGTGTAGCCAATAGGCGTCTTCTCGGACCTCTTATGCGAGCGCCTGGTGTATGTCATATGCCACACGTAGCATAAAAAATTCTTCACATGACTATTTTATCGTAAACAACCAAAATAAATAGACGATAGTATTGTTAACGTCATTTCATGTCTAACTTGTAAATTTTACAGCCTTTATTCAATGTAGTGAAAAAGAACATATCAAATCAATGGTCAACTTTTAGTGTCATGCTCGGAATATATTCACTAGAAGAGATAATAAAAATAACTCATGTAAAATTGACTCATTGACGCATATTGTTATTACAGCAATTTTGGGACAAAAAGAGTAGTATCTCAACTCTGCCGATGATCGCCACCTAAGTGCTTCAAAATGTGTGTGTGTGTGTGTGATTCTTTTCTGTTTCTTGTGCCTAGCCTAGTCCTTCTAAAATAAAAAGACCCTATTTTGATTTTTTAACGACAGCAAAAAGAAAATCTTCATATATATTTTTTTCTGTGATTTTACAGACAATACATACATATCCATACCAAAAATGTGCAGACACAGATATTTATTGCCTGATATTAGACATATCAGATCATGAAATGGAACAGTGGTTTTCAAATAATTATTAATTTTAGTATGGAGAGCATAATGTTCTGATGCGTGGGCCTGTGCACCTTAAATTTGCGGTTTATAACAATACATAGGACGGAAAGCATGGTAAATATTAAAGACCGGAAATTTACCTCATTGGCCCAGTGGCGCGACACTTCGGCGATCGCTCTCCGAAGTTAAGCAACGCTGGGTTTCGACCATTCGACCGTTGAGAGAGACTGGCCGTGGTTCGGATTTCACTTTAAACTGTAGGTCCCCTTCCTTACTTACTAGGTGGTAGGGTTTATCCCGCCCGGGTTCGTACCATCGCATTGGATGAACAATGGTCGAAGCGGCAATGAAAATTGTCCATGTTTTCCATCCAGTTCAATGTAGCCGTGCAATATAAGGAAGGTCCTGGCATGGCACCTAGTTCTCATGTGGTGTGTTGGGCTAATACCATGACAGAAGGTGTGGTATTAGCCATCCATGTCCAGTCACATAAAAAAAAAACTAAAAGGAAACCATTAAAAATATGTACAACGTATGTATGTATTTATTAAGGTGGGCCTTCCCGCTCAACTCCCCATACAAACGTGGAAAGAAGATCATGCCCATATTTCTTGTCAGAGTTCCAAAATGTTGGTCAAAATAGCTTTATTTGATCGAACTAGATGTCTGATGACCGTCGTCATAGTAAAATTGTGTTCGGTTTCTAAGTTATAAGTTCCGAAGTAGCTATAAGTCGTTTTGTAATTAAAATTTACTAACATGGGATCAATGAATTGAAAGGATTAAATCTTTCTAATCTGGCTGGCACATGGAATGGATCATGACAGCCGGTGTGACGCTTGCGAGCAACATTGCTGGGCGCGTGCCAATGCTGCCTGTAATCTTTAGTGTAGCCCCCTTGTGTGCGCAGGAGCTGAGTAACGTGGCGAGCGTGCGAGCGGGCGTGGCGCGTGGCTCCGCGCTGGCGAGCGACGTGTGTGGAGTGCTCGGCGCGTGCGAGCGCCGCCTGCAGCGCCTTGAGAGCGCCGTGCTGCCGCTGTACGGGGACACGGCTCGTCTGCAGCGTTTACATCGCAGTAGGTATACCAACGTAGCTCCTCATGGGTATTAAGGCTTTGGGCCTCACCATGCTGGAGGAAAGAAGCCATAGAGGCGATCTCATCGAAACATTTAAAGTTTTATCAGAACTCTATGATGTGGCTGATCTCAAACTGATGTAAACAATAAATACCAATAATTACCTACGTGGACACTCACTAAAACTGAACCGAACCTCAAGCAAATCAAACTCGAGAAAACACTTTATCACCAATCAAGTAGTTGAGTCGTGGAAAAAACTATAGTATAAGTTTAGATATGAATAGAAATTTAACATAACTTCCCTCGATTTTTTATAGTTTCCATAAAAAGTGAAGTAAGGTTATAGTTTACCCACAAATAAAGAATGTATGCCATATTGTGATTGTTACATAAATTTTTTCCCCTTGATTGGTTCTAACACTTTCTTTTATCATCTTTGTGTGCAGACATGGAGCGCACGAACCAGGCACTGGATCATGTCATCAACTACTACGTGATGTCTCGAGAGCTGGCAGACCTTGTTGGCGCTGGTCCTAACACCTCTTCCCCCGAATCACTTAACAACTACCTCGAGGTGAAATGAATCGTTGTTAAAATCAGTTTTTTTTTTTTTTTTATGCGACCTGACATGGATGGCTAATACCACACAACTACCGTTATGATATTAGCCCAATACACCACATTCCCGAAGGAATTAGGTGCCATGCCAGGACCTTCCCTTTATGAGCACGGCTACATTGAACTGGATGGAAAACACGGACAATTTTTCATTGCCGCTTCGACCATCTTTTTCATCCAATGCGATGGTACCAACCCGGGCGGGCTTAAACCCTACCACCTAGTAGGGGAAGGGGACCTACAGTTTTACATGGATTCCGAACCATGGAGCAGCTCGCATTCGTGACGAAATGCACTTATCGAACTCTGAAAGAGAAAGACAGTGGTGCAAGTTGGTATTGAACCCGGGCCTCTGGTACGCTAGGCCAGTCCCCGCGCCACTAGGCTACGAGCCGCTCATACCGTTATATACCGTGCTATATATTGAATAAAATATAATTAAGAACGAACTAAGAAAGAATGTCTAAAGAGATTTACAAAGCGGACTGGAATATTCATAACTGGGCGACCTAGCAAAATGTACCGTTATCAGATTGATGAAATACTTACTGAAGATCAGGTACATCATAGCACCAGTAATATTAGAGCATGTATGTAAAGATTCGTCTATAGGTAGAGGATGCAAAAAAAGTATGCCGTCATTGTACCATACGGCCCTGCAATATCTGTGCCTACTCCGACATGACGGTGTGCCTGTATGAATGTTGGATAAGAGAAAATCTTACAATTGAAACTGGAGTAATATATTTGGGCGGCTCGTAGCTCAAGGACATGGCGATTTGCCTTGCATTCCATACGTCATGGTGAGCTGCATGGTTCGAAGTCTATGGAAAACTGTAGGTTCCCCTTCTTGGTGGTAGGGCTAAGCCCTGGTTGGTACCATCACATTGGATGAAAAGATGGTCGAAGCGCCAATGAAAATTTGTCTTGTGTTTTTCATCCAGTTCAACACAGGCCCGCTCATAATGGGAAGTTCCTGACATGGCACCTAACTCCTTTGGGTATGTGATGTGTCGGGCTAATATCTTACATACAAAAAAAATGCTGGACAATACTACACTTTTAAATTTTTAAGTTCTGTCTGGCTGTGAGATAATATAAAGATCTTGTTAAATTAATTACATCCAACAATTAGGCAGGTGTTATCAAATGCCAACCAAAATATTTAAATATTATCCCTTGTAGTTTTCGTTCTGGATGTGTATAGAAACAGAAATTTTAAAATCCTTAGGCTGGAATGCACCATCTCTGGTTAATGTTATAATTATGGTTATTATATATAATTTTTTTTCAGGCGAAAAATAAGGACTGATATATAATAACCATAAATTTAACAATAACAAGACAATAGAAAGGTTTGTTTTATGACCAACTATGTAATATTTTCAGGCACTAGATAAGTTGGCTGAAGCGCAAAATTACTTCAACAAAAACAATCCCCAAAGTGTGGAACTCGAAAATATTGTAAGTATCGCCACACATTAGATTACACAAGAATAATTAAAATCATGATTCAATGCTTAGCATCCCGAAAAATATTGGGTTAATGTAATTAATGCAGTCGTAAATTTCAGAACACTTTGTACAACAGTGGGGTAACGAAGCTGGAATCAGCGTTTGAAGACTTGCTTAACAGAAATACGCGCCCACTTTCCCCAGCTACACTCTTGGACATGATTGCTTTAGAGGAAGGTTAGTAATAATATTAACCTCAGAGTAATAAGTGTGGTAGGGCTGGCCTATAATATATGTACACTATGATCAATAAGTTCCGGAAATTTGTAGTTTGAATTTAAGGTGGCCCAACCCGGCGGCCTCAACTCATTTGCGGGCACGGTACAAAACCGTGCTGTTGCGCTCTGTGACCTTCTCTGTTTCCAAGAATAAGACGGGCTCCGTGATGAGGAAGATGCAAAATGTCCACAAAAAAGACAATGTGCATAGTGTATGATTTGGTAAGATTTACGAAAATTTTAATTTCAAAACGACTTATAGCTAAAAGTAAACCACGACCGCTGTAGTCAAAAATCTAACAAAAACCAAATAGATTATAAATCTTGATTAAGTAAGCTATGTCAGATGACTAATCTTATCAAGATGTTCTTCGTTTATCATTGCGTAATCCAGCTCCAAAGTTATTGTATAAAACTGTTGGAATGCAAACAAAAAGTCCTGGTTTGTAATTTGGTAAACTATATGCAAACTAAATATAGATAAAAAGCATAAGATGTCTGCTGCTCGCTGCAAGTTTGCGTGTTGTCAAAACGTAAAACAATAAAACGTCTCGATAAAACTCTGCCTTTAATTCGCACTCCCGCTGCCGATTTCCAACAGGTTATGGGCCCAGACATGTGGTGAGTGCGAAGGATTCGGGATCAGAGGTCGTGCGGAGGCGCGGTGGTTGGAGTTCGCGTTTGGCGAATCAACAGGACCGACGCTCGCAAAATGGAGACGGCAGCGACGACGGCTGGTGTGCCGGTTTTGAAGTTGCTGGGAGAAGGTAACTGGAACGTATGGAAATTCCAAGTACGAGTTCTACTGAAGTCGGCGGAACTATACGGAGTTATCGACGGGACCATAAAAAAAAACAGCGAAGGCTGGAGCAAGAAAGATGCCAAGGCTCAGGGCTTAATTGTGACGCGGCTCAACGAGAGCGTCATGTTACACGTAATGACATGCGAAACCGCGGCAGAAATGTGGCAAAAACTAAACAGTGTATACGACTCCAAGTCGGCCACAAGTCTACATCTTATTCAACAACGTTTCTTCTCACTGAAGTACGAAGGAGAGGGAATGGCCGCATTCCTGGCAAAGGTAGAGGTGCTGGAAAAAAAATTACGTGAACAAGGAGAAGAAATAACGGAACGTATGACACTAACTAAGGTAATCATGGCATTACCGGAGGAGTACAAGTATTTTGTGTCAGCGTGGGAGTCTGTACCAACTGCGGAGCAGACTCTGTCACAATTAAATTCAAGATTGCTTATTGAAGAACAACGAAATGGAGAATGGAATTCTAAGAATGTCTGTTCGGCACTGGTGACTTATAAGAAAAATGTAAAATGTTTTGCATGTGGCAAATTGGGTCATTTTAAAAGGGATTGTAAAGTTACAAATACCCCGAAAAAGGAAAAATTGTGTTTTTGTTGTAAAAAAGCTGGTCATGAAAAAAAAAATTGCTTTTTTAATAAAAATAGGATTAAAAATGAAACAAAAATGACTAACAGTAATGCGTTGCATGCATCTGATGAAGGAGAGTTTGCGTATGCGAGCAAATCTTCATATCAGATAAATAATAATGATATATGGATCATGGACTCGGGAGCGAGTGATCATATGTCTCATAGAAAGGACTGGTTTATGGATTACTGTGAGTTATCAAACCCAAAAATCGTGCTCATAGGAGACGGAAGTAAACTTGAAGCAATTGGCTATGGAACAATAATGGTGGAAGCGTACGATGGTATGCATTGGAATCAAAAGGTGATTGAAAGAGTTCTTCATGTTCCGGATTTGAAACCTAACCTATTTTCTTTGAGTACGGTTGTCGACAAAAATTATATGGTGGTGACGGACAGTAACCTGAGTAGAATAAAAAGAGCCGGAGCGACGGAAGCGCTTGGGGAACGAAACGGTAAGCTGTATTTTATGAAGTTCCGTACAATACATATTCCGCCAGAAACTGCATACGTGGGCAGTGCAAATGATCTAAGTTCCTGGCATAAAAGGTTAGCTCATCAGAATGTTGCTCATGTAAAGAAGATTTTAGAAAAAAATGACATAAAGTATGACAATAGTGATGATAGATGTACTGCATGTGTGGAAGGAAAACACACTCGACTACCGTTTAATAATAGTGATTCAAAGAGTACAAGTCCAGGAGAACTTATCCATATTGATGTCTGTGGACCAATGGAAAAGGAATCAATTGGAGGTTCGAGATACTTCGTTCTTTTTAAAGATGATTTTTCGCGTTTTAGAACAGTATATTTTATTAAAAAGAAAAGTGAAGTTGCACAGAAATTTAAATTTCACATATTGATGTTACAAAAAGAAGGGATACCTGTTAAAATCATTCGGTCGGATAATGGAAGAGAAATTATCAATGACGACATTAGTAAACTGTGCAATGATAATGGGATAAGGCACCAGACATCGGTGATATATACTCCAGAGCAAAATGGAAGAGCCGAAAGGGAGATGCGAACTATTGTGGAGGCAGCACGGACTATGCTGATCGCGAAGAACTTCGGGAAGGAACTGTGGGCAGAGGCGGTCAATACTGCTGTATTCATATTAAATCGCACTGGTAAGAGTCCGATGGAAGGGAAAACACCATATGAGTTACATTGTGGAAAAACATTTGACATTAAAAGGTTGAAAGAATTTGGGTCTGATGTGTATGTACACACTCCTCATCAGAAGAGACTTAAATGGGACTCGAAAAGCAAACCGGCCTTTTTTGTTGGATACGGAGAAGAAACAAAAGGTTTTAGGGTATTCTATCCTAATACCAAAAAGGTCGATATAGTACGAAATGTAATATTTCTAACCAGGACAAACAGTGAAAGCAGAGAAGAAACAATGGTGAAAGCTATAACTGAAAAGGTGGAAATACAAGATGATGAGGACCTACCGTTACAAGAAGAAAAACAACATTGTGTACAACAGCAAGGTGAACAAAAATCGCCTGCGGATTTAACACCGGTTCTCCCCGAGACTGATAGCGAAGAACAAGAAATGAATTCTGAAAGTGACGAAATTTATGAAAATGAAAAACGCGTGCGCAAGAAACCTGTATGGCAGAAGGACTATGACATGAACTGTAATAATGTGTTCATGGGTTTGTGCGAAGAACCCTTAACGTATGACGAGGCTGTAAGTAATGCGGCTGCGAAACATTGGGAAAGTGCTATGAAGACAGAGTTGCAGGCTCTGCGGGAAAATAATACATGGACAGAAATGCCCTTGCCAAGTGGCAAACATGCTATCGATACTAAGTGGGTGTATAAAATTAAAAGGGACTGTGAAGGAAACAGTATGTATAAAGCTAGGTTAGTAGCAAAAGGCTTTCAACAAAAGGATTGTATGACCATGTCAGAAATTTATGCGCCTGTTGCTAAATTATCAACGTTTAGGATTTTAGTAGCTGTAGCAAATAAGCAGAAGTTGCCTATTTATCAAATGGATGTTAAAAGTGCTTTTCTCTATGGAGAAATTGAGGAAGAAGTATATTTGAAGTTACCATTGGGTAAAAAATCAGAAAAAGTGTACAAGTTAAATAAGGCTATATATGGCTTAAAGAAATCACCTAAATACTGGAACGATAAGTTTGACAGTGTCATGAAAGGTGAAGAATTTGTAAGATCTCAGTCCGATTACTGCCTGTATACGAAATATGCAAATGGGAACTTCTTATATGTCCTAGTATATGTCGATGACTTATTAATTTTAGGTAATAATGTCGATGATATAAAAATGTTTAAGTTGGTATTAAGTGAAAACTTTAAAATGAAAGATATGGGTTATATCAAGACTTTCTTAGGCATAAATGTAAAACAAAATTTGGAACAAGGTATTACAGAACTAGATCAGTCAACATACTTATCAGATGTTCTTGAAAAATTTGGCATGACAGATTGTAAACCTGCGTCAACACCCATGGACTCGAATTTTAAGTTCGAATTGCTTAAGCGTAGCGAACCAGAAAGTAATGAAATTGAATCATCGTGTAGATCCTTGATTGGTTGCCTGATGTATGCGATGTTAGGAACCCGACCTGACTTATGTGCATGCCTTAGTTTTCTGAGTCGTTTCCAAAGTTGTGCTAGCAAAGAACTGTATGCTGCATTAAAACATTGTTTGCGATATGTAAAAGGTACCATTACTGCGAAATTGACCTATATGTGTAACAAGTCGAATCTTGTGCTACAAGGCTATGTTGATGCTGACTGGGGCGGTGATACTAACGATAGGAAATCTACAACAGGATGGATCTTTAAAGTGTACGACTGTACCGTATCTTGGAGTACCAAGAAGCAGGAATGTGTTTCATTGTCTTCTACTGAAGCCGAGTATGTTGCTTTGAGTGTTGCGGCTAGTGAAGCTTGCTGGTTTAAAAAAATTTTTTTTGATTTGGGATTGAGTGAAAGTGAACCTGTAACTATATATGAAGACAACCAGTCTGCTATAAAGCTGGCGCAAACGCCTGACAGTTCAAAAAGAATCAAACATATAGATATTAGAGCTCACTTTGTAAAGGAAGCTTTATTGATGGGAAAGATAAAAATTGTATACTTGGAATCTAACGAACAAGTAGCAGATTGCTTTACAAAACCTTTAAGTAAAGTGCTATTTGTAAAATTCCGAGAAATGATGGGTTTACTGATTTAATACAAACATAGTTATTTTTATTGTCAAGATAAGGAATGTTTTGTTTGAGGGGGGGTGTTGGAATGCAAACAAAAAGTCCTGGTTTGTAATTTGGTAAACTATATGCAAACTACATATAGATAAAAAGCATAAGATGTCTGCTGCTCGCTGCAAGTTTGCGTGTTGTCAAAACGTAAAACAATAAAACGTCTCGATAAAACTCTGCCTTTAATTCGCACTCCCGCTGCCGATTTCCAACAAAAACGCGCGAAAAATCCGAACTTTCGGACGTTATAACTTGGAAACCAAACACAATTTTACAATGCCAATGGTCATCAGACATCTAGTTCAATCAAATAGAGCTATTTTGAGTAAAATTTTGGATCTCTGACAAGAAATATAGGCGTGATCTTCTTTCCCTTTTTGTATGGGGAGATGAGCGGGTTGGGCCACCTTAAAACGCTTTACCGATTCGAATATTTTTTTTTCTCAGGTTGGTACACCTTTCCCTGACACTCCTGCCAAATGTCAAATATTAAATGTCATTAGTAATTGTTTGGCGTATGTTTATATCAATCAAGTTTTTGAAGTTCGTCGCATTTCAAAATGGAAACAAATATTGAACAAAGAATTTGTTTGAAGTTTTGTGTTTCCAACGAAATCTCTTGTGCTAATGCATTCAAAATGCTACAAAAAGCCTACGGGGACTCTGCTCTCTCAAAAACAAGAGTATACGAGTGGTATTCGTTGTTCAAAAATGGTCTCAAAGAAGTTGACAATGCATCTCGTTGTGGACGCCCTTCAACATCAACTACCGATGATAACGTGGAAAAAGTTAAAAAAATCGTACTCGAAAATCGTCAAACAGTCAATAAGGAGTACTACCTGGCCGTAATTAAGGGTTTGAGAGATGCTGTGCTTAGGAAACGACCGGAATTGTGGCAAAACAACTCATGGATCTTGCACCATGACAATGCTCCGTCTCACATAGCGCGCATCGTGACCGATTATTTGACCAAACATACTGTAAATACAATCCAACAGGCACCGTATTCTCCGGATATGGCACCATGTGACTTTTTCCTGTTCTCAAAACTTAAATTACCCCTTCGTGGAAAGAGATTTTCGAGCATCGATGAAATAAAAGAAAATGCGACGAAGGCATTGAAAGCGATTCCTTTACTGGACTATCAAAAGTGTATGGAAGAATGGGTTAAGCGTTGGCGTATGTGCATCGCTTCAGACGTTTGTTATTTTGAAGGTGATAAAATAAATGTATCCGGAAATTAACACAATATTTGTGTATTCTTGTTCTTTTACAATAAATGACAAATCGACGGATTTTTTAAATTAACCACGTCCTTCGAATTATATTAATATGCTAAAATCGGCGGTATTTCCACTTTGTATGTCAGATCCAGCAGCGCAGCAGCATCATGGTAAAATAAAAAAATGTTTCAGCCATTTTCAAAACCTGTCAATGTGACTGTTTAACTTAAAGGAAGTTAATTTCATGGACTACGTGCGTCAGACTCGAGCGTGGAGTCGGGCAGCGTTTCGGGCAGCGGGTCGACGGTGAGCGCGGGCGTGGAGTCGATGCGTGCGGCGGCGGCGTGGCTGAGCGGCGCGGGCCGCGCGCCGGTCGCCGCGCTGCTGGCCGCGCGCGCCCCCAACGCGAGGAGCTCCCTGCAGGGCTTCAGGGATTATCTGCGCACCCGATCCATGGGACACTCGCCGCTGATGGTAACTCACTCACTCAAGGTTTGGTCAAATTAATTGCGATTTGACTTCTGGCGCTGCGTCTAAACCATATAGGCGTCGCGTACTTTGGACATCACACTGACTTGATTTAATGTGATGCTCGTCAGCCTCAGTAGTGGTGCAACGCCTTGCGGCTATATAAGCTTGGTGAAGCAATTATGACGTCGGTTGCATTCTTGATGGGTGACCATTCAGGCTGGCCATTCCATATAAAACTGTAGGTCCCATTCCTTACTAGGTGGTAGGGTTAATCCCGCCCGGTTGGTACCATCGCATTGAACAAACTATGGTCGAAGCGGCTATGAAAATTGTCCGTGTTTTCCATCCAGTTCAATGTAGCCGAGCAATATAGGAAGGTCCTGGTTTGGCACCTAGTTCGCGTGTGGTGTGTTGGGCTAATATGACAATTGGTTTGATATTAGCTATAGGTACATGTCTAGTTAAATTAAAAACAAAACATACTAGAGCATATATTTGACGAGCTGGATCTGTCTGGGTCGGTCCCCTCCATGTGCAAATGGCTGCGCAGAACAAAAACTATATTGGATTTTGTTTCTGCGCAGCCGCTAGTGTTGACGGCCAAGATCCACCCTGCCAATTATACCATGTACCATACCAATACCATGCAGTCTTTGACAAGAAAGAGTTGAAAGTGATGCATATGTGGAAGAACTATTACTCCGTACGCTTTGTCACCCTCGCAGAGAAAAATACCTTTTTCCTATTAGTTCCCACAATTATACTTTTACTGCAAAGTTATAATACAAACTATGCTTTGCATGATGTAAACAAGGGTTTCGAATGCATTCTATTTCGTTTTCAGCGTTGATGCACAAGTTATCACAAGTCCGTTAATCGCTAAGAAGGTTTCTTAAAAAAATACAGCATGCGTCCTAACACTTAATTTTATTTTCAGAGGGCTAAGAACAACTTGAATAGATCAGACAGCAGCGCAAAGAAGACGAGTCGCATTCACAAGGCGTGAGTATATACTTTAAAAAAAAAATCTTAAATCTTAAGTACAATGAAATTCTTAATTCTTAAATACAATGAAAAAATAAACAGTGTTGAAAAACTTGCAGGTTGGAAAAACGTGCTAACAAAATGTTACTCAAGGCTTCTCAGACTCTGGAGCAGTCCACCGGCTTGGCTCTTGGACCAAGGAGGGGTTTGAATGAATCATGTAAGGATAATTCATTAATTAAATGCATATAAAACATTCCTAGTTCCACTGCTTAATATCGGACTAGTTACAGCATCTTGTTCACCTGTGAAGAGTGAATTCAGTTTATATAGTAATTTTTGGTGAATTTAAATTTAGAAAATTCACTTTTTATATCTCACGATCATAAAGAAGTTGAAATATGTCGACTGATGTTGACTGATGTGTCAAAATATCAACAGCTGTTTGGTTTGATGATTAATTTTCCATCGTCATATATCGCCACCAATCGTAAAGGCAAAATAAATCTCCATTTAAACATTACCTAAGTATTATGCTATTCCATGACTTATTCACAGGCTTGTCTTTACCATTATGAGTAGTGTTATTTGACAGCTAGAAATAATTAAGGAATTTCAATGGTGTATGTGTCTATTATTAAGACGGAGAATAAGCCTCCATACATTTTTTTTATTCTATTCCATGATTTAGCAGATGCTTAGACTGAGAGAAATATTCGTAACTGAAATTAAAACTAACGAAAAGTAGTACTTGCTTGCGTCACTTTGAGAAATTTAGGTCGAGATAAATAGTCGTAACAGAAACTAAGACTAATCAAAAGTAGTACTTTGTGACGTCACTTTGACACGTTTTGTATGGACGAAATCTCAAAATGTGTCAAAGTGACGTCACAAAGTAGTGCTTTCCGTTAGTCTTAGTTTCTGTTACGACTATTTATCTCAGCCTTATAGTAGCTAGTTATCTCAGCCTTATAGTAGTAGCCTAGTATGGCCCAAATGTCACTTTCGACACTAGTGAGAATAACTTTCGGTTAGTGTTAGTTCCAGTTGTGAATATTTATCTCTGCCTTAGTTTGTACCAACATTACTAGTAGTGTTTTCTTGATAGGTAGGATTATTAGATAATTTAGGAGTTGGAATGGTGAACATCTCTATTAGTAAGACAGTCATTATCTTCTTTACCGATCGATCTATTACAATTTAACACATTTTGTATGGCCGTAATGTCACTTTCGACACTAGTGAGTATTACTTTCGGTTAGTGTTAGTTCCAGTTGTGAATATTTATCTCTGCCTTAGGTTATACCACCATTACTAGTAGTATATAGCTAAGACTAATTAAGAAGTTGGAATGCTGTAAATATTTATTAGTAAGAAAGTCATTGTTTTCTTTGCTGATCTATTACAATCTTCATGCACGAGTCAGTTTTTGGTGGATTTCCTTTTGTGAGGTGTCTCTACTACATCTCCTTGCACCATTACGGGCGGTGCTGATTGACGCGGTAAATGCGCGCAGATACGGAGGAGAGCGCCGGCGGTGCGGACGTGAGTTGCGACGACATGGAGGCGGAGCAGCCGGGCGAGCTGGCCGCGTGCCTGTGCCGCGTGGCGCGCGCCGAGCAGCGCGCCCTGCTGGGGCTCGTGCCCCTGCCGCGTCTGCCCGCCCTGCTGCAGGCGGTGCTGGCGGACTGTGAAGCCCTGCTTGCCGCCGATGTGGAGGTATTTACAACCGCAAATGGTCACTGTGGTCAGAGACTCCAAACAATTGTTTTTCTCGAAAATTTCAAATATGATATATTAGCTAAGTTTAGTAGTTCAAACTGAAGTGTGGCAGGGAGAATCTTTGGCTTCCTTCCCCCCGCAGCTCGCAGATGTTTTGATCTTATGAAACTGAGTATCCACCCTGCCGTCAAAGCAAATCGTTTGTTCATCAAAAGTTGTATATTTATTGACCTGTGGCCACTATAATACATTCTATACAGAATATTCCATGGTAAATATTTTTTTGAGACTTAGAGGTTTAGACGGACGATTGTTCATTTTGAATTTTGGGCAGGTGACTGGAGGGCTCATAGATGGGGGTTAAAATGTGTCTGTCATTCGCTACTCAACTCATACATTGCCGAATTGCATGTGTTCCGCCCCAACAATTTTTAGGTGCGATGGTGCCCTCAAGCTTTCCAACCATTGTCTTCGCAATATAGTAAAAATGCTCTATCGCAATGGTATCAGTAATTGAGCAGCAATTTGAAGCATTGTAATCAGATTTTAAAAACAATCTGAAAAAGTTTTTGGTCGTGACATTCGTTGTAAGCAGGACCTTTGGATTACATGCCGACCGCTCTAACTAACTGAGCATCCTGACAACATGTTTTTTTTTTCAAATTATTTTTAAAATCTGATTACAATGCTTCAAATTTAGATGTCGCTGAAACTCAAAGTAATGAGATAACGGTAATGTCGTACCCATTAAATACATAAAATGATCAAGGTATGAGTAATGTTGTGTGCGGCAGCGCGTGTGCGGGCGGTACCGGCGCGCGGCGGCGCGCTGCAGCGCGAGCGCGGCGGGCGCGTGGGCGCTGCTCGCGCGCCTGCAGCGGCTGCGGCCCGACCTGGAGCGGGCCCTCGCCCCCGCCCCGCCCGCGCCCTACACCAACATCGTGGCCGCCTGCCAGACCAACGTGAGTATTCCGTAACGAAATGCACTTATCTCGTACGGATGAAGAATTCACAGAAAGAGATAGAAAGTGGTGCATGACCAGTGCGAGTAATTGAACCCATAACCGGTCGCATGAAAGGCAAGTCTTCTAGGTCCTGCTAACTACGAACTGGGGGTCTACCATGGTAAGTTTATTCGCTGAGGGAATAAACAAGTCAGCGAATAACTTGACGAAATTGTACCATGCTTGCTGTCAAATGACATAAGTTCACTCATTACAAGTGCTTATGCAGTGTCGGCCAAACTAATCCAAGTAACATTTTTGTACCATCTTATTTTAGCTGCCGTGCTGCTAGGTCGGAACATATACTATGGAAAAGTTGATAATCCTGTAATAAATATATTATGTAGACCATGATAGGTTCCTTGTTATAATTTGTATGTATTGTCTGTGTGTAAATTGGTATAGTTTGAGGTGGTATGGATTTATTCGTTAATGTTTGATGCTCGTCGGTATTTTTGGTTTTATTTGGTGATCTTTGGGTTCTTTGATGTTCTTGTTGGAGTTGTTTGGAATAATTTATAGTTCTGTAGTGTTTTAGGTGTTTATTGGTTTTGGGTATTCTTTGAACAAAAAAGACAGCATGTAACTAAAGTGCAGCTAAAGTGAATAAAATCAAAAGAATAGCTAGCGGATTACCGAAAATCCACTTTTCATAGCGATATTTCTTATTCTGTGGCTCAAGTGAACGAATAGCTCGTAGATCAAACTCGCCAGCCGAGAATCAACTTGTTTCATACAATGTATTTGTAAACCCTGTTGTTAGTCTGTGATTGTTAAAATAAAAATGGATATTTGGCTGTTGTGTTTGTGGGAGAGCTGCGGCGCGAAGAGCGCCGACGGTCTCATTGTACTCGATGAAGCCTCCGACTGCGCTGTGAGGGTCAACCGTTGTGAGTAAGATATCGCCGCCAGCCAACAGAGACTTTCCGGACCTCTTTGAGGAGCTTTTTTGGGAGATCGCGCCACTTCTTCCTCAACCAAGGAGATTCGACAGCATTTCCCCAGACAAAAAAGTAAGAACATTAATGAATGCAATATCAGCAGCCTTAAAAAATACCTTTGTCATATGGTAGACAAGAACAATTTGACGAAAAGAAAGTACAATACAATTCATTCATTTGGTAGGGAGCTGAGAGACTCTAATTTGCTTATAAATGCCTTTGTAGCCTTTATAGATTGACTTTGTGAGAGATTGCATGAAATGTAAATTGATTGGCGGATAATTTGCCTACCCATTCGTCAAAATATTCTTAGTTAAGTTAGTAATAAAAAATATTATCAGTAAGTAATTCATAATTTGTAATTACTGACTATGAATCCAGTTTGAAAATGTGAAATGTCTAAATTAAACCTACCTATGCTTATTTAAAAAAATACCTGTTCTTTACTTATTGTTTTTTATGTTTACAGATAATGACTACCCTTGCATGCACACCAATGTATGTGCCATAGCACCGTCGATTCCTGGATCGCTCAAAAAATGGTGTCAGTTGTGATGCGTCAAGTGATTGCAGCCCTCAACAACCTGCACATTCTGGCAAAATTCATCTGCTTTCCTCAGAACGAGCGCGAAAGAGAAGAAATAAAACGAGGATTTGATTTGAACCATTTTTAATATTTTTATTCGGAGCTTCAATAACTATCAACATGAAACAAGAACAAACATCACTTACCTAAATGCTCGCCCATGCTTAACCTAACGTACAAACTAAAGACTTTTTATTTATCATTTTATATTAACTTTAATAGGAAGAACTATCATAAGTATAGATGGGCTTTCCCGGATGTGTAGGCAGAGATTATAGAACACCATACAGTGCGATCACAGCATACTTTTGCTCCCTCTACAGACATTTTCACAGTTCGTGGTGTAGGGGCTAGAGGACATAAAGTTAAATCGCACCCAAGCATCAACAAATCCTTGAAAACACTTCCTAACAAACCAAGTTGTGGATAATTGGAACAGCCTACCTGAGGAAATAATATGTGCATCGTCAGTAAATGTTATCAAAAAAATCTTACTTGCTTAAAATCTAATAATTCATGGACAAGAAAATAAAAAAACAACCCTCCTTCTTGCGCAGTCAGGTAATAAATCAGTGCAAGTGCTTAAAAACAAAAGTGCAAGTGCATAACAATAATTGCACGCATCAGCATGATGCTGCTGGTGCATTACTTTATAATAATAATAATAATAAATATTCTCCGTGTTTTCCATCCGGCAATATAGCCAAGCTTATAAAAGGAAAGCCCTGACATGGCAACTATGAAATTTCTTCCTGAATGTGGTACATCAACTTTATGTTATGACAATAAGTGTAGTAAAAGCTATGTATATCTAGTTCCATAAAAAACTTAAAACAAGTGCCCAGCCGCTACGTTTGCCCTACCATCTGCCTCAGGCTGGAGCTGCCGGCTCTACCCTGTCACGCTCTACCATCAAGTGCAGCAGCTCTATATCCGCTTTAATCGTGAGCATGACGGTGCAGGAGATGCTGATGGCCAGCGCGCAGACCTAAAGAACCAAACCGTCAGCATAGCAGAGAACCCAATCCGGTAATGGCGAGCCCCCGCTATTACGCCCAGACGCCACGCAATGAGCTTCGCACCTATGGAAGAGTGTGGCCGAGCAGTAAAATGCATCGAGAGGGTGCATAAAATCATGGAAAGCGTTGAGGAAATTATTAGAATTACATTTGTATGCATAGATTTTTTAGCTAATTCTGTAATAAAGTAAGCCGTACTATATTTAATCGTAGAGCATGTATGTATGAAACTATTTATGTCTGTAGATGAACCGAAAGAAGTGTGCTGTGGTCGTACCGTATGATGCTCTATTATCTCTGCCTACCCCTCGGGAAAGCGGCGTAAAGGTGTGTATGTATATATGTATATTTAGGCAATCGCATTTATAAAGATTTTATTAACATTATTAAGTGAACTTTAAAATAAATAACAGCGGAGTTTTGTGCCAGTTATTCTTCTCTATGATTATTGTGGCTAAATGCTCAATGTTAAACTATTTCAAGTCAAGTTCAGTGCACAGAGCGCATCGGCCTCGGCGCCACAGTAGGCATTGGCATTTGCATGGAAAACTTATCTGGGTCAAAGTTTAATGTGTGGCGTTTAGGGTGATGCCGTTTGTACATTTTATGGATGATAAATATAAAATACACTCACGTATTAAATACCTATGAACTTATGCTTCTAATCTCCTTGGCTGATTTCATTCCGCCACCAATGTACCTACGGTCACTATTTAGGGTATGAATTAATTAAATTTATGGTGATTTTATTAAATCGTCATGACAAAATCATACATGTTAAGGTTATTTTATATAAGTAAGCATGTAAGATTAATCTAAATAATAAAATGGTTTCATGTCAAGGTTTTCCGATAATCATGTTTGCTAATAAATGCCTATTTATAAAACTAAAAATATAAAACGATAATTTATTGGATATGGTCGTTCTAAGGTCATTTGTCCCCTTAAGGACCTCAAATGTACATAGTAACCAACCAACTATTTTAGATACAACTATTTGAACATTTCAGGACAAGTAGTGTAGTCAATGCAGCCCACAACGACTGGCGTGCCAAATAAAAAAAAATCTGAAAGAGTCGGAACAATTACTTTTATTTGTATAGTATGGCTATGCATGGGTAAGCATTTAGGTGACATTTTTTCTTATTTCAAGTTGATATCTATTACAATAAAATGGTTCTAATCTAACCCTAGTTTTATTTCTTTCCTTTTGCACTCGTTCTGAGCAAAAGCAGATGAATTTTGCCAAAATATGCAGGTTGTTCAGGGCTGCAATCACTTGATGTATCACAACTGACACTATTTGCTGAGCGATGCAGGAGTCGACGGTGCTACCGCATATATGTTGGTAGTCACCGCTCGCAAAAAATGCAAGGGTAGTTATTATCTGAAAGCATAACAAACAATAAGTAAAGCAAAGGTATTTTTTAATAAGCGTAGGTAGGTTTAATTGAGACATATTTAAGTAATTACAAATACAATTCTAGGTTATATCAAGAATATTTTGAGGTAAATTATCCGCCAATCTACGCCCACTTCAGGACGAATATTTTGACGAGTGGGTAGGTAATTATCCACCACGTAATTTATATTGCATGCTATCTCTCACAATAAGGTAGTAAGAGTCTCTCGGCCCCACCAAATCAGTGATATTGCATTCATGAATGTTCTTACTTTTTGGGCTGGGGAGATGCTGTCGGGTCTCCTTGGTTGAGAAAGAAGTGGCGCGGTCTCACGGCATAGCTCAAGGATATCCGGAGCGAGGTGGTAGAACTTCCGAAAGTCTGTTGTCGGCGGTGATGTCGTACTTACACTTTTTGTATTTCAATTAATGGCTCGGAATAAGTTGATTTTCGGTAGACGAGTTTGATTGATTCAAATATTATCCAAATCACGTTTGATTACATCCAGTCCAGCCATGGAGGTATACCTCCATGCATTCAGCTGTCAAACTATTGAAATGGTACAAAAATGTTACATTTTTCCTATGGATTTGCTTGACCGACACTGCATAAACGAGTGACGAGTGAACTTACGTCGTTTGACAGCGAGGATGGTACTAGTCGTCAGCTTTATTCCCTGACTTGTTAATTCCCTCGGCGAATAAACTTACCATGGTAGACCCCCTGTACACAAAGCTGTACTTATAGAGATCTTTCAGTTGAAGTTCAGGTGAATTGGAGTGATCATCTTGCATTTACCGCAGTGTATCCGTTCGCTGGAGGAGTGGGTGGACGGCGTGCGCAACGACGCGGGAGCGCCACCTGTCGACGGCACGGTGCACCAGCTGGCCGCCGCCGCACTCGCGCTGCTCCAGAACTTGGCCGAGCACGTGCAAACACTAGGCAAGCTTGCTAAATGTTTTTCGCCTCATTATTATTATTTCAAAATGGATGTCATGCTGAATAGTCCCACCTAGTGCGACCTGACAAGAACTTTTCTAGCTTTACCCTCTTGTAATTTACTCTTGATAAAGTGAAGCATCTATCTTCCAAAATACCCACCAAGGTGCATTATTATTTTGCGTCTTATTGGCGTATGTAAATAATAATAATGAAAGAAAGAAAGAAATTCTTTATTGTGCAAATTACATTAAAAACTATTTACAATTAAAGCTAACAGAGCGAAACTGCACAAAGGCGGACTTATCACTAAAAGTGATTTCTTCCAGTCAACCTTTGGGGGTGATGAGGATAAGAATTGAAAAAGAAAATGTAGGTAATACATAATGCGTACTAAATGCGTAATAAACAGGACACTATCGCATGAGAGCCTGTGCCTGAACTAGGAGCCGCTCGAACTCTAAGTAATGCACCCCAATAACAATTAATCATTAAAATACGGTGCGCAGGTCCGGCGCTGGCGACGGAGCCCTCGTACGCGCGTGCGCTCGCGCAGCTCCCACACGCCAACGATCGCAACGCCGCACTACTCGCCATATACATGCGTACGTCTCACCACATGCTACATCAATGTTTTCTCTGCTCCGTGACTAAGTATGTCAAATGGATTTCGTGCTCGCATGGTTGGAATTTAGGCGCATATACCCCTTAGCGTAGCCATGAAGGCACCTGGCGGAATGTTGTTAGTGCCATCCTGTCAGCAGGAGGGTATATACATTCTGGGCTTAAGTTTTCAACGACGGCGAAACAATACCTGCAGTTTAATCCATCTGTCGGCGGAAAGCGAGGATCCTCAATAATAATTAAACCTACCATTAAAACAATTTAACTCGATTAAAATATTAGGGGCTCAGATCAGGTGTATTTTTATCCGAAAACATTATTTTTACCATTTGGAAAATAATCATTTCAACACACTGAAGCTCTACAACTGCCCTATTTTCAGAAACTATCGAAATCCATTGCTTAAACAACTAGTGTTTGTGGAATAATTTCTTACCCTCTCTGGTGACAGTAAATAGATTCTAGTTAACTTTTGTTTTAAAATGCCTTTTACAGCATGCATGGAAATACGAAGGAGTATATTGGGAATATTTTGTTCTATGTATCTCGGTGACAACTGATACTGCACAATAAACGATTTCGCAGGGTTTTATCTATGACTGGCATTCATAGAATTGTAATATGCATTGGTAGTAGATGGCGTTGTTATGTGCAGGTAAAGTGCTGGCGCAACTCAACCTAGCGCTGCGGACCAAGAGCGAGCAGTACCCGGACGCACTGCGGGCGATATTTCGCCTCAACAACACACACTATCTGCTCCAGGTACCCAATATATACCACCTGAACCTGAGATGAAGAATAAATAGGGTATAAGAAATGCTGCGCTTGACCTCGAAAATTTGTTGATCAGCCCACGGCACGCCACTCCCAAAGTCTGGCTGTAGTTTGACCAAAGCTAGTTAGTCGAACGCGCGCCTCCGCGCCGAGCAGGTACGTTGTACTTATTTGCGCAGTCGCTGCGCCCTTCTCTTTAAGAAATACTAAATAGCTTCGGTTAGTTCGCCAACTTCGGACGCGGCGTATGTACATGTAGCAGGGTTTTCTCCTGCCGCCATTATGTATAAAAAGTCTTCTATATGTACGTGCAGGGCCTGCAGCGGAGCTGCCTTCTGGGGGTGCTGCTGCTGGCGGAGCCCGACTGTGAGACGAGTTACCGCGACATGATCCAGGAGGCCCGCACAGCCTATCTGCAGAGGTATTCATGCTTACTGCTGTCTGTATCTTTAGCTTTAACTTCTCATCGGCGTTGCTATTGGCGATGACTTGTCTTTATCTTCAGCTTTAACTTCTCACCAGCGTTCCTATTGGCGATGATTGTTTGTATCTTTAGCTTTAACTTCTCACCAGCGTTGCTATTGGCGATGACTTGTCTATATCTTCAGCTTTCACTTCTCACCAGGGTTCCTATTGGCGATGATTGTTTGTATCTTTAGCTTTAACTTCTCACCAGCGTTGCTATTGGCGATGACTTGTCTATATCTTCAGCTTTAACTTTTCACCAGCATTCCTATTGGCGATTATTGTTTGTATCTTTAGCTTTAACTTGTCACCAGCGTTGCTATTGGCGATGACTTGTCTATATCTTCAGCTTTAACTTGTCACGAGCGTTTCTATTGGCGAGGATTGTATGTATCTTTAGCGTTCTGGATAGCGCTAGGGCTTATAAGATAACTGTAACCTAAACCTAAAAACTTCTGCTATTGACACTCCTCAGAGCTATCTGATGCCCAGGTTTAAGCGTTAATGGGCAGGTCCATCGTGCGGATGTAACACACACATTCGCGGTACCAGATCTAACCGTACCCTAAATAGTATTAGTCTTGCCAGTAAGGTGTTCAGTGCGGCGGGTATTCTGGGATAAAGGTTGTGAACTGGTTCAGTTTGGCGACGCAGTCGGCCTCGTCGTAAGCCTAGCCGGGCTAGTCGGCACAGTGGTCAGTACCGACTGCCAGTTGCTGAGGTAGCCACACAATGACAACCCACAGATTTTCTTGGAAATGCCTCTACGTATCGCTGATAATACTCTCAGTTCATAGAGTAAAGTCCTCATTGTGTGATGGGACATCTGGATGGAGGTCTTGACACAAAAATTGCATGAATATAAGTCTCAGTGCGAAAACAAGCCCAAAGACAGCAAGATCATGTTTCAGCTGGAGTCGGCTGCTGGTGCACACAGAGCTGGAGGAGGTACCACCGGCGGGACGCCTTCGCGACCGCGACCGTCAGATTATCAAAGATAAATTTGCTGTAAGTGTGCTTTGGTGAAAAAAAGCATATTAGTCGCTATATGTTTCCTTTTGGATCAGTAGTTTCTCACTAGCTTATTGATGTGTTTAATGTAGTATTGCATTTTTTGTCTTTCTAGAACCTATACTTTAAGAAATTCCTTCTATTTTACATACTCATACTTAAACAATATGTCCCTACAAATAAACATAAAATGCATTCATAATTAAAGGAGTTTTAGATTATGTTATATGTGTTAATATTAACCTTTTGAACCATAAAAAGTGAGATTATGTAGTTTAGACTATAAGTTACAATATTTTATTAAGATTTTCACAAAAGCCGCTCATGTCAAATGACATGTGTTGTTTTTGGGAAAATAAAATAGTAATAAAAATGGTTTCTTAGTGGAAGCGCCAAGGTGTATTGGGGATAGTAGTCTGTATAACTAGCAAGGCACGTAGTATCATCAGCAAATGTAGCAGATACTACATCTTAAATGGTGAGTAAATTGGCTATTATAATGGAGTGGAGAACCCCAGCACAGAAGTACCAATGAAAAATATCTTATTTTCCCGGTCGGTCAAACATGCTGGCATTATGGAAGTTCCTTCTAAAATGTGATGTGGCTAATATTAGGTAAGTAGATGTGACATCAGCCATTGATTTACAGTGACATAAAAACAATTTGTGCAGTCGTTCAACCGCGAGCTGGAGGAGAGCACTCGCGCGCAGCGCAGCTACAGCGTGCCCGACGCGGAGCTGCGCGAGTCGCTAAAGCGCGACAACAAGGAGCTGCTGCTGCCCGCGTACGGTCGGCTGCACGCCGCCTGCGCGCACCTTGCCTTCTCCAAGAACCAGGAGAAGTACGTCAAGTACAACCCCGTGCAGGTAAGCTCGTGGTCCGATTTGAACTTACGTTACCGAAAGCGCATTCACAACTGGTCCGATTCACGCTGACAGCCCTCAAAATGGCGTCCCGTGAACGGTATGATATAATCGTTATGTTACTCAAAGCAACTGTCAGTGTCACATTTTGACATTCCTATAGCATTGTATATCGTCTTTTGACCATATTTTTTGTGTCTCTCTCTTTGTAACCAAATGTCTCTCACTTAAAAATCAAAGTTAGTAAGTAGCTTAGAAGAATTGATTGCATTCAAATTTGAGATGAACTACAACGAATTTAATTTTTGCCAAGTTTGTTGTTATGTTTCCGTAAGCCACGCACAAAGATATATATTTTACAGTCCATACGAGACATGTGGGTGACATTACGATGTAACTTTGTCACAACACTACTCAAGATACATATGTCTAGTATGGGTGATTATCGAAGTGACGGGCACGGGGTTTCATCACAAATGGAAATTTCCATCCTGCGCCCGTCACATCGCTTATGAATGACCTTAAATTGTAGATGATGTGTTCCAACCTGTAAATGAAGTTTGAATTTTGTTGCAGGTGGCAGCGCAGCTGGACGGCTACTTTGATGTTGCGGCCTGATCTAACTTTATATTACAATACACTAAGTTTGTCCTGTCTGCGAGAAATACATGCTTGACTACATACAACTTAGATACTATTACAAGAAGGTCTACATTAAGTTAAAAATCATTTAAGGTTGATCAGCAGCATTAAATCTCAGTTATTAGATATATCAGAAAAAACGCACAGCTTTTCACGCGGTGGAAAGAGACTTTTTCAGACGTTCGCGTGAAAATACGTGTAATGCTTAAAAAACACGTTTAACATCTGCAGTGATATAGAATGTTATTAGATATTGAAAAAATGGCAGACTTTCGATCTGTAAGAGATGTATTTTATGCAGGACTCTATAACCTAGGCATCTGCTCGGATTATTTTTTTGTCCAAGAGTCTCATCCAATGCAGGCTAGTAGAAGCTTCAGCGTGTGTGATAGGTTAGTCCCGCTTGAAAGGGGCCACTGAACCCAATATATTCGGTGAATAATTGCCTTCTTCAAAATATCAAATTGGTTAATTATGAAATTTCATAATATTTATTCTTACATAAATTTATATTAACATGTTGTTATCACATGACATAGTTAAAACTAAATGATTATTATTTTCAGTTTTCTTGACTATTACTTGTATTTTGTTGTTGTTTCTTGTTTAACTTCCGTTTGCTATTCCTGGTTTGTCTCTTCTGCTTCTTCGCCGCCTGCCAAAGGAATGATAACGTTAATATGGTATCTAAATAGAGCTTGTTTAGTCTGTCAGTCTGAGCGAGGTTGGATTCTGAACCGGTGACCATCTTCAACCGTTGAGGCTGGCCCTGGTTCGGATTCCCCGTAAAACTGTAGGTCCCCTTAGTTACCTAAGTAGAATTAATCACGCCCGGGTTGGTAACATCGCATTGAATGAATGATGGTCTAAGCGGCAAGAAAAATTGTCCGTATTTTCCATCAAGTTCATTGTAGCCGAGTTGGTTCCCATGTGGTGTGTTATGCTAATATCTGACGGTCAGTTTGGTACTAGCCATCCATGTCCAGAGCTGCTATTCCCAGTTGTCACCTAAACTGGCGTTTACGGAACTTCGAAGTTCCGTAAAAACGTCAAACTCCATACAACTTTAAAAAAAAAACCACTTAGCTGCTAAATTTATCAAGTTAAACATTGGATTAAGACGCATCAGCATATGCTGCCTGTCTAAAACTTATAAATAAAATAAATAACTAAACTTTTTACTACATATTCTGTGGTTTTACTTCTTCAAGCTGTCAAAGTCAATCTCGGACTTCCGATTTGTATGAAAACGCGGAGTCGGCGTAAACGGCAACGTCGACGTATTTACGGCAACATTGAGAAAGCTGTCAAATCAAACTCAGACTCGCAAATGTTAGTTCGCTTAACGGCCACTGCGCGCGCTCTTAAATTTCTCCATATATTTGAAAATGCCAGTCGATCGGTTTGCTGTAAACGCCAATTTAGGTGACAGCTGGGACTACGGGCTCTGTTACATAAAAAAAAACTTCCGGGAGTTGTTGAAAGTGTACACGGCTCAACTTACCGCGATCGCGATGCTCTTCGCATTCTTCAAAGGCTGCTTGGTGGGTTTCTTCCGTAGGTGGGGTGGCGGCAGGTACGGGCTGAACGCGAGCGGCAGAGTGCGACGCAGCTTGTGCACGGGCAGCAGCGCCGCGCTCAGAACCGGCGGGACCTGCAATTTTCGTCGCACAGGAGACTATTTGTGCTGTGTAGCTGCCGGCACTTAAAAAATCCTTTCTATGCATTTTGAAAAAGGGGATATGCCTTTTTTGGTTTAGATTGTACATAAAACTGTAGGTCTTCTTTGGGGTGGTACAGACATTCAATGCAGCAATATTGCGGGCCAACGCGACCGCCAGTCGTCATAGATAACAAAGGAAGGAGATATGCCATCTAGCGCACTAACTATGAGATCCACTGTCTCCCATTTTCAAAAAACCGTATAAACCGTGCTATCGCGCTCTGGGACTTTCTCTGTTCCAAAGAAAAAAGACAGGTTCCATATGCAACATGTCCACAAAGCAGACAATTTGCATAGTGTTTGATTTGGTAAGATTTACGAAATTTTTTATTACAAAACGACTTATAGCTAAAAGTAAACTACGACCGCTGTAGTCAAAAATATAACAAAAACTAAATTGATTCTTAATCTTCATGAAAGTACATAGCTATGTCTGATGACTAATCTTTTTAAGATTTTCTGTTTTTATCATTGAGTAATCCACCTCCAAAGTTATTGGATAAAACGCGCGAAAAATTCGAACTCTCGGACCTAATAACTTAGAAACCTATCAACATTTTACCATGCCTACAGTCATCAGACATCTAGTTCGATCAAATAAATCTATTTTGAGCAAAATTTTGGATCTCTGACAAGAAATATGGGCGTGATCTTCTTTCCCCGTTTGTGCGAGTTGAGCGGGATGGCTCACCTTAAACGTCCCTGCCTTTCTATCCCTAGGTGGTAGGGTTAATCCCGCCCGGGTTTATACATTACATTGAATGAAAGATGGTCAAAGCAGCAATGGAAATTGTCTGTGTTTCCCATCTACTCAAGGTATCTACACTAATAATCTGTAAGGGGTGTTCATGGAGTAAGTTGCTTTGTTTTCTAAGATACTTCGTTTGTAGACTTAAAGTATGATACTAACACTAAATTGATGATTTTTAGAAATCAGTTCTGTATGTATGCATGTATGTATGTATGTTCCTCAATAACTCTTAAACCGATCATCCGAATTTGATGAAACTTACTACACGTATATATGTAAATACACGGGACACAGGATAGGCTATATATGATTCAGTTCCGCTTACGTTAAGATGTAGGTGTCATACAAACCGAAATTCCCCGAGGCGGCGGCTTGGGGGGTAATCACTATCTGCCTTTATTTTTTCTACGGTTTTTGATACGGTTTTCATTAATATAAGGAGCCATCAACGAGCAAGGATTGCGTATGTAATTTTTAAATATTTAATACAAACCTTAAGAGAAAAATTAAAACTAAATACTTGAAAATTGTAGGTGTTAAAAAGGTCTACAGAAAGTTCCACGATATCATGTACAGCGATAACTTCGAAGCACTCGCCCGATTTATTTGTGTATTTTATCAACGTATAGCAACTCTGGGCGAATCAGATTCCGGATGGGTTACCGTTTTCGATGTTGAAGGTGGCTGTGGTTCGTATTCCTCATAAAACTTTGTAAAAGTAAGGAAGCTGGTAGGGTTAATCCCGCCTTTGTTGGTTTTGTATAAATTTCTATGTAGCAGTGGAGTAAGGGTCTGGCGGTACATGCTTTTAAAATTCGCTCCCAAATGTTTACGAAGCTCTAAATGGAAATATGTTGATGTTTTTCATTAAATCATGCCATATCGGTTCAAACGATTTTGATTAAATTTGGTAGATGGATACATAGTCCTGGACCAGCCTTATGGTGGGTTACTTTTTATCCAGGAAATAATTCAGACCGAAATCAATCCAACACGACACTGACCCGAGCGGAGCCGGGTACCGCAGCTAGTGTAAAATAAGAAAGTTTCTGGCATGTCACCTAATGCCTTCTGGATTGCGGTGTGTTGGGTTTTTAACTTAATGTTTCGCAACTAACCAAACATTATATATGTCTACATTTTTTTTTATCTAAATTAGTCAACACAGAATAAAGAAAATCTTCATACATAATATATTTTTATTATGGTTTTTTCCAAGATGAATTTTTCAGAAAAAAAAAATGCTCGGATTTTGATATTGACTGATGTTAGATACTTTGAAAAAAAAAAACAAATCACTCATTGGCTCACATTATTATTCGGATAGCTTAGCAGTCAGAGCAGGGGGACATTAATTTAAAGGTCGCAGACTCGTATCGCTGCGTATTGAATGTCCAGACAAAAAATGACAACTCCATAACTGGTTTTCACATAATTGGTTCAATAAATGAAACCAAACTTATTATTTGTACTGAAGATGTTTGTGTACCTGAAGATGTTTGGTCTCCTTCTCGGTGTTTACGGGACTACTAATAGCAAGAGATATGATGTTGGAGTTGCTAGATGTGGTGCCGTCTTGTTGCGCTGCATACAATATTGCATTTTCGCCGTGCACCGATGGCTGCAAAATTATATTAACAAAATCTTTGTAAAATCTATAGGAAACAACAATCAAACAACAAAACAGCATTTTGACTTGGTGGATATAGGCAAGTTCGAATGTACATTTTGTTATATCTGCCTATTTAACGTTCGTGGCCTCCGTGGCAAGGTCGTGGAGGAGGTCATTAGTGCTGAAACTGTAAATGGATCCAAAAACCGACTAGACAACTAATAAACAATAAAAAATCAATAAATTAAATCAAAATAAACATATAATGTGAATGATAAGTCATATTAGTAATACCAATTTTAAAAAATTAAATAAAAACAAATGCACTCTGAGAAAAAATAAATTCACGCATCAAGCTGCTCATAAATAATATAATAATAATAATGAATAAAAAGTTCCATGATGTGATTTCACATGAAAAAATCGATACTTTCGAAAAAAAAGAAATTTTAAGATTGAATTTTGTTTCATAATTTTTTTATATATTTTTTTCGTTTTCTGCAAAAGAGAATCCAGAGACAAAAGTTACAGAGTACTATTCCTTATTTTGATATATGATAGAAGGGTGATATAAGATAGACAGGTCTACTGGAAAAGAAATCAGATCAATTAATTTGCACGCAAACGGGCGCGACACGAATCAGGTCGTGGCACTTGACGGTTTTTGGAGCCGACCCTATATGTGTCGCTGCCACTTGAAGGGTTAAGTTACATAGCAGAATGGATGGAGGGACCTCGTGTTGCAGTGCGTAGTGGCCGGCAGGCAGCCGCAGCTGCGACAGCACGGTGTAGAGCGTCGCGGCCGACTCCGACGCCAATCTTCCACCGTGCGCGCTCTCCAGCTGTGCAAGCTCCGACCACTGGTAGCTCACAATATGGCCGCTTTGCACCTCTACACGAGCTGTACACACACAATCATCGAGACATATCGATTGCCGACCGCTTGTTGGAGAAAGTTGGAATTGTTCGACTTAATATTTTAATGTGACAATGTCCACTCTGTTAACCATAAAATATTGTATTACAATACATTTTATTGAAGCGAAAGAAGGGGGTTAGTCAGAATATCATTACACTTTTCCAGTAAACAGCAATAATTAGCAAAATATTTTACGTCATCATTGGTAATCTTTTTTTACAATGTATATATTTGGAGAAAAGCATGCAAAAAAATGCGAATGATTTTTACCGCTGTTATTATTCACAAATCATTCGCGCAGAAAAAAGATCGATGCTTTTTTGGGGATCACTGCAAAAATATTTTATCTTTTTTCGGGGTGAATGATGTGTACTATGTTAGTACTATGAAATGAAATGTGCGCTGCACTGGAGTTACCAGTACGGCACGGACGAGCCGAGTTCTCAGACATAACTCCAGGGTACTGGAGTGGTCCTGACGATGCCTCCTAGGAAGCGATACATGTTGGCCCAGTGCAATGGGAAACCGTAAGTTCGACAAACATTACCTTACAAATGACTAAGACAATGTTTGCTAGACACATCCATTTAAGATACTTTTATAGCTGGCAGCACTGATAAGGCCAGCAGCTCAATCTGTGAGCATAGGAAATGGATGGATTTATGGGATATGTGCAAGAATCAAATGAAATCTTTGCGGCCAAATGTATAGACAATAGCAAAATATTATCAATACTAATATGACCAAACTAATATGACATTTCACTTACAAGAGAGTAGGACTGCCTTCCTGCGAAGCTGCAACGAGAGGCCGAAGCTCTTGATCTTGCCCACGCTCTGGGCTGCACCTCCTAAGTCCACTTGATATTCTGGTATCACATTCAATATCACCTCCGTTTCAATATCCTGTGAAAGTGGCAACGGCATAATAAATATAAATTGAACTGGTCTTTGTGACGCGATAAGTATGCCATGTGTAACTAACAGTAACGTAAAAAATTCAATGACTTTCTACTGGTTCAGCAGATTTTCACAAAAATAGGTAAAATATTAAATGCATTCAGGCATAAAGTGTCTACACTCACCCTGACATGCTTGTGGGAGCAGTGAATGATAAGAGGTATCTGTTTGCCAGACTTCGTGCCTAGTTTCCACTTCGTGTAAGACACATGCGGCAGATTTTCAAACGGTGTTCCTGAAAAGAAAAATGTTAGCAGTATTTATCGTGGTCACTTAAAATTGCAAAAAAGTGGTAGTCTTACAAGCTATTATTATAGCTTATAAAGGTATTGGAAACATGAAAATTTATTTTCCCAACCAATAAATTCATGCCCGAATTTCCAGGTTTCAAATTTATATAGTCACTTTGGACATCTTCGATTCAGATTCATGTGCGATGGTACATTTAGTAATCTGAGTGGTCAGTCTGAGTTCTCACCTAAATTAGCGTTTACGTAACTTCGAAGTTCCGTAAAAACGTCCAACTCTATACAAGTTTTTACTAGATATTCTGTGGTTTTACTTCTTCAAGCTGTCAAAGTCAATCTCGGACTTCCAATTTGTATGAAAACGTGGAGTCGACGTAAACGGCAACGTTAAGTAAGCTGTCAAATCAAGCTCGGGCTCGCTAATGTTAGTTCGATTAACGCCCGCTGCTCTTCAATTTCTCCATACATTTGAAAACGCGAGTCGATCGGTTTGCCGTAAACGCCAATTTAGATGACAACTGAGACTTCGGGTACAGTACTTGAATAGGTTCAATGGCGATGTTTAAGCATACGCTTATCCATAAGGATACACTATCCTGCAGGCGACATGAAATGTCAAGCTAATATAGCTGCCTTAGGCCTAAATTAAATATCCAGACGAAACATTGCTCAGCCATTCGAAAAACCAATTTGAGGTATGCACTCTATCCTGTGTCTAGTACTGACGCCAGCTACTGGACAGTTTGTAGAAAAGCATTAGATAATGCTATAATTCTTTATTAGCAAGTCTGTACCAGTTAATTTATGAATCATCGAGATGTTATATACATTTCAGTTTATCGTCAGGCCTTACCTTGGCAAGTACACTTGTTGAACATGTCAAGAATGTTCTTGGGTGTAACGGGCGGTTCGGTAGACGGGTTCGGCTGTGCCAACTTCTCAGAAGGGTAATGTTCCATCACTCTATCCTTGGTGGCCGATTCCTCAGTTCGATTTGGTATATTTTTATCTTCCTTATTTTCTTCTTCAACTGAATAAAATAAAAATTCACGATACATAACATAAACATTAAGTCCGTATTTAAATATTTATATCAATTGCAATAAATATAAACTTCTATTATTATTTTCACGTTTATATATATTATTTTTATATTTACATGTTTATATATATGTTACGGTTAAACCCGGTGTTGGTGGTGGTCAAAGTTATTTATGTTTTTATCTTAAATTCAACCAATAAAATATTTAAGTTATTAGAGTCGGCGGCAACATAACCATATCGAAACACTATCAGCATACAAAACATTAGAAAGCCAACTACATAGATTTCTAAACTTTTTATAGCAGGTTTTAATGTTCATTCCTAATATGGAAAACAATAATTTAGAAACTTAAATATTTTATTGTAATTATAATGAGCGATTTTTTGTTTTGCTATGTTCCCAAAACGCATTTTTTCTAAACTTTTTCTTAAGACATGGAAATAAAATTTTAAGCAATATACAATCATTAAATTTGACTTAAATATTTTATTCAATCTTTTAGATCGAATTATTGAAAATACCTAAATAATTCCAAACGCACCGGTCCGATTTTCTAATCTTTTGCACCCAACATTCTATAAGGAAACTACATCGCCTGTAAAAAAATCAGCGACTTTAGAATTATCGAACCCTTTATTGCTCTAACCGCTGGGCTATAAACAATTGAATAATTTTCATTTTGCGAAAATTTTCGACATCCGTCACATGTGGCCACAGCTGACCATAGACCATTATTATTATTATATAAGCCATTTGCATGACAACCTACCCAGATCCATCACCAAGTCATCTTCTTCATCAGAGCTGTTGTGATTCACCTCCATCGGAGAGTGGGGTGCGCTGTTGATTGGTTCTTCTGGTGCAGTCTGCTCTTTGCTCGTGTGCTCCAAAACGACCTGTTGCCTCTCGTTGGTGCGTTCTTGATATTCTTTGCTGTTACAATATTTGTCTCATTTCGTTTACAGGAAATTGATATCCCAAAAATATTACCAAATGTAATTTTTAAACTTATTTCGTTTTATTTGTGATGGATCGAACAATAAGTCAGTGGCCAACAGTGCCACGTGAGCCTAAAAACTGAGTAGAACCGAATAGGTCAGGGCAGACAATACTAACCGGAGCATGACAACTGGACATAGATGCCTATTACCACATCTACTGTCAGGATATTAGCCCTATACACCTAAAGGGAACAGGGTGTCATGACAGGACCTTCCTTAAATTGCCACTTCTTTAATGGTTGCATTGATACCAACACGGGCAGGGTCAAGCAAAGAAAGGGACCTACAGTTTTACGTGGAATCCGAAGAAGTCCCTTAGTCACCCCTTACGACATGCACAGAAAGAAATGCAGTTGGACCACTTTTTAAAGTTTCGGAATCTATGAACCACATACCGGCTTTAAACTTGCACAAAACATGTAATTTTTCTCAACTCAACCAGTAGGCGTGGCATTAGCCATCCATGTACAGTAACATTAAAAAGATGAAGGTGAGTGAGAGGTACTGACGTGATTCGATGGCGCATCATGAGTTGTAGTGCACGCGCGGTTCGCTGCCGTGTCAGATGCCGGCACGGCGTCGCTTCCGCGCCGATCACAACCACCGTCCGCGCCGCTTCGCCATCTGGACAGTATAATAAAATCGGATATGTATTCTGAAATATTATATAAACGGTTATGAATCCTTGAACTGGAAAGAGCAGTTACTTAAATAAGCATTTGAGCGGCTCGTAGCCTAGTGGCGCGGGGACTGGCCTAGCGTACCAGAGGCCTGGGTTCAATACCGACATGCACCACTATCTTTCTCTTTCCGAGTTCGATAAGTGCATTTCGTCACGAATGCGAGCTGCTCCATGGTTCGGAATCCATGTAAAACTGTAGGTCCCCTTCCCCTACTAGGTGGTAGGGTTTAAGCCCGCCCGGGTTGATACCATTGCATTGGATGAAAATATGGTCGAAGCGGCAATGAAAATTGTCCGTGTTTTCCATCGAGTTCAATGTAGCCGTGCTCATAAAGGGAAGGTCCTGGCATGGCACCAAATTCCTTCGGGAATGTGGTGAATTGGGCTAATATCATAACGGTAGTTGTGTGGTATTAGCCATCCATGTCAGGTCGCATAAAAAAAAAGCATAAGTTAATTTAAAATGGTTTCTTTCACTTTGTTAGAAATAGAACTACCTTTTGGCCTTCCCTTCTGGGGTAAAATCTGGGATTACAATGTTAATAAAGCCTTTATCCTACAAAAACCGCTCCATACGAACCGTGCAAGGCTGCACCAATATTAAATATATGTCTGGTTAAGTCTGGACCTAATAAAGTATGTGGGTCTTTTTTACAGCTTCCTTTCTTTAATGAATTTGTTAATTTTCGATCATCGATTCTACAAGCATATCATATTTGTTTTCACTTTTATCCCGTAAATTTCTTTCATACTGTTTGCACATATGCTTTGTGGGTTTCGGCACGTAGGTATAAAGAATGCAAGTGGGTCCACTGAATTTATTTCCGTGCAGGTCGTAAAAGGCGTTAAACTGTCTGTCCCCTTCCTTACTTACTTAATAATGAATCGCATTGGATAAACGATGTTTAAAGCTCCCGATACCTGCACTCTGCACCATAAAATTGTCTGTCTTTTCCATCTAGTTCTGTCATGGCACCTAGTTCCCTTGTGTTGAATTGGGCTAATATTTTGAAAGTGGGTGTGGTAAACCATCCATGTCCAGTAACAAAAAAAACTGTGGGGAATGTCATAGGTTGTATTACCTATTGTGTAATAGTTATTTATTGTGATGTCATATTGAAACTTATGCATCCTAATAGTGCTAGTGCTTTCTAATAGTAAAATATACTTCTTCGGAATAAGCAATACGTAGGTTTTATTCAATGAATATTTTGAAGGTTGCTTAAATTCAGTACTAAGATCCTTTACCTAACCTAATTTTACATAAGTACTTTTACCCGACTTTTAATAAACTTTATGTGGTTGAATCAAATAAAATGAATCATTATCAATTTCAAAAATTCATCATTAAATCAAATGGAAATTAAAATACATGAAAAATAATATATCCGCTTTACTGGCAAGCGAACGTCCAGCGTCCATACTTAAAATTGTGGATAAAAAAATGACTGGAAACAGTTAAAATAATACATAGGTTACCTCTCGAAGGTATGCGCTCAGATGTGATGGGCAGAGTCCACTCTGTCTCCAGCTGCAGTAGACATTTGAGTGCGTTTTCGTTCACGATGAACTCGGCGTCATTAGTAGCAGCGTAATTGGCCAGCTCGCCATGCATGTCCCTCATGGAGAGCGCACACAGCTTGTTCTCATCTGCGAAGCGAAATTGGTTTTATATTTCTTATTGTTTTGGTTATAATATACACTATGATCAATAAGTTCCGGGAAATTGTAGTTTTAATTTAGAACGCTTTACCGATTTGAATATTTTTTTTTCTCAGGTTGGTACACCAATCCCTGACACTCCTGCCAAATGTCAAATATTAAATATCATTAGTAATTGTTTGGCGTCTGTTTATATCAATCAAGTTTTTGAAGTTCGTCGCATTTCAAAATGGAAAAAAATATTGAACAAAAAATTTGTTTGAAGTTTCCAACGAAATCTCTTGTGCTGATGCATTCAAAATGCTACAAAAAGCCTACGGGGACTCTGCTCTCTCAAAAAACAAGAGTATACGAGTGGTATTCGTCGTTCAAAAATGGTCTCAAAGAACTTGACGATGCACCTCGTCGTGGACATCAACTACCGATGATAACGTCGAAAAAGTTCAAGAAATCGTACTCGAAAATCGTCATGCAAGCCTCAGAGAGATAGCTGGTGAGCTCTACATCGCGTATGGATCGGCACAGCATATTGTGGTGGATATTTTGGGCATGAAACGCGTTGCAGCACGACTTGTGCCAAAAGACATGAACTTCGTACAAAAACAGTACCGTAAGACAGTGGCCCAGCAGATGATTTCTGAGGTAACGAATGACCCTAACATGATGCAACGCATAATTACTGGTGACGAAACGTGGGCTTACGAATATGATGTTCTAACTACCCTACAATCATCAGAGTGGCGCTATAAAAATGAACCAAAACGGAAGAAAGCGCGTCAAAGCCGATCAAAAATAAAGGTAATGATCACTGTTTTCTTTGATTATCGTGGCGTTGTTCATTATGAGTACGTGTCTACTGGTCAAACAGTCAATAAGGAGTACTACCTGGCCGTAATTAAGCGTTTGAGAAATGCTGTGCGTAGAAAACGACCGGAATTGTGGCAATACAACTAATGGATCTTGCACCATGACAATGCTCCGTCTCACAAAGCGTGCATCGTGACCGATTATTTGACCAAACATACTGTAAATACAATCCAACAGGCACCGTATTCTCTGGATATGGCACCTTGTGACTTTTTCCTGTTCTCAAAACTTAAATTACACCTTCGTGGAAAGAGATTTTCGAGCATCGATGAAATAAAAGAAAATGCGACGAAGTGTATGGTATCAAAAGTGTATGGAAGAATGGGTTAAGCGTTGGCGTATGTGCATCGCTTTAGACGGTTGTTGTTTTGAAGGTGATAAAATAAATGTATCCGAAAATTCACACAATTTTTTTTTTTTTATTAATTCCCAGAACTTTTTGATCATAGTAAGTATGCATAAAAAGGAAAGTAGTTGACTTGTGAAAACGAACAGAATATTTTCTTTGTCCGACATTAATTTGAGTCTGCGACTAGCCAAAATCAAATCACCTAATACCAAGGTTTATAGTTATTTATGTTTAAAGGTCAAATTAACTAATTGGGATTTTTAGCTATAAGCATCTATTAGATATGATTCATTTCTTTTAAATTACGAAAATATTCGATTTTGTTAGGTTAAAATAAGTTGCAATAATGGCTTTGAGTTCTTTTTGTATGGAACTCAACATGGATAGCCAATATCACACCACACGTACTGTACTGTCAGGAGCCATCACACCACGTTTACGATGGAAGTAAATACTAGACCTGACCTTTCTATGAGCGCTACTACATTGAACTGGATAGGAATCACGAATAATTATTAATCGTCGCTTCGACCATCTTTCATAAAATACGATGTTACCAACACAGTCGGATTTAACTTTCCTACGTTGTAGGGAAGGGAGCATACATCGGTTCCGAACTATGGAGAGATCCTGATTTTCAAGAAAAATGCACATTTAAAACTTGGTCAAGGTGTATTATTTCCAGGGATGGATTTTAAGAAAAAACAATGCACCAGCAAAAACAAAGCATGGCACCTAAATCTTTTGGGAATGCGGTGTGTTGGGCTAATTTCATGATGGTATTAAACATTAAAAACACCTGAAAGTTAACATAGTATGGGTAAATCTAACTTCACAAAATCGAATGCTTTTAAGTTTGATTACGATTGGTTAGGAAGAAGCCTCACCAAAAAAACAAAAATAACTACAAAAAAATGTCAACAAAAGGTTCTACCAGGTAGGACGGTGCGGCACGGGTGGCGCGGACAGACGCGTGGCAAGCACTCTTTGGGCATGCTAGTGACCATCTGGATCTGATTCAGCGCGGGCAAAGTCACGACGGGCAACTGAGATAGCTCCACCTGCCGTGCGTCACAAGACCTTGAAGGATTTGCAGTTATGATTTCCGAGTCTCAATTGGTCTTCGGTATTCGCATAGGTGCATTAAATCCATATGCCACACTACAAGTGCGTGGCAACACATGCCTAAACTTGCAGGAAAACATTCTTGGAAAAATAATTATTCATATAGCTGAATCATATTTGTTTGTTCGGTTCATAGTTTTCATCGATTCGTTAAATAATTCGTGTGTTTCAATATTTACGAGGAACCTCGAATTAACAATTATTTCAAAGAAAACGTTTTTCCACATTTAGTCCTCCCATCCTCCTTTACCTACTGTATGTCCTCCTTTTGCCTTATATTCGTAAATTCGTCCTGAAAACTAGACTAAAGATAGAAAATCCAAAGCGTGGATTCTGTTAAATATTAACTTTAAAAATATGACATGTGAAGATTTTCAGAATTATTTGTTGAAAAACCAATAACTTCTTGCAAACATTGACAGCTCAGCCAAATAAGACGATGAAAATATAGTAAATTATTTATAAAAAATTATAATAATTATGATTGTCCTCCTTTTTAACCGACTTCAAAAAAAGGAGGAGGTTATCAATTCGTCTGTCTGTTTTTTTTTTGTTTTTTTTTTACAGAAAATCGTCCATGAGTCCTCATTTATCAAATTATCACCTGGCAACCCTAAGCATAACACATGTATGTGCACTCCATAATAAGTCAGTGACATTTCCATCCATCTAGTTTCCACAAAAACTATAAGTTCCACAACATTCTCACCGTCTTTAAGTCTTTGATGCGTGTCAATTCATATTCCTCGTTATCCGGGCTCATACTAATCTGAGTGTAGTACTCGTAAGTGGTCGGCAAACTCGCCAAGGCGGCTGCCCTGACAGTCCAATCTGCCTCGTAGACACGCTCCACAATCGGTTGCGGTCGGAGAGCGCGTATACACTGAGTGGTCATCCATTCCTTCTTCGCCCACTCAAGGAATTCTTGCTGCTCTTTAATGTATTCCTCTTGAATTTCCTGTAATGTATTTTATTATTATTATTATTATGTTATTTATATCACTAGCAGCTTGAAGCTGATGCGTGAATTTAATTTTTTCCAGAGTGCACTTGTGTATTTTTTAAATTTTCAAATTGGTATTATTAATATTACTTATCATTCAAATTATGTATTTATATTGATTTTATTTATTGATTATTGATTGTTTATTATTATTATTGATTATTTGTTTTTTTTATTGCCTTTAAATGTTTGTCTAGTCGGTTTTTAAATCCATTTACAGTTTCAGCACTAATGACCTCCTCCGGCAGCTTGTTCCAAGAGTCTACAACTCTGTTGACCAAGAAGTGTTTCCTGGGGTTAGAATTTGATGCAGATTGGTTCAGTTTTAAGCTGTGCCCTCTAAGGTGTTTGTTTGTATTTTTTGTGAACATTTCTTTGAGATTTGGTAAATTATAGTAATCATTGAGGATTTTGTATGTTTCTATGAGGTCTCCTCGCTGGCGGCGTTCCTCTAGGGTGCTGAGTCCGAGAATTTTAAGTCGTTTTCGTCGTAAGTCGTCGTAAGTTTAATTTAATTTGCTTTTTATCTAAGCACACTTCAACTATGTTAGTTTACTGTGGATGTACAGACTATATTGTACATCACTCGCTGTCATATTGGTCGGGTTATTTGAACGCTGTTCTTGCGCCTCTACGACATAGTGTAACATAGTAAGTGCTATCTGCCTGTCAATGGAATTGCGGAACGCAGCTGAAAAAAATTTGCACACTACCCACAGCCATAATATAATCTTGGTTATAGCGGTATATACTCGTATATTCGCTCGCAGTTGACACATGGTGTTCCACATCCACCTGTGCGTGTACATAATCCTGCAGAAGTTATGTTATTCACCTCGAAAACTTGATGATCCTGTGGCCTGGGCGGCGGAAATACGTAGTAGTTCTCGGTAGGGTCCTGGGACGCAAGCACCTTAATGCCACTGAAGTGCTGGGCGGTAGTCAGCGCCGACAGCTTGGGAAATATTGGCAAAGGCCGCAAGCCAGGAATAAAATCTTTCCGCTGAACTTTGTTCTTCTGGAAAATTATAAGAATATGCATCCATTAAAGGGCACATCTCAGAAATCTGATTTCTGGATGAAATGGAAAAAGTGACAGGTGTAGTAAGTTCAACCCAATTACATGAACAACAATTAACATATTAATTAATTAATATTTAACATAACTTCCTCATATTCAATTGATATAAAAATGTTAATTTACTCTTTTTCATCCATATTTTGCAACCGTGTTCACGTGGAAGTATGATTACTTAAAGTGGTGTGTGCGTCAAAATAGATCTCCTATTATCACCTAGATAGATAGGAGAAAAACTCCCCAAAATTATGAAGTTACAAACGATATATAAAATATAAGGCTTTTGGTCTGTTGGACCACATCTGGCGAGCACGTCTAGCGGTTTTGTATTGAATTTCATAAAATAATAAAAAATAAGCTGGAATTTCTGAGATCAGAGGATGTTTGCAAAAATTTGCCATGTACAATAGCAACTTTTTGCACTATGGCTCATAATGAAATCACAAATGCCACCCTTTTTTATACATTGTTTTATGACATACTAGCTGCGGTACCCGGCTCCGCTCGGGTTAGTGTCGGCTAAATTATCTCATGGATAAAAAGTAGCCCACATGACTGGTCCAAAATAGGGTCAAACTGGTCCAGGACAATGTATCCATGTACCAAATTTAATCAAGATCGTTCGAGCCGAAATAGCATGATTTAATGAGAAACATCCAATAATTCCCATTTAGAGCTTCGTTGACGTTTGGTGGCTATTTAAAAAAAAAACATTTGCCGCGAGAACCTTTCTGCACTTTCACTGCTACATTGCTTACCTAGTAAGTAACGTGTAACGTAGGTAAGTTTTGCGTGGACTCCAACCGTCAGCCAGCCTCAACATCGAAAACAGTAACCCATCTCGAACCTGACTGCTCCCAGAGATGTTATACATTGATAAAATACGCATATAAATCAGGTAAGTGGTTCGCATGTTATAAGACTTTAAGACTCACTACTTACCCTTCTGGTAATGAAGCGTTACATTATGTAATCTATAAGTTTTTAGTAGAATCAGGCTAGACGTAGATACAATGCACATCTAAATCGAGTAATTGGTTCTCAAGGATTTTATTCTGTTAGTCGCTCCTCCGGCGATTTAGCGTGATGCCAAGTAGTCCTAAAGTTGCAGGAAATACCAAGCCGTACTTCAGTAAAAGTAAGCGCTGCCGCCGCAAAGCCGAGCCGTGACAGTTTGTATGACAGCCCCATCTTAGCGTAAGCGGAACTGAATTCTATTCAGCCAATCCTAATTCCCGGGTAGTTAAATGTACATGTACTAAGTTTTACAAATCGCTAGTGCCTTGAAAATTCGCCAAACGGACACCAAACAGTCACGACGTCTGCCCTCACGTCCCCCCCCCCTCCCCCCGGCGCCGCTCCCCGCCACCGCCCCCGGCTCCTCTCCCCCTAGTGTGAAGTATCGCTACCGGCATCGTTTTCGCAGCCCCGTGAAAGTTCTTAAGCCCATGGGCACATAAATTGTAGCCTATGTGTTATTCTGATGTATAAGCTATATTATTGTAAAGTTTCATTAGAATCCATTCAGTAGTTTTTACGTGAAAGAGTAACAAACATCCATCCATCCATCCATCCATCCATCCATCCATTATTACAAACTTTCCCCTTTATAATATTTATTAGACTAGCTGAGGTACCCGGCTCCGCTCGGGTCAATGTCGTTTTTGACTGATTTCGGGCTGGTCCAGTTCAGCCTGCGTTTGCAATGTAAGCGGGAAAAATGTAATTAATTACGACATCACATTAGAAACCTCAAAAATAACAGTATTTCTCCACTATTTAATAGATGTTATTTTACATATAAACCTTCCTCTTCAATCACTCTATCTATTAAAAAAAACCGCATCAAAATTCGTTGCGTAGTTTTAAAGATTTAAGCATACATAGGGATATAGGGACAGAGAAAGCGACTTTGTTTTATACCATGTAGTGAAGTGATGACATTAAGAGCATCCTCATACCTAAACATTTTGGACCAATTTTTGCGATTAAAACAAGATAGCCAGAGCCTGACGTCGCTTAGTTAAAGCAGCTCGGAATAATTCTTTTTAAATGTGACGTGAAACCGGTTTTTTTATTGTTTCCTTAAAGAAATTGGAAAAAGTTAAACATGTTCTTCGCTGAATGGGTAGATATTGTTAAGATCTTTGAAATGGTATTAAAATAAATATTACTTAATATCAAAATAAGCCGCACACTTGAAAAATAATATATTTGAGATCTGACTTCAAAATTTTTTTCCATGCATAAAATATCAATTTCCGTAACATTTTTCTTTCTGTTTTGGTAGAACGTTAGCTGGAATTATAAATGTTTTTTTTTTTCATGTACTCATTCCATAAAGATCAGGAACTTAAGGTCGGCCCGTAAGCATCAGAAAATTTCGCCTCCCATACAAACGTAGTTTACTAATAATTTGAAAACCATTATTCCAACATACTTGATATTTGGTATCTAATATTAGGCTACAAATATCTGTGTCTGCATGCCTTTGTTATTTCGGTAAATGTATTCTGGGTCAAACCACAGAGAAAACAAAATTCGTATGAAGATTTTCTTTTTGCTTTCATTTCATTCGGCTTGGATTTTTCAAAAAAACAAAAGCATGCAGACACAGATATTTGTTACCTGATATTAGATATTAAATATCACTTCAATTGGAATAGCGGTTTCCAAATGATTAGTAAACTACGTTTGTATGGGGAGCATAGCTTACGGGCCGTTCTTAACGCAATCAAACCATTCACATTGGCTAGTTTAATAATCTTAAATACACAACTTCTTAGTTTTCTCGCCAATACAGTTATAGTTTGTAACTTCCTATTTTTAGGGAGTTATAGCATAAATAGCGACGAACAACTGTGGCACCATCAACATGAACATATACACCCCCTTAAAGCAATTATTCCTATTTGACCCTGATTAAAAGTTATGATTTCTGGGTAAAGGATGAAGCCATCTATTTTTAAGTTGAGTAGAAGGGTGATCGGTTTGGTTTGTTTTTGTAATGCGAAGTTTCAATATGAGTCTTCAAACAGTGTCAAAATTATTATTATGCAACAGGTTGGTGTAATGACCATTATGCGACCGGGTGGGATAATGGCCATATGGAACCGGTTGTATGCAACCAGTCATACATGGTTTATATTATAATAATTGATGATATGGGATTAGACAATTCATTCCTTTTCGTTTATCTTTCTCTAGGTGAACTGGAAAGCAATCAGGGCTCCACAAACTACTAGTCGGTGTTTGTTCGATAAAAAATATGTTTTCCGGCAACGTTGAATTGTGATTGTTACTCACGGTGAGGTCTGGTCGCTGGCGCTCAGCGCTGATCATGGCTTCGATGTCATGTTCTTCACTCTCCGACTCGCTGGAGATGAGTGGATTGCGGAATGTGCCCGAGATAATGCGATTCATACAGGATGAGGCGAGCTGGCTATCCGTCAGAAACGTTATGTCGGGATCCCCGTAGTACCTACATATATTAATATCATGCGTAAATAAAATTGGGCTAACAAATATAATGTGATATACTTGAAGATACCTCCAGAAGAACCAGGTTTAGGTACAATTAGTTACACCACGTGACCGAATTTAGGCCACTTTTGGACCCCCTGTCCTGTGAACATGTGTGGTATTGTGACTCATCCCCTCCCCCCCTCAGTTTTCACCGGGTATAGCTTTGCTGTGTATGCCTCACTAGAAAAAAGGGATGAACCTAATATCGCAACTTCTTTTTTCGTGGATGGAGGTTGCCACTTAACCTCTTAGCTTCAGTTCGGTCGCTGTCGACCGAGTAAGGAGGATATTGATGGAGATTTTGGGCCCAAAATCACTTTATTGCAGAGTCGAACAGCTGATATCTGTTCGACCTTCATATTGCTACTGAGAAAAGTCATACGACACGTCCTATCTCCGATGTGTGAGTTATTAGCCTAAGTATCACTCAGATTCAGTACTATGCCTTGCTCGCTGCAGGAAACAAATGTTTTCTCGGGTCTTGGGCTTGCCACTGCGCCAGTGTTCTTGGAAAATTATAGATATGGTCTGCAAGTTTTAGGAGGTTAAAAAGTAACGATCCGGCATTTTTAGAAACAAATATAATCCTGGATGCCCTAGATCTTAGCGCCCAGGAGCCTAAAAGGTTTTATTGCTTTCCAGTTATGAATATTGTTAATGTGCTATTGATATGACTGAAACGATGTAAGTTCATTAAATAAACATTTATAATCTTCTCCCAAAAACCAGCCGCTTATCCCAAGAAGTGCAAGGTCCGCGCCTGCATTAAAGTTTACTGGATCCACTGGTTGTTTCAGTACACCAACCAATAAGCATGCATGTCAGACAGAAACCCGGAACAATTTAGTGTAGTTCACACGAGCAGAGTCATAGGCAAAGCTAGTTCCTGATAACAATAATGCCGATAAGCAAATCTAGAATAAATAAGGCCAAATCGACCTGTTTGCATGGAAAAAATATGGTAAAAAAATACTCTAGTGGCTTATTATTTTTCACAAGTGAAATAAAAACAACAAATGAAATAGTACAGTTGACTACTTACCAGTCGTGCGTTCGAACAAAATCCATCTCTCAGAATACAAATTCGCTGCAATATAACCTCCTATCTTAAGTTTATTTCCAAAAAATTTTAACCCGCGAAATTTGACTTTAGCGAAAGCAATGCAGCGAAAGAAAAAAAACACAGATCTGGTGAAAAACAAAGCACACAAAAAACCACAACTTTTCAGACTGAACCACAGACCAGTCTACTCATGAGATTCTCACCTGTGTGTCACCGGTGACTCGACGGTGAGTCGCAACACTTTCGTATTCATGAAATGACAGCCACGAGTCACCCTAGTGTTGTCCCTTTGTAATTATTAGTGCGACGACTCTAACAAAACATTTGATGTTTGATAACGTCAGGCGAGAGCGTCTCATCTTCATCTGTGAATAACTCGCTTTCGCTTTCCTGAGTAGATAATCAGCATATAAGCGAAAGGGAGAAGTTCTCGTGTTTGGTTCTGTCAAACTCTATGTAGAAAATTGTAGGCATATTTTTTTTCAGCATAGACTTTGACAAAAGAGAACACGAGAACTTCTCGCTTTCGCTTTCATAAGTAGATAAGCAGCCTATCCACTCAGGAAAGCGTAAGCGAGAAGTTCTCGTATTCGGATTTTCTAATAGATATTTATGAGGGACCACTTTAAAACAAATATGCTTTAAAAATATCCGTAATCTCAGAAATAAAAGACCATAAATGATAGTTTGTGTTAAAAAAATAACAACATTTATTTAAATCAAAGATGATTACTAAAAACACGATGACACTAGTAATAGTCAGCTAAAATAAGTATATCTGCGTAAATATATGTTTAAAAAATTACAAAATAAGGAAACATAAGACAATATAAAATTCAGAGGAATACAGTAAAAACTTCGTACAAATCGTAACATATTTCATTATACTTAGCCCCGGTTGCACGAAGAAACGGCTAAGTTAATCAATGTTCAAACACGTCAATTTTAGTGAACCGCATAGAGTTCCTTCCATACTGTCCACACAAAGTGACGTGTTTGATCATACTTTGACGTTAATTTAGATTTTTTGTTCTTTCGTGCACTCGGCCCTTAATGTAAAACAAGCAACATATAAAATTCTAGAACAGAAAATAAATAATGCGAGTCAAGCAATGAAAATACACCTGTGAGTCACTAGTGAGTTTTTGATGGCTGTCATTTCATGAGTACGGAAGTGTTGTGACTGACCGGTGACTCACTGGTGAGAATCGTCATTGTTATTATTTTATTGAAATAAAAGTCGAACAGCAGTATTCAGAGTGGAGAACTAACTTAAAGACGCGTGAACTGGTTTTTGTACGGTTAGTCCGTTGCTAATCCCGCAATAAGTTTTAACAGGTTTTCTCTCAATACCACTGTAAAAAGTTACACGAAATAATGTTATATTTTTCAGAAAACACACACAAATTACTGTATTAGGTATGTCAAGGACACATTTTGGTCAATTATTTGGTTCTCGAACTAACTATATCGCATTTAAGGTGATTAAAATAGTCACGTTCCATGCAATGGCTCGTGGCTGATTCCTTACTCAAATTAAGAAATATTTTTCTGAAAGCGTTTTGATAACTGAACTTGAATCCATGATATGTACGCCTTTTGTAGACATTTTTAAAGGCGTACAGCCCGGATAAAATTTATCAAAAAACAAAGTAGTACAGATCAGTTGATTTATTTAATGTGCAAAATATCGGATCAATATTTCTTAATTTGACTGAGGAATCATGCACAAACCATTGTATAGAACTTGATCACCTCATTATCCTCATTTGTGAAGACGTGCCTTTGATTTTTTTAAGCGCGGTGTTACTTTTTAATTTGGTGCTTATGATGCATAGTATTGCATTTATAAAGCATTTACACAGCAATAATACACAATTGAGAGAAATTAAGTAGAGCATAGATGTTTTATATTAAAAATCTTTGGTGTAGAGCTAAAACATTGCATGGAAATTAAAATCTAAAATAATCATCTTGACGCAGTTATCATCAATCGTCTTGATCATAATCCATCTGTTTCAGTACGGAAAAAAATGAGTAGGCCGTTTTGATTATCTGAAACGAAACAAAAATGTTTTTTTTTCTGTTGATTTGGTTAGGGCTTTAGCCATGTTTGGCTATGCCAGCCCCATAGTAACTATTTTAGTTTACTGAACAAAAATGTCCTAGAGTACCGAATCAACCCTTGTGGTGGAAAAGAAGCGACCCAATGAGAACCGGAAAAGTGCACTACGCTGTGTGGGTTCCGGTACGAAAAAAATATTACAAATGGGCCCACTGAATTTCTTCCCGTGTATGTCGTAAGGGCTGCCTAAGGGATATGTCGTTCCTGGTTAAGATTTTACGTTAAAGTGTTGTCCCTTACTTAGTACCATCGCATTGAAGGAACGATGGTCGAAGCGGCAATGAAAATTGTCCATGGTTTCCATTCAGTTCAATGTAGCGGTGCAATAAAAAGAAGATCCTTGCATGGCACCTAATTCTTGTAAGGTGTGTTGGGTTAGGTTAGGTCATGACAGTAGGCGTGGTCTTAGCCAGCTTGTCCAGTCACATAAAATAAATATATTTTGCAAACATTATTAATGAAATCACCACATTTTTAAAGTACTTTTTGTATGTGTACCCACACAGACAAAGAGTTTTATCCCCGTGGGGACACGCCCAGGTAGAAAACCTTTTTAATATTTTCTATAAATGGCTCTAGTAGATAATTCAACTAGAGCTATTTATAGAAAAATCTAAATCATATGTTTATTAAATGCTCATATCATATGCTCATAATAAAAAACATGTTTATTGCACATTAATAGCATAATAATGAATTAATGTTTGATGCGAGATACCCTATGTTCAAGATACTCACGGAGCCAAAAGTATCAAGATCGAGAGGGAATATTCCCAACGCCGAAAACACGATAGGCGTCTGGCTTCGCATCAGGAACAACCGGAAGTTGGATCTGTGTCATAAGAAGATAAAAAACATTGGAACATATTAAATAAGGTTTGAAGCTTATTATTATTATTAGTGATTAGGTGTCTAACGACGCCCTCGGACTTTCGAACTTTCACAGGAGCTGCGAAAAACATGCCGACCGGCCAGGTACTTCTTAACACCATGTTTTAACGACAAGTCGTTTGGGGGAAATGTCTCGGCATTTCCGAACAATTCACCGACTCCATAAATACAGGATTATCCCGTAAATTTTGGTTCTAATTCTAGGAATGTCAGCAGTACATGCTTAATACGCTGCTGGTTGCGCGTTGATCGATAGCAGAAAGAGAAAAGAGGAGCACTCTCCGCGGTACAGGCGATACAACACAGGGAAAACTCTTTCGGAGTCGAAGGGTCACTAAATCCTGGGTTGCCTCGGGGTCGTCAACGAGATGCGCCGCCCCGACCCTGTATCGTGTACAAGGAGCCAAAGGTACAGTCAACCAAAGGTTAAAGGATACACTTCGTTAATTCTTACGACTTCGGTTAATCGTAAAAATGAATGGTGTTTAAATACAACCTCTGATTCAATTTTGTTAGGGTTTTGTTTACTCAGTATCTAGTAGACATCCTCAACTATGTTACTAGTACTACTAATACTTTCCAAAAGTCAAAGTATTTCGACTGTTCATCTTTTCATTCAACCGGATGTGTATCCTTAACTCTTTGTTCGACTGTACTTAGTTTGTAGAGGAGCAGTTTATGAGCCGGCGGAAAATACTGACTCTTAGCTTTTTCTAAAAGCCAGCTTGGTTCTGTCCTCGATATGGCGTGCGATGTTCAGGCCAGCGTGCGTCAGGTTGACACCGAGAATCCCAGTGCAGTCGCTAATATGCGTAATGTTAGTAAAGTCTGCTTCACACTAAATACGCACTCCTGTAATTTGCTCGCGTTACTCGAAAATATTCCGGAGAATGGAAGGGTGCATTTGGGACTAAAGACGAGGTGTCGCCTATTCTTTTCCACTTCACCCCGGTGTGTTGTCGGGTGAATATAGTGTTACCTAACTAAAAACCATGCTATCATTTCGTCGTCATATCACCCAAGCTGAGCAGCTAATAGTGTGAAAACTTCTCGCGTGACCCTAGTTTTCTCTCTTTCTAATTATTCTAATGAGGCTGCGATGACACAACACACAAATTCGTTTCTTTCAATTTCTACAATAATACTAGCAATGTTTCTACAAAAAAACTAGCACTTTTCGCACTGGACTTCGGTACCTGTATTTCGGCGTGGCTCCAACCCAGTATGACGAGAATAATGCATCCGGTATTAGGGAGCTCTGTGGATCGAAGCACTTTATTATTTTGTTATTAACTTTAATACAAATATGTATCTACTATAACTAACTAATACTTACAGTATTACTACTATAGTAACACAACTGTCTTAAAAAGTATCTATAAAATATTCATACACAATTCGTAGAGTAAAATATGATGTTAACATTTTACTAAACTGTCCGTATAGAATGTTGCATTATATAACGCATTCAGACATCTGTCTGTGACTCACAGTCACTCTCTTGCTCAGCTACACCAATTTTTGCAAAACGCGGTGTCAGGCCTGACCCAATCCCTAATAGACACTATAAAGAAAAAGAAAAAAAGCATAGCAATTGTTTTGGATTTAACAAAAGCCTTCGACACCGTGTCAATACCTATACCTTTAAAATGGAGCTTATAGGCATAAGGGGTACTCCTCTGAAGTGGTTTCATAGCTAGGTACTTAACTAACCGCACACAGAGCGTTAAAGTAGATGGGGAAATAGGACCTTCACTACCTATCAGTTACGGAGTCCCGCAAGGCAGCATTTTGGGTCCAATCCTGTTTCTACCTAGTCTACATTAAAAATCTGTGTGAACTAAAAATTGGTTACATGTCGATTTTTACGTTTGCGGATGACACAGCACTTCTTTTCGAGGGAGAATCCTGGTCAAACGTATTCGAACGATCAGAAGCTGGAATAAAGGTCATAAAAAATGGCTCGACACTAACCTACTGACTTTAAACGTAAATAAAACTAAATGTATGATGTTCTCCATATCACAATCTAATATGGTAACTAATTTAAAAATTCATAAACCCGAATGTGATGCCACCAAAACAAAACAGGAATGTACATGTGAATAGATCGATAGGGTTGCAGATATTAAATATCTAGGCGTTACCATAGATGAGAATCTCAATTGGCACAATCACTTAAAAAAGGTAACCTGTCGAGTCAGAAAACTAATATATATATTTAAACAGACTAGAAACGTTCTAGACCTAACGACACTCAAATCTGTGTACTACGGCCTGTGCCAATCACTACTAAGGTACTCTGTATTGGCATGGGGTTGTGCAATGCAATCAGCCATCGATAGACTAGATGTCGCACAGAAGGCAGTGTTTAAGGTTATGTATAAGAAACCATACAGCCAGTGAAGTACTTTTTAAAGAATGTCAGGCTATGACTGTGAAAAAAATTTTTATCCATAAGATTTGTATATTCACACATAGAAATCTGAACAAATTTATAAAAACTCATCATACTCATGAAACAAGCCGTGCAACAACACTTACCCTACAGCTACCTACACTGATGTCACGATTTGCTCAGAGATCAATTCACTTGCTAGGTTCAAAGATATACAATAAACTAGACGAAAATATAAAAAGGATTAAAGGCATTCATGCGTTCAAAAGATCTTCTTACACTGTCTTTACAAAGTACCCAGAAACTATTTTACAAAGTTGTATGAAACAATACTCTACATATAATACAAACAAAAAGATTTACATATTACACACATTTACTTACAGCAAATAAAATAACAAATCACGTTATCCCCCTTCACCACACACAAACACACCCTCTTACCCTCAATCACGCTTACTGCCACTCACCCCCCCCCCCCGCACATACACTCTTACCTATGTACACCCACACACCCACGCCTATTACGTAATATTCCGGGAGGTCACGACATTTTTGGTCACGATAAGCTAAATGGCTGAATCTGGGTTCACATGTTAGATACCGACCCTCTGATGCTAAATATGTCGGTCTGCCTGTGCCAAGTGGTTGCGTTATCTAGATTTGCTATATAAAATCGATGTTGGTATGTACCTGCTGATGAATATACTGAGTGTATAGAAACATTGATACCTATTAATTATACAACAATAATCAGTCGTTTTTTTATTAAATACTTAAATACACCTAAAGTTATACCTGTAACCTAAATCGCCTATAACTAAATGCAACCAAAGATTTGTTCAGTTTTGGTATTGCTAAGCAAGTATGTACTGATACTTTCATGCTTCGTTATTTACAGACATTTACCTAATCATATATATTTTTTGTCACCATAAATACCTTTTCAGGCACCTTATCTACGTAACGCAACCACTTGGCACAGGCAGACTGACACATTTAGCTTCAGAGGGTTGGTCTTCATCCCGTGAAACCAGTTTCAGCCATTTACGTTATCGTTACCATTTTTGTCGCGACCTCCTAGTCTATAACATGGTGCTTCGCTACCGTCTGTAACTAAGTCCTACGGAACCTACACCCTGTTGTGCAGAATCGTATTCTTTTACAGGTGTAGGAACTATTAGTACCATCAATGGCACGTTTCAAAAAACCTGATTTAACCTTGGATTATATAACTGTACCACCTACTTGTTTTATTATCCGAAATTAATAATTTTGAATAAAAAAATAGTGGCGGTGGACGCCTCGGTGTTCGATCATCGAAGCTTAGCAACACTGTGCGTGGTCTTTCCTTTTTTCAATTCCACCTGCGTTGGAAATATTTAATTGAATTAAAGATGGTCGAAAATGGTAACGATATTGTTCTGTATTTTTAATCCAGTTCAAATCAGCCGTGTATTAATAAGGAATATCCCAGAATGACTCTAGTTCTCTTATAGTGTAGGGCTAATAACACGACTTTGTGTGTGTAATAGACTTTTGATAGCCAGTAACATATATATGTCATTGCTGATAGCAGAACTTTTTACGATCATACAAAAATACCAACCAATCAGACTATTCCGGTAGATTTTTCTAAAATTTCCTTTCGTACTCTTAGATTAATCTAAGTTCGTACTAACCTTTTCCTGACAATAAAGAACACAACAAAAGAAGAATCATCTAATTTGGTGGAGTGGTTCGGAAGATATGGAATTACATACATTTCGGCTTGAAATGTTCTTGAGAAGAATTGCCGAAATCTCATCATACATTAGTCAGCATGTCATAAGATATGAATTCCTTGTGATGCTAAACCGAGGAATTAACAGCTTGGACGTAATGGGAATCACGTAGCTACTAGTAGATCCACTCTGCCCAGAAACCCTGTTGGTAAAAGCACAACTAGAGCCGTTCCCGCTCACCTCGGTGGTAACTTGCTAAAATTAGCATCTGCCGTAAACACGCTTGGACTGTGGACGTAACGGTCACGTAGACTTCGACGATCTAACTGCACAACTTGAAGTTCTGTCAGCCGAGGAACAAGTCGAACTTGTTGGTAAGAAGGTAAAAGAAGTCAACTCCCAGCGCGGCAATTGTATAAGTAGACTCACAAACACTAAACTCTGAATTTACTTCTTCGTCGTTTAAACGCAATCACTATATTTATTCATTCATTCACCCAAAGCGTGCAGTAGCACAAACAGAGCCACTACCACTCACCTCCGAGTCCTTGTAGTGCGAACAGCCGAGGAACGGGTCGGACGTAATGGAATGGAAGGTGCTTACTATTAAATTGTCAACTCTGTTAAAGTGATTCAACTCACCGCCTAAACCGTTACAATAGCCCAAGTAGAGCGACTCCCACTCACCTCCGTAGTTACTTTCTTCCCATACCAACAGCCGAGGAACAGTTCGGACGTGATGGTTAGCGCGTAAAATATCATGTAGAAGAAGTCGATTCTCAGTCCAGAGCGCTGCAACACAGTGGATTTGTTGGATTAACTTTATGGAGTTCCTTCCATCATGTCCACACAAAGTGACCTGTTTGATCATACTTTGACGTTGATTTTGATTTTTTGTCCTTGCGTGCACTCGGCCCTACGTATTTGGTTTGGGAGTTGGGACACGCTACCACAGAATAAGTAATAATCTACGCATTGCTTTCTGCTGCTACCGTGGATGAATCAGAATGTCTAGCCTCTCACTGCAGTCCACATTTCATATACTTACTTCCTGCTGTTCTAGATGTACTAACAGCAAATGACGTGGACGGTCGTCCTGCATCACAAGGTAGGCAGAGGCACGTATATATGCTTAAAGTATCTAAAGATTTTTTAAAGACATCTTACGCTATTTAGGATCAACCCTGCCAACAGTACTTATTTGCGTTTGTCGTGTACAGGCCCGACAATGCCTAACAATGCAAGCCGTTTTATTATGCCCGAATATTTAAAAGTGTATATAATATGTTATAGGTAGGTACCACAAGACACTGGAACAGGCAGACGCAAATGACGATGAGAGTTGTGCTGAATTGGAACAGCATAATTTTATTAAAGCGCCTGTTGAGCTCTGAAGATGTCCTGCCAAACAAATAAAAAAATAAATGTTGTATGGTGTAAATTCATAAAGCTTGGTTTTCGCCAAGTGCTGATTTATTTTAATTGACACTTAAAGGGCTTTTTTTTTTATTTTTATTTTACACCTGAAAAATTTAGATCATAATTTCTATTAATTTAGAATAAGAATTCATTATCGTATCAAGAGTAGTTCATTCATTATAGTATCTTCACCAATGTATGTAATGTTCTTATTATAATGTTCTTTGTGAGCAGTAGTAATCAATCAATCACTTTAAACTAGTTTGTAAGTATCAATGGAAAAAAATACAATGACCAACCTGAAGAAGTTTCTTGCCGGCTCTTCTTCGCCAGAAGTAATCGAACCGACAGGAAAAAAAGATAAATCCGAATGTGTAATATTCATCTAATGGACAATGATTTCAAAGGTACGAAGTAATATATAAGTCAATGCTAATGGAGGAAATAAATAAATTGAAACTGAATCTTTGCTGATTATCATGTAATGGTATTGATTGAAAGATGTTACCATTCATAGGCACTTTAGTAATAAAGTCCCTTTAAGTGTCGATTAAAATAAATCCAACCATGCTTAAAGTTTAGTTTAAGTTTTATGTTTAAAGCACCGATTTTTATTAGTGAGATAGGCTGCACCTTTAATAATAAAATTTTGATATGATTACAAAAATATCCGGCATGTGTGCCCCAAGTTTTAAGTAAAACCACGGTTAATCCACAGTTACAAATACGTACTAAAATGTGACTTAAAAAATCTTACCGCATTATAATTTGGTGATGAATAGCACACTTAGCAAGTTCATCCTGCATTTCTTTTTCAAATTGTAATTTGTACTGAGGGCTGCTGCTAGTATCTGAAAGAAAGCCCATACCAACTACAAACCCCCAATAATGAACGAAGAACATTGGCTGGATGAAATTGATGTTAACTTCAACATTTACTGAGACGATACCTTAATCATGTAGTTCGGCACTTAGATGAAAAACATCTAATACCTCGACAAATATGCCGTCGTTGATCCTAAAAGAGATGTTGTTCAGCAGACCTATTCCCGGATATACATAATCAGGAATCAGAAATCCGTAGTCTAGAAAATCGCATTTATAGCGGTTTTAATGACGAAAAGATTTCTGAGCATAATATTTAAATTGAATCAAGGTTTTCCGCCGAGAAAATCGCTTTGAAAACCGCTATAAAAGCTGTTTTCTGATTCCTGATTACGGAATTCCAGGAATAGACATGCAGAGCTCCCTCGACCGTCGACTATCAAGGGTAAGCAAAACATCCGAGCCCTCTCGGCAGAAGATTCCTACAACTCGTTAAGAGCATCTCTAAATAGAAGGACGCCTCACATACGTCCTAAATACGGCGTTTGAATTTTGTGACTGTTTTAATTGACCGAGCGAAGCGCGAGCGAGCGTCTCCGTTTAAGCTTGTTTGGTATGTCCGGCTGTCCGAAACTAGTAAAATTTTGTGAGCAGGCTTTATGGTTTTTTTTTGTAGATTCACTATTGGATCCATTTTGAAAAGTTTATTTATTTATTTATATAAGTTTATTGCACTCAAAAAAAACTCGGGCAAAAGGTACAACTTAATGCCGGAGGCATTTTCTACCAGTCTACCTTTGGGTATCGTGAGCAGTAGTGCGAGTAGTAACTATGGAGAAATAGCTTTAGAGGAAACATAATTCCTACACAATATACAACAAATACACATTATACTTAAACTTAAATATATAACTTATATAACTGTACATAAATAAAACTACATAAATACTAAATACTACATATATATATATTATAAAAATAAATAAAAGATGAGACTTAATACAATATAATTAAAAGAAAAAAAATATAAAATATTAAAATATAAAAAATAAAAATAAATACTGACAAACTTAAAGAAGTATGAGGGAGAAAATTAAAGAAATCATAAAGACAGAAAATAAGCTTTGAGATCTTTTTTAAAAACATTGATAGAGGGGGAATTTCGTAAATGGGGAGGTAGCTGATTCCACTGCCTCGCAGCGTGCACTGTAAAGGAGTCTGAATACGTGGAGGATGTGTGCGAGGGAATGGCCAGTACCGAAGAGCCGGTCGATCTAAGTGGGAGACCGTAAGGTCACAAAACGTTTGTTATTTGACAAGACTATATATAAATATATATATTTTTTTAGAATATATTTTTGTTCGCCAGGACCACTAGGCCAGGACCCATGGAAGGTTCCCGACGGTGTCCACGGAGTTTATAAATTACATGGAAGGTATCTTATGGGTACGCATTTAGAAACATGTTTCGGGAGGACGAATTTTTTTAAGTCGTACAACAAAATGTTTTTTACCTGTTTTGCTACATATATGTCTAGGAATACTAGGACACCTCCCATGGAGGTGAAACACCTGTATATATTTCAGGACTGTCTAAATGGGTGCCTTCCCTGCCTATTCCGCATTGAGCGATTGTAGACGATGGTAGAAAGGGGACGGAGGGATGACCATACAAGAGAGAGACTCAATCTCTTCGGAGTTGGAGTCTTTCTTCTCAGGGTCGTCGATGAGACGCACGGCACTGCGTTGTGTTTGTCCGGGGTCTGTTTTTCTGCGCCTTCTCACAGGTCCAAACTCTCTTTTGTCTTGCTTCACCTCCATGCTTTAGCCCCTTGAGACCGCCTCAAACGATTATATTCCAACAGACATTGCGTAGGTTTGTCGCAGAGGCAGAACTAAGACCTGAGATAAGAAAATGTAAGTAGGTACATATCCCGCGCGAGACGTTCCCGTCGACGACACGCCGCGCCCTTCGGTGGACGCTGGTGATGGCGGACCGCAGGAAGCGCAGCTGGGCAGCAACTTGCGCGAACATACCGAAGAACATGTAGTCGAATAGGGCCATCATGGTTACCACGTCCGTCATACACACTACCTGCAATCCGACCACAATACAAGTTTAACAGTATTTACCCGACTACGCAAAGCAAGAGGAGGGTAATGTGTTTGGATGGCATGTATGTTCATCTGCTCCCTCATAGCTTTTGCGCCTAATATATACTCGTGGTTTTAGTGAACAGCCACATAAGGTCATGAGAGTTTTTCTATGATGCCTTATTGTTTAGCTGTTGCTCGCGGCTGGAAAAAATCTAAAATCACTCAGATGTTACCAATTATAACCCTAAAATTATTTTAATAAAAAGTCAGTTCAATAACTAGAACACGTTGTAGAGTAGAACTAGTACTAGTACACGTAGAACTAAATGTAGAGTGTGTGTCCGTCCATACTATGTATCGGATTGTTATTTTATTTTTACAAGTTCTAACACATTACTCTGTAAGTGAATCTTATAAATAAGTAAATACATTAATAAATAAACACGACTACTGAAAAATCAAGCTCTAAAATGATTTTCAGTTAAAATAAAAGTAAGGAAAAAGAAAACATATTTTCTTCGCAATCAATCTGTATATTTGGCAACCAGAAATCAAAGTAGTAGCTCGACACTAGATCGCAAGTTTTAATAGGAAAAAACCACTAAGTTGAAATTAATAACGTACTTATTTACTGAATTAAAGATAGTGCCTGCGGTATGGGGTGCAAGCTAAGAGATAGTTATAACCTTAACCACTCGATTTCAATAATAATTTAATCGCGTGTTTGTTGCTTCTTCAATGGTTAATTTTCACTGTAATGGTAATTCTCACTGTTTTACTGTTTACTTTTATATGGTTTTTGTGTATCGAAGCAGAAATGCTGCTTTAGATTTTTTTGTGAGGTAAGCTGGTCATCGAACCAGCAGTAGTGAGGCAGCTGTCCCGCCGGAAAAGGCGCTCACGTGTGGTAGGCCGCGTTGTCAGAATTGTCACATTGTCTACGGCATAGTATGTTCTGTGATGAGACCTGGTTAGCGAACAGCCAGTAGTAGTAAGGCAGCTGTCCCTCCGGGAAAGGAGCTCACGTATTCTTCAATTCTTTGCTTGTTTGTTTGTTAGTTAGTTAGTTAGTAAGCTATACAATAAGAAAATGTATTCTTGAGCGCCATTTCATTTCAATCTTCGCGTACAGTCGTTTCCTTTGGAACCTATACACTGGAAATAGAGACTTTATATGGTTATACTTTTATATGATTTTTGTGTATCGAAGCAGAAATGCTGCTTTAGATTTTTTTGTGAGGTAAGCTGGTCATCGAACCAGCCGTAGTGAGGCAGCTGTCCCGCCGGAAAAGGCGCTCACGTGTGGTAGGCCGCGATGCCAGCATTGTCACATTGTCTACGTGCATAGTATGTTCTGTCATGACACCTGGTAAGCGAACAGCCAGTAGTAGTGAGGCAGCTGTCCCTGCGGGATAGGAGCTCACGTATTGAAGGGAAGCGGCCACGTTGTCAGCATTGTCACATTGACTACGGTATAGTATGTTCTGTCATGAGACCTGGTAAGCGAACAGCCAGTAGTAGTGAGGCAGCTGTCCCTCCGGGAAAGGAGCCCACGTATTGAATGGAAGCGGCCGCGTTGTCAGCATTGTCACATTATCTGCGGCATAGTATATTTTCTACAAAAAAGATAACAAAACATTTTCTGAAATCGAATTTATTGCCTATTACAGTATTCTCATTTTACTGAATAGTATTTGAAAAGGGGAGTTCACTTCATATGACCTGAAAACATCGTGTAAATTATGAAATTGAAGGGCATGAAAACGGCTCATTTCATTTACATCTGTAAGGGCATAAAGGAAACAAAATGTTATAATGCTTAATGAATTTTGAAATAAAAAAAAATCTAATGATACATTGATCGTCTGGCTATATTTGAAACCTTGTAAACTGTCGATTCTCTTTATCAAATACAGTAGTTACGGACCAATAAGGTGGCCGTTCCCGGCGGGACTAACTAATTAGCGGGCACGGTACAAAACCGTGCTATTGCGCTCTGGGATCTTCTCTGTTTCAAAGAAAAAGACAGGCTCCGTGAAGAGGACAATGCAACATGTCCACAAAGCAGACAATGCGCATAGTGTTTGATTTGGTAAGATTATATACAAAACGACTTATAGCTAAAAGGAAACCACAACCGCTATAGTTAAAAATCAAACAAAAACCAAATTGATTACAAATTTCCATGAAACAAGCTAGGTCTGATGACTAATCTATTTAAGATATTTTTATTATATCGTCGAGTAATCCACCTCCAAAGTTATTGTATTAAACGCGCGAAAAATTCGAACTTTCGGACCTTATAACTTAGAAACCAAACACAATTTTACAACGCCAAAGGTCATCAGACATCTAGTTCGATCAAATAAAGCGATTTTGAGCAAAATTTTGTATACAAGAAATATGAGCATGATCTTCTTTTCACGTTTGTATAGAGAGTTGAACGGGAAGGCTCACCATAAGTAAGAATGTTAATTTACCGAATCCGCTAAAAAGGGCGTGGAATATCCCAGCACTATAAAGAGAGAAGCGAAGCTGATCCCACAAATTGTGGTCTTCAGATTCAACATTGTGTACGCGTCCACGGCCTCTTGACTCGCCCTGAACAGCTCCGGTGAGTCGTCGTAAGGGAGCCGTTCGTCGCGGATGCCGCGAGTGTATACGCTTTGCATGAAACGCCTCTGGGAGCGCATGAGAAACAATTTGAAGATCCCAAGCACATGGTTGATGGCGTGGGCCAGATCGTCTGTGGTTTTCGTTAGGTCGGCCCTCTCCATAACTCTAGCTGCCAGGTGCATTGTTTCCAGGGCAGAAAAGACCAACACCAAACAGCAAATGCCCTGGAACAAATCAGAAATGAAAAATATATTATTTATAAGTATACTAGCTGTGGTACCCGGCTCCGCTCGAGTCAATGTCGTTTTGAACGAATGTTGGGCTAAATTATTTACTGAGTTCTCCATAAAAAACTTTCATCCCCTATTTCACCCCCTTAGAATTGTATTGTCGCCGCCAAAGGTAGCCGTGTCCTTCTCCAAGGTCCAGAATATCTCTTTACCGAAATTCATCAAAATTGGTTCTGCAGTTTAGGCATGAAAACGCAACAGAGAGACAGAGTTACTTTCGCATTTATAATATAAGTATTGATGAAGTCTATCTGAGTTGATTGTCTGACGAGTCTCTGTAGTTAATTTAGATAAACCTGCCCCTGCTGACGCATTATATTAGGTAAAAGAAATTTAACGATAAATAAAATTATCGTAATCACGTATGTAAGTTTTCAATGTAACATATGTTTTTGCATGCCTAATTAAAAAAATATTAAAATGGTGTTTTATAATACTATTATTTTGAACGCATACATACAATTGTCCTGTGAACCGTGTATATCCAATGATCCTTTTCTTCGAACTCCCAAAAACCGTAGGCTCTGAGCAAAAAATGAGGAACCATAACGTTTTTCGACATTATGAAGAATATACGCCAGCAACCACTGAGTTCGGAACAGAAATGTAATGGCAAATACACAGTGGCGTTAGTTACTATCTAATATTCATGCAATGTCTTGCTATTGTACTGTTTTGCATCGATGCCATTTCCCACAATAATAAGTCTTGCATTTTTCATAGATGAATTCATTGCATCGAGTTTCTTTTGCTCGGTAATCATAGCATGCTCGGAACTCCTTAAGGTCCGGTACGTACAGCCCCTTATCGTAGAGTATGTATGAAAAGATGTATGTCAGTAGAGGAAGCGAAAGAAGTATGCTGCGGTCCGGGGAAGCGGCGCGATGGTTTGTCTGTGGATAGAACTAAAACCCATGGAGGTGAAGAAGTACGAAGAAGTAACTTCTTTACCTCCTTGCTAAAACCATACTAGAGTTTCAGTTCCAAAATGTTGACATTGATAATATTAGAGAAGGATATCTGATTACTCCGAGTGGAAAATAATTACGAATTAGAGTCTTCTGTCCTGATTCCTTTCAACTACTTAATCTACTTTGAGGTTAGGTTTTAATTGAATCTCTTTGTTTGAGGTACTTATTCTCTCTTCTTTTACAATTATCATTGATGATCGATCATATTGATCGTTATAGTCGTCATAAGTAAAGCTAATCCACTAATAAACATGCAAAGTAATCTACAAAACAGCCTCAGATACGTAAAAAATAATCTTAGATGAAAAAGAAATTTTAATTCCATCAACCAGCCATCCATTTTCGAGCACGCTGTCAAAACGTGTGCACGGGCGGGTAGAGTCATGGTAGAGTAGCGGCGCGGTGCGGTCGGCTGGGTTCGTGCGGGGGGAAGGGGGTGGCGGCAGCCGGAGCCGGCGCGGGCTGGCACCGCCTGCGGCGATATTCCAAAATCAAAAACCCGCAACGAACGCGAACGTCAGTCTTTTGACAAGCGGGACGTGAGCGGGAAGTATGTCACCCGCCATGGAGCGCGGTGCGCGCTGGCGGCGAAGAAAACTGTGCAAATCGCCCCCAGCGGCGGCGACAGCTTCGGACGACGACTGCGGAAGCCTCACGTGGCTTCTGAGCTTTCGTCTGGAGGGACTGGTGGCACCAGGAGAAGCGCCGGACGAGGAGCCGGAGGTAGAGACGCAGTCGAAGTGCACGACACAAGAGGAGTATCTTGTTGAGGCGCCGCGTAAGCCCCCGTACACCTACCCAGAGCTCATAGAGGGCGCACTGCGAGAGCGGGGAGAGCTGACTGTCAGTGGCATCTACCAATGGATCTCGTGAGTGTCGCCCTCCCGATCGTAAATTATGGTATTTGTCTCAGATAAGGTAGGTGTATGCTTGCATTGGAGACGACCAGCGGAGAAAAAACGTGTTCCCGCCAAACATTTGATTCGAATTAGAACTGAATGGATTTAATTTCACAATCATATACATATTTTATTTTAGTCTCCGTTATAGATAGATTACCATTTCTAGGCTATATGGTTATGTACAATCCATACTAATTTTACAAATACCAAAGTAATTCGGTCCGTCTGTTGCGTTTTCGCGGCTAACCCGCTGAACCAATTTTAATGAATTTCTGCATACTTAAACCAGGAAATAATTCAGCCCGACATCAGTCCAAAACGACATTTGCCCGAGCAGAGACGGGTACCTAATTGAATATTACTATTTCATACCCATTCACTAAGACAGCGTTACGTCAACAAAAAACATTAGCAGCCTACTAGAAAGACCAAAGAAAGGGATTCTTAAAGTAACTATAAATAACTATAGGTAGTTCAAAACTTTAAGTTAAGGCGAATTGATCTTCCTATTTATTTTAAATATATGTGCATCGTTAAAACAAATAACTTGCTTGTGCTTGCTTGATTCGATAAATAGCTTGATAGGTGCAAACTTTATGGGGAGCTCCAATCCAGCGCCGTAGGGTTAGATAATAACAAATTTATAGTTATTCTACAAATTGTAAAGCAAAAAAAATGTATGTCTACCACTACTGGCACACGGACTTCGCCTAATTAGAATGTTTTCTATCGCTATAATCTTGTAATCAGTCTGTAATCGTTCTGATCAGGCAATTAGTGAAGGGAAACGCGTGCCGCGGAACCCTCCTGTAACCAATCACTTCCTATCTATGTCAACAGACACCGAACTTGTATGATAAGATTACTGCACTTATTTCTAGGGATGATATAAAAACAAGTTGAATATCATACATTTTCATAGCACACTATTGCAGCATTGTACTGTGTGAGTTCACGCACTTAAACATAAATTTAAGTTCTATTGTTTTCCCGCAGATTCTTTAAGAGGCGACTAAAGGATTTGTATTTCGTGGTTTGGATTCCACGTAACTCTGTGACTAACTAGTTAGCAGGCTTAATTACGGCCGGATTGGAACCATCGTATTGAATGGACGATGGTCGAAGGGGTAAAGAAAATTGTCAAAGTTTTCCATCAAGCTCCACGTAGATGTGCAATATAAGGAAGGTCCTGGCAAGGCATCTAGTTCCTATGAGGTTTGTTAGGCTTATATCATCCAAGTAGGTGTGGTATTAACATTGTAGGCCCGATATTATTCAACGTTTAAACACGTAATTAGTAAACCGCATGGAGTTGACTCAGTTCCTTTCCATCTGCTCAATTTGGGCGAAATTGATTGCTACGCAGATGATAACATTGTGCTAGCCAGGTACACCAGTCAGGGGACCGCAAGCCGGGATGAAGTGAAGGAGAACAGACGGCGCCTTGTTGTTAGACCCGAAGAGACCCAGAAAAAGTTTCCGGGTGAGGTTTCTATAACCTTGTCGACTTTAACGCAAGCAATGCACAGGAGTGCGTATTTGCTGCGAAGCCGACTTGGTTCAATGCTGCTCCGACCTTCCAGGGTATAACTTTGACATAACCACATAGGGATTCCACATTTCGCATGATCTGTGCTTGGGACATCATATCGAGGATAAAGCCAAGCTCGCCTAAAAATCTGAGGCTGAGATAAATAGTCATATCAGATACTAACACTAACGAAAAGTAGCACTTTGTGACGTCATTTTGCATTGCTTTGAGATTTCGTCCATACAAAATCTGTTAAAGTGACGACACAAAGTACTACTTTTCGTTTGCCTTAGTTTCTGTTACGACTTTTTATCTCAGCCTCAGAGTCTCAAGGTGCAGATAATGTCTTGCGTGGAGTATTTTTCTCATCTGTAGGACGGTTCATCTAAGAATCCGCTTGGTTCCTTGGACTCGATTGAGCGCCGAGGCGTGTATCTTATCGATGAACCCGAGGTATCCCTGAATTTAGAAACCCTTCAACTCCTAAGGATTGTAGGATCTCTCTCTGTCTTCTTTCGTCTCTACGTGGAGAACGCTCTTCGGAGCTTCATAGCGCCATCCCTCTGTCGACCCCCTTCTACCATCGCTCAACGGGGAGCAGGCTAGGAATGCATCTGTTCACTGTCGACAATCTTGAATGAACCAATGAATTCTCTACATCCTTTATCGGTAGGGTCGGCAAACTATGGAATGAACTCCCTGCCGAGGTTTTCCCCCCAAGTAAAGTCTGGGTGTTCCTTTAGACAATGTGTAAAGAAAACCTGGCCGGCTGGCATAGTTTTCGCTGCCCCCGTGTAAGTTCTCGTGCAACCTCTTATATGAGGGCCTGGCATATACATATGCCATATGTCGCGTTTGGAAAATGTCAATCTATAAAACCCATTGAATAGAATTGGACGATTCCATACAAACTGTAGTTCTCCTTCCTCTACTAGTGGTAGGGTTTAGCCGGTCCGGGTCCCTTGGCCTTCGAAGGGGCAATTAAAATGTGTCCGTGTTTTCCATCCAGTTAAACGGAAGGTCCTTGCATGGCACACAATTCCTTCGGAAATGCGATGGACAGCAGGTGTGGTATTACACCAGTTACACTAAAAACCCGAGCACTATTTTATTCTTAGACTAGGTATACACATTGATGTGGAGTGTGGTGGCTGCAATGCAAGTCATGATGAAACGGAGCGAGTGTATTATACCGTGACGCAGCCCCTACTCGACTAGCGACCCGCGGCGGTCGGCTGCCGGCGGGCGGGGAGGCGTTCCGCTTCACAGGCGAGCTCGACGGAGCGCGTATCATCGCTAAACTTTTAATCGAGCTGTTCTTGCAACGCAATCGCCTCTAAACACGATACACAAAGATAGTGCATTGGTAGGTAGAGAATCCATAGGACATTAATCCCGCCTTTTGTAATTGCGGTCTATGGTTCAAACACATATTTTGCTCTTAGTAGGCCAGGGTAGATTTATGATGCTCTTTTTATGGTTGCGGTAAAATCAAGAATACATTGCCGATTTGCTTATATGTATATCGTTGAAGCACATACCGTCCTTCCAGGGTACAACTCTGCGTATTGACATTCACATTGGGGTTATCGGGGTTGACCTGACGCATTACGTGAACTTCGGAGGCCAGATTGAGGATAAAACTAAGTCGCCTGAAAAAATCAAATAACATTTTGAAATAAATTTTGATCTTCATTATGTTACTTATGTGGCCGGTCACTGTAGTAGTTGGTAAGAGAAATGTTTTTCTTTGTTTTGTTTTTGTTGTTTTGTTGTATTTTTTTTTTATTTACAATGTTTTGTCGTTGCCACTGAAGTAGTACATCGCTTCAAGGTCCTTGCTTGCGGTGACGCTTGGTTCTGGTCACCTCTTTCCATAAAACAAGACTGAGAGAGGCGATGGTCGTACCCGGCGTGATGCTCATTAAACTGGCTGATAAACTAAAATAAACTGATATTTGTCATGATGTTCTTCTTCTACTTTTTTTAAAGTGAATTGAAAATCCGCCGCCCTAGAGATCAACTGTGTTTTTCTCCTATCATCAATAATAAAACCTTACTGTTAATGTGACAAATAATTAAAATAATGTATTTATGCAAACAGATAGATACTAATAACTCCTAAGTATGCCTATAAGAAGTGGCAAACTATTTTCTAAGCTTGTCACTAAGTTGACGTTGGAAAATGTTCCAGCGAGGTTTCTTAATAATAGTAAAAGATGGCAAGTATAAGTGCCTGTAGATGATGAATAAACAATAAACAATGCGGAACAGACAGGGAATGCACCTATTCACTGTCGACATTCCCAAAATAAGAACCCACCGATCCTCTAGATCCTTTATCTATATGGTTCGTAAACTACGGAAACGACTCCCTGCCGAGTTTTTCCCTCAAAGTATAACCCGGGGTCCTTTAAACATGGTATGAAGAAGCACCTGGCCGGCCGGCATGCTTTTCGCAGCCCCTGTGAAAGTCCGAAAGCCCATTGGAACCGTCAGGTGCCTTTTTTGTGAGATCCTGGCGTGCGCCATATGCCGCGTTTAACATAAAAAAAATATACGAAATTAACAAACAACAATTCAGACACAGCTATTTGTGCGCAATCGTTTGCAAAGCTCTGTGCGATGACATCCCACTGCCACAAAGCTGTAGCAGGTCCCTTGTCGTGTGATGGGATTGCAGCTATAGTACGAGTAGAGCGTGGTCGGTGCCAGGCACCAGGCTCCGCCCGCGCCATCGATCCCGCCGCACCGCCCGGCACGACCCTAGCTCCACCCGAGACTCAACCCCACGCCCGGAGAATGGCGACACGAGTCGTAGCCGGTAGCGACGGCGGATATTGTGAATCCCAAGACCCAATTACAAAGTCTTCAGCCTCAAAGAATTGAATCTTGCTATGCTCGTTTTGACGGATAGATTGGTAACATTTTTTTTCTACAGAGAAGACGACATTTATTCGGGTAAAACCTTCTCAGCTATTAAGCCCTGCAGATCCCCGCACTGACATTGTCCCTTTATGGTCCCATTAAATAAAAGTGCCAGCTCACGGGAAAAATGGACTCATCAAGGGTTGCAATTTGGTAGATCGTTGGAGAGAAACACAGTTTACATGCACAGAGCGCATCACCCTCGGCGCCACAGTAGGCATTGGCATTTGCAAGGAAAACGTGTGTGGATCAAAGTCCAATATGTGGCGGTTAGGCTGATACCGTGTGCACATAGATGGAATGTGTGCAAATAAAAGTTTTTACGGGACTGGCATATTTGCAATGTAGTTAAATTCATAAAATGTATCGTTTTTTTAAGTTTGAAACATGTTCCCCCAGGGAAAGCTTCCCTTACTTCAAGGCGAACGACGAACGCTGGAAGAATTCCGTCCGACACAATCTCTCCATCAACCCATACTTCCGCAAGGGGGGCCGCGCGCCGCACGGCGCTGGCCACCTGTGGTCGCTGGCGGCCAACGCAATCGACCTGCTGCCGCTCCGCAACACCTATCCTAGCGTGAGTGCCCACCGTCCGCTCTGATTCTTTGCACACACACCCACCTTCTGCCAATTTGAGGGTGCCTCGCATGGTGCCGGGGAACTGAGGTCGCCAGCGGCCATAAGTAATGGGTTTTCACTATCAAAAAGTGTTAATGGCTCCACTCTCTTAAGTTTATGTCTATGCTTTACAAAATATGGCTGACTCAAAAATTGATAGTCGAACATAGAGCGCGATTAGAAATCCGTCCGAATACCTAATAAAATCCTTTCTTTTCCATTTTCTCTTCATAATCCAAATATATCTGTCTACTGCAGTTTTTTAACCACTAGTCCAACCACTAGTGCTAGAATTCACCATCGAGTTTACTCGACCCAATACTCGCCTTTCTCTACATAGTTTGCCTAGAACGTGGATGCGCATCTTACGGCGGCTTTGGAGGTTATTGATCTCAATTGTATCTGGTATCGCAACCAATGATCCTGGCATTAGTGCGTAGTCATAATACACCCTGCTCAGGCCTGCTTTGGGCAAAGTTCAAATTAAGAATGTTTTTCATCTGAAAATAACATACTTATTAACTTTAAGGCTTATCTTCTTGGACTGATATAACATACTTTGTATCAGGGTGGGCACGCACGGCAAGGAACCGGTCCCGCATTGTCGAAAAATGACAAGTTGGAGCTGCTGCCACTCCGTAACCACTACCCTAGCGTAAGTACTCACTTTCTTCATGCAATATGTTCGTTTTTGTGATGGTACTGCGCGGGCATTACGTCGCGTCTTGTGCCAGCCAAGGCAGGCGCCGCACGGCTTTGGTATTCGCATTAGGCGGTTGAACCGAGGCGGCTGAACCGAGGCGGTGCGCCGCCTCTGGCGGTTAAGCAAGCGGTTTTCAAGGCGGTCAGAGAAAGAAAGAAGCTACTGGCTTCATTTTCGCGAGTATTTCTCCATGATGAACGTGGAAGAAGTTGCTGCGCTTGTGTATTTGCACACCCAGAATCGGCGTCGTCAACGAAAGGCCAGAATAAAAAAGTATTGGATTCATCCTTGGTCTATTTGTTATATTTTTCAACGAACTAAAAAAGTATGACGAAAAGTTTTTTGACTAGGTACACAAGAATGAGTCGCCAATCATTCGAAGAGCTGCTGACAAGAGTTAGTGGCTCGATTCATCACAGCGATACTACATATATAGCTTTCCTTTTTTCAACTTCGTCAATAAACCTCTCGGTATCGAAACTCATCGCGAGTGTGCAGGATACACGTGCTCTCCTCCTTGATTTTACTACGCGACTGAGCCGCCTCGGTTGAATAGTGAACCGCGCGGCGCGCCGCCCGTCGCGGTGCCTCACTCAAGCCTAGCCAGCCGCGGCGGTTGGGGCGGCGGAACCGCCCTAATGTGAACAGATCGAGCGGTTTCCATACTAAATGTGGATTCTGAAGAACCGCCTCGGTTCAACCGCCTCGATTGAACCGCCTAGTGCGAATGGGCACAGTTGGTACCGGTGATGGGTGACGTATACATAATTTGATTGGCAGGTGATCGTGCTGGACGAGGCAGCGATAGCGGCGGCGAGCATCATGCCGGACCACGACTTCGAGTGCGAGGTGAACGCCACCGGTCCGTATGCTTTAATTTTATCCACGCAAATATTACTTCAGTTATGTTTTCCGGTTTTAATTCTAGGGCCAATGCGGTTTGAGTTTTTTTAATTAAGATAACATAATGATATAAGCAGCTGCTATAATACTGAATACTTTTGTTCACAACTGGAAATTGATGGCTTATATCACACATACTGTCGTGATATTAACCCAACACACTAAATGAGATCTACGGATTGCACGATCACATTGAACTGGATGAAAAAACGGACAATACTTAAGGACATAGTTCACCGTTCGCACCCATGCGTGTGACGTTTGACGTGGAATCCGGAACACGAAACAATGATTACTAAAAGTCGCAATGATAGGAAAAACATTAAATTTTAAACGAAATATTACTTTACTTTAATTATTGTTATTTTTTGTTAACTTTTATAGGTAAACTTTCGGAGGGAGGCTAGCGAGATATCTCCATATCTGTACTTATTTTAGCATGATACACATATTTTTTTTACAATTCCTTAAAACTACAAAAATATATATTACTAAAAATGGAAGTCACCAAGGTTTTCACCTCGTTACTTAATTTAATAACATTTTGGACACGCGGAATCTTACTAGGATCTGTTTTAGGTGCTTACTAAATGATTCGTCTAATAAGATGTGCTCTTTCATTCTTCTTTTCTTGAATAAAATAATCGAATCCTGTTTATTTTCTTACATTATTGTTGGGCCTGCTTACAACATTTTCGTTTAATAACAATTACACATTTTAGGATGGTCACTATTGAGACAATAGTGTTGACTCCAAACTATATGCCGGCGTATGCCCTTCGTTGCAACCTCAAGAGCAATCGTTTTGTGACTCACAGGTCTTCCAGGATAATGTTCGTATTGTTGTTGTACTCACGATTGCTTGTAGATAGCCACTGCCTTGCGTCAACATCTTCAGTCGATTCATTTTATCATCCATTGGTGCAAAGTCATCCTTTCAAATTGATGCATAAACGACTGTAAACAATGTCGTGCGCATGTATGTACGCTACATTTTGGAGGGATATTGTCATCGCATGACCATTTGGCATTGCTAGGCACTTCATTGCAAGTATTCACTTAAACGCAAGCGTATTTTTGCTGTAAGACAAGGTGGGCCCAGAAAAATTACCATCCCCATGCAAAGATAGTTTGAAAAATATTTTAAAACCACGTTGCTATGTTTTTTATTGGCTTAAACCACGGCAAAATAACGAAGTTGATTCCTGTGGAGATTCAACAAAAATGTGCAGACAGTAAGATTAATTTGCACTAGGAGCTACGCTTAGACCCTCTTTAAACTTCAGAAGATCCTCAACGACTGGATTTTTTTTTCGGGATTCAGCTAATCAGTTGCACCCGGGCAAGAGAAGTTAAAAAACTACCCGAAAATGCTAAAATCTGTCAGTTCAGAGAAACAGTTAGTTTTCTCACTTTTGGATGCAAAGTGAAGCGAGCTAACCACTTGCTTTCATATTGTTTTAATAATATTTAAAGAGTTCGTTTCGAACACGCGAGCCGTAACAAAGTATGTTCCTATATAAATAAGTTTAGTTCTCACGATCCGTTGAGTGAACCGCATGGAGTTGCCACAGCTCCCTTCCATACCGTCCATGAATAGAATATATAAGTCAATGATGAATAGTGACATTTTTAGTCATTCGTTGACGTTGATTATACGTTGAAGTATTTTCGTTCTCTCGGTCCTTAGAATAAGCTCTCCTTGAACGTTATCAAGATACACCATGTGGCAGGAGAGTTGCAAGATCGGTTAACTTACAAGTTCCTGAGAATATATGTAAGTTCCGGATATTTGTCAGATGGCATTTAAATTTACATATTCTCTGATAGATTTTAGGAAACTAGGAAGTCGACTGACCCTCGTCAGGATACTTGCTAGAAGTGCCACATAGCTCTTTTTGCGCGTGGCCAAAATCGGAACTAAATGGTCGCCATCTTGAACTGTCATCTTCGCGGTACGGGAACATGTTGCCATTATAACAATGCAAATAACCCACTGCTTATTTATTTTAAGCTGAGGGTATTTTTTTGTTCAGTAATTATTCGTTTGTGAAGATATGTTTGTGGTTTAGGTTAGCCATACATACATACATATATACCTTTACGCCGTTTTCCCGGAAGGGTAGTAGTAGTAGTGGTTTGATACCATCGCGAGTTGTACTCGAAAACTCCTTGTTAGATTATGACGAAATAAAAAAAATACTGTATAAAGTCTAATCTAAACTGGATGGCAAAAAATATCGTTTGACAGAGTTATAACCTTCGGGATTGACGTTGGGGTTTATTTTCTTCATAGAATTCAAGAAAACAAAACTAGCGGTAGTAAGTAACCCGACTTCTACAACCCTCATTTTTTTATTAAAATGATGAAAGATCAAGTTTAGATATATTTTGAATAATATTATTTACCTAAAATAGTAATTTTCATTTCCTCAGATTTTTTTCTTGCAGCAGGCTGTAAATATTTTCCCTATAAATGGGGGATTTTTTTCCATGTGGTAACTCTTAAAAGACAGTGGTGCCCTCAGCCAGGTGCAAAATAACGTATGTGGGACAAGATATGTAGTATCTTTTTTATATTAGTTTAAAGATCTGTAATCTGTCATGTCTCGTTTTGAACATGCAACAGAAACACTCATATTTGACATACATTATTTGCATTCGTCACTCTCTTAAATGTTTTTATTGCTGTTAGAATTTACACACGCTTGATACTCGGCTTTTTCTATTTGATGCTTTTTTTCATTTTACGTTATTTTACTTATTTATCCTTACCTAGAATGATCTTAAATTGCTCAAGCTAACCCAATGAATAAATAAGTCATTAAAGTTGCGGTAAACACACTGGCCCAGATTATAACTTAACCCTGTGACAGATGTATTCATCCGAGCACAGACCAGACAACCAAGCGAGGAGACTTCTTGTCTTACCTACTTTATCTTATAGTCCTTGTATCCGCTTATAATTTAATATTAATATAATTAAAAAACAATGCCTGTGCCCGCAGCGTTCCTCAACCCGGTGTCGGCGGAGCAAGTGGTTTTGGAGAGCGGCCTTCTCTCGGCGGACTAAAGCCCCCGCGCCGCTCCGCGCTGCCAACATACTGCCCTGCCACCAAGCTTATAGACACAGCCCCCGGAGGATCTGTGCGTTTAGGGGGTGTGTGCGTCAAGGTAGATGGCGCCACGGTCGTTCGTAGCTATTTCTGCTATAACTCCTTAAAATTATTGAGTTACAAACTATAACTGTAGTGGCGAGCACATTAAGCGGTTCTATATTTAATCTCGTTCTGTATTTAATAAGAAAATATGCTGGAATTTATTAAATAATTCTGAGGATGTGTGCACAAGGTGCAATTCACAACTAGCAACTTTTTGCGCTATGCATCATTATTAACTCACAAATTCCACCCTTTTTTATACATTGTTGTATGAAATTACATTCGCAACTGCTTAGTGTCCTCGCCAAAACAGTTATAGTTTGTAACTTCTGTCATTGTAATTTTTGGGGAATTATGGCACAAATAGCGAAGAACGACTGTGGCGCCATCTATACGAACGCACACACCCCCTCAATGGCCATATGAAAACGGCCATAAGAAGTGGAAGATCTTACCAAACATTATTGTCTAGTTGTGCATTTTAGCCAATCATCTTATTGTTGTTAGTGTATCATAGTAGATGTATAGAGATCGATAGATTTAATTTTATTAAACGCATGAAATTAATAAAACTATCCTTGTTTTTTCACCCAATGATTAAATATATGATTGCATGAATCTTGCAAATACCCCACTAATCTAAAAAAAAAAATTGTCCGTCGATGTGCCGAACAACCTGTATGTTTACTCTACTCTCATCTACTCTCAGTCTACTCTCACTTAGGTCCATGACGAAAGGGGATTTTCTGTAAAACTAATTTACAGAAAAACCTTGAAGTCCTGCTCGAAATTTCATTAGAATTTACTACTAAAGAATAACGTAGTGTCGTCTACAGAGCTAGCTTCCAACTTATTTTTTGGGTTATCATATCATTGCCCTGTTAATATTAGTCAAGTATAATTTAGCGTCAAGGATTTCATGGGCTTAAAGATATGTATAAAAAGGTAATTTATTCGTAGGTGCAAATCAATTTTTATTTGTACATTACATTTTATAGGCAGTGTTTTTATACGTATTTATAAGAAATCGAACAATTTTTCCATTGCCATAAATAATTAATTTTAGATTCAATATTCCAAAGCATTTGCCAAAAAAATATCTAGATATTTTGTAATTTATTTGAATTATTTTTTTATGCATGCATACCGTTATTTTGTTAGTACCTATTTCAAATGAATCCAGGCTTTGTAACCGAAAGTTATTTCATTCGGTTTGTTGTTTTTGTCCTAAAGTAGGATGATTAGGTCTGCGAAGTCTAAAGGAATGTGCTCTTCAAAATAGACAAGTGCCTTTCCGTAGAGTCTTCAAGCGTAATTTGAACAAGCTCGATAACTCGGCGATAGTCCGTAAATCCGGTATGGTGCCTTTGCTGAGCGAGGTGTATTTGGCTTTTCTGAACATCTTTGGTCCTCAGCACAGTCACCTATATCGGTTTTTCATAGAAAAATAAGGATGCTTACAAGCTTGAAACCTTTAAAACGAGCTTCTGCTACTTGTTTCTTTATGAGAAGGGGAAATAATAAAACGGCAATTTTGCAGCACCCAGTTTCCTTGGACTTGCAAAAAACATAACGTTCCCAGGGAACTCAAGCGCAGAAAATAGCTATTCGGGTTAATGCTATGTATGCTCGCCATGATATGTCACTCACCAGTGACGGTGGAGAAGGCGACAGAATCACTCGCGCCTTGCCTGGAGTCTGGTGTTTCATGGGACCACAGCTGTTTTCAAGCACGTTTAGGCGTGCTGAGATCATCTAAGCTGCTTCTGGGGGCATTATTGAATGAACGCTGCACGTCGGGCGATGAACTAACGGTTTCACTGTAATTAGAAAAAAAGGGACGACCACGCGACCTTTTAGTAAGCACGGGTTTGACAGTTCTACACGCTTTTGCACTAATTTGCTTCGCCATTCTTATATCACACATTCACTCTGGATGGAAACACCGTCCCAATATACCCTTCTTCACTATATGTATTTAATTTTTCACCGACTTAAAAAAAAGGAGGAGGTTGTCAATTCGTTGAAATATTTATTTTATGCATGTTCCCCGATTACTCGAAGACGCCTAGACCGATTTTGAAAATATTTTTTGTTTGAAATGGTGGTTCCCAGGTGGTCCCATAATGTGGAAAACGTCTAACTGTAGTTTGCTCGTAGTGAGCGAATCCCTAAGCGAACTCACTCGCTGGCGGTGCCGCCATTGTATGAGCATGCTGCTACGCCGCCCACATAGAAACGAGCTTGGGTGCAACTTCCGTCTTTCTATGTCCGCTGGTCTGAGGTAAAAAAAAAGGAAATAACATTTTAAATTAATTTATTGGATGTTTAATATAACACTGTGGTAATATTAAATATTAAATATACAGGTGAATTTTTCTAGTGTGCCTTAATGGGCTAATCCGAAACTATAAGAAACTGCGTAGCAATAGAGTAATGGGGCCGATTTTGATAAAACTTAAATTCATTATAAGATTTAACAAAAAATTCTAGTCAGGAAGCGGAACGCATGGAATTATTCGTGGAATGATTAGCACCGGCCAATAGATTCTCTCTAGTAATATCAAACGGCAAATTAGGATAGGCTAGGGCAATTTTTTTATCAAATTAAATGTGTTATCGATGTAGATTATTAACTAAGTAATCAATTGTTTAATGACACCTTTCCTTTAGTTTGCCGATTGATATTTCCAGAATTTGTTCCTTGTAAGCAATACTATAAGCTGATTCAATGATACAGGCTGCGTTATTTTTATCAAAAATCAAGGGGTCCAATTCTTGATTAGATTTTTTTTTAAATCTAATAATCCAGATTATGTGTTTATTTAAATCGGCACCATGATTTATTTTCGTGTTATTTGCTATTTATTATAGTTTTTGATTTTGCCATAAAGGAATAGCAATTTTTACCTCAAATTTGTTCTTTAGTATACATACCCCTGGACCATTTAAAAGCAAATAGCGTAATACTTTAAATGAAGCATAAATAATTTAAGAAATGGTTGTGAGGAACTAGACATGGATGGCTATAATCTCGGCTATATACTACACCTACTGTCATCATATTAGCCCACCACACCGCAGCCTAAAGAAATAAGGTGTCCTGCCAGGACCTTATCCCTTCATATAGACTATACGGGCTACATTGAACTCGATACGCTAACAATTTTTAATTGCCGCTTCAACCAACTTTAATTCAATGCGAGCAAGTTTTACATGGGCTCCGAACAATCTCAACTAAAATTCACTTTAATCTCGTGCTTGTCAACGGATTCGAACCCGCGACCACCAGGTTTAAACTCTACACTACGCTACGGGTCACGAGATATTCCTAGAAGTTTTAGAAGGGTATTACAGAAATAATAGTAAATACATTAAATTGGGTTAAAACATTCATAATGGTTAAATAATGGGGGTTAAATAATCACCACTTTCTACAAATTGATCATCCAATCAAATTAATCTGTACACCCAAGAAAGACATGAGATGTATATAGTCAACTTCTTCCTGTCCGGAATAATTAGATCGTTTTTGATAAAAAAACGTGTGAGAGATGCGCGACGGAGCTTTTCAGCTCATCAGTGCATCAGAATCATATTTGTGTAGTTGCATTGAGATATTTATTTCTGCTGACACGCTGATCTGAATCGACGAGTCTGAAGCGAACTGGCTTAATACAGATACGATTTATATATTGTCCACCGGTCACACTGTTCATACGTTTTCATAAAATAGACATAGCTTTGATTATACATGATTATAATTATAATGAAACATTATTTGCACTATAATGAAGTGTCAGCATATTCCGTGGTCAGCATAGCGACCGTAGTTCTTCGAGTGTACATGCCTTAAGACAACATTCAGACACGAGGCCGCGTTTGCTTCTCGCCTTCAAAACAATAGAATATCTCCTGCTTCTCCGGTATATTTTTTGCTGAGAGTCAGGCTTCTTCAAATAGTCCGGCTCTTCCCAAGAGCTCGGCTTGTCCCACGAATCTATCTCTTCCCAAGAGCTCGGCTTGTCCCAGGAATCCGGCTCTTCCCATGAACTAGGCTTGTTCCAAGAGGTAACCGCCGCCGACTCGTAGTAGTTTTGGCTGTCTTGCGTCGTAGTTTCGTGCGGCGGCGTATCTGTATTAAATTATTAATTTAAAATTATGACCGTTTAATCAAAAGCCAAAATCATCAGATCTATGTTTGACTAGTAAATCTTAAACGTTGTATTTGTCTTTTGAAGCCCTACATGGCTAGGTTTGGTTAGCTTAGTTGAAGTTCTGTTAGTTTAACTTAGACTACCCTTCAAAAATAATACACCATTTTGAACATTGACTAGTTAAACCTAGGCTCGATGACGCCTTGGCTTTCGATTATATCAAAGGTAATAAATTAATTCGTCCAGAATTTATGAGAACAGATGAAATGTTTTCAAATTGCAATCATGGCAGCCCCAGACCACAAACTCTCACCATAACCACTCGACTTCCTAGCAAGCCCACTTGGAGAGCAGTCACACAGGTTTCCAGCTGTATATTCGTTTTTAAAAACCCTTTAATAAATGAATTATAAGTCCGAGCGGGTGAATCCTGGGTCGTAAAAAATAAGTGCCTTCAGCGATGAGAAAAATGCGTCAGATATTTTACAGACCCACGCGGCAAGAGCCTTGTTGCAGTTACAAACTCTGAGCTTCCTCCAGCCGTTTGGGTCCTGTGTAGCTGGATTGTATTGTAGATATGATTGATCATTGATCACAATTTATGCGCTTCAAAATATATGTTTTCAAAAAGACGAATATTATTGTTTTAAATGATACAAACATTTAATGTGGGTGTGTATACTTTTCAATGGGGATTTCGCCCGTTAACAGCAGGCCATCGATATACAAAAACATTTAGATCCGTTCTGAGCTTTCCCCTGCGTGTCAAGTCAGGTACTCTAATTCGAACAATTTAGAGTACCTGAGCTGTCAGTTTCGATACACCCGTCACGGCGTCCGCGCGTGTTGCCGATTGTATAGGTGCTGCTCTATGGTAGAAGAAAGGAAGAATTATGCCGTCGTTTGTAGTGTAAAAATGTAAGAACTATTACGGGACAGCCAAGAAGTAAGATGGAATCACATATCACAGGTTTGTTTTAACATTTTATCAACTGGCGCTATATTATGGTGATATGTGTAGCAAGTACGGCGTACGGCGCGGTGTCGTTATCGTGATATCCAACATTGAACGACAAAACTATCGGAAAAGCCGGTATCTCTTTCTAGCATACGTATATCCTATGAAGTACTTCACTATAGGTCTCTGTCAGTCATGCATTTGTGGTGTGAGTGTGTGTTTCGCGTTCACCGGAGGATGGTATTCTCTCAGACAAGTGCGCGCCCTTTCAAGCATAAATGATTTTCCTATTTAGGCCCCTCTCGCTCTCATGCAACAGAATGATACCAGGTTAAGAAAAAGATCTATGAGATGAGGATTAATACGAAAGTTGGAATTTTAAAATACCTGATTTGCGTAATGTTTTGTTTGTTAATGGAATATTCAAATTGTATATTTGGTTATAAATAGTAATATGAGTATTTTATGAATAATTTCGATGGCAAAACGCTTGCTGATTAAAAATTATAACTGAGAGCGGGAAAATAAAAATTTCATGAAGGCAACGCCATAGGCTAGAGGGGAAAACGAGTTGAAACGATCACTTGTACGATGTTTGACTCTGATGGCCCTTCTCGTTGTTTTTTTAGTTCAATGCAGCAGGCATATTCCAGGAATTCCGTAATCAGGAATCCGGACACTTTGATAACGATTTCTTCGAAGGAAACCCTTAATTAAATTAAAATACTAAGCTCCGGAATCTTTTCCTCCAGAAAACCGCTATAGAAGCGATTTTATAGACTCAGAATTCCTGGTTACTGATTACGGAATTCCAGGAATAGGCATGCTGGGCAGGATCAAACTATCTTAATCTTAACAAATAAAACTCACGAGTGGTGGATGGCTGTTTCGTCTCTTGCTCAGGAACCCAATCATAGTAATAGGCCCATTCGTCGTTGCACACCATGGTAAACGCTTCCGCGAGTTCGCGACCGCAGAGATTCATGGTACTACCCGGCGTGTTGCCCTCATTCCGGTGTTTCCAGGGCAACGCGCTGGCGCCAGGTGCCAGCGCGCCGGCCCACAGCAGCACGCTCGTCCAGTGCATGTTGCTCATCTTTGCGCGCGCGCACAAGTGTTCGCGGGGGTGACAGATCTGCAACTGCTGTCTGCGGGACGCGATAACTTCTGTGTGACTGACGTTTGGTATAATCAGAAATGTTGGTGTAGTAGTGTAATGGTTATTGTAGGTATTGTCAGCTTCGGAGCCCGACGGCGCGACGCTTGGGCGTAGCACACCTAGTAAGTACGTAAAGAAGGGGCCTTACTAATCACCCCTCTGGTAATGAAGCGTTTTGTTATGTAGCCTATAAGTTTTGAGTAAAATTAGGCTAGATTTGGATCTAAATCGGGTAATTGGTTCTCAAGTAATAAGCATTTATCCTGGTCGCACCTCTGGTGATTTAACGTCATGCCAAGTAGTCCTAAAGTTGCGGTACAATTAGCATTGAAATCGGATAAGTAATGTGGATAAGCAAGACATAAATGTGAGGGATTCATTTCCCCAACTAGATATAGGTGAATATTTTTAATGATAAAGTAGTGTAAAAGAAAAAAAAATCTAATAATAAATGCAAAAGGTAAGTGACAAATGTATCCGAATAAGGATTAATAAAGAATTGCAGAAAAAAGCTTTGCATATATCCTATATTATTTCGTTTAAGACTTATGAAGGAACAAACATGCATACATACATACATACAGAAAATATTTCTAAAAGTCTTTAATTTCGTTTAGTATCATACATAAAGTCTACAAACGCAGTATCTTAGAAAACAAAGCAAATTACTCCATGAAGACCCCTTACAGACTTATTATTTGTATATATATAGATAGATAGATTACGCACACCAGATACCCGTAGTGTTTGCCGCTCTTTTATGCAACTTGGAAAAAAATAGACACTGGCTAAAATTCCCTACATGTAAGGTTTCTATTGAAAATAATTTGAGTTATTCCGCACACCCCGGAGGAATAATTCCTGTATAACTAAAAAACAATTTTAAGTTTTATGCCCCAAGCTCATCAGCATGAGAACTGAAAATTCTTCACCCACAGATCGGCATCGCTGTCCAGAGGGAAATAAATGCTGCCCACATATTGAGAACCACGGTATATTGTTGATTCTGTATTGGGAACTATGCCGCGGGACAAGCCAGGCGACTTTATTAGGTAGGGTTTTTCATATGTTTATCTGTAATTGCTTGTCTGTTGGTTTTATGGGTTATTTTATTTTGATATATATTTTTGTAGGTCTACTTTCAAATATTTACTATTAATAATGTAATATTATTAAAAATACTTTTTAAAAATAATTACGTCATTTTTGCCTATAATATGCAAAACAACCAATGTCAGTGAAATAAATTCCTTAAAACTAAAATTATAAAATAAAAACAATTAAAATATTTTATTAAAATAGCCTGAAATCTTCCTTTTTATCTAAGCCTGAAATGCCGTTACGGTGTTTTATTTTGAAAAACCATGTAAAAAAGAGAATTTATGCACTCAACCGTAAAACTGAAACACTGTTGAGAAACACTCACCTACAATTTGTTGTTTTCCCGTTCGGTGTAATTTTGCTTGGAGACATTGGCCGAATGAGTTGGTATGTAAACAATTCTATTTTATAGGTACTCAGATAAATGAGATAACGTCTCGTGGATATTAATAACAGGGTTACACTACGAATAACGTAAAACATAGTTTTACTTGATACGTTACCTACTACAACTGATCTGAGTTGTATTATTCATATCTTATTTATTACTAGCTGTGGTACCCGGCTCCGCTCGGGTCAATGTCGTGTTGGATTGATTTCGGTTTGAATTATTTCCTGGATAAAAAGTAACCCACCAAAAGGCTGGTCCAGGACTATGTATCCATCTACCAAATTTAATCAAATTCGTTTGAACCGATATGGCATGATTCAGTGATTAACATCGACATATTCCCATTTAGAGCTTCGTAAACATTTGGGAGCGAATTTTAATAGCATGTGCCGCCAGACCTTTACTGCACTGGCACTGCTACATAGAAATTGATACAAAACCAACAAAGGCGGGATTAATCCTACCACCTTCCTTACTTTTACAAAGTTTTATGAGGAATACGAACCTCAGCCACCTTCAACATCGAAAACGGTAACCCAACCGGAATCTGACTGCTCCCAGAGTTGCTATACGTTGATAAAATACGCAAATAAATCGGGCGAGTGGTTAGAAGTTATCGCTCTACATGAATCGTGGAACTTTCTGTAGGCCTTTTTAACATCTACAATTTTCAAGTACATAGTTTTCATTTTTCTTTTAAGGTTGTTTGTAAATATTTAAAAATTACATACGCAATCCTTACTCGTTGATCGCTCCTTATATTAATGAATACCGTATCGAAAAATCTGTTGCGTGGCTTAGAAGAAGTAAACGAAGAAATAAAGGTAGACAGTGATTACCCCCCAAGCCGCCGCCTCGGGGCATTTCGGTTTGTATGACAGCTACATCTTAATGTAAGCGGAACTAAATTTTATATATACTATCCTGTGTCCCGTATATTTACATATACGTGTAGTAAGTTTAATCGCATTCAGATGATCGGTTTAAGAGTTATGGAGGAACATACATACATACATACAGAACTGATTTCTAAAAATAATTAATTTAGTCTAAGTATCATACATAAAGTCTACAAGCGAAGTATCTTAGATAACAAAGCAACTTACTCCATGAACATCCCTTACAGATTTATTATTAATATAGATTTAGAAAATCTAGTTTAAAAAAATATATTTTGGATGGACAAACCTTGTATTCAAACTATCATAGTAATAATCATAGTAATTATTCATTAAAAGCTGTAAAGTCCCAAGCTGTAAACAATTGTTTTTCCGAAGCCAAACCCACAATCTGAAATTAATAATGTGTTATCGCTTTGAAGATGTTTACGAAAATATTCATTAAACATAAATTACTACATCTAATTAGAGCATTGAACAAACCGACAATAACAATTTAATAGAGATTGCTCGGAAGCCTGCACATCATGTTCAATATTATGGATTTACCAAAATTTTTTGCACTGGGAGTTTTAACCAAATTGCTACACAGTAATGTCCATCCCACTATTCTGAAATGTCCAACCAACTGCAGCAAGGACAGTCTTATTTTCTTGCAGTTGAATATTTACCCAAAGGCAGCCGTTTTAATGATTTATTTTACAGAAACATTTCTGAGTAAACCGGCGCAGGATATGAGAAAATATGCGACGGAATTCGATCAATTCTTTCTTAAAACCGTCTGCGCTCTTACTGGGTAGAATATTTGGCACCTGCTTCTGATTGGTGCAGAATTGATCAAATTCCCTCACATATTTATTCACATGCGAAATCTGCATATCTAGTTTGTGCCGTAGTGGGCTCCGGCACATAAGAAGTATACAAGTTTTCCCCACTGGATGTCTTTGCATACGGCATGCATCATTTTTAGTTTTCTGTCCTTTCAGGAGGTCATTCTGTATAGAAAATTGAACTATTTAACTGCAAAAGAAAAATGACAAGCCGTAAAAAACAATTACAAAAAGCACCTACAATAAAACCGTTGTGAAAACTGTATAATAAGCGCTTTTGTCATTATGTGATGTCGTTAAAAATTGTCATTTTAATATATTATTTTCTCAATTAGTTTAAATCGGCCTGTGTTTGGTTCGGCCACAGGAAATGTGGTAAGCAACTAGTAAACGTAAATAAACATTGCTTCACTAGGTCATGTCGTGGCCGCCGTATTCATTCATCGAAAAAATAAACCAATTTTTTTTTTTTTTTATATAATCATTTAATACGGAAAACTTAAAGGAAAGCCCAAAAGTTAATGAGTGAGCTTCACTCTTTGTAATTTTTTAGTATACAAATGCATATATACACATTCTATTTAAATTAAGATTTTATGATATATATCTTGTCATACATTTTTAGACGGCATGTTTGGCTTCCACTCTAGATGGTGGTGCGGATCCCACGGATCACACGGGTATCGCGCCGATGACCTTGGGGCATGAAATCATAAAAGGATTTGGATTATGATCCCCAGCGAACGCCAACAACTCGTAGTCCGCGCATATGCTGGAATATTTGAGAATTTTAGCAGTTCAGACATAGTTGCAGTGCAGGACATTTTATTCATGTAAGACAGAGCCAAGGCGTCCATACAAGTAGCGTTTATGCAAATTCCACTAATGTTTAATAATTGCGACTTGTGTCGATTTTGACGTCCTATAAGTCAACCTTTTAGATATGGCATCTAGCGCGCCTACTGTCTCTCACCAATTCTCTCAGCTGTCTCTGTCTCCAATTTTCAAAACCAACCAACTCAACTCAAATGAAAAAAAAAGTTTCAGACGTAATAAGGGTTTTGTGGGTGGGAACTGACTTGACGAAGGCATTTTTAGTGCACATTCGCGCGCGGTGACGAAGTTTTGACTGTGTGGCACACGAGACGCGCCGCCCGGTTCCCATGACATTTTAGGGTTACTTATTGACCTCATGCCACTTCTCTAATACCTAAAGCAATGTTTGCAAGACAGATAAGAGGATATTTATAAAAAAGTTATACATTGCACTCTTATTGATCGTGTTATTGACCAGTTTTAAGCGGCAGGAGTGAACATTACGTACAATCGGACATTGATAATTTTGTTTACTCCGAACTATATCTTATTCTGCGCTTCTACCTACTTCAGAAATAGAAGAATCGGGTCAAATTCAGGTCATTCCTTGAACATAAATCAATGCAATTTTGACAATCTTAATCTGGTGGCATCTCGGATCATGTGCAAGATATAAGGTTTTATTGAGTTCGCTGTTGACATGATATCCTGTACCAAACCAGATGGTACTGCAAACTATGTTTTTGTTATATAATAGGTATGCTTTTTCCTATTGCACCTACCGAGTACCGAGAAAAATATCTGGCAGTGAAGTGTGCAGTTTTACATTGCGAGCATTTTTTTGTTTTCCCTACTTTCTCAGTGTGGTCACGTTATTTTTAAAATCATAATATGAAGGTGGACTGTTATAAACATCGAGGCATAAAGAACGGGAATGGCGATCGGAACTTATTCCTATAGCGGCAGAATAGCCACCTTTTAGTGATAATACATTTATTGTAGCGCCGGCCAGTCAGTTCGCTTACGAATTGGGGACGCGTAGCTTTAAATGTTCGTACTAAATGACTTCCTGTGCAGTTCTTACGTTTCGTTAGACAGTCGTCTTGGAAAAAAAATTACAGCAACGCCCTCAAAGCAGCATCACCACAATAACGTTTCAGCACATTCCGCCAGGCGGAATGTGCTGAATGACTATGGCCGGTGAAGAGGCTCATCCTCCATATACCGATCTGGTACCTTTCGACTATTATTTATTTTCAAAAGGCATTCGCGTTGCGAACCCGGAAGTGAAGTGAAGTGACTGCTTCCTAAAAGATCCCGAAATAGACTGACTCTCTCAGTGGTTCTGCCGAATGCGATTTTGCCTAAAAAGGAATGGAGAGTACTTCAAACAACAGTAAAACTATTAGAAAACAGTCAGTGTATTAAACCTTACGTATCTATTACGTACTACACTATCGGATATTCAGTTCAATAAATTAACGGCAGCAGTGGCATCCATTAAGCATCCATCCGCTAAATAAAATGAGACATATGATGAAGAAACTGGACTCTCCAAATTGTTCTACTTGTGACAAACCAGAAGATCAATTTCACCTATTTACTGAGTGTGTTCTGAACTAGAGGCTTCGACTGAACCTTGAAAGGATATTGTGCACAGTTCGAATGAATTTATTTTTTAAAATACACGAAGCATTAGGAAGGCCCGGGTCAAGCGAGCTTAGGGAAATAGTATATTTTTTCATGCTGTCATTGGCTCTAAGGAGTAACTGAGAGCTTGAAGAAAACTATATTCTTAAAGTCACTATGGGGCTGGCATAGTCGGTGACGGCTTAAGCCCCAAATAAACATCTAGACAAAAAAACTCAAAATAGTAGTAAATAGGACTAAATACGGCGATTGAAAGATAAGAAAATAATTTCCACAGCTTTATTTTAATATTTAAATTACTTTGTCGTTTTGCTACATTAATTAACTTTACATAACGTACATAATTATGAATACATATGGTAATGCGTTTAGGAAATCTGGTCTAGTTTACGTTACATACAAATAATTATCTATGCATAAGCCAAAATGTCTCGGTTCTTATTTACATATCTTCATTCGCATACATAATAACCAGCAACTACACATATATGATTCGACATAATTTTAATTATAATATTATCAACACTGATGTTACATACAAAGTCCAAATTAAATAAAAACACTACTTAGATATTATGATCGCGATATGTATAAAATAGCGAAATTAGGAACTATGAACTAAGAAGTCCAACATTTCCAAGCAGTCCAACCTCGTTAGCAATGATAAATAAAGAATAACTGTGTAAAACACTACCTACAACCTTCTATCAAATAGAAGAGGACAGGGTCGAACCATGAATTATTTTCTCTAATAATAAACCACTAGGTATTACGAATTGAAATTATAAAAAAGAATAGTTAAGTCGTCCTTTTCGTCAGCAAAAATTGCAACTTGCAAATTTCCTCAACAAAACGTCATCAACGAGATTTGGAAATGTAAAGCTCCATTTTATTAGGACTTTTGATTATGAAAATTTCGAAAGCAATATATTTTCGTCACATATCTTGGTGGAAGCACATTTAAAATTCAAACAAATGGCAGTGCATGTAGTCAACGAATTTGTTTACATTTCAACCATTAACAAAACGACTAACGGCTATCCTGTATTACTGAGAAGTTCTCTTCGATAGTATTTAAATATGAACTGAATTAATAGGTGTTTTTTACTAAACTAAACTTAAAGATAAAGACAACAAAAAAAACCACAACGAAGAAAGAGATTTTGTCGAACACGAAATCGGCGAAGAAACGACGTCAATCGATGACGTAGAAGACCCAGTAAACGGCGTTGAAGATGAAGAAGCAAACGGGGAAGATGACGCGCGAGTAGGTGTCGATGATGTTGACATCGTGTATAGTGGGCAGGGCGGCTTTAAGGACGGAGGCACCGCGCCGTAAAGCTTGCGTCATTTTCGGTTTACTCGAAGAACCTGCAAACAAATCATAGTTTACTTCTAACAGCCTAACTTGATGGGACGTAGGACGTGTTTCTGCGGCTTATCATCTACGCTAAATAACGCCATCCATCCGTCTCCTTTTCTAATTTCGAAGAACGTAAAACAGACAAGGAATGATCCCATTCACTGTCACATTCCCCTAATTAGAAACAGCCGATCCTGTAGGCTCGGAAAATTAATTGTGGAATTCATTCCCTGCCCAGATGTTTCCCCCAAAGTAAAACAAATAATGGTTGTGAATAATCACTTGACCGGTCGGTATGGTGTACGCAGCCCCCGAAACAGTTTGAAAGCACATGGGCCTTCGAAGTAATTACGAGGTAAAAGGAGAATGCCCAATCCAGTATGGGCTAGAAAAGCGCTAGTTTTCATGTACTGACATGAAACCAATTTTATTTTATTCCTCGTATCATAAAAGTAACAATCTGTAAATTTTACTTTTTTCTATAATGGGGATAAGTCAGCAAACACGGCCAAAGATGAACTTTGACGTTATTTTTGCTCAGAACAGCGCGCGCGCTCAGGGACTGTGGTATGCCTACATTGTACCTACATTCAATCTTTGGTTGATATTTATTTGCTACATCACTTTTATGAGTCACAGGCTGAGATAAATAGTTGTAACCGAAACTAAGACTAACGAAAAGTAGTAGGTACTTAGTGACGTCACTTATGACACAGTTTGTATGGACGAAATCTCAGTAATTGTCTTAGTTTCTATTAAGACTATTTATCTCAGCCACAGAGTTCATAATATTTGACGCCAGTCCAAAGTGGGGTGCTAACCGCAAGGCCATCTCTAGTTACTTATAGGTACCAACTGTTTTTTTGTTTTACAAATAGTTAAACAGATTTCACTTCTGGACTGGTCATACCGAGCCTCGAATACATGCATTGCAATGCAGTGGATTATAAATGGCTGAGCAGACACAGCAAGGAATCTTCCCCATTTTAAATAATTCTTAACTCTAGTAGATCATTAAATGGTAGGTACCATATTATAAGTCATACCATTCTAAGACGACCTGCAGATAATATAATACCATACAAACGTATGAAAACCCCTGTCAAAAGGCACCACTATCGATTTATTCTGTTCCCTTACCCTCAGTAGAGTTCACATATTGCTGGAGTACTCGCTTTAGCAATAATAGTGCCAACTATCTTTTCCCTGATAACATACCTTATGTAAATTGTGATAGCAACACTCATTAAAGTTGTGTAGCAAATAAATATCCACCACAGATGGTACTTACAATGTGGGGAATAACCTCAAAGTTCATTTTTAGCAGTGTTTACTGACTTATTCCCATTATAGAAAAAACTGAAACTCATACATTTTTACTTTTATGATGCGAGGAATAAAAGCAAAGTGGATTTATTGGTGTACATGCTAACTGCTAGCGCTTTTGTAATGGGCATTCTCCTATAGTTTGAAATCGTAGAAAGATACGTACAGAGCCACTACAGAAAACAATAAAAATGTTTAAGTCGGTCTCGTCGTTCTTGAAGCTAAATCAACAACATTCAACCGTTTCGAACAACTGCATAATCAGTTACAGTCAAAATTACTTCGTGCTCCAACATTGAGGTGCCGGTTGATTGTAACCGGTCCTAAAAACCGACTAGTAACTAAGGAATACTGACTACGGGAGTGCGTTCGGCTGCGCGGGCGGTAGCGGAGCTGCGCGTGCTGCAGCCGCAGCGAGGGCGGCAGCGCGGCGGCGGCGGGCGTGAGCGGCGGCGCACGCAGCCCTGCCAGCGGCGACGTGCAGCCCCCGCCGCCGCCGCACGGGTAATCCTCGCGCGCGCGCACCTCGCGCAGCGCGATGATGTCCTCCGCCGAACGGCTCGCTGAGCACACACATACGTTCATCTGGCAACGCCAGTACAAGCACAGGATGCGTGGTCATTAGAGATTAAATTATCGGACTGGACCAATGCTTAAAACCCGACTTGATCTGCAACTGATCACAACACTAAACACAAAGTTCTCTGATCAGTTCTCGAGGTCATTTAAGTATTAATACAACATATAATTTAAAAATAATGTTCGTAAGCCACGTTAGTAAAAACCTGCGCGCGCATGCTAGGTCTATGGTAAAAACATACTCAATTAAACAACTGCAATCGCAATGGAATGTGCTAGAGTGTGACCAATATGGGCTTCAAACTACAATGTATGATTTTATTTTCTCTTCAGCTTGTCATATCTGTTATATTTCAATGGCATCAAATATTATAAATATCCATTCTCCTGGTCCCAAGAAAGGGAAGGTGCAGTTGAAGAAATCGGGGCTGTTCGTCGTTTGTAGTTCGGACAAAGATATTTAGATCTCTGAGTTCGGATTCAACATAAAACTGTAGGCAATTTTGTTATTTATCAAGTTCTAAATTACGTTATCAATTATACCTTAACAGCACAAACAATCACCTGCACACTTGATCTCTTTCTCGACGCTGCCGCTGCTGGAAATGTCACGGCTCTTTAACTTGGCCCGCTTGCGCGCGCGCGCGCCCCAGTATGTGTAATTGACGGCGGCGTACTCGAGCAGCGCGGCAAACACAAACACGAAGCACATCACTAGGTAGATGTCGATGGCCTTCACGTAGGAGATGCGCGGCAGGGAGCTGCGCACGCCCGTGCTGATTGTGGTCATCGTGAGCACGGTCGTGATGCCTGCGGGGCGAAAGTAATGTTTCTGTACCTTGACAAACGGCTCAATGAATACAGGGGGGAGACGACCTCATTAATAGGTGTCACACAGTATCTGAAAACCAACTGGAATGTGTAGGTTCAATATGGTGGCACCAGCCAGTATGGAAGGAAGTAGAGATCATTCGTATGGCGGCAGCGTAGCCACGAGTCAGTCCAAAACGTCTTACTGTAGTTAATTCGCTTACGAATATGGGACGCGCAACATCTAAAGCTCGTTGCGCCTGTAAAATTCTTACTTGTCATTCGATAGATACATATTGAAATATTTTTTAAGCGAACGCTTGGCTTTGCCGCCATTTTACGTAAAAGTCCCTGGGTTTGGGTTGCTACTCCTGTCAAATATGTAAGCATTTATAATTGCAAGCGTATCTAAGCTTTTTTAAGCGTATACAAGAATAGGTGCACAAAAGCGTTCAGACGATAGCGCTGTGAGCTTCGTGAGCCCATAAGGACGCTATAAAATACCCAATGCGACCCTCGCAGAAGTTGCCTCGTGGTTGATCCAGAAGGACACCCAGGAGAGCATGACGATGAGTATGCAGGGCAGGTAGGTCTGGAACACGAAGTAGCCGATGTTCCGACGCAGACTGAAGCTGAGCGATAGTCGCTGATACACTCCCGTCGCCAGTTTCTCCTGAAACGTTGTGGGGTGATTTAATTTTATTGAAGTTAAACATCTATTTAGTGGTTCGGTCCTGGGACATTCATGATTGCCCAACAATATTAATAAATGCCGACGTCTCGCCTTAAGATATTCAAGGCTTAGCAACTCTTCGGCGGGGACAGGTTTTCCATCCATTTCCATAAGTAGCATCAATATTATTTTATGTTCCAGAGGCAAACGTAGTGCAGGGAGATTACTTGTTATGTACTTAATAATGTTGTTTTTTTGGTTTTTATGTATTTCTCTCTGTGTTTTGTCCTAAACAAATACATAAATAAAAATAAAAATAAGTAGATTTCTGGAATGGCACCTAGTTCCTATGGTGTGCGTAAGGTTAATATCATGACAGTAGGTCGGAGCTGACATGGTCACTATGTGTACCCAAGCTCCAAAAAAAAAATTCGATAAAAAAAATAAAAAATTACAGTAGGTTTGGAATTATCCTTCCGTGTCCAGTTGAAATATAGTGCAGTCAATAAAAAATGCAATACAAAAAATATACTGTCCGAATAAACTCAACTTTAATATTTTTTTATGCATTTTTCAGTGAGTGTATTCGGCTGCATAAAAATCGAATTTCGTACTAACATTGTATTAAGAGATGGAACTATATATCCTTCTCCGGGATTGAATTTACCTTTTTCTATGTAACTGGAAATGGATGACTAATAATTGCACACCTATTCCTTTCCTGGCACACCTCATGCCTTTCGAATTTTATTTTTTCTCTTTCACATTTTTATTTTTATATTTTCATTCAAGCATATCTCCAAATCCAAGCGAAGTACAACAATGAAGTCACCTTTCTATCGTTGGTGCCATGTCCGAGGATGGTGAACTGCGGCAGTTCAGCGTTGTCGACACCGCGCACCGGCGTCTCCTTCCAGTACATCACCACGTCCGACACCGTGTAGCCGTCTGCGCAACGTTAGCTCAACGTTAGTCATCACGAAGATGTGTGCCGGAGGTACAACTATGTAGTTTACCTTAATTTTGTTAAGTTAAGCGCGAGGGGTCAGTCACTATGGCAAAATTTTATACCAAGATTACAAGTAGTCATTATTACCAGGATTACCAGATTCCCAAGGATTATCAAGGACTACCAAACAGTCCTGGAGGTTTCCACGAATCTTAAAGGACAACAAAGATTTTTAAAATTACCAAAGATTCTGGAATTTTGTAAGATTACTAGCATTTAAAACATGACCTAATATTACGAATGAGCAAAATAAAAAAGATCACGCAGATGATAGTCTTTGAAAATTAAAGCCATCCTCCCGATTTCAGTTGAATAATGAAGAATATTTCGAATGAGAAAAACAAAAAAGGTCATGTAGAGGATGGCCTCCGAAAAATTAACTCTCCTGCCCGATGCGAGAAAAATACTAGAACTAGTGACTGACCCCTCGGTTAAGCGCGGAATGTTAAATGTGAATCTAAAACTAATCTAATGAACTATAAGCTAGCTACTGCAAGGTAATTTTGTAATGTTAAGAATTCCCCGTAAACTAGGTTCCCCATAAAAACGTTGTTTGATAATCATTTAAAAACCACATCAAAACATACTTACTTGATATTTGGTATCTAATACAAGTGAACGAAGGTTCAGGCTTTTTCTACATACGAGTACATACCAAACATCAAGTTCGAACTTGTTGGAACAGTGAGTTTCAAATGATAGTAAACTGCGATTGTATCGGAAGCGTAATTTTCCGATGCTTCTTAAGAAGTCAGTTTACTTCCTCAAGCTGTGGCATATATCTACATAATATCTAATAGAACGATAAAGCAAACCACCTATTTTATGACAAAGCAATGTGTTAGATAAAAGGATAAATGCAAATAACAAATACAAATAAAGATTTTTCCCATGAATCAAGGGGGCCAAAGTACACTACCAAGATACACTTGCAGTTGACTTTCAAAATGTATATTATAAACTATGTATATTACGTATACAACCTACTCATGATATTTGAACGATTTTTTTATTTATATTTTTGTTGTTACTAAATTGTGTTGTTCACGTATTCTTGTATAAATAAAATGTTTTTATTGCATAGATTTTTTTTTCTTATATGTGGGCAATATCGACCAGAACTTGAATTTCAAATCGCGCGCCATTTTCGACTGGCAGAGCCAGTGTTTGTTTAATTAAAACCTAGAAATTTACGAGAATGGTGCTGTAATAGCTTGGAAATGCAAAATTTTACTGTGACGATTCGCAAGTTACGTGACAATTTCGGCCATCATTTCGACGGGTTCAAAATATCGGCGAGACACATTGCAGATACAGTGTGGTAACACGACCAAACACCCCCATTCGACATCATTTCCAGGAACTAAACCTTCATCGCAGCACTCTTCAACGAATTTTGAAAAAATATTTACACCTTCATGCTTACACAATCCAGCTGACTCAACTTCTGCAGCCTAAGGATCCCAGGCAGCGTAGTAACTTTACTAACTGGATCTTGGAACAACTGCAAACTGACGATGAATTCCACAGCAAAATCATCTCTAGTGACGAGGCTTATTTCCACCTCAATGGCTTCGTTAACAAACAAAATTCTCCCGGGGAGATGAAAATCGACATGCCATTCAATAATTTCCATTAGATCCTCAAAGACTGACAATTTGGTGTGCCAGGTGGTCAGAAAGATAATTGGACCATACTTTGTTGAAAATGGTAAACGTGCCGCCCGTGACTATCGACGACAACCATTACTGGGTCATGTTGAAAGACTTTAATAACGTACCGACGTAACCGCACGCAAACCATGTTTTCAGGTCGTGTCATCTCTCGTTTTGAGGCCAAAACAGACCGCCAAGAAATTGCGATTTAACTTGCTTTGACTATTTTCTTGTTTTGAAAACCAAGGTCTATGCTATCCACCCTGAGATAACTGAGGAACTCAAAGATGAAATATCACTTCAAATTGATCAAATCCAGCAGCCCTTACTCCAAAATGTACTGCAAGATTTCGTCAAAAGAGTGCAGTGTTGGCAGAGCAGTAGCGCTACCATGAGTTTTAACGTTTAACTTTTTCGTACTACGAAATAGTTGACCGTAAGCTATTTAGTATGGGAAAATGAGCAGCGCCCCTTGCGGGCGATATTGAACTACATTTTGGTACCATGAGTTTGTTTGACGTTTATACGAAAGTTGAAACGGAACGAATATCCGTTGCGTCTAACGTTGGCAAACCTTTTCCATACATTTCGGTACCACGAGTTACATTTTGACAGACGTCAAACTATTTTCGTTTAACTATTAACGTAAGCGTCTATCACTTGTTAAACTCTCGGTGAAAGAGTGCTTTAAACGCATCGGAAGTGAAAATAAAATGTGTTGACGGAATTATTTCGCTTGGAGAATGGTCATTGAGGCTTACAAGGACGAACTACGTGATTCGCACAGGGTAAATGAAGCGACAATGCGCAGTTTCATGGATGCTGCAATTGATCTGCCCGAAGCTGATATCAATCTATGACATTATATCAATTTATATCAATTTATGACAACCAATCTACAACTCCGCATGCACGCACACCGAAGTCTACTGACCTGTGAGTCACTGATGACTCACCGGTGAGTCACAACCCTTTTGAACTTACTGAAATGACAGTCAGGTAAAATAATTTTGACTCAACAGTGAGTTACCAGTGACTCACAAGTGAGTCAACTGTGACTCACCTGTGACTCACCGGTAACTTACAGGTGAGAATATTATGAAAGCATGTATAGGGAGTCTACTCATAAGGTTCTCACCTGTGAGTAGCCGGTGACTCACTGGTGAGTCACAACGCTTGCGTACTCATGAAATGACAGCTCCGAGTCACCCTAGTGTTTTCCCTTTCTAATTATTCTAATTCGAGTGCGACGACACAAACATAACATTTGATGTTTGATGACTTCATGAAAAAGCGTTTCACTTTCATCTGTGACTAACTCTTTTTCGCTTTCTTATTGACCCTAAACAAATCTTATCCCCACTTATTTACACCTTACATTTGAGAGGAAAGCCCCTAATCTGGGAACCGTGAGATTACAACAATACATACAAATATCAATAGAGTGTTTAGCAAATACTCTTTGAACGTAGCTAATGTGTCACAATAGTGTCGTCTCCAATAAAACTGCGTGAAAGAGGGAGAATCACTATTGAAGCTTGAAGAACTACTTTGGATGTTTAGCTAAAATCACTCTTGTCTATGGTTATTTATTCGTATCCGGTTTCGTTTCAACGAAACGATAACTATTACCATACGATTACGATTGCTCGAACTCATGGTACCGATTGTGAAGCTAACTTCGTAGTTGGCGTTTGTACGATAACGTTTAACGTTATGAACTATCAAAACTCATGGTAGCGCTACAGAGCAACGGTGGCCATTTAAACGATATTTAGTTTCATGTGTAAATGTGTAAATATGTTGAAAACATGTAAATAAACCATTGAATTAATATATTATTTTAAGTTTTTAAAAATCAAGTTCTTAGTGAGACACGTTTTACAATTATTGCTAAAGACAACGTATTTCGAATGTTTATCTTTCCTTCAACCGCAAGTGTATCCAGGTACACAGGTAAAAAACTTAAAGCAGCGAGCTAAAATTAGCCTTATTAAAATAAATTGTCTTTTAGAACTACAGCACTGACTGCATAAACAAAATAAATCGCATATCATGCGGTCATAAGGCCATGCAAAAAAGCGGAGGCGCTGGCAAGCCAAGCACTCGGTTCCCGCTATTACGAGTAGTAGAGTCACACAGCTTTCAATCTCGACGGTGCAATTCTGCGAGTCGAGCGGATAGTAGTGCAGGTCCATCATGCACGCGAGTGTGGCTGTGAAGCGCATGCCGTACGTGATGCCGCCATCCCCGCCGAGTCGCACCAGCTTGTTGCGCTCTGTCACGTCGTGCAGGAAGCTGCAACAAAACCACATGGCAGTCTTGTAAGCACAATTCTGCGAGCCAAGCGAATAGCAGTTCATCGTGCATGCGAGTGTGACGGTGAAGCGCATGCTGTATGTTCGTGACTCCGCTATCTCCACCGAGTCGCACCAGGTCTGTCACGTAGTGCAGAAAGCTGCAACAAAATCATATTGTAGTCTAGTTGGCGCAATCTACGAGTCGAGTGGATAGTGTGCAGGTACACCATGAAGGTGAGCGTTGCGGTGAGGGGCATGGCGTACGCAATGCCGCTATCGCCGCCGTGTCGTACCAGCTTGTTGCGCAATGTCACTCTTGCAGAAAGCTGCAATAAAATCACATTGCAATCTAGTAGGCGTTATTCCAGCGATGAGTACTAGTGGCCTTTCATGAAAGCGAAAGTAGCGTGAGTCGTATGTGATGGCCGCCTCCATCCACGCCGAGTCCCACCACCAGTTGAAACAGTATTTCATTGCAGTCTAGTAAGCGCGATTCCGAAATTCTAGCTATGAGTTTTGGTGGGTAATCATGGAAGAGATCGTAGCATTGAGGCATATGCCGTATCCTTAGTAGAATTTTGGGTTGGCTGGTTATTGGGTCTACGTTAGGAAATCCGTTGGCCAACGGTTAATTTTGTTGCCGCGGGAACCGGTGGGGCCATCATAGTTGGGCCTTCGTCGGGAATTTATTTAGTTATTAATGGATTAATAATAACTTGCCCAACCATTTGTTTTATTTCGTTGGATATTTGTAAGCAAATTTGTTGCAACTTACCCAACCGTTTCGGGGTTGGCCTTCTATTGGATCTCCGTCAGCAACACCAGCATCTCCCAACTAAGTCCCCACCATGCCCAACACAAAATGCTATCAGGGATGTGATTCCCCATCTTAGTATGTCTGCCGAATTGCACAATTTTGTTGGGCTCAGTCATGTCGTTACAGGGAAGTTACAACCTACGGTCATGTCGTTACATGGATCTACGGTGTGCAGTTCTGTAAGACAAGTTGTAGATAGTGCCAGTCCACAGTGCAAGCGCAGATCGCAATGAGCAGAGCGTAAGAAATATCTTTGCCATCTCACGAGCTTTTGTCCCTTGCGGAGGAAATTTCTTGAACAAGTCGTTCAAGAAACATTAACACCTCTGCATTGACATTATTTATAACATAAATTGTAAGTATATTATTTAACACCCTAAAATCAGCAGGTTGTTGAATTTCAGCTGCTATGAAAATGTATGCCTGTAATATAATAAAACACCATCTCACCTATTCTTGTCGTTGGCGAAAAATGTGTCGGGCACCCAAATTTTGTCGGCGAAGTCTCCAGACAGGGTGAGTACTTCGTCCACTAACCCAAAAGCCAGCCTCTCGTCCTTCCAGTATTGGTTCAGGTAAAGCGTTATTGTGTAGTCCTGAAAAATACGCGACTATCAAAAAATGCCACCATACGGTTCGCATGCGTTGATATTTCACAATATAACTATAGTAATTAGGTAGTTAGGTGTCAGTTTATTTGAAATAATCTATATTGTGATATTTATGAGTAAGAAATGATAACAAATAAAAAGGTAAAATGAATAAGGGTAATCCTAATGTTGCACACATGTGTGCACACTAAAACAATAGTTTTTTCTGATGGGCTTAGTTCAGACACTTATTCAGTAATATAAGATTCCCTGTCGACTTTGCACCTCATGATATTTAAAAAAGAATAAATGTATATTTTTTAATAATCCCACAGCGAACATCTCCCAGCTGTGTTTATTATTTTCGTATTCTCATATTCGTATTTTCTCATGTCCAGCACAAGAGACCCGTCGAGTAGATCGATCGGCGGAGGCGGTGCGGCGGCGGTCGAGTCGGTGCCGCGGCGGTTGTGCGGAGGTTGCGCGGCGGTTGCGCGGCGGTTGCGCGGCGATTGCGCGGCGGTTGCGGTACAATGTCGCGCCTCCCGCGCCATTAACTGTGTCGAGTGGCGCCCTTGTCCCACCGAAGACGCCTGATGAGCGATCAGCGGTCTTCGAGGCCGCGGCTCGAATGGCACGCCCCGCGCCTCATCGAGAGGAGAGCCGACCTCCCCGAAAATCTTCATAACTTGGGATTTCGATCAATAAAAAATATGCCTTATAATTAAATGTAACTTATTTAATTAGCCAATTGAGTACATCATTTAATTATTATTATTATACACAATTCTAACGAGCGATTGCAAGGACTGTAGAGGAATCTTAGCTATAGTGCTGACGAAGTTAGTAGACCGACTGCCCGCTGAAGGTTTGCTTTCTTGTTCGATTCGAGCCTTGCACTGTTGCAACGGCCATTACATACATTTCGTCAGCGTAATCCTCGTGTTTTTCCAAGATAAAAAAGTAAAAAAAAAACCTCTTAAGTGTTTAGTTACCACGATATACATTTTTGAAATGTATGTTTTCGTCTAGTGTAATTTGATGCAATGTTGTAACCGTGCATAAAGGAAGGTCTTGGCTTGGAACCTAGATCCCACGTGGCGTATCAGGCTAATGTCATGACAGTAGGTGTCATCCATATCCATCCATGTCCGATTACATACAACGTTACCACGTTCTTGCAGAACATTAAATTATGTTTACACTAAATTAATGAATTTCTTTCAGAAAATATATAGATATTCAGAAAAGTTATTAAACTTTTTTGATAATTTCAATCCCATTAATCATTCCTCACATTGTATGTACTGCCGTTGGAACGCTCTGTAAAAAGAGGCGTGATATCTGATGATTGCATTCGATGATGGAACTCAATGAAATGTTATCACGCCCATAAACAGTCTTTGAATCACGATAAAAAATGCAAAAAATATATCTGAACAGGCACAATTAGACGCACATGCAATGAAAATATGTTTTTCCAAATAATCTACACGTAGCTTCTATTTATTCTACCATTAAAATAAATCAGGCGATTTTATTAAACGGACAGCTAAATATACAGTCGAGGATACACTTCCGATTAAAAGTAAAAACGGGCCAAGTGCGAGTCGGACTCGCACACGAAGGGTTGCGTACCATAGTACACGATTTAACACATAAATATCACGTTTTTTGTATGCCGCATGGATATATTAAGAAGATATCAGTTTTTTTTTATGTGACTGGACATGGATGGCTAATACCACACCTTCTGTCATGGTATTAGCCCAACACACCACATGGGAACTAGGTGCCATGCCAGGACCTTCCTTATATTGCACGGCTACATTGAACTAGATGGAAAACACGGACAATTTTTCATTGCCGCTTCGACCATCGTTCATTCAATGCGATGGTACCAACCCGGGCGGGATTAACCCTACCACCTAGTAAGTAAGGAAGGGGACCTACATTTTAACGTGGAATCCGAACCACGGCCAGCCTCTCTCAACGGTCGAATGGTCACCCATCCAAGACCAGACCGGACCCAGCGTTGCTTAACTTCGGAGAGCGATCGCCGAAGTGTCGCGCCACTGGGCTATTGAGACTGATCATCAGTGGTATGCCCCTTTCCTTTTTTATTATTTTTAATGTTTCCTATTTATTGTTATAGCGGTAAAATACATACACCCTCTGTGAAAATTTCAGCTGCCTACCTATAACGGTTCATGAGATACAGCCCTGTAACAGACGGACGCACAGACGGACGGACGAACCTATTAATAGGGTTCCGTTGGCAGTATTTGGGTAAGAAGCACTAAAAACGAATAGTGGTAAAATATAATCTCCCTTTAAATTTTAATAAGTTTTGGTTTACACAGAAAATAGTAGACGTGCTGAATTATGTTTCAACTTATTGTCAATTCTTTAAAAGTTGAAAAAAGTAAAAGTATTTTGACCCATCACCGGATATGTATCCTTTAATCATTGGTCGCCTGTACATGTGCAAGTTTGTGATAAAACATTCTCCAAAAAAGGTACTCGCGCAACAAGTTAACAACAAGTTTAGTGCACGCGTTTTTCCATCCCTCATCTCATCGCGCTAAGTAACTCGACAGCCTCGAGTAATTACTGCCAGATGTCCGGCGAGATAGGTAGTCCAGTGAATAATGGACGTTGCAGCAAAAACCGCAGAGTAATGTCGCCCCTACTTTGACACCCGACGCTCTTTTTCTGAAGATTCATACTTTGAAAGCAAAATAGGAGTTGATGATTAGCAACTGTAGCAACTACTTAGCAATATTCCTTTACTTTATGGACTTAATGTTGGACTGTTTCTACTTTGGCTTTGGTTTTCTTATTTAGTTTTTGGAGGAAGTATTAGATTACAATGATGGAAGCGAAACATTTTATATTTGCAGTAAAAAACAAATTGTAGAAAATGAGCATTACAGTAGGTGTCAGATCAAAGTATACACTTATGTAAGTAAATTTACTTTTCTGTTCCAAGCAAGTACGTCGTTTATTCCAAGGAATGTGCATTGTATGACAACCGACCGTGAAGCGAGGGCACCTTAAGGTGGCCCATCCCGCTCAACTCCCCATACAAACGGGGAAAGAAGATCACGCCCATATTTCTTGTCAGAGATCCCAAATTTTGCTCAAAATAGTTAGCTTTATTTGATCGAAATAGATGTCTGAAGACCGTTCGCATTGTGAAATTGTGTTTGGTTTCTTAGTTATAAGGTCCGAAAGTTCGAATTTTTTGCGCATTTTATACAATCACTCCAAAGGTTAAAAGTTGCCCAGCGAGCAATGGAGCGAGCCATGCTGGGAATATCGCTACGGGATATGGTGCGTAGCGAGGCAATCCGCCGACGTACCAAAGTAGTCGATATTGGACACCGGGTGGCTATGCTCAAATGGCAGTGGGCTGGTCACGTCAGCCGAAGAGACGACGACCGTTGGAGTAACCGTGTCCTGCACTGGCGGCCGTGGACAGGAAAACGGAGTGTGGGAAGACCACCCGCCAGGTGGGACGACGACATCAAGTGCGTCAGCGGAAAGCAGTGGTTCCGTACCGCTGAGGGCCGGGAGGACTGGAGAAAAATTGGAGAGGCGTATGTCCAGCAGTGGACGCAAACACACTGACTGACATACAATCACTTTGGAGGTGGATTACGCAATGATAAAGTAAGAACATCTTAAATAGATTAGTCATCAGACATAGCTCATTTAATCAAGATTTATAATCTATTTGGTTTTTATTAGATTTTTGACCAACGCGGTCCTGGTTTACTTTTAGCTATAAGTCGTTTTGTAATTCAAATTTTCGTAAATCTTACCAAATCATACACTATGCTTATCGTCTTTTTTGTGGACATGTTGCATCTTCCTCATCAGGGAGCCTGTCTTTTTCTTTGAAACATAGAAGGTTCCTGAGCACAACAGCACGGTTTTGTATCGTGCCCGCGAATGAGTTAGTGCCGCCGGGTTGGGCCACCTTAATTAAAGAAAGAGCCCTGTAAAAAGACCTACTTTATGAATGAAGGCTAAACCCGAACCAGCAAAACATACCATTCGCAGGTATTGCATCTTCCAATTCCGCCACCTTTTGTATAACCAAAGTTTGTAATTCTCCTACAGTCACTCCCGTTATCAATGCCTCTTACGAACACAGTGTTTATGATTATACGTACATACATTAATTTAAAACTTTGCTACATTCGGTTTTACATATCATACATATTCCTTCATAGTATCAACTTCCGGTTAAAAGTAAATACGAAAAGTTAAAATAAGTTGCATGAAGCAATAATTGTGATGAACAAGTTTAAATGGAATATTGAAGAAACAATGAATGATTTTTCTTTTTTTTTGTTTTATTTTAAAAATCTTTCGTTGTACTTTGAACTAAACCCTACTGTACACCGTACAATCGCATATTTAATTGATGTGTCCGGTCTTTACGGTAATCCATATCATATACTTACTATTCGTACGATGAATTTTATGCTACCCAAGTCTTTATGTAATCAGTCCGTTTGCATAGGATGGCCAGACACAGGGTAAAGAAAGAAATTTCAGAATTTTACAAATTAATAATACAATTTTAATGAACTGAAGCGCCATGACGTATTCGAAGAACCATGGCTCCTTTCATATATAAAGAACCAATCGATGAGTGAACTTACCATATTAACTTCAGAGATTGCGTCGAAACTTGCTATAGTTAAGTCCATCCCAACATACAGAGGGTCGCCTGAAAAAACATTGAGGATTTAAATCGTTATAACGTGCATTGACGATAGATTGCCTGGGCTATGCAACGCATTTGCTTGCACAATTAATTAATCAATGTATTATCACTTTAGTTTTGAACGAATAATTATTTACTGCTAAACTATTTTTCTCACTCAACTGCTAACAACTCCTACTGATAGTTTATGACATTAAATACATACAGTAGGTAGGTACCTAGAGGAGATTTCTGCAATGTCGTATTCGTGTTTACCGGTGTAGATCCAATATTGAGAGCTTGTGATATTACGACCGGCGAAGCAGTTTGGGGGTATATTCTGTTTCTTTAGCCATCGCGGGAATCAGATACTTTGAACTTGGTCTCTTTTTTTCTTTCTTAAATAAAACATTTGGTGAATTTTAATCAATTGTATAATTATTTGATACAAACAGGGCTATGTCATATTGCGCGCCTACCTAGGCCCTTTTTAGCTAAACTAGCGTACCTCTTGAGAGTGCAGAGATCTAAAGTTTTATTTTTATTTAGATCAAGTATTCAAAAGAATATAAAAAGGTAGACAGTTAACAACTGATGCATCGTTACATTGGAATAGTATGTTGTTTGAATAGCAGCTTATGCCATGCATTCTTATCACGTTTGACTTCGCAGTAACAGAATGCGAACGTCATAGATGGGCTTGTACCGGCTGGAACTGCACCGGTTTGCGCTATCTCAGGCAATATGAATCTCAAACCAGTCGCAATTTAATGTGGAAAGAGCCGTGTGCGGGCTTGCATGCTGATGTGCGGGGTTGCAAAATTTTGGATTGAATTTTGATGCTGCATCTTGCCGCATGCGGTCGCCTCATGTTTAGAAATTTGAACTCCGAATTTGCTGCGCAGATATCAAAAATATTTATGTTTGAAAAATTTTTACGGCTTTTCACGCGGCAAAGTAGAGATATTCTCCGACGTTTCGAGCTAATCATTCAGCCCGTTGTCAAGGAGGCATCCGCCGCGCTCGTGCGCAGCAGACGACTGAGGTGACCGCTAGGCTCGCCGTGGGCGTAGATCGTAACTGTGAGTGGGGGCGGATCCGGAAATGTGTCTGGCTGCGGTCCGAACTTCAGACGACAGGCAATATGAGCTGACAATATCGTCGCCGATATTATCGTCTCGTTGGCCCCTTCTAAGTGGCTGAAGCACGGGGTTCCACATTGCAGAGAGCTTAAATGAGTCTTCTCGATTGAAGTTGCTGTGCTTCTTAATCTCGATAGCTTCTCGGACTAATCTTGGTATAGTTCGTTTTTCGGCGGCGATTATGCCAACCTGATCGAAACGTATCCAGTGATTTGGTCCTGATTCGCTATGCTCACACAAAGCTGACTTCGCGGAGTCCTTCTTCTTTACCGCTCGAATGTGTTCCGTAACCCGTGTCGCAACACTTCGCTTTGTTTGCCCAATATAATATTTCCCACAGGAACATGGAATTTTGTACACGCCAGGAGACTGCAAGGGGAGCTGATCTTTCACTGAGCGTAAAACTTGTGAGACCTTTTTTATAGGTATGAAAACTGTATCAATCTGCAGTTTTTTCAGCTTACGCCCAATGATGTCTGTTACTCCCTTTACATATGGCAAGAATGCCTTTCGTCTTTCGGCGTATTGGATGGGTGGTATACTTCTTCTTTTCTTACTATTATTTCGAACATTGTACCCATTTTCTCGAAGCACCCTGTCCACAGTCTTCATTTCGGTGACGATATGGTCCTTGTCACACAACCGCTGTGCTCTGAGTTTCAATGCTCTTGCGACCGATTCCAAATGCATAGGAGCATGGTGCGAAGTAGCATGTAGATAACGATTTGTGTGTGTCGGCTTGCGGTATACTGTATGGCTTAGGGTTCCATCCAATCGTCGACCAACAAGTACGTCCAAGAACGCCAAAGTGCCTTCCTTCTCACACTCTACTGTGTATTTTATATTTGTGTGAACCGAATTAAGATGAGAGAGGAAAGCGTCAAGTGATTGGCGTCCATGTGACCAGATTGAAAACACATCATCCACGTACCGTACCCAAAACATTGGCTTAAGAGGTGCAGTTTGCAATGTGCGGTGTTCCAGCGACTCCATGAACAGGTTTGCCACCACTGGTGCCACTGGAGATCCCATTGCTACACCTTCTCGCTGGATGTAGTATTGACCGTTCCACAGAAAATATGTCGTAGTGAGACAATGTTGTAGGAGCTTGACGTACTCAGTGTCGATGTCGTTGCTGATGAGTAAGTCTCTGATGACGTCGAGGGACTCTTGCACTGGTACGTTTGTATACAGCGACTCGACGTCGAAGCTCACTAATATGTCCGTGGATGCCAACTTCACTGTAGACAACAATTCCACGAAATGGGCCGAGTCTTTAACGTAGGATGACGTCCTGCCAGACAGGGGCTGCAGTACCGAGGCGACATGCTTAGCGAGGAGGTAGGTAGGAGCATTTATCTGGCTGACTATTGGTCTTAGGGGGTTCCCGTCTTTGTGAATTTTAGGAAGACCGTAGAAGCGCGGAGGCTGAGGGTTGTCCACTCTTATTGTCTTCCTAATTTCATGTGGTATAGGCGAGTCAGATGAGTTAATGAGTTCAAGTGTTTCTTTTGCTACCCTACTAGTCAGAGAACGAGGTATGTTTTCATAGGTACTAGCTGATAACATAACTGCGACTTTTTCTTCGTAATCAGTATTATTCATGACTACTGTCGCATTTCCTTTGTCAGCCCGTAAAATTACGACCTCTTTGTCTTTTCGAAGGCATTGTAGCGCACGGATTTCCTCCTTTGTGGTATTCGGCGCGGGCGGTTTCGCTCGCCTCAAAGTGACAGATATGTCTTGGCGTAGTTGGTCGGCTTCATTAAAGGGAATTCTGTTGCATTTTATCACGTCCTCCACTGCACAAACAATAGATTCGGTGGGTATTCGGCTGGGTGCCGGCACAAAATTCAGACCTTTCTTCAAAATATTTACTTCAGCCGGCGACAGCGCTCGATCTGACAAATTGACAACTGCGTTGACGTTTACATCGCTGTCATCGGAACGCGGCAAATTACCGCTGCCTTCCGTTTTTGGCATTATTTTTGTCAACTTTTTGGCATGTTGCTTTTTTATTTTGCTTTGCAAAGCTTCCGCTTTTCCGAGGGTAATAGCGTCGATCTTATACCACAATTCCTCGCTTAGCTTAGATGCCAATTTTAGGTGCAAGTTAAATAGTTCAGAAGAAATGATGTCGTACTCACGCCAATTATTCCTGATCATACGTTTTAACAGGCGGAGCTCAGCTTGGCGCAGGATCGCGGTAGAACCCGGAATATCTGGCCGTTTCCTAATTTTTGCGCATGTTGGAATCACACACGATTCACGGCACTGCACTAGGAATTCGATGTTTGCCGAAATCTTCCGTAGTTTACTTCGTAATCCACTAAATTTGCGCACTTCACTATTTGTTTCCTCGCCGTAGAGGTTGCTTATGATACTTTTGAGGTTACCGCGGTCGTTAGACATGTTTGAAAAATTTTTACGGCTTTTCACGCGGCAAAGTAGAGATATTTTCCGACGTTTCGAGCTAATCATTCAGCCCGTTGTCAAGGAGGCATCCGCCGCGCTCGTGCGCAGCAGACGACTGAGGTGACCGCTAGGCTCGCCGTGGGCGTAGATCGTAACTGTGAGTGGGGGCGGATCCGGAAATGTGTCTGGCTGCGGTCCGAACTTCAGACGACAGGCAATATGAGCTGACAATATCGTCGCCGATATTATCGTCTCGTTGGCCCCTTCTAAGTGGCTGAAGCACGGGGTTCCACATTGCAGAGAGCTTAAATGAGTCTTCTCGATTGAAGTTGCTGTGCTTCTTAATCTCGATAGCTTCTCGGACTAATCTTGGTATAGTTCGTTTTTCGGCGGCTATTATGCCAACCTGATCGAAACGTATCCAGTGATTTGGTCCTGATTCCGAAAAGCCGTAAAAATTTTTCAAACATGTCTAACGACCGCGGTAACCTCAAAAGTATCAAAAATATTTGTTTATAAATGAATACAGTAACAGCGCTGTTCGCTTATTTTTTGCAAAAATAAACTTATTTCCCGAAGTTGTAAAATTGCATAGTGCAGAGTTCGGTGTGCGTAGTGGTTGGAGGGGGCAATCGTGGTATTTATTTTTATGAAAAACGGGTATGGGTGTTACGGCTCAGAGCCTTGAGCTGTGAGCTCAGAAATACACCTCGCCTCGCGAGACCACGCTTAGCGAAGCCCCATAGCATTTGCAGACTATTGCTGAGCTATCGAGCTTGTTCAAATAACGCTTAAAATTCCAAGGCTTGGGTCAACAATTGCACTCGCATCTGCTCTGTACAATTGTTTGTATCGTCTTTTGTCACCAAATAGCTCTACTTTGACCAAATCATGGACATATACCAAAAATATATAATCTAGTTATAATAGGATTCAGCAATCATAGAATGCCTGAAAATATTTGCCTGGTACTCAAAAATACGATATACCTATGAAAATATTCGACTTTAAATAGCCATAAAATGGAGGTAGCCCCACGAGCGAAATTCAACTATGCTGAAAATAATCATGTAAGTACACATATTTATAACCAAAAATATGACGTACTAAGAGATTGCAATGAATACTATAGCTACTACGTACCATATAGAATTGGAATACTAGCTTCGGTACCCTGTTCTGTTCGGAACTATATCGACATTTTTTTCTTCGGGATTTAGCCTATGTAACTTTTTCTAATAATTTATCTCTATGAAATAAACTACATCGATCCGTTGCTCCATTGCTGGGTGAAAGAAGATCCAACCAACCGACGAACAAAGCCACTTTCGAATTTATTATATAAGTAGGGATATGAATATATTTTATTCATTTTATAGGTTTCACTGAATTAGATTGAGAAATAGGGTCTCCTTATAGATGTTGCAGAGTGAAGTTAGAGATGAAAGTGGATCCAATCAAGTCTCGGACTCTAGTTGAGGCCGGATTGAATAAGCAATCTCTGATTGCTATTCCCGCAATAGTTATTTTACGGAAGGCTCAAATATTACGAACATACTGTCATTGATATAGTAAATATATTCCTAGTATCATAGGAAACGAATTTATTAGAAATTCATAATATGGGTTTTCTCGACAACAAATAATTTTGACAACTCAAATATGTTTGCTAATTTTCTTGTTTTTTAAGCAAAGAAAACGAATTAATTAGAAATCATTTTGATTACTGGTTCTTAAAATAATAATATGTGTTTTTAAAATATATTTCAAACATAGACTGTAAAAAATACATCAATTTATAAATGTAGGTTTGTATGTGTTACAGTTCTGTACTATCGTATGCCATTTTATAAATGCATAACGGCATGTAACAGCTTTATGTAAATTTTCAATAGGTCCACTGGCACGTGACCCGGGGAGGGTGAGCAGTCGGGTAATACTCCATTTAGCCGGCGTTACCTCCGAAATTGGGTCTTAGCCGGATGTCGTAGCCGTCGAGGATGCGCGAGACGGTCTGCGTCACGTTCTGCAGCCGGTCCGGCAGCACCGCCCCCACCCCCGCCACCCCCGCCACACCCGCCACACCCGCCACACCCGGCGCCGCAGCCTCCGATCTGCGGCAGACGCACACCGGCGGCTATTGTAAGCTGATTAATTACCTGACGGTCCGCCATACCCTGGCCGGCCAGCGTAAGTAACACTCGATTTACGATTCTCGATTTTTCACCATGGTCAGATTTTTTTAAGTAACTGGAAATGGAGGGCCAAAACCTACCCCAGCTTTCCCAAAGAAATGATGTGCCATGCCAGGACCTTACTTTTATTACGGACATTGAACATACATTGAAATGGACGGAAAACAAGGACATTTTTGTATTGCCGTTTGCACTATGTTTTTATCTAATGCGTTTGTATCAACCCGGGCTGGGTTAACCCTACCACGTGAGCGGCTCGTAGCCTAGTGGCGCGGGGACTGGCCTAGCATACCAGAGGCCTGGGTTCAATACCGACATGCACCACTGTCTTTCTCTTTCCGAGTTCGATAAGTGCATTTCGGCACGAATGCGAGCTGCGAAATCCATGTAAAACTGTAGGTCCCCTTCCCCTACTAGGTGGTAGGGTTTAAGCCCGCCCGGGTTGGTACCATCGCGATGGATGAAAAGATGGTCGAAGCGGCAATGAAAAATTGTCCGTGTTTTCCATCCAGTTCAATGTAGCCGTGCTCATAAAGGGAAGGTCCTGGCATGGCACCAAATTCCTTCGGGAATGTGGTGTAATAGGCTAATATCATAACGGTAGTTGTGTGGTATTAGCCATCCATGTCAGGTCGCATAAAAAAAAACCACCTAGCAGAGGAAGGGGACCTATAGTTTCAAATGGATTCAGAACCATGGATCAGCTCGCGTTCTTGACGAAAAAACACTTATCCAACTCAGAAATAGAAAGAAATTGGTGCATGAACGGGGCGGGGATTTGAACTCATCACCTCTGGCATATAAGGCAACTCGCCGTGCCCCTGAACTATGACCCTTAAGTTCGAGTGAGTAAGCATAAGTACTGAGCGTACACATCATTCTGCAAAGATTTTCAGCGCATTGACATTTTAATAGAGTAAATTGCTTAAATAAATAGCTCTATAGAGTGCAAAATTTCGAAATAGATAACGAACGCTTATCTATTAATATTGACTTTTAATTGCATTTTAACATGCTTAGTGTAATCCAAGACGTCAACTCACAGATCTATGATTTATTTCAAAATTTGTAAGACATTACGTCTTAAAAATGGCGAACAATTTTCTTAAAATGTTAATTAAAATATCTCGAACCAAAAACCTTTATCATAAAGCATTTTTAATTTATTCATGAAATTTCATGAATAAATCTGAAATCAACGATCTCTATCTTACTCTCCATGTATACTTGTGTCAGTTTAAATGTTGCTTATTGATTTCTGGTGATGAAGAACACCGCGTTGAAATCTATATACCTACTGAGGAAGTGAAAGTGGTTTCTTCTTCTTTTCACAATGGGAAGATTATATGTTTGACGGATAAACATCAATACAATAATAAGTTTAAAAGAAACATTTTCGTGAATTGTTAATACATACTAGGAGATAAACACCATGGGGCACTATTTCGGAGTCCTGAACAGTAGTATATAATAATAGTAGTAATAATAGTTCTTTTCAACGTTCAATTCTTGTCATAAAGTTCAACTTTGAATTGTAGTAATAATAGTAGTGAGCTTCGCATAAAATAGTGTTTGGTTGTTTGCTTATTCTAGAAAACTTGTAGTATAGTACATTCACATACATTATCTACCGCAACTATAGATATTAGAGGAATATCCTAATAAATGCCTAACAATGCAAAGTGGTTTTAGAGATTATAGGTTTTAGTGTTAGGAAACATCATTTGCAATTTTCACACATCGCGAAAACATTAAATTGACATTAACATTTTTAAATTAATTTTTTCACCTCACATAGAAATAAAAAAAAAGAAATAGCTGCTATATGATTAGATTTGTCTTTTAAGAACGGCCCGTAAGCTATGCTCCCCATACAAACGTAGTTTACTAATAATTTGGAAACCGCTATTCCAATTAAATTGATATTTAATATCTAATATCAGGTAACAAATATCTGTGTCTGCATGCTTTTGTTTTTTTGAAAAATCCAAACCGAATGAAATGAAAGCAAAAAGAAAATCTTAAAACGAATTTTGTTTTCTCTATGGTTTGACCCAGAATACATTTACCGAAAAAACAAAGGCATACAGACACAGATATTTGTAGCCTAATATTAGTTACCAAATATCAAGTAAGTTGGAACATTGGTTTTCAAATGATTAGTAAACTACGTTTGTATGGGAGGCGAAATTTTCAGGTGCTTACGGGCCGACCTTAACACCGCAGTATTGAATAGAATAGAACAATGTTTTAAATATGGTTTGATAATTGTTTATTTTGACGATACTTAATTTAAAATCAATTAACGAAATATGGACAGGAAATTTACTTTTTGGCCATGGTTAGATAAGCTTTATTCAATGTGCTACTTTCACAAAAAAATGTTTGCCTACATTTCAGATGTTGCGCCTCGCATCGCACTCAAAGAATTCTCGATGCAAGAAGCTTACCCCGCGACAGCGACAGCGACAGCGATGGCGAGCAGGAAGAGCGCTGCGCGGTGGCGTCGCCGGTGGTCGGGCACGATCAGCGTGGCGTGGCGAGCGCGCCGCATGGCTGTGCGCGGGCCGACCGCCGCATCGCGCGCTCAGCGCTCACCCGCTCCGCCTCACACCCACACCTCCGCCGTCATCACCCTCAACGCTCCCAATGATCAAACCGAACGACCGGACCGATTTCAAATTTCGAACTCAGCTCTCACCCGCTCCGCCTCACATCCACACCTCCGCCGACATCACCCTAGACGGTCCCAATGATTAAACCGAACGACCGGATCGATTTCAAATTTCGAATCACTCGAAGAATAAAGTTTTAGAAGTACGCGCGACAAAGCTCCGGTGGGCGGGCGGCGCGGGCAGTTTGGGCGGGAGCGCGGCGCGGAGTGTGCGAGCGCGCCTGCGCGGCCGGCAGAGTCGCGCGCCACGCCGCCTATACGTATTTACTAGGTGTTCCTACACTACGTATTTAGGTAGATGTTGAAAGAACTTTGAATTGATAACATTGGATCATTTTCTGCACCGCGATGAATAAAGCTCTCCTTTAGTTATAGTGTTATTTTGTTACAATTTTACACGAAAAATTAAACTGAGAGAACCAATTGTAATTTTGTTTTTGAAATTAGTATCACACTACATAATCGTTGTAATATGTTGCTATTCAATCTCGTCGATCGAAGGCTCGTCTTGGTTGCGGAAGTTGTTCGCGCGCCACGAGTTCCGCCCTACATGTTCCGCTTGCACCTCCGCCGCCCTCCTGCCTCCACCCCACTCCGCCGCCAGCCGCTTCCGGTTCACCTTCCGATAGCTCTTCGGAGTGTTAATGTGGACATAAAATATTCCTGTCGATTTTTTGTTTTATTATGCCTCTTTACAAAATGACTTGCAAACATTATTACTCAATGCTTGCCATCCCCTATGAGGTGGTAGGATTAAGCTCGTCTGGGTTGGTACCTCCGCATTGGATGAAAAGACGTTCGGAGCGGCAACAACAAACTGTTCGTGCTTTCCTTCCAGTTCATAGTAACAAAGAGACGGTCCTGGTATGGCACCTAATACATTCGGGAATGGACTTGTATCGTGAACATCGTGTAGGTTGTGGTATTAGCCATCCATTTTCAATTAAATAAAAAAGACCCAATTTACAATGTTATATGTACAAGTAATCCTTGCCGCTTGACCGCCATAGATCGATGGAACGGATCAGCTTTCTGGAAAGTTCTCGCCCCAAGTTTTGTGAACATGTTGCCGCCTCTGTCTCGCCTTCTCCGCCGCGCCGCCGTAGCCGCCATCTCCGACCCATTCTTCCTCCTGCAACACGAACAAATTGTTTTACGAAAAGGAACAAATTGTATAATAAAATAAAAATAAAAAATACTTTTCATTACTTTTGCGGTTCAATGTGGAAAATTTTATTTTCTTACGGCCGCTACAATATTCTCCTGACGCAGCAACAAAGTCGCTACGGCGACGACGCGACTCTACATGGCTACGAAATTCTCGTAGCACTTACAACTTTTTTATTTTATTGCTACGAATACATCGTAGCACTCTTTCTGTTATCGCAGCCGAGTAACTAACGATGTTATATTTGGTCCATCGATGCTTTATCAATAAGTCGCCCATTAGAGAACGATCCAGATATGGTTGTACATATATGTATAAATGCTGAAGGTACTTAACATATGAATAAGCTGAACAGGCTTTGCGGACCTGTGTAAGGGCGAGAATCCAGAAACTTATCGAATATTTCTTCGTCGAAGGTTGCGTAGTAGACTGAGTGCTGAAGCAACATTCATGCTTTTTTTTAAGACTAAGCCATCTGTGAAAAGTCATTATGAAATAAGTTATTTTATTTTTATAATTATTGCCGATTAATGTCTTGATAGATTTGTTAGTTTTATTCCGTTTCAAATGTCTTAAATTAACTTTTTGTTTTTTTTTTTAATTTAGGATATCTAATCTATTTTAAAACATACCACTTTATGTTCGCACTTATTTTTTTTTGTAATGGATTTTAATGCAGATGAATCGATGATAATAATTTTATATTTTAATTATTTTTTGCTTCAGTTTTAATACAATGGGCCTTTCAATAACTTAGTATTAGAAAATTTAATTTGACTAAAGTATCGACTTTCTAGAATGGTAAGTGCTCCGAGAATTTCGTAGCCATATTTGGTAACGTCTTTCTTGCTGTGCCAGGATAGTACCGTAGCGACTATAATATAAGAGGATTTATTTAGCACACAAATAATGAAAACATGATATGTGTATGTATATGTATTTAATACTAGCTGAGGTATCCGACTCCGCTCGGATCAATGTCGTTTTAGACTAATGTCAGGCCGAATATTTTTTTGGATATCATATGAGGAACTCCTATACCTAACCTAACTCTACTTTCCTCTAACTCTAAGGGGGTGACCTGTAGAGTTTAATTTTCGCCACAAAAGGTCCTTCTCCAAATGTGTATGTCCTTCTCCAAGATACCAAAAAATCATCAAAATGTGTTCAGCGGTTTAGGAGTAAAAACGAAACAGAGAGTTACTTTCGCATTTATATTATTAGTATGGATAAAATCATGTTAATTTTCGATCAATCAATAGGTGTTTAATTATATGATGGCCATAACCGAACGCCAAGCACTTCATCGAGTGCATACTCGCTCAAGGTTCCGAAATGGCCAACACTGGAGCGCCCTCCTGATCAGCTTACGCCGCACGCGGAGGCGGCGGAGGGCGCGCATGCGCACCGCGCGCGAGCCGCCACCATGGCGCCGCCACAGCATCCCGGCGCGCCACAGTCCCGCGGACCACCGCCAGGGGGCGCCCATAGCGCCATCGTTACATCTCCTTGCAAGTTAAAAAAGTTGCGTTTTGTAAATATGGTGCCAATCACGGTGGCGGTTCTGCTGATTTGGTGAGTGACTCAGAACTTTGTTGCTCGAGAGTTGGGGACCGACGCTTGGAGATAAGTTTGTTCTAAGATGAAAGTTTGCACTTTTCGTGCGTTTGCTTTCCGGCACCGCTTAGAAGAAATAAACGTTGATTGATGCAAACATGGCTGAGGAATACACCGATTATCATCAATGTGAACTTAAATTTATTCGGAGCCTTGAATTGGAAAAAATACCGCTGGTTATGTGTGTACATTTGCCTATTACGCTACTTATAAAGAATATTTTAAATGTATTCGTTAATGTGACTGTAAAGTGTATTCGTATCGGTATGATTATTTACATAAAAATATTAACATTTTGATCGAGGTTCTAAATGTGCAGTTACAAGTGTCTGTGTATTAAACTTATTTTTTGGTTACCTAGGAATAGTTTTGATTTATTATTGTTGAATTAATTCATTTAATTTCTTGATTTCTTCCTTGTTTTATTTGAAAAAGGGCCTACGTAATTTATGAAAAAATATTATCCGCACAATTAATTAAGAATACCCCATTTAAGGTTTGAAAGCTCAAAACTTTGTCTTCAAAAGGGGTTTTCAGCCAATATGACTTCATGTAAATACATTCATCAAGTTATAAATGTCTATAAATCGTAGCCTAGGACGCGGGGCCTGGCTTCCCGAGCCAGAAGTCATGAGTTCAATCCCCGGTTTATGCACCAACTTGCTTTCTCTTTCTGAGTTGGATAAGTAAGTGCAGGTCGTTTTTTTTATTTCACTGGACATGGATAGCTAATCAACCCGACCGTCATGATATTAGCTTAACAAATCACATGGGCACTAGTTGCCATGCCAGGACGTTCGTTATATATAGTTCGGCTACATTGAACTGGATGGAAAACACGGACAATTTTCATTGCCACTTCGGCCATCGTTCATTCAATGCGATGGTACCAACCCAAGCTTTGCTTGTTCGCACGTAACGAAGCATTCAGTCTGCGAGCATGGAAGGACGGGAGTACCAAACGAAACTCGTTGCGTGGGAGTTGTGTAGCCACTTTTACATACAAAGGCGGCGGCAGCGTCGGCGAGTGAGTTCGATTACAACTTACTACTGTTTTTCTCGAGTTCCAGCGACACAGAATTACTTTACTTGATGCTATTTAGTGCAACAAACAGTCGGTTTTGCGAGCCCCGAATTCGTTAGCGAACTAACTAAAGTTAGACATTTTACACTAACTCGTGGCTACGCTGCCGCCACACGAACGAATTTCCATCGCTACTCCCGCCCATCCATGCTCGCTGCCAGTAGTCGGGTCTTGAAGAAGCATAGTTGTTTATTCTGAGCGTAAAAACGAACAAAAGAAATGCTCATCTATATTCAAAAGGGAGCTCTCCGAGCAGCGTCTCGGATGAACTAGTTTGGGTAGCGACTCGACTGAGTACTGCGCCGGAGTCGACAGTCGAGAGACACTTCAATCAGCAGAAACGCTTTGGCATTCGTTTTTTAAAAGGTTCTGTGAACAAACGAAAGTTATCAATGTTTTGGGTACGATTTGATGCTGTACGGTGATTATTATATGTTTGTTTCAAATACCTACACACAAAATGTATCGGGAGAACGTTTTTTTGAAGTCGTACATCAAAATATAATTAAGCTTTTTGCTCTTAATATGACCAGGAATACGTGGTTAACGTTTGGACAACAAGCCCGTTAACACCCTGTATCTTATCTTTAATGAATATATTGAAGTTTCCGTTATTACTATTGCATGAAAACAATGTTTAAGTAATTCGTTCATTAGGTCATGTAGGCATATTATCATGAAATAAGATATATAATACAATAGCGCTTTTGGAGTAATTATTATTTTAGTAAGACGCGCGTCTAACCATATTTTATTATTTATTTAATGTATGCTTTCAACTGGAAGTGATTAATACTTAGGGGTCTCTTGCTTTACATATATCCTATAATTTTTTGTCCTTTTTACTTATATTAAGTTTTAAAAAAATCTGAGCATCTCGTAACTCAGGAGCGTAGGGACTTTCCATACCAAAGGTAAAGGTTTCCATGCATGCGCCATTAATTATCTTTCTGAGAGTATCATCAGGAACTCAAGCAGTTCCATGGGTCGGAATCCATTTAAATGTTAGGGGCTCCTTCCCCTTCTAGGTCGCCCAGGTATGGTCGCAATAAAAGGATGTCCGTGTTTTTCATTCAGCTCAATGTAGCCGTGCTCATAAAGGGAAGTTCCTGGCATTTCTAAAGGAATTTGGTGTGTTGGGCTAATTTTATATCGGTAGGTGTAGTATTAGCTATTCGCGTTCAGTTACATAAAAAAATCTCTTGCATTATTAATTTCAATAAATACTTCTGGTGTTGGCAGATGCTCCTAGATTTCCTTTGACTTCCTTATTACTACGAAATTTGTCGAATTGTTCCAGGAAGGCGAGTCCGTCCAAACGGAATTCCAAAAGTAGCTGTCAGTGATTATCCCCCCATCACTTTAATTGCGAATTTCGTACTTAATTCTCGACAGGTCGACACTTTATTCCGACACTGTTGACACGGCCTTTTTATTAGCGCTGCGCGCAATCAAGCGGCCCCGATGTCCCTCCATCGATCCCCGGGGGCGCTGCAAATTGTCTAGTCCCCTCCTATTCATTATTTATTTCTTCCTTTCGGTAACGAGCTCACGAAGAGGTAAGTCCGTTCCTTTAGAATCGCTGACATCGCTGCAATCACAGAAGAGAAAAGGAATGAGAAGTGGCATGTGGCAGTTAATGGCGACACCGCTGCCGTAAATAAAAATTGTGTCTATAATTGTATGGGAAGCTGGCCGCGTGTCATATGATTTCCCACCCACGCATCCAATACGTCTGTGACTATTATTGGAGACAACGGGTCTCATAGTAGATACTCTAGGTGGCAAATCTCCTTCATTTTATAATTTAAGGCTGCAATCGAGCGATTGCTCGACTCCTCACCTTCATTGGGGTTTACGCCAAACCGACCGTCAAGCCTTTTCAAATGTATAGAGAAGTTAAGAGCGCGCGCAGTGGGCGTTAAGCGAACTAAACATTGCTAGTTTGAGTTTGATTTGATAGCTAACACGCCGACTCCACGTTTTCATACAAATCGGTAGTCCGAGTTGATGAAGTAGAACCACAGAATAAGCAGTAAAACTTATATGAGTTTTACGTCTTCATGTAACTTCGATGCGCCAATTTAGGTGAGAACTCCGACATTATGCATCTGCACTGGGTCTCAACCAACACTATCAGCAACGGAGGAGCGGCTCATAATTTAGGGGCGCGTGCCTCCTATATCAGACGTCATAGGTTCAATCCTTGCCCCATTCAAGCACCGCTTTCTCTGTATGGGTTTGATAACTGACGAATGCGAACTTTTATGTACTTGGTTTGAAAACCATGTAAAACTGTAGATTTCCTTCCTCCGCTAGTTGGAAGGGTTGATACAGATTTTTTTACAAGGAATAGCTGATTTTTTATTACTTAATCCACGCTTCTCGGGTGAGAAGCAGGTACAACAAAATGTTATCTACCTTTTGTTCTCCAAATGGACCAAAGAACACCTGGTTAGCGTTTGGACCGAACTTTCGCATAATTTACTGTCAAGGTCCGCAGAAATATTTTTTTTGCTTGTTGTGCAGTGCACTAATTAAGAGTTAGCAAGTGTCAAAAATAAAAAAATAAAAATTAACATATGAGTATCCTAGTAGTTGACACGCTCTCTCGAATTGTAAAGCACACATATTATTGTGTTTGTATGTCATTGCTTTTGTTCATATCGCATGATAACTTAATTTGTCGAGTGATCGACTTCGCCGGGGATTCCCCCGCGCTGCCCTGTTTGCGTTCGCGATGCTTCATCGCTGCTAGATTGCTGCTGGGCTGTTGCTTCCGGGACAATTATGACATGATGTAGCTCTATTGGGAGCAGTTATTGGATTCGCAACTTACGGGAATACATATGCATGATATTCAAAATCACTAACGCAATATTTGTTATACTTGCGATAAAGGACGACCTATAGTCAGGAATTTAAAAATACTGATATGTCACTTAATTTCTTACTAAAATGTAATCATTAACCACTTCAATTGAAGAACGAATCGTTAAACCATTTATGAACGTTAATATAATTGCAAAAGTTTTCTACGCTGTTTATATTTTTGGTTATAATAAGACTTCGGAAAATACAATTTTAATATTGGGACACATTTTGTGACATACGAGCGACCTAGCCAGCCCAGCGCAAATTGACGTGATCAGTCATTCTATATAGCTAAGTGACCGCCATACGTTCCGCCTGATACCCATGTGGGTACTGTGCTATGTCATTTAGTGAAAAATTCTCTGGTCATTTATTTAGTCAACTAAAGAGACGTTTTATACATATATTCAACGGGAACTTTATTGTGCTTTCGTGGTTAGATTAAATTACTAAACGTTAAATTTGCTTACAACTCGAAGTTTATTGAATGAATTAAAACTCACAATACATATTAGACATAAGATAAAACCATACTATGGCGAAGAACTTACTCAATACGAATTAAATATTTGAATGTGTTATTAATTATGAATTAGTACTGAATCCATATCTATGTACAGAATTTTATCCAAATCGTTAGAGCCGTTTCCGAGAAACATATCTTATTAAATACATTTAAATACAAACATACAAGAATTGCTCTATAAAAGGATAGGATTTGTAATTATTTTATGAGATAAATACACAAATTTACTCGCCACTACAGTCATAATTTATAACTATATTACTATATTATATATTAATTATTTTAGTAATATTTAACCATAACTATAGGTACTATGTAAATTCTTATTCTATACTTGCAGAAATAGTTACGAACGACCGTGGCGCCGCCGTCTACTTTGATGCAAGGCCTTTAACCCAAGCAGTCTCTAGCTCCAAAGCCAGTAACTCCGAGTAGGGTCCTACCCCTAATATCATAATATCGTGGGGAACGCGCATAACCACTTGCGGAAAGTGAAACTCGATCATGTAGATAAGTAATGCCCCGTGTATAGAATAGTGCCGAGGTCTCGAGTGTGACAGATCGGCTCGCCCGCCTCCGCACACCGTCCCGCGGCGGCGGCGGCGGCGGCGGCGACGGGTCGTCCGGCGGGACAAAGACGAATGTAAATCTCGAGGTGCTGATAAGAACGGCGTAAACATGAAATACTTAGGGCGCTTTGTACCACCAGTGAGTTGGGCGTCACTCGTGGTTGGGCGTATCGACAGTTTATACCAGCGAGCGTGAAAGGGCGGGAGTATCGACCGAAACGCATTCGTATGGCGGCAGCGTGTCCACGAAGTGGAAAACGTCTAACCGTGGTTGGTTCGCTAACGAATTCGGGACGAGCGACGTCGAATGATCGTTGCACTAGCGTCCTGTGAAGTTATTACGTGTTCTTACGTGCCGTTGGAACTCGAGAAAATCAGTAGTAAGCGAATTCGTAATTGAACTCACTCGAAGGCGCTGCCGCCTCTGCATGTAAAAGGGGCTACACCGCGCTCATACGAAGGAGTATCGGTAGTTACTCCCGTCCTTCTAGGCTCGCTGCAATATATTTAAGACGGTCGCGCAATGGCTTTTGTATCACGACAGGTGGCGTCTAAGCGAGCTCACCTAAAAAATCTGCCAAAGTTGTCAGATGCCATACAAAATAAAGCAGAATTTATTTGAAAAAATACGTTTGTAATTGATATGACTTAATTTTCTCCATTTTATTCCGAAAATATTTTTTTATTAATTATGCTAATCAAAAGAAATCATGGGAAAGAAAATATCACAAAAATATATATGTAATATTTCGTTTCATAGTTTGTGCTGAGCAATGTAAATTTGTTTCAAGGCAAACAAAGGATCTTCTTTTCATCTAAGCCTTATTTTAACTGCATCATGGAGCACATCTTTCTTCAGCAAACTCGTATATCAAACTTGACAGGAATGACAGTTTTGAGATAGTTTTGATGTTCTAAGGTGAGGTCGCTCATGCGACATATACAATAAGCTTTTAGTGTTCTTCCCAAAACGCTAACGAATTCGGGACGCAAAACATCGCATGTTCGTTACACCAATGGTGCAGTTCTTAATGTGTCGTTAAATAAATAAATTACCAATCAACCACGTCACTTTTAGTCAAACATTACGAGTTCATTCCTTAGATTCCTTTTTCATCTAAGGTTCATTCAATATTTTCACAAAAAGTGACATATTTAATCAGTTTTTGTTTTAAACCGGCGGCTGTGCAACTCAACTTTTATTAGTCTAGTGTCTAACTGCAATACTTCTTTATTCAAAAGTAGTATGACCGGAAATTGCATGCGAAAGTAAGTATACATTTAGTAATGCCAAACTATGTTGCTTTTCCGTAACCTGGAACCACCATACAAAAACTGCCTGGTTTTATGATGCCAAGAACATCAGAAATTATTTCTGGTATCATAGACGTTATCTTGGGTTCAAAACATTGTTGATTTCATAGAACTAGGATGTATTTAAATGAAATGATTAATCAGAAAACGAGTCATCAACACTCACAGACGAAAGGGTGCCTTCATACGAAAATGGGATACGTGGCGACGTTCCCCGCCCCGCGCCGGCCTCGCCGCCACCACTCTCGCGCCGGAAATGGAAAGGTATTAGGAGACGGAGTTGATGTTTACCTGAGGATATAAATTGAATAGGGTTATTTCTCCAAGGGTGCCGCGAATGATATACCTAATATAGGAAAAGCGTTCAACTAAAAGTGATAACGAGGCTCATAGTCCTTGAAAATCACGTTGTTTTTTAGAGGGAGTAAAAGAGTTTTTTCGTCAAAGATGACCCTCGCTCGGGCAGGACGACCTATTACGGCAGTCACAAAAGAAATGGTTGAAAAGTTGTTTTTAACCTACTTCAAAAGAGGAGGAGGTTCTTAATTCGTCTGTATTTTTTTTTTATGTTTGTACTCTCAGAACTTTCGCCTGGGTGAACCGATTTTGATGATTATTTTTTTATTTGAAAGCTAGTGGTTTAGTTTGGTTTAGTTCTGACAATGATATCCATGAGATATTGAAGTCCTAAATTTGTATTAAGTATGTGCGCGACAAATGCACGAATAACACAATATAACGCCAACCGATTCCGATGATTCTTTTTTTATTGGAAAGGACGTGTACAAATTACTTAGTGTACATCAGATTCACTAAAAATAAACAAATAGAATAAAATTTAAAAGAAACCGGCCAAGTGCGAGTCGGACTTGTACAAGAAGGGTTCCGTACCATTGTACAAGATTAAACACAAAACAATCACGTTTTTTGTATGGGGCCCCCATTCATTTTTATTATTTATTTATTTTACCTATTTGTTGTTATAGCGGCAAAATAAATACACACTCTGTAAAAATTTCAGCTGCCTTCGGTTACGGTTCATGAGATACAGCCCTGTGACAGACGGATGGACGGACGGACGGACGGACGGACAGACGGACGGACGGACGGACGGATGGACGGACGGATGGACGGACGGATGGACGGACGGACAGCGGAGGCTTAGTAAGAGGGTTCCGTTGGCACCCTTTGGATACGGAACCCTAAAAATAACCGACCTCAAAGAAAAAACACTAAAAATAAAAAAAAAATTGCCATTTTTGTAGTTACGATTATTGTTATTTTTTTACTCGGTGACAGCTAAGGTAGCCAAGGTTCTCTTGACAGACGCCGACTCAAAAAATAACAATAATAGTAACTACAAACAGGGCAAGTATTTTTCATTGAAGTTGGTGATTTTTTTGTTAATATTTTTTTTTTGGAATCTGACATGGATGGCTAATAGCACACATCTCGTTGTGATATTGGCCCAATACACCACATTTCCGAAGGAATTAGGTGCCCTCCTTTCCTTTATGAACACGGTTACATTGAACTGGAAAACACGGGCCCCCAAGGGATCCATGGACCATAGGTTAAGAAACCCTGCTCTAGTGGTTCCAGTAGGTATGGAAACTCCTACATCGCACCCTCCACTTCCGGTTCCAGCCGGACTCCCAAACGAGGAATGATGAAGGCACTCGTGCTTTCAGCTTACGCCACGCAGCCGCCATCGCACCCCTCGCGTCCCCTCGCGCCCCGGGCGGGACGCAACTTTTACATTGCTTCTTATTGGGCTTTTACTTCAGACGGCAATGTATATTTGTGTGGTTCTTCACTAATGTGTTTATTTACTTAGAAAGTGAAATATTTTACAGAATGCATGTTTTACTACTAAAAAACTTAAACTTAACTTGGTCTGTCTTGCAGGAGATAACCCAAAATAACAGTTTCTTTTATATAACAGGACATGGGTAGCTAATACCAAACTGACCGTCAGATATTAGCATAACACACCACATGGGAACTAGGTGCCACTAGTAAACTAATGTTTCACCATTCTGGGTATAATTTTAGTATTGAATGGATTATTAATAACTTAAAAACAGAAGTGTAAGAACACTCAAAAATATATCTATATTGGTGCAGAAATATGAAATATTTTCATGAAAAAATTGATCACCCATCGAATTTAAAACGAAATTGCTATAATAATATAACACTTTCACTTGGTCTCTTCTTTATCTAGACATTAGCTTTTAAAGTCACAAAATTTCTTCCCCCTCCTCGATTTTACAAATGTGCATGCATCTCGGAACACAAATAAAAACCATCGTACAAGATTGAACACCAAAACATCACGTTTTTTGTATGGGACCCCCTTAAATATTTTTTAATTTTAATTATTTGTTGTTATAGCGGCAAAATAAATAAACACATTTTGAAAATTTAATTTGCCTACCTATTACGGTCTATGAGATACAACCCTGTGACAGACGAACGGACGGACGGACAGACAGCGGAGGCTTAGTAATAGCGCTCCGTTCGCACCGAAAAATTAATATATGTTTGTTCCTAGTTAGAATTTTATGAAATACAAGAATAAACCCTAATAAATTTTTCTCTTGCATCAATTAAAATTAGATACTACTTATAGATCAAACTGGGTACTGGAAAGTCTGAAATTTTAAATAAAAGGATTGACATATCGAAAACGAGAAATGGAACAAACTGTAATTGCCCATGTTTACTTCATTGATTGAGTTTTCGTTGGTTTAAAATGTCGGATGTGATGGATCAATAATATCATATTATTATTCACCCAAGGGGACCAGCAAACTTTCCCGTTAGTCCGAAGTTAGATTACAGCTAGCCACCTAACGCATATGCTCACGGGTGCCTTTTCGGGACGCAAAGTGTGTGACAGTCCTACTCAAACTAGGCAATTTTTAGGGTTCCGTACCCAAGGAACCCTAAAAATTGCCGAACGGAAGCCTATTACTAAGCCTCCGCTGTCTGTCCGCCCGTCCGTCCTTCTGTCATAGGGCTTTATCTCATGAAACGTAATAGCTAGGCACTTGAATGTTTCACAGAGTGTGTATTTATTGCTGCTGGGAATGGGAAATATAAAAACAATTATTAAACGGGGCCATCATACATAAAACTGTTAACCTATAAAACTGCTTTGGCGTTTTTTTTTTCGATATTGATAATTGCAAACGTTAGATAGTACGGGACCATTTGTGGGCGAGTCCGACTCGCACTTGGCCGGTTTTTAGGGTTCCGTACCCATAGGGTGAAAACGGAACCCTATTACTAAGCCTCCGCTGTCCGTCCGTCTGTCACAGGGCTGTGAAGATTTATTTTGCCGATATAACAACAAATAGGTAAAATAAAAAAATATTAAAAATTAAAGGGGGGTGCCATACAAAAAACGTGTTTTTTTTTGTAAATCTTGTACGATGGTACGGTACCATTTGTGTGCGAGTCCGACTCGCACTTGGCCGGTTTTTTATTTTAATGTATCACCGAGTGGGTATAACAATGAGCGGAGCTGCTCTCGCGTGTTCGCGGCCGGGGCGCGGCGCCTTTACCTCACTCGATGCGATCTCGACGCGCGTCGGCTCGATGTCGATGACGTCATCAGATAATGATTCGGTGCTCGTCGCACACTCGACCTCGCGCGGGGGAGTGGCGGGGAGGGGCGGGGGACACGCGGGGACGTCGGCTGGAGACCACTCGCCGCGAGGGCTCTCGAAGACGACCCTAAATTGGGACTTTGCGTACGTTTTTTGAAAAATCTTCGCGGACTCAGCAAAACAAAAGTCCTCCCAAAGGCGGCGGGGCGGCCTTGCTAACCTCATAGCCACGCCTCATAACAGCATCAGAGATGGCTTTATTGGCGGTGTGAATGTTGAAATAACGTAAAAAACGGCCAAGTGCGAGTCGGACTCGCACGTGAAGGGTTCCGTACCATCGTACAAGATTTAACATAAAAAAATCGCGTTTTTGGTATTCCCCCCCCCCCCTTTAATCTTTATAATTTTTTTATGTTACCTATTTGTTGTTATAGCGGCAAAATAAATACACGCTCGGTGAAAATTTCAGCTGCCTACCTATTACGGTTCACGAGATACAGACGGACGGACGGACGGACGGACGGACGGACGGACGGACGGACGGACGGACAGCGGAGGCTTAGTAATAGGGTTCCGTTTTCACCCTTCGGGTACGGAACCCTAAAAATGACAATTCTGTGGTTAAACCTCTATAGTTATAAACATTGTTTTGAATAAGTTTTGAATATGAGCGAAATATGACATTTTCTAAATTGATGCTAAGCATATGAAAGCGTGTAGCTAGCCAATTACTCCAGCACTAGAAGTGGAGGAGGATACGTAGTGCCTCGTTGGACTCGAAGAGACCCTGGAAAATGTCTCCCGATGGGGTCCCCGGAGCCTCGTCGGGTGTAGCGCGAGCAATACCCAGGCGTGTGTATTTTATACTTCTGAGCTGAGCTTCGGACTCTGCGTATTGACGACCAAATAGGAATTCTGGATCCGACGCATGACCTGAACTCGGACGCCTCATCAAGGAAAAATCCATGCTCGCTTCAAAAAAAGGACAAGGGTCCGTCAGTACGTCACGCTGGACCCGAAATGGCTCCTATGCACGGCACAGATAAGGTGTTGCGTGGAGCATTGTTCGCATTTATGGGGACGGATCTGTTGAGTACTTGATTGAATCCTTGGACTCGGTACAGCGCCGTACCTGCGTCGCGCTGACGACCCCGACGTATAACTGAATTTAAAGACCCTTCAACTCCATCTCTTTCTATGTTTATTCAATATTTAATCAATTATTATAGGAATTATGATTAAAAATAATTATGATCGATTTAGATTTAATTTAGAAGAGTTTGCTCATCACCTATGTAGCTATATATAATGTTATTTGTGAGCAGTAATCAATCACTCTGTATCAATGATAACAATAATAATACAATGACTAACCTGGCGAAGTTTCTTGTCGGCTCTTCTTCGCAAGAAGTAAGGACAGGAAACAAAATACGAATCCGAGTGTGTAATATACATCTAATGGAGGAAATAAAGAAACTGAAACTGAAGCACGGACGGGCTCGATCGATATTCCCAAAGAACCATTACTAATCCTCTAGATCCTTTATCCATAGGGAAAGTAAACTCTGGAATGTACACCGACAGGCACGAGGTATTTACCCCAAAATTCAACCTGGAGCTTCAGTTCAGACCTGCAAGGTGTAAAAAGCCCGCATGGTCTTCGCAGCCCCATGGAAGACGCCTATGGGTGTCGTCGAGCACCAATTCTGTGAGGTCATAGTGTCGCCATAATCCTCATTTCAGGAAAAAAATGTCTGACATTTGTCGTTATACAGAAATGCTTATAAATACCATAGAGGATGGAAAAAAATCTTAACCATGACTAACAATCAAAATAACAATTGTTAGTGGTTGAGTTTGACATCGCATTGGATAAAAGATTGTTTAACTCGCAATAAAATTACTCGTGTTTTCAGTTTTATACACAAGAAAGGCATAGTTATATTTATTAGGCATCAATGATTAGGCATGATAATGCGGTGGACACCAAAACAATTACTGATTTTGTAAAACAATATTAACATGTGTCAAGTACATTGCTGTAACAACATTAATAAAAGAAATCGGTTAATAAATGACAGGCTTTTCATGAAACATTTGCGTTTGATTTGAATTTGTCTTAAAAATAACGCCTTCGTCTGTCACTGCTTCTATAAATATTTATTATATTTGATCAGTTCGCAAATTTGTTACCTACCGCATGATATTACCTACAAAATATCATTAATAATAGGTCAGTACATTTTTTTTTTAATTTTAATAAATAATCATTTTTCACATTCAGTTTCATGTCATGTTTTTGACCTAAATAAAAGAGAAAACTTTAACATGTGTATCTGAGAATAAGGCTGAAATAAATAGTCGTAACAGAAACTAAGACTAACGAAAAGTAGTACTTTGTGACGTCACTTTGACACATTTTGTATGGACGAAATCTCAAAGTAATGCAAATTGACGTCACAAAGTACTACTTTCCGTTAGTCTTAGTTTTTGTTACGACTATTTATCTCAGCCAACTGTTGGAACTGTAGCCTTGTGGAAATATGGACATTGACAATATTTTCATGAATTGTGAAAGTGACCGATTTGCTCGCTCCTATGCCTCGCTCTTCACTACTATGAAATGCGGTATGGTAAAAAAGGGTATTAGATCTTTATCGATAGTGATTTGTTTTGATTATCATTCGTTACAACATGATACATACGAACAATGATCGCTATTCCTGTCCTAGGATTGGACTATATTTTATAATTTACTAACACAGGGGCGGATTTGATATCCTGGCGGCCCTAGGCCAATGGGGAATCCTCCTACTTTCTGTAAAGCACGAACATTTCATTGATCTAAATGAATTAAATTAACTTTAAGTTTTCGAATGAGAAAAAAAATTAACTCGTGCAGCCGTTAGTCTTCGGAAAAAAATCGAAAGAGCACTAAAAAAATAATTCATCCAATTTGAATATAATGGTCTGAAATTTTCGACCAAGCAACGAAAAATTCATACGGCCAGTTTCCACAGAGTTGTCGAAGTAACTACAATTAGAACGCAATCTTCGCCAATCTTAAGCATTCTAGGCAAAAGCTGATTATATGTTCACAGAGGGCGCGACTACTAGAGGAAAAAATCTTATCAAGTTGCCGCCCTAGACTCGGGCCTGTACTCACTCTACCTGCGCACGCTATCATTACCTACCTATCGCCCTCCCACCGGAGAAAATACACAGCTAAATAGTCAATTTAAAGCAAAAGCAAATTCTTCATCAACTATTTGGCCTCGTGAAGGCCGCCTACGCGTTTCAAATAGTTTGTAAAGTTGGTCGCGACCGCCCACCGCCCAAAGTTACGGACGGCGCGCGGGCGGCGGCGCCCCACAACTTACTTGTTCCGTGACGCGGCTGCGGCCGCTAAGCGTATAAAAATATGAAAGTCTTAGTTTATTCGTTTATTTTCCTCCATTACGTGTTTATGTCGCAGGCTTATGAAATAATCAGGCTTTCTCTGAAAAGCCAGGGCTTTTGCGATAATGCCGGCAAATTAAAAAAATAAATAAAAATATTGAATTTGACTGGACTTTTTCAGGCGTTATCGATTATGCCTGAAGGTTTTAGGCAAATGCTATAAACGGCAACTTTTATTGTATTTGACTGGCTGATTTCAGACATATTCTAAAAAGCCTGAAACCGCTTAGGCATGTGTACTTGGGAACATTATAAATTATAAAATATAAAACATTTAGGAAAACAATATGGATTTAAAAGTAATTGAACATTTACTTAGATTGATATTAATCTCTTTAGGAACCAAATTATGAAAAACAATTTTCCAATGCCTACTTCAAAGCCTGCGACATTTACACACTCTTGCATTCGCAATTTCAAAAATCAGTATGTGGTATTAAAAACATTCAGAATCTTTGAACATGGGCATTATTGGAGCTTATAAGTTTTTAAAAAGAAATACAGGTTAGAAATTATAAAAAAAGAGGAAATCTATGCATAACTGATTTATTTAGGGTCATTACGCATAATCGTTTTATTTCTATTACCAATGAACTATATCGAATGACAGCGACAGGTCGTAGCAGCTCTACCCGGCGAATCGGAAGTCACCGGGCAGCTGGACGTAGCCGCTCCCCCGCCCTCCCTCGCCGCCAGCTCCGCTAGCCAACGGTTGAACTGGCGGAAATGAAATGATTGCGATACATATCCACCGTGGCTAACTCTGGACCACGATTTGTTGTTTAGCTAGATGATAAAACATTGTAGGGTTTAAATATTAATAAAAAATTAAACTCACAAAGCTATTTACATTTTTGGAGTCGCCCGGGGCCTGCGTTTCGTGCAAGAGGTCATGGGTTCTATCCCCACACCGTTCACCCCACCCGTCCGAGTTAGTACCATCGCATTGGATCAAAAGGTAGTCAAAGTGGCAGGAAGTGGCCGTGTTCAGGAAGTTCCCAACAGTCCTGTCCTATGCGGATTTTTTTTGGGCTTATTTACGTTGCTCGTTTTTAAGACCTGTCTTTTGTTGTAGATATAACGGTTTTGGTTGAATAATGTGCATTTAATTTATTTGGTATTATGTTGTTTTTAACGGTTAATTTGCAAAAAACTTATTTAAAGGCGTTGTTGTTCATGTTTTGCATAGCAATTAGGCAAAATACTTATAACTTGCGAACTAATTTTCCGATTTATATGTGGTTTGTGTTTACGTCTAGCCTGAATCTACTCACTGCATCAAGTTGATTACCTCAGATGTAAGCAGTCCGAGTAAATGTTTGTATAAGAATAATAATATGGACTGCTCTTGAATGAACCTCCATGGGAATTGGCGGAGTACATCACTCTAAATTACAAGAGTGAATCATTCGACCGATTTATTTGTGGATTGTATCTACGCGTAGCATCTCTATGCGCGATTGGGTTCCAGATGGGTGACCGTTTACAAAGTTGAGGCTGCCTGTGATTCGGATTGCACGTAAAACTTTAGTACCTCTTTCTTACTGACTGACTACTGACTGACTGACTTACTGGTGTTTTTTTGTCCATGATTACCATCCATTTCAATACAGCAGTGCCAGTACAGAAAAGTTCTGGCGGCAAATGCTTTTAAAAAGTATTGGAAAACATCGAATTATGTACGTTTTCATATAAATTCATTCCATTGATATTATAAAATGAAATATTTAGATGTTTCTTATTCAATCTGACCCTATCGGCTAAACCGACTTTGATTCAATTTGGTGGATAGATGGATTTTGGTAGATTTTTATTACAATTTGGTGGACCAATCCTTAGGCTATTTTATATTCAGGAAATAATTCAACCCGACATCACTCCAAAACGACATGGACCCGAAAAGAGCTATCAGCTAGTTTAATATAATTTCTGCACAACCGTACTATATGGATCTGACTATCTTTGCATATATATGGGAGTATATTGTAAGGATGTTTTTAACTCAAGAAAACAGCTGGTAAGCCTCGGTAGCCCAGTGGCGTGACGCCTTGCGATTCGATAAGCTGGGTGAAGCACCTCTGAGCGCGGTTGGGTTCTGCATGGGTGACTTTTTCAACCGTTGAGGTAAGAAATGGGACATGAACGATTAAAATTATAAAAAATATATGCATGCCCATTTCGGATATCAAACTCGGTCCGCTCTCAGGTAAGACTTGAGCACTGGTGAAACCATCGTAGATGCGCGGTAGCTCCGCTCATCTCCGAGCACCGAGCATGGAATGATGGGAGTGAAACCCGAAACTCGTCTGGAGAACGGGAGTGAGTTCGCTTACGAATTCGCTCAATTCTTGAGTTCCAACGACACGTATGTCGCCACGTAAGAAAACGTAAGAACTTCTCAGGATACTATTTAGTGCAGCGAAAATATTCGATCTAACACGTCCCGAATTCTTAAGCGAACTAATTACGGCTAGTGGTTTTCCACTAACTCGCGGCTAGTCTGCCGCCATTCTCTCCTCCTTCCATACTCGCTGTCTTCGAACCTCTCCGAGACGGCGGCTGCTCCCGGTCCGCCGACCACTTAATATTCACGACAATCGAAGTGGGAGGGACCCAACATTATGGATCATCGAGCTCCTTATGAATAAATCACTCCAGCGTCCCACCGACCGCCGCGCCGCCGGCCGCTCGCGGTGCTGACGCGACGACTTCGTTCAGTTACATTAGGGCGCATTAAGGTGCATCAGTGGTCAGTCCGAGTTCTCACCTAAATTGGCGTTTACGGCACTTCGAAGTTACGTCAAAACTTCAATTTCCATACAAGTTTTTACTAGATATTCTGTGGTTTTACTTCTTCATTCTTCAAGTTGTCAAAGTCAAACGCGGACTTCCGATTTGTATGAAAACGCGAAGTCGGCGTAAACAGCAACGTCAACGTATTAACAGCGTGAGTAAGCTGTCAAATCAAACTCGGACTGGTAAATGTTAGTTCGCTTAACGTCTATGCGCGGGTTATTAAATTTTTGGATACATTTGAAAATGCCAGTCGATCGGTTTGACGTAAACGCCAATTTAGGTGACAACTCCGCACACAAACCACTTGACAAATTTACTTGATATTTGGTATCTAATATCAGGCAATATCTGTTACTGCACATTTTTGTTTTTCCGGCAAATATGTCCTGTGGAAAGCAAAGGGAAAATCTGGGGGGGAAATAATGCTTGAAGAAGTTATTTTTGGTGTCGTTTGACTCGATTTCAATGTCTGATACTTATGGGCGTTGTCAGTTTTTTTCCAAGCGCACATTTTTTATTTGCTGCAAAACTAAAATGCCCACTTATAGTTAGTTTATCCCAATAAACATTTGTCTGAAATGTAATAAACTTTGAAATAATTTTGGGAATCACCGTGTTCATCTTGAATGAATGAATGAATGAATTTTTTATTCAGTATTATTGATACATTGTCAAATCATGCATGTTATTACAATTACTTACAATTATTATGTACTAAATATGCTATAAGTCATCATTTTAAATTTCAAATATATAGTCAAATAAATTAATTAAATCAAAAGTATTTATACAATGATGTCAAAGAGTTTCAAGTCATAAAATGACTTGGAGAGTAGCCATTTTATCAACATTTTTTTAAAATATTTTATTTCGATGTCCTCGTCACGCAGTTTCAAGGGTAATTTATTATATATATTAATACTATTAAATATTACGCTAGCTTTAAAATTTTCTGTTTTGTGATTCCATTGTTGAATGTTCTCCTTGTTTCTTGTGTTATAATTATGGTTGAAAGTGTTATACTCTGTAGGATTCGTTTTTACATACATGACTGCTCTCAGAACATAGATATCAAACATTGTCAGTAATCCTAGTTTTTTGAATAGTGGCTCACAGTGTGTGTCCCAACCTGAGTGAGTCATTATCCTCATTACTCTTTTCTGTAGTCTGAACACTCCAATGGCCTCTCTCGATGTTCCCCAGAATTCGATGCCGTATGACATAATAGAATAAAAGTAACCGAAATAAGCACTTTTTAGTGTGTCCAGACCACATGTTTTCGATAGTATTTTTAAGCAGTAGCAGGCTTTTGACAGCTTGTCACATACTTTTTCGATGTGTTTATCCCATCGGAGGTGGCTGTCAAGAGTGAAGCCCAAAAATACCGTCGATGTTGCGAATTGTATGAGCTCATCATTATATTTTATAAACAGCTGATCCGTAGCAGGTATCGTGTTAGCACGACGTTTCAAAAGTAAAGTATTCCGAAAATAATTTAAATCATCCAAATAATAATGCAATCTTGCAAGTAAAACTTTGTCGTAATAACTTTTGGGCATTTGAGGACCGAGTGCACGAAAGGACTTCAACGTGAAATAAACGTCAAAGTTTGACTAAAACGTCACTTTTAAGGACCGTATGGACCAACTGAGTCAACTTTATGCGGTTCACATTGATTAACTTTGACGTCTCTTGCAGCAATTGGGCCTACCTAAGTCGTGTTCGATAAAATGTTTCATGATGCTTTTCTTTTCCAGGGCGAGTCCGACGAACGCCAAGGGCGCAATATATCTCACAATAAAAAACAAGACATATGACATATCCCTCGCCCCCCTCGAGTCCAATCTAGAGAGAGGCATCAGTGTCCGAAGCGGACACGTCGGCGGCGCCGTAATATCTGACGGCGACGCCGGCGTCTCCGCCGCGACAGCTCGACCAATTACGCCTGAGCACCCGCGCCGGCCGGACGGGGGGGCGGAGTGGGGGCAGGAACCCGGCACCAGGGAACTGTGGAAGCGCAGCATCAACGATGCCGTGTCGAAGAACATCACCCTGGTGCTGGAGAACCTGCTGAAGAATTATGAGAACTCCCAGTTGCCTACCCACGGAAAAGGTGAAGACTCAGAATGAGCGATGATTTAATTTTGAGCGCCTCGTGGCCTCTCATTCCAGAAGTCATGGGCTCAATTTCCGCCCCATTCATGCACCACTTTCTCCGCTAGCTCCATGGTTCTGAATGTCTACGAAGACAAGCGGCCATGAAACCGTATTTTCCACTTAGTTCAATGTAACAGTGCTCATAAAGGAAAGGTGTTAGGCACCTAAATTCTTCGGGAATGGGAACGGTTTCTTCGGGAACACACATGTTGGGCCAATGTGTGATGTATGTATGTAGAGCTAGAGCTAGGGTGCCAGCGGTGCCAAGGCACAGAGCGCAGACCCTAGAGGGGCGCAGAAATGACCAGACCAGGACCAAGTGTTGGGTCATGCCTGGTTGTCACTACAATACATGCAGGGCACAGTTATAAAAGCTCACACCGGTTGCATAAAATGCTAATTACGCCACTGTGCTCCGATACATAAAAAAATACCAAGGTTGTTGAAGTCTTATAAACATAAAAAAGGTTGTTGAAGTCTTATAAATTACTCTTTAGACGGTAATTATAGGTACTTTCCTTCACCTAAAACCGTGAGCTCGATTTATTATAGATCCCTATTCTTTCTTCTTCAGGCGAAAAATAAGGACGGATATCTTTTAATTTTAAAATTATCGCTAAACAGAGATTGTGCACACCACGCCACGGATCTCCGTGACTGTGACTCGATGCTAAGTGTAGTTTTGTATTTATTAGTAGGAGCATGGCCGGACATGGACGATAGTATAATTGCACAAAACGGCCCGTGAGCAAAAAACTATTATTTTATACTTTCAAATGTCCCATGGAGGTGAGGATATTCTATTGTAAGAGATATATATTATCACATAAGTAATGATCTGAGATCTCTACGAAATAGGAGCAAGGAAGGGATACAATCAGTGTTAATTCGAAACACCGGTTGGAACAGATTAGAAGTCCGCATGATCCACAGGAGTAACGGATCAATTATAAATATATTCCAATGTTTTTTAATGTAATGTGATTCCTTTGCTGTTTCAGGGTATCCCACTGTAGTAAAGACTAACATTCTTATAAGAAGTATGGGACCGGTTTCTGAACTTGACATGGTAAGTCTCTTGAAAGATCTAAGTCTAGAAAATTTTTAGGAATGCATAGATTTACAGATAAATTGATCAATATTGTATATTTGGAGTTCTAATTGCTGTAAACGAATAATTTCAGGACTACTCGATGGACTGCTACTTCCGACAGTACTGGCGCGACGCCCGGCTGAGCTTTCTAGGCCCCATCCGCTCACTATCGCTCTCGATCAAAATGCTGGAGCGCATCTGGCGTCCGGACACGTACTTTTACAACGGGAAGCACTCCTACGTGCACACCATCACCGTGCCCAACAAGCTGCTGCGGATAAGTCAGCACGGCGACATACTCTACTCTATGAGGTAGGATATTTATTTTTTTTTAATTTATTTTTTATTTATTTATTTATCCATAATATAACATTACAAGATATAAAACAATACAGATATTTGACACTTTGGATTTAACCATACCGGTAGGCCAGATTAGGCCCGTGGTGGAATGGTTGTCAGGAGTAATAGACAGTTAGAAAGACGATGGCGTCTTCGATGTTTAGTGCAAGATGTAAATAGTTGCTGAGCTTCGAATAAGAATATTTTTTTAGTGAATTATATGTCATGAATGCATATTTATGTATGAATAATATATTAATGAAGTATATAAAGTATATATAGTTTATATAGTCCGTGTATAGTAAAGTATGCATATGGAATGTATGTATATAGTATTTATATATATATGTATGTATGTATGTAAGTATGCTGCAAGTTCTATTGAGATTTAAGAAGAGATTTATTTAATTTATTGTATTATGAGAGAAACGGCATGCTCACTTTCGTGTCTACCTAATGTTATAAGCCAGGAAGTTATGCTCTTTTTAATTACTGGTCTTTTATATTTGTCTATATGAGGGAGGGCCTTGATTATATAATTGTAAATTTTTGGGGCTAAATATACATAAGATCTCTGCGCAAAGTGTGTGGTTGTATGGGGATGAGGCAGGCAATGTTTTTGTCTTGTGATATACGAGTGGACAGATGGGGTTACGTTTGCCGCTGAAGCAACTTCCTTTTCTTTAAATACTTCTATAGCGATCGTCCTTATGTACAGTTGTCGCACGTCAAGTAAGTGTAATTCTTGGAAGAGTAAATCTGATGAGTATCTATAAGGCTTCTTGCTGATCACGCGTAGTAAGGCCTTTTGTGCTTTAACTAATGGATCCATATTCGTTTTGGCCATTCCTCCCCATGCGATCTGTCCATAAGAAATGATTGACTGTCCCAAAGCATAATAAATAGATTTCAGAGTTTTTATATTTAAGATATTCCTAATATTTATGAAGATATGGATCAACTTTCTAACTCTGCCTGATATTTAATCTATGTGTGATTTCCAGTTCAAATGTTTATCATATACAATTCCGAGATATGTCAGTGATTCAACCCTTTCAATAGCTTTACAGTTGCATTGAGCACTAAGAATACAATTGTGTATGGTAACTGATTTTTCAGGAGAAGGTTGGCGTCTTGAGTCTATTGAATACGTCATATATTTAGTTTTTTCAATGTTCAGTGACAGTAAATGTAGATCAAGCCATTGCTTGACTTTTGCCAAGCCAGTTTCTGATTTATAGAACACCTCTTCCCAAGTATCACCATAAAATAAAAAAAACTGTATCATCAGCATACGCTATGATTTCACCGTCTATCAGAAGCCGACAGAGGCTGTCAATATAAATCAGAAATAAGGTAGGGCCGAGAGTACTACCTTGTGGGACACCTCGGTTGATTGTCCTGCTGCTGCTTTTTACCTTATTTAAAGTAACAGCTTGTGTTCTATGTGTTAAGTATGATTTTAGCCAGTTGTAAGAGTTGCCAGAGGGATTAAATTCTTCAATTTTTTTTAATAATAGTCCGTGGGAGACGGTATCAAAAGCTTTTTTTAAGTCTATGAATACAGCCATGCAATTGCGCTTTGAGTCTAATTGATGAACAATAGTTTTGGTTAAATGATGAACAGCATCTTTCGTACCCATGTCTTTCCTAAATCGCGTGTTTGCCAGAAGTTTTACTTGCAATTTACTGGCCCTCTTTAGCTCACAGTTGCTCTCGGCCAAGATACTAGACCGCACTTGTGATCCTGACATGTAGTCCTACAAAGGGTAGCACTCACACGTGCACACCATCTCCGTGACCAGCAAGCTGCTGCGGATAAGTCAGCAGGGCGTTTCTGGACTCACGGTCGCATTCGACCAAGATGCTGGAGCGGTTTTGACGTTTGAGTTACGGCACATACAAATAATAAAATTGGGGCTACTACATTACTGCCCGTGCATGTCGTAAGAGGTAAGTAAGGGATTAATCGTTCGTTGTTCAGATTCTATAATTCTTACCAGTTCCTCTTCCGTAATTACTAGCTGTTACGATAAATGCCTTTAAGTTACGTTATTCAATGCCGTGGTTGGTACCATGGCATTGAATAACGGCGGTCGAAGCGGGAATGAAAATTGTCCGTGTCAATGTGAGGAAGGTCCAATCGTGGCACCTAGTTCCCATGTGGTGTGATGGGCTAATTACTAATACAGTAGGTATTCAGTCCAGTGTAATAAATGACCAGTTACTTAAAAAAAAACATCCAAAATACACGGTGTACAGCTACCAGCAACAATAGCCGAAAGGGGGTGATTTTGAACACGAAATGGAACATATTTTGTTGTAAGCCTTTCGAAAATATTTCATTCTACCCATACATTATTGTTTGATGCTACACCATACAATTATGGGAAAGAAATCATATCATACATATACATGATGAGCGTACTTAGATAAGAAATATATGAGAAAACATTTTAGATAAAAAAAGTTTTATAACCAACGTCGCTACGACGCATAGACGAAGCTGCACTACGTGACTGATGAGAGAAACAAGAAACGTGTCTGTTTCTTGTAGAACGGTGGGACCCCTGTTGTGTCCTACAATGTTTTTCTCGGCTGGCTGTAAAAGGGGGCTCAATTATTGTAGGAGCGGTCCGAGAACCGCACGGAGTTGTGGTACCGCTTCGCAGGAAATAAACATTTTATTTTAATGTGGGTTTGTATGCAGTTAAAGTTATAATAACGTCTACTCATTAATAATTTAGGCACCTTTAAGTGTTGTTACTATACTTTTAATAATTTACGAGTATCAAGATTGTGTTAATATTATTAGTCGACAGTTAGGGTAAAAGTAGTAGCAACACTAGTGGATCCTCTCTCACATCTAATCTAATAAATAATCTAATAAATATTATAAAGGGGAAAGTTTGTAATAATGGATGGATGGATGGATGGATGGATGGATGGATGGATGGATGTTTGTTACTCTTTCACATAAAAACTACTGAATGGATTCTAATGAAACTTTACAATAATATAGCTTATACATCAGAATAACACATAGGCTACAATTTATGTGCCCATGGGCTTTGGAACTTTCACGGGGCTGCGAAATCGATGCCGGTAGCGCTACTTCACACCAGGGGGGAGGAGCCGGGGGCGGGGGCGGGGAGCGGCGGCGGGGGGAGGGTGAGGGCAGACGTCGTGACTGTTTGGTGTCCGTTTGGCGAATTTTCAAGGCACTAGCGATTTGTAAAACTTAGTACATGTACATTTAACTACCCGGGAATTAGGATTGGCTAAATAGAATTCAGTTCCGCTTACGCTAAGATGGGGCTGTCATACAAACTGCAATGCTATGCACGGCTCGGCTTTGCGGCGGCAGCGCTTACTTTTACTGAAGTACGGCTTGGTATTTCCTGCAACTTTAGGACTACTTGGCATCACGCTAAATGGCCGGAGGAGCGACCAACAGAATAAAATCCTTGAGAACCAATTACTCGATTTAGATGTGCATTGTATCTACGTCTAGCCTGATTCTACTAAAAACTTATAGATTACATAATATAACGCTTCATTACCAGAAGGGTAAGTAGTGAGTCTTAAAGTCTTATAACATGCGAACCACTTACCTGATTTATATGCGTATTTTATCAATGTATAGCATCTCTGGGAGCAGTCAGGTTCGAGGTAGGTTACTGTTTTCGATGTTGAGGCTGGCTGTGGGTTGGAGTCCACGCAAAACTTACCTACGTTACACGTTACTTACTAGGTAAGCAATGTAGCAGTGAAAGTGCAGAAAGGTTCTCGCGGCAAATGTTTTTTTTTTAAATAGCCACCAAACGTCAACGAAGCTCTAAATGGGAATTATTGGATGTTTCTCATTAAGGGCCTGGTACTAGCCAAATCGCAAAGTTAGACGAGGCACCCCAAGTTAACTAACTAAGTCTGACGATTATAAGTGTCATTCTTACAATATATGATTCCTTGTCTAGGAATCGAATTATTTTCGTTAATGTATGTTTCCTTTTTCTATACAAAATACATTGCGGAAACGGTGTCCATTTCCGAACTTTTTTGACTAAATGTAGAAATCTAAAAGCAAATGGAATTTTTTGTTTATGCATATATGCTGTTTTTGCTTATATCTAGAAATCGAATTACTTTCAGATTTCTAATGAGAAAAATCACCCTTTTTTATTTTTATTATTATTTAAATAAATGATGGAATAAAAAAATATTAACAATCCATTATCAGTCTGGAGTTCTATTTGGATTTGCTGAAGCGTTTCACTACATATTATTACATTTGTTAAAAAGTGCATTTGTATGGCGCGAGTAGTTGGCTAGTCCTAGCGCCTTAAATCATGCTATTTCGGCTCGAACGATCTTGATTAAATTTGGTACATGGATACATTGTCCTGGACCAGTTTGACCCTATTTTGGACCAGTCATGTGGGCTACTTTTTATCCATGAGATAATTTAGCCGACACTAACCCGAGCGGAGCCGGGTACCGCAGCTAGTACATCCATATACCCCATCTATAACAGAGCTAATAAGAAAATCTTAACAACTCTACGTGAACATTTAAATTATGCAATTCCAAACGAACCGTGGGTATAGCTAGGGCTGCAGGCTGCCACTCGAACCAGCCTGCGGAAAGAATAGCCCATTAATTTAACCGCCCCTGAGCAAACATAGTCGGCCATTTTAATTGGCGCGATGAAAAATAGCGCGCCGGATGAAAAAGGCCGTGGAGCGACGAAATTGATTACTGCATTAAAATGTTTATCAGCTGTTTTAAAATGCGTTCAATTCAGCGGCTTCTGGACACGGATGGTAACATCTCTGGGAGCAGTCAGGTTCGAGATAGGTTACTGTTTTCGATGTTGAGGCTGGCTGTGGGTTGGAGTCCACGCAAAACTTACCTACGTTACACGTTACTTACTAGGTAAGCAATGTAGCAGTGAAAGTGCAGAAAGGTTCTCGCGGCAAATGTTTTTTTTTTAAATAGCCACCAAACGTCAACGAAGCTCTAAATGGGAATTATTGGATGTTTCTCATCAAGGGCCTGGTACTAGCCAAATCGCAAAGTTAGACGAGGCACCCCAAGTTAACTAACTAAGTCTGACGATTATAAGTGTCATTCTTACAATATATGATTCCTTGTCTAGGAATCGAATTATTTTCGTAAATGTATGTTTCCTTTTTCTATACAAAATACATTGCGGAAACGGTGTCCATTTCCGAACTTTTTTGACTAAATGTAGAATCCTAAATTGATTACTGCATTAAAATGTTTATCAGCTGTTTTAAAATGCGTCCAATTCAGCGGCTTCTGGACACGGATGGTAACACCACTCACTGTTATGATATAAAACCAACTCACCACAAAGGATCTACGTGCGTGCCCGGCTGCATACAATGCACTGGATGGAAAAAGTTGAAATTTTTTATTTCCTCGTTCATTCAATGCGATGGTACCAACCCCGGCGGGATTAACGCTACCACCCCGCATGTAAATTAGGGCCTATATTTTTACGTGGAATCCTTACCAAGTTATGTTGTCTTTTTTGTTTTTTTGCTCTATGAGGAGCCCTCTAATGACTTTCACGGGAACTAATGCAGTGGGCAGTCCACTCAGAACGAAGGTACGGTTATTATTAACTTAGTTTATTTAGAAAATATCCACTATAATTTTATTCATGTTAAGTTTTCAGACGACGATTAAAACCATTCATGCGTTTGATTATATTTTATACCATTCATTTACATCCCAAAGAGACTCAATTACAAAAGGTAAAATTTACATCGCGCGGAGAGGCCATGTATTCGCAATCTCATGCTTAATTTATAATAAAAAGTGTTTTCGGTTACGTTGGATGTTCAGAATGAATTTTATATATCCATTATGTATATGCGTTTATGAAAAAAAAAACTAATCGTTTTCATGTCCCGTCATTTTAATTCCACTGCGGTTTTTAAAAATCCAGCAAGTTGGCGAGAGCTTGAGCATGTAAGTCGCAGGTGAGTGCAATCGCTAATGGAGCGAGTCGATGGAACTACGAACAAGTCCGTGAAGGAAAGTTAGCAGGTGAACCTAGAACGTTTTTACGTGTCAAGATCCGTCTAATAAAAGTCATAACCATTGCAGGAACCCACCGATGGATGTAACGGCAACGGGTGTTCCCAATATAAAAGTAGTTTACTTATAATTTCAAAACCACCGTTAAAATTTGTTTGATATTTGGTATCTTATATCAGGAACTAAACAGTGGCGCGACGCCTTGCGATTAGATAAGCTTGGTAAAGCACCACTGAGCGCGGTTAGGTTCTGTATGGAAGACCATTTTCAACCTTTCAGGCTGGCTTTGGTTCTGATTTCACGCAAAACTGTAGGTCCCCTTAGTCACTTACTAAGTGGTTAGTACTATCGCAATGAATGAACAATGGTCGAAGCGCCAATGAAAATTGTCCGTGTTTTTTCATTCAGTGCAATGTAGCCGAACAATATAAGGAAGGTCCTGACATGGCACCTGCTTCCCATGTGTTGTGTTATACTAATATCTGATGGTCGGTTTGGTACTAGCCACGGAGGATAGAGGGAGAGAGGAGATGTTTTTAACTCATATTACTAAGGATCGCAGAGTGACACTGTGCGGGGAAGCAGGGGGAACACCTTTCATGGTGGGGTCATGCACTGCCCATTTTTGCGAAATTCATCTACCGGAAGAATCGATATTCTGGTAGCAGCTATTCCGAGAGCTATTCTTAGTGGTTACAAGACTACAACTAGATGGCGCCTTTTTAATTTTACTAAGTGTTTTTATATAAAAAAACCTTATATATTTAAATCTATACCTTCGCGCGGATTCAAATAATTTTAATTTAAGAATGTCATTAAAATTTGCATCATCAGATCAACATTTCTTACCGTAAAACGAAAATTATTGCGCGCCATCTATCGGCACATAGCAAGAGCGATACATCGATACAATGCTCGAATATTGACTCAAATTATAAAATATGCCATGTTTTACTGACAAATAAAACGTAATTCCACCTAAAAAATTTAGATTATTTTGTCCTGTGTAATGTTTGCAACATCTTTTTTTAAAGTAGAATTTAGAAAGTAGGTACCTTAATGTAGTCAATAATAATAGAGGAAATCTTAGGACTGATATTAGATAAGAAAATCATGACCATTATATATCTACTAAGCCTGATTATCCATGATCTATGAGCTACCTATAATAATGAAGTCCCAAAATTAGATAAGGGTTGAAGGGTCTCTTCTGCCTTCCCTGCGGCTCCCCGTCGACCCACCCCCGCCGCCAATATCCTTTCTCCTTCTGGGAGCCAGCTTGCTTCCTTGCGAATAGTTTATTTAATTAGTAGGTAGCTAGAGTAGGTGTTCAAGAAATCGCTAATTGGACAATCGAAAAATTCGAAATCAAGGGAGATACCACTTAAAACTCCGTAATTATATTTTTTCCTAAGTTGAGTCTTTTTTATGTAACTTGGCTTATTATATACATGATATTCCCGGATGAATAAGGTGCCATGCCACATCTGCCGACCTTCCCTTTTAGTCGGGTACTAGTAGTAAAATTTGTTCGGAGGTGGCTGTATTAGTTGGATATTTTTTTTATATAATTTAATTTGATAATTTACAACAGCAAATAATATTATGGACAAAACACTAATAAGACGAATAACGACTTTAAGGAATCTCGTTTTTTTAGCAAAGCAATTAAATAATAAAACACAAAATAATATAATTTCATTCAAACTTAAATAAATATATTTAAGTGTTAATAAAAAATATAAAACTGGTGATGTGCTCAGTAATGACATCTTAAATACCATTAAACAATTATTCTTAATAATCCCCAAAAATTAAATATAATATGCCGTTATTGGACAATTTAAATTCGAAATGTTATGACTCAATTTTAGTGATATAATTTTGTCACGACATGTAAAAATGTATTATAAATTAAATATTAAATAATACAATTCCTATTGAATTGTTCTTATTAGAGTGCGATGACAAAACATAAAATTATCAGCGATGGCGTCATGCGAAAGCCAAGAGCAAATCATTCACTTTTATCTGTGAATTAAACTCGTGTTCGTTCCACGAGTGCAAGGGCTGAGTGTTACGGAGGCTGGATGTAAATTTGTAGTAGTTTTTCGCGCCTTCATCCATCAGCGCTAACCTGATTACCGCTCGTCGCCTCCAGACAGATCGCCGGCGAATCTAGTTTCCAACTTAAATCGAATCTGCATGGCCGGAGCTTTCCGAGCCTCTGCCCCGGGGAAGGCCCCTGACGCTTCGTAGCGGAACGCTCAGCGACTCGCTGCTTTGGACTCGTATTCCGTATTCTGAATTTCCAAGTCTCTCCATAAATAAACAAAATAGTGTTGCCGACCATCTCTTTCATTTCGTCGCGTACCGCAGCCAAAGATTAAATAATACACTTGCGGTTAAACCTAAAAATGAATGGTGGTAAAATACAAACTCCGATAAAATTGTCCTAGGGTTTTGTTTACACAGTTACTAGTAGACATGCCTAACTATGTGAATATATAATCAGCACTATATTATAAGACCGGAAATAATTTCAATAGCCACATCCTTTTTCAGCGAACTATACTCAAGACAATTCGACAAAGAACCGACTGACCCATCAAACTACGAAAAGGTACCTGACATTATGATGCACGAAGTTGAACGAGCTATTGAAACACAGAAAAGGGATAAATCACCAGGCCCAGACCAAATTACCAATGAATTTCTCATATCTTTAAAGAATAACATTGCTCCCGCACTGACAGGTATATTCAACGATATTCTCACCACCGAATACATACCTAAGCAATGGACTGCCTCGACAATCATACTACTACACAAGAAAGGTGACAAAAACGATATAAACAATTACAGACCGATCAGTTTGATGTCGAACTTGTACAAAATTTTCGCAAAGGTAATTCTCAAACGAATAACAAAAGTTTTAAGGAAAACCTAAACCTAAGGAACAGGCTGGATTTAGAAGTGATTTCTCGACACTAGATCATATATTTGTTGCCAAACAAATTATCCAAAAAAGTAAAGAATATAACATCCCCTTCTATTGTTGCTTTGTAGATTACAAAAAAGCTTTCGACTCACTGGAGCATGAACATATTTGGCTAGCATTAAAAAACCAGGGAGCCGAAATTAAGTACATAAGGATAATCCGTAATATATACCAGAATAGCACTGCGAAGGTTAAATTGGAAAAAGAGGGAGAAGAAATAAAAATAGAAAGAGGAGTAAGGCAGGGCGACCCTCTGTCTCCAAAGCTATTTTCAGCCGTTCTGGAAAACATCTTTAGAGGTCTCGACTGGGACTCATATGGCCTTAATATAAATGGCGAAAAAATTACACACTTGAGATTCGCTGACGACCTCATTGTATTTGCGCCATCAAAGAATGAAATCCAAGTTATGATCAGCGACCTAGATAAAGAGAGCCGGAAAGTGGGGCTTACCATGAATACGGAAAAAACTAAAATGATGACCAACAGCACACATGAACAAATTAAAATAAATAACCAAGAAATAGAATACGTTAACGAATACTTGTACCTCGGGCAAATCATTTCACCTACAGACTTAATGGCAAAAGAGATGGAAATCAGAACAGGGAATGCTTGGAAACGCTTTTGGTCACTTAAAGAAATAATGAAAAACAGAGAAACGAACATGTTTTTTAAGAGAAAACTATACAACTCATGCATCCTACCTGTTCTTACTTATGGATGCCAGACGTGGGCATTAACCAAAGCACACTCAAAAAAACTAGAAGTCTGTCAGTCTGCAATGGAAAGGAGCATGCTTGGGAAAACTAAATTCGACAGAGTAAAAAACACAGTTCTAAGAAAACGCACAAAAATAGAAGATGTAACAGTAAAAACCAAAAAACTCAAATGGAGATGGACAGGACATACAATCAGAGGAAGGGAAAAATGGAGCAAAACAATAATGAATTGGTGTCCTAAATACAACAAAAGGAAAAGAGGGAGACAATATAAAAGATGGGAGGATGAGATAAGAGCCGAGGCAGGAATCACATGGACGAGGACAGCAAGGGATAGAAAAGCATGGAAGAGCTTGGAGGAGGCCTTTGCCAACAAAGGGCAAACAGACAACGCTATCGATGTCGACAAAGTCAACTAAATTTTGTGTTTAACAACAATGTAAACTTGTCTGAAATAAAGGCTTATATTATTATTATTATTATATTTTTTTCCAAAAGTCCTTAGACTTTTCACTTTTTCGAGGTGGGCCTTCCTGCCAACTTCCAATACAAAAGTTGAATGAAACCCGTGCGCATATTTCTTGTCGGAGATCCAAAATTATACTCAAAACAGCTTTATTTAATCGAACGTCGAAATGTTTCATGATCTTGGCATTGTAAAATTGTGTTTGGTTTCAAAGTTACAAAGTTCGCAATTTTATACAATAAGTTTGGACGTGGATTACTCAACGATAAAACAAAAACATCTAAAAGTGGTAAGTAATCAAACCTACCTTTTTTAAGATTTATAACAAATTTGGTTTTTCTTTAATTTCTAACTACAGCGGTCGTGATTTACTTTTAGCACTAAGTAGTTTTGTAATGAAAATTTTCGTACATATTACCAAATCAAACACTATGCGAATTGTCTGCTTGGTGGAAATTTTGCATCCTCCTCATAAGGGAGTCTTTTTCTTTGAAAGAGAGAAGGTCCCAGAGCACAATAGCACGCATTTTGTATCGTGCCCGCGAATGAATCTTTGGTCGACTGTGACTACTACACGAATAAAAATACACAAATTCTAAAATACCAGAATTTTGAACTCGTTTATTCACAAGGCAAGCTCGTAGCCCAGTGGCGCGCGGACTGGCCTAGCGTACCAGAGGTCTGGGTTCAATTCCGGCATGCACCACTGTCTTTCTCTTTCCGAGTTCGATAAGTGCATTTCGTCACGAATGCGAGCTGCTCCATGGTTCGGAATCCATGTAAAACTTTAGGTCCCCTTCGCCTACTAGGTGGTAGGGTTTAAGCCCGCCCGGATTGATACCATCGCATTGAATGAAAAGATGGTCGAAGCGGCAATGAAAAATTGTACTTGTTTTCCATCCAGTTCAATGTAGCCGTGCTAATAAAGGGAAGGTCCTGGCATGGCACCTAATTCCTTCAGGAATGTGGTGTATTGGGCTTATATCATAACGGTCGCTGCGTGGTATAGGCATCCATGTCAGGTCGCATAAAAAAAAAAAGTTTTGCAACCGAAATGGTGTGTTTGATTCGTAGAGAGTAAAAAATCATGATTGGAGGTTGCACAGTCGGAATCATTTCCACCCACTCGCTCTCCATGCCCACCCGCCCTTCATTATGCTATAGATAGAGGTGGAAACACTAAAAGTTAACAATAAGGCACCGTAGGGTTTTTTTTAAAATAAAAAGTAACAGAGTTAGGTGTAGGATTGCATGCGTGAAGGTGTAGTGCCGGCGCGACGCCAGCTGTTTCGGATCAGGCTCGTGGAGGAGGCGTCATTTGACGATACACGAGCGGAGCCTGCGACAGGACATCAGGGCCGCCCCACGGGTAGCTACTCACCACTTGCCGCCCGCTCTGGCCCGGCGGACCCACGATTTATAATGCGCCGGGATACAAGGGAAATTTAGTGGTGATTTCACGAGAAAAATTGAACACAACGACCACGCTGGTACATAACTAGCGTAGTCGTTCTATCTCATCTAATCTGTCATCACTTCTCTTGCTAAAATACTTTCTATTCTACTCTATACAGATGATACAATCATGTGTCGGGTAAAAAAATAAAAAAGATTCAATACAAATAATATTAGTTGGCTGGAATGTTAATCTCCATACATCTGTACCGGAGATAGCCTAAGAAATATTGTCGATATTCTGCTACCAGACTAGCCACAGGGCACGCATTTGCGATCCAAATGTGGTCATTGAAGTAAATTAAGGAATATCATCATACGAATTATTTCATATTTTTAAAAAATATATATATAATAGACTTTTATTTGGTGTTGTTTGGGCTCGGGAACGTTAAAAGAAAACTATTGAACCCACCGCCTTTATTACCGTGCATGTCGACTGAGGGATTCGTCATTCGTGGTTCGAATTCCACGTAAAACTGTAGATCCCTTTTCTTACTAGTTACATACATGCATGCATACGTTCACGCCGCTTTCCCGGAGGGGTAGGCAGACATGATAGAGCGCCATGCGGTACGATCACAGTCTTTCGCTCAATCTATAGACACACATATTTTCCTAATAACACCCACCGACATGATATTACACCGCTTTCCAGACGACAGCCTTACCTTAACCTTACTAGTTAGGGTTAATCCCGCCCGGGTTGGTTCCATCGCATTTAATTAATTATGGTCGAAGCGGCAACGAACAATGTATGTTTTCCATACAGTTTATAGTATTTGTGTTTATTTGTATTGTCATGGTTCACATAATGTGTGTTGGGCTAATATCATGACAGCAGGTGTGATATTACCTACCCATCCCCAATCACATAAAAAATTTTCGTCTCAACCATATTTTCATCGACGACGGCGGGCTCAATCCTACCACCTTATATCGTTTTATATGGATTTCGAACCATGGACCAGCTCGCATTCGTGATATACGGCTCTCCAAGTATATTGAAAAGAAGATTAGGAGCATTAACGTAAGTACAATATTGGCGCGGTCTTCGCTTCGCACCCAGCCCCCAGCAGTTGTAACCGGGCTCAGCAGGCCTATTTCTGCAATTCCGTAATCAGGAATCAGGAATCCTGAGTCTAGAAAACCGCTTTTATAGCGGTTTTCAAAGCCATTTTCTTAACGAAAATATTCGTAAAAGAAAAACGACCATTATACGAAATTATTACAATTTATTCATATTTAATGCAAACAAACTTTTTAATCAAACCGTGATACAGGAACTCCATTTACACTACAATAATTTCAGGGTAAAAACTTGTAATAACATCTGATATGACGAGCAATTACCTTCTTTTAATCCAGCAACAAGATAACAAACTCTCACAATGATTTATAATTTTTAAATAATCATTTTTATAAATCCCATCTCCTTTTCAAAGCGATTGATTCCTTGAGATTCCTGATTACTGACTAAGGAATCTCAGGAATAGGTCTCCTGAGCGCTGCGTGTCGATTAATCCGGGCCAAATGACTCGTCACGTCACACCTGCCTACCTTCCCTTCAACATGAAATTATAATGGGGTTCAAGGTAGAACACTAGATGTAGCACATAGCATATAAAGCATGGAGGTGAAGATGTAAAGACATCTATCTTAGAATGTTTCCCAAGTGTGTTTTTTTTAGACTGGTTTATATTTCTTCATTGATATAATGCTACGCGGAGTATATTTCTGTTTGCCGTCTACTCAAGATTTCGCCTATTTATAGTAAGACAAAACTATAGTAACATTATATATCTTTTGGAATCTGCATTAAATAAGCATTCAATTTGATTTTTTTAGTGTAATGAAATTTATTGCTTAGCTTAGGGAAAAATAATAACAAAATACACAATTTAAGGCCAAACTGACAGGTGACACAGTTGTCCGCTGCCAGTTAAGGCGCTGGAACTAGCCAACTACTCGCGCCATACAAATGCACCTTAAAACAAATGTAATAATATGTAGTGAAACGCCTCAGCAAGTCCAAATAGAACTCCAGACTGATAATGGATTGTTAATATTTTTTTATTGCATCATTTATTTACATAATCATAATAATAATAACCTTGAGAGGCTCGGTTTGAATAATAGCTGGATCAAGGGTCTGGCTGGTCCAACTCAACACTGCACGCATCGTCCGAAGGTTTCTTTCTTTGGGACCCAACCACCGATAGCTTGGTTTTTTTCCCGCTGCTGGTGGACCCTTCGATTTATTTAGTTATTTTTATATATTTTCTACAAAAATGTATGTAGAAATAATTTGTTAAATGTGTCAATAAATAAATATAATAATAATAATAATAAAGTAGATTTTTCACATTAGAAATTCGGAAAGTAATATGATTTCTAGATATAAGCAAGAACAGCATACATGCATAAACAAATAATTCCATTTGCTTTTAGATTTCTAAATTTAGTCAAAAAAGTTTGAAAATGGACACCGTTTCAGCAATGAATTTTGTATAGAAATAGGTAACATACACTAACTAAAATAGGTTGATTCCTAGACAAGGAATCATATATTGTAAGAGTGACACTTCTAATCGTCAGATTTAGTTAGTTGACTTGGGGTGCCTCGTCTAACTTTGCGATTTGGCTAGTACCAGGGCCTTTATTCACGCAGGAACTTTATTTACGCAGCTCTCCGTCGCTTTGCCAGGCAAAGGGATATCTACAAATTAGCTATGACGTTGTCTCTACGACTAATACAAAAGCAATACACACAATAAACGAATTTAAAAACCTGGTTGGCTAGTGCAATTCGATAAAAAACATTATCATAGAATCAAAAAGATTGTCTGTTTGATTTTGAAAAGGGAGAAGTAATTCAGAGCCGAGCAGTGGAGCAAGCTCGTTTGGTCGGATGGTAGGAGCGTGCCTGTGGCTGTCGTTCGGACGAATATTTTTCTGTATTATTTATGTGTATTTAGTTGTCTAAAAGAGCCTGCATGTTCTTATATTTGAATGCTTAGGCAATCAATTCGAATTTAAAATAATTACACGAACATTATTATATAGCTAACATTATTTTATAGCTAACATTATTTTTCTTTTGATAGATTTGTACATATGTAAACTTTAACTTTATCACTATATGGGTGCAAAATTGCCTGAAATAAACCATTTTATTATTATTATTATTATTCACAGTATATATTTATTATCAAATTTTAGGTTTACATTATTTAATACAAAAATACAAAAATAAGCCTTAAAAAATATAAACCTAAAACTGGAAAAAAACCTTACGGAGGTCCCACCTGGGACAAATCCTGTAAGACCGCTCCGAGCTACAGAGACAGAAACCGCCGAACGATTCTCGTGTTCGAGAGTAGAACCGCTTTCTGCATCTGGAATCGGAGCCCAATATCGATACCTAATTTTTCTAAGTGTTTGGCCAAATTCTTTGGGACAACGCCGTTCGTAGACATAACAATTGGCACGATGGTGGTTTTCCGTGCACGCCACATGGCGGTAACCTCGTGGGCCAGGTCTAAATATTTTTATTATTTTTATTATTATTATTATTATATTATTATTATAATTCTACGGAATTATGTTTTAAAAACAACTAAATGCCCATCTTATTGTCTTTTATTGAAAGTTACGCAAACGTACGTTAGTTTCGCTTTGGTATTTCCCCCTATTGCAGGAACATACTAAAGAGTTTTCCGGGGACAGGAAAACGGAGCGAGGATAACGATGACAGTTATCGCCCTGCAGCACGCGTGAAAAGATGCGTGCGCCTGTATGTTTTTATTGGGATCTTCGTAGTCCGGCAGCTCCGGTGTTGAAATTTTTTTACTCATTACTTTTATTTACTGTATTATACTGTATTATGTGTATTATACTGTAATGAAACAAAAAAAATTAAAGGTGCACTCGGCTTCATTTTTGGGAAAAAAAAGTTGTTTCCATTACTAGCTAAGATGAAAAAGAAATTCTTTTTCATCTAACATTACTAGGAAATTTTTTAAATGTTCTCTCTACTGAAACTACTCGTATTTTCTAATATATCACCATTGCACATGATCATTTAGCTCTCCGCATCATAAGCCGTTATTATCACTCATATTTTCATCATTTGTCCAAAGTGTACTTTTTAGGGTTCCAATGGAACCCTATTACTAAGCCTCCGCTGTCCGTCCGTCCGTCCATCCAAAAATAATAAAAATTAAAGCGGGCCTCTCTTTACAAAAAACGTGTTGGGTGTTTTATTGTATTGTATTGTTTATTCATCATCCATAGACAGTACACTGCACTCGGATTTGTCATATTTTAGCATTGGCCAGTTCAGCAAAACAAAACACAGCGAAGAAGAACTGGAAAGATACTCCCTGTTTTTTTTAGGGTTCCGTACCCAAAGGGTGAAAACGGAACCCCATTACTAAGCCTCCGCTGTCCGTCCGTCCGTCCGTCCGTCCGTCCGTCTGTCCGTCTGTCACAGGGCTGTATCTCAGTAACCGTAACAGGTAGACAGCTGAAATTTTCACAGAGTGTGTATTTATTTTGCCGCTATAACAACAAATAGGTAAGATTAAAAAAATATTAAAATTAAAGGGGGCTCCCATACAAAAAACGTGATTTTTTTGTTTTATTTTTCACGATGGTACGGAACCCTTCGTGTGCGAGTCCGACTCGCACTTGGCCGGTTTTTTTTTCAACGTCCACTTAGTCTAAGTTTACAAAAGTGTTTGTCAATTATTTTAACAAAAACATAGGTAAAACACTAAATTCACATGAATACACAAAATTTACAATCCATGCCGTATGCAACAGTTCATGACAAATACCTATCATTTTATTTGCAAAGACAATCCTCTCCGACTAATATGTTGCCAATTGGAGCAGGCCAGTCCCCACAAACAGCACCCGTTCACGAGCATCACGCCGTGCACAGCCATTACCTCTTTCAACCATATTTTAGGGAAAGAGATAACCCGAGCCAAGCGTCCCCATAAGCAAGGACCTTCACCCGGTATGTAGAAAAAGTATAAGCAGAACTATTTCTACAACACGGATTACAGCTTTTCGCGTTCGTTCTGAGTCATTGGTCAAGGATGGTCAGTGCTATCATAGTTTAAAAAGGCCTTTTTAATAAATAGTGCTATGGATTTTATGTGCAGGCTAACCATCAAGGCGAAGTGTCCGATGGAGCTGCGCAACTTCCCTATGGACCGTCAGTCCTGCCCCCTCGTTCTCGGAAGCTGTAAGTATTTTTCGGTGCTCAAACAAACTCAAACCTAGATATAATTCGTTTCGCTTCGTACAACACTTCGAAGGTAATGTACCCGTACTAAATGTTAGCAGAAAAAACAACCCTAAAAATAATAACGATTTTGAAAAAAGAATACGGTGGCCTATAATTCAACGTGATTTGTTTTTGAAATTTCTCTAAGATCTTTGCATAATATGTATATGTAATATTTATGTTAATAATAGGGCCGTCCAACAAGGGACCTGACCTTACTAACAATTTGGAACAATTTGAATATTTCGGGAGAAACTAGATGGGTCCTCCAACTAGACCTAATTCAGTGAACTTGTAACGAAGCTCTACCAGGGACTGAAGCAAACATACTTATAGGGTCGCACTAATTCAACGTCAATCATTCAGACTGTCCAAAGATATGCCTTTTTAAACGTTATTGACCTTATCGATTGTCTCCTGAAAGTTTGATTTTGCAGGAGAGAGGGCAGTTTTACACAAAATATAACTGGGAAATTAATTTTAAAACATACATAACTACGGGTGTCGTTTTTGGCTCCCGGAAACAGAAGATTCGGTCTCAGGGTTCCCACCGCAGCGTGGCTACAGCCCGTACCGTAGTTGTGGGTTTCCTAACAATTATTTTCCTTCACCGTTCAGGGTTAGGTTGTATTTTCATGTCGACTGAGATATGTTTATTAATCTCGGTAGCCTAGTCGCGAGCTAAGCAACTCTGGGCGCAGCCGGTTTCTGAATGGATGACCGTTTACGACCGCTGAGGCGAGCCGTGGTTCGGACTCCACGTAAAATTGAAGCCAGGCCATTCCCTTTATGAGCACCGCTACATTGGACTGATTGGAAACGGACTATTTTTCATGGCCGCTTCGACCATGTTTCCATCCAATGCGGGCCAACTCGGGTTTACCAATTTGGGCGGGCTTTAACCCTGCCATGGATTCTGAACCATGGAACCTCTCGCATTCGTGGCGATATTCACTTATGCAATTCAGAATGAGGAATAAAGCGGTACATGAACGGGGAAATAATTGATTCCATAACCACGGGCATGTGAAGCGAGGCCCGTACCGCCATACTGCTTGTGTTGCAGACGCCTACTCCAACCAGCAGCTGGTCTACGAGTGGCAGAACTCGGAGAGCGTCAACTTCGTCCCGGGCATGACTCTCTCGCAGTTCGATCTCATCTCCTTCCCGTACAGGAACTTCACGTTCACAAGGAGGGAGGGTAAGTGACCCTGTAACCACATTTCTTTGTTCTGTTTGCATGCAAGGCTTACCTTAGGAACAGTGCAGCGAATTCATGGAGAGTCGTATTGGATGGACCCAGTAGACCCCTATATTTAGGGGTTAATAGCACCTTATTCCTTCGGGAATACGAACAAATTCTAAAAATAAGCCTTGCGCTCCCCAAAGGTAACGAATATGGATAAAACAAATTGTTAGTTCACTGGAAATGGATGGTCCTTTTACGAGTACTTTAAAGTCGACGTAAAGGAGATTGCAAAGTTTGTATGGGCTAGAAAATCGTCACTGATTTCAGTGTTATTGGATTAACGTGGTTAAATGGTTTCAACTAAAATGAATCCGAATTGATAGATCTCAGACACTGAAAACTTTCAGAAACGTGAGCAGATGCATCTAGATGCATGTACTGAAGTCATTACTATTTTCACGAAGATGAACTGAGTCTTGTTTGGTGCAACGCGCTAGGCGTCGCGATTCGCGCCGCATGGCATGCAAAAACTTAAAATATAAATAAAGTCACTTCAAAATTACGTTATTTTGTACGTTTATGACACAATTAAGGCGCCTATATAACATAGCGTAAAGTCAAGAATACGCGCGGCAGAATCTAGCCAGTGCCATCATGTCAGCGCACGTTTCGCGCGCTCTGTCCCCGCTCCAAAAACCAGCAAGAACACTCGTTAGCCGAACGACTAGTCTGCTTTTGTGAAATTCCTGCATTTAGAAGATTTGGGGGATGTGAACCTCGTTATGGCTGAAAGGATAGATTTCATTTTTGTAAACAAAAAGATAACCGAAAAAATGGATTTGAAAGGTAAAAAAAGTCCTTGAAGAAATATTTTTTATTTCATAATTTTATGTATTTAATGGATACGACATTACCGTTATCTCATTAATTTGAGTTTCAGCGATATCTACATTTGAAGCATTGTAATCAGATTTTGAAAATAATCTGAAAAAGTATTGGTCGTGACATTCGTCGGAAGCAGGACTTGAACCTGCGACCTTTGGATTACATGTCCACTGCTCTTTTTTTTATTTCGATGATTATACAAGTTTAAGTAAAATAGGGATGTATACCTTCGCAAACGTACGTTCTATAAGCTCAGTATTTTTTCAATGTTTAACAACCAAAGGATTTACTGTAATCGACTTCAGACAAACTTTCATATTCAGGTATTTATTCCTCCATTGGATGTATATTATACACTCGGATTATTTTTTCTGTCGGTTAGATAACTATTGGCGAAGAAGAGCCGACAAGAAACCTCGCCGGGTTTGTCATTGTATTCTTTTTTTTTATACTAGTTTACCGTAGAAATTAAAGGATATATAACTACTTAAAGCTTGCCTTGAAAAATATTCACCACTAATTTCAATCAAGTCATGTGGTTACAAATGTGTTCAGGAAACTCGTTAGTGACATTTATTGGGTAGTCTGTTTGCGCTCCATGTTAGTAATTAGCTTCCTGTGCTAACTAATATCGGTTCTTCCAGACTGTTACACTCGATATTAGTTAGCTGGGACGTCTAGTTCCAATTCGAACTTTAGTGGTTCCGTGCAAATAGACGTAATGCAGGGTGTAAATTATCGCCTATCCTTTTTTTAACCACGTAGTCTAATTATGATGTAAACTCATTTGATGTAAAAAAATATTTGACAATGATTAAATCTAACATATAGTTGCATTTCGTTCTATTCGAACAGTCAAACAACGTGTTATTCGGATAAGAGAACAGAAATGCAAGCGTCAGATTGATTTACTCACATGCTCGACACCCGGCGAGTCAGTTTACCATGGTAACCCGAAACGTCGCTAAAAAACTTGCGAGACAAGTGAAATTGGATTGTGAGTTAGGGAAAGACAACCTCTAAATGTAGAGGTTTACCTGTGTTAACAATTTTCAAAGTAATTCATTGTTATATCTCGGAGTATACTGAACGAATTTGGTTCAAACATTAACCATTAACGCCCATTGTAATTCATGGACGACCCCGAAATGGAATGGAGTCCCAGAATTTTGAGAACTTACAAGCGATGCAGCGATGTTGGGTCTCTTTCTTGGTTTCATCGTCTGCACCGGGATAATGCTCTTCTTTCCTGCCATCGGACGCTCACAGATGCCGGCCGCCCCGCGTCAGCGTCACTCGCTTTCCCACCGTCAGCCTAACCCCCCTAGCATTATTATACATTGATTGATTTAACGAATAAGCGTGAGTATGAAACACATTTTTTGTAACTCCAAAATACAGATAACAGATGAAAATTTCGCCTCCCATACAAACGTAGTTTGCTAATCATTTGAAAACCAATGTTCCAACTTACTTGATATTTGGTATCATTAGATATTTTATTATTTATTCTTATTATTATTAGATATATTATTATTAGATATATCTTATTATTAGATATATTATTATTTAGATATTTTTTTGGTATCATTAGATAATATTATTAGGCTACAAATATCTGTGTCTGCATGCCTTTGTTTTTTCGGTAAATGTATTCTGGGTCAAACCATAGAGAAAACAAAATTCATATGAAGATTTTCTTTTTGCTTTCATTTCATTCGGTTTGGATTTTAAAAAAAAAACAAAAGCATGCAGACACAGATATTTGTTACCTGATGTTAGATATTAAATATCAATTTAATTGGAATAGCGGTTTCCAAATTATTAGTAAACTACGTTTGTATGGGGAGCATAGCTTACGGGCCGTTCTTAAGGCTCCATATGACGCTAACCTCCAACATTTTGGGTTTTTTCTTATTTTATCTCAGCGTCGGTTAAGCTTAAACATCGGTAGAAAAATCTAAATATCAAAGTTTAGACTATTATCTAGTGTATGACCGTAAAACAATTTTAATAAGTTGCTTATATTATTTTAAAAAATATGTTTGTAAACACCTATTTACAAATGTTTACTAGGTTTTCAAGCCGGCGCTTGGAAACTAAAAATGATTAAGACAATTTCATATTTTGTGGTACAAGATAACATATATATCTATTGAATAACGGTAAAACATTTATTAATTCACTTTACAAAGTAGGCTTTACAGGTCAAAAACCTGAATTTCGCTGCGTCGCGCTCGATTTTGAGGCGCATACAGCAATGAACCCTAACGCAAACTCAATGCTTCCCGAGATCGCCATTATCATTTGGTTGCTGAACGCTGGAGTCAGTTGGAGCCTTAAGATTACTATTTTCTTATTTTTCTTATAGTTAATGCAGTGCAGTGACATTCTGTCTATCACAAACTCTTTCTGTCATTATCAATCACCCGTATCCACTACAACACATATAGGTATGTACATACATTACTGTGTAGGTAGGTGTCGGTATGGAAGTCATTTCTTGAAATAAAAATATCGAGGCATCTTGAAGATAAAGTGCGCAATAAGGCTGCTACTTAGCGGCCGCATTGTATCTCATTTCACGGGCTTTCTGGCCGACAATTCGTTCCTGACGGGAGGATTCGGACCAGCCTGGCTTCATGCATAAGGCAACACTTTCAATGACCTACAGTTCTGGAGATATCTTAAAAATCCGCGTCAAATAAATTAAAATGAATGTTAAATCCTATTTCAAATTATTCTTGCAAGGAAAAAAAATGATTGAAAATATTAATATCAAAACAAACTACAAAAATCTTCAAGCGTGAATAACCGTCCGTACTTATTACATACCCTTTTGTTAAACCCGCGTTGGTACCATTGCATTGAATCAAAATTAGTCAAAGCGACCATGAAAAATGATCGGGTTTTTTTATCCACTTTAATTTCCCGTTCTCCAATCTCCGAAAGGTCCTGGCATGGCACCCAATTCTAGGGAATGTGGCTTCATGTGCTAATATCATGACAGTAGATAGATGTAATGTCCTCGAATAAAATAACTTATTCAGTATTTTTTTCACCTCGGACTTAAAGATAAGCGGTAATACGATGTCTAACTTGATAAAGCTTTTCCGAAGAAATCACGCAGGGTAACCCGATAAAGTCGTAATCGGCGAAGTCATCTTCGTACAAAGTGCTCCTACATTGCGGGACATAAAACCTATCGGCGCGATTTTTTCCAATATCGCACGCATTCTGATTTTATATTGAGTTGGCGGTGAGTGCTTGCTTAGAGAGCTTTCGGGGAGTTAAAACCTTTAGGTATGTCGACACGATACGCATGCATATGTGTGTGGGCGGATTGAGAAGTTTATTTCTGGGGGGAAGTGAGTGACTAAATCTGACGGTTAGCTGCATTTCGTAATACCTACGCTACTTAACTGTCAAACGAAGTGTTATTCGGCGAAGTGAAATAAAATGTACTTAATGCTAACATAGTACAAAATGCAATTGTTGTAGGATTTATCCTGTTTTAATAAAATTAAAATCAATTTAAGGCTTGAATTTTAATAGATATATAGAGTAAAACCCACTTTTATTAATCTAAAATAACAAAATGGTTTCATGACAAGCTCTTCCGATAATTATGTTTGCTAATAAGTGTTTATTATGAAAACTAAAAATATAAAATGATAACTTATCGGATACGCTCGTTCTAGGGTCATTAAAAGCTTACATGTTAAAATTTAAAAACACGAGAAAACCTGTTTTCTTCTGTTTGATTTTGCATACTTTTTAATTCAAAATGTTTCAAGTTAAGCATTTAATATTCCAATAAATAAGGAACTGTGACAACATTTAAAAATATGTACAACTACGTACTCGTTAGATGAAGTTGTTTGCATAATTTAAACCAAATATATTTAGGAATTGGATTAGGAAATAGCTTTTCCTTTCTGTATGGGCCTACCCGAAACGTGAACCCTCTTAACACTCACTAGCCTGTGACTCGGGGCGTTAATTCTTCATGGTAACCTCCCAGATTTGCCTAACGTTAGATGTGGATAAATAGAACATTTTTAGATAAGAAGGCGTCACTACTTAAGAACGGCCCGTAAGCTATGCTTCCCATACAATCGTAGTTTACAAATAATTTGGAAACCGCTACTCCATTTAAATTGATATTTAATATCTAATATCAGGTAACAAATATCTGTGTCTGCATGATTTTGTTTTTTTGAAAAATCCGAACCGAATGAAATGAAAGCAAAAAGAAAATCTTCATACGAATTTTGTTTTCTCTATGGTTTGACCCAGAATACATTTACCGAAAAAACAAAGGCATTTGTAGCCTAATATTAGATACCAAATATCAAGTAAGTTGGAACATTGGTTTTCAAATTATTAGTAAACTACGTTTGTATGGGAGGCGAAATTTTCAGGTGCTTACGGGCCGACCTTAACTAAGTGCGATGTGCAAAGGTTGTACAACATTGTACAACAGTTTCATTGAATAAACCTTCTACGAACCAAGCATTTCCAATGTTAATAAATTCTTTTTTTATGATTTTCATGCAACCTGACATGGATGGCTAAATACTACAAAACTGCCGTTATGATATTAGCCCAATACACTACATTCGCGAAGGAATTAGGTGCCATGCCAGGCCTTCCCTTCACCTTACGGTACCTTCCCTTTATGGGCACGGCTACATTGAACTGAATGAAAAACACGGAAAAATGTTCATTGCCGCCTCGCCCAATCCAATGCGATGGTACCAAACCGGGCGGGCCTACCATCCCATCTAGTAGGGGAAGGGGACCTATAGTTCTATATGGATTCCGAACCATGGAGCAACTCGCATTCGTGACGAAATGCACTTCTCCAACTCAGTCTAGGGCATGAAACGTGAAAATATTTTAGAATATTTCATATCAATTTCAGGCATGCAGCCATTGCAAATTGAATTCGAAAACGATTTAAACTGTCATGCCAATGCTGACCACGGAGATCCGTGGATTACTGTCCTCGTGCTGTATTTGGTTTTATGTAACCGGATATGGATGGCTAATACCACACCTACAGTCATATTAGCCTTACACACCGCATTCCCGAAGGAATTAGGTGCCATGCCAGGGTCTTTCTTTCATGAGCACTTTTCTTCATTGAACTAGAGAGAAAACAAGGACAATTTTTCATAGCCGTTTCAACATGCATCCAATGCGATTGCCCCGACCCGGGTGCATAAACACGGCCGGGATTTGAACCTATGACCTCTAGCATGGAAGACAATTAAGTCCATAGGCCCCTGAGTTACGACTCTTACCGCACTAACGTCTGTCACGAACGTTTCACTTTGGAGAGGAGAGCAGACTAACGCATTTCGTTGTCATGTATCCATGAATGACTTATAGGCTTCTCCGTACATCTTACCCGCCTTTGCCGAAGACGTCATCAATCATTCGATTCCGTCGAGGGTTTGAACGTGGGTCCTCCTATCTGCCTACATCATTTAACTTTTACTTACGACTACGGCGGTGCCCGGCTTCGTTCGAGTTAATAAGCCGGATTGTTTGGCGCCAGTTCGATGATAACACTTTTTCCGGGGCCTAGGAGTGCCTACAGTTTAGAGAATGGTCAGCCTCAGTGACCCAGTGGCGCGACACTTCGGCGATCGCTCTCCGCAGTTAAGCAACGATGGGTCCGGTCTGGTCTTGGATGGGTGACCATTCGACCGTTGAGAGAGGCTGGCCGTGGTTCGAATTCCACGTTAAACTTGCGTAGACGGAGTTCACACTTGCGGACTCCGTGCTATCAACTAATGACGGCGTCCAATTCTCAGTCCAATTATACTGGTTAATTACAGACGAAGTTAAGCTTTGGGACCTAAGTTATGTTACTGATCCATCGACCAAGAACTTCTTTAAGATTGATAATATTATTTATTTAATGGATACGACATTAAATAAATAAAATTATATTAAAAATAATTTGAGTTTCAGCAACATCGTTTGAAGCTTTGTAATCCGATTTTGAAAATAATCTGAAAAAGTTGGTCGTGAAGTCGGAAGCAGGATTCGAACCTGCGACCTTTGAATTACATGCCCACTGCTCTAACCAACTGAGCTATCCCGACAATTAAGTAAGTAAGATTATATTCGAATCGACACAATCTTCACTAGATGGCGCCGATGATATCGCGTTCTACGAAGTTTGACTGAAACGATTGAGATATCAATATTATTGGTGTCGTCACCAAAGTCGATTTTGCTATCGGACACTAGGAGTTAGCCCGGATTTAACTGGACTCTTTAACGTTCTTGCCATCAATACACTGCAATGGCATCTGGCTGCAGTTAATTTAATTCAGTGTAGACCACAGCGTTGGCAGCCCATGGAACAAGCCTCGTTTTTACCCCAATGTTCACTCATCCACTAAGAACCCGACCGACCCGCCTCCTGGAGGCCTATTCCTGGAATTCCGTAATCAGTAATCCTGAGGAAACCTTCTATAGCGGTTTTCAAAGCTTATTTCTCGACGAAAAGATTCCAGAGCATAGCTGCCGCGAGGATCGGAGAAAGTAGCAGCACTGTAATTGACATTTAGAAATAGAAATAGACTCCTAATAAATAACAAGACAGTAAACAATAAATAAATAAATAACAAGAAAACAATTCTAGTTTGCTCCCAGAGGGTAGTGGAACATTTGATGTGACTACATTTTATTCGCTAACTTTATTGAGCGTACGTTTCGTTTTAGATCGAGTCGTGAAAAATTATGTAGCTCCACCTTGTGCACCATTATCCATATACTTCACGACTTGTGATATTCGTGTTCTCTACTATGTATGTAACTATATCGGAATATGTTGTGAGCGTAAAGTTGCAATGGCTTGTCGTAATCTTCCGGTTCCGGGCGATAACGTGCACTAACCTAAGATGGGGAACTGCAGTATAAAAATTAGGAGCTACAACTTTTGAGATTTTAAATGTTAGCAACGTCTAATTGTTAGTCTCGCCTTACGCAGCAGGAGAAGCAGCTCTGGCGCGGCTGATCGTTTTCGACCGTTGAGGCTGGTCGTCGTTTGGATTCCACGAAAACGTCCTTTTGCTTACTATATGGTATTTTAAATCCCGCCGGGGGTGGTATAGGCAGCTATACTTGTTTCCAAATCTTGTGCTGCAGCCAGCAGTTGGGGCCTTTACGGGGTGGCGAGCAGGGCAACCGGCCGGGGCCTCGCTCTTGCAGGGGCTTCGCGCAGTTATTATTATTTAATTAATGATTTTAATTTTAGAGAAGCCGCAAAATCGAACCTTAGTTTATCATGATTAAATAAGGTTCGATTTTCTGTGCGTTTATAATTGTTTGTTTATTTCCAAAAAAACCTTTTACTACTTTATATTTATTTATTCATAACTTAGCAATAAAACTAATTCCTAAACGAGAAGGGCCTCACAAATATTGACTCGCCAGGGGCCTCGCAATGGCTAAAGCCGCATATAACCGTTGGCTGCGGCCGGCTGGGAATACATTTCTTGTAACTTCCTCCACTCTTACAATTTGTCCTCCACCCTGTATATTAGTTTATAAAATTGTAAGTATTTGTGTAAATTATGGTTATTGTAAGAACTTTTGATTAAAATAACTAATGGTAGGTACGTATATGCAGTAATATTTTTTTCTTCTCAAATCACCACCTACGTTAGATATCACCAACCTATGTAGACCTAGACCTAGAGATAATTTTGTGCTGTATTTTTTTCATTCTTTCTTTCATTGTTATAACTCTTAAGGTGGCCCAACCCGCTTATCTCCCCATACAAAAGGGGAAAGAAGATCACGCCCATATTTCTTGTCAGAGATCCAAAATGTTGCTCAAAATAGCTTTATTTGATCGAACTAGATGTCTGATGACCATTGGCATTGTAAAATTGTGTTTGATTTCTAAGATATAAGGTCCGAAAGTTCGAATTTTTCGCGCGTTTTATACAATAACTTTGGAGGTGGATTACGCAATGATAAAGTAAGAACATCGTAAAAAGATTAGTCATCAGACATAGCTTATTTAATCAAGATTTATGATCTATTTGGTTTTTGTTAGATTTTTGACTACAGCGGTCGTGGTTTACTTTTAGCTATACGTCGTTTTGAAATTAAAATTTTCGTAAATCTTACCAAATCATACGCTATGCACATTTTCTTTTATGTGGACATGTTGCATCTTCTTCATCACGGAGCCTGTCTTATTCTTAGAAACAGAGAAGGTCCCAGAGCGCAACAGCACGGTTTTGTACCGTGCCCGCGAATGAGTTGGGCCCGCCGGGTTGGGCCACCTTAAGAAAAAAATCTCTTGGTGTACATATATTACGTAGCCTATACGGCTTTAGGAGTGCGGAGTACAACGCTTTGTAGTCCTTAGACGAGGGGTTCTCAATGCCAGAAACGTATCTTCCGTGTATCATGAATTTAGTGCTGTATGGGTGTTATTGGGTTAAATTTCGAGGCGAACTCAAACGTAGAGCTCTGCATTTTTCAGACACTAGATTACTGAGGAGTGCCTCGTCCTTGATTGCAGGAGATTTCTCTGTGCTGCAAGTGGCATTCAACCTGCAGCGGCACACCGGCTACTTCCTCATCCAAGTGTATCTCCCGTGCATCCTAATAGTGGTGCTATCGTGGGTGTCGTTTTGGATCCACCGGGAGGCGACGTCGGACCGAGTGGGGCTCGGTATCACCACCGTCCTCACGCTGTCGACCATCAGCCTGGACTCGAGGACCGACTTGCCCAAGGTGCGGTACGCGACGGCGCTCGACTGGTTCCTGCTGATGAGCTTCTTCTACTGCATCGCGACTCTCTTGGAGTTCGCCGGCGTACATTATTTCACTAAGGTGAGGTTTAATTCTCTAACGAACCAGTTCGAATTTCTGCTTTCACTTCTTTTTTATGCAACCTGACATGTATGACTAATACCATATAACTTCGATATAAGTCCAATACACCACATTCCCGAAGGAATTAGGTGCCATGCCAGTACGTTACCTTTATGAGCACGGCTACATTGGACTGGATGGAAAACACGGACAATTTTTAATTGCCGCTTAGACCAATCTTTTTATACAATGCGATGGTACCAACCTGGGCGGGCTTAAGCTCTACCACCTAGTATAGGAAGGGGACCTACAGTTTTACATGGGTTTCGAACCCTGAAGCAACTCCCATTCGTGACGAAATCCATTTATCCAACTCAGAATGAGAAATAAAGTGGTGCATGCTGTAATGGTATGGATTTAAATATATATTTTTTAAAGAAAGGATGTCTGAGGGACATTTCAACGCTGTGCGTGACGCCAGTTGTGACGTATGGTTAAGTAAATGCCATGCGGATATCAGTCGGTGAGCGGGGCCGGGTCCGCAACCAACGTCACAAGATGGGTACTAATTCTGTCTAACCAAATCCAGATAAATTAACTTAATGCACCATGCATTATGAATGATTAAATATATACAAACAAAAAAAAAACCAATGTTCAAGGACGAGCATAAACACAAAAATATACAAGTAGGTAAAGAAATAGAGCAGGTTCCGAATTGGGCCCCCTAATACGAACGACGACACTGAGAAGTGTTACGCGCACTGACTCTAAAGCCGGGAAAAACAAGGTTCGGTACGGTACCTAGTGGTGACGGCCCCCGCGCCGTGAAGCTTGAGCGGCTCGGTGTCTCCTCAGCGGTTGGCGGAGCCCACTCCAAGGAGCACGGAGCGCCGAAGAGACAGGGTGCAGTTGTGCTTCACCGAGCCAGCCCGAAAGCGGCGACGGCGAGACCCCGGGACGCGACTGGCTTCCTCGCGCCGTGGCGGGCGAACAACAAAATGGCTGCCGTCGTGGTCCTCTCCCATTGGCTCTGTAGGATCGTTCGCTTGGCGCGCGCGCATGAGGGAGACAGCATCCTTGAATTGCTGAGTGGTAGAAAGAGACGGTACTAATGTTCGTGGTTTGTTGTTTTGTTTCTAGAAGAATTTTCCATTATGTAGATAACTATAAATGTGCATTGTGAGTATGCATAGGCGCTGACATCGTTCTGAAGGCTACCGTAAGTGTAGTTTAAGGAATATATGACATACAGATATTGATATTGCCTAAAAATTAAAATAATAAAGTAACGTGTGGTACAATGCGAGGATTTTAAACTACTACCTATTCGAACTTTCGGACTTTCTATCTCAGAATCCAAACACTATTTTACATGCGAATAGTCATCAGACATCTAGTTCGATCAAATAAAGCTGCTATGAGTATAATATTGGATCTCTGACAAGAAATATGCGCATGATCTTATGTCCACATTTGTATGGGGAGTTGAGCAGAAAGGCCCACCTAAAGAAAGAGTCGCGGGGGAGGCGGACGGAGCGCGGCAGGAGCACGGCGCGACTCGGCTTCGGTGATTCACGTGACTTGGACCGGCATCCCTCACCCCCCTCGTGACCAGACGTGACCGAGAACCGGGCTAAATCCGTCACGCGGTTTATGAAGAAACTAGCTGCGGTACCCGGCTCCGCTCGGGTTAGTGTCGGCTAAATTATCTCATGGATAAAAAGTAGCCCACATGACTGGTCCAAAATAGGGTCAAACTGGTTCAGGACAATGTATCCATGTACCAAATTTAATCAAGATCGTTCGAGCCGAAATAGCATGATTTAAAGAGAAACATCCAATAATTCCCATTTAGAGCTTCGTTGACGTTTGGTGGCTATTTAAAAAAAAACATTTGCCGCGAGAACCTTTCTGCACTTTCACTGCTACATTGCTTACCTAGTAAGTAACGTGTAACGTAGGTAAGTTGGACGCGTGGACTCCAATCCACAGCCAGCCTCAACATCGAAAACAGTAACCCATCTCGAACCTGACTGCTCCCAGAGATGCTATACATTGATAAAATACGCATATAAATCAGGTAAGTGGTTCGCATGTTATAAGACTTTAAGACTCACTACTTACCCTTCTGGTAATGAAGCGTTATATTATGTAATCTATAAGTTTTTAGTAGAATCAGGCTAGACGTAGATACAATGCACATCTAAATCGAGTAATTGGTTCTCCAGGATTTTATTCTGTTGGTCGCTTTTTAGCGTGATGCCAAGTAGTCCTAAAGTTGCAGGAAATACCAAGCCGTACTTCAGTAAAAGTAAGCGCTGCCGCCGCAAAGCCGAGCCGTGCATAGCATTGCAGTTTGTATGACAGCCCCATCTTAGCGTAAGCGGAACTGAATTCTATTTAGCCAATCCTAATTCCCGGGTAGTTAAATGTACATGTACTAAGTTTTACAAATCGCTAGTGCCTTGAAAATTCGCCAAACGGACACCAAACTGTCACGACGTCTGCCCTCCCCCCGCCGCCGCTCCCCGCCACCGCCCCCGGCTCCTCTCCCCCTAGTGTGAAGTATCGCTACCGGCATCGTTTTCGCAGCCCCGTGAAAGTTCTAAAGCCCATGGGCACATAAATTGTAGCCTATGTGTTATTCTGATGTAAAAGCTATATTATTGTAAAGTTTCATTAGAATCCATTCAGTAGTTTTTACGTGAAAGAGTAACAAACATCCATCCATCCATCCATCCATCCATCCATCCATCCATCCATTATTACAAACTTTCCCCTTTATATTATTTATTAGATTTAAATCAATGTTTTGATAATACAATCAACCATGGAAAGTTTGCAAGTGACTTGTCGGTTTGGAAGGCGTAACCAAGTGCGCACTTGAGTTCCGTAGTTTGTCGAAGTACTTTATGCTGAGCACGAGATGGTTTCAGGTGGGTTCCGGGGAGATACCGATGGACGACTCCGAGTGGGAGGAGCTCATAGAGGAGGTGGGGGGCGACGCGTTCGCCGCGCGGCAGCTCGCCGTACGGCGGCGCAGCTCGGCTCGCTCGGCGCATTATGTTAGTGGACAAGTTTTTTAATAAGGGCCTAAAACTAAAGAAATCACAATGCTGTATGCCTAATATTCCAACTTCACAAGGATGAGGTTAACTTATTGTTTTGTGGTGTGATGTTAAGCAATCTATGAGCAGGAATACTTGCAACCATTATTCTTCTTGTTATTAGGCCGAATAGGCAGTACAGCAGGGGCGGATTTCCCTATGGCTGAGTTGGCCCGAACCTAGGGCTGCAACATTTCGGGGGTGGCAAAACTTGGAGAATGTGGAGAATTTTGCGCTCTGATCTTAATTCCGACCATTCTACTCCAATCGGGAAGAAAACTGTCTATTTATCACGACAGGTGGCGTCTAAGCGAGCTCACACATACAAAAAATAACATACAGACGAATTGAGAACCTCCTCCTTTTTTGAAGTCAGTTAAAAATAAAACAGAATTTATTATAAAATTGTATTTACTCAATCTATGAAATTGAAATGAAAACATTTTCTGAAAGTAAATTGTTCTCAATTTTTCTAATCAAAGAAGTCGTGGGCAAGAAAATCTCACAAAAGTAATACATAAGTCAATGCACAAAACATACCTATTTGTGCTGGTCAATGACGAGAAACAAATGTTCTTCTTTTTCTCTAAACCTTATCCTGACTGCATCATGGAGTTCATCTTTTATCTAAAAACTCGTAAATAAAACTTATCAGTTTGACGTTTTTAAGCTGAAGTCGCTCATGCGATACATTTTAGTCTATGCTCATGCGCCATCTACAACAAGCTTTGAGTTATCTTCCCCATTGGCTGCGAGTTTTGTTTTAGTTCTCCTTTATTTTTTTTCCGAAGAAAAATATGAATTCTCAAATGCGGTTCCACGAGCTTTACTTTGTTCATTTGAAACATTTTGTTTACTACTGGTGCTTAGTATATAAGTTTATAAGCACAAATCGAGACTTCAGGGTTTTCAGGGCTGACTAATTTTACGTACCTAATTGACGGGTGTTTTGTAGGCATACAGAAAGATAAGGAAGCTGTGTCTAGCTTCTAGAGCCGCCACCGACTTAGGGGGTTTCCTTAAGAGGGTAATGAGGTGATCAAGTTCCCTACAATGGCTCGTGCCTCTTTCCTCAGTCAAATTAAAAAACATGTTCCTGAAATTTTGCACTTTAATAAATCCACTGAGAGCTACGTTTGTACGTTTTAGTTTTTTTGATAACTTAAGTTGTATCCATGATATAGTTAAGTCTTTTTATATTTGTATGCAATTTTTTAGATATCTAAATTACGGATATAAGTTAATTTATAAAAAAACCGGCCAAGTGCGAGTCGTACTCGCCCACGAAGGGTTCCGTACCATGGTACAAGATTTATAAAAAAAAACATGGGGCCCCCCTTGAATTTTTATTATTTTATCATTTTACCTATTTTTTGTTATAGCGGCAAAATAAATACATAATTTGTGAAAATTTCAGCTTTCTACCTGTAACGGTTCATGAGAGACAGCCCTGTGACAGACGGACGGACGGACGGACAGCGGAGGCTTAGTAATAGGGTTCCGTTTTCACCCTTTGGGTAAGGAACCCAAAAAAACAAGAACGGACAGACGTAGCTCTGTCCGTTATCCGTTCTCTAGCAGTTGATGTCTGTTGTGCGCAAAATATCAGGAATATATTTCTCAATTCGATTGAGGAGACAGGCACGAGACATTGTATGGAACTAGATCACCTTATTTTCCTTCCCCATTAACATGCGTGTTGTTTAATTATTATTAGGTACCTAAACCGAGGTATATTAACGACAATGCGCTTTACATAGGTAAAGTGATCTAAATTAATAAACCTTTGTGATTGTGTCGTAAGAAACCCTTGTTCATAGTTCATAGTTCAAAATATTTATTCAGTAGAGTATGTTATTTCAAGTGCAGCTAACTGCACTTAATGCTATAAAACATGTCAACATTTTACTATAAGTAAAATAATAATAATTCATACTGTCAAAATGCCCTGTCGGTTGGCAATTAATATTGTTATTACAGATTAAAATTAAAATTAAGAATACTGACACTATAATTAGGCAAGTACAAGTCAATAAACACGAATAAGTGATTAAAATTGGTGATACAAAAAATCGTCAACAGAATAAGATAATAGGTCGGGGAAAAAGTCTTTTCGCATTATAGTATGTATGAACTTGTAATAAAATCGCTTTGGCTATACTATTTGTATCTGGCTGGTTTTGGTATCATTGAAAGTTTAAATTTTAAAGAACATAATTCCAAATTCAAATTAGGAAAATGTGTGATTCTCATTTGTTTTTCGTACTGTCAAAATGAGTGAATCTAATGAAGAAATTCGATACATTTTAAAATTTTACTACAAAAAAGGTAAAAATGCAACGCAAGCCGCGAAAAAAATTTGCGATGTTTATGGACCTAGTGCAGTGTCTGTGAGAGTAGCACAAATTTGGTTTAAGCGTTTTCAATCCGGAAATTTTGATGTCAAAGATGCACGTCGCTCTGGTCGCCCTATTACGGATAAAATGGATGCCATTTTTGAAAAAGTGGAGCAAGATCGGCATATCAGTAGTTACGACGTAGCTGAAGAACTAGGAATTGACCACAAAACAGTTTTGGCGCATTTGAAAAAAACTGGGTACACAAAAAAGCTCGATATTTGGGTACCTCACGAGCTCACTGAAAGAAACCGAAAGAAACCTAATGAACATCGTGTACTCATTTGTGATTCTTTATTACGACGTAATGAAACCGAACCATTTTTGAAGAAGCTGATAACTGGTGATGAAAAGTGGATCACGTACGACAAGAACGTGCGAAAAAGGTCGTGGTCAAAGGCCGGTCAAGCTTCACAGACTGTGGCGAAACCCGGGTTAACTCGCAACAAGGTGATGCTGTGTGTGTGGTGGGATTGGAAGGGCATTATTCATTATGAGCTGTTACCACCAGGCAGGACCATCGATTCTGAACTCTACTGCGAACAACTGATGAGATTAAAGCAAGAAGTTGAGCGAAAGCGGCCGGAATTAATCAACAGAAGGGGTGTGGTTTTTCATCATGATAACGCTAGACCTCACACATCTTTAGCCACTCAGCAAAAACTAAGAGAGTTTGGCTGGGAGGTGTTAATGCATCCGCCGTATAGTCCTGACCTTGCACCTTCAGATTTCCACCTGTTTAGGTCTCTTCAGAATTCTTTAGGCAGTGTCAGGTTAACATCACGAGAGGACTGCCAAAACCACTTGTCGCGGTATATTGATCAGAAGTCCCAATATTTCTATAGCAATGGGATCATGTCCCTACCTACAAGATGGCAAAAAGTTATCGAACAAAATGGTACCTACATACTTTAGTTAAATGTAAATAAACCATATTAAAAAATGTTTTGAATTTTCTTAAAAAATGCGAAGAAACTTTTTCCCCAACCTATACATTTTCGATTAATAAGTTTCTCACATTCTTTATAAATTGTTCTATTTCCAGACTTTTAAAATGGCATGGAATATTGTTATACATTTTAATTTTTAAATGATCGCCCTGTTGCTGAACTCGAGCAAGATGTGTTTGGGGTAAGATACAATTGTTTCTAAATCGAGTGGGATATTTGTGGACCATTTCTTGCCGCACCATGCTTTCACGGTTTCTATGGATATGTGTTAGACATTCCAGTACATACTGAGCAGGTAATGTTAGAATTTGTGCTTGTTTAAAATAAGTACGGCAGGAGGTTCTACTCTGTAAACGAAAAATTATTCTTAGTGCCCTTTTCTGTAAAGTAAATACTTTTTTGGCTTGAGTGGCATTTCCCCAAACAATTTAACATTAGTCCCATCACATAGGTTAGAGAGTTCAGTGTCCAAATCATTTTGATGCCTATTGGTCGTCGTGAACTGTATGAGTACAGTTTTGTCATTATTTAGGCATATTCCATTAAATTCCAACCATGACTTTGCTGATTCCAACGTTACTTTAAGTTTACATTTAAGAATTTCATTACTAGGAGCTGTCACAGCATGGTTGGAATCATCAGCAAACAATGTAGGTTTCTTGGGTATAACGCATGGAGCTGTCCCGCCATTACATGCAGCAATGGCGTATGCACATGCACACAATACCGGTCATTGCTACGTGACCACAAGCATCGGTAAACGATCTGCTTCAGAGCAACTGTGGCGGATTCCGCGAATGCGACGAGAGCGCCAGCGGGGGCGGCGACACGGTGCTTACGGTGGAGAGGACCACGCAGACGGACACGCGAGTCCCGCGCTGGCGGCAGCTGCTCTACTGTCTCGCCGGCGACGACGGCTACAGGCGGCAGAGACAGCGCGAGGCTGGTGAGTGCAATACTTCTTTGTCGCTTTCGAGTCGAAAAAACGATCGATCGAGGGCCTTCTCAGCCCGACATTTTTTTTAAATTTATTTAGAGTATCTCAACATGTAATGACACAAAAACAAGCATAGTAACACAACCAGATGCCGCAGAGTTCAAAAATATGGTATTTAGCTGACAAAGTACCTAGGTGTCTGTGTATTTTTTTTGTGCACTGAATAAAAAAACCTACGATCACACAGAAGAAAACTTTGACTTCGATGTGTTTGTATTTGTAACCACTAAATATTTAAGTATTCATAGAAAGATATATTCATATATATTGTATTGTTTTTATATATTTAAACAAAAAAAAGACAATATAAAGATAATATTTATGCCTATATGAATAAACTAACAATAAAGAGGACTCTTATTCCAAAAAGTTTTAAATATATTTTTTAAACGAACCATGATTGCAATTAAAAATATCAATGTTACATCTGCCCAAAGCGGCACTATCGACAGCAAAACCGGGCACCGCATCTAATCAATGCTTTGTAATTGTTGCAGGTGGAACACGCGGCCACATCAATAGTGTGTCTTACATCGACCGCGCTGCGAGGGTCCTCTTTCCCGCGTCGTTTGCGCTGCTCAATCTGTTCTACTGGCTCGTTTACGCCATCTCACATGACCACTTTTCCTGGTCCGACAATCCTATCAACAGCCTCTCCCACTGACTCGTCTACATCGACCGCGAGTGTTCAATTCCCGTAACTAGTTGTACGATCTCTAATACTATACTCCTTCCTCGACCTCGTTGCAGGAGTCCTCTTTCCCGCATCCTAGACCTACTTCATGGATTCAGTCCCTTCATCGATAGCAAACAAATAATCCTCCTTCCTTCAGCTAGTCCTATTTTTCGCGTATAGTCATGAGAGACGGTATGGCTTCGCCTAGTCCTACAAACTTATGAACAGCCTCTCGCACCAACACTGCGCCTAATTCCCTGTTCTAATGGCTCATACCAGCTATCTACTTTACTCTAAATAGATTTGCAAAATTTTGGCGAGGAGAAAATATTTTACATTGACTCATCAACGGATCTCCCAATGGTTAAAGCAAGAACCGGGTTGAATTAGTTCCATATTTGTGGATCCTCCCAAAATGTGCGGGGATTATCCTAGATTAGCTATAATGGTTCCACGGAAATGGCGATTTATTTACTTTTAGTAAAATTTGTATTAGTCATAAATAATTCTCCCCAGCTATCAACGGTCCCGATTATGTACTTCAAACCCTTTCTAATGTAAACAACAATCGATAGAAGAATACCACAAGTCAAACTACTCATTTATTAATTTTATTTATCAATGCGTAATAAATTAGATATTGGTATATTTTCGTGTTTATCAAACAGGTGAAGACGTTCGCCTATCTATCCGTTAGAGGTGTGACACAGTATCTGATATACAACTCACGTCTGATATCATATATTTTATTACATTTCGATTATTCCTGGAAGTATGGTCACCGCAGATGATGTATAGATACGCGAACGTAATCTGCTCCGAAATCATTTATGTAGATGTGTTCAGTCTACCATGTGTACCCAATTTATTTTTATTGAATATTTAAGTGCAATAAAAAAGACATTTGATAACAGAGTGGTCAGTCTGAGTTCCCACTTAAATTGGCGTTTACGGCAAACCGATCGATTGGCGTTTTCCGTAAAAACGTCAGACTCCATACAAGTTTTTACTAGATATTCTGTGGTTTTACTTCTTCAAGCTGTCAAAGTCAAACTTGGGCTTCCGATTTGTATGAAAACGCGGAGTCGACGTAAACGGCAACGTCGACGTATTCACGGCAACGTTAAGTAAGCTGTCAAATCAAACTCGGACTCGCAAATGTTAGTTCGCTTAACGCACACTGCGCGCTCTTCAATTTCTCCATACATTTGAAAATGCCAGTCGATCGGTTTGCCGTAAACGCCAATTTAGGTGACAACTAAGATTTCGGGTACAGATTTTCATTGTATAACAGATACTGTGTAACCTTAAAAGGATGAACAGGCGAACGACTCCGCCGTGTATACACTCTAGTAGGCATATGCTTGATATTTACAATTTGCTGTCAGCAACATTTATACAAATTACTAGGATGGGTTAGAATATCACACACACAACTGTAACAAAATTTAACAACAAAATAGAAATATAAACAATGTTATATAAGAATGTAAACATTTCGAAAAGTCTATAGAATTGTTGGTACTGTAAGAATTATTTGTCAATATGTTTTTGACATTATAAAAGTGTACAGGGGCAACTAAAGGAGGTGGGTCACGGCTGTACGGGCCAACATTTAAAAACAATTATTGATGGTGCATCAATCTTTCATATTAGCATTTTACGTGTCGAGGCAAACTGGAATCAAGGGGGTTTTAGATGCCAAGAACTTGTCTAATCGTCAGTACACATATGCAAAAAATTGCATTTTACCTCTGGTTCTGGGCCGTCGTCTCCATTTGCCATTCGACCGATTATTTACACATTTGTAGATATTATTACTTTATCTAGGTATATATCCACAGGAGTTTATCTGTACTGTAGAAATGTAATAGCTACTTAAAATAAAAAGGAATACGATATGCAGTGATGCAGATTTGACCTCAGGTCCTAAGCTCCCGCTTGTTCAGATGAGAAGTACCACATTCCACCGTTCATCCATACAGATTTTACGTATATCTGTCATTATGCAGTTCCGTTTATTTAAGGAATAATCTCACTCGGGTTTTTTTGAAGAAAACTCTGAAAAGATAAGTGTTCAAAATCACGTAAACCATTTTTCTCATTAATAATCTTTGCCGATATTCCGAGATTCCACCTCCTTTTATGTGTTTCCTTTTAATCTATATTTCGTTTGAATAGAATCAAACAAAGAAAACCAATCACAAATTAGAACACCTCGCTCTAAGGAAACTATCTTTTGTCTATATAAATATGGCTCCTGAATGATATTTTGTCTAATAGCTAAATGTAACAATAGAATTCAGTTAGGATCATAAGACAATAGCGTTGTAAGTACAATTTGAAGGAATACAGTAGGAATGTTAAATTCGTTAAACTAAGGCTTTGCTGTTAGAATATTATAAGTCTATAGAGTATTCAATTGTTTAGCTCAAATATTTACAAGTAGATATAAAAGTATTGACAAGTATAGTCATTTACACCAATATTATCCATATTTCTTTAATAAATTAAACACAGACTTATGTCATATTCAGTTGAGTGTAGTACTAAGTACTGACTCATAAATAATAATTTTCTATTGTAGGAAAAACATCCAGAATAAATAGATAAACTCATTCATTGCATGATTAAATTTGTGCCACTCCCATATCTCGACAAATCACCAAGTTTGATCACATACTTTGGTTGATCAGCATTTCTCTCAACTACTATGAAAATATAAACCAAATACTATGAAACATGCACTTTTCCATTTTATTTTTGTCATGGATTTCGGCCTGTCCAGAGGAAGTTGAACAGGGAAATATTGCAATTAAATTTGGAAAAATAATTGATGCAAGCGAAATGATTAGTTTAATACTTAAGGTGGCCCAACCCGGCGGGCCTAACTCATTCGCGGGCACGGTACAAAACCGTGCTGTTGCGCTCTGGGACCTTCTCTGTTTCAAAGAATAAGACAGGGTCCGTGATGAGGAAGATGCAACATGTCCACAAAAAAGACAATGTGCATAGTGTATGATTTGGTAAGATTTACGAAAATTTTAATTTCAAAACGACTTATAGCTAAAAGTAAACCACGACCGCTGTCGTCAAAAATCTAACAAAAACCAAATAGATCATAAATCTGTATTAAATAAGCTATGTCTGATGACTAATCTTTTTAAGATGTTCTTACTTTATCATTGCGTAATCCACCTCCTAATTTATTGTATGAAACGCGCGAAAAATTCGAACTTTCGGAACTTATAATTTAGAAACCAAACACAATTTTAAAATACCAATGGTCATCAGACATCTAGTTCGATCAAATGAAGCTATTTTGAGCAAAATTTTGGATCTCTGACAAGAAATATGGGCGTGATCTTCTTTCCCCTTTTGTATGGGGAGATGAGCGGGTTGGGCCACCTTAATTGAAAAAACTAATCTTTTTCTTCACAGAATATAGTAAAATGGCAACAAAGTTTATAGTTTGTAATGGCCTCAAGAAGAGCTTTCCAATGTTACGGCAGTGACTACCTTAAGCCTCATAGTTACACTTTAATCAAAAGGTCTTTTATAAATATAGTCAGAGTGTAAAAATGCTATAAGCTAACTACAAACGAGCCGAATCGTAGTTTACGTATTCGTGGTTCGGTTGGAACACAGTACATTTTAGGGCCAATTATAATTTTATTCATTTTAAATATTACAATAATGATCTCATTTGAGAAATAGCCAGAAATGCAATTTTAGCCCTATATATTTAGCACATCTTTCTTAAACTAAATTGAACACTATCATATCGTCAAACAACATTTTAAATACATATGCCTTCCTTCGGTCCCATACGAACACTAACTTAGCATTCATTCATTGATCTAGATGGATACTGCTCATCAGCTTCAAGTCAATATTTTCTTTTTATCTTATTACATATTGCTATTCATCGTTGTTTGCATCAATAAACCAGAATGCGATCGGGGTCCTTTTCACTCTTCGATACCATAATGGGGAAGTTAACATTTTTTCCATCAATACCATTAGTTAATACAGTCTTAATGAAAACCCCATTTCAGTTATTTATAACCAACAATGGGCCCCAATGTTATTTAGGTCATTAAAGACAAAAATACGAAATATGGAAAAACACAGAGCATTATTGATCTCTTACATAGAGGGTGTTTGGTAATTCGATACATTCCTTCTGAGGGTTCATTCTAGAGATAATTTGCAACATTTGGCCCAGTGAAATGGGGGCCTAATGTCAATATATTTTTAGTTATTTAAGTTTTTTTTTTAATGTTCTGTGTTATTTGAAAAAGTAATGATTGTAAAATAACTACTACACTCTGGGCATTTTATCAGCGATTTTCTAATAGCTGATGAATGAGAGACTAATTGAAAACTTGAAAACTAATTCAAAATATCCATAATCTCAGAAATAAAGGGTCATAAATGACAGTTTATGTAAAAAAAGATACAAAATTTATTTAAACCAAAGAGGATTACTAAAAAAAAGTATGACACGAAGCATACACATTATGGAAATAACTTCATTATTTCATAAGCTTCCAGAAAAGGTACAAATGTTGTCCACTTTCACACAAGTTTCATATTAGAAAATTGCTGATAAAATGCCCAGAGTGTAGTTATTTTCAATCATCACTTTTTCATAATGACAATAATGATTTCATCAACAAAGTATGAAGGTTAACTATCCAAAGCAAACGTGCACAAAAAACCCATCACCAACCAAAAACCACAAACGTGGACCCAATTCAGGTTTTTACTACTTTTATGGTTGCACTCAAACACTACGTTTTCAATGTCGATTAGTCTCGTACAAGGAGAGTTAACTCCTCGAAATAAACCAAATTGGAACATTTTTATAAGAACAATTAATCAAATATTTTAGCTTACACAAGTTATTGTTTTCAGGAGTGTACAGCTCTTCGCGAATAACAAAATAACTGATCCAAATATTATCACACGCGGCATACATATTTATTAGCCTTACAAGAGTCTTATTAAAACGCCTTTTAAAATATACATACAGATAGTACTGTTATAGAAATTACTAAATTCAGATCTGGATAGATTTTCTATGACATTGCTATTACAAAACTATATAAATATAGGCACTACCTACTATAGAGATATGAAATTTACTGACATCACTTAGGCCTTTGTTAGAATGTAGGCCCTTAACAGTATAAAGCACTGACAACATGGAATAGGTCACACACTCAGATGGCACAGGTGAATAAATTAATTACATAGTTTACACATCTACAATTTCATGTGGAACAGTCATCCCACAGATTTAAACAATATTTACTTTTTCGTACTGAACAAATAATTTTATTTTCTCACTGAATATAAAATATATGTAGAAACGACAGTGAATCAGGGGTCTCTTAAAGAGTTCTTAGCTATAAGACAATATTATTTTATTAGCCGGACTCACACTATACTTACTTATAAAGGAGCTCTTAACAGTATTTAGGGTTCCGTACCCAAAAGGTGCCAACGGAACCCTATTACTAAGCCTCTGCTGTCCGTCCGTCTGTCCTTCCGTCCGTATGTCACAGGGCTGTATCTCATGAACTGATATAGCTAGGCAGCTGAAATTTTCACAGAGTATGTATTTATTTTGCCGCTATAATAGGTTTAATTAAAAAATAATAAACTTTGAACGGGACCCCCATACAAAAAACGTGATTTTGTGGTGTTAAATCATGTACGATGGTACGGAACCCTTCGTGTGCGAGTCCAGCTCATACTTGACCGGTTTTTTACTTTAGTAAATGTGTCTTGCGCATGTTCGATTCTGCATGCATATTATATTCACACACTAGCATCCATAGAATGGATTGTTTTTTTTTTATTAATAAAACTAAAAATACAAGTATGTACAGCATGATCTCGATTTTATCTCTATTTGCAATGTAACGAAACCAAAGTACACGACAGTATAACAATAAGAAAAGTTCGAAAATCACTTAGAAAATAAATTCTTTGCCACACCAATCCAAGGAATCTACTACCAACAATTTTGTAAATACAAATTATTCCCAATTGTTTATGATTATATCCACTTTCTGTAACTGGGGTAAACTAAAAAATGTGCATGGATTTTGGTTTCAAATCCACATTTGTAACATTTCTACCAACCTACGCTTCTAAATAATCACATATTACTAAGATCGAATCCACCAAGCCAATATATACCCACAAGACTAGAAGATTGGTCACGATATTTGTAGGCAAGTTTGATCAGCAACACATTTCAATTCATTCAATATACTACATTTATTACGTAAATATTAATTCCGGACAGGTACATCGATTTAATATTTATCTCATCATATTAACCATGTAAAAAGTGGTTAAGTTAATGTAAATAATGTTGGTACAATAACATCTGCTTCTGCGTTATATGTCAATTTGTATATTAAATATCACTCATCTACTTGAGTTCTTATGTCACACATATAAAATCACAGATAATCTAGTTTCTCAATAAATATTTGTGTATCCCTAAAGACAACTCGGCGACAGGAGGAGGACATTAGGAGGGACGCTTGCCCACCAGCAGGTAGACGTTCATGTGGTCCTTCCCCTTGACGTAGACGCTGCCGCGGGGCTCGAACTCGTACCGCCCCAGCAGCTGAGGCAGGCACGCCTCGCCGAGCTGCACGCGGCCCGGGACGCCCGTCGAGTCCATCCGGCTCGCGATGTTCACCGCGTCGCCCCAGATGTCGTAGTACAGCTTCGTGGTGCCAATGACGCCGGCCGTCACGTCCCCGCTGTTGTACCCCACGCGGAGTATCAGATCGAACTCGAGCAGGTCCCGATTGAAGCTGTCTATGACCTCCTGCATCGCCGTCGCAAAGTCGAGCAGCGCGTGCAGGTGCTCCGAGCCGCGACGCAGCCGCGGGTTCAGCCCGCTCGCCGCCATGAATGTGCTCCCTATCGTCTTTATCTTCTCGACGCTGCGAAACTCGGGACGCTCGAGCAGCTCGTCGAAGTCGGCTATGAGCTCGTTCAGCACTCGCAGGTACTCCTTGCCGCGCAGGTACGACTCGTCGTACATCTCGTTGAAGTTCACAATCGACGCGAAGATGACGCCGACGTCGCGGTGGTTCTCCGAGTACTTGGCGGTGCTCTTGAGTTGCTCGGCGACGTGCCGCGGGATGATGTTGTGCAGGAGCCAGTCGGCCTGGTTCCGCATGCTCTGCACCTTCGATCTGTCACGGTTCGCGACCACGTTGCTGTGGAAACTGAGCCGGTAGCTGATCTCGAACTCGCGGTTCAGGAACCACACGAGCATCAGCAGCAGAATAAAAGCTATGTACAGCTCTTTGAGATGGACGTCGTGCTTAGGGTTTGTGTAAATGGAAAAATGCAATGAATCGTGGTCACTGACGTTCTCGCCTCCGAGAGGTTGGGCCCTTAGGTGCATTCGTTCAACGGAATCGTTTGAGTTCGCAAAGCTTAAATTGTTCATTGTGCTCCCCATGAGCAGAGGGACGAACCCTTCGTTGGCATCTTTGCGTTCGCTTAAGGTACGATGAGTATTATACGTATGACTGGGACAGTGCTGCACGGTCAAGCCCAGAAACAGAGCGACGTACAGCGTCACCAGACAGTTCTTGACGAGCCAGTTCATTTGAGTGAAGTTGCAAAAGTGCACGATTCCGATGCACATGAGATAAACGTAGTAAGATTGCTGCCCGTTGAGAATTTTATCGGCGGTGCAGGCGCAGGAGAAGTTAATGAGCACGGCTAGCATGGGTATGCTGAGGAGTACGCTGCCACTGACGTGCCAAGGGTACCAGTCGGAGATTTTTTTGAAGACTTTCTCGGAGCGGCGTATCGTGCGGGTGTCGGACCTCGCGTCCTTCGATATCTTCCACTTGACGTAATGTCTATAGACGCACAGCCCGACCGCCGTAGTTTGCAGTATCACAAACAGAGCGAACCACCCGAGCCACAGCTCCCAGCTGTCGTACAGAATGAAGAGCGCAGCAGAGAGGAAGAGGAATATGATGCACGAGAGGAGTATGTCGAGGGCGGTGTTGAAGCGTGAGGTGGCGAGGGTCGGCGGGGACTCCTCCTTGTCGTCGCTGCGGTGGGCGCTGCTGCGGTACTGGCGCTCCATCTCCGTTGTCTTGAAGAAAAGAGTGAACGGAGACAGCGGGGTCCGCACGAAGTAGCTGAGACCTGATCGGGCGTTTTCTTGGACACATCTAGAAACAAAATGATTAAACATTAACTCCTCTACGACTAGTGCAGCATTATTGTATATGTAAAATCATGCATCTTTCTATATTTTTCATTCAGTAAATTATTTACCAATTTGAAATTAAAATGCACAGTACAAATACAATTCTAATGCAGATTCAAAAAAATTATTGCACTAGTAAATTTTACTTGCCAGAAGTCCTGAAAATCTTGAGTTTAAGTCAAAATGAAAAATGTCACCGCCAACCAAAAGATCCACTTCCGCACTTTGCGTGGCATTACTTGAGCAAATATGATTTTTCGTAGACAGTTCCTAATCACACACGACTTCAAAAAAGGAGGAGGTTTTTAATTCGTCTGTATGTTTTTTATGTGTATGTTACTCGATATTTACGAAAACTGTCAACCGACTTGAATAAATATTTTTCTTCACACTTCTAAAGTGTACAGGGTGACTGGGTAAAGATCGGTCAGACTAACACAGGGGGCTCCATATCTGATACGTAATCTAAAACTGTAATTATATCGTCAAGTTATTTTTTTTTTTTTTATTTCCCCTAAAATTCTTAAGTATAAAACGCCTACTAACCGAAACGGTTAGTAGTACGGCTAACGCATAAAGCTAGACTCCCCTACCCCTTCCCCCGCGCCCTTTATGCCCCGACCGCCGCACGCGGGCCTTTCAGTTTCAGTCAGTACCTACGCAGTTTGCGTGAGCGTCATAGGTATCGTGAGACACTCTCAAGTCCCGATTTACGAGTTTTTAAGTTTGCGTAATATCAGTACGACATGTAATTTACGAATGCTGAATACGCTGACATTGTCAGGACTTACGCGATAGCGAACGACAATACTAGCGAAGCCACCAGATTGTACGCTGAAATGTACCCCGGACGAAGGACACCTGGAACCTTCTTACGTGTAACCCAAAGGCTCCGAGATTACGGACAGTTCACAGTACCTGCTTACGCGCGTGCATAAGGTAACCAGATGTTACCTGTGAACATGCAAGAGGCCATTCTAGAATACCACCTACTTTCATGAAGATCGCGACCGACATTTTCATTTTCAACGTGTCCAAGAGTTGGGGTTAACGACCATGGGCCAAGGACAGTGTTTTGTGAATAGTTCCTTCGTCATTACAAGAAATCATTTTATTCACTGATGAATCATTGTTCACCAGAGCAACCACCAGTATTAAACGTTCATAATGAACATTGGTGGAGCTATAACGTCTAATTTGGTAAGTAGTCACACCTTTTTTATTTGAATCATTTTGAAAATATGAAACCATGAATTAATTAATACCCACCTGATTATTTACTTAGTAACAATGTAATTTAAATCGGGATATTCCCCAAAGGTACCTAGGTTTTACGGTTTTAAGCCAGGAGAATGATTTCACACAGGTGAGGCGCACCCCCCGCGCCCGCCCACCGCGCCGGCCGCTTCCCAGCGGTAGGTAGCTATGCGGATGGGAAACAGTCAGCTGACCGCTTGTGTTGTAACATGACGTCATAATGTGACCATGATTTATGGACATTTTCAGCGTATGCTTCTTGCAGTTGGATAGTGGTATGATTAGGATTAGGCCTATTGATTTGATCGACCTTTACCCTGTCACCCTGTATATCACAGAGGTGGACCTTTCATATATTTTTTTTAAGAAAGCTAAGGGTAGGAAATACTAAAAAGAGTGAAACAAAAACAGTTTTTAAAAACATTGAAGCGACTCCAAGCACCTGAAAATGTATGATGGACCCCTTATGTGCTTTTGTACCGCCTTCTACTCCACGTTGCTCGAAGTCGGTTCAATGTTTTTTAAAACTGTTATTTAAATGGCAGCAACGGACCGTATGAGCTGCAAGTCGGACTGCTTCCGCAGTTTGTGCAGCGAGTCGGCGCGCTGGTGCGCGAGCGGCGCGGGCAGGCGCACCCCTCCCCCTCCCGCGCCCGCGCCTCCCCCGCCCCCACTCCCGCCACCGCCCCCCGCGCCCGCCTCCACCTCGCTCACGCTCGACTGGCTCGACGTGTAGTAGCCGGAGACGCGGTGCTGCATCATGTCGTGCGAGACCACCAGCGCCGACTGGTTCAATGCAAATATCTGCAACCGAGTGTTAATCAACAAACTGAACAAAGCCAAGGAAAAAAAGTAAATAAAACTGTAACCTGACTACTAAAAGGTAAGAACCAAGGTAGGTAGGCTATGTTTGATATCATCGTTTTATTGGTTTTTCAAACAGCACCTACCTTGTTTAGTACATGGTTAAGTTACAATTTTTTTAAACTTTTTTTTATTTTCCGTGCCTGTTACCAGGGCCATAATAACTAATCGATTGATACTTTATTCAACAAAATCGGATGAATAGTTTAGGCGCTACGGTGGAACATACGTAAATACAAATAGACACACATAGACTGCTAAAATCATAACCCTTCCTTTTCGTTTCGACACGAAGCCAAAAGGAAGGAGCCTTAACGCGCAAGAACTTCCCACAAGACGCTATTTAGTGCAACCAACATTCGATTTCGTGCACTTAGACCAGCATGAGCGTGCTGTGCTTACAAGTCGAACAAAGTGTGGGAGTGAGACGTCAACTCAATGATCACTACCGCTAGTTTGAGATAGATGGAACATTTGAAACTACCTGATGAGACAACTATTCAAATCGTTATTTATATCAAACGAGCGCGGACCATCTCATTTCATTTCATTTCATTTCATTTATTTAAACTTTTTGGTAGTCAAACTACACCAAGTTACGTCACAAAGATCCGCGGATTCGATCAACCCAGTAAAGAAGAACCCGCAAAGAAACTTCACGGGTTTACATAACATATTTTTCCGTCCACAATTATGAAATACATACTTAGATCTAAATGCTACTGCCAAACAATTCCTTGGCAGAACAGTTCGCGTGACATCTGCTTCTGTGTTATATGTCAATTTGTATATTTACCAGTAGATACAAAAGTATTGACTAGGATAGTCATTTTACACCAATGTAATCCATATTTATTTAATAAATTAAACACAGACTAATGCCATAGTTGAGTATAGTACTAAGTACTGACTCATAAACTTAGTGTAGCGCAACCATAGACTTAAAGCACCTAGTGCCAAGAACCTTTTTCACCAGCACCTGAATGCACCATCAGTGCGTTATCACTGGTACGTGGCTACGCTGCTGCCATTCGTATGAGTTTGGTATTGTATTGTAGGGTTCCAAGCTCCCAAGGTATCCCTCTGTCCGCCCGTCGTGACGGCGAGCAGCACAGTACCTGCTGCTGGATGCTGGAGCGGCGGCTGGTGCCGGGTATGCCCGAGTCCTTGCGGCTGTCGACGGAGGGCCGGCGGCTGACGCGCTCGCCAGCGCGCGGACCCGGCGGCGCCTCGCACGCGCGCTGCGCCTGCTCCCACGGCGTGTGCGTCGTGATGGTTGAGCTGCGCGCTCGGCACACGGGACTCTGAAAAGTAACAAAACATCATCTTGGAGGTTGCGGCGACCTTAGCGCTCACCAGCGGGCATGGAAGGACGGTAGAAGTGATCAAAACTCATTCGTATGGCGGTAGCGTAGCCACAAGTAGCTAAAACTTGTAGCCTAGTGGCGCGGGTATTAGACTAGCATACCAGAGGTCTGGGTTCAAATCCTCGCCCCGTTCATGCACCACTTTCGTTCACATTCTGAGTTAGATAAGTGCATTTCGTCACGGATGCGAGCTGCTCCATGGTTCGGAATCCATGTAAAACTTTAGGTCCCCTTCCCCTAGGTGGTAGGGTTTAAGCCCGCCCGGGTTGGTACCATCGCATTGGATGAAAAGATGGTCAAAGCGGCAATGAAAAATTGTCCGTGTTTTCCATCCAGTTCAATGTAGCCGTGCTCATAAAGGGAAGGTCCTGGCATGGCACCTAATTCCTTCGAGAATGTGGTTTAGTAGCCGTGCTCATAAAGGGAAGGTCCTGGCATGGCACCTAATTCCTTCGAGAATGTGGTTTATTGGGCTAATATCCATCCATGTCAGGTTGCATAAAATAAATGTATGTACGCATAAAATTTGTATAAACGCATACATTTTTGAAGTGAAAACTTCTTTAGCGGCGCTGAGCACTTTTTTTGGATCGGTAAAAACTTCCAAACTCGCGTCAGGGTCACGTGATGCTGATCGAAAAAGCGAAAGATTGAAGTGAAAACTTCTTTAGCGGCGCTGAGCACTTTTTGTTGGATGGGTAAAAACTTCCAAACTCGCGTCAGGGTCACGTGATGCTGATCGAAAAAGCGTAAGATTGAAGTGAAAACTTCTTTAGCGGTGCTGAGCACTTTTTGTTGGATGGGTAAAAACTTCCAAACTCGCGTCAGGGTCACGTGATGCTGATCGAAAAAGCGTAAGATTGAAGTGAAAACTTCTTTAGCGGCGCTGAGCACTTTTTGTTGGATGGGTAAAAACTTTTCACTTCTGCCGGCACTCCCGGAGTGCTACCGGTGTTTTTTTTATGTAACTTTACATGAATTGCTAATACAACACCATACTGGCATGGCCCAGCACACCTCATGGGAACTAGCCACCTTCTTTATATTTCTGTGGATGCAAAACACAAAAAAATGTTTTGCCATTCTGACCATTTGTCATGCAATGTAACGATACCAACTTGGGTAGGATTAACGGGGATTAAAGAAGAGCTAGTTTTATGTGGAATCCGAACCACGAATCCCTTAGTTGACTCTTACGAGGGTTGCGGGAAAGAAATTGTGGATACAATTGTATTAATTTTAAATGCCGAAACCCACACAGCACGAAATTAAATCAATTTAACTAGATAGAAGCGAGTCAGTACTCAAACAAGGGGATGGCCTTGACCACTCTGCTGTCATATCAATAAAGGGCATAAAATAATGGGCTATAAAAATATCCTAGTATATGTACAACATTGTTACTGCGACTTGTGCATTGCAGCTTTTCCTCCACAATTCCGATTCCGGCTTTTGAGTTATGAGTATATTGTGCTCGAATAGTTTCTTCGTGGTGTTTTCCTTCACTGTAAGTGTTTGCATAAATTCGATGCACTAGACATATCATCGCAGGCAAGGCAATATAGGGGTTTCTTGGGGGATTAGATAGAAGGGAATTTACGCTCTATTCTGAAGGTCTATTCTCAAAATTCTCAAAGTCGGTTAGTTACACATGCGTAAAAACCATTAAAGAAATATTGGTATTATTTAGTGTAGAGAATACTAAATAATCTTTACATAAAAGTTATCTGTGACGGTAAATCATTTTGTTAGTACTCAACTGATTCACCCAAAATGTTGAGATTTCTTTATCAATTTTAGATAGCTCGTGAGTATTAGGTATTCAGACTGTCACGAAATATGAAGTGCATGACTAACTGATTTTGGTACATGATAAGATAAGTAGATTGTATAAATCAAGACAAAGGATAACTTCGAGTTAATAACCCATCTCTCTGAAAAAAATTGAGGACTTTATGAGGTCATTTTATCTGATTAAAAAGTTTAAACAAAATCAAATTGTCAACGCAACAATAGCATACAAGTATCTAAAATCAGCAAAGTAGAAAGTATCAACAGACAGCAAAGTAGTAGAGTTACAGATATTCCTGACCATATCGATATCACTAACACAAAATTTCTTGGAGTAGTTATGGACAAAAATTTAACTTGGTGCAGCCACGTTGAGATAATCTGCAAAAAACTTTCTTCGGCAATATATACACTAAAAATATTACGCTCTGTAACTGACTACGCCTCGCAAAGATGCGCATATTTCTCGTATTTTCATTCCGTGATGAGCTACGCAATACTTGTTTGGGGAAATAGTAGCCACGCTAAAAAAGTTTTTATTTTGCAAAAGCGAGCAATCCGTACAATTTTTCGATTACATATTAGAACATCTTGCCGTATTTACTTTAGAAAGGCAAACATCCTTACGCTTCCTTCTCAATACATTTTGGAATGTCTTTTGCATGTGCATAAAAATCGTGGAGATATACTCAGGCATGAAATGGTTCATAAGTATCCAACTCGATCAAGACATAATTTTGTCTTGCCCCATACGCATCTGTCCCGAGTAAAGCATCAGGCTGACCATTTGAAAATAAAACTTTATAATCATTTACCAGAATATTTGACTGTTTTACCATTATCGCAATTTAGAAATAAGGCCAAGAATCTCCTAATTGACAATGTATTTTATCGAATTGAAGATTTTTTATTACACAAATTTGATTACAAATGATATGTATTGACAATGAATTAATTTGATTAACTATGAGCTTTAATATTTCAATTTTAATGATTATTTATATTTGAATTTTGGTTTGCTTTAACCGACCACACACTTATTTTATTTTTAAGTTAATTTAATTAGTATAATTATTTTTTAATTTTTTGGACAACTTTAAAGGCTTTTACTTTTTATTGTATTGTACTGATGTAATCAATTGATATGTATAAAACACTTAATATGACGTATTCTATAGCATTAAGTGCTTGCAATGTAATATTGTATACTTGAAAAAAAATGCTCCACTGAATAAAGAATTTGAAATATGAAATATGAAATAAAAGTAACATCATACATCATAATATCTCATAACTGCGAAAAATGTATGTTCAGAGAAGGTAGAACTTAGTTATATTCAACGCTTCACTGAAGGCCGATAGACAGTAGAGGAGGCTTTCAAGAAGGATGCCCCAGCTTGAGCTTAGCGTCGATCTTAGCAGGCCTAGATTCTTCAAGAAACTGTAGAGAGACTCTGCAGGTAGTTCTGTAATAAAACAGTTCCTAAGCAAGTTCCGTAGGGAACCTTACACTCCCTAAATTCCTACTATTAAATCTCTCTTATCTCTACTTATAAGAAATGTCAATATAAACGGAAAGTAAAAAATTTAAGAAATGTAACCTAAAACAATAAATGGATCACATAATTACCTCATGGTGATGCGGCCGGCCGTACTGAGAGCGGTAGCTGCTGGTTCGCGCAAACGGTGACATGTTGCTACGGGACTGACTCAGGTACGATCTGATGTCTATTATCTCCTTTTCTAATGCAGACACCTGGGCCGGTAAATTGAGCTTGTTGGCACTCTGCGCTTGGGTCCTCTTCGCTTTCGACTCTATTACGATGGGCACTTGTTGGTAACCCTTGTTTTTCGTCGCATCTACAGCGGAATCTTCCTTCTCCGAAGTGCTCCTGTCACTTGAATCTTTCTTTATCATTGGCAGTGGTGTGTCGGAGTGTTTACGAAGAAACTTTGGCACTTTCCAATTTTTTATTTTAGTCGTGTATTTGCCGTAACTTCCTGAAATTGTCAAATGAATTCCACTTTTAGAGAAAAGGTTAATTTCTGGTTAAACTAACGAATGCATCGGCATCTCCATTAGTGAGCAGACTTTAAAAATTATCAGAAAAGGGTTTTCTGGATCATTGAATTTTTAAAATTCTAATTAATATTTTCATACTATGATTCTATGTAGATGTCACTGTTAAATCTCAAATTAATATGAAAACCAGGTAATGTCATCATTAAATACACGCAAAATATCAAGTAAGAGTTAGCTAAAAGTGCTCACCACACACCAAGGGATGTTACATTAACCTACATAGGACATAACAATAGAGCGGTTGGGTTTTTATTCTTGTGTACGTAGGTATAAAACATTTTATTAGTGCTAATACATACCTACACAATTCTACATTCATCTTATTATGCCTGCATACGTGAAATAAGATATTGTATAAGTACATATAGTGCGGAAATCATGTTTACAGCAGCATTATCTTATCACATCACTCAAGATTTGCCTACCGTTCTCGGACTTAAGACTTGAAATATTAATTTACGGCATTGCCTACGCTATTCCAAACAATGCCGGTTATTTCTGTTGCCGGATTTACTGTGTTTACTTGGCAGCATCTCCTCACAGGTTGAGAAGTTGCTTGTAGCACATCAGGTCAGATTAGAGATAATATCTATTTAAAGGGGAAATAGCAATACTACCAACTTCTAGTTAGTAGGGATTATAAACCTATTCAGAAATATATTGCCTTGACCTAGAACTAAAGCCATGGCTACAAAATAAAAAGAGCAGCTACCGAGGTCATACATGCATACCATAAATAAAATGGAAGGAGATACGGCATCTAGCACGCCTACTAAGAAACCTTTTGGGCCCACTGTATTTTGTCCCAAGCATGACATAGGAGGCGATTAAGTGATTCCACGTAACATCGCTGGTCCTCTTACTAGGCGGCCTAACTTACTAGGTGGTAGGATTTATCCCACCCCGGTTGTCACCATCGGATTGAATTAACAATGATCGAAGCGGCAATGAAAATAGTTCAGTTCAATGCAGCCATGTAATATAAGGCATGTCCTGGCATCGCACCTAGCTTCTAAGTGGTGTTTTTGGCTAATACCATCCATGTCCAGTTCAACTGAAATCTGAAAAGAATAATTAAGAAAATTCACTACCTACATTTTGCGAAAATGTAGTCTGAATACTGAACATTCTATCAACCCAAATGATACGTGATTATTGTTGTGATAGCATATATTTTAAAATGATGCTTCGATATCAACTCACTCACCGACCGAGGTGGGGCTTTTGGATGCCAGGTTCTCGTTCCGGCCGGCGAACACGCCCTGCTTGTCGTCACACTCAGTGTCTGAGTCGAGTATGCTGGGCAGCGAGCTCGCCTTCATCCTGGAGGGGAAGGGGTTAGGGGAGAGGAAGTGGTTGCAAGCGGGGGGCGTGTCGGCAGGCGCGTGCGAGCGGGTGCTCCCGCGCGGAGACGGCAGCGGCAGGGGGGACACCGACACGGACTGGGGAGAGGAGGCGGGGGAGATGATGAACTGCATATTGGACGGGTGAGACGGTGTCACCTGCTCGTCTTGCGGGGAGTTCAGACGACCCTCGATAAAGTATGTTTTGTGACCTGGAATGTTTTGTTTAACATGCATAACATAACATGACCCAACACATGTCTGCAGTGTCTATGCAAGTGTTTTACAGCTCTAATTTAAAACGTCTTAGTTTCATACATGTTAAGTAAATGAGGTGCTAAGTGTCTTAATGGAAGTGCATGGCTGGCTATTTCCGTTCAATAATAACCGCAAGTAAGCAGGAAAGAAAATTATACAGAGATAAGTAGCATGTATGAGTCATTGTAATGTAGACACAATTTTAGAACAGTGTTCATATGAATGAACAGGTTGACTACACATTTTAATCCCGAAAAAAAATTTAAATATACTATTACTCTATCTACTACTAAGCAAGTACGTAGCTTTCTTCAGCGAGTGCGATATGTACACATGTAAAAGCTACCGGGAAGCAGGAATACATTAATTGAAGACAGGAAGCTTTCAAAAAAACCACTTTAGCAGTGCAATGCAAAGCTGGACTCGGACCAGCAAAAAATACTAGAGAATGCAAAGAGCTCTCAATAATAAAACTTATATTGTTAGTAACAGCTAGAAGCTGGACAACACAGCACAAGACTTACGCAAGTACTTCACAATTAACAGAGTGTGGAGGAATGGAACAGGCTCCAAGAGTAGTCTGTTATTGTTGGATACCCACCCAAACAAATGAAGAAACAATAAAGGAGAAATTAAACTTAGGAACTCTTAAAAACTTCACATGAGCAAAACTGACATTGTTTGTATACAAAAAAGTGACCAATAGAACTGCTAACTGCTGCCAGCCTTGAACATAATTTAGACACATCGGCCTAGGCTGCGCTTGTATAAAAAAAAACACAAAGGTATCTCACCGCACACATCATCCGCCTCCTCTAGTACGTAGCTGCTGCTAAGGAAGCGACCCGTCTCCTCGGAGACGTGTACCCGGCCCGGCTGCCCAGTGGACTCCATCTTGTTGGCGAGCGTGACGTCGTTGCTCCACACGTCGAACTTGAAGCGGCGCGTGCCAACGATGCCGCACAGCACGGTACCCGTGTGCACTCCCACCCGCATGTTCACACCCTCGCCACGCTCTGTGTCGAACTCGCGGATGGCGTCTATCATTCCTGTCGAGGTCGCGTAGAGCTTTGTAAAAGAATGCACACTCTCAACATTTGCCACAGAGGACTTCCCTACATTTGCACACTGGTTTTAGAAGACTCCATTCCAGATGATTGTTATCCTTAAGTGGAATGCCTCTTTTTGGTATTTTATTTTCGAATGATGCCATAATATGATGCAGATAAACCTCTCCTGTTAAATTGAAGATCCACATCAATCTAATTAAATAAATTATTATTATATATGGAGTTTGATGCATGAAAACACTGTTAGGAAACATGGAAATGATCCCAGGTGGGATGGCTTACATAGTCACTTTTGTTACTCATAACGGCCTCTGTGAAGTAGGCTTAGCGCAGAAAACATTTGCCTAACTAAAATGGAATGATTTCATTTCCAAAAATACAAACATAGGAACATACCTAATCCCATCTCAACACAGCAAATGGCATGATCGGGTCGCGGTTCCGGACAGCCTGACACACAATAGTAGCAATCACCCAGTGTTGAGATCTTCTCGCAGCCGTAGATCTTGCACAGCTCGTCGAAACGCTCGAACAAATCGTTTAGGATGCTCACCAGCTCTTCCGCACTTTTATTGCTCGACATCCGCGTAAACCCCACGATGTCCGCAAATAATATGCTCACGTTATCCATACTATTCATGTTGAACGGCCTGAACAGTGACTTCAAGTCCGACGCACCTGGGTTGGAATTCCTTTGATATAAATTGGTTTTTAGGTTGATCTCTGACTCCAAGCCCGTCTCTTTCATCAGCCAAGTCGCGAGCTTCGGTGGCATTACTGAGTGTATCATCTTTTCCTTCAATTGCTTCTCCATTTCCAGTTGACGCCGTACCAGTAAACTTTGACCAACTTTCATAAAAGTTCCTCTCATACGGACGAACGTCATCAAATACACGTGAACACCGATCAGGTGCACACTTAATTGAAGCAAAATCCGAACAAACAATCCGGGGTATTCCATTTCTTGACCCGTCGTATGAAGTAATATATTGAGCATTTCGAACACAATGGAGTACAAAATTCCTACAATCACACAGAGGTAAAGCGGTAATGGTGTCACCGTATATATTATGAGCAGGATTTCAATGCATATCGTGAAGTGACCAGCTTGGCTGACATCTGCAATTTGACCTTCAGATTCTTTGCCTCCAACTTGTGTAGTGAGAGTGACCAGAGAAAGACTCAATGTGCAAAGAGCTAGGGCTATCGCCAAGGACAGTTTGAGCGTATACATCCGATAATATTTGGTAAATGTGATGAGAAGGAGGATAGCCGTTGCTAGGAAGACTCCGACGAATGTTCCGCAGAGGAAAGGCCATTGTTCAATAACACCATCCATGCCGAGCATGATGAAGTATGTAAACCACGAAAGGGAGAATATTAAGATGTACATTAGAGCAAATCTGAAACAAGGGAACGACTTATTGTGGTGCAGTCATCATGTAACATGTACACTGTAATGCTGAAATTCACAGTAGTATTTTTTTTATTGATTTGGTATAAAACTGGTTCTAACACATTTTCTGAGACCAAAGAACAAGGCTATACCTACCAAGAAAAAATATTTTACTTTAAACTACCACCTTATAATGGTAGAGCTATAATAAAACTAGTAAATCATATTTATAAATTGTTATTCCATATTGTTATTGTAAAGGTAATATTTCATGTAATTATGTACTTTCGTTTGTTGTAATATTGAGTGGCTCGTAGCTGAAGCCTCAGTTTCTCATGCCAGAGGGCATGAGTTTAATTCCTGCCCCATTTGTGCACAACTTTCTTTTTCTTTCTAAGTTAAATATATTTTATCACAAACGCAAGTTATTCCATGGTTTCGAATGCATGTAAAACTGTAGGCCCCCTTCCCCCTACTTGGTGGAAGGGTTAAGCCCACCCATAAGCTTTTTTACTACCTACCTAAGATACCATAGCATTGGATGAAAAACGGCAATAAAAATATTGTGTTTTCCATCCAGTTCAGTGTAGCCGTCCTCATAAATGGGATATCCTGGCATGGCTAATATGACGGTGGGTGTGGTATTAGCGATCTAAAATTATTAAATGTATTATTATTATTTAAAATATGTAAGAATTATGTTATATAAGAAAGCTGCAAAACTAATAAAACATGTGACATATATATTTTAAATTATATTTATTTAGTTTATTTCAAAATCTAGACTTAAGTGAGCCTCTTGCCATGATAACAAGAGATAATGATTTTTTTATGTATTAATTTTATGAAATGTAAATTTAAAACAATTCCAAGTGGGAAGTGCTTCCCAAAGGATGATAAATAAATACAATATAATATGTAAAATAGCATTACTTTCGCTGGAAAGGTCTTCCAAACATATGATTGTTTGACCTCTTCAGTAATATGGAGTGGAATTTTATTAAAATATGCAATGAACTCACCGAAACCTCAAGCGTATTTGTCGAAATGAGCTACTTCTGTATTGTTCCTCGAGAATCTCAGAGTCAAACTTTGGGTTCCACCAGGTGCCAGCCGCGGCGCGCTCGAACGCGATCGGAATCGTGAACCCGCAGCAGTTAGTGGTAGGGCCCGTGCGCGCGAGGTATGCTTGCACGTGCGGAGCCAGGTTTGCCTATTTAAAGTTAATTATTAGTTGGGTCAGTGGATTCGGTTCCGTCTAAAATGTTCACTGTTTGCATTGTGATTTGTTTTGGCATAGATTTATCGGCTGAGATCAGCCGAATCACAGTCCAATTAAAAGAACAGAATGAAAGGTGCAAGATGGAACTAGGGTTCCCAGTTTGGCAGGTGTGGTCTACAGAAAGCAGCTGCGGTGCTTTTAAGCGATATTATCTATCAGATCACGAGTGCTAAGCACAATTTAGCATGAACATTCTCGGGTTACCTGGAGCAACAAAACATCCTTTATTCCTCTCCATCCAACCTATGCACACTCAAGGAGTACACACACATAGAGAATCAGAGCACCTTTTATGGCTGACATTGAACTTTGGAAAACCATTTCTCGCATTTGCGTCTATTGCGCACCGGGAGGGTATGATCTGCCAGCGATTGATTTGCCTCATGCCTTCGCTTTGGTAGTATTTAAACATTATAGAAACAAGATGGATAGGTCTTAAATATTCCACAACCCGGCTGGTATGGTGTGACGCTGTGAGGAGGCTATGAGGCTGTTCTGAAAACCTTTGGTCGCTCGACATAGCCACCCATACTACATCATAGTTTATCATAAAAAAAATAGAGGCGACAGGCCAGCACTTTATATGCAGTTTGAGTGCAGTGTACTGTCTATAGATAATTAATACACAATCCAATACAAAACAATATGTTTAAATTTTGTAAGTGTATTTAAATTGTGTGTTGGGGAAAAGTAAATTTGTTTTTTTCCTTTTTTCTTGCATCAGAAATATCATCTGACTGAAAATAAGTTTCTTTTAAGTATTTTTGACACTATAATAAAATAAAAACTTAGAATATTAAAAAAACTTGCCTGCGCTTCTTCCGTGTCCCATCCCTCTCTATCACTAACACAGTCCAGCTCGCACAGACCATCTCCTCCATCGCGCAGGCACCCTGCCTCCTCATCCTCTCTCATTGCTCACACTAATAATGGACCTCTGATTGATCCAGTGTGGCTGCTCTTGTGCTGCATTGCTATTTTTCATAAATACAATGAAACAGCTTTTACAACCAATGGGTCACAATGAATCAATGACATTCGGTGCACATAATTGCAATTAGCTGGTGGTAATGTCCAAGACATGTTCTTCCTTCTGTAATAAACAAAAACGTTAGATCATTTTAAAGGCAGTTTTGAAGTGAATTAAGATAAGTATTCAGCTCTAAGAAAATCCGTGATTTACAGGAATAGGGAATACAGTATTATATTTTCATACTGTACCCAATGCCGACACCAAAATTTCACAGCTGCACTGCACAAAATATTGGAAAATGTTAATCACTAACACACGCATGGACGAGAAATTCCATGAGAACGACTAACTAATAATTCAGTTTAGACCAGCAGACACGGCCGGACACGGGTGCTTTTTTGTTCTGTGCCTATATACAATTTCTGATCTGACCACAGACTTTGACAGTTATTTTAGTTTTAGCACAAAACAAAAGAATATACTGTGTTCGGGCAACGTGCTGTAAACCATTAATCGTTCGTGATGCTCGACAACGAGCGTGAATATGAACTCGTAGTGCCGTTTTTAGTAATAAGATCGTACGCTAGAGGCGCTGCAATTTTCCCCATACAAAAATTTCGTTAACGTTGATCGAAGTGAACATCACCAAAACTCATGGTAGGGCTGCCGTCGGTGAATAAAGTAACCCATGGTAGAGACCATAGATAATATAATATTGGTAGAGACTGTAACGCTGTTCGATCTCGTTCGTGAACATTCGATGATATTTTTCGTTCGTTCGATAGAAAACTCATGGTAGGGCTACTGTCGTTTTCAAGAATACCAAAGAACTGTCTGTCAACTTGCTAAGGATAGAGTAAGTTCAATCGAGTGTCGGGAGTCGCCATGCTGTCTCGTGCAAAATATTATCTTGAAACCTTACTTATTTATTGAATGCATGCTCAATGTCAATGGAAATAAAAAATAAACAGATTAGATATCAATAAATGTTATTATATGTTTGTACTCACATCATTATAATTTTATGCTTCGGGAGTAATCAAACAATGTTAGGCTAAAGGGCTTCTACAGCAATGTCACAGACGTTCTATCGGATAGGTAAACCATCTCACATTTTTTCATATGCCTGTATTTTCCTTAAAATTTACAAGAAAGTAAGTCATTGACAATGTTTATTAATTATTGTAGATATTTACAACCCAATATTTGTATTTCACACACACATTTTAATTACGTAGTGAGGAGATATTTAAAAAAAAACTCCATAGTTTATTGCTAAGTTGTCATTAAACTGTAGGAAAACCATTCTTAATAATGAAATTATACCGAAATCAATTATCAACTCGGACCAACAACAAGGAACAAAAGCGCGGGAAATGGAAAGAAAGTTCTATTTACGAAGTGCGTTGTGTTATGGGTTCGACAACCATGCCCTAAATGTATTCGAACCTCTATCCCTCTCTATTGTACGATTAAATATGAAACAACCTAGTTTGCTTGAAACGCGTTGCTAGTCGGACTACTAACTTGCTGCGAACGTGATGCAAACTTTACTTCGGTTTACTAACATTCTATTCGACCAGTGTTGCCAGATCTACCGTATTTACGGTATATCTACCGCTATCTAACTCATCCTACCTTTCTACCGTTGAGAGCTATATTTTCTATTGTTTTTTCAACAAACCAATTAAAATAACATTTAATGTTATGTATGTAAATCTGGGATGCAAACATAAAAATTATAGTCAAGCCTCAAATTATGTTAAAAAAATCTACCGCTAAATTTACCTCTTTTTAATTTAAGTTCCAATGCACTGACGACGCTTCGCACGTCTGGCAACACTGTATTCGATCGCTAAATCCGAACACAGTTGAATTCAAGAATACCAAATTCAAACGCTTGAAATTTGGCAATAGATCGACTCGATTGTCGAGAATCGACATCCAGGTTCGGATGTTTAGGATGTGAAGTGAAATATCCAACGCAGAAGATGTGTTCCGGTGATCTCACTTCGTTTCTGTCCCGGTGGAGGCTGTGGATCAGGCCTTTGCTTATTGCTCTATACGCTATGTTGATCGTCACTGAGGTCCCATTGTTGATAGCTCACTCTATCAAGAATGCCTTCTCCAAATCGGACCAGGGTGTGCTCGTGGCCGGTGGGATCGTGCTGCTGGCTTTACCGATATCTATCTGGCAGATAACGCAGCATTTCGTGCATTACACCAAGCCTTCTTTGCAGAAACACATCATCAGGTTTGTAAGATGAATCTATTTCGTAACCCCAGGGCTTATTGGTATTCGACCATTTGATAAGCTTGTTGGATGGATATAATGATAGATCGACTTTCTAGGAGCTTGGCATAGAAATAGACATCGACCGGACAATGGCATGGCGCACTGCACAGTTGTGGCTTGCATCCATCTCCATACAAACCGTTATTCAATTCCTGTATTTCCATATATCGATTTATATATTTGCGCCTCCCCTTCAAAATATAGACTAGGAAGTCGTGACAAAAATGGTAACGATAGCGTAATTGGCTGAAACTGGGTTCACAGGATAAAGACCAACCCTCTGAAACTAAATGTGTCGGTCTGCCTGTGCCAAGTGGTTGCGTTACCTAGATAAGGCGCCTGAAAAAGTAGTTATCGTTACTTGAAAAATATATGATAAGTTAAATGGCTGCAAATAATGCAGCATGAAAGTATCAATACATACTTACTTAGTAATACCAAAACTGAACAGATATTTGGTTGCATTTCGTAGTTATAGGCGATTTAGGTTACAGATAAAACTTTAGGTATACTTAAGTATTTAATTAAAAAACCGACTGGTTATTGTTGCATAATAGGGAGGTATGAAGATTCCTAGACAATCAGTATATTCATCAGCAGGTACATACCAACATCTACTTTATATAGCCAGTCTAGAAAATGCAACCACTTGGCGCAGGCAGACCTACATATTTAGCAACAGAGGGTTGGTCTCTAAATGTGAACCCAGATTCAGCCATTTACCTTATCGTGACCAAAAATGAATGTGGATGGCAGTGCCATACCTGCACGATATTAGCCCAATACACCAGTGCTTGCAGTTAACTCATCTAAGTGTTAATACAATAATTAATAAGCATCCTTGGTTTATCCAAAAAGATTACCTAACATGGCCAATCACATTACTTTACGTAGTTATATATTTATAAATATGAAGCTCAAACCTAAGGACTTCAAGACGAGAAGGGATTAGTCGTTCGCGGTTCGGATTCAACGTCAAACTGTAGGTCCCTTTCCTTACTACTAGTCATACCACCCGGGTTGGTACCAAACCATTTTAAGAACAATGGTTGAAGTGGCAATAGAAAGTGTCCGAGTTTTTCATACTATTCAATGTAGCCGTGCAATATTAAAAAAAAAATCTCTTTAAGGATCCTGTGGATGGTGCCGATCTATGCGGGGAATGCATGGCTGTGTCTTCTCTTTCCTGCACAATCCATAAACGTAGACTTACTTCGAGAGTGTTACGAAACGTATGTCATGCATAACTTCATGAAGGTATGCCACGTATGCATTTATCTACAATTTTATGGTGATTTTTCTTATCTTATTTCTTATCAATGAATGATATATGAATCTCAAAACAAAATGGCTACACAGGCTTCAAAACTTTATTAGTCTAACCGTTTGATTATTTTTTAACTGCTAGGAACTTTTTAGGATTTTACATAGGTTGGCACTGTGCTGCACGTAATATATTTTTTTGTTCTTTTCATTGCAATCTGTTGCTATGGAATAAACGTAATATTTGTCATCCTTACGGTTTCCCGGTTCGCAACGCTGTACTGGTGGTGCACACAACAAACACCACAAATCTGCTGAAATCATCATGTCTGCCGAAAAAAGTTGACTTGTATCAATATTATGTACCATAGTACCATAAGTTTGACCAAAAATTCCGATTCTGGTATCTCACCATTAGAATGTTGCGTATCGACTGTTTAACCAATTCAAAAATTCATCCAGCCAGGGGTCTGAAATTCCCAAATGGAAAAATCCCGGTAATCGTGCACACTGTTTCATCTATATTCTTACCTCAAGATGCATTAGGTCCCATTTAAGTGGATGTTCCAAAATGTAAGTTATGGCACTTCCAAAAACTTCTGTCTTGTGGGATTACAATAATTCGGCAGCCTGAAACTGATTTATTAGATAAAATTATAATTAATTGATGCATGGAAGTTTAGTGTCTTGTTTTATTTTATGTGCAGTATCTGCTCAACTACCTTAATGAAGATCAGGACCTAGAAGCCGTCCTGGAAACGAAACCTCAAGCGTATGATCTGTTTCCACTCTGCTGTCTCTCCCCATGGCAGATGGGAAGGTAAATATTGTGCAGGGCATGTTTCAAGTTTTACCAAATAAGTCAGTAAGTGACTGCATGAACAACGCTTACCCCTGATTTCACCACTTCCAGCTACCTGAAATCCGATAGTTAACTTTTGGTTGCATTGCATATTTACATGGTGTAACAGAAATATAACGTTGGGATTTTTAGCGTCTAGGACTTTACGACGCCACCGGATAGCCGCGAGATGCATCGCCACTAGCGTTAAGAAGCGGTGCCCACGCTGCGAGAGGGTTCCTCGCCGCGGGCCGAGCTCGCCACGGGGTGCCACCAACACTGAGAATAGGCATCTCCGTATCTATCGACGCCAGCTGTTGACCGCGAAATACTTTAGCATAATTTATTACTTCTAAGCTGGTGCTTCTGAGTAGCCGAGAGAGACTCTTTGTCTCTTATTTTTTTTAATGATTAACCGATCTCTTAATATTATCACCTATGACGGACAATTCAAACTAAGTATACTAATTTATGTAAAATTAACAGTGTCTAATAAATGTTTGGCCTATTTTCGTACTTATTCTACTTACCATGAATTTTGCTATTTGGAGGGCTACTTTATTAATAACACCATAGTAACTGGCCAAATAAAAGATTTTTGTATATTTTTATTGTTTTTTTTTTTTAAATAATAAGTTACTGTAAGTAAAGTGCATATGTATTATTTTTGTAAAGTACGATGCTGATCGTGATCTTTAGCAGATAGAAACGGTTACCCATCCACAACTAGACCGCGCGTTGAGGGTTGCTTAACCTCGTTTATTGAACGGCGACATTTATGGATAGGAAATTTCGGTTATCTCATTAATTTGGGTTTCAGCGACATCTACACTTGAAGCATTTTCCAAATTTGATTAAAATGCTCCAAATGTAGATGAAACTCAAATTATTAAATGAAATTAGTTCAGTCTGACTTTTTTCTTAACTTACCTTTTACTTAACTTTTTGGTGTTTTACAGTAAATAATTTATTCAAACAATGAATCTGTGTAAAAAACCTACAAATAAATCGAATGTATAACACATTTCTAGAACTTAACAACTTTACTCCAGTTATTAAAGTAATGATAATGGTAGTCAAAATTTAAAACCGGCCAAGGGCGAGTCGGACTCGCACACGAAGGGTTCCGAACCATCGTACAAGATTTTACACAAAAAAAATATGTTTATTGTATCGGCCCACCCTTTAATTTTTCTTATTTTAAATTCTACCTATTTGTTGTTATAGCGGCAAAATAAATACACACTCTGTGAAAATTTCAGCTGCCTACCTATTACAATTCATGAGATACAGCCCTGTGACAGCCAGACGGACGGACGGACAGCGGAGCCTTAGTAATAGGGTTCCGTTTTCACCCTTTGGGTACGGAACCCTAATAAAATTGGTTCAAATAAATCAATATTTGAACCATGTGTCTATAACGGTTGATGCGGCTATGTCATTCCTGATGTGCTGTGTGGGATCCGCCACGTTAAAAGAATACAATTGGACTCATTGCATTTATTCCCGTGCATGTCGTAAGCGCCAACTAAGGAATTCGTCGTTCATGGTTTGGATTCCAACTTAAACTGTAGGTCCCATTCCTTACTTATTATGAGGTTGGGTTACTACCACCCAGGTTGGTACTTTCGCATTCAATGAACAAAGGTCAAAGCGGCAATGAAAATAGTGCTTTTCATCCAGTTCAATGTAGCTGAGCAATAAAAGTAAGGTCCCATGAGGTGTGTTAGGCTAATATCATGACGGTAGGTGTGGTGTAACCCATCCTTGTTCAGTCACTTAAAAATAATATTAGCACAATACACAATTTTAGGGGTGTAAGGGGTGACGGAAACAACATCTACCGGCCCAACTGTCAACCTCCCCTGCACGTGGTGCACCCTGCTAGAAAACGAAAGAGGCTCTGGCGACCGAGCAAGTGGCGGTATAACCACTCACATAGAAAAGGCTCTCACAAGCCTCGGGGACCAAATACCCCCTAAACAGAGTGACCTAGGAGCAAGGATAATGCCAAAACCAAATATGGAAGCGAATTTGAAAAATGATATACCCCAGGAGGGTACCGGTAACCCCGGAGAATCCCTCCCCGAACCCTGTTCGGGCAGCCCCACCGTATCTGGGGGGGGCACAATTTCGCTTATAACTCAGGATTCGAAACAACATGAAAACAAAACCCTCAACACAAACAAAACCGATGTTACTTACCAGACCACACCAGTTACAAAGAGCGTACAACAGGTATTCCATCCCAGCCTCTTCATTACAAGACCAAGGAGCTTATCTATAGGCAATAAACCGAACCAGCTAACTGGTATCATGCTGAACACACCACCAGATAAAGACCAACAAAGCCCATTCATGCATATTGATACACACACCCCAACAAGTGATGCAACTGTTAGTCCACCCACATGGCAAAGAGTACCAAAAGTGAGACAGTCCAAGAAGAGAAAAATGTCTACCTCACCCCCGCTAGAAAGCATTTCAATCTCCAATCGATATAGCCAACTACCAGTAGATCTGACTGACGAAGGAGTAACCCAACCCAAAGAAAGAAAACCTAGCAAGCCCCCTCCCATAATCCTCTATGGCATCGAAGATGTTAATAAACTCACTGAGCTGCTAGAAACGGTTGCAGAAAAAACTGAATTCACATATAAAATTATAAACAGACATCAACTGAGAATAAATAGCTCTGATGTAGAAACCTACAAAAAACTAATTACAATAGTAAGAGAAAATGGCCTAATAGGACATACATTTAATAGAAAAGACCAAAGGTGTTATAGGATTGTCATAAGGAATCTGCACCATACAACACCCCACTCCTCCATAATAGAAGCAATTGAAAGCTCCGGTAACACTGTAACTGGGGAAATTATCAATGCTAAATATGGACCAGAAAAAATTCCTACCTCAACATTCTTTGTGAACCTACAACCTGGACCCAATAATAAGGCGGTCAAGGAAATAAAGATAATATATCATCAATCAATAGTGATAGAAGATCCTAAGAAGCGAAAAGCGGTGGTTCAATGCCAGCGATGCCAGCAGTATGGCCATTCTAAAAACTACTGCCTAAAGCCTTACCGTTGTGTCAAATGTACAGAACCACATAAAACCTCCGAATGCACAAAAAAGGACCGCAACACTCCAGCCCAGTGCGCTCTATGTCTTGGCCCCCACCCGGCTAACTACAAGGGATGTCAAGTATATAGAGAAATACTTACCAGAAAAACCTCCAAACAGCCGCGGCCAAAAGGAATAGATAGGTTATCTAACCAAAATAACTTTAAAAAAGACTCTCCCAGAAATACAATGATGGGCGAAAAGGAGAACAACACAGAACACAAACCGAGTAGGGCATCATATGCCGAAGCAACAAAGAAAAACCATAACAAGAAGACTGAAACATGTAGCACAGAAACACCCACAAACATACACTCTCTAGAAGATATGCTTATAAAACAATCGGAAAAGTTTGATATCCTCCTACAACAAATGGGTACCTTAATGAGTCTCATAACAACACTTGTCAGCACAATGACGAAATAGATACACTCAAAATAGCGACATGGAACATTGATGGGCTGGCTCCAAATAAGTGTGAAGTCGAGACCTTGATTAACCTCCACAAGCTTGATATCCTACTCGTATCAGAAACCCACTTTACAGCCAATAGCCTGATAAAAATTAGGAACTTCAATATTTACAATACAAACCACCCGGACGGAACTGCTCACGGAGGATCCGCCGTTATAATAAAATCTTCTTTAAAACACCATCTTCTCCCTGAGTTCAGAACCAACCATATTCAGGCGACCACTGTACAGGTTGAAGACAGGCATGGCCACTTCAATGTCTCCTCAGTATACTGCCCCCCTAGATATAAAATAACGGAAGACCTACTTACCCAATATTTTGGTACACTTGGAGGGAGGTTCATAGCTGGCGGCGACTGGAACGCTAAACATACTCATTGGGGATCCAGATTAATAACAACAAGGGGCAGAGAACTCAAAAAATGTATGGACAGTCATTTTCTTAAGCCTTTATCAACGTCTGAACCAACACATTGGCCAACTGATCGCAAGAGGCTACCGGATGTGCTAGACTTCTTCATCACTAAGGGTCTATCCCGTCTCTTCCACTCAATAAAGGGCTCTCTTGATAGCTCAACCAACCATATTCCTGTAGTCTTGACTGTAAGTACCATAGTTACACATTATGAAACAAGGCCGACCCTATACAACAAATACACAGATTGGGAATCATTTCGAGAACTAGTGCAAGAAAATCTACAGCTTAAAATAGCTTTAAAAACAAATAATGACATTGAATTAGCAGTTAAAGAACTCACGACAATAATCCAAGAGAGCTGCTGGAGATGTACACCTGAAATACAAGACTTCCAATCAAGACATAATGTGGTGCCCGAAAACATCAGAGCGAAAATTCTCGAAAAGCGACGACTACGAAGAGTCTGGCAAAATAGCAGGCATCAAGAAGACAAACGGGCGTTCAACAAAGCTATACGCGAGCTAAAGGAAATGATCCAGCTGGCTGAAAACGAAGCAACCGCAGCCTACGTAGAATCACTAACCGCCTCAAAAGACACTAACTACTCCTTGTGGAAGGCATGCAAAAACACAACTCGACCTGTCATACCCAAACCTCCAATAATGACTCAGGAAGGAAAATGGGCTAGAACACATCAGGATAAAGCGAACATCTTTGCAAATCACCTAGCAAAGATTTTTATCCCAAATGAACCAGAAATTGACGTAGATGAATCAGATATTGATGAAGTTATCAACCAAGACTTTCAGCTAGATGTTCCCATAAAGCCCACAACTCCACAAGAACTAATTAGAACAATTAATAACCTAGTAAACAAAAAGGCTCCAGGCTTCGATCTGATCGACAAAAAGGTACTAAAAGAACTCCCTCGAAAAGCCTTAGTATTTATAACATCCCTTTTTAACGGCATGCTCAGAACAGGATGCTTCCCAGCCCTGTGGAAAGTGTCACAAATTATAATGGTACAGAAACCAGGAAAACCCAGCCAGGAGCTTACCTCTTACAGACCAATCAGTCTGTTGCCGATCTTATCGAAACTATTCGAGAAGATCCTGCTGAAAAGGCTGTTAAGTGCTCTCTCGGAACTATCCATTATACCAGATCACCAGTTTGGCTTTCGACGGGAACATGCCACGATCGAACAGATACATAGAGTGTGCAAAGCTATTAGGACATCATTTGAACACAGAGAATATTGCTCCTCCGCCTTCCTGGACATACAGCAGGCATTCGACAAAGTATGGCACAAAGGATTGCTATTTAAAATAAAATCACTTCTACCGCACTCATTCTATAGCATCCTAAACTCCTACTTAATGGAAAGAATATTTCAAGTTCGAGAAGGCGATGCTACATCTCCATTCTATACAATACATGCAGGGGTACCCCAGGGCTCCGTTTTGGGCCCAGTCTTGTACACGATATTCACCGCGGACTTGCCGCAGATCCCAGGGGTGACCATGGCTACCTTCGCCGATGACACTGCAATACTTGCATCTAGCAAAAACCCTGCAGCCGCCTCAGAGTCTCTGCAAAGAAGTCTATCAAGTATCCAACTATGGCTGAAGAAATGGAGAATCAAGGCAAGTGCCTCAAAGTCTGTCCATGTTACCTTTACACTGAAAAGAGGAGATTGCCCACCTGTGAAGTTAGGTGATCAAACACTTCCGCAAACCAACTCGGTTAAATACCTAGGGATGCATCTGGACCGCAGGCTAACATGGAAAAAACATATCCAAACTAAGAGAGATGAACTCAACATCAGGTACCGGGGACTGTATTGGTTGCTAGACAGGAATAGTAAGCTGTCGATTGACAACAAGCTCCTTATTTATAAGACAGTACTCAAACCTATCTGGACCTATGGCATGCAGCTATGGGGTTCTGCCTGTGACTCCAACGTCAAAATTATGCAACGAGCTGAAGACTCAATACTGAAACAGCTAGCAAATACCCCATGGTTCATAAGAAACTGTGAGGTCCATTACTATCTTCAAATCAAGACAATAAAGGAAGAAATAAAAACAGTTGCTGCAAAATACAAGAAGCGACTTATGAAGCATCCAAACCAGCTGGCAGTGCAGCTTACTGTCCCCGACTGCTTACGACGCTTGAAGAGGCGTAACATACTGGACCTAGATGGCGTAAACAACGTCCCCGAAGCATGAGAAGCTCCCAATGGGGAACTAACTCTACACGACAAAACCACACGCAACACATCTGCTCATAGTCTAGAGACTGATTGCATGATAAATACACAGAGAATAAAAAAAAAAAAAAAAAAAAAGCACAATACACCACATCCCCGAAGTTATTAGGTGCCATGCCAGGACCTTCGGGATGGCTACTCTGAACTGAATAGAAAACACGGACTATTTTTCATTGCCGTTTCATTCAATGCAGTGTGTGAGCAAACGCTAAGAGCAGGTACCTCCCTTACCCCTTTGATAAATTTCGAAGCAATATATAAAACTGTACCCATCCTTGGGCCTTTTTTTGTCCCATAACCGAAGTAATTATTAGTATTATCTTTGCCATAACACTTGAAAATCCTGGCAAGACCACATGGTTTACCCCTTGGCTACTTTTTTTTTTTTATGTATCCCGCTACTTAGCAATCTGTTTGTTCCAAACAATAATCTAATAAGCTGTCAGATTTTCATCGGTTAATGTGTCCTCAGCGAGACGTGCACCCAGTGGTGCTATCCTCGTCATTTGTCTGCGAATCTTGTCGCTAGTTCTGGTATACTATTTCTCTTAAGTCGAGAGAATGTTAGACTGCCCACTCCCTGCAGTTCAGCAGCTAACTCGTTTATATGTTGGTCCAGTCTGACTTGATAACTCTTGCTGTATGATTCAATTTCTTCCTTCACTGTTCGCAGATTAAAATCCAGGCTCACATATTTATTGCTTACGTGTGGTGGAATATTGAACATGGCTCTCATTGTTTTACTTTGAAACCTTTCTAGTATTTCGATATTACTATGGCTGGCTGTGCCCCAGAGCTGAATGCCGTAAGTCCATATAGGTTTTAGTATAGCCTTATAGATAGCCATTTTACTGGCATCTGTCAACTGTGATTTACGTCCGATGAGCCAGTACATGCTGCGGAGTTTGCAGTCCAGTTGTTTCCTTTTAGTCCATATGTGCTTGTGCCAAGTGAGTCGTCGGTCGAGATGCATGCCTAGGTATTTGGCATCATCTGATTGTGGGATCTCTTTATCATAAAGTTTCACAGGTGGGCAAGTTTTCCTTCTAAGCGTGAACGTAACCTGGACTGACTTGTCTTGATTGGCCACTGCTGGAACCATGCTTCGATGAGGGTCAGGTGTGATTCGAGCCTTTCGGTTGCAGGATCGGGATTATCGTGGGTGGAAAGAAGTGCGGTATCATCTGCATATGTCGCTGTAATGGTATTGGCATAAGTGGGTAGATCCGCTGTGAATATCAGATAGAGAACTGGTCCCAGTATACTACCCTGTGGAACTCCTGACTTAATTTCGTGCATTGGTGATGCATCGGAATTGTATCTAACTTCGTAGCATCTGTTTTCAAGATAAGATTTTACCAACAGAAAGAAAGAGTGCGGTAGCATTTTTTTGATTTTGAAGAGTAGCCCATTATGCCACACTTTGTCGAAAGCTTGGCTAATGTCTAGAAAGACTGCGCAGCAATATTGTTTGTTTTCCAGTGCTCTATTTATGACATCAACCAACCTATGCACTTGCTCGATAGTTCCGTGGCCTTCTCTAAATCCGAACTGGTGTGTTGGTATAATCTCTGCTAAATGTTCTCGCATTCTATTTAGTATGATTTTTTCCAGTAATTTTCCGATAACTGGAAGGAGACTTATAGGTCTATATGATGACACTTCTTGGCCTGGTTTACCCGGTTTCAGTATCATTACTACCTGTGCTATTTTCCACTGGCTTGGATAAGAGGATAATCTTAAGCATGCGTTGAAGATAGCGAGTATGAGCAGCACTCCTTTTTTTGGGAGGTGTTTCAAGAGGGTGGCATCAATAAGGTCATAGCCGGGGCATTTACCTTCCTGAAGTTTTAAGATCTCCCGCTTTAATTCATTTGGTGTCACATGCTTTGGTGGTAAGCACATCTGAGTAGGTGAATTGAGGTATGTCTCTATTTCATTGTCCAGGTGTTGATTATTGCAGGGAAATGGTTCAAAAACGTTTTGTAGGTGATTAGCGTATGTGTTGGCTTTTTCACAGTCGGAGCGAGCCCAAGACCCCGTTTGAGTTCTTAGTGGTGTAACTTGTTGTTTGGGACGCTTTAGATTTTTCGTAGCCTTCCACAGTGAGTAATTTGTGTCACTAGTATGTGTCAGTTTTATGAGGTATGATTGTAGGTTCTCGTTTTCCAGTTCTTTGATTAGTGTTTGTTGGCTTCTGACCGCACTATTATTGTTTCACACACTTTTTATTTCGGTTGGCACGAAATAATTACAACCGAAACAATATGGTTGCTGATCGTTTGCAATTCAATAGATTTAAAAAAAAAGTTCTGTTTCATTTTACTTGATTAGACATACACAAGGAGGTCGTATTAAGTACCATTGTACTAATTCATCCAAAATCCTATTTAGGCATTTGGTAAAAAATATAAAGCAAGGTTTCTTAAGGCTGTTCCGACCCATATAAAGTTGTTTGCACACATATCGCAAAAAGTATTGCACTTTAAGCCACGAATTAATAATAAAAGTTTAATATAGTCATATTACTTGCAGCGAAAACAATTTCACAATTTCAGGATTATTGGTTTTGTTACAATTTATTTAAATACGATTTTTATTTAACAGCGCCATCTAACGGTGTAAAACTTCTAATCGGCAATTACAACGAAACCATTAAACCTGAAATTGTGAATATGTTTTCGCTGCAACTACTATGGCTATATTTAATATTTTTGACGAATTCGAGCCTTAAAGTGCAATACTTTTTGCGTTCTGTGTAAAAAAAACATTGTATGGGTCGGAACATCCTTAAACAAAATTACTCCATCAGATTTTTTTATGTCACTGGATATGGATGGCTTATATCAAACTGACAGTCAGATATTAGCCTTACTCACCACATGGTTTCTAGGTGACATGCCAGGACCTTCCTTAGCATAGCTCGGCTATGTTGAACTGGATGGAAAACACGGACAATTTTTATTGCCGCTTCGACCATCGTTCATTCAATGCGATGGTACCCACCCGGGCGGGATTAACCCTACCACCTAGTAAGTAAGAGAGGGGACCTACAGTTTTACGTGGAATTCGATACAGGGCCAGCCTCAACGGTTGAAAATATTTTAATGAAATCATTAAGCAATTGCATTCATATTTATTTATTTATTTGATTTTTCCTTTTAAATTGTAATTGGGCCTTTTTTTAAGGCCGATAGTTTTACAGCTGTGATACCTACAGTTTTACATGGAATCCAACCTATGAAGTGATTGCCTTTGAACATTTCAATATCAGATAAGAAATAAATATTGGGTTTTGAACCCGAAGTCTCGATGGCACATCCAGGGTGTGGGTAAGCGCTCGGAGCAGGTACCCATGACCATATGTTACCCCTTCAAGTCATTCATTGTTTTACACACTCATTATTTCGGTTGGCGCGAAATCATTGCACGGTCGAAACATATCATTGCTGATTTTTTTATTTCAATAGAATAGTAAATATAGGTAAAATTTATTTATACTTTATTAGACCGACATTGTACCTCCTGTACCTCCATAATGTTTAGTTTTTTGCTAAACATACTAAACGTCAAAACAATAATTTTTAAACCAAATGAGTACATCAGATGAAATTGTGACCATAACACAGAAAGAATAAACTAACAACTGCTTCCGGACTTTAGGATTTTAAGCAGTTCAGAGCGCGGGGCCTCGCTTCTCATATGAGAGGTTATGGATTCCCCGGATCCCCGCCCTTTCATGAACCATTATATTTCTCTTTCTGGGTTAGATAAGTGCATTTAATGACAAATTCGAGATGTTCCATGGTTCGGAAAACATGTAAAACTTTAGGTCCTCTTCACTTCTATAGAAAATCAATTATATAGCAAACTCGGAATAAAGATTTCAATGTTTTGGAAATATTTAAATATTTGTTATAAATAAATGTAAAACATTATGGCCCATACTGTATTAAGTCACTGAAAATAGGCAATTTTTTTAATAAATTACTTCATATTTTTACCCTTACAACAATTTCCATATTTTTTTTATAAAAAATCAAGCAATGCATTCATATCTCGTATGTTAAGTTTTATTGTTTTTTTTCTGTATCAAATTACTTTTTTAAATTACAAATTAAAAATGGTTTTTGTGTTAATTGAAACTTTCCTTAAATTTCAAATTATGAAATTAAGATTATGGTATTTTATCAAAGATTATTATAATTACAAATATTCGAATTATTTTTAAGAACTCGGAATCAGCATCTTAAAATAGTGACTCTAATTAAAAACGTTTGAGAGCAGAGAAAAAAAAAAGAAAAAAGAGGCCACAAAACAAGATGACCATAAATATTTGTTGCCTTAACCCCCAACCCTATTCATTAGGAATAGGGTTGGGGGTTAGGGCATGGCAATTGTGAAATAACAGAAACATCATAAACTTTTGTTCCTATTTGAGAACTAATAAAACTTCATTCATTCAAATGGTTCTCTAAAGACAAGAATGTATTCTTACTGCGGATGGCAGAGATGCCGTATATATTATCCATACCTAATTGTTTTGTGAGTTATCGCAATACCTGTAATACCTGTATGGTTATTGGTTATGGGGCAGTATTTTCATAGTGGACGCGCTTTCTTACTCTTGGTTTTCCAATCCCTACTTATGTTACAAATGCCAAAGTGTGTTTGTTGGTTTCTCCTTCTTTCACGCAGCAACGGAGCAACAGATAATATGTTTTTTTGCATAACAATAGTTTATAGGTCTAGGGGTGACATAGGATAATGAATATCAATGTATGAACAACATGTTAAAAATCAATAGCCTCAGAAAATAAAAAAAACTTTACTTAAATTTATGTAATAAATGTCTCACTTTATCATACATATTTATCAAACCAAACCATTCAAATGTATTACTTTTAAAATATTGTACGTATGCACGTCACATTTATCCTCTGCAGCGGGAGCACAAATGAAAGTGGACACTTGTCGAGCTAGAGGTATAAGAAATTTTGTCGAGGATTTTTATCAACTGTGATATCACAAATGGGGAGCTCGATTAATTTATCGAAATCGAGTGTTTACTCGATAGAGAGTGGCAACACCCACCGTTTTGTCCACAAGAACTGTCACTTTAAACCTCCCGACCCTGGCTGTGTTCGCGCAGACTGCTCCATGATATTCAGTGCAAGGAGCAAGAAATAGCGTTTTACAGAATAGCGGCGAACAAAATGCCATTTCCTACAAATCGCCTACACCTAAGTTATTTCGAATTGAATTTTGTGTAGATGCACAATTAAGTACATTTTTAATTAATTTAGATAAAAATTGATTGGTTTAGCGCATTTGCCTTGTTAGATTAGAAGGATTGTAGTTTATCTAATGTCAATGTCACGTTAATCTCTGCACTTTTTTCGTTTTCCCGTTCAGCTGGAGCGTTGCTCTAAGCCGTCCCACCTGATTACTTCCTATAACGGAAAGTAAAGGATGGAATGGAAACGTCTTTGCCCAAACAAACCCATCCATCTTTCGCTCTTATTACCGCTTTTCCCATGTCTTTGAACCAAGAAAACGTTAAGAAACGCCTGTGCCATCGCCACTACATACGCACATATTCGTAACACGAACAAACACCTCCTTCTAGGATTTAACACACCCTCCCGGTGGTGGTGACAAAATTATCCTCAACAAACGTGAAATTAGTAGGATTAAATTTATTTGTGCTTCCACAAATGGACAAAATTTATTCTTTGTCGAGATTTGTCTATGGTGTGGGTTTATTTTGACAACCTCACTCGACATAACATTGTTTATGCTATCAGTTGGCGACAAGTGTCCCGCACACAAGATAAAGACTATGTACGTAAGTTTGTCGGCCAGATAAAATTATTTGTGCTCCCGCTGCTGGAAAAAAACAAGATATATTATATCAAACAGGCTAAACACTCTCAGAAATCTTGTCAACTTTTCTATTCAAACATGACATAGGTACTTATTTAACTTAAAACGATTATATTAAAGTACCTACAACCGAAATAAAGTCAGGAGTCACTATCACTGAAATAAGGGACTTGACTGAAATAGGCTGAAGAAAAAACCTTATTAATCCTTAAGGTGGGCCATCCCGCTCAACTCCCCATACAAACGGGGAAAGAAGATCACGCCCATATTTCTTGTCAGAGATTCCAAATTAAGGTCAAAATAGCTTTATTTGATCGAACTAGATGTCTGATGACATTGTAAAATTGTGTTTGGTTTCTAAGTTAAAAGTTCCGAAAGTTCGAATCTTTCGCGCGTTTAATACAATAACTTTGGAGGTGGATTACGCAATAATAAAGTAAGAACATCTTTAAAAGATTAGTCATCAGACATAGCTTATTTAATCAAGATTTATAATCTATTTGGTTTTTGTGAGATTTTTGACTACAGCGGTCGTGGTTTACTTTTAGCTCAAAGTCGTTTTGTAATTAAAATTTTCGTAAATCTTACCAAATCATACACTATGCACATTGTCTTTTTTGTGGACATGTTGCATCTTCATCATCACGGAGCCTGTCTTTTTCTTTGAAACAGAGAAGGTCCCAGAGCGCAACAGCACGGTTTTGTACCGTGCCCGCGAATGAGTTAGTCCCGCCGGGTTGGGCCACCTTAACATATCAATGTAAAACATTTAATTTTGAAAGTAATTTATGAAGGAAAGTTTTTATTGAATTCCATTGTAGAAAAGATTCATTAAATAATTATGTGAAATACATTTAAAAATATATATTTAACTATGGTAAAGGTGAAAGCTTTCTACAATAGTTTTAATCATTTCAGCTGCCGGGTATTATAATAAATTAAAAATTGGCTGAACACCAACTAACAGCTTCTGATAGTTAAAGTCGTCTCAGCAAGAACTTTAATTTTAAAAATTAATCAAACATATTGTTTTAACGTTATATATTTTTTTTATCAAACTTGGCACGGATGGCTAACACTACACCAACAGTCATGATATTAGACCAACACACCGATTCCTGAAGGAACTAGGTGCCATGCCAGGACCTTCCCTTTATGAGCACGGCTATATTCAACTCGATGGACTTTTCATTCAATGCGATGGTACTAACACGAGTGGGTTCCCCTACCACCTAGTAGGGGAAGGGAACTGCTCGCATTCGTGACGAAATGCACTTATTCAATTCAATTGAACACATGAACTCAGGTAAGAAGAGCAAGTCCACCCGGACTTTCGAGTTACGAGTTACGAACGGCTCAAGCGGCTCTCAAGTTTGAAGGGACAGATAAATAGAAAAACGAACAGAAAGACAAACAGACAAATAACAGATATTGTATATCAATGTAGCCGTGCCCGAATAATGAAAGTCCTGGCATGGCACATAATTTCTTCGGGAATATATTCACGAAAAATAAAATAATTTAAATGTTCGATACACTCTTTTTTAGTATCGGTATTCGGCAGCGCGAACAGAGCTGTCAAAAAGCGTTTCTTAAAGAGCTCTTTTAAATTTGTTTCAATAATAGTTATTTATCTCTGTGAACTCTTATAAAGTGTTTAAATCTAATAATATATAGTTCAATAGCAAGGATAAGTGTTTTAAGCTTATATGCGCAACTAATTACGGTGATATTAGCATTTAGAAAAGTGACCGTTAGAGGTTATGACAAGTTGAATGACCCAATCTTCTATTTGACAACATCAAGGCGCTAACCGTCTAATTTCATGACAACAGCTGCATAATGTGTAAGTAACGTGAACACTTGCAACCTACATTTGATATTCGTGACACACCCAGCTTATAAAAACGTTTAAATAATTATACCTACGTACCTACACCTACATTTCAAATATAATTTTTGGCATTGTGACTCACACTTGCTCAAAGCTTTCGTGGTATTAAATAGCCGTATACGATAGCATTCGATGCAAGATAGCTAGCTAGGTAGATTTTGTGATCTCAGGTACCCAAATATACCTGAAATTTTGATTTAGTAAGACAAGAGTCACCGCCTTTATAGTGAAGTACTAGTGCTAGTTATAGGCTACACACACACAAGTAGAACATAGGCACACTGACACTTGCAAAAACAGTTGCAGAACACATTTTATTTTATTTAAATTTAAAAAGATATAGTAATTTATAGGTAGTTCTTTATTTTGTACCTGTCATATAGGATTTTCTAAACCCTTTTTCCATTTTTTCATGCACACTCGGAGCAAAAATCGCTCCGCCATGGCCGCGGCGAGTGACAGCCAACTATCGACCCTGCTGCAGCAGGTAGAAGATCTTAAGCAATTGAACAACCAACTGCTCTCCGAGCAAGCGGAGAACTCAGTGACGTTTGACGGTCTGTGGTCAACCAACGCGGAACTTAAGAGGATGCTTTCTGCAAAAGAGCGTCAGGTCGTAGATCTCCAGGCCGTAGAAGAAAAAATGATGGAAACAATTCTCGAGTATGAGAAGGATCAAGCTGAGTACGAGAGGGTGCTCGATGCTAACAATGCTCTGCAAAGAGAGATGTTAGAGTTGCAGCTGAACAAGGAGACCAGTGCCACTTTCTCATACGACAGTGCCCAGGAAGAGCTGCAGGAACTGCGGGAGCAGCTGTCTGCTAAGACCAAGCTCAATATTGTACTGCGAAGAGAGATCGCCGACAAGAACTCGATCATTCGCGAGCAGACATTGAGGCTCTTGCAGCAGGCTGCAAGCAGCACTCCCATGACGTCCTCACACACTACAGCCGGCTCACATTCTCTACACTCTCCACGTCCTCCCACCGAGTGCATCGTCGACCTGTGTTCTTCTTACCAGAAGTGCCAGCTCACCCCGAAGCCTGCGACAAAATCGGCAACCCCGCTCACATCTCCGTCAAACTCTTTGCCTGCTGTCACGGCAACAATGGCCCCGAGGAAAAAAAACAAAAAGAAAGCTGCATGACGTCGAAGGAAACGAAACGGGCAAAAATGGGCGTGCAGGTTTCACAGCATAAAAATGTTCTGCCTCCCAGGATGGAAGAAAATGTGGCCACCAGTGCTGGACAACGGTCGACATCAACCCGCCCGAAAAAACAAGAGAGGAAGATGAAATTGAAGACACTTTCGGCCAACACACCACCAACGCGGCAGGTACTCATACTGAGTGATGAGCACGGCTAGGAATAGCACAACGCTACGGAGAGGTATGTAAAACAACAGACCGGATAACCGCCATGTGCAAATCTGCAGCGCCCATTACCGAAATAATAAGAGACTTTCCGCGCAAGGTCTGCGACATGAAAGAAGATGACATCGTCATATTGATGGCTGGAGGTGCATCGACGAACACCGATCCTGAAATATATGTAAAATGTGTGAAATATGTGTCAGAGGCTTGCATACATAAAAAAATTAAATTATTCGTGAGCTCAGTAATGTATGCACCTCAAAGTACATATAATTCTAGCCTTCTAAATGCTACTGCCTTCACAATAAATTTAGGTTTATATGAGCTAGCCAATGTTGTCCCTGACACTATTTTTGTTGATTTAAATCGAATGAGTCAATCTTGCTACAATAGTTTGGGTATCATGAACGTGTTAGTAATAAAAACAGTAACAAGCATTATTATTAACTGTAATATAGCTACTATGACCTCATGTCTTAAGTTTGTTGCAAATGATAAAAATAAAGAGCATTTTTATATCAAAGCCAAGTTTCCAAAACTGTTATTTGAATAATGGAAATAAAAATAAATCAAATAAATCACTAGTTAGTAAAGACGGCTTTTTGCTGAGTCAGACTATATTTGAGCACACTCGAGTGACAGAGTCTAGCGCATCCTGCATTGATAATATATTTACAGATTGCGCTGTTCTTGATTCTAGGGTGATTGCGGGAATACAATCAGATCATCTCGCTCAGTTGGTTTCTATTGCTTATATTCCTAAAAATAAAATTTCAAACGCATTCAGATGTACTAGAATAATAGATAAAAATAAAATAGCTGCCTTATGCAAAGACTTAGATAGTGAATTTAGGAATCAAACTCCCAATGATTTTAAGAATGTTTTCAATACTTTTATTAGGTACATGAACCTACACCTACCTATCAAACGCGTTAAAATAGGGCATAAAGTTAGATTTGCAGACTGGGCTACTCCAGGAATAATTAAGTCCAAAGAACATTTGCTATTCCTGTATGATTTGTTAAAAATAAGTAAACACAATCATTTAAGAAAATATGTTTCTGAAAATTTTTAAGAAGGTATCATTCTGTGCTAAACAAATGAATTTAAGGAATAAACACTTAGCTTCTGGTAACACCATAAAGACAACATGGGATATTATAAAATCAGAAACAGGCAAATGTCCTCCCTCTAATGGAGCGGACTTTGAGCTTAAAATAGGAGGTGAGTGCATAGTTGAGCGTGCAGCCGTAGCAAATAAATTTAATATATATTTTTCAACAATAGCTAAGGATACTACTAAGAACTTAAATTCAAGTACATCTGAAGCACTAGAATATATCCTGAAATTTATTCCAAGAAATGTAGACTCTGCGACGTTCCTGCCAGTAACATACATAGAAATAAAGACCATTATAAAAAATCTTAAACCCAAGCGCTCACAGGACCTCTGGAATCTCTCGCCACATTTACTAAAATCAATAGGTCATGCTCTCATTGAACAAGACTGTCATTAATAAATGTATGAAAGAAGGATCATTTCCAGACTCAATGAAGATAGCAAAGCATAGCCTTGTACAAAAAAGGTGCTCACTGTGATGTCGAAAATTACCATCCAGTGTCACTTTTACCAATTTTTAGCAAGGTGTATGAAAAAGTTATAGAGCTGAGACTACACAGTTTTTTTAACTAAATATAATATATTCAACTGTAAGCAATTTGGTTTTCGTAAGGGTCTGTCTACCAGTGACGCTATAGCTGCCATGGTAAAATCGGTTATGACTGCCTTGGATGGATCCAAATATACATATGGTATGTTCTGCGATCTTTACAAGGCTTTTGACTGTGTAAATCATGACATATTAATTATGAAACTAGAACATTACGGGCTTAGAGGTAGGGAATTAGATTTGATCAAGTCATACTTTTGCAAGAGGCAGCAGATTTGTGATGTGAAAGGCACTAAAAGTAACACAGAATCCATCAACATGGGAGTACCGCAGGGTTCTGTTTTAGGCCCCTTGCTTTTCCTTATCTATGTTAATGATATTTCTGCTTGCATTTCGGACGATGTAGAATTAGTTATGTTTGCTGATGATATTTCTTTAGTCTTAAATAATGTAAACACGGATTTGTTGCAAAAGTCTCTTGAAATAACGGTTGCTTCCCTACAGTAGTGGTTCCAGTGTAATAATTTGTTGCTTAATGTGAATAAAACAAATTTAATGAACTTTGCTCTCGGAACACAGAGGCGTATGTTAAGTTATACGATAGGTAATGTTGCTAAAGACATGTCTTTGAATATCACGAATGAAATAAATTTCCTTGGTGTAGTATTTGATAATAAGCTGACATGGAAAGCTCATATAGATAAGCTAGCCGGTAAACTCAGCTCAGCATGCTATGCTATAAAAAAGATAAGGGAATTATGTGGTATTCAGGCAGCTAGGGCGGTCTATTATGCTTACTTTGACAGTCTGATGTCATACGGTCTTATGTTCTGGGGAAATGCATCCGAAGCAAATCGAATATTTTTGTTACAGAAAAGAGCCTTGCGAAGTATCCTCAACATGAAAGTCAGGGATTCATGTAGAAATGTCTTTAAAGATCTCGGAATAATGTCCCTCGCAAATAAGTATGTATATCAAAATATAGTCTATGCAAAAAAAACTATAGAATCGGCTACTCTTAATGCTGACATACATTCCCACAATACTAGAAATAAGTTTAATATACAATGTCCAAAACACAGACGAGCAAAGACCTCGAAGAGTTTTATTCACAACAGTGTTCGATTATATAATAAATTACCAGCAGTAATGAGAAATTTGCCCCTTAATGAATTTAAAAATAAAATTAAATCAGTTCTTCTTAGTAAAGTATATTATAATATAAGCGACGCTCTTTCCGATAAAACTCTCTTTTGTGACTTAATATCATAAGAAGACAAGTACATAACTGTGTACCATACAAAATTGTAAGAATTCTTTGACATAATACTACGCTGGTATTATTATTTTTTTATATATAAATACTTATTCTATATATAATATATTGACTTGATACACCGCATTGGTATCAAACTTGACGAGGGCTTTATACACCTGACATAGGTTAAGTTGACGACGGCTTTTACACCAGAGTATACTTGTAATGCTATAAATTATATTAATTTATATAATTGAATTAGTAACTTTATTAGTTGTAAGTAACCTAAACTTAGGGTTGCTGTTTCTATTGTTCTTTGTTCTTTGCCTTAAACTGTTCTGCCAAGGAATTGTTTGGCAGTAGCATTTAGATCTAAGTATGTACATATTTCATAATTGTGGACGGAAAAATATGTTATGTAAACCCGTGAAGTTTCTTTGCGGGTTCTTCTTTACTGGGTTGATCGAATCCGCGGATCTTTGTGACGTAACTTGGTGTAGTTTGACTACCAAAAAGTTTAAAAAATGAAATGAAGTGTGTTGACCATTTGCTCAGATATCCAGATTATGCACTTGACTTAGTGAATGAATAATTTTAATGGGTTTTGTTCTCTGACAGTCGGGTGCTAGACAAAAGTCTCGGAACTCTCCTCGACCGTTACATCTGTTACCCTCTTGTAATTCTTAAGAAAATGTTGATTAGTGAAAGGAACCGTTAATGTATACACACTAGAGAATATGAATTTGCGTATTAAAAACTGACACTTTCTCTTATTTTTTGTTATGTTCCTATTTTTCTGGCCAGAATCAGGGATTTTTGTTTTATTTACAGTTTACTGAAAATATGCAAACAGTCGATGATTCTATTTTATTCCTTCACTCGCCATATTTCAAATGATTACTATCATAATATGTTTTGGTAAAAGTGTTTTTAATAATTTAGTAGTTAGTAAAAAATAAAACCTCTATTTTTAGATCCAACCAAATAAAGTATGTAATAATATTTTTAATATTGTGCGTTGGATAATTTACTTGAAAGAAAAAATTGCTTAATTCCAAGTCGGACTCAAATCAACTTAGAGTCATTCGAATGCCAAGGCAACGAAAATATACTAGCCCAAGTCTTCCGATGATTTTTTTTATATTTGCACTTTCGTTAAGAATACGGGTCATTCCATAGTTCGGAACCCATGTTAAATTGTAGGTTTCCTAGTTGCTTACTAGGTGAAAGGACTAAGTCCGCCCGGACAGGACCTTCATTATTCGGGCACGGCTATATTAAACGGTATGGAATAGATATCCAGTAACTGCCATTTGTCTGTCCGTCCCCTTCAAACTTGAGAGCCGCTTGAGCAGCTCGTATTTCGGGGGCGGGTGGAATTGCCTTCTATACCCGAGTTTATGGGTTTAAATCCCCATAGTAAAATAATAAAGAAAAAGTAAGTGGTGCATGACCGGGGATGCACCACTTCCTTTTTCTTTCAGAGTTTGATAAGTTCTAATGCGAGCTATTTTATGGTTCGGAATCCATGTAAAGTTGTAGGTGCCCTGCCCCTCGTTCCCCACCCGTTTGGGCCTAACACTACCAGCGTTATATCGGATGGGATGAATTGATGGTCGAAGCGCGTTGTCTTGTTTATTGAAGTCATACTCACAATATGAAGGTCCTGGCATGGCACTTTGAATTGTGGTGTGTTGGGCTAATATCACGACGTTAGGTATGGTATTAGCCATCTATATCAAGTTACTTAAAAAAGGACAATTTTTACACACAAAACGAGTTATAACATGTTGGTAGACCAACATATTTCCGTTTTATAATATTTATGATGTTATATTGTATTTAGCTGAACATGAATGGCTAATGCCACTCCTATTTCCATATTGTGATCCCAATACTCCATATGAGAACCAGGTGTCATGTCAGGATGTTCCTTACGTCCCATTGTGCCTTTAAATAAATAAACTAACAAATCATTTAAAATATAGATCCCGTTAATGTTCCCTTAGCGATAAATACTATTTCATTAAAACCTTAATTAACAATTAAACGATTACATATACATTTAAGTGTGTTTCATTTTAAAGAATAGTTCTTTTGGAATTTGGAATTTAAATTACGTTACTGCTTTTAGATCTAGAGCAGATTTTTCCCTATGTCCCTCATATTTATCTGCTCATCTCTCAGTAAATAAAAAGTAAATTTTACTGAACGTTTCACATGATACAGTTTGAATTTCGTTTGTCGTATAACTAAAAAATAATACCATTGGTTAACTACTAAATTAAATGCTCACGGTTAACGCAACCTCAATAAATACCGATGGAGACGTCAACTGTGCAGACCCTTAGAAAATAGCCCTTTCGGGGCGCTGGCGGCCTGCAGTATCATCGGCATACTGGGCCTGCGCGTACAGTAGCCGCGGTGTGACCTCTCAAATTCCTATAGTCCGAACGCACAACTCGGCGGGTGGCCACCCGGGTCTGAGCACACATGGCGGCGGCGCGCCGGCCGCGGTTAAACGGGCCATTCCCGGATTTTTATAGCTGGAGGTGGTGAAACCGGACGATGGTCAAGGTAGCTGTTCACTGGACAAAATATAAGCTACTATTGTGTAGAATACTCCCAAATATTTTTTATTTTGTCAGTCAGTCAGTCAGCGTGTTTGCGTCCACTGCTGGACATATGCCTCACCAATTTTTCTTATTAAAAAGGGGGTTTTAATTTTTACTTTTTGTTGCGGCAATAGAAATACACATTCCGTGAAAATTAAATTTTTCTACTGATTATGGTTCATGAGATACCACTGACAAACGCATGTTCGGACGGACTGCAGAGGCTTAGTGTTAGCGTCCCGTTGCCACCCTTTATGTATGGAAGTGGCCCATCCCGCTCATCTCCCCATACAAAAGGGGAAAGAAGATCACGCCCATATTTCTTGTCAGAGATTCAAAATTTTGCTCAAAATAGCTTTATTTGATCAAACTAGATGTCTGATGACCATTGGCATTGTAAAATTGTGTTTGGTTTCTAAGTTATAAGGTCCGAAAGTTCGCATTTTTCGCGCGTTTTATACAATAACTTTGGAGGTGGATTACGCAATGATAAAGTAAGAACATCTTAAAAAGATTAGTCATCAGACATAGCTTATTTAATCAAGATTTATAATCTATTTGGTTTTTGTTCGATTTTTTACTACAGCGGTCGTGGTTAACTTTTAGCTATAAGTCATTTTGAAAATAAATTTTTCGTAAATCTTACCAAATCATACACTATGCACATTGTCTTTTTTGTGGACATGTTGCATCTTCCTCATCATGGAGCCTGTCTTATTCTTTGAAACAGAGAAGGTCCCAGAGCGCAACAGCACGGTTTTGTACCGTGCTCGCGAATGAGTTAGGCTCGCCGGGTTGGGCCACCTTAAAACTAAATAGTGTCACGTGGCGGAAAAAAAATGAATAAAAAAAAGATGAATTTGGGGTTAAATAAGAGAGTTTACGGGGCGATGGTGTTCGCATTAGATGCGAGAATGTTACCATATTTTTCTCCCAAAATCACGATTATACTTTTAGGTAAAGCCGAAAAGGGAAAAGCGAAATGAATTTAAGTCTAGCGACACTAGGGACTTCTTAAGTTAAACATGATTTGACCTTAAAAAAATGAAGTTTAATTTATTCGGCGATGCCGACAGATCCGCCACGGATCATACTCTCCAACCCCTAAGAATGAAGGGTGAGGCCCTCCCTTCCCCACGACGTGGGGACCAGAAGGGTCTCTAGGACTGTGCCTACCGAACTGAGCTTGGGAAAACTCAAAGGAGAACACGCGAACAAATCTTCACATAATATTTATTTTCAGAAAATTTAAATTGAAACAAACAAACGAGATAACGATACGCTGTGCGCCTGAAGGGCCTGCGATGGTTAAATGGCTTCTTAATCCGGGGTGTCCCTCTTCACATGGGACTTATCTGGCCGACGTCGTCGACGCGGAGCGCGGTGGCGGCGGGCGTGCGGGCTCGGCTGAGCGGCGCGGCGCGCGGCTGGTCGGCTGCAGGCGGCTCATGCGGTCCCGGGCGGCGCCTGGCATGGCACCTCATGTCAGCGGCCACGTGGTAGAGGCGCTGGTGGGCACGTGGCCCCTCTAAAAAAAGCGCCTCTAAAAAAAAATTTTTGTAACACAATCAAATAAACACTAGAAAGCATAGGAGGACCAGCAGCAGCAAACCGGACAATCTATGGAACCTACTGGACATTAACGACCACCAACATGACCTTACCGCTCCTGTGGAATAAAAAAAAACGAGTGTGCGACACCAAGCGGAACACAAGTAAGTGGCTTATTTTTTTTGCAATAGGATTTCGACCAACAAGGATGGTCTTACTGCTCCTGTGGAATGAAAATAAAAGACGAGTATGCGGTCCAAAACGCGACACAAGTAAGTGGCTTAATTTTTTTGCAATAGGAGTTCGATCAACAAGGATGGTCTTACCATTCCTGTGAAACGAAACGACGATTGTGCAAGACGCCACATGGTATAGGCTTATTTTTTTCAATAGGAGTTGCCGAAGGCCAGCACCGCTCCTGTGTGGCACCCAAAACGGCTAGTGACCATGCCCCGGACTTACGGAGTCCGGGACGTCCTTACCAGAAGACCTAGCCGTAGGTACTAACTAGAATCTAGGGACATCACAGTATTTACAACGCTCCGCTCTCGCTATCCTGGTATACATCACCTTTCGAACCATCCCCTTTCACTCCAAGGCTGGCCGTCCTGAAAGCGGGCGGCCAGTCAGTCGATCTATCAGTGACCGTTCGACTGCCAAAATCAAGCCGAACGATCGGGGCGAGAGCAGGCCAACCTAACTAAACTGAAAACTAGAAAAGGGCAACACAAATATAAGTTAGTAGGGATTATAAACCTATTCATATTGCCTTGACCTAGAACTAAAGTCATGGCTACAAAACAAAAAGAGCAGCTACTGAGGTCACACATGCATACCTTAAATAAAATGGAAGGAGATACGGCATCTAGCACGCCTACTAAGAAACCTTTTGGGCCCACTGTATTTTGTCCCAAGCATGACATAGGAGGCGATTAAGTGATTCCACGTAACATCGCTGGTCCTCTTACTAGGCGGCCTAACTTACTAGGTGCTAGGATTAATCCCACCCCGGTTGTCACCATCGGATTGAATTAACAATGATCGAAGCGGCAATGAAAATTGTTCAGTTCAATGCAGCCATGTAATATTTTTTTTTCTCCCTTTTATATTACAATCTGTCGCATATTTGGACATTCAGTAATAGTTATGTGAATTGTTAGTGTTGGCTTTCTAGGATTGCTTCCAGTGAAGCAACCTAATAGTTTACAAAGGTGAAGGGATCATCTTGTTATGAGGTCTTGAGGAATTCTCCTCTTCAATCGGCGATATGTGGGCTTTTCATCCATCAGGTGGGTAGCCAGGAAGTTTGGGTGAGTTCTAATGCGCTCTTTATATCGTTGTGTTAGTTTTTTTTGCCTCTTCTGTGACTGTAGGGATAGATAATTCATCGTGCAGTAAGTTATTTGTGATGTACCAGGGCGCATCCACAATTATTCTGAGCATTTTTGAATGAAACCTTTGCAAAATTGCAATATTTGATTTGGAGGCTGTACCCCAGAGCTGGATACCATAGGTCCAGATTGGCTTTATTATACTTTTGTGCAGCATTAACTTTGCTTCTAGTGACAGTTGAGAATTGCGGCCCAGCATCCAATATAGGTTCCGTAATTGCAGGCTTACTTGTTTTCTTTTAGTAAAGATGTGCTTTTGCCAGGTTAGTCTTCTATCTAGATGAAGACCAAGGTATCTAACATCATTGGCTTGAGGTATTGTGATGGTAGAGGGTTGGTGTATTTTTTTTCTCTTTTCTTGCAACGCGCTGGCCGTTCACATGAAACTAGTTGACATGTGGTTGTCATAAAATTGGTGATTTTATAGCTCCACTTTAAATTTGACAGCGTCGCCGCGTCGGGCACGCATAGATGCCACTCGAGGCGACGATACGAAGCGGGTCTAATTTTTTGTAAGATTCCGTAAGGTATGAATTAGGCAGCGTGGTAAAACAAAACGTTCTATATTGACAAATTGAAACAATACCTACTCGAATGAATATTACGATAGTAGGCAGGCATGTACTATTATTCAATTTACTAGTCTGCAATAGGTATTAGATTATACCTGACATTCTACAATGGGTGACTGCCCTTCATATTATATCAGAAACTACTGGTATGGGAAACTTGATTGCAGATATCGCCGACATCGGTTTCTCTACACTTGAGGGTGTAGCTCGCGGTGGTGGATGTGGCGCTGGGTGTGAATGCTACGTGCTGACATGGATCCGGATACTGTCACCCTGCTCGATGGAGGGTGCCAAGCTGATGGCATACACCGGAGCATACACGGATCGTTGGAGTAAATCAATCATTTCAAAGGTAAGGATACGCCCTTACATAGAATTGAAACAAATCTTCTCCATACAAGCAAAAAGTAGCGCCATCTATCCAAACTCGAAAGAACTACGTGAGCGCCGTGTCAAAGTCGTGTTGACAACTCGCCGCCATGTTGCATTAGGTCTAACGATATAACCTTGTACCTGCGTCCTTAAATGTTTTCTTTTTAATTTAAACTTTTAAGTTCTTTTAACTTTTATGAATAAAAAAAGTTTTTTTAATTTGAAGGTATTCAAGTTAAATACAATTTGAATTTTCTCTTGTACCTGCTTGGTCTGGATCTACCTGCCTGTCATGTCAAAATTTGTTTTCGTTATACCTAGGGAAACACTGGTCGTAGACCCATCATGCGACCGCTTGAAGTAAAGGTCCCGACCTGATCTATCTGCCTGTCATGTCAAAATTTGTTTTCGTTATATCTTGGGAAACACTGGTTGTAGACCCATCATGCGACCACTCAATGTAAACGTCCCGACCTGACCTACCTGCGTGTCATGGCAAAATTTGTTCTCGTTGTATCTTGGGAAACACTGATCGTAGACCCATCATGCGACCACTCAAAGTAAACGTCCCGACCTGATCTATCTGCCTGTCATGTCAAAATTTGTTTTCGTTATATCTTGGGAAACACTGGTCGTAGACCCATCATGCGACCACTCTAAGTAAATGTCCCTGATCTACCTGCCTGTCATGTGTTGGCGTTTATTTATTTATTACATTTAATCATAGACTCCATCTTCTTAGGGCTATTATCGAAAAATATGTAAATGTAAAACTTTATCATATACATAAAACCAATCCGGGGATTAAAGCCGCCACAAAAGGACAAAAGCGTAATAAACTGAACCTATTTGAAGGAAATAAAAAAAAAATTAAAAAGAAAGAACTTAGTGGTTTATCAAAATACCATCACACATTTACGGCGAACGGCAATAATCATCAACAGGTTTTACATAACACTGTACTGACTATTATTTGGACTATTTTTTAGCATCTAAAACGCATTGAACGAAATTTTTAAATGCATAAAATGCAAACATGGACAATTCAAGAATAATCAATATTATTTGTTTTGCAATGTTTGACCCATACTTGCAATACATTAATGATTCCCTCTTTGTGTTTATTTTATTTTATGATTTCAATATTTACAAATTGTGTATATTCGACTTTATTAATTTATCCTTAATATCCATGATTTTTACTCAGAATAACGATGGTTTAATGAATGATTCCATTAATATTTTTTTCATTTTCCCGCTTGCTAATTTGCGAAAAGATTATTTGATGCCTTGTTAACTATACAATCATGGTACTACTTGTTCTGACCACTATCACTAAATAGAAACCTTAACCCGCAACCTGTGGACCCGTTTGGTGGCAGATGGCATTGCCCCTGGGAATTTTCTCCCAGAACCGAAATATGTAATATAAGGCATGTCCTGGCCTTGCACCTAGCTTCTAAGTGGTGTTTTTGGCTAATACCATCCATGTCCAGTTCAACTGAAATCTGAAAAGAATAATTAAGAAAATTCACTACCTATATTTTTCGAAAATGTAGTCTGAATACTGAACATTCTATCAACCCAAATGATACGTGATTATTTTTGTGATAGCATATATTTTAAAATGATGCTTCGATTATCTATTTATCATCTATGCTCTGATTGATCCAGTGTGGCTGCTCTACAACTTCTCTACAAACAGCTTTTACAACCAATGGGTCACAATGAATCAATGACATTCGGTGCACATAATTGCAATTAGCTGGTGGTAATTTCCAAGACATGTTCTTCCTTCTGTAATAAACAAAAACGTTAGATCATTTTAAAGGCAGTATTGAAGTGAATTAAGATAAGTATTCAGCTCTAAGAAAATCCGTGATTTACAGGAATAGGGAATCCAGTATTATATTTTTATACTGTACCCAATGCCGACACCAAAATTTCACAGATGCACTGCACAAAATATTGGAAAATGTTAATCACTAACACACGCATGGACGAGAAATTAAATGAGAACGACTAACTAATAATTCAGTTTAGACCAGCAGACACGGCCGGACACGGGTGCTTTCATATACCTACAATTTTATGTTCTGTGCCTATATAATGAGAAATGGGTTTGTATAACTGTTACTAGTGTAAAAACGAAGTATTAATTTTACGCCGAGCAGTATGGCCGCTACAAATTTCTTGTAGCGCACTGGATCGCGCACGCGGCGCGCCAACGAAAGCCCGTAGGTTGCGAGACGTCTAGACGCAACGACCCGCCAGCCGCGACTGTCTCTCTCGCGCAATGTAGCTGTAACCGGCTTGAAACCGGCGACTCTCGTAACTGGGGTTACGAGTAATAGTTAGTAATATTAATAATTACTTCGTTGCGGCTTTTGCAGCCGGCGACTCTTTACCGCCGAAACTGTAATGCGCGCGCGCAGTGCGCACTGTAATCAAAGAGGGGCTACATTGTTAACGACCGCCGTTGTGGTTTGCTTACAGAAAAAGTCCAACGATTAGTATTTCTTAATGGTAATAGGCATATAAAATAAATGATAATTATGTTTATTTATCATTTGTGTTATATTATTTCTGGGGATTATTTTGTCGAGGATAAAAAGTTTTGTCTGACTTCTTAATTGTTTGCGATAACTACATAGTAACAAAACCTCTTTCTTGATTTAGATTTTTGTTGAGAATACAGGTCACTGCACTCGAGATTCATTCATGTGAGATGATCGAACCGTGCTAGATGTCATTATACCCATTCATATCCAGCCAAAAAAAAAAAAAAGGAGTAAAGGGAGAGGGAGTTTTTTTTTTTCATTTCTTTTTGCAACATTTCCGCAAACCGCTATCGGCATCAGCAATAACAGTTACTAACGTTTTCGAAGACCAGTGGAAACGCCCACGACTACTATATACAATTTCTGATCTGACCACAGACTTTGACAGTTATTTTAGTTTTAGCACAGAACATAAGAACATACTGTGTTCGGGCAACCATAGACCTAGCATGCGCGCGCAGCCCTATTTCTATGGTGTTACACAAACAATATTAAAAAGTGTGTCATCTTTCCCACACAAACATTTTGCTGCATTACAACCAGAAATTCCGACAAAACCGTGGTTTTCTAAATATAAAAAACTGTCTAAAAAGGAAACTTCCGTTATATGTAGAATGCGATTGGGGCATTGTTGTACCTCAATATTTCTAACTAAGATCCACATTGGAGATACTTCCCTCTGTGAATGTGGATTAGATGAGGGATACCTTGACCACATATTTTTTTCTTGCTCTCTCAATAATAATCCACCATTATATAAACTACTCACAGATTCGAAAATTGCTCTTCCTGCCAACATGAATACCCTATTAACCCTCGATCAACCCAGACTAGTAAATATTATTTCCAAATTTATTAGATGTAATGATATTCAATTGTAGTTACTATTATGTGAAAAATAGTTCTCCTCTTAAATTGTTTTTTTGTTTGTTTAGTGAAGTACCTATTAATTTTGTTTGTATTTTACTCTTTTTTGCTCAGTAGCATTTTTGTTCTTTTTAAACTTTTTATTCTTGATTTATAATTCAATCTTTAGCAAAAGTGTTTGCGAGATTAAAAAAAAAATTTTTTTTGGCATTCATTAAATTCACTCAATTATTTTCACCCATTATCTCATCAAACCGTCAATAAATAAAGTTTCAATGCCAAAAGTTTGTGTTGTAATAATTATGAAAAGACCAGAATAAAATACTTACATTCAAGAATCAAGAAGTGAAACTTGAAACTGGCAAATTATCTACACTGGACAGAGCCCAAAAATCAAATTAAAAAATTACAAAATCTTTCCCACAGAACATATAATATCCTAACGAATATTTGATCTTTCCTTTAAGGTCTGTGGTGTTTGTGTTGTGTGTGAAATTCGTGGAAATTTTGGAATTCGTAAAAGTTGATGCAGCTGTTCGGCTGTTTAGGATGTGAAGTGAAATATCCATTGCAGAAGATGTGTTCCTGTGATCTCACTTCGTTTCTGTCCCGGTGGCGGCTGTGGATCAGGCCTTTGTTTATTGCTCTATACGTTCTGTTGATCGTCACTGTGGTCCCATTGTTGATAGCTCACTCTATCAAGAATGGCTTCTCCAAATCGGACCAGGGTGTGCTCGTGGCCGGTGGGTTCGTGCTGCTGGCTTTACCGATATCTATCTGGCAGATAACGCAGCATATCGTGCATTACACCAAGCCTTCTTTGCAGAAACACATCATCAGGTTTGTAAGATGAATCTATTTCGTAACCTCAGGGCTTTTTGGTATTCGACCATTTGATAAGCTTGCTGGATGGATATAATGATAGATCGACTTTCTAGGAGCTTGGCATAGAAATAGACATCGACCGGACAATCGCATGGCGCACTGCACAGTTGTGGCTTGCATCCATCTCTATACAAACCGTTATTCAATTCCTGTAATTCCATATATCGATTGATATATTTAAGCCTCCCCTTCAAAATATAGACTAGGAAGTCATGACCAAAATGGTAACGATAGCGTAATTGGCTGAAACTGGGTTCACAGAATAAAGACCAACCCTCTGAAGCTAAATGTGTCGGTCTGCCTGTGCCAAGTGGGTGAGTTACCTAGATAAGGCGCCTGAAAAAGTAGTTATCGTTACATGAAAAATATATGATAAGTTAAATGGCTGCAAATAATGCAGCATGAAAGTATCAATACAGTCGTTTCCTATCAAATGTATACACTGGAAAGAGAAGGAATTCCTAAGTCCCTTTTACTCTATGGTTGACGTCAGCATGTAAGAAAGAGACCTCAAAGAACCCGGCACAAATCGTATGGGAATTGGCTCCCGGTCAAATTGGCTGAAATTTGGATATGTTGTTCGTTTCGGCATCCTGAACAAAAGTCTCAATGGGCACAAAGCCCAATTTTGCTTATTTTGGCCGCTACGGGGCTCCAAAGCTCCACGGGTTGACCATTATTTACTACTCAAAACGGCGATCTCCTGGCAGTTTAGTATTTGCTACGCTGAGGAAAAAGTACCCTCTCATGTTTTTGGGGGGGCTAAATTCAAATCCAATGTCAATATGACAATATTGACAGTTGACAGCTGTCAATTAGTTGTCAACTAGCTGTCAAACAGCGAGAAATAAACAAAATCGATAAAATCCACATGTGAATGTAGGTTTTTGAGGTTGCTGAGTTCAAAACTGATGGCCAAAAGACAATAATGACAGTTGACAGCTGTCAACTAACTGTTAAACAGCATTTGACAGCTAAAGTGGATGAAACCCATATGTAAATATATGTTTTTGAGCTTGCTGAGTCGAAAACTGGTGGCCAAAAGACGATATTCGACGATATTGTTCAGGATGCCGAAACGAACAACATATCCAAATTTCAGCCAATTTGACCGGGAGCCAATTCCCATACGATTTGTGCGGGGTTCTTTGTCTCTATTTCCGGTGTATAGATTTCAGACGAAACGACTGTACATACTTACTTAGTAATACCAAAACTGAACAAATATTTGGTTGCATTTCATAGTTATAGGCGATTTAGGTTACAGATAAAACTTTAGGTATATTTAATTAAAAAACCGACTGGTTATTGTTGCATAATTAGTAGGTATGAAGATTCCTAGACAATCAGTGTATTCATCAGCAGGTACATACCAACATCTACTTTATATAGCCAGTCTAGAAAATCCAACCACTTGGCGCAGGCAGACCCACATATTTAGCAACAGAGGGTTGGTCTCTAAATGTGAACCCAGATTCAGCCATTTACCTTATTGTGACCAAAAATGAATGTGGATGGCAGTGCCATACCTGCACGATATTAGCCCAATACACCAGTGCTTGCAGTTAACTCATCTAAGTGTTAATTAATTTAATTTATTAATATGAAGCTCAAACCTAAGGACTTCAAGACAAGAAGGGAATAGTCGTTCGCGGTTCGGATTCAGCGTCAAACTGTAGGTCCCTTTCCTTACTACTAGTCATACCACCCGGGTTGGTACCAAACCATTTAAAGAACAATGGTTGAAGTGGCAATAGAAAGTGTCCAAGTTTTTCATAGGATTCAATGAAACCGTGCAATATAAGTAAGTTCTTGGCATGGCACCTAGTTCTAATGTAGTGTGGCAATGTTAACATTTTTTTCTCTTTAAGGATTCTGTGGATGGTGCCGATCTATGCGGGGAATGCATGGCTGGGTCTTCTCTTTCCTGCACAATCCATATATGTAGACTCACTTCGAGAGTGTTACGAAGCGTATGTCATCTATAACTTCATGAAGGTATGCCACGTATGCATCTATCTACAATTTTATGGTGATTTCTTATCAATGAATGATATATGAATCTCAAAACAAAATGGCTACACAGGCTTCAAAACTTTATTAGTCTAACCGTTTGATTATTTTTTAACTGCTAGGAACTTTTTTAGGATTTTACATAGGTTGGCACTGTGCTGCACGTAATATATTTTTTTTGTTCTTTTCATTGCAATCTGTCGCTATGGAATAAACGTAATATTTGTCATCCTTACGGTTTCCCGGTTCGCATCGCTGTACTGGTGGTCCACACAACAAACACCACAAATCTGCTGAAATCCATCATGTCTGCCGAAAAAAGTTGACTTGTATCAATATTATGTAGGTACCATAGTACCATAAGTTTGACCGAAAATTCCGATTCTGGTATCTCACCATTAGAATGTTGCGTATCGACTGTTTAACCAATTCAAAAATTCGTCCAGCCAGGGGTCTGAAATTCCCAAATGGAAAAATCCCGGTAATCGTCCACACTGTTTCATCTCTATTCTTACCTCAAGATGCATTAGGTCCCATTTAAGTGGATGTTCCAAAATGTAAGTTATGGCACTTCCAAAAACTTCTGTCTTGTGGGATTACAATAATTCGGCAGCCTGAAACTGATTTATTAGATAAAATTATAATTAATTGATGCATGGAAGTTTAGTGTCTTGTTTTATTTTATGTGCAGTATCTGCTCAACTACCTTAATGAGGATCAGGACCTAGAAGCCGTCCTGGAAACGAAACCTCAAGTGTATCATCTGTTTCCACTCTGCTGTCTCTCCCCATGGCAGATGGGAAGGTAAATATTGTGCAGGGCATGTTTCAAGTTTTAACAAATAAGTCAGTAAGTGACTGCATGAACAATGCTTACCCCTGATTTCACCACTTCCAGCTACCTGAAATCCGATAGTTAACTTTTGGTTGCATTGCATATTTACATGTTGTAACAGAAATATAACGTTGGGATTTTTATAGCTGGAGGTGGTGAAACCGGACGATAGTCAAGGTAGCTGTTCACTGAACAAAATATAAGCTACTATTGTGTAGAATACTCCCAAATATTTTTTATTTTGTCAGTCAGTCAATCAGTCAGCGTGTTTGCGTCCACTGCTGGGCATACGCCTCTCCAATTTTTCTTATTAAAAAGGGGGATTTAATTTTTACTTTTTGTTGCGGCAATAGAAATACACATTCCGTGAAAATTAAAATTTTCTACTGATTATGGTTCATGAGATACCACTGACAAACGCCTGCAGAGGCTTAGTGTTAGCGTCCCGTTGGCGCCCTTTGTGTATGGAATCCTTAAAACTAAATAGGCAGGCCATGATGGGTCCACCATGAAAATCCGTCAAGGATGGCTAATATCATATAGTGTCTAGATATGTATGACGTTGCCTTTCTATATCATCCTTATTAATCTATGCCCAGAGTGACTAGAATCTATGAATAACCTATTAATTCATTGTGTGCATAGCTATGAATTTTATGAAATCAAATTACATTACATTTCATTGTATTACGTGTGTTTTCAGTGAATTCGTGCACATGTGCAAGCACGGCATCCTGCAATACACGGTTGTGCGGCCTCTCACGACCGTCATCTCGGTCATATGCGAGTTGAGCGGAGTGTACGGCGAGAGTGACTTCAGTCCTAGAGTGGCTTTTCCTTACATGCTCGCTCTTAACAATCTGTCACAGTTCGTGGCCATGTACTGCCTGGTGCTGTTCTACAGAGCCAACAGAGTTGAGCTAAAGCCTATGAAGCCAATTGGAAAGTTTTTGTGTATCAAGGCTGTCGTTTTCTTCTCATTTTTGTAAGTTACATGTTTTATTGTTTTTTTATGTAACTGGATATGGACGGCTAATGACCTACCACATCATGACCTACTGTCATATTAGCCAAACACACCGCATTACCTAAGGAATTAGGTGCCATGCCAAAACCTTACCTTTAAGAGCAAGGCTTCATTGAACTAGATGAATAACATCCAGTTTGACCTACAGTTTTATATGTATTCCGATCCATGGAATACCTCGCATTCATGACGAAATGCTGAGTTGGATAGCAAGAGAATCTTGTGCAAGAACGTATAGACTAGGAGGTCGCGACAAAAATGGTAACGATAACGTAAATGGCTGAAACTGGGTTCACGGGATAAAGACCAACCCTCTGAAGCTAAATGTGTTTGTCTGCCTGTTCCAAGTGGTTGCGTTACGTCGATAAGGCGCCTGAAAAAGTATTTATGGTGACAAAAAATATATATTATGAGGTAAATGGATTCAAATGACGAAGCATGAAAGTATCAGTACATACTTACTTAGCAATACAAAAACTGAACAAATTTATGGTTGGATTTCGTAGTTATGGGCGATTTAGGTTACGGATATAATTTAGGTATATATAATTATAAAACCGACTGGTTATTGTTATATAATTAATAGGTACCAATGTTTCCTGACAATCAGTATATTCTTCAGCAGGCACATACGAGCATCAATTTTATATAGCCAATCTAGATAACGCAACCACTTGGCACGGGCAGACTGACATATTTAGCATCGGAGGGTCTCTAACATGTGAACCCAGATTCAGCCATTTACCTTATCGTGACCAAAAATGTCGTGACCTCCTGGAATAGTAGCAGGGATTGAACCCATGACCTCTCATGAGAAACCAGGCTCGGCACCCTGAGCTAGGAGCCGCTCAAAAGTGGTTGGTTGTGGGTTTTCCATGTAGGCTGAAAACTAAATTTTATCTCACAAATTGAGGGTAGAAAATATTGATTGTCTACAAGTAATTAAAATATTATTTAAATATTTGAAGAAATGCTAAGTTCCTTAAAGATTCATCTAATTAAAAACCTTATTTTTCAGCCAAGGAGTACTTATCAACATTTTAGTTTACTTTGGCGTAATATCATCGATCTTTAGTACGGAAGACGAGAATGACATTAAAATTATCTGCTCGAAAATACAGGTAATGCATAAATAATTTTATTTGTTAACTGTTTGTTTGATCAACCCTACGCCCATGCTTAGAATGTGTCTAGTTGTCGTGCCAAATTGCAACCGGTTATAACCCCTTTCATTAAAGAATGGAATTCAAATGTCGGCGAGTATTTTCGGCTCTTATCTGCTTCTCTTTCGCACACTATTCCCATCTACACCCACACCAACTGGCACATTAATATATTCGTTAAATATTTTAGTATACTTTCTTTGAGTTCCACAATTGTATATCCGATACCGCACGAATAGATTTTCACCTTAAGGTGGCCCAACCCGCTCATCTCACCATACAAAAGGGGAAAGAAGATCACGCCCATATTTCTTGTCAGAGATCCAAAATTTTGCTCAAAATAGCTTTATTTGATCGAACTAGATGTTTGATGACCATTGGCATTGTAAAATTGTGTTTGGTTTCTAAGTTATAAGGTCCGAAAGTTCGAATTTTTCGCGCGTTTTATACGATAACTTTGGAGGTGAATTACGCAATGATAAAGTAAGAACATCGTAAAAAGATTAGTCATCAGACATAGCTTATTTAATCAAGATTTATGATCTATTTGGTTTTTGTTAGATTTTTGACTACAGCGGTCGTGGTTTACTTTTAGCTATAAGTTGTTTTGAAATTAAAATTTTCGTAAATCTTACCAAATCATACACTATGCAGATTTTCTTTTTTGTGGACATGTTGCATCTTCCTCATCACGGAGCCTGTCTGATTCTTTGAAACAGAGAAGGTCCCAGAGCGCAACAGCACGGTTTTGTACCGTGCCCGCGAATGAGTTAGGCCCGCCGGGTTGGGCCGCCTTAACTAAATGTTCAATTGTGTTCAGTTTTGGTTTTTCATCTCAATGTGTTATGGCGAATAAAATGTTTTATTCTTATTACTCGCAGGACTTTCTCATCTGCATCGAGATGTTCCTCGCGGCGATCGCGCACCACTACAGCTTCTCGTACCGGCCGTACGTGTCGCCGCACGACCCCTCGCCCTCCTGCCTCGGCTCCTTCCTCGCCATGTGGGATGTATCCGACGTGAAGCGCGACATCTCCGAGCATCTCGGTGTCGTTGGTGAGTCAAATCTGCTTTTAAGCAAGTGCTAAAACCACAGTGTGTCGTGACGTAACAACGAAGGCTGCAAAGTCAGAAATCAATGGCTTTGTCGAAAATTGTTCCGAGTATCTACGCGGAAAAAAAAAACAACCTGAAAATGTTATGCCTGGATCATTTTGTTTTGACGGATTATTGGTCACGTTAGGTTAGTTTCTCTTACTCGGACTTCGACAGCAAATTATGAAGTTTTAAAGCCAGTGCTCACTATTCAGTCTACTAAATTGCAGTCTGTTTATTTTAAAGTTGTGGTAGTTTCGTATAGTAATTTCCCATTGAACTGTATAATCGACAAGGTGCTACATGGCTTGGCGCTTTGAGATTACTAGTATGTCTGGACTGTATGCTGTGATGAGATTTCTGGAGGCATGTGGTAGCGTTTCTCATATGTGTTTCCATCAACAGTTGCCAATCCTTAGCTGCCCCAAATATGGCGACGAAGGTATGGTCTTATCAAACTCGATCCAAATATATTCGGTGAAATTATTGGCATCATAGATCATTGCCTTCGTCACAGTTTGTTCACAAGAAGGAATGTTTTACGAAGAATAGGATGGTTCTATTTTCAACTGTTTCTTTTTCAGGGAGTTCATTTAGCAGACGACTGCGTGGAAAATCTATGTACCACATGGCGCGAGGCTATGACGAGAACTCGCGTCTAGTGACTGAGCCAGTTCCGTCCAGTTCTGCCCCCGTATCAATAAATTCGTCGGAACCAGAAGAAGTGGAAGTGCCCAGGACAACGACCAGCTACGGTGCTATCGATACAACGGTTGCATCCGAAGAGATCGAACCACTGATCGACACATCAGAAAACCTTCCGACTGATAAGGAGGTGAAATGTTGAGACTGCAAGTGCCAGGTAGACGTGTGAATTTTGATCTTGTGATCAGTTGTACTGTCAAACAAATCTAATGACATTGTAACGGGTGAGCCTTGTCCATGATTGGTGAAGGAAGAAAACTATATTTTATGCTATGTGAGATAGTTGTCATGAATTTACCAAACCCACATAAGTAAGTCATCATATTATGTGGCAGGCACATTGCTGTCATGGCTAAAAAATAAGGTGATTTTATGAGCTATCTGTGAGAGTATGTTCAATTTTTTTATAAATAAAGATAGCAAAGCTCGACTGTAGCCATGGTAAATTTGGGATGGGGTGGACACCGAACTGCTGTATGAGCCTTTTAGTGTAATTTAGTGATTGAACATAGAGAAATGGAATTTATGCAGCTCACAGCTCAGAAATTGCTACCCAATGAAAATTGGTTGACAAGTGTTTTTGTATCATATGCATCTAATTCAATGTAACTGAGCTCAAAGGTCCTAGCATGACACCTAAATCCTTCGGGAATGAGGTGTGTTTGGCTAATATCATGACGGTGGGTGTGGTACTAGCCGTCCATGTCCAGTTACATAAAAAAGGGTAACAATTATTTTATTGAAATTGAGCTTGCAATGATGGCTAAACAAACTGTTGGATTATGATTAGTAATAATTGAACATTAGAAATGTTTACTACTTTGGACTTTAGGAAAATGAGGAACTGTTATCTGGAGTTCCTTTTAAAAAGACCCCCAATACCCTAGAACATTTTGATTTAAATATAAAAAACAATGAACACTTTAAAAGTGACCATAAATGTATATTTTTAATAAATGTGATACTTACCAAATTAAGATACGTATAGTAATCTCTCACTATCTACAGGTTCACTTTCAGCATAGTTGTGTGGAATGTTTAGTTGCACACAGAATGTTGTTGCTAGAAACACTAGATGCGAGTTATGTCATGTTGACTTGCAGTATTACATGTTTTGATTTTTTTTACCAAGGATGCAGGAAACCAAGGGAAATGCAGATAGTGAGGATTTATTATTATAACTGTTTATAAATTACTATATTAATAAATTATTAACTATTATGTATAGTAATATAGCTATCCAAATAAGATAAAAGGAATTAGCATCAACAATAACTGCTTCAGATTGTGATCTTAATGAGAACATTCCTATCCAGCACATAATATATTAACAGCGTGATTTGAGATTGTTTTTATTTTTATATAAGTTTATGTGAAATGTATGTTTTTAACCAGCCTTACATTTTATGTATTTTTTTTAGTTGACGCATTGTGTTAGTTTGCAGCAGAATTATTTATTAATCAATAAAATGCAATATTTTATGTATATTTGTTATTTACTCCAATTTTTAAAAGATTTTGTTGTCACTCAACAGTACTCGGGTACTATGGACAATGACAAGTGGTGTCTATTGGTTGTGTAGAATCAAAGAGTGCCAGTACTAATCCAGCCAGCCATTAGTAATGTTGTATGCAAAATCATGTCCCACCCATGGAGGTGAAGAAAATTCTGGAGAAATAACGTCCATACAACGATCGTGCAAAAAATGACGTAATGCAACTTACAACGTTATATCGCCGTACAAATTTGATGAAAACGGAGAAAAATCCAATTTGAAGTCTCCCAAATTAGTAGGTAAACTGATAAAGATAAAAATTCAATAAACCGGATGGTCGTTACGTCATTCTTCATTCATAATGATGTATTCAGCGAGTGCTGAGTCAAAGAATATCTAATAAATACTGGCTGAATCCGGCTGTCAAACCCTTTGAACTACATGAGTTAGAAAGATGTTATGCAAACCATAGCCAACAAATAGTTTGGTTGCAAAAATTAGCAAAAACATTGCAACGTGGTGGCAAGTGAAGCAGGGGATAATGCCGCGGTGCTGAGCGGGATGAAAGCATCACCGTCCATGGATCTATTTGTAATTGTTGTTCGTAATTACTTTTCTGAAATAGTGAATTACAAACACATATTTTGAAAAGGCGTTTTATTTGCATGTTCTTATATGTACATGTAACACATCGTAATTAGAAAATAATGAAAGAGAATCTCCAAACATCAAAATAAATTTAGGCGATTACATAGCCGATGGATATTGGGTTTGTGATTTCGGTTTTTTTACTAAACAATTATTTAAAGTTTGTAAACTGCCTGAATTCGATATTTTTAGGTATCTAATGGATACGACTTTACCGTTATTTCATTAATTTGAGTTTCATCGACAATTGAATTTGAAGCTAGGTAGGTAATCAGATTTTGAAAATAATCTGAAAAAGGTTTTGGTCGTGACATTCGTCAGAAGCAGGATGCGAACCGGCGACCTCTGGTCTATCACAACCAAAAACTTTTTCAGATTATTTTCAAAATCTGATTACCATCCCTGCATTAATTCAAAGATTTATTCGGAAGAAATGCTGTTTTATCTGAGTTTGAAGCGTGAACAGACAAGAAATCATGTAAGATGGTACGGAACCCTTTGTGTACGAGTCCGACTCGTTTTTGGCCGGTTTTTTGGTTAGTGATTCCGGTGCAGGCGCACTCCTTACAGGTAACACCTTTACGTAATTATCTTGACCTTGAACTTTACGTAATTATCGTATATACTTGCGTTATTTCAGTGCTCCAAGAAGAGTACCCACTCAAGTCCTCAGTGGCTTTTCATAAGCGTGATTTTTATTATATTTTGTCTCAATGATGGAAGCCAAATTTTTCAAAATTTCTACCAAAATAAGTTGGCACTGTTTGCTACAAATACGCAATTATCTTTTAAATATTTGTAAAATATCATTTTATAATGCTAGACTCAGTATATTATCAATATAAGGTACAACTTTTTTGTAAAAATATATTAGGTCAACATTTTATCGCGCATATTCAGACTTATGTATATTCAAGTAAGAGTTTTATGTTAGGTTGGTTCATGCAAATAACATAAAATATAATTTAAGAAGTATTTCTATAGGTAAGCATAAATCCAGCAGTAGATATTTCAATGCACAGACAGACACCAATTGCATGCTATATCATATCTATTTCTGGATAAATAGAGGATTTCTGCATAGAAATGAAAATAGGTAGCGAATTGAGATTATTTTGAGTTCGTGTTGATTGATGGCATAACACCATCCCCATAGAAATGTTTTCAAGTGAAATATCCACTATTTCGAATATTTAGCGTATGCTTACATGTAATATGATATTCCTGAATGTTTTTTATGTCTCGTCGAGTTGTTTATGCATCATTTTACAATGCACGACGGCATATTCAATTACAATTCGATCTTGCGTCAAACTCGCCCGCGACAGCTAGCGACGCAAGACTAAAATGGCCGCAGGTTCTGTCAAGATGACACGCCCCCGGGGCACAATTGTGATAAGGCCATTTTTTTAGTTCCATTCGTTCTCCTGTTATTTCTTCACCTCCATGGTCCCACCCTGAAATTTGCCAGTGAGTGCCATTTCTGGCCACCAAGCACTGATGTTTGGTCTCTGGTTAACCACGTTTCGCCCTGTCAGGTTCTTAGCCCCCAATTAGTGGTGAGCACATTTCTTTGCCAACTAGCTATTGATATAAATAAATCATTAGTGTTACATTTATTATGCCCAAATCACTTTTACATGTTGTTTGGGGTACAGTTTTCGACCTCGAGGACCCTGTGCTAACAATTTCGTTGGTGAACCAGAGTTTCAGGCCCAATATTAACGGAGATACAGCCGTTCTGGACAAAGTTTCTAACAATTCAGAAAAACTAAGGTTTAACCCTGTAACGAATTCTTACCATCATAAACATATTCATTATGTTGATCACTCATAAATATTAATGTCTTGGAAATCCTATGAGAAGTCCTAAAGAACTTATGAGGGTCATACTAACTTCGAGATGAGTGCAGGCAGAGTCTAACAAGTACCAAAGATTCGACATATTATTTTATATTTACAGTGTTTTATATAAGTAAGCTGTACATAAACAGTGTTCAGCTTACTTATTTACCTCGATGTTTCGTCTAACACACTGTGGACATCATCAGGATTCGCGAATAAATGATTCGGTTATGTTGTTTCAACCATTATTCTATTAAAAAACCGGTCAAGCGTCACGTTTTAAAGTACCGAGGGTCCTGTCACTGCTGAAAATGAAGAAACTCGCCCTCGTATTTGGCAATTTTATACAAAATTAGCGCTTCAGAAATCTATCTTCTTCTCAAAAAGTATGAAGTTATTAATTGGTGCACCACTATATTGGTAATGGTTTTCAAACTTCAAACAACTCTTAAAAGGATAACAATTCGGGAAAAATGGGTGTGACCGACAGACACCAGTCTGACTATAGGGGTTCCTTTTTTGCTTTTTGCTAAGGAAACCTAAAAACACTAAAGAATAAACCAGGGCCTGACCACTTTTTGCGACTTTTGTCAACATGTTGGACATTCACTCCAACCACAGCTGGGTCCATAAGCAGTGTTGCCTGTGCAAATAAAGATTCTTAATTATTTGAAAATCACAGTCCTATTTGCTTAAAAACTGTCATAGCCCATGGTCATAATAGAGCCTTCATTATGCAGGGCTTTTAGTGGTGGTCCCTTAGTCCCTTAAAATCCCTTTATTTTTTTGTGGTACCTTAAAGTCCCTTTTTTCTGATTTTAATAGTAGCTGTTGCCAGTTCGCCCCCGTGGCGAACTGGCAACAGCTACTATTAAAATAATATCCCCTTAAAAAATTTAATAATTACATTATTATTTATTATTTAACAACTAAGTACTTCGATTTTATTCGTAATTATTTAACGTTCCAAAAAGTCAACAAAAATAAATAACCAAGGTTTATTTGTCGCTACGCTCTACATCTTTAACATGTGAACCATAACCTAAATGGTCCACTTCGGAGATGTAAGTTTCGCAGCAATTAATAAAAAAGTTACCTGATTTTCAGTAATTTTTTTATTATATTTAATAGCTATCCTAAGTGATTAAACTTAGGATTAAATTATTAACGCGCAAAAAATGCATAATAACGAAATATGATGAAAATTTTGATTAATCAGCTTAAAATAAAATAAAGGAATTGTTTCCGCAAAAAAAATCTATATTAAGCTCCTAAAAGGTCAATCTTTCATCCCATAGACCCTGGTCTTTGATTCATCCTATCCACCCAGCCAGGTTCTAAAAAGGAGACGGAGTACCAATACGCAACCTTTTTGAAAATAAGTTACATGTCAACATTCAGCCTCAATGAAGACAGTAATGAGCATATTATATGATATATCCTATGCTACCGACCTCGCACCAGTCATAATATTGTTTTTATTCTATTATTGTGGTTCTATTTAATTGGCTTATGAGGTCCCTTAAGTCCCTTTTTTTCGAATTATAGGTCCCTTTTCCCCTTTTTTTGACATCTTTAACCGCTAGAAGCCCTGATTATATCGATGTTTACCATTTGGACAGATGGCCGCGCTTTCCTGCAGTTCCTAGACGAAGTCAATTCGTCACAAGCAGTATTCAACTCTATTCTTCAGTTAATGTAGTCTAGCGTTTTTAGATGTTTTGGTGTCGCACTTTTCGGATTGTTCATTTTGTACTGCAAATCCACACCTACACAGGAGGACAGCTAAGAACTTAGAAGTGGAGGAGTTGGCAAGAAGACGATACTCAAATCATGTGACATAGTGTGGGAAAGAAGTTCGAATGGCTACGAGCTACAACTACAACGTCAACTACGTCTTCCGTACAAACACCGAAAAACCCTTTTGCGATTTACTGATCATCAATCAATATCAGTCAATCAATATCAAGATATTTTTCATACAAATTTTATTTCCAGTTCAGACCAGAGACATAAATTAGTTAATTATTAGATGTAAATTGGAACAGAGGTTTTAAAAATATTTTCAGTGTGAGTGTAATTCATGATGCTTACAGGCCAACCTTAATTAGCAGTGATACTCAATATCGATAGGTCGCGGTTCTGACTGGGTTTCAAGGATATAAAGTAGGTAAATAAATACTTATGTATCACTGTAACTATGTAAACAGTTTATACCGAAGAACCCTGACTCGCTAATGTGAACCGACCCTTCCTGGGATATCAAAACTTCCAAAGAGTTATATATTTATTTAATAGACAAGCATGTTCTAATTTGGTTGTTAGTGCTTATGTGTCTTAAGTTTTCTTTGGTCTTCGCTAGTCACTTTGCAATGCTAACAATGTCGGCTTTGCTAACACATTTTTTTACAGGATCACAGCACCTCGTTAGCTATATGTATATGTAAATTAAACTACTTTTATTTTAGTGCCTATATTTATTTATTTTTGCAATTTTTTCGAAATTGGCTGGGGCCTCCAGTTTCTGCAAAGTTTTAAAGTTTTAGATTCCTCTTTTCAGTGCATAAAAGCATGTAATGACTGGAATATAAAGTTATACATTACTTCAAAATAATTTGCTAATTTCATCATGAAATTAGTATTTGAACATCAGTAAAAATAAAATGTTTGCTTAGATACTCATGCTGAGATTCGTAAAGATTACTCGCACTTGGGTAAGAAAATGTATGGAACAAATGTCGAATTTGACAATCGGAAGCTATACTTTGGCTAAGCCAAGCACGTGTAAGGTTTATGAATGTCAGCATCAGTCATATTCAGAGTGAACCTGTCAAAATTGGGCATGGGCTGTCAGAGACTTACATTTATACAGATTTTTTTTATTGCTACATCTAAAAGTTAGATGATTGCATCGTACTTTTGTATTGATTGTTTTATTGATTGCAATAAATATATTAATATTTTCACAAGTCTAGGCTTACATTATAAAAAGTAAATAAAAAAACGTAAACCTAAAACTGGACATATCCTTAAAGAGGTCCCCCACTTGGAACAAATCCTGTAAGGCGGTAAACAGCCTCAAAGACAGAAACCTCAAACGATTCTAGTGTCCGAGAGTAGAACAGCTTTCTGCAATGCAGGAAAGTATATTAAATAAGAATTGTACTACAAGTTACAATGGTTAATTACCTATTAAGGGCCGAGTGCACGAATGGACAAAAAATGAAAATCAACGTCAACATACGATTGAACACGTCACTTTTTATGAACAGTATAAAATATGAACTCCATACGGTTAACGTCACTATAAGTGACGTGTTTGAGCATTGATTCACTCAGCCGGCTCTTCGTGCAATCGGGGCTTAGTCTCCAAGTTGCTTAATTTCACAGGCTCGTACCTCTAACTCTTTTAGCTATACATACACATGAATTAATTTTGATATGTGTTTGACATGAGGATTATTCAATGGAGTGGTAGTTATGAGTGCTACATTTAAATATGCAGATTACCTATAATAATAAAACCACTATATTAAGTAATTTTAGATCATTCTTTTTTTTATGCAACCTGAATTGGATGACTAATACCACACAACTACCGTTATGATATTAGGTGCCATGCCAGGGCCTTCCCTTTTATGAGCACGGCTACATTGAACTGGATGGAAAACATGGACAATTTTTCATTGCCACCACTTCAACCATAGTTTGATCCAATGAGGTGGTGCCAACCCGCTTAATTCATAGTATTCTCATTATTTTGATCAATAATCCTGTTAATTATAGTGGTCCATTAAAACAAAAACCAACTTAAATGCCTCTTCTATGTACTGTTTGCTACTTTAACAGAAGATTTTTGTTCTTTCGAGGTTACTACATTTAAAAGATTTTGCATGGATGTTAAACCTGCTTTCAAGCTGTTAACTTCGATCATATTCCAGAGTGTACCCATAACGATACAATAGAAGCCCCAAATTACCATCAACGTTCTAATGGAGTCATGCAGCATAGAATGAGTCCAGTATCCCACCGAACCCAACAGACACATAAATATAAATCCCCCAAGTAACAGATACATCTTTTTGGCATATCTTAGGTCACTTTTGGCTGCATTGCAAAGATCAATGGCATCCTTCAAAGTATTTTTTACATCTTCATCTCTCGCTATGTCCAATGAATCTGGTGCCAGCTTGGACAGTTTCACTTCGAAGCTGACAGCATTGTGGTCGGAGTATGAGAAGGGATGTCCCGGAACTCGTTCAGGCAGCGGATTTCCGAAATTCAGGACTTCTGCCTGAAACATAATACAGCACAACTTTATATGAGAGGAATGTGACATGTATGTATGTATAATCGACACATTAATTGAAGAAAGAGCCCAGTAAAAAGAAATACCTTACGAATATACTGCAAGGCTGGACCCGAACCAGCAAAACATACCATTCGCGGGTATTGCGTCTACCAATTTCGCCACTGGTTGTATACCCATAATTTGGAATTCTCCTACAGTCCCTCCTCCCGTAATAAATGCCTCCTACTAACACAGTGTTTAAGATTATACTTACATACATTTATATATGATTTGAGATTACCGTGGTTAACACTCATTTTAAGGTTTTTGAAAAATGGCTTTCTCACTCAGTTCCCTGTTGACCGCCGCCAGCACGGGTGCTCGCCTGATGATGGACCAAATGTTTGGTTCGAAACGTCGTTAAATATTATCGACACACCGTGAGTAAGCCGTTTTTCAAAAACCTTAAAATACATACATTTATTTAACGCTTCATCTGCGTTGCGGACATTAACTGAAGGGTTAGATGAATCATTAGATTGTGCAATCCACAGTATACTTACCCCATACATATATGAGTATCTACAGGATCGGTTGTTTTTGATCAAGTAAAGTTGACAGTGAATGGGTGCATTCCCTGGCTGTTGCACATTAGGCGTAGATATAAAGGAGAAGAAGGTATAGCTGTTCCTTAAAAATATTGTTGTGTTCTCTGTATTAATATGTCAACAATTTTCTGGAATGCTTCAGTAGTAATTTTTAGGGTTCCGTACCCAAAGGGTGAAAACGAAACCCTATTACTAAGCCTCCGCTGTCCGCCCGTCCGTCCGTCTGTCACAGGGCTGTATCTGATGATCCGTAATAGGTAGGCAGCTGAAATTTTCACAGAATGTGTATTTATTTTGCCGCTATAACAACAAATAGGTAAAATAATAAAAATATAAAAATTAAAGATTAAATACAAAAACGTAATTTTTTGGTGTTGAATCTTGTACCATGGTACGGAACCCTTCGTGTGCGAGTCTGACTCGCACTTGGCCGGTTTTTTTCATTATAACAAAGAACCAACTTTCGTCTTAACTAATAACTTAGCTTAAAAAAAACCGGTCCAACGTGAACATGTTCAATTGCCGTGAGTTCCGTCACTCACACTTCCATACAAAATTAGGGCTTTAGAAATGTAGCTTTTTCACAAAAAGTATGATGTGACGCTTTGAGTAAAAGTAATTAGTTGGTGCGTACTTATATGTGTACCCATAAAATTTATTTTTTTTTATTTTCAAAGAAAACAATTCAGGATAAACTGCATGTGATTTACAGACACCAGAGCCAGACCATAAGGGTACCTTTTACGCTTCTTGCGACGGGGCTAAAAAAATGGGCAATAAAACAAGAGTGCACCTTGACTCCGGGCCTGGTCTGGTACAGTATGTGGTCGATCCTCTTGCCTTCGGGCAGTTTTTCGACATCGATCTGGTTGCTGTAGCTATTGTTTCCATGGCAACAGGTGCCGCTCGCTCGAAGCGTGAGTTCACTCCCCGCTCCTCCATCGACATTGAATGGATCCGTCAGCGACGGGATCTGCACTATAAGGCTACAAATAATAAAATACAGTTTATTCAGTACAGGGTTCGATGAAAAAAGGCTTAATCACTAGCTTCAGGAATGTATTGCCATAAACTATGAGAGTTACTATGAGAGTAGTTTATGGCAATACATTGGTTATACGGTAGTCTGAATTCAAAATTACACTGATTTGTTTTCTGCCATTTTATATTGAAGCTTAAACGGTTATCGCTATGAAATACTAGGTTATTTTTAAATTTACATGGGAATAACAAATTCTTTGCAGATATGTGTTTTAAATAAAAACTGATTTTTGTATTATTCCAAGGAGTATTCGATGGAAACAAATTTAAATTCGTTTTAATTAAAATTATTAAACACACAACCCCTGTACTAGGGCTTTAGGATTATAGATCAATGTTTAAATTGGAATGATAAAGTTGAAAATTATTTTTAAAAATATATATTGGTATACTTAAGGTACTAGCAGGATCTTTATAGGAAATACATCAAACATGAAATAAGAAGATTAAATATAACTCTTACACAGTCATCATGATTTAGGTTGCTTTCTGTATTCAAACTTTGTGACAAAGCTAAAAAAAATCTCCTACAGAACAGAGCTTTACGATTAAGGTGGCCCATCCCGCTCATCTCCCCATACAAAAGGGGAAAGAAGATCACGCCCATATTTCTTGTCAGAGATCTAAAATTTTGCTCAAAATAGCTTTATTTGATCGAACTAGATGTCTGATGACCATTGGCATTGTAAAATTGTGTTTGGTTTCTAAGTTATAGGTTCCGAAAGTTCGGATTTTTCGCGCGTTTTATACAATAACTTTGGAGGTGGATTACGCAATGATAAAGTAAGAACATCGTAAAAAGATTAGTCATCAGACATAGCTTATTTAATCAAGATTTATGATCTATTTGGTTTTTGTTAGATTTTTGACTACAGCGGTCGTGGTTTACTTTTAGCTATAAGTCGTTTTGAAATTAAAATTTTCGTAAATCTTACCAAATCATACACTATGCACATTGTCTTTTTTGTGGACATGTTGCATCTTCCTCATCACGGAGCCTGTCTTATCCTTTGAAACAGAGAAGGTCCCAGAGCGCAACAGCACGGTTTTGTACCGTGCCCGCGAATGAGTTAGGCCCGCCGGGTTGGGCCACATTAATTGGCCAGTATGTTAAAATTACTGCCCATTGATGTGATGGCCTGTGCAACCACTACATGTGAGGTGCAATTATTTTGCAATAAAGTATTTGTTCAAGATGAATAAGTTAAGAAATATTAGTATTAACTAGTGACACCCACTATTGGAATAACAATAACCTTCCGATTAAATAAAGACGTAGAAAACAGCCCGGTCACCCTTGTTTTTACAAGAAACATGGGTGACCAGAATTCCGATAAGTATATGTGTTGATTTTGACTTTATTAGGGCCTTTTTCACCTACTGTTGATTAGCTTAATCGCTACATCTTAAGGGCCTTTCTTCGCAGCTTGCAGTCAATGCCAGTACAAGATAATCAGCACTTTAGTAATAAAAGCCCTTTAAGTGTAGATTAAAATAAATCAGCACTTGGTGAAAACCAGGCTTAGTAAAACAATAAAACCAAGACAATAATTGAAACATAATTACAAAAACTACTATAAGTTATATAGCGGATAGATCTATGGTGGAATCATTGATAGGATTGAAATCGAAAATAGATGGGAAAATATCAATAGTGGCAACTGATCTTACAGAATTTCCGAAGCTTTTTCGTACGCTTATCTCTAAGTGCACAAAATTAATTCAAAATTATGACCAACTCAAAAAGTTCACTGCGACACTTGGTTGCTTGTACGATGGAGACTCGGATAACTTACGAAATTTTAAAAATATTTTAAACGTGAAAAAAATAAATACAGATTATTCCGTCCTATGCTGTCATCCAATGGCGAAAAGAGCTACACAACAGATCACTGTTGTAATAGCAACAGGGCTGTTATAACTAATAAGTGTGCTGGTGCCTTCGCCACTGGTGGGGACTAGTCCGTTCCTTTGGAGAATATAAACTTTCGTCGCAAAGCTTAAAGTACAACTACCGATGCGCACACATGTCTCTAGATAATTTATCTTCAAAGGAGTAAACCCACTAGACCCAAGGAGTATATGATTTTAGCTACCTGTATGATAGGTTGTTGGGTTCTATGTTGAGATCGCCTGCCAGCAGTGTGATGTCGGCCGCGCCGCGGGTGAGTTTCACAAACTCGGCCGTGGAGTACGCCTGTAGCGTTCGGTGCACCAGGTACATGTCGTCGGCGTGGTACTCAGCATGAAGCTGAAACATGATCACACCAGAGCCTCACTTAACAGCCCTAGTGACTTTGGGAGTGCAGTCGCATGAAATAAGCAGAAACCTTTTATCAGCCACTTTGGTCGGCGTAGGTTGTTTGCTCTCGCAGCTACAGTCTCCGTCTTTGCTACCTCACCTCTCCCATCAACTAGACATAGGCTACTTCACAACACTTTTGGCCAAACTCAGAACACAGACACAGCCAAGTTGCCTGCAAGGAGCCAAGTTGGGAATGTTAATCTCTTATGCAGCAAAATGTTCCTCAATTTTAATGTCTGGTAGATAAATAGGGATTGATTAGCTATAAGTTCAGTCAGGCTTGAGTTAAATTCTGTCAGCAACAAAAACAATAACATGGCAATAATCAAGTATTAGTACAAACGGCTGCCGTAACTCATGGGGGACGCGGGACCTTGATCCTCATGCCAGAAGTCATGGGTACAATCCCTGCACCATTCGTCACGAATGCGAGATGTTCCAAAGTTCCAAATACATGTAAAACTGTAGGTCCGCTTCTCCTCCTAGGGATAAGCTAACCGGTTTGGCATTGAATGAAAAGATGGTGGAAGCGGCAATGAAAAATCGTCGTGTTTTCTATTCAGGTCAATGTGGCCGTGGTTATAAAGGGAAGGTCCTGGCATGCCACCTAATTCCTATTATGTGTTAAGCTTATGTTGGTTTGTGTGATATCATGCATTCATGTTCAGTTACATAAATTCAGTATGGATGTATACATACATGAGTGCAATACACGTTGAGCAGCCATTCTCCTATCCGAATACGGCAGAGCCCAACTCCTTTACCACCAAACCAGTCACCGTGGTGCACTTTGTGTACGTAGCCATTCAAGGGCCACTGGTGGAAAAACACATCTTCTATAACCCATGCAGAAAATACACAAAGTCCCGAGCCGAGCACACCACTGAAAATTTGTAAATAATGTTTTTAGGCTTATTTAAAATACATCTAACTAATTCAGAAAAAAAATATATATTAATCTGTACAAACCTGTAGAAATAATGAGAATATGGAAGAATGTTTTTAATTTCATTTTTTATAAATAGAAAATCATTCTCACTCCAAATCTCTTGCAGACACACCACATTGTGGTTTCCTTTGGACAAATATTTTGCAATTGCTTGCATGCGTTCTTTGCGGTTCTTGGAGACGAATGGTATACCCCTGAAAATTTAATACAAGATTTAATTCCAAAATCTTCGAAAATTGTCGATGTTTATCATTAAATCATGCCATATCGGTTCTTACGATTTTGATTAAATTTGGTAGATGCATACATAGTCCTGGACCAGCCTTTTGGTGGGACTTTTTATCCGGGAAATAATTCAGACCGAAATCAACCCAACACGACATTGACCCGAGCGGAGCCGGGTACCGCTGCTAGTATAAGAATAAATTAACAAATACAGTAGGTAGTATTCAGAATGGACGGACTAACTTTAATACGGGGATTATCGCCGGTCTAAATAGCATTAAGTACGGTTAGTCCGGTCCTAAATTTTGACAGCTACCCCAGAAAACAAATGATTGTTTAAAAAAACTCCTGATATGTCTACAGTTTTAGGTGGATCCCAATCACGCGAACAAACTTACCAGCAATTTAAAGTGAATACATTCAATTTCAGATCCATGTTTGTATTTAAAGAAAATACTGTTTCAACTTATTCATAAGTTTTTTAAAACAACCAACCACAACTTACATACAACTTTTTCCACTAATCACTCACTGGAACTTTTACATTATCTTTGGTTTGCTTCGTACTTCATTTTCTTTATATTCTATGGTTTGCTTCCAGCTTGCCAATACAACTCCTCAAATTCCCCAAAAAACTTAGGATTCCCCGAAATCAGTAACAATTCGGAATTCGAACCAAGTTTTCATTGACAATTTCGATTGAGCAAAAAAAAAGAGCCGTCCAAACAACTTTCGGTAGCAGATGAAATCCAAAGTCGTCCCAATTGCCAAATATTCCTAATATTTTTCGAATGAGAAAAAAAAGCTTATGCATCCAAATATTTGAGAAAACTGAATTCCTAAGGACTGGCCCATTCCCCGATGCTTGCATTCACCATCATTTTTCCCACAAGACCTAAAATTCTCCGCAGTTCAGGGAATCGGGGAGCGATTGGCAATGCTGTTCGCTTCATTTTTGTGTAGTTGCAAGCACAGAATATAAACACAGTTTTGTCAGCCGTGTCTTGTTCTAAGATTTGACAAATTCTCTCTGAATACGACGAATATCGTTTTCAGAATGAACCTGTCAATACTTAGCACCGGTTGCACGAAGAGACGGCCGAGTTAATCAATGTTCAAACACGTCACTTTTAATGATCCGCATAGAGTTCCTTCCATACTGTACACACAAAGAGACGTGTTTAAAAATACTTTGACGTTGATTTTGATTTTTTGTCCTTTCGTGCACTCGCCCCAAGTAGGGGTAAGTACCGGACTAACCAAACAAAAACAAGTCTCGCCCCTGTTACGAATATAAACACCCACCTGAAAAGCTTGGTTTAATTTATCTAAAAACATAGCTGACATTACAAAGAGATATGACAATATCAAATACAAGTTTTAGCCCCGGTTGCACGAAGAAACGACTGAGTTAATCAATGTTCAAACACGTCACTTTTAGTGAATGGCATAGAGTTTCATTACATACTGTCCACACAAAGTGACGTGTTTAATCATACTCTGACGTTGATTTTGATTGTTTTGTCCCTTCGTGCACTCGGTCCTTAAGGTTGCCCAACCCGGCGGCACTAACTCATTCGCGGGCACGGTGCAAAACCGTGCTGTTGCGCTCAGGGACCTTCTTTGTTTCAAAGAAAAAGACAGGCTCCCTGATGAGGAAGATGCAACATGTCCACAAAAAAGACAATGATCATATTGTATGATTTGGTAAGATTTACGAAAATTTTAATTACAAAACGACTTATAGCTAAAAGTAAAACCACGACCGCTGTGGTCGAAAATCGAATAAAAACCAAATAGATTATAAATCTTGATTAAATTAGCTATGTCTGATGACTACTCTATTTAAGATGTTTTACTTTATCATTGCGTAATCCACCTCCGAAGTGATTGTATAAAATGCGTAAAAAATTATTCGAACTTTCGGACGTTATAACTAAGAAACCAAACACAATTTCACAATGCGAACGGTCATCAGACATCTATTTCGATCAAATCAAGCTATTTTGAGCAAAATTTGGGATCTATGACAAGAAATATGGGCGTGATCTTCTTTCCCCGTTTGTATGGGGAGTTGAGCGGGATGGGCCACCTTAAAGCAGTATTTTATTTACATTCAAACAAATGTATTTGTGATTATGTAAAAACTACAGCGACAGAGAAAAAAGTGTTTTAAGGAGTAAGCCAGCACCATAGACTTTATAAAAGTTTCAGGGGTCTACTTAAGGAACTACGAACGAACGAAAAATGTCATCGAATGTTCACGAATGAGATCGAACAGCATCACTTTGGGTCACTTTGTTCACCCACGGATTGCATATTGAACACTCGATGAACGTTGCGCTCGACCAGATACAAGAAATAATGGAAGAAAGTGAGTCGATCGTGATTAATAGTGTCTGGATCTTCTTTCGCATGATATAAAAGAGGACGGCACTGTTATGAATTGAGTATAATTATGCTATACAAAAAAGGGTTCTGTGGCCGGCGGCCGCAGCGGCGCTAGACAATAAGCGTGACTCATAGGGACTAGCATCTGTAAACAGCATCATATACCTACCTACCTTTGTATTTTGCGCAAATTGTTTGTTTAAATTGGCTTAGGTTTTTTTCGATGCAAATATAATTGTTTTATTTATCTTTTTTATTACCGATACATGTTATGTTTTTAATTCTTTATTTTCTTTCAGGGGGTTAGCCTGCATCAAAAACTGAATTTATTGAGAATAACACCTAACACGTATAATTTTAGTGTACTCATTAATATGTCGCTCAAGTATGAGAATGCTTCTTTGGAGAGCCGATAACTCTGCCGGAATTCAGCGTCTGGTAGATCTTCTAGTGGATCCATCATATTCCGCATGAACACCTTTTTATTGCGATGATTGGACCTAAGCTCTTGTTTCTGCTCTTCCTAATCGATATTCCGAGTCATAACCTCGATTCATTGTTTTGTTGATCCATATCACAAAAAAGTTAATAATTTCTTCCGTTCACCATAGCTTTGACTAGTGAAAAGAAATTCGAATAACATTGTCAAAGTGATCACGTCGAACTGTCAAAATTGACACTCATGGTACCGGTTTTCATACAAACCGTATCACTTCGTCGTTTGATGACGTTCGTGATGCTCGACAACGAACGTGAATAAAACTTGTATTTCCGATTTTAGTAATAGCGCTGCAATTTTCTCCATACAAAAAATTCGTTAACGTTGGTCGAACTGAACATCACCAAAACTCATGGGCTACAGGAGAAGTGCGCAGGAAGCGCGCAATCGGTAGGACACTTTAGTTAACAGGAGTTGAACAATTAAGCGGTTATTTGAACAAATAGCGCTTGTGGTTGTAGGGCTCACAGCTGTAGCAGGCATCATACCCCACAGAGAATCAGGAATGATCGATAAATGTATACGGTGCATCTACGAGCGAATGCCACTGACGTGAAGTTATCCACATTTCTATTATTTCCTGACAACTGTTTGTTGATGATTGGCTGAAATTTCTCGAAGGGAAATAGATGGGTTGCAATTTTCAATAGAAAATTAATTTTGTGCTTGACGCAGCCGCGCCGGTACGGTCTGTTCTGCGGTTTATTCCTTGAACAGCTACCGTAAGTATTTTTTTAATAAAACTTTGCACAGTAGAGCAGTCTCAGTTGCCCAAAGCCACAAGGCATGGCGAGCACTACGTGTTCGCCCTGGAGTGGTCAGGAGTTTTCGGTGCTTCTATTAGGCGCATCCGGCCTTTTCTGGTATAATTTTACGTACACTGACATCATCCAGTCTACGAGTAATTTAATTAGCTGACGTTAGAAGGGCTGTTGTGTCGTGGGGCGCCGACATTCCTGCCGCCGGTCGCAAGTGGGAAGGGTTATTAACAGTGTCGTGGTTATCCCCAGATGAGAGTCGCGCTACTGGTAGCTGCGCTGGCGTGCGCGGCGGCGTGGGCGCCGGCAGCTGCACAGGACGATGACGACGACGGCGTGCAGGTTGAGGTTAGTTCTTATTTCACTGATTAACGCTTATCTTGTTTGATCTGAATGAACTAGATTGCCGCCGAGTGGCCTGCTGAATGACCCAAAATACAGGTACCTATGTCATTTAATTTGGATAGTGAATTTTCTGGTTACCACTTACCTGTAAAATCATATCCAAATATATGTATGCAACTGTCGGGTTGCTAGTATGGGGCTCCGACTTAAAAAGTTATACTCTTTGATGGATAGGCCATCAAAAATGCCAAATCCATCAAAACGTAAATGTTTTTGTCATCGAAAGTATAAAATTGAAAAATATATTTAAAAGCTCCACGAATACATTTCTGTCTACATCTGCTTTAATGACAATGACAATTAAAAATGACAATTTACCCCTCCATGAGCGGTTTAATGGACCCACAAATGGGCATCACCGAGTGCCGGGGAAGCTGCCCCCCCCCCTCTTCGAAATTCATATGTTCTTGACTGTACCTACAATTCATACTTTTCCCATCCTACATATATCAACATGTGCTTAACACTAGAGTGCACGCGCCCTAAATCATTCCTCGAGCGCTCGCGCGGGCTACATGTGTAGCCCACTTTCATAGCTATTGTTTTCTGGAAAACATTGAATTATAATATAAAACTCAAAATATTAATAATATTTGACTTTATTTTTAATAATTTATGGCACTTTTTTCACAAAATTAACTCTTTAAATTAACATTTTGGCATAATTTGTAAACTTCTATAAAATCAGCTATATTTGGACGGAACTCAATCAATCAGCTTTATTTGTAGGTTTCAAACATAAAATATTATTAACCAATTGTTTTTAACATATATTAAGATACGAGTAATCAAAATTAATTTGTATATTTACTCAGTATTTGTGCACTCAGGACACAAAATTACCTGATGTTCACTGCAAATGCGCCTCTTACATTAGCCACATTGTGTGCGAGTGCTTCGGTTTGAGCCCTGCTACAAAAAGAACAGCGATCTATGCTGCTGCGGATCGGCATATTAGGCTGCCGTGGTTGCTCCGGCAATCCCAAAAGCAATCTGCCTTTCAATATTATGCTTCTGGGTATTCTTGCATAATTCTGGAAATAATAAAGGACTGAAGAGCTGTTTTAGCATCTTTTGCCACACCCATAGCCCCTGGCGGACGAGAAATAATGTTATGGGATCATGTACGTGATATGTGCCATTTCCAGACTGATAACTAGCAAATTGCGACAGAGGCTTATCATCATCGGGTGAGAACTCATCTTGTTCAGCTTCTTCTGGACTATCTTGTTCGCTTTCGGAATCGTGCGGAGGCTGACTTGCCACATCCTGTTCCACAATTTCTTCGTCTTGTTCCTCTTCATCACAGAAGTCTGACTGTCTTCATCCTCCTCCATCAACCCTCGTAGTATTTTTTGTTCGTTGGTGTTAGCTGCCATAATGTCTGTAAATAATGAAATACTAAACAAATAGGCAAATAAATAGACAAGGTTGGATCGTAAAACAACTTTAAATTAATATTTAATAGCACAGTACAAGAATACATAAAATAATACAGTATAAATACCAATAATCCCGATGAAACATAGTTCTTGAAAAATTCCGCAAACGCTCGCGCGGGCTACCAGTGTAGCCCAGCAACTTTACTCGCACTTTACGCAGAAGTCTTTGTGCTGAGAAAATCGGCACGCCACTGACGGATGCGGGGGTTCTTCCTAGAGGAATACACGAGAGGGCAACACTGCAGCGCGCAGGGTTGAAAACAGAGACGACATTATACTGGGCTGGGTTACGTATGTAGCCCGCGCGTGCACTCTAGTGTTAAAACTAATTTGGTAGTTAATTACCTGGCAACGTTAAGATTAGCTTTAGTTGTCTAATAGTCACCAACATTTTATGAACACTTTGAAGGACACGTAATTTTTTTAAAAGCCATACAATATGTGTTATACAGTAACCATTTTTAGGGGTAATCTCTAAACGGGTGGGTGGGTAGGTTTAGGGGTGAAGGGTGTACTTTTTGATAGAATTAATACCTTTACTATGTGACAGTAACACCGCCCAGTTTCTTAGTTCTATTTTGTAAAGACCATTATACAAACCTATTGCAAAAATGGTATGCCGCACTAGTGCAGGAAATCGAGTAAACGATGCAATTAATGCCGTTATGAAAAGCCGGGTGATTACCACTGCAGTTAGGACGGTGATTCATAACTTTGTGCCTACACTCATGTATGTAATCGAGATTTGGGTATAGCAGAGGAGGCATGAATGTTTGCGAAGTAGTGCTAAAAAAGGAGTGCTAAGATGGTTTGGACACATGGAACGAATGGATGACAAAATTACGAAACTAATTTACAGAGCAGAAGTGAGCGGAAGTGTCGTGCCCGGGTGGCCTAGAAGAACGTACCACGACCAAATCGATGTAATTCTTCGTATAGGTCTGGTACATAGCAGCCGTAATCGTAGAGCATGTATGAAAAGATCTATGTCTGAAGATTAAGACAAAGAGGTGTGCTGTGATCGTACTTTTTGGCACTCTCTGCTTACCCCTCCGGGAAAGCGGCGTGAAGGTATGTACTTATGTATGTGTGTATGCCGCACGGTGTTCTGTACAATTTTTTTTGTATACATATTTTTAATATTTTGTAGTCCATTTTAAAAATGTGTAATATAATAAACTTATAACAATCTTTTGCTTAAAAAAATTAATTAGATTTAATTTAGGCTTTAGATCTCCAATGTGTGACTTCACCTGCAGTGCGATTCTGAAGTGCGGCATGAGGTGTAGGTGCCGCATCTACCCTAAATTGACAGCAAACTGACTGCTTTCGAGTTCAAAATAAGTCAGTTTGGGGTACTAACCGCACCTACACCTCATTTCCCGCTTCATTATCGCACTGCTGGTATCCACATAATTTGCAGTGGAATTCCAGGTGTACACTAAATGTAATTTATAATACATGAATAAAAAGGTTTTTCGAGAGTAATTAATCTAAGAGTTTGTTTACATTAATTGGGGAAAATAAATGAATAAACTAATACTTTGTCCTTGTAACTTTACTAGTGCTTTTTCTTCATCCTCAGACTATAAACGAAGAAGAGTTGTCCGACTACCACAGTCCGGAAGTTGATCAGAGGGATGTTTTCTTCACGGAGCACTTTGATGATGTGGACGCCTTCCGCAAGCGGTGGGTGAAGTCCGAAGCCAAGAAGCAGGGTGTGGATGAAGGCATAGCCAAGTACGACGGGAAGTGGGAGGTAAGATCATATGGCATTACAGGCATTACTTACTCCTCTGGTGTAACTATCTGACGATGTAAATGACGTAAGTTAATTTCTGAGAAAACTCTTAGGAGGAAAAAACATTTTACTATCAGAATTCTAATAGCATCTTATATATTCTCACCTGGTTTCATGTCCAAAACCCGTGCAAAATACATCATTGAGGAATAGGTACAATACAGCTTACAAGTTTATTATAAGAATATAAACACAAAAATCAATATAATTATTTTGAGGTTAAAACACAATATCAACCTTGAAGAATTGTAATTAGATTTTGAAAATGATTAGGTTTTTTTCACATTTGTACATTGTATAAACAGATATTTGTCTGATTCTGGTACAGGCAAATGTCAGAGGCCAAATATTTCCTGTTTATTTTCAAAGTCTGATTACATTGCTTTAATGTCTCGTCTCTGTTATTTCTCAAATTTGAAAATGGTAATGTAGGGAACATACAAATTATCAAATAAATGTAATACCTCCCTACCCATTTTTTTTTTCATTGTACAATGTAGTTTGACATTCACAGATACAAGCCCCCAATCGGAAGATTCTGAAGGATGACTTGGGGCTGGTGTTGACTACCGAGGCGAAGCACGCCGCCATCTCTGCACTTCTCAACAAACCCTTTGTCTTCAAGGACAAGCCGCTCATCGTACAGTATGAAGTCACAATGCAGGTCGGTTCATTTGAGTGTAAGGTATCACATAATAAAACTCTTTTAAATAAAATTATTAGAAATGTTATGTAATTAAAACGCAAGATGCAACCAGCTTTGACGGTAAAATCATTTCAAAATTTAGACAATATGTCTTAAACAGTAAACATTTTTAAGGGTATTAATATTTTAAAACTTACGCGGGACATAACTACAATATTTAGTTTGACGGCTTACCGCGCGTGTGAACGTCGAGCAGCACGTCCTGCTCCTCACACGCGCGGTAAGCCGTCAAACTAAATATTATATTTTTAAGGGTAATCTCTATACGAGCGGGTGGGTAGGTTTAGGGGTGAAGGGTGTACTCTTTAATAGAATTAATACCTTTACTATGTGACAGTAACACAGCCCAGTTTCTTAGTTAAATTTTGTAAAGACGATTATACAAACCTATTGCAAAAATCGTATCGTATTATATGTAAAACGAAAATCAACGTAGTATTGTAAAATCGTAAAGCGCTCAGAACGTACCTACATGACACCTTGCAATAGTGCGTTCATACTAGATCTGTCTTCATTGTATTCATGTAACCCATCTTCCATTAGAGAGGAAGTTGCTTTAATGTTGTTATGAGTTGCTGCAAAACATGGCAAGAAGGTGTCTTTAAAAATGCCAGTAACGATAACTGGCACATACCCAAGTCGCTATTCAGCACATCCATATCAACAGGCACATGTTTATAAATAGTATGCTGGAAGTACACAACAAGACAGCATAAAAACTGTTATTTTTAATTCCATATGGTAGAGAAATATTGGAAATAGATGACATGATTGTGGATATTTTCTTTATGTAATAGATTTTAATAACCACATTATGAATATTTGAAACTTCTATAGTTTGGCATGTTTTGAATGAAAAAAATGTTTTTACTCATAGTTGCGTTGAATCAAGCCTTGTACTGTTAATTTCGACATCAATGCAGATAATTTATGTATTTAGAAATATTCCAAATCATCAGAATATCACTAAAATTATTTAGTTAGTCACTAGAAGTTTAGATTTTACAAATATTTTCCCAATCTTGATACACAATGTAATAGAAGTTTGTGTGTCAAGATTGTGCTTTCCCTGAAAATATCTCATAAATAAATTATCGGTGTATTTGCTATTTACAACTTGCATTGTGTCCAACCTGGGCATTCCAACAGTAAAGCGAAAGGCCAGAAAGAAAAACTAAATAAATCAGATGAACAGTCTATCCATATTATGGAAATATGTTTGCAAATTTGTGGCTTCTAAGACACTGTTCGTTTCCCAATCTATTACAAGACAGAATTCAGAAAAAGAGGAAAAAATATGTTAACTAAGGGGCGCTGGTCCAACTATGACTTCTCACATTCATAGTTATAGGTCCAACTACAGTAGGTGTGGTTGGAATATGGACTAAATAAATAAATATTATTATTATTATCAAATTATTTGCCTTATTCATGTAACCCTTACTCTTCTGAGTTGGATGAGTGCACATTGTCATAAATCCGAGTGGTTCATTCCATGGTTCAGAATCGGTAGCTCCCCCCTTCCCCTACTAGCCGGTTTGTAGCATCGGACTGGATGAAAAGTTGTGTTGAAACGGTAATGGAATATTCCTGTTTTTCATTCAGTTCAATGTAGCCGTGCTCATAAAGGCAAGGTTCTCACATGGCACTTAACTCCTACAGAAATGTGGTCTGTTTGACAATGATCATAACGATGGGTGTGTAATAAGCCATCAATGTCCAGTTAAATAAAACTTAACAAGGAAAATGTTTTTCCAGGAAGGCCAGAACTGCGGCGGCGCATACCTCAAGCTGCTGTCGCAGGGCACAGGCGGTGGTGGCGCGGCAGACCTGAAGCGTTTCCACGACCAGACCGCCTACACCATCATGTTCGGGCCCGACAAGTGCGGCAACGATAACAAGCTACATTTCATCTTCAGGCACAAGAACCCCAAGAATGGATCCTTCGAAGAGAAGCACAGCAAAAAGACCACGTATGTTATTTTTCTTTGAGCAGCATACCCGAACCTAATCGATGTTTCTCTAGAGAGTAGTTTACACTGTGGTGACTGGTGATTTCACAATTGTTGATTTTCGTCAGACCTTGCCTTCTGTTTTGTATTGATTGGCTTCATTGATGCAATGACTTTTTATTAAGAAAATTGAACGGTTTTATTGTGAAGTCTCTGTTTGTTAAATTCTTATTTTCGATACTTTTTTTTTAATCAATCATATCTCTACGTCACATGTTCTGTTATTCATATCCATACTTATATTATAAACGCGAAAGTTACTCTGTCAGTCAGTTGCATTTTCACGCCTAAACTGGTTAACCAATTTTGATCAATTTCGATATACTTAGAGGCAGTCTGAACCTTAGATATGGATATAGGCTACCTTTTAAGGCGAACATTATTTGTGTCGAAGGGGTTGAAATGGGGAATAAAGGTTGTATGGGGAACTCATGTAATATCCAAGAAAAAAATCCGCCAGACATTAGTCCAAAACGACATCAACCCGAGCAGAGTCGGATACTTCACCTAGTATCAAATAGTAAAGTGTGACATCAAATGTGAACCGCCTGCGAGAATGTTTCAACTAAATGCAGGCACGGTACAGGAAACACCATAAATCAAGGGCAGGGCCCCTCGGTTGAGAGTTGTCGGCTTTGATAGTTTTGACCCATTTTAATCACATCAGTTCAATGCAACTTTGTTGGCTTGGATTTTGTTTTATCTTTATTTTGGGTAGTGCTGTTGATACGTTTTTGTTGTTTTACCACTTTCAATTAATTGTTACCTTTGTGATTTGCCAAATAATTTTCTTTTTTAATTGGTTACCTGGAAAACATTGACAGCGTTGTTAATTCAAGGTTAATAAATATGGAACAGCTTAAAATGTATTTCTGATAAATTTACTTCCCAAAGGACTTAGTTTTGATATCGTTTTAATCAGTTACCAGACGGTCTATCATATTTTTACTAGGTATTATCCTTGCAGCCTGGCCATAAACACTCCCATGTTACTAGCCGGGTTCAGAAATACTTTAGTGTAGTGGTTATGTTTCTTCTAGCGATGGGTCATTCTGAGTCCACCCCATTCCGAGAATCCGCCTCCTTTGCTTTAATGAGTCTTTTAACCGCGCTGCTTCCGCCACTCGCGCATCCAAATTGTTCTGTCTTAATCCTCACTCTTCTAATTCATTTTTATAATTATTATCTTGGTGACTAAAATCTCAAGTTCATTGTTTTCATAACCTACAGAAATTCTGTACAAATGCAATATATAATAATTGTAATATACAAATACATAAGAATAAATTCATGTTGTTGTTTTTTGGGGGCGGTCGCAGCCTGTCAATGCACCCTTAACTAGTCAGCTAATATTGTCCACGAAGGCGACAAGGCGGGCCTGGCCCTCCCTGCGCCATGCCATGCCAAGTATTTAAGGAAATGCCAACTTTTAAAGGCTTTTTTTAATAAAACAGGCAGCGTTTGGAAGACATCTACAAGGACAAGCAGCCGCACCTGTACACGCTGATCGTGCATCCCGACAACACATTCCTCATCAAGGTGGACGACAAGGAGGTGAACTCGGGCTCGCTGCTCGACGACTTCACGCCGCCGGTCAACCCGCCCGAGGAGATCGACGACCCCAAGGACAAGAAACCCGAGGACTGGGACGAGAGAGAGAAGGTTAGGCTATGTCTTGCCAAGTCCTGCCACTATAATTGGATTAATAAATAATAAAATAATCAATAAAAAAAATAACTTTAAAAAATATAAGTAATAATAAAATAATTGGAATACTAGAGGAAATTTAAGTGACTTTAGGAGCGACTAATGTGTGCCCGTGTTATAGTGTGGGTTACTTGCAGCGAGCATGCGAGTACAGGTGTAGCGATTGAAACTCATTTGTATGGCGGTAGCATAGCCATGAGTTAGTGGAAAACGTCTAACTGTAGTTAGTTTGCTTACGAATTCGCGACGCGCAATACCGAATATTCGTTCCACTTAATAGCATCCTGTAAAGTTCTTTCGTGTCGTTGAAACCTCAGAAAGTCTGTAGTAAGCGAATTCGTAATTGAATTCACTGGCCGGGGCTGCCGCCTTCGTGTGCAAAAGTGGCTGCGCTGCCCCCATACAAACGAGTTTCGGTTGCTACTCCCGTCCTTCCACCCCGCTGGTTACTTTTTTATTATTATTTATTTATTTATATACACTAGCAGCTTGAAACTGATGCGTGTACTTCACGTGTTGAGTGCACTTTTTAAATATCTTTTATATTTTTTTGTTTTTGTTAGGTATACTTATTAGTTTTATTTTTGTTCAAATGTTTGTCAAGTTGATCAATACTTGTTACCAAATGCCAGCAATATGGTCAAAACAGGTCCCTCATATTTGAATTTGTATTTATTTATTCTCCTTTGGGACACAGGAAACAACTTGGAATTGTCAAATATTTATTTATTTCTTCTTCTTCAGTCCTTTGCTATCCACTGCTGGATTTAGGCCTCCCCCAGACTTCGCCAAGTTGTGCGGTCTCTTGTTTTTCTTCGCCCGTTGTCACCTGCTGTCTGACGTATATCGTCTGACTAACATGCTGGCGGTTTGCCGACGCTTCTTTTCCCTGTGTAGTTGCTAAAGTCAAGTGGCAGTGGGCAGGTCACGTATGTCGCAGAGATGACCACAGATGGTGCACTGAAGTTTGAGTTGGAGAGATACGATCGCGCAGCATAGTAAGTGGAGCTTATTGTGTCCGTGATGGGTTGTAGATCGTTGATCCGTCGGCGACGAAGCCCGACGACTGGGACGAGGATGCGCCAGCGCAGATAGTCGACAGCAGCGCCGTCAAGCCCGACTCCTGGTTGGACGACGAACCCGTAATGGTGCCTGGTGAGTGAAGACTTTTTTTCTCGAAATGTATATTATTTTAACGTCATGCCTTGTAGCATTGCAGTAACTGTATTTTACAAAGATTTAAGAATTTAATTTTACAACTTGAAATGAAGTTTTACAGCATTGTCAAACATACACTAAGGCTGGATGCACCATCTCTTGTTTATGTTACAGTTATGTTTATTATACATAGATATATCTTCTTCTTCGGGCGAAAAATAAGGACCGATATACAACTTTAACAATAACCAGAGATCAACCAAAGAGAACTTGCGTCGCTTGTGAAGTTCCTTACTTCACGGGCGATTTTCTCGCTGAGCCTCCGAACCCATTCATACAACAACACTGTTTATTATCTTAATATGTACTTTAAATGCTTTTGTATTGTTTCATATTTCACATCATTAAATTTAAGATTAACTCGTTTTATTATGTAATTACGTTGTTTTATGTGTTTTTGTTGTTTGAATAAATTCATTTTCTTTCTTTCTTCTTCTTTCTTACTGTTAACACATGTTATTAGAGATAGATTGTAAGCTATGTACAAAAAACGTTGCATTAAGGACACTGACTGTCTTTTTTTTAAATCAAAATTTGAGTAATAAAAAAGCATAGATACTTTATAATTCAGCATTTTTCTCTCTTAAATTCGGCCAAAAAATCCTCGCCCGGATTTGGTTCTACCCAGTAAGGACCGTCCTTCCAATGTAACTGTTTGCGCAGACCCGGAGGCGCGCAAGCCGGACGACTGGGACAACGAGATGGACGGCGAGTGGGAGGCGCCACTCATAGACAACCCCGCGTGCGAGAGCGCCCCCGGCTGCGGCCCCTGGTCTCCGCCCACCGTGCCCAACCCCAACTATAAGGTGCACGGGCTAATCAATTAAATCACGGACATTGTATTATAATTTGATCTGTCACGATTGTTAAGATTAAGAAATTTTAATAATATTTATGGTTTTATGCAAATGGTTACCAATAAAATAAAAATGATAAAAATTAAAAAGAATGTGAAGACAAAGTGTTTTCAAATTATTTTCAAAATCTGATACAATGCTTCTATTTAGATAAGCTCAAGTCAATTTGAATATAATCTAGAAATTTGTTAGCTGACGTAATGGTCGAGATTCGAATCCTTCTTTCGATGAATGTCACGACCAAACATTTTCAGATTATTTTCAATGTCTGATTACAACCCTTAAATTTATATTCCGGGAGGTCACGACATTTTTGGTCACGATAAGGTAAATGGCTGAATCTGGGTTCACATGTTAGAGACCAACCCTCTGATGCTAAATATGTCGGTCTGCCCGTGCCAAGTGGTTGCGTTATCTAGATTGTCTATATAAAATAGATGCTGGTATATACCTTCTGATGAATATACTGATTGTCTGGAAACATTGATACCTATTAATTATGCAACAATAACCAGTCGGTTTTTTTATTAAATACTTAAATATACCTAAAGTTATATCTGTAACCTAAATCGCTTATAACTACCAAATGAAACCAAAGATTTGCTCAGTTTTTGCATTGCTAACGTAGTATGTACAGATACTTTCATGTTTCGTCATTTGCATCCATTTACCTTATCATATATTTTTTTTGTCAACATAACTACATTTTCGGGCGCTTTATCTACGTAACGCAACCACTTGGACAAGGCAGAGTGACACATTTAACATCAGACGGTTGGTCTTTATCTCGTGAACCCAGTTTCAGCCGTTTACGTTATCGTTACCATTTTTGTCGCGTCCTCCTAGTCTATTAGATGTCGTAGGATAACCTCAAATCAATGTAAATGAAGAAAACAGAATTGTTAAATTAGCATAACATGAAGCTTCTTGGTGTAACTTCTCGACCAGAAAGAGTGTGTTCAATATGCAGTGGCTACACTTTCTTTCTCGTTTAGAGTTTTATCAGTGCGTAAGTGCATTCATAATATGGAAAATATAGTGATGAAACCCACCACTTTGGTGATGTCAGGTTTTCTAGCAATAGCTATAGACATAGCAATGGGCTTGTGACTATTAATGTGCGCCTAAAAAGCAAAAGGAGGTTGGCATTAGTAAACCGCTGTGTTCGCATGGACTGAATATCGATGCTCAGGATCCAGAAATTATTTTGATCCAGACTGATCTTGCCGCTGCAAAAACATTTTTAATGCTGAATAAATGGAATTCATCACATTTGTTATAATTAGAACAGATTGGTTTCACCGTTTCGTAAAATGTGGTTATGTGATTGCAGGGCATCTGGCGTGCGCCGCTCGTACCGAACCCCAACTACAAGGGCAAGTGGACGCCGCGCCGCATCCACAATCCTCACTACTTCCGCGACGATCATCCGTTCAAGATGACCCCCATAGTAAGTTTCACTTGATTTTTTGCATTAGCCCTTACCATTCATGCATGTCAAGCACAAACGGCCTCACCCTAGAAGCCACACATTAAACTTTACGTACGTTACTCATACGTTTTCCTTTCAAATGACAATGCCTACTGCGTCGCCAAGGGTGATGCGCTCTGTACATACTAAACATTATCGGACATTGATTATGTTGATTTTTTATTGTGTACAGCCACGTTTTTTATGTATAACTCGACAAATGGCGTACACCCGGACTGACATACCCGACGACGCCCATGGAATGGCCCATTTGAAGGAACATTGTACTTATACTTGCGCAGCCGAAAGAAGGGATCCAATGTACTTTCTTTCTTAAAAGTTGGAATTGATCCTTGGTGGTGCGACGCCTCGGGTCTCGATTTTTAGGTTAAGAAAGTCGTATTCTGGATGGGTGACCATTAAATGGTTGAAACTTGCCGTGGTTCAGTCTCCACATAACTGTAAGTCGGCTTCCTTACTTATTAGCTAAGTTAACCCTACCCGAGTAGGTAACATCATAGTGAATGACAGATGTTGGTCCACTGACAACTTGTTCTCAAGTGGCCCCAAGATTAATATAGCACACAATATGGAGCCATTCTTAATACTTTGGCATCAGGATAGTATCCATCGCCAGCATGTTGACAGAAAATTAGGGTGAGTTTAGGTCTTGCTTGTTACTAACATTCTTTCAGTTTTGGAGATTTCTGTCGGAACCCATACGAAAATATTGTAGACAACAAACTCTTTGTGGTGGTTAAGTTACGTAGGTTCGAGTCGGGCCTAAATAAAGGCAACATTGCAATTTTCAGTATGCCGTCGGCTTCGAGCTGTGGTCGATGTCTCCTGCTCTGCTCTTCGACAACCTGATCATCACGGACGACCCCGCGGTGGCGGCGCATTGGGCCGCGCAGTCCTTCGCTCTCAAGAGGGACAAACTTTCTAAGGATGCGGTGAGCGTTGAAATATTTTTTAATGTGACTTTCCTTTGGTCTGATATGACCTTTTTGGAGACCGTATCAGATTAGATTAATGGTTTTCTAATATAACGCATTTACATCAACGGCAGGCTTATATAAATTACTAGCTGTGGTACTGACTGACTGTAACGGACTGAAATATGCTCTTGTGGACTTTTTTAGAAGTGTATTACATAATATGCCGCGCACGCCAATATAACTCTCAGATTTTCTTAACATTATCATTATATTTTTGCCAATTTACACAATGTATTTATCTTTTATAGCCTATATGTTATTCTGATGTATTAGCAATATTACTGTAAGGTTTCATCTAATCCGTTCAGTAGTTTTTGCACGAAGGAGTAACTAACATCCATCAACCTTTAAAAACATTCACGTTTATAATATTAGCAGGATGAAAAGCAACTTTTATTCTGTCACGTTTTCCCAATCTCCAAGAATGTATTATTATATGGTATTGTCTATGGGAATTTTTGTTCTTTCCTTTCTGTAAATTTTCGTTCAGAGCAACGGGGATGAGCTTTTTGAAGTTCTCAGGCCCTTGGATCTGTATATCTATCGGAGTTAGAGGTGACCCTACACGCGACTACATTTTAGGTGACGCTGTGGGGACGAGCCATGAAGGGCATGAACTATAGGCCTGGCTATTGGGTCGGCTACTTTGTGTACTGCTCAATACCCATCGCTCTGTACATCTGGTATCTGTGCCGACACATCAACAAGGTTCAGAGCAACATGCTCATACTGATTCTAATGATGCTAGAATAACATGGAAAGTTTATTGGATCGATACAGCATCTGTTGTAAAGGCGATTCAAGTTGTGTAATGTCGTTTTATGGCCCATTGCTTGGTGTAAGCTAGAAAACTATGCATTGCTATATCCAAATGTAGTGAAGAGAAATATTGGTTGGGGAAAAAGTTTCTTCGCATTTTTTAAGAAAATTCAAAACATTTTTTAATATGGTTTATTTACATTTAACTAAAGTATGTAGGTACCATTTTGTTCGATAACTTTTTGCCATCTTGTAGGTAGGGACATGATCCCATTGCTATAGAAATACTGGGACTTCTGATCAATATACCGCGACAAGTGGTTTTGGCAGTCCTCTCGTGATGTTAACCTGACACTGCCTAAAGAATTCTGAAGAGACCTAAACAGGTGGAAATCTGAAGGTGCAAGGTCAGGACTATACAGTGGATGCATTAACACCTCCCAGCAAAACTCTCTTAGTTTTTGCTGAGTGGCTAAAGATGTGTGAGGTCTAGCGTTATCATGATGAAAAACCACACCCCTTCTGTTGATTAATTCCGGCCGCTTTCTCTCAACTTCTTGCTTTAATCTCATCAGTTGTTCGCAGTAGAGTTCAGAATCGATGGTCCTGTCTGGTGGTAACAGCTCATAATGAATAATGCCCTTCCAATCCCACCACACACACAGCATCACCTTGTTGCGAGTTAACCCGGGTTTCGCCACAGTCTGTGAAGCTTGACCGGCCTTTGACCACGACCTTTTTCGCACGTTCTTGTCGTACGTGATCCACTTTTCATCACCAGTTATCAGCTTCTTCAAAAATGGTTCGGTTTCATTACGTCGTAATAAAGAATCACAAATGAGTACACGGTTCATTAGGTTTCTTTCAGTGAGCTCGTGAGGTACCCAAATATCGAGCTTTTTTGTGTACCCAGTTTTTTTCAAATGCGCCAAAACTGTTTTGTGGTCAATTCCTAGTTCTTCAGCTACGTCGAACTACTGATATGCCGATCTTGCTCCACTTTTTCAAAAATGGCATCCATTTTATCCGTAATAGGGCGACCAGAGCGACGTGCATCTTTGACATCAAAATTTCCGGATTGAAAACGCTTAAACCAAATTTGTGCTACTCTCACAGACACTGCACTAGGTCCATAAACATCGCAAATTTTTTTCGCGGCTTGCGTTGCATTTTTACCTTTTTTGTAGTAAAATTTTAAAATGTATCGAATTTCTTCATTAGATTCACTCATTTTGACAGTACGAAAAACAAATGAGAATCACACATTTTCCTAATTTGAATTTGGAATTATGTTCTTTAAAATTTAAACTTTCAATGATACCAAAACCAGCCAGATACAAATAGTATAGCCAAAGAGATTTTATTACAAGTTCATACATACTATAATGCGAAAAGACTTTTTCCCCGACCTATTATATCACTAGAGAATTTTGGTGTATCGTAGAAAGTGTTTTATTGACACTATTTTTATAGTATTCTATTCTAAATTGTGAACCATATGCATTGACAAAGTGTAAATGACAGTAAATATTGTGTTCTATTTGCTAGATGTGTGCGTAGTAGTACAATGCTAGATGGTGTGCGTGTGTCGTCGCTAGGAGTCGCTGGTGACGTGGTTCGTGCGCGTGACGAGCGAGAACCCGTGGCTGTGGGCCGTGATCTTGGTGGTGCTCATCACGATCATCGCATTCTTCACCTACCTCTGCTGCAGCAGCTCAACCAAGGTAAAGCCCAGGTGGCCAGCAGCCTAGCGGCTTTAAACCTAGGATTTAAACGCTAGAGTTTGTTTCTTAGTACCTTAGGGTAAAATCAACTACAGTACCTTCGGACAGCGGTTTCCAATTTTCTTTTTGCTATGGCACCCTAATTGGAATGTAATGTTAGAATTGAAAAGAAAGACTAATATTATGAATTAAAAATCCTTACTGCTCATTTACAAATATTCCATCCAGTGCTCCTACAATGAGACCCGCTGTCGCCAATTTTCTAAAACTACCAACCCAAATTAAACATACCAGCCACAAGCAACCATAGTCGCAGACGTATTGGAGGGTGGGAAATGACTTGGAGGAGCACATTCGCGCGCGGTGTGGAGGTGGAGGTTGCATACGATGCGCAAACAGATATTATATGCAAAATTTGTCCAAAAGGAGGCGTTGCGAGTAATCGTGATTTCTCCTTTTCTCATATGTGAGCTTTACACTGTTTGACTGCGCTGCGATGTCTTATGCCCGTTTTCTACAACAAAATGCTTTAGCTCTAGAAATCCCTGTGATCCATCTACGGAACTGGGTTTTGTGGACCCACCTTTTGAGAACTTCTGCTCTAGGGTACAGTAGCTTAAGACATAAATACATAATAAAATTTTAACCTACTAGTACTATACAAATCAGTCTTCAGAAGTTATAGGAAAGTTGTCTTTGTTGCAAGGGCGAAAGCTCATCGAAGTAAATATACCTGCCGGCTGAACATTTTCTTGTTACAGTAAAGGGGTTTACTGGTACTCTTGATACTGGTGAAATATATTAATATAAAAAATAATATTTTCATAGCTTACCAAACTGAGTATCTTAAGTAGATCATTACGAAATATGACAACAAATGTAAAGTTCTGTCCAGTTGAAAATTTTCACATTTTTAGCCGACTAGCCGCATTTAAAAAAAAAGGAGGAGGTTCTCAATTCGTTGGAATCTTTTTTTTTAAGTGAAACACAATCACACAGGGATTGGTTACTTTTAAAAATGTGCTCCTGTGCATTGAAATTGATTCATTCGTAACTTTCTTAAACACAGTAAGACCGAAGCCACTTCAAAATACCAATTTCAGTCTCAATTTTGAGTTCCAAATGAAATTTGAGTAGTTGATTTTTCTTTGCTTGATTGCGATTTGCTGATTGAAAACAATTGCGACAGGAGTCGTCTCCCGGCGAGGAGGACCCCAAGAAGACGGACGCGGAGACGGCGGACGACCCCCACCTGTCGGAGGGCGAGGAGGCGGAGGCGGAGGGGGAGGGTGAGGAAGGGGAGGTGGAGGAGGTGGAGGCGGAGGCCGAGCCGGAGCCCGAGCCCAAGCCCAAGGGGAAGACGCAGCTCGAGGCGCCCCAGCCAGACTCCGCACAGGTTCGCTTCAGCACACTGTCCTATTCCGATCACTCGTCTTCTTTCAATTGACACTGCTATCTGACCCAGCTATTGCGGAACTTGTCGCGTAAAGTCTGTTTTTTTTTACACACATATAATTTACGGGTGTCGTTATTGTAGAACCTTAAGGTGGGCCATCCCGCTCAACTCCCCATACAAAGGGGAAAGAAGATCCCAAAGATCGAACTAGATGTCTGATGACCGTTGGCATTGTAAAATTGTGTTTGGTTTCTAAGTTATAAGGTCCGAAAGCCCGAATTTTTCGCGCGTTTTATACAATAACTTTGGAGGTGGATTACGCAATGATAAATTAAGAACATCATAAAAAGATTGGTCATCAGACATAGCTTATTTAATCAAGATTTATAATCTATTTGGTTTTTGTTAGATTTTTGACTACAGAGGTCGTGGTTTACTTATAGCTGTAAGTCGTTTTGTAGTTAAAATTTTCGTAAATCTTACCAAATTTAACACTATGCACGTATTCTTTTTTGTGGACATGTTGCATCTACCTTTCACGAGGCTGTCTTTTTCTTTGAAACAGAGAAGGTCCCAGAGCGCAACAGCACGGTTTTGTAGCGTGCCTGCAATGAGTTAGTTCGCCGGGTTGGGCCACCTTAAGTTAACGCAAGTCCGTCTACAATGTTGGCACTTTTTTTTTATTGAATCAGCAACTCGGCAAGACACAAGCAACGTCCCATGAGCATTTCCGAGTATGGAAGAAGAAATCCTCGCCCCGGTCATGCACCACTTTCTCTTTCTGAATTGAATAAGTGCATTTTGTTACGGATGCGAGCTGTTCCATGGTTCGGAACCCATGTAAGACTCCATTCTCGTGCTAGGTGGTAGGGTTAAGCCTGCCCGGAATGGTACCACGGTTTAGAATTAAACTATGGTTGAAGCGGCAATTAAAAATTGACCGTTTTTTCCATCCAGTTCAGTGTAGCTGTTCTCATAAAGGGAAGGTGCTGGCACGGCACCTAATTCCTTCAGGAATGTGGTGTGTTGGGCTAATATCATTACGGTAGTTGTGTGGTGAGTCATCCATGCATATAAAATATTACAGATCATACATTGTGAGTTCCTTTATTTTCATGTGTCCAGGAGGCGGGTGTGGAGAGCGAGGGAGCGGGCGACGGTCAGCGCAAGAGGAAACCTCGCAAGGAGTAGACCGACTGCTTTGTACGCGCCGGTGCCAACACTCCCATCCCATCCACCGTGAGCGGGGCGTCGACCGGCTTGAACTCTGAACAAAACATTCAGCGAGAGTTTAGAAAAGTTCTCCATTTTAAATAAATTCGCAATGCGCTGACAATATCCGCCGGTTCATAAACACCAAAAGCAGGTCGGTAGCTAAAAGGATTCACATGTAACTAGGGTTGAGATCACCCGCTGTCATGTTTTGTGCGAGTTAGCTGGTTCACTCCCGAGTGGAACAAGTGATTTGTGCTGTGCGCAAGGAACATGTCTCGATGTCGTAACACTCATGTGATTTGTTCTGGCGGGAGCAGGATTGCATTTCAACTTTTAGGTTATGCATATGATTTTGATCTTGTCATGTGTACATGTTTGTAATTATTTTTATTTTTGCTCATCATTCTATGATTAGCATCCACAAAGTTCATGAGACCTAAGAATATTATTTTTGTTGTTTGTACATTAATTTGCAATTATTGAACGTTTTCAGTATGTTTCTGTTTGGTGTTTCACCTATTTGGAAGTAACCTCACCATCTTTCATCATATTCATTGATTAACCTCAATGAACCAAAAATCAAATTGAACGGATTGCAAGGATAAAATCACTTTGGTTCAGATTTTCCTACTTAATGCCTACATACCTACAAATAACATGCGTTTCGTTGAGATATAGATTTTCTAAGTTTGATATTGTTCATAAGAAATAGGTGTTGTGTGACTGAAATATTATTTACACATATATGTATATGTACATATTTATTAGTGAAAAAAGGGTTATGACCAAATTGAAAACTATGCACTTCTTTACTTTCAGATGGTTAGCAAAAAGCTTGAAGTGTCACAACAGCGTTAAATTTCTCCACAAGAGAGGCCAATCTAATATTTTACAGCAGTATTTTTAAACAGTAGGCTAATAAATACTACGATTAACTTCTTAGGTGTGTGGACGGCAGCACTGATGTTGGCGATCCTGCATTGAGTTTTAAATAACATGAAATCGAATAATATTTGATATTTTAGTTCTTTTCTTTGTTGGCAACTACATATTTCTTGCATATTTCTGCTATTGTCTAGTAAAATAAATGGTATTGGACATTTGTATATGTCGTCCTTGAGTACTGATGTTCGCAGCAGAGCTAAGAAGTTGGTCGCACTAGTATGAACATGGCATGTAAGGCAAAACGTTGCATTGTGTGAGATTGTCTTGCTTTATTTTAGTAAATATACTTACCATCAAAAATATTACATGAAACTGAAGGTTAACAATAGATATAATTAAGTAATAAAATTTCTATCATCATCCCAAAGGCTTGCATGGAAGGCAAATTCTAGCTAGTTTCCCATTTGTATTAGTAAAAAGTTTGTACCTAACTAAACTTTTATGAACTTGAGGTGATCGTTGGAAGCATAAGTAAACATTTTCATCACATTTTCCCCAATTTGCGCTCATCTTAGTTTGCTAATCACTCTGCATTTAGAAATTGAAAGTGTGATAATATTGTAAAGACTAGATAGGCATACTAATAATATGTATTCGGTATGATTTTGCTGATTTTAAGTTGATATGGACTGTAATTTATTGGTAATAAAAAGTAAAGTATTAAAAATACCGATTTTTATTGCCTTATATGCTCTTAATATTGTCTTCTTTAGGTGCATGCAATGGATGGGGCAATCTGAACTTGATTTATGGCAACTTTATTGATTAGGTAAAAACTATGTGCAAATCAATATATTTTCCGTACATTTCATCAGTTTTCGAGAGTAAGTAATTTAAAACATTCTTACAATGTTATTAGGGTTTCAAGTTAGTGAGAAAAGCTAATACATGACCTCCAAGTAACAATAACTGGTTTCGAATCGTCATGGTGAGTTACGAAGTGAAGTGCATTATCTGATTGAGCCTATGGAATTTAGCTGCCTTCCTAGAATTTCAGCTGGGTGTTTAATTCTAAAAACCAAATAATATGTAGTTTATTTTATACTAGCTGAGGTAGCCGGCTCCGCTCGGGTCAATGTCGTTTTGAACCGATGTGTTTCCTTGATATTACATGAGTTTCCCATACAATTTTGAAATCCCTATTTTACCCCCTTTACATCCCTGTGTTCCTGCTAACATTTTTACATGAAGTGGAATTGGATAACATAACAGTGCTTCTTAATACACACCGCCGCTGGAAGCTAACGAAAGTTAACTTCACAGATCTTTGCATGAAAATTTTTCACCCAGATATATTTAAATGAATCATTGAAAAACACCAAAGAAACAATATGTCAGTGTTGCTGCTATTGCGAAGTTTTATTTACGAGTTGTTACTAATAATCATGAAGCAGGTAAATAAGTTTCCAGGAAAAGATTTTTTTCTTTAATCGTGTTTTTAATGTAATTGATCAGTACAAAGAATATCGAATATTGGTGTTACAAGCAGCGCTATCTATGGGGCGCAACGTTTTTTGGCCTCTAAAAATGTCTTGAACCAGGTAGAATATTCTAGACTGAGCTCTAGTATAAAAGGCGCTCGCAGCTCTTGGTAGCGACTAGCACACTCTGGAAACATCACTGAATGTTTGCTAAACGTAAGTTTTTTTCCTTATTTTGTACATTACATGATGCATGGTACCTGATAGCTTTGACAAATCCTTTCGAACAGTTTCCCAAAACATGACTGTCGTGTAAAAAGTAGTATTAATAATTGTATGTATATAATGGATACAACATTACCGTTATCTCATTTGAGGTTATGCAACGACATCTACATTGAAGAACTATAATCAGATTTTCAAAATCGTCGCCAAACAAGTCGAATGTCAAAACGTATCATGAACAAAATGTGCTTACCGATCAAAGCACATTTGGTGTCACACCAACCTCACAGTGTGACAACCAAGCGGTTTGTGCTTCCGTATAAGATCTGCACGTGACGTGACAAATATATATGTCAGACATTTTGACGCGTATAAGGGGAAGGTTTATCTATTCATCTTACAATACTTCGTCGTTGGATAACCTCAAATAAAAAAGCAGTATTGTTTGTCATTGTGCAATTGCAGCGACATTGCAAATACTGACAACAATGAATGAAAATGCATAATTTTCATTGCCACTTCGGTCATCTTTCAATCACTACTATGCATTGATCTGGGCAGGATCAACCCTACCATTTCTTAAGAAAGGACCCGAGATTCTAATCACGGTCAGGTTCAAAGGTCACCCAAATAGAACCAGACCGTGCCCCGTGCTGCTTAATCTTACAAGGCTGACAGAAGATAATAATAAAAAAAATATCTCATACATTCCTTTTCACCCCACAATGGCTCACATACTTTTAATATTTAAATATCACAATTGTGTTAACAAAAAAGAACTATCACTATGTTATCGGCGCTATAGAGTACATGGCAGTTAACCGTTCTATAAAAGTATTCTCTAAACTTTCACTCGGAATAACATCCTCAGGTTTGGTCGCGTACGACCGAATATCACTAATGTGTATCTGAGTGTGCGCGCCCGACGCATCTCTCTTCTGCAAATGTTCGAACGGTGTTATATTCCTCGGCGGGGAGTCGCCCGGTCGGAGCTCCAACTTCGAGTCGCACTCGTACGCGTCACTCCTGTAGCGGTCATGTTCGAGTCTCTTCCGGAGCTCGACGTCGTCGCCGCAGGGGGGCGGCTCGTCGCCGAGCCGGTCGGGGAGGATCTCCTCGTCGTGCTTGGCCCGCCGTGCGGCGCGCGCGAGCAGCGACTTAGGCGGCTCCTTGCGTATCTTGATGTTGACGAGCTTCACAAGCACGGGCTTCTTGCCGCGGCGCGGCTTGCCCTCGTCGGCGCGCTTCTCGTGCGTGAGCTGGTGGCGGCGCATGTCGCCCGCGACGCGGAACCTCTTGCCGCACACGTCGCAGCTAAACGGCCGCTCGCCTGCAACGAGCCACGTTCCACACGCTATTAGTACCGACAAACAAATTTAGATTTAGATATCCCAGCAGTTAGAGATGAAATACAAGAAACGTACAACAAAATACAAGGAGCGTATTGAAAACTATCCAAATATAATTGCAAAGGATCTAGTGGGATCAGCCAGCATACAATTCTCAAGACTGAAAAGACACAGTATACCCATAGATTTAATGAACCTGCAAATGGAGCCACACGAAGAGAAAAGAGACTGCTGAGTCTCTTTTGGCCTACGATGAGTAAAAAAAAAAACATTATGCACACAAATGATATGATTATTGCAGTCAACACTGCAGGTGACATCTGTACAGAACAAAGAAAAAAATTGTACTGGCCTGTAAGGAAGCGCAGAAGTGGCGACAGAACTTATTCGTGTGGCAGCAGCGTAGCCTAAGACACTGATAGTAGTCAGTTTGCTTACAAATTCGGGATTGGGCAAAATCGAATGCTAGGTGCCAAACCAGGACCTTCCTTACATTGCTCAGCTACATTGAACTGGATGGAAAACATGGACAATTTTCATTGCCGCTTCGACCGTCTTTCATTCAATGCGATGGTACCAATATTTAACAATGTCGCAAAATTATTACAAGAATGTACAAGATCACTCGTGCTAGAGCTGATAGGAATATTGCTCGGAAATTCTGTAACAGAATTTACACTGGAAGTTGTAGTTTCATAAGTGAATGTGTATAGTGCTTTCTTTTACCTGTATGTGTTCGCATGTGCGAGAGCCGGTAAGAGCTTGCTCGGAAACTTTTGTTGCAGAATTCACACTGGTAGTTGCGCTCGCCCGTGTGAATTCGTATGTGGACATTGAGGGAGTACTTGCGGGCAAACTCCTTGCTGCAGTATCCACACTTGTAGTTTTTCTGTTGTAATAAAAGTAGTCAAAATTTATTGATACAGTCCTAAGATGAACATAATTGGTGAGTCCAGTAATCCATTGAAAAAATGTTTTGACCAGTCATGCATTTTCGAAAATAGTCGAAATTTATAACTTGAGGTGAACACAGTACTCACACTAACACATTTCGCTAATACAGCATGCTTGAAAGTTATTAATTTGAGTTTCAGCGACATCTACATTTGAAGCATTGTAAACAGATTTTGAAAATAATCTGAAAAAGTATTGGTCGTGACATTCGTCGGAAGCAGGAAGAAGTAGATGTCTCTGAAACTCAAATTAATGAGATAACGGTGATATCGTATCCATTAAATACATAAAATTATGAAATCATTAATATTCACAAAAATCCTCGTAGCTGTGGGTTAGCATATGTCACAGAGTCACTGGCGGCCGTGGACAGGCTAACGGAGTGTGGGAAGACCACCCGCCAGGTGGGAAGACGACATCAAGTGCGTCGGCGGAAAGCAATGGTTCCGTACCGCTGAGGGTCGGGAGGACTGGAGAAGGATTGGAGAGGCGTATGTCCAGCAGTGGACGCAAACACGCTGACTGACTGACTGACTGACAGAGTAACAGAGCGTATGACATTAGCCGAAGCCGATTTTGACTTGCCTCTGACAGATAGTGTGACATTGATTTTAGATATTGACAAAACAAGAGGATTGTTACCTTTGCAGTATGCAACGACACCACATGGTATTTGAGGTCTCCCCACTGCCGAAATTGCTTATCACAGTGCACGCATTTGTAAGGTTTGGAGCCATTGTGTATCCGCTCGTGAACCTGAAAAAAAAATTGTTTTTACTCCAGGTATACACAAACTTTGGTTTTGAATATCTGGCTCTCACTATGTAGGTCAGCGCGCAGAACTCATTTGATTAAATACTATATAACTATAATAATACAAATTTATTTAATATAAATTTAATTAAGAAATATAACTGACTAGAGAAAATATTGGGAACAAAATAATTATTAAAGTCAGTGATTTTACTGACAGGCCTACACTATCTTTTTTTTTATTCAAACCGGACATGGATGGCTAATACCACACAACTACCGTTACCGTTCTGATCAATACATCACATTCCCGAAGGAAGCAGGTACCGTGCAAGGACCTTTCCTTTAGAGAAGCACGGCTTCACAGACCTGGATGGAAAATACGGTCTATTTTTTATTGCCGCTTCAATCATTGTTCAGCCAATGCGTTGGTAGCAAACCGGTTGCTCTTAACCCTACCACCCAAAATTTCTCTCATTCCGTACCATGCAAAAGCTTGCATTAGTAACGTAATCCATGTCATGTTACATAAAAAAAGCAAAGAAACCAAGGATTTTATCTTTCCGTTAATTATCTGAGCTTATTAACGCTCCTAATGCCTTGGCCCGCTTCCACCCACCTCACGCAGTCATGAAACGCACCTTCATGGGACAACAAAGAGGCGTACTAAGCAACTTATATAAAATAATATATGTATATAATATATGATATATGTATTTAATATATATGTTTTTTATTGTCCTACTTTTAAAGAGTCAAGGTCAAATCAAATCAATTTATTGCATAAATAAAGTTAGAACTACCACAGAAATGCAGCTGGTCCTCGACTAAGCTAGGTTTGTGCTAAAGGATTACATATTATTTGGTACACATTTGTACATTTAATTCAAACAGTAAGCAGGGTAAGTAATCTTTGATTCAAGTTTAAGTTAAAAATGAAATTAATTACCTTCAAAGCACCAGGCGTGAAGAAAGCCTTCTCGCAGTTCGTGCATTTATGCGAGCGCAATCCGTTGTGCGACATGAGGTGGTAGAGCAGGCTGTTCCTGTGCTTGAACTCCCGCTGGCATTCCTGACACTCGAACACCTTCTTCTTCTTGCCTATCTCCTTCGTCGCCTCCTCCTTCGGAGTTGTCAACTCCTCGGCGGTCGCCCGACGCTGGTGGTCGCTCTCGCGGTGTATGTCTGCCGCCTCCTGATGCTTGGCCGATTCGTGTATTTCACCAGTGTCGAGCATCATGGCGGGCGAAAGGGATGCATTGTTTCCGGAATCCACCTCCGATTCGAATATTCTTTGGAGGACTTCCTCTGTAATGTTTAGTGGGATTTAGAAATACAGAAAATGTGTTCTTTTATGTAACCTCGACATGGATGGTTGACACCACACATACTGTTATGATAGTAGGAATTGGTTGACAAATCAGGACCTTCCTTATATTGCACGGCTACATCAACTGGATGGAAAACACGAAGTATTTTCATTGCCGCTTTGGCAAGCTTTTCTCCCATCGCGATGGTACCAACCCGGGTGGGAATAACCCTACTGCCTACCAAGAATTTTACGTGGAATCTAAATGACAAACGACGAATTTTGTTATTTTACAGCCCATTTTTGTTATTTTGAACATGCTGGCACCTACATACACAGCACAAATGATTGTTGACATTATTCACGTATTAGGTCACCAATTCCTGAAGCAAATTAGGTATGCTAGGATCTTACGTTTATTGATATGATGAGCGAAGCTATATTGGACAGAACAGAAAGCACGGACGATTTTAATTGTGATAATTTTTCATTTAACTTCTATGTAGTTTCCAGATTTACATGGGTTCCGAGCCATGAAGCAACTTGTATTGGAAGTGAAACTCAGATAATGAGGTGCACATCTCGGTATCAAAAACATGGTCTTCCATACGGGACTAACTTTTTTTATTGTGTTAAGCGCGGCATACGGCGCACCTTCAGACCTTCACAGGGTCTGCGAAAGAACTTACTAATGCAAGGAAAAAGAAACCATCCACCAACCTTTCAAATGCATAGGGCAGTGATTGATGTGCTGGTCGAGTACGTCGCGCGTGGGCAGCGGCTCCGCGCAGTCCGCGCACGCGTCGCCTCCCCCGCCGCCCACCTCCCCGCCGTCCGCCGCCGCCGCCGCAGGAGCGTGCGTCAGTTGGTACCTACCGCGAGAGACAAATGTATCCACCTTTCCGACCGCGCTTATGGCTTCATATCAACTTGACAGTTTGTCATTGAAGCTGATTTTCAGTGAATTTCGAAATGTTTACGTTGCAGATACATTAGCAATGGCACACCTCGGGTAGACTATGTCGCCAATTGGAACATAGGGTTGGCATAACGCTGGCCTGTACCTAAATCCCGCACTTCCTTTGCTCAAAAATGTATTACCTTTTTAGGTCCCCATATCTACACCGAAACAAATAACTGACTAAACATCTTATATCTTACCAAACACAAATGTAAAAATGCAGTGCACGGATGGCTTACATCGAAATCGAGCAATGAAACTGAATGCCTATTAGCTGTATCGAAATAAACTTAAAATTAGTTCATAAATATTTTTTCTTCTTTTTATCTTTTTCTTTGTTTTTGCGTTTGTAATTTTATGAAATTATATTTACATAGGATTTATTGATTTTTTTTCATTCCTTTTCTTTAAATATAATGAGTTGTTATTTACTTATTTTAAATTAATATTAAATATTGTGTAGAATTAACTTATGTGTATTTCTTTGCTCTTGTATTAATTCACGTATCGATGCTTCTGTTTGCATTTAATAATATTGTATTTATGTACTAATTTCTATGCTGAGTGCAATTGTTTTTAATTTACACGTCTACTTCAACCCGACAGCTCGATGAAAGACCCTGCTTCTCATAACACAGGGAATCCTAGCATGAGAAGCAGGGTTACTACTGTATATAGCAGCCTAGTTATTAAAAGAAATAAAAAAATATGAATGATGTAATATGAGGCTAAGCTTTTTTGGTAAAGAATAAATATATTTGAATTTAATTTTTTGAAGGGTTTATTTATACTATGCATGATTGGAGCGTAATTGTGTGACTTTTGAATACAGTTAATGTCTTTCCGTATATGGTTGGTTAGTAAAAACCTCACATAATAACATACCATCACGCATTCTCCACGAGTGGTAGGCAGATATAATAGAGCGTCATGCTCGCATTGATCACAAAATCATTCTTTCGCTTCCTTTACAGACGTAAATTTTTTCATAGATGCTCTATGATTACGGGTGATACATAACTGACCTTTCGACAATCTGTGTGAGGTACGTTCTCCTAGGTCACTCGAGCACGACTATTCCAATAACTCTCTCTCTGTAAATCTGATTCATCATTCTTTCGTCACTCCAAACTACCTCGTATTTCTACAGCATTTATTCTACGTTAGTGCTTCTTCTGCTAAATCCGAGACTCTCTTCCACACCATAGATATAATAATAATAATTATGTAATAATTAATAAGTAATATGAATGCCTAGGTACCTAGTTACATTTTTGACTCAAACTTAAAACTAATTTGACACAGTGAAGAGAAAAAAAAAATTCAAGATAGTTATATTTAGTTTAAAGATGAAGAGATATGTGCCTATTATGATATACCATGTACATCAGAGGAAAGGGTGATGGGATCAGCGATAGTGCACTAGGTGCAGATTACACTATTCGTAATGGCACACACCAGTGTTTGATGTGCTCCTGATGCACGTGGCCGCCCTCGACCGTGAGGAAGCCGCCGGCCGCCGCGCCCCCGGCCCCCGCCCCTGCCGCCACCTCCACCTCCACGCCGCCCTCGCCGCCCTCGCCGCCCTCCACCAGCACGTGGATACCCTCCATCAGGTCCTCCGGCTCGCTGAACTCGCTCATCTCGTCCACCTGCAGCCAAGAATAAATAGGTTATAAGAAGCGACGCTCCGCTTCACCATTAAAATGTGTCGACTCGGCCCCGGGGCGTCATCGCTCCCAAAAGTCTGGCTGTATTTGTGTTGTGGGTTGTGCACGCTCGTGCAGCTGCTGCGTCGTTATTGTTAATACGAAGATTGCTGACCTTGCACACACACACACATGCCGCACAAACACATTTGCGTGGGTGAGGGGTTTTGGCCACGCAGCCGATTTTTCATAGGAAATTCGTAAACAAACCCATTGGCACTTTACTTGTGCAGGAATGTAGAAAATAAGAATTGTGAAGGTTAGAATCTCCGAATGGCGCAGGTATTTCATGTTGTTATGACATATGTGAAAAAATACAAGTTTGTGGTTTCTATGTAAAACAATAAGTACTGCGGCGTATTGTCGAGCAGTGGACGCAAACACGCCGATTGACTGACTGAAAAAAATTACCTTATTGGAATGTGCCTCCTTGATGTGCGCCTCGCAGGCCTTCTGTCTCCGGAAGGTTCTGCTGCACCGCGTGCACGCGTAGACGGGCTCGCGCGCGTCGTACTCCACGTACGCGTCTCGCTCGACCGCCGCCGTCGTGTACGCGCACTTGTTGCCCGCGTACGGCAGCGTCTTGTCGCCGCTCGCGTACGGCGCGTGCCTCTCGTGGTACAGCGACATCTTGCCTGTGACGCTGCTCTCCAGCGAGAGCTCCACCAGCGCTTCGGGGAGGGGCGCTACGTTGTCTACGATGCATGTGTTCATCTGAATAGATATGTACGGTGTTACCGAAACAGAAGCCTATAGTTTAAAGGGTTGATTGAGTATCTGAAATAGAAAAACTATTTATAAAAAAATAAGATTATTATCATTAATTATTGGCTACTAATCATAATGCTAAGCTCAAGTGGCAGTGGGCTGGTCACGTCAGCCGAAGAGACCGTGTTCTACACTGGTGGCCGTGGACAGGAAAACGGAGTGTGGGAAGACCAAGTGGGACGACGACATCAAGTGCGTCGGCGGAAAGCTGTGGTTCCGTACCGCTGAAGGCCGTGAGGACTGGAGGAAAATGAATGAGGCGAATGTCCAGCAGTGGACGCAAAAACGCTGACCGACTGACTGAATCCTATTGCACTTTCATATATAGGATTCGACAAGTATCTATGTATGTAGACCATTCATAGTATTGATTAAAATATTCCTAGTTTGGGGAATTTATTTGTTTATCTTGGAGTATAAAGCAAATGCGGTCAATACGATGTAGCATATATTTTTAGGCCTAGTTTTCTCAAGTGACCTGGGCTTACATCCCACATTATGTGTTGTACATTAGGATACATTTTGTGCACAAATTCGCGTACCTTATCCAATGCCAACTCCCCCACGGGCTGCATCTGGCCGACAGGGTTCTCAATGATGATGGTGGCTCCCTGGGGCTCGTAGTGCTGCTTCAGGTGGTGGAAGAACTTGAGCTGCTCCTCGCCGTAGAAATCGCCACAGATTTGGCAGATGAGGATCGGGCGCACCTGGAACGATGATACAAAACTGTGCACCATCTTAGCATACATACAATCACGCCGCACCCCCTAAGGTCAGGCAGAGATGAAGAAAGCCCTAAGGTACATTATAATTTGTATTGTCCATGCTCGACGGTTACTACGCACCACCTATTACGAAGTACTTAACCAATCTGGTTATGGTATGTTCAACCCCATACCCGCGACTAGTGCCATAGTTTGCGTGACATATTTATGTAAATTACGTGACATATTTTGAAGACATATGACAAGTATCAATGGGGAACAATGAAACAAACTGTCTAAGTCATGGCATTCGGTAATAAATTGGTAAAAAAGTGGTTCGCTAGCTGAAAACCTATAGACACAGTCAGTGTTGAGTGTAAGGTCATCGCTAGCAATACCTTGAATGGTCATACTGAGAGATACTCGGAGAAATTACCCTCACATTCTAGTTACATGCAACAACCACACCCAGTATGTAGGTAGGTAGATAGACGGTTGCCATTTTGATCATATTTTCAACAAATACGATACGATACACGGGCTATACCCTACCGCCTTGTAGGGGAAGGGGACCTAAAGTTTTACATACATTCCGAACAATGGAACAGACACAGCCCAATCGTTTAATGCATCTACCAGTGCCATGGAAACTCCTTCTATCAAAGGGCAAAGTAGGTGTGACATACTTTTCAAGGGGGGGGGGGGGATTACAACTGACTTGTGACGAAACTTGACATGGGGGGAGGGGGGGGGGGGGGGGGTTAAAAATGGGCGAAATTAGCGTGACGTGCTAAATGGACGATGCCTATACTACGATGCGGTGCCAACCTCGTGTACGATGTGATGCTCGCCGTGCATGGCGTCGGGGCGCGCGTGCCCGAAGCCGTCCGGCAGGATCTCCTCGGAGGGGTCGCGGCGCGGCGTGCCGGCGCCGCTGTCGCCGCCCGCGCCGCCGCCCGCGCGCCGCAGCTTGCGCGAGATGCGCTTCTTGTGCGGGAGGCTCTTGCGGCTGTGCTTGCCCTGCGCCGGCGAGCGGAGCCCCGCTCGTGCCGCCTCGCCGACCGCGCGGTGCTCCTCCTGGCCGGCGAACGATGCACAGACGGCATCGCTCTGGACGCCACACATTGGACTTTGACGTTAAAGTTTGAATAAATGACATGAAATAAGAAGGAAGGAGATATGGCATCGAACGCGCCTCTTATGGGATCTTATGGAATCGAACTTAAGGTGCCCCTTACCGGCGGGACTAACTCATTCGCGGGCACGGTGCAAAACCGGGACCTTCTATGTTTAAAAAAAAAGACAGACTCTGTAATGAGGCGGATGCAACAAGTCCACAAAGCAGACAATGCGCATAGTGTTTGATTTGGTAAGATTAACGAACATTTTAATCTCAAAACGACTTATAGCTCAAAGTAAACAAAATCCAAATTGATTATAAATCTTCATGAAACAAGCTAGGTCTGATGACTAATCTTTTTAAGATGTTTTTATTTTATCGTTTAGTAATCCACGTCCAAACTTATTCTATAAAACGAGCGAAGAATTCGAGCTTTATAATCTTATAATTTGGAAATCAAACACTATTTTACAATGCCAACGGTCATCAGACATCTAGTTCGATCAAATAAAGAAATTTTGAGCAAAATTTCGGATCTCTGACAAGAAATATGGGTGTGATCTTTTTTCCCCGTTTAGATGGGGAGTTGAGAGGGATGGTCCACCTTAAAGGTCCATGCCACATACAAACATAGTCACAGATGTATTGAAGAGTTATGTGGGTGGAAACTGACTTGACGAACGCTATTTTAGAGTGCAGTGGCGATTTTTCAACTGTGTGGCATACGATGCGCCGCCGCATTCCCATGATGCATGCCTCATGATCATTTTGACCACATAGCGGAGCAGCGATATATACCGCATGCCCCTTTTCCTTCCTTTCTCTTCAGTGCTTATACATCAGAATAACAAATAGACTATAAATTATAAATATATTGCGTAAATTTGCTAAACTATCACTATAAGTGTCAAGTACGTCGAACAAAATCCTGCCATCTGAGAGTTACTTCGGCATTTTTAGGTTCGGGTCTCCTCTTTCCCTAAAATATGGTTGACAGAGGCGATGGCTGAGCCCGGCGTGATGCTCGTGAACGGGTGCTGTTTGTGGGGACTGGCTTGCTCCAATTGGCAACATGTTAGATGGCGGGCATCAGCGGCGGATTTACACATTTGCCGCCAGTAGGCTATTCAAATTTTGCCGCCCTACCGACCTCTATAATTTGATCGATACCCTGGTTCACAATCATATATGCATGTAAATTACAATTTATTTGTCAATGAACTAGTAACTTTATGATTTGCACAACCTCTTTCATGTAATTAGTATGAATGTGAACTAGGATATCGATGTAATGTATGTATGTATATGAAGCAAAAACAATGTTGACCTCAGATTTGCCCCCCCAAAATCTGCCGCCCTAGGCTCCAGCCTACTCAGCCTGCTGGTAAATCTGCCACTGGCGGGCATAGTCTTTACAAATAAACTGATATTTGTCATGAACTTAATATATGATATTATATTAATTGTTTATACTTTATACTTTTGTAAACTTAGACTAAGTGGACGTTGGAAAAAAAAACCAGTGGAGTTTCTTGCCAGTTCTTCTTCGCTGGGATTTCCGAACTGGTTAATGATGAAATGATAAAATATGACAAATCCGAGTGCAGTGTACTGTCTATGGATGATGAATAAACAATAAACAACAATAAACAATAAACAATTTTTTAAAAGGATAAAAAAAACCACAACAGCATATACTTACATTTTATGTGGGAGCCATTATAACAAAAAATTGTGAGCCATAAATACATTAACATAAAACTGCATTATCAGAGGACTTGAAACAGCGGATGTTCGTAATAGTCAGAATATAGCCGCTCCAAGACGCCACATGGGAGCTAAGTGACATTCCAGGACCTACTTACATTTCAAGGCTACATTTTACTGGTCGGAAAACTCAGACAGTACCGACCTGGGCCGGATTAACTGTACCACCTTGTAGGAAAGGGGGACATGTCATTTTACGTCGAATCGGCACCTGCGATGGGATCACATGTATTTTTCGAATGCCGGAACCCACATGCTTGGTGCGTGGGTTCACCCAGGAAGGCCAGATCATTTAATAGTTGTTGCATACCTTTAAAGGTTCCTTGCTGGTCTTGGTGTGGTACCAGGTATTGTCCTTCAAGCTCATTTCCTGAAGCGAAGGCAGCTGCGGCAACGTTGCCACCTCCACTAGTGTGGGCTCTCTGTGCTGTGCTCCCTGTGTTTTTCATCACAACCAAGATTTTGTATTTATTTGAATTGTCAGAAGTCATTGCATTTGATGATGTCCCGAAAATGGTTAAGTAATTTTTTTTTATGTAACTGGACGTGGATGGCTAATACCACACCCATAGTCGTGATATTAGCCTAACATACAACATGCCCGCAGTAATTAGGTGCCATGCCAGGACTTTCCTTATTGGAGCCCAACTACCGATAGCTCGGTTTTCTTCCGTTGCTGGGTGGGTGGGAGATTTTTTCTATATATTAATACTAAAATACATGCAAGAATATTTTTAAATGTCCCAAAAAAGACATAAATAAAATCATCACAAGTGCCATTTCTGGCTCCAGAGCACAGATATACGGTCTCAAAGTACCCAGCAGTTGACAAATGACAAGCTTATATTGCCCAATGTTTTTAGGACATCAATAGTCAGCCCATGCTGTGTCATCTAGCTATTTCCTAGAAAGCGTAGTACTAGTAAAACTATAACAATTTTACAGGTACCTTTAGGGGTTCCTTGCTGGTCTTGTTGTGGTACCAGGTATTGTCCTTCATGCTCATATCCTGAAGCGGAGGCAGCTGCGGCAACGCTGGCACTTCCACCACGATGGGCTCTTCGTTCTCTGCTCCCTGTTTGTTTTCGCAACGTTTAAGATTATGTAAATATCTTTTGTACGTTGTTCAAAGTGAATGTCAATTTAAATGGTGAGTCAAGTTTTTGATATAAATGCATGAGGGGCGTTGGGGACACCTGATGGCATTCAGTTTCATAAGAGCGCAAGTGAAACAATATTTTATTGTTTTTAAAACTAACTACTACTTATTTTAGAATTTCAAAGAGATGAAAGATTTATTGATGTTCTAGCTATATTTGAAACCTATAACGGTACATATTTGATGCTCATATTCTGTATTCAAACTAATTTTATGGAAGTTTCTATGATTCCCATCACGTCGACATCGGGGAGTAATAAAAAATATAACTAACCATGCCCTGGTTATTGAATAGCCTCATGTTTCCGCCCATGAGAACTGTCTGCTCCACATCTTGACGAACTTGCGTCACCTTTAAAAAATATATTAGATTGTTATAAAATAATGATATGTCAAATCATTTTGTATCGGTAAACTGAAAATCCTATCATCGCCGATGACAGGGCTAACAATGTGGAATGCCATGAAAATAATTAACTATATTCATGAGGTTATTTATGTTAAGTGTTAGTTATGCATCGTACACTAGGCCCTCAACAGTCCAGTTGTATTTTAGTTGAAATAACATAATTTTTAAGTTTCACTCATACAGTCTAGTTTCGCCGCCTCACTGCATCTCTCTTACCTCTCTAAGGTTGAATGTCAGAGAATGCCTCATGGCATTAATTTCATATTTTTGTAATCTTATTGACTTGCAAATAAAGATTTTTTTCATGTTTCATGATAAAAAAATTAGGAAGCCCATGGACTTTCAATCTTTCTCGGGGACTGCGAAAACCACGCCGACAGGTAAATTTCACACGTAGCAGGTCCAGTATCTAATTTAATCCCATCCAAACGATACATTTAAATAGAAAGTGGGCAACACTCCTGTTTTTTAAGGTTCCGTACCCAAAGGGTGCCAAACGGAACCGTATTACTAAACCTCCGCTGTCTGTCCGTCTGTCACAGCGCTTTTCAGTTGCCGCTTTAACAACAAATCATCAAATAAAAATTAAAGGAGGCCACCATACAAGAAATGTGATTTATTTGGGCCAAATCTTGTATTATGGTACAGAATCCTTTGTGTGCGAGTGCAACTAGCAATATAATTATTTATTTTAGACAGGCAGCCTAAGCTGACATGTCTAAATTTTATTTTTCATAAGTTTAAGTTGATTGTGTTTTGTTTGCATGTGGATAGTTATTTAGGTAGTATTTGGTATCTTTTTTATTTTTTAGTCAATTGCCATTTTAATATTGATTAACTGGTTCTTTGTTATATTTTCTTTTAAAATGAGTGTCTAAACGATTTTTTAATTGTTTGGTTGAGTTAGCATTAATTACGTCTTCGGGGAGCTTGTTTGGCCAGAAACGCTGACATAATGTAGACCTCAGAACACAAAACAAGCTAGATGTGTGATTTATCATGATTTCCGTTACCCACATAATACATTTTAGAAACGCCATTGAGTAAGCGCTATCGACAAGGCGACATCGCCTGTAATAAATATTGTTTGACAGATGTTATCGAAAGCGGTCTCGATACCAACTGTCAAGCACTTAAAATATTTTTGACAGGTGATGTCGCCTTGTCGATAGCGCTTATTGAATAGCATTCGTAGTAGGCGACATTTTATTACACATAATGTTTGGTCTCATCTGTCAGTTAACACTGCTTGTCTTCACATTTTAAGTCTAATTCCCGGGCCGTCGCAGGAGCTCACCCGACTGTTGGAGTTGGCGAGGTGAACTGCGACGAGCGCAGCCGCCAGACGGCCGTCCTCCTCCGTGAGCTCCGTCCCGATCAGCTCCTCGCCGACCCAGCCCCCGCCCTCCGCCAGCACTCCCTCCCCGCCCAGCGACACTTGCCTGCGTGTCCAGAGAACGAGGTGAATACAGTATTTTGTGCTGTCAACGGTATGGGTAAGCACAATATGCTTAGGTAAGGCGACCACTAGAAACGGGTCATTGCAGGATATCCGGGAGTGCAACTGTAATTGCGGAACAGTGGCGCAGTGTTGTGGAGCAGTCAAAGTTTATAGGGTCTTCAAATTTAGTCAATATCCAATACATAAGTGTATGATTATTTCAAGTATTTTTTTGTTTAAACCTTACATTAACTTTAAAACTATTTGGTGGGTTACACTAAAACCTCTGTTCGGATACTAATAATAATAATAATAATATTCTTTATTGCTATCATACACATGGTACATACAAGGGCGGACTTATTGCCTAATGTCAATCTCTTCCAATCAACCCGATACTGGGACAAAAATATACAGGTAGCAACAAGAAAAGTAACCTAAGAATAGATGTTGTGCACGATTTATTAATATAAAAAAAACAAGTTACAGACCAATTTAAAAACTATAGACATAAAGTATGTCAGCCTAAAAATGTATATACAGAATTTATGCAAAAAAAGAAAAAAAAAACACATAACTAAAAATGAAAAATTTGGTTTAAAAGTAAGAAATTCTGTTTTTTTTTAACATAACTCATTTAGTGAGGAAGTATAATTTTATTCGTTTTTTGAAGATTTCAAGAGAAGCAGAGCTCCTGATATCAAAAGGTAATTCATTCCAAAGACGGGCCGCATTAACTGTAAAAGAGTTGCTAAAAGAAGTACTATTGTGTGACGGTATCAGAAGAAGAAAGTTGTCAATTGACCTGAGAGGTAGGCCATGGGATGACAAGAAATTAAAACTATCCCTGAGGTAAATGGGAGCACGTGGGTTGTTGAGGACAGTATATAAGAGAGCGAGGACATGCGATTGTCTTCGAAGACGGATGTTGAGCCACTGAAGCCGATCACGGTATGCTGAAATGTGATCATACTTACGAAGTCCGTAAATAAAACGAATGCAGTAGTTGAGAAGGTGATCAAGCTTATTAAGTAAGTCCTCGTTCAGATCTAAATTGCACACATCACTGTAGTCAAGGATGGGAAGTACCAAGGTCTGTACTAGGGTAATTTTAGTCTCAATAGGAATGAACCGGTTTAATCGCTTTAGGCTATGCATAGCGCCATAGACATTTCGGCACACACCGCTGATGTGGTCATTCCATGACAATGCTTCATCCATGACGATACCTAAGTTCTTAACTGACTTACTGTAAGGGATGACAACACCATTATACATGACCGCAGGCAATTTGTCATTATTGACCTTGGATAATAATCGGTTACTGCCCACAATTATTATCTGAGACTTGCTGGTATTAACCATGAGACAAAACCTCTCTGACCAGTCTTGGATGCGAAATAAATCAATATTGACAAGATCGATCGTGGAGACGATGTTGGCTAAGGGAAAATGGCGATAGAGCTGCAGGTCATCGGCGTACATTTGAAAGAGGCAAACGATTCTAGTAGTGAGTGAGTTTATAAAAACTGAAAAAAGAAGAGGAGAGAGTACGCCACCCTGCGGAACACCAGCGAGAAGCTCAATCCAGTCGGAGTAAGCATCGTGGATACGAACTCTTTGCTGGCGGCCTATAAGATAAGATTTGAACCAATCCAGTACCTGCTGTGAAACGAGAAGAGATTCAAGGACTGCCAGTAGAATGTCAAAGTCGACCGTGTTAAATGCATTAGTAAAGTCAAGAAGTGTAATAACCGTAAGCTGTCTGTTATCAACAGCTTGGCGGACATCTTTGGTGACTTTGATAAGGGCAGTCGTTGTGCTAAGGCACGGGCGAAAACCAGATTGGTAAGGGTTCAAAAAGGATTTTTCACAAAGGTATTTATTAAATTGAAAGTGTACTACCCGTTCAAGTACTTTGGATAAAAATGGAAGTATAGAGATGGGACGAAATTTTGAAGGGGTAAGTGGATTATTTATTTTGGGCAGGGGTATGACGAATGCTCTCTTCCATGTATTTGGGAAACACCCCGACACTAGAGAGCTGTTGATAATATGAGAAATGATTGGTTCATATCTCATCTAGTATTGGGGTTAGCAGGTCTCTGCTCAGTTCATCACACCCAACTGCCTTGCTTTTGATCGAAAAGATAATCCTTTTTATTTCACAGCAAGTAACGATGGAGAAGACAAATGGTTGAGTTAAATGGGTATGGCTATGATTCAGCTCTAGAATTGTCTTGGTTTTCAGAGAAGCATCAACCATAAACGGGACGGATGAAAAGTGTTTATTTAAATCATTGAGATTGATATTAGGATTAACTTGAATAGCAGGTTTCCCTATCCCGAGTGAGTCGAGGAACTTCCACATATCTTTAGGCTTCGATTCAGTGATGGATTTATTAATGTGACGCCGTTTAGCGTCTCTACACATGCGGTTACAGACGTTTCTTGCAGTCTTAAATTTCATTAAGTTCTCATCACTTGGATTCAGTTGGATCAGAATTTGTGCCTGCGCTTGAGGCGGTCTCTTAAAGACATTTGAGCCCGTATAGAGTCGTTAATCCACGGAGCTGGTGGGTGTTTCATTTTAACAGGTCGAACTGGAGCATGCTTGTTATATAGGTCTATTACCTTACAATTAAATATATCAACTTGAGCGCTCACATCAGAAAGGTTGTAAAACTCCTTCCAGTCTATGGCCCTAGCATCAGCCATATCTCTAAAATTCCTTTGTAGCAGAACCGTGGGCTTTTGACGTGGTGGTTTAATATTGTAGGAAATATATACAAGGTCATGATTGACAAAGCCACCGGTTCTAATTTGACCAAATTTTTTAACCTTGTCAGGGCATGAAGTTAGAATAAGGTCTAAGAGAGAGTGACAGTTATTTACATGATAGGTAGCATCGAGCGAAAGGGAATGAATGTTATGAGATTCCAATATTGTTTGGAGATTTCGAGAGCGAAAATCATTCCTAAGCAAACAGGTATTGAAGTCACCAAGCAGTACGGTGTGTGTATAGTCATGAGAATAGTCGGCTAGCAGTTGGTCAAAATTTTCAAAATCATTTGATGTTAGTGGGAAAATAAAAACTTTAAACTTAGACGAGAGCTAGAAATGTGCTGCACCTGCAAACCTGCGAGGGGTAGCCGGCGGGGTGCATGACGGTGACGAGACGGCTATTAGAGTCCATCTGCAGATTCATCAACTGTCCACTTGGCTCCACTTGCTGTAACAATATTTTTGGAAAAATACATTAAATTGTCATGATAATTACAGGCTGCCTGTAATGTCCGATATCAAAATTGACTTTAGTAAAAAAAAATCTCAATAGTATAAAACAAAGTCGCTTTCTCTGTCCCTATATCCCTATATCCCTATGCATGCTTAAATCTTTAAAACTACGCAACGGATTTTGATGTGGTTTTTTTAATAGATAGAGTGATTGAAGAGGAAGGTGTATATGTATAATAACATCCATTCAATAGTGGAGAAATACTGTTATTTTTGAGGTTTCCAATGTGATGTCGTAAAAAAATACATTTTTTCCGCTTACATTGCAAACGCAGGCTGAAGTCGGAGGCCACGGTTCTCCCTATAACACTTTGAATTTATTATTTCTCTGATATCTAATAATCATCTAATAATAATATCTAAGTTTTTTTTATTTCAAATATTTCAATGTAGGAACTCTACGTAAAAAGGGTTTATTTGTGTATCATTGTGTCAAAATAATATTTTTTTTTAATGATATTATGCCCATGCAAAGCCGGGACGGGCTGCTAGTTATACATAAACTGAGAATTCAAACTTATGGGTATACCGGTAGGGAATGCAATCCCGATCCCGCGGGATCCCGATCTCGCGAGATCTCGTGTAATTTTTCGGGATCAATCCCGACCCATCATATGACGAGATCCCGTTCGAGATTGACGGGATTGGGCGGCAGTGGTCAGCGACACTACACACGTCCACTCGGGGGCGCAAGCGGCGCGCTGAGCCGCTGACTGACGGCCGCGAGCGGCAGGAACGCCAAACAGCGTTAGAAAACTATTCCGACTATTTCCGAATATTAGCGACAGGTGACGAGTAGGATAGCTAATATATAGAACTGTGTCGAGTAAGTGAGAAAGGAGTATATGAGCGCGGAGAGGCAGTCATTTGTTTGTACTCGTTCGTCATTGTTTTAGTTGTGCAGTTGTTGTGATTAGTTTTTCATTTTCAAAATCACTCGTAGCGTAGGTAACTACTTCCTAATTCCCTTGAAATATGCTTATTGTTTTGATTACCTAATCTACCTTTGTTAATTTCCTTAAAACCTGATAATTATTTAGTTGGGAAGATTAAAGAATAAAGGTTTTTATTTTCTTTCGAGTAATATGTTATTTTAGTTAACTTGTTTGTGATAGTGATATCACAAACAAGCAGTTATTAGCTTTTTCAGTCATCCGAATTTAATATTTTTTTAAAACTAGACGGGATCCCGAAAATTCCGGGATCCCGCGGGATTGATATTTCTAATCCCGCGGGATCTCGAATTTGCAATCTCGAGTCGGGATTGCATTCCCTATGTACCGGTGAATGGTATTTTTTGCTGGTTCGTATCCAGCCTTGCAGTATATTCGTAAAGTGGTTCTTTTTAAAGGGCTCTTTCTTTAATTAATATGTACTTGTTTCATGGTCGATTATGCATACATATGGCGTTTGTTGAAAAAAGCGACATATTGCTTAGCACGAAAAGTACGTTTACTTCTTTAAAATTGTTCATGGAGTTTCTAAGGCAGTATTTTATGTGGATCTGAACATGGATAACAATACCTCACCTGCTTTCAAGATATTAGCCCAACACATTGCATTATTAAAGGAATTAGGTGCCATGCCAAAACCTTCCCTTTATATGAGCACGGCTAAATGGCTCACCGCACGGCTCTCCATGTCCAGAAGTTTTTATTTTAATGAACTAACTAAGAAACGAAGAAGTGCATACAATCGAATTTATGATTACAACATCCCAAAGACTTATTCGCCCATCTGCAATTTACAGTGATGTAACGTTGTGTTTTTTTAATATGACAAAACAAATACAAACCTGAAGCGACTCCTAAAATTACACGCCACAGGAAAACACAAGGAAGGCAAAATAACGTCAGACAAGCACCTCAGAATGTTGTGGATGTGCGTGGGAGTGAATGTATCTGGCGACATCTTGTATCTTGTCGTCCAGAAGCTGGACTTCTACAGGTGCCCGTGCCACAGCTGTGGGCCCGTTCGGCATAGACCGCATCGCTGATTCTTGACCGCTTTTGTTGAACGACCAGCCAGGTTTTTGGCTGCTCTTAGGAACACCTTATAACCTCACATAAACATCAACTTTGGAAGATGACGGCTATACAGGACTGAATATTACCCGCCCATTTTATATCAAATAACTTCAAGACAGCTCAAATTAATTTGTTTTCATGAACGGGTTAGCTAAAATAAAAAGAAAGGAAAGTTGCTTTTGCTGACATTTTGATTTTTTTTTTTATTTGCGTCGCCGATAGGGAGTGAGAGTTTATTTTAATACAGTAAGCACTATTGCTCTACTTGCTCTCGTCAAAATGAGCAGCAATGAGGAGGACAAAATATCTGACACAGAATTTCAAGAAAGGATTTTCATAATATAGGCGACCTAAACAAGTTATTAGCGACATCTATATTCAGTATGTCGAACTGACTTTATCTTTGTATTCCAATGGGTAAGAAAACTGCTTATTTATAACGACAGATGGCGTCTAACCTAGGCTCCAAAATGCGCTCAAACGCTGACAGCGTGAATAGTAGGCCGAAACGCGCTGATAGTGCTTACAAAAGCAAGATTGTGAGTTATGACGTATCGGACACTTCATCGTTCAAGTGCGTACGGTGCTCAGGGCGAAACCGTGAGTGCTGTCAGCGGTAGCCATAGATAGCGCGGCAAATTTTATTTTGACACTGCAAGTAGATGAAACATAATATATTTATACTAAAAATAAATCTGTAGGGGTGTTCATGGAGTAAGTTGATTTGTTTTATAACATACTGCGTTTGTAGACTCTATGTTTGATACTAAAACGAAATTAACGATTTTAAGAAATAATTTCTGTATGTATGCATGTATGTTCCTCCATAACTCCGCAGTACCGTATGGCTGCAAAAAAAGTATTTTTTCATTTAAACTCTTAAACCAATCATCCGAATTAGATGAAACTTAGTATGCGTACATTTAACTACCCGGGAATTAGGATAGGCTAACTAGAATTCAGTTCCGCTTACGCTAAGATATGGCTGTCATGCAAACCGGAATGCTCCACGCGGCCAGGGCATGTATTCTTGGCATTCCGTCATTGCGGATTCAGTAGAGTTAACAGAAGAAGAATTTACTTTGACATTACTTTGGCATTCTAGAAACCGATCGCAGCGCCACACGGAATGAGTGGCCACGGAATTAAACGTTTACATATGTAATAATTGTTATTTGTATGGACGATGAAAACTTTGGAATTCTGGGAAGATTTTGACAGCTGCGTTTACTGATTCATTCGTGGAATAATTTCGTACTTGTTTCCGCAGCTGCAATGACAAAGGTTGCCAGGCATTCGGCTTTAGCCAGTTATGTTTGGGATTTTAGGAAACATTTTTGGAAACCATTTGCGCGTCTGGCCTGTCCGGCATTTGTTAGGCTTTTCATCGTTCGCGGTGTAACTCGTCACACGCCTGCTGGTTAAGCGGGCGAAGACTTGCAGAATGACGTCGACACGCCGACCCCAGAAAGAAGCGGCGACTTCCTCCCCGTCCCGCCGCGGTGTCGCTACGCATTTATAAACATTACGCTATAATATTTTGGCAAACGAAACGTTAGAATAAGAAGATGTTAATAGTTCATAATATATCCTCACGGCCACTGTTCCGTTAGTTACTTACTTTTAGAATTGAAACTTCAGTGAGGTTCACCATAAGCAGTAAACAAACACAGAATAAGCTAAAATACAAATCTTCGATGAGTCGAATCTCCGAGTCGTGTTTGTTTTCGAGCGCTACCATTCGTTAGCAGCTTAGAACGAGCACTTCTATTACTGAAAAACAGAAAGAGATAGCACTACACTAGCTCCCACTGCCACAGTCCTATTTAAAATCATACTTTCCGAGTTGAGGAATAACCTCGGGAATAACGAAAAATAGCATATTCGTTTCCGTATGCGATTCAGTAAATGCCGCAGGAATAGGTCGGAAGTAATTAACTGATTCAGCTATGATTCAGCTATGATTCAGTAAAGTGTTTACATAAGTTTGGCTAGAATGCACCACCAGGCGGGAGGGCGGATCTGGAGGGGGGGCGGACTTTTTCTAATCTACGGAACAGCTTAACTAATAGGAAAAGCGATCAACGACCTAGGTTTTAGAAATTAAGAGAACAATGAAAACTAAGTAATCGAAAATTGTAGGCGTTAAAAAGGTTTGCAGAAAACTCTGTGATATCATGTGTCTTACCTCCTACGGTACACACAATAACATTTTGAATCGTGTACAGATTATAAAAAAAAAAAGGTTATTTGCGAAGCTTTTTTCTATTATTCATTATTAATCCTTATTCAGATACATTTGTCACTTACCTTTTGCATTCAATATTAGATTTATTTTTTCTTTTACGCTACTATATCATTCAAAATATAAGTTTAAAAGATTTCAAGTTATGGATGGATCATAATCGCTCATATTTAGGCATTTGCTAACACTTATCCGATTTCAATGCAAATTGTAACGAAGTATGGCTTGGTATTTCCCGCAACTTTATGACTACTCAGCATCACGCTAAATCACCAGAGGTGAGACCAGTGGAATAAAATGCTTATTTTATTCAATATTTAGATCCAATAACCCGATTCTACTCAAAACTTATAGTCGTGTAGTGTAGTAGTGAGTGTTAATTTCTTATAAATTGCCAACCACTCCCCCGATTTATATTAGTATTATTTCAACGTAGGTATATCATCTCTGGGAGCAGTAAGGTTCGGGATAGGTTACCGTTTTCGATGTTTAGGCTGGCCGTGGTTTGGAGTCCGATCCCTTTGTTCATTACTTACTAGGTATTTATCTGTAAAGGTTAGACGCCTTTTAGTGGAGGCATTAGTATTATCACAACTTAATTATTGCGACGTTGTATATGGACCATGCATACTTAACCGTACCGAGAGATCTATTCAGCGAATACAAAATGCTTGCATAAGATATTGCTATAAGGTTCCCAGGCGAGCCCATGTTACTGCGGTCTATAACACCAACGGTATTCTTAAGATGAAAGCGCGGCGACAGCTACACTTCCAGTGTTTGGTTTTTAAAGTTATAAAGAAGCATACTCCTGAATACCTGTATAAAAAACTCACCTGGAAACGCACGGGCATAACACCCGGGCACAGTGTTTCCCATTACAGGTCCCTAAGCATCACTCTGCTGCCTTTAGAGGCAGTTTCAAGTACGCTGCCACTAAATGCTGGAACAATATCCCACCTCCGATCAGGGCAACAACGGGTCTTCCAGCATTTCGACATGCGTGCTTGAGACTGCTCCTGGGGCAGCAGAGAGATGCGGCAATCTAAAAAACACTATAGCTTTATGAAAATAAAATTTAAATGATGAAACAAAACTTTAACACTAACACTAAAACTAAAAACGAAAATTAATAACAATAATAAGATTCCAGTTCTATGCAAACTCACAATCCTGCATTAATTCCTACCTTAGCAACGCTCACACACAAAACCTATGTACATACACATCCACACTCTTAATAGTTACATATTATATGTTACCAATATTCTAGTGCGGTACCAGTGCAAACTTAAAGTTTACTTTTGTGTTAGTATTATCGCAGCACTCCTCACCCACGTACGAGGTGAGCAGCGCGACGCCTCACAATTTCACATATAATAAATTTATTGGCAGGTACTTGCTGAAAATCAGCACCTTGCAGTCAGCTCAACTCAGGTAGTACTGGCCGCTTAGGAATTATGCTGAGCTAGCACCTTTTGGTATACAATTACCTCATTAGGATGCATTAAATGTATGATAGGTTATTTTTAAACATTTCTAAATTGTACCTAATTGTTGTTTTTGTTGCCAATAAAGAATTTGAATTTGAATTTGAATTTGAATATTGCAGTGCAAGTGCGGAAATTTTCTGGCGATACATGTTTTTTTTTAACAGCCACAAAATGTTTCCAAAGCTCTAAATAGGAATGATTTGATGTTTCTAATTAATTCTTACGATCTTGATGAAATTTGGCAGATGGATACACTGTCCTGGACGAGCATTTTGGGCAACTTTTTATCCATGAAATAATTCAGCCCGACATGAACCCGAGCGTAGCCGGGTACCGCAGCTAGCATAAAATAAAAGCATCACCTTTTTCGCTCACCCATTAGCTGCAGTAACGAAACGTACAAAACTGCGCGTTGCCTCCATTTTCATGTTTTTAGGGTTCCGTACCCAAAGGGTGAAAACGGAACCCTATTACTAAGTCTCCGCTGTCCGTCCGTCCGTCTGGCTGTCACAGGGCTGTATCTCATGAACCGTAATAGGTAGGCAGCTGAAATTTTTACAGAATTTGTATTTAGTTTGCCGCTATAACAACAAATAGGTAAATTAAAAAATATATAAAAATTTTATACAAATAAAATTCTACTCCTTACACAAAACTGATTATTTGGGTCAAATCTTGTACGATTGTATGGAACCCTTTGTGTGCTAGTCCAAATCGCACTTGGCCGGTTTTTTTCAAATTCCTTGTACATCAACATCTCAAAATCACCTTCATCATCACTCTAATTGTCACATAATGGTAAAAAACCAGTTAACTGCTTGCAAATTGTTCATAGATCAACATTCACTGCTCTTTGTTTTTGAAAAAAAATAAACACTGGTTTGAGGATATACTGTAAACAAGGGCACTAGGCGTAGGTTTCATCCAAGTACCCTCGCATTGAACGAACGATGGTCGAAGCGGTTGCGCGGGCCTGCAGTTCGGCGCGCCTTCGCCTAAGCGACTTTAGCCGATGTGGTGTCAGATAGGTACAGGGAAACAACAGGATTATGAATTGTCGGTTAAAGTCCGACGTTTTTCCTTGAAGGTTATTGGGTTTCTGCAGTAGTGCATATGTTGAGTGTACTAGAGTTACGGTAAAAAAAAACGTAATAATTATTTTTTCAACAAAATAAAACGTATTATTTTTTTATTTGAGAACTAGCTGCGGTACCCGGCTCCGCTCGGGTCAATGTCGTGTTAGATTGATTTCGGTCTTAATTATTTCCTGGATAAAAAGTAACCCACCAAAAGGCTGGTCCAGGAATATGTATACATCTTCCAAATTTAATCAAAATTGTTGGAACCGATATGGCATGATTTAATGATAAACATCGACATATTCCCATTTGGAGCTTCGTAAACATTTGGGAGCGAATTTTAAAAGCATGTGGTGCCAGATCCTTACTGCACTGGCACTGCTACATAGAAGTTGATACAAAACCAACAAAGGCGGGATTAACTCTACCACCTTCCTTACTTTTACAAAGTTTTATGGGGAATACGAACCACAGCCACATTCAACATCGAAAACGGTAACCCATCCGGAATTTGACTGCGCCCAGAGTTGCTATACGTTGATTAAATACGCAAATAAATCGGGCAAGTTATCGCTTTAAATGATATCGTAGAAATTTCTGTATGCCTTTTTAACACCTACAATTTTCAAGTACATAGTTTTCATTTTCCTCTTAAGGTTTGTATTAAATATTTAAAAATTACATACGCAATCCTTGCTCGTTAATCGCTGCTTATATTAATGAAAACCGTATCAAAAAGTCCTTTGCATAAGTTCGTATAAATAATAATATATTAATAAATAATAAATAAAAAATAACTTTGATAGTAAGTTTGATCGAATTCGGTTGATCGGTTTAAGAGTTATGGAGGAACATACGTACATACATATATACAGAACTGATTTCTAAAAATCATCATTTTAGTCTTAGTTTCATACATAAAGTCTACAAACGAAGTATCTTAGAAAACAAAGCAACTTACTCCATGAATAGCCCTTACAGATTTATTATTAGTATAGATATAGATATTTGCATTAAAAAGGTTTCTTTGTATTTCGTACCATGAACTCGAAATTAGTGCTACGACACGGGCTCATCTGTAAGTCCTTACCTTCATGTAATAAAGTTTGACTGTAAACGGCCTTCAACTGTAACATATATGCGGCTTCCAAAAAGTATTTAATTACGAAAAAACATTGAACTAAATGCTAGAACGGTGGGGAAACTATCTAGAACTTATATGTTCTATCACCTTTGCGTAATAGCAAAAGATCGGACCACAGATATATTTGATCAGTGGATCGAACCGACATTTTGTATTTTGTCATGCGTTCGCAGGGTTTCCCCTTCTTGAATTGATCCATGGATACCCTGAACGTTTAGCCACTAAGAGATTAACTGCAACCTGGAGTCTCATCTCGATTGTTATGGTCGAGCACATTAAAAGGTACGTTTGTTTTAAGTGCAAGCACTTTGCTGCATCAGAAATTTGCAAGACAGTAATGCGAAGCTATGTGCAATGCATCTCTTAAACATAAAACTTCGTCTTCTTCATCGTCTTTTGTTTTCCAAGACTTGACTATTTTAAGCACGATGTTTTTAAGAAAGTATAAGTTTTGCGACCATTCATTCATATTTAGGTCAAATCGAATCTTAAAAAAAACAATGCTGTTATTTTTTTGTACATAACGCGGAGCTTTTTACTCGCCACTTAAAAATATATCTAACAATTTCTCCCAAAGAACAATATTATGAGTCGAGCAAAAAAGCTAAATGAAAATGAAGTAATTGCGCGGGCGGGCTATGCGACGCAGTGGATCTGGAGACGAGGTCGCATTTTACCGGGATGCGCTTGGGTAACTGTGCAAAACCTCAGCCTGGTACCTCACATAGTTTGTGATATTCTGCGTCGCCTCTGCAGCATCGGTGCTACGACAGAACCATCGGTCGGAAGTCTTGTTCGAAAACAACACCGATTATCAATGGTCGCTAACAAAACGATATCAAACGACGGGAAAACCATAGAAATAGGATGTACCGCGCATGCTAGGTCTATGGGGAAAACGAATAGCGACGAACAAATGTCATAGCTTGACATTTGAATTTAGAATTCAAAAGTCGAATGCAAGGTAAGTGACTAGCTGCTAGTCCCAGCCAACTAGCAGCTGGCGTTTATGGAACTTCGAAGTTCCGAAAAAACGTCAAACTCCATACAAGTTTTTACTAGATATTCTATGGTTTTACTTCTTCAATCTGTCAAAGTCAAACACGGATTTCCGATTTGTATGACAACGCGGAGTCAGCCGGAAAACGGCAACGTCGACGTATTTACGGCAACGTAGAGTAAGCTGTCAAATCAAACTCGGACTCGCAAATATTAGTTCGCTAAACGCCCACTGCGCGCGCTCTTCAACTTCTCCATACATTTGAAAACGCCAGTCGATCGGTTTGCCGTAAACGCCAATTTAATTGACAGCTGGGACTACGGGTTCTGTTCTGTTATAAATGGGCTCAATATTGTACATAGAGGTGTAAAAACCAAATGGACAGGTGTTTTCATGAATATTACCAAGCCTCACTCTGGCCGACAGCTCTCGCCTTTTAAACACATACTATTTTAGGCCCCAAACAATAATTTGTTTGGCTTAATTGCAGGGCGCGGTGAAATATGCACCGGAAGTTGCACAAGAGTACACCGAGAGATTCCGCAAGGAACATGGATGGAGTGGCACTCTTGTAGGTAGTGAAAGAAAGCATAATGTTAGTACACTAAAATATAATTTAGTGAAGAAGATTTATAGACTAGGGAATGTTGAGATGTTTTGAAAAGAGAATGTATGGAATAACAAAATTAATGAGCGGATTGTAGCTTAGGGGCATGGTCACTTGCCTTGTCATGAATTAGAGCTCCGGCCCATTCGGGCCCCACCTTGTTTCTCTTTCTGAGTTGCATAAGTGAATTTCGTCACAAATTCGACCTATTTTAAGACTTGGAATCCATGTAAAACTGTAGGCCCCCTTCCCCTGCTAGGTGGTAGGATTGAGTGTGCCCTGTTTGGTACCCGGATACCATGGATGAAAAGTTGGTTGTAGCGGCAATCTAAAATTCTCGTCTGCTTTCCATTCAGCTCAAAACAGCCTGTGCTCATAAATAGCCTGAACTGACCTATCACCTAATTCCTTCTGGGCTAATGACCATGATTGGGTGTGGTGTGGTATGAGCACGATGGAGGGACCTCCATGCTCCATCCTCCGGTGATGAACAGGTATGATCAATCCTAGTTCGATAAAAAAATAATACAAAATCGTACTTCACCTGCCTTGCTAGTCTAAATCGTCCGTCCAGAAATTTATATTTTTGTGTAGAAATATGAAATGATATAAATGTGTTGAAAATATATGTATCTCTACAGGTATAAAAATCTATGGAAAGGCGATTTAGTGTATGCCTCAAATGCTCTATTCAATGGTGTAAGTGAGCGAAATCGATGATCTGAGCGATTTACTTTCATTTCATTTATTTAAAACTTTTGGTAGTCAAACTACACTGAGTACGTCACAAAGATCCGCGGATTTGATCAACCCAGTAAAGAAGAACCCGCAAAGAAACTTCACTGGTTTACAAAACATATTTTTTCCAACCACAATTATGAAATACACACTTAGATCTAAATGCTACTGCCAAAAAAATCCTTGGTAGAACAGATTAAGGCAAATAACAAAGAACAATAGAAACCGCAACCCTCAGTTTAAATTACTTCCTTACTAAGAAAGTTACTAATGCAATTATATAAATTAATGTTTTACTTTAATTAATGCATTACAAGTATTCTCTGGTGTAAAAATCCCTCGTCAAGTTTGCTACGATGTGATGCGAAACTCGTAACAGGCCTACAGGCTTGGGTCACCTACCAAGCAGCGAGTACCATGTCGGGATGACCACCCTGGCGTATCAGTAAGGGTCCACCGACCGAGAGTTATGGGACATTAGACGCGTCGCGCTTGTCCGCGGACATTGTTGTCAAGTTCCAAGCGCATCTTAATGACCAGCTACGGGCCTTTATTAGCGGACAGATCGGGCTGCGGGGCAGCGTGTGCGGGGGAGAGGTCGCGTCCGAACTGCCCATCGAGTAAGGAAGGACTTTTCAGGGACAAGTGACTTCGAGTTCAGTAGTGAAATGTCTGCATTTTATTTATTTATTCATGTATCTATTCATTTGGTTATTTATTGGAACAGCGGAACTAAAAACTGAAATAGCGGAACTTTTATTTATACTTCCGACGTAATTATGCGACAAAACGGATTTTTACCAAACTAAATAATGTTCAGGAAGTGTGGAAACATGAACTATTTAAATTAAAACCGGCCAAGTGGGAGTAGGACTTTCACACGAAAGATTTCGTACCACAAGATTTGACCCAAATAAATTACGGTATGGTGGCTCCCTTTAATTTTTACGGTTCCGTACACAAAGGGTGAAAACGTAACCCTATTACTAAGCCTCCTCTGTCCGTCCGTACGTTCATTCGTCCGTCCGTCTGTCACAGGGCTGTATCTCATGAACCGTAATAGGTAGACAGCAGATATTTTCACAGAGTGTGTGTATTTATTTTGCCGCTACGTTATAGCAATATATAGGTAAAATTAAAAAATATAAAAAATAAAGGTTGTGATTCGCGGAACGAGAAACGTGTGATTTTTTAGTGTTCTATCTTGTACGATTGTACGGAACCCTTCGTGTGCGAGTCCGACTCGCATTTGGCCGGTTTTTATTTGTTTTTTATAATTACAATTTGTCGTTATTAGCGGCAACCGTCTATAACATTTTCAACTGTCTACCTATTACGGTTCATGAGATACAGCTCTGCGACAGACGGACGGACGGATGAACGGACGGACGGACAGAGGAGGCTTAGTAATAGGGTTCCGTTTGGCACCCTTTGGGTACGGAACCCTAGAAAGTGAGTTGATGTTTAGCGACGAATTCGAACTCACTCTTACCTGAATGGGCTCCCCTGGCCGGTGCTAACGTCAGTATATGTTTATCAATAAAACGTGTCACCACTCCGGCCCATTCGATGGGACTGCGTGACGGGAAATATCGTAAAATGTTTTATGATTGTGCACATTTATCATTTAAGCAATTTACACATGCCACCGCGGTCGAACTCAGTAACCAGGGTAGGCAGAGACGACTCCCAGATACTTTTAGCTGTAGGCAGGCAGGCTGGGGCAAATGTATGTAGCATGGCCTGTCTGAAGCTAATATCAAAGCGATGACGCTTCCAGATTAGGTTCTGCTCACACCGATTCGCGACGATTCTTTTTATGCAACCTGACATTAAACGGTTTAATACCACACAATTAACGTTATGATATTAGCCCAATACACCATATTCCCGAAGGAATTAGGTGCCATGCCAGGACTTTCCCTTTATGAGTACGGCTACACTGAACTGGATGGAAAACACGGACAATTTGTCATTGTATCTTCGATCATAGTTTCATCAAATGCGGTGGTACCAACGCGGGCAGTAGGGAAGGCCTACAGTTTTACATGGGTTCCGAACCATGGTACAACTCCCATTCGTAACGATGTACGAAAAACCGAATCTATCTCGCCTCGCGAAATCACGGTAAGCGAGGAATCATACTAGCAAATTTATTAGTCCAGTATTTATTAGATATTTTTTGCTATCGCAGAGCTATCGAGCGTGCTCAAATTACATTTGAAGGCTATATGAACTCGTTTAAAATTGTGTACACTTTACGTCATATTTTAAATTTAAAATTAATTGGCCGAAAGTGTTGGTAAGAATTCACGATAATTACAAAGTAAGCGAAAGTATTCGGGCATCACGGAGCGATAAAGCGCGAAGACCACAAAAGAGGTCATTTATTTATTTAGTAATTTATATGCGGTCAGCACTGTTTTTATTGATAGTATTAAATCAGGGCCCAATAACGCAGCCATTCATGTTATTTTTTTCGGTGTTTCTGCTCGAAATGCTCAATAAATTATTATTTACTCCGGTTACTTTTATCACGGTTGCATGATTAAATGTGTCTTGTGATTATGTTGTGTGGACATTCCCTCCCTTGCAAGACTCCGCGATCGCAGACAGCAGAAAAGAAAACGCGGAGAGACCAAATACGACAATATAGTGAGCGGTATCCAATATATTTGTTAATGTAAATAATGGTATATTTAAATGCTGATAAAACAATACTTTTACATGAATTTATGTGTGCATTTACCAATTATAGAAAAGGTGTGTAATATGTACAACTAAAAGCGTATTATTTTTTAGGGTTCCGTACATATAGGGTGCCAACGGAACCCTATTACTAAGCCTCCGATGTCCGCTCGTCCATCGGTCCGTCCGTCTGTCACAGGGCTGTATCTCATGAACCGTACTAGGTAGACAGTTTATTTTTTCATAGAGTGTGCATTTCTATGGCCCCTATAACAACAAATAATGAAAATGAAAATTATGCTAAAATTAAAGGGGGCCTCGAGATAAGAAATGTGATTTTATTGTGTTAAATCTTGTATGAAGGAATGGAACCCTTCGTGTGCGAGTCAAACTCGCACTTGTCCGGCGCGACTTCTCTCATCTTACTCAAGAGCTTTGAAATACAGCTGTGAAATTTTTTAATTGCACTCAGTTTGTACTCTCTACTTGTACTCTACTCAGTTTGTACTCCCGACCCCAGAAGTTATTGAAATACTTCCGCGGGGATTGCAACTCATAGTATACAGGACTTTTCCGGAAACTTTAATGGAAAAGGTTTATAAATATAATCGGTTAGATCTTATTTCTTTTTTTTTATTTATTGGTTCACATACAGGGTTATGAATTATAGACATCACAAAAAAAATAAACTTATATTAATAGAGCAATGTGCACCTAACTACGTTGTGAATACTGCATGCTTAGTTTATGACTGTTTATTTTGTGAATGTGTGCTGTGCATTGCATTCCCTGTCTGTTGCACCTTAAACTAAGGCAGAAAGGGAATGAAGGGATTCCATTATGCAGCTCCGAAGAGCATTCTCGGTGATAGATACGATAAAACAGGGAAAGAGTTCTTCTATCTTCCGTATTCTATCTCTTCGAAGTTGCAGGGGCTCTCTTCGAAGTTATATGCGTTGTTGTTTTTTAAGCATGTTATATTAACTACTAGCGGAGTGTGCACGTTACAATTTTCGTTTGTACTATTACGTTACGTGTATCCTATTAATAACATAATTAATAAACACAATAATAGAACCAACGTTGTTGTTATAGTTTTTATGTTAACAATATTGACTAAAGTTGACTTTTGAATGGGAGCTTAAGTATAATAAATGTACGTATGTTAGATGCACCGTTCGTTTACTTTAAAATATATGCACTGTTAAGATAAATTGTAACATACGTTACTTTATTAATTTTACTTTTTAGGCATTATCAATATGTGTATGTCATATCCTTATTGAACTACTATTACAGAGGCCTTCAGAACAATGTCAGTACCTATGCATACTCACAATGGACCTTTATAGTTATCTACATAATGGAAAAATCCGTCAAAATTCTTCTAGAAACTTAACAACAAACCACGAAAATTCGTACCGTCTCTTTCTACCACTCAGCAATTCACGGATGCTGTCTCCCTCATGCGCGGGCGCCTAGCGACACTACAGAGCCAATAGGAGAGGACCACGACGGCAGCCATCTCGTTTACCCGCCACGGCGCGAAGGCATCTCGCCGCCACAGACCGCGCCGGCTGCCGCGAGTGGCGCCGGGCGCGTCCAGTAGTGCCTCGCGGTCGCCGCTTTCGGGCTGGCTCGGGGAGCGCGGCAGCGCCCTCCGTCTCTTCGGCGCCAATACCGTGCTCCTTGGAGTGGGCTCCGTCAACGACTCGCCCTGTGGTGCGGTGCGTCCACCGCTGAGAAGACCCCTAGCCGCTCGGGGTTCGCCGCGCGGAGGCAGGCGCTTTTCGTCACCTGACCACGTGCTCCTGACATCATCATCACTGGGTATCGTACCGAGCCTGTTTCTGTTTGTATATATTTAATCATTCATAATACATGGTGCATTGATTTAATTTATCTGGTTTTGATTTGGTTAGACAGAATTAGTGCCCATTTTGCCGACTGATATCCGCATAGCATTCACTTCAACTGGCGTCACGCACAGCGTTGAAATGTCCCTCAGACAACTTGTATACAAAATAAATATTTAAACCATACCATTACAAAATAATTCCTTAGTACCTATTGCTCTATGGTTGACGTCAAGATGACAGAAAGGGATCTCGATATGTCTCTATTTCCTGTTTAAAAGTAAAACAATGAGCGTGCTAGACGACAGATAGCGCTTATGTTATTGTTCCGTGTGAGTATAGCGTGTCGAAATATAAATAAAAACCAGTCAAGCGTGAAAGTGTTCACGTGTCAAGGGTCCCGTCACTGCTAGATATTTAATTTCCGGGTTATGTTGGAAATATCCCTACCCATGAGACAGAGTGTAAAACGAAGAAACTCGCTCTCGCCTGATAATTATTTTGTAATTTCATAAAAAAATAGCGCTTGAGAAATCTTGATTTTTCTCAAAAAATATGACTGTTTATTCTATGTCATTCTCTCGCAGGCTAAATCCTATATATGTATGTGTTTGTCTCTTTTTCCTGTCGCTTTTTCGTTTCAACGAGTTTCAAATCACAACGGTCGTACATATGTTTTCATTAAAAAAAATACGAACACGTGTTGCGACGAAACATATAATTAATTAATTTTTCGATACGATATACTCAACGTAACGATTATGACCAGTCAATAATAATATATGCGCTTTTATACTCAAGAGTCTTGCTGCGAGCAAGAAATCCCATATCCATACTCTGCTAGCATCGCAACAAATCATTAGACTGAGCAAAAGGAGAGGAATTTATTGATTGACATGATCAAGGCAGCATCGGCCGGATCGAGACAGAATCGACTCACAATCCAGCCTATAGATTAGAATCGCTTGGCAATTTTTCACTGAGCTCTACCAAGTGAGGACCAAACGCAATGGGATATAGCAAAGGAAATGCGGCTTTGAGGGGCATTTGAAATAGTCATTTTCGAGGGTAAATGTTTAGTATCCAGTAAGCGATGCAGCGATACCATAAAAAATCCGTTGTCGTGTGCTGTCTCTGATCGTGAAGTCTTCATTAGTTTGTTTGGAGATGAATTTATAGTTTTATGAGGAAGTGGGTACTCTCTCCCACAGGAAAATATATTTTTCGTAATCTATGGTGAGCCTTAAAAGCAAGGTTAAGTACGGAGCACGTAAATGTTCGTCTTATTTATTGCACTTTGAGCCCATTGTTGTGAAAAATGTCTCCGTAGAAAAAGTCAAAAGGACTTAAGTCACTAAACATAATTTATAAACATCCCTCATAAAATGAAAAAAGTTATGGGTTAAAAAATGTTGTAATGATTATTAGCAAAAATAATATTAAATATGAAAGTACCTCAGGCATAAACATTGTCGGTGACGTCAGAAGAAACAAATCTGTGAAAGTTATAACACATCATAAAATAATGGTGTCTGCTAGCTCAGGGAATACTTTTTGGAATTGTAATCAAAAGTCTACATTCTATACATTGTATCCAAAGCAACGAAATAACAATGATGATGTCAATCAACGATTGTATACACGAAATTCAAATTTTGAAATTGGAATGAGAGTGTGCGGAGTCGGAGTGAGCGAAACTGGCGAATGGTCAAATCTCTACCCGTGACGAGCAGCAGAAGGCCGCAGTGTTGTGGGAGCGCAAGCGCAGGATATTGTAAATCTCAGCGTTTTTATCGAGCGGAGTAAAGTTTGATCATGATGAACCATTCGTGTATAATTGGACCCAGCATCGCGACTCCTCGTAAACCTTCCGGTCGTTTATAGTGCACATAAATACTTTATGGGCTTTTTGTTCCGTGCGTGAGCGTTTTTTAGGGTTCGGTGATAATTATTATGATAAAGTGTTATAGATTCGCATCTATCACGACGAGTAGCTTGATGTTATACATTGTATGTGTGCTCTTGTTGCATGCAAAGATGTATCTCACAGATGTTTTTTTAATTATTTATGAAAGCACACATTTCTTAATGAAGGTACTCCTGTACACAAGAGTTACTTCAACATCAGTGAAGTGTCTGCTTTGTTCTAGAGTTTCTGCTACTTTAATTTATCTGCAATATAATGTGGTCCATAATCGAGTGGTAAAAGCCACGGATTTCTCAACCTCAGCTCAAAGAGAGCCTACAGCTTCTGAGAGCTACCAGGATGACTTCCACAAACCTCAGGAAATGAAAATGTTATGAAATTCGCTCTATGATCATTCGTCGGTTGGCGAATTGAATCCTTCCCTTTCGGTAAACCTTTCGGTAAACATTTCGGTAAAGTCACGTATCTATGCCCGAGACCAGAGTTAACCCCCTTTTCTTTCATTCGAGTTTTAAATATTTATTTAATTCCGTCATTCATTTCAATATTACAATGACAATTGGTCATGTTTTACTTCCAGTTCGATTAACATCAAGGAGGTTATAAAGTAAGTAAATATAAACCCTTTGGTTATACCACTAATGTTATTACGGCAATTAAATGTAGTGTGATTTAGCCATGCAGGTCTGATAAGACAATAACCGCCTCAGAAGCGTGCGTATGCATGAAGAGCATGTATCACCTAAAAACGGGTTTGAACCAAGCAGCGGACGTTTTTTAGTTTGCATGACCCAGATTTTATTTTGGCGGATAGTGCACGTAGATGTATTCGATACTGGCGGCGAGGAAGGAAACACAGGCGGCGGCGTAGCCACTTTGACATACAATGACGGTAGCGCCGGCTAGATTAGCTCACTTCTGAAATTCTCCAGTTGCAACGGTACGTAAGAACACGTAACGACTTCACAGGGCGCTGTATTAAGGCGGCCCAACCCGGCGGGACTAACTCAATCGCGGGCACGGTACAAAACCGTGCTGTTGCGCTCTGGGACCTTCTCTGTTTCAAAGAAAAAGACAGGCTCCGTGATGGGGAAGATGCAACATGTCCACAAAAAAGACAATGATTGGTATTTGGTAAGATTTACGAAAATTTTAATGACTAAACGACTTATAGCTAAAAGTATACCACGAACGCTGTATTCAAAAATCTAACAAAAACCAAATAGATTATAAATCTTGATTAAATGTTCTTACTTTATCATTGTGTAATCTACCTCCAAAGTTATTGTATAAAACGCGCGAAACTTTCGGACCTTATAACTTAGAAACCAAACACAATTTTACGCGGGATGGGCCACCTTAAGGTGGCCCATCCCGCTCATCTCCCCATACAAAAGGGGAAAGAAGATCACGCCCATATTTCTTGTCAGAGATCCAAAATTTTGCTCAAAATAGCTTTATTTGATCGAACTAGATGTCTGATGACCATTAGCATTGTAAAATTGTGTTTGGTTTATAAGTTATAAGGGCCGAAAGTTCGCATTTTTCGCGCGTTTTATACAATAACTTTGGATGTGGATTACGCAATGATAAAGTAAGAACATCTTAAAAAGATTAGTCATCAGACATAGCTTATTTAATCAAGATTTATAATCTCTTTGGGTTTTGTTCGATTTTTTACTACAGCGGTCGTGGTTTACTTTTAGCTATAAGTCGTTTTGAAATTAAAAATTTCGTAAATCTTACCAAATCATACACTATGCACATTGTCTTTTTTGTGGACATGTTGAATCTTCCTCATCACGGAGCCTGTCTTATTCTTTGAAACAGAGAAGGTCCCAGAGGGCAACAGCACGGTTTTGTACCGTGCCCGCGAATGAGTTAGGGCCGCCGGGTTGGGCCACCTTAAGTGCGTGTTGCGCGTCCCGAATTCGAAGCGAGCTAACAATAGTCAGAACGTCGCTTCCGTTTTTCTTTCCTTGCTGGCTACTGGGCAGTGCAAGAGCAATGCAGCTGTGAGACGGCGCTGAGGAAGCATAAACGGTTAACGCGGCTTGTGCCGCCGTGCGGGTCGTAAACTCAATCAGCTACTTCGCACAGTGCATATTTTTATGAGCATGCTCTGTAAAAATTCCTCTCGGCAGCGTACTCGTATAAGAGCATCGAAAATAAGATTATTGGCACAACCGTGATTTTTATTACCATTTACAGTACATTCGACATAAAGTTATGTTGGGAATGAATTGATGAGGAAATACATACTATTTTTTGGTACTCAAACAAACAGACTACTACCGCGGATTCGATAAACTCAATAAAGAAGGACTCGCAAAGAAACTTCACTGGTTTACATAACATAGTTTTTTCGGTCCGTGATTATGAAATACACACTTAGATGTAAATGCTACTGCCCAAAAGTTCTTTGGTAGAACAGATTAAGACAAAGAACAATGGAAACAGCAACCCTCAGTTTAAATTACTTATAACTAACAAAGCCCTCCGCCCAAGAAGCATCCTTTCTTTTTCTCAGCAAGTTTTCAAGGCAATGTCGTACCTGTCTCGGAGAACTTTGTCCTAATACAATATTAACAGAATATAGAATAGATGGGGGAGGAATAAGGAATGCAAGTGACCCTAAAAGGGCATACGTCTATGGCATCTATCCTGCCCATAGGTGAGTTTCGGGTTTCCAACAAAAAGGATAACTCGGCGCTGTATTGAGAGCAAGGACTGTCCCAAATGTGCTACAGTATTCACCAGCGATAACTTCCGTTTGATTTGTGCAAAAGAAGTAAGCCGGTGAGAAAAACCTTCTGCAGCAGTATAGGCGATTTTGGCCTTGGATTCAATAAAATTTCAATGAAATTTAGGTACTTATTGGCCGTTCCATTAATAGCACGGTTAATTGAGACTTTTTTTGATTATTTTTCCAAACGGGTGCAACCCGTGCGCACAAAAATACTTAGAGACGTAACCATACAAAATCATTTTAATATTTAAAAACCACATTGACAATAGGCCAAAATTTACAAATTAATATGTACTCTATTAAATTTTTAATTTTAGTTAACTTCATTTGCTAATATAATTCAAACCTATTGCAAACCCCACTCCATTACCTTCTCTAACTTTTGAAACCACCACTTTGAGGATATTGCTAAAAGATTTTAGCGCGTGCCGACATTAATTGCTTTCAATTAGCAAAAGCAATAATATTAATACCAAGTCGCCAAAGAGCTTAACAACGATGACACTTCTAGTGCAAACGGAAATTATTGTCAATTTAAAAATACTTAGGCACCCCAAAATACCGACGTTAATGGCATCCAAATCGTTGTGAGTATAAGATAAGTGGTGTGGATGTAAAAATTAAGACACATTTCAATATCCAGTTCCATGTGGCGTTTCTTCAATAGAGGGATGGTCTTAGCTAAGGACGCGAACGGACGCAATAATTTCGCTATCAGTTTAGCAATAATCGTTTATATAATTTTTGCAAAGAAATCCCAGAAATATTTAATGGAAATATTCACAGATGATGAAATAGGCTTCATGTTATTCAAAGTTCGGTTGTTTTCCATTAACATCGGGTGTAGTACATCAGGAAGAACTTGAATTAAAAAAAAACTCTCATTGAATGTTGTATTTACATTTTTCTACAAATGTATGGTTGCAGTGATGGCATTTACACATGAAACAACATGTTGGTTAAATAAACCTTTGCTCTGTTGGCAGGTAGGAATGCACTACGTTTGACGAAATTGAGCAGTAAGGGCTTCTGGATTTGATGAATTTCACGTGCAATTTCATCTTTGAGTTCCTCAGTTGTCTCAGGGCATTGCACATCGACTTTAATTTCCAAAAAAAACCACAGATTGTTTTTGATCAAATTTTTAATAGCAGGCCGCGACGGTCGGCAAGCACGCCGAAATGATCACGTAACTTGCGAATCGTCACAGTAAAATTAAACCTATTTTTGTAATCGTCAAAAAACTCATAAAATTAGATTTGAGCTTTTATAATAATAGTATGATATATTTTTACACGTTGGTTGTCCTTATGAATAACTCTACACAGATCCACAGGTTTCACGTTTTGATTCTTGTTTCCACCTAGAGATTGTTTATTCAGCATTTATATTATTCAGGATTTAAACCCAGACCACTCGCATGAAAGCAAGTCCTCTAGCCCCTAGACGACGAGCTGTACAGTCTATATAAGTATTTACTAGTATCGCCTAACACTAATATTTAATAAAGCATTTCAGTTATAAACAATATCGCTCGTCCATAGATGTTTATATTTGTGTAGACACATGACATTGTATACATTAGTTAAAAAAAAAAATCTACACCAACATAAAACTCCATTATTCCATCTTTATTAAAAGCTGTGAGTGAGCGAAGCTTTTTAGTGATAGGCGACATGTTCATGGCTGGTGACATACAATCGAGCAGCCGCCATGTTGTCTTCGGCCACTCTTGACAGATGTTGTGTAACAATTACCCGATCATCCTCGCCCCGAACAAAGGCCGTGCATAATAGTGTGAAAAGCGCCATTTAAGTTTTCCGGGCGTTCCACTCGGAAAGAAGTTCACTAAAGCATTAAATTACATTGTGCGAGCAACAATGAGTGGTACCGCCGAACTACGCGGCACCTTGCCTGCGTCGAGAGTTCGACCAAGTAATGCGTAGAAAGATAATCAGCGCACTACTTTTTCGAACCCTTTGAAGTAATCTGTGATGTTTTTTTAGGGTTCCGTACCCAAAGGGTGAAAACGGAACCCTATTACTAAGCCTCCGCTGTTCGTCCGTCAGTCCATCCGTCAGTCCGTCTGTCACAGGGCTGTATCTCATGAACCGTAATAGGTAGGCAGCTGAAATTTTCAGACTGTGCCGCTATAACAACAAATAGGTAAAATGAAAAAAATAATAAAAATTAAAGAGGAGTCACATACAAAAACCTGATATTTTTGTGTTAAATCTTGTACGATGGTACGGAACCTTTCGTCTGCGAGTCCGACTCGCACTTGGCCGGTTTTTTATGGAACCTGACATGGGCGGCTAATACCGCACAACTACCGTCATGATATTAGCCTAATACACCACATTCCCGAAGAAATTAGGTGCCATGCCAGGACGGCTACACTGAACTGGATGGAAAACACGGACAATAGTTTCATCCAATGCTGTGTTACCAACCGATTTGTCTAACTCAGAAAGGAAAAGAAAGAAACCGTGGCGAGGATTTGAATCCACAACCTCTCGCATGAAAGGTAAATTCTCTAGCACCTAGACAAGGAGCTGTTCAAATATGTCTCGTGTAATATGCTGAAAATATGTTTTATATCTATTTTTTCATTGTACCTCAAAAACACAGGTATTAAAATTAACTTGATTATTAAATTTGATAAAACTATCAGAAACATGGTATCAAACAGCACCTAACTTGTTTCTTACCTTTTAGAAGTTGGGGTACAGTTTTTTTAAACTTTTTTATATATTCAGTTCCTATGTTACCCGGGCTATAATAACGAATCCATTTACAACTTATTCATCAAAATCGAAAAGGAGCTACGGTGGAATATACATACATATACTGCTAAAATCATAACCCTTCTTTTGGGTTGGCCGTGGTCCGGTAAAAATACCACCACCGTGACAAAGATCAATCAAAAACAAGTATTAGACCAAAATAAGTTAATGTGGAAATCCTTCGTGTTCTCAAAAAAATTAATTGGTTTCTGTAAAAAATACGGACAGATTTTATGAATATGGCCTCGCTTATGATAATTTAGTGCGAAGTGCCTTTGAATACGCACGGAAGCGGTGCGAGATAATCCGAACAATTGACTGAAGCACGCCCTCTCCTTTCAGTCAGACACTTCGGAGGGCAGTTGGCGGCCGCCAACTACCCTCATTAAGACACGTCAATGGCCCATATATTCGCTTAATTTGTGGTACCTTGTTAGCGGGCGGAAACGTTTTGTGATCCAGGAGCTGATGTCCAGCTTTGGGTTTCTGGTCCCAATAATATACTTTTCAGTACAAGCAAGTACGCCGCTTTTTTCTCAAAATGTTAAATATATGTAGAATCGACCATGAATCAAGGGCACATTGTTTAAAGAAAGAAAGCTGTAAAAATAACAATACCACTATGGTACTGAATATCATTAATAACAATATATTCTAAAAATAGATCTTTTTAGAGATTAATTTATTTAATAAATATGTCCTTGCTTCACGGTCGATTTAATATAAATATCACATTCGTTAACAAGAAATCAATGCATACGTATTCATAGGAAAATAAAATAATAAAACGTAAAAATTAACGAACGCTTGTCGGGTACAACTGACTCCTGGTTTAGTAGGATAGTGGCAGTAACATAAAATATTATTTAAAGATATCTTCAAATACATTCGAATTTATCATGTGTTTATTTTTAGAATACAAAAGAGAAGACAAAAAAAAATTATTAAGAGCTTGAGAATGCATCGAATAAAGATGAGAAACCAATATGACAAGTTCAAAGACAGTCTCTATTACCTTACTCAGGCTGAGATAAATAGTCGTAACAGAAACTAAGGCTGAGATAAATAGTCGTAACAGAAACTAAGGCTGAGATAAATAGTCGTAACAGAAACTAAGGCTGAGATAAATAGTCGTAACAAAAACGAAGGCTAACGAAAAGTAGTACTTTGTGACGTCACTTTGACACATTTTGGATGGACGAAATCTCAAAGTAACCCAAATTGACGTCACAAAGTACTACTTTTCGTTAGCTTTAGTTTCTGTTACGACTATTTATCTCAGCCTAAGACTAACGAAAAGTAATACTTTGTGACGTCACTTGGTGGTCTTGAGACGTTTCTCAGCACTATTGACACTATAATAAGTTTATCTTTATACGATTCTGAGAAGCGCATTGATCAAAATCAAGTTCCTGAGACTCTGATCTGTCAAATTTGAGTCTCAAAAACTTCTTAAGATACTTTTAAGTTCCTAGGTTTCCAAGACATATCGACCCATGACGTCGCACGTGCGACGGGTTGATAAAAACGGACACTTTTTTATTACCACTTTGACCATACCAACTAGTAAGCAGGAAAGGAGTTATTCAGTTTCATATTCAGGAGATGAGGCATGTGCCCGATATCGCGTCTCCACAGTATGGTCAAAGTGACCATATAATTATATGGGAATCCGGCGGCGCGCCGTATGCTACACAGTAGAAACCGCGCGCGAATGTGCTCTAAAAACGTGTTCGTCAAGTCAGTTCCCACCCACATAAACCCTCCAATACGTCTGCGACTATGTTTGCTTATGGCATATACGTTTAAGTTTGGTTAGTAGTTTTTGAAAATCGGAGACAGCGGGTCTGTTAGTAAGCGCGCTAGATGACGTCTCCTTCCTTATAAATTATGGTTTAGAATCTAGCAGTGACCCACATTCTCAGCGAACATTTCCATATCGGATAAGAGCGAAATCTTTATCCTAAGATCTACAAAAATTGAGGATACAACTACAAAAAAATATCATCCATGTAACCAAATTTTTTTTTCTGTGGAGTCTCTGTCACAACCACCTCGACTACAACAATTTTTTTCTTTCACAATTTTCTCCCAAAATTACGAATGAACAACAAATCAAAGCTGTGTTCTGCGGTCGGAATAATAACCCTCGTTAGTCCCAACAAAGAGTAGCGAGGTATGTAAATGCGTAAAAAGGAGCACGACAATGCTGCAGCGTGCGTGCCAGGTGAACTCGTCTCTAACGTATCATTAGGGAATATAAATAATATGATTAAATATTGATAAAACATTTTTGGATAAAATCGTACCACCCATTGGTTTCTCTTTCTGTGGTTTTTATTCAGAAATGACTTTCTCCATTTACTACTGGAGAAAGTTAACACATATTGTGTGTCAGCTTTCCCCAAAAAAATATGACGATGAAGTAATTTAGCAATATTTTGAACATTTTTTTTATTCAACTGGACCTGGATGGCTAATATCAAACTGACCGTCAGATATAAGCCTAACACACCACATGGGAACTAGATGTCTTATGTTACTCGGCTACATTGAACTGGATGGAAAATACGGACAATTTTCATGCCGCTTCGACCATCGTTCATTCAATGCGATAGTACAGTATGTATGATGATGAGATGGTATGATTAGCCCTACCACCTGGTGTAAGTAAGAAGGGGACTGACATTAATGACATTGATGCGCACCTCCACCGTAATGATTTTTCCCTAACACACCGTATTTTCTAAGGAATTAGTTGCCATACCAGGACCTTCCCTTTATATAGCCTTAATGTAGCCGACATTAAACTAGATGGAAAATACGGACAATTTTTTATTGCCGTTTCGACCATCTTTTCATCCACATTGATGGTATGAACCCGGTCGGGCTTGAAATCTACCACCTAGTAGGGGAAAGTGGGACACCAATATTTTTACATGGAAGCACTCTGCGAACTCACCTCATCGAACGTATTTCTCCTGTATTTATTCTACATACGTGCCTCTTCTACCACACCTAAGTGTACTAAATCTATAAATCGAACTACTATAAAACAGCTGGTACCAAGGGAATAAGGCATTGTTAATTTGTAATAAAGTTAAAATGATAGAAACTTTTACACATGATGTGCAAAAGTGTTAGTCGATGCATCCGGAGCAAGGAGTGGGTGTCGGTTATTGCGAGCGAATATTATTATTATTGCTGGAGACGCAACCTTGCACGGGCCTAGCCAGTCTTATAAATGATTTTCGATTTGAGAGCATATTTATTTTGAGGAATAGATGTTATGCATTGGTTTCGTTAAAAGTGGAAAAAAATATTTAATACGAATATACGAATATACGAAATAAATGCAAACAACTTGAACCAGTAGCATAAGACAGGGTGTTTAAGTCTATTGTTTTTATTATGATTCACGGGCATGCGCTGTTACATAACGATATCAAGCGCAACAGGCAGGGAATGAACCCATTCACTGTCTATTTTACCAATAACAACCAATCGATTATCCAAAGGGTCGGCAATATGTGGAATGCACGGCAGGGATTCAGTTACTTGCCTCAATGGAACCTTGGGTCTTCCAAACATTATAGAACAACTACACCACAGTATAGAAGCACCTGGCCGGCCGGAATGGTTTTTGGAGCCCCCGTGAAAGTTCGGAAGCCTATCGGAGTCGTTGGACACCTCTTATGTGAGGTCCCATGGCTTTCAAACTTTCATGCGCAAACCATGCCTGCTGGTCAGAAGCTTCTTCACACCATGTTTAAAGGGCTCCAAGTTGTACTTTGAGGGAAATAACTCGGAAGGGAGTCGATTATGTAGTTTACCGAACCTATTGATAAAGGAGCGGTTGGTTCTTGTTTGTGTTTGTGTTTGCACAAACAAATTATCCAGTCAAAGTTTAGGATCAAACTTATTTACAGATATTTATTACTGTCAAGTAGAGTGAGCGAGTTACTCGCGTTTCTAGTAAATTATACAGCATTATTGTAGTTCGCCGAAATGGCGAGACATAAAAGTGATCAGGTTAGGGCCCCATATTATTCGCTGGAAGGCGCTGATTGCTGGAGCATTGTCCGGAGACACGTGTAATGTAGTGGCGCGATTTCGCACTTTTTATGCTCCTACTGTTGAAACATGTCTACAGCTGTACTTACCGACACGCTGTAGACTTGGCTTCCTGGCGGGATTAACATTCAATGTATAATTTTAATTATTAGAATAGTTGTCTTCTGGGAGCGGATTTAAATGAACATGGTAGAAAATAATCCATACCAATTAAGCAAAATTCCCAACATAATACAATTTCAAAACAGTTTTCAGTGAGCTTTTGGGTTTTTCTGTTCCTATAACTCAGTTGGGTATTTTTAGTGCTAATTTATATTATGCTTGCTAAAATTATGTATTCTAAAAAAATAATGTGACACAATATCCCAGTAGTTAACGACTGTGATTTCTTGTGCCCGAGACCGCGGGTTCGAATGCACTTCTCAATTGAGATTGAAATGTGCATTTTCGTTGAGTATTCCTACCCATCTATGGCTTTGGACCCATGTAACAAAAATTTGGCTATGACAGTCCGAGTTGATACGCATTGGATGAAAGTTGGTCGAGGAGGCAATCTTTTTTTTCCCGTGCTTTCCGTCCAGTTCAATGTAGCCGTGCTTGCAATGAAAGTCCTGGCTGGCATTGCACTTACTTCCTTCAGGAATTTGGTGTTTGGCCTCAAACCACAAAAGTATCTGTGGTCTTCCATTCCATTCCATTAAATTCCATTTCCATGAATGTTTCTATTAATACAATATAAAAATCATTACTGTATTAATATGCTTCAAACATCGGACCACCAAGTGTTTCTCAAGGTTTCCAGCAGCTAACTAATGTCATAGCGTTTTTTTTTTAAAAGCATATTGAACGAGGGGCTAGCGCCCTTAAGAAGAGTACTTAAGCATAAACACGACCGCAATATAAATGATGCTATTCCATTTGTATTTCTTGCATTGAACGATATCATATAAGCGAATGGAAAATCACGAGCTGAATAAACCTCAGTGAATATTCTCAGTATTGTCAAAATTCAAATCAATCTCACGTCCAAATTAACCTATTATGCGCGTCCCGTTCGGAGGAGTAGGCGCTACTGCGCGCGCAGTGGCCGAGTGCTGGACCCTGCTGAGAGGATTATAACAACGTTTTATGCGCCGCAGAAACGAAGGGAATATATCAACAACTAGCCTGTCTAGTTGTCAACATGCTCACTACTTTGATACACGTGGATCCGGGCATAGACAGATGGGACGACCAGCTCATTGATAAAGCTAACTACATTGGTTACACTAAAACTTACTTTTTTGACGTTAAAATAAGCTAGATTTATACAATACTCTGGTTGTGATACCACCGAGAATGCTGTTGCTTACTTCCTTTAGTAGACATGTGCAAATTAAATTAAATAAATTATTGATTAACTTGCACCTTCTATGTTTACAATTCAAAAGCCTTCGTAGCGACGGACGTAGTGTAGACCCAGCGACTCGTTGGACAGACGACCTTTGAGCCTCTAGTCCCAGTTGTCGCCTAAATTGCGCCAATCCGATCGACTGAAGTTTTTAAGCGTATGGAGAAAATGAAGAGCGCGCGCAGTGGGCGTTAAACGAACTAACATTTGCGAGTCCGAGTTTGATTTGAAAGCTTACTCACCGTCGCCATAAATACGTTGACGTTGCCGTGTACGCCGACTTCGCGGTTTTCATTCAAATCGGAAGACCGAGTTTGACTTTGACAGCTTGAAGAAGTAAAACCACAGAATATCTAGTAAAAACTTGTATGGATGTTGACGTTTTTAAGTTACTTCGAAGTTACGTAAACGCTAATTTAAGTGAGAACTCGGACTGACCACTCTGATAACTGGATCAATAGATGATCGGTCGGATCGACGGTGATCGATCCATATGGCACGTTGGAAGAGGCCTACGTTCGCCAGTGAAGTGGACGGCAAAAGGCCTAAAAGTCGTTGGGATAAAGATTTTTAAATATAATCACTTTAAGTTTACAGCGTCAGTTTAACGTACAAACTCCGCAAAAGGTTATAGAGCAGTTACAACTAAAAAAGTCATAGTGACGCGGATTTAGAGGGAGAGGGAGGATTGACATGCCGATTTATGAGCAAAGAAATAATGATGACTGACTTCAAGAGCGGAATTGAAAGTTTCCTGTCCGGCAGCCTAGGAAAACGTTTCGTTTCAGTTCCTATTCAACCAGAACATACAGAATATGTAATTTAGCAACTTTGTTAGTTAAGAAATCTATATTTTGAAACCCTTTGGATTCAGGGTCTCTGTTTCTTTTGTTCTTTATTTTTGTCTTAAAATGTTCTTAGTTTGGCAGTGGCATTCAGATCTAAGTTTATATTTCATTATTATAAACTGAAATATCTAAAAAACAGTAAAGTGGTTTACGGATTCTTCTTTCCTGACTTAATCTAATCCTCGTATCTATTAGTGTGACATAACAATGACCTGATAAAGTGAGATAAATATTGCATACATTTATTTATCCATCCATTACAGTTAGACCACATTTTTTTTTGTAAAATTACAGTAAGATAATAGTTATAGGATATATAATCCTCCGGTAATGAAAATCCGTCTTTTGACAAACGAAGATTTGTGCTATCAAACCGTCAAGATTTGTGCTATCATACTATCTGACGATTGAAAAATCTGTCCGTATAGTTTGACTACCAAAGTTTTAAATGAATGAAATTAAATGAAATACATCTTAGCCTAAGCAATATCAACTACTTTTGTGCAAAGTAAAAAAAATCTCAGCTGAGGACACGGAGGTGGGACGGTAAAGCGGCTCGCGCTGCCTGAGAGCATTGTTACATCCAAATAAAAACTTGTTTCAAATGGAAATGAGGATGTTCCGACAAAGCGAACTGTCACAGGTGAACACAGGACTTTTTACGACGATCCCTTTTGTACCGCGGCAACAAGTGGAGCCCTTCGAGGGAGGTTTTTTGTTGAGAAATCAATCTGCTGAACTTCTGTCGGGGAGAAAGTGAATTACAATTATAGTATTGTAATGTAACTAATTACATTTAATTTACTATTTCCAAAATTAAAATACATATGTAGGTTGCGTCTCAGGTAAATATACAATTATTAGATTCCATGTGCCTTTCATTATTCTTGTTTCTTGATTACACCCAATTTACATCGAATAAACAGTTACGCGGGCCAGTCAGTGTATCGAGCATTGACGGCAGCGCCGGCGAGTGAGTTCGCTAACGAATTTTACTACTGATTTCCCCGAGTTCATTAAGATTCATTAAGGTTCATTCAGTAAGAATTTCACCCGATTCGATGTTGCGTGTCCCGAATTCATACGCGAACTAACTACAGCCTGACGTTTTCCACTAACTCGTGGCTAAATATATACCTAAGCTGCCGCCATACGAATTACGTTGAGAATGGAACAAAGCCTAACTTAGAAATAAACACATTTGTGCAAAATAATGCTAACTTTGCTTTCAATTCCGAAATTTAAAATGGTGAAAACGTTGATTTTATATTTTACGAATATATTAAATTAAAATATTGTAATACAGAGTAAGAAATCTACCTAATAACATTTTAATAAATATAATATTGGAATAAGAATACTGTCTAAAAATAATAGGACGCAATGCAAGTACCTTATAAATTTTGTAGTTTATTGTATAATAACAAAAAGGAAATAGTCGCAGTAATTTTATTTAATTCGAAACTTCCACAATGATACTTTTATTTTTTAAGACCTGATATTAGCCCAACATACCTCATGAAATCTATGTTGGTGCCATTTCGGCTACATTGAACGGCATGAAAAACATTTTCATTGCCGTTCAATCTTTCATTCAATGCTATTATACTAACCCGGGTAGGATTACTAGGTGGTAGGGTTAATCGTATAGGGTTTTGGTCGGACCGTAAATACGTGAGCAGCTTGGGTGCCCGCTCATTGCAATGAAAACAAAATAAATTTAATGGAATGCACGCACCTTTCCTCCAAACGGTCGGAGCGTCACCGTGCGCATGCGTACCGTCTCATTCTCATTCAATTCGTCAACTTTTTTCGACCTGCCTAATGTTTTGATACGCCCCAATTATAGAGCATCTGCCAACGCACGGCAAGGGGTAAGTCGCACACGCCCAGGGTTCCGCAGCCTACCTGTAGCCTAGGTTTTCCCATAAAACGGAAATGAACAGAGCGGCATATATTTATTCTAAAACGTAATGTACGGGAAGAACTAGTATGTAAGTGTCCTAGTGTCCAAAGTGTCCTAGTGATTACAAAGGTTATTTCCAAATGTAAAAGGTACACAGTGGAGATTTTAAGAATTGTTTTGGATTATATGTTAGGTCTATTTAAATTACATAGCTTGCAAATGTACTTTGTAGGCATAGTCGTTTTGAGATTTTCCTTTCCATGTGTCTTGCATTTGGGCGCGGACACATTCGATTTCCAGGTGGCGACCATAACAATAAATAAATTCCAATGGAATATAATACCTGTATGCATCTGTGAAGCAAGGACTGTTAATTAAAGAAACCAGTTAAAAGAACTACTTTATGAATATACTGCAAATTAGAAGTTAATTTTAAATCGCCAGTTAAAGCTCGAGTAGAAATTATGAGTTTGTTAAGAACCAAACAATGCTCTTGATAACAAAATGGACTTAGGGTAATACTTCGGAGACGATGCTGATGTTAGTGGCTCAACGTTCGATGTCGCAAAGGTGACGTGTAGCTGGTGTACGTAGTTGTCCACGTCACTCGGCGTGATGCTGCCGTCGACCCTCAGGGCTGACGCGGCCTGGAACTGGGTGCTCCCAGGTCTTGCAACGGGAATGTTGCAAGACCTGGGAGCACCCCGAAAGTTCAACAAGATGAACCTTCGCCAGCTGACGCCAAACCCTCCTCAGAAGAAAATGAAATGGTAAAAGTTAGAATATTTTATAAAGTGCGGAAGGTTCGAGCAGCCGGACGTCACCTGTGATCAGGGAAACTGTGAACTGCATCTCAGCGCCGCTTATTGAACGGCCAGGTCCTCTACTGGTCATTTTTTTGGCGCCTGAGCTCAGCGCTAAGCTGGTTGACTCAGCTCCACACCGTGGTTTAAACAAATCACAGAAATTTAAACATACTGTTCCGGTTTCTGTGGAACTAACCCTCCCCGGATAACTCATGTCTCCCGCTGGCACTTTACATTTAATAATGTGAAAAAAGTATTTTGAAGTTTTTGACAAACTCCGATAGTAGTTTAGCAATATTTGCATTTCGACCAATCCACTGGAGCAACATTCCTGCAAATACTGTATTTTTATTTTTATGAATGTTTCTCGTTAAAAATACTTGTTTGTTTCAAGTTCACTCAGTTTTAAAAGTCAAATTTAACATTATTTAGAAAAAAATACATAACGCCTAAAAAAGGTTTGGAATTATCAAAAGTAGCAAGAATAAAACTTCTTCAACTATCAATTAAAATAGAAAATTGGAGGCACTGTAGTACAAATATTATTGTCTATCCGTGCACGGAACCCTACAAGGTACGCTTGTACATCGTCACTCATCCACGAATCTAGGCCGGAACCGACTCGCATGTATATAATTACCTACTTCAAGTAGCGTGAACGAGTTATAAAAAGGGAGACAGGCGGCGCCCGCAACACCAAACTGTGACACACACCAGTTTTAGATTAAACAATTGATTTATGACATATTTTCCCAAAAACGTGCAAAATGTATAAGGCCACTTGCACAAAGGGAAAATAAGAACGGTTTCGTGAGCAGCAGGTCTATTCCTGGCATTCAGTAATCAGGAATCAGGAATCCTGAGTCTAGAAAACCCATAGAAATAGCACATGCTAGGTATATGAGAAAACCGCTTTTATAGCGATTTTCAAACCGAGTTTTTCTACGGAACACCTTGATTGATGAAAACAATTATGCTCCGGAATATTTTCGTCAAAAAATCGCTTTGAAAACCGCTAGAAAAGCGGTTTTCTAGACTCAGGATTCCTGATTTCTGATTACTGAATGCCAGGAATACACCTGCTGAGTGGTGATAAGCTTACTTGCGTTTATTATCTTGTATTAAGCATTCTACCGTAGACATGTAAAATTTATAATTTTGAATTCAAAATATTTATTAAAATTCGTGTCAAACTATGCGAAAATTAAGCCAATGTTATTGAAAATGTTTTTGTTCAAACTCTATATTACCTATGCGGTATCTGTATTTTTTTATATAACTAGATATTTATGACTGTCATGTTATAAATTCACCACACCGCATGGAAACTAGGTTCCATGCCAGGGCCTTTCTTATATTGCACGGCTACATTTTAATAGATATAAAACTAGGACCATTTTCAACGCCGCTTCGGCATTTCACTTCGGGTAAGGTATACTTCGGGTAAGGTAACAACCCGGGCCGGATTAAGATTATTAATTAGAAGGGGACCTACAGTTCTAAAGTGAAATTCTAACCACGGATGCCTCAACGATCGAACGGTCACCCATCTAGAATCCCACCGCGCCCAGTATTGCGTAACCTCGATGATCGAACACAGATTTACAAATCGGAACTAAGTGGAATATTCATGTCCGTCTACCTAAACCGAACCAACCAAATCCAACACTATGCGCGTCGCCTGGTTCCTGCATGTGTTGCATCCTCCCGTCGATGCATCCTCCTCATCACGGAGACTGTCTTTTTATTTGAAGCAAAGTCGGTGCCAGACCGCAATATAACGATTTTGTGCTGTGATCGCGAATAAGCAAGACCCGTCGGGAAGAGCCCTCTTAACGCTAACTTTCAAAGTGTTCTATCTTTAACATTGGACAGAGCTGCATTTGGAATCGTTTCAAATACGATTTCGATGGGAAATTTTATATAGAAATATTGTACATTCATAACGCCAAAAAATATCTATAATTTATGTTCGTTTCTTGTCATGGTCAATGGTGGTGTTGTGTGCTAACCTATAGGGCTTGTAGCGACTTCCAGCCAATTACGAGTCGAAATCGATTCGACACGTCTCGGTATTCCTTATTGTAAAACCAACGAGGAAAAACCTCTTTATTTATTTATTTAGGGGGTTATTTTCTCGTTGGCTAAAACCGTGTAAGAACATAGTTCTTTAGCACCCAACATCCATATTTGGGTCGATTTGTAACGAACAAAGCAGACAGTAAGGTGCATAAGTAAGTAACAGATATGTATATTGTTTCTCGTTTTGTAAAGATAAACAATTTGGATAATCACATAATTGCATAGACCGAGGGTGCCTGCAGAGCCTCCCCCCCTTCCCCTCCCGCTGCGCGCGCGCAGCCGCCTCACCCGCCACCTGCATCCGTAGGCCGCGATGGGGTTAAATCAATATTTAGATTTCCTTTATGAATATCGACCTTGTTTTATTTCGAAATGCTAATTCAATAACGCGTCTCCCGACCCACGTATTAAATTTCTGAACAATTTTCAATGCTTTGGATAGTGACAGCGGATTATTATTGATAAAGGCAAGGTGTAACTGTGATATTATCTGGAGGGTATGTTAGGGCCTTATTCACCTACTGCTGATTAGCTTGTTCGCCACATATTCAGGGACTTTCTTAGTAGCTTTCAATCAAAACCAATACAAGATAATCAGAACTTGGTGAAAACCAGACTAAAACTTTTGAAATATCATTAGCCTTTGAAGATTATTTTCAGCTCTCTTAACAAAATTCGGCATAGGTTAAAATATTTTGTTTAGTTGTGCCATCAGTGGTAAAATCATTCCATAAGGTTGTTTTCAGGAAGATCAGCTAGGGTAGTCTCAATGCAACAAAGTAGGTATTTTTGATCAAGGATTTATGTTTAACTCTCAATAAAACGTCAGCCTCAATGGCCCAGTGGCGCGACACTTCGGCGATCGCTCTCCGAAGTTAAGCAACGCTGGGTCCGGTCTGGTCTTGGATGGGTGACCATTCGACCGTTGAGAGAGGCTGGCCGTGGTTCCGATTCCACGTTAAACTGTAGGTCCCCTTCCTTACTTACTAGGTGGTAGGGTTTATCCCGCCCGGGTTGGTACCATCGCATTGGATGAACGATGGTCGAAGCGGCAATGAAAATTGTCCGTATTTTCCATCCAGTTCAATGTAGCCGTGCAATATAAGGAAGGTCCTGGCATGGCACCTAGTTCCCATGTGGTGTGTTGGGCTAATACCATGACAGAAGGTGTGGTATTAGCCATCCATGTCCAGTCACATAAAAAAAAAAACGTAAATCCTAGATCAACTGAATAATGTTCAACCGTCGCTTTTGAAAAAATGGGATGCAAGCAGATCGAATAGTTTCCTTCATTTAGAGTCAGAGTTCATAAAAAAATTCAAGTCGAAGGAAAATAAAATATCTAGTAAAACATGTAAATTGGTACCTAATTGTCATTCAAGATGGCGCTTGTGTGGATGTGCACGTTAAGAACCGATCACTCATGAAGAGGGTACAAGTACGAGGGGTGACCGGGGAGTTACGAAAATTACATATGCATCGAGCGATCGTGAAAAATCGCGGCATTACTTACGAGCACAGAGTACTTACAAAGATGGAGTCGAGAGGCAGATATTTTCTTCAATGATATAGTAGGCTGACAATCATTTTGCATCAAATATAAAAAAGTTTTGAATTTATACATATACACATTTGGATAGGATCTTTATCACTTTTTCCAAATGTGAGATTTTGAATTTTCCGGCGGATGCGGGGCTCTCTGAGATGGTTGGTGGCCTGCGTGTCTAGGACCACCACCCATCATTCGAAGCTTGGCTCACGTCGTCTGGGAGAGCACCGCCACCACGGCCTGCATCCACCTGCGTACTTGGAGGAGGCCCCTCTCGCCGCCGGTGTAGAAAAGGATTTTTTATGTTATTTTTATGTAATCATAGTGAAGTAGAGAGAATAGATTAATACTAAGTCACACATTAATAAAATCCTTATAATATAATCGTCGGGATATATTTTCTATTATTTTATTCTCATTGTTGGCTGAACGGCGAACGAATGCTGCCTTTTGTTTGCGTAGTACACCTAAGAAATCAGTCAAACCATTGTCCGCGAACATGGCAGACGCACTGCACCGCCACGGCCAGTCCCCATCATGCAGCGCAATGCATTGTTGTACTGCACACGCAGCGAGTTAAACGCTCGCTGCGTGTAGCTGCACCACAGGTGATCGGTGTAAAGCGCCTGACAGTATGCCTTGAACAGAGTAAGCCTGACCTCTTCAGAGCACTGCGCAAACCTGCGAGCCAACATGTTACTTCTCATAGCGATAGCCCTCCGCTGCCGCTCCATATCCTCGTCATCTCTTAGCCTATTGGTAATCACGTGCCCGAGATATTTAAACTCTGAAGAAACTCTCATTTGAGAGTTTCGTAAAGTTATGGGAGGCACGTGATCCGGTCCGGCACCATACCTGAAGACGATTTAGAGATTTGACCGGTTACTAATAAAAAAGCGAGTCACTGCAATCACCCGAATATTAAAGATATTTCCACGATTAAATATATTGCTGTGTGTACTCCCCTCTACCCTTTGTGAACTTCGTGGCTTTCGATTGTCTATGAGCGAGAAACGGGTGGTCTAAGTACTCGTACTTTATTTTGCCTCATACACTGTGCCTTATCTTTACATATTGATGTCATGATGTTAGGAGTTTAAAATTCTATTCATGAACTGGTATTTTACATGTTCTTCATATTTCTAGGAAGCAAACGATCATCCATGTCTATACGGTTCAATTTCCTAATTTTTGTGCAAAGCTACATTGAACTGATCGCTTTCTTGTCGGTCTGTTTATTTATTTCTTTATTCCTAATTGTCTGTTTTGTATAAAATTTGCAATACATTTTGAATTTAATTCCCGATGAGCTTGAATTTTAAACATAGCACTGGATGACAATGCAATAAAAACAAATCTACCACCTTTTTTTAAAACGTTATCGAACGTAGGTTGTGAACTCCTTTTCTCTTCAGTGGTTGTGAAGGTTGCGAAAACGAAAAACGGGGTGCAATAAGGAGTGAAAAGATATTTTTTTGTTATTCCGATTTCAAAATATATTTTTTATGTCATAAAGATTTCCGTCCGGAGAACCTACAGTTTTGCTACGAACTACGAATCACACATTCTACACAGAAAATAACAAAATAATGAAATATTCCGGTCTAAATTGGTTCTAATCGAAATGAATACGTGTCCTCGGAATTCATTCTCCTTCCTATTTACATCCATTCACACCAAAATCAAAGGTCATAATTATAAGTTCGCAGCATGAAAAAACTAAAAAGGTGCTCAGAAGAGTACAGAATATGATATTATGTACCAGTAAAGTAATGATGGCAATTAGACACGCTCGGACAGCTAATGTAATGATACATCCAAATTGATTTCTGTGTCGACTCCACTCTTATTCAATATGAGAGTCAATAAGCCACCGACTTTCTCAACCGTCACAAATATTCAATTGCATTTTGGTCTCTATATCTTAGATTTTAAGGCGCGCTGCATAGGACAGAAGATACTCTTACAAGACAAAGCGTTACACAATAGCACCCGTATTTAAATTGTGGCAGTGTAATTATGTTTAAAACCTATTGATGGTAATCATTTTTAAATTAGAAGTTTAACCGACACGTAGAGCCGAGACCGAAAATTGTAGAGAATTATTAACATTGCTGTTTGAATTGAAACTGTTACACAAATTGAAGACAAACCACTAAAAACTAGGGACTGGATTGTACTATTTTTAGCGGACAGTCGGAGTAAATAGAATAACAGCAAAAGTAATGTTTAGTCTCATTGTCTCCGAAATCCTAAATGAAATAATAAAAAAACCTACAAGTTTTAAAAACTTTTACAGTTAGATTTACTATAATTTTAATTTACTGTAAGAAATTGGTCTACGTAGTAAAGCCGCCTTTGTGTTTGAATTTACTGTTGATAAGATTATTTTTGCTCCTCACTGAAATATTAAAAAATCTGCAAGTTTTAAAAACGTTTGCAATTCTTTTTACTATAATTTAAAAATACTGTAAGAAATGACTACGTAGTAAAGTCGCCTTTGTGTTTGAATTTACTATTGATAAGATTATTGTTGCTTTTTTATATTGTTTTCTTCTGTAAACTTCCTGAATACAGTATTCCTATTCTATTCTACGCTAAAGCAAATCAAGCCCAAATTAACAATTAACTATTAATGTTAGACTTTGACTTCTATTTCGAGTGAAGGTTGCCTACCTGGGGACAAATAAACGCAATAAACATAATAAACAACTATTTCAAACTACGAAAATAAAAAAAACGCAACTCACGGCAAAAGGCAATCCCAATTTAACAATAAAAAAACATGATGTTTATTTAATGCATAAGGTGTTAAGCAATATTAATTTACCCCCGGTGGGACCCGAACCCGGCCTCTCGGCTTCCGAACATCCTAAGCTACAATGCCGACCCGTGTAACTGAAAAAAAATGTTGGAACGTTGGAACAAAAAGCTATTATAGACGGTCTCAGACATGACAGCTAGTTACGGGCCGACAATAGATTTTGGGTTAACGAGATGAGGGAATCCGTTTAAAATTCTAATCGAGTGGGCTTTTATGATAAAGTTTAACACGTTTATTACTGTAAGAGGAGTCGTGTGACTTGCAGTTTATCTAGCGCAGCGCCAACACGTTAACATTAACCGCGGTTCATAACACTCATTTATTTATGCAGGTAATTTAAATGTAAAAAGTTATTTTATCAAACTAATTAATTATAAAAAAAGAATGAACGATATGAAGGGAACAAAAAACAAGAGATATGAAGGGCATGATTAAATAAAATAGTTCTACAATACATACGCATGGATTTTCCATTGTAATAACTCACAAGAATTCAAGGATAAATGGATGCCATGGCCATGCGTCAAAGTAAATGGCGCCACGGTTTTTCGAAGCTATTTCTGCTATAACTTCTCATATATAGTAAGTAACAAACTGAATAACTGTAGTGGCGAGCACATGAATCAGTTCTGTATTTTATCTCATTACACAATTACAAAAATAAGCTGGAAGCTTATTTTTGCTGGAAACTTCTGAGGTGTGCTCAAATTGTTGCCATTTAGATTAGCAACTTTTTGCCCTATGTCTCATTTATCTCTCAAATAATAGCCTTTTTTACTATGTGTTTTATCATATTAAAGTTAAATTATTAAAGTTTGTAACTTCCTATTTTTGGGGAGTTATAGAAAAAAATGCGATGAACGATTGTGGTGCCATCGAACGACTGTGGTGTCGACGCACACACCTCCTTAAGGTGTCCCTTCCCGGCGGGACTAACTCATTCGCGGGCACGATTAAAACCGTGCTATTGGGCTCTCGGACCTTCACTGTTTCAAAGAAAAAGACATGCTCCGTGATGAGGAGGATGCAACATGTCCACAAAGCAAAAAAGCGCATTGTGTTTGATTTGGTAAGATTTTAATTACAAAACAACTTTTAGGTAAAAGTAAACCTCGACCGCTGTAGTCAAAAAATAGTAAACCGTTATAGTTATAGTTTAAAAACCGTTATAAAAGTGGTTTTCATTATCTGATTATGGAATTCCAGGAATTGGCCTGCAGTACAACGCTAGGAACGTCAGTTCCATCTATAGATGGAAAAAGTGTGTTTCACCCTCACCTCTGAAAGGAAGGCGCCGTGGAATGATAAATAGCATTCTTGGATAATTTATTCCCTAACCAATATCGGCTGCCAAACACTACTCATCTCCATCATTGAATTCAGGTTGAACGTCTCCGCCGTCAGATCAACGTATTTAATTGTAGGTGTATGGACTCATCTACTTCACTAAGTGGCCGGTCCATTTAGTGTTATTTGTAATTGCTTAATTATGGTAGGTTATTATCTGGTTGGCTGTGTCTTGAAATGTGATGTTCTCCCACGTCTTCACCGGTAGTTGCCTTTTATCTTCTCGATCAGTATTGTTCGCATCAAAAGAAAACAGATTCGTAAAGATTCATAAGGCTGTTTCTGAAACGTTAGAAAAGCCGCTATCAAAAAAAGTCTTGTGAGAATAGTGGATTTTTTAAATTGAATTAACTCGCGTAAGCTAAAAACTTTGCATAGGGAGGTAAATATCCCTCCCTATGAACTTAAAATGGCAAATAAGATGGCTAAGAAGGATAATGAGATCTATTGTTGTTTTTTATTGGGTTGAGAAAACAGGCACTCACCATTGTATGGAACTTGATCACCTCATTATCCTCATAAACTGTGATATTGGTATATCTCATGATTTCTGTCTGGTGCCCAAGGGAAGCGGTGTTGTAATGAAACGATAAAAAGGAAATGGTATTTGCTCTGGCAAAAAACAATGGAAATTTCGTGTCAGCTTGGGCAAAATTGCTTTCGTATGTCTGTCCGGCGTCCGGTTGTCCGCTGTTTTCTACAGGTTGCATTTCTCAACCAATTCTCGTGAAATTGTGTTTTGTGGCAAGACCTAAAGCGTTAGATAAGTACCAAGTGAGAAAAATGCCAGAAAAATAATAGGATTTTTTTTAAGGTTGAACATTTTTTTAATTTTGAAGCTATGCAAGTCTCGCGAGGTCTACTGCTCAGAAAGCCTCAAGTAATATACGTATCAATATAAGCCCTTCATTCCTGAGATATAAGTACCTGGTTGCATATGTTCAGAAAACATATAGTTACAACCGCAAACATTAAAAAATGCTCTACGTCATTTGGTTTGACAGATTGGCGGCGTTTTATAGTAAAATTAAAAAATATTTAGATTTTGGCAGCAATATGGTTTTCCACCTCACATCTATAAACATAAAACTGCTAAAAAGTATTTCAGAAGACTTCAAACAATGCCAGAACTGCACGGCATATGAGTACATGAAAACGTACATAGAACAGTGTCCTGACTGCGTAGAGGAGGAAAAGCTCAAGTGGATTGCATCGACATTCCTCGGCACTGAGAAGCATGGCAAGTTCCTGAGAGAACTCGCTTCTACGGTAGCTAAGGATTTGACTACGCAGGAATTTGACTACTTTGTTACTATTCTGTATGCCGTCATATTCCAAATATCTCCGGAAGAGAGAGAAAACTTATACAAGTCAATGTTTAACTTGAGTAAAGAACTTCTTCAACGTTTCTCTTCCGTCTTCAGCAACAACGAAATACTTCCTTTTGTATCGCAGATAGCTTGTGCTTATTACGATGCTAAGTTTGTTACAGAAAAGATAATTTCACCGTTATTTTTGTGGCAACCATACATTAGCGAGATCTGCCACGATTTTGATACTTATATAATGAAAAAGATCGCTCGCCAATCAAATTCCCCTACAGTACCACTAAATTTGACGGTCTTAAATAGAAGACTTAGAGAAGTTAAAGAAATCCCAAGCTCATTGCCTACAAATGCCAGTTTTAAGCTTCCGAAAAGGAGCAAATTGTTGACTAAAAAAGAAATTGATGAGAGATTAAAAATTATTTCAATCCAAAACAAACAAAGGGCTGATCAGCTATTGAATGAGGTAAGGAAACAAAATTTCGGTTTTGCTAAACTTAAATCTGACAAATACTACCAAAATATTACAGAGATTAAAGATGTAGTAAAGAAATCGACAGGACCTTTGAACATTAATAGGAAATACCTTCCTATTAAATCACAGTTACCTGTAAAAGATAACGTGACATCAGTTAAAAGAATGAGTAAAACTGTGGCCAAATCTGAAAAAGAAGAAATTCAGTGGATGCAGGATATTTTAGAAAATTGCCGAAATACCGCCAAAATAGGAGAGTTAAAAGAGAGCGATCGAAATGAGAAGGAGCAGGATCAAAAAATGTGTATCGAGAAGAATCATTTAATGGGACAACTATCCTACGAGGACGCGATTTTGGCCAAGCAGAGGGTTACAGATGATAATAAAAAGAAGCATGAAGAATTTATGAAAGAAAAAGAAAATTGGACTGAAAAGATTGAACACTGGAAACAAAAAGAAGCAGAAAAAAATAGAAATTTGGTCGAAAAATTATCTTTAATGGAATTAGAACTGATGGAATCTAAAAATAACGCAACTAAAATTAAGAAAGATATTGCTCACAACGTAAAAAAGAAATCACAATATCTTCTATCAAGAGCGTTGAAGGAGAAAAACTATGAGTTGCAGCTTAGGGTGAACATGATCAAAGAGATAAAAGTGCTTGCATTGGTCGCAAAGCAGGCCAAGATACCGAGATTGATTGATCTTACGGAGTCTTCAGGCCTGGGTTTGCTATGCGAAATGTCAATAGTGGAGTTACAAGAGCGATTGTTTGTTATGAAGACGCAAATCAAAGAGCAACTAGAAATAAAAAAACAAAACATTCGATCTAATAGAGACAACTCTAAGCAAGAAATAGAAGAAGCTAAAAATATGATCAAAATGTTTTTTCAGGATAGGTCGGTCGTGAGAAATAAAAATTCTTCCAAAAATGCTGATATTTCTGGTTTTGGAGATGTTGCGATAAAAAATAATAAGGAAATAACAGATTTAAAGAAAAGTCTCGAAGAAAAAAAGCAAAAAAGAATAAAGATTATCGCCATAAAGAAAAGTAAATAGAACACTGCCTTAATACAATATTTTATTTAGGGACAATAACAATCCCAATTGGAATAGATTATTTGCCACAATTTTTATATTCAACTATGTATGGAAACATTTTCAATACAGTGATAGTGAAATTAATGTACTTTATTATCGACTTGTTTGTATTTCAATCTGTTATTAAAATGTAAAGCTTCGGCGCAGCCGCGAGAATTGACAAGTTCATGGAAGGTTACGGAAGGTTACGCATATTGGTACCATTTTACCTTTATAACCACATAAACCCAAGACTTTTACGGAGAAGGCGGTCACACGGTTTTTCCTCTAGACGAAAGGACATTGCCGATTTTACTATAGGCCAGAAAAGCGCTACTACCGTACCCGATACCGTACCAACCAAACGTATTTTCATTCCTCACATGCTTACACACAATAATTAATATGGTTTACTTTATTTTCACAGCAGGAATAACCCGTCAGACACTTTTAAAAATGCATTTTTGAGGTTAGTCTTGTGGAATGTTACTTCGTTTTGTGTCTTTGTTCACACGGAAAGTCAAGGACTTTCAGCATAGAACCATAAATATATTTTTTCTATCAATTACGAAAAAGGCATTTAAGTTAAATTATAATTAAAATAGTAGTTGATTAATAATTACAACCGTGTATGTTTGTAGAGGAAGCGAAATCAGTATGCTATGATCGAACAGTATGGTCGTAAACCTTAAAATAAATTGATCTGGCTGATAACCTTTTCCTTCCGATCTAAAGGAAAATATTATAGCGATAGCAGCGCCAGTCGGTTCTCCGTAAACTATTGAAGACGTACTGACCGATCTTTACCTTGATACATACATATGTACAATTTGCCATGATGACGGCTTGTCGCGGTCGGAGCTGCCGGATATTGGTATAGAAAATAGACCAAAATTAAACCGGAAGTATAATGATAAAATATTTTATTAGTAACATAATTAATTTTACTATATACGGAGTGTATTTAGTTTAGATTTTTATTGCAGATTAACGACTGTGACATTAATCAAATCGCAAGATAGGATTAAAATGTCGTTACCTATTACAGCAAAAATACGCAAAATCTGACAACACTGAGAACAACATGTTGTGAACTTTTTTAAAAATGATAATCCTTGTCCGCTGGGACTTTCATTAATTAGTAATTGAAAAAATTTATTATTAATTTTAATTTTCATTCACATGTTTGCCTATTGGAATCGGTCTTTGTGAATGTACTCTTTAATGCGATTTTTATTTCGGCATTGTCCTTTTTGAAGAGATTTGAGATCCCTTTTTGCATAATGTTAAAAAATATGTACATAATTACGTATAACTAATTTGAATTAATGGTTTCACGATTTTTTACCTGACTACGGTGAACTTAAAAGGAAGGGTTAAGGTATTAGCAATATATTTATGTATATTTGTATTTACATAAATGAAGGCCGGGAGGACTGGAGGAAAAAGGACATGGACAGATTTTTTCTTGGTTAATCTATTTGTAATTTTTTTCATGTTGCACATGCATAATTTGTGATAGTAATTATTATATCAATCCCAATAATTAATATATCAATCTCTCAATAAAGACTGTTATCTGTAAAAAACAAATGTTTGTGACAAATTGTTTACATTATTTGTTTTGGATTGAAATCAACAACGAAATTCATAGCCAAAGTTCAACGCTAACAAATGATTTTTTATTCAACCTGACATGGATGGCTAATGGCACGTAACTACCGTTACGATATTAGCCTAATACACCACATTCCTAAAGCAAATAGGTGCCATGCCAGGACCTTCCCTTTATGAGTACGGCTACATTGGACTAGATGGAAAACACGGACAATGCGGTGGTACCAAACCGGGCGGGCTTAAGGCGCTAGGACTAGCCAACTACTCGCGCCATACAAATGCACTTTTTAACAAATGTAATAATATGTAGTGAAACGCTTCAGCAAATCCAAATAGAACTCCAGACTGATAATGGATTGTTAATATTTTTTTATTCCATCATTTATTTAAATAATAATAAAAATAAAAAAAGTTGATTTTTCTCATTAGAAATCTGAAAGTCATTCGATTTCTAGATATAAGCAAAAACAGCATATATGCATAAACAAAAAATTCCATTTGCTTTTAGATTTCTACATTTAGTCAAAAAAGTTCGGAAATGGACACCGTTTCCGCAATGTATTTTGTATAGAAAAAGGAAACATACATTAACGAAAATCATTCGATTCCTAGACAAGGAATCATATATTGTAAGGATGACACTTATAATCGTCAGACTTAGTTAGTTTGCTTGGGGTGCCTCGTCTAACTTTGCGATTTGGCTAGTACCAGGCCCTTAACCCTACCGTTTTACATGGATTCCTAACCATAGAACACCTCGCATTCGTAACGAAATGCACTTACCAAACTCAGACAGAGAAAGAAAGCGGTGCATGACCGGGGCGAGGATTTGAACCCAGAACTCTCCGGTAAGACCCAGACCCATATGCAGGCGCAAGCTCAAAGGAACTTCCAACGAGCTTCCAGGCATCCGGAGGTAGTTTCTCAGTGCGCGCGCGAGCTGCTCGGGGCGCTCCGCTTAATAAAGCTGATTGCTTCAGATGAATTAGCATACCGGAGCAGTACCTTCGGGTGGCGGCGTGGCCGCAAATGAAGACGTCGGCGCGGTAAATCTCTCCGCGCGCAGACCTAACGCTCACGAGAGCTGCCTCTGCATCTGACCAGCAACAGTTCATCACCCTCGTATCGATTGTTGTAGGAAAGGACCAACATAGAAAGATGAAAGGGAGGTGACAGCCAGCGAATACAGAGGACGGTTGTAGCGAATGAAACTCATTTGTATGGTGGCAACGTTTCCATAAGTCAGTGCCCTGCATCTGACCAGCAACAGTTCACCACACTCGTATCGATTGTTGTCGGGAAGTACCAGCATAGAAAGATGAAATACCAGCCAGAAATACCTACAGATGACGATTGTAGCAATCGGAACTCATTCGTATGGCGTAGTATTCCCATGAGTTAGTGGAAAACGTCCAACTGTAGTAGTTCCCGAATTCGAAATGCGCAGCATAAAATATTTGTTGCACTTAATAGCGCCCTGTGAAGCTTACGTGTCTTACGTGCCGTTGGAACATTAGTAGGGAGCGAAATTCATTCTCCGGCGCTGTCGTCATTGTATACTGAGTTTCCGTTGCTACTCCGGTGCTTCCATGCTCACCTGATAACTATATGGTAGAGTTCAACCCATCCGGGACCTTGACCTCTGATCACAATTGTCAGGTCTTCGGCAGGTTGCCTGGCACCATTTTTGCTCTGTGCTAATTCAGCGATCATATTTTCTGCGCAAGTAGGATGATTTGCGTATGTATGAGCGAGCCAAAGTGTGAACACAGCGGAGGCGCGGAGGCATCGGCTTTTCGTTACTGTCGTAATCACGAAAACGTTTGATCACAGAACTGAGAACCGCCGAATATGAATGCGTCGAATATAATTCCAAAAACCTAATAGATGTTTTTCATAACAGATTTTGGTGTTATCGACGGTATCTACAACAAAGATTGTTATTCAATGCGCGGAAAAAAATGCAGCATTTAAATATTTTCAATATAAGTATGGCAAATAAAATGAGGTTCAACAACTCATGACATTTATAGTTTAAAAAATTGGATGAATCTTCATTGCTGACTCGTCCCCAAATCGGTACTGCTTGAAATTTTTAATATAACTATAGAAGACAGTAGTGCTCAATACCTTCGCGCCGATAAGCCGACTTCTCAAAATATTATCATGAGTGACGGCGCGGTACTAAAATGTATGTTACATTTAGCCTAAACCGCTGAACCAATTTTAATAAAATTCGGTATAGAAAGAACTTTGGGAAAGATCATAGGCTAAATTTTTTTACGAAAATTAAACTCATAGAGGGTAAAAAGGGGTATGAAAATTTGTATTGGGAACTCATATAACATAAAATGTTAGGTTCATCCCGACATCAGTCCGACACGACATTGACCCGAGCGTAGCTGGGTACCTTAGCTAGTTTTTAGGCTTCCGTACCCAAAGGGTGAAAACGGAACCGTATTACTAAGCCTCCGCTGTTCGTCCGTCCGTCGGCAGCTGAAATTTTCACAGAGTGTGTATTTATTATGCCGCTATAACAACAAATAGGTAAAATAAAAAAATAATAAAGGTCAAAGGGTGACTTTTTATGTTAAATCTTGTACGATGGTACGGAACCCTTCGTGTGCGAGTAAGACTCGCACTTGGCCGGTATTTTCATATGGCAGAAATAGAACGCCACCATTCTCCCGTGCAAATTACAATGTGATGCTTGGAAACTTACGAGCACATTGGTGTCTGGTGCAGTTAATTAGTGGCCGCGTGTATTGAAATATTGGTAATTGGAATTTATGACGCCGGAGCGGGCGCTTCGCTCCCGTCCACGGCGACGCCGCGCCGGCGCCATGCATCGCCGCCTCGCCTGCGGCTCACATCAGCCATCGCGATGGTGCTCGCGCATTGTGACCATCGAGTATGTTAGGACAGGAGTGGCGACACAAACACACATTATGTTAGCTGACGAATCGCCCACTTTCGTTTGTTGTTTATTGTATATTCATCATCCATAACCTGCATCCTACACTGCACTCGGATTTGTCATATTTTATCATTAGCCAGTTCGGCAATCCCATTCCTGTGGGTTTTCATGGCAATTTAACTCCACGTATGAACATGCAAGTAAATGATTTATTCTGACTTTTATGTAGTTTCTCGTACATAAGAGGGGGTCGTGGCCTAGTGACGCGGGGACTTGTCTTGAATAGCAGAGGTCTGGGTTCAAATCCCAGCTCCGTTCATGCACCACTTTCTCTCTTGTTCTGAGTTGGATTAGTGCATTTCGTCACGAATGCGCTCCATGGTTCGGAATCCATGTAACGTGTAACGCTACTAGGTGTTAGGGCTTAAGCTCGCCCGGGTCGGACCATCGCATTGGATGAAAAGTTCGTCGAAGCGGCAATTAAATTTTTTCATCATTTTCCATCCAGTTCAATATAGCCGTGCTCATAAAGGGAAGGTCCTGGCATGGTACCTTCTTCTTTCGGAAATGTGGTGGTTTGGGCTAATATCATGAGGTATTGGTGTGGTATTAGCCTAGGTATTGGCTAGTAAATTTGCTTACGAATTTGCTCATCCCTGGGTGTTACCGTGGTAAATTAACTCACCGTATGAACGGGTTTCGTACCGTGCTAACTGTAAAACGAAGTGTTCTTCAGTGTTGTAAACAGAAATGTAACAGTTAGCTTAGTACGAAGTGCAATCTAACATCAGATGTAATCATACTCACTTGACTGTTCACCGGACAAATTCATTTACCATGGTAAGTGTAAGTGCATTGACGGCACTATCGTCAGTGTATTATCACTAAAACGTGGCTATTCTGCCACATTATTCATTTATATGAAAATTATTCATTTATAACATTAAAGATAGCTCTCCTAACGATGTGTTTATTTTTCTCATTGCAACTGTTATCATTATTTTTGGTCCGTAAAGAAATGCAAGAACAGGATGGGTTTCGAATCGCCATCGTTTTACCAACAAGAAACTTGAATCTGTAATAAAATTACGAGCATCTTATTAATAATATTGTCTAAGCTCGTCCTACTTAAACCACAAAACCACTTCCAAATGTAACCATTAAATAAAGAGGAGAGCGCGTTGATATCTCTGGGATTAAGCCAATAAATAAGGCAAAGTCGTCCATTCATTTGTATCGGCGTATAATTTAAATTCTTGACGCCAATGTTGAAGATTAGGGCGCGAGATACGAACACGGGCGCCCGTGTCGACACAACGCGCACATATATTCCGACCTCGGCCGGGACACATACAGTACATCGTTTTGACATTATGCCATTTTTATAATAACGTATTTGTACGAGAGCGCAATCTTCGAAGGGGTTGCGCGACTACAAAACCGAAGGGCGAAAAGTGCCTATCCGCGGACCGACCTTGGTCAATAGATGGCGCCACTTATGTACTTCCGTGGTGAGCGGGTTATGCAAATTATCTTGTATTATCTTCGGTCTGCTCAAATTAGAACAATTTAGTAGAGTTGTCTAGAAAGAAGCTACACCGCGCTGTCGTGCCCGAGCACGACAGATTCTGTCATATTTTTTCGTCGTTGCATCATTAATATTTTTGTTAAAATAAATTTTCAAATCGCAAATTTCCGTTGCGATGTTTTTTGCCATCCATGTCGAGTTAAATAAAAAAAAATTGCCTTATCGCAATGGATGAAAAAATTAGTGAAAATTGTAAATTTTCCGTGTTTTCCATCCAGTTAAATGTAAGGTCATAATGAGAGATTCCTGGTATGGTACCAAATTCCTGCGGGATTACGGTAAATGAGGCTAATATCTTGACTGTAGGTGTGATGTTAGTCATTCATGTCCAGTTGTCTAGACTCGTGGTTTTCTGTGAAATGTGAGGTTTGTTTATCGGCAATTTATTCAAAAGGATCAGGGTGCCTATGCCCTATGCAAGTGAGTTCGAGTTCGGTTCTAAATATCAACTCACTTTTAGAAATCGGTCATGTTTCCGCACTTCTTTAAAGTCCTTTTAGTTTGTTCAAAATCTGGTTTGTTCTATAAATATATTGGCTGGTAAAACAACAGTCCCGTTATCCCAATGATAATATTTTTCCAGCTACTTTTAGGTTAACTCACTCCCGAACTCGAGCTAAATCTGCATTCCCGCTCAAATGTCGTCTTATTCAAATTATGTAAATCACTTCTATTGTCGCCATGCAACAACCAGTATCGTCAAACGTATTGTCGACATTTGGCGGGCGCTCCCGGATGGTCAGGCGGACAGAGGTTGTCTCGTCCAGATAATCCGAGCGCTAACGTGGAATGACTCTATTACCAGCTTCCCTTTCTGAGGTAAATGTTGGCTTTCGGCCTTTTTCTGACCCGACGCGCTTGTAGTGTGGATATCGGTTCAGAGGTGCCTATAGAGATTTTCGACAATTCTATTTATGTTTGAATTCGTCAGGTAATTACAATACTATATTACTAAATAAATATTTTATGACGTAGGTACCTGATTACTTACTAAGAGCAGTGATAGTGAACTTATTATAATGTAATAATAACACATGCACGACGCTTAGGTACCTGCTATTTTTGCTATTTTTGTTGTAGTTTTATAGTTTATCTTATGTTGTTTGTTTAGACGTCATAGTATTAACAGATAGTAGAAAAAAAATATATAATGTACCTAATAACAATGTAACTGAACTAGTGCATTAAAATCTGCTCTAACTTTACCCGTGTAAAAATCAACAGTCCACTGCTCTCTGCAGCACAGTCTACCGACTAGTGCAGGGAACAGTATTCACTATGTATGTATATTATTACTCAATAAATGTTTTTTACTTTTTACTTTTTTTACTTTTTACTTTTACTTTAGATACACAACAAGAAACAGATACATATGAAAAATAATTGGCTAATATACTAATAAATACCTAAATTAAAATATTGACACTCATTGTTATTTTGCTATGGCCTTCGCTAAATAAATTTAACATAACATGAAGTATTCATATAATACAAAATGTCGTGAGTTTTGGTAGGTTTTTTTATGTAACTGGACATGGAATGGTAATACCAACCCGATCGTTTTGATATTAGCCTAACACACCACATGGAAACTGGGTGCCACGCCAGAACCTTCCATATATTGTTTGGCTACATTGAACTGGATGAAAATCGCGGACATTTTTCCTTGCCGCTTCGATCACCGTTCATTCAATGCGAGTGTACCAACGTCTGCGGGATTATCCCTATAACCTAGTAAGTAAGGACAGTTAACCACGTAAAACTATAGGTTTTAGATAATCCGAACCGCGGCCAGTCTCAACGGTCGAAACGGTCACCTATCAAGAACGCAACCGCGCCTAGAGTTGTTTCACCCAGCTTATCGCACCGTAAGGCGCCATCGAGGCTGACAATTATTAATGATACGAAACAGTTCTCAAACTCAACTCCAACTCATAGTTTTAATGGTTGCTCTCTATGGATGTGGCACCGCTCCGGTGAGTAAGTTAAGATTGCTCTGATAACACTAAAATGTCAATAAGCAGCTAATTGGAAGGACACATTTGAGCACAATCTCAGCTCGGGCGAGAAACAAATAAATAATGTCACCTGCGCGCGCACCGATGGGCCGCCGCGCGACCGGCGCGGTGGTGCGGTCGTTAGCTACTCGTTCACGGGTTCCGTTCCCACTTCTCAATTTCCTCGAGGGATAAACCTGCCTTTGCGCCCCATGAGTTATGGAGTTATTACACTACCATTGTTACTTTGTGGCGTAATACAAAATAACAATTAATAAGATCGTCGTGGGCTTGCGGAAAGTGACGGTTCTTATCTATATAGAATCTTATTTCAGTACGTTAGGGCGAATTTAAAATATTATTGTGAACATAATACAAATGTGACATAACGTGTTGGTTACCTGCCTAACTGGTAAATAAAATAAAAAACAAACAATTTAAATATTTTTTGTCAAAAAAAATAAGTAAGTCAGTATGCACTAAATTTAAGTTCACGTATTGGTACATTTGGAGAGTAACCCTCGTAGTAATTCTCTCGTCCGAAATTATTTTGCAATATGATGGAGAATTTGCATTAGTTATCGTAGACGTCTTGTTATAATATCATATTTATTATTTTATTTATTAATTTTTATTATTAAGTTGACATATTTAGCTTAGTTTTAATTATTTAGTAAATTTGACGATGGTATATGCCAGAAATTGTAAGCTGAATCTATGTTTGCCTGTATGCCCTAAAATAAGAAAAAATGACCTGTCTGAGTGTAGCTTGTCTACCAATTTGACAAAATGATATACAATACAATACAATACAATACAATACAATTACAAAATATTTTTGGGGCGTCTACTAAGCTAAGTTTAAATGCAACAGGTACGACGGGATTTCAAGAATCCCCACTCCAAGCAGTTTGGTGCTAAATAAGATAACTGTCCATTACACGGCTCGTATTACAGAGATGAAGACACCGTTGGGTCATTTGGGCGTAATGGCTGGGTTTATGGGAAGTTGGGATGGCTTTTTCTAGTCTTCCGCCCACTGTCGATTTTGAATAAAATTATGTATGGGCACGCAGGCTCCTCCTCATGCGGCGCTGGTCGGTTGCGCTTCTCGCTGGGTCACGGATTCGGTACCCGGGTGATTTTATACAGAACATATGACCCTTGTTCCTGAGATTTAATTAGTGGATGAGGCCGGTAGTTTTTGACTTTTTCTACGGGGAACTCTTTGGGACGTAATTTATTTAGTATTTGAATACTTTTTGCTGTGTCATTGGAGATGAAGTAAACGCAAGCAGTGCTGTAACTTTGATGCGCACGGTGTGACTTCTATAACTGCGCCCAACCCACCAATGGGCAGGAGGCCAAAGTTACCGGAAATGGCTCAAGCAAAAGATGAAAGACAAAATAGTTTTACTTTTGACAACACTATTAATGGGGACTATACATACAATCATTAACACAAGAATCTATAATTAACTGTACATGCAACCCTACAAAAAATCCCTATATTTAACAAAAAAATTGTTCATTTTGACTTTCAACCGGAAGTGGCAATTTTGCTCTGTGTTCCACTGTGTTACTTATTCGGCGAAGTAAACTGACATTTATTTACTAGTTGGCATGGTACGAAACGCAATTAAACGTCAGATATAATCACTAGTTTGCAGGTTCACCTGCTATTCACTTGGCGAGTTATATGGCAAACCTAACACTTTTGGAGCATAGGAAGAACAGTTTTGTTCCGTACAACTTAATTAAGTACTTTATATTTCCTCGAAACATGTGGACAAACTTTAACTTTCTTCTAAAGTAAAAAAATAACTCGAAAATATATGGTGATATTTGGAAAAATCATAGAAAAAAGTATTTGTGGTGACGTCCGTGGTGCAGTGCGACTTATCATCCGAAGATACTTTTCTAGCCGACCGAGAACACTTTGAACACGAGAAAATGTTAAGAGATGTATCCGCCCTTTACGCTCCTTGGTCCCATCATCACCAACTTATGCCCACGGTAAGGGGTCATCTGTTTTTTATTATATAATATTTTATTATTATTATTTATTACATATTATTTTATAATATTTATGACATTTAGTTTGCCATTTCCAAATGGTGCCAGGTGGCTTAGAACAAAACCTCCAATGACTTACTTAATGGCATGGCATATATGCGTAAAATCTAAAAATCTTATTCAGACGATGACAACTATAACACAATTGTTAGATTAATTAATTCACGCCATTTACTTGGTTTCTCTATGCGAATTAAATAAGAATAAATAGGAGAAACTCCTATTGGAGGTGGATGCACCATGCGGCCCGTATATAGTATCCAATTTAGCCTAGACTCTGAATTGCGTATTTTCTAAGTAAAATGTCCACGTGCCTTTGAATATTTTTACAATGATTTTTAAGGACTTGTGATCTCCGCTGGAAATATTACATCATTAATAAAACTGCATGTACCTATAGTAAAACATGAAATTCATATTCCACGTGCATCGAGGTATGATTATGCACAATGTTTAATATAGGTGGGTTAGTAAATTCGTGGGAATCATGTACGGTTTACCTCCTTAAACTCGTAAACGAGCAAAATATTTTTATTATCGAGCGTTCAAGCTTAAAAGTTATTGAATTGTGAATTACGAAATGTTGCTTTTACGCAACTCGAGACTGCGAATAATTCGTGAATCCAATACCTTTGTTCGAGTTATTATTGCATCATAAGAACAAAACAAACATATAAATAGGATTTAGAGATGGCTTTATTGGAAAGCGGTATTTTGTTCAGTAATCGATCCAGAAAACATAGGTGTTGTCAAAGGGATCTTTTGACGGAAAACATTGAATAATTGAAATGCCGTGCTCCGGAATCTTTGCGTCGAGAAAATCGCTTGGACAACCCCTATAAAATCGATTTTATCGACTGATAGATTTCTAATTCCTGAGCACGGAAATCTAAGAATAGGCCTGCACAGACCAAAATTGATATTAATTGAAAGCACCGTCTAGATGCCACTGTTAGTCGAAGGCTATTGTTCGAAAATGTATCGCACTAAAATATATTTTTTTATGCACCCTGACATGGATGTCTAATACCACACAACTACCGTAATGATATTAGCCCAATACACCACATTTCCGAAGGAATTAGGTGCCATGCCAGGACCTTCCCTTTATAAGCACGGCTACATTGAACTAGATGGAAAACACGGACAATTTTTCATTGCCGCTTCGACCATCTTTTCATCCAATGCGATGGCACCAACCCGGGCTGGCTTAAACCCTACCACCCAGTAGGGGAAGGGGACCTACAGTTTTATATAGATTCCGAACCATGGAGCAGCTCGCATTCCTGACGAAATGCACTTATCGAACTCAGAAAGAGAAAGAAAGTGGTGCATGTCGGGACGAGGAATTGAACTCAGACCACGCTACGCTAGGCCAGTCCCTGCGCCACTAGGCTACAAGCCGCTCAAAAACATGCAAAGCTTCTAATCATTTAAAAGCCAAAAGTCGCAGCCCCTTTAAGGTCGTCGCCCCCGCTGCGAGGATCGAGTCGAGCGCGATCTTATTGGGACTAAACTGGGCTTAATCACGCGCGATACTCTTCACGCCTCGCCCGCTGCGACGCACGCAGGACGCATGCGCTGGCGCCGCCGCCCCCGCCGCCGCCGCGGAGGGGGTGGGGGAAGGGGAGGCGGACAAAAGCCGTTCGGCTCTTTCTTCAAAGAATATGTAACACGACATACCATTTTATTGCTTGAATTAAATTCGGATGATCACGGAAAAACATATTTGAATGGGATCTGCACTAAACAATTGGATATTTAGCCAGGAAAGCTTAAGTCTAAATTGTCCATCACTATTACCAGTTCTAAAATCTAAATCTAGAATATTGAAAATGAAATTCATCGATTCAGCAGGAAAGGTTTTATGCAGGGTTTACTTATCGATAATCCGGAATATAGCCACGGAGAGTGATGGATGAGGTATGTGTAAATAAAAACAATACAATATTGTATTATAATATACGAGAATAGGACACGAGTGTGACCCGAGGGTGGAGGCGAGGAGGCGGTAGCGGGCTGACACGTCTCACGCCACGGTCTCGCGGCCGACGTGCGGCACAGCGCATGCGTGTCCGGTGCCACCAAATAAACTTGCCCGGTTAATTATTTGTTTTTCAGATCTCGCTCTTTATCTCTACACCGAGCCTATACAAGGCACCGAATCCCCTTAATGTCTTTATTCACGCTATTGCGCTCCCTAAGGCGAGATATCGAGCGTTGCAGAATGGGAAAATCAACCTTTTGAAATTCCAATAAAGTTTACAATAAGTGCGGTTACCATTGGGTCGTTCAACCTTTATGGAACTTCGTGGTGAGTTTCGGAATGAATTAATTGAATCACAACTTTATTGTTTGAACATTAAGATGTATTATTGCCGCATTAAAAGCTGTGCGAGTTTAAGTGCGCTTTTGAAGCCGGTGCAGTATCAGTCGGAACATTTCAAGGTGAAATATGTCACTGCTTCGGGCCTGTGAACTGTCCGAGTGTTCTGGTTCCGATCTCACTAATCGATACATTTATTTTATGAAAACTTCGCCCTTGATCGTTTGTCACCTCTATTGTAATATGTGTTTCAATGCGCCAAGAAGATACGAGAATTGTATGAGCTACTATCTGTTTAGGATATTTCGTGTCTAAATTGCTGATTTTTTAGGAGATTTTCATTAGGTTTTTATTTTATACTTAATAATACTTGAAGAAGTATTTTAATTATTTAGGGATACAATTATGAAAGGGTATTAAACTATATTAGTTTAACCATTTAAGAATCAGTTTTATGGTGGAAATAAGGTAGTATATTTTGTGTCATTGGCACTACAGCTATGATATTGGCCCAACACCTTTTATGAATGACGAAGTAATTGTTATACAGGGTGTTTGATAATTCGAGACATTCCTTCTAGATTTATTAAAGTTTTAAATGTATGCGGCGGCGGCCGATTCCTTGGCTAGCAAGGTCCCCCGCCTTTACACCTTGCGACTTTTACCTTTGGGGTTATATGAAGGAGTTGTTATACTCCACGCCTGTAAATACAGTGGAGGAGCTTACGGAGAGAATAATAGCCGCGGCATAGCAAATACGTGAAATTTTAACACTGCTGTGCAGGTGACCAAAACGGAAATGCGAAGAAGATTACGTGCGTGCGTTAGGAACCGAGGGCTTTAATTTGAACAGGATCTGTAATTGTAATTGTAAGGTAAAGTAGTATTTTTTAACATACATAAATGTAAGTAATTTAATCGTTGACTGTTGACCTTGATGGGGACACCTTAAATAAAAAAAATCGTCAGCGCTAAACAAACTAAACAAAACAAAATGTAACTTTTGTGCAACTGTACAAAATTTGTATATTTTCTGAAAGCTTATGAAATGATGAAGTTATTCCCATAATTTGCAAGCCATGTGTCATAATTTTTTTTTAGTAATCCTCTTCAATTTAAATACATTTTGTGTTTTTTTTCATATCTTGTGATTTTTGACCTTTTATTTCTGAGTTTACGGATATTTTGAGGACACACATTTTTTAAAGTAGTTTCTCATTCGTCACCTAAACAAAAATAGCTGGTTAAGTACCCAGAGGCTAGTTATAATTTTATAATTCTATTTTTTTTAAACAAGACAAATTATTTTATATTCATAATTTATAATTATTATATATAAATTAGTAGTATCTTTTCCAACATCCCGCATGGGAACTAGATGGTGCGACAGGTCTTCCCTTATATTGTTCGGCTACATCTATGGCTTCTATAACTGGATGGATTAATTCAATACGATGATACTAACACTGGCAGTGCTCATGAAGTGAAGGTCCTGGCATGGCTCTTAATTCCTTTGGAAATGCGGTGTTTTGGGATAGTATCATAATAATGGGTGTGGTGTAAGCAATCTACGTCCAGTTATATAAAAAACCATATAGTAAGTACAGTTGTACGTGGAATCCTAATTACGAACGACGAATCCAATAGTCGCCTCTTACGACATGCACGGGAAGAAATGCATTGGCCAAATTGTATATTTTTACGTGTCGTAACCCCACATCACCAATCATTTTCGTGCTGTGTGTGTTCCTATTATATTGGATGCCCTCAGTTCGGGTCTCGTTGTCGAATTATAGCCACCGACACTATCATTCTAAGGTCACAACTTAAATGAAAACATCATTTTTAAATAATAGATGTAAATGCCTCCCTGGCGTGTTGTGATTGCGCGTCCGATTCTTTCGCAATAAATACAATAATTTATCGTCAAATGATGTCATTCCGTGCCTTTATCGCTAAATTTGTGTGAAAACCGTAAGTTTGTATGAATGTCGCACGATTCTCACACGTCGCTCGTTTGCATACAGAGCGGCAATAAACTGCATTACTGTTCGTAGCCGCTCGATTTGCGTAAATAAGGCAGCATTACTTTCTTCTAATAAGGTACAAGACAATTTTGACCGGGCATCGTAAAATAATGATATCTGCATATATTTTTAACCGACTTCAAAAAAGGAGGAGGTTATCAATTCGTCTGTATGTTTTTTTTTTTGTTTTTTTTTTTATCTTGTCTTGGATATTTCGATAGCGCGATGTAAACTAACTGTCTTTTGACAGTTTTTAGCGCCATATGTTGTAGTAGACGCTGACTAGCTTCTATGCGCTTCTTTCTGTCTGTTGTATTTTTGTTGGCAAGTTGAAACAGCATCTTTATGTGTAGGCAGCGGTATAGCCACTTAAATATTTAATAAATAGAGATTTGACTTGGATTAGTACTTTTCCGATGTATAGATCCTCTCCTTCCCCCTTGCGACTTGGAGAAATAATTATTTATTTTTACGTTATTTTTAGTAGGTAAGAATTGCAAGTTAATTATGGCTCTTGAATCACCTAGGGAAGGGAAGTCAGATTCCATTCATTGCCTAATTGAGCCTCAAATTGAGATTCAAAAGAAAAATACTAAAATAACCCTTAAAACAATTAAACCCGCACATATTTTGACGCGGCCGTAAATCTACACGTTGACAAGCGGCTCCTCTGGCTACCTCAACAGAACTCATTCTCCTTTATCTGGAACCCAGAGATGATCGCTGTATCGAGGGAAACTGACCTTTACTGTACGGAAATAGGGTCGATTTTGAACTTTAGATGGTGGCGTTCGATGCAGCTTGGTCGCTGTTGCGTGGGAAATTGGGTTTGAATTAGTGTGAACGGTTGTCCCCTGTTAGGATATCGACGTAAGAGGACGGTATCATTAACAAATTGCCGATCGGACGGTGAGCGCCCTCGGAGAGGTATTCTGTAATACAACTTAAAATCGAATTGATCAAAACTTAGCCGTCTCAATTCGCAATGAGCACATTGCGAATTGAGACGGCTAAGTTTTGAACAGTGATAAAAGAAGAATATTGCTTTTTAAATCACTTGTGTAATTTTTAATCATTGAAATAACTTTAGTTTGTATTACACGTTTTCCTATGTAACTTATATTAATGGCTAAGGGGACGCATCATAAAGTCCAAAAAGCACAAAGTCTAAAACCCATATCGTCCAAAACACTAATGAATTCGGAACTTTTTCAATTAGGTTAGGTTAGGTTAGATTATAATATTTGCATTTATAAATATATGCAAAAATACATATGAAGGCGACCCATGGCTAATACCACAGCCACAACGTCATGATTTATTACAACACTCCATTCCTAAAGGAATTAGTCCGCAGGACCTTACCTTAAAGAGCTTCGATTTTTCGATTGAAATAACGGTTCTGTAAGTATATGCGATGCTGCAAAAATAGAAGTTGGGAAAAATGTTCAAAAGGTGCATTAATTTAAAGGATTTGTCGTTCGCGGTTCAGATTGCACTTAATGCTGTAAGTACATAATGAATGGCACTCATTCTCTATGCGTTGTGGCGTCCTTATATCGTATTATCAAAATATTACTATTTGTCATGACGTTAAGCTGGATAGAGAAAAAGTCTCTGTTACTATAAGGTTGGCATCAATATGACAAATCGTATGATTTCCAATTTAACAACATGAAAAAATCTGATCATAGGCACAAATGTATGGTGAAATGAGGTAATCATCTTTATTAACATAATAAAGTCAGATTTTTTTTGTTTGAGCGCGCTAATCTCTGGAACTAGCAGTCGGATTATATATTTTTTGAAAACTACATTTTTGAGTTAAACTAAAAGTCACTTACTTAACGTCACGCTCGAGCAAAAAGAAACAAGATAGTGTTAACCTCCTGTTCTGTGGCAAACACGGTCGATGCAGAATACCGCCCCCGAGAGGATAAAGTCGTAGAGTCGTGATAGCGGGTGAGTGTGGATACGTGTAGTGTCCTCGACCAATAACAATAAATTAGCACAAGTCGTTTGACCGCGGCGGGACGGCGCGGCGGCGGCGGCGGCGGTGGCTGGCCGGAGGCTGCGGCGGCGTCGGAGTATCCTGCCAGGACGACGCGGGCGCGATACGGCGAGGAAGTCACCTAGTAGATAAACTCGTTGGAATTATGTGACTCTTAACGACATCCTAAAAGGGTGTTAATATCGATTTATCTGCGCTTCGACAAACGTAATGAATAAGTCACTCGAGATCTTAAATTGTAGGATTGAGGCAATTTTATGAATAAACATAGACTTCAAATCATGTTTACAAATTTTGAACTTTATATCTTAATCAATTCATAAAAAGTTAAATTTAGATGTAACACGGGACGACCCTATTACCTAATATTCGAAACGAACCGGACAAGAGAGCGCCTTACTGGTCTAGCACTAATGTCAATACAGTCATCATTTTCCTCATTAAAGAACGCCCAAAAAATAATTATTCATTTCATTTTAAGAAGAAAACGCGTCAATATACGGAAGTTCGGCAAATCAACCCTAATTTTTTTTTTAGATTAGTGGGGTTATTTGCAAGCGTCATAGAAATCCAGCTTTAAACTCTTGTAATGTTTTTTATTTATTATTGTATCAGCACTTTTTAAAATCTACTGAATTTTAAGATGCTTCGTTTTGGAAAAAATATTGTTGATGAAGTTAATATCATGAAACGGACTTATAACCTCCCAACACTGTCTCGAGGATGAGTAAAAATATGGCAGAATATTAATTTCCTAATTCATTTTAAAAACTGACACCGAGTCCTTCGTTTTTTAGGGTTGCCAAAGGTACCCAAAGGGTGCCGACTGAACACCATTACTAAGCCTCCACTGTACTTCCGTCCGTCCGTCCGTCTGTCACAGGGCTGTATCTCATGAACCGTAATAGGTAGGCAGCTGAATTTTTTACAGATTGAGATACAGATTAAAATTTAAGAGGAGTTCCATACAAATATAGTGTTTTTTTATTAATCTTGTAACACGGTACGAAACCCTTCGTGTGCGAGTCTGACTCGCACTTGGCCGGTTTTTAGATTTTTTACGATATTTACGGCCTTCGTTGAAAAAGACGTAAACAAGTAAACTTTTAAAAAGAAAATGAAGCTCTCAATTACTGTAAATTTTCTTAAAAATAAATTAAAGATTCTTTAATATTCTCTTTTCGGACTTTGAAATCGTAAATTCAATGTTCAAAAATACAGACTCGCGAAGTCTACAGCTCCGAGAGCCACTATGAGCATCTATGGTTTTAACTTTTTTGGTCTCTGTACTATTCAATCTGTATTTATCAATTATTTGTTGCAAATAAAAAAGTGGTCTTTACACGTATCTAAAATATACATCATAGCTTGTATATGTATAGTCACAGATAGCCACCCCAATAACGGCATAATTCGTAAGGATATAAGGAAATAAAGACTTTTTCACGCGATCAACGTCCTGCTTCAAGGAGTGCCTGTCACAATCCATCATGCGAGTGATATCTTCGGCTCGACATCAATAACAAAAGCGGCGCTTGTCCGATAAGAGGATGTGACACGACCGTTTTGTTACGTCTCCGTAACAAAAAAAACTCGAATATATGAATACTGTAGATATGGATCGTAGACGGCGGCGGGGAGCGGCGATGCGTATCGGTCGGGTAACACGGGAGGTCTTCAAAGTAATCGCGATCTGGGGGCCTATTCGTGGGATTCCGTGCTCAGGAAACGGGAATATTTCAGTCAAGAAAACCGCTTTTATCTTGACTAAATAAAACTAAGACTAATGAAAAGTAGTACTTTGAATTACTTTGAGATTTCGTCCATACAAAATGAGTCAAAGTGACGTCACAAAGTACTGATTTTCGTTAGTGTTAGTTTCTGTTACGACTGTTTATCTCCGCCTAGGATTCGACATTTTCTTATAGATGGTTCGATTGCATAAACAACGAGAAAAAACTAGTTTTTATAAAAAAAGGATAAACGAAGAAGTAATAAGAAAGAACTTACTCATACATTCTCATTCTTATGGCTACAAAAAAAAATTAGACATTATCCCTTTAAATGCTACCACCTCATGTCCTGTCATGTCAAAAAATAAAGAGTTTAATGATTTGAGAGCACCCTCAACAATAAAGTATGAATAATATTTCTGAATGAGATTCTGACTAACAACTAGAACTAAATATATTTTTTTAATTTTTTTTTTATTACGTTCGGGAATTATACAGTTATTACAAACACAGAATACAAAAAAAAATAGAAAGCAAAACCATAAAACCATTAACATTTCCACATATAACAAAGAACATTTAAAGCCAAGTCAATGTTACATCGAAAAAAAAACGAATTGAACAATACTTCTAAACAGTGAAGAATACAATAGGAGCCGAGTGCGCGAAAGGACAAAAAATCACAATCAACGTCAAATTATGATCAAACACGTCACTTTGTGTGGACAGAATGAATCCGCCACTTTTAGTGATCCGCATAGGAACTCTATGCGGATCACTAAAAGTGACGTGTTTAAACATTTATTAACTCGGCCGTCTCTTCGTGCTAACGGGGCTAAGTGTATGCTTCTTAACAATAAAATAACCTAGAATCAAAGTAACTTCAATCTTGTCGTTCACATAAAGATATATTTGCCAATTGCTCGTTAATACAATCGTCTCGATAAGTTCGGTAGTTTACATATTTCTTGAATTTATTTTGTACTTCTTCATTTTATTTGATGTAAATAGAGTATTGAGGATTTCAGATAACCGATGCGTATCCCAGATGAGGTCTTACATATTGAAGGTTGATTGATTTTTAAACACGGAACACGTATGTAAAACGAAACCAAGCATTTTAAAGGCCTTGTTGGTTATGTACTCAACGTGCGAATTAAAAGTTAATTTGCTATCCATTATCACCCCTAGATCACGGACCTCATTAACCTTATTAAGTAATTTATGAGAAATTCGGCATTGATAATGGATTAAATTGGTTTTTCTAGAATATGTTATAATAAAACATTAATCTACATTTAAATAGATGAAATTGTCTAAACAATATTGTCCTCATCGATTTAAATCTAGTTGAAGTTCATGGCAATCACGAGTGTCCCTAACAACGTTAATGATTTTTGGTCGTCAGCGTAAAGAAGAAGTTTGGAGTTTTTTATGAAAGTAATAATTGTCATATTAACATTAAGGGACCTAAATGTTATCTCTGGGGGACACCGGATGTGACAGGAATGAAAGTCGTAACTAACCGTAACAGCCTGCGAGCGATTTTCTAGATACGATCGCCGTTAATACCGAACAGTTCTATTTTACGCATAAGAAGTCCATGTGGTATTTTATCAAATCATTTTGAATAATCGGTATAAACGACGTCTACCTGAGACTTTTGATCCATAGCCCTCAAAATAATATCATGCTTGACTACACCCGAGTGTTCTACATAACCCTCGTCTTTATTGATACGAAATTGTATTAAGTCAAAATTGTTTTGAATGATTCAAGGTTTTCTGTCCAAAAAATCGCTTCGACAACGGCTATAAAAGCGATTTTCTCGACTGAAAGATTCCTGATTCCTGAGCACGGAATTCCAAGAATAGGCCTACTGAGCGTTTCGTTCCGTTACAACGGGGGAAATTGCGTTCACATTCGGCTGTTTTACGCCGGGATAGTAGAGTTAATTAATTCGCGTTAATTTGTTTATTGGTTCCAGACAATTGAACCTCTGAACGTTTTAATGCTGCGTCATTAGCGCTTGGCAGGGGCTCGGGAATATATTGTTACATTTCCATGACGACAGCTAATTCCCTTTGTTATGAGAAAAAAATATTTCCAAAGAAAGCATGCAAGCAATATAATATTTTATACATTACCGCGGTTGTTAAACATGTTTTCAAAAAGTTACGGCTTTTCACGCGCCGAGAAGACAGTTTTTCAGACGTTTCGAGCTGATCCTTCAGTCCGTTGTCGAGGAGGCCGTGCGTAGCAGCCGAGACAGGAACGAGGGTCGGCTGCTACGTACGGACATATAGAGGCTATTTTCTTGAAAACAAAATAGCGATCGCATTATTTACAGAAACATGTGTTTTGTTTCCAAGATTGTGTTGTCTTGTAAAACAGATTTTTAACTCTACACATGTTTTATGGGATAAGATATTACACAATGTTTAATAGGAATGAGGTTTTAATAGACCTTTATATACATATACTTTGCGGTGACAAAGTTATTAATATTTATTTTTAAAAATAATTCAAGGAAACTCTCACAAATATAGAGCCTACCGTCCATAGGTTTATTCGTTCTGTACATTTAGAATCCTATAATCGCAGGTATATTGAGACAGTTCTTGTTGTGTTCAGTTCAATTCCGCGATAGCTGGTAACATAATTGAAAGAGGATATAATAATGAGAATCGAGAAGCGTAAATTCATCCGAATAGGCTGTCCAAGTTTGGACGAATGGATCTAAAGAGCAAAAGTGAAATAGTTCCGTATACTGTGACCGAACTGCATGGCGCTCTATCTCTGCCTCCTTCTCCGGGGAAGCGGCGTGATGGCGTCTATGCATGGAATAGTATTTTTATAGAAATATTCCTCTGTGTGGTCCAGCACTTTACCATTTAACAACCGATGGCATGATATTTGTAATCATTGAAAAGTTTAAGTCCCAAGGAGGTCCCACCGGCAAACTTTTCTATCGAAGCGACCGCTATTCCCCCGTTAAACGCCGAAGAGAACACATGCATCAATTTGGGCATTTTCAGTTATGTAGAGTGGAACCAGCAGCCCGGAAGTGGGTCCGGCGGCGGCGCTCATACGCGTAAGATATGCAACAAAAACGCCGATGAGAAGTCTTTGTTCCTCGCGTCGTTGTAGCATTCCCGCCATTGTCGTGCAGGAGAAAAGGGACTAGAGGTGGCCGGCAGTGCGATTATGAAGCGTGAAATGAGGTTTGGGGTAGGTGCCGCAGGTGACTGACAGCTTTCCCATACAAAATCTGTCAGTTTGCCGTGAGATTGGCGTAGGTGCAGAAACTTCACCTCATTTTGCGTTTCGTAATCGCACTGCCGGTGGCCCGAAACTTAATGTCGGTCCGCACTGGTTTTGTTCTCTGGAGGTTCCAGCCCTAATCTTGCTTGGCATGGATCGTTAAGGTTAGGTTGTATGTGTAAAACAAAAATGTATATGTTTGTTTATAGACCACCTAAACTATACCTTAGAGTAGCTATACTATTACTAATACTACTACGACGACTACTGCTACTACTACTACTACTACTGCTACTGCTGCTACTGCTACCACTACTCCGGATCACTTATTCTCACATTGAATTAAGGATGAAATTGGGACCGAGAAAGGTGAAAGTCGGACCGTGTACCTAAAATTTTCACTAATAAGTATCACATATAATACCGATGGTCCCCTTATTTATTGGTGGTAAACTAAGGACAATGTCACCCTGTTCAAATAAAGCAAATGTCTTGTCACACCTACTTATTTTTAATTATTTTACGCGGGCAGCCTTTTTTTTAAATATTTGTTATCATAAAAATATTTGTTTTATATAATATTATTTATTTAACCTCTTACGGCTGCGGCTCCGCCAGCGTCGCTGCTTCAAGGCGGATGGGACCGTCGCGTCGCTTTCTCCTCGATCGCCGATATCCGGGAAGGATCCTGCGATAATGACGTTCCACAAAAACTGATAGTAATTGTGGCAGTTTATCGCACATGATATGACTTAAAATGTTAAAAATGACGGCCAATACAAATTTCCGATTTCATATCTTAAGTAGAATAATGATTGCTCTTTTTTTACATTTATAAATCTTATTACCTATTTCGACATCTTACGGCAGAGTCTGAACTCTACCTCTCTGGATATCTTCAGGGTTGCGTAGAATTTTGTCAAAAGATTTCATATATACGTTGGTGGTAACCGTGCCCGCGAATGAGTTAGTCCCGCCGGGAAGGGTCACCTTAAATACAAATATCAGACATTGCCAATTTCACTTGGCAACCAAGTTGCCATGCCGGTTTTGATTTGAACAATACTTTCAGTTTCGTTTTTTTTTATTTCCTTCAATACGTGTATATATATTTCCCAGCCGGTTCGATCACCTCCGGAGAAAACAAAACCGACAAGAAACTTACGGGTTTGTATTTTTTTTATTTATGGTATTGTATGGTACGGTATGGTGAGTTTATTAACCCCGCATTTAAGACCGTAGGTAATAGAATTATGAAAGCTTACGCATCGGCAATGGTTACACAAAACCCCGTTTTTTTATTTACCTGGACATGGCTCATACTACACAGCTGTCATAATATTCGCCAAAACATCACTCAGGAATTAGGCGCTCAGTCAGGACCTTCCTTGTATTGCCTGGCAACATTGAACTGGATTGAATATACAAACAATTTTCTTTGCCGCTTCGACCACCGTTAATTTAAATGGCGGGATTAATACTACTCTCTATTCTATACTAGAACCATAAACGAAAAATGGTCTGTTAGGTCATGCATGGGAATAAATGCAGTGAAGCCTCTTGTATTCTATCTAGTGCCGGAACCCACACACCACGAGAATGTTAGTATTCCTGATGTCAACGGAGATTTATCACTTTATTGTCAGCTCTAGCTGCACGAGAGTAAATGCGGAGGTACAATCAGCAGTTTTTGTGGACTCAGAATACGCGGGCTTTTCTCGGTGCGCGTATGGGCTCAAGAGGAGTGTCTTTTGCTACATGGTCTGATGCGAAACCACGTCGGCGGCCTCTGCCGACCTGCGAAAGACCACCACTTCTCCGGCGTGCTTGAGGTCGGCGGACTGCTGTTTGCACCTGACCTCCGCCGCCGGAGGGCCGAGTCGTTTCCCCAGGCGCCGCGCGCAAAGTGATCTGCGTGCCGGCGCCCAGCAGTCCGGCGGATTCGGTGCTCCCCGATTCACGTCGCCTAAGAGAGCGCTGTCACCACGATCTGCATCCGTTAGCGGAGACCCTCTCGTCGCCGGTTGATTTTCTATGTTATTTTTATATTTTGTTGTGGCTTTTTATAGTGTAAAAAATTTCACGAATTTCAGAATTTCACCGTGCTTTTTCTCTCTCATAAGTCTTCATAAGCTCGAAGCCCTAGTCTTCATTCGACACCCTGTTCACAGTGGTTCTGCTTCACCCCACCTGAAGGGCCAAGCCTTTCTGCTTACGCGTTGGATTCCTTTGGATTAGTGCCTTCACAGCTTGTATCACTGCTGGAGTTTTAACAGTGCGAGGGTGACCGCTTCTTTGTATGCTTCTATACTTGAATCTACAGCGATAAACGAATATGGTGATTATTATCAAAATATTTCAGTGGTTAGAAAATCTGATTTGGCGCAAAACCGCACCGATGCAACGCGATAACTGCCACTCGGTCGTCTTTTAACGTCAAATCTACATTAAAAAAATCGTGAAATTCGAAATAGAGAACATTTGTATTTTAATAAAATATTATAAATTTTAATTCAAGAAATATTTTGGTAGCGAGCATTTCAAATTCAAAAGTATTTAAAAATAAAAACTATAAATATCAATCCTTGTTAATTTTTGTTACTTTAGCTTTTAAATTTGGATTTCTGGTCAATCCTTTGAAGTCCCAGGCAATAAATATCGGTACTCCCAAACTTCTGCATAAGCTGATTCGTTGCGTTTCCTGCTCTGTCATGCACATCATTCCCTGCTTTAATTGCTGGAAAAATCGAGAATAGAGGAGCTTTTGTTTTGGTAAGCCGAAGTTGGTCAGGTAAGTCACAAGATGTTTGCTAGCGTGCGCTTCGAAAAAATTGAAAAACCTTATTCCTTTCACTACTCAATTTACGAATTCCTTCTTCCCCATTTACTCATATACATTTCCTTCATCATAAGACGATTTTTGAAATAACTAGACCCTCTTATCAACTTCCAAATTATTGTATATTAGATTCATTCGTATATACGTGGCAAAGTTTCTTTCTCTTTCTGAGGTGGATAAGTGCATTACGTTACGAATACGAGCTATTCCATTGTTCGGAACCCATGTAGAACTATGCGTCTCTTTCCTCTACTAGGTGGTAGGGTTGAGCCCGCCCAGGCTGTTACATTCAACTGTGGTTGAAGCGGCCAAAAAAAATGTCTGTGTTTTCCAACCAGTTCAGTTGACTCCTCAACCGTTGAAAAGTAACCCCTTCAAAATCCAACCGCGGTCAGAGGTGCTTCACCCAGCTTATCGAATCGCAAGGCGTCGCGCCACTGGGCTACGGAGGCTGAGTGGTTTTGAAATTATACAAATTTCGTGTTTGTCCATCATTTCCAGATGCTTACGGGCCCTTTTTTTAGGGTTCCGTACCCAAAGAGTGAAAACTGAACCCTATTACTAAGCCTCCTCTGTCCGTCCGTCCGTCTGTCCGTCCGTCTATCACAGGGCTGTATCTCATGATCCGTAATAGGTAGGCAACTGAAATTATCACAGAGTGTGTATTTATTTTGCCGCTGTAACAACAAATGGGTTTCATATTAAAATAATAAAAATAAAAGGGGGCCCTCATACAAAAAACTGGATTTCCTTGAGTTAAATCTTGTACCATGGTACGGAACCCTTCGTGGTCGAGTCCGACTCGTACTTGGCCGGTTTTTATAAATGTACGAATGCGAATTCGACGTATTCGAATTCGTGCCAATGCGTTTATGAAACCATGTAAAACGGTGCTCGGGAGCCTAAAATGGCACCCTTGATGAAATTAGTTTACTGGTAGGAAGAGTAAAGCCAGCCCCTTTTTATACCGCTGCATCAAATGGAAAAAGGTCGAAGTAGGAAAGAGATGTAGACTCGGGGAAAATGAAAGAAAACTGCGCAAGTATATTTTACATATATCATGTATTTGCGATGTGAGTGTACATTGTAAAAACTTAACATAAAATATTTTTTAGGAAAGAAATATCACTTAAACGAGGTGCTTTTCACAATAGTATAATATTTACAAGTTTTAGACATGCACTCAATATCAATAATATCAGGTAAGTATTTATGTACAAAATCAATCAGTATTATTATATATTTTTTTCATAATCACGCTTATATTCATATAATTTGATGACCGTTTAATGTATAATTACTATTACATAGTATTGAAGTTACAAAAACCAATTAAAATGTACAAGCCTGGTAACATAATGGAAACATCTTAATTTGTTTACATGAAATATTTCACCAAAATCTTAAATTATGGAATTGATACAAGTACCTTAAAAACGCTGAATTACATATCATACATATTGAACTTGTTAATTAAATACAGTTACAATATTCCAAAAAAGTAAAACGTTTTTACAAAACTTTTCGTGTATTCAGAAATTTGTTTAACAAATTGTTTTTCTACATTATGCGCTACATTTTCTTCTAATCGAACTCTTAACTCAAACTACTAATTATAAGTACTGTACAATAATAAATATTCATGTCGTTGCAAAGGGAAGTGCTAGCGGTCGTGCTTAGTGAGCTGGAGGGGCAGGTCGCCGTGTGCGGCGGGGTGGGGGCGCGGGGCGGAGCTGCGCGAGCGCGAGCGCGAGTGCGAGCGCGAACGCGAGCGAGCACGACGCGGCCTCCGCTCGTCCTCCGACTCGAGCACGTTGATCTCCTCGTCCGAGTCCGAGCGCGAGTCGTCGCCGGCGCCGAGCCGCGCCGACTGCGCCGCGAGCAGCGCCGCGGCCGAGTGCGGCACGAGGCGGAAGGCGCTCGCCTCGCGGAGCTTGAAGGCGTCCGCGGCCGAGCCGAGCGCCGTGAACGCGCTATTCTCGCCGCCCATGCGGGGCGTGCGGGGCGTGCGGTGCGCGGGGTGGGCGGGGTGCGCGGGGGGCGACGGGGAGGGGGTGGGGGAGTGCAGCGGCGGGAGGGGCGAGCCGCCGCCGCCGCCGCGCTTCAGGAGGTTCATGCGCTGGTGGCGGCGCCACTTGGCTCGCCTGTTGGAAAACCAAACCTGTCAGTGACGCGAAACAACATCATTAGTTCATCTTGTCTCTGTGTTCTGTACTCACTAGGCCTGTATGCTTGCAGAGTTCGAATGTGTTGCAAAGATAGGTACACAAGTATTTTCTTAATTTTGCGAAACATTCAAATTACCATTAAATATTTGATAGACACTAGAATTCTGCATACACACATCGCGGTATAAAGTAGATACAATACATAAAGGGGCAATAGGTGATTCTATTTTTTCCTTAATTGATTGAGAAACATAGACACATTAATTAGAGTAAGGGAGCTGTAAGCATAACTATCCATAGAAGTATTATTTAAAAAATATATATATTTAATTTTAATCTGAAACGCATAATACTGGCTTTCAAATAACAAAATAACTTTTATTTCTCAGGAGGATGTTTCAGCAAGAACTTGAAATTTTAAAATTAAAAAATATATAAATTTAATGTTTTATTCTACTATTCTATGGAGGTAGTGATGACATTTAAACATGAAGCAAATATTGGTTAAATGTCCACCGTTGTTCAGTTGGTATCACCTTGGTTCACTCTTCGTATTTTGTAGTAATGATCCGTCGAAATAGGTATAGTTAGAGGTAAAGTAGAGACATACCATTTTGCCCCACTAACTCTACTTTACCATTTTTAGTATGTACTCTACTCTACCGATTGCGTCCACATTGGTAGAGCGTGAGGCATATTTAGTACTCGCCCTACTTACTCTACAGCAATGTGGACGTGGCATAAGGGCTGCTGGATTTGACGGAATTTACGTGCAATTTCTTTTTATTGAGTTCCTCAGTTTTTTTAGAGTGGTTTTCATATACCTTGCTTTCAAAAAAACCCCCCAGAAAATAGTTCAAACAGCTAAGCTAATCTATAACGCACCATTTTCGTAATTGTCTATACTTTATTTAATTAAAGCAATCACCACCCAAGAAACAATTTAGGCGCACGTAGAGCTCACTTTATAACCTAACGAGAGATATTGACGCTACAGTAGCTACCTTTTAAGCTTTTGGAGACTTAAGAGAGTATGTTCATCAACATTATCACTCGTACCTCTACTACACGACTATAAGAGCGATAAGATGATAAACTAAAATATTAAAAACGTAGAGAGTCAAATTCGGTTGCTACAATACAGGTAAAGGATCTTGTATTATAGCTTTAAGCAAATATTGTAACTATGAGATCTATATGAGAAGTAAGCATTAGTCATAACCTCAACAAGTTCTAACAGGTTCTACAAAGGCTGCAATTGACGGTATCGTTCTTAAATGTCGCTGATTAATTCTTTGCTAACACCAGATGCTTCTAAAGCGTCACAAATAGCTCTTATGACCGTACATTTAAAATATCTGTCGCTATTTTAGATCATATAGTCTCAAATATAACCTATATATTGCTTTAGGTAGAGATTTAGAGCTGTCTAGACTTTTTGTAACTCGTTAAAGCGTTCGTCTGTCCATCTATCTGTATGTCTGTCCATCCGATTTATGCCGATAATATTTTGTAGCATAATTAATTGTATTTTTAAATCTATATTTATTTTTAGTTTTCGAGCAATAAATACGAACCCCTAAAAACATGCACATTCGCCCAGCCCATGTTCATCTAACCTATAGGTTACTGTTACGTCTGTTATAGCTGCGAAGTCAGTAAACAACTCTGCAATACCACTCTTATAGAGGTGTGCATTTCAGAAGAGCGCCCATTAACGCCGTACTGTATCTCGAGAAGTTACAATGTTCTGATTAATAGCATAAACCTATACCGCCATTTTAAAGTTATCAAGCGAATTGAAAAATGAGAAATGTGTAAACAAAAGCACTACTATAATGATCTATTTTGCTCACTTGTGATCTAATACTACCACTATGATACTTTTAAACTGGCACAGACATTGTTTTCGTAAATAAAAATAAAATTATGCCAACTCCATATGTTAATTAAATATTACACTTCCATAAATAGACAATAGATGACAAGCCCTTCAATTATTTGTTAAAAATACATATACTTATTCACAGTGTACTTAACTGCGCAATGAAAACACAGGTTGCTAGCGATGGTGCATCAGAAAAAGTTAACAATTATATTTGTCATCCGCCATCACTCACGATTACAAATCATTGTTCTGTCATGCATGTTTACCAATCTGCCTGCATGGAAATACAAAACATTTACAATGCCTTATAAAAATATCTCCTGAAGTGCTAAAAATCTTCATAAAGGTGCTAATATTATCCCCTGAAGCAGTTATAATCGCCTTTTTCGACCATTAATACCATTCAAGAAGTTAATATTCACCTATTTACCGCCCTCTTAGCGCTTAGACAATTAGACTGGCGCTATTATAGCTCTACTAAAGACCCTAAGGCGATTACAAGTTGTGCCCAATTCGGGGGTATAGTAGGGTTATAGCAAGCTATAACTCCTCTTATTAGCTCTTGGTTACAACCCTAAGACTTGGTTAGCGCTTCTGTGCATCTCTTATAACTTTTCACTTATCGCCTAATGTTAGTTGGGCAAATATGTCGAACTCAATATTTTGACAGTCTAAATGGCGCGCGATTCGAAATTCAAGTTCTTTCTGAGACATCTTTGATGTATATTATTGTCATAACACAAGAGAGCTTGCTCTCGGAATTTAAATACGGACCTGTGATATATATGCCTACCTGTACGCGTGCCTCCGACAGCTGAGTCTTTGTCGCGAGCCGCTCCCGCGTGGACACACACGGGTAGTGGCTCTTCTCAAACTCTTTCTCCAACTCCTCGAGCTGGTCTGGGCTGAAGGTGGTGCGATTCCGACGGAATTTTGGCTGCTCCCCGTCCAGCGAGCCCGAGTCCTCACCTTCAACGTCTGCACAAACAATACGATATTAAGTTGATGCCCGCACCGACAGATGAGTCTTGGTCACGAGCCGCTTCCGCGTGGACAGGCACGGGTAATGCCTCTACTGGAACTTTCTCCTCTAGCTCCTGGAGCTAGTTGGAATGAAAGTGGTGTGATTGCGGAGCAACTTGCACAATAATATGATATTAAGGTTACAACAGCTGAGTCTTTGTCTCTAGCCACATATGTGTGAACAGGCACGGGTAGTGACTCTTCTCGAACACCCTATCCAACTCCTCAAGCTAGTCCAGGCTGAAGGTGGTGCGATTGCTGTGGAATTTCAGCTGCTCGACGTCCAGCGAGCCCGAGTCCTCGCATCCACAACTCCGACAGGCGCGACACGAGCCGATCCCGCGTAGACTCGCACGAGTAGTAGCTCTCTTCGAGCTGCTTCTCCAGCTCCTTTAGCTGAAATGGACGGAAAGTGGTGTGGTCGCAGCAGAACTTTGGATGCATCCCGTTCAGCGACCCCGAGTCCCCGTTCTCTACAGCTGCGTAATAATACGATATTAAGGTAACAAGGGCCTCCGACAGCTGAGTCTTGGTCGATAGCAGCTCCTGCGTGGACAAGCACTAGTCGTGGTTGTTTTCGAACCCCTTCTCTGGCTCCACGAGTTGGTCCGGGCTTAACTCGGACTGCCTACCATTCAGCGAGCAGAAATCCTCGCCTTACACAAAAATATGCTACCAAGCTTAATTATGAACAAAACAATCTAAAAATACGACTTGTCAACTTAATTGACGTTTACGCCAAACCGATAGACTGGCGTTTTCAGATGCTTGGAGAATTGAAGAATGCGCACAATGGGTCTGTGCTCTCCGCGTTTTCATACAAATTGGTAGGTTGAAGAAGTAAGACCGAAGAATAAGTAGTTACACTTTAATGGGTTTTGACGTTTTTACGTAACTTCGAAGTTCCGTAAACGCCGATTGAGGCAAGAACTCGGACTGACCATACTGACAGGTTACCGCAAATGTTAGTTCGCTTAACGCTCACTGTTAGCGCTCTTCGATTCTCCATAAACGCCAATTTAGGTGTCAAGTAGGACTAGGGGCTCAGCGCTTCAAAGATGTTTCTTCGATGATTTGATAAAAGTATAAGTTTGTATACACACTGACCAATGAGTCCCCTGGGCGGGTCGGCGAGGAAGGGCGGCAGGGCTCCGGCGTGCTGGTCGCGGTGCGCGTGCGGCGGCGGTGCGCCCGGCGGCAGCGCGCCCGCCCACACGCCGCCCGCCCACGGGAAGGCGTAGGGCGCGGGCGGCGCGTACAGCCCGTAGCCGGCGGCGCGCGCGAACTCCGCCGCCGCCCGCTCCGCGGCGCGGTTCCGCAGGATGCGGTTGATGGAGGAGACGCTGGGCGCGGTCGCGTTCGTGCACACGCCTGCAATACAATTGACGGTTCACTTAGGTGTGTTTGAGCGGTATGAAGGACGAGCTATGAGGATTTTAATGTAATTTGTACCACTTTGGAAAAGTAATAGGATAACAACAGATATAATAAAATATGGATTTTCATAATATTTTTGGAGACAAATTATACAGTTTTTTTTAATATTGCACTTAGGCATGTTTGAGTGGTCTAAATGACGAGTTATGAGAAATTTAAAGTATTACTACTACTTCCGAACAATTCATTTAATTTCTTATCCATAGGAACTACACTTGGACACGTTATCAATCTCTTGGTTTGAGAAGAGCAGACATACAAATTTCATAATGAAATGAATTATAATTAGCTTATTTCAATACCAACACTTCAATATTTTTTTAAATTCAATAAAACAGTTATAGAAAAAAACAACAGACTTAAGATTTATGGATTTTCATAATCGATTTCGACACAAATGATAAAGATTGTTAACCCATCAAAAAATTGCGGTAATCATTAATTCTAATTTATTTAAGGCACCTCAACGAAATAAGGTCTCGTTGCTATCTCTTCTGAGTTCATGGAACAAATTACTTCGAGCGTAGCCTTAATTTTACCTATTAATTGAATTGCGCATGATAAGAAGCAATTAACGCTTTTAACTTTAAATGAAGTTAGAAACAAAAAAATATTTAACATACATTTGTTGCTCGGGAGTGATCGAGACCCCCTCTAAGCGCCAGTGGCTGCGCAGAAACCAAATCCGATATAGTTTTGGTTCTGTGCAGCCGCTGGCACTTATAGGGGCTACCATATTTAAGCCATCCTCGATCCATCGTATCGTTTACAGTTTTCCGATTGAAAATCAAACCTACGTCACCAAACTTGAGATAATAAATCAATGATTTATGAATGAATCATTAATTGATTTAGTTAAAAGCAACTATGTAAATGAAACGTCGCATCGTAAAGTGATCGAATTAGAATCGGATAATTTCATTTAAAATATTTGGTTTGTTCCAACGTATTTTTATGTTAAGCACAGCATATGGCGTACGCCAGGCCCTCACGTAAGAGGCTCGACGACGCCCATTTCGATCTTTCACGGGGGTTGTGAAAACCATGCCGGGCGGCCGGTTGATTTTTCATACCATGTTTTAATAACTGTAGGTACAAACAAATTTTCTCCAATGGTATAAGCACTTATGGGTATCGCTGAGTTGAGACTGACATCCCCAGTCGTGGAAGCGGTTTTCAGCTTCGGTTAGAGTCGGACCAGATTTTCTAAACTAAAAGAGATTGGATGGGAAATCGGAGGACGTTTAACGTTTGGGTATGTTGTCGGGCTAGACCCAGAAACTATGGGGTCCCAATTAAGGAAATATTTCATCTCAGTTGGAAACGTGGCCGCGCCAATGATAATGGTATTGACATAAATTTCTTGGCTTTGAAATCAATAACCATAAAGTTAAAAGCACAGCTCCATATTTAGATAACATGCAAATAAATGACCATGAATGTAATAAAATAATCGTTTAACTTGCTTCCAAGCATTAATACTTACATAGCTCCGTTAAATGTACATATAATGCAAATGGCTTAAAATAATTCAAGAATATCTTCTCAATAACCGAGGTCGTCGAGGTGCGTCGCGATATATGGACTGCACGCGTTTTAAATATTTTAAATATGAGCTATTATACGCCGACACAAAACATACTTAATAACACGTAGGCTTGTATAATGTGTTATAGTTTAAACGCACGCAGGCATTGTCCATAGCTCGCGTGTCGACGCAACCTTGCCACCGTTGCGCGTTCGTGGTTACAGCGCCAATACTATGTGGAGTCCATTCTGAGAGATCTGGACATATTAAACTATGCTATTCTATGATTTTATAATATTAAAAAAATATGTTTTACATTCTCATTGTATATTAGCAATTAGAATAGTGATTTTATAAGTAAATGAATTATAAGCTTATCTGCAAAGGTTGTTAACGTAATTATCGTCCAAGAGCCAACCTTGGTACATTTGAAGCAAAAATGGTAGTGTAAAATCCTTAAACTCATCTAATATAAATAATATAAAGGGGAAAGTTTGTAATAATGGATGGATGGATGGATGGATGGATGTTTGTTACTCTTTCACGTAAAAACTACTGAATGGATTCTAATGAAACTTTACAATAATATAGCTTACACATCAGAATAACACATAGGCTACAATTTATGTGCCCATGGGCTTTAGAACTTTCACGGGGCTGCGAAAACGATGCCGGTAGCGATACTTCACACTAGGGGGAGAGGAGCCGGGGGCGGTGGCGGGGAGCGGCGGCGGGGGGAGGGCAGACGTCGTGACTGTTTGGTGTCCGTTTGGCGAATTTTCAAGGCACTAGCGATTTGTAAAACTTAGTACATGTACATTTAACTACCCGGGAATTAGGATTGGCTAAATAGAATTCAGTTCCGCTTACGCTAAGATGGGGCTGTCATACAAACTGCAATGCTATGCACGGCTCGGCTTTGCGGGGGCAGCGCTTACTTTTACTGAAGTACGGCTTGGTATTTCCTGCAACTTTAGGACTACTTGGCATCACGCTAAATCGCCGGAGGAGCGACCAACAGAATAAAATCCTTGAGAACCAATTACTCGATTTAGATGTGCATTGTATCTACGTCTAGCCTGATTCTACTAAAAACTTATAGATTACATAATATAACGCTTCATTACCAGAAGGGTAAGTAGTGAGTCTTAAAGTCTTATAACATGCGAACCACTTACCTGATTTATATGCGTATTTTATCAATGTATAGCATCTCTGGGAGCAGTCAGGTTCGAGATGGGTTACTGTTTTCGATGTTGAGGCTGGCTGTGGGTTGGAGTCCACGCAAAACTTACCTACGTTACACGTTACTTACTAGGTAAGCAATGTAGCAGTGAAAGTGCAGAAAGGTTCTCGCGGCAAATGTTTTATTTTTAAATAGCCACCAAACGTCAACGAAGCTCTAAATGGGAATTATTGGATGTTTCTCATTAAATCATGCTATTTCGGCTCGAACGATCTTGTTTAAATTTGGTACATGGATACATTGTCCTGGACCAGTTTGACCCTATTTTGGACCAGTCATGTGGGCTACTTTTTATCCATGAGATAATTTAGCCGACACTAACCCGAGCGGAGCCGGGTACCGCAGCTAGTTATTTATAAAGTTATTAATTATTATAGTATTTGTACGTGAAAAAAGTCGGAAGTGTGAACCGACGCAGAATGAGCTTCCCTCCTTTTCGAACAGAAACGTTCTAGTTGGCGCGCAACTCCTTAAATTCTCCGACCCCAGTATGGCAGCGGCGTGCGACGTTCCAAGGTCTAGCTGGTGTGAGATATTTATTATTGGAGTTTTGTTTCTTGTTTTAGTATTGAGACAATTATATGAACCGTACAGCAAAATTAATCCACCATTTTTGCTATACGTATACCAAGGAAGACATGGCCATAATTTTAAAGCATAGATATAATTAATTATTTACTATTTGTACCATACGTCCGTTAATATGCAGTATAATCTATACTAATAATAAATCTGTAACCCCCCGTTCATGGAGTAAGTTGCTTTGTTTTCTAAGATACTTCGTTTGTAGACTTAATGTATGAAACTAAAACTAAATTGTCGATTAGAAATCAGTTCAGTATAAATGTATGTATGCATGTATGCATGTATGTATGTATGTATGTTCCTCCATAACTCTCAAACAGACTATCCGAATTAGATGAAACTTAGTGCACGTAGATTTAACCGCCCGAGAATCGGGATAGGCTAAATATAATACAGTTCCGCTGACGCTAAGATGTGGCTGTCATACAAACTGCAATGGCCTGCGCGGCTCGGCGGGAGGGGGGGGGGGGGGGGCGACGGCGCTTACTTTTACTAATGGTACCAAAGTACGGCTTGGTATTTCCCACAACTTTAGGACTACTTGGCATCACGCTAAATCGCCAGAGGTGCGACCAATGGAATAAAATACTTATTACTTGAGAACCAATTACTCGATTTAGATGCGGATTCTATCTACGTCTAGCCTGATTCTACTCAAAACGTATAGGCTACATAATATAACGCTTCGTTACCAGGGGTGAGTGTGCGGAAAGGTTCTGGCGGCAAATGTTTTTTTTTCAATAGCCACCCAATGTCAACGAAGTTCTAAATGGGAATTATTGGATGTTTCTCATTAAATCATGCTATTTCGGCTCAAACGATCTTGATAAAATTTGGTAGATGGATTTATATTATTTGGTAGAGCCAGTTTGACGTTCTTTTGGACCAGCCATGTGGCCTACTTCTTATCCATGAAAGAATTTAGCCGACACTAACCCGAGCGGAGCCGGGTACCGCAGCCAGTATTGTATAAGAATGTGTTTTATTTTTCTTACTTCAACCATATAAGAACATCCTATTCTGTGTAGCGCTGAAACACAATCAAACTAAGAGAAGTATTGTAAGAAAATACGGTTAGTGTGAGAGACAGATATTTTAAAATGTTTTATTCTATAAATTAAGAAGTCATTTAGAATTAATTGATTAAACATGTTTTAGTTTAACTTACCACTTTGCTAATTTGAATTGGAGTCACAATTTTGATGGCATTGCAATTTATTGACAAGGAAATAATTTTCGAGGATAAAATTATTGGTTTTAAGTAAACAGGTAGTGAAGTTTCACTTCTATATTTCTAAAGAATGTTTGGCATATTGGTTTACATATTCTTTAGTTATTTAGAATGTTTTAACAAAACTATATTTAAGAGTACATAAATGTTTTTTTATAGGAGATGGATTAGTCACAGACTAATGATCATAGTAAAATTGTTAAACATTCCTAATTAAAATTATCCTCAAATAGTAAAATGTTCACCAACTTCAAAATGAACGTTAACACCAGTAATTACAAAGTCTTAAGTTGGTACATCGATTTCGACACAAGGGCTAGTCATATCCTATAAAATATTTAATTCACTGAAAACTATTTGTCGATCTTGTTTATTAATTTGTGTCTTCATAACATATACTATGTACATATGTATTGATATGAGATGTTGAATGTTTTGCTTCTATGTACACCAATTGCGGCGATTGCGATTGTAATAACGCCAATTAATATCAGTGTGGGGTTTGTAAACATGTAATTTCATAATAGTTATTGATTCCGCTTATTCATTGGTTAGAAACTATTACAAGACAGGTAGATTATATTGAAATCGCCGATGATGAGGCATTTGTAAGCGATTCGTCCGTGTAGCGGGTAATTGAAGTGGTCACGGCAACCTAGGACGAGTTCTGGGTGTGCTATGTCATCGTTATATCGAAAATCAACCTGCGCATGCGCATGGGCATGGGAAGGTTGCCATTTATCCCGGTGTAAGAAAGGAATTTTCCAAGCTCAAGCTCTAACATTGATATTGAACAACTACAGGCACATTCGAAAAAAATGTGAATATGATAATGTTGTCCATCATGATTTGAATCGTATAAGGAGGACGAGCCAGTTATCGGTTAGATTAGGACTTATTTATGCGAACATTTTTGGAAATATATTTCAGAGAAAAAGAAAATATTATCACGACCATTCGTGTAATAGATTCATAGTTTTATTTATCCTCCATAAATAAGACATTCAATTCAAACAACCAAGCAATAATGGGTGAGAATGAGCATAGAGCAAAACTAGCTCTATTTTATGAGGGTTTAGGCCGGTTCCCTCTTAGCTCCATAGAAGAGTGGCACCGAGACGCAGCGAGACCGAGACCTCCTCGTCACCGCAGATAATGACTTCCATTGTAACTGGTCGCTCAGCTCCGATGCCGCAGCCTCAAAGCGCCTTCATATAATTTACCCGAAACACAAAGACTTCACCGTATAATGGTAATGATCGGGCGCGGCCGGTGGCATTGTTAGCACGTCCGATGGACAAAAAGGTGATCGGCTCACGGGCTCTCCCGTCCGACGGCACAGCGAGCTGGGGCGGTACCCTGAGACGGCGAGGCACTATCGAACGAAAGTTGCCAATGAAAGTTCGAGAGTGTCTAGTTTCATCCGAAGGCTACCAAACCAAGTTATATTCACGTTATGGGAACTGATTTGAAATTAAGCAATACGGTTATGTCGCTTGAGAAATGTACCTATATTTTATGTGAAAATGATTGGAATCTTTATGTTCATGGATAATGGGCATGACAAAACAACGCGCTTAGCGTAATGGTGCACAGGAAAGACATCATCTTCAACACTACTCCTGGCTTGTGTACTGTTCTTTTATATAACTGGACATGGATGGCTAAAAATACACCAAACTATTGCAATGATATTGGCCCAAGATTAGGTGCCATACCAGGACTTTACCAATTTATACTGCACGGTTACATCGAACTGGATAAAAAACATGGACAATTTTCAATGCTGCTTTGAACATTGTTTATTCAATACGATGTTACCAACCAAGGCGAGCTGAACCCTACCACCTAGTAGGAGGAGAGGACCTACAGTTTTACATGGATTCCGAACCATGAAACAGCTCGAATTCGAACCGAAATGCACTTATCCAACTCAGAAAGAGAAAGGAAAGTGGTGCATAACCGGTGAGAGGGATGAAAACCGATGACCACTGGCATCGGAGGTGATTCGACTCGCCCCTGAGCTACGAGCAGCTCAATCTAGTTATAGTCTTGTAATCATTATCTTAATATATTTAAACTAAATATTATGGATGCCTAAATGTATTTAAGTAACAGGGTATCGCTGTTGCACTATTTTTCAGTGTAGACAACCGTTTGATTTGATACGCTTGATGATACTTGGTCTATCAGTGGTGGCGACCGCTCGTCAAATCGATAATCATTCAGTCATCAGATCGAAACCCGCCTATTCATTAAATAAGGAGAAGCGTAAGTACGTTGCTCTCGTCTACTACAATTCTTATTTGAGTTTATTGGTCTTGCAGGCAGTCTGCGCGCACAAGTCAAATTTTATAACAACATGTAATTTTATATGCCGCTAACTAAGGTTCCCGGCTCAACTCGGGTCAATTGCGTTTTAAGGATTCACTCGAGCTAAGTTCGGTAAAATGTGATCATTTAATTTCATTTATGAAGAGTAAAGTCCAAAATTCTGCGGATTGGTAGATTGGGACTGACTAAGAAGGTCGGAGGGACGAATTTAACTGGGTTGGGCTGCCTTCGGAAAGCTTAAATATGCTCTGAGGTCTGACCTTCCGCACAAAATTAATACCCGAATATATGACCAGTGCGTCCCCACCGTTAAGACGTACGAATGTGAAACGTGGACTCCGACGGTCGCCATTGTCCACAGGTTGAAAGTTGCCCAGCGAGTAATGGAGCGAGCCATGCTGGGAGTATCGCTACGGGATATGGTACGAAAGAGGCAATCCGCCGACGTACCAAAGTAGTCGATATTGGACACCGGGTGGCTAAGCTCAAGCGGTAGTGGGCTGGTCACGTCATCCGAAGTGACGACGACCGTTGGAGTAACCGTGTCCTACACTGGCAGCCGTGGACAGGAAAACAGAGTGTGGGAAGACCACCCGTCAGGTGGGACGACGACATCAAGTGCGTCGGCGGAAAGCAGTGGTTCCGTGCCGCTGAGGGCCGGGAGGACTGGAGAAAAATTGGAGAGGCGTATGTCCAGCAGTGGACACAAACACGCTGACTGACTGAAAGTAAAGTAGTCAAACAATACTAAGTTACGCCACAAACTGTTAGATCCGCGGATTCGTGTGGATTACCTCTAGTCGTTTAGGAAAAGAACAATTTACGAAGACATGCAAACAGGAATTTCAGATGACAAGCGTAATGAATAAAGACTTGAATTTATTAATGCGTACAAATTTGGGGTGCATGTTCAATTTCAGCGTGTTACAGTATGTTTAACAACTAAAAATTGTATAGTTTGTAAGTCGAATAAAATATATTAAATATCGATCTGTTATAATTTTGAGTGCGTCAGTTTGAGTTTCTTTATTTCATCCATTAAATAATACATGCTCGGATTTGTCCGCATTAGAAGAACCAATAAGGACCTTCGCCGGATTTTTTTATATGTTTTTTTTTCTTTGATACTAATTAGTTTACAACGGCTGAAAGATAACTACTGTTCACAACAAACATCATATGTGTATGTAGGTGGAGAACAAACTTTTGAATACCATAATGGCATAGGTGACCTACTGGTTCTTTGTCGACTATATTTCTTAATTTCCTTATTTTTCAAAGAAAAATTTGAAACATAACTTCAGATCATTATTATTTCTTCATTTTTTATGAAACAATTTTGGTCTCATCCGTCCGTTAGCTATGTGTTTCTTACATTCTAAGTATATGGGTGCATCGAATAAAAACCCTATCTCCACTGAATCCATGACAACGGTACGTCAACATAATGCACCGAATCGTATTTATTAAAAATATATTTTAAAGTTCTACTAAAATACACACCGCTCGCAGCCAAGGGGTGCCTAACGCATGTGGTCTCCTGTGTCGAAAGACCACGGGTTCGAAACCCCGAGTGTGCATGTCTTTCTTATTAAAACTTTCCATGCATTGAAAATGCAGGTCACTTCATGGTTCATATGCAGTAAAAAGAGAAGGGTCCTGCCTTCTCTTTTTACCACATACGTAGTGGTCCAAGCGGCAATGAACAACTGTCGCAAATTCCATCCATTTCTGTGGAGCCGTCCATTAGCCGTTTTCCAAAAGGTTCTGGCATGATTCTAGTTCATACAATAATATGGTTGAACAAAAATTTCCTAGTGGAGACACGTATTGCTAGAGAGTCGTAACTGTTGTTAGCAGCTGCGACAGTAGTGCTGTCCTCAGAGAATCTTCTCGCTCCTCTCGATGACACACATGCACCTTTGTATATGTGCTCATATTTGTTTAAACCAGATCGTTATCGGCAGGTGGATGTATAATCGAATGAGTAGCTGGCGAGGGGTGCGGGGTGTGAAGCAGGGGCGGTGTGTCCGATAGTTCGCCGGCTAGCTGCCTAGTCATGCTCGTGCAATTTGTCTGGGCTTCGTTAAATCATGATTAGCCACAATGCTTTCGGTCGCTATTAATGACTTGAAGGCCCGAGAGTGCTTCGGTAATAAAATATCGCGTTATCTCTTTTAATAAATCAAAGAAAGTTAGTGGCGCGCGTTGCAGCGGCGCGGCGGGACCGCGTAGAGGTGCTTCGAGCGACGGGAGCGCTTCGTGGAAAAGATGCGGTCCTATATCTCCTAATTATTGACACCTCTTTTACGTGAGTGGAACTTCATAATTTAAATAGAATCACGCCTTTTACCCGAAGGGTTCGGCTGAGATCAAATGACCAACGTAAGGTACGATAACAGGATACATTTATGGCTTATTCAACAGGAATTCATTCTTTCATACGTGCTATTAGATTACGGTGCTACGGATTATAATTCCGATTTTAAAATGCTTCCTATGCTTACATATTTATTTTTAGCTGGTATTAATGCGATTTTTGTAAATGACATATTAAACAAATTATTTATTTAAAGCATATCCAACTTCTTTACTGATTATTATAAAATAATTAGCGCGAAGGGACCATTTGGAGTAATATGAGTAAAGATAGAGTGTGACACAATTGTGGTGACAATGTCAAAAAGCATAAATACATTTATTGTTGTATATGTATTGTTTATTCATCATCCATAGACAGTACTGTACACTGCACACGGATTTGTCATATTTTAACATTGGCCAGTTCAGCAAAACAAAACACAGCGAAGAAGAACTGGCAAGAAACTCCGCTGTTTTTTTTTTCAACGTCCACTTAATCTGAATTTACAAAAGCGTTTGTAATTTTTTTACAAAAACACAGGTTGTAAACCTTAACAATCTTATTGGAAAAAATGTATTGCATAACTAACTGGAATCCAATTCCACAGTGACAACCTGCGCAGAGGGAAGGTGCGGCGCATGACACGGCATATCCCCGTACTTAAGAGTCTTTATACTATCTTAGTATGTCTGCCTGAAGGGAAGTGATATTGTGAGCTCTGATGCCTTTACTGGTTCGGCAGCTCGATCGGATCATATAAAACGAACGCTACCTAGTGAGTAGTCGATACTTACGCCTATCTCGTTGGTGTTGATGATGTTGATACAAAACAGCACTATAGGCCCTTTATTTAGGCTCAATACACCCATGGACCTTATTTAGCTTCTTTCTTAGCAACACCAAGGCAACTGTATCAAATTTACTACATTACAGTACACAAATAAGAGGTGAATTGGGCTTATACTATTTCATATGTAAAGCTTACTCATGGTTTGTTTATATAATACTTAATATTAAATACTCTCGTTTTTATTTAACCGCAAAATTATTAGTGATTTTCTGTGAATTTATGGAAAAGACACTATATCACCGCACGTAAAATCACACAAAAGCTCTGTAAAATTCTAGAACCTTGTGGGATATACACACAGCCAAAACATTTATTATTAAACAGTTATTTCAACCGATTAAACAGTACCCCTTGATAAAAATAACACGTGTGACAAATGAGAAGATTTTTAAACGGTTAGCCACTACCTACGAATATATACCTATTAAACTTCTCAAACACCCAAAGGTCGGCTGGAAGAAATCTCTTCGAGGGATAAGCCCGCCTTTGCGCCCCACTTATGTTGTTTTTGCACTATACTTTCTTTTGTAAATTGTTTTTTTTTTGTAGCGTGATAAAGAATTTTCAATCAATCAATCAATCTTTTTGATTGAACATTAAGACTGTTCATGCCCTGTATCAGGCAACATGTATCAGTCGTGCAACTGTCCAGTTTCAAGAGGTACAGTAATTTTAACAGATTGGGCAGTACCTTTTCACTGAATATAAGAGGAATAAAAAAAATACTAAAGCTAAAAACAGTTTCCACACAGTTAGGGAAACAGTAAGAGAAAACAGTTATGGCACATGGTGAAACAAATAATTAAAAGATACAGTAACCTTTAATGATTAAGGCACAGTTAGATCAATGATATTTTTTACTGATATATTAATATCACTTCACTTACCTGGATTGGTAGGCATAGATGATAAAAAGATTATAACAATCTCTGTAAGTATATAAAAGATCGTGGTTTTTTTCTTAATTTTCCACAATTTTTTTTTTTACTAAACTACCTAGACCTAATTTCTAGAGTTAATCTTTGTGCAAGGTTATTTGGGCTCACAATGACGTCGCGTGTATCAAAACACTGTTTCAAAATGACCTTCCAAAGTTTGGGCAAAAAAGAAGGCAAAGGAAGAAAGTAAGATTTTCTTTGAGGAGAGGGACCCTGCATGGTATAGTAATTCTCTGTATGATAAATATGGTGGAAGGGTGGCACAGTTTTTTTTGCATTGAAAGAAAATATGTCTAGAATGATATGACTAAATAGAACGTTGTGAAAAAAAATATGTATTTTAAAAACCTACTAATTAAAAGATATCCCGAAGGTTTATCCAAAAAAGGTTTTCCATTCGACCAGTTCTTAGTAGAGCCATATTTCTTTTATGAAAATGTCATTAAAAAGCTTACAAATGAGTCGTAATAAATACGCAGGTTTATTTGAAGCTAAGTCCACAAACACCGTCCTTAAGTAAATAATCGAGTTAATTGACCGGTAATTTAGTAGCGTTGCGTTTTATTTGTATTGATTGGAAAAGGAAGCGAGAATTGTCACGCCTTTGAAGATTTAGTGCGTCCACTCTCCCCGCCCTACCTCCCCCACCGCACCGCCACCCCCCGCTCCGACAGCCGATAGAGACGTGAAAAGACAGATCGTGCCTAATGGATCGGAATACCAACACTTTTATTTGTCTTAATTGACTGTTTGTTTGGATTGAGACACGCCGGAAGTTTTACGGAACAAGCTGTTTTAAAGTGTGTTTGTAGTAATTAAATAGGTGTTTGCCTCTAAACTAGGGTCGACATTTTAGAACGAATATACCTAGTCAGGTCATTCGTTCTGTCACATAATCAAAACTTTTTAAGTAAGCACATAATCAAAACTTTTGAATTAAGAATTCTGGCCACAAAAATATTCATTTAATTCGAATTTAGAAATAGTAAAAATGTGTGCGAATTCCATTCATTTTTAAATATGGAGTGGACACTTAAAGAAGACCGAGTGGCGGTTATTGCATTGTATCGGTGCAGTTTTGCGCCAAATCAGATTTGAAATTTAAATATAAACAAAAGGTACTTTTATTGCTCCATCAAAAGATACAATTGAGATGCAAGTGTAGAAAACATAAAAAGAAGTGGTCGCTTTCGCACTGTTAGATCTCCAGCAGTGATGAAATCTGTGAAGCCACGAATTAAAAGAAAAGGAAATCATGCGTAAGCAGAAACTGTTGGCCCTTCAGCATGTCGATTCTCGACACTCTATTGACTTTACAATCGAGTCGATCGATTGCCAAATTTCAATCCAGTTGCGTTTGAATTTGGTATTCTTGAGTTCAACTGTGTTCGGATTTTGCGATCGAATAGCATGTTAGCAGACCGAAGTGAAGTTTGCATCAGGGTCGCAGCAAGTTAGTAGTCCAACTAGCAACGCTTTTCAAGCAAACTAGGTTGATTCATATTTTAGCGTACAATAGAGAGGGATAGAAGATAGAATACATATAGGGCATGGTTGTCGAACCCATAACACAACGCACTTCGTAAATAGAACGTTTTTTTCCATTTCCCGCGTTTTTGTTCCGTGTTGTTTGTCGGAGTCGATAATTTGATTTCGGTATAATTTCATTATTAAGAATGGTTTTCCTACAGTTTGAGCATTGTACTGACAACTTAGTAATAAACTATAGAGTTTTTTTAAATATCTCCTCACTACGTAATTAAAATGAGTGTGTGAAATGCAAATATTGTGTTGTAAATAATGAATAAACATAGTCAATGCCTTCTTCTATTAATGACTTTAATTTTAAGGAAATAAAGGCATATGAAAAATTGTGGGATGGTTTACATATCCGATAGAACGTGAGACCGGTGCTTGTGACATTGCCGTAGAAGCCCTTTAGCCTAACATTTTTTGGATTACTCCCCGAAGCATAAAATTATAATGATGTGAGTACAAACAGAAAATAACATTTATTTATATCTTATCTGTTTTTTTGTTATTTTCATTGACATTGAGCATGCATTCAGTTAATAAGTAAGGTTTCAAGATAATATTTTGAACGAGGCAGGTTGAGACAAACCGAACACACGACTCAAACAAAAAAAAACACTACAGCCGGGGCGAGCCGAGTCCTTCACCTTCGAAGCGCCAGCGGTGCACACACAGCAACCAAATCTGATCCAGTTTTGTTTCTGCGCAGCCGCCGGCGCCGCTTATAAAGGGAATTGGTTTAGGATTTTTTTAGAGGTTTTGAATTTAAATTAATTGAAGTGAGGTTATGTTGTATGCAAAAACATTTACTTAGAGAAATATTGTTTTTGTTGAATTCAAAGTCATCAAATATTTTCCATAGACGTTGTAACAGGAATGCAATAAAAATATCCCACTTTGATCGCATAAAATAATCCAACCGGTCTCAAAAAGTATCTTTTTTATAAACTGGAAAGAAATTGATCCTAACCCAGTTCCAATCCAGTTAAATAATGTCGGGAATACCGATTCTGATGTTTCTCCATACATCGCGATGACAGTTCGATCGCAAACTCGCTCGAAATTAATTCCGCTACTACTCGCTGGATCGAGGGCGCTGCTTTCGTTTTCAAGAATACCAAAGAGCTGTCTGTCAACTTGCTAAGGATAGAGTAAGTTCAATCGAGTGTCGGGAATCGCCATGCTGATAGGGTTAAGCCAAATCATGGTGAAGCTTATTGAAAAACAGGACATAGTATAGATGCGCATTTAATAGACCTGAGATCACAAGAGATCACGCGTTTTGTTGTAGTGATCTGCGGGATAAAACACCATGAAATGATTTTTTCGGATGATATTTTTTTTATTGTGGAGGAGAGTTACAATAAACAAAAAGATAAAGTGTACCCCCACAACAGTGACGAAGCGAGCAGCCACATACCACATGTCCATTGTCACTCATGGTTTGGCTGGGAGTCTTAACTGAGGTATGTTTTTGTGAAAAAGGCGTAAAAACTAATACAGTTGTGTACCAAATTACAGCCCTTACTGAGGTCCTCAGAAACCTTGTGAAATTTATTTCTAATAGCATGTTCAACAACAGACACTGGGCATTTCAGCAAGATTCTGCGCCAGCTCATTAAGCGAAAAGCACGAAAAACTGGCTGCCGGCGCGTGAAATTGACTTCATCCGGCACGAAGACTGGCCTGTCCTATAGGAGAAAAATATAGGAACACTTTGTGGAAAGGGCTCAAAGCCTCATTCTGATTTGGAGTCACTCAGGAAATTCTCGATCATAGCAGCCGTAGATATTGATTTGGACCTCGTTCGTGCTGCCATAGACGGCTGGCCGCACAGGCTCAAGGCTTGTATTCAAATTCGCGGGGGTTATTTTGAATAAGCTTGGTTGGCATAATCATTTATGATTTATTAAGTTTATTTTTATTATTAATGGTTACTATAAAAACAAACATGTCTTAATTATTATTTTATTACATGTGACAGAACTTATGCCCCGACTAGGTAGAGTCGAAAGTTAAATATACATTTCTGAAGCATTACGTAACCTAGATTACTAATATTGCATTGAGGATGTCTTATTTCGAAAGTTAAATAGTAGCATTGGTAGACACACTCGAATGACACAGCTTCAACGGTCGGACGGTCAACCATTAAAACCTGACCGCGCTTACTGTTTCTTAACCTTGATGATCTAACATCGAGCTACTGAGGCAGTCAGACAATTTTAATGAAACTAATGAAGTGTTGCGATTTCGAAAATTGTTTCAATTCAATCAACATAATTAAATACACCTGTGGAACTGCTTTTTCATTTAGCAAATAAGAGCATCGCTGGATGCCAGAAAGAGCAAACTAGTTAGTGGTAGAGTGGCAGCACGTCGCGTCCACCTAAATGAATTATTACCGGTATTATGAAGAAGATAAAAGGATACGGCGAAGCAATCAGGAGTCACCCGCGGCGCATGCGCACCGGAGCACTGTCGGAAGGTGTCGCTGGCAGCGGGGCGCCTTCGCTCTGCGTGCTGCGGACCGATCCATCCATTTTGGGATACGTTCGAATGTGTGCGACTGCGACACGGCGACCGTGCGACAGTCCGGATGCTCAGTGGTGTGGCTTCGGCACGTAAAATAATGCAATCGGGCTTACTGAATTTCTTTCCATGAATTTAGTAAGAGGAGACTGAGGGATTCATAATTTGTGGTTCCTTCCTTGCTAGGTGGTAGCCTAGTTTGGGTACTGTTGCATTGCATGAGCGATTATCGCGGAAAATGCGGGAATAATGCTCTGTTATGCATATATAGTTCCTTTATAATGTGTAATCTGTGCTAATATCATGACAGTATTAGCAATCTATTTACAGGTACATAAAAAAAAACATTATCAGATAAAATATCTTTGGAGTGTTCTAGTAATGATAAATAGATTTTTACGATAAAAGATTGTCCAACCGCTATTTAAAAATAGTCCAGTTATATTAGTAATATCAATAATTGGTGTTAACTTAGACATTGTGCTTTTATTATTGAAACTGTAAGAGATTAAGTTTTCGCATGACTAAACATTATCGGTAAAGGTCTCACACATGTTACTTTATTACCTGATTATCTTGGCTTGATAATTAGGTGTAACAAGTTAATATCATGACAAGATAGCATGGAAATGAAGTTAATTATTCATGTTATTGCTCTTATATGCAATCATTCAAATGGAGATAAAAATATATATAAATAAACAAATATTTCAATTACCTTAGAGTATTTTTTACACTCGTGAATACAAAACGGTGTGTCGCATTTAAATATTGGTCGCAGTTGCATTCATTAAAATATTGCTTGAACTTTTATTTGAAGGCCTTCCGAATAGTGGTAGCTTGCTGCCTTTGATAGCAACAAAGGCGCGAATTAACCGTTCCAATCATTGAATGATCAAATTAAACATCAAAACGTGATATTTCTAAATCCGTAACGAGGCTAACCTTTATATGTAAAAGTCGTGAGCAGGGTACAAAGGTTCCCAGAAGAGATTGAGAGCAGTAAGACTTTAACTAGTAAAATAAGTTTATTTCGAAATCATAAAGCAACCCGAATACGACGTAAAAAGTATATTTCTCAAGAAAATGAAAAGTGCATCTCTTTTTATTTTCTCAGTTTCACGCAAGGCTTCCACACGGATTCCACAGCCTTTTCAATTTTAATTTCCACAGAATTATCAAAATACGAGAAAACTAAAATGCTTGAATGTAATTTACTCTCTGCTAAAACATTATACTAAATTGATAAGAAATAAATAATTGGTCAAATAAATTAAATTTAAAGAAAGAAGAAAACGAATAGAAACATTCTAATAACAAATATTAAATTAGAGCATGAACGACGACATCTACATACATGAGAAGTTTTGATCTTGATTAGATATTTTCTCGTTTTTAGGGTTTCGTACCCAAAGGGTGAAAACGGAACCCTATTACTAGTCCGTCCGTCCGTCTGTCACAGGGCTGTATCTCATGAACCGTAACAGGTAGGATGCTGAAAATTTCACAGATTGTGTATTTATTTTGCCGCTATAACTATAAATTAAAAGGTAAAATTAAAAAATAATACAAAATAAAGGGGGCCCCCATACAAATCACGTGATTTTTAGGTGATAAATCATGTACGATGGAACGGAACCCTTCGTACCCGAGTCCGACTCGCACTTGGCCGGTTTTGTACCTACTAATCAACAAAGCTATTCATACAATTTCGTTGCGTTTGACACATTGTAGATGTCGCTTATAAAGAAAAAAATCATGGATCATTTATCGTATTTATGTTTATCGTATTTTTTCTGTTTGAAGTACTTTTACGAAATGCTGACATGTTATATAGATTATTCCAATATTATTGCCAAGACACTTCCCAAAAATAACAAGTCGATGGTCGGCACACGTAAAAAAATTTACGTTATTATAATCCAACGCCTACCTTCATCGGCAATTTTTCAGTGTATTTGTCCACTTGAAACCAAAACTACTTACCCGATTACGGCGCGGCTCTTATTGTCATGCTAAATCACCTAAGGGATGAGTTGTCAGGTTATATTTAGTGATTTCGACGTAAAATTAACTGTTGTTCATCAAAATTTAGCGCTGACGGAACAGTGGAGCTTGCTAAGTATTATATTATTAAAATAATTTGATGTGTAACACCACAATTATATTTCCAACATTTCATAAAAAGGTGCCATCTTGCATCCATCGAAGTTCTAGCTAGCATTCAGAATCACCATAAGGTCTGTATGCAGGTTTATTGTTATACTAATTTTAAGTAAGTTTATTACATAATTAATATATGTATGTATGTACCGAATGTATACATAGTTATAGGTTATTATAATAAGAAATCTTTTCGAGGAAAAACCCTCCTTTGCGCCCCACTTATTATGTTGTTTTTTTTGTTTATAATATATTATTGTAAATTGTTTTTGTGGCGTATTTAAAAAAAATCAATCAATCAATCAAGGTCTTAAATGGCTCTCCGAAACAATTTCTTTTAAGATATTACCTACTCTTAAAATTACGTCTTAAGCGCTTTTTCAATCGAGGCTCAACAAAAACGTGTTTCGAGTAAGGTAAAATTTAATTTAACTTGCTCACAGATTACAGCACGTAGATGACACAGTCACACGATCATCAAAACACTTGTCGGACCAATCGAAGTTTTAATAGGAAGGCCTACCCGTGTTGATGGCGATGGCGGAGTCGGCGCGGGCGCAGAGGTGAGTCGACAATTTTAGACAATAGCTTGCGTAACTTATAGCCCAAATCGATCGAGACTTACGAGCCGAAACCGAGAGCCTTCTCGTTAATATATTTAGACCAGTAAAAAGCAGTGTGGCGCCAGCAATAATTGGTATTTTTTGTATCAAATAAATTATATTTTTTTTCATACTTTACGTCAAATTTGAGTAAGTAAATAATATTCAAACGACGTTGTTTTAAACATGTTCATACAGGCAAATTCATTTATACTTACTCACATATTAAAAACTTCATCCTAAAAGCCTAAATGTAAAGATAAATGTTACATAAAATGCATGTGTATAAACATGAAATTAAATCTTCGGAAAATAATCTAAAAATAATATCGGTTTTTTGGTTTTTATTTACTATTTTATTGTATCTTATACTGTATCTATTAAATATGTCTTTAGGCTGTGTTTTTTTTTATGGAAAACAAATGTTTATAAATTCAATTCATATTATCTAGTGAATATTAAGGAGAGCAGCTATATTATCTCAGCCCTGGGGCGCGTGACCTTGATTCTCTTGCCCGATGTCAAAGTTTGAATCGTTCATGCATAAATTTGTTTCTCTTTCTGAGTTGGATGATTGCATTTTGGAAAGACTGCAAGCTGTTAAGAAACTATTTAAAACAGTAGGCCATGGTTGGCCAGGTTTCCATACAGTAGCCCTACCATGAGTTTTTTATCGAACGAACGAAAAATATCATCGAATGTTCACGAACGAGATCGAACAGCGTTACAGTAGCCCTACCATGAGTTTTGGTGATGTTCACTTCGATCAACGTTAACGAAATTTTTGTATGGGGAAAATTGCAGCGCCTCTAGCGTACGATCTTATTACTAAAAACGGCACTACGAGTTCATATTCACGCTCGTTGTCGAGCATCACGAACGTTATCGAACGACGACGCGATACGGTTGTATGAAAAACGGTACCATGAGTGTACATTTTGACAGTTCAACGTGATCACTTCGATAACGTTATTCGAATTTCTTTTCACTAGTCATATCTTGGGTGAAAGGACGATCGAACACACATTTTAGTGCCAAGGATGAAAAACCCAGCGTATTTCATGTCAATTTCTGAATTCAATATTATGTTAGCAACTTAATAATGAGTACACTACAACTCTACGTAAAAAAATACTATTCGAAATATTTTTTAACGGTTTATTTTATTTATAAACATTTCTTCAAACCTGTTTCAGGAATTAATTTATTTTTAATAATTTAATTTATGTAGGTGTATTTCCTCAATACATATTTTTTTATGCAAAGAAAATAAAGCATTAAAAACATAACCTGTATCGGTAATCAATAAGAAAAATAAAACAATGATAATAGCATCCAAGAAAACCAAAGTCAAACATTGACAAAACATTTGCGCGAAATGGGTAACTAGGTATATGATGACAGACAGATGATACGCCCTATGAGTCACGCTTATTGTCTCGCGCCGCCCGCCGCCGGCAAAATACGTTAGTTATTTATTCGGTGGTATCGGTCAACAAATATCGTCACAAAATATCGGCTGCCAACAATCGACGGTTTGTGGTATGTTTTTACTAGTAAACTTAGCAAATTTATACTCAATTTATCATAGTGCGGTCCTATTTTATCGCATGCGAAAGAAGATACGGACACTGTTAATCACGGCCTACTCACTATCTTCCATTATTTCTTGTCTCTGGTCGAACGCAACGTTCATCGAGCGTTCGATAAGCGATCCGTCGGTGAATAAAGTAACCCATGGTAGCGACTGTACCGCTGTTCGATGTCGTTCGTGAACATTCGATGATATTTTTCGTTCGTTCGATAGAAAACTCATGGTAGGGCTACAGTCGCTACCATGGGTTACTTTATTCACCGACGGATCGCGTATCGAACGCTCGATGAACGTTGCGTTCGACCAGAGACAAGAAATAATGGAAGATAGTGAGTAGGCCGTGATTAACAGTGTCTGTATCTTCTTTCGCATGAGATAAAATAGGACGGCACTATTATTAATTGAGTTTAAATTTGCTAAGTTTACTATGAAAAACATACCACAAACCGTCGATTGTTGGCAGCCGATATTTTGTAACAAAAAAAGGTTCTGTGGCCGGCGGCGTACGGCGCTCGACAAAAAGCGTGACTCATAGGGCGTACCATCTGTAAATAGTATCATATACCTAGTTACCCATTTCGCGCAAATGTTTTGTCAATGTTTGACTTTGGTTTTCTTGAATGCAATTACAATTGTTTTATTTTTCTTATTGATTACCCATACAGGTTATGTTTTGAATGCTTTATTTTCTTTGCATAAAAAAAGATGTATTGAGAAAATACACCTATATAAATTAAATTTTTAAAAATTAATTAATTCCTGAAACAGGTTTGAAGAAACGTTTATAAATAAAATAAACCCTTAAAACATTTTTTCGAATTGTATTTTTTTACGTATAGTTGTAGTGTACTCATTAATAAGTTGCTAACGTAATATTGAATTCAGAAATTGGCATGAAATACGCTTGGATTTTTCATCCGTGGCACTAAAATGTGTGTTCGATCGTCCTTTCACCCAAGATATGACTAGTGAAAAGAAATTCGAATAACGTTATCGAAGTGATCACGTTGAACTGTCAAAATGTACACTCATGGTACCGTTTTTCATACAACCGTATCGCGTCGTCGTTCGATAACGTTCGTGATGCTCGACAACGAGCGTGAATATGAACTCGTAGTGCCGTTTTAGTAATGAGATCGTACGCTAGAGGCGCTGCAATTTTCTCCATACAAAAATTTCGTTAACGTTGATCGAAGTGAACATCACCAAAACTCATGGTAGGGCTACAGTTCCATGCAGTGAAAAAGATAAAGTTCAGGCATCTAATTCCTACAGAAACGCGGTGTGGTATTAGCCATCGATTTCCAGTTACATGAAAATTCAACATGGTTCCGTAATGAAATAAAATAAAACGGTTTATTATTTCTAATGTTTCTTCCCAAAGTTTGTCAATGAAACCGCTCAGTGAAGACAGTTTTTTCAGCACTTGAGCTATTTCTCTTGGACTACGCTCTGACGAGCCCCCGCGACAGCGGTAGGTACTACAGGCTACTTGATCGAACAGACTATTTTTATCTTTTGATTGATTGCATTCTTTATTTCGACGCGCCTATAAAAGCTACCCTACCTTACGTGTTAACGTAATATTTTAACGCAAGGTGCAAAATAGTTTGGTCTGTTAATTTCAAGATTTTTTATTATTTTTTTTCCTTCGTAATGATTGGCAGAAATAGTAAACACTTCAACTATGTTCGTTGCTGTTGCATAAAATTAAGTATTTAAATTGTGTTCACTTCTTATGCACAGTGTAAATTCTTAAATGGCCTAATAAAACTCTAAATTTGGAGTGAATACAACAACAAGAAGTTATGAATGAGGTTAAGGATCAAAATCCTTAAGATACAGTGGACTATTTCTTTATGTAAAATATGGCTACAAGGAAGTAAGTCGGATTTTTAAATATAATGTGATATATAATTATAATATAATCAACAGTGAAGCAAAAGCTTGCACTATATTCATAAAGTAGGTTTCTTTGTTTAATTAATATGGCCTCGCTTCTCGGTTGATTCTATGCAAATACTTACATATAATCATAATATTATTTGATTATATATTATAATTATTATATTATAATGACTTTAAATTTGTTATCAAATAAATAAGTTGTTAGTTATGCAAACAATATCGTAAAGTATGGTTTTTATAAGCTAGAAAATAATTTTAGTCATGTTCTGTTGCAAACTTCGTGTGTTGTAATTGTTAGCATAAATGAAAACTTTGAGTTTGTTTACTTTTGAAGAATTCGCTTCTTGCATATACTCACATTTTTAGAGTTCCGCAACAAAGGGTGCCAACGGAACCCTATTACTAAGCCCTTCGCTGTCCGTCCGCCCGCCCGTCCGTCTGTCACGGGTCTGTATCTCGTGCACCGTAATAGATAAGAGGCTGAAATATCTACAGAGTGTGTATTTATTTTGACGCTATAACAACAAAAAGGTAACTTTAAAAAATAATACGAATTTAACTATAAAAAAAACGTATTTTTTGTGTTAAATCTTGTACGATGGTACGGAACCCTTCGGTGCGAGTCGGACTCAAATTTGGCCGGTTTTTATTTCAAATCTATCACGATGCGTAGTTTGAAAAAGAACACTTTCCTGCGATGTAGGTAAGTAATAAGTTGATTTTGAAACATAATATTGTTTTTACTTTCTTTTAATGAAGACGAAAAAGTAATGATAGTTCAAGGATATTGTTTGGCAAATTAAACTTAATTAAAATATCGTAAACCTATTTCACCCTACCACTTCGAAAACAGCTTTTGAAATGTATAGAAATAAATCTACCAACGCACTTTGACCGTTTCAATCTGCGTTTCAGCTTTAATTATACACTCAATACAATTGATTGAACGGGCACAGGGTAATGGAAAATACCTTCGTTCCGTTACTTAAAATTGATATAACAACGTAATGAAATATTCGGTACGAGTAGATTGTTACGCGCAGGCGGGGCGGCGGCGGCGCGGGCGCAGAATGAATGCGCGCGCGGGCGAGCATGACTATTGTTGGATCTTGGTTTGATCCAAATTGAATTAAAATTAAATTATTTCAATCAATGTCAGAAAGGAAAGTCAAACTTGCCTACTTATAATTATTTCTCTAGCAACAAAACAATGTATTTTCGCGGAATTGTAATCTTTCACTCTTGCTCTTCAGGTTCAACGTTCACCCTCAACTGACTAGAGTAAGATCATTTAGTAGTAAAAGTGGCATTTTATAAAATGTGTATGAATATAGTATTTTTTTGATCTGGCTTCCGAATGTAAATCTAATTGACCACTGTCAAACATTATCATTAGACAATATGTAATTTACTTTGTTACTCCAGCTGTTGCGATCACTTATAAGACTGGAATAATTGTTTCAACGCTCAGAATCCACCTGGGAACTTTTGCCGATAATCGTGCTTGGAATCCTTAAAAAATATTGATGCAATTAAGCAATATACATTTTTAACACATGTACAAATTCTTGGCGAAAGAGATATACAAAAAACAACACGAACTCGAGTTAATATAATGCCAAGAGCGTGGGGCGAGCTTTCAAATTATACTTAAACTTAAATAATAAGTGACCCGTTTCGTGCAAAGTTTTTTGTAAAATGCGACCGGAATCGTCACGAGCTGCGAACAATTTGCAAATGCGCCCCTTGCTCATGCCCATTGCCTTCTATAATGCAGCTAGCGAGTTGCTGGAAATTCAATATTTTATTGTATACGAGTGTTGCCACAGCATTTTAGCTCTTGCAGGGGAATTATTTAAGTACTTTATCGGCAGCCGGTGGCCTGGTGTGTTATGATGTTATTGTGAGAAAGTGCGGTGTGCACGCGTGTCGGAAAGAGGTGTCTCTGTTGCAATTATCGCAATTGGCTCGCTCGGACCAACACCGACACAACTGCGCCTCCCAACTCTAACACATTTACACTACACACACATACACACCCTGTACGTGCCTGTAGAGATTTTTCTAATCATTACTTGCATTATCTTTGTCTTATTTATGTTTTATTTTATATATTGTTTAAGGAATTGGACATAGATAGCTAATAGTACACCTATACGCCATGATATCAGCCCAACATGCCGCATAGGAACTAGCTACCTTGACAGATCCTTCCTTATATTGCACGGTAACATTGAACTGGATGGAAAATACGAACAATTTTCGAAGAATAGAACATTATTTTAAATAAAAAACATCTTATAAACATCGATACACCTGGACCAATTTAATAATACGTTTCTCTACTTAAATCCTTTATAATCCTTTACTGGTTTTAAATAACTTTGTTGAATGTTTGCACCACAAAAGAGGTAAACAAATCTGAAAATTAACTTTTAATCTGAACTGGTTTGCGCATGTAATTATACCATTTTACAGCCCGCCTGCTGTAATTATTGCTAAAAGGTATACAATAACGGTTTTTTTTATTATTTATTAGCCGAGCAATATAAGTAAGGTCCTGGCATGGCACCTAGTTCCCATGTGGACAGGCTAATATCGGACGGTCTTGGTATTAGCCATCCATGTCCAGTTACATAAAAAAAACAAAGTTTGGGAGAAAGGAGAAAATCTAAATAACTGCTCAAAGTAGTCAAGCTCAACTGTTTTGAATTACTAAAATATATAATTTTTTTTCATTATAAATCAGCGTTTTTATTTTCTTATGGACTTGCACGGGCTGCATTAGATGCAAGACAAAAGGAGATCGTTAAAAATAAATCTCTACACACATACTGTCACACTTCGCTGTGGCCATCGCGACAGTGTGCCATCAATGAGATAGGACGTCAACGAATGCCACCACCACCGTTACTCACGGTGCGGTCATCCGTGCTCGCTTGCCGATCACATTTACACAAATGGGGAAAGCGCGCGCTGCATAGAACACAGATACGCGAACCGATAGCGTATAGCGTGTGAATTATTCTGAATTCAAGGTGACATGGGTACCTTGACTGATGCGAGCACATTCATGGGCATAGCCAATAGAGGTGAATTATTCGAAAAGGATACAATTATATAGAAATTCAAGGGAAATCATATACATTTTTGAACTGCTCAGAGGGGGGGGGGAGGACTTGCCTTCTATGCCTGAAGGTTGGGGCTTGAATCTCCGCCCCGTTCATGCACCGCTTTCTTTTTATTTCTGAGTAGGAAAAAAGCATTTCAAGGAATGTGATATGTATAATCGACCGTGAAGCAAGGACACATTAATTGAAGAAACTTTACAATTCATATACTGCAAAGCTGGAATCGAACCAGCAAAACATACCATTCGCGGGTATTACGTCTTCCGATTTCGCCACCTGCTGCAATAACCATAATTTGGAATTCTCCTACAGTGCCTCCTCCCGTAATCAATGCCTCTTACTAACACACTGCTTAGCATAGCATTTCGTTACGGTTCGGAATCAATGTAAAAATGTAGATCCGCTTTCCGTTGTAAATAAAATATGTAGGTTAAGCTTGCCCGGGTAGGTACCATCGCCTCGGATGAAAAGATGGTCGGAGCGTCAATGAAAAATTGTCCGTGTTTTGCATCCAATTAAATTTTGCCACGATCACAAAGGGAAGGTCCTGGCATGGCACCTCCGGAAACGAGGTGTGTTGGGCTCTAGTGTATAAAAAATATATCATGTGAATGTAATAACAGTTTCTGTCGCGGTTGGTAATGTCTGTAGAAGTGAGGTGAAACAAACTTCAATGGAATTGTTGACCGTAAAAAAGGTTAACTGAAACCACAGTATCCAGTTACGTATGAGTAACGCGCCCTTACAGGAGCAGTGGGGCGTGCTGCCTCCTAGCGTGGGGACTAGACAAGTTTGGGCGCACTTTAGTGGCTTTAGAGGCTGGCCAGTTGTCCGTAGGTACAGACGGCATCACATAAATCGTCACTTTTTTTTACTCGAGACGAAAAAAATATTCCGACTGAAAGAGTGCGCGTGTGCACTGTATAATTAGTTAGTACTATGTTTATAGTATTTATCTTTAAGGGCTTATGCCTAAACTGTTTAGTTTATTAGTTTTTTGATGATATATACTCCTGTTGATCAGTATATTTATTTATCGACTTCATGTATGGACATTACTTTGTTTGAAGAAAATGTTAATAAAATAAAGTTCTAAATGTTTTGCGGTCATGCAAGAGTTTTTTTTTAAAAGAAAGGGAAAGAAGCATGTCTAATGTTGAACACAACCACAAGAAATGTATATATTTTTTAGCTGCTGGAATAGGCCTACTTTATTTTTATGCCAGTTAATATCAGTGCATGCTTAATTATCAATATTTACAATTTTGCCCTGAATTGTACAGATGATCAGAGATCGGAATTAATTTGAATGAAATGATGATAGCATCCTCCAACAATACTTTAACCTAAACTAAAAAACCGAGCAACCAAACTATAGTTTACTACGGATTGCGTTTTCTAAGGTCTTAACAAAATGTGCACCTAATCTGGTATGAGTGTAGGTTTTGAACACCAGAGCGGTATCTATTTAGGTATTGGGCACGCAACTTATCACCCCGATGCCTAATCCGCGCTGTCAGAGTTCAGTCGGCTGCGCTGATCGCGTAACGGGATCGACATCCGACACGTGCGACTTGTCCGCGTGGATCACAAAACGCTTGCTCACACGAATTTTGGGTAATCTTGTTACATTATTAGTGAACAGTTACCCATACGAAGTACTTTGCTAACGATACCAGCATGGTCAGTCCGAGTTACGGAACTTCGAAGTTACGTAAAAACGTCAAACCTCATACAAGTTTTTACTACTTGTTATGTGGTTTTACTTCTTCAAGCTGTCAAAATCCAACTAGGACTTGCGATTTGTATGAAAACGCGGATTCGGCGGCAACGTCAAGGATTTCACGGCGACGACGAGTAAGCTGTCAAGTCCAACTCGGACTCTTAAATGTCAGTTCGCTTAACGCCCACTCCGCGCGCTCTTCAATTTCTCCAAAAATTTGAAAACGCGAGTCGATCGGTTTGGCGTAAACACCAATTTAGGTGACGAGTGGGATAAGGGTCTCTTAATTAAATTTGTATGAAAACGCGGAGTTGATGTAAGCGGCCATATCAACGTATTTACGTTGACGATACGTAAGCTGTCGAATCAAATTATTTGTTGTTTTATACCTTAGTTTTCTTAGTAATAATCAAGTTATACTAAATAAATTAAATTATATCATTTACAAATTATAAATATATCAATATAATTTTAACCAACGGTTAATTCTAATATAAGAAGCGTCGCCGTATGCTTACTTAAGGTGGCCCATCCCGCTCAACTCCCCATACAAAAGGGGAAAGAAGATCACGCCCATATTTCTTGTCAGAGATCCAAAATGTTGCTCAAAATAGCTTTATTTGATCGAACTAGATGTCTGATGACCATTGGCATTGTAAAATTGTGTTTGGTTTCTAAGTTATAAGGTCCGAAAGTTCGAATTTTTCGCGCGTTTTATACAATAACTTTGGAGGTGGATTACGCAATGATAAAGTAAGAACATCGTAAAAAGATTAGTCATCAGACATAGCTTATTTAATCAAGATTTATGATCTATTTTGTTTTTGTTAGATTTTTGACTACAGCGGTCGTGGTTTACTTTTAGCTATAAGTCGTCTTGAAATTAAAATTTTCGTAAATCTTACCAAATCATGCACTATGCACATTGTCTTTTTTGTGGACATGTTGCATCTTCCTCAACACGGAGCCTGTCTTATTATTTGAAACAGAGAAGGTCCCAGAGCGCAACAGCACGGTTTTGTACCGTGCCCGCGAATGAGTTGGGCCCGCCGGGTTGGGCCACCTTAAAGAGGCCAATGCCATGCAACAAGCCCATAGTGATGTGCACGACAAGCAGAGATGTAGAATGAAAGTATATTGTATTTATTCATGCAAAAACAACCGAGATATGGAAAATGTGACGCACTGTTATCCTATTATCTTTGAATTGTAAAACGAATATCACAATTTTGGTGACGCTTTGAGTGATGGGGAACTATGTAGTATCTTGGAATATGAATTCTTCTATTGCAAAGTATAAACAGTAAAAAACCACACGCACGTTAAGAACCTGAAAATATCAAGAACATAGGCGGGGAGCCTCCCATCCGTGCTGCTTAATCCGTACCTCAATGCAACTAAAAAATCAACTTCTGCGCAGTCACGGGGCCGACACAGTTCTAGTTCGCTGCCGGGACCTATATCGGCTTACGGTATGACTCGATATGAGTCACATATTGTAGGTTACGTCATGCAAATGCTCGTTTCGTGTTATACCCGAGGTAATACAGGGTGGCTTAAAAGGTCGAACGACAAAGACGCATGGTCTGATCCGTTCTTATTACTGCCTTCGGCGGTGTCGCGTGAGAGCACCGGGACGGGTGCGGGAATAAGACAGGCGTATTAAAAATTTACTCTCTAAATAAATAAGAATCCGTGGAGTGCGCACTTTGAATTGAGCTTTAGGACTCCGGAGATGCGGCTATAGACACTTTTTAAAATATGGCGAGTGAAGGTCCCTGTGAAGGTCAAAAGCTAGGGGTGTGGTTCCACATAAAACTCGATAATTTCCAAATTGTAATGATATTTTCCGGTGTTAAAAAGTTGTAGATGGATTTGAGTGAAACACTAAACGATGTTACTAACTTCACTGGAAATCTAGTTTGTGTTATATTCTTTATATATACATTATATATATATTATATACATGACTATTTTGTATATTAGTTGTAAATAAGCTGCAAGTTTTCAAAAATAACTGTTTGGTTTTATGAAAAGTAACAACACACATTGCAAGCTGAATTTATAGCCTCAACAGATGTGGCAAGGAGCGCGCCACTTCGTTACGACCGAAAAATACACTCTGGACCGTTTTCCCAAAGGCGCCAAATCCAGTATTACTTTATTTATGGAACACTATGGATTTTTTTATGCAACCTGACATGGATGACTAATACCACATAACTACCGTTATGATATCAGCCCAAAGCACCACATTCCTGAAGAATGAGGTGCGATGCCAGGACCCTTTAGAAGCACGGCACATTGAACTGGCTGGAATTTGTTTTTACCGCTTTCAACCATCTTTTCCAGTGCGATGGTACAAACCCGGGCGGGCTTGCACCCCTACCACCTAGTAGGTGGGGTTACCTACGTGATTCCGAACCTTGGAGGAGCAGCTCTCATTCGTAACGAAATACACTTATCCAACTCACAGAGAGAAAGAACAGGGTGCATGAAAGGGACGAGGATTTGAACCCAGATCTCTGGAATGCAAGGCAAGAGCCCGCGCCACTGGACTAAGAGCCGCTTAACTTTTAACTATAAATATTTATATTAAAATGAGTATACGACGGATCCCTGAGCGCGAGGTGTGCGTGCGCAAGAATGGCGCGTCGCGGGCAGGTTGCGTGCGCCCTCTATGACGGGCCTGCGGCGGGCAGCGGAGACTGGCTACCTGCGGCCCGCTGCCAGGAATACACGGGTACCAACTCGGAGGCAGCCATGGCCCGATACTTAGACTAATTAAATGTCATATTATGCGTGTTTTCGAAGCTCACGACGTAGAAGAAAATGGAGTTATCATTTATGAAAGGAAATATAGATAGATTTTTGTCTAGTCCTTCAACACTAACACTAAAAACTTTATGTTTTGTATCACTTTCATTTTGTGAATAATGACAAAAATGTGTGGTGAAAATAAAAAAATCATCTAATATTTTTTAAGCAGGAAGCAAAGTAACACTTGTTCGGATGAATTGATATTGTTTTGACGTAAGAACTTATGTGAGGATTTTGCATAGCAATTTATATTTCACAGTTCGGAAAATCGCTCCACTGTTGGTTTTACCATACATATTTGTGTACTTAACCAAAAATATTTAACCTTATGAAGTAACATTTTTTATGCTCGTAAAAAGAAACCAATTACATCTTCATTACATGTAATGAAATAATATTTAAATCTAATTGTATTAAATGTTATCTATACTAATAATAAATCTGTAAGGGGTGTCCATGGAGAAAGTTGCTTTGTTTTCTAAAATACTTCGTTTGTAGAATTTCTGTATGATACTAAGACTAAAATGATGGTTTTTAGAAATCAGTTCTGTATGTATGTATGTATGTATGTATGTTCCTCCATAACTCTTAAACCGATCATCCGAATTCGATGAAACTTACTACACGTATATGTAAATATACGATACACCGGATAGGCTATATATAATTCAGTTCCGTTTACGTTAAGATGTAGCTGTCATACAAACCGAAATGTCCCGTGGCGGCGGTGTGGGGGGTAATCACTATCTGCCTTTATTTCTTTGTTTACTTCTACTAAGCCACGCAACGGTCTTTTTGATACGTTTTTCATTAATATAAGGAGCGATCAACGAGCAAGGATTGCGTATGTAATTTTTAAATAATTAATACAAACCTTAAGAGAAAAATGAAAACTATGTACTTGAAAATTTTAGGTGTTAAAAAGGCATACAGAAAGTTTCACGATATCATGTAGAGCGATAACTTCGAAACCACTCGCCGGATTTATTTGCGTATTTTATCAACGTATAGCAACTCTGGGCGCAGTCAGATTGCGGATGGGTTACCGTTTTCGATGTTGAAGGTGGCTGTGGTTCGTATTCCTCATACAACTTTGTAAAAGTAAGGAAACTGGTAGGGTTAGTGCCGCCTTTGTTGGTTTTCTATCACTTTCCACGAAGCTCTTAATGGGATTTCGATGTTTATCATTTAATCATGCCATATCGGTTCAAACGATTTTGATTAAATTTGTTCGATGGATACATAGTCCTGGACCAGCCTTTTGGTGGGTTAATTTTTATCCAGGAAATAATTCAGACCGAAATCAATCCAACACGACATTGACCCGAGCGGAGCCGGGTACCGCAGCTAGTATGTTATATTATGGGTATGCAGCACGTGGCGAAATTGAAAGACGCAATACCCGCGAATGGTATGTCTTGCTGGTTCGGGTCGAGCCTTGCTATATATACGTAAAGTAGTTTTATTACTGGGCTCCTTCTTTAATTAATGTGTCCTTGCTTTACAGTCGATTGTACATACACACATATCACATTCCTTGCAATAAGCGACATACCTGCTTGGTACGGAAAAGTATATTTACTTAACATATAAATGTGTTCGCTACCAGCCGAAACTTCCAAAATTACCCAATTAGTGGAACAAACTATTTACAGGTTATTGATTTTCCAACTAAATTACAGCCTATCCAAGGAATAGCTGTGGTGCATTTTCTCCTAAGTAAAATTAGTGAAATGCTTTTCCTGGGGTTATATACGTAAATATTATAGTTTTGATATTTCTTAAGTTTTGTTACTTATTTCTTTTCCCAGGAGGGTTACCATGGTAAATTAACTGGCCAAGTGCTGGCTTATTGGAGTGCTGATTGTCTTGTACTAGTATTGATTTAAAGCTGCTAAGAAAGGCTAATGTGTGGCGATTAAGCTTATCAGCAGTAGGTGAAGAAGGCCCTAAATGTGACGTTTATTTTAATTTAGTCCCATGCTAACCTTTCAAACGACGTATTATTCGGCCCAAGTGAACTGGAATTTACCGGCAATCATAGCACGAAATGCAACGAAACGTAGGACTTAATGACACACTTGCTTGTTCACCCGACGGGTTAATTTACCATATTAACCCCCTATTTATATCAAGTAACATAGAGTACACACATTCACCTGTATAATTAACCAATAAAAAATCAGGAACTAAGATCAGAATCCTAGATTGAGATAAATAGTCGTAAAAGAAACTAATACTAACGCAAAGTAGTACTTTGTGACGTCACTGCATTATTTTGAGATTTCGTCAACACAAAACACTACTTTCAAGTACTACTTTTGGTTGGTATTAGTTTCGAATAGGACTATTTGTCCCAGCGTTAGTTTCGGTTGCAACTATTATCGGAATGTTTCCGTCCATAAAAACGTTTTGACAGCTGTTTTCTTGACGAGAAGATTACTGAGCGCGGAATTCGAAGAATAGACCCCCAGGTCGGTGGCAAGCAGAGGTGCCTAGCTCAGCACGAGCGGCTGAGCGCAGGCAATTATGGGAATTACAGGAACTATTGAGCTGCTTTGAGTCGTGCCACCCCCGAGCTACCGACTTATTATGCCCACCTACTAACACACGTACACAGGTTCACGTGCGTGCACATGCAGTACCTTCATGGTATCTTGGCGTGTAAACGTCATTTTACTGCGTAGAATGAAGGCGATCAAGACTACAATATCCGAAACGGTCTCTACAGTAGTTAAATCATTATCTGTTGTTGATGGTTGTCTATATTCAAAATGACTAAAAAATTGCATTCATTGTTGGAGTTTTCAATTTAATAAATACTTTTTCGTGAAAGTTTTTTTTTTCTTTCATTGGATTATCATTAAGATAAGAAGATAAGAAATAAATGTTTGCCAATGCATTTTGACTTTCAATTTTGCTATGCGATATCACGTTAACGCACATTACCAGCACATGGACAAATATACAAATGATTTTTCTGTTTTGTGAGAATATAATATATAGTAAGAATCTACCAGCCCATTTCAAGTAAATATTTATCACTGAATCTATAGGTACTCACATCACAAATTATATAGTTACTTGGTGTTCTAAATACACAATAGATTTGAAAAACACCTAAAAACATTATATCTACGTACACCAGAATGTAAATTGTGAATGTGGGTATTATTTGCTTATGCCACTAATACCTACCCCAAAGCTTCATGGTTACATTGAAATTCCAGGAATCTAAATAAGACTGACCTTTAGGAAGGAAAGTAGGACCTACCTTCAGTCGCTCGCGGATATCTTAGGCGAAGATGGCAGGGTTTTTCTGCTTGTCCTGTTAGAACCTCTTTACGACAGCGGGCGTGGCCACCTTCGGTTTGCTGCCACCGAACAGTCCTAGCGTAGATTCAGAAAGGTAAGGAGGACTGACCTTCAGTGGTGAGTCGCTCGCGGATATCTTAGACGAAGATGGCAGGGTTCTTCTGCTTGTACTGTTCGAACCTCTTTACGACAGCGGGCGTGGCCCCGTTCGGTTTGCTGCCACCGAACAGTCCTAGCGTAGCTTCAGAAAAGTAAGTAGGACTGACCTTCAGTGGTGAGTCGCTCGCGGATATCTTAGGCGAAGATAGCAGGGTTCTTCTACTTGTATGTTCGAGCCTCTATACAAGAGCGGGCATGGTGGCCACCTTCGGTTTGCTGCCACCGAACAGTCCTAGCGTAGCTTCAGAAAGGTAAGGAGGACTGACCTTCAGTGGTGAGTCGTTCGCGGATATCTTAGGCGAAGATAGCAGGGCTCTTCTCTTTGTACTGTTCGAACCTCTATACGACAGAGGGCGTGGTCACCTTCGGTTTGCTGCCACCGACCAGTCCTAGCGTAGCTTCAGAAAGGTACCTTCAGAGATGAGCCGCTCGCGGATCTCCCACGCAAAGATAGTGGGGTTCTCCCGCTTGTACTGCTCGATCTTGGAGACAACGGCGGGAGTAGCCACCTTCGGCTTGCTGCCGCCGATCAGTCCCGGAGGTCGCAGTGTTCCTGCAACATGGACCTACGTCAGTCATCAAGTTAAGGAAATAAGCTTATCACGAGTTAGAAGTGATCCTTTTTAAGTTCTAGAGTTTATGGATGTACGCACTGCGCATGCGTGTAGAGTGACGACTGTATGATTGAGCGTTTTAGAGTTGGGCGGTGTGACATAGGGGCTGTGAAGTCGGAAAAGGGGAACTTATTCGTCTGATCCAGGCTAATTTGCTTTACCGCACACAAAGATGTTTCATTTAAAAAATAAGAATTCTAGTACGGGTGAAGCAGCATCGACACATAACAAGATTCGTTCAGGCAGGTGACTGAATCGGCAAAAAAGATTTTTTTTCTCTTATATAAAAATGTGTATTGTTTCTGTACATTTATTAAAGACACGTAAATTGTTAGGTGGTACTTGATCGTATCAAAAATTGCCTCCATGATAATATCCTGAAATAAATGCTATCTTTGCTAATTAACAATTTGAATTCGGTATTTTAGCACGCACTAAGTATGGTTCATACGTTATAAGCTGTAAATAGAATAAAATTGAAAAAAAAAGATTAAGGAGCTTTACAATCCATATTTTTAGCTACAAAATATTCACACACACATATACACACACTCACTATATTAAACGTAATGTAAGTTGTTACCGTAATCAAAAAATAAAATCCAATAAAGTGGTATCCGAATCTTTCAACTCTATAAATTACAAAATCAACCAACATGTTTAACACATTGAAGGGCAGGAATTCCAGTGAATTAATTAAGACCCGTAAAGACCATGAATAATGCAGTGTGATGCAGTCTGCAAGTACCTATCTTTACTGCATTCACCACTGACCAGAATCTGTAACGGGCTAAACATTTGAAGTATTTTCGTTATCCGGGCATGTGTATAACTGATTGGTTACAATCATACCTAAAGTGTCATATTGTCGATTTGTTTTTTTCCTGCCTGTTGTTTTTGATTTGCCTGTAAGAGGCACAATGATCTATTCGTTCAATAAAAAATGTGTTACTAAGACTGTTATGAAGAAGTTACGCGCTACTAAAGAATGTAGCTCCAAGAAAAATGGAAACCGTAACCGTACATGAAAATATGAATGTCTGCAGAGAAAGCGATAAAAATATTAGTGATCTTACCGTATGGCGAGCTATCATACCTGCCTACCCCTCCGGAGAAGCGGAGTAATGGTCTGAATGTGTACGTATTTATTTCGGAGAACAAAATGGCTGAAAACTGTTTGCTAAAAAACGTTTAGAAATTGTAATGTATTGTTAGGATTAAATAGATGACACTGCGATTTACAAATTTTAATTTCTTGCAACATATCAAAATAACCTTAGATACAAACCGTTCTGTTTAACCAGTATATAACTACAACTTTAACGACTATAGTATAATGCGTTAATGGTATTTTTTTATTGATTAAAATTGTGGTTTAGCCATTTTTAAGATGCTACTATTCAGCCATCGTGCAACGGACATTTCGGCGTGTAGTTTGTTTAAATGCTAGCATTTTATAATCCTAGATCCTAGAAACGTGGAGTTATGTGGTTTAATTAACCATTTTGGTGCCAACATAAACAGACATTTATGAACTTGAATCATTATCTACATTTGTACATTTGTACATACATTATATATATATGTACTTGTGAATGTGCACACGAATGCAGAGGTGATTTTTTACCCAAAAATAAGCACCTCACAATTGGATTTTTTTGGGATATCTCAAATTGAAGTTGCAATATATTTTTGTCATATGACTTCGATAGCTTCGATGCTTGGACCTTTGATTTATTTTTAGCGATTTCAAAACTGTTGCAAATGGTAAGTAGCCTAGCTTCCAGAATCACCCCCTGCAGTTCACAGTTCTAAGATTAAGAAATACCTTTTACAAGGTCCCTGCTACAAGGTTACCTCCATATGACAAAAACGCATCTTGATTGTGTGTCTATTTCCAAATACGCGAAAGAGCAAACTTCAATTCTTCATCATAAAGCTGAGGTAGTATAAAGTTTTGACAGTCTGTCACGGCCAAAGTGGTATGTTGGCGGCGAAGGTGCGCGCGCAGGAAGCGAGGGGCGCACAAGAACTGTCCGCCGCGCGCTGGCGCGCCGCGCAGCCGCAGTAGCGTCCAGCCCCGCGCGGAATATCAATCGCCTCTCTTTTTGTGGGGTAATTGTCTCGGCTCACGCACTCATCCATTATCTAAGTGAACACGCACTCACACCCGCTCGTGTCGTGCCGTCCGATATCGCGTTCGTTTTTTGCAAACCGAGCTTCGACGGGTAAATGGCAACTTTCTGCTTCATGTCATGGCGGCTATGGTAATAGAGAGCTTAGCTACCGTTGAATACTAATTCCAGTTGTAAGGCAGCAATGCTGCGTTTTCCAGATAGTTTTTTTTTAAATTTAATAATGGATTTAAGAAATTTGGTAACTAAGTACAAAACATTGTAAATGTATATAAATTGATTGGTTGATTTGAATTTCCATTTTTTTCATATATCTTTACAGTATTCTATAAAATTCTTAGGTGTTGCATATATTAACTAGGCAAATTATGTAATGATTAACAATACATAAATGATTTCATACATTGCCTTGACGAGCGCGAATCTAATATATACATAGAATGACTAGGTATTACTGACCATTACAATTACTGAAATATTTACTTTGCCGATAACATTTGAATGCATCTTAAAATTACGTATATTCGTCACATTACGATTACTTTTCATTGAAATTTGCGAATCGAAAAGGAAATAATTACAATAAAAAACGTTAATAATACCTTTTTGATAAACGTCTTAAGTTTTACAAAAGCAAATAGATAAAATCCACAGAAAACTTTTCAATGTTATTTTTGGCAATGTGTACCAGAACTCTCAAAACTAATGGCATGGCCTACTTTCGGTGGCAACTTTTGATTATGATTACTTATCAGCGGAACACTTACTTGCAATAGATCATGGCCTCTGAAACACTTAGGATTGAAAGTTGCAAAAATCTTTATCTTACCATTTTCTTAAGACCGGAACAATGCGAATACAGATAACTTGTCACAATAGCTGACAGAAAAAGGCCTGATGAACTTGTTAGGTAACACTTTGAACATGGTTTTATCTTTCTGGATGGCCAATGAAATAACAAAATAAGTATTGTGCAATAATAATGCAAGTACAAATTGTAAAGAGCATCAGTATAGACAATAGGACAGCAAGGCTATCACTAAAATTTACTTTGTGTATATTATGTAAAATGTTTGTGTCGCAATTATAGTGTTAGCAACTTTGTTAGTTAAGTAAGTTCTATTTCTAATCAGTTTGCAATGATATTTTAATTTTTTTACTGGTGTTTATCCTTAACCGACTCTGAAATAACCATTGAAATAACGCCAAAATATCGTAAAGTTAGCGCCAATGGGCGCCTTAAACTGTTAGCATTTAGATCGACGCGTGTATTTCATCACTGTGAACGGAAAACTCGTAAAGTTTATTTGCGGATTCTTCTTTACTGATTTGATCGAAACCGCGGATCATTCAGTTTTTGACGTAACTTAGTGTAGTTTGACTACCAAAAAAGTTGAAATAAATGAAAAACAAAATATCATGTTCAATACCGTATTATTATAATAATACTAGAATGTTAATGATTACATCAGAATTTCACTGGATATGAATAGTTCGGTTAGGCTAACTTGGATTAGATTAATTTAGGATAAATTAGGTGTGATTAGGACGATTAGGACATACGCTGTGGTATTTATTGAGACATAAATATACTTCCAATAATCCGTAAAATTAATATTTTTATAGCAACATTATATTAATGGATATGCATTAAGAGTAATCCACAAACTTAAAAGCTAATATCACATTAAATGTTACTATCTCTCAAGGAAAAAAGGTACCTCTCCTAACACCTTTCAAGATAAAATGCACACCTTAAAATCGCAAAAACTGTATCGAGAACGCAGCCACGTGTGTGTGAGAACTGACTTGGTGAACGCATTTCAAGAGCAAATCCGCGTGTGGGGGCGCTGTTTGAACTGTGTGGCATACGACCCGCGACCAGCTTCCCATACGAGTGTATGCACAATTTGTTCATACGGAGGATTCGCGATGACAACCAAATGCCACTACTCCTTCCTTTTATCTTCAACATTCGAAAATTACACTATCTTGTACGTACCCTTCTTTCAAATTGCTACAACGAAGCAAGAGTTTAAATCGACCATCACCAAAAAGTACAGGACACACGTACTAAAAGTGCATACGTGCAGTTTAGCGCGTTCACGCGTGCGCCTGCCTTCTTCCCTCTTCCTGCCTCTGCCGACGCACGCGCACTCTCGTTCTGAGTACTCCCGATTTGGTGACAGCACCTTGCTACACGTTTTATTGTGTGCATACTCCAGTTAATGGTTGCCGCACTTGAAGACACTGGCACAAATCGGCTAATCATGACCAGCATTCACTCTAAAGAGCATACTAAAAAAAACATGTTATTGAAATGAAATACGCAAATGATTTTTCAGATCAAACGGTTTAAACAAGATGCATTGTTATAACAAATGTATTCCAAATGGCGCTATAACAATAGGCTAATATGATATTAGCCTATTGTTATAGCGCTTATATCCAGCTCTATTTAATATTTCCTATATCCACGCCAGGACCTCACAATAAAGGCGCCCAACGATCCCATGGGCGCTGTCGGGCCTTAGGACTTTCACAGGGGCTGCGAAAACATGCCTTCCGGATATTTTAAAATGGTTTTTTAAATTTTATATTGAATTAATTTTAATTACATAACGTAATTTTAATATTTTTTTTTTACTAGTAATAAACGAGATATGAATATTATGCTGAAACGTGCTGTCCATCTTTCTTAAAGATTTCGCGATTATCATAACAGCGGTTAAATTACCTTTCATTAATATTCATTTAAGTAGTAATAAACATTAAATTAAATTGACTAACCACGGTCCATTTTGAGCTCCGATACAGCCGCTTGACATCTACGCGTGAGTGAATGCGGTGTGAATTTCTCACTAATTGCTGCTAATTCGCAATGAAGATCGGTTTTTATCGATAACAATCGATTCGTGGCATCATTGTTCGAAACGTCCACAACTCCTTACGTGGACGAGTCATGTGTATGAAGTTGCAATATCTTGTTCAATCAAGCGTACCTTCATTCATGCTTCGAGTTTTTAAAGACGACAATTTAATACGGGTTATTTAAGGGTGATGCCTTGTGTAAGTTTAGAAACTTTATACTTTGCATGGAAACCAGTAACACCGTGGCCATGTCAGCTGTGCACGAAACTAAACATATTTTGTGTATAATAAAGACCAAATCCCTGCCATATATTTATTACTTACATTATTACTGTAATGATATTAGCCCAATACACCATATAATGTGTAGTATAAGTGGCATAACAGGACCTTCCTTGTATTACACGGCTAGGTAGTACCTCAGCTATAATTTATAAAAATCACAATATGCAATAACATTTTTAAAATGATTTTTTTTTTTGTAACTAGACACGGATGGCTAATACCAAACTGACCGTGAGATATTAGCCTAACCCACTACATGGGCACTAGGTGTTATGCCAGGACCTTCCTTATATTGCTCGGCTACATTGAACTGCATGGAAAATATGGACAATTTCCATTTCCGCTTCAAACAACGTTAATTCAGTGAGTTGGTACCAACCCAGGCGGGATTAACCTTACCACCTTGTAAGTAGGGAAAAAGAGCTACAGTTTTACGTGGAATCCGAACCACTGTAAGCCTCAACGGTTGAAAATGGTCAACCATCCAGAACATAACCGCACTAAGAGCTTCTTTACCATGCTTACAGATTCGCAAGGCGTCGTGCCTGTGGGCTACCGAGACTGACAATAATTGTTTGTCCCGCATTAAGATAGGCTACTTTCTATCCCAAAGAAAAATGTTATCGATGTTTTCCCAAGCTGAGCCTGGTACGCAACTGGGCATATACAATTGAATATCAATGATATGGAAAAAGTAATCGGTGGTGATGAAAAGCATACTCCTAAGCAGGAATTTGAATTTAAAAAATGTATAAGAAGTAAAGAGAGGGAGAGCCTACCTAAGCAACATTAAGAAAACAATGTTTCCTACTAAAGTTCGTATAGATAAAATGAAGACTTGTTAAAACTTGTTACAATAAGTTAAAAAAGTAATTTGTGTGATATGGTCATTACTATATAATTGCATCTACTTTGGATATTATTCCAATGCATTAATCATGTCGAAATCAAGCATATTATCTCGTAAAGGTTAACCAGAGTGCGTCTCTACAACATAGTTATATTCTCGTTAAACAATACAGTCTAGCTGTAATATTTTATTTAGAACTAATTTGTAAGTGTATCTTCGAATCAGAAAGTAAAAGTAAATGTAAAATAATTAATAATCTATCAACCAATATAGTGATTTGAATGCTCCAATAAAGATATCGCGGTATAATTTCAAATTAAATTGATACTCTTATGTTCATGTTCCAGGAAATTTTAATAATTGTTATAGCTGGTTTATTATTGTCTCTATTAATAAACGGTGAATAAGAAAAAAAAACTGTTTTTTTTTTAAATTTAAGTTTCACTCGTTATATTTGATTTTCGAAGTTTTTTTTGAACACACGACAAACATTACATTTAATACAGTTACGTGGCTTTGAATATAAAAACTTTAAAAGTAGATAAGAAAATCTGTTTGGTTGTAAATGTTTAGGTAGCATGCCGTTCATTGAGGCTGGTAATGTTATACTTAGTTATCTTTCGTTTAGATTTGGTTATTTTCATACAAATACATTTTTTGCACATAAAACTTTAACATCCTAGGTAATGACCGAATAACATGACGAATAATCATGAATAATGACATAGAAAGGAAATACAAAAGAAGTCGGTTAAGATGCACCAAAAGTTTATTTGAAAAGACATCAACGCGCGGGTAAAATTAGTCACTTCAAATGAATCGCTAAATCTATTTGGTACCTACCCGTGGTTCCTGATTAAGACATGTATTTTGTACGCTGAACTGAGAGATAATATTGTTCACTCGATTAATTGAAAAGTCATTTCACTGATATAATCGGGCAATACATTAAACATTTCTGTATTCAAATAGTAGACAGCGTTTGGATTAGTTACATAATTATAATGGTCGGGGAAAAAGTCTTTTCGCATTATAGTATGTATGAACTTGTAATAAAATCTCTTTGGCTATACTATTTGTATCTGGCTGGTTTTGGTATCATTGAAAGTTTAAATTTTAAAGAACATAATTCCAAATTCAAATTAGGAAAATGTGTGATTCTCATTTGTTTTTCGTGCTGTCAAAATGAGTGAATCTAATGAAGAAATACGATACATTTTAAAATTTTACTACAAAAAAGGTAAAAATGCAACGCAAGCCGCGAAAAAAATTTGCGATGTTTATGGACCTAGTGCAGTGTCTGTGAGAGTAGCACAAATTTGGTTTAAGCGTTTTCAATCCGGAAATTTTGATGTCAAAGATGCACGTCGCTCTGGTCGCCCTATTACGGATAAAATGGATGCCATTTTTGAAAAAGTGGAGCAATATCGGCATATCAGTAGTTACGACGTAGCTGAAGAACTAGGAATTGACCACAAAACAGTTTTGGCGCATTTGAAAAAAACTGGGTACACAAAAAAGCTCGATATTTGGGTACCTCACGAGCTCACTGAAAGAAACCTAATGAACCGTGTACTCATTTGTGATTCTTTATTACGACGTAATGAAACCGAACCATTTTTGAAGAAGCTGATAACTGGCGATGAAAAGTGGATCACGTACGACAAGAACGTGCGAAAAAGGTCGTGGTCAAAGGCCGGTCAAGCTTCACAGACTGTGGCGAAACCCGGGTTAACTCGCAACAAGGTGATGCTGTGTGTGTGGTGGGATTGGAAGGGCATTATTCATTATGAGCTGTTACCACCAGGCAGGACCATCGATTCTGAACTCTACTGCGAACAACTGATGAGATTAAAGCAAGAAGTTGAGAGAAAGCGGCCGGAATTAATCAACAGAAGGGGTGTGGTTTTTCATCATGATAACGCTAGACCTCACACATCTTTAGCCACTCAGCAAAAACTAAGAGAGTTTGGCTGGGAGGTGTTAATGCATCCGCCGTAAAGTCCTGACCTTGCACCTTCAGATTTCCACCTGTTTAGGTCTCTTCAGAATTCTTTAGGCAGTGTCAGGTTAACATCACGAGAGGACTGCCAAAACCACTTGTCGTGGTATATTGATCAGAAGTCCCAATATTTCTATAGCAATGGGATCATGTCCCTACCTACAAGATGGCAAAAAGTTATCGAACAAAATGGTACCTACATACTTTAGTTAAACGTAAATAAACCATATTAAAAAATGTTTTGAATTTTCTTAAAAAATGCGAAGAAACTTTTTCCCCGACCAATATTTACAGATTTGTTTAATAGGTGGACACTTTAGTCAGGATAAGTAAAACTTTGGGTATGTAATTAGAAGTTTCGAGTCCTGCTTTACATCTTTGTTACACCTCACATTGTGGCAATTTTTTCGAAGATGTATTGCAATCCTTTTAATGCAAATATTCCAATTCAACCTGCAATTACCTGCCGCAACATTATAATCTGTGTTTATAATTAGTATAATTGCACTGTTATTGTTACGGACTTAGAAGGTAACCACCCGGCTCCCGCAAAATAGACGAATAAACTCTCGTCCGAGTGTTTATATTGAAACATCAGCTGTCTTCGCATTGGCCACGATGCAAAAAAGTAAAAAAAAAGCTGTGAAAAGACCTTATTTTTATTTTTTTAAATGTTTAATAATTTAAGGATCTAAGGTTGATCAAGAATTTTGAGACATCCTATTTGGAAAATAGTTGAGTTTACCCGTTTATTTTGTGGAAATTGACTCCTCTTAGAAGTGATCGTATGATTTTTCAGCGTGGAGAAGTGCACAAAGACTAGTATCAATCTTATATATTTAAATTAAATTTAGAAGACGTGTTGTATCCAGAAATTTTTATTTTTGCCGACTTAATGAATTTTGGTCACCTAAAGGATCCACGGATCTGATTTATTGAAAAATAAATCACCGTTACTGACCCCCATTTCAGTAAAGTAGGTTTTTTTCCGATCGTGAATGTCTTAATAAGGCTTCAATAACAATATATTATTCAATGGAGCCTTAATAACGTTGATATTTACATCGCCGATGACCGAGAAATAAAATGATTATAGCCGCTGGCTGCATTTATTTAATCTAGCTCTGTAAATAGTCATCCATCAACATTAGCTGCACACGAGGGAGGAATTTGTGTTTTATAATTTGAGATATAAACGTGATGGTACAAACATATTATGTAGGTATGGTACACTAAGCTTATTACTGACTATTTTTAGGGTTCCGTACCAAAAGGGTACAAAACGGAACCCTATTACTAAGCCTCTACTGTCCGTCCGTCCGTCCATCCATCCGTCTGTAACAGGGCTGTATCTCATGAACCGTAAAAGGTGGGCAGCTGAAATTCTCACAGAGTGTGTATTTATTTTGCCGCTGTAATGTTTTAAATGCAGTGGGACCACTTGTATTTTTTGAGCCCACATAGCTCAATCTTACCAGGCGTTATATCTGGCATTCAATAAAGTCACAGAGACCTCAATATTAGCATTCGTTTTTTTCCATGCTTGCCGTGCGCATAATAAAAACTTATCTCCGGGATCTAGGATCTGTAAATTATAGAAACCGGCAGCGCCCTCTGCTGTCAGCGAGCTGGAATTAAATAGCCCTTCCCGTCCCATCACTTCCCGCCAAGCTGCGGGGCTCACTTATCTTATCGATCAATTTTACATTCATTTGAGAGCCCGCACACATTTCCGCGCAATTTGAAGCGGGGTGTTTCGGCAGCAACGTGATTCTATTTTCATAAGTGTTTTAGCATCTTTACATTCAGGTTCTTGTGATATTTAGAAGTGGAGCTTCACTATTTGCGGTAAAAATCGGCCTGGATCAGAAGAAAACTGAAATGCTCCGACTTCAGATAACCCAAGTCTAGTCCTGTTATAAACTCCAAAATGCTCTCATGTCTTCACGTGCAGGGCATACGTCAAGAAATGCAAGAACCTAAGAAGTTTCACTTCTAACGCGCTAGAGTCTTGCGCATTTATTTTATACTAGCTGCGGTAGCCGGCTCTGCTCGGGTTAATGTCGGGCTGAATTATTTCATGCATACGAAGTAGCCCAAAGGGCTGGTTTAAAATGCTGGTCCAGAACAATGTATCCATCTACCAAATTGAATCAAGATCGTTTGAGCCGATATGGCAATATTTAATGAGAAACATCCAATCATTCCCATTTAGAGCTTCGTAACCATTTGGTGGCTATTTTTTTAAATATATATGCTTCCCAAGTAATAAGCATTTTATCCCACTAGTCGCATCTTTGGCGATGTAGTGTGATGCCAAGTAGTCCCAAAGTTGCGGGAAATACCAAGCCATACTTCGATACCATTAGCATCGAAATCGGATAAATGGTAGCAAATGCCTAAACATGAGAGATTGGTGATCTCTATCTTGATATCTTTAAAACATTTTTTAATGATATATTAGTGTGAAAGAAACATTTAATCTAATATTAAATGCAAAAGGTAAATGACACATGTATCTGAATAGAGTAAGTAACCCATATTTTTTTATTAGTCTTCATTGGATTACTCCCCGATCCACATTTTTCTTTATTTTTAGTTTTAATTTAAATTTTACTTTTACATGTTAGACTATTTAATATTAATTTAAGACAGCTTTAGTTCATTGTAATTTTATTTCGTGTTTATACAATAAATTTTCAATAAAATCTTCAAAAGTTTTAAAATGTTATTAATATAAATGTACCGTAAGAGGTAAGACACGTGATATCACGGGCTTTTCTGTAGGCCTTATTAACACCTAAAATTTTCGATTATTTGGTTTTCACTGTTCTCTTAAGGTTTGCATAAAATATTTAGAAATTATGTACACAAACCTTCCTAGTTGATCGCTCTTCCTATTAGTTAATGTATGCTGTATGCGGTATTAATACTGTTACCCTCCATACGCGGCGCCGGGGCGCGCGGTGTATTCCGGTTTGTATGACAGCCACATGTTAACATAATCTGAACGAAATTTTATATAGCCTATCTTGTGTCCAGGGGTACGTGTACTAAGGGCCGAGTGCACGAAAGGAGAAATAATCAAAATCAACGTCAAAGTACGATCAAACACGTCACTTTGTGTGGACAGTATGGAAGGAGCTCTATGCGTATCACTAAAAGTAACGTGTTTGAACATTGATTAACTCAGTCGTCTCTTCGTGCAACCGGGGCTTAGTCTCACATAATTAGGATGATTGGTTTAAGAGTTATGGAGGAACATACAAACATGCTTACATATACATACCAGCCTCAGTGGCCCAGTGGCGCGACACTTCGGCGATCGCTCTCCGAAGTTAAGCAACGCTGGGTCCGGTCTGGTCTTGGATGGGTGACCATTCGACTGTTGAGAGAGGCTGGCCGTGGTTCGGATTCCACGTTAAGCTGTAGGTCCCCTTCCTTACTTACTAGGTGGTAGGGTTTATCCCGCCCGGGTTGGTATCATCGCATTGGATGAACGATGGTCGAAGCGGTAATGAAAATTGTCCGTGTTTTCCATCCAGTTCAGTGTAGCCGTGCAATATAAGGAAGGTCCTGGCATGGCACCTAGTTCCCATGTGGTGTGTTAAGCTAATACCATGACAGAACTTGTGGTATTAGCCATCCATGTCGAGTCAGATAAAAAAAAAACATACGGCAAAGATTTCTAAAAATCGTCAAATTAGTTTTAGTATCAAACTTACTCTTACCCTTACAGATTAATTATCACCAGGCGCATATGCACATAGCTATCATATAGCATAGAATGCGGTCGATATCGCGTCTCCGCCGTATGGGTAAAGTGGCCTTATAATTGTAAGGGGAAACCAGCGGCGCGTTGTATGCCACACAGTCAAAACATCGCCACCGCGCGCAAATGTGCTCAAAAAATACATTCGTCACGGCAGTTCCAACCCATAAAAGCCCGCCAAAACGTCGGCGACTATGTTTGCACGTGGCATGTGCGTTTACGTTGTTTTTGAAAATTGGAGACAGCGGGGTAGGCGCGCTAGGTGGTATCCCCGCCTTGACTTTTGCCCCACCCAGTATAAGTTACCCAAAATCAAGTTTTAACATCGATTTTCAAATGTTTGGTTAACTACATTTGTATGGGGAACATCTCTTACGAGCCCACGCTTAGGTTGGATTTATGCGTGAGCTGAAATGCACGATATGGATTTTTTGGCTGAATTTAATTATGTAAGCTATAATTACAATTAATATTCGAACATGAAGCTTCAAATCGCACAAAACGCTTTATAGCAATTTTAGCGTGAGGCTATAAAACCGACAAACGAATCGATGAGTGCCCATAAGGATCACTTCACATTAAGCAAAGCCGGGTCCATTTACCCGGTGACGAGGCAAAACTCACCACTTGGTAAAAAAAGGTTTTTCTAATTCAAATTTAATTATCCGGCCGCCTGTTACATTTCTTGCCGGGGCCCATTGTTGCCTGGAGTGAATGCTTCCGAACGTACGAAGCCTGCCAGTGTTGCCCTCAAAGCGCCGATGAGTGCTGCAAAGGCGCTAAACGGTTTAGTATTCTTTAACTGATTTGTGGATGATTAATTGGGGCTTTGTTCAGTGCCCCTGATGGATTCCTGTCGCGGCGCCGGCGCGGGTGTTATGACACCGGGGGCTCGATTCGCGATGCCGGTGCTTTGGCACCTTTATTTAACTTTTGAGCATAGTTTTTTATGTATGCGAACAAGGGCTTAATTTTAAATACGGGCACCAATTTAGGGGATGAGTCTGTATAGAAAATTAATCAACCTATTATACCTATTAAAATGAATATATGTTACTTCAGCAAGTAAAACGGTAAAACAGTAAAACGTTCGACAGTTCTCATAAATGTATAACATTTAGAACAAGTTCGTTGAGCTAGCAGTATTGCGCGAGCATGTTGCTGGCTACACGCCTACAACTTGTCTGCTCCTCCTACTACTGAATGTTAATTCGAAACTACAGCTTCACTCCACAAACTAAATGAAATGCTGATAACATTTCCAAGAGTAAACTTTTCAAACTTTTCATCGTTGAACTATCCCAGACCATTGAATAATGAATGAGGTTTGAGCAAATCGTTAACATAGCCTTTTAATAACCACTTTGTAGGTGCAGCCAAGAACGATAGAAAAGGATATGGGGTGCTAAAACCGCGTGCCGAGTGTTTTCCTAAATAACTTCCACGCAACGAACCCATAGTGATGTCAACTACGTGAATGAACATCTCGGTTTCACTGCTTTTAAACGTTTTTGCATGCAGCATTGTCCCCGATCAGGAATAGATCTCGCGTTACCCAACCGGCCAGTCGATGTACGCAACTTGGACAACGGAATCCGAACGAGGCGGGCAACAGAACAGAACAAGCCGGCAGCGGCTAGCCAACGTGGGTAATTGCGCCGGTCATGCGATTATTCGACTTGCAGCGCATTTAATTGTCGAGAAATGATCGGTGTTGCCCGCTCCGGTGCAATTTAGCTATCAATCAAACGCGAGAATATCTGCGTTCGTAATGTATCGACGCTTTCCTCCCTGCGGGGTGAAATTATATTGCGGCCGCGGAAAAACCTTAGGAAAAAACGCAGTTCTGCGATTGGTTGGCGCGAAACTGGGGTCAGAAGATTGTGATTAGGTTAGGGAGATGAGTTTAGGAAGATCTCAGTTTTATATTTTAAGCCATCATAAAAATCTTGATAAAATAAGTACAATTTCCCCCATACAAACGTGGAAACAAGATCATGCGCATATTTCTTGTCAGAGATACAAAATAATACTCAAAATAGCTTTATTTGATAAAACTAGATGCCTGATGTATGTTGGCATTGTACAATTTTGTTAGGTTTCTAAGTTATAAGGTCCGAAAGTTCATATTTTTTTCGCGCGTTTTATACAATAACTTTGCATATGAATTACTCAACGATAAAAAAAAAACACCTTAAAAAGATTGGTCATCAGACCTAGCTTGTTTCATGAAGATTTATAATCAATTTAGTGTTTGTTTGATTTTTGACCACAGTGGTCGTCATTTACATATAGCTGTGAGTCGTCTTTTAATCAAGAATTTCGTAAATCTTACTAAATCAAACACTATGCGCATTGTCTGCTTTGTGGCCCCCTCATCACGGAGCCTGTATTTTTATTTGAAACAGAGAAGGTCCCAGAGCGCAATAGCACGGTTTTGTACCGTGTCCGCGAATGAGTTCCCCGGAGTTTCCCGCTGGGAAGGGCCACCTTATGAAATATTTTTGTGTTCAGTGTTACATACTTAATGAATCCTTGCATCGCTGACAGAGTACACACTTGATGAGGGCAGACGCAGCGCACGAGTGGCCCTCATTATACGAAGTGACCACAAATTGCTCTTAATTTTATTCTTTCTTTGAGCGCATTCCACAACTTTTGGTTTTATTTATGCTTACAAACGCTGACAAAAATCATGTCTTTACATGTGACATTAAAATCATTGAAACTACTTGAAGCCGTTTCAGATAGCTATCTCTGTTATTATTAACATTTTACACAGGTAAAATTTTCTGTGGAAAAAAGTTGATCATTCCCAACTTGAAAGACAGAAAACTAAAAACATAGCCACTTGCTCGACTTTGAGCAGGATATGTTAATTTCGCCACGAATATCTGGAGTCCTTGAAAGACTCTACTTGGAAGAAGTGTGAACCCCCTCGGGTTGGTACCATCGCATTAATATCGGCATCAATGAACAATTTTTCCGTATTTTCCATCCAATTCAATTTCCCCGTGCTCATAAAGGGAAGGTCCTGGCATGGCACTTAATTCCTTCGAAAATGCTATTTGTTGAATTTATACCATAATGGTGGGTGTGCTATATAGTTACATAAAAAAAACAAAAATAAAAGGCGTCTCTTTCCAGTCGAGAACATACAAGGCGAATGTGAGGCAGTTAGAAGCTAAGTATGTGAGTAAATAAAAGTCAGTAAATCATTCAAATTAAGTGAAAGGGGCACTGACACGAATCAGTGCATCGACCAACATAACCTAAAACTGTGCCTGTCAACGGAGATAATTTGGTTTTGATTACAGATCGGAAAACCGACATGTCGTCACCCGTCGCTTCGCTCGCCTGCTTACTCAGGGAAGACTTGCGAGCGCTAGGTATCATTACACACATTCAAATTCATATCAAATGAGCGGTTTCATACTAAATTACGCGCTCTGTGATTTGCAGGATAGACTTGTAAAAATATTAGAGGCGGCGACGATACCAGACTCGTCAATGCTTCATTTAGGTTTGTTTTGAAAAAGATGTGAACCTTGAAACAATTATCAGTCTGTCAACTACATTTAACCTTTTATTTTCCATTAAGCCAGTTATTTTCACCCTTATCACATGTTTTTGAGCACAGATTATTTTTAATTGTATAATACGTAAAAAACACAAAGCAAATATTGTATATCATGTGGTAAAGAGGTGCAGGACTGGTTACAGGATCGGTTGTTTATAATATGAGGTATGTTGACAGCTAATAAGGAGGAAAGGGCAAAGGGGACTGGATGGCGTTATGTAGTTTCATGGAGAATTCTCCGTAGTAAAGATGTACAATAAATCAGAAAGAGAGATCCTACATCCATGTGCGGTGGTTCAGCGACGCTGCATTTAGTGATAGGGGTTCAGCAGGACTTATTTAGGTGAACCGTCCCACAGATGTAAGCAATATTCCAAGAAACACCTTATCTGCGCCTGTCAGAGCAGCGGTTTTGGTTCGCCGTGACATACTGACGCATCCTGTTCAGGACTCCTAGTTTTTAAAGAGGAACTTAATTTATGCTTAATATGGTGTGCAAAGGTCATGCTTCAGGTCGCCACCGAGAATACCAATGTGGTCGTCACACGTAGTGGAGCTGCAATGAACTTGCAGTAGACGGGAAAACTCAACTCTAGAATATATTTATGATTAGGCTGGAGTGCACGATCTGTGGTTGGTGATAATTTAAAATATATCGGTCCTTTTTTTTTGCCTGAAGAAGAAAGAAGACTGATCTAAGGTAATCATAACTATCAAACTACCCTGAGATTGTGCACTCCAGCCAGACTATTGAACACTTGTAGGAGCATTAATCGAGGCAATTCCCAATTCTTCACCTGTCTGTAACTACATTAGCTCTATCCGAGGAAACAAAACATTAAAATTGCAGGGTTAGTCTCAGACAATGAAAGAGTCAAAATATTCGGAACCTACGTTCATCATTTGTGGGTTAAATGAATTGAAATAATGGTAGAGTGCGCGCGGTAAGTGGCGGCTGCGCCTGCGCCGTTCGTACGTGGTCGTTAGCGCGTTCCGGGCGCTTCATATCAAATCAAATCAAATCTTTTTTTTATTTGCACACATAAATACAATTTTTTACAGTTATGTAACATATAATTATATTCTTGAGGCATCGTCAGTTTTCTTTTCCTCAACAGGTTTTTAAGAATGCTTATAAATAAATAATAGATATACGGTTTTTTTAAAGAATTGCTTGACTCGCGAAGTTATTTAGAGTGAGACACTTTATATCTGTGCAGACAACTCGAATAAATTTTATGAGTGTTTCAAAGTTATTAGGGCAAAATTACGAAATATTTTTTTTTACTTTTGCCGCTTCGATTCTCTTTTTACGCCACGCATGGACGAATTTGAATAAATGTTTTTCAACCAAATATGCGAATTATCCTTGAACCTTGATAAACCGCGATCGCAGACTATATTAAATGTTAAACTATTACCACAAATTATTGTTAAGTTGGAGAATGTTTTCTTGATTACTTGGATGGCTAATACGGTATGGTATTAGCCGAAAAATTTTTCGCATTTTCGAAGGTGTCATTCCAGAGCACGGCTACATTGGACTGGATGGAAAACATGGATATTTTCATCCAATGCGATGGGGACCTACAGTATTCCGAACCATGGAACAGCTCGCATTTGTAACGAAAATGCACATATCCAACTTAGAAAGTGAACGAAAGGTCGGAGATTTGAACACACGACATCTGCCATGCAAGACTCTATCGGGTTTCTTTCTTCAGCGTACTATGATATGTAATGCACTTTTGTATTCACATAGAAGAAAAGTAAAACCACGATAACCCAAAAGCAAAGAGCTCAAACAAATTACTAGAGGTGTCGCTGGACACCCGGTAGGAACGATTTTCCTTTCGCGATATGCGAATATGCGATATGTGATCTGTGGCTTGGGTTCGTCTGCGCTAGTTGGACAACATTTTAAAACATCTCCTACGACACATGTTAAAATGGGACAAATATCAATGTGAAGAATAAGCAAATAACATCAGAAACTAGAAACTGGTGAAAGGCAAAGGATACAGGAAAAAAACATCTCCTAACAATTTCTGCCGCCCTCGTACTTTTGAAGATATTTAAATATATTAAAATTCCATAGAAATTCAAGGGGATCCTAAAAATAAAAGAAAAGCTACGTCGTCGCACAGACGGTGCTCAACCGTAGATTATAGTGTTACAAAAATATAAAACATCTCATTCTCTATTCATTCTCAATTTCTCTAGTCCTGGTACTTTCTTCAACGTAAAAAGTGTCAACGTCACTGTCTGTTTGACAGAAAAAGCGTCGAGGACACAATTTTTCATCCAGCCATCATCCGCTCAAGGCGCGGTGGAACATAGTTCCAATATCATTAATTTGAGTTTCAGCGACATCTACATTTTAAGCATTGCAATCAGATTTTGAAAATAATCTGAAAAAGTATTGGTCGTGACATTCGTCGGAAGCAGGACATGAACCTGCGACCTTTGGATTACATGTCCACTGCTCTAAACCAACTGAGCTATCCCGACAATTACATCAGCCAACGAATTTCTCGATTATATTCGAATCGACACAATGCTTCCCCTATCTTCTGCTAGATGGCGCTGATGATGTTTTTGCGTATTGATCCTACGCTAAGGCATTTTGACTGCAATGATTGAGCTATCAATCTTATTGCTGTCGTCACCAAAGACGTTTTTGGTATCGGACACTAAGAGTCAGCCCGGATTTTACTTGATAATTTTATGTATTTAATGGATACGACATTACCGTTATCTCATTAATTTGAGTTTCAGCGACATCTACATTTTAAGCATTGCAATCAGATTTTGAAAATAATCTGAAAAAGTATTGGTCGTGACATTCGTCGGAAGCAGGACGAAGCATATCATCATAGTTCCAATATGTCAGATTAATATTGACCGCTTGTGTAACCCCGTAGGCCGCACACTTGTCGGATCCACGCGCACTTGCGCGCCTATTTGCATGTCACGGCTCGGGCGGAACGTACCGACTGCTAGAAGCCATTATTATAAGTCGCAGACTGAGCGCGTGACAGCCTTGGGGCCACACCGCGGCTTCGGCTGATGGAAAGCTGACGTGGGAAAACTTTACCGCGGCCCGATATATCCGGGCGCCCTCAAGGAGGTTAAGAGCTATTTAGAATGTTCTGAGGTCACGCACTCTTTGAGATGTCAAGTATGCATAGAACAATAAACTCGGCAAACCACGTACAAGTAGACAAGTAAAACCCTGGCGAGTTTATCTGAACCACCGATACATAACTTCCGACCTATTCTGGTGCATGTACGGACCCTTATGGAAATTAATTTTTCGTTAGCGCAAAATTCGGAAACACTGTTACATTTTTATGCAACCTGACATGGATGGCTAATACCACACAACTACCGTTATGATATTAGGCCAATACACCACATTCCCGAAGGAATTAGGTGCCATGCCCGGACCTTCCCTTTATGAGCACGGCTACATTGAGCTGGATGGAAAACACGGACAATTTTTCATTGCCGCTTCGACCATCTTTTAATCCAATGCGATGGTACCAACCAGGCGGGCTTAAACCCTACCACCTAGTAGGGGAAGGAGACGTACAGTTTTACACGGATTCCGAACCATGGAGCAGCTCGCATTCGTGACGAATTGCACTTATCGAACTCTGAAAGAGAAAGAAAGTGGTGCATGTCGGGGCGAGGAATTGGCCCAGACCTCTGGTACACAAGGCTACGAGCCGCTCAAAAAATTCATGCCATCCATGCTTCCATTTCATGCCACTAATTTCATCTGACGCTGCGATCGATTACCAATACCAATTTAATGTCCAAGTAAATTCCTCTCCGGGGAACGATTCTGATTCATCAACTCGGAATTCTGAATAGAGGACTCCGGATTATTTTTGATGAAAGAAAATTGTAACCTGACCACTTGGGGCATGAAAGTGTTCGTGTATACCATTTCTACACCTGGCTGGCCACTGTGGTATGGGTTACTTAAGATGACTGGGTCGCCAAGAAGACAACAGCAACTGTGCATAGTTAATAATATTTATTTATTTAGTATAGTACGAGTGTTCACAAAGATGTACAATTACATGTACGCCTCGCAGTAAGTCCAACAGCAGGTTGGACTTTAGACAACATTACAAAATGGTTACCAGTTCATTACTTTCATAAATACTATCAATTTAAAACTAATACTCGTGAAGCTAATGGCCGGCCGGCATGGATTTTGTACCCCCGTGAAAGTTTGAAATCTCATGGGCGTCGCGTCGCGTACCTCCTATATGAGAGTTAGCGTCCTACATAAAACAATGTATAAAACAATTATTTACGTATCACTTATTTAGGACATAGTAATAAAATCCTTTCCTTCGGTAACTGTAAATTATACTTAAGTTTGAAAAGTTGCCTAACTAGCTTTTTATTTAAAAGTAAACTTGTAACAGATAGATTGATGTTTTCTCATTTTAAACATTATTTCTTAACCCTGTAGACTACAAGGAACGAGTTTCAACGATCACAGGTAATAAACACATTTATAAACATCTTTAATTTTCTTCTTCAATCTATTATTCCTAACTGAGTATCTACCTAGCCCATAGAATTTGATTTAAAAACATTTCCCAACAAGCGTATTCGTAGGCATATTGTGACAGTTGTAAATCCTAACCGAATTTTAAAAGAAACCGAGACACATTCCGTCCATAAATAATGCATACGCACAGACGGAGGCTTCTGGAATCGACGTGATAGAGCCCATTTACCTCGGTAAATATTTTATTACACGCGTGAAAATAAATGTTCGAGCCACAAAGGCTGTTTCGACATTTGAATAAATCAGAAATTAAAAAGACGAGGAGTTGTTACAGCGCGCCGCGTGACGGCGGCGGCGCGGCAGTCGCTCGGCGGAGGCTGCGCTCTCGGACACCGGAGGCAACTCGCCCGCCGGTGGCTTATAATTAACACGCTACGAGTTTTATGAATCGATTAGGATCTAAGCTTTCGTCGATGGCAGCTTTCGTCGGCCATGTTGATTCATAGCTCCGCAGATTTTTGCGCCGAACATGTTATTATCGAAGATAAACACAGAGTTCTTTGCGAAACTCGTTCGCCATTCTGCTTGTTGGTAGACACCCTGTTCTGTTTCTCGTTTTGTTTGTGCCACCTTTGGGATGTGTGTGCTGCCTTTGAAAAACGTGTTATGATGATTTGTGTCAACATATTTACCAGCCAAAGGATTTATAATTGTTGTCTTAATCGGGATTTCAAAAGATTTATGAATATTTAACATGTGTAAAACATTTTTGAGAACCAAGTAGTTTCATGCGGTATGTGCTTTAAGAGACAAATGTTATTGTTCTTTGACGTGTAGGAGGCCAACCTACACTCGCTACACATTCACTTAACGTCTAACCGATACAAACTCTCATAAAATCAACACCTCGGACTTTACACACCTCCCTCACGGTACACTTAAGACCTCGCGCGCATACAAAGTGTGGCTCGAATTATCCCACATAACTTAGTTAGGGCCATAACGGTGAAGCAATAGGAGTCGGTGCGGCAGGACGAGGCTGTATCAATAAATCAGCACGCAACAGTCACCGGACTAACCATAAATAATACGGGGGCTAATTGCAATGGAAGCGATACCCAGTAGGCACTTCTATCTACTCTTATCAATTATCTCGGCTCATCTGAAAACCGAAGTGGCCTATTAGAAGCCTTATGCTAGTTGTGTAAGGGGAGTTTTCGTTTAGATTGCTGGATCGAGTTAAGACATTGTGTAGTCCATTTTGCTCATATTACAGCTAGGTCGTATTTATAGGGGGTTGTTAAGTAAAGCAATTGAGGCCGGGTTCGATTATCTAATTTGTGAAGCTTCTGTGCGTGGCGTAGGCGACGGCCAAGTGGGGCGTCCGTCCGCACGATTATCCGAACTGGGCAACTTGTCCGGTAAATCGTATCCCTTTTTATTTGAATTGCATTGTGAGCCTTCGAAAGTGTTACCATGCGAGTTATGTCTCAGTTGATGTGACTTTATTTAATTTGTTTCCGCAGTGTGTTTGATACCTAAATCTTGCGTCTTAGTCTTGTCTGCATGCACCTTCAAAGATTCCTTTGAAGTTCACCTTAATAGGAACAACCGATCTCTATCTCCGACATTGTGTGACCAAATTTTCATCTTAAAAACACTCAATCCGAATATGAATGCATGGAACATATTCTCACATCGAACACATTTATACTATTTTAATTCAGTTTTACCCAAAAGTATTTTGTATATCATAGCAAACAATAAAAGGGATGAAGTATTCTGATTGTTTTATGAAATTCTTACTGAAAACATTTTGATTATCCAATCAACTTAATCCAAAATATCGGATGATCGGGTGCAACCGTAACCGTGGCTATAAGTGGGTACAATGCCGGCACCCCGCATACTTACTGTTTCTCTACAACCGACACACGCCGACTTATACGGCCCAAACTGCTCCAACCGGGCTTGTTAAATGTGTTTACAGGCATCCAAATGGTTGGTTTAAAATGTAACAAACCTTATTTACAGGTGATAATGCTGCGGAAGTAGAACGTTGCTACTTCTAAAAGTGTGTTACGGACGTGGTACCTAATCCATTCAAGGATGCAATTTTTCCTACTATGTTTTTATTTAAAACCTTGATAAATTAAATATTAAAAGTTTAAATCAATTTTACTAGTTCTCCGTAATATTTCCTAAATAGGTTTTGATTATTATCGATTTAAAATTATAAAGTCACCTTGTAATATTGATGTTTCTCATGGAATTACCTTAAACATTTTTACACATGTACTAACTTCTATTGTTTTAATAGGTTTGATTTTTAATGTCGATTTCAAGCAATAAACAATGTAATTATTGTGTATCGATTTTGCTAGTCAGTCCAGTTCTTTGTATTCCGTTTGTGTTATCCTTAGCGCAAATGCATTTATTGTAGAAGGCATATAAGGCTTGATTGCAGTGGTGACGACATATACCTATATATGCACGCATGGCTGTGTGCGTCCATCAAAAAAAATAATTACTGTTTAAAACAAAACAACTACAAAAAAGCGCCATATTCCTTCGGGTGATGAAACAAAAGTGAGTGAGTGATGTGTTGGTGTTAGCATGGATTAAAAAGGAAGGTATATATAGCTAACAACATGCAACGCACAAAACTCGCCGAAAACTGTTTACTTTCGCTGGTACTAAGACATTTATAACCAGCGCCATCTTCCGTTACTGCCAGAACTATAGTTACCGCGTCATTAAGGTAACCCTGGGTGGGCATGATGAAAAATTTACGTTTTAACAATACATTAAGTAATGTCATTGTAAATAAACAAATATCATTGATATTAATTGGCTTATATTTAAGGGAGTGATTGCATTCTATAAGGGCGTAAGTGAAGCCTTATTTTATTGTATTAGAAAAAAGCTACTACTTATTTTTGAATTTCAAAAAGGTGAAAGATGCATTGATGATCTAGCCTATAACGGTAAATATCTGATGATCGTATTTTGTGTTCAAACTTTAATAACCAAATTTTATGAATATTTGTCTAATTTGAGAACTTAAAGCACCAGAGACTTACAGTTGTATCTTTAAATTATAGCTAGACCATCAATATTCACTTTTTTGCCTATCCAAATTCGTATAAGTTAACTTTTAATACGATTAAAGTTGGTTATACTTACGCCCTATCAAACTGAACGCAATCGGCTATCACACCATTAATGTATTCTTAAACGTGAATTGCAACGCCACCTGTGTACTTTTACTATCCCTATTCAAGACTGGTATGATGTTTTAAATCTATACATTCCTCTGTAATCTATGTATGTTGTTGAGGACTGACCGAGCAGCTTGGTGACCGCGCCCTGCTGGCTGAGCATGTGGTGCGCCAGGTCGTAGTGGCGCAGACCAAACCGCGACAGCTCCAGGAGCCGCTGCTGAGACAGCAAGGAGCCGAGCGGGTGGCCTCCGCCCCCACCACCCCCGCCGCCCGCCCCCGCGAACAGCGCACCGCCCCCGCCGGCCCCGCCGCCTCCCGACGACGGCGACACTGCAAACCGAAAGACACATCTATTAGCCGCTATAGTTTCATAAACAGACCGACATCTCGTAGCTGTGAGGTGTGGCGAGTCGCGAATCAGCGACGGATAAAGTTTTCAAGCAGGCATGGCACCGCGCTCAAGAAGGTTAAATTGACAGCGTGTAAATTTTCCATTTAGGTGCTGCCGTAGTAAAACCGGTTACAATTAAAAGGAAAATGGAAATACCCTCATTCTCTTACTGTTTTTAGTTACGGCTTTGTACATTTAGATAGCTGGAACTATTCGTTTATTGACAGTTGAATGATTTCATGCAGAATATAGCTAATATCCAAAACAATCAAATTTGGAACTTCAGATTATAAAATACTTGGTTCTTACCAAGTGTCCATAAACAAACATTTCTGTTAATCATGCCAAAGCTGATACAATTTTTCATTCTCAATGTTCTATAAGGTTACCAACCCCTTCTCGTTACATGCATAGGTCGACAAGTTCATAATAGTAATTAGCATAAGCAAGAATACAAGATGTTGAAGAAGCAAGCTCGTAATGATGGCAGCGCAGAGCGGAGAGCATTATCTTATTTTTATTAGGACAACGTCAATAAGTGTTCGCGTACCCAATATTAAAAACGCATAAAAGTCTCGTCATGGGCAGTTCTGATTGCACATTTCTTATTCCAAACAGAGAAAGAATCACGATATTCCAAGACAAGTCAGCTATTTTATATGGGTAATATGATACAAGCGGCTCAAACTATATTTTTCGTTTTTAAATAGTGCCATTTTCTTTATTCCGTGGATAATCTGAGGAAATGGTCTTTCATTGACGTATTCTGGAATATTTTTATTTCTTATAGAACATACAATACAAAAACAAAATATACAGTTTTCTATGATACACATTTAGTATTTTTTAGAAATCTTATTTATCAGATTATTACAACAATCACACTAAAAGTGAAGAAAATTACCATCTAAACATATATTATTTCCAGGTTACAAATAGCGTGACACGATTCTATAAAATGATTGATTTTAGCTAATTAGATTTTTTTCAGAGATCTAAAACGTGAACCCTTCACGTATTATAGCGTTCGTTAATGTAGTTTGTAAATTACATTTGGTGATGTGTTTTGTATTGCTTTGTTTATTTTATAAGAACTGTTAGGGCATTGATCGATTTATTTAAATTAAAGATTAATTAAACGACTACGACCATTATTTTACAATAAATTGCAGCAATGCATTGCAATTAAATAAATTTAAATGAGAAGTTTTAGATGAATATGTATTTATTTTATTGATTTTTATTTTATAAAATCGATCGTTAATGAAACTACGGAATTTTTTTTTTGTGATGGAATTTCAACGCAATTTAATTTTGCTGCGACATAAATAATCTTGTATCGGGTTTAAGACGGAGTGAGCTAAAGCTTTCATTGTATTTCTTTTTATAAATACAATAAGTTTGAGTAAACGTTTTTATTACATTTTCCCACAAATCTGATGAGAAATATCTACTATTTTAATGATATCATAAGTATCTAAATACCTGAGCACATGATGATCCAATCCTGCCCATTCATTACGTCTGTCTGTTCGACCATTTCAAAGCGACTTCTACATCCGCTAGTATGCTAATGGCTGATATAGCAGATACCTTCGCGTAGACACGAGTGTTGACACTTATGAGATAGATAGATAGATATCAATTGGCATATTCCCATGTCACACGTTATTTATGTATGTATATAATTAAAAAAATATCACTGGTCCAATCTACTTGCCGATAATTATGACGTTGATTGTTTTTTTATATTACTGGACATAGATGGCTATTACTATACCCATCATCATGATATTAACCCAACACACTACATTCCCGAAGGAGTTAGGTGTCATGCCAGGACTTTCCCCTTATGAGCACGGCTACATTGAACTGGATGGAAAATATAGACAATTTTTAATTACCACTTAGACATATTTCGTCCAATGTGATTATACTAACGGGCTTATACTCTCCTACTTAGTACTCATGTATAGTTTTACATGGGTTCCGAACCATGGAACAGCACACATTCATGACGAATACTTATGCAACTCAGAAAGAGGGCCATGGAAGGCGAGTCCCAGGCTGAGCTACGAGAATTTCGAAGTTTGTTCACCGTGCATAACCACTGGATAACTTTAAACAAAACTCTGATTGTATTTAGTATAAGTTGTTATGAAAAAACAAAACCAATGAGTTTTGGTCTTAATCAGACGTCTGCCCGAGAGAATCTCAATTACACGCTGACCTTACGAGCCAAACTTAACATATTCAATTATAAATTAAGCTATTTAAGTTAATGGGCCATAATTTGTTTATCACGCTGAGCATCGGAATTAATGCAAGTGGTATGACCACTTCATAACTTAGCGAGCTTTATAGCCGAGTCCTCACCTAATGCGATCGAACAGACCTCGCATTTGACACCTCGGTACCCGCAAATAAAACCGCACCGTATCTTTCCTCAAATACGGTCCTATTTTGTGTCAACCCCGACGAGGACTTGCGCCGCCTTCGATATTGACCGTCTCGAATAATTTCTCGTGTAATCGCTTTGGTAATGCGAGAAAAAAAGTCGATATTATCTGCCCACGGTTAATAAATTAACACCATTTAACGCGAGAATGTAGATTCTTGATGTCGCTACCTTTATAAATAAAATAAACTTAACGCGCGCACACAACAACGCTACACAATATGGCTGATATTTCTTTCGTACTTTGTAACTGCGGCTTTGCTGGTGGTGTCGTAAGATTCAAAGTGACACATTTATATAAATGCAAGAACGTCTACGTTAGTCCAACTTGATGATTTGAGACGTTTCCGCCTTTCTTATGCAGATGTGTCTATACGGGTGAATTTTTCCAATGTGCCTTCAGGGCCGCATCCTAAAAGTGATAGCGAAAAACACTCAAAGGGGGCACAGGGCCGATTTGAATTAAAACTTAAACTGCAATATTAGTTTTTTTTCAATAGTTTAGTTAGTGGATGTATGGGCAATGTATGAAAACTGATAAATATTAATAATTTTATTAAAAATCGGCACTTTAATTAAGTTTTCCGATTTCCATTACTCATTCTATTAAGTAATATATAATATATAAGTAAGCGACACCATTGACTGGTGTAATAATACAGATTGAATTATTATTTCAAAATCAATGCGTTGCTCCCGGATAGTTTTTTTTTCAAATCTATTTTGTGTTCAAAATCGGCCCATGACTCCTCAGATTTGTTTTCTCGGTTTGTTGTAGTTTCGTATTTAGCAATGAAGGCATATTTGAAAAAATCTGTCTGCAGGGTGATTGTAAATTCGATACATTCCACCTAAGGGGTCATTATAGAGCTAATTTGCAACAAATTTGGCCCAAGAAATGGGAGTCTACAATCAATAGTTATTGAGTTATTTAAGTTTGAAGTTTTTTAAAAAAAAAATCTGTATTATTATGAAAAAGTGATGATTGTAAAATAATTGCGACACTATGGCCATTTTATCGGCTTTTCCTAATACCTAATTAATGAGAGACTACTTAAAATAAATAAATGCATATAAAATATCCATAAAATCAGAAATAATGGGCCATAGATGACAGTTTATGTAAATAAATTACAATATGTATTTAAATTAAAGAGGATTACTAAAAACAAAAGTATGACAAGTCGCATACAAATTTTGGAAATAACTTCATTATTTCATAAGCTTCCAAGAAAGGTCCAAATGTTGTCCACTTTCACTCAGACACCATATTTTTATGGTTGGTTCGGTTTGCGCTGATGATTGTTGCATGTTTTTAAATGGTTGAAACATAAATGTCTCAACTCACGATATTATCAAAATGAGTACGGTAATTTTGAAAAGTATGATAAACAGGTATTCAAAATATCGACCATGGTTAAATTTTGAATTTATCCGTATATTTCGATGTCAACTTAAAGATAATAGTACAAAAGTCTATTCTCAGATATAAGCTGCTTAAAGCGCTAGGTTTATTAATTTCATTTACAGTTTAAATTGTACACCCGTGATTATATTAATATAGAACGAAGTTGTACATACGAGTATTCCTATTGATTGAAAAAATGTCACACGGAGTAATGCACCTGCTCTTGAATACGTCCATGCATCCTGTATAGTCACAGAGCTTATACTCTTGGAAACTGTGTTATTTGTTTATTTATATTCACGTGTGAGACACAGTTTTGTACAGCTTGAACATGGAAGAATACACATTGATTTATAATATTTTGAAAAAATCTCTTTAATTTAAGATTATCTTAACTTCTGGAACATTGGTTACAGATGTAACGTGAGCATCAGCTCTTTTCTCAACATTAACATGTAAAGTGATGCAGGAGCCAGGAGAGGTGAAGTGAAGTGAGGGGAAGGAACAGGCAGCTCACGGTGAAGACAACGCGCCGGTTCGGACGAGTTTTTATGCAAAGATATGTTATTCCGACGGGACTGCCGACTATTAGTGCCACCGTAGAGGCGGAAAATTACCACCTTCCACGTACATTTTGATACGAATTCAAAAGTGAATTAATTTCGCGTTCGACTTGTGGATTATTGGCCGCTGGTCCATGAAGTGGGTAAGCTATATTGTAATAGCCCGAACAACGTGCTGGTTACGAACAAATGTTTAAACATTTTTAGTAACTTTTTAGTGACCGCAACGAATAGAAGGTCCCGGCATTACATCTAGCTATTTTGGCTATTCTTCTAGATGTTCTGTTTACAGTTTCATGTCAAAATAAATCATCTTTATTATTAAGTTAATTATAATTCTAAATACTTTGTGCCTTATTGTATGCGTACCAACTATATTTTGTATTCTTCTCTTTGTTTATTTTGTTGATTGTGTTTTTAGGTTCTTTAATATGTAACTTTAATATTCTGTAAGATTTCTTTGTTTATCATTAATGCCATTATACAACTTTTATATAACTAATCCCCCCTTAGCACACAAAGCTAGTTTAGGGGCAAGGTCTTGACTCAGCAATAATGGCTTTTGATAGTTTCAAGTTTTAACTAAATGTAAATATTTTTAGTTATAAGTACCTTTACTGTTACCGGACTCAAATGTTTTTATAAATAAATATTTTTATTAATTATTAGTCTAATCTAGTTTTCATTTGTGCACTTAACATGGGTACAACTGAAAAAAAAAACCACAAACCTTCAAGAAACAAAAATTTCGGACTTTAACCACATAAAACAGTTAAATTATTTTACAGTTAAATTAATGTTAAATTCTTTGATTCAAGTGACAAACTCTGAACTCCCTAACGCGAAGTTGGAAATATTTCTTTCTGAATTAGCATAATTTTATAATACAGTTGTTAAAACATTCGATCAACAAGAGACACGCTGATAATGTCATTTAGCTTGTCGTAGAATTATGCGATCGAGTCCGCCGTGTGTGGGCATGGAAGATATAATATGGTTGAAGGGATATGTTTGCCAACTAAGGTAAGCTCAGGAAATATATTCGGCTAAGGTGACATTATAAAAGTGATGTCTAAGAAAATAAAGTTTTAGAACCTACAATGTACAATATACAATACAACCAAGTAAAGCGCCTACGCCTAAATTATGCTTGGATATTAATGGGAATTTAGGTATATGATCGAGAAACTCCTAATTCTTGTAATTGATTGAAAACAATGATCGTTTCATTAAACAAATTAGTTGAAACATGATGCATAATAAATTTTTGTTTTTTACTTCATTTATCGGCTGGGTAGGTATTGGTTATTTTAGATTTTTTAAAATTAATTAAAACATGTTTTTGTTTATTTAGAGGAGTTGTGGCAAGGGGTAATTTATATTTTGGATTTGAAGATTGCATTGAATTTTGATGTCTATAATATGATCTATTTTCTGCGTCTTCTCAAATAAAAATATAATTGCATAGCCAAGTATTTAATACCGTAATACCGATTGTAATTATCCTACCCCTGTTCCACAAACAGTTGCAAGACAGGGTTTTGTTTAGTTCTTTTATTAAGTGGATATTTCGAAAGGTACCTATGATACCTATGTACATGATTCGGTCGATGTGCCGAACAGCCTGTACACAATAATATATAATAATAACGCGTTTTCGCTATGTCCGGACCCGTTAGCACTCCATGGTAGTTGTTGCTGACATGTCGCCCGTCGCCGAGTGCTCAGCTTGCATAATGTATGCAGGAAGATTTAGTAGCAGGGCCGGGACCAGTCCGAGGGAGGAATTAGCGACGAACGGAAGTGAGCTTTTAATAAATAAAGCAAACGTTCTTGCTCGCTCGCCGCTTGCCGCTCGCTCCCGCCCCGCGTCGCTCACCGCTCGTCGCTCGCCGCTCGCTCACCGCGAACTCGCTTTTTGCATGTGCGAGCTTTCTGCAAATGAGGCAGTGACCTGTGCAAAGCTAAGGCCGATTACACGTTCATTTGAATTAATTCTGTCCCGTTAGCATATAAATATTACGCCGCCTACACCAAAGTAATTGAATAAATAGTTTTTTTAAAATAAATTTACATTTATTTATTTTAATAATTATATCTAATATCTAATATTAGGTAACAACATATCATGAAGTTTCAATACCACAAGGAAAAGAAAATCAGTATGAAGATTTTCTCTTTGCAGTAAATGACTTGGTTTTGATTCTTTTTAAACTTGAAGAAACATCAACTTGAGCAGCAGGCTCTCCTACATTAAGGTGGCCCATCCCGGCGGGACTAACTCATTCGCGGGCACGGTACAAAACCGTGCTATTGCGCTCTGGGACCTTCTCTGTTTCAAAGAAAAAGACAGGCTCTGTGATGAGAAGGATGCAACATGTCCACAAAGCAGACAATGCGCATAGTATATTACCTTATTATCATATTTTATAATATTATTTATATTTATATATATATAAGTTTATTCTTGCAAATGTTTCTGAGTTTTGTCTTATTCTTGCATAAGCATATTTATTTTCGAATGTTAGTTAAACAATAGTTGACTACAAGACAAGACGTCAAAAATTTAATTTGTAACGTCTTCATTCATATAAATGATAAATTACAAGAAAATGTAACATTTGAAAAAAAATATAAAATATCGAAAGATACCGAGGCTCAGAAATTGTGAAAGTGCTGCACCAATTTTTTTTAGTTACGTACAAAAAAAATATGTAGAATATTTTGAAACTAGAATTAACTTACATACTTAAATATATATACTTATATAAAATACTTAAATATAAATACGAGAAAAAAGTTGTTTAATCCTTATTCGAAAACCTCTTTAATATGCTCAATTATCTCAATATACTTTCGGAGCCCTACATCTGGTATCACTTTTTGCAGAATAACATCAACCCGATAATATATTCACGGATCTGCGGGTGGAAGTCGCCTATCGTCGTTAAAGGTAAATTTATTCTACCATTGCGAGACCCCAACGAAGTTGGCGGCATGGCGGGCGGGGGTTGCCGGCATGGGGGGGGGGGAAGGGTCGGACGGGTAGGCAGGGGGGTGAAAAGGGTACGTCACTGGCGATTATTTTGGAAGCCGGATTGATCTGTGTCTTTATGTCGCTGAATTAGGCGGAGGTCGTTCACATATTACTTGGACGAAATTTACAAGTCTGTTAATATAAAAACAAATTTCAGATTAAGCGATTGCACGCACAAAACGATGCAATTGTCAAGTAAATAATCGTTTTCAGTGTACCCTGTTTGAAACTTTCGTGAAACTACTATAAACGGGATTTTAAGTTTTTGTTATGTAAGTGACATCGATGGCTACTACACCAACCTTTATAATACCCTAACACACTGTAATCCCGAAGGAATTAGGCGCCATGCTAGAAAATGGATCGTAAGACATGGACAATATTTAATTGCCGCTTTGACCGTCGTTTCAAACGACGGTACCAACAGTAATTTAGTAAGGGACGGAGACCTTAAGTTTCATATGGGTTCCATTCATACGAAAATGCACTAATAAAACTGAGAAAGAGCAAGAAAATGGTGCAACCTATGGCATAGAAGATAACTTTAGCTACGAGCCGATTTATGATTGTTATGTGTTCTATCCATTGCTTTACTGGCTAAGTGATTCTAGATATTACTTTATAAAATGGGGCACATTCTATAACAAGTTTTCAGAAGTTAAGAATAAGTGGTTAAATAGCGACATCTACATTGAAGCCTCGGTAAGTACCCAGTAGCACGACGTCGGGATCTTAGGTAATTAGTAGTCAAGAAACAAAAATATAATTAAATGAAATAAAAACCGTATGACATACAATTACTGAGCAACACGCCAGACAAAAAATGCATCACTTACCTTTTTAATTTAGCACAAGGGCTCTTCTACCTACTAGACGGTACTTATTTCGGGTATTGAACCTATAGTAAGGCCTTTTTATCGCAATGAACATACACATATCTAATTGTGGTCATCACCAGAGTAGGATGTGATATCAGACGAATTTGTCTTCATATTTTCTTTCTAGATATTTGTTTTCTAGAATAATATTTTTATGCATATTTAAAAAAAATTGTAGATGAAGCAGTTACACCTAATTTAAAGCGAATTCCGCCCACACCCCATTAATTACCCACACCAATTAAAATTATACAACATATTTTTAAACATTTGTTGGGCACATATTAATCCCTAATTTATTTTAGTTTAATCTTGCAACCGCCACCTCAGTACGTAATATTTGGACGATCAGTTAGTCAATCGTCTCCGTGCTTCGACAGGTTTTTTGTCCGGCTCGATACGGTGGGATAAAGATTTTTTCTTATTCCGAGCGCATCGCAGCGGTTCGATTGTGATAGGAATCAGTGGAACGATTAGGATAATCGGGGACTATCAAATCCAATAAACGAGGTTCACTGAAATCCGAATACAAAAATATTTTTTTTCCATAAAGTGTTTCGATGAGTCGCGATCTTTTGAACTTTATAATCATTGCAGAATCGGAGCCAATTTTTTGAATTAAGAAAATATCGAGTTGATATAGAAATCCGAAATTTATCCGTTATCATGTTATTTGTTTAACAACAAAATTGTATCGCCATACGGTCGCAAAATCGAAGATCCAGAGTTTTTTTAATTTGTAATTCGTAGCGGTGCATAACTAAAATAAAAAAAAAACTTTTGTCTCAACGGTAGACACAATAAGAGTACGCACTTTTGAGAATGACTGTGTCTTAATGGAAGGGTTTTTAAAATACTGAAAGCATTACAGTCGATAATGAAATACATTTCCGATTGGGTTTTCCACATTTTATCAACAGCTGTTTATTGTCTTGAGTACTTCTCGCACCGTGCGTCATTGTAGAGCACCGATGCTGTGTGCACAAGTGTTGCAGTTCTCCTACCGTCTGCTGAAGTGTTTTTGTTTCACATTAATATTATTCAGCGCGAGGATTGTTTTGTTTTTAGTTTGCCGAGCCAGGCGATTATTATGCGTGGGCACCATTTAAATGGTAATTATACACCTCGACACAACTGATCAAACATGGCCATTCAAATTGGTACTTAATAGTGACTGAGACTGTATTGTGTCATTTTATGAAGAGTCAATTTGTGACTCTAATCTCTACAGTCGATTCGATGGCTTACTTTATGCAGTACTTAAAACAATCTCATTGAATTAAAACACGAGTAATTATAACGAAGTCGTTATACAAGGACATGCACATTAATAATACTTCCATTCGATTTTTAAACGATCAGAATATTTTATTGGTCCGAGGCAGGGTTCGAACCTGCGACTTTTAGATTGCATATCCACTGCTCTACCGCTGAGGTATCAAGATAATTACATCTGCTCACTAATTTCTGGACTATATTCGAATCGACCCGATGCTTCCCCCCTTTCTACTACTAGATGGCATTGATTTTGCGTATTAATTTTACGCTAAGGCATTTTTACTGAAATTATTAAGATAGTAAATGATAAAGAATACTGTAGCCACATATAGGAAGGTAGGACCCAGTACTTGTTAGCATCCTTGGACTCAAATCAGCGCTGCGCGGCCCGTCTTGATCGAAACCCACAACGAACCGTTGGCCTGGAGTGCCTGAGCCACAGATGATTTTTCGGGTCGCTCATTATGTTCTACAAGTACTACCATGGATGTTGTTCTGAGGAACTTGCGTCCCTTTTTCTTTCTCATCCTACCTATATCTGGAGCAACCGCCGTATTAAATCGGAGCACCCTTAGCTTAGGCTTTTGAGAACGAACCGTTTCTATAACTCATTTCTCTGCCATACCTCCAGAATATGGAACTTTCTGCCAGCGGGTGTCTTTCCTCATACCTATAACCTGGGAATCTTCCAGCGTAAATTGAACAAACTGATCAGTGATAGTCCGCAAATCCGCAGGTATGGTTCATCGCTGAGCATGGTTACGCGAAGGGAAATAAATGTATTTGGCTTTTTTTGAGCACCTATCGTTCTCAGTTCTCATTGTTCCATACCGGTTTTTTTTTTCATAAAAATAACTTACTTTCTGTCGTCGTCAAAATCTATGACACGCCCGGAGTGAACTTAATATTTGTATGTACTAAAATTCCTAATGAAATAGCAATCCAATACAGTGCTCGCCATTCCATTCAACAGTGCAGGCAAAGGCTACAGCCGCACGCATAAAAAGAGAACCGCCCGCCACGACGCGCACCGCGTGACTGTCAAAGGACGACACATTTCTGCACAATATTCGCCATGATTGCGTCCACATAACTACCGTCAGGGGCTTTTTGCTTCTACCCGCAATTGAAATATTAAATAGGCGCGTGGACGTGATCAATTTTCACAAGCGTAATTTGTCAATGTCACCCGTTATGGTGAGGTTATGATCTCAAAATGGATAATTGTTTTTGTGACAGCATTTTTGTGCAAGGTGTTGAGTGAATTTCGATTGTGTTTTATCATATACGGTCTAATAAAGTAAAAGCATAAATAACAGCACGTATGAAGTCGTGCCATATATGTAGATACATGTCTGAATGAAATAAAGAAAATGCGATAAAATATGTATAAAAGACTAACGTTGAGATGAACAGATTGAGATAAAAATAGCCTGTTTTAAGTAAAACTAAGGCTAACAAAATGTAGTACTTTGAAACCATTGACTTAGCATAGCGCGCTGTGCTTACAAGAACGAAGAGAGTGTGGGAGTGAGACGTCAACACATGTACCACTACCGCGAGTTAGAGAGAGATGGAACACATCTGCCCGATGAGACAACTTCGTCGCGCTCATGGAATATAAAACTATTTTTAAAACCTGTGCATTTGTATATTATTAAGTGAACGGAAGTAAAAAACCCGGACAAAACTTTTTTTATGGTAAATTCTTTGTCGATCTATTTTTTTACTTTTCCTCAATATTTCAAAGTGAAACTTAAAACATAACTTCAGATTATTATTCTGAAGCTTCATGGCGACTCACAATTTTTTTTTGTAAAAAAGAAATTTCAGTACATTTTGTATGAAACAATTTTGATCTCATCCGTCAGTTGACTCTGTGTGTCTAAAGCCTATGTTTTGAACATAAACCTAAATAGCTAATAGTTTTAGACATAAATGGATAATACCACAAATACTCTTATGATATTTGTCCAACACAGCACGTGGAATGCAGATATCATGCCAGAAATATTGCACGAAATGTAATTTCAAGACTATTTATGAATTAATAGTTGGTCTTAGTTCCAGTTGCAACCATTTATTTCAGCTTAAATAATTTAAAAAAATATGTATGGCTACAACAAGTCTCTGTATTTTTTTTACCCTCATAAAATGTTTTTTTATGTTCTAATAATATTTTTTATTTATGTCGCAACTTTTAATATCTATTTATCAATAACTTTTTTGAATACGGATTTTTAAGGATTTTCATTGAAATATGAATCCACTGTTGGTAATTGTGGTGTTTTCCAGTATCTGTTTTACACAAGAGAAATCACATGAAATGTTTTCAATTACTAACCTATAGTTGTGTTGACATAATTTAAATGAATAAATAAATACAGTAAAACATAATATGCCATTCACGAAATAATACAGATATTTAAACTTACAATTTTACAGATTAGTATAGCCACATAATGTTGTGTGATTTGCAAAAAATCTTAATCTGAATAGCATCAGATCAAATTTATACATTAAACTTAAAATCCGTCTGAAGAAATCAATAGAACATTTTGTTTTTTTCTCTCTGTCCATTTTGTAAAAGTTTTATTCACACTACAGCTATGAAATAATCTTGATAAAAAATATTTTAAAACGAGTTTGGACCTTATCAACCACTATTAAAGCTGAAACTTGCGGTTACGAGCATACAAATGTCTTACCATGGAAGTACATAGGCCTACACAACCGCACGCAATGAAGCTTTTGGGCAAAAGCTTGCCTACATCGGTAGTGACTGCGCGTTGAACTCTAGCCCACGCCGGGTCTGCAAGACCAACACTTCAGCATTTTGTTAGTTCTTATTAAGTCAACCATGACATTTTCAGCCTCCTTAACCCAGTGACTAGAGCCTAAGCAACTCTGGGAGCGGTCAGGTTCAGCATGGGTGTCCGTTCCGCCGTTGATGTTAGCCGGGGTATGGATTACATGTAATATTTTTGGTCTCCTTTACTTCTTATGTTAACCGTCAATGAAAATTACCAATTTTTAATAGTCAATTAAATTTAGGTGTGGTATTAAGCATTTTGCCATCAAATGTAATCTTGCTACATAAAAATACGGACGCAAAGCGCAAGTGTGGGAGTGTTCCGTACAATTTTACGGTACGGTACCGTACATAGGATTTGTTTCATGTGATATAACTACAAATTAAGGATTTTATTTGCACAACTTTTAACTACGAGACCATCGAGGTCCAAATTTAATTATTCAAAGGTGAGTCAAGGGAAATCATTCTAAAGATATTGTTTTTTTGCGAGTCCGTATTTTTTTATCGCTCTAACTTAAAATCTTGATTTTTTGTAGCTCTAAGCATATAGACAAAATAATTTAATGATAATTTCAACTTAATACACGAATTACAAATAGACAGACAGACAATGAAATGACCATAAAAGGATTTTTATTAGTAACGGGAGCCTAAAAAAGGTCATAATAGGAGAAAAAAAGCACCGCTAATAAAGATATTTGCAACAGGGACTCTCCTAGTCCAATTTTTTCTTCTTAATACAAACTTTTCACATTATTTCCTTTAATAATACAAGAAATTATTTTTTTAACAGTTAAATATACTTGACATAGATGGCTAATACATAATCTACTATCATGGTAATAGCGTAAAAGGTAACCGGAAATCTAGGAGGTATGCCAGGACCTTCGTTGTATTGTACGAATAATTTGCTACACAGAAGTGAAAAAAGATCATATTTCAGAGATAATGATCGACGAATAATGTTAAAGGTAAACTTATAAGTCCTACAACTACTTTTTACTCTTTTCCAGCCTACGAGACAGAAAGAGAGGTTGCTGCTGACAGCAGATATAATTTGCTGATGTTCTAGTGAATATATATAGATTATCTTAAATACGATTCCCGAATAGAAATGCCAGAGATTATTTCTATGGATTCATTAATTAAATGATCGATTGCTTGAGTTGTGTCGCACCGCTTCCGCTCTCCGGTGATAATTAAACAATTCTTATCTTCTTAGCCGATCGATACTTCTCATACTGCCGTTACGCAAGTTCCTATGACTTCACAGTTTTGAATCAAATCATCCATTATAAATAAGAAAGTCTATCATTCTTTTTTAGTTCCAAAGTACAAATTTTCAATCCGTAGAAAGAGATAATAACAAATGTATAAAAAATATGTTGGTGTCATGAATTAAATGAAAATGACAAAATTTTTATATTATTAATATTTAAGTGTGCATTTATTAATTTGCGAATAAAAAGAGAAAACGAATCAATACAGATATTTATTTATGGTAATTAATTTAAAGTGCGAGAATTTTAACTGAATATCAAGCTCTGGTTTTTGACAAATATCATATTTATTAAGAACGTCCTCCTAAACAATTCTTTTAAAATTATATATGGTTTATCAATATACATATGTTTTAAATAATTACCCACCAACGTATGAATGGAAACAAATATTTAGGCCTAAATTTGCAATAGTCAGATAAACAGCCAGATAACTATTCGAAGGATTTATTTACGCTTCTGCTTATCCATCCAATATAGTAAGTCCATAAACAAAATTATAGTAAGAAAATCATAATAGAGACAAAATTCTCCGGCAATGACTATCCGTCTTTTGATCAACGTGAATTTGTACTATCAGTCCGATAAGTACTATCTGAGGATTGAAAAATCGGCCCTTGATATTGTTTTATAAAACCAGACATGAATGGATAATGCAACACACCGCATTCCCGAAGGTGTTTTTTCACACAACCAAAACAAACAAGGAATTAAATTCTTGTACAAATTTTCCTACAATTTTTAAATATTACCCACTGTAACAGAAATAATTCACATACTTGGCCCATTTCAGAAAATGTTTTTAGATTATTATAAAAAAACATCAATTTTAACTGAAAAAAAAAACAATATGCACGTAATTGAATACATCTATATTTTTTAAATGACAACAAAAGCAATAGGTGGTGTTCTTTTAGTTCATAATCATTAACGATTAAGTTTTCAGTTTAGGAATGGAGTTTATGAATGCAATTATATATTATCAGTAAGTTTTTTGTAAAATAATGTTTTAGTCTAAACAGTAAACCTATCTTATTTTAATTTGAGCGACGGGTTATGTATTAAAGCTATACATGTGATGAGTTTTTATTAATTTTATTATTTAATTTATTCTTTAAGAAAAATAATTTTGAGAACAGAATTTCCAGTAATTTATTTGTTAGTTATTGGTGCTATCACCTAGTTTTAGATGCACCTAGGTGCAATTTATCTAGTTTTCTACATTTGCGTATGGTTCTCAATTGGAGCCAATTTTAATTATATTTTGTACAGTTATGCAGGACGACGTGGTGGAAGATGAGCGAACATTTTTGTTGTGGTTATGAATATTTTTTTCTGTTTGTTGTTGCACTGAATACTTTTTAAACCTTACATCTAACAGTTTAGAAGTACTCACGTCTGGTGGGCGAGATGTTGAGGGGTGGGTGTCGCTGCGACGGTGCGGGGTCCATCTTCCAGGGCGCGTAGCACGACGCCGCGCTCTCCGCCGCGCCCGTCGCGCCCGCCACCAGCATGCTGCGCCGCTCCACCACGCTCCACGCCCGGCAACACTCCTCAAGGGGTCTTGCAGCGAAACGCTTCAAAATTGCAGCGGAGCAAATCAACACGCCGCCATCTTGAAGTGGTATTCGCAATGAGTCTCTATTTTGACGTTCGAAATTCAAAAATAGTATCTTTAATTGCACTCGCGTTTTGAATGTAGAGTTCACCGGCTGTTCCGCCCGCGCCGGCGCTCACCGGAAGCTCAGTCAGGACACTGAAGAGCGCGCTTGCTCGCGGCCGCGCCCGCACCTGCCTCCGCCGCGCTGCCACCGGGGGAAATCTCCGTTGAGCAATAACAATCAGACTCGAACACCTCCGCCTCCGAGAGCGCTAACCGCACTCCGCTTCTCTCCCTCTTACTGCCTAATTCGATTTTCGAACGCGTCCGAAACCCACTCCGTCCTTCTCTCGTTCCGAATTCAAATTCAAAGATGGCTAGTAAAAAATTACTTTATCCGAACTGAATAAGAGCGATTTCGTCTTACTCCTTTTTAGCGCGTTACACCTCCGCGAGCTGTCCGCGTTGCGCTCGCTCGCGCGCGGCTGCGCTTGTACCTGCGCAGAAAGAAGACAGGTGCTCGCTCGGCAGCGCGGTTACGGTAGTGAGCACTGCTCACCTTTCACCATGCATTACCGGTGGGATATACATCGGACTCGCTCCCTCCTGAAGGTTTTTCCGCCGCAGCCGTGCGAATAGGCTATAGCTCTGAAAGCGTAATGAGAGCGAATGGTCACGGTTTAACCGCGGTTGGCTCCCGTTTAGAAAAGTACTGAGTGCTTTGGTAAGTTTTATTGAGCCCCGGGCCCTGATTGCCTACTAAGTTATTAATGCCCCCGATTTTCTCTATGCATCTGAGGTAGGTAGTGAATGTCGTGTAGCGAGTCTTGGACGTATATTTATATTTTATTGCGTTTGAGGCAGTGCGCTAAAAGAAGTAAACCCTGAGGCGGCGCTTGATTAACGATTTACATTTGCATAATTACCAGCATTATGAAGTTTAAATCGATACGAGCTGAGGTTTCTGAATATTTCTATATATTTAAGGTGGCTGAAAAACGCTATTACGTAACACCTATGCATAATTTTTATTTTAGAAAGGTGTAATTTGTATATAATCAAACCTAATGTCATGATTTTAGCCAAACAGGGCATTCCTGAAGGAACAAGTTGCCATGCCGTGACCTTCCCTTATGAGAACGGGTACATTGATTTTGATGACAAATTGACAAATGTCCCTTTGACCATCTTTTATTTAATATGGTGGTACAAATCCGGGCGGTCTTTAGTAGTGACGATATAGTAGAAGTTTTCTAAGGATTCTGAACTATGGAGTGACCACAAACTCAACGCACATGCACATTTAAATATCGGATAAATTAGCGGTGCATTTATTAGGCTTGAAATCCACGGTCTTTGATACTAGAGACCACAGGCGCTAAGCCTCGGGGTACTTATACTAATCAGATTATCTAAAATATAATTTGTGCCATTTGTGCTATATTAAAGTCATTTATAGTAAACATCCACTTCTTACTAAACGACCGTGTTTATTTTTAATCTGGCTCCATAAGCAGAAAACATACGCGGAAAAGTATTAATAGGTAGAGTCTGCTTTGGATGACTTCTAGGGTGTTGCAGATAAATCGTATGTGGATATGAATATACTTTTTTACTGTTCATATTTGATATTATTTCTTATTTGTAAGTATTGATAGAGCTCTCTTTTTTTTTATTTCTCTGTAATTCTGTAATTGTATTCTGTTCTGGTAATTTGGTTCTCTGTAAGTGTATTTTTCTATCTTGCACATAAAATAATGTATACATCACACACACACCCACAGGTCCTACGTGGTCTAATGCGTGAAATCTCAGTGAAAAATTGTAAGAAATTTACACGGTTGCCAGTGTAATAATTCAGATAGCGCATATTTTCGAGAGCCTACATCACCAACTTTAAAATCGAAATATGTTTGTTACTTTAAAGCCTTCTAGTACTTACTGGGCTTTGAAATAAATTGGTAAATAATAAAATCTAACAAAAACTTACTAACTAAGTTTTTGTTAGATTTTATTATTCCCAAAAATAATAATCGATTGATATGTAGTTCTACTAAAGTTTTAGTATTTTTGTACGGTTACCCAGTTTATTGTTAATTTTTTATATGGTAATCTTAATTTTACGTCCAACACTTTCTTAAGTGTGCAATATATTTCTTTCGTAAAGGTCATTAAGGAAGTTTGAATGATCAACGATCTCGTTTTAAGCTGCTAGTGTTAGATGAATATAAACATTTTAAAAGACTAATAATAATAAAAATAAATTTTACGACTTTTTTTCAAACAATGTTCGATTATTGTTCAACATTATTTACCAAAATATTATCAAATTCGCACGTTCAGTATAATATTATTTCATGTAACCGATTAGATAAAGAATTACCTTGAAATGATTCATTCATATTTAATCATGTATCCCGAAAATAAAGAGTTTTACAAATAATCATAAACATACCAGAATATAATCTAATTCTTCATTTTCATTTAGTGCTTACGTCCCCACATTATGGTGTGTGGGGAATCAAAGGTTAAAGAGCCTGTGAGTGAATGGAGTGTATGTGAATACGTATGAGTGATGTCTGTGCCTGTGAGTTTAAGGAGCTGAACGAGGTCTCCTTTTGATAATAATTAAAGCGAACATATCTCTTGTACCGATCGATGTGCAAACAGAAGTGGCGGGTAGAATAGTAGAAATGTCCGTAAAGAGGAAAGAGATGTCCGCTGCCGTATCTCGCTCCGTAAATCCTGCGCAGGACGCGATGTCCCCCCCCCCCCCTCACCAGCCGCCCGCAGGACGACGGTCCGGTGGAACGAGCGCACGCCGCCACTTTACGCAAATTCTTTCGATATTTGATCGTTTCAACTTGGTTCTTTGGTTCTTAGAGATAATTAGATTTTTTTCAGGTGAATTGTTTGTAGACATACCGGAAATGCAGGTTCGATACCATGACTGGATCCACCACTTTCATTCGGTTAGAGGCTTTGAGAAGTACATGCGACAAGTAGAGGGATAATGATGTTACATGTTTGATTTTAATACCTATGACCATCGCATTGAATAAAAAGATTATTGTTGTGGTAATTAAAAATTGTCAGTGTTTTAGTCCAGTTCAATGTAGCCTTGTTTCAAGGAAAGGTATTGGCATACCAGTCCATTGTAAAACCGTATTATGGTTTTATGGAACTAGGTTTAACACGAATACAACCGTGATTGTTTCTGTAAATATACATTTCTCTATTGGCAATTTTATTATTACAATTATAGAGATAGATTTTCACGTCATGTATTATATAATAATCGGTTTTACCAACCAAATTATCCTTTAATTCATTTCTTTGATGAATTATACTACCTACTAAGATGAAGATTTTTGATGTCGTAGCGTGAACTGAATATAAATCGGAATATTTGTTAAAATGTTACACTGTACTCTATCATGATTACAAGCGTGAATATTTAAAATCACGTACGCTTTCCCCTAATGTAAATTATACTCTTCTGTTAGAAAATACCGAAACAAGTCCCTAGAACTAAAAAAGTTGAGAATAATTCATTTGAATATGGACAAAAACCTTAAAGTACTATACGTTTTTTCAAAAGTTTGAAAGGCAGTGCCAAGGCAGAGGTGGGACGCGGGCGTGACGGCACTCTGGGTGGTCCGAGCGACCTCTATAAACAGAACGGCACATTATCATGGAAATGTGGAGACACAATGCGACGCTTCAGTGTTGCGCCTGCGCACCGCCCCCCTCCCCTCCCTCCAGCCAACCCTCCCCCTCCCACCCGAGTCGACAGAGCTGCAATGAGCTGAAATTTTAAGCGCACAGCACATATGTGAGTATCTACCTACTAGTGGCTCTCTAAGCTGTAGACCTCGCGAGTCTATCTTTTTGAATATTTAAAAAAATTTCAACACATTTTGAAAATCTAAATTGAATAAACTGGCTCAACTAAAAAAATCTATGTAATTATCGAGTCTTCTTACAATATTTCACGAGAATCAGTTGAGAAATACGATCTGAGGAGAACAGCCGGACAGGAAAGCATTTTTGCCCAATGTGAAATGGAGACGCTTCGCTCTTCGCTCGGCCAGATATGCGTTGTTCACAGATAAAATAGTTGTATGCAAGTACAGTGGTCTTAGAATATAACCTGAGAGTAATTTCTAATTATATTTGAGTTTATCTTACATATAAATCAGTAGATAATTCTAGCTTGGTCACCTTTCTAAAACGTACTGATAGGTAATGGGATTTTGTATAGTAAATGCTTACCTACCTTTATTATTTAAGTTTAAAAGGATACAAAATGTTATATAGTTAGTTACTTTTTCTTAGTCATTAGATATTGTAATTACAATATATACCAAACTAGATCTTTTTTTTTTTGTATTTGCTAATTTGCTTACACCGAACAGCAAAGTATGTAATGCGTATGTGTATTTTTAAAAAGATTTATTACGTCAACGAAGAGAGCAGTTAGAAGTAGAAGAAGTTCTTCAGCTGCACCGCCCTTAACAACAAAAGTTCTACAACTTATTTTTAATTTTGTAACATATTTCCAGTAATCTGGGACTGAGGCTAAAGTATATAAAAGGCAATACAGAAAACATTATATTTCACTACAACTTTTTGAGTGTATAGATAACAAAAATAAAGATTTGTCGTAATATTTCCAGACTCGCCGGCAAAGAAAAAAAAAGTAATATGAAGTTATTTTACAAAAACTAACCAACATCATGACGGGGATTTGTAAGCCCATTGATATTTGATAGAAAGCCTAACACCACCGAAGCTCGTCTACAAGTGATGGTAAAACGTTTAGAGAAGTAAAGAACCCGTTACAATCGATGCAAGTTAGATCTTTTTATTTATTTATGCTTTGAAAGCCCATAGTAATTAAAATTTATTTACTAACATGATTAAAAAATGGTATTATTAATTTAGCAATTTGAGTAAATTTATAAGTTTTAAAGTAGATGCAAATATTATGTAATTTACATAATTTAGCATGGTGGTATTATTTACATTTAATTAGACTAAATTTAAAAGTTTATAAAATTGTTCATATCATTCAAAGACGTACCTACCACAATCTATCAATGCATGATAGAAGACTGCCATTAGAATAAGTTTGACCAAATTCGGACGAGAACCCGAGACCTCTAGAGCGGTTGCCGGCGCCAGCGTGCATGGCTGCGCGGTGCGGTGGAGCGGCGGGTGACGGACGGTGCGAGCTGCTCAGTGGTCGCGCGGCCAATGAGCAGCGGAGGTGGGCGGGGCCGCCGCCGGACACGCCCCCCCACCGGAAGCGGCGGCGCCGACATATTGAAAGTGCGCTTTCGAATTATGGTCTTATTCTCCGAGAGGGTTTTTAGGGGGTCGGTGGAGGGTAATGTTTTTATACCTACATATTTTTTATGTAACATTACATTTAAGTTCATTTATTAACTGTTTCGATAGTCAGACTGCACTAAGATACGTCACAAAGATCCGCGGATTCGATCAACACAATAAAAATAACCGGCAAAGAAACTTTACGGGTTTACATAACATATTTTTTTCATTACTAAATTATTAAATACACACTAAGATCTAAATGCTCCTGCTAAACAATTCTTTGGTAGAACAGATTAGGACAATGAACAAAAGAAACAGCAACCCGCAGTTTAAATTACTTATAACTAACAAAGTTGCTAATACAATAATATAAATTAATGTAATTCATAGCATTATAAGTATTATCTGGTGCAAAAGCCGTCGTCTGGACATGGATGATAGATATTAGACTAACAAACCATATGGGCACTAGGTGCCTTTCCAAGACCTTCCTAATATTGTACATCACGATAAAGTCCCCAAATATTTGTTTTCCGATTTTTTTAAATTTGATATCTCAATTATACATAACTTCCATGAGCTTTCGAGGTCTTTAGGGGCAGCGTAAATCACGTCAGCCAAGTAGGTGCTTTTTCTCATTATGTTTCTTTTCGTTCTTCTCATTAACAACCCTAGGTTGCTATTTGGAGCTCAAAGTCAGTAGTTTCACTCGCCATTCCAGCCGCGTGGACATGTAATGGAGAAATGCATTATGTGCATCGGGAAGTAAGTGCGCAAATGCGTATTGGAGATTTAGGTCTAACTTTATGGTAATTCTTTTGGGGGTCCTACAGGGCTCTCATCTTGGACCGCTGTTTTTTAATGCCTATATATACGTTATCGTTGACTGCCTTATTAATGTTGTTTTCCTAGATACATAACACAGTCAGACTATATTAAAATACAAGCCGACCTCGACAGTCTTTCACAGTACTGTTTGATTACACAGGACCTAAATGTTCTAAATTACCAAACCATCACATTCAACCGGAACAGGAAACACATATCATACGAGTATTATCTCAACAGAATACAAATACCTACCTTGTTTAAGGTTCCACTTGAAGGAACCTTTTGCTTAATTTATGTTTCGATTTCTACTTACATAAACAACTGTATGGCTAAAAATTTAAAATTTTCATGGCAATAATTCATGCGACAGAAAAACAATATTGCACAAGACAAAGTTAAAACACGCTTTGCTCCTGATAAAACTTAGGGCAGCAAGGAAGGTCCAGGCATGGCACCTCATTTCTTCGTGAATACGATGTGTAGGGCTAAGTTCAAGATGGCCGACCACACACAGTCTTAACCATCCTTGTCTAGTAAAATAAAAAAGCGAGTGAAACTGATACCGACATTAAATAATTGAAGGCTTGATTTTTCTTGGCTTTTACCTTCTGCTTAAAAAAAAGAACTTTTTTTCAGAATCATGATATTTATAGCAGCAAACTGTAAAAAAAAAGCTCCTGCCAACAAGTTTTTGCCAAATCGAGCCAGCAATCAGTTGCTAGTTTACAAATAGTGCGGCTTCGTTCGACGACCTTCACCAATCACTGAGATTTTTCCTACAACTTCTTTATTATAGCCAATATTAATATTGATGCTTTGGATTTTGAAAATGCTTAGTTCGTTCCTAAAGCTTCCTAAGAGAACCTCTTTTTTTAAGTCAGTATAAAATATAGTTAAACGTTGCTTAGACTTAGTCAGCTGCCACTCTCAAATTAGTTTTTTTTTGTAAATGGAGATAGATAACTAACACCTATGTACTATGATATTAATTATCCCAACAAAATCCATTCATATTTTCTTTCGTGTCCTAACTCACTTCTTGTCAATATTTATTTTGTATCATCATCAAACCAAAGCACTCACATCTTAGGTAAGGGGATGTGCTGTTTGCATTAAAAATAATTTATCGTGTTTCTTCTTTTAGGATTTTAGGTTAAATTTACTTGGCAATTAATTATTATTGTCAACTAAATGTAATCTCTCGCGCGAAAATAGCTGCAGCAAGCGGGGGAGGGTGGGAAGTAGTACTAGTGGGGAGACGGCCGCCCGCCCGTCCGCCCTACCCGCGGAGGACGGAGGGCGGAAGTGTAGAGGGCGCGCAATGCCCGTGGCGTGCCTGCGGAGGCCGCGGCGTGCTCGCGCCCGCTTATATCCGGTAGGCAATGCCCGACATGAGGGGCGCTGTGCAAAATACGCTGCTAACCAGATACCTACCTATATTTTCAGTTATGTTGGTGGTTCACTTTTCGTATTTAATGTCAGTGTTTTCCTCACAGCTTTAGGTAATTGAATTGAAATTAGGTTTCATCTGTTGATAGTAGTCTGCACATGCTTAGTTATTATTACTTTTCAATACTTAATAGTGTATATGTGAGTAAAATTATTAAAAACTATAATTCCTACTTAGGGTAATGATGTAGTTTGCAAATTCAGTTTCAAATCAAAGTTTCAGCTTATGTTAATTAACTTTAATTTTAAGTAACTGGATATTGATGATGAATACCATACCTACGGCCATGATATCAGCCGAACACACTTCATGGGAAGTAGGTGTCATGCCAGAATCATTCTTGAATATGCGCGGCTATATTGAACTGGACGGAAAACACGGGCAGTTTACCATTACCGGTTCGACCAAAGTTATTTGAATTCGATAGTATCAACCGAGGAGAGACTAACCCTACCACCTAGAAAATAAAGGCGTTAAATAGCCTTTTTAATGTTCACAGGAAGAAGTGCAGTGGAACCGATTTTATTATTTTTGAATTCCGGAATTCAGACATTCCCTACATTGCAGCTTCTGTATAGCGAATAATAGGGTTTCATCTTTTAACACAGCAATAACTACACTGTAGCAATTACATACAGATAAATGTTAATGTGTTCCTAATAAATTAAAAAAAAATACATAAAAAGAAATATATTATATCGCAGACATGCGAATATATCCCCGTTGAACATCGCAAACACCTAAAGGGGGCTGGAAGAAATCTCTTCGAGGGATAAACCCCTTTGCGCCTTGGTGTGTAGTAACTTTGAGGAGCAATAAATCAATAAAAAAATGCAAACAGTTTAAAATTAACTTTCATTTACATTTAAAAATATTGTTATTCTATTTTCTAGTAGCTTCAGTATTATATTAACATTTTTTTTAAGTTAATTAAGCAAAAAGAGTTTGACTTGCTGTTATAGGCCAGTAGGTATAGGTACCGTTTCCCAGCGGCATATGGTGTCCCGTGTACGCGCATGGCGCAGCTACCCCATGGTTACCTCGCCCCCTTCCCTTCCGCACTCGCTAATTGCCTTCCATTTACATACATTTGTATGGAAAAAACCCTCCGCGCAACTGGCGCACCCTTGCGGTCAGGGTTGCTTCTGTAATACTAACAATTCATGACATTTTGATGTGTACCCCGGTTGCATTAGGGGTGGTATTCGGCTATTCAAAGCGTGCAGTATTGACTGGCACCGCTGGTCAGGCGAATATGTCGTAAGTTACGATTGGTTACATATAATTTGGTAATGCGTAGGTGCGGCCTCACTCTATATATTATAGTTTGCGTGTCAAAAATTGATAGCAGTAATACAATTTTATCGGGCTATTTTTTTTAAAAACAAGAAGAGAAAAAATGTGAATATATTTCACTACATCCCGTTTTTACTAAAATATTTTTTTTTGTACAAAAGTTTTTAATTTATGAAGATTTAATTTATACCAAAATGAGGCGCTTATAAAAACTTCTTAACTTGCAATAAAGCCAATGTAATAAAATCAATATTTGCCACGATAAGATCCTTTAAACATATTAATAAAAACAGAAAACTAACTCATAAAATATCAATCAGCATGCATTAAGTATTATATTTACAACTGTCGTGACTGTCGTGATTATACGGAAAATGTTTAGTTTCCTAAAAATACCTGCTGTAAAATAAAAAAAAATATCTTAATACATACATACATAATACATAGTTTACGGATTCAATCGTTTTCCTCCGTCATAAACAAATATACCACCAAATTAACATAAAGAATTACATGAAATTGAAAATATTAATCTTTTATTGCCATTCTCGTGACATAACTTCGAGTGAAATGCAGTCAAGTGGAACGCATATGTTTATCTGGGTAAAAACCATCTACAAAATATTAAGACGCTGCCATCAAATCTTTCGCAGTATAATGTTTTGTTGGGTGACTAGATCGACCGCCAAGACATTCGGATGCACTACAGAGCCTTGTCCGAAATATTGTGTGGACCGTCAGGCGGCTATACCACCGACACGTGGGAAGCTACGAACACTTGAAAGTACGAGTAATCAATGAAACAATACCTGCAGCGAAATCAGACACCGAGGTTTTAATAATGTCGTAAGGCTGGCAACTAGTTACATGTAGAAACGACATTTGAGTATGTTTCAATATAACAGTTAAACAGCGAGACACGTAGAAATGATTTATTAAATATGCGGATCGGGATTTAGTAAGAGAGATAGCTGTAAGAATATTAGAAAACGGTGTGCTAAAAAAATTTGGAAAATGTTACTCTCACCGGTGAATGTGAATTTGAAGAGTAGTCCCCGGATCGCATAGACCACGCCACCGAATGACCGAACGGGTATTTTTGACCCGTCCGGTTTGTTCCCATTTCCGGGTCGTTATAGTGGGCGCAGTCGATGTGATCTGGAGGCTACTCTTAAAATTCACATTCACCGCTGAGTAGTAGGTTTTTTTTGCCACCCTAAATGGATGGCTAATACCACACAACTACCTTATTGATATTAGCTCAATACACCACATTCCCGAAGAAATTAGGTGCCATGCCAGGACCTTTCTCTGGTACGCTAGGCCAGTCCCCGCGCCACTCGTAGCCTATGAGCCGCTCAGACATCGTATCGTATTTACACAAATTGGAAACCTTTTAAATAAATCCTAAAGTCTAAACATTCTAACATCAGTTAGATGTGTTTATGCATCTCATATTTTCTGTGAGTCCGTCTGGTTTTTGTTCTTCTACAAGGTGATATCAATGTTCCTTCCACTACTTATTTGGAGAAGCTGTTTGAATTTTTTTAATTGCTCATGTTTCCCTGTATATGTTATTTGTACTCTTTCATTTGCCCAATTTGATTATTGAAGTGTCTATATTTATTATTGGAAGTTTCAACTAATAAGAGGAAATATAAGTGAAACATGCGTAGAAACCATAACTAGTTTGTTCACAGCATACTTCTTTTTATGTACGCTGTGCTGTAAGTTTAATGTTTCCGATCCGTAAGACGCTCTATGATCTGTGCCTACCCCTCCGGGGAAGCGTACTGTCATTGTATTAGCCCAAAACAGCACATGGGATCGAGGTTCTATGTTGGAACCTTCTTTACATTTCACGGCTACATTTACCCGGATGGAGAACAACAAAATATATATTGCCGATCTTTCATTTCAGGGGCGATCATAACTGATTTTGTAAATGTATTTGTTTGAAGATTTTTTTATAAGCAAAGGACAGCAAAATGCCATCTTACTGAATTGATTGCATTAAACCCCACGAATGATTTCCCGAACTAACGGCAGTAACTCTTCTGTATATTATCTGGCATCAAATGTTTGTTTCGTATTCTTAAACAAATTCACCTCAAATGAGTTAATGCCCTGAAATCCCAAAGGTTTCTTTTGGAAGTCGTCCGATAGCTCCATCAAACTTCATCGAATGCAATAGTTTTGCACAGTATTTCTGGTGGTACTGATGTTCCTTCATACATAACGGAAACCGACTGACACTTGTACCTGTCAACTATATAAAAGTATAAAGCAGTCAAAGTACGGGTATAGACCCATGGAGGTGAAGAATTTATAGACCATGATATGGCCCAAAGGACATTGAGAACGTGAAATTGTGAAATACTCAAAATAATTTAACAGGCAAGCGGTTCAAAACAAGAGTAGATACTTATTGTATTTTAGTGTGTCAAATTTTCTAGAATTGAAAATGAATCCATTTGACAAGCCATTGTTGAGGCTAATACGTGTGACCGTCCCTCGATACTTGCCTACATATTTCGAAAGCTCCACTGTTTCCGCTCAGACATCATAACTGCGTTGCAGATTGCACTCGTACGTTACATACTCATTGAATGAACGTGTACGTCTATGTGAAATAATGTTCCGCTCTTCGTGAGGGTGTGTAGAGCGGTGCTTATCTAGTGTGAAATCAAACAAAGGCTAGTTGCTTGTTCTTTTAGCGAAGGCAGCGTAACCGTTATCTTGCTTTCCCGGTATTAATTATTTTTTATAAGCAGTTATTCTGTTTGGAATATGCATTGCAAAGGCGTATTGAGACGAACTTAGCTTATGTATTATTCTAAGGGCTTAGCCCATGGAGGTGAAGAAATATTCACATCCATGGCTTCGCCATCTTATTTAAAACAAATTCAAGCAACAAATTGTATTGAGGCATTTGATATGTTATATTTCACTTGGCGATCTTCGATGATTATATGTTGTCCTCCGACGGGATCTATTTCCTTCTTTCCCTTGCCCTAATGGGCCAGCTACGACCAACAAGATTTGCCAGGTCGTCTGTACAACGAGCCTTTAGTCGTCAATATTAACAGCACAGATCTGTCCATCTGTCATGACACAGCTGATCCTCCTGTCCGTATTCATGGCCATCTATCAGATCATTCGATCTGGATTTTGTTTTGATTTATAATATAAATATAACTTGATTCTTCCCATCCATTAATTTATTAACCATGACGTTAATTTATCCAAGGGTTGAACAGGGGTATTAAATACGAGAGAGCTTCTTTCACTGACTTCGATATAAATATATCGAAGAATTAAAGTGCCGGGGATTTACCACTATCATAGATTAAAGAGAAATATATAGATATTGCAGAAAATATTGATTGTAGAAAAAAAATACAATCTTTTTGCTCAAAATTCCAGTTTCTTTCCTAACAATATATAACATCATAGCAGTGTTGAAAAGGGATAATAAAAATTCACAGATGGCGTTGCAATTCACAGTTCAGAATACCTTAAATACAAACCAATGAAATCAATGATATTTTTAATTTACCAAATCATTACTTAATATTTAGATAAAATTTAAAATTTTAATTTAGTCTACCTAGGCGAAATTTGGAATAAAGATTAGTTCAATGACGGTCTAACTTGTTCCGGCAGTTACGGGAGATGGCGATTGTTGGAAATGTCACCAAGCAGTTTTGTACGTCGTATTAGGTTAGCTATCTATGCCTTCCTCTTTAATCTATGCCAACATAGATACGTTTGAAATAGTGCGAGCCGATCTGTTTCTCTCATTTCATTGATTCTGTATCTCTTTTCTGTATCTGTATCTGTTCTCATTCCGTATCTCTCACTTTTCCATTACATTTGGAACTTGGTTGTAGTTATTAAAACAAAAAGTTTTGCTTCAGTTCGACTTCGCTCTCAGCCACCCTAAAACTCAGTCTCAAGTATGGTCATGTGGTTCCAATGATGATTGTACCAGGGCGGTGCGGAGGCGCAGGCGTCGACGGCGGCGCGGTGCGCGCAGAGCCAGTACACAATGGGTTTCGGAACGGCGCCAATGTGAATGCTAAACAGTTGCGGGATATGCTAATAATCTGGGCTCCTTCGAGCGAGCTGCGCTACTCGGCTCTACTTGCACACGTCTACTATTTCATACGTGGTGGTCAAGTCTCGTGGCCATAGGTCGACTTGGGATAATTCGGGATGCAGTGGAGTATGAAAAATGTGTTACAATAAAAACTGTATGGATGTAATTTTACTGTTTTTGATGTGATATCTAGAAATTACCTGGATTTATTGATTGTTGCATTAAGATATTTTGCAGAATGATAAAGAAACATTAGACAGTTTTGATCGTTCTCCTAACCCTGGGAAGTGTTTGTTCGAGATGTTGGGTCAAAATCAAAACTGTATGATTGGTTAGCAGATTCTAATTTTTATTCGCCGATGATTTTTTTTAAATGTAATGAATCATATATTTTTTTTAATTTTATAATGTTTTTTAATAACGAATTGATGATTAATAAAGATTTTTTACTTGTCTATTAAGTAAGTACGTATGATTGGTTAGCAGATTGTAATTTTGATTCACTCGATGAACTATTAAAAAATGTAATGAATGATACATTTTTTTATTCCTTTTACTGTATTTTAGTAACGATTGCATTATTATTATTATTTTTTAACTTAATAGACATGCGATGCTGGTTTGGATTTTATTATTTTATTTTGTATTGGATAGCGTAGAGAAATATTTGTATGTTAATATTGATGTATTGCGTTTTTATAGTATTCCATAAGTGAATACGATTTTTTTACTAGTACGTTGGCAGGCATCTTATGGAGATTATGAATACTAAAAATTTCAAAATCTCTTTAATAAATACACATGTAACAAATGCTTACGGCGAAGGAAAACGTTAGTATAAGTGGATGCTAAAATATAATAATGGCTAGATGACACTAATGCACTCACCCCTCATTACGAATTCCTAATAATAACCTCTAACAAGGTCTACAATATGCAACCGCAATTATTCTGTATGAAGTTCTTGGGGTCCAGACAGGTTTCATCCTATGGTGATGTTAATGTTATGATTAAGAAAGTCCAATTATTGTTCCTTGTGTGTACATTTTAAAAGGATTCTTAGAAAACAAGCGAACATCAACTTGAATGTGATACCTTCTCTGGAACATTGGCGAACCTTTCCCCTTGTCTGCCCCCCCCCTCCCCCATGCCCCGTCACCTCCAGTCTATTATATGCAAATGAGCCTTCATGGTGTGTGAGTAATTGTGAGCCAGGCGGCAGCGGGCTCGCCTTCCTGCTCCCATACGAATTATGTATCCGTCATATACGGAGTTTTGCTCAGAAAGCTACATATATACGTTAATTACTTCTTTTATTCGACGAGGCCCCAGTTCAATCAAGATCAAAAGGATAAATAAATTACATCGTTTACGAAAATCACTGTGTAGGTCACCTCCATGTGTGTAGGCAGAAATGTGAAGAGAATTATGAACTTTTTTTTTATGTAACTGGACATGGATAGCTAATACCACACCCACAGTTATGAAATTACTCTAACATACTGCATTCCCGAAGGAATTAGGTTCTACTTCTTAGTTCTATTTAGGTCTACATTAAACGGGAAGGATAAAACCAAAATCAAAACCATCTTTTCATCCAATGCGATGGCGCCAACCCGGTCGGGCTTACCCTACCACCTAGTAGAGGAAGAGGGCCTACAGTTATACATCCCATCCCATTCAAGGAACAGGTCGCATTCGTTTTCCAACTCCAATACATTGCGCGGGAGCCCAGTTCATGCACAAATTTATAAATATGTAATACTCTCTGGCATGCAAGGCAAGTCCCCACGCCCCTAGGCTACAAATTAAGCAACAGTTTTTTTTAATTGCAAGGTATTCTCATCCATGCCATTGTTCTATATTTTTACATATTAGCCATAATTAAACACCGTTTTAAAAACATTTAACCTACTTCAATCACTCAGAGGAGTAATAATAAAACCGATGATAAAAATAATCATTCAAATGTTTGACAGTTTGCGGAGATATTGAGTAACATACATACAAAGCAAACCTACAGTCGAATTAAGAACGTCTTCCTTTATTATGTCTGTTAAAAATCAAACGGTATGTTAACGATCACTTCAAAATAAGAAAGAAAATCAAAGCTAAACCGATTCCAGCCTGCACAAATGTTAGCAGCGCTCGGTGGGCGCCGGCGACGCGCCGCCCACCGAGCATGAAAAACTGCGGCAGGGAAATTGCTACGGCGGCGGCGGCGCGGTGGGGAGGCGCAGGGCGGGCGGGGGGGGGGGCGATACGTGCACTTGCACAAGGTGCACGTATCGCCCCCCCACAAATCATACAAATAAGATAATTTCGTCTGTATGCGTTCCCGATATTTCATTTATACAGGGTGTCAAGGGAGATATGGTCCAAACCAGTTTATTCCTGGAAAAATTTGGAGCAAAATATGTAGACAATGTTTTGTTGTGCTTCTTAAAAAAAATCGTCCTCCCCATAAACTATGTAAAAATATTTCATGGGATGGCGAATTTCTTTTACTAGTTTGATTCTGGGATTTTGGTAATTTTCTAAAATAAGGAAAAAAAAACGTCTCTCGTAACCAAGGGACCTGTGACAAAGGTATCATAAGACAAAACTTTCGAATTACCCCACTTACCTACAAGAAAATAGTAAACGTGAAAGTGCTAAACACCTGTATTCAACCGCGTCGGCCAGACGTGCGGCATTTTCCGTTAGTTTCATAGGTTATGAGTCGTGTTTTAGGCTAATATCTTGACAGTAAAATATCCTACAGCTGCAAAGTATTGGCGAACCCAATGTAAGGAAAACTGGATGTAGATGGGGAGGACTTTTTCCAGTAGTGAGATGATAAATAACCAAAAACAATAATGTGTTACTAATCAAAATTAAGAATCGTTATGTAAGTTTTTAGATTACCGATGTTACTGTTCATTTTAAAAGGTTAAACGGCTCCGCACAAATCATGCCGTGAGTAGAAAGCCGTTTAACCTTTTAAAATGATTTAGAATCGTTATTTATAATGTACTATGGTACCCGGCTCCGCTCGGGTCAATGCCGTTTTGGACTGACGTCGGGCCGAATTTCCGAGATATAATATGAGTTCTACAAACAAAATTTCATCCCCTTCGAGTTTAATATTCACCATAAAAGGTAGCGTATGTCCTTTTCCAAGGTCGAGACATATCTACACCGAAATTCATCATAATTGGTTCAGCGCTTTAGGTTGCGTGAAAACGCAACAGACAAACTGATAAAGTTATTTTCGCATTTCTAATATTAGTATGCATTTAAGTTTATATTAGGCTTGTAATAATAAAATAATTAAAAATACGTAAATAATGGTCCAAAAAAAAAACATTTGGGCAACTCTAACGATGAACAATATTTAAAAAGCATTTGTACTGACTGAAAATGTTATTGTTCATAAATATATATTGAAGTTTTCACATTTTCATCGCAATTAATGTTGTGACTGTAACCAAGAGCCAAGTTATGCAAATAAGTTCAGAAAGCTGACCTCGCGTTCATTGCCCAGTTCGCAGGCGATAAGGAAAATGTTCCGTTAGACGTTTTATAAATACACATTTCACCCGTTTATGTTTTCCCTGAAACCTGACTTGCCACTTACAAATAATATTATGGAGGATTTATTAATGAGTTTTTTTTTCCTTTTAATTATTTTGACGGATGAAAGATAAGATGATAAAAACCGGCCAAGTACGAGTCGGACTCGCACACGAAGGGTTCCGTACCATCGTACAAGAATTGACAAAAAAACACGCCCCTTAAATTTGTATATTTTTTTTATTTTACCTATTTATTGTTACAGCGGTCTGTAAACATTTCAGCTGCCTTACTATTATGGTTCCTGAGATACAGCCTTGTGACAAACGGACGGACGGACGGATGGACGGACAGACGGACGGATGGACGGACGGACGGACGGATGGACGGACGGACGGACAGCGGAAGCTTAGTAATAGGGTTCCGTTTTCACCCTTTGGGTACGGAACCATAAAAAGAACGAATTCGTCGTTATTAATATAATTCTAGAGGGCCTACAGATAAACTACAATATATCATTAAACGGAACTAAATAATTTAAGTTAATAATTAAAGAGAGAACTTAATAATTTAAGGGCGCGGGGACTTGCCTTCTAAGTCAGAGTTCATGGATTCGGTGCTCAAGCCGTTTATGCACCGCTTTCTTTCTCTTTATGAGTTGGATAAGTGCATTTCGTTACGAATACGAGATGTTCCCATGGTTCGGAATTCATGTAAAACTGTAGGTCTCCTTTCCACGGCTTCGTGCAAATCCAGAACCGCTGCTATAATCCGATCCTCATATATTGGAGAAACGGCCACACAGGATACAAAAACCGGCCAAGTGCGAGTCGGACTCGCACACGAAGGGTAAAAAAAAACAAAACAACACGTTTTTTGTATGGGAGCCCCCTTAATTTAAATTATTTTTTAATCTTACCTATTTGTTGTTGTAGCGGCAAAATAAATACACACTCTGTGAAAATTTCAGCTGTCTACCTGTTACGGTTACTGAGATACAGCCCTGTGACAGACGGACAGACGGACGGACGGACGGACGGACGGACGGACGGACGGACGGACGGACGGACGGACGGACGGACAGCGGAGGCTTAGTAATAGGGTTCCGTTTTCACCCTTTGGGTACGGAGCCCTAAAAAGGGGCTGACAGCTTCAAATATGATGAAGAAGAAGCCGGCCAGGAGCCGGCAGACATCGTTTTCGCAACCTTGGACGGTTTACAAGGGGTGGACACCTTTAAAACACCAGATAACTGTCCATCTTATTTTTATTATTAGAAATTATTTTACGTAAGTGTTTAATTTTACTAAACCTTGATTTCGTAGATAAGGACGTATCAGGTGGTTAAACTGTGAAATTAGCTGCAAGTCTGTTACTTGAAACTTCAGCCATAAGAGAGGTGAGGCTTGGACAGGGGTAGATATGTTTAAGCAAGGTTCCATGGCCATATTGGCTCAAACAAGGTTTTCTGAGGCGAAGAAGTTCTGAATATTCTGAAAGTTCGGAATATTCATATATCAGTCAACTTATATAATTCCACTACTGGCCAGCATAGCTCCATTGATTATATTGGTCGGTTATCCAACCGAAAACGATATACTATGTGACTATGAGCCAATGACCAGACAAATAGACGTACACAGCTTCTTACAGTAATGAGCCAGGATTTGAACCGGTATACTTCGAACAATCATGTCCCATTAGAAGGGTTCCTTGTAATGTTCTGCTTTACCAGATTTGGCCGAAAACCTCACGAAGATGTCGATGATCACGCACCACCACGACGCATGCGTAATGCGTTCTCTAAGTTTACACAAGTAAATTTTTGCCTTTTCATATCTCTAGACGTTCCCACGGTGGATCGACAAGGCGCACATGGTCCGACATATGCTCCACCATTATACAAACGTTGACGTTTCGAGACATTGAACAAACGAAAATAACCAGGCATTCAATATATCGTATCCTGCAATCAACGTCCTCACTCGACGTTTATCTACAATGGAAGGACTCTGGTTTGCGGTTGTGACTCTTTATGAGTTGATCCATGCAGCGCCGAGCTAAAGTAGTATCCTTTCCTTTAAATAGCACCCGTATTGAACCATTCGGCTTTATCTCGAAATTATTTTATCGGTAATGCATATTTTGCCGGCAATTTTCTCCTACAATGGTTGCATTCATCGGCCATTTTAATTACGGAGACCAAATTGCAGCCTTCGAATATATCACGAACACGTCGTAAAAAGATGAAAAGGTGCGATTAAAACTATACGGCGTTCGTAAAAAAGTGAAACATTCGATCCATGACAATTTGATTGCGATTGACGTAATAGAAGCGTCTCTTGTATGGAGACGTAAAGTGAGCGCTCTTACCGCAGCCCGACGGCCGTGAAATTTCGACAACGCGAGGTGCTTTGTGTCGGCACGGCGACGGATCAATTACGCTGTCGATTCAGACCGAAACGTATACGCGATCATAATAACCTGATATAAACACCTATTGTCCTGTCTAGCGTGCAGATTAACACGATCTGTATCATTGAAGAAATATAGGCCAACCTAATACGAGTAAAAAAATATATTGACGATCGACGGTCATGATATTATGACAACACACCGCATTCCCGTAGGAAATATGTGCTATGGATATCGGAAAGCGTCTAACCAAATTTGATATAAGATACTGCTTTGCAAGCTGTGACAGGATCGCCGAGTTTGTGCATGGCCGCAACATTAAAGTCTAGGTTGACGGTTTTGCTCCAAAGTCATCTCAGTGAATGCCGGCGTACCGCTGGGCTCTAGGCCTTCTCCAACTTCTTTTCTGCTTCAAATTCTTGATCTGCTCAATTTGGACGATATTGATTGCTACCCAGGTACCCATCACGATGTTTTCCAGACCCTTGTCTAGTTTAACGCGAGAAGAGTACTTTGTTCAATGCAGCTCAGAGCTTCCACAGTACAACTCTTCGTATTGGCTCCCAAATTTGGATTCTCGGTGTCGCCTGATGGATAACCTGAACTTCGGACGCCACATCGAATATATCCTTCCTTATCATTTGCTCAATATGGTGCTTGAGTATTTTCCGAAGTATTGGCCAGACCAAAAACGACTAATCTACAAGGTGCAGATAAGGTGTCGTGTGTATTATTGTTGATCGCTACTGTGGGACGGCGATTCAGCTAAGTACCGGCTCAGCTCCTTGGATTCGATGCAGCGCGGTGCCGTGTGACTCGTCATAATTTAGAAACCTTCCAACTCCAAAGATCTTTAGCTGTGTTTTTATCGTTTCTTTAATGGAAAATGCTTCGGAGGTGCATAATACCATCCATCCACCTCCTTTATACCATTGATCAACGCGGAACAGACCGGGAATGCATACATTCACTTTCGAAAATCAAAAAAATATGTTAAATTTATTATGTTATGGAATACAGTCCTGCGAAAGTGAATACATTCCCCTCAAACACAACCTAGGGTCCTTCAAATATGGTGTCAAGAAGAGTCATGGTTTTCGCAGCCTCTGTGAAAGTTCAAAAGTCGATGTCGTCTTGGCCGCATCCTATGTGAGGACAAGGCTTATGCTGAATGCCGCACTTGACATTTGATGACACTTGACTATCTAAATGCGTATTGTTGTATTGTATTGTTTATTCATCATCCATAGACAGTACACTGCACTCGGATTTGTCATATTTTAGCATTGGCCAGTTCAGAAAAAAAAAACACAGCGAAGAAGAACTGGAAAGAAACTCCGCTGTTTTTTTTTCGTAAGCAAGGACCTTTAAGCGATGCACTGCTCCAGTGGCAACACAACACTGTGAAACACTTGCATATTAGGTTTTAATACTATAAGTTTTGTCATAAACTACTACTGTCAGCTGATCACATAATTACATATCCTTTAAATGCTACCACCTACAGAAAATTAAGAGCATAATGGTTTGAGAGCAGCCCTATCAATAAAGTAATAATAGATTCCTATATGAGATAATATGCAGCTCAATCATAAGTCCCCAAAATGGGATTTTCTGTGCTACCGAAAAAAAGGATATATTGAGATTAGGGCACGAATCACATAAAAAACCTTGATTTGACCTTTTTCCAAAAAATAAAGACGCCCGTTTCGTAATGTAATATTGAGACGATTGTTCACTAAAATTGCGTGCCTCCGAGCCTTCACTAATTCACAAAACTTCACAGTTGCCAATCATCCTATTAGAGAAACACTTTAGGTTATTTGAAAACATCGCTGCCCCCATTATTGTCGACAATGGCTGCTATTGTTGGAGCCGCACAACCTGCGCAGCGCGACGGCGCGCGGCGTCGGCGCGGCGGCATGGTGGCGCGCGACACCGCGCCCGGACCGTCTTATTTCGAAAACCGCTAAGTGGCCGACGCGCCAACCGGCTGGATTATGGCACACTTTTTTTTAATGTTAACAGAAAACGTTGTTAGATCTTCTAGATACTTCCATCATATGGTTCACATAGTTTGCGTTGCATCCAAAAAAGTTGAAAAATCTTATTTAAAAACAAGCTTTTGAATATTTATAGCAACGTTTCAGAGTTCTGAATATTCGGTCAATTTTCCGTTTTGCATATCACAGGAAGTCAAGTATGTAAAGCTTGCAACCTCAATATTCTATGGTTTATGATAGAAAAACCAATTAAGATTAAGTTCTCAATCTATACTCTATTATACTACTATACTATAATCTAAACCCTGAATATATTTTCATGTTATAGTTTTAGAGACTTCAATTTCACGTAATTTCACTAAAAAAGTGAAACTATTGAAATAAACATTAATTCAGGCTGGTATTTTATGGTCATAACAGCATCATATTTTTTTAAAACCTTCACGTAAGCAGATGTAAGTATACCCTCACTGGGTCCTAGCGATATGACATTCCCGGCTTAGCCTCACGCGACTCTAACAAGTACTGACAGCAGAGTTAATGGGTCTACACTATCATTCAATAAACCTGACTCTGATATGTATTTTTTATCGTTAACTTTTTACCTTTGTAAATAAAAATAAAACATTACTAGTCTATCAAGTCTAGTATCAAAAAGACAACGCATGGGACCTAAGCACGACCTTGCTTATATAGCACAGCTTCTATGAACTGGATTGAAAACAAGGAGAATTGTCATTTCAGCTTCAACCGGTATTATTTTAATCCAATACCCGGCAAGTACAAGCCCTACTCCCAAAGTAAGTAAGGAAAGTTGCATGTGGAATCCGAACCAAGAGCGACAAATATTTTCCTATTTAAACTTTCCTTTTCATTTTGAATGAATGGATGACCAATAAACGTACATAGTTATCTTCTTTTTACAAAACAATATCTGATTAAAATATTTATAACATTCGAAGATAATCTGAGTTGTCAGTCTGAGTCATAGACCTAGCATGCGCGCATGTTTGCCGGAAATGCCAATTTAGGTGACAACTGCGACTTCGGGTACTGGGGGCCCATTCAGGTAAGAGTGAGTTTGAGTTCGGGAGTGAGTTAACCTAAAAATAGCTGGGAAATATATTATTATTTAAATAACGGAACCGTTATTTATATTTCCAACGTATTTACGGGACAGACCAGATTTTTACCTAACTGTAATGATGTTCAGAAAGTGTGAAAACATTAACTATTTAAAAAAGGGAGTTGATATTTAGTGACGAATTCGAACTCACTCTTACCCTGAATGGACCCCCTGATCATTTAAAGCGTTATAATGACATAACAGAAATTGTTGAAATCTAAATACTGTAATTTTTCCTTCCTGAAGATTTGTCGCATGCGATTTTATAAAATAAAGATTTCATACATGTTTCTGTGTTGAATTCAGATTCTTACTAATATAATACGTAATTAACAAATCGAAAAAAAATAGACGATTTTGTTTTCCGATTGACATGATTTACGTTTTTGTTAAATAAATACGTTGTTCGATTTCATTCCATTCGAAAACTACAACTCTAAAATGTACAGTGCAAACAAATTTCGGACGGAAGATTACTTTTAAAGAAGACCTATCTGCGCATGATTGGTAAATATCCAGTTCCCCGCGTGTATGCTGACGTTACCGGCGGCACAGCGGGGGCGGGGGCGATGGGGGCTGGGCGGCAAAGGGCGGAAGGAAGCGGCTGTATCTGTGCGGGGGCGACTTCACATGGAAGCTTCGAGGACACGACAATACAATACGCGACATCTGACACTCGCGACTACCGTATGCCTTCCTGGTAATTGCAGCCTTTTGTGCTTTAGGTAGCGTTCAACTGGCCGCTTATTATTTACAAATACAGATTGTTATGTCATATTCTAAGCACACGATATTAAAGTGAAAATATCGAGAAATAATTTTCAGCATAAGAGCACTTTTAACAAGTACTGAAGACAAGAGACGTAAGAACAGGGGGAACAGTGACCAGAGACACGTTGAATTACACTTGCAGCCCTCCAAGGGGCTCGTAGCCTAGTGGCGCGGGGACTGGTCAAGCGTACCAGAGGTCTGGGTTCAATTCCTCGCCCCGACATGCACCACTTTCTTTCTCATTCTGAGCTCGAGAAGTGCATTTCGTTTACAAATGCGAGTCGCTCCATGGTTTGGAATCCATGCATAAAACTGTAGGTCTCCCTCCCCTGCTGCTGCCCTGGTAGGGTTTAAGCCCGCCCGGGTTGGCACCATCGCATTGGATGAAGAGATGGTCGAGGCGGCAATGGAACATTGTTCATGTTTTCCATCCAGTTCAATGTAGCCGTGATCATAAAGGGAAGATCCTGACATGTCATCTAATTCCTTCGGGAATGTGGTGTATTGGACTAATATCATAACGGTAGTTGTGTGGTATTATCCATCCATGTCAGGTTGCATAAAAAAACGTGCCCAAAAACGTTAAAAATTAAAATGGGTGGAAGAATTTCATAGGTACCGCATAAAGCGTCGCCATTATTTTTTGATATTTTGTAATTTTTTGCGGGCATACATAAATGCCGAAAATATATGATTGAATTATTGACAGCCGTATTATTTATTTTGAATCGCTCCACGTTTTTCAAAGTCTCTGATTCTTTTGGATAAAAATATCCACTGATCTGTGAAACAGAGTTCGGTTTTTAGGGTTCCGTACCCAAAGGGTGAAAACGGAACCCTATTACTAAGCCTCCGCTGTCCGTCCGTCCGTCCGTCCGTCGGTCTGTCACAGTGCTGTATCTCATGAACCGTAGTAGGTAGGCAGCTGAAATTTTCCCAGAGTGTGTATTTATTTTGTCGCTATAACAACAAATAGGTAAATTAAAAAAAATATAAAAATGGTCCCATACAAAAAATCGTGATTTTTTTGTGTTAAATCTTGTACGATGGTATGGAACCCTTCGTGTGCGAGTCCGACTCGCACTTGGCTGGTTTTTCATTACAGCTCTTGGGTGCCTAGCCAACATTACTATGAGCTTGAAATATGGAGTTTGCCTCTTTAGGCAAACAATTGGCGACGCTGTGGCCCGGCGTGTTCAAGGTACGTAAAAGTACCCCTTCTAACCGTCCGGGAACCAAAATCCATAAGACTTTTTGTAAGATTTCTTAAAATCAATCATTATGGTAGTGTAGTACGTCTTTAAAAGAGACTTAGGGCCGAGTTCACGAAAGAACACACAATCAAAATTAACGTCAATATAGAAGGGAGCTGAATTAACTCCATGTGGTTCACTAAAAGTGACGTGTTCGAACATTGATTTACTCAGACGTCTCTTCCTGCAATGGGGGCTAAGACGGCGCTACGTATAGCCTTAAATGTCCTGAAATTACCGACGAATTGAACAGTTTGTTTTAATATGCCGTTTGACAACCACTCCAAATGATCGCATAGGATGCCTCGTATTTGAATTTAAGTCTAATAAAAACTCAACCACGTGACATAGTCACGTTTTTCGTTGTGATGAAACCAGAGCTTTAAAAGAGTTTCCAGAAAAAAAAACAGTCACTGTAATGTGATGAATATCATTGTTTAAATTTTCCAATTAATTTATTCAGAGAAAGATAATTTATGTATATAGTTTACAAAACAATAATGAAATAAATTTAATTTTAAAATAGAAAATTTGATCGAATTTATCTGAGGCTGCCATTAGTCTCTAATACACTTATATAACATTACCTCTATGAATTTCCACGCTTATGCGTGATGAACAATGCCTTTCCCTTCGACCAAGGAACCAGCGTCATGCCATCTGATCTCTTTCGGTCTGACCGGCAAAGTCCTGGAGGTTCTAATAAGCTTGGCATACCAGCGGAATTTACAGACCTTCTGATAATGTTGTTAATAGCGGAATAACTGCAATTTGCTGGGATGCCAAGCCGTGATGGCCATAGCAGTCGGCGCTGGCTCCACAGATACCGGTGTGACGATGTCACCGACCTTGGAACCGTCATGAAGACCCATACAGATTCTCTATGTAGTTTTGTCAAGGTGCGGTGATGGATACACCTTCAACCAAGCCCCCGATTCCTCACCGGAAACTCCCAACTGTCGTTGTTTCAGTTATTATGCGTGAATTAATTTAAAGACTTATATCATAAATGTTTTTATTTACACCTATTATTTATGTATATGATGTGCAGACTAAGCACAATCAATGTTGTAAAGAATGAATGATTTCACCTCAAATTTAAGATTCAAAATGGTGATTACGTCATTTTTTTGTTAATGGCAAAACTGTTCGGATCGTCGTCGATAAATAGACGAAAGTAGGCGGTGCCACGCGCGGCACAACGAGCGCACGCGCGTAGTGCTCACTTAATCGACATTGCCAAATACTCCATACAATATGTCGACTAAGGGCCGAGTGCACGAAAATCAACGTCAAAGTATGATCAAACACGTCACTTTGTGTGGACAGTATGGAATGAACTCTATGCGGATCACTAAAAGTGACGTGTTTGGACATTGATTAACTCAGCCGTCTCTTCGTGCAACCGGGGCTAAGGCTTAGTTGTATAGGTAGACATCGTTCAAATTGTGTAGTAGAATTACCTGTATTTTTATATGGTGATAACATTAATCACATGTAAATAGAGGGGCACCCCACCATTAGCGAAGAATCCTTATGAGTTTGTGCAATAATTTGGCCGCATTTTGTGCAGCTATTTCAAGTCACAAAAAATATGTTGTAATTTATCAAATGTACAGTGCAAAAACTGCCTTAGTTTAAGAAGTGAATTTCGTTCTGTTCCATGGTTCGAAACTCATGAAAGACTGCAGGTTACCTTCCTCTACTAGGTGGTGGGGTTAAGCATGCCCGGATTGGTACCACCGCATTGGATGAAACTATGGTTGAAGCGGCAATGAAAATTTGTATTTGTTTTCCAGTTCAGGACAGCCGTGTTCATAAAGAGACGGTCCTGTCATGACACCTAATTTCTTCGGGAATGCGGCGTATTTGCCTAATTTAATTATGGTGTTTGTGGTATTAGCCCTAATTATCCACATATCCCATAAAACATTAGTAGCGAGCACGATTAAATTGAACTGGATGGAAAGAACGGTAATTTTTAGGGTTCCGTACCCAAAAGGCGCCAACAGAACCCTATTACTAGGCCTACCCTGTCGGTCCATCAGTCCGTCGGACCGTTAATGGGGCCCCATACAAAAAAACCAGATTTTTTTGTTTTAAATCTTGAACGATGGCACGGAATCATTCGTGTGCGAGACTGAATCGCACTTGGCCGGTTTTTTATCAGCGTTTCGACCGGATCGAGCTAGCGTGCAGATCCCGCCGCGTCCGGTGGCTGCGGAGTCGCGGAATGTCGGGAATGTGTCCCGGCGCAGGTGCTGCGAGCTCGCAACTCACCACGAGGGGTCCGACGAAGACAATAGCTCAATATCCCTTGTCGCGGGCGCAGGGACGCTGATCGATCGACATCACTTCAACCGATTCATTTGCATGTACTCACTTGGGCAGGGGCTACTAATGTCAACTGCAGCAATCATCAATAATGTTGCTTCCTATAGATGTACACATTTGTGTTACTGCACTGAACAGTTCAAATTCGTGGTGGTACTGTTGAAATGGTAAATTGTGTCTCATTACTATTAATGTGTTACGGTAAGTATCTATAAATGAGCCAAAACAGTTGATACTAAACAGTTATTTTAACCGATTGAACAGGTGGAACATATAACACTTGGGACGGATTAGATTATTTTGAAACGGCTATTTTAACTGATTGACATTACGACTGATTACAAATCAGGCGTGCAACTGTCCAGTTTCAAGAGGTACAGAAATTTTAACAGATTGGATAGTACCTTTTCAAGACGTAAGTAAACATTTAAAAAGTACTGAAGGCAGAAACAGTTTTCACACAGTTAGGGTAACATAAGAGAAACAGTTATTGCACACATTTAAAAACATATTTAAACCGTACAGTAACATTTTATGTTTAAGTTTACCTGTGTTCACTCAGTTAGAAAAACTAATTTTCGTAGTGGGCTCTTTTATATCTTATTATGTCTTTAAAGTTGTTTTTATCGGAAATACAGTTAAATTCTCTTAATTTTTTAATTCATTTTGGAGACATCGTTCGTAACTTGCAACTGTACAATTTAGTACTGTAAAAAATATACGTAAAAATAGATTTCTTGAAGTTTTAATTTGCATTAGGCTTAAAAGTTGACAGCATTTCATTGATATTTTTGCCTTTAATTCCTGCATCGTAAATAGCAATAAAACTAACGGAATTATTTCCAATATAACCTATTTAAAAACTTGGGTGAAACGAACTTGACTATACGTAACTTTACGTTTAATTCTTACTGTTCCAAAACGTTTTCAAAGACATCATCCATCACACGCTAAAGTATACACAAGCGAAACGTATTATTTCGAAACGTACTCAATACAAACCGCATAGATTATGGCAGAAGAGCCCGGCTTATAAATTATTTTAAATTCAAAAGCCGACAAAAACTATAGTATCTGGTAATGATGGAGGTAATTATGTAAAGCGATATGTAAATATATTTGCCATGCGATTTAGCACCCCTTCGTCTTGGAACACATGTCGTCTCGCCGCCGCGCCGCCGACGCAGCCATATCTTATTCCTCAATCTAAACTCCACGCATATTTCCCGAAACGCGCATGCGTAAAGAGTTGGCTTCACTATAGACTTAATTGATAGAACAATATTTCTGTATATTAACTACGATCCCTTTTTGTTCAGCGTGGCTTCTTTAGTTAGCAGGAATAACGGGCTCTCTTCAGGGTATTCCAGCTTCATCTCGTGATGGAAAATATGGCAATGATACTAAAATTTTTTGATACTAAAAGCGCTCAAATAAAACTACGTTTTATTCATTTAAGCGCTCAAATAAAACTACGTACGTTGTGTATTTTTTTTTTTTTGTAAATTTAAAAATTTCAAAAACATTAAATATACATGTTTAGTCCAGACAAGATGGTCTAGCTGTATATGAATTTTGTAACGGTGCATACTCGTACATATCTGAAGAAATATCTACAAATTTACTTTTTTGATTATCGAAGTTCGATGAAGTTATTTTAAAATATAATTAGGTATTGATCATACCCTTAATAATCCTTGCAAGTTCTTCTTTTAAAAATGGTGCAACTTTACATTATGTACATAACAAATGTTTTAAAAGTTACAAAATAATAAGCGACTACTAAATAATAATGTATGTATGCATGTATTATCCATCTTTAAGCTGATTTTGAGTTAGAGATGCGATATTATGGTGGTTCGGCGGCGGTCTAACCCGTTGCTCGTTAAATTTGAATAAATTATTTGAGCCAGATATGACGAGCTAATTTCCATTATTTCCCACCTTGCGTCACGTCACTTAGACATAATTTTATTCTGTTTTCAAAACAAGAATTAAAGTAATTTTCACCCTTTTGATTAATTATTCAAACTTTGTTAACATGATACGAAACTATCTAAATGTAAATTAATAACCAAAATATTTGAATAAACAAATAAATATAAAAAAAATCTGTTTAAAACACATTTTTATCGCATTATATGGATGTTGGAAATTATAGGTACCATATTTCACATAATAATACAATTATCAGGATTCCGCAGAAGTTCATTTCTAAAATTGCTATTTTTTTTTACTTTTTAGATAATGGCGCCCTCTCCACGTTCTTTCTAATATCGCTCGACACATCAGGTAGGGGATACATTTTACTGTCGCCAGTCCTCGAATTTTAACCAACCGAACCTGCAAATGCTTATTTTCAAAGCGCAATCTGAGGTCCAGCACACACAAAAATGGCGTAATATTAGAGGCCATGTTGAATGTGTAATGTCCAGCTCCTGAGGCCATAATCGTCCCATACCTTCGTAGTTCCATCTAAGAATTTCTTTATATTTTACAAACAACTTTAGAATTATTAAGAGTCACTTTTGAAATACTATAAAAACCTCTTTTTTATTCAATAACGTTTTTATAATTTTAAGTCACAACCTGCTATTTTACTTTTCATCTTTCTGACTGTCATATTAAAATTGCAGGCTTTGAAAAATTAACTCTTTTATATAACTGCAGTTCTTGTATTATTTAAATAGCTATAAGTCTATAAAAACGTTAATACAAAAAATATTAATATTATACAAAGTTAAAAGTAAGTCGATGTTTAAGGCTGCGATGAAAATTTAAAAAAACCTTACATTAAATTATTGATTTACCGAACTGAATCTTAATACTTGATAATGAACAAATTAACAATGAATATTATTTTTTTTAATAAAGACACTTTTTACGGGCATTGGCGAAATTTATACACACGAACGTGACCGAACCTTTGACAATGTTTCTACAACTTTTCAAATAAAATATCTGTCAGTTTCATGTAATCAGTTTAATTTAAACCTTAATAATTCATGGAATGTGACAGGTTTGTTTATATCATCGACCTTGAAGCAAGGACACATTAATTAAAGAAATGCTTCTTTAATGAATGTGACGAAATTGCTTCTTGAATTAATGTGTCCTTGCTTCACGGTCGACTATACATACATACATGTTACATTCCTTGGTATAAGCGACATACCTGCTTAGTACGAAACACTATATTTACCTAAACAATCTATGTTTGATAGACGTCTCTTTTATCTTTGAAAAAAGATATTATGCGCATGGTATTAGTGGTAGTGTTCATTAGGTTTACGATGGCACAAAGGGTACTTCCTACCAGTCTTCACATCTTATTTGAGCGGCGCGAATTGAGCCTACTGGCGCGGGGACTTGCCTATCATACCAGAGGGCTGGGTTCAAATCCTCGCTCCGTTTATGCACGACTTACTTTCTATTTCTCAGTTGGATAAATGTATTTCGTCACAAATGCGAGCTGCTTCATGGTTCGGAATCCATGTAAAACTGTGGGGACCTACTAGGTGGTAGGGTTTAAGACCGCCCGGATTAGTACCACCGCATTAGATTAAAAGGTAGTCGAAGCGGCAATAAAATATTGTCCGTGTTTTCCATCCAGTTAAATGTAGCCGTACTCATAAAGGGAAGGTCCTGGCATGGCACCTAATTTATTTGGGAATGTGGTGTATTGAGATGATATCATAACGGTAGTTGTGTGGTATTAGCCATTCACAGGCAGCATTAAAAACAATAAATATATTCAAAGAGCTCTAGAATAGAAACATAACAATTTTTACACTTCCGCAGAATCGTAAATATTTTGTTTAATTACAGATATAAGTACTTAAATAAAATTAGAAGAAAGATTATTATGTAAATGACACCAGGCCTTAATTGAAACTAATTGTTTAATAAGGGTCGAGGATGCTCCGCTCAAATATTAGCCGTTATTGAGACAAAAAAGTTCATTAGCATACAACACATTTGACGAACCGTTACCACACTCAAGCCGTTAACTTATGCTTAATAAGCGTTATCTTACCAATCCTTTCATAATGCTGTGTGGAGGATTTTTTAAAAATAAATAATTAAAACATTTATACGTTTTTGGATTTTGAAACAATACTTTTTAGTTATTCGCTGCGTAAAATATAATGAAAGAACTATCCTAACTTCCTGCAATTGAGTTGATTTCTTCATTATGTAATGAACCCATACTACCCTGCTGTCAAAATAAATATTTTTTTATCGCATCTATAGGTAACAATCTATCTATGCCGTCATTTAGCCGGAGTTTATAAGGTATATCTTGTATGGTATGGGTCCAGTGGCTAATCATGAGATTTTAGTGATCTTTTCTATTAAAATATTAAAGTATATAAAAGGTGTTTCGGGCTATGTTACAGAAATGTAAAGGGACTACAAAAAAAACATGGTAATTCAGATTTGAGTGATGAGAAATTTATTCCGTATATTCATATTCCCAAAGTTTATTCTAACTGTTCAGATATGCCCTACATATTCTCGGGGAGCTTTCATTTGAATTCTGCCAAATAAATGGGGTGGATTTATCCAAAAGTATTGCATATCATAAAAGTAGTTTTTTTAATAAAATAATAATGTAAATGAGTAGTTATATATTCTAGCTGGTGGACTTATATTTTAAATATATTTATGAAAACAGACGAATCCAACAGTACATTAAAAATTTGTTCGCAGTAGGTTTAAAAAAGTTTTCATCTAACATGTAATAAAAAGGTGAAAATCGGTGCAATGGGCTGCCGTCCAACATTCTACCTTAGAGAAGTAAGGAATATACAGACTCAATTTAAACACTAAAAAACCGGCCAAGTGCGAGTCGGACTCGCACACGAAGGGTTCCGTACCAACGTACAGGATTTAAAAAAAACACGTTTTTTGTATGGATTTAAATTTTTATAATTTTATAATGTTACCTATTTGTTGTTATAGCGGCAAAATAAATACATAATCTGTGAAAATTTCAGCTTCCTACCTGTTACGGTTCATGAGATACAGCCCTGTGACAGACGGACGGACGGACGGACGGACGGACAGCGGAGGCTTAGTAATAGGGTTCCGTTTTTACCCTTTGGGTACGGAACCCAAAAAAGGACATATTTATGTTTGTATTTGTTTTAATTCAGCATAAATGTACCGTCACATATCAAGTGACTTTTTTCTGCAATATTTAGTTATTTTTTGTAACATAATTTGATGCACATACATGTATACGTATATAACTTAGGTGTCCGCACAATGGGTGGAGTGTTTGCCCAACTACAATTAAAACGTCATCAAACCAACACCGAGACGCGAGTGTGCCCACTGCGCGTGACCATCTGCTGGAATATCTAAAGCACATATAAATTGTATGCATAAACGAATGAATTCTTCTTTTGGTATATTATTAATAACTTTGCCTCCTTTCGGTTCTCTTTTGTCCCTTTACATATAATTGATGTTTGAAATTTTAATTTAGCTGCATACTCGCCGGAATCAAACATTTAATCCGAGAAATTCAAAGAAACTCTGTCTTTTTTAGTTTTTTAAAATACAGCTCATGCTTGATCAAAACGTATATTTGTTATATTTAAAGCACCTTTAGCGTTACATTTTAAGCGCTTATTACAACTACGAAATAAGTTAAAATGGTAAGTAATACGTACTTAGATGAAATAACAAACAACCGCAACCATAACGAAATTGATAAATTCAGAAAAATACTATTTTTAATATAAAACAATTATTTGCCGTTACTCATACCGTTGCTTCGATAAACATACGTGTAAGTAAAACTGCTTTATGCGCAGTGGAGCGAATTGGCCTGGATCACACAAAAAAAACTATTCTCTGACTTCAACCAGCAGCTGAAAGAAAAGAGTGAGGAAACGTTTATCTTCTAGAGAGTTCTAGATATTTCGAAGGGCCGATTGCACGAAAGGATAAAACATTTAAATTAACGTCAACGTATGATTAAATACGTCACTTTGTATGGACAGCATGGAAGGAACTCCATGCGGTTCACTAAAAGTGACGGGTTTTAAACATTGATTAACTCAGCCTCTCTCTCTCAGTCTCTTCGTGCAATCGGGGCTAAAACGCGAGAGACTCACGCTTGTTATAATAAATAAGTGTATCACCGACTTTTACATAATGTACCCATCGCGATGCAGTCATAAATACGCATACCCGCACACCGTATAAGTAAATATGTACATATGTGCGGCCGCTTCCGTCTGAATGAAAGCCCAATGAGGGCGCGCAATGGCTTGTAATTTGCCAGAGAGCTTCACAAGCTCGCCAATGACCGAGCTTTCACTTACCGAGGGGAATCTATACTTAGATATGCGCAGTGTATTCCGACGGGGACTACCGCTAGTTAAATGGTTAGAACGCAAATGGCGTATGCCGTTAAACATTCGGATATAGATGGCGGAATGCACTGATACACATGAAATCATTGAAGAGTTTGAATTTACTTTGCATTTATATTAAGTTTTCAGGATTCGATAATTGCACCACGTTTTAAGTTATAATTTCCCACCTAGTCTTTAAAGCTATTTCATACACTGTAAAAATAATTCCGATATCAACAACCGTCTTACGTGTTACTGTTTTTAACTGTGTGCAATAAATGTTTTCTCTTTGTTTCCTTAACTGTGTGAAAACTGTTTCTAGTTTTATTATATTTTCCATTCTTACTTAAGTCTTATATTCAGTGAAAAGGTACTGTCCAATCAGTTAAAATTACTGTACGTACCTCTTGAAACTGGACAGTTGCACGCGTAAATTGTAGTCAGCCGTAATGTTCAATCAGTTAAGATAATCGTTTCAAAATCATCTGATCTGTCACACGTCTTATTTTCACCAAGCGGTACTGTTAAATCGCTTAAAATAACTGTTTAATATAAACTGTGTTGGCTCACTGTAATACATTAATAAAAATCAGAAAGACTTTTTCATATCTTGCTGAAACAGTATACAGTTGCGATTTTTTTTTTCAGTCTAATTGAGCATAACAAAATTGTATTTAAAACGGCATTTGATTGCATTTACCGTACTTTGTTACACAAAGATGATACTTGTCGTCATAGAAATATTATTAGAAAACTCTGTTGAACATGGGCTTAGAATGTAGACATAGAGAGTCCATTACTTTGTGGCAACAGTTGTTGGATTAAGATTTAAATATTGTTATTTTTGTTAATCTGTTTATGGTTTAGATGTCTGTAATCTGTTATGTTGTCCGAAAATAAACAAATAAAAAAAAATAGTCCAATATTGTTTCATAGTAAATGTACTTTTTCTCTACGGAAAACTAGAGAAATCTTAAAGATTTCACAAAAAAAAATTTCACACTCCATTTTTTTTTTTTATGTGACTGGACATGGATGGCTAATACCACAAGTTCTGTCATGGTATTGCCCAACACACCACATGGGAACTAGGTGCCATGCCAGAACCTTTCTCATATTGCACGGCTACATTGAACTGGATGGAAAACACGGACAATTTTCATTGCCTCTTCGACCATTGTTCATCCAATGCGATGGTACCAACACGGGCGGGATAAACCCTACCACCTAGTAAGTAAGGAAGGGGACCTACAGCTTAACGTGGAATCCGAACCACGGCCAGCCTCTCTCAACGGTCGAATGGTCACCCATCCAAGACCAGACCGGACCCAGCGTTGCTTAACTTCGGAGAGCGATCGCCGAAGTGTCGCGCCACTGGGCCACCGAGGCTGACTTAGCGCGACTCCTATATATTGATGACGATTTGAGAAGTTGTCTCATCGGGCAGATGTATTCCATCTCTCTAACTAGCGGTAGTGGTACTTGAGTTGACGTCTCACTGCCACACTTTGTTGTTCTTGTAAGCACAGCGCGCTATGCTAGCTGTTGAAAGCTGGATAAACGAATTTGTTAAGTCTATAGTAACTCTTCATTCGATATTGACAGATAGTACCTAGCGACATATGTGTATTTCTAACACGACGGACTAGTAAAAGGCTGTAGGTAAATGTTTCTTCAACTAGGAAACAGAATACGATTATGTATGTGGCGGCGACACGCTCTACACAAAGTGAACATAAATTTCTTTCGCTCTGAACAATACTGGCGGCGGCTCACAAAGAACCACCTAAAAAGAAGTTCATTTGTAAATTATGTTAATTGCTTAGTGCTTCTGTTTCGACACCGTGCCGCCTTGTATAGGTAGGACATCTATTGCATGCTGTTACATCGCTTTCCTACAATCCTACTCTAAGAACATAGAGTTGCATGTCTATAGTTATTACCATATTTTTCAATGCGTGTCTATGTTATCACTGAATTTGAATCGTAATTATCACTTACTTAATATTTTGAGATCATAGGGCAGACCTTGTTACCTATAGCGTTAAACACACATATAACTGACGATGGTAGCAATGAGTTAATGTGTTACTGCACTGTGGTGAAATAATTTTTTTCAAATTTATTTTCGTTGTTACATATTTGTCGGTTACCTGGCGAGCCGCTATTTTCTAATTTTTTCATTTTCAATATGCCTTTTTATATTAGCAGATATGGAAAGCTAATATAGCAAATATAGCAATTATGACGTCAATAATTTTGGCACACCGCATTCTCTAAGGAACAAGATGCCATGTCGTTTTAGATGATAAAATGAATTTGCTTTTTATCTAAGGAGGTCGTGAGCTTAATTATTATTGTGTGTGAGTGTTCTTAGCCCTGTTTAATGGAAATCTTGGCCATTTGAAAATCATTAGATCTTCCTCGGTTGGTTCAGGAATCTCAGCCTGAAAGTTTTTACAGTTACAAATAGTTATCAGTAGGTAGGTAGGTACGGTTCGGTTGGCCGATTTTATGTTTCTGTAAAAGAGTTGTAACCACTGAAGAGAAAAGGAAGGAGAAGTGGCATGTGGTCGTTATCGCGACTCCACCGCATGGACAAAGTGTGCATATAAATTTAAGGAAAGCAGGCCGCGCTTCGAGAGCCACACAGTATAAACATGCGCAACCTCTTTCTCATACAATCAAACTAGTGTTTGATTGTATCTTGGGAAAGAGGGAACATAACTGTTTTTTTTAAGGTACCTTTATAAAATAAAATTTGACTTGATTTGATTTGATTTGATCGTCACTGCGCGCAAATATGTTCCAGAAATGCGTTCACCATGTCGGTTCCCACCTATGCAAACCCGCAAATATGTCTACTACTATGGTTGCGTGTGGCATGTGCGTTAGAGTTGAATTGGTAGTTTTAGAAAATTTGAGGTATCATAGTAGGCGAGCTAGATGGCATATCTCCTTCCTTTTTGATCTGAGCCTATAACCATTGTTGGTCAACAATCTGTGGATATCTGTGCACCGAGCAACTCTACGTCGGTCACGGTGCTGAGGATTGTGTGTCCAAGGCGGCTGGCTACCGTGCGCGTGCGTCGCCTTTGTCTAAGGCGACACTTTCCACAATCACCCGTGAGCACCGACTCTTTGTGCCGTACCGTCTCGTCGCTCGTGACTTCCCGCTGACCTGCTGCTCGTGAAATCTTTAGTCACATATGGGCGGCCCTTTGGGTTTCGAAAAAAGTGAGCAGCTGAAAATAGAGGTGAATGGATATCGCAAAACACATTTGCAAAATTCCATAAAAAATCTGCCAAGTGCGAGTCGAACTCTCATATGAAGGATTCCGTACGACTGTACAAGATTTTTAGAAGAAGTTTCTTTTATTGGGTTATTTTTTTATTTTACTATTTTTTGTTATAGCGGCAATGAACATATACACTCTGTAAAAATATTATTATGGTTCTTGAGATACGGACAGACTGACGGATGGATAGCAGAAGCTTAGTAATAAGTTTCCGTTGGTACTCAAAGGCCGTATATAATTATAATTAAATCCGTATTTTGGTTTGATTCGTACCAACCGAGCTTATTCTTGAGTTTGATTCTTCAATTACATGTAATACACGTTTTTTACACATCATTAATAGGTAGTACTGTAGTCAGACTGTACTCGGATTGGTCATATTTTATCATATTATCAACTATATTGAAGACCAACGCGCCTTAAGGATGTTCCAACCCATACAATGTTTTTTTACACAGAACGCAAAAAGTATTGCACTTTAAGGCAAAAATTCGTCAAAAATATTAAATATAGCCATAGTAGTTGCAGCGAAAACATATTCACAATTTCAGGTTTAATGGTTTCCTTGTAATTGCCGATTAGAAGTTTTACACCGTTAGATGGCGCTGTTAAATAAAAATCGTATTTAAATAAATTGTAACAAAACCAATAATCCTGAAATTATTGTTAGTGAGTGCAATACTTTTTGCGTTATGTGAGCAAACAACTTTATATGGGTCGGAACAGCCTTAACAATCTAACACTTATGCACACATGACTCTGCGAATATCATTGTCATCAATATATAATCTATGCAAAAAGATAGAAAGGGCGCTTTTCTCCAATAAAAAAACAAAAATCTACTGTCTAATTCTAAACTTTTCTAAATGTTATAAAATGTTATAGCTTTCTTTCCAAAATGCACCCATTACTAAAATACACAATTCTAGTTAATGAAACTACAAATAATACTGGAGCACTACATTCGGATATTAAGTATGCTATAAAGCCACGATTTGTACATAAAAAAGTTGACGGGCATTTCAATGGGGTTGGGACTAATAAATCATTCGAACAATACGCGACCCCACGGTAAGATATTTGCCTAGCCTGATCGCGACCGCACTGCTCCCTGCTTCTTGCCACCTAGTCCAGGAAAAATAGACTTTTAAGGACAAAAAATTGCTGTTTTCAATTTACACGATTTATCTATATTTTTATGTGTAGCTCGACATTTGGCGACGCCCATGCTCATTTAAACTTTCACAGGACTGCAAAAACCATGCTCCTTACACCTGACCGACCGGAACGGAATGTTTAAAGAACTTCAGGTTGTACATGGGGGAAATACGTAGGTTTTATGCAGTACCGAAGAGAATCCACCGTGTGGTGTAGACGATAAAACACGGAGTGAGACCCTACATGCCTTCGAAGTTGGAGGACTTCTCTGAATTCTGGGATACCCTAGGGTCGTTAACGAGACGCACCGGCACGGCGCTGTTTCGAGTCCAAGGTAGTCAAGAAGCCAAGTAAATTATTAGTAGGGCGAGCCGCTAAAAAGTATTTAGCGACTCGTAGCCTAGTGGCGCGTGGACTGGCCTAGCGTACCAGAGGTCTGGGTTCAATTCCTCGCCCCGACATGCACCGCTTTCTTTCTCTTTCTGAGTTTGTTAAGTGCGTTTCGTCACGAATGCGAGCTGCTCCATGGTTCGGAATCCATGTAAAACTGTAGGTCCCCTTGCCCTACTAGGTGGTAGGGTTTAAGCCCGCCCGGGTTGGTACCATCGCATTGGATGAAAAGATGGGCGAAGCGGCAATGAAAAATTTCCCGTGTTTTCCATCCAGTTAAATGTAGCCGTGCTCATAAAGGGAAGATTCCTGGCATGGCACCTAATTCCTTCGGGAATGTGGTGTATTGGGCCAATATCATAACGGCAGTTGTGTGGTATTAGCCATCCATGTCAGGATGCATAATAAAAATTGGTATTTAGCTGATCTGTCCTAGGTGTAAACAATACTCATGCAAAACCAAATATGCACCTTGTATCAATAGTAGTTGGACAGGCGTGAGATACTGAACGACCTAATGACCTCAACATGTCATTGGACGAACCCTTTTGAGGACTCTCAGCTTTTGAGGCCTGCTTTGCTTTCCTCGATATGGCTTGCGAATTTCAGGTAATGTGTCAGATCGACACTGAGATTTCCAATGTAGACGTCAATACACTTAGTTGTACCCTGGAAGGTCAGAGCTGTAGTAGTGAACGTTATCAGCTTTGTACTAAGCAAACTCGTCCGTGTTTTGCTCGCGTTAAACTTTCTACATACATATTACTGTATGAAAGGTTTTCTATCCATGTACGTTTATTATCTATTCAAGTAACGTCTTAAGAGTATTGAATATGTATTTTTGTCTGCTTTTATATCGAAACAAACATCTTAACTAACATTCAAGCATTTTAAAAATAAAATATTAAGATATGCTTAATAAATAATTAAATTATAATCAATTAGTTAAAGCAACAAACAGTAAACACTCTGAAGTAAGTAAGCTGCTTATTTTAAAAATTAATGAAAAATTCATAATTATTTCATATGTAATTGATTGTAAAAATAAATGTATTGATTAATATATTAATATTCTCCCAATCGCCGCTTTAAATGCGTCGAGTTTTTTTCATTTCAGTTTTTTTCAAATCCCTGGTTCTGTTGGGCTAAAGTATCTTTTGAGTCAGCTATGATGTGTTATAGCATATATTGTGTTATAGTTATGAGACCACATAAAAACGTCAACAAAGCGACGCGATATGTCAAAATAGCGTAACACAATAACATTTAACACCTCACAAAGAGGTGACTTCAGATCTCCACCAGTACCGAGATCATCCCATAGCACAATAAATTATAACAAAACCCACTAATAACTCACCTGACAATAGTAACTTCTTCACTGCATAGACGGGTCATCTAAAAATTACGTGCTTGGTTCCTTGGTTATTATTAAGAACGTAATATTTTATGGGTATATCAATTGAAATCTTATTGCAGTTTTAAAACCTGCAAGTAAACAATTAGAGCTAGAAAATATTTTTCCAATACGAATAACAATTTATCCAAATATTTTTTTGGTATTTAGATTTTTTTTTATTTCGCACATGTTTCATAAATTGAATGTTGTAGTCAACATTAGACGAACTGAAAAAAAAACTATATTTTTTTATTGATTCCGCATTACTAAATAACTACAACAAACTGTAAATGTTAAAATAATCCCAACGTTATCTATGAACAGCCTCCGAATATGAACTGCTGAAGCAGTTAATGTTGGGACGTGTATTGTGGTCGGGACCTGCCGAGAAGGTCCTTATTGTCCTTTTTGTTGTCGACTTTTCAAAGGACTCGTCAGTGGATGTTTATTAAGTAGGCGCACTCTTTATGGATTACGAAGATTTATGAGGTGAATATTCTGAATGTGATTCGGCGACCGACTTCATAAACGGTGACAGATTTCAATGATTATCACAGACGACCTTTAAAAAATGTGGAACATGAAAGAAACAACGAAATAGGAGCTAGAAGCATTTTAGTCGGGTTAAAGTCAAGTACTGGTGTTACATCAGACACTCAAATTAAATCAAATACATGATTAAAATCTTCGAAATTAATTAATTTAACAAAACAGTTACCGTTGTTCTTTTATTCATACAAATAGAGAATATAGTATGTGCATTATAAATAAAATATCTCCTCTAGGTCTGCCGAGGCAGCCATTGTCCCTAAAATACTTATAGCATTTCCTCTTTGAATTTCAATGCTTATGCGGCGAACAAAAAACATTTTGGAGCGTGAATCGCCCGAGGTCTCGCTACCGTTGTTATAGTACACTGAAAAAAAGCAACCATTCACTGTTTTAGCAAAGTTAAAATTCAGTAATTTATAGTAAAGTATTTCTCGTTACTATTAATGTGTTACGGTAGGTATCTATGAATGAGCCAGCACAGTTTTAGTTCTTAACTGATTGAACTTTGCGGCTCACTACAAATTAGGCGTGCAACTGTCCAGTTTCAAGAAGTCAGTAAATATAACAAATTAGACAGGACCTTTTAACTAGATATAAAACGCAATGGTGCTATGAGATTACTAACTGAATTTAAAAATATATTAATTTTTTAAATTCAGTTAGTAATCTCATAACACCGCGTCCCCGCACCGCTCCCCGCACCGCGCTGCCGCGACATGCGCGCGCCACCGGTGTTGCGGTGCGGTATTGTAGAACTATTGAAAACATTTTGATGCAGTTTGCCCTTGAGGCTCACTACATGTAGGATACATTCAACTACGTGCAAAAATAGCCTACGTACTCAGCAATATCAAATAAAGTGGTCAATATCAATTAATAGGTAAGAACAAAATTTCTTAAAATCAACGAGTTCGATTCCCGGCTACGAACAAGATTTTTCCAAAAAATCTAATAATGCAGTTTGAATTTGTATTAAAATCTGCCCCATGTCTCCTTTGAGTGTTTTTCGCTATTTCTTATAGTTTTGGATTTGAAAGGCTTGAAAAATTCATCTTGTATATTATGAGTCTCCATTATTATATGCCTTATTAGTCAGTTAATTAGGCATGACCAACTTTCATCAAATTGTTTATAGCTTGCCTTCATGAGTCCATCCATAAGTCGCAGGATCAATCATCTCTCTAAAATATTTTGTTAGCGAAACGGCGAACATTTTATATTACAGCGGCAACTAAAATCTACCTTAACAATGTGACAATAAATTTAATCTATAAGAGTGCCTCCTCTCTCGCCCTAGGTTTTTTGTTTTGCTACCTAATACTTCTCTTTTTTGTCTGCACTTTCTTTTAATCGAGAATGATATCATTTTAGCATTGTGATCGTGGAAAAATGGTGTAAACATGTATTACGTTTGACAACTTGTGAGACTCCCAAGCACTTGCAACACCAAAAAACTAGCAACACATTCGATTATATCTGAGAGGCTTATGCTAGTACTGGTAACACATACCGAGACGTTTTCCGATTCGCTTCCTTTTCCGGAAGCCATCTTGTTGTTTACTACAGTTTTAGCTGTGCGATTGTGAAATAGAGCAAATGTGACGAGTTCAATAAATATATCAAGTAGGAACGCCGTTTTTAGGGTTCCGTACCCAAAGGGTGAAAACGGAACCCTATTACTAATCCTCCGCTGTCCGTCCGTCCGTCCGTCCGTCCGTCCGTCCGTCCGTCTGTCCGTCTGTCACAGGGCTGTATCTCAGTAACCGTAACAGATAGACAGCTGAACTTTTCACAGAGTGTGTATTTATTTTGCCGCTATAACAACAAATAGGTAAGATTTAGAAATAATTAAAATTAAAGGGGGTCCCCATACAAAAAACGTTTTTGTATAAATTTTTTTACGATGGTACGGAACCCTTCGTGTGCGAGTCCGACTCGCACTTGGCCGGTTTTTCTTTTCGACCTCATCAAAGCTAAAACATGGCATTAGAATAGTGTATTATGGTTGAATGTACTCTTAATGTGTTCACATGGTAACCTCTTTCTGCACCTCTAATGGGTCGTGGTGTTATATGATTAGAGCAATATGACGCAAGTCGGTGCACTCAATCCGCTGCGTTATGGCTGCATTGCACCGCGGCTATCATTAGCTGCAATGATATCCAACATTACATTCGTAATCAAACGCTGAGCAGTCGGCTAGCCGTGGCGGGCCCGCCCGAGGCAGCGCCAGCTTGGCCGCGGACAGTGATAAATGCTCAGCCATCAATATGCCCATGCTCATTCTTCTAGAGTTCGCACTGTCGCTTACGCTTACGCTTGCACACTGATTGCAGTATTTATTCGCTGGCCTCACTGTTGCAAATCGTTTCACTGGCGGTTTTGTAAGCACATGCATCAGGGATTGAGTACTAATACCGCTGGAAAATTAACGATTCGATTCGAAAATTCGAAACCAAATGGCCGTTGTCGGGAAAATCTTAGGTTAGTTTAGGTTAGGCTCAGTTACATATATTAAAAAAGAAGCTATTGCTAATATAGCAAAAAACACAAACTTGAAATGAGTGAATTCACATGGGATTGTAAAATTTAAGATTTTCGTGTACTTTTGTCTCGTTATTATCTAAGAAGAATATTTATCAATTACGGAATAATCCATATTAATATTTTTAATGCGATACTTTTGCATTTTGTTTATTCATTTGTTATTTTTAACGACAAAATGACTGCAGGGTTCTTAATTAAATATGGCGAGGAGATATGGAAGGACACATGCCAGGACATACCTTTTGTCTCAAAAACCATTTTGAAGAGGGTTAAATAGGGACTGAAAATGATTATGGGTAACCCATAATTCCTCAAGTTAGGCAATGAAAAACACTCAAATATAAGTTTTTGTTAAAACTAGAGAATCGTTAAATATTTATGACAAATTAATGGACTACGCTTGCATTGAAAATTGAAAAAATATGTCACTCTAAATCCATTCATTCACCCATAACCTGCCAACCATTCACCCGATTTATATGTGAATTGTTATGTATACCATCTCCGGGCGCGGTCGGGTTCCGGAAAGGTCACTGTTTTCGTTGTCGATGCTGGCTGTAGTTCTGATTCCACCTACAAAGGTTTCCTTCCTTACTTGTGGTGGTAGAGTTGCACATGCTTTCAAAATATATTTGGAATAATGATCCCAAATGTTGACGATGCACGATTTCATAAACATTTCTAATATTATAAATGGAAATGTTTGGATGTTTCTTATTCAATGACGCCATATCGACTCAACCGTTTTTTATAAAAGTAGTTAGATTTACATTATCGTAGACCAGCCTTATAAACCAGGCCTGTGGGCTACTTTTCATCTTGGAAATAATTCAGCCCGACATCAGTCCGAGACGACATTGACCTGAGTGGAGGCGGATATCTCAGCTACTTTCTAATCATTGAAAACGAGATTCGTTTTGGTGGTTTCCCTCATTTGTATGTTTGCCCTTGTCTACCTTTAAGCTCCTAAACTTGTGAAATTAAACCATTTACTCATCATTAGATTATTCACATTTATTTTATTTGAGAATCATTGTATCAGATGAAAGTATTCCATAGTGCGGAAAAAATCCTGGATGGGATGGACGAACTAACGAACGGATGGACACATGAACAAACTGAATGACATCACGAAATTACAAGAAATAGTCATTTTATTTTATTTATTTCAACTTTCGGTAGTCTTACTACTACACTTGTTACGTCACAAACGAATCGGTCCGCGGATTCGATCAACTCAGCAAAGATACTTCAATGGTTTTCCATCCACTATTGATTGCCATTAAGGGCGTGATAAGAGCCGATTGCGTTCAGTTTGATAAGGACGTAAGTAAAATAACACTTATTTATTTTTAAAAATAACTTCTTTGTATATTTATTTTCACTGTTATAGGTTTCAAATATTTTCAAATATCTTTAATATTTTGGAAATTGCAAAGTAAGTAGTAGTTATTTTTTAAAATAATAAAATTTGGTTTCACTTACGCCTATTTGAAATTGAATGCAATCAGATTTTATCACGCCCTTAACTAGAAATCTTACATCTCCGTGTCATCGTCATCGTTTCAGCCCTTTGCCGTCCACTGTTGAACGAAAGCCTCCTCAAACGCACACTACCCCAATTGCTACCGCCGCAGCATTTCTAAGGTCATCTGTACAACGAACTGCTGAACCTTCTGCACTTCAGAACTCGACTTTATAAGTTCCGGGCAGAAGTAAATAGCTTATCGCCACTTAAACCTTGCTGATTTAAGAGAATCCGAATTACTTTCGTTCCCAGAAATCATCATCTTATACCCCGAGTAGCTCTTTCCATAGATCTTGATCCGATATTAATGATTTTGGACATGAATTATCCAGAAATATAAGCGTATTATTTGTGTTTTCAGCTCTAGTCGTTACCGGACCATTCAATGGGTGAGTCATTCTGTAAGTTTGGAACAGTCGATGAATGGAAGATAAATCTGTAGCGTAAAGTTAAATAGCTAGCGTTGTTAAGGTCGGATCAAGTGCGCGTCTATGTGCCGTAATAGCGATCCATCAGCACAAACAAACTCATGGATTAGGCGAATAAAGCTTTCACAATATTCAAAGTTGAACTCACATACATTAATCATCTGAATGCAAGCGAGAGGGCCTCAGGAACAAGCGAGGTGTCTGGGCGCGGACTCCACGAACTCAATCAATAGTAATGAATAATGCTAATGTAAATAAATGTGAACTCATATATCCATGTCCTGTGTGAGAAAAGTGTGGAAGACGAATATGTGAGCAGGATGGTAAAAATCTCGACGTTTTGTTGACCAAATAATACGGCGAAACAGTATGCATACTTGCGACAGGTAGATATAATGCGGATTTTTGCATTTAACACCCTCTCCCTGTTACAATAGGCTAAACGTGTGTCATCATATTAAAGACAAACAGTTTATCGTTCTCGCAAACAAACGCTAGATGTTTTAGATGGATAACCACGACACAGTGTTACACATTAGCAAACAATTACTTATTCACCTCCGAAGACCATTCTCCGTGTTAAAAGAAAATCAGTTCCTACATCCCTCCGACGGTTGGAGGATCTCCAGATTCTCTGAATTCTGGGATACCCCTATCTATAATTTCTAGTACATTTTAATTTTGAATGCGCAACTCAAAAAAAGAATCCATCCATAGACATCGCCCATATTTAATCGTAAGGCGGCGCGTGCGCTGCGAACAAGAAAGGCTAACAAGCAGCTCAGAGGCTAATTCATGATCATTCAGCCGTCTCGACATTCATTTGCGTTAATTCTTAAATCTCGTATTATAAGACTAAGCGAATCTACGCTCGACCCGAATAAAGTAAACTCTTTAATAATGTATGTCACAGGCGAATGCTTTAAATATATTAACCCTTTAAAATAAATTATATGTTTTATAATGAAACCATCTTAACTTGCCTTACTACCTGTAATAACATTATCTAACCGAACAATTAGAACATCTGTGATTTATTCGTCCGATTTAGATAACCCAAAAATATATAAATCGATTCGATTTAAGTTAGTTTTCAGACTTTTTGATTGCCGAAGGTGAACAGGTAACATATCGACTACACTATATGTTATGTGTTATGTACCAACTGATAATGATACGCTGCATTAATTTGGGACCAAAGTACTATTATTGCACTACAGTTCTCAACAGTGTACTGTGTGGGTTCCAGCACGATGTTATACTGCAGTAGTCGTGGTATTAGCTATCTATGTCCAGTTACTACTTATGCAAGACACAGGCGTGTGTATTTGGTGCGAAGCAAACACCGATCGATGTTCAATGCAGCTCCCACCTTTCAGGGTACCACTCTCTGTTAGATCTAAATCCTCAGTGTTGACCTAACACATGACTAGCTGGCCTATTCCTTGAGTTCCGTACTCAGAATTCAGCAGTCTAAAAAGCGCTTTTATAGCGGTTTTCAAAGCGTTATTTTTTTGGCGGAAAACCTTGATTACATTTCGTTAATTTTAATATAATAGATATAATAATATCGTAATAGATATAATATTATATCTATAATAATAAAGAAAATCTTTTTGCGAAAGCGGTTTTCTAGACTCAGAACTCCTGATTACTGATTACGGAATTCCAGGAATAGGCATGCAGAAATATAGAGGATAAAAGAAAACTCGCCTCAAAACAGAAGTGCATCAGTATTTTACACCGGACCAAAAGCTGTTCTACTACTACTGTACCAATTTACTGCATTTATGATATGAAGTATTAGACCGTGCATATCTGTGTCTGCACGTTTTTTAATCTAAACTGAGTGAAATGACATTAAAAAAAACATCCATGCAATTTATATTTTCTCCGTGGTTAGGTATATCTTATAGGAAAAACAGTATGAGGTACTAAATATAAATTGAATTGGATCAGCGGTTTTAAAATGGTTAGAACACATCGTTAATGTGGGGTGGCTACTTTTAAAATGCTCACGGACCCTAACTTTGAAGTACTTTTGATCACTTATATAAATTTCGGTTCAACCGCTGGGCACCCTCGACCCTGCCCTATCCACTGCCACTATCCCTGCCTGAAATGAAACCCGCGATGATTATATTTTTGTTACGTTACCAAAATAAAAAAAAATATTATAGCACATTATAGATATCGTAGAGCGCCAGTTCACCAGCGAACTCCGGAACCGGCGAGGATGAAGATGTTAAAGTTGAAAGGTAAGCTCCATAAAATATTATGAAATTTGCGGCAATAAATCGGAGGCGGTGAGAACATCGTCTCGCTGCAGTACTTACCACTTCCACACTCACACCCTCCCACACACATACAGACCGCCGTGCACTGTTTTGTCACACGGAGCTGTTTTTTAAATATTCGTTTTAGATATAAAACATATTTTCTGTTCCTAGCTTTTTGTTTGCTATCCACTAAGCAAGTTGCACAAGTCTATTTTAAAAATGTTTAAAGTTGCTTACGATACGAGGGCTGTTTCAAAATATAGACGATTTATTAAAAAAAATATTATTTCTCTTTCCTCCGTTCGGAGCTTCTTCAATTCGTGCTTCAATTCCTTGATGAATTTGGTTTTAATTGTGTAGAAACGGCGTTCCTTCAACACTGATTTCAAATGAGGAAAAAAAACGTAAGCTGGTGATTCGTAAGAGGTTGAGGGAGGACAGTCATTTGATTTTTGGCACAAAACTGACGAATTGATAAGGCTGCGTGAGCTTACGCATCTACGTTGCGTCTATTTACGCATTACGTTGGCGTGGTGAACCAACCCTGGTTTGCCTCGCCACAACTCTGATCTCTTTTTGCGTTTCTTTTTGCGCAATTGTTTTCAAACACTTTCTTAGTGGTGACGCTTGACTGTTTGACCATGAGGCAACATTTAAAATGCACAAAAATAATGTCACCATCAATCACCTTAGCTTTGGATCGAGACTGTCGTGGTTTTTTTGTGTAGTGGAGACACTAACTTTTCTCTCGATGTTGTATCGGTAAACCCAACTCTCGTCACCCGTCAGTCTCGTCCGGATCTTTTTTCTACAGGTAGATCATCTCGATGCATGTTCAATTTCTCGGTCAGAATATTTGGCACGACCTTATTGAGATCCCAACCTCTTCTGCAAGTTCGCTGACAGTCAGGCGACGATTTGCCCGTATGCGATAGGCTGGAGAGTGACATAGGTTACTTTTGTAAACGAAAAATAACACTTTTAGATGGTGTCTCGATCGGATTCTGGAACCGCAATTAGTTATAAAGGATCACAACTTCTGATAAAGAGTTTTAAAGGCAACTTAGAACGGTAAACTTGACTTACTTCATCATGTATTTTAAAGAAATTTTATTTAATGCAAAAGTGAGCCGACGTGTGAACCTAAGCTGCAGAGTTGCTGGCCCGCGCGAACTTCGCAGCGGACACTGTAACGGGCTGGCGGTGTAAATACCCGCTGATGCAGTAATTCATGGATGTTCGTGCGCACGAGGACCGGCTATCGACAGGATAATGGGAGCCGATCGGCGCGGGCGCAGCAGTCGCCTTCCCGCCGTCTCCTAAGCCCCCGCCGCACCTCACCGCTCCATCTGCGCTCAATTAGACGGGAGGTCAGGAGGTCGATCCGCACTGTTGGCGCCGGGGCAAAACCTGGGGGGCAACCGGCGTAAGGTGTGAGAAAATATGCGAGGGGATTCAATAACTATTAGTTATTCTGTGATTCAATCGATTCTGAACCAATCAGAAGCGTTTATATCATACCTTCTGCGCTCTTATTGGGTAGACTGTTCAGCATTCACATCAGAGTGGTCAGTCTGAGTTCTCACCTAAATTGGCGTTTACGGCAAACCGATCGACTGGCGTTTTCTCTAAACTCCATACAAGTTTTTACTAGATATTATGTGGTTTTACTTATTCAAGCTGTCAAAGTCAAACGCGGACTTCCGATTTGTATGAAAACGCGGGGTGGACGTAAACGGTAACGTCGACGTATTTACGGCAACGTTGAGTAAGCTGTCAAATCAAGCTCGGACTCGCAAATGTTAGTTCGCTTAACGCCCGCTGCGCGCGCTCTTCAATTTCTCCATACATTTCAAAACGCCAGTCGATCGGTTTGCCGTAACGCCAATTTAGGTTCGGCTCTGAAGGTGAAGTCTGAGTTCTCACCTAAATTGGCGTTTACGGCAAACCGATCGACTGGCGTTTTCTCCAAACTCCATACAAGTTTTTACTAGATATTCTGTGGTTTTACTTCTTCAAGCTGTCAAAGTCAAACGCGGACTTCCGATTTGTATGAAAACGCGGTGTGGACGTAAACGGCAACGTCGACGTATTTACGGCAACGTTGAGTAAGCTGTCAAATCAAGCTCGGACTCGCAAATGTTAGTTCGCTTAACGCCCGCTGCGCGCGCTCTTCAATTTCTCCATACATTTTAAAACGCCAGTCGATCGGTTTGCCGTAACGCCAATTTAAGTGACAACTTAGACTACCGGCTCTGAGCCGGTAGCCTCAGTTGTCACCTAAATTGGCGTTACGGCAAACCGATCGACTGGCGTTTTCTCCAAACTCCATACAAGTTTTTACTAGATATTCTGTGGTTTTACTTCTTCAAGCTGTCAAAGTCAAACGCGGACTTCCGATTTGTATGAAAACGCGGAGTGGACGTAAACGGCAACGTCGACGTCTTTACGGCAACGTTGAGTAAGCTGTCAAATCAAGCTCGGACTCGCAAATGTTAGTTCGCTTAACGCCCGCTGCGCTCGCTCTTCAATTTCTCCATACATTTAAAAACGCCAGTCGATCGGTTTGCCGTAACGCCAATTTAGGTGACAACTTAGACTACCGGCTTTGGTGCAGAATTGATCGAATTCCCTCACATATTTTTCGCGCCGGCACGACACGTTGGCGACACGTTACGGTTTTGTATGTGTGCCATAAGCAACCGAATGGTGCGCACGTGTATTTAAGTCTCCGCGTTGCCTGAGGTACGGTGTGATGAGATTTAACGATTATATAGTAAATTTAGTAATATTTGGCACCACGCAGGACAGGAATCGAATGCTGCTGTCTGTATTGGGTGATACAAACACAACATGCACGATTAATAAAACATAGTACCGTGTGCATTTGCGTAAATAATGCCGCCCCAAATACTGGAATCATTTTTATATTCACTTTAACGTTAACCAACACCCTGTACCCGTTTTCGACAAAATTGGAACTCAATAATTAAGATAGAGACATGAAAATGGAATACAAATTATAAATATGGTAAAGGGCATTTTACTGTCAAATATTTATGCATATTTTTTAAAAAAAAACGCCTTTTTTTACCGTTTCTTGTAGCTCCGTTTCGGTTTTTCAAAGAATCTTAAACTTCTCGAAAAAGAAAAGAGATATCCAAAAAATGGTCTTGGATAATTTAGAAGACGTCTAAATTATACTATTCTGGATTTGATAGGATTATATAATTAAAGGTAGACATTTTCCCCTTTCGCAGACACCTTTTTGGTGATTTCACATATTTCGTTCAGAATCTGGTCGTTTGTCATATCGAGACGACTGTCGTAGATATCGTTTCATTTTATGAGATAAACTTTATAATGCATCAAATAGAAATAAATATGTCTCCACGTTGTATAAGTTACTTTATTTTTCATGTATCGATGCGTGATTGAAGTTTTACTTTTTTTTATTTCCTCTGACTCTTCAGTGCCTTAATGAAATAAAGTCATTTTCAATACACTCATGGGGGCCATGAGTTTTGTGGATATTTTATTTAAACAAATGTAACTAACTACAGTTAGAGGTTTTCCACTAACTCGAGGCTACGCTTCCGCCATACGAATGAGTTTCGATCGCTACTTCCGTCCTTTCATGCTCGCTGTCTCTGAACGTCAACTTTTCTTTCCAACAAGAATATTTTATATTACAAACATTTATAGTATTGGTCTGTCCGATAAAATAAACTTCGTCCGAAGGCCATAAAAGTTGGTACATATAAAAATATGTATATTTTCATGGAGAAGGATTATGTGCTATGCACTTTCTTGTAACTCGGTACAACTGATCGCCATGAAAGCTAATATCCATTATCCTCTAATATCCATTTAAATGCATCCATAATATTTAAATGGATATTAGAGCAAGAGGATAACACATCCACGAAGGTATCTGATCACATTATACCAGGCTCCGTTCAGGTGAATGTCCAAAACGAACTAGTTAATATAAACTTTACGGAGCGACTTTTTTCTGATCAACGATGTTAGTTTTATGGATCATGACATGGATGGCTCCCACACAACCGTCACGCAATTAGCCCCATACACCACATTTCCGAAGGAGTTAGTTGCCATGCCATGACCTTCGCTGTATTAGCACGGCTACACTAAACTTAACTGAAACCACGGAATATGCAATGAGCTCACTACAACCACAAAGATCATACTTACCCTCAACACGACAGTACGGCAGTCAAGTCAGGGGACACAAAAATGCCTAATTAGTCACCGTTGAAGCAGCTGAATTCAGAACATTGAGCGGAGCTTGCCACAAAGGCCGACATATTGATTCAGCCGTTATCTCCTTAGTTTCCATAATGTTAAATTCAGGCACAACGCTCTAGGCTGCCGCGACTAATTATACATGTTCAGAGTTCTGACGTTTTGCTCCTTTCGGTAGCTCACATTGTTTTCTATTTGCAGAGTATTTAGAATGCACATCTTTAACCAACGCCAGGTTCTTTCGATTGTTAAAGGTCACTTTACATTATTCGTCTCACTCAGTCAATATCAACCACTCTATTAAGCCTTCCACACCGCAATCCCGAAAGAATAAGTGTAATGCCACATTTTCCTTCCATGTATCGGCTACATTAAACTGGGGAAACAGCATGAACAACTTTAAAAACCGCTTTCATCATCTTTCACTCAATTAAACCTGCTACCTAGCAATCAGGACAGGGAATCTTATCGGAACATGGAATCCACACCACAGTCAGCGTCCACGGACGAACCTATCCAGAACCCACGCCCAGTGTTGCTTAACTACGAAGGGCCTTCCTTCATGGAATCGTGTTCTTTACGAAATGCACTTTTCAACCACACATTTTCCGAGAAACATTACACTAACGTGACTTCTCGTTCGCATCCTGTGAGTGCGCAGCTGATAGAGCCCACACCAATTCGCTTGCGGCGTCGGACGCGCCTGCCGCGTCCAGGACTTTACCGCTCGGCGGCCGCTCCGAGCGTCCTTAGATTTATGGGATTATAATGACGTCGGGAGATACTTTTCGCGGCGACTGCCCCAAAACGCGGCTCGTTAATATCAATATGCACGTTTTGGGAGTATTTACGAAGACGGACGGCGTTCCAGACGCTAGAGGTGGAACGGGCGCGTCGGACCCGCCCGCTTGACCGAGAACAAACACTTTAGCGAGGCGGCGGTGTTTACCACAGACCGACGTGCATTGCAACAATACTGAAGTACCCATCGCACGGTGCTATAAGTTGTCTTCGTGCAGACACGGTCTAGCATTACGCGACGGAAGCAAGCGGCAGAAAATTTCTGGATGAGAAAAAAGGTCGTGCAGGCGATTTCCAATAAAATGACTTTATAAATTTGGAATGAGCGAAAATGTCATTTTGCTTTTTTTTTGTGAGCAAAAAAGGGCCGAGTTTTTTAGGCGATGCGCTTTTGTTATTACTTTCATTTGACCCTTACTGTGTAATTAGTCGAGTTTGGACCCATTGCTCTCTCCCCTCTGTACATCCAACTATCTCCATGGTGAATTAATAAGTAGGAAGATTGTTTGCATAGATCTATAAAGATCGAAAATCTTAGTCTACACAGACGCAAAAACCTAAAAACTAATTACTAAATTTTAGTGAAATGACACGAAAAGTTTTGCATTTTGACCACACTCTGTTTGATGACGTATGGATGCCGTGATATTTTGATATTACATGTCTATGATGTTTTATTCTATAATGTGCCCACATTCTATAGACAAAACGCATATTTTGATTTCAACAAATCTATAAATGTGCCTAGTATAGCCTTCTTCTCCGTCGTTCCACTTAATCTGCCCTGTCTCGACGTTTACTTAACGTATGGTTCATTCGCTAATCATTGCTTCGGGGTAGAGTTTCAGCTGCTCTGAGCTAATGTGCCAGCGACCTGGTTCACCGGCGAAACGATTCCGCCGCTCGAGCGAAAATCAACCTTCACATACAAACGAATAGCCGTTACATTAGCCAAATCTAAGCATTTACGAGATATTGGTTGATGGATTGTGAGTGCATTATGGTCCAGTTCGGTTGAGCGAGGCTTTAGGGCGAGTAATATTATCCGCTCGCTAAGCGTTCAGCGATGATCATCAATCAGTGTTGCGAGCACGGCTTGCGCTTCGAACGAACAGAGTTCGCAAAGAGTTACGACCTCAGATCAAAAAGGAAGGAGATGTGCCTGTTGTCTCCAATTTCCTAAAACTACTAACCCAACTTAAATGTGCATGCCACACGAAAACATCGTTGCAGACGTATTGTAGGGTTTGTGTGGGTGAGAGGACGGGCGGAGAGGGCATTTCGACTTACTAAGCGATTTCAATACATACATTGTCTCGAAGGTACATTTGTCTGGTGCCACGAGTTTGAAGAGCCCTTGCACCTTAAAAACTGAGCAAGCTGCTAGGTATAACCTGGTTTTAAAAAGAGAAGACCCAAACAGAATTTGCGGAATGTGGACCTTTTTAACATTGTAAAAACTACCCTAAAACCACTGGCATTGGTTTAATAATTTTGAATACGTAGACAAAATAATTTTTCTTTTTTTTCTATAAGAAATGAATTTGTGCAAATAATGTAAATTTTAGAAAGACAATATTTAAGAACCTGTCACTGCTTGTCAAATTTGTGACACAATTTGACAAATAATTTCCATGTTTTTTTTAAATAAGTTTACAGTTCATTCATAAAACATCCTCAACATCAGTCGTATTCAGAGAACACCTGTCAAAACTTAGTACGAGATTAACACCGGATTAAACATAAATAATCGGTTTAGTCCGGCGTATTAAAGTCAGTCCGCGCACTCTGAATACGGTATAAGTTTGACGCCTTCAATAGAGCTCGCATTTACTGATTAGCACTGTGGCTTAGTGCTGCGTACATTGAATTCCGTCCGGGTATTCGCTTCTAAAAACCGGTGTATACGCAACGTAGGTAATCCTATTGTATTTAAAACGCGGCTTCTGGAGCGACAGCCGCCCGCGCCCGGAGCGCGGTTCGCTACCTACGACTAATAGCGTTTCCACATTAGATAGCGAATTTCACATACGCTAACATCACATTATATTCAAATTTTCCACGGCTTCCGGCCTTTCGGGCGCAGCTCTAATTACATACCCGCGCGAGTGCGGAACGAGACAGACGTGTGCACAGTACGCTCTATCGTTCCATGCGATAGAGTGCTGCTTGACCCCCAGGACGGTTATTGTTACAGGGGGAGTGGGGTATGTGTGAACGCGAACACATACCACTGCGCGTACGGCTGGAGCGTAAACAAAGTAGACTAACGGATCAAATAATTAGAGTTTTGATTCTTACTTTCTAGTCGCCATGTCTGATGAGATCTTAATGTAAGCTATTGTTAAGGATGTTCCGACCCATACAATGTTTTTTTTACACAGAACGCAAAAAGTATTGCACTTTAAGGCACGAATTCGTCAAAAATATTAAATATAGCCATAGTAGTTGCAGCGAAAACATATTCACAATTTCAGGTTTAATGGTTTCGTTGTAATTGCCGATTAGAAGTTTCACACCGTTAGATGGCGCTGTTAAATAAAAATCGTATTTAAATAAATTGTAACAAAACCAATAATCCTGAAATTGTGAAATTGTTTTCGCTGCAAGTAATATGACTATATTAAACTTTTATTATTAATTTGTGGCGTAAAGTGTAATACTTTTTGCGTTATGTGTGCAAACAACTTTATATGGGTCGGAACAGCCAGAACGGAATATCATCAAATATTTTACACGATCATTGAGTTGTGAGTATTTTTGAAATTATTATTCTTTTAACAAATAAAAAAACAAATTTAACAAAAAAAATAACCGACTTCAAAGGAAAAGCACTAAAAAGTAAAAAATAATGTTCATTTTTGTAGTTACGATTTCTGTTATTTTTTGAGTCGGCGTCAGCCGGGCACGCGCTGCGCCAATCAAGAGAACCTAACCTAATCTAACCTAACCTAACCTAACCTAACCTTGGCTGTCTGCTCCTGAAATGTCAACGAAGCTCTAAATGAGAAATATTGGATGTCATTAAATCATGCTATTTCGGCACAAATGATCTTGATTAAATTTGGAAGATGGATACCTACATTGTCCTGGACCAGTTTGACCCTATTTTGAACCAACCATGTTCACTGTCATGCCAAGTAGCCATGCCATGTGCTATTTTTGATCCATGAAATAATTTAGCCGACACTGACCCGAGCGGAGCCGGGTACCGCAGCTAGTTTATTAATATAAATTGTTTATGAATTATAAGCAAATAACATTTCTTTTTACATTAATCTACGTCTAACGTCTAACGTAAATTAAATATAAATAGAAAGCAACGGCACGATAAAAACATATGATCGTAATCTAAATCGCTTAATGATTCGGTTAGAAAAGAGTTAGGTCGCTCTGCCGCCGCCGCTGCCCCGAGCGCTGCGTCTCGTCGCTGTTCAGGTGCGCCGGCGCAGCGCAGGTGTCGCATCCTCACCCGTTCTGGGGGTCCATTCAGGCAAGAGTGATTTAGAATTCGTCCCTAAATATCAACTCACTATTTTAAATAGTTATTGTTTCCACACTTCTAGAACATCATCACAGTTAGGTAAAAATCTGGTTTGTCCCGTAAATCCGTTGGAAGTATAAATACCGGTTCCGTTATTTAAATAATAATATATTTCCCAGCTATTTTTAGGTTAACTCACTCCCGAACTCGAACTCACTCTTGCTCTGAATGCACCCCCCGTTCTGGGGGTGTCCATTCAGGTAAGAGAGATTTACAATTCGTCCCTAAATATCAACTCACTTTTTTAAATAGTTGATGTTACCACACTTATTGAACATGATTTTAGTTTGGAAAAAATCTGGTTTGTCCCATAAATACGTTATATATTTCCCAGCTATTCTTAGGTTAACTCACTTCCGAACTCGAACTCAATCTCACCTGAAGGGGCCCCCAGGGGAGATGTGGCTCCTCGGGATACAGTTTTTTTATACAACTGGTCGTGTATGACAAATACCCGGCCTACACACCTGTTACACACCTAATGAGGGCTGTATACATTGAACTGGATGGAAAATATGGACAATTTCCTTTGCCGATTCGACCATTTCAGTTCATGCGGTGTGGCGTGCTTAACTACCTAATAAGGAAGGGAACCGACAAATCCCTTGGTCGCATCTTACTATATGCACGGGAACAAATCCAATCGGAACCACTTGTGTTATTTTTATTTGCCGAAATTCACACGAAAATTACTTCTATGGACCATCCACTATAAAAAGATGATCATATCAGATATTCTCGTCGCAAAATGCTAAAAAAGGAACCCTTGCAAAGAAATTACATTTACTTTCGATTAAAGCATTTTTTTTCTTATGGGCCTGGCATGGCGGCGTCGTCGCACATAAAAATGCTAGCAGTAACCTAATTTCGCATTTACTGTAAAAGTAATAAAATTAAAGGATACTAATATTGACTTTGCATACCAAGCGTATTTTTAATATTTCAGTTAGACCGTTGCAACGTGTCACACGAGATGCTCTCTAATATCCGGAAAAAAGGTCCAAATATTTGGACACAAAAAAGTGCACCACTAATTCCAGGTTCAGTATTACATTGTATTATCCAACCGTAACAATACACGTTCACACAAAGGATAAACTCCCAACCGAAAACGAAGGTGTGCCCCTACCTGCTCCACATTTTTTGTCGCCACTTTTTCATCTGTGAAGTCGTGAAATGGTGTTCAGATAAAGGTCGAACTAACACCAGCAGTAATTAGAGGATATTAATAAAATCTTATCGGATCTCCGAGCGTGTCTAGCAGGATAATTATATTGTGGCGGGGCCGACACCCGTTACTTTTCCACTTTCTTGTGCCATTTGAGAGATCATTTGTTAGCGATAGAGATCGAACGATTGAAGGTTGTCTGGTGATATGTTTAACCCATTGAACGTTCGTTTCCGGTGAATTTACGAATAATCTAAGTAGGGTCTTATTATTCCAGGAGGTCACGACATTTTTGGTCACAATAAGGTAAATTGCTGAATCTGGGTTCACAGATTAGATACCAACGCTCTAATGCTAAATATGTCAGACTGCCTGCGCCAAGTAGTTGCGTTAGTTACATATATTGGCTTTACAAAATAGATCTTGATATGTGCCTGCTGTTCAATATGCCTATTGTCTGAATATATTGATACATATTAATTATACAACAATAACCAGTCGGTTTTGTAACTAAATACTTAAATATACCTGAAGTTATATCTGTAACTTAAATCGCCTATAACTTCGAAATGCAACCAAAGATTTAATCAATTTTGTTATTACTAAGCAAGAATGTATTAATACTTTATGCTGCGTTATTTGCAGCCATTTAATTTGTCAATTTTTTTTTGTCACAGTAACTACTTTTTCAGGCGCCTTATCTAGGTAATGCGACCACTTGGCGTAGGCAGACCGACACATTTAGCTTCAGAGTGTTGGTGTTTATCCTGTGAACCTAACTTCAGCCGTTTACGTTATCGTTAACATTTTTGTCGCAACCTCCTAGTCTATATGTTGGTTTCCAAAGAATCCGGTGTAACCGCCTACAATGTGTACGCGGTTACTGGCGTAGCATGTACGATCCGATGTACAGGCTACACCGGATTGAGCAGCTCGTAGATTAGTGGCGCAGGGACTTGCATTGCATTCCAGAGATCTGAGTTCAAATTCTCGCCCCGTTAATGCACCACTTTATTATCTATCAGAGTTGGATAAGGGCCTTTTGCCACGAATGCGAGTTCGCAATCCATGTAAAACTGTAGGTCCCCTCGCCCATCTAGGTGGTGGAGTTAAGCCCGCCCAAGTTGGTTCCAACGCATCGGCGAAGAAAAATTGTCTGTATTTTCCGTCCAGTCAAATGTAGCCGTGCCCATGAAGGTCTGGCATGCACCTATTTCCTTCACGAATGCGGTGTGTTGGGTTCATATCATAACCAAATGTATATTATATATATATGATCATGACGGTGGGTGTGTTATTAGCCCAGATTACATGCAAAATATCCAATTACATTAAAATAAAAGTACTTTTAATCGGTTACAAAACAATGTCACCCCTCCCATAATTTTTTGTTACAAAAATGTATGGGAATGTGATACCGATTTTTCAGAAAATTTCAGGAGGTCAATACTAGATTTACTCTATGTTTATGGTTTCCTTTATTAATCTAAATTTTTTAGACCCGTGAATTATTCCAAAGCTGTTTCGAGTGCTCTTCACGCTTTCAGAATTCTCCTTAATAAATTTGACGTTTTACCGGAGGGCGAAAGACTATTTGCTTTAATATTTTACTAGTCCGCACAATGTGACCATAAAATTAAGGAATCTATAAAAAGCTTAAATATTGACTTGGCAACGCATCGCTCACGAGTTCCGGCCGTGCTCCCCGTGAACTTGTATGACACGGGACCGTTGAATGATTTCATCAAAACGCATTGCCGCTCCAGAGCTGCCTGCCATCGATCAAGTGACGCGCACAGTAGGGGCTTCTGTCAGGGCTGCCCGCTCTGTCTGTCCGTCCGTGCGCATGTCATGCGGCGCCACACGGCGCTGCCGCCTCCCCTCTACCTCCCCGACGGACGCTCCGTCGCGCCTCCCCCTCCGCTGCCCTGCGCGCGCAACGTCAATGGACATAGAATAATAAACATGTTCGTTTTAAGTACTTGCCAAACTATTGTAAATGGAGAGCTCAAATAATGTTAATATAACAAATATTTTACTAAAAACGTAAATGGTACACATGTACACATGTATATATCAAACATTTTAATGTCACTGGGCATGGATAACTAATATCACACCCACTTTCATGATATTAGCTCATGACATCTCATGAAAACTAAGTGCCATGCCGGGGAAAACACGATTAATTTTCATTGCCGCTTCGACAATCGTTTATTCAATGCGATGGTACGTATTATAGGTACTCGGAGGAATGTACCGTTATCAAACAGGACAACTTTTGAAATTAGAAATAAAATACTTTCCGTCTTCGAATGTTGATGGGATAAAGGTTGGCGAAAAGGTATTTTTTTTGTTTTTATTTTTGGTCTTATAAAAATGTGTAAATCCTTCACGTACAGCAAAATCCGGGCTACAATCTCTGAAACTCTTCATCGTTTAGTTCCTCCTTAAATACAGCAATCGATGGCATATTCATGCAGTCAAAATTCGTGATATGCGCGTGCTCGACTATCTCATCAAATCATTGAACAAAAGGCACCGTTCGGATGCTTCAAATATTAGTACGATCTATCAGATCTGTATCGATTATGCCGTTCAAATTTAGCGAACAATGTTTATCCACTACGTGTTCATAGTCCTTTTAAAATCTTTAGACAAATATATTTAAAATATCGAATAGCTTCTGCAGGGTGGGACATATATCACGAAGGGGTTGCACCCCGTTGTAACTTTTTTTTATAAATCTTAAATAGATATCAAATAATAAAATAAAACTCATGGAGATATTTTTATTTAGGTTTTATATATTACGTCACGTCAATGACCGCCATTTACAGCCTCACCTTTGTGCTCTTTCGAGAGCACTTCTTATTACTTTCTTCAGAACATGAAGAGTTAGCAACCGTATTACAGCTCGGATGTTTGCCTTCAGCTTTTTGATTGCCTTTTCTGTTAAACAACCCCAGATAAAATAATCCGGCGCTGTTAAATCTGGGAAACGACCGCAGTGAAATTGTTGAAAATCTCGAGATTAAACGCTCGCCGAAAATCGCCATTGTTGAATAACGCTTGATAACTCTGAAATAACCCATGATGAATTTCCAAAATGTGTTTTATATTCGTGCCTTTAGTTATAATTATAAATGTCAGTGCCAAAGTCATATTTTTTTTAAACCCCTTCGTGACTTTTACCCCACCTAGCATGTTCTCTGTTGATTCATTCAAATGAGGCAATTTTATAAGATCTCTTGGAATCAACACTCCAGACCAACAATTATCCATTATAGTTCACCTGGATCACATTGATCTAACTAGATCAAATGTACAACGTTATTTTTGAACGAAGCCCGTCGATTGTTTTACCGCATGTCGCTCCAACGCTCCGAGCGCACATAATTGATATGGTTAGTCCGAGCCACCAGAGCCGGAGATTCGACGCAATGAAGCCTTTATCTTTACATCTCGAGTACCTACTCGCAGCCAAAGCGAACCGATTTATATCGGTAAAGAATCAGGGTTCAGACCATTATTATTATTTTGATAGTCAGCAGCAGTTGTTTCGACCTTACAGCGCTTTTGAGATTACAAGCAACGGCCGCCGCCCAGGTTAAAAAAAACTGACGGAAAAATGTTAAAAGTAAGGATGAAAGAAACGGTGGCACTTCGAAGAGGGTGGAAGGACTATAAAAAAATACATACACATGTTAGGTCTAAAGAAAATGAGTTACAAATCCTACTAACTTCGTGCTACTAGGCACTTTCCTCATGAACCCAGGTACTGCTTCCAAGATCAACGAAGTACCGTCAACTGTGTTTCAGTAAGATTTATTTGTTGTTGTTATGTAATACGGAATTAATTGAAGTAAATAGTTAAGGTTGTCCCGAATGTTGATTCTTGCCAAATTTGCTTGCATGTAACTTGCGAGCATTTCCACAAACCTGAAAGCTTTCTGATGCATCAGTGTGCACACGATTGCTGTTTCCTGTACGCTGCCATATGTACATACATCCTATTTCATTACAATCGCCTATGTAATATGAATTCATCGGATATTTTGATATTGGCATTAATTAAGTAAATATACTTTTTCGTGCTTAGTGAATTCGTGCGAATGTGATATGTATGTATGTATAATCGACCGTGAAGCAAGGTAACATTAATTGAAGAAAGAGCGGGGAGAGAGGTTCGGATCCAGCCTTACAGTATATTCGTAAAGTATTTATTTACTCAGAGTAGATGTGTAAGCATAGAATGCTTACACATCAATGTACATAACATACAAATTAATCAACCAGACCAGCAGTAAAATTGTATTTATTTGTTAGAGTCTTAAAACGGTAACCGCCGAAATATCACTACTGTCTATAATAATTGTAAGAAACAGAACAGATTATGGTTTATTTCATACTTTTTGTAAATAACCTACGTCCATTAACTTAATATTAAGAATAAGGATTTAGTAAAGAAATAATTACATAATACGCCATGTGCCACTAAAAAACCCAAAGCCTCTACGACAAAAGATTAAAGATAGATGTAACTTGCAAAGTTCATGTAGTCTAATTATGTGGCTGGAACCGAATCTTATTTTCTGACACCGTTGCACTTTGGTGATGAGAGCGTGAAAGGTGATTCTAAAGGAATAAATTAACACTTATTGTTGCACTATCAGACGCATTTTAATTTATGAGACATCCTTTTAAATGGTAGATGGATGGCCATTAATTTAATCCTATTGCCCATTTTGAGGTTATCTTGAAGCAATAAAGGTATTTCTAAAATATTTTTTTTTCCTTGTATTCCTGTAGGTTAAATAAAAAATCCCACGTCTTATTTTTAAACATATACGTATAATTACAGCTTGAAAAATAGTTTTATTGAACAAAAATTTTACATTAGGTAGTAGTTAAAAGATTTTTAAAAACGTTGTTCACCTCAACACTTGTAATAGGTCGGGGAAAAAGTCTTTTCGCATTATAGTATGTATGAACTTGTAATAAAATCTCTTTGGCTATACTATTTGTATCTGGCTGGTTTTGGTATCATTGAAAGTTTAAATTTTAAAGAACATAATTCCAAATTCAAATTAGGAAAATGTGTGATTCTCATTTGTTTTTCGTACTGTCAAAATGAGTGAATCTAATGAAGAAATTCAAAAAATTTTACTACAAAAAAGGTAAAAATGCAACGCAAGCCGCGAAAAAAATTTGCGATGTTTATGGACCTAGTGCAGTGTCTGTGAGAGTAGCACAAATTTGGTTTAAGCGTTTTCAATCCGGAAATTTTGATGTCAAAGATGCACGTCGCTCTGGTCGCCCTATTACGGATAAAATGGATGCCATTTTTGAAAAAGTGGAGCAAGATCGGCATATCAGTAGTTACGACGTAGCTGAAGAACTAGGAATTGACCACAAAACTGTTTTGGCGCATTTGAAAAAAACTGGGTACGCAAAAAAGCTCGATATTTGGGTACCTCACGAGCTCACTGAAAGAAACCTAATGAACCGTGTACTCATTTGTGATTCTTTATTACGACGTAATGAAACCGAACCATTTTTGAAGAAGCTGATAACTGGTGATGAAAAGTGGATCACGTACGACAAGAACGTGCGAAAAAGGTCGTGGTTAAAGGCCGGTCAAGCTTCACAGACTGTGGCGAAACCCGGGTTAACTCGCAACAAGGTGATGCTGTGTGTGTGGTGGGATTGGAAGGGCATTATTCATTATGAGCTGTTACCACCAGGCAGGACCATCGATTCTGAACTCTACTGCGAACAACTGATGAGATTAAAGCAAGAAGTTGAGAGAAAGCGGCCGGAATTAATCAACAGAAGGGGTGTGGTTTTTCATCATGATAACGCTAGACCTCACACATCTTTAGCCACTCAGCAAAAACTAAGAGAGTTTGGCTGGGAGGTGTTAATGCATCCGCCGTATAGTCCTGACCTTGCACCTTCAGATTTCCACCTGTTTAGGACTCTTCAGAATTCTTTAGGCAGTGTCAGGTTAACATCACGAGAGGACTGCCAAAACCACTTGTCGCGGTATATTGATCAGAAGTCCCAATATTTCTATAGCAATGGGATCATGTCCCTACCTACAAGATAGCAAAAAGTTATCGAACTAAATGGTACCTACATACTTTAGTTAAATGTAAATAAACCATATTAAAAAATGTTTTGAATTTTCTTAAAAAATGCGAAGAAACTTTTTCCCCAACCTTGTCTTGTCTTGTCAACCCCCAAAAATGTCTTGCCGGAAAACATGAAAAAGATACATAAATCTTTAAGAATGCGAAATGAATTGAGAAAAGACTTGTGCCAAGCTAAAGTTATATCGTGGTAAGTATATCCATTTTTTTTTATGTGACTGGACATGGATGGCTAATACCACAAGTTCTGTCATGGTATTAGCCCAACACACCACATGGGAACTAGGTGCCATGCCAGAACCTTCCTTATATTGCACGGCTACATTGAACTGGATGGAAAACACGGACAATTTTCATTGCCGCTTCGACCATCGTTCATCCAATGCGATGGTACCAACCCGGGCGGGATAAACCCTACCACCTAGTAAGTAAGGAAGGGGACCTACAGCTTAACGTGGAATCCGAACCACGGCCAGCCTCTCTCAACGGTCGAATGGTCACCCATCCAAGACCAGACCGGACCCAGCGTTGCTTAACTTCGGAGAGCGATCGCCGAAGTGTCGCGCCACTGGGCCACTGAGGCTGACAGAAATGATCGTTGAAATGACAGTTGTAAACTAACAAGACCTTTCTTAGTTATTATTCCCCTAGCCATAATGGGTGTAAGGTGTAAAAGCCATGTCCCATAAATCGACCTGTCGTTTATTTCCATCAACTTATTTCGGCAATAAAGTCGACACCTCCTCTCGTCACATAATGAGCTCCCATTAGCGGCTCTGTGGATTTTTATAACGTCATATTCCTACTCAATTACACGTTCTTAGTCTCACATTACGCACAGGTATCCGCCGGTTGTATAATGATACAGTTTCTACAAACATTTTGTCTGCGCCACCTGCGCAGGCAACACACCGCCCCTACACGACCATAGACACAACGAGCTCTAGAAACGGCAATATTTAATTTAACATGGGAACCTCGTGAGCGAGCAGCTCACCTGGTAGGACTATTGGATTGGCGGGGACTAACAAGTAATCCACATCATTTGTAGACAATATTTTGGCAATATGGATATTTATAGATTTAGTCACTTTGGTTTTGAAGGAAATTAAGCCCCGAGGCCTTAAGGGCGTGATAAAACATGATTGATTCAGTTCCATAAGGGCATAAGGGAAACAATATTTTATTATTTTAGAAAATAACTGCTTACTACTTATTTTGAAATTTCAAAAAGACAAAAGATGCATTTATTGTTTAACTATATTCTAAACCTGTAACGGTAAATAACTGAGACTCATATTCTGTGATCAAACTTTTTTTTTTATTTGAGAACATACAAAATTTAACAAAAAAATAACCGACTTCAAAGAAAAAGCACTAAAAAGTAAAAAATAATTGCCATTTTTGTATTTACGATTTTTGTTATTTTTTGAGTCTGCGTCAGCCGGGCACGCGCTGCGCCAATCAAGAGAACCTTGGCTACCTTGGCTGACACCGACTCAAAAATAACAAAAATCGTAACTACAAAAATGGCAATTATTTTTTACTTTTTAGTGCTTTTTCTTTGAAGTCGGTTATTATTTTTGTAAGTTTTTTTTATTTGTTTAGTTTTAGGGAATCTGAAGTACCCTTACTAATTTGTACACGTCCTTTCCAATAAAAAAAAATCACCGAAATCGGTTGGCGTTATATTGAGTTATTCGTCGATTTGTCGTGCACATCTTAATACAAATTTAAGACTTATATGATTGTCTCATGGATATCATTGTCAGAACTTAACCAAATTAAAATGGGACCACTTGAAAAGCACTAGCTTTCATTTAAAAAAAAAATCATCAAATTCGGTTCACTCAGGCCAAAGTTATGAGGTAAACAAACATAAAAAAAAACATACAGACAAATTGAGAACCTCCTCCTTTTTTGAAGTCGGTTAAAAACAGCAGCGAATTACTGTATTATCTTTAAATTAACGCTAGACCATCAATCTATTTACTTTTTGAAATATCGAAATTCGTCGTGGTTATTTTCAAATTAAATATTGATTTACTTACTTCCTTATCAAACTGAACGCAATCGGCTCTTATCTCGCCCTTAAGAGATCTAAAAGGCGAGCATATCTATATTAAGAAGTGCTGTTGGCTCTAGTCTGTCAGTCCAAAATTGATGACGCTACTAAATACATTAATTTAAAAAAAAAATATTGTTTACATTTAAAAATGTGAGTCATAGTTAAAAAGTGCTTCATTCCAATCGCAACGCGTGGTCAGATTGAGTCAATCAATAAAACTCGCTGTTACTGTTTACGTGCTTGGGCGGCTAAACCATAGCTTGACTTTAATTTGACGATTACGCTTCCATAATTTATGACTTTATTTAAAAAAATATTTACTTTGATACTAACTAGTTTTAATAATTAATTTGCTTTATTTTTAGTTAAAAAAAAGGGAAAAGTCAGGTTTCTGTTTCTAAAAAATAGGCACTGTTTTAGTTCTCAAATATCTGTGTCAAATTTTATGATGTTAACTCTTTTGTTTGTTTTTTTTAAAACTTAATATTTCTTCAAGGTTGTGAAAGGAGTAATCGACTCCCTGCATATATTCAAGATCTCAGGCTCAGAGCTCAGGGGCAGGAATTCGCAAATATATTGCGATGCCGACTCTGCGAGATTGAATGATGGCGCGCGGCGCCGCGGCGCACCGATTGTTATCCGCTGGCATCGCGCTCTGTAATAAAATGCTAACCCTTTATGATCGATGTGAGCCAGCTCTTTCAGACTTTATTTAACTCCCAAAACACAAAGTTGATACAGTAAAAAAGTGCATTTTAAATACCAGCTTTCCCTTATAGTGAGAGGCAAAAAAACGATTGTTTGATTATGTCTTAAGGAAACGAACAAAGATTATATTTTATTGATTAAATTAATGAACAGTTGAGATACTAAAATAGAGAAGTAAGAATTTTTACAACAAATAAACATCAAGACGCGTGCAACTTCATGATCCCGAGTAATATTTAAAGGGTCTCAGGTATACTAGCCAATGCGTATGGTTTGTTTGCGTTAAGTTCCTGAACCTTAAGAAATGAGAACATGAAAAAAAGCATGTAAAATGACAGCTAACATTCTACAAATATATTTTAAAAATATTTTAAAAAATAATATATATGTCATGGAAAAAAATTCTGAAATCAGATCTCAAACGTATTCTTTTTCCATTACCAATTTAGTTAATGTTATGTTTAATTTTTTGAAATGTCTTTAACGAAATAATAAAAAAACGTTTTCACGCGTTATGCGGGTTGGTCACATTTCGAAAGATTTATTCCGAGCTGCTCTAACTAAGCGTCATCGGGCTCTGGCTATCTCGTTTGTATCGCAAAAATTGGTCGAAAATGTTTAGGTATAAAGATGCTGTTAACCAGCAGTTGACTATTGAACATTCTCTCTTTCAGCGGAGCTCTATACCTTTACCTAAGGGTAAAGAGCTCCGCTAACTAAGTTGAGACATACGTATAGCTATGTTTCTATATGTAACGCGTGCTAAATTTTAATTTAGTCCGATGTATACTTTCGGAGTGACAGCATGACAAGTGCATCGATTTCTGAGTTTACTAAAAATTTGCTTGACTTACGCCCGGTTCCACCACCTCCAGTTACAAAAATCCCAAAGTTATCTTTCGGTTACACCATACAAAAATGAAATGTAACCGAAAGTTAACTATCGGATTTTAGGTAGCTGGAGGTGGTGAAAACAGGGGTAAGAAAAGCGATCGGTTATTAAGTTTCTCAGTAAAGAGGAAAAGAAGCATAAAGAAATATTTTAACGCACGGCAACAATATATGACGAGAGTCCATAGAAGATGACCCTCACATGGGGCGGCCCGTGACGGTAACGAGTCCAGAAATGCGTAAAAAAGAAGAAGAATTAATTTTGACCGATTGACTATATGCAGGATAGCTTAAGAAATGGACATCTCGGCAGGCACAGTTTGAAACATAATTCGTGAACATTTTTTAAATTTCTAAATTCATCGCAAGATGGGTCTCGCGGTTTCTGACACCACTTCAAAAGGATGCCCGACGCGAATGTTTGCAAGAGAACTCGGACCTGATTGGTGAAGACCCAGCAAGTTTTTTTAACGGTTGGTGACAGGAGATGAAACCTGGGCTCCATGGAGTCCATGCAGTGGAAGCACAAATCGTCACCTACTTCTAAAAAGTTCAAAGTCGAAAAATCTGCAGGCAAGGTTACGGGCACTGTATTTTGGGATGCGAAAGGATTTTTACTTTTGGAGTTAATGCCAAATAAGACTACCATAAAGGGAGAGACCTATGCTATATAGTTTTTTTTTTCTTGTCTAGGTAGATTAATTATTGAACGCTCCTCGTATATTGTAAACAACTTCCTCCAGTTATAAATTGCCATTCAGGGCTCAACTCACTTTTTTAAATAGTTAATGATTCCACACTTCTTGAACATCATTACAGTTAGGTAAAAATCTGGTTTGTCCCGTAAATACGTTGGAAGTATAAATAACGGTTCCGTTATTTAAATAATAATATATTTCCCAGCTATTTTTAGGTTAACTCACTCCCGAACTCGAACTCACTCTTGCTCTGAATGGACCCCCTGATCTCTACTTTTGTACTCGAACTTTAATTTCGTTTACTTCGAGTCGTCGAATATAAGTAACATTTATTCATAGGTTGCATAACGGTGTAACAACACCCGGACCAAAAACTATGTTCCCTCACCCTTCCCCTGACCCGCTATCGGAACTCGATTTAACAGTTGCGCGAGAATAGAACGCGTCCTCTAGACATATCGACTCAACGTGGGTAGCAGTTTTTTTCCTCCTATCTGTCCCATCATGCTCGCAACCTGCAGATCGATGTCCCGCCGCCGGCAGAACTGGTCCCCGCTTCGACAGTCGCAAATTGAATCGGACGGATCAATTTCTGCCGCGCATCCGGTGCTTCATACTTTACGAGCACCGGACCTATTGATTATTACTTGCTAAGCGACATTCATTTTCGTTCCCTTAATATAGAGCAGAAGAAACTGCGGACCGATAATGTCTTGCACATCGATATCCCGTTAATTTACGTTTGCATTCGATTGATATGTTATGCTATAAGATATATATATAAATAGATAGACTTTTATTTAGTCTCAATTCTTACAAGACAAAGTTTTCGATAAATAATAAATAATAAAGGCGGCATTTTATTTAATGTAATTAATAAAAACATTTTGCTTGTGGACATGGTACGGAGATAGCTGCCGGCATATTTGAATTAATTTTCCTATCGCCAAAAATATTTGAAACAAATTCGCAACTGAAATCAACCACGGCTAAAAAGTATCCTTAACATTGTCTCTTCAAAAACGGCATTTACTGGCATTGTCGTCAGCTGAGAGCTTGCTGTGGTGGCATGTTCCAAGTAAATGTGGTAAAGCAATTGTGCTTGAGAAAAGGACGCTTATTCGAAACCAGCAATTACTGAGTATCGACTCACTGACCCAGAAACTGCGCACACGCAACGTTGCCGCTCGTCCTGGAGGCCAATTCTTGCGGTACTTATTTTGATTGCTGAATACACACTCCTGAATCCTCACTGAATCAGTTAATAACTTCCGACCTAATCTAGTTTATTTACTGATCGCTTATGAAAATTGATATGTAATATTTCTTTAGAGCTCAATCCGGAAATACATGGAAATGTTTCATTTCGTGCCCCTATTTCCGTGTGATTATCGGAATAATAAAGTAATGTGAAAGTGAACTGCTCTCCTAAGAACAGTCCTGATTCATCAACTCGGAATTCCCAGAATTGGGCTGCTGTTCCGAAATGGTAAGTCCCTATAGCGGCGCTCCCGCAGTAGGCCAGTTGTAATCTCGGGCTTCACGACTTCATCGTTCTATATTTTCTTAACAACGTCAAAAGGATCGTCTTGATTACAATTACAAATTGTGTTTAGTCAAAGACTGACAGCACACACGTCACAAAAAAAAGCGAAATACAAACATCTGAGGAATTCAATTGGATTATTCCGAGCGATCGCACATCGGATTGGATCCGCTGGAATTTCGAACAGCATCGTTTACGCTTTATAATATGATTCCACATTTTTTTTTGTCACAATGTTTTGTTGTAGTTCACCCGGGACGTCAAACCGCGGCGGACGCCGGGCGAGAGGAATGCCACCACACACGGTAGCCGCCTCGGCCGCCGCAACCGCACCGCCACCGCCCGGGTCATCCGACCTTACGTATTTATGAACAAAATTAAAGACGTCTCGAATCATCTCGTCTATCTCTTCTGATCCAGTGCACTCGACTTCCAAATCGGTGCTCTTCAACTTTTTCTTAAACAAATGAGAGATCGCGTGATTTGGGTTAAATTCTTTCTTTGGATCCAGTCGGCTGCGGCCTCCTGCGGCGCAAGGTTTGGAGAAGGATGTTTGTTGAAACTACCAGGAGCAGAGGTCAATTATTAATATGTCGCTTAACCGAAAAATAAATAAAATTGCTGAATTGTCTAAATTAAGACGGATTATTATTTATCTTTTAATTGCAGTATAAAAACGAAAGGGTTCACTATAAAAGCGTAGTAAAAGCGAATTGACTAGATCAACTAAAGTTGTTTTTGAATCACTGTATATTATTCAATAGAATTATTATAATTTTAGGGGAAAGTTAATAAAAATGTGGCTTTAGAATAAAAAACACTTCAAGATTGTATCGTCACCGGCGATCGTGCCTTCACTACAAACTATGAACTACTAAATTGTATGTGTTTGCTCTATATTCTGAACTAGTTCGAATTCGTTTAGCGTGAAGTGCACAATCTTAATTTTGTGATAATTTCAAAATAAAAAAAATATCCTTAGTTTTCTCCTGAAGAAGAAGTAAGTAAGATCTTTAATAACCAGAGATTGAGCATCTTTATTTTTGTCATTTGCTTTGGAGTCATTGTTAACTATACGTAATTTAAGTTTTAGACTTTCTACGATTAAATTTGAAAAAAAAGTTAAAAAGCTGGCATTATGTAATGGTTAAAATCGGTAGAATTGATATACTAATTTAAGGTCCTTCATTTTAACAATAATCTTAAGGCGGCATTCGGCCCGTTTTCATGTGTTCATAATCCCTTCAGACCAAATCTCCATCCTCAAAGCAATGGGTTGGGTCATGTGGTTCTTGAGATACTATGGAGCTTCTACATTAAATGGATTAAAATTAAACCAATCATTATCTTCAACCATACAGTTGTAAGCCAGCTAAATCCAAAAATATAAAAGCAACCAGGTAATCACATAATGACATATCTAATTTGATCCGTTCCAAAAATCTTCATGTGGATGTATGACTCAGGGAGTAAGAAAGGGCAGAAGTGATAACTGAAACTTGTTTGTAGGGGGGCGCGTCTTTTTGATACCGACCAGACAGTTTGCTTACGAATTCGATTACTACTCGACTGATCTTATCGAGTTCCTACGGCACTATAGCTGTTATAACTAGTCGTAAAAGAAACTAATATTAACGAAAAGTAGTACTTTGTGACGTCAATTTGCATTGTTATAAGATTTCGTCCATACAAAATATGTCAAAGTGACGTCACAAAGTACTACTTTTCGTAATTATTAGTTTCTGTTACGACTATTGATCTCAGCCTAAAAACACATTACAGGACGCTATTTAGTGCAACGAACATTCGATGTTCCACATTCGTGAGCTAACTAAACATGTCGAACTAACCCTAACGTTACCACGTCGGGCCGAATTTGAAAGCGAACTATCCAGGGTCGGATAGTTCGCTTTCAAATTCCCCGGCCAATTTCAGGCCCCCCGGGGCCCGTAGACAATTCCTAAAATACATGTTTTCTACTACAATGCAATTATAGTCGTAGTAATCTAACCTAACTTAACCTAACCTAATCCAATTTAAAATATCCGTATTCGTAAGTATTTTGGACGGTATGGGTTTTGGACCTTGTGCTTTTTGGACTTTATGATGCGTCCCCCGTGGGGCTCCTATGCTGCATACATTACGTTATAGATAATCCGGCCCTGGACCTATCTACAGTTGTAATATTTTCAACTCGGTGCTAAGCTGACGCTGACTCCCGTCCTTCCTTACTCGCCGGTATGACTGGATGGGTACGGTGCTGTCTGCTGCGGTGGAGCCTGACTAGACATAGTTCCAGTCCCACCTCCTCGTGTTACGCAGCCTCGGCGCCGGGGGTTCGCTCAACCGAGCGATATGTCGACACCGCGCCGCTGCTACTGAACTAGGTACAGGCACCTGCAGACATATGTCTATATGACGTACGCCAGAACCTCATATAAGAGGTGCCCGGCGACGCAAATGGGATTTCGAACTTTCAAGGGGTCTGCGAAAACCATGCCGGCCGGTCAGGTGCTTCTTCACATCCTGTTTGAAGGACCTCAGGTGGTCCTAGTGGGGTGACTTCCACTTCGTACCGAAAAACTCCTCTGCGCAGGTTTTTTTTAATGTAATTGGACATGGATAGGATAATACCACGCGCACGGTCATGATATTAGTCCACATTCCCGAATTAGGTGTCTGGTTCCAAGTGATTGGGTCCCGACCTTCCCTTTATGAGCACGGCTTGATTGAACTGGATGGAAAATTCGAAACATTATTAATGGTCTTTCATCCATTTTTTTATCACCAACCCGGGCGGGCTTAACCATACCACTAGTAGGTGAAAGACGGTTTTCATGAATTCCGAACTATGGAATAGCTCTCGTCCGTTACGAAATGCACTTAGCCAAATCAGAAAGATAGAGAACCGGGCCAAAACTTGAACGTTGGGTTCAAGTTTTGGCCCGATTCTCTGGCATTGATGGCAAGTCCTCCGTGCCCTTGAGCAACGAGCTGCTCGGGTGTGTTAGGTGGGGACTGCCGCTACATTATACGTCAAAATATCTTTACTTTTGGTTCAATTCTGAAAGTAATTACCCACTCCTTTGATGCCAGATTACATTTCCAAAATTTGATGCATGTGGACTTCCACAATTGAAGGTTTCAAATGTTGATCGCACCCATTTTGACTTAAATTCATAAAGTGTCGCAAAAACCAGAGATCGACCCGATGTACGTATCGGTATTCAAATTTAATATCATTTATGTCTGGCCAGGTAGCGGCTTCGCTGCGCAAGCCGCTCGCCGCACCGCCGCGCCGCGCGCTGCGCCGGTCACAGATCCAGCAGTGGGCTTCCGACCATTAAAACAATTTCGGTTCATTCTACCATTACTTTTTTGTGAGAGGCGCACACGATATCATATTTCCACGGAATTACCGAACCGGCTACATCGCCTGGAGCTCCTCTCGCCGTAACTATCGCTGACACCACAGAGTATAATCTTTCGTATTGCCTGTGCTGTAAGGTGTACTTCGGCGTGGGAAGCGTGGGTAGTTCGAGCATCGAAGGGTAATCCGGTCAACTCCAGTAGCCTAGGTAACTCGATAGGCTGGATAACGCTGTTCTGGACAACCCTCGCCGCGCACTCGGTCCAAGTATTCAGTAGATTGAGATGAGAATGATTCTGTCGTGTAGATTCGTGGTTTTTGCGTTCATGGGAAATAATGGGATTCTTTGAAACAATATCACATAATTGTACGCTGAGAGCATCTGACGTAGATTAAGTACTTAATTTACGCAGACAGTCTCATCTGACCGATGTAACCACCCGAAGACGGCTCCGGTGAGTCGAAAAGAGCCCTACCCTAGATCTAGTTCTAAAGGGATAGGGCGTCTTACGAGTATCGAAGCTCCTGGTACACTTCACTTCACGTTTCCACACAGATATTTGTATTCACCAGTTTATCTTTCCTGGAATGAATGTGCGAAATTAAGAATCACAATTGCAAATAGGTTTCTCGCCATCTCCGCGTTCTTTGTTAGTAACTAAGATGTTAGGGTTACCTTACCCAGAAAATCGCGACGTGGTACCGGCGAGTGGTATTAAATTATTTTATTCATTTCGAAAAGTGAAATAATTTTAAACAAATTAAAACATTCTAACCAACCTATCCAATGACGCCTTCTGTTCCGCGTCAATACAATATGGTAGCTGTTCCGGTTGATTTCACCATGTTTTTGTTTTCCCAAAAACGTCAAAACAAGTTTGAATTTATTGCTCGAATATAACGGTTAATGCGAGTGAAAAAAACCACTCGTGCCGTAAGGGATCACAAACCTGAGAATCCCCAGCGGCCGCGCGTAAATTGCGTAAATCCAATTCCTTCAATCCAGGGGATTAGAAAGAATTGATAAATAAAAATACATACAAACTTACATGTTACATTAAACAAGTTCTTAAAAATAAAAAATATGCAAATAAGTAAATAAGTAAATAAGCAAATAAGTAAAATATAAGGGCATTTGCATGTTTTTAAATGGTTTGTTATCTTTATATCTAAAATTATTAAAAAGTTTTCTTGGTTTAAATACACATTTGGACCGGTTTTGGTGGCGTTGTTTTCGAGATATTGATCCGAACAGAGCCGGGAACAAACTCACACAGCCTCCTAAACAGCTTGACCTATCTTGATGATTTTTTCTACGTATTGGGTATTTTATTATAATAATATTTAAACCATAGTTGAACCCGGTCAGTGGCGCTGTAATCGAGATTCAGTTGTTTTTTTATTTTGCTACCAACTTTTTTATTTCACCAAAACGAAATCGTCACGAGCGAACATCACCTCAGTTAGTAATTTAAAATATCAAATTTACCGCTCTTCCAATAAGCATGGTGCGATTTCAATCGATACTTAAAGGGCCTTAATTACTAAAGTGCTGATTATCTTGTGCTTGTATTGATTGCAAGCTGCTTAGAAAGGCCCTTAATATGTGACGATTAAGCTAATTAGCAGTAGGTGAAAAAGGCCCTTAATCTAGTATGTAATTTTGTTTTAATATTATTTATCTATCATTTAGATAGAATATTGTTAAATAAGATATCTGTCAGAAATACATAAAATATACTCGATTTAATAAAAAAGTGTTTGGGATTATGACCAAACGCAACTATGATTTACAGATCTACCGATGGTTAATCTACTTAATTATTGATAATTGGACATGCAAGGATTCTTCGATCCCGGAGGCTGCGTGACTCCCGCGCCGCTTAATAAATATCAACCGCGTCCTCTCTGGACGTTTATTATAATTTGATCTGTCAGAAGATAAAAAGCGGAGGCGGACGCGGCGTGTCTCACACGAGGGCGCCTCCGCTGTATCCACTACTGCCTCCACTGCCGCTACTGGTGCCGCCTGCGCAGTCGCAACCACTACTACCTCCTTGGTTTCTCTGTAGTCATTACAATAGCCTTTGCAATGACCACCGATGACAATTCTCGGTATCTTCAGGACTGCCTCTGCAATCAAATCTCCGCAAACCCACCCGGTATCACCTTTACATATACCGCCTTCATGGTTCCTCCACGCGAGGTGTCCACAGTCTCCTCCCCACTAATAATGTCTTCGCATTCAACCGTTTCACTTCATCGCTTTTAAACCGTTTCACTTTCTATCCTCTTTAACAGCTTAAGCAAATAACGCGTTTGCAGATATAATCTGAATGCCTTCGGTAGCCACCACTTTACAAACTAAAAGTTCTGTCTTCGAATAGAAGCATATACTGACCCTAAGGTCATCGCATACGACTCTTCACATATTACACAGTTCTGCATCCGAAGTAACCCGGCTACCATAATATGGTTCTAATTATTGGTAACATATTATGTCTTGCAGATTTACAGCGCTTCTGAAAGCCTTCCGCCAGTATCTCCTGAGTAGAAAACAATGCTACTTCTTCTTGAAACCTGCCAATAAAGTCAATCAAGTCATAACCGATAATGTGACCACGGTCACGAGTGCAGTCGACTCGCACGCAGTTACCACCAGTGCAATTATTTGTAGCATCTATCTGCACTCTACGGATTGACACCACTTTCATTCATTACAGACAGACGGTCCATAGGTAAACATAGCTATTTAGGATTATACTTAGTTTATTCTCGTATTTTTCGATTTTTTTAATCGTATTTTTTTTCTAAAAGCTAGTCTCCTTTAGAAATAGCGGATTATAGAATACCGTTATCAGCACCTACAACAGATTTTACGTGTTTGTGTCGAATATAAAACAGATGATCAAAAATATCGCAATGTTAGGTTGGATAAAAAGTAGGCTTATAGTTAGCTATAGAAAGGCTAGGCTTGCCGATTGTGGTGCGAACGCAAGTTCTCAGGTTTCTTAAAAGTTATTCGACGATCACGAGAACTATTCTGCGTGTCGTACTATTCTGGGTGTTGTTTTCCTTCACGAATTGGTTACGAACAAGCAGCGATTAGCCAGTTGCGTGGTAACGTTAGGTGGAAAAAGAGAGATTTAGCCATTTGAATAGCTGACGATATGAAAAGACGACTAAATATTCTATAAACATTTTGTAATATTCCTAATATTGAGAGTATACATTTTTTATATGCAATTTCCTAGCTCTTAAACATTGCACTTAAATATTTTAGAATATAAGAAGCTAAAGCACTCGAGAGTGCTTACGTTTTCCTTTCTGCCAGCTTCTTCTTAAAAAAAAGATTATGACCTATTTTATTTGTAACTGGACATTGATATTGACACCCAACGTCATGACATTACAGACACACCGAATGCTCGAAGAAATACGGTGACATGTCAGTCCTTCCCTTTATGAAAATGCACTAGACTAAAACAGGGACAAATGTTCAGTGCCGCCTCGAAAATATTTTCATCCATTGCAATGGTACCATTTAAAAGGTGACCTAAAGTTTTTAATGTATTACGAACCAGCTCGCATCCGTGTCTTAAATGGAAACACTATCTTCACCTAGTTGATGTGGCCGCTATCAGCAATGGAATGCTACTCAAAGAAAGGGTCTTTTCTGCTGGGGTAGTCACAATAACGACTGCGAAAGTGTTGCCAATCGATAGAGTGCAGATAGATAGAAGTTGTACTGGTGAAACTCAGAAATATAAGTAAATTGGTGGGTCGTTCCCCCCGACGGGGATCTAGCCAATGACTTCTACCATGAGAAGACTGGCGCTCCTGGTCCGGCGTTCAGCAACCAAACGATAATGGTGAACTCCGGAAGCACTGAGTTTGCGTTACGGTTCATTGTTGTATGCGCGTCAAAATCGTTTGCAGGCGATCAAAATCTAGTTTTTGATGTGTAAATTCTACTTTTCAAAGTGAAATAATATATCTTTCACGCTTATTCACTAGATAAATATGTTAACTGACGCTGAGATAAAATAAAAATAACCCCAAAATATTGAAGGTTAGCTTCATATGGAGCCTTAAGGAAGCTCTACCCCTGCAAAAGGAATTCGCTCATTCATCAAGTCTAGTCTGGTCGATGTCGCGAGCACATCCAGGATGGGTCACTAGTTGCGATCGCGCGACAGGACGCGGCGGCGACGCGACCAGACTCGATCGATTAACACGCGGAGGTGTCAACTTGCGACCGCATCGCACGCAAGCACTTCCCGATCGGAGCTGCTCACACCATACCCGTGGCAAAGAATATGTACACTACCGTGACCGGGGCGCGGTAGAAAATAAACCTGCTTGCGAACTGTCACTCTCCTCGCTAGTAATAGAGATTCGAATGAATATACTTTTTATTGCAGAAATAAAGTAAAAAGCTATACAGAGATGCCGTATTCCTCAACTAAGCTTGGCTTTTGCTAGAGGACTGCTGCATTAACTTAGAACAGTACTTAAAATCGTGCGACTGGGTAAAAAAAGCTTATGAACCAAGTTAGATGACAATAAGAATTTACGTGATGAAAAAATCCAATGATTGAATGTACAAATATCTTGTCTTAAATACAAATGTTTTCATTACATAAATAAACACACAGTACAGTGTCGGGCCGTGCGTCTCGTCGACGACCTCAAGGTATCTTTGAATTTAGAGCCACTACGAATTCGAAGGGAAGTTGGGTTTCTCTCTGTGTTCTACCGTCTTTACCATGGAGAATGCTCATCGGACCTGCATAACCCTGTCCCTCCATCACCCTTAAACTATCGCACAACGCGGAAAAGGCAGGAAATGCACCCGTTCACTGTCGACGTTTAAAAAATCGGAACCAACCGAACCTCTAGGTCCTTTATCTATAGGGTCGGTAAACTATGGAATGCCCTCCACGCCGAGTTATTTTCCCCAAAGTACAACCCGGGATCCTTCAAACATGGTGTGAAGAAGCAACTAGCCAGCCGGCATGGTTTTCACAGCCCCCTTAAAAGTTCAAAAAGCTCGAAGTTCGAATATGCCGCGCTATACACAAAAAAATCATTACTAAAATATTCATACCTAGGATAAATTCTATTCTAACATAAACATAGTTACTGTTTATATACATCCCTTAAATAGATGAAAGGAAGACCAGAAGGTCACCGAAACGAAATAGATTGTTCTTGCAAGAATTAGTAGTAGTTAGTAATTAGTAGTTAGTATATGCATTAAATCTTTATTTAGTTTAATTTGTCCAAATATGGTACGTACGTACGTAAACTAAACGATTATTTTAGGTTCTGACCTACATTTACATCTTCAAAATATGATCTTCAAATAACGCGTACTTTTAAGTTAATGAAGGGTCATAAGTACGCCGATTAGCATCCCCGGCTACGTAGTCACTAAACATCAATTTAACTCAAGTGTCGGCGCACTGGCATCAAGAGCACCACAATTCACTACAATCAAGTCGCTAATATGGTACAATTAATCAAATTATGCAACTTGAGATCGTGTAAACGCGACGTGGGTTAAACGCACTCGCAGGAGAATTCTTCGAACGGGGTATTACATAGTTTAGTATTTTTATATCAGTTCTAGGGAATCAAAAATGTTATGTGCATTCGAATTTTAAGGCACTTTTGGTCACCACAAAAAAGGATGAAAAAATACTCAAAATATATGTTTTAAATTAAAAAAACTGTTTCTCTAATGTCTGATATTCAGAAGTTACCAGACTATAAAAAAGAACATACAAATATTATCTCAAGACAATAAGTATAATACATTTTTAATAAACATATATGTAGTGTTTCGTTTGGAGGTTTAGAATAGGGAGTGGACTGTATACATTATCTTTTCATCGGTACCTCCAAATAATCCAGGTGCTGGTTCTCCTGTCGGCTTATTGAGATAGTTTTCCTTGAAAAAACCTTGTGCACAGGTCCAGGGTCGACCCTTGCTTGAATGTTGAAGCACTGAGCACTGAATGGCACTGCAGCTACTCTCTTCATCCTTGATGATCGAATGCTTGTACAACTCTTATTGATTGCAACAATATCCACTTTTATGTTGAGTTTGATGTTGCTGCACCGAGGTTGGTTCGAAAAGTAACAGTTTGGGAGTAGGTAGGTAGGATTGGAATTTTTCTCTTGTATAAAATAGATTTGAATTATTTTCTTTCTACCCCCATTGCCATGTGAAATTTAGTGATACCATTAAGAAATAATATTGTATTTGTGGCTGTGTGCACAATCAAACCTTATGAATATTATCCATGTATACATGGATAATATTCATAAGGTAGGTAAGGTTAGGTTAGATTATTCGTTAAAAAAAAGCTTAGAGGCTTCGGATAAAAATCATCTGTTAGAGCGGGATGGTTTCGAATAAAAAAAACTTTGTCACGTTTTTGTGGCACGCATTATTACTTCATTATCAATTATTGTGTCATTCGAGAACACTTTTTACGATATCATTTTTTTTTTAGTTATTAAACTTGAGTTATTGAAAATATTTATAAAGTTACCTAAGTAATCAAATTTTCCCAAATATTAACACACCGTACCGTGATTCATGTTTGTTTGTCATGTTTTGCTGGAATATTGACTGAGCATGTAGCATTTTCGCCGAACACGTTTGAATGTCGCTCAGTGCCATAAGGCTTGTGCGAAAGCTTAGTAAGATATGAAAATTCAAACTTTTGTCAGACACGAAAATTGATTCCGTACCAAATCTAAAAAACGATATATCTATGTATAACCGTACAGGGCTTAAAAGAGGCTTATGTTACTGGATATTTAAGCTATAGTCTATATTACCACTATTTAAATTTTTAAATTTCGCTTACCATCTGCATAAATGTATTCTGATGTTATTATGTGACCGGACAATAACGGATAATACCAAACCCACCGTTATGATATTAGCACAACACACCGCGTTCACGAAAGAATTAGGTGCAATGCCCTCTTTCTTTATATAAGCACAGCTACATTGAACCGATGGAAAACACGGACAATTTTTAATTTCCACTTCTGCCATCTTTTCATCTTATGCTTTTCATCTAAAACATTTTTTTATGTGGTCGCAAGCGGAACTGGGCACTTCAGGTAATAGATATATATTTCTTACGTCTTTCTAAGGTAATTGGATTAGTAATACTGAGTTTTATAAGGGTATTTCGTCAGAAATGCGAGCTGTCCATGAATCAGACCATGTAGATTAAACTGACCCCTAGGTGCCGTTACTGAGTGGGCTTAACCCTACCAGGATTAAGCCCACCCGGTTTGGTAATATTATGGAATGAAATGATAGTCGGAGCCGTATCCAGTTTAATGTAGCCGTGATCAGAAAGGGGAGTTCCTGGCATGGCACCTAATTTCAACGGAGATGCGGTATGTTGGGGTTATTCTATGACGGTGGGTGTGGTGTAATTGTTGTAATTGTTGATATATTATAACTTAAAATGCTTAATTTAAAGTAGCTGCTTAGTACGAAAAAGTATATTTACTCAACTTTGTACCGTTCATGAACACTCCATTGAATACCTTCGCAAACCTTTTGTAATTGTTTTATCATGGAAACATGCTTGCATGATAGCTATGCGTGCTTCGGGATGTACTGTGTCGCGTGTGACGCCAGAGCCTACAAGCACAGCCGTCTATATTTAATGCAATAATTTCGAATAACATGAGCGGAGTGAGCGCTTTTTCTGTAATTATCAGACAAATTGCACGATGCAGTGTCGTGTACAGGATACTACGAAGCTCGCCAGCGCTCCAAGTTTAAATAAATCATTGAGTTTTGTTTGTTATTTTTATTTCATGCCATCGACATTAAATACTCAACAATGACATTCAAAAACTTAAAAATATAACTAAATTTGAGCCCAAATTTAATATAAATTTAAATTTGAAATTCTTAACCAAACGCCAGATATTTGAGATCAAAGTGGTCAGTTCGACAAAACGCCAATTTCATATCTAAGGACCTAATATTTACTTCATACAGTTATTATTTAAATATAATATATATATAAAACAAACATACAGTTAGCGCTTGATGCAGAATATTTTAATTTATTGTCCCTGAGGCGTAGCACTATTAGTTATTCTGTGCCTGAGGTGCCTAGATCTATGATATGACAGTAGTCTCACAGTAACTATGTTATCTTCGGTGAAGGCAGTTTTTGGACGTTGGTGTCACGAGATTTGCCACTAAAGGTTGTAGTCAATGCTGAATGCCGTAATACCAGCTTTAGATGGTTCTAAGATATGGGGTTTTCATTATTTAATACTGAAGTCAGTTCCTTGAAATATTGAAGTCGCATTAGATCTCTTCGAAAGTTTTAGAAAATATTGCAAAAATCCTAAATCATGAGAGAAATTCATTTTCGTACGCAACTTGACTACTTCGCGACTGAACTAAACAAATCTGTTTTAGGCTTCCAAATTAAAAAAGATTCGAATGCTGTACTTATTCGCAATTTGCAGTAAATATGTAAAATAAAAATGTAAACACATGCCGTAAATGTAGAATGAAAACTTGCCCTTTCTTTTAAACGATTTGCTCTCAAATATAAGGAGTCAAACCCCATAGAATACAGAAGCCGCACGGTAGGAACTTGTTTAGTCAAATAACCGCTCACAACTCACACCCACAAAAAAATTAAGCGGAAACTATGTAGTTACCTATTTTTGGAGATTTAAAACCCCGTGTCTAGAACCCGCACGCGACACGCAAACTGCCCCACGGAAACAACATCAATCACGAAATAATCAAATCCGAACCGATCCCATTAAACCTCAATAAATTATCATAATAGCATTTGAGCTCCTATACGTTATGTTTTTCTTGGCCCGAGTTGGACCTTTGTTATTCGTGTTCAGTTAACAAAATCATTAAGCTCCAGGTTTTTTTTGGAAGCTAAAATTGCTCCGTTTAAGAGTTCACGCATGAGGGCTGTATTTTTTCATAAGCGATTTGACCTACGAATACATACTATTGGGTTTTTGGATTCGTATAGTTAAACGCATGGGATCGAGACATTTTTTTTTTCGGGACCCACGTATTTTTTGTATTATACCTATAACATAATTATAACTTATTTTTGACGTAACTTTTTACTTATATCTAAAAAAGATATCAAAACTGTGGCTATATTGAAATTAATATTATAATTCCATAATCTCAAATGAGACTAGTTGCCACATCGAGTTGGCTCAAGGAACTCTACGAAAGGTACAGAAGAAGAAAGAAAATCATAGTCTAATAATAATATGACATTGACACCATGGAGGTGAGGAAATTACCTCCATGATTGACACGTACCTCTCTCCGCGAATAAAATTCACCGTATATGTTTGAACTTAATAAATAATAGAAAATAATTATTAGGTAAACTCTTCTTGTAAAGAAGAATCTAGATTGAAGATGAGTGGCCGGGATGTTGTGAGCAGGACTGGTTTGAGAGTAAGAATTCATAAAATATTTCAAATAACTTATAATATAAAATACATATTACCATGGTGGTGACCTCCATGTGTATTACACGTTTAGTTAATATAAAATATATATACATATGTAAAATATGATAACTCAACGGTATTGCATAGTATAATCCACATCCATACTTCCATTCTTATATTACAAATGCGAAAGTAACTCTGTCTGTCTCTTGCGTTTTCACGCCTGAATAGCTGAACACATTTTAATGGATTTCGGTATTGAGAGAGTCTGAACCTTAGAAAAGGACCATTGGTCGTGAAAATTAAACTCGCAGGGGGTGAAACAGGAGACAGTTTATATGGGGAACTCACATAATATCTAGGAAATAATTCAACCCGACATCGGTCTAAAACGACATGAACCTCAGCTAGTAAAATATCATCGCAATCGCAATACGGTACGATCACATATTTATTTCGCTTCATCTACTGAAATACATATTTTCATATGTGCTCTACGTTTACGGTTGCTACGTTTTTTTTATTGAACTGACATGTAAGGTTAATAACATACGTACTGTTATATTTGCCCAACACACCTTGTGGGAAGTAGGTGCCATGCCCGAACCATCCTTATATTGCCTACACTGAATAACACGAATAATTTTATTGCCACTTCAGTTAGGATATATCCAAACACTGTACTCATAGGTAGACTTAGTAGCATGTCTCTCATCACACCTGTGCTTACATCTGGAAATATGTGCTTGCAGCTGTTACATATAAATTATCAAATGATTTTGGCTACCCAACCCTTGTTGGGGAGCAATGCTCAAGTGTTTTTGATCTGCTTTTGTACTTACTACAAGGCATACATTTATGTTGTGCATCTTTGTAGAGACTTCTACCATGCATATACTAAATAAACAAATACATAAATAAAATAACTTTAACCTTCGCTTATTAATTTTCTACTGACCTTAATAAACAAAATACAGTTTGGAAAGCAATATAAAGCCATATAAATACACCACTAAAGAGAAATCGAACAAACACCGCACTGAATCGGGAGTAGTCCCTGTGAATCCACTGAATTTCCAGGTTTTTACACTTGAAATAAAGCCGCAAGCATTTAAGAAAGTAATATATGTGTATATGTTATTTATTGCTTTTTAGTTCAATATTGTATAAATGTTTATTACGTTTATTATTTTAATCGGCTGATTCGTGAAAACTTTACACATTATCATAGCACCTCATTATAACAAACACATATTTTTCAGTTGGCGAGCAGTGCTGATGCCGAAAACGAACGTCGAACAGCGCCGAGAGGTGAAAATACCCGTCCTTTCAGTCATGATACCTCCTTTTACCTGGTGTTAAATGTGTAACCTTACATCATATAAACAATATAAAACATTTAGTAGTAATCTTAAGAAATCGGAGAACAGAATACCATATATTCTTCACTCTTCTCCTAATCCACTCTTCTTGATAATGGAGAATACAAACAATTGCTTGAGTTTAAAAACAACATATTCAAACTTGCATATACTCCAAATATTTTGGGATTTAAAAAAATATTCCAAGTTGCCGGTAAAGTCGTGGAACAATAGTAGATTTTCTTGACCATCAAATATGGTTAGCAGCTTAGTGGCGCGGGGACTTGCCTTGCATGCCAGAGGTCTGGGCGTAAAATCTCCGCCCCATTCATGCACCACTTTCTTTCTCTTTCTGAGTTGAAAAAGTCAATTTCGTCACGAGTGCGAGCTGTTCCATAGTTTGGTTCGTAAAAAAAACCGGCCAAGTGCGAGTCGGACTCGCACACAAAGGGTTCCGTACCATTGTATAAGATTTAACACAAAAACATCACGTTTTTTGAAAATTTCAGCTGTCTACCTGTTACGGTTCATTAGATACAGCCCTGTGACAGCGGAGGCTTAGTAATAGGGTTCCGTTATCTCCATTTGGGTACGGAACCCTTTAAAGTATAATCTCCCAAAGTCACGAGACCCTTTACAGATGGCATGTCTTCATGTCGACATGTCGTACAAGAGTCGTTCGGTAATGGTGAGCGCGCGCAGCTCCGGTGGCGGGCGCGGCGGCTGTGGCTGGTGCGCGCGCGGCGGCGCCGCGCGGCGCGCGCAGGGAGGCCGCCTCGCGGTCACTCCTGGGCAGAGGCACCTCTAAGGTAAGCCAAGTACTCAGTATTATTTGATTTCTTTTAATGCAACCTGACATAAATGTCTAATACAACTACTATTATGATATTAACCCATCACCACATTCCCGAAGGAATTGTTATGAGCACGGATCCATTAAACTGGATGGAAAATACGGACAATTTCTCATTGCCGCTTCGACCATCTTATCATCGAGTGCGATGGTACCAACCCGGGCGGGCTTAAGCCCTAGTAGTTAGTTTTTTTTCTACAGAACCAAGGAGCAGCTCGCATTCGTAATGAAATGCACTTATCCAAATCAGAAAGAGAAATATAGCGGTGCATGAATGGGGCGAGGATTTGAACCCAGATGTATGATGCAAGACAAGTCCCCGCGCCGCTAAGCTACGAGCCGCTCAAATTTCAATTATATGTATTGTATGTATGGGTTTCTAAATGATGCGACACCTAATGTCATAATATAGCCCAACGCACAGCATTTCCTTAAGAATTAGTTGCCATACCAGGACAGCAAAAAAATCATAAGAAAATAATCGAATGTCCATTTTTTGTTGATACCCTTAAAAACATAACGAAATAATTATGGTATATTTAAGAAACCCTCTCAGATGCTGAGGAGATCTCATTTGCTTACATTTCTTTAAACATATTTTTATGCTTTTTTGGACTATAATACAAATAAATTAAATGCTCAGGGTAAAGTTCCTGCAAAACTGAAGGCAGGCCGTTCAGATGATGGACAGCCCCCATCCTCGCAGCAAAAACAACAGGAGCCAATGAGACCCTCGGACGCTCTGAACACTGAATTTATTTACTACAAGTGAGCACTCATTCTGTCAACAAGGTTTACACTAACCCTTGTGAAAAACAAACACCTGAGGTCTATTAATCTGTCTACCTATCTTTTTTTTTGTTTTTCTGTGTGCTTGTAACTTGAGAGCTCATTTTGGAGCTAATTTTGGCACTAAAACTCGGTGAATATCGACTTAACGTAAGCCAGAGGGTTAAGGGACCAATCCCAGATACCTTTCTGTCATATTTACGTCGAAACTGAACTGTAAAGGATGTAGGAATGTGCCATGAAAATTAGTGTTAAAGCATAAGCGTTGGAACTGAACTGGAAACTGCTCAAGAAATGTTACAGTCCTCATCAGCCATATCCTCTCGAAGGTCCTCTTTATAGTCCTTCTGTTGATAGCATGGTAGCGCCATACATTTCAGGTGTTTAAGCTTGACTAGAACAAAAGTTGACTTAAAATCTTCCGCCGTAGTTCGACGCTGAAGATGCTGATTCCTAGTCTATCGAGCACGGCTGACCGACAGCTGATCGAGCCCTGGCTAGAGAAGCTCTACAGTCCGCTGTACAACTCCCCCAGTCTTCGTGACAAGAGAAACCGATTTCTACACTCACTCGTCATCACCGTGCTTAACGACGAGGCATTCGGTTAGTCCAACGATAGGCTCGTAATGCGCTTAGATTCTACGCTCTCAGTATGGTGCATACTGCATACACGCCCCCTCAACAACAAAATTAATATATGCCATGTTCCGTTGCTCCACACAATGGTTAATCAAAATATATAACAAAGAAATTAGCCTCACGTGTTCTTCGAAAATGTATCACTAAACCATATCAAAAAGGGGTGAAGTGATTTAACAGATTTTACTCCCAAAAACTTCCCGCATTCATAATTAATTCAATATTTCACACACATTTCGAATCCTTATCTGCAACATCTTATTGTTTATTGTTTATTGTTTATTCAATATTCATAGGCAGTACACTGCACTCGGTTTTGTCTTTTTTTTATTAGCCAGTTCAACACTCCTAGCGAAGAACTGGCAAGAAATTCCGCTGGTATTTTTTTCAACGTCCTCTTAGTCTAAGTTTACAAAAATGTTATTTGGGTTAATAACTTACTTAATTTTTCTGACATTAGCAATAAGTATTTAACAATTATTATATTAGGAAAACACAGGTTAAAGCAATACATGAATATGAATTTACAAAATGCAATAATTCATGCCTTGTACGACGGTTCATGACAAATATCAGTAATTTTGCAATTGGCAAAATAATTGGAGCAGGCTAGTCCCCACAAACAACACCCGTTCACGAGCATCACGCCGTGCCCAGCCATCACCTCCTTCAACCATGTTTCAGGGAAAGAGTTCACTTTGGTCAATGAATACGGCTTTTGTCAGTCACCAAGCTCCATCGTGGCTGTCCACCGGGTCGAGTCACTGATACATTTTAGTTCATTTGACCGAATAACACGTCGTTTAACAGCTAGCATGGTACGAAATGCAAACGTCTGATATGGGTATATACAATGGGTAATAAATTATTTAAGGGTCGACTGAAAGAAATCACTCTTAGTGATAAGTCCGCCTTTATGCTGTATTGTTGTGTTGCTGTATGTTTTCTCTGTAACTGAATTTTTGTTTGTGCAACAATTAAGAATTTATTCATTCATTCACTTATTCGACTGTTCACCCGGCGAGTTAGTTTATCATGGTAACATTGCTGGACGCACGTTGACTCCAGTTATCCAGTACGCTACATTCCATCGCCAATCTCCGGGAGAGGAGAGGCTTCTCATGCTAAGTACTTAGTGCCTCTGCATTGTCCTTAAGTTGGTGATATTCTTACCTGGTGATATCGCCCGACCCGAGACTACTAAAAAACATACGAAAGCGAGCAGCTACAGCAGGCCTATTCCTGGCGATTTTTAGCGGTTTTCTAGACTCAGGATTCCTGATTATGTAATTCCAGGAATAGGCCTGCTTTTATCTGTTAAACCAGGTTGGTTCAGGCAGCCTCCGCCGCGTGCTGCTCTCCCAGACGTGGCCGACATGCCCGTATATTCGCCGCCGGCGTGCGCCTGGCAGGCGGACCCCAGCTGGGACGACGTCGTCGCCGCCATGCCGCCCGAGCTGCGCCGCGCCGGCTGCACGTGCGCCGGCGGATGCTGCCAAGTCGTCTTCAATCGGGTCACCGAGGTTGGGGGACAGTTTTATAGAGCTAGTGGAAGGTTTTAATTTCCGCGTTTTCATACAAATCGGAAGTCCGAGTTTGACTTTGACAGCTTGAAGAAGTGAAGCCACAGAATATCTAGTAAAAACTTGTATGGAGTTTGACGTTTTTACGGAAAACGCCAGTCGATCAGTTTGCCGTAAACGCCATTTTGGGTGAGAACTCAGACTGACCTATTGACCCAATGACAGACTGGGCTATTTTCACTTTAATTATATTTCTCGCGTACAACCTACTTGTGTTCGACATTTGTATTTTAGACCGAAATATGGTGTCGTTTCTGGCGACTTCCATCACATTTACTCTAACTATATTCTTGCCTGTCCGTAACACGTTATTAAAAGAGCTATTTAAAACGTGACTGACACTATTGTGAGTCTTCGAGATTCGCCCCCATTCAGTCCATTTACGCCCGGTTCCAGCTACAAAAATCCCAAAGTTATCTTTCGGTTACATCATACAAATATGCAATGTAGCCGAAAGTTAACTATCGGATTTCAGGTAACTGGAGGTGGTGAAAACAGGGGTTAGACCAGTGCATAATCGAGTCTATCAAAACTTTTGATTTGACACTGACTGCGGAAACTGCGCTTACATATTTTTTGCTTATTTTTAGTATACATACTAGTATTTTAATTTTAATTTCTGCGCAACTAATTGAAATAACTTGCTTGTGTATTTTGCAGCAACTTGACGACGAATTTAAGTTTCTGCTTCATCTGGTCAGACCACACGTGGAATTATACCCCGATCGAGAGGACCGGGAGAAAATATCGCAATGGATTCAGATGTTGTGCTGCATCACTAAAGAATCATGCGTGATGATGAAAGGAATCAGAAATGATTACATGGCTGCGATGTTTGGGTAAGTAGTGATAAATATTTTTTTTCAAGATGGAGAAAAGCACGCTTATTTATAAATATTTTGAAGTAGCGTGCTCAGGGGCGCAATTACTTGCCTTGCATGCGAGAGGTTACAGGTACATGCACCACTTTCGTACTTTTTCTGAGTGGGATTTTTTGGCATTTGGTGCAATGGTTCGGAATCCATGTTATAATCTATTTAAAATAAGAAAATATGACCTGTCTGAGTGTAGCTTGTCTGCCAATTTGACGAATACTTCTATGTTTTAAGGGATATTATTAAACAAACTGAAATAGTTCGAACAAAGAGTTTAAGATACACATCCGGTTGAATGAAAATATGAACAGTCGAAATACTTTGACTTTTGGAAACAATTATAGTGTGGAGTATAGATTAAAACATAGTTGAGGATGTCTACTAGCTACTGAGTAAACAAAATCGTAACAAAATTGAATCAGAGGTTGTATTTAAACAACATTCATTTTATTATTAAAATGTAGATGTAAATGTTTACGTCTAACTGCGTACAAATAGTGTGAAAACATAAAATTACGCTAAATTAAAACAATCACTTACTGTTTTATTTGAAATAGGATGGTAGTAGGCAGTTGTGACTATAAATCGGTATTTTTTCAGGTTTGCTCATAACCTACAGCTAAGCCCTCCTTTCGACAAGCTTCCGGACCTCGACAAGAGGCTGCCCTCGCTAGACCAAGCTGTCGAGAGCGTCGAGGAGAAGCCGAACTATCTGGATCCAACTGGTATGTCATGTCGAATTTAGATACCATAAAAAAGTATTGCATTATTACTAAAAGTATGCATTATTGTTAGTATCATGAGGTGGACTCGGAAACATTTTTGAGTATTGGTCTGGTGTCCATCGCTATATCCAACTTATGTGAAATATGATATCTGTGTGTGTTTGTGTTTGTTTGCTTGTTTAATTTTTTGGTTAGTTTTCATAAAATGTTATTTTTTTTTGTTTTATATAGTTTTGTTAAAATATGGAAAAATATGGACTTTGTCTGAAACAAATATTATTATTATTACACTGTATATATTTATTTGCATATTTTTAAAATATTTTTTAAATATTAACACTAAAAAAATACTTAAAAATCGGCGGCGAGAGGGGGCTTCCACCAAGCTTATTATTATTATTTTATATTATCATTTTTATTTTGCTCATTCATAGATACTTTAATAGATTACATTAATTGTAATGAGAAAACTTTACCATAAATAACTGAATTTTAACCGAGCTAAAACGGTAAACAGTTGCACATCATTGATTTTCAGTGTAACTGTAGTTATTTCGCTTACGAATTTGGGACGCGCAACGTCGAATGTTTGTTGCACTAAATTAATAAACTCTGTGAAAATCTTACGTGTCGTTGGAACATGAGAAAAGCAGTTGTAAGGGGGCTACCGTTTTTAGGGTTCCGTACCCAAAGGGTGACTACGGAACCATATTACTAAGCCTCCGCTGTCCGTCCGTCCGCCCGTCCGTCACATGGCTGTATCTCAAGTGCCTACGCCGCCGCCGCCCCCATACAGACGTGTTTCGGTTGCTACTTCCTTTTCTTACCTCCTTCTAGCACGCATAAATAATACAATTGGGCCCACTGCATGTAGTCACGTGAACGTCGTAAGAAATGTCTGAGGGCCTAGTCGTTTGTGGTCGGTTCATTTATATCGGCCGTGTTGGTACTATCGCATTGAACAAATGTGGTCGAAACGGCAACGTAAATTGTCCGCGCTTTCCATTCAGTTCAATGTAGCCTTGCAATATTCGAAAGGACATGTCACCTAATTCATATGCGGTATGTTAAGATGATATCATGGAAGTAACCGCAAGCAAAAGCAAAATAAAGCAACAAAATTCTATCTACCAATCAATTTAATCATTTAACGGAGTACCGGGTGAAATCAAGAGTGCAGATTCAACTAACCTATTTAGAAATAAGATTAATGAATTCCTATTATAAAATCCTTTTTACTGTCTTTATGAATATTTTAACTATAATAAATAATTAAGATAATTAAAATCTAAGACATAGTAATGGAATATAATATTAAGCTTAATGTATACAAAGAATAATTTGTGTTGATGTGTGTACCAATTTGTAATGAAATGTTTATATGCCTGCATGGTGATTATTTTGAACCAATAAACAGTAAATGTTATTAACCAACCGGACACAGATGGTTGACCAGTGACAAAAGAACATATTCCGTACCTCATCCATCATAATTTCATATTTTTTAGTCGCAGCCTCTACATTTAATTGTCACCAACTAAGGATGTTACAGACGGGACGGATACGAATGCTTTGCCTATAGCTTACTCCAAATGATTTGGATGGAAGTTGCCGACTAGCTTAAGAGCATAGACTATCTATGATAATTAATACTAATGTCTGGCAGGTATGGAGGCGGAAGATTTCCTGGACGGGCTACCTGTACCGGAAGAGGGAGCATTTTGCTATATCGCACTTACTGGTGATCTCATCTCTGTTGATCAATGAATTACTTATTTGCAAAACAAAAAAAAAACTAATACATTTGAGTACGTGGCCCGGTACTGATGGTTATCAGATTAAAACAATTAAGTACTTACATACATCCATACAATGCGATTCATATAAAAAAGGATAGGATCACCGCCATTTTGAACGTCAAACTGCTAAAACCCTCACTTCACTTCACACATTTCAGTACTTTGCCGCGGTGTTGCCGCGTACCTTCCTCCGCGAATTCCAGAGAAGTTAGTCACGAGCCCCGTCCTATTCTTATTTGAATCGCGTTGCACCTACGTTGTGTCTCAATTCATCGAATTAATCTTTCCACCTGCATATGATATTATTTGTATCAACCGGTGTGAAATCATTTGTAAATACTAATTAAAACAAATTATGTAACACGATGATTGAATATATAAATAAATTCGTTCGAGACTTTCGATATTTCGTTGCAACATAGCATTTTTAAATGCATAAATACCATAGTAAGCGTATCCTGATGTTATTTACACCATAGAAAGTCTATCTTTTGCAAGACTTGTCTCGCCACCTAGCGGAATAGAGTTGCAACATGTTCTCACATGTCACTTATTTATGAGAATGCTTGTGACCATTGCAGCACAGGGGTGTCAACGTCAACGGAAGATGGCGCTACGGGTAAAATTCGCAGATATTTGACGTTTGAACATCTTTAGAAGCCTTTTCTGTTGAGTACATTTCTAAGATATGGGAGATATTGCGAGATTAAAGTTCCGGATAGCCGGACGGACAAACATTTTAGCGGCACCAAACAGAACTATAGCAGTGAGTCTAGAAATCGTATTGGCATAAAAAAATTAGTATTGGTTTAATCTATTGGTTGGGGAAAAAGTTTCTTCGCATTTTTTAAGAAAATTCAAAACATTTTTTTAATATGGTTTATTTACATTTAACTAAAGTATGTAGGTACCATTTTGTTCGATAACTTTTTGCCTTCTTGTAGGTAGGGACATGATCCCATTGCTATAGAAATATTGGGACTTCTGATCAATATACCGCGACAAGTGGTTTTGGCAGTCCTCTCGTGATGTTAACCTGACACTGCCTAAAGAATTCTGAAGAGACCTAAACAGGTGGAAATCTGAAGGTGCAAGGTCAGGACTATACGGTGGATGCATTAACACCTCCCAGCCAAACTCTCTTAGTTTTTGCTGAGTGGCTAAAGATGTGTGAGGTCTAGCGTTATCATGATGAAAACCACACCCCTTCTGTTGATTAATTCCGGCCGCTTTCTCTCAACTTCTTGCTTTAATCTCATCAGTTGTTCGCAGTAGAGTTCAGAATCGATGGTCCTGCCTGGTGGTAATAGCTCATAATGAATAATGCCCTTCCAATCCCACCACACACACAGCATCACCTTGTTGCGAGTTAACCCGGGTTTCGCCACAGTCTGTGAAGCTTGACCGGCCTTTGACCACGACCTTTTTCGCACGTTCTTGTCGTAGTTACGTGATTCACTTTTCATCACCAGTTATCAGCTTCTTCAAAAATGGTTCGGTTTCATTACGTCGTAATAAAGAATCACAAATGAGTACACGGTTCATTAGGTTTCTTTCAGTGAGCTCGTGAGGTACCCAAATATCGAGCTTTTTTGTGTACCCAGTTTTTTTCAAATGCGCCAAAACTGTTTTGTGGTCAATTCCTAGTTCTTCAGCTACGTCGTAACTACTGATATGCCGATCTTGCTCCACTTTTTCAAAAATGGCATCCATTTTATCCGTAATAGGGCGACCAGAGCGACGTGCATCTTTGACATCAAAATTTCCGGATTGAAAACGCTTAGACCAAATTTGTGCTACTCTCACAGACACTGCACTAGGTCCATAAACATCGAAAAATTTTTTTCGCGGCTTGCGTTGCATTTTTACCTTTTTTGTAGTAAAATTTTAAAATGGATCGAATTTCTTCATTAGATTCACTCATTTGGACAGTACGAAAAACAAATGAGAATCACACATTTTCCTAATTTGAATTTGGAATTATGTTCTTTAAAATTTAAACTTTCAATGATACCAAAACCAGCCAGATACAAATAATATAGCCAAAGAGATTTTATTACAAGTTCATACATACTATAATGCGAAAAGACTTTTTCCCCGACCTATTATGACCATTTTAATGTTGCATTACAGAATTTGTTTTTTCCTTTTTCATATTGTTTTTTAATTGAATCACTTTCATAGTTAGCAGCAAGTAAAGTACACCTGGAAATGTAAAATTATTAACATATACCAAACAATTTATTTGAGTTTTTATAACGGAATATTGCTGCTTTCGTTTTTGATATTATTCAATATAAATACAAATTAATTGTTCGTAAAATGTTATTTGTAGTGCAAGTAGTTCCAAATTTTGAGCTTATGTTTTGACAGTAGGTGTGGTATTATCCATATTAGCAGTCCAATAAAAAAAAACGATCGATGGCCATGGCCTCCTTAGGTAATAAAACGATTTATATCAAGCTCATAAAATGTATGTAATATTAATTAAATGCTCCCATTTCATTACAATTGGCGAATTTATAGCAAATTACATATAAGTACGTAAGTAAGTAAATATAGTTTGTAAAGATATGGCTTCTCGAGTCGAAATTGTTTTGGATAGAGTAAATACACCCATACATAGTAAACACTTTCGACAGGTATGTCGTTGAGTATCAGTTACGTAAATTTCACAAGTAGTTCGGTCAAAAATCCATATTGGTCTATCTAATGATTTTTATATCAAAGGAATATACAAATACATTTATCTATTATCCATACAGTTATAATAATTTATCATAGTTTGAATGGTTGGTTAAACAAATATTTACATGAAAAGTCTCTTAATAAAACGTACATAGGCCTATTAAAAATCTATAAATAGTGAATCTTGTACTTTAACCACTTGTTTGCCCGTGGCAAAGCGTGGGAAAGCCCACAAAATCATTGTTTGCCCATGGCCAAAAATCCTGGCAACCCCAATGTCTCGCGGCATTTAAGCAAGCATTTTATTTTAAGTACCATACGGTTTCACTTAATTTAATGGTGTCATCCTTCGCTCTGATAAATTTCAAATTATGTATTTTCGTGAAGCCAACACTGTATTGCGAGTAACAGGAACACAACTAACTTTGGTGACATTTGGCAAGTTTCGCGCGCTCAATGGTGTGGTAAAAAGAAAATGCTCGTATTGCTACATTACTACTACTTTGATGTAGATTTATTTTATAAGAAGATATTACGAGCATTCTGATGTACCTATATGTGCTTCTAAAATAAACAATAGAGCATTTCTTCGATTTTGAACAATATTTTTTCTTAGTACCTCTAGCTCCCCGATTAATTAGTATATTTATCAAAAAGTGTTTCATGCATTGAAATTCATTAAAATGCTGCATTATTTAGCTACATAAATAACATAAAATTCTCCTCGCTTATCCCTTTCCAACTATTTATTGCCGTTAATACAGTTTAAACGCAAAGCGCGATCGCGGTCGTCCTGTTCTCATTCTCAAGAGTATTGTGGCCAAATGCCCACGGGCAGACAAGCGGTTAATAAATATTAAACATTTTAATGATTTTAAAATTTCCTACTCTTGTGGAAAATGCGCGCATATTGTTAAAATGAATTAATTGACAAATTATTTAATTGGTCAAAACTTATCAATTTATCACTTCGCGTGTGCCGGTATCCAAACATTATAGGAATATATTGGCACCAATCGTTACAGAGTAAAGTTAAATATAATTTGATTTTTATATGCTATATTTTAAGCTTCAAGCTTATTGAATAGGTACATCAAAAACATTATGCAGGATTTTCGGCTCCAAGCCGTAGACTAGTAATATATATCAGAATTTACACAACTACAGCACATACTTTAATAAAAAAAATATTATGTATTAGTTTGTGGACATAATACGTTCCAAGATGGAATAGCCACAAATATTTTCATTGTAAGTGAATAGAAGAAATGTCTTAAAAACTAGAAATCGACTTCGGAGTGATCAGTATCTCCTATTCAGAGTGGTCAGTCTGAGTTCTCACCTAAATTGGCGTTTACGGCAAACCGATCGACTTTTTTACTGTTTTTAGTAGTACTAGTTTTAGTTTTTACTGGATATTCTGCTGTCAAAGTCAAACTCGCACTTCCGATTTCGCACGCAGGACCGAAACGGCAACGTCGACGTATTTACGGCAACTTTGAGTAAGCTGTCAAATCAAACTCGGACTTGCAAATGTTAGTTCGCTTAACGCCCACTGCGCGCGCTCATCAATTTCTCCATACATTTGAAAACGCCAGTCGATCGGTTTGCCGTAAACGCCAATTTAGGTGACAACTGAGACTTCGGGTACTGGTTAATGTCTTACATGTAAGTGACTTTGATTTCCATGAGCAGACCAGCCAAGAGTGTAAATAACTAATTAAATAATGATAATAATACATACAAATGAAGGAAACTTTATATTGAGTTAGTCAAATTTACCTCAAACGAGATCTTTCTCATTTACATAACAATACCACAAGGCAAATACCTCAATAAGGCTGAAAAAGAGAAGCTAATGAAATATTTAAACCTGACCCACGAGGTTACCGCCATGTGGGGTGCACGGAAACCTACCATCGTGCCAATCGTTATGTCTACGAAAGGCGTTGTTCGAAAAATTGGGCCTAATGACTGGATAAAATGGATATCGATATTGGCTCCGATCCCAGGTGGAAAAAGCGATTCTACTCTCGATCACGAGAATCGTTTTGAGGTCTCGGAGCGACATTATGGCCTCCCTAAGGTTCTATCCAGTTTAAGGTTTACATGTTTAAGTGTGTAGTTTTGTATTATATAATATAAACCAAACATTAATTGAATATATAAACTATACAGTAAATAATAATAATACCGGGCGGGTGAATTACTTTAACGTTTACATTTTACATATCTAAAATGTCAAGGCAAAAAAAACGGGCAACATAGAGAGACAAGGGAGCTCTGAAACCAAAATATTATGACTAACTTCGGCCTACACAATGTCTAAAACAGACAATTAAAAGAATTAAAACGTTTTACGAAGTACCTACGCGGAATTGATGTAGTCAATAAATCTTACCCGAGTAAGCGGCCAAGTGTTTAAAGAAGATGGGTCGTATGAGATCGTATTGCATTGGCGTAAACGTTGGTCTATATATCGCTTTCGAGCAAGCCGGGCCGTCCGCCGTCCTCCCCGCCCTCCGCACCGTCGGAGGCATCGCGCTCCCCCGCCTGCCCCACCTCCACCCCCGCCTCCAGCACCAGCCGCACCACCTGCACGTCGTCGTCCCTGTCCGCCGCCGCCCTGCGGCCCTGATCCTGCGCACACACCAACCTGTCAACTAAATCGCCATGAGGCGGTGTCTTCGCTCGTTGATACACGCTCCCGATATTCACCCCTTCCTTGGTGGTGACACGAAACGGCAATAAAAAATCTGAATCTTTTCCATCCAATTCAATTTCTGTGCAATAAAAGGAAGATCCTGACATGGCACCTAGTTCCCACGTGGTGTGTTGGGCTAATATCATGACAGAATGGGGTGGTGTTAGCCATCTACGTTCAGTTACATCATGCGCGTAACGTTACCCTACCGTGTTTTCCCTTACGGTATATCAAGCAAGTAAAGCATGGGGTTAATACCCGGTGTCTGGGGGCCACGGGATATCTATTGCTGGAATACTTGATATAGAATTCGATAACACAGGTCAGATGAGAAAATCATATAAATCACGTTAGCAATGAAAGGTAGATATTTTTGAAATCTTTTGCCTCTTAAAAGGAGGATATTGGACGGAAAATTGGTATTGAACCCAACCTAAGTTTATAGCATATATTTTGAGTATCGAGTTGGGCCTGTGCTCGCCGAGTAGACTGCAAACTCCGAGAACTCCTGCATCGGCACCTGTCAAGTGTAGACAGACTTCGATTAAGTCTAAACTCTCTCGGCGAGGCGGAAGGACTCGAGGAACTCGTTGAGGTCGACGAGGCCGTCCTTGTTTATGTCCATGAGCCGGCAGATGTCCACGAGGTGCTCCTTGCTCATCGGGTTGGGCATGTGCTCGCCGAGCAGGCTGCACACCTCCGAGAACTCCTACAGTGTGATGTAGTCTGTAATGTATGGCTACATCGGCACCTGTCAAGTGTCGACTTCAATGAAGTCGATGTCGTCGTCGTGCAGACTCTTCTCGGCGAGGCGGAAGGACTCGAGGAACTCGTTGAGGTCGACGAGGCCGTCCTTGTTTATGTCCATGAGCCGGCAGATGTCCACGAGGTGCTCCTTGCTCATCGGGTTGGGCATGTGCTCGCCGAGCAGACTGCACACCTCCGAGAACTCCTACAGTGTGATGTAGTCTGTAATGTATGCTACATCGTCACCTGTCAAGTGTCGACTTCAATGAAGTCGATGTCGTCGTCGTGCAGACTCTTCTCGGCGAGGCGGAAGGACTCGAGGAACTCGTTGAGGTCGACGAGGCCGTCCTTGTTTATGTCCATGAGCCGGCAGATGTCCACGAGCTGCTCCTTGCTCATCGGGTTGGGCATGTGCTCGCCGAGCAGACTGCACACCTCCGAGAACTCCTACAGTGTGATGTAGTCTGTAATGTATGCTACATCGTCACCTGTCAAGTGTCGACTTCAATGAAGTCGATGTCGTCGTCGTGCAGACTCTTCTCGGCGAGGCGGAAGGACTCGAGGAACTCGTTGAGGTCGACGAGGCCGTCCTTGTTTATGTCCATGAGCCGGCAGATGTCCACGAGCTGCTCCTTGCTCATCGGGTTGGGCATGTGCTCGCCGAGCAGGCTGCACACCTCCGAGAACTCCTACAGTGTGATGTAGTCTGTAATGTATGGCTACATCGGCACCTGTCAAGTGTCGACTTCAATGAAGTCGATGTCGTCGTCGTGCAGACTCTTCTCGGCGAGGCGGAAGGACTCGAGGAACTCGTTGAGGTCGACGAGGCCGTCCTTGTTTATGTCCATGAGCCGGCAGATGTCCACGAGGTGCTCCTTGCTCATCGGGTTGGGCATGTGCTCGCCGAGCAGACTGCACACCTCCGAGAACTCCTACAGTGTGATGTAGTCTGTAATGTATGCTACATCGTCACCTGTCAAGTGTCGACTTCAATGAAGTCGATGTCGTCGTCGTGCAGACTCTTCTCGGCGAGGCAGAAGGACTCGAGGAACTCGTTGAGGTCGACGAGGCCGTCCTTGTTTATGTCCATGAGCCGGCAGATGTCCACGAGCTGCTCCTTGCTCATCGGGTTGGGCATGTGCTCGCCGAGCAGGCTGCACACCTCCGAGAACTCCTACAGTGTGATGTAGTCTGTAATGTATGGCTACATCGGCACCTGTCAAGTGTCGACTTCAATGAAGTCGATGTCGTCGTCGTGCAGACTCTTCTCGGCGAGGCGGAAGGACTCGAGGAACTCGTTGAGGTCGACGAGGCCGTCCTTGTTTATGTCCATGAGCCGGCAGATGTCCACGAGGTGCTCCTTGCTCATCGGGTTGGGCATGTGCTCGCCGAGCAGACTGCACACCTCCGAGAACTCCTACAGTGTGATGTAGTCTGTAATGTATGGCTACATCGGCACCTGTCAAGTGTCGACTTCAATGAAGTCGATGTCGTCGTCGTGCAGACTCTTCTCGGCGAGGCGGAAGGACTCGAGGAACTCGTTGAGGTCGACGAGGCCGTCCTTGTTTATGTCCATGAGCCGGCAGATGTCCACGAGGTGCTCCTTGCTCATCGGGTTGGGCATGTGCTCGCCGAGCAGACTGCACACCTCCGAGAACTCCTACAGTGTGATGTAGTCTGTAATGTATGGCTACATCGGCACCTGTCAAGTGTCGACTTCAATGAAGTCGATGTCGTCGTCGTGCAGACTCTTCTCGGCGAGGCGGAAGGACTCGAGGAACTCGTTGAGGTCGACGAGGCCGTCCTTGTTTATGTCCATGAGCCGGCAGATGTCCACGAGCTGCTCCTTGCTCATCGGGTTGGGCATGTGCTCGCCGAGCAGACTGCACACCTCCGAGAACTCCTACAGTGTGATGTAGTCTGTAATGTATGGCTACATCGGCACCTGTCAAGTGTCGACTTCAATGAAGTCGATGTCGTCGTCGTGCAGACTCTTCTCGGCGAGGCGGAAGGACTCGAGGAACTCGTTGAGGTCGACGAGGCCGTCCTTGTTTATGTCCATGAGCCGGCAGATGTCCACGAGCTGCTCCTTGCTCATCGGGTTGGGCATGTGCTCGCCGAGCAGACTGCACACCTCCGAGAACTCCTACAGTGTGATGTAGTCTGTAATGTATGCTACATCGTCACCTGTCAAGTGTCGACTTCAATGAAGTCGATGTCGTCGTCGTGCAGACTCTTCTCGGCGAGGCAGAAGGACTCGAGGAACTCGTTGAGGTCGACGAGGCCGTCCTTGTTTATGTCCATGAGCCGGCAGATGTCCACGAGCTGCTCCTTGCTCATCGGGTTGGGCATGTGCTCGCCGAGCAGGCTGCACACCTCCGAGAACTCCTACAGTGTGATGTAGTCTGTAATGTATGGCTACATCGGCACCTGTCAAGTGTCGACTTCAATGAAGTCGATGTCGTCGTCGTGCAGACTCTTCTCGGCGAGGCGGAAGGACTCGAGGAACTCGTTGAGGTCGACGAGGCCGTCCTTGTTTATGTCCATGAGCCGGCAGATGTCCACGAGCTGCTCCTTGCTCATCGGGTTGGGCATGTGCTCGCCGAGCAGACTGCACACCTCCGAGAACTCCTACAGTGTGATGTAGTCTGTAATGTATGGCTACATCGGCACCTGTCAAGTGTCGACTTCAATGAAGTCGATGTCGTCGTCGTGCAGACTCTTCTCGGCGAGGCGGAAGGACTCGAGGAACTCGTTGAGGTCGACGAGGCCGTCCTTGTTTATGTCCATGAGCCGGCAGATGTCCACGAGCTGCTCCTTGCTCATCGGGTTGGGCATGTGCTCGCCGAGCAGGCTGCACACCTCCGAGAACTCCTCCAGTGTGATGTAGCCTGAAATGTAAAATTCGACACATGTGAAGAAGGCTGAAATAAGAAAAGGAGTTTTTTTAATGAAGCTCAGGTTGGAACGCGGATATCTTGCAAACGATTAGAGGTAGATCCGCAGGTAATCAGTGAAAACAATCGTGTTATAATTTATATAAATTTAATAGGTTTATTTTTCTCTCAATCAGTTTTCGTCTACGCATATGCGAATAACCCACATTCTTCAAGCGCACCCCTAAAAGTATTCTTGTTATCAGTTTTTGCATTGTAATTCTTGGAATTTAACAGTTACCACAATGATAGATACACCATGAGAAAAGTAGAAAAGCACAGATGTTTTTAAATATATTTGAACATCTGATATACAAATAGATATATCTAATGTTATTTATAAGTATTTTTTTTAAATTTGCTATTTTAAATTTAAAAACATACAATCGAATTAAGAACATACATCGGTTGTTTTTTTTAAAGATGTGAATATCTAAAAAATGTAAGACTGAGGTAAATTGTTAACATACCTTTTTAGTTCCTCAAGGATTTATATCCTTCCAAACCAACACTTTATTTTGAGGCTTCAATAATTGCTAACATAATAAATGATTTCTAAAAATAAGTACTAACAATAATAAATTAGTTGCTCAGTTACAGCCACATATCGGCTATGAGAGTATTTGCGCAAACTACTAGATATTTACTAAAATGGAAAAATATTTGCACATAAGAAAACAGCGTTTAAAGATATTTAAAGAAAATATAGCTAGGTTCTAAAATATTTTATTAACAAATTGGATCATTCGTCTTAAATGACGAATTAATTACATATCAATGTTGCTACGTGAACACTCTACACAAGGAGGATTATATTATGTGGGATTTACCCGTAATTCAAAGCAAATGTATTTCCTGAAACTATTACAGAAGACATACAAACGCAAGCGATTTGCTAGCAAATTTCCAATAAATCAAGATGAATCAGCCACCCTCACCTCACTTGGCGTAGATTTTACACAAACAGAGCTCACAATATTGTAGTGATGGATGGTGCAAGCCGATTGTGTACATACCGGAATTGTCCTTGTCTAGGATCTTGAATATCGCCTCCAGGCTACATTTGTTCTTGTATAGCGTCTCCACCACTGTCGCACTAGTCCTGCGACCCTCCTTCTGAAATTGCACGATGTGAACGTTTCGGTACCATCAACACATTGAAGGTTATGTAAATATGTACAATAAAGCGCCGGACTTAAGACCTTGGCCGCCCCAGGCCTATGAAAGATCGCAGCTCCACTATTTAAATGAAATTTCGAATGAGCAAGAGCATCCAAAAAAATGCGAATGATTGCATTGCTTGGAAATTTAAAAGGCGCGTGACTGGTCAAAAACGCTTTTGCCCCCTATTTGTTATTGCCCTAGGCCCGAGCGTACTCGACATATAGGAAAATTATCTGATTATTTTTCAAAATACTAAGTGAATTTGAACGAAAGAACTGTTTTGAAAGCGATTATACAATATATCGATATAAAATTAATTTGGCTTTTCAGTTGTAATGCTAGGTTCTATTATTGTTGCATGAATAAATAAATAAACTAGAGTGAAACAACACAACAACTCAAACATTATCCGCGACGAGGGTAGAGTAGTTTCAGAGCTGTAATATGATAAAACTTGTACAGGATTACATTGTTGTATGTATTGCTACAATGAGGGCATTGTTTAACATCGTATGATAAAGTTCTCATTACCTATCGTCAACATAATTGCATGTACATACCTAACATGTAAAACTATTCAATAACAACCTTCGTTTAAATACAAGACATCAAATGATAAAGTTCTCATTAGCTATCGTCAACATAATTGCATGTACATACCTAACATGTAAAACTATTCAATAACAACCTTCGTTTAAATACAAGATCCATACCCAAGTGATAAACAATTCAAAATTTGAAAGGGGAAGCTATTGAAACTATCAATTGATGCCATAATTATCTTAAAAATAGAAACTAACCTAATAAGAAAGGTCACTTCACAGTCGATTATATGTATATATTAACATATCACAATCCCGAAACTACAAAAGTTTATGTATGAAACTTCGCCGGCGTTAAGCACGGGTATTAGATAAATTTATGCTTACTAATTCGCAAGCATTGACATTTTGAAAGTGTATATATTTTTTTAAATATATGTCAAAGAGAGTGAACACAACTCTTTGACATCAATTAATACACTTATTCACTTAAAAGAGTAAGATTGCAAAAAAAAACACTATTTCTGAGATACTATAGCCCAGACAGGGAGTCACCGTCATCGGTCGATATAATCATTGAAACATAAAAAATATGCTTATTTGTTTTATCATTTCATATTTGGCAAAGTCAGCTCTTAGAGTACATTACAAAACTACTGTAGCATTCAGTAGTGGTCGTATGCTACGTTAGTAGCATCGATAAGTCAGACGAGAGAGGAGCGAGCTCCGAGAGCGACGTGCGTCCGATATAAGGACGTGACGCCACACAACCAAAATCACACCAGCTCTCATACTCCGGGAGGTCACGACATTTTTGGTCACGATAAGGTAAATGGCTGAATCTGGGTTCACAGGCTAGAGACCAATCCGCTGTTGCCTAATATGTCGGTCTGCCTGCGCCAAGCATTAGCACTAGGCAACCAGCATTAGCTAGATTGGCTATACAAAATATATGTTGGTATGTACCTGCTAATGAATATACTTATTGTCTGGACATATTGATATCTATTCATTATGCAACAGCAACCAGTTGGTTATATAATAAAATACATAAATATACCTAAAGTTATATCTGTAACCTAAATCGCCTATAAATATTTAATGCAACAAAAAATTGTTCAGTTTTGGTATTACTACGCAAGGATGTAGAGTTACTTTCATGCTTCGTAATTTGTAGGCATTTACCGCATCATATATTTTTATTGTCACGATAACTACTTTTTCAGGCGTCTTATCTTGGCAAAACCAAGACACATTTAGCTTCAGAGGGTTGGCCTTCATTCCGTGAACCCAGTTTGAGCCATTTACGTTATCGTTATTATTTTTGTCGCGACCTCCTAGTCTATCACTGAACGGACGAAACTGCTCAATAACGCTGCACTCGTTTAGATCCTCCGGCGATATGGCGGATCTCTGTGGTTATTACGGGGCCTGGGAAGCAACGGCACAATCTGGGCTGGCTCGTGGACATGTAGCAGGGGCCATCAACGAGACAAGATATATCGTGTTCTAAGATGCTAAAGAGAAGAAAAGATGCGGAAAAAATCAAGGAAGGGCTTCCATGATGGAAGAATATTTTTTCCAAACAAGGAAAGCCAGCCATATATTTAGATATTCTAATAAAGATGTTATTAAGGTACAATAACATCTTTATTAGAATATAGAATATAATATAATAACAGCTAGCTTGTTATTATAATATTAGCTTGGCTAGATTAAGCGACAGCTCAGCGATAGTCCGCAAATCCGCTGGCATGGTGCCTCGCTGAGCGTTATTTCGCGAGGCGAGGTAGTTTTGGCTTTTCTGAGCACATTTGGTCCTCAGCACAGCCACCCATACCGGTTTTTCATAAAAAAACACAGCTAATATTCATATATAAACAGCAACTAATTATATATGAATCTTCGCTTGCCACTAAAATGTTGCATTTTACTCACGTTAACGTTGAGATCAAAAGTGTCCATGTAGCGCACGCGCCTAGAGTCGGGCTCCAAACGGACCAACTTGTCCTTCAGCATCCGCCACGGCAGTCCTAGACCCGTTGTCTGCTCCATCGCCCAGCACCAGTCCGTCACGCTGATATAGCCTGCGCAAAACAAAGGTGTCCATGTAGCGCACGCGTCTAGAGACGGGCTCCAAACGGACCAACTTGTCCTTCAGCATCCGCCACGGCAGTCCTAGACCCGTTGTCTGCTCCAACGCCCAGCACCAGTCCGTCACGCTGATGTAGCCTGCGCAAAACGAAGGTGTCCATGTAGCGCACGCGCCTAGAGTCGGGCTCCACACGGACCAACTTGTCCTTCAGCATCCGCCACGGCAGTCCTAGACCCGTTGTCTGCTCCATCGCCCAGCACCAGTCCGTCACGCTGATATAGCCTGCGCAAAACAAAGGTGTCCATGTAGCGCACGCGCCTAGAGTCGGGCTCCAAACGGACCAACTTGTCCTTCAGCATCCGCCACGGCAGTCCTAGACCCGTTGTCTGCTCCATCGCCCAGCACCAGTCCGTCACGCTGATATAGCCTGCGCAAAACAAAGGTGTCCATGTAGCGCACGCGTCTAGAGACGGGCTCCAAACGGACCAACTTGTCCTTCAGCATCCGCCACGGCAGTCCTAGACCCGTTGTCTGCTCCAACGCCCAGCACCAGTCCGTCACGCTGATGTAGCCTGCGCAAAACGAAGGTGTCCATGTAGCGCACGCGCCTAGAGTCGGGCTCCACACGGACCAACTTGTCCTTCAGCATCCGCCACGACAGCCCTAGAACCGTCGTCTGCTCCATCGCCCAGCACCAGTCCGTCACGCTGATGTAGCCTGCGCAAAACGAAGATGTCCATGTAGATGATTTCCAGCTCCACGCAGATCGGCGTGTCCCATAGCATGCGCCACGCTAGGCCTAGACTATTGCTCATCAGTCCATCACGTCGATGCGGCCAACTCACCACGAGTAAATCACTTTCATGTAAATCGTGTGCCTAATTTCAAGCACATCAAGGACTATTTTCGTGCCGTGTATTTCGAAGACGCAGAGGTATCCCTGTATCTAGAGACCATCCCACCCCGAAGCGATGTTACGGTCTCTTTCTGTGTTCTATCATCTCTACCATGAAGAATGCTCATTGTAGCTCGTATTCAGTTAGCCTCCGTCCCCTTTCTACGATCGTTCAACGCGGAACAGGCACCCATTTACTGTCGACATTCAAGTATACGAGCCGACGGATCACGGCATGCCCGCAGAACGGCTGTCTACTCAATTAAGCCTAACCCCATTTTCACACTTAAGGCTGAGTTAACACATTGGACCCTAACATACAGAAATGTACACATTTACCACAGTGAACCAACCGTAATGAACGGGACAGTTGCTTCGGGATTCAATTCATATTCTCAATCTGGGTCCTCTTGGGTATCCTTTCATTACCGTCTATTCGTTGTATTTACATCCCCAAATTTGCGTCTCAGCTCTCTAAACGAGTTCCACACTCATTAATTACAGACTAATGCTCAGTAATGTAAAATAATAAGTGGGCAATTCTGGTAATTACGCACCATACTCGTTTTCAAAATTGCCACTTAAATATTAGCAGCCAGTCATCAAACTAAGTAGGTTTTTTGGGCTTCACCAGTTTCCCTATCCCCTTAATTTTATAAATGACAATTACTTAATTGGAATGGGAATGTGCAACCAGTTATGCTGAAAGCACTTTTATAAAGCGTAGTACGGGTAACTACTATAGAAATGTTCATGAAAAAGACCTGTTTAAAAATTCTTCAATAGTGTAATTTAATAACCAGGTGAAAAACGGAAATATATAATTTTATCTTATATACTATAAACATATAACTTTTATATATTATTTCTTTTCTCCTTACATTTTTTTACTTTACTTAATCCGTGTATTATTTTTATTGGTACCTATTGGTACTTACTATGTGCTGAACTGTCCGTGCAATAATAATGATTATTATTTTGTTATTATATTTTTTTTTTCGGAGGTCTAAATTTGATGTATTTTGTTTAATAATTTGCTAGTGTGACAGTTTGAATCCAAAATTAAAAAAAAGAAAAAATGTTGTGGATTATCCGATATTTATATTTCATAAAAATTCAGCCCAAGTACAAACAATCAAAATGATACCAAATTGTACAAATAAATTAATGGATAATTATATCAGCCTCGACACATACAATTTGGGTAGGTAGGTATTTACTGGCGTTATCCTGTAAATTTACGTTTTCCATTTAATTAGTTTACTCTCTGAATACTTAAAATCGTGCCATAAATCAACCCGCTGTTATCCCACTGCAATCGAGTCGAGCCTTTTGTGTCGAGGCTGAGGGGAGGCCAGGGATACGATCTAGATTAAATGAAGCTTTTTATTGCTCCACAGTTAAAACCAGAAACCATATTATCCTCGCTCCAATGTCCGAGTGTACATTCTATCCGTATGCCAGATGGACCAATCAAAATCGGATACGTTCGAGTGGGACTCGAATCGACTGGGAGTTCCGAGAAAACAACTATTTGTTTTTGTAGTTTGCTCGATTTTTTGTTGTTTTGGTAATTATAACTTCAAAGTTTACTCGAAAAACGTATAATATATATAATATATAATACATATGGAGATGGACTGACAGGCGAGCGGTTAAACGGACATTACGAACTTATATGGGTCAGTAACTAATACCATAGAGTAATTGTTTTCTCTATGCTAATACGGCACCAAGCTTCTGGTGATACTATTAGCGTATAAGCTTTTCTAGCACATATTTTATTTCTAAATTTATATTTATTCGTTTCAGTGCCACGCAAGGCTTGGGCCTCTCTCAAACTTATAGGTTTTGAAGTTGTGGTCATTTTCCTCCGTGGGGGCCCAACCCTACCTGGGAGTAGATATTTGTCAAAGTAATACGACCTTGTGAGTATTATTACACTTAAAATTATTTTACTGCAGCTAAAAATAAAAAATAAACGATATTATACATACAGTTATGCAGTTACAATACAGATGTTCAATGATATATAAACACAACATAATGATAGTGGTCTTACTACGTACCTACACGAAATTATACTTATATGTACATTATACCTACTGCTTTCTATTTAGGATATACTCAGTCGATTAAAATCAAAGTAAGCGATGAAGAAGACATAACCGATGGAATTCCATTTTCTAATGTCATTCAACTGGCGAGGGCTCCGCAACCGAATGCAACCATCAGGAATGTTCAGCGTAGGCATCCGGTATAGATATAGTGAATCAACTTTCCCGATCGGAAATTTGAACCCAAGCAACATTACTGCTAGTGATCTCCGAAGCACAACTGTTTTCAAACGTATCATCCCGAACAAAAATGATGTCGGGTACACATACGGTCATAACCATTGAACTAAAAAAACAACAAGAAGCGCCATCAGAGTTAAACATTATACAAGTGATCGTTTCAAATCGTTTTCCCCTCTAGCGTATGGTATTGCCTTCATGTTTTTTTTTCCCGCTTTCAGTTATAATTTTTATGGATATGCCATCTAAATTATTCATAATATACTCAATTTACTATTTGTAACCAAATATAAAATTTGAATATTCAATTAACGCACAAAACATTACGCAAATCAGGTATTTAAAAATTGCAACTTTCGTATCACTCCTCATCTCAGAGATCTTTTTCTTAATCTGGTATCACTCAGTTATCCATCCCATTCTGTTGCTTGGGAGCGAGAGGGACATAAATAGGAAAATCATGTATGCTAGAAAGGGCGCGCACTTGTCTGAGAGAACACCATCCTCCGGGGAACGCGATACACACACACTCACACCACAAATGCATGACTGACAGAGACCTATACTGAAGAACTTCATAGGATATACCTGTGCTAGAAAGAGATACCTGATTTTCCGATAGTTTTGTCGGTCAATGTCGGATATCACGATAACGACACCGCGCCGTACGCCATTCTTGCTACACATATCGCCATAATATAACGACATTTTATAAAATTTCGATAGCAAAGCTGTAATATGTGATTCCATCTTCCTTCTAGACTTTTCCGTAATCGTTTTTACATGTTTACACTACAAACGACGGCATAATTCTTCCTTTCTTCTATCATAGAGCAGCACCTATACAATCGGCAAACACGCGAACGCCGTGACGGGTGTATCGAAACTGACAGCTAAGGTACTCTAAATTGATCCAATTAGAGTACCTGACTTGACACGCAGGGGAAATCTCAGAACGGATCTAAATGTTTTTTTTTATATCGATGGTCACAACCTATGACTTAGATGATACAGACTCCGTGCACAGAATAAGTAATAGCTCCGTGTTCCCAACGCGCAACAAAACCGGCCAATTGTTAATTTCACCTATTTGTTGTTATAGTCGCAAAATAAATACACACTGTGTGAAAATTTCAGCTGCCTTCCTATTACGGTTCATGAGATACAGCCCTGTGACAGACGGACGGACGGACGGACAGCGAAGGCTTTGTAACAGGGTTCCGTTTTTCACCCTTTGCGTACGGAACCCTAAAAATGATTTGATACCGCGACGAACGTGGAAAAGCGGCGAGAGGCGCAGCGGGGAGAGCGATGACGGGCAGCGGCGGGCAGTGGCGGCGGAGCGGGGGGGGCGTCTGGTGCGGAGGCGCGGGGCGGACGGCGCGGGGTTAGAAACAAAGGGAGGAACAAACCAAAGCCTATTTGAGGCTAATGTAGCGTTCTGACGTTCCTATTTTTGTTTCAATTCCATTGCGCATCTATCTATATACTTCCAGCGAAAAAAAACACACGTTCATCACGGTATAATACATGCAATGAATCACCCCTTCTTGGATATTCTCTTGCATAAATAAATCGATGATCCTCACGTGGAGACCAGAAAATTGCATTCTTCAAGATAAGTATTTTTTCGGTATGTACCATTTATCAAGAGGGAAATACGCTATGAATACAAACTACAATAAATATCACCAATTACCCATAACGAGCGAACTTCCTAAACATTAGACAGTGAATGTTCTCAACAATGAAAAGAAACAGAAACAAGACATTAAAACATAAATTAATCTTAAATGTAGGCATATGACGTAGACAAAATAAACTAGGAGGGCGCGACAAAAATGGTAACGATAACGATAGGCACCTTATCTAGGCAACGCAATCACTTGGCGCAGCCATGCCGATACATTTAGCATCAGAGGAATGGTCTTTATGCTATGAATTCAGTTTCAGCCATTTACCTTATCGTGACCAAAAATGTCGTGACCTCCCGGAATAAAAAAGTTTCTTAAAATTAAAATGTTAACTAGAAAAAAAAGATATGAATAATTTAAAATATATTTATAATTACTCAAATCAAAAGAAATTAAGTCTAATGATTGTGACAATAAATAGTAATATTTGGCCACAATCCATAACCAAGTTCGCAAAATCTAACCATTACCACATTATTAGTAACTAAACCTACCCTTAATCATAACACTGTTTCTTTGGCTTACCCGTAGTTGGGTTAGGTTAGGTTAGGTTGAACTAGGCATCAAATGGTATACGTGCGTAATTAAGGTGGGAAAATTGTAAAAGACATCCCATTTCCTCCCCTGTCCAGATGATGTCACGACATTTTAACCGAGGATTTACCCTCATCAACTCGCCTGGAGTTACCCGGTACGGATAATCTTTGACGGTCAATTTTAATTGCTGTATTGAAAAAAGTTTAAAATAGCTAAACGTGGGTATTCAAGTTCGGAGGGTTAAGGTGGCCCATCCCGCTCATCTCCCCATACAAAAGGGGAAAGAAGATCACGCCCATATTTCTTGTCATAGATCCAAAATTTTGCTCAAAATAGCTTTGTTTGATCGAACTAGATGTCTGATGACCATTGGCATTGTAAAATTGTATTTGGTTTCTAAGTTATAAGGTCCGAAAGTTCGAATTTTTCGCGCGTTTTATACAATAACTTTGGAGGTGGATTACGCAATGATAAAGTAAGAACATCTTAAAAAGATTAGTCATCAGACATAGCTTATAATCTAGTTGGTTTTTAGTGGTTGGTTAGATTTTTGACTACAGCGGTCGTGGTTTACTTTCAGCTAGAAGTCGTTTTGAAATAAAAAATTTCGTAAATCTTACCATATCATACGCTATGCACATTGTCTTTTTTGTAAACATGTTGCATCTTCCTCATCACGGAGCCTGTCTTATTCTTTGAAACAGAGAAGGTCCCAGAGCGCAACAGCACGGTTTTGTACCGTGCTCGCGAATGAATTAGGCCCGCCGGGTTGGGCCACCTTAAGAGGATAATGGGGTGTTCAGTTGCATACAGCTCGTGCCTGATGCCTCAGTCAAATCAAGGCTGGAGTGCAGAATATCTGGTTAGTATTATACTTATAGTTATTATAGATCTATCTTTTTTATTCTTCAGGCGAAATATAAGGATTTAAGGAAAATTAGGAATAATAATTGTGCTAACTGAGAAATATTTTTACTGGGAGCTACGTCTATACGTTTACTTCCTGTTACTACTGACTTAACTTATATCCATGCTATACGTCCTTTTGTATTTGTATACACATTTTTGGAGGCGTATATAACGGATAAAAGTTAATGTATAAAAAAATACTTACAGTTAATTTATTTCATGTGCAAAATATCAGAAAACTATTTCATAATATGATTAAGAAATCAGGCACGAGACATCGTATGGAACTTGATCATCTTATATCAATCGCAGCATACAACTTCCGCTGCGTTGTTGTTGTTTTACATAGGAGAACGCCCAAAATAACAGCGAAGGCGAGTTTGTAAGTTGATGATAATAGGAAAGTGTTAATAGATAATATCTTTAGTCCCTTGCAGTAAAAAAGGTTAATATTATGCACTAAAATGTGTGTAAATAAGTTAACATTTGGTTTTGTATTCAAGTTGGCGCCGGTTTTGTGTCAATAGAAAATTAGTCATGGTTCTTTACACATGCGTCCTAAGGATAAAAATAAAAAACCAGCCAAGTGCGAGTCGGACTCGCACACGAAGGGTTCCATACCATCGTACAAGATTTAATACAAAACAATCACGTTTGAACAGCTTTCAAGCGAGAGGTCTGGGTTCAAATCCTCGCCGGGACATGCACCACTTTCTTTCTCTGTTGAGTTGGATAAGTGCATTTCGTTACGAATGCTAACTGTTCCATGGTTCGGAACCCATGTAAACCTGTAGGTCCTCTTCCCCTACTAGGTGGTAGGGTTAAGTCCGCCCGGGTTAGTACCATCGCATTGGATGAAAAGATGGTTGAAGCGGCATTGAAAAATTGACCGTGTTCCTGGCATGGCACCTAATTCCTTCGGGAATGTGGTGTATTGGGCTAATATCATAACGGTAGTTGTGTGGTATTAGCCATCTATGTCAGGTTGCATAAAAAAAGTTTATTGTATAATCTTCATTTTTTATAATGTTTTAATTGTTATGATAGTGTCATTAGACACACTCTCTTAAAATTTCAGTTGTCAACCTATTGCGGTTCATTATATTCAGCCCTCTGACAAACGGACGGACAGACGGATGGCCGGATTGCGAAGGCTTCGTTATAGGATTCCGTTGGCACCCAAAGAAGTTATGTATCGATTAAATTTCATTAGCACCTGTTCATAAAAATAACTACAGTAGATCAAGCATCCTGAATAATTTTAGTCTAGGGACTTTAAAGTGTATGTTTTAAGGACAACAAATGGTAATGAATGAATACCAAAAGCTCAGCTCAGTAAGCCTCGAAATCTCGCGCGATTAATCACGTATAGGTGTCACGCCAGGAGTGTACAGGGCATGGAAGGCGTTTGTTAGGGATAACAGAATGAATCTGTTCAATAAATCAAAGGAGCTGAGGGGGCGACGACGGTCCGGAACAAGTACATTTTATCTGCGGAGAGTCGGGTTCTCGGAAATTCGAATTTCCGGCACCAGTTGGCCACCGTGTTATCGATTGAGTGTAAGCTATTAACATTCCACAGCACCTATTTTCTTTCGTTAGTGGCTAATTACGAACGAACCTTAACATATGTTAAGACTCTTTAAGGTTTTACATCTTTTAGACATGAAAATACAGGGATCGGTCGACCTAATGCTAAATCATTCAGTACCGGTTGTATTTTTGTTCCATAAATTTTTACTCGATCCTGGATTTTTCTGTGTTATTTTTCTTCACTTATTTCAGTACCGTTAAATAAACCGACAGGCAAACATTAATATAGGACATATTTTTAATACATACATATCTAATTCATAATTATTTTCATTCTTTTGATTACTACTATTTCTACACAGAGACATCGGAAGGAACCTACTTTTTTACATGGGTTCCGAACCATAAAGATCCAACCCAGAAAGAGAAAGAAAGTAGTGCATGACCGGGACGAGGAAATTTAATCCACAACCTCTCGCATGAAAGGCAAGTCCTCTAGCCCCTACACCATGAACTGTGCTGAAAGAAAATGTTGTTTTGATATTGAATAGGGCGTGAGGCGGCGGCGGCATCTAGTTTTCTCATTTGTAATGCAATCAGGCTTTGTTAGCTCGCTGAGTGAAGTATAATTGGAGTATAAGATCGTCGAGCTACTATTGATAGATCGGTACTTAAGTCTCTCGAAACAAGAAGGAATTACTGGGAACTTTATCTTACATCTTGATTAATGCCTGAGATAAAGCAGGCAAACCACTTCACATAAAACGCGAGCCGAATTTTTATTTCCTTCCAATAAAAACAAATATGGAAAGATTTGCCTTTCCATCATTCGATTTCAAAGCTTTTGGACAATTGATTTTCATATTGAAAACATCAATTATTGAAGTGCAAGGTGAAGTTATAATGGCAGATTTTTATTTGATATTTTAACTTTAAATTTTATTCCGATTGAAATAATTGTACAGACTTATTTCATTTTTCATTTCATTTCATTTTTTATCCATAGGTAGGTTACCTACACTTGGACACGTTAACAATCTGTCGGTTCGAGAAGAGCCGACATACAAGTTTCATTAATGAATGAATTAAGAATAGCTTTAGTTGTCCCATTTTCAGTACTATAAACAGAATTATTATAAAAACACAGCTGACATGTATATGTAATACATATTATATGTAAATAAAAAACCACTTACAAGATCACTTTACTCTTGATAACCAGGTGAAGAATGTTTACAAAAACAGAAGTTGACAATCAAACAACATTATCGGTCATCGAACGAAAGGAAAATCAATCAAAATCAACGTCAACGTATGATTAAACACGTCACTTTTTATGGACAGAATGGAAGGAGCTCCATGCGATTCGCTAAAAGTGAGGTGTTTGAACATTGATTAACTCAGCCGTCTCTTTGTGCAACCGGGGCTAAGGCGGAAACAATCAAGAACCTGTTAAAAATAACAGTTGACCATTTCCAGCTCAATAAGTACCATGATTTGAATATTCATTTGTATTTGGTATTCATTAAGCTGTGTACAATACATTCTTCTTAAAAATACATTAACCCTATGGCTTTATATGTAAATACGACTAAACCCATAATCGGAGGACATGAAAACAAGGAGGACAAAACATTTCACTGCATAAATAACTGTTACGGGCACGTTACAAAAATGGGAACGAGGAACTTGGTCTCCATTTTTCATAATTTTTCACCGAGGAATTTATCCGATCTCCGCAGCGGCACAGCGCGTTACGTGACAACGCCCTCTGAAGCCTGGGATCATTTTCAGATCCAGGTACTTCCTGTAGAATGGCGAGCGGTGCTGGCATACAAAGTGGAATATCTACCAACGTCACCGGTGAATAGTTTTACGTAAACTTCAACGTAAAAAAAATCGAAGACATACCGACATCGAAATTATCGCGGACTTTCACATTATTCATTAACGAAAATCTTAGTATTCAGTTAAGGTACCCTCAAGTCTGTTTTCGGATTACAATTGGTTCCATAACTTCGTTGCGAATATTTATAATACTATAATACTGTAAGCTATTACTAAATAGTATTCATAATATTTTTTTTTTTAAACGAGACGCTGTACCAAGTATTTAATTTAAATCCACACGTGCTACGATTTTAGCTAATAAGACAAATATAATAATCACATGTATCTAAATGATTACAATAGTTATTACATATACATAAATTATATGCAATACGTATTTTTGTAATGCAATAAATTCATGTAATTGGGTGTTGTGGTGTTAACATGTGTGTTGGGCTAATACCATGACAGAAGGTGTGGTATTAGCCATCATGTCCAGTCACATAAAAAAAAACAAAAAAAATTATTCCGAGATACGGTTCCGACGAAAACACATTAGGTAAATGTTATTATATCAAATAAACGGTAATTCATATTTTATTTACTTCTCCTTTTAATTAATATATTCACATGTTTTACATGGGTTCCGAAAAACGCAGTGACCCGAATTATCATCGGATATGCAAATTTCAATGTAAAGAAAGAAGTGTATAGAGCCAATCAATAGACCCTTATGCTGAGACAAATAGTCGTAACAGAAATTAAGACTAACGAGAAGTAGGAAATCTCAAAGTAATACAAAGTAACGTCACAAAGGACTACTTTCCGTTAGTCTTAGTTTCTATTACGACTATTTATCTCTGCCCTAGACTACAGGCCACACGTCGAAACAGTAGTTCTACTATTATTCCGGGAGGTCACGACATTTTTGGTCACGATAAGGTAAATGGCTGAATCTGGGTTCACGTGTTAGAGACCTACCCTCTGATGCTAAATATGTCGGTCTGCCTGTTCCCAGTGGTTGCGTTATCTAGATTGGCTATATAAAATATATGTTGGTATGTTTCCGCTGATGAATACACAGATTTTCTAGAAACATTGATACCTATTAATTATGCAACAATAGCCAGTCGGTTTTTTATTAAATACTAAAATATACCTAAGTTATATCTGTAACCTAAATCGCCTATAAGTACGAAATGCAACCAAAAATTTGTTCAGTTTTTGTATTGCTAACCAAGTATGTACTGATACTTTCATGCTTCGTCATTAGCATCCATTTATCTTATCATTTATATTTTTTGTCACCATAACAAATTTTTCAGCCGCCTTATCTACGTAACGCAACCACTTGGCACAGGCAGACTAACACATTTAGCTTCAGAAGGTTGCACTATATCCCGTGAACCCAGTTTCAGCCATTTACGTTATCGTTACCATTTTTGTCGCAACCTCCTAGTCTATATGTTATTGCTCGCATATCGCTTTATATACAGGCATGCCAGGCAAAAAGTGGGTGAAATTGCAAGCCGGCCTGTAAAAGTGTCATGGCCAGAAGTAAGACATTAACCTCGCTCACTGAACTATCTGAAGAGCAAAGTGGCTCCCAATTGAATCAAATTAGCATAAGATAGTGGAAAGGTCCTATCCCTTTCACGCGAAACCTTCACCCTGCGCCCGCGAAACCTTTGAGCCTTGCTGCGTTGAGAAAGCACTTCGCTCGAACTACGTATAGTCACCTGGATTTAAACTTAATTACGTTGAAGGTCAGGCAGGGAACAAACCTGTGTAGCTACACATACTCGCAACGATTGGGACGGAATTTCGTAGAGTCCAGATAGACATACGGCCTGTTACACTACAAAATGTAGCGTTGTGTCGCCGTAGTTTGAGAAACCGTGGATATTTTAGGGAGTGAGATCGCAGCATATTACTAATTATTATATTAATCCAACTCATTACTTTTGTGTAAGCATGCGTAAGTTTTTTTTTAGAAAAACCCTGTGAGACCAAAGAAACCCAGAAAAGCCAAATCGACCTCACCTCGCGAAACCACGCTCAGCAAGGCACCATACCGGCGGATTTGCGCGGAGCTTTAGCAGCGTAGCTACGAACATAGATTAGAGAAACTTTATATATGCTACTAGTTAGTGGAAAATATCTTACTGTAGTTAGTTAGCTTACGAATTTTTTTATTGTGTGTTGCACTAAATATCGTCCTGTGAAGTTCGTACGTGTTCTTTTTTGTCGTTGCAACTCGAGAAAATCAGTAGCATACGAATTGGTAAGCTAACTCACTGTCCGGCGCTACCGCTATTGCATGTGAAAATGGCTACGCCCCGCCCTGATACAAACTAGTTTCGGTTGCTACTCCCATCCTTGGAAACAATAGTTAGTCCTGTTTTTTGCGTTTTTAAAAATTATCGTGACTTTTGAACGCGGCAAAATATTTTCGATATGGTCGATTGTACAGTTGTTTCCACTCAATCGTATACACTGGAAATAAAAGGTATTTCTAAGTCCCTTTTAAACTATGGTTGACTTCAGCATGACAGAAAGAGATCCCAAAATCTATAGACCGGAAATAGTGTCTCTATTTTCTATTTCAGACGAAACGACTGTGCCGCAGGTAGTAGAGACCTATATCTCTAATACTCTTTCGATAACTTTCGGTCTCTTCAGGACCTGTCGGTACCTGGTATCTGAGGCCGCATTCACTTAAAAAGATCAAATAATTCAACTTCCTTCCCAACGAATATCCTTAGCAATGAGGGTAACCCGGACACATCTAAGTTAAACGACCGGAACTTGCATGTGAACGGATACCGATCCAATAAAGCCATTTATATTGAACTAGTTACTGCTTTATTATGTAGGGAGCATTTTTTTCTTCACTGTGTAGGATGTTATATTTAGTATTGTCTTTATTTCCGCGGCAAGTAAAATATAGGTTTCCCATAGACAACTGTCTATGGCTGAAGAAAGAAAAAATATGAAAAAGCCAATCAAGAGAGGACACACTGGGAGTCTCAAATTTCGAAACGTTGCCATGGGAATGTGACAAGTTTGGAAGATTCCGAAAGATAAAAATAAAAACAGGAGAATATCACTGAACTGAAAATGAAAATATTGGGTTCAGTTCGACTCCCGCGCCCGCACTGATCAGAGCTCCGTTGAGAGCTTTCATCGCGTTTTTGCAGCGCCATCTTGAAGGAATCCCCACCAATCGGAATGGTGTGAGGATCTCGCCTCTGGCCTTCGACGCAGCTGCACCCTGAGGGAAGTCCTCCCGCGAGTGTCCGCCGTGTCCTCGACACCAGGTGGTGTGCGAGTCAGATCACGCGGCCCGTGAAAGACATTATGACTCTTTGACCAGGTTCTCATAAGAGACCAAGTGTAGAGGCTGTGCAGTTTATTCCGGTGATGTTTGGAGTCAGCCAGTTGATGAGAGCGGAGGTGGAGCAGGGAGCCTGTAGCCGTCCGACCAGTTCCAGTTTCATCTGAGGTGCAGGGTCGAAGCTACGGAAGAAAACACGTACAAACCCTACCTAATCTATGCATCTGCTTTGAGAGGACTTTTGAGGAAATATTCAAACACACAGCATGAAGGTGAAGTGATGTTTATTGAAGTTTATCATTGCACAAACAGAAGTTTAAAACTGTTAGGCTTATGCGACATACCGATGAAGCTCTAGTCCTACCGCCGGTCTCGTTTGTAGGGTCTGCGTCGAAGGCCAGAGGCGAGATCCTCACACCATTCCGATTGGTGGGGATTCCTTCAAGATGGCGCTGCAAAAACGCGATGAAAGCTCTCAACGGAGCTCTGATCAGTGCGGGCGCGGGAGTCGAACTGAACCCAATATTTTCATTTTCAGTTCAGTGATATTCTCCTGTTTTTATTTTTATCTTTCGGAATCTTCCAAACTTGTCACATTCCCATGGCAACGTTTCGAAATTTGAGACTCCCAGTGTGTCCTCTCTTGATTGGCTTTTTCATATTTTTTCTTTCTTCAGCCATAGACAGTTGTCTATGGGCAACCTATATTTTACTTGCCGCGGAAATAAAGACAATACTAAATATAACATCCTACAACTGCATGGAAAATCAGAACCTTTTCGTATGGATCCAATTCCGGAAATCTCATTCGATTTTGCCACGTATAAACTTAGCATTCAATTATTGTATACATTAGTTTTCATTCGAGAATACAAGGAAACTTTTATTTAGCTTAGGTAAGAAAAGTAAATGTGATGGGATAAGGATTTTACCTTTTAGAAGGAGAAGAATTACCTTTTAGAAGCACAAGAAAATGTTGTTGAAAGGCTTCGTGAAAATTTTTTTTTAAGTTATATTTATTGGAGCTATGTTCGACATAATACTTATTTTTTACGAATTTACGGTGTAAAAGCATAGTAAGCGTTCTAACGTCAAAATTCTCGCTATTAAATATTCTTAAATTCTTTTTATGTTGCATGTTTGCTATACGATTGTGTAACAACTGCGTCAAAGTGCAAACATCGTGCGTTCTACAAAAAACCGTCCATGTATAGTACATTTTTACATGCATAATATATACCCGGAACGATAGGTAGAGATGACAGAACGCCATGCAATTCGATTACAGCATACTTCTTTCGCTTCTTCTACAGGCATAGACGGACTCCGATTAGGGGTACTATGTTCCCTTTACACTTCCTCAATTCGTGGCCGTTCTCAAAGGCCGTCCGACCGCACAACGATTGCACTTACTTCCGTCTTGTATATCTGTTTCGTCATTCTTTCGTCACGAATTGTCTTCAAAAAGGGAATATTGTGGAATTAAATACAAATGTAAGGTGTACAGACGCCTACGCGTCGTCACTACCCACGCGTTGTGATTAGTCGCACGGGCGCGTTCGCAGCCTGTACCACGCTCGCGGGGCGGGAAGATATGGGCTAAGTTTACTTGGGCAACAAGCGGTGTGGCCATGTTGACAAAATTGATTCGCCACAAGTTGAATGTGTTAGTGGAATTCCGCCGCAAAGTAAATATACGAAGGTGAAAAGTTCCCGTCGGCTCATTTCATATTTGAAGAAAATGTCGTCGGGTATCAAGTTATCCCATACATGTCGGCTTATGAAGAATATGAAGAGATGGTACGTTTTTAGAGAATGCACTTCTGTATTCAAATGGAAGCCAGAATTGTATAGAAAAATATGTAAACAAAATTTATGTACAAAGCGCATCACCCTCGACGCCACAATAGGCATTAGCATTTGCAAGGAAAACGTGTGTGGATCAAAGGCCAATGTTTGGCGGTTAGGCTGATGCCGTTTGTTCTTATATATGTTTTCACGAAATCCGAGTTCCAAAGAATATTAGGATAGAGACACAGTTTAATATTTCCAGGTTGTTTATTAAGTCCAATGTAATTTGCATGCAGCATGGCTCGCTCCATTGCTTATGGTGGACAACTTTCAACCTTTGGACAACGGCGACCGTCAGAGTCCACGTTTCACACCCGTACGCCATAACCGGGAGGACGCACTGGTCATATGCTCGGGTATTTAAATTTTGCTGCGGGATATAGTGCAATCAATCGACGTACCAAATAGTCGATATTGGACACCGGGTAGCTAAGCTCAAGTGACAGTGGGCTGGTCACGTCAGCCGAAGAGACGACGACCGTTGGAGTAACCGTGTCCTGCACTGGCGGCCGTGGACAGGAAAACGGAGTGTGGGAAGCCACCCGCCAGGTGGAACGACGACATCTAGTGCGTCGGTGGAAAGCAATGGTTCCATACCGCTGAAGGCCGGGAGGACTAACAGACTGAATATTGAATTTTAAATTTACTGCTTAAATTTTCATCGCATTGGACAGTGCATCTCACTGTGAACTTACATTTCAAAATACTTCGGTTTTAATAGAGTGACCAGCACAGATGCCGACATAATTTGGTTTTGCAACAATGATCAGACGACTGCTTCACCGGAAATAGCGGTAGAATTCGCAATAATCTCGTGAGGAAAAATGTGCTAATGAACAGATCGCGAGTAGAAACACTTTCATGGGCGAAATGTTCTCCTTATAAAAGCTCAACAATAATGCTTTTCATGGTACAGATAACGCACATCTTCTCGAGAGTTTCCTATGTTTTGTATATATATTTATACACAAACAAAATGTTTCAATCCATATTTAATTGTATGCTATGAAAATTAAGCAACATATCACAAGAGCGTATTCAACGTAGCTTATCACACAACTGAACGCAATTTCGAAAAAATCTGCGGAATGACAAAATTTGGTCAAAATAAATTACGTCATGAGAAAATGAATGACAAAAAGCATGTCATAATATACAAAGGGCCACTGTATTTTTAAAGTCTGAGTGATGAAAGGAACCTCTTAGCGGGACAAAGAAGAAGAAAAGGAAGCATGTCACGGGATTGATTGTTCTAACCCAGTTTCTCTGCGCTTGGGTGGCGCTAATCTTCGAAACGAGCACGTAATGTTGACATATTAGACACGAATCTGCTAATTCTTATTAATGATCGTTCGTGCTACGCGAACAGCTTAAAATAATAGCAATAACAGGGTAGGGAAAATAACATATTCTTGTGATTTTATATTAATTTAATGCTGAAAACATTTCATATACTCACATCAAACGAATCCCTAACCAAACTCAGCCAGCCATAGATAGCTATGTAACATCCTTCAACGTACAAAACTCGCCGAAAACTTATCCCCCGTCACTGTCAAAACTAGTTATACCGTCATTAAACTAAGCTTGATTTAATGTTTTACCTTGGTAGGCGTAATTAAAACGGGACATTTGAACTATACATTAAGTAATATCATCTATTCAATGTATCCTGAAATGTGAATTGCAACGCCACCTGTGAATTATTATCCCTATTCAACATTAGCATGACTTGAGCAATCTATCCCTTCCTCTTTAATCTATGCCTCAGGTTACTAAGGCAAACAAGTAGATCCACTGTTAAAATTATGCTGTGAAAAGATGAAGCGAGAAAACATCGGCTTTAAGGGTTTATCCACATCGCCTTCCAGGATCCAACGTTTGTGCACGTATTCATTTCGCCCGAAAATTAATTGTTCTGTCTCGCCTCCGGGGTCCTTTCTTTGGGGTCTGGACCCGAAGTTAATGGTAAGGTAGGTATTACTTATAGCTTCGCGCGCTTTTTTTGTTGGGATGGTTGTGGGCATGACAGAAGGGTCGAGTATGTAAAACAAAATGTATTAGGACACAAAATAGGAGTTATTTCGTGTTCGCGCGCAACAACATTGTGTTGGTCAATAATAGGCATTTAAATAGGGATATTAAACTCACGGGGATTCTCCCGTCCGTAATGATCTTGTAATATAGTCAAGTTATAATGTCTCTGCAATTTTTTATCTAGATTTTTCTTGTTACAAAAAGTTCTACGAAAAATTCGAGAAAATTCTCCCACTTGACTTTTTATTATTTGTTAAAAGCAAGATCTTGTTTGGAATTTAAAACCAACACCAAATGCATTTGAAACTCTGAAAACAGGATCTAATTATACGTACCTATGTCTAATAATCAACACAATATAAACATGGTTTTACTTTTTTGCTACTAATAAACATATCGTTTTGTGGGTCTGGTCAAAGTTCATCAAGCGAAAGGAGGGCTCAAGCGATGTGGTAATGCAGCTGTCGCAACGCTCTGCCGTCTCCACTGGGCCCGTGCACTACAGAATAGTGAAGCAGCATATGCAGCAGCTTCCTTGTTAGATCTCGAAAGCCAGAAAGAAGAATCACTCACAAGTCTAGTCGAGATCCATCGAGCAAAAGGTGAGCTCGAGCTGCGGGAGTACCGCCTGGATGTCGTGATGCAGCTCTCGCAACGGTGGAGACGCCACCGGATCTACACGCGTGCAGGTCCCCTCACAATATACTGGACAAACGAACGCTCTAGTGAGCCGCCCCACACCTTTCTAGTAGCTCTAGAACCTTAGAAAGAAGAATCAGTTATCGCTCTAATCGAGCTCCGTCGAGCACAATGGGCTACAAAATTGCCGCCAGGATGTGGTGGGTGGTGGCTCTCGCAACGCTGACGTCTTCACCATACCCACAAGCTGCCGGATAGTGAAGCCGCGCGAGTAACACGCCCGCAGAGTGTACTACCTGAACTAACGCCCCAGATAGTCGCCCCACAACTTACTATAACTCCGGAATCTTAAAAGAACCACTCACCACTCTGGTCGAGGTCCATCGAGCGGAAGGTGGGCTCGAGCTGCCGGCGTGCCGCCAGGATGTGGTGGTGCAGCTCCCGCAACGCCGACGTCTCCACCAATCCCACGCGCTGCCGGAATGTGAGACGACGCGAGCGCGACACGCCCGCGGTGTACTGCACGAACTGACGCTCCAGCGAGCCGCCGCACAGCTTCAGGTACGCGCCTTTATTGGAGCCCAGCTCGTAGTAGTTCGACGCGGAGAATATCGTCACCACCTGCGGAACTTGAATTGTTAATATTATCTTTGCCAACTCTGACGATACTGTGGTTAGATGGATCGAAGTGTTATACCGAGTTTACATTTTCCAAGTTTTTAATACTTTAAAGATAGCCAAACTTTGAGGAAAAAGAACTGACCGATAATTAACCGGTCACCAAAGTAGGAGTCATGAATGAGTACGCAAAAGAAGCGGTGTGGCTTTTCTTTTTATTGAATTTGGCTTACTACGATTTGCGGAGAAGCAATTCAAAGTTAAAATTGATTGCATTTTTCATTGGATAATTACTAAATCGCTGAAAATCTGAATTCGGTGACACAAGTCAATAATCTAAAGGACCAAGCTTGTATTTTTCGTCATCAGCAAAATACATTTCCCACTTTACATCTTCTTTCGTTTTTAGACTCTGGCCGCATTTATGGACTATAAGTGAATGGCTAATACTACACATAACAATTAAATTCAGTATCAGGACCTTTCCTTTAGTACGGCTACATTGAACATGGGGATAATCGGCGTAAGATGTCAGAAAACTTGTGAGGGAAATCGATCAATTTGGCATCAATCAAAAACTTTTATGTCATTCCTTCAGCCATAGATCACCAGCCTATGCTTCAGCCAAGTCTTTGGCGCTCTTACAGGGTAGAATATTTGGCATTGACTTGGTGCAGAATTGATCGAATTCCCTCACATAATTATTCACATCTCACGCCGGTTCGGCCCCTGGGTGAATGGTTCGACCACCTTTTTATCAATGATGAAAACCTAACCTAACCTAAAGTTTTGCTTGCGTTCAATCAGCGTTCTCAGCGAGCATGCGTACGTTTCCGTCGTGCATGATCGCGAAGCAGCCGGTCTGGCACTCGTGGCTGCGCACCAGGCACGACAGCCGGTGCCGCTGCAGGAAGGCGCGCGTGACGTCCGGCCCGAAGTAGGTGCCGGCCCCGCGCAGCGCGTTCGCGACGCAGCCGCCGGCCTCCTGCGGGTCGGACCCGAGCATATGCAGCGAGTATACGTACGTTTCCGTCGTGCATGATCTCGTAGCCGCCGGGCTTGCACTCGTGGCTGCGCACCAGGCACGACAGCCGGTGCCGCTGCAGGAAGGCGCGCGTGACGTCCGGCCCGAAGTAGGTGCCGGCCCCGCGCAGCGCGTTCGCGACGCAGCCGCCGGCCCCCTGCGGGTCCGACCACAGGATGTCGAACACCTGGAAGAGATCACGCGGAGTGTCAGGTCTTTAAATAGTAGGAAACTGATAATTTCATGTATTTAATGGATGCGACATCACCGTTATTCCATTGGCTGAGGTTATCCAACGACATCTACATTGAAGCAATGTAATCAGAAATGTTTGGTCTGGGCATTCTTCGGAAGCAGGATCCGAGCCTGCGAATTTTGGATTATATTGTATTGTATTGTATTGTATATCATTTTGTCAAATTGGTAGACAAGCTACACTCAGACAGGTAATTTTTTCTTATTTTAGGGCATACAGGCAAACATAGATTCAGCTTATAATTTCTGGCATATACCATCGTCAAATTTACTAAATAATTAAAACTAAGCTAAATATGTCAACTTAATAATTAGGGCTTTATGATAATAGATTATCATGGTCATTTCAATATGTTCACTGCTATTTACCTTTCCCGACAATTACGTCAGCCAACGAATTTCTCGATTATATTCGAATCGATGCAATGCCCCCAATTTACTACTAGATGGCGCTGGTTGCGCACATTAATCCTATGCTACGACATTTTGACTGCATTGAATGAGGTAACATCCTAATTGCTGTCGTCCACAAAGTCGATTTTGCTATCGGACCAGCCGGGCGGACGGAGTCAGCCTGGATTATCCAAGGACCTCTTCATTAAGGCATTGTAAAATTGAAATCTTTGAAAGTAATCAGAAAAAGATTTCCGACATATGTATGTCCAGACAAAAACTTTTCCTGATTATTTAAAATATCTGATCACAATTCTTCAATGTAGATACCATTGGATAACCTCAAAACTGAACTGAATCCAACCAAAATGCGCCAACGTGTATGTTACACATTGGTGCACTTCAGTTATAAATTTAAACGTCGAATGCATTTGTTTTCTATCTTGGTGGTGTCGGTCTTAACCGGTTGTATCTATCATATTCTTCTTAATATATGATTAGATATCTAATATCCGAGGCTGGAGTGCACCATCTCAGGTTATTGTTAATGTTATTGTTAAATATTCTCTGTCTTATTTCATCTTATGTCTTGAGACGTGTCAACATTTGAGTGACACTACATATACTGATGGTAACGCCGGTCACTTCGCTCACTACTGATGATTTTCGAGTTCTAACGATACGTCAGAACATATACGAATATGTAAGAACTGCACGGGACGCTATTTAGAGCAACTAACGTTCGATGTTACGCGTCCCGAATTCTTAAGCGAACTGACTACCATCAGAGCATTTTCGATCAGTCATGGCCGAAATCTGGAAGTATCCCCATCAGTCTCAATAAGGAGATATATAATTGAGTCGGGTTAGATATTATTAATAGAAGAGCTCCGTGATGCAGTGGCCCCTAGGCCATAGAGGTTTATATTCTTTGCCATAGGTCAAAATCAAATGTAGCGTATAAATGTTGTGCGGATGAGTGCAACAACTATTTAGAAAGAGCAACTAGAATTAACTAAGTCGCCTGGTTATGTATATTCACTGTTGTACCTCTGCAAGCACCCCGCAGTCATTAAGATGCCATTGCCACCCTTAGTTACGACTTCCGTAGATTGTAAAGCGTGTCTACTTAGTTGGGGCAGAGCCAAATTCACACTTGACCCACCGAACGCCTCGTCATCGCTCTGACGAATGTACTGACGTCACAGATTCCAGCTACGTCATGGTACGGTGAAGTGGTATAGCCAATATATCTCACGTTAGGGGCTGATAAAACATACATCAAGAGGTGATCTAAAAACTAAAAAATGGTCGGTTTCATCGAGTTTAGCTTAGCTCGAGCGTTATTTAATGTTTTCTCTAATTAAATATTTTACAGTGACATCAATCTGAACTGTATGGGAAGTCCTAGGCTAATTAAAAAAAAAACATGTTGAAGCCACCTTGCTATCACAGCTGCGGCCGGTTCCACTCGGGGAAATATTGAAAAGATATTTTTTCCAGGATAAAAGTATTCTCTGTCACTCTCCGGTCCATAAACTCAGTGTGCATAAAATCACGTAGATCAGTTGCTGCGTCAGAGAAAGATAAACCTAAAACACACTTTCAAATTTATAATAGCAATTAATGATCATCAAATTATTAGTTGGGATTCAACAGTGTCGTTTAATTTCAGGGATGATTCTATAGTAAAAAAATGTGGCAGAAGTACTCGTAGGTCTGTTGTTTTCTTCGAAAAATAGATTTTTTCATAGAAAAAAAAAGGAGGTTGGTTATTAACTATTACGTCATGTCAGATCGTGCCATAAACTGTCACAAACTGGAGGATAGAAATTTAATTTACAATACATTTCGAAAAATAACTATAATTGTAAGTTTGAATGTCGCAGACACTTAAGTTTCTGTTTCAGCAACCTCGTCTGAATCCATAGGAACCGTTGAAGTGATCGGAAGCGATGCGAAGTGGAATGCTTAGAAGATAAAATAGTTGAATGTTCCGCTGAAATTTCCGGTAGCGGCCCGTTCTTCTATTCACCATAGTCGATAGGCCCGATATCGCTGCGCCTGGGAGGAAGATTTCGTCGATTCCGTATCGGCGACTATTCGAGCGGCTCGTAGCCTAGTGGCGCGAGGACTTACCTAGCATAGGTACCAGGGACCTATGGGTTCAAATCCTCGCTCCGTTCATGACCCACTTTCTTTCTCTTTCTGAATTGTATAAGTGCATTTCGTCACGAATGCGAGCTGCTGCATGGTTCGGAATCCATGTAAAACTGTAGGCCCCTTCCCCTACTAGGTGGTAGAGTTTAAGCCCGCTCGGGTTGGTACCATCGCATTGAATGAGAAGATGGTCGAAGCGGCAATGAAAAATTGTCCGTGTTTACCATCCAGTTCAATGCTAGCTAATGATAAAATATGACAAATCCGAGTGCAATGTACTGTCTATGGATGATGAATAAACAATAAACAACAATGTAGCCGTGCTTGTAAAGGGATGGTGGCAATTCAGCATGGCACCTAATTCCTTCGGGAGTGTAGTGTAGTAGGGCGTAAATCGTAGTTGTGAGTGGGGGCGGAAGCGGAAATGTGTCTGGCTGCGGTCCGAACTTCAGACGACAGGCAATATGAGCTGACAATATCGTCGCCGATATTATCGTCTCGTTGGCCCTTCTAAGCGGCTGAAGCACGGGGTTCCACATTGCAGAGAGCTTAAATGATTCTTCTCGATTGAAGTTGCTGTGCTTCGTAATCTCGATAGCTTCTCGGACTAATCTTGGTATAGTTCGTTATTTATCAGGTTGGCGATTATGCCAACCTGATCGAAACGTATCCATTGATTGAAGCTGACTTCGTGGAGTCCTTCTTCTTTACTGCTCGAATGTGTTCCGTAACCCGTGTCGCAACACTTTGCTTTGTTTGCCCAATATAATATTTCCCACAGGAACATGGAATTTTGTACACGCCAGGAGACTGCAAGGGAAGGTAAAGCAAGGTACACAAATACCCGCTCGAAATATTACTTGCGTGCACACCTACGTAAAGGCGTTCATCAAATTCACGTCAAAAGGCTTAACGAAAATTCCACCTTGGCGAGCGGCTAATGCGCAGAAAATTAAGTCATATATGGGGGAACACATTCGTGAAACGACCGGTTCACACGAAGGGTATCGACCCGCTGACCGACTCCTAGACACCCTGACACTTAGCATTTATTTATAACCCGCCTCGTGTCGAACAGATATAAACCTGACATTTGGGGAGACGTCTACTTGGTTGTAGCACGTCGGGGTGGCTTTGTATTAAGGGGCAGGCCACTTAAGGGTTGTATTTAGTGATTATCGTAGCGTAGAGTGCCGTTATTATAAAGAAGACGCTGTTTTTGGCTTCGCTCGGGCGCAATTCGAAATTCGGTGCACAGGTTTTCGTTAAAAGTTCCATTATGACGATTTCCAAATATCTGTAACTACAGTACAATGCGATTACTATGGTGTTTAGGCGTGAAGAAGTAGCAAGCATGCTTGCACATTTAGTCCATCCCGAAGAAATGCAGTATACATAAGTTCGCTCATAATTTGATATGGGTACTTAACATACATTTAGTTTTAATGTATCCTCAAAATTAATAGCGTAATCTTAAGTAAGTATCTTAAAAATGAATCCCGAATTTATTAGAATAAACTGACACTCGCTTTGTATACATATATAGCCTTAACAATGCTCATATATTATATTTTTATTACTTTTCTAACCAATATTTAGCGGCCGATGGACTTAACAAATGTCAGGAAAATCAAGGTAGTACTTGGTACAAACTAAAAGTTTCTGGATTCTGAAAAATAAAAAAGTAACATGTTCTAATGGTGGTGCCACACTACCTTACCGTCCATCGCCCGTTCTTTGTGGTGGTTCCGATATAGAGAGTTTAGTTACCTAGATATGACAATGAACTAAGCGGAAAATCTATTTTTTTTTTTGCATTTAAAAAAGCTAAGCCAAGACTTGGTTCCGATTGGAATGCTTCCAATAACTCGCACCTTTTCATTCAACCTCTCCACGTCGGTCGGCACGTGCGCTTCCGCTAAGCTCATGTCGCACACTGAACAAACATTTGAATAAGTAAAAGTGGTGTGGCCAATCACGCAAAACATACCGCAGATATAGTTTTTGGTATGCCAAAAAAGATCGCCTCCGGAGCTTTTGTCTACAGTCATATACCTTATTTATTTTAGTTGTAAAATTATGGCCATACATCGTGGCATATCACGGCAGTGTGGCCGCGGCATCAGAGAGTTCTATTTTTGAATTTCATAATTATTTTTAAATTTCATTCATTATAACTAGCCAGTTCCAGAAACATTCAGTACGCCCCACGTATTAACCTACGTTAACATTAACATACATTATTTACATTTAATGGGTTTTCACGGCTATTTCGAGACCAAGAAACAGGAGAAATGGTAATAAAAAACCCTCGCAGATAGGTTTATTCTACACACCCTATTGTATTTATATACTTTTTTAAAACTTTAAAAATCGACAAGACACGCCTGGAGTCAAAATGAAAATACATTTATGTGTATGAGATTCTGGCCAACACCTAGAACCAAATAATACCTTACTAAAATTCGGGTGTACAGAGCCCTCATCATTATTGATACGAGGTTTTAAGTCGCAGGTGTTAAGAAGACCCGGATTATATTTTACAACTCCCATAGATATCTATAAATCATTGCTGCTTTCATTCCAATTTCTTTCGCTTTAGAAAGCATCCCCTATAGAGAAGTTAAGTTGAAAAGCCTTCCTTATTTATCCTTTTCAGTGCTTGCGCGGAACGGATACCAAGAAGTATTTTTACGTCTCGAAACTTGTTACAACATTTTTGAGACCTCCTGAAGTTATTTTTCAACTGAAATGACACTTTGAAAGCTCGGACATTGAGTACTTCAAGGTGTTGTACGGAGCCATTAAAAATAATGAGCCTGAGTTCTCTGCATATTTGAATACGTTTTCCACTTTTCCTCGAATGAAAGCAAGCGTAAAGGAATCCTTTCTGCAAGCTCCGTTGCGGTGTGGTGATGTGACGTAACCGAGGTGAGGCGAAAAGGTCACGTGGACGAAAGGATCGTTCCCCAAAGGGCTTATCGTGGGAGCAACTTCCTTCCGCTTCTGTCTGAGCGTTTTAATATTCAAGTTGCGGCGTGGAGACCACCGATACTTAGTTGCTGGATAGTTTTTACAACTGATGACTTAAAAACTGTAAAGTATGTTTTTAAGTATCACATTTTCATTGCTTAGCATCCGAGTGACAGCGCCCATAAGCATTTGGAAAAATGCAGGGAAAAAAGCAATTCCATGCCTGTTTGACAGGTGTCAAATAGACAAATATAGAAGTCAGATTTGAACGCTACGAAAAAAGTTTGTTTTAAATTAAACTGGACTACACGGAATGGTGCGGTTTGATTTTTTTTTCTAGATGACGAAACAAAATATAGCGACGGTCACGGTCACCGATATTACATTATTTCAGAGCAACACACATAAAAAACAAGAGTAAACAGGAAGTAATGAAAACGAGATAACTTATAACATGAACAAATATACATAAAGATATTTACAACAATTATAGAGCTGCACTGAAAGGGTATACACTCAGCTGGTACGCAGTTCGAGCTGCTAAGCTGGTTTTCAGTACATCCGTTCCAGAATCCTTTAAAAACAGCACGTAGGCGCCTTTGGACATGCTACATTAATAATCACCATGAAAGTGGGTCTATGTGAGTGAAATAAATAAGTTAGATAACATTTAAGTTAATAACGTGTGTACCTATACTATACATAATATAAACGTGTGCGTTCGAGGAAGGGTGCGCGCGATTCGGGGTGCTGAGAAGAGTTTTCTGTGTTAGTCATATAAGTGAGATCGAGACTTGCATCTTTTGATCGACTTGAATAGCGGCTCCAAAAAGATGGATCGCTTACCATACTGCTAGTCACAACGGATCTCTTACAAAACGTTTTTTTGCGGGAATACCATCGAAATTAATAGGCCGCGAAAGCCAAGTTGATTGAAAACCGTCATAGAACATGCCGTGAAAAGAGTTCGCCCTTTGTAGAGGCGAAAATGAATGTAATTTATGTACAGGCTGAATTTTTCAAGTGAGCCTTCATGGCGAAATTCGACACTATGAATGAAAATCGGTTAGGTGACATCAGTTTAACCATAATTAACAATATTCACTCATAAATTAAGAAGAAGCCTTGCTGTTCCCAACAAATAATAGGAATCTAGGTGTCATGGACATTTAATAAAATTAAATCTAGGTAATCCCAGGGGTGGAACCAACTACACCGTCTTAGCACAGAAGTTTGTCTGACATAAATAGTCGTAACAGAAACTAAGAATTTTGTTTTGTGACGTCACTTTGACACATTTCGTATGGACGAAATGTCAAATTAATGAAAAGTGACATCACAAAGTAATTACTAATTTTGGTTATTCTTAGTTTCTGTTACGACTATGTATCTAAGCCTTAGTTAAGGATTGACTTATGCCCAACTAGAGAATCTTGCAACACAAACTGTGTCACTTAAATGTTTTCACAAAAGCCGCCCAAATCGAGACGCAACGAATTTGATTTATTCAAATTCGAAATTCGTTGCGACGTATTCGGTGCTCGGGCGGCGGTGGATTACAGCTTGCGACTTGTTTGAATATCTTCGAACCCGGCACACAAAGGCCCGTGCGTACTTGCGTAAGTAGATTGCTGAAGCGAGCGTAGTAACTTCGTTACGGGTCCTGGGATTGTATGCGAGCTCGTGGCGGAGGATTAAGGAGACGCTTACGTGGAGTTGATCTCATTTTGACGACGGGATTGCATGTTTTGGTCGGAGCGAAAATTAAATCACCCTAAGATTGGAGATCTTTCCACTCAGCGCTAAGAAGTTTTGCGTTTCGTAGGGGCATTATTTTTAATTGCGCTGAGATACCCATATACTTTTTATCTATGCTCATACCCCTTTTCTTCAGTCATCCAAATTGAAACTAATGACGCAAGACCAAACTAATTAGAGGCATCCCGTTCGCCACAACGGTTAACGGAGATAATACTTAACTTTTAGTAACATATCCGCAATTTGTTCAAATGTTTTGTTTGATTTTAGTTACATTTATTTTGCACAATAAAAATAATAAATTCATTAATTCCGTCAATTTTACATTTTTCATTTTAAACGTCATCACTGCCCGATGACGTTGAAAATGACGAGAAGCATGGGCAGCGAAAAATTATCTGACTACTAAAGACGTCATCTTCAGAATCGCCGCATCAATAGAGGTCGCAGAGGAATTTGATGTGTCGTATGGATCTTGTAAATCCATTGTCATCAGCATTTTGGGCATGACTTCAGTGGCCACTAAATTCGTGGAAAAAATGTTTAATCTTCAAAAACAGCACTATTGCAAATGATGGCCCATCAAATGTTCGATGAAGTATCTGACGACCCAGAAATTGTTCAAACGGCTCTTTACCGGTGATAAATCTTGGATGTATGGATATGAAATGAAAACAAAAGGTGCAATTTTCCAACGGAAGACCTCTAGCGCCAGGCACTACGTTACCGGCGGCCATAGCAGCGACACGTACTGTTGTTGGTAAAATAGTGACATGGGGAGGACTGACCTGCTTCCACTCCACCTTGTCGATGAGCTCGGCACCGGGCGCAGCGCTCTCCGTAACCGGCGGCCGTAGCAGCGACACGTACTGTAACAATATAAATACATGACAGTTTTTAGAATATAATTTATCGCAAATTCATACTATTAGCCTATACTATGTGTTCTAAATAATCCCAGCAGTAGACACATGCACATATTTTTATACGAGAATACTTTCAGAACACGGCGGAGTGTGATAATTTCAGGGCACGGGGGAGTGTTATACATTCAGAGCACGGGGAAGTGTGATACTTTCAGAGCACGGGGGAGTGTGTAAGACTCGGTGTAAGACTTTCATCGCACGGGGGAGTGCGATAATTTCAGAGCACAGGGGAGCGTGATACTTTCAGAGCGAGGGGAGTGGGATACTTTCAGAGCACAGGGAAGTGTGATACTTTCAGAGCACGGGGGAGTGTAAGACTTTCAGAGCACGGGGGAGTGTAAGACTTTCAGAGCACGGGGGAGTGTAAGACTTTCAGAGCACGGGGGAGTGTAACACTTTGAGAGCACGGGGGAGTGTCAGACTTTCAGAGCACGGGGGAGTGCGATATTTTCAGAGCACGGGGTAGCGTGATACTTTCGAGTACGGGGGAGTGTACCTTGTCGCGGTCGAGGCTACGCAACATGTCGAGATCGGTGGCGTCGGAGATCCCGCCGTGTACGACGAACACCCGGTTGTTGATGATGGTCCCTAGCGGTAGCCACCGGTACACACCCTCGATGAGTTTCAGCAGTCGCTCAGCGTTGTGCTGGGAACAAACAGTACGTGAAATACATAAACACTGACACCGAAGCGTTACAGTCTTATCACCTAATACATGTGCGTACTTTGCGCATGCAAAGTTATGCGTGTACTCCGGCCGTGTACCGCGTGGGCGAACTCAACGCAAACGCTACGCGGCGGAGCGGTTCGGCGCGTTGCAATCCATATGCGTTTTTTATGTTTTTCGCATAGCTTACTCCGGTAATTTGAGGAACATTTATAATACATTAAAATAATTTGCATTGCAAACAATGACCAAAACTCTTTGTTTAATTTAATCACTAAAATGTGAAATGCTACGAACTCATCACCCTTATAAAGCAATTTTAAAATATTTAACATTTCAATATACATTTCCGTTATGCAAACGCTTGTAGGGCGCGGCCTAAGCCTTACTCGACCGTATATCGCCTACTTTCCCCATATTTTCAAACTTGCATATTTAATATGCATTACATTATTTATGTATTATATAATATATTATATATATTGGGCGTGAGAACATTTATAAAAACAATACAATTTCATATTAGGACAAAATACAATATCTCAATATAAAATTAACATAAAAATAATGTAAATATTGTAAACAGATATTAAAATTTAAATAAAAAAAAAATACTATTAAAATGTTTAAATTAGGTCTTAAACTATTCTTAACAAATTAGAATAGTTTAACTATTAAGTTCTATAGAAGATTTGATTACAAGAAAATTATACTTGGATTATTATTAAATGAGCTCTCGTAAAATTCACTATTAAAATGACTTTTGTAATAGAAACTCCCTTCCTGACGCTCGAAGTTACAAGTTTTCTGAATATTCTTGATTTCTATTGGCAATTTAGAGTTAAAACGACTTTTCATTAGTTTCGTTCTAGCTGATGGAGCAATAAGCATACATCCATCTCGTAGTTCTGTTGGCTACCTTGCTTACTATATCTGTAATTTTTTTATGGATATTCATGCATGTAATCAAAATTTATAAACAAGTAATTATTTGTATCCTTTGTTTAGTGAATAGTCCTCTAAATTTGGTATCCTATTTTGTAAAAGTAATCACTCTTAGACATTTTTTAGGGTTCCGTACCTAAAGGGTGCCAACGGAACCCTATTACTGAGCCTCCACTGTCCGTCCGTCCGTCCATCCGTCCGTCCGTCCATCCGTCCGTTCGTCCATCCGTTTTGTGACAGGACTGTATCTCATGAACGTAATAGGTAGGTAGCTGAAATTTTCACAGAATGTGTGTTTGTTTTGCCGCTATAATGACAAATAGGTAAAATTAAAAATTAATAAAATTGAAGGGGGGCACGGTACAAAATACGTGATATGTTTAGAAATCACCAACCATGGTACGGAGCCCTTCGTGTGCGAGTCCGACTCGAACTTGGCCGGTTTTTTTAAATTTAAGAAATATTTTATATCTGTACTTCCTCCCCAGAATTCCAGACCTTATCTAAATACATTGATTCAAAGTACGCAAAATAAAGGCTTTTAAGGCATTGTTTGCATTGAATGAAATAAAAATACATTTATCGTATTGCGCGAATTATGTTAACAATTAACCGTTTACTCACTTTCCAAAGAATTCATTGAATAAACGGATTATCCCCAGCGCACTCCTAGGCGCCCGTCTCGGGTCTAGTACGAGTACGAAGCTTTTGCTTACGAACTCAAATGCCGATTCACTGGGGATATAAATAATTTAATTAAGGGATTTGCAAAACAAATTCGTCTCGCCCTTCAGATTCCGCCGCTGATGCAAACAAGCTAGGAAAAGCTGTGCGTTTCTTTTGTTAGTAAATGTAGATAGAATAGAACTATTTATCCTCGTTAAGTTTCCATTTGACAGCTATGTAAAAGTTTTATGCAAGTAGAGTCCGAGTTTCGGTACTTGAAATGGATATGCTTACGTCACTTCCAACTCATTCTTATGGCTGTTTTAGGAGCCGTATTTTCAGGATAAACGACCTGCTTCTTTTTTTTTAAGTATTTGTTTATTGCTTTAGTTAAGTTTATACATATATGGAGCACTTAATTTATTTTGCCTTCTATTTAAAATTAAGTAATATGAACGAATTTGATATCAGATACCTCATATTATTAGGTACCTCATATCAAATTGGATAAAAAACTCTATATATCTTAAAACGAAAAACGTTTCGTATTTGAACAAAAATGTTGTTTTTTTTTTCAGGCAACCCAACTACCCTAATGTATGTACATATACATATTACGGATCCAACAATCTTCTTTTATTTATGATTTAACCTTCATTTAACCTTGGCACTGACAAACGATTGTGTCCGAAGTCCTTGAGAACTTTTTTAAGTCATATGAAAGCCAACATTTCAAAGTAATGAAAGCACCTAGGCACAAAGGCAATTCCATGCCACCGAATAATAGTAACACACTTCAAATTTCAGCGTAGTGCCCAGACTGAATTTTTTTACTTGGTCTGCTCTAAAGTGTGCTTTTTCCTACCATACCTCTCCTGCTGGCCAGTAATTTTGAGATAATGAATTTTATTTTCCACACAACCGACAAGTTTGATTACAATAATCTAAATAGTAAAGCTACAGAAAGGCTAAAGACTGACCTTATTACGAGGGACATAAGGTTCCCGGGTCGGCTGAGTACACTTTACCAAAACTATCTTTGACCTCACCTCACATTGACGCTGAGCGAAGTACCAAGCCAGCCGATTTGCGGACAAGTTTACAGCTGTCAAGTTTGTTCAGGCAAAACCCCCTGGTTGAAGTCATGATGTATGAGATATAAGAGACTCGTTTTGCAGATAACATAAACGTCCGGGCTTAATGTTCTGCTCCTTTTCAAAATGTATGTTTAAATTATAAAAGCCTTTTAACTTTAAATTCAGCATATTTAATTATGATCCTTACTTATATACCTATTTACATACCTTATACTTTTGGTGAACTTCCTTTATGAAACCGTACCTGTGGAGCATATAAAATCACATTTCATAAAATTTATTTATAATATGTTATGACATTACTACTCCCAGGTAGGGTTGGTCACCCAGGGAGGAAAATGACCACAACCTCAAAACCTCTAAGGTTGAGAGAGGCCTAAGCCCTGCAGTGGGTGGCACTAAAGCTATATAAGATAACTTTAGGTCAAAAAAAATTATAATAATAAATAAATAAATAAATAAAATTGTAATATGTGTGCTAAAAAGGCTTAAATAATAAATAATAAATAATAATGACATTAAATAATTCATCTATTTTCGTTAGGGCTTAGAATTTAACTGAACATAAGGCCTCAGGCATTATTCTTATTTCTAATTATAATAGCAGATTCAATGAAGTCAGGATTTTGAACTTTCTAACATAGTTAAGGTACCTGTGTTGTTTTCAGATGCGCATAGTTAGTTATTGTCTTGGGACTGCGAAAGTAATTTGTATCAAAGTTCATTTATTTTTTGCCTTACATCATCTATTTAATCCCAATGACTTAGGCGATATTATAATTATTTTTTTAATATCACCTAATTCATTATTTGAAGACATGTTCCCAGGAAATTGTATCCCCATATCTGAGAAGCCACACATTATGTTTGACTAAAACATAATTTTTCGAAACGAGTTTGACAACAGTCAACCGATGTTCAAGTCAATGGTAAACCAAAAATCGGGGTATCTAGGCAGAGCCAATTGTGGTGTAGTACAGAAAAACAAGATTTTCTATAAATCAGGTTTGTAGTAGTAATCAATGGATCGTAATAAAATAATGAAGATTTACTGAAAAATTGCTAAAGAAGAAATGTAAACAAAATTTTAAATAATATTTTTTTATTTAATTGTTGTGATAAATGCGCTTGGTTCAGCATAGGCTGCTGTAAGTTTCTCTCGGCCAAGGCAATTTGTCCTTTTCTATGAGAATTTTAAAATTTATAGACTGAAAATATATGATATTATGATATAATTATCTAAACACTATATTTTTCTATACTCTATTCGAGATAACAAGCTCGACTCGTAAAACATTGCATAGCGGAAAATTCCGATAACTATCGCATTGTACAAAGCTCTTTTTTTCTAACTTAAATTTCTTTTTAAAGATAATGTTGCGTTGAAACGCTCTCAGATGCTGTTTTTTTCTATGTTTCGTGTATTTTAAATACATATGTAGAAACTAGGATATTTTTTTTCTTAATTTGTATAAACATTATTTTTACAAATTGAGACATTTGACATTGAGACATTATTTTTACAAATTGAGACATAGGTTACTTTGCAACCAATTATATTTGGAGATAGATACAACGATATTCCTGACATCGGATACCCTTCAAATAAAAGTTTAGTGAGTTATATTTTTCACTTGATAGTGTTATTTAAGCTTTCCACCAGGTTCTTCTGAATTTTCATCTAATATGTGATCTCGAAAAATCTATTCTATTTCCCTTTGTTAATAGAATACCATACGACAAATGTATGACAAATCAAGGTACTTAAACTTAAGCTACATTGCGGGGATAAATTAATAGGAACACGCACATAGATAATTCGTAATTACAATTCATGATTTGTCTACTTAACAGTAATTGGAGGCTTGCGTAGCCACTGACATTGGCTGATTTGACACTGATTGGAAGCCATATAAACGATCTATAGGGGCTACGAATAAATATGTTTATTCGGAGGATAGTGGTTTAGGCCAAATTTGTTGTATTCTATCGATGCGAGGACACAGTTGCAATTGTTTGCTCTTTATGTGGTTATATTGCATCAAACGAAATGTATACTAATAATTTATACTATCATACTAATATTATAAATACATTTTAAGGTGGCCCAACCCGGCGGGCCTAACTCATTCGCGGACACGGTACAAAACCGTGCTGTTGCGCTCTAGGACCTTCTCTGTTTCAAAGAATAAGACAGGCTCCGTTATGAGGAAGATGCAACATGTCCACAAAACAGACAATGTGCATAGTGTATGATTTGGTAAGATTTACGAAAAATTTAATTTCAAAACGACTTATAGCTAAAAGTAAACCACGACCGCTGTAGTAAAAAATCGAACAAAAACCAAATAGATTATAAATCTTGATGAAACAAGCTATGTCTGATGACTAATCTTTTTAAGATGTTCTTACTTTATCATTTCGTAATCCACCTCCAAAGTTATTGTATAAAACGCGCGAAAAATGCGAACTTTCGGACCTTATAACTTAGAAACCAAACACAATTTTACAATGCCAATGGTCATCAGACATCTAGTTCCATCAAATAAAGCTATTTTGAGCAAAATTTTGGATCTCTGACAAGAAATATGGGCGTGATCTTCTTTCCCCTTTTGTATGGGGAGATGAGCGGGATGGGCCAACTTAAGAGTCATTACAAAAATCCGCTGACAGCCAAAATGTTTATGAAAATGATCTTGTGGTTACCGTGGTTTATATAGACGCGGCCGACCACCCAGGCTCAGGGGGGTTACCTTGGTAAATAACTCGCCAAGTGTATAGAAGGTGAACCGGCAAAACAGTGATTAAATATGATGTTTAGTGGCATTTCGTACCATGCCAAGTGGTAAATGTCAGTTTACTTGGCCGAATAACACATCTATTGACAGTTAGCATGGTACGAAATGTAACTAAACTTCAGATTAAATCACTATCATGCTATTCACCCGGCGAGTTAACTTACCATGGTAACTCCCCAGGAAACATTTATCGGTTTATGAAATGGTTCTCGTATATGCGCGGTTAATGCGAACTCAGTCACGCAAGGCGAGTACGCCACGCACAGAGCTCCGGACATAGACTATGCGTTCACGATGTCCTCGTCGTTTTTGCGGTTGATGTAGACATCACCCGGGAAAGCAAGCAGGCTTGACTCAAAGCTTGGAATATAACCTTGCATTTATAATAAGATTTCTGTGGTTACCGCGGTTGATGTAAACACAACTGAATAAGGTGAGCATAAAGCTCAAAATAACAACCTTTTACGTTCAACCGCGTGGTTGCTGCGTTTGACATAACCGTAGCCGGGTAAGGTGAGAAAGCTGCATTCAAAGATCAAGGCACGGGCTTCACATTCATGGTAAGGTCTCCGTTATTGCTTTTGTGTCGATGTAGACGCCAAAGTGAAAGCAGAGCAATCTGGACGCAATTTTTGGAGCACAAACCGCGTTTATTTTAAGTTCCTCATGGTTGCTGCAGTTGATATAAACACCGTCAAAGACGGTATTCTGTACGCTAAAACACGCAATGTACTGTACGATGTGTTTATGTGTGTGGATAGCGTGCACGTTATCATAGAGTTCCAGTAACGGAATGCGGCTTCTGAAGCCGCCAGGGCACATAAGGAGAGCACAGTGTATGCAAAGCCAGGGCACAGAAGTCGCGCTCTGATAAGGTCTTCGTGGTTGCTGTGGTTGATATAACTACAGCCGGGTAAGGTGACCACTGGTAAAGGAGAGCCGGCTGGAAGCAATGTTCATGATAATGTTGAAGAATGTGATAATTAATCACGAGATCAGCATGATGTGTTTTAGCATGATATTATCGTAGATACTATGCACGATATAATTGCGTTCAAGGAACGGAATACGGCTTATATGGTGAGCACGTTGGACACAGAGCTCAGGGCACAGACCTCGCGTTCATAGTGAGGTCTTCGTGGTTGCCGCGGTTGAGGTATACGCCGCAGGGCAAGGTGAGTAAGACGGGAAGAGTGCTCAGGGCGCAAACCTCGCGATCATGATGAAATCTTCGTGGTTGCCGCGGTTGAGGTATACGCCGCAGGGCAAGGTGAGTAAGACGGGAAGAGAGCTCAGGGCGCAAACCTCGCGTTCATGGTGACGTCTTCGTGGTTGCCGCGGTTAAGGTATACGCCACAGGGCAAGGTGAGTAAGATGGAAAGAGAGCTAAGGGCACAAACCTCGCGTTCATGATGAGGTCTTCGTGGTTGCCGCGGTTGAGGTAGACGCCGCCGGGGAAGGCAAGCACGCAGGCCAGCAGCAGCAGGAGAACCTCGAGCCCCTTGCGGCCGCGGTCCACGAAGTCACCGTTGAATATGTAGGGATTCTCGGGGGATGGGAGTCCATTCTGTTAAAACATAAATTATATTTTTGGACCTAAGGGCTAAATTTAACTGAAAGAAAGATTTAGTTTTTTGCAGTTAAGTTTAAATTCATATCTTTTATTAAATTATTTGATCTTTCTGTTTTCATTCCTGTTATTATAGGATCATTTTAAAAGCGACACTGCAAATATTTAAAAAAATGCACGCACCTTTTTTTCGCTCGCTTATTTAAATAAAATCAAATTAATAAATAAATAAATCGATGCAAAAACATTAAAACATATCAAAATAAAGTTATATGATATGTAGATACCCGTCTTTTGCTACTAATTAGAAATGACAGTTATTTACAGTGCTTTCGTACTCTGAATGATAGGGCTGAGAAAACGCCCAGCGCGCACTGTCACCGCATTGAGCCTGTAAACCCCGAAAGTCTCAATGTTCCCAAAGCCACCCTTTAAAGCCCCATAGTGATCTATATACATAGGTTGCTTTCCCCCCTTACCTCAGCGATCCGCGAGCTTGCACGGAAATTAAATTCACAACGTTGATATTGCCTTTGAATTATTTCATGCAAAAAAGATCCAGCTAAATCGATTTTCCACTTGTAGAGACATTTTAATATAATTCATTATGGGTTTCAACGGTAGGAAACAACAATATATAAGCTGCAGCTGTGAGAGAGATAATATACATGTTTAAATGTGAATTATACGCGAAACATTTATAAGCGTAACCACAGATTATAGCAGGTGATAGCGGTTTACACATTTTTAGTCCATGTAATTTTTATGTATGACAAGTCTTAAAAGTATAATAAATATTCAAACTAAGCCGCGGTCACCTTTTTTTGCAAACGTTAGTAACAACCACGGAATATTGAGGAGGCAGGAAGTGAAACGTTTGTAAATTTGTTCCAGGACCGCTGTTACCGTTTTAGTTAAGACCTTTTTGCTTCGCGGATGTATAACCGTCGCAATTGGCTATCCCTTCTTAATTAATAACCAAACAACAAATCCACATTTGTTCAGTTAATATGAACCTTAACGTAATGGATCTATGTTGGAATTCCAATACTGTTGGCAATCAAATGTTACGTCACTTTCGAACACGGCCGAGCGCCTCACACGCACGCAGTCACTAACAGAGTAGCGAGACATGACCCGGCAAGCAAAGCGACGCCGCGACGCCATATTGTTTCGTAGTGTTTTTGTTGTAAGTTTTATCGCTATACATGTAAATGAAACTAAACGGTGATATGAAACTCCGCCATTATGAAGGTTGTGCACCCGGCTGTCGCGTTTACACGTTATTATGGCACAGTACGGCATTACTCCTTTTCAATTTTAGATTGTATCACGGATAAGTTAATGCACAGGAACGCCGCAGAGGAGTGAATCATGCGCGTATGAAGTGCGCGGATCCCCGCTAAAGACCGGCGCGCGAGTTCCGCCCACTTCACAATTCTTACCTCCTAATTGTTCTGTGGTAACAACTCTTCAAAAATAATAGTTTTCGTGCGAAAATTGTAAATATCACGTTGCCATATCTTATAATTAACTGATTGAAATTGCCATCAATATTTTCATAAAAACCAGTCGATAATTCTAAGTTCGACGTCTTATAAACTTCGCTTGCTGCTTCTCCGAATAGGCACTTCTCTAAGTTCATAACTAGCACTGTTTTGTATCTACATACTCAAACGGGAGAGATTCTCAATTTAAATGTATGAAGCGACAATCCCGGGATATTCGCTCAACAAGCTTTGCATAGTCGAACACTGCTCTTGTAAATATGCCTTTACACATCAATGTTGCTAGATTCTATAGACTTTTTTCTTTGTAAAAAAAATATTATTAGTTCTTCTATGTGGGTTCTACTGCACTTCTCCCGTGCTTGTCGTATGAGGCGACTAAGCGATTTATCTTTAGTGATTCTTATTCCACGTACAACGATAGTTCTCCTTCCTTACTTACTAGATGTTAGGTTTAATCCCGACCGCGTTGGTGTCATAGCATTAAATGAACGATGGTCGAAACATCAATGAAAAATTTCAGTTGTTTTCAATACAGTTCAGTGTAGGCGTGCAATAGCACCTTAGCTCCTATGTCTGTCCGTCCTTCTATAAGCGGGCTTCTCATGAACCTTAGTTAGTAAACAGTAGAAATTTTAAATCGTAAAATGTTTAATTAAAATTCTATTGACGCCATAACAACAAATTGTCTGATAAGAAAATAAAATAAAATAAAGGGATTCCTGTACAAAAGGCGAGATTTTTTGCCATGTTAAGAAACCCTTGAGTTAGAATCCTTTCCTTTTTTCGTTTGAAGGAACAGAGCCCTAAAAATGTTCTTATGGTACGGAACTCCCGCTGTCCTGTTTTCAACGCTCGCTCCTGCCCCCCGCGTAATCTAGAGCACCATAGACAAATGAAGCCACTCCGAACGAAATCGGCAGAACGACGGTCAACAGGCGCTTCTGTCAATCACGCAACATCGCAAATTGGACGAGGGTCGGACCTTGTTTACTTGACACTAGCGCCCTGACTGTGCCCACTTTGTCAACTTAGGTATTATACGATTCCAATGAAGTTAAATCCGCGGAAATCGTGACAGACGTGGAAGAAGTTGCTGCGCTCGCATATCTGTGTACCCGGAGTATGACGGGTTAATATTTTAGCTATATATTGTCTGGCTTCTAAATAAGAATAATGCTCAAGAAGGAAGAACACAAACAATATTATATTAAGAATAAGACGTAAGAAGAAAGAAGACATACAATATATCGCTCGATTGATTTAAGTTAAGGTACGCTAAAGCACATTTCATAGCCGCATGTCGTCGTTGTCACCATACTGTACTACGCTTGCTATAAGGCGGTTTGAAATGTAAAAAAAGAGGTGTGCGTGATCTCAACTTAAATCAACCGAGCTATACTGAGTAAACCTTTGCTAGCGTCGCGTGGAGAAAAGTATCTCTTTAGCATATTTCTGTCTTCTTCATGGAGGTGAGTAATTTCCTCACCTCCATGTTCTTCCTATTAAGAATAAAACTCAATAAGGAAGAACAGACATTATTATATTAAGAATAAAACGTAAGAAGGAAGAATACATAAAATATCAGAGACGATGCACTCCAGCCTTAGTGTTCGTATTATTTAAATACAGTTTTAAAATTCCGCGATCAAGAAAACGATGCAGCCAACGGGAATTGTTACGCTGGCGCGTCGTAGCTACGAGACGCGACGGCACCGGACGCGCTGCGAAAATTCATTGATCAAACGAAGTGAGGTGATATGGGTTCATTGCCAATATTTAGGTATCCATGCCAACGACAAAGTAAGCTTACAATTTTTGATGGAAAAAAATAAGTAAAAATTTATGTTGATAGAAAACATTTGAGCACAGTCGTTTCGGACTGATGTCGGGATGAACCTAACATTTAAGTTATATGAGTTCCCCTTAAAAACTTTCATCATTAATTACTTACTACGTTTTAGATTCTGAACTGCGTTAGTTTTTTATTAATTTTGACTTAATTAATACTCCTTAATTACTAAACTCATCCAGATATTTTCCAGGTCTGAGTAGCGGAAGGATTGGTAAATTTCCAAAGATCGAATTCTAGAAAATTCCCATATCACAGAGAGATGGTGGTGATGTATACCAAAAGCAATTCCATACACGCCGCGCTGGCGGACCATACGTGAAACTAGATATCTGCTTTCGCAATGATTGAAGTATCCCCTAAAGTAAACCTGGGAGTGCCTGTTCATAGCCCTCGAATGAAATGGAATTCGGTTTGCCTAAGTCGCACATATGTACATACTTAAGTGTATGAAACTTGCACTAATGATATCTTACGAGTACTTTAGACTATTTTTACTTAAGTATGATTAAAACTCAAATAAATTGTCTCCATCAACCTCTTAAATCCCAAACGATCTTATTAATCTACTTAAAAAGGTTTTTTTATGTGACTGGACATGGATGGCTAATACCACATCCCATGATATTAGCATCCTTCAAGGAATTAGGTGCCATGTTAGGACTTTCCCTTTAGGATCACTGGATGCCGCTTCGACTATCCTTTCATCCAATGCAATGGTACCAACACCATTTCCGCTCACATGTGCTCTGTAAATATGTTTCGTCATTCTTTCGTCACCCGAACGAACGAATGTTCCATACATAATATAATGTAATATTATATACGGGGTGTTGCAACGGCCACTATATACACTTTGGGAAATGATTATTAGGTTTGAAATTAATAAAAAAGTTTTATAGCTTTTTTCTGAATATCTTCTGAATAAAAAGTTTCACTTTCCATACAAAGTTTAGTGTACAAATAATTCCGTAACGATATGACAATGTTGTATGTAATTGGACATGGATGGCTAATAACATGACATTAGCCTGACAGGCCACGTAGAATTTTAATTTTAAGGATTTCAAAATGTTCCCTGCCCAGAGCTTCCTTATTCGCGAATTCGAAAACAAATTTTAAAAAAACTTTCTCGGCAACTATATAAAAAAAACTTTTTGTCTTGAAGAAACATGGATTATTACAATCCCGAAATATATGTAGTGTCCGTTGCAACACTCTGTATCATCAACTTTACTAATGTCGTACTGTTGTTGCGGCTTATTTTAGGCATGACAAATATACGTATAATAAACGCCCAAGGCGATGTGCCTATAGAGGGTTCACCAAGTTAATCCAAGCAGGATTAAGTCAGCTAAGGAGGAAGCCATTTTTTTCACCCGTAGCGAATTGTCACGTGACATTGCTTTACTTTTCATTATCACAATAATCTACCTACAGGCAGAGATGAAATTCATTGGAATTTGAAGGGTCGCTGGATATAAATCCATTGCAGCACTTTTTTTAATAAACCTTACATTACATTGCCAAGCCCAACACACCACATTACCAAAGGAAAGACGTGCCAGGACCTTTCGTATAAAGCATGGCTGAATTGAACTGGATGGAAAACAAGGACGTTTATGCCGTTTCGACTATCTTTTCATCCAATGCAATGGTACCAACTCCATTTCCGCTCACATGTGCTCTGTAAATATGTTTAGTCATTCTTTCGTCACCCGAACGAACGAATGTTCGTTCGTGAATAATATAAACGTTTAGTGTACAAAAAGTTACTTTCTAGATATAAACATCTGGTCGACGGTAGCTAGCTGACCCGGTCCGTGACGAAGTAATTATTAGTATTATCTTTGGTGACAGCGTAAACAATGAATACAAATTCCTATATAACAGCAGTACGTCAAAACAAAGCGTTTTCATATTTTGCATCGCAGAGTAATAATTTCAGTTACAGGGCGCGTTGGCGGGCGAGGCGGCCATAAATATTGTCTGTTGAAGGGCGCGGAGCGGGACGGGCGGGTGCCGGGGATACGGGGGGGGGGGGGGGGGTAGAAAGGAGATGATAATCAGCAGACGAACAAAAGAGCGGTCAAAATTAACGAGCTCCGACACCCAGTAGTTTTAAAATGTTCTTAAGGTGGCTCTTCCCGGCGGGACTAACTCATTCGCGGGCACGCTACAAAACCGTGTTATGGCACTCTGGGACCTTCTCTGTTTCAAAGAAAAAGACAGGCTCCGTGCTGGGTGTCCATTCAGAGTAAGAGTGAGTTAGAATTCGCCACTAAATATCAACTCACTTTTTTAAATAGTTAATGTTTCCACACTTCTAGAACATCAGTTAGGTAAAAATCTGGTTTGTCCCGTAAATCCGTTGGAAGTATAAATAACGGTTCCGTTATTTAAATAATAATATATTTCCCAGCTATTTTTAGGTTAACTCACTCCCGAACTCGAACTCACTCTTGCTCTGAATGGACCCCCTGAGGAGGATGGAACATGTCTACAAAGCAGACAATGCGCATAGTGTTTGATTTGGTAAGATTTACGAAAATTTTAGTTACAAAATGGCTTATAGCTCAAAGTAAATTACGACCTCTGCAGTCAAAAATCCAACAAAAACTAAATTGATTGTAAATGTTTTAATTTTATCGATGAGCAATCCACTATTGTAGTATTGTATAAAACGCGCGAAAAATACGAACTTTCGGACCTTGTAACTTAGAAACCAAACACTATTTTACAATGCCAATGGTCATCAGACATCTAGTTTGATCAAAAAAAGCTGCTTTGAGTATACCTAAGTTTGGATCTCTGACAACAAATATGCGCATGATCTTCTTTCCAAGTTTGTATGGGGAGTTGAGCGGGAAGGGCCACGTATGTAAGTAAGGTATGTATGTTCTTAAGGTTCCGCTGGAATATTACGAACCCAGTATTGCTGCATATCAGAACATAATTTTCGGATTCAAGTCCATGTCTGCTAGACATCACCGAAACCAGTGTGCCCAAAACCAGTGAAGTCCAAAACCGAAAATATTAGAACATAAATTAGAAACTTTTTAGGTACTTTTTTTTTGTATGTAACTGGACTTGAATGGAAATACCACACCCAAAGTCATGATATTATCCCAACACACCGCATTCCCAAAGCATAGTAACGAATCCATGCCAGGATCTACCCTTTATGAGCACGGCTACATGGAACTGAATGAAAAACACGGACATATTATCATTGCCGTTTCGACAATATTTCCATAGAATGCGATGGTACACACCTGGGAAAGCTTAACAATAACCCCTAATAGGGGAGGGGACCTAGAATTTTACATGGATTTCGAACCATGTTTCTTAACAAAATACCCTGATCCAACTCAGAAATATAAATAAAGTGATGAAAGATCGGGACCGGGATTTGAACCGATGACTTCTGGCAGGGAATGCAAGTCACTAGAAATTCAGTACTACTTCAAAAAATTATGATTATTGGATATTTATTCATAATCAGCAGAATATTTCAATCCCACTAATGTATTGTAATGTAATGCAAACAATATTAATATTTTTCAATTCTGGTCTTAGGGTGAGATAAATAGACGTAACAGAAACTAAGACTAACGGAAAGTAGTACTTTGTGACGTCACTTTGACACATTTTGTATGGACGCAATCTCAAATTAAGGCTGAGATAAATAGTCGTAACAAAAACTAAGACTAACGGAAAGTAGTACTTTGTGACGTCAATTTGCATCACTTTGAGATTTCGTCAATACAAAATGTGTCAAAGTGACGTCACAAAGTACTACTTTTCCTTAGTCTTAGTTTCTGTTACGACTATTTATCTCAGCCTAAGTACTACTTTTCGTTAGTCTTAGTTTTTGTTACGACTATTTATCTCAGCCTTAGTCTCATCATCTTGAACCATCAGTTATATATATTAGGCCTACGTTTGTCCTAGGATATCTAATTAACAGCAAATATGAAGTTTCTATTTGTGGTAAAGCGCTGTCTGACAACGTGTTAGGACTGTGTAGACAGCTCATCACTTGTCTACACCTGTCCGAACTTTCGCAAATGGATATGATGGTGCGGCATCTTGTTTTCACTTCGTACACGATTCTCAATGTGCGTATCGGATTGTTTATTAACTTAGCGCTAATTAACATTACTGGAATGGCTAAAAAAGGCTAACCCGTCAAGCGGAGTGTGAGAGGATATCGTTGAGACTAGCATGATGAAACCCATCGCGGTCGTCCTTTTCCAACGACTCAATTCGAACTAACCATCTTCCTCAACCAAAAAAAAATGATAAGCTCGCGTTTGCTTCCTTGCGGTCAAGGAATTTCTATTTTCTCGCTAAATTCCACTCGACAAATTCCAAAAACATATTATATCGAGCACGGAATATTTTGTCGATGACTCGCACTTCATGTGGCTTGGAGTCGTATCAAAAATTGGTCAGATATTGCATGTCAACTGGGTTAAAAAATATGGTTATAAAATGATGTCTAATTAATTAAAAAACATTTCAATTTTATTAATCTATTGCGAATTTTTTAATTACGCTCGCAAAGTTTTAAAATGTCAAAATGTACCTATGTCAACTCAAAATAATAGTATCTTGATCGTAGTTAAAATATTAGAAAATGTTGTGGTAAAGAAAAATTTTCCCCCGCTTTCTGATAAATGTTTTGGCTCATTACGTTATTTCAAATACATGCATCCAGATACAATCCTACACCCATACACATACGTCACAGGCTGATCTTATTGTGAGTCGAGCATTGACATATACCTGTACATATCACTGGAGTCGAGTTTTATAACGGCTGCAAAATATCATTATTAGGAAATGAATTTCGCACATTGTAGTGCGGCAGTTTAGCTAGGATATTTCAACATATTGTGCACTTTTTGAAAATAGTACCAAAGGCACAGAGACCAAAAGACCAATAAAAATGAAAAAAAAAATGTCCCCACCGGCCAAAGAGACCCTGCGGGTCCAATTATAAATGTACAGGACCGAAGGTGGAAGCCGACGATGGGCCTACCCCTAACTCGCGCAATACTCTAAGGCCCTAGTCCCAGTTGTCACCTAAATTGGCGTTTACCCCAAACCGATCGACTGGCGTTTTTAATTGTATGGAGAAATTGTTAAGCGAACCAACATTTGCGAGTCCGAGTTTGATTTGACAGCTTACTCACCGTCGTCGCGGCGTCGCTGTAAATACATTGAAGTTGCCGTTTATTCCGACTTCTCGTTTTCATACAAATCAATATTCATACAAATAAGTTTGACTTGGACAGCTTGAAGAAGTAAAGCCACAAAATTTCTAGTAAAAACTGTTTTTTTATAATTTATTGTATAAACACGAAATAAAATTTAAATTAATATTCTAACAATCTAACAATAACAATTTAAATTAATAATCTAACATCTAACAGTAAAATTTAAATTAAAACTAAAACTAAAGAAAAATGTGGATCGGAGAACGATCCAATGAAATATGTTGCGTTATAGGTAAAATATTTCATTGAAGGCAGCCGATGTTTGCCCCAAAGTGCCTAGAACACTCGCCGCGTTGCCTCTTTGATTTTCGAGGGCGATTCTACGGATAAAAAAGGCTTTTGCACGACAATCGCCAGACTTCTCCACTAGGAGTTTTCCGATGTCATTTGCAAAAGCCTTAGCGCCTGGTGACCAAGGTCCAAAGGTCTCGACGGCGAAAGGCTGAAATTCAGAACGGTCAAACAGAGATGTGTACTTAGACACTTTAAGAATGGCTGCCTTGGTCGCGGTCGCTCCGGCCACTCGGGATGTGTCGTGCACATGGGACGGTGCCAAGGTATCAACGCTCGTCGCATCCCATGTCAAAGGTCTGCCTCGACTTGTATTTACGTTTTTACGTTTTAATTTAAGTGAGAGCTCGTACTGCCCCTATCTGATCGAGCCCTCCAAATAGGGACTATTTAGCCCGACAATAGGAACTAGTTACCATGCCAGAATCTTCTTTAAATAGCACGCTTACAGTAGACTGGGTGGAATACCAGGATCATTTTGCATCGCCCCTTCCAACATTGTTCATGCGATCCAACCGAGTCAAAATGTAACCTATACCTCATACGGTTACTGTACTATACCTATACGGTTTAACGTGAAACCATGAACGACAAATCTATAAGTGTGCTCACAGGAAATGCACGGAAAGAAATTCAATGTGATCACTTCCACACAGCACAATAATAAAAAAACCGGCCAAGTGCGAGTCGGACTCGCACACGAAGTGTTCCGTACCATCGTACTAGATTTAACATCAAAATCCCCCATTTTTTGTATGGGGGGCCCGCTTTAACTTCTATTATTTTTTAATATTATCTCTTTCTTGTTATAGCGGCAAAATAAATACACACTCTGTGAAAATTGGAGCTGCCTACCTATTACGGTCCATGAGATACAGCTCTGTGACAGACAGATGGACGGACGGACGCACGGACAGCAGAGGCTTAGTAATAGGGTTCCGTTGGTTTCCCAAATTTCTCATTGAACAGAAATGATGTCCACTGCTCCAACCAACTGAGCTATCCCGATAATTACGTCAGTCAACGAATTTCTCTATTATATTCGAATCGACACAATGCTTCCCCTATCTTCTGCTAGATGGCGCTGATCATGTTTTTATGTATTGATCCTACGCTAAGGCATTTTGACTGCAATGACTGATGTATCAATCATATTGCTGTCGTCACCAAAGTCGATTTTGGTAACGGACACTAAGAGTCAGCTTGGATTTAACTTGATAATTTTATGTATTTAATGGATACGATATTGCCGTTATCTTATTAATATGAGCTTCATCGACATCTACATTTGAAGCATTGTAATCAGATTTTGAAAATGATCTGAAAAAGTATTAGTCGTGGCATTCATCGGAAGCATGTTACGGCAATATCATATCCATTAAATACATAAAATTATCAAGAAATTATGTACTTTGTAAGAGATTGAGTCGATTTCGTTCTACCGTGAGTAATGTAATCAAAGTTAGTTGACAGCTAACAAATTCATCAAACGACCTTCATCCGCCTTCATCAGATGAAAATTGACTCACGAACGACACGAACATTTCCTGCGCCACTTCCTTTCTCGGATTAACTCGTCCGTACATCTAATAGATGAAAGCTGGATTAATTATGAATTATTATACGACATTAAATATTTTCAATAACTGATTTTAAGAATTGATGGATCAATGGACATCTGAAGTAATTTTTTTCCGAGAATCTTATCTAAACCAGATCTCTACGTGGAATCATACATAAGGTGCTTAATAACGTTCATTTCATTATTTATTTTAGTACTTTAGAAGAAATAATATTTTACAAAATTTCACTCAACTTCAAAAAAACTAATTAATATTTATTCCAAAGCGTCAATCAAGAATGATTTTCGGAGATCACTTGATTTTATTTGATGTCACGCATGTAATACCAAACGGAACTAATCTTTAGTTGCATTTCGTAGATATAGGCGATTTAGATTACAAATATAACTTTAGGTACATTTAATAATCTAATAAAAAACCGACCTGTTATTGTTGTATAATTAATAGGTATCAAAATATCCAGACATTCAGTATACTCATCAGCAGGTACATACCAATATCGATTGTGTATAGCCAATCTAGCTAACGCAACCACTTGGAGCAGGCAGACTGAGATATTTAGCATCAGAGGGCTGGACTCTACACTGTGAACCCAGATTCAGCCATTTACCTTATCGTGACCAAAAATGACGTGACCTCCCGGAATGCATGAATTTTCATGCAAATTTAGGAATAACAGCTGTTATTAATACAAAAATCCGGCCAAGTGCGACTCGGACTCGCACATGAAGGGTTCCGTACATGATTTAACTCAAAAAATCTGTTTTGACCCCCCTTATTTTTTATATTTTTTTAATTGTGCCTATTTGTTGTTATAACGGCAAAATCAATACACATTCTGTGAAAATTTCAGCTGCCTACGTATTACGGTTAATGAGATACAGCCCTGTGACAGACGGACGGACGACCGGACAGCGGAGGCTTAGCAATAGGGTTCAGTTGGCACCCTTTGGGTACGGAACCCTAAAAATAAAAAAGGCAGGTCTCGTGGGACACTCGGTAGGAACGGAGTCCTTTCGCTATATAATATGTATTTCGTAAAGTCGGACGGAATAACATTTTACACAGTCGTCAAGTTAAACACGAGATTACGCTTAAGGCCGCGTATGAAGCTAGACAAATTCCCGATTTCCCCCCCTCCGCTCCGCTAGACGCCAACGCAGCAGTGGCGCCGTGAATCTTAGGACAAAACTGAAATGAGATATTGTTAGAGCGACACCTATACGCCGTCGCTGGAACTTCGTGAAAGTTGTATCGATCCCGCGGCAAGTCGTCAATGATCATACAACCAATCACAAGGCTCGAGATCACCCGCCATATTATTCACATTGCTGCTAGAAAACAGCCACCATTTCGTCAGATCTCTACTTCATGAAAGGATTTACTATTTTCACATTGATCGTCAGTAGCTGGTTGGTGTAGCGCGTGAGACGTCTTATCTACAGTTATTGTTCGATGGGGGATGTCGGTTCGAATCCTGTATGTTACAATTTTTTTTTTCTGTTTTTTTACTTTTTATTGTTATTGGTGCATAGTATATAATTATAGCGTGAGTTAGACTTAATTGATTTACACATATAAAAAAATATTACATAATAATAGGTTTTGGTAAAAGTTTTTACCTGAGAAACAATTTTAAAAAGTATAAACGTCATTTGATACAATAAAAAGTAAAATAACACTTTTAAAAAGGATATACGTGAGACGATGGAGAAATAATTTCCATACAACGAGCGCGCAAAAAATGATGCCACGCGACTTACAACATTATATCGCCGTTCTAGCGCCGTAACGCAGTGATGAAAACGGAGAAAAATCTAATTTTTTGTCTCCCAAATTGATAGGTAAATTGATAAAAATAAGAATTATTTTTCAATAAACCTGATGGTCGTAACGTCATTCTTCATTAGTAGTGAGAGCCGAAACAAAGGCCAAATTCCTCCCGCAGCACAAGTGAAGTAAATTTCCTTTTTTGTACTAAGCAGGTACCTACGTCGCTTATTCCAAGGAATGTGACAAGTAGTGTCGACACTTTTTAGGGTTCCGTACCCAAAGGGTGAAAACGGAACCCTATTACTAAGCCTCTGCTCTCCGTCCGTCCGTCCGTCCGTCCGTCCGTCCGTCCATCCGTCCGTCCGTCCGTCCGTCCGTCCGTCCGTCCGTCTGTCACAGGGCTCTATCTCATGAACCGTAATAGGTAGGCAGCTGAAATTTTCACAGAGTGTGTATTTATTTTGCCGCTATAACAACAAATAGGTAAATTAAAAAAAAATATTAAAGTTAAAGGGGGGCCCATACAAAAGAAACGTGATTTTTGGTGTTGATGGTACGGAACCCTTCGTGTGCGAGTCCGACTCGCACTTGGCCCGTTTTTTTAGTTCAATTTGCTCTCCTGTGGTCGCCTGGTACGCAGTATCCTCCATTTAGCTGCTATTTGCCGCGGCAGCGAGTGCCGCGTCTTTTGTCGTTTGAACATCTTTTGTTCGACGTTGGCGACGTTGTCGTCGTTGTTCGTTGTTGTTGATGTCGAAAACGGAACCCTATGCGCGCTCGTCGATTGTATCTCGTTCACTCGCGTCAGTCGCGCGGTCGCGCCGCGCCGAAGTGTCTTATAATATTTGGACGCTCGTCCGCTCCGCTGTAGCGCCACAGAGCAGCGCTGTGAAACAATCGAATAATGTAGATTTGTATTCGAATGAATCGAATAACGGGAACAATCGAATAATTCGATTGATTTTATTCGCAATCGCCTATCGCTAGTCTACGACCAGTGTTTCCAATAATAAAACGAAAACAAATGTTGACATGACAGACAGTTTTTTTTTTTTTTTTATGTGACTGGACATGGATGGCTAATACCACAAGTTCTGTCATGGTATTAGCCCAACACACCACATGGGAACTAGGTGCCATGCCAGGACCTTCCTTATAGATCAGGTCGGGGCGTTTATTTTGAGTGGTCGCATGATGGGTCTAAGACCAGTGTTTCCCATGATATAACAAAAAACAATTTTGACATGACAGGCAGGTAGATTAGGTCGGGGCGTTTATTTTGAGTCGTCGCATGATGGGTCTACGACCAGTGTTTCCCATGATATAACGAAAACAAATTTTGACATGACAGACAGGTAGATCAGGTCGGGACGTTTAATTTGAGTGGTCGCATCATGGGTCTACAACCAGTGTTTCCCATGATATAACGAAAACAAATTTTGACATGACAGACAGGTAGATCAGGTCGGGGCGTTTATTTTGAGTGGTCGCATGATGGGTCTACGACCAGTGTTTTCCATGATACAACGAAAACAAATTTTGACATGACAGACGGGTAGATCAGGTCGGGACGTTTAATTTGAGTGGTCGCATCATGGGTCTACAACCAGTGTTTCCCATGATATAACGAAAACAAATGTTGACATGACAGACAGGTAGATCAGGTCGGGGCGTATAATTTGAGTGGTCGCATCATGGGTCTACAACCAGTGTTTCCCATGATATAACGAAAACAAATTTTGACATGACAGACAGGTAGATCAGGTCGGGGCGTTTATTTTGAGTGGTCGCATGATGGGTCTACGACCAGTGTTTCCCATGATATAACGGAAACAAATTTTGACATGACAGACGGGTAGATCAGATCGGGACGTTTATTTTGAGTGGTCGCATGATGGGTCTACGACCAGTGTTTCCCATGATATAACGGAAACAAATTTTGACATGACAGACGGGTAGATCAGATCGGGACGTTTATTTTGAGTGGTCGCATGATGGGTCTACGACCAGTGTTTCCCATGATATAACGAAAACCAATTTTGACATGACAAACAGGTAGATCAGGTCGGGGCGTTTATTTTGAGTGGTCGCATGATGGGTCTAAGACCAGTGTTTCCCATGATATAACAAAAAACAATGTTGACATGACAGACAGGTAGATCAGGTCGGGGCGTTTATTTTGAGTGGTCGCATGATGGGTCTACGACCAGTGTTTCCCATGATATAACGGAAACGAATTTTGACATGACAGACGGGTAGATCAGATCGGGACGTTTACTTTGAGTGGTCGCATCGTGGATCTACGACCAGTGTTTCCCAAGATATAACGAAAACTAATTTTGACATGACAGACAGGTAGATCAGGTCGGGGCGTTTATTTTGAGTGGTCGCATGATGGGTCTACTACCAGTGTTTCCTATGATATAACGAAAACCAATTTTGACATGACAAACAGGTAGATCAGGTCGGGGCGTTTATTTTGAGTGGTCGCATGATGGGTCTAAGACCAGTGTTTCCCATGATATAACAAAAAACAATGTTGACATGACAGACGGGTAGATCAGGTCGGGACGTTTAATTTGAGTGGTCGCATCATGGGTCTACAACCAGTGTTTCCCATGATATAACGAAAACAAATTTTGACATGACAGACAGGTAGATCAGGTCGGGGCGTTTAATTTGAGTGGTCGCATCATGGGTCTACAACCAGTGTTTCCCATGATATAACGAAAACAAATTATGACATGACAGACAGGTAGATCAGGTCGGGGCGTTTATTTTGAGTGGTCGCATGATGGGTCTACGACCAGTGTTTCCCATGATATAACGGAAACAAATTATGACATGACAGACGGGTAGATCAGATCGGGACGTTTATTTTGAGTGGTCGCATGATGGGTCTACGACCAGTGTTTCCCATGATATAACGGAAACAAATTTTGACATGACAGACGGGTAGATCAGATCGGGACGTTTATTTTGAGTGGTCGCATGATGGGTCTACGACCAGTGTTTCCCATGATATAACGAAAACCAATTTTGACATGACAAACAGGTAGATCAGGTCGGGGCGTTTATTTTGAGTGGTCGCATGATGGGTCTAAGACCAGTGATTCCCATGATATAACAAAAAACAATGTTGACATGACAGACAGGTAGATTAGGTCGGGGCGTTTATTTTGAGTGGTCGCATGATGGGTCTACGACCAGTGTTTCCCATGATATAACGGAAACAAATTATGACATGACAGACGGGTAGATCAGATCGGGACGTTTATTTTGAGTGGTCGCATGATGGGTCTACGACCAGTGTTTCCCATGATATAACGGAAACAAATTTTGACATGACAGACGGGTAGATCAGATCGGGACGTTTATTTTGAGTGGTCGCATGATGGGTCTACGACCAGTGTTTTCCATGATACAACGAAAACAAATTTTGACATGACAGACGGGTAGATCAGGTCGGGACGTTTAATTTGAGTGGTCGCATCATGGGTCTACAACCAGTGTTTCCCATGATATAACGAAAACAAATTTTGACATGACAGACAGGTAGATCAGGTCGGGGCGTTTAATTTGAGTGGTCGCATCATGGGTCTACAACCAGTGTTTCCCATGATATAACGAAAACAAATTATGACATGACAGACAGGTAGATCAGGTCGGGGCGTTTATTTTGAGTGGTCGCATGATGGGTCTACGACCAGTGTTTCCCATGATATAACGGAAACAAATTATGACATGACAGACGGGTAGATCAGATCGGGACGTTTATTTTGAGTGGTCGCATGATGGGTCTACGACCAGTGTTTCCCATGATATAACGGAAACAAATTTTGACATGACAGACGGGTAGATCAGATCGGGACGTTTATTTTGAGTGGTCGCATGATGGGTCTACGACCAGTGTTTCCCATGATATAACGAAAACCAATTTTGACATGACAAACAGGTAGATCAGGTCGGGGCGTTTATTTTGAGTGGTCGCATGATGGGTCTAAGACCAGTGTTTCCCATGATATAACAAAAAACAATGTTGACATGACAGACAGGTAGATCAGGTCGGGGCGTTTATTTTGAGTGGTCGCATGATGGGTCTACGACCAGTGTTTCCCATGATATAACGGAAACAAATTATGACATGACAGACGGGTAGATCAGATCGGGACGTTTATTTTGAGTGGTCGCATGATGGGTCTACGACCAGTGTTTCCCATGATATAACGGAAACAAATTTTGACATGACAGACGGGTAGATCAGATCGGGACGTTTATTTTGAGTGGTCGCATGATGGGTCTACGACCAGTGTTTCCCATGATATAACGAAAACCAATTTTGACATGACAAACAGGTAGATCAGGTCGGGGCGTTTATTTTGAGTGGTCGCATGATGGGTCTAAGACCAGTTATTCCCATGATATAACAAAAAACAATGTTGACATGACAGACAGGTAGATTAGGTCGGGGCGTTTATTTTGAGTGGTCGCATGATGGGTCTACGACCAGTGTTTCCCATGATATAACGGAAACAAATTATGACATGACAGACGGGTAGATCAGATCGGGACGTTTATTTTGAGTGGTCGCATGATGGGTCTACGACCAGTGTTTCCCATGATATAACGGAAACAAATTTTGACATGACAGACGGGTAGATCAGATCGGGACGTTTATTTTGAGTGGTCGCATGATGGGTCTACGACCAGTGTTTTCCATGATACAACGAAAACAAATTTTGACATGACAGACGGGTAGATCAGGTCGGGACGTTTAATTTGAGTGGTCGCATCATGGGTCTACAACCAGTGTTTCCCATGATATAACGAAAACAAATTTTGACATGACAGACAGGAAGATCAGGTCGGGGCGTTTAATTTGAGTGGTCGCATCATGGGTCTACAACCAGTGTTTCCCATGATATAACGAAAACAAATTATGACATGACAGACAGGTAGATCAGGTCGGGGCGTTTATTTTGAGTGGTCGCATGATGGGTCTACGACCAGTGTTTCCCATGATATAACGGAAACAAATTATGACATGACAGACGGGTAGATCAGATCGGGACGTTTACTTTGAGTGGTCGCATCATGGGTCTACGACCAGTGTTTCCCATGATATAACGGAAACAAATTTTGACATGACAGACGGGTAGATCAGATCGGGACGTTTATTTTGAGTGGTCGCATGATGGGTCTACGACCAGTGTTTCCCATGATATAACGAAAACCAATTTTGACATGACAAACAGGTAGATCAGGTCGGGGCGTTTATTTTGAGTGGTCGCATGATGGGTCTAAAACCAGTGTTTCCCATGATATAACAAAAAACAATGTTGACATGACAGACAGGTAGATTAGGTCGGGGCGTTTATTTTGAGTGGTCGCATGATGGGTCTACGACCAGTGTTTTCCATGATATAACGAAAACAAATTTTGACATGACAGACGGGTAGATCAGGTCGGGACGTTTAATTTGAGTGGTCGCATCATGGGTCTACAACCAGTGTTTCCCATGATATAACGAAAACAAATTTTGACATGACAGACAGGTAGATCAGGTCGGGGCGTTTATTTTGAGTGGTCGCATGATGGGTCTACGACCAGTGTTTCCCATGATATAACGGAAACAAATTTTGACATGACAGACGGACAGATCAGATCGGGACGTTTACTTTGAGTGGTCGCATCGTGGATCTACGACCAGTGTTTCCCAAGATATAACGAAAACTAATTTTGACATGACAGACAGGTAGATCAGGTCGGGGCGTTTATTTTGAGTGGTCGCATGATGGGTCTACTACCAGTGTTTCCCATGATATAACGAAAAAAAAATTTTGACATGACAGGAAGTTAGATCAGGTCGGGGCGTTTATTTTGAGTGGTCGCATGATGGGTCTGCGACCAGTGTTTCCCATAATATAACGAAAACTTATTTTGACATGACAGACAGGTAGATCAGGTCGGGGCGTTTATTTTGAGTGGTCGCATGATGGGTCTACGACCAGTGTTTCCCAAGACATAACGAAAACAAATTTAGACATGACAGACAGGTAGATCAGGTCGGGACGTTTACTTTGAGTGGTCGCATCATAGGTCTACGACCAGTGTTTCCCATGATATAACGAAAACAAATTTTGACATGACAGGGAAGGTAAATCAGGTCGGAGCGTTTATTTTGAGTGGTCGCATGATGGGTCTACGACAAATGTTTTCCCAGATATAGCGAAAACATATTTGGTCATGACTTGACATGTACAACACATGAAATTGAACTGAACCGTTCCTCCGAGATTAATATTGGAGTTTCTTTTCGTCATAGAATTTATTTATTATTTATTATATAATATTAATTTTTATTATTATTTTATTTTAGCTATTTGTTGTTATAGCGGTAAAATAAATACACACTCCGTGAACATTTCAGCTGCCTACCTAAGGCCCTGTGACAGACGGACGGACGGACGGACAGCGGAGGCTTAGTAATAGGGTTTCGTTTTCACCCTTTGGGTGCGGTACCCTAAAAACGAACCAACAAAACAAAACATATTATTTATGTCATTTATTCTTTTCACGGAGTTTTCCTTCTGTTCATGTTATTCATTATTCTGTGCCGCCGACAAAAACTACAAAAATCCGCCCGCCGCCGAGCTATCTGCCAAGGTCATGTGACTTGTCCTGTTGCGACCCGTCCGCAATGGACGTACTTGCAGACGCACGTTCCACGGGGAGGCGGATATTTACGGCCGCCCCAATACTCGTAGTGCCCGCTAGGCTTGAGAAGGAGAATTTAGCATAATTACGTAACGATAGTCGTGGCACAATGGTTTTAGTGTCGTATTTTTGCTGCGAAGTTGAGAACCACACATATCGAAGTTCGGTTCCTGGAAACATCACTTTTTTTATATTATAAAAAATATTTTATTTATTTATGATATTTTTATTTATTTATATCTTGCTAACCGAACGTTACTAACCAGTCTCAATTATTTCGGCTTTAGACCTCAATAACATTTGATTGAGAATTGTACAGCGCCATCTATGAAGTTCAGCTGATGCTCGTAGGAATTTGGTTCGGAACTTTGTTACTGTCGCGATCCCGAAAGCGATCTCCGCGTGCGGAGAGTCGTGCGGAGAGGCGTGCGCCCGCTTCGAAACATCGCAGCGGACTGAGGCTACCGAAATGGCGATAGATAGTCGCCAAGAGAACGAAAGGGAAAGGGATACTTTACGGTGCTCAGAAATTTTGTCGTAAGTCCAAAATTCATTTTTTTGATGCTTTGAATGAAAAATTGTGTCCAAATGCAACAATAATCATTCCAAAATTTGAAAATCATGATGCAAATATAATGTGAGATTACTAGTACTGTAATTAACACCAATTCTGAGAAATAAAGCATAATGTGAAAAAATCGACCTATTTTCGCGATTTTTTTCTATCGGGCCAATGTTATGCTATTGGAACAATAATCATTCAGATTAAGCGGATATAAGTGAAGTTTCATATAACGCAATTTTAGCATGATTAGTTCAATATTCTCTGAGAAATTAAGACAAAGCTAAGTGCGATTTAGCTTCATACGGAGCCTTAAAGCGCTAGACGCCCATTTTAATGATATAGACACAGTGTTGCAGGGCGCTTAGTTTGCATTTCGGTCCCAATGTAATGCATTGCATTAGCCAACCACCAGCGCCGAAACGATAACACCGTTACCTGTCCCTTTCTTCGCTCGTCTTTTCATTCGTGAAAAAGAAGACGTTGACAGGAGGTCTGGAGCACTATCTCTGTCACAGCAAAAATGTTGTTTGGATACTAGTTCCCGTGTAGCTCCTATCCGCCAAACACGTGACAAGGAACATAGTTCCAAAAATACCCTCCGATTATACCTATAATAAACAATAAATATTCTGATTCATTAGTTGGGTGAAGCGTCTACGAGCGACGATATTTTTCCTGCGATACTGAGCCGAAAATCGTTAAACTTTCCGCCCAATCAACTAAGTGACACCCTCAAACCCACAAACGTATTCCTAGCAAGCCATTTATATCATTCCATCTCATCAATCGTTTATTACGAACAAATAAGTAATTTCCGTAAAAACGCTTCCACTCCCATTCAGCGAACCGCTGAGCTCCGTTCGCTTTTCCATTCGACATCGACAGTCTAACGCGGCTTTCGGGCTGAATTCTCGCGTCGCGTGATCGGCGCGTATCGAAACTGCTTTTCCTCAATAAACCCGGTTTTATTTCATCATTACAGGGCGGATTACGACGGAGTTATTCCGAAAAAAAGGTCAAGTGCGAATTACATTCGCGCGAAGAGGGGTCCGCAACAGAATGTAATTTATCACAAAACGCCTATAGCCCGAGATCACGCTGCAAAATTCGACATTTTAGTGTTATAATTTGGCCACTGCTGTAGATGGTTGCGCCTTATAGTCAATTTAGTAAAAACTTTGAGAAACGATGCCAAAACAGCATTTATTTACTAAACATACTTTATCATGTCTTTCTCTAGAATCTAAATCCGAAACAAGTGTACCCAAGGCACACCAAGCAAGCAGACAGACCCACCTTATGAAAGATAACCAGCAGATCGTCGAGCTTGCCGTGCAGGTCTCCGCACACGGTGATCTGGCTGGATATGGAAGTGGTGGCAACGTTGATGTTGGGCAGCCGCTTCAGAGCTGCGCGCGCATCCTTCAGGATCTGCGCCACATGGCGCGGGTGCAGCCGGTGCTAAAGAGACACCAATTTAAATACATCATACCACCGAGAGGTGGCGCTTGAAACACACTATACAACGCTGCAACGAAACTCACAATTCACCGTAATTACATAAGCTTGAACCCAAGAATTTGCTGCCGAGTAAAAATAAGCCCATAGGTTAACATTCACAAAACTACTTAACAACTTGGCTAACTGAACTCCAGCCCTAGTCAAACAGGATAGGAGTGAAAGGAACGAAATCGGCTGCATAAAACATATTAAAATCATGGTGGTCATACCTTCTTCTTTCGAAAGGCTTCTATGAGGAGGTCGACGTCCCGCCGTTGCAAAGGAAAGTGAATGTCGGGTCCGTCGCAAGCGCTGCGGCCGCGCGCCGCCGCCGTCTCCTCCACGCCGCCACCCTCGTCGGACTCCTCCGAGAAGGGTTGCTCCGCTACACCATAAAATGAGAAACGTGTAGTCTCAACTGTAGGCGCACTGTGTCCATGCGCCACCGCCCTCACTTCAACGCTGCCGCCTTCCTCGTCGGAAACCTCCGAGACGCGCTTCTCCGCTTCAACGCATAAAAAGGACGTTCCTTTTTATGCGTTGAAGTAGTCTTAACTGTAGGCGCCGTCTCAGCGTGCCGCCATTATCTTCTCTACGTTGCCGCCGGACACATCTGACTCCTCCGAGAAGGGTTGCTCCGCTACATCATAAAATGAGAAACGTGTAGTCTCAACTGTAGGCGCTCTGCGTCTGTGCGCCACCGCCCTCACTTCAACGTTGCCGCCTTCCTCATCGGAAACCTCCGAGACGGGCTGCTCAGCTTCATTGCATAAAAAGGAACGTGTAGTCTTAACTGTAGGCGCCGTCTCAGCGTGCCGCCATCATCTTCTCTACGTTGCCACCGACACGTCTGACTCCTTCAAGAAAGGCTGCCCCGCTACACCATAAAATGAGAAACGTGTAGTCTCAACTGTAGGCTCACTGCGTTTGTACGCCACCGCCCTCACTTCATCGTTGCCGCCTTCCTCGTCGGAAACCTCCGAGACGGGCTGCTCCGCTTCACCGCATAAAAAGGAACGTATAGTCTTAACTGCAGGCGCCATCTCAGCGTGCCGACATCATCTTCCCTACGCTGCCGCCGGTCACGCCTGACTCCTCCGAGAAGTGCTGCTTCGCTACAAGACAAAATGATAAACGTGTAGCTGTAGCATTTGCTGTACGCGCTACGTTTTTACTATGCCGCTGCTGTCTCCTCCACGCCACCTGCTGCGCTGCTCGGCACGCGTCGTCTCACCATAAATTATATGCACAATAATGAACACATATCGTAATTATTCTCCTCGAAACAAACGTTCAAAGTTTATGTATTGGCAGTGTTATCGACAAACGAAATAACGAGCGAACCAACTTTTTCTTAAGACTTGACCAATGCGAGTCTTTCGTTATGAGAATACTGTTAGCGAATGCCATGAAATAAGCAGAAACGTTTGCATACACCTGTCAGGGGAGCGGCGGAACTGGCAGCGAAGGCGTAATAAAATATGAACGAGTGTGGGCGCGACGAGGGGCTCAGGCATGACCGCACCCACCCCGGACTGTTAAGCTAAGGAGATCCTCGCGTTTACATTTACCTTCGCCCACGTTTTCGAAAAGGCTCGTAGCTATAACTCTCGACATGAAACGTTTGTTTCGCGCTAGCGAACGCAAAGGGGAACATTCATTATTCACGATAGATGCTTATCAATAGCTGAGGTTACCGGCTCGTTTTGGAGATTCACCCGAGCGGAGCCCGGTAAAAAGTGACCAGAAACCTTCGCGGGCGTGACATGACTTTTGCGATGGAAGCCAAGCCGCGCGGGATGATACCTCGTCGATTCAGAGGCATGCACGGTTGGGCTCTTTCCGGTTCTCGTCGGGAGGCAGCCCTCAGCCCCCAATCCACTGCGTGGCATCGCCCGTCCACGCTATTCATTCGTATTCGCTAAGCGTTCCTTCTGACTTTTTTTCGTTTTGCTCGGCTCCTAACGTGATGTTAATTAACCTTCCTCAAGAATTGTGCTATCAAATAAAACTCTTCAGCTTGATTATATTATTATAGTTTAGATAATAATAGGAATTTATAATGTTTACACTGAGTGTAAAATTTAATCAAATTCAAATGTAATATAAATTATAATGATCTGGTATTCGACGGCGCTACCGCCAAGTAACATGTACTATAAGTGAACTGTGAGGTTACAACCGACCAATAATTCGAATAAAGAAACTCGGTCCTTTTGATACAGGCTCTTTCAAAGAATAGTTGAGAACTCTCAGAGGAATCGGAAAAGGCCGACTTTTCCGTTTTTATATCTAAAAGGATAAAGTCAATGACTTGAGGAATAGCAACAGAAGTCGTAACGGAGGGAAAAAATACGTATATACCTGCAACACTTTGAGAACGATGAGGGTAATCTAAAAAATATTTTTAAATAAAAAAAGGACCGCCTTCAAAAAAACCGGAACTAAAAAGCAAAAAATAATTGGTTACTTTTAATTAATGTACGAAAAGCTATTTTAATTCTAACTAATTATGTACAATTTCTTAATTTTTAATCATCTTTTGAAGTCGGTGCCTTGGGTAGAGTTCGCTTCGCACGCTGCTGACCGAACAGACACTATTTCAGCCGAACACACCCGAAGTCTACGAGAGCGTAAACAACCTGAGTCAGCAATGATTGGTCCACAGACATAACTGGAGATGCCCTTAGCGTTGGTTTACGTGCAAGCTGATATCGATACAGCGCAGCGTACTGAAATTGGGTTTCAACGATTATTAGTACTTTCGGCTTTATAAAGGCGCGCACTGGTAAAGGAGTACGTTAATTCGCTGCTCTTTGTTGATTGGTACTTCCCTGCAACATCGTTGTCTGAACGAGACGATTTCTGCCGAAATTGGTGAGATATGTACTAACCGCACACACGTTTTGACACGTAGTTGAGAGCAGACACCTCAAAGTCGCTAACTATTGTTTTCTGTTCTTTTTTATATTTGTTTTTTTTTGTTTTGTGTTGTGTAGGTATTTAGGTAGAATAAAAAGTACAAGCTACACCTACCTAAATCTTTATCATATAAGTGGTCATTGTTTTTATATTGGTTTGTTCGTAGGGTTTTCTTGTAAATATTTTGTTTTTACTGTGTTAGGTATTTAGTTTAAGTATAAGGCATATTTAAATTACAAAGTACTTGCCTAAATTCCTACTTTCATACGTTTTTCCGACCTGTTTGTTTATTTAATTTTTGTTTTTGTGTTTTATTCAAGTAGGTAAATGTAAGTAGCTACCTACTTATATTTCTTTCTTAGCCATAGGTGATATTAATCTAACTACTTGCAGCCCTTAAAGAACGTCTACCCAAGGCACCGACTTCAAAAGATGATTAAAAATTAAGAAATTGTACATAATTAGTTAGAATTAAAATAGCTTTTCGTACATTAATTAAAAGTAACCAATTATTTTTTGCTTTTTAGTTCCGGTTTTTTTGAAGGCGGTCCTTTTTTTATTTAAAAATATTTTATTTTTTGCTTTTTAGTGGTGGCGTAACTTTTGACTCAAGGTGGGCGAGCCCTCCTGCTCAACTTCACATACAAAGTGGAAAGAAGATATACATACATATACAATACAATGCAATACAATGAACGAGCATTAGCAGAAATGAAACCATTAAGAAATCTCATTTCTGACGAAAGGTAGACCGGTAACTATCTGGATTCATGAGTTTACGGTTGATACGTACGATAATTGATACGATGAGATCACGTGAGATAGAGTGCTGTGACAGACGGACGGACGGACGGATAGCGGAAGCTTAGTAATAAGGTTCCGTTGGTGTCCTTTGGGAACGGAACCCTAAAAAGACAAAACAACGAATGACCGGAACCGCTGAGCTTCTGAATTTCTCATCCTTACATCGTTCCGGATAGTCTGTTTCTTGCGTAAGTTTAAGTTGTATGAAAATGTGTACATATCGGCCTCGTTTATCCCCCCTTAACAGTTGAATTTTGTAAAATCCGTTGTGAGCGAGCCTTTTCGTCTTAACAAGAAGTCACTGAAAATTTTAAGCTTCGAGGATAATTGGTTTCAGAGATCTCAACATGAGTGGTTTTCGCCTAAATGTGTTCATTTTGACCTGTTTTACCCCCCTAATAGTATAATTTCCAAAAATATTTTCTTCTTAAGCATTCCCATCTAAAACAAACATACTCTGAAATTTCTGGGTTCAGCGGCTCTAGAGATAGAAATGTGTACAATTTGCCCTCTTTTACCACCTTGAATACCCCCAACAGTTGAAGTAAAAAAAAAAACCTCTCATACTGAGCAATCTCACCCGAAAAGAAAGCTACTGTAACTAAAAAATCACATTTCTGGGTTCGCGGGGTTAAGAAATTCGATGTTGGTATAGTTAAGTACCAAACTACTGAACCGATTTTGATAAAAAAAAAATGGGACCAACTAGAAAGTATACCCTTTCGAACAAAAAAAGAATTTTTCAAATCGGTCCAGGGGTCTTCGAGTAATCGGTGAACATACATAAAAAAAAAAAAAAAAAAAAAAAGATTCCGACGAATTGATAACCTCCTCCTTTTTTGAAGTCGGTTAATAAATATTATAAAGGGGAAAGTTTGTAATAATGGATGGATGGATGGATGGATGGATGGATGGATGGATGGATGTTTGTTACTCTTTCACGTAAAAACTACTGAATGGATTCTAATGAAACTTTACAATAATATAGCTTATACATCAGAATAACACATAGGTTACAATTTATGTGCCCATGGGCTTTAGAACTTTCACGGGGCTGCGAAAACGATACCGGTAGCGCTACTTCACACTAGGGGGAGAGGAGCCGGAGGCGGTGGCGGGGAGCGGCGGCGGGGGGAGGGGGGGGGACGTGAGGGCAGACGTCGTGACTGTTTGGTGTCCGTTTGGCGAATTTTCAAGGCACTAGCGATTTGTAAAACTTAGTACATGTACATTTAACTACCCGGGAATTAGGATTGGCTAAATAGAATTCAGTTCCGCTTACGCTAAGATGGGGCTGTCATACAAACTGCAATGCTATGCACGGCTCGGCTTTGCGGCGGCAGCGCTTACTTTTACTGAAGTACGGCTTGGTATTTCCTGCAACTTTAGGACTACTTGGCATCACGCTAAATCGCCGGAGGAGCGACCAACAGAATAAAATCCTTGAGAACCAATTACTCGATTTAGATGTGCATTGTATCTACGTCTAGCCTGATTCTACTAAAAACTTATAGATTACATAATATAACGCTTCATTACCAGAAGGGTAAGTAGTGAGTCTTAAAGTCTTATAACATGCGAACCACTTACCTGATTTATATGCGTATTTTATCAATGTATAGCATCTCTGGGAGCAGTCAGGTTCGAGATAGGTTACTGTTTTCGATGTTGAGGCTGGCTGTGGGTTGGAGTCCACGCAAAACTTACCTACGTTACACGTTACTTACTAGGTAAGCAATGTAGCAGTGAAAGTGCAGAAAGGTTCTCGCGGCAAATGTTTTTTTTTTAAATAGCCACCAAACGTCAACGAAGCTCTAAATGGGAATTATTGGATGTTTCTCATTAAATCATGCTATTTCGGCTCGAACGATCTTGATTAAATTTGGTACATGGATACATTGTCCTGGACCAGTTTGACCCTATTTTGGACCAGTCATGTGGGCTACTTTTTATCCATGAGATAATTTAGCCGACACTAACCCGAGCGGAGCCGGGTACCGCAGCTAGTATTGCATATTTGGTTATTGCTCTCATTACAGATTCGGTTCGTGTATGTGATGATTCACACCTGTGCTACTACAACCAAGAATGTTAAAAAGTGTATTTTCACGTTCTTCGCTAAGCCTCTACCTAACTACCTTTCCGCGCTCAATTGTCCAAAGCCTGTCAGACGAACAAGCCTTTATTGTCCAAACTATTTCGCGTTTCATGCGCGCGCGAGCGATCTCTTAGGAGGGTACACGTTTCATGTCGGCTCATACAAAAAGGAAACAGCTATTTCCTTTCCTACTCCATTTATAAACACATTTGGTTTAAATTATGCCACCAACTTCATCTAACCAGTATGTAGTCGTATTTTTTTATTTTATTTTATCAAGTTTTTTTATTTACTGGAATGAAACATTTTGAATTAAAATATTATTTTGACTCAGTAATTTACGAGAAAAACGAATTTATGAAATCATAGGAGACTGGCTATTTGAATTTAAAAATACACTCAAGAATACAATTATTAAATTGAACATGTTTTGATGTAGAAAAAAGGTTTCTCCTGAGGGTAGCTGCGCGACATCTTTGTTGTTAAATAATCAATGTTTCAAATTTAAAATGTACGCTCTTAATTCCTTAATTCCAATCGGACTATGGGTAGAAACTCTAATAGGATGGAGCCAGCTCATTTTTGTTTTCACATATGCTCTTAGATTACGGGAGCCAAGCCGTTTTTCTAGTGTTCATATTCTGACACAACTTACATAGAGAGGGCGTCCGGGACGTGTGCTCGGAGGAGACGCGTCCACTGTCCTGCATGTGCGCCAGCAGCGCATTGAAGAAGTTGTACAGCTGCAACAAACAAACAAACAAACCTTATTATATTATAATACAGACGCTATTATATAAGAACATATTAACAGAGCGCCATCTAGTCTAGAGCTTTCCCTTAGAGGTTGGGTCTGCTGCTTAAAGGATGCCCTTGCATTTTGGCCACATTCAACCTTTTGTCTAAAAATGTAAGTATCAAAACGTTTGTAGTCTGCTTCTCTTTTAAGCGCAGTCATAGCTATGTTATATTTTATGAGGCATTCCTCCTTTTCTGTTTCTTTTAAGTTTCCAATATCATAGATTAAAAAGGACTTTTAATCAGTGCTAATATCAGTAAATAAGTTTGGTGTATTTTTTGTACTTAAATTTGAGCAATATGGTCCATCGAAACCCCACCTCAATGAGGATAAATTTTATTGAAAATGAATTGATAAACTGCGAATAAATGATACGCACCAGATTGTTTTTAACGGTAACCTGACTACGGATTAAAACACTAAAATGTAAGGAACAAGGGAGCTGTTTGATATCATCGTTTTATTGGTTTTATCAACCTTGATACCTTTTAGTGTTTTAATCCGTAGTTGGGTTACAATTTTTTCCGTGCCTATGTTACCCGGGCCATAATAATGAATCAATTGACACCTTATTAATTAAAATCGGATGAGTAGTTTAACCCTTCCTTTTGGCTTCGCTGTAGTCGGGTAAAGTTACATGTTGCTCACACTTTTGAATTTTCAAGTAAAGCTCATTATTTCACTTCGCGACGCAAGGAAAACATATTCACTGCATTCCTTCTCGTGCATATCGTAATAGGCTTCTAAGGAACTCGCCGTTTGTGGTTTGGATTCCACTTTTAACTTACTATGTGGTAGGGTTAGGTTAGTAGGTTAGTGGTAGGTTTCAATAACAGTATTTAAAAATAATTTATTAAGCAATTGTCTTGCAACTACCTACCTTTGTGGGATTCTTCTAACACTTTCTTCTTCTTTTCCCTTTCATGAACACTCGGAGCAAAACTCGTTCCGCCATGGCCACCAAACATGATGACCAACTGATGACCCTGCTGCAGCAGGTAAAAGAGCTGCAGCAACTAAACAGCCAGCTACTCGACGAGCAAGCGGAGAACTCAGAGGCGTTCGACGGTCTATGGTCGAGCAATGCTGAACTTAAGAGGATGCTCGCCAAGAAGACTCATCAAATTGAGGAGCTCCAGGCTTCGGAGCAACAATTGTTGGACACAATACACGAGTTTGAGAAAGATCACGCCGAGTATGGGAGACCAGCGGCACCTTCTCCCACGACGGCGACACGGATGAGCTGCAGAATTTGAGGGAACAGCTGACTGCCAAGGCAAAAATGAACACTGCTCTGCGAAGAGAGATCGCCGAAAAGAATGTGACCATTCGCGAGCAATCCATTATGCTCCTGCAGCAGGCGGCAAGTAGCAGTAGCGCACGCACTACACCACAGAAGCCTGCGGCATCCCCGTACACCACATCTTGCTCACACTCTCCAAGTCCTCCTATAAATAGCATCATCGACCTTTGCTCCCCTAGCCAAGAGTGTCAGCCTCGTCCGGAGTCGACAGCGCAGCCCGCGACACCTCTCACGTCTCCATCCAGCTCTTCGTCTGCATCTGCGGCCACAATGGCTCCGAAAAAGAAGAAAAATAAAAAGAAGGCAGCAAAGACCAAGTCTTCTGAGGGAGAAAAAAGGGCGCGGGCCGACTTACAGAAGGTTTCCTCCGGGGCTCCCAAATGTAACCAAAATAAATGTAGAAAAAATAATAGCAATTGTAACAATAGACTAACTCAAGAGGATGAGAATAAAATCATGAGGCCTAACGCGACTGTGCCAAGTCACATGCCCATTCAGGCTACAGTTAAGTCGACAAGCTTGCCAGTAGGTATGCCCGTTAGACAAGTACTCATTCTGTGTGACGAGCATGGCACTAACATGGCTCAGCGGTATAGTGAGTCGTGTAAGTCGTCGGACTCCATCTCCGCTCTCTGCAAGCCTGCGGCACCTATCACCGAGATAATTAAGGACTTTCCCCGTAAGGTCAATGGGATGCGGGAAAATGACATTGTTATTTTGTTAGTGGGCAATGCAGGTTCAAATGCTGATGTGAACATATTTACGAAATGTGTAAATTATGTAGTAGATATGTGTGGACGCAACAAAAATTAAATTATTTATTAGTTCCCTGTTGTATGTGCCACATTTCACAAATAATTCGCACAACACTAATGCTACTGCCTATAGAACTAATACAAATATATATACACTTACAAACAGTGTACCAAATACTACCTTCCTAGATTTAAATTCACTATTGAGACCATGTTATAACAAACATGGAGCTCTTAATAACTTGGGACTAAGAGCCCTTGCACACCAAATTCAAAACTGTAATTATGTTATGAAAACATCCAATTTAGCATTCATTCCATTGGATGCAAATGCAAACGAAAATGTGCAATCTGATATACATGAAAATAATGGTTCTTTTTTATATTCAAATCCTCTAAATGTGTCCAACCGACAGTAAAAAAAAAAAATAATACAATGTTGGATACTGTAAACTTAAATAGCAGTAAAAAACATTTTAGAGTGGGTCACCAAAATGTTCAAGGAATGAGAGGAAAATGCCCAATGATAGAATTAACTTTAAAAGAAAATAATTTTGATGTGTTTTGTATTAGTGAATCTTGGATTGATGTTAATGAGTTAAATTCCCACCAAATTAAAAATTATACAGTAATAAGTAGTAGTCACAGAAAAAACTTTATTAGGGGTGGGACACTAATTCTTGTAAAAAATGGTTTGAGAGCAAAAAATCGACTGGATATTGTCAATATGTCTATCGAAAAGGTATTTGAAATAAGTTGTATAGAAGTAAGTTCTTTTCTTATTCTTTCAGTTTACAGGTCTCCTTCAGAAAACATATCGTCATTTTCAGAAAAGCTTGAGGAATGCCTACACAAAATAAGTATTAACAATAACAAGTCAATAATATTATGTGGAGATTTTAATATAAAATTACCTCTAGATAAACAAGGAAAACATGATCTAACCGATTTAATGGATAGTTTTTTGCTCCAACAGACCATTTTTGAGCCGACGAGAGTGACTGACTCATGTGAATCGTGTCTGGATAATATTTTCACTGATGTCAAATACATAGAATCCAAAGTCTTTTTGGGAGTTCAGTCAGATCACTATGCTCAACAAATATCCATAAACGATAAATCTAAATGTATAAATAAAACCATAAATCGATCATGCAGGATTATAAATAAGTGTAAAATTGGAGATTTAAGTAATGATCTAAAAAACGAATTTCATAAAGTAGATAATAAATTAAATTTTAAACAATTTTATAATCCATTTATTAGATATGTTAATATGCACATGCCATTAAAAAGAGTACCAAAAATGTATAGAAACAATAGTGCATCATGGACAACCCCTGGCATTCTTATTTCAAAACATAAATTGTTTACTTTGTATGACTTGTTAAAACTTAATAATAACCCAGGTCTTAGATCGTATGTATCTCGATATAGTAAAATATTTAAACAAGTTACTATGAAGGCAAAACAAATTTTCCTAAAAAATAAATTAATAAACTCAGATAATAAAATAAAAATGGCTTGGACTATAATAAAGGATGAAACGGGCAAATCACCAAAATGTATTGACGCACAATTAGAACTCAAAATAGACGAAGAACTTACTACAAATGGACCCGCGGTGGCTAATCATTTCAATAAATATTTTTCTTCAATCGCACAAGATACAACAAAATGTATCCAATCAAGTTTGGATTTATCATTGGAGCACCTTAAAATGTTTTTGCCACGCAATAAAGACTTCGTAATTTTTGAACCTGTAAGCTATTCTGAGATTGAAAAAATAATTAGAGACCTTAAGTCTAAAAGATCGCAAGATTTATGGAACATATCTCCTAATTTGTTAAAGTCCATCTCGGACTGTATTATTGAACGTCTTAGAATTGTCATAAATAATTGTCTTGAAGAGGGCACATTTCCGGACTCATTAAAAATTGCTAGGGTTATACCATTGTTTAAAAAAGGATCTCATAATCATGTTGAGAATTATCGACCTGTGTCTTTACTACCAGTGTTCAGCAAAATTTTTGAAAAAATTCTTGAACAAAAATTAGTAAATTTCTTTGACATTCACACTGTAATTAATTATAAACAATTTGGGTTTCGTAAGGGTAGGTCAACAGGAGATGCCATTGCGTCAATGATGAAATCGGTTTTAACTTCTCTAGATAACTCGATGAGTACCTACGGCATTTTCTGTGATCTATCAAAAGCATTTGACTGTGTAAATCACGAAATACTGCTAGGGAAACTAGAACATTATGGTGTTAGAGAAAAATAATTAAGTATGTGTAAATCATATCTATCAAATAGAAAACAAGTCTGTGATGTAAACGGCACTAAGTCTGATGTAGAATCGATCACTATGGGTGTACCGCTGGGCTCAATTCTGGGACCATTGTTCTTTTTGATTTACATTAATGACATTTCAAGCTGCATCGCAACAGACATCGAGATGGTTTTATTTGCTGATGACATATCATTAATTGTAAAAGATCAAAATATATCGGGCCTGCGGGTGTCCTTTATACAAGCCATAAACTCACTAAAATTATGGTTTGAAGCCAATAACCTTCTTTTAAATGTAAGTAAAACTAACTTAATGCACTTTGTGCTGGGGACCCAGAAACGTTATGTTTTTGTCTTTGAGTATAACTAAGGAAATAACATTTCTTGGTGTAGTATTTGACAATCGTTTTACCTGGAAAACACATATTGATAAGCTTGCTGCTAAGCTTAGCTCTGCATGCTATGCAGTAAAAAAAATTAAGGAGCTTTGTGGTTTAGAAGCTGCTAAATCTGTCTATCATGCCTATTTTCACAGCATAATGTCATATGGGCTGATGTTCTGGGGTGATGCAGCTGAAGTAAATCGTATATTTGTTTTGCAGAAAAGAGCACTGCGATGCATGCTAGGCATGAGGACGAGAGATTCCTGTAGAAAGGTGTTTAGTGACGTAGGAATCTGAACTTTGCCAAGTGCTTACGTTTTTCAAAACATCTGCTATGCAAGAAAACATATAAATGATTTGACCCTTAACTGTGATGTTCATAACTATAACACAAGACACAAGAACAATGTTAAAGTAATTAGTCATAAATTAGTCAAAACATCTAAGAGTTTTATATGTAACAGTGTTAGATTTTATAATAAATTGCCCAAAGAGGTGAGAGATTTATCTGAAAATTCTTTTAAAGTTAAGGTTAAGAAGTTGCTAACACAGAAGGCTTACTATTGTATTAAAGATGCCCTAGCTGATAAATTTGAATTTACTGAGATTTTGACTGCCTGCTGACTGGGTACAAAAAGTATCCTATTATTATTACTATTTTGACTAATTTTATTTATACTAATTTTTGACACCTGATACATTTTGTATCTTTACTACTTTTATGATAAGTACTACTTGTAGTATGAAATTACTAACCAATCAATTTTGATTTGATACAATTTCGTATCAATAATGACGAGGGCTCTATACACCCGAATTTTATTTTATTTTAGTTAAGCATTATTAGTTTCTCGGTATTGGTCAAAATCTCATAAATAATCCATGCATACGGCATGGATTGTAAATTTTTGTGTATTCATGTGAATTTAGTGTTTTACCTATGTTTTTGTTAAAATAATTGACAAACACTTTTGTAAACTTAGACTAAGTGGACGTTGAAAAAAAAAACAGCGGAGTTTCTTTCCAGTTCTTCTTCGCTGTGTTTTGTTTTGCTGAACTGGCCAATGCTAAAATATGACAAATCCGAGTGCAGTGTACTGTCTATGGACGGTGAATAAACAATACAATACAATACAGTCCGTGTTTTTCATCTAGTACAATGTAGCCGTGCAATATAAAAACTGGCCAAGTGCGAGTCGGACTCGCATGCGAAGGGTTCCGTACCATCGTACAAGATTTAACACCAAAAAATCACGTTTTCTGTATGGTGCCTGCCTTTATGTTTTATTATTTAAAAATTTTACCTATTTGTTTTTATAGCGGCCAAATAAATACACACTGAATATTTCAGCTGCATACCTATTACGGGTTCAAGAGATACAACCCTGTGACCGACGGCGGAGGCTTAGTAATAGGGTTCCGTTGGCACCCTTTGGGTACGGGCATCTAGTGTGGGAGGGGGAACGGCATAACGTATAATATGCAGATCGTATAATGTCATATTTTAACAAAATTTTAAAACCATGCACAACGTATAATCGGCAGATCGTATAATCTTATACGTAGTGCATGAAGAAGTCCAAAAAATTTAATTACTTATTTCTCCATGCATAACGTATAATAGTCACAACGTATAATGTTATGATCTTTATTTAACAAAAAAAGAAAACCATGCATATCATATAATCCTAAAATATTTCATACGATAAGCGCCCTTATCGATATAAGTTTAAAGATTATACTCGCACGCGACTTTTCGACCGTCTCAATTAGCGTTGTAGCAAATTGTTACTCTTCAACAGATATCGATTCGTAGCAATTTCAGCCTTAAATGTATCGTCGTTAGGGCGCTTTATGCAGTGCTTCTTGGCATATTATACGTTCTGCATGGTTTTCTTTTTTTGTGAATTCATGTTAGGAATATTATACGTTGTGTCTATTATACGTTCTGCATGATGCAAAGAGTTTATTTTATTTTTAAACTCATGCACAACGTATAACATTATACGTTGTGAATATTATACGATATGCATGGTTTTAATTTTTTGGAAAAAAATACTATTATACGTTGTGAATATTATACGTAGTGAATACGACTCGTGTGGGATATGGGGAGTGTGGGATAATATCATGGCAGTGGATTTGGTATTAGCCATTTTATCCAAAAACATTAAAAACATGCATAAATAATGGAAAATGTAAACATAATCTCTCATTTTCGGTTCCTACATTTTTAGTAGCTTAGTAGGTCTATTCTTTAAATTCTGTGCTCAGGATTCATTAATGTGTCAGTAGAAAAAACCGCTTTTAAAGCGGTTGTAAAAGCGATTATCTCAACCGTAAACCTTGAATCCCGTGCTTCAGAATCTATTTTGTCGAAAAAACCGCTTTTAAAATCGCTTTTCTAGCGGTTTCCTTGACTAAAATATTCTTGCCAGAATTCGCACAGAATTCCGAGAATAAACCTACAGACCTGAGACTGAGTTGTAACTTTGTATCCCCTGGAGCACCTGGAACTAGCGTCAAGTTCCAAAGTTTAGTAAGCTCTAGGATATTGAATTAGACATCCGATGTTCGCACTCACACAATTGAATTGTGCAGAGCGCACCTGGCGCTCGTGCAACGTTCTAGGTAGTCCTGGATAACGAATTCGTATTTCAGAGCGTGTTATTTTTCATGTGGCGTCATAAAGAATTTACGTCTTTCTAGCGTGACTGACGGGACACGAGTATTCACTCTGCAGCATTGTCAATTCATACCACCCGTCCTACGTTTGGTGGGCCATTCATCACTTAGAATGCGCGCTGTATGGCCGAAGCCGACTCGCTTGGTGGAATGTAGCAGATTTGTATCCGGGATTCCCGAATCGATCCTCAGGGACGCAACGGTTCTCCAACAATGCGAGTGCGAGAAACGAATTCCCACACTGACAGCAACATCGGGGAACGAATACGACTGAGCTAGTATATTTTAGGAAAAACAGCTGACAGCAGTAAAATGTACTAGCTTAGGTAACTCCGCTCGAGTCATTGTCGTTTCGCACTGATGTCGGGCTTAACATAACATGATATGCCATATGTCATATGTGCTTTTGTCAGCCTCAGTGGCTGGCGCGACACTTCGTCGATCGCTCTCCGAAGTGAAGCAACGCTGGGTCCGGTCTGGTCTTGGATGGGTGACCATTCGACCGTTAAGAGAGGCTGGCCGTGGTTCGGATTCCACGTTAAACTGTAAGTCCCCTTCCTTACTTATTAGGTGGTAGGGTTCATCCCGTCCGGGTTGGTACCATCGCATTGGATGAACGATGGTCGAAGCGGCAATGAAAATTGTCCGTGTTTTCCATCCAGTTCAATGTAGCCGTGCAATATAAGGAAAGTCCTGGCATGGCACCTAGTTCCCATGTGGTGTGTTGGGCTAATACCATGACAGAAGGTGTGGTATTAGCCATCCATGTCCAGTCACATAAAAAAAAAATATGAGTTCCCCATACAAACTTTCATCCTTGTTTTCATCCCCTTTGAGGTAAATTTTCTCACAATGTCCTTTCCCAATGTCCAGACTCTCTCCATACCAAATTTCATCGATATTGGCGTGAAAACAGAATTACTTTCGCATTTTTAATATTAGTATGGATGAAGGATTGAAAAAACTGGGCAAGTCTGACTCGCGGACCGAGGGTTTCGTAAAAATGTATATGTAGATAGTTCGTCCGTCACGGGATTTGTTTTATGTGATATAGCTACAAGTTAACTGTTCTTAGATTTATTACTAAAATTGTGCTTTGAGCCCATGCTTCTTGCCAAACTTCATCATCCTAAGTCAACGGCAAGCGAGACGGCAAGTACCCTAAGTATAGGTTTTGATTTCTATATGCGGCAAATTGATGGTTTTTTATCGCGTTGACTTACGGACGCGGATACGGACAATGAAGTGATTCTATAAGGGTTCATTTTCTCCCATTGAGGAACGGAACCATACAAACGTCAAAAGGTTTTTTTCTCTAAATCATTGCAAAAATAAACCAGGTAATTCCGTTCTTCCCCAAGAACGAAAACATACAAATTCTTATGGTTTAGTTACGGTCGATAACTCTCAGGCTGAGATAAATAGACGTAACCGAAACTAAAGAAAAGTAGTACTTTGTGACGTCAATTTGACATATTTTGTATGAAGGAATGTGATATGTATGTATGCATAATCGACCGCGAAGCAGGGAAACTTAAGGAAATTAAAGAAAGAGCCCAGTAAAAAGAACAATTTTACTAATATACTGCAAGGCTGGACCCGAACCAGCGAAACATACCATTCGCGGGTATTGCATCTACCAATTTCGCCACCGGCTGTAGGAGAATTTCAAATTATGGGTATGCGCCGGTGGCAAAATTGGTACTTTTTGCTGGTTCGGGATTCTTGGAATAAGCGACGACGTAATTACTTATATTTTGTATGGACGAAATCTCAAAGTAATGCAAAGTGCTACTTTTCGTTAGATTTAGTTTCGGTTCCGACTATTAATTTCAGCCTTAGAAAGATGTTTGTACTAAAATTTTAATAAGTTCTTAGAAATCTTCAAAGATTTCTGCTAAACTTGGTGTGAAATTTACTGGTGCAATATGCTATGGACACACTGATTTTTGTATTGAAATTGAAATTGAATTCATCATAAATTAATCAATGAAATTAACAATCTAGATGCTTATACTTACGTAACCTTTAAATCTATAGTCTGACTAAATGTCAATTGTATAGTCTGACAAACTGAATTAAATGTCACCGTTTTTGATAACATCTTAAGAGGGGAATGAGGTGATCCTGTTTCAAACAATAGCTCGTGCCTGATTCCTCAGTCAAATTAAGAAATATTTTTCTTATATTTAGCACATTAAATGAATCAACTGTGAGCTACGTTTGTGCATTTTGTTTTTTTTGTTTATACATTAACTTATATCCGTGATATACGCATCTAAAAATGTGTATGCAAATACAAAAAGGCTGAAATCTTAAAAAAATAGTTTAAATTCATTTTTGTCACTTGACTTCGATGACATGTTTGGGAACTGCGATTCAACACCTAAACTTCATAATGTAACGAGTTTAGATCTTTTTTGACAGGATCAATACATGTTTTCCGCCACGTCTGAGTAGACTAGTATATTGAGTGAGGCGACCGAACAGTGAACATAATTTGCGGGCTACTGAAACTGCAACAGTAAATCAATATTTTTTTTATGAATATTACTGTTGTTTGACTGCCAGAAGCTTAAATAATTTAAATGAAATTAATGTATTATGAAAAAAAGTTTAAGAGACCCAATACAACTTCATGAATATTGTTTGCTACGCCTAAGATAAGCTACGTCGCTAGGGTTGCAAAGAAAAATATTTATGATCAAATATGCAGCGAGTTGATATTTTGTTCCTTCCGAATTTGCCATTTTCTTCTTTGAAAATGGCAACATGGAAGTACTGGTGCTCCTTAGGAAGTCTATCTTATTTCGTCGTCTTTTTTAATCTATTTTCAAATGCGTCCCGATTCTATAGGAATGACTTGCCGCCCGTCGTGGCAAAAACAAAAAAAAATCCTCACAGCTAACTGAAATATAACAAATAATATTCTGTGGTTTTATTTACAAAAAACATTACAACTGACACGGGGTGAAAAAAAGAGTGGAGCCTCCTAACACTTCCCCGGCCAATGATGATATCCTTCCCCGTCCAGTCGGTAACTGGAAATCCTTAATAAGGTAGGTAATGAAAGAATGTATTTTTTTAACTTTGATACAATGATTTGTTTAATTTTGATTAAAAAAATGAACGAAAGTGTCTTTTCACACACTGGGCCTTTAGCGTCGGTGCACTGTCCTGGTAAAATATACGTATCTGAATCCGAGCCGAGCCTGGTGCCAGTGAGAGACAGAGGCGGTCACGGGGCACTGAGAAAGCGACGAAACGGTGTAGTAGTGGCGATGTGCTCGCCCACAGAAGATAGCGGCGCTCGCCCACAGAAGATAGCGGCGCTCAAAGTAGCAGCGCAGTCGGCAGCCAATAAGTAGGTCCCGCAGAACTTCGCCCCCCAACGTAGTAGCGGGCACACCGCTTGCTTGTTTTCAGGATTGACACGAAGACGTCACCGAGGCACCGGTTCGAGCAGAAATGGGTGAAAGATTTTAAATTGCCGGTCAAAAGAATGAAAACCAAAAAGTCGATTTCCGGTGGCAAGCAAAGAAAATGAAGTCACAAGTTATGGGAAAATTCACACTCCAGGGAAAATCGTGTTGTTACAATAACCATTTACCAATATCTCTGTACTGTCTAAAGAAGTTTAATAATATTAGGTCGGGGAAAAAGTCTTTTCGCATTATAGTATGTATGAACTTGTAATAAAATCTCTTTGGCTATACTATTTGTATCTGGCTGGTTTTGGTATCATTGAAAGTTTAAATTTTAAAGAACATAATTCCAAATTCAAATTAGGAAAATGTGTGATTCTCATTTGTTTTTCGTACTGTCAAAATGAGTGAATCTAATGAAGAAATTCGATACATTTTAAAATTTTACTACAAAAAAGGTAAAAATGCAACGCAAGCCGCGAAAAAAATTTGCGATGTTTATGGACCTAGTGCAGTGTCTGTGAGAGTAGCACAAATTTGGTTTAAGCGTTTTCAATCCGGAAATTTTGATGTCAAAGATGCACGTCGCTCTGGTCGCCCTATTACGGATAAAATGGATGCCATTTTTGAAAAAGTGGAGCAAGATCGGCATATCAGTAGTTACGACGTAGCTGAAGAACTAGGAATTGACCACAAAACAGTTTTGGCGCATTTGAAAAAAACTGGGTACACAAAAAAGCTCGATATTTGGGTACCTCACGAGCTCACTGAAAGAAACCTAATGAACCGTGTACTCATTTGTGATTCTTTATTACGACGTAATGAAACCGAACCATTTTTGAAGAAGCTGATAACTGGTGATGAAAAGTGGATCACGTACGACAAGAACGTGCGAAAAAGGTCGTGGTCAAAGGCCGGTCAAGCTTCACAGACTGTGGCGAAACCCGGGTTAACTCGCAACAAGGTGATGCTGTGTGTGTGGTGGGATTGGAAGGGCATTATTCATTATGAGCTGTTACCACCAGGCAGGACCATCGATTCTGAACTCTACTGCGAACAACTGATGAGATTAAAGCAAGAAGTTGAGAGAAAGCGGCCGGAATTAATCAACAGAAGGGGTGTGGTTTTTCATCATGATAACGCTAGACCTCACACATCTTTAGCCACTCAGCAAAAACTAAGAGAGTTTGGCTGGGAGGTGTTAATGCATCCGCCGTATAGTCCTGACCTTGCACCTTCAGATTTCCACCTGTTTAGGTCTCTTCAGAATTCTTTAGGCAGTGTCAGGTTAACATCACGAGAGGACTGCCAAAACCACTTGTCGCGGTATATTGATCAGAAGTCCCAATATTTCTATAGCAATGGGATCATGTCCCTACCTACAAGATGGCAAAAAGTTATCGAACAAAATGGTACCTACATACTTTAGTTAAATGTAAATAAACCATATTAAAAAATGTTTTGAATTTTCTTAAAAAATGCGAAGAAACTTTTTCCCCAACCTATTATTAATGATTAATTAAAGATGAGCTGGATACGAATTTCGCAATAGAATGAGCTTAAAACGTTTAACCATGAAGCAAAATCGAGAAGGCTAAGATGTGAATTTAGGATTATTTATATGGCAACATTATCACTGATATGACAATCGGAATTCTACTAGTGATCTTTCGTCCCGATTGTCGTTAATAATATTCATCGTGGTAGTGTTACGTCAATAAATGTGGTTTGACACTTCTAATAAATTAAAATCGTACTTAGTAGGTGGCCCCCTTCGACTCGCATGAGGAATAATATGTCTACCATCCTCTATTGAAGAGATTACGATTCACAACGTAAGCGAGCGTCTGGAAAAAGAGAAGAATCCCAGACATTCGATCAAGTCGAATGTTGCAATCGCACTCACTTACGTTGGCGAACAAAAGTACAAACTGACTTCAGAAAATTGTCGTGAAAGTAGTTCCGGCCTATTTTGTTGAGAGAAATTCCGTATAAAATATTGGAAAATAGTAATGTAGTAGTATGTAAATTAATATTAAAACCAATACGGATTTATAACAACGAAGAAATAATTGAAATAAGACAGTTCGTAGACGGAACTGCGCCACGACGGAAATGTCGCATTATTATTTGTTTTGAAAAAAAATCACTACGTGAGGAAAAGAGGACAAATCCGTCCGACCTGTCGTCCCCGACAGTTCTAAACCATTAAAGCTATACTGCTCAGTATTTACTTCAAAAGAATAATCGATTAACAGACATAGCAAGTAACTAAAGTAACGCATTCTTTGGCGTATTAAGAAAATAACAATGAGAAACAAATAGGATAAGGATTATTAAAAAAAAAAAACACTAACTAAACTTGTTTCGTTCGTTGCTTTCTTAGGATTTTTGTCTTAAGAATTTTTTTACGTTTACTTTGTAACCGTAAGCCTGGTTTTCACCTACTACTCATTTATTTTATTCGTCACTTTATTACTAAAGTTCTGATTATTTTGTATTGGTATTGATTGCAAGCTGCTAAGAAAGGCCCTTAATATGTGGCGATTAGGCTAATCAGGAGTAGTTTTCCCTTAGGGCCTTTTTCACCTACTGCTGATTAGCTTAATCGTCACATATTAAGGGCCTTTTCTTAGCAGCTTGCAATCAATATCAGTACAAGATAATCGGCACTTTCGTAATAAAGGTAATTTAATTGACGAATAAAATAAATGAGTACTTGTAAAAAAATACATAATTTGAATAATTCCCCCGAGAATGTATACATCTTTGTATTCAAACTTACTCCACCCTTCATCAAATTAGGCTGCTAAAACTGTTCACTGACAAATGTATTCAGTAAATATTTAAAGCGTGTTTCCCTTGAAGCGTGATGTTAAAGAGAAGGTACATTTTAAATAACGAATATGGTGGAAAATACGAAACTTCACGTTTTCAGTCTCCAGCGAAGCGAACTGGGTAAGTTTTCAGAACGTGATGTCTGCGCGAAGCGGCCCTCGCCCCAAATCAAATTGTACGTGTTCCCCGGTGTGTTCATTCAGGTTGTCACTAATGCTACCTACCTGGGGCCGGGCGTTGCAACGTGCATAATGGGTGGGAACCATAGAGAATGGAAGGACGGCAGGTGCGATCGAAACTCATCGTATGGCGGCGGGAGCATAGCCACGAGTTAGTGGAAAACCTCTTATTCTAATAAGTTCGCATGAACCGGGTACTATGTGAGTACCTTTCTTCTGGAAAAAAGCGGACAATGCTTATAGCCGCTTCGACCATAGTTCATTCAATGCCATGGTAGTAACCCGGGTGGGATTAGCCCTACCACCTAGGATGGAAGGGGGACCAACTGTTTTAAAGGGAATCCGAACCACAAATCCCTAAGTCGCCCCTTACGACATGCACGGGAAGAACTTCAGTAGGACCACTTGTATTATTTTTAAGTGGTGGAACCCACACACGACTAATGGATTCGCTTATAAATGACAGATGATCTGCCAGACGTCAGAAACTCGTTTGTTTTAAACTTATTTGTGTTGTAAAAACCAAACACTAATGAAGCAAAAAAAGGTAAAAAGCAATAAATTACCATAAATTGAATTTAGAATCTATAAACATACTTTTTAATAATTGATTATATTGATTGTTTCTGTAACTTATTACATATTCTAACTGCAAATAATTTTGTGGGTAGTTTCAAATAAACGTCATCAAACATTTTAGCGCTTGTGCGCCCAGTGAGGCGTTCAAAGTCTCAGTCGCAATGTTATTTACCTCAGTGATTCAGTGTATCTCGAGTGAGCAATATTTACGTTACAAGACTGGTGCTCTGACCCCTGGCGAAGTTAAGGCGAAGTAGTAAACCTCGCTATAAATTCTCAGACCCCAAGGATGAGCAATACTTCTCGTCGGCCTAGCTCGTGCGGTCTCTGGTGATATGAGTGGTTGTGCTGAGCTGTTGAACAAACTCGATCTAGACTTGCTAGGGAGGATGGTGGCCACCGAAGGGTCAGACCCGGCTTACAAGTGGACTGACCTCGTAAGTACATTCTAATTTATGCATCGGATATTAACGCAGCTTGGTGCTCACTTGAAACTGCTCAAAGTTTTTTTTTTTATGTGACTGGACATGGATGGCTAATACCATGATACCTTCTGTCATGGTATTAGCCCAACACACCACATGGGAACTAGGTGCCATGCCAGGACCTTACTTATATTGCACGGCTACATTGAACTGGATGGAAAACACGCACAATTTTCATTGCCGCTTCGACCATCGTTCATCCAATGCGATGGTACCAACCCGGGCGGGATTAACCCTACCACCTAGTAAGTAAGGAAGGGGACCTACAGTTTAACGTGGAATCCGAACCACGGCCAGCCTCTCTCAACGGTCGAATGGTCACCCATCCAAGACCAGACCGGACCCAGCGTTGCTTAACTTCGGAGAGCGATCGCCGAAGTGTCGCGCCACTGGGCCACTGAGGCTGACAGTGTTTTTTATATCATTTCATTTCATTTAATTTATTTATTTAACTACTGGTAGTCAAACTACACATAAGTCATGTCACAGTTTAATTGATCCGCGCATTCGATCAACCAGCGAGGAAGAACTCGCAAAGAAACTTCACTCGTCTATGTTATGGCTATGTTATAATTTTCTTTTCGTTCAAATTATGATTTCATACCTAAATGTTGCTGCCAAAGCTTACATTTTTGGTAGAACGGTCTAAGACATATGAATGGACATGGAATACAATACCAACTGTTATATTAGCCCAACACACCTCAGGGTGTCAACGGAACCCTATTACTAGACCTCCGCTGTCCGTCCGTCCGTCCGTATGTCACAGAGCTGTATTTCATGAGTCATAATAGGTAGGCAGCTGATTTTTTCTCAGAGTGTGTATTTATTTTGCCGCTGTAACAACAAATAGGTAAAATTAAAAAGTAATAAAATTTTAAAGGGGGCCGACATTAAAAAAACGTGATTTTTTTTTGTTAAATCTTGGCACGGAACCCTTCGTGTGCGAGTCCGCACTTGGCCGGTCTTTATTGCACAACTATATAGAACTGGATGAAAAATCTGGACAATTTTCGTTGCCGCTTCGACAATCGTTAATTAAATGAGGTGATACCAACCCGGGCACGTAAGAGTAAGTAAGGAAGGGGACCTCCACGAACAAGGGATCCCTTATTCGGCTCTTACGACATGCACGAGAAGAGATGCAGTAGGCCCGATTGTATCATTTTTACCTACACCTACACAGGGCAAAAGTTGTGTATCTTCAGGAATTCAATCCTATCCTATTCTCTTATTTTTCAAAAAATAATTTAGGAGAAATTAATATGTTTCTAACTATTTTTTGGGGTTCAGGGCGTGTATTCTTGGCATTCAGTCATTGCGGATTCAGTAGTATTAACAGTAATGTCAAAGTAAATTCTTCTTCTGTTAACTCTACTGAATCCGCAATGACATTCAGCCAAGAATACACGTCCTGCTCCTCAGAAGGAAAGAGGAATTATAATAGGAACACTCCATCTCTCTGCCAGTCGGTCAAGAACATTTTTCTTGGGGACGCGTGGAGGCATTAAATTCAAATTTAAATCAAATTATTATATTTCAGAGCCATCGAAATTAAGATTTTATGTAAATGACCATTAAACAGTTTTTTGCACTCGCAAACAAATCAAAAACCTATAAGGTGTTTCCCGTTGACATTTTGTAAAAAGCAAGGTCTTCAAAGCAAAAGTAAACTGAAACCATCCGAAAATGCTTACATATATTGTAGTTTTATCACAAATCATATTTTTCCCGTGATGAAAGAACTATCTACATGCAAATATGTTCCCAACCCTCCACACGCGAATCAGATTCACACTTGTCCGCTTTATTCTTTCTGAAATATCCCACGAGCGTTTCGTATGATGGATTGTATCATGCCAGGAGAATTTCTGGTCGTATACAAAACAACCTTCTATGTTACATTAATACATATTATGTACCAGTATAATTTAATAATTTGTAAGTAAAAATCCGATTTTCACATTTTATTCAGATATTTTGAAATGAAAATATTAAATTAAATAAGCGATTCCGATTGGGGTAAATTTTCATGTGTCAGCTGGGTCAAAAGCAATTTAGTCAAAAGAAACCATGGCTAAAATAAGAGTTTTTTTTCTATTTTATGCGGCCGATGGTACCTGCTCAAACTTGATATTTTCTTAAGTATACATCATAAACATACATATTATATAGAGGTCTATAAAGTTAATGCAAATATAAAATTTAAGTCAGATGTAAGGTTCCACATCACCCTATCTATACATCACTACATAGTATAAAACAAAGTCGCTTTCTCTGTCCCTATATCCCTATGTTCGCTTAAATCTTTAAAACTAAGCAACGGATTTTGATGCGGTTTTTTTTTATAGATAGAGTGATTCAAGAGGAAGGTTTATATGTATAATAACATCCATTAAATATTGGAGAAATACTGTTATTTTTGAGGTTTCCAATGTGATGTCGTAAAAAATTTTTTTTCCGCTTACATTGCAAACGCAGGCTGAACCCTACGAGATTTATCAAAATAATGTATTAAGTATTGTATACATTGAAAAGGTCTACAGAAAACTTCGCGATGTTATATATCTATCTTTTATGGATATCCCACAATAACATTTTTTTCTCATTTACTTTTTACGACAAATAATGGCTAATTTTCGAAGCGATTTTAACCAATACAGCATTAATCCTTATCCAATTAAATACCTTAAATACATTGTCGATTTAATATAGATCTATACGGCCCTTTACAGCATATGATTTAATTGAATATTTTCGAAGATATTATAGATTTAAAAATTGCGGGATGTAATGTTTGCGGCGGTACCGGCCGGCCGGGGCGGCGGGAGCGTGCCTCGGAGGCCGCGGTTCTCCCTATAGCACTTTGAATTTATTATTTATAATATCTAATAATCATGTAATAATAATATCTAAGTTTTTTTTTATTTCAAATATCTCAATGTAGGAACTCCATGGAGGTGAATCACCTCCATGAGGAACTCTACGTAAAAATGGTTTATTTGTGTATCATTGTGTCAAAATAATATTTTTTTAAATGACATTATGCCCGTGCAAAGCCGGGACGGGCTGCTAGTATACAAATAAACGTAATCCAATAAACCAGTCCACCCGGCTCGGTACCATCGCTTTGGATGAAAGATCTTTTCATGTAATGCTATGTTTGCCATCTGATGGCAATGAAAAATTTTCCGTGTTTTCCATCCAGCAGGCCTATTCCTGGAATTCCGTAGGGAATCAGAAATCCTGAGCCTAGAAAACCTCTTTTATAGCGGTGTTCAAAGCGATTTCTTCGACGGAAAACCTTGATTAATTAAAATTCTATGCTCCGGATTTTTTTTTCTTGATTACGGAATTCCGGGAATATGTATTCGTCAGTTCAATGTAGCCGTGATCATGAAGGGAAAGCCCTTTCATGGGACCTAATTCCTTAGGGAATGCGATGTGTTGGGCTTACATGACAGCTGATGGCATCCTTCACCAGTTGTATAAAAACTACATTAATTTTAGTATAGCACTCTCAGGGGTCGAGTCCGTCTCGCGCTGTTAATTTTAAGGGTTCCGTACCCAAAGGGTACCAAACGGAACCCTATTACTAAGCCTCCGCTGTCCGTCCGTCCATCTGTCCGTCCGTGGGTCCTTCCGTCCATCTGTCCGTCCGTGGGTCCTTCCGTCCGTCCGTCCGTCCGTCCGTCCGTCCGTCCGTCTGTCACAGGGCTGTATCTCATGAACCGTAATAGGAAGGCAGCTGAAATGTATACAAACTAAATACACAGAGTGTGCATTTATTTTGCTTTCTATAGCAACAAATAGGTTAAATGAAAAAATAATAAAAAATAAAGGCGGGGGGGCCATACAAAAAACGTGAATGTTTTGTGTTAAATCTTGCACGGATGGTACGGAACCCTTCGTGTGCGAGTCCGACTCGCACTTGGCCGGTTTTTCTACCGACTTTTAGGTGAGCCTCCGCGCCGCCAAAAGTTGTATGTGTGACAATATGATTTCCAAATAGGGTCCTAAGAAAACGAGACGAGCAATGTGAATCGGAGTAGGGTTCCGAGCGCGATCCGACTTATCTCCGTTCGCCAATCGGACCAGTAAATTGGCTTTGGCGCGGTGCGGGTCTAGACGGCATTACTCAAAAGATTATTGGGAGCCACGTGATGCTGTGGGTCGGATTGTACGTCGGACGGATAACGTTTGCAGATATTTCGTTACAGCGAAAGGAATGAGATCGTAGACAAAGGACGAGACTTGACAAGCGGCCCGTGGCTCTCTGGTGGGTGGACTTGCCTTCCATCCCAGAGATCTGGGTTCAAATTCATGTCCAGCTTTATATTTCTTTCCCAAGTGGGTAAGTCCATTTCGTTACGAATGCGAGGAATGCATGCATGGAACACCCATGGTTCGGAATTCATGTAAAACTGTATGTCTCCTTCCCCTACTAGGGATTCATTTCATTTCATTTATTTATTCAACTTCTGGTATTCAAACTACACTAAGGGCCGATTTTTCAATCCTCAGATAGTACGTGTGTCAAAAGACGGATAGTCATTGCCGGAGAATTATATCTTTTATCACAATTAATATTGTAATAACAATATTAATTGACAACCGACAGGGCATTTTGACAGGTATGAATTATTATTATTTTACTTATAGTAAAATGTTGACATGTTCTATAGTATTAAGTGCAGTTAGCTGCACTTGAAATAACATACTCTACTGAATAAATATTTTGAACTATGAACTATGAACTATCTGACTATAATTTTACTAATAAACATGTGGATTTACTATATCGGATGGATAAGAAGAAGCGTAAATAAATCCGTCGAATAGCTATCTGGCTGTTTATCAGACTATTGAAAAATCACCCCTTAGTCATATCACAATTTGATTGATCCGCGGATTCGATCTACCTCATTGGCAAAGAAACTTCACTGGTTATAAGTTATGATTTTTTTTCGTCCACATCATCACTACATAGTATAAAACAAAGTCGCTTTCTCTGTCCCTATATGCCTATGTATGCTTAAATCTTTAAAACTACGCAACGGATTTTGATGCGGTTTTAATAGATAGAGTGATTAAAGAGGAAGGTTTATATGCATAATAACTATATAATCCATTAAATAGTGGAGAAATACTGTTATTTTTGAGGTTTTCATGTAATGTCGTAAAAAATTACATTTTGTCCGCTTACATTGCAAACGCAGGCTGAACCCTACGAGATTTATCAAAATAATGTACTAAGTATTGTACACATTGAAAAGGTCTACAGAAAACTCCGCGATGGTGTATATCTATCTCTTATGGATATCCCACATTTACTTTTTTGTCATTTACTTTTTACGACAAATAATGGTTAATTTTCGGAGCGATTTTAACCAATACAGCATTATTCCATATCCAATTAAATACCTTAAATACATTGTTAATTGAATATAGATCTATATGGCCCGTTAGAGCATATGATTTAAATGAATATTTTCGAAGATATTACAGATTTAAAAATTGCGGGACGTAGCGTTTGCGGCGGTACCGGCCGGCCGGGGCGGCGGGAGCGTGCCTATAAATAGTTTAAAATAATATTTTTTTAAAGATATTATGCCGATGATATAATGCTATTATGATTTCATACCTAAATGCTGCTGCCAAGCTTATATTTTTGGTAGAACGGTCTGAGGCAAAGATAAGAACTACGAGGAAACAACAACCCACAAAGTCGAAAAGTCTTGATTTAGTAATTACTTAACCTAATAACCTAATTATTTTATAATTTAGCATATTTAGTATTTATTGCGAGGTTTTTCGGGTGTAAACGGTCGGGTGTACAGAGAGTCGATTTTGGTACAGGTAAGGGTATTCCGACCCAAACCAAGTTTTATGTACACAGAACTCAAAAAGTATTGCACTTTGACCCCCGAATTAATTAAGTAGAAATGTAGCCACAGCATTTGCGGCAAAACCATTTTCACTAATGGTATTGTTATATTTAGCGATTAGAATTACTAGGTACACCGTTAGATGGCGCTGTGAAATCAAAATATTATTTTAACAATTGTAACAAAACGAATAAACCTGAAATTATGAAAATGTTATCGCCGCAATTACCGTAGCTATATTTAACATTTATAATGAATTCGTTTTTGCGTTATTGTGCAAACATCTTTGTATGGGTCGAAAAAGCCTTAAGCCCACCCGGGTTGGTACCATCGCATTGAATAAAAATCTAGTCAAAGCGCCAATGAAAAGTAGTCCGAGTTTTGTAACCTCAGTATATGCCCAGTAAATTTGCGAAGTTGCCTATCTATGCGCCTTATAGAATTAAGTGTAACGTGAATAAATGGATACATGAATAAATGGAATACAATACAATACTTATATGTCTGATAACCAAATCGATTTTGGTGATGACAGCAATTACATAGGTTGATATCCCAATCATAGTACAATCCTAAGCGTAGTGAGTCCAGCGTTTAGCAAACAAACAACAAAGGCGACCACTGCTTCGATGGAATCATCGACGCAGTGAGTATACGTTATGGTTCATTGCTGTGTGCATGTCAACATCTTTTTCAGGCGGGCGAAAAGTATGTTTTTGGCCTATGAAGTCTAGTTTTAAAAGTAAACGATTATATATTTCACGCTTATTCACTAGATACATATATGATCAGGTTTATTTGTTTAGCCATTGTTAGAGTTTAGATGTATTTTGTAAACATACATGCGCTATGCGGTTGTGATTCTGATCGCACTTTGAATACGGTGCGAGTGTTAATTTTTTTTATGCGACCTGACATGGATGGCTAATACCACACAACTACCGTTATGATATTAGCCCAATACACCACATTCCCGAAGGAATTAGGTGCCATGCCAGGACCTTCCCTTTTATGAGCACGACTACATTGAACTGGATGGAAAACACGGACCGTTTCGACCATCTTTTGATCCAATGCGATGGTACCAACCCGGGCGGGCTTAAACCCTACCCCCTAGTAGGAAAAGGGGACCTACAGTTTTACATGGATTCCGAATCATGGAGCAGCTCGAATTCGTGACGAAATGCCCTTATCGAACTCGGAAAGAGAAAGACAGTGGTGCATGTCGGAATTGAACCCCGGCCTCTGGTACGCTAGGCCAGTCCCCGCGCCACTAGGCGAGCCGTTCAAATGCAAACAGTTATCAATTGCATCCAACCCAGTGGCGCCGACCAGACGAGGGAAGCCATGTAGAGGCGAGCGATCGCAGCATATCCAGCTCACAGCCACAATAACATTTATGTGACAGGGCCTCGACGGCTAATACCACCCTCATGATATTATTTATTTTATTTATTACCAACACACTGCTTTCCCGAAGAAATAAGAAGACATGCCAGGGCCTTCCCTTTAAGGGCACAGCTACATTGAACTGGATGAAAAACAAGGTAAATATTTCATTGCCGCTTCGACCATATTTTAATCCAATACGATGGTACCAAGCCTCCCGGGCGGATTTAACCCTACCATACCGAGTAGGGGAAGGAGACCTTTAGTTTTACATGCATATCGAGCCAAAAACAATTTTAGTCATTTATTTGCGCTATTGGCATGTTTTACAGTTAATTTCCATAGAAATAAGTGTTAACTTGGTTAAGATCCATGCATGGTTTTAAATATTAAAAAACATAAATCTTTTCACATTTATATGTTTGTAAATTAGTCGTGGTTCCGTATATATTTCGTGTAGAACCGAAATATTGGAGTACAATTGCATTATGAACTTGTTTGTTGTTAATTATAGCTAGAAAAAAATGACTTTATAAATTAGAAAAAATAAATTGATTGTTTATTGTTTTTATTCAAATAAAAAAACATACATCTGCAGACTAAGAAATAGTAAAAACCCGGTAATTTTACCCATTGTCTTTTAACGTTATTCGTAATTTTACGATCTAGAGTCCAGATATTACGGAAACTAACTATGTATGTAGTCTTATTTTATTTTTTTATTTGGCATAACAAACAGGAATGTAAATAATAGAAAAAACTTAGACAATAACTAAATACATTCCCATCACCGTAATGCACGTGGAAGTAATAGAAAATTAGACTTATAGCAAATAACAGGGTAAAACGATCACAAGCAATACAAAACAGAAAAGATGTATAGTTAAACAATACAAAAGAAAGAGAAACCAGAGAGATAATTAAGTAATTAACATGAACATTATCTAAGGAAACACAATAAAAGAAAAAAACGTATATATATCCGTAACTAGCTTACAACATATAACAGTAGAAACATAAGTACAGATGATTGCAGTAAAAATTAAAAATCTAAATAAAAAATTTAAATGGATCAGAACAAAGGAAACACAAGAAAATAAAACTAATCAAATACATTTTTTTTTTTTATGCCACCTGACATGGATGGCTAATGCCACACAACTACCGTTATGATATTAGCCCAATACACCACATTCCCGAAGGAATTTGGTGCCATGCCAGGACCTTCCCTTTATGAGCACGGCTACATTGAACTGGATGGAAAACACGGACAATTTTTCATTGCCGCTTCGACCATCTTTTCATCCAATGCGATGGTACCAACCCGGGCGGGCTTAAACCCTACCACCTAGTAGGGGAAGGGGACCTACAGTTTTACATGGATTCCGAACCATGGAGCAGCTCGCATTCGTGACGAAATGCACTTATCTCACTCGGAAAGAGAAAGACAGCGGTGCATGTCGGTATTGAACCCAGGCCTCTGGTACGCTAGGCCAGTCCCCGCGCCACTAGGCTACGAGCCGCTCAAAATTGCATAAATCCATAAATAAATAACAAAAGCAACAGTAGTACTAGCAGTTAGGTAACAGTTAACGGTCACACGTACAATATTACAACAATTCTGACTCCATCATCTGCAACAAAACCACTTTTAATAGAAACCGCTCGCGCATATCGCAAAATGGTTGTACCATTTCAGACTTAGCGGCAGTTAGCCATATGTCAAAAATAACTTTTTTTTGATAAATTGACCCAAGTATACGCGAGCGGGTAAGAGATAGCGCCAGGTAAAGAATCGATTTCATGCCAAAAATATGTAACGGAAATGTTTCATAGCAAAAATAGTTTTTATTTAAGTTAATAGTTAAGCTGCTACCTGTGCAAAATATAAAATTATTAATTTACTATTGGTCACCGTTAGCTTTTGTTAACCGAACAAAGGGAAATACTTATCGATCAAACGAAACCATTTTGTTTCGTTTCTCCTACGTTTCTTCATTCATTGAATGCCACAATTCAAGGAAATCCGAGTATATTTTAACGAACTCGTATCGATTATTCCATTATCCTTAATACAGCTTTCCCCCAACCGTCTACCATACTGACCCAATTAGTGTTTATCTACGTATCCTGACCCATCTTGAGGGGGGATCATTTGGTGACTTAATCGGGCAGTTCCTTTCCATGGCGTCTCCTCAAAGTAGTCCATGTAAAATGTAATAGTAGATTTACTCTTGCTGTTTCCCATAGCTGAAAAATGTTATCTGAAATCAAATTTAGAATCCTAAAATTGACTGAGTTGAAAATCATGTCACTAACTCTGTTTAGTTTACATGATGGCTGTATGGAAAGGTCATTTGCGTACCCCCGCTGTTTGCTGGTTTTAGTCCATCATTGAAATAAACATATAGGTTGGGGAAAAAGTTTCTTCGCATTTTTTAAGAAAATTCAAAACATTTTTTAATATGGTTTATTTACATTTAACTAAAGTATGTAGGTACCATTTTGTTCGATAACTTTTTGCCATCTTGTAGGTAGGGACATGATCCCATTGCTATAGAAATATTGGGACTTCTGATCAATATACCGCGACAAGTGGTTTTGGCAGTCCTCTCGTGACGTTAACCTGACACTGCCTAAAGAATTCTGAAGAGACCTAAACAGGTGGAAATCTGAAGGTGCAAGGTCAGGACTATACGGCGGATGCATTAACACCTCCCAGCCAAACTCTCTTAGTTTTTGCTGAGTGGCTAAAGATGTGTGAGGTCTAGCGTTATCATGATGAAAAACCACACCCCTTCTGTTGATTAATTCCGGCCGCTTTCTCTCAACTTCTTGCTTTAATCTCATCAGTTGTTCGCAGTAGAGTTCAGAATCGATGGTCCTGCCTGGTGGTAACAGCTCATAATGAATAATGCCCTTCCAATCCCACCACACACACAGCATCACCTTGTTGCGAGTTAACCCGGGTTTCGCCACAGTCTGTGAAGCTTGACCGGCCTTTGACCACGACCTTTTTCGCACGTTCTTGTCGTACGTGATCCACTTTTCATCACCAGTTATCAGCTTCTTCAAAAATGGTTCGGTTTCATTACGTCGTAATAAAGAATCACAAATGAGTACACGGTTCATTAGGTTTCTTTCAGTGAGCTCGTGAGGTACCCAAATATCGAGCTTTTTTGTGTACCCAGTTTTTTTCAAATGCGCCAAAACTGTTTTGTGGTCAATTCCTAGTTCTTCAGCTACGTCGTAACTACTGATATGCCGATCTTGCTCCACTTTTTCAAAAATGGCATCCATTTTATCCGTAATAGGGCGACCAGAGCGACGTGCATCTTTGACATCAAAATTTCCGGATTGAAAACGCTTAAACCAAATTTGTGCTACTCTCACAGACACTGCACTAGGTCCATAAACATCGCAAATTTTTTTCGCGGCTTGCGTTGCATTTTTACCTTTTTTGTAGTAAAATTTTAAAATGTATCGAATTTCTTCATTAGATTCACTCATTTTGACAGTACGAAAAACAAATGAGAATCACACATTTTCCTAATTTGAATTTGGAATTATGTTCTTTAAAATTTAAACTTTCAATGATACCAAAACCAGCCAGATACAAATAGTATAGCCAAAGAGATTTTATTACAAGTTCATACATACTATAATGCGAAAAGACTTTTTCCCCGACCTATTATATAGCGTATTTTTACAGCTCCTTTCTTTAACTATTCTGCACGGTCGATTGTTCAGGATGTCTGGCTACCCTCCATCTGGCAAGTGCGATCATCCCCGGCCAACACACCCGTTGCGCATAGAACATTCTTCTAGAAACTGAATAGCAATAAATATTGTTAGGTCACACCCGCACCCCCGCCGCGCCATTTTGTCGACGGGCGTCACGAGCAATGAAGTTCTGAAGGGGCGATTGGAACTCATCCGTATTGCAGCAGCGTAGCTTAGTGATTATTCACCGATGCTAGTTAGTTCGCCTCCGCGCAACATCGAATTTTCGCTGCACTTAGTGGCGTTCTGTGCAGTTCTTACATATTCTTACGTGTCGTTGGAACTTGAGAGCACCAGGATCAGGGTTTGATTTCGTAGTATAATTATACTATTTGTACCATATTTTCACTTTGTGTAGTATGGGGTATCGTAACGTAAATATATTAGGCGAAACACCCTATATCCACTTTTACCACCATTATATCGTCAGAAAGTAAGTCCAACAATTGCATCGGATTTACTCATCTGACGACATGTTACGCTGCGCCGTGTTAATACCATTTTTTTGCTCGATTATTTCGACAACTATTCAACAGATTTGAAGAGTAACCATTTTTTGGCGACCATTGAAAATAATCGGCTACAAGACCTTTTTTGGCTCTTTCGAATTTGTCGAACAATGTTTCCGACGCTGTGTATAATTTTAGACGAGGTTTTTTAATATCCGAAGATAATAATTTTTCGAGGGTCTGAATCCAACCGTGATCAGGAGTGAGCGAAACTAAAACTAGCCAAGTTTATATAAACGGATATGTTTCGTTCGCCACTCGTGTCCTTCCATACTCAATGACGGGCGTAAATAAACATCACTTCATTGTGCATGTCATGTCTAATATATGTAACTCAATTACACCTTCAACACGGCATTACATCTTCCAGACTCAACCGTACCGACATAAGAAATTGGATTAAAATTATTCTTGAAGTTAAGCCTTCGAATGAAGGATAATGAATTTAAAATTCTGCGCAGGCAGAAATTCGAGTTTGAAGTTTTGCTGCTTATCTAATTTGTGTTAATGTAGATTACTAACTGTAAATCCAGATTCCAAAATGAAAAGTTAAAGAGAAGGTAACTGACTGTTCGCCTTTTATCTTATCCATGTGTTTACTTAATACTTTTACAAGTTTTAGTATACATTCACGCAGATATGATAGACCGCCATGCGCTCCATCCATTTAGAAAAAATAAAAAAATATGCGTATTTTGCTTAAGGTCCATCGGTTCTTACTATAAACTCGAAATTAGCGTACTTAACATGGTTAAATCTGGAAAATCGTAGATTATTTCAGGGATAAATTAAAATTAAATAAATTAAAAAAATAGCCGAATTTGTCCTGCTTTTCTCGAGTTTTGCATTTAGCAACACATTTAGTCATTAATTTTTATAATTATAATATATTAATAATTTGTATAATTTCAACTTCTCTCGATTTCATTGAATATCATCTATGATTTTATGTATTTATTCAACTTCTGGTCGTCAAACTATACTAAGTCATGTCACAATTTGATTGATCCGCGGATCCGATCAACTCAGTGAAGAATAACCCGCAAAGAAACTTGCTTGCGTTCAAAATTCATCGGCCTTTTTCTGTGGGGCTACTCACAGAAAAAAGTCACGTGCTGCCATACAGGTGATCTATGGCTTCAGATTAATTCAAAAATGTTTCCATATCAAAAATGTTTACTTCAGATTAATTCAAAAGTGAAACCATATTTTATATTTTTTTAAATAACGACCACTTATTTTGGAATTGTCTAGCTACATATATTTGAAACCCATTACGGTAAATATCGGATAAATACTCGTATGTTCTGTGTTCAAACATTTTTAATGAACATTTTTGAATATTTGTCTAATTTGTCCAGCGACTTGCAGTTTTATCTTTAAATTATAGCTAGACTATCAATCTACATTACAATACACTCGAACTGAAATGTAGCTATTGGTTATGAAAACTGCCATTTCACTGACATTGTTTCTGAACCATGATATGACCCGTATTTCTTAATTAAAGCTATACATTTATTTAAACATTTGCAATTCTGGGGGAATTAATAATGATAATAACCATTTATTTGATGAAGGAGACATAAGCATACAGAAAAACAAAATAACGGTAAAACATACAATTCAGAATACATTTTTGAAAAGAGAAAAAAGAAAAAAATATATTTAAGTCCTTGATTCCCTGAGAATCGCACATATTTTAATTAATTGAAATTAATGTTTACCTAACATAAAAAATATTTCCAAGTGAGACCCTAGAGAATCGGAAGTAAATAAACATGAAAATAAAATACTCTCACCGCCTATCTCGTATGTTATTATTTATTATGTTAGCAGGAATGAACGTGCGTCAAAGTTTTTCAATTCAGTTTAAGATGCCAAGTTTTTCTGATAAGCAAACAAAAAATACAAAATGATACCTTATCGGATCGTTCTGTGGTTATATATGTGGAGCATCCTTATATTTCAGCTATGAAAGAATGAGGTGCATGCCCGGTATCGAACTCGTCGTATTTGACACACGAGAAAATCAGACGTTACCACTAGAAAGTTAATTTTCGCATCAATGTTTTGACGTGTATCCGTAGGTGGTGAAAACGGCCGTAAACCGCTCGACCTGAGTGCCCCGTATCGCTTACGTTGTTAAAGCTCAAATAAAATGGAATATAAATGTTACGTGTTACACCCAAAGTAAGCGAAATGATGATGGTTTAGTTAAGTCAAGGTGCGATCGGCAGTCACGCTTTATGACCCCAGGGGAGCTTAGTACCTCCCTGGGTGTCCATTCAGGGAAAGAGTGAGTTCGAATTCGTCACTAAATATCAACTCACTTTTTTTAATACCTAGTAATGTTTCCACACTTCTTGAACATCATTACAGTTAGATAAAAATCTGGTCCGTCCCGTAAATACGTCGGAAGTATAAATAACGGTTCCGTTATTTAAATAATAATATATTACCCAGCTATTTTTAGGTTAACTCACTCCCGAACTCGAACTCACACTTTTCTGAATGGACCCCCTGTTCGTTCAAGGAATCCATAAATTGTTTTAGTAAATTGGATCATAAACTGTCAAGCACGCACCAATTACACGCGCCAACAATGCGAGCACACTAAGTCGGGGCGGATAGTGCCTAATTGTAATTAAAACTTTAATATAATTGAAATGAATGTTAGCTTTAGGTTGAAACGTTCAGTTTAAATTTGCCTTAGTTGAAATTCGTTAAGGTAATTATATAATAATACGTAGCATATCGTGAGCGATAGGGCTTCGAGATTTATCAAACAGTTTGGGATTTTAGAACTACTTCCTTATGGTGTCTAGTAAATACCACCGCATCTAATGAAATATTAACCAAAAGGTACAGGATACAAATTGTGCACATTTTTTTTGTCATCCAGTTCAACGTAGCAATGCTAAAGGAAGGTTCTAGTATGGCACCTATCCGGGTGATTTTAATCATACACCTGAGCAGTTAATTCCATTAGTACAATGGCCAAATCTTTCCGGTTTCGGATACAAACAATATTTAATATTCCTCACCAAAAAATATAGAGTTTTTATGATCATCCGTAAAATTCCATAAAGTACTAAAAATATACATACATAAAAATTAGGTAAACAAATATTGCTACCTACGCTGCACAAACGTTCGTTTCGTAATTGTTCGGTTTTTTTGTTTGATTGACGTTAATTTGTTTTCGATACGGATCACGTAGGAGAGAGGAAGAGTAGTGGAGATGGTCTAAGCAAACTGGGTCTGTGTCCACCAAGTGGGTCGCTACGTCACAGCCCACGTGATAAAGAAGGCGTGGCTTAGCGACATTCGCGACATGGCGCTGACGGTGTTAGGTTGTGGGACAATATTATGGTCTGCGGCGCAATTTTCGGCGAACAGTCGATTACACGATGAGATTTTGTGTAAAATGTTGCCAACATTACACAGGACAAAATAATCTAAAGTTTGTAGGTGGAATTACGTTTTATTTGTCAGTAAAACACCTCATATTATAAAATTTGTGTCAATATTCGAGCATTGTATCGATGTATCGCTCTTGCTATGTGCCGATAGATGGCGCGCAATCATTTTCGTTTTACGGTAACAAATGTTGATCTCATGATGCAAATTTCAATGACATTTTTAAATTAAAATTATTTGAATCCACGCGAAGGCATAGATTTCAATTTCTAAGGTTTTTTTATAGAAAAAACACTTAGTACAATTTTAAAGGCGCCATCTAGTTGTAGTCTTGTAACCACTAAGAACAGCTCTCGGAATAGCTGCTACCAGAATATCGATTCTTCCGGTAGATGGATTTCGCAAAAGTGGGCGGTGCATGACCCCACCATGAAGAGATTTTCCCCCCGCTTCCCCGCGAAGTGTCACGCTGCGATCCTTAGTAATATGAGTTAAAAACATCTCCTCTCTCCCTCTATCCTCCGTGATACAGATACACCCCTTAATACGGTGCAAGTATTTATAAAATCATTCGGTATTTCATGTGAGATGCAATGCAGTGTCATATGGACGCCCAGCGACAATGTTGACCTACGGTGGGAGCACAAACGCAACGATACGGCCGTATCGACCGATAACTGTGTTTTTGCTTCGCTTTTCATGTGAGAAGAGACGAGAAAGATAGACGTTTATGGGACGATATAGCTGTATCGTTCGTTTGTGCTCCCGCTCCTGGACATTCGTCTCAAACAGGATTCGAACCTTCCAATGTCGAATTTAATTCAAACAGACTGCAACACTGTGTCGTTGTGGTCCTTAATTATTCTCATCCAACCAAAAATATTACTGAAAATTTTTAATCCGATTACAGCACTTAAATTATTCTGTGCCCAAAACTTTGTATGTAGCGCTAAAAAGAACGTTGCACGATCTACATAATTATACAAACGACCACACAACATCAAACCAGTGAACCTTTTAAGTACTTACATGCTGAAGCGAGACCCTTAGCCTGCTTTCGAGCTCACTCACTCGTATCTGCTATAGAGCCTCTAACACGCGCTCATTTACTTTCGTGGCCCCTGTCCCGTACCACAGAGATTATACTATAGCTCGGTATAGTGACCATACAATAGTAATTCGATGGCGAAAAATATATAAGGTAGGGCGTGTTAAATTACCGTATAGAAAAGGACTTCGTTAGCAAAGGATAAACAGGGTGTTTACGACACAATTTGAATATTTTAAACTGATGTTGAGGTGTGAGAATAATACCCAACAGTCAAAACCCCATGTCTTTATATCTGTTAGTTTATCAGATATTCGCTTTTAAATTTCATTGATTTTTTTTTGTTGTGTTAATAACCGGTGTAAGTAAACGGTGCACTATTAATCCCAAGAAGCTTCTCCAGACGGATGGACAGGTATACAGTAATATCATGTGCATCCTTGATAAGGCCAACTTGTGCAGAATATAAAACATTGTTAAAAAAGGTTGCTAGATATTTTCCAATTCAATCTTTCTCAAAGTTTGAGACCGAAAACCTGGCCTAATTTTCAAGTCAGCGCCCCCTAATTTATGACTTGTATTCGAAAAAGTTTCTTCAATAATAATTACTCAAAGCAAAAATATTCAATTCAGATTTGCGCTCCTAAAATTACACATTGTTCCGGCTCCCAGGATTGTTTTTAGTCTCTTTGGATGTTCCGTATTATGTTGAATCGTCACACGCCCACATGAATTAAATATATGACGCGGCTGCGCGGCGGCGGTTGTACAATATGGTATATCCCTAACCCCGTACGATATTTAAATGCATACCTTCCGGTCGATCCAGACTCGTAGATATGGTATGGACTGGAGAGATGAATCGGGAAGTGATTGTGCCAAACGAAAATACCGGTTCTATTCTGAATATGGGAGCCAGCATTTCCAGCGCTCCAAGTGTCCCCAAGCCAAGAAACATTACCTATCAATTCCGCATAGTACAGGGGATAACTGTTTACATGCTCTAAATTTTTCACTATGTTTTTTAAATTATGGATTCTAAAATATTTTGTCAAAATGTAGGTCTGTATGTATTTTTATATACCTTTTAGATTGGAACATATTGTTAAAAAACATTGGAAAAATGTGGTCTTTACCTTCACTTTAGAAGTTTTAATCTAAAAAAGAAGGTTTCTCAAGTGAGTGAATTTTTATTAAATTCTGCCAAATTTTCGGGCCTGGAAGACGATTTCACGCAAAATTTTGCCTTCGCCAATGGAAAAATAAAGCTTTTCTTAAAATTTTCGAATCTTCCATTTCCGATACCTTCATGACAGCCTTAAACAGCGGCAAGCATGCATTCCAGCTTCGGCACCTATGTCGAGAATATGTAGTCGACATCGTTCTCGTGGCACATGCCATTGGGGTACCGAAGCAACAAGCCGAGGCGGCAAGAGGTACTGTGCGATAGTCCCCTCTGGCGTTTACCCGAACGTCAATGGGAATAGCGGCTGCTTTTGCTATTTGGCGTCATGGGGAAACGCTTCACTGAGAAAAAATATGGTTAAATGAAACCCAAACCGTGTCACCGCAACCAGAAATTCCGGTAAGAAAGGGACAACCCAAGAGTCTGGTACCAATTACTAAGCATTTTCAAATGACTATTTTCTGGCTAAGGGCCTTTTTCCCCTGCTGCTGATTAGCTTAATCGTCATATATTAAGGGCCTTTCTTAGCAGCATGCAATCAATACCAGTACAAAATAATCAGCACATCAGTAATAAAGGCCCTTTAAGGTGGCCCAACCCGGCGGGACTAACACATTCGCGGGCACGGTACAAAACCGTGCTGTTGCTCTCTGGGACCTTCTCTGTTTCAAAGAATAAGACAGGCTCCGTGATGAGGAAGATGCAACATGTCCACAAAAGAGACAATGTGCTTAGTGTATGATTTGGTAAGATTTACGAAAATTTGAATTACAAAACTACTTATAGCTAAAAGTAAACCACGACCGCTGTAGTCAAAAATCTAGGAAAAATCAAATAGATCTTGATTAAATAAGCTATGTCTGAAGACTAACCTTTTTAATATGTTCTCACTTTATCATTGCGTAATCCATCTCCAAAGTTATTGTATAAAACGCGCGACAAATTCGAACTTTCGGACCTTATAACTTAGAAACCAGACAAATTTTACAATGCCAACGGTCATCGGACATCTAGTTCGATCAAATAAAGCTATTTTGAGCAATATTTGGGATCTCTGACAAGAAATATGGGCGTGATCTTCTTTCCCCGTCAGTATGGGGAGTTGAGCGGGATGGCCCACCTTAAGTGTAGATTAAAATAAATAAGCACTTGGTGAAAACCAGACTCAGTCAACTATGTTAGGTACATAGTGCCCAATGCTATTTAATTCAAATTACTAGACAAGTGTACTAAAGCACCTTTTCTTTATGTCTAAATTAAACTTAACTGTCGCTTAACTTAGACGCTTCTACTTGATCATTTTAGCTATCGCCGCAGAATAGTTGTTCTGAAAACTCTTAATTTCATAGTTGTGTCTATGTACTAAAACCACGGATAGACAAACTAAAACGGTGCTGATGGATATTGCAAAAACATACCCTGTGCATGGATCTAAGTCAACTCTAACAAGTTCACAACTCGTCGGCCGGAATAGCCAACCGGAAAGGACAAGTTGGGGTGGTATGTACTTAGCCACAGCGCTTAATCAACCCTTGAGGGCGAGGGATGACGAAATCTAGATCTTAAGTAAATTAGCGAAGTTAGCGTCGGAACTAAGCTAGTCAGTCAACTTTGAGCGAGTAACTGAGCAACAGAGCTGCGGATATGTAATTTGTGGTTACTGGTGAGCATTTCTGTAAGTAATTTGTACATATTGAAGCTCTGATTAATGCAAATATATTTCAATCAGTCAATATGTCGGGTGTCGCTGCATTGAATTACAGCTTCATTAGTTACCTATATCACCACCTCAATTATGTACACAGGTCTGCCTTTAGATCGATTGCCCCTCGCTTGAAAAAGTAAAGGCAGTAATCCAGAACGCTTTGTTATCACGGTAATCACAAACCATTGCTGTGATAACTGAACTACTTACCGTGATAACAGAGCGTTCCCGATTTGTATCAATCCAAGCTTCAATGCCTACCTATATATAATATAGTATTAAACATAGTCATAAAAAAGCTGTAAGTTACTTAGAAAAAATGCTCCCTAACCAGTAGGACTATTAATGGTGTCTAGATTTCCAAAATCTAATTATAAATGTAGCAGGCGCCAGAGTAAATGGCCAGCCCTCGTGCGGGCAGTTCAACCTCGTGGCCGTCACAGACGCCCCTGAACCCAACCTCGCCTTCTCCACCGTCTCCGCCGACGCTGCCGGCACCAACGCCCGCCACAGGCCCTGCTGCTGGCTCACACCAACTTCTACCTTCTGCTCATACCGCCTCAGTGTTGTTTTCGTGTGAAAGATGCCCCCGGAAGTTCAATACGTTGCGTGGCCTAAATATTCATACCTCGAAAATACATCGCGAAGTCTCTTGCACATTTAATCATTTGACGACTAATGATTCGAATCAACAAGTTCTCGAAGAAACCAATTTTACTTCTGAGCTTCAAAACCTTAAGAAAACAGTCCCCGTCGTAAGAAGAATACCACGTGCAGCTCGAGAGTCAGTGGCAAGGAAACTAACATCATTAATAGAAAATTGTGCTAAGGAAAATACTGTTCAAACCTGGCAAGAACTATTTACGTTTTCATATCACATTCTGCACGTAGACAAAGAGGCTAGAGGAACACTTACGAGCAAAATCAAGAAAAACTTGTTAAATTACAATTCTCAGGCAAGCACTCCCGATAGACAAAGAATAATCACACATTCTTCAATATTTAAAAAAGTTGAGTCTAAAGTTTATGATGGTGATATTCGTGGTGCGGTGCGACTTCTGTCTTCTTCGGACTGTGTGGCGATTGAAGGCGAGGACACTTTAGAAGCCTTAAAAATAAAACACCCACAACCGTCACGAATCCTGAACTTTCCAGTGGCACCGGATAATGCACAACCTGTCGTCGCCACGATTCGTTCAGTGTCTGAAGCTATCAAATCCTTCCCTTGTGGCTCCTCAGCTGGGATCGACGGACTATCTCCACAACACATAAAAGATCTTGTGACAGGGTCAAACGGTGATGCTGGAATCAAATTAATTGAATCTCTTGTCAAAATTTCAAATCTAATGTTATCTGGAAAAGTTTCTCAGGAATTTCTTCCGTTTCTTTACGGCGCATCATTATTTGCACTGACTAAAAAAGATGGTGGCCTACGCCCGATCGCAATAGGTAGCACTCTGCGCCGTCTGGTATCAAAAATAGCATGCCATGCAATTCAAGATGAACTGGGGGATATCCTAAGACCAGTTCAATTAGGATTTGCTACGAAAGGCGGTGCAGAAGCAGCTATACACGCTGCTCGCACATACGTTCACGAGGCACATTCTTCAGAATTGCTGTTGAAAATTGACATAAAGAACGCATTTAACTCAATAGAACGTGACTCTTTACTTTGTGCAATCAAAGAAAAGGTTCCTTCTATTTTTGCTTACCTATTTCAATGCTATTCGGTTAAATCAAAATTATTTTATAATACATCATTATTAAACTCGGCTGTAGGGTGTCAACAGGGGGACCCATTAGGCCCGGCGATTTTTAGTCTGGCAATAAATAAAATTATCCACGAACTCTCTTCAAAATTTAACGTGTGGTATTTGGACGACGGTTGCATTTCGGACAAAGCAGATATCGTTTTAAATGATGCTAGAATATTGCTCAGTAAATTTAAAGAACTAGGTCTAGAACTAAATTCTTCAAAATGCGAAATATATTTCTTACCTTCAGTAAATGCAATAAGGAAAACTGAAATATTAAAAATATTACATTCCATTTTACCTGAAACGAAAATATTGCATGGAAGTGATCTATTCTTACTTGGTTCTCCTTTGGTGAATGATTCTATGGAAAAATTTATAATATCGAAATCGCAGCCTTTTGAACTTATAACCCACAAATTAAAAAACCTTGAGCCACACGTTGCCCTGCTTTTACTACGTTTTTGTTTTGGAATTCCACGCATGGTTTATTTTTTAAGATCCAGTCCATTTTGGTTAAGACAAGATTTCCTTTTACACTACGACACGGAGCTTAAATCCACAGTGGAAACTACTTTAAATATTAAATTTGATAGCAATTCGTGGAAACAAGCCACATTGCCAATAGATTTTGGAGGTATAGGCATAAGAAAAGCCTCCGACATTGCTCTTCCTGCCTTCATCTCATCCGCAATTGCTGGTATGGATCTCATAGGGAAAATACTTTATCCATCACTAGGTAGTGATTTTGAGACCCACCACTTGCAGGAGGCTGTGGAGCACTGGAAAGAAATCTGTCCAGGTGTTGATGTCCCCACAAATAGGAAGGTTCAACGCAAATGGGACACGCCTCTCATAAATATTGTAAAAAATGAATTGTTAGAATGTGGGTCGGAGATTGATCGAGCGCGTCTTTTGGCAGGCCTAGAACCGGAGTCGGGCGCCTGGCTTAAAGCGTACCCAGCACCTGGTTTGGGTACGCTACTCGATAAACATACCCTCCGAGTAGCCGTCGCGATACGGGTGGGTGCCAAGGTGTGTCAACCCCATATTTGCACATGTGGAGCAAGTGTTGACTGCTTCGGTCTCCATGGTCTGTTTTGTCAAAGAAGTGCTGGTCGTATATCCCGTCATTTCAGCATTAATAACATCATAAAACGCTCATTGGCGTCTGTTAACATACCATGCATCACTGAGCCACCCGGCATAAGCCGTAATGACGGGAAGAGACCGGATGGAATGACCTTGGTACCATGGAGTCGAGGTAGACCTTTGGTATGGGATGCGACATGCGTCGATACCTTGGCACCGTCCCATGTGCACGACACATCCCGAGTGGCCGGAGCGGCCGCGACAAAGGCAGCCATTCTTAAAGTGTCTAAGTACACATCGCTGCTTGACCGTTTTGAATTTCAGCCTTTCGCCGTCGAGACCTTTGGACCTTGGTCACCGGACGCTAAGGCTTTTGCAGATGACATCGGAAAACTCCTAGTGGAGAAGTCTGGCGATTGTCGTGCAAAAGCCTTTTTTGTCCGAAGAATCGCTCTTGAAATTCAAAGAGGTAACGCGGCGAGTGTTCTAGGCACTTTGGGGCAAACATCGGCTGCCTTCAATGAAATATTTTACCTTTGACCTAACGTATTTCATTGGATCGCTCTCCGATCCACATTTTTCTTTAGTTTTAGTTTTAATTTTTAAATTTTACTTTTAGGTGTGTAAATTTAATTATAATTTACCTGAACACTGAACTGAAACACAGTTGTAATATGAAGAACGAATAAATATCATAAGAACAATGAAAAAAAAAAAATAATTAGCATCAGGTGTTATGTTTATCCATAAAATTATTTGATCACCTAATGTTCCAGAAAATTACATAAATGAAAACTTAAAAAAAAAAAAAAAAAAAAAAATTATAAACACGATCTATTAATATTTTTATATATATATCATTTTCACTCACTCATGCAACACTCAGAAAGTAAGAAAATGTACTTTTATTTGCTCCCACCTGGCATTCATAGGCCCTTTGCCTACTTAGTTTCACCTAAATTGGCGTTTAAGCCAAACCGATCGACTGGCGTTTTCAAATGTATGGAGAAATTGTGGAGCGCGCGAACTATTATTTGCAAGTCCGAGTATGATTTGACAGCTTACTCACCGTGCGTCGGCGTACATACGTCGACGTTGCCGTTTACGCCGACTCCGCGTTTTCATGCAAATCGAAACTCCGAGTTTGACTCTGACAGCTTGAAGAAGTAAACCCGCAGAATAAGTAGTAAACATTTGTATGGGGTTTGCATTTGTACGTAACTTCGGAGTTCCATAAACGACAATTTCGGTGAGAACTTAGACTGACCACTCAGATTTTTAAATAAAATAGAGTGCTTATCCCCTATTTCTGAGCCATGGAAAAGGGCAATTTTATCTTGTAATTTTAACAGAATTATCTACCAAGAGAATTTCAATTATTTTGATAACTGGTACAGGAGCGGATCCAGCTTTCAAGTCAGGGAGGGCTATAAGTCGAGGTCGAGTCAGGACAATTCGAATACAATAATACAGCTTAGATCCAGCCCAGGGTGGGTTATAACCCCACAATGACCCCTCTCCCTCCCTGAATCTGCTGCCTCCGCTTCACTCTCCGCTTCTATCCGTTTTTTACGTAACTTAGTGTAATTTTAATACCAAAAAATTTAAATAAATGTAAAGAAATGAAATTTCAAGTAATGCGAGTAGGTGCTGGGTTAGACACGTGACTAAACCGACACGGATTAATGGCCCAAAGCCACGCTCCGCCGCGAAACAGACATGAGCCTAGGGTTACCAAACGTCCGGAATTGTCTTGAAATAGGTATCAGGAAGATCAAGATTCCAGTCTTTCCAAAGAATTGTTAGAGTGGTTTTCAATGTTGCAATAAAATATGGAAGGTAAAATAATTTCTTTCTCTTTGTTAATTTACGTCACGTGCATTTGCGACAAAACGTAAGTATTTTTAAGTCATCCTTTTATTGACACTATCTGCCAGTCACCTCGTAGCATGAAGAGTTTGGTATTTCAAGATCCACCTGCCGCGACTTAAAAATAAATTAATTGCTATTCTATAAAATCTGTTCGCAGTTTTTTAACACTAGGGCTGAGATAAACAGTCGTAACAAAAACTAAGACTAACGAAAAGTAGTACTCTGTGACCACTTTGCATTACTTTGAAATTTCCTCCATACAAAATGTGTCAAAGTGACGTCACAAAGTACTACTTTTCGTTAGTCTTAGTTTCTGTTACGACTATTTATCTCAGCCCTAGTTTCGGTTACGACTATTTATCTCAGCCTAAGATTAAGGGCAAGTCAGCTCAGGCTTTAGCGTTTCGTTCAGTCGCTTGGTTACGTAACGTAACTCCCTAAGCACTTGATTTCTCGCGTGACTACTGCGGTGCTGTATTGAACACAGCCTGGTGCAGGGTACACACCTTGACCTGGTCCTGCTCGCCCGCGTACTCGATGCTCTGGAAGATTGTCCAGGTGTAGCGGCGCCGCACCTCCATGCGCGCCAGGTACCGCCGGTACCACTGCTGGATCAGGATTGCAGCCTTCATTGCTGGAACAAGCGCACAATATTTTAATTACGAATTATATTTCAAAGTGCGTGGCACAAATACTACTCAACATTTAATCGTTTTACCGTTTAAAATATACCGCGAAACCACCAGCAAGGCACACTAGAGCCTGACACTATAGAACCAATCCCGGGGTTTGACTGACTGTGAGTATTTTGGATCTCTGACAAGAAATATGGGCGTGATATTCTTTCCGCGTTTGTATGGGGAGTTGAGCGGGATGGCCCACCTTAAGATATATCAAGCTTGTATAGACCACTTAAATGACGTCTGCAGACTCCCAAGTTAAATGTATAAGGAAAGGCACATAGTTCCATTCCATATCCATGCAGTACAGTTGAAAAAAATGTTTGACTAGTATGTCGGACTGCAGAAGATTGCAACAGACTGCAACCTCTCTTTTCATTGGTCGTGAATAGAGAAGTGGCGGACGCACTCATTGTGAAAGGTTTGCTTCTTTGGAGTCAGTCGTGCATATACTTTTATTATGCTAGTTGAAAAAAAAAATTTAAAAAAATTAATGCATGTAACATTTTGAATGCAATAACAGTTTAGGTACTTAAACTAAAAAATATTTACTTTTAATTAAAACCTTAAAGTATCAAAAGCCATTATTGCCGCGTCAGACATTGCCCCTTAATCTAGCCTTACGTGCTGTATCATAAGGGACAGTACTTATATAAAAGTGTGTAATGGCATTTGTCATAAGCAAAAAAAATATTACAGAATATTTAACTAACCACTTCTTTCTTTAATGAAGGCGTCCTTCTACATGTTCGATTTTACTCATACATTGAGAAGCACATTTTAATTATCTGATCGTGACCTACTTTAATTCAAGATCGCTAAACTTTCAGAATTTCAGCCTATTCCATTGAAGTGAACTTGTTTGGAAACTTGCAAGGTTTGTAGCAAGCGAACAACAAAGCAAGCTAAGTGAATCTTGAAAAACGTAATACTCTTTTCAATAAGTTTAATTATCTAGGGGCTGTGAATCAGCGCGACTTTGGAGTACATTTTAAGAGCCATCAAATAAGCCTAATAAATAAGGTATGCTGAAACTTTTAACGGCGTCGTTTGAAGTGATAAATCCAAGACAATAAATTGAAATTAGGGACTCTCTTGAAAATGAAAAATATATATGTGCCCAAAACTGCCAAGGAATCCATCCACTCGTAATTAAATAACTCTGGGAAGGGGCAATTGCACCCATTTACCCCTGTATCTGCCCCTAATCACAGCCCGTATAGTATGTGAGTTCGTTCAGTAAAGCCATACACATTCGTGCGAAGACATAAACGTTTTACTATCGTCTGCCGTCGAGGTCGTTCGAAATATTGAATCTTGTTTAGTCTGTCTCACAGATTACTCATTCTGTCTGTCATTTACTTGAGACGTTCAAGACACGCGACGATTTTTTGATGCATTCGTTTGATCCAATGCATATTTAGAAGAGGTGTGACAAACGGTCCCAGTTGTATCAAATTCGCGTTTTTCGGATGCCCATGCAAACAGAACTCTTTAATCTAATTAAAATTGTATTAATTGTTTTCGCGTAATTCAAAATATATTTCAGAACTGAGTTGTGTACCAGATACGTCTCCATCCTGTACGTAAAATACCGATTAATAAACGGGCAAGGAATCTTGCTTACATATTTTTTCAAACAATCAATTGTATTTTGCACATTTCCACAACCGTTCGAACAGGTACCGCTTGCATAAAAGCAATAAGTAGGTAATAATACGTATTGCTTAAATGTACGAATATGTACAATGGTACATATGTGCATATTGATACATATGTACCAATATGTGATTGCGCATAATAATTCCCTGACCATTTCCGAGCATGTGATTAATAGATAGTTGCCATTATAAATGATTGATAATGGAAATGTTTCATTTCGATCGAAATACTAAACACCTATATTGCTCACAGCGCGGTCAGAGCCCGTAGACCGATCGACTAGCGTTTCCAAATGTATGGAGAATTGAAGAGCGCGAACATTTACGAGTCAGAGTTTGAGACGACAAGCTTACGTATCGTCGCCGTAAATACGTTGGCGTTGCTGTTTAGGCCCACTCCGCGTTTTCACACAAATCGGTAGTCCGGCTTGGATTTTGACAAGGTTAAGACAGTAAAACCACAGAAAAAGTAGTTAAACTTGTATGGTTTCGATGTTTTTACGACACTTCGAAGTTCCGTAAACGCCAATTTAGGTGAGAACTCCGACTTTCCATGCTGGCTTGTTTCACCAAGAGAAACGAGAAACGACACAGCTGAACATATTATGTATCCTCACGATGTTTTTCCTCTGCGGTAAGCAAGAAAAGTGTGTAAAATTCGAATTCGACTTGGTGGGTAAGTATTTATTATAGGTCCCTAAGTATTGAAGACTGGAAAATTTATCGAAGTAAACGTAATTTAATTTTAAAAAATAGGTCAATAGCTGCGCTCGAATATACTTTTATATTTCGTACTCTCTAAGTGTATACATGCATAAAATCCCTGGCTATTATAAAATAGAAAATTTGAAATGTTGTGTTAGCTCAAAACTTTCCTATACTGAGCCAACAAAAATGTACATAATGTCAGTGCAATACCAAGCAATTGTTTTTGAAGCGAAATTGTTACTTTAATTATATTTTTTAATTCTAGTTATTCAAATGTTTTCTACCCACCCAATAACTTAAACATATATACATATAAAGAGTATAAAAAGGCGACTCAATATTATTTTGACAATTAAAATGGAAAGTTTTTAGTAATGATGGAACCCAAACAGCAGACGAATGAATTCGATTAAATGTATATCATATGGAACGGAGTTTTAAGTAGATATCGCTGTGCCACCTCAAATAATTTTATCGTATGCCTACGCATGCCCGAACTGCCAGATTTCCACGTCATGAACCGAAGGCAAAGCCATTGATCAAGGAAGGACGGGAGCGGAAACCGAAACTAACCCATATAGCGGCAGCGTAGCCTAACGTGGCTATTAGTGGTATTACATTGACTCAAATTCGAAAGAATTCGCTAACGAATGTAAGTTGCACTAAACGCCGTCCTCTGCGGTTGTTACGTGCCTTTTGAACTGTGGAACTCGATTACATCAGTAGTGAGCGAATTCGTAAGCGAACTGATTGGCCGGCGCTACCGTATTAGCACTTAAAAGTGGCTACGCTGCCGCTGTTGCTGTCGCCTTCAGCGATACAAATGGGAAGGTTGGGCAAAGCGCCTTAGGACTGGACCGCATGATTGGAATAAAACCGGACGGACGGAATTTCTGCCTGTGTTGGAAACTCTGAAATCAGTGAGGCTGAGATAAATAGACGTAACAGAAACTAAGACTAACGGAAAGTAGTACTATGTGACGTCACTTTGACACATTTTGTATGGACGCAATCTCAAAGTAATGCAAATTGACGTTACAAAGTACTACTTTTTGTTAGTCGTAGTTTCTGTTACGACTATTTATCTCAGCCTGACTGCATGTGGCTGGACCCATACACTTCCATAGGCGATCCATAAAATTAATTCCGTCCGTCCGGATTTAATCCAATCATGTGGTCCAAGGTTTAGAACGTGTTCCCGATTTGTCAACAAGGCAAAATATTGTTAGTTCTTTCACTCTCGCGGTACATAGCATCATAGATAATATAATATTACTGCGTAATACATAGCATTGTATCTACCTTTGTCATTCCAAGGCAATGTGACGCCAATGGCCCGGACGCGTGAATCTTAGCAGTAAGGCCTGGACCGCATGATCGGAACGGAATTTCTGCCTATTTTGGGAACTCCGGAAACGGCCGGACTAATACACTGCCATAGGCGATTCAATTCGAATTTAATGCGAATTTATTCCGTCCGTCCGGTTTTATTCCGACCATGTAGCCCAAGCCTAACAAGATTTGTCGGAACCAATATTTGACAATGCCATATCTTACCCTTTTATATCGCTGGTCGCCTTACTCGCTGGTCGAGGCTGTCGGTGCCGTCATTAGGGGATAATCTGTAGACAGGTACGCGCCCACGTGTGGGTATTGATTATTCGTTAGCAATGCTCCAGTTACGGTTGCACACAAACACGACACGCTTAATAGTACCGTACCTCCTGGCTAGAGTTCCGGGTAGACAAATGCACTATTAATGTCGCGTGCCTGGGCAATGTACGGCGGACCAGTCACGGAAATGGTTCAGGCTACACAGGAGGCCAATTCTTGCACTAATTGATTTACATACGGAATACACACTCCATAATCCTGACTGAATCAGTAAATACCTAACGACCTATTCTGATGCATTTACAGATCGCTTATGGAAATGGAAATGTAATGTTTCGTTAGACCTGAAACCGAAAACACGTGGAAATGATTAATTATGTGCCGCTCATTCAGCGAGGCGCTGCGATCGATTATATTATCAGAATACCAAAATAAATTTATCTCCTGAAAACACTCTTGAACATCAACTCGGAATTCCCAGAATTGGCCTATAGCTTCCAATGCTTACGCTATTGGAAACACCAGTTAATAATGGAGAAGGTATATGAAACGCCCACTGAGAGAACGACCACAAAGCCACCGAACATGCAGTTTCGTATAAGATTACTAGCTGAGGTGCCCGGCGCCGCTCGGGTCAATTTCATTTTGAACAATACCCATCGTTTTGGCCCCCGAGCCACCGCGTCGCTTCGCCCGCCCGCGCTATTACTTTGTTTTCGCTTAGCGTTCTCTCTGATTTTTTTTACTCGGCTCCTTAGGGTCGTACTGTGGTTTACATAACATTCCTCAGGGAATTGGGCCAAGGGCGTCGCTAAGGGGGGGCAGGAAGGGGCAGCTGCCCCCCCTAGAGATTCTAAAAAAGTTGCCAAATATAATGCCACCAAAGTCCTAAGTCTTTGAGTTGATTTGCTTGAAGTTCAAGCCTTGAACAATCATTCCCGTACGTCGAAACTCGAATGAATTCACCAATGATAATGAGAAAAGTATGAATTGTCGTAGGTAAAGTCAACTTCAGGTAAAATCAAGCTAGTGTCATCAGCGAATAAAGACACATATCTTGTTGTTATTTTATCTGGAAGATCGTTTACAAAGATTAAAAATAAAAGTGGGCCCAGAACAGATCCTTGTGGAACACCACATAGCATTTTCTTTTCATCCGATGATATCTTGACTAATATGTTTCTTTCATTAATTGTTTGCAATTCGACATATTGTATTTGCTGTTTTAAATATGATTTGAAAAAAATTAATTGGGTACCTCGAACGCCATAAAAATCCAGTTTGTCCAGTAATATTTGGTGGTCTACGCTATCAAACGCCTTACTTAGGTCGCAATACAATCCTGCACAATGACGTTTATTATTTAGAGAATTCAATATTTTTGATGTCAGTTGGATTATTGCATTTATTGTAGATTTAGATTTTAGATATCCAAATTGATTATTTTTAAAAAAGTTATTCTTTTCAAAATATGAAACCAATCTTGCTGTCACTACCTTTTTAAACATTTTAGAAATTGGTGATAGTATGGATATTGGTCTATAGTTTGAGGGGTCTTTTTTGTCTCCTTTTTTAAGTATAGGAATAATTTTCGCTATTTTTAAACATTCTGGGTAGATACCTGCTTCTAGACAACAATTGATTATATGCATGAGCGGTTTAGATATGTATCGTTTTGTTTATTTTAATATTTCTGTTGATATATCATCATAACCTACTCCTTTCGTTTTTTTCAAAGAATTTATTATTTTTATTATTTCGTCTTCAGTGGTAGGTTCAATAAACAATTATTTTTTTAATTACTTAGCATATGTTTGTATTTATTTTCTAATGGATGATTTTTTCTTGGTGATTGTATTCCTATATTAATATAATGTTTGTTGAGTTCATTTGCTACTACCTTACTGTCTACAACGATAGTTCCATCAATAGTAAGTGTGATATTTTCTCTTTGAATACTTAAGTTTTGATTTGTATCTCGTTTAATGATATTCCATACAGTTTTCACCTGGTTTGATGATTCCTTTATTTCCATGTCATTGGATTACAACGCACATTATTTTTATCAAGCAAGTTTAAATTAAAGTCGCCTATTAATATTATATTTTTAGCATTAATTTACTCTAATGCCTGGTCTAATTTGTCTATAAATGTATCTATATTTGAATTTGGTTTTCTATATAGTAGTAGTAAGTGTAATAATTTTATATTTCTATTTCCAGTAATGTTAATTTTCACACAACATAGTTCTATATTTTTTTCCTGGACAAACTGTGTTAAACTTATCTCTTCTACTTTTGATAGCAATGATTTTTTACAGTAAATATGTGTTCCTCCTCTGTTAGATAAAAATCTACTTTGATGTGCTACAGGCTTATAATTATTTATATTTATTGAATTATGTTCTCCGGGCTCTAGCCACGATTCAGAGAAACATAAAAAAGAGGGATCAAATTGTTTTTCGCTCTTTAGATATCCAACGTAAATTACTCTATTTGTAAAATTGTATCGCGAATGCTTCTTACATTTAAACAAATTATTTTCACTTGATGATTCACAGCTTGATGATTTAAATAATCTCTGAGAAATTATCGAATACATCGAGACTCTTGTTAAAGCCATACGTTAAAATGCGCAATCGTGTTTCCATATACTTCCATCTAGCTATTGCAAATGATGCCTCGAAATGTCGAAGCCTCGAAATGTAACTTTTATAGGCCCACTTTCGTATATTCTAATTTTACAAAACTTGATATAACGCAGGGGCATTTTTTAAGTATTATAACTGTATTTTATAGAAAAAAATGTCAAAATAGACACAACAACTTTTATATCCGAATCACCACCATGAGGCTTAATTTGAGTCTTCGATCTCCCATGGAGGTGAAGAATCACCTGCATATCTGCGCCGACCTCTAAGGCTCGCTGCCGCGCCAGTCGGCCGTTTGTGTATCGCCACTGATCTCTCTTGTGGCTATCATCAGTTATCATCAGTTATACCTGCACCACTTTATTTAAATCTTTATTTAAAAATTTGCCTTTTTAATATACCAATATTAACATGGCTCTGAATTCAGTACAGTTTTATGCATGCCGCTTCTTTCACGTAAAGGTCAGATGCACGGTTCTTACTGGATTATATATAAATCGACACAAATTTAGCCAATCATTTTCATTACCATACAAAAACTTAGAATATTATCGCACCTTCTAAGCGCATCTTCGGATGCCATGTTTGAATTTAGTGCAGCTTTATGCATCCCGCTTCCTTCACATAATAGACCGGGATAGATACGGTTTGCGAAGCACATGAAATCCGAAATGATTTTTTTTTTCTCAGAAATATATAATTTCATGTTCATATGCTTACATTAAGTTTGCAACATTTAGCGGGGCCCGGAAGATAAAAAAAATATTAAAATGTATTAAAAAATATATATCTCCTAAACAAATATTTAGAAACGGTATTAAAAAAATTTAAATGTTAAGTCTTTTAAGGCGTAATGTAACTGCGAATTTGCAACAATTTTGTAATTACGGAAATGTATTTAAAAAAAATGTTTTTTACTAAAAAAAAAACTCTGCGCGGACCTTACTTGCTATTGCTATATTTCTTTCTAGAATATGTAAAAGAAAATTAAATTATTTAAGAACTATACAACAAACTTTTTGTTTAGCTTTTGTGTGAATGTAAAAATTATAAATGAAAAAAAAGTGCTTCTAATATTTGCAACATTTTACAAATTTCACAGAATATAGAGTTTGCGGTCAGTTTCCAATTTCAGAAAATAAAATAGAATTTTCATTATTTGCTTTGCAGATATTATGAAAATAGTACAAAAAAATATATATTTACACAGTTCCGTAAATAAGAAATTGTTGCAAATTCACAGTAATATTACACCTAAAATTAGCTAACATATAATATTTTTAAATAACATTTCTAAATATTTATTTAGGAGATATAATTTATTAAACATATTTCATATTTTATTTCTCCACGTCCACATGAAATACTACGTTTATGAGAAAAACAATTGCATTTCGGATTTAATGTTTTTCTACGTGCTGATTTAAGGCTAAAGTTCCTGGAGTATAAAGGTCAGATGCACGGTACTTACTCCTTCCGGGAATATGGTACCACTGGTATGTATATCGACACAAGAGGTGATTTTAGCCATTCATTTTCAGTATCATAAAAAACTTAGAATATAATCGCATATTCTGAGCGCATCTTCAGATTTCTTGTTTGCATCAACCGTCACTGCACTCATGACAAAATTGAAAGCAACTATAAGAAATAATGATTCTTCATTATTCTACACAAATTTTCGCCATGAATAATGGCTTACCAATTTGCTCTTGTTTAAATTTAATTAATCCTGACTTTGTTTGCCCTCACTAGACCTCCGGCCTCTCGGAGCTAGATATTGTATTATGTTCCCAGAGGGTGTGCCTACGAAAATATTACGCTTGCTCTAAGCGTTGTCGCTGTGGCCCAAGTTCATGAAATATGTTGACCAAGTAACTTCTAAGCGAGCATTGTTAAACTAATGTTTACAAGTTACTGAACATCGACGTTGTGTAAACGATGTTGGCTGGTGCGAAGTTGTTAGCTCTCGCGGGTGCAGTCTGCTTCCCTCCATCTCTCCCTTGACCTAAAACGTTCTGCGTATAGTGAAACCTGCAGCTATATACTCGTACTATGGAATTCACCAAACGTTTCTAATAAGTAGATAACGTTGATAAGTTATTACCTATGCTTTCCATGCCTTTGATTTCCACATTTCTTCGGAAATTGCAGTGTCAGTCAGTATGTTTGCGTCCACTTCTGGACATAAGCCTCCCGGCCCTCAGCGGCACGGAACCAGTGCTCTCCGCCGACGCACTTGATGTCGCCGTGCGGAATGGCTGTGTGTTAAACTATGTACATTAATATCATGACGTCGCATGCCCAGTTTATGTACATTAAAACATCTAGCCTTGTAACATAGACAGTCGTGTAGCAAATGCAATGTTGCCTTTTAAAATGCAAACCGCTTGCTTCCTGCAACACATACACTAAATTTACATAGTAGGTCGACGCGGCCATGAAAATTATCCGTGTTTCCTTCCAGTTCGATAAATCCGAGCAATATAAAAAAGCTCCAGGCATTGCACCTAGTTCCCATGTAGTGTGTTAGACTAATATCTTATGGTCAGTTTGGTACTAGCTACATGTCCAGTTACATACAAATGAGTAGGTCTTTTTGCAGCTTCCTTTGTCTAGCTGATATTTCCTAGCCTTGCGGTAGATTCTTCGTACGTATACGTATCATATATGTTGGCTGTGAACTTCTAAAAGTCGTATAGGCGTATTAGGACCCAAGCCCTTTGATAAGGATACCTAGCCTAGTCTAAAAGAGTAAGTTGATGTAATTATATATTTTTTATGGAACCCTACAAGGGTTGCTAATACCACAAAACTACCGTCATGATATTAGCCCAATAAACCACGTTCCCGAAGGAATTAGGTGCCACGGTTACACTGAACTGGATGCAAAACACGGACAATGTTTAATTGTCGCTTCATCCATAGTTTCATCCAATGCGGTGGTACCAACCCTGGCGGGCTTAACCCTACCACCTAATAGGGGAAGGGGACCTAGAGTTTTACGTAGATTCCGAACCAAATTGCGGTTCGCATTTGTGAGGAAATGCACTTATCCAACTCAGAAAGAGATGGAAAGTGGTGCACGAACGGGGCGGAGATTTGAACACAGACCCATATGTGAAAAGCAAGTCCCTACACCACTAAGCTACGAGCCGCTCGCAACCTAGCCTAACTTAACGTTATCTTCGCTAGCCTAACCTACGGATGTCATATCCATTAACGGGATGATTATCATTCCAATGTATGGGGATTTGATAAGGTAAAGACTCTCTTAAGACCATAGCACCGCGCTGCAGCATGTATGATTCCGTCTGTACGGACAATAGTAAGTGGCACTAACTTTTATGGCTACTCTCGGAGTTACTGCATTTCACATAAAAAACGCGCTTTTACAATTCTCAAAGGCGACGGCACTTGTCGTAATTTTGTGACGTCACCAACGAGCTTCGAAGTTAAACGTTTGAAACATGAAAATGCTTTCCATTTTCGGCTTCGATATCGCTTTCATTCATCAATCCCATTACCATTACTTTACTGTAGGACGCAGAATTCCTATTCATATGATTTCATAGAAGAAAGGCGGTGATAAAAAACCGGCCAAGTGCGAGTCGGACTAGAACACGAAGGGTTCCGTACCATCGTACAAGATTTAACACAAAAAAATCACGTTTTTTGTATGGTAATTATAAAGTTAATTTGTATGGTATTTGTTTAAACAAAAAAAAATTTTCCTTTACTTATTAAGGTCAGTAGACAATCTTCTTCTTTCCATTCCTTCACATTCTTCTACTTTCTATAGCGATTCTTTTTCCGTCCAAGCAGCACGTTTATGGAACCAATTGCCTCTGGAGTTACGACAGTGTCCTACAATCCAGATTTTTCGTTCGCACCTGGAAGAGTATCTGCTAAAATCGTAAAATCACACCTTTTACCCACTGTTTGGTGAGTTTCATTATTACTAACTGTGAAAGTATTTATCTATGCTATATTATTTAGTGTATGTATGTATTAATATGTAAAATATGATTGTATTATGCATATATATTTGTAATAATTTTATAAGTTTAATATATTGTATTATATAAGTAGTTATTATAGATATAGGCAGTTTATATATATATTATTATTTATATGTGTTATAATTAAGTACTTAAAATTTAATGTGTTGTATAGATGTTCTGTTTTTTTTTTCTCTTGTTATTTGCGCCTACCCTTTTCTGTTCTCAATATTGTAAGGTAGGCTGGTAGAAAATGACTTTAGGCATTAAGCTCTACCTTTTGTACATTTTATCGTGCAATAAACGTTATTATTATTATTATTATTATTATTTATTGTTATAGCGGCAAAATAAATACACACTCTGTCAAAAATTCAGCTGCCTACCTTTTACGGTTCATGAGATACAGCCCTGTGACAGACGGACGGACGGACGGACGGACGGATGGACAAACGGACGGACAGCGGAGGCTTAGTAATAGGGTTCCGTTGGCACCCTTTGGGTGCGAAACCCTAAAAAAGAACCACAGCGTTGAAACCAAAAATATCCTACTAGGTGCATCCAATGTAAAACAACCTTTCATATTTTCTTTCACATTTCATTTGTTCGTGCCAATTTGCTCGATGGTTCGTGCATAAAAAACCTACTGTAAAAAAATATTCCATAATCTTTAAAAATGTCAAGATATCATTAAGGTAGTTAAAAGTTTCCATCTACATACACCATTTGCCAACAATTATAAACTATTTTTTTTTATTTAGCAAACATACAGGATACAGACAATATATCAACATATAAATGAAAAAAGTATAAAAGAGTAAAGGTCTGTGCGTCAAAGGATCAAAGGATTAAATAATGACAGACCAGCTGAAATTTCTTATCTGATGAAGGAAATAAAGAAACTCAAACATTACATTGGGTTCGTAAAATTGTAGGGCATAGATAAAACATAATAATGTTTTCAACCAAATTCAACATAACTAAATGATAAAAAAGAAAATAAAATAAAACTTTTGCTTTTCCTAAATCCAAAAAAACAAATTAAAGGTTTGGTTTTGAGGTTTTTTTTATTTTTAGGAAAAGTTCCCGGATATTTTTGTTTATGTGACTGGACATGGATGGCTAATACCACACCTTCTGTCATGGTATTAGCCCAACACACCACATGGGAACTAGGTGCCATGCCAGGACCTTCCTTATAATGCACGGTTACATTGAACTGGATGGAAAACACGGACAATTTTCATTGCCGCTTCGACCATTGTTCATACAATGCGATGGTACCAACGCGGGCGGGATAAACCCTACCACCTAGTAAGTAAGGAATGGGACCTACAGTTTAACGTGGAATCCGAACCATGACCAGCCTCTCTCAACGGTCGAATGGTCACCCATCCAAGACCAGACCGGACCCAGCGTTGCTTAACTTCGGAGAGCGATCGCCGAAGTGTCGCGCCACTGGGCCATTGAGGCTGACATATATGATATAGACTAGTTATTTAGTTATTTTTCTAAAGGGCCACGTACTTATCGGACGTATAAATTCACGTTTGTCAAAAAACGGATAGTCATTGCCCAAGAATTATATCTTCTATCACAATTATCTGACTATCATTTTCTAATAAATATATGGACTTACTATACCGGATGGATAAGCAGAAGCGTAAATAAATCCTTAAAATAGTTATCTGGCTGTTTATCAGACTATTGAAAAATTTGCCCTAGTGCGATTTTTTTTTATCTTATTTACAAATAAGCAATCCGAAAGACACTTAGGAGTAATCATCAGTCTGATATTCAGATTTTCCATTTGGACTTACTGAGGCGTTTCACTACAGATAATTGTATTCATCGAAGGTGCAACTCTAATGAACAAAAAGTTTGAGCAATCCAATTGCCATAAAATATATATTTTATTGGGCTCTGCACACATTTCTTAAAAATACTTTGTGAAGCAATTTACGTACATTTTATTCCTTCAGGAATATGATTAGCAGTTACATGGGCTCACTCTTGAATAGACCACGTACAAAATGCCCTACCTTGAAAGAGGCTTCTATTGAAGGTAAAAAATTGCCGCTCCCACACGTAATTCGGTCCTGTGACTTCAAGCAATTGAATAGTGGTGTTATTTGCTAAGCAATTCATACCCAAAAAAATACCTCATAATAAGGTTATGTTCCTCCCATTTTTTCAAATAATAGCAGATGTTACTCGAGGATTCGCTCCCGTAAATTACGTTTGTAAGGGCCTTTTTCACCTACTTCTGATTAGCTTAATTGCCACATATTAAGGGCCTTTCTTAGCAGCTTACAATCATTACCAGTACAAGATAATCAGCACTTCAATAATAAAGGCCCTTAAAGTGTCGATTAAAATAAATCAGCACTTGGTGAAAACCAGGCTAAGATTCCGACACGACCATTCTTTTGAACTCATGAAGGTCATTTTATCGAAATGGTATGCTTGACTTTGATAATCCTATTTTTTCAGGGGCATGAGTCGAAATTTGTTTTTTTGCTCATTCCGATTTAGTATTGTCCTTTTATCGAGATTAAGATTCGGAATCTGAAGGGATAGGGGGGGCCCTATCCCTTCAGATTCCGAATCTTGGATCCGCGTCTGATTATGCTCATGTATATTTGGCGGGATGGTTCAAGGCCGGTTCCCTCCACGCGCAAACGGCTGCGCAGGGCCCAAACTACATATATCGGATTCGGGTTCTGCCCAGCCGGTGCTGGCGCTTAGAGGGGGTAGGACAAAATCCGTCCCGGGCAGTTTACTCGTAGACCAGATGAAAGATGAGGTATCGAATGAAGAACAAGTGCAAGCAAGCAACTTTACACCTTACTGACCATGCGTTCATATTTTGTAGAAGGCTATTATTGCATTTCTCTGCTCATGGTGTCGCACTGTTGGCCCATACATCGCCGTATAATGATTGATGGTTATTTGCAGGGCGCGGTGGCAAAGTACACGGCGGAGGTGCGGAACGTAAGTAACATGTTTACATAACTACCCTACCTACCAAGTAAGAACACGTTACTTCTTTCTACATGCCGATGGGGGTCCGTGACCTAGTGAATATATTATACTTTCAACCCAGAGGGGGTTTCTAATTTCAGTGCCTTAGGCTGTGATAAATAGTCGTAACAGAAACAAAGACTAACGAAAATTAGTACTTTGTGACGTCACTTTGCATTACATACATAGATAGATAGCACACAAAATGTGTCAAAGTGACGTCACAAAGGAATAATTTTCGTTAGTCTTAGTTTCTGTCACGACTTTATGTCTGTCTTAGTTTGTGTGCCTAATTGCTCATCTCGGCCTAATCGTTTGGAACTGAGCCTCTAGTCCAAATTGTCAACGAAATTAACTTTATTACAACTTATTTAAAATATCTTAAAAAAATTGACACCTAAAATTATTGTCACCGAATTGAAGAACAGATCGACTGGCGTTTTTAAATGTATGGAGAATTGCAGAACGCACGCAATGGGCGTTAAGCGAATTAACATTTGCGAGTCTGAGTTTGATTTGACAGCTTATTCATAGTCGCCGGAAATACGTTGACGTTGCCGTTTACGCCGACTCAGCTTTTTCATAAAAAAATGGTAATCCGAGTTTGATTTTGACAGTTCAAAGAAGTAAAACCACAGAATAAGTAGTAAAACTTGTATGGTGCTTAACATTTTTACGTAATCTCGAACGTACGGAACGTAAACGCCAATTCAGATGAGAAGTCCGACTAGGGGCTCTGAACATAGATGGCTAATATCAAGATATTAGCATAACACTCACCACGGGAACTAATTGCCATGCCAGGACCTTCCTGGCATGTCATCTTTTATTCCATTCTATGGTACCAACCCGGAGGGGACTACCCTACCACGCAGTATGTAAGGGGACCTCCAGTTTTACGTGCAATTAGAACCACGGCCAGCCTCGACAGTCGAAAACTGTGGTTGAAAACCATCACTCATCCAAAATCCACCGCACCCAGAGTTGCTACCACCGCATTGAATTCATGACTGTCGTAACGCATGATTTATGCGCGGCGTGCATTAGAGACGCGTTACATGGAATTTTCGTTGCACCCAATAGCGTCCTGTGAAGTTCTTACGTAACGTGTCGTTGTAACTCGAGTAAATCAGTAGTTCGCGAATTCTTAAGTGTACTCACTCGTCTTTGTATGTAAAAGTGGCTACTTCTGACCGTCCGTTCTCGATGTAAAAAGCACATAAACACTCTCGGAGACGAAACGATAGGCGTCTCGCTCATTGCGTTGCTTGGACGCAGCGTTCGTAATGTTTATCCTTGTGCAATCAATTAGATTGAAAAACAATAAATGAAAAATGTGTTCATTTATTGTATTGCTGTCCAAGCGGGTTACCATGGTAAATAACTCGCCAGATGAATGATCAAGGAATAGAATGATTAAATCCGACGTTTAGCTACATTTCGGACCATGCCAACTGGTAAATTTCAGTTCCCTTGGCCAAATAACACGTTGTTTTACAGTTAGCATGGTGCGAGATGCAACTAAATGTTACATTTAATCACTCTTTTGCCTATTCACCTACTATTCACCCGGCGAGTTAACTTTCCATGGTTACCCCCGGACACATCTAATCTAATAAATAATATAAAGGGGAAAGTTTGTAATTATGGATGGATGGATGGATGGATGGATGGATGGATGGATGGATGTTTGTTACTCTTTCACGTAAAAACTACTGAATGGATTCTAATGAAACTTTACAATAATATAGCTTATACATCAGAATAACACATGGGCTACAATTTATGTGCCCATGGGCTTTAGAACTTTAACGGGGCTGCGAAAACGATGCCGGTAGCGATACTTCACACTAGGGGGAGAGGAGCCGGGGGCGGAGGCGGGGAGCGGCGGCGGGGGGAGGGCAGACGTCGTGACTGTTTGGTGTCCGTTTGACGAATTTTCAAGGCACTAGCGATTTGTAAAACTTAGTACATGTACATTTAACTACCCGGGAATTAGGATTGGCTAAATAGAATTCAGTTCCGCTTACGCTAAGATGGGGCTGTCATACAAACTGCAATGCTATGCACGGCTCGGCTTTGCGGCGGCAGCGCTTACTTTTACTGAAGTACGGCTTGGTATTTCCTGCAACTTTAGGACTACTTGGCATCACGCTAAATCGCCGGAGGAGCGACCAACAGAATAAAATCCTTGAGAACCAATTACTCGATTTAGATGTGCATTTTATCTACGTCTAGCCTGATTCTACTAAAAACTTATAGATTACATAATATAACGCTTCATTACCAGAAGGGTAAGTAGTGAGTCTTAAAGTCTTATAACATGCGAACCACTTACCTGATTTATATGCGTATTTTATCAATGTATAGCATCTCTGGGAGCAGTCAGGTTCGAGATGGGTTACTGTTTTCGATGTTGAGGCTGGCTGTGGGTTGGAGTCCACGCAAAACTTACCTACGTTACACGTTACTTACTAGGTAAGCAATGTAGCAGTGAAAGTGCAGAAAGGTTCTCGCGGCAAATGTATTTTTTTTAAATAGCCACCAAACGTCAACGAAGCTCTAAATGGGAATTATTGGATGTTTCTCATTAAATCATGCTATTTCGGCTCGAACGATCTTGATTAAATTTGGTACATGGATACATTGTCCTGGACCAGTTTGACCCTATTTTGGACCAGTCATGTGGGCTACTTTTTATCCATGAGATAATTTAGCCGACACTAACCCGAGCGGAGCCGGGTACCGCAGCTAGTTCTATATAAAGTTAACGAAAATAGACTGCGAAATAGATTCCTTCGGATGTTGACCCAACCAAATAATAAATAACATGAAAAAAATACCAAACAATAAAATAACATGAGAACAACAATAAGTAATATGAGATAATAGATAATTTTACTCTACATGGAGAAGGATTTTGTTTAAACCAATTATTTTGGTGTTAGGCTAAAGTCATTGAGCTTTTTTATGCGCCAATTTACAGTTGTAAATTGGCGAGTATTTTACGGGATAATTAGTATAAAAAACCGGCCAAGTACGAGTCGGACTCACGCTCGAAGGGTTTCATACCATCGTATAAGATTTAACACAAAACAATCTGGTTTTTTGTACCCATACACCCACAGTAAAAAAATTTACCTATTTGTTGTTATAGCGGCAAAATAAATACACACTTTGTGAAAATTTCAGCTGCCTAGCTATAATAGTTCATGAGATACAGGCCTGTGACAGACGAACGGACGGACACACGGACGAACAACGGAGGCTTAGTAATAGGTTTCCGTTAGCACCCTTTGGGTACGGAATCCTAAAAAACGTATTATGCGTTATGTCACAATTCGTATTAATTAAATTATGATTATTCGATCATGTTAAATGTGTTCCACTGCTACATGATTGCATGTGACGTCCTGTGCACACAAGATAGACCCAAATAGATTAGGAGCTGCCACACGTCAAGCCCTCACACGAACGCTCACCCATCTCCTTCCCGTACGAAGCCTCCATCTATCTTCTCCGTACAGGAAAAGTGCTTCGGTTTTTCCTAAGCTGCCTACGTCCAAGGACACGCGTCGGGGGTAGGCGCAGCGGGTTTTTATGATCGGTGAAACTAAGACCCTATTCGTCTCGCCGGTGAATGTGGCTGAGTAGATTAGCGCGGTCAGTTTCGTGTCAAATTTCGAGGGGTTTGGCGCGCAAGGCAACAAGGATTTTTCTAAAATTTCAAGTCTTGTCGTTATTTTTTTTAAATATTTATTCGTGGTTAGATAAAGTTTGATAATATTATATAAAATCAAAATTAAGGTCCTCATTTTTTTAGTCTTTGGATAGCTGACATTTCAATCGAGAATTGCTTTTACGGCGAAAACAAAAACAAAAAATACGGAACCATAGGTAACCATATGAACGTTATAGAGATATTTTAACTAACTGAGATTCTCAGCTTCGCTCGTGCCGATTTCGCTTTGGACATTCACCTGAGCGGAGTCCGGTAAAATGTGATTTCACCTTCGCGGAGGGGATTATTCAAACGGATCTTACTCTGACTTAGAACAATATTATAAAAAAATAAATAGCCGGAGTGCGGCTGGACCACTCCCGAGTTTTTATTGTAACACACGTTTAGTATTTGTTTTACGTCCAATACAATAATGAAACGACAAAACGAGATTGGTCATTCTTCGCATCAATTTATTTACAACCGTAGCCAATGATTTCAAAGGTTAATATATAAGTCAATGACCGTATCATATTAAATTATGTTTTCTTATTGCTCATAATGTTGTGATCTCAAATCAATCTTAACCAACTGTCAAGTAATATATAAGTCAATGACCGTATCATATTAAATTATGTTTTCCTATTGCTCATAATGTTGTGATCTCAAATCAATCTAACCAATTGTAAGGGTTTACATCAAGACTGCTTAGGCAATTTGGGTCTAACTTGTAAAAACATTCCGCAAGTCTCTAGACAAGAATAGCTTTTACTGTCGCGATAACAATACATCCAGTCGAGCGATAGCTAATACAGTTACTTGTTAAAGTTTTCATGAATTTTCAATGCGATACACTTTCTCAGGAACTTTGTGGGCAAATTGTTTTTATGTTGTCGCGCCAGGGCTTCATTATAATAGAAAACAAAGGAGCCGAGATTGAATTTATGAAGTTAGATGAAGTTTTAAAAGAGGGTGGTCACAATGCAGCCAGTTTACTACTGAAGGCATCTGCATGTACCTATACATCGAAGAGGTATCCTGCCGTGAATATATTGAAACTCAGCTGTGACCACAGAAGAGAAAAGGAAAGAGAATTGTCCATATAATCGTATGGGAACCTGAACCCCGCGTCATCGTGTGCCAGGCAGTCCAAACGTCGCCGCCGCGCGCAAATGTGCTCGCGAAATGCGTTTACCAATTCAGTTCCCACCCACAGAAACCCCCCATAAGTTTGTGACTATATTTTCGTTTAGCACGTAACTCTTACAGTAGGCGTGCTAGATGGCACATCTCCTTTCTTTGTTGTTCGGGGGGTGTGATTAATAACCCATCGTGAAATAATCTAGAACAGAGCTGGTTTGGTTACATAGAACCTACCAAAGGTTGGTACAATTACCATTGCCTAGGTTTTTTTTTTTTTGTGTAAGCTCTTCGAAAAACCTTTACGTAATTTTTCTATTGAACGTTGACAAAATTGGCATTTCTTGTAAAATCGATGAAGCGAAAGAAATGGATAGACGTGACAAATGGATTTTTGCTATGGATTGAAAGAAGAAGAACCTACAACCTATAGTGTACATGTTCGCAGGAACATTGGGCCTTCTAGTGTACGAGGAATTGAGCCGTAAGGATTCCTTAGCGTCGCAGCACGGCTCATTCGTAGCCCAGGTGTAGGTACGGGCAAATGTCGAATTATGTATTGCCCAAGTCAAACATAAGTTACTTTCGGTGGAATAATAGAATATACACTCACTTCTCTCTGCCTTGGTCATGCTGACATCATCTCGTCGCCAAAAGCGGAAAAGGGGTGCGAGCGCGCGCATCCCGCAGGCGACCCTGCCCCCTCCCCCTCCGCCGCCGCCGCCGCCCGCCGCGTCCTGCGCCAGCTGCGAGCTGCGGCACGACGACGAGTCGTCCGCGAGCGAGCGCGCGCGCCGTCTCCGCCGCCGCATGCAGCCGCACGCCTCGGAGAACATGCCGCCAGCCGCCACCGCCGCGCCTGCGCACGGGACCACTCTCGATACTCGATACCATCAAGCGGGAGAGGGGCACTCATCTACTTCGCGATGCTTTGCTAGAGTACCTTTTTAGGGTTCCGTACCCAAAAGGTGCCAACGGAACCCTATTACTAAGCCTCCGCTGTCCGTCTGTCCGTCCGTCCGTCCGTCCGTCCGTCCGTCTGTCACAGGGCTGTATCTCAGTAACCGTAACAGATAGACAGCTGAAATTTTCACAGAGTGTGTATTTATTTTGCCGCTATAACAACAAGTAGGTAAAATTGAAAAATAATTAAAATTCAAGGGGGCCCCCATACAAAAAACGTGATTTTTTTGTGTTCAATCTTTTACGATGGTACGGAACCCTTCGTGTGCGAGTCCGACTCGCACTTGTCCGGTTTTTTTTCTAAGGCACACTCTAAATATTAGGTTTCATGCATTATTTTTTTTCCTAAACAAAAATGGATGAATGGGTTTCACGGCATACCCCAATAAATTTTCACGTTTAGAATCGATCGCGTTGCAGCGGCCTTATTGCCGAACAGCGACTGTCGCTGCCAGCGTCAGTGTCGCTGCTAACGAGTCATCGCATACAACATTTTGTGGCTACCGTTACTGCGGATAAAAGTTAGGCAACCGCATTTATTTTTTATCCGTAGCCGCCATCGACATAGTATATGTCGTGGGTATCGGTAATCCATGGTAAGTCGATGGTCGCCGCAACATTTTGTATGTAATATTGTTATATAATACTAGCTGCGGTACCCGGCTCCGCTCGGGTTAGTGTCGGCTAAATTATCTCATGGATAAAAAGTAGACCACATGACTGGTCCAAAATAGGGTCAAACTGGTCCAGGACAATGTATCCATGTACCAAATTTAATCAAGATCGTTCGAGCCGAAATAGCATGATTTAATGAGAAACATCCAATAATTCCCATTTAGAGCTTCGTTGACGTTTGGTGGATATTTAAAAAAAAAACATTTGCCGCGAGAACCTTTCTGCACTTTCACTGCTACATTGCTTACATAGTAAGTAACCTGTAACGTAGGTAAGTTTTGCGTGGACTCCAACCCACAGCCAGCCTCAACATCGAAAACAGTAACCCATCTCGAACCTGACTGCTCCCAGAGATGCTATACATTGATAAAATACGCATATAAATCAGGTAAGTGGTTCGCATGTTATAAGACTTTAAGACTCACTACTTACCCTTCTGGTAATGAAGCGTTATATTACGTAATCTATAAGTTTTTAGTAGAATCAGGCTAGACGTAGATACAATGCACATCTAAATGCATAGCATTGCAGTTTGTATGACAGCTCCATCTTAGCGTAAGCGGAACTGAATTCTATTTAGCCAATCCTAATTCCCGGGTAGTTAAATGTACATGTACTAAGTTTTACAAATCGCTAGTGCCTTGAAAATTCGCCAAACGGACACCAAACAGTCACGACGTCTGCCCTCCCCCCGCCGCCGCTCCACGCCACCGCTCCCGGCTCCTCTCCCCCTAGTGTGAAGTAGCGCTACCGGCATCGTTTTCGCAGCCCCGTGAAAGTTCTAAAGCCCATGGGCACATAAATTGTAGCCTATGTGTTATTCTGATGTATAAGCTATATTATTGTAAAGTTTCATTAGAATCCATTCAGTAGTTTTTACGTGAAAGAGTAACAAACATCCATCCATCCATCCATCCATCCATCAATCCATCCATTATTACAAACTTTCCCCTTTATATTAATTACTAGCTGCGGTACCCGGCTCCGCTCGGGTTAGTGTCGGCTAAATTATCTCATGGATAAAAAGTAGCCCACATGACTGGTCCAAAATAGGGTCAAACTGGTCCAGGACAATGTATCCATGTACCAAATTTAATCAAGATCGTTCGAGCCGAAATAGCATGATTTAATGAGAAACATCCAATAATTCCCATTTAGAGCTTCGTTGACGTTTGGTGGCTATTTAAAAAAAAAACATTTGCCGCGAGAACCTTTCTGCACTTTCACTGCTACATTAAGTAACGCTTAGTAAGCTAAGTAACGTGTAACGTAGGTAAGTTTTGCGTGGACTCCAACCCACAGCCAGCCTCAACATCGAAAACAGTAACCCATCTCGAACCTGACTGCTCCCAGAGATGCTATGTATATTGATAAAATACGCACATAAATCAGGTAAGTGGTTCGCATGTTATAAGACTTTAAGACTCACTACTTACCCTTCTGGTAATGAAGCGTTATATTATGTAATCTATAAGTTTTTAGTAGAATCAGGCTAGACGTAGATACAATGCACATCTAAATCGAGTAATTGGTTCTCAAGGATTTTATTCTGTTGGTCGCTCCTCCGGCGATTTAGCGTGATGCCAAGTAGTCCTAAAGTTGCAGGAAATACCAAGCCGTACTTCAGTAAAAGTAAGCGCTGCCGCCGCAAAGCCGAGCCGTGCATAGCATTGCAGTTTGTATGACAGCCCCATCTTAGCGTAAGCGGAACTGAATTCTATTTAGCCAATCCTAATTCCCGGGTAGTTAAATGTACATGTACTAAGTTTTACAAATCGCTAGTGCCTTGAAAATTCGCCAAACGGACACCAAACAGTCACGACGTCTGCCCTCCCCCCGCCGCCGCTCCCCGCCACCGCCCCCGGCTCCTCTCCCCCTAGTGTGAAGTATCGCTACCGGCATCGTTTTCGCAGCCCCGTGAAAGTTCTAAAGCCCATGGGCACATAAATTGTAGCCTATGTGTTATTCTGATGTATAAGCTATATTATTGTAAAGTTTCATTAGAATCCATTCAGTAGTTTTTACGTGAAAGAGTAACAAACATCCATCCATCCATCCATCCATCCATCCATTATTACAAACTTTCCCCTTTATAATATTTATTAGATTAGATAACGCGTCATTACCTGAAGGGTGAGTAGTGAGTGTTAAATTCTTATAACTTGCGAACCACTAACCCGATTTATGTGCGTATTTTATCAATGGGAGCTGTCAGGTTCGAGGTGGGTTACTGTTTTCGATGTTGAGGCTGGCTGTGGGTTGGAGTCCACGCAAAACTTACCTACATTACACGTTACTTACTTACTAGGTAAACAATGTTGCAGTGCAAGTGCAGAAAGGTTCTGGCGGCAAATGCTTTTTTTTTAAATAGCCACCAAATGTCAACGAAGCTCTAAATCTAATTTCATCTCGAACGATCTTGATTAAATTTGGTAGATGGATACATTGTCCTGGACCAGTTTGACCCTATTTTTATCCATGAAATAATTTAGCCGACGCTAACCCGAGCGGAGCCGGGTTAGCGGGGCTCCATAGTTTTAAGTTGAGGTCACGCACACATCTGCCCAAAACGTTGTGTCCATGTGTGCCATGGACTACGGAACGAATGTGATATGAATGTGGCGACCCCCTATCACATAGGTAGTCGGCCGTAGATCTACAAATACTCAGGGAACGGAAGTTTTTGCAAAATTAATTTGTAACATTTTTTCTTCCTCTACTTCTGGTAGTCAAACTTGTTTTTAGTTACGTCTCAAAACAATTGATCGATCCTCGGTTTCGATGAACTCGACAAATAAGAATCCGCAAATAAACTTAACTAGACTCTATATTTTTTGTTCGTCCATCTTTATCTTCACTATGATCGACATTCTATTACCGAACATTTTTTTTAAGAACAGTTTAGGTTAAAGAAAAATAAATGTAAAAACACAGCAACTCTCAATATGTCGTTTTAAAAATAAATAAATTTAGTGATTTTTTTTATCTAACGCAATAAAATTATTACTATTCTCATATGAGAAGAATGTTCTTGATGACACTTATTTTCTTCAATGATAGATCGAAGCTATTGTAAATATGGTAACCATATCATTAACGATTTTTATAGGGGGATCTTTCATCTCACTGCCTTCGATCCATGACTTTTGGGCCATCTGTATATGTTTCGATCAAAAGAGAATATTTACGTTTACTGCCACCCCCGCCGACGCTCTCCTCTCTCTTCTTGGCTGTCACACCGTTAATTTTCTTTCTTCTTCGCATTTGATTATTGTAGTTGCGGGAACATCTGAAACAAAACACAATATATTTAGACAATCTTTAAATACATGGGAACATTTAATACAACAACAATATTAATATGTTCCAGTTGCAGTTTCTTTATTTCCTCCATGAGATGTATATTAATCACTCGAATTCGTGACTTTTCATAGCGATTGAAGAGCCGACAACAAACTTCGCCAGGTTTGTCATTTTCAGGATTTTTTTCATTGATACTTACAAAGTAGTTTACAGTGATTGATCGATTACTACTGCTCACAATTAATATCAGTTTTATATATTATTGTTTACATAATAAAATTATTATTGTGTACGTTACTATATAGTAATATATATTAGTAAAAATATCAATACCTGCATAATATGTCGTTGAATATAGATACGATATAGATAGTTGAAATGTCTATTTATATGTCCGTATCTTCTTTATTTTTTTAACGAATTTTGTTGATTTGCGCAAAATTTGAAGCAAAAGTGTGACCTTAATTTTAAAATGTTAATTGAAACAAACCTTCATAATAAGAATATGTCATTCTTGAAAATCCTTTTATTTGGTCTAATCATTTTCGAGATATTAATTTTAAAAGTAAAAACAATCCCTTCCCTCTATTTCCTAAGGTACGATTATTTCGTGATAATTTCGTCTTGAGTTAAGTATTTGTAATAAATATATATTTAGTAAACGTTTATCAGTATGCATTCTTGTGTTTGTTTATATACATTATTGCTTGTATTTTTATTCATTTAAATACTATACACAATAATTTCCGTCTACCGCCATGCACCGCTTCCGCCGTCTTTGAATTTTTTTCCAATGCGATGTTACCACCTGAATGAATGAATCGGCGATTGAAGCAATTACCTCTTAAGGGCTGGTACTAGCCAAATCGCAAAGTTAGACGAGGCACCCCAAGTAAACTAACTAAGTCTGACGATTATAAGTGTCATCCTTACAATATATGATTCCTTGTCTAGGAATCGAATGATTTTCGTTAATGTATGTTTCCTTTTTCTATACAAAATACATTGTGGAAACGGTGTCCATTTCCGAACTTTTTTGACTAAATGTAGAAATCTAAAAGCAAATGGAATTTTTTGTTTATGCATATATGCTGTTTTTGCTTATATCTAGAAATCGAATGACTTTCAGATTTCTAATGAGAAAAATCAACTTTTTTTATTTTTATTATTATTTAAATAAATGATGGAATAAAAAAAATTTAACAATCCATTATCAGTCTGGAGTTCTATTTGAATTTGCTGAAGCGTTTCACTACATATTATTACATTTGTTAAAAAGTGCATTTGTATGGCGCGAGTAGTTGGCTAGTCCTAGCGCCTTAACTTCGAGCCACTTAGCCCCGGTTGCACGAAGAAACGGCTGAGTTAATCAATGTTTAAACTCGTCACTTTTAGTGAACCGCGTAGAGTTCCTTCCATACTGTCCACACAAAGTGACGTGTTTGATCATACGTTGACGTTGATTTTGATTTTTTTGCCCTTTCGTGCACTCGGCCCTTAAGGCGCTAGAACTAGCCAACTACTCGCGCCATACAAATGCACTTTTTAACAAATGTAATAATATGTAGTGAAACGCTTCAGCAAATCCAAATAGAACTCCAGACTGATAATGGATTGTTAATATTTTTTGATTCCATCATTTATTTAAATAATAATAAAAATAAAAAAGTTGATTTTTCTCATTAGAAATCGGAAAGTAATTCGATTTCTAGATATAAGCAAAAACAGCATATATGCATAAACAAAAAATTCCATTAGCTTTTAGATTTCTACATTTAGTCAAAAAAGTTCGGAAATGGACACCGTTTCCGCAATGTATTTTGTATAGAAAAAAGAAACATACATTAACGAAAATAGGTTGATTCCTAGACAAGGAATCATATATTGTAAGAATGACACTTATAATCGTCAGACTTAGTTAGTTAACTTGGGGTGCCTCGTCTAACTTTGCGATTTGGCTAGTACCAGGGCCTTAAGGCGGCCCAACCCGGCGGCCCCAACTCATTCGCGGGCACGGTACAAAACCGTGCTGTTGCGCTCTGGGACCTTCTCTGTTTCAAAGAATAAGACAGGCTCTGTGATGAGGACGATGCAACATGTCCACAAAAAAGACAATGTGCATAGTGTATGATTTGGTAAGATTTACGAAAATTTTAATTTCAAGACGACTTATAGCTAAAAGTAAACCACGACCGCTGTAGTCAAAAATCTAACCAAAACAAAATAGATCATAAATATTGATTAAATAAGCTATGTCTGATGACTAATCTTTTTACGATCTTCTTACTTTATCATTGCGTAATCCACCTCCAAAGTTATTGTATAAAACGCGCGAAAAAATCGAACTTTCGGACTTTATAACTTAGAAACCAAACACAATTTTACAATGCCAATGGTCATCAGACATCTAGTTCGATCAAATAAAGCTATTTTGAGCAAAATTTTGGATCTCTGACAAGAAATATGGGCGTGATCTTCTTTCCCCTTTTGTATGGTGAGATGAGCGGGTTGGGCCACCTTAAACTACCGTTTGGCGGCCTTATTAAAGAAACGATCGCTGCCAAATCGCTGCCGCAATTTGCAGGTTTGTTTTTATAATGATATCAACATTTGAAATTGTTTTTGAAGAACCTTTTTGGAAAATATTTTAGAAATGTTCTTATGAATTCTTAGAATAGCCATTTCCGTTCCCAATTCTCACATCTGGGGGCCCATTCAGGTAAGAGTGAGTTCGAACTCGTCGCTAAATATCAACTCCCTTTTTTAAATCGTTCATGTTTCCACAATTCTTGAACATCATTTTAGTTTGGTAAAAATCATGTTTGTCCCATGAATACGTTAGAAGTATAATTAACAGTTCCATTATTTAAATAATAATATATTTTCCAGCAATTTTTAGGTTAAATCGAACTCACTTCTTACTTGAATGAGCCCCCAGGAAACGCTGGTTCGAGAATAGTTGGTGTGACCTTCCTTCGTGCCTTTACCTAAAACATTAGTTTATTTTAGCTTTCGAAAAATGAAATGATCGGGCTAGTCGAAAACACAATGTCTGTGGTCATGAGCTCTCGCGATAGCTATGTGACACATCAATGGGCTCTCCACCGGTCTTTGTCCCTAAAATAACATTCATGGCGAAACGGGATTGACACTACGCAAAGGCAGATTATTCTATTGTTGGAAGTTATACCCCGACCACAAAATCTGGTTACTTTACGTAGGTCACTCACTTTATAAAGAGAATAAGGGAAATGTAAACAATATATGTTTGTTTATAATATATATCAATAAAAAGAATGGTCCTGACTCATTAAGGCCTTGGACCTAGAATGTTCAAATTTAGCATAGATGGTCCCTGTCTGATGTTTAAAAGCACAAAGAAAGGCTATTTAGTCAGCTAGTCAGCTTTACATGAAACTGAGTCTCAATTGTTTATTGTTTTTTCATCACCCACAGGCAGCACCCTGCACTCGGATTTGTCATATTTTATCATTGGCCAGTTCAGTTTTCACAGCGATGAAGAACTGGCAAGAAACTTCGCTGAATTTTTTTCAACGTCCAATTTTTCCAAAATTTGTTTGCCACTGCCAATACGGGTTATTGGTACCATTTTGTGTGAATATATTATTTTAAATACTAGTAATATAAATAGCAAGTATTTATCGTTGATGATGAGAGAAAAAACACAGATCAACACATTAAATTAATATTAATTCACAAAAATGTACTAAAAATCTACGATTCTCCTTAACATAATTAATCAAAAACCTATTTCAGCATTTTCTAAAATTCAATAGTTACAGAGGTAAAAAAGGGTTACAAAGTTTGTGTGGAAGATCTTTTTTGTCGGATTTACTTGAAATAAATTCAATTCAAATCTTTAAGCCTAAAAGCCTGTATGGGTGCAGTTGTTGAGGATTTTAAGAAAGTTGATTAGGAAAATGAATGAATTATGAAATCAGAGATGGCTTAGCGTCATTACAAACCTTATAGCGGTAAAGGGGGGGATACAAATATTTTGTGGAGAAACAATATTCATTTCCGATGTCATTGAACAAAATCTAGTCTCTATATATAAAAATCTATCGTCGTGCGTTAGTCTCGCTAAAAGTCGAGAACGGCTCAACCGATTTGAATCATATTTAGTAGGGTTCCGTACCCAAAGGGTGCCAACAAAACCCTAATACTAAGCCTTCGCTGTCTGTTCGTCCGTCCGTCTGTCACAGGGCTGTATCTCATGAATCGTAATAGGTAGGCAGCTCAATTTTTTACAGAGTGTGTTTTAATTTTGCTGCTATAACAACAAATAAGGAACATTAATAAATAACAACAATTAAAGGGTGATTTTTGTGTTATATCCTGTACAATGGTACGGAACCCTTCGTGTGCGAGTCCGACTCGCACTTGGCCGGTTTTTTTGTTTTGTTCGCCTTAGTACTAAGGTAGCTTGGAGAAAAAAATCCTTTTTACTCGTACGTGTTTTTGTCACTTAACTGGGCCGATTTTGATGATTTTTGTGCGTGTGCGGGTCCTGGATGGCTTAGATTTACAATTTGGATTCGGTAGGCTGCGTTGTTGTCTAGATATTGACCCGAGCGGAGCCGGGCACCTCAGCTAGTAATATATATGTTTTAAAATGTGAATGTTGGTATTTGCAACTAGTGTGGCGTGATTTACCCTGGATAGGTTGGTTATTCGCGCCATTTCGCGGCAATTTAGAAAATAGTGAACAAAATGGCATAAGCCCCTTTTACGGTATTTAAATATTGTTTCTGCCTAAAATCATAACATATAGATCGGGGGCTTGGCTAAAGGCTTATCCATCACCGCACCTTGGTACCCTCCTTGACCAGACTACACTGAGAATCTGTGTGGGTCTTCGTGTCGGTGCCAAGGTGTGCCATCCTCACACGTGCATCTGTGGAGCCAGCGTCGACTGCTACGGCCATCACGGCCTGGCATGCCAGCGAAGTGCTGGTCGTTTACCACGCCATTCCGCCATCAACAACATAATCAAAAGGTATTTAAATTCTGCTGGTATGCCTAGCCTGTTAGAACCTCCAGGGCTTTGACGGTCAGATGGAAAGAGACCAGATGGCATGACGCTGGTTCCTTGGTCTAAGGGAAAGGCGTTGTTGTGGGATGCTACGTGCGTCGATACGCTAGCGCCAAGCCATGTCCTCGCTTCCTCGCAGGCGTCCGGGGCTGCCGCGGCCTCCGCCGTGCTACGTAAGCGAAAAAAGTACGAATTCCTACTGCCCCTCTTTGAGTTTCTACCTTTTGCGGTGGAAACCCTTGGCGCGTGGCCCCCCGATGCTTTATCTTTTTCAGTTGCACTTGGTAACCTGTTAAGTGAAGCATCGGGTGATTCACGCTCCAAAGCATTCTTTATTCGCCGCATAAGCGTGGAAATTCAAAGAGATAATGCCATAAGTGTATTAGTGACAATGGCAGCCTCGGATAAATTTAATGAAATTTTCTATTTAATTTAATTTTAATTTCTTATTCTATTATTAACCTTGTATATTCTCTATATTTGCAATAAACATATAGATGTGTTCAATATTTAGAATGTCGAGCATCTTAAAATTTATATAGTGACTCACGCTAAAAAACGTATGACGAAAACGATAGCAGTGATCGACGAAGTGCACGAAATGGTCCATACATACTAAAAGCATAATCGATCACTGTTAAGTTGGATCGAGTCTCTCCAAGCCCGCGTCCGCTGCTTGGACCCACGGCCGTTCTTCATTTTTACAGCCCGTGTAAAGCTGTTTTTGTTGTGTTTCTGCGGCCGGAGATAAGTATTTTCGCAACAACGAGGGTCGTTAAGTTTTGTCCCAAAAAATCCAATTTCGACGTGACGACGACGTGCCAGCACTCTAAAAGATACTGACGGGCGTTTGCTGACGCGCCCCTTCCAAGGTGTATCCTAGGCGCAGGCTACGAAAGGACGTGTCGCTATGAAATCGACTCGCTCTCCTTAATACAGCGAAGAAAAGGTTCGCTGATTTTGTCGAATTGCGCGCGTCTTACGGAGCGCAAAGTCAAAGTGAATGTGGAACGAAAGATTATCTAACATATTTTTGACTCCTCAGCAATGTCTGTTCGTCCATCAGAGAACGATCGTATTCCAAAATTCCTCTTAAGCGAAAATTTAAATCTCTTATCTATTTTGTTTTCCCATAAACCAGAAATCCTCAGTCAATAGACGCTTTGGGATGGATGTGATGACAGTCCAGAAGTATATAATGAGCCTTAAATATCATAGAACACACATGGAAAATAAACATCTTCATTTAATGATTGTTAGTTTAGGTTAGGTCACATCCAAACTGTATTAAGTTATTAGTAGTTTGTAAAAAAAACTGATCTTAGAACTGTAAATCTGTTTCTGTACCTCCTTAAAATGTACAGAATAAACATTCAAATACATATTAAGCGTAATTAATTAAAAATAATTGACCAGGCGAAGCGTAGTGTCTCCGTTTCATATTGGGCAAAAATTCTTTCGTAATGCCCGGCATTTCTCCTCTACAGATCATATTTCTCAACCGATTCTCATAAAATTGTGTACGCAGGTTCGATATCGAAATTTTTTTAAACTTAAATATTTGGCGCCATTACACACAAATTAATGTTTACGCTCATTGGAACCACCGAAAAAAAGGTTTCAGCGATCCTAACACAATTCCTTCGAAGTAATCTAAAACCAGCGAGAGTCCATATCGCAATAAATCAGCATATTAGCCGTCCAATCCCTGTAAACCCGTTTTTAGTAACCTTTTTTCGGCGGCAAATCCCGGCGGTCCCTTCAAATTCTCGAGAGCAATTGAGCAATAAAGCGTCTGCCGCCCCCGCCCGCGCCCCGAGCGCTCCCGGCGGCGCCAGGCTGCACCGCGGCGCCCCCACTTTAGCCAACTTTAGGGCTCGACATTACTTTGCTCGAACAAATAAAATGTTTCATTTCTTCACTGTTCAAGAACGTGAAAGAAATAACTACATCCGACGCGTATGCTTAGGATATAGAATCCAACGTGAAGCAAGAAAGATATAAAAAAAGCGGCCAAGTGCGAGTCGGACTCGCACACGTAGGGTTCCGTACCATCGTACAAGATTTAACAGAAAACAATCACGTTTTTTGTATTTATTATTAAGTTTTAAGTTTTATTATTTTCTCATTGTCTTATTAAGTTCTTATAGCGGCAAAATAAATACACACTCCGTGAAAATTTCAGCTGCCTAACTATTACGGTTCATGAGATACAGCATAGTGACAGACGGACGGACGGACGGACGGACAGCGGAGGCTCAGTAATAGGGTACCGTTTTCACCCTTTGGGTACGGAACCCTAAAAATGAAAGGTTTGCTTGCCAGCCGAAGGGAGTTAAAGGATCTCGAGAACGGTTGGTTGCTATTTTTGAAATGCCGCCAGTGAATGGGTGCATTCCCAGCCTGTTCCGCGTTGAGCGATGGTGAAAAGAGGACGGAGGGATAGCGCTATGCTCCGACGAGCATTCTCCATGGTAGAGACGATAGAACACAGAGAGAGACCCTACATGCCTTCGGAGTTGGAGGGTTTCTAAATTCAGGGATACCTCGGTAGGGGTCGTCGACGAGACCGAGTCCAGGGAGCCAAGTAGGCTCTATGAGCCGTCCCACAAATGCGAATAATACCCCACGCAAGACGTAACATTTTTTATGTTACATATGTACATATATGTATATTACCGTTATAGCCCGATGTTGGTTAATGTCCGATTTTTTTTTTATTTCTGCACTTATACTCATGTTGATTGCACTAATTACGAGTCGATGAAAAAAAATACTAATTTTGTTAAAAAAATAGGTTAAGGTTATTTTTAATAAGGTTGGAGCCGAGGGTGATGCGCTCTGTATCGAGGAGCACTATTACTTATTCTGTGATCGAGGGTAATGCGAGATATTGTGGCGTAAACCAGACACAACTAAACTAAGAGAAGCTCGACTACAGCTGCTCACTTAGCCCCGGGTTCACGAAGAGACGGCCGAGTTAATCAATGATCAAACACATCACTTTTAGTGAACCGCATAGAGTTCCTTTCGTGCTGTGCATACAAAGTGACGTGTTTGATCGTACGTTGACGTTGATTTTGATTTTTTGGCCTTTCGTGGCCCTTAGAAGCAAAACCTTTTACTAAGCAACTATGCATCAACAGCATGTTTCCAGAACTTATCGGTCATTAAGTAGGTACTAAGACAAATAAAACGACTCATGTGAATTTCGTTTAGTACCGACAGAGACATTAGAAACGTTTTCATATTATCTGTCTCTAGCGTACGAACCAAGCGGACATAAACTAGTTTCATACCTACACGAAAAGTTTTACAGCTTTTGGTGTCCCTATAAATTGTGTGTCTCGCGTGTTCCTTTATACTCCAGGAACTTTAGACTTAAATCAGCACTTAGAAAAACATTAAATCCGAAATGCATTTTTTTTTCTCAGAAACGTAGTATTTCATATGGACGTGTGTACATTAAGTTTGCAACATTTTGGGGGGCCCGGAAGATAGAAATAAAATATGAAATATGTTTAAGAAATGATATCTCCTAAACAAATATTTAGAAATGGTATTTCAAAATCGAATATGTTAACTAATTTTAAGTGTAATATAACTGTAAATTTGCAACAATTTATTATTTACGGAACTGTGTAAATATATTTTTTTTGTACTATTTCCGTAATATCTGCAAAGCAAATACTGCTAACTCAGTTTTATTTTCTGGAATATGTAAATGGCCTAAATCTCTATATTCTGTGAGAAATTTAAAATGTTGCAAAACTTAGAAGCACATTTTTTTTCATTTATAATTTTTAGATTCGAATATAAGCTAAACAAAAAATTCGAAATGCGGTTTGAATCATTCATTTTGTAGTTTTATCTTTCAATAATATGCTATCAATTTTGCAACAATACAAATCGTCCGGAACTAGGTTCAATTAAAACATTACTATAATTACCAGTTTTCACTCGTACACCGACGTAAAGCCACTTCTCTGTGTGAGTGTAGCGCGTGTAAACATAGCTAGGAAGACTGCGGTGGACGCGGGGGGATGGGGCCGGTCGGCTCGACAGATTCTCCCCGCCTTGCTACCTAAACATCGCCGCATTTATTTTGTGTTCGTTCGGGAGCAATTTTCATGTGTAAATTGATTTACATTGTTGATAATACAGAATGGCTGTGGACGTTTGCGATAGAGCGATCGTGGCACAGTTTCGGGTGGATTTGCCTTACACGACAGAGGTCTGGGTTCAAATCCCCACAATGCACATCCACCACTATCTTTCTCTTTCTGAGTTGGATAAATGCATTTCGTCATTAATGCGAGCGGTTCCATGGTTCGGAATCCTTGAAAAACTGTAGGTTAAGCCCTCCCGGGTTGGTACCTTCATACGCATTTTCCGTCCGTGTTTTCCATCCAGTTCAATCTAGCCGTGCTCATAAAAGGGGTGGTCCTGCCATGGCACTTATTCCATCGTAAATGCGGTGTGTTGAGATGAAAATGGAATAGAATTGATGCGATCATAATTGGCAATTACTAATAATGTTTTGACGGGATGCCGGCAGTGCCTTTAAAAGGACTTTATTTTTAACATTCTTAGTATGCTTATGGTATGCTTGTTTTATCTATATTTTTATTTTGGATGATAAATTGTTCGCCTTAATAATTTCACCTTTTTACCGATTTCGCCACGCATAGTCATTATCTGAAATAATAGGAAGATTTGAACCAGGAAAAAATTTTTTTCAAGAAATTCAACCGACGAAAAAATTATCAGATAAGCGAAAAACATAACAAGAAGTTTTGATATGACCCCGTATCGTTTGTTTTTTTTTTTATGTGACTGGACATGGCTGGCTAATACCACAAGTTCTGTCATGGTATTAGCCCAACACACCACATGGGAACTAGGTGCCATGCCAGGACCTTCCTTATATTGCACGGCTACATTGAACTGGATGGAAAACACGGACAATTTTCATTGCCGCTTCGACCATCGTTCATCCAATGCGATGGTACCAACCCGGGCGGGATAAACCCTACCACCTAGTAAGTAAGGAAGGGGACCTACAGCTTAACGTGGAATCCGAACCACGGCCAGCCTCTCTCAACGGTCGAATGGTCACCCATCCAAGACCAGACCGGACCCAGCGTTGCTTAACTTCGGAGAGCGATCGCCGAAGTGTCGCGCCACTGGGCCACTGAGGCTGACAACTAACAAACAAACGTAAATCGCTGACTCAATATTAGTATTTTTATTTTTCCCTTCTAAATTTTAAGGTTAACCACCCTAACTCCGCGAGATATAGCAAGATTATTAATTAGATTAGATTAATACCAAGAATGCAATCCCGATCTCGCAAGATCTCGTTTTCGCGAGTCTCGGCCTTTTTTAAACGAGATTGATCTCGACACACTAGCATAAAAACCTCTAAAGAGAGTTGTTACTCTATCAATTCCCTATACTACGGGCGATAACTGGCGATAGGTCTGTTTCAACACTGACAAGTGCGCTATATTGACATTGAGTCACTCCAGAGAGCCTATTCAATACCAAAATTGACTTGGTGATGTCTTGCTTTCGAGAGTGACAAGTCAGAAAAATTAAGGTGTCATCATGGACACCAAATTGTCTTTTTTCATGATCACGTCGACAAACTATGCAAAAGCTCCTTTCGGACCCTGGGTGTTGTATTGAGACAAACGTACCATTTGCGCAGTACAGATGCCGTAAACATCCTGTACAACACATTTGTTAGAAGCAAGCTAGAATGCAATGCAATGATATGGAACCCTCATGAGGCTTAATATACTGCCATGCTTGAAAGAGTGCAAAAAAAGTTTTTGAGATTCCTTTATAAAAATAATTATAATTTTTATCCGATTTATCCGAATCGCAGTTAACAAAATATGTGTTTAAATTAGTAATTGGACACGTGCAAAATATTTCAGTGCTAGAGAGTGTTAATCTGTTCGCCCCAGAAAATTACAGTCGCGCGCGCTCTCATCCTCGCTTCGTGCTGCCCTCCTCGCGCACCAACATGCTGCGTCACGCGCCGCTCACCCATGCGCTTACAGCTAAATGATATATCTGACAAAATAGACATCTATGCTTGCCCTCTGGCCGAGTTCCAGAAGGCAGTTGCTGTTTACTTTGAAGCTGCATAATTTTTAAATAAGGCGTTTACTTTATCTATAAAATGCCTAACGCCTTGGCCATTACGCTGTAATGTTAGGTATATTGTTGTATGAATAAATAAATAAATAAGTAAATATGGCCAGTGGCTGAAGAAGAGGGTATCCGTCTATAGAGCAGCCACTCCACTAACCCCTGATTTCACTATTTCCAGCTATCTGAAATTCGTTAGCTTACTTTCAGTTAGATTGCATATTCGCATGGTGTAACCATAAGATAACTTTGGGATTTATTTATTATTATTGGGGGACTATATATATATAGGGACTCTTTATTATTATTATTTTCTTTCAGGACGGATAAGCAAATATTTTAATAAAATATAAATTTTAGTACTAAAATTACATACGTCGCTTTGTTCAACAAATGTGTTATTAATGCAGAATCAACGGACACATCAAAGACATTGCCTTACTTTACGAATGTGGAACTAACTCATTCACGGGCACGGTACAAAACCGATTTATCGCGCTCTGGGACCTTCTCTGTTACACAAAAAAAGACAGGCTCCGTGATGAGTAAGATGCAACATGTCCACAAAGCAGACAATGCGCATAGTGTTTGATTTGGTAAGATTTACGAAAAAATGTATTACAAAACGACTTATAGCTAAAAGTAAACTACGATCGTTGTAGTCAAAAATCTAACAAAAACCAAATTTGTTATAAATCTTCATGAAACAAGCCATGTCTGATGACTAATCTTTTTAAGGTTTTTTAGTTAATCGTTGAGTAATCCACCTCCAAAGTTATTGTATAAAACGCGCAAAAAATTCGAAGTTTCGGACCTTAGAAACCTAACAATATTTTACAATGCCCGACAGTCATCAGACATCTATTTCGATCAAATAAAGCTATTTTGAGTATTATTTTGGATCTCTGATAAGAAATATACTCATGATCTTCTTTCCACGTTTGTATGGGGAGTTGAGCGGGAAGGCCCACCTTAAGTCTAGATTTTTAAATAAACTATAAGCCCACTTAAATCTTACAAAATCAGCAAATAAAAAAATAAAAAAGTGTACATCTTTAGCTATAATCACCTCTAGTGTCATGATATTAGCCCAAAACAACATATAGGAACGAGGTGCCATGCCAGGAACTTTCTTATATTTCATGGCTACATTGTAATGGAAGGAAAATATCGTCTATTTTCATTGCCGCTTTGACCGTAGTTAATTCAATGCGATAGTACAGCCCCTACAGTTTTATGTTTAATCCGAACTACCATGAAACGTGAAGTAGTAAATACTCTTTCGAAGACAAACTACGCCACCCTAAAGAGATTTTTATCATTGTCAGCCTCGGTAGCACAGTGGTGGGACACCTTGAGATTCTATAAGCTGGGTAATCAGCTCTGAGCGCGGTTGCGTTCTGGATGGGTGACCATTTTAGACCATTAGGGCTGGCCGTGGTTCGGATTCCACGTAAAACTGTAGGTCCCCTTCCTTACTTACTATGTTGTAGGGTTTATCCCGTCCGGGTTGGTACCATTGCATTGAATGAACGATGATCGAAGTGGCAATGAAAATTGACCGTGTTTTCCATCCAGTTCAATGTAGCCGAGCTATTTAAGGAAAGTCCTGGTATGGCACCTAGTTCCCATGTCGTGTTTTAGGCTAATATCTGACGTTCAGTTTGGTATTAGCCTTAAAAAAATCATTACAATACCGACTCAAACAAAAACGATCGTATAAATATTTAAATTTTGATTAAGATATCGTTATGAACAAATATTAAACCAGGCAGTTCCAGTAAATATGTACATTAACCCTGCTACTAATAATCCCAGATCATCGTCTGAATAGGTATACAATGTTTTGTCCCTTTCTATCGAATTAGAAACTGCCTGTCAATGCAAAGGACAAAACATTGTATAACTATTCAGCTGATAATCTAGGTTTATTAGTAACAGGGATAATATTTCGTGCTAAACAAGTACGTCGCTTTTTCCAAGGAGTGTGATATGTATGTTATATTATGATATGTATGGAAGATAGCCAGTGAATGTTATGCGATGAGATCAATAAAAACACTGTGCACATATCAACTTTAAGAATAATTGATTTTAGCTATCTAGAATCGATTTTAAGGTACGGAATAGATGTGTGGGGAAACAATTGTAATGTTAAAAAAAGTATTCTCATCCTTCAAAAGAAAGTTATACGAATTATTTGTGGAGCCAAATATGATGAAAGTTGCCGACCCCTTTTCGTAAAATAAAAAACCGGCCAAGTGCGAGTCGGACTCGCACACGAAGGGTTCCGTACCATCGTAAAAAAATGTATTAAAAAATACGTTTTTTGTATGGGGACCCCCTTTAATTTTAATTATTTCTTAATTTTACCTATTTGTTGTTATAGCGGCAAAATAGATACACACTCTGTGAACATTTCAGCTGTCTATCTGTTACGGTTACTGAGATACAGCCCTGTGACAGACGGACAGACGGACGGACGGACGGACGGACGGACGGACGGACGGACGGACGGACGGACAGCGGAGGCTTAGTAATAGGGTTCCGTTTTCACCCTTTGGGTACGGAACACTAAAAAATCATGACTGTAATATAATATGCATTGGAGTATATAAGAAAAACTAATACTTCGATAAAGTGAAGGAATTGCAGATATATGACTTAAGAAATAACGACAGTTTTCGACCAAAAGGCCCAAAATGTTTATTGTTTAAGAATTCATCGATTTATACTGGAGTAAAAATTTACAATCATTTACCTATTTCCATCAAACAATTTTTAACAATAACCAATTTTTTAATTAATTTAAAAGAATATTTGTTAAGTAACCCGTTTTATAATATAGAAGAATTTTTCAATAATTTTAATTGTAATTTAGAATAATTTAATATTGACATTTATTGAACCAGATTATGTATTGAAAATGTATTGTGAATTTTAATCATGTATTTATAATTAATTTTTATTATAAACTCTAAGATCATTAATTTATGTTATAAAATGTGCACGGCTCGCAAGGGTCACTCATGCTAAATAAATAAAATAAATATCTATTATTCGACCGTGAAGCAAGAACATATGAAATAAAGAAAGAGCCCCGTAAAATAACTACTGTAAGAATATACTGCTAGGCTGGGTCCGAACCATCTAAAATAACATTCGTGGATATTGCGTCTTCCAAGACGTAATACCCGAAAGTACCTACACATGTAACTGTCGCACGCACGTGCCACTCCCGCCCCGCACCACCCGGCGATAGCGTCCTCCGTCCGTCTCCCCGTGCCGCTGCCTACTCACTCATACAATTACAACTGATAAATGTCTGCATATGGCTGCGCAACAAATACACCTGTGAGAGCGGCACCTGTAAAACGCTTGCAGATTTAATTCATTTTTACCTTGTTTCAGACTACTTGCGATGTTGCAAAATTAGGGAAATGTTCACAATTGATTTAAGTTAACACTGAATGACGGAAATCTTATTTCTGATTTTTTGTTTACCGTTTATAGCATTAGAAAGTTTGGATTTAAAAAAAAATACTGTTCTAAGACTTGCAACATTCTAAAAACTTTACAGGATAAAGAATATAAATTTGTTTACATATTCTAGAAAGAAAGGTAGCCATAGCAAGTAAGGTTCTCAGCATAGATTTTTTTTAGTAAAAACATTTTTTTAAATATATTTCCGTAATTAGTAAATTGTTGCAAATTCACCGTTACATTACGCCTTAAAAGAGTTAACAAATACATTTCTACAATACCATTTCTAAATATTTGTTTAGGAGATATATATTTTTTTATACATTTTAAATTTTTTTCCTATCTTCCGGGCCCCGCTCAATGTTGCAAACTTAATGTAAGCATATAAATATGAAATTGTATATTTCTGAGAAAAAAAAATTCATTTCGGATTTCATGTGTTTCTCAAACCGTCCGGGGACGGGCCTATTAGTGCTTCAGTACTCTGCCCCGGCTCTGTCATGTTTTACTATGTGCAGTTCAAACACCGTTAAATATGTACTAACATGCTACCACCAGAGGGCAGCATAGTTACCACGATTAAAATCGAATAAATATTATAAAGGGGAAAGTTTGTAATAATGGATGGATGGATGGATGGATGGATGGATGGATGGATGTTTGTTACTCTTTCACGTAAAAACTACTGAATGGATTCTAATGAAACTTTACAATAATATAGGTTATACATCAGAATAACACATAGGCTACAATTTATAAAGATATTGTGCCCATGAGCTTTAGAACTTTCACGGGGCTGCGAAAACGATGCCGGTAGCGCTACTTCACACCGGGGGGAGCGGGGCCGGGGGCGGCGGCGGGAGCGGCGGCGGGGGCGGGGCGGGCGGTTCGGCGGGGGCGGGTGCGGGGGGGGGCGGGAATTACTCGATTTAGATGCGGATGGTATCTACGTCTAGCCTGATTCTACTCAAAACTTATAGGCTACATAATATAACGCTTCATTACCAGAAGGGTGAGTAGTGAGTGTTAAATTCTTATAACTTGCGAACCAATAACCCGATTTATGTGCGTATTTTATCATTGTATAGGATCTCTGGGAGCAGTCAGTTTCGAGATGGGTTACTGCTATCGATGTTGAGGCTAGCTGTGGGTTGGAGTCCACGCAAAACTTCCCTACATTACACGTTACTTACTTACTAGGTAAAAAATGTTGCAGTGCAAGTGCAGAAAGGTTCTGGCGGCAAATGCTTTTTTTTAAAATAGCCACCAAATGTCAACGAAGCTCTAAATGGGAATTATTGGATGTTTCTCATTAAATCATGATATTTCATCTCGAGCGATCTTGATTAAATTTGGTAGATGGATACATTGTCCTGGACCAGTATGACCCTATTATGGATCAGCCATGTGAGCTACTTTATCCATGAAATAATTTAGCCGACACTAACCCGAGCGGAGCCGGGTACCGCAGCTAGTACTTCATAAAGTCGTCCACAGTCGGCTAGGTATTTAGGGGGGAAATGATAAATGTATTTGTACTTTTAAATGGATACGACTATAACTTATTTCAAACCATTTTAGATTTAATCCCAGAAGCTATGTAATTATATAGTTGTGTTTTGTACAAAGAATGGTAGATAGCAACGGCTTCGCCGGGCTTAAAGTCCGACGAAATCAGTCGGTAAGATAATTTAGCGGGATAGTACCTACGTAGCCTGTCATTAATAGGAAGAACCTAACTATACGTAAACCGCATCAAAATGGGGTTAGTGTTCTCAAGTTGAAAGAAAAATTACAAACCAATGCTAGATGTTGGATGTTATGGGAGAAATTAATAACAAATTAATTTTCTGTCACATTTATCTTTTGCAGCATACAAATCTGACATCTTCGGATAATATGACCGACGGATTCAAATGTTTTTTTATGTTAACTTGACGTTAAGCAGCGACATCTACATGGAAGCATCGTAATCAAATTTTGAAAATGAGCTAAAAGTTAAAACAAAATTTAGACATTCCATCGCATTCTGGGTACAAATCTGCGAATTTTCCATTCACTCAGGCGATGTTAGCCAACTAATTTATAACTTATTTTCTAATCGACTTCCTCCTCCGTCTATTAGATGGCTTTGTATTGTTGTATTAATATTATTATACTAGCTAATGCAAATGGTTTGATCGCGTTAAGTTCCTGATCTTTATGGAATGAGAACATGAAAAAAAAACATGTGTAATTCCAGCTAACGTTCTACCAAAACAGAAAGAAAAATGTTACAGAAATTGATATTTTATGCATGGAAAAAAACGTTGAAATCAGGTCTCAAATATATTATTTTTCAAGTTCGCGGCTTATATTGATATTAACTAATATTTATTTTAATACCATTTAAAATATCTTAACATTATCTCCCCATTCAGCGAAGAACATGTTTAACTTTTTCAAAATTCTTTAACGAAACAATAAAAAAACCGGTTTCACGCGTTATGCGGGTTGGTCACATTTAGAAAGAATTATTCCGAGCTGCTCTAACTAAGCGACGTCGGGCTCTGGCTATCTCGTTTTAATCGCAAAAATTGGTCCAAAATTTTTAGGTATGAGGATGCTCTTAATCCCAAGGCATAGTTGAATGCAAGCATTTTTTTAATATGCTCATTTTCAAGTCTTTCCCAAGGGGTAAATAGCGTGAGAAGGATCCTCAAGTCCTACCGACTCTAGCGACGACGGGATACTTAACCGTTTCAAAGGGGACTCGCAATAACAGGTCCGCTTTTTATCTGAATACGAGGCAGACGTGTCAGCGATATTGGCAAGATGCCAGGAGCCACTTTATATTGCTTGAACGCTTATAGTACGTAATCCCTTTTGGCTAAAAGTCACAACAAATTATGTCTTGAATAGATAAATCAAGGAGCATCTCCTAAAAAGGTTATATGATTCGCGCTTGGACCCTTTTCAGGGAAATCCTGTTTGATATTGTTTTAATGTATCTTATGTTTTCATTTTTAAGTACCACGTCAGTTTCAGTGCTTTAAATTTTTATCAACAGTTAAAAACGGTCTTTTTACAGATACGCATTAAAGTTATAGAGTGTCAAGCTAAATTTTCAGGAAACGTAAATAGCATAATTTTAAAATGATTGCCGAATCTAAAGAGTATAATCGAATTTTTGGGCCGTTTTTATTTTAACAATATTTTAATAGTAATGGTTCAGCCCATACATATATATATTTGAGTACCAGACCGGGTTTAAACATATGTCTTTAGCATTATATTCGGAATCCTGCCAAGTCGGCATTTTTCAGAATTGTTTTATAATTTTATTACCTGGCTGAATTTATTAGGAAACATCAGGGCAATAGAAATTAAAATCATATTATTTATTTCCTTTTAGCCACACACAAAATAGTAAATAATATGTAGTAATCATTAAATATTGAAAACATTCAACATTAAAATTAAATTAAGAAAAAAACATTTTAAGCACAGTCTCACTCATAAAAAATTGCACAACACAAAACAAATACATATAAAACAAAGTGAGTCATAAATTCGCACTATAAAAAACATTTTAAATAAAGAAATTTACAATAAAAATATTTAAAACCATTACAACGATGGTAAAACCATACAATGTATACGTCACCATTTAAATTAAAATAATGGTATTAAAAAAATAAAAAAAAAGTTATTTAAAAAAATATAGTCAACATTATAATCTTAAAATTAGGTCAAGTTGACAAGGAATATTTCTAAGAGCCTTTTTACCTAAACTGCTGATTAGCTTAATCGCCTCTAATTTACCGGACCAATTATTAATACCGGACTAATTTCTTAACAGCTTGCAATCAATACCAGTAGAAGGTTACCAGCACTTTGGTAATAAAGCCCCTTTATGTGTCGATTATAATAAATCAGCACATGGTGAAAACCAGGCTAAGTGTAAAAACCGTAAAAATACACGGTTAAAACTATGTAAACTATTTTTTTAATATGGCTTTGTAGGGCTTATTTATTAAGTATTAATTTAATTTCTTTTGAAACAATTGTACGTTACTGTTTTCTGTGATTGTTTCATTTAGGTTATGTTTCACCAAGTGCTGATTTATTTAATCGACACTTAAAGGGCCTTTATAACTAAAGTGCTAATTATCTTATACTGGTATTTATTGCAAGCTGCTAAGAAAGGCCCTTAATATCTGACGATTAAGCTAATCAGCAGTACGTGAAAAAGGCCTTTAGTGTAATATAAATTAGACATTTTGGTAAAGTAAATTTTCTGATCGCGAGATCGTGTCAAAATAGTTATCATGAAAACTCACTTAATTGTTTTGCGCGAGTTAAGACGGTACGTTAACTGGCCGTCACGTCCACTCTTGCGCCCTGCTTCCAGCGGATGAAACTTGCAGACAAGGCTAATAGTTCGAAGGTACCGAGCAGGCTTAGAAGCCTTATACGCCTACTGCTATTGTTGTCTGACCTTGACTCTACCAATAAAATGTCAGACAACGTGTAGAATTACTCTACTATCTTAATATGCGTGTAATCATATAGGTAATGGGCAAATATACATTATAAAAAATCTGTATTGTGTGTCAGACACGTGTTTACTTAGTTAGTGTTCCGTACGTATTACGCATACTTACAATGTTTACTTATAATTGTAAGATATAATAATATAGTTGTAACATCATTTGAAATTATTTTTTAAAACCATTTAAACGCTTCATATATAATAATACAATTTCAGATCCCGGCATGTAAAATTTCGTAAAATAAAAAAAATCCATGATATCGATAAAAAAACAATTATTTTTTATTTTATGTGCAACATTATTTTCTGATGAACAGTCCTTATTTTTATATTAAATATCCTATTTTCTAATGATTTTATATTATCTGGTTTTAGGTTATTATTTCTTAGATAGCCTCTTGTTTCTGTTTTTGTCGAACGTTAGGAATTTGTAATGTCTCTGCGCGCTTCTTAATACGTTTGTTGAAATGCACGACATTCGCGAATGATCTAAGAGTTATTAATATAATGTCATTGATTGAAGATAATTATTTATTGTTCGCATTTTTTTAAGATATTTGAGAAAGCTGATCCGGTTAAGGTTCCGTACCCAAAGGGTGCCAACGGAAACCTATTACTAAGCCTCCGCTGTTCTTCCGTCCATCCGTCCGTCCGTCCGTCTGTCCGTCTGTCTTCCTGTCGCGTATCTCATGAACAGTAATAGGTAGGCAGCGGATATTTTCACAGAGTATGTATTTATTTTGCTGTTCTTACAACAAAAAGGTATAATTAAAAAAATATAGAAATTAAATAAGGGCCCCATACAAAGAACGTAATTTTTTTGTATTAAATCTTGTATTTTCTTGTGTTCCGTTCCAGAACCCTTCGTGTGCTAGGTCGACTCGCACTTGGCCGGTTTTTTATAAGGTGCACGTTGCTAGTAGGGTTAGCCACGTCATTATGGTACGATCTCTGAATTCTGAGTTAGTAAGGAATCCTTAGAATTACATCCCGTACCTCTGTTCGTCCGCAACTCAATCCCTCCGTTCATATTTGTTTTTATAGAGAAGTTGTGGGTATGTCATTTTGATACAGAACACTATGTGACCAAGTTAGAGTCGCATTCGGCCGGTTTATTTTAGAATAGGTGAAGTAGTTTATTTTATTGAGTTATTGTATTTGGTATCAAAACATATACACACATTGAATAATTAAAAGGGTATACAAATTACTAAGAGTAGACATATCCAGCAGCATGGCACACAGATAAATTAAAGGTAAATCACAACATAAGAAAATAACAAAAACCACAATAGACAGGATTTTTAAGATTATTCACTTAACTTTATAAGAAAGAGTTAAGGCAACACTAGCTAACTAACTAACTAACTAAAAGTCAAATTAGAAAACAAAAAAAATATTATTTTTTCTTTGCTTTATCTAATAAAATGTTCTAACCATAGGGTTCTAACAGTGTGAGAGTTGTTTTTTTATCAGAAATATAATATATTAATCAGCATGCTGGCTTAATTCTGAAGACTCCGTAAACTGGTTTAAATCTGGCTTTTCTTCAGCCATTTTTCATCTCATTCTGTACGGTAATTTGCCTCCAGGTTTTATTGATTTTTTATCCATTATTCTAGTTCATATTAAACAAGCTCCAGAGTGGGGACGCCAGGTCGAGAGGGTGGGCCCCCCCCCCACTGATGACACTTTAGTAATTTATAGCCTGCTTGATTGAACTTTCTTCGTGGAAGTTTCCGTAATTTACTGCAGGGGCGACAAAACCCTGAACGCCCACATTCTTGTTATATTCATACCTATAGGTCAAACAATATGTGTAACAATAATTATAAAGGAGCATAAAAGATCCTAAGGGGGTGTGTGCGTCAAAGTAGATGGCGCTACGGTCGTTTGTAGCTATATCTACTATAACTCCTTAGAATTATGAAGTTACAAACTATAACTTTAGTGGCGAGCTCATTAAGCGGTTCTGTATTTAATCTCATACAATCATTCTGAAGATGTGTGCAAAAAGTTCCCATCTACAATTAGCAGCTTCTTGCGCTATACCTGATAATAAACTCACAGATACTACCCTTCTTTCCTGTTTAATGTTTTCGCCAATACAGTTATAGCTTGGATCTTAGATACTTAGGGAGTTTAGAACAAATAGCGCCGAACGGCTGTGGCACCATCTACATTGCTCAACTCCCCACACAAACGTGGCAAGAAGATGAAACACACAGTTATTGTCGAGGATTCAAAATTATACTCAAAACAGCTTTATATAGGGTAAATAATGAGCATCACAAGTCAGCAATCTGTGAACATGCCTTGACCAGTGGAGGAAATCATTAGATTCGTTTTGACGAATTTGAAACTGTAGCGTAAGCTACATTATGTTTCTTTACGTGCGCCGCGCGCGCACGCCAATACTTAATTTAGTGAATATACGATCTTCAACCGAAGCACACGTCTTTCACTCCGGTTTAGCGAGTCGACATTTCATTTCGCGCCGCGACTCCTGAAGAAGGCCACAATGCGGTGGACGAAACGTCGACTTAAGGTGGGCCATCCCGCTCAACTACCCATACAAACGGGGAAAGAAGATCACGCCCATATTTCTTGTCAGAGATCCCAAATGTTGCTCTAAATAGCTTTATTTGATCGAACTAGATATCTGATGACCGTTGGCATCGTAAAATTGTGTTTGGTTTCTAAGTTATAAGGTCCGAAAGTTCGCGCGTTTTATTCAATAACTTTGGAGGTGGATTACGCAATGATAAATTAGAACATCTTAAAAAGATTAGTCATTAGACGTAGCTTGTTTAATCAAAATTTATAATCTTTTTGTTTTTTGTTCGAATTTAGACTACAGCGGTCGTGGTTTAATTTTAGCTATAAGTCGTTTTGTACTTAAAATTTTCGTAAATCTTACCAAATTCATACACTATGCTCATTGTCTTTTTTGTGGACATGTTGCATCTTCCTCATCACGGACCCTGTATTTTTCTTTGAAACAGAGAAGGTCCCAGAGCGCAATAACACGGTTTTCTACCGTGCCCACGAATGAGTTAGACCCGCCGGGTTGGGCCACCTTAAACAAGTAAGCGATTTATAACTCTGTCTATCCGAAAACATTTTAATAATATTGTGTAACAGTGAAAGTCTAAATAAACTTATTTAGGGTGTTTGATGACCATAGGCATTGTAAAATTGAGATTGATTTCAAAGTTATGTATAAGGTCCGAAAGTTCGAATAGTATACGCGCTTTATGCATTAAGTTTGGACGTGGATTACTCAACGATAAAACAAAGACATCTAAAAAATTTTAGTCATCACGCCTAGCTTGTTCCATGAAGATTCATAATCAATTTGATTTCAGTTTTATTTTGGACTTACTCGTTCGTGATTCACTTTTGGCAATAAGGGCCGAGTGCACGAAAGAACAAAAAATCAAAATCAACGTCAAAGTATGATCAAACACGTCACTTTGTGTGGACAGTATGGAAGGAACGCTATTCGGTTCACTAAAAGTGACGTGTTTGAACATTGGTTAACTCAGCCGTTTCTTCGGGCAACCGGGGGCTAAGTCGAGTTGTAATTAATGTCCTTTTATATACAGGATGTTTGGAAATTTGATACATTCCTTCTAAGGAAGTCATTCTAGAGCTAATTTGCAACAAATTTGGCCTAGTAATAACTACTACAATCTGGGCATTTTATCAGCGATTTTTTAATAGCTGATAAATGAAAGACTACTTGAATAAAATAAACGCATTCAAAATGTTCATAATCTCAAAAATAAAAGGTCACATAATTTGACAGTTTATTATTATATATAAACTGTCAAGTTAATTTATAATTAAATAGGACTACTAAAAAAAATTTGACACGAGGCATGCACATTGTGGAAATAAATTCATTATTTCATAAGCTTCCAGAAAAGGTAAAAAATTTGTCCACTTTCACACAAGTTCTATATTTTTTTTTTTGGTTCGGTTTGCACTGACCATTTTTATTTAAGAAAAAAAGTCCTACTAGTCATCTGTATAACCAAATCGAACACTATGCGCTGTCTGATTGGTAGAAATGTTGCATCCTCTTCATCACGAAGACTATCTTTTTTAATCAGAGTGGTCAGTCTGAGTTCTCACCTAAATTGGCCTTTACGGCAAACCGATCGACTGGCGTTTTCTCCAAACTCCATACAAGTTTTTACTAGATATTCTGTGGTTTTACTTCTTCAAGCTGTCAAAGTCAAACGCGGACTTCCGATTTGTATGAAAACGCGGAGTGGACGTAAACGGCAACGTCGACGTATTTACGGCAACGTTGAGTAAGCTGTCAAATCAAGCTCGGACTCGCAAATGTTGTTCGCTTAACGCCCGCTGCGCGCGCTCTTTAATTTCTCCATACATTTGAAAACGCCAGTCGATCGGTTTGCCATAACGCCAAAATAGGTGAAAACTTAGAATACCGGCTCAGAGCAGGTGCCAGAGCGCAATGGCACGATTTTGTGCCGTGCCCACCAATAAGTTAGTCTCGTCGGAAAGGGCCCTCTTAAATCTCCTTTTGTGATTGCGGCAAATTAAATTATTTTAAAATAGACAAAATTACCGATTGGTATCACTACAAGTCTCAACTTAACCACCTAAGTCAGGTGTATGAATGGTTACCAAATATCATTGAGTAAATCTTGACGTCCGCATCGTAGCATCACTCAGCAAGATATTTTCGACTGTTGATTATTTTTTTCTTTACTGTTTTATTTGATTTGAAGCCAATTTAAACGATTTATGAAAAACTATAGTTAATTTCCATTTATACTAAAACCGGAATTGCGTGCGTGCAAGTCGCAGGAAAATGATGTTTAAATATATTTTAGTGGAATGTGGAAGACAGAAACATAATATACATATATATTTGTACTATAACACTAAAAGTATCTTGTAAATAACTATAAATATGAATGCAGTTCTTCTTTAGAATGTTTGATACATTTTGTGCATTTTAATTGTATTTGTCTGTCTGCAATTTCTTAATGGTAGAATTATTGCATTTTGTTATATACCGAGACTGTGGCGTCTAAAGGCAAAAATGTGAACAATAAATATTGACAAACATAAGTACTGAGATACAAGTTAACTTCCAAGTAGCCTCTTATACGTATACGAACTAAAAACCAAACGCTTCGAGTCTTTTCTTTGTGCTGATTTCCGCGCAGAAGCTAACGAGATCATATTACTTCGGAATAAGCGAGAAACGTTTGACACCGAAATAAAGTTCTCGGAATAGCAAGGAGATAAAGGTTAAGGCGGAACAATTCATTATATTTGACACAAGGTAACACTATCCTCAGCAAGAAAATGAGACGACTGCTACCGTAAAAAAATATATTCGAAATGCATTTAAGATGGTTATACTAGCCAATTCGAATGGTTTGATTGCGTTAAGTTCCTGATCTCTATGGAATGAGAACATAAAAAAACATGTATAATTCCAGCTAACCTTCTACCAAAACAGAAAGAAAAATGTTACAGAAATTGATATTTTATGCATGGAAAAAAAATTTTATTCAGGTCTCAAATATATTATTTTTCAAGTTTGCGGCTTATATTGATATTAACTAATATTTGTTTTAATACCATTTCAAAGATCTTAATATTATGTACCCATTCGCTGAATGGGACCATGTTTAACTTTTCCCAATTTCTTTAACGAAACAATTAAAACCGGTTTCGCGCGTTATGCGGGTTGGTCACATTTAGAAATAATTATTTCGAGCTGCTCTAACTAAGCGACGTCGGGCTCTGGCTATCTCGTTTTAATCGCAAAAATTGGTCCAAAATGTTTAGGTATGAGGATGCTCTTAATGAACTCATATAGGACGTTTTCGTCTTTTAAGTTTGTAGTACCACTTGACTGAAAATACTCAAGAAATAAAAAAAAACTATCTTTTTCAGGGATGCAATTTGGCTTCCTACCTCATTGCGGTTGCGTTTTTCTACGATGTTTTATGAATCTTAAGCATTCGTGTTACTTAATAAATCTCTTAGTAATCTCGAAACTAGAACGCAGAATTCGAAGAAGTTTCGAAGCTCATATAAAAATGAAACGACGCACCCGTATAAGGGCCGAGTGCACACAAAGGACAAAACATCAAAATCAACGTATAATTAAACACGTCACTTTGTATGGACAGTATGAAAGGAACTCCATGCGGTTCGCTAAAAGTGACGTGTTTGAACATTGATTAACTCAGCCGTCTATTCGTGCAATCAGGACTAAGACGCGCTGTCGCCAATTTTCTAAAACTACCAACTCAATTATATTCGCAGGTGGGTTTGTGCTGTGCGCTTGGCGGTAATAGTTGGACTGTGACTGTAAGGCACACGACACGAAACGAATTGCCGGCTTCCCGTAAAGCCCACATGACACACCTCCTTTCTTTTCTCTTATGTGTGTCGAACCAACGTCAAAGAATTGCCAACGTCACAGCCAACGTTCCGGTGGGCTACTCATGAAAGCGAAAGCGAAAAATTTTCGTGTTCTACATGTCATTCCGAAAATAAATTGTTTTTATTTACGCTTATCAAAAGAAGTCTAATAAGAAGAAGAAATAAAATATCACAAAAACATAAATTAAAATATTTTGTTTCATACTTTGTGAAGGTCAATGCTTTTTAAATTTGTTTTAAGGCAAACAAAAGCACTTCCTTTCCTCTAAAACTTATTATAACCTGCATCATAAAGTACATATTTCATCTAAAAACTCGTCAATCTAAGTTGAAAAGAATTATAGTTTTCATGTTTTTAAAGTAAGGTCGCTCATGCAACATCTTTAAAAATCTTTGAGTTTTCTTCCTCATTACTTGATCTAGCTGATCCATTGTTAAATATAACTGGGTTTCTCAAGGATCTGCTCTTGGGCCATGCTTTTTGGTCCCTGCATTTCGGAACTAAATAAAGTGTCCTAAATTATATTTTTTGATGGTGATATACGATAATTTGGGTCCAATACTGAAAAAAATATATCAGTTATAAAAGCATAACATTGCAATGTATAATTATACAAATAGGAAAGAAAAACAAAGAAGCAAATAAATTATGTTTTTAAAGAACAAACTATTTTCTCTTTGTCACACGAAAATCTAGCCAGATATTGGCGATACTTTCTAATAATCAATTCATGTCACCTGAAGCCACTTTCGTAGCATTATATTCAAATTTGGAATCCTTTACTTTGCATAGGATAAAAATATCCGGAAAGTGCTCGGAGAAAAGGAACGACATTATCTAGAGTTCTTCGAAAAAAGCTTTACGCGGAGACTTAACTTGCCATTCCTGGAAAAACTTTGAGAACAATGACCTAATATAAACTACAAAGGTGATCTACATACAAATCACATCACGATTGTGCTCAACTACTTAACTTATTATAAAGAAAGACAGAGCCCGGAAATCAGGACAGGCATTTCTATTAAATGGAGTGGGAGTGGTGGGAAATTTTATCGAATATTCTATTAACTAAACAAGTACATACCTAAAAGTGAAGTGTTTATTTATTCACCTTCAAAAACTTAACAAACGATCAAAAACCTTTGAAACAATGAAAATGAACACAGCAAAAAGTAAAGGTAAGTATTTCGCCACTGAAGTTATCGTTAATCGAAGAAATATTTATTTTGTAAAGGAGATCGTTCGTTGCAGTGGTAACCTGTTTAATATGTTGAATGCATTTGTAGGTAAATGCGACGTTAATGTATTTGACCGCAGCCGTTTGACCTACTAAACGGCCACGTGTCCTCATTGCACATGCGTGCTGCACATGCCTGCACCGCCGTGAAATATTCCGTCGACTGCTTTACATGTGCTGAGAATCTTACATTTTAACCTAGTATGTTGGTATGAGCATCGCTCTTTCGGTCTAAGGATAAGCAAACTAAGGATTCCTATAAGTACGTCTAAATAAAATTCCACAATTTATTAGAAGCGAGAAAGTTGGGATGTTTGTTCGACAATCGCGCCTTAACTGCTAGATGGATTTTGATAAATCTTGGTGGACTCTTCTCTGTCGTTGATTAGTACAGGGTCAGACAAAAATCCATCCAAAGTATTGTCCTGAACGGCTGTTTCATAATATTCGCATAAAATTGTTGCGCCAAGTTGTGATTACATAGGATTGTCCGCACAAATAAGAGATTATCTTAAAACATACCTTAGATTGAATAATCTCTTTATTTTTTCGTAACATACGAATATAAAAAAAGGGAAAGTTATTAAAATGAATGTGAGGATATCCTTCCTTTTATTTATACAGAATGTGTCTTGTTCTATGCGGTTGATTTGTTCAGCATAGCGATCGACCCCATAGATTGCCCTTATTAAAAGATACAGCAGAATGTAAGCGACCTATGAGTTATTTTACAATTTCATTACGAAAGATAAGCCCAAAATTTCCTTTTTATTTTGCGTGCGTGGGTTATATGAAATTATATGCACAATGTATACAATTTATTTACCTATGTTTATCAATGACTTCAAACTAAAGACAGCGACTTGAAACTAAAAACAAAAGGGATGTGTGACATGACATGGTGGCTAGATGCCCTAGATGCAGATTACCTGGATTCATTAACAATGTTCTATTCTTGGGTTTAGTTTTATTAAATAAAACTTTTTTATTTTTATTATCTGAATCGGAATCAGGACGCTTCTATACTTAATTATACATACAAAATCTAAAAACCCACCCGACCACTATTTATTCTTATATTATTGCGGACTTACAGTTCGTCTGCGATTAATATAAATTGACGAATTCGAGAACCCTACTGCAGGAAAATAAACAAATAAATACAATTTTATTAGTGGGAAAGAAAGATTCAACGAAATACTACAAAACTCTTCGGCTTAACGTAAACACCGCCTAAACTAAAGATTCCTATTGAAAGATTCAAAGAATTTTGACACCGCTCGAATGGGTTAGAATTCTGAGGCAGTAGTAAATTCTGCTCGATTTGTCAAATAGTGATTCAATATGATCGGTGTACCTCACATGTGAGCCATCCCGCTCAACTCCCCATACAAACGGGCAAAGAAGATCACGCCCATATTTCTTGTCAGAGATCCCAAATTTTGCTTAAAATAGGTTTATTTGATCGATCTAGATGTCTGATGGCCGTTGGCATTGTAAAATTGTGTTTGGTTTCTAAGTTATAAGGTCCGAAAGTTCGAATTTTTCGCCCGTTTTGAATTTCCATTTTTAATATTTTACCTAAGCCCAAAAAACTAAGGCTTAGGTTGGGTACGTGTCTGGTACCATATTATTTTTTGGTTGGATACAAGCATCTCCCAACATAAGGTTAATTCATCTACGCAGAAAATAATCGTCAAAAGTCAGAATTAACCCAAATGTACTGTGGGCTTGCGTAGCCACTACTCCGTTAATTTAAACTAATAGTTTTGTTCCTTCCCATTCAGCAGTCACTAAAATGTTCAATCAGCGATGTACCTTTACGGATGTTTAATGACGCAGGTCTGATTGATAAAGCCCTGACTCTCGCCCTGACGCAACCAAGCGTAGAATATCGGAGAGAAGAAACCACTTAACCTACTATTGGTGTTTTACATAGCATTATTTATAAAAAATAAATAATTATTTGAATTATTATATCATCTGTATGTCTGTTTGCTACGTTATCACGATTAAACTCACTGACCAATTTCGATAATTGTTTTAAGTAAATACCTTTACTTTATCATGTATTTACGAGGCGTGTCACTGCAAAGAGAAATAATTAATAAGTCCCGTTTACTCCAAATTCGACGCTAATATCACAGAAAGGGATATGGATCCGTAATTTCGCCACTCGAGCACGAAAACGAAATTAGCGAACTAAAATGTCAAAGTTAATGTCTAACAAAATCTATGGCGTCGCCGCGTAATTCTGAATGAGAAAATGGCGAGACTAAAAATTTGACTGAGACTTGGCCTTATGATACCCATGGGCGACGGAATTGCGAAAACCATGCCGCCAGCCGCCCAGATTAAAAGGTCCCCGAGTTGTACTTTATGGAAAATACCTCGGCGGAGTGCATGTTAAGCGACTCTAAGCATATCAGAGGATCGGTTGGTTCGTATTTTGGAAATGTCGGCAGAGAATTGGTATTCCCAGCCTGCTCCGCGTGGGTGTTTGTATAAAGGATGGAGGAATGTTTTTATACAGATCCGAAAAGCATTTTCCATGGTAGAGAAGAGACGGTATGACACAAATAGTGTAATCCCATTGGAGTTGGAGAGTCTCTACTTCTGGGATACCTCGGAGTCGTCGACAAGATGCACGGCACGGCGCTGAATCAAGTCTAAGGAGCCAAGAAGATACTTAGCTGAACGGTCCCACAGATGCAAGCACTACTCCACGCAAGACACTATGCGTCTTGTAGAGGAGCAATTTTTGGTCTGTCGTGAAATACTGTCACACCCTTTTGAACACTCCCAGCATTTTTGTGGTCAGCTTGGCTGTATCCTCGATATGGCTTCCGAAGAAAAGGTCATGCGACAGGTCAACGCTGAGAATCCCAATATAGTCGTCAATACGCAGAGTTGTATCCTGGAAGTTCGGAGCCGCATTGAACGAAATCCGCTTCGCACTTAATACCCACGCCTGTGTATTGCTCGCATTAAGCTCAACGATATCTTGGAGGCCCGTCCGGAAACGTTTTCCAGAGTATCTTCCAGTCTAACAACTTGGCGTCGCCTATTCTCCTCTACATCATCCTGGCTTACGGTCCGGTAACTGGTACTATGGTGTCATCTGCGTAACAATTAATTTCGCTTAAATAGAAGAGATCATTCATTTGCAGAAGAAAATAGGTTGGGGATAGCAAAAAGCCCTGTGCGGTACGCCGGCATTCACAGACATGGCTTTGGAACGACAACCGTCTACCAACGTCTTGGACCAGATCTAGTCAAACGCTTTCGCGATATTACATAGCCAGTACCTTCGCCGTGATTTTCGAATGCATCTCACGCGAGACTTATAAGGGCCTATTTCACCTACTGCTGATTAGCTTAATCGCTACATATTAAGGGCCTTTCTTAGCAGCTTACATTCAATATCAGTACAAGGTAATCAGCACTGTAGTTGTAAAGGCCCTTTAACGGTCGATTAAAATAAATCAACACTTGGTGAAAACCAGGCTTAAACTAGTAAACTAAGTAAACCAGCAGATCGATACGGACAAAAGCAATAATTTAGTCAAACATTTTATTGTTTTTTCAAACTTAACAAGTTTTAGAGACTTTCAGAAATATATTGGCATCATTGTTAACACGCTTTACATGCCATGACAAACAATTAAATGCGTGGAAAGTACATATTTATTTGTAGAATAGAATACCCAGTTTCATAAAATGTTCTATAGATGGCTTTGATATTATAACAATGACTATTAAGTGATTTTTTACAAGGAAAATGTCGCTTATAAATTCGCAATAGAAGAAGCAAAACAAACAAGTGTTAAAAAGCTATAAAAAGAAGCAATGGAAACCTTATGAACAAGGGCGGTATTTTAACAGGCTTACGCGAAAATGACTCTAAAGTACGTCAAACAAGCACAGATATAACGACTTGCATTGTTATAATGACAACACATCCCCGTACCGCGAAGATGACAGTTCAATATGGCGACCGTTTAGTTCCGATTTTGACCACGCGCAAAAAGAGCTATGTGGCACTCAAAAATCTTTGGCTGGCCATCCCCATTAATCTATGGGCTGGCACATACTAGAGCCTTCAGTCCATTTCTGATGTCGTCGAAGCGCGTCGCAAGTAGCAATATTTCAGTGGTTGTCCCGTCGGTGTAACGACATCAATCTTCAAATCTAAGTAGTAACAATTGTCTTGAAACCGCACACAGTGGCGACCTACGCTGCCGCCTCTTATCAACCGCCTGAACAAATATGTGTGTTAAATCTCACTAATCTCGCTCATATAATGCGTATAGGATAGGTAGATACCCAAATACTAGATAGCTTCGGAGCAAATTAATTCTAAGTGTGTGCTCGATTGCGAAGGGTTAAAGTTCTTGTATAAATTGTGACAATTTGTATACACATAAATAATCAATATTGATTTTAGGTAAAACAGCGACAAGCAGAAATATTATTAGTATATAATTTGCTACAAATGATTAGTGTCGCAGCAATAAATATATTTGAAATCAAATTAATTACAAATAAATTTACAACAAAGTATAACAATAAATTGATTCCTGAGGGTATACGATTTCGTTTTGGACTGATGTCATGCTGAATTATTTCATGGATAATAATGAGTGCAAAGGGCTGGTCCACGAAAATGAATCTATGCGCCAAAATTAATCAAATTGGTTTGGCCGATATGGCGTTATTGAATAAGAAATATTTTAAAAATATCATTTCCATTCATAATATCAGTGAAAGGGATTTATATGAAATAGTGCATTGTAGAAATGTGTGGTCGATTATTTCAAAATATTTTAAAATCATGTGCCGCCAGAAACTGCTTTCTGCACTGGCATTGCTAAATTTAATTGGATGAGAATTTAATTTTTAATTTTCATTTTTATTATATATTATTAATATAATATATATATTATATTATTAAAAGATATTTTAATTTTCGCTTCGATCATTCTCCTTCGATGCAATGGTATGTACCAACCCAGGCGGGATGAACTTTGAACCATTTGCACGGCATGCTTATAAGTTATAAGCATTTAACCCCACCTGGTAAGCGTGATCTTACGTAGCCTAAAATGTATGAGTAGCATCAGAGTAGAAAATTAGATGTAGATACAAACCGCATCATTCTCAATCGTTTTATCCCACTTTCCATCCCTCTGGTATTGATGATGCAGCGTAATGATAAGAAGCCCTGAAGTTGTGGGAAAAATCAAACCATACGTTCAGCCGAGATTTCAGTTTGTCCCCCTTAAAAAATTCGTCCCGGTGCTCTGTGCCTACATTCTTGTGCATACAACTATAACCCACGCCAGACACCTTCATATAAAAGCGGATGTAAGGCTATTAATGCCTAGAATCTTAAAAATAGCTCTAAAATGTATTTGGATCAACGAACTTTTATTTTAAAATATAGTATTATTTTCAAATAAACAAAGTCGACATTTACCCAACTTATTCTATCTTTGAACATTAATACGCGTTGAGGACTTGTATATTTTAAGATTGTAGAGATTGCTATCATCACGATATAGTAAAAATTCGTCTAAGTAGTAGGCTTCCTCTTTAAGGGCGAGATAAATAAATATTCACAATTGAAACTGACTAGACGTGTCAAAAGTGGCATTTCCTACATTAATGTTAAATGTGTTAAAGTGACGTAAGACAGTACAACTTTTCGTTAGTTTTCGGGTTGACTTGCGACTATTTATCTTGGGCTAAACCTAAACTGAACCCAATGAGCTTCGAGGAAAACATAATTTCTGACTTTAATCGACATCGGACTTTTAGAGAGTTCACTTTTCGTGTCGATCCATGCAAAAAGGGAAAGCTATTTTCTACTCGATTTATTAATATATTTAGTTGAAATTATGCCAATAAGATCGTCTAACCAGTACGTATGTTTTTAAATTTTATCATAGGTTTTTATTTAATATTAAATGCTTACCATGAAACATTTTGAATTAAAAAAAATGCAAAATCAAACTGCTATTAACTCAAAACATAGGAGACTACCACTACAACCAGGGTTTAAAAATACATTCAAGAATAAAATTAAATAGAACATATTTTGATGTAGAAACTAGGTTTTTCTGAGAATAGCTGCCCGACATCTCTGTAGGCAAACAATGGGCATCTCAATTTTAAAATGCAGAGTTTAACTGTGGTTCTCTTTCACCATCTCCGATTAAAGTAACGGTCAATTGACAAGCGAACAAATTTGTTCCACAGTCAAATCATATGGTTATAATAAATTCAATAAGCTTAGTAATGCCCATGATTATAATATTCAAAATACCATATAATATAATAAACTACAAAAACTTAAAGTTGTCTCTTGACTGACAGATCAACATGATCTTAAGTTGTATGTCTGTTAAACCGTAAGTTAATCCGAACCTTGAGCCAAAACAAATAGTTAAAGCCATTTTATGTACATGCGTTTGCAATAGTCAAGTTCCAGTCGTACAGATTATAACTTTGACAGGATATGATGAAAGATACCCTGATCAGTTATTAATGTATTTAATGACGTCAAACAATTAATTAAAAAGGCCACCATGTGTAAGATAATTATGATGAATAGTGCAAAAAATGCCTAATTGTACCCTCACAATCATCTAATTTTGTATTTGTTTTGTAAGATTAAATACACAACACTAAAGTATATTTTGCAACCGCATGTGTTAAAGAAGTTATTTCATAAATAGCCACGAACGACCGTAGACACTAGTTTGAAGGAGAAGATATTCTGTGTTCGCATATAGTTCAGTAATCGTATGCTATTTTCATGTCTTTCTTGACATACGAATTTACTTTGCTTATAGTAAATGTATGCACAGTTTGCGGTTTAATTATTATACATGTGGTATTATTATATTAATAACCGCACGTTGCTCAAACCGCTGAGTAGCTAAAACAGGGTTATTTGCGGATGTTTTGCATTTACATCAAATATGTTCACCCTAATTACGAGGTGGTAAATAATATTAAACATTTATTAGACACAGATAGAAAATCGACAATCAATAGAAAAAAATATATTCAGATATCTTTTACTCAGTCACTTTTCGCTTTTTTTAATAGCAAAGGATTCTTAATTGTAAACATTATTTACTATATGAATGTCATGGTGATGTGTTCAACCTTGGAAGGATTAGAAATGGGCCTGCCATACTCCTTTGGCAGCAATAACATTGGCTATATTTACCTTCTCTCAAAGTTCAATGATATTTCGCGTATTGTGCAGAAGAAAAGTTGTATTCAGTGAATAGACCTGCAAAACGTCAAATTGTGGAAAAAATCTCAGTTTAGATTTGCATCAGCTCTATTTATGATTTCGTACCCAAAGGAGCACTGTTACTAAGCCTTCGCTGTCCGTCCGTCCGTCGGTCCGTCCGTCTGTCGCAGGGCTGTATCTCATAAACTGAAATAGGTAGGCAGCTGAAATTTTCACATAGTGTATATTTATTTTACCGCTAAATCAAATAAGTAAAATTAAAAAATAAAGGAGTGTGGGCCCCATACAAAAAATCACGTTTTAAATCTTGTACGACGGTCCGGAACACTTCGTGTGCGAGTCCGACTCGCACTTGGCCGGTATTTTTTTCGGTAAATAACATTTGTAAAAAAAAATATTTTTTTTCAAATTTAGTCTTGTCTGCTGCAATTAAGCCCGACATGATGAAACTGGATGAAAATACCATAATTGATTGCATACTGCCTCTTTATTGAATGAATGTGGGTTGCACTCAAAGAGCTGAGAAACCAAGATTATTTTTTTTTCGAAAAAACATAAACTTGCAGACACAGCTATGTGTTGCCTGATATTACATATCAAATATCAAGTACACTGAAACAATGGTTTTCGAGATAAGTATAATACGTTTGTATGGGAGCGCAATTTTCCGATGATTCTGGTTGCATTTGTGCATCGCTTTTTAAAAAAACTACTGTCATGTCGCGGCCGCCCACAGAAACTCTTCGATTTAGTTAACGTATCTTAATAAGAGAGACGGTGCGTTAAGAGAACGTTGACTGCTTATTTAAATTTAGATCTAGATAGGAGTCGCTGCCAAAATTATTTCATTGTGAAACGCGTGGCGACCGGATAGCCCGGTGGAAATTACGAAGCCGACATTTTTGTGGACAGATGGACGCGAGAATACCAATAGGTAATATAAAGCTATCTGGGACTGGGCATCCGCCCGCATTCTATCCAACCGACACGTCGGTAATGTGTTATAGTTGTGCTGAGCCTCTATCACGAGTTACAAATCACTTATCGAAAAATCGCTAAGATCAACGATTCCGCAGGTTTACAACACTGAATGGAGCAGGCGTTTGAGGCATTTCGCCCGTCCACGGATTTTTAAATTTGTGAAGATACATACTTTGAATAAATTGATATGATTTCATATTTCTACACAAATTTAAAAATCTATGGACGAACGATTTAGTGTATACCTCAAATGCCTGCTCTATTCAATGGAGTAATCCTGCGGAATCGATGATCTTGGCGATTTTTCGGTAAGTGAATTGTAACCCGTAATTGTACTTCCGTGTACTAATAAACCCAGATCAACCTCGGAATTGTTGTATCATGTTTTGTCCTGTTCGATCGAATTTAAAACTGCATGTCAATGCAAACCCGGAACATCGGATAACTATTCTGAAGTTGATTTGGATTTATTACACACACCTTATATCACCTTTATGACCTTATATCACACACCTTACTTACATCACAGATTTTTATTGTAGCTTTTTAATTTATATACATAACAATTCTAAAAAAAAATTCAACGCCCGAGCTCACAATTCCAGACTGATCAATGGAATTATATTATTGGCCACAATCCTTAGACTAAGAACTATTGTAAAACTGACTATATAAATCTGTTAAATCATAACCGAATAAAATAGTAAAACCGAAACGAAAACTTTATTTGATCAGAACACGCGTGCCAAACACTTTGGGCCAAACTATTTAGAGGATATTTTTGCATTCCTGCCTAGAACCTGACCAGGAAACGGTTTACAACATAAATCCTTCTCTGAATTTTCTACTTTCATTCGCCACGAAACTTGGATGACTAGTTTTGTTTTGTGTGTGGACATAGATCATAATAGGTACCGCACCTACTTTCGAGCCAAACACATCGCATTCCCGAAGAAATTAGGTGTCACTCCAGGACATTATCTTTATGAACACGGCTACATTGAACTGGATGGAAACACGGACAATTTTTCGTTGCCCCTTTGACCATATATTTACATCCAATGCGATGATATACCAACTCCTAACACGTAGTAGGGGAATGGGACCTACAGACATAAATTCCCAGTCACGGACGGATGCACTTGAATGTTGATTCATTAATGACATCGTGGCTTTATTCATTGCAATGCAAAAAGTAAGCATGCAATAGGTATGAAATAGAAACACAATTTTAATTTTTTAAGTAAATAAGATAAAGAGCAAACGTTCTTTGTTCGTGCGCTCATACTTTAGCATGATCAATAGAGTATTTTATATGTTTTCTTAATATTTTCCAAAGTGCTTATAATTTACACATTTAACTACAGTGTGATATCTATTAAGTAAACTTTAGATTGATATTTTACAGTTTTCTTTTGTCCTTTTATTCCACTGACGTCTATAAAAACGCCTGATATTCGCCCGTTGCCACCACCTCCAGCTGCAAACATACCAAAGTTACTTTTCGGTTACACCATACAAATATGCCATGTAACCGAAAGTTACTTATCCGATTTCAGGTAACTGGCGGTGGTGAAAATAGGGGATTGTCGATCAATCCTTAGATGAAAAAGAAGAGAAGATTTATTTTTCATCCTAGGATCTACATCGGATTCTACAATCGTCATGTACAAAGCCAATACCCACTCTAGCAGATTTGGAAATACACACATACACAGCATTTAATTTCCTTCATTGCTATTAACCCAGGTAACCTTCCCTCTTTTATCTATGCCTAGGTAGGTAAATAAGTGAATGACAAGATGGATCGATCGCTTTCGTCGTGATTAGTGCAATGACCTCCTAGCCCACTGACTAGCCAGCAGAACGAAGCTTGAATTTTATTTGACAGCTGCAAGTCTGGATTCGAATGTTTTGATGGCTTGCCGCTGAAAAAATGGGACATTCCTCGTGAATTATTTATTTTTAGATTTTTAATGTTGGATGTTTCGTTAGCTTAAAAACAATTATATGTTCACGTGTATTTGTAATATGACTGAGCATTTTTCAATTCTTTGAAATCTTCATATATTTTTTTTATATTCAGCTCAATTATTGCAAAAGGTGCATTTTACTCAAACTACTCGGTTCATAAGCGTGAGACGTCTCGGAATGTATACGGTGGTGTCCGATTTTCAAAAAAATACCGGCGCGACATTCCATCTGAATACATTTGGCAAAACATGAGCGCTATGTATTTTCACGAAATGGTGAGTCATTTGAGAAAATAATAAACTTGAGACTGCTCGTAAGCAATAATTATTATTAAGCGCGTAGAGACGAATTTAATGAGACATTTCAAGAACTCCGCAATCGCGTAAATAATAAATATTATTATTTACCTACAATGTACTTGTAAAATTTCTTACCGATATCAAGTCTCCAAAGTCTCGCAAAACGAAAAGAACAAGTGTAATCAATCAGAGAAGACCGAACCGCGTCTCGGAACGTAAACAGTTTCACCACAAAGCTGCCGCAAATTTTCGACAGAAGCGAAGTTATTCCTGCAATGGAATTAATGAAGTCACACGCACGAGCTCAACGCGGAAGGCGCGTCGCGTCGCGGCGCCGGCGACTCGCAGACTGGTGGATGGAAAGCGGAAAGCTGGAAAACTCGTTGGCTCACGCACACTTGTGCGGGGCGGACGTAGAGTAGACTTTCATGCAGGCACTCACTGGGCAGCGAAGGGCGTAACTTTGCTCGTAGACAATCAGAGCACAGGGTCACAGAATAAGTAATAGTACAGGGTGTTGAACCAGTACTCTATTCATAAGCAAATCCAAAAATGCACCTCAGAAATTTCCGTGCGTTTGACGTTTTCTTTCCACTTTATTGCTTCTTTTCCATAAGCATACCTTCACGGCCTAGACACAGCTCTGACATGCGTACCGTAATATGAAGCCCTGTATACAGATTACTTACATGCAGCATTATTCAGAGTGGGCGGACTAACTTTAGTACGCGCATTATTGTCGGACTAAATCGGTTTTTGTACGGTGCTAACCCCGTAAATCCCGTTTTGACAGGTTCACTCTGAATAAAACTATTAGTGTATACAGTAGAGGTACGTGAAACATACCCGTGGTTTTCATGTAAATTATGCACTAAACTTGCCAATGTTTTGGGTGAAGTACCGTTTTTTTTTTTTAGGATTTTGTGCAGATTTATTCCTACTTAAAAAGCACGCATATTCCTGAAAAGCGCAATTGAGTCCAAATGTCATTAATAACGTACCGTAATGTATTGTAATTTTAATATAAATATATCAACCCGACAAAGCCTATGCTCCTGCCTTCAAAAAATCGACTTACGAAATGTAGCGTTTGGTGTTTTGAATGTGGTGGTGAGGTTTTTGGGACTGTATGATGAGAGTGATGAAGAGTGGTGTCGTGATAGTTGAGTCTAGGTGGGGTGTCATTTTCAGGCTGGAGATCTTCAGGAGGCCGTCTTGGGTCCTAAGGAATGCAGCGGCGAGACGAGCAGCCCAAATTCGATGAAAAAGAAATGCCTCGGAGAACCCAGTCGGACGAGCTAGGTCAGGGTTCGAATCTAGGGAGTTCCATGCGCTACAAAGGCGAATTAAACATCTGAGATGAATGTAAACATTAAAGGGATTTACAAGGCTTTCTCCACACGTCAATATTTTTTAATTTAAGATTATTATACTAGCCAATGCGTATGGTGTAAACACGTATAATTTCAGCTAACGTTCTACCAAAAAAGTTTAAAGAAAATATTTCAGAAAATTATATGCATGGAAAAAAATGCTAAAATAAGGTTTCAAACGTATTCTTTTTCAAGTTTTCTGCAGATATTGAGAAAAACTGATATTGATTTAAATATACCATTACATACCAAAACCATACATTATATACCAACTTAGTTAAGGTTATGTTTGACTTTTTGAAATCTCTTTAACGAAACGATAAAAAACCTGGTTTCACGCGTTATGCGGGTTGATCACATTTAGAAATATTTATTCCGAGCTGCTCTAACTAAGCGACACGTCGTGCTCTGGTTATCTCGCTTCAATGTTTAGGTATAAGGATAATGGCATGGGCAAATCGACAGTTCTCTCACACTAATAATTCCTAATAGGTTTCAGCAAAAATAATAGGAGTTCAAATCAGTATTACATTAACAACCTGTACAGTACGTAGGCTAGGCTTGAAAGCCTAGCCCGGCTCACTCCAGAAAAATACACGCGGGACCAGTAAACTAGAAAGTTTACATCAGCAGTTCGTCAAGGAAAGAGCGTTTGAGCATTCATACCGCGTTTGTTCTGCAGCTCCACTTCGCCTCAGATGAAGGTTCAGTTAATGGATGCCATAAACATTCGGGTAAGTGCGAAACAGCTATTTTCATGCCGACTCGGCAAAACTTTTACGTGGTTACGTATTTCACTCTGCGCTTCTTCATTAACAACTCACATGGCCAGCTTTCCGTCATAATGTATAATAACTACCCAGAACTGCCGCTAGGCATAGGCTACATTTTGTGGCGAAACCTAAACTCGAAGGGAGTGAAATAGGGGATGAAATGTTGCATGGGGACCTAATCTAGGAAATAATTCAGCCCGACGACGTCAGTCCAAAACAACATCCACCCGAGCGGAGCCGGGTACCTTTGCTAGTGCAGTGATAAAAATACAAGAAAAATAATAGATTGTTTTTGTTTAAAGACAGTCGTTACCCTATCCATACTACGGGTGATAACTGCTTACATTCTCTAAATGTTCTATTTTTTTTATTTCGGATTCGAAAATAAATATATTGTCAAAACGTACGCTCGTTTTGTCTGGAATCTAAACACCGGAAATAGAGACAAATTTGATATATATTTTAATAATTTATAATTTACCTTTTAGATTGGAAAATAGTGACTACTTAACATTGGAAAAAGTTGTCTTTTTGGCTGCCATTATAGATTTTTTTTACTGGAAAATGCATAATACATATTTAACATTTACATACAAATAAAAACATGCGGACGTAAATAGAATCAAGCTTTTTAAAGTAAGTCTTTTTTTATTAAGATCTGACAACTTCTTATGACAGAGACACGTGTGCCAATCATGGAGGTGATAATTTCCTCACCTCCATGGTGCCAATGGACCAATTAAGCATTTCTTCAAATTATCAAATCTCCGTTGACTTCACGACAGTTGAACATTTATTCAGTTTTAAGCTATGCAAAGACAGACTCGTATATTTTTTTAAGTTTAAGTTCTTCATTTTAAGTGATCTTTAACAATGTGCTAGAAGAAGTCATCGATTAAGGGAGAGTATAATAAAGCCGCAGTGCGATTTCGAAGCACGAATCGGCGGAGGTAGGTTGTATCTGACAGCTATTGCGATTACGAAATAGAAGCACCGGCAACCGCAGAGCGATTACGAAGCGCGAAATGTGGTGTAGGTGCGGTTAGTACCCCAAAACTGACATATTTTGTACCTACTCGCAAGGCGTAAGTTTGCTGTCAATTTGAGATAGTACTCCAGGAACTTTAGCCTTAAGGTGGCCCAACCCGGCGGGCCTAACTCATTCGCGGGCACGGTACAAAACCGTACTGTTGCGTTCTGGGACCTTCTCTGTTTCAAAGAATAAGGCAGGCTCCGTCATGAGGAAAGTGCAACATGTCCAAAAAAAAGACAATGTGCACAGTGTATGATTTGGTAAGATTTACGAAAATTTTAATTTCAAAACGACTTATAGCTAAAAGTAAACCACGACCTCTGTAGTAAAAAAACGAACAAAACCCAAATAGATTATAAATATTGATTAAACAAGCTATGTCTGATGACTAATCTTTTTAAGATGTTCTTACTTTATCATTGCGTAATCCACCTCCAAAGTTATTGTATAAAACGCGCGAAAAATTCAAACCTTCGGACCTTATAACATAGAAACCAAACACAATTTTACAATGCCAATGGTCATCAGACATCTAGTTCAATCAAATAAAGCTATTTTGAGCAACATTTTGGATCTCTGACAAGAAATATGGGCGTGATCTTCTTTCCCCTTTTGTATGGGGAGATGAGCGGGATGGGCCACCTTAAATCAGCACTTAGAAAAACATTAAATCCGAAATGCAATTTTTTTTCTCATAAACGTAGTATTTCATGTGGACGTGTGTTTTGCAACATTTTGGGGGGTCCGGAAGATAGAAATAAAATATGAAATATGTTTAAAAAATGATATCTACCAAACAAATATTTAGAAATGTTATTTAAAAATGTTATATGTTAGCTAATTTTAGGTGTAATATTACTGTGAATTTGCAACAAATTCTTATTTACGGAACTGTGTAAATATATTTTTTTGTACTATTTTCATAATATCTGCAAAGCAAATAATGAAAATTCTATTTTATTTTCTGAAATTGGAAACTGACCGCAAATTCTATATACTGTAAAATTTGTAAAATGTTGCAAATATTAGAAGCACATTTTTTTTCATTTATAATTATTACATTCATACAAAAGCTAAACAAAAAATTCGAAATACGTATAAAATCGTTCGTTGTATAGTTTTTAAAGAATTAAATTTTCTTTTACACATTCTAGAAAGAAATATAGCAATAGCAAGTTAGGTTCGCGGCATAGATTTTTTTTTGTAAAAACATTTTTTTAAATACATTTCCGTAATTACAAAATTGTTGCAAATTCACAGTTACATTACGCCTTAAAAGACTTAACATATACATTTTTTTAATACCGTTTCTAAATATTTGTTAAGGAGATATATATTTTTTTATTCATTTTAAATTTTTTTCTATCTTCCGGGCCCCGCTAAATGTTGCAAACTTAATGTAAGCATATGAACATGAAATTATATATTTCTGAGAAAAAAAAAATCATTTCGGATTTAATGTGCTTCTCAAACAGTATCTATCCCGGTCTATAGGTGCGGCGGCACCTACACCTCATGCCGCGCTTCGTAATCGTACTGCCGATGAGGGAATTGTTTTGGCCCTTTCGGGCCGTAGGATTGTTTTGCACATGTAGCGTGCCCCTTTAGGCCCGTCCCCGGACGGTTTGAGAAACACATGAAATCCGAAATGAATTTTTTTTTCTCAGAAATATACAATTTCATATTTATATGCTTACATTAAGTTTGCAACATTGAGCGGGACCCGGAAGATAGGAAAAAAAATTAAAATGTATAAAAAAATATATATCTCCTAAACAAATATTTAGAAATGGTATTGTAGAAATGTATTTGTTAACTCTTTTAAGGCGTAATGTAACGGTGAATTTGCAACAATTTACTAATTACGGAAATATATTTAAAAAAATGTTTTTACTAAAAAAAATCTATGCTGAGAACCTTACTTGCTATGGCTACCTTTCTTTCTAGAATATGTAAACAAATTTATATTCTTTATCCTGTAAAGTTTTTAGAATGTTGCAAGTCTTAGAACAGTTTTTTTTTTTAAATCCAAACTTTCTAATGCTATAAACGGTAAACAAAAAATCAGAAATAAGATTTCCGTCATTCAGTGTTAACTTAAATCAATTGTGAACATTTCCCTAATTTTGCAACATCGCAAGTAGTCTGAAACAAGGTAAAAATGAATTAAATCTGCAAGCGTTTTACAGGTGCCGCTCTCACAGGTGTATTTGTTGCGCAGCCATATGCAGACATTTATCAGTTGTAATTGTATGAGTGAGTAGGCAGCGGCACGGGGAGACGGACGGAGGACGCTATCGCCGGGTGGTGCGGGGCGGGAGTGGCACGTGCGTGCGACAGTTACATGTGTAGGTACTTTCGGGTATTACGTCTTGGAAGACGCAATATCCACGAATGTTATTTTAGATGGTTCGGACCCAGCCTAGCAGTATATTCTTACAGTAGTTATTTTACGGGGCTCTTTCTTTATTTCATATGTTCTTGCTTCACGGTCGAATAATAGATATTTATTTTATTTATTTAGCATGAGTGACCCTTGCGAGCCGTGCACATTTTATAACATAAATTAATGATCTTAGAGTTTATAATAAAAATTAATTATAAATACATTATTAAAATTCACAATACATTTTAAATACATAATCTGGTTCAATAAATGTCAATATTAAATTATTCTAAATTACAATTAAAATTATTGAAAAATTCTTCTATATTATAAAACGGGTTACTTAACAAATATTCTTTTAAATTAATTAAAAAATTGGTTATTGTTAAAAATTGTTTGATGGAAATAGGTAAATGATTGTAAATTTTTACTCCAGTATAAATCGATGAATTCTTAAACAATAAACATTTTGGGCCTTTTGGTCGAAAACTGTCGTTATTTCTTAAGGTGGCCCATCCCGCTCATCTCCCCATACAAAAGGGGAAAGAAGATCACGCCCATATTTCTTGTCAGAGATCCAAAATTTTGCTCAAAATAGCTTTATTTGATCGAACTAGATGTCTGATGACCATTGGCATTGTGAAATTGTGTTTGGTTTCTAAGTTATAAGGTCCGAAAGTTCGAATTTTTCGCGCGTTTTATACAATAACTTTGGAGGTGGATTACGCAATGACAAAGTAAGAACATCTTAAAAAGATTTGTCATCAGACATAGCTTATTTAATCAAGATTTATAATCTATTTGGTTTTTGTTCGATTTTTTACTACAGCGGTCGTGGTTTACTTTTAGCTATAAGTCGTTTTTAAATTAAAATTTTCGTAAATCTTACCAAATCATACGCTATGCACATTGTCTTTTTTGTGGACATGTTTCATGTTCCTCATCACGGAGCCTGTCTTATTCTTTGAAACAGAGAAGTTCCCAGAGCGCAACAGCACGGTTTTGTAGCGTGCCCGCGAATGAGTTAGGCCCGCCGGGTTGGGCCACCTTAAGTCATATATCTGCAATTCCTTCACTTTATCGAAGTATTAGTTTTTCTTATATACTCCAATGCATATTATATTACAGTCATGATTTTTTAGTGTTCCGTACCCAAAGGGTGAAAACGGAACCCTATTACTAAGCCTCCGCTGTCCGTCCGTCCGTCCGTCCGTCCGTCCGTCCGTCCGTCCGTCCGTCCGTCCGTCTGTCCGTCTGTCACAGGGCTGTATCTCAGTAACCGTAACAGATAGACAGCTGAAATGTTCACAGAGTGTGTATCTATTTTGCCGCTATAACAACAAATAGGTAAAATTAAGAAATAATTAAAATTAAAGGGGGTCCCCATACAAAAAACGTATTTTTTTAATACATTTTTTTACGATGGTACGGAACCCTTCGTGTGCGAGTCCGACTCGCACTTGGCCGGTTTTTTATTTTACGAAAAGGGGTCGGCAACTTTCATCATATTTGGCTCCACAAATAATTCGTATAACTTTCTTTTGAAGGATGAGAATACTTTTTTTAAAATTACAATTGTTTCCCCACACATCTATTCCGTACCTTAAAATCGATTCTAGATAGCTAAAATCAATTATTCTTAAAGTTGATATGTGCACAGTGTTTTTATTGATCTCATCGCATAACATTCACTGGCTATCTTCCATACATATCATAATATAACATACATATCACACTCCTTGGAAAAAGCGACGTACTTGTTTAGCACGAAATATTATCCCTGTTACTAATAAACCTAGATTATCAGCTGAATAGTTATACAATGTTTTGTCCTTTGCATTGACAGGCAGTTTCTAATTCGATAGAAAGGGACAAAACATTGTATACCTATTCAGACGATGATCTGGGATTATTAGTAGCAGGGTTAATGTACATATTTACTGGAACTGCCTGGTTTAATATTTGTTCATAACGATATCTTAATCAAAATTTAAATATTTATACGATCGTTTTTGTTTGAGTCGGTATTGTAATGATTTTTTTAAGGCTAATACCAAACTGAACGTCAGATATTAGCCTAAAACACGACATGGGAACTAGGTGCCATACCAGGACTTTCCTTAAATAGCTCGGCTACATTGAACTGGATGGAAAACACGGTCAATTTTCATTGCCACTTCGATCATCGTTCATTCAATGCAATGGTACCAACCCGGACGGGATAAACCCTACAACATAGTAAGTAAGGAAGGGGACCTACAGTTTTACGTGGAATCCGAACCACGGCCAGCCCTAATGGTCTAAAATGGTCACCCATCCAGAACGCAACCGCGCTCAGAGCTGATTACCCAGCTTATAGAATCTCAAGGTGTCCCACCACTGTGCTACCGAGGCTGACAATGATAAAAATCTCTTTAGGGTGGCGTAGTTTGTCTTCGAAAGAGTATTTACTACTTCACGTTTCATGGTAGTTCGGATTAAACATAAAACTGTAGGGGCTGTACTATCGCATTGAATTAACTACGGTCAAAGCGGCAATGAAAATAGACGATATTTTCCTTCCATTACAATGTAGCCATGAAATATAAGAAAGTTCCTGGCATGGCACCTCGTTCCTATATGTTGTTTTGGGCTAATATCATGACACTAGAGGTGATTATAGCTAAAGATGTACACTTTTTTATTTTGTAATTTGCTGATTTTGTAAGATTTAAGTGGGGTTATAGTTTATTTAAAAATCTAGACTTAAGGTGGGCCTTCCCGCTCAACTCCCCATACAAACGTGGAAAGAAGATCATGAGTATATTTCTTATCAGAGATCCAAAATAATACTCAAAATAGCTTTATTTGATCGAAATAGATGTCTGATGACTGTCGGGCATTGTAAAATATTGTTAGGTTTCTAAGGTCCGAAACTTCGAATTTTTTGCGCGTTTTATACAATAACTTTGGAGGTGGATTACTCAACGATTAACTAAAAAACCTTAAAAAGATTAGTCATCAGACATGGCTTGTTTCATGAAGATTTATAACAAATTTGGTTTTTGTTAGATTTTTGACTACAACGATCGTAGTTTACTTTTAGCTATAAGTCGTTTTGTAATACATTTTTTCGTAAATCTTACCAAATCAAACACTATGCGCATTGTCTGCTTTGTGGACATGTTGCATCTTACTCATCACGGAGCCTGTCTTTTTTTGTGTAACAGAGAAGGTCCCAGAGCGCGATAAATCGGTTTTGTACCGTGCCCGTGAATGAGTTAGTTCCACATTCGTAAAGTAAGGCAATGTCTTTGATGTGTCCGTTGATTCTGCATTAATAACACATTTGTTGAACAAAGCGACGTATGTAATTTTAGTACTAAAATTTATATTTTATTAAAATATTTGCTTATCCGTCCTGAAAGAAAATAATAATAATAAAGAGTTTACTTACACCCATTTTCACTACCATCAGCTACAAAAATCCCAAAGTTATCTTATGGTTACACCATGCGAATATGCAATCTAACTGAAAGTAAGCTAACGAATTTCAGATAGCTGGAAATAGTGAAATCAGGGGTTAGTGGAGTGGCTGCTCTATAGACGGATACCCTCTTCTTCAGCCACTGGCCATATTTACTTATTTATTTATTTATTCATACAACAATATACCTAACATTACAGCGTAATGGCCAAGGCGTTAGGCATTTTATAGATAAAGTAAACGCCTTATTTAAAAATTATGCAGCTTCAAAGTAAACAGCAACTGCCTTCTGGAACTCGGCCAGAGGGCAAGCATAGATGTCTATTTTGTCAGATATATCATTTAGCTGTAAGCGCATGGGTGAGCGGCGCGTGACGCAGCATGTTGGTGCGCGAGGAGGGCAGCACGAAGCGAGGATGAGAGCGCGCGCGACTGTAATTTTCTGGGGCGAACAGATTAACACTCTCTAGCACTGAAATATTTTGCACGTGTCCAATTACTAATTTAAACACATATTTTGTTAACTGCGATTCGGATAAATCGGATAAAAATTATAATTATTTTTATAAAGGAATCTCAAAAACTTTTTTTGCACTCTTTCAAGCATGGCAGTATATTAAGCCTCATGAGGGTTCCATATCATTGCATTGCATTCTAGCTTGCTTCTAACAAATGTGTTGTACAGGATGTTTACGGCATCTGTACTGCGCAAATGGTACGTTTGTCTCAATACAACACCCAGGGTCCGAAAGGAGCTTTTGCATAGTTTGTCGACGTGATCATGAAAAAAGACAATTTGGTGTCCATGATGACACCTTAATTTTTCTGACTTGTCACTCTCGAAAGCAAGACATCACCAAGTCAATTTTGGTATTGAATAGGCTCTCTGGAGTGACTCAATGTCAATATAGCGCACTTGTCAGTGTTGAAATAGACCTATCGCCAGTTATCGCCCGTAGTATAGGGAATTGATAGAGTAACAACTCTCTTTAGAGGTTTTTATGCTAGTGTGTCGAGATCAATCTCGTTTAAAAAAGGCCGAGACTCGCGAAAACGAGATCTTGCGAGATCGGGATTGCATTCTTGGTATTAATCTAATCTAATTAATAATCTTGCTATATCTCGCGGAGTTAGGGTGGTTAACCTTAAAATTTAGAAGGGAAAAATAAAAATACTAATATTGAGTCAGCGATTTACGTTTGTTTGTTAGTTGTCAGCCTCAGTGGCCCAGTGGCGCGACACTTCGGCGATCGCTCTCCGAAGTTAAGCAACGCTGGGTCCGGTCTGGTCTTGGATGGGTGACCATTCGACCGTTGAGAGAGGCTGGCCGTGGTTCGGATTCCACGTTAAGCTGTAGGTCCCCTTCCTTACTTACTAGGTGGTAGGGTTTATCCCGCCCGGGTTGGTACCATCGCATTGGATGAACGATGGTCGAAGCGGCAATGAAAATTGTCCGTGTTTTCCATCCAGTTCAATGTAGCCGTGCAATATAAGGAAGGTCCTGGCATGGCACCTAGTTCCCATGTGGTGTGTTGGGCTAATACCATGACAGAACTTGTGGTATTAGCCAGCCATGTCCAGTCACATAAAAAAAAAAACAAACGATACGGGGTCATATCAAAACTTCTTGTTATGTTTTTCGCTTATCTGATAATTTTTTCGTCGGTTGAATTTCTTGAAAAAAATTTTTTCCTGGTTCAAATCTTCCTATTATTTCAGATAATGACTATGCGTGGCGAAATCGGTAAAAAGGTGAAATTATTAAGGCGAACAATTTATCATCCAAAATAAAAATATAGATAAAACAAGCATACCATAAGCATACTAAGAATGTTAAAAATAAAGTCCTTTTAAAGGCACGGCCGGCATCCCGTCAAAACATTATTAGTAATTGCCAATTATGATCGCATCAATTCTATTCCATTTTCATCTCAACACACCGCATTTACGATGGAATAAGTGCCATGGCAGGACCACCCCTTTTATGAGCACGGCTAGATTGAACTGGATGGAAAACACGGACGGAAAATGCGTATGAAGGTACCAACCCGGGAGGGCTTAACCTACAGTTTTTCAAGGATTCCGAACCATGGAACCGCTCGCATTAATGACGAAATGCATTTATCCAACTCAGAAAGAGAAAGATAGTGGTGGATGTGCATTGTGGGGATTTGAACCCAGACCTCTGTCGTGTAAGGCAAATCCACCCGAAACTGTGCCACGATCGCTCTATCGCAAACGTCCACAGCCATTCTGTATTATCAACAATGTAAATCAATTTACACATGAAAATTGCTCCCGAACGAACACAAAATAAATGCGGCGATGTTTAGGTAGCAAGGCGGGGAGAATCTGTCGAGCCGACCGGCCCCATCCCCCCGCGTCCACCGCAGTCTTCCTAGCTATGTTTACACGCGCTACACTCACACAGAGAAGTGGCTTTACGTCGGTGTACGAGTGAAAACTGGTAATTATAGTAATGTTTTAATTGAACCTAGTTCCGGACGATTTGTATTGTTGCAAAATTGATAGCATATTATTGAAAGATAAAACTACAAAATGAATGATTCAAACCGCATTTCGAATTTTTTGTTTAGCTTATATTCGAATCTAAAAATTATAAATGAAAAAAAATGTGCTTCTAAGTTTTGCAACATTTTAAATTTCTCACAGAATATAGAGATTTAGGCCATTTACATATTCCAGAAAATAAAACTGAGTTAGCAGTATTTGCTTTGCAGATATTACGGAAATAGTACAAAAAAAATATATTTACACAGTTCCGTAAATAATAAATTGTTGCAAATTTACAGTTATATTACACTTAAAATTAGTTAACATATTCGATTTTGAAATACCATTTCTAAATATTTGTTTAGGAGATATCATTTCTTAAACATATTTCATATTTTATTTCTATCTTCCGGGCCCCCCAAAATGTTGCAAACTTAATGTACACACGTCCATATGAAATGCTACGTTTCTGAGAAAAAAAAATGCATTTCGGATTTAATGTTTTTCTAAGTGCTGATTTAAGTCTAAAGTTCCTGGAGTACTTCCCCGCCGACCGGCGTTCAGGCCGGTCGGCGGTGCGATCCCCTCCTCCCGCTTCACCTCCGCGCGAATTAGTTTCATCGACTTTTTAGTTCCATCCGTTCTCCCCCTCTCAATGTTCTGTGCGTTCTCCTGTAATTTATTCACCTCCGTGTTGGAGGAACATGGAGGTGAATAAATTACAGGAGAACGGATGGAACTAAAAAAGTGTCGACACCACAATTGGGCCGCGGGAGGTGTGACAGCCGGATTCGGCTCTCGGTGAATACATCATTACGAATGAAGAATGACGTAACGACCATCTGATTTATTGAAAAATTGTTCTTATCATAACAAGTTTACCTACCAATTTGGTAGACTTAGGCCTTAGGGCCGAGTGCACGAACGTACAAAAAATCAAAATCAACGTCAACATATGATTAATCACGTCACTTTGTATGGACAGTAAGGAAGAAACTTCATGCGGTTCACTAAAAGTGACGTGTTTGAACAATGATTAACGTGTTTATTCATAAGTGGACGTTGATTTTGATGTTTTATCCTTTCGTGCACTCGGCCCTTAAAATTCTATTTATTCTCCTTTATTATCACTACGTTACAAATGTGTACGGCGATATAATGTTGTAAGTCGCGTGGCGTCATTTTTTGCGCGCTCGTTGCATGAAGTTATTCTCCATACATTGTTCACCTCCATGCGGAAGAGGAGTTAGCAAGGAGTTTCATTTCTATTGCGTGTGTCATCCACGCTAAATTTTTTTTTAATACGATTTTTCTTACGAATATACGTCCATATACGTCCTTTCTGGACCGTTGACCTTATTTATTGGTCTAATTTTCTCCGTGGTACGATAATTTCGACAATATATTATTATTTCCAACTCAAGTACGATGATTAATAGCGGGCTCGTTCGTGCATGCGCTTTTCACTTTTCCAGATTCACTAAATATTCTGTGGTACTTTCAATCACTTTTTTTTTCTTCTGTGTTTCTATCTAATATTACCAGCGTTGCGTGTGTGAAGATGTTCTCTCAAATTCGGGAATTTGAGACGCCTGTCTGCATTAAGGCGCTAGGACTAGCCAACTACTCGCGCCATACAAATGCACTTTATAACAAATGTAATAATATGTAGTGAAACGCTTCAGCAAATCCAAATAGAACTCCAGACTGATAATGAATTGTTAATATTTTTTTATTCCATCATTTATTTAAATAATAATAAAAATAAAAAAGTTTATTTTTCTCATTAGAAATCTGAAAGTAATTCGATTTCTAGATATAAGCAAAAACAGCATATATGCATAAACAAAAAATTCCATTTGCTTTTAGATTTCTACATTTAGTCAAAAAAGTTCGGAAATGGACACCGTTTCCGCAATGTAATATATTTTGTATAGAAAAAGGAAACATACATTAACGAAAATAATTCAATTCCTAGACAAGGAATCATATATTGTAAGAATGACACTTAGGCTGAGATAAATAGTCGTAACCGAAACTAAGGCTAACGAAAAGTAGTACTTTGTGACGTCACTTTGACACATTTTGTACGGACGAAATCTCAAAGTAATGCAAATTGACGTCACAAAGTACTACTTTTCGTTAGTCTTAGTTTCTGTTACGACTATTTATCTCAGCCTTATAATCGTCAGACTAACTAAAGTTAACTTGGGGTGCCTCGTCTAACTTTGCGATTTGGCTAGTACCAGGCCCTTAATTCGGTTTTCGATTGAAATGTTGTGGTGCACAGGCGCAGGGTTTGTTGAGAGCCCGAAATGCGAGAATATCAATAAATATATATATATATATCAGGGATCATAGATTAGAGAGTATCCTGTCGGATATCGGGATTTTGACTTAATTTCGGGTTTTTTTCATCTTTGAGTGTCGGCAACTCACATTATTACTATTCTTTGCTGTCGTCGGGTCAGTTTCTGGGAAAACAGTTTCGTCGATTTTTATTCCCTCGAAGTTGAAGCGAAGTCGGAGCCAAGCAAAGTGAGCAATATTATATTATCTATGGTGAGCATATATTGCTGGGAAGCTCTTTGTGCCTTCGATTGAAGGTCCTCGTTGCCTTCCGTGAGTTGACGTCGGTGGTGGCCGGTGGTACGGTGGCTAGTGCTCGCTCGCACCGAAAAGTCAAAAAGCAATGTGCCGGCGGCAGTAAACTGGTCAGAGCTGAACGGACGCGACAAGACGGCGGCAAGAACGGACGAAGAAGCTGCGCGCCCGGACGCGGACCGCTACGCTGTAAGTAAACACCTAAGAGCAGTTCTTTCTATGCTGAACACCCCATCTACATCTACCATCCACGCTCTCTATAACTCTAACGCTATTTCCTAGCAGTCTTTCTCTACCTACATTTTACTAACATTTGCATGTGAACCATGAAACGATCGCTTACTCTATGTACATTATACCTATGACTTATTAAGGTTTATTAAGGAATGTGCTGTACCTATCAGAAGCCACAAAACATGATTACTATACTACTGAATCGGCTAACATCTTTGCCCTGCAGGAAATGCTTTAGATTAATTCATCGCGATTAAATATATATATATAATAATACCTACTAAAGGCCTCATAACACGTTATTCTAAATCAAAATTGGGGTCCGGAAATGGAAAAAAAAATCTCACATTTGAATTTGTGACGAAATTTCTGTCATTTCGATAAAACGATCAATACGTTTGCGGAGTACACTCGAGCAAAAAAAAGCGGAGAGCCTCTACGCGTAGCTGTGTCAACAATCACAGTACATACAAATGCGCGGAACAACACCAAGATATGCACTAGTGCTAGATAGATGTAAGCGCAACTATAGAACAGCGGCGACCAGCGACAACATGCAGTTGCACCAACATTTTTCTAAAATGGTATTGCCGCGCTGATTTATTTTTCCGTACTCTATAAAAAAATAACCATATGTTAATTTAAAGAAGACACGTCGTAATTTTCAAAATTTTTTTCCAAGAAAAATAGATGTCTCCGGACCCAAACTTTTACATCAAAATGTTTATAAAAAACTACTCTACCATCCCTGATACCCAGCTAGTTGGTAGAAATGATGAAGTAATCTAAAGAGCAGCCGCCCTGCAGCCTGTGGCCACTGATGCATTATCAAATAACATGATTTGAAGCAATGTTTTAGCCAACTCAGTACAAAACTAGAAAACTGGAATGAAGAACCCCTAGAATTAAGTCAATGATCTGAGCTATCCATTGTTTCACCGAACATTTTGCTTCTTACAGGTAAAAAATTGGCAAGTAGGAAATTGGTAGACGGCAACATGTTTGTGCTCGCTGCAGCTACATGCATTTCATTGCACATCGAACTCTTCTCAGGCTCTCTTCCCCTCTCTAGTAATCCAAATTCTGAATGATCTTTCCAATGCTTTAATTGGGACTAAATCAACATTCAATGGTTTCGGTAAAGCCAATTTAGTAGCAGAGCAAGAGGATACTTAGACAATTGTATTTAGCATTATTTTGGCATATTTCAATCGTAACATTATTTTCTCCGTTACAACGTGCACTATAAAGTTGAGACTAAACCTCCCAATGCTTACTGTGCAGATGCCGTCAGCGAGTGTGGGAGGGCTAGGCATTCCAGCCAACGAAGAGTGTGGCATCAAGGATGTGTGGAACCACAACCTGCATGAAGAGTTCCAGGTCATCAGACAGGTACTGTTACCTTCTTAACTGACTCGCCATAGACTTTATAAAACCTTAATTTCCTTTAATTTCAAATGGTTGTTGTTCTCAAATTGTCTCTACCTTTCCTCTCCCTACCATGCAAATATTAGAAATACTACAAATATTTTGAGACAGTGTTGAATATTAAATTTACTTAAATCCAATGAATTTTCTTTTTCATCTTGAAATTCAGTCAGTCTTGAATTTGGTGTAGTTGATCTAGAAATGGTTACCTCTCCTCTTTGCTAGCATTGTGCCAATAGCAGAAACTGTACAACTAAAACGAAAGTATGTTTATCTCTACTTTAAGGATTTTCTCACTTGCTTAAAGGACATGGAATTTTCATGTAGGTTGTGCAGAAGTATCACTGGGTGGCGATGGACACAGAGTTCCCGGGTGTGGTGGCTCGACCTATTGGCGAGTTCCGCTCCACCGCCGACTACCAGTACCAGCTTCTCAGGTCTGCAAAACTGCTAAACACATACATAAACCAGAAATTTTACAAACTTAAGAAAACTTCTAAAAGAATTCTGCAATTATGTCAGAACCATGAATCATACTGTGTTTATTTTTGCAAACTTAAAATATTTGGTTTATTTAACTAAATGAGTTATTATTCTACCAGGGCATTGCTAGTGAAAATATGTATGTATGATGTGTATTTATATATTAACCATATATATCAAGTTCAATGAAATAAAAATGTAACCAGCTATTAATTTTCACAGCAATATTTGAATTTATAAGTAATAAATCAATATATTCATTTATGACACTTCGCTACATATGTTATGATCACAGCATATTTCTTATTTTATTCACACTTTGACGCTCCACCAATTCTTTAGGCGTGACGGTTTCATCCCTTCTGCTCTTTATTAATTTTTTTACACTTATTTTTTCTCTCACGCCCAAACCATCTTGTTATACCCTTGTTAATTCTCATCAACAGATCTTGCAGGACATCCAACGAAAAGTATTATTATCATCATATTCACAGGAGGTGAATTAGGTGATCTATAGACATATGGGGATGACTTCATTACATAATCTGAAATTCCAAACGGCGAATATAAGTAATTACCACTACTGCACTTAACAATATATGTGCCTGCCATTCCAGATGTAACGTTGATCTGCTGCGGATCATACAGCTGGGGCTCACATTCATGGACGAGAACGGCAAGACCCCGCCCGGCTACACCACCTGGCAGTTTAACTTTAAGTTCAACTTACAGTAAGTAACCACTGATCATTTTTAAATAAAGATCCCACTAACTGCCTGATCACTTAAGACAGCAAGACCTTAATTTGACCACTTCACCGGCCCAAGGTTATAGATTTTGTTGCTTGACAATGCCACTAATCATTTTCCTTGTCATCTTATACGGCTTGCATCTGTCGGTTCACCCCAAATGATGAACCATTGGTTCACCAATGATGTTCGATTAATCCAGCAGAAAAAGTAAAATTCCAAGCCAACCTGATGACTTAGAAAATAATTATCGATTAACTTAAGGAAGGTATGCAAAACTATGTAAAGTTCAGGCGGAGGAATGCATGAACTTCTTCGGCAGCCTCCAGCTTTTTTAAATCAATTGCCAATTCGGTGCAATCTGGTTAACTCACTTATGCTTGTTCTCCTCGTGCAATACTGATGTTAGCAATGCTGGGTGGCAGGGAGGACATGTACGCACAGGACTCGATCGACCTGCTCCAGAACTCGGGCCTGCAGTTCCGCAAGCACGAAGAGGATGGCATCGAACCGCTCGAGTTCGCTGAACTGCTCATGTCCTCAGGTACAAAAAACAGTATTCTCTCAATGTTTTTGGTCTCAACTAACTGAAATGATCAATATAGAAAAGGTTTACTATTTAGTTTACACCATATCATTATAATTTTAACTGGTTAAGTCAACCAAGACTTTCACCACATTTTTTATTCAAATTTACGGATAAAAGTTAGTGTATTCCACTTTTTTTATTAGCAGTCATTTTGAAATAGTTTGCTATGTGTACTTACCTAAATCGTTTGGTATGTACCAAGTGAGAAAAATCATAGGATTTTGTTTTACGGTGACCATTTATTCAGTTTAAAGCCATGCATAGTCAGACTCGCGAGGTCTACAGCTCAGAGAGGCACTAGTTTTTTAAATGTACATGTCCCGTAACTTAAAATTAGATTGGTTAAAAAAATCTTTTATTTTGACGAATTGGAAGATGCAGTCAGATTCTCTGATACCAAATATCGAAAAACTGTTTACTCTCAGAAGGCTGAGACAAAGTAACATGTGTTTGCACTAATACGAAATATCTTTTTTCGCAATCAGCGTAGATAATAATTGTGTATGCGACAAAAATCATGATGCATTGTTTCAATAATGACTTGCAGGTATCGTACTGATGGATAACATCAAGTGGCTCAGCTTCCACTCGGGATATGACTTCGGTTACCTGCTGAAGTTGTTGACGGATCAGAATCTGCCTCAAGACGAAAACGAATTCTTCGACAGCTTGCGTCTCTACTTCCCCACTGTATACGATGTAAAGGTACTGATGATTCGTTGACTTCCCTTATTCTGGTATCCTCGACTAAAACCATTCCGATCAGAGCATGCCTATAGATTCTTTGCATTGTCAAATATTTTATGCATACGATTTTTCATACCTATGTACACTTCAAACAAAAAAAAAAATTCTTTTCTGTTTTCTAGTTAGGTGAACCGAATATTCGGCGGCAGCCTTCCCAGCATCTGACTCATGACAACCTTGTGTTAATGCTTTGTAACAAACTCATCGCTGTCTTCTACCTACCGAAGTAGTTGGTCTCCTAACATTTTCCTTCATCGTACAGTAATGGCTAAATAAGAAACAACATTTAAATCTGCGATTAAGGGAGGTCCTGGTGTGGCACCTAGTTCTCACGAGGTGTGTTGGGCAACATCAACACGGTCGTCATGATCATAAGACAGTATATGTGGTATTAGCCATATATGTCCAGTCACATAATTAGTCAAAATAATTAAATAGCGGTTATGATTGTGCCCAAGTTGCACATGGATGGAGGCGCCTGGTGTAGCTTTGTATGCGATGGTTCTGGATGGTCTCCCCGCAGTACCTGATGAAACTGTGCAAGAACCTGAAGGGCGGGCTGCAGGAGGTGGCTGAGCAGCTGGAGCTGCGGCGCGTCGGCCCGCAACACCAGGCTGGCTCCGACTCACACCTCACTGGCATGGCCTTCTTCAAGATTAAGGAGGTTAATCTAATCTAAGGCAGATTAATCTAATCCTGGGTAGGGTAAATTGTAGTGGAAAAATTAAGCGGCTTTCCCTACCAGTTTTATTTGAAATCTAAAAAAATCTTCATTCCCCAAAAATATATTTCAACCAAAGATGTCAAAACAATTGTAATTCATTAAAGCATCCAGAATGTTATTACTAATTTGTAATTATTTTTGCTAAGATTTTTTTTTTTTTGTTGCTTTTTGGATCTGCCATCGGCTCCACAGAGCCATAATCAGATGGTTTCCGGTGGTTCTTTTTTTGCAGGAGATGCTTCAGCAAGCATCATTCCCTGGTCAGTTACACCTATCGGTGCTGTCTACGATCTCGTGTCCAGGTCTAGGATGTTCCAGCGATTCAGACGGGAAACAGTGTCACTTGTCTTTAATAGACTTTTAGCTAGGTTATTTGTGTGTTTTTCGAGCCTGTTCTTGTAACTTGTGCACTGGTTTTTTACCATTTCCTTTAACGTTGGCATTTCTAGGTATTCATGTATTTCTTGGTTGCGAGTGAACCACGGTGCTCTGGCTATATTTCTCAGCACTATATTTTGGAACCTTTGGAGTACTTCGAGATTAGAATTGCTCGCACTCCCCCAGAGTTCTATTCCATAGCTCCAGATAGGTCTGATGATGCTCTTATACACCAGTATTTTGTTGTTGAGTGAAAGTGACGAGTCTCTACCCAGTAGCCAGTATAGGCCTTTATATTGTAGACTTGCATCTGTTCTCTTTGCTTTAATATGATTAGACCAAGTGAGCCTCCTGTCGAGATGTAGTCCAAGGTATTTTACACAGGTTTTCTTTGGTAGTTCTTCTCCCCCCATTGAGACCGGTGCACAATCTCCTTTTCTCAGTGTAAACGTGATGTGGTTGGATTTTGTTGAGCTACATTTGATTCTCCATGTCTCGAGCCATTGATCGATCTTGTTCAGTTGTGTTTGTATCTTCTTGGAAGCTTTTGACGGGTCTAGGTCACTAGCAAGACATGCAGTGTCATCGGCATATGTTGCAGTCTTCACCTGATTTAACTTGAAATTTTCTTTGGTTCAAATATGATTGTAGTACCATGTAATAGGAGTTTGGTAGCAGATTTTTTAGTTTGAACAGTATGCCTTTATGCCACACTCTGTCAAACGCTTGTTGGATATCCAAAAATACTGCCGAGCAATACTCTTTCTTTTCCAGGGACTGCCTGACCTTCCGGATCACTCGGTGAACCTGCTCTATTGTCGAGTGTTGTTTTCGAAACCCAAACTGATGGTTAGGGATGATGTTGTGTTCCTCTAGGACCGGCCTGAGCCTGTTCAGAAATAGCTTTTCAAATACTTTTGAAATGGTCGGTAGCAGGCTAATGGGTCTATATGAGCTCACTTCGGTGGGAGGTTTTCCAGGTTTAAGTACCATACGGATTTGTGATATTTTCCAAATCTTTGGGTAGTATTGTAGTCTCAGGATAGCATTGAAGAGGACAGTGAGGAATACAATTGCCTTTCTTGATAGTCTTTTAAGGATTTCTCCCGTAATAAGATCGAACCCATGTGCTTTTTTATTTTCCTCATCTCGAATCAATCGTGCTGTTTCTCTCGGCGTTACCAGTTTAATAGGTTGTGAAATTTGCTGATCGCTGTTTAGAACACGATCAACCTCTGCTTCAAACTCTTTCATGTTGGATTCGTTAGGTGTGAAGACTTTATTCAGATGTGAGGCGAATAATTCAGCTTTCTCGATGTAGCTTCGAGCCCAATCACCAGACGGAGTTCGCAGTGGCGGAATCGACTGTTGTGGTCTCTTGTATTGTTTCGTGATTTTCCACAAGGAGTAATTATCCCTTTTCGTAGCTGATAGAGTTCGAAGTTTCTCTTGAAAGCTGTTATTTTGGTTTTCAGCAATCATAGCTTTTAATTCTCTGGCTGATTTGGAAAATGCTGTTTTATCTGAGTGGTGTCTACTTTGTTGCCACTGTCTCCTGAGCCTTCTCTTTTCTGTGATTTTCTCTCGAACTTTCAATGGGACATTTCTTTGGGTATTTCCAGGAGTCAAAGTAGGAGTAGAACGCCAAGATGCTTCCTGGATTAAATTAGTAATATAAAATGTAGCGTCATCTATATCCTGCTCCGTTTTCAAGGGTATTTTTATATTGATTTCATTTTCTAGGTATTCAGTAAATGCTAACCAGTCAGTCTTATAATTGTACAGAGTATCTGGTGGTCTTATGTGGATAATCGTTGCACTAAAAATGCCAATGACTGGTGAGTGATCTGATGTTGCGTCAAGGGAAGACTCAATACTTGAATAGAGATGAGAGGTTCCTTTTGTAATAAAAAAGTCCAGGAGGTCTGGAACTTTATATTTGTCGGTTGGCCAGTATGTGGGTTCACCAGTTGACAGGGTTTCAAGTCTAAGACTATCAGTGCATTTATTTAGATTACGTCCACGTGTTGTCGTGAGTCTCGAACCCCAGAATATATGTTTGCTATTCCAGTCTCCCCCGCTGATGAATCTTTTACCTAATGTGTTGAAGTATCTAGTGTATTTTTCTTCGGTAATTTTGTGTCTAGGAGGGCAGTATATAGCACTCACATTTATGGTCCCCTGGCGGTCTTCTACCGTCTAAGATATGTCAAAATACTAATATGTACTTCCTTTTTTTATCTTAGTTTTTCTGCATCAACACTGTCCTTCAGAGTTCTGTCAGCATAATGATTTCGAGTATAGGGACCTCTGGTTAGTTCTGGAGGGTAGTTTTGTGCTTGATGCGAACTGTGTGCATTGCAGATATTTTTCGACGACAACATCGAAAGCTCGTCGGGCCACCTGTACGGGCTCGGTGCGCCCTTCTCTGTCAACGCGAACAGCTTCCAGGACAACGGAGACAACGGCAACTCCTCGTGATCCGAGAGCCTCGCCGCGCCGCACCCGCCAGCCTTCCATCTCACCGAGTAGGCCCGCCCGCACACCGCTCTGGCGACTGCCTGCCTTCCACCACAAACTTGCACACCGCACCGGCGATCCGCCTCACCCATCAGGCCTGCGCGCCGCACTAGCGATGGCTCACCTTCACAGCTCAGTATTTTACTCACTAAGTAAACTAATAATTTGTGGATGTTAGCAGTAGCAAGTAGTAAAAAAATCTAACTAGCCTTCATGCAATAAATACAAGAAAGTAAATTCAATTAAAAGCTATGTACTCGGTCCACAATGCATAGATCGCAATCGAAAATAAGATACCATAGAAGTTACTTTAAAAGTCTTCTCTGGGCTATTCGCTCTGGGAATCAGATGGATTGCCAATTGAAGTTTGATTGCCTGAAGTTTTCTCTCTTGCACATATTTTGATGCACTATAAACAAATTCTTTGTAAACATTCTGAACGAATTTTTTGAATCTACATTTATCTCTTCTTTTATTGAGCACAGTTGGATGTGGTTTGCTCCCACTAAACTTTATGTTCTCAGCAAAGTAAATGTATTCATTTTATAGAATTATGAGAATATTTATTGTCATATACGTTGAATGTCATTTGTACATACCCAATATGAATAATTTCACCCAAATCTCTGTATGGGCCAAATGGGTTTTTTTTGCATTGCCACATGTAAATTAATTTGTGCTAGCGGAGCCAAGAGGCGAACATTTCTTGCATTAAACGTTTCCGCCTGGGTGTTCACACCTCCACTAAATATAAGAAGTAAATATTGACGAAGTGTTCGCTCAACTCCTTTTCAAAATGTGGCACCATGCATTATGAATTTATCGACATGACCATATGAAATAACATGTAACCCTACAAGATGTGAATGCTAGGCAAACTGAAAGCTTAGTTGCTAACAGTTCTACTCAAAAGCATTCTTGCATCAGGCAAAGGTGAGGTAGGAGAAAAGGTGTATGTACATGTAACAGAGGTGGTTACAGTTCCATTTTACAGGTTTATACACCCGGCTGTTCTCAGTTCAATAAGAGCATAGTAGGACTAGACTAGGAATCGTCAGATTTGTGGATTAATATTATTTTTGAAGGAAAATTTGTTTAAGCACTTTTAGATAAGACGCAAATCAAAACGTTTCCCCTTCTCCGACTACAATCGGCAATTGAAAGTGGGAGAATCGTTTCTACTCTCTGCTAGCACCTAAGAAGTTTCACTTCTAACGTACAAGAGTCTGACATGTATTTTTTTATGAATAAATTGTTTATTTGGTTAAGGCTCACGGATTGATAATAAACAAGACTATTAAATCAATACAAAATGTGATTAAATGTAAAAGTATCATGTTCTAGAACAGTTCCACTTAAGGTCGGCCCGTAAGCACCTGAAAATTTCGCCTCCCATACAAACGTAGTTTACTAATCATTTGAAAACCTATGTTCCAACTTACTTGATATTTGATATCTAATATTAGGCTACAAATATCTGTGTCTGCATGCCTTTGTTTTTTCGGTAAATGTATTCTGGGTCAAACCATAGAGAAAACAAAATTCGTATGAAGATTTTCGTTTTGCTTTCATTTCATTCGATTTGGATTTTTCAAAAAAAACAAAAGCATGCAGACACAGATATTTGTTACCTGATATTAGATATTAAATATCAATTTAATTGGAATAGCGGTTTCCAAATTATTAGTAAACTACGTTTGTATGGGGAGCATAGCTTACGGGCCGTTCTTAACTGTATCGAACTGAACAACGGGGGGCTCCCATGAGTATAACAAAATGTTACCGAGATAAATGTGGTGCTCGATTGGCATTATAGGATGGAAACAAACCCATTGCCTTTCCCCCAATTTTCATTATCACGTGAAATGATTTGTTACTTATATAATTTGGCTTTTATTGCAAAAAATTTGTGCCAGCACTCGCCGAATAAATAAAATGTTCTGGGGGGGTAACCGGGCGTAAATTGTGAAAAATATGTAAGGGAATATTCTGCACCAACCAGAAGCGTTTGTCATAACATCTGCGCTCTTACTGAGTAGAATATGTGAGATCCAATTCTGATTGGTACTAATTTGATCGAATTCCCTCACATTTTACGCCATGTATGTCATGCACAGAAATGTAGAGAACAATGTGAAAAAAGCCACTATTCAATATGCCCCATCTCTATCACGAATGAGTGAACTCATAGAAATTATATCAATCCTGTATTTAAGGTTTGAAATTATGTAAATAAAACATACATAATTAAGTTTATCTACAATCAATCAAATACATACATACACAAACATCAGTATTATTATTTTATTTTTCTTATATTTCATGGCTTAAAAACGAATTTCGCCTAAGGTAAGCGTGGAATGGATCGGCGTCTGCGGCAACCTTTTCTTCACTTCATATATTATTTATTACAAAAGATATTGTCCCTAGATGAGCTGACAAGGTCAGTATTATGTAAAGTTCAAAATACCTATGCATTGGTTTTGGGCATGAAAACAAATTTTTGGAATGTTTTTTTATGCGACCTGACATGGATGGCTAATACCACACAGCTACCGTTATGATATTAGCCCAATACACCTCATTCCCGAAGGAATTAGGTGCTATGCCAGGACCGTCCTCTTATGAGCACAGCAACATTGAACTGGATGGAAAACACGAACAATTTTTCATTGCCGCTTCGACCATCTTTTCATCCAATGCGATGGTACCAACCCGGGTGGGCTTAAACCCTACCACCTAGTAGGGGCAATGCACTTATCGTACTCGGAAAGATAACATTTCAGCAATTTGGTTCAGACATCAACTGTAACTAAGAACAATACATATTTAAATAATAAGTTAAAAATAAATTAATGAAATAACATTAATAAGTTATTAAATGTTATGACATTCATATCTATGTATTAAGTCAAAATATATGAAAAAATCTTCAGACGCCAGAACTTATCTTGAGACCGATCGTGTGCTCACGGTCCCTGTACCGCCTCCCCTCCCACCAGGACACCATCCATTTAAATCAGTACCTATAATGATTTAAGATTCAAGTCTTTTTTCTTCTTTCCACCTCGGACTGTAAGCAACTGACAGTCGAATTCAGGGAGAACCTGTCAAAACTTAGTACGAGATTAGCACCGGACTAACCATACAGAAACCAATCTAGTCCGGAGTATCAAATTGAATCTGCCCACTCTGAATACGGCTGTTAATGTTTTAAAGTATTTATACAACACTATATTTGTCGGGATGAATGTTGGCCTCCAATTGCAAAATGCTGCGCAGAACCAAAGCTGCATAGGATTTGGTGTCTGTGCAGCCTCTGGCGCTTCAAGGGTAGGACAAGATCTGTCCCGGACAGTCTACTTGAAATTTTCAGTGGTATAGATATTAAATAACTACAAATCATTACAGAAAACCGAATCCACAAACAAAGAACCGGCAGCATGCATCACTTTATTAAAAAATAAATAAAATAGTTATCACAATAATCAGCGAGTCATACAATAACTTGCTTCATACAAAAAAGTTGACAATACACAACTGGAACCGATCACATCTGTAGATCACACAGGGCTTGTATATTCTTAACAGCGTACATTATAAATTGGTATGAGAATTTTGATGTTTGTGTGTCAGATTAGCTACAAAAATACTTGAAAGCTTCTTCCAATCAATGTTGATGGGTATGTGACCTTCATTATCAATGTTTACCCTAAAATTGATTGGCTTGAGATTGAGTTTTTGTAAAGATGTATGAGAAAACGAATTTAACAGTTTGGTTTCATTCTAACTTTCCCCACCACATACAATGGCAGTGGAGTCATTCTTGGTTTTTGATAAAAAAATACAGCATCGCGTTTACCTGCAGCAAAGAAAATGATGGAAGGAAAGTGTACAAATAATCCCTCTTGCACCACTTGACATAATCGCAAAAAAATAGACTCTATCTCTTGGCAAATTTACTTGGCAGCCTAAATTCATGAATGAAACTCATCTTTGGAAAGCAAAATATCTGATAAACAATCTGATTCGCAGTTATGCATAATGCTTACTCCAAAACTTTGCTCAAGGAATGTTGGGCCAGAAAAATAAAAAAAGGCATTAGAACTGTGCATGTTACTGAACCAATCCCACGATTCTATGGACTTCTCGTCACATTTTACTATAGTTTCATCTGAGCGAATTAGCTAGAACGGAATCTCCTCGAATAACGAGGAATCACTGCATTTTGGTTTCGATCAGATGCAAAATATTCTGGAATTAAAAGTTGTTTCGTAATGTTTTAATGCAATGGCAGTGGTGGAAATATTGTCTTTGTATTATGGAGAATACTGAGTACATTAAAGCAACAAGATTATATAGTAGAAATAGAGTATGTGTATGAGCAGTGTACTGACATCCGAGGGGGGGATGGTGTTGGAAAAATGCAAAACTAGACTTCCATACTTGTGACCTTGCGAAAATTGCAAAACACACCCGAACACCTGCCTGCCCTTCTTCCCTGCACTCTATAGCTACTATTAAATCTTTTTGATTGAAACCTCTCATTTCATCATTTCTTCACAAAATATTTATGTGTTCTTTGTTATTCTTCAAGAAATGCAAATCACAGGAGTAGCTTTCAACGAATTGTTAAAAGAAATTTACTAAACAAACAAATGGTAATAGTTTTTACATCCTGCATTGAAATCAATTTATTTCCAAAATTGGACGGATGCGAAATTTGCTTGCCAGTCCATACATGAAAACTCACTAAAACTTATCATGCCAACTTAGCTTGTGTCAATAAAATTCATCTTAACATTCCTAATCTTAAAGCTAGAATTCACATCAGATTACAATCATCGTGCTTCAATCGTGTTTCATGCATTCAGCGAAGTGAGATTCTCATCTCTTGCTCTTGTTTCCTGACTCTACTTTTTCTTCTTCTTGCTCTTGTTGTCGGGCGTGGCGTCCGCTTTCCGCTTGCCGGCGGCGGTGCCACGCGCCGCGCCCGCCGCCGCCCCGCCACCCGCGCCCGCCCCCCCGCCGCCCTTTTTCTTCTTCTCCGCTCGCTCCTTCTCCTCTAACTCCTGATTCTCGCGCTCGATCAGCGTGATGAGCGTGTTGCATCTGCGGGCAGTCATTGGAATTCAAACCACACCAGAGACTCACTTCGACCCCAAATTGCACTGCTGCGACAATTACGCATTTTTTTTTATCATTTGCTTGAGCATTCTGATCTTATGTAGAAGAACGACACCAGTGACGAAGATATCACTTAATTTATGTTGTTAGTAAGGAGGCCGAACGATTAGAAGAAAATATTTATGGATTTGTCACCACAATGTCATAACCGTAATTTTGTCATTACAATAATTATATTACAAAATCCAAGATTATTGTCAGCCTCTCAGATGTTTGGAGGGCGATAAGTAATGCCTCGTGCTGCATTGCGATTAAGTTTTCCAAAACTGCAAGAAACATATTTTTTGGGATATTACCACTATAACACAGAGAATTTCAGAATAACCGTCGGTACTGACCAAGTTATGTGGTACAAATGATATGCAAACAGAAGTAACCACAGCATGTGTACACGCCCTAGTAACAAAATAAAATATATTTTTTGTGTTCAGTAAGTTTTGTATGGTATCAGTATCTAAACTTAATGTTTCATGCTGCAAATGCACATAACATTCATATTAATGTAATAATTGTAATTTAAAAACATATACCCCAGCCAAACAAATCAAATAAGATTTATCACAATCAATGAGGTCTTAATGACTAAACGGAGATACAACAAACGGCTGAGACACGCACCTGCGCTGCAACTCGATGGCGGTGCGCGACTTGAGGAACCAGTCGAAGCGGAACTGCGTGGCGGCGTGCACCGCCGCCCTTAGCTCCTCGTACACGTTCTCCTTGTCGAAGCCGAGCTTGTGCAGCATGCAGACCAGGAACCTGCGTGACACACCGCAAATGTGCTTACAATTTTATTGGATGCAACCGTACAATACACAGTTTTCTTTTATAAGTCAACTCTTGCCGGTTAGGGATCCTGCCGAGGATTATCTCGACTAATACACTTTGCCGGGATAAGGTAATGGTACCGAAGGCACTGTCTAGCAGCAATGGGCGAAAATAATGTATAGCGAAACAAATTAAGAGATCTTGCTTCTGGAAAGCTCAACGCAAAAGTCCAAAGGGACAAGCTGTTAAAATCGCAGATGGATTATAAAGTTTGAATGGTGGCAATAGTGTTTGTATTTTTCTAAGGTCCATTCAAATGAAGCAAAGTGTGACAGACAAATTACGAATTTTACATTTACGAAAACTAAACACCATCTCACTCAAGGATTTTTCTAATATTAATCCATGACAAAATTATTGAATGGAGAGGCGTGAGGTACTACTTGCTCATCTACATTACTATGATTATTGTGACAGACAATATAATGAGGTGACAAAGAATAAAAGTAAAAATAATTTAGAAACAATATTCAAATGCAATATACAAATATAGCTGGTTTATTAGTCGGAAAGTTACTTTTTGTCGTGCATAAGGAGCGTGTACGCGGATATGTGGTGGCATTTGTAAGTGTTTAGTCCTTTTTTCTAAAGGAACTGTTCTATCTTTTGTTAATTAAAGACATCCAAAACTTTTGTTGTTATCACACATGATCATCCTAAGCTGAATAATAGATTATGGTTACACAAATGTTATTTGGTACCAATATAATAAAATCCCAGCATGAAAATAACTGATTAAGTAACATAACCTGTCTTCATCCTCAAAATCACGACTACAAAATCACACAAATCCTCCAGCTGTGGGACTACTGTCCCACAGCTGGAGGATTTGTGTGTGAAAATCGATGTAACACGGCTGAAGCGAACCAGAATTGAGGCCGAATTATAAAAAAAAACAATAATAAATACAGTAAAATATATAAAGAAGCATGATGCTAGTCACCATTGGACGGCAGTTTTTCAAGTCATAGCCACATACCCAAACCTCTGATAAAGGCTCCAAATTCAAGCTGATTGCAGAGAGACAAGACTCACACAAAAAAAATCCTCAGCGTAGTGCTTGACAATGTTGGTTGCACTCAAACCAGCCGAGTGCTCCATCGCTAACCTGTCTTCGTCCTCGGCGTAGTTCTTGCCCTTGTTGGTCCCGTAGGCGATGCGTAGTTGGTGGAAAGGCGCGCGGTACCGCGCCATCTTGGCGTCCAGCGCCTTCTTGATGGAGGCGCGCCGCTGTATCTTGGCCTCGCCGCGCTCGATCTGCGCCATGATGCGGTCCACGTCCTGCAGCTCGTGGCACCGCTCCCAGAACACGGCCGAGTACTCCATCACCTGAGGCACATATATACGTTAGTAATAAATAAATAGTAGTAATAAATCATTACACAATATTAATACGCCACGTATAGGCCTCGGTGCGAGACAATGCCTCTCCTTTCCAAGCGCCATCGGTGCGCAGTAACCAGTAACCTAATCCAACACATTGCAGGTGTGGCCGCTTGGATGGGGAAGAAATCGTCTCACCCTAAGGACTGTATAATATTATAATAGTGTCGTTTAAATAGTTTTATGGAGCATTAGGAAAACTATTTTCAATCGCTCAAAATAAAAATATGGTCAATGTGTTCCAAATCAGATACCGATGATGTGATTATATTAATGTAAATGCGGTCATTTACATCCTGTATATTTTAAAAAAGTCATGTAGTATTAATAAATGGGTAATTGTAGGTAACAAAATCACTTAGCATTTTTTTAAGAATTTAACCGTTGTGGTTAAGTCTTGATTTTATTAATCGGAATAGCAGATTTTTTTTAAGAAACATAAACAGCTAACAGATAGATATTAACAGCCTCAATATGATTTGTTACCGTACCTCCTCAGGGGTTTTGCCTTCCACGTCTTTGGCAATGTTCTCAATGTCGTCGCGGCCAAACTTCTCGTTGGCCTTTATAAACTGATTGAAGTCACGCTTTGTCCATGTTGTAAACCCTGTGAGCAAAGCAAATAATTAAATTTATCAGAAGGCATAATAATTTATTAACGAGATGTAGGAATCTTTGTTTAACACTCTTGATTTGGTATTCTTATTGTGCTTGCCCCCAATTCGTATCAGCCAACAAAAATCGACCAGTTCTATGATTTATCAGTGGCCAAATTCGAGTCAAACGCACCTACAAGAGTCCTGTTGATGAAAGATATTAAACAATTTAACATTTTTTTTACAGTTGGAATGAGTATTGTTGCGAGGGGCCAGAGATCTGGGTTCAAATCCCCGCCCCGTTTATGCACCAGATTCTTTCTGTTTCTGACTTGGATAAGTAGATTCGTCAAGAATGCAAGCTATTCCATCGTTCGAAACCCATGTATAACTGTAGGTTCCCCTTAAGGTAGTGTTAAGCCGGCCCGCATCGCATTGGGTGAAAAGATGGTTGAAACGGTAATTACAAATATAGCGGAAATACTTTTGCAAAAACAAAAAAAATATTCATCTCTCCATATAACATATAACTTCAAATTCCTAACCTCAAAAACTTGTTTTTTTTTTCGCTAAATTATTAGACCAAAAGTTGTTTGGAATGAGATACAGCATCGATTCTATTAATTTGATCACACTTTAAAAGACACCTCCTGTAGATCGAACCTTGCGTGAGGAGACTCTCCTTCTCAGCCAGCTCCTCGTCGGTGAGCGCGTCGGCTTCGTCGATCTTCCGCTGCTCCTCCTTCTGTGTCTTGGCCGCCTCCGCACCCAGCTCCGGGTTCCGAGGAACTTTGTACCTGCATCAAACCATTGTTTGATAGTGGTATAAAAGCCAAACCGCACTGATTCGACGCTTTGGTAAATAAAATGCGAAGCGTCATGTTAAACCCACCCCTGTATTACTGATTCGTGATTTGATATTTTATTTATATGACTGGCTAGTACTACTATGAAGTAAGCAGAGCCGACTAAGGGATTCATCGTTCGTGGTTCAGGTTCTACGTAAAACTCTGTTCCCCTTCCTTACTTGTGGTGGCAGGATTAACCCCGCATGGGTTTGTACCATCGCACTGAATGAACGATGTTCGAAGCTGCAATCCAAAGATCCTTTTTCATCCAGTACAATCTAGCTGTGCAATAAAAAGAAATCTGGAATGACACCTAGCTCCCATGTGGTGTGTTAGGCATTCATATCCAGGAATATTATAAAAAAAATACCTAGATGATATTATGTAATGCAAACAATCTCACAAACAGGAGACTCACCCGAGAGTCCTGCGGTAATGGTAGATCTCCTGGTCGAGGAGCTCGAAGAGACGAGGCGGAAAAAACTGGAAGTCCTGGACAATCGGCTGCTTCGGTGGTCGCGGCGCCTGCACTCACACCTCACTTTAATGCAACACCCCTCTAACATTCATCGGCGAGGATTTCTTAAACTAGTTCGATCATTATGGAGAAATTAAGCAGACCCTGCTATTGTGTCACATAACACTATTCCAGCAACTAACGATCAGATGGCTCTCTTTCCCAGTGGTAATACTCTTTCCCACAGTGGTAATAGCTTCTACTTCACACAATACTGAACAGAAAGTCGTAAGCGCCGCACGGGATAGTGCATTATTGACGTTTTACTACTGGATACTATGTATATCTGAGGCCAAAAAACAGTAAGCTACAGTGCGCTGTACAATGCTGAACACATTTCAAAGGATTGCAGATTGGACATAGGGCGTTGGAAAAGCTCAATCGCTGTCTTAATGTAAGTTGTTAATTTCATTACATTATATGCATCATTGTCTGCTTTTCAAGTGCATATGTTTCTCAAATATACCCGAATCAAAAAAAAGAAGGTGGTATTGGGCTATTATAAAGTTACGAATTTTAAAAAAGAAATAATTTATTATCATGTGTTTGCTCAGTGCAATTTCACTTTTGTGAAAGAAATAAAGACAAAGTAGGTGTAATTAGTTTCTAAAATATATCGATTAAGTAAAAGCTTGCTTATGCTTTCAACATATGTAGAAATTTTGCTTTTGAGGCTTCAATTTGAGGCGAACTGAGTACTAACTTGGTTATAAGCAGTGGTTGATTTTAATCGAGATGTCATTTTCGGCTAGCAACACTGGAAATAATTATTTATATTCCTTGACAGCAATTATTCGGTTTTAACCAAAAGGTTGCAAAGCCTGTTGAAGTCACACCATGCTTATGAAGGCTCACCTTAGGCGCCTTAGGCTCTGAGACGCGAAGCGCCTCGCGGAAGTACGCGTCTACCGCGTAGTTGGCCTTCCGCTCGCGCTTCGGCGGCTCGATCCAATTGCCCACTCCCAGAATTTTCTGCTTCTCCCTGTAGTCCTCGCCTGCCGAAGCCAAAATGATTATGAATGTAAACCTGTGTACATGCCTCATTCACGGGTATTTTTATGTAGACCACCACAACTCCAGCGGCAAATTCGGAAACAATGAAAATCTAACCGTTTTTCAAGAAAAATACCCAAGCATTGCTCCAGAATTCAGGTTACTCAAATACATGTATATGTCGCAGTGATATAGAAACATCTGTTATTTAGCTAAATCCCTAGATATTTATCCAACAGGATATGGATGGCTAATACCACACCAACTGCCATGATAATAGCCCATAGAGAATGGACTAATGGGAGTAGAATCCGAAACTCGTTTGTATGGGGGCAGTGTAGCCACTTTTCCAAAAATAAACGGAAGCGCCGGCGAGTGACTTCGGTAACGAATTCGCTTACTACTGATTTTGTCGAGTTCCAATGACACGTAAGAACACATAAGAATACATAAGAACATCACATGACGCTCTTTAGTGCAACAAACATTCTGTGTTGCGCATCCCGAATTCATAATTACAGTAAGAAAATTTCGGACTAACTCGTGGCTACGCTAACATCATATGAATGTGCCATATAACTTTTTTATCTAGCGCGGTATATAGCGTACACCAAGCCCTCACATAAGACGCCCATGGACTTTCACGGGGACTGCGAATACCATGCCGGCTGGCCAGGTGCATACGATGTTTGTAGGACCCCAGGTTGTACTTTTGGAAATATTCATGTTTTATGAAACTAGACACTGATAGCAAACACCGCACCTACTGTCGTGATATTAGCCTAACACACCACATAGGAACTAAGTGCCGGTAGCATAACAAAAATATATAAGGTGTCCCAAAATTACCTTCAAACTGGTACACAGATTCGCTGTTCCCCGGCGCATCCACCGTGAAGTCTCGCAGGGAACTCTCGCCCAAACTCTCCAGTTTCTGCTTGAGCTCCTCGGTCTTGGCCTCGCCCTTCGACAGGATGCTGTCGATGTCCTCGTCCGTGATCTCAGAGTCCTTGGAGGAGAACACGTGGTTGGCGCCGTGCCGGATCATGTTCAGCATTTCGTCCTTGTTGAGCTGCGCCTTGGTGTCCACGAGCCGGCCCGACTGGATCACGAGCTTGTCCAGGCGCAGCTTCACCTCGGCGCGCTCCACGATCTTCTCCTCGACCGTGTTCTCCGTGATGAGACGGAACACGCGTACCTGGACGGAAACGTTATTTTTATCAAGATGGACGTGGATATGGATATGGATGGGTAATACAACACCAACTAGTTGCCATTCCAGGACATTACCAATGGGATGCTACGAACCATCTCAGAGATCTTCAGTTTTACATGGTGCGGGCCAATGTACATCAATACACATTCAATCAATACACAATCGAGTTTCGGCTGCGACTCCCACCCTTCCATGCTCGCTGGCTAGGATGGATCACATTTCCACAATAACCCAACGGGCCTAACCTAACCTATCCCACCTGCTTCTTCTGTCCGATGCGATGCGCGCGGTCCATCGCCTGCAGGTCCATCTGCGGGTTCCAGTCCGAGTCGTAAATGATGACGACGTCCGCCGACGTGAGGTTGATGCCGAGCCCGCCCGCGCGCGTCGACAGCATGAACACGAACTTCTCGGAGCCCTCGGCGTTGTACTCCTCGATCTGACGGTTGCGGTCTTCGTGCGCCGTCTGGCCGTCCAGGCGGCAGTACTGGAATGTTCCGTGGACGGTTGAGATTTGTCATTCGGGAAATTGTAATTTGTCAAACTCCAGGTAAAAGATATAACATTCGTACACCTATGAAAAAATACTAGTAGATCTACTAATTTATTGTATGTGCAGTTGTATTATGCAATTTTAAGCTATGGAAAGACAGTCTCGCGAGGTATACAGCTCAGAGAGCCACTGTTAAAAAATTAACAGTTTTCATTATATCAAAGCACAGGTAACTTTCTACTGCCTTCAGTGGCAGTTGTCCTCGAGTATGTCGAGCATGCGCGTCATCTGCGAGAAGATGAGCACGCGCGAGCCCTGGTCCTGCAGCCGCGGCAGCAGCTTGTCCAGGATGCTCATCTTGCCGCAGTTGGTGACGAGGTGCAGGTCGGTTGTGTAGGGCGGGCCCGGCTCCGCGCTGTCGAACTGGTACGGGTGGTTGCAGAACTAGCACGGGTGATGTTACCTTGTACTGCCTCCAGTGGCAGTAGTCCTCGAGTATGTTGAGCATGCGCGTCATCTGCGACTAGATGAGCACGCGCGCCATCTGCGACTAGATGAGCACGCGCGAGCCCTGGTCCTGGAGCCGCGGCAACAGCTTGTCCAGGATGCTCATCTTGCCGCAGTTGGTGACGAGGTGAAGGTCGGTGGTGTAGGGCGGGCCCGGCTCCGCGCCGTCGAACTGGTACGGGTGGTTGCAGAACTAGCACGGGTGATGTTACCTTGTACTGCCTCCAGTGGCAGTAGTCCTCGAGTATGTTGAGCATGCGCGTCATCTGCGACTAGATGAGCACGCGCGCCATCTGCGAAAAGATGAGCACGCGCGAGCCCTTGCCCTGCAGCCGCGGCAGCAGCTTGTCCAGGATGCTCATCTTGCCGCAGTTGGTGACGAGGTGAAGGTCGTTGGTGTAGGGTGGGCCCAACTCCGTGCCGTCGAACTGGTACGGATGGTTGCAGAACTAGCACGGGTGATGTTACCTTGTACTGCCTCCAGTGGCAGTAGTCCTCGAGTATGTCAAGCATGCGCATCATCTGCGAGAAGATGAGCACGCGCGAGCCCTGGTCCTGCAGCCGCGGCAGCAGCTTGTCCAGGATGCTCATCTTGCCGCAGTTGGTGACGAGGTGAAGGTCGGTGGTGTAGGGTGGGCCCAACTCCGTGCCGTCGAACTGGTACGGATGGTTGCAGAACTAGCACGGGTGATGTTACCTTGTACTGCCTCCAGTGGCAGTAGTCCTCGAGTATGTCAAGCATGCGCGTCATCTGCGAGAAGATGAGCACGCGCGAGCCCTGGTCCTGCAGCCGCGGCAGCAGCTTGTCCAGGATGCTCATCTTGCCGCAGTTGGTGACGAGGTGAAGGTCGGTGGTGTAGGGTGGGCCCAACTCCGTGCCGTCGAACTGGTACAGATGGTTGCAGAACTAGCACGGGTGATGTTACCTTGTACTGCCTCCAGTGGCAGTAGTCCTCGAGTATGTCAAGCATGCGCGTCATCTGCGAGAAGATGAGCACGCGCGAGCCCTGGTCCTGCAGCCGCGGCAGCAGCTTGTCCAGGATGCTCATCTTGCCGCAGTTGGTGACGAGGTGAAGGTCGGTGGTGTAGGGCGGGCCCGGCTCCGCGCCGTCGAACAGGTACGGGTGGTTGCAACACTTGCGCAGCTGCATGAGGATGTTCTGCAGGCGCATCTTCTCTATCTTGCCGGCGCCGTTCACTGTGAGACAGAGTGATTCACTTTATATAGAATGCATATCACATTACGACAGATCAAAATTAGTTTTTAAAGTTATACATTAAAACAACCCCTTTCTGAAAGAAAAAAATTATGGCATTTTGATCACTTTTTTTTTTTATGTGACTGGACATGATGGCTAATACCACACCTTCTGTCATGGTATAAGCCCAACACACCACATGGGAACTAGGTGCCATGCCAGGACCTTCCTTATATTGCTCGGCTACATTGAACTGGATGGAAAACACGGACAATTTTCATTGCCGCTTCGACAAAATTCAATGCGATGGTACCAACCCGGGCGGGATTAACCCTACCACCTAGTAAGTAAGGAAGGGGACCTACAGTTTAACGTGGAATCCGAACCACGGCCAGCCTCTCTCAACGGTCTAATGGTCACCCATCCAAGACCAGACCGGACCCAGCGTTGCTTAACTTCGGAGAGCGATCGCCGAAGTGTCGCGCCACTGGGCCACTGAGGCTGACACAAAATGGTGAAACAAAATGTTTTAAACAAAATAATGTCTTCAGAATAATCTCCTGCTGTAGCATAGATTAAAGAGGAAGGTATACATAGCTAACGTCATACAATGTACAATTCAATTCCTTATTTTTGCTGGTACTGACATTTCTAACCAGTGCCATCTCCCTTAACTGCCAGAACTAGTTACACCTTTACTCCAGGAACTTTAGCCTTAAATCAGCACTTAGAAAAACATTAAATCCGAAATGCAATTTTTTTTCATGTGGACGTGTGTACATTAAGTTTGCAACATTTTGGGGGGTCCGGAAGATAGAAATAAAATATGAAATATGTTTAAAAAATGATATCTCCTAAACGAATTTTAAGAAATGTTATTTAAAAATGTTATATGTTAGCTAATTTTAGGTGTAATATTACTGTGAATTTGCAACAATTTCTTATTTACGGAACTGTGTAAATATAATGTTTTTGTACTATTTTCATAATATGTGCAAAGCAAATAATGAAAATTCTATTTTATTTTCTGAAATTGGAAACTGACCGCAAACTCTATATTCTGTGAAATTTGTAAAATGTTGCAAATATTAGAAGCACATTTTTTTTCATTTATAATTTTTACATTCACACAAAAGCTAAACAAAAACTTAGAAATACGTATAAAATCGTTCGTTCTATAGTTTTTAAAGAATTTCATTTTCTTTTAAATTTTCTAAAAAGAAATATAGCAATAGCAAGTTAGGTTCGCAGCATAGTTTTTTTTAGTAAAAACATTTTTTTAAATACATTTCCGTAATTACAAAATTGTTGCAAATTCACAGTTACATTACGCCTTAAAAGACTTAACATTTTTTTTTTTTTAATTCCGTTTCTAAATATTTGTTTAGGAGATATATATTTTTTAATACATTTTAAATTTTTTTTCTATCTTCCGGGCCCCGCTAAATGTTGCAAACTTAAGGTCGGCCCGTAAGCACCTGAAAATTTCGCCTCCCATACAAACGTAGTTTACTAATCATTTGAAAACCACTGTTCCAACTTACTTGATATTTGGTATCTAATATTAGGCTACAAATATCTGTGTCTGCATGCCTTTGTTTTTTCGGTAAATGTATTCTGGGTCAAACCACAGAGAAAACAAAATTCGTATGAAGATTTTCTTTTTGCATTCATTTCATTCGGTTTGGATTTTTCAAAAAAACAATAGCATGCAGACACAGATATTTGTTACCTGATATTAGATATTAAATTTAAATTTTATTTGAATAGCGGTTTCCAAATGATTAGTAAACTATGTTTGTATGGGGAGCATAGCTTACGGGCCGTTCTTAATGTAAGCATATGAACATGAAATTATATATTTCTGAGAAAAAAAAATCATTTCGGATTTCATGTGCTTCTCAAACCGTATCTATCCCGGTCTACTTCATTAAACTAAGCTTAATTCAAAATTTTGCCTAGCCAGGCGTGACGAAAACATTAAATTTTAACTATAAATTAAGCAATGACATTGTAAATAAAAAATGGCATTGATATTAATTGGATCCTATTTAATGTATTCTGAAATGTCCTGTGGAATTTTATTCTCCCTATTCAACACTGGTATGTCGTTAGCATTCTATCCTTTCCTCTATCTTTGCCTATAGTGTGCAGTCATGAATTCACCTTGAATAACCATTGAACGGAGATGACGACTCACCAACATCGATGTCCTTCATGAGCACCTTAGTGTACCACTCGCGCTGCATCTTGCTCAGCCCCACGTACACCTTCATCTCCTTCTTGGGCTTCAGCTTCTTCTCCACCTCGGCCTTGAGCCGCCGCAGCAGGAACGGCCGCAGCACCGCGTGCAGCCGCGAGATCAGCTGGTTATCGCCCAGCGCTGCGTTCGTGTTGAACCACGAATCGAAATCCTGACGACACACACCGCTTTTCAGATGTCAAGCCTATGGTTATGAACCTCGTTCTAGGTACGAGTTGGGTGTATTGCTACGCTACCATCTTTTATGAGAACAGATACACTGCTACTTAGTGTTGTTTATATTAAAATATAGATAATTCAAAATTCTCACTAGTTCTTCAACGGAGAGACATTATAATAAAAAGGTGTACAAATTTCAACTATGCATGATTCATTAATTTATTTTATTACATTATAGCATACTGTGCATCACATATTGGCTTTTTCATATATTAGGGCATTATTTATTTAGGGTTGCTAAACTCAACATACATACACACTGGTGCAATTTTGCTTTCGTGAGGTACTTTCGGCAAGCGTGATTGAGCAGTGAGGTGATTTGAAAGAATCACCCCAATAATAATAGCCTGAAGAATATTTTAAGTGCCACAATATATTTTTTACTGGCGATACTGAATTCAAAATGTTTATGCTACATGTCTCGTGTATTTAACTTTGCGTTCTAAAAAATAGTGACATAGTAATCAGATTCTCAGTTTTATTGAATTAAAATTGTTTTATGAGAAGACAATGTTTAGCTTTTTCAACCGACTTAAAAAAAAGGAGGAGGTTCTCAATTCGTCGGAATCTTTTTTTTTATTCCTTCCATTGGATATTACGCTTCAATTTGTGAAACAATATTTTTGTCTGCCTGTTCAGCGAAGAAGAACTGACAAAAAAATTCCCAGGGGTTTTCCGTAATGATTTTTTATAAGATACTAACAAACTAGTTTACAAAGATTGATAACTAATGTTCACAAAGATCATGTTATTTAGGTAGACAGCAAACTCTAGAAGCAAATAATTGTTGGTATAAAAAGCCGTTATTTATGATACAAAGTTGTATTAAACAAAAGTACTCACATTGGAGGAGTTGAAGACGTCCGGCAGCAAGAAGTTGAGGAGGGCCCACAGCTCGTGGAGGTTGTTCTGCAGCGGCGTGCCCGTCAGCAGCAGGCGGTTTGCCGTCTTGAACTCACGAAGGAGCTCCGATAGCTGCCGTCACATAATCACATTCATATTTTCAATGGGAAAGTTTTTTTTAATGCAACCTGACATGGATAGCTAATACCACACAACTATCATCATGACATTAGCCCAATACACCACATTCCAGAAGGAATTAGGTGCCATGCCAGGACCTTCCCTTTATGAGCAAGGCTACATGGATGGAAAACACGGACAATTTTTATTGCCGCTGCAACCATAGTTTCATCCAATGCGGTGGTAACAGCCTGGGCGGACTAAACCCTTCCACCTATGTAGTACAGTAGTAGTAACAGTAGTAACAGCTCGCATTCACATTGTTACCCAATTACGTCTCAACGATTGAACAAATTAGATTTTTGGATATAATGCATTGTGGATCAGATTTGCAATGGATTATTATTATTATCTACACAAAACAGATGTAGGTTGCATTGTAACAAGTTCTATCCTGATTTGAGATGCATTTTCCCATATTTTAATGTCCTCAGTAGTAATATCACTCTTTTTCCATTACATATAAACTGGTACGTCTAGACAAGAGATATATTTTGTTTGGGATCTTAAAACATCCTGATCACTGTGGCAAATATTTTCCAGAAAAATAATAGGATAACTCCATACATGTATATCAAATAAGGTTAAGATTTTGTCATGCCACAACATTAGGTTATTAAGTTAAGTAATTTATTTATTAATTAAGACTTTTCACATTGTGGGTCGTTGTTTCCTCGTAGTTCTTAGTTCTTTGCTTTAGACCGTTCTACCAATGTAAGTTTGGCAGTAGCATTTAGGTATGAAATCATAATTGTGTTATATCATTTATGTGGACAAAAAAAAAAGACAAAAAAAAAATATAATTTATAGACCAGTGAAGTTTCTTTGCGGGTTCTTCTTCACTGGTTGATCGAATCCGCGGATCAATCAAATTATGACATGACTTAGTGTAGTTTTACTACCAGAAGTTGAATAAATAAATGAAATGAAATGAAACCTAGTTTCCTAGGTGTGATATTAAGTAAATATATTTTTTCGTACTAAGCAGGTACGTCACTTATTCCAAGGAATGTGTTATGTATGTATAATCGACCATCCATGTATATCAAATAAGTTTAAGATTTTGTCATGCCACCTAATTTCCTAGGTGTGATATTAAGTAAATATACTTTTTCGTACTAAGCAGGTACAAACGTCACTTATTCCAAGGAATGTGTTATGTATGTATAATCGACCATCCGCGGGTATTGCGTCTGGTATGATTTGCTGGTTCGGGTCCAGCCTAGCAGTATATACGTAAAGTAGTTATTTTTATCTGGGCTCTTTCTTCAATTAATGTGTCCTTGCTTCACGGTCGATTATACAAACATACATAACACATTCCTAGGTGTGATATTAGCCAGTTAGTCCAACTCTATAAAGAAAAAGATGAATAAGGTAAATGACCTTTGACTTCTCGTTCTTGATACGGTGAGCCTCGTCGATGACCATGTAGCGCCAGTTGAACTTCTTGAACACGGACTTCTCCCGGATGACCATCTCGTAGGACGTGATGCACACGTCCCACTCGCCCGGCATTAACACCTCGCGGATGAATACGTTCTGTAATCATTTGAAAAAGCGTCACATTCCAAAACACTGTTGGATAACTTTGCAGTTTGTTGTCACAGGCCGCGCGTCCACAATGGAAATGCTGGTCAGGTTTTATATCACTTTTAGATTTCCCTTAAAAATGATTCATAAGAAATGTTGCCAATTTCTATAAATTAAAGTACTTTGGTTAAAAATGCAGAAGGTTAAGGAATGATTAACTTTTAATGTTTACACAATTACCAATAAATTGATAGCAGAAGTGAGCCATGTAACCAGCTTAATTCCATGGCCAAAGTAATGAACAAAGGACTACATCACTGGTTCAGCAGTGCGTGTGGTTTTTGGCGGAGAGTTCAACCGCCAGCAACACATGGGTTTTCAGTGACCTTGCGTAGGAAAACGACATCAGGAGCATGTATTCTTGTGACATGATTTTTTTCCTGAAAAGTACCTTTTTAGGCTGGGCATGGCTTCATTCATTACACGTTCGAGCATCGTTCTAAGCCTGGTCACTATGGGTAAATTAATGACTAGGCATACCAACGAATGCGATACAATTTGACAGTTGAACAGAAGAGAAACCATACTCACCCTGGTTTCCTGGTCACCGATGAGACACACAGCATTGAGTGAGGGGCACCATTTCTTGAACTCATTCATCCAGTTCTGCAATGTAGACTTCGGCACTATAACTATGTGGGGCCCCGGAACATTCCTGCAATCATATTAGAAGGTATGTAACCAATCACTTTAGAATAAGGATGGAACAGTTATGCACCTGACCAACTGGACCAATGGGGTGCACGGCGCAAAGCTTTACCACCAGATGGCGCCACATAAAACCCTATGCCATGCCTATGACCGATGCCAAGCTATCACGTAGAGGTTATGTTTACTCGCGAATCACAGGCAATCACATTGTCCGTGTTTTACATCCATTTTAAGGTAGGTATTCATATTAACTCAATTTAATTGGTCAACAACCTACAACCTTGTAATGAAACCGTGGCATAATTTTATGTGGCGCCATCTGGTGGTAAAGTTTGGCAGCCGTCCTCCCCATTTACTATATCGTTTCTAAAATTCCATAAAATCATTGATAGTAGATATTTTTTTATGCAGTCGCAGTATCAGTCTCCTACCTCCCCCCTTAAACGAATAATACCCAGCAGTTTCCAATTAAACTAGGAGTAACCAAGTTGTCTGACGATAAGTATAAACATATTATCAGAGAAAAAAAATATATACAAAATAAAGCTCAAAGATAAAAACATTGGTCACTATTTAACATTATACCCCACCACATGATGAGGTACTGACAGTGGAAGATGGCTCACCTGAAATTCTTCATGTAGCCGAGCAACGAGATGGTCTGCAGAGTCTTGCCGAGCCCCATCTCGTCGGCCAGGATGCCGTTGATGCCATTCTCATACAGCGAGATCATCCAATTCAGTCCACGCACCTACCGGAAACACCCATTTATCCATTTATTGGGCTTCTAAGCTGGTGTTGAGATAATCTCTAAGGCTGAGATAAATAGTCATGAAAATGAAAATGTGTTCTTTGTCACATCACTTTGACACATTCTGTATGGACGAAAGCTCAAAGTAATGCAAATTGACATAACATAGTACCATTTTTCGTTAGTCTTAGTTTCTGTTACGACTATTTATCTCAGCCTTAGACTAATGAAAAGTAGTACTTTGTGACGTCACGTTGATACATTTTGTATGGACCAAATCTCAAAGAAATGCAAAATTACGTCACAAAGTACTACTTTTCGTTAGTCTTAGTTTCTGTTACGACTATTTATATCAGTCTAAGACTATCAGATCTAAGGCTATCAGATCAGTTCACTCTTTACTATTGCAATTCTAATCAATTTTACCATAGTTAAAATGCGAGAAATATTAATATTAAGGCCGAAGGAGCCGCAAAATAATGCTAAAGAGAAGAGATCCATCAGATCTGCTAACATGGGCCCATACTCTATTTACTTACAATTTGGAAAACTCACTGCCATGACGTCGCAAATAGTTTGTAGCAATCTTTTTAGTGTATAAATATGGTAGGGGTATTCATATATTATCTTACTGAATGCAATATTGAATGCATTAACAAGGCCCTAAAATAAAATATTTTAAATGGAATCACAAGTCATTTTCTATAGTCATTTAGGTTGAAATAAAGGGTAAGCATTGGTTAAATAGGTTCTTTTTTTTTTGCACACTCGGATAATTTTTAACAAAACAGATTAAAAAAAAATATTTAGATCATAAATGAATTATTTAGATCATGCAGTCCCTCTTGCAAACCACCCGTCTTGCATCATAGCAATATGCCTGGATGGTGGTGTCAACAATACCTGGTAGTCCCGCATCTCGCCGCCCTTAATGTACGGCGGTGACGCCTCAAATCGGAAGATGTTGAGCTTGGCGTTAGTCTCCGCCAGCAGCTCCTCATCTTCCTCCTGCTCTGTCTTGCGATGCCGGTGACTGTACACAAATTTGTCATGAGTGTCCACACATGCATAGTTCTTGCACATTACTTGGAAGAGTCTGACTAGGTGAACTAATCGAGGCCGAGTTTTTGCATGTAAACTGGTAATCCACTCCAGTTGAAATTATTTTTATTTGACTGGAGACAGGTCTGAGAGATACAACACAACATCTATCAACGGCTGCCTGCAAGCCTTAATAAATGCTACAACGTCGAAGAGCGATAGACCGCAGTAAAAAAAATTAATTTCAGTCGTAAACAAAAAATAATCAGGTCGAGTGACGTTGTCGTCTCTTGCCTTTGATTGAACTATAACACAGTAGAGAATTGGTACCCTTGACCTGCGATAAACTGCAATCAAGGAATTGATATCCAGACCACTTGCAGAGGTACACGGGTAGGTGGCGGCTTACTGCACCATCCCCTGGCCCTAGCCGACAGTCTTGCGTAGCAACTCAACAAACGTGCACATATTTAATGTTGACATTTATGATCTTTTCACGTTCGTAGCCATAATCTTCTTTTGGTGCTTAAAATGTAAAAAAAACGGTTCCAAGTAATAATTTGACCGTAACTTTGATAGACAAAGTGCAAATTCACAAAAATATCAGTAGAGTTAAGAGCCACACTGCGATTTTGAAGATCTTTGGGATTGGTAGATCCACGGTCGGTGAAATTAGGAAGAACGAGAAAAGACAACTTCATGAGATAGACAAAGTGCGAATTCACAAAAATATCAGAAGAGTTAAGAGCCACAATGCGATTTTGACGATCTTTGGGATAGGTAGATCTACCGTCGGTGAAATTAGGAAGAACAAGAAAAGACAACTTCATGAGATAGACAAAGTAAGAATTCACAAAAATATCAGTAGAGTTAAGAGCCACACTGCGATTTTGAAGATCTTTGGGATTGGTAGATCCACGGTCGGTGAAATTAGGAAGAACGAGAAAAGACAACTTCATGAGATAGACAAAGTGCGAATTCACAACAATATCAGAAGAGTTAAGAGCAACATGCGATTTTGACGATCTTTGGGATAGGTAGATCTACCGTCGGTGAAATTAGGAAGAACAAGAAAAGACAACTTCATGAGATAGACAAAGTAAGAATTCACAAAAATATCAGTAGAGTTAAGAGCCACACTGCGATTTTGAAGATCTTTGGGATATGTAGATCTACCGTCGGTGAAATTAGGAAGAACAAGAAAAGACAACTTCATAAATTCAAAAAACCCAAAAAAGTGTTTGCTTTGATAACTCATCATAGCCTATGTTTTTGCCCGTTCGGATAATACAATTTCTTAGAACAAATGGTGGCTGTTATCATAAGACTTCAGTAAAATGCAACACCGGATTATAATTAATTTAGCAAATTATAGTTAAAATCAATACTCACTCAACACCATCATCCTTTATAGGTTTTTTGGGTCGCCCAGCCTTGATTTTCGGTGGGCTAGCGGTGGCATTCTTCGACGCGCTCGTCATGAAATGGGAGAAGATCTCCGTCTGCTTCAGTAGGTAGTCGAACCGCTTGGAGCGGTCGGTCTCGATCTTGCTCTCGAAGTCCCCCTCGCGAGCGCCGCCCTCGCTCCATGATTCACCCTAAAAGTAATAGTTTTTTTCTGTAGTCAATGTCAATGTTGAGAAGCTAATGTTTTTTGTTAATATTTAGGCTAATATTGTTACTTAATAACAATTGGCTCTTAATTTTGTATAAACATATGTTTGATATATGCCACAAATCATTCAGATAAACATACACAGCTACTACATATTCATGAATACAGTCCCAGCATTCAATGACTGCCTGGAGCGTTAACGCCTAACCTTAGCACATTTAAAAAGTATTTAAAAAAACATTCAATGAGCTCATAAATATATCAGAAATTTGAGATGAAGACAATGTCCATGAGCACACGTGAAAATAATAACCGTCTCTTGCAGAAATTATGACTAAAACAAGGTGTAAAAGGCTTCATTTTCGTTACTACAGCCAACTAGGTATTACGCTGAAGATCCAAGTAAGCCAGTGTACCCACATCCAAAGACCAACAATTGAAAGCGCCCAGTCGGCATGCTGATATTTTGAATGGAAATGTGGACACGGATAGAGCAGTAATTGCAAAAATTCACCAGGAGAAGATATTTCGGGGAGTCTTACAGAGTTGTCTCCTCCAGCAGTCTCAGGGGCCGTTTCCATAGCCTCCTCTGCAGCGGCCATCTCTGGAGTCACAGAACAGTGCGTCTCTTATGGAATATGTCCTAACAAAAATTTTTATGAGAAAATAAAAGCTTGTAAAAAGTGACGGCCAAGCAGCCGCGAAACTCAGCAAGCAAGCAAACGCGAGTGCGGGGGGGGGGAAGCAAACGGGTATTAGGTGCTCGTAGTATAGCTTTCGAAACTTCTAATATAAACATTTTCAATCACCGTATTTAGGGCCGAGTGCACGAAAGAACAAAAATCAAAATCAACGTCAACGTCTGATCAAACACGTCGCTTTGTGTGGACAGTAAGAAAGGAACTCTATGCGGATCACTAAAAGTGACGTGTTTGAACATTGATTAACTCGTCCGTCTCTACGTGCAACCGAGGCTTAGAATCAAAGAATCAAAGAAATCTAATTTGATTTGTGTTTATGCACATAAAAACAATGAATAGTTAACTGTAACATAAAATGCATCTTCATTGTAATCTGCAGCTTGAAGCTTTAGGCGAAATTAAATTTATACTTATAATTTATTTAAAGCTACCAACCTCGTATTTTTTTGTAAATGAGAAATCAATTTGCTTTATGTTTCATATTCATAACACTAAAATTCATTTAAATCACAGAGATTTTTGGGTATTTACGATTTTCGAAATACTCCAAATACGAAAATGACAATTCCTGCGAATCTAGTTCCGTTAGACGAATAAGAGTTTACCCGGCCAAACACGAGGCTGTCAAGTTGACGTTCAACGGCATCTTATGGAAAACCATTGTTTGGGTATCCGCACAATATTACCAGATACCTTTTCACTGTCTGACCGCAGTATACCTAACGGAAATTGTAGAGGTTTAATGTTAGGAGGTTAAATAAAATTACGGTATTTGTTCAGGTCAGATTATTATTTGCCAGTTATTTGTAATGCAAAAGTTAAAAGGTGCGCACAACTTTTTATAAAGGTATATTTATGGAAAATGTGATACCGTTTCTAGCTGATACTGCTAACGTCATATCAATGTTGTATAGGGATAATAAACATCCACAGGATGCGTTGTAATTCACATTTCAGGATCCATGAAATGGAAACCAATGACACTGCACTCGGATTTGTCATATTTTATAATTTTATCATTAGCCAGTTCGGCAATCCCAGCGAAGAACTGGCAAGAAACTTCGCTGTTTTTTTTTTCAACGTCCACTTAGGCCGGGTTGCACGTACCGTCGTGCACGTCAACATCACCGTCAACGTATGATTAAAGACTGATCAGTTAAAATTTGCGTTGCACGAAACTTAAACATTACTTTGATCGCTGATGTTAACCCCTAATCGTAATCACTCCCGACACATTGATCACCGTCAAAATCACGATCAAGTAATAATTCAAAGTGTAAAAAGTCCCTATTTTTACATTTTTGCAGTCTTATTGGACCTTAAATAATAGGCAAACGTCGCCATTAATAGAATACAAACTTTGTTTTTAGCCTGGCACTCGGTTCCACGGATTAAAAATTTCGGCGCCAAATCTATGTAATCTATGGTGCTACCAACAGCTGATAGCAAGCCGACATATTGGGCGCTAGTAGCGCAACCCCGCGGCTCCAAGAGCAACTGTTTTGTTTGTTAGTACGAATGATTGACGCTAGATGGTGCTGCTATTGTGTCTGTCTCTTTCTGATAATATACTGTGAAAGAAGGACAGTACTATGTCAGCTCAGGCCGTGCTGAGAGTTGCCATACAGCAAACATTTTTGCCAATTGTTTCGAGGGACTATTTATGGTCTGACGCCTGGCAATTTCATATGATGGGCGATTAGCCGTCACATCATCGTCAAATGTAATCAGTAACGGATAATATTTTACGAAGCGTCGTGCACTCCGGCCTAAGTTTACAAAAGTATAAAGTACAAACAATTAATATCATATGCAACAGTTCATGACAAATATCAGTTTATTTGTAGAGACTATGCCCACCATCTAACATGTTGCCAATTGGAGCAAGCCAGTCCCCACAAACAGCACCCGTTCACGAGCATCACGCCGGGCTCAGCCATCGCCTCTGTCAACCATATTTTAGGGAAAGAGGAGACCCGAACCTAGCGTCGCCGCAAGCAAAGACCTACTCCAGTGACAACATGAAAAAGTAGTGAAAACTTTCATTGACATTACTTAACTTATATTTATAATGTAACGTTTTCATCCTTCCTACCTGAGTAAAATTTTGAATCAAGACTAGGTTTACTGACGGTGTAACTAGTTCCGGCAGTGAGGGGTGATGGCTCTGGTTAGTAATTTCATAGTATCAGCGAAAATTAGTTGTTTTCGGGAGTTTAGAACGTTGCATGACGTTAGCTATTAATACCTTCCTCTTTAATCTTATGTCTATAGTGTCACAGTGACGCGTTAAAATTTGTTAAATTGTAAAAAAAAGTTCTAAAAAACCGGTACTACGAATAAAGTACTTTCATCTTTAATCTGTAAACGAGCATAATAAAAAAAAATGGATTATTTTTTTTGTGAATGTAGATTCAAATGCGGCACAAGATATATCTAGAGCAGTATGCTTACTCAAGTTACAAACAAAAAGTATGGTTTTGTTAATCATTTTTAGATGTTTCCACCGCTCGAATCGCGTACCCTGCTACAGCGGTACAGTGTATATATTCTTTGGTACAGACATCGTTCATTGTCCTCCACAAACCCGGCAAGGGCCTTTACGCCGCTGTCACACATCTCGAAGCTGAGGGCCTATTCAGGTAAAAGTGTGTTCGAATTCGTCGCTAAATATCAACTCATAGTTTATGTTTCCACACTTCTTGAATATCATTTTAGTTTAGTAAAAATTTGGTTTGTCCCATAAATACGTTGGAAGTGCAAATAACAGTTCCTTTATTCCGTTAATTTATTTACCCTACTGCCTTACAGGGAAAGGCGACCTACGACTTGACATGGATTCCGAACCATGGAACAGCTCGCATTCGTGACCACATGCATTTTTCCAACGAAATATCAAGTAAACCAGCCGATAACTACGATGTTAGGCCTAATTTTCTGATGCTTACGGGCCTACCTTACGAAGAAGCTATGTCGCTACTTTATAGTGCATTCTTAGCATTTGGTTTGTGTAAGTACCTATCTACGTAAGCATCAAAATGTATAACGTTTTCTAAGCGGATTACCTGATTAGGTACCTGACCAATTACGTACATAGGTACGAATCGGCCTGTTTTGATCGCACTTGGGTTGCAAGACCACGAAGAAGGTGGTAAGAAACCATCCGAAGCCTACTGAATTTCCCATACGCGCCACTTCTTACGCGCCCCGCTTGTGTCGCCCATCTCTACGCGGCGCGACGCAATGGCGTCGAACAACGACGACGTCACTCGCTGCCCAGCGCATAAACACCAAATGTGTGATATTTTTAGGAATGTTGATTGCTCGCTTCCTGTTTCCGGCCGGTGTTGGCCGCTCCGCGTCGCTGCTCGTATACGACCACTCCGATCCGACACACGAACATGACACGAATAGGATGTTTTCGTATCTATGGCAGTGGATGTTCTGTTTTCCTCCAATCGCGATGTGATAACAGTAATTCTGCTTCTTTTTATAAAGGAAGCTTCTTTTTAACCGACTTCAAAAGAAAGGAGGAGGTTCTCAATTCGTCGGAATCTTTTTTTTTTAGATCCCACATTTCGCCAATCTCAAAGTTCATAGCTATATACCAATATTACCAAGGGCTTACTTCAAGAATGCATAAAGTAATAAAAAGAAGATTTTGACGTAATGCATTTATAGCCTTTTTCATCTACTGCTGATTAGCTTAATCACCACATATTAAGGGCCTTTCTAAGCAGCTTGCAAACAATACTAGTGCAACTTTAGTAATAAAGGCCATTCAAGTGTCAAATAAAAAAAATCAGGACTTGGTGAAAACCAGGCCAAATGATGCAATTTTGTTTAAATCTCCAAAAACACACTTTATCGTACACTGACAAGGTTCAAAGATAGCGTAATATTTACATCCTTAACAAATGCGAAACTTTTTTTTCTAAACTTTAAAACTTGATTAGTATCTCAATACAACTTTTTCTGACTTAATCCTTTCTTGAAGTGAACCCTCGGTATGAAGTTAATGGTTTTGAAATAAGTTGACACCGAAAAAGAAGTATTGAAAAAAAAAATACCGCACGTTGAGATGGAACCCAGGTTGTTCTGTCATAGAACTTTGACCTAGATCTAAATCTTTGGGTCAAATATCTGTTTCAAACAAAGATTTAGATGTCTCGATTTAGATCTCTGGATTCACATGCAAGTAACTCCTCTGTTTTCTTAAACTTTTTCGTTTGAACTACCATTGAATCTACAATCAATATTGGTGCAATTTATGTGAAGAGCGATTGGAATGTGTTTCTGCAGTAGGTACTAAATATTTACAACAAGATAATCAACACTTTAGTAATAAGGGCCCTTTAAGTGTCGAATAGATTCAATCGGTTTTCACCAAGTGCTGATTTATTTTACTAAAGTGCTGATTATCTTGTACTGCATTGTATCAGCACTTCTAATTTTCACCAAGTGTTTATTTATTTTAATCGACACTTAAAGGGCCTTTATTACTAAAGTCCTGATTATCATGGACTGGTATTGTTTGCGAGCTGCTAAGAAAGCGATAAAGCTCATCAGCAGGTAGGTGAAAAAGGCCCTAAGATAAACGTATTCATATAACCTTAACTGCAACCACTGAGTGAGTACTAAGCATAATTGTCACCTTGTCGCTTTAGTATACTAACTCATGAATAAAATGTGTAAAACATTATCCTTCCGTCATTTACTAATTCCATTTTGATTTATGAATGATTAAATAATTTATAGGAAGTACACCGCTCTCGGATTTGGCATAAGTATTTAGGTTTAGCCAGTTAAGAGGATAATGAGGTGATCGAGTTCCATACAATGGCCCGCGTGCCCGATTGCTCACTCCAATTAAGAAATATTTTTCGAAAATTTTGCACATTAAATAAATCAACTCAGAGCTATGTCTGTACGTTTTGATTTTTTCATAACTTATCTTGTATCCATAATATAAGCTGAAGAGGCGACTGCCATTAAACTAGCGAAATTGTCTTCCAGGCCCTAAACGGTTCCCTACCCCTTAAAGTTGTCAGAGTTAAATCATACATTTTCTCTCGAGAAAGCTGAGAAAGCATATGTCAGTATGTTTTTATTTTTTTGTACTTATCTGTATTTTTCAGTAAAAAAATCTAAAATGAAGGTAAAAAGACAAGTTTTTTCCAACGTTGTCAGCCAATGTTACCCAATCTAAAAGGTAAATTAAAGACATTAAAACATACAGACGTACATTTTAAAAATATACATTAGAATCCAAAATGTTCAAAACTTGTGAAACAGTAATCACCCGTAGTATGGGGAATTGATAGGGTAACGACTCTCTTAACGTCCCCTAGCTTAATAAATTATCTATGATTGCTTGTACTACTCGTGAACTTGCATACATACTACAGTCGAATCGCGTCGTGAAGTCACGAAGTTCTAGTATTATATTCTGTGGTGAAGTCTACAACGCAACGTACCAATTGCGACTCCCACTCAGCCGCGTCACGTCGTCGTTGGGTCGCTGCGCGCTGCTCTCCCGGCGTCAGGTAGGGTTGCCACCTCTCCCGGATTTCCGGGAGTGTTCCGGAATCGAACCCTAAAATTAAAATTGTCTCTGGAGTATTTGAAAATTCTCCCCGATTTTTTTAAATTGCGGGCAAAATTCATTAGTCCTTCCAATGCTTAATTCTAGCATGTTTTTTTCCGTCGTACCGATGGGTATGATCCATATTTTTTAATCACCTGCCTGAAATCAGTACTTTAAAGATGGCAACCCTAGCGTCAATGCACAGCCAGAGCGCGGTGCCGCATACTGCTTCGCGCAAAGATTTCGTAAACTTACTGGTGTCCACACCACGCAAGCCTAAACGGCCTTCGTGTGGAAATATTATTCACGCATAACTCAGGGGCTCGGGGCCTCGATCCTTTTGCCAGATGTTAATGGGTCTATTCCCACTTTCTCTTTGAGTTGGATACATGCATTTCGCCATGAATGCGAGCTCTTCCAGGGTGTCTGAGTTCAAGTAAAACTTTAAGTATGTATCATCGTATTGAATGAAAAGATGGTCCAGAAGTGCATACTTTACATTACAGGATGCTTTATTTTTCTCAAAATCAACTAGTTCGATTCCCGGCTAAGAAAACGGTTTTTCCAAAAATCTATTAGTGCAGTTTTAGTTTTTATCAAAATCGGCCTCATCAATTCTTTGAGTGTTTTTCACAATTTCTTATAGTTTCGGATTTGGAAAAATCGTTTTCCTAGCCGGGAATCGAACTCTTTGAGAAGCATTTGTAGTTTATGTAGCTGCCGGAAACACTCCCCGAGATCACTACGCACTTGGCAGAATCAGCCGTAAAGTTGGAGGTTTCAGCGGACAAGTCCGTCGTAGTACGCTCGCCGGACAAATACACTATTAGTTTTTCTGTGGCTTGGTGTGTGACCACCACCACAACATGGCGACTGCGAGAAAATACTTACGTGGAAATATTTTATAATCCCTTTTGGCGGGCATCTCCCAATCTTGTAAAATAAATATACAAACTTTGCTGACCATCACCAACTGAACTCACTCCGTTGAAGCCGTAAAGTTATCCACAGGATTAATAAATACATACATACCTTAAATATAATAGGTGTTTGACTGCGGGGGCGTCGTTGTCGTGGAAACGACACTCTTGCGCAGCCTAACCGCTTCCGCCGCCGCCTCCGCCGCGCCGCCCACCGGCGAAAGTGAGGCATCCGCGCGTCCGCCCGCGACGCGCGCCGCCGCGGCCGGGCCGGGACATATCAGCATCGCCTCAAAAACTGTGTGAGTCCCATAGGTGCAAATGCGCTAAACCGAGCAGTTTTTATCGAAATTTATTAAAACGTACTTAATTTTCAATCTATTCGAAATGCAATTCGAAATAACTTAGTTGTAGACGATTTGTAGGAACTGGCATTTTGTTCGCGGCTATTATGTAAAACGCTATTTCTTGCTCCTTGGAATAGCATGGAGCACTCTGCGCGAACACAGCCAGGGTCAGGGAGGTTTGACAGTGACAGTTCTTGTGGACAAAAAGGTGGGTGTTGCCACTTTATATCAAGCATAACCTACCTCGATAAATTAATCGAGCTTTCTTTTTGTGCTATCACATCAGATAAAAATCCTCGTCTAAAGTTCTTATCTCTCTAGCTCGACAAGTATCCACTTTCATTTGTGCTCCCGCTGCAGATGTCCATACAAAAAATGTGCTTCCCTTTTTTATGGATGACTAATATAAAATTCGCTTAACACAAGCCGGGCGGGATTAACCTTACCACGAAGGGGGGTCCGAAGCACAGCAGCAGCAACATCAACGTTGGAAAAGGCGAGAACCTGAGCTGCGCCTAGAGATGCTTCACCTCGATCATCAAACGGAAATACATCGCGCCACTGGGCTATCTTGGCTAACGAAGGACCATGTGTCGTACGAGGGTAATGTGGCCACGCTCACTCCAGAAGGAGCGTCCTAACGAACAACACTTTACAAGAATGAGTTTGTAAACAGAGCCGTGCCCTGTTTGCTCTCGTGTCATTTCCGAAGTGCTATCGACAAAGCACACAAAACGGTCGCTGCCCGCTTCGTTCCCCGTGCGTCGCGGTCGCCGGCAGCTATCCCGCATTATCATGCGCGCGCACGCGCCGCGCCGGAAGTCGCGCAACAAACATGGCCGCGCACTTAATTCAAGATGGCGACGCGCTTACGATGAATCGATAATTAATCGCGACAACGATTTCATATTTCTTTTGATGGCCACATAGGTATGTGCTTTTAAGGTGGTCATTCCATCTGGTGAGCTAAGCGAACATTATAACTATACATTTTTATTTGTATAGGTATACCTAACCACCATAAATGACGCTGAAGGCCGCCTATTCTTCACAGGAAGACGCCAACCACTGAAATAAAGTACAAACGAATACAGTTCTTTATTTCCTCCATCAAAATACACACTCAAATTCGTCAAAAATATTCTTGTCTGCCGCATCGATTAAAAAGAACAGACGAAATACTTCGCCGGGTTTTTTTATAGTTAGGTACCTACTCACAAACTAGTTTTTGGTTCCTGAGTCCCCAAACTCCACTTATTTTCACGCAGGCAATGCAAAAATATATTCGGTACCTACAATGAGCACTTCTGGTCTCTTGTGTGAAAAACCATTGGTTCGATACCAAGGTGTCGGTCGCATGGAAATATGCATGATATGTCCGAACACAGGGCCGTTTTCGCAGCCCCGCGTGCCCGTGAAAAAAACTTAAATTTTGCACTTTAAATAAAGCAACTGAGAGCTGCGTCTGTACGTTTATGACGTGCATTCGATTACCGGCATACGCCTGGTTCCACCACCTCCCGCTACAAAAATCCCAAAGTTTTCTTTCGGCTACAATCGCAGGCGGCGTAAGGGGTCCAGGAGCGAGGGGGCGATTTTGGGCATAGTCCCTTCGATTTTGGTTTGATTGGGAGGTATTAAAATCAAGAAAATATCCGCGGGACTGTGCCTCCATATATTTTTGTTTGTTTTCAGATCCTGGCGTATGCCATATGTCGTCTTCTTTGACTATGCCGAGTTCAATCAAAAATGTATCTATCGATGATATTTCAAACGGAATATTTCATGAAATTTGTAGATATTAAGGCAACATAGGAACCTAGAATGACCGAAATCGATAAGCTATCGTTTTATGTTTTTAGTTTCCATATTAAGAACTTTACATATTTATGTTCAACCGATTATATGAAAAACTTGGCGTATGGAACAATTTAACGATGTAGATCAATAAAAGTTGGTCCTTGGCATTAAAATTCAAGCCTTAAACTGGTTTTAAAAATTCTGAAATACGTTAACTCCTACAACATTCGAACATGCCCAGCAGCTTGAATTTTAATGGAAGGCCCAATTTTTATTACTCTAAATCATAAAATGGTACGATGTCAAGTTTTTCCGATAACCATAGTTGCAGAAAATTGCTTATTAGGAGAACGAATAACATGAAATGTTCAGTTATCGGATAGGTCGTTCTAGGGTCCTATCTTCAGAAAATCAGAACTAAGAAGTTTTGCCCCAAACCAAGTGCTGAGTCTGTCAGGTCTAGATTTCTGTTTCATGACTTAGGCAACCGTTGATATATGGCTCACTCTAGTCCGACGTCTTTGTAGAGCTTTGTATTTTGCCAGGGTCGCCCTCCGCCGCGGCGGCCTCAAGCCAAATCCAGTCCGAACGGCTCACGTCCAAGAATCTCCTTCTTCACATGGAGGAAAATACTTCGTCGGGGGAAACCCGACCGCATTAGGAAATGTTCGTGTTTTAGTAGTGTTTTGACAATGCGTTTTACCGTCTTTTGTTTTATCGACAAATTACAAAAATATCGAGGTGATCAATTTGTGGCGTAACTTGTGGTTTAACTATCCGGAGTTGAGAATAGATAAAATTAAATTAAGTAGCGGTCAGGGGAGTGAGCGATGCCTCCGTTATTTCGCGATGTCGTCGCAGCGCGTCGTAGTGGGGCGGGGCGAGGCGGGGAGGGTGTCGGTGGAGCCGCGTGGGCGGTGACGCGTGCCGCCCGCGCCGCCATACCATGCCGCTACCACGACCTCCGTGCTGGTGCACACGCGACACGGGGCTGTAGCAAAAGAAAATAGTCCAATGCACGTACTTATCTCGATATTAAAAAGAGAAAAAGATTAGGCCAATTTACTGTCAACAATTGAAGAAGGCGAGTACCACAGCCTAACTATGTTTGATTGTTTTCTGTTTTGAAAATTTTATTATTACTTAGTTATTTGTTCTGTTGTTGAAATGTTATCTTGTCTATGAATGAAGAATTTTTATTATGTAATGACGTATATCTTTATTTTCACATTATAAACGTATTATACGTATACATATTTACATATTTACTTTAACAAATCAAAAACCCAAAAATAATACCTCCAAGCGCGCCGGTGGGTACAGGCCGAGGTGCAGGCCGTGGTGGCGGCGCTCTCCGGGACGACGACGTGAGCTAGGCTTCGAACGATGGATGGTGGTCTTGACACGCAGGGCTCCACCACCCCCATCTCGGAGAGCCGCGCATCCGCCGAACTGCTAGGCGCCAGCACGCAGAATTTCTTGCGCACGGGGCCGGGTGATGCGCCGCGGTCCTCCGGTGGCGGAGGTCAGGTGCAGGCAGCAGCCCGCCGACCTCAAGCACGCCGGGGAAGTGGTGGGTCCCGCATAAGGTGGTAGCGGGGCCGTGTCGGCTGGTTCCCTTTGCAGGGAGCCAAGGTGGTGGGTGGCGCAGTTAGTGGTGAGGATCTATGGCCGCAAGCTCCAGTAAGGCTTGTCACATGGGATTTTTGTCGAAAACCTTCAGCAATAATGAAAATTACTTAACAATTAAATTATTTTCAGTGTGCGAAAATTTTCGACATCCGTCACATGTGACAGCTGACCATTTTATTATTATTATTATATTATTACTAGTAAGTAGGAAAAGGACTACAGTTTTACGTGGAATCCGAACCACGGCCAGCTTCAAGGGTTGAAAATGGTCACCCATCCAGAACCCAACCGCGCTCAGAGGTGCTTTACCAAGCTTATCGAATCGTAAGGTCCCGCCGCTGGCCTACCGAGGCTGACCGAGGGTGTATCTATAGATGTTTTAAAGTGTTCGAACGACATTGAAGGCCTCTAAGGCAAAAGCAGTGAACATCGCGACCGCGTCTAGTGGTAGGAGGGCAGGCAGCCAGGTAGGCAGCGGGTACAAGTACACCCACGTCACAGAATACCTATGCCCACGTCCTGCTAACAGGCCAGCTCTCTACCTCGCCAGCCATGCCGTCTCCGTGGTGTCCAAGCCATTAACGACACGGACGGAACAACTTCACCTAAGCTAGGTGATTCGCATGCAAATATTTGTGCCCGTCGGTTGGTGCAAAGATTTACATCTTTGGAGGAGGGAAACATTTAATCTCCTAATCGTCTTTCGATTTACTTATCTGAGTGGTCAGTCCGAGTTATCACCTAAATTGGCGTTTACGGAACTTCGAAGTTAAGTAAAAACGACAAACTCCATACAAGTTTTTACTATATATTCTGTGATTTTACTTCTTCAAGCTGTCAAAGTCAAACTCGGACTTCCGATTTACATGAAAAGGACTGGATTTCCCGCTTTCGGAGCGGGTCTCTCCCGCATTCCCTCGCAGTTTCAGATTCGCTCCTACCACCCGAGCTTGCTCCACCTCATATATTCCAAAAAGCTAAGTTCATGACAATATTTAACTTACACTAATTTATTTGTGATTTTGTTTTATGTTAAGCGCGGCATATGGCGTACGCCAGGATCTACGACGCCCATGGGTTTTCGAACATTCAAGGGGGCTGCGAAAACCATGCCAGCCGGCCAGGTGCTTCTTCACAGCACGTTTGAAGGACACCAGATCTTAATTTGTGAACCTCGGTTCATTCCATTGTTTACTGACCTTGTAGATAAAGAATCTAGAGGATCCTTTATCTAGGAGGAGGAATAGAGAGATGAATGTGTGCATGAATAAAAACCCTAAAAGTCAACTTAGCAGATTCGAGATTTAATTGACATATGGGTAATTTATTAATGCATCTCATCACATTGCGATTTATTTTGCGATTATTTATTAAACACATGACAAATACATACATTTCACATAACAGAAAACCAAGGCGTAGAAATGTAGCAAACTTAATTACAATATGGAAAAGAAAAAAAAACAGACATTTAATTAACTATGGATGAGTTAACTTTCAAATAGCCTTCCAAAAATGTCGTGCACACTCTCTCAAACGTCCTTCGATATGAGAACATCAACCCGTGGCATCGATCCATAATGGAGGAACGAATACCCCTATGCAACCACTTTACAACCTATGAATTGCTTTACTAGTGATGTTTCGTGAATGACCTTACATTCCATTCACTCAGCGGGGTAGCTGTTCCATTCATTCACTAATTACAATGCCCCACAATCACTTGGTCGGGACAAGCGGACGATATGATTCAAATTGTTGATTAGACGATTCAAACGAAACAGCATCTGTACGATCAATTGACACCAATCTGTTCGTACAACATGCTCGTAGTACAATCGTCACTTTACGGCCGTGTCCGCAGTGCATGCGGCTTGACAACGATCTTTGAAACTAACGTACGGAACGCATCGCCCTTAACGCCACAGTAGGCATTGGCATTTGCAAGGAAAACGTATGTGGGTCAAAGTACAATATGTGGAGTCTAGGGTGATGGGTCATCATGTCTCATGTTTTTTGTATTATTTATAACAGTACTCGTTAAGAGTGATCGTTATATTTTCATTATCTTATGCAACCTGACAACGTGTAATTCTTGAAATTTCCTATTAAAACCTCGATCAAAATTTTATGAAAAAGTTATAATATATCATACTATAAATGCACTGAACCCATTAAACCCCTCCAGAACTAAAGGACGGCAAATACACCATAATACATATTACAGAACCTTATGGCGGTTATGTTACTTTATGAAAAAGAGGCTTACACACAGTGTGTCGATAAATGATGCGACCTTTCAGACATATGGGGATGATGGACCATAACATGTTTGGTCCGAAAAGTCGCGACATTCATCGACATATCGTAAGTCGTCTTACAAACACAAATACGAGTGTAACCCAAATAAAGGTGTGTTTGTTGAGTGCAGAGTGTCCTAGCAAATTTTCAGCATTCAGTTGTTCCCCTCTGCACTGAACAAAAATAATTAAATATTCAAGTACGCATTTAGTCAGAAGTGGTGTGTATACTGAATAAATATATGTACTTGCATTCAAATGGCTTGAAAAGGTAAGCCGGTTTATACGTAAATCGAACACGATCGCTATTTGTATGCAGTTGTACGCATTATGGACACAGTCTTGTCCGACACGCTCCTGCCAACGAAGCAGAACCAAAAAGCATCGACAAAATGCAGATTAAAAAACCGGCCAAGTGCGAGTCGGACTCGCACACGAAGGGTTCCGTACCATCGTAAAAAATAAAACAAAAAAATCACGTTTTTTGTATGGGAGCCCCCTTTAATTTTAATTATTTTTTAATCTTACCTATTTGTTGTTATAGCGGCAAAATAAATACACACTCTGTGAAAATGTCAGCTGTTTACCTGTTACGGTTACTGAGATACAGCCCTGTGACAGACGGACAGACGGACGGACGGACGGACAGCGGAGGCTTAGTAATAGGGTTCCGTTTTCACCCTTTGGGTACGGAACCCTAAAAACTTAAAGGCAAGCTTAAAATTCTAACTAACTAACCCATTTCTAACCAACTCGGTCTAACTAACCCGTTTGAAAAACTGTACGGTTCTTTCAATAGATAAAAAGAACATAGTTTAGGACTATGCTAACCTTTCATATTACTTCTTTGCGGACCTCAGATCATAGTAATATAATAAATTAACTAAAACACGGCCAATTCCGAATCGTGACTAGTGGAATTGCGTCAATTAGTGGGAGAAGTTTATGCCACGAAGATATAATATTTAGTGACATACGGTGATAATTAATTCGAATGTGTAATACTGCACTAAGGACTCTGGCGGGCCGTATTGAGTAAGTATGCAGGTAAATTGTACAAGTTTTTGCAATTCCAGTGTTGGCTGAACAATTTTGGTGAATCCGTCCGCTCGACTGCGAGCAGCTAAAACTGGTCGCGATCAATGCTCGCGCCAGTGTGGACGCACCACCACGCGGCCAGTGCTTGCGCAAGAGGGGCACATCCTCGCGATAGTACGCGGACAGAGTTGTTATTGTGGCCGCTTCCTGGCGGGTGATTGACGACTGCCGATACGGAGCGGAATGCGGCGGCGGCGGCGATGGCGGCCGGACGTCTTCGCGGCACTCGCTGACGATAAGCAGGCATCGGCAGCGAAGAAACGCGTGGGCAGCCGAGTATTTATACCCCTCCGCGAATTGAAAGAGCGCCACCGCAACCGAATTATTGTTACAGATAGAAAACTGGATATAGCTTTGCCGGTAATTGTCTTTGTATTTTTTATGCAGCCTGACATGGATGGCTAATACCACACAACTACCGATATATGAGCCAAATTTCCCGAAAGAATAGGTACCTTCCCTTTATGAGCACGGCTACTTAAACTGGATGGAAGACACGAACAATTTTTCATTACCACTTTGACCATCTTTTTATCCAATGCAATGGTACCAACCCGGGGGGATTTAAACCCTACCACCTAGTAGGAGAAGAGGACCTACAGTTTTATATGGATTCAGTGGCGGACTTACCAGCAGGCTGAGTAGGCTGGAGCCTAGGGCGGCAGATTTTAGGGGCGGCAAATTTTGGGCCGATTTTTTTATATTTCCCCTAAAGTACCATTCCGGCCGCCGGAACTTTTGTGGCCTGCATAGTCACAGCGCCTTTTGATCGACTTTCAGATTTTTGTGGCCCGATAGTACTGTTTTGACGTCTTGATATGTGCGTAATGCATATTATTATTTAAACAAATTAATATGTAATTTCACCACTTGAATATTTTTTCTACATTTTTTGTAGTCGCGTTTGTTTGCGGCGCGAGAAAGAATGATATGATCGCTAAGTGCGTCTGGCTGAACTTAATGAATGAGCGGCCGCTGCGGGAGTCAGTTGAAGAAATTATTGTATGATTTAGGAACTTTTAGCTGAGTTATATGAGGAATCAAGGATGTGGAAGTACCAGTTACTACTTATCGAATACCGTTTGCGATGAGTTTGTTCTTATGATGAGATTGGAGAATAGAAGGGCCAAAATCTTTGATAATCGATTCAACACCAAATATAGCACATGTTGACAAAATAAGATACGGGTAAACCGTGAACCGGATAAGAAACAGGTGAACCGTGTGATAGAATTCTCAAGTTTGTGGTTTGTCTCAAGGTTGTGATTCCTCTCAGTGGGTGCTAAAACTGAAGAAATGTTTTCTGCCATTATTTCGGAGCTCAAACACTGAGCATAAATATTTAAGACTGTCGTGGACCATCATATGATAATGCCGCGAAAATGTCTGGTAAGTATAATGGCTTACAGGCTATAATTACAAAGTCAAGCCTCTTTTGCTTTTTTCGATCTTTGCTCTAGTAGTATCTGCGGCCGCTGAATCATGCACAGTGCACGCTTCATGTTGCGTAAAAATAAACTAGGTTTTTTTTTGTAAGTTCGACACAACGGGGAAACATTTTTTGACTCAAATCTGGCACGCTAAAGAGAGTACATTTGTAACGTTGGTCAACTAGAGAGGACGCATACAGAAGTATGAGAGATTATTGGCACCAAGTCGTTAAAACTTTGGAATAAATCAAGGATGATTGTACCGAAAAATCTCTAACCCAAAACGAAGCCCAGATATACTTTTAAATTTAGAAAAACTGAGAACAGTGGTAATTGCTATTTTGTGATTTTTTTAAAATAAATAAACAAAATGAAAATTTAAATTCATGCTTTTATCGTATATTTGATCACTGTTGCCAATATTTACGAATCTATCTGTCTGTAAGTGTTGTGCAGCTGGACGTGAAAAAATGAGTATTTAAAAGAAAAGGCTATTGAATTAAGAATGTCGAAGGATTATATTTATATGGCATTATATTTCCGAGAAAGGAAAAATTATAAGATGAAACACCCGATGAAGAAATGAGAATGAATGAAAGTGATAATTTCAAGGTTAACACATTTCTCGTCCTCATAGATAGACTCTCATGCGAATTATAAAAATGGCAGGAGGCCTTCAACAGTTTCAATAAATTTTTTAATTACCGACCAAAATGAGTGCATTTTCATCATCAAACCTTCCGGAAACAGCTCTTTTATTAGAAAAAAATCTTCCTACTAATTTAGAGACTGTCTTAGTTTTCAATGCTACCTTTCTTCTGAAAGAAATTGGTAAAACTAGATTCTGGAACACTGAATAGTCTATCTTTGTTCCTGCAAAAACAGAATTTGGAAAAAAAAATATTCGAACTTGAAAAAAGCGGTTTACATGACTCTATGTACACCAGCTAAATTTTTTTCGGGTATGAGAAGCTTAAAACGCGTGAACAATTATCAAAGATCTACCTTAAGCCAAGAAAAGCTAAAACCTTTAGCTCTTTTATGGATAGAGTCAGAACTAATGACAATATAAAAACCGGCCAAGTGCGAGTCGGACTCGCACACGAAGGGTTCCGTACCATCGTAACCACAAAATACAAAGAGATCTCGTTTGTTGTATGGGAGCCCCCTTTAATTTTAATTATTTTTTAATCTTACCTATTTGTTGTTATAACGGCAAAATAATTACACACTCTGTGAAAATTTCAGCTGTCTACCTGTTACGGTTACTGAGATACAGCCCTGTGACAGACGGACGGACGGACGGACGGACGGACGGACGGACGGACGGACGGACGGACGGACGGACGGACAGCGGAGGCTTAGTAATAGGGTTCCGTTTTCACCCTTTGGGTACGGAACCCTAAAAAATCGCGCAAAATGCATTTGTTAATTAAATGCACATTGTTATGTTGGAAGAAGCGCAATAAAGAAAATGTTTTATTACGTTTACCGAATGAAATATAATTGTGTAAGTAGTATTTGCGCATTTTTATTTCTATGCATTAGTATTTGAGCATTATTAGCTTAGAAATTTACCCAAAAACTATTTCTTGTGGAATCTTAACGCACACCACAAGTCATTGGGTTGTAAAAATATTCTAGGAACTGACTCATCGATCTCCTAGTTTACAATCATATTTATTAGAGGAAAAAGGTTGTGTAATTAGAACGATAGTGCAAAAATAAAAAAATTAAAAGATTTAATTTAATTAAAGAATTAATATGATTTTGAACTAGGGTATCGAATTGTAGAGGTCTGTAGGGGCGGCAAAATTTGGATAGCCTACTGGCGGCAAATGCGTAAGTCCGCCGCTGTATGGATTCCAAATCATGGAACACACCACGGGTACAGCTCGTGGTCCAGGGGCTAAAGGCTAAAAACTTGCCTTTCATGCGAGAGGGCTGAGTTCAAATCCTCGTCCCGATCATGCAGCACTTTTTTTTCTTTTTCCGAGTTGGATAAGTGCATAGAACTTGGAACCAGTTAATTTATCATGCGAAATAGGATATTTTTCACATGTTTTTGATGTTCCTTTTGCACAGTTCCTTCGTCCGTAATCGATACCTTTTTCTTCATAGTTTTTTTAATTTCAGACAATTTTCACTTTCTGTTTGTACATAGGTACTGTCTACTCTACATGGATTGTGTTAACTGCTCGTAATGAAAATGTGTTCTTAAAAAAAATACATGCTCTATAATTTAAAGAGCTCATGTCAAAGTAAATAGCTTAACGATTAATAGAGGAGAAAAAGAATATCACACGACACTGTGACGACATGATGGCATCTTACATAACTTCTGAATGATCCAAATCGGTGACAGGTTAAAACTATAAACGTTCCGGACATGCATCCTAAATATGAACACAGAAATAGTGATAGTGCTTCCTGCGCTTCATGACGAATAGCAGAGTCGCTCAACTACTGACGGACGCAGAGTCACTCAGACTGAATGTATTCTTTAAAATCTATGAACCTCTGAGCCCGCCACTAAATAGAGTATTCCAAATTGTGACCAATGTTTTTAATTAGTGTTTACCGAGGGGTCAGTCTCTCAGGAAATCTGATGTACAATTGTTTGGTAATCTCAAGTAATCTTAGTTGGAAGTCTGGGGAATCTTAGGTAATCTGGAATCCCAAGGAAATCCTTGGCAATCCTATCAAATTCATAGTAATGTCGAGGAATCAGCATGACCTTTTTTCGCTCATCCGAAATCCTCGCTCAAACGCACCTTATTTAAATATTTTTTTTGTTTATAGTAGTAATCTTGTAACTATTTCTTAGGAATCCTGCGATTGTTTGGTAATCCTAGAAATCTTTGGTACACCCTCAGGAATCTTTGGTAGTCCTTTAGAAACCCCTGTGAATCTACACTGAAATCACAAGGTAATGCTGGTTATAGTGACTACTGGTAATCTTTTTTCTTTTTCTACTGGTAATTATTTTGGCTCAAGTGACTGACCCTTCGGTGTTTAACTTTGCGAATTATCCCATAAACATAACAATTCGAAGGCTCACTTCAGAAATAGGTCACAGGATCTTCTAACTTGCAATTGCCATATGCAAATTTGAAGCCTAGGGGGCAATAGAGTTGAGTTTAGGAGATCGTGACCCCGAGGGGTCTCTAATAGAGATGAAATTCTGCAACCCAGCTTCTTTGAACGGCTTCCACCCATATGGTTCATAACTTTAATGTTACTTTTATAGCTCACCACGAAATTAGTCTTTCAGTTTACGATCGCAACAGACGGGTCGCAGCCAATATCGCTAATATTTTAGTGCTATTTACTTATTATAATATTTAGTATTTAATGCATCGTAACAATGATTTATATCTTCTCTGATTTCGATTTTATATGTAAATAATAATCTCAAATGTTTTTTACTGAAATACGAAATCAACCTTCATACGTGCTTTTTCCAAACTTTGTAACTCAAGCCACAATAACATTCAAGTCCCCATCTCAAGAATGTTCAGGGGATTATTGTCCGTATATCGGAAGGTTTTTTTAACACGCTTTTTATTAGCTTGGGTTGTATCTATGTATGTATCTATGTAACGGAATCTTTGAACTTAATTTTCACCAGTTTCCAGAAGTCTGATTAATTTGAAACTTTGCATACTTATCAAGGACCGATGACAATGCAATAATTTCATAACAGTATCCCATTATCCTTATTAGGACCACCAGGATAACACGCTTTTATTATTAGCTTGGGTTGTATGTATCTATGTATGTAATGGAATTTTTGAGATTAATTTTCACCAGTTTCCAGAAGTCTGATTAATTTGAAACTTTGCATACGTATCAAGGACCGATGACAATGCAATAATTTCATAACAGTTTCCCATTAACCTTATTAGGACCGCCAGGATATTATTATTATTAGCTTGGGTTGTATGTAACTATGTATGTAATGGAATCTTTGAGATTAATTTTCACCATTTTCCAGAAGTCTGATTAATTTGAAACTTTGCATACGTATCAAGGACCGATGACAATGCAATAATTTCATAACAGTTTCCCATTATCCTTATTAGGACCGCCAGGATAACACGCTTTTATTATTAGCTTGGGTTGTATGTAACTATGTATGTAATGGAATCTTTGAGATTAATTTTCACCTTTTTCCAGAAGTCTGATTAATTTGAAACTTTGCATACGTATCAAGGACCGATGACAATGCAATAATTTCATAACAGTTTCCCATTAACCTTATTAGGACCGCCAGGATAATTATTATTATTAGCTTGGGTTGTATGTAACTATGTATGTAATGGAATCTTTGAGATTAATTTTCACCATTTTCCAGAAGTCTGATTAATTTGAAACTTTGCATACGTATCAAGGACCGATGACAATGCAATAATTTCATAACAGTTTCCCATTAACCTTATTAGGACCGCCAGGATAATTATTATTATTAGCTTTGGTTGTATGTAACTATGTATGTAATGGAATCTTTAAGATTAATTTTCACCATTTTCCAGAAGTCTGATTAATTTGAAACTTTGCATACGTATCAAGGACCGATGACAATGCAATAATTTCATAACAGTATCCCATTATCCTTATAAGGACCGCCAGGATTAATAAATTCTTTTATAGATCCTCTGTAGTGGAGTAAAAGAGACAGAGCTAGTTATTAAAAACACGCTTTTATATAAGCTTGGGTTGTATACATCTATGAATGTAATGGAATCTTTGAGATTAATTTTCACCAGTTTCCAGAAGTCTTTAATTTGAAACTTTGCATACGTATCAAGGACCGATGACAATGCAATAATTTCATAACAGTTTCCCATTATCCTTATTAGGACCGCCAGGATTAATACATTATTCTATAGATCCTCTGTAGTAATAATAACTAATTGATAAATCAAACTAAAAAATGAAAAATAAATAATAGTTTAAAAAAACTAAAAAAACACGCTTTTATAGCTAACCGAACCAAAAAATATAAAATAATTTTTAATTTTAAAGAGTTTATATCACAGTAGTAGAAGATCGAACAATCAATCAGAATTTATCACCTCAAAATAAAATTATAATAAAGTTTAAGTTATTAACAAAATAATTCAATTCAGCAGAAAAAGCGTGGGGTGCATTTTACTACTTTTCATAACTCTCCTCTCATAGATAGTTGCCAATAGAATGATTGTTACATTTACTTTATCAAGCACCCCACGCTTTTTACTCTGAATTGAATTATTTTGTTAATAACTTAAACTTTATTATAATTTTATTTTGAGGTGATAAATTCTGATTGATTGTTCGATCTTCTACTACTGTGATATAAACTCTTTAAAATTAAAAAATATTTTATATTTTTTGGTTCGGTTAGCTATAAAAGCGTGTTTTTTTAGTTTTTTTTTAGACAGAGGATCGGAGCGAGGAAATGCAGCGAGCTCTGCATTTCAATCTCTCTCTCTCTCCCTCAATGGCCTCTAGTTTTTTGTATGAAGAAAATGTTGATGTAATCTTTTATATTTTGTAACTCGTTATTAACATATTTTCAAGTCCAATAAGATATTTCCTTTTCCTTAATCCCCATTAAAATGTGTGACTTGCGCTCTAGCTAAATATAACGAACGCTAGCCATATACTGGCGTTTACGCCAAACCGATCAACTAGCAATTTCAATTGTATGAAGAATAGAATAGCCCGCGCAGTCCGAGTTCGATCTGACAGCTAACGCATCGTCGCCCGTTGGCTTCTTACGCCAACTTCGCATTTTCATACAAATCGGCAGTCCGAGTTTGATTTTGACAGGTTGAAGAATTAAAACCACAGAATATTTACACAGTTATAAAAGTGGACCGTTGATTCGAAATTCCGTAAACGCCAGTCTAGGTGAGAACTCGGACTGTCCACATTAGACTCCCAACGATGAAGTGCTTCATCACTCTCCTCATCAATAACTCTCATAAAAATCCTGTGTCTGGCATCTGTCAATCTAATGTTCTGTGGTCTGTTTACATGCGAACAACTTATCCTGATAAAAAAGAAGTCTGGGGAAAAGCTAAGCTTAAGTCAGGCTTTTATTATAAAAAAAAAAACGGTATGGGTGACTGTGCTGAGGACCAAAGGTGCTCAGAAAAGCCAAATACACCTCGCCTCGCGAAACCAAGCTCAGCGAGGCATCATACCAGGAAATTTGCTGTGTTTGTTCGATTTACGGATTTGCTATCGAGTTTGTTCAAATAACGCTTGAAAACTCCCAGGTTATAGGTATGAGGAAAGGCACCCGCCGACAGTTAATGCAGACAGAGCCTCAGGCAGCATTTTTTTAAACGGAGTGACATGGTGTCCAATGAGTGCCCAAATATAACTACGTACCCACACATTCGAACAGTCCCAGGCCTTTCCAGGAAGATAGGCCGCCCTCGCTTCGGCCGTCGCGCGTCGTGACTCTTGGGGCGGAAATCAATGGCGGCGGCGGAAGCGGATGTGCCTCCTCCGCCGCATCGACGTAGAACCGACGCGACGCCGCCACCGCCACCGCCGCGCACCGCAGCCGACGCCGCACGGTTTCCGCCAGCTTTCTCGATGCTGCAGGCGGCGCGGCAGGACGCGAGCGCAGGAAATATTAAACTAAATCGGTCGGGTGTGCACAACGCGCACTTGATGAAGGTTCCGTAACGAAGAGTGTCTTGGTGCATACGTATGAAAATATATCAGTTTAAATCGTTTGGATTAAAGTCCCGAAATGTCCACACACACAATTTTATCTGATGTTAAGTATCTTTTCCCAAGGTAAATGTGTGTATAACTACGAAAACAACTTTACAATTTTTTTTTAAAGTGGGAACTTTAGTAGGAACGCGCACAAAATTAGGGATAATTTCGTGCGAGCCAAAAGATTGCCAGCGATGACTTCATTCATAGAACCGCATTCATTGACACATTTTAGAGCCTTACCTTGTTGTGTGTTAAATACAGATTTCTCTATTTACTATTTAGATTCTTAAGTATTTCCTTGTTGTGTGTTAGATACAGATTGCTCTATTTACTATTTAGATTCTCAAATCTTTCCTTGTTGTGTCTCAAGTACAGGTTGCTCTATTTACTATTTGGATTCTAAAGTCTTACCTTTTTGTATGTTTAAAATACAGATTGCTCTATTTACTAATTGGATTCTAAAGTCTTGCCTTTTTGTATTTTTAAAATACAGATTGCTCTATTTACTATTTAGATTCTAAAATATTGTCTTGTTGTGTGTTAAATACAAATTCCTCTATTAACTATTTTTATTCACGAATTACATAGAACACATATATGCATACAGACCAAAATAATACAAAATCCCTATTTGACTCTCATTTAATTATGGAAATGTTCCAACGGGACCCTCGATAAAGCGCTCCGCCCGGCGGCAGAGCGTCATTGGCAGGATCCACATGACGAGTCCTGTTTCTGGATCTGGCGGCAAGGAAGTGACGAATTAATCACGGAAATACTTATCCTGTTAGCCCCAGAGCTGACACATGAAATTATATCACTGTAATTAAGGATAATTACATGTACAGCTGTCGCTAAATCGAGTGACGTTATTTAGAGTTTACAATAACGACACTCGATGTAGCGACAAACTCCCGAAAACGTCGAAATTACTTGACTTTGTTTGGTTTACCTTGTTCTCCATACAGTCATACACTCTATGTAGCAGCAAACCTACTCTAAATAACGACAAAATTCACTACGCTGTTATTTGTATCGATATTAATGTTTGTCATTTGTACATTTTCTACGTTATTAGTAAAATAATTCGATTTTTAGGGTTCCGTACCAAAGGGTTGCCAAACGTCGTCTGTGGCTCAGGGACTTCAGGCCAACAAGGGTTCCCAACAAGACGGACAGCTCGGCGCTGAATTGAGCCCAAGGACGACAACAGGTACTGGTCACTACCTTCCCATGTGTGACTACAGTATTCTATCACCGGACTAATCTGTAATTTGTACAGAAGTAGTAGTTGTACCAGTGAAAAGAACCTTATTCAACGGTATAGCGTCAATAGACACACTCTGTGAAAATGTCAAGTGTCTACCCGTTACGGTTCATACAATACACCCCCTGATAGACGGACGGACGGATAGCGCAAGCTTAGAAATAGGGCTTCGTTGGCACCTTTTAGGTACGGAACCCCAAAAATGACCTCGAAATTTAATTATGTTAGGATCTATGAATCACTTCTTTACACCGAAGTCCCTCTTTACACAGTCTCAGTCGACCACCTACGCCTAACCCTTCCTACATGCTGCGTGACTGTGTGCGTGTGCCTTAAAATTTGCAATAAAAAGAGTGAAACCCACGGCTATGGAGCCGAATGCTGCCCCATAAAGGAAATGCCATGTGGGCCCGATCCGATTCACAAAAGCACAGTTCAGCGTTAGAAAAGTGTGGATAGGCGCGTGCGGCTAGCAGAACAAAAATATTTTAATTGCATTCATTTAAATGGGACGGTTCAAGCGTAATATACTATTTAAGTACGTATGTTACGAGTAATCAAAATTATTTATTTACACAATAGGTTCTGATAACTGGGATATCTGTGAAAAACGCTTTCCACCGATTTTTATTGCCGGTTCTTCGCTGTGATAATGAAACTGGCTAATGATAACATATGAAAAAATCTGTAATGTAAAAAAAAACAATATATTACGCTTGAAACATTTTCTTACAATAAAAATAATTCTTAATTCATAATAAAAAAAAAATTCTCAGATTCGTTTGTTTATAAAACGCTACCCTTATTTATAAGGTTAATTAATCCTTCTTGGATTGAAAAAAAAAAATATTTTAACGTACCATTCTCTAACATGACAGACTATAGGATAGTATAACTTATCAAAAAAATTATGTATAGACGTAGCTCTCCTTTGATTTATTTAATGAGAAAAATATCAGAAAAATATTTCTTAATTTGAGTGAGGAATCATGATCGAGCCATCGTATGGAATTCGATCACCTCGTTATCCTCTTAACCCCCTTCATGCTATATACTAGTTTAATTGCTCCTTATATACATTCACCACAATCATCAATCACTTCATTCTACATATTTCTATTGCATGCAAAAAATGTGCAACAGATATCTCGACAGCTTAAAAAAGAAACGTTTTATGGATCAATTTATAAGATTACTTAAAATTTTAATAGGGTGGCTCGTAAGAAAAAAATTATAAATAGGGACTTTTTTAGAAACTTAAGGTATAACACAAGCGTGAAACAGATTTGGCTCAGATAAGAAAGACAGAAAAGTTGTTTGTTATGACAGGAAGTATGTTTTAAAGGTGTTTGTTTCTAAAGACACCATAAACAACATTTGTAAAATGTTTTTCGGCACTTCCACGTTAATCTATCCACGCCAGGTGCTCTACGAGCGGAGGGCGGCGGGAGCCGGGAGGGGGCGCGGGGGGCCCGCAGGCAGGTACCGCACCTGCCGCGCCGCTGGCCCCCGCACCCCCTCCCGCCGAGGCACGCATTCCCCAAGCCTAGCGCCTGCTGGGCGGAGCTGCATTAGGGCTGCCATGAGTCATTAAATCAGGACAGGACAGACCGAGGCCCTGGTTTAGGGCAACCCTCGCGCCATACAAATGTACTTCAAACAAATGTAATAATATGTAGTGAAACGCCTCAGCAAGTCCATATAGAACTCCAGACTGATAATGGATTGTTAATAATTTTTATTTCATCATTTATTTAAATAATAATAAATTGTACTAAATAATATAAACCTAAGATTTGTTATATTAATATATACTGTAAATAATAATAAAAAAGTTGATTTTTCACATTAGAAATCTGAAAGTAATATGATTTCTAGATATAAGTAAAAACAAAACATATAATTCTATTTGCTTTATGATTTCTACATTTAGTCAAAAAAGTTCGGAAATGGACACCATTTTTCGCAATGTATTTTGTATAGAAAAAGGAAACATACATTAACGAAAATGGGTTGATCCCTAGACAAGGAATCATTTATTGTAAGAATGATACTTCTTATCGTCAAACTTAGTTAGTTTATTTGGGGTGCCTCGTCCAACTTTGCGATTTGGCTAGTACCGAGGACTTCTTTTATTTATAGTTTTATAGTTCTGATTTTCTGAATTCATAATACTCAATATCTGTCAATTAATTTTTTTTCATACTGTATCAAATCTGCTCACTGCTTCATTTCCTGTTTGATTGATTTTGTAATTACAATACTTTGCTAACTTTGAACTGAGATTTTACGTATGTCGTTATATGAAAGGTATGTTATTTCAAATCGTTATGTGTACTGAATACTAAGATAGAGCGAGAGCGCAGTGGCTAATCTTGAAAAAAAAATTTGACTGTTTTCAAATTCGCATCACAGAATATGAGCGATATATCAGTTTCGATGTTCAATTCAGTTTTAGAAACAGACAGAAAAACATAACATACTTATGAAACATTTAATCTACCGCGGTGTCAAGAAATGACAATGTTTTTAAAAATAAAAATGAGAGCTACTCTCTGCACTCCTACTATCTATGGCATCCCACTTTTTTTTCGTTTTCGAGAAATTAGTCCGTTTTAAAAAAGTGCTGTTACTAGAAAAAAATGGAGCTTGTCGAAGCACCGAAATTAAAAAAACTAGCAAATCTGGCCACGACAAATGGCACTAAAATTATTCCTTTTTAGCGATGGAACTTGAGCATAAAAATGCAATTTTTAATCGTAACAGCAAGCATTAAAAAAAGCACTGGATTAACCACAGAAATCGGGTTTCTTTGGCATTAACCATGTTTTACAGGTATGATCAAATAGTTAATAAACTCTGCGTATGATAGTAAAAGATATTAGATTTTCTTTGTCATGTCATGTCATCTTAGCAGCCCCTGCTTAGTTGAAGCACCATTTCATATTTTCATAAATCCACTCATTCCTGACGTGCGAAATTCATTCAAATATTTGGGTCGTGAACACTTCCAAACTAAATCAAATAGAAGCAAAAGGAAAATATTAATACACATTTTACCTCATTTCTCCCCATCCTACCTATATCCGGAGCACCCGCCGCAGAGAATCAGAGCACCCCTTGTGGTTGACATTAGGCTTTTGAGAACGAACTGTTTCTCAAAGTCATTTCTCTACCGCACCGCCAGGATATGGAACTGTCTGCCGGCAGGTGCCTTTCCTCATACCTATAACCTGGGAGTCTTCAAGCGTAATTTGAACAAGCTCGATAGATGGTGCGTCGCTGAGCGTGGTTTCGCGAGGCGAGGTATTTTTGGCTTTTCTGAGCACCTTTGGTCCTCAGCACAGTCACCCATACCTGTTTTTCATAAAAAAAGAAAAAAAAAGTGATTTGACCCAAAGTACATTTACGGAAAAAAACAAAAATCAGCCCACACATATGTTTGTCGCCTGATATTAGATATCAAATATCAAGTAAATTGAAGTATTCGTTTTCAAATTATTAATGGGGAGCGTAGCGTAGACTTCACAAAATGAGGAGGTTCTATGTTTGGCTGTATATCCGTTCAGCGATTTCTCCGTCAATTGTAGACCGAATTAAAAAAAAAACATATTTTTTTACAGAAATTCCCATTGAAACCCCTTCAAGGTTGACCTGTGGAAAATACGAGTATGTGTATGTGTTAACACACATACTCGTATTTCCGCACTAAATAACAAAATACATCGATAGTCAATCGCCATCGAAAGAAATTTTCCCTATACGCAAATATAATTTCACTTTATAAATTATATATATAAAATAATTGATAATAAATTTAATAATAATAAATTGTCATTATATTTTTATCAAAAATAATATAGGTGACATTTTTATTCTTGCATCATATCTATGCTATTTATACCGACTATTAAATAAAACCTATTTTCAAGATTGGTCTAAATTATCGTAATATTAAAAACATGTTCAGCTTCTTGCATATAATCACCCCCTTGGCGCTGACTAATGGTTTATCCGCATGAGATGGTTCGTTGATGGTTCCCTGCAACTATTATGTTACGTAGCTGGCTCCACTCAAACTCTACGTCATGTTATCATCGATTTTGCCCGTAATCTACAATTTATTTTAAAATAATTTAAAGGCACCCAATACTAACATGATACTAACGATATTATGCACCGCACCGTTCACAGGCTGGTAGACATGGTAGGCCTCAAGTTATATTATGACAGCAGTATCATTTATTCTACGTCTGTACTATTGCATCCCTACTCTACTGTTATTTCTGGTAATTTAAGAGTTAGTGTAAACCCACAAAATGGAGAGTATAGATCAGTGGTATAGATGTAGTGATTGTGCCGGTTACCAGGCTGATGCGGAAGGCCACAGTCCAAAACCCGAATGTATTCGCTGCTTCATACAGACCGTTGTGTAGTTAGAAGTCATCTGCGGGGTTCCGTAAAAACTTCAAACGCCCTGTAAGTTTTTACTACTTATTCTGTGGTATTACCACAGATTAAGTAAATAAGAGCTAGATGGGTTAAAGCGCACGGGATCGTGTCGGCGTCATAAGCGCAAAATTGCGCTTATAGCGAGCAAGACGCAAGCCGGGCATATAGTGCTAGATGGCTAACACCACACCTACTGTCATGATATAAACCTAACCCACCACACGGAAACTAGGAGTCATTCCAGGACCTTCCGCATATTGCACGGCTTCATTAAAGTTGACGGAACCTTCAATTACAGCTTCGACTTACTCTCATTCAATACGTCGTTCCAAACCGGGAGTATTACTATAATATCTGTGACATAACTAAATATAAAGGAGAATGCCCATTCCAGTATGGGCTAGAAAAGCGCTAGAAATTTTCATGTACAGACATGAAATCAATTTTATTTTATTCCTCGTATCATGAAAGTAACAATCTGTAAATTTTACTTATTTCTATAATGGGGATAAGTCACCAAACACGGCTAAAGATGAAATTCTTAGGTGCCTATACATACCTTATGTAAAGAGGCCCTGTAAGTAACCATAGTGACAGCAGGACTCATTAAAGTTGTCTAGCAAATAAATATCCACCACAGATGGTACTTACAATTTGGGAAATAACCTCAAAGTTCATCTTTAGCAGTGTTTACTGACTTATCCCCATTATAGAAAAAACTGAAAGTCACACATTTTTACTTATATGATGGAGGAGGAATGAAAGCACAGTGGATTCATTGGTGTACATGCACTGCTAGCGCTTTTGTAATGGGCATTCTCCTTTCAATTTAAGTTTCGTCTAAATTCATGTACTCTGTCTTTCTGTTTTAAATAAAAGTAAAAAAATATGTTTGTACTAAATGTTACTTTATCGATATTATGTTATCGCATTCGTGACGAAATGCACTTATACAACTCAGAAAGAGAAATATAGTGGTGCATAAACGGGGCGGGGATTTGAATCCAGATCTCTGGTATGTAAGGAAAGTCCCTCCAAGTGTTAGAAACATTAAAAGAGTTTTTATTCCTGGATGTATGGCTCATAATATGATGAGAAATTCCAATTAAATTTTAAGTGTCAATTAACTTTTAGGAAACAAAACTTTATTGAAATAAAATTTTAGGAAACTTTATTTCTTTCTTAAAATTTAACTATCACCGACTATCGGGGTTTAGATACTATAATTGTCTCCAAATATTATAACAAATTTTAAAGAATTACAAGGTTGTGACACACGGACGGACGTGAGAACGGAAATGGCCAAATGATAAGGTTTTCTTACAAACTCGGAACCAAAAAGAAATACTTGCAATACTAACGTCTAATTACAAACATTATATATTCATATAATAGCACAAGATTTCTGAAAAGTCGCTCACGGCATAATAATTGAATATAAGTAGCTGAAAAGCAAACATTCAGACATTCACGATCATAAGTCGATACACCTATCGATATCGATTAAAGTTAGTCAATCTCTATCGTAAATGTAAAATTAAGCTTGTGTTCGTGCTCCCGCCACGGCCGGGCGGCCGCGACGCCACTCCCAAGGATAACGTTAGGCGAGCCAGCCCCCACCAATGGAAACCGTCCAATACGTTTACGACGGCGTGTGAGTGCGGCATTTACGTATAAGCTGGGTTGGTGGTCGCAGCAAAAATGGAGACAGCGGGTCTCGTTGCTGGCGCGCTACATAACAAATCTTATTACTTTTTCTAATTGTCATAATCAAATTTGGACTTCCGATTTGTATGATCACGGCAACGTCAACGTATTGAAGGTGAGTAAGCTGTCAAATCAAACTCGGACTCGCCAATGTTAGTTCGCTTAACGCCCACTGCGCGCGCTCTTCAATTTCTCGGTACTTTAAGGATGTTCCGACCCATACAATGTTTTTTTTTACACAGAACGCAAAAAGTATTGCTCTTTAAGGCACGAATTCATCAAAAATATTAAATATAGCCATAGTAGTTGCAGCGAAAACATATTCACAATTTCAGGTTTAATGGTTTCGTTGTAATTGCCGATTAGAAGTTTTACACCGTTAGATGGCGCTGTTAAATAAAAATCGTATTTAAATAAATTGTAACAAATCTCAATAATCCTGATATTGTGAAATTGTTTTCGCTGCAAGTAATATGACTATATTCAACTTATATTATTAATTCATGGCTTAAAGTGCAATACTTTTTGCGTTATGTGTGCAAACAACTTTATATGGGTCGGAACAGCCTTAAAAACGCTAGTCGACCGGTTTTGCATAAACACCAATTTAGTGATAAGTCGGACTATTATTTGACTTGGGGTTGGGCTATGACTAGACTGAATTCCCTTCATTTCGTCTTCAAGCAAAATCAAATGCAATCGAAATTCGTTCACAAGCTCCAAGGTTTATCGCGATCCTCCATAGCAACACCGACGCTATATCCACGCAATAAATATGCTACAGCCTACATCTCGCAGCTTGCATAATACCTATGCAGCTAGGGTTGCCAACCGTCCGGGTTTCCCCGGAATTGTCCTAGTTTAGAGGGCATCGGGGAACGTCCGGGCGGGGCTTCATTTGTAGTCCGGGTTTACAAATAAAGTCTTTACTATCAGTATCTAACTTATCTGTAAAACAATTTGTAACAAACTGTAATAATATTCTGTTTTATTAGGTAAGTACATTTAAAATGATGAATAAGAAACACGACATTTAATTTTAAGGTCTAAAAAGAAATGAAAAGGTGATTAATGATATTTTCAACTGATTTTTTATTACACTGACCGTTAAAAAAAACCTGTTGACATGTCCGGGTTCTGGGCTCTACAATCCGGGGTTTTCACGCGTATTTTCACGTCTTGTCCTAGTTGCCAAATTTTAGAGATGGTAACCCTATATGCGGCACATGCAGGGCCATAAAGTGCGGGCCGGCCATCGAACAATGGTTCGTTTCCTCGAGAGAAATGGTGCATTTACGACGGTTTAGTTGAGGTTTACGAGCGGCCGCGGAAGGCCGCGCGGCGGTGCGGAGAGAGGGGGCGCGGGGCGAGGGGTGCTGTGCGCGGGCGCAGGGTCCAAGGGCACGCAAGGCCATTTACACTTCCGCTCAGCCGGAACGAAAGGCACCCAGCCTCCCGAGGCTTCTTGCAGCCGGCTGCGTTCACTGACAGTGAAATTTCTTATTTTCCCTCAGGGAGATCTTCCCTCAGCGTGCGTTATTTGATTGTTGAGTCAGACCATAGCCCACTATTATCTTTTTTTAAATAATAGTGGGCTATGTACAGACAAAGCTCGGTAAATCTTCAACAAAATGTAGATGGCGCCATTAATAATTGTTTGTAGTAGACGCATCTACCTAACTTTACAAATGTACATTTGGCGGAATCCTGAGAGATATTATATTCTGCGAAATGTAATATGTATGCATGAAAAAAAAACGGTTAAAATATTTGGACAAGTTATGGTGAACGCCACTAAGCATTGTGGCAATAGTATTATATTTTATGGATTGGTTCGCCCGAGGGTTCGCTAAGTGTGATTTTTTTCCAATAAGGTCTTTGCTAATAGCTACAAATGATGATTTTCTAACTTTTCAGATAATGGCGCCATCTACATTTTGTTAACATATATCGTGAGTTTCGATTCATCAAATTAATTCTGGCTCCCATTTTCAAATACCACGATTTCATAAATTTTCGAGGGGTCGGTTAACGATACGAATGGAATCTATCACGGCATTCAATAGTATAATGCTGGAAACTAAAAATGAAACTAGTTTTCGTCGGTGGCGTGGTGGTGGTGGTGTGGTGGTGCGGCGATTGCTGCGGACGGGGGCCGTAAGCACGGCTGTGACCAAACAAATCGAACAATGGGACATTATTATTTTTATGTTTCAATACGAGAACGCGTATTCGACGCTACGCGACGCGACGGACGTGACGGCCGCGGCATTGCAGGGGGAACCGGCGGGGAGGCGGCAGCGGGGGAGGGGAGGCTAGGTCGCCGGAAGGCTTTGCGCACGCGCTTGACTAGGGCTACCAAAAGACAGGAATAAAATTCCTGCCATGTCAGAATGTTTTGATTGCCGCTTCATTTTGTGGCGGCGGCCATCTTGGATTTACAATAATACTGAATTCACATAATTTTGTGTGATATTTTTTTTTAATGGAACGAACACGAGATGATCTCACACGAATAGCTGTCAATCACAAAATAGAAAAAAAATGCTACAATGACGACTATTTGTGTGAGCTCTCGTGTTTATTTATTTATTATTGGAGGAAAAACAAAGGCAGACAATAAAACACAGTTACAAAGAAGTAATTGGTAACAAGTATAAAGATCTGTCTTCAAAACTATCCCTCACTAAAACAAGAATAAGTATACATTTTTAAGGTGGCGTTATTTGTAATAAGAAAAAGTGTACCTGGAGGTAGGTAATTACAAAAAAGCAAGTGATATGAGATTACTGGTTCATTAAAGTGCTAATACAATCATGTGAATATGACACAGCTCGTGTTAAATGGTGGTTCAAACCATCATGCAAGTACTCAGTTGCCTCCCTCCAGTCCGGCCCTAGTCTATATTAAATCGGTTTGTATTTCGTAGTAGGTACCTATGTCCCTTTGCATTTTTCCTTACGACGATTTGCGGAGTACGAAAAGTGGAGGTTTGTTACTAAACCAGCATTTCGTGCACACGCGTGGACGAGAAGTGCGGAGCTTGCTTGTTAATAAACTTAATAGATTGTTAGTAAACTTTATAGATTTCGCTCATGTAGGTAACTACAGGAGAGAAATCTAAACCAGTTTATGTTGAGTAACAATAACTATATCGACTGGGTTGACGAGATATCAACTTCGCCATTTCAGATAATATTATGTAGGTTTTTTCATGTTAGCGTTTCGCAGTGGCGGATTTACCAGCAAGCTGAGTAGGCTGGAGCCTAGGGCGGCAAATTCAGGGAAAACATTATTTTCTTGCAGCCCAATCCGCATATTAAAGCTAACAAATACATAATAAAATGCGTATAGCGCAGAATACCTTCCTCCGCCTACCTACTTAAAACGATGTCTTGTGCAACGTGATGTAAATCGTTTGTTTGTAAAATAATCTAGGAACTGAACATAGATCTCTTAGCTTACAGTCATACTAATTACGGGAAAGAGGTTGTGTAATATGACGATAGTGCTAAAATCTTAAAGTTACAAATTAATTTAAAAATAACTAAATGGTAATTACCTAATATGATTGTGAACTAGGGTATCGAATTGTAGAGTTCGGTAGGGGCGGCAAAATTTGAATAGCCTACTGGCGGCAAATGTGTAAATCCGCTGCCGGCGTTACGCGCATATGGCGTAGGCACGCCATGCCCTCAAATAACATAGTTGTCCAAAAACTTCAATGGGCTGTCGAACTTTCACGTTGGCTGCGAAAACCATTCCGGGAAGATACAATGGCGCATTCCCCATGACTGTTTTAGGCTCATAAAAATCGCCAAGACAAGTCAAAACATGGGTTTGTAGACCTATTCCTGGAATTCCGTAATCAGGAATCCTGAGTTTATAAAACTGATTTTATAGCGGTTTTCAAAGCGATTTTTCCTAGAACGAATAAGCAAAAAGCTAAATTAAAACCAACCACGGAAACCAGCAGGCTTCAGCCTTCAGCTTCAGCCAGATCATATACATACAGTGAAACAAATAATAGAAAAATACAAAGAATACAATGAAAACCTGTATTTGACATTTATCGACTACTCCAAAGCTTTCGAATAAACCACAAAGTCATTTGGGAGAGCCTAGAACAATAAGATTCCTCCAAAAGACATAGAAATTATCAGGAACAGATACACAAATTGCGAAGAACGGATACAACTAGAAGCCCTGGGAAAAAATAAAGATCAAAAGAGGTGTTAGACAAGGGGATCCCCTATCACCAAAATAGTTTTCGGCTGTAATGGAAAGTATCGTCCGCAAACTGGACTGGAATGCCTACGGCCTTAACATAAGAGGCGTTAAAATAAACCATCTAAGTTCCGCGGACGATATAGTTCTGTTCGAAGAAAATCCGTCACATCTCGAAGAAATGATGAAAGATATTTTAAAATTATGAAAGTAGGTCTAGCAATGAATAAAGACAAAACAAAACTACTCACTAACTCCAAACCAACAGCTAAAATCTTCAAGTATCTTTAGTTGTTGTCCACTGCATAGGGATTTTACCTGTCTCCATTATTTTGTTGAATATTGTTATAAGTATAGGTAGTAGCTCTTCAAGAGTGCCTTTAATTTTATCTTTATCTTCTGACTGTGCATAGTTTTTTCTATTTCGCTTGGAAGTATTTCAGGTTCAGATTCAACTTTGTGATGCCTTATATTTGGATGATTCCTGTTTTATTGTTTTTGCTTTTTTGTCTGAGTTTGAGTATAGGTCCTGGTAAAATGTTGTAGCTGTTTCGTTAATATCGTTTCTATTCGTAGATGGAGGTGCATTTTTCTTTTTATTGAGCTTCGGTATCCATATTTTATTTATTTCTCTAAGTTCCTTTTGTGCTTTTTTATTCCCCTTGTTACTTTTATATGTCTTTTCAATTTTTGTAACCTCTTGGTTTTTTTCTATCGTTTCTGATGCTATCTCTGATTTTCTTAGGAAGTTATGGTTTTCGTTTGATGTTATCTCTTTTAAGGTGATTATGTAACTGTTTTTTTTATCTCTCTTGCTCCCAATTTTGACTAGTGTTAGTTGTTTTTCTAGCTTATTTTACCTTGTAAGGACATCAATGTTTTCGTCTTCCGTTGTTAAGTCTTCGGTTGTTTCACTCAAGGATTTGGCAAGGTTCTTAAAAATATCGTTACCTATACCTCCTAATACCTCTTTGGTCGACGATTTTACCTTTATGGAATAATATGTAGTCTGCACGTTCCTAATTTTTTTCTTCTAATCTTCGCATCTCGCTTATACCTAGAATATCTAATTTTATGTCTTCTAGTTCTTTTTCTAACTCATGTAGGCTTTCTTGTGTTCTCAGGAGTTAAAGTCGAAAGGAGAATGCCCATTACAAAAGCGCTAGCAGTTAGCATGTACACCAATGAATCCACTTTAATTTCATTCCTCGCATCATATAAGTAAAAATGTGTGACTTTCAGTTTTTTCTATAATGGGGATAAGTCAGGAAACACTGCTAAATATGAACTTTGAGGTTATTTCCCACATTGTAAGTACCATCGGTGCTGGATATTTATTCGCTACACAACTTTAATGAGTGTTGCTGTCACAATGGTTACTTACAGGGCATCATTACATAAGGTATGTTTAGGCACTTAAGAATTTACTTATACAGTACCAGGGAAAAAAGTTGGCACTATAATTGCTAATATTGCTATAGCGAGTACTCCAGCTATATGTGAACTCTACTGAGGGTAAGGGAACAGAATAAATATATAGAGGTGCCTTTTAACAGGGGTTTTTTACGTTTATATGGTATTATATTATCTGCAGGTCGTCTTAGAGTGGCATGACTTATAAATAGGTACCATTTAATGATCTACTAGACTTGAGAATTATTTAAAATGGGGAAGATTCCTTGCTGTGTGGGCTCAGTCATTGAAAATTAATTCAAGTTATTCCACTGCATTAATTTATTTCTGTGCATGTCGTACGAGCCGATTAAGGTATTCGAGGCTCGGTATGACCAGTCCAGAAGTGAAATCTGTTTATTTGTAAAACAAAAAAAAAACAATAAGTAGGTACCTATAAGTAACTAGAGATGGCGTTGCGGTTAGCACCCCACGTTGGACGGCGTCAAATATTATCAACTCTGTGTCCAAGATAAATAGTCGTAATAAGACTAACGGAAAGTAGTACTTTGTGACGTCACTTCGCATTACTTTGACATTTCATCCATACAAACTGTGCCAAAGTGACGTCACTAAATACTACTTTTCGTTAGTCTCGGTTACGACTATTTATCTAAGCCTGTGACTCATAAAAGTGGCGTAGCAAATAAATATCAACCAAAGATGGTATGTAGGTACAATGTAGGCAAAACACAGTCCATGAGCGCGCGCGCTGTTCTGAGCAAAAATAACCTCAAAGTTTATTTTTATTTTATTTATATAAGTTTATTGCACTAAAAAAAAAACTCGGGCAAAAGGTACAACTTAATGCCGGAAGCATTTTCTACCAGTCTACCTTTGGGTATCGTGTGCAGTAGTGCGAGTAGTAACTATGGAGAAGTTCATCTTAAGTCGTGTTTGCTGACTTATCCCCATTATAGAAAAAAGTAAAATTTACATAATGTTGATATGCATGATACGAGGAATAAAATAATATTGGTTTCATGTCTGTACATGAAAATTTCTAGCGCTTTTCTAGCCCATACTGGAATGGGCATTCTCCTTTGGAGGTCTCCCGCGGGGACCAACCGTGGTGGGAAAAGTAAAGAGCGCCCTGTCAAAGAATATTCACACTGGTACTGTGAAGTTCTTAGGTTTCTTACGTGTCGTTGGAACTCGACTGTTGTTCACGTTAAAACACGTAATTTCGTGTCGAATCACGACTGAGTGAATCCGTAAGTGAACTGACTGTTCGGCGCTACCGTCAGTGTATTAATTTTCATTAAAACTTGGCTATGCTGCGGTTACATGATTTGGACCACGGATTTGTGAGCGTTTCAGAATATAAAACCATACAATTGGGCTCATTGCAATTGTTTCCGTGTATGTTTCAAATGCCACCACTGTCACCACTGGGATATAAACACTGTGGTAAATGAAGCCGATGTGTTCATCTTTTAGGGTGTAAGAGTAAACTGTCATACACCTAACACAATGAACATTTTACCAAATAGATCTGTCAGAATCAACAAAATGTGAAACTAAAAAAGGTAGGTACACTTAGATATTCTTAAAATTCACGTGCACTGTCACAATAGACCCAATTTGTCAGGCAAAAAATGGTATAGAAATGTTACCGGTGCTCACAATTAGCCAGGCAAGTAAGCCGATTTATGGACCGGAAGCGGGACCTTACGGTCTTACGACCGGAAGTAACGAAAGCGGATGTTCCGCGCGGACTCGTATGAAAAGGGGCGGAAGTCCCAAAATACAAAAAAGATCACCAGAAACCTTCTCTTGTTGAGCACAATTCGGTTTTGTGAGCGGCACATTCAAAAATGTGTTAAACTATAAATCAATTTACTTGGTTCTAAGATCGGCTAGGATGCAAAGATACATTTGGGAAACACGTAGGGAACAAAGAAGGTGAATGTCTTTTATTACTTAAAGGGGAAATGGTAGGTATTATGACCGAGCCATGAAATTGTATTATTATGATAGTAGGTATATGAGGTATTTCTTTCGCAAAATCTAGAATTGTACAGCCACAAAAAGATATGATTTCTAATTTCGAATATTTTATGAAAATAAAATGTGCACTATTTCGAATTTCATTTATTTTTAAATATGGAGTGGACGTTTATAAAAATACCGAGTGGCGGTTATGGCGTTTCTCTTTCGAACTAGTGAAACATTATTTTTTTTCCAAAATCTTCGTTCAAACGACATAATCAAGATTAAAGTGTAGAAGACATAATAATAAGGTGACCACTTATTGTTAGGACAGGAATCCATAGAAATCCCTTGCGTGAGCAGAAACTGTTGGCCCTAGAACCAGAGTGAAAAGTTTATTTAATAAACACTTAGGGCATTGATCTTTTCGAAGAAAAACAGGACATCGTTTGGATGCGCGTCTGAAGAGATCCCTCGGTACGAGGTCAAAAAGAATCGTCCATTTCTTTTTTTGGATGAAAAAAGAATTACCGTGGAGAAGATCTACAATAAACAAAATGATGAGGACAGTGACGAAGCGAGCAGCCATATACCGCGTGTCCAGCGAGACCATTTTCCATTTTAGCGAAGCGATATTAGCCATTAATATACAGTAATATGTACGTAAGTATACCAATATTCTGTAGAACATACCGCCATTCCAAAAAAAAGGTAAAAGCTCCTATTTTTGTACGTTTCAAGAGCAATATCCAGACTTCCATTTCAATAGTAAATTATTGTTACTAAATACATCTTCTACCTACAGAGAAAAACAAAATTCTTATGAATGGATAGACCTAATTGTATTGTCATATAACCTGCCATGTCTTTTCAGTCTGAAACTTTTTTTACTCACGGTATTTTATGCTTTTGGGAAAACCAAAAAAAGGTGTTTACGAAGACTATACGAAGGGTGGTCCAGAATTTCTACGTTTTGCTGCTCCAAATACTCAATTGGATGGAGAGCAATATTAATGATGCTTCACTTTGGGTTTGTTTTCCGAAGCTCGATGATAACTTGTGGTATACCACCACTCTGTAAAAGCCGTTCTACGATCCAACGCAACGTGACCTCTTTTCGCTACGAGAGTGGCCACCATTTTCTTTGAACTGGTGCTGGGAGCGAACAAGTTTTGTAAGTTTTGACTCATCTTGAAAGAGCCGGAAGGACGAATGCTGATTAGAATCAGGATCATGGGCATAAATACAAGATGCACCACTACTGTGATTTCGTGGACGTGATTTGGCTCTCCTCGGTTGTATGGTTGAAGAGTTTTCCGTTTTCCTACACCATCTGTCGCGAGCTTTTTACACCAAGCGCTTGATGCTTTTGAACAGTTATTAATCCTTTTCCAAAGTTGTAGAAAATCATTGCACAAACATTTTCTACAGATAACCCAATATACGGGTGTTCGGCACATGGACCAACATTTGTTTTTTTTAGGTTAGTGGGGTAAATTGCAAGGTTTTGTCCTATGAGACATCTGTCTGATGATACGTGGTATCGATACGATTACGATTGTTTGTCTTTATTTTTTAAAATAACTGTTTTACTTCATTATTGTACCAGCACCAAATAAAATGTATTAGATTTTAAGATGCATCCTTGTCTTATAAACAATATTATTTAAAAACGTATGATGTAAAATTACTCCATTCATCAGAATCCGAATTAACAGAAAAAAAATCCGCTCGATGTTTTTTAATGATGTTACAATTAGTTTCGCGTGAGTGGAATTCATTGCATTATTCAACGTAATATTTCCACTTCATTGTTTAACTAATCCAACTCAATCCGTCCGAAAAATAATCTCGTTACCCAATCAACGGCTTCCAAATTAGAACAAAGACCCTCACCAATCGCCGAGTTCCATGAAGCAAGAAAATTCTTACTAACTAAAGCAAGCACTGCACTTTTTTGCTCGCTAACCATAGAATGCCGTAGAATCGAACATCGACACGGCCTGCAGTGCGCTCGTGACAGATGGCGCGGCGCTGGGCTTAGTGCGGGCGGCGCGGCGCGGGGAGAGGAGCGACTTCCGCCCGGAGCGAGCGGGACGGGTGTAGCGCGCGGGGCGGGACGGAGCGAGAGGTCGTGGGAAGCGATGCAGTACCCACCTACGGAGCGCGCGAGCGCGGCTCCAACGGGCCTGAAGAAATCCGCGGGAATGGGGAAGAACACGCAAAGCTCACTGTAGATGGCGTTTATCTCTTAGAAACGTCAAAACAGTCATTTCTGTCCTCTTTGTTCTTGTCAAGTCATACCTATTTACTAGTTCTCAAATTAAAGTTCTCTGTTATTTCTCATTCAACTCACGTAGCCTCAACTACTATAAAAGAACATAACTTTGAAGTAACATCTTCCTTGACCACATTTAATAAGCCCCTAGAGAAATTGCCAAATTCCTACAGTCGTATTCAGAGAGAACCGCTCAAAGCTTAGTATTACGAGATTGGAACTGGACTAACCGTCTTTTTTTGTTTTTCCTTCTTTTATTAAAGTCATAGGTACTTACCTTATTAGGTATGTACCGATATAAAGCGTAACTCGTTATATTTTTTGTGTTCGTCCTTAATTATAGATAGGTTAGATAATGATTTTAAAAGTTTTCTGTAAATAAGTATGTGAAATAATTCCGAGTGGATAAACATAAACAGACGTTAAAGAATATCTTCTGTTAGTCGTCGAAGTAATTGAGCATCATACCTCAAAAAAAGGAAGAGGACCTACAGTTTTACGTGGAATCCGAATCACAGCCAGCCTCAACGGTTGAAAACGGTCACCCATCTAGAACCAAACCGCGCTCAGAGTATCTGCACTAAGCTTATCCGACCGCAAGGCGTCGCGCCACTGGGCTACCGATGCTGATAGAGGATCTATTGGAGCTAACAAAATCTAAATGAAAAATACCTACATGCAGCCACCTATTTGATGGGTTCGTTTGATGGGCGCTCGCCTTACTCACGGTGGAAAAGTGCGACCCCAATCCAACGTTCTTTATTTATTTATTCTAATTCGTATTATTTCCTCATTTAGTATTATGTACCACATTTTAACTTGTGTATTTCATATCATATTGTATGTCATATTCATGTCATATTCATATTCATATCATGTCATATTGTATGCAAGTGTATTTCAATTGAATATTTCTGAATATTTGTAACAAAAAGGCCGGATTGACCGAGGCACTTAGGCAATGCAATACTCGAGGCCCCTGTTTTAACTTCCTTGACTTTTTTTCCTAAAAGTAATTTTCGCACGACATTTTTTCTCTGCCGATCTCCTCTAGAGTCACACTTACTTGTGGTTAGGATGAAAGCGTGAATGTAGTGACTGTAGCTCGTATCTAGTTGATAGAAATGTGTCAGTCGGAAACCGTATCCGATCGAATATCATTCTATAAATCATTTGAAATATGATAATGTAATATTTAAAAGCAGTCATATTCACATTTAGTACACGAATCTGCATTTTTTTTTCAATCAATGAATTTGTTTTGCAATTCGCGCTGCTCCTGGCTGATGCAAGGCCCCTAGGAAGTTGCATACATGGATAATCCGGCACTAGTGACAACGCCGGAAGAGCATTCCCACGGAATTGTCGTCGTGTTCAGGCGGGGTGGAGACAGGAGCAGGAGGGATGTTCCACACATCGGCATCGGAAGCGAACCAATTATTACCCACAGACAAATTAAGTTCTAAACGAACGCGTCCGGCTACCTACTGCAACCGAGTCGACGTACCAGTCATCGAACATTCTACAGTGAGCGGACGAACACGGAATATGTGGGAAGAAATGTTGGTTATTTATTCAATTTAAGTGATTTAACCTTAGAAACAATTTTAGGCGTCTGTTGAAGAAAGTCTAGTCAGTCAGATGTGTTTTAGTAAAACCTAGTCCAAAAATATGTTCCTGGAACCCATAAATTAAGATATGCACGATAATGCAGCTACAAAAAGGAATGACATTAAAATCTTCCTTTTCTGTTATAATGGCCAATTATATGAATGTAATTGTGTACACTACAATTTTTTTGTTAAATGTTTACCGCCATATTCATTACAACCTGTGATTACCACAAATAAAACAAGTTTCGTAATTATTACTAAATGCGCTGTTGAAAAAAATATCTAAGATTGTAAAGAGTATTAAAATCCATACTTTCACATCGGTTTCATAACAAAACGATGAACTGTTCTCGTGATAAATCTTATTTCGAAGTAAATGACTATTAATATTTGGATTTTTCAAACCTCTTTGGATTCATTACAAAATAAATATGAAATTCGCTTATTTTTATTTTTAAGGCCAGCGCATGAAATTATATTTTTAAATTTTGTCTTTACGAATACATCAATATTGATAACTTATACGACATTACCTTCATCTAATTAATTTGAGTCTCAGCGACATCTACATTTCAAGCACTGTAATCAGATTTTGAAAATTGTCAATACATTTTATATATACGGTTTTCCACTTTTCGAAGCACGATTACCGATAATTCCATTACCGGTACGTCTACCCGGCACATCTGCTGCGCCCGCGCCGCCGCTCCCACGGTCCCGCTGCTGCGGCCGAGGGGGGGAAGCCGAGTGGGGGGGGGGGACAGATGAACCTGAATGGCTCATTCATACTTCCTCGATGAATAAGTTATTCTTTATTATTTTGATGTTTGCCGCTAGAAAGCTGCCGTCTCATTATGCCGACTGCATAGGTAGATAATCCCGCCACCAGCTGTTCGGAGACTTTGAAAGCTTACATTAGCGTGGGCGAATGTTACAAAATGGGGCGTAGTATGTATTATTCATTGGCGAACTGTAGTTAGGTAAACGATAGTGGTTCACCAGTTTATTGCAGCAGTTTCTTGTGCACCTAGTGTGCAGAACACGTTCGGAGTGACAGGAAATCGAAAACTCTACAATTCCAATCACGTTACTATGCATTTGCCATTTCCTATGCAGCGGCTCGTAGCCTAGTGGCGCGGGGACTGGCCTAGCGTACCAGAGGTCTGGGTTCAATTCCTCGCCCCGACATTCACCACTTTCTTTCTCTTTCTCACTTCGATAAGTGCATTTCGTCACGAATGCAAGCTGCTCAATGGTTCGGAATCCATGTAAAACTGTAGGTCCCCTTCCCCTACTAGGTGGTAGGGTTTTATCCCGTCCGGGTTGGTACCATCGCATTGGATGAAAATATGGTCGAAGCGGCCATGAAATATCATCCGTGTTTTCCATCCAGTTAAATGCAGCAAATGCAAAGGGAAGGTCCTGGCAGGGCACGGGAATGTGGTGTATTAGGCTAATATCATAACGGTAGTTGTGTGGTATTAGCCATCCATGTCCGGTTGCATAAATAAAAAACAGGACAGCACTTGGACATACGGACACTTCTACTAATAAACCCAGAACATCCTTGGAAAAGTCATACCAGGTTTTTTCCATTTCTATCGATTTGAAACTGCATGTTCATGCAAAGAACAAAAAATAAGTAGTATAACTATTCCGAGGTTGATTTGGGTTTATTAGTCAAGCGCTATTTATTTGTATGGCGCCCTTTACCACGAATAAGTATATACAGTATCGATATTGAATAACGATACAGGCAAAACAGACAAGATGTTTTTACATGTATATTGTTGATTTAGTATTTTGTTTTCGCCCCGTTTTTCGCGGAAAAGCAATTCCCCATTCGAATTTCCGCTGCACGGTGATATATCCATATATATCCATATATCCATATGACATATCCATATAACCGCATACATATCCATATGTAGGAGTTAGTGAATGTAGCTCGGTGAGATTGAGGCGTTGGTATAATAATGTGGAAGACGTAACTGCTTAGAATTAAACAAGTGAATATATTAAAAGAAATATGTACAACAGCGATAATCACATCGAAGGTCGGAGAAGAACAGAATGGGAAGTGTCATCCTCGGTAGCTCAGTGTGCGACGCCTTGCAAATTCATAAGCTGGGGAAGCACCTCTGAGCGCGGTTAGGTTCTGAATGGGTGACCATTTTAAACCGTTGAGGCTGGCCGTGGTTCGGATTCCACGTAAAACTGTAGTCCCCTTCCTTACTTACTAGGTGGGAGGGATAATCCCGCCCGGGTTGGTACCATCGCATTGAATGAACGATGGTCGAAGCGGCAATGAAAATTGTCCGTGTTTTCCATCCAGTTCAATGAAGCCGAGCAATATATGGATGGTCCTGGCATGGCGCCTAGTTCCCATGTAGTGTGTTAGGCTAATATCAGACGGTCAGTTCGGTATTAGCTACCCATGTCCAGTCACATGAAAAAAAACACACAGTATCAGTTTTCCGGGAGGACTAAGGTCAATGCAAGCCCGAATGGTACTCAAATTTTTTTTTCCTGATTAGCTTTTTATGCTCACTTATGAGCATAAAAAGCTAACCAGGAAAACAATTTTTTTGTAAATTAACTGGACATGATGACAAATACAATTCCCAGCGAACGAGGACGGGATCAACCCCAGTAAGGAAGGAAGGGGGGTACCTGCAGATTTAGGTGGGATCCAAACCACGAAACAATAATCGCCCGTTGCGACCTGGGGGCCCATTCTGGTAAGAGTGAGTTTGAGCTCGGGAGTGAGTTAACCTAAAAATAGCTGGGAAATATATTATTATTTAAATAACGGAACCGTTATTTATACTTCCAACGTATTTACGGGACAGAGATTTTAAACTAACTGTAATGATGTTCAAGAAGTGTGGAAACATTGACTATTTAAAAAAGTGACTTGACATTTAGTGACGAATTCGAACTCACTCTTACCCTGAATGGACCCCCTGCACGGAATGCAATGCAGTGGAAGCACCACAGAGTGCTTGTTAGCCGTTTTCCCATTTTATTATAGCTTCAGTGTTTGATGATCAAGAAGGCAGACAGCTTATAGTCAAATTCCTTTTGATTGTGGTAAATGCCTGTCAATCCCTTCTTCGCCGTAAAACGCAAAAATGTTCCGGCAGGACGTACCACAGGAAGCGCGGAGAGGGACGCGGGAGCGGGGCGGTGGGGGGACGGGGGAGACAGGCTTAGGAATGCATATCCGTTTCCAACAACCGTCGCAACACCACCATGTTTGTTTGTCGCTAGTTCCGGTGAATCCGCGCGGCTCGGCTGGCGCGGGGCGGGTGCCGCTGGCGTCGGCAATTTTTTTTCAACTGACATTTTGCAACCGTGCCGAACGAAGACGCTTGTATGCATTCCGTAGCCCTAGTCCCAACTGTCACCTAAATTGGCGTTTACCGATGTATGGAGAAATTGAAGAGCGCGCGCTGTGGGCGTAAAGCGAACTAACATTTGCCAGTTCGAGTTTGATTTGACAGATTACTCACCGTTGTCGTGAATACGTCGACGTTGCCGTTTACGCCGACTACGCGTTTTCATACAAATCGGAAGTCCGAGTTTGAATTTGACAGCTTGAAGTAGTATAACCACAGAATATCTAGTAAAAATGTGTATGCAGTTTGACGTTTTTAAGTTACTTCGAAGTTTCGTAAACGCCAATTTAGGTGACAACGGAGACTAGGTGCTCTGGAATTCACTTTAAAAACCTCGTTCCTTTTCAAAGTCAAATCGCACCATTGAAATGTGGCTCTCAGTCTCTCAGATTGTCGTTTTTGCTTAATTTATATCTGAATTAAAATGTAAGAAATCGTATTTATAAATTGATATCTCAGGCTACATAAGAAAAAATCAAGAACATAATAAAGCTTAAGACGAACCAGTTTTAACGAATATATATAAGTGTAACGTACACTGTGTGAACATGCAACTTGCCATTACGGTAAACTAAAGTTATTGTGTGTAAGAATGAGGGTGCGTCATGTAGGGTGAGGGTGAGTGTGGGAATGAAAAGGGTGTGTGTGAAAGCGAATCTGTAGATGGGCTTTATATTACAAGTTTGATAAACATTCAGAGATTTGATTAAAAAAAAATGTCACACTGGGATCCAGCTATTATATAGGGATATAGCTCGGCAGGGAGAGTCCACACCATAGTTTACCGACCCTATAGGTAGATTAAGGATATTTCCCTGCCTGTTCCGCTTTGTGCGATGGTAGAAAGGGTTTTGTTTTGAATGAATGCATGCGCATTGCATGCGTTGCCATATAATTAGCTAATCTATTTGAATATGTTGTAGTTAATATAGTCGGATCACTTTGCAAGAAAAAGGCAGTCCTAATGAATCTGCTAGAGGAGAAGGAAGTGCCAAAAAATATAATCTAATAATATCTCTATCTAATTCTCTGGCAGCATGTCGCCGTTCGCCGCCCTAACTGTCTTTATTCCGTAGCGTCGCAGTGACGATATCCACCTTTACCTACCTTCACGTCAACACAATTTTATAATTACCAATTTAAATTTAGAAGCGAACGCGTCGGCCGCTCGCTCGCGCCGTCCCGTTCGCGCGCGCCGCCGCCGAGCGGGACGGCGGCCGGAAGTGCGGGCGGCGGCGCGGGGAGCGGTTCATTCATCGGCGCACTTCCGGTCGATCAATGGATCGGGCGCATGTGCAGCGGCGGAGGGTCGTATTTTTTTGTGGGGCGACTGTCGCGGCCGCCGAATGGGCGCGTGTGAATGGATGCGGACACACTCGGCGGTGCGGGACTCGGACTCCTTCGGTTTGTTTCGATTCCCGTTTCCCTCGCACGAGGGGAGGGGATAGAATGAATGGAACCCGCCATTGTGTAGTTGGATACTTATTCCGTGGATACTGTGAAAACACCTGGCGGGGATCTTTTTCTGTTACCTGAGAGAGTTTAATTGAACTGCATAAAGAATCCACATATTTCGTCCACATTTAAGAAATTAAAAATAACTAATGGTTACGACGGTCGGGACCGTTAGTTGGTCTTCAGGAACGATTAATGCGAGAAAGTTAAAAAAATAATGGCAACCGCGTCACCGAGTGTTTGCAAGCTCCATATAACGAGGCCATAGTGGCTAAGTACCGTCGACTACGCGCGCCATTAGCTGTATGTAAAATGGAAGTTTGATGTTTGTAGATTCATGCAAAAAAAAAACTAATTGGTTTGAATGTTTTCAGCAATTTTATCATTGACATTGATTTAGTATGGCAAGTTCCATTCTATTACCAGTCCATTAATTTTAATATTTCTGAATCAATGTAACAACAAACTTGACGCATTAGATTTTTAGTAAAGTATACAAAAACGTATCATGCTAACCAATAATTAACCAATTTCAGAATCTAACTTAGCGCAAATCATGTTAACACAGCAAAAATGTACATAATTGGTAGCACAGTATCTGTTCGGATATCAAACTTTTTCATTAGCCAACTCGCAGGAGTACTTTGATGCAGGGAGACCAAAATAGCTAAGTACCGGCCAACAGTGGGAAGGGTCGCTCGGTCGCATGGGCGCATGAAAGATCGACTCTACACTTGTTGTCGCGCTGCGCCCGCGCCTTCGACACATGGTGCGGTCCGCCCCCCCCCCCCCCCCCGCCCGCCTCGCCTCTACCCTCCCCACCGGTCGGTTCCATTACGCACTTCCGGGCCCAGATTGCCGCCATACTCTTCTGCATGAAGCAGCGAGCTGTCCAGACACATTTTTCATGCACCGCAAAAGCTCTCGCGCGAGTCACACTCACTTTTTTAGGGTTTTGTACCCAAAGGGTGCCAACGTAACCCTATTACTAAGACTCCGCTATCTGTCCGTCCGTCTGTCACAGGGCAAAATAAATACACACTCTGTGGAAATTTCAGCTGACTACCTATTGCTGTTCATGAGTTACAGCCCTGTGACTGACGGACCGACGGACGGACAGCGGAGACTTAGTAATAGGGTTCCGTTGGCACCCTTTGGGTAGGGAACCCTAATGAGGGAACAGATATGGCATTGAGCGCGCCTAGTATGGGACCCGCCGTCTCCAATTTTTAAAAACCGGGCATGTGCGAGTCGGACTTGCACACGAAGGGTTCCGTAACATCAACACCAAAAAAATCACGTTTTTTGTACGGGGCCCCTTTAATTTTTATATATTTTTTATTTTACCTATTTGTTGTTATAGCGGCAAATAAATACACACTCTGTGAAAATTTCAGCTGCCTACCTATTATGGTCCATGAAATACAGCCCCGTGACAGACGGACGGACGGACGGACGGACGGACAGCGGAGGCTTAGTAATAGGGTTCCGTACCCAAAGGGTGAAATTACCCATCCAAGTTAAACGTACATGCCACATGCAAACATAGTCGCAGACATATTGGAGGGTTTGTGTGGTTGGGAACTGACTTGACGAACGCGATTTTAGGGCGTATTCGCGCGTGGTGGCGATGTTTCGACCACGCGGCCGGATTCCCTTACAACTATATGGCCATTTTGAACATATCGGGGAGGCGCGATATCGCGCGCATGCCGTTTCTCCTCCCTTTCTCTTCGTTGGTTTCTACACCCGACCTTCCATGCTCACTGGCCATGAAGATCTATCCGGTCTCCTCTATGCTTCGGTGAGTCGTCTCCGCGCTCCACCCCCCATGCGAGGTCGACGCTGGGAGTCGGGAACCAAAAACGAAGCAGAGTTACTGTTTACTCCTGAAAGTAATTGAGTCCCTGTACGTACATCCTACTGAGCGCGCATGCGCAATAATATTAAAATATTAACGCATATCACTTACAATAGCTATATTATTTTTCGGTGTACAGGCAGTCGAAATTCAAATTGAGTGTTTCTTTCATTCTGGGTCCAGTCTCGTCCACTCGACCAGTCTAAAACTGATTTAAAGGATTTAAAAAATAATGAATAGGATACTTATATCATTCGCAGCCTCTGAAAAAATTCGAATGCCCATGGGCGTCGTTGGACTGGGTATGTTTTTGAGTTGTATTTGAGCTTTTTCTTCTAATGGTATTTATATATTTTTGTTCGCGTGGTATTTGTAGCCTTTTCTTCGCATGGTAATTGTTGCTCTTCCTTCGCATGGTATACGGCTATTATATCACTAGTTACATCCATATGTTATGTACGGAGCGCATCACCGGAAACGCAAACTGCTCCGCAACGGCATTGGAATTTTCAAGGAAAAGGTATGTAGTTCCAACGTGTGGCGGTTAGGGGATGCCTTACTAAGGGCCGAGTGCACGAAAGCACAAACAATCAAAATCAACGTCAAACTATGATTAAACATGTCACTTTGTATGGACAGTATGGAAGCAACTCCGTGCGGTTCACTAAAAGGGACGTGTTTAAACATTGATTAACTCGGCTGTCGCTTCGTGCAATTGGGGCTAAGTTACGAATTCTTATTTGTATTTAAGGTGGCCCAACCCGGCGGGCCTAACTCATTCGCGGGCACCGTACAAAACCGTGCTGTTGCGCTCTGGGACCTTCTCTGTTTCAAAGAATAAGACAGGCTCCGTGATGAGGAAGATAGTTAAAAAATGCTGTAGTAAAAAATCGAACAAAAACCAAATTGATTATAAATCTTGATTAAATAAGCTATGTCTGATGACTAATCTTTTTAAGATGTTCTCACTTTATCATTGCGTAATCCACCTCCAAAGTTATTGTATGAAACGCGCGAAAAATGCGAATTTACGGACCTTATAACTTAGAAACCAAACACAATTTTACAATGCTAACGGTCATCAGACATATAGTTCGATCAAATAAAGCTATTTTGAGCAAAATGTTGCACCTCTGACAAGAAATATGGGCGTGATCTTCTTTCCCCTTTTGTATGGGGAGATGAGCGGGATGGGCCACCTTAATACAAGATTACTTTGTGACCTACCTAAGACCGATAAATACGATAAAAAATAAATATATTGAAAACAAAGTAGAGGTGTGAACAAGATAATGAGAATAGCGGGCGGGATATAATGTTATGGTACATATATTGGTAAGTCCTCTGGAGGATTTCTCTCGATTCAGCTGTATTCATTTACGTGTCCTCCACTGTACTGTCGGCGACAAGATAAACCTCACACTTTAAACGTCGATCCATATAATGTTTTACAGTACACGCGAACCCAGTCTGTTTACGTTGTCTCTCCGCCACGTAGCTAGAACTGAGTGTGACATTCACTGTGTTGCCGACCGTACATCATTTCCAGTAAATTACTTCGCACTGCTTTCCGAACATCTTGGGAAGGGAGCATTCCTATCTGAGGAGCCTCCCGGCGGAGGTCCCGGTGGCTCGTCACGCGCGTCGCCTCCTCGGCGTCTCATCGTCGCTCGCTCGAATAAAACCACACTTGATGTAGAAGCATAGTCCTGGAGCGAGATGCGGCCTTTGCTTCGCATTCAAAAATATATTTAAAAAAATTACATAAAGACCAAATCTTGAGCGTTGTTGACACAGTGAAATCTAGACCACTTCATCAAAGTAGATTTGCTAAAAGTTCACTTGATACCAGTCGACACATTAGAGCAGCACGTAGCCTAGTGGCGCGGGGACTGGCCTAGCGTACCAGAGGTCTGAGTTCAATTCCGACATGCACCACTTTGTTTCTCTTTCTGAGTTCGATAAGTGCATTTCGTCACGAATGCGAGTTGCTCCATGGTTCGGAATCCATGTAAAACTGTAGGTCTCCTTCCCCTACTAGGTGGTAGGGTTTAATCCCGCCCGGGTTGGTGCCATCGCATTGGATGAAAAGATGGTCGAAGCTGCAATGAAAAATTGTCAGTGTTTTCCATCCAGTTCAATGTAGCCGCGCTCATAAAGGGAAAGTCCTGGCATGGCACCAAATTCCTTCGGGAATGTGGTGTATTGGGCTAATATCATAACGGTAGTTGTGTGGTATTAGCCATCCATGTAAGGTCGCATAAAAAAAAGCAGTTTTTTCGGCGAGCATGGAAGGACGAGGAGTAGCGATCGAAACTCATTCGTATGGCGGCGGCGGGCCGCCGGGCGGGGCGTACCCACGAGTCAGTGGAAAACGTCTAACTGTAGTTAGTTCGCTTACATCAAATGTTTGTTGAAATAAAAAGCGGCAAAATTACTTGTCGTTAGAACTTGAAAAAAAACCGGCCAAGTCCGAGTCGGACTCGCTAACGAATTGTTTGTTGTGTAACAAAAAAAAACACTTTGTTTTTTTATTTTATTTTTATTTTACCTATTTTTTGTTTTAGCGGCAAAATAAATACATACTGTGTGAAAATCTCAGCTGCCTAACTATTACGTTTCATGATATACAGCCCTGTGACAGACGGACGGACGGACAGCGGAGGCTTAGTAATAGGGTTCCGTCTAAAAATCAGTAGTGCGAATTCGTAAGTCAACTGAATCGCTGCCTCCGGTGCTGCCTGTTTTAGGGTTCCGTACCCAAAGGGTGCCAATGGAACCCTATTACTAAGCCTTCGTTGTCCGTCCGTCCGTCCGACCGAAATTTTCAGAGTGTATATATTTTATTTATCCGCGTGTATTTTATTTATTAAATAGGTAAATTTCAAAATAATAAAAATTATAAAAATCTTGTACGATGGTATGGACAGGGGTGTGCGAGTCCAACTAGCACTTGGCCAGTTTTTTTTCAATCGTTAAAGAGTTGTTGCTGCAGGGTGCCACTGTTTTGCAAGCACAGCATGTTCATGCCAGGTCTGTAGTGTTTGCACTGGACGCAATTTTTTTAGTCATATTGACATTCAAGTAGGCTATGAAAAGTTATACAAGATCCAAGAAAATGTCATTGAAAGCTGTCATCCAGAATTAAGTGGTGCCAGTGATTAAAGTAGCCATCAAAACTGCTTCATCCAAGTTTAGGTCCAAGTGGACTTTCTTAATAACCGCGAATGGTATGTTTTGCGGGTTCGGGTCAACCTTGCAGTAAATTCACTGGGCTCTTTCTTTAATTAATGTGTCCTTGCTTCACTGTCGATTATACAAACATACATGTCACATTCCTCAAAAGTCAATGTCCCTTGTAATAAAGGATTTCCGTAGATTATTTAAATATAGTTTTTTTAATTTTTTTTCCTCATAATTACAAATCCATAAAATTCTATATTTAGCAAAGATTAAAACCAAATTTACATAAACAATTGAATTTGAATAAAATTTGTAACAAAAAAGAAAAATAATATTTTTCATTTATCTAACCTATTAAAAATTGACAATGATCTTTCTGCCCCCTCACACATATGAAGGTGCTTTAATATTGTGCTAGACTCTAAACCGGAAATGAAGAAGTGTACTCCTCAAATTGTGAAGTGAAACGCGTTGACGTAGAGAAGTGTGCGCTGCGCCCGCGCGGTAGAGGCGGCAGCGGGCGGAATGGGAGCGGAAGCACGCGGTTAGTGGACTTCCTGTTTCCTGCGGGGCCGCCCCTCCCCCGCCCCCCCCCCCCCCCGCCGTCCGCTCCTGGCGCTGCGAGCTCAACGTTCCACCTGCTGCACCGCTCGCTAAACTTCATTGAGTGTTTAGAAAATGTTGAAATAAAAATACTTGCGCAAGAATTATTGATTGCACTTCATGGCAACACCGGTCCCCAAATGCCCAGGTTTTTATTGGTATCTAGAAAATCAGATAAAATATGCATGTATTGAACGAAAATCGATTTGAACGATTCCCTCGTAATGTTCATAATATCATGATATTACTTAAAACATACTGAAACTATGACGTTAGATAATTTATGTATTTAATGGATACGACATTACCGTTATCTCATTAATTTGAGTTTCAGCGACATCTACATTTTAAGCATTGTAATCAGATTTTGAAAATAATCTGAAAAAGTATTGGTCGTGACATTCGTCGGAAGCAGGAAGCAGGTCCTGCTTCCGACGAATGTCACGACCAATACTTTTTCAGATTATTTTCAAAATCTGATTACAATGCTTAAAATGTAGATGTCGCTGAAACTCAAATTAATATGACGTTAGATGTGTACATTATGAATTATTGTTCTGCATTATTTATTATATCATTTCATATCTATTTTTTCACTTTTGGTAGTCTAACTATCGAAGTCACAAACTAATAGATCCGCGGATTCGATCAGCGCACTACATCTAACAGAACCCGCGGACCCCATGGGGTAGGGCCCCTATAATATCATCGAAATAAATCGAAACTAAGTCGAAAACAGCTCAAATTTTCTTTCAAATATTCGTTAAAGTCCGAGTTAGGTTCTTATCTATAGTTGGACCCGGTAGGTGGCGCTGTTGTCGATAGCCAGACTTTTTTAATTGAATAACACGCCCACGAAGGTGAAACAACATTTTACCGGGATCCGTTCGGGTGCATGAACCTAACCTAGATTAAAATAAATTTGAATGTTTAAATTTTGAAAAATCTATTTCAAAGTTACCATTATGTAAAATGGACCTCGCCCAGTGTTTTTAAACCCCGATGATAAAACACTGAGGCGTCACTTCTGCTCATACGAGTTTCTTACAATTTCGCAGAGTCTCCTATCAAACTTATCAAAGGCTAAACTACGCTAACTTGTTTCCGTTTCTGTTTCTTTATTTCGTCCATTAAATTTAAAATTTTTTAAGGTAGAATGAAAATTTATTTGATAAAATGTTAAGAAACTAAAAATTAAAATCATAATCACAAATTAAAATATTCTTCCATGGGGACCGATGACATTGTCCCCATAACAGAGGCAGCGTTTCCCCGCTGTATCGCCTGGCTTATGCGCTGCTTAAAGAACGCTCCTGCTCGAAGGTCGCCCGAAGCTTCTATCAATAGTTTTTCGATGTCGGTAGAAAGCGCGACTGCGTCCTCGCTCCAAGGGCCAAGTGTCTCAACCGCAAAGACCGAAAGTTCATAGTTCGCCGAGCAATTACTATACTTGCGATGTTTATGACTTTCGGCCTTTGCGGCCGCAAAACCTGCCTCTCTACTCGAGCCCTGTATGTGGCTCGGAGCGAGGGTGTCCACGCAGGTCGCGTCCCAAATGAGGGCCTTGCCTTGCTTCCACGGTAGGAGACTCATTCCGTCGGGCCTCTTACCGTCGTCCCTAAAGATTCCCGGCGGTTCCAGGATACTGGGGATATTGACCGATGCCAAGGAGCGCTTCAAAATTTGATTGAGGGCTGTGTGCCGGGAAAACCTGCCCGCACTCCTTTGGCACGATAAGCCGTGGTGGCCAGTTGCCTCTACGGCGGCGCCACACTCACATGTGTGGGGCTCGCATATATTGGCTCCGAAGCGAAGGCAAAAGGCTATACGGAATGAGTTATTGTCAAAGAGTGTGCCAAGATGGGCAGATGGATAAGCTTCCATCCAGGCACCGGACTCCCGTTTTGAAGCAGCAAGTATGCGGGCGCGGTCAGTATCACTACCTTCGAGCAGGAGAGTATTTAATGATTTTTTTATTAGAGGTCTATCCCAGCTCTTTTGAACTTTGACGAATGCCGGCGTTTGTTCATCTGGACACAACAACGTCCATGCCTCAATAGCCTCACCCACGTACATGGTCTCGTTGTCACAGAGTGACGGAGAAAGAATACTACCGACGAGATCAGATGTGCAGTGGGTTGAGGATATGAAGGCTGGCAGCGCCACGTCCAAAATTATGTTGACGCCAAGCAGTGGACTGTATGGGCAAGCACTCGACCAAACCGAATGATACAAATAAACCGGATACTAACCAGCACAGCAGCCGTCCGGTTTGGTGTGGCGCTGGAGGGCCCTCCGTATTCAGTTCGGCGTTGTGGGTCGTTATTTTTCCTGGGATTTAGCTGCAAATTAAATTACACACTCGGTATCATATTTTTTTTCTTTTTGTTCCGATTCGATTACTTCTGGCGAAGTAGAACCAATAAGAAACTTAGCCAGGTTTGTTATTTTGTCATAATTTTTTCATTGATACTTTAAATATATCGAGCGAAGATAAAAATAAGCGGGATCATTTCTATCTATTTAGCATGAATAGCATTAATCTATGTACAAATTGCAGTAATCTAACTATCTCTAGGACACTTCATTGACGTGGTGCCAATCCTACCGCCTGCTGGAAGGGAAGAAGACCCACAGTGTTCAATAGCTTCTGGACATCTTCTGGGCCATGATGAAACTGGCATTCATAGTGAAACGAGTGCACACTCCAAATTGGTATTAGGGCTCCGTACCCAAAGGGTTAAAACGGAACCCTATTACTAAGCCTCCGCTGTCCGTCCGTCCGTCCGTCTGTCACAGGGCTGTATCTCATGAACCGTAATACGTAGGCAGATGAATTTTTCACAGAGTGTGTATTTTTTTGCCGCTATAACAACAAATAGGTAAAATAAAAAAAAATAAGAATTAAAGGGGGGCCCCATACAAAAAACGTGATTTTTTTGTGTTTAATCCTGTACCATGGTACGGAACCCTTTGTGTGCGAGTCCGACTCGCACTTGGCCGGTTTTATCGAAAGGACAGGGCTTATGGGTTCTTCGAAAATGGGTATGGATTTGTTATGGATCATGAGAATGTTTTGAGAATTTGGAAGCACGGGAGCAACAACCGAAACTCGTTCGTATGGGGATGGCGTAGCCACTTCTACACACAAAGGCGATAGCGCCAGCGAGTAAATTAAATTACGAATTCGCTTACTACTTATTTTCTCGAGTTCCAACGACATCTTCTTTCACGATTACACGCAAAAATATCACAGGACGCTATTTATTGCAACGAAGATTCGATGTTACGTAGATACTTTACAGGCCAACTAGGCGTGCAGCTCGTGGTCTAGGGGCTAGAGGACTCGCCTTTCATGCGAGAGGTCTGGGTTCAAATCCTCGCCTTGGTCATGTACCACTTTCTTTCTTTTTCTTGAGTTGAATAAGTGCATTTCGTTACGAATCCGAGCTGTTCCATGCTTCGGAACCCATCTAAACCTGTATATTTCCTTCCCCTACTACGTACGGTTAAGCCCGCCCGGGTTGGTACCACCGCATTGGATGAAGCTAAGATTGAAGCGGCAATGAAAAATTGTCCGTTTTTTCATCCAGATCAATGTAGCCGTGCTCATAAAGGGAAGGTCCTGGCATGGCACCTAATTCCATCGGGAATGTGGGAAATTGGGCGATTATCATAACGGTAGTTGTGTGGTAGCCATCAATTTAACTCGTGACTTCGCTGCGGCCATACGAATGATTTTCGATCTCTACTGCCCTCGCTGGTGGTAACCATGCGACATAACGCCAGGTTTATCTCCTCGGCGGCTCACCGTTATGTCCTCTGACGAATCTCTCGACCTGCCGCTCCAATAATAACCTGAGTGAGACACCGTTAACGCCGTCTGCAAGTGTACCGCCACAGACAGACGTGCCTACAGTTTTTATCGGGTGGCCTTATATTATTGTGTTGACCCTGTATACTGCACTCGTTAGCAATTTGTTCGACGATACGAGCGTCGCCGATAGCGCGGCTGCACGAGCCGCTACGCTGCTGCCGCGCGGCGGCGCTCGTGGGAAAACTACACTTCATACGACACTTTTCTTCAATTTACTGTTGCATTTATCTCACGTTGAGTGTTACAGTTGGCATTTAACTCTGTTTACTGTTGTGAAATATACTTCTTCGTACTTACCAAGTCGCTTTTTCAACGAATTTTATGTAGAATGTGTCCGTGAAGCAAGGATACATTAATTAAAGAAATAAAGCTCTTAAAAGAACTGCTTACATACTGCAGGGCTGGATGTTTCGCGACCAATTCCGCCACCTTGCATATACACATTAATTTGAATTCTACTAGAGTCCTTCCTCTCGTAATCAATGCCTCCTCCTAACACAGGCTGTAAGATTATACACACACACGCTTTTTTATGTGACTGGACACGGGACACCACACATACTGTCATGATGTTAGCCCAACACACATCATGAAAACTAGGTGCCATGGACCTTCCATTTATTGCACAGATTGAACTGGATGGGAAACAAGGACAATTTTTATTGTCGTTTTGACCACCGCACAAACCAGGGCGAAATCTACCCTATCTTACTTACCTAGTAAGTAAGTAAGGAACGTCGAATCCCTTAGTCGGCTCTTACGACATGCACTGAAAGTAATGCAGTGGGCCCAATTGTATTATTTTACGTGCCGGAACCCACACAGCGATATAGATTGCATAGATTGAATATTTCAAATATATTGCCGTCGTCACCAAAATCGTATTTGGCATAAGAAGCTAGATGCACTTCCCGCGAAAGGTTGCTTGCCGGAATTAATGTGTCCTTGCGTCACAGTCGATTCTGCATGCAAGTCACATTTCGTTTACTGTTGTATCAAAGTCACATCAAAGTTTTCACTCTAAAATAACCCGCATATCGCGATACCAAATTTTTCATCCTGTAGCTTAAAAAAACCCTGTTTAAGGTCCCTTAATTTTCTAGAGTATTCCATTGTGGTGTTCATTCTATTTTGGTGTTAAGTTACCTTTGCCCGCTGTTCCTGCACCCTCTCGCCTCTTCTAAGATCCAGTTGGTTGTCCTGGGAAGCAGCCCCCAAACTCAACGCTCAGTACCGCCCTAGGGCGGTCGCTCTGGAAGAGGTCTGTGGTGCACAAGAAGTTCACGGCTCAAATAGGTATAGAGACACGACGAAAGAAATGGTCAAAAAAATTCGCCATGTCGCTCTGGGAAACCGCCCAGTGAAAGTTCGTAAAAAAACTAAGATGGTAAAACATCTCAAATAACGTGTTGGTATCCTGAATGAGCATTTGGGCATGAAAAACATCCATCGGCATGATGGGTGCCACGTTTGTTGGCAGTGGATCAAACGATATATGACGCCATCATTTTAAAGCAGTGTTTGGACATCTTCGAGCAAAATCCAAGTGACTTAAGTATATATAAGCAGGAAGGAAAGAACGCGCTTCTAACTCCGAAGAATGCAAGAACGATTTCGGAGGCCGCAAGGTCACGGCAACGCTTTTCTGGGATTCGCAAGGCGCAATCTTCATCGACTATCCGCACTAAAATCTCAGCGGTTCAAAATGTCATCGGCGACGCGTGCCTGTGTACGAACACATCATTGGAATTTAGACTTTCACTGTTGTTACACATTTTCATTAAAATGTTTTCGGATGGACACTGTTATGAATCGCTTACTTGCTTAAGTCGACGTTTCGTCCACCGCATTGTGGACTTCTTCAGGACTCGCGGCGCGACCTGGAGAACTTCCGACACGTCGACCATTCAGAAGTCAACTGCAGGGCGCCGGCAGCGAAGATTGCAGCTGTGGGTAGCTCCAGCCGCCGATGAGGGTAGTTGCACAGCACGTTGCTCAGCGATGAATTCGTGCAAACAATACTTACGGTGTCCCTACTCGATGGTATCGGCCGAACTGAACCGTATTCTTTGCGTCGAATTAAACAAGTAAGAGATTAATAACACAGTCTATCCGCAAAAAAATGTGTAACAACATCGTTGAAACTCGAGAAAATCATTAGTAAGCGAATTCGTAATTGAACTCACTCGCGGGCACTGCCTCCGTTGCATAATAGAAGTGTGGCTCCGCCGCCCGCCCCCATACAAACAAGTTTCGGTTGCTAATCCCTTCCTTCTATGCTCGTTGCCTGCATGTAATTATGTCCGATATTTTCTGCTGCGCCGTGCAACCACATCGGGTAGTGGGTCACCTGATAGGGTCGATCTTCTGTGCCGGGGTCCGGTCGGGTCAGGCCGGGGGTCAGCCGCTGCGCAGGAAGTGCCCACTCCCCCCCCCAGCGGTACCTCCCCCTCAACCGCGCAACAGAGGAGCCGACAGCGCAGTCGCCCGGTATAATTACCGCTGAATGAGAAATACCATTCACATTTGAGACTTAATTATTTCCGATTTAATTTAATTTTAATTTACAAAATTAGGAGTTTTTTTTTAATATTGTAATTTTTTGTCCGATTCACAATTCCAGACTGATTGGCCACAATCCTTAGCTAAGAACCATTGTAAAACGAACTTTAGATAACGCTGTTGAATTCCTTAACACGAAATAAATAAATAAATGTTTACTTGCTTTGACTCTAGGCTGAGATAAATAGTCGTAACAGGAACTAAGACTAACGGAAAGTAGTACTTTGTGAGTGACTTCCATTACATTCCTTTAGCTTTACTTTAGTATCCTTTACTTTATGTCCTTTATGGGTTTTCCCCGGAAAAAGTAGGGCTTTATCACAAACAGAAATTATTATTTTTTTCATTTTTTTTTCGGGAATAACACGAGCATTTATAACCTTTTTTGATCACTGTGAAATTAAATGTTGGACAAATCTATTTGATTTATTTTTAAGTACCTATAATAAGTACAACATTTGGTCGATACACTTGTAAATTTAGTATTCTCCTTTATAATGAAGTCTCACTTCTGAGACACATTAATTCCTGGTATCTGATTTGGGCTCCATCTCACACCAAAGTCACTGACTTATCAAACCACCTACTTATAGTTGCTCGATTAATACATTTATAAATAAAGTTGTTGCTTCAACAAGTAAATAATGAGACTTTATTTACGAGTATGTATGTATAACACAGCATGATCAGTTCCCACAGCGATGTCTTACCGAGCACGGAATTCTACACGCATATTAATTTATTCTGTAAATACATGTTTAATGAATATTGACCTCTATAACATAGATTATAGACTCCAATGTCCAAGCAGGGATATAAGAAGAGTGGATCGTCTAAAGATCCCACTCACACTCATCGCACTAGCACCCACACACTCTCCCACGCACTTCCGATTGATAAACGTGCATTATATAAATGTCGCGATTGCGCTCGGGGAGCACCACGACATACAGATCGCTCTCACGAATAACATTTTATTTATTTATTTGATCGAAAAACATTATTATGAACTAAACATAATAAACTTAATGACCGAACAAAGCAGAAAGAATAAAAAAACCATTGAAAAACCGGCCAGGTGCGAGTCGGACTCGCACAAGAAGGGTTCCGTACCATCGTACAAGATAAAATACAAAACAACCACTTTTGGGCCCCCCCCCCATACAAAAAAACCTTTAATTTTTACTATTTTTTAAATTTACATATTTGTTGTTATAGCGGCAAAATAAATACACAATCTGTGATGAAATTTTCACTCCCTACCTATTACGGTTCATGAGATTCTGTGACAGACGGACGGACCGACAGACGGATAGCGGAGGCTTAGTAATAGGGTTCCGTTGGCACCCTTTGGGTATGGAACCCTAAAAACAACCTGGTTGGTGTGTAAAAAATATTGACCGAGCAAAGAGCGAAGCGAGAGTGGGCAAAAATGCTTTCCTGCTGATATTATTATTTATTGATAATATGATTCTATTATTCCATATGTCCTGCTGTTCTCCCCTTACAGGTCGCATTTCGCAACCGAGGCAGTTTTTGAAAATTTTAAAAAATGTCTAATGTTCAAAAAGACAGACTCTCGAGGTCTAAAGCTCAGAGAGCCACTAGTATGATAGTATGCTATATTTAACGGACCTTTATCATAAATTAAAAATTAATTATAAATAAATAAAAAAAAATCTTTAAAATAGCTTTCTTGAAATAGTTTGATCCAAAAGCATTTCCTTCCGTGCATATCGTAAGAGCCGACTAAGGGATTCGTCGTTCGTGGTTCGGCTTCCCTTCCTTACATCGCATGGAACGTCGAAGGAACGATGGTCGAAGCGGGAAAGAAAATTTACCGTGTTTTCCATCCAGTTCAATGCAGTCGTGAAATATAAGGAAAGTCATGGGATGTGTTGGGTTAATATCAAGACAGTACATTGGTGTGGAATTCACAGAAAAAGGATTACTGTGGTGGAATTAGTCATCCACGTCCAGTCACAAAAAAAAATATATATATATTTTCGTTTTAATAAATTCCATTCGTCTGCTGCAGAGTCGGATGGCCGTACAAGGATAGCTACCTAACCTAAGGTTAGGTTAACCTAACCGAACCTTTTATTATTTTACAACTCAAAAATTTAAAAAAATATGTGTGTGTAAATATGAGTAAATCTTTTTAAATTACTTCATTGAACTTTAAGAATGAGGATATTTCAAAAGCTTTGACAGCATCAAGTAAAAAGAGAGGATATTACAGAAAATACGTGACTTCATTTTTCATTTTCATTGCGTTTAGGCTGCTATTCATTTATTAAGTTAAGAAGTCTTTTATTTTTTAGCTAAGGGTCGATTTTTCAATCCTCAGATAGGTAGTACTTATCGGACCGATATAGTACAAATTCACCTTTGTCAAAAGACGGATAGTCATTGCCGGAGAATTATATCTTCTATCACAATTATCGACTATAATTTTACTAATAAACATATGGACTTACTATATTTGATGGATAAGCAGAAGCGTAAATAAATCCGTAAAATAGTTATCTGCCTGTTTATCAGACTATTGAAAAATCAGCCCTAAGTTAACAATATCCGGTTACAGTAAACAATTTGCTTACGTGTGACTTTATTCTGCGGATTTCATGCCATGCCTACGACGAACCGACTTCCCTGCAACCATTCATAGATCGCATGTTTGGGCCATAATCACAAGTCCTTTACAATATATTTGTTTGTTGACTCGTATCGTTCCTCTAATGAACTGTCTATATCCTGCCTCGATAGTACATAATATGTTTACTGGCATGTCCGTTTCCATGTCACAAGTCAACTGTAACATAAACCAACTGCTCCATGAATAAGTTTTAGGCTAAAATACACTACTCAAACTGTTTTGGATTGATTAACGAATCATGTGTATATTCCTAAATACAGCTTCAAATTATTACCTTTTTACTATTAGCTTACACTTGTGCTTGTACTTGTACACCAAGTACTGATTAGCTTAATCCTCACATAAAGGACCTTTCGTACCATCTCGCAAACGATACCAGTACAAGATAATGAGCACTTTAGTGATAAAGGCCCTTTAAGTGTCTATTTATTTATTTATTTATTGGTTTACATACAGGGTTAGACATTATAGACATTACATTAAAAAATAAACTTATATGAATACCACCTGAACTATACAAAACATGTTAAGTTAATTTTTTTTACAAAAGTAAATCAAACGTTTTTTTTAATTCAAGTATCAAGATAAATTGTAGTTTAATTTCCCCAATATTTTCTATGCTATCATACAACGATTTTTGACTACCTCATATTATTTGGGGAATCACGATTGATTTCACAGACCGAGCTCGCTACGAGGCGGGGGTGCGGCGCGGCGGTGTTGGCGGCTGACACGCCACAGACACAGGGCAGGAAGGAAGGCGTGTGGGCAGCGTTTCCTGCGCGTGCGCTGCTACAATGGCGACGACTGCGTCCGCCCATTCGCGGCGCGACGTCATCACCGGCACGCAGCCATACCGTCCCCTTGGTCCGATTTGGGTTTACAGTGCTCACAAATATATTCGTGCAAACACCTGGTCCGAATCAGTATTCGCGAATACTGATATCAAATCGGACCGATTGTGGGCGTGCTAACGGTGATCACAAAATAACCTCAAACTATTGTTTGATTGAGTGTCTTCGACAAAAAAGAGTAGTTAATGTTCAATAATCAACAATTTGCAAGCGGATAACTATTTACTAACATTATGTGACGAATATTAGATGATGAAGGTGATTTTGAAATTTTGATAGATATACAATTTGGAAAACAGGCGAAATAGTAGTAGAACTACCATGGATAAAGCGGGGATTTCTGCAGTATTGCACACGGTTACGTAGTTACTGCAGCTAAAGGGCGAGCGAAAGCGGTGACGCGTTTTATTTTATATTCTGTGTCCTCGACTTGTAGTATCAAAATCAAAGTTGCCGCGCGATCAATGGATGCCGCTGACAGTGCACACGGTTTTGCCCTGAGCACCGTTAGCGTAACGATGACGTCATACCTCACAATCTTGCATTTGTGAGCACTGTCAGCGCGATTCGGACCTGTATTCGCGCTGTCAGCGTTTTAGCGCTATTCGGACCATAGCCCGTGCGACACGGCACGACCGACCACGCCACGCCAACGTTCGCTTCCACAACGCACCGCAACCTCGTTACGAAACACAATTAGGGGCCTTATTAGCGAGTGCTCCGCCCGATGTCCGGTAAAGAAAGACCCGGCGGCGAGGTAATCAATTCTAGCGATATTTTTCATTGGCGCTGCTGCCTCGGTCCCCGCATGCCGCAAAATCACGCACACTTTATTTTCAGTAGGAAAACAAGTAGTACACCTTACATTTCAAATACATAATAGGTCGGGAAAAGAATATTTTCGCATATAGTATGTATAATCTTGTAATACCATTTATTTGGCTGTACTATTTTGGTATAGTTGGTATAGTTGGTATAGTTTTGATGCCATTGAAAAGGTAACGTTAAAAAAAAACTGGCTAAGTGCGAGTCGGACTCGCAAACGAAGGGTTCCGTACCATCGTGCAAGATTTTAAAAAATCACTGTATGTATATAATTTTTTTATTTTACCTAGTTATTTGTTGTTTTTATAAGCGGCAAAATAAATGCACACCTGTGAAAATTTCAGCTGCCTACATATTACGGCTCAAGAGATTTTTATTTAGGTAACTGGACATGGATGGCTTTTACCGAAATGACCGTCCGATATTAGCCTAACACACCACATGGGAACTAGGTATCATACCAGGACCTTTCTTATATAGCTCGGCTAGATACAGCCCTGTGACAGACGGACGGACGGACGGATGGACGGACAGACGGATGGACGAACGGACAGCGGAGGCTTACTAATAGTGTTACGTTGGCACCCTTTGGGTACGGAACCCTAAAAATAGTAAAATGTTGTTTCCCGCTATTGTTCATTTGATTTTCTTTCGGTGGAAATGAGTGAATCTAATAAAGAAATTTGATACATTTTAAAATGTTATTGCAAAAAAAAGAAAACATTCAGCGCATGTCCCGAAAAAAAAATATATTATATTTATCGAATATTTTTTTATCGTATTTTATTAATAGAAATGCTGTGGTTTTTCATCACGATAACGCTAGAGCCACAGTTTGGCTGGGAGGTGTTGATGCATCCGCCATATAACCCTGACCTTGCACCTCCAGATTTACACCTGTTTCGGAATCTTCAGAATTATTTAATAAGTGCCAGGTTAGCATCAAGAGAGGACTGCCAAACCTACTTGTCGCGTTTTTTTGATCATAACAAATTTCTACAGGGGCCCATTCAGGTAAGAGTAAGTTTACCTAAAAATAGCTGGACCGTTATTTGTAATTCCAACGTATTTACGGAACGGACCAGATTTTTACCTAACTGTAATGATGTTCAAGAAGTGCGGAAACATTAACTATTAAAAAAAGTGAGTTGATATTTAGTGACAAATTCGAACTGACTCTTAACCTGAATGGACCCCCAGCAACGGGATCATGTCACTACCTTTAAGATGGCAAAAAGTCAACGAACAAAACGGCACATATTTACTGTAATAAGAAGTAACAAACTTTGAAAAAAAATGTCCTGAGTTTTTATATAAAAGGAAAAGAAACTTTTTCGCCGACTTTTTATTTTACCTAAACAATTATTTTACCTCACACGTCAAACAATATCAAACTCGAGACCCAGCAGGTCTCGATTCTTATTTCATTTTCAGAGGTCAGATAGGTGTCACGTTGTTTATGTTTACCATCCCAAAGAAATTCATGATATTGAAAACGGCAAGACATCTGAATTGTGAATTACTTGCCGCACCATTTAAATTGTATAATAGCCTAATCATGCAATATGTATTAAGGAACCAACGCATTACGTCAGGCGTAAAAGGTTGGCGGCCCCAGATAAAGCGAGAATTTCTCATTTTGTCATCGCTTGGAATCAACAATGTATGAAATCAACTGCTGATTACAAACAAGGGTCACATTGTGGGACTTTGTCGCTATACCTACCTACTGGTTATTCCTGGGGGATACCAGGGTAAAAACTCGCCAGGTGAATAGCAAGTGAACAGGCCAAAGAGTGATCTGACGTTAGTTAGTTGCATTTCGTACCGTTCCAAGCATGGTAGAAAATGCAGCTAAATGTCAGTTGTAATCACACTCTGCCTGTTCACCTGCTATTGGGAGGTCGAGGGGAGTCGGGAAGTTAACTTGCCATGGTAACTCCCTTGTCCTGGGCTGCAAGCTAGGGAGATTGCACAAACCACGTGGTCCAATTTTCTTTTGAAACCTGCATGTTGGCTTGACGTCGCTTTTCCTTTCCCCCACTCCTCTCAGACGGAAAGTAGTTTTTTCCCTATTAAGTGCAGGGGGTTACTATGGTAAATAAAGAGCCAGGTGAACAGCAGGTGAACAGGCAAACGTGTGATTTATCCAGACTTTGCAACAATTTCGTACCATGCCAACTGGTACATTTTAGTTCACTTACCCCTCCAGTTACCTGAAATCCGATAAGTAACTTACTGTTACATGGAATATTTGTATGGTGTAACCGAAAAGTAAATTTGGGATTTTGTAGCTGGAGGTGGTGGCAATGGGCGTTAGTCGAATAACACGTCGTTTGACAATTAGCTTGGAATTAAGGCCCTGGTACTAGCCAAATCGCAAAGTTAGACGAGGCACCCCAAGTTAACTAACTAAGTCTGACGATTATAAGTCTCATTCTTACAATATATGATTCCTTGTCTAGGAATCGACCTATTTTCTTTAATGTATGTTTCCTTTTTCTATACAAAATACATTGCGGAAACGGTGTCCATTTCCGAACTTTTTTGACTAAATGTAGAAATCTAAAAGCAAATGAATTTTTTTGTTTATGCGTATATGCTGTTTTTGCTTATATCTAGAAATCGAATTACTTTCAGATTTCTAATGAGAAAAATCAACTTTTTTATTTTTATTATTATTTAAATAAATGATGGAATAAAAAAATATTAACAATCCATTATCAGTCTGGAGTTCTATTTGGATTTGCTGAAGCGTTTCACTACATATTATTACATTTGTTAAAAAGTGCATTTGTATGGCGCAAGTAGTTGGCTAGTCCTAGCGCCTTAAATAAACCTAAACGTTGGTTTAATCAATCTCTTTAGTCACACTCACGAGTTAACTTATCATGGTAACCCCCCAGAATACATTTATGCGCTGTTTCTCTTCACCAAATTATTTTTTATTTTGAACAATTCATATAACACTAAAATGTTTTGGTAACTGGACATGTATGACTAATACCACTCCTGCTGGCATATTAGCACGAAGCACCACATAGGAACTAGTTACCGTGCCAGGACCTTTCTTATATTCCTTATATTGCATGCCTTCATTGAAGTGGATTGAAAACGCAGACATTTTTTAATGCCGCTTCGACCATCGTTCATCCAATGCGTTGGTATAAACCAGGGCGGGATTAGCCATACCTAGTAAGGAAAGGAACCTACCTACAATATTATGTGGAATCAGAACGAAACCGAAAAACGAAACCTGTTTTTTTAAAATTATTAATTTTATTATTATAAATAAATATCGCCAACTATCTCAACAGGCTTGGGCCAGTATTATATCGGCTTCATTAATCAAAATTGAATTTTCTTGCATTAATTTTCTGTCCATTATTTCGAACTAACGCTTTCCCTACAAATTGACCTCGAGGTATGGTCTCGATTCGGAGATATTTACCTGGCGGTCCCGCTACTCGTCAAGTAATCGTGCCGGGTGACGATTGATGAAATCTAACTTTTAGTTGCCTTGGAACTTGCCGGGACAGTACAAAATGCAACTAAACGTCAGATTTCATTACTCATTTGCCTGTTCACCCGGCGAACTAATTTGCCATCGTAACCCCCAGGCTATGGCCAAGCAGACTCACGCGGCCAACCGGCCCACACTACATGCGCGTCGATCGCGACGCACGCGGTGTGCCGACCTGAGGGAGCGAGAGCGCGCGAGCGGTGCGAGAGGGACACGGCTAGCCGCCGGAAGTCCAGCCGACACGAGCCGGAGCGGCCGGATGTGACGCGCGTCCGCCCCCACCGCCGCCGCCGCCGCCGCCCGCCCGCCGCCGGCTTCCACTCTAACAGCCGCGTGGCACGCTGTGAGAGCAATGAAAATGTTTTCCACTTTCGCACAAATGACGTTTCTGCACATCTCAAGCAACGATGACATGCAGCTAATTAAGAGGATAATGAGGGGATCAAGTTCCATACAATGGGCGGTGCCTGTTTCCTCACTCAAATTTAGAAATATTTTTATGAAATTTTTCACATTAAATCTGAGAGCTACGTCTATACATTTTAATTTTTTTGATAACTTAACTTATATCCACGAAATACGCCCTTAAACATTTGGCTTATATCGTGGATATCAGAAAAGGTATAAAATAATCAAAACGAACAGGCTTAGTTCTCAGTTGATTTTTTTAATGTGCAAATTTTCAGAATTGAGGCACGAGCCATTGCATGGAACTCGATCACCTCATAATTATATTTTATCGTCGTTGTTATGTATGCATAGTACTTTTTATTATGACTTCCTAGTTTCCAGTCTGTGGGCAATTGTATTTTTTCTCCTAGCCGAGTACAAACCACTTACTTGTCAGTTTGCCAAGGGATGATAATCAAGTTTCCCAAAATAGGAAATTACAAACTATAACTATCTAGGCAAGCACACAGTCATAAAACAATTTATAAAAAAAGGCTAGCATATGCAAAGAATATATAATACATACTGCATTTGTCAGATAATTTTGAGTATAGCGTAAAAAGTTGTCGATTGAAAATTGATTTTTTTTCGCACATACCTAAAATGATCCAATCGATTCCAGGTGTGATCGTGTGTGTCTAATAAGAACTCTGATTTGCAGCAAAATCAACCTAGCTAAAATAATTTCTCTTTCCAGTGTATGTACATGAAAATACGTTACGGAAAGTCACCGGATGGAAATGGTTTCATGTAGAAATTACGGTTTAAAATTTACGATAATTTGGAACAATTACTGTAGACGGCCGTGGCGTGGTATGGCTACTTAATTGGAAAACTTGTGGAAGTTAAAAGAAAATGTTGCAGTGTCAAAAGAATTAGATACCTATTCCATTTATATGAGTCACAGGTTTCTAGTAAAATTTATAAAGGAACATTTTGTAGCAAGAAATAGTGTCACCAGTTAGAGGTTTATCGTCAAACTTTTACAATTGTCAGATTTCAGCAAATTGGCAGTGAGAGCGCTTCGTGCAGCGAGGGAGCAAATCGTAAGACAGTTCTGGACGAAGCGTCCATTTGAAGATTAGCCTTGTCAGCTGGAATTATCTACTGCGACGTGCAGACAGAGAGACACTAGTATGTGTGCGCGCGCAGACGAACAGACAATGACGTCACTAGTCACGATTGCTGCTCGCGTAGGTTAGGAGGCATGTGACAACGGTCTGTCCGTCATGTAATAATTACATTTTTATAACTACAGGTCAAGGGATGTGACAGTAAACGAGCAAATGTAGTAAACATTCGTATTTATATAATTGCATTATTGTTGTTTTATTTACAAATAAATACAAATTCAGTTAATAAATAAAATGGTAAATTATCTACATCTTAATAAGTATAAGTTTTACATCTCATTTTAAATCTTTTCTGGGTGCGATCTCCACCCAAAATACTAACAATAATAACGCTTTCTTATGACACATTTCAGTCTCAAGACAATTTGAGACAGTCGGGCGTTCGGGCGGCACGCCGCCGGTCGCGCACGCGCGGCGCGCACCACACTATCGCTATATATACAGGCTCACTTCGCACTCACTTGCACTCGCGCACACAGCACACAGCACGCGCGGACAGCGTTCACAGCCAGCGCCGAGCGCAATAAATATTTGTACACGTATACACACTAGGTAGGTACGTCAGGTTACACTAATCGAGCTGTCGTCGGTCGGTTGGTCGCTCGGGCGCGGGGCTATGTACAGGGGAGGCGGCGGCGGCGGCGGGACTAGATAATACTGGAGAGGGGCGGCGGCGCGGCCGCGGGCGGCTCCGGGCAGCGGCAGCCGGTGCGCGAGGCGCGCGCGTACACGTAGCCGCCGCACGCCGCGCACCCGCGCAGCGGCCAGTACAGGCACAGGCACGGCAGCACGAGCGACAGCGCCGCGAGGCAGCCCCAGCGCGCGGCCGCCGCGCGCGCGCCGCCGCCGCAGCCGCATGCGTCCGCCGGCTCGCCCTCCTCGTCGCCGCCGCCGCCGCAATGGTAGAGAAGCGCCTTCACGCAGCACGCACACGACGCGTAGTCGACGGCCGTCTCCGCGCTGCACAGGCAGAAGTCGCCGAGCCAGCGCGAGGGCAGCGGGCGCGGCCGCGCGCACTGCTCGCACCGGCAGCGGCCGCACGCCTCGCACACGACCGAGTCGCGCGTCGGCGAGCAGGGGGGGCGCTTCTCTCCGGCGGCGGCGGCGGGTTGCGTCGTCACCGGCGGGCCGCGCGCTCCGCCTCCGCCGCCGCCGCCGCCCTTCCGCGGCGCGGGCGGCGGGCGCGCGCGCTGCGGCGCCTCCACGTACGCGTTGCGCTCGCGCTCGGCCTCGGGCCGGGGCCGCAGCAGGGAGACGGTGCCGGCGGAGGCGTGGCGCGCCGCCGCCGGGCTGGCGCGGTCGCGGTGCACGCGCGCCGCCGGCTTGGGCGGCCGGGGCGGCGCCGCCGGCCCGCCATACTCCTCCATCGAGTGCGGCTAACGGCTCTCGGGGCCGTCGCCTTCCTGGTCCCTCATCGTCGCCACCTGCAACAACACAAACGATACTGTTATAATGTGTACCCACCCATCCACATCGACTACACGGATCAGTAATAAGGAGGTCTTGAGAATTTTCGCTGGGAAATCATTTGAAAACCGCCCTGCCCAAGTTTGATTTTGGTAAATAATATTTCAAGTACGTTTTGTTTTATATTTTTTACAACTGAAGGTTCTTCTGTTAACTGTTTCTCGTCTTTTGTTTTTGTGTTGTATTATCATTATTATTATTATTTTAAAGTTTGTTTAGCTTGATAGTTTTTTGAAGCATGCTGTGTTTGTCTTTAATTGTAGATAGTTTCCGATACTATTTATGTATTTTGTTTTGTAAAACAATTTTTTTGAAACAAGTCTACGTCGACAAACCTAATAAAAAAAAAAAAAAAAAAACACTCCATGTACGGAGCGCATCACCGTAAACGCCACAGTCCAATGTGGTGCGGTTAGGGTAATGTCGTTTTACATATGTACATAAATCCAAATATGTCGTGAGGTATTAAAATCAAAAAATTTACACGTGCACAGACAGTGTAGTTAGATAAATCGACCTTGCAAATCCAAACTAAGCAACTACATACTCGGCGGAGCAAGAGTAAAAGACCTGAGGAATTCAGTGCGTATACATTTGTGCAAATATTTATCCTTGCTCCATCGTAGATTAGGGAGCGTTCATAAACCACGTGACAGATTTAGGGGGGAGGGGTCCGCCTCGTGGTCACGACTGGTCAGGAGGGGGTGGCGGTGCCGGCCCGAGTGAACGCACCGAAGCCGAGTCGTGTCGTGCGGAGTGCTCCTGCCGCCACCGCCCACCACCGCTCCTTTATGATCTTCCTTCCCAAATGATAGCAGAATATAGTTCGCATTGAGAGAAATAGCAGGCTTTTCGAATAGTTGTGTAAAATGGGAGTTTATGAATGTCACATAACTATACGTATTGTCCACGTTGTGTTCACCGTTTTTAGAGTATATGCTAGATTACTTCTTAGATTTATGTTTTCACAATTTATTCATTTTTTTTTTCTTGGAAGGAAAACTTGCAGCTAAGATAACATGAAATAATCAAATTACAATAAAATAAGAAAGTAGCCTAACAAGTTTTCACAAATAAAAATTATATTAATTGAATTGAAACCTCGTAAACCATGTATAGCATATCATTCTGTGTGTGAACCTAATAAAAAAAATAACTTGGTCCGGGGACGAGCCTCTTTGTAAGTACAAGTCAGTAGGGGGGGAGGGTACAAACGTGGGCTACGTGGTTAACGAAGGCTCCCTTGGTTATCGATGGAATGGGTATTAATTTTTTTTTAAACTTAGTGTTACGAAAAATATCTTAAGTTCAGAAAACTGTTGTTATGACAAGACTGCTCCAGTGTTTTTCATTTACACTTTTTCTTCGATCAAAACGCAAACGTAAACTGGCTGCATTTTGGCAAACGACTCCGCGGCAAGCGCATCGCAGAATTCGCCGCCAAAAAATATTAGTTGCGGCTGACATGGCGAACCGTTTAAACTAATTCTCCCAGAAATATCGGATGTTACATTGTCGACAGGTCCTGTTCACGAATTTTATGGAATAATATTATTAATAAATTAATAAACGATTTAAGACTACTTAATGTGGGTAAATCACTTGTCTTACCTACCACAGTTAAAATAAATCAATTTTAAAATTAAATTAAAACAAAACCGCGAAATTTAAATGTGGTAGTGATTAACAATATAATTAATAAATTAAATGATAATCAACCATTTGTGCATGGCATATCGAGGTGTTTATCCTACGATAGAGTTCGATGTCAGATTTCACTTTTTTTTTTATATCGACATATCTATACTGACTGGAGTGCAACATCTCTGGTTAACGTCAATGATATAGTTAACATATATTATCATTAATTAATATGTGTAATACATTACTTTCACAATAAATAACATATTTTATAATTTCAATAAAAAAACTTCAAGATTACTTGTGTACTTGCAACACAATGTTTACGCATTCACATTAGAAACCCGTGACAAATTCCGCTTCGAATCCACAAATTAATCAAAAATGGTTTCAAGGTTGTCGTGAAGGCAGTGGAAATTGAAAATTTGAAAATTTTAGAAAGCATTCTTTTTCCATTGACCAAAGCACAATTTTGCAGGTCGACTGCCAATCAACTAGCCTACCTAAAGGTTGTCAGATTTTTATCAATAAATTTTTAATCCCTTGGGAAAGCTTCAGTCTATGCCCGTATGTTTTTACTTTTTTGTAAATATCCATATTTTTCAGTAAATACAACTAAAATCAAGATAAAAAAGTCAATTTTTTGCAATGTTTTTAGCCAATATTTTCCAATTTAAAAGATATTTTAAAAAAATACATTGTGACACTATATTTTAGAAACCAAATTTTTAAAAACCTAGTAAAACATGAAGAGCATGTACAAACAGTTCTCACCCGTAGCATCGGAATTGATAGGGTACCTATTCTGAATTCGTTTATAGAAGGTGATAGCAAAAAGGACACCTTTAACGCCAATATTAAAGCAGATTCCATGCTAGAGCATTCAGAACCGGATGAAAATCAGACAATTTTGCTGCCGCTTCGACCATCTTTCAGTCATAACGATGGTACCAACCCTGTCACGAATCCGAATTATCTGGGCGTGTACCCTGGAAATATGTAGAAACCACGGTTGTTGACACATGACACCACAGGCGTCCGGGTGTCAACCCCTAAACCATGTGCCACATATGTCGATGCTATAAAATATTATAAACAAAAAAGCCGGCCAAGTGCGAGTCGGACTCGCACACGAAGGGTTCCGTACCATCGCACAGATTTAAAAAAAACACGTTTTTTGTATAGGGTCCCCCTTTAATTATTATTATTTTATAATGTTACCTATTTGTTGTTATAGCGGCAAAATAAATACATAATCTGTGAAAATTTCAGCTTCCTATCTGTTACGGTTCATGAGATACAGCCCTGTGACGGACGGACGGACGGACAGCGGAGGCTTAGTAATAGAGTTCCGTTTTTACCCTTTGGATACGGAACCCTAAAAATGGTCGATTGCAAATTGTCATTCGATGTAATATTACGAAAATCGTCACGATTCATATCAGGTCCTCACTGGAAGTTCTTAGGTTAGCCTCTTGGTCAGAACCATTCAGAGAAGGGTCCAAAAGTGGTCTAAAAGCCGTCACGTGGTTTACGAGCGCTCCCAAACCCCGAAGGGAACTCGAATCTGCACATAGCCATAATATAATAGGAAAACGACAAGGCAACCATTAGAACCCAAAATTATAAAAAAATATTGCGTACGAAAAACATTGCGGGATTTTTGTTTTGGCATTTTGGCAGATATAAACTTGACTTTACTATTTAGAATTAGTAGTGCGCCCAATTTTACCTTTTTGTTGTTATAGCGGCAAAATAGATACACATTCTGTGGAAATTTCAGCTGCCTACCTATTACGGTTCATGAGATACAGCCCAGTGACAGACGGGCAGCAGAGCCTTTGCACCCTTTGGCTACGGAACCCTAAAACATACAGACGTTGGTTTCGAAAATATATTTTAGAATGAAAAATTCCAAAAACCTAGTAAAACATTACAAGCATGTTCCATGTTATCGCCCGTAGTAGGTGGGTATGGGGGATTGATAAGGCACAAGAGTTTAAAGTGCAAATAAATGCACTGTGAAAAGAAGGATAACGGAATCACCAGATTTCTATTTTATTTTCTGTTTTTACACTTTTCTGTAATATCATTAATTATATTAACCGTTAGGTTGGGTACTTTAGGAGTAATGGTTTTTGTGATTTATATAAAAAAAACGATTTAACTTTTTTGAAATAACTTGATGAATTATAAGTGTAACAAGATTAGTTTACAACATTTACTTGGATATTTTAATATTAAGGCATTTTTCGCGCGGGGTCATACTGCCACTTTGCATGGGCAGTATGACCCCGCGAGGTTCACTAAAAGTGACGTGTTTGAACACTGATTAACTCAGCCGTCTCTTCGTGCAATCGGGGCTAAGGCTGGAGTGCACCTCTGGTTATGGTTAATGTTATTGTTAAATTGGCTTGTCTGTCTTCTTTCTTCTTATGTCTTAAAATGGTAATGAGGTGATCTAGTTCCATACAATGGCTCGTGCCTGTTTCCTCAGTCAAATTAAGAAATAGTTTTCTGTAATTTTGCACATTAAATTAATTAACTGAGAGGTACGTCTGTTGATTTTTTTGATAACTTATCTTATATCCATGATACAAGCCACTAAATATTTGTATCAAAATGTTTAAGGGCCTTTATCATGAATAAACGTACAGACATAACTCTTAGTTGCTTTATTTAATTTGCAAAATTTCAGAAAAATATTTCTTCATTTGAGTGAAGAATCAGGCACGCGCTAATGTATGGAACTTGATCACCTCAGTATCCTCTTAAGACGTATCGTATTTCTGTACCTTAGGGGCCGAGTGCACGAAAGGACAAAAAATCAAAATCAACGTATGATTAAACACATCACTTTGTATGGACAGCATGGAAGGAACTCTATGCGTTTCACTAAAAATTAGGTGTTTGAACATTGATTAAGTCAGCCGTCTCTTCGTGCAATCGGAGCTAAGACTTCAATGATTTTACAATAATAGGAGAATCTTAAAAATTACCAAATTTTTTCCCACGCGTCGTCGACTCGTTTACGGGCTACCTTTTAGCGTTTCTTATTGTAATAGGTATTTATGTAGACCTTGGAGTAAAAGGGATTCTTGAATTAGGTCTTTATCAACCCAGTGTAGCATAAACATATTCGACAGTACCACACAGTATTATTTACCTACCTAGGACTTGGTAGCGCAGTTGCAATGCAGTTCAAAAGTTGTACGTGCATACTATATTTCATCACGACTATTTATTTACTGATATAGTTAGATATGCAGAATCACATGTTTTGGAAATCAGGAAGAATGAATAAGATTATGTGCAATCGTAGTGAGCACATAATCTTAGCAAATATCTGGGTGGATATTAGAAAGTGTGACTGAAAACTCGGCAGCGATTGGCGATTTTTTAAATATTAAGAAACAATTGTTTTAAAAATGATTCCGGCTTAGGAAAAAAAATAAAACTCAATCAATTCATTTTCTAATGTTGAATTATTAAAACCGACACGCGGATCCGAACGAACATGGACCGGTTAGGTTTTATGTAGAGACCACTTTAAAAATAGTGATAAATAAAGTAAAATTTAATGTTTCTCAATATCTGTGAAACGGATAAAACTGACCGTGCGGAAAGAGGAAAAACAAATAACGCGAAAATTCAAACTCTTAGCATTTTAGTATAAACTCCGGCGACAAGACTGTATCCTAAGCTATTAGATATGTATAGTTTGCAATCAAACCTGCTATAAGCGACTTCCTAGCTAATGGCTGTCTCTTACCTTCAATCTAATTCTTATCCTCTTAATTAAGTTACCTCCTTAGTGGAAAACTAACCATTTGTAAAGATCACTTTATATTTTATTACCGGAAATTACGCGGAAATGTATGCTTGGCTAAGTGGTGCTTGGTAGGAAACTGTTGTGCGCGAACGGAATGGAAAACCCTTCCCACTCTAAAAGCCTGCCTCATCTAAATCTTTAGCCTGCCTACCTACCCTCTGTCAGAAAATTAGTGAGTAAATAGACACAATTCTTGTGGCTATCGAGACACAACTGTTTAGGCTTCGACTCCAGATCACTGACCCTGTCACATTGAGAAGATTGCAGCACAGTCCTGCAGCTCAAACGCTCTACATAGTGTACAGCTAGCTCGTGACTCACGGGACTACGAATCCGGCACAGGAGAGGCGATCTCCCGGCCTCCTTGGGATATTTTCACTATCGAAGGGCAAATCTGGCGAGCTGCGGGAGCAGACGCGTGGCCGAGGGGCGACGGGGTGCGGGGCACGGCGGAGGCGCGCGGCCCACGCACCGGCCTCGATTCTCGTCCGCTCCCGCGCCGCCGCGCGGTTATCGCTGCAATATGGCCGCCGCTACTCACTTCCTAGCTGCTGTGGCTCCCCGCAGGTGTCTACACTGAGTTTGCGCCCGTCTGTCACTCCTCGCGGCCGGTTCGAACTCGTGTTGCTTCACCGCACTCACTCTTATACACATTTTAAACGAACACTGGGAGCGCTAGCGCGACGCTCCGACGACGCGACCGTCCCTGGCGCTGATATGTTCGGTACTGGCGGCCGGCGGGAGCGCGCGGCGAGGCGCGGGCGGTCGTCCCCGTCCCGCACCGCGCGCACTCCCCGCGCGCCTCCTCCGCCGAGCCTTTTTATGAATGGAAGGCGGCCATTCTGAATGAATCGCGTACACGGGCGGAGCGGGGCGCGGCGAGCGGTGAGGGCGGGCGGGGGGCGACCGGAAGCGGGCGGGTGACGACGGCTGCGGCAGCGGCGGCGGTTCGCGGTGCCAAATTTTGCGGTGCGGTCGGCGACGAACAGCGGCGGCGCGGCGGCGGGGACGGCGGTGGCGACGTAGAGGCGGTGAGCGGTGCGGAGGCGGCGGCGGATGCGCTCATTACCGAGCTTCCGGCGGCGCGGCGACTCCCCTCGCGCCCCCCGCGCTCCCCCGCCCGACGCATCCGGGAATTGGGTTTCCGGTGGCGGAGCCCCGCCCGCTCCGTACTCACTCGTCTAGTGTTGAGTCGGTTGAGCTGTGCAGGAACTTAACATACCAAGTACCTACCCACGTAAGTAAGATCATTACGGCGGCACCTCCGAACTGCAACTGCGAAACTAGAGACTTGAGCCCCAGACTACGGCGCACCTATCAAAGCGTCAAAACGTAAAACTCGGTTCAAAACTAGCTCTTTGCGAGTTAAGTTGACGTCAATGAAAGTGAATTCATGTGAGTAAGTTTTCTGTGACTAAAAATAATATTTGTTCTATTGACAGTTGAAAATAAATAAAAACACGAGAGTCGCTGCGCGGAAAAAGATGTTGCAAAGTCGAGCCGGGGACAGACAGATAAGGATAGATACAATCGGGGTCCTTGTGTTGCCGTCACTGTATGTCAAGGACACATCCACAACGCACACCATTCTGCTGAGCACTGCGACTCAAATACGAGCTGCATATATAGGTTTGTTTTTTAGGACTTATGCACATAAAGCGTACGTATATGTACTTTACATTAAGCACGAAAACACGCTCTGTCCGTGACCTCGCATTTGTATCGCAGAATTATATCTACGTTATGTTAGGTAGGTACATGTATGTTTACGCAACTGATATGTATACGCAAACATACACTTAATGCATGTATTGTATTCGATTTCGTGTCAATCTTTGCTTAGCAAACCTGTACTGTTTTGTGGCATTTTTTTGGCCGAAATGGTTCAGCCATGGTAGAAATATGAGATTTTTAATTTTTTCTACCCCCATGATTCCGCCATTCTGAAAATTTCCAAAGACTGAATCGACGAAAAATAATTCATATAATTATCGGACCCGCTCACAAAAGAATCGGTTGAGAAATGAGACCAGCGGATGAGGACAGCCGGACTGCCGAAGCTGAAACGGAGACGCTTCGTTTGGTCAATTCATATCAGTCAATGACCAGATAGGTCATGTGCCTCGTATTGTAGAACCCATAATTGAAGAGCATGAAAGAGATTGAAGAAGCGAGGGATGAGTGTGCTGTGTTCGTACTGCATTACGGTCTAACATCTCTGCCAACCCTTCGAGGTAACGGCGGCGTTAACTTAGGTGATGTAAGTACATGATTCGGGCCGCGGGGGGCCGGGAGGACTGGAGGAAAATTGGAGAGGCTATGTCCAGCAGTGGACGCAAACAAGCTGACTGACTGACTGGTGATGTATAAATTGCAAGTCCCCTCGCGCATGCGCAGACCGCTTCCACTTTTCTCCGAGAACCATTTTTTCGAGGGAACTTCTGTTGAACTTTATGTGTGCCGACTTTGGCTACAGACCCATTTTGCACCCGACTTTCAGACGGAAGAGACTTTCGGTCAGACGTCTCTAGAATTCTCGTATCGGGCATAACTTCTTACACGGCCGCGAGGCTTCATATCTGCCACCACAAAACGAACACATAGGGCCGAGTGCACGAAAGCACAAAAAATCAACGTCAACGTATGATCAAACACGTCACTTTGTGTGGACAGTATGGAAGCCACTCCGTGCGGTTCAGTGAAAGGGACGTGTTTGAACATTGATTAACTCAGCCGTTTCTTCGTGCAACCGGGGTTTACTCACATACTAACTACGGATTGCTCCTTGTCTCGAATGAGTTGCGATTTAGGTTTATTTACATTTTGAGTCTCTTACACCAAGTACTGATTATCTTAAGGTGGCCCTTCCCGGCGAGACTAGTTAGTTTTAGCATTCGCGGGCACGGTACAAAACTGTGCTATTGCGCTCGGACCGTCTCTGTTTCAAAGAAAAGGACAGGCTACGTAAAAATATGCAACAACTTTGGACGTAGATTACTCAACGATAAAATAGAAACATCTTAATAATCTCAAAGATTCCATTACATACATACATACAACCCAAGCTAATAAAAGCGTGTTAAAAAGGTTAGTCATCAGACCTAGCTTGTTTCATGGAGATTTAAAATTTTGGTTGATTTTTGACTGCAGCAGTCGTGATTTACTTTTAGCTATAAGTCGTTTTGTAATTAACATTTTCGTAAATCTTACCAAATCACACACTATGCGCATTGTCTGCTTTGTGGACATGTTGCGTCCTCCTAAAAACGGAGAACTTTGGATTACATGTCATTACAATGCTTCAATGTAGATATCGATGGATAACCTCAAATCAATGAGATAGTTTAGTACATTTCGCAATAACTCGGTATGACTACTAACAACAGGGAGCCCATTCAGGTAAGAGTGAGTACGAGTTCGAGTGTGAGTTAGGTAACCTAAAAATGGCTGGAAACAAAATGTATATTTAAAGAACGGAACTTTTATTTTACCTTCCATCGTATTCATAGGACTAACCAGATTTTTATCAAACTAAAATGACCTTCAATATGTGCGGAAACAGGAACTATTTACAAAAGTGAGTTGATATTTAGCGCCGAATTCGAACTCACATTTACCTGAATGGGCCCCCAGTGCCGACGGTGAACGGTAACTCACGCGCCATTTCTGAATTGTAGAAATACGGCAAACTTAAAATTCTCCGAGGTGTTTGTGAAATATACTTTAATTTTATGACACATTAAACATACCGATGAATTCAAATACATATCCTTATATCTCTCCTACAAGCACGTATTAGTCGATATTTCCCGAGCCAAGTCATAAAATTTCGAAACTTTATTTGATTCACGCTGATAAAATGTGAGCGAAATTTGCCTAACAGGTCCACTGATAGTGCGTGGGCTGAATAGGCAGCATCGGGCGGCACCCACGCGATAGTAACTGTATTTTGTGACAGGGTGGATTCAGTGATTTCAAGGTCCCCCCCTCCCCTTCGTACGTCAAAGCTATTTTAGGATTATTGAAGTCTATGATCGTTTTCTGTTATACGCCGAAAATATCGAGAGAGGTGGAGAATTGAAGACGGCAATATAGATGAGTATCGGATCTAGATGTCTGATGACCGTTGGCATTGTAAAATTGTGTTTGGTTTCTAAGTTATACGGTCCGAAAGTTCTAATATTTCGCGCGTTTCATACAATAACTTCGGAGGTGGAGTACTCGGGGACGCATCATAAAGTCCAAAAAGCACAAATTCCAAATCCCATACCGTCCAAAACACTTATGAATTCGAATATTTTCAATTAGGTTAGGTTAGGTTAGGTTATGTTACTGTACATGCATTTTATAATACCCACGAAAAATACATACTTTTGGATTTTCTGGGTTTTGGACCTTATGCTTTTTGGACTTTATGAAGGCGACCCGAGTACTCAACGATAAAATAAAAACATCTTTGAAAGATTAGTCCGCAGTTGTCTAATCCTTGTCTGTTTCAAAGAAAAAGACAATGCGCATAGTGTTTGATTTGGTAAGATTTACGAAAATTTTAATGACAAAACGACTTATAGCTAAAAGTAAACCACGACCGTTGTAGTCAAAAAGAAAACAAAAACCAACTTGATTATAAATCTTCATGAAACAAGTTAGGTCGTTGAGTAATCCACCACCAAAGTTATTGTATACAACCCGCGAAAAATTCGAACTTTCGGACCTTATAACTTACAAACCAAACACTATTTTACAATGCCAATGGTCATCAGACATTTAGTTCGATCAAATAAAGCTGTTTTGAGTATAATTTTGGATAACTGACAAGAAATATGCGCATGATCTTCTGTCCACGTTTGTATGAGGAGTTAAGCGAGAAGCCCACCTTGATCAGATGACCAATGTTCAGAGTCTAGGTCTGTTGCAAAGATCTGTTGCAGTGGCGCCAGCATGCCCATGGTTCGCGTTCACGCATAACGGACGAACCGGCCGAATGAATAGACAGACCGAATTCACAGAATTCTTCCAGGGATGTGCTTTGACTTCTGCACATTGTATGTCGCATCCCAAAGGGATGTAAAGACGGTTGCATTATTTGTACGTATTCGTCGAAAAACGTGACTAAGGCTAACTATGCATCCTGAGTAGTATCAGTACATTCATAATATCGGTTTTATCAGCTGTAAAATTTAATCAAAACATGTATTTATACTATGGTTCATCCGAGATACAAGGAGGATGCTATAAAAAATGGGTGTTATTTTAGTCTCTACTAAGTTAGTTTAAAAGTGTGTTTCTAGGGTTGTATTGTCCTTCTTTCACGCTGCAACGGAACACGAAAAAATACGTGAAATATTTGCCTAATTTTAATCCTGAAAAAATAACGTTTCTTTATTGTCCGGGAACCGGGAACCCTAATAATAAAGTTAAAGGCTTCTAACAAGACATTTAACAATATTGCAAACCGTCGTAATATAAAAAAACATCACATGTGAACCAACCGCTTTTGTTCGTTGAATGGTTAAAAAGCTAGACAAAGGATGCTTATAATCAATAAATCAGCAACTTCCATTGAGGATTTCCAAATGTCCAACGCAACTGATCTCTGCGATTTCGAGCTCCGGCAAAAAAAGTCTTCCCCGATGGTTCCAGAAAAGGCGAGGGGACTTGTGTTTGGGACAATGGGTTTTCGATGCGACGCATGCGCAGGTAGAAACGAGCCTCCATTCATATCGATTCTAACCCGCTTCGCTGAGATTTCAAAAATATTATCAAACCGAGTATCAAACTTTCGTAACTTGTTTCACCGACTGATTGTTTAATACATTTTAGAAAATTAGCGCACGCCTTATCAGATGGCGAAAATTGAATAAATACCTGACATGCGAATAGGGTAACCAAATGACAAAGTTTGCATTTCAAATTTGTTTTAGAATTGTCTGGGGTCTATTCGAATAATCAACTTATATATTTTCAGAAAGTTTTTTTTGCAAAAGTCAGGCCTTCTTTAAGGATCATTACTTTGGCTATGGTCGCCTGTTTTGTACATTTTACATAAATAATTCATTTGTTATTTTTGTTTGAGAAATGAAGAAGAGCCCGCCTGCGGCCATAGGGACTTAGAGAGAAAGGCAGACAATTAAGGAAATCACAATACTAGGGTACTTTTTGGGGTACGGAAAGGATCCGAACACCTGGGGTTTGTTCGGGCAAAGATGTTTCCATACCGCGTTACGGATTGGAATCAGGCGGAACGGTTTAGAGCAACGCTCCAGCCCAAACGAAAAACGTGCAAAGATGAACGTTACTTTGACAATACACAAACAAGTCAATAGCGCAAAACCAAGCAACTTCTGTCTCAATGTATTAAAAACTCACCCTTTCCAATCGATGCGAAATTCAACTTCAACTTACGGTGATTTGGTGGGTGGCGTTCCTCCTCGGAGAGGTGGAGCAAAAGGGAATGATTCCGAGCGCTTCCGAGCCGTTCTTGATCAGCGAAAACGGCCGAAGTATGTACACTTGATATTGTATTGTGTTTTAATTTGATTTAAAAAAATATTAAGATTGTACTAATTTTGATTTGATACTGTTTTTTTTTATTTCGTATTTTATTTTGTTTTAATTTGATAATGTGTTTAATTTGTATGTGTTAATATTAAATTGTTATCTGTTAAAAATTTTCTAATGCCTAACGGTGTAAGGAATGGATAAATAAATAAATAGACGGAACTATCATTATGTTAGCCAAAACGCTATTTCATGCCCCTTGCACCGATTTGCTCTGAGCAGTATGCTCGAACAAAGCTCTGCATTCATACGATAAGGTCATCACGGAACACGAAACGGTTGCAACATGCAGCAGGATGTTAGCATGCCATAACGACAGTTATTGACGACACCGCGAGACCATTAAGGAACAAACAATGCAAGTGAAATTCCACGCGCCTAATCGACTGGCTGCGACCTCCATGTCGTAGTTCCGCCGCCGCCGCTCCGCTTCCGCAACCGCTACCGCGCCGCAACGTTTCCGCCTCGACTCGCCGAGGGTGAACTTTTTTATTGCAGCCAAACTTTACATACAACATCGGTAGCGCCGGCGAGTCATTTCGCTTACGAATTCGCTCACTACTGATGTTCTCGATTTTCAACGACACGTAATATATTCACAGAACGCTATTTAGTGAATGAACATTCGATGTTGCGCGTCCCAAATTCGTAAACGGACTAACTACACTCAGTGCTATAACTCGTGGCTTACATCTCATGTAACTTTGCATTGAAAATTATACACACAAAGTATGCACCATATGAAGCGCTTAATGCCGCTTCCACAAATTACGTTACATTGTAGATATTTAAAGTACTTACGCAAAGTGTAAAAAAACATTTCTCACCCCTGAATAAAAAAAATCAATTCTAACGTATTGTGCAACATGTAATTTTTTTTATGCACCATTTTTTTATGCAACTTGACATGGATGTGATTATTTTTAGATTACCGCGGTCGTCAAACATGTTTCAAAACTTACGGCTTTTCACGCGGCGGGAGGAGACATTCTCCGACGTTTCGAGATGATCGTTCAGCCCGTTGTCAATGAGGCTAGGCTCGCCGTGGTCGTAGATCGTAGCTGTGGGTGCGGGTAGTTGCGGAATTCTATTGGACTGCGTTCCTAACTTCAGACGACAGGCAGTATGAGCTGACAATATCGTCGCTAATATTATCGTCTTCCTTGACCTTCCTCAGTGGCTGAAGTATGGGGTTCCACATTGCAGAGAGCTTGAAAGAGTCTTCCCGTTTGAAGTCGCTGTGCTTCTTAATCTCGATGGCTTCTCGGACTATTATTAGCATAGTCCTTTTTTCGGCGGCGATTATACCAACCTGATCGAAACGTATCTAGTGATTTGGTCCTGATTCACTATGCTAACACAAAGCAGATTTCGCGGAGCCCTTCTTTACTGCTCTAATGTGTTCCCAAACCCGTGTCGCAACACTTCGCTTTGTTTGATCAATATAATATTTCCCACGGGATCATGGAATTGTTTGCACGCCTGGAGACTTCAAGGGGAGCTGATCTTTCACTGAGCGTAAAACTTGTGAGACCTTTTCTATAGGTGTGAAAACTGTACCAATCTGAAGTGTTTCCAGTTTCCGCCCAATGTCCGCTCCCCTTACATATGGCAAGAACGCCTTTCGTCGTTCGGCGTGTTTCAACACAAGCGGCGGGGAATTTGAGGGGCATTAGCGAATTCGCGGGTAATTCCGTTTTCTGGCCGCATGACCTTTTTTTTCACCACTGTTATGTTGTGTTTCAGGATCGGCTCCTGATCCCCGATCCTGTGCTGCCTGCACCCCATTGCAGCTCCAGGGGCGCGGCTCGCGTCACCCGATCCGCAAAGAGACGCCCGCGGCGGCGCGGCGCGATATAGAAGAGGGGGTGTGCAGCTACAGACAACCCAGATTCGCTGTTTCTCTTATTTATTTATGATACCCATTCTGTAGGCAGAAATACATAATATATGTTTGTATACTTTTTAGATCATGCTGATGTCTTCTGCAGAGTAATTTGCATTATTTTTGTCTTATGGTTCACAAAGCAAAAGTACTCACTCTGTGTCTAGTCCACCCAGACTTCTTGTTTTTCTTCATCGTTGGCATTACAATTTGTCCAATCATTCGTTCAAGACCTCTTTAAACATTCTTGCATTTATTCTATTGGGCCGAGAATTTTAATTTTCAGTGACATAAATAAAACACATCCTTAAAATACAACTTTCTGTTGTAAAATTTTCAATAGCATTTAAATTATTTGAGCTGTAAGAACATCAAGTATAAAACTTGCTGTGTTCTTTTGGTGCCAATATCCTTATGCGGATTTACCAATTTGGGTGGATCTTATGAATAAACGATCTCTGATAGGGGAGAAAGTGGCTTCATTCAATGGGCGAATGTTCCACAGGCCGTAGGAATTCGGGCACTAGTTTCTAGTTTCTCCAGACACTTTTACTAGTTTCTTTTTTCACGTCCGTGTATCTTCTGTATGAACTCCGCATCAAGGGCATAAAGGCGACGCAGGTACAGTTTAGGAAACGCAGTAAAATGGAATGGACACGAGATGTAAATTTTATAAAAATCATCGCCATATCAGTTTTTATAGGTTTTACAAAAAAAAAAAAATGATTTGAACATTCACATAGGATGGTTTTGTAATGCTCTACATGTTTACAACAAGGTTCAAGTTTACATCACGTCGAATTGCGCGCGTAGTCAATTCTACTATGGGCTCGTAACCCTACCCCCTTGTACCTAAGCAGGGGGGGCCTACCGTTTTACATGGGTTCGCGAAAGTCGGCGTTCTGGACGAAAAAGCCCCTTTGCAAAGAGTGAAATGTCACGGTTGGTATCGGCCTATGGAGACGTCGCCGAAACACATCCCCCCATCCCAGCACGTGGGCATTCTGCGAGTTCAACAACCACGGAGCGTTCGAGGCGAGCCGAGCCGCGTCGGCACGCAGGCGGTGCACGCCGAGTAAAAGCACTTCCTACTCGTTAGAAATCAGGTTGCGTTTGATATTCTCGACGCGACGGAAATGGCCGCCTCCGCTGCCGCCTCCGCCGCCGCCTCCGCTGCACCGGGGCGGCGGCGGCGGAGGCGGCGGGGCGCTCCTTCGACGACTTTCCATCCGGCTGGAGAGGCGATGCCACAGTGCACTGAGCGGAAATGTCAGATATTATCTACACCGATACCACTCGACTTTGTTCCCTGCCAATCCCACACGCCCCGTCGTGTAGAAGTATTCCTCTGAGCCTGTAGTCCCAGTTGTCACCTAAATTGGCGTTTACGGCAAACCGATCGACTGGCGTTTTCAAATGTATGGAGAAATTGAAGAGCGCGCGCAGTGGGCGTTAATCGAACTAACATTTGCGAGTCCGAGCTTGATTTGACAGCTTACTCAACGTTGCCGTAAATACGTCGACGTTGCCGTTTACGTCGAATACGCGTTTTCATACAAATCGGAAGTCCGATTTTGACTTTGACAGCTTGAAGAAGTAAAACCACAAAATATCTAGTAAAAACTTGTATGGAGTTTGACGTTTTTACGGAAAACGCCAGACGATCGGTTAATTTAGGTGTGAACTGGGACTACAGGCTCTGGCTGCATAACGCTGTCCCTCCGTTCCTTTTCCCCCTCCGCTTAACGCGGAAGAGTCAGGGAATGCACCCATTCTCTATCGACATTGAAAAAATAAAAACCAATGGATCCTCTAGATCCATTATCTACATATATAGGGTCAGTAAACTATGGAATCGACTCTCTGCCGAGTTCTATCCCCCAAAGTACAACCGTCCTTCAAAACATGGTTTGAAGAAGCACCTGGTCGGTCGGCCTAGTTTTCGCAGCCGCTCTGAAAGTTTAAAAGCTCATAGGCGTCGTTGGGCACCTTTTATGTGAAGTCCTGGAGCCCTAGTAGTTAGTACGAACGCTATCGAGCAAGCGCTATGGAGGGCGACATCGCCTTTCAGAAAGATTTGTATGCGTTTGAAAGACGCCATTCGATATCATCAGTCAAACGCATACAAATATTTTTGACACGCGATCGATGATGCCCTCTCGATAACGCTTACTCGATAGCGCTGCCAGCGTACGCCATTTCTCGCGATTAACACAAAAAAGTTATTGACTCGGTTTTAGCACCTTTTGAAACTATGCAGACAGATGAAGAGAAGCTTGCCCCGCCCAATCCTTACGGATACACGAACTACTTCAATAGGCTAGGGGGGGGGGGGGCGTCCATTGATTACGTGAGTGATTTCTCGACCCCCTTCCCTTGGTGAGATGGGAGATTCGGCTCGACCCCCTCCCCCCTAAACGCTTGACGTAATTAATGGACACCCCCTTGACACTGCGCGAACGACGCACACAGGCGCAGAGGCGTGACGTGCGCGCGCGTCCGTGTGCACACGCATGCACGCACACGTGCGCGCGGCGAACTCGTTAAAAAATAATACCGGATGTTTGCCACAGTTAAAGGAAACGTGAATGAGTCGCGTTCGCCTTGCTTCGGTCTCGCCCGCTCGCCCCCTGCGCGCGGTGTCTTCCGCTCCCCCTCCCCCGCACCACACCGCACCTCCTCCGCCGCCTTCGTCATTGCCTCCCGGCCTCTTCTCGTCTTCATTTTTTAGATTTTGGATAGTTATTTTTTACCTTGTAAAAAAACATAACTTTGTAGCAGATAATATTAAGTTAAAATAAGATGCACATTTACTTTAGACGTTACTGCACCAATTCATGATTAAACGCAGAGGAATGAGTTTCTTAAGGTGGCCCAACCCGGCGGGACTAACTCATTCGCGGGCACGGTACAAATCCGTGTTGTTGCGCTCTGGGACCTTCTCTGTTTCAAAGAAAAATACAGGCTCCGTAATGAGGAAGATGTAACATGTCCACACAAAAGACAATGTGTATAGTGTATGATTTGGTATCATTTACAAACATTTTAATTACAAAACGACTTATAGCTAAAAGTAAACCACGAGCGCTGTAGTCAAAAATCCAACAAAAACCAAATAGATTATAAATCTTGATTAAATAAGCTATGTCTGATGACTTTTCTTTTTAAGATGTTCTTAATTTATCATTGCGTAATCCACCTACAAAGTTATTGCATAAAACGCGCGAAAAATTCGAACTTTCGGACCTTATAACTTAGAAACCAAACACAATTTTACAATGCCAACGGTCATCAGACATCTAGTTCGATCAAATAAAGCTATTTTGAGCAAAATGTTGGCTCTCTGACAAGAAATATGGACGTCATCTTCTTTCCCCGTTTGTATGGGGAGTTGAGCGGGATGGCCCACCTTAAACCAGCTTGAACCAATTTGCGATCATATGGAGTCCTACAACATCAGCGTATTTTTTATATCTATTTGAACATTTAAAATCTTTTGTGACAATATGTAATGAGATTCACATAAAGTATGATGTAGGCTACAGTACTACTACTTCAGAATTGATAATTTTGCACTTTGTTAAACAGGAACTCAAGTGATTTCAACTAAAATAAGCTACGAATATCAGAAAATTGCACTTCAGTTTGCACACAGAATGCTACAAATGGAAATGTTTTAGATACCCAGGTGGGTACGTAAAAATAATTTGGAACCCTCACCCGAATGCAATATGATATATACAAATTAATAACATTTCAGTATCTGTGGCTGGAACAAATTTCTTCCGTTTCATTTTGAAGATCCGCGCCGCCGCTGGTGCTTTGTCCTAATTTGATGATCATGTATGATTCCGAAACGAATCTGTCTGCCTCCTTGTGGTTCAGCGACGCCTGACGTAAGAGGGAACGGCGGCGGAGGGGGGGCGCAGCGAGGGCGCCCCGCCCCCCCTCCCTGACCTCAACTCACCCACGACACCGCCCCGCACCCGACTGCTCAGCTCCCGAGTCCCGAGCGAGACGGTACCGCGAGCTTTATCGCTTTGTGGTGTCGCCATTAAACAAGCTAACTCTTATTTTTAGAGTTGTAGAGTGTCCACACGTTGATAAATATCCATTCATGTTCGCACCAAATGTTTTAATACAATCAACTGCACGCCTAGGTCGTTCATGGAACGCTTGTATTAAATTAAATGTCTATATGATCCTCAGCCAAATGGCTGGAATCTTTTAATAACATAGCTGATAATGCTAAGTCTCTTGGTTATTTTTTTTTTGTTGTATTGTTAGGGTAACCATGAGTCCCCAAATTCGACGCACGTCCTAATAAAAACATACGTGTAATTTGTATGGTTTTTATAGGTCATTCAAGTTATTTATATGCTGATTCAAAACTTAAATTAAATGACCCAATAGCTTTTGAATAAGTCGTTTCCTGAAGCAGCATTTAAAATATGCTTAAATATAAGCATCCTTACGTAATAGTACGGTCTCATGTATTTTTACGGCGTGAGAACGTTTAATATAAACCCGATTTCGGATTCAAACATTCTCGCGTGTTTACAGCTAGAATTTCAAATTTAGCATTCTGAAAACTAAGCAAATCTAAATGCGGCTGAAGGTTAGCTTTCTCGTTGTACACCAACACGATGAAGGTTTATCTATTCATTCAAAGAGCGGCCTAGGCGTCGAATTTAATTAAGGTATGGTGTTTTTTTAAGCATGCAGCAGACTGGACAATTAGGTGGTGGACCACACTAAAATAAAGTAACAGTGACCTTACAAAATGTTACATAACACAATTTTCAAATCATTCAAAAAGCTCTAATACTTTTGGAGAAATAACGATCGAAAGTTGAGCTTTTAAACGCTCTGTATCCTCGCGTGACGTTACAGCTTCCGTCGCGGATTGCGGTGCACGCGGGCTTTGCTTGCACTCGGCGGAAGCTGTGACGTCATCGCAGTAATAAAAGTGTTTTAAGATACTGCAAAAAAGATAATAACAGAACATCTATGACCTGCTCTTGAGTTATTTGTTCTGTGGTAATAAGTAAGTAATATGGCACAAAGTTAATGTTACCATTATAATTCGATCAAAATATGCGAAGAACATCCTTCGTAGTTTGTGGATGTGGATGTAGTAATCATGGCTACCGTGCACCATACTACCAGTAAAAATATGACAGTCACATCAATATGGACTATCTGCAAACTGTTGCGTAACTTCGGGGGTCATTCTATATAGATTTTCAACAATGCACAATTTTTTGAAGTCTTGAAGAGTTTGGAGGAGACTTGAGAGTTAAAGAGATAGGAAGTGGAGGAGACTTGAGAGTTGAACAATGATTTAAAAAACGAACCGTTTCTCAAACTCATTTCCCTGCCGCACCGATAGGATATGGATCCTGTCTGCCGGCGGGTGGCTTCCGTCATATCTATAACCTGGAAGTTTTCAAGCGTAATTTGAAAAAGCTCGATAGCTCAGCGAATGTCAGTAAATCCGCTGGGATGGTGCCTCGCTGAGCGCGGTTTCGCGAGGCGTGGTGTATTTGGCTTTTCTGGGCACCTTTGGTGCTCACCACAGCCAACCATACCGGTTTTTCATTGAAAAAAAAAACCCTCGATTTTACGAAACCCTGTGCAAGTAGTCAGTGGTCCAGGCATTATCTCTTTATCATTTGATTTAATTTGCTTACACACGTGTTTTGTGTACTTTGAGGTTATATCATGGATATATTATATCCTATGCTTTGTTGACATTTGCGTCCGATAGCATTGACAACGTTCACAATAATATCAGCACAAATACCTATCTATTTTTGCTTATACCATTTCCGGTATTGCGACATCGCATTCTGTCCTTTTTTTATGAGACCTGACATGGATGGCAAATACCACACAACTACGGTTATGATATTAGCCCAATACACCACGAGATTCACCACCAATACACCGAAAGAATTAGGTGCCATGTCAGCACCTTCCCTTTATGAGCAAGGCTACATTGAACTGCATGGAAAACATGGACAATTTTTCATTGCCGCTTCGACCATCTTTTCATCCAATGCGATGGTATTAACCCGGGCGTGCTTAAACCCTACCACCTAGTAGGGGAAGGGGACCTACAGTTTTACATGGGTTCCGAACCATGGAGCAGCTCGCATTCGTGACGAAATGCACGTATCAAACTCGGAAAGAGAAAGACAGTGGTGCAAGTCGGAATTGAACCCAGGCCTCTGGTACGCTAGTCCAGTCCCCGCGCCACTAGGCTACGAGCCGCTTAAAAAGCTCGAGCCGTTAGTTATATCACGGATCTATTATGTCCTATTTTTAACCGACTTCAAAAAAGGAGGAGGTTATCAATTCGTCGGAATCTTTTTTTTTTTTTTTTTTATGTATGTTCACCGATTACTCGAAGACCCCTGCACCGATTTGGAAAATTCTTTTTTTGTTCGAAAGGGGATACTTTCTAGTTGGTCCCATTTTTTTTTTATCAAAATCGGTTCAGTAGTTTGGTACTTAACTATAACAAACATCGAATTTCTTAACCCCGCGAACCCAGAAATGAGATTTTTTAGTTACAGTAGCTTTCTTTTCGGGTGAGATTGCTCAGTATGAGAGATTTTTTCTTACTTCAACTGTTGGGGGTATTCAAGGGGGGTAAAAGAGGGCAAATTGTACACATTTCTATCTCTAGAGCCGCTGAACCCAAAAATTTCAGAGTATGTTTTGTTTTAGATGGGAATGCTTAAGAAAAAATTATTTTTGGAAATTATAGTATTAGGGGGGTAAAACAGGTCAAAATGAACACATTTAGGCGAAAACCACTCATGTTGAGATCTCTGAAACCAATTATCCTCAAAACTTAAAATTTTCAGTGACTTCTTGTTAAGACGAAAAGGCTCGCTCACAACGGATTTTACAAAATTCAACTGTTAAGGGGGGATAAACGAGGCCGATATGTACACATTTTCATACAACTTAAACTTACGCAAGAAACATACTATCCGGAACGATGGAAGGATGAGAAATTCAGAAGCTCAGCGGTTCCGGTCATTCGTTGTTTTGTCTTTTTAGGGTTCCGTTCCCAAAGGGCACCAACGGAACCTTATTACTAAGCTTCCGCTGTCCGTCCGTCCGTCCGTCCGTCTGTCACAGCACTTTATCTCACGTGATTTCATCGTATCAATTATCGTACGTATCAACCGTGAACTCATGAATCCAGATAGTTACCGGTCTACCTTTCGTCAGAAATGAGATTTCTCAATGGTTTCATTTCTGCTAATGCTCGTTCATTGTATTGTATTGTATTGTATATGTATGTATATCTTCTTTCCACTTTGTATGTGAAGTTGAGCAGGAGGGCTCGCCCACCTTGAGTCAAAAGTTACGCCACCACTAAAAAGCAAAAAATAAAATATTTTTAAATAAAAAAAGGACCGCCTTCAAAAAAACCGGAACTAAAAAGCAAAAAATAATTGGTTACTTTTAATTAATGTACGAAAAGCTATTTTAATTCTAACAAATGATGTACAATTTCTTAATTTTTAATCATCTTTTGAAGTCGGTGCCTTGGGTAGACGTTCTTTAAGGGCTGCAAGTAGTTAGATTAATATCACCTATGGCTAAGAAAGAAATATAAGTAGGTAGCTACTTACATTTACCTACTTGAACAAAACACAAAAACAAAAATTAAATAAACAAACAGGTCGGAAAAACGTATGTAAATAGGTATTTAGGCAAGTACTTTGTAATTTAAATATGCCTTATACTTAAACTAAATACCTAACACAGTAAAAACAAAATATTTACAAGAAAACCCTACGAATAAACCAATATAAAAACAACGACCACTTATATGATAAATATTTAGGTAGGTGTAGCTTGTACTTTTTATTCTACCTAAATACCTAATAACAAAAAAAATACTAATATAAAAAAGAACAGAAAACAATAGGTAGCAACTTTGCGGTGTCTGCTCTCAACTACGTGTCAAAACGAGTGTGCGGTTAGTACATATCTCACCAATTTCGGCAGAAATCGTCTCGTTCAGACAACGATGTCGCAGGGAAGTACCAATCAACACAGATCAGCGAATTTCACCTCTCCTTCACCAGTGCGCGCCCTTATAAAGCCGAAAGAACTAATAATATAATCGTTGAAACCCATTTCAGTACGCTGCGCTGTATCGATATCAGCTTGCACGTAAACCAACGCACTTCGGGTGTGTTCGGCTGAAATAGTGTCTGTTCGGTCAGCAGCGTGCAAAGCGAACTCTACCCACGGCACCGACTTCAAAAGATGATTAAAAATTAAGAAATTGTACATAATTTGTTAGAATTAAAATAGTTTTTTGTACATTAATTAAAAGTAACCAATTATTTTTTGCTTTTTAGTTCCGGTTTTTTTGAAGGCGGTCCTTTTTTTATTTAAAAATATTTTTTTGTTGAAGTTTGCGTCCGATAGCAATGATAACGTCAACAATAGACCTATAGATTTTTGCTTATGCCGTATCCAGGACTGGCATATCGCATTTGGTCGTTAATTTGTCGAACACGCCGCCCAGACTCGGTGGTAGGAGCACTGAGCGTGGGTGGGGGGGGGGGGGTCGCGTGGCGTGAGGCGCAACGCGCGGGGCGAGGGACGCGGGCGAACGAGCGAGGCGGTCGACCTTCCATAAGGCCGTTCGTCCGCTTCGGCGTTGCTCCTCCTCACATCGCATAATCGACTGTTTTCAACTAAGCTTTTCAATCACCAACTGCGCTAAGTGTTTTATTCGTTTTTTTAAAGTAGATCGGAGTAACGCAGCAAACAATTAAAATTATGCTCAGTCGTTTTAGAATTTTATCAAAAAAGGAGGTACCTGTCTAGGTATAAGGAAGTATCTATACCAAGGAGAATGCTCATCGGAGCTGCATAACACTATCTTCGTCCCCTTTCTACCACCGCTCAACGCGGAAAAGGCAGGGAGTGCACCCAATTACTTTCGAAATTCCGTAAATTAGAACCGACCGATCCTCTAGATCTTTAATCTATAGGGTAGGTAAACTGTGGACTCGACTCGCCGAGGTATTTTAAAGCACCTGGCCGGCCGGCATAGTTTCGGTAGCCCCCTTAAAGTTTTACGTTTTTGCAGTAAAATGTAAGCTTCCAATGTCCCAGCTTTCATAAAGTAACTTATATCCAGAGTTTTGTTTTGCACTTATTATAAATGGAAGACAGATAATCCTTTCATAACACCCGCGAATAGTGCATAAGCAACCTACTTGCATTGTTGTATCTGCATAACCGCATAACCGCACGACCACAAGTACCTAACTAATAAGCTATCCGGCCCGACCTTAGCACTGACGCACAGATTAAATAATGTGCCCGAAGCAATATGGATAAGACCCAGGCAAATAATATCACATGTTCTCGCACCGAGCCGGTAAATATCAACTGAGCGCTACAGATAGAGGTGGTGTGGGGTCAAAGATAATGATCAGAAAATGAACCGGTGCGTTCTCGCCTCAGATCGAAGAATGATGGACATGCGTTTCCGTGGGCTAGGACTTCAATTTTGAACATCATGAAATTCAATCAAACAACGTTGAAATTCATGGTCACCTGTGAACGCGATTCACCTGTAAATACTTACATTTTCAAGGCAAGGCGGGGCGCTTTTCATACCATAGGTCGTGGGTTAAATCCGCATCCCGTTCATGCACTACTTATATTATCTTTCTGAGTTGAATTAGTGCATTTCGTCAGGAATGCGAGATGTACCACTGTTCATAATCCATGAAACGTTATGTAAGGTTATCTTCCCCGCTTAGAACATATTATTACTTACCCCGCAACAAACTTCGGATAAGCATGTCGGTAGTTCTCACATTGTCGCTAGAAACGTCTACCGTAGTTGTAATTAATTAATCTGTGGCCGTACTGAGAAAATGGCCAGCTCTAAAAAAGCAACATAATACGATGTGGATTAAAAGGTTTATCTTGGAACAATATTTATTGGTGGGTGAAATTATTACTTATTGACTTTGCTAATAATATGAGTAAAATACGTACTAGAGAAAGCAATATTAACCTTCGTTTTCCTGTGTGCCTAAAACTGTATATAATGTCGATTAGGAGTTGAAATTGCTTCCAATCTGTCCAGTAGACATCTAGAATCTTTTAGGTGGGTTTGAAGAATCCCAATACCATTGAATCCCTCCACATTGCCTGCAAATCAATTATTGTCCTCTTCACCACAAAATAAAGAATACCATTTTGAATAGGATATAGTTGATGCCAAGGGGCGAATTCGACTTCGCCCCTCCTCCTCCCCCTGATTAGATGTCGTAAGATTTGACTCGACCCCCCCCCCCCTTAAACGCATCACGTAATTAATGGACGGCCCCTTAAATTTGAGTCTGCAACTAAATATTATCAGTAGTATTCAGAATGTGCGTGCTAACTTTAATACGTGGATTGTCTCCGGACTAAATGGAATTTTGTATAGAAATTCCGGACATATCCGTGTTTCAAATTTTGACAGTCCACTCTGAATAGGACTGCACCGGACTGTATTAGCACAGTAGATGTATGTATAGCTGTGCGATCGGGGCCATAGCAGTAACTCAACTCAGGCGATTATTGGGAAAATGCCTTCCCTCCATCGAGTGTCGAGGTTGTCACTTAAATTTTGGCGGAGCACTGCTGGTTATTTTATTTTTAAAAAGATGACCTCGAAGAACCATTCGCGACAGTTCAGCACCGCGAAACTAGCTTAGAGCCCATACAAGCGAAATGGTGCACGAAATCGGGACTTTGCATGGAGTTGAGCTATACTGGATGTAATCCTATATTATATTCTGTGGTATTAGGGTGGAGTGCACTCTCTCATCTCTGGTTAATGTTTTAGTTATGGTTATTATATACCCGTTCTTATTTTCTATCTGAAGAACAATTCTGAACCGATTTTCGTGAAAATTTTTGAGCCGGTTAGATAATTACATAGTTTTTTTTTGTACATTTTGTAAAATGGTGGAGCCATATATAATAATGTTCAAAATGTCACGTTTGTCTGGCTGTTCTCCTCTACAGGTCGCATTTCTCAAGCGATTCTCGTGAACATTTTTGATCAGGTTCGATAATTCCATAAAGTCGAGCCAGTTTTTGATATGTTTTTTAATGTTTAAAAATTTCAAATGTTTATAAAGACAGACTCGCGAGGTCAACAGCTTAGAAAGTCACTAGCATCGTAGTTTCATTATGACGTAATTAATAATGGATTTATGAAATTGCACATTTGCTTGCAACGTCTCGAGTTGTAAGAGCTCTAGTTACCATGTCCGGGCTAGAGATTGCAATCTCATCGCTCTTTTGTGCATTCATTTATCTATGGTTTAACGACTACACTTTAGACACTAGTTATATCGACTGGTTCGGAGTCTAGTTCTGTTCGGGGGCTCGTCTTACCCATAGTTGGTCCGTCCATATCTGGTCGCGAAGTATTTGGCCACATCCAGAACGTTACCGATAAGCGCGAGTCGTGTGTTTATTGCGTCCATTTCGGAGCGTCCGAAGATGGCGCGTCCTGCATGCGTGTCGTTATCTCGCGAGATAGATAGGGCACGGCCGCGGCCGGTTGAGGCGATCGCCGCGCGAGGGGGCTACCGTTCGCGGCCAATGACATCTCGCTTCCCGTCCGTCCGTCCTGCCCGCCTGCCGCCGCCGCACCACCTCCGCGCCGCCGCATGCGCGGGCGCACCTACCGCCGACGCCGCTCAAATATCACGCGACATTGTATCTACACTAATATAATAAAGCTGAAGAGTTTTGTTTGAGTTTTTGTTAGAACGACCTAATCTCTGAAACTACCACACGTATTTGAAAAATTGTATTAGCATTTGATAGCCCCAAAAATCCGGAATTCTTACAATTACAATAATTTCTAAATTGGGCTACTAAACAAATACATCTTTTGACTTATTTCTTTGCACACCATCTACGTATCTTACTTACTTATTTAAAAACTTACGAGGGACATAACTATATTATTTAGTTATCGCTACCAAGAACAAAACGTCCTTGTGATCCATCACATATTGCTGCGGAGACTAAACTCAACGAGACTGTGCTGCAGTGCAATGGTTACAAAGCAGGAGACAGGAGAACCAAAATGAAAAACGACAACCACAGTACGACATGAAGAGGCGAGCTGAATACCTGCCGTTCATTAGTTGAGTGACAGACGATGTTTCGAGGAGATCCAGCATACCAGCCGTGCTCAACGAAAGGTCCCAGCCATGCTCCGGGCGGTGAAGGACAAGGTACCAGTACTCGCGGCTGGCGTCTACAGACGTTACCGCATGAAGAAGGGAGTCCAAGGAACATCCTTGTTTGCCTAACGAAGAGGACCGTAAGCACACGTATCATAGAGCACATACGGGTCTGTTCAAAACAGGGATATCAGGAATTTAGCATGCGGAATCGGGACCCGAAAACTGGTTGAAATTTGATCAGGTGAAAGTTTTAGTACCTCCCCATAGACTTTATATATTAATAGCGTAATGTTATTACTTTTACATATCACAATACCTCTTATGTATAATTCGGGGGCCCATCAAAATTAACAAACTTCCATCGCTTAAAAAAATGAGAATATTAGAGCAACACGTCCTGCTCCTCATACGCGTGACAAGCCGTCAAACTAATTATTAAGATTAAGACCGGTTTTTTAAGAGGCGCAACGATAACAAACGGCGAGGAAAACACAGTCAGTCTATTTTGCACTTCAGATAAAATTCAAAAAGTATTATCTGCGATCGTAATTACAAGTGGGCATATGTCCGTGATGACGTAGTTATCACGTAATAGATGAGCATCCTCGCACCGTGCGCCCGCGCGGCCTGAGCTCCGAGTCCGTTGGATAGTCAGCCGTGGGGCGCGCGGCCCAACAGTTGGAATTGAAACAATGTATCGAGCATAGTGGCGTTGCGTTGGCTATAACCGGTCCGCTCGCCCGTTCCTAGAACAGAAAGCTGGAAGGCGTCGATTAATGTGTATCTAGCTACCTACGCGTCTAACTGTAACAGAGCGTGTCACGCTGTGCAGCCTCTGCTATCGTTCATTCTGCCTACCACTACCCGCGGGAGGATGTAGAAATTGAAGCAAGAGCACACGAAACGAGAGGCAAAGCTCTCTAACGTCCAAAATGTACCTGCAACGGTTTTCATAGGGTTGAAAGTTGTTACAAAAGTCAAAAGGAGAAAAACATATTTTGTCAAGTCTCTGCAGCTAGACGTAGAATTGTATTGCAAAAAACGTTAAAAAAAGGTTATCGGTTGGGTTCTTGCTCCACCCGGAAAGCAGCGAAAATCGAAGATTTGAACATTTTAAGAAATGTAAAGTCCATTGGTAAATATTAAGGTGGCCCTTCCGGCGGCATAACTCATTCGGGGTCACGGTAAAAAACCGTGCTATTGCGTTCTGAGACCTTCGCTGTTTCAAAGAAAAAGACAGGCTCCGTGATGAAGAGGATGCCACATGTCCACAAAGCAGACTTGGTAAGATTTACGAAAATTTTAATTACAACACGACTTATGGCTAAAAGTAAATCACGACCGCTGTAGTAAAAAATTAAACAAAAACCATTAGTAGAAAAAAGTCGTTTATCAAATATCACACTAAAATCGTATAATCACTAGCAAAATTTGAAACCAAGATTGCATTACGTGTAATGCATGTGATCAGCGTTTGGACCTCGGATCAAAATATGAAGTTGATGTGTCTAGCGCGCCTCCTGCCTTCTCTCTTCTGTGGTTTGAACCATTCGTCAATCTCAAGTTCGTAACGCGTCGTCCGTCACCGTCGAATGTACGCGACCTACAGTTGCATCCCTGTCGATCGCCCTGCACCAGAGGATGCAACCCAGCGATGGGTTATTTCGTAGGGGGAAAGCAGAACGTATAAAATGATGTTTCGTATAAACAACAAAACCATGCACAACGTATACATAATAAGCAGAACGTCGAATTTTATACGCAGTGCATTAAAACGTTTCAAAAATCAAATAACTGTTTTCTTCACGATTACGTATAACATTTTAGTATGTTAATCGTTGAGCTTTAGATTCCATGGAATACTGTTTATTGTATCATGCTTGTATTATTAGATTGCATGTATTAGATAATCATGCTAATTGCATAAGTAATGAAAAAATATATATTCGATAAACGCCCTTAAAGACATAAATTTAAAGCATATTATGTACCAGAGCGCGATTTTATTCGGTCTCAATTCAACAAAAATCATTGCTTTTTGCAATGTTAGGTTAGGTTAGGTATGTGGCTAAATTTTACTCTATGACAAATAAAGCGTCGTAGCAATTTCAGCTCTAAATGTATGTACATTAAGACGCTTTATGCAGTGGTCCGTGTAATTTTATACGTACTGCATGTTTTTACTATTTTTATGAACAAATCATATATAAATTCTCGTTAGAAATTTTGTACGTTGTGACTTATATGCGTTCGGCATGACGAAAACAATTGATTTTATTTTTAAACTATCTTCATGCACAATGTATAAAATGATACATTGTGGATTTTATACGATATGCATCGTTTTGATGTTTTACTTTACTTTTAAAAAAGTACTTACATACGTTGGGAATTTTATACGTACTGAATACGACTCATTACGAGTCCACCACATTCCGAGAATCGGCTTTCATACTCCAATTCCACACCACATTCAAACACATCCATTCCGCTTATAATATAATATTCATGCCCGACCGTGTTGTGGAGGCGGAGCGGAGGGGGGCACGACCATTACTTTTTTTTTACTTAGTAGTTTTTTTCGACCGTTATACCGAAACTGGCTGGCTGCATAACATTATTCGAAATTCTCAATGAAATCTTGGGTCCGTTTTTGCCGGTTCTCGGAGTACCCACCATTCTTGTAACCATTTCGGATTTAAACTAGAACCATTTCGGAGTTTTGGGCAACTGAACCTCCATTACGGACTTGTGGAGTTGGAATGGGAATGGATTCCTCTTTGGAGCTGGTACAAACCGGTTTAGAACACAGCGGCACGTGCGTGAACTCATCGGTGAGCTGTGTCCGCGCTATGTGTGAGTGTACCGCTTGTAGCTGCCTCTGATTGGGCGTTTCAAAAGCGTGCCAAGTGAGGTAATTTTGCATCCCTCAAAATTTGATCTCCCCAAGATTTTTTTTATGTAACCGGACATGGATGGCTTTGACCAAACTGAACGTCCGACACACCACATGCGAGCTAGGTGCCATACACAGAAATCTGATTCTGATTTCTGTGGTGCCATATAAGGACCTTCCTTATATTGCTCGGCTAGATTGAACTGGATGGAAAACACGGACAATTTTCATTCCCGCTTCGATCATTGTTCATTCAATGCGACCGGGCGGGATTAACCCTAACACCTAGTAAGTAAGGAAGGGGACCTACAGTTTTCTACAATCTACAATCCGAACCACGGCCAGCCTCAACGGTTGATGTTGGTCACCCATCAAGAACCCAACCGCGCTTATCGAATTGCAAGGCGTCGCACCACTTGGCTACCGAGGCTGACAAGATGCCAAGATATCATCAATGGGCCTCTACTTATGGCCTCTACGCTTCAGACTATGGTCACCGTCGTTGCGGCGAATGGCAATGTGACCATATGGCAGACCGCTCGCATACTGTTGACCATTTATGTATATTCCTTGAAGTCGAGTTTGGACGACTCTCATCCACGAGTTTGGCATTGCCAATTGTATGAGGTCGATTGCAATTTGTCAAATGACAATTTGATTGAATTGGGCAAACCGATAGTGGATACGCGCCCACCGCGTGCGCCCACGGGCACCTCGAGGAGGTCACGAAGCCATGGTTTTTGGAAGCACTAATTTTTCATTGCACAGATTACTCATAAACATTAGCATTTTCATCATATATCTTGGCAAGCGTGAAATGAGACCGAAAATTCGCCAGCTGTGTGTTCGTAAAACATCCAATCGTGCTTTGTTGAAAAATTCGCACGATTAAACGAAACTTTTTCATAATGAGACATCAGGAGACGCATTTACAAATGTCGCTTGAAGACGAAAGGACTGCAGATTGGTATGTAAACACTTGCTTGCCCAGAGTGCTAGAAATGTTTCGCAAAAAGCGAAGGCAATGATGTCCTTCGCGTCCGCACATTCCACTAAGGTAACGCATGCGTAAAGGCTTCAAATGAAGAGCTGATGACGCATCCGCCATGCAGCCCGGACCCTGCAACTTAGGACTTCTTTGTTTCGAAGAATTATAGATAAATAACGATTTACGAGCCCAGAAACGGCGTTGAATGCGTTCCAAGAAAGCCATTGAAGAGGTCCATATGGAAGAGTGGCTCAACTACTTTTTACAATGGTTTCAAAAAATTCAAAAATGTATTGTGAGGGCATACTTTTAAAAACAATAAATGGATCACTAGTTTTATTTATCGGAATCCAGAAATGTTCAATATGTATAGTATACTCTATTCCCTATGTCCACACCAGCTTCAAGAAATCTACATTGATCAGATTTTGAAAATGATCAGAAAACGTATTTGGTCTGGACATTCGTGGGAAGCAGGGAAAGACCCAGATCCAGACGAAACACTTTTTCTGATTATTTTAAAATTCTGATTGCAATACTTGAATGTAGAGTTCGTTAAATAACCTGCATAACATTTGTCAAGCTTCAAGATAGATTTATATGTAGACCAGTATTACAAAATAGTATGAATGAATGAATAAATTATTTATTGTGCATAGACAAAAATACAATTACAAAGAAAACATACAGCAAAACAACAATACTGCACAAAGGCGGACTTATCACTAAGAGTGATTTCTTCCAGTCAACCCTTGGGGTGATGAGGAAAGGCAATAGAAATATCTGTAGGTAGGTGACACACCAGAATTTGAAAAGAAAGAAAAAAAATTACTCCATAAACATACATATACCATAATATATACATATTTATACATATAATTGAATATACTAATATATATGATACAATACACTAATACATATTAATATATCCACAAACCAGGAAAAAAAAAAACCTATAATACCTATTACCATTGATTCTAAAATCAGTACTATTAGAAGGATAATAAAATTAAATATATATAAATACAGTGAGAACATTTTATCATCTTTACATTTCATTTAAGTAAAACTCCTTGACTTTAAGTTTGAAAGAGCTGATAGTTTGACAGGAGCGGACTGTGATCGGCAACGAGTTCCACAGACGTGCGGCATGAACAGTAAAGGAGTTAGAGAAAAAACACGTCGTATGGCGAGGAATCGCAAGGATACTGTCATTGCTAGATCGCAAAGGGAGACCATGTGAAGAGAGGTGCATAAACCGGGAACGAAGATATTCAGGAGACTTTGGGTTTTTTAGAATTCCGTAAAGAAGAATGAGTAAATGACAGTTCCTTCGGGAACGGATGGGTAGCCATTTAAGCTGTCGACGGTACTGCGATACATGGTCATATTTACGCAGACCATATATGAAGCGAATGCAGAGATTCTGCAAACGATCCAGCTTGTCCAGGAGAACTTCAGTTATATCCAAGTAGCAAACATCTGCGTAGTCCAAAATCGGAAAGGAGAGTTTGCACCAAAGTAATTTTGGTTCGGACTGGGAGGAAATTCTGCAAGCGCTTTAAGGAGTGGGCGGCGGCAAAGATTTTTCTGCTGACCTCGTTTACCTGGGGCACCCACGATAAAGTTTCGTCAATGAAAATTCCTAAATTCTTGACTGTTTTGGAGTATGGTATGACAACTCCATTGTAGATCACTGCTGGCAATGTGCTGTAATCAACCTTCGACAGAAGTCTAGGGCTGCCTATTATTATGGCTTGTGATTTGGTAGGATTTACCAGCAGGCCAAATGATTTTGTCCAAGTAAGGATATGTTCCAGGTTTACGTTCATTTCAGATACGGTATCTGCCAGGTTATCTAATGAGCAATGCAAATACAACTGTAAGTCATCGGCGTAAAGGTGGTAGAGAGAAGTAAGCAGATTCGTGATCAGATTTATAAAGATGGAAAACAGCAAAGGAGATAACACGCCACCCTGTGGAACGCCAGCAGTCAAATCAGCCCAGTCAGAACATTCATTGTCAATCCTGATACACTGATGACGACCACGAAGGTATGAATCAAACCAGTCAAGCACTACCGGAGATAAGTTAAGTGTCCTTAGAATACCTAGCATAATGTCAAAGTCAACTGTATTGAATGCATTGCTGAAGTCCAGCAACGTTAAAACTGTAACATTCTTATTTTCCATATTTGTACGGACATCTTCAGTGACTTTGACAAGAGCAGTGACAGTGCTGTGACCAGGTCGGAAACCTGACTGCATTAGGTTCAGTATGTGGTTATCGGCAATAAAAATCGGCCAACTGCTGGTGAACAATGCGTTCCAAGATTTTTGACAAAACCGGTAAAATTGAAATAGGGCGATATTGGCTGAAAGAGGAGGGATTTGAAATTTTTGGGAGAGGAATAACGTAAGCCCTTTTCCAGGTACTTGGAAAAGATCCACTGGAGAGGGAATGGTTTAAAATATAAGTTATTATTGGTAACAGTTCATCCAGCAGTGGTAACAGCATGTCAAGGCTAATGTAGTCAGCACCAACAGCTTTTGTAGAAATGGAATTCAGGATCATCTCCACGGTCAGTGACTGGGCGAAAAGTGAGTGAATTGTGCTCCGGAGTCGGTAAAGCTGAAAGCTGAAAAAGAGTTTGAAACTTTACCACTTGATCGATGGTGACAGGAGGAGAGGAAAAATGTCTATTAAGGGAGTTGATATCGATGTTATTTTTACTACAAGATGATTTCTTACCGACTCCAAGAGTTTTAAGAAACTTCCAAGCATTCACGGGAGAGCAATTTTCGAGGGTATTGTGAATGTGGTGTCTTTGGGCATCTCTACACATCCTGTTACACCGATTCCTGAGCAGCTTGTACTTGGTACGATTTTCGTCCGTGGATGCATGTCTTAATTTAATTTTGGCTTTGTCCCTTTTCACCATCATTATCCGAATATTGTCCGTCAACCACGGAGCTGGAAAATGTTTTACTCGTGTGGGACGAAGAGGTGCGTGAAGATCGAAGAGTGCAGTGAGTTTGGAGGTGAAGTCCTCGACCATCTCATCCGTGGAAGAGGAATTGAGTATAACAGACCAATCCAAGCCACGCGCGTCCTCCCTTAAGCGTTCGAGATTGATGTCCTTGAAGTTACGTTGCAAGATAACCTTCCGTCTGATTTTAGGAGGACGGACCTTATAGGATAGATAGATTAGGTCATGATGGGAGAAACCAGGCGCTGGGAGCTGACCATGTTCACTTACATGGTTAGGTGAAGAAGTAATAATCAAATAGTAATCAGTAGTTTGTTGTTTAGCGAGGCCTTCCAGGCCACCATTGAAGAGATCTTAACGAGAGTTTAATTACAGTTAATCCCTAAAACATTCAGTAAATCTATGCAATAAATTCCTGAAACATTCTGTCACGCGCCATGCGTGTGCCGAGTTTGAACCGAAAGATAGGACTAATTAAAATCCAAAAAAGTTTTCCCCAATATTCGAAGTTTGAATGCGACGCGACGCATCCAAAATTTCAACGAAAACTAGGTCGTTTTCGAAATAATGAACAAAAAAATCGTATTCTGATTTCGAAACAAAGAAAAACACGGAAACATCCGGCTTCGCATAATTGTATAAAATCGTGCGTTTCTCTCGCGTCGGAGGGGGCGTAACAACACCGAACGTTCAACTGAGACTTCTAAGAAATTATTCTTCATGCTCGATCATCAATAACTTCTAATGTGGGTATTTTCAATGGGAGGAAACGGACGTTTTCGAAAATTATCTACTTTATGGTCGATTAAAATTATACATCCGCGACGCTGACGATACAAAAAATGTTGAGAAGTAAATCATCAACCATCATCGAAAGAAAGGTGCCCTTTTACTTGGCACGAAAAATTCTCCGGTGGAAGTCGTGTTCCTTTTTTAGGTGTGTTTCCTTAAAAAGCCAAGTTGAATCAAAATAAAAGAACTCGAGCCTTTGCGTTTCTGAGAAACAGACCGTGTGGGAAGTGGCCACGAAGATTATTCGAATGCGAAGCGATTGCGAGTTAGCTATTATCGCGAAACTATAGCGGCCAACCATACAGCCACTAATGATATGGGCGGAGAAGCCTCGCTCATGCAGTGGGAGCTGAGCTAACCCACGGCTAACCGAACAGAGATTCCGTGAGAAATATGCAGGCCCACTTATTAATTTCCTTACCTTTTGTGAACAATGAAGAGAACAAACGCACCCACGAAGCAGAACTGAGAGCGAAACTCGTATCTACATTTTGTCTGCCTAGAGCCGCGAACCAATGAACTTACAGCGACCATGAACAGTGACCATGAACCAGGCAAAATCAGTTAAGAGAGTTATTACTAGTACGAAGTAGGTAATAAAATCTCTCAATAGCTTACTCTGCTAATATTTGAATGTATTCTTGTACATAAATAATATTATGCAAGTTCGTATGTATATTTACACACACTGCCAATGAAGCGCACTATACTAAAACCGTTCATTAAAATAGGACGCAATGCTGGATGCTTATAGCAGATCTCTGCGATTGCTCAGATATAATTCGCAGCAGATACGGCTGTTAGAATACGGAAAACCTTTGAGTATTTTACTGAAGGAGTGAGAAATTCTTCGAATTTTGCTACCGAATTGCTGGAATTATTATTGGAATTGCGAGTGTCGATAGAGCGGAGAGGCGATAACCCAAGATTTCCTTGTAGTAAACAAGCACCTCGCTATCGGGCCGAAAGTAAAGAAGAGCGTTATCACGGGCCGTCTTCTTATCAGCTAATGCTGTGCGTTACGCGGGCGCGATCCGGCAAATTCAACCAGCAGACCCTAATGTTGCATCCCTCCTTTGCGCCCTATACAAATTTCCTTACACTCCAATCAAGTAACACCACACTACACAAATATTTGCCGATAAGTAACATTATAAGAATGACCTCATTAGTAAAGGGGATCGATGTGCTAATGTGTCTAATAGTAAAGGGAATCGTTGTGCTAATGTGTCTAATAGTAAAGAGATCCACTCAGTAAGGAGTGCCGTTTATTTGGGCGCCCATTTGGTTCTAAATCCGTTGTTTGTGCGTGGCGGGCGGTTTATTTTGATCGTGTTTTGTTTTTCTCGTTCGCACTAGAGAGTCGCTGGCAGGCTGCCACTTGGTCGCTCCACTGACTCAATACTAGCACTCGCTGCGCTGACGACCGACTCTCCGATCTGACAACATATGTACGTCTTCGACCATACCTGACCAATCCCCTTGCCGGAAGGATCCGGGCACGAGGGAAATTTTAATCAATACCCATGTATGTACCTAAGGCGGTCGGGTTTAACCGTACTATTTGGTAAGTAGGGAATGGGACCTATTTACATTGGTGACCCACATTGCCAGTGAAAAGGCACATTCCAATCTCGGATCCGAATGAAAGAGGTGTACCTACTCCTTTGCTTCTAATCCGTCGTTCTGTCGTTCTATTCCACAAGCAAGTCGAAAAATACCTGTGAGAACACAATTTGCATGCGTTTGACGTTTACTTTCCACGCTTTTGACGTTCATCATTATATTGTAGAGCAAATGACACTCACCTACATGTGATGCGATCTTGCTGGTATATGAACCTGTAACAAAAATAATTTATTTTAATGGAAATAGCAGCAAATAGGTATGTATGTAGGAATCTACTTTTATTATGAACGTTCAAAGGCGAGCGAGGATGTTTGAAAGACCCCAGGTTGTTTGGGAGAAATACCTCGGCAGGAGTCCATTCCATAGTTTACTGACCCTATTAAGTATCTAGAAGATCGATTTGTTCTTATTTTGGGAATGTCGCCAGTAAATGGTTACATTCCCGGTCTATTCCGCATTGAGCAATGGTAGAAAGGAGACGGCGAGACAGCTTTTTGCAGCTCCGACGATCTGTTTCCGTGGTAGAAACACTAAAAAACATAAGACATCCATTCAGTGTTGGGGGGTCTCTAAATTTCAGGGATGGTTCGGGGTCGCCGATGAGACGCGCGGCACGGCGCTGTATCGAGTCCAAATCCTTAGATAATATTCAAGCCGTCCCACAAATGCGAACAACACTTGACGCAAGACCTTATATGTGCCTTGCGAAGGAGTAGTTTTTAGGGTTCCGTACCCAAAGGGTGAAAACGGAACCCTATTACTAAGCCTCCGCTGTCCGTCCGTCCGTCCGTCCGTCCGTCCGTCTGTCCGTCTGTCACAGGGCTGTATCTCAGTAACCGTAACAGGTAGACAGCTGAAATTTTCACAGAGTGTGTATTTATTTTGCCGCTATAACAACAAATAGGTAAGATTAAAAAATAATTTAAATTAACGGGGGCTCCCATACAAAAAACGTGTTTTTTTTTTGTTTTTTTTACGATGATACGGAACCCTTCGTGTGCGAGTCCGACTCGCACTTGGCCGGGTTTTTTTTGGTTCACAGTGAAATACTGACGCACCCTGAGGACTTTTTTGAGGCGAGCATGACTTTATCCTCAAAACGACTTTGCCAAGACCATCGACGACGGGAAACTAGTTTGTATTAGATTAAAGAAGAAAATATAATTCGGTGTTCCTACTTCACATTTGAAACGGGTTTTACCATTCTCCTATAAATTGAGGGTTAGGTGTAAATTAAAGACAAATTATCCTCTTTAATGCTTTGCAGGTTCTTACTGAGGAGAGGTTGGTACATATGAGCGTTTGGGGTTTGATAATACGTACATGTATACTTACGAACTATTTATGTTTTCACTTTTGTATTACTAGATTATGTTTGTGTCTACTGCTATTAGAAGCGTTTTATTATGTCATTATTACTAATCTGAGCTGTGAATGAATGCTCAGGATCTAAGTTCACATTGAATGAATCGCTTGTCTTATGTAAGGCGCAAATAGCGATCTCGATCTCATTGATCGATCGGCCGCGCGAGAATTTTACGTTCTTGGGTCGCAAGTACGCACATAGCGAACCGCCTACGTGTCCACGAACGCAGGTACGTAAGTAGATTCATATTATGCGGGCTGGCGTCACGTTTGGGCATTCAAAGAAAACCGGATAACGCACACACGGGCGCGGGCCGTGCTCGCGTGCGCCGCGCGCAGGTGTGTGCGCGCCGAAGACTTCCTCCGCACCTAGGGTTGCCATCCGTCCGGGTTTCCCCGGATTTGTCCTAGTTTAGAGGGCATCCGGGAAGCGTCCGGGCGGGGCTTCATTTGTAGTCCGGGTTTACAAATTTAAAGTCTTTACAATCAGTATCTAATTGATTTGTAAAACAATTTGTAACATACTGTTATAATATTATGATTTATTAGGTAAGTACATTTAAAATGACGATAAAAGATCACTAAATTTAATTTTAAGGTCTGAAAATACATAAAAAGGCGATTAATGATATTTTCAACTGTTTTTTTATTACACTGACTGGTTAAAAAGCTTTGGTGACATGTCCGGGTTCTGGGCTCTAAAACCCGGGGTTTTCACGAGTATTTTCACGTCTTGTCCTGGTTGTCAAATTTTAGAGGTGGCAGCCCTATCCGCACCCTCCGCGCGCCGCTCGACCCGCGGCGCCCCGCGGACCTGTTGCGCCGCGCTGCTACCGGAGTTACGCCGCATAGTTACCGACTTGACTTGTATCACACGCACACAGGCGCGCCGCGATGACCGCTCGTTGTACGCTGTACGCGCGAGCTGCTATATCTAAGTGTGTCGGTGCTACCGCGCCTCCCGCGCCCGTCGCTCCGCCTCTGTGGCAGCTGTGGGACCACAGACAGAACGAAACGAGCTTGCTTGATGATCTTTTTATAATGGCGACCCGTTTCGATGTCGTGCTTTTTTTATTCCAATAATGTCGCCGAATCAACGAGAGAAATAATCTAACATCCGGTTAGGTGTCGTCAAGCCGAAGAAATAAGTGCGTCGAATGGCTGTGGAATTAGGTAGTTTGGTCGAGAATATCGAGGCACCCCCTTTTCTAAGTCAACAAAGTCTTGAATGTGTTGTTGGTTTGTTTGTTTCTTGGTTTGTAAGTAATGTCTTGACCTTGTTGTCAGGTTTGCAAGAAATAAAAGAGAAAAGGAATGAAAAGTGTCATGTGGTCGTTACTCGGGAAGACGACACGTCATCGCGGCACCCGGGCCGCCCCGACGAACGGCTCCCCTACCATCCTGCGCCGCCCTCGCATGGACATTAGCGGATCCAAGAACCATTCCGGCTCGAAGGAGGAATGCATTTCCGTTCCTATTCCACACGTCCGGAATGACCATGATCATTCAATGGTATTTCCGAACCCGTCGAGAACCTTTTAAAATCCGGAATCGGGTCCAAGTTTTCACGAGGGAATGGTTAAAATTTAAACTCAGGAACGGTTATATTTCTACCCCGGAATGGCTTGGCTTTCACTACGTAATGGAGGTTACTCCGAGAACTCCGCCAAATTCCGGAATCGGATCCAATTTCGTCGAAAAATTTGAATGGGTAAACCAGTGAGAGTCGGACTCGCACACGAAGGATTTTTTTTTAATATATTTTTTTATTTGTTACTATAGCGGCAAAATAAATACGCTCTGTGACAGACGGACGGAAGGACAGCGGAGGCTTAGTAATAGGGTTCTGTTGGGTCCGGAACCCTAAAAAATTACACCGCAGCCGATAACAATTTTCGAAGACGCATGAAAGAAGCTCGTGCAGCCAATTTGGTTAGGACGATCGAAACATTTTCGCACAATCATAAATAAATTGTGCGGCCAGTTTCGATAAAATCGTCTATCGTCGAAAATAAAAGTCGAAAACTCCTCCAGAATGACTACTATGCGGTATTGAATAACTATTGTCTGGCCGTCTGGGATGACTACTGCAAGACGGAATGGATATGTCTTAATTAGGAGTGGGAATCGGAATGGGGGTAAGTAAGGCAAATGAGGAGTGTTAGAAGGAGGAACGAAAGCAAAGCAGAGAAGAAGCGGGTCCTCGGAATGGGGTGGACTCTGAATGACCCATCGCTGATGGCCACATCGCCGATTTCCGCAAATGTGCTCCGGAAATTCAGTTGCACCCACACAAACCTTGCAATATGTCTGAGATTACGTTTGCGTATGGGCATGTAGGTTTAAGTTGGGTTAATGGATTTAGAAAATTGGAGACGACTGGTCTTATAATAGGCGCGCTAGATGGCAGATCTCGTTCCTTTGTCAACTAAATTGGCATTTACGGCAAACCGATCGACTGGCGTTTTCAAATGTATGAAGAAATTGAGGAGCGAGCGTAGTGGGTCCAAGTTTGACTTTGACAGCTTGAAGAACCAGAAAATATCTAGTAAAAACTTGTATGGAGTTTGACGTTTTTACGGAAAACGCCAGTCGATCGGTTTGCCGTAAATGCCAATTAAGGTGACAACGGGGACTACAGGCTCAGAGCCTGAGTTGGTACCTAAATTGGCGTTATGGTAAACAGATCGACTGGCGTTTTCAAATGTATGGAGAAATTGAAGAGCGCGCGCAGCGGGCGATAAGCGAACTAACATTTGCGAGTCCGAGCTTGATTTGACAGCTTACTCAACGTTGCCGTAAATACGTCAACGTTGCCGTTTACGTCCACTCCGCGTTTTCATACAAATCGGAAGTCCGCGTTTGACTTTGACAGCTTGAAGAAGTAAAACCACAGAATCTTTAGTAAAAACTTGTATGGAGTTTGGAGAAAACGCCAGTCGATCGGTTTGCCGTAAACGCCAATTTAGGTGAGAACTCAGACTGACCACTCTGAGGATAGAACGATGCGGTGGAAGTCACACGCTATACGCGAACGATATAAATGGGCATTTCATCCAACGTTACCCAAGCGTCCACGACCTTTTCAGTGCTGTTTTAAGGCTCCATATGACGCTAAATCGCACTTAGCTTTGTCTTAATTTCTCAGAGAATATTGAACTAATCATGCTAAAATTGCGTTATATGAAACTTCACTTATATCCGCTTAATCTGAATGATTATTGTTCCAATAGCATAACATTGGCCCGATAGAAAAAAATCGCGAAAATAGGTCGATTTTTTCACATTATGCTTTATTTCTCAGAATTGGTATTCATTACAGTGCTAGTAATCTCACATTATATTTGCATCATGATTTTCAAATTTTTGAATGATTATCGTTGCATTTGGACACAATTTTTCATTCAAAGCATCAAAAAAATGAATTTTGGACTTACGACAAAATTTCTGAGCACCGTAAAGTATCCCTTTCCCTTTCGTTCTCTTGGCGACTATCTATCGCCATTTCGGTAGCCTCAGTCCGCTGCGATGTTTCGAAGCGGGCGCACGCCTCTCCGCACGACTCTCCGCACGCGGAGATCGCTTTCGGGATCGCGACAGTAACAAAGTTCCGAACCAAATTCCTACGAGCATCAGCTGAACTTCATAGATGGCGCTGTAAAATTCTCAATCAAATGTTTTTGAGGTCTAAAGCCGAAATAATTGACACTGGTTAGTAACTTTCGGTGAGCAAGATATAAATAAATAAAAATATCATAAATAAATAAAATATTTGTTATAATATAAAAAAGTGATGTTTCCAGGAACCGAACTTCGATATGTGTGGTTCTCAACTTCGCAGCAAAAATACGACACTGAAACCATTGTGCCACGACTGTCATTACGTAATTATGCTAAATTCTCCTTCTCAAGCCTAGCGGGCACTACGAGTATTGGGGCAGCCGCAAATATCCGCCTCCCCGTGGAACGTGCCTCTGCAAGTACGTTCATTGCGGACGGGTCGCAACAGGACAAGTCACCTGACCTTGGCAGATAGCTCAGCGGGCGGATTTTTGTATTTTTTGTCGGCGGCACAGAATAATTAATAACATGAACAGAAGGAAAACTCCGTGAAAAGAATAAATGACATAAATAATATGTTTGGTTTTGTTGGTTCGTTTTTAGGGTAACGTACCCAAAGGGTGAAAACGAAACCCTATTACTAAGCCTCCGCTGTCCGTCCGTCCGTCCGTCTGTCACAGGGCCTTAGGTAGGCAGCTGAAATGTTCACGGAGTGTGTATTTATTTTACCGCTATAACAACAAATAGCTAAAATAAAATAATAATAAAAATTTAAAAATATAATAAATTAAAATAAATTCTATGACGAAAAGAAACTCCAATATTAATCTCGGAGGAACGGTTCAGTTCAATTTCATGTGTTGTACATGTTATGTCATGACCAAATATGTTTTCGCTATATCTGGGGAAACATTTGTCGTAGACCCATCATGCGACCACTCAAAATAAACGCTCCGACCTGATTTACCTTCCCTGTCATGTCAAAATTTGTTTTCGTTATATCATGGGAAAACTGGTCGTAGACCATCATGCGACCACTCAAAATAAACGCCCCGACCTGGTCTAACTTCCTGTCATGTCAAAATTTGTTTTTGATATATAATGGGAAACACTGGTCGTAGACCCATGATGCGACCACTCAAAATAAACGCCCGGACCTGATCTACCTGTCTGTCATGTCAAAATTTGTTTTCGTTATAGCTTGGGAAACACTGGTCGTAGACCCATCATGCGACCACTCAAAATAAACGCCCCGACCTGATCTAACTTCCTGTCATGTCAAAATTTGTTTTCGTTATATCTTGGGAAACACTGGTCGTAGACCCATGATGCGACCACAAAGTAAACGTCCCGACCTGATCTACCCGTCTGTCATGTCAAAATTTGTTTTCGTTATAGCTTGGGAAACACTGGTCGTAGACCCATCATGCGACCACTCAAAATAAACGCCCCGACCTGATCTAACTTCCTGTCATGTCAAAATTTGTTTTCGTTATATCTTGGAAAACACTGGTCGTAGACCCATGATGCGACCACAAAGTAAACGTCCCGACCTGATCTACCCGTCTGTCATGTCAAAATTTGTTTTCGTTATATCATGGAAAACACTGGTCGTAGACCCATCATGCGACCACTCAAAATAAACGCCCGGACCTGATCTACCTGTCTGTCATGTGAAAATTTGTTTTCGTTATAGCTTGGGAAACACTGGTCGTAGACCCATCATGCGACCACTCAAAATAAACGCCCCGACCTGATCTAACTTCCTGTCATGTCAAAATTAGTTTTCGTTATATCATGGGAAACACTGGTCGTAGACCCATCATGCGACCACTCAAAATAAACGCCCGGACCTGATCTACCTGTCTGTCATGTGAAAATTTGTTTTCGTTATAGCTTGGGAAACACTGGTCGTAGACCCATCATGCGACCACTCAAAATAAACGCCCCGACCTGATCTAACTTCCTGTCATGTCAAAATTTGTTTTCGTTATATCATGGGAAACACTGGTAGTAGACCCATCATGCGACCACTCAAAATAAACGCCCCGACCTGATCTACCTGTCTGTCATGTCAAAATTTGTTTTCGTTATATCTTGGAAAACACTGGTCGTAGACCCATGATGCGACCACTCAAAATAAACGCCCCGACCTGGTCTAACTTCCTGTCATGTCAAAATTTGTTCTCGTTATATCATGGGAAACACTGGTCGTAGACCCATCATGCGACCCCTCAAAGTAAACGCCCGGACCTGATCTACCCGTCTGTTATGTCAAAATTTGTTTTCGTTATAGCTTGGGAAACACTGGTCGTAGACCCATGATGCGACCACTCAAAGTAAACGTCCCGACCTGATCTACCCGTCTGTCATGTCAAAATTAGTTTTCGTTATATCATGGGAAACACTGGTCGTAGACCCATCATGCTACCACTCAAAATAAACGCCCCGACCTGATCTACCTGTCTGTCATGTCAAAATTTGTTTTCGTTATATCTTGGGAAACACTGGTCGTAGACCTATGATGCGACCACTCAAAGTAAACGTCCCGACCTGATCTACCCGTCTGTCATGTCAAAATTTGTTTTCGTTATATCATGGGAAACACTGGTCGTAGACCCATCATGCTACCACACCACTCAAAATAAACGCCCCGACCTGATCTACCTGTCTGTCATGTCAAAATTTGTTTTCGTTATATCATGGGAAACACTGGTTGTAGACCCATGATGCGACCACTCAAAATAAACGTCCCGACCTGATCTACCCGTCTGTCATGTCAAAATTTGTTTTCGTTATATCATGGAAAACACTGGTCGTAGACCCATCATGCGACCACTCAAAATAACCGCCCCGACCTGATCTACCTGTCTGTCATGTCAAAATTGGTTTTCGTTATATCATGGGAAACACTGGTAGTAGACCCATCATGCGACCACTCAAAATAAACGCCCCGACCTGATCTACCTGTCTGTCATGTCAAAATTAGTTTTCGTTATATCTTGGAAAACACTGGTCGTAGACCCATGATGCGACCACTCAAAGTAAACGTCCCGACCTGATCTACCCGTCTGTCATGTCAAAATTTGTTTTCGTTATATCATGGGAAACACTGGTCGTAGACCCATCATGCTACCACTCAAAATAAACGCCCCGACCTGATCTACCTGTCTGTCATGTCAAAATTTGTTTTCGTTATATCATGGGAAACACTGGATGTAGACCCATGATGCGACCACTCAAATTAAACGTCCCGACCTGATCTACCCGTCTGTCATGTCAAAATTTGTTTTCGTTATATCATGGAAAACACTGGTCGTAGACCCATCATGCGACCACTCAAAATAAACGCCCCGACCTAATCTACCTGTCTGTCATGTCAAAATTGTTTTTAGTTATATCAGGGAAACACTGGTCTTAGACCCATCATGCGACCACTCAAAATAAACGCCCCGACCTGATCTACCTGTTTGTCATGTCAAAATTTGTTTTCGTTATATCATGGGAAACACTGATCGTAGACCCATCAAGCGACCACTCAATATAAACGCCCCGACCTGATCTACCTGTCTGTCATGTAAAAAATTGTTTTCGTTATATCATTGGAAACACTGGTTGTAGACTAGCGAGAGGCGATTGCGAATAAAAACAATCGAATTATTCGATTGTTCCCGTTATTAGATTCATTCGAATACAAATCTACATTATTCGATTGTTGCACAGCGCTGCTCTGTGGCGCTACAGCGAAGCGGACGAGCGTCCAAATATTATAAGACCCTTCGGCGCGGCGCGACCGCGCGACTGACGCGAGTGAACGAGATACAATCGACGAGCGCGCATACGCGACCTTACGCAATTGTACGCGCCGCGCACAATCGACGAGCAGCGCATATCTAGGTACGCACCGCACCGAATACAATTGCACGCAGTAATAGGGTTCCGTTTTCGACATCAACAACGACGAACAACGACGACAACGTCGCCAACGTCGAAAAAAAGATGTTCAAACGACAAAAGACGCGGCACTCGCTGCCGCGGCAAATAGCAGCTAAATAGAGGATACTGCGTACCAGGCGACCACAGGAGAGCAAATTGAACTAAAAAAACGGGCCATGTGCGAGTCGGACTCGCACACGAAGGGTTCCGTACCATCAACACCAAAAATCACGTTTCTTTTGCATGGGCCTTTAATTTTTATATATTTTTTTTATTTACCTATTTGTTGTTATAGCGGCAAAATAAATACACACTCTGTGAAAATTTCAGCTGCCTACCTATTACGGTTCATGAGATAGAGCCCTGTGACAGACGGACGGACGGACGGACGGACGGAGAGCAGAGGCTTAGTAATAGGGTTCCGTTTTCACCCTTTGGGTACGGAACCCTAAAAAGTGTCGACACTACTTGTCACATGAATAAGCGACGTAGGTACCTGCTTAGTACAAAAACCGGCCAAGTGCGAGTCGAACTCGCACACGAAGGGTTCCGTACCATCGTAAAAAATAAAACAAAAAAAACACTTTTTTGGATGGGAGCCCCCTTTAATTTTAATTATTTTTTAATCTTACCTATTTGTTATTATAGCGGCAAAATAAATGCACACTCTGTGAAAATTTCAGCTGTCTACCTGTTACGGTTACTGAGATACAGCCCTGTGACAGACGGACAGACGGACGGACGGACGGACGGACGGACGGACGGACGGACGGACGGACGGACGGACGGACGGACGGGCGGACGGACGGACGGACGGACGGACGTACGGACGGACGGACGGACGGACGGACGTACGGACGGACGGACGGACGGACAGCGGAGGCTTAGTAATAGGGTTCCGGTTTCACCTTTTGGGTACGGAACCCTAAAAAAGTAAATTTACTTCACTTGTGCCGCGGGAGGAATTTGGCCTTTGTTTCGGCTCTCACTAATAATGAAGAATGACGTAACGACCATCAGGTTTATTGAAAAATAATTCTTATGTTTATCGATTTACCTATCAATTTGGGAGACAAAAAATTTGATTTTTCTCCGTTTTCATCACTGCGCTACGGCGCTATGAACGGCGATATAATGTTGTAAGTCGCGTGGCGTCATTTTTTGCGCGCTCGTTGTATGGAAATTATTTCTCCATCGTCTCACGTTTAATCTTTTTAAAAGTGTTATTTTACTTTTTATTGTATCAAATGACGTTTATACTTTTTAAAATTGTTTCTCAGGTAAAAACTTTTACCAAAACCTATTAATAATAGTAATATTTTTTTATATGTGTAAATCAATTAAGTCTAACCCACGCTATAATTATATACTATACACCATTAACAATAAAAAGTAAAAAAACAGAAAAAAAAAATTTGCAACCTACAGGATTCGAACCGACACCCCCATCGAACAATAACTGTAGATAAGACGTCTCACGCGCTACGCCAACCAGCTACTGACGATCAATGTGAAAATAGTAAATCGTTTCATGAAGTAGAGGTCTGACGAAATGGTGGCTGTTTTCTAGCAGAAATGTGAATAATATGGCGGGTGATCTCGAGCCTTGTGATTGGTTGTATGATCATTGACGACTTGCCGCGGGATCGATACAACTTTCACGAAGTTCCAGCGACGGCGTATAGGTGTCGCTCTAACAATATCTCATTTCAGTTTTGTCCTAAGATTCACGGCGCCACTGCTGCTTAGGCGTCTAGCGGAGGGGCGGGGGGGAAATCGGGAATTTGTCTAGCTTCATACGCAGCCTTAACAGTTTTTGACTGCATAATGACCACGTTTTATCGCATTACAAGGCTGTCATTGCGTTCTGTCTAATTTGAATTTTTTAACACTGCCCGTGCGTCATCGAGCATTACTTTAATTAATTATTCTCTAAAATGTTGAATGAATAAAGTTTGTGATGATGCGGAGAAGGGTGCTTTTCTTAAACAATGCTGACGTCACCACGATTCGGTCCATCAACAGTCTGAACTCGGGTTTACAACGGCCGGCGTAAGTATAATACAGACGGATAAACCAGATTTCTGAACATAGAACAAGGAATTTTCCGTCAAAATGCTTAAATGTAGAACGCATCAGATAGACGTCTAAAACAGAGAAAAAGACGATAAACAGTGTATCATTACGTAATAATACTAATTAGGTCACAGAATTAGGTATAGTGTGCCAATACATTGAACAAAATATTCTTAATAAAAATTTCTAAATTTACTTATTTTCATGTCAAGAAAGTCAAATTGAGATCCCTTGCTTACACTCTTGGGAATTCTTTCTCTATCCAGTGTAACTACAGTGTACTACCACAAATTGTTCATATTACTCTATTATTATAGAGTACTATATTAATCCACATATGATGACATACATAATCTGCGGTACCTACTACGATAATATTATGTGCAAATATCAATTGGATTTCAATTGGATATTGAACAGATAAACCACGCTGATATTAAATCGAGATCTGACCTGTCAACTCGCAGTACCAAATAAATATCAAACTACAACTTAGAAAGTTCGTGAGGCTGCGCGCCAGCCGGTGTGCCCCACGCGTGGGTGTGTGGGTGCAGTCGGCGACTGTGTGAGTGAGCCCACTATCTGTGGCCCACGCGTCCGCTGCTGCCACCACCGGGCCAGAGAAAAAACAGGTAGCACCGTTTGGCTGCGCCGCATCGATCTTTTGTATCTTCTTTTTTCAATGAATCCCAGGCGGCGGTCCGAATTCCGCTCAAACGCTGACAGTCTTAAAACAGTTGGTCCGAATCGCGCTAACAGTGCTCAAAGCCTCTAATACGAGTTACAAATCAATGTGTAAACCTGTAGAATCGAAGAGCGCAGCGAAATTCGATAAGTAATTTGTAACTCGTAATAGAGGCTCTAAACACTGTCAGCGCGATTCGAGCCAACTGTATTCACGCTGTCAGCGTTTGAGCGCATTTCGGGCCGCGGCCTGGGATTCATTGAAAAAATAAGATATAAGAAATCGAAACTACGTCCATCGCGGCAAAACGATCTTAGCCCGCCTCTCCGCGAATATATGCAAATTAAAAGGCCCAACGTACATTTAGTGGAATTGTTTTCGATATCACATCACACTCGCCCGAGAGCTTCGAATTAAAATAATCGATGCACTCGGTAATTAAATCGTTATTATTCCAAACACTCACAGCAAAAGATAACATTGGCTGTCGTTGTTTCTGTCGTCGCCTATCCCTTGATGGTAAAACAAACACAAGTAAACAACACGGTCAACAATCAATAATTTCGTCAAAATTCGACATTCAGGAAGTTCTATAAGTTCCAGTCTTTCAACAATGTCTTTCTACACGTTCAGTCTCGCTGAGAGCATCACTTGCCACCATCACGACCACGTGCACAAAACAAAAGTTTATCGTTTATCTAATAAATATTATAAAGGGGAAAGTTTGTAATAATGGATGGATGGATGGATGGATGGATGGATGGATGTTTGTTACTATTTCACGTAAAAACTACTGAATGGATGTTAATGAAACTTTACAATAATATAGCTTATACATCAGAATAACACATAGGCTACAATTTATAAAGATATTGTGCCCAAGGGCTTTCGAACTTTCACGGGGCTGCGAAAACGATGCCGGTAGCGCTACTTCACACCAGGGGGAGCGGGGCCGGGAGCGGCCGGGGGAGCGGAGGCGGGGGCGGGGCGGCTGAGGGGGGGGGGGGACGTGAGGGGAGACGTCGTGCCGGTTGTGTCCGTTTGGCGAATTTTCAAGGCACTAGCGATTTGTAAAACTTAGTACACGTACATTTAACTACCCGGGAATTAGGATTGGCTAAGTAGAATACAGTTTCGCTTACGCTAAGATGTGTCTGTCATACAAACTGCAATGCTCTGCACGGCTCGGCGGGAAGGGGGGGGGGGGGGGGGGGCGCGGCGGCAGCGCTTACTTTTACTAACTGTACCGAAGTACGGCTTGGTATTTCCTGCAACTTTAGGACTACTTGGCATCACGGTATATCGCCGGAGGAGCGATCAATAGAATTAAATCCTTGAGAACCAATTACTCGATTTAGATGCGGATTGTATCTACGTCTAGCCTGATTCTACTAAAAACTTATAGGCTACCTAATATAACGCATCATTACCAGAAGGGTGAGTAGTGTGTGTTAAAGTCTTATCGCAAGTTATAAGACTTTAACACTCACTACCTACTTACCTGATTTATGTGCGTATTTTATCAATGTATAGCATCTCTGGGAGCAGTCATGTTCGAGATGGGTTACTGTTTTCGATGTTGAGGCTGGCTATGGGTTGGAGTCCACGCAAAACTTACCTACGTTACACGTTACTTACTAGGTAAGCAATGTAGCAGTGAAAGTTCAGAAAGGTTCTGGCGGCAAATGTTTTTTTTTAAATAGCCACCAAATGTCAACGAAGCTCTAAATGGGAATTATTGGATGTTTCTCATTAAATCATGCTATTTCGGCTCGAACGATCTTGATTAAATTTGGTACATGGATACATTGTCCTGGACCAGTTTGACCCTATTTTGGACAAGTCATGTAGGCTACTTTTAATCCATGAGATAATATAGCCGACACTAACCCGAGCGAAGCCGGGTACCGCAGCTAGTTGAAAAATATATCTGCCAATATAACTCATCGAACAAAAAGAGTCAACTCCGACGAAACGGTTTTTTCTGGCGATCGTCATACAAGCACTAATAGGTATAATGTGCGAGAGAGAAAATATATACATAGGTACTGGATAGTTTAAATAATGGTTTTGGATGTGACAAGATCAGATAGTAAAGATGTGAGGTCCGTAATACGGCTTAAGGCTGTTCCGACCCATATAAAGTTGTTTGCACAAATAACGCAAAAAGTATTGCACTTTAAGCCACGAATTAATAATAAAAGTTTAATATAGTCATATTACTTGCAGCGAAAACAATTTCACAATTTCAGGATTATTGGTTTTGTTACAATTTATTTAAATACGATTTTTATTTAACAGCGCCATCTAACGGTGTAAAACTTCTAATCGGCAATTACAACGAAACCATTAAAACTGAAATTGTGAATATGTTTTCGCTGCAACTACTATGGCTATATTTAATGTTTTCTACGAATTCGTGCCTTAAAGTGCAATACTTTTTGCGTTCTGTGTAAAAAAAACATTGTATGGGTCGGAACATCCTTAACGATGTCTCGTCTCAAGTGAGGTCATGGTGAGGGTGACGAAACGGGCTAGTATTCTGACCCTAATGCAACATTTCTTGACCTGTCACTATTTTACTACGGATCTCCGTATGTTTTAAATATACAAAAACGTTGTCCGATACCAACGATTTCATATCAACAAGAAGAACAAGTTATTTGCATTGGTACGAGTCCGCATTGGTATTCGATAATGACGGTCTGGTTTCGGATGGGTGACCGTTCGACCACTGAGGCTAGTAACCAGAATGCCACTTACAATTGTTACTTTGGGAATGCGGTATGATGGGTTAAATACTTTATGTATGCTTATTCTCTATTAATCTGATGGGTGGTCACCTGCACCCAGGCATTATATTATTTAGTATTTTTAAGCTTTCTTTCAAACAGATTCGTAAATCAGTTGATCGAATTCCCTCACTTATAAGTCCCACATACTAGCTGGAGTAATGTCGCTAGCGCTTGCCCTGTCGCCTAACTACAAGGCGACGCGACTGCCGGCCCGGCAACGCCCCTGGGCACCGAGAGCTCTCCTTATCCTACCCGCAGTCACCCGGGCACGCCGACAAACACGGCAGGACGCGCCGATGGCGCGGTATGGTTAGATCGTTATTTTAGTGCCGACTTCCGACGGCCACGATCATAACAGGCAGTCACGCCAATCAAACGCGTCTGTCTGTCTGTGAAGCATATACCTATGTAGGTTCTAACGAGAAGCATGCAGGGTTATTCCTACGCAATGCATTTACACTGTACAGATGTACAGTGATTAGCTGCTTCAAGATTAGGTAGGCGATTTGGAGGCAGTCTGACTTCGTCTTGTCAGAAGTGAACTTCAAGAAGAAGAAATAACACAGAAGTCCTCTGAGCATTCTTTATGAACTGAGGAAATAATGAAAAGGGTAGTGAGGCAGCGCTTACTTACTACGTAGTTACTTACTTACGTAGTGTCAGAACCACAGAAGAGAAAATTAAGGTCTAAGCAGTAAGCAGGGCTGGACAGTAGCTTCGTCCACCATCTACTGCCTCAAAACTGGACCCGTGTGAAATCGCTGACTTTCAGGCTGAGATAAATAGTCGTAACACAAAACTAAGACTAACGAAAGTAGTACTTTGTGACGTCAATTTGCATCACTTTGAGATTTCGTCCATACAAAATGTGTCAAAGTGACGTCACAAAGTACTACTTTCCGTTAGTCTGAATTTCTGTTACGACTATTTATCTCAGCCTCAGCCTCAGACTGAGATAAATAGTCGTAACAAAAACTAAGACTAACGCAAAGTAGTACTTTGTGACGTCAATTGGCATTGCTTTGAGATTTCGTCCATACAAAATGTGTCAAAGTGACGTCACAAAGTACTACTTTCCGTTAGTCTTAGTTTTTGTTACGACTATTTATCTCAGCCTCAGTGTGGTGAGCACAGACTAGAGAGATACCAGTAAATTTGCTGCTGTGAGGCTACGATTTCTCATTTCAATTTCTGGTTTTAGAAGAGTTAAAACATCAATTTACTATTTACTAAATGGCTTAACTGTATGTTTTTTCGGTATTCAATTTTTTAGGTTAGGGCGTTTCTTCACCTCCGACGTCACCGAGAACGAGATGATGTCGCCGAAGTAGGGGCAGGAAGCCGCGCCGTCGAAAATAACAATCAGTCAAAGGAATTAAAGTTAGATTTATCTTCAATCAATCTAAAATCCATGCTTACATAATCGTTTACTGCACCAAACAGAGCACGAGCGAACATTCGCGAGAAATTCCATACTCATAACCCTAGCTTGCAAGAAGTCAAGTATACTTATATGTATTCTGTGCTAAGCGCGAAACTTTTTGTCTCTGCTGGGGAAGCCTTCATCCTTGCGCGTTCACGCATGGAGGTTATGTGCCAACCCTGGCAGTGTCGATACGCAGTTCATATGAATGCTGTGCTTATATGGAAATGCGCCGCGATGGTTTTCAATGAGGCAGCCGTGATGGGAATCCGCAAACGATTGCAGGTGGATGTATGTCTGTATGTTGTTATAGGCATGTGTACCTACTGAGAAATTGTAAGAGGTTGTGCTTGATTTGCTATTCATACAGCATTTTTGTGTCACCGTCAAGGTTTATGTTTTACGAGCTCGGTCCCTCTTTCGATGGCTTCAAATGAATATTCATAATGCACGCTACATATTTCATTTCCTTCTAATTTAGCTTAATTATGTAGTTTTATAATTAATGGGACTAGAATAAAGAAGCCAGGCAAAAATTAGCATCAAATTCGTTAATTGGATGAATAAAATATATCGTAAAATGTCGATGTAAAATGCGACAACAAAATGTGAGCTTGTTTTTTTTATTTCAAATATCATCACTCTATAACGCTATGCTAATTATCAAACTATTACTGTAGCACTTTAAAATTCGCCTTTTTTATTGCAGAATTTCCGAAACTGGAAACAATAGGACGGGAATAGATAAACTTTTCGGTCTGCATACCTCGACAATAATATACCTAACAGAAAAAAAGATTTGAATCCCGGGTCCCGTGGTAAGAATTGAGAAAAATGTAATATTTAATTGACAAATGGAAAAGTGCATACCTCGACATGAATATACCTGTAATAATGTAAGAATTGAGAAAAATGTAATATTTAATTGACAAATGGAAAAGTGCATACCTCGACATGAATATACCTGTAATAATGTAAGAATTGAGAAAAATGGAATATTTAATTGATAAATGGAAATGGCATCGATGTGGATTTGGATGAAACTTGCATCAAAATAAGCAGAAAAATAGCTACACAAAGATCAGTTATCTGGTAAGATTTCTGAAAACCTGTACAGGGTGCCTCAAAATGAAAACGGAAAATATAAATTGAGTAAATGGCATCTTTTTTTTATGCCACCTGACATGGTTGGCTAATAACTACCGTTATGATATTAGCCTAATACACCACATTCCCGAAGGAATTAGGTGCCATGCCAGGACCTTCCTTTTATGAGCACGGCTACATTGAACTGGATGGAAAAGACGGAAAATTTTGTCATTGCCGCTCGCTTCGACCATATTTTCAACCAATGCGATGATACCAACCTGGGCGGCCTTAACTCTACCACCTAGTAGGTATGGGGACCTACAGTTTGACATGCATGGATTTAGAAACATCGAATAGCTCGGATTCGTAACAAAATTCAGTTCTCGAACTCAGTAAGAGAAAGAAAGTGGCAGATGGAGAAAGCGGGGATTTGAACCCATGACCTCTGGCATGGAAGGCAACGCCACCCACCACTGAGCTACGAGTTGTTTAATGCAAATGCCAAGTGCAAAAAACTGCCCAAGTGCGAGTCGGACTCGCAAACGAAGGGTTCCGTACCATCGAACAAGATTTAACATTTGTTGTTATAGCGGCAAAATAAATACACATTCTGTGAAAATTTGAGCTGCCTACCTATTATGGGTCATGAGATACAGTCCTGAGATAGACGGGCGGACGCCGGAGGGTTCCGTGGGCACCCTTTAGGTACAGAATCCTAAAAAACTACGCAATATTTCCGAGATTCCAAAAAAAGCTCTACCCTTAACCAAGTGCGGTGGTGACGTCACTCGTCGGAAAAGCATCAACATGAAAGTACAAAGCATAATTTAAAATTACTTCCGCCCGCCCAGGGGCAAGTCCGGGGCGGGCGGGCGGCGCGGCGCGGCGCGGGGTGATGCAGCGGTGGAGGCACGGCGGCAGGGCGCGGCTAGGGTTGCCAGGCGTTTGGCTTTTTAAGGCCAAACATTTGCGTGTCCGTCCTGACCGGTTTTTGTTCAGCTTTTCGTCGTTCGTCGTGTAAATCGTCGCCGCGTTTATCTTAGAAGTAATATCGCAAACATTTTCACAGGTTTCTGTAGATGTTCGTTATTTTCTTGAAGGATTGTCAGTCAGTCAGTCAGTCAGTCAGTCAGTCAGTCAGTCAGCGTGTTTGCGTCCACTGCTGGACATACGCCTCTCCAATTTTTCTCCAGTCCTCCCGGCCCCTAAGCGGCACGGAACCACTGCTTTCCGCCGACGCACTTGATGTCGTCGTCCCACCTGGCGGGTGGTCTTCCCACACTCCGTTTTCCTGTCCACGGCCGCCAGTGTAGGACACGGTTACTCCAACGCTCGTCGTCTCTTCTTAAAGGATTGTATAAAAATAATTTGGATTTCCTTAAAGCACCAAAAGAAGACGTTTTCGCTTGGTATGTATTAGTCGTGGGCGTTTCCACTGGTCTTCAAAAACGTTAGTAACTGTTAATGCTGATGCCGATAGCCGTTAGCGGAAACGGTTTAAAAAAGAAATGAAAGAAAACTCCCTCTCCCTTCTTCTCACTTTTTTTTTTGTTTTTTTTTTTTTTTTGCTGGACATGAATGGGTATAATGACATCTAGCACGGTTCGATCATCTCACATGAATTCTGGATCTCGAGTGCAGTGACCTGTATTCTCAACAAAAATCAAAATCAAGAATGAGGTTTTGTTACTATGTAGTTATCGCAAACAATTAAGAAGTCAGACAAAACTTTTTATCCTCGACAAATAAATCCCCAGAAATAATATAACACAAATGATAAATAAACATATTTATAATTTATTTCATATGCCTATTAGCATTTATAAATACTAATCGTTGGACTGTTCTGTAAGCAAACCACAACGGCGGTCGTTAAGAATGTAGCCCCTCTTCGACTACAGTGCAACAGTGCGCACTGCGCGCGCGCATTACTGTTTCGGCGATAACCCCAGTTGCGAGAGTCGCCGGCTACAAGCCGCAACGAAGTAATTATTAATATTACTAACTATTACTCGTAACCCCAGTTACGAGAGTCGCCGGCTTCAAGCCGGTTACAGACAGCTACATTGCGCGAGCGAGACAGTCGCGGCTGGCGGGTCGTTGCGTCTAGACGTCTCGCAACCTACGGGCTTTCGTTGGCGCGCCGCGTGCGCGATCCAGTGCGCTACAAGAAATTTGTAGCGGCCATACTGCTCGGCGTAAAATGAATACTTCGTTTTTACACTAGTAACAGTTTACAAACCCATTTCTCATTTCTCGTCCCACGACTAGTATGTATTGTCAGAAAAGAGGTTTTTTTTTTTGTTTTGCCTTGTTTTTCTCTGTAATTTATCTACAAACTGTATCTGTAACAAACTTTATGTGTAAAAAAATTAAGTAGAACAGAGTTTTTTTTATTTATTTCTTATTTTAAAAACGGTATTTTGGGTCTACCAAAAAGGTATGTTTGGTTTTTAGGGCAAAACGTCTGGCCTAATATACCGCCGAGTCCGGCTTTTACATTTTAGAACCTGGCAACCCTAGTCGCGGCGAGAGATGACGACGGCGGGCGCAGAGCGGCACCGAGGGAGGCGGTGGCGGCGGCGGAAGCGGTAGTATTTATAGAGATCGCTCTGAAGTTGCCGCCTCCCCCGCTGGGCCCGCGCTAACCATATCGATAATTTCATATTTCAGTAAGCAACATTAACACTGGACAGACGACACGACGTGCATTGCGGTGGAAATATTCTAGCGGGCACTACATTGCGAATACGTACTTAACTAGGTATAAATATCAAATCTGGCTTAACTCATACAGGTCTTATCATATATTGTTATAATCTATGAAATCTATTTAAAAATACATTTTTCAAAAAATATGATTTTCGTTTCGGATAACATTTCTGTGCAATAAAGAGTTTTTCAATAGGTGCGCTTAAACTTTGACAATGTATAGCGGCCATCTTGGTAAAGCTACAGCTGTCAAATTTGGCGGGAATACTTATTTATTCGCTAAACGATTCAACAAAATTGTTAAAATGTATTATAAAAATCAGTGCTCTGCTGCTTGTTTTATTTTATTTCAAAGTAAAACCCTTTATTTAGAAAGGTAGGTACTTTTTACGTTTAACATTTTGCCGTGTTCTGCTAGAAATAAATTTGTTGCGATTACGAGCCCTTTGAGTTAATTTAGATCCAGAAAATAATTCTGCCCGACATCAGTCCAAAACGACGGGGAGCCAGAGTAGAATAAAAATTCTATAGAAATTATTTCTGCGGAGTGAGTTTACAGAACAATTTCCCCAATATTTGGGTTAGAGAAAATTGTCAAAATAAAGAATATATTGTTACAAGATGAGAGAAGTTTTGAAAAATTAAAGAAAATTAATTACGAAAGGATGGAATCGTCGGACTCGAGTGGCCTTTGCATAAGGTGATGAGAAATCATGTTTCAGTGATACATCTGCTTAAGGGCCTGGTACTAGCCAAATCGCAAAGTTAGACGAGGCACCCCAAGTTAACTAACTAAGTCTGACGATTATAAGTGTCATTCTTACAATATATGATTCCTTGTCTAGGAATCGAATTATTTTCGTTAATGTATGTTTCCTTTTTCTATACAAAATACATTGCGGAAACGGTGTCCATTTCCGAACTTTTTTGACTAAATGTAGAAATCTAAAAGCAAATGGAATTTTTTGTTTATGCATATATGCTGTTTTTGCTTATATCTAGAAATCGAATTACTTTCAGATTTCTAATGAGAAAAATCAACTTTTTTATTTTTATTATTATTTAAATAAATGATGGAATAAAAAAATATTAACAATCCATTATCAGTCTGGAGTTCTATTTGGATTTGCTGAAGCGTTTCACTATATATTATTACATTTGTTAAAAAGTGCATTTGTATGGCGCGAGTAGTTGGCTAGTCCTAGCGCCTTAAATAAAATGAGAAATCATAGAAATAGGTACCTATCTACCACCCCTGAAAGGTTCAGAACCGGGTCGGTAATTTACACCGATTAAAACAGTCACAAAAAAAAACTACATATTATTCGCTGCTTAGAAGCAATGCAATCATATATTTCCATCTAACCGTGCAAATGATGTGTGCTAATATTTTGTAATGCCTGTTATCCAATCAGCCATGCCGGATAGTTCTGATAAAAGGCGGTAATTATACCCTATCTCATTTTCGCTCCTGGTACGCATGCGTCAAGGCAGCAACCTAAGTATGTACAGAAGGAACCAGTTTCTTTTAATCATCATAATTGCGTCTCCGGTACGTTCCACCTATTCCTCTGCGTGCGCGCATGTCTGTAGGTATTATACATTCTGTGGTAGAGCCACAGAAAAATAACTGGTGCTGTAGAATGTAAAGTTGTTTCCAACAGCTGACATGGGATATTGTGAAATTGTAGCTCACGATCCTTACGAGTTTTCGGTACTTATGTTTGGTAGTGCGTTCAGAGAACAGACGTAGATTTTGACAATATATTTTAAAATCCAAAATTTCATAACCTGGTAAAACTTTAAAAGCATATAAACAGTTCACCCGTAGTTTGGGGAATTTAAGATCGAGCTAGAGAAGAAGAACATCCACCAAGTTTGACACTAGTTAGTATTACTTTTGTTTAGTATTTCGTTAGCTATGGTAGTGGCGACTATTAAGGCGGCCCAACCCAGCAGGACTAACTCAATCGCGGGCAAGGTACAAAACCGTGCTGTTGCGCTCCGGGACCTTCTCTGTTTCAAAGAAAAAGACAGGCTCCGTGATGAGGAAGATGCAACATGTCCACAAAAAAGACAATGTGCATAGTGTATGATTTGGTAAGATTTATGAAAATTTTAATTACTAAACGACTTATAGCTGAAAGTAAACCACGACCGCTGTGTTCAAAAATCTAACAAAGACCAAATAGATTATAAATCGTGATTAAATAAGCCATGTCTGATGACTAATCTTTTTAAGATGTTCTTACTTTATCATTGCGTAATCTACCTACAAAGTTATTGCATAAAACGCGCGAAAAATCCGAACTTTCGGACCTTAACTTAGAAACCAAACACAATTTTACAATGCCAACGGTCATCAGACATCTAGTTCGATCAAATAAAGCAATTTTGAGCCAAATTTGGGATCTCTAACAAGTAATATGTGCGTGATCTTCTTTCCCCGTTTGTATGGGGAGTTGAGCGGGATGGCCCACCTTAACCTCAAGCACAAAATCTGCTGAGGCCCTATTCTTAATTACAAATCACTTATCGACAAATCGCTAAGCTCATCAATGCCACAGCTCATCACCCGTCCATGGGATTTTATATCTGTGTAGATAGTTTCCATATTTTTTTTATTTAGTTGGGTTTGCTCTAAAAAAGACAGAAAAAATAAACTTTAAGAAAAAGGTCCTCATTGAGGTGTAAAAAAACAGTCGACAATGAAATAACGTGTATTAACGTGTGCAATTAAATGTTTTATACAATTTTACCGCTAAAATTGTAGATGTGCACATAAGCAAATGTCATTTCATCGTTGACTGGTTTTTTTATACCTTAATGAGGACCTTTTTCTTAAATAAAAACCATCAGCGCAAACAGAACCAAACAAAGAAAATATGGAAGTTGTGTGAAAGTGGACAACATTTGTACCTTTTCTGAATTTATTTCCATGTTTTGTATGCCACGTGTCATACTTTTTTATTAGTAATTCTCTTTAATTTAAATAAATGTTGTAATTGTTTTTACATAAACTGCCATTTATGACCCTTTATTTCTGACATTATGGATATTTTGAAAGCATTTATTTTTTTGAAGTAGTCTCTCATTCATCAATTATTAGAAAATCGCTGATAAAATTCCCAGAGTGTAGTAGTTATTTTACAATTACCATTTTTTCAGAATAACACAGAACATATAAAAAAAACCTTAAATAACTCAAAAACTATTGATTTTATATCCCCATTTCACGGGGCCAAATTTGTTGCAAATTAACTCTAGAATGATCCCTTAAAAGGAATGTATCGAATTTCCAATCACCCTGTATTTCAGTTTTACTGAGGACTGGAAACAACAGATATAATTTTTTTTAAATCACATCTGTTCTAATGTCTTTTGCCTGCTCCGTATGGGTGAAAAATTAAAAAGTTCTCTTTAATTTTCGAACCCTTCTAAGAAATATGTGATTATGTAAATATTATTCAAGTATTGTAAATGAAGCAATATTTTGCTTTAAATATATAATAACCATGTCAATAAAGCAAATGAAAACAGCTTGATGCGAGCGACATCTGTACCCGAAGTCTCAGTTGTCACCTAAATTGGCGGAAACACGGAACTTTGAAGTTACGTAAACGCCAATTTAGATGAGAACTGAGACTACCGGCTCTGTTGGAGACTTGCGTAATCGCGGTACGTTTGGCGAAATCGGAAGTCAAAACACAATTTATTTAGCAAGCCTTTTTATGCAATCTTTCTGCAATGCATCATGGCCCAGAAATCTCCAGATTAATTTTATATTCCAACATTTATTCATTTTTCGGGAACAGTTTTCTTAATCTTTAGCTCCGCTTTTCAAATGGACATTGTCCTTTCGATAAGTGATTTGTAACTCGTAATAGGGCCTCGATGTCAGATATCGAGGGTAACGCCTACGTGGATCGAACAATTACGCGGGAAGAGGCGAGACGCGGGCGGTGTGGCGGCGCGCGGCGGCGTGCGGGTGCGCGGGTGGGGCCGGCACATGCGGTGCAAATGTGGCCAGCGACACGTGACACGAAGCACAGACGGGATCGGAGCAGGCCCATCGGCCTGGGGTCATGCGAGGGAACACACTATGTGGACAGGAGATGTGTTTTGCGGATTCGAGCGCCCTTAGCTGTTTATATATGGCGCCGCCAATGTCTTCTTGAGGTTATACGGAAAGGAAGACTATAATTTCCACCAACTCCGCGAGCCGTGGGGAACCATAATACCTATAATAAGGTCTTGTCGCCTTAACATCGCTTTGGTACTCCACGGGTATGATGTTCACTGCCTATTTTCGGAAGGTACCGGAGCTGTACGTAATGCACGCTCACCTGCCGCAACCAAAACTGCTGACGTTTCAAGTTTCAATCCACGCTCGGGGCGACAGATAGGCTGATTCCCATATCTCCAGTATGGTGCCGGAGTTTTTCCCTTGGCACGCTCTCTTCATAATGCTTCTCTGCGTTTTTTTTAATCCATTTCTACTCGGCTGGATCGGTGCACCAATAGCGCAGAGTGGACAGCTCGGACGCAACGTGGTTGCTACTCCTGCAGCTAACGTGATTACAGACCCATAAATATACGTTTTCGCCACCAGATAAAATCGTCACCGTCTATATGGATTTGCGAGTCCAGTCCTTCCAGTTCTGTTGAACTATTGGCGTCACCGTTCTTTCTTAAAAATACTGTCACACAAAAAAAACGAATCAAGCGCGAACGTGCACTTGCCGAGGGTTCCGTCCCTGCTGGAGGTGGACGCCTCAAGACTTACGATGATTATTTTGCAATTTAATCCAAAAAATGTGCTTCAGAAATCTAGCTTATTCTCAAAATTAGGAATTGGTGCACAACTACATAAATGTTTTATAATATAGTGTATATTGGTTTTTGAAGGTTTGGTAAGAAATAAAAAACATGCTTTCTTTCAAACTGATAATACATTCCAGTTGTGTCACACCTTCAAGGTGTGGAAAGGTTAACCTCTTCACCCTGCGTAAAAATTAAAATGGTGCAGTCAGGCACTGATGCAGGGGGGGGGGGCAGCCTTTTATGTATAAGCCATCCATGTCCAATTACATGAAAAAAAATGTATCTTATTCGCTGTAAAATAAATTATTATTTACAAAATACTCTGGAAATAGTTCCATGTATTGGCAATCCTATTAAATAAATCAAATAAGTAATTTGTATTCTAACTTTCATAATTTCGAAAAAAAAAAACCGACTTGCAACAGCCATTATGTTATGCGAGACGTGAAAAAAATATATGAACCATCGTCTGTGGCCATCGATATTCTGTGGCCCTATCCGAATGGCCTGGAATGCCCACAAAAACGATGCATTGTTTTGCAGCCTGCCACATATGGCGAGACAGACGGACGGACCAAAAACAATGTGAGCTGGGGTCGGCGGGAGGAGGAAGGTGGGGTGGGGGTGTGGCGGCATGTAGCGCACGTGTGCCTGCGAGGACACATCACAGACACATGTCCGGTGCGGTCCCTCGCCTCCGTCCGTTGTAGACCAGGAGCAGGCATGAATATTATTTGAGTCATTATAAAGATTCCTTATTTACCATTATCTCCACAAAGGCAAAATCAATATTTTGGATTATAAGATTTATTGCAGATTTTGAAATAAACATTTTAGATTGGAAAATATTGGGTAATAAACATTGGAAAAGGTTATATTTTTTACGTAAAGTTTTTAATTTGTTTTTACTGAAAAATACAGATATTAAAAAAAAACTTTTAGAAGTAGGTAAACGTTGGGGCTTGGAAGACGATTTCGCTGCTTTAATAGCAGTCACAGTGCAAAATTGTGCCTTGGCCAATGGACAAAGAATGCATTTCTTAAAATTTTTAAATATTAGGTTTCCTGTGACTTCACGGCAGCCTTAAGCGCGGCACATGGCGTACGCCAGGCCCTCACATAAGAGGCGCTCGACGACACCCATGGACTTTCGGAGCCAGGTTGTACCACTTTGGGGGAGATACCTCGGCAAGGAGTCAATTCCATTGTTTACCGATCCTAAAGATAAAGTAAGGCGTCAATGTGAAGATTGAATCTTTATCGAACTTTCAAATTCTTTTCGGCACCGACGAACTACGATATTGTTTGTTAAAATGAGGTAATTCGTTTGGAGACCTGCGCATAGGCACGGCCCCGATACGATTCGACTCCCATTCTTTGGGTCACTCGGAATATGAAGTTTATAAAAAAAAGGTGGGGGAAACCCTTAACGCGAAACTGCACACAGACGACACATCGATGCCTTACCTTGTAGCAGACTTGTAGTACATAAATCGCTTGATTTTGGTGACATATTATGCTAAGAGGTGTTCAATGATAAATAAAACATTGCAACTAAAACTCAACTTTTTGCGTCAAACTCATGGAGGTGAAGAAATAATATTTTTCACCTCCTTGGTCAAACTGGTATCGAGAGAACGAGGTGACAAGACGGGTGTGTGGGGGATTGGATTCAAAAGTTGTTTCTAATTACCTTTCTAGCCCGGAGTTCTGAACTGGTAACACATTTCACTCCATACAGTTCCGTTCATGTAGGTAGGTATCTCTCGACGGAAAAAAATATAGCGTGGAGACCCTAGACCTCCCTAAAAAGAAGGGAAAGGGCGGATCCTAGGTATGCCACTTTCTTCTGGAATACCGAGTGACATTAGCCATCCATGTCCGTCCAGTGATGTAAAGAAAAGTATTACCGAGCCAATCATTTGCAGAAGACTAACGTCCAGAAAACAGATCAAGCGAGAGATACGGATAGAGCTGTGAAGGATACTGACAGCACAATGGCCTCACAAGAGAGCACGCTACGCGCAGGCGCAGCAGTGCTTGTGATGCCACGAGCGCGCGAGCAATGCTCGCCTGTGACAAGTTTATGAATGAGAAGGGAAATGACACGACCCGCGGGGGCAGCGGCCATATTTGTTTACGCGTGTCTGCTGTCGTTCCCGTCGCGTCGCCCGGGCGTCCCTCCCGCCCGTGACCAACGCGCAGGGCCTATTCCTGTAGTTCCGTAAGTTCTGAGTAAGTTCTGAGTCCTGAGTCTAGAAAACCGCTTATATAGCAGTTTTAAAAAGCGATCTTCTAGACGAAAATATTCCGGAGAGTAGTCTTTCAATTTAATCCAGGTTTTCCGTCGAAAAAATCGCTTTGAAAACTGCCATAAAAGCGGTTTTAAAGACTCAGGATTCCTGATTCCTGATTACGGAATTCCAGGAATAGACCTGCTGCACTGAGACGATCGGGTGGAATACCTTCGAATTCGAAGCTCTCAATGCTAATTTCAGCAATAAATGTCGAGAATTGTGCACATAAATTCACATACCAAGATTTAAGGTGGCGGCCCATCCCGCTCATCTCCCCATACAAAAGGGAAAAGAAGATCACGCCCATAGTTCTTGTCACAGATCCAAAATTTTGCTCAAAATAGCTTTATTTGATCGAACTAGATGTCTGATGACCATTGGCATTATATATATTTGGTTTCTAAGTTATAAGGTCCGAAAGTTCGGGTTTTTCGCGCGTTTTATGCAACAACTTTGGAGGTAGATTATGCAATGATAAAGTAAGAACATCTTAAAAAGATTAGTCATTAAACATAGCTTATTTAATCAAGATTTATAATCTATTTGGTTTCTGTTAGATTTTGGACTACAGCGGTCGTGGTTTACTTTTAGCTATAAGTCGTTTTGTAATTAAAATTTTCGTAAATCTCACCAAATCATACACTATGCAGATTGTTTTTTTTGTGGACATTTAGCATCTTCCTCAACACGGAGCCTGTCTTTTTCTTTGAAACATATAAGGTCCCAGAGCGCGACAGCACGGTTTTGTACCGTGCCCGCGAAAGAGTTAGTCCCGCCGGGTTGGCCACCGCTTAACCCGAATACCTACCGCAATATATATATATATATATATATATATATATATATATCTACTTTTAAAACCCAGTATAACTACATACGTATGTACCTACCTACCTTTTTTAATAAACTAGCAGCAGCCTAAGCTGATAAATGTATATGCATGATACATATATATGTATGACCAATCTTAGTTATCTGTCTTTGTTGAGAGTTTAGTAAATGGTGTAATTTTATTTTGCACTGTAATTTTTTACCTCTACTTTTAATGTGATTCCCAATCAAAGAAATTCAAATATATCTACTAGTTTTGCAGTCCTCGTTCCCAGTACGTTTTGAAACATTTTTAGTGGACGCTTAAACATCATACCTATTCGGGCAAATTTATGGCAAAAGTTATTTTATTAATACGTTTTAGCCAGTGGTTTCAGCCATCACTCGGTGGAAAACAGAGACAACGATTTTTTTCGTCCTCAAGCCTACTCCAAATTAGTTAAGTAGTTCAGCTAGGGTTGATAATTTGACGATTTTAAGTTATTTTGTATTGTCTAAGGTTATTATAATCACATTTCACACACTATTTTTGACATTATCCGAATAATTTTTCGTTCTCTAGCTATTTGTATTAAATATGCACGTGTGCACGTTTTAGTAAATGCTAGATTTTTTATAATAATTATTTTATCAAAATTATTCAGCAAATCAAACAAACAGAAAGAGAAAAAAACGGTTCAAAATATGTTTTTCCATGAGAGACAAAACCCCACACAAATAATATAACCACAGTGTTCATTCATCTGGGCCACCTTGCATCTGAGTACCTCGGTATACCTACCAAGAATATAGCAGCATGTCGTATTGTAGTAACCGATAAACCTTCATAATAGGTACAGAATATCGCGCTTCGTTTCTGAACACGATAGACTCATAAGATTATGAATGCGTAATATGGATGTTACGTCTGCCTCCCGAAATACCTGCGCACGAACCGGCGAAGACCTGCGTGCGAACGCAGCGAATCCGATAATCTCCCCGAGCGCAGCGCGATCGCTCTCAAACGGCTAACCGGCCGGCGAGTCGGGCGGCCCTCGGCTCGCCGGCCGGATGGCGGATGGCCGATGTATCGGAGGCTAGTGATGGTGATGTGGTGCGGTGTCGAAAATAGCGCGGCACCGCGGCGGCGGCGCGGCGCACGACGCGCGCGGTCGACGACCCGCCGCCTGCCCGCGCGCCCGCCCGCCCCGCCGCGCCGCCCCGCAGCGCGCTGCCGCCTAGCCGCACCCGCTTCCCGGCGCGCGCCGTCACCGTTCAACTCCTGGCCGATGCCTCCCGAATTCGAAGGCCGTTTTTAGGGTTCCGTACCCGAAGGGTAAAAACGGAACCCTATGACTAAGCATCCGCTGTCCGTCCGTCCGTCCATCCGTCACAGGGCTGTATTTCATCAACCGTTATAGGTAGGCAGCTGAAATTTTCACAGAGTGTGTCGTTATAACAACAAATAGGTAAAACAAAAAATAAAGGGGGGACCTATACAAAAAACGTTACTTTTTGGTGTTAAATGGTACGGAACCCTTCGTGTGCGAGTCCGACTTGCACTTGAACGGTTTTTTATTTTGTATGAAACTGATATGTAAGTATGGCTGTCATCACACCTAGCGCCGTGATCCTAACAAAAAAAAAACCGAATCCCACTTCCCTACTGGAGCACGACTACATTGAGTTGCACGTGTGCGTGTGAGTTCCAGCACAATAATAATACGACTGGATCCACTGCATTTCTTCCCGTGTCGTAAGAGGCAAACGAGGGATTCCACGCAAAAATTGAGGTCCCCTTCCTTACTAGGATAGACTAAATTCCGCCCGGGTTGGTGCACGATGGTCGAAGCTGCAATGAAAATTGTCCGTGTTTTCGATCGAATTTCATGTAGCACGAACGAGACGCCCCAATGTAGCCGTGCAATGTAAAGAAGATCCTGGCATTGCCATGCATTGCACCTCATTTCTATGTGGTGTATTGGGCTCACATCATGACAGTCGGCGTGGAAAACAAACCGTTTTTTTTTTTCATTGCCGCTTCGATCACCAATTTATCGATTGAGAAGCGCGAAATGATGTATGTGCCCGAAACCCGAACTGACAGATTTTGTTTGCACTTTCGTTTGTATTCCGGGAGGTCACTACGTTTTTGGTCACGATAAGGTAAATGGCTGAATCTGGGTTCACGTGTTAGAGACCAACCCTCTGATGCTAAATATGTTGGTCTGCCCGTGCCAAGTGGTTGCGTTATCTAGATTGACTATATAAAATAGATGCTGGTGCGTGCATAGATGTGGTGATTGAGCGGCTCGTAGCCTAGTGGCGCGGGGACTGGCCTAGCGTACCAGAGGCCCGGGTTCAATACCGACTTGCACCACTGTCTTTCTCTTTCCGAGTTCGATAAGTTCATTTCGTCACGAATGCGAGCTGCTCCATGGTTCGGAATCCATGTAAAACTGTAGATCCCCTTCCCCTACTATATGGGAGGGTTTAAGCCCTACCGGGTTGGTACCATCGCATTGGATGAAAAGATGGTCGAAGCGGCAATGAAAAATTGTCCGTGTTTTCCATCCAGTTCAATGTAGCCGTGCTCATAAAAGAAAGGTCCTGGCATGGCCCCTAATTCCTTCGGGAATGTGGTGAATTGGGCTAATATCATAACGGTAGTTGTGTGGTATTAGCCATCCATGTCAGGTAGCATAAAAAAAATGTACCTGCTTATGAATATACTGATTGTCTGGAAACATTGATACCTATTATTATACAACAAAAACCAGTCGTTTTTTAAATTAAGTACTTAAATATACCTTAAGTTATATCTGTATCCTTAATCGCCTGTAACTACGAAATGCAACCAAATGTTTGTTGAGTTTTTGTATTGCTAAGAAAGTATACACTGATACTTTCATGCTTCGTTATTTGCATTCATTTACCTTATCATATATATTTTTTGTCACCATAACTAGTTTTTCAGGCCCATTATCTACGTAACGCAGCCACTTGGAACAGGCAGACTGACACATTTAGCTTCAGGGGGTTGGTCTTTATCCCGTGAAACCAGTTTCAGCCATTTACGTTATCGTTACCATTTTTGTCGCGACCTCCTAGTCTATTGGGGAATGTAGGTGCAGCGCAGCACCTCATTTCGCGCTTCGTAATCGCGATTATTACTAATTATTAGTAATAATTACTAAGCCTCCGCTGGCCGTCCGTCCGTCCGTCCGTCTGCCGCAGGGCTGTATCTCATCAACCATAATAGGTAGGCAGCTAAAATTTTCACAGATTGTGTAATGCCGCTTTAACAAGAAATAGATAAAATAAAAATAAAAATAAACCTTACATTTTGTTTTAAATCTTGTACGATGGTACGGAACCCTTTGTGTGCGAGTCCGACTCGCACTTGGCCGGTTTTGACCATTGGAAACCTTGCATGATTCCAGGTGCAGTTAAACACTATCAGATTTCGCCAGCAACATCCGAACACCGTGCACGAATATGTATGATACATACATAATTGCTTTCCGTTTATCAGCACTTCAAGTGAGTGAGTTATCGGCGCTCCGCACTGAAGATAAACTAATGAGTTATCTTTACAAGCAAGTTCAGCGGGCGACCGTTACATAATGCGAAGAATTTACGTCTTCAGATCTCTCTCGCTGTGACCGCTTTGAGTATCGGTTGGCAAAAAAGCCAATAGTTTAAACGGCGTATAAACACACATGCCACGGAGGGTACCATAGTAAATTATTTCACCCGGAGAACTGACAAGTGAGTAAATAAATCTGTCTTTTAGTTCACGTGGCTGAGTAACACGTCGTTTGACGGTTACATTATGGTACGAAATGCAAGTAAACGCCAGATTGTATCACTCGCTTGCCTGCTCACCCACTACATACTGATGAAATTATAAAATGAATATAAGAGAAGAAAGCCTGAAAGTTGCTGACTTTTGAGTAGCGGATTTATATTATTGCGGTGGAAGGATTAGAACCCACGCCTCCGGTACTCCAGGATTTACCACTATAGCAATTAACGTTCTCTATGCACATCTCGCTTTTCAAATTCATGGACTTCCAGGTACAGGACAGTTTTCCAGTAGGATTACGATTGAACGAAAACGTTAAAAAAGTATTTACGCGAGATGTTTATACCTACTTCGCTATCACGAAGAGTGTCCCCTTGTGTGACAATAAAGTACATATTTGATTTGATTCAGTTTGGTTTGGAATGAAGAGGCGCGAAAATCCGAATTCGTATCCTTGAGAGAGGATCCATGGAGAATTTCGAATAGGCAAAAAAAAGGTCACTAAGCCGGTTCAATGTTCCGTGGTCTGAATTCCGAATAGGAGTTGGAATGGGAATTGGAGTAGGTAAGTAGAGGAGGAGGGTTCTCGAAATTATCCATCTCTGGTTTACAGCACAGCTTACATTCTACACAGAGTGACTAACCACAAAATAAGATGCCAACCGGCATGTTTGCATACAATGCTGTCAATTCAATTACCCACGGAACCCTATAAATAAGTAGGATCACTGCGCACAAATCCGATGAAATACCAAATGGGTAACAGATTTCACAGTTGCCGCGCGGAGGCGTCCGGTGGGCGAGACCGAAGCGGCCTACGCTACTCGGCGCGTACGGAGGGCGCAGCGAGGTCCATTACCGCGATCGCGAACATTCCAGTGTTTGTTTGTGCGACCGAATAAGGACATTTGTAGAGATTACTCTTCTTAAAACTTGATCAGAAAGGAACATTTACGCATTTTGAGTACATTTGGAGAGATGCCAGGATGCAGAAACCAACTACTAAATATATTTTCTAATTAAACTCAGTCAGTTCCATCCGTGATCCATTATGCCCGATGGCAAAGAACGTTTTGGTGTGTAAAATTTCGTCGAGATTTTGCTAACAAAATTCATCTACGTACAATAAGAAGTAATTTAAACAGTAGTTTTCCGTCAGCTTGTAAACACAATTCAACCGAATCGTTCATCGTATTTCTTCAAGCTAACTAGCCAGCAACTAGCGGAGGGAACACTACAGAATGCGACTTCACGTACGCCGAGCAGGTACGTATAGGAACGTAATTGGTACGCGCAGACGGTGACACCCACGCGGACATCGCCTCAGCCGGCGACACCACCTTCGCGCGACCCGATCTGTCAGGCCTGAGGTGGTCCGCCGCCGCTCCGTAGTCTCACGTAATGGAGACCACTCATAACCCTGGTCCTTTATTCTAAGCCCATTATCTCCTTGTGCGAGAGCTGCTAATGGCTAGTACGCAGTCTACATTAGTTTATCTCGGATGCTCGCCCAAACTAGTTATTGTTGTGCCCGAACTTATAGCGTGATGTCTCATTTTGACAGCCGACGACGTCGATCGTTGTATTTGCGGGGTGAGAGAACATGATTTCCCCTTACATTTTCAATACATCGTTAATTCGTTTGTTTTCACTCTTGGATTGATGAATATATTAGACTTTATAACACGGTTAAATTAACGAGCAAGAAGAACTGACAAAAAACTTCGCCGGGAGTCAAAATTCATATTTATAAAAGAACTAGGACATACCCAACATACATACATACCCACAGAAAAAAACAAGAAAATTTGGTTTAATAGCAAACCCGTGAGCAAACCCTTCCCTTATTATAAACGATAATGAAAATAAAAGATTCCTACACGAGATTGTGACCACTAACTAAACTAACGTTTGGGCGGGGAGTAGTGCCCTTTTCCCATTATCGATACGAAATTGTAAGTACTTAATCAATTTTGTTATTTTTGTGAATTATCCCAAAAAATTAAGCAAAAAATGCTAGCAAACTTTTTAGGGTTCCGTACCCAAAGGGTGAAAACGGAACCCTATTACTAAGCCTCCGCTGTCCGTCCGTCCCTCCGTCCGTCCGTCCGTCCGTCCGTCCGTCCGTCCGTCCGTCCGTCCGTCCGTCCGTCCGTCCGTCCGTCTGTCCGTCTGTCACAGGGCTGTATCTCATGAACCGTAATAGGTAGGCAGCTGAAATTTTCACAGAGTGTGTATTAATTTTGCCGCTATAAAAACAAATAGGTAACATTTTAAAATAATAAGAATTAAAGGGGGTCCCCATACAAAAAACGTGATTTTTGTGTTAAATCTTGTTCGATGGTACGGAACCCTTCGTGTGCGAGCCCGACTCGCACTTGGCCGGTTTTTTTAACAATAATATAGGTGGTTCAGGTAGAAGTTGGACAAATCTCAAGAAATATAAAATTACTTAGCCTTATATAATGGCAAAGCTTTTATTTTCGACTTGCATAAATATTTACATAAATCCTGATTTATTGGGTCAGGTTATTATAAAATCAAACAAAATCTTATAAGTCGCAAGAATGGGATAAAACGAGGGATTTCATCATATCACAATCCGCGTTATAAACTTAGTACACCCAATCTGAATATGACTGTGTCAAACCCTCGCAGATGTTGAAATGTCAAAACGGATTTTATCATTTCCCATTGATCAAATCGCTAAACTTACTTTTCATGGAACCGGACATGGATGGCTGATAGCACACCTCCTGTCATTAGTCTAACACGCCTCAACCCAAACGTGCCATGCTAGGACCTTCCCTTGTAAGTTTGTCATAGTATTGCGATGGTAGGCGTCTTCACCCACGGATATTTGATATTTTGGCCAACATTTCCGCTCACTGCCTCGGACTCGGCTCGAGAAAATTGAAAATTGCTTCAACCATACCTCAAGGATCCAATTATGTAGAGCAGCGCTTCCCAAATGGTGGGTCGCGACCCGGTACCGGGCCATGAAAAAAAATCCGAGTCACGAATAGCAGTTTCTGACAGCTATGCCGCGGTTAATAGAGGCCACACGTATAACAACAGCGGTGGACCGCTGCGGTGGGATGCAGTTTGCTTTGATGAAACTTGTACAACCTCCTGATCGGACTTTTTGCTACTATCTCCAATTCGAATGCGAATTAGGTAAATTAGGATGACACAGCAAGCACAGAATTCTAAGAGCTTACTTCGCATTGGACTACTGGAGGATTACTATGTATTACTGTAAGTTGTTAGGTAATCGAACAGTTTTAAGTCAGAGTAAAGTATTTTAACGCAAATTTAGGTGAGAACTCAGACTGACTACTCTGATACCTAGTTTGAAGACACATTGCAATAAAATTGGGTTAAATATGTTTTCCATCACCTGAAAAACCGGCAGTACTATTGGCAAGTAGATGATCTTTTGTCGGGTTTGCAGGTCTAACCGCGAAGTCCAGGCAGGATTGATTCGACGCGAGATATAATGCGCTGTTGTCACAGAACAATCGAGATTAGAGCTGGTGGTAGGCCGGCGGAATGCAGTAGGCGGGAGGCGGCTGGTCGCATTGTGCAACGGTTCGGAACCGCAGCCGTCGCCATGTAGGGCCGCTGGTCATCTGTGGCGCAACGCCTCTTCAACGACGCCCGTGGACGACCTCGCCGCCGTCGCCGCACCGAGTGGGCGGAGCGACAATATTCCACTCGCTCGCACAACTCTGCCTTCGCGAAATAGGCATTTCCAAGTCTTACAATCAACTCGTGTTTTCACATTTTTGGCAAACATTTATGAAATGATTATGTTTTAATTATGTTGTATGTGTAATTGTATTGTCGCACATTTGGCGGATGAGGTGCTAAACAAGAAAATGTGTCGAACACTTTCCCTGTCAAAGTGACAGCGATAACGACACTTTTGCTGTCAAAGAGACAGAATTTCAGTCCTCCCGTCAATCTCGTGTTTAACTTTAACTGTGTAGTTTGAAAGTTAAGAAGCTCCGATTAGGGTTTTTTTTTTCGGTTTTTATTATTCAATTCGCGAGAAAATTTTTTCAATAATTACTTCGAATTCTCTCAGTCCCGTCAAAGTAATACTCAAATCTGAACTGTCATTCCGTACTTCGGCACTTCGCTTCCGCGACACCTCTCGTATTATTTTAGAACAGACAGTGGGCTATATATAAAGACGTGGATATGTACTCGATAATTCAGAATACTTGAACAGTTAAAGTGAAGTAGTTAGGATAAAAAGGTGGCGACTTAGCGACAAGCTCGAGGTCACTAAATTAATTCGAAAGTGGAAAGTCGACGGAGCTATTGGCGAGATTGACTAAAATGTGGTGCGGCGCGGAGCCCACGGTCTTGCCACGTCCGAGCCGAGCGTTCGTTCAGCAAACAGTCTGTTATCATATCAGCTCTTCGGCCGCCGCTTCCCCCCTCCGCCGCCGCCCCGCCGCGCCCGATAACACCCCGAACACACCCGATACGCTATCGAAGCGCGCCACGCGGGGTGCGACGCGACCGACGCGACGCCGGAGACGCGAAATTCGACCGAAACATCCCGAAAATCACATGTACGGTCAATCCAGCGAGGAAGGACGGGACCCCCCTTCCTTACTAAATGTGTCACTTTATCGGTCAAGCACTGCAACAAAGTACGCCAAGCAATAAAAGTATCTTCCTTTCTCATCCCCTGACCACCACCGCAGCTTGCAACCAAACCCGCAGCAGTGTCTGCGGCTGGCGTCTTACTCCAAGCATACGTCATTATCCTCGAATAACACGCGCAGCCAATAGATATTTTCAATATCTTGCAACGAGCTTCACCAAGTCAGATCAGTCAACCGCATTAGTGTCAACAAATCTCAATTAATATAGGATTTGGGATTACCGTGGTTAACACTCATATTAAGGTTTTAAAGGGAGGGTCTGGTCTATCGCTGTCTCGACGGTTCCCTCGGTCACAAAATATATCTACCGTAAGCCTCCGCATATTAATAGATAGATACCTACATGCAGATCTTTGAGTCTTTGCCTCACACCATGCTCCTAGTCAATGTCAATCGGTTGTAAAGGCGTTAATCAAACCTGCTGAACGTATCTGTGACCATGACCGCATTCTTGAAAAAATGGAATTTGTCAAAAACACTTTCCGAGAGAACGAATACAGTGAAAAGAGTATGCACTAAGTTCGTACTAGATCTGGCCGAATACATACCGCTGAAAGACAGAGAGCTTTCACCTACGAGGAGTAACCGATCCTAGGTATTGGTAGGAAATTTAAGAGAAACTCAGCGTTGACAGATGTTTCAAGCCACATCGGAAAATCGCCCACATGTTACGCTCCGTGAAGGATAAGCTACCTCTAAAAACAGCTGGTGTATACAAAATTCCATGCAGCTGTCAGTCAGCATAAATCGGGCAGACAGGGGCAGACGAAGAGAAGTGTTGCGGATCAGAAGACAAAACAAGACCCCACCAAGTCAGCTCTTACTGAGCTCATGGACTCCGGCTCGAATCACTGGATTAGGTTTGACAAAGTGGAAATCCTGGCAAAAGAATCTCGCTACATTCCCAGCATATTCCGTGAGTTTCAATATACAGGGATATTTCAAGTTGTCATCTAGTGGAATCAGGTGTTGACTCCGCTCCGCGAAGAAGAGGAGAGAAGAAAAGCAGTACCACTCAAGACATCGTCAGTGCGTATTGCCCATCATCCTACCTTCGGAACCCAGCCGTAGTTCTTTTGCAGACTAACCTGACCCACAGCTACAATCTTCGTTAATGGCGGAATACGTCACACTGACACAGTTCCCTGTCGGCACGTGTGCTGACCTGATGATGGACCAAATATTTGGTCCGAAACGTCGTGCATCATCATCAACATACCGTGAGTAAGCCGTTCTTAAAAACCCTAATATTAATCTCATTTAAGATTAAAGTTCGTATAACCGAAAACTTTAGCTGAGCACCGATACAGACTTCTCGAGTTACACAATTGGTTTCATTTCATAACAGCGAGGTGGGTGTTCCTCTATGAATATTTTGCCCGGCGACAAAATACGCTTGCATTATTAATGCACGGTGATGTTCATCGTGGTGTCGATTGTCATGTCGACTCTTCGATGGGAGTTAAGGGACATAGAACGAGTTGCGTGAGTCTATTGCTAGAGCCTAACATCAACTGAATTAGTGCGTTTTCTAGCCATGATTGAACGTACAAACATATTAACGCTAACGGATACCCATCAAACCCAGTGATCTCGGATCACAAAATGATCATACATAAGAGTTGTAAAGGTTTACATTGATTGCTTGTCTCTTTTTTGCACACCTCTCGTTTTATCTTCGTTAGGTTAGGTTAGCGAGTTATCTGCATATTATTGACTCTATCAACTCATGAATTCGATGCATTATCACGGCAACAGCTGTCAACCAGGTCGCGGTTCCGGCGCTCAGTCGTCTGCGAAGGCCATCAGTCCAGGCAGTATCTAGTCTAGAACGTTCTAGTTGATTTCACATCGGTGTATAGTCGTGTGTATATAAAACTTCGCTTACCATTTAGTTTGCGTTAAAATGCTGCATTTTGTTCCTTAAGCTTCGCTTAAAGTTAAGGCTAGGAAGAGGGACGATTGAAATACCGGCCCTTAGAACATTTTCAGTTCACTTGGCCGCATAACACGTCATTGGACGACGAGTTAATTTTACCATTGATGCGCAATAGGGCACTGACATTCTGATTTGTCAGCAGACCCCTAGTAGTCCGCGGACCCCAGTTTAAGAATCGCTAGTACCTATAGAGCTAAAAACATTGATCGCGCATTGTAACGAAGTAGATGATAGTGTTGTGTTTAAATGCTAATTTCATTAGTCGATTGGTTTTATGGAACCTGACATGGATGTCTAATACCACACAACTACCGTCATGACATTAGCCCAATACACCACATTCCCGAAGGAATTAGGTGCCATGCCAGGACCTTCCCTTTATAAGCACGGTTGCACTGACATCGAAGTTCGAACACGGACAATTTTTCGTTGCAGCTTTAACCATAGTTTCATCCAATGCAGTGGCAGTGACCCGGGCGGGCGGAAGTTAACCTAGAGGTTACATGGGTTCCGGACCATGGAACAGCTCGCATTCGTAGCGAAATGCACTTATCCAACTCGGGAAGAGAAAGAAAGTGATGCACGACCGGGCGAGGCTTTTAAATGTTTTGGACGAGGCAGTAATATCACAAAACAAATAAATCGTAAAATAACCCACACACAAACCACACGTGAAAATAAATCAAGTTGAGTGGTTTTTATTAGGAAAAAGTTAAAAAGGCCCACCGAAAAAAAATGCGACTAACGTAATCGACACCATATCGGAGAAATACGGGGATAACATCATTCATTTCATATGAGTTTAGAGCATATTTGCTAAATCAAAAGTAATGGCATGGCAGTCAGAAGATAACTCTAACCCGGGGCGCCTATGCACACTATTGATGATGACACCCCCCGATGCGGCCCAAATCTAAACATCATCTTCTACGCAGGTGGTCACGTGGGCGCGATGTTCTATGCTGCATAATCTCTAAGCACAGATATGAGAGAGTCGCCGTCACTCGCTTACAGCGCCAATACGGGTCGCCTAAGCCCGTTGCATAACGTCTGCTCAGCATAAGCAATCTTTTCCTCCGTCTAACGCCCTCAGAATTCGTGAACAGACCCTACCCACATTGCGACATTATGCAAACGCCGGCGTTTTGTAAGCAGCACGTCGCGTCGCCCACGGCCGCTGCGCCGCAATACTCCACGGAATCGATTCCATAAGGATCGGCGACACGTGGGTTGGGGCATAATTGCACGCCCACCGAGCCCGAAATCCACTCACGAGTCGTGGGCCGACCGGGAGCCCATTCCTAAGCGCCGGAGATCGAGAAATTCAGGTGCAACCACCGTCCGGCTCGGATCTGGAGGACCAGGCGCGAGAGACGGATTTCGCCGCCATGCCATCGCCGAGCCACGCACCGGGAAGCAGCGAATATTCGGCGATAACCTTCGAAGCCACTCAATGAAGTAGTAAACCGTTTCGACGAGCCGTCAAGGTCGCGGCGGATCCGGCGCGTCGGGGCCAGCTGCGGTTGCCGTGCGGCGGCGGGGCGCCGAGGCGGTCGCCGCGCGCCACCGGCGACGTCCAGCGGCGTCCGGCGCCCGTCTGCTCCATTCATCGACGCGAATAGAGCGTCGTTCTCGGACGAGAGTGCGTCGCGTATAAATAGAATCGTATCCGCACACCCACCGAGACGGAGCGAGTCGGGAGCGGCCGGGAGCCGGCTGCGGGGATCCGCGCGTCGGGGTCGCTCTGGGGAGTTCACTATCCGTCACTGGAGGCACACTGTCACTCGCGGCGAGGGTCGGAGGTGGCGGTCGCGAGGTGGTCGCGCGGTAGCGACGCAGACTAGCGCGCGGGCGAGCGGCGGCCGAGCTTGTGTCGCGCGGGCGCGGGAGGCGAGGGCGGCGCGGGGCGGGCGGCGGAGCGGGCGGGAGGTCGGTGCCGCGCCCCGCGCTCCTCCGCCGCCCCGCCGCTGCCCCCTCACCGCCGCTGCCGCCTCATTCAGTCGCGCCCGCGATGAATGAGAGCGGCCGATAGATTCGCGCGCAGACCTCCAGGCCTTGCCGCCGCCGCAGCCGCCGCCTCCGCCTCCGCAGCCGCCTCCGCCCCGCGCCGCCTCCGCCTCCGCGCCGACCAGTAGCCGATATTGAAAATTGTTTATTTTGGCATATGGACACACTTCGGGAAATGCCGCCAGTGCGGCGCGGCCGCGCGCCATTTTGTTGGAACCCGAAAATAATAATCTTATATGATAAGTTACCTCATAATTCAATTGGCAAAGGGCACAGGAAATAAACTTGAATGTTTGCACCAGACTATGTTGATGATGTTTAAGTGTATTTTTTGCTGATTATGATTTTTTTATTATATTTATTTTTATTTATTTATTAATAGGTTCACAATCAGAGTAGTACAAAGGGTACACAGAGAATCACAAACGGCATTTAAAAAAATGTGCACACTCCACTGGTAGTGAACACAACTTGCATAAAAACAAACAAAACATAGAACAAATAGGTTTTAAATCTATTACATAACATTTACATTTAAATTCAGAGGTTTCTGAAAAATTTACATTTCAAACACAAAAAAAACTCTTACAAAAATTAAATTAAATTAAAAAGAAAAAGTTAAAGTTAAAAATAAAAGAATAAAGTGAAATACTATTTTAGCGAGTTATTAGGGTTCCGTACCCAAAGGGTGAAAACGGAACCCTATTACTTAGCCTCCGCTGTCCGTCCGTCCGTCCGTCCGTCCGTCCGTCCGTCCGTCCGTCTGTCACAGGGCTGTATCTCAGTAACCGTAACAGATAGACAGCTGAAATTTTCACAGAGTGTGTATTTATTTTGCCGCTATAGCAACAAATAGGTAAGATTAAAAAAATATTAAAATTAAAGGGGGCCCCCATACAAAAAACCTGATTTTTTTTGGTTCGATGGTACGGAACCCTTCGTGTGCGAGTCCGACTTGCACTTGGCCGGTTTTTTTAGAGATGATAACGGTCCTGCGAATATGTCGCAACTATCCCGCCATTCGTTTGCACGCAAACACATCCTAGCAACTGGCGAATGTTGACCGATATTTGTCCTGCAGTGTCTGACCTGGAATGGATACACTTATTTTCGTCTATTCTGTATACGGGGAACTCTAATATTAATTTTTACCAAAAGACCTGGGCAGTCAATGACATCAGCCAAAATTTTGTGCAGAAACACTATATCCACATATTATAAACCAATCATATAAACCAATAGTTTCAAGTATTCATTCTCGTTCAAGTTCTGTTTCCCATAAACTTTGTTCATTTGAAAACAACTTTTCCGATTTGTTTGTATCTAATATCAGAAAAGATTAAAAAGCCCATTAATATATGATATCCGTCAATCTGTCTGTCTGCACTTTTTTTGCATCTTTACCACACTTTAAGTCTCCGAGTCAAATGAGAGCAAAAAGAAAATCTGCATGCAAGATTCTGTGGTTTGAAGACACAAATATTCGTGAATGAATAAATTCTTTATTGTGCATAAACAAAAATACAATTACAAAGAAAACATACAGCAAAACAAAAATACTGCACAAAGGCGGACTTATCACTAAGAGTGATTTCTTCCAGTCAACCCTTGGGGTGATGAGGAAAGGCAATAGAAATATCTGTAGGTAGGTGACACACCAGAATTTGAAAAGAAAAAAAAATTAACTCCACAAACATACATATACCATAATATATACATATTTATACATATGATTGAATATACTAATATATATGATACAATACACTAATACATATTATTATATCCACAAACCAGGATAAAAAAAAAACCTATATTACCTATTACCATTGATTCTAAAATCAGTACTATTAGAAGGATAATAAAATTAAATATATATATACAGTGAGAACATTTTATCATCTTTACATTTCATTTAAGTAAAACTCCTTGACTTTAACTTTGAAAGAGCTGATAGTTTGACAGGAGCGGACTGTGATCGGCAACGAGTTCCACAGACGTGCGGCGTGAACAGTAAAGGAGTTAGAGAAAAAAACATGTCGTATGGCGAGGAATCGCAAGGATACTGTCATTGCTAGATCGCAAAGGGAGACCATGTGAAGAGAGGTGCATAAACCGGGAACGAAGATATTCAGGAGACTTAGGGTTTTTTAGAATTCCGTAAAGAAGAATTAGTAAATGACAGTTCCTTCGGAAACGGATGGGTAGCCATTTAAGCTCTTGACGGTACTGCGATACATGGTCATATTTACGCAGACCATATATGAAGCGAATGCAGAGATTCTGCAAACGATCCAGCTTGTCTAGGAAAACTTCAGTTATATCCAAGTAGCAAACATCTGCGTAGTCCAAAATCGGAAAGAGGAGAGTTTGCACCAAAGTAATTTTGGTTCGGACTGGGAGGAAATTCTGCAAGCGCTTTAAGGAGTGGGCGGCGGCAAAGATTTTTCTGCTGACCTCGTTTACCTGGGGCACCCACGATAAAGTTTCGTCAATGAAAATTCCTAAATTCTTGAATGTTTTGAAGTATGGTATGAAAACTCCATTGTAGATCACTGCTGGCAATGTGCTGTAATCAACCTTCGACAGAAGTCTAGGGCTGCCTATTATTATGGCTTGTGATTTGGTAGGATTTACCAGCAGGCCAAATTATTTTGTCCAAGTTAGGATATGTTCCAGGTTCACATTTCAGATACAGTATCTGCCAGGTTATCTAAGGAGCAATGCAAATACAACTGTAAGTCATCGGCGTAAAGGTGGTAGAGAGAAGTAAGCAGATTCGTGATCATCAGATTTATAAAGATGGAAAACAGCAAAGGTGGAACGCCAGCAGTCAAATCAGCCCAGTCAGAATATTCATTGTCAATCTTGATACAATGATGACGACCACGAAGGTATGAATCAAACCAGTCAAGAACTACCGGAGATAAGTTAAGTGTCCTTAGAATACCTAGCATAATGTCAAAGTCAACTGTATTGAATGCATTGCTGAAGTCCATCAACGTTAAAACTGTAACATTCTTATTTTCCATATTTGTACGGACATCTTCAGTGACTTTGACAAGAGCAGTGGCAGTGCTGTGACCAAGTCGGAAACCTGACTGCATTAGGTTCAATATGTGGTTATCGGCAAGAAAATCGCCCAACTGCTGGTGAACAATGCGTTCCAAGATTTTTGACAAAACCGGTACAATTTAAATAGGGCGATATTGGCTGAAAGAGGAGGGATTTAAAATGTATGCGAGAGGAATAACGTAAGCCCTTTTCCAGGTACTTGGAAAAGATCCATTGGAGAGGGAATGGTTTAAAATATAAGTTATTATTGGTAACAGTTCATCCAGCAGTGGTAACAGCATGTCAAGGCTAATGCAGTCAGCACCAACCGCTTTTGAAGAAATGGAATTCAGGATCATCTTAACTTCACGGTCAGTGACTGGGCGAAAAGTGAGTGAATTGTACTCCGGAGTCGGTAAAGCTGAAAGCTGAAAAAGAGTTTGAAACTTTACCACTTGATCGATGGTGACAGGAGGAGAGGAAAAATGTCTATTAAGGGAGTTGATATCGATGTTATTTTTACTACAAGATGATTTCTTACCGACTCCAAGAGTTTTAAGAAACTTCCAAGCATTTACGGGAGAGCAATTTTCGAGGGTATTGTGAATGTGGTGTCTTTGGGCATCTCTTCACATCCTGTTACACCGATTCCTGAGCAGCTTGTACTTGGTGCGATTTTCGTCCGTGGATGTATGTCTTAGTTTAATTTTGGCTTTGTCCCTTTTCCCCATCATAATCCGTATATTGTCCGTCGACCACGGAGCTGGAAAATGTTTTACTCGTGTGGGACGAAGAGGTGCGTGAACATCTAAGAGTGCAGTGAGTTTGGAGGTGAAGTCCTCGACCATCTCATCCGTGGAAGAGGAATTGAGTATAACAGACCAATCCAAGCCACGCGCGTCCTCCCTTAAGCGTTCGAGATTGATGTCCTTGAAGTTACGTTGCAAGAGAACCTTCCGTCTGATTTTAGGAGGACGGACCTTATAGGATAGATAGATTAGGTCATGATGGGAGAAACCAGGCGCTGGGAGCTGACCATGTTCACTTACATGGTTAGGTGAAGAAGTAATAATCAAATCAAGCAAAGCAGGTTCACAATTAGGAAAATGATGTGTCGCATCCAGGGGAAGAATGTTCATATTGACTGAAGACACGAGGGACTTAAGTTTTCTAGCGCGGTGATCATCTTTGATCAAGCAGGTGTTGAAATCTCCCATGATAATAGTATGGTTGTACTGAGGGCAGCGTTCTTCAAGAAAAGACTCAAATGATGAAAAATAATTGATATTTAGATTAGGGCTGTAATAAACACCAATGAGGATTTTCGTATGATTGACGATGATTTCCAGAAAAAGGTATTCGGGTGATTCCGAATATTGAGTAGGAGACTGGGCAACTATCGTAAAAGGAATATTGCTTCGGAGGTAGATAGCAACACCACCGCAACCTTTCCCCGTTCTGTCATTACGGACCAGGTGGAACCCGGGAAGTGAAAAAGAAGTGGATGGTAATGTAGGCTTGAGAAAAGTTTCCGAAACAAATAACGCATGAATGTGCTTAATGCTTACTTGGAAATGTCCTGAGAAGGTCGGGGTAGTGGGAGGGTATGCTTTGAGCATTTATATGCACAAAGTTGGAGTTTTTGGGATATTTGGAAAATGTGAAGTCAAGTTGTTCATCTATAGGAAGAACACATCCACTGTCAGAAGTATTGTCACTGAAAAACTCGTCAGAAGAGGTAATAGAAAAGTAATTATATGAATTGTCAGATATTGTGGACATAAATAAATATTTACTATAATATAATAAAAAAATAAAATATATATCAATAAAAGATATAATATATATAGCTGCCGAACCGCAGGCAATACCTCATTACCCGCCAGCATTGTGGAAAGTAAGAAAAAAAAAGCATATAATACAGGAAACATATCAACAACTGCAAAGGCACAAGAAAAGGATAACAAATATGAGACTTAAAACATATAGTAAAACACCTTGCAGAAATAATCAGTAGACTAAATAAAGTGGTTTGATGTTAGACGAAAATAAAGTAATCTGCACTTGCTCTCTGATACCTACCGTTCCTCTGGCATGCTACCGGCATAGAATAAATAAATAGAATAGTCTACATAGACTCCATAAAAATCTCTTACCAAGACTTCCTTGTATTTTCAAATGGTAATAGCACTCGATTACAATAAAGCTAACCACTTTCTAAACCATACAGTATTCTGAGAAGACCAATCACACATGTGACGGAATAATGACGTTGGTTACATCAAAATGTATGCTTCCAATTCTATTAGCGTTTAAAAAAAATAACCTCGGGGCACATTCTTAGATGTTCTGGATGGAAGTGTTCTACCGTAGCAATCTCTACATATGTAGAGCTGCTAGATCCGAGATGCATAAAAGCTAGTCAGCACGTACTACGTAACTGATTGCGTTACCCACTGGAAGGTCCAACATGTATATCCAACATAACGAAGCACTATAACGGTATTATACATTTTTTCCATATACGTTCAGTTTAATCCCCTTTCTAACATTTACCACCAAATAAAAAAAAAACACTATTCGGTCCCGTACTAACATTGAAAAGTTTCCAACTCCAATAAAACATATGGATTTATTGCACAGTTTATTGAATAGGACCAAACTTCTGTGGAGATGAAGACATGGGTCTGATCTTGCGACCTACGGCTGTGCAGCTGCTCTCCGAGTTGTCATTTAGTTGTTGTAGATGTATTTTTACGTAGATACTTCGTTATAGTGCAATAATAGATTTTGCAAGATCGCTGTGAATTTTGAATAATGAGAAAATATGAAAAGTGCAGTGCAGCCTATCGATTATAAATAAACAATACAATGCAATATAACCATTAAAGATAACACAAAATTAAAATAGAACTCCTTCCTACTACCGAATTCATAAAGCACAATCTCAAAGCTATCCTCCGAAAAATATCGTAAAGTTTAATGATGTAAAAGTTAAAATACAAATTGCAAGCCTTTCTGTTAAGAGGCCCGAAAAAGTGACAGATTTCTAAAAGTATGGTATATCCTCTTTGCATGCCTGGATACGGCGTATGGAGTGTGCTTAAAAATGGCATAACTGCACAAGCCAAGAAGAAGCAAATGCATGACCCTTTTCGACATGGGTTAGGGTTGATAGTCGATGTCGTGTAACAAGGTGCCACAAATGATGGAAACCTAGCCAGGCGGTTTTTCGAGGACGCAGAAAAGACAGCGTCCATAACAAGGATCGATAAAACACAAATTAAGCGCTTTGCCAGCATTCTGGGTGTTATTAAAGTGACGAACATTTACTTTTGAAAAAACATCTCGTTATTCTGGAATGGAGCTAATTTCCAAAAATGAGTCAAAGAAAAACTGATTCTTAACCTTACCAAACCCTCTGTAATTGTAATGGAAGATTCCAGCTATCAGTGTGCACCATTACTGCCACAAGAAAAGCACTACATAATTCAACAGTGGCTGAGGACGAACAAAATACATTTTCTACAAGAAATGACAAAGGCTGAGCTTTCAAAGAAACAAACCGGACCAAATTTGTGAAGTGAATGAAATTCTGATGACTGTCTTCCACACGGTAGGTACTTCGTTTGACACCATACAATGCAGACCTGAACCCAAATTTAGTAAAAATAAGAATCAGTAGCAAAAATATCGGTAACCAAGCCAAAGATCTCGGAAAGCTAATCTTGTATTATTGTAGCTGAATTTGTATTATTTAAATATGAATAAAAATCGTTTACATTTTAAATTTTGTTTACGTTAAAAATATACGAGTATCAAGATCATTGTAGTTAAATTTCCCAAATATTTTCAATGTTGAATGAGGAATGATACTATTGAATTCCATGATTCCTTATCCTATCTTCATTATTTTCTATGGAGCATTCGTCCAGGGCTCGGCCCCTCTTACACCCGGTTTCACCACCTCAGTTGCTTGTGAGTGACCAAACTGTGCGGATAAGACTCATGAAGCTTACCTCGCAGTCAACTTCAATCATGCTCGCAGACCGCTTAGTACTCCAGCACTACGCCGAGGAAATCGTGAAAGAAGATTAGAGTGGGCTCGTGAACATTTGCTCTGGGAAGATACCAGGGGTATGTAGTGTACTACACCGATGAGTCCCGATTCTGTTTCCATCCCGATTCACGAAGAGTACGTGTATGGCGAGTTCCAGGTCGTGAGGGCTGTCTGGAAGATTCTCTCTCTTCATCCATACCGGGACAATCATTATGGTTCGGGCGGGAATTCATGTTGGCGGATGAACAGACCGCGTTTGGATCGGTAACACCATGAGCGCTAAAAGTACTGTAACCGGGTGCTAGTACCAATATTCTACTCCCATCGACTACAAATGGGCCAGGAATTCACGCTCATGCACGAGAAAGCCCGTCCGCACACAGCGCGAGATGCTTGCAGATGTAGGTAGGAGCACGACGACGTATCGGTTTTAGACTGACCCGTGCAATACCAGACCTAAACCCAACGGAGGAGGGAGGTAGAGTCTCAACCCCATAGAGCACGCGTGGGATATGCTCCAAAGAAGGGCTTTACAGAATTTTCCTGCAAACATTGCGACTGAAGAGCAACTTTTTTGCGTCTTGCAGGACCTGGGACGCAGTACAACCCGCAGCACAACTTTGATAACTTGATTCAAAGCATGTAAAACCGTTAAAGCCGATGGTTTCACTGACCACTGAGTTTTCGCATGATTGCAAAAAAACGAATAAATTGCCCTTATTTTTCGATTTTTCCTTTTATTTATTTAATAAAAAAATATATTTTCTGCAGTCTAGTCTGATAAATGGACTTTACAAAAACATATTCTTTTTGCATGTTACTCATAACTTTCAAGTAAATTGAGAAAATACGGAATATCCTAAACCCATTGTATCAATATTGGTAAATATTTATGAATAAATTCTTGTTTGTCTGTCCGTTTACTTATGTCACAAATATTACAATGTTATTAAATGTTACAATGTTGCGATGACATCTCATAATGCTTACAATATTTTGTTCACTGAAATAATAAGCTAATATGTCGCTCATTATTTATTCGTTGTTTAATATATGTTTCTTTCCCTTTTCTTTATTAGAATTTTGGCTTTTTAATAGTAGAGTTTAATAAGATATTCCACCAAAACTGTTAATAGTTTTATTTAAGGTGGCCCAACCCGGCGGGCCTAACTCATTCGCGGGCTCGGTACAAAACTGTGCTGTTGCGCTCTGGGACCTTCTCTGTTTCAAAGAATAAGACAGGCTCCGTGATGAGGAATTTGCAACATGTCCACAAAAAAGACGATGTGCATAGTGTATGATTTGGTAAGATTTACGAAAATTTTAATTTCAAAACAACTTATACCTAAAAGTAAATCACGACCTCTGTAGTGAAAAATCTAACAAAAACCAAATAGACCATACATCTTGATTAAATAAGCTATGTCTGATGACTAATCTTTTTACGATGTTCTTACTTTATCATTGCGTAATCCACCTCCAAAGTTATTATATAAAACGCGCGAAAAATTCGAACTTTCGGACCTTATAACTTAGAAACCAAACATAACTTTACAATGACAATGGTCATCAGACATCTAGTTCGATCAAATGAAGCGATTTTGAGCAAAATTTTGGATCTCTGACAAGAAATATGGGCGTGATCGTCTTTCCCCTTTTGTATGGGGAGATGAGCGGGATGGGCCACCTTAATTCCTTTTCATGCTAATCAATTTAATTTTGAAAATTAGGCGTGGTGACATAAAAACAGAATTATAATTTTCATTAAAAAATATTATTTTATTAAAAGTAGGTGCTGTCTCCTACAATGATAAGTCCTAATCGATATTTTGAGAAATAAATGAAGAAAAATAATTTCGTTGGATCTTAGTGATGGCTGAGTTATGGTTATTAACTCTAAGCCTGTTTTTCACCAAGTGCTGATTTATTTTAATTGACACTTACAGGGCCTTAATTACTAAAGTGCTGACTATCTTGTACTAGTTTATATTGCGAGATGGTAAGAAAGGCTCTTTAATGTGAGGATTAACCTAATCAGTACTTGGTGGAAGAGACCCTTACTTTCATAACTTTCAGTTCAATAGCTCTTTTCCGTTTGTGTATATAATGTATGTACATATTTTTTAAATATTGTAGTAACGTAAGATACCTATTTCTGTTATTTTAACTATTCATTAGTTTCAGATTTATCGTCAACACTTTGTCATTCCAGACGTGCCCAGTCGTTGCAACTGTTTGCACCCGTTTAAGACATTGATCTCTGATTGATGAGTATCTAATAGCACTTGACTGGGTAAATTTCCGATAGATGTATAGGGATAGGGAGGCTCAACAGCATGCATAGAACTATGAGCAATTCAAGTACGTGCATGCACTTTAAAAATCGCTTGGCGTTGACACAGCTGTATGCCCACTTACCTCCTAGTATTTCTTGAAACCGATGGATTTCCACGTCACTTTCCAAAACTGAAACTTTTCATCAGCACTGGTTGTGGGTATTTCACGGAACGCGACCGGAATCGTTCACGGGGGCAAAACGAGTAGCGGACTGTGCTGGCTGGGGTGAGGAGGCATTCCGCGCATGCGCCGAGCGGCACGAGGCGTGACCTAGACCCTGGCGACCACCCCTTCGTCCTTCGATGCGTTTCATTTCATTCAGATCAGAAAGTGTATATTTCGGGAAATTTCCAGTAAGTGTATCTAGCGTGACTTAAGAAGGGGTCGCAATGTTCCTGGCCCCTTTTTGGAAGTGCGCTTTCGTGATTTTTCAGCCGATTGAAGGTGATAAGTTTGGTGGCGGGTGATAATGCGTCACGTGACTGTAGGCTCCACCCAGATGGCCCGCATTGGCTTGCTCAGGGCGAGGAGTATGGGGTACTCTGCAAATTGAGACGCCATCACTGCTGCTTGCACACCGTTTCACAAAAGTAAAAATTACGCAAACCAAGATGCGGACAATTTTTAGAAACCAATTATTGGTCGGCCTGGTAGAGCAAAGCTGGAACGATATTGTGGTTATGGAATGTGGGGCATGACTGAGTAAGTTTTTTTATATTTACTAGATATAGCTTTTTATGTAACTGGAAATAGATGGCTAATGCCACACAAACCATCATGATGATATCAGATCCTCGGACACACAACTTCTTCTCATTCCATCTCATAGTTCCACCTGTTTCACCGACTCCTTCATGATCCATGCAGCTCGCTTGTGGAATGAGTTGCCTTTTGATATTACAAGTTCACAATCCTTGCCAACCTTTAAGGTGGCCCAACCCGCTCATCTCCCCATACAAAAGGGGAAAGAAGATCACGCCCATATTTCTTGTCAGAGATCCAAAATTTTGCTCAAAATAGCTTTATTAGATCGAACTAGATGTCTGATGACCATTGGCATTGTAAATGTGTGTTTGGTTTCTAAGTTATAAGGTCCGAAAGTTCGAATTTTTCGCGCGTTTTATACAATAACTTTGGAGGTGGATTACGCAATGATAAAGTAAGAACATCGTAAAAAGATTAGTCATCAGACATAGCTTGTTTAATCAAGATTTATGATCTATTTGGTTTTTGTTAGATTTTTTACTACAGCGGTCGTGGTTTACTTTTAGCTATAAGTCGTTTTAAAATTAAAATTTTCGTAAATCTTACCAAATTGCACATTGTCTTTTTTGGGGAAATGTTGCTTCTTCCTCATCACGGAGCCGGTCTTATTCTTTGAAACAGAGAAGGTCCCAGAGCGCAACAACACGGTTTTGAACCGTGCCCGCGAATGAGTTGGGCCCGCCGGGTTGGGCCACCTTAAGAATAGACTGAAATAATTTTATTTGACGCAGTAGTGAGTTTGTTTGTTATAATTGTTTTTAATTTTTCTTTTTATTTCAGTTCAGTTGTCATGTATGAAATAATATATATTTTGTATAGTAAGTAGATGTATATGTATTAATTATGTATCATGTGGTATTTATTTATGTATATAATATATATTTATGTATATATAGATATGTTTATGTTTATGTTAGTAATAGACTGTATTTTTTTTATTGAATACCTACATTTCGTTAAATATATAAGGTGAGTTTAAAATAATCTACAAGCCTTATAGGGTTGATTCAGTATCTGATATAGAACAACTTTTGCTAAGAATGTAGGTATGTAATTTTTTTTGTTCCATTTTAATTTTTGAGAAATTTATGCATTACTTTCTTCCCAGTATTGTCAACAACATTTGCGAAGAAACTATGTACCTATCGGTAATGGTTTCCAAGAAAATAAATTATTAAAGTGCACTAACTCTTCAAACTGCCTATTTGAAAAATAGGTTCCGCGCCGCTCCGCCGCGCCGGCCGGCGGCGCGGAGGCGGCGCGCGGCGGCAGAGTCTATTTTACCTACCCGAATAGTTTTGCCTCCTTCCCACGCTGACGTTCGCCGCGCCGGGCTATGGCAAATCCATCGCGGCTGTAATGTAGGTATGTACACAAGCATGCATGTCCTTTTTCGCCCGATCGGCACTCGCTTCACTTAAATTCACTCACGTGTGATACTCAGGTCCGATGCGCGTCATGGACCTTGACATACTAATTGCTTTCAAAACGAAAACAAACGTCCTTCAGTGAGAGGGGCGGCGGCGGCGGAGGGGTAGATAGGGTGGCGGGGCTTCTGTCTGCGCACGCGGCGGCGGCGGCGGAGAATTGTCTTGCGTCAGTGGGTCACGGACGGGTCAATTCCCCGTGGTTGACCTATATTTTTAATTAGGTAGTTGAAGAGTTAGTGCACTTTAATAAATTATTTTCTTGGAAACCATTACAGATAGGTGCATAGTTTCTTCGCAAAAGTTGTTTAAAATACTGGGAAGAACATACTGTTTAAATTTCACAAAAATTAAAATGGAACAAAAAAAATTACACGCCTACATTCTTAGCAAAAGTTGTTCTATATCAGATACTGAATCAACCCTATAAGGCTTGTAGATTATTTTAAACTCACCTTATATAGAAAATAAGTATCTATGCTTAGTTTTAGTTAAGTTTAAATTTACGTTGTTCTGTATTAATTAGTTATAAGCGTTGTTTTTCTTTGCTTACCCTAAGCTGTAAAATTTCCATATGATAGGGTTGATTGTTAGAAATTGCCTTAGGCAATAAATCCGCCTTTGCTTTGTACTTTGTATGGATTGCAATAAAGAATATTATTATTATTATAATTATATTAGCCCACTACCTACACTGTTATACCGAAGAAATTTGGTGCCATGGCAGGACCTTCCATTTATGGCCATCATGGCCATGGCTACATCGAAATTAATGGAAAACAAGAAGAATTCTTCATTGACGTTTAGACCATCATTTTATCCAATGCGATGGTACGAATCCGGTTTGGCTTAACCCAGCCACCTAACAGGGTAAAGGGACCTAGATGGATCCAAACCAAGGAATAGCTAGCATTCGCGACGAAATGCACTTATCCAACCCAGAAAGGGAAAGAAAGTGAGGCCTGAACTAGGCGCGGATTGGACCTCGGGCATGTAAGGCAATTTTCCGCGTCTCTGACGAGCTACGAACCGCCTAAAGCGTCTTGCGTGTCGGTGAGAATTTCTGGAACACCCCTCCTCGAAACAGCTAATCGGCAAGGCCCATAATCACCTGTGTCCAGCGAGCATGGAGAGACGGCAGTAGCGACCTAAACTAGTTTGAATGTGGCCGGCGTAGGCACTTTTACATACAACATACTGGTGAAAGTTCTGAGTTAACAAACGTAAAAAAAATACAGTCCAATTGATAACCTTCTCCTTGAATTCGGTTTAAAAAACGAAAGCGCCAGCGAATCAGTTCTGTCACGAATTCGCTTAATATTTTTTTCTAGTTCCAACGACACGTAAGAACTTCACAGGACGTTGTGTAGTGCAACGAACATTCGATGTTGCGCGTCCCGAATTAGTAAGCGAAAAGACTACGATTAGACGTTCACCACTAACTCGCGGCTACGCTGCGCTGCCGGCATAAAATGTTTCCATCGCTACTCTAGTCCTTCCATGCTCGCTGCCTGGGTCGGCCAGTACGAATTTGTGCCTAAGAAACTTGTCCTTTTGCGGTTGAAATAATAGATTACAATCAAAATAGGTCGACTTTTGTCAAAAAGGTTAGGCAGATTATGCATTCACAACCAACCAGTGTTATAAAAGATTAGGTTACCAAAAGATTAGGTTTGGTATCAACTATTTTGCTCGTTTAGTATGTCTCTAAAAATGCATTTCCTCTGCTGAATATTTCCAATTTGCACCATCCTTGGTTAGGATTCTGGGCAGAATTAACGGGTAAATTCCGTTTTCAAAGAGTTCAGTCCAGCAAAGATAATAATAGTAGTTATAAACTTACGAGGCAGAAGTTTTATAGAAAAAGGAGCCGCTCGGTTTGCGAATATGTTAACAAAGCAAGCAATGAAACCATCGAGCTTATGAAACGATTTTGTGACAAGTATTCCAGTGTCCGGGCTCCGTGAAACAGGGCTCGGTGACGTAATTTCATTGACATAATGGCTATACACGGGTATTATTGTTTGCAGAAGCTATTGAGAGCTTCTTTTGTTCATCGGCACGAGGTCTATTGTCCTGCATGCGGTCACCCATCCAAAACCCGAGGGCGCCAGAGTTGCTTAGCCTCATTCATGGCAATAAATGCATGTTAAGTTTTTTAACCGGGTAAACATTATCAATGTCAGCAAACATGAAGTATCGCTTCATAAATTGTTTTACAATGTATTGTCTTCCATGGTGTAACTGCAGCCAATTGAATACAAACTTGCAAAGAAGATCGCACATTTCTTGTCGGAGATCCAAAATTATACTCAAAACAGCTTTATTTAATCAAACAAGTGACTCTTTTTCCGTAAACGCATCTCGTCTTTGGAATCAGCTTCCCCTAGAAATTCGGTCCTCTTCCAATGTATATATTTTCAAAAAACGTCTGAAGTCCTATTATTTAAATTATATTTAAACTTTATCATTTATATAAGTTCTTGCTCGCTCTATGTTACAAAAATAGGTTCATATAAGAATAAATGTATATACACAAATATTGGTCTATATTTAAATTAAATATATATTATAAGCTATGTATTATATGTATCTGTATGTATTAGTATTAGAATGTAAGTATATTTATTCTTGTTAAGTATATATATATATATATATATCTTTATTGATAAAAATCTTACTTCTTTTATTCTTTTTTGTCTGCCGCCTTGCACCTTTCCTACATCCCAAGGGTAGGTAGGAAGAGAATGCCTTTTGGCATTAGGCCCGCCTTTTGTAAACTGTTTTATAATGGTGTACAATAAAGAATTTTATTATTATTATTATGTTTGAAGACCATTGGCATTGTAAAATGTTACATGGTTTCTAAATTATAAGGCCCGAAAGTTCGAAATTTTTGCTCGTTTTATGAATGAGTTTGGTCGTAAATTACTCAAAGATAAAAAACTGAAAATTCTTAGTCATCAGACCTAGCTTGTTCCCTGAAGATTTAAAATCAATTTAGTTTTTGTTTGATTTTTGTCTACAGCGTCCGTGATTAACTTCTAGCTATAAGTCGTTTTGTATCTAATCAAATCAAACACTGCGCATAGTGTTAGCTTTGTGAACGTGTTGCACCCTCTTCATCACGAGGACTGTCTTGGACTGTGTTAGTCCCGTCGGGAAGGGCCACCCTAAAACTATTTCACTATTTTGGGAAAACATATCAGTGGTAGGGTCAAAAATAAAAGACGTTTTCCATGTAATTTTACAATGTATTAAAATTCTGCTCCGATATAAGAATATGTCCGATTCCATCTCTATATAATACAAATCACGTTTCCAAAGTCGTCATACACAACCTACAATACACGGCGGCTCCCGCGTCTTTACACATTGCACGAGACATCGACGATACAACACTTAGGGCCTTTTTAACCTACTTCTGATTAGCTTAATCGCCACATATTAAGGGCCTTTCTTAGCAGCTTGCAATCAATACTAGTACAAGATAATCAGCACTTTAGTAACAAAGGCTCTTTAAGTGTCGATACAAATAAATCAGGACTTGGTGAAAACCAGACTTAGACAACATCTACTGTCCCACGTCCGCTGAGGATAACGACACGTTAAGTCAGGTTGATTTTGCATCACATACAAACATTTCTTCGGCATAATTAAAAACTGCTTATTTATCACTACAGGTCGTTAACGGCCAGTACGCTATGTTCCCCATACAAACACAGTAGCTAGAAAATAATTTGACCAACACGCCGATTAATTCGATCATTTGCGTCCAACAACCAGCGAAGGACGGCGTAGCGCCGGCGAGCGATCCGTAGTGAGCGAATTCGCAAGCGAACTCGCTCACTACGGATGCTCTCGAGTTCCAACGACACGTAAGAACACGTAAGATTTTCACAGGGGGGTTGTGTGAGCAGCAGGTGAACAGGCAAGCGAGTGATAAAATCTGACGTTGCTGGTAATCACAAATAACACGAATCACACGTCACAAAAATTTTTACTTTAAGAACCAACTTGACCCAAGCATTTATTTGACGAATAATGTTAAAAACAAAAAATCCTGTTTTTTAAAACAGTGGGTATAAAATAATTTCTTCATTACGTTCGCATGGGGAGCGCAATTTACTGATGCTTATGGGACCACCATTCGCCATTGTTTAGGCGACTCGGGCTAAAGTATCTGTCAAATCACACAACAAAAGCAAAATAAACACTAAAATTGGGTTACATTTCAGTTTTCCTAAAAGTAACTAAGTATTTTTCACATGATTGCAGCGATGGAGAAACACATGTGTTCCCAGAGAAAGAGAAAAAATACAAAATAAAACAAAACACAAACACCTAACCTATACCAATAGTTTGAATGGCAATGTTTGTACTAATTTTTAATCAAAGGAGTTTTTTCAGATGAGCCCGTAGGCAAAGAACATATCTAGGATTACATCCAGCAGTCCCGATTTCGTGCACCTGAACAGGCACATTTCGCTTGTATGGGCTCTAAGCTAGTTTCGTCAAAAATCGCGTGAGCTACTGCTGTGGCCCCAGTAGGCGATGCTCCGATACAAAATGTATGTTAAAAACCACTATTTACGTGTTTTTTGTGCAGTAAATACGAGTAATTTCCAAAGTACGTTTGTATAGACGGCGTAATTTTCGAATACTTTCGGGCTGCAACCTTAAGATAAACAGTCGATTTTCTGACATTTCAGACATTTACATTTACGGGAGAGAGACCAATTCAAGATATTCTGTAATATGGACTTCAACCATAGAACCGTAAAAGGGAATTATTTTTCTTTCCATATATATTGGATCGTTAACGTCTCATAATTTGTGAGGAAAGTGTAAAGTGTAGTGTCGAGTATAAGTTGAGGAAAGTGTACACACTTTTATGAAGCGGTTTTCAGCTGTTACATAACTTGTTTTAATTTCGCACTGCGCTGGCACCATTGCCAGTTACATTGCCGACTACGAAAGGTGTTTTACATGAAAATACTTAGATGACTGAGAGCAAACTTCAAAAGAACCCTCAACTAAATGCTGTCGAATACAAAGTCACCCATCAGTAACAGTTACTGGCTGGAATAAAGAACAAACACAAAATCACAATCACGAAAATAATATTAGCACCAAAACAAAACGTGCACTTCATATCATCAAACAAATATAGCTCACAACAAACATTTGGTTTGTTCAAAAGCAATAAATCCATTCGTTATAAATGATTGCAAGCAAATCTCTCTTGTAGCCAAGCCGCACGCATAAGTACAGGAAGACAGGAAACTGATAGCAATTTGAAAATACATGCTTAATTATAACGAGAAAACAATGAATTTATTGGAAATAATTGTATCAACATGATAGTGTTCATAGTCAGTGGTGGAGCATTCATTTTGCTAACCTATTTTGACATCCAAGTTGAACCTGACATTTGCATGTGCGTGTACTCCAACGGAGTTACAAATAAATATAAAAAAACATATCTTAATTTTAAAAATATATATTGATAGAAATAAAACATCTCGATTGTAAAGGGTCAATTTATAGTCTTATTGTCCATAACATTGCTCCACATATTAAATAGAAAGTTAATCGTAAGAATATAGTTCATAATTTTATTGCATCGAGTCCTGACAACCTTGCATGCGTGAACAAATATTGTTTGATGGGGTCTCACTGATTCTTCATTATAGTCTATTTGTTGTTTCGGAAACCTTCAAACGGAATTCACGCAGAAAATGGACTATTGCAAAAATACAGTTAATCTCTAACGTATATAAATTAAGCACAAGTGACGGGGAAGAGTTGGCACCGTGTGTTGGGGGGGGGGGGGGGTAGCGGACGGGGGGGGGGGGGGGTAGCGGACGGGAGGGGGGGAAGGGGGAGGGGGGAGGTCTACAGGATGGCGAGCTGCTTCTTGAGCTCCACCGATGTGTGGAGGTGGGTGGGAGGCGGAAGGGGGGGGGGGTCTACAGGATGGCGAACTGCTTCTTGAGCTCCACCGATGTATGGGGTGGGGGGGGCGGGGTGGGAGGCGGACGGGAGGAAAGGGGGGAGGTCTATAGGATGGCGAACTGCTTCTTGAGTTCCACCGAAATGTGGGGGAGGAGGCGGATGGGAGGGGGGAAGGGGCGGGGGGAGGTCTACAGGATGGCGAACTGCTTCTTGAGCTCCACCATCAGCTGCCAGTCGGTCTTGACGAGGTCGTCCCGGAAGTAGTCCTTGCACGCGTCGATGCTGGCGCGTGAGATCTGCGGACAGACACGTCACATCACCACCTTGCTATTCTATTAGGTTTGTCGACAGTGACTCAATTCCCACAAAGTATAACAAAACTTAGAAATGAAAAAAAAAAACTGAAACTATCACCAATAATGGACAAACACAACATGATAATTAACATATCCTAAGGTCCAACGATAGGGCACTGACTTAGTTCTAATATAAAAATAAATAAATCATGGAACATAAACACGCTACAAAACAAAATATAGTAATTAAAATAATACATGTTTAAAAGTGAGTGAACATTAAAAGAACAAAGGAGGAGATATAATTAAATACAAACTATTTAAATACATATTATTTTTCCGATATATTTTTTATATGCACATATTATACTATTATTACACTAGCATATTACAAAAGCGTGTGTAATTTCAGCTAACGTTCTACAAATATGTAAAAAATATTTTTTTGCATGGAAAAAAATGCTGAAGTCAGGTCTCAAACGTATACTTTTTCAAGTTTGCTGCTGATATTGACAGTAACTGATAACGCGTTATGCGGGTTGGTCACATTTCGAAAGATTTATTCCAGCTGCTCTAACCAAGCGGTGTCGTAAAGCCCGACAATCGCAAAAATTGGTCGAAAATGTTTAGGTATAAGGATGCTCTTAAACAACGAATCGCTAGAAGGAATAATGACGGGTATGACTCCACTATTAGCTCGCTGAATTAAGAATGGCGCGTAAGGTATGCTCCCCATACAAACGTAGTTTACTAATCATTTGGAAACCGCTATTCCAATTAAATTGATATTTAATATCTAATATCAGGTAACAAATATCTGTGTCTGCATGCTTTTGTTTTTTTGAAAAATCCAAACCGAATGAAATAAATGCAAAAAGAAAATCTTCATACGAATTTTGTTTTCTCTGTGGTTTGACCCAGAATACATTTACCGAAAAAACAAAGGCATGCAGACACAGATATTTGTAGCCTAATATTAGATACCAAATATCAAGTAAGTTGGAACAGTGGTTTTCAAATCATTAGTAAACTACGTTTGTATGGGAGGCGAAATCTTCAGGTGCTTACGGGCCGACCTTAAGGGGGTGTGTGCGTTGGAGTAGATGGCGGCACGGTCGTTCGTCGCTATTTCTGCTATAACTCCCCAGAAATAGGAAGTTACAAACTATAACTGTATTGGCGAAGACACTAAGCAGCGAACACCGAGGATATATAAACAAATATGTTCTCTATAAAACCCACGATTTTACCCAAGTTATGCGTGAGATTTCATGAAAATTTTAGGCGTAAAACGCGCCTTTAATTCAAGTTCGCAGCCGAGCGCAGTAGGGCTATTCTTGGAAATCCGTGCTCAGGTATAAGGAATATTTCAGTCGAGAAAACAGCGTTTGTAGCGGTCGTCAAAGCGATCTTTCCGCTGAAAAATTGTGCTCCGGAATATTTCCGTCGAGACGGCCGCTTTGTCAACCTCAATAGAAACGGTTTTCTCGACTAAAATATTCGTGATTCCTGATTCCTGAGCAAGAAATTCCAAGAATAGGCCTACAGATATCCCTTTCTACATTCCTCCTGGTTTCGACTCACCGAGCCCCTCCCAGTAGAAGCTTTACGAAATCCAATTTGCGAACACTCGGCGGTGACAATATGAGCTGGTTCACTGAAAGGTAAAGCGAACCAGACAGAGGGCCCACTTCAAACGAAATATATTCCCGGCGGGATTTCCAATATTACGGGCAAGGGTAATCATATTGGAAAGGTTACTTCAGTAAAAAAAAATCCGAGTGAACGAAATGTAAGCGAAAATGACGATATGCATCAGAAACATCATCACGAGTCACTTCGAACGTCGATTTCGCTAACTTACTCCATTGAATAAAGCACTGAGTTATACATTAAATCGCATTTGTATGGATGTTTGACCCAGCCACGACAAAAATGCTTTTGTATGTCCGTCCGGTTTTTCTTCTCTGCAAGGGGGCATTCAAGTAAGAGCAAGTTCGAATTCGTGGTTAAATATCAACGCACTTTTTTAAATAGTTCTTGTTTCCACACTTCTTGAACATCATTTTAGTTTGGAAAAAATCTAGTTTGTCCCATAAATACGTTGGAAGTATAAATAACAGTTCCGTTCTTTAAATAATAATATATATCGCAGTCATTTTTGGGTTAACTCCCTCCCGAACTCGAACTCAACCGAATTTCTCAACCGATTTTCGTGAAATGTTGTGAGCAGGTTTGATTATTATATGGAATTTTCTTGTCAATTCAGAATGGCTCAGAATCTGTTTTTTTTGTTTTACTAATAGTCAATATAGTTAGTTACTGCTAAGTAGTTAGCTTAAAATAGAAATGTTTTTATATACCTCTAATTTTTTTAATGTACGGGCGATATACTGCTTTGGTTTGCAGTAAATTATACCTATATTCAATAGCCTAACTTTCAATTCTTGTCAAGCCTAACAAATAAAAACGGCTTAGCTCGCCTGTCTAACTGTCAAAATTGTAATATAAACTAGAACATGAAATATAAACTACATAGTAATATAATGTGTTAACAACTAACGATTCGCATCAAATCAATTTTTCACTGGTCAATTTCGAACGTCAACCCAACTCCTATGAAGCCCGCTCAATTTTTTATACATTTTCGTATCGAAGATTGGATTTGGTTAGACAATATCGCATGTCAAACAAAACTCGTAATTTACATTAATAAGACCTTGTACAAGTGTGTCGATTAAGTTTATTACGTTTAATAAAAAAACACCAAACTAATAATAGTAATTCACAAACTTGCACGTATGTAATTTAATAAACAATATTATTGAAATGATATACTTGCTGAGTAATGTATTGTCGCAATTCAAATTATAATAAGAGGTAATACGGCAACTAAAGGACAACGCAAAGTTTGTATGGGCTAGAAAATCGTCACTAATTTAAGTGTTTTTGGATCGAACTACCACAGTTAAATTGTTTTGACTAAGGTGAATCCGAATTGATACATTTCAGACACTCTAAACTCATAGAAACGTCAGCAGATGCATCTAAAGTCTCAGTAATGCATTTACTGAAGTGATTACTATTTTCGCAATCTAAACAAGTTTCTTGTTTAGTGCAGCGCGCTGGGCGTCGCTTCCTGACCCAGAGGTCAGAGGTTCGCGCCGCATCGAGGTCCAGTTTTTTTTTATGTTATAATCATTTGCAGGTTATTCTGAGATTTTCTAGCTCATTTTAGTGGGCACACGACCGTAGAGAGTTATTCTGAAGGATAAAATAAGAATATTGCTAATTCAAGCACTTCGTATCGAAGTTACATGAAATAGTATATGAACTGAGATATTTATTTGATATTAGAGAAAAAAATGGTAATGTGGTTATTTTTCCTCCAGAATCCGTAGTGCTTTGTGTATTCAAGAGTTGGGAAAAACTTACTGAAACAACTTGGTGTCTCGGCACAAAATACTCATTTGGTTTATTGACGGCTGTGTCAATATACGAATTCGAATTTTTACAAAAAAATATATGCGGTCAACTATGTAAAAAGCATAAAAAGTGGATATTGCAATAGATGGCGCTGCGCATCGGATTATTATTTTAGCTAAGATATATTGTGTATCAATGTATTTATGAAAATAAATATAATGGTACGGGTAGTTGCACAATATACATAATTGAAAAAATAATTATAGTAATAAATTACGAACATTTCTATAATCGTAAATTATTTAAATATCGGATAACAGATGGCTCTACTCTTTCTGCAAGGGAACTATTTGTTCAAAGTCTGTTTAGATCGAATTATATTACCTGGAGTTCTCATGAAAGTTGAAACATTTGAAAATTCAAATCATTAAAAATAATTATCGATGGTTTCGAACACTATCGATTACATTTCTGTTGCGCCAAAAAAGTCACTGGAGCTCCGGTTGCATATCTCCTTTGTAATTATGCGATCCTGCATAACTTTGAGTCGCAATCTATGAATTTAACAAAATATTGCGTGGAAAACGTAAGTCTTATCGGGGACGCATTATAAAGTCCAAAAAGCACAAGGTCCAAAACCCATACCGTCCAAAACACTATATATTGTATTTATGTCCCGCGTAAGTTTTAAAATATTAATAATGAATAGTTAGATTATAATATTTGCATTTATAAATATATGCTAAAATACATACTTTTGGATGTTCTGGGTTTTGGACCTTATGCTTTTTAGGGTTCCGTACACAAAGGGTAAAAACGGAAACTTATTACTAAGCCTCCGCTGTCCGTCCGCCCGTCCGTCTGTCACAGGGCTGTATTTCATAAATCGTAATAGGTAGGCAGCTGAAATTTTCATAGGGTGTGTATTTATTTTGCCGCTATAACAACAAATAGGTAAAATAATAAAAATTTAAGGGGGGGCCCCATACAAAAAACGTGATTTTTTGGTGTTGACAGTACGGAACCCTTCGTGTGCGAGTACGACTCGCACTTGGCCGGTTTTGGACTTAATGAAAGCGACCCGTCTTATCAAACAATTTGCATAAAATACATTAAAAAAGCATATATTTTGAGAAGGATCGGTAAAATGTTAAATTATGAAGCTGCCTGCAGGTTTTCAGATCTCAGCTTCCACCTTTCCCTTGATCTATATATAGAAGACAGCGGCGGAGCCCCGGACACATTCAAGAAGCCTCCATTCAGGTCGCGCGACCTACTTTATAGCTCGCGCCGCGCCGCCCAAGGTTCTCATACACGGCTCAACTACATTTTCAGGTTAAGGGGTGTGTGTGCGTCAAAGTAGATAGCGCCACAGTCGTTCGTAGTTATTTCGGCTATAACTCCTTAAACGTAGGAAGTTACAAACTATTACTGCAGTGGCGAGCACATTATTCGGTTATATATTTAATCTGATTTTACCCAAGTTAAATAAACTCGAATCGCGTAGATTATTCTGAGGATGTGGGCAAAAAGTTGACATTTACAATTAGCAACTTTTATTAAAACGTGTTGTATAAGATTAATCAATAATTGCGTAGTGTGCTCGCCGCTATAGTTCAAATGAAATAAAAAACGTTTATTGCACTTAAATCGTACTCAATGGTAGCACTTAAGGCGCTAGGACTAGCCAACTACTCGCGCCATACAAATACACTTTTTAACAAATGTAATAATATGTAGTGAAACGCTTCAGCAAATCCAAATAGAACTCCAGACTGATAATGGATTGTTAATATTTTTTGATTCCATCATTTATTTAAATAATAATAAAAATAAAAAAGTTGATTTTTCTCATAAGAAATCTGAAAGTAATTCGATTTCTAGATATAAGCAAAAACAGCATATATGCATAAATAAAAAATTCCATTTGCTTTTAGATTTCTACATTTAGTCAAAAAAGTTCGGAAATGGACACCGTTTCCGCAATGTATTTTGTATAGAAAAAGGAAACATACATTAACGAAAATAGGTTGATTCCTAGACAAGGAATCATATATTGTAAGAATGACACTTATCATCGTCAGACTTAGTTCGTTAACTTGGGGTGCCTCGTCTAACTTTGCGATTTGGCTAGTACCAGGGCCTTAATGCGTAAGGCATTTTCCGCCAGTCTATCCTTTAAACATAATGACTCAAGGGTAGGTACAATAAATCAGAATCGTGGCAAACACATGTAAAAACATATTAATAATTATAATATATAACAAAAACATAATTTGAAATTAATTCATATATGTGCATTTTTAGACAGAATTAGACACAAAAGACAATATAAATGTACACATGTGCATGCAAGAGATAGTGTGGTAAACTGTGAAACCAGGGACGCAGTAGAAAAAGAAGATGACCATGATTTGAGGGGATTAGATCATTAGAGCTCTGAATGTGTTGATCGATGCACACTGACGTAAACGAAGCCTTAGGGCCGAATGCACGAAAGCTCGTTCGATGAAAAAATCAAAATTAAGGTCAATGTATGACTAAACATGTTAATTTGCATGGACAGTATAGAAGCAACTCCGTGCGGTTCACTAAAAGTGACGTGTTTGAACATTGATTAACTCGGCCGTCGCTTAAAGCATCGGGGCTTAGTGTATCCAACCAGTCCACATCGCTGGGAAATCGCTTCACGATTCGAACCTGCACATAGACGAGGGGTTCCATTGAGTTCGACCCAGTTTCGCGGGGCCGGTGAATCGATTCAGCGGCGCGAGGTGAATGGTCGCGTTGACGTCATTCATAAAGTAGGGCAGGAGGGGTGCAGCGGCAGAAATAGGTCAGAGCAGCCGCCCCTCCGCCCCGACCTCGCGGAGCCCGGCGAGCCCCGGTATACCGCCGCCACTGCTGGGGGGGTCACCATGAATGGGATACTCGAGCCCGTGAGCACGCTATTTGCACACACATAACGTAACGCGTGCCTGGGCCACTGTCCGTTTCATTAATTTGAGATTATACAACGACATCTTTTTTACACATTTTAAACAGTCCTCATGGCCAAGACCAAAACTATTAGAAATAGCGATTGTTTAGAATATGTTTTCTTTGTTTTTTTTATGATATGTATGATTTTTTGGTATGGGTGGCTGTCCTGAGGACCAAAGGGAGGACCAAATCACGCTCAGCGAGGCGCCATGCCAGCGGATTTGCGGACTGGCTGACCTATCGCGCTTATTCAAATCACGCTTGAATACTCCCAGGTTATAGGTATGAGGAAAGGCATCCGCCGGTAGACAGTTCCATATCCTGGCGGTGCGGCAGAGAAATGAGTTTAAGAAACGGTTCGTTCTCAAAACCCTAATGTCAACCACAAGGGGGTGCTCTGATTCTCGGCAGCTGCTCCGGATATAGGTAGGATGGGGAGGACTGAGGAATGTATGTTTGTATGTGGAGCATAATTTACGGGCCCCTCTTAAGAGAGTCGTTACCCTATCAATTCCCCAAAAGACGCGTGATATCTGTTTACATGCTCTTTACTGGGTTTTGAAATTTTGGATTATTTTTTTTAATATACGTTTTACATCGGAAAATATTGGCTAAAAACATTGCAAAATAGTTGCCTTTTTTAAATTCATTTTGCAATATTTTTGTCATGAAAGATCCAGATATAGCGGCTCGTAGCCTAGTGGCGCGGGGACTGGCCAAGCGTACCAAAGGCCTGGGTTCAATTCCGACATGCACCACTGTCTTTCTCTTTCCGAGTTCGATAAGTGCATTTCGTCACGAATGTGAGTGAGCTGCTCCATGATTCGGAATCCATTTAAAACTGAAGGTCCCCTTCCCCTACTAGGTGGTAGGGTTTGAGCCCGCCGGGTTGGTACCATCGCATTGGATGAAAAGATAGTCGAAGCGGCAATGAAAAATTGTCCGTGTTTTCCATCCAGTTCAATGTAGCCGTGCTCAAAAAAGGAAGGTCCTGGCATGGCACCTAATTCCTTCGGGAATGTGGTGTATTGGGCTAATATCATAACGGTAGTTGTGTGGTATTAGCCAAACATGTCAGGTCGCATAAAAAAAAACAATATATTTAAAAAAAACTAAGACACGGATATAGAATAAAGGTTTCTAAAGTGATCAAAAAATTTTGATTCAAATCTGACAACTATAAGGGGTAGGGAACCGTGACGGCCTGGAAGGCGATATCTCCCTAGTTTAAAGGCCGTCGCCGTGCACAACTGTGCATCTTAAATGATGCATTTGTGAAAAAAATGCAAAAGTGTGCAAATGATGCATTCCTTACAAAATGCTAAAATTCGATTTCTGCTGGCTTCACGGCAGCCTTGAGTAATCATATTATAATTTCAACTCCAGTCTATAAATAAAGCTTTTTTCGCTAAAGGTCAAATATATCAGGGATACAGAACATTGAAGGACGAGGGTGCGGCGCGGTGGGTGCGGGCGGTGGCGGGCGGCGAGATGACGCAATGGGGGCGGACGTGCACGGTGAATGGCGGGCGGGGGACTCTGGGAGGGGGGAGGGAGGACAACTGCACCCACTGACGTCGTCAAACAGAGCCTCGTAGTGCAAACAAGCCGAGGATTGAGAGATTGAAACAATACAATTTGGAAAACGTAACAAAAATGTTTTAGGCTTTAGAAGGGATAAGAATTGCACTTGTCAAATATTTGGGGTGTTGTCTGATGAGTCGTTCCCTGATGACCGAAATTTGTGGTGGCCAACATAAAAAAATCAAACGAGTTCATCAAAAGCCCATATGTGATATGTCTTGGAAGGTACACTGGACTGCATACAGCGCCGTGTCGTGCGTTTTTATGCATCCCACAATTTGGAGATCCTCTAATTCCGAAGGGATGAAGGTTAACTTTCAGTGTACTAATTATTGTAACCACGGACAATGCTCTTTGCAATTGCATGAACTCAATTCAATTGCAACGCCTGCTATTAGGCCGGCGGCTCTCTCCAATCCGGCACGCTAACATAGTCGCAGACGTATTGGAGGGTTTGTGTAAGTGGGAACTGACTTGACGAACCCATTTCGGGAGCACATTTCTTTGTGGATTCAACCATCTATACATCAAAATAGCACCAACCCAGGCGGGCTTGACCATACCACCTAGTAGGGGCCAAGGATTTACATGAATCCCAAACCATGGAACGCCTCGTTTTCGTAATGAAATGCACTTATAAAACTGCATTCAGCAACTGCAACTACACCGTATGCAACTGAGAAAAAGAAAGTGCTGCATGAATGGGACGGGATTAAACCCAGACCTCTGGGCACAGAAGGCAAATTTACCCGCAACTCAGCTATGAGCCGCTCATGTGATATTAGTTATTTATTTCCAGTATTATTAAAGACAAGGCTCATACCACTGAAATAAAAGAACCCAGTGCTCCTGCGATAAATCCATAGGTTTTGTCCAAGGGCCACATATACCATGAGAAGTCGGTTTTATGCATAGAAGAAATGAGAAGGTGATGATTGACAAGCTTTGTGTGAGGGATCAATGGGTCGCGCTGCTCGTGTGATCTATTCCTGTCACTTCTGGTGGACACTATTACGTTACCGCCGCGCAACTCAATGTGATCGAGTTGCCTCCTAATAGCTATCTGTCATTGCATATATATACAAATATAATCAAATAAAATAACATACATTTAACAGTCAGATTTGAAAAAATATGTTTGCATTTGATAGCCTATTTCTTGAGTAAGGTAATGGAGATATGCCATCTATCGCGCCTATTATGGGACTCTCCAATTATAGAAAATTACCAACTCAACTTAAACGTGTACATGCCACACGATTTTCTAGATCATAATTGCGCGCTGGTTGATTGTCCAAAACGATATAGATCCGAGCGGAGCCAGGAGCGCGCTGGATAGCTGAGCCAAAAAATAATAACTTCGTAATGCAGCCATGAACTCTTTGACATGTGAAACTTGTTACGCACACAAATAGCACAAAAGGAGATAATCTATAGTACTATGGAGCCTAGACCCTGCTTTTATTGTTCTCTGCGCCTGCATGGATATTTTTTAAGATTTGAAGAGTCATATAGTAGTACTAGTTAGGATATTTTTTTACCGTAATTTTGCAGTGGATCATATGATACATGCTTTCGTATGTAACTTCAATTAGAACTTTGTGACACTCGCTTCTTCTCCACGAGTCACACATTATTAGTTTGATAACATTATAGAGTTGATGATAACGACAAATGCCGAAATAATACTGGTCTTGTAACAATTTGATAATTCTGTTTTAGGATCGGCTCTGCTTCCCGATCCTGTGCTTCCAGGACTCCATTACAGCTTCAGAGGCAACCCTCGCGACACCTGATCCACATAGGTCGAGAAACGGTAGCGCGGGAAACAATAAGTGCAGAGAACAGCTACATCAAATAAGTCAAGTTTTTTTTTGTTTTACATTATCCTGTAGCCGGAAAACTTAATCTAGGCAAGTAGTATAAGCACATCTGTATGTAATGTTGACCTATATTAACTTTAGAGAACGACGGGTTTCTCTGTTCGGTCACAGAATATGTAATATACTGACTGCAGTAGGAAAATAATGTTATGGAGTTATCATTTAATAAAATAAAAAAATCATTAGGAGTATGAAAACATCAGAAAAGTAAAACAATGGAGCAAAATAATTCGTAATATTTGTAATAAAATACTAAAAGGGCTGATTTACAAATCTGATAAACAGCCAGATAACTATTCGACGGATTTATTTACGCTTCTGCTTATCCATCCGATATAGTCAGTCCAAATGTTTATTAGTAAAATTATAGTCAGATAATTGTGATAGAAGATATAATTATCTGTCTTTTGACAAACGTGAATTTGTGCTTTTAGTCCGATATGTACTATCTGAGGATTGAAAACCCGGCCCTAAACTATTTTTTTAACGAATCTTATTTGTAAGTAGAATCGACTGTGAAGCAAGGAAACATCCATAAAAGAAAGAAAGCTAAAAAGGGTTACTGGACCAGCCTACATTATACATACAATTTCCATTCGTTGAAAAAAGCGACGTACTTGATTGGTACGAAAAAAGTATATTTTACTGGAACACTGAAGTATAGATAAAGCAGACTGCCATGATGACTTTGGGGCGAACAAGAGTGTCGGGTGTGAATTTATGAATCCCGTGTGACCTTAGGTTAAAAGTAATGTATCAGTAATGATAGCCGCTCATAAATAGGGGAGGCGGGGGGCGGGAGAGGCGGGAGGTTGAGTTGCAGTTTCCGAGTGTTAGCGTAATCGGGGCCCGGGGGTTATCGGCTGTCTGGCGATGAATGGCGCTATACTTAGATCGCATCTGCGGCGGTCGGCGCGGCGGCGCTATCTCTCCAGCCGCCGCCGAATAACGAGACCACTTCTTCGCACCTACACGTGGCGGCGCTGCTTTTAAAGCGGCAATGAATGACTGCTATGTTCCCCACCAAATTAACAAAACAATGTGCGAAAGTAAAGTCTGCTATTGTTATTTATATTTCACTTGTTTAAAAATACGATTGTTGAGTTTTTCTCGTGGTAATTCTGATTCATGGTGGTAACTATAATGCCTAGCGAAGAGCAATAGGAATCACGTCCAAGGCGACGGGGCTACTGTTCGCCACCAAAGCACAAACTATAAATTTTCCATCGGAGAACCTTCCCAAGGGCCAACGGATCCAAGCAAGAATATATATTTCGTGGATAATTACATTATAGCTAGATTGATTTAAGTTGAGGTCACGCACATATCTACCCACGATGTTGTGTCCATGAATGCCACGGACTAAGGAGGGAACGTGTTACGAATTTGGCGACCCCCTCGCCAATGTGTGGTCGACCGTAGTCGAGGGTCGTAGGGCACTTCGAGTCTAAAAAGGCGCCGCCTATCCCCTCCCCGTATGGCCCCGCTTGCAGTCCGGTGACCGGTGTACCCGGCCAGCACTGCGCTGTTATATCCGATTAAAGCAAACTGTTTATTTGCAGCAGAACTGGAGGACTGGAAACTTCTTTACCATAGAGAATGCTCGTCGGAGCTGCATAAAGCTGTTGCTCCGTCCCCTTTCTACCTTCGCTCAACGCGGAACAGGGAGAAAATGCACAAATTCACAGTCGACATTACAAAAATAAGAACCCACCGATCCTCTATATCCTTTATCTATAGGGTCGGTAAACTATGGAATGAACTCCCTTCCGAGGTATTTCCCCCAAATTCGACCATTCGAAATGTTAATGTTTGTACAAAGAGTAATTTTTTCGATGACTGTACAAGCAGCAAATATTTTTTTACGTCCTCCCCTCTAGATTTTTTTTTATGCGACCTGACATGGATGGCTAATACCACACAACTACCGTTATGATATAAGCCCAATACACCACATTCCCGAAGGAATTTGTGCCATGCCAGGACCTTGCCTTTATGAGCAAGGCTACATTGAACTGGATGGAAAACACGGACAATTTTTCATTGCCGCTTCGACCAACTTTTCATCCAATGCGATGGTACCAACCCGGGCGGGCTTAAGCCCTACCACCTAGTAGGGGAAGGCACCTACAGTTTTACATGGATTCCGAACCATGGAGCAGCTCGCATTCGTGACGTAATGTACTCTGAAAGAGAAAGACAGTGGTGCATGTCGGTATTGAACCCAGGCCTCTGGTACGCTAGGCCAGTCCTCGCGCCACTAGGCTACGAGCCGCTCGATGATTTGCGATGATGATTTGCACATCAATGAAATTGCAATAAATGAAAATTCTTAAGAGGAAGGAGTTAAGAGGGTCGATATCCAATTCCAATTCCTCATACTATGGGCGATAACTCTTTATATCCTTTAAATTAAATGTCTTACTAGGTTTATGAAAATGTATATACTATCAAAACCGACATCTGTATGTTTTTGTATTAACTTCTTAGATTGGAAAATATTGGCTAATAAACATTGGAAAATGTTGTCATTTTTATTACTTTCGTTTTAGATAAAATTTTAATCGAAAATACAGATATTTACAAAAAAAAAATTAAGACACTAGATTTTTGAAATCTTGGATTCTAAAATATGTTGTCGAAACTTATGCATGTATCATGTTTTTATTTTTTAAATTTACCATTAAGATTGAAAAATGTTCGCTAATAAACATTGGAAAAAGTTGTCTTTTTTACTTTCATTTACTTTTCGATTGTTGTGATTATTATTTTCAATAAACCCACACCCTCCATTCCATGTCTAGTTATATAAAAAAATCTATAGTACTTCATTAAGATGGGCCATCGCGGTCAACTCCCAATACAAACGGGGAAAGAAGATCACGCCCATATTTCTTGTCAGAAATCGAAATTTTTTATCAAAATAGCTTTATTTGATTGAGCTAGATGTCTGATGACCGTTGGTATTGTACAATTGTGTTTGGTTTCTAAGTTATAAGATCTGAAAGTTTGAATTTTTCGAATGTTTTATACAATAACTTTGGAGGTGGATTACTCAACGATAAAATCTATACATCTTAAAAAGATTCGTTATCAGGCATGAAACAAGCTCATGAAAATTTATAATCAATTTAGTTTTTGTTCGATTTTTGACTACAGCGGTCGTGGTTTACTTTTAACTAGAAGTTGTTTTGTAATTTAAATTTTCTTAAATCTTACCAAATGAAACGCAATGCGCATTGTCTGCTTTGTGGAAATGTTGCATCCTCCTCATCATGGAGCCTGTCTTTTTCTTCGAAACATAGAAGGTTTTGTACCGTGCCCGCGAATGAGTTAGTCCCGCCGCGAAGGGACACCTTAAAAACTTTGTGCAGCTCTATTAGATTCGAAGTTTTATTTTCTCAGCTATAATCAGGGGGGTTGCTATGGTAGATAACTAGCCAGGTGAATAGCAGGTCAACAGGCCAAAGATTGATTTAATCTGACGTTAACTTGCATTTGGTACCATGTACCTGATAGTTTCAGTTCACTTGACCGAATAACATGTTGTTTTGCATTTACTCGTACGAAATGCATCTAAACGTCAGATTTAATCTTTCTTTCGTCTGTTCACCTGCTATTCAGCCGTCGAGATAACTTACCATGGTAGCCCCCCAATGTCTTGAGTGTGCTTGGTTATTAAATTTGAAGTAGCGTAGAATAAATAAAATGTCGAATGCATGGATACAACAAATCATACAAATCTGATAGTGAGAAATACTTTCTGATCCGTACCGGCATCAGAACATTAATCAGAATTTGGAAAGCACTCAGAACAAACTCAGATTCAATAAGCGTATCCGCATCCTACTTTACTGTTTAATTTGTTACCTGGCATGTTTTAAAATTTAGTATAATTTTAGGTTTTTTGAGTTATATTTATTTATCTATCAATCCATCGAGCTTCTACTAATTAAATTACGCATTACCTTGAAGGAGGCAGACAACCCATTTTTATTATATTGTTTAGTTCTGAAACTTTTGTCAAGACGTCTGCATGTTTCTTATATTAACTAAATCAACATAAATAAATACTGAAAAAAATCCGCTAATAAATGATGAATGCATACAGTCTACCGAATAATGCAAAAAAAAGTTTAAAAAACTGTAATCGGCCTACGGAAACAATATACAGTTTGCGCCAAACTTAAATGCGCCTCTAAAGTTCACGCATGTACTCTATGTGGTTGTCTCAAGAGCGTTTTTTGTAGGCGCGAGATGTAGTCACCCGGGCCATAATAACAAATCGATTGACACCTTATTCATCAAAATCGGATGAATAGATCAGAGCATACGTAAATACAAACATACATACTCTGCAGCTGAACCACTCTTCCTCAAGGACAAACCCCAGAAAACATTTTCTTTGCAACAGAGTTGTACACTCCTGGAATTAACTACCACAGGAAGTCATAAGTGGCAAAACAGTTAATGGGTTCAAAAATTTACTAGACAAATATAAATATGGAAATAGACCATAAATAAATAAACAAAAAACAAAAAAAAAAACAAGTGCACTCAGTAGTGCTAAAACCTGATATGCACGCATCAGCTTATAGCTGCTAGTGTTATAAACTAAATAATAATAATAATAATACATAGGCTGCTAAAATCATAACCCTTCCTTTTGTCTTAGCCGTAGTCGGGTAAAAAAGAAAAGGATAACACACCTTGCTGACTAGGAAGTCGGTCTCGTCAAAGTGTCGGCCAAACATCTTGGGTGCTTCTCCCGGCACGGGCTCTATCTTGATGCACACCTCCTGCCCCTTCCGCGCCGACTCCACTTGTTTATGGTTCGACTCGATCGACGTCACCACACCCAGCTCCACGAACTGAAACAAAATGACACAGCTAGCACGGAGGTTCATGCCAGGCGGCCACCAAAAGCGTCCACAGGATGGATATATGGATGAACGGACGGACGGGCGGTCGGTCCCTGAGGGTTCCGTTTGCATCCTACCAAATATTCACTAGTAATTTACTAATAATCATTCGTAAAATAATAGGAATCCTTGTATTTTTATCACAACTAACCTCTTTGCTGGGCACACAGATGGGCGTTCCCTCCTTCACGATGCCCGCCTCAACCATCACGCCGGCCACGATGGGGTCCCGCGAGTTGAATACAAACTGCGGCATCACCTGCCAACACAAATATCAACATTTTCAATTTTAAAAAAACTTGCAAATTTACTTCGTTTTCCATAGTAAAACACAATAAATGACCATAAAGTTGGTTGCCTATTAAAGCAGGTTCCAATCCATTCACATGAAATTAAGTGTATTCTAAGATGCCTGCAAGTGGATAGACGGATAACTCAGGTTCAAGATCGTCTTAGCGAACCTGACCATCGTAATTAAACCAACAACCAAATTATTAAAAAGTTTGACTCTATTTCCGGTATGTAATGTTAATATTTTTCTAAAATCTAACTAGATATGGATGGCTAATACCACACCTGCTGTCGTGATATTAGTCCAAAGCACCTCGTGGGAAAGAGGAGCCATGCTAGAACTTTCCTTAAATTGCAAGCTACATTGAACTGGATTGAAAATACGGATTTCAGTGCCGCTGCAACCATCGTTCATTTAATGCGATGGTAACAAAAACATAATTCTTTGGCAGTCAAGGACAAAACAATGTCAATGTATTTTAATATTAGTTTTAGTTATCTCAGTCAGTCAGCGTGTTTGCGTCCACTGCTGGACATACGCCTCTCCAATTTTCCTCCAGTCCTCCCGGCCTTCAGCGGTACGGAACCACTGCTTTCCGCCGACGCACTTGATGTCGTCGTCCCACCTGGCGGGTGGTCTTCCCACACTCCATTTTCCTGTCCACGGCCGCCAGTGTAGGACACGGTTACCTTAATCGCTGTCATGACCAGCCCACTGCCACTTGAGCTTAGCCACCCGGTGTCCAATATCTACTACTTTGGTACGTCGGCGGATTGCCTCGTTGCGCACCATATTCCGTAACAATATTCCAAGCATGGCTCGCTGCATTGCTCGCTGGGCAACTTTCAACCCTTGGACAACGGCGACTGTCAGAGTCCACGTTTCACATCCGTACGTCATAACCAGGAGGACGCACTGGTCATATATCCGGGTCTTTAGTTATCTAACTGCACTTAATTTAATGTGACATTTGTCCTTTGGAATAAAGCTCGAATTGTCATGACGGTTGGTGTGACGGGGTGGTACCTTGAGCTTGCACGGGAAGACGGCGATGTGCTTGAACTCCTCGCGCTTCTTCTGCTTGAGCTCCTCGCGGTACGCCGTGAACTTGTCGAACAGGTGGTAGATGATGTCCGCCGAGAATATCTTCACGCCAAGATTGTCGGCCATCTCTTGCGCGTCGCGCTCCACCTGACACAGCGCACACACGAGAAATCAATACGACGTTGAATGGACGGAGTGGGGAGACCAAAGATGCCGCTGAGTAGAGGTGGCTGCAATATATTCATATTAGGCTTTGAGAACATAGTATGACGCAGGTGACATTCAACTAGGTTCGGTAAGTGGAATGAACTCAGTTTCCCGAGAATGTACAAGTTATCAAATACAACCACAACCGGATACCACATTTATTCTTTGCCAAATGTATTAAAATCTATATAAACAGTCAAAACGGATGGCTAGGAACCCTGGCTTGCCTCAGTCGATTTGAATGTCTTTTTGGAGACCTACTGCATGTTAAACTTCTTATAATGGCAACGGCGAGAAGTCTGATGTGGTGATTGGGCGAGGACAAGGGAGCGCCTGTCGATTCGTAAGAAACAAACACTTCGATCCAGGTTAGGTTAGGGTTTTATACTGATGCATCGGCGTTCACCTGGGTAGCACATCGTTCGATGAGAACGGCTGATAACAATAGGTTTACAAATGTGTTCAATATTTTTACTAAGAATGTGATTGGATGGCGATCTTGACTAAGGTTACACTATATCAAAAGGTGTTTGCAAGAGAAATAGACTTGCACACACCTTTGACTTAAAGCGATTAGATTTTCATCGCTAGGAATTGAAGTCAGAAATCTGAAAGTTGCATTGTCGGCCATCATCTAAAGTCTAGCTTTAAAGATATTGAAAATTTCACCACTAGCATTATTCTAAGTAACAACTAAGACCGTAAACCGTATCTCACAAAGTCCCACAAGTGTCACTTGTAGTCTCATATGAATATGGAACAGTGATATTGCTTTAGTAATGCACACAGACATGCGTGCACAACACGTCACCACTACCACTTCATGAAAGCCTCAAGGAAGTTTGTGATAATCAAACTACTTCCAAAATAGTTTTTGCATTAGCCTTTAACATTTGCGTTTACACAAACTAGTTGGTGCATTCAAATTAATGAAAAGTGTGTGCGTGTGGACGAATATTCTGCCCCCTCATTAAAAAGGCAGTAACTACATATGGACCTCATATGTAGTTATCGCCTTTTTAATAAGGTGGGCAGTATTGAAGTCTGTATGGGGTAGGCTGCCTACATCGTAACTTATGGCGGTCGGGCACGGATGATGGTAAGCCATAAGTTATGATCATGTAGTATTAGTAACATATATGTAAATCACAATTTTTGTTCTTGGATTTAACTGGATTTAACGGATGAGTTATCTGGACGTACTTTAACATCGAAGGCTAGGATAGTAGCGTACTGGGAGTCGTGCTCCAGCATGGCAGACGCCTTCATAACGTCGCGCTTCACCACCGGACCTATCCGGATAGCAGAGTACTGCGGGCAACAAAAAAAACACTATTATGCATACACATGACAGGCAATCCATTTTTAAATTTTTTATCTATTAGAAATACCAAAAGGCGTACAACACCATTTCTGCAGTTCATACTTAGAACAGTGCTAGAAATAATTCATAATTCAGGCGCATGAACACTTCTTTTCTATGTCAAAGGTCATGGGGTCGATCCCTGCCTCAATCTATCATACAAGATTTAACACAAAAAAATATATGTACGTTTTTAGATTACCGTGGTTACTGTTCATTTTAAAAGATTAAACGGCTTTCTACTCACGGCATGATTTGTGCGGAGCACGACGTTTCGAGCCAAAGGTTTGGCTCGTCTTCAGGTGAGCTCCCGTGTAAAGTGGCGGCCAACGGGGAACTCACCTGAAGACGAGCCAAACGTTTGGCTCGAAACGTCGTGCTCCGCACAAATCATGCCGTGAGTAGAAAGCTGTTTAATCTTTTAAAACAAAGAAACCTTATTTTTTTTGTGTGGGGCCCCTTTACTTTTTTATTTTACCTATTCGTTGTTATAGCGACAAAATAAATCACACTGTGTGAAAACGTCAGCTGCCTACCTATTACGGTTCATGAGATACAGCCCTGTGACAGACGGAATCACAGACGAACGGACGGACAGCGGAGGCTTAGTAATAGGGTTCCGTTGGCACCCTTTGGGTACGGAATCCTAAAAAGATACTAACGGGTATCTTGCTGGTGCGCAGGAACTCGAGCAGCGCCTCGAGCGAGCCGAGCGTGCTCGCCTGCACGTACACGCCGCGCTCTGACAGCTTGATGGACGACAGCGCCGACTTGAGCTCCTTAGCCACTTCGTCCCTGCGCGCGTCACGTTACATTAGGTGGTGATGGGGCAGACAGTTACCATTAAGTGGTACGATAATTAACAATCATTGCACACTACTGTATACAAGTTAGTTTATTTTGGCTAGATTTCATAATGTAAAATATATTTTTATATTTTGTAAAATAATCTTTGTTTTTTTTTACATTAGGTTTTTTGTAAAAAAAAAAATATTTTACATAGTTTTTTCGACCCTCAACATCACTACATAGTATAAAACAAAGTCGCTTTCTCTGTCCCTATATCCCCATGTTCGCTTAAATCTTTAAAACTACGCAACGGATTTTGATGCGGTTTTTTTTAATAGATAGAGTGATTAAAGAGGAAGGTTTATATGTATAATAACATCCATTAAATAGTGGAGAAATACTGTTATTTTTGAGGTTTCCAATGTGATGTCATAAAAAAAAGACGTGTGGCACTCGGGGACTGCCGCGGTAAAGCTATTGCATAGCATTTTGTGTCAAGTTATGCCGGCCCCGCCCCCGCCGCCGCTCCCGCCGCCGCCCTCGGCCCCGCTCGCCCTGGTGTGAAGTAACGCTGCCGGCATCGCCCGTCGGAGTGGGGAGCGTGAGGTTTTTTTTCGTTACGGAATTTCTGGATTCGGTCCCCGCGCTCAAGGCCCTCGATAGAAGCTATGCAATAGCTTAAAAAATCATTTTTCCGCTTACATTGCAAACGCAGGCTGAACCCTACGAGATTTGTCAAATCACTAGATAGTATAAAACAAAGTCGCTTTCTCTGTCCCTATATCCCCATGTATGCTTAAATCTTTAAAACTAAGCAACGGATTTTGATGCGGTTTTTGAAGTGAAAACTTTTGAAGTGAAAACTTCTTTAGCGGCGCTGAGCACTTTTTTTGGATGGGTAAAAACTTCCAAACTCGCGTCAGGGTCACGTGATGCTGATCGAAAAAGCGTAAGATTGAAGTGAAAACTTCTTTAGCGGCGCTGAGCACTTTTTGTTGGATGGGTAAAAACTTCCAAACTCGCGTCAGGGTCACGTGATGCTGATCGAAAAAGCGTAAGATTGAAGTGAAAACTTCTTTAGCGGCGCTGAGCACTTTTTGTTGGATGGGTAAAAACTTTTCACTTCTGCCGGCACTCCCGGAGTGCTACCGGTGTTTTTTTAATAGATAGAGTGATTGAAGAGGAAGGCTTATATGTGTAGCTTACGCTACGTATAATAACATGCTTTAAATAGTGGAGAAGTACTGTTATTTTTGAGGTTTCCAATGTGATGTCGTAAAAAAATATTTTTTTCCGCTTACATTGCAAACGCAGGCTGAACCCTACGAGATTTATCAAAATAATGTACTAAGTATTGTACACATTGAAAAGGTCTACAGTAAACTCCGCGATGGTATATTTCTATCTCTTATGGATATCCCACAATAACATTTTATTGTCATTTACTTTTTACGACAAATTATGGCTAATTTTCGAAGCGATTTTAACCAATACAGCATTAATCCTTATCCAATTAAATATCTTAATACATTGTTGATTTAATATAGATCTATATGGCCCATTACAGCATATGATTTAAATAAATATTTTCGAAGATATTACAGATTTAAAAATTGCGGGACGTAGCGTTTGCGGCGGTACCGGCCGGACGGGGCGGCGGGAGCCATTCAGATATATTTCATACCCGTGCGAAGCCGGAGCGGGCCGCTAGTTAACATATATTTTTCACCAAAAGTAAAAAAACATGCATTTAAGGGTTCAACTAGCTCAACACAGACTCTATTCAGTCCAGCAGCGGGCACAAATGAAAGTGGACACTTGTCGAGCTAGAGGGATAAGAAATTTTGTCGAGGATTTTTATCCACTGTTATACCACAAATGGGGAGCTCGATAAATTTATCGAGATCGAGTGTTAACTCGATAGAGAGTGGCAACACCCACCGTTTTGTCCACAATAACTGTCACTTTAAACCTCCCGACCCTGGCTGTGTTCGCGCAGACTGCTCCATCATATTCAGTGCAAAGAGCAAGAAATAGCGTTTTACAGAATAGCGGCAAACAAAATGCCCTTTTCTACAAATCGCCTACATATAAGTTATTTCGAATTGAATTTCGTATGGATGCACAATTAAGTACGTTTTTAATGAATTTAGATAAAAATTGCTTGGTTAAGCGCATTTGCCTTATTAGATTAGAAGGATTGTAGTTTATCTAATGTCAATGTGACGTTAATCTCTGCACTTTTTTCGTTTTCACGTTCAGCTGAAGCGTTGCTCCAAGCCGTTCCGCCTGATTACTTCCTATAACGGAAAGTAAAGGATGGAATGGAAACGTCTTTGCCCAAACAAACCCATCCATCTTTCGCTCTTATTACCGCTTTTCCCATGTCTTTGAACCATGAAAACGTTAAGAAACGCCTGTGCCATTGCCACTACATACGCACATATTCGTAACACGAACAAACACCTCCTTCTAGGATTTAACACACCGTCCCGGTGGTGGTGACGAAATTATCCTCAACAAACGTCAAATTAGTAGGATTAAATTTATATGTGCTTCGACAAATGGACAAAATTTATTCTTTGTCGAGATTTGTCTATGGTGTATTTTGACAACCTCACTCGACATAACATTGTTTATGCTATCAGTTGGCGACAAGTGTCCCGCACACAAGATAAAGACTATGTACGTAAGTTTGTCAGCCAGATAAAATTATTTGTGCTCCCGCTGCTGGTTAACTACATTAAACACTTGGAATAAATTGCCAGAAGAAGTGATAAGTGCTAACTCAGTGAACAGTTTTAAAAACAAATTGGACAAATATCAAAAACGAGAAGGAATAAATAAAAACTAAACTAAAAAAAAAACTTTACTTGCAAAAATATTAATATAGTGCACTCAATAATTAAAATACACGCATCAGCTTGTAGCTGCTAGTGTATATAAAATTTAATAATAATAATAATAATAATCTGTTGACTCCATAAGAGCGGCCGGCGCAACACGGCACGAGGTGAGTCAGATGCATTTGATTCTGAGCACAGAATAGGGATTGAATGGTAGTTTTGGAAAGGGAATTTTACAGTATATCAAATTGGAGTCCCGTTTTCGTATCCTAGCAACAAAAAAATATTCTCGCCAGGGCATGACCCAGCCATTCTCGGACGAATTATCTTATGGAAATTTTACAGCCGATATCAGAAACAAGGGGTAAAAACAAGACAAATTATATCTAGTGCAAGCACACCTTTATACATTTTTAGCAATAAACCCAAATAACATAACTTTTAAGTAACCCAATAATAGAACCCATTTCTTAAGTATTAAATGAATTATTGCATTCAAGTAAAATACATCCATCGAAAATACCATCAAATGAATCCGATGATAGTGACTGAGCCCACAATGACTAAGTTTGAATTAAATAATTTAACTTTTATTTATTTACAGACAAACGAAATTCCAAACTAAAATTCTTACAACCATATAGGCATAATTATTGTTGTAGGATGTTTATCAAACTTCTATGGAATTCCATGTACTGATTGTAGTAAGAAGTTTGTATTTTCGACAATTGAATTGAAAGATGAACATAAACAAAATACGACTGATTCGATAGTATTTTAAAAAGATTCTGTTTTAGCTATGTCAACAAGACAGTTCTGTTGTACAGTTAAAAAAAATCAAAGAAGTGCCAATCCTTATGAAAGCATTATATGTTGGATGAACATTTTCACCTGAGTATCTCGACCTCGTCGGGCTTGTGTGCCACCAGCAGGTTGAGGCCCGCGATCGCCTTCTCCAGCTCCTTGGCTGCGATCTTCACTCCCTGCGCCGCCACCACCTCCTTGTGCTCTATGTACGCGTTCTGCGAACGTAACATGCGCTTTTATAACCACCAACGGTCATTAGTATACACGGTGGTTCGTTATTGTAGGTAGTACCCGAAACATAATGTTCGTTTCATTTATTTACACTTTTGGTATTCAAACTACACTAAGTTACGTCACAAATTGTTAGATCTGCATATTCAATTAACTCAGTAAAGGAAACTCGAGAAGAAACTTTACTGGTTTATAGATTTTTGTCATTGAGTTATGAGGTTAACCCCGAAAGCTGTGATGGTGGTTTTAATAATGCTTTATAGACTTGCATAACATCTCACTGTCCTAGCAATGTTTTTTATGTTGCCTACCAATACACCTCAGCCCGAACTCGAGCTTCAGGAGAGCCACTGAAGAGAACGGAAGGAGAAATGGCATGCCGTCGATATCAAAATTACCATATAGTTGTATAGAAATCCGGAGGCGCGTCGTATACCACGCATTCTCCACCGCGCGCGAATGTGCTCTAAAATACCGTTTGTCGAGTCAGTTCCCACCCACACAAACCCTCCAATACGTCTGCGACTATGTTTGCATGTACGTTTAAGTTGTGGTAGTTTTCGAAAATTGGAGACAGCGGATCGCTCGATGCCATATCTACTTCCTTTTTATCTAGGGGAGGCCACATAGCCAGACGAGGTTACCTTGACGCGGAGCTCCTTCATGGGCTGCGGCATGAGCAGCGAGCGGATCTGCGTGACGATGGGCCCGTCGGTGCCGGCGAGCACCACCGTGTCGCCCTCGCGCAGCCGCCCGTTGATCAGGATCGCGTCAATCGTAGTGCCCAACCCGGGTATCGCTTTCACCTGCACAGTGCACACACATCTGCTGAACTTGCCATGGGTGGGTGCATCATTAATTTATTAATATACTATTTCAAATCAAATCAAATAAATTTATTGCATACATTAAGTTGAACTAGTACAGAAATGCAGCTGGTCCTCAAATAAGCTAGGCTTGTGCTAGAGGACCAGCCATGACAGATTTTATATGGTACACATTTGAACATTTACTTAAAACAGTAAGCAGGGTACGATAATTTAACAATATTAAAGACAAAAAAGTATGCAAAAGCGAATATACCAACTTTAGCAATAATAGGAATTTTGTTTTGTACGTACATATTTCATATATCATATATATTTACATATCATATTGTACAATATAATATATATTCCAATATATAGTTTAAGTAGTTACAGTTTAGTCAGTAATTAATTATGTTTCAAGGTCGAAATTTATGATAACTTTAAGTAGCTGCTACATTCATCCGTTTCATTTAGGTTAGATCATGCTCAAATTAGAATGATATCTGGCCAGATAATACATGAATAGTCAAGACTAATGCTGAGATTCATAAGGATTACTCGTACTTGGCTAAGCCAAAGTATGCCTTTCGACTGTCAGTTTTGACATAAAATGTATGGAACATACGTCAAATTTGACAGTCGGAAGCTATACTTTGGCTAAGCCAAGCACGAGTAAGGTCTATGAATCTCACATTAATTACTGTTTTTTTTTTTCTTCTATGGCTATAAGTCAATTCTGTCAGCTTCCTGTGGAATACGATTTTTTTTATTGAGACAATTTTACTTTTAGGTCGACACACGCGATTGTGAAGTTGCACAATCTTGGCATGTCGTAAAAACCAAGTGCATGTTTTTATCCATGTAAAAGTGAACCCTCAGTTCCAACAGGATCTAAGTGTTGCCTGCAAACCCTCTCTGCAAGAGGACAGCAAAGTTTCCTCTAAGACTTGAACGCCCAGGACACTGGGCAACGGCACAGGCAAGAACGATGGACCAGGCATCATTTTTCGCCTTTTGAACATGTAAACGAGCAGCTTAAAGCCGATGCATGTGTTATTATTATGGTAATAACATTATCTGAATCGTGGTATTATGTCGTTCTGGATTGTAGCCATTTTTAATAATATGAATAGTTCAATTGTAATTACACTTGACATGGCTGGGTGAGTATGTTAGGTTATGTTATGTATGTTTATCTCTTGTATATGCATATGCAACGACGACATCAAGTGCGTCGGCGGAAAGCAGTGGTTCCGCACTACTGAGGGCCGGAAGGACTGGAGAAAAATTGGAGAAGCTGTGTCCAGCAGTGGACGCAAACACGCTAACTGACTGACTGACTGACATGCATATACAATATTATTATATCTTGACTTTAACAATGTCCCGGAAACATATGCACGAGGGGCTCACCTCAAGCACGGTCGCCTGCAGCTGTTCAGAGAATACGAGCCGCTTGTGCAGTGGACCCTCGCACGCCGACACGATCATGGTGAGCAGGTTACCCATGCCCTCGCCCGTCACGGCCGACGTGGGCACCAGCGACACGTAAGAGCGCGGGTCCGGGTTCTCGTAGAACAGTGCCGCGTTCAAACCCTGCAAAGATCAACGGAATCTCCATCATACATGTTCTATTTGTTTTTGTGTAATATCATAGCTAACACCACATCTGCTGTCATGATAGTATCCAACTCATGAATACTAGGTGACATGCCAGAGCCTTGTCATATATTTCAAGGGTACATTAAGCTAGCTGGAAAACATAGAATATTTTAAGGCCGCTTCAACCATTCTTCATTCAATACAATGGTACCAACCCAAGTGGAATTGAACATACCACCTAGTAATGACCACTTTGTTTAACGTGAAATCCGAACCACAATCACAGATTGTGCGACACACGCACTGGGAGAAATACAGTGAGTGGTCCCACAGTGTATGCGTTTTAAGTGTTGGCACATAAGATTTGACAGGTTTGATTTTATACTCTACCGAGTGAAACTCTACCATATTTCACACCTAAACGTGAAAAAAATATTGGTTGATGCGGTACAAATTCTGCAAAATATCCATGGTACAAGACATTGTTATGACCTTTCTAGGAAATGTAAAGAAGGAAGAAGTGATATCAACATATGAAGTAGAAGAATTATGCAGCAGTGGTATCATACAGGTCCATATCAGCACTGCATAAACATATTCATGGATATTTTTACATGACCAGGCATGAATGGCCAGTATCACACCTACTGTGTAGACATTAACCTACTACAACACATTTCAGAGGTAACTAAATACATCTCATCGCCACTTCGACCATTCAATGCAATGGTACCAACCCAGATGGGCGTATACTGCCCAGAACGAGCCGAGTCCTTCCTCTACCAAGCGCCAGCGGCTGTGCAATGACCAACTCCGATACAGTTTTGTTTCCCGCAGTTTGGTTCGTCCCGGGCTGTATAACCCTACTGCCTAAATCTAGTCTGACATGGGATCAGAATTATACAAGAACCCATCTCAAAGAATATGCGCATTTAAACCTACCTACAGCTACAGGCCTTGCATGAGTAATTTTCTAAACTATGTGTTACCTGCTCGGCGAACTGCAATATGACATCCTTGCTGCGCTTCTCGAACTCGAGCTGCGTGTTCGGTTGCTGCAGTTTGAGTATGTCGCGCACGTCCTTCCGCTGCGCCGACTGCCAGTCGTACAGCCGGTCGATCTTGTTCAGGGCGACGATGAACGGCGTCTTCTTCGACTTGAGCAAGTTGATCGACTCTATCGTCTGCGGCTCCAGACCGTGCATTATGTCCACGACCTGCGAGAGAGATTCAATGCAAAGATTTAAAGTACTGGTAAGTAAACTACACTTAAGTACGTCAGTTAAGTATGTCAGCCTCGGTGGCCCAGTGGCGCGACACTTCGGCGATCGCTCTCCGAAGTTAAGCAACTCTGGGTCCGGTCTGGTCTTGGATGGGTGACCATTCGACCGTTGAGAGAGGCTGGCCGTGGTTCGGATTCCACGTTAAGCTGTAGGTCCGCTTCCTTACTTACTAGGTGGTAGGGTTTATCCCGCCCGGGTTGGTACCATCGCATTGGATGAACGATGGTCGAAGCGGCAATGAAAATTGTCCGTGTTTTCCATCCAGTTCAATGTAGCCGTGCAATATAAGGAAGGTCCTGGCATGGCACCTAGTTCCCATGTGGTGTGTTGGGCTAATACCATGACAGAACTTGTGGTATTAGCCATCCATGTCCAGTCACATAAAAAAAAAAAAAAAACATAGTGATTGATCAATTCAATCAACGAACTCTGTGAAGAAGAACCTGCATAGAAACTTCACTGGTTGTAGTTTCTCAAATAAAATGCTTCGTATAGTAACAAACACTCCCTGGTGTATAAAATGACCTGAATAGAGAGATAAAATAATTTAAGAGTGTTACAAAAGACACCAACATTTTGGCAAACAATGTGATGGAATGTGCCAACGCCGCCTCGTATTAGGATAAGTAAATTTTGGCAAAGTTATGAAATGTCTGTTTGAATTTCTCATGAAGCAGCTAAGACAAAAGCATGGAACTTTCGCCACTAAACGTCACTTAGTTTTCTTCATTCTCTTTTAAAATTTTTTTACTGTTGTGTATGTGTCAGATAAAAAAAAAAGAATAACTTTGATCTTTTACCAATATAGCTATATCGCAGAGTGAGGAGCCTCTGTTCCGGAGATTGCTGAAGGACTCGTGTCCAGGCGTGTCGATAATCAGCAAACCCGGCAGAGTGAAAGCTACATCGTTTATCTGAAAAAAAAAACAAAGCCACTTGTTCATATGAATTCATATAGGATATGTATAATGGTCTCCTTTGTCAACTATCGTCTGTACCATGAAGAGTACTCTTCGGAGCTGCATTACGCTATCATTCCATCTCTATTCTGCTATCGTTCAAGACTCATTAGTCATGGAAGGGGGGCTTTAATTATTGACTTTCCCGAAATAAGAACCAACCAATCCTCTAGATAGAATTCTAACTGTAATAGCAATTCCAATTTGAAAAACCTTCAACCAAATCAGAACAATATGTTCGGCACAATCACAAATGAATGCCCCATTATTATTGATAACAAACGAAACAAATTAATAAATAAAAATTACCACCGAAAAAGCTGAAATAAATAAGAGCTCCTAAAATGAGGTGTATTGGGCTAATATCGTAACGGTAGTTGTGTGGTATTAGCCATCCATGTCAGGTCGCATAAAAAAAAAAACAAAAACTAACGTAATATGGTAATGGGCTTGTGGTGCCTCTTACTGATACTTCAGATGAAGGCGAGATGTAATCGCTAGCCTAGACACAAGAGCTCTAAAATTTTAACACACATCTCAATCCTGTCTTTAATATAAAACTGCGCTCACATTCTTGACATGCCTCGTCTGCTCCTTGATGTTCTCGATGGGCACGTTGGTGGCGCCGATCTGCTGCGTGATGCCGCCCGCCTCGCCGTCCTGCACGTTGGTCCGCCGCAGCTTGTCGAGGATCTTCGTCTTGCCCGTGTCCACGTGGCCCAGCACGCACACCACCGCCGCGCGCAGCCGCGCCGCCTCGCGGCTCGCCTCGTTATCCTCGCGACGCTTCTGCCGGCCCACACATTGACGGCTAACATTATAAGCATTACCATGGAACTTTTGAGATTACCGCGGTCATTAGACATGTTTGAAAAATGTCTGTTTCGAAATATAAAACGCGAACGCGAACGCGAACGGCGAAAACTCGACGCTTTCCTCTCTCATCTTAATTCGGTTCACACAAATATAAAACACAGTAGAGTGTGAGTGTGAGTGAGAAAAAGTCATGTGATGTTTACCCGTTCACCGGTGGGGGGAGCGTCTACGGGGGGTCAAAGATGTAAAAAAAACAGTCACATAGACATATCCGAGCGCGTCAGATAATGATAGGGCGTATGCCCCACGTATCTCTGATAATGGAGGTATAATAATCTGCCGGTTTGCATAGTGGGGGTGACCGTACGGGGGGGTACAAAATAATTTTTAAAAAAATACTCGAGCGCGTCAGATTTTTAGAGGGGATGTTCAGTGACCCCTCAAGATGCTCACATTAAAAAATCTGACAATTTGGAGGTGACGCAAGCTTACGGGAGCTTTTCAAAAATGCAAAAAAAATCGCCATTTTGATTTTCTCGAGCGCGTCAGATTAAGATATGGATGGTTCATCTTGATGTTCCAGATCTGATGACCAATAATCTGACGATTATCTAGAGGGGTTTTCTTAATCTGACGACTTGAAAAAAATATATATATGAATGATTTTTTTTTTGTAATTTCTGCATTTTGTTACCTAAAACGTACGAAAAATAGCATGCAAACAAAAATAAACGGTGCGAGAGAGTGAGAGATAGGGAAAGAGCGAAAGGGAAAGACAGGCGCGGAGTGGGGGATACATACTCTACCGCGTCTGCATAGTCTGCACGCACTCAACGTTATTAACGATTTTCGTTCCTTCGGCTTGTGGAAAACGGCAGATTATGTTATTCCCGATATCCTGGAATAATTTCCTTCCAATTAAAAAAAAAATCAACCGCGCTGGAGAATGTTCAAGTGAGGTTTCTTTTTGCAAGTTTGTAACCCTCCCACTCCTTTTCGTCACGCTTAAAACGTCAGATTATTAAAATGTACACATTTCAGTACATAATGAACCCACCATACCTTAATCTGACACGCTCGAGTATTTCTAGTGATCAATTTTTTTTTACTAATCTGATGAGCTGCCCTAGACGCGCGGCTCTGCGTCGAGGTCTAATATGAGGTGGGGGTACTCAACAGGGTGCAAGGTATCCCCCCACATATTAATCTGACGCGCTCGAGTAAATCCCTAAATCCCCTATTGGGCTCCCCTACTATAAGCCACACAGTATACCGCAAGCCGACAAACACAAATCGTTATCTACATGCTACTTCGCACCATGCTCCGATGCATTTGGAATCGGTCGCAAGAGCATTGAAACTCAGAGCACAGCGGTTGTGTGACAAGGACCATATCGTCACCGAAACGAAGACTGTGGACAGGGTGCTTCGAGAAAATGGGTACAATTTTCGCAATAATAGTAAGAAAAGAAGAAGTATACCACCCATCCAATACGCCGAAAGACGAAAGGCATTCTTGCCACATGTAAAGGGAGTAACAGACATCATTAGGCGTAAGCTGAAAAAACTGCTGATTGGTACAGTTTTCATACCTATAAAAAAGGTCTCAAAAGCTTTACGCTCAGTGAGAGATCAGCTCCCCTTGCAGTCTCCTGGCGTCTACAAAATTCCATGTTCCTGTGGGAAATATTATATTGGGCAAACAAAAAGAAGTGTTGCGTCACGGGTTACGGAACACATTCGAGCAGTAAAGAAGAAGGACTCCGCGAAGTCAGCTTTGTGTGAGCATAGCGAATCAGGACCAAATCACTGGATACGTTTCGATCAGGTTGGCATAATCGCCGCCGAAAAAAGGAACGAAACCAAGATTGGTCCGAGAAGCTATCGAGATTAAGAAGCACAGCAAGTTCAATCGAGAAGACTCATTTAAGATCTCTGCAATGTGGAACCCCGTGCTTCAGTCACTTAGAAGGGGCCAAGGAGACAATAATATCGGCGACGATATTGTCAGCTCATATTGCCTGTCGTCTGAAGTTCGGACCGCAGCCAAACACATTTCCGCTTCCGCCCCCACTCACAGCTACGATTTACGACCACGGCGAGCCTAGCGGTCACCTGCGCACGAGCGCGGCGGATGCCTCCTTGACAAGGGACTGAAGGATTAGCTTGAAACGTCGGAGAATGTCTCTTCCTGCCGCGTGAAAAAGCCGTAACATTTTTTCAAACATTACCATGGAAGATTTTCTTTTTTATGTAACTGGACTTGGACGGCTAATACCAAGCTGACCGTCAGATATTAGCCTAACACACCACATGGGAACTAGGTGCCATCCCAGGACCTTTCTTATATTGCTCGGCTACATTGAACTGGATGGCAAACAAGGACAATTTTCATTGCCGCTCCGGCCATCGTTCATTCCCTAATTAATCCTACCACCTAGTAAATAAGGGGGACCTACAGTTTTATGTGGAGTCCGAACCACGGCCAGCCTCAACTGTTGATAATGGTAACCCATCCAGAACCCAACTACGCTCAGAGGTGCTTCACCCAGATTATCGAATCGCAAGGCGTTGCACCACAGGGCTACCGAGATTGACAAGAAGATAGGTAACAGAAGCGACAATAGCCTATCCGTGTGAGAATCTGTTCTGACTGGCCGAGCTGATAAGCATCACCAAGCATCATTACCGTCCTGATCGAGAATGCGATGCAACAAGCAAATATGCATGTATAACAACAATGTAAACATAAAGCGTATCCTGCACATCTTTGTGCCGCAGGTGTGATTTCAAAATTGCATTAAAGAAAGAATAACAACATACATTAATTCTCTGCTGAGCCTTCTCTCTTCGACGCTGGGCGTCAGTCATTTGATCTGGCTCCGAGTCCTCTTCGGAACTACTCTCCTCTTCTGAAGAATCCTCGCTCTCACTCTCTTCTTCAGGAGGCGCGGGAGCGGCAGTCGCGGCAGCGGGCGGAGGGGTGGGGATGGGCGCCGCGGCTGGGCTGTCGGTCTCCTCGTCGGACGACTCAGCATCCCATGTATCCTTCACGTCTTCAGGCTCAGGTGCATCCTTTGGTGCAGGTTCCGGTTCGTCCTAGTCAATTTCAAGTGGATTATCATAATTTAAAAAGCATTGGATAGCAAAATTGTTATATAACAGTCTAATTAATCTCTATGCATAACCCGGGCAGAAAGAGAAATGAATCGACAGCGTTTTCGTTGTCAAACGCATACAATATTTTTGACAGGCAATATTGTTTTCTTGATAGCGCCTACTCGATAGGGTTCGTAGTAGAGGCCCTGAAGATTAGTATCAAAATATTTAATGTAGTATATCATGGATATAAGTTGAGTAATAAAAAAAAAACAAAACATACAGACGTAGCTCTCAGTTGATTCATTTAATGTGAAAAATATCAGAATGTTTTTCTTAATTTCAGTGAGGAATCAGGCAAGAGCCGAAAACGATCACCTCATTATCCTCTTAAGGTGTGGAGATAAAAGGGATACATAGATAAAATTGACCCAAAACACTTGCAAAATGCAGGCGGATTATCACTTACATTTCTTGCAAGCTACAAAAAATTATGTTATCCATGTCAGTTGCAAATGTTCACTCGGATTTGCACTAGATTACTAATTTAGTCATATACGCAACACCATCTGTCTCGGAAAGGCTTTAGGACCCTACCACTTACCTTTTTATCAACTATCTTAAGTTCAATTTGTATGTTCTCTACAGGAGTAGTGGGCGCCTCCTGAGAAATTTGTGACTTGAGTCTTCCAGGTTTGACTCGAGTCCCAGGCCGTGGAGGTTTTTTCTCGTTCTCCCCAACATCAATGCCTTTTGCCTTCAAAGAGTCCAGCATTGCCAGTGCACGAGCTTTATCGGCTTTTTGCTTTGGGGTCAATAACTTTCCTTCAGCTTTTAGTCGTTCTTTTCGCTCCTTTTCTTTTTTCTTTTTCCTATCTTTCTTTTCTTGTTCTAACCTTATCATTTCTAACCTCTGTTGCTCCCTTTCCTCTTCTTGTCGGATCCTCTCTTCTTCTTCTCGTGCCATCCTTTCCTCTTCTTCTTTGACTTTCTTTAACGCTTCCTGCATTGCTGCTATAGTCTTCTTAGTTGGGCCTTTCTTTCCTTTGTCATCTTTGTCAACCTTTTCTCCTTTCTTTTTTTTCTTAACATCAGTATGAGTTTCTCCTTCAGTCTCTTTGCTTTCCACTTCGTCGGCTTCATGTGTTTCCACTGGTGTTTGTTCTTTAACAGTTTCCTTTTTTCCTTCTTTCGGTTCTGATGGTTCCTTTTTTCCCTCCTTTTGGTCTGAAGGTTCTTTCTTTGGGTCCTTTTTCTTAGCTTCGAGTTTCTTTAACTTTTCCCTTTCTTTCTTTTCCTTTTTCTTTTGGGCTGCCGTTTTGACAGTGCCTCCTTCGTTGTCATCATCACTTGCATCTTTTTCTACAGATTCTGATTCTTCTTTCGGCTGTTTCTTCTTTGCTTTTGGTTTTTCTTCTGATTCCGATGGGGCGAGAGGTTCTTCTACTGGTGTGGCTTCTTTTTTTACACCCGAGTATTCAATCTCTAATTCAGCCAATACTTTATCAATATCATCATCACTGTCGTCTTTTTTTCTCTTTGTCTTTTTGCCTTTTTTTCCAGGAGGTTCTTTTGCCTTATCTTGCTGCTTCTTCTGTGGTTTAACAGCTGGCTTTTCATCCTCCTCCGAAGGTGAGTCAGGCTCCTGTGCCGGAGAGTCAGAGTCATCTATAGCTAGCAATGAAAATGCACTCTTCTTGGGCTCCTTCTTGATTGCCTTACTTGCTGCTTTAGGTTTGGTTTCTTCTTCCGAGTCATCTAAAAACCAAGTATATGATAATTTCCAAACGATAAATGTTAAGTAAAACTAAAATATTATCTAATTAACAAATCAACATCCTAACAGGCCATCCTTTAATCGCGTGTTGTTATTTAGGCCACTGACTAATATAGATTTTATTGGGAAATTCTCATGCCTCATGTTCAATGTGGGTCATTAGGGGAATTTATTGATCTTGCTAGCGATTGATGTGTGATTGATAATGTAACTTTTGGCATTTTTCACCTGACAGAGAATAATTGGGGTTAAAGAAAAACAGAAGTTTCTAGAACTAAGCATTGATTAGTGAAAAAAAATCTCATCACGTAAAAGAATAAAAGACAATGAAAAATATGAATGTAAGAATTATCGTTTAAGTACCATCACTGCTGGTAACAGTCTTTTTCTTCTTGCTGGAAACACTGAGCGACTTCAATTGTTTCGTCACCTCCTTAGCCTCAGTCTCAGCGACTTTACCCTTGGATTTGGGTTTCGCTTTAGGCTTCTCATCTTCACTGTCATTCGTTTCAACGCTGACCCTATAAAAAAGATATATATTGACAAGTGTTTATTTAAACCATTACCTATTTAAACGGTTTTAGTGGCATGAAACTTTCTGCATGATAGATGTTCAAAATTGTTAAATGGTCAACCTGTTTACTAATAATGAGGTGCACAAAATAGGTATTCTATAGCAATATACGTAAACTTAACCTCAAACCGGTAGACACTCACTTTGCGACGCGAGTCTGCTTTTCCTGATGGGTCGTCTCCGCATCGCTGTCGCTAAAACACATAATTTTAAAGTCAGACACTTTTCTATCAGGTTATAATCTGCACAACAATCCGAGAAAACCTTACCCGTCCTCCGCGACACCCTTCTTTCCCTTCTTCGCCTTCCCCATAATGAAGCCGGTCTGGATCCGGGTATTCTTGTATCGGGGCCGGGACTACCTCCGCTCGTCTCCTAGGTCGCCTTTTGCGCTCTATCATTTAACTTCTCCGCTCAGAGAAAGCTACGACAGGACACAGCGCAGAAAAGCACCCGCAAAATATACCAATATTAGAACCAATATTTTCCAAGAACAGAATTCGTGTCACTACATGTGTTGCCATATAGAAATTGATAAAATTGATAAATTTCTCATTCCAAAAATAGCATCTAGCTTCGTTATGTTTGTGCTAGAATATTTTTTTCGGACTTGGAAGTTTGGAGTGACCACTTCTACTACGACTTCAACGCTGCGTTGGCGATTGAACGGTGTTCTATTTATTTACTAATATTCTTAACGCTGAGTATGACGCTAAACGCATTTAGCCCCGGTTGCACGAAGAGACGGCCGAGTTAATTAATGTTCAAACACGTCACTTTTAGTGATCCGCATATAGTTCCTTCCATACGGTCCACACAAAGTGACCTGTTTGATCATACTTTGACGTTGATTTTGATTTTTTGTCCTTTCGTGCACTCGGCCCTTAGTTTTATCTTCTTTATTGTTTAAAGAAGCATAAAACACATTTGTAATCAGATAAAAACTGTGTTTTATGAAACTTCACGCATAACCGCACAATAATGTTTGTTCCAATAGTATCTTTACTCAAACTGCATGTTGAATCCCAGAGCCTGTAGTCCCAGTTGTCACCTAAATTGGCGTTTACTCCAAACCGATCGACTGGCGTTTTAAATTGTATGGAGAAATTGAGGAGCGCGCGCAGTGGGCGTTAACCGAACTAACATTTGCGAGTCCGAGTTCAATTTGACAGCTTCCTCACCGTTGGCGTAAATACGTCGACGTTGCCGTTTACGCCGACTCCCCGTTTTCATACAAATCGGAAGTCCGAGTAAGAAGTAAAACCACTGAATATCTAGAAAAACTTATATGGAGTTTGACGTTTTTACGAAACTTCGAAGTTCCGTAAACGCAAATTTAGGTGACAACTAAGACGAGGAGCTCTGTTTATTCAAGGATAGGCAAAAGGTTTTTTTTTCTCCTTACGATTCGTGTTCCTTTCATAATGCACCGTGCCTTTCCAAACATTAAAAAAAATGGCGACTGACAGGTCAGACCAAATTGTTTGAGTATTCTATTCTGTGACCATACAAAATCCGCTAGGTATCGTTCTCCTCAGAATTATTGATATTTTCAGCTACCAATTTCTTCACAGTTGGTAGTACATTGTTACATTGGTAGCCAACTAGTTAGTAGTCGGGAGGAGCATAATTGTTTTGGGTTTGGGGGTCTTAAGGCCGCCCAACGGGTTCTCCGCAGATTAGTGCAATCTTTGTGGCTGCAGGGTAACTGGACTATTTGGCTTCTGAGAAGTCGCTATGACGGATGAAGCAGCGGCTGACCGCGTCGAAACTATTCTGAATGGCTTTCAAGTGTATCCTTTTATCATATTGACTTATTTGTTCAGTCTTACATACTTAGGGCCGGGTGCACGAAAGGACAAAAAATCCAAATCAACGTCAAAGTATGATCAAACACGTCACTTTGTGTGGACAGTATGGAAGGAACTCTATGCGGATCACTAAAAGTGACGTGTTTGAACATTGATTAACTCAGCCGTCTCTTCGTGCAACCGGGGCTTAGTCGCTTGCTTGTCCTATTTGTCTAACTTGTCTATTTGTTAACCAAACGACTTTAGTTGGGTAGTGTCTGTGGATCGTTTTGTAACAAATGCGGTTCACTAAATGAGGTTGGACGTTGATTTAATTAGGCTGAAGTGCATTGTCTCTTGTTATTGTTCTTTCTTCTTTCTTTTTACGTCTTAAGAAGAAGAAAGAAGACAGCCAATATTTATAAATAACACTAACCATAACCAGGGATGGTGATATCCAGCCTTAGACTTCTCTTCCTGCAATCGGGCCAACAAACGTCATTAGTGATAGAATACAATGCAATTTGTATTCCTTGTTTATAAGCTGGGATTCCGTGCTAATATGAGTAAACTGTCGTGCTACCAACAGCTGATATAGTGGACACTAACAGCGCCGCCCTACGGCTCCCAGAGCAATGTTTTTGTTTGTGCAAACAGTTGACACTAGATGGCGCTCCCATTTGTCCACTGTCCCTGTTTTATTATACTCTGGGAAAAGGACAGTACTGTCAGCGTTGAATATTTGAGGTCTGGCGCCTGGCCACATTATTTTGACTAAAATATGTTTCTTGCAACTCGCTATCAGATGACGGATAACAATTTAGGAGTCGTGGTGTACTCGGGCCTATAGCGCTGGATGGGTGCAAATTTATATTTCTGCATTTATACAGGATTTTTTTAAATATTCATAGAATTGCAAGACATTTTGCCCTACTGAAATTTTAAAGTGTAGGTATTGCATGCATTACTGGTACCAATTTTGCTTAACCCTTAAATATACAGAAATTGGATGAATCTTCGTGATGCAGACACAGGTAAGATTTTCAGGATTATCTGTCACTAAGTACTAAACTTCTTTTCAGTAGTTCTCAATCACAGACTGCACGTTGTCCCAATCAATCCCTAAACTTGTTATGTGTTGTAAATGTGTTTTAAACTCAAGTTGTGTGGAGAATAAAAAATATGTTACCACAATAAAAACATTATGAATACACAAAAATAGCTTAATATTCCGGCCTAATATGACTTATATAAAATATTCATATTCATATATTTTATCATATATTATATATTAATATATATTATATATTCATATCTATAATATATTTTATCATAATGCTCTCTGTGGTTCAAATTTGGTGAAACCGCTGTCCTATTTCAGGCAAGATTCTCTGGCAAAACAATGAAGACATGTCATCATCGGCGGTGGAACACGAGGCTCGCGTGCCGAAGAAGATCCTGAAGAGTCGTGTCGTGTCACGCGAGATGAATTTTAGCTCTGTTGAATCCATGGACAAGTTCCGATTGGAGCAGGTAAACCATAGGAGACTAAACAGCTTCTTATTTCTAATGGAATGCGCTATACTAAAGATACTTTAACCATGGGTCTTGAGGTCATATGTCTAGTGCGATCTGGTGGCCAAATACACAACGTGAACGAGTGTCTTATAGTCGAGTCGCAGTTTGATTTGACAGCTTACGTATGGTCGCCATAAATACGTTGACATTGCCGTTTTGCCCCGACTCTTTCAGACTTCTTTTCTACACGTTTTCATACAAATTTGGTAGTCCGAGTTTGATTTTGACAGGTTTAAGAAGTAAAACCACAGAATAAGTGGTAAAACTTTGATGAGGTTTGACGTTTTTACGTAAATTCGAATTTCCGTTAACGCCAATTTAGGTGAGAAGCCCAACTAGGGGCTCAGTTGCTGAAAGCTACAGAAAGCAAATCGCTTCGGTGGTGGTAGGAATGTCAAAAAACAGTTTTTCTTAAACTTTATTTACTCTATGCTTGGTACCTTAATATTAATAAATATGTGTGTAATTTTAAAGCACCTGTTAGTTTAAGTTGAACTCTACCATAAAATATTGTGTTTTCTACACAGTAAATATCACTGTCATATTCAGAGTCGCGTACTAAGTTTCAATGCGGATTATCTGCGGACTGAATCGCGTTTTGTTTGGTAAGTCTGGAGATTAAAACATAAGTTAAGTTCACATTTAAAATTTGGACCAAAATGGCAGCGGCTGGCAACGACCCGGCGAGCACTTTCAGTGTCAAGGCATTTTAAACTTTTAAATTGATTAAGAGAATGCATGGTATCACTTGAGAGGCTCAAAATGGGCGTGCACTCTAACCTCTCAAGCGATACTATGAATTCTCTTAATTCATTTAAAATGTTTTGACACTGAAAGTGCTCGCCGGACAGCTGCCATCAGCAAATTTGAACAAACAGTTGAGCTGCGACAGCTTGAAGCTGGCGGCAGCCAGCTTAAAGACCAATTTAAAATAAATTACCCTAACAAGCCTGCAGGGATTTGAATAAACATCTAATTCAATGCGACATATATTTTGTGATTTAAATTCAAAGGAAAAACTGGAACCAGGTTTCATTCTACAACTCTTCTGAAACTGTATCATGGACTCGACATTCAAGTGACTATAATCAATGTACATGAAAATGTGTCCTGGTTCCAGAAAGTCCTGTTCAAGGGCCGCTGCCTCGAGGAGTGGTTCTTCGAGTTCGGCTACGTCATCCCCAACTCCACCAACACGTGGCAGTCGGTCATCGAGTCTGCCCCAGAGTCGCAGATGATGCCAGCTAACATCCTTAAGTATGCCAATATCTAACATTTGTGATCAATTGTAAAACCAATAATGTCAAAAAGGAAAGCGTGCTGAGCGTTTGCCAAAACAGGAAAACGTTGGTGTGAATCGCTGTGAAATGGAATGGATATGAAAGATGCAAAAACAACAGAACTGTGAAAACATGTTCCAAAGAAATTCCAAATTATGGTTATACAGCAGGCAGCGAAATTGGTAGATGAAATGCCCACGAATGGTATGTTTTACTGGTTCGGGTCCAGCCATGCAGTATATTCGTAGTTATTTTTATTAGGATCCTTCTTTAATTTATATGTCCTTGCTTCACGGTCGATTATATATATGTATATTTACTGAAATCAACATGGTTTATATTTGCCTCACGAATCACTACTTGACAATGCACATGGCTGCATTCACATTCAGTTCCTATGAATAAATAAGTTTCTCTTTTTTTCCAGTGGGAACGTTGTGATTGAAACCAAGTTTTTCGATGGAGATTTGCTGATAACCACATCCAAAGTGAGACTATTCTACGTTTGAAGATGCTCAACCCGTTTACATGCATTTATTTTAATGATTTGTTGAATGCGTTTTAGATTCCTTCTCTGATCTGTATTATTATTTATTTAAGAATAAAATATTTCTACACACAGGGTAAACAATGTTTTACTCCAAATCATTGCAATATCTAAATTGAATAAAATTGAATATTCTAAATAAATGTATGTAGGTATAATCTTAAGGTCGGCCCGTAAGCATCAGAAAATTTCGCCTCCTATACAAACGTAGTTTACTAATAATTTGAAAACCACTGTTCCAACTTACTTGATATTTGGTATCTAATATGAGGGTACAAATATCTGTGTCTGCATGTCTTTGTTTTTTCGGTAAATGTATTCTGGGTCAAACCACAGAGAAAACAAAGTTCGTATGATGATTTTCTTTTTGCTTTCATTTCATTCGGTATGGATTTTTCAAAAAAATAAAAGCGTGCAGACACAGATATTTGTTACCTGATATTAGATACTTAATATCAATTTAATTGGAATAGCGGTTTCCAAATGATTAGTAAACTACGTTTGTATGGGGGACATAGCTTACGGGCTGTTCTTAAACACTGTTAGTAGGAGGCATTGATTACGGGAGGAGGGACTGTAGGATAATTCCAAATTATGGGTATACAGCCGGTGGCGAAATTTGTAGATGCCATACCTCTAGTCTATTTGTTAAGAACGGCCCGTAAGCTATGCTCCCCATGCAAACGTAGTTTACTAATCATTTGGAAACCGCTATTCCAATTAAATTGATATTTAATATCTAATATCAGGTAACAAATATCTGTGTCTGTATGCTTTTGTTTTTTTGAAAAATCCAAACCGAATGAAATGAATGCAAAAAGAAAATCTTCATACGAATTTTGTTTTCTCTGTGGTTTGACCCAGAATACATTTACCGAAAAAACAAAGGCATGCAGACACAGATATTTGTAGCCTAATATTAGATACCAAATATCAAGTAAGTTGGAACAGTGGTTTTCAAATCATTAGTAAACTACGTTTGTATGGGAGGCGAAATTTTCAGGTGCTTACGGGCCGACCTTAAGGCTGTTCCGACCCATATAAAGTTGTTTGCACACATAACGCAAAAAGTATTGCACTTTAAGCCACAAATTAATAATAAAAGTTTAATATAGTCATATTACTTGCAGCGAAAACAATTTCACAATTTCAGCATTATTGGTTTTGTTACAATTTATTTAAATACGATTTTTATTAAACAGCGCCATCTAACGGTGTAAAACTTCTAATCGGCAATTACAACGAAACCATTAAACCTGAAATTGTGAATATGTTTTCGCTGCAACTACTATGGCTATATTTAATATTTTTGACGAATTCGTGCCTTAAAGTGCAATACTTTTTGCGTTCTGTGTAAAAAAAACATTGTATGGGTCGGAACATCCTTGAGTAGTTTGTTTTTACTGGGCTCTTTCTTTAATAAATGTGTCCTTGCTTCACGGTCGATTATACATACATACATGTCACATTCTTTGAGAATGAGTACCGTTACTGACAGACAACGTGAGTCAGGTACTCGTGGTCTAGGGGCTAGAGGACTTGCTTTTCATGCGAGAGGTCTGGGTTCAAATGCTCGCCCGGACATGCATCACTTTCTTTCTCTTTCTGAGTTAAATAAGTCCATTTCGTTACGAATGCGAGCTGTTCCATGGTTCGGAACCCATGTAAAAGTTTAGGTCCCCTTGCCCTACTAGGCGGTATGGTTAAGTCCACCCGGGTTAGTACCACCGCATTGGATGATACTATGGTTGAAACGGCAATGAAAAATTGTCTGTGTTTTCCATTCAGTTCAATGTAGCCGTGCTCATAAAGGGAAGGTCCTGGCATGGCACTTAATTCCTTCGGGAATGTGGTGTATTGGGCTAATATAAAGGTAATTGGTGTGTAATTAGTGTGGTATTAGCCATCCATGTCAGGTTGCATAAAGAAAACCTATACCGCTGTACCCAGAGATTTGAAACTATGCTCGAGTATCCTAGAGATGCAGTGAGAGGTTTTTGGTAATGGAATGCAACTTTGGTGAGTGGTTGTGAAGGTTTTGACCACATTTTACCGTGCTCCGTGTGAACGTCCAAAACGACATTGTTTCAAGCGGAGCCGAACCTTATAAATGCACAAAAACAAGCTGGATAAATTGTTTCCATTTATAAGGAATGTTTATTAAAATATTGCTTATCAATAAAAATTTAGGCTTAATAAGTTAAATATTTAGGTAACATAATTTAAAAATAAAAATTTATCACATTTGTAAAATATTTTACTATATGTATATATAAAACAGGTTTTTTGGACAAAGTAATACATATCCACTGTATTACACACTGCACAGTGTACATTCGACATCTGTTTAGATTACACATCAAAACATCGGCAAGGCGAAGGGCTGCCCTAGAGGGACTGCTTCAAGCAGTCGTAGCCGACAACACGAATGAAGTCAGCCTGCATGATTTCCTGTGTCGAATACAGGAACTCATGCGTTTTTTTGCTAGTTTTGTAGCAAAGAAAACATGGTTTGTGGGAAAATGCAATATCGTAATCAAGATATCACTATGGAATGATTGCTTTGTATTACCAGTTGTTTTTATTTCAACCAAATATACTTCTGGAGGTTAAAGAATTAGCTAATATTTTATGGTTAAAATATTATGTAAGCAACTTGCAAGCTGAATTTTTTTACATTCTTTGTTTGATTGCTCAAGTGGTCCGTGCAAACCATAATATTGTATTGACACTGCAGATCACCCAACTGCGACAGCTTGAAGCTGTCGGCTGCGGCCACCAGTTTAAAGACCATTTTAAAATAAATTACCCTAACAAGCCTTACAGCATGGTCTAGCCATTCTTAATTGCATTTACGTAACAAAAGTCCTGTTTTAATGGAATTTCCATGATTGGATTATATTCCCATTTCTTGTTAAAAAAAAGTTCAGTCAGCTTTGATTTCGATAACCATAGTTTCTTCATCATTTCCTTATGACTAGGCGGACCAATTTTTATCCGACTTTTTCTCTCGACAATGCATTCAGCTCCCTCGGGACCACAGGACAGTGAAAAGGTTCTTCCTCTCTTGAAACGTGTTTATTTCTTAAGGATCAAGCGCCTTGGAGAGCAGTCTGGGTAGATGTTTTTGGACAGCGTCTATGCCGCCGTGCAGAATGCACACCTGTGCTACTCCACACTTCACCAGGTAGTCGCTGAACTGAAACCACAAATAGTTAATAACACCAAGCTGTAATTGTAAGATCTACAACACTTTTATAACCTCCGACGAGAGCTTTTTGGAGCAAATGAACAAATGTGAAAAATAAATTGAACTTAACAAAACTCAAGAACTATAAACCCTAGGAAGCGTTTTCTCTCAAACAAGATAGTGGACCTTTGGTCACTGAACAAACTATCAGAAAGTATGTGCATGACTGGAGCCATGCCCTCAGTGGTTAATGTATTAAGAATCAGTCAATATATATTATATATATATATTTTTTTTAATTTAAGGTGTTCAATTAAACAAGATTTCAAAACCTATGTTCTGAAACCCTAATATCAATATATTCGTCCAACTTCTAAAACTAAAACTATTAATAAACATTGATTGTTCAGCTGCATGTCAGATTCTTGAGAGAGTAGGTGAGCAGCCCGCCTACTGATGCTACTATACGCTAAGCACGCGACGGCAACATCCGCTGTTGATCAACATCCGATGGGATCAGCAGTTGTCATTGCTATAACACAACGGTCAGTAAATGTGAACGCTATATCTTTAACTAGAAGGGTCAATGTTACTAGGAAATTTCATTTTATTGACGGAGCGTAGAGTGAAGCTCGTTTTCATTTAAGATTGGGGAAAAATGCTTTCGTATGCCTGTCTTTTGTCCTCTACAGGTCGTAATTCCCAACTGATTTTCGTGAAATTTGCAGGTTCGATAATTATGTAGATTTTTATAGAATCGAGTCAGTTTTTAAAAGTGTTTAAAAAGACAGACTCGCTATGTCTAGGCTCAGAAAGCCACTAGTTAATTAAACTTCTGGTAATCAAACTACACTAAGCTCGGTTTTCACCCAGTGCTGATTTATTTTAATTGACACTGGTATCGATTGCAAGATGGTAAGACAGGCCCTTTAATGTACAGATTAAGCTAATCAGTACTTGGTGGAAGAGACCCTAAGACATGTCACAATTTGATCGATCTACTATTTCCAGTACTAATAGAGCGTACCAGCTGCGCGGTTTCACTTTCCCCCGAGACGACCACTAGCACGCGGCGCGCGCGCTCGGCGGCGGCGATTGCGCGGTGCGGTGCGCCCAGCGCCGGCAGCTCGTGCACGCCGAGGTGCACGCCGCTGTACGGAACGTTCACGCTGCCCTCCACGCACAGCTTCTCAAACCTGGACGTGACGTCAAATAGTAGAGCAAATGCACAGAATGACACTGAAGTAGCTGTAGCTGTGGTGCGGGACCCTATCCACCTATCCCTTACCCTTGTGCCTGCGTAAATATAAAGAGTTTTACTACAATCGACAATAATAATTATAGCCCGTTGCAGAAAACTTGGCGGCTGTCAGTTAAACCACCATTTCTGTGCACAACAACGCCCACCGAGACCACCCTCGCTTTGGTCAAACGTTATAGCCAGTTGCAGACCACTTGGCGGCTGTCAGTTAAACTACAATTTCTGTGTAGAACAACCCCACCGAGACAACTCTCCCTTTGGTAAAACGATTATAGCCTGTTGCACACAACTTGGTTGCTGTCAGTTAAACCACAATTTCTGAGTAGAAGTTCATACTAGTTCGGGGGATAGGTAATTCAGAAAAAGGTACTGAGTGTACCTGTACAAATATCACGACAGCTCACATGGCTTACAGAAGGTATGTAAAGGCCTATCAACATGCTTTAGTAACTGTAATGTTGTGGCGCGACACTTCGAAGATCGCTCTCCGAAGTTAAGCAACGCTGGGTCCGGTCTGGTCTTGGCCATTCGACCGTTGAGAGGCTGGCCGTGGTTCGGATTCCACGTTAAACTGTAGGTCCCCTTCCTTACTTACTACTGTGGTAGGGTTAATCCCGCCCGGGTTGGTACCATCGCCTAGGATGAACGATGGTCGAAACGGCAATGAAAATTGTCCGTGTTTTCCATCCAGTTCAATGTAGCCGTGCAATATAAGGAACGTCCTGGCATGGCACCTAGTTCCCATGTGGTGTGTTGTCCATACATCAACAACGTGGACGCTTCCATGTACTGGCAATAGGCTCCTTTTTTTATGTGATTGGACATGGGATGAATACCTGTCATGATATTAGTCCAACACACCTCACGGGAACTAGGTGCCACGTAGTAACTTTTATAGAATGGAAAGTTTCTTTATTAATTAAAACTAAAATGTTTCTTGCATATCTTTTCGTCCTCGGGAAGTTATGAAATCATCTAGTAACATCAATTCAAGAGCGCGTGTGCACCAAATGGAAAAAATTAATGAGTATTGAATTGATAATACAAATTTTAACTTACAGAAGATTAGATCTGATGTCTATGACCAGGAAAGTTTCTTTATTAATTAAAACTAAAATGTTTCTTGCATATCTTTTCGTCCTCGCGAAGTTATGAAATCATCTAGTAACATCAATTCAAGAGCGCGTGTGCACCAAATAGAAAAAATTAATGAGTATTGAATTGATAATACAAATTTTAACTTACAGAAGATTAGATCTGATGTCTATGACCAGACAGGCGTCTTGCTTGAGAAGATTCAGGAAGTCGTTGCAGCTTATTCGTGGACAGAGCTCCGTGAATAGCTGATCCATCGGGATCTCCACAGCATCCTAGCATCATCACATTTTTTATTTTTTTATAAATACATTACAAGAAATTATATTGGTTGACTGACTATCATGCAAGGTTAGGGCAAAAATAAACTATTTAAATCTTATATTAAAGCCGCCGCTCAAAAGGAAGCATGGACCTTGGGAAAGGCAGGGGTGGCGATCGATCTAGGTGGAGTCTGATTTAAAACCAACCTGCTGCCTTGTACGACAGTATCGGATCGTCAAGCTCTAGTATGTCACACCCGACCAGTGTAACTAAAGAAAAAACATGAAAGTAAAAATTAAAAGCCAATTTACCCCATAAGGGTACCAAAGGCTCCGAAAAACCCTCCCTGAGCCTGTCTCGGCAGAATCTTCGTATTGGGGGAACATTTTTGCCATCTCACAACTCCCAAAACGAGTCCCAAATCCCATTTGCCAGATTACTTATGGCCCCACCGATTTCAATGATCAGGAACTGCTCAACTTGTAGACAAGACAACAAGACACAATCTCAACTTATTCATTCACTTACACTGCACTACAGCATACACTTGCAAACATCACCTACATCACACACAGACATACACCCTTTCATATGTGATTTGTACTTAGTTAGTTAAAATTCTGAAAATTTTGAAATTTCATAGGACCTTACCATTGCATCACTATTGCTGGCTCGCTGGGTATGCCTTCTGTAACTTATGCTTTTTGGTGAACTTTTGCACATCTCCAAAGATTCCTTAAACAAAAAATCTAAATTAAAATTTTGTAATAGGTACTGAATTAAGCTAGGTTAAGGGTAATCGCTATCCTCAAAAATAACAATTAATATTTCCTGTTCTTGTAGAATTAGAATTAAGGTAAATCTTAGGATCATATAGATAACTAATAAATTATATCCTATTTGATTCAATACGTCATGTCAGATCATGGTAAGCAGCAAGAATGGGCACCATAGAGTATTTGATAGCACAGGTATGAGAAAAAAACTTGAAATGCGAATTAGGCACCTAGTTTTGGTTAATCGACCGTAAAGCAAGGAAACAATAATTAAAGAAAGACCCCTGCAAAAAGAACTACTTTATGAATATACTGCAAGGCTGGACCCGAACCAGCAAAAAATACCATTCGCGGGTATTGCGTCTACTAATTTCGTACCTGCTTATATCATCTTGCTGCTATATGATATTCCTTGGTCATTCCATGCTTATTCCAAACAAGTGCGAGTCGGACTCGCACAAGAAGGGTTCCGTACCATCATAAAAGAATTAATACAAAAAACGGTACAGTACCCTTTAATTTGAATTATTTTTTAATCTTATCTATTTTTTGTTATAGCGGCAAAATAAATACACACTCTGTAAAAATTTCAGCTGTCTATCTGTTACGGTTACTGAGATACAGCCCTATGACAGACGGACGGACGGACAGCGGAGGCTTAATAATAGGGTTCCGTTGGCACCCTTTGGGTACGGAACCCTAAAAGAGTATATTTACCTAGGTACGGTGTTCTAGTTTTATGCCGAGCCTGTAGTTCATTTAAACAACCTACCACAAGGAATTATAGGATAACCCGACGCACCGTCACACACTCGCCGATATCGATCTCGGGCAGGTCGGAGAACAGGAGTATGCACTCGTTGAAGCCGGACGCCAGCAGCGTGTCGCGCAGCTGCCGCAAGATGGCGACGCCCATGAACAGCGGCAGCGCGTCACCCTCGACGAGCATCGCGTCCCATAGGTGCACTATCTTGTGCAGCGGGAACACGTCTGCACGGGCCAAACATTTACCCATGTAGGCAGTTAACTTTTTTTTTATGTAACTGGACATATATATCTAATAGCAAACCGACCGTATTATAGCCTAACACACCAAATGGGAACCGGTGCCATACCAGGACCTTACTTACATTGCACGGTTACATGGAACTGGATGGAAAACTATTTTCATTGCTGCTACGATCATCTTTCATTCAGGGCGATGGTATCAACTCGGGCGGGATTAACCCTACAACCTAGTAAGTAAGGAAAGGGACGAGGTGGAATGCGAACTAAGGCCAGTCTCAGTCGAAAATGGTCACGTGTCCAGAATGTGACTGAGTTGCTACACATCGATTATCAAACAGCAGACAGGCTACCAAAGTTGAAAAATATTGAGTAATGCTTGCTTTCGCCTGCGTGCTTTGTTTAAGAAGCTTCAAAGCGAGAGGTTAGAGTTTATGGCTCCATATTTTAAACCACAGTATTTTTTTGTTTCCTTTTCAATCTGTCATTTTGTTAGATTTGATATAGAATGTTCTTGGGAGTCACATATACGCTGATATATGCTCATTCTATACCTATGTCTCTTGTGGAGCTCTCCTCTGAAGCCTTGTAAATGTCACTTTTGGAGTCATTAATTTCGAAGCTAAATCAGTTGGATGTAGTAGGTTTCTCTTTCTATATTTTTTTAGTTTTGACATTAATTTCTTCCTTCACTGCCGAGATCTCAAATTGAGTCAATATTGAAACCACTGCATTAACCAATACAGGATGCCCATTCAAGTAAAAGTGAGTTTGAGTTTGGGAGCGAGTTAACCTAAAGCGCTGGAAAAAATATTATTGTTGAAATAACGGAACTGTTATTTTACCTTCCAACCCATTCATAGGATAAACCAGATTTTTACCAAACTAAAACGACATTGAAGAAGTGCGAAAACATGACCTATTTATAAAAGTGAGTTGATATATGTAATGTTCTGTGTTGCATCTAGTATAATTTATGTTCTACATTATGTGTTATTAATGTGTCAATGTTACCTGTTCTCTGTTCTTCCCCAAATAAATAAATAAATAAATAAATAAAATAAATAAATATTTAGCACCGAACTCGAACTCACTTTTACCTGAGGGGGCCCCTGTTCGAAAGGGATAATAACTAATTCATCGTTTACGATGACATCATGCTCTAAAAAATCCAAGGTCCTGGCACAGCACCATGGAAACGTCTGGGGACAGAAATTTTCTTTTATTTCAAACAAAAATAAAACATGCAACTCACGCGAGAACATGGTGAGGAACCAAGGTATCGCGAACAGCTCCGGCACGAAGCTGATGTCGTGTAGGTGCGTGGCGAGACGCGGCTCGTGGTACGCCGTCGTCTGCCAGAACTTGGCGAGGTACTCCTTGATCACGGCGCTGTTGTCCTTCAGGAAGAACTTGTGCAGGAAGCGAGGTACGAACGCCGAGAGGCAGGCGAACGCGCGAGCTGTAACATTTACCCAAGAGCACAATCACAGAAGGCCCAGGCGAGATTAATTTAGGGCCAAAAAGAGCAGCAACCGCGGAAGGACTTCATCATGGGGGGGGGACTGCTTTGGCCACGCCCTTCCTACAAGGGCGCCCACCCCTTTTGATTTTAGTGGAGGAATTAGCCCCCGTCTGCCACTTCCGCGGCCGCTGAAAAAGGTGCTGCATATGCGAGACAGCCACAAATTTCACTACGATATCAAATCGGAACGAATTTGAGCAGACATGCCAACTAGCAATGATATGCCTAAACAAGGTATTGTAGATATCTTGGAGGCAAAGTAACTAATCCCTGCCGTAGTCTTGGCTAAAACTATTATGTCCATCAAGATATCTAGAAGATATCCCTCTAGACAATGGGAAGTAATACTAAGTCATGGTTTTAAACACGGAATATTGAGGAGGCAGGAAGTGAAACGTTTGTAAATTTGTTCCAGGACCGCTGTTACCGCTTTACTTAAGACCTTTTTGCTCCGCGAATGTATAACAGTCGCAATTGGCTATCCCTTCATAATCGATAACCAAACAACAAATCCACATTTGTTTAGTAAATATGAACCTTAACGTAATGACTCTATGTTGGAATTCCAATTCTGTTTGCAATCAAATGTTACGTCACTTTCGAACACGGCCGAGCGCCTCACACGCACGTGGTCACAAACAACGTAGCGAGACATGACCCGGCGGGCAAGACGACGCCGCGACGCCATATTATTTCGTAATGCATTTGTCGTAAGTTTTATCGCTATTCATGTAAATGAAACTTACCGGTGATACGAAACTCCTCCATTATGAAGGTTGTGCACCGGCGGTCGTATTTGCACGTTTTTATGGCACAGTACGGCATTACTCCTTTTCAATTTTAGATTGTATCACGGATAAGTTAATGCACAGGAACGCCGCAAAGGAGTGAATCATGCGCGTATGAAGTGAGCGGGTCCCCGCTAAAGACCGGCGCGCGAGTTTCGCCCACTTCACAATTCTTACCTCCTAATTGTTCTGTGGTTTTAAAGATATCTACAATACCTAGTTAAGTCTACCAAAATAGCAATTGTGCATATTCAAACTAGATTTCAATAAATAATGTTTTTAAATTTATCAACTTCGTGTATTAATATTTTGGAAAAATAACAGTTAAGATGTCACATTCTGACGTTTTGTTTACAAAGCTAGGCAAAAAGTGAAGTAGAAAAGTCACCACTAATAATCTGTAACATAATGAGTACATATCCTCAGCGATAGGCAGCGGAGTGTCAGTGCTAACCTTCATTGTTAAAGTTGAGATACAGGAAGGGCGCGGTGAGCGAGTCTAGGCCCTGCCAGTACACGTAGTGGGGGTTGGTGAGGAGCCACGCCTTCAGCAGCCGCTTGAGGGCGCGGTGGCCGGCCGCGCCGCTCAGCAGCCAGCAGTACTGGTGGCACCGCGGGATGTCCACGTCGATCTGAAGGAACGACGATTACATTACATATAAGAGCGGCTCGTAGCCTAGTGGCGCGGGGACTGTCCTAGCGTATTTCTCTTTCCGAGTTCGATAAGTGCATTTCGTCAAGAATGCTAGATGCTCCATGGTTCGGAATCCATGTAAAACTGTAGGTCCCCTTCTCCTACTAGGTGGTAGGGTTTAAGCCCGCCCGGGTCGGCACCATCGCATTGGATGAAAAGATGGCCGAAGCGGCAATCAAAAATTGTCCGTGTTTTCCATCCAGTTCAATGTAGCCGTGCTCATAAAGGAAAGGTCCTGGCATGGCACCTAATTCCTTCGGGAATGTGGTGTATTGGGCTAATATCATAACGATAGTGGTGTGGTATTAGCCATCCATGTCAGGTCGCATAAAAAAGGGGCGACACAGAAGGCGTTCATTCCAGGCACACGGAAAAAAACAAAAATCTCCTCGAGAAATAAGTTTTTAGGATTCCGTACCCAAAGGGTGAAAACGGAACCCTATTACTAAGCCTCCGCTGTCCGTCCATCCGTCTGTCCGTCTGTCTGTCACAGGGCTGTATCTCATCAACCGTAATAGGTAGGCAGCTGAAATGTTCACAGAGTGTGTATTTATTTTGCCGCCATAACAAATGGTAAAATTTCAAAATTATAAAAATTAAACCCCTTTAATTGTTATAATTTGTTATTTTTGTGTTAAATCCTTTACGACGGTACGCAACCCTTCGTGTGCGAGTCCGACTCGCACTTGACCATTTTTTTCAGTTAACTGTTTACTACTATTTACTAAATAATACAGTCATTAACCCACTTGCACATTGTTGCACCATCGGTTTTTTTTAAATCTCAGAGCTTTATCAAATTACAATAGTACGGACAAGGTTAGGTAAGAGAGGAATGTCAATTGAAAAATGATGTTGTGACTAGAATCGAGAAAGTAGTGCTAAGATGGTTTGGACACATGGAACGAATGGATGACGAAAAAAATTACGAAACAAATTTACAGAGCAGAATTGAGGAAGTGTCGTGCCCAGGCGACCTAGAAGAACGACCAAATCAATGTAATTCCTTGTAAAGCGTACGTAGCACCCATAATAGTAGAGCATGTATGAAAAGATGTATGTCTGTAGATAAAGCGAAAGAGGTGTGCTTTGATCGTACCGTATGGCGCTCTATTATCTCTGCCTACCCCTCCGGGAAAGCGGCGTGAAGATATTTATGTATGTATGTGAGACATATAATTCTTCTGTATGTGTGTCACCTAACTACTCCTAAATGGCTGGACAGATTTTGATGATTTTTTTTGTGTGTGTTCAGTTGGATCCCTGAATGCTTTTGATTTACTATTGAACCAGTTTGGTGGCGCTGTTGTCGTTGTGTCGCTGGTGGCGATATTGACCCGAGCGGAGCCGGGCACCTCAGCTAGTTTTACATATTTTTATATTATATAGTATTAATTTCCGGTAGAGAACTGCCACCTACCTGTCTGTCCGTAGGCGTCGGAGTCTCCTTGTCGATCCGCTCGTACTGGTCGTCGATGTCTCCCGTGACACCTAAAAGCGCCGCCCACACGGACCCCCGCACCAGCGGTGGGATATCGATCCCTGCCTCCTCCCGTATCATCTCGCTTGTGTGGGGATAGCCCTGGCAATAGTGAAAGCATATTTAGAGTTCATTTCATGATTGATCATTGGCAGGACACCACTTGCTCAAATGGCTGTGGGCTGGTCACGTCGGGCGAAGAGATGACGACCGTGCATGTACCACCCGCCAGGTGGGACGACAACATCAAGTGCGTCGGCGGAAAGCAGTGGTTCCGTACCACTGAAGGCTGGGAGGACTGGAGAACAATTGGAGAGGCGTATGTCCAGCAGTAGACGCAAACACGCTGACTGACTGACTAACAGGTCACCACGTAGGCTGATAAAATAGATGTGTAAATGGTACTTATAGTGTGATATAGATGTCATTTTTAGGGTTCTGTACCCAAAGGGTGCCAACGGAACCCTATTACTAAGCCTCCGCTGTCCGTCCGTCTGTCCGTCCATCCGTCCGTCTGTCACACGGCTGTATCACATGAACCGTAATAGGTAGGCAGCTGAAATTATCACAGAGTGTGTATTTATTTTGCAGCTCTAACAACAAATAGGTATAATGAAAAATATATACAGAAAACGAGATTTTTTTGGGTTAAATCTTGTACGATGGTACGGAACCGTTCGTGTGCGAGCCCGACTTGCACTTGACCGGTATTCAATAAGATTTTTGGACAGGTTTTAGTAGTGATAACCCTGCAATTCTTGGTTCACACTACCCTTACAGATTGTAACCACATCAAAAATCTGAATCCAAATAGAAGAACCACTATTATCTTGGATTGCTGAGACTCCTGGTCCTACAATTTAAAATAACGATAATAATTAGTGTACATCTTGGAATATGGCATGCATTAGACTCTCAGCCCAGGGCCTTTTGGCGATGTCAACGAGCATTAATATCTTTCAGGGTCTACAAAAATCCATGCCAGTCAGCTAAGCACTTTTTCATATAACATTTAATTCCTTTAGTTTAAAATACCATAAATAGCAGCAAGAGCATTCCACCGTATATCGACCTTTAATATAAAGGGTGTATAGGATCGGTTGGTTCCAATAGAAGAAATTGTGACAGGGGAATAGTTTAATGCAGCTACAGAGACAATATCCCATAAAAACAGACCCTACATCCCGCCTGAGTTGTATATAAAACTGGTTTAGTGTAACAACTACAGTATTAGATTGTTAAATAATACTATTTATAGAATAATTAAAAAAACTGTATGGTAAATAATTAAAAAAACACATGCTCACTCTATAAAAGACGCCCAACGAAATTACGACATATTATATAAATTTTTGTTAATAAATAAATGTAATGCAGTTTTAGGGTGTCCTGTATAATCTGCATTCCGGAAAATCTGCTTCGAAATAAAAAGGTTAATATTGGATAACATTAGCAACTTTTTACAATCAAAAAGTATTAAAAAATATACTTACATGTAACAGTCTTTCAAACAATATCAGTCTATGGAACTGATATTCAGTATCTCGCTCGCGGATAATTCTAGGTAGCGCTACAGCATCGCAGTGTTGCCGTGGATCGTCCATTAGTGGGTAGTAATGGTTAAGAGGAACGTGGTTCAGTCTTGTGCTTAGAAGGTCCAGGCTGTACTTAGCTATGCGCCGGTCCATGAGTGCAGGCTTTCGCCCGCCCAATGTGCATCCATCGAGTAGGACAGCTCTGAAATATTATGCCTCGTCATTATTTCAAATCATTTTCGATTTTACAGTCCTTTGACGATTAGACATTAATCGAATTTATTGTGTGAAGTGGAAAACATAGGTTGTGTACACTCAGAGGATTCTGTCCTGTCAAAACGCTGTCACCTTTGTTCATTGGATTTTTGTGGCATACTCTTGCATATAGGATACAGTGCATTTAAATGCACTTAAATAGTATTTAAGACAGGTTAATACATAACAACATATCTTAAGAGAAAATATGAAGCCATTTTAGATGAGATCACAAGAGCTAAAATATTGTTTCAGTTTTTTTTAAAAAGTAAAAGTGTAAATTCGGGAAAAGTTTATTGTTCTTTTTAGTTGGTCTATCGTGGTCCAAATAATGCACAGAATAAGAAAAAAATAATAATGAATATTAACAGGAATAAAGGAGAGGTAGTTTGTGATTTATGCATATTTACTTCTCACCTGACCATAGGAACTAAGTATACATGCACACTAACTTACATAGGCATAGAAAGTATAGGTGGACTATTTTTGATCAGGCCCTGTTTCCTGAGTTCTGTCTGTATGTCTCCACCAGCCAACTGCCACCAGTGGTACAGGTATTGAAGCTGACAACCCATAAGGCCCTTACTCCTAGACGTAGGCACAATTTCATCTGCCTGAGAACTTAGCAACTCTACGAGCTCGGCTGCGGTTGCTCTCTCGCCGGGAAGGATCTTGAGGCATATTTCTATTACTTTCCGTAAAGATTCAGGTACATCCTGAAACAATAAATTAGGCAGCATTCAACATTACGGAGGTTTAAGATGTTTTCATGCTCATTGGCTATATCAGAATGTTTCAAAAATGTTGATCTGACACACCTCGGCTGTAACCGTAAAAACTTGAAACCTGCTAATGGACACTACAGCAAATGCCGATGGTTGTCTGTTGTAGCATCATTTAGACCACTTCTTGTGTCATATTACACAAGCTCTTGTATTTCATTGTGTTACCACATAAGCACATGTGCACAGAAACCGTTTCATCGGCTATGGCCGTATTTTGTGGTAGAGCTCTTGAACGAGTCATGGAATCAATGAGTGTGGTTAATACATACAATGTTGTTTGGAAGTTAAAAGAAAACCCACAACAAGTTATTGTTTTACTCTGAAAGTTCATGGAACTATTCAAATGAATGATACTCAATGTATCTTTATCTACAATGTTCTGTTTCACACTGATGATTATACATATATATCGGAGATTCGTCCGGATTAAAGTTGGTAACCAATGTTGGTGCCTCCATCTTTTCTTTCAGTTCATTGCGATTAGTAGAAAGTAGGTACGAACTAATCGTATTAACAATATATAGAAAATGCGTTAATACCTGATATCTATTTAGATTATCGTGTTCCCTAGCGATCCTCTCTGCAGGATTTGCTGTGTGCACTAGAGTTAAAATTCGCCTAAGCACCGGACCTGGTTTCAGATTCTGCCATAAAGGTCCTAAGCACAGCTCTAGAAGAACTATGCCTAGACTCCAAATGTCTGAAGAGGGACCGCCACCTTTTAGGATGCATTCTGGACTCAGGTATTTTGGAACCCTGGAAAAATAAGACATACATGCCACTAATATAGACATAAATGCAATTAAACGCCGTGCGTATCGGCCATCATTCACATTATGCCACGGCCGTTAGTTATGGGGAAAATTTTCAACCTAGACTTATTTATACAAAAAAAAAAGTTTATTTATTTCGCATAGACCAATACAATAAAAAAACAAAAAACAGTTATTTGCACATCATTACAAACACGCTTACAGCAATAAAAACAATCAGAAGTATTTAGTATGCAGTTGGTTTATAAAATATATATATAATATAATTTATATAAGATTACGTCCATGGACATTTTACAGAACTACACAAACATTTAGATTTTTTTTAATTCAGATTAAAAACAGATTTTTAATTACATTCATATTGCTGGAATATTTGGAAAAAATCATAAGATCTAAAAAACCTAACTGTAAAATTGAGCTAAATTATAAAAAAATATTTGTTGCATTAAAAAATATTCAAAATAGATTCATACTTCTGTTTTGTTGAAAAATTTTAAGAAATTGGCCCCGTACATTTGTGTGAAATTAATAAATTTCGTTTATGGTTATCAACACACAATTAAAGTTGTTTCCAGTTGAATCCAGCCATTTTTGAGTTGCCAGTAAAGGAATTTTGCATTCAACCACCAGGATTCGTGTTGCCACTCAAGGGGTTAACTCTTTTTCTGTTGCTAGGCCTTGTCGCGGGAGCGAAATGAATACTATTGTAATAAAAAAATCTCATATATTTCCTTCAAAGTTTGATTTTAATATAAAAGTATAGGCAAACATAAAAATTAAACACTAACCCTATAGGAAAGGAGACATTTTTGCCATGCCCAGTCATGTAATACAGGCCATAGTTGTAGAGTTTGACACGATTGCAAGAATCCACGAAGATATTATCAGGAGCCAGGGTCCGATGTGTGATTTCATTGTCATGGAGATAGGCCAAAGCCTTAGCTAGCTGGTGTGCGACGCACACAATCTCCTTGTGGGAGAGTTTTCGCGAGAGCTCCTTCAGGGATTTACCCCTCAGCTCAGAGACCATGATTATCCGTTCTGCAAAACAGCACACAATAGTAGAAATTAGAAAAAAATATTGGGGAGATCTATCCACAGATAGTACTGGTAAATCCAACAGAATAAGTACATTGGACTTCATACAATAGTCCAGAAAAGAGCAAATTAAACTCCACACACAACAAAATTGTTTTCTAATTAGGCGTGTTTGGATTTTCTCGATGAAATGATGGTTTGCATATAGAAGCTAAGCTAAACATAAAATTACCATTAAGATTCGATTTCTATGTATAATTGTAGGGATGTACGTTAGATGGTACCCTCCACTCGCAAAAGGCTGCGCATTGCCAAAACTATATTGGGGTTGGTTTCAGCGCAGCCGCTGGCGCTAGGAGGGGGTAGGACTACATCCGTCCAGGGTAGTATACCTAGGCAATTAACCTCTCTTGAGATAACTTGAAGATTTAAAGCAAGACCATAAAATAAATGGGGGAAATTCACCGTGTTTTCCGCGCACTATGTCGAGGTAGGTGCAAAGGTGGTGGTGCTGCAGCGTCAATAGTCGCTGTGCCCGCCCAAGTATAGTGATGGAGCTGGGCGTGAGAGGAAGCCCGTTACTGCCGCACGTCTCCCCGGGGTGGCTCTGGGCAAAGAAAGTGCTCGCCGCAAAGTGGAGCGCTTCCTCCGTCTCCATAGCGGCACTCGAACACTTCGGCTCGCCGCTAACGATATAACTTTAGATGCTAATTCAACGCCATCCGCCCCCAAATACCTTTCGAAAACAAACCAAAATATGTCACTGCCATCTGTCATTGTTGAATGATAGTGACCTTTTTCTGAATCTTTTCCATACGGAAAGGCACGAGATTTCGCTATGAAAACATTTCTTAGGCGGTCTCTACCATAGGTCACTACACCTACAATAATATTGCGCAATATTGATGATTGCCCAATTACTGCTCGTTCCGATTTTAAATGTAATCGATTACACTGCTAAATATACAAGCGTCCCGAATCAGATTGCACGCTCAAAGCAGTAAGCATTTCAAACGATTCGGACCGTTTGTGTACGCGCTTACGGAAACAAAACAACAAATATGGAACAAATGACGTTAATAGTAGTAGTTCACCTCAAATTTGAATCTAATCAATTGCTCTAAGTAGAACTTGAATTTTCAACAGAGGTACATTCAAGGGTTTGTGAAAAAACACGGTAGAAAGACGATAGACTACTCTTTAGAAACGTCAAAAAGTGACATTGTCAGTTACACACACACAGCGCCCTACCTCCTGCGCGTTCCGATTTAAACTGCTAAAAGCGTATACAAGCGTCCCGAATCAGATTGCACGCTCAAACAGTAATCATTACAAACGTTTCGGACCGTTTGTGTACGCGCTTACAGAAACAAAACAACAAATATGGAGCAAATGACGTTAATTGTAGTAGTTCACCTCAAATTTGAATCTAATCAATTGCGTTAAGGTGGCCCAACCCGGTGGGCCTAACTCATTCGCGGGCACGGTACAAAACCGTGCTATTGCGCTCTGGGACTTTCTCTGTTTCAAAGAATAAGACAGGCTTCGTGATGAGGAAGATGCAACATGTCCACAAAAAAGACAATGTGCATAGCGTATGATTTGGTAAGATTTACGGAAATTTTAATTTCAAAACGACTTATAGCTAAAAATAAACCACGACCGCTGTAGTCAAAAATCTAACAAATACCAAATAGATTATAAATCTTGATTAAATAAGCTATGTCTGATGACTAATCTTTTAAGGATGTTCTTACTTTATCATTGCGTAATCCACCTCCAAAGTTATTGTATAAAACGCGCGAAAAATTTTAACTTTCGGATCTTATAACTTATAAACCAAACACAATTTTACAATGCCAATGGTCATCAGACATCTAGTTTGATCAAATAAAGCTATTTTGAGCAAAATTTTGGATCTCTGACGAGAAATATGGGCGTGATTTTCTTTCCCCCTTTGTATGGGGAGATGAGCGGGATGGGCCACCTTAAGTTGAACTTGCATTTTCAATTCAACGGATTGTGGAACGATGGAAAGACGATAGACGGTACTCCATATGCCCATCCATGCAATACCTGCATCGCCGCCATCTGCCTCGCAATATCTGCATAAAAAAAACACTTATAATAAAAAATAATGCGTACTTGCTGCACGGTCGATTATAGATATATATCGAATTCCTCGGAAAAATGCATAGGTAGTTGTTTAAATACTGAGGCGAAATGACATCTACGTAAAAAATCAACGCAGCGCGAAGCAAGTTAGAGTGAAAGATCCACTCAAAATCTTTGCGACGTAAAGTGAGCTCGCGCTGCCCGCAGCGTTGACCGCGCGCCAGGAGCAAACAATTCTTTGCTGCCATAAAATAATTTCCTTAGTCTGTGATTATACTTTTCTGTGACGGCCACTGCCGGCCGGCAACAGCCAAAGACTTTGTATGTTTTCTTTTAGCGCAGCAAACAATTAAAAGGCACGAGGCACGAGTTTTGTTTTGTGGGATAGAGCTTTTGGGAGCGCAACCGAATCAAAACCGCCCTGAACCCAGCACGCACCATACAGTTAACAATATATGTTAAAATTGCGCTAAAACTCCCTCGCCTGAACTCGAAGGGGTTATTTTGCCCTCCCTGTTGTGCTGAAAGCGCTTCAATGGATCACGCTAGCAGTTCCGTGATGGACAAGGAGGACATACATGTAGACGCAGGACTTATGTTCCCGTCTCCGAATTGGTTTTTGCCTCGCGTCATGGATGTGAGCACCGACGGATGGGTTGTATTCGGGTCAATGGTACGCGGGATCTGTGTGCTGATTCCGCGAGGCTCTGGCGCCGACGCTGCCTACAGAATCTACATCGCGCAACGTGCGCACGCCGAGCGGTGAGTAAATTTATTTGTGGCGATCTGCCGATAAACAGAATCCTGCAGGTGTTCCATCACTTAAGAAACACCGCCCGCATCCTTTTTAGCATGCCGCCTTCACGGTTGCGACGTGAATGAAATTGTCATGTGAACACTGCGCTTCGTCGGCACCTCTTTGATTTGCTCATCAAATGCGTTGAAATGTGACACTGCCGCCTCTATCAGTGCACACCGCTTTTGAACATGTAATCACTGTAATATTATTACTCTCGACTGTAGCTTATAGATGCACAGACAAGCAGCAGTCTCAGTTATATAGGTCCACGAGGGAAAAACGACTTGCAGAGAGATACCTCTCTCTATTTCTCACTTATATAGTGTTTGGAGACTTAAAATGACAGGACAGGCACTTCACGATCACTAGTAAAGTTTTCTCACTTATCCAGTTATCACTTCTTCAGGTTGCACATGTAGAGTAGCAATGTGTACAAAATGTATAATGTCACCCTCGGTAGCTTCTGTCAGCCTCGGTAGCTCAGTGTGCGACGCCTTGCGATTCGATAAGCTGGGGAAGCACCTCTGAGCGCAGTTAGGTTCTGGATGGGTGACCATTTTCAACCGTTGAGGCTAGCCGTGGTTCTGTTTCCACATAAAACTGTAGGTCCCCTTCCTTCCTAGGTGGTAGGGTTAATCCCGCCGGGTTGGTACCATCACATTGGATGAATGGTGGTTGAAACGGCAATGAAAATTTTCCCTGTTTTCCATCCAGTTCAGTAATGTGTTAAACTAATATCGGATGGTCAGTTCGGTATTAGCCATCCATGTACAGTTACATAAAAAAAAACTGCTTAAAAATTAGAACAAAACATTAAATTGATAGTTATTTTCATTGAGTGAGAATTGCTGTTGCAGGGTTACATGCGTGGAGTTGTCAGAGGGTTGGACAGAGAAGCGAAGATTCTTGTCGGGTTCCACAGATGGGTTTGTAAAGCAATGGGTGCTAGAGGAAGAAGGTGGTGTGATACGTCTGCGGCCCCTCAATGCACACCACGCTCATAAAGATGAGAAAGAGGTTTGTCTCAATTTTTGTCCTGATTGCCCAGTGTAACCTTTAAAGTTCCTATTATTAGTTTTATCTAGTCACTAATGCCAGCCCTGTGTTTCGGGTTGGTTTCATTATGACCAAGCTATTGTATTTTTCTTACATTATGACTACCGAATTCGGTCGCAAACAGCAATCGTTTTCTTTCCACACCGCTACTTGTGTATTGAATTAAGAACTGAGAAAAATCAGATTAATTGATTTAAGTCTGTTTAGTAAAATTTCAAACAACTCATGGTTCCAGGAGATAGTTGGCCTCGGTTATTCGGGTGAGGACCATGTGATATCTGTGGGCAGCAATGGAGTTATTGCCAAGTGGGACTATTCGACTAACATTACACGCGTGCACCGGAAGCTCATGAAAGGCATGAAGCCAGTAAGCGTGGCCTGCTGTCCGCATACACCGCTCCGGGTCGCTGTCGGAACAAAGCAGGGAGTGCTGTTTGTCATCGACCTGCAGAATTCTCGTAAGTTTACTTTTACGAATCCATTTGAGCATTCAAACGAGGTTTGTAGGGTGACTACCTTTATTCTAAAAACAAATTTTGCCCGTGTGTTCACTGTGTTATTTTATTTGATTTTAAATGTCTAACTAATGTTCAGGCCATATTAGGACTGAATGTAATGTTATTATTAGTTCCACTTCAAACCAGAGCAGAAATTATAGTCTTTATCAAAATCAGAGAAGATGTAACTCAATGTAAATGGTGAATTAAAAATGTGATAAAATGAGAAGAACTGTGAAAATTTAATTCTTGCTTCAAAACTCTGAAAAAATAATTGTGCGATATCAGCGATTCTGTGTTCTCGTTGGGAAGTGAATTCAACCCCTTAGTTTCCATTCAGATATCGTTCGAGTTCTTTGCACCAAAATATGCCTAATTGCAAAGAGAGAAGTATGGTAGATATTGACAGAGATTTTGTTGAAAAATCGGCTTATTGCAATAGGGGAAAGTATCTTTGGCATGGGGAAAAAGTCAACCAACTGCATGCTAAAAGTCACACTAAAAACCAGGAAAAACCAAATAGACGGTTGCACACAGTGAACTGTTTCCCTTTAAACCCTTTGAATCCTGTAGGTAATTTTTCTTGCATGCCGCATTGGCCCTACTTTCGTCGTTTGGAATGAGACAACTTTAATGCCAAAATCTCTATCAATATCGACCTTATGTACTCCTTCCTTTGCCATAAAGCCAATTTTAGCACCAAAAACAGGTTAGAACAAAATTTGCAGCCTTAGTTATAAACAATTTTAATTCCACCGCTTTATCTTGGAGTAGTTGGAGTAGTAGCCAGGCGTTACGATGCTATAAGCCAAAAAGTAATTTATTACTAACAAACCCAGAATAGTGAAGGAATAGTTAAACCTGCCTTACACCAACAATTTTGCTCACTGGCGTATACTTGCATGCCAATCGACCTAGGATCACTGGAATACCGGCGCCTAAAATGTGGTTTCTGCATTTGATTGTCAAGACAAATGTCGACCGAAATGGCGACCAGCGTTCAAAAGTGCTCAAATGCTCTAATTAGCGTTCTTGCTTACGCTCAAGTTTTTTTTGTATTGAGTCAAGGAATTTTTGAACACATCTCAGCACTTCGAGTAATTTGGCAGTTGAGTGCAGGGTGTGGCTCATGTTTTAAAATATCAACAGCTGTTTGGTTTGATGACCCCATTTTTCTCTTTTTCCTTGTTATACTCGGGTCCAACCTAAAGTAAAGGTGAAATTATTCTTCATACATTTTGCAATAATATATTCCATGGCTTAGCAGAGCTTACACCACCATTATACGAGTATTTTTCGACAGCTAGGAATAACTAAGCAATTGCGATGGTGTAAATGTTTATTAGTAAGGCTGTTATAGTTGTCATTTTGTGATTTAGGCCTTTTTTAGAGTTAAAATAATTGGTTCTGTAGTCTTTGAGTAACTTTATTCTTTTCCAGAAATGCTATTATAGTTACTAAATTGTGATAAATCAAATTTTAAAAAAACCATGTCCGAGTGAGTCTGATTTCTCAGTTTTTAATATTGTTTTATTTTAATATTATAAAAATCACCAAAATAAATGTTTTGGACCTGACTGTGTGGAATTTCTGGAAAATCCTGCTACAGACGAATGTCCAGACCGAAAAAAAATCTCATCTGACTACAATGCTTCAATGGAGATGTTTTTGTATGGCCTCAAATTAATAAGATGACAGTAAAGTTGTATCAATGAAACACATTAAATTATTACAGAAATCACATAAGAATAGCACTTTGACTATATAAAAAAAGGTTCCTTTTCTTAATTTTTAAGAATAGTTCATTAAAATACATAAAATATATTAAAATAAAAACGAAACCTTTGGCATAATATTAAGTTAACATATTAATACCAGTATATATTTTTTCCATTTATCATTATCATGGTTTGATAAAGTTTCTCTGATAAATTTTCTTTAGCGTCAGAATCATCATTGTGCACTGATAATTCTCATATTACATATTCGCTGGCCGGCCGGCATGGTTTTCGCCTGAAAATTTAAAATCATATGAGTGTCGTCGAGCACCTTAAGAGGTCCTGGCATACGCAAATGCCGCGCTTTATATTAAAAAAACTTTCACGGGACATGGGCTTTGATGTTTGGGGTTTATGCTAGACACATTTGGATCTGATGGAAAGAGCAAGTTATTTCACATGTCTTGATTAGTAGATTTTCGAGGATGATTTTCTCTGTATTTTTTAAAATCCTTGTTTCTTTATGCTAATGCCTTTTTGGTGAGTTTTCCAATTAGACCCATATTACATAAGATGTAAGTGGTTGTGAAATGTCAGTAATTTGTACTGACATTTCATATCTACATTTTTTTTCTCATCACCTTCATATACATATTTTTCTTTAGGACAACCCCAGGTGTTATTGAAAGTTCGCGGGCATGATGATGAGATAACAAGCTTATGCTGGTGTCCACAAGTCAAAGTAACAATGAACAAAGCAGTTAAATTCAGTCTGGCAACCCGCTTGGATAAAATCAGACAAGAGAGAACACCTAAGTCTAAAATTGAAGAAAAATTTGGTAATGGTTCTACACAGGAAGATCTTACTGGAACATTCAACTCTATTGAGGAAAACAATGTCAAAAAAGTCGAAAACAATAAGGATTCGGTAGTTGCTGAGGAAGACATTTTTGATATTTACACAGATTTCGCTGCTGATGAGTTCGGCCACAAAAAATTTCAGTCGGAGGAAATATTAGTTCCCGCCGAGAAACCTGCCATGAAATCTGACTTTCTCGCTGAATGCATGAAACTAAAGAAAGATATTTTGGAAAACAAGAACAAACCGGAAGAGTCCATACATTCCCTGGTCCAATCTCTAGAAAAAACATGTATCAATCAAGGTGATGAAAATGAGAATGTGCCTAATACAACCAAAAATAATGAGGTGGTTGAAGACTTAAATGGTGCCAACGAAAAGGCAAAGATGAAGGATGTAGACAGAGACAATGAACTTGAAAGATCTGAAAAACAAATACATGTTAACCTGCAGAAAGACTTAACTGAGAACTCAAGTGAAAGTGAATTGTATGAAAATTTGCTTGTAACTTTTGATAAAACTGGGTATGTATTTTTTTCATTTTACATGACCAACATAAAATAACCCTGAGATTTTAAGGTGTAATATTTGTTGTTGTAAGTATTTTTTTTTAAAAACCAATTCCCGCTCAACTCCCTATGCAAACGTAAAAAGAAGATCATGTGCATATTTCTGGTCAGAGATCCAAAATTATACTCAAAACAGCTTTATTTGATCAAACTACATGTCTGATGACCATGGGCATTGTAAAATAGTGTTTGATTTCTAAGTTATAAGGTCCGAAAGTTAGAATTTTTCGCGTGTTTTATACAATAACTTTGGAGGTGGATTACTCGACGATCAAATAAAAACATCTTAAAAATATTAGTTATCAGACCTAGCTTGTTTCATGAAGATTTATAATCAATTTAGTTTTTGTTTGATTTTTGACTTCAGAGGTCGTGATTTACTTTTAGCTAAAAGTCATTTTGTAAATGAAATTTTCGTAAATTTTACTCAATAAAACACTATGCGCATTGTCTGCTTTGTGGACATGTTGCTTCCTTCTGATCACGAAGCCTGTCTTTTTCTTTGAAACAGAGAAAGTCCCAGAGTGAAATAGCACGGTTTTGTACCATGCGAATGAGTTAGTCCCGCCGAGAAGGGTCACCTTAATGTTCATCTTTCTACATCCCATAACGGATGATTCCAACCAATTAATCTAATTTTGACATACATTTTCTCCAGTAAGGTGTGCTTATGGACGAATCGAGGCAAGTTGATCGGCAGCTCGCTTGTGCCAGCTCACCGAGCCAAACAGACCGGCAAACCTAGCCCGTGCAGCGGCCTACGCTGGGTCCGCGCCGACCTACTCCTCATGTCTGACTCCCGGGACAATCTCTTGGAGTGCAACCCACTGCTGATTGACAGGTGATTTCCAGCACTAGACACTTTAAATGCAATTTACTGGGATTTTTAGAGAAATAAAAAATATTATCAATATCCTAAAAGTGAGTTGATGGTGGATAATAATGTGTTATCATTTTATATTTGCATTTGATGCTTCTCGTAAAACTTTATTCAATACTGTTTATGTTACTGTGATTGTATATTGTGTGATAGTAGGTTGTTACCTATGAATCTGCCATTCCACATTGAAAAGGTGAAACCATGCACTTGCACCATTTTATGAGAAGGTCACTAATTCCTTTGCTTAAACAAATTTGGGAGCTAGAATCAATGAATTGTTTGAAGGCAGTTTGAAGGTTGTCATAAGAATTGTTTTTTTCCTTGTAAGAAGTTTCTCCAGAATTCGGAGAAAAGTGGAAATCTGTTAGAGCATAAGCAAGTATGGTGGGTGATTGATTGTTTCAGTCACTGATTCCTGTAATTTGTTGAATTTCTGTCGTACAACGTGTGTTCGAGCATTGTCCCGAAGGAGAAGTGGGCTAAAGAAATTCACCAGTCTGATTTGTTAATTGGCGAGCTTTTCCATCATTGTTTACGACATTGTTTTCCAACATTGTTTAGATACTGAATCAACTCTAAAAGCCTTGTAGAAATGTTGTAATGGCCAGTACATTAAATTTTGGAAATGATTTTTTGGGATTGAAACAAACAAAAAAGTTTAATAACTTTTAATAAAAAATCCTCTAATAAACAAGTAAAACTTTCCATACAAAATGAATTCAATAATTTAGTGTAAAAAAATTACACCTACTGTCATGACATTAGCCTGATACGCCACATTGGATCTAGGTTCCATGCCAAGACATTCCTTATGCATGGTTACAACGTCATGTCAAATTACACTAAATAAAAACATACATTTAAAAAAATTCATATCTCGGTAACTTTTAGAGAAACTTTTTTGTCTCGGAGAAACATGAGGATTACGCTGGCGAAATTAATGTACTGGCCGTTACGACACCCTGTATATCTGCTGTAGATGTCTGGTCAGATCTCAAAAAGCTGCAGCGGATAACACCAGTACTAGTCCACCAAACACTACCTATCTTTTTTAATCATCATTTTTTTTAGTTGACTTTCTCTTGGGGCAAGTTTTGGCAAGCTCTCCAGGGTTTAACCATTGTCATTAATGTTTTAAATTATTGTATAAGATCAATTTTTCATCATTAGTGGCTATACTATAACCCTGTTACTATTAAACCTAGATTATTCTCTGAATAGTTATACAATGTTTTGTCCCAAATTCGAAACTCAATGCAAAGGACAAAACATTGTATAACTAATCAGATTATAATCTGGGTTTGTTGATAACAGGGCAAGTCTATAGCTATAAGTCTGCTCTCAGTAATAGAATTTTTTTTCGAAAGGATTCTGCAGCAGAATGAAAGAATGCTTGATAGGTCATACCTCGTCACCAGTTTTTCTTCAGAGAGAATTACGCCACAGTTCAACAATCATTATAACTGGCAAGTTTTTTTTTTATTTCTTTGGTTTGCTTTCTATTTCCCAGGATGATGAGTTGACTTTTAGCTGGGTTAATAATCAGACTGTGACGTTTTGTCCAGAGAAACATTTCATTAAGGTCTTTGTTTAACTTATCTGCGCTTTCAATTACATCTTTCAGGATTGATGAACTTATATAAATCTGTGTATCGTCGGCTTACATGTGTGACTGACATTGTGTTAGAGATTTAGAGCATATTTGCAGTATATATTGCAAAAAGGATCGGGCTTAATACGGAACCTTGGACTACTCCTCTTTTAATTGGTAGAGCTTGAGAAAGCATTGTCTTGCCATCAAAATGTATTGTTGAAACTACCTGCTCACTGTTACTTAGGTAGCTCGTAAACCATCTTAAAGCATTTCCAGTGAATCCATAAAAACGGAGTTTCGATAGTAGTAAGGGTATACTCACGCAGTCAAAAGCCTTGGAAAGATCTAGAAGCACCATGATTGTTCCCTGGTTTTTGTCACTGGCGAACAAAATTTCATCCACAATGTGAAGCAGGGCCGTGGTGGTACTGTAGTTTATTGTTTATGTTTATATGGTATATGGTTGTTATCTAGAAAGGGTAAGACTTGTTGCAAAACAATTTTTTCAAGGACTTTTGAAAGCGCTGGTAAAATGCTAATGGGTCGGATGTCAGAGAAGCTTTCTACTTTATTTTTTTTTGAGATTGGTTTGATAATCGCTCTCTTCCAACAATTTGGGAACCATCCTAGTAGCAGCGATTTGATAATTATAGCTAGAATGACTGACTTCGTATATGGTAAGGTATACATCAGCATGTCGATGGATACTCCGTCGGCTCCTACTGATTGTGATTTGATATCTTTTAATGCACTCATCACAACTTCTATGCTCACTTCGGTAAGCTGTAAAGTATTAAGAGAAAGTTTCTGATCATCGTATCTTTTTGAGCATTCAGGGTCGTCCTGCACTTCTGCAGTGGAGTTCACAAAATGTAGGTTTATTTTATTGCAGTCGGATAGGTTTTGAGGCAGATCTTCGTGATTATTATATCCCAGTATCTTGTTTATTTGCCGCCACATTTCTTTTGGATTCTTGGAGTTGTCATTGACATATTTACTAAAGAAAGTTTCTCGCTCTCTTCTTATTGCTGTAGTTACAATATTTCGTAGAGTTTTGTAGAATGCTTTCGCTTGAGGTTTTATTAATGATTCTGCTTTTGCTTGTTCTCTAGTTTTTTGCATTTCTTTGATCGTGTCCGTGATCCAAGGTCTCGGTGGTTCTTTGAAAGTACTCGTTCGCATTGGAGCACAAATGTCAAATAAGCCTAACATTAATTTATTAAAATTTTCTGCCATATCATCCAGGGATTGATATGTCAGTACAAGTTCCCAACCAAATACTCACAAGTATCCTTCACAATCAAAAGAGATACTTGCCCTTTCAGTAAAACTAAATAATGATGAGATGCCTCAAGAAGACCATTCAAGGTACCTGTGCATTCCCTTGACCGAAGATTGACATGGCATAAGCATTACTGCAGCGGGAGAACAAACGTACGATACAGCTATACCGACCAATAAACGACTATCTTTCTCCTTTCCGCTCATATGAAAAGCTAAACAAAAACATGGTTATCAATCGTTACGTTGTGCTCCCGCTACTGGACAAAGAGTTATCTGCGCAACATGTACTGGCCGGCGGTACTCCCACGGGAATACAAATAGTAAAATAACAGTTTATAAATCCATCTTAGAGCAGATATGGACATACGTTATTCAGTTGGGGGGTAAAACTAGCAACTTGCTAGCCAATTAGAGTCAGATAGGTTTCCTAGGGCCCCCCCCATGACGAGCAGATCAAATCCACGGCTACAGAACCAAATTCTATATGGCACAGAGTATGCCACCACAGTGGCAAGATTTAGATACTTTGAAGATCAAATACAACAATATGTTTGCTTTAAATTAAAAAAAAATCCGTCTATCCTGATTTTGATGGATTAAAAAAATGTGTATGACTTTTGATTTGATTGCAGCAACAACAAAATAGAATGGAGAATACTTCATTCGATCCACAAGCGAGGCATGTACTGTATCGCATCTGGGGCACCAAAACGACAAACTGTTGACTCGGAGACACCAGATTACCCCTTATGGACAGTGGGCCAAGACCGCTCAATGGTTCATTACTCCCAGAAACACCGAAAGCAACTCAGTGTGTATGCGACGCTTGGAGCATTTGTGTATGCCATTGCGCCTTGTCCGTACGACTCTCAAAAGTAAGATAAATATCAGATTATAGTCTGAACACCGATTACAGATGCATGTACCAAATATAAAAAAATATATATATTGTCACAGTGTAACATGCTATGTGTCAAAAAGAAATATTTTTTTATTGTAATTTATTGAAAAATCATTGAAAGTTGTCACTTGTACAGCGAACTTGAATCAGTGATATTTTACATTCATATTCCTTGTTCACTGCTCGACATTAACTGTCCTACCAAAATACTTTTCGATGAATGGGGAGGAAAACATAATGCCCTTGCAAGTGTAGCATGAGCAACCTCACCTTTAAAATGTCAAAATTGTCATTCCTGTCAAGTTTTATGTATAAGTTTTTACATGAAATATGTACTCCATGAGGCAGTTAGATTAAGGAAGATCTTTTTCTTCTTTTGAAACCATTTTTGTAATTGACTAGCACAAAGTTGGAAAGTTTATGTTTGTTTGTTTATGTTATTTTGCTACATTTATGTAAGAAGGTTATGTAGTAGTTTTTAAAAATTAAATTCCGATATTTTTGTTCGTGGCCCCATACATATTGTTGAAGTCACATGACTAATTTGTGTCATAATCATGTTTACTTTAGTAGGCCCTCTGAAAGCTTTGACAGATGTTTTAGGAAAGGTCGCCTCGACGCTAGCTGCCGTAGTAAATAAACAGTTTTCTTCCCCATGTAAGAATAAATATGTAGATGTATAAATAATGAATTGCCATGCTGCAGGTTAGCAATAGGAGCGGGCGACGGAGCGATGCGCATCTACTCATTCTTGGACGGGGCATGCCGTCCAGGAGGCCCCGCTACCAGCTACTGGCAGAACGTGCAGGGCAAGGTGCTGACGGTGGCCTGGCACCCCACCCGGGAGAACCAGGTCGCCTTTGGCACTGCAGAAGGAAGGGTAAGATAGTCTATTCAACTCACAAGACCCACGCTTTTTGTAATTTTTGAAGAAAATTCATTATTATTCAGAATGGAGGTGAATTTTTCAAATTCGCCTTCTTTGTCAAATTCATCAAAGGAGTGATGGGGGAAATTTTAATAAAAATTCAAATGTCATTATTGGATTTTTTTAAACTTTAAAAAAATATATTAGGGAAGTACATGTAATGTATGAACTTGTACTTTCCTTTAGTTTGGCGTTTAATGTTCAGAATTAACAGAATGTGTTCCTTATAAGCGACACTATTGACTGGTGCAATAATACATGTGAATATTTTTTCTCAAATTCCCGGCAACATAAAATTTATTAAAAATCTTAAAGTTTCAGTGTTAGTTTTTATCAGAATCGGCCCCATGACTTCTTTGACTGTTTTGTTTTAATTCTTATAGTTTCGGATTGGGCTGAACAAATTCACCTTGAATATATTATTTTATAATTTTGGAGTTATAATTTGAAGAATAATGTTAAAATAGTTTAGCAAATGGTAACCGATTGCGCAATTTGCGTCCGCGGACACAGGTGGGTGTGATCGACGTGAGTGGCACGTCGGAGCGACCTGCGCGCATCATCGGACCCCCGCTGAGTCGCGGCGTGTACTCGGTCAGCTGGGGCGAGCGGAATACTCTTTACATGTGCAGTGTGGGTCGGCTCCTGTCTATTGACACAGGCAATCATAAAGCAGGTTTGTTTGCAATTCGGGGAGATCTCATTGAAACATTTAAAATTATGAACTTTTCTTGCAACTGCCTCTAGCTGAAAGATAAGTTCACCCCCCACAAATCTGGGAGGGCAATCAAAAAAGCTGTATTCAAGCTGTGTTCAAACATAATTTAAAATTTTATTTCAAATAAATGCTGTCTCAAATTCTTTAAAAAATTAACTAGACAATCATATAAAACATAAATATATAATTAATAAATAAAAAACCGGCCAAGTGCGAGTTGGGCTCGCAAATTAAGGGTTCCGTACCATCATACATAAAAAATCTGGTTATTTTTTTTATTTTACCTACATACACACTCTGTAAAAATATTAAGGTTCATGAGACAGCCCTGTGACAGACGGACGGACAGCGGAGGCTTAGTGATTCCGTTGGCAGCCTTTGGATACGGAACCCTAAAAAGTGTTGTGATATAGCCACAACACCTCAAAGCTGCTAGCCTATCGATATTGTAATATAAAATATAATTTTGAATTGTATTCCTTTTTTTATTGTTCGTCCGGGTGATCATCCTCTTGGCAACAACAGGCCATCCATGTCAGGTTCCATAAAAAGGACGAATGAGAATATTGAAGGGTATTCTGTGTGTCCAGTGGCGAGCACGATCGACGTGGAGTTCGAGGGGAAGCGCTGGAGCCCCACGGAGGCGGCGTGGCACGAGCGCGCGCTGTGCGTGGGCGGTCGCGACGGCGAGGTGGGCCTGCTGACGCCGCACGCGCCGCACCGCATGCTGGCGGCCGCCTTCCACTTCAAGTTGGTCGCTTCTTTGCTCTTATGTCCCATTTTGCAAGTACAGTAGAACGCTGAATATCCGGACACCGGCTAGGAAATGTTCCCATACCACGTGACCGATTTTGGGTGAGGGAGGGGTTGATCAGGAACTATTTGGCGCGCTTTGGTTTGGTAGCAGCGGTATGCGTTCGCAGATGACACGCTCGTAACAATAGTCATAATATGATCGCGAGTGAAGATCCGAATAACAAGGGATACATGTACAACATTTTCATGAAAATAATCAGGAATTTGATCCGACAGTGTTCGGTAATTTTTCAGTTTACTCAAATTGTTTTGCTAATCCATGAGTAAAGAATTAAGTATGGGTGTGCGTACAGGAAGCAGGTGCACTGCATCACGTGGCACCCTCAGGGCGTGTCACTGGAGCCAGAGGAGACGCCATACAGGAACTGGCTGGCAGCCAACGCCGCGGAGAATCACATCGTAGTCTTAGAACTGTGCGAGGAAGGTGAGTTTTGGTTGGAACTACTATCTGATTTGAGTTTGATGCCAAAGGGTTATTAATGGGGAGGACGGCTGCCAAACTTTACCACCAGATGGCGCCATATGAAACTGTGCCACAGTTTCGAAAACATCCTGACACATAGCGTAAACATAACCGCTACGGGATACTCTAGGCAGTTTGATTTGGCGCCATCTGGTGGTAAAGCCTTGCGCCGTGCACCCTATTGCTGAGGGAAGTAAAGTCTGATTTATGGTAGAACCGTAAAATAAATATCCATTCTTATCATTGACTCGAAAGTCTTGACAGGGGTGTGGTATCAGCCATTCACATAAAAAACTATATTGAAATTATTTTGCATTTTAGATGGTAAATTCAAGCTGAAGGAAGTGGCTACCATCAGGGGGCATACGGCGGCGGTGGTGCGCACCGCATGGAGCCCCCACCACAACGGGCGCCTCCTCTCCACCTCGCAGGACGCCACTGTCAGGGTGAGTATGGTGCTTCCCGTTGTGTCTTCAAAATAGCATACATCCTTGAGATGCAGAGGACTAGGTCAAATTAGGGTGCGTCTGGTGATTCCCTTTGTGTTTGTCTAAAATAGCATACACCCTTGAGGTGCAGACGACTTGGGAAAATGTTTGCAATCTTAATTGTATTTTGCCAACATTTGCCTCTCAGAAGTCGTGCTTTTTTAATTGCGCGTGATACGAAACTAAAACTTAAAAGAATTATACATTTATCGAGTGTGAGACGCATTAGGAGTAATCTATTGATCGTCCTTGTTTCACGAGGGAACTAATACTTCAAAACCTGGGAATGTATTTGAACAGACTTTTATCCTTTTATTCAAACCCCTATTATAATGAGTATTTAAATTGGCAATACTGAGGAAAACTATTTTATAGAGTGTCAGTGTTGCAGATCAGTGTAAATATGATGGCTGATGGATTTTGGAGATTAATACAAAATATCACAATAAAAAAAATATATCCACATGTACCAAAATATCTACAAATAAAACAAACAATTTATTCATTGTTGGATTCATATTTTTGAAAATTCAGTTTTATTACTGTCAAGGAACTTCACTGGGAGTAAAAATTTAAAAGAAATTGATTCTTATTTCTAAAAAAATTCTTACAACCCACCAACAGAAAAATTATGAGCATGCTTTTGGTGGTATCCTCAACAAAAAAGCATGAATCAGATTCCTGTATGAGATTCTGACCAACACCTAGATCCAAATAATGCTCCCTATTGCCAAAAAAAATTAAGTATCGACTCCATTTTTTTTTGTTGTTTGTAGTCAATAACAAAATACGAGGAGTGGCAATTAAGTTTTGGGGATTTTTCAATAAAACTCAAACAAATTAAGTAAGAAACATAATTTATAATAGTTGCCCTCTTACTCTACGCAGCGATTCCAACGTTGCTTCCACGATTGGAAGCACCCTTGGTAATCTTCCGAAGTTAACTTATTCAGCACAGCGGTTACAGCATCCTTAACCTCCTGTACGCCGCCAAGATGAAGTTCCGTTGAGGTGCAACTTCATCTTGGGCATTAAGAAAAATCGTAGGGGACGATATTGAGGTTAGGTGCGGCAACGTTGGAATGCCTTTTTCGCCAAAAACTCTTGCATAATGAAAAGTTGAATGAAAATGCCACTAAAAAGTTCCTTTAGAAAAACACATAAAAAACTAACGAAGGGCGCAAATATCAAATGGAATGAATGAAAGGCATATAAAAGAAAGAAAGACCATAGAAAGCGAAAAAAAATCATCTTTCCAGCCATATTTTTATGTACTGCGCAGTGTTGCCAGTTTTTTTATTGTATCCACTTTCCTTGGACTTAATTTCCAAACTGCGTATATAAAACAAAACAATGCAAACCTCAGGTGTGGAGCATATCATCGAGTGGTGATGTGAGCTGCACGGCCGTGTACCAGCAGCACGTGTTCAGCAGCTTGGGCGTGGCGTGGTGCCCGAGCCCGGAGGACTCGCACCTCGCGATCTCGGGCGGCGGGGACTGCTCGCTGCGGCTGTGGGACGTGAATGCCCATCCGCCGCACCTCTACACCGCTAGTGGGTACCCGCAAACCTTTTATTTTATTGTATTTTTCAAGGACTATGACAGATAAGGACGAATGTTAACTTTATTCTGTTTAAGATGTTATAGATTTTTGTCGACATATTTACCTTTTTTGGGGCTAGACACTGTTACCTACCCAAACCCGGTATTCTGTATTTTTAACTTTGTTTTTTTTTTAATATGACAAAATACATGGAATATATGAATTTCGAATTTAAACACGACAATACAAGAACCCAGTTTTTCTATGTTTTATTTTAAATAATTATTACATATTTATTTAAATATTTAAATATTATATTATAATTTATATTATAATTTAAATATTTTAAATAATCATCAATACGGCTTCCGTCCGAATCGATCTGCTGGGGATCTCCTAGTATACGTCTCACATGAGATGGGTGATGCGCTCGAAAATCATGGCGAAGGTATGGCTATCGGCCTGGATATTGCGAAAGCATTTGACCGGGTCTGGCACAAGGCACTGATTTCCAAGCTGCCCTCTTATGGCCTTCCACCCGAGCTGTGTGACTGGATCGCCGACTTCCTGCATGGCCGCAGCATAAAAGTCTTGATTGACGGTTGCTGTTCCAAAGCCATGTCTGTGAATGCCGGTGTGCCGCAGGGCTCTGTGCTGTCCCCAACTCTTTTTCTGCTGCAAATTAATGATATGCTCAACTTGGGGGACATTGATTGCTACGCAGACGACAGCACAGTGCTAGCCAGGTACGCCAGTCACCAGACCGCAAGCCGGGCGAGCAAAACACAGGCGTGCGTATTCAGTGCGAAGCGTACTCCGTTCAGCGTAGCTCCGACCTTTCAGGGAACAACTCTGCATATTGACGACCACATAGGCATTCTTGGGGTCGACCTGACGCATGACCTTAATTTCGGACGCCATATCGAGGATAAAGCCAAGCTCGCCTCAAAAAAGCTGGGAGTCCTCAACAGGGTGCGTCAGTACTTCACGCCTGACCAAAAACTGCTTCTTTACAAGGCGCAAATAAGGTCTTGCGTGGAGTACTGTTCGCATTTGTGGGACGGCTCAGCTAAACACCTGCTTGGCTCTCTGGACTCGATACAGCGTCGGGCCGTGCGTCTAGTCGACGACCCCGAGGTATCCCTAAATTTGGAGACCCTCCAACTCAGAAGGGATGTAGGGTCTCTCTCTGTCTTCTATCGTCTTTACCACGGAGAATGCTCGTCGGAGCTGCATAACGCTGTTCCTCCGTCCCCTTTCTACCTTCGGTCAACGCGGAACAGGGAGAAAATGCACACATTCACAGTCGACATTCCAAAAATAAGAACCCACCGATCTTCTAGATCCTTCATCTATAGGGTCGGAAAACTATGGAATGAACTCCCTTCCGATGTATTTCCCCCAAAGTACAACCTGGGGTCCTTCAAACATGGTGTGAAGAAGCACCTGGCCGGCCGGCATGGTTTTCGCAGCCCCCCTGTAAATTCGAAATCCCATGGGCGTCGTCGGGCACCTTAGGATGTCCTGGCGTACGCCATATGCCGCGCTTAACATAAAAAAAAAAAAAAAAATTTGTTTCTATGGCAAAATATTAAGTTTTATGCTGAGTGCATGTTCAATCCATGTAGTTATCTTTCATTGTTTAATTTAATTGTTATTTTCGATTCCACTAAAGAATTAAAACAAAAACTGGTCAAGTGTGAAGGTGTTTTTGTGCCATCCCATCACAAACAACCGTCTCATACAAAATTTGCACTTCATAAATGTACCTTTTTTAAAAAAATATGATGTTTTGAGCAAAAGTAATTATTTATTGAACAACTACATGAGTGTACTTAATTTACAAATTTTTTAATCAACCGTCAATCGGAGAACAATTCCGTACAAAATGCGTGTGACCGACAGACACCAGAGCCAGACCACAAGCTTTTTCGCTTTTTGCGAAGGGACCCTAAACATACAAATCTGCTGCATAATGACTTAAGGTGGCCCAACCCGGCGGGACTGACTCAATCGCGGGCACGGTACAAAACCGTGCTATTGCGCTCTGGGACCTTCTCTGTTTCAAAGAAAAAGACAGGCTCCATGATGAGAAAGATGCAACATGTCCACAAAAAAGACAATGTGCATAGTGTATGAATTGGTAAGATTTACGAAAATTTTTATTACCAAACGACTTAAGCTAATAGTAAACCACGACCGTTGTATTAAAAAATCTAACAAAAACCAAATAGATTATAAATCTTGATTAAATAAGCTATGTCTGATGACTAATCTTTTTAAGATGTTCTTACTTTATCATTGCATAATCTACCTCCAAAGTTGTTGCATAAAACGCGCGAAAAACCCGAACTTTCGGACCTTATAACTTAGAAACCAAACACAATGTTGCAATGCCAACGGTCATCAGACATCTAGTTCGATCAAATAAAGCTATTTTGAGCAATATTTGGGATCTCTGACAAGTAATATGTGCGTGATCTTCTTTCCCCGTTTGTATGGGGAGTTGAGCAGGATGGGCCACCTTAAGTAAATTATACTTTTTCGTACTAAGCAAGTACATCGCTTGCTTCACAGCAGATTCAACATACATATCACATTGGTTGATAAATAAATGAATATTTAAAATTATAAGTTCCATAATGTTATCAATTATTTTCAGAATCAACAAATAAATCGGTGCCTTTTGACATGGCTACGTCGGAGGAACAGTCTGCAAGCCAAGAGCCTGCCGAAGATACCGAGAGAATGGGGAAGGCCAAACAAAACCACGACGAGAGATACTCCGACGAGGAAGAGGTCGACCTGGCCAAAACAACCACCAAGTCCAAATCCAAGATGTACCGCGCTCATCTCTTCCCCATTTCCCACTCGCAGCATTACAAGTATGCGTTGAGGGCGTGCAGGAAGCTGCTGCGAAAGCATTTGGAGGCGCGCGGCGGCGGAGGGGCGGCGGCGGAGGGGGGCGGCGAGTCGGAGGAAGGGCTTGACTTCATGAAGCTGTTTGGGAGCCAGGACGAGTTCAATGCGTTGCTCGATCAGGAACGTAAGTGTTTCTTTCACATGTTACGTCTTTATAACCAAACGGTTGCAATGGTAAGTTAACTTGGCGGGTGAATTTTTGTTAATTGCACTCGGATTTGTCATATTTTATTAATAGCCAGTTCAGCAATTCCAGCGAAGAACGGGCTAGAAACTCCGCTGGATTATTTTTTTCCACGTCCACTTAGGGCCGAGTGCACGAAAGCACAAAAAATCAAAATCAACATCAACGTATGATTAAACACGTCACTTTGTATGGACAGTATGGAAGCAACTCCGTGCGGTTCACTAAAAGTGACGTGTTTGAACATCGATTAACTCGGCCGTCGCTTCGTGCAATCGGGGCTTAGTCTAAGTTTACAAAAGTATTTGCCAATTGGAGCAAGCTAGTCCTTACAAACAGCACCCGTTCACATCCATCAGCCATAGCAGGTGAACAGGCTTTAGTGCCATGCTAACTGCCAAACGACGTGTTATTCATACATACCTTCACGCCGTGCTCCCGGAGGGGTAGGCAGAGATGATAGAGCACCACACGGTACGATCACAGCACACCTCTTTCGCTTTATCTACAGAAGTGTCAGCCAAGTAAAATAAAATTTAGCAGTTGGCATGGTAAAAAATGTTACTAATCGTCACATTTAATCACAAAACCAAGAAAAAATTTACGCCTCAATATGACTACATTTTGAATTTTTTTTTTAATTGATGGCTAGCATGTAACCTCGCCTGTCATGATAATATCCCAACAAATCGAATTCCCGAAGGAATAAGCTACCATTTATGAGTACAACTACATTGTACTGGATTGTTACAGTTAATGTATCATTGCTGCTTCGACCGTATTTCATCCACTGCGAGGGTACCAACCTAGGTGGGATTGACCCCAAGGTAGGGAGTTTCTCATGGATTCCGAAGCATGGATTAGGAAATGCACATATCTAACTCGGATAGAGAAAGAAATTGGTGCCTGAACGAGGCGGGATTTAACATGCAATCACTAGAATGAGAGGCGAAGGCTAATGTTTCACATTCCAGGCTTGTGCCTTTTTAGGGTTCCGTACCCAAAGGGTGCCAAACGGAACCTTATTACAAAACCTCCGCTGTCCGTCCGTCAGTCACCGGGCTGTATCTCATGAACCGTATTAGGTAGAAAGCTGAATTTTTCACAGAGTGTGTATTTCTGTTGCCGCTATAACGACAAATAGTAAAAAGCAAATAAAAATTAAAAGGGGCCACCATACAAGAAACGCGATTTCTTTGGGTCAAATCTTGTATAATGGTGCGGAACCCTTCGTGTGCGAGTCCGACTCGCACTTGGCCGGTTTTTAACGTTATTCGTGTGGTGGTTGTCTCGCCCCAGAGGAGCGTCACCTATCGCACGACCACCTCGGCAAGTGGATGGTGCTGGGCGTGATGCGGGGCGAGATCGAGCGCGTGTTCAAGATGGCGTCCGCTCGCGGCTACCTCTCGCCTTTTCTACTGTCCCTGGCGCCCATGGTCTCACACAGGTGAACGCTCTACACTTTAGCAAGACTGTGTGTGGTGGATGCCGCCCCGGTGGGTATCCAGGATAAGCTGCTTTGGACTTGTCAATAGGCCACATAGGCATTTTCCAATAGGTCGAGTAGGCTCGGGCCTAGGGTGGCACAAAATGGAGGGGGGGATAGGGGGGGTGGCAAAGGCCTTTTTTTGAGCAGTCGTGCCTTCTAAATTTCCGAGCATTGTCATCCTTCGAACTTTTTTCTCGGGACAATCCTACTCAAACGCCGCCGCACAAGCTTTTTTGCCCATTCGAAAAAAACATTCTTGACTGCAATTGAACTTAAATTCGGGTGCAGGACCTTTTTCCTCAAAGATTTTTCCTAGAGCAATTTTCTGATACTGATGATAAGCAGCTTAAAATGAATCTGAGGAATCAAGCTGTAAGTACGTTGAAAGTGCATTAATACCGGGCAAGTGGTTCTCAAGTAGACAGGCCGGCAAGCATACAGATGTACAGACAGACGTCATTATACATACATATTATTATGCCGCTAGTCGGGTTAGCCATAGTAGATTGACGCCTTGCGGTACAATCAAAGCATGCTTCTTTGGCTTCTTCTACGGATATACATCCTATCGTATATGTTAATGTTTATTTTCTCAGTCTCATCATGGTGTGTCTTACTAATATTATAAAAGCCAAAGTGTGTTTCTTGGTTTGTCCTGCTTTCACGCAGCACTGGAACAACAAAGTGACATTCTTTTTTATATAGAGATACTTTATGGACCAGAGACCGGCTACTTTTTATGCCGGAAAAAGTATTTTTTTATGCCATCATGAGCGGAGCTGGCATGTGGTAGATGCATATACATATTTTTATGATATGGTGGCATTTTTAATGAATGTATAATTGTATCGCTAAATCTTCACAGTCCATAAGTGACTACTCTAGTAGGAAATGAATGCTTGCATTGTCTCCATTTGTTAGGGTAAAGTATATAATACTGTAGATATTTATTGCAGATTTTGGAAAGATTCAGTGCAAGCATTTATAGCACAATCAGAGAGAGAGAATTCTGAGAGCAAGGTGCTGGAGTTGGCAGAGGAAAGTGTCGGGCGTAAACCACAAAGTAAGTAATAAAATATTGTTTGTATAATCTTGTGATCCATTTTTCGTACGCTTAAGTGATTGATGATTATTATTTATCGTTAAAAAATCAACCGAACTATTAAGATGAGTTTTATAAGTGTGTTTGCACGTTTGTAAACATCCATGATAATCTGCTATGAAACCCACAAGATAGAAGTGAGCAGGTTGTGTTGAACGATGTAGTCTGCTTTTTTTTTTAAACAGACAATTCGGCCAAACTATTATTATTTTCTGTTTGCGTTATTTTGAAACGGTGTTAAAATAAACAGTGATGGTGCAGACATTTTTAACCGACTTCAAAAAAAGGAGGAGGTTATCAATTCGTCTGTATGTTTTTTTTTTTTTTTGTTTTTTTTGTTTTTTTTTTTTTATGTTTGTTACCTCATAACTTTTTCCTGGGTGAACCGATTTTGATGATTATTTTTTTAAATGATAGCTAGTGCTTCCCAATTGGTCCCATTTTAATTTGGTTAAGTTTTGACAATGATATCCATGAGAAAATCATAAAAGTCTTAAATTTGTATTAAGATGTGCGCGACAAATGGACGAATAACTCAATATAACGCCAACCGATTTCGGTGATTCTTTTTTTATTGGAAAGGACGTGTACAAATTAGTAAGTTTACTTCAGATTCACTAAAAATTAACAAATAAAAAAACAAATTTAACAAAAAAAAATAACCGACTTCAAAGGAAAAGCACTAAAAAGTAAAAAATAATGTTCATTTTTGTAGTTACGATTTCTGTTATTTTTTGAGTCGGTGTCAGCCAAGGTTAGGTTAGGTTAGGTTAGGTTAGGTTAGATTAGGTTAGGTTCTCTTGATTGGCGCAGCGCGTGCCCGGCTGACGCCGACTCAAAATATAACAGAAATCGTAACTACAAAAATGAACATTATTTTTTACTTTTTAGTGCTTTTCCTTTGAAGTCGGTTATTTTTTTTGTTAAATTTGTTTTTTTTTGAGATTTTAGATTTGAAAGAAGGGTTCTTTCAAAATGGCAGAGGTATTATATATATATAAATACATAAAGGTATAAATATAGTGCCAAATCAAATAAAAAAAAACATATAAAGGAATGAAACCAAATAAAATATGCTAAAAATGAACACATCAGCCAATATTACTGTAAAGAGATATTGTTTCGTTTAGCAGATGTCTTTTTTGTGTTGTAATGTAACAGTCTCTGTGTGTGAGTGTGTGATTCAAAACGCTTCAACGGTGGCGGAAAAAAAAAAACAACATGCTGACCTGAAGGATGGGTTCGCAGCGTTCACGGTGACGAGCCACCTGCTGCGCAAGATGCTGCTGCTACTCAGCCAGCACGACGTGATGGGCGCCATCGGGTGGCTGCGCGAGTGCAACATGTACCGCGAGGCGTACGTGCTGGCGCGCGTCCGCCACATGCACGCGGAGGCCGCCGCGTTGCTCGACATGTGGGCCGAGTGGGCCTACGGTAGCGGCAGCAAGCACATCGCCGCTCATTGGTAATTTAAATAAATAAAATAGTTTTTTTTTATACAACCTGACATGGATGGCTATTACCCCACAACTACTGTTATGATATTAGCCCAATACACCTAATTCCATAAGGAACTAGGTGCCATGCCAGGACCTTCCCTTTATGATAACGGCTACATTGAACTGGATGAAAAACACGGACAATTTTTCATTGCCGCTTCGACCATCTTTTCATGCAATGCGATGGTACCAACCCGGGCGGGTTTAAACGCTACCACCTAGTAAGGGAAGGGGACCTACAGTTTAACATGCATTCCGAACCATAGAGCAGCTCGCATTCGTGAAGAAATGCCCTTATCGAACTCAGGAAGAGAAAAAAAGTGGTACATGTCGGAGGGGTAGAGTTTAATTCCTCATTAAAACCCAGACCTCTGGTACGCTAGGTCCGTTCCTGCGCCACTAGGCTACGAGCCGACAGATGTGAGCATAACGTCCATGTCCGTCCAAGCGTTCCGTGACGGTGTAACTCGTTTATTTGTAAAGATGGATTGGTGGACGAAGGTGTCACTTTTGTTACTTACTAGTGTTTTAGTGGTCTCAATTGCAAAGCATTTAAAAAATATATAAAAATTTAAAACGTTATAGTTCTGTGGATAAAAAAAAAATAACTAACAGAAAAATATTGGTATATAGTAAATTCTAGTATGTAGTAATTAATAAATGTTGACATGTAAATACAATATATTTTACGATGCTTACACCTAGTAGAGACGCTTCTCAACGCCAACTAAAGGGCAACGCTTCCCGAATGCACAATTGCTTGCTCTCATCCTGTAAATCGGCTATCCCTTTACCTGCTTACTAGGTAGAGTTAAAAAAAAGCTGTGCTCTTTGGGAATACGGTGTGATGGATTTCTAATGTGTAGTCATTAACAAAACCAGGAGCGTGACCTCTCATTAAGCAATTGATAGAACCTAATGCCATCTAATTAGTTTCCGTTTTAATGCACCATTGGCATTTGTTTATGTACTAATGAACTCGAAGAGAATGAAAACATAATTACTCACTAGTCTTTTTCTAGCCGAACTGTAGTATAGGTATTTACTTAAAAAATTATGGTTTAATACTGTCAAATTGACTGTCTATTTTATGCCACTAGGCTTTATGATCCACTAGTCAAAACTTAAATATGCTATCATACTTACTTTCAGAACTACTTTAAAAACTTTACTACTTGGGTTATGCGATTGAATTATTTTTATTGGCATTCGATAAGCAAACGTGAATGGGCCATTTACGATCTCATTGAACATTGCAGCTACATGGTGCTCGGAAAACTGGTGGAGGCTTCGACTGTGCTCAGCAAGTCGAGCGACCAGGAGCTGCTCGGTCTGGCGGCGGAGATCGCCAAGTGCACCGGCCAGGAGACGCTCGCCGGCAGCCTCGCCAGGAAGAGCGAGGAGGCCTCGCAGGCGGACGTCCTGGAGAGCCTGCCCGACAGACTCGCTCTGCACCTGAAGTCGCGGCTGACGGAAGAGCCGGGCGGGGACGAGGACGAAGGAGCATTGGTTAGCAATGGTGTTGAGGAGAATGGTGTAGCTGATGATATTCAGTGAGAATGCGTTAAAGAAATGTGAGCATTATTTTACAGCGAGTGTCATGCTGGAAACAGTATCCATAGCTTAGATACCAATGCATTCATTGTGACTTTTTCCTCGTATAGTTTGTCACAAAGTTTAACTGAAGTGCAACGACCGCGGATGTAATCCATGATGGGTGGGGGGCACTTATTTGGTCACCTTGATTCCTTCACCCTTTCCTCAAGGGCATGGCCCTTATGCTGGATTTGCCGGATTTAAGGGAAGGCATTTGCCCCCCTTCGCCACAGTTCAGCGGCGGCTGTTAATGTATATAATGTTTTCGGGAAATCTTTTTCATTTAATCTGTAGGTGCATTGTGTGGATACTTTTGCATACTAAGATATGCGAATGTGGGCCGATTAACATTCTTATATAGAATCGCAAATGCCCCTGTTCGTATGTTTGTTACCTCGGACACTTCATGGCCAGGTATTTACCTTAGCTGTCTTGTTTGTCTTCTAACGCCTATACAGTTAGATTAAACCTTTGTAACTTCCAGTGCCCTTGAAGTCAGCTTGACTAACACGGAGGATAAGCTGTTTTTATCAGTTTATTAAATATTTTCATGCATATGTGTCGTCGGAATAACCGTTGAGTGTCTAGTAAAGCGACCTAAAAAAATAAGTATGGACTGAAGAGGCGAAAGCACGCCTGTAATTTTATAATTAGGTAAGCAGTATTTTAGGTGAGGAGAAAAGTTTCTCGCAAAAAGGGGCACTCCCAAAGATTTCGAAACAAAAATCTAGATGTCAAAAGGCGCACTAGATCGTCTCAGCACTATAAGGGCAAACCCAGCCATTTAGCGAGCTAGCTGCAAGCCGGGCGCTAAGATTCATTACTTTACTTGGCTAAGGCAAAGTATGCCTTCCGACAGTCCGTTTGTCATAAAATGTATGGAACGAATGTCTAATTTGACAGTAGTAAGCTATATTTTGGATAAGCCAAGCACGAGTAAGGTCTATGAATCTCAGCATTAGTGTTACTGTGCGTGCCGTTGTTCTTGCTTATTTTTTTCATTGCCGAACTGTGCTGAGAATATTTAAGTAAAAGTATAATTTAAAAACAGCATACGACATACAAGTGCCCTTTGGTTTTAATTTTTTTTATGTACATGAATTTGATAGCTAATACCACCAGCCACAGTCATTATATTAGCCCAATGCACCGCATTCTCCAAGGAGTTATGTGTCATGCCCTTCCTAGACCTGTCCCATGTTGGCTATCTCTTCCATGTTTATTTTATGAGTTATAAAAATTGACAACTTTATGAAAATCTTCTACTATAATACCAACCTGATGCCAAAAATTATGGTCACTCGAGTCAGAGAGGGCGAGACAGATACTGCACGGTAACTTTTCTATCCACGAATTTTCTCGAAAGAGCGCACACTCCTGTTGCATATGTGTATGCCATGGGAAATTGTGATACAGGTAATTTAGTCAATAATGTTGCAGCAAGCATTTTTCTATTTATCACCATCATTTCCAAAAATAAAAGGTTTGGTTATGAACTGTTCGTTTATTTCTTTATCTTCTTCTTTTTATCTACATACTAAAGAAACATTATAATGTCTTAAATTTTTAAGTCAAATAAGTATCTTTAATGAATCAATTAAAATAAATGCACAAGCTACTAATAATGTTTAAAAATACAACAGGGTCTTGAACTTGAAGTGTGAAACTAATTTAATTATGCCATCAATCAATTAACAATGGAGGAATTATGTGGCTCAATGAAAAATCTTCCCATTGTATAATAAAACCGTTTAAAGTAGCTTGCAATCGAGTCCTTTTCCCACTTAATACCAATACAACAGAATTAAATCTAAACATTATTTTGCTATACTATTTTCTAAAAACTGTATTAAGCCATGTGATTCAACAAGCACACCAAAAAATTATATTTGTACTTTTGTGACTTTTGTTCATTTACTCTTTCATAAATTATAACATAAAAATTATAGAACCTACAAATTATACATTAAATTTAAATTTTGAGAACATCAAACGCCTCCACACACATCATTTCAGTAAATTCTCCAATCGAAACATATTATAATTCTACTTTAAAACATGAAAAACTTCAAAAAGTATGGCAAATATCACAGAAATCAGTCTAAGTCAATAATAAATGCCATGTTGATTTCGATACACAGTGACAAGTCGAGGCACCAAACCAGCAGGGTGATAATGTGATTTTCGCTAGAATTACTTTATAAAGTCAAAATAAAAATCCGATAAAAACCACTGCTCTAGTGAAAATATGCACCTGAATAGTGTCAAATATTTATTGCAATCAATGTGGCGGCGCTGCCAGATCAATTAACTCTGTCGGAAGTACAGTAAAATTAGCTTATAATGACAGTCAAGGGAATATAAATTAGGGTTATACAAGATAGACCAACAGCACTGAACACAGCTTGCAGCGGTTGTGTAACTATAGCTAACTCCAACCTACCACATTACCATCAAATTGCTACACTGGTAAAAACCGTAAAGGAGCAAGTTACAACTAGAGCTGAGACCTACCCGTCAAGATTCGTTTACCCACACAAATTGGCAATTTGATAGGCAAATGTAAAAAATGTCTGACCGATGTGATCAGATTGTAACTATGGGAAATGGTTCTTGAAGTCTATTCTAATAAAATATATTGTTAACTGTATTTTGCATAAAAAAGTTAGTTTTTATAAAAATGAATAAGTGAAATAAATGTAAAATAAAATAGTTAACATGTGGTTAGGCGGTAGGCACTAGTGCAGGGTTGGCTGGATGTGAACAAGGGGTGGTGGAAAGACAGGTGGGCTATATGCGTCACTACACCCATTGGAACCATTTCACACTTTATCAAAACCGATCAAATCTCAATCTCAAGAATGATAGATGACAGAAATTAACATTTTTCTAAGAGGTTTATTCAATCAAACATTTTGATGCCGAAATAATGGTAGAGAAACCTCATTATAAGCTTAATGAATGTGTTACTGTACTTAACCCAATCACGACAGCATTGATGCTATTTGGCCGAGGTTAGCAAAGGTGGTCTTTGTTCCTTTGTGTTTACATGTTACAAAAAATATTCATAAAAAATAATTACGGTTGAGTTTCGTCCATAAAGCCTTATCGCACGAGGTTATATTTCGTGGAGATTGCACACCGTTCAACTAACTTGGTCAATAGTGAACCGGCACCGTGACAAGTTTAAAGGACGCCAGAGATTAGCGCGCGACTACTCAACGTCGACACGGAGCGGTCATCGAGGCTCCTCGTTCTCGCGGTTGGAGTCCTGCTCGGGCTTGGCTCGCTTCTTGCACAGGCTCATTAGTTTCGTGTTCATCTTCTTCAGCCGCTGGTTGTCTCGCATTAGCTCGCATAGCTGCTGGTTCTGTAACCAAATGACAGGTATGAGGTCTGCCAGAGGTCCAGAAGCTCATACGATCTAGCATGTGGATCTACTCTTTTATTGACGGGAATGTTACAGCATAACACCTACTTCGGAAATTTTATGTGTTAATCATCAATTAATTTAACAAATACGAGATTACCGTTATCTCATTAATTTGATTTTCAGCAACATCTACATTTAAAGCGTTGTAATCAGATTTTGAAAATAATCTGAAAAAGTATTGGTCGTGACTTTCGTCGGAAGCAGGATCCTGCTACCAATACTTTTTCAGATTATTTTCAAAATCTGATTACAATGCTTCAAACGTAGATGTCGCTGGAACTCAAATTAATGCTTGTCACACATTTGACAGAGAGTGGAAACAAGTAACTCACTTTCTTTCAACAGCCGGTTGAAGTCTGAGAAGCGTTTTAGTCTATAGTCGAGCCGCTTTAAGAAGCGTTTTTTGACTGCTGAGGAATAGGGAAGGGTAAAAACCAGAGTTTTACTTTAATATCGATGACATAATATAATAAAACCTAATAATATGCAATAATATGAGTGTTCTTCTCTAAATAAAAAAGCACATTCTTACACATTGATAGTTGACTATCTGATTTTGCAAGGTGCACGGATCAAGCATTTTTGCACATGTACAGATTTTAATGGAATATTGGTCCAAACATTAATCTTGACATATTTGAAGTAAACAATTTGATAACATTTTGCTGTACATCTTAAAAAGCATCGTCTTCCAAATACATTTTAATGAGTAGATTGACAACATTGGTGCTGAGGAATCGAATTGTTGTTTTCGGCATTTGGCGTTTGCTTCTTGGCCATGATATCTTTAAGATGGCTGGTACTGCAGGCAGGTCGTCGGTGGGGGTGATGAGGACGACTTTTTAAAATCGAAAAGCAGTATTCCAGACCGAAAAAGGGAAGACCTAACCACCCAAAATGGAAATATTAAACGTGCGACGTCGCAAATATCGTGGATTGACATGTGGCCAGACCTATTGTATTTCCAGTGAGTCTTACTATCAGCTAACATTACCTCTAACACATCTTACCTTTTACAGTAAATTAAAATGGACAGAATTTAGATTAAGAACGTTAACTTCTGTCAGTTTACTTCGACTGATTAAACTTCCTTCTTCGGTAGTTTCAATTTGACTGAGCTAGATGACACTGCAATGAACTTTCCATTATACCAATATATAAGTAATAGTTTTGAATAAAAAAATATGAAAACCTAAATTGTCGATATGATTTCTCAGTTTCACATCCCTATTTAAATTTACTCCCAGTGTTGACACTGTACCATTATTTTTTTCATAATTATATTAATTCGTGCATTGCTTGGTAATCCATTAACACAATATAAAAGAAACAATAATATAAAAGTCATTATAAAAACAAAACACGTCAGCAAGTAGTAACTACCTGGTTTCAAAAATATATAACGTGGAGAAAATTGGTCTGTTCCATAATCATTATTAACTTTTCTTATACACTGCTGTGTCAAAAAACGCTTCTTAGAACGGCTCGACTATAACCTAACCTAACCTAACCATACTAAAAGAAGCTTAAAAAGCGAATCTTTTACTTCTATGTTAAAAACATTTTAGATGTCCCCAACATTAGTTAAAAGTGAACGTTACAGCCATCTGTTTCCCAGAAGCCAAATAAAAAATGTGACGCAAGTACCTGCACGATGGCGCTGCCGGTGGCGACGAAGATGGGTGGAGGCGGGACGAGCAGCGGGGCGGCGGGCGAGGGGGCGGCGGGCGAGGGGGCGGGGGACGGGGGCAGCGAGCGGCTCACTTGCTCCAGCATCGCGTTTCTCGCCATCAGCTCGCCTACTTTCTATCCACATAAAATCCAATCATAGATTGCACTGGGCACTGTCGAGTGCTAGATACGGGTAACAGTCGGACTGTTTAGGCTTGCTGTGGTGCAGATTCTACGTAAAACAAGGTATAGGAATGAAATTGCATTTCTTTTTCTGTAACTTGGCGATCTGTGTAAACACAATGAGCCATTCTGATGAATTTCGCGTTGTGGGTTCGTTAGCCGGAGGGATTCTTAGGACTCCCTTTTCATTTGCTGTGGTCACATCTCGTGGCTAGCGTAGGGACACTTATGTCGCTACAGTCTGGAATGTGTGACACTAATGCATTTGTCACATTAAATTGCACTGAATGAAAGAATGTTGAAGTGGCAATGAACATTTTCTGTTATCCATCCAGTTCATTATAGCCGTGGAAAATAAGGAATGTCCTGGTATGACACCTAATTCCTTTGGGAATGCGGTGTGTTAGTTAAATATAATGCCCCTACGTGTGGTTTTAGCCGTCTGCGTCCAGTTCCATTAAAGAAGCCTAGCCAACAGAAATATAAAACAATAAAAAAATGGCAACAGGTAAAGTAAAGTTTAAGTAAAGTCAAAAGCATATTTTATTTTCCTTTTCAAAAAACATTTTTTTTTTGTCCAACACTCATATCGTCTCAAGAATTTCCAATCAGTGAATAAATTACTGAAATGAAATATCAATCTTTGCAAGAGTTCAGAAACTTTCCTAAGAATTTATTTTAATTTATTCTGAACCAAAAGTGTGCCAGTGAGAAATAAACGTATTTAATTGTTACTTTATTTACCTCACTTGGTATTAAAAAAAATGAAAATATCCAGAGAAAATATCTGAACATGAAGTATTTCTATTCTCTCTATTCTTCTCTTATCTTTACAGCAGCCTTAGTAATCTATGGTGCATGGATTTGAAATCTATAATTCACAGTGCTTTACCGGGTTTATTTATTTCTTTAATAATGTAATACATAATAACACATTTATAACAGCAAACTTTAAATCATATTCATTATTATCCAAAAATATAATTATAGTTTCTCCTTCAGTATAGTGTCCTATTGTTATTGGTCTTTGCAAATTGGTATGAATCTACGGATCAATCAATCAATATGTTTGTGACTACGGAAGTTTAAATAAATGAAATAAAATTGCAACATGCGTGAAGTGTACAACTTACATTCCGTAACTGCTGTATTTCAGTACCCTGCCTGTTGAGAAGGGCTCTATCCATAGCCGCCGATGGCTGCAGCATTTCCACTGTATTTTCCTCTGCCTGAAAAAATATGTTAATGATTTTCATTTTTATAAGCATTTCGGGTAAGATAGATATTGAAAAGATACATTTATTCGGCATCATAAGGATTCAGCAAAACATTATGGAGTTATGATAGAAATAATATTCCATTAGGCCAAGATTTCTTAACCTTTATTAACTCATGGACCTCTTGCGTGATTTCAAAATTATTACAGACCCATTCCAAACTCACTTGAAGGAAAATAAAGCAAAGCATTTGAAAAAAATAACTACTTTATATTTGTCACCACAGAGAAGTAAAAATAGGTATTTTTTTTATTAATTGCAGCATTATATCAAACGTGGACCCTAAGCACTAATGTCCAAGGGGTCCAGGGACCCCAGGTAAAGAAACTCTGCATTAAGGTGGCCCCGTAAGCATCAGAAAATTAAGTTCCCCATACAAACGTAGTTTACTAATCATTTGAAACCCACTGTTCCAATTTGCTTAATATTTGGGACTCAATATCAGGCAACAAATATCTATGTCTGCACGTGTTTGTTTTTTCGAAAAATTAATCCTGTGTCACACAACAGAGAAAAGAAAATTTGAATGAAGATTTTCTTTTGCCTGTTATTTGACTTGCTTTAGATTTTCAGCAAAACAAAAACGTGCAGACACAGATTTATTGTAGAATATTAGATACTAAATATCAAGCAAATCAGAACAGTGTTTTTCAAATGATCAGTAAACTACTTTTGTATGGGGAACATAGTTTACGGGCCGTTCTTAAGTTATAAATGCCTACTTGGATGCCTTTAACCCAACCTCTGTTTGCCTTTTGCATGCGCAACATTCACTAAAGTGTGGCCATTTTCTGTTGTTATTTGAGGTTCATAATGATTACACACTAATGTGTAAACACACAAAATTAGTTTAAAAAAAAAGGTGTATTGTAGGACATTTTTGAAGGGATTTTTTTTACATCCAAAATCATAGAGTTTGAAACAAAAATACTTAACATTTTGAGGTTATGACTTTGTTTTTTTATTTATTTAATAGGTATTACACTTTGTTACTGTTATGTAGCTGTAAATAATTAAATTTAATCATACACGATTCTATTCAGGTGAATTTATAATCACATTTACAATTGGAATGTGCCTCTAAAAATGCATCACACGGATTATTGCTTCGGCTCAAATTAATCTACCAAAGTTTTACAGAATATGGCGCGAAGAACGAAGAGAAAGGTCGCGCCGCGATCCTGATGATGTCCGCAACGTGGTGGACGAAACGTCGGAAAGAAGTGAGCCTTTTTAACACTGTATATCCGTAAACATTAAGTATTATGAAGAGAAAGGTAGTTGTATTATCGGAAGAGAATATTGAAAGCTTGTAGAATCAAATAGTGGCATAGACAAATAAGGAGAAGTTTTCAAACACTTGCAGGTAATTGCTCAAATGCTAATGTTTTCTTAAAAGGTTTTAAGCCTGGACAGCTTAAAACCAGCTTCATTGATTTATGTACCTAGAATTTTCAGGCTGCCTCTGGATCTGATTTATCATAATAATGTATAATTTAGTTAATTATCTTGTTACTAGTTTGTATGTTAGATTATTTTAGTTATCTTATTTAATTAGGTTTGTTTTTTCTCTATCTCTGTGTTATTTTTTTAAGGTTTACACATAATTGTCTTTTTATGGACATGATAAATAAACGTAATTTCATTTCATTGATATTTCATCGCAGCACGCGGTCCCAGACTACGCTCGGCTAGCAGACTACAGGTTAATTCGTAAACGCACTTGTCTCTGAAGCTGCAGCCGGCGAAGTTCGGCTCCGAGCTCGGAGTTCCTCGCCTTGAGCGTGTCGAGTGCAGCCTGCAGCCGGCGGCCGCGCTCCTTTTCTGCCTCGTGCGTCATGAGGTCCACGCCCAGCGCCGAAAGCGCACCTAACCCCGAGAACATAACGGGAACATAATTTCTGGATCAGACGCAGATGACAAAAATATAAGAGGTATGCCAAATGAGGAAGAAAACTGCTTATTTATCACGACAGGTGGCGTCTAAGCGAGCTCACCTAAAAGATCTGTCAAAGCTGTCAGATAGCATATAAAATAAAACGGAATAGATTTGAAAATTTTATATATTTGTTCCATGTAATTGAAATGATAAAATTTTCTCCGTGTTAATCTGAAAATAAATTGTTGCAAATTCTTGCTAATCAAAAGAAGTCGTGGGAAAGAAAATATCACAAAAACCTAACCTATAATATTTCGTTTCATTCTTTGTGCTCGTCAATGACATTTAAATTTATTTGAAGACAAACGAAAGCTCTCCTTTTCCTCTAAACCGTATACTATCTGCATCATGGAGTACATCTTTCATCTAAAAACTCGTAAATCTCACTTGAAAGGAATGACAGTTTGACGTTTTTAAGGTGAGGGTCGCTCGTGCGACATCTTCAATAAGCTTTGAGTTTTCTTCCCCATTGCATCCCTAGTTGAAATGTGTACTTATAAAGTGCCTAAGCCGTGCGTGCGGCGCCTGTTCTGTGGGTATACTCAGGGAAGCGACCACGAGAAGTTCTAGTGTTCACTTATGTCAAACTCCATATAGAAAAAAAGTAGGCATCTTTTTTTTCCATAGATTTTGACAGAAGCGAACACGAGACCTCTTATTGTTCGTTGTAGTACTAGATATTTGGGAACGAACATTCGGTCTCATGATAATCTCATTGACTAATGACGACTCGGTTTTGCAAATGTTTTTGGGCACACAGAATGTTGGCAGATCACGAGCAAAATTCCTAGATGATAACACTCGAGCATAGTTTGCTAGGATAAAATTCATCGCCCAATGACGAGCTGTGTTGCCTCTCCTTATCTGCTGACTGGTTGAATAAATTATTGAATTTATCTGAGCTTCTATACCTATTGATATAAAACTCGCCACATTCCCTTTTTACATAATTTGAGCCAACCTCCATCCGTGTTGGTGGCGACGTCGGCGGTCGTGGAGTCCGGAGCCCTGTTCATGTCGTGGCAGCTCTGCCGTTTCTTGCGAGTCGACTGCACCATCGAACTTGTGGTATCGGATTTGGCCACTGGGTGCGGTGGGGTCGGCTGCGCCGTCAAATCTACTTCGCTTATTTTCTTCTGCAGCTCCGTTAGTTTGGCCTAGGTAAGAGTTGTTGGGTGTAAAGAGGATGTTCTTTTATTGGTCTGATTAATCTTATGAAGATGCTAGGATAGGGTGACGAGTGCAAAGTTGCGTAAGTGAAAGTCTCCTTCAAAAAAGCTTTAATGAAGCATATCACTAATGGTGGTGGCAAAACATGTGAAGAAAAAATAAAGGTGTCATTATTCTTGTATCAAGATTAATCACGTTTAAAATCTTTGACTTCTCTGACGTCTCTCGAATCTATGAGGATCGGATGGTAGGCGCTGGAGCTGCGACACTCTCAGGGAGTCAGAGCGCCGTCCTCATACACATGAGAAACGTCTGTGCAGACACAAGTCAGGGTGCTCAGCTTCAAATGTGAATTGTCCAAGTCTATCGGATAAATCTTGTATAATTAATTACACCTAAAATGTCGCATTGCATTATGTATGCTAATTATTGAATTTCTTAGTTGGCTGTTAAAGAAAATCATCTGAAAAATGTTTTTGACTATTTTGCATGATTCACAAATTTCTAAAACATATTCAAAATAAATACAGAGGGTCGGATACCAAGTATGTCAGGCCAGATACCACAGGCCACATTAGGGGTGATTTCGTGGCAGTGTTAGCCCGCAGGCCATAGTTTGCAGACCCTGGGTTAGTTGATCCAACTGAAGTGTATAAAAACGGGACAGTTGATCCATCTTGATTGTTTAGAGATTTGGAGTTCAACTGACCTCCAACGCTTTCTTCTCGCGCGAGAGCTTGAGGTTCTGTTCCTCCCTCTCCCGGAGGTAGGTGGCACACGTCTCGCACTCCTCATCTAGTTCAGCATAGCGCTGCTGCAGGGCCTCCTGCTCTTGCCGACAATGCGCCAGCTCCGAACGCAACTTCTCTAGATCCCTGCGGCAGACACGTGGAATCATCAAACGCTCATGATATACATATTTCTTTGCATCAGGCTCAGGCTAGGCTGGCCCAATTAAACAATTGGATCGAACAGTTCAATGATACTACGAAACTATAATTGTGGGTTGCTCCGTTAAATCACAGAATATTTAATAGAAAACAAAATTAAAATTTTTTTTAAAAAATGGCGACACTGTAAGTTTTTAATGTGGTGTAGCCTAGTTTTATGATCTATGATTCAACTCCGTAACACTTGTGTGCAACACATTACACATGAACTCCACTATCAAAGGTTCAAGTCTGTTCTGCGTGAGCTCTCCATGAAACCTCATTCATATCCAACCGGTTTTCGTTGGATATAAATAAGTTTTCTTATTCTCCTATCCCTTGAAATAAAACCGTTTATTTATAATCAGACAGATATACATTCAGACACTCATACATTACCACTGCACACACACACATCATACCCACACAAAAAAGACATACTCACATTACTACTTTTGCGTTATGTACATATATATTAATATTTTATTTATGTTTGAAAACGTTACGGCTTTTCACGAGGCGGGAAGAAACATTCTCCGACGTTTCGAGCGAATCGTTCAGCCCGTTGTCAAGGAGGCATCCGCCACGTTTGTACGCAGCAGACGACTGTCGCTCGTTATCTCGAAACGTCGGAGAATGTCTCTTCCCGCAGCGTGAAAAGCCGTAACATTTTTCAAACATGTCTAACGATTGCGGTAATCTCAAAAGTATCATTAATATTTTATTATCTCCAAAATATCCAGTATACAGGTTCTCTATGTTTCAGGCATAAAGACAGTACAAAGCCCTGCTTGCAAAGCAACAATGGGTTGTGTGAAGTTCATTTGCGCGGTAGCAATAAATATAAAACATAAGTTATAAGACAGCACATTAAACTGGACCCCTACTATGTTTTCTCTATGCATATTTTGTGATTGCCCCATGTTTCATTTAGCTTAACAGATGTCCTTGCTGTTGTGGATTACAAGGTCACATGGTAGGGAATTGTACACACTATATTAATTACGAGTGTTATACTTTTCCTGCCATCAGCTGTACATACTTCACATTGTCTTCAGTGGGGCGACAAGATACTATTTGTTCTTGCAGTTTTCCAATATTATTTGTCAGCTCCGTATTCTTGCTCCTCAGCACTTCAACCGCTTTCGCAAGTTTCTTGCTCTTCTCCACCTCCGCCTCGTAGGACATGCGGTCCACCATAGTAGAGTGTAGTTTTGACCAGTCTTTAAAATAAATAAATAAATACAATGTTAAAACTATGTTCAAAGACATTCCATCAAACTGACTCAAAATCGGGTAAGTGGTTCTTAAGAATGGCCCGTAAGCTATGCTCCCCATACAAACGTAGTTTACTAATCATTTGGAAACCGCAATGCCAATTAAACTGATATTTAATATGTAATATCAGGTAACAAATATCTGTGTCTGCATGCTTTTGTTTTTTTTTTAAATCCAAACCGAATAAAATCAATGCAAAAAGAAAATCTTCATACGAATTTTGTTTTCTCTGTGGTTTGACCCAGAATACATTTACCGCCGATATTTGTAGCCTAATATTAGATACCAAATATCAAGTAAGTTGGAACAGTGGTTTTCAAATCATTAGTAAACTACGTTCGTATGGGAGGCGAAATTTTCAGGTGCTTACGGCTTTGGGATCTGATCAAAATCATAATTAGAATCTGGTTAAAATCAGTTATTAATTTTACCAGCTGTGGTTCAACTTATAACCGATGGCTACTTGTTTTATCAAGTTCATGGAAATTTATGTATTATTGAACAGTTTCTCTAGTGTCAGCTAATATTCTGTGCTTGTAGACTAGAAGGTCGCGACAAAAATGGTAACGATAACGTAAATGGCTGAAACTGAGTTCACGGGATGAAGTGCAACCCTCTGAAGCTAAATATGTCAGTCTGCCTGTTCCAAATGGTTGCGTTACGTATATAAGGCGCCTGAAAAAGTAGTTATGGCGACAAAGAATACATATGATAAAGTAAATGGATGCAAATGACGAAGCATGAAAGTATCAATACATACTTGCTTAGCAATACAAAAACTGAAAAATCTTTGGTTGCATTTAGTAGTTATAGGCAATTTAGGTTACAAATATAACTTTAGGTATATTTAAGTATTTAATCAAGTAACCGTCTGGTTATTGTTGTATAGTTAATAGGTATCAATGTTTCCAGATAATCAGTATATTCATCAGCAGGTACATACCAGCATCTATTTTATATAGCCAATCTAGAAAACGCAACCACTTGGCACGGGCAGACCGACATATTTAGCATCAGAGGGTTGGTATCTAACATGTGAACCCAGATTCAGCCATTTACCGACATATTTAGCATCAGAGGGTTGGTATCTAACATGTGAACCCAGATTCAGCCATTTACCTTATCGTGACCAAAAATGTCGTGACCTCCCGGAATATTGCTTCTCACAAAGATAACTGTGCCTAAACGCAGCACGGCACCGTGTACATACACATTTTTTGTAAATGTGTAACACTTATCGCACACACATGCGTAAAACACAATGTTGTATATTACGCAAGCACTAAACAACAATAATTAAGAAGGTAGATCCGCCAGCACGTTGGTCAGACATCTGGCAAAGAAAAACAGGAGACCGCACAACTTGGCAAAGTCTGGGGGAGGCCTACGTCCAGCAATGGACAGCAAAGGGCTGAAGAAGAAGGAGAATATTCTTACCACCATCCGTATTGACCGCGACGTGAATCATATGTTGCCGCAATGAGGCGCCCTGTGCGTCACCGCCACCCGAACTTTTGCACAATTCCGTCAGTTGGAGCTTTAAAAAAATTTACAACATAATGTACAAAGGTGAGGTTAGAACGTAATTACAAATAGTACAGTAATAGGAACAAAATATATCTCACAAAAATCTGTGAAAAAGAGTTAAAGCTAAACCTTACAGGAAAACCAATAGAGTACTGATGATTGAATACTTTAGACTACGCATCAAGCACTGACCAGTTACTTCCCCATGTAAATACTGTAGTATGATCACGCTAAATATATTTAAGTCATCACTATTGGCATCCATTTAGACAAACTTGGTCAAAGATTTTGAAAAAATCTTTATTTTTTTTATCTGCAATGGAGTGTTAAATATTTTAAGCATGTTTGTTCAGAAAATATGGATAAATATTGTAATAAAATAGTTCCACACATGTTTGAAAAAAAAAACCTTAATACAAAAAGCAAATATGTTTAGACATTAAACATTAAACTGACAGAAAAAGTTTAAGGCTGTTCTGACCCATATAAAGTTGTTTGCACACATAACGCAAAAAGTATTGCACTTTAAGCCACGAATTAATAATAAAAGTTGAATATAGTCATATTACTGGCAGCGAAAAAAAATTCACAATTTCAGGATTATTGGTTTTGTTACAATTTATTTAAATACGATTTTTATTTAACAGCACCATCTAACGGTGTCAAACTTCTAATCGGCAATTACAACGAAACCATTAAACCTGAAATTGTGAATATTTTTTCGCTGTAACTACTATGGCAATATTTAATATTTTTGACGAATTCGTGCCTTAAAGTGCAATACTTTTTGCGTTGTGTAAAAAAAACATTGTATGGGTCGGAACATCCTTAATATACATCATCTTCATTGATTATACGAATGAGATACGTAAGTACCTCCAAAGCCTTCTTCGCCCGAGAGAGCTGGAGACACTGGTTGTCTCTCTCCCGGAGGTAATCCGCGCACGTCTCACACTCCTCGTCCAGCTCTCGGTACTTCTCCTGAAGCTCCGCATTCTGCTCACGGCAACATTTCAGCTCGCGCTGCAAACTCGCTATCTCTCTGTACGCCAATGAGTGATGTTTTAGGTTTTGTACATCCACACTATGATGGAATAAGACCTTATTACCTATTTGTTCTCAGTCTTCCTACCCTAGAATAACGTCAGTCAGCAACATTGCGACTAGAGAACTACACAAATTACTTCGAGCTCACTTTTACTTACATTTGGTCAACTCATTTCGAAGTGGTCAACTTTGGGAATAAATCTCAAATGTTCATAGAAGCAAATAATTACCCTTTGTAGTAGTCATCATTGAGAGATCCACTTTCAATTGTTGTCATGAGATGGTCGATTTTATCCTTGAGGCTCTTGTTTTCGGACCTTAGATCATTTAGCACACTGATATCTTCTTGACTACCTGAAAAAAAGAATTAAAACATCTTATGGATCCATCCTTAGGATGCACCAAATACAGGTGTAATTCTAGATTTTTTTAAATTCTTTAATAAGTAATACAAATATCTTCAAAGTGTTTGCGATACACATACATACCTCAAAAACAACTGAAAATAATGTTTAAACTGTGTCTATGGTATACTTCAGTTGTTTCATATGATTTTAGAATCATTGTTACAATCAGCGCTTTGTAAAAAATACTGATGCTGAAAGAGACAGTTTGTTAGTATATTTAAGTTTCTGTGCACTTTGAGCATTGATGCAGAGGGCGTAAATGGGTTAACTTAATGAGGTGATTCTAGTGAAAAAAGGTAAACTTTGCACGTATCTTTAGCTATATAGAACACAAAGTCCACGTGACACCCACGCCATCGTTTTGTGGGTTATATCAGGGTAAGGATTGATCCCCTTTTGCATACTAGAATGTGCCTAAAAGCTATTGCATAGAGTTTTATCTTTCATCAGCAGCGTTGCTTTGCAAAAAGAAGCCCTGGCTACTGATTTACACACATTTAATTTATTATGCATACTCATATTGGTAAAATAGTATCATAGCATAGTGTACAATTCGAGAAATAAGTTTTTAGTTCACATGAAAAGACTGTATAGAAAGGTCCTTTGCCTACCCCCTGACAAAAACATTAGAGCTGTCTTTGATTTTGCTGTTAGTTCATGTGACAGATCGAGTTATTCGGTGCCATAGTCCAATCGCTAAAAAATAAAATAAAATGTATGTGAATTATATTTGGCGATAATATTTACTCTACCCAGCACTGCACATGCATACTTTTGTAGTGATGTGCTAAGAATACAGCGCTATTGTAACGTGATATTTGATTTGTTTAATTTTTTTTCGTACAAATATAATGTGTTAATAATAATAAGTTAATAATATAATAAAGCTACGCCCAAACCGAATGCGTGAAGGCAGGCTTTCTATTGGTTTTTTATTTGGACTACTTTTTTATTTGTTTTATTTGTTCCAATATGAATGTTACTTACTTATTGCCCGTCACTTGTCACGACCAATTGACAAACGTCTAAAGTTCATTCTTCCGGTGGCCACACTGTGAGGCATTAGCTAGCAATATTCAGAGATTGATTTGTAGCTTTCCACCAGCAAGCATAGGCTGGTGTTAGTTTAATGTGATTTTGGTAACGTTTGATTTGTGTGGAAAAGTGAAGTGTCGCCAAGTGCCCCCAGCACCAAGGAGCGTCGAGCGTCGTAAGAGCCCTAGTTCTAGGTGGTGCCACTAGTTTAGGGTCTCTTTCCGACGCATCGGTGTCGACTAGGCGCCTGCATCGGCCAGATGAGTCTTGCCTGCTCGAACAGTGTAAGTTGCCCTCACACTAAAGGCAAATTAGGCAACGTACCGAGAGGCAAGTGCGACGTCGACAGGCGATGCTGGTCATGGACGCTCTGCCGGCGACGCCGCCGCGCCTGCACCGCCGCCCCGCTCCCGCGTGCCTCCTCTCCCTCGCCCTGCATACACACCCCAAAACGCTTACATTCAGGTGGCCCAACCCGGTGGGACTAACTCATTCGTGGGCACGGTACAAAACCGTGCTATTGTACTCTGGGACCTTCTCTGTTTCAAAGCAAAAGACAGACTCCGATATGAGGAGGATGCAACATGTCCACAAAGCAGACAATGTGCATAATGTATGATTTGGTAAGATTTACGAAAATTTTAATTTAAAACGACTTATAGCTAAAAGTAAACCACGACCACTGTAGTCATCGAACAAAAACCAAATTTATTATAAATCTTGATGAAACAAGCTAAGTCTGATGACTAATCTTTTTAAGATGTTCTTGCATTATCATTGAGTAATCCACCTCCAAAGTTATTGTATAAAACGCGCGAAAAATCCGAACTTTTGGACCTTATAACTTAGAAACCAAACACAATTTTACAGTGCAAACGGCAATCAGACATCTAGTTTGGTTATTTTGGGCAAAATTTAGGATTTTTGACAAGAAATATGGGCATGATCTTCTATCTACGTTTGTATGAGTAGTTGAGCGGAAAAGCCCATCTTCAGTCATATTTTGAGCGGCTCATGGCCTAGTGGGGCGGGGACTTGCCTAGTATACCAGAGGTCTGGGTTCAAATCCTCGCCCCGTTCATGCACCACTTTCTTTCTCTTTCGAGTTGGATAAGTGCATTTTGTCACAAATGTGAGCTGCTCCGTTAAACTGTGGTAGTGGTAGAAACTAGGTGGTAGGGTTGGTACCATCGCATTGGATGAAAAAATTGTTGAAGCGCCAATACAAATTGTCCGTGTTTTCCATCCAATTCAATGTAAGAAAGGAAGGTCCTGGCATGGCACCTAATGTCTCCGGTAATGTGGTATATTGGGTTAATATCATAACGGTAGTTGTGTGGTATGCATAAAAAAATTGGTTCAGACAAAACAATAGGGGAAAATTTAGGAAAAAGCCTAGGAATACTGTATTTAAGTTTAGGCGGCATTGATTCAATACCCGTCGACGGACAAGGCGATTCGTACTGAAAGCAGTAGCTGTCCTATGTTAAGAAAAATCCTGAATGTACTTACATTTTCGATGTTCAGATAAATTCCAGATCTGCAAATAAAAAGGCATCTTTGAATTGAACTTAAAAATGCACTAAATCAATCACAATTATGTATGTATTATGTTTTTTTTTTTTTTTGACTGGACATGGATGGCTAATACCACAAGTTCGGTCATGGTATTAGCCCAACACACCAAATAGGAACTAGGTGCCATGCCAGGACCTTCCTTATATTGCACGGCTACATTGAACTGGATGGAAAACACGGACAAATTTCATTGCCGCTTCGACCATCGTTCATCCAATGCGATGGTACCAACCCGGGCGGGATAAACCCTACCACCTAGTAAGTAAGGAAAGGGACCTACAGCTTAACGTGGAATCCGAACCACGGCCAGCCTCTCTCAACGGTCGAATGGTCACCCATCCAAGACCAGACCGGACCCAGCGTTGCTTAACTTCGGAGAGCGATCGCCGAAGTGTCGCGCCACTGGGCCACTGAGATGTAGTCACGAAGACAGTCCATCTATACGTATAGCCATATATCGCTGTTGGGGTACGAATGTATAACCATGCCATTATAAATATAAGCTTGAGTAGCTAATGTAGAAAATAGAATGTGAAAAAGAATTATCTTACTTTCTTCCTCGTTTTCCCTCAGAGTCCATGGAATTCCTTTGGGAGCCGGGTGCCGAGTCGGGGAACAGATGGGCCGCGGGAGGTAAGTTTCCGAATATTTCTTCTGGGTGCGCTTGCTCTGGAAGAATTTGCAATAATGAACTAACTAGTTTTGAATAGGTTTAGCCTGGTTATTTGTGCAGGGTGGGATTTTTGAATGGTTTATATAAATCTGAAATGAGAATTGAAGTGTGGTGGAACTAACCTTGGAAAGTGTTTTCATTGATGTCTGTAAAAGTTCTCTGAAGGTCATGAACACTTTGCCGCCGCCTTCGTGTGTCTGTTTTAACGGTTTCCAATAAGTGTGGACCACCCTGCTGGAATCCATCCACTTGATTCTGCAGTTCTGCGACCCTATGCTGGAATTCAGAATATCGTAAGCATGAAGTTCCAAAATGTAAAACAATGTTTTTAATATATGTTACTTGACATAGTCATAACACAGCCCAAAGAAACTGGATTGAAAATTGAATGGGGGAAAGTAGCTAATTCTAAGGTCTTTATTCACTCTGTTATAGGTACCAATTGTGGTACCTATTTCGATATTGCAAATTATGGAACCATGCATCTATTTATATGATTCCTAGAATTATTTTAATACTAGGTTGGCTACTCAGACAATGAGTAAAAATAGGACATGAATTTAAACATGTACCACTGTTAATGCTTTTCATACACTGCAAGTTAACCTTGGTAAAAATAATTTTATGACCAGATAGGATTATAACATGCCTATCTTTTAAAAAAATATGCTGCTGAGAATACGATGATAACAAAAATTTTACCTCAAGCGTATCTTTTGCGCTGTTAGAATCCATCAATTGAGATTGCAGCGCATCACACCTCTCTGTGAGCTGCTCAATTGTGTTCAATTTTTCCTTTAAGGTGGACTCTATTTCTTCATTTTCTTTCTGCAACCTGGATATGGGTAATTATACGATTTTCATATTTTAAAATAATATTACACAGAAAAGTGTGCATGACAAGCACATAAGCATTTTTTTTTCTTCTACTGAAAACTCAATCTAACGGTAAATTATTCTTGAGGTCAGCTTAATGTCATTTTCCTGTATTTTGCATAAGTAAATTGTAGATAGTTTTCACACAAATGAATTAATAAAAAATAAAACCACTAATGGGTTAAAATGACGGCGGGCAAGCGAATGGTGTGGGCGCTGGTAATGAGGGAGCGTCCAGAATGGCAAGGGAGAGTACTAGAAAGCATCATTAAAATGACCAATTAAGTTGAAATTTGTAACAAAAAAGTATCTATTAAAAAAATTATAAAAGTCATAATTTTATGAGAGTACCTTTTGTACATGCTTGTCTGGATATCGGTAGCCTTCTGGTGGGTTTTTAAATTCTTTTCGAGAAGAGACAATTCTTGACTTCTTTCTTTTAACAAAACATTTAATTTAGAAAGTTCTTCAATTTGGGCCACATTCTCTTTCTTTAGGTCGTTTATACAGGTCAAGAGTGACACATTCGCCTCCTGAAGTTCATTAAATTTGTTGTTTAACTGATCAAATTCTTTTTTATCTGTTTCCAAATTTCTCATGCAAATCTCCACTTTATTGCTCAAATCTTTGTTTTCTTCAACGAGGACTACATTTAAAGACTTTAAAGTAGTGCATTCAGATTTAAGAGCATTCATATTTTCTAGAGCTTCGCCTACCACTTCTCTTTCTAAGTACGATATTTTGCTTTCAGAAGTGGAGAGATTTTGCTTCAAGGCTAAAATTTCGTTTTCACACTTTTCCTTGGCTTCTTTGTGTACAACATTTTCATCCTGTACTATTTTTATTAAATTGTCATTATGGACTAATTGTGCAGCATACTCAGAATTTACAGAATTTAGCTTTAATACTTCTTCATTCTTTTGTAGTAGTTCTGACGTAAGTTTTTGGATTCTATCTTTGATGCTAATATTTTCATTCTTAACATCATCTATTTCTGTTTTCTGTGTATCTAATAAAGTTTTCAAATAATTTTGATATTTAACATTTATGCAAGTAAACATTTGTTCCAATATTTCAATGATGGGTAATGATGTGTCAAAGCTTTCTTTGCTTATAATATTTTGATTTATCAATAAATTATAGTTTTCAGTTACGATTTTTTTCAACATTTTGTCTTTAATCAACAGATCCTTGGTGACCGCGTTACTTATCTGATACATACTGTCTTTTTGAGATTTCAGCTGAATCAATTCTTCCTCATTTTTAAATAGTTCACTTTTCATTGACAATACCTTAGCGTTAACATCTTTCAACTCCTGTGCACAGGCATCTGCTCGTTTTTCTAATTCATCACATTTTTTGTTGGATTTTAATAAGTCTGCTTGATATTTAGTGTGCAAAATTGAAATTATTATATTTAATGTTTTTGAAGTGGACAACGAAAACTCTGCATCGATTGGCTCCAAAATGTTTTCTGAAAAAAACTTTACAGAATTAAAGTTTACATCCTCTTCTAAGATGTCCGTTTGTTTTAATAAAAACTGGCCATTTTCCTTCAATAAATTCATTTTCTCTAAAAGTTTTTCATGAACATTAACTTCATGCTTTAATTTTTCGTTAATTACTTCGTTTTCAGAGGAAATAATATTCAATTCCTTTTCAATAGCTGCTTTATCTACTTCAAAATGTTTGAGTTTATTTATTAAGTTTTCTAACTCGTTTCCATGATTAGCCCAAAGGGTGTCATATAATAATTTAATCATTTCAAAAATGGGTTTATTCATGTCAAAAACATCAGTTTTGGTGCATATTTCTTTGGCAATCAAAAATTGTAGGCATTCATTTTTATCACTGGCATAGTCATCATCAACACATTTCTCATTGGATATGGACAACTCAACATTTGAGGTTTTCTCAAAAATGCTATTTCTTCTGAGAGTATGTTCCATTTGCATTGTAAGTTCTTCATTTCTTGATAGTTGATTTCTCATAGTGGATACATCTTCATTGATTTTCTTACAATCCTCCTGACTTGCCATAAGTTCATTATGAAGAGAACATATTTTATCATGTCTCAAACTGTTTTCAGTAACAGGTGAAATAACATTCAGACTGTTCTTTTTTGACTCTCGCAGCACATTTTCTGTGTCTTGAATTTTTTTCAAAGAGGAAATAATATCGTCTTTAATAAGGCATTCATCACATTCATTCAATTTTAGTTTTTCATCTTTTGTTTTAATTAGTTCCTCTTTCAAAGCATCATTCTCTAAAATATTATCCATTACTTGAGTAGATAAACTTTCGTTTTCATTTTGTAGTTCTGAAATTTCTTTTTTTAATGATTGTACAGTGCAAGACAGCTTTCTTATTTCATCGGATTGCTCATGTTGTTGAGAATTTACAATATTAAAGAGGTCTTCTGTTTCTTTAGATTTAGTTTCAAGAAGATTCAACAAATTGTGGTATTCTTTTTTTATGATACAATGGCTTGAATGGAATTTTAACTCTTCTTTTAGTAATTCATTGGATGGCACAAATTTTTCAATCAAATTTGATTCAGTACTCCTTTCATCCAAGATCAAACAGCATGCACGAAAATTATGATGTTCATGGTTAACCTGCGAATCCTTTCCATCATGAAGTGGTTGCGTATCTGTTTGGCAGCCAATATTGACATTTTGAGGAATTTCAGTAATGTCTAAATTGTCGCACATGGTAACGGATGCATCAACTATACCTTCCTGGCTAATCATAGTGCTGTTAGCACTAGGACCCAGAGTGAAATTTGTTTCAAGCATCAGTGCATCACTATCCAGAGTAGCAGAGTGTTTACTAGAAGAACCATCATTGACATTTGTTTCAGAAGGATCATCCACACATTGTATTTTATGAACGGAGGATTTATTCATTAAAACTTCTAGTGGAAACGCTACATTAAATTCATTTTGCAATATCTCTTGTAGACCTTGCAACTGCTCACGGAGTTCATAGATTTCTCGTTCACAGAATTTGTGTAGTCTATCGTGATGGTGGTGAAGTGCTTTAACTCTCGTTTTCAGTAATTTGTTTTCAGCATAGGTTGTAGCAGTGAGAGTGGACAAATGAGTGCGGTGTTTCATGATTTGTTTGTATAAATGGTCAGCAGGTTCTAAAAGTAATTTGACTTCCTCATTTACTCTGTTTCGTTCAGATTCTAATTTTTCATTAGCATTTCGTAAAACATTAATTTGTTCCATTAGATGTTGGTTTTCATTACTTTGCTGATCAAACTGAATGATATTGCATGGTTTAGTAGTTGTTTTTGTAATTTGGGTTTGTTTTTGGATTTTTCTCCAGGTCAAACTATTTACGATATGCTCATCAACTTGTTTTAAGCTTAATGTTTTCAAAGAAGCTGGATTGAAAACATCTTTTCTACTTTTGCGAATTATCTTAATACTTTCTTTCATCGTGTAAATTGAATGATTAAAACGAGCAAGTTTTTGAGAAATCATTTCATCCAGAGATGAAAGCTTCTTAGAGTACAGTTGGTATATCTGGTTGGCTTTTTCAAATAACTCCTTAGATAACAAGTCGACAAAATTTTTGTTTTCGATCAAATTGTTGTTAGCATCTCTGTTAAGCTCTGTCAATTTGCTAATTTCTTGAGATTTCTCTGCACATATCTTTTGCAAGTGTTTAACCTCTTTCTTTTGAGATAATATTTTGCTTTGTAATTCAGACAATGTGTGGTTGTTTTCAATTGAACCCACTAAATTAGTAACAAATTCATCTTCATTTTCCTTACATGTATCCGAGCATTTTTCAGAATTATCATTTTCATTCAATTGTTTATTGGCTTTGATTAATTCATTGAGTCCCAACTCTCTCTGGCTTATGGTTTCTTTTAAAAAGTCTCGTTCTTTTTTCAAAATTTCCGCTTCTGCAACAATTTTCTTATAGGCCATGATATCTTGGTCATATTTATCCATAACAGCCATAACATTTTGCAGTTCTTTATTCTTTTCACAAAGCTCTTGTTTTAAGGAAAAGGTTTCAATTTTCTCTTTTTCCTTATTTTCCATAAAGCCTTTTATCTCACATTCATTTTGCAATATAGCTTGTTTGAGCTTATCTTCCGTGTTGAGAAAACTTTTTATTTGGACCTTAAGTTTTGAATTCTCATTCTCTAGAACACAATACTTTTCATTTAATTCAAGCAAATAGGCTTGGTGCTCTTTTAGTTCAAGAACACTCTGGTTTTGTTGAATTCTTTCAGTTTCCCATTCTTCTGTTTGGTCTTTTATTTCGTTTGATAAAGATTTTATTACAGTCTCTAGATCAGAACAGCATTGTTTTGTTTGAATATATTTCTCATGGGTTTTGGCAAATACTTCGTTTAAAGTGTCAATGCATTTGCATAGTGTAATATCTTGATCGTCTTCATATACTGTTTCCGAAGTAGTAATAACATCAAATATGATTTTATTATTATTTTCTGTTAGTTTTTGTATATGCATGTGTAATACTTGTAAAATGTTATTTATATCTCCTTTTTGTTTTATAATTTCAGTCGATAACATGTCATTTTTTGCACAATACTTTTCATTCAATTCAAGCAAAGAGGCTTGGTACTCTTTTAGCTCAAGAACACTCTGGTTTTGTTGAATTCTTTCAGTTTCCCATTCTTCTTTTTGTTCTTTGATTTCGTTTGATAAAGATCTTATTACAGTCTCCAGATCAGAACAGGATTGTTTTGTTTGAATATATTTGTTGTGGGTTTTTGCGAATACTTCGTTTAATGTTTCAATGCATTTGCATAGTGTTATTTCTTGGTCGTCTTCACCTACTTCCATTTCCGAAGAATCAAATATGATTGCATTATTATTATTTATCAATTTCAGTATATGCACGTGTAATGCTTGTAAAATTTTATTTATTTCTTTTTCTTTTGAAATTTCAGTCAATAACATGTCATTTGTTTTATGGACGGTAAGTTCTAAATCATCAATGGCAAATTGCTTTTTAATGATCTCTTCCTGAAGTTTATGGCCTTCCAACTCTAAGTTCGACACTTTAATATTAAGCTTCTCATTTTCAATGTTAACCATGTCTGACATTTGAATAGCTGCAGTCAATTCACGATTCTTAGTATTTATCTCAGTTTGTAAGTTTGCGACTTTAGTTGTTAGTCCTTCGTTTAAATTATCAAGATCTTGCACCTGACTAGAAATTTGTGAAAATTTTACATTATACAATTCGAGTTTGGTATCTAGCTCTCCATTTTGTGAAATGGCGTCATCCCGTAAATTTTTTAGTTCAATTATTGATGAATTCAAATGCTGCTGTAGCACAATCAATTCTTGAATCTGGTCATCTTTTTTAGAATTCAAAGTTTTTAAATTGTCTAAGTCCCGGTGCATCTCATCCAATTTTATTACTGCATTGGCGTAATCTGTAGAGAGACGATTATTACTTTTATTCGAATCACCATTGATCTCTAGGAAATTCGATTTCGTGTAATGGGCAATTTGTTTTAATTTTAAAATTTCTTCTTCTAGCTCTGCAATTTTTTCATTTTTTGGAACTATTTGTTCTTGGCAATGGTTACTGCACTTAACGCTTTGCTCCATTTTTAGACACTTAATCTCATTATTTTTACCTTCAAGTATGGTCTTGAGGGCACTAATAACATTGCTAAAATCTTTATTATTGCAGGATACATTTTCTTGAGTTTCACATTCATTAGAGAGTATTTGATTATTGAGTTCATAAAAGAGCTTCTCATATGAACAAATTTGTTCTTCTGTTTTTAAGAGCTCCTTATTAAGATTATCTATGGTTTCCAGCAGTTTATTAATACTCGCTTGTTGAGTATTTCTTTCTGTATTCGATAGTTCCAATTCATTCTTGTAAATTGAAATGCTTTGCTGACCATTGTTTATTTTCTTGTAAAGTTCAGATATGAGGTCATTCTTTTCATTTATTTGTGCTTGCATTACCTTGGTGTTTTCATTGCAGAAAAGATTGTCGGCAAAATTGGAAACATTACTAGTTTCAATGTCTCCATCTACTAGTGAAATGTCTTTTGACAAATTCATGAAAGCACTTATTTCACTAGCGGGAAGTTTTTCAAATTTATCTGAAATAAGTAAATTATTAAGATGTTAATCAGTGAACAAAGTGAGACTCGAAATGTGACAACGCTGTATGTATTGTACTGTTGTATTGTGTATTCATCATCATTGCACTTGGATTTGTCATATTTTAACATCACTGCATAATGCTATGGAAATAATTTAGATAAAACATAAACCTTGTTACAGATGCAACCTTACCTAAAATATAAGAACCATCCCAAATTCGCTTAAATTATATGAACTATTTTTTTACAGTGAAAAACGATTTTACAGCAACAGACCCAAAGCACCAGTAAACCTACAATACTACAGCAAGGAAGACACAAAATTAGTGATGGCATGAACAGTGGGTATGATATCAAATTGGCTCAGTGGCCCAGTGGCGCGACACTTCGGCGATTGCTCTCCGAAGTTAAGCAACGCTGGGTCCGGTCTGGTCTTGGATGGGTGACCATTCGACCGTTAAGAGAGGCTGGCCGTGGTTCGGATTCCACGTTAAACTGTAGGTCCCCTTCCTTACATACTAGGTGGTAGGGTTAATCCCGCCCGGGTTGGTACCATCGCATTGAATGAACGATGGTCGAAGCGGCAATGAAAATTGTCCGTGTTTTCCATCCAGTTCAATGTAGCCGTGCAATATAAGGAAGGTTCTGGCATGGCACCTAGTTCCCATGTGGTGTGTTGGGCTAATACCATGACCGAAGGTGTGGTATTAGCCATCATGTCCAGTCACATAAAAAAATAAAATAAAATATATATGTATTCAATAAATAATTACCTGAAAGTCTAGCTGTCCCCTGTTCACTTTTGTCTTCTAATAATGAAAGCAGTTCGACTTCTCTCTGCTTAGCTTTTATTTTACAGCTTTCAAGGCTTACTTCTAGATCGGTGAGTTTTGTTTCGTAACTAGCGCATAACGCTTCCAAATCAATCTGTAAAATATAGTGCATACAACAAATGGGAAAAAATATTGACAAGCTGCTTAATACTTAAGTCACTGACTGGAAAAAAACACGGCAACGTTTACATGGAAACATCGACAAAAAAAATCGCCAAATGATGATTTTAGGTCCAAGAAACGGTTAGTGAAACGAGGTTACAGTATAAATATTTTAAAACTTACGCGGGACATAACTACAATATTTAGTTTGTCGGCTTACCGCGCGTGTGAGGAGCAGGACGTGCTGCTCGACGTTTCGAAGCCTCACATGGGCTCCATCTTCAGGAGAAGATGGAGAAGATGGCATCTACCTCCGTCGCGACAGGCACGTTCTCCTGAAGATGGAGCCCATGTGAGGCTCCGAAACGTCGAGCAGCACGTCCTGCTCCTCACACGCGCGGTAAGGCGACAAACTAAATATTGAGGTTACAGTAGTTAACTGCTGGGTACCCTCAGACCGAATATCGGTACCCTGGAACCAAAAATGGCACCTGTGATGATGTTTTTGTATTTTATAAATATTTTTAAAAGGGGAAAAAAACTTTTTCTGAAATTTGAATTTTCTGAATACTATGCTGAAAATGAGATATCATTACAATTCTTCTCGATTTAGATAAAATGCATATAACTTTAAAGGATATTTAGTTGTATACAATTTAAAACACACAACCAACCAGGGACGCATCATAAAGTCCAAAAAGCACAAGGTGTTAAAACCCATACCGTCATAGATATTTTAAATTAGGTTAGGTCAAATGATACGCATTTTATAATACACACGAAAATACATACTTTTGGATGTTCTGGGTTTTGGACCTTAAGCTTTTTTGACTTTATGAAGGCGACCCAACCCACCTTTATTGAAAGCCCATCTTCAATTTCTCGTTCGTTTGATTCAATTCTCTGCTTCAATAGATATATTTCTTTGTCTTTTTCCTCGCATTCCATTTTGATTTTATTCTTCACTTGATTTTCGTAAAATTCAACTTTGTCTTGCAGTAGTTTAATTTTCTTGTCTTTTTCCTCGCACTGTTGTCTGGCTTCATCGAGGCCATCCTTGAGAGCACTTAGATCAAGTGAATTTTTGTCGAGACGGTCCATTAATTCAACCTGCAAAAACATGCTTGAATAGGATGAAATGTAGCCTACGCAGCAAGATATATTATTTTAAAAACTGTTTTTACCAAGGTTTTTAAATGTCATTATATTTTACACACAAGTATCTCAGAACAAAAACAAGTGATAAAGAGAAAACATATTTAAATTGCATTCAATACAAAAAACATTTTTTTTGAGGTAAACAAAACTATTTCAAGACTTTTCCTTCACAATGGCAAGCACCCACGCACTAAACACAGTCACAATTGCTTTACAGGCAAACTTGTTAGCAAGATGTCCCCATTACAATATCATGCAAGTCAATGATAGGAGATGGACGCCAGAAGTGTAATGAGAATGGCGTCCATACATTTTAGTATAGTTTCGTCTTCACTGTGGACTTGACATTGACCGGATTTGGTCGTGGGCAGAGATATCGTGCATTGAGAAAGCGGTTTTTCAAAAGATTCTTCTAGAATTTTAAAAAAATTCCTACAATAAGTACCGGTCCCAAAAAAAAATCCTTTAATTCAGATAAATACCAAAAACCAAAGTTTTAATTTTTTATTCAGGGTTTTATAGCATTTTAAAAATATTGTAAGTAATGAGCATGATCACCTACAATATATAGGTTGTTTGATAATTCGATACATTTCTTCTTAGGGGTCACTCTAGAGCTAATTTGCAACAAATTTGGCCCAGTGAAATGGGGTTCTAAAATCAATAGTTTATGAGTTATTTAAGTTTTAAGTTTTTTTAAAAATGTTTTGAGTTATTATGAAAAAGTGATGATTGTAAAATAATTACTACACTCTGGGAAAATTTATCAGCAATTTTTTGATACCTGATGAATGAGAGACTTCTGCAAAATAACTCCATTATTTCATAAGCTTCCAGAAAAGGTACAAATGTTGTAAACTTTTACACAAGTTGACTGCTTTTTTACACCTTAATGAGGAACTTTTTCTTTTATAAAAATCGTCAGTGCAAACCAAACCAAACAAAAAAAATATGGAACTTGTGTGAAAGTGGACAACATTTGTACCTTTTCTGGAAGCTTATACAATAATGAAGTTATTTACATAATTTGTATGCCACTTGTCATAACTTTTTTTTTAGTAATCCTCTTTGATTTAAATAAATGTTGTAATTTTTTTATTTAAACTGTCATTTGTGAGATTATGGATATTTTGAATGCGTGAAATTTTTTAAAGAAGTCTCTCATTCATCAGCTATTAGAAAATTGCTGATAAAATGCCTAGATTGTAGTAGTTATTTTACAATTATCACTATTTATAATAACACAGATTTTAAAAAAAACTTGATTTTAGACCCCCATTTAACTGGGTCAAATTTGTTCCAAATTAGCTCTAGAATGAATGTACCCCTTAGAAGGAATGTATCGAATTACCAAACACCTGTATATAAAAGCAAAAACGATGTATGGGTAAATGTTTTTTTTATGCAACCTGACATGGAATGCTAATACCACACAACTACCGTTATGATATTAGCTCAATACACCACATTCCCGAATAAATTAGGTGCTGTGCCTGAAAAATGAGCATGGCTACATTGAACTTGTTGGAAAACAGGGACAATTTTTCATTACAATGGGATCAACCCGGGCGGGCTTAAACCCTACCAGCTAGTAGGGGAAGGGGAACTACAGTTTTACATGGATTCAGAACCATGGAGCAGCTCGCATTCGTGATGAAATGCACTTAGAAAAGAGTAAGAAAGCAGTGCATGAACGGGGCGAGGATTTGAAACCAGACCTCCGGTATGCTAGCCCACTTCCCGCGCCACTAGGCTAACTTGTATAAAAAGGTGTACACTTAGTAAAACAGATAGAGCCAAGGGCAGTTAACGAGTTTTGATAGACTCATTAAATGAATGTGATTAATTTATGGTTATCAAACATTCGTAAAACCAGGCATTTTCTAATGAGTTGTTACCGTCAGCCAATGAGAAGCAGTAGAAGAAAAATGAATAAAAATAGAAGAATCTACATGAGTTGAAAGACCTACACCAGCGATGATTGAATTTGCACTATGAGCTAGCAATAACATTCAGTTGCAGTACCGAGGTTGCATCGGCATTCTGTATTAGCTGTGGTGGGAAAAGTCCATCGATCTTCACCGGTACTCCGTGTCGTTGCCACCAACACTGTCATTTTTAGAAGTAGAAAACTGTAAATTCTCTAGTTTTATTGTTTCTTTTGAAAATAATTACTCTGTTGCATTTTTAAAACTGCCGGCCCCATAGTTTTGTGGCTTGGCAATTCGTGAGACTCAAATAATACATTTGATCTGTGTTCATTTTGTTGACTTTTGGGGTAAATATATTCCAAGAATATCGTGCATTCCATAGTTTTTTGATAGACATGGATAGCTAATACAAAACCAATCGTCATGATATTATTAGCCTAACCCCACATGGGAACTAGGTGTCATGCCAGTACCTTCCTTATATTGCCGCTTTGACCAATCTTACCACCAATTAGTTAGTAAGGAAGGGGACGTACAGTTTTACGAAGAATCCGAACCACGGCCAGCCTCAACTATTGAAAATGGTCACCTATCTAGAACCCAACAACGAACATCGAATCGCAAGCCGTCGCACTACTGGGTTACTGCGGCTGACAAAGGCTACTGACCTTATGATAAAGGATTTAGAAGATCGGTTGGTGATAATTTAAGAACTGTCGACACCGAATGGGTGCACTGCCTGCCTTTTTCGCGTTGGGCGATGCACGAAAGATGTACATGTAGGCATAGCAAGAGTCAACGTTGTATTTAAATACATTCTGATGACATAACAGCTAGCTTAGCTATCCTGTCAGCAATCCCATTTCCTAGCCTGTATTTTCCGTTTGACTGAAGCACTAAGGTATGTATGTTATTATTCTACAGACTCACTCTCATAGTGAAATGGTGAAGAGCGCTTTTAGAATCTGTGAAGATGACAATATTGTCCTGCTCAACTGTTGCTGTGTACAATATGTTTTTTCTATGTAATGACAAAGTGCATATGTAACTTACCGTTTGGGGAGAGTAGATTTTCTCCCGCTCTGTCAATTCAATAAGATCCATGTAACTGTGCTCGGCCTTCTTAACTTGGTCGCGGAGCACACATGGCGGCGTTTTAGATGTAGCTATAATTAAGATTTAATGTCAGATTGTATCCACGTCGTTGAAAAATATACGGTTGCACTCATGATTCCATGGATTCAGCAAAGTATGAGAATATATGTTTGTTTAGATTTTCACTGTTGTTCGATATATTATTTTACGTTTACGGATAAACAATGTTCCACAGCGTGGTGGACGAAACGTCGAGCTAAAATTTAACAAAAAATATAACCGACTTCAAAGAAAAAGCACTAAAAAGTAAAAAATAATTTCCATTTTTGTAGTTACGATTTCTGTTATTTTTTGAGTCGGCGTCAGCCGGGCACGCGCTGCGCCAATCAAGAGAACCTAACCTAACCTAACCTAACCTTGGCTGACACCGACTCAAAAAATAACAGAAATCGTAACTACAAAAATGGAAATTATTTTTTACTCTTTAGTGCTTTTTCTTTGAAGTCGGTTATTTTTTTTGTTAATTTTTTTTTATTTGTTTATTTTTAGTAAATCTGAAGTACACTTACTAATTTGTACACGTCCTTTCCAATAAAAAAATAATCACCGAAATCGGTTGGCGTTATATTGAGTTATTCGTCCATTTGTCGCGCACATCTTAATACAAATTTAAGATTTTTATGATTTTCTCATGGATATCATTGTCAGAACTTAACCAAATTAAAATGGGACCACTTGGGAAGCACTAGCTATCATTTAAAAAAATAATCATCAAAATCGGTTCACCCAGGCAGAAGTTATGAGGTAACAAACATAAAAAAAAAAACAAAAAAAAAACATACAGACGAATTGATAACCTCCTCCTTTTTTGAAGTCGGTTAAAAAGTAAGCTGAACACTGTTTATCTGTAAACGTAAAATAATAAGCATGAGGATAGTAATAATATGAAAAAACAAAATGATTTGAGCAGAATAAAAATCTTTTTACAAGTGTTAAAAATATTGATATAAAAAAGTACTATCTTACATTCCTATAATAAGTTAGGTTATGAAAAAATACCCACATCACATTGCCGCAGCACTAATTTGCGAAGCTTCACCTCAAGAATAAATTCCAATAAGTAAGAAAATCTAACAAATACTTGTACAAGTGCAATTTTAATTACATGCCAACACAAAAGTGTCTTTCAGATACCATATCAAATAACAAGATAAAAATTGATTTCAGAATTTAATGATATGCAGTAGAAGGTCGATTGTCAGGCCACTTCTATTTCCAATTCCTTTATGTTTAGCGCGAAAAATGGCGTAAGTGATCCCAATGCCCATAGAATACTGAACTTTAAATGGGGCTGCGAAAACCATACCGGGTGGCCAGGTTTTCGTTTTATGATAAGGTGTTGCATGGCTAATGGCTCACCCACCGTCATATTAGCCGGACGCAAAGCATTCCCGAAGAAATTAGGGCCATGTCAAGATCCTCCCTTTATGAACACACCTTCATAGAATTAGATGGAGAACATGGATAATTTTTAATTGCCTCTTCGAGCATCCTTACATCCAATGCGATGGTACTAACTTGGGCTTGCTAACCAGAGTCGTGGTTCTCAGTTTTACATATATTCCAAACCAAACCAGAAAAGACGAAATGTATTAGAAAGAGAAAAAAGTGGTGCATTAATGCTCACTGGCATGAAAAGTAAGGCCCCTGAGGTACGAGTCATTAACTGCATTGAACTCCAATATAACTATGCGTGTTGTAATTTTATGTTGACACTTTTATACACAATATGCCCTGGCCCCAGTCTGGATAAAAGGTTAAATATAGATTTATTACTCATAAAAACATGCTTTACATATAAAAAACTATTACTTTTTTTATCATAAGAATGGTAGACTTCAATGTATTGTATTGCAGAGCCATCTACAGGAATTATTTGGAAACTACATAAGATTTAATTTAAGATTTGTTTTAAATTCAGTGGTTTGAGGCATAGACGTAGCATAGCACGCTGTGCTTAGAAGATGAACATAATGTGGGAGTTAGACGTCAATGCAAGTACCACTACCGCGAGTTAGAGACAATCACATTAATCATAAAAAACTAGTTCGCGGGGCAAGCTTTATATAATATTATTATATTATGCCACATCTACTGTCATTACATTAGAGCAACATTATTGTGGCGATGTTAATGCGATCTACCTTGCAAATCCTCAACAAACTATGCCGCTTGGCACAGGTGTCCCTCGGGGTGTTGCGAGCTGATTTAGACCGGAAGCCACTAGGAGGCACCGTGATGGCGGGCAAGGGGGGAGGGGGGTGAACTGCAAATAATATTAATTTATGACATACCGTAGCAGTGGTGGTAGGGGGAGCAAGTCTCTTCTGTCTTTTCTGGTTCCTCATCACTGTCATCTGCAAGGAGAAAGGATATTATGTACCAATTCCTTTTTTATAATATTTCATTCTTTTTTGGGTTCAGTACCTTAAAAGGAAAAAGGGGACCCTAATAAGATCACTTCGTTGTCTGCCTGCCTGTAAAGATATTTTTTCTCAGAAACGCATTAAGGTATAAGTGGAAATCGAATGTTCAAGGGTTATGGTCCTTTGGACCTGAAAAAAGAGATGGCTATGATATTAGCCCAACACACTGAGTTTCCGAAGGAATAAAGTGCCACGCCATGATTTTCCAATTATAAGCGCGACTACATGGAACTGGATGGAAAACACGGACAATTTTGCATTGCCCGTTTAACCATCTTTTCATTAAATGCGATGGTACCAACTCAGACCGGCTTAACTCTTCCTTGTAGCGGAAGGGGACCTACAGTTTTACACGAATTCTGAACCATTAAACAGCTCACATTCCAGACTAAATGCGCTTATCCAATAAAGAAAGAGAAATGGTACGCGAACAGTGCGGGAATCGAACCTATGACCTCTGGCATAGAAGGCAAGTGACCGCGCCCATGAGTTACGAGCCGCTCAGATAGGATGATTCTCGTTAATCTGCAGATCAGCTAGTAATTATGGGTATTACCGTCTTCCTTTAAAGTTCTCCCATTAATGGTAACATGTTTACATGCAAAGGATTGCAGAGCCAAACTGCATAATGCAGTCAATTCAGTGTTCTTTCAAAAATTGTTTTGTGCGTTCTGACATGGATGGCTAATATCATACAACTACCATTATGACATTAGCTCAATACACTACATTCACGAAGGATTTAGGTGCCATGCCAGGACCTTACCTTTATAAGCACGGCTTACATTGAACTGGATGGAAAACATGGACAATTTTTAATTGCCGCTTCAACCACCTTTTCATCCAATGAGATGCTACCAAGCCGGGCGGGCTTAAATCCTACCACCTAGTAGGGGAAGGGGGCCTACAGTTTTAAATGTATTCCGAACCATGGGGCAGCTCGCATTCGTGACGAAATACAATTATCTAACTCAGAATGCATGAACGGGGCGAGGTTTTGAACCCAGACCTCTGGTATGCTAGTCTAGTCGCCGCGCCGCTAGGCTACGAGCCGCGCAAAATATGTCTTTATTTTCAATACATTCTGAACCATTGAACAGCTCACATTCATGGCAAAATGTAGCAATCCAACCAGCGAGCATGGAAGGACGGAAGCAGCGATCGAAACTCATTTGTATGGCGGCAGCGTAGCCGCCAAGTTGGTGGGAAACGTCTAACTGCAGTTAGTTCGCATTCGGGATGCGCAACATCGAATGTTCGGTGCACTTAACAGCGTCCTATGAAGTTCTTACGTGTTCTCACGTGTCGTTGAAACTCAAGAAAATCAGTAGTAAGCAAATTCGCAAGCGAACTCACTTGCTGGTGCTGCCGCCATTGCATGTAAAAGTGGCTGACCACAAAAGAGTTTCAGTTTCTACACCCGTCCTTCCAGTGTCGGTGCATCCAACACAGAATGTGAGAGAAATTGGTGGATGAACGGGGCGAGGTGGGGGAACCTGTCACGAGAAGCGAGGCCCCGCTCCCCTGAGCCGCCGCGGAACACCCACCGAGCGTGATGACCTCGCCGGTGAAGGCCACGTGCCTGCGGGCCGGCGGCGTCGTCGGCGGCTCCTCGTCGTCGCCCTCGGGTATGTCGGACGCGCGCCGCGCCACCACAAACTGCGTATTCTCCGGCTGCAGGCTCGAGCTGAGGGCCGTGCATATTTATTATTAATTTCACAACACAAGACCAGGAAAGGGTCTACAACAAACCCAAGGAAGAACTTACTTTCAAACAGAGTGGTGGACTTCTGGAATAAATTGCCTCAAGTGATTAGTGCTCTTACAGTAAATGGTTTTAAAAACCAGTTAGACAAACACCTTAATAGTATTAAACTTAGCTAAAAACACAATAATATTAGTAGAAGTGCGCTCAAAATATCTAAATTTAAAGTACACGCATCAGCTTAAAGCTGCTAGTGTATACTATCAATATTATTATTATTATATTGTAATGCACTAGCAGCATTATGCTGATGCGTGCACTTCTTTTTATGCACTTGCACTTATTTATTTAGTGTCTTGTCTATGAATTATTATTATTTTTTATTTTAAGTTAAGATCCAGTTTGTTGTTGAAAACATTTACTGACGATGCACTTATTATTTCCTCAGGAAGGCCGTTCCATTTATCCACAACTCGGTTTGTTAGGAAATGTTTTCGAGGATTTGTTGATGCTTGGGTGCGATTTATCTTTAGCGAGTGACCGCGTAGCCTTTCATTAGTGTTAAATGTGTACATTGTTTTGAAATTATTGACATCATAGGAATCATGCAGTATTTTATTTGTTTCGATAAGATCCCCACGCTGTCTGCGTTTTTCCAGTGTTGTGAGGCCTAATAACCTTAGTCGGTCCTCATAATGTTTGGTTTTCATGGTGACTACCATCTTTGTTGCTCGTCTTTGGACTTTTTAATAATAATAATAAAGATTCTTTCTTTAAAATTCTATAATTGTACTGTACTGTTTTGTACCTATCTGAAGGACTCGATCAGATGGGGTATGCAGCCGGAAACTGTTTGGACCAGAGTACCGTGGGAGTTTGGGTTTAGACCATCGTCGGCTATGGCCTTAGTTCCCAACATTTGAGGTTGAACTCGCAGGGGCATGTGGATCGCTGCAGGAACGGGCAACGTTTATTTTCCCGTTCCGAGTACTAAGTCGTAATGGGCTGCAGAGGGAAAGGGACACGGGGCAGGTGACGTTCCACAGTCCAGACGAAAGTCAGGGATTGATGACACCTCCGGTGCTAGCCTGGAGAACTAGAAGTGCAAGAGCTAGTGAATTGTGCCGGGCTATCCAGCCGCCTAGCAAGGGAATGGAGAGATGCATTATATGCATTGAAAAGTAAGTGTGCTTATACATAGCTTATCTGTCGTCCCGAGCGTGGATTGAAATGTTAGCAGCTTCGGTTACGGGCGGTAAGCGTGCATTACATCTCCGGTACCTGCCTGGAGAACGGAGCTGAGGTCCTCCACATGGCACTCGCCATTAACAGTACCAATGCAACATGCGGAGGCGGCAAGATCTAACGAAGACCCGCTGTGGTCCCCGCCTGGACGTTTTGGGGCGTCCATCGGGAATAGCGTCTCCCTATTCATAACCTAACGGTTGGTCACTGGGAGCACTACATAATAAACAGCAAAAGGAAAGCGTATAACCTGCACAAACATACTCTGTACTTTCGGTTGTAAAAAGTTATTTTATGGCGTTAAAAAGAATTTTCGATCAATCGATCAAAGAAATAATAAGAAATGCGAAGATGACAGAACGCACTTGTACTTGAGGCTGGGCGTGCAGAAGCGCAGCGAGACGCCGGCCTCCTCCTGTATGGGCGGCAGCGCGGCGATGGTGGCGCGGCGCGGCGCGCACCACGTCTTGCGGCGGCTCACGCGCTCCGCCGGCCGCTCCATGCCGAACAGGATCTGCTTCTGCAGCTTCTCAATCTTGCGCGTCAGCTTCTCGTTATCGTGCTGCGGAAGACGGATATGCATTTATGGAGCGGCTCGGAGTCTAGGAGCGCAGGTACTTGCCTTGGATTCTTTTGTTTTTGTTATTCTGGCTTGTTTATTGTAGTTGTTTATGTTAATTAATTGTAGATATGTGTTGCAAAGGATTTTATTTGATTTGGATTCCAGAGGTTCAATTTCAAATCCTTGCTCCTTTTATGCACAACTAGCTTTTGCTTTCTGAGATAGATAATTGCATTTAGTCATCAAAGAGAGCTGCTCCATGATTCGGAATCCATGTAAAACTGTAGATCCCCTTCCCCTACTACGTCACAGGCTTAAGCCCGTCCAGAAACATCACATTGGATGAAAAGATAATTAAAAATTGTCTGTGTTTTTCATACAGTTCAATGTAGTGTAATACCACCACCAACTGTGCTTCCATGGTTGACTTTATATTTTAATCTTAAAAAAATCTGCCCATAAGTAATTAAAGTCACATACATTCTAAGATAAATTAATGAACTAATGTTCGTCAATTCACAAAAAAAACTGATTATTAAATTCTTCACTTTTTCTTATTTTTTTAAGTAGTACGACACATCACATTTCCCTCACGGACCACGTGAAAAGAACGTTGTCAGACAAAGCAAGAATTTGTAATACTTCCCGCATCCTACAAATCGCCTTGACATCCAAATTTTGGGAACTAAGGGCCGAGTGCACGAACGTACAAAAAATAAAAATTTACGTCAAAGTATGATCAAACACGTCACTTTGTGTGGACAGTATGGAAGGAACTCTATGCGGTACACTAAAAGTGACGTGCTTGAACATTGATTAACTCAGCCTTCGTGCAACCGGGGCTAAGTCTTCAATGTCCTGTGAAGTTGTTTTACCTTTTTTTTTTATGGGACCTGACATGGATGGTTAATACCACACAACTACCGTTATGATATTAGCCCAATACACCACATTCCCGAAGGAATTAGGTGCCATGCCAGGACCTTCCCTTTAGGTACCTTATGTATTTAAACTTTCATATTTATAAAACTGATTCTCCCATAGCAATCCTATATACATGTGTTACTTGTTTGAAATGCCCAAATTGTTTGTGGTTATGGATAAACTTGGTAAAACGTCACTAACCTCCAAATGTTTCTTATTATCCAGCTCATACTGCAAACTCGCTAGCTTCTTGGTAAGACTCTGCAACATTGTGGCGTTGGTGGCCACTGCGTTCACTTCAGGTTTGTTCTTAATGGCCTTAGCTCTGTTGGCAAATCTGTAAACAAATATGTGTGTACACTTACAGATTACAATAGAGTCAATTGAGTGAGTAACTATGTACATCTCATTAAATAACCTTGAAAGATACCAAAACCACCTTCTCCTGTTACAATATAATTTATTTTTAATTCTCCTTTTTGCAGGAAGCACAAAAATACAAAGAAAAGATACTTATTGTGAATGTAGGTTGTAATAATTATTATTTATTCAACTGTCACATAGTATGGGGCTTGAAAACACATGTGTTACTTTGCGACAGGAAACTAAACAAGTTTATAGTTTGTTTCTGGCATTTATATTGGAATGGTTTCTATTCATGTATGTATTTTGATGAGAACTTATGTATATTTAAAGGATACAAGAAAAGTCAAGTTAGTAAATGTCAGTTTAAATTAGGAATAATTGGTTTGCCTGAAGAGAAGTGAATTTTATTTACCAACATGAAACAAAAAGAAAAAAACACATCATAGGCGCCATTTCTGCTCGAGAGAGCATCGATATTCGGTCTCAGGGTACCCAACGGTTGACTAACATCAACGTCATTTCGTCCAATAATGTTTTTAGGCTGTAACTTTAACTGGGTAGTTTCTCCCTGTTTTTGTTTCCTTATGGAATAAGAGGGTTCTAATGCCTGCCATAAGGAATAATAGGTAAGTTTTGTTCCTAGTGGTGTAGCAGAGCCTTCACTCACTGAAGGGTGGAGATGGTTTCCTCAACGGCGGCCGGTGTCACTGCGCAGATGATGCTCGTCTTGGCGTTGCCACCAAGAGAGTTCTGGAGGATCCTCGTCAACTTGCTGTCGCGGTAGTTCACGTATCTATAGCAACATGTTTAAATGTTAAAACTATAAATTAAATGTAGACGCGTCCAGAGTGGTAGAATCTAATCGCTTAAATGGTATTAAGGTGGCCCAACCTGGCAGCACTAACTCAATCGCGGGCACGTTACAGAACCGTGCTGTTGCGCTCTGGGACCTTCTGTTTCAAAGAATAAGACAGGCTCCATGATGAGGAAGATGCAACATGTCCACAAAAAAAGACAAGATTTACGAAAATTTTAATTATATAAAACGACTTATAGCTAAAAGTAAACCACGACCGCTGTAGTCAAATATCTAACAAAAACCAAATAGATCATAAACTCGATTAAATAAGCTATGTCTGATGACTAATCTTTTTAAGATATTCTTACTTTATCATTGCGTAATCTACCTCCAAAGTCATTGCATAAAAGGCGCGAAAAATCCGAACTTTCGGACCTTATAACTTAGGAACCAAACACAATTTTACAATGCCAACGGTCATCAGACATCTAGTTCGATCAAATAAAGCTATTTTGAGCAAAATTTGGGATCTCTGACAAGTAATATGTGCGTGATCTTCTTTCCCCGTTTGTATAGGGAGTTGAGCGGGATGGGCCACCTTAAGGGCATCGCGGCGACAGAAACAGAAGTATATATTCTAAACGTGTCCGAAACAAAGAAAGACCCAATGATGGCTGTCGGTGTAAATAAACTTTGCTCTTATAATCGCTTATTGCCTAAAAGTTTTGCCTTTTTTCTAAGTAGTATGTATGTCAACCCATTTTTTAGGGCTGCTTTTAGTTTTGCACATAAGTTAACTCATGGATGTGGTAGCAAGATTTGTTCGAGTTACGCAAACAGGCAAGCAAATACATATACGCAGAGAGGATATGGAGGACAGGAGTGACGACGGAAACACATTCGTATGGCAGCAGCGTAGCCATGAATTAGTGATAATGCACTGATGGTAGTCAGTTCGCTTAGGGGGCGTCCATTAGTTACGTGGGGCATTTAGAGGTGTTTGTCGCTAAAAATAACGTAATTTAATTTTCCGCAAGTAACAGTGTAAAATTGCGAGTAAAGTGGGTTACATTTAATTTGTATGTTTCTTTTCTGCTCATCAAAAATGCAATTACAACACTTCTAAAGTAAATGTCCTTGCTCAACCTCCAGTGATTTATGCGAAACAAATTACTTGTTGGGGTCGTCGGAGAGCTGCTTGATGACGAGCCCGAGCGCCGAGAGGGACTTGTTGATGTGCGTGCCCTCGCGGAAGCGCTGCCCCGTGGCGCCGGTCTGCCCGGAGCGCTCCGAGCCGGCCAGGTCGACGAGGTTCAGCTGCGAGACGTTCGTGCAGCCCGCCTCCTCCTCACCCTCTGTGTGCTCGCGCGACTCGATCGTCTGCGGCGTGCACCGACACGTACATTCACGTACACTTGATCGGGTGTAACTGTCTGATTTTATTTAACTGGACATGGATTGCTTATACCATACCAGCTGCCATGATATTAGCCCAAAACACCGCATTCCTGAAGGAAGGACCTTCCCTTTATGAGCACGGCTGCATTGAACTGGATAGAAAACAGGGGGAATTTTTTATTGCCGTTTTGACCATCTTTTCATTCAAAGCGATGGTACCGACCCAGGCGGGCTTAACCTAGTAGGGATAGAGGACCTACAGTTCTACATGGATTCCGAACCATGGAGCAGCTCCCAATCACTGTGACTTCGAAGAAGATGACTTTGAAGAACCATTCACGACAGTTCAGCACCGCGAAACTAGCTTGGATCCCATACAAGCGAAATGTGCCTGTACAGGTGCACAAAATTGGCACTTTGTATGGAGTTGAGCTACTGGAAGTAATCCTATCAAAATCGTTTGTATTCGGGCAGAAATTGGCGCAATATAAAATAATTGCAATGGCTGACATGGCAGGTGTGCAACATGACCTTTTCTTGTTAATTTGTGACTCACATAATTAACCATTATATAACCAATGGGTAAACATAAAATTCCTCACGGTTTTTATTATTAAAAATAAGGACTACCTACATTATTAAATGGCAGCAGAAATGAAGGTTGGTAAACATATTTTTTTTAAAAGGAAGTGTTACGTTTTGTTGAAATGACGATTCTGTGACCACTGCAAGAGCTTTTAAGATTTGTTTTTAAAATTATTTACTAAGAAAAACGGAACTTACGATTTGGAAGATGGTGTGGGATCTGCTGCTCTGTTCGTTCATGTTGGTTGCACCCACTTGGCGGTTCATCTCACCCTGATAAAGTATGCAACAATTTTAAAATTGTATCAATGCCAAATCACTGACAGTCATGCAAGCCCATTCACTTTGATGAAAGGGTTCTTGTTTTAGTTCTCAGTTTGAGAGACACAACTTAAGGTGGCCCAACCCGGCGGCCCTAACTCATTCGCGGGCACGGTACAAAACCGTGCTGTTGCGCTCTGGGACCTTCTCTGTTTCAAAGAATAAGACAGGCTCCGTGATGAGGAAGATGCAACATGTCCACAAAAAAGACAATGTGCATAGTGTATGATTTGGTAAGATCTACGAAAATTTTAATTTAAAAACGACTTATAGCTAAAAGTAAACCACGACCGCTGTAGTAAGAAATCGAACAAAAACCAAATAGATTATAAATCTTGATTAAATAAGCTATGTCTTATGACTAATCTTTTTAAGATGTTCTTACTTTATTATTGCGTAATCCACCTCCAAAGTTATTGTATAAAACGCGCGAAAAATGCGAACTTTCGGACCTTATAACTTAGAAACCAAACACAATTTTACAATGCCAATGGTCATCAGACATCTAGTTCGATCAAATAAATCTATTTTGAGCAAAATTTTGGATCTCTGACAAGAAATATGGGCGTGATCTTCTTTCCCCTTTTGTATGGGGAGATGAGCGGGTTGGGCCACCTTAAATTGAATAGCTATCTATGACAAATCCCCATTTTGTCATAAATCAAACACCTACACCAATATAATTATGTAAATTAATAAGGTCAAAATCACTAGCTTTGGGGCTGCAAGATTTTGTCAATACTTGACCTGCTAAAAGTTCTATTTAGCAGTACAATGTTCGTATAATGCGGAGGATTGAATAGGTACCTTTTTCATGATGTCCAAAACTTCTTCCGGTGTAGCTGTGACTTTCTCGGTGGCATCGACCTTGACTGACCCGTCCACCGTCTCAAAGACCTTGATCTTCTCCTTACTGTCGTTGAGAAGATCCTTGATTGTTTCATTATAAATCTCAATGTAGGATACTCTGCAGAAAACAGTTTATTATTTTTAAGGATAATGGAAAGCTATGGATATGCAGATTTATTCTAATACATTTTGGAATATTAAAATTATGCATAAATTAATCAAATCCCAAAGGTAATAATATTTTTCAACTGAGGTGCCGACACCTCAATGTTAAATATGATTCACTTGTAAACTGAACGTACAATTATTGGTGTTTGATTTAAGAGTGTTATTTCATGATATGCCAAAATGTATGAAGAAGTGTACTTCATAGAAGATTTCCAGTACGTTTTTATTCCATTTTTGACTAATCTGTCTACTTTGCGGCAGGCATTTTAGAAAGACGAGACAACAGAAAGACGCTTTAGAACCTGCAACTAGACTATGGGTCTTTGATGATGGTTGATCGTGATTACTAAAATCATGCAGCAAAATAGACCGTATTCGCTACCTTAGCAAGAAATCACGACTGGGAATGTTCTTAATGCGTTGGAAGATTTCGTGCACGGCCAGGGGTATGATGCCAGGCGAGCGTTCATCGCCCAGCATGGTGTACGTTTTGCCCGAGGAGGTTTGTCCATAAGCAAATATGGTGCCATTGATGCCGGCTGTCGCAGCCTCCACGATAGGCCGTGCGATATCATCGTACACAGCTTTCGTCTCCGACTCAGCATCGTAAACTTTGTCTGGAAGTATTACATTTATACAGTGTTATTGGAGTTTTGCGGGAAGGCCCACCTTAAGGCCCACAAATGGAAGCCAGGAGCTTGATTCACCCATTATCCAGTACAGAGGCCACGAAGACCACATTCTGAAATGCCCCAATATGTATGTAAAGCACATAAAAATACCATGGACCCCTTTAAAGGTTTTTCGGTGCTTTGAGATAAGAATTTACTAGTGAACGTTGAAATATTTTTAAATATTTAGATAGATTATCCGTGCGCTAAATTAAGTGATGGTTATACCAGAATGTAGAAATTTGCTGAGTTTGCTTTTGGGAATTGATTAGACTTTATGGTATTGTTCTTTATGGTATCTTTCAATTGATTGCGGTTTTAGTATGCAGTAGAAATCATAGGCATATAAATCATTTTTTCCGGCTAAATAAAATAGATATTAAAAAATATTCAAGGTAATTGTTGTCCCCTAGACAAGAGGGAGGCGACTCTAAAACGAACACAGATTGTACAACGTGCGCACGGTGGAGAGCATTCATGCTCACTGTGCTAATGAGTGCTGTGTACGCTTGTTTAATTATGGAATTCGTTATATCTTTGGTTTGAGGAAGTTTGATCATATATCCACCTATCGTGCGAAACTAAAATGGCTTAATATTCGCCAGAGGCGTAATATGCATGTTCTCTCTCTTCTTTACTTAATCTTAAATGATCCCAAATCCCCACTTTATCTTAAAGAACGCTTCAAATATCTCTCTTTTCATGGTGTACCACTTAGGTCTGCAGATAATCTCCTGCTCCTTATTCCGTCACATTCTTCCACTGCTTATTCGGGTTCTTTTACAGTTCACTCAGCACGATTGTGGAATCAATTGCCTCTTACTATTAGGGAAAGTGCTTCCTTGTCTATTTTTAAGGTAAAATTAAAATCCTGGTACTTGACATGTTATAACAATTAAATCAATCAAATATTTTCTGTTTATATAGTTTTAAGTTATCTAATGTTTTCTAAGTGTGATTATGGTGCTTAGTTTTAAGTAATTTATTGTTTCTTGCTACCTCTTAATATATTTTCTAATATTAAGGTTAGCTGTTAGAGATGGCCTTTGGCAATAAGCTCGCCTTTGCATACTATGTAATAGTTGTAAGCAATAAAGAATATTTTCATTTCATTTCATTTACGCTGTCAGATAGCTGTCATCGAGCTGTCATTAAGCGTGTTTATCTGTAGTTCTCTGATCGTATGCACTTGTATTCTAAAATAACGAAGGCCTTAAGCCGTTTCTTAGTCTAGTTAGACAATTCTAGGCCTGGAATAACCACTCTCTAGACTTACAAGGAATTTTTGAGGTTGTCAGGTTAGGCTGACACACATATTTGCTAAAATTTGTTCCGATATTATGTCGTAAAATTGTGACTGTGAGCAGTGATATCAATTAGGAACATATCTCTGCAATATACGCATTTCGGAACGTACAGTCAGAGTTTAGCAAAAGTAAAACAAAACATTTTCAGCAAGAAGCAGTGCCTCTGCCGGAGATTAGAGAATAGGACGACGATACCAACAACTATAACTTATATAGTAGCTTGTATAGCTTGGGAAAATGAGTAAACTCGGACTGGTATATTTATTTACCCACATTTTGAAAAGTCGAGTCGACCGGTATTTCGCATATAAGTGTTAAACTCAGGTTAAGGGCTTCGGTCCAAATACAACGAGTAGAAAGTTTGAGTGGAGCTACCGCAATCAAACTCGCTGCGAGATTTGCGTGCTCGCCCTGCGGAGCAATACTCACCAAATGTATAACCCGGTAAAATATCCCGACCGGTCGAGTCCAGCTGGTGCAGCGTGTTGTTGCGGGCGCGCCATAGTACCGTCGCGCGCTCATCTAACTCACGGGCAATCAACGGCCGCACCTTCACAACTACTTTGATGTTGTCGCTCATCTTGCCCTAGTCGACCACATCCTCGCTTTGCACTTTACACAAATACAGTAACGGTGGAGCAGCGTTGAAAGATTATATGCTACTCTGAAAGCGCAGCAGCAGCAAAGCACGAGCATGAAGCGCGAGCGAGCGAGCCCAAAACACGAGCAAAAACGAAAAATAACCGATTTGGCAGGTTTAAAAAATACAACGATGACAGTTAGGTCGCGGTCCGATTTGAACCATCGTTACCAAAGCACGCTCAAAACTGGTCCGATTCGCGCTTAAAGCCCTCAAAAGGGCGTGCCGTGAACGGTATGACGTCATCGCTGCGTCGTGCAATGCCGTACCGTACACAGTCCCTTTAGTCCAAATTGGGTTGACAGTGCTAACTGTGCAGTTCAGAGTGTTAAATGTTCAACAATCAACAATTTGCAAGCGGATAACTATTTACTAACATTATGTGACAATGAGAGTGTTGAAGAAGGTGATTTTGAGATGTTGATAGACATAGAATTTGGCTAACAGGCGAAATAGTAGTAGAACGATAATGGAGAGAGCGCTTATTTTTGGACTATTGCACGTGGTTACGTAGTTACTGCAGCTAAAGGGCGAGTGAAAGCGGTGACGCGCTTTATTTTGTATTCTGTGTCCTCTACTTGCAGCATCAAAATCAAACTTGCCGCGCGATCTATGGCTGCCGCTGACAGCGCTCACAGATTTGCCCTGAGCACCGTAAGCACTTGAACAATGACGTCGAGCACTGTCAGCGCGTTTCGGACCAACTTTTGAGGTAGGGCTGTGTGTGCAACTGTCAATGTCACTTTTTGACATTTCTAAAGCGTAGTCTATGGGCTTTCTACCATGTTTTTTCACAAACCGTTGAAGGTCCCTCATTTGAAAATTCAAGTTCAGCTGAGAGCAATTAATTAGATTCCAATTTAAGGTGAACTGCTACAATTAATGTAATTTGATCCATGTTTGTCGTTTTGTTTCCGTAAGCCCGTACAAAAATGATCCTAATCGTTTGTAATGTTTGCAGATTTGAGCGTGCAATCTGATTCGGGACGCTTCAAGCTGTGTAATCGTCGTTTACAGTTCATATTGGAATGCGCACTGCTATGGTACGAATAACGCTGAAACGCTGATAGGGTGGTTACAGTTGGTCCAAATCGCGCTGACAGTGCTCAAAAATGTAACATCGTGGTCCGATTTGAACTTTTTTTAATATTTATTGTTTTAGGAACTAAGGGACTCGACTTTGGGCATACATCACAGTTTGGTGTTCTCTGTATGCATCTCTGTTTAATGGAGTATGTCGGATCGGAGCCTCATAATAGGGATTCATTCTGCTTATTTATTACGACTGGTGGCGAGCTCAACTAAAAGATTTGTCAAAACTCTCAAAAACCTTACAAAATAAAACAGAATAGATATGAACATTTTATTTACTTAATCATGTAATTGAAATTACTTAATTTGCTCCATGTTGATCCGAAAATAAATTATTCTTAATTATGCTAATAAAACGAAATCGTGGGAAAGATAATGACAATATGTAATAGTAAATTACATTTTCGACGTTTTTACGGTGAGGTCGCTTATGCGACATCTTTAATAGGCTTTGAGTTTACTTGTCCATTATATCAATGTCAGCACGTGAGAGCTTCGATGCCATGAACCAAGGCTGTCCGGAATTCCTGTTTATAAAGTCCTGAACCAAATGCCTTTCTCTAACAATCTTCTATAAAAATGTTCTCTCCAGAAGTTGTAGCATTCGATTTTCCTTTTTGACACAAAATCGTCAGGTTTACTAATTAAGATATTATCACATGCAACCACTCGATTTGCCAACTGGTCAACTTTTTCATTTCACATGTGATAAGATTTCAACTTTTTCATTTAACATGTGATGAGCTTCATTGAAATACCACATCACTGCCCTGGGATTGTATAAGCATAAATAACTTCAGGATTTCAAAGGCGTCATGTCTGCCGCACGGGGGTCGTGCAGAAAATTTTTACTTACGTTACTGAAATCATGTTACTGATAAGATGTAAAAGTGTGCGCCTCTGGCGCCAACGTGAGTAAACAATTTAACACCGTTTCGCCTTGTTGGCAAATCGGTGACACGTTCTAAGATGCTTTGCCCAATCTTTCTCTTTTATATCGCTACCCGCTCAAAGCCTCATCCTGATTTGGAATCACTCAATGCATCTTTGATCAAAGCAGACATACATATTGATATGGACCACGTTCGTGCCGCCATAGTTGCCTGACCCCGCAGGTTTAAGGCAAAATCGCTGGGGTCATTTTGAATAAGCTTAGTTAGCATTTGCATTAATATATTCATAAGTTCCTTTTGGTAAATAAATCTATCATGTATAAATTATTTCACAACAAACATGTGATAGAACTCCCGGCTAGAAAAAATATGCTTTCAAAATAATAGAATGAGATTTTTTTAAGTTATTGTTTTTATTAAAATCAGCCTCACGATTCCTTTGAATGTTTTTCGCTATTTCTTATATTTTTTGGAATATGCCAAGAAGACAAAGCTAAAAAAAGCCTGTATTTTTAGAATATTCACAAATTTGTCAGTTAGTTAAGTTTTATTACACTATCTATTATTTTTCTTTGCTACAGCCCCGGCTGGGCAGAGACAATACTTTAGGTATCGGATTTGGTAACTACGCACCGCTGGCGCTTGCAATGGAAGAACCGCTCGCGCCGAAGTCGTCAGTCAGTACATACCTTACATGATTTTGTAATATCCGTAAGGTAAACTTGTAGAGAAGGCCATTTGGTATTAAGCGTTCCTTTTTGAAATGTTTTTTGTTTAAAACGAGCAAATAAATAATATTTTAAATTTTAGTTACACTTTATAGAATTATAACAAGGATTGGACAATTTATTTATGCATTCTCTAGCAGCTTCTGTGGCGGTTTTACAGTCCTAATTTAAACGAATTCGGACGGTTAACGGCTGACCTTCCTGCTCGAGATACACTGCCAACCATTATCGGACGGTTGGTTGCCCTTTGTTTTTGCTTGCTCAGGCATCGAAACCATTGCCCGATGATTGTCCATTATTTTTGTCATTCGAATGGCCAAGATCATTTTATGACTTGATTTGGCCCCTTACTTCGCAGGATTGTCATTTTGAGATGGTCACTGGTTGACAATGACATTGACAGTTTACTCTATTAAAATTTCTTATGTGGAGGACTAATCTGTGCCACATGCCAAAAGAAAGCGGTACATGTGGTCTTGTTTAGAATAGGTAAACTTGAGTATTAATTAATTCATTGTGAATAAAACTTAGCACGGATAGTGATTCCAGTCATATTACAAGATGCAGCACGATGATGTAAGTTGCATTTTTAAGTTAGGTTAAGTAAAATGTATTTGAGGTTGTACGACATGGAAGCATTGTAATCGCTGTTCTTGAAAATAACCATAAAAGTCTTTGTTCTGGACATTCGTCTGAAAGTTCTGTCCAATGTCCGAAAAAACTTTTCTGATTATTTTCAAGTTCTCATTACAATGCTTCAATGTAGATGTCATCGTCCAACCCCTATATAAATGTATAATGAGATCATTGTAATGTCGCATTCACAAAAATAAATAATCAGGTAACACATAATAGCAATACTACACATTACCTAACCTAAACTTTGTTGTGGAAGACACCAAAATCTAAAATAAATGTCTCGTTTCGAGTTCAATTAATGCATATTATAAAATGAATACTTACGTTAAAGGAAATCTTAGTCAGCATTAATTACGCAGCGGTAGCTACATGGCAGCATGTATTGAGCTTTGGGATTGTATTTGAATGAAGCCCCTAGAAAATAAAAAAAATACCTACTAAAAACCTCAAAAACATACGTTTCCGCGACATGAAAAGTTGCGGAAACCAAAAAAAATCGCGTTTCCGAAAATCAGAAATCATGCTTGAGAAAGCTAACAAAATGGCGTCGGTATCTTGTTTGTCCGCCGCGAAGTAAACCGGAAGCGAGTTGCCCACTGTTAACACTAAAAACAGCGACGCAACACAGAACACAAAGCATAAACTAATGTATCTAACCTAACCTAACCTACACCGCCGCCGCCTGCAACGCCGGGGGGCGGCGACACGGACATGCTCAATACGTTAAACACAAAGAGAAAACGATAACAGATCACCGCACAGTACAACCAAAGGGCGACTGAACAGTCGACTGAACAGAATATAGGGAGACTGAATCGATTGCATTGATCAATCCAAACCTACTGCACAACGTGTATTGCCACTATATCATACTATAATTACCCCGACCTATTCTTTTTATGTATTATGGTTTTTGGATCTATTTCGAAAGCCCAACCTAGTGATGTTGGTGGCTACGCCGAAATACTCGCTTGGTCGGCCCCTTCGCTTAAGCGACCGCACTCGTACTGCTCACTACGCTCGGGACCTCCTGCGCGAGCTTTCGTCTCCGCACTTCTAAAAAACACTCTAGGGATGACGCACACCAACATGTAATGTCGGGGCGGCTAAGTCGGTTTTGAAGCAATTTAAATACCAAGTGATAATTACAAATTTATAGGAAAGTTTGAATTTTTTTTTAATATGAAGGAATTGTTTCCGCACTATAAGATTTTCATGGGTAGGTCCTAGAAGGTCGATCTTTCATCCTATCCATCCAGCTAGCTTCAAATCCAGGGGCTTTATACAAATACACAGCCTGAGCTTTTCATATTTTAACCTCAAATCAATTTTATCTCTCATTCTGTGTGCTTAGCAAAATGAGGTCCATATTATAAATACTCAGTTCCCGGAAGCTAGAAATGGCCTGCAAGATGAAATTATACAGGTGAATTTTTATGAAATAGAATTTACCTTTTTTCAATGTAATTTCTTGTCACAGGTTGTGTGGGCGATCATAAACAAGACACACTGCTCTCACAAAGTCACGTAAGTAATTCAAGCTTCTTATATTAGTTTTATAATGGGAATAAAACCACAAACTATTTCATTGCAACTTTTTGGGTTTCTTCTTTTTTTTTCCTTTATCTAGAAAATTTGCGTTTGGTCTAGTTTTATGCATTGCGTAAGTTCCTTTGACCTATCTGGGGGATTGTTTTAATTTTCTTTCTTCTAATGGCACCTGACAGATCTCAGAAGTATTTACTGATATTATAACAACCAATGTTTTGGTCGGTATTTTATATATCCCTTGTAAGAACCCTTTGACTGGAACACCCTTAGCGAGGCCATTTGCACGGCAATCATGTCTGTGATTCTAGGTTTCCCATTGATCGTATCTGTTCCGAAAGCCTCTCTTTCCTTAACTGTTTATTAAGTTTTTCCCGCAATAAATTTGCAGCACAAAAACACAGCACTTCTGCCGCAATGAGTACAACCTTACGGGGCTCTGCAGCCGCGCGTCTTGTCCTCTTGCCAACAGCAAGTACGCGACAGTGCGGGAGGAGAATGGAGTTGTTTATCTCTTCATGAAGACCGCTGAAAGGTTAGCGCCTAGTGCAATATTTGAAACATTTGCAAATTAAATGAAATATTTATTTTTGTAATATGGCTACCAAATCTGGAGCCCCTTTTACTTTCAAAAAGGTATTTGTCTACTGGATAGAGTGCAGAGGCACGCAGCAAAGATGGTGGCCTCCTTAAGAAATAAATCATACGAGAACCGTCTAGAGGCTTTGGGCTTCACAATGCTGAAGAAATGAAGACGTAGTGGCGATAGATAGTGTAAATATGTAATGTGCCAATAAATGTATACCGTAAAATAATAATAATATAAACATTCTCAACTCTTTAACAGATTTTTTATTTTTTTTTATTTTGCTTAACAGAATTGTAATTTGTGTGATAAGTTATGCATGTTTTTCCCCTTATGATTATGTATGTGTCAATATGCAGTTTTATCACATGTGACATTTTTAAAATCACATATTTATTTTTAACATTAAATTACGTTAACATTGAACATAAAAATTGATCTCACTGATGTGCAATATGTTAATCAAGCCACAGGTAAATGTCAACCATGCTTGGAAAGGTTTAATGAGTTAATTAATGCCTTTCTAAATAAAACTACAGTACAATACATATCATTTCTACATAATTAAACTGATTATACTCTATTAAATGTTTTATGTATCAACACATTTCAAGTTCATAGTTTCAGTGTCATTTTATTTATTACCTCTAGCGATAACTGAGGTTGTTATTAATCACAATACGTTTGTGATTAATAACAAACTCAGTTAGTTTTCTTGTATTTTTGTGTTTAAACTGCAAACTAGTTCATAACACATAGTTGATAGATACCTACTGCCCATAAAGAACCATAAAATAACATGTTGGTGAAGAGCAAACTCTTGACTATATTGATATGTTATTGTGAAAAAATTGTTAATCTTATCAAAATTATTCTCGTGTAAGAAGCCATCATATTTACCTATTGGGTTTGTTTTGTTTACAAATAATTACGAAACACATTAATCATCTGTTGGTCTGTCCACGAACATGTTTACTATTTATTATAATTCCTTGAATACAATTTTTTTACATGTAAATAATTGAATTCATTTGTGCATTATATGATATGGTTGTTGTCTTTTCCAGGGTAATGTTTCCTGCAAAACAATGGGAGAAAGTAAAGCTTTCTCGAAATTTCGAGAAGGCAATCCATCAGATCAATGAGAATCTGCTATACTGGCCGGGCTTTATCAAGTCTAAATGCAAGCAGCGATTCGTTAAAATAACACAGTACCTTATACGTATGCGGAAACTGAAACTACGGAGAGTGTAAGTATTGATGCTTCCAAAATTGGCAATAAACTGAATTGAGTGGTGTAAAATGTACATATACATAGCACAGGCGATCTTCCCAGTCAGACGACCGCTTAAGGTAGATTCCACTAACATCTTTACTGAGCAGTTTCTTTTGAGTGATCTACTCGATAATATGTGTTTCGTAGGTGATCACTAAACAAGCAATAAAGTTGTAACTTGCTTGGGCAGGCCTTTTACATCCCAAAATTTAAAATAAATTGAAACCAACTCAGTGTTTATGTAATGATTTAAAGATGATTTTGAACGCAGAAAGGAGCTTGTGCCAATACAACGTAAAATCGAGCGACGCGAGAGGCGACGCGAAGAGAAGGCGCTGGTGGCCGCTAGAATTGACAACGCTATAGAGAAACAACTGTTGGAGCGGCTGAAAAAGGGAACAGTACGTACAAGGAATTCCACCTAATATTGAATTTAATTATTATGTTTGCTGATAATAAAATGTTTTGCACTTTCATGTTGTACTTCCACACTACGACAAAACAATGCTGTCAGCTGCGGTTGCACCTTCATAAAAGCTCAACATATATGGTGCCAGGAGAAACCGTTAATTTGAGTTGTGAAAACAATAATTGATGTGGCATTTTGTATAACCTCGTGTCAATCTTCGGCAAACTTGATTTTCGAACAGTGACATCTACATTTCGAAGTTTAGGAATTAGATTTTTTAAATCAGCAAAAACCATTTGATCAGAAATTAAATTTAAGCATGGCTAACACATTTCAACATTGCTGCTAGAATACCAAAAAGAATACATTTTTTATTTTTGAATTCACAAATCATTTCAGTACAACGACATCTACAATTTCCCCCAAATGGCGTTCGACTCGGCGCTGAAGGCGGAAGAGGTGTCGGACGAGAGCGAGAGGGAGAGCGAGCGGGAGAGCGAGAGCGAGCAGGAGAAGGAGATGGAGCCAGAGCTGGAGAGAGAACTGGAGAGGGCTGTGGAGGAGACCGACCAGTTTGTGGAGGCTGACAGTGACATGGACTCCGATGAGGTAATGCCATTTTTAAAAGTGGGAATGTTGCAAACTAGGTTTTAATGACCATCTAGTCATCATAATTAATCGTAATCAGATGAGGAATGGTTGTCGAAAAAGTTATGTATTTAACTGAACAGAAGAATCTGTTAAGGGGGTGTGTAGATGAGGCCACGGTTTATTGGTACATTTTCGGCTGCAATTCCCAAAAAATAGGACATTGACAACTATATAGGGGCGAACTATCTAATACAGCGTTTCCTAGATGGTCACGACCTGGTTTTGAGCCATGGAATAAAAAATACCAGGTCATGAATCAGATCAGTTCAATTCAGAGATGAATTGTTTAAAATCCACCTTATGTCAGTACATTTTTGCCCATATTTACAACATGTTAATATAAAAATACTTTTTAAATTTCAGGAGAGTGAATCCGGAAAGAAGGAAAACGTTGAGCTGGATAGTGAATTTGAGTCTGAAACGTCAGATATTGAGGTATGTAATATGTAGCTTATTTTAAACATATCCTGTTTAATCTATGCACAGAAACCAATTGGTTTAAGAGCAACACTGTCTCGCCCCTTCTATGAATTGAACTCAAAGAGTGCGATCGTTTTTTTTTCCTACCTACCGTAAGAAAGGCGATGGACAGCCTGTCACCAGAAAAACATTTCTATGTGGGCTTTTCTATTACCCACGATCTAGGCAAGCTATAGGAGTCCCAAGTGAGTTAGAATTACAACTCCAAAATGGGTGGCTTTGAGTCTACGAGTTCTAAAGATGTCGTTTCACTTAAGGATATCAACGTCAATGTATGATACAAATAACGATTGCGGCTCACTTAAAATGACATGTTCAAACATTCATTAACTTAGAAGTCTCTTCCTCCAATTGAGCCACAATTTCATATTTGTTATAGAGAAGCAGTCAAAATCGAATAGGCGTTTTTATACACATAAACCTGTATTAAGAAGTATGGAAATACTCTATCAATTTTAATTTAAATTTTCGTCAGCCTCGGTTGCCCGGTAGCGTGACGCCTTGCGATTCGATAAGCTTGGTGAAGTACCTCTGAGCGCAGTTAGGTTCTCGATGGGTGACCATTTTTAACCGTTGAGGCTAGCAGTGGTTCGGATTTCACATAAAACTGTAGGTCCCCGACCGGGTTGGTATCATCGCATTGAATGAACGATGGTCGAAGCGGCAATGAAATTTGTCCTTGTTTTCCATCCAGTTCAATTTAGCCGAGCAATATAATAGTTTGTTAGGCTAATATCTGACGGTCAGTTTGGTATTAGCCATCCATGTCCAGTTACATAACAAAAAAATGCGGTTTCGACCAAATTTTTGATCTTGGTGCCTACTAAATAGTAAGTAGGGTTTTGCTACAATTTTACATGGGTTTTATGCGTTACATAACTCACATTCGATTTAAAGAGATGCATATCAGCATGCCTATGAGAATCAAAATAAGGCTGCTAGTACACATCCATTTCGTAATCACCTTTTTAAAAACTACAATTGCTAAATCTGTCTTGCCACTGAGAGTGTTGGTGCTTAGTTATCAGAACTGCTTAGATACCATACAAAATATAACTAGAATCTTTTATTCGTTACATTATATGCAAAAATATAGGAATTATGGACAATTATAAACTTTACAGCCTCACCTTAAAAATATCAAAACTGTTGTGCCTGTCAAGTTTGATTTACGAGTTTTTAGATGAAAGATTTACTCAGATGCAGTTAGAATAAGGTTCTGAGGAAAAGAAGAGTTTGATTTAGGAGTTTTTAGATGAAATATTTACTCAGATGCAGTTAGAATAAGGTTCTGAGGAAAAGAAGAGTTTGATTTACGAGTTTTTAGATGAAAGATTTACTCAGATGCAGTTAGAATAAGGTTCTGAGGAAAAGAAGAGTTTGATTTACGAGTTTTTAGATGAAAGATTTACTCAGATGCAGTTAGAATAAGGTTCTGAGGAAAAGAAGAGTTTGATTTACGAGTTCTTAGGTGAAACATTTACTCAGATGCAGTTAGAATAAGGTTCTGAGGAAAAGAAGAGTTTGGTTTACGAGTTTTTAGATGAAAGACTTACTCAGATGCAGTTAGAATAAGGTTCTGAAGAAAAGAAGAGATTGATTTACGAGTTTTTAAATGAAAGATTTACTCAGATGCAGTTAGAATAAGGTTCTGAGGAAAAGAACAGTTTGATTTACGAGTTTTTAGATGAAAGATTTACGCAGATGCAGTTAGAATAAGGTTCTGAGGAAAAGAAGAGTTTGATTTACGAGTTCTTAGATGAAAGATTTACTGAGATGCAGTTAGAATAAGGTTCTGAGGAAAAGAAGAGTTTGATTTACGAGTTTTTAGATGAAAGACTTACTCAGATGCAGTTAGAGTAAGGTTCTGAAGAAAAGAAGAGATTGATTTACGAGTTTTTAGATGAAAGATTTACTCAGATGCAGTTAGAATAAGGTTCTGAGGAAAAGAAGAGTTTGATTTACGAGTTTTTAGATGAAAGACTTGCTCAGATGCAGTTAGGATAAGGTTCTGAAGAAAAGAAGAGGTTGATTTACGAGTTTTTAGATGAAAGATTTACTCAGATGCAGTTAGAATAAGGTTCTGAGAAAAGAAGAGCTTTTGTTCGTCTTTAAACAAATTTAAATGTGATTGACCAGCACAAAGTATGAAACGATATATTATAGGTTATGGTTTTTTTGATATTTTCTTTCCCACGACTTCTTTTCATTAGCATAATTAAGAACAATTTATTTTCGGTTTAAGCTGGAGAAAATAGGGTTATTTCAATTACATAGAATCGAGAAAATAAAATTTTCGAATCTATTCTGTTTTATTTACAGACTTCAAAAAAAGGAGGAGGTTCTTAATTCGTCGGATAATTTTTTTTTGTATCATTTTTTGATTCCCCATTTAAGCATTGATTAAACTCACTTAGATTAAGTCCAATATAAAAATGGACAGGAATAACACCAAAACAAAGTTATGACGTTTCCTGGGGAATAGTCCCTCACACTGATCAATCAACCATATAAACTAGTTTGTAAGTATCAAAGAAAGAAAAACTTATTTTTTTATTTATCATGGTGGTGCCAATCCAGACTGGTTTCGCCCCACCACCATCAGTTTATTTGAAATTTTCGGCGATTTGGGGACGGTCATTCATTGTTTATTGTTTATTTATCATCCATAGGCAGTACACTGCACTCGGATTTGTCATATCTTTTATTTGCGTTATTCGAAAGCATATTGTGTAGCAATTGTCTATTGACTAACCTACTAACTCACCACCGTCGTATCTCTCAGCCCGTGTGCCTATAAACAGAGGTCTACATGAAGTTAATTTGTTTGATTGCAGGACATCACAACGAAGCATGCAGTGACCAAGAAGAAACCTCACGTAGAGATTGAGTACGAAGTGGAACCATCTGCGTCTAGAAAAAAAATTAAACATTAAAATTTGTTTTCATTATTTAACTATGTTGTTTGCTTTAATGAACACTTTATCTATAAATATACCATAGAAATAGGATGTGCGCGCATGCTAGGTCTATGAAATATACAGACAGGTAGTCTGTGTATTTACATGTGGTCTGTATGTTTGTAGATTTTAGTTTCTGTCGCAGATAACATATCACCTTGTTTTAATTGCCAGGAACTTCCTTATGCTGCATGGCATGGAACTGGATTGAATACAGGAACAGTTGCAGCTTCGACCATTGTTAATTCAATGCGATGGTGCCAGATTTCGAATGACAAAATTTTTAAGAGCTTTAGGTTAGGATTTTGGCTCAGTATGCTAAATTAAGTACATGTAAGTGGGACTTATGGGTTGTGAGGCAGTACCGGACTTGTTTGGGGGTGGTCGCTGCCTGCACTTGGTCCCATATTGTATTGTCCTTTGTACAACACCCCCTCAGTTCTTGATACCCTAGCCAGCCAATGTCTATTAAGGAGATGAGGTGGCCCCGGTGTCTGCAGACCTGCGCAAGAGATGTGGGCAAAGCAGCAGCACCCTCCGTCGTTCGCTGAGCACGTTGCATCATGCAGGCCTTGCACAGAGAACTATCTTTAATTCGTTCATAGTTAGTTTAGTAAACAGGGACCCGTCATCGAACCTACGAATTTTCTCAGTTTTGCCCTATCCAGCCTCACAAGTTTCCGGGCCAGTCCTTTGCTTAGGGTAGGTAGACTGCCTGCAGTCTAGGGAATGTAACTACATGGATGACTCATACCAAACTAAACACACCTAACATTTTCATTGCCGCTTCGACCATCGTTCATTCGATAGTTCATCATTCAATGCGATGGTACCAACCCGGGCAAGATTAACCCTACCACCTAGTAAGTAAGGAAGGGGACTTACAGTTTTATGTGAAATCCGAACCACGCCCAGCCGGAACGGTTGAAAATGGTCACCCACCCAGAACCTAACCGCGCTCAGAGGTGCTTCACCAAAGTTAATCGAATCGCAAGGCGTCGTGCCACTGGGCTACCGAGGCTGACGTTTTTTGTTGGTGCGTTCTTAGCATGGTGTATTTAGTATTTTTTCTGTAATTATAAATTATTTAAAAGTGAGAAATATGGGCACCCAATAAAATGTACCTGTTCAAGGAATGAGTGTATCCCTCCTAGCAACCTTCCCACCCCGCCGCCGACGGGCCCCCCCCCGCGCGCCGCCTGCTGGTTATGCGCGCGGGACGTTCATCCGGTTCGTCCGCGCGCGCTCCGATATTCTAATAATAGGCGGGAGCTCGCGACGCATTTCATACGCTCGCATTATTTGCGGCCTCCCAAAAACCCACCGTTTCATGAATACAGCACATTACGATAAATATTTAGCGAAAATGTTGAACTAACCTAACGAGGTATAAGAATAAGGACTGGAACTAATATGTAATCACAGAACTCCCTCAGATCTTTCTTCCTTCAGATATTAATCTCGTCTTTATGCATGTGTACGTCTCTTATGGCGTACCTTTACATATTACTGACGTCTGCTGTAGAGCAACCAGCCTCGTAACGGTGCTGGATGGTCGCTCGCTGCCGCGTAATGCGTTCCTAGCAATGGTTCCTTCTTTCAAGTTGAAACAATTACTGAACAAGCAGTTAAACGCATAATAACTTGTTACATTTGGTTTGTAACTATTCTTAAAAAGCATTACTTATATTTAACAAACACAGAGTGTTAGCTTACTTCTTTCGGACGATACTGCGCCGGACTAGGCGCAAAGGGCTATAAATATGTGCAACTATAAATATCGGTCGCCAAAGATGCGGGGCTGCGTACCGCCCCTTCGCGCCCCCCGTGGCGCGGGGGTTGCTTCGCGGAAAGCAGCCGCGGTCGCATCAGTCGGTTCGGAGGCCTCGCGCAAGCGCATGTTAATACACGATCCATAAGTATCCACAAAACAGTATTTTATTTAATAGTCCCAGTCACTGAGTCCCATAATAGCACTATAACGGTGCAACTGGTGACCCCGACGTGATTCATAATAGTGAAGTTAAGTGTGGACACAGTGTTTTAGTGACTTTTGATACGTAAAAAGGACTTGTTTTTGTGTTATGGCGAACGACGGGGAACGCGCAGTACTTCCCGAGCAGGTTGTAGCAGGCAGTCTGGCAGCATTGTCGGTGTCCAGTCGGTAACCAGAGTTTTGGCGGCAACAGCCAAAACTGTGGTTCGTGCAGTTCGAGGCAATTACAGCCTCGCAGAGGTTGAGCGACGAGCAACGGTGGCAAGGTGTGATTGCCAAACTCCAACTCCCCGACCTGCAGCAAGTGAGTGATCTGCTTACCGCACCTCCGGCTGAGCGGAAATATGAGGCGTTAAAGGCACGTCTCATATCGGTGAATGCAGATTCGGAACTTCGGCAGTTTCAAAAACTTATTGGAGAGATGCAGTTGGGTGACCAAAAGCCCTCACAGCTCCTGCGTCGCATGCGTGACCTCGCCGGTACGAAAATAAGTGACGACGCCCTCAAGTTCCTGTGGGCGGGGCACCTACCGACAGCCGTGCGCACCGTCCTCGCGGTCAGTGACAAGGATCGGTTAGAAAAATTGGCGGCGATAGCAGATAGCGTGCTTGAGTCGACCAGGCACAACGAACGAGCACAGGAGCTCGCGCCTCTTTCCAGCACAGCACCATTGCAAGTCATGCAGTCTGCTACACTGAATTAACGGCACAGCTAGCTCGTGTCTCGGCAGAGATAGCGTCAATGCGAGACACGCGTTACAGTCCACGTCCGCATCGCAACCGCTCACGGAACCCTGCACGCAGATCTCACTCTCGTTCGCGGACTCCTGCACCTGAGCGACCGGCGGACTGGCTATGTTGGTTCCACTACAGGTTCCACGCGAAGGCCAACAGGTGCGAGCAACCGTGCGCCTGGAAGGACCAGTCAGGAACCGCCCAGTCGGGAAACTAGTCGCGGTGCAGCCTGAGGCGGAGGCATGCACAATGGAAAGTTCCAAACGCCTCTACATCACGGACAGAAACTCGGGCATAAGCTTTTTGGTGGATTCCGGAGCTCACATTTCGGTGTTACGAGGAAGCAGAAGCCCGCCGACCGACTACACCCTATACGCAGCCAATGGAACGATAATAAACACGTATGGCGAAAAAACTATGACTCTGGATCTCGGCCTGCGCAGAAATTACATGTGGAAGTTTACTGTGGCGGACGTGCGAACACCCATATTAGGCGCCGATTTTTTAGCATACCACAACTTACTGGTGGATCTAAGAATTCGACGACTTATCGACGGGACGACGGAACTTCACGTCAAAGCGGTCATAGTTACATCAAACCAACCGACGATCAAGACAGTTTGCTCCAGTGATCCGTTTGCCGACATTCTTGCTTCCTTTCCGAATGTAACAAAGCAAACCGCTTTCGGGAAGGAGGCCATAAAACATAGTGTCTAGCATTACATCGAGACAACAGGACCCCCAGTACACAGTCGCCCTCGCCCCTTAGCGCCGGATAAATATAAAAAAGTGAAGACGGAACTTGAAGCAATGCTCGAATTAGGAATTATACGACCCAGCAAGAGCCCGTGGTCATCGCCTTTGCATGTCGTTGATAAAAAAAATGGGGACATTAGAATAGTAGGCGACTATAGGTTGCTAAATGCGAAAACTATCCTAGACGCCTACCCAACGCCCCGGCTTCTCGATTTCACTTATCTGCTGCACAAGAAAAGGATTTTCTCGAAGATTGACTTAACAAAGGCGTACCACCAGATACCTATTCGTGAACAAGACATCCCAAAGACCGCTATAACCACCCCGTTCGGATTATTCGAGTATACACGCATGTGTTTCGGCCTTAAAAATGCAGGCATGTCGTTCTGCAGATTTATTAATTCTGTTCTACAAGGCTTGGACTTTGTATTTTCATATGTGGACGATATTTTAGTCGCATCCGAGGACGAAGATACACACAAAGAACAAATAAGGGAAGTGTTAAGACGCCTCGATGCATACGGAATAACAATAAATACGCAGAAGTCCGAGTTCAATAAAACTCGATTGTCATTCCTCGGTTACGACGTTTCATCGGAAGGCATCGCTCCGCTACCTGAAAGGGTCGAAGTGTTGAGCAATTACAAAAAACCCGCCACTGTACTCGAACTGCGTCGCTTCCTGGGAGCCATAAATTTTTATAGAGAATGCCTACCAGATGTTGCAACCCATCAAGGGCCACTAAATAAATATTTGGTGAGTTCGAAAAGGCGAGACAAAACGCCCATACAATGGACACCAGAGGCGGATGTCGCATTCGAAAAATGCAAGGAAGCAATTAAGAATGCGTGCATGTTGGCACACCCTGCGATAGATGCGCAGCTAAGTATCATGACCGATGCGAGTAACGGTCAGATCGGAGCTGTACTAAATCAACTAACAGCGGAAAAGGGGCAACAGCCATTAGGTTTTTTTAGCAAGACGCTCAATGCTACGCAGCAAAAATATTCAACTTACGACCGAGAACTATTAGCTATTTATATGGCCGTCAAGCACTTTCGGAGACTCATTGAAGGACGCGACGTAAAGGTCTATTGCGATCACAAGCCTTTAACGTTCGCTTTCAAAAAGAACGTTACTCAAAATGACACTCCGAGAAGAATCCGACAGTTGGACTTTATAGCACAGTTTGTGTCGGCGATAGAGCACGTTTCGGGCGAAAGTAACCCTGTCGCAGATTTTCTTTCACGCATTGAAGAAGTAGCATGTGCTAGCCCAATCGACTACGAATTATTAGCCAAGGCGCAGCAGGAAGACGATGAGTTGAGAAACCTCCTTTTACGGGAGACCTCGACTCTGCAACTAGTGAAAGTCCCAGCGTTAAATTTAAATATATATTGTGACGTCATGGATAGAAAGACTAGGCCATACCTCACCAAAGATTTTCGTCGTCAAGCATTCATGACCATACATGGCTTAGCTCACCCGGGCGTGAGAGGAACCCGCCGACTGGTTAGAGAAAGATTTTTTTGGCCTGGAATGTTAAACGATGTCAAGACATGGACCGAGACGTGTATACCATGCCAGAAATCTAAGGTATCACGACACACTAAATCGCCACTTGGACAATATGAACCATGCGAACGGTTCCAACATCTTAATGTGGATATAGTCGGTCCACTCGTGTCATCAAGAGGTTACAGGTATGCAGTTACAATGGAAGACCGAACCACAAATTGGCCTGAAGCGGTGCCGGTCAATGACATGTCGGCTGAAACTGTTGCGAGAGTCGTTTACGAACATTGGATTGTTCGATTCGGCTGTCCTCTACGCATAACCACTGATCAAGGCCGAAATTTCGAGGCTGAAATATTTCAGAGCTTGGCAAAACACATGGGTATCAGAAAGTTGAGGACAACCAGCTACCATCCTCAGTCCAATGGGCTCATAGAAAACTTTCATCGCACTATGAAGGCAGCCCTCATGGCGCGCGGAGATAGTGAGAACTGGGTAGAAGAGTTGCCGTCAGTCCTCTACGGACTTCGAGCTGCTCTTCGAGACGACACCGGTGTTAGTGCAGCCCAAATGGTCTATGGGACATCCCTCAAGCTACCTGGAGAGTTCTTCGAACACACAGCGCAACCTAATCTAGGGGACGAAGGCTATGTGGAAAACCTACGGGAACACATCGGCAGAGTGTCCTCAATACCTAGACGCGAAGCCAGACAGTCGACGGTATTCGTACACCCGGAACTCGAGAGGTGCACGCACGTGTTCGTCAGGTGCGACCGCGTGGCCAAGCCTCTCACGCCTCCTTATGAAGGACCTTACCCGGTGTTAAAGCGTAAGGAAAAATATTTCATCGTGAAGTTTCCAAATAGGGAAGTGGCCATCTCAATCGATAGGCTAAAACCTGCCTTCATGCCGAACACTGAAAAAGTCTTATCTCGCACGGCACAGACAGACATTCCCGAGTCAACCACAAAACGCGCCAGTGTACCTACCCCTAAAGTGAGTGAAAGTGACGATAAACCTTATCACGTTTCTAAATTTGGTAGGAAGTGCAAACAGACAGTTCGTTTCGTGGACCAATAACTTTCGTTTTTCACATCCCAAAACTGTGCACGGTCCCGAGCAGACTCAAGATTTTTTGTGAAGTGAAACAAGTGTTCCTTTGTAACGAAACAATACAGTGGTCAACTGACAATATTGCTCGTGGCTTAAGGATGTAAACCCGAACATTTACTTCTTATCTATATGATTTTATTGTAAAAAGAAACATTGTGCGACAGCTTATATTGTATAACAGAGAGATATCATTGTAATTTTTGTTAAAGTATTAGCGTAGGCAAAAGTCAGTAAGTTGGTCAAGATACCAAACAGAAGTCGCGCAACAAAAGAAAAGGTCCAGGGTAGACGTCGTGCTCAAAGCAGGTAGTCTGTCTGACCGCAACCAGAACGTTTTAATAAGGCGACGCCCGTTATGCTTTTGCAATGTTTATTTTTAACAAGTACTTATGTAATTTGGTAGCGGTAAGCGATAGACTAATTGTTAAAAAATTGGGATATATAGGTTAGAGAATGTAGATGTAAGATAAAAGAAAAGCTAGCATTCAACATTGATTTAAACTTTTTACACACATTTTGTATTAGTTAGTTTTAATGTGTTCTAACCATTTTATTGGATTTAAGTACTTTGGATTTAAGTATTTGTTTTATATTTTATGTGTTTCATGTGTTTTTATCTGATACAGCTTGGTTACTTTTGACCTATTATTGTAACTATCTTCTTATAATTGTATAGTATATTAGTAATTTCTTTTCTTGTACGTGAATAACAAGTTGTTTGTTTGTAATAGATATTTGTATTGTGTCATAGGTATAATTTTACGTGTTAGTGATAATTACTTGCATTCAGATTTTTTGTTAAGGGGGGAATGGTTGCGTCGGACTAGGCGCAAAGGGCTATAAATATGTGCAACTATAAATATCGGTCGCCAAAGATGCGGGGCTGCGTACCGCCCCTCCGCGCCCCCCGTGGCGCGGGGGTTGCTTCGCGGAAAGCAGCCGCGGTCGCATCAGTCGGTTCGGAGGCCTCGCGCAAGCGCATGTTAATACACGATCCATAAGTATCCACAAAACAGTATTTTATTTAATAGTCCCAGTCACTGAGTCCCATAATAGCACTATAACGGTGCAATACTATTACGACTATTGTTGCGAAAGTTTGCACGGATAATTTCATCGTCATCGCCCAACGGCGTGCTGCGCAATTACCCGTATCTGTAGCCCGTAGCTGAGCCTACTCACAGCTACTATCTTTGCTGCCGACGACATTTAGAATACTTCCGACTGGACGACGCGGCAGAGGTCACCTCGCGCCGCGATCCTGATGATGTCCGCAACCCGATTGATGGTGTCGTTACGTTCACATTATTGTATTTGTTTCGTACTTTTACTTACACCAATCCTTTGGATTATACTTTGGGAAAACTTGAGAATGGAAAGCTTTGCCAGCTGCACAGGAGCACGCCGTGCGGTGTGCGCCGCTAGCGGCTGCTCGGCAAACTACCGCCGAGCACGTTTTATTTATTTGACCGACATTGGGCAGGACCGCGCCACCGGCCCTGACCGGTTAATGAAGATCGTCAGCGCGCCACCCCAAAGCGACCCCGGCCCGAATTGCCTACTTACTTGTTAGCCTTAACGATTGAGGGAGAAAACGCCGTATTGCATTTATGTAGATTGTATGGCGCCGTCTCGTTTTCTTCGGTCGATTTTGCTAAGGGCAGATAAGATTCGCTGTGAAGATGAGATAATTGCGACGCCCGCGCGCCCGCGCGCCCCAGCGTTTTGTCCTATTGAGCCAAAGAAGGAAATGTGTAATGTTTAAATGGTATTTGAAGTTATGTTCTTTCTTTTGGCTTTCAATGGCGAATCAATTAATTGCGAATGCATGGTCTATGAAACGGTTGTCGACAAGAATATCGCTCCCCCTTTCCTATAACCTGACGGAAAAAAACCAGTACTGCTTGTCTTGGGCGACATTGATGACGTCATGGCGCTAGCCAGGTAGGTATATCATGCAACCAGAATCTGGGCTTTCGTGGAGGCGGCACGGCGGCGACGCGTTGTTAGGGTTAATGGACAATAGGAAAAGTTCTTTAGAACCTCATCGGGACACAGGCATGTGTGCTCAGGGACACCGTTTACTGCAGCTCTGAACTTCCAGAGTACAACTCTCCGTCCCGACGATCGAGATTCGTGTTTTGGGTAATGTCATGATGGTGGGTACCTATGTATTTAGCCATCCATGTCCAGTTACATAAAAATATATTTCCCTTTGTGTTTGAGATTCGGAGACTAAACGTGTAGTGCACAATCTTTGCTCGGTAATAATTTTGAAATTAAAATATATACGTCCTTATTTTTCGCCTGAAGAGATTTATATAATATTCATACCTATAATACTAACCAGAAATTGTGCACTCCACCCTAAGAATGTGGAATTTATCAAGTGAGCTATCTTATCTGTGTGATCCCGATGCATGATGCAGTACGGTAGCACGGCCGCTGCACTCCGAAATCGGACATCATGAAATCTCCGAGCCTACGGGGTGCGCACGCACGCAACCGTTCGCTCAGTGACCAATTCTGGGAATTCCGGGTTGATGATCAGGGGCATTACAGTGGTAGAGAATTCGCTAGGTGAATAGCAGGTGAGCAGACAAAAAGTGCTTGAATCTGACGTTTTGTTGCATTTCGTACAATGCCAACTACATTTCAGTTCACTTGGCCGAATAACACATCGTTTGACAGTTAGCATGTTAACCTAGTGGCGCGACGCCTTGCGATTCGATAAGCTGGGTTAAGCACCTCTGGGCGTGTATTCTTGGCATTCAGTCATTGCGGATTCAGTAGAGTTAACAGTAATGTCAGTATATTCTTCTTCTGTTAACTCTACTGAATCCGCAATGACTGACTGCCAAGAATACACGTCCTGAGCGCGTTTGGGTTCTGGAATGACCATTTTCAACTATTGAGGCTGGCCGTGGTTCGGATTCCACGTAAAACTGTAGGTCCCTACTTACTAGGTGGTAGGGTTAATCCCGCCCGGGTTCGCACCATCGCATTGAATGAACGATGGTCGAAGCGGCAATGAAAATTGTCCGTGTTTTTCATCCAGTTCATTGTAGCCGAGCAATATAAAGAATGTCCTTACATGGCACCTAGTTCCCATGAGGTGTGTTAGGCTAATATCTAACGGTCAGTTTGGTATTAGCCATCCATGTCCAGTTACTTAAAAAAACAAAATGTAAACTACCTCTTGATTCCAGGAGTGTTGAACAAGGGATTCCAAGAATAGGGCCACTGCTTCAGACCAGGGGCGGAAGAGCCGCAACTTTGATCGAGTCTCGTGGCGCGGCAGAAGAGCACTCCAACTAATTAGACGATCCATCACAACACAAACAGCGGCCGGACGACCCTTCTCCGTGCCCGCGGCCGCCGAGCGGAGCCCTCTCGCCTCACTCGCGCCGACCGGTCAATGGGCTCGCGGATTTGTACGAAGGTGACACGTGTGCGTTCAAAATGGCTGACTCGGGGAGACGAAAAGGCATGTTTACGAACGTTTAATTATTACCTCCTAGCCATTAGCATGCATACAGTATAGACATTGAGAGGGTAATGAGGAGATCGAGTTCCATGCAATGGCTCGTGTCGGTTTCCTCAGTCAAATTAATAAATATTTTTTCTGAAACCTTGCACATTAAACAAACCAACTCTATACGTCTGTACAATCAACCAAAGGTTAAAGGATACACTTCCGGTTAAACGTAAAAATGAATGGTGTTTAAATACAATCTCTGATTCAATTTTGTTAGGGTTTTTTTTACTCAGTAGCTAGTAGACATCCGGAACTATGTTTGAATCTATACTCAACACTGTAATTGTTTCCAAAAGTCAAAGTATTTCGACTGTTCATCTTTTTATTTAACCGAATGATCCTAAACTCTTTGTTTGACTGTACGTTAAGATTGTTTAAAGAAATGCTTAAACAAGAGGGGGCGTGCAGCTACATACAACCAGATTAGCTTTTTCCCTTATTTATTTATCATATCAATTCTGTAGGCGGAAATACATTGATTAAAGATTAACATTAACCTTAAACCTTTTGATATAAATTTGTAGAAGCTTATATATAAGAGGCTGGATATAAGATAATTTATCAAATAAATCTAAACGTACAGACGTAGCTCTTAGTTAATTATATAATGTGCAAGATTTCGGAACAAACATTCCTAATTTCACTGAGGAAACCGGCACGAGCCATTGTATGGAACTCTATCACCTCGTTATCATCTTAAATCTATTGATTTGCGCTGGTAGCACTAATCAGATAAAACCAGTAAATGTGCCAAAATTATATACTTATAGATATGTTATAATTTACATAATAACCCAATACAAATTTAATCCTTATACATAGATACATGTAGAGACGCTACATGGTAATTTAACCATGAGGAACATAAAAGATTACCACATAAAAGTAAAAAGTTACCCCCGAATGTGTAGCCCGGAGAAGGTGTCCTGAACTATTCCGAACTTGCTCTGCTACTTACCTGGACCGAAAAGTTACAAACTAAAAGGTTAAACTAACGGTAGTGCTCTCCCAGCCTTACCTTTGTTTCTTATTGCAAAAATGGAATTGATTAGTTTGTCAGTGAACATTCGGATAAGTAAGGGAAGAGGGAAAAGTTCTGATCCAACCTAGGAGTTGGTTAGAAAATTATTTAGGAAAGCGAATCCGAATAAATTGACGCGTTGCTAGGCACGTCAGATACATTCAAATGCCTGGCAAGCCGAACATATAAAATCCAGACAAAAATGTCTAACCATTTTCTTCTACGCCCTGAATGTAGTGAACGTGTTCCGAATACTGGAATAAAAGTAGTCAAGCCTACTTGGTATTTCCTGAAAATCTACCTCATATACCAAGTACACAAAAAAACTCAAATAACACGGACATTATACAGGTTGGGAGAAAAAGTTATAATTTAGATTGTTAGAAAGTTGACACGGCACAACAAAACTCTGGCCATCGCCGGGCAAAACAAAATCCGACCGCGGCATTCAGCGGCACGGGCATTACGTATTCATGACAGTAAATTATTTCGGGTAAATTATATTATAAACTTCACTAAAATCGTAAGTCGCTTAGCAGAAGCGATTAGAGGATGAATCCAGAGTCAGCCCAAGGCTGTAATTGACTTTGATATCTGCGAGTCCGTACCGACTCGCGGCAGATCGATACGTTCTGAAAGAGATTTGTAAAGCCTATGTAAATGAGGACTTCCTCTCCTCTGCCCGCTGCAGAGACAAAGAAATGTGTCCGTTTAAGCTTTATAAAATGGCCGGTATTACTGGAATACAGAATGTTAAATTATGTAATTCAAAACTTACAGGATTTATTCCCATACTTAGTCATATTATTTTTGTTTTTTTTCGGCTTTTAACTGCAATATTGAAATGTTTGCTGAACTTGGCGATATTGTTTTACATATTTCAATACGGACTTGATTGTTGTTCAAGATATTTTTTCATTAGGAAACTACCTGATTAATTAATGTCATATTTAAAAAAAATCATGTCATAAGTAACCGTCATTTTTTTTAAAGGGAAGCTCCGACTTTGAAAGATGTGACCGGTGAAACCCATGGGCTTTTGAAGTTTGGCGAACCTATGCCGAGTGGGACCCCAGCATGTGCCTCGGGGAAAATACCTCGGAAGTTTAGCGGCCCTATAAGAAAAAGGACTTACAGGATTGGCTGGTTGTATTTCGAGGAATGTCGATATTGAATGTTTGCATTCTCTGCCTTTTGCGCGTTGAGAGATAGTAGAAAGAGGACCAGCAAAACATACCATTCGCGGGCATTGCATCTACCAATTGCGTCACCAGCTGTATATCCATAAATTGGAATTCTATGCCTCCTACTAAGACAGTGTTAAAGATTATACTTACATACATTTAGTTAAACCTTTTTCATTCAGACATTTGACGTTGGACGTTGGAATAAGCGACGTACCTGCTTAGTACGAAATCGTATAATTACTTTTGTTATATCAATGCAACGTGCATTATAGGTTCATAATTCAAAATTCAAAAGTAATTTAATCAGTGATTTTCAGTTGACACAAAGTACAAACCAATTTATCACATCGTCAAAGGGCGAACTTATCGCATGCAGTGATTGATTTGAAAAAATATACATGGTTAAGGTCTACATAATATACATCTTTAGTCAATTACTTTAAATCAGTAGGAATCAAATAATATTCATGAAATCAATGAAATTAAATCAATAAATGAATGATTTAAACAGCACAACAAAATAAGTGAAATAATTAGTAAACATTATTGGAAATACTTCAAGTCATAAAAAATCTTTATAAGCAGCCATTTGTGTGGTTCTCGTTTAAATACGTGAACAGTTTTCACTGATTGCATGTTTAGCGGCAATTTATTGTAGATGGCTTAACCTTTACATTTCAAATGTTGTGGTGCTATGATTGTGCGCTTGCAGGAGGTTATCTTTATTATTTTATTATATATGCAAGCATGCATCTTCAAGCATCGGGCTGAGGGGTGGCAGCGTAAATCTACAAAGGCATTTCCTGGCTTGCTCGGTGGTGGCCGGAGTGGGGGCTCGGTCCCCGGCCTGGGTGTTATCCGGTGTGACACCGTCCCCCACCGCTTCACAATACGTACCACATTCCGTGTTGTGGGGCTGTTATCTGAGACACCATGCACCGGAGAGACGCTATTATGTTTACGAGGTGGCTAATGCCTTTGTAGCTTTAATTATTACCAACATTATTATTATTTGAGGTATTTGAGGGATATTATAGTATTTGAGGTTAAAATATAGAAAATCGTTAGATGTTTTCATATATGGTCATACTGATCACCTGGTTAAGGTGGCCCTTCCCGACGGGACTATCTCATTCGCAGGCACCGTTCAAAACCGAGCTATTGCGCTCTGGGACCTTCTCTGTTTCAAAGAAAAAGACAGGCTCCGTGATCAGAAGGAAAAAAGATGTCCTCAAAGCAGACAATGCGCATAGTGTTTGATTTGGTAAGATTTACGAAAATGTTATTTACAAAACGGCTTCTAGCTTAAAGTAAATAACGACCGCTGTAGTCAGAAATCAAACAAAAACCATTATAAATCTTCATGAAACAAGCTATGACTGATGACTTATATTTTTAAGACGTTTTATTTTATCGTTGAGTAATTCACCTCCAAAGTTATTGTATAAAACGCGCAAAAAAATCGAACTTTCGGGCTTTATGACTTAGATACCAAATACTATTTTACCATGCCAATGGTCATCAGACACGTATTTGATCAAATAAAGCTGTTGTATAATTTTGGATCTCTGACAAGAAATATGCTCATGATCTTTTTTCCACGTTTGTATGACGCTATTTTAAATAATCACTATTTTAAATAAGTAAAATTGTCTTCGGAATCTTTCATACTAGAAAAATATTGGGTCAGGATTAGACATGCCGCCATTGAAAGTCGTATTGTATTATATTACTAGAAGAGGTATGTCGTTTTAGATATACATCCGAGCGGAGCCCGGTAGATAACGAAGCTCAATTTGAGGATCTTGCTAAGAGCTCTTAGAGTCAATGCTCCCAAACCAGGACCATCTTGTCAGAATATCTCGGAAACAGGTTCCAGATGTTCCTATATTACGTCGCCCAGCGAGAGCAGAAAGCTATTGTAGGTATTAATGTGCCCGTTAAGGCCTAAGAAGTATACTTCTTAGGCCTTAACGGGCACATTTCAATGGCTGTTAAATTTGAAGTGACCTCCAATTTATATTGAAAGGAGGTTTGGAATATTCCTTATGCAGCTATTACCTAGAAAAGTGTGAATTAACTCGAATTATTTTTATTAATTAAATGTTTGTAATCGAAGTCCAGTCGCTATTATAATAAAATATTACTGTAGTAAAATATAATCCTAGGTAAAAATTGTGAGCGAGACGCTCGTAATTCCTTAGTTTGTTTGATTATTTGTAACCACGTTAATACATCGTAGATACAGTAATATGTTTACAGCCTTATCATAAGTTAATAAAAATTGCAAATCGTACCAAATTATAAATTAATTGTTGATAATTTATTTATTTATGTATTTATTTAGGAACTCAACCGCTTATATTTACAGACACGTTAACAAAAATCTTATACTAGAATACAAGGCAATTATAAATTTCGACTTGATAATAATAATGTTTTGTAGGTATTTTAACGTTCATGTCATTTAAGTTTTGTGCATTTGATAACATAGTTATACTGAATATTTTCGGGGGAGTAAGTGCATAGGGCGTTTAGGGTAGTGTATGCAAGGGTGTGTGCCTGGGTGTGTGAAGATGAAAGGGAATATTATCATCTTTCATTAATCGTCAGTTCACAAAGTTTAGTAAACTTTCCTGCAAACTGTTCGTTTAAAGCTATTTAACTCTTTATTAACAGTTCATGGCGGGAGTTTATTGAGGAACCTGACGCCCGATATAATACATATATATATTACAAGATGAACAATGTACAGAGGATTTCGAAACATGGGACCCACCGATAAATTCCTCGAAGTCCGGGGAGAAATTGGAGCCTTCCATTACGTTTCCAAACTTATTCCATTACACCTAAGTCACGGATGGGCTCGCGCAGGCCTACAAAGTTGTCAGCACCGGGCAGACAGCTGTTCACCACCTATTACGTGTACAATCAAAGTACTCTTATTTACACTCTGCCATCGACCACAGGGTGCGTCGAGGTCAGCAACGGGCAGAGAGGGACGAATGAGTTTCGATCGCATCTCCTGTCCGTCCATGCTGGCTGCTCCAGAGTCGCCGATGAGACACATTCTAGGCGAAGCGAGTGGAGAGCAGAGCCTGTAGTCCCAGTTGTCACCTAATTTGGCATTAACGGCAAACCGATCGACTGGCGTTTTCAAATGTATGGACAAATTGAAGAGCGCGCGCAGTGGGCATTAATCGAACTAACATTTGCGAGTCCGAGTTTGACTTTGACAGCTTGAAGAAGTAAAACCACAGAATATCTAGTAAAAACTTGTATGTAGTTTGACGTTTGTACTGGAATCAAGCGGTATACCCTATGATGGATCACGTCCTACGGCAGCGCAGAAACCAAATCCGATATAGTTTCGACAATATCAGAGGGTATAGATTCGACCCATCCCCCGAAATATACATAGAGCAGTGGTTCTTAACCTTTTAAGACCATTTGACAAAATGTTTGTCTTGCCATGGACCACCAACTGTTGGAGGCAAGTCCAAGTAATGTAAATATATATGAATAAGGGGTTGCTCTATCTACGCATAAATAGGTATTTTTTTACGAAACACTTACTTTACAGAGGTAAATAACTATATTATTTTAATGAGATTTATGTTTTATTTGCACACTTTTACGAATCCCTGTCAATTTTTTTATATTTTTTGGTGCTTCCAGGGACCACCAGTGGTTCGCGGACCACCGGTTAAGAACCACTACCATAGAGTATCTTAATAAGAGATACAATGATTTCAACAACTTTTGTCTCAACTACGGCCGAATTTAAGGGTTAGGGAAACGTTAGGGCCTGGAAGACCATTTGGGTATTTTAATGGTAGTCGCCGTGCAAAATTGTTCCTTGGTCAATGGACAAAGAACGCATTTCTTAAAATTTCCAAATCTTAGATATCCTGTGACTTCACGACAGCCTTAGCCTCTGGTTCATTAGCATTATTGGCGTTTTTTCTGTCTCCATTATAAATTCGGGTTTTTTTTGGCATTTTGATTTTGTTTTGCTTGGGCGGACCTCCGACTTGACCTTTTCCAAGATAAAACGGAAGGAGTTCATATTTTAATGTTTTTAGAATTTGGGTTGGGTTTTTTTCTTTATAACGGGGCAAGAAAAGAGGCGCTTACGGTCCGCACAACGGTCGCGATGCTCACTTCGCAAATGTAGAGACAACTAACGCCAGTCATAGAATAAAAATATTTTAACGTTCTCAGATTTTATTCAACGTTAGTATATCTCTTGAGAAAGCGTATGTTTTTGTAAATATCTGTATTTTTCAGTAAAAAATATATGAAAATGAACATAAAAAAGACACCTTTTTTCCAATGTTTATAAGCCAATATTTTTCAATCTAAAAAAAAAACTTAAAACATACAGACATACATTTCTAGATTATATTTTAGAATGCAACATTTAAAAAACCTACTAAAACATTAAGAGCATGGGAAAAGTTATCAATCATCCGTAGTATGGGGAATTGATAGGGCAACGACTATGTTAAATTGAGGGCCCAAATCATATTTCTAATTGAGCACGTTGCAATGGATTTTCAAGAAACTTGCCACAAATCACAAATCACGACGCCAATTTTTGCGCTAATTAGTTTACATATGGATCTAAATCCCCGAATCTAAATCCTCACTAATCAGTAAATATCTTCCGACCGATTCTGGGTCATTTCAGTAAATGACCCAGAATCGCTTATGGAAATGGAGAAGTCATTTTTCGTTAGCGCTGAATTAGGAAAAACATGGAAATGTTTAATTTCGTGCCACTCATTCCGTGTGGCGCTGCGATCGATAATAAGAATACCAAAATAATGTCAAAGTGAATTCCTCTCCTGAGAACTATCCTAAATCATCAAACCGGCATTCCCAGAATTGGCCTCCACAGCGTTACTCTGAGGCGCAAACGATTAAACTCGTTCGTTCTAAAAGTGTGACTTCCCTACATGAAGTTTCCGGTTCCCGGCTTAGATTTAAGCCCTGCGAATGGGGCTTACCGATAGGAAGTTTTATATTTCCAGTCCACCTAACCGTACAGGTCCATTGAGAGCGGCTTATTTGTCCGGCGCGGGCGCAGGGGTGCAGCGGCAGGGGGGCGGGGGGCGGCGGGGGCCGATCCGATCACTCGGCCCCGGGGAGGCCCGTGTCCAGCGGCGCGGTGGCCGGAAGTGATCCGACACGTGCAGCTGCGACTCAATAAAAGCTCGTTCTGATCGAACGGGTTTATTGTGAAATTAAGGCGATTCTGTTCGTATCCTTTTTGCGCGAGCCCGTAGCGGTAGAACTGGAACCAACCTGTACGGTGTACAATGCAGCCATTAGTCGACTGCAGATGGACCAGTAACGAAAGAAAGGCGACGGAAAATGAACGAATCGATACTTATCTATGCATTTTTTTCTGCATTTGATAGCCTAATTCTCGAATAAGGTTATAGGCAATTTAGCATCGCGCTACAAGCCTAAGGATTCAATCAAAAAGGCGCACTTGAGCGGGCTCCGCTTAAGAGATTGTCCAAAACTAGTTTCACTCGATCGGAGACGGGTTCCTTAGCTAGTAATATGATGAAGCTGAAAGTTCGTATTTTTGTTTTACGCGCTTATCTCTGCCTGAAACCATCAATTATGCAAAAAATATGTTTGCATTTGATAGCCCAATTCTTGAGGAAGGTCAAAGGCGTACATCACGCTACGACTTTAAGGGGCTGAGCAAAATGAAAAGAGTCTGAAAGGACGAAAAGCGAGAACGAAGTAATAGTGCGGGTGGGGGAAGGGGGGGGGGAGCAATAATACAACCCCGTAAGCGGACCCAGTAAAATACGCTCTTGCAAAGTTAGTAATTGACCCGAGCGGGGCCGGGAACCTCGGCTACTATATAATTGACCGACCGAAGCGCCAAGCGTGAGCGCAGCGTCTCTGTTTCAGCTTTGGCAAAAATGCTTTCGTGCTGCTCTCATCTACAGGTCGCATTTATCAATCGATTGTCATAACATTTTGTGAGCACGCAATTATATGGTTTTCTTTGTCAATTCAGTTTTTGCAATTTTTTTAAACTGGTGAAGTCATTAAGAAATTGTAGAAGCGTTGATTTATTGTGTGATAGCCTAGTGGCGCGCGGACTGGCCTAGCGTACCAGAGATCCGGGTTCAATTCCTCGCCCCGACATGCACCAATTTCTTTCTCTTTCCGAGTTCGATAATTGCATTTCGTCACGAATGCGATCTGCTCCATGGTTCGGAATCCATGTAAAACTATAGGTCCCCTTCCCCTACTAGGTGATAGAGTTTAAGCCCGCCCGGGTTGGTACCACCGCATTGGATGAAAAGATAGTCGAAGCGGCAATAAAAAATTGTCCGTGTTTTCCATCCAGTTCAATGTAGCCGTGCTCATAAAGGGAAGGTCCTGGCATGGCACCTAATTCCTTCGGGAATATGGTGTATTGGGCTAATATCATAACGGTAGTTGTGTGTATTCTTTTACAGTTCAAATCGGAATACGCAGTAGCTTAATGGTTACAACTTCGCTACGGTCTAAGATGCTCAGGCAAAGTGCAGGTTCGAGCCACGGCAACGGTAAGTTTTTTTTAATATTTTTATTTATTACATTGATATACCATTCAGGAATTTCCTGGTGACTCAACCGCTCGGAGCGGCACTAGCGATGCCCAGTAAATTAGCAAAGTTGCCTAGCTATACCCCATATACAATACTAATCCATGACAAAGGCAGACTCGCGAGGTCTACAGCTCAGAGAGCCACTGGTATATTTATGTGTACAGTCTGGATAAAAAAGGACCGGCTCTCCCTCTTTCTAACCTGTCCCTCCAGCAATTCCCGGCCCGCTCCTGCCATCCCAACCCGCTCCGCAGCACACCTCGTGGATTCCTTTGTGGCACACAATAAAGAACTCACCTATCTACAAGAGACAGATATGTTTCTAGTTTATTTCTTTATTCTTTTTGGGTGTATTATACTTAGACAACCTCTAGGATTGAAGGAATATATGTTGATTAAAAAAATATCTTCGTCGAAGAGACAACTCACTTTTTGTAAGGTAAGACACATTTTGAGATTGAAATATCATAAAATGCTCTGGGGATGCAATTCACACTTAAATAAGTGACAAAAGGATAGTAAAAGTTCTAGAAAAAAATCAAAAATTAAAAGTCCATTAGGTAGCGCGAGTGCAGCCGCGCCAATCCGTCGCTTCCCACGCCTGAAACTAAAAACCTTTTGAAATATTGCCCAATGGAAAATGCGGTGAAAGCGGCCGGCGTGCGCTTGGCCCGTGCGGCAGGTCGGTGGATGGGAATTTTCCGTTCAGCATTTTCCCAATTTTCGAAACGAAATGAGTGGACATTAATTTGTAAATTACTTTCGAAATGTTCGAATTCCGCTACTAGGTGCATGCCTCAAACTTCCTTCTCATTACGATTTTCGAACTTTTTTCACGTTCTTTGGTTTACACCAGCGATTATATCGCCATGCCCTTAATTTTCTGCTGTTTGCCACAGTTATGCTACGTAAGTAAAAGGTGGTATTTTGTAGTTATACCGAACAGCATTATTTTAGCCGATCACTGAAGATGGGTCCTAAAATGACCTTGGCTCCAAAGTATCTTTCGGCGGATAATACAGTTCCGCATTTGCATTTCGTTACATCGCTTATGGATGTCACCACCATATCCCTTTCAGTATTCTGGAAGTTGACCTTGAAGTCAAATTATTGTTCTTCTAAGGTACGGGAATGTGCCTTGAAATGCCATTATAAAGAAAATTCAAATTACTGATGTTTTTACCACAAAAGATATAAAAGAAAGTTTGTTATAACCATTGACTTATATATTAATCATTGGTTATAACACTGTATTTGACCAAGTCAAAATTTAAATGACCGTATTCGTAGTCGTGACGTTGTTTTCTTGGTCACAAAACCATAAAAGAACACAGATTTTTTATTGTGAATGAGATCACAGCGTCGTGTATTGATGTCTTTAATGCATTGATAGATTATGGTTGATGAAAAAATAAATCTTCATGCAACCAATAAATTATTTTCCCTAATCATTTTCTCGAGGTAGAAAAACTACGATAATCCGGGGCAAGCAATTGCGTAATAGACAGAACCAATTTCCGCGGATAACACCACGACCTTTTATATTGCTACGAGCGCTCTCGACCCGGCTGAAATTAATTTTATAATAGCAGGCGATAGCGACCAACGTATACCTAATACTTAGCAGATGCTCTAGGAATCCCAGCGTAGTTTTTTAGCTAAGTATTTTGAAATTTAAAAAGACGACTCTGAATATTTTTCTTGACTGACGAATAATATTCTAATATTTGTAGTTTTTGCATTTCTGTGCAATTGTCCGTGCATATTATACAGAGTGTAAACCGGACAATAACTGTGTCCGATAATTATTGAACCATCGTCATTAAACATTTTTATTATTAAAATCTGCAACATATTTGTACAGCTGTATTAATTTGATTGTGGTTGTAAAGGTTTTTAACAAATCGGTAAAAGCTAAGGTGTCCGAGTGGTTAAGGAGTTGGACTTGAAATCCAATGGGTTCTGCCCGCGCAGGTTCGAATCCTGTCCTCAGCGAAGTTTTTAATTGTTGACCATTAATTTTAACTTGTATATGATTGAAGGTAATTAATATGTATGATTAAACCTGCTAGGTGTTATTATTATTTTAATCTTTACCAAACGTATGTTTCTTTTAGCCGCGCAATATGTCAGCTCGCACTGTATGCTTGGGACGTAAATGTAGCTGAATGACGTTGGAAATATTTTTTTGTATAAATTCAATCGTACCTAACATATTTTGGGTAAATGGGTTACAGCTGAGGTGTCCGAGTGGTTAAGGAGTTGGACTTGAAATCCAATGGGTTCTGCCCGCGCAGGTTCGAATCCTGTCCTCAGCGAAGTTTTTAATTGTTGTCCATTTATTTTTCACTTGTATATGATTGAAGGTAATTAATATGTATGATTAAACCTGCTAGGTGTTATTATTATTTTAATCTTTACCAAACGTATGTTTCTTTTAGCCGCGCAATATGTCTGCTCGCACTGTATGCTTGGGACGTAAATGTAGCTGAATGACGTTGGAAATAATTGTCTGCACAGCTGTATAAATTCAATCGTACCTAACATATTTTGGGTAAATGGGTTACAGCTGAGGTGTCCGAGTGGTTAAGGAGTTGGACTTGAAATCCAATGGGTTTTGCCCGCGCAGGTTCGATTCCTGTCCTCAGCGAAGTTTTTAATTGTCGTTCATTTATTTTTCATTTGTATATGATTGAAGGTAATTAATATGTATGATTAAACCTGCTAGGTGTTATTATTATTTTAATCTTTACCAAACGTATGTTTCTTTAATAGCCGCGCAATATGTCAGCTCGCACTGTATGCTTGGGACGTCAATGTAGCTGAATGACGTTGGAAATAATTGTGTGCACAGCTGTATAAATTCAATCGTAGCTAACATATTTTGGGTAAATGGGTTACAGCTGAGGTGTCCGAGTGGTTAAGGAGTTGGACTTGAAATCCAATGGGTTCTTCCCGCGCAGGTTCGAATCCTGTCCTCAGCGATTTTTTAAAATCTAGTCCATGTATTTTACGCATCGTGTATAATTAAAGGCAATTATAAATAAGTCTGCTTAAACTTGCTAGGTATGTGTTGTTTCAATAGTTCTCAAACACATATTTTGTTGATAGTCGCAACATGTCTGCTCGCATTGTCTGCTTAGGGCGTAAATAAAACTATGAAAATATTGTGTGTACAGCTCTATAAATTAAATCGTAAAACATATTGGGCAAATGGGTAACAGCCGAGGAGTCCGAGTGTTCAAGAGGATAATAGATAATAGAGGATAATAGGGTTGGACTTTCTTTAGTATTAAATGTTGAATTTTTATTTACTGCTGCATAAATAAGAGCGTGGCCGTGCAGATTAAAGTCATATCAATAACACATGAGGTATATAATGGGGCTAAGGAGTGGCACTCGAAATTCAATTGGTTCTACTCGCACGATTTCATTCGTGTCTATTGTTTGTAAGAGTGCGTAAATATGTTGTGGTTGTGCAGGCTTTTGAGTAATGCATAATAGCTGAGTTATCAACGTTGTAATGGAATTGGACTTGAATTCTAATTGATTCTGACGAAGCAGCTTCAAATTGTGACCTCGGCTATGTTTTAAATTATGATCGAATTATTTCACCTTTGTAAATGAATAAATGAGTTATTGTGAAATATAGACAACATAAAATGACAAGGACTTTTCAAAACAAAAACATAACTGCACAAAAGTGAACTAATCAGTATTAGTTATTTCTTCCAGTCAACCTTTGGGAGAGATAATATAAATAATCTGTAGCATTTTGAAAAGAAAAAAAGTATAACATGCATGCATAAACGTACATAAAACATCATCAAATTCAAATATACTTTAAGTTGAATAAAATAATAAATATGTTACAATGTCCACAATTTGAAACCGAAATAAAACAGAGATGTACCCATTTATTTAACAATAAAAATACGGTGAAAAAAGTCTATTCAAATCCTATTTCTTAAAAGAGCCGATAGTTTGGCAGGAGCCATTTCCACAGACGTACAGTATGAAAAGTGGAGGCGTTAGAGAAGAAAGAAGTTGTATGGCGAGGAATCGCAAGGTTTCTGTCGTCGCTAGATCATAGAGGGAAACCATGTAAGAATCGGGAACGAAGGTATTCAGGAGAATTAGGGTTATTTAATACCCCATAAAGACTATTTGACAGTTCCTTCGGAAATGAATGGATAGCCATTTGAATTGACGACGGTACTGCGATACGTGGTGGTACCATTGGTGTGTGCTTAAAATATTATTTGCTGATATGAATATGTGATGTTATATTCTTGGTGAACCGTAATTCTGCAATGTGATATTTAAAATATCGCAATGCGCGACAATGTCGTAAATGTATGTGAATCACTTTGGATATTAAAATATTATGTGTACAGTTGCATGATAAAATAATGGCACGAATTGGATTAATGGGTAACAGCTGAGGTGTCCGAGTGGTTAAGGAGTTGGACTTGAAATCCAATGGGTTCTACCCGCGCAGGTTCGAATCCTGTCCTCAGCGAAATTTTAATAGTTTTACCTGTGTTCCGACCCATACAAAGTTGTTTTTATACATAGCGCAAAAAGTATTGCACTTTGAGCCACGAATTAAGTATAAATGTGAAATGTAGTTGCGGCGAATTGCTGTTTAACAATTCCAGGTTTAATGGATTTTTTAATTAGCTTTAAGTTTAACACCGTTAGATGGCGCTGTTGATTAAAAACTAATTTAAATAATTACAACAAAACCAATAACCAAACCAAACCCGACCAATAATTCTGAAAATATATTCTCCGCAACTACTATGGCTAAATTTAACATTTAAAACACCCCATATCAAAAAATACTCACTACTCACACACACACACACACATAACCTGTCACAGCCTACACACCCTCACATATCATGTACGCTCTCGATTGTATCTCTGTAACTTAAGTGTTTAAAATACTTTTACAATTTGTGAAACTTTTAATTGGCCTAATTTTTTGTAAACTACAATATGACGATTTATCTTGTAATAGGCTGTAAGTTTCAATAAATAAATAAATAAATAAAAAAATCAATTATTGTCTTAAAATGAAATATTTGTGGGTTCTGTATAGAAAAAACTTTGGAACAGCTTTAACGACGTGGAAATACGACAGGCGACGATGTAAAATGTTTGCATGTAATTGATTTCGTCATTGATAGCTTTTTCTTCATTTCAAGTTATTCCTACTTTCAGGTCAATGAAATAATCAGTCTTGCAGTACTGTTCGCACGGCAGTTGGGAGTGGACCGGAACGTTGCAAAGCCTGTGTTTCACATAGTTCTTTCTTTTCTCTTTCTGAACTAGCTTTGCTATGCCGTTGCCCCTGCGTTCCCTAAAGTTACAATCGGACAAGGAAATCCGCTGGGTTTGATAAGAGTAAGTGATCAGTGTTTCGAAGATATGTGATGTTTAGATGTAAGTATGTAAAAAATATATTAAATTATTTACATTATTATCGCATGGTATATAATCTAGTGAATATGTTCAAAGAAATAAATAAATAATTGATAACAATGATCAAAATTTCCAATTCAATATTTTAATGTCATAAGCTTTTTTTATATTCCTAAAGTCATCAGTAAACTAATCACTTATAAGATATTGCCTATCGTGTTATCACAGTGATACACTTGATCTGAGTATTGTGGGTGGATAGCGAGCAAACCGCAACTGGTCGAGATAAGCGCCCGCCCGCCCAACGACAGGAAACCGCCCGAGCCGTGGGCGGCCCCGCCCTCCAACCACACTTCATTGCGAGCATCTCTTTTGTTTCCCACTTATAGCGCTCCGCGAGATATGCTCAGTTTTGATTCATGGTTGTAATTAGGCTGTGATAAAGTAAGGGTGGCGGCGAAGCGGTGGCACGCGCTGGGTTCCTTTCCCGTGTGTGTTTGCGATTTTTCTGTATGCACATGTAAAATTATCGACGCGAATCGCACGCCAAATTATAGTAGGTATTTTATATATTTTTTTCTCAAAAAAAAAAAAACTTTCAGAATATATTCTAAATACAAATTAATTTCTAGTAATAACATGACATTTTATGATACTAGCTTTCCACAGTTATCATCCAATTACGGCATAGAATATTAAAACAATAATAGAAAAAGGCGAGGTATCCCCACTGTGAACATTTTCTTGCATGGAAGGTATTTTTCTGTTCTCTGTCGTCTTTACATTGGAGAATGTTCTTCAGGGCTGCATAATGCCATCCCTCCGTTCTCTTTCTTCTATAGCTCAATACGCAACAGACAGGGAATGCATCTGTGCGCGTTCCCTGCTTACGGGGAGCTAGTCTACTCAAGCTAGTCTAGCGGGGTCTACTCAATGAAGTAGGCAAGTTTGCGCAGCAACTCTGTATATTTCGGAGAGAGGTACAAGTGCGTTATCGCAAGTGGTAACGGTTGGAACGGACTGAGGTGGTAGGGGCCGCGTATCTTTTGTAGCTGCGTGCAACAAGCTTGTGTGTGTGCGTCGCCCGCCTGTATGACCGCAATACGCCCATTCATAGTCGACATTCCTCATATTAGAACCAACCGATCCTTTAAATACTTATTCATAGGGTTGGTTATTTTTTGGGAATTTCCCCCAAAATACAAACATAAAGTGTGTAGAAGCAGCTGACCGAACGGAATGGTTTTCGCAGCCCCTGTGAAAGTTCTAAAGTCCATGGGCTTCGTGGGGCACATCTTATGTAAGGGCCTGGCGTTCGACGTACGTCGCGCTGAAGATAAAAATACAACTGTTTCAACATGAAAGGAGCGATGTACATCTTAAATGCACACATAACGGGGGGTTGCGACGGAGCTGTGTTTATATTCTCAATGCATATCATGAAATATTCAAGTGTTAAGAACTTCTCAGCCCGGCTGGGCACCGGAGCGGAGTATTTAGTGCTTATTCGATCAATTTAAGATTTAGTTCGATCCTTTCTGAGTGCAGAACGGAGATACGCAAAGATGTACAGAACAACACGAGGTCTGCTCCAAGTAATTTAAGGGGACTAAGGCGGTGAATGTAGGAGCCAGCCGGATGTAATAACTGGCGTATCTCGGTTCCGATGGAGTTTTGGATGTTTGTGTGGGGCCGGATGTTTATGTGGGATCTGGGATTGTGTGGTGAGGCGGACTTGAATGTTCACTTGTAATAAATATCATGTAAACGGTGCCTCGCGTTTTGAATGGATCATCTTATTTGGTAGATTGCAAACCTAGTAGAACAGTGTATACGTAATGGTCGAAGCGGTGACGTCTTACATCCTTTCTGACAGAACACGTACGTCGTTTTGGAAGTATAGTCTGCGAGACGTAAGGATCAATCATCATAAGACCTGGTTGATCTCTTAAGGCGCTAGGACTAGCCAAATACTCGCGCCATACAAATGCACTTTTTAACAAATGTAATAATATGTAGTGAAACGCTTCAGCAAATCCAAATAGAACTCCAGACTGATAATGGATTGTTAATATTTTTTTATTCCATCATTTATTTAAATAATAATAAAAATAAAAAAGTTGATTTTTCTCATTAGAAATCTGAAAGTAATTCGATTTCTAGATATAAGCAAAATCAGCATATATGCATAAACAAAAAATTCCATTTGCTTTTAGATTTCTACATTTAGTCAAAAAAGTTCGGAAATGGACACCGTTTCCGCAATGTATTTTGTATAGAAAAAGGAAACATACATTAACGAAAATAATTCGATACCTAGACAAGGAATCATATATTGTAAGAATGACACTTATAATCGTCAGACTTAGTTAGTTAACTTGGGGTGCCTCGTCTAACTTTGCGATTTGGCTAGTACCAGGCCCTTAATGTGCTAGGATGGAGGATTAGAGCCTCAGAAAGAAAAATAATGTGCTTTCTAGCGCGGCTACTATAAGACCTGGGACCCCATTCAGGTAATAGTGAGTTCGAGTTCGGTGCTAAATATCAATTCACTTTTTTTATACGTCATGTTTCCGCACTTCTTTAAGGTCATTTTATATAGGAACAAATCAGATTTGTCCTGTGAATAGTTTGAAAGGTAAAAAAACAGTTCCCTTATTTGAATAATAATATTCTTTTCAACAAATTCTAGCTTAACTCACTCCCGAACTCGAACTGACGTTTACCTGAATGCTGTCTCTAATTTCCTAAAACTACAAATCCAACTTAAACGTACATGCCACACGAAAAAATAGTCGCAGATGTATCGAAAGAAGGTTTGTGTGAGTCGAACCCGTTTAGGGAGCACCTCCTTGCTGCCAGTCAATTTGCGTCCACATTTATTAAGATAAAGAAATAAAAATTATATCAAAACATGTGACAAGAATGGGTAATTATGCAGTTTCAGGGGTATTGCGAAAAACGATGGGAATTTTTTGCCTCCCCCCATGGAATATCCCTTGTTGCAATTAGAGCAACAAGTTTCCGAAGAAAAAAAAATCCCATCGTTTTTCGCAAAAGCCCTCAAACTGCATAATTACCAAAGGTTGAAATAGTAACGTCACACTTGTGTTGAATAGGGATAGTAAAAGTCAACAGATGGCGTTACAATTCACATTTGAGAATATGAATATCAATGATATTTTATATTTACAATGACATTACTTAATTATAATTAAAATGTAACGTTGTCATCATGGCTGCCTGCCATGTGATTTTTTAAAATTTAGTTTTAATAACGATTTAACTTGTTTTGGTAATGACGGGAGGTGGCGCTGGTTAGAAATGTCTTAGTAGTTTGTACGTTGTATGACGTTAGCAGTATATCCCTACTATATGTTTTGTCTATGGCTGAAATTAAACATTTTTAAATGTTTGGCCAGCTATTGAGCTAACTTTAATAATGTCTGGTTACTAATCTCACGAATCTGGCTCGTATCCGAAAATATATTTCTCATAAACGAATTTATGAAAGTGATGTTGGGTAAGATCCTTAATTAATGCGGTAATAACGTGATCCCGAGATAAACCTCGAAATTCATAATTAAAAGCGCCACCTACCTTCGACCGCTTCTCATAGCGCTGGCGCCTCCCCCCACCACCCCCCGCCCTTGTGTAGCAGGTAGGACCATAGGCAAAAAGTAGGAGATATGGCATCGAGCGCGCCTACTTTGCGCCTACTACCGCTGTCTCCAATTTTCAAAAACTACAAACCCAACGTAAATGTAAATGCCACATGCAAACCTAGTTGCAGACGTATTGGGGGGTTTATGTGGGTGTTAAATTTCCTTTTTATCTATGGTGGGAACTGACTTGACTTGGTGGGAAATTACTGATTTTAGAGCACATTCGCGCGCGGTGGCGATGTTTTGACTGTGTGGCGTACGACATGCCGCCGGATTCCCATAAAATTAAATGGTCATTTTGACCATATAGCGGAGACGCTATATCGACCGCATGCTAATTCTCCGTCCTTTCTCTTAGTGGGTAGGACACAGGCATATTGTATAACCTACAGGTATCCTAGGACCTTGTAATCGTGCGCAATGAAACATTGTAAATAAGCTTACCTAAGCTAACCTAACCCGACCCGACCTTATCTAACCTAAACTGATTGTAGCCGAGATCCGCGGTGCTGTTTACCTTGCGGGGGTTCGTGGTGAACTGACTGCCCAGTCAGCTGACGATGCAAGTTTCAGTAGACTTTCAGAGACGCAAATAAGCAGCGAGCTGTGTAATTAAGGTGGCCCAACCCGGCGGGACTAACTCATTCGCGGGCACGGTACAAAATCGTGCTGTTGCGCCCTGGGACCTTCTCTGTTTCCAAGAAAAAGACAGGCTCCGTGATGAGGAAGATGCAACATGTCCACAAAAAAGACAATGTGCATAGTGTATGATTTGGTAAGATTTACGAAAATGTTATTTACAAAACGACTTATAGCTAAAAGTAAACCACGACCGCTGTAGTAAAAAATCTAACAAAAACGAAATAGATTATAAATCTTGATTAAATAAGCTATGACTGATGACTCATCTTTTTAAAATGTTCTTACTTTATCATTGCGTAATCCACCTCTAAAGTTATTGTATAAAACGCGCGAAAAATTCAAACTTTCGGACCTCATAACTTATAAAACAAACACAATTTTACAATGTCAAAGGTCATCAGACATCTATCTAGTTCAATCAAATACAGCTATTATTACAGATATCTTTGACAAGAAATATGGGCGTGATCTTCTTTCCCCGTTTGTATGGGGAGTTGAGCGGGATGGGCCGGGCCACATTAGGACTGAAAAATATTGTTTTATTTTCCTGAAAACTAAACGCTAAAATCTTACAACTACAGTGGTTCGTGGTAGAAATGGCACACAGGTAAAATCAGTGAGTGAACAATCGACCCTAAGGGCGGGTTTTTTCGGCCTTTTGACACCCTCTCCTTACTTTTCAGGACTCATGCTATCTATTATTTGTTATTTACTTTAGTGCTCATAGAAAACAGAAAATAGGGCAAAATGTAGCAATTAAGTTCGGGCTAAAATTGGACTTTTTATAAAGTTGTCGGAGGATAGAGAGGATAAGCTTGATTGACCACGCTGGTGGTGCGACGCTTTGCCGTTCGATAATAAAGGTAAAGGAATTTTGGGCGTGGTCGTTATGGAGGGGTGAATATTTTTGACCGTTACAAAAGCCAAGTCCGCTAATAGATAGCTCCACATTCGAGCGCTTTTTTTTATGCAACCTGACATAGATGGCTAATACCACACAACTACCGTTATGATATTAGCCCAATATACCACATTCCCGAAGGAATTAGGTGCCATGCCAGGACCTCCCTATATGAGCACGGCTACATTGAACTGGATGGAAAACACGGACAATTTTTCATTGCCGCTTCGACCATCTTTTCACCCAATGCGATGGTACCAACCCGGGCGGGCTTAAACCCTACAACACAGTAGGGAAAGGGGACCTACCGTTTTACATGGATTCCGAACCATGGAGCAGCTCGCATTCGTGACGAAATACACTTATCTAACTCAGAATGAGAAAGTAAGTGGTGCATGAACGGGGCGAGGATTTGAACCCAGACCTCTGGTACGCCAGGCAAGGCCCCGCGCCACTAGGTTACGAGCCGCTCATTTATGAGCACGTTATGAGAACGTGATGGTAGTTGTAGTGGTTTGGTACAATATATTGTGATTCCGGGGTTATCTCATAACGCTAACGATCCAAAGTGTAGTTAACTATTAGCGGACTTAGGCTTCAGACTAGCCTTTGTTCGGATTCCAAGTAAAACTTGTAACAGTCGTATTCAGAATGGACTGTCAAAATTTATAATATTTAGTTTGATGGCTTACCGCGCGTATGACGAAATATTATAGTTATATATAATATATAACGCGGATTAGCACCGGACTAACCATACAACATCATATTTAGTCCGGCGATTATCCCTGTATCCACTCATCAGTGGTGAACCAAAATATGGTTCGCAGAAAATTTTCCTTATCAGTGGCGAACCAGAATTTGGTTCGTCTAAATATTTTTAGACTAATCTTTAATTTAAATATGAAAAAGTAGTTCGATTCAAGAAGTTACCATTACTTTATTCGATAAACTCAAAAAATAACAGTTAGGTTAAGTGTGGGACAGACGAACGACCGTAGTCGAGAACGCGCGCCGAAGACAGGGGGGCGCCACCGCGGTTGCAATCATTTATATAGAGATGGCGCTGTCAGCGGTGTTGCCATCTTCGATCCAGGCGGCTAACACGGCCTCTCCTGACAGGCCAGCGACCTCGCGGGCTACAGTGGAGGTACTGGGCACTTCTCCTCCTCGCCTTCAATACCTGGGGATCAAAAACCATACATGGGCTCTGAACATATTTCCGAAACATTCTCATATTATGTGATTTCTCAGTTCTCATGCATTACAGAAAACGAGTCAGATTTGAAATGTTGGCACGTAATCCATTGGCAATACTTGGCGAATTTAAGGGGGTCTTACACATGCCTTTCTCAGTCAACCCAATGCCACAGCGGGCCTTACAAGGATCTATTCCTAGTCAATCTGTAAACCTCCAGACCCCCCCTTAAATAGACTCCTAGCCTACATTAGCTTATACATATCTAACCTAAGTTATGTACCTTATATTTCCCTTGGATACATCCTACATTAATTACCTATTTACCATGTATCCACTCGTCCCATTTGTTCTCCCCATTGGCTCGTGATCGTCCTATATGCTTTCATTATTTACATTACATAACCATTCGTCTAATATATTCCCATTTACTGTTTCCTGATTTGCTCACGTTAAATCTAGTTATTTGACTACATTACTTGCTTAGGTAACATGTGTTCTCCTGAATATTGTTGTCAAATCCTCATTGGTGCTATGCCCTCCTCCTGTACCTAGCTGTCTGTCTCTTTCGGTTCTTCTAATCGGTTCCTTTCTCCCTATCCTAACCTGATACATAATCTCTCTCTCTCTCATACACGCGCTCTCACATACAAACACAAATCTGAATTGATTGGAATAGAGCATTTTAGCATGCCCAGAACTTCAAAAAATTTTTACCCCATGGGGTAATGGTGACGCCCCTCACAGTCCAAGGTCCATCCATGGCACTGTTATCCCGCGTCCCCACATGATCGCCTTCCTGCCTTCAGGCTGTATATGCGACCTCTGCTTCAAAAAGCGGCGGCCAACCATCCTGAATATGGCCTCTGAACACCAAGGCTCAATTCCCGTGTAGGGAAATATGAGTTTATGTGGTTCATTATATACCAATTGGGGTATTGGATTTACAACATGACCACTATATATTTTGGGTGTCCACTGACAACGTCAAGTACGACACATTAGGTATCACAAGAATTTTCGTTTTGTCAGCCGATCAAACGGTGACTGAAAACTACGGCGGGTGACCATAGTTACGAATCTGTCTTGTACCAGCCCACATGAATGTAGGACATACCTCAGACCCTCCCATCTGCCATAGCAAGCATGGACTTAAGGGTAGTTTCGTGGACTGCCTCGGATGCACCAAAGCGTAGCCACATTAAAGATTTTCGCGACAGGTGACATCACCCACACGCGTTGCCAAGCCTTCCTGGACTCAGGGTAGGTCATGAGAGTGTCTCCACATTTTCACGGTTCCGGCACTTGGCAGATCGTGGTAAAGCCAATAAAGGCTTTCAGAAGAGCTGATAGAAACAGCAGTTCAAGATAAGCGGTTATCCGCAGTCATGACAAACCCTCAAGGTTGTCGACTAATTTAAGCAGGGAAACAGGAAGTTGCCTGCGAAATGTACACTGAGGTCAATCCAAAATGGATATGCCTTCAGATTTTGTATTTATTAAGATAGTCAACCTGGTCGCCGGTTGTCAAGCGAACCAGGGTATGGCCTCCGCCTTCCTCTCAAGCGAGGTGAAATTTTAATATAGGAACATGACTTCCAAGTCTAAATGGCAACAATTAAAATTACGGTGTCATAGTGTCATTTATGTTCAGAGAGATATTTGGTACGTATTGTATTATCGTGGTATAGTTTTATTGCGATAATGTCAATACTATATTTTTCTTTCATCATTCTCTAGAGTTTGACTGAGTATGAAAGTCCAAATGGGTTCCGGCTCCTTTCAGTGCAAAGGGGTACCGCCCAATCTAACTTGAGGCTCAAATTCAGGATCCGCAGCTTCTCGGAATGTTCGTCAGTGATGCTACATTTACGTTTAAGGTACAATCAATCTGGCATGGAACCTCATAGAGATCCCAGACCCGACCGATGTCCCGTAATGCCTCGTTTTCTGGCTGCACTGCAAACTAAAATCCACATAGCGTGCACAAATATGTGGATTTGACATGCTTCCCACAACTCAACATCCATCGCCTTAACATTTCTGTGAAGAAATATCGTTTTATTCTTTTGTAGCTAGCTAGATAGATTTTATCTAGAAAAAGCGAACCGGTGTACGTGACTGTTCCGTCGCCCCCACTATGGACTCCAGGTCCTACTATTCAACACTGATCCTAGGAATTTAATATCTTTCTGGTTCAGCGTGCGCTGACGCATTCCCTCATTTCACTCACACCCAAACACTCCTAAGCCCTTCCTAAATATAGTCCATATAAATCAAAGACAGAAACCCATCCTCCTGTGAGGAGAAATTTTGTTCCAAGTAAAACCACAGCCTGTAACCCTCATCCGAGCCATCGGACCTTTAATACCCACGTGAAGCCCCCTCCTCGAATACTGTACACATTATTCGAACACAGAAAACCCTCCTCCTGTAGTACAATATTTTATTCCATGTAAAACCACATCCTGTACCCTCGTCCGAGTCGACGAACCATCATTTCACACGCGAGGTCCTTCCTGAATATATTACAAAATATCTGAGCACAAAATAATCCTCCCCCCACTATAACCAGAGATTATATTCCACGTAAAATCTTACCTTGAACTTTATAAAATCTCTCTTCATGCAATTCGTAATTCAAAATGCAGTACACCCGCATATCTAATCCCTCATCCAATGCGCTTGCACATCTAACAGGCCGCGCGAACTTCGATATACAATCAATACATATGCCGTCACCTCCCCCACACGGGGCTCCTCCTCGCAGTTTGCTACCGTTTCTGGTCCCCAAAAATATGTACAGACTTACCAAGGTCCAGTGCCGTCCATTCTTTCACTCTATTTTAACAAAAGCTGTTTGCAAATCTACCTACTCTGCAAGAAAACATAGATTATTTAGCTAACTCATCTCGTTCCTAAATTTGCACTTTTGCTACTCTCTCAAACTTAATGACTCGTTTCAATGTCCCCAAAAAAAATATAACGAGGGAAAAGACTTTGCAAGTGCAAATTCCATGGTAAAACACTTCCGCGTATTCAACCTACGTGCCGTAAGCCCTGAATAGAGGCATACTGCCCCAGAGACTCGCTCGCCACCGACTGACGAGGGACGCGCGCGCCTTTTCTGTTCTAGGCTCTGATCCCCCTCGCCCCTCCCTTGGAATCCCGCCATTTTTCGAGTGGTCATGCGCACTCTCCCCTCTCCCCCGCTCATCTTTCCTCCCGGCTCCCCTCTGTACCCGCTCTCCACCCCTCGCCCGGCGTTGGCCTTGGGCGCGTGAGTCGTGTTCTTATTATTTTATTATTATTTACCTGTCGCTAAGCAGAGCATTATTCGAGTACTTTCGAACGTTGTACCTGCGCGATCGCTCAGGGTCATACCTCCGCCCCCTCTACGCCCCTCAGCCTGCGATGACCTTGATTTTATGTTTAGTCAGATGTGCGTAAAACAAAAGTATTATTTTTACTTGTCGCTAAGCGGGCATCGGGCCGCAACTTTCATATGCCTATAGGACGCTACTTTGTTGTATTTATATATCATGTTTTGAGTGTGGAGGCTGGCCGTCCACAGCCGCCCCCAATTAACTGTGACTGCACATGGCACACGATGCCACACGCAGGGAAGCAGTTAATTCAATAAGGTAAGGACAATTGTTACAACATAAAAGAAAATAATGTCTTTATTCCATAATAAGGAAACCCCAACCACGCCCCCAACTCAAAATTACCTTCAACATCCTTTTATCTACTGTGAATTTCCCATATTTTTTTTTGTTTCGTTTCCTACCTAACTTTGTAGTTGTTGTTTTTTTTTGTTTTTTTTTTTTTAAACTTAATCTAACCTCCTCCAAAGTAATCAACTTAACTAACCTAACCTACATCCATAATTTATCCTAATCTTACCAGCCTAACCCAATCTAATCTAACTATAACCACCTACAGCCCAAACCTAACCTAGCCTACATATACCCCATCTACTGTACCTACATAACATATGTACCTATATTTTTTTTCATACACCTACTAAATTAAACTCAACTCAATGACTGATAAAGGCACGTGTTCGTTTAGTATAATTAATCTATTTTTAATCCAATCATTTATACTTAACCTCATATATGGTTTACCTAAGTATTTGACTAAAATATTACTCATCCATACTATATTGTATACATCCTTCTCTTATTCTACAACTAAGAAAACATTAAATATTTCAGCAGAAGTTATTAAATTCCTGCTCAATAAACTTCGTTACATAAAAGTCGAAAATTGAAATGAAAATTCGCGGAAATTACAAAGAATGATGAAAATTAAGACGATTTTGGGCTAGGCCCCAATAGTAGAGCCCCATTAAAAATTGAAAAATGTTCTCCACCGATCAACCAATTGAAAGCCTTCCCAAATATTCGAATCGCTTTCTCCTCTTTGTTGTTACAAATTTTGAAGAAGTTTCCATGCTCAAAATTTAGCAAAGTATAAAGAGATCCAATTCACTGATCTCTACTTTAAATCTGCCAACGGGGAGGTCAGGCTTATGATATGATCATATAACTTGATTGAATCTATTTGCATACCAACTATGAAGGTTGGATGTTACTGCATAAATGACACGGTCATTTTCGAATTAGTGTTGTACATAGAGCATACCAACTATGAAGGGTTGGATTTTACTGCCATCTCAGCGTCACGCAGTAGCGTGCTAAACCCTGCAAATGCCTGTACTCGCCATTAATAAATAGGTGTGGTTCTGGCATTTTTCCTCTGACATTGGGCTGATTTAGTGAACACAGTCATTATATGATCAAAATGCCCTAATATGGAATGGTTCAGAAAGCTGTTTATGTAATGTATTCAAGAAATTCAAACTTTATAGTCTGAAATACACAATGATCGAACCTCAAATTCGCATTGAAATTGTATGGTGTTATCAGTTGTTCTCTGGGAACAATATGAACAATGTTTACCCTATGTATTCATGGTCAATTCACTAGTAGTACTCGTCAACGTTGCACTCCGGGTGAGTGTGTGGTTTTGAAGGTTAACCAATACTTCCCACGTTGCAGTATGCAAGTCCCCATCTTGTCAACTGATCCATCGGTGGAAGTCACCCGCTATTCAGCTAAGGATCTTCTTCATAAACGACTTTCCAGAACTAGTTAAGCCATGAACACAAAAGGCACTCATATCTCCATAATTGGCCATCGGACAACACGGTCAACTAGCAATGTGGATGAACTCTATTTGTTTTGTTATTTTATTGAGATCTCCACAGAATCCATGTCATTTTACTTTAATCAAGACAGGTATTCTACAATTCAGTTCAATTGAATCGTAGCCGACCTCATAATCCATACCAAGAATCAATTTAAAGTTGGTAAAACCACCAACATAAAATGCAGGAAGTATAGATCGTTAATAAATCAAACGTTTGGAAAACGTATGTGAAAATTATCTCACATATATCGTGCTCGAAGACAACTCAAACGAGAAGAGAATTGAACAAAAGATGTTCTGAAAATATCGGTTGAAACACATCAAAGCCTTACCTCTTCAAAATTTACATGATTTGAAATTTACTGATTTGAAGCTTAAAAGTAATAAAATAAAATATATTTAATTTCTTGAACCACAATTTATTAAGTGCATTTGTATGTAGTTCATTGTATATTTTCCATCAGCAGATTATTTAGTTTCAACTTTGGCAACTTGCTGAAACCATCAAAATATCAAGGTAATTATTTGATGTTGTCCTTGAATATTTTGTAATAAAACATCACAGAGAAATCATCAATACAAATCAAATTTAATAATTTACAATCTAAAACAAAGTCTAATAAATGAATGATTTAATCAAATAATCCAGAGAACCTTGTTCAAGCTTCATATCTACGGTAACAAAGACTAAGTAATTCATATTTACGATATTTCAATTATTGCACAGCAAAGGAAGCCTAATCAAACATACCTATCATGCATACTTTCCTCAATATTCTTTTAATATAGTAGTTCACACATAATATCAAATTAGACTATGCCATTGAATCCACTCAAACGTACTCTTACACTACTCCCCCCTTTTTTTCAAACCCCCCCCCCCCCCATTCTAAACACCTCTACCCTTAACTTACCGAAACACTATTATCCTTCTAGCCCCCCTCCCCCCCCATTCTAAACACCTCTACCCTTAACTTACCGAAACCCCCATTATCCTTCTACCCCCCCCCCCCCCCCCATCTGATAACCATTTTATCATAAATATATGTAGCCGATTACGATCGCCCCCACGCCCTCCTAGTCTCTGATCCCCCCCTCAGCCATAGCGGAAATATCACTTCCACCTTTTCCCCAATTCCGTGGTCCCGCGAAACACCGCCGCATACCCGTAGACTGACTCTTTGGTCATAGTACGTCACCAATATTGGAGCAACTGTCACTTCTAACCTATTTTCCAATTCCGTGGTCACACTGAACTAAGTATTCGAAATTTCCCGCGTAATCTTCCAACAACGTTTGCTCAAGTTCAAATTTAAGTTCACTTCCCTACTTGCTAAAACCAATCGCTATTTTTCTGTCTACTTCTGAAAAAAATTTTTTTTTTTTTTTTTTTTTTAGATATCCCGTCGTCACCTCACAATAAGACCGTTTCAATGCTCCCATTCACTAAGTCTATCCACACTTTTAATACTATTTCACTTACATTAAAGTTGAACTCTAGGGAAAGAGACACGCTAAAATTAGCCTATGCCATCATCACTCGTAATCCCCCCCTCCCCCAGAATGTAACCCTATCTTCTTCCTAATTTTTTTTTTTTTTTTTTTTTTGACCTGACTCCTGAAATCAAACACATATTTAACGATAATCTTGATACTATTGATCCCAATTGGAGTGAAACGCCTCTGGACTCAAAACAACGATTTAAATTGGCAACCCTTAATAATCAAATAATACCTTCATTGACTTATCACCATACGTATATGCATACATTGTATACATATATTTATCCATACCGCAACGCGTTCCCCTTCTCCAGTTTGCCTTTAAATTTTTTTTTTTTTTTCCAAACCCTACCACCAGCATGATACCCCTGCTCGAACTACGTTACAATAATACTCAAAACGCAAGCCAACATACTTGGCCGTATAATAGTATGTCAATCTAAATAAATTCAGATTTGTGTCCGAATAATCTCAAAATACGAAAATAGTATTCACCGAATTGTATTAAATTTTAAATACCCGTCAACATATTTGTTAAAAGAAATCAATAAAAATTGTTAAATAAATTATTATTATTATTATATCTTTCTCCAAAAGGTAATACACCATCACTCACTATCAACACGGTCAGCGACGGGATCCCCTATATACATTAACCGACCCATCCCTAAATAAATATTTCCCATTCCACACCTCTCGCTCTCGTATACGATAATGACGTCAACCTTCTTGTGGCTAAAACGCATGCAAACATCACCCCGACTAACATCCAAACATCATGATATCGCATCATAGCACAACGTTCGCCCCCACCTTCATACAATAAAATATCCACAACTCGTTATCGCGAAGCCACCCACACATCATTTTATCCTCCCTAAGTCCAACACTCGTACTAATATGCACCTCCGACCCGAACATTCAGATCTCAGATTTCATCGGAATAGACTGTAACAACAAATTCACTCCTAGTACTCGTCCCCCTTTTTTTTCAATCTCTACGGAACCCTAACTCTAGTTTATCTCATCCTCACATAACCTCATAGTCATTACTAATTCTCGTTTTGTTCTCAAATCTTCCTCGCTCACTCAAGGCCACTTGCACTTCATTGTTGTAAATATGTCTAAGTAATTGCACTATAAACCGCAAAATCTTAATCCCTTATTCCTAATATTTTTCCCCTATCAAATAACACCAACTTTTAAACTCAAAGAAAATAACTAAACCCCGATGGAATATCGTAACCTTCAAAGAGTCTGTCTTCTTCAATATCTAACATCCATAACCATTCCTTCATTCATAATTAATCAATCTATCTTTAAATAAACCCCAACGCAATCTCTAGAATAATGGTAATAAGCGCGCGTGGTTCCGTTATTCAATAATAATATCATTCTTGACGCTCCTACCGCGACCCTAGACACAAGACGCACGAACCACGTGACCCGCCGCTCGCGCCACCAATCCATGTGACTGTATAGGTATGTACACCCGCTGTTCAGCGCGCGAGTTCACCCCGCCCCGAGTCGGCACCACCGCACTGAACGAACGACGGTTGGAGCGGCAAGGAACGTCCCGCGCCCCATCCAAATCAATGTTACCTCGCAATACTATAATAACCCCACAAAATATGTAATAATGTAATAAAAATAACAAATTATAATAATTATTATTTCCTTCCTTGCTTTCACAAAAGTTTTAACCAATATTTAAGTTACGTGATGGTTTACAACCTAAGTTCCCATGTTTTTCTACTCACTCCATTCTAGTACCAATATTATACCTACTCTCACACTTCGTCTTCGTTACGGACCCCATGCGACAACCAAAATATTATATATCAACTAAATGTTACCCAACTAAGTTCAATTTGGCTCATACCTCATTTTCAAATATTCCTCTCCGCACAACGACTTATTTACCCTACCACTCTTTACCTTTGTTTCTATTAATATATTACATATGACCAGTGCACTTTATCAATTCTTTCCCGTGACCAATGGTCAACACAAATATTACGCACACGATACTTCTACAATCTCAGCCACGTGTTCGACTCATGATCTCTCTAATACTCAGCGGTGGATCAGACGCCTCGGTAATTCAGGCTCACTTCTAAATCAGTCGCCCCCATAATTTCGACAGGGTACGAACATTTAATTAATGTTTTTACGAAATAATTTAAAGTGAAATGGTAAATCTACAGCAAGCGTAGTCAATAATAGTAATTAAAACATAATTTCATAAGGCTTGGTCGCCCCCACAACATTGCCGCCATCCCTCGGACCCCAATCGGCCCCCCATATAATCGGTCCTGACTGTAGCCAATCCTTTCGTCTAGTAATCTGTAATTTTCCTATAGTAAAATAGAAATCTATGTTCATATAAATACTAAGACAACATTCGCCTTGAGGAGACATTATTCAGTTCTATCCGCTCAACGGAACCAACCGATCCTAAATGCAAATCTTCCTTTGACCGATTTTCGTTCGTGGGAAATTGGTTCTCTATTTAAAGAAACCTAAAAGCTATCACTTCCTTGATTGTTTACCGTAGTGAGACGTAAATTAGTTAGGTCTTATTATTTTTATTTCTGCCGACTTTAACGTGCGTGTGTAATTATAATTATTAAAATTTTAATGGTACGAGAGTAACACATGCAGGTAAGATGGAGTTCACCATAATGGTGGGTTATTGATGAATGGCACAGAACTAAATTCAAGCTGAAATTCATAACACTGTTTAGTACCCAATTCATTAGCACAACCAATTTTATACCGACTTACCTGCGGATAAAACATTTCAGAACACATAATTAACAATTTCCTAAGGTACTAACCTTTGTACTATTTTTTTAAAGTAATTCTGAACCCATGAGCAATAGTTTTCACACATTCTAAACTGTAGTCAAACAATTTACCTGGTAGGTACCTCTGAGCATTCCCAGAGGTAGACGTTCGGCGTCGCGATCAACGCGTCTCTCATAACGCATCCAATGCGCTAGTGGCGCGATCACACAACGCATTCAATGCGCTGGTGGCGTAATCACACAACCGCTCTCGTGCTGTTGAAACATCCTATACTCCCTAATCTCTTTTCATAGTTTCATAATATACTTTAATAAATTACAACAACAGTGTAATATGTTGAGAATTGTTTACAAACATGATTTATTTTTCCGTGAACCGACTAACCGCGTTTAACTATTCCCTGCTGACAATTTTACGTCTTATTACTTTTATATATTTTTATTCTTTTGCTTCAAGTATTTTCTTAGTTATTTTTCGTGAACAAATACGAATAATATGACTACGCTATTTTGACCCATTTTCTTTGTTGTGCCTTTAGTAACCTTGGTTCCTTTTAATTGTAGGATTTGATTAAAGATATAAACAAGTCCTTGTCAACAATCATCCTGTGGTCACGGCAACCAGCTGTAAACCTCCAGACCCCCCCTTAAATAGACTCCTAGCCTACATTAGCTTATACATATCTAACCTAAGTTATGTACCTTATATTTCCCTTGGATACATCCTACATTAATTACCTATTTACCATGTATCCACTCGTCCCATTTGTTCTCCCCATTGGCTCGTGATCGTCCTATATGCTTTCATTATTTACATTACATAACCATTCGTCTAATATATTCCCATTTACTGTTTCCTGATTTGCTCACGTTAAATCTAGTTATTTGACTACATTACTTGCTTAGGTAACATGTGTTCTCCTGAATATTGTTGTCAAATCCTCATTGGTGCTATGCCCTCCTCCTGTACCTAGCTGTCTGTCTCTTTCGGTTCTTCTAATCGGTTCCTTTCTCCCTATCCTAACCTGATACATAATCTCTCTCTCTCTCATACACGCGCTCTCACATACAAACACAAATCTGAATTGATTGGAATAGAGCATTTTAGCATGCCCAGAACTTCAAAAAATTTTTACCCCATGGGGTAATGGTGACGCCCCTCACAGTCCAAGGTCCATCCATGGCACTGTTATCCCGCGTCCCCACATGATCGCCTTCCTGCCTTCAGGCTGTATATGCGACCTCTGCTTCAAAAAGCGGCGGCCAACCATCCTGAATATGGCCTCTGAACACCAAGGCTCAATTCCCGTGTAGGGAAATATGAGTTTATGTGGTTCATTATATACCAATTGGGGTATTGGATTTACAACATGACCACTATATATTTTGGGTGTCCACTGACAACGTCAAGTACGACACATTAGGTATCACAAGAATTTTCGTTTTGTCAGCCGATCAAACGGTGACTGAAAACTACGGCGGGTGACCATAGTTACGAATCTGTCTTGTACCAGCCCACATGAATGTAGGACATACCTCAGACCCTCCCATCTGCCATAGCAAGCATGGACTTAAGGGTAGTTTCGTGGACTGCCTCGGATGCACCAAAGCGTAGCCACATTAAAGATTTTCGCGACAGGTGACATCACCCACACGCGTTGCCAAGCCTTCCTGGACTCAGGGTAGGTCATGAGAGTGTCTCCACATTTTCACGGTTCCGGCACTTGGCAGATCGTGGTAAAGCCAATAAAGGCTTTCAGAAGAGCTGATAGAAACAGCAGTTCAAGATAAGCGGTTATCCGCAGTCATGACAAACCCTCAAGGTTGTCGACTAATTTAAGCAGGGAAACAGGAAGTTGCCTGCGAAATGTACACTGAGGTCAATCCAAAATGGATATGCCTTCAGATTTTGTATTTATTAAGATAGTCAACCTGGTCGCCGGTTGTCAAGCGAACCAGGGTATGGCCTCCGCCTTCCTCTCAAGCGAGGTGAAATTTTAATATAGGAACATGACTTCCAAGTCTAAATGGCAACAATTAAAATTACGGTGTCATAGTGTCATTTATGTTCAGAGAGATATTTGGTACGTATTGTATTATCGTGGTATAGTTTTATTGCGATAATGTCAATACTATATTTTTCTTTCATCATTCTCTAGAGTTTGACTGAGTATGAAAGTCCAAATGGGTTCCGGCTCCTTTCAGTGCAAAGGGGTACCGCCCAATCTAACTTGAGGCTCAAATTCAGGATCCGCAGCTTCTCGGAATGTTCGTCAGTGATGCTACATTTACGTTTAAGGTACAATCAATCTGGCATGGAACCTCATAGAGATCCCAGACCCGACCGATGTCCCGTAATGCCTCGTTTTCTGGCTGCACTGCAAACTAAAATCCACATAGCGTGCACAAATATGTGGATTTGACATGCTTCCCACAACTCAACATCCATCGCCTTAACATTTCTGTGAAGAAATATCGTTTTATTCTTTTGTAGCTAGCTAGATAGATTTTATCTAGAAAAAGCGAACCGGTGTACGTGACTGTTCCGTCGCCCCCACTATGGACTCCAGGTCCTACTATTCAACACTGATCCTAGGAATTTAATATCTTTCTGGTTCAGCGTGCGCTGACGCATTCCCTCATTTCACTCACACCCAAACACTCCTAAGCCCTTCCTAAATATAGTCCATATAAATCAAAGACAGAAACCCATCCTCCTGTGAGGAGAAATTTTGTTCCAAGTAAAACCACAGCCTGTAACCCTCATCCGAGCCATCGGACCTTTAATACCCACGTGAAGCCCCCTCCTCGAATACTGTACACATTATTCGAACACAGAAAACCCTCCTCCTGTAGTACAATATTTTATTCCATGTAAAACCACATCCTGTACCCTCGTCCGAGTCGACGAACCATCATTTCACACGCGAGGTCCTTCCTGAATATATTACAAAATATCTGAGCACAAAATAATCCTCCCCCCACTATAACCAGAGATTATATTCCACGTAAAATCTTACCTTGAACTTTATAAAATCTCTCTTCATGCAATTCGTAATTCAAAATGCAGTACACCCGCATATCTAATCCCTCATCCAATGCGCTTGCACATCTAACAGGCCGCGCGAACTTCGATATACAATCAATACATATGCCGTCACCTCCCCCACACGGGGCTCCTCCTCGCAGTTTGCTACCGTTTCTGGTCCCCAAAAATATGTACAGACTTACCAAGGTCCAGTGCCGTCCATTCTTTCACTCTATTTTAACAAAAGCTGTTTGCAAATCTACCTACTCTGCAAGAAAACATAGATTATTTAGCTAACTCATCTCGTTCCTAAATTTGCACTTTTGCTACTCTCTCAAACTTAATGACTCGTTTCAATGTCCCCAAAAAAAATATAACGAGGGAAAAGACTTTGCAAGTGCAAATTCCATGGTAAAACACTTCCGCGTATTCAACCTACGTGCCGTAAGCCCTGAATAGAGGCATACTGCCCCAGAGACTCGCTCGCCACCGACTGACGAGGGACGCGCGCGCCTTTTCTGTTCTAGGCTCTGATCCCCCTCGCCCCTCCCTTGGAATCCCGCCATTTTTCGAGTGGTCATGCGCACTCTCCCCTCTCCCCCGCTCATCTTTCCTCCCGGCTCCCCTCTGTACCCGCTCTCCACCCCTCGCCCGGCGTTGGCCTTGGGCGCGTGAGTCGTGTTCTTATTATTTTATTATTATTTACCTGTCGCTAAGCAGAGCATTATTCGAGTACTTTCGAACGTTGTACCTGCGCGATCGCTCAGGGTCATACCTCCGCCCCCTCTACGCCCCTCAGCCTGCGATGACCTTGATTTTATGTTTAGTCAGATGTGCGTAAAACAAAAGTATTATTTTTACTTGTCGCTAAGCGGGCATCGGGCCGCAACTTTCATATGCCTATAGGACGCTACTTTGTTGTATTTATATATCATGTTTTGAGTGTGGAGGCTGGCCGTCCACAAATCCAAGCGCGGGCTTTACAGAGGTCTGTTCTCAGGCAACCCATTGCCACGGCGGGCCTTACAGGGGTCTCTTCCAAGTCAACCGATACCACAAACAGGCTTTACACAGATCTCTTCTCAGTCAACCCAATGCCACAGCGGGCCTTACAGGGATCTCTTCCAAGTCAACCGATACCACAAACAGGCTTTACACAGATCTCTTCTCAGTCAACCCAATGCCACAGCGGGCCTTACAGGGATCTCTTCCAAGTCAACCGATACCACAAACAGGCTTTACACAGATCTCTTCTCAGTCAACCCAATGCCACAGCGGGCCTTACAGGGATCTCTTCCAAGTCAACCGATACCACAAACAGGCTTTACACAGATCTCTTCTCAGTCAACCCAATGCCACAGCGGGCCTTACAGGAGTCTCTTCCGAGTCAACCGATACCACACACAGGCTTTACACAGATCTCTTCTCAGTCAACCCAATGCCACAGCGGGCCTTACAGGAGTCTCTTCCGAGTCAACCGATACCACACACAGGCTTTACACAGATATCTTCTCAGTCAACCCAATGCCACAGCGGGCCTTACAGGAGTCTCTTCCTAGTCAACCGATACCACAAACAGGCTTTACACAGATCTCTTCTCAGTCAACCCAATGCCACAGCGGGCCTTACAGGAGTCTCTTCCGAGTCAACCGATACCACAAACAGGCTTTACACAGATCTCTTCTCAGTCAACCCAATGCCACAGCGGGCCTTACAGGAGTCTCTTCCGAGTCAACCGATACCATAGTCATGTGACGCGAAAACAAAATCAACAAGAGTGTTAATTGGAGCTTCAACCAATATTGTGTAGTCCGACATAGCTTACCGGTAGGAGGGGAAGTTTTTATCAGTGGGATAATGATAATGACACAATAGAAAAATGCTGCATAATCTTCTGGAGTCCGCTCGCACTACCAGGGCAGCATACATTCGGCCGCTGCTTGTGTTGTCTTTCCGCATGAGCCAGCTAGGAGTTAAAGTGCATACCATCCATTTGGTAGAAGTTTAGTCACGCGGTATGGTCCTATAATACTGCTGTCGAATTCGCCAGTGCTTTGAGACCTCTTGACAACACAGAGAAAATCATACACGGAAAACATTGTAGATGCAGAGCGATCTCGATTAGTTTGGTTGCTACATTGATAGTAAAGTTTACGATCGCTGTCTACTAAGCTCGCGCCATGCTTTGCGATTCTGATAGGTATCTTGGACCTTAATATATTTGACAAACGCTTATATGACTGGGGTGATGAAGTTTAGAAGTTTCGGCGCTCGGTCGTACCTGACCATTGCTTTTATTCTTCCCAAGATACTCCAACTCAGTGGTTAAGAATTAACAATTTCTCTAGTAGTACCACTCACAAAGACCTCAGAGAGCTTACTTAACACATTGACTAAAATGTTTTTCTCTTCTCCGCTCAAAGCCGTATTAATTGAATCTGAATGTGGAGATGACTTTAATTTCGACGCATTATACACAATATCTCTATCACGTATGTATGATACGCCTATGATCAACGGTATAAATATACGCGATACCGTTATGATTTGAAACATTAGTCGCTACAATTACAAGAATGCTAAGGCAACCGTGGGTAACGACATGAAAATCTACTTTCAAAGTCAAGTCGCCAAACTTAATGGGTCACGTAAATCAATGTCACATAACTATCCGGTCAAATCTCATCGCTCAATTCAATCATTTAAATCGTGCAATCAAAATCAGCGAAATATGCAAACTTCTGTTGATAAAAACATCTGTGGGTACCTATACCACACAACACAGCAGAGGTAACGTCACGATTTGCAAACTTACCCTCAATTTTGCGACAAAAATTCTCATTCGTTTTATTTCGTGATTGTGAATGTTCCTTAGCAAAGCATTTATTACCCACAAGGTCAGACTTTTAAAAAATGAATCACTGAACTGCTCATATTTTATTATGATTAAAATATGTTCGGGCATGTATTAAATCATCGGTGACGGTATCCAGGAAAAATACTTATCGCCTTATCGTTACCATGCACGTGCACTTGACGCTTGCGACTGTCTCGATATGGAAATAATGCTGTCGCGCGGAAAGTAGACGAATAATTGCTACGTGCACTCGAACTATTATGTGCTCTTGCACATGAGCGATTCGACTTAACGTAAATAGATAAAAACTACACCATGATAGCGAGCATTAATTTTGCATTCGTTTTGCAACGAACATAGGGCACAGAAGATCATCACTGATTCCTTCGGAATTCGTAAAGGTCACAGAGACTTACGTGCATATTCTGCGTAAGTGGAATAACTATCTGAGTCGGTACACATGACGTTGTAAATAATTTACAACGTCACACCTTGCGCTAACTTCATGAAGACTACCCGAGTCAGACACGTATGTAATAATGGTTTGATCTCACCGGATGTATGCACTGTAGTAGAGCCTTAATGAGGCACTCCGTGGCATCGTCAGGTCCAGATGTAGTAAGTGGCTCCCCACTTAGGGCTCACAAGTTGTCGCAGGCAGTTTGTCTTGCTGGTGGTAGATGCTGGCTGCAGAAAGGTCGATCGGAGGTCGCGTTTCCACGCTCGGCAGCATTTCCGAGGGTTTTCGCTGCTGCTGATCCAACGTAGTCAGCCGGTTGAGGATAGCTTCCTTCGTATCCGTGAGGCTACCTAAACCGTGGGGCTGCGACGTGCGCTCTCAAACTTTGTTTTCCACCGCGGATTATTTACATCGTTTTCATGTGACGACATTGCGAAAAACCTACCCGCAGATCAAAAGTTCCACGTGGGGTTAAAAAGAGATCCCCGCTTCTGATTTTAGACTAATCTTTAATTTAAATATGAAAAAGTAGTTCGATTCAAGAAGTTACCATTACTTTATTCGATAAACTCAAAAAATAACAGTTAGGTTAAGTGTGGGACAGACGAACGACCGTAGTCGAGAACGCGCGCCGAAGACAGGGGGGCGCCACCGCGGTTGCAATCATTTATATAGAGATGGCGCTGTCAGCGGTGTTGCCATCTTCGATCCAGGCGGCTAACAATATAGTAATATTGTTTATGGAAATATTAGAGACAGGGCTATGTTATGTACATGGGTAGAAAGAGGACGAAGCTACCATCCCATTTGTGTCATTAGTTTGAAGTGACTGAATTAAAAAATAATAATAATTGGAATATAGTTCCAGCCTTTTCGGACCTCAGTTTTAGAGTTTTACAGGAAGCACCATTGTGAAAAAAATATATGCGGAAACATGGTTGGATAATTTTTTATTGTTACAAACGTGTAGTTGGCTACAATTTAAAATAATAATTTTATTAAAATTACTTTTCCATTAGGAATATTTAATTTTTTTGTCATATTCTGGGGTTTTTTTCAACCCACGTGCAAACATTTTTTTTTATGAAATCGTTAGAAAAAATTAAATAAAAAAAAGCTCGTATCTTGCAGATTCCAAAACTATACCACACTTATGCAATTATATATATGCAAAAATACAAGTTGAACACAAAACTGAAAATTGCCAAAACAGTTCCACAGATAAGGGTTTTCGGCAGGTTCTGGCCCCACTGACGAAGGGATATTGAAGTAAGTCCATCCACTTTGAATAAAACTGTAGGTCTGTACCTGTTTACTTACTACCTCTTTACGGTACTGTATCCTGTAAACTGTACCGCTTTCTATAATAGATGATCCCGTCCGGGTTGGCAATATCGCATTGATTTCAAGCTTGTCGAAATGGCAATGTATTGTCCGTGTTTCCATCCAGTTCAATGTAACCGTGCAATATAAGTAAGATCCTGTAATGGCACCCTATTTAGTGTGTAAATCTAATACCATGACAGCAGGTGCGGTGAGTGTAAGCCATCAGTAAAAATAACTAGATGCGTAAAAAACTTACAGTCGTATTCAGAGAGGATCTGTCAAAACTTAGTACGAGATTACCTAACCATACAATAACCGGTTTAGTACGACCTTAAAACTCACATTAAAGTAAGTCCGACCACTCTGAATATGGCTGTTAATGTTTAAATAGGTCTGGCTGGCTTTATATCCCAATACTGGCCTTCTATTGCTTCCATATTCAAATACTGAAAATATCTAAAAAAATATACATATTTTTTAGAAAATTCTCCTTCCTCCGCTTTACGGCTGTCAATAAAGTGATTCCATAAAGTGGTGATAATCCGTAGTTGAAGTCGACCTGCAACAGCCAGTTATTTCGGTGTAGAGAAACATCTGAACCAATTTTCACAAAATGCTTCAGTTATTACGTCGGATTTGGTCATGCATTGCCTTGAGATGCAGACATTTCACTGGCTACCACTTTTCTACCTCGTAAGAAAAATTACTTTACTGATTCTGTGGAATTGCTTTCAACATTTGAATTATATGTACCTAAGTATGCATGTATTTATAATGTAGTAACATCCATAATTTTATTTTATTTCCAATAAACAATATATGATACGATATGTGAAGAGAACTTACAAATAAAATGTTGGGAACAAGGGCCCAAGTATGGCATAAAGGATGGGTATCTTATTAAATGTTAGTAAACACGTTAAATTAGTATTTTGGTTAACTCCCATCTCACTCGACACCACATAACACTGGTTCGAAACTCGTCCTTCTGATTTAAAAGTCAACGAACGTTTTACTGAAATGGTCTGCTAGATTAGCCAAAGCATGCGCGGTGGGTGGGGCAGCCGCGGGGGAGGGGGGTGGAGGCGAGGGCGGAAGATGCAGCGAAGTTGGCGCGGTTCCAGACGAATGTTCGTCAGCGGAAGGGAGCTCCGTCTCCGAGAAGAGTGCCTTCGCAGCGAACATGAAACGAATCGATACGCTTGTTTTCAGTTCGTTTTGAATCCTTAGCAAAGCCGTGCAGAATTGAATGCATCTTTTCCGTGGCTTATCCATTTCTCGCATCTTTTCAAATACAATTTTCATCGCTATGAATTATCAACATTCACAAAGCTGTTTTACCATTCGGTTTACCTAAGCACCTCTTTATGGGTTGCGCACTCCAGTAAACTGTAGGCTCCATTGATTGATTGAAAATTAATTAAGCCACAAAAAACAGAAGAAAGTACAGTGCAATAACAACATAAGAGGTGGGGCGCAGAAACGGGCTTCATAGTAGCCGGCAATAACACTTCAATATACTATTGCATGGGAGAAAGTGTGAACACTTTGGACATTACGCTTAGAAGGAGGACGCTTCATGTGTTATAATAATCAGTACTGTACCAGAGCCTGATCGTAGCGATTTTTCGATAAGTGATTAATAAATTAAAAAAACGGCGTCAGGGGTGGCGATAGAGCATTTAAGGGGTAATGTGGGTCATAGTAGATGGGACCAAGGTCATTCGTAGCTATTTCTGCTATAACTCCTCAATTATATAAAGTTACAAATTATATCTCTATGGGCGAGCTCACTAAAAAGTTGTGTTAATTTCATATAACAAAAGTAACCTGGAATTTCATAGAAAATTATGAGGAAAACTTTGCCATTTACATTTAGCAACTTTTTAGGTCAATCCGCATAATGATCTCACACTGTTGTGTTCAGTTAAATACATCAATGCTTAATGTACTCGGCAATACAGTTACAGTTTGTAACTTTCTATTTTTGCGGAGATATAGCAGAAATAGCGGTAAACGACTGTGGCGCCATCTACTTTGCGCGCACATCCCCTTAATGAAAATCGACGCGAGCCCCTAAGTAGTGCCCTAAGTGCTCGAGATAAGCACTAGGTCGACGCAACGTCCGAGTGAACTTGCGCCGAACAAAGCTCGTTCCAAGCTGGGGCTAATCGGGTGTGTGTTTAGCGACCGCTGCTGTCGGGACGAGTGATGCTTAGCCGACAACTTTGGAGTTCCTGCCTAAGGAAATGCGTCGATGTGGTGTGATAAGTAAAGATTGAGTGCAATGCTCTTAAGGTGGCCCAACCCGGCGGGCTAAACTCATTCGCGGGCACGGTACAAAACCGTGCTGTTGCGCTCTGGGACCTTCTCTGTTTCAAAGAATAAGACAGGCTCCGCGATGAGCAAGATGCAACATGTCCACAAAAAAGACAATGTGCATAGTGTATGATTTGGTAAGATTTACGAAAATTTTAATTTCAAAACGACTTATAGCTAAAAGTAAACCACGACCGCTGTAGTAAAAAATCTAACAAAAACCAAATAGATTATAAATCTTGATTAAATAAGCTATGTCTGATGACTAATCTTTTTAAGATGTTCTTACTTTATCATTGCGTAATCAACCTCCAAAGTTAATGTATAAAGCGCACGAAAAATTCGAACTTTCGGACCTTATAACTACAAACACAATTCTACAATGCCAATAGTCATCAGACATCTAGTTCGATCAAGTAAAGCTATTTTGAGCAAAATTTAGGATCTCTGACAAGAAATATGGGTGTGATCTTCTTTCCCCTTTTGTATGGGGAGATGAGCGGGATGGGCCACCTTAAGGCGCCTATATACCATAGCGTAAAGTCAAGAATACGCGCGGCGGAATCTAGTCAGTGCCATCATGTCAGCGGGAGGGTACGCACGTTTCGCGCGCTCCCGGATATTTCGTGTATTTGATGGCAAGGTAACTATTATAATTTAGTGTATTTAGAAGTTTTTTTAACAGCAAGAGGGATGTGTACCTCGTTATGGCTGAATGGTATAATATTTTTTTATTCCATTCTTCTAAATAGAAAGATAACAGAAAAAATGGCTTTGAAAGGTAAAAATGGTCCTTTTAAGAATATTTTTTATTTCGACGATTATTAATTAAAATTGAAAAATTAAAATTAAATTAAATTTAAAATTAAATTAATTAATTATTAAAAATGGGGATGTGTACCTTCGCAAACGTACATTCTATAAGCTCCGTATTTTTTCGATGTTTAACAACCAAAGGCTTTACTGTAATCGACGTCAGAAAAACGTTCATATTTAGGTATTTATTCCCCTTAAAGTGCACTCGTCAATATTGTAGATTAGTAGGTATTTCGTAATAAATGTGCAATTTCACATCGTTTCATTTATTTACATTTTTGGTAGTCAAACTACAAGAAATAACATTAAAAATTAATAGATCCATTAACTAGATGTACTCGCAAAAAAACTTCAGTAAATACACTTTTTTTACTCAGCAAGTACGCCGCAATAAAATACGGCATTCCTTCGCCGTTCAGCCAACAAAGAAAATAGAATATTAGCAAATATTTCCGAACGATTATATTATAAGGATTTTCTTAATGTGTGACTTAGTATTAGTATTAATTACAATTTTATGGGACAGTGTACCTGAAATAAATACATTATTATTATTATATTATTTTCCAAAGAATGTGATACGTATGTATTTATAGTCGACTGTGAAGCACGGACACATTAGTCAAAGAAATAGCCCTGTAAAAGAATGACTACTTCTGCGACTATGTTTGCGCGTATCATGTACGTTGAGTTGGCAGTTTTAGAATTTGCGAGCCAGCCAGTCTAATAAAGGCACGCTAAATGACATATCTCCTTCTCTTTTGATCTGAGATCATAACGGTGTAATGTACTAATTCCAAAACACATAAATAAAATAATAAACGTATTCTAGTTGCGAAAACAGAAAAAAAACACAAAATAAAGGGAAAGCCCTGGTATGGCATCTCATTCTTTCGGGCCCGATGTTAAAACAGTGGGTGTGATATTAGCCATCCATGCCCCCATTTCCATAAAAACCGGCCAAGTGCGAGTCGGGTTTGCACACGAAGGGTTCCACCATCATCATATAAGATTTAACACAAACAAATCAGGTTTTTTGTATGGGTCCCGTTAATTTTTATTTATTTTTTATTTTGCCGGCAAAATAAATACACACCCTGTGAAAATTTCAGCTGCCTACCTGTTACGGTTCATGAGATACAGCCCTGTGACAGACGGACGGACGGACAGCGGAGGCTTAGTAATAGGGTTCCGTGTTCACCCTTTGGGTACGGAAACGTAAATAAGGTTACAAATCGAGGCGGGGAACAATTGTCCTGAAGCCGGTCTTGCGTCACCAAAATAAGCAAGAAAACAGATGACAGACATTAACCGGAAAAGTTGTTATTATCCTCCCGAGTTTCATAATGTGGTAAGCCGAGTAAACAATCCCCTATCAAGTGATCCCGTTAGGACGGCCATGTTCCCTCCAGCGAGGGAGTCGACGTAATAACAAAACGTTTTCGCGACAGCGGCCTGTCGCTACGCATTTCGCATTTCATTGCGTCGACGAGTATACTTCGAGACGAAACTCCGTCACTGATCATTATACAGAATGCTACAGAATCTTGATTCCGTGCATGAATAAATGAATTTAGCATAATTCTTTTAGGCGGACTTCTGGAATAACGACGTTTCACATGGGGCAGTTTTTGCTGGGGAAAATATGGCGTTTGGAAATTAGTTTGATTTTAGTAAACACATATTTCTAAATATTTTTCATAAATTTGAAGCTATGCAAATGTATCGATGGTGTTAGGACTACGGATGCAAACACAGAACATTGGATGGAAAGTAAAATGGATGGAAGGTAGGTAAATGGAAGTAAAAGTTTGTTTTAAGAATTGAGCAGCTCGTAGCCTAGTGGCGCGGGGACTGGCCTAGCGTACCAGAGGCCTGGGTTCAATACCGACTTGCACCACTGTCTTTCTCTTTCCGACTTCGATAAGTGCATTTCGTCACGAATGCGAGCTGCTCCATGGTTCGGAATCCATGTAAAACTGTAGGTCCCCTTCCCCTACTATAGGTGGTAGGGTTTAAGCCCGCCCGGGTTGGTACCATCGCATTGGATGAAAGATGGTCGAAGCGGCAATGAAAAATTGTCCGTGTTTTCCATACAGTTCAATGTAGCCGTGCTCATAAAGGGAAGGTCCTGGCATGGCACCTAATTCCTTCGGGAATGTGGTATATTGGGCTAATATTATAACGGTAGTTGTGTGGTATTAGCCATCCATGTCGGGTCGGGTCATATGAATTATGTTACTAATAAAATATGTTATCATTATACTTCCGGTTTAGTTTTGGTCTATTTTCTTTACCAATACCTGGCAGCTCCGACCGCGACAAGCCGTCATCACGACAGATTGTATGCACGGAGGTGAACAAAATTTCCTCACCTCCATGATTGTATGCATGTATCAAGGTAAAGATCGGTCAGTACGTTTTCAATAGTTTACGGAAAACCGACTGGCGCTGCTATCGCTATAATATTTTTCTTTAGATCGGAAGAAAAAGGTTATCAGCCAGATCAATTTATTTTAAGGTTTACGACCATACTGTTCGATCATAGCATACTGATTTCGCTTCCTCTACAAACATACACGTTTGTAGTTATTCGTCAACTACTATTTTAATTATAATTTAACTTAAATGCCTTTTTCGTAATTAATAAAAACGATATTTATGGTTCTGTGCTGAAAGTCCTTGCCTTTCCGTGTGAACAAAGACACAAAGAGAAGTAACATTTCACAAGACTAACCTAAAATATGCATTTTTAAAAGTGTCTGGCGGGTTATTCCGGCTGTGAAAGTAAAGTAAACCATATTAATTATTGATAATGAAAATACGTTTGGTTGATACGGTATCGTTTAAGTAGTAGCACTTTTCTGGCCCATAGTAAAATCGGCAATGTCCTTTAAAAAATGTATTTATTACACATGTAAATTTCGGTGTTATCAACGACTCCTTACTACCTAATTAATTAATGTTTGTTTCTGTATAAGTGTTAATATTATTAACAGAACGAAGTGTCTTCGTTTATGATTAGGCAAAAATGCTTTCGTATATCCGGCAATCGAGTAATTCTCCTTTATAGTTCGCATTTCTCAATCGATTCCCGCGTTTGGATTTTTTTTGTTGAAATACAGCTGCAGTGAGAAAAATACGAGAAAAAAAAATTTTCGTTTTAAGGTGCGTGGTGAACATTTATTCAGTTATAATATATGAAAGATAAGCCATGTTTGCATGCAAAGGCAGACTCGCAAGGCGACTACAAAAAAAACAGCTTTATGCACAGAACCAAGAAAAAAGAAACAGAAAATCTCAGTGCAAACTAATCAATATTTGCATAAAGTTTAGCTTATATGGGTGGGCCTCTTAACCTAAGCCAACACTCCATGAACACCCTGTACAGTACAGCAGTAGGGTGAACCGCTGAGCGGGGAGCGGTGAGTGGAGCGGAGACGGTGGCACATTTCGCAGCTAGTTAGGTGCGGTTGCCAAACGTCAACAGTCGCAACCGCGACGAAACTTATCGCCGCAATCCTGCGTGGAGGCTTCCGGCAGTTCATTTTGTGCTCGAGTGGAGCAGGCAGTTTGTTGGGGGCACGGCATAGGTTATCGTCTACGTAGGACAAGAAGCTGGCTTGTGGCGGGGAGAGTAGTATGTTTTAATGAACGGTTTTAAGGTGGACCTTCCTGCTGAAATCCTTATACAAACGTGGAAAGAAGTTCATGCGCATATTTTTCGATAGAGATCCTTTACTATGCTCAAAACAGCTTTATTTGATCGAACTAGATGTCTGATGACCATTGGCATTGTTAAATAGTGTTTGGTTTCTAAGATATAAGGTTCGAAAGTTCGAAGTTTTCGCGCGTTTTATAAAATAAATTTGGAGGTGGATTCCTCAACGTTAAAATTAAAACATCTTAAAAAGATTAGTCATCAGACCTAGATTGTTTCATTAAGATTTAATCAATTTGATTTTTGTTTGACTACAGCGGTCGTGATTTACTTTTAGTCATAAGTCGTTTCGTAAATTTTACCAAATCAGACATTATGCGCATTGTATGCTTTGTGGTGTGGACATGTTGCATTCTCCTTATCATGGGGCCTGTCTTTTTCTTTTAAAGATAGAAGGTCCCTGAGCGCAATAACACGGTTTTGCAATATACCCGCGAATGACTTAGTCCCGCCTTAATTCGCTTCACTCCGTGTAATTGTTTGTTTCAAATCATAATACTTCAATCACGGTCCTGATGATGTCCGCAACGTGGTGGACGAAACGTCGCTCGGAAAGAAGTAAGCTTTTACACTTTATATCCGTAAATATTGTAAGCAATAAGCAACTTTTAAAATACAAAACAGACTTAACTTTTTTTCGGATAGCTTGGGTGTGACTACGTCATCGCTAAGTATTGTATTGTATGCATTTATTAATATTTTTATATTCACACGTACAACACGTTCTCAGGTAAATAAATGGTGGCCGTTCAAATTACTCGTCAATATTTTCAAATAAAAAAGAAAAAAACATTTTAAAAATAATATCTAATATTTTTTTATCAACAGTAAAGTTGGTCATAAATATAAAAAACTGGCCAAGTGTGAGTCGGACTCGCACACGAAGGGTTCCGTACCATCGTACAATATTTAACGCAAAAAAATCACGTTTTTTGTATGGGGTCCCTTTAATTTATATATTTTTTTTATTTTACCTATTTGTTGTTATAGCGGCAAAATAAAAACACACTCTGTGAAAAATTCAGCTGCCTACCTATTACGGTTCATGAGATACAGCCCTGTGACAGACGGACGGACGGACGGACAGCGGAGGCTTAGGGATAGGGTTCCGTTTTCACCCTTCGGGTACGGAACCCTAAAAACAAATAAAAATATTAACAAATAAAATAAACAATTAACAATAATTAAAGTGTACGAAGTTGTGCGACTATTAGGGACCTTTTCAACTTTATTAACCGACTTCAAAAAAGGAGTATACACCAAGTATTCAAAAAAGGAGTAATACCAGTACAAGATAATCAGCACTTTACGTGTTCGATTTAAAATAAATCAGCACTTGGTGAAAACCAGGCTTACTCTGTCAAATGTTCTTCAAGATAGTATGCCTTACATTACTTACTTACTTCCTCTCTTACTATAAGGTTGATGGTACCATCGCATTCAATGAAAGATGGTCGAACCGGCTATGAGTTAGTCACACTAAAGATCAAGCGAAAGGAATCAGGGTTTTTCCGTCAAGCTCACATAAAAGGAGTGGTCTGGCATGGATGGCTCGTAGCCTAGTGGCGCGGGGACTAGCCTAGCGTATCAGAGGTCTGGGTTTAATTCCGACATGCACCACTTTCTTTCTCTTTCTGAGTTCGGTAAGTGCATTTCGTCACGAATGCGAGCTGCCCCATGGTTCGGGCATCCATGTAAAACTGTAGGCCCCCGCCCGGGTTGGTACCATCGCATCGGATGAAAAGATGGTCGAAGCGGCAATGAAATATTGTCAGTGTTTTCCATCCAGTTCAATGTAGCCGTGATCATAAAGGGAAGGTCCTGGCATGGCACGTAATTCCTTCGGAAATGTGTTGTATTGGTCCATTATCATAACAGTAGTTGTATGGTATTAGCCATCCATGTCAGGTCGCATAAAAAAAAGGAAACTAAAGTGGATTCAAGAATACGGTGCGATTGTCCCATAGAGAAAGGAAGTACGGATGGTGCGATCTATACTCATACGTATGGCGGCAGTGTACCCACGAGATAGTCCAAACCATAGACCTAGCATAGCGCGCTGTGCTTACTAGACGAACAACTGGTCCTGGCCTTATTGAGCCATTTTTTTTGGTAGCCGTTGCGGATACTATAGCATGCCCTTTGTTTATTATTTTCAATAAATGCATCTCGGAAGGAGTGTTTCCTGATGTTTGGAAAACAGCTAATATCACACCAGTTTTTAAGAGTGGTTGCAAGAACGAAGTAAAAAATTATAGACCTATTTCTATATTGTCCGCCTTGTCGAAGCTCTTTGAAAGGTTGGTACATCAAGCTGTATATCCAATACTTCATGACCAAATTTTATCACAGCAGCACGGCTTCGTTCAGCGTCGTTCTACAATCACCAATCTAACTATATACTCCAATTTTATATTTCATAGCTTGGACAATGGTGAGCAAGTTGACTCTATCTATACCGACTTTCAAAAGGCCTTCGACAAGGTGGATCATGAACTTCTTCTAAAAAAAATTGCCTTCAATGGTATTAAAGGAAATCTGTTAAGATGGTTCTCTTCATACATCTCTAATAGAAAGCAGCGAGTAGTTGTCAATGGTTATTGTTCTGATTTCATCTCAGTATCTTCTGGAGTTCCCCAAGGATCAATTTTAGGCCCATTTCTTTTTATCTTATTCATTAATGATGTCATTCATAATTTTCGCTATAGTAAAATTCTCATATATGCTGATGACATGAAAATTTATGTAAAAATACGTTCTAAAGAAGATTGTGAGGCACTTCAAACTGATTTGGATTCCTTTTATAACTACTGCAATCAGAATAAACTATTTTTAAGTATCTCGAAATGTAAGGTTATTACTTTTACTAAGAAAAAACAACCACTCTATTTTAATTACCACATTGGAGGTGTTTTGCTAGAACGTGTTGAAGTTATTAGGGATCTAGGTGTGTTATTCGATACTAAGCTTCATTTTGACAAACATATCGATAAAATAATTAATAGTGCATATAGAATGATGGGCTTCGTGCTTCGCACGGCGCGTCAATTTAAAAGAGTCTCAACGTATGCGGACTCCGTCACGCTCGACTAGAAATACTCATCTCTTCCACTTGGATCTATGTCGAACCAACTCAGGTTTCCGTATGCCAGTCTGGCGTATGTGTAATACATACAATACTCAATTCGATGACTCGGATGTGGACATCTTCTTCATGACGTCTTATCAATTTAAGAAAGCTGTATTGTGTACACTTTCCGCTTAGAAACAAATGGCCAAATACATATATTTTGTAATATATTTATGTATGAATATACTTTAGTTACTATTAATATACTCATACCTTAAAATAATCTAGTTCTGTCAATGTTATTTACTTATTTACTTTTCTTTGGTCCTATGTTCCCATACCATACTGTATTATACTATATTTTACTATATTGTATTACATCACATTACATTTTTCAGATTGCAATTTATTCGATCGGGATGATTCACTTAGGCATTGCAACGACGATATCGACTGTGGTTTATCGACTGTGGTTTGCTTACTAGCATATAACATCTTTAATATAAAAGTTAATCAATAGCTGTAAGTTTTTCTTATTTTGTTTCTACAAGATACATATACTGCTTCGTCCTACTACTTTTGCAAAACTTGTGAAATACGAAGCTGGACTAACATATTTTCTAAGCAATATATTAACACTTATATTAAGTTTTCTATGTTACTCTGTTTGTTTTTCCTGAAATAAATAAATAAATAAATAAAAAATAAATAAACAAAGCGTGGGAGTGAGAAGTTAACTCAACGTACCACTACCGCCAGTTAGAAGGAGATGGAACAAATCTGCCCGATGAGACCACTTCTGAAACCGTTTTCAATACATTGGAGTCGCGCTCAGCGAATGTTAAATGTTTTTTTGTGATTGTTTTATTATCTTGTTTTCCTTTGAGAAAGCATGGTGACCTGTGCATTTATACATTGTTTAATGAACTGGAGTAAAAAACTCGGACTTAAACCCTCAGCAAATAAGGGGTGACCCACAAATTTTTTGTCGATCAAATTTCTTAACCTTTACTCAATATTTCAAAGTAAAAGTTAAAACATAACTTCAGATCATTATTTTGAAGCTATACATAGATTGAGAATTTTTTTTGAGTACAAAAAAAAAATTTCAGTACTTTTTGTATGAAACGATTTTAGTCTCATTCAGTCAGTAGACTCTGTCTTTTCATTCTTAGTCTATGGTCCAAACCGTCTTACCTGGAATTAGTTCGCTTACGAATTCGGGACGAGCAATATCGAATGTTTGTTGCAATAAATAGCGCCATTCTTACATGGCGTTGGAACTCGAGAAATCAATAGTGACGAATACTACAGAGTTTCTGTTCTACTACCGTCCGTACATTCTCTATGGATGGCCCAATCATAAATAATAATGATAATGATAATGTCTTATAATATGATACATATATGTATGTACATATTATATTAGACATATTTTTTATTTCTTTTTATCCTTTTTTCTGTTTTATCCTTTTAAAATAAATTACTCTTTTACAATATTTTATTAAAACAGATTATACATATTATAATAATAATATGAGAAATAATGATATTGTATTATAATGTTTTCTTCTATTGCCAATGTAATATTCTATTTCTATGGACTTCTTGTCTGAAAAAAGAATTATTATTATTATTATAACAGTTGATGATAGATAAGCCCTCAAAAATAAGTAGAAAACGATTTTTCCTGAAATTCATCCTAAGTCTGTTTAACCAGAAATTATAGAATGATAATACAAAATATTTGTTTCATTATTTTCGTTCCGGAAAATTGTTTGCACGAATGAAGAAACATATTCCATTATTTTTTGTAACCACAAAGGCACACGGGACCTTGGCGTTCACGATTTACGCAATGCGGGCTCCACCGCTCCCGCGCCGCCCCTACCCCCGCCTTCACCCCCGACCCCTACTACCCGCTTTAGAGCCTTCTTCGATTAATTACGTTCGACTTTAAAGTTCACCCCCGCCTCGCTCTCGCCGTTGAAGTTATCTTCGTGCGAATTGGCAAATAATTATTTACTACACAGCTTTACTCTTAGCGATAACAATGGCCGGCCGCTGTGGACCACTGCGATGACTCGTCGACGGAACGAGGAAGTGGTTTCATATAATTAACGTCGTTACAGTGGCCGTAGCGCGTTGTCATCGCGGAAAAGGAGAGAGAGACACTTAAACTCCTAAGCCCCTCTTACTCAGAAGTTGGCGTCAATGGCACTGAAATATATCCTGCTTCCGGTGTGACGACGTGAAAATGCGCGACTGTACATGGACGCGATCGCGTTCTCTATAGCATTATATTCATTAGACTGAGATTTCTCATTAAAAATAAAATTTATAAATGTGTTATTTTCAAAGAATTACACAAAAACTGCTGTGTTGCAAAAATGCTAAAAAAATATATTTGACAAGCTTCCTCGTTTCCTACGCATTGTTTTATGTTCAATGCTTAATTTTTAGAAAAAACCTGCCGTTTTATATTTAATTTCACATATAATTCCGGTAATTGCATTACATAAATGCACTCCTAGATTGCGTGCAATCACAGATTATTTGATCAGTGCGAGCAATTATATAACCCCCATTGACACTAATCCGATCAGCTAAAGATATTCCGACACTATTTGATTATTATATTTCCACCACTATTTTTTAAGTTCAGTAGAGGGTTCAGAACGAAAGGGTCGTCACAGCTATAATACAGAAGCCATTTATTAAGGTCAAGTTTGTCATAAAATCGGTGTACAATGTGATCAATCCATTGAGACATACCTTCGTTAAGCTGGCGCCCATTACATCACGGTTACACTCGTGTAGCGATCCCGAAAGAGACGAATTAGGTTTTATTGCGTCGACCTTCGCCGTCATCGTCCTAATTTATTGCGTGGCACGCTGCCAGACGTCTGCGCCTCCCGCCCCGATGTCACACGTATAAACAAAAGTTTGCCAACGTCCCGACGTCGTGGGAGACCTACAACACCCTTTCATATTACCGTCCGAAGTTGCCCTCGTATGAGCGCCACCCGCCCTACCCCGTACCGCCGCACGCCAAACTCACTTTTCACTTTTAAACTTAATTTACTCATTTGCTAGGCCGTGCTCAGTTTGATTAAGTTTGTAGCGAGTTTTACCGGCTACGTTTAACGATATTATGGCAGCGTTCACCGGATTTTTCAAGTTGTTTGCGACAAAAGACGTTTTGAGCACATTAGCGAAAGAAAATACAAATGTGATTTACACTATTACGTATACCTTTTGACCTTTCGTTCTGGGATTCTTAGAATAAAGTCTTAGTTGTCAAGAAATAAGTCCAAAATGAATATTCAACATAAATACTGACAGCACAAACATACTGAATCGGCACTAACTGCCAAAACTTGAGTTTGTGCTGATAGATCCAAGATGTGTTTGCCACTATGCATTAATTATTTTCAATTTCTCGAAGCTATTTATTCTGTAGGAATGTAGTTATACAATAACTGGTAGTAATCTATCAACGAATATAAAATAGTTTGTAAGTATCAATGGAAAACCGGCAAAGTTTCATGTCGGTTCTTCTTCGCCAGAAGTAATCGCACGAGCAGAAAAAGAAAAAAAAACTATACCGAGTGTGTTATTTACATCTAATTTACAAAATATTTGAGCTGAAATTGAATTAGAGTTTTGTGCACAATTCGTGAATTCTGATTTCCTAATTTTCCAAAAAGTACTTATAACAAGTATTGGTACCTATCAAATTAAAGATTTGCCAAAAAAGAATGTGCACCTAAATCTGGTATAACTCTTTTAAACATGAGGAAATTCTTTATCACTTGAAAGCATTCACGGTGTCGGATAAGAAATGGTTATTGCTCTAAGGAAGGCTCAGAGCGAGCGAGAGTGATGGACGGTAAGCTTATGAGATCTCTGCACACTCTAGGCACCAGGCACCAGGCACCAGGCACCAGGCACCAGGCATCAGGCACCAGGCAGCCAGGCTTCTCATTACGGTGCCGCACGCGTGTTTGTTTACGAGACCCAAACATTAACATTCAAGGCTCTACGTGACCGATGTTCACGACACATTTTTACATACATTCTCACATATAGACCGAGCTCAGCAACCGTCGCTAGAAAACCAGTAATCTACTATGACGTCTTTACATATCGGTCGGCTAAAGCAAAGAGCTACAGGCTCATATTATAATTTGTTTATTTGGTGCATGTACACTGATGTGTTTAAGCTGACGTAATTAGCAGGTGAAGTTGAGTACGGTCCTTTTTTTATGCAACCTGACATGGATGGCTAATACCACACAACTATCGATATGATATTAGCCTTATACACCACATTCCCGAAGGAATTAGGTGCCATGCCAGGATCTTCGACGGCTACATTGAACTGGATGGAAAACACGGACAATTTTTCATTGCCGCTTCAACCATAGTTTCATCCAATTCGTTGGTACCAACCCGGGTAGGCTTAACCCTACCACCTAGTATGGGAAGGGGACCTACAGTTTTACATGGGTTCCGAGCCATGGAACAGCCGCCTTCGTAACGAAATGCACTAATCCAACTCGGAAAGAGAAAGAAAGTGGTGCATGACCGGGCGAGGATTTGAACCCAGACCTTTCGGATGAAAGGCAAGTCCTCTAGCCCCTAGACCACGAGCTGTTCAAATTCCTCATCTTCTGAGTTTGTATTTAACGTTAACTTAATACAATACCAATGAAATGTACTAGAAGCAGCCTAGATCACTCTGAGGTCCATGCAAAAAAATTACGCTTTTACAATAGAAATAGGATGTACTATAGAATGTATAGGCATGTATAGCGCTGCGCGCGCATGCTAGGTCTATGGCTTTTACTATATAAATTAGGGGCTCGTAGGGATTTAAAATTAAAATATTTCTTACAACACGTCTTTGTCCAGTTTGTTGGTTTCCTTTCTGGTGATGCGTATTTCAAGGTTAGGAAGTTCCTGACCATTTGATGGGATCAAGATTACTACGATCAAAACCACCAAAAATGACCACTCTCCATGGAGACGTTAAGAGATTTTTTAATGAATTTACTACATCAGCAACATCTTCCGAAATACCACCACGTTTGTTTCGAATTGTCTGTGATTTAAGAGCTTTGTGTACCACACCCTGTTTTCGACGCTCTGTTTAAATAAGCAATATTTTATTGGTATTGCGGTTCGAGTCCATATTCGGATCTCGGGAGCATAAAAGCCTTATCACGTGTGTGTGTGTAGATTAGTTAATAGGTTAGTATTTCAAAGAAATCGCGCCCCATTAAGATTCTGTATGTATGACGTAATGGGAGACCAATCAATTACAATTACATCAAATTTGTATATTTTTTTGTAACTCGAGATGGATGGCTAGTAAATACCCACGTCATGATATTAGCACAACAGATTGCATGGGTACTAGGTGTCATGCCATGCTGCACATCTGCAAGAACTTAATGGAAAAAAAGAACGATATACATTGCCATTTCGATTAACGTATGTTTGGATTCGTCAAAATTGGTTCAGCGGTTTAGGCGTGAAAATGTAACGGACAGACAGTGTTACTTTCGCATTTACAATATGGGTATGGATGCAATCTAGGGTCTTCAATAATGTGTAAACCATAGACCATTAAGTGGCCTCACAAGAGAAATGTATTCAGTTCAATCGAGACCGCGTGGTGTACATGCGCGGTGGAGGCTGGTGGGACGGCGGCGGGCAGCGCGCCAGCCTCCTCCGCTGCCAGCGACGAAAATTCATCGTTTTGATTTTAAAATTTCGCATATAAATCTCCCGGCACGTCCGCACGTATCGCTAATGTAAGTGGATGTTGCCATCCGCACCCCGCCGCCGCCGCCGCCGTCATGCAGATTTAACTTAGCGCGGGCACGTGACTGCGGAGAATTGATTTGGTGTCTCGACGGTGGGGCACTTCCAAATTTGAAAAGTTCAGATAAAAACGCAAACGTTTTTAGAAATGTCTGGACCTCCAAAAGCCTGAGTTCCCGAAAAAAACACCATGGATAAAAAGGTCAGTTAGCCGAAAATCCAATCTTGGAGTCAATAGTCCAAAGATTACCAGCTCGGAGGACTGCATGACAAAAAAACCGGCCATGTGCACATCAGACTCGCAAACGAAGGGTTCCGTACCATCGCACAAGATTTAGCACAAAAAAGTTCTGAGGTCGCAAACATATTTGTATGGTATGGATTTTGTAATATTTACTATTTTTCCATTAAACATGTTTGTTGTAATAGCGGCAAAATAAATACTCAGTCTGTGAAAATTTCAGCTGCCCACCTATTATGATTCATGAGATACAGCCCTGTGACCGACGGACGGACGGACGGACAACAAAGTTTAGTATTAGGGTTCCGTTGGCACCCTTTAGGTACGGAAACCTAAAAAGGTTAGCTATCAAAACACAATTTCATGGAGTCAGCTGATCATATAATATTCCGGGAGGTCACGGCATTTTTGGTCACGATAAGGTAAATGGCTGAATCTGGGCTCACATGTTAGAGATCAACCCTCTGATGCTAAATATGTCGGTCTGCCTGCGCCAAGTGGTTGCGTTAGCTAGATTGGCTAAATAAAATAGATGTTGGTATGTACCTGCTGATTAATATATTGATTGTCTGTACATATTCACAACTATTTATTAAACAACAATAACCAGTCGATTTTTTTATTAAAGACATAAATATGCCTAAAATTATATCAGTTACCTAAATCGTTTATAACTACGAAATGCAACTAACGATTTTTTCAGTTTTGGTATTACAAAGCAAGTATATACTGATACTTTCATGCTGCGTTATTTGCAACCATTTACCTTATCATTGGATTTGTTTGTAACGTAAATTACTTTTTCAAGCGCCTTATCTAGGTAACGCAACCACTTGGCGCAGGCAGACCGACATCAGAGGGTTGGTCTCTAACATGTGAACCCAGATTCAGCCATTTACCTTATCGTGACCAAAAATGTCGTGACCTCCTAGTCTATAAAAATTCGAATAAAAAACATCGTATTGTCGAAAACAGACACTAAGCTTTTATAAGTGTAAAAATAAAAACATCGTCACAAATCTCAAAAGCACCCAAGCTTGCTCATCTAATGGACTTTTTCAAGTTAATACCATAAAATATTTAAAAATAATTATAGTGTAACAGTAACTAGTCAACCCACATTGAAATGATCAGAAAACGCAAAAAAAAATAGCATACAGAAATGATTTTGCCAATTTATCTTATGCATTCAGCTGTTCTTTAGCTTGGGGAGGTGAAGTCCTGCAACATCCTCATGGATCTATATATATAAGAGCTCTAAAGTCTTAAGTCGTAACGCAAGCCTTACAAGTATAATCCGTTATATCCGTTGTAAGTATACACCGCTGCATCCATCCGTAAAGCCTGTTAGAAGAATATGGGCATTTAGATATTAGACAACTATTTATCTGCACAACTGTACTCCTATTTCATGCATCTAAAAGATCAAAAAAGCAAAAAATTGCATAGTTACGGCACTAGGATTAAGAAACTATATTTTATGCAACTGGTCTCCAAGGCAAGGTTTAGACATCGTTTTTGGGGAATGGCGCTGAGATATTTTTAGGGTTTCGTCGTTCTTTGGGTACGGAACCCTAAAAATCTCTCAGAAATGCGCTCTTGATGAGTTGCGCTCTTAAATGTTTACCGTATAAACCTTATGAAGAAAGAATCAGTGAATTTCATCTATTATAGTACGAGTATCAATGTATCAATGGGTAATAGCTTTGTTTGTTAGATCTTTCTAAGGGGTGCTCACCGGAATAACTAGAAAACTTAATTAATTTGCTTAAAGGAGGATGACGAAAGGCGCTTGTCTTAGCTCTTCCGAAATGATATGATTGTTATAAGTAATGTGGGTAACGATAAGAGATTTGCCTTAAAATATTGATGAAGCGTCGGGCCTGTGCAAATTCATAAATCAGCCGCATCGATCATCAAAGGCGGGCGGTGTTTTCCTGCAGCGGCGTCAGATATCGACGCGGCTAAAATTGAGTACGCCGGAAATGTTCAGGTGCGCGGGACGGCCAGGGGCCGGCAGGCCTATTCCTGGCATTCCGTGATCAGGAATCAGGAATCATGAGTCGAGAAAACATCCTTTATTGCGGTTTTCAAAGCGATTTTCTTGATGTAAATAATCCGGAGCATAGTTCTTTTAATTAATCGAAAAACTCGCTTTGAAAATCGCTATAAAAGGTGTTTTCTAGACTCAGGATTCCTGATTCCTGATTACGGAATGCCAGGAATAGACAAGCAGGCCTATTTCCGGTGTGGAGAGATGAAAAGTTGGGTCAGGTCTTGAGACCCACGGCTGCGTAGCTGCTCTCCTCTAGTGATTTGAATGTTGTTTATGTTTTAACTCGCTGGGAAACTTCGTTAGTGCGATATATATTTCATGTCTAGCGGGTAGCGCTATCCAGCGCCATGTTACCTAACTTCTATGCATCTGTTTGTTGATTTGTGGCATGTGAAACTAGCAGCTCTTAGTAGATGGCGCTAGGTCGCTACACTGGCATTCCGTAATCAGGAATCCTGAGTCTAGAAAACCGCTTTTGTAGCGGTTTTCAAAGCGATTTTCTGGACGAAAATGTTCCACAGCATAGTTTCTTTAATTAATCAAGGTTTTCCGTCAAAAAACTCACTTTGAAAATCGCTATAAAAGCGGTTTTCTAGACTCAGGATTCCTGATTCCTGATTACTGAATGCCAGGAATAGACCTGCTGCGGAGGTCGGGGCGAAGGGTAGGGCGAAGGGAGGGGAGCGGGTGTGCGACGTGAGCGCCATACGTGGCCGCCGCGCGAACCGCGCGCACCTCCGGGCAGAAACGGGCCGCGCCGGCAAGTTTGCTCGTTTGTAGGCTCCACGTCGGGCTCGGACTTTTGAGGTGAATTTCGCCGACCGCCGACGAAGGTCGACCCGCATGTTCGGCGTCAAATTTAACCGCTGATCAGCGCTATTGTGCGGCAACGGCGAGCGCTGGAAACGTTTGATTCTCAGCTATATGTACAGGTGTTTCAACGGCCACTACATAAAATTCTGGAGCATAATGAATGACAAAAACCCACGTGTGGCAGTTGCAACAAGTATAAGTATAAGTCTACACATAAGTGACAGAAATCCAAGATCAGATTAAAAAGAAGGAGAACATCTATTAGGGCGTCTACTAGTAGACCCTCTGTCTCCAATTTTATAAGCCTACTAACCCAATTTGACGTACATATCACATACAAACGTAGTCGCAGACGTATTGGAGGGTATTTGTGGGTAGGATTAATTTGGCGAACGCATTTCGGGAGCACATTTACGCGCATTGGCGATGATAGGACTTTGCATACGACGAACGGCCAATTTCCAATAAGGTTTTACGCACGCTCTGTCCATACGACGGAGTCGCTGTAACGGCCACATGCCAGTCCTGCTTCCTTTCCGTTCTTCGATTCCAAGTGACCCAATAAAAAAACCAGCCAAGTGCGAGTCGGACTCGCACACGAAGGGTTCCGTACCATCGTAGAAAAAAAAACAAAAAAAATCACATATTTGTATGGGAGCCCCCTTTAATTTTAATTTTAATTTTAATCTTACCTATTTGTTGTTATAGCGGCAAAATAAATACACACTCTGTGAAAATTTCAGCTGTCTACCTGTTACGGTTACTGAGATACAGCCCTGTGACAGACGGACAGACGGACGGACGGACGGACGGACGGACGGACGGACGGACGGACAGCGGAGGCTTAGTAATAGGGTTCTGTTTTCACCCTTTGGGTACGGAGCCCTAAAAACTAGATAGAAGATACTACTATAAACTAGATCATTATTTCGTCAAGTGCAACCGTAGTATTCAGAGTGGGCGTGCTAATTTTAATGCGCGGATTATCTCCGTACTCAGCCGCATTTTGCATGGTTAGTCCCATGGATAAAAAGGAAGGAGATATGTCACCCAGCGCGCTCACATTTACATAAGTTATGATTTTACAATTACCTTACACTATTAGCAACCGAAACTAGTATGTATGGGGACGGCGTAGCCACTTTTACATGCAAACTCGGCAGCGCCAGCGAGTGAGTTTGTTGTTTGTTTGTTAAGTCGTATTGATTTCATTTTTTTTTTCATTTCATTTATTTAAACTTTTTGGTAGTCAAACTACACCAAGTTACGTCACAAAGATCCGCGGATTCGACGCCTTTTGTATTTGTATGCATATTTTTAGAGGCGTGTATCATGGATTTTTACCATGCCAGTAGGTCTATTCCTGGCCTTCAGTTATCAGGAATCAGGAGTCTAGAAAACCGCTTTTGTAGCGATTTTCAATATAATCAAGGTTTTCCGTTGAAAAATTCGCTATTAAAATCGCTATCAGGATTACTAAATGCCAGGAATAGACCTACTGGTATAAAAAAAAAAAAACGTACGGACGTAGCTCTCAGTTAATTTATTGAATGTGTTTCAGAAACATATATGTTAATTTGAGTGAGGAAACATTCACGAGCTATTTCATATTTTATAATTCAAATTCTTTATTCAGTTGAGCATTTACATTATACAATAATACATTTTGCACTTATACCTATAGAAGAAGTCATATATTCTTTTCAGTATACTGATCACTTCAGATTGTATGGAGTTCGATCACATAATTATCCTCCTTTTGCGAAGTCGCTTTGTTCTTTTATACAGGGGGTCCATTCAGGGAAAGAGTGAGTTCGAATTCTTCACGAAATATTAACTAACTTTTTTTAATAGTAATGTTTCCACACTTCTTGAACATCATTACAGTTAGATAAAAATCTGGTCCGTCCCGTGAATACGTCGGAAGTATAAATATAGGTTCCGTTATTTAAATAATAATATATTTCCCAGCTATTTTTAGGTTAACTCACTCCTGAACTCGAACTCACTCGTTTCTGAATGGACCCCCTGCAGTGCCATCAGTGCATACTGATGGATGTAAACATTCTGAACGTAGCGGTACCACAATGAAAGGGCGTTCGAAAAGAATATAAACTACAATCTTCTATCACTAATATGTCTGATATGATGCACGTGTGCAAGAATGAATAAGTTTTCATCAAAGTTTTTATTTTTGAAACATGAATTTCTTATCTTATTTTTAATTGTTTGTTTTTTTGGAATAGGCAGTTATCTCTTGCAAAACACAATATTTCTCCCATAGAAATTTCGCTGCCACATTTCAGTTAAAACAGACGCGCCGACAACGTAATATCAGACATAAAACCGCGCGAAATCGGTACAGAACTTTAATACTTCGCATTGAACCCGCGTCAAAACTAGAAACTATTCGCAAACGAAAACCGACACGGACGAACACAAACGGAAGGGACCCTGGCTGCCCGACAACTTCCTTTGCGGTCGGGGAAAAATGTGGCGGGAGCGGGAGCGGGGAGCGGGCGCGGGAGCGGGAGCGGGAGCGGGAGCGGGAGCGGGAGCGGGAGCAGCAGGTAACCGGGAACGGAAACTGTTCGGCGTAAGTAGATTGGTGCGGTCCGTGCACCGCAACCGGGGACCGCGCTTCGTGGGGCGGAGGGGGAACCCCGATTACGTTACTCCCGATTATAAATACCTCGCCAAGTGAACTTAAACTCGGTAGATTCTCATGCAATGACGGCCAAGAAGAAAGTTCTGTGACTCACCAGTGACTCACCGGTGACTAACAGGCGAGAATCTCATGAGTAAATAGGCAACATAGGGAGGGATTCGATCTGACGTTTAGTTGCATTTCGTACCATGCCAACAGGTAAATTTCGGTTCACTTGGCCGAACAAGACGTCAAATAAAACTAAAAGTAAGATTCAATCACTATCTTGCCTGTTCACCCGCTGTTCACCTGTCGATGTATTTACCGTGGTAAACCACAGTCACTTGTGATTCACCGGTAAATACTTACACTTTCTTACTCGTGGAATAGTAGCTGATCGCGTGAAACCTTTTCACACAAGTCACCCTAATGTTTTTTCTTTCTAATTAATATAACTCAGTGGTTCTTAACCTTTTAGTGAGGACGGACAATTTTTGTATTGTCATTGACCACCAACTGTTGAAAGTAATGTAAATCTAAATTAATAAAGGCTTGTTCTATACATTTATACATAAAATACGCATACAAAGGTATTTTTTACGAACATTTTACTTTACACAGATAAATACTTACCTTTGTTATTGTAATGCGACTTTGGTGTCTGCATACCGTTTACGAATTCCTGTTAAATATTCACTTTTTTAATTCTTTTTGGATTGGCTTGGCCACTTTAGATGCTTCCGGGGACCACCAGTGGTCCGCGGACCAGCGGTTAAGAACCACTGATATAACTAGAGTGTGATGACGCATCATTTCATCGATGACGTCATGCGATAGCGGAACGTAAGTATTCACTATTATCTGTGAATTTAATTCGTGTTTGTTCCATGAGTAAAGGGCAACTTTGTTGCACCAAAAGGTTATAAAATAATCTTAAAAAACGGTATGAGTGCAATTGTTGGGGATTCTAAAGAAGTTTATTTACAAAAACGGGATATTTTTAAAAATCTTTTGTTGCTAAATGTTATTAAAACCTAATAGGGGTGAATGGTGAATTTTATGGAGAAACAATATTAGTTTACGATGTCATCAAACGCTTTCAAGCGCGACCTAAGCCGCGGGCAAAAGCTTGTATGACTAAAAAATTTTTTTTGGTAATTTAATTTTGAAACTTCGGAACGAAGCTGTCTTCAGAAATGATGTATTCTTAAAAGCAAAATATAAATCTCGAAACATGGCAGTTGTAAAACATAATCGAGCTCTGGCTCAACTAAGCGTAGGCTAATTTCTGACCACTTGAGTGAGGTCCGCGCAAATATGTGGGCGAAACATCTGTCGGACGTTGGCACCTTTGATTTAGAGAATAGCCCTGCCGGCGGTGAGTCCGTGCGTCGGCGGCGCGGGGCGGGGCGGTGGGGGTAACCAAGCTGTGCTGGCACTGGTTCGCAGGCGCACCCTAGTGCAACAGTCACTCAGATTATTTCGTCACGGCAGTCAACATTATATATTTTGAGCGGCTCGTAGCTTAGTGGCACAGGGACTTGCCTTGCATACCAGAGGTCCGGGTTCAAACCCTCGCCCGTTCATGCACCACTTTCGTTTTCTTTCTAAATTGGATATGTGAATTACGTCGCGAATTCGAGCTGTTCCATGGTTCGGAATTCATGTAAGATCGAGTGTAAAACTGCAGGTTCGAAAACTCTGAGGTAGGTACTACTCTTCGTAAAAATTTGAGCATACAAACATATAACTTAAGGTGGCCCAACCCGGCGGGCCTAACTCATTCGCGGTCGCGGTACAAAACCGTTTCAAAGAATAAGACAGGCTCCGTGATGAGGAAGATGCAACATGTCCACAAAAACGACAATGTGCATAGTATATGATTTGGTAAGATTTACGAAAATTTTAATTTTAAAACGACTTATAGCTAAAAGTAAACTACGACCGCTGTAGCCAAAAATCTAACAAAATCCAAATAGATTATAAATCTTGATTAAATAACCTATGTCTGATGACTAATCTTTTTAAGATGTTTTTACTTTATCATTGCGTAATCCACCTCCAAAGTTATTGTATAAAACGCGCGAAAAATTCAAACTTTCGGACCTTATAACTTAGAAACCAAACACAATTTCACAATGCCAATGGTCATCAGACATCGAGTTCGATCAAATAAAGCTATTTTGAGCAAAATTTTAGATCTCTGACAAGAAATATGGGCGTGATCTTCTTTCCCCTTTTGTATGGGGAGATGAGCGGGATGGGCCACCTTAAACCTTTTTTTCTCTTTTGATGATGTGACGATATGTGTGATGTGATTTGGTGTGTGTTCAGAGGTGTAGAAATAAAAAATACGCGAGGTGTCGCGGGATACGCGATAAAAGCGAATAAAATAAAATAAAATAATTAAATAATGCAATTTAGTTACACAGCTATCATCTAACCGCGAACGTTATTCGCATAGGTTTAGTACATTATCTATGGTCATTCGCACGTTTCCGGTCGCGACTCTATATGGATTCCCCGATCGCCATGGTAACGCCACTATTTTTAAAATTGGAATCATTTCATTTTGTAACGTATAGCTTCCCCTGGGGTAGTTCCCATCCGAAGGAACGTTCGTATGCTTCGATTCAAAAATATGTTTTTATGTCCATCGAGAAATATGGCGTAAATCAACTAAGTCTATCAGCTATGAAGCGCCTAGCGAAGCCAATTAGCTTAGTTTTTTTTCGGTGCTTCGAAAATCGTGTCGTCTGCTCGGTACCCAAAGTGTGCCAACGGAACCCTATTACCAAGCCTCCGCTGTCCGTCCGTCCGTTAGTCTTTCACAGGGCTGTATCTCAGAAACCGTAACAGATATACAGCTGAAATTTTCACAGAGTGTGTATTTATTTTGCTATAACAACAAATAAGTAAAATTGAAAAATAATTTAAATTAAAGGGGGCCGCCATACAAAAACATTTTTGTGTTCAATCTTTTACGATGGTACGGAACCCTTCGTGTGCGAGTCCGACTCGCATTTGGCCGTTTATCTCTACATTGAATTCAAAATTGCATTTCCTTGTTCCTTCAACCTCTGAATCCCTGAACCCTTAAAGGAAGTATACATATTTCAGCTCATGTATCTATTGATCCGTTAAGTCACAACCATGTCTTATACACAAGTGATATCGGTGTATATGCGCAAACACTTACAGTTGATCTAAAGTTATACAAAAACTGATAGAGTGCCAAAGAAATCAACGACTTTTGTGTTAGAAGTTTAAGAAAATATCTAGCCTCGTCAATTATAAAGGTAATTACAATGATTAAATTAACAACAGTGAGTCAAAATGTGATTATAATATTTATTTATAAATTAAAGCCTTTGATAGAAATATATTATTACATTTTGATGCAGCGTAAATAAATTTGATATATTTTAATTCGTGTGACAATAGATTTTCAGACGGGATAATTCCTGTAGGTTTTTTTACTGATATTTACTAATATTTCAGATTCGCTGAAGAGAAAGGGAGGTGCAGGAAGGAACAACACAAATGCACAAGTGAGTTTTATAGGCGTTCGTGCCAACAGCTAACATGCAGCAAAATATTGTGATAATATTGCTCGTAAAAATGGAATGTTGATAGCGTATTAGCGCTGAGCTAGGTACAAATATTGTCCCCCAATAAAATTCTAAGGCCAATCAAATATGAGACGAATATAAACTCCATGTGGCCTTATATTTATGAAATTGGTAGGTTAATGCCTGAATTGTACAATTGAATGAAATATCCAAAGTTCAGTTCAATTTTGTAATGTTTTTGTCCTATTGTATCCTGTCCACATTACCTAGTTCGTTCAGTAAAATATTATCACGAACCAACGTAATGACCTCGACATAGTGTAAGCTATTAATGTACGGTATTTTTTTTATTTCAAAATGATTTATAATAAAATAGTGATAAGTAGCCGAAAAATGATACGTGTTGTTCTGGGATTTCAACCTCACAAAACTAGCAAATATAATTTTACCCCTTCTAGCATAACGATGATCAATAAGGCCAGAATTTTCGAAGTAAGTGATACCGTGTTCGTATTAATCTTCGGAATATGGGGCTGGAAAATTACGAAATCGGTATGAAATGAAACTAAACGATAGTTAGTTTCAATCCTTGCCTGTTTACCTGGCATGTTAATTTCACATGGTAAACCCCTAAACACCAATGGAAAGTACATAAGCATACATACCAAAATTAATGTGATTTGCTCAACTGTAAATAGGAGGCATGCTCCTGCCCACTACACATGCGTGACGTCCATCTTGCCTGACAGTAGCTTTAGCTCTATGCCGTCACACTTGCATACCCAAAGTGTGCAAATTCTATTACGTACAAATAGGTGAGAAACTATTAAATATTCACGAATTTAAAGCGTGTTTCTATTTTTATTTGTTTTGAACTGTGTTTCTCTTGAGTGATATATGTCTTTTTCAGACATAAAGGTTGATCAATTTTAACGAACTTTACTGTAAAGTCAATTTCGAATGAAAATGCTCCAAAACACTAAACATTATTAATCTAATGTTTTAATTAGAGTGGCTCAAGTAAATTATTTAACATGCAAACATGTAAGCGTACAAATAAAGATGCTCTTTGAACCCGCCCACATAAGCCCACGCAATACTGGCGAAAAGGATAAGTCCGTTATACATCGCTCCAATGGAGGTCTTGTAACTTCAAAGCATAAAGGTTTACATGTTTCGATGTAGCCAACTAGTTCACCAAATCCGTTCATTATGCTCGAAGACACAGTATCTAATTAATACCTTCAACCCAATCGGGGCGTCGGATCGAGGCAGATTCAATTTATCTAGTCGCAAATGCGAATCTCCCGATAAGTGTAGGGTGAGTGCCCGTGCGGTAGTCGGGCGTTCCTGCGAACTGCCAACGAGGTAATTGCTGAGCGGCTCCGGGCTGGCAGTCAGATAACTGCGACGTGAATATGTTTGCCGGAGCAGATTGCTGAACGTCAGATAGCGACGAGGTGACGTCTGGCACACCCCGCGCCGCCTCAAACCTGACTTCTGCATTGGGATTCTTACACTTGTGCGATTATTTCTGTTCATATTTGTAGTTGTAAGCGGCGCGAAAATCTTCCGTGTAACGGCAGCGTTGTTAATTTTTAGGGTTCCGTATACAAAGGTTGCCAACGGAACCCTATTACTAAGCCTTCGCTCTCCGTTGGTCCGTCCGTCTGTCACAGGTCTGTATCTCATGAACCGTAATAGGTAGATAGTTGAATATTTCACAAAGTGTGTATTTCTATTGCAGACATAACAAAAAATATGATAATTAAATTAAATTGAAATTAAATGGAACCCCATACAAGAAATGTGATTTTATTGTGTGTAATCTTGTACGATGGTACGGTCCGAGTACGACACGCAGTTGGACGTTTTTTTTGTGAAAATGCATAGAGTGACGGTAGCACCGCCAGTCAGTTCACTTACGAATTCGCTCACTACTCAAGTTCTCGCGTTCCAGCGAGACGTAAGAACACGTGAGAACTTCACAGGTGACAGGTGCTATTCGTAATCAAACTTACTCGTGGCCACCATGGAGGTTTTCTCACATCCATGATGGCCACGCTTCCGCCATAAGAATGCGTGTAGATCGATACATTCCGGTTGAACATGAAAGATTTAACTGTGGCGTCATACCCTTTGAAATACTTTTTAGGGTTCCGTACCCAAAGGGTATCAAACGGAACCCTATTACTAAGCCTCCGCTGTCCGTCCGTCCGTCCGTCTGTCACAGGGCTGTATCTCATGAACCGTAATAAGTAGGTAGCTGAAATTTTCACAGAGGATGTATTTATTTTGCCGCTATAGCAACAAATAGGTAAAATTAAAAAATAATAAAAATTTAATGGGGGCCCCATACAAAAAACTACTTACTACGTTAAATATTGTACTATCGGACGGAACCATTCGTGTGCGAGTCCGACTCGCACTTGGCCAGGTTTTCAGTTTAAACTATGCCCGCAGTGTTCGCATAAGCGTGGGTTCCGCCGGCCCCGCTCGCCCGCCGCCTCTGTGGTACACGTGACAGCAGAGACACTGGAGTCGTCAACTCAATAATAACAATGTTAATAATGCGAGGCGAGGCGTACATCATGTACTTACCTCCTACCTTGGTATTATTTTTTGCAGGCATACCATTGAACTAATGGTTTTTTTATTTCGATGAGGCATACAATATGGCACTGAATTGATATCACATTGACCTATCCTTCATTGAACTAGAGAAATTTGTGAGTCCGTAATACTTCAGTTTGAGTAGATCGTACGTAAATATCGAGGTCATGTGCTCAAAACTCGGTCATTCATGCACAATTTTCTTTCTCTGGACGGAAAACTCGTAAAGTTTATTTGCGGATTCTTCTAAAGAGTTGATGGAATCCGTGGATTATTTAGTTTTTGATATAACTTAGTGTAGTTTGACTACCAAAAAAGTTTAAATAAATGGAATGAAATGAAAAATGAAAGTTGCGACCGCGAAACAGCAGCTTCGACCCGTCCACAAACCAAGCGTATACGCGCTTTCCTAAAGGAAAGCTCGACGTTGGAACAATAATATAACATCACAGATTATTCACATTTCTTGATGAATGTAATATGTGATGACATGTTAGATGTTATTATCGCGTACAACACTAACTAAGATTTTCTAAGGATGACCCAATTGAAAAGATTCTGTAATTAGCTTTGAACTTACAAATTGTTGGTCGCTGTAATCATAAACATTTGAAAGCGCGAGATGGAACGCTTAAGGTGGCCCATCCCGCTCAACTCCCAATACAAAAGGGGAAAGAAGATCAGGCCCATATTTCTTGTCAGAGATCCAAATTTTTTCTCAAAATAGCTTTATTTGATCGAACTAGATTTCTGATGACCATTGGCATTGTAAAATTGTGTTTGGTTTCTAAGTTATAAGGTCCGAAAGTTTGAATTTTTCGCGCGTTTTATACAATAATTTTAGAGGTGGATTACGCAATGATAAAGTAAGAACATCGTAAAAAGATTAGTCATCAGACATAGCTTATTTAATCAAGATTTATAATCGATTTGGTTTTTGTTAGATTTTTGACTACAGCGGTCGTGGTTTACTTTTAGCTATAAGTCGTTTTGAAATTAAAATTTTTGCAAATCTTACCGAATCATACACTATGCACATTGTCTTTTTTGTGGACATGTGCATCTTCGTCATCACGGAGCCTGTCTTATTCTTTGAAACAGAGAAGGTCCCAGAGCGCAACAGCACGGTTTTGTACCGGGCTCGCGAATGAGTTAGGCCCGCCGGGTTCAGCAAACAAATGATAATGGCGATCTCCGCATCGAGTTTGCGTTAGGGTTCATTGTTGTATCCGCGTGAAAATCGAGCGCGATGAAACTAAATTTAGGTTTTTGACCTGTAAAGTCTTCTTTCTAGAGTGAATTAATATATAAAACGTTTCATGATTATTCACTAGATACATTTGTGATCTTGTACCACAAAAAAGAAAATTTTCTAAATCATTTATAGTTTCCAAGCGCTGGCTTAAAAACTTAGTAAATATAAGCCTGCCTTTGCGCCCCACTTATGTTGTTATTGCACTATTCTTTCTTTTGTAAATTGTTTTTTGTGGCGTATTAAAGAAATTCAATCCATAAGTCAATTTTCAATCAATCAATAAAAACTGTAAATAGGTGTTTACAAACATTTTTCACTAAAATAAAAATAAACCCAAAATGTTGGATCCTAGCGTCACATGGAGCCTTAATTCAATCTTTTGTTATCTTATGAAACTCCTCCATATGGTATTCGTACATTTGTCATATTTCGTTGGTTACGAAAAGTTACAACGAAATAATAAATCTAAAGTAAATCAGCGGCTGCCCTGTGCCTATAAGACAGGAAGCAATGTGCATTATGTCAACTTCCTTAGATACTAGGCACCCCCAAATTAGATACTAGTTAATCCTGCCCGGGTTGGTCCTATCGCAATGAATGAACGACGCAGCAATGAAAATTGACTTGACCTTTAAAACCAAATTAAAAGAACCGGTTTGTGTATTTTCGAATAAACAGCAGTTATAAGTTCTGGATACGGATAAAATATCAATTTTGTTTATCAAAGATAATATTAGATAAGCTTTGTAATGATTTTTTTTTATGCAACCTGATATGGATGGCTAATACCACACAACTACCGTTATGATATTAGCCCAATACACCACATTCCCGAAGGAATTTGGTGCCATGCCAGGACCTTCCCTTTATGAGCACGGCTACATTGAACTGGATGGAAAACACGGACAATTTATAATTGCCGCTTCGACCATCTTTTCAACCAATGCGATGGTACCAACCCGGGCGGGCTTAAACCCTACCACCTAGTAGGGGAAGGGGACCTACAGTTTTACATGGATTCCGAACCATGGAGCAGCTCGCATTCGTGACGAAATGCACATATCGAACTCGGAAAGAGAAAGACAGTGGTGCATGTCGGCATTGAACCCAGGTTTCTGGTACGCTAGGCCAGTCCCCGCGCCACTAGGCTACGAGCATATACAGTGTTAAAACGGGCTTACTTCTTTCCGACGTTTCGTCCACCACGTTGCGGACATCATCAGGATCGCGGCGCGACCTCGAGTTGACTTCTGACTGGACGACACGTCAGAGGTCCTCAAATCACTTCTTTTTAACCGACTTAAAAAAAGAGGAGGTTCCCAATTCGTCGAAATCTATTTTTCAACACCTTCATTTTCCAGAATAGACTGACATTCAGATAATCAGATATTCACTTTATTAATTCAACAATTTGCTCTTTATTCCACTGTCAGCCTCAGTGGCCCAGTGGCGCGACACTTCGGCGATCGCTCTCCGAAGTTAAGCAACGCTGGGTCCGGTCTGGTCTTGGATGGGTGACCATCCGACCATTGAGAGAGGCTGGCCGTGGTTCGGATTCCACGTTAAGCTGTAGGTCCCCTTCCTTACTTACTAGGTGGTAGGGTTTATCCCGCCCGGGTTGGTACCATCGCATTGGATGAACGATGGTCGAAGCGGCAATGAAAATTGTCCGTGTTTTCCATCCAGTTCAATGTAGCCGTGCAATTTAAGGAAGGTCCTGGCATGGCACCTAGTTCCCATGTGTTGTGTTGGGCTAATACCATGACAGAACTTGTGGTATTAGCCATCCATGTCCAGTCACATAAAAAAAACTTTTTTTTATTGACAGTTTGGGGTGTAAAAATTAGCCTCATGGAAACTATATCTAACAGTCTGGTATCACCACGAATACTTTCAGAGAAATAAGGGGTAAATATAAGTGTCGAGTGCACTATTACTTATGTTAGTGCTGGGTTTATTTTATTCGCTATTGGGTATCCTATTTGAGACTGAATATATTCAAGAGTATATTTCAAAATCAACAATGTTGTATCTTTATTCTCAACAGTGTAGGAAGCAACGTCTCGCCTCGAATAGCTTTGAATAGGTCGACAACGTTTAGCGGTCCGCTGCGACTAGGTGGCTACGCCGCCGTAGCGCGCTACGCTCCGTAGCCCGTACCGCCGCGTAGCCTGCAACCGTTTAGCCATCTTGAATGTTATCGGCGTCCGTAAACATTCCGGCTGCGGCGCCCGGCCATATCTCGTCGTCGCCTCCCTCGCATCTCCCCCCCGCACCCCCCGCACCCCGTCACGACGGCGGAACGAGCTGTACCTATATTTGCGTTGTTCCATCAGTTTCGGTTTATATGTGACGTGTACTCTTGCATTTTTAGAGTGGTTGGGGGAGTATGTACGTTGTTATCCATACCGTGATGTTTCATATGATAGTCACTTATTTTTAAAACTTAATTCACATAAAAATATACTTGTGTACAAGTATTTTCTGACGTAAAAACACTATATAGCACTACACTCTGATATGAGTAGGTCCGTAATAGTTAATATTACGAATGTATTTAAAATACGTCATTTGTTTCTCTGACGTAAAAATTCTTTCACATTTTAATTGTGATGTTTACATGGTACAAATAGTGATTTAATCCTTCTCCAAGCCTTCACCTTATTATCTTGCCGGCGGCCACATCGATCATCGATGAAAACATATTGAAAGCAAAAATATCGTAAAGATTTATTCATGAAGACGGCTTAACAAAGTTGTGACGCGCGTTCCCACATCTGGCGGCGCCGCTCGAGCGTGGCTGGAGTTGGGCCCAACTATGACGCCCTCGGCTGTTTTGTGCTACACTACACTGGCAATAGCGAACTCGGTTATCAAGTGCACAGCGCATCGAGAACTCAAAAGTCAAAGGTCGCTTTTAGGTTTACCCAAAAGGTGCCAAGCGGAACCATATTACTAAGCCTCCCCTGTCCGTCCGTCCGTCCGTCCTCCAACTGTCACAGGGCTGTATCTCACACATCTCTACATAATAGGTAGACGGCTGAAATTGTCACATAATGTGTATTTCTGTTGCCGCTATAACAACAAATAGTAAAAATAAAAAAACAAATAAGAAGTAAAGGACATACAAGAAACGTGATTTATTTGGGTCAAAGTATTGTATACTGGGTTCCGTACCCTTCGTGTGCGAGTCCGATTCGCACTTGGCCGGTTTTTGTTATGAATCTTGCTCTCATGATATAAACACACCACATTATAACTAGGTGCCGTGCACCGAGAAAAAATATGTCAACAATGTTTTGGTTAAATATGGTTAAATTAAATCGAAAATCGGGTAAATGGGGACAGTTACTAAAACATTTTAGTTGAAATGATTTGAAAATTCCACTATATCAGGTAACAGTGCCAAATGCTATATGATTGAAACTACTAGACAAGTCTTTTTGGAACTGAAGTACCCTTTCTTGACTTGATGAATAAATTAAACATAACTCTAGCTATCTTTAATAAAATGTACCATACCGGCTTTTACTAGATCATGTTAACTATCGCAACCGGATGGTGGTTTTGATAACACTTAATTGTATAGTTGAATCTACTTAAACTGTGCTGATGGCACTTGGTAACGTTTAAGTAAACTATAGTTGACGTCTTTTTTCTCAAGGGGTTCCCCTGAAAGAAAAAGTAATCCGTGAAAACATTGAATACAAAAACTCTTCACCACTTAGATTTATCTCTCAAGATCCCAAATGACATCTCAAGTTACGGAGATCGACGATCTCCGTGTCACAAGAAATCACAGTGAAATTAATTTCGATCTATCGTGCTTCGGTGGAGAGATCAGAATGCAACTTGTTCATATACTGTTGACTCAGACTGATGCGGTGGTGTCATCCGCACCCGGTGTAAGGCTCTAGGGGAGGGGCCAGCGAGCATAGAAGGACAGAAGTGGTGATTGAAACCCATTCGTATGGCTACGCTAGCCACGAGCTGGTGGAACCGTTCTAACTGTAGTTAGTTCGCTTACGAACTCGGGTCGTGTATCAACGAATGTTTGTTGCATTAAATAGCTTCCTGTGAAGTTCTTACGTGTCGTTAGAAAGCGTCTCTACGAGCTGGTGGAACCGTTCTAACTGTAGTTAGTTCGCTTACAAACTAGAATCGTGCAACATCGAATGTTTGTTGCATTAAATAGCGTTCCGTGAAGTTCTTACGTGTGGTTGGAAAGAGTAGCCCCGAGTTAGTGGAACGGTTTTAACTGCAGTTACTTCACTTACGAATTCGGGTCGTGCAACATCGAATGTTTGTTGCATTAAATAGCGTTCCGTGAAGTTCTTACGTGTCATTAGAAAGCGTAGCCACGAGTTGAGGGAAAGGTTCTAATTGTAATTGGTTGGCTTACGAACTCGGATCGAGTAACAACGAATGTTGTTGGAACTCGAGAAAAAAGAGGCTAGTTTGCCGCCACTGCATGTAAAAGTTGCTACTCCCTTTCTTCTATGCTCGCTGAGCGGGGCTCACAACTTGAGCGCCAACTAGCAGCTGCAGGCACACTCGGCGGCTAAAACTGTGTTGATCCCGCTCGCATCACCCACAAACTAACGGGTGAAATAACACTCGAACTCAACATTCGTGAAGTGTGCATCTCTCTCGCAATGCTAACTTTGGATGCCTCCGTTTTGGAAAGTTGGTGGTAGGGACTTCGATTCACTGCACACTACATAATTCAAAGCTTTGTTAACTTTATTCTACAACGTTACGCAATGAAAAATTTGTTATTTTAGTCCGACGCTCTTATTCTACGTTAAAACAATTTTTATGAAAGTTTATGAATATTTGTCTACTTTGAGAACACAAAGCATTTTACGCTGTTATCTTTTTACACTTACAGTTTTATCTTTAAATTAAAGCTAGACCATCAATGTACATATTTACTTTTTTGATTATCTAAATTCCTTCTGATTATTATTTTTAAATACAATTAAATGTTGTTTTACTTACGTCCTCTTCAAACTGAACGCAATCGGCTCTTCTCACGCCCTTAAATTCACACAATAATTTTCGCTGCCCGCATACTTTTTAGCAGAGAAACTTTAATAAAAATGAACATAATGAAAATGAACTGTTCCTTCCTGCACGAGTGGAAGGCTGTCGAGGAATCTGGGGGCGGATGGATTCGGCGGCGGCGGCGCGAGTCCACAACGCAAATATACTTCCGCGTAAGCCTCGTTCGAATAAAACCTAATTTATCGATTACAATTCAATTCGGTGCGAGTCAATATCACGACAATAATGTGTGAAAATGAGGAAGGATTACGTTTTTTTCCGTTACTATAAAAAATAAAAGCAACAAAAAATATTTCTGCAAACTAATTACAAAACATTGATTATGGATATGATCTAAAACAATGTACCAAAACGTTTGCATTTCAAGAACAGCAGTAGCACCAGTCACACGAAAATATGTATAAAGACCTAAGAAGTATGACCAAATTTTTAGCTGAGATTTGACTGCTGATTAAATATATACAGATGATTTCTATAGAAGACTAATGAAAAAGGTCATGCACGAAACAAACGGTTTAAAAAAATAAGATGTCACGAAGATGTATATTTAATTGAATATAAACGAAGATGTACATTTCATTTCATATAAATCTTCGTTGGAGGTGTTGCCATCGATGTCGCGTTCCATGAAAAATAATAAAGAAAATGCGGTCAATCCTCATTTTCTTTCAGAGTCTACATTTTGAATGCACGGAAAAGAACCATAATAACTGACAGTAGTGTTTCATATCTGGAAAACTTTTTGGGAACCTGTCACATGGACAAAAATATATCTAAAAATATATAAACGTCCAGTTGATTAGAGATGAGCCGCCACGTTCTCTAACGTGGCGAGTATTTCCGTCAAAACATTTGCAAGACTACATCACACTTGTTCGTAAGCAATATTATAGGCAAAGTGGTCTAGACTAGGAGGTCGCGACAAAAATGGTAACGATAACGTAAATGGCTGAAACTGGGTTCACAGGATAAAGACCAACCTTTTGAAGCTAAATGTGTTAGTCTGCCTGTTCCAAGTGGTTGCGTTACGTAGATAAGGCGGCTGAAAAAGTAGTTATGGTGACAATAAAATATATATGATAACATAAATGACGATAAGATAAATGACGAAGCATGAAAGTATCAGTACATACTTGCTTAGCAATATAAAAACTGAACAAATTTTTGGTTGCATTACGTATTTATAGGCGATTAAGTTTCCGATATAACTTTAGGTATATTTAAGTATTTAATAAAAAAACCGACTGGTTATTGTTGCACAATTAATATGTATCAATGTTTCTAGAAAATCTGTATATTCATCAGCAGATACATACCAACATCTATTTTATATAGCCAATCTAGATAACGCAACCACTGGGCACTGGCAGACCGACCTATTTAGCATCAGAGGGTTGGTCTCTAACATGTGAACCCAGATTCAGCCATTTACCTTATCGTGACCAAAAATGTCGTGACCTCCCGGAATAGTCTGTACTTTTTGGAATGAATCTAAGCTAAACTGAAAAATAACCCATGCGGTAAAAAAATTGCGTATAATTTATAAATAAAAACCGTCCAAGTGCAAGTCGGACTCGCACGCGAAGGGTTCCGTACCATCGTACAAGATTTAACACAATAAAATTACATTTCTTGTAAGGGAGCCCCCTTTGATTTCAATTTTCAATTTCACTATTTTTTGTTATAGCGGCAACAGAAATACACACTCTGTGAAAATTTCAACTATCTACCTATTAAGATTCATGAGAGTGATCCCTGTGACAGACGGACGGACGGACGGACAGCGGAGACTTAGTCCCGCTTAGGTCCCGTTGGCGCTCTTTGGGTACGGAACCCTAAAAATAAGATTGTCCAACAAGTATACATTTAAAGTAACTGTAGCTAACAATAAAAAAAATACAACAATAGCTCTTATTCGTTTCACCTTTAGGATGTACCGTCAGTCGGCACGGCGCCGCGGCGGGACGATCGATGAAGCCCGAGAACTTCAAACGGGAACTAAGGGAAAAAAATGCTTAAATAAAACCAAAACCCTGTAACCGCAACCCGAAAATATCATAAAAAGGGGACAGCCCAACAGCGGCACCAGTTACTAAAACGTTTCTGGTTAAAGTTATCTGGAAAATTACACTATATCAGGTACATAGTGACAAAAAACGCTGCATGATTCAAATGAATTAAGTGTTTTTGTGTTGAGTACTTTCATTATGTTTTTTTTTATGTGACTGGACTTGGATGGCTAATACCACACCTTCTGTCATGGTATTAGCCCAATACACCACATGGGAACTAGGTGCCATGCCAGGACCTTCCTTATATTGCACGGCTACATTGAACTGGATGGAAAACACGGACAATTTTCATTGCCGCTTCGACCATCGTTCATCCAATGCGATGGTACCAACCCGGGCGGGATTAACCCTACCACATAGTAAGTAAGGAAGGGGACCTACAGTTTAACGTGGAATCCGAACTACGGCCAGCCTCTCTCAACGGTCGAATGGTCACCCATCCAAGACCAGACCGGACCCAGCGTTGCTTAACTTCGGAGAGCGATCGCCGAAGTGTTGCGCCACTGGGCCACTGAGGCTGACAAAATTAAAATCTAGGAAAATTAAAATCTAAAATTTAACTCTAGGTAAATCTATCATACATGCTTTTATGAGATCATGTTAGCTATCACAACCGAATGGTTGTTATGATAACACTAAACATTACTGCGATTATAAGCAGTGGCAAATACTTGTGTAAACGTAGACTAAGTGAACGTTGAAAAAAAATCCAGCCGAGTTTCTTGCCAGTTCTTCTTCGCTGGGATTACTAAACTGACTATGATTAAACATGACAAATCAGATTGCAGTGTACTGTCAACGGAGGATGAATAAACAATATTAAATAAATTTAATTTTACGTTCAGTCTATTAATATTGTGCTGATGAAACTGGATGAAATTTAAGCAAATTATTGTTGACGCATTTTCACTCGGTGCATTTTCCTGGAGAAACCCGGAATATCGGGAGGGTAGGCAAATAATTAGCGTGGCGCTCTGATATCTCTACCTTACTCCTCCAGGGAAATGGCGTGATATTATTTATGATTTACTAAGAAAAAATTCAATGTTTTGTAACATTTTAAAATTATTTAATAGATAGGTTTTCATGTCGGAAAGCGCCTTTAGAACGCATGCAAGCACGGATCTCCGTGCCTGCAAGGTGCAGCTAAAGCGCGGCAAGCTGGAAAACCCCTTTCCGATGCATATCGCGATTCCGATTGAATTTTCCGTGACTTTCTCGGCTTATTTACTCAGAAAAGTGGCCACTACACCACGTGTATTGAATATTGCATTTTGCATCCGCATTTTTCAGGGAACTTCAGTTACTAAATTATCAAGAGAGGTAATAACAAGTTTGATTTGCTGATTTTGTTTGGAATCGGCATGCATTTTCTTGCTGCACAAAGTCATCGACAAAGGATGGTAGGGATATGCTGCTAACGTCATGCAACATACAAAACTCGCTAAATACTTCTTATTTTCGCTGGTACTATGAAATTTCTAATCAGCGCCATCTCCCGTCGCTGCCAGTATTAATTACACCTTTATTAAACTAAGCTTTATTCCAAATTTTTCCTAGGCAGGCATGATAAAACCGTTACATTTGAACTTTAAATTATGATAAACATTATGAATTTAATGGATTCTCAAATGTGAATAACAACGCCATCTGTTGACTTTTATTATTTAAGACTTGTATGACGTTAGCAATCTTTCCCTAGTATAATTTATCTATGTATGACAAAGTATACGAATGTAGTATTTCAGGGCGTTTATCAAGGAATGAAAATAGAAAATGGTATCAGTTATCACAGCCTTTTTTGTTGACAACCATTATTGGAGAATGCCGCGTCTTTTCGATGTGTTACATTTTATTATATAACTAGCGGCCCGCTCCGGCTTCGCACGGGTATAAAATATTTTCCCGCAATATTTAAATCTGTAATATCTTCGAAAATATTCATTTAAATCATATGCCATATAGATCTATATTAAATCAACATTGTATCTAAAGTATTTAATTGGATAAGGATTAATGCTGTATTGGTTAAAATCGCTTCGAAAATTAGCCATTATTTGTCGTAAAAAGTAAATGACAAAAAAAATTTCTTGTGGGATATCCATAAGAGATAGACATATACTATCACTGAGTTTTCTATAGACCCTTTTTAATGTGTACAATACTTAGTACAATATTTTGATAAATCTCGTAGGATTCAGCCTGCGCTTGCAATGTAAAAGGAAAAAAAATAATTATTTACGACATCACATCAGAAACCTAAAAAATAACAGTATTTCTCCACTATTTAATGGATGTTATTTTGCATATAAACCTTCCTCTTCAATCACTCTATCTATTAAAAAAAACCGCATCAAAATCCGTTGCGTAGTTTTAAAGATTTAAGCGCACATGGGGATATAGGGACAGAGAAAGCGACTTTGTTTTATACTATGTAGTGATAACGATTTTAGTCAGGCATTGGTACCTCTACATAACCTGACATTACTATGTAAATGTTCCAAATTTACACTGAAGCTCAGAGGGTCAAGTTGCCATAATGCCACATAGTAGGAGGCTGCCCCTTCATATTCCGCTGCAATTCTCGGGACCGCAAACTTTTGACACGTTGTTTGACAAACTGCATTGTTATGCACCTCATGACTGCAACACTGCGATTCCCGCTCCCTTCTGCTCTTCGGAAGCCTTGAATGTATTGCAGTGTATCGTAGTGCAGGTTGGGCCAGAGCTTTCATTTCAAGTACATATCTAAAGTTCCAGTGTTGCCGTAGCGAAAGTTAAGCTTGTGTTAGACCGAGTTAAGGGATTTGCTAGTACATTTATAACCTGATGCTGGCAACATTATGTTTTGTTTCTGCTCTTCCTACAGATCTGTGCACGCTAGCTTTGTGTTGCGTATGAGTGAAAGGGTATGTCTAGAGGTTCTATATCTGAGGATATACATCCTCTTGATTCTAGAATCATTCATTGTTGTGAAATGAATACAATGTTAAGTAAAATATACTATTTCGTACGTAAGTTGCAGCGAATATGATATGTAAGTACGAATCGAACGTGAAGCAGGCATAAATTAATTAAAGAAAGAATGCTCAAACATTCATTCTTTTGACATGTTTCTTCCTCTTATTAATGTGTCCTTGCTTCACGGTGGATTCTACATGCACATATATTCGATTAAAATGTTAGCCATGTTATTGATTCAAAGGTGTGTTATTTTATAATAAATTGCTATCTTTACGTACCATTGGCGTGATTTTTTTGGTATAAATATATTTAAAGAAAATAAGTCATTACATTAGTGGAATCGGAAGTAGTGATTTTTAGTGATAAAGTTTCGATAGCTTGCTCCGATATAATGAACGAAAGGATATTGGCAAGGGACTACCGAGCGAAATGCGCGCCAATCAAACAAATTGAGTGATATTTCAGTCTGTTTCAATCACTCAGGCCCTCTGAAGAGCCAGTAACAGAGTGTTGTCGTATATTTCGTGCGATATTACTCTACAATCCGGCCCATGCACTGGTGTTTTAATATTTTATTCTATGAAGGTATACAGGTAATTTGTTTAATTGTGTGTTCATGGCCTATTCCGAAAATATAAAAATTTACGAAAACACTCAAATATACTATTTTAATAAATATCCCAGAAAGCCAGATGTACTCGTATCATAACAAAACAATAAAATAGAAGGTATATAGGGTCTTGAATAAGGGGCGCGGTACTTGTTTCCGACACCAAAGATCATGGGGACGGGCCCTATAGTGCATAGCTTTTTTCTCTTCTAAGTTGGTGCATTTTCGTCACGAATGCGAGCTGTTCCATGCATCTGAATTCATGTAATACTGTAGGTCTCCTTCCACTACTGGTGGGTTTGGTCGCTCGGTTTGGTACCATCGAATCGGATGAAAATGTGGTCCAAGCGGCAATGAAACATGTGAAGGTGGTGGCATGTCATCTAATTCCTTAGGGAATGTGGTGTGATGAACTTATATCATAACGTTGGGTTCGGTGTTAGCAATCCATGTCCAGAGTAGCCGTGATCATAAAGGGCCGGTTCTGGCATGCACCTAATTCTTCGGAAACGTTTTTTTTGTGGAACCTGACATGGTTGGCTAATACCACACAATTACTCCTTGATATTAGGCCAATACATCACATTTCCGAAGGAAAGAGGTGCCATGCCAGGACCTTCTCTTTATGAGCACGGCAACATTGAACAGGTGTTCCATTCAGGTAAGAGTGAGTTCGAGTTTGGGACTGAGTTAACCTAAAAATAGCTGGGAAATATATTATTATTTAAATAACGGAACCGTTATTTATACTTCCAACGTATTCACGGGACAGACCAGATTTTTACCTAACTGTAATTATATTCAAGAAGTGTGAAAACATTAACGATTTAAAAAAAGTGAGTTATATTTAGTGACGAATTCGAACTCACTCTTGCCCTGAATGGACCCCCTGGATGGATAACACGAACCGCCGGTTCAACCATATTAATTTTATCTAATGCCGTGGTAACAACCCGGGTGGGCTTAACCCTACCCCTAGGAGGTGGTACCTACAGATTTACATGGGTCCGACTCCGAAACATGGACCCACTCGCATTCATTACTAAATGCACTTATCCAACTCAGGAAGAGAAAGAAAGTGGTGCATGACCGGGGCGAACGGTTACTCAGGATTAGACTGTGCTAGTAAAAGCATTGACTATGGAAGGATCCCTCCTTCCTGGGACTGTAGGAGAATTCCAATTTATGGGTATAAAGCAGGTGGCTAAATTGGAAGACGCAATACCCACGAATGGTATGTTTTGCTGGTTCGAGACTAGCCTTGCAGTATATTCATAAAGCGACCGTGTGGTCTACATACATATCGCATTACTTACATACAAACATATTTAGAAGATACATACATAGAATATATATTTAGAAGAATTGATTTCAGGAATATTTATCTGACTTTTTTTATGTAACTGGATATGGATGTCTAAGACCAAACTGAACGTCAAAAATTAGCCTAACACACCACATGGGAACTAGGTGACATGCCAGGACCTTCTTTATAATGCTCGACTACCTAGACTGGATGGAAATCACGGACAATTTTCATTGCCGCTTCGAGCATCGTTCATTCAATGCGATGGTATCAACCTGGGCGGGATCAACCCTACCATCTAGTAAGTTAGGAAGGGAACCTACAGTTTTACGAGGAATCCCAACCACGGCCAGCCTCAACGGTTGAAAATGGTCACCCATCTAGAACACAACCGCGCCGAAAAGTGCTTACCCAGCTTATCGAATCGCAAGGCGTCGCACCACTGGGCTACCGAGGCTGACAGGAAAGCTGCATAGAATAATATTATTGAATAAAGTTTGAATGTCAATTTAAATAGTTTAAAGGAAAGCAAATATACTTTTTCGTACTAAGCATGTACGTCGCGTATTCCAAGGAATGTGACATGTATGTATCTATAATCAACCGTGAAGCAAGGACACATTAATTAAGGAAAGATTCCTGTAGAAATAACTACTTTACGAAAATACGGCAAGGCTGGAACTTTCAGCAGGCAGGGATCTTTCTTTAATTAATGTGTCCTTGCTTCACGGTCGATTATTCATACATACATGTCACATTCCTTAGTTTAAAGGAATGTTCGCCCGACTTCAACCATATTACAGGTAACGCGTTATTATTATTACGTCGCTGCCTCTCGTTTGTCAATTTATCGCGAGCTTAGAAATTGCCCGCCCGCTTGCATAATTAGTGGGGCGGGGGCGGGCGGGAGGAGAATTAAAATTAATTGTAAAAGGGATTAAGGGAGGGGAAAAGGAGAATGTTCAACGGATGATGAAGTTACGAACGGATTAGTATAAACAGGTATAGCTGATCTTGAATTTGTGTTTTTTGTTCCGAGCGCCTTGTCTATTAGCTAAGTAAATCATGGGAAATTTAGAAAATCCTCAGTCTTAGGGTTTCCAGGAACGGATATCAGGAGTCTATGTCATAGCATCAATCGTATTTTAGGAAAATCTCGACAAACACATTTCTCTTTTCCTTATATCGGATGGCTTCCGGACAATTTCACGGAAATTCATATTTTTTCCGGTACGATGTTTATTATTAGAAATCTTATCCGCTATATTGCAAGATTAATAAAAATATTTGATAGTCCCTGATTGCAATCAGTTCCGTAAGAGCGTAAGTGGAACCATGTTTTATTATCTTTAAAAATAACTACTACTGATTTTGGAATTTCAAAAAGTTGAAAGATGCATTATTGATCGTCTAGCTACATTTGAAACCTATAACGGTATATATCTGGTTCTCATATCTTATGTTCAAACTTTTTTAAGATAGTGTAAATATTGCTAAATTGAGAATACAAAGCACAAAACACTTTTTATTTACACAAAAGGGCCTCTTTCACCTACTACTGATAAGCTTAAACGCCACATATTAAAGGCTTTTCTTAGGAGCTTGCAGTCAATACCAGCACAAGATAATCAGCACATTAGTAATAAAGGCCCTCTAAGTGTCGATTAAAATAAATCGGCAGTTGTTGAAAACGTGGCTTACCGTTTTATCTTTAAATTATATCTAGACCATAAATATATATATTTACTTCTTGGATTATCGAAATTCGTTGTGGTTGTTTTTAAATAAAATTAAATGTTGTTTTACTTCCGATATTTTCTTAAGATATTTTTACTGTATTCTTTTGGGCCTTACACATTGCAAAACATTACCAAGATTTAACGTTTCGCAGGGAACGAGAGAGGGTAGAAGGCACCTCACGCACGACCTCCGCCGCGCCAGACAGCGCCAGATTGCGATGTGCCAATGATAAATATTAGCCCCATAAATAACTGCGAGAAAATGAAAAGGGAGGAAGAATCAACATCGCAACGAACAAAGGAAATGGGCCGCGACTACCAACATGCGGACACCTTGGATGTTGCTCCGCGGGCACTACGCAATCTCCGGGCGTGGAGCGTGGAGCTTGGAGTGTCCAGGCGTGGCTGTTCCGGCCTCACAGGCTTGCAGTTCTAGGTCAATTTCCGACCGTTTTTTTTACATAACTGATATTAATTTATTTGGTACACAAAACAGAACATTCTCGCTGGCCTGCAGTTCTAGGTCAATTTCCGACCGTTTTTTTTAACATAACTGATATTTATTTATTTATTTATTTGGTACACAAAACAGAACACTTACCATAAAAGAACAATAATTTACATCACATAAAACTTAAACTAGGTAACATTCCAATAAAATTGTGCACACCACATGCATAGTTGTGCAACTATTTAGTAGTTACTTATGTATGAAAACATGATGAGTTATGTCATGATATTAGCCCAACACACCGCATTCCCGAAGGAATGAGGTGCCATGCCAGGGCTTCACTTTATGATGATGGCTACTGGCAGCTAGATGAACAACACGAACAATTTCTCATTGCCGCTTCGACCATATTTTTATTCAGTACGTTGGTACCAACCCGGGCGGGCTGAACTTTAACACCTAGTAAGGGTGTTAAAGGATCGCATTCGTAATGGAATGCACCGATCCAACTCAGAAAAGGTGCATGAACGGGGCGAGGATTTGAACTCACACCTCTGGTATGCTAGGCCAGTCCCCGCGCCACTAGGCTACGAGCCGCTTAAGAATGACATTCGATTTCCAAAATATGCCTGTTTGTTGGGAGTGCAATTGACCTTATTGGCTTGAAGATTTTCCTCAGAATCAACCAGCACTTTTGTATGTTAAATATATATTTCCTCCCCAGACATTTCCCGTATTGGTATCAGGATTGCTGTAGTGCAGACGTGGCTTGCTGCGGCGGGAACGGCGGCAGTTTCAATAACCGCGCCTGCGTATTTCTTGATATTTTTTTCGCGGCTTATGCCTGCTGGGATCGGGAATTGCCATTCATCTTGCTCGAGTGGTGACGTAGCGCCAATAGATATTTGTTTACCAACATCGGAGTTGGATAAGTCGGGATAGCGCCAAGTTTCAGTTTTGCATACGGCTCTCTTTTATTATTTTAGTGCTATAGACGCTTGGAACAACGGGGGGGAAAAATAATAGAAAGTTTTTTTTTTGAGCAACTAAGGGCCTTTTTCACCTACTGCTGATTAGCTAAATCGCCACATGTTAAGGGCCTTTCTTGGCAGCTTGCAATCAATAACAGTACAATCAGTACAATCAGCACTTTAGTTTTAAGGGGCCTTTAAGTGTTGATTAAAATAAATCAGCAGTTGGTGAAAACCGGGCTAAGTATATTCAACTAACGACTCGCCCCGACTTATTGCTAATTACCTATAGCCAGATAACTTTTAGTGGATGGATGGGGGCGATCATGTGACGAATTTTAAAACTGGCATACGTCACAGAATAACTCAATCCGTTCTGTCATCCCGTAGTAGTGCACGCTGCCGAAGTATGGGATAACAGTTCGCATTTGAGTATTCATTTATGATCATACATGAGGAATTCATTCCCTGCTCGCCCCGCGGTTAGAATATAATTTGTTCCCGAATAAAAATGAACAAAAAAATCTGATAATCCGATCGTTGCCAAACTTCACAGGATCGGCCATCTGAAGATTTTCTGAAAATTTCAGCAAAATCGGCCACGCCGCTTTGGAGTCCCTATGAAAAATACATACACATATTAACACATAAATTTGTTTATATTTAGATGTAATATTTTTTTATTTATGCTGGACAAATGCTTGAATATGCATTCACTTATTTACTTCATTTATTTTTAAGTGACTTGTCCAAATTTCAACACTTTCAATTTTATACACATATGAAAGTGTTTGTTGTAGATGCCGTAATGTCTCCTAAAGTATTCAAGTTGTAATAACATGTATGTAAAACTATTTGGAATATAACTTCCGGTACTAAAAAATTGTACAAGTGGACACACTGAATTTATCACAGTGCATGTGGTAAAAAACGACTAAGGTGCCTGTTTTTCGTAGTTCGGATTTCCCCTTTCTCAATTATTAGGTGGTAGGGTTTTTTCCGCTCGGCTTTGTACCATTGCATTGAATAAACGATGGTCAAAATGATGGATGAAAATGAACCGAGTTTTCAATCCAGTTCAATGTGGTCGAAGAATATCAGGAAGAACCTAGCACTTTCCCACTAGGTGTGTCGGGCTTGGAGGCCACCCATATCCAGTTATATAAAACAAATATATCACGTTTGCATACTTTATACTTTGCCTTGCATGATTGTAAGGTAGTTTTTTTTTGCACGTTATTCTAGAAGTAAACCACGAGTGATAAACCTAGATATAAGTGTACCCATACAAAATACACTGTATTCTTAAAATACGCTCAATAATATTACATACAACGACGTAATTGCTCAGTACAAAAATGTAAATGTCTCGTTACTCGAGCTAACGACGTAAGAAGTGTATCAATGTAAACTCTTTGTTGGAATGTCCATACTTTGCCACCCCAGCGCCAACAAGCCCAGCTAAATTGCTTGTTTTTCCTCGCTGCTGTTCTATAAAGAAGGCTTAAATTACAAGGTAAAGGTGGAAAAATAGGTGTTCCGACGAGATACTTGCTGTACGCTTTGCGAGCGACGCGACGCGCCTCCGAGACGGTTCGTTAGCGGTGTTGTGCCACAGTAAACGAATCTGAAGATGTTTTCAGTTCTGCCTTGGCCCTCATTCTCTGTAACGAGAATATTGAAGATGTTTTGACGTAATGTTTATAGGCACGAAAACGATAGGCATTGCTAATATATAGAGGCCTGTTTAGTTTCCTTAATTTTTAGGATCCCTACGCAAAAAGCGAAAAACCGGTTAAGTGCGACTCGGACTCGCACACGAAGGGTTCCGAACCATTGTACGTAATTTTATTATTTTTTTATTTGGCCTATTTGTTGTTTCAGCGGCAAAATAAATACACACTCTGTGAAATATTCAGCTGCTTACCTATTTCGGTTCATGAGATACAGCCCTGTGACAGATGGACGGACGGACAGACGGACAGCGAGGGCTTAGTAATAGGGTTCCGCTGGCATCCAATTTTCATTAATATTTTAATATGTAGTATTTTTATTTTTGTATTTATCCTGTTTTATATAGATTAAATTAAATTAAATTAATATAATTAACCGATTTCATGGAACGTAAAGAATATAATATTTTTACGTAACACGGGTAACTCCGTACGTTAGGGTAATGAATTCTATGGTAATAACACTGTATATCTATTATCAATTCATACTCTCTGTTTAGTAAGGAAATGGAAACATTTTTTTAAATTAATAAATATGTAATGAACGATGAAATAAATTTTATTTACGAAATAAAACGAAACTCTGCACACCTTCCGTAAACTGAAATGAGCTCCAATTTGTTTTAATACTCGTTGGTACAAGATTTACCATGTAATTGCCAATTAGTTATTTTAAAGATTAATAAATGAGCGTGCCTGTCATCGCCTATTCTACGTTTGAATAAATTCTTCGCCTTTGAATAAAGCTACGCACTTTATTAGTACAAAAAAATAAAATATTACTTGTGGTTAGGCCATTTCTGCACAATAGGCTCGCATTCTATGCCACCGGCAACAGTATACATCCTATTAATATTCAAATGTACGACCGCCCGCCGTGGGTGAAACGTAGACCTGGGCCAAACCTAAGTAATAAAATGCCCACGGTTTCGATGTTTAATTCTGCGTCACAATTAAAATGTGTTATAATAGATACAATAGAAAACGTAGAGTATTACATTATTTACATATCATAGTTAAGAAATGACTATGATAAAGGGTTTGATTTAATTTACAAAAAACGAAATAACTTCCAATGTAATTAATAAATACAATCACGATTTATTAGAGCGACGAATTTTATCTTTCTACTTTAAAAGAAAATAATCCGTTAAGCTTTTTAAGAACGTTACCGCTCACTCCGAATATACTTTTGGTCGTTGATGAAAATAATGCCTACTGATCTAGAAATATAGTGTCGTATTTGACATTACTTCCGTTAGAAATTAGGGCACATTACATTGCTGACACTATATCTATCAGATGTAAAGAGATTATAACATCATTGGGCGCCCATGGACCGAAGACCATTTCAAAGGCACATTTCATAAAATAAGTCGATAAACATTTTGGGAAACGTTGAAGATCTATTTCCGAGTCTGATGAGACTGTATACAAATTGATACATATCTCGGAGCCAGCTCAACTTGGGTGACAACCCTAGCGGTCGGGTAGAGAGGCGCGTAAGTGACGTCACCTGAGCAGCCCGCCGCGACAACTTGCAAATGACTCTCCGGAGATAATGGGCAGCGACACTCTCGCCGCCGCGGCAGCGAAAAAGGACGCCCGCGGAGCAAAAAGTAACCACTTCACTGGCGTTGGGGGCTGGTGGGTGATTTTTGCGGTTGCGCTCGTAAAGCATTCACGAGACTTACGCTTACTTTCTCCAGGAATAACAAAGTTTCGGTGAAAATTCTAAATAAAATGCACAATAGGGGTCACAATATGTGTGAGCCTGACTCACGGGCGACTATTAGGATGAGAAAGCTTTTTGCCGGACTTTAGAATATATAAATGACAACATGCATTTATCAAATTACATTTGTCTACACCAGAGTTACTTCAATAAATTAAATGTAATTATATATTTATATCGTGCCACATGAGTTTACCATTATATACGTTTTAAGAGTTCTACTGAAGGCAATTAAACGAAACTTAATAAAACACATTCAGAAAAAGATCACAAACTATAAAATATTAGAAAAACACAAATCATACACCGCCCCCCAATTTCGTCTGAGCCCTTTACCGCCTCCGTGTAGGCCTCTAGCGCCTACTAGGGACGTTATCGCCCACTTTGAGAAAGACTGGTCTACACTATCCCTTATATGAGATACACATATAAAAAATATCCTTTCAACAAGCCCTCGCGAAAAGATGTACCTATCTTATTTTTTCTAAGTGAATAATTTTGAAATGCGAAGTTCCATTGAATTTTTATAGCTATCGTGTATCGAATACGAATTGGAGCCAAAGCTTAACTGGGGTCAAGGGCAGAAATGAGGATAGAAATTAACAATAGTTTGGCGCGCGTGCTTGCTTTTCTAAATGGATCCAATAATGTTTCAATAGATGATCGAATGGATTCACTAGATCTATTCTTAGAATTCCGTGCTCAGTAATCTGGAATCTTTAATTCGAGAAAAAACGCTGTCATAGCGGTTGTCAATGCAATATTCTCAATGGAATACCTTGAATCAGTTGTATACCGTGCTCCGGAAACTTTTCGTCGAGAAAATCGCTTCGGCAACCACTACAAACCTTTTAGAAGAAGAAATATTCATAATTCCTGAGAACGGAATTACAAGAGTAGGCCGACTGAGCGCGAAACTCCGAGAATTGACAGCCTGGCCCCATACTACGAACGATGTCGAGTAAGCGCTATCGAGAAGGCGATATCGCCTGTCAAGATTATTGTATGCGTTTGACAGATGGTATAGAGAGTGATTTCGATACCAACTGTCAAACGAATACAATATGTTTGACAGGCGATATCGCCTTCTCGATAGCGCGTACTCGATAGTGTTCTTAGTAGGGCTCTTGTGTCACACTGTCCGCCGCTCGAACATGGAATACCCATGGAGTAACTTCTTCACCTCCACGGGAATACCTCGCAATGAATTTGATTGCTGTATGTAGCACCACTGAAATTGTTACGCGTTCCAATTGGACTGAGGCACTGAGGCTGAGATAAATAGTCGTAACAGGAACTAAGACTAACCAAAAGTAGTACTTTGTGACGTCATTTTGCATTACTTTGAGATTTCGTCCATACAAAATGTGTCAAAGTGACGTCACAAAGTACTACTTTTCGTTAGTCTTAGTTTCCGTTACGACTATTTATCTCAGCCTAAGACCAGAACAGAGACTAAAAAAACCTAAGCTTAATCTGCCGCCTCATACAGTTAAACCGTGGCTCTTCTTTCACCTGTTCGGTATATGTATAGCATCTCGCTCGGTGTTTGTACGTTGTCGTCGCCTCACTTTACCTACATTTGTTCAGGGAACTTAATTAACGAACGAACCCCATTGTGATCCCTTTCAGGAAAGGATGCCTATACTTGCCGAGTATTGTGCTCAATCAGACTCGCCAACACGGCGACCTGTAATAAGGACTACACCAAGAGATAATTAAGGAGAGGCAATGATGGTTTTCGGGCAAAGACCATATTTTTAAAATATTCTATGCTACCGATAAAAAATGTGTAGAGTATTTTTCAAAAGTTGTATAACACGTTCACGAAAAAATAGCAACTTTGAATCAACAAAAATAATGTAGTTTTTTTATTTGGCAAATTAACAGCTTAAATATATAGTGAATTTTTTAAAATTAAAATTACCTTATATTAAAGTCAATTACGGATTTCCTCTCGTTACCGTTATATGTAATATATAATGCTAAAGTTCAAACATATCTACTTTTTTATTTTTGTAGAAGAGATTAGTGACTATTTGAGTCACAGTGTACTCGTATGTGAAGGAATAGTGGATTGGGAGCTCTCGCGATTTGTTGCACAGTACTCATAAATTATTTAATTTTACTTCTTTCTCCCATTCTTGTGAATGACTGAATATAATAATAACATTGACAAAACCATGGCCCAAGAAAACATGGCTATCTACATATTTCTGTGATACGAGTATTTGATGCTTGGCTGCGTCATGACGATGCTATTGCGCGATGCTCAGATATAACTGAGGCAACATTTTACTACCGAAGGTACTAGATTGAACAAAACAACGATTTTGCAGCACTTTCTACGAGTATTATTTTGTATATTTTTGAACAATTAATTGAATAATCCTCTAGAACCAATATAATATTTTGGATAATGGACAGTCTTTTTTTTTAAAACTTGACATGAATTTCTAATACTACTACTACATCATGACATGATACGTCTTACATCCCACATGGGGTCTAAGTGGCACGAATTTTCTTATATTGTACATTAACTGTATAGAAAGAAACGGTCAATTTGAATTGTCGGCTCGACCGTCTTTTATTAATATTAACCCTACCACCTAGCATATAATAGTTTTACTTTGAATCTAAACTAAGGCTAGACGCAAAGCTCAAACGGTCTACTAATGCTGACAAACATTACCAGCAGCGTCAGCTGACACATATTCGTCATATTTTTTTACCGACTACGGCGAAACAAAAGGAGGGATATGGGTTTGACCGGTATGTGTGTATGTTCATCTGTTTCTTCATTACTTCTATACTACTCATCATAATTTGACAAATTAGGTATCGTTGGAAGCATGAAGTCGCCTAGCATCAAAGCCTGTCCAAATAGAATATTATGCGTAGTATAATTTTATACCTTGAAAAAAAAAGGAAAAGTGTACATAAACCTAATTGACACTTCCATTACCGAACAACAAACTTATAATGTCCACGACAACGGAGATCGACGATCTCCGTGTTAATGCCTATCGAATGGATGTACTGTGGCCACACCATACCCGGGGTGAAACACTAACCTCCGCGCGTCTCCCCCACCCTCGCCGACGAGGCCTCCGCGATAAGTAAACTGACAAAACCTTTCCCTCACTTTCAACTTAAATAAAAAGGGTTGAAAGCTTTACATACATACATATTCATGGCTGCCCCTATAGGAGCCGCCCCGAAAAAGCTTTTGTTTTTTTGCCAGCAAAATAACGTTGTGCGGGAATAATGTTTACATTTTTATCGAGATCTATAAGCGATAGTTATATTTTGTAATGCTCGATAAAGCAAATGTTTGTTTAAATTTACAAATATGAGGTGGATAACGTAAAGGATACTCCGTGCTGGCAGTGTCGTGTGTTTTTAAATTCGGATTTGCATAATATTGCTTGACATTTACGAGTAGGTACACAATTATTAGGACTCCCAGAACGTCGTTATACAATTTTCGAATGGCTGGAATTAATTACCATTTTGGATAAGCGTACGTGAATATCTCGTGAACCAATTTTGCGTTTGGGAAATGAGCCAAATGGTGCCATGCAGTTAAACTGAATTTAAATATGTATTTTATATAAGGTTGCAAAACGTGATACCATTACCTTAAATAAACGAATTGAAAGCCGTATGAATATATTCGCTGTTTTTTAATTAATACTTAAATATTAAATAAAAATATATGTGATCATTTCAAATGATGGTCATCGTATTATGCGGTCTGTAATTATTGCGTGCGAACAGAAACTAAGTGCAAGTCAAGCAATTATAGATATGGTCTTAAAACGTTACATCAAATGTATGGTAATATAAAATAAACATAGAATAACGTAAGTATAATGATTTCATAGAAATCAGACTCCAAATTATTATGTTTACTTGACTGTATCAATAAGGGTTTCCTGAAACAGTTTTGACATACTGAATATATTTAACTTTGATCATTTGTGAAATGGTCTGAAGGGTTCTAAAATGTAATGACTGTTAATTCCTCTGTTTCATTTGAATGAAGTAGGTGTCTAAATTTCAAACGCCTTGAGAGGACTTTTTGTTTGTTTGTACTTAACAAAAAGTTTTTAGTGTAAGCTCTATAGCGTGAGTATCATTACCCTCAAAACAATATGGGTAGACAAGTGTGTGGTATCCGTCGTTTGTTCTAACCTGAGGCGAACAAATATATTCACATATTTGGGGATGATGTTGAGCATAAAAAATCGTTTTAATAGATTGTTGTTAGATAAACAAAAATATGGTTTTTACATCAATATTTCAACGATGCTGTTTCAGAGAAATGCATTTGTGTAAGTAATGTGTCTCTTCGAGGTTAGGCCATCCGGTCTTTATAGGGTGTTGAACTGCCAGTACATAACATTTGGAAAATTGTTATTGGGAATGAAATAAACATAACAGTTTAATACATTTTTCCTCTATCCTCTAAATAAAAAGTTAGACTTTCCATACAACGTAATTCATTCATTTAGTGCAAAAATAATGTAATGTTCCGTAAGAACGTGGGAACGTTGTATTGAACTGGTTATGGTTGACTAATATAACACCTACTGTCATGAGACGTGATGTGGGATCTCAGGTTTCATGCCAAACCCTTCCTTATTCACAGTTACAACATCGCGTCAAATTAAACTAGACGAAAACATAATTTAAAAAAAATAATATCCTGGTAACTAGACACTTTAGAGATGGTTTTGTCTTGGAAAAACATGCGGATTACGCTGCCGAAATGTATATAGTGGCTGTTGCAACACTCTGTATATGGTGTGTAATGCTGCGCTCCGCTGTTATCTATCACCATGGTTCCATTTAATAACAGACTAGTTCATTTTGGATAAATCAAATACATGTTTATGTTAATTCACAATTTCCGATAAAGCCGCAGTGTGAGTAGAAGGCATCTTGAGACACGTTCACTGAGTTGCGAATAATGCAAACGATGAAACTTGGGATTTGTAACAGTTAATTAACAAAATCCAATATACCCATGTATAAAGAATAAACTTTGAAGCGAGGAAACATTCTAATTAGAGAGTTAAAGTTGTTAGGAGAACTTGTTGCCTTCTTTGATCGGAAAAGGCTGCATTCAGAAACTCTTCTAACTAGTGTTAGTAAGGATTCATTTGAACCTTATTTTCTTTAACTCAGCAATTACTTAGATTTTTCAAAAATATTCTTGTAAACTAGACATTTCTAACATCCTTATATATATAATTATTCTCTACGTGTGTTTGTAATCTAACTCTTCCTAAGCGACTGGACCGATTTTAATTAAATGTCTTGTGTGTGTTCGGGTGGAATAAATATTTTTGATTTAAAATTGGACCAGGCAGGTGATCAGAATTGGATCAACAGCGTCGAGATATTAACCTGAGCCTGGCTGAGGGATCAACTAGTGTAATATATAAAGATTTATCTATAAGTAATGATTAGAATTGGATAGCTATATCCGCAGATAGACAGCAGATTGTCAGCAGATATCCGAGGTAAAATAGTAGCCTAGACGGAACATTGCTTGGTTTCTTCATAGTATAAGCGGATTCTGTACGGTAACTTGACCATCGAAATATTTAGAGTGTTTTAATAACTAAATGTGAATACTTTGACACCTACCATTTTTGGCTAAGCCACTCTTTTTTTTGGCTGAAGTCAAAAGGTTCTTACGGCCATCATGGATGCTCGCTCGCCACCACACCACTCTTTATCAGCGCCGTCCTCTTTTAGCCGCCGTTTAGCTTTTACATCGATTTTTAAGAATGAGTTATTTAATTAGTACAGTAACTGCCGTTGCACCTAGTTTGTCAACAAAATATTATATGTAATCAGAAATCTGAGTAATTAAAATATTCGGTTAAGATTTAACTTTTAGAGGGTGGATATAAGTTTAAAAATTCTTTCATAAAGGCGTCATAATACCTGATTGCATTCAGTTCCATAAGGACGCAAGTGAAACCATAATTTATTATTTTTAAATATACTACTTATTTTGGAATTTAAAATAGAGGAAAGATACATTGACTTATAACAGTAAATATTTGTGTTTAAACTTTTTTTCAAAGTTAATGGATATTTGTCTAACTCGAGAACACAACGCAGAAGAGACTTAAGCTGAGATAAATAGTCGTAACAGTAACTAAGACTAACGAAAAGTAATATTTTGTGACGTCATATCGCTAGTGTTAGTTTCTGTTACGACTATTTATCTTAGCTTTACAGTTTTATCTTTACATTACTTTTTTTACCATCGAAAATCATTGTGGTTATTTTTAAATATAAATGAATGTTGTTTTACTTATGTCCTTATCAAACTGAATGCAATCGGCTCCTAACACACCCTTAAGGTTTGCCTTCCCGCTCAACTCCCTACACAAACGTGGAAAGAAGATCTTGCCCATATTTCTTGTCAGAGATCCAAAATTTTGCTGCAAATTTTAACTAGATGTCTGATGACTGTTGGCATTATAAAATTGTGTTTGTTTTCTAAGTTTTAAGGTCCGAAAGTTCGAATTTTTCGTGCGTTTTATACAATAACTTTGGACGTTGATCACTCACCGATAAAAGAAAAACATCTTGAAAAGAGTACTCATCAGACATAGCTTTTTTCATAAAGATTTATATCAATTAGATTTTTGATAGATTTTTGACTTTCGTCGTGATTTACTTTTAGCTATAAGTCGTTTTGTAATTCAAATGTTCGTAAATCTTTCCACATCAAACACTATGCGCATTGTCTGATTTGTGGACATGTTGCATCCTCTTCATAACGGAGCCTGTCTTTTTCTTTGAAACAGAGAAGGTCCCATAGCGCAATAACATGGTTTCATACGAGTTAGTCCCGCCGGGAAAGGCCACCTTAATGTTCCAGTCGTTGATATCTAAAATATATTTTATTATTCTATGATGGTTTCAATTTTTCACACTACATTCTTTAAGGAGCTTCATGGGTGACTTTATTTGTCTACCAAGAAAATACGAAAACATTGTACCTCAGCGCGGCGGCGCAAGTGTTAATAAAATGGCTCTCATTAAAAAGGTAGCCTCATTTGTCCGACGTTGAAACACGTAGAAAAAGGCCAGCAACTTGCTAAAAGAGGTGCGGTTTTTCACGAAATAGTTATAAATTGTAGCAAAGATATCTTGGAAATTTATTGCGGACTACCTCTCGGGTTCACTGCGTGTTCTAGATAAAATACTTTCTTAAATGCGAGTAAATTTACCTTTGCCAGCGAAGGAGTCGCGGCGTTATGTTTTAAGAAATCGTTGTAAAGTTGTAGGTATACCAATCTCTCAGAGAGTTCGAGTACAAGATAATAATGTTAAGGAAATAAAATGATAATGGCACTTTTTCGTAATAAGTAAGTAAGTAATATGTATGTAGAGACCGTGAAGCAAGGACAAATTAATTAAAGAAAGAAAGCGTTAAAAAGAGAACTACTATTTGAATATGCTGCAAGGTTGGACTTGAATCAGCAAGCTAACCTTAAGGTGGCCCAACCCGGCGGGACTAACTCATTCGCGGGCACGGTACAAAACCGTGTTGTTGCGCTCTGGGACCTTCTCTGTTTCAAAGAATAAGACAGGCTCCGTGATGAGGAAAATGCAACATGTCCACAAAAAAGACAATGTGCATAGTGTATGATTTGGTAAGATTTACGAAAATTTTAATTTAAAAACGAGTTATAGCTAAAAGTAAACCACGACCGCTGTAGTAAAAAATCTAACAAAAACCAAATCGATTATAAATCTTGATTAAATAAGCTATGTCTGATGACTAATCTTTTAAAGATATTCTTACTTTATCACTGCGTAATCCACCTCCAAAGTTATTGTATAAAACGCGCGAAAAATTGGAACTTTCGGACCTTATAACTTAGAAACCAAACACAATTTTACAATGCCAACAGTCATCAGACATCTAGTTCAATAAAATAAAGCTATTTTAAGCAAAATTTGGATTCTTTGACATGAAATATGGGCGTGATCTTCTTTCCCCGTTTGTATAGGGAGTTGAGCGGGATGGGCCACCTTAAACGGGCAGTGAGTCCATGCTGCTAATGTATACACATAATTTCTAATTCTCCTACAGTCCCTCCTCCCGTAATCACTGCCTCACCACAGTGTTTAACGTTATATATATATAGAGACTCAATTACGGACATTGACTGCAATGATAAAATATTCAAACATATGGCCTACGTCATCAAATTCGTATTTGGCACCAGACGGTAGAGCCAGACCTAGTTTGACTTCAGCAAAAAAAACTTTTTTGGTTTTAAAGATCTTAAAAATGAACAAAAGTAAAGTCCTGTTATTCCCGGATGATATATTTATGTGTCTATAAATATTTCAATGTGAGTCCCTGGAAATCAGTTCATTAAATTCAAATATGTCAATGTTAACTAATGCCATCTTTTACGGTTTTGTAAATATTGTCACGAAACCGTCCAAAGTATAAACACTTTACTACGTTTTGCTTAAACAAATACCTTCTAAATTTACTTGCTTCATTTATTTTGACAGTATCGGTTACATTCTGTGTTTACACAGCGGCTGAATTGGTTTTGTACTAAGTTGATAAAAAGGCTAAGTTACATTTACGGAAAAAAGAAATCTACGAGTTTCACATTGGTTATTTTCATGTTATAAAATATTTGGTTTTTATTCACAGCGTTGAAGCGCAATAAATAGTTTGAATAAAAAGTCTGGCTATCAGTATGAAAGATATAATGTTAGAGGTACCTACAGGTGAACACATTCTTAAAAGATAGCTTTAAAGTACTGAGGACCCAGAAATCACTTTGGCGGCGTCATGGGAAATAATTATATGCACTTTTGTCAACCCTAATATAATACTCCCTGGGGTCTTGTGCGCTCGATTCCTAAAGTCCGCGAGGATGAGGAGGAATTTATCAGCCTTGCGGCGCGAGCCTGCGGGGGTGGGGTGGTGTGGGGCGGGAGGGGCAGGTGTGGGGCGGCACGGCGTCGCTCGGGGGCGGACGCCGCCGGGCTGCCCGCGCGTGATGGGAATACCAACCGATGACAACTGGAATAAACTTGACACATGCTTTTAGGCGTTTATCTTAGCAGATACCTAACACCGGGACCTCACACATGCTTCGCGGAGATTAACTGTTATAATGAGACTCATATTTGGGTGGATACCATTGGTGCATAATAATTCGATTCTTGATTCTTGATTGACTTCTTGAAATGAAACTAAGATCACAATTTAACAGTGAGATAATCGTGTTTACATCACAGAAGTATGGTAAAGACCCAAATTATATAAAACATCCCTTTAGAGTGATCAAACCTTCTGGATAGATAGGAGGTTCGGTTAGGTTAGATTAGGCTTGGGTTAGGTTTTTGAGTTTTATTTAACACACTCCATTATTTTTCAATTGCTGTTGTCTTCAAGTTAGTCAGTAGTTATAAAACCACCTGCACTTTATGTGTAAAAATAAAGTATAAAGAATTTGTGACTAAGGCAATTGCTACGTTTGTACAGCGCTTCTTATCCCGGGAACCATTGGTTCGATACGTTATGGCGGGGTTACTTAATATTTTTGCAGTCACGGACCCCTAGTGAGACACACACAAATTTACGTACCCCTTCAAAATTTATTGAAAAGAAAAGAAAAGGCATTTAAAAATAAAATTGTTTATTAATTACTACCACGGAAAAATTAACGATACCTACAATATTTAGATAGACCACGCGTAGTGTTTATTGTCGTCATATCAAACATGGACTACCAATACTAAAGCCACGGACCGCTAAGGGATCCATGGACCCACGGTGCGCTTTTCAATGGCAATGGCAATTATGCCAACAACTAACCAGTACGTAGCAAACCAGTAGTAAGTTTTTTATTTACTGGAACATTAAATGCAAAGTATGAAATATCAGACTGTTTTCAACTCAGTAATTTACGAGAAAAACGAATTTATGAAAAATAGGAGACTAGCTACTAGGATTTAAAAATATTTTCAAGAAAAAATAATTGAATCGGACATGTTTTGATGTAGAAAACCGGTTTCTACTGAGGGTAGCTAGCGACATCTTTGTAGGTGAAATTGTGGGTGTTTAATTTTTAAAATGTAGGCTCTTAAGAAACCCTGTTCAATGGCGTGTACGACTTCCTTTCCCTTCGGGTTTGATAGATATTTGCATTACACGAATGCTTAAGATGCTAAAGAAAAATATTATGACGAAACTCTGATGCAAATGACGCAATATCTAGATGTCACAGCATGATACCTAGAGGTCATTACTAATTTTGTGTGCCTAAAAACATTAAAGGCGAAACGGAACCGACATTAGTCCACCGTTGGGAACAGTGAGACCGGATATGTGGTTCTCGAGGGAGATTTGCACCCGTGATTATGTTTAGATTATTAAATATATTGGAATAGGACTCGACCAAATAATGTATATTAATCAACTGAGATTGTATTTACTTTATAAACGTCCACAAAAGCGGCTGCCAACGCATTCAAGCGATTGAATTGCCATGTTCTGGGAAGACAGCGACGGTTGACAGTGATGGGTGACATATGTTTACTTTAGGAACATGATCCCATTCGCTTCGATTACGAGTCGCACGTGGCATGCACCGAAATCTTGCCCGAGAAAAAAAAACTATTATAATGTATCTTTTTACCGGATTATTAATACTTCATTGTAATATATAGAGGATTACTCTTCTTATTGTGAATGAGAAGTTTGGTAAAATTGATGATACTGAATGGAAATAGAGTCTACTAGCTGAAAACATTTAACCATCTATTAAGCCGTAAATTCATTTTAATTTAAAAAAGTTTTCTTTCATAAACACCCTTTTTCGTAACAACAATAAACATAAATTTGTTATATTTCCCTATTGTTTCCTTTCAATTCTCCGGTGGAAACATCAAACCAAAATGAAACTGTTTATTTTCGGTGGATTTCGAAAGATTCTGCGAAATTTAGGAGCAAACATTAGTCTAACCCCACCAACAACTAACGGCATCGGTTGGCGATAGGCGTGGATTTTGCTCCGCTGTTTATTTTAAAGATGCATGGTGATCTGTTTACCATTTCCACAAAAATCATGGCAATGTACAATTTCTTTTTCGAAACAGATATTTTATGTTCTTCTCTATCCTGCAATCGGTGCACATCCGTGTGCCCCATATCTAAAGGGATATAATCAGTCGAAAATCACTCCGCAATATTTACTAGATTTCAATCCTACACAGATTAAAAGTGTTCGTGTCAATCAACCAGAATGTGGAACCAATTGACCGGCTCGAAGCCTTGTGGTTCGGGGACTTGCCTATCATACCAGAGGTGTAGTGAACCTACTGATAATCCTCGAATGCACCACTTTCTTTCTCATTTGAGTTGGATAAGTTCGTCACGAATGCGACCTGCTCCATGGTTCGGAACCCATCTAAAACTGTAGGTCGCTTTCCCTTCTAGGTGGTGGGGTTTAAGGCCGCCCGGGTTGGTACCATCGTATTGGATGAAAATATGGTCGAAGCGGCAATGGAAAATTGACCGTGTTTTCCATCCAGTCCAATGTAGCCGTGCTCATAAAGGGAAGGTCCTGGCATGGCACCTAATTCCTTCGGAAATGTGGTGTATTGGGCTAATATCATAACCTTAGTTATGTGGTATTAGCCATCCATGTCAGGTTACATCAAAAACATGCTTGTTAGTTCTGAATTCCTCCCTCCGAAGTGGATCAAGTGGTCGGATATATGTAACTCTTACAAGAAAGTCAACTTCAAATATCCTGTACAATGAAGCCGTGCATTGCGAGGAAGGTTCTGGCAGGGCACCTACTTCCCATGTAGTGAGTTGGGCTAATAACATCACATCACCCATCCATATCCAGTGACATGAAAATAGGTTATTTTACATGCGCCGCTCATCTAAATAGGAGGTGATAAATTGGCACACGAAGGGTTCCGTAACATTGCACAACATTTAACACAAAAAAATCATGTGTTTTAAATACAAACTCTTTGAAAATTTCAGCTGCCTGCTTTTTAGGGTTCCGTACCCAAAGGGTGAAAACGGAACCCTATTACTAAGCCTCCGCTGTCCGTCCGTCCGTCCGTCCGTCCGTCCGTCCGTCCGTCCGTCCGTCCGTCCGTCCGTTTGTCCGTCCGTCCGTCCGTCTGTCCGTCTGTCACAGGGCTGTATCTCATGAACCGTAATAGGTAGGCAGCTGAAATTTTCACAGAGTGTGTATTTATTTTGCCGCTATAACAACAAATAGGTAACATTTTAAAATAATAAGAATTAAACGTGATTTTTTGTGTTAAATCTTGTTCGATGGTACGGAACCCTTCGTGTGCGAGCCCGACTCGCACTTGGCCGGTTTTTACGGTTCATGAGATACCGCCCTGTGACAGACCGACAGCGGAGGCTTAATAATAGGGTTTAGTTAGCATCCTTTGGGTACGGAACCCTAAAAATAAAAAGTCTCTTTCCGAAGTCTATTAATGGACTCGTGTAAATTGATTTCCCGGACATAATCTTGCCTCCATTCTACTTCAGGGCACGAGTTCCGAACTCAACACCCCGGATTTGAAGGGGGGGGGGGGGGGGGAAGTCGGCGTTAATTAAATGAGGCGTTATGCGTAGTTAAAATGAATGCGATCCAAATTATGATCGCAGTGATAAACTTATGGGCTTTTAATTAATCATGAAATGGAATCGTCGATCCAGTTTTATTATTAATTTAAAGTTCAAACGTTTTAATTACTGGAACGACTACCGCTAAATTATGGCAATTGTACCGACAGCGAGAATGGAAGGACGCAACCGAAACTGGTTTCATTGGGAGCATTCGTAGTGATTTTAACATACAAATGTGTCAGCGCCGGCGAGTGAGTCCGCTTACGAATTCGCGTGTTACGGATGTCCTCGAACGACACGTAAGAACTTCGCAGGACGCTATTTTAGTAACATTCGATGTTCGTAAGTGAACTTAGTACGGTCAGACGTTTTCCACTAACCCCTGTTGTCACCACCTCCAGTTACCTGAAATCCGATAAGTACTCTCTAACTTTCGGTTACAAGGAATATTTGTAAGGTGTAACCGGAAAGTAACTTTGGGATTTTTCTAGCTGCAGGTGGTGGAAACGGTTGTAAGCCTAGGCTACGCTGCCGCGATAAAACTCGTTTCGATCGCTACTCCGCTCTTTTCATGCTCGCTGGTTCTGCACTCAAATATATTATTATATATACAATATTCATGTTTAACCAGACATGTTCTTTCTGTTTTTCAGCGTGTCTAGCCCTCCGGCCACACGAAGAAATTTGAAAAAAAATATATATATGAGCGCAGCTAAAACGCATTCAGGAAATAATAAAATTCTCCATTCTCTACTTCTATTAGCAAAGAGTAGTAAAATTCGCGGTAACGTGGTCGACATTTACGACATTCATTAAAAGGAAACGGCCGTAATTATTATTTCAAATTTAAAATATATAAATTGGAATAATCAGAAAACGAAATAGCTTTAATTCAAGATTATACCATAAGATACGAGAGGTAATCCTGCGGATGGGGTCCGTCCGACGAAGGCCGCGGTGTAGGGGGGTGGCGGGGCGGGGCGGGGCGGGGAGGCCGATGTAGCATTACGACGATTAATCACGAGGCCGCCGGCCATCAAAACGTAATTTTCACTCCGATTGTTTCCGCTGTGAATGCAATTTTCACGTCATTTCCTCGGAGATAAAAAGCAAAAGTTTATGTTTAGTAAACATTTATTTTACATTTCCTTTCTACTGCAAGTAATCTCTCATTATTAATAGTAAATTACATGATTTACTGATACTAGCCCACGGATTCTCCCGTATTCGAATGAAAATCGGGTAAGTGTTTTTTTAGCTATAAACGGACGGACAGACATGGACACAACGGGGTTACCTTGGTAAAAACTATCTGGGTGAACAGGCAAATGAGTGATTAAATATGAGGTTTACTTGCATTTGGAACAATGCCAACCTGTTAGTTTCAGTTCACTTGGCCGAATAACACGTCGTTTGAGAGTTAGCATAGTACGAAATGCAACTAAACGTAAAATAACCTTGCAAGACTTGTGAATGTGATTTTGGATTCCGAAAACTATGTTTACTTATTTTAAGTACCGGAATATGATTTCAACTAGCAATTGCTTGAAATACACGTTTTACCTGAAATTTTCAATAACATCAATAACTCACAGAGGTTATCGTGAACTGAAATCACACGTGTTTACTTTTAAATTAAATCATTTATTATTTCAGTATATTTTTAGTTTATATAATACTTCGATGTCGTGTCTCTTTAAACCTGACTCTTTAAAACCCTATTAATATGATTCTTACAATTAAGATGGTTATACTAGCCAATGCGAATGGTTTGATTGCGTTAAGTTCCTGATCTTTATGGAATGAGAACATGAAAAAAAACATGTATAATTCCAGCTAACGTTCTACCAAAACAGAAAGAAAAATATTACAGAAATTGATATTTTATGCATGAAAAATTTTTTTTGAAGTCAGGCTTAAATATAATATTTTTCAAGTTTGCGGCTTATATTGATAGGAACAAATATTCATTTGAATACCATTTCAAAGATCTTAACATTACCTATCCATTCAGCGAAGAACATGTTTAACTTTTCCCAATTTCTCTAACGAAACAATAAAAAAACCATTTTCATGCGTTATGCGGGTTGGTCACATTTAGAAAGAATGATTTCGAGCTGCTCCAACTAAGCGACGTTGGGCTCTGGCTATCTCGTTTTAATCGCAAAAATTGGTCCGAAATGTTTAGGTATGAGGATGTTCTTAATAAGGTTCAAAGTTAGACAGTAACCAAGATCGAGCTCATATTACCGATAGTTTAACAACACAGATTAGATAACCTTACTTGCTTTGCTTAGGTTGTCTGCTCTGTGTTTGACTTGCTTCGTATTTTATTGCATGTGAGATTCGAACTCCTTGTTTTGATTTAAATTGTTTTTTATTCCTCATCAATAGGTAGCACACTTGCTCTCTGAATCGTCATATTTTATCGTTTGCCAGTTCAACAATCACAGCGAAGTAGAACTGGCGAAAAACTTCGCTGAAATTTTTTTCAACGCCCATTTCAGACTCCTTAGTCCATTTAGAGTCCGTGCGGAAAGAGAACCGTCGCGGCGTCGTAAGATTTGAGTGCGCACATGTGCACATTTACCGTATTGGTCCTGTTGACAATACTAGTACGTCATTATAGTATAACAGTAACAACCTGATATTTTGAGGCTGTGACAGAATATAATATTTTCAGATTCTCAGGTCTTAGTGTATATTATGTAAAAATCTTAATGTTAGTTCCATTGTACGCCACGCCGGTTCTCTTTCCGCACGAACTCTAGTCATATTCACAAAAATATTTTTTTTTATGCAACTGGACATGGATGGCTAATACCAAACTGACCGTAAGATATTAGCCTAACAAACCGTGCCATGCCAGGACCTTCATTATATTGCTCGGCTACATTGGACTAAGCCGGTAGTCTCAGTTCTCACCTAAATTGGCGTTTACGTAACTTCGAAGTTCCGTAAAAACGTCAAACTCCATACAAGTTTTTACTAGATATTCTGTGGTTTTACTTCTTCAAGCTGTGAAAGTCAAACTCGGGATTCCGATTTGTATGAAAACGCGAAGTCGACGTAAACGGCAACCTCGACGTATTTACGGCAACGTTAAGTAAGCTGTCAAATCAAACTCGGACTCGCAAATGGTGTTTCGCTTAAGGCCCACTGCGCGCGCTCTTAAATTTCTCTATACATTTGAAAACGCCAGTCGATCGGTTTGCCGTAAACGCCAATTTAGGTGAGAACTCAGACTGACCACTCTGGATAGAAAACACAAACAATTTTCATTGCTACTTCGACCATCGTTCATTCAATGTGACGGTACCAACTTGGGCGGGATTAACCCTAGCACTTAGTAAGTATGGTAGGGGACCTACAGTTATCGTGGAATCCGAACCACGGCCAGCCTGAAAATGGTCGCCCATCCAGAACCAAACCGAGCCCTGAGGCTCTTCAATCAGCTAATCGAATCGGAGGCGGTCGCGATACCGAGGCTGACAATGTTGCCTCTGCTTACAGACTTGAGAGTCGTTGGTAGCTGTTTGTGTAGAGAAATTCTTTTAATTCCTTTATAAAATTAACCGCGTATTAACAGCGCAATAGCTCGTCAGCGTTTATTTCTCCTTTAACGCAAGGCGTGGCGATGCACTGGCTGCCGTCGCGGCGTCGCACACCCAAAGCGCCGATGCACGTCTCGGCGGATATTGCACTTCCTGCCGATGCGAAGCTGTTTCTACATTTCATTTCCAAGATTGCGCCGAAGCGAGGCCTCGCCGGGGGGGCAACGCTCCGCCTCCTAAAGCCTACGTGGATAGAGACACCAGCGGCGGGCGAGAAACATCCAAATAATAACTTCACTCATATATATGATCATACAAGAAACGTGATTTGTTTGGGTCAAATCTTGCATAATGGTATGGAATCCTTCGTGTGCGATTCCGACTCGCACTTGGCCGTTTTTTTATTTTCTTCCATGGTACGAGCATAAAATTCGGATTTGATATAAATCGTTTTAAAAAAAATATATTTAACGTTAGCTGTGCTAAAAAAGGTAGCTTTGTGAAGTATTAAACAAATATTTAGGTGAGTATTCGGAATCAAGATCAAGAAAACTGTTGACGACATTACCTGGTTATTTTTTATACGGGGTACTATTTTGAATGCGCACACCACTGCAGGGGTGCAAGATGCTATTTCTAAAATCGTCGCAGTTCCAATACATTTAATCAATGATACTGAGATTTTTTTTTAAATTATTGTCAGGTGCGTTATCTCAAAAATTATACCTTTGTGTGCGCATTCAAAATACCACCCTATAGAGGCACCAGTTTTGTATTGCTCTCGCAGAACGAGGAAAGCATGTTTATATCATCTGTGAACGTGCTTAGTATTTTATTATTTCCAAATTGTTCCCTATACCGTTATATTTTGTTATCGTAACGCCACGCTGTCCTCGTCGCTACTAAATGTCCCCAAGGCAGGTTCTGGCTCGGCAGTGACGAACTGCCTCTGGAAATATTAATACGAACACATTTGCGGTGAGAACGATGGAGCAGTAACGTGTAGAGATTTCAGCTTAAAATGTTGACACGCCCCCAAGCCACCTGAACGAGTGAAGACGGAGCGGCCTCCCAGAATATGCTGGACGTGCCCTAAGATGGATTTAATATTCTCCTTCCCTCGCGTAAGCGGCGGGAGACGAGTGGTTTGTTAGAAGCAAACCGCGACCAATTAAGTCGGGATCCGAGAGTGAGGTTGAGGGCTGAGTGTTTATTTACTGGGCTTCGAAATAAACGTGAGATTCGCTTGTATGGAGAAATTAGCCCAAAATTACCTTAAATTGGTATTGGTATGGTTGGTATGGTATGGTATCTTACACGTACTTTCAATCTTGGGGTCTTTATGGGTAGGTATTTATCTTGGAGAATCTTCTTCGAACCTGCATAACACGTTCCATCCACCCCCTTTCTACCGTCCCTCGACGCGGAAAAGCCATGGGAATGCACCCATTCACTGTCGATATAAAAATATACATATCTAATAATATATCTACATAATAAAAACCAACCGTCCTCTAGAAGATCTTTTATGAATGACTCCTTGCCGAGGTATTTCGAGGGTTATAAACATGTTAGCATGTGGTCACTTTTTTAATCTTTTCATGAAAGTGGACTTCCACATTGGAACTAGGTGTCATGCTAGGACCTTCCTTATATTGCACGGCTACATTTAAATGGATTGAAAAACTGTTAATTTTCTCTGCAGATTTTTTTTTAAAGCTAACCGATTTAGAACCCAGTTTTGCTTCAGCAAGATCGAGATCAGAGGCATCGCGACATTGTATTTTAAAATCTAAATTTCTCAGTTTAGTCTGATAAAACTGAGAACAATGTGGAAATAGAATTTGAGTTTTTGCATAGAAGGATTTGCTGAATATGAGGCGGCCGTGGATAATGACGTCGCAGTTCCCGTAGGATACTGGTGATAGATCGGAGTATTATTTGAAAAGTTTTTTTTGTAAATATTGACGTCTATGCGTATTACGTAGTAGACCGTAGGCGGTACTTCTCTCCAATGAGTGATGCAATTCTCGGATGGCGGCAGAGTAGCTAAGATTTAGTGTAAAACATCTAACTTGTTCGTGTTCGTTGCATTAAAAAGCGTCTCGTGAAATTCTTACGTGTTCTTACAACTCGAGAAAATCAGTGGCAAGCGAATTCGTAAGCAAACTCACTCGGCGGCGCGGCCGCCATTGTATGTGAAGTGGCGATGCCGCCCCCATACAAAACGAGTTTCGGTTGCTATTCCCGTTTTTCCATGCTCGCTGTACATAACTTACGTTCCGTATACCTTGCCTTTCACCTACCCCATCCCGGGGAAAACAAACAAAAACCATAGAGCAAATGCGAGGTTTTTCCGTCAAAAATACAACCTTGAGACAAGGGTTTATCTTACCGACTTTTTATATGTGAGAACTGATGTGAAGTAGTATGTGAGAACATGATGTGAAGTCACATGAAAATACACTGTGTGAAGTCATATGTGAGTAGAATGGGCGGTGCCTCGATGTTTAACTCGAAGTGAACTCGATGTGAACCCTGGAAAAAGTTTCCGGATGGGGTCGCCAGAACCTCGTTGAGTTTTACGCGAGCAAGACACAGGCGTGCATATTCCGTGCGAAGAGGACTTCTTTCAGTGTAGCTCCGACCTTCCAAGGTACAACTCTGCGTATTGACACAGAGCTCAGGTACTATTGAACTCTATTCTAAAAGATTTCGTAGGTTTTTTTAGGTCCATACAAACACCGATTGTTTTGTCCTATTTTTCAATTTTAGGTTTTTAATTGAATATTAGTTGTCAGTTACGTTAAGCCTCTTGACTGAATCTGAAAAAGTATATTGTTTTGCGGCGCCCATGGAAAATATTCATAGTTTTATTATGGTGTCTAGAGTCTAGGTGTCTACATAGTCTAGATTGTATTCTATCTATTGCCCTAACCTCTCCCTATGTTAACCGATAGCACAGCCGATAGCTCGCCTGGCGCTCACGCTATCCTATCACAGTCTCTTTGACAGGATCTGCCATGCATCTTTGGTTGCCTTTGTACTGTTCCAAATTATGTATAACCTCAACGTAGGGTTCAGTAATGAAGCTTTGAGAATCAGAAAATTAAGTTAACCGACGTTGCATTTTGACCACCATTTGGGACAAAATAGTACAGTGAGCACAGTGATAAGTGAGTAAGACAGAGTGTTAAAAAAGATGCCGGAAATTTAAATTCTCCAAAAATTATAAGGAATTCAGCGAGGCCTAATAATTATTTTAATAAATAACAATACCGTAGGCGCATGTACGCACTAGAGTTAGGCACACAAATATATCACACATATATTTGTAACCTATCAAATATGTATTTGATAGGTTTCTGCCTTATTTTTCTACTCAATGGTCATGTCTTTATATGGCACGTATAAATATTGTATCTAAACCACGCGCTTTAATATTCTTCCAGTCCGATAAACTTATGACTAATCAGTATATGAATATATTTAACTGCACAAAATGGGAGCTTTAGAGAATTACTACTTCGCTCTGCACATATATCTCATGAGCAAACATCATCTGAACTCACGACTAGATGTTATAGAAGGTGCCTGGTGGGTAATGAAGTAATTTAAATTTTAATAAAGTACACTGAAAAATAATTTATGAAAATAAAGTCCAGTCTCTTTACTCAAAGATTTAAAGCCTAGAGCACTTCGGTTGCCTCTAAATATTGCAATTAATCACACTTTCTGAACTACAAAGCTATTATTCTGTTTTCAGGCGCACTCCCTATAAATAAAGGAGCTGGTGAAAACGCGACCCCTGGGTCTATTTATCGCCATATTTTTGGCTCCCCGCGATGAAAGCGCTGCGGGTGCACGAAAACACCTTTGTTTTCGTTTTAGTTTATTACTCTCATTAGAGGGGAGTTGACATCTGTCGATCGATCTTCAGATGATCACGTTTTTTAAATTATCTTGCATACCTATTTTAACAAATTGGTCAAGGTTCCACATTGTCATTAGCTGTCAACGGTTAGACTAATTAGTATTCAAATTCAGTTTTTTTTATTCGGATAAAATATCAAATATTTATATTCATCGTTAGCCAGAGACTAGAGATAAAATACTATCATGCCTGTATTAGCTAAACAAAATTCACATTTTTTAATAAGGAAAATTCAATAGTTGAAAATAAACTATCATAAATCGATTAGTTAAAATAAAAATACAAAGTAGATTATTAATAACTAGAGTCAATAATTTACTAGCCATATCGCATTATGAATATTGTTGTCCTAATGTCAAATGTCAATGCCAAATATCAGCAAACATTTTTCTTCGCTCAATTTTAATAAATCGACTTTACATAATGAGAGTGAGGTACAAGCGGAAGTTGATGACCTCGCGTCCAGAAATAGCGATGGTGTCGAAGCAACCACCGTCCCTCTACCTCGACGGGACCGCACTCCCGAATCAACAACTTCAGCTACATGTATTAATTCAAGCCCACTTCCAAGTTCATTAGCATCAACGGCTTCCGTACCACCAGCAGCTTCTAGAAGTCAGATTGTGCCATGTCAACATTGTCCATTTCATATAGCTCGTGGATATAAGGGCTTGAGAGGATTGAAAATCCACATGCACTCGGCCCATCCACAGATAGCGATAGACGAAATTACCGACACAATATCCACCGTACCACCAAATTCTAATTCCATCAGTACGAATTTTAATGAAGACATTCAACGTTTTAAGAAGACAATAACCATTATACGCAGAATTCCAAGAGGCGCCAGAGAATGTGTAGCGAAAGACCTGACGGATGTTTTGAACAAATGCTGTACAGAAAAAACAGTTTATTGGTGGCAACAACTTTTTACATTCTCTTATAGAATACTACACATAGAAAAAGAATCTAAGGGTTCCTTGACTGCAAAAATCAAGAAAAATGTCGGCAAAAATAGTATAAATTGCACTCCACAGTCAGCCAATTGCATGACATTGAAGAGTTCAACAATTTACAAGAGAGCAGAAATGAAAGTTTACGATGGTGACGTTCGTGGAGCAGTCAGAATACTATCATCGACGAGCAGTTTAGCGGATGCAAATGAAAATACCTTGCATGAACTTTCACAGAAACATCCTTTACCCTCAAGACCACTTAATCTCATGAATTTACCACAATATCCTAATGAATATCTAACTACAAAAAAGGATAATATTTTGTCAGCAATTAAATCCTTTCCCTGTGGCTCTGCAGCGGGAATCGATGGTTTATCTCCACAGCATCTTAAAGACCTTGTAACATCATCAAACGGCGAGACGGGTAGTAAGCTACTTGAAGCTCTGACGAAAGTGTCAAATTTGATGCTATCTGGAGGTGTTGTAAAAGAGTTCACTCCTGTTTTATATGGTGCATCACTTTGTGCACTTGCTAAAAAGGACGGCGGCATTCGTCCGATTGCCGTTGGCTGTACAATTCGCCGCCTGGTTTCAAAAATAGCATGCCAGTCTGTACAAAAAACGCTTGGCGAAATGTTCCGGCCTATACAAGTTGGTTATGCAACCAAAGGTGGAGCGGAGGCCGCGGTACATGCAGTACGCACATTTATAAACGATGCCGATGGACCTGATATTTTAGTGAAAATAGACATTAAGGTGGCCCAACCCGGCGGGCCTAACTCATTCTCGGGCACGGTACAAAACCGTGCAGTTGCGCTCTGGGACCTTCTCTGTTTCAAAGAATAAGACAGGCTCCGTGATGAGGAAGATGCAACATGTCCACAAAAAAGACAATGTGCATAGTGTATGATTTGGTAAGATTTACGAAAATTTTAATTTCAAAACGACTTATAGCTAAAAGTAAACCACGACCGCTGTAGTAAAAAATCGAACAAAAACCAAAAATATTATAAATCTTGATTAAATAAGCTATGTCTGATGACTAATCTTTTTAAGATGTTCTTACTTTATCATTGCGTAATCCACCTCCAAAGTTATTGTATAAAACGCGCGAAAAATGCGAACTTTCGGACCTTATAACTTAGAACCCAAACACAATTTTACAATGCCAATGGTCATCAGACATCTAGTTCGATCAATTAAAGCTATTTTGAGCAAAATTTTGGATCTCTGACAAGGAATATGGGCGTGATCTTCTTTCCCCTTTTGTATGGGGAGATGAGCGGGATGGGCCGCCTTAAGAATGCATTTAACTCTCTCGAACGGGACGCCCTACTTCTGGCCATCGACGAGCACATTCCAAGTTTATATCCATATGTTTTACAATGTTATTCAGCGTATTCTAATCTTTTTTATAATGAATCAATTCTAAGCTCAGCACTCGGCTGCCAGCAAGGAGATCCTCTGGGCCCCGCAATTTTTTCTCTCGCCATACATGAAATTGTTAAAAGTCTTCAGTCAAAATTAAATATCTGGTATCTGGATGATGGAGTCCTTGCAGGAAGTGCGGACGAAGTAATCAAGGACCTCAATATACTTATAGAAAAGTTTAAAGAAATAAGACTAGTATTAAATCCGACAAAGTGCGAAGTAATTGTTTTCCCGAATGTTACAAATGACGATAGTAAGATTATTTTGGAAAGATTGAATTTAGTAACACCAGGAATACAAGTTATGGAACGAAAAAATATGTTACTTTTAGGTGCGCCATTAGTTGATGAGTCCATGGATTCTCTAATTAATACAAAATGTGAACAATTTAAATTATTTACAGAGCGCATTCTAAACCTTCATCCACATGTATCAATCTTTTTATTAAAAAAATGTTTTTGTATACCAAGGATGACATATTTTTTAAGATGTTCCCCTCTGTGGCGGCAAACAGTTTTTTTGGCAAAAGTGGATAATAAATTCAGGACGTCTATGGAAAAAATATTAAACATTAAATTGGAAAATGACAGCTGGATACAGGCTACTTTCCCAATTTCATTTGGAGGTATTGGTATTCGACGTGTCGCTGACATCGCCCTTCCGGCTTTTTTAGCTTCTACTCATGCTAGTATTGACCTCATTGGTGCAATCCTTAATCCATCACTTGGCAGTGATTTTGAGGTCAACTATGCTCGATCTCCAAGCTTCTAAGCTGCAGCTTCTGTAGCTTAGAAGCTTGGAGATCGAGGGCAGGGACTGCCGAGATGCCAATAGCACCGAAGGTTCAAAGAAATTGGGACACACCGTTAATAAAGATTACACATTCAGATCTCCTTGCTGGCACAGAAACAATCAAAGCTCGTTTGCTAGGAGTTACTTGCGAGGAATCTGGGGCGTGGCTTAAAGCTTACCCCTCACCACACCTCGGCACCCTTCTGGAGAAAAACACGCTACGGATTTGCATCGCTCTCCGGATTGGGGCTAAGGTGTGTCAACCTCACACTTGTATCTGCGGGTCCAGCGTTGATAGCTTTGGTCATCATGGGCTGTCATGCCGGCGGAGTGCAGGTCGCATGCCTAGACATTATGCAATCAACAACATTATCAAACGATCTTTGAACTCCGCTGGAATCCCTAGCATACTAGAACCGCCAGGCCTGTTTCGATCAGACGGCAAAAGACCAGACGGTATGACCCTGGTCCCGTGGAAAAAGGGAAAGGCATTAGTGTGGGATGCAACGTGCGCTGACACACTAGCGCCGAGCCACGTCCTTGCTTCCTCGCGCTTAGGTGGGGCTGCGGCAGCCATTGCTGCAGGTAACAAAAGAAAAAAATATGAGTCGCTATCAGACCTCTTTGAATTTTTACCTTTTGCGGTGGAAACTCTTGGTGCGTGGTCATCCGAGTCCTTAGCTTTCGCAGATGTGCTTGGAAAACTCTTAAGCGAGACCTCGGGCGATTCACGCTCCAAAATGTTTTTTGTTCGCCGCATAAGCATTGAAATTCAAAGAGGAAATGCTATAAGTATTTTAGGGACAATGGCTGCCTCGGCAGACCTAGAGGAGATATTTTATTTATAATGCACATACTATATTCTCTATTTGTTTGAATAAACTTAAGTATTTTTGGAAAAAAAAAACCATGCTTGTAAAAACGTGGATTATGAAATGTTCATAAAAACCAGTACCGCACGGCATAACGACGAGGACTTTAAATTGAGGCCAAAAGCTCTCTATGTAAATTTAGTTTTTTTTTATAAAAAAATGATCTTTCTATTTCATTTATATGTGCTATGATTGGTTACCTACAACATATTGTGTTCTGCGCGTTAATAATATCTTATTACAATATTTCCAAATATGGCTGATAAAACTTAAGGCCACGGAATAGTTATAGTGGGTATTCTATGTTTCTTTTATTCAGATGTGACAAGAGATTCACACACATGCATTCGGTAACTAAGTTTTGTAAAAGTGATACTCAATTATTTTAAATGTCGTTATTTAAATGTTGTTATTTTGCATGTGTTCCAAATATGACTCTTATTATCAAAACGTTTCAGGCTGAGCTTAAAAATAGACGAAGCGTTATTTCGCTACATTATTTACATACGAATCTGCTTCGAGCTAAAAACACCGCCTGCAAATTATTGAAACGATTATTTCCATGCTTTTGAAATCCACCCCATTACTTCTCCGTGCCATTACTCTACCAATAATTCAGTGATGTGACGGACATCTGATAGATGCAGCTGTCGTGCGTTGTAGTGCAGTTAAACATACTGGATTCGCCTATTAAAATTAAATAATAATAATTACCTTTTAGTTAATTAGTTAATAACCCGAAATGAAGCATTTAAATATAATTTAATTAGTGCGTAATCATTCCTGCATAACTAATATTTGATTAGTTAAATAAGATTAAACGTTTGAATAAAGGAAAGAAGCAACGTTTTTTTTTAAATGAAAAACCGGAATTTGTGTCTGTGACTGCGTAAGGACAAAGGTGCCCAGAAAAGCCAAATCCACCACACCACGCTCAGTGAGGCACAGTTTGTTTAAATTACGTTTGAAGAGTCCCAGGTTTGAGGAAAGACACACACCGGCACATAGTTCCTTATCCTTACATGCGACAGAGAAATGAGTTGGAGAAACGATTCGTTATCAAAAGTATTTTTTCAACTTCAAGGGGGTGCTTTGATTCTCTGCGGTGTGTGCTCATAAGTCATGTTGAAAAGCTGCAGCTGCTACTAACAAAGCTGTCCTAACCCAAGATCTACTTCGATTGGCCTATTGCCCTAGACATTTTCACAGTCCATGCCGGAAGGAAATTTATGTATAAATATTATTACAGAATATGTTTTGTTTTATTTCCGGCTCCAATATCTGTGTATTTCCTTTCCACGCTACCAGCTTCCACTACCAGAGACAATTCCCGCACATCTCACAGCAACAGATGTCGCTCGCATTTTTAATTTGCTTTGTTGCCCTGGTTAATAAACTGTTTGAAGACAAATATGGATTTATTTAAATTACTTAACACTTAGTAAAGCATGGTAAAGTAAAAACAATCAAAGAGAACTTTTTCATGTGTAACCTTTACGGAACAGGCAAATTACATGAGACCAGGTGAAAAATGTATCTCTTTAGGTTCCCGTCAATAGGAAAACTTAGATATATCAATAAAAAAATGATTACATATGTACAAACTGCGCGTGTTTTGTAAAGGAACACGACATGTGACACTGCTTTTTTCGCCTATACAAGAATGGACATTCTCCTTTGATATTGAGCGTCCCGAATTAGTAAGTGAACTGACTGACCGGCGTTACCGTTGAGGATATATCACTAAAACATGGCTACGCTGCCGCTATACAGATGAATTTCAGTCGACACTCCCGTGATTGTCCACAGGAAAATCGCACGCATTATTTAGTGCACTGAGCTGTAGTGTATCCACTGTGTTCCCGGCGATTTAATTGCAAAACGTGACTTACCCACAGATAGCTGTGTTTGTCCCACAGATAATACCATAACCGGTAATTAACATCGACACTGATACATTTATAGGCAAGCTGGCAAACCCGCTTCATACCAACCACCCGATAGTTTAGATGCGATCATAGAAAACGCTGATATGCGAACGCTTGCCTTTACATAGATGCCTTTTCAAGTATTTTTTTTTTGTTGTATTTAAACGTAAATTGTTTAAATGTAAATGCAGGCAAATACGAGATTGCTCTCTATCATGTTAACGTTGACCTTGGAATAGAAGTTGCGTAAAGTAAAAGTGATGTTGTTACGAGAATCGAGAAGGGAGTGCTAATATGGTTTGGGCATATGGAACGAATGGGCGACGAAATAATGACGAAACAAATTTACAGAACAGATGTGAATGGCCTAGGAGAACGTACTGCAAATCGATGTAAACTTCGTAATGGTCAGATACGTAGAACCCATAATCGTAAAGACCTTGGCTATGTAATGATGTATGTATGTGGATAAAGCGAAAGAGGTGCTGTGATCGTACCGTATGGCGCTCTATCATCTTTGCCTACCCCTCCGGGAAAGCGGCGTGAAGTTATGTATGTATGTTGGGATAAAAGGGATCTTACGATTGTTTGTCTTTCTAATGTAATCCGTCCCTTACTCACTGGGTCGGTGCTAACTTAAGCCTAATGGAAATGGATAACTATTACAGAATTAAACAAGTCGTGCTATATTTTTAATTAAATTTAATATTACGAAAACATACCAATGAGATTACAACCACGAGTCCAGAAGTTAGGGTTCGCTGTTGGCTAGTCGCCGGATCCCTATTTATGGTTGCAATCGCACTTGCCATTGAAGCAGTAGCGACAGTTGCTGTCACACGTGTTGGGGTCGCAGGTGCCGCGCGCGATGCGGTTGTGCCCCGCACCCACCCCCGCACCCACCCCCGCATCCGCCCCCACTCTGTTCAGCTGTAGATCCTCATCGAACTCTGAAATGGAATATTCAGTTTATTTTATTATGAAACTGGACATGGATGGCTAATACTATACTGACCGACAGATATTAGCCTAACACACCGCACGGGTTCTAGGTGCCATTCCAGCACCTTTCTTCTATCAATTTTCATTGCCGCTTCGGCCATCGTTCATTCAATGCGATGGTACCAAGCCGAGCGGGATTGACTCTACCGCCCAGTAAGTAAGGAAGGAGACCTACAGTTTTACATGGAATTCGACGCACGGCTAGCTTCAACGGTTGAAAATGGTCACCGAACCCAACCATGCTCACAGGTGTTTCACCAAGCTTATCGAATCGCCAGGCGTCGCGCCACTGGGCTACCAAGGCTGTCAGATGTTTTATTGCTTTTTTTATGAAAACTGACATGGATGGCTAAAACCACACAACTAACATCATGATATTAGCCCAATACATGGCATTCCCGAAGGAATTAGGTGCCATGCCAGGACCTTCGCTTTATAAGCACGGCTACGCTGATGGATAGAAAACACGGACATTTTGTTTTCATTGCCGCTTCAACAATAATTTCCTCCAATACGGTGGTACTAACCTGTGCGGGCTTAACCCTACCACCTAGTAGGGGAAGAGGACTTACAGTTTTACATGGGTTCCAAACCATGGAGCAGCTCGCATTCGTGACTTATTGCACTTGTCGAACTCAGAAAGAGAAAGAAAGTGGTGCATGTCGGGGCGAGGAATTGAACGGAACGGAATTGAATTAAATGCGAGATTTTTGTTGATTATACGGTGTCGGGGCGAGGAATTGAACGGACCGGAATTGAATTAAATGCGAGATTTTTGTTGATTATACGGTGTCGGGGCGAGGAATTGAACGGACCGGAATTGAATTAAATGCGAGATTTTTGTTGATTATACGGCTCTTTTACGCTCAGATACAAATAATAAATAACGTAACAAACCTTCAGCGTGGGCACGGCTCAGGGAGACAATCGCAAACAGCGCCAATACCAACGCAGGAAAGATCTTCATGGTCACTTGAGCTCTGTTAGCAGTTCAAATTAAAACTGTTTACGCGTTCCCAGGGTTGCGGTTTTTATAGCAAATACGCGCTACGTGCTGTCAGCAGGGACTTCACCTAGTAGAGGTGACCCGTCGATAACAGTCAAGTAGGTATTACGTCATTTGTGCGGGTTGTCATAGGAACATATTACGTGCGCAGGATCGACTACATTTATTGCAGGAAACGATTGCACGTATCACCTCCTTCAAATAATATTGTCGATGTAGATATGAGGCGGAGCATAACCGCGCAAAGTAAAAAAAATATATTAAAACAAACATGTTTCTGAAAAAATCTTCTAATATAATATTTATATTTTAAACTAAATTTTAAACTTATTTTAATTTTTTTTCTTATGGTGACTTTGTACACTTTATAAGAAATAATATTCAATAAGCAAATATTCACCCAATCAGCCCCCCCCCCACCTAATTGTTTATTTCATAAAAAAACCAATGGTGAAACTACAAAAGTAAAAATATAAATATTTGTATATGAAAAACATGTTTTTTATTTGTCTACAACTTTTTTCTCACAGAGATATGTGATTTGCGGTATGTGGATAGAAAATGGTTAAGGCGCTAGGACTAGCCAACTACTCGCGCCATACAAATGCACTTTTTAACAAATGTAATAATATGTAGTGAAACGCTTCAGCAAATCCAAATAGAACTCCAGACTGATAATGGATTGTTAATATTTTTTTATTCCATCAGTTATTTAAATAATAATAAAAATAAAAAAAGTTGATTTTTCTCATTAGAAATCTGAAAGTCATTCGATTTCTAGATATAAGCAAAAACAGCATATATGCATAAACAAAAAATTCCATTTGCTTTTAGATTTCTACATTTAGTCAAAAAAGTTCGGAAATGGACACCGTTTTCGCAATGTATTTTGTATAGAAAAAGGAAACATACATTAACGAAAATCATTCGATTCCTAGACAAGGAATCATATATTGTAAGGATGACACTTATAATCGTCAGACTTAGTTCGTTTACTTGGGGTGTCTCGTCTAACTTTGCGATTTGGCTAGTACCAGGCCCTTAAACATAAAAAGACCTATCCGATAACATATCATTTATTGTTATTGGTATCTAGGACATAAACGTCCTTTCCGTTTTTTTTTAAATATACTTATGAACGTTGGTCGAAACGCCGATGAAAATTGACCGTGCCTCCAGTTCAATGTAGCCGTGCAGTATGAGGAAGGTCCTGGCATGGCACCTAGTTTCCTAGTTATTTACAAATTCGTCAACGCTAACTTTGTATCTTTTAAAAAAATATTTCTTTATATTTATTCTCTGTAGGGTGTGCAGCTACAGAAAATCAGATCAGCTGTTTCTCTTATTTATTTATGATAATAATTCTGTAGGCATTTTTTTTTTAAATAACAACGATTTTAGTTTTTGGTGTAATTATAGAGACAGCACTCAGAACATAGAACAGCAGAATAACAAGTTCGACCAATCTAAAACAACAGTATTATCTATGTAGAGTCTGCATGCGCAACTAGATAAGTAGGTACATACTTAATATTCTGTAAGTAAGACATAACTTTGTTGTGAGGGGAGTCACCTATTACTTATCATGTAACTACGTTACACTTTTATGTCTCGGCACTCATTTCGATGAGCAATGTATATATAGTTCAATTACAAAGGATCATGTAACCTTTAAGTTTTTTTTTTATGGAACCTGACATGCATAGCTAATACCACACAACTACCGTTATGATATTAGCCCAATACACCACATTCCCTAAGGAATTAGGTGCAATGCCAGGACCTTCCCTTTATGAGCACGGCTACATTGAACTGGATGGTAAACAGGACGATTTTTCATTGCCGCTTCGACCATCTTATCATAGTCCCAACCCGGGCGGGCTTAAACCCTTCCACCTAGTAGGGGAAAGGACCTACAGTTTTACATGGATTCCGAACCATGGAGCAGCTCACATTCGTGACGAAATACACTTATCGAACTCAGAAAGAGAAGAAAAGTGAGGAATTAAACACAGAGCTCTGGTACGCTGGGCCAGTCCCCGCGCCACTAGGCTACTATTCAATATCAAACTCTGTAGATATGCTTTCGAAGAGTAATAAAAAAAATAAGTACACAATCCCAACTACCCTAAGATCAATTTAATCATCACTAAACATCGCAGCGACAACTAATAAAAACAATATTTTGAAAGCACATTGTTTTTTATCAAAAACGTATTTTACTCATTTAAATCATGACTTCATGACTTGTAGCAAGACATTTTTATAAAATTTTCTTGTCGAATGAATTGTGGCTTGATTACGAATCACAAAGCAAAAATACTGCGAGAAAAACAACAACTTTCTCTACCCTCGTATATATTTTTAGTGTATTCGGGATTTGGTCATAAATTAAGCGAAAATATTAATAAAGGAGATTCAAGAAGGTCGACGTGATAGCAAGCAAGAAGGAAACGGGAAACATACGAAATTAGATATCAGTAATCTGTGCTAGATGCGAATGTTCGGTTGACTTGTCGCCATTTTTCAATTACGTACTCAGCACAGAATACTTATAAGTATTGGCATAAAATTGGATCTAACATCCGTTAACGAATTTTATGCGTTTCCCACGAAAACCGCAACCACCGTGGTAATCTGTGCCAGTTGCGAATATTCGGTCGGGATTTCGCAATTTTGCATTTTTAAATATTCCGCAATCCCACATTTTTGCGGTGGTGTGGGACTGAGTGCCACCACCCCCGCCGTCAACGACATGGATTATTTTTGTGCGTTTTCTCTACGCGTGTACTGGGATAACAATAGCAAATTTTTGATCGACTTGCATCGCAACGAATATTGGAGAACCTTATATGATTTAATATGAAATATTGTGTGTTTTGCGTTATTTCGTTGTTAGATTGCTGAGCTTCCATGTCCTCAGTGCGACGTGTGGAGGAAAATATGGGAATCGGTGAAGGAGCTGCTCTAATCCGGTCTGTATTTGACGTTTCCAAGGAGCTCGTAACTCATACAAAATAAAACACTCCAACGAGGGTACTTGGCCGCGTCAGCACCGAGCGTCGACCCTCAACCTTCACGGACGTAACCCCTCTCATTCCCGCCCCTCCTCCACCTTACCTCCAACTTACTCCACCCATAAACTGTGTGAAACTTGATATATTAACCCACCAAATGTAATAATTGAAGGAACAAGATATCAAAAACTATTGTCATTTGTCGAATGATGTGCAAATTTCGTTGGCAATTCGAGTATGTTTCTATTAATGAAAAACTTACAAATAAAGGCTTTGACATAAATATACGTAAGGACAGGCCCTTCCGTACAACAAAATGGCGCAACAAAAGTAGTGTTATAGCGTCGAGGGGATTTCACTTTGTCGCCGACAGCCGCCCGATGTTGTCATACGTCTGTGCGTTATCTCTGGCTAATGTGTGCCCCAAAAATGCCCAATTGTGTGGTAAGACCCTGCAAGAATAGAATAAAAACGCAAAGAAAGACGGAATATTGGAATACCGCAAATGGCGACCGAATTGTATGAAAGGGCATATCCTTACCTTTTACATATCACTATTTGAAGGGGTATCCCAAAAGTCCGGATTATTGAAAAAATACTTGTTCATATAATAATACATTTGTTATTTTAATTTCTGATTATAATTCCAAACCATTCCGATCCGAATGTTGAACAAGCTATTTCAGATACTAGATTTAAGGGCTGACTGAAACATTTAAATATACTGAGAAAAAATTCGGTCTAGATCGATATTATCGTTTCCAAACGGCGGGAATCAAACCTAAACATGTGCGCACACTTCACAACTACCTCAATGTGTAAGGTACTTTAGCTTATTAAATCAAGTGTTTGCATCCTTCCTGTTATGATTTTCAGGAAACCGCTTCGGCTAAGTATGTTTGATTTTATGATGTGTTTTCTTCTTGGCAAAACATTAAAGAAGAAGAGAGCGCTTTCCCAAATGGAGTTAACTCTCTTTCATGTTGCCTTTTCAAGAAAAATAGCAGTTCCGTTAGCAAGAAGCTTGAACTAGTCATTTAGCCCCGGTTGCACGAAGAAACGGCTGAGTTAATCAATGTTCAAACACGTCACTTTTAGTGAACCGCATAGAGTTCCTTCCATACCGTCCACACAAAGTGACGTGTTTGATCATACTTTGACGTTGATTTTGATTTTTTCTGCTTTCGTGCACTCGGCCCTTAGTAGGTAATCACAAATAACTAATGGCGTCGTTTCCAGCATTTGAAGTGTTCTTAAAGTGATTGATATTGAGGGTTGCTGTTTCTTTTGTTTTTGTGCTATACTACCAAGAATTGTTTGGCACTAGAATTTAGATTTTTGAGTGGCTCGTAGCCTAGTGGCGCGGGGACTTGCCTAGCATACCAGAGGTCTGAGTTCAAATTGTCGCATGCACAACTTTCTCTCTCGAATCGAGCTCGAATGCGAGCTGCTCCATGGTTCGGAACCCTTGTAAAACTGTAGATACCCTTCCCCTACTAGGAGGTAGGGTTTAAGCCCGCCCGGGTTGGTACCATCGCATTGGATGTAAAGATGATCGAAGTGGCAATGAAAAATTAGCTGTATTTTCCATCCAGTCCAATGTAGCCGTGCTCATAAAGGAAAGATCCTGGCATGGCGCCTAATTCCTTCGGGAATGTGGTGTATTGGGCTAATATCATAACGGTAGTCGTGTGGTATTAGCCATCCACGTCCAGTTACATAGAAAAGGGTGTCTTGGCGCATGGTCTTGTCTTCAGAAACCTTCACACGGAGACAATGGTCCATTACCCTGGCCATTTTCGCGTGTGAACGCATTTCATGCAGGTGGTTTGGTAATAAGGAACTGCAGGTGTTGTGTTGCGCTGAGATGGCAAGTGCGTACGAAGTGCGTGCAAATGCCTGGTAAAATAATGGGCGTTTTTAACTTCGCGCCTGTAATGTGCCGGTGCCTAAAACCAGTTCGGCAGATCCGTATAACGAACGCACCGGATCAGGGTAGAAGGCACCTTTATTCCAATGTGCTAGCATTGGAGAGTTGTTCTCGACTGAACTGTTATTTTGGGGAACAAACGTAATTAAGATGGTTATAGTAGCCAATGCGAATAGTTTAATTGCGTTAAATTCCTGATGTCTAAGGAATGAGAACTTGAAAAAAAAACATGTATAATTCCAGCTAACGTTCTACCTAAACAGAAAGATTTTTTTTTACAGAAATTGATATTTTATGCATAGATTTTTTTTTAAGTCAGGTCTCAAATATATTATTTTTCAAGTTTGCGGCGTATATTAATATTAACTAATTTTTATTTCAATACCATTTCAAAGATCTAAATGTTATCTATCCATCCAGCGAAGAACATGTTTAACTTTTCCCAATTTTTTTAACGAAACAAAAAAACAAAAAAACCGGTTTTTTTATTAATAAAAAAACCGGGTTCACGCGTTATGCGGGTTGGTCACATTTAGAAAGAATTATTTCGAGCTGCTCTAACTAAGCGACGTCGGGCTCTGGCTATCTCGTTTTAATCGCAAAAATTGGTCCAAAATGTTTAGGTTTGAGGATGCACTTAAAGTATTGTAATAATGTCTCCCAAACGCATTCAAGTCGCATTCGAGCTCAGAAATACGAATAAATTGTTTTAAAAAGGATGCTAAACGATTTCTTCGGAATTGTATTATCTCGCCTACGCCCAAGTGGAAGTGCGGTAAACTCCCTGAGACACGTTATGCATTGATAAGATCGTCGCGGTTAGAGAGGCGTTTGCTAAGTGCAAACACATTCAGATATAAAGAGCCCAGTCGTCCATGTGTCATTCATTGAAAATCAAGTGTCGGTACCAGCCACTTCCCATCTGATTTCTGCGCAGATTCGATAAGATTAACATTTAAAATGAAATTCCTGTACGTAGTTTTTGCACTGTGCGTCATGCTGTCGGCCGTTTTGGGCTCTCCGGCGGCGTCATCTGGTATAAATTGTTTTTAAATTTACCTTTTGACTTGACGAATATTTAGGTGTCTTCTGATTTCATTTCATCTCAATTTAAGATAGGTAAATAATCTAGAGAACAAATCTCGTTGGTACGCAGGGCCATAGACCAAGCATGCGCGCGCAGCGCGCTTACATCGCAGGGCTACGTAACGTTCCTATTTCAAATGTTTCTATTTTCTTTTCAAAATAGAATTGTGATTGAGTTTTAAGTAAGTAACATAAGAATTTTCTTTTCGAAAATTTAGCCGTAACCACGGTTCGACATAATTCCAGCTTTAAATAGGTTGCCACGTTATTTATACCTAGTGTGCAATTCAAATCTTACATATACGCATACCCACACGCCGCATTCCCGAAGGGGTAGGCAGATATGATATAGCGCCATACGTTACGACCACAGCACACCTCTTTCGCTTCATCTACACACATAATTTTTTCATATATGCTCTACGATTACCTTCCGTGATCCGTTCGATCCATATGTCCGAACCATCTTAACATTACCTTCTCGATTCTCGTTACATAATTTTTCAATTGAAACTGCTCTCTAACCTAGTCATTTCGAAATTTGTCCGTTAATTTAACTCTGCATACACTGGAAGACATTTCTACTGCATGTATTCTACATTCGTACCTCTTTTTCCATACCCCAGTCTCGTTTCCATACAGAAATGTAACTGTTCCAAACGTTAAATGTATACAATATTTTTCTTAACATTATAAAACAGATTTTATGCATCATAAGTTACTCTACGCATTTGTGTAACTTGCGTCATCCTTTTGGATCCATTTAATATTTTTTCTACAGTCGAATATGTTTATTCGTTTAAAAATTATCTAATGGGTATGCCTAGTGCCTAAGGCAATTTAGGCATTTTGGCTGCCAAAGTGTGTCATCAGTATTTCTCTAAATAATTCAGAGCGTTATATTAAAATAAGTTATAGAGACTAGATAATATCCATATTATTAATATTCGCGAATAGAAGTGTTCTGCTTAATTATTTAGCTCAACGTTTCGATCATAACGCCGAGGACATGTTCCGGATTCGCGGTATGAAATCCATCCGCAAGGCAGGTTAAAAAACAGTGACCGGCTACTAATTCTTGTTCAAAAACTGTTCTGGACGCATCTCCCTGTCTCTGGGAGTTTATGGCAAGTATTTCGTCACCCCTTTCCTTCTCCTCCCTCCAACGTCGTATGTTACCACATTTAGAAATTTCATTCATTTTGTTCGTATTAATTCATTCGTATTAATCACTGAAATAAAAGCGAGATAAGACGATTGACTAACTGATGTAGGATGAAACTATTTAGTTACATATGACATGTATTCAAACAACGTATAATTAAATGTGTGCCTAAAACATCACACACTCGACCAATTCTCGGTAACCAAAAAAGGGACCCGTTATAATTTGTTTTTAATTTCTGGGTAGTTCTGCTATGCGTTAACTGTTTTTTAATCTGGATCATAGAAGCCTATCATAGGATGTCGTTACGGATATATCTTCGTTGAAATTTGAAATAATAAATATGTGTGTAATAGGCGTGTCAAAACCCTGTTACCATTGAAAGATGCCTAAATGGGGCTTTATTTGTAGCAGTCGAAGGCGAGAGGGTACTGTCCAGAAGCGTGCGGGAGCAATGCAACCCACGTGCCTGCGATCAGTCGTGCAGGCGGCTTGGCTTCCCCGGCGGTGCCTGCATCAACAACGGCACCAAGTGCGACTGCGATCGCTTCTAGCGCCCCGCCCGGCAGCCACTGGTTGCAAGCGACGTCTCCCGCGCTCGACTTGTGCACCCACCCATTTTTTTGACCACATTGTGTAATTGTGTTGTAATAAATTTATCATAAATATGGCAAATCAATTACCTTGTTTTATTAATGTTGATCGTTTTATTGTTTATTGTTTGTTCATCATCCATAGGCAGCACACTGCGCTCAGATTTGTCATACTTTATCATAATCCAGTTCAGGATTCACAGCGAAGAAGAACTGGCAAGAAACTTCGGAGATTTTTTTTCAAAGTCCACTTAGTCTAAGTAAATTAGAACGTGCTCATCCTACAAAATTATGGTCATCGTAGTCGATAAGAATTGTCTTTAGTCGACAATGGAGCTGGCTCACCGTGAACAACAAATTGAAATAATTAGGCATGAAATTACCAGAGTTGCATTTTAAGTGTTAAGGTGGCCCAACCCGGCGGGCCTAACTCATTCGCGGGCACGGAAAAAAACCGTGCTGTTGCGCTCTGGGACCTTCTCTGTTTCAAAGAATAAGACAGGCTTCGTGATGAGGAAGATGCAACATGTCCACAAAAAAGACAATGTGCATAGTGTATGATTTGGTAAGATTTACGAAAATTTTAATTTAAAAACGACTTATAGCTAAAACTAAACCACGACCGCTGTAGTAAAACATCGAGCAAAAACTAAATAGATTATAAACCTTGATTAAATAAGCTATGTCTGATGACGAATCTTTTTAAGAAGTTTTTACTTTATCATTGCGTAATCCACCTCCAAAGTTATTGTATAAAACGCGCGAAAAATGCAAACTTTCGGACCTTATAACTTAGAAACCAAACACAATTTTACAATGCCAATGGTCATCAGACATCTAGTTCGATCAAATAAAGCTATTTTGAGCAAAATTTTGGATCTCTGACAAGAAATATGGGCGTGATCTTCTTTCCCCTTTTGTATGGGGAGATGAGCGGGATCGGCCACCTTAAGACAGACTTATTTCAATGGTTTTAAGATGTTAAAAACCAAGCAAATCGCGCCTGCAAAACATTTGCTGATAATTGCTTTTAACAGTAAAGAATGAACTATTCCATCGGTTTGGCGTAAACGCCGTATACTATACGTACGTATATAACCGTATACTAGTTTCTCGTAGACTAGTTTTGACTATTGAATTTGTGTCTTTTTGACTGGAGGAAGCGACGGACAAAATACAAGTGATACGAAATCACGAAGTTGGGATCAGCATGATATGAGTTGACTACTTATAAACATTAGTAATGCAGGCAAACCGGTGAAATAAAAGGAATCGAGAGATTGTGAAAAAGGATGCATTAACAAACAACCTGTTTAGTGTGAATATTTAAACACAAACAGGCACTTAATATGTATAATTGATCAATTTAAATTGAGGAGAAATGAGTTTTAGAATGTGTTTACTTTCTATCAAAATCGGCCCCATACCTCCCTTTGAGGATTTTTGGCTATTTCTTATAGTTTCGGATTTGGCCATAATATATTTTGGCGTGTATGTGTTCATGTTTCTTCGCTTCCTAAACGGCTTAAACAAATTTAATTTAATTATGTTTTTGTTCTTATCTCCATTTGGACCCGGTAGGTGGAGCTGTGGTCGAGATCCAGATATTTTGGCTGAGCGGTTAAATAACACGGCCGCTAAGGTTTCTGGTCACATTCTAACGAGCACCGATCGGGTGCATGTCCAAAACGTAATTAACCCGAGCGAAGCCGGGAAGCTCAAGCTAGCAAACTAAGATATTAGAGATATTACACACTTATTACTCGTCCATTCTTGTTAGGAAAGCACAACAATAAACGTTTAGGCATTTATTTCGAATATATTTTGAAATCAATACTAATATTTTAAATGCGAAAGTGACTCGGTCTGTCTGTTGGGTTTTGGGTGTCCCTACCCGGTGGGACTTTATCATTCGCGGGTACGGTACAAAACCGTGCTATTGCACTCTGGGACCTTCTCTGTTTCAAATAAAGAGACAGGCTCCGCGATGAGGAAGATGCAACATGTCCACAAAGCAGATAATGCTCATAATGTTTGATTTGGTAAGATTTACGAAAATTTTGATTACAAAGCGACTTATAAAATGCTAAAAGTAAATTACCACGACCGCTTTAGTCAAGAATCTAACAAAAACCAAATAGATTATAAATCTTCACAAAACAAGCTATGTCTGATGACTAATCTTTTTAAGAGGTTTTTATTTTATCGTTAAGTAATCCACCTCCAAAGTTATTGTATAAAACGCGCGAAAAATTCGAACTTTTGGACCCAACTAAGAAACAAAACACAATTTTGTAATGCCAGCAGTCTCTAGTTCCATAAAATAAAGCTATTTTGAGCAAATGTTCAATCTCTGACAAGAAATTTACTCATGATCTTCTTTCCACGTTTGTATGGGGAGTTGAGCGGGAAGGCCCACCTTAAGAAATAGTCTGGACCTTGGAGAATGACACCTTTTGTGGTGAAAATTAAACTCGAAGGGGGTGAAATAGAGTATGAAAGTTTGTATGGTTAAATTATATAATATCCAGAAAATACTTCGCTCAAAATAAGTCCAAAACGAAATATAGCGTCTCGTAGCCTAGAGGCGCGGGGACTTGCCTAGCATACCAGGGGCTGGGTTCAAATTCTCGCCTCGTTCTTGAACCACTTTCTTTCTCTTTCTGAGTTGGATAAGTGCATTTCGCCACGAATGCGAGCTGCTCCGTGGTTGGTGGTGGTGGACTGTAGGTCCCCTTCCCCTACTAGGTGGGAGGGTTTAAGCTCGCCTGGGTTGGTAGCATCTCATTGGATGAAAAGATGGTCGAAGCGGCAATGAAACAATTGTCTGTGTTTTCCATCTTCATCATCATTCTTCGGGAATGTGGTGAAAGGGGGCTAATATCATAACAGTAGTTGTGTTGTATTAGCCATTCATGGCAGGTTACATAAAAACAAAGACATTTACCCGAGCGGAGCCGGGTACCTCAGCTAGTAGAAGGAAGCTAGGTATGAAAAGGAATTCATCGTATGAATCCCGTTCGCGCCACTCATCGTATTGTGTCCAACTTTATATTAGATTTGCCCCGCGCTCGGACTAGCCTTCTTGTCACCGGTAGCCGGTCCGAGCTGTGATCACGTTTAACTAAACAGGAGAATAGACTGAAACTATTTAATGCAATCATTGAACGCCCGTTATTTTCCGTCCGAACAAAATGACTGGTTTAAATTGATGCGTAGTGTCAAAGTCGGCAAAGTAGGCAAATATACCGGAAGACCCATAAAGACTGTCTCATATCTCCCATATAACATCAGTCCCACGGCCAGTCCCATTTCTTAAGGTCGGCCCGTAAGCATCAGAAAATTTCGCCTCCCATACAAACGTAGTTTACTAATAGTTTGAAAACCACTATTCCAACATACTTGATATTTGGTATCTAATATTAGGCTACAAATATCTGTGTCTGCATGCCTTTGTTTTTTCGGTAAATGTATTCTGGGTCAAACCACAGAGAAAACAAAATTCGTATGAAGATTTTATTTTTGATTTCATTTCATTCGGTTTGGATTTTTCAAAAAAACAAAAGCATGCAGACACAGATATTTGTTACCTGATATTATATATTAAATATCAGTTCAATTGGAATAGCGGTTTCCAAATGATTAGTAAACTACGTTTGTATGGGGAGCATAGCTTACGGGCCGTTCTTAATGGCCTGTAACATAACATAACAGGACATAGCCCCAATGAAAAGTCACGCCCCATTCCCAAAGAAAATAGGTGCCATTAGTGTAGTAATAATTGCATCAGTCAATCAATATCTGAGCATGACAAGTTAAATGAGAGGAAAATAAATCATTATAAACATTTTACTTTCTCTTTGATCCAGGATAAGTTTTTCGAAAAAACAAAAACGTGCAGATATAAATATTAGTTGAATGATGTTAGATACCAACAAAAGTGGTTATGCATAATTGTCGGATGCCCATGGGCTTACCGACATTTATTAACCCCCAGTACGTATCCCGACATACGGCGATCGTTATCCTTCATATCCATTACGAATCGATTTGAACATTGCAATCAATAAAAACATAAAGTTGTTATACATTTGCCGATGCATAATAATGTAGAGGTGACCTCGATTGGAAGTCAAAGAAGATTCAAGCAATCATCATTTCATAAAAAACCTTACAATGCGCATAGGTTCCAGGGCTTATCTGACTTCTGATTTGGCTCAGCACTGCGTTGATAGTTCGAAACTGAATACGCCAGGCCTGTCGGGAGAGGATTTGACGTTGTTGTGGGCCTCAAGTTTAGTCAGAAAGCTGTCATACACTGTCAAACGTGTATCAGGTTGCTTTGATCATATTTGCTATCAATAGCAAACTTGTAAAGGTTACGCATCTAATCGAAATTATATCTTAGTTGTTAAAATTAGGATTCTAGCTATGAATTAAAATATCTTGACTGTGCTCTACCCAAAACTAGGTTGGTTTAAGAGCATACATTGCACATTTAAATTAGAAATATTTAAAAATATTTGCAGTATGCGGCTCCAGTGGATATCAAGTATACACGGACATACGTATGTCAATTTAATACGCTCCATGCTATACAGGTAGTTAGTGTTTACACGTTATGGGGACCTTTCCACAGTCGGTGCCCACGAAGGAGATTTTTTCTATAATTTAATGGGCACCGCTACAAGGTTCACCGATCCAATTAAAAAAAGTAGAATAATATATACATTTAGAATATAAAAATTACTGTTTGAGAAATAATAATATTTATCGTCAATAAAGTTACTTAAGGTAAAATAAAAAAAAACAAAAAATTTGAAAAATAAGTGAAATAAGAATAAGCGAAGAATATTTGTGTCGATTGGAATATATTGAATATTGAACATTCAAACATATTGCCATCGTCACATGATGTATGTACGTTATATAAGTATCAAATTCGTTGAAAAATCCGACTTACATGTTTAGTACGAAAAATACTGTTTCCACTAACTGGCTGCCGCCATACGAATACATTTAAAACGCCACTCACGTCTTTCTGATTTACACACCGTATATTATACGAATATAAACGTAGAGTTTGTATATGAAGGTATAGTGCCAGCCATATCCCTTATTCCGAGCTGGATACGAAACTTTCCACATTGTTCACGACGGATTACGATGCCAGGCGAGCCGGGTGAATACTTCCCTCGGTTGAGATACGGGTTTTCTCTAAGGTTTTCGCATACCGGAAATCGGAGAAATACGCGTCGGCAGTGTGGTTATTGAGTTCTGAAGTTTGATTCGTTGCGTCTACACCCGCTAGAGGACGCAATGCAATTCAAGCGATTTATTTAATAACTGTTGAAGGGTATTTAAAAAGGACAGATATCAACGTATTGTCTGCATCGGTACATTTATAACAAGTATCGTGTCCGATTATTGGCCTACTCACCCGGAGTTTGACAGAAATAAATTACTTTCAGCGATAAGTCCGCCTGAGTGTAGTTCCAATGTTCTGGCCCAATGGCACAGCACAATACATAATTTATTTATTTCTTTTATTATTTCTTCTTATATGGTTGCAAGCACATTTTAGGACACACAAACAGATATTCATTCGTAAACTGAAGTTCAATGTAGCCGTGCTCGTAGAGGAAGCCATGTCCTGGCATGGTACTTAATTCCTTCTGTAATGCGGTATGTGTGGTGGTTGGGTGGGTGTGGTATTAGTCATACATGTCCAGTAAAATAATCAACCTACAGTTTTACGTGGAATCAAAACCAAGAACGACAAATCCCTTAGTCGTCTCTTACGACATGAAAGAGAATGAATGTATTGGGACCATGGAGGTGAGGAAATATTGTATTTTATCTTATTTAAATCTCAGATTAAAAAGAAATTACAGGCCGTGCCACTAGACTACTGAGTACCTGCTGCAATAGCGACTGAGCCATGCGCGAATAAACTAACTTTCTAATTTGCAAATGAAAGCGCACACCGAAGTATACATATATGAAAGAAGCAGGCATTTCATATAACCCGACTTACCTATTCGAAAGTATCCGGCGAAAAGTTTCATCGCCATGCGAACGAAGCATTCTCTTTCGGCTCCCAATTAGTGACAATTCATAAAGTTTCTTTCTCTCCTTACTTTCCCAGTAAATTGTCCTACTTTACTTATTGTGACGCTCGAAAAGTTGCCGGAATAATTAGCAAATTTGTCCTGAACGTCGTCTCCAAATTCGGTTGGAAAATTTATTGAATTTACTTTCGCCCTATACAAGGTGTCGGAATGAAGTGTGAGAATTGCTTTAAATTTGACAGATGCCAACTAGACATTGTTGCGTTAAATATACTTTTTCTTACGAAGCAATTACGTCGTTTTAATGTTAAATATTTGCAGTCAATGTCAGCAATGTATAGATACAATCAATGTATGTATAATATTAAACACTGTGTTAGTAGGAGGCATTATGGGAGGAAGGACTGTAGGATAATTTTAAATGATGGGTAATGAGCGGGTGGCGGAATTGGTTTCTGCAATGTTTATTTGCTTGAACTAGCAAATTAGTTTGGTTTACAGTTTTCTCTCTTGAATTAATGTGTCCTACTTAAACTAGGTCTGAGAAAGGAAATCATTTTAGTGACTAACTGTTATGGAGTTCAACGTCTTTATACGTACTTGATTTAGATGTCGTTTGAATTTACGTATAGCTGGAATAATTCAATCAATTAATTATAGACCACGTGCAATTACCTGAATCGTAAACAGTGATATGAATATAAGAGACGTCCGGATCCGAATGTCTATATATATTTTAGTGAAATCACATCTATAAAAAAAATATTCTGTCGGCACCTTACCGACAAGGAAACACGCGGTAAGCTAAAGAGTTTGTTTTTTGGATTTTTGTTTGAATCTCTGGAAGTCGAATTTGATGATTCTTTATGCAAAATCTTTTTGGACAATTGTCGACGGGTGCTGTTTGCAGGGACTGGCCTACTCTTATTTGGCAATATGTTCGATGGCGGGGATAGTCTTTGCAAATAAACTGCTATTTGTGTGATCAATGTATTTTTAATATTTTTGAAATTTCAAAATGAGTTTTAGCTTATTTTCATAAAAATACCAAATGTACTTTCATTCACTTACCTCACCTATAAAAGTGAATGCAAGCAGCGATTGTCATTTCAACGCTGCAACGACGGCCACAAATATCGTAATCACACCCCGATCATCGACACGGGAGCGCCGCAGCCGCCGCCAGTGGCTGCCGACAGGTAGCGCTGGAAATGATTTCCGTGTCGGCTCACAGGCTCGACGGCTCAGGGGCTCACGCGCCGACACTCGGCTCAAACTTTTAATTACCCTCACCTGCACCAGCGCTCCCCCTGCACTCGGCACACGATGCGAGCACACGAGCCCCGCCCCTCCTCCCCCGCCACGGTATATGCGAAATTCGAACTTGGAATGCGAACCAGACAGTACTGTTTCTTTTTATATTTCAAAATGTTTGTGTATTGTTCCTTTTGTTTTGTTGACCGACCCATCATTATTATTAACACATAGCCAATGTCCACATTATGTTTGGCTTGAAATATTCACTTCAATTATAACATTACACTATTGAACTTTATGAAAGGAAAGTTTCCACTGAACTAATATACACCTGCTTGCTGATAATTTCTTAAAATGAGTATATGATTATGAGAAAACTTGAGAATAAATAAAATGTGTCGTTTTCGTTGAAGATTTTTTCTCAAAGAAATTAAATTTAAATCCATGAAACACTGTTTTCTCATTTCGAATGCTCTTTTTTCCGTGTAGTTTCTGTTACGACTTTTTATCTCAGCATGACTGTCGTGATACGGGGCTCGGCAATTCACAAATTTGTAGAAATGCTCTCTTTGTTCATTGGCAAATGCTTTCAATGTTTGTTCTATCTATGTGAGCGCCCAAGTCGCTCTGGATTGACCGACCGGGTGTTCGTGGAGTTTTGGGTGGGTTTCGATAAATGGGCAAGCGCAAGGCTTGGACTCACCTGGGGCTGCTCTGCCGGGTCTCTCACAGTACACAAGCACACCTACCACTAACGTCACTATGTTCAAGGAACGGATACACGGAGAGCCGGCTCATACAGGGCAAGGTATGGCTGTTGGATAAAGTGAAATTGCGATAGAATGCACTATGCGGCTGTGACTACAAATTATTGTTGGCAGGGTACACGAAATTAAGTATATGAGAGAAAAATTGGCAAGGGCTTCGCCTTTTAGAAATGTGAGAATGCAAGAGGTAAATCAACTAATATAGGTAGTTTTTATGTTACCTAATCTGTGCAGTTAATGGCGCAACTGTAAAGTACTAGTGGCGCCATCTCTTGGAATTGTATGAACTAAAATAAAATCAATCTGTTTGTCCAAACATCGTGCCGGCCCTGAAACCACGTATTCAGCAAAATGTACAAATTAAATAGAGAGGGACGAGGAATTACTACAAATGTATATACTTAAAATAAATAAACAAGTTATAAATGAGGGGTTCAAACATAAAAAATTAATACAAAAATATATAGCACTCAATTTGAGTCCTCAATATATGGCAAAGGTGCTACTTTAACTACAGGACGTTTGTATACACCGTTGCTAGTGCGGACCTCTACAACTCTGACAATATTGTCGGGACCAGCTGTAGTAGAAACAATCCGTCCAAGCGGCCAACTAAGGGGAGGCAAATTGTCCTCCTTTAGGACGACAAGCATCCCTTCAGACAAATTCTTGTAGGGCTTGTGCCACTTGGGCCTAGATTGTAGAGTACCAAGATACTCTTTGTGCCACCTATTCCAAAAGGATTGATGGAGGCTCTGAACCAACTGCCACCTTTTCAACCGGTTTAGATTGGTGTTAGATACGTTTGGTTCGGGAAGAGCATTTAATGGTTCCAGGGTCAAAAAGTGACCTGGAGTGAGAGCAGTCAGCTCGTTAGGATCGGGGCTCATTGCGGTTAGAGGCCGAGAATTTAAGCACGCTTCAACTTTGGTAAGCACAGTGTAAAATTCTTCGAAAGTAAGAAGCTGTGCTCCTATTATACGAGACAAATGAACCTTGACACCTTTTACGAGAGCTTCCCACAAACCACCAAAGTGTGGTGCGTGGGGAGGGATAAAGTGAAACTGAATATTTAGTGTGCTACAAAAATCTGTAACAGTAGAGTCTTTCGATTGGGTACGAATAATTTGACGCAATTCTTTATCAGCGCCTACAAAGTTAGTCCCATGGTCGCTGTACAAATCAGAACATCGGCCACGACGTGAAATGAAACGTTGTAGTGCAGACAAGAATGCTTGGGTAGTCAGTTCACTGACTAGTTCTAAATGGCATGCTTTGGTAGTCATACAAACAAACACACAAATATAGCATTTGGTGCGAGGAGAGTTTCTTAAATTGGAAGTTTTAATGTTAAAGGGACCTGCGTAATCCATTCCAGTTTTCGAAAAAGGCTTTACTTGTTGTACTCGAACAATGGGAAGCTCACCCATAGGGGGAGCCGACAATTTTGGACGCAGTCGGTAGCAATTCGAGCAATGAAACACTACTGATCTTATAACTCTACGCGCGGATATAATCCAAAAGTTTCTTTGCAAGAGGGACATCAAAGCATTTGGTCCGGGATGACCAAAGTTAACATGAAAATGTCTAACAATCAACTTAGTCAATGGACTATTATGAGGTAACAGCGCAGGGTGTTGCTGTTGAGATTTAATATGAGCGGCCTGAAGTCGACCTCCTACTCTCAGTAGGCCATTTTCATCAATAAAGGGAGATAACCTTACTGTAGCCTTAGAAGGCTGTTTATTAGCCTTAATACGGGATATGTCTTCAAAGAAATGTTCAGCCTGGATAATTTTTATCCAAATACTTAGAGCATTTTCCAATTCAATGGTAGTGAGCATGGGTGAGATTTTAATAAGCGGACGAGACTTAGGGGAACCAAAACGTAAGCAGTAACTAGTAACTCGTTTTAACTTAGTTAAAGTCGAGACTCTGTCAAGAAGGGTTGAGTCGTGTTCAGTTACAAGTAGAGTTAATGGAACAGGTTTCGTCTCCATAACACCATCATCTTCAGACACAAGAAGGGGTGGTTCTGATAAATCACACTCATTATTTAGATTTAGCAGGAACGATGGACCATTCCACCACTGCGCATGACCAACGAGCTGGGATGGTGTTAAGCCACGACTCGCACAATCACTTGCATTATGTTCGGAACGGACGTGAACCCATTCGTCTGGTGATGTATGCTCCTGAATCAAGCTAACACGGTTGCTCACAAACATTTTCCAACGACTTGGGTGGGATCGGATCCAATGCAGGGCAATTGTTGAGTCGGAGTAACATCGTACCTTGTCAATGTGAAATTTTTGTGAATATAATTTCACTGCGTACGACATAAGTTGGCAAAGTAAGACGCAACCACATAATTCAAGTCGGGGCAAAGAAATTGGTTTCAGTGGGGCAACCTTTGATTTAGCTAACAATAAATGAGTAGAAACAGCTCCGTGCTTAACAATCCGGAGGTATATGACAGCAGCAAAGCCTGAGAGGGAACTGTCTGAGAAGCCATGGAGTTCTCGCACGGCATTTTCTGTAGAGGGGACGTGTCGAGGTAAAGAGATTTGAGAGAGAATACTCAACTCATTCTTTATTGAAATCCATTGTTTCAATAAATCTTGTGGAATAGAGTCATCCCAACCGATTTTTAAGGACCACAACCTTTGAATAATCAGTTTGGACAAAAATACGAGAGGGGCGATCCAGCCCATAGGGTCATAAATGCGGGAGATATCTGAGAGAATACCACGTTTTGTAGGTATGAGTTCAGTTTGATGAACTTTGTACGAAAAACAATCTGAGATGGGATCCCATTGGAGTCCCAATACCTTCAAATATGTGTGATTATCAAGATCAAATGAATAATCCTTAGTTTGCTTGTATTCAGCGGGTATATTGTCTAGACACTTTTCCAAATTACTAGCCCACTTCCTAAGCTCAAAGCCTCCACATTTCAGCATAGAGTTTAGCTGCTCAACCAAAATGCGAGCACCATCGACTGTGTCGGCACCGGCGAGTACATCATCGATGTAGGTAGAGTTGAGTAGAGCAAGAGCAGCGAGGGGGTACTTACTACTTTCATCATGGGCTAACTGGATCAAGGTTCTGATGGCCAGATAAGGAGAGCTAGTAACTCCGAAAGTGACAGTTGTGAGGGTATATTCGCATATGGGTTCTGTTTCGTTGGGACGCCAGAGAATTTTTTGATAATTTCGGTCACTCTCGAGAACATTGATTTGAAGAAACATTTGTTTAATATCTGCAATTATGGCAACTGCATTCAAACGAAAAAGGGCAATAATGTCCACAATATTTTTCTGCAATTTCGGTCCAGAATGTAGACAATCATTCAAGGACATTCCATTATCGCTCCGACAGGAAGCGTCAAAAACGACACGAAGTTTTGTTGTGGTACTGTCCTTGAAAACAGCATGATGAGGTAAGAAATATGAATGTAGAGCTGTGTCAGTGCACAAACGCATGTAGCCATTTTTCAAATAATTATTCATAAACTCTACATAGTCCCTTTTGTAGAGTTCATTATGTCGAAACTTACGCTCCAGAGATTGAAAGCGTTTTGTGGCAATTTCTCGAGAGCAACCCAAATTCGGGGGTTGAGTCTTAAATGGTAGAGCAATAGAATATCTACCAGTAGAGTCACGGGATACACTATCAGTAAAATATTTTTCACATATTTCATCATCGGGATGGAGAAAATTTTGTTCTGGGGGTTCCTCTACCTTCCAGAACCTTTCTACAATATCATCGAGCGTGATATGCAAAGAGTGAACTTCAGGGTCATGCGATGGTAAATTGGGTACAAAGTTAGGGCCCATAAGAGCCCAACCGAAAATAGTTTCCAAGGCAATGGGTGTACCAGGAGGTCCACTTTTAAGGCCACCAACTAAGACTTGTTGGAGCACATCTGCTCCTAATAAAATAGAGATAGGAGCGGGTATTGCAAAGCTGGGGTCCGCGAGCGGAAGTCCGATTACATGGTTCCATAAAGAAACAGGGAGAGGTGCGTTTGGTAGGTCACCAGTAATTTTTGGTATGCACAAGGCTGTCATTTTGAGAACGGGATGTCCGGACAACGGTGCAATCACAAAATCAACTGTGCCGTGATCTACATCGAGAGACAAATTAGAAATACCATGGACAGACACAGAGTTGGGGCGACGCTTCAATTTTAATGTTTCAGCAAAGCTGTTTACAATAAAAGAACATTGGCTGCCAGTGTCCACAAGCGCTCGTGCATTATGGTAGCAGCCTTGACTGTCCCGGACATTTAATAGCACAGTGGCAAGTAGGACATTTGAGGGTTGAGGATTCGTTTCCCTGGAATGCGTAGAGAGTGCATTCACTGTTTGGGGAGTGCTTGCTGTAGACTGAACGTTTATGGGTGGACTCGGTGCACTAGCAGTAGCCTGCACGTTTGTGGATGGTCGGTCAAAGTGTAACAATGTGTGGTGGGATTTTGAGGAACATGTGCGACAAGCGTACTTGGAGATACATTTTTTTATTGAGTGTTGCGTAGCCAAGCAATTAAAACAAACGTGAAGTTGTTTTGCTTTATTGTATCGGTCTACAGAAGAAAGTGCTAGAAAATCGGGGCACTTCGACAGTGCATGTGTGGGCTGGGTGCACATAGGACAGCTCCGAGGTAACTCAGTGTTCAACATAGTAATAGTACGAGGGTGTGTTGAATGAGTATTCACCCCAGAAGTGTGTGGGGACTTGCGTGTTCCAGCAGACTGGAAAGTATGGGGTGTAGGACGCGCAGGGGGTGCGGACGCCTCTAGCGCTTGAGCACGCTTACGTAGGAATGCAATTAATTCATCGTAGGTGGGAATATCAGTTGAATTCAACATTTCAAAATGTCTGCGAGTCTGTACATCCAATTTATCAAGAATAATGTTCACCAACAAGAATGACCATTCACTTGTGGGAAAATGTAATGCATTTAAGGCATTCACGCTATCCGAGACGGAACTTACAAATTTTGTAAGAGAGTGAGAGGAAGCATTCTCAACACAAGCGTTTGCTAAACGTTTGTAATGCGCAGTAGCAATGTGTCTCATGTTCGCGAACCTTGTTTTAAGCTCCTTCCAGGCAACATTAAAATTATCTCCGGTGAGCGGGAGATGTTCAATAACCTTCAACGCATCACCAGTGAGTGACGCACGTAGATAGTGTAATCTTTTGATGTCACATAGGGACTTGTTATCGATAACAAGGGCCTGAAACATGGACTCATAACCGACCCAGGCGGTCATGTCCTCACCAGAATAACAGGGTAGCGAGATGGTAGGAAGCTTCACAACATTCTCATCAGTAGCGTGTTTCTCGACTTTAGATGGTTTCAAGGAATGCGAGCTGTATTGTTCTTTTAACTTAAAAATATTGGCGCGATATACTTCAAAGGATCTATCAACTTCAACAAGTTCAGGCGGAGGTCCGGCAGCCGCGGAGGTCCCGGAACTCAATAGGTTAGTGAGGCGATCAAAAGTGTCCTCTATTTCCTCTAAACGGCCTATTTCATGGGTTATTTCAGTAATGACCGATGCGGGTGGAGCACTTTGTGAACACAAATGTGCCATTCGCTTAGTGACTCTGCGAAATTTGGACAAAAGTAACGCTTTGTCAGTCGACATTTTTTGGCTTTTAAAGAACAATACACCGATAAATATTCAAAAAATCTACAAATATAGGGTGATTTGGGAACGGGGAACGCAAAAAACAAGTAAAATATATGAAATAAAGATTGGGAAAAGTGATATTAGCAAAGATAAAAATGTATGGGGGTAGAAACAAATTATATTTTGCTGAATAACTCCACGAATCCAGCAGTCAATCCAGGCGACCTAGGTATATTCCTGGGAGCTGATCAGCATCCGAGGCTCAAAGGACCAAATTATGTGAGCGCCCAAGTCGCTCTGGATTGACCGACCGGGTGTTCGTGGAGTTTTGGGTGGGTTTCGATAAATGGGCAAGCGCAAGGCTTGGACTCACCTGGGGCTGCTCTGCCGGGTCTCTCACAGTACACAAGCACACCTACCACTAACGTCACTATGTTCAAGGAACGGATACACGGAGAGCCGGCTCATACAGGGCAAGGTATGGCTGTTGGATAAAGTGAAATTGCGATAGAATGCACTATGCGGCTGTGACTACAAATTATTGTTGGCAGGGTACACGAAATTAAGTATATGAGAGAAAAATTGGCAAGGGCTTCGCCTTTTAGAAATGTGAGAATGCAAGAGGTAAATCAACTAATATAGGTAGTTTTTATGTTACCTAATCTGTGCAGTTAATGGCGCAACTGTAAAGTACTAGTGGCGCCATCTCTTGGAATTGTATGAACTAAAATAAAATCAATCTGTTTGTCCAAACAGTTACGGCTTTTCAAGCGGCAGGAAGATACATTCTCCAAAGACATTCTCAAAAGCCGTAACATTTTTCAAACATGTCTAACGACTGCGGTAATCTCAACAGTATCATACTAACAGGTAAGCTAATTATTTAGTGAAAAATAAAACAACATCAAATAATGTTTACTTCCTGGCTTTAACTCATTAAATTATTTATTTAATGGCTTTGTTTTGTGGTTATGACCTTTTTACAATTATTAATAGTATGAAAAATACATAAAAGTAAAAAATACAAAAAAAGAAAAAAAATAAATTAACAAAATTTGTTATTTTTATTTCAAATATTTAAATGTAGGTATATGCTCTTTTATTAGGAACTCTACGTAATAAGGGGTTTATTTGTGTATCATTGTGTCAAAATAAATTTTTTTCAATTAGATTATGCCCGTGCAAAGCCGGGACGGGCTGCTAGTAAATTAATAAAATATTAGAGTTCTACGTATTTCTTGGAATATTGTTTTTATGATCGTAAGTCTTGGGTATGTCGTGGTGCTGGATATGTTGAATTATTTCATTTTCATATTCTGTGTTCAAGCTATGGAAGCCAGTAGAAGTTTTATACCGTTAGAGGGCGCTATGTTCATAGCACCTTCTTATGGATGTTACAATATTACTAATATAGGAATGTAACATGTATCTATAAATAATCGACGTAAAGCAAGGACACATTCATTTAAGAAAGAGCCCAGTAAAAATAACTATTCAAAAACTGGGCTATTCTGTTGTAAAAAGAACAGCCCAGAAATAAGCGATGTGGCTGCTTGGTACGAAAAAAGTGTATTTAATTCTTATACTTCATGAGGTTACAACGACCTAAAATGAATGAAATAACGGTAATGTCGCAGGTATCCACTAAATACATTTGGCGGCAAAATCTATGGCTTTATTTAACATTATTTAGTGCAAAAAAATCCATTTTAGTTTTGTGTACAGCGTGCAAGACACTTTGTATGGGTCGGACAGTTTCGAATCCCCGCTAACGCTACATAGAACAAGTATAAACAATAATTTAGTTTGAGAATTAGTTTAATTTAATATATAAATAATTTATACCATGAAAAAAAAACCAACACTCATATAAATTGAAATGTCTTATCCGCTTTGTTATCTTCATAAAAAATTTAGTAATGCTAACTGACTCAAAAGACTAAATGTTTTCGTATAATTAATTTGATTCGATCATTATGTGAATTCTAGTATATTTAATGAGATAATGAGAAAACTGCTTGAACTCAAATAATTAATTTTACGTAACGACCTTACGTTCCAGCGTACGAGTGATCTCACAAGGTTTCATGGGAGCAATCGTACGAGTAATTAGATTTTACAAATATCGACTAAATTCATTATAACTGAACTTTTATTACTTATCGGTAGGGATTCGCTTATACATATTAATCTTGACATATTAAATTCCAGTGTGCATGTGTTCGTAATTCTTCTTTTCTTAAACAGCTTGACGGATTTTGATGATTCTTTTGTACTTATGGGATCATCTGGATAGTTCTTATGTATAGTTGGACACGGTACTGTTGTCGAATGATTTTTTAAACTGACCCAATAAGAAACCCGCTAATTTTACTGATCACATTCCACCCGGCTTCGTTCGGGTAAATGTCCATAACGAAATTGATCCGAGCGGAGCTGGGAACCTGAGCTTGTATTAAATATAAGAAAATGTGTATATGTATGCCTATGTGTAATAGTATCTATTCATCATAGTAACACAGTTTAAGTTAAATCCTGTAGTAAAACAAGAAACATTATTATTGGCTAATAATTTTTCAACACAAGAAGTAAGTGTAATAAGCTGTTAAATTTCCTATATAAATAAATAAATGTATCTGTTTGCAACTAATGTTTGCAACATCTTCACAGCGAATATTTAAGCAGATAAAAACGCTCGTGTGAAACCGCCCTTAGTAATTTAGTCAAACCTATTGACTTTTCGGCGTGACAGGCTAGAGATGGATGATCGTTCTTAAGGAGTTTTCTTTCAACAGAGAAACAATGACAAGTATTGCAACAGTCAACCGAATACAAGATTAAAGGAATTGGGCGGCAAACGATGTTGAAAGAAGATTTGTATTTGTTAAGGGCGGCTTATGGCGTACACAAGGACCGCACCATACCGCCGACCGTACGAGGTGGCCGACGCTGCCCATGGGCTTTTGAAGTTCTACGAGGGCTGCGAAAACCATGCCGGCCGGCCAAATTTGTCAAATATTCTTCGAGATCGCTCGAACTCGCAGCTTGTGTTCGTGCTCACTAACATTGGCCGCTCGTATGATTTACTCGAACTTGACATTGCGAGTAAGTTTTTAACACTCTAAGCCTCGCTTTAAGCGATACCACAGTGCACAAAATATCTTAATGTAGTTACAGGACCCACTTTAGAGTCACGTATCGGAGCGCGGCAAATTATTTTATTCATGGCTTACATTTTGTGAGGACCCGCAGCAGGTGGCGTCACTGCGAAACCTTTTACCACCGAATGGACTACATCTTTCTAACTCAGAGTAGCGAGCGAGTTGGGGGGAATGTTTGCTTTATGCAGATGGAATGTTGTGGTTTTTTTGAAGTTGTACAGCGCTGCGGTTGCGGCGGGAGCGGCAGTAGAGAGTACCCTGTGCGATTGGAGCATATTGGAAAGCTAATAAATTGCTCTGATATTAAGTCAGCCAAATAAAATTAAATATACCGAGTAACATCAGAATACGCATTGTAATCTGAAAGAAGATTCAGTAACGAGAAATTTGAGATATTGCGATGAGATATTTGCACATGAAGAGATGACCGAATTGTGTAAAGTATAGAGCCAGAATGTACATATCCTGATTGGTGGAAGAGGAAGTAATAAGTAATATTAAAGGTAAATTAAGGAATGTTAAATTGATTGTAAAAAAAAAAATATTCTTTTGTAGGCAGCAGTATTACTTACAGTATTACAATTAAGATTAAATGTTTCGAAAATACGTCATTTTTTAGATATAAGTATGTAAATCATTATGTTAAAATGTATACTTTGTTCTCGCATAGTTTTTAATCTAGAGAATCAGAAGAATAAGAAGAAATAAATAAATAAAAGTCAGGGCAATATAAAATTATGCGTAAACAAATAAACTTACTAGTCGAATCAATAACTTCCTCCTCCTTTTTAGAGTCGATTAAAATGTAACAAATATTACTAGTTCACTAGTGGCTCTCTGAACTGGAGACCTCTCGAGTCTGTCTTTTTTTTGCTTAAAATTTAATAAATGATTACCGCGAACCTTAAAAAAAGAAAATTATGATTTTCTTGTATTTTTCGAACTACTTACCTAACACTTTGTGGCGTTAGAACATTTTTCAAAATGACTGGATACTGACGCGACAAAAAAACATATAATTATCGAAACTTCTCACAAAATTCGATCAAAATTGAGCTCGAATCGGTTGAGTAATGGGACCTGTAGAAGAGAACAGCCGGACAGGCGGACGTTTCGGACTAACTAGTGGCTACGCTGCTGCCACACCAATGAGTTTTGATCACTCCTCCAGTCCGTCCATCCTCGCTGGCGAACATAGACGCCGAGAGAAGACGTCCGAGGCTGACATCGCTCCGAGCTGACGGCATGAAGGAGGCCGAGCTGACGGCGAAGACCAGCGTGCTCTCAGAATATATTATATCGAAACGTGATCTTTTTTAATAGCATAGCGTAAAATAGACCTACAGTTATAAATTGATTCCGAACCATGGAGCCGCTCGCATTCGTGACGAAATGCACTTATCGAACTCAGAAAGAGAAAGAAAGTGGTGCATGTCCGGGCGAGGAATTGAGCCTAGACCTCTGGTAAGCTAGGCTAGTCCCCACGCCACTAGGCTACGAGCCGCTGAAAAAACCTCTGTTAATTGTAATACCTGCACCCAAAGCCTTCTCTTCCGTCAAAATAATCCCCAGAATCATTTGTTAATTATCCATAACTCGAATTGGTGGATCAGTCTAATAACATGACTGTCATGCTGCGATAGATGACGATAGCATCTAAGCGTCACGTAACAATGCCACAACCAACCGCAGCCCATTACCTAAGTGATGTAACACAATGTCTGATTTGCATTGAAAACAGAGGGAAGATTATCTCTTATGTATTTACATATGTACATAAGCAAATGTAGCGCCGGCAGGGAACAAGAGCAAACATTACCGCAGCATTCATGGATTATTCAAAAGGGCTGATTACTTAAGGCATTCTTTTTTTTTGACACAAATGTTGACACATGAGAAATAACCGTAAGTTTTGTAATAAATCGTGCAATTATTTTTCCTTTATTATTTCTCAAAAAATATTACTACATTTAATTTCTTACTTAATATTTCCAAGCCTATATACCGCTTATTCTAAATTATTTTAAGGAAGGTTCTGGCATGGTAGCTTCTACGGGGTGTTTGGGCTAAGATCACGACAGCAGGTGTATTATTAGAAGGAAAATATTGCTCGAATTGTCTAAAACATAAAATCTCTTTTATCTCAACATTGAGTCATGTATTCATCCTATTCATCGGAACATACATTTCCTAGGTTCGAAGTAAGCTAAAACTTTCTAGCTGCATGCAGCAATATTCTAGTTAGTTTTTAGGGTTCTGTACTCATAGAGTGCAAAAATGAAACCCTATTACTAAACCTTCGCTGTCTGGCCATCTGTCCGTCCGCTCGTCTGTCACAGGACTGTATCTCATGAACTGTGATAGTTAGAAAACGGACATTTTCACAGATGTGTATTTCTGTTGCGGCTAAACGTAAAAATATTAAAAATAAAAAATTAAGTGGGCCACCACGCAAGAAACGTGAATTGTTTGGGTCACACCTTGTATAATGGTACGGAACCCTTCGTGTATGAGTCCGACCCGCACTTGACCGGTTTTTAATAAAGGATTCGGGTCAAAATTACTATCGTTCTAAAGAGTAACTCCTCATTCTTTATCTTCCTTTGGGCATCCTCCTTAATATTTATGTACGCAACAGAATCGTTAACTCGCTCCAAAGAAGCTGAACTTTCCTCTATAAATAACTCGTGAGGTTGAGTTCATAGAGCTCCCTGCGGCCCTATAATCTCGCGGATAATCTGCGGGCCAGGGCCCGATAGCTGGCCCTAAACGCTGTAAATATTACTTAGTGAATCCTGACTTACCTATGTACTACGAGTACGTGCTGGGATGTCAAATTTATTTATCCCTACATTGTGTGGTTGGAACTTATTGGTGACAATTTGAAAATATTTGACTCAGGGCCTTTTTCACCTACTGCTGATTAGCTTAAACGCCACATATTTACGGGCCTTTCTAACCAACTCGCAATCGCTACCAGCACAGGATAATCAGCACTTTAGTAATAAAGGCCCTTTAAGTGTCTTTTATTGGTTACTAAACAGTTGTGTGTCCATTTGAAAGGTTAAACCGCGACTTTTAGGCTGTTTCAACAAACAATGACACCAAGCACAATTTTATGTTATCTTGTTATTTGTTTACAATAAGCACAAATATTAATTTGAGGTTCCAGATTTTGAAAATAGTCAAAAAAAACTTAGGATTATATGCTCATTGCTCTGACCGACAATTACGTCAATCCACGATTTTATGTTGTCTTGTCGTTTGTTTACAATAAGCACAAATATTAATTTGAGGTTTTAGATTTTGAAAATAGTCACAAAAAATAATTTGCATAACTTGCCCACTGCTCTGATCGATAATTACGTCAGTCTACGATTTTCTAGATTACATTCAAATAGACACATTGCTTCCCCTACTTCTTATATATTTTCAGTAATGCATTGTCATCCGATTTACATATTCATGCAAAATTTCAGGGAAGTGGTTCAAGATTAAACGACATACGTGAAGTAAAAAGCTTTTTTCAGTATTTGCATTATTTATTTCCAGTTATAGAACTAAATGATTTTTCAATGTCTGTAACCCCTTAACACCACATAATTTTCCTCAGTTTAAGAATTTGTGAAGTCATCCATTGAAACACAATAAAACTAGTTTTCCGCTGCAAAACATCTTACCTCACAATTATAATAATACACGAACGAGCCGTGTAGTGGATTTAAAGAAATACTGAAGCCAATGGAAGCGTCATAAACAAGGGTGGGGGGTTGTAGCCAATGAGCTAAGAGGTGTTATTGAGCGACCCAATCATGCCTGAAAATCTTATTTATTATCAAGTCCGCCGCTTTTGCTCAAAATTAGATTGCTTGGTGTCTAGAGCGTATTGGGGCTCCCCTCCCGCGCCGGCACCCGCGCCGCCCGCGCCCCCACGTGCCGAAAACATAATAATTTTATAATTTATGCAGCAGTTCCCGGGATTACTTTACGATGGCGAAGTGTGTTGTCCGAGTTTGTTACCTTTTAGCCAGGGCCGGAAGTGCTTGGAGTTAATAACCGGCTAGCTAATGGCGGGACATTAAGGCGCTAGGACTAGCCAACTACTCGCGCCATACAAATGCACTTTTTAACAAATGTAATAATATGTAGTGAAACGCTTCAGCAAATCCAAATAGAACTCCAGACTGATAATGGATTGTTAATATTTTTTTATTCCATCATTTATTTAAATAATAATAAAAATAAAAAAAGTTGATTTTTCTCATTAGAAATCTGAAAGTCATTCGATTTCTAGATATAAGGAAAAACAGCATATATGCATAAACAAAAAATTCCATTTGCTTTTAGATTTCTACATTTAGTCAAAAAAGTTCGGAAATGGACACCGTTTCCGCAAGGAAACATACATTAACGAAAATCATTCGATTCCTAGACAAGGAATCATATATTGTAAGGATGACACTTATAATCGTCAGACTTAGTTAGTTTACTTGGGGTGCCTCGTCTAACTTTGCGGTTTGGCTAGTACCAGGCCCTTAACGTTTAAATGTATATTAGGTGTCTAGTAAATTATCAAACGCCTCGATTCTCTGTAATTTGTTTTGTTAAAGTTTTCTCGCAATTATTTTGGGCTGAGCCAATTTGACGAAAGAATGAAAATATTTGGGACAAACAGCTGACGACAAAGAATGTACCGAAAATAAAATTGGTAAATAGAAGTAAGGCAGAGAAGAAATAAGAGGCCGTCAAAAGAAGTTATTTTTAGTAGGGTCTGTAAGGACGGCTTATATTCTTTGCTCACGATTACTTACAGACCCTAATATATGTATGTGTGTGCCTCAGTGGCCCAGTGGCGCGACACTTCGGCGATCGCTCTCCGAAGTTAAGCAACGCTGGGTCCGGTCTGGTCTTGGATGGGTGACCATTCGACCGTTGAGAGAGGCTGGCCGTGGTTCGGATTCCACGTTAAGCTGTAGGTCCCCTTCCTTACTTACTAGGTGGTAGGGTTTATCCCGCCCGGGTTGGTACCATCGCATTGGATGAACGATGGTCGAAGCGGCAATGAAAATTGTCCGTGTTTTCCATCCAGTTCAATGTAGCCGTGCAATATAAGGAAGGTCCTGGCATGGCACCTAGTTCCCATGTGGTGTGTTGGGCTAATACCATGACAGAACTTGTGGTATTAGCCATCCATGTCCAGTCACATAAAAAAAAACCACGGTAATCTCATATCATATAAAAGTTATTTTTATTCAAAGAAGTGTTAATTAATTAATTTATTTATAAGGTTCACTTACAGAGTAATGTGTTAGAACATGTTAAAATAAAATAACAAACAGATACATAGTATGGACACACACTCTACAACTAGTGAACACAACATGCGATTTATAATGTTGCACAGTGAGTTTAAAAAAAATAATTGATAAAACAATTTTCTCTCAAATAAAAGAAAAAAGAAAAACTGTACAGTGGCTAGTAGCTCAGAGGCGGGTGGACTCGCTTTTATTACAGAGCTTTGGGACTATTACTTATTCTATAGTCTGGGTTCAAATCCCGGCCCCGCTCATCCACAACTATCTTTCCCCTTCTGAGTTGGATAAGTGCATTTCGTTACGAATTTGAGCTGGCATATGGTTTGGTATCCATGTAAAACTGTACGTCTTCTTTTCCTACTAGTTAAACGCATTGAATTAACGATAGGCGAAGCATCATCGAAACATGAGTCGATTACATTTTCAATTAGAAAAATATGCAGCGCCTTTGGCGAATAATAGAAAGATCACATTTTCGTAAACACGTTACTTAACTCAAATATTTTATTTGAAGGTATTTTGTACCCACAAAAGTGCGTTCCTGGCTGTATTAAGTGTGGCTAACGAGGATCACAACTTATACGTAGCTAATATTTACCTATTTCACCCATTCGTTTCACCTAACAAACGTTTCTAACATTCCATGTTAAAATTCAATGCACGCCTCGTCCGAACATTTAAAGTTGTCTTATTACAAAACCCATTTCTGGTTAGGAATTACTGGAGCGTAACGTGCACAAAGCCGGCATTTACCGAGCGCATTCGAGCTGCTCGTGCGATAAATTGAGCCGGCGGATAAAATCGCACGCCACCCTCTCCGCCGCGCCGCACCGCGGTTCAACTTGCAAGTTTGTTCAAAGAACATGTCGCGAACGAGCGACAGTCAGGAGCGGCAGCGCCGGCGGCGGAACAGGCGGTGGCGAGGTAAGCGACGCTGGTGTAAACGACGACGGCGGAACAGACGGCGCGGTGGCGGCTGAGACGGCGGCGAAGCGTCTAGAACGCGCTTATCTTGAGTCTTAAATGAATTTAAGTCTCAGTTGTTCATTGAAAATGTAAAGTTGCCTAGGTGCGATGCATAAAGAGAAAAGAAACGGAAATATGGTGAAAGCAATATCTCCGTCACTTTTCTCGGAAATGGTAATTACATAGATCTAGCATAGCGCGCTGTGCTAATGTTCTCAAAAAAAGTCAAAATATATTTTTCACAAAATATATGTCCCTCTCGATAGTAAGATAATATTTATTAAAATCTGTTATCAAAAATGTACTAAACAAAATATGTGTTCAAAACGTTACCATTCCTTTGTTTTTGGGCAGTTAGTATAAAAAACGACCACTAGAGCTACTTTAATATTGATTCTGTTCTATAAACTGTTATTTCTTACCTAACTGCAGTTGAGTTGTTGTTCACAATCAATAAACCTAGTGTTATGAGGATAATTATTATTGTTATTATACAGGATACTCGATTGTTAATTTAATATTTAGCATTCCTAATGACCTACCGTAAAAATACAAAACATCCTGCGATTCCCACTTGTCTCGGGAAAACTCTGGACAATGTTCAGTCTAACATTCTTCTTATCTATTACATACTCCCGCCGTATCCCCCTCGTTGGTCGTCGCTCGGCAGTGCGGCGGCCGTTAAGTTGTGCGAGCATGTTTCGACGACGCGCCCGACCGCCCAAGTTCAGCAAAGTGCACGGGCGGTAATGTGTTACACGCCGCCGATAAATCATACCACCGCGGGCCTCCCCGGGGCCAGCGGGACTCTAAATATTACTGAGACCCTCCACTATTTGTCTTGTGGCCGCGACGGCGGTGGTGCCCAGCGGAGGAACGGCGGCGTCGGGACGTCGGCGTGGCAGCGCGGCGGAGTCGAAGACGACCCGCGGTAAACAAGAAAACTTTCCAATCAAGATTGATGTTTGTTTCTTTCGGGTTGGGCTCGGCTGTCGCGCCGCGAGCGGCGATACGCCTGATGAATGATATTGAAGACGTCTGCTTCCCTCACTTTGCTGTTTGCTGGAAGTGTTGATATTTTTAGGGAGAGTATTCAAATGATCGGAACCAACTCGTACCTATGAAATGCGAAGAGGGTACACGGGATTTTTTTTCACAGGAATACACTTGATTCTAGTCGCTGAGCTAGGGTTTACCATGGTTTATAACTCACCTGGTGAATAACAGGTGAACAGGCGAGTGACGGATTGGTGTCGTGCTTGGGTGCGGGCGATCGTTGAGTATCGCTTTCGTTGAGGTGACATTTTAAAAAAACAGTACTTTTCCTTTAGATTTTCACATCGAAGTCTCAAGACAATCCTAGTTAACTTACATTTTGCCACGCGACTTCGATGAAATTTATTGGATCTGGCATGGGGACGTGCTTATTTTATCCCCTAGGATCACCGCTGCGTGGGGTTCGCATTCAGAAGAGCACGTTTTATATGTAAACACCATCAGTTGCCATAAGAATAACACAAATAAAATAAAAAACGCGGTTCCCGTGCAAACCACAAACCTCTGGCTCAGGAAGCGAGGTAGCATAAACAAGACATATCTGCCATGCATCTGCTGACGTTTCTGAGAGTATACTCTGGATGAAATCTATAAATTTGGATTGACCATTTGCAATTTACTTTATGGGTGAAACCAATTTTTAAATAGTTTTTTCACGCAAAATCACATATTGCCATATTCTGTTTTTAATTTAGTTAATAATATATTGATTCATTCAACATTGAATTACACAGCAACGTGAAGTAAGTATGTTCTACATATAATGTTTAATCAGATACAAAACCAAAAAAACATCACTCTAATATCCATATTGAAATAGGAACTAGCTTACAAATATTAGTAAGTAGAATATGATAATCCCTCAATATTTTTTTGTTTGTAAGGATATCTAACACCCTCTGTTTGTTATAAGATATGTATGTACTTTAATAAATCACTTAATGAATGAGAATGGATTTTCAAAGTTTGTGTGAAGTAGGCGGTTGGGGTAGGTTCAGTTGGAAACTATAGCCCAAGTTTCGGAGTTCCGGCCGTTAATAAATCTCCATGTCCGGACCATAATAATTTTACAGAGTTAGCTACTTTTAGATTAACTTTGAGGTCTAATGACCTTATTTATCTAAGCAAATTTATACTTAATTTAAAGCGGCTCGTAACGACTCGCCTTCCATGCTGGAGGTAATGGGTTCAAATCCCGGATTTCTGTGTTGGATGAGTGAATTTAGTTACGATTGCGAGTCGGTTTAGTTACGATTGCGGTTCGAAATTCGTATAAAAACAGTAGTCGCCATTCCCCTAGTAGGTGGTACATTTCGATCGGGGAAAAGATGGTCGAAACAAAAAAATACCGTTTTTCCATCCGGTTTAATGTAGCCGTGTTCATAAAGGGTATAGCGCCTAATTCATTCGGGAATCCGGTGTGTTGAGCTAATATCATGACGATGGTTGCGGTATCAACCATCCATATCCAGTTACATAAAATAAATAATTCTCATCGCTATTGTTGTCTCATATATAAGATTGGCTTACCACAGTTATTTTCCTCGGTCCTTTTGGCCGACGTTTCGAACTGTCCCGTGCAGCTCATTTTCAAGACGAGTGCGTGCGTGCGGCTGGGCGTACGTTTGACAGACCACTGTCTGTCACACGCGAGCGGCTGCGAAGATTGTATGAGTGGCTGTGGGTAGGCAGAAAACTTGTTGCGGCTGCGTTCTGTGCTCCCATCAATGTGCAGAATGAGCTGACATCTTCCTGCGAATACTTGTGTGGGGATTCGGACTTGCTACATCTCAGAGGAGCCAGAACCGGATTCCAAACTGCTGACAAGTAGGAGTCTCCTCTATTAAAATTGGCGTGCATCGAAATATCGATGGACTCACGGATAATCTTTGGGAAGAATCGTTTTTCGGTGGACAAAATCTTCACCTGATCGAATCTTATCCAGTGGTGTATACCGGAGTCGGCGTGCTCGGCAATCGCAGATTTATTTTTGTCAATTTTCTTAAGGGCACGTACATGTTCAGAAATCCGTTCCATAACGCTGCGCTTGGTTTGGCCTATGTAGGATTTTCCACAGCTACAGGGAATCTGGTAGACACCCGGCGACTGTAACGGGTTTAGGGCGTCCTTCACGGAGCAAAGTAGATGAGACACCTTGGTTTGGGGTTGGAATATAGTTTTTATACTAAATCTGCTCAACAACCTCCCAATTTTATCAGTGACTCCCTTTATGTATGGAAGGTACGCCTTCTGCCGCTCAGCACTTTGTCTGCGTGTGAACTTTTTAATTGTGTAGCTGGCAGACTTTCCTTTATATCCATTAGCGGCCAAAACTCTTGTCACCAATGCTCTTTCCTGGGCCTTGCTGGTATTATCACATAAGCGGTCTGCACGCAACCATAGCGACCTGACGAATGAATTTAGTTGGGCCGGATGATGGTGTGACGTGGCGTGCAGATACCTGTTGGTATGTGTTGGTTTGCGGTACACTTGATGTCCCAATGAGCAATCCGTAGCCATAAAATAACTGTGGTAAGCCAATCTTAGACAATAGTTTAAACACCCACAGAACACTCAAATCAATTCTCATAGCGTCAATATTTCATGTGAGACCACTGATACGAGTCATGAAAAAAAAAATTCATAACCTATGATACGCTTGTATTTTAACAAGCCACTCAGGACCCCCACTTCTATGAAAATCCAAACGCATTACTCACTTACCATTATTTACGCCCCATACCCCTCCCCTGCCAGCACCCTCTAGCGAACTCACGGCCCGTTAAATTTTGATTAAATTGTATTTTAGGACGAGTTGAGCAAGACAAGTCGTATCAGACGAGCTGCCCGCCGCTCCAGGCACAATGGATTTATTATTTATTTGTGAGCCCTCTTCTTTTTCAAACTCACTTAGGTTTGAGATGGATGAACCGTTGATGAAAACAGGTGCTAGGAGTGAATATATAATAAAGCGTATACCCTTTATCATTTGAATCGTAATTGCATCGTCGTCAAATGGTAATTATAGATTCAGCTTCATAATTATTAAAAGTCTTAGGAATTGAATTTTAAAGTTTACAGTTTGAAGTCAACAGGATAATGTAATCTGTACTAATAATAAATCTGTAAGGAGTGTTCATGGAGTAAGTTGCTTTGTTTTCTAAGATACTTCGTTTCTGGGCTTTATGTATGATACTAAAACGAATTTGATGATTTTTAGAAATCAGTTCTGTATGTATGTTTGTATGTATGTTTGTATGTATGTATATTCCTCCATAACTCCTAAACCGATCATCTGAATTTGATGAAACTTACTAAACGTATATGTAATTACACGGGACGCAGGATAGGCTATATAGAATTCAATTCCGCTTACGCTAAGATGTAGCTGTCATACAAACCGAAATGCCCCGAGGCGGCGGCTTGGAGGGTTAATCGCTATCTGCTTTTGTTTCTTCGTTTACTTCTTATAAGCCACGCAACGGATTTGCGTATGTATTTTTTTAATGTTTAATACTAACCTAAAGAGAAAAATAAAAACTATGTACTTGAAAATTGTAGGTGTTAAAAAGGCCTACAGAAAGTTCCACATTATCATGTAGAGCGATAACTTCGAACCACTTTAATGATCTACACACGTATTTTATCAACGTATGGCAACTCTGGGCGCAGTCAGATTCCGGATGGGTTACCGTTTTCTATGTTGACGGTGCCTGTGATTCGTATTTCTCATAAAACTTAGTAAAAGTAAGGAAATGGTAGGGTTAATTCCGTCTTTGTTGGTTTTGTATCAATTTCTATGTGCAGCATTTCTATAGCAGTGCCTGTGCAGTAATGGTCTGACGGCACATGCTTTTAAAATACAATGTTTACGAAGCTCTCAATGGGAATATGTGGATGTTTCTCATTAAATCATGCCATATCGGTTCAAACGATTTTAATTAAATTTGTTCAATGGATACATAGTCCTGGACCAGCCTTTTGGGGGGTTACTTTTTATCCAGGAAATAATTCAGACAGAAATCAATTCAACACGACATTGACCCGAGCGGAGCCGGGTACCGCAGCTAGTGAAAATATATGTGTTTATAATTCATGCTTCACTCAATAATACAAAATTCAACGGCTGTGTCTCTCTGTCTGTCAGCTTAAGTGATTCTCAAGTCCTCAGACCCGATTTCGACATGGTTTATTTCTACATATATTGCTAACGATTCATCCTTAATTACCTAAAGGGTGAGATAATTCGGAAAAAACAATCAACATCTGACCTATACTCATGGCGCGCTGATTTTCTTACTTACACAAGGTTACTTGGTATTTATTTTATTTATTTATTTGATAAAAACAGTAGTTACAAAAGTAAATGTTACCTCCTATACTAAACTAGGTTTGTCCTATAGGAGGCAACTTCAAGTTTACAGTCAAGTGCTTTACATTCACAACGAATGAGCTAAGCATTGTTTTAAAACAATATAATTATTAGTAGGTACTGAATTTTTTATTATTATTTATTGTAGATATATATGTAGGTATTATATGTAAATGCACATTGTTGATGCTTGGGTAGTGCAATTTGTGTTTTCAATACTTATATAAAATTAAATACATCATTATATATATGGATTACTGAAACTTCAGGAATATGATATAATCATTATAAGAAGAAGACAAGGCTTATTACACAATTCTAAATTCCGATGCTTTTTCGTGGTCTTCATACATTTTCGCGAGTCACGTGACTATTTTTTATTTGGACCGCGAAAATATCAGAACTTAGATTCATGCAATAAGGAATTAATTTAATTTCATTTATTTATTCAACTTCTGGTAGTCAAATTACACAAGGTTATGTCACAATGTGATAAATCCGCGGATTCGATCAACTCAGTGAAGAAGAACCCGCAAAGAAACTTCACTGGTCTATAACTTATGATTTTTTTTTCGCTTGTGCCAAACTTACATTTTTGTTAGATCGGTCTAAGGCAAAGAACTAAGAATTACGATGACACAACAACTCACAATTTGAAAAGTCTTAAAATATTGATATCTGCTATCTTGATAGCTTCTAACAATGAGTAAATCTAATTCCAGTTTCTGAACTTATCCCGAAGCAACCTGTTTATATTATAAATTATACTGTCCCACCGAAACGTTGATAAAATATTGAAAGATTAAACCCTTACGAGCAATATCATATTAACGTTATGTTACGTAAACCATTTCGCTATCCAACACAAACTTTACTGTGTGAGTCCAAGGTTTTGAGTGTAAGAAAATTATTTATTTCGAATGTTATTCTAAAACTAAAAAAATAAGACTCCTGTGACTAATGCCTATTGCACTCGTTATGCAAACCAAACACCAGTGCCAGCTACTAGAACGTGGACGGCGCAACATTTCCAGTGGTATTTAGGTCCACATCTATACAACAAAGTTGATAAACTTGAAAGTTTAAAAAAGAAAAATACTCCAGGAACTTTAGCCTTAAATCAGCACTTAGAAAAACATTAAATCCGAAATGCAATTTTTTTTCTCATAAACGTAGTATTTCATGTGAACCTGTGTACATTAAGTTTGCAACATTTTGGGGGTCCGGAAGATAGAAATAAAATATGAAATATGTTTAAAAAATGATATCTCCTAAACAAATATTTAGAAATGTTATTTAAAAATGTTATATGTTAGCTAATTTTAGGTGTAATATTACTGTGAATTTGCAACAATTTCTTATTTAAGGAACTGTGTAATTTTTTTTTTGTACTTTTAATATCTGTAATATTCAATATCTGCAAAGCAAATAATGAAAATTCTATTTTATTTTCTGAAATTGGAAACTGACCGCAAACTCTATATTCTGTGAAATTTGTAAAATGTTGCAAATATTAGAAGCACATTTTTTTTCATTTATAATGCTTACATTCACACAAAAGCTAAACAAAAAATTCGAAATACGTATAAAATCGTTCGTTGTATAGTTTCTAAAGAATTTAATTTGCTTTTACATATTCTAGAAAGAAATATAGCATTAGCAAGTTAGGTTCGCGGCATAGATTTTTTTTAGTAAAAACATTTTTTTAAATACATTTCCGTAATTACAAAATTGTTGCAAATTCACAGTTACATTACGCCTTAAAAGACTTAACATATATTTTTTTTTAATACCGTTTCTAAATATTTGTTTAGGAGATATATATTTTTTAATACATTGTAAATTTTTTTTCTATCTTCCGGGCCCCGCTAAATGTTGCAAACTTAATGTAAGCATATGAACATGAAATTATATATTTCTGAGAAAAAAAAAATCATATCGGATTTCATGTGCTTCTCAAACCGTATCTACACCGGTCTAAAAAGATAAAATTACCTGGAATAAACGTCGAAAGGTAACCGTAACAGGTAGACAACTAAAAATTTCACAGAGTGTGTATTTATTTTGCCGCTTTAACAACAAATAGGTAAGATTAAAAAATAATTAAAATAAAGGGGGGCTCCCATACAAAAAACGTGATTTTTTTGTTTTTTTTTCTACGATGTTACGGAACCCTTCGTGTGCGAGTCCGACTCGCACTTGGCCGGTTTTTACTCTTTCTGAGTTCGATAAGTGCATTTCGTCACGAATGAGATCTGCTCCATGGTTCGGAATCCATATAAAACTGTAGGTCCTCTTCCCCTACTAGGTGGTAGGGTTTAAGCCCGTCCTGGTTGGTACCATCGCATTGGATGAAAAGATGGTCGAAGCGGCAATGAAACATTTGCCGTGTTTTCCATACAGTTCAATTTAACCGTGCTCATAAAAGGAAGGTCCTGTCATGGCAGCTAATTCCTTCGGGAATGTGGTGTATTGCGCTAATATCATAACGGTAGTTGTGTGATATTAGCCATCCATGTCAGGTTGCATAAAAAAAACATAATTATGTTATGAGCTTGCTCTATCATGCTGATCTCTGTACGAATTGGGAACAAAGGGGAGGACGTAAGGAAAAGCCCGGACGGTCGGAAAGTTTGCCAACGTGTGTCATTGCCTTGTCGGCATGGCAAATAAAATATTATCTTTGAACGGGTTCGTCGAGTGCTTTGAATTCATATTTGACGTAACGATTGATATAGCTTTTAAAAAGCACATGTCTGTGGGATAGTTCGAGCACTTGTATGCAGGATTTTATAGTCGCACATACAAGTTACGAGAATATAGTTGAAGACATTCAAGGAGCAGATAAACGTCTGCTAGCAAAGTCCTTGCTCATGATGTCATATATTTATTTCAGAAAAACTCGTGAGATTTGGATTAGAATTGCTTTGGCGTTGAAATGATAATTGTATAGTTATCATTTCCTGAATAACTCTTCTTTAAAAATCAAAGGAGGTAAGCTGTCGCAATACTTCTCCAATTAATCTGCATATGACATCAGTATCCGTCAGATGGTTGGTATTTATCCATTTCAGGAATTTATGAGCGTAGGTGACAAGAAAACCACGATGGTACTATTCTATTTTGCAAATGATTACCAATGATTTTTTTATGCTCTTGATAAAAATACCAAATTCAATAATTGAGGAGTGACTTTTCAAACAGGCTTATTTCCACATTAACAAAATTTTCAGAAATCGCAAAAAACCTAAAGCAAGACTAAGGAATTTATTATGAAAACTAAAAAAACATAATCATTTTCTGTGTTGTTACGAGTGCTAGAAAATATATTTGTATTATTTTTTTTGTTATCACGCAATTTAAAAAAAAATAAAAAAATTTGAAAATAAGCCCGTTTGCCGAGGACATCAGAAAATAAGTCCGTTTGTCACGGACAAAATGGAAATAAGCCCGTTTGTAATGGACATTAATGGAATTAAGCCAGTTTGATAAAGATAACTGGAAATTTCATAAGACAATAAATTTATAACTTTATAGTATTCAGAGAAATAAAAATACAAAACTTTGGTCATTATATTTAATTTTTATACTACACACACTTTTCATATTTTATTACACCCTAATATCACCAATGTCTTCCTCGTTACATAAACATGCTTCTTCTGAGTCTGCCTGGATTTCGTTATTTCGCTCGTCCACTTCTTCGAGATTATTTTGGTCCGGCACTCCCTGCATTAGGAGTTTGTACCACGCTAGTTCCTCTAAATCCTCCCAATTTTCTCCGAACTGTTTGATGAGTAGCGACCGTACATCTTTCTTCATATTTTCTTTAAGTGGATGAAATGCAGGCGGTAATTCTTCGATGGTACAAGGAATCCTTTTTCCTCTTTTGAGCAGTGTTTCTGGAGTCTCATTACCATTAAATCTAAAGTTTTCAAAACCTGTAACGGTGCAACCTGTAGTTCGATTTCTCCGTTGGACTTTTCTTATATAAATCCTTTTCATTTTTTGGATTCCGTCAAGCTTGTTTAGATTGTTTTCCAAGCTTTTTATATTTATCAAATTCCAGTCTCTTTCTAGCAGTTTAACTTGGCCATGCTTTTCAAATATGTCATGGTATTCCTGAATTGTTGTAATTATTGGTCGTTTTCTTAGGTCTTTTTCAATCCGTCCAAATACTCTGTCGGCTGGTAAAAAACTATGACCTCGTACGGGGAATATAAGACTTATTTGATGGACATGAGCTGGAGACTTATTTTTTAGCCAATACATCAGAATGTGGATGACATGCTTATTTTTATTTTGTCCTCCACATCCATCACAGAAGAATCTGATTGTGCGAATATTTTCTGGTATTGTCAATTGTGTGAGGAAGTCATATAAAGCTGAACCAATCTCCGTTGCACCTCTTGCCGCCTTGGTTTGATCCCACGTATAAAACGTTGGCATTCTGGATGTTAGGCATACAACACAGAAGTTGTATAGAGCTACCTGTCTTGCATAGAATGCGTCTTGTATAGGAGTCCGCGGTAAAGGCTGGACTTGTTGCAAGTCAAAACAATAAGACAGCTCTTCCTCTAATGTTATCTTCATAAGATCATTAAACGCTTTTGCGCGCAGTTTGTGTACTCTCTTCAAAGTGATGAGCTCTTGTTTTTTTTCTAAATTTTTTTCTATCTTTATTTTGTTCAACAAAAGAATGCATGCACTACAAATGTCACTGGCTGGGCTCGAAAATCCAATGTTGTATTCTCGATGAAAGATCTTGTAGAACATTGTTTTTTTTACATTGAGTTGGGGATGTGTATCGTTGTAGATATTGAGGAGTTTTTTTGCTGTTAATTCACTGGACAAATAGATACGCTTGGATTTTGAGCGATTGTAGTGGCTCTCTCGAGCCGGTAGATTGTTGAGAAAGTTTCGCAGTGAGTCTTTTTTATCTTTATTTTTATTACCATATCGGTCCCCACCTCTTTTTTCTTCTGGAATATTACCAGCTATGGTAGTTCTATTTATCCTGTTTAATCTTTTTTCACCCACAGAAAACACCGACATAAAGAATTTTTTACATACGACTTTTGCAGTTTTTTTCCTAGTGTACAGGTTGTAGGAACAGCTTACGTTTCGGTTTTTTATGTTAACGTTTGTTTTCTTTTTATTTTGTGGCTCGTAGGGGGCCATCAATCTTGCTAGGTATATATCTTGGTGCAATTTACGTGTGTTCCTATAAAACAGTTTTCTGTTCTTTATTATTGATCCCAATGTGAATGAAGCGCACTTAAATTTACTTTTAGATCCATGTTTGCAGGGTGCTTGAAACCCTAAGCCAAGTGGGTTCTTGTCTGAATAACTGTAACAATACAAAAACATATTAGTAAGCATTTTCAACAAGAATGAACACACCCTGACCGGCTATAAATAAAAATAGTACGGGCTAGGCCGCCAATCATCCCGGAATCGGACAGTCCTGTAGTTGTAATCCCACATTGCAAAATTATAAAATAATCTCGAACGTCTGTCTCGCATTCCCGCATTTATATTGTTACTAAAATCATAGTAGCAAAGAAAAAACTAACTCACGAGCCAGGTGAACATTAACGATAAGAGCCATCACTACACAGCTATATACTCACATACATGCAGCGCAGCATATAAAGGAAACAATATCACCTATATTCGCATTGATGAAAACGCGATATAATAAGAAAAGGTAAAGGAAAGATGTTTTTGAAGTCAAAGTCGAAATATTTTTCGACTACCTATTGAGAAATGTCCCGCATAGAAGTTCATTGGTATTATAAGATGGGTACTTACTCCTTTGTTCGCTTGGCCTGCTTTGGTCGACGCCGCCCCCCAGGGTTTATCTCTTCAACACGTCTCTCGGACATAATTTTATTATTTTTACAGAGATGAAATAGGTAGCAGATCGATTTGTCGATAACTGTGACAGATTATTAATAAATTGACGCCAGTATTCGTCTTTGACATTGACAGCTACTCAAGCAAGCAAACCATATTTTAGTTGACCGTATTTTAAATGGGTCATCATATAAGTAATATCTCAACTGACAGCCAAGTTTTGTATTAAAATCGAATTAAGCTCCTTTGTAACGAACAGGTTATACATATGCTCATATTGTATGGGAAATAAGACTTTTTGACTTGAGATGCTCAAGTCCGAAATTATTCTATTGGATTAGTTCGGAAATAAGCCAGTTTGTTCAGGAAAATCGTTTTGATAGTTGAATTTAGACTGGAAATAAATCGTTTTGCTCAGTAATGTTTTGTGTGCCGGTGGAATTCAACAATATAATAATTTTCCTATACTCAACTCGATTTTTTTCAAAAGTGGAAATAAGTCCGTTTGAAAAGTCACTCCTCAATTAGTCCTGACCCAGTCGCCAAGGCTCATGTAGTTATAATACATTGAATTTATTGATACTACCCATTTTTAAGAATAAATATTTTGGGAAGCACCATTGGTCGCCATTTGCAATCGCCTACATAAAAAGATGTATCGCAAAACTGTAGCCAAAGCAGCACCCCGCTAATGACTTGAAGCCACGCAAAATAATGAGTCGCAAACCGCTACCTCCCCCGCTACCGACTGGCGGCGGACACTGCAGCGTGCGGTGGCCTATGATATCATAGAGTTAGCTTGTCGTTATTGAAAATGGGTATTAATAAAAAAAAATAACAACCGTTCACAAAACCGGAAGGACCGGAGAAAAAATTGAGAGGTGTATGTTCAGCAGTGGACGCAAACACGCTGACTGACTGACTGACATGGATGGCTAATACCACACCACTACCCATCAAATCACATTCCCGAAGGAATTAAGTGCCACGCCAGGACCTTCAACCGTCTAATCAATTTGTTCTTGTTTTCTCTAGCCGGCTAAAATGTATCATGGCTAGCGGTATCTGGCTGACAGGGAAAAAAGTGCCAATAATAAATATAAAAACAACTAGACATATTGCCCAGCGGTAGTTAGCCGTAGGGGTAATAAAAGGTAGCCAACAACTAGACATGTTTTCAGAAAATCATGGCCAGCAGTAGTTGGTTGAAGGGAAGAAAAAAGATAGCTAGCTACTAGATATATTAATAGGAAATCAAGGCAAGCTCTAGTTGCCCGAAGGAGAGATACAAACAGAATATCATAGGTAGTTGGTCGAAAAGGAAAAAAAAAGGAAACATTTACAGAAAACCATGGCCCACGGTAGTTGACCGAAGAGAAGAAAAAAAAAACCCAAATACTAAATATATTGGCCAGCGGTCTATGACTGTAGGAGTGAATTAAAGGGAGCCAACAGTTAGACCTGTTTTCAGAAATTCATGAAGAGAGCCAATTAGTAGACGTACTCGTATTTACAGAAAATAATGGCCAGTGGTAGTTGGCTGAAAGGGAGAAAAAAGGGAGCCAAATACTGTATTTTGTTATAATTTTCTGTAAATAAATACATATTTATAGAAAATAATGGTCGAATTCGTAACGAAATCGACGATTATCCAACTCAGAAAGAGCCCATGAACCCATGACCTCTGGAATGGAAGGCAAGTCCAGAGGCCCCTAAGCTAGGAGCCGCTCCGGATTCCGCACGCAGAGGTGGCGGGTCCGGTCGGGACATGAGTGCGCGTGTCGCCGCACGTAGTTGATTGCCCGCGAGGTACGTCATTTGTCATCGCCTTCGTCCTCTAGCGGCCGACCCCTCCCCCGCGCGACCCCGCCCTAGCCCTCGTCCGTGCTCCTTGTCGCGTCACCAGAATTCGAATTAAGGCGCCATTACAGGGCAAAGAGCTCAAGACGTAATTCATTGACATCATTCTTGATTGAGGTGAGCCTACATTACCTTAAGGTGGCCCAACCCGGCGGGCCTAACTCATTCGCGGGCACGGTACAAAACCGTGCTGTTGTGCTCTGGGACCTTCTCTGTTTCGAAGAATAAGACAGGCTCCGTGATGAGGAAGATGCAACATGTCCACAAAAAAGACAATGTGCATAGTGTATGATTTGGTAAGATTTACGAAAATTTTAATTTCAAAACGACTTATAGCTAAAAGTAAACCACGACCGCTGTAGTCAAAAATCTAACAAAAACCAAATAGATCATAAATCTTGATTAAATAAGCTATGTCTGATGACTAATCTTTTAACGATGTTCTTACTTTATCATTGCGTAATCCACCTCCAAAGTCATTGTATAAAACGCGCGAATTATTCGAACTTTCGGACCTTATAATTTAGAAACCAAACACAATTTTACAATGCCAATGGTCATCAGACATCTAGTTCGATCAAATAAAGCTATTTTGAGCAAAATTTTGGATCTCTGACTAGAAATATGGGCGTGATCTTCTTTCCCCTTTTGTATGGAGAGATGAGCGGGATGGGCCACCTTAAGGGGGTGTGCGCGTCAAAGTAGATAGCGCCACGGTCGTTCGTAACTATTTCTGCGGTAACTCCTTGAAAATAGAAAGTAACAAACTATAACTGCGAGCACACTAAGCAGTTAAATATGTATTTAATTTCATACAATTTAAAAAAGGGCTAGCTATAATTATGAGGAATAGCGCAAATCGTTCCCATTTGTAAAGAGCGACGAGCGACTGTAGCGCCATCTACATCCACACAAAAAGCTCTAAGGAAATATATGTTACTTCATCAAATCCATACAATTTAATAAACTGTAACCCGACTACTAAAAGGTAAGAAACAAGGTAGGTGCTGCTTGATATTATCTATTTATTTATATTTTTATTATTTACCTATTTATTGTTTTTAACAAAACAAAACCTACCTTGTTTCTTACCCTATGTTTTTTTTATCTACGGTGGAACTTACGTTAATACAAATATACATACATAGACTGCTATAATCATATCCCTTCCTTTTGGCTTCGCCGTAGTCGGGTAAAAATAATTTTGTTTTCAGGTCCTAGCCGAGCTTTCCTTGTCCCACCACATCGTTATGTTCGTCGAGGAGACGAGTCCCCCACGCACACGCTAACAAGGAGCAGGCTACCACTGCCCCCACCTCCGCCGCCGCTACCGCCGCCGCCCACACTGCCGCCGCCGCTACCGCCACCGCCCACAGCGCCGCCGTCTCTTCCGCTACCGCCGACACAATCGCCACCATCGCTGCATCCTCGCCTCTACCGGGTCGTCCTTTCCCCGACTGATTTACTCCGGCACGGCTAAAGAATAATAACTGTTAATTTGTTTATTTTCACAATTTAGACGCGTAACCACAAAATAAGTAACAGGCGTAACGTCCTTAATATAGGTAGGTCAGTTTGTGACAATTAATTGTTTCCTTACATCGTATAATAATTATAAATTTATTTTTTATGCAACCTGACATGGATGTAGTCGATATTGGATACCGGGTGGCTAAGCTCAAATGGCAGTTTATTGTTTATTGTTTATTCATCATCCACTGCACTCGGATTTGTCATATTTTATCATTAGCCAGTTCGGGGCAATCCCAGCGAAGAAGAACTTGGGCCAGCCCAAGTGGGCTGGTCACGTCAGCCGAAGCGATGACGACCGTTGGAGTAACCGTGTTCTACACTGGCGGCCGTGGACAGGAAAACAGAGTATGGGACGACATAAAATCCGTCGGCGGAAAGCAGTGGTTCCGTACCGCTGAGAACCGGAAGGACCGGAGAAAAAATTGAGAGGTGTATGTTCAGCAGTGGACGCAAACACGCTGACTGACTGACTGACATGGATGGCTAATACCACACCACTACCCATCAAATCACATTCCCGAAGGAATTAAGTGCCACGCCAGGACCTTCCCTTTAAGAGCAGGACAAATATTCTGGTTACGTCCCTGATACAGCTCTCTCAGATTGATTCTGCTATGAAATTCTGCGTAGATTTTATTATAATCTTCATTCAAATGAATTCAATCGGTTTATATGCTGTCAGTTCTTCACTAATTAATAGATAATTCGGTTTGTATATATTTTTTTGTTATAGAATAATTATGTTTAAGACTAGATCAATTTAGATTAAATGTTTTTGTTTATTATGCCACAAAAAAACAATTTATAACAGAAAATACAGTGCAATAACAATATAATACGTGGAACGCAAAGGCGGGCTGGGCTTATCGATCGATTATATTTCATCTTTTCGCTGTAATTTCATCTTTTCAATAATTTAACAAAAGGTAAGTTATTGTATGTTTAAATTAAGTATTTATTAAAACGCCACCATATAACTAAATAAAGTGGAATTTAAAATATTCCAAATGACTTGAAGCATGATCGAATGAATAAAGTATTTTTGAAGAATGATCTAATTAATCAAGTATCAATACATAATGATTCTATAAATAAAGTCAATGGAAAGCATGAGCTCATCAATAAAGTCTCTTCGAAGCACGATCCAATGAATCAAGTCTCATTATAAAGCGTTTTCTACAACAGAATATGTTTATAATCAGCAATCTATAAATGCAATTATAATACGTGAAAGCTGAAATATGTACAACTTTTTAAACATTAATGAACATGTGCGTTTGACTTATCCAAAACAAAATAATCCAGTCGACTAGATTTCTTCCATAGGAGTCGTAAGAGATGCCGGTACCTTCAAATATAATAACTGTGCCCATTCAGGTCTCTCGAACTTACTTTGAACTCTTGAACAAAAGGAGCTGAAGTTATTACACCTGTGAAGGTATTCTAAATAACAAAGGAACAACAGAATTGTCGTGCGGCTCGAGGCAGTCTCCTAAAAGAGGAAGAGAATTTGTTGACACGAGTGCTTGTTGGCTCTGTAGTAAGTAGGTAATTATAGGAGGTAGATTAGGTACTTATGGTGGAATCATTCCTGCAGCGTCTACCAACGATAAAATGTGTTATGATTAATATACCCGATCATAAAATATACAGCCCAACTGAATTAACGTTGCATTGCACCGTTCCGCAGTTAAGCCTTGCACCATGAGGTGCAAGATCCAGATCTATTTCAATTTTGTATTGTACCAAAAAACAACTAAACCTACTCTAATTTTATCATCATTTACTAGTTTCACAATAATGTCGATATTGTAAGAAGAAAGTTTTGTCGTTTCGCAGAACTGGTTCGATCAGGTATTAGTGGTGGGCGAGCGAAATGTGAGATTATATTATAGATTAGATATTTTTACGAACGGGGATGATGTACAATATAGTTTTTCTAAAAAAAATACTTGAAAAAACTGGACTGAAGGCAAAATTCATATTCGACTTTGTAAAAAATAATAAGTTACGAAAAAGCAACTGATATGTATCATGGTAAAATAATGACAATTGGTAGCCAACTTGTCAATAAAATAATACATGATCTCTAGCACATATTTTATTATCTAGACGTGTAAAGTAGATAGGTAGGTCAAATACATGACAATATTTTTTTTTATGAAAATGTATGTAGAATTCATACATTTTCGAATTTTAGACGTTTTAGACGACATTTTAGAATTTTGCCAGCCTCAATAGCCCAGTGGCGCGACACTTCGGCAATCGCTCTCCGAAGTTAAGCAACGCTGGGTCCGGTCTGGTCTTGGATGGGTGACCATTCGAACGTTGAGAGAGGCTGGCCGTGGTTAGGATTCCACTTTAAGCTGTAGGTCCCCTTCCTTACTTACTAGGTGGTAGGGTTAATCCCGCCCGGGTTGGTACCATCGCAATGAATAGTCGAAGCGGCGATGAAAATTGTCCGTGTTTTCCATCCAGTTCAATGTAGCCGTGCAATATAAGGAAGGTCCTGGCATGGCACATAGTTCCCATGTGGTGTGTTAGGCTAATACCATGACAGAAGGTGTGGTATTAGCCATCCATGTCCATAAAAAAAAAGAATATATCGTCAAGAACGAATATATCATTAAAATAAGAAATTATCTTAACTAGTCATACTTAGACAACATTTATGTTTTGGATGTACAAGTAAATTAATTTTTGAATAAGGTTTTAAACGTAAATGTAGATGTAAACGGTTCGTCTTGGTCTCAGATCACTCTACCAGTAAGATCAGGTGGTTCAGGTGTTCGCATGTCCAGGGACATCGCTCTGCCCGCCTTCTAATCTTCCGTCCACAGCACCTCTGATCTCGTGAATACTGTCTTATGCCCATCACTTGGTGATGTTGAGATCATGTGCTTGGCGGAGGCTAAGGAGGAGTGGCAGTCACGGTGCCCATTGGAACCAATTCCAGTTCGATCACGTTCACAACTTGGGACGAGCCAATTTTAAAGCGGACTCACAGTGTTCTCCTGTTGAATGGTTCCACTGTCGACCGCGCACGTATTCTGGCCGCCTCGGAGACAGAGTCTGGTGTGTGGTTACATGCGTACCCATCACCATATCTTTGAACGCTCCTAGACAAGGGAACACTACGCATCGCATTCTGCCTCCGGTTCGGAATCAAAGTCTGCGAGCCGCACATATGCAGCTGCGGTTCGACATTGGGAGAGCTGGGGCACCATGGTCTGTCCTGCTCCAGGAGAGCCGGTAGATTATCTCTCCATGCCAGCGTTAACCAGATCATCAGGCGCTCTCTTGCTTCCGTCAATATTCCGAGCACACTCGAGCCGCCGGGAGTCTTTCGTGACGGTGGCAGGAGGCCGGACGGCATCACCCTTCTGCAATGGAAGCAAGGGAGAGCCTTGATCTGGGACGCAACTTGCGCAGACACGTTAGCCCCCAGCCACGTGGAGGGCTCTTCTCGGGTGGCCGGCTATGCCGCAGCAAATGCAGAACTTTTAAAACATAATAAATACAGTTCAGCAAAATCGAACTACGAGTTCGTCGCATTTTCTGTGGAGACTCTTGGAGTTTGGAGCCCAGACGCCAAAAATCTAGTAAAAGAGCTTGGTAGATTGGCGTCTGGGGATAAACGTGCGCCCAGTTATCTTAGGCAGGAGATCGGCCTAGCCATTCAGCGGGGGAACGCGGCCTCCGTCATCGGCACGTTGCCAATTGCGCCGATGATGGAGGAATATTTTAATCTTTAGTTATATTTCATTCTTATTTCTTTATTATTCTGTAATCTTAACTAGTAAAAAATAAAAAATAAAGAAAGACTAGATGCAACGTGCGTCTACCAATTCCACCACCTTTTCGGTGAAGAATACACTTGATCCTTTCTCGCCGATATTCATGAGTACCTCCGATGCAATCCAATCAAGGTCTCCTACTAACAGTGCTTATCAAGCTTAAAATTGACCTCTTAAACTATTTTATGCGTTCTCTGATCTAAAATTAAATCGGATAAGTACGTCATTAAAAGGATAAGTTGTCTTTTTAATCAATACTAGCTTTTTTTTTCTAAATTATGGTTTTCTCGCCTTTCTGTATATTTCATATTTCATGTTGTGATATCACATGTTTGGATATTGTGTGGTTAAAGTAGGAAAAACCAAATATCAACCCTCTGACTCGAGGAATTTTTCCAATTTTGGCCTAGGGCTCCGAATCCAGTGTGCGACTGCCAGCATTCCTGATCGAGATAAAAATAATCTCGCAAGGTGCCCCCATCCACTGCGCACATGACAATTGACATCGAACATGAAAGAGGAACATAAGTCCGGTTTATATTTACCTGCTTCAAATGTCACTAGTTCAAGCAATTATTTTTATGCCTTGTTTTCTTCTTCTTGAAATTATTTGATCATGAACCCCTATACCCACAGTCAGAATATTTACAGTTCATTCTCAGTGTTATATAGCCGACCAATCCGGTTAAAGAAAATACCGCAGCAGATCATGTCATGTTGTACATTTCACGGTTTTAAAAATAGAACACCCAGGCTTAATTTAAAGAATGTGGATTTAACATTGTAAAAACAGCCCTAAAACAACAAGAATACAATAAACTATCAGTTTATTAGTAAAGACCATGCCCGCCATCTAGAATGTTGCCAATTGGAGCAAGCCAGTCCCCACAAACAGCACCCGTTCACGAGCATCACGCCAGGCACAGCCATCGCCTCTATCAACCATATTTTAGGGAAAGAGGAGACCCGAACCCAGCGTCGCCGCAAGTAGGGACCTTAAAGCAATGCACTACTCCAGTGGCAACATGAAAAAGTTGTGAAAGCTCTGTACGATTTAGTTTTAATACGATTATTTCTGTCATGAACTACTACAGTGACCTGTAAACAAAGAGTCAAAATACAAAATACATTATTATTCTTACAGCTAAAAAAAAAAAAAAACTATATAATATTACACTTTAAATGCTACCACCTACAGAAAATTAAGAGTACAATGGTTTGAGAGCAACCATATACGAATAAGATTCCTGAAAGAGATTCTGACCAACACCTACAGTTAAATAATGCTTCAATACAGTTCGGGTGTACAGAGCCCTCGTCATTATTGATACGAAATTGTATCAAATCAATATTATTTTGTTAGTAATTTCATACTACACGTAGTATTTATCATAAAAATAATATGCATACATAATGTATCGAGTGTCAAAATTAGTAAAAAAAAAAAAAGTCAATGTTATAGTAGGATACGTTTGGTACCCAGTCAGCATGTGGTCAAAATCTCAGGAAATTCAAATTTATCAACTAGGGCCTCTTTAACACTATAATAAGCCTTTTGTGTTAAGAATTTCTTAATCTTAGCCTTAAACATTTTTTCACTTAAATTGAAACACAACACACACACATTGTATGGAACTCGATCACCTCATTATCCTCTTAAGGAGTTGTGCGCAATTATTTATGGCGCCTCTCTTCTGGATGCACCTACCCCCTTAATTCAATCCGTTTACAATGTGGGCACGTAATATTATTGGCACAATCTTTGTACAGCGATCGCCTCCATCGCAGTGACTCGCTAAAAATATCGTCGTCTTAGTGAACCTAATCCCAAGTTATCTCGTAAGCGCAAATCTCCGATCGCCACTTGGGCAAACAGCGAGCGCGAGCGGCGCGCCATTGTAAGTGATCCGTATCACTTGTCGTGGAAGAAAATAGAATAGGAGATATTGTGTTGTGTTTTGTCGGGTATTCGAAGGGGCATATTAGATTACATTGAATTTTGGAAGTGATTCTATAGTCAGAGCTTATCTTTCATTGTTTTTAGGGTTCCTTACCCAAAGGGTACGAAACGGAACCCTATTACTAAGCTTACGCTGTCCGTCCGTCTGTCACAGGGCTGTATCTCATGAACCGTAATAGGTAGGCAGCTGAAATTTTCACAGAGCGTGTTTTAATTTTTCCGCTATAACAACAAATAGGTAAAATAAAAGAATAATAAAAATTAAAGGTGATTTTTTGTGTTCAATTTTGTATGATGGTACGGAACCCTTCGTGATCGAGTCCGACTCGCACTTGGCCGGTTTTTATAAATCTTAGAGGTGGTAGCAGCAAGTCGCTGCCCTATCTTTGGGAAATAGTTGTTGAATTCAAGTCTAACATATTGGAGATAGAAAAAATATTTCTTCTAGATACATACTTGTAGGAATTTGAGGTAGAAATATTATTCTGCCTGTGTATATAAACATTTTGATACAGTTCACATATCATACCAGAGGTCTGGGTTCAAATCCTCGCATGCACCACTATCTTTCTCATTCTGAGTTGGATAAGTGCATTTCGTCACGAATGCGAGCTGCTCCATGGTTCGGAATCCATGTAAAACTGTAGGTCCCCTTCCCCTACTAGGTGGTAGGGTTTAATCCCGCCCGGGTTGGTACCATCGCATTGGATGAAAAGATGGTCGAAGCGGCAATGAAAAATTGTCCGTGTTTTCCATCCAGTTCAATGTAGCCGTGCTCATAAAGGGAAGGTCCTGGCATGGCACCTAATTCCTTCGGGAATGTGGTGTATTGGGCTAATATCATAACGGTAGTTGTCTGGTATTAGCCATCCATGTCAGGTCGCATAAAAAAACATAAAAAAAGGTTACATAAAAAAAACTCTATGTAGTTCGCTAATGAAGAATAATTATTACTTTAAGGTTATTAAAAGGTTATTTTGTTGTAACTTGAACGGGTAGCTCTGTAGCGAGGACCTCTGCGTGTTGGATCATCGAGGTTAAGTAACACTGGGCGCGGTCGTGTGATGGATATGATCGCAGTCGTGGTACGATTTCTCGTAAAACTCTAGGTTCCCTTCCTTACTATGTGGTAGGTTGTCATATCATATTAGTAGTGGTATTAGCCATATCACCAGTTACATGAAAATAAAAAATTGCATAGATAACACATAATTCTGTCATTATATATTATAATGTATTATTATATAATAAGTGATCACCACACTTAATGTATTTCTTGTAGTCCTCTAATCACGGATATCGACTTTTGATAAGCCTGTTAAAATGTATTTTGCTATCACAATAAAAGATCAAAGTTAAAATGAAATAAATATCAAAAACAGGTACTTCTTGTTAAATAAGTTAATGATTAAAAGATTATGAACACATAACTTCTCACCATCTTCGGCATAATGAGCTGTCTGTTAACTCAACGATTACCAAATAAGAACATGGATAAAAACATTCTTGAACGAATAACATTTCGGGAAAGTTCGAATTTCCGAGAAACCTCAATAGGAATGTAAGATACCCACCTACCCCTATAGGGGTTCTCCAAATACCGTGAAAACTTCCCTCTCGGGTGCGTAAGTATTCCATTCTCGGCTTTGACATCGTACAGGTTCCGCCAGAGCGAGCGGTTAATTGTTCAAGTTAATTTGAAAGCAGTAAAATTGTCTAGAAGTTTCTGAGGCGGCAAATTCGGGGAAACTTACACAAATACACACACACGAACACGAACCCTGCATGCACACAATGGCACGATTCTCATTACGGGCAGAGAAGTCACTTGGCCAATATGCACTGAAAAATATGGGGGTGGGTATTCATTGAACGTCGAAGATATTTGCTACTGGTTTAGGAATTAAAACTGTCTCTACCGAATTAGTCGCACTGAAGTCGAAAAATGTGTGACTTGGCCTAATACCGAGTGACTTACCCCTGTTTTCACCACCTCCAGTTACCTGAAATCCGATAGTTAACTTTCGGCTACATTGCATATTTGTATGATGTAACTGAAAGATAACTTGGGGATTTTTGTAGCTGGAGGTGGTGGAACCGGGCGTTCGTCGAATACCGGCTACCTCAGCTGATAATTTTGCTACTTATTCCAGGATTTGGTTAAATCACTAGAAATATGACTATAGCGACATTGGAATCTTAAAGCTGCTAGTTTCAAGATGCCAACAAAAACATGAAACTCAGATGGTATTTTTTCGTTTACCGTCACCCATCATTACGACCGACTCATCGCATCGCACTGGCCACCTCCGGCATTCCGTCACCCAGCACCAAAACCAACTCACCGCGTCGCACTGGCAACCTCCGGCATTCCGTCACCTAGCATCGCGACCGACTCACCGCGTCACAATGGGTATTTCCGGCGTCATCGATTGGGGCAGCATTCCACGTCATTTTAACTTGCTATGAGATTGGGGGAAAGCGATGAAGGGACCATAGCGCTCATGACAGTTAATTGAATACTTTATCATATTTATCTAATATGACACCTAAAGAAAATTACACAAAACTAAATCACTCGTTAGGTTAGCACCTAAATATATAAAGACATTTAGCCAAGGGACCGCGCTGCAGGTAATTTGTACACAAAAGTCAGCAGAATTAAATTCGATACCGCCTGCGCGTGACAACTTATAAAATGTGTTCAAAACTTGCTTGATGTCGGGGAAAATTTTCCAACTCGTGACGTCACCTCGCAACCGCTACTTTAAGTTCGCGTAGTCTATTCGCCCTCATATTTCATAACCACGCAAGCAAATGGTAGACTTTCCTATGCTTACATAATGCGTTAAAACAATCTTTATTATATGAAAAGGACCATTCAAAATGGGTTGCGATTAAGGTCCATTTTTTTATGTTACGTCATTGATAGCTTTTACCATATCCACTGTCGAAATTGTAGTCCAATACACTTCATCCCCAAAGTATTTGAGTGCCATGCCAAGAACTTTTCTTTACGAGCATCCTATATTTAACTGGAAGGAAAAACAAAATTTTCATTGTCGTTTCGACAATCTTTTCATCCAATGCTTCACCCAAAGCGATGTTACCAACCTGGGTGGCCGTTACCACATAGTAGAAGGGGATCTACAGTTTAACATGGATTCCCTTTGTGACGAAATGCATTTATCAAATTAATGGGGTATCCATCAGTTCCAGCGTTACCATTATTGTTTGATGTGGGTTCATACAGAGAAACTAAGAAATTATTCATCAAAACATTCCCAGATTGTTTCGCAATGCTTCACATTTTTCGTGGTTCAGTTGTTCTTGCATGAATTACGTCATCTGGGTAGAATGGGGCATTGTTTATATCATTATATACAATCAAATTTAATTAGAAACCCTGTATCTTAACTTTCAAGTACATCTTACTAGGAATCTGATACTCAGATGCAAACATAAAATGTTTGCATCTGAGTATCCCCTGAGTACCCCTTAAAAGTTCCGTTGCTCAGAGTAAAAGAAAAATATTTCAACTTATTTAACACGGGTCCTACAACATCAAAATAGAATGCTTTTTGGTCTGTAAAGATCAGTTTAAAAATAGTTTATCTCAGAGCAAATCATGGTTATTGCGCTACTTCTTTAAAATACTTGCATATAACGATATACGGCAGCAGCGAGGACGGATGAACGGGAGAAGAAATCGAAACTCCTTTGTATGGGGCTGCGTAGCCACTTTTAGCGAACTAACTAAAGTTAGACGCTTTGGACTAACTCGTGACTACCCTGCCGCCATACGATTTTTAGTTCAGCCAGTTCAGTGGGCTGGTCACTTCAGCCAAAGAGACGACGACCGTTGGTGTAACCGTGTCCTACACTGGCGGCCGTGGACAGGAAAACGGAGTGTGGGAAGACCACCCGCCTGGTGTGACGACATCAAGTGCGTCGGCAAAAAACAGTGGATAGAGAGGCTGAGGGCCGGGAGGACTGGGGAAAAATTTGAGAGGCGTATGTCCAGTAGTGGACGGAAACACGCTGACTGACTGCTGGAAAGTCTGTGGCGGCAATTGTAGCAAAGGAGTCGGTGTGATCCAAGAGAAAGGGCCCCGGGTCCTTTCCTGATCGGGGGCGGGACCGCAATTCTTGCCGGCATCGACGTCGAAAGACTGTCGACAGCGGCTACTATGCGACATCAAGCTCGGAGGATTAGTTTCGATAGGATAACAATTAAAGGTAGATGTTTACACCTTCTCGGAGATATGTTTTTGGGATTTCACATAATTTCGTTTAGAATCTGCTCATTTGTCACATCGAGACGACTGTTGTAGACACGGAGATCGCCTTGATCCGTAGATGTAGACGTTTCATTTTATGCCATTCGCATTTCTCGAGTAATTTTCAAGACGCCGGAAGGCCCTTGGGCGATTATTTCTGTGGATTTTTTTTATTTTGTTGTTAACTCTTTTCTTTTCCAGCTTATGAGACTATTCGCTAGCATGTGGGCCGACTGGCACCGTGTAGAAGGGCTCGGGTCGCCGGTGAGGCGTGTTGTGATCCCGGCTGCCTCACGTTGGCATGATTTATGAGCTATAATAAGTGTCATGTTTAACTTGGCAATTTACTCGGCGCCTACCCCCTACCCCTACCCCCGTCGCTCTGACGTAAATAACGCGATCAACTCTAGTGCTCCGCCTTTACTGATTCCATCTTCGGTTGATAAATCTTTTGAAAGAAATCGGTACTTTATTTGGAAAACAATCTTGTTCTGTGATTTATCGGAGTGATTTCAGTGGCGACATGAAACTGGATGCATAATAAGTCTACATGTAATAGAATCAATAGGGGGGTGTTAGCACCTGATTGCATTCAGTCCCATAAGAACGTAAGTAAAGCAACGAATTTTTGATAATCGAAAAAGTACATTTGTAGATTGATGGCCTACCCAAAATTTAAAGACAAAACTGTAAGACTCTGATGCGTTGATTGCTAAATCGGGGCAAATATGCATAAAAAATCATAAAGAAAGTTTGAACAAATAATGGTAGCCTCAGATTAATGATTATAAAATTATATGAGTAAAATACAGCTATATAATCAACTTGTCTTTCACCTTTTCGAAATTTTGATTTTGAAAGAAGTGACATTTAACAATAATTAAATATAATTGCCATACCTCTTACAAAATTTTAGTTTTAAGGTACTTACAGATTTTAGGCATAAGCTGCTCCTAAATATCTTACTGATAGGATAGAACTCCTCTGTTCTCATGGCCTACCTCTCAGATCCTCAAATAATTTGCTTCTTGCTATTCCGGGATATAGTTCTTCATTCTACACGGATTCTTTCGCTGTCAGCGCTGCGCGTATGTGGAACCAGCTTCCACTTGATGTACGCACATATCAGTCAATTAATATATTTAAAGAGCGTCTTAAATGTCATTTCCTTACTTCCTGATTGTATCTTGTCACATTGTTCTCAAAAATCAAGAGTATTTTTTTTCACACTATTTATCAAATATATATATTTATATATATATATATATAATTTTTTTCGTCCTGTTTGATTGGAGTCGTCGGCTCTGATGTTAGGCCGGTAGCTTTCTGCTCCCGCCCAGGATCCTCCTAGGAAAAAGAGCAGAAGAGTCTATTTCTTTCTCATCCTTCCTCTTCATTGATCTCTTCTAAATATCCGCACAAAAATTTTGTTGCAATCATTGTACTTTCGATTGCCGCTTGCCTCTGCAGTATTTCAATTTTGATGTTGGCTTCGAGACTGTCAATGTATATTTGTGCTGTCTTGCAAATAATTCCGGTACTTCCAATGACCACTGGTATAATTTTGCTGGTGGTATTCCAAAGTCTTTGTGTTTCGATTTTAAGGGCATTATATTTGGAGAGCTTTTCTATTTCTTTTTTTAGTACATTATAATCAGATGGAACCGTTACGTCTATAAGGTACGTCATGTTTTTTATTTTGTCGGTATAAATGAGATCCGGTCTATTATTCGGAAGTGCATAATCTGTAATAACTGGCAATTCCCACATAATTTTTGCAGTCTCGTTTTCAATTACATGCGGTTTTTGCAACGGACACTTCCACCAGAATTTGGTACATTCGAAATTGTGCTTTTTGCGTAGGCACCAATAGACATATTTCACAAGTTTGTTATGCCTTTTGAGATATAATGGTTGCACTAGAATTTTGCACCCTGAAATTATATGCAAAATGGTTTCATCATGTTCATGACACAGTCGGCATTTCCCATCTACATTCCTTTTTAAAATGTCTCTTTCATGTTGTTTAGTTAGCACTGCTTGGTCTTGAATTGCAAAAATTTGTGATTCCAATTTTGGTGTAGTAGGTTTCTTCTTTAGCCACGCGAAAGATTTTTTGTAGTCAATATTTGGGCTTTCAAGAACTTGTCTTACAAACTGGCCGTGCAATGGTTTTTCTTTCCATTTTTGTTTCATTTCACTAATTTGGCTCTTTAAAATTTTGTTATCATCTTCAGTACAATCATCCAAATTTAAATCAACTCTAAACTCTTTGCCCAGTTTTTGGATACTATGCATAGCTTTATTACTGTCGTGTGCTTTTATAGTTTGTATTATACAATCATTGCCATCTTGTAAGTATTGTTCGAGTTTTATTGTTAGCCGCTTGTATAAATATATATATATATATATATATATATAAAATCTGTTCATATGTTCTAAAATAATATTTGTGTATTTGTATCTTATACCTATTAATATGTTTAAGTGTATGTACATATTTGTATGTAATTTATTTTAATATATGAATCCTTATTTTTAGGTTAGTTAATATTTTCGCTAATTCATTTTGTTTTTCGTTTATTTTTTTGCCCGCCTCACTGCACCTCTCCTACATCTCTAAGGTTGAATGGTAGAGAATGCCTTATGGCATTAATTTCCGCCTTTTTGTACCGTATGGCTGCAAATAAAGTATTTTTTCATTTCATTTTCATTTCATTTTCATTTCATTTCATTACTTTTTCTTACTCTGTGGCAACTGTTGTTGCATGTAGATAGTTGTACTTTTATTATGTTGATATGTTTTGTTTCTTTATCTATATGTGTTTGGTTGTCCTCAAATAAATAAAAAAAAATGTGCATTCACTTACGCCTTTATGGTAATCAGGTGCGAACACCCTTTTAACTCGTAAAAATCATCAGAAGATTTGTGTCAGCTTCAGTAGACCAGGTAGGGTTAAGCCCGCCCGGGTTAGTACCACTGCATTAGATTAAACTATGGTTGAAGCGGCAATGGAAAATTGTCCAGTTTTTCCACCCAGTTCAGTGTGCCGTGCTCATAAAGTGAAGGTCCTGGCATTGAACCTAATTCCTTCGGGAATGTAGTGCATTGGGCTAATATCATAACGGTAGTTGTGTGGTATTATCCATCCATGTCAGGTTGCATAAGAAAAAACTAATGACGAAACCTACATTCCTAACCTCCTTACGTTCGCTAAATATAATGAAATCGTAAAATTTTCCGCGTTGGGTTGAAAAACGGTAGCTTGAGTACTTTTCCGATGAAGGAAAATCTCTTTTTGTGAAAGTCACGTCACGTGGAGTTAATACGAAATATGAAAACTCACGCATGGCGCGCGCGCGGACGTCGGTCGGCGGCGGGGCGGTGGAGATATGCATTTTCGGGGAAAATGTGTGCATTTAACAGCAATATATAGGGGATGAACTCGCCCCGAGGGGCTCCTAAATTGTATGGTAATCCTAGTTGTACAACAGAAATGGAACGCATGAATATGCGTCTTTGTCTCTATGTAGCTCAATTTGTACTGCCAGTTCTGGCGACTTTTACAATAATCATTCTTTTGGAAAAATAATTTTGAAAGTCAGCTATGAATAATCGTTGGATAGAAATTATTAGAAAATAGTTTTTATAGCGGTTTTCAAAGAGATTTTCTCGACGAATTTATTTCGGAGCATGCATAGTTATTCAATGTACCTAATCAAGGTTTTTACGATTCCTGATTCCTGATTACGGAATTCCAGGAATAAGTCTGCAGTAGTTGTGTGATATTGGTCATCTATGTCAGGTTGCATTAAAAGAAATCTCCAGCTACATAAAAATATGGATTTGAGTAAAATATCACCAAATTACAACATCCTTGTTCTATCGGGGCGTGTCGGGAGAACGGACGGACAGGCAAATCGGAGGCGGCGCGCGGCTGGGCAGTGGCGCAGCTGCGGGGTGTGGCTGTCGACATCGGTATGAAAGGCTCGGTAATAAAGTTTTTCGCTAGACTTGTCTCCCCACACGAGAGCCTACATAAGCTGCAAACACACCTAAGTGAGCAACTCATGTTACCCGTCCAGGGGTCTACTTATGAGAATCTCACCTGCGAGTCACCGATGACTCATCAGTGAGTCGATATTTTTTTATTTTGTGATGAAGAGAGCCGTATTTATTATCAGCTTACTTTGAACAAACTCAAATGAATAACACTTAAATAAACTAATTAAGGTCCTGTATAAAACGATTTCTAAATCAGCATATATTGTTTTTGTAGTATAAATATTATCATTGCAATATGCTAGTCCAAATATTTCTATATCGTATAACTAACCGAGCGAAGCGCGACCGTAGCGTCTTCGTTTTAGCTCGGGCAAAAATGCATTCGTATGTCCGGCTGCCCGACTGGTATCCTATACAGTAAGTCTATTCCTGGAATTCCGTAATCAGGAATCAGTAATCATGAGTCTATACAACAGTTTTTATAGCGGTTTTCAAAGCGACTTTTTCGACGGAAAACCCTCATTAAATTGAAATATTATGCTCCGGAATATTTTTATCAAGAAATGCGCTTGGAAAATCGCTATAAAAGCGGTTTTCTAGACTCAGGATTCCTGATGCCTGATTACGGGATTCCAGGAATAGACGTACTGCTCGCATTTCTCAAACGATTTAAATTTTGGGTTCGATCCTTGTAAGGATTTTGTTGTACATTGAATTTTGGAAATTATGACAAATGTCACAAATAAAAAAAAATTGCATTTGTCCAAAAACTTTTGTTTTGTGACAATACCTTAACCATTAAGTACTTAAAAAAGTGTGAAAATAACAAGAAAAACAATAGGATTTTGTTTACGTGCGCATTGAACATTTATTCAGTTTTCAGCTATGCAAAGACATACGAGTAAGTACTTGCAAGGTCTGCAGAGCTCCTTGTCCCAGCTGTCACCTAAATTGGCGTTTACGGCAAACCGATCGACTGGTGCTTTCAAATGTATGGGGAAATCTAAAAGCGCGTGCAGTTATTTACATGTACGAGTTTGATTTGACAGCTTACTCACGGTCGCCGTAAATACGCTGATATTGCCGTTTACGCCGACTTCGCATTTTCATACAAATCGGAAGCCCGAGTTTGATTTTGACAGCTTGAAGATGTAAAACCACAGAATATCTAGTGAAAACTCATAAAGTGTGTGACATCTTTAAGTACCCTAGAAGTTCAGTAAACGCCAATTTAGGTGAGAACTCGGACTGACCACTCAGATCAGATAGTCACTAGTAAACCTAAAATAGCTAGTGTAATTGGAAAAGTACTATCCTAGATAGTAAAATGCAGGGCATAGTATGTAAATAAATTGGTTTGTTTTAGGTGGGTGTGGTTACAGCTTTAGAGCCATGGAGCGGACGTCTGGTTGTTTTGCATTTAGCCTTCCGCCACAGGTGTGTTTTTTTCTTTTAACTTTTATGGTCCGCATGAAAGGGGTGAAAAGAGGAAATGTCGGTATTCCGGTCGAAAAGTTTTTATAGCAAATTTGTGAATTCTTGCTATTCACGTGGCTACATTTAAGGGAATGTTAACATTATTTACCTGAATGTTTTTTACATTTATTCTTTAAACATACAAGTGTTTCGTATTATTTGTTGAGATGCGACGCAAGAAAGCTTAAAATATTTAAGCTTATTAATTCCGTTACACGAAACAATATATTAGCGGTACCAATCATTTGCAGATGTATTCAGAGAGCACCTGTCAAAACTTAGTACCAGATTAGCACCGGACTAACCATACAAAAATCGGTTTAGTCCGACCTTAAAACGTGTATCCCAAATATAAATATTTGGGATACAATAAATAGGTAGATATGGAAATAATATTTAAATATTGCGATTTCCGGTCCTAGTAGGATTTAAAAGCTGACAGGAATAACCGCTGTCGTACATAGATATGTCCATTACTGGATTAATTTAATATCCCCGGATTATTCAATGTTGCCGGTTTTCGTGCTGGTCATGTGCTGATGTCACCGTGATATTGTTAGCCGTAATGTTATAATGTCACTCGTGAAAATTTAATTTCGTTAAAATATTGTGAATCGTCTCCGTTTCTTAAAATATTCGTTTCAGTGGTATTATATTTTACTGGGCACACTCAGTGACATAATATTAAGATGGCCCAACCCGGCGGGACTAACTCATTAGCGGGCACGGTACAAAACCGTGCTGTTGCGCTCTGGGACCTTCTCTGTTTCAAAGAATAAGACAGGCTCCGTGATGAGGAAGATGCAACATGTCCACAAAAAAGACAATGTGCATAGTGTATGAATTTTAATTTCAAAACGACTTATAGCTAAAAGTAAACCACGACCGCTGTAGTCACAAATCTAACAAAAACCAAATACATTATAAATCTTGATTAAATAAGCTATGTCTGATGACTAATCTTTTTTAGATGTTCTTACTTTATCATTGCGTAATCCACTTCCAAAGTTATTGTATAAAACGCGCGAAAAATTAGAATTTTCGGACCTTATAACTTAGAAACCAAACACAATTTTACAATGCCAACGGTCATCAGACATCTAGTTCGATCAAATAAAGCTATTTTGAGCAAAATTTGGGATCTTTGAGAAGAAATATGGACTTGATCTTCTTTCCCCGTTTGTATGGGGAGTTGAGCGGGATGGACCACCTTAAGCCTGGTTCTCACCTAGTTCTGATTTATTTTAATCGACACTTAAAGGGCCTTCATTACTAAAGTGCTGATTATCTTGTACTGGTATTGATTGCAAACTGCTCAGAAAGTCCTTAACATGTGGCGATTGTGTGAAAATAATAAGCAGTAGGTGAAAAAGGCTCTAAACATTGAAAGGTCTTGTTTGGTGCAAAATGAATGAATATTAAGTTCTTTTAATTCAAGTTATCTTTGCCATAAATCCAAGGATAAAGCCATTAAGCAAATTACAAAAAAGGCTACTCAATAACATCTCTCGCTTCGCGTCACTTCGGGCGCGCCGTGCGTCAAGGAGTCCATCATCAGTGAAGCAATATCCAGGATGTGTCCAGCTTATGTCCTGGGGCAATATCCGGCCGTCGCGGCGTCGGTGCCTCGTGAATGAGTTATTGTGACCCCCGTTCGTTGCCTCATACATTATGTATGAGCTCAGATAGCTGTGCGAATATTATATTGATGAGCGTTCAAATTAATACCTAATGCTTAATGTTTCTTTACAGTTATGTGAGGTGCTTCAATGTTATTGATTGATATGTATACCCTTGTTACGCATTGTTACGTATAGTTCAATTCAGTACATTTCTTTTGCAACACCTACCGTGGCGTGCACAATTTCTGGTTATTGATAATTTAAAAATATATCCGTCCTTATTTTTCGGCTGAGGAAAAAAGAAGATAGATCCCCATAAGTTAAATACTAACCAAAGATTGTGCAGCCCATCCTTATAGTGTACTGGCCATACTGTGCACTGATGTAGTGGCCACTTGCACCAAATTCCGTTTAATCTGTTAACTTAAAAGTTACAGAGGTACCTATCATACACGGACGCAAATCGGGAAACCGTTTGGTTAAGTAAATATACTTTTTCGTACTAAGCAGCAACGTCGCTTATTCCAAGGAATGTGATATGTATCAATGTATGTATAATCGACAGTGAAGCAAGGACACATTAATTGAAGAAAGAAACCAGTGAAAATAATTACTTTAGAATATACTGCAAGGCTGAACTCGAACCAGCAAAAGATACCATTCGCGGGTATTGCGTCTACCAATTTCGCCACAGGATGTATACCCATAATTTGGAATTCTCCTGCAGTCCCTCCTCCCGTAATGAATCCCTCCTACTAACACAGTGTTTAAGATTATACCTAAATACATTTATTTAACGCTTCATCTGCGTTGCGGGCAATGACTGAAAAGATTGAACTTTCAAACATATTTCTTTGAATACATACATAATCTAATGATTTTCAAGCACCATAGTTTTCACTACGCAATTATTTGGGTATGGCTGTAATTTCTACGACTGCTGTTATTTTTTCGTAACAATGATCAGTACTAGTAAAACATTTAGAATGGGTGCTGCTGCAGTTTACACTTTGCTTGGAGGTCTAGCTAAAAATATGGTAGTTTTCCAATCATTTTCCTTACACAAACGCAAGCTTCTGATTTCCAGGACACTTGTAAGTTTACGCACTTAAATTACAAGGATATTACATGCCAGTGGGAGTGAGCAACTACAAGGCAGCCGAAACTAAATCTCAATCACTCCGTCATGTCATTCTGTCACAAGATAATCCCCGAGGGACGTGTCGCTGGGTGACTGGCTGGTCTCGCCCCGTAGAGTAACGAGAGACGGGAGTAGAAACAGAGCTTAACCATATAGCGGCGGCATAGCCACCTATTTAAGACTTACCCCTGTTTTCACCACCGCCAGTTAACTGAAATCCGATAAGTAACTTTCGGTTACATGGCAAATTTGTATGGTGTAACCGAAAAGTAACTTTGGGATTTTGTAGCTGGAGGATCGTGACAACGGGCGTTAGTCAACTACTCGCGCCATACAAATGTACCTTTAAACAATATGTAGTGAAACACCTCAGCAGGTCCAAATATAACTCCAGACTGATAATGCGTTGTTATTATTTTTTATTCCATCATTGATTTAATACTAGCTGCGGACCCGGCTCCGCTCGGGTCCAAGTCGTTTTGGACTGATGTTGAGCTGAATTATTTCCTAGATAAAAAGTAGCCCAAAGGGCTGGTCGAAAAGGCTGACAATAAATATGTAGTTTATCTGCTACTTTTAAATCATAACGGTTGGAGCGCGTGGGCTTGATTAAATAAGAAATATTCTAACATTCCCATTTATAATACACTAGCTGCGGTACCCGGCTCCGCTCGGGTTAGTGTCGGCTAAATTATCTCATGGATTTATTTTTTATTTGATTTAATGAGAAACATCCAATAATTCCCATTTAGAGCTTCGTTGACGTTTGGTGGCTATTTAAAAAAAAAACATTTGCCGCGAGAACCTTTCTGCACTTTCACTGCTACATTGCTTACCTAGTAAGTAACGTGTAACGTAGGTAAGTTTTGCGTGGACTCCAACCCACAGCCAGCCTCAACATCGAAAACAGTAACCCATCTCGAACCTGACTGCTCCCAGAGATGCTATACATTGATAAAATACGCATATAAATCAGGTAAGTGGTTCGCATGTTATAAGACTTTAAGACTCACTACTTACCCTTCTGGTAATGAAGCGTTATATTATGTAATCTATAAGTTTTTAGTAGAATCAGGCTAGACGTAGATACAATGCACATCTAAATCGAGTAATTGGTTCTCAAGGATTTTATTCTGTTGGTCGCTCCTCCGGCGATTTAGCGTGATGCCAAGTAGTCCTAAAGTTGCAGGAAATACCAAGCCGTACTTCAGTAAAAGTAAGCGCTGCCGCCGCAAAGCCGAGCCGTGCATAGCATTGCAGTTTGTATGACAGCCCCATCTTAGCGTAAGCGGAACTGAATTCTATTTAGCCAATCCTAATTCCCGGGTAGTTAAATGTACATGTACTAAGTTTTACAAATCGCTAGTGCCTTGAAAATTCGCCAAATGGACACCAAACAGTCACGACGTCTGCCCTCACCCGCCGCCGCTCCCCGCCACCGCCCCCGGCTCCTCTCCCCCTAGTGTGAAGTAGCGCTACCGGCATCGTTTTCGCAGCCCCGTGAAAGTTCTAAAGCCCATGGGCACATAAATTGTAGCCTATGTGTTATTCTGATGTATAAGCTATATTATTGTAAAGTTTCATTAGAATCCATTCAGTAGTTTTTACGTGAAAGAGTAACAAACATCCATCCATCCATCCATCCATCCATCCATCCATCCATCCATCCATTATTACAAACTTTCCCCTTTATAATATTTATTAGATTAGATAGAGCGCACTATAAGTTTTCGGAACTGGCCACTTCGCTAAACAATATCCAAAAAGTAATAAAGTAATTTGGAATTAAACCTCATACGGTCGAGTGCACGAAAGGGCAAACAATCAAAATCATCGTCAACTTAAACACGTCACTTTATATGGATAATATGGAAGGAACTCTATGCGGTTCACTAAAAGTGACGTGTTTGAACATTGTTTAACTCATCCCTCTCTTCTGAACAACTAAATTCAAAAGTGGTTCTGTTTAGTGATGGAAATCTAATCAATGTTAACTGTGCCGACAGATGGCATCACAATCAACGTCAGCGTATGATTAAACAGGTCACTTTGTATGGACAGTATTGAAGTAACTCCATGCGGTTCGCTAAAAATGACGTGTTTGAACATTGATTAACTAAGCCGTACTTCGTATCAAATGACCGACTCGGGAACAAAATTTCTCGCACTGACTACCATGACTTAACATTGTTCCTCAGGAAAATGGTTTTGCCATTAAACTTTTGCGTAAAAAAAACATAAAAATTAAATGCGAGATAAAAAAAAAAACAGAAAAACAAATTGAGTTTTCAGGATTCGAACCTGAACCCTCCCTCGAACAAAACATATTTGAAACAGTCAGTTATAAGCGCTACGCCAACTGGCTTCTTACCTTTATCGCGAAAATTGTTAATCCTTTCTATATTTGGAGTGCGGGCTAAATTGATCCGCACGTAGCGCCGTCATGAGCCACGGGATGGTATTAATTTTGTTTGAGAGTAATTTCATTGATATTGCTCGGCCTTTAGGATATTTAGCGTGATGGTATGTATCCTAAAGCAAATCCCCGCGATCGAATCTGTAAATCGGTACGAACGGCATCTTGATCTGTTCTGTGGTTACGGAGATTTCCCCTCGCATATGGACAGAGTTCCCTTTTATATAAGTAGAAGAAGAAGAAGAAGAATAATAAAAAAAAAGTCGATTTTTCACACTAGAAATCTGAAAGTAATAAGATTTCTAGATATAAGCAAAAATAGCATATATGCATAAACAAATCATTTCATTTTCTTTAAGATTACTACATTTAGTCAAAAAAGTTCGGAAATGGACACCGTTTCCGCAATGTATTTTGTATAGAAAAAGGAAACATACATTAACGAAAATAGGTTGATTCCTAGACAAGGAATCATATATTGTAAGAATGACACTTCTAATCGTCAGACGTAGTTAGTTAACTTGGGGTGCCTCGTCTAACTTTGCGATTTGGCTCGTACTAGGGCCTTAATGAGTGATTTTATTGTATTTCTTTTTAAGGCGAGCTCACAGTGCATTTACACAACAATAGAAAAATAAACAAATGAAAATAACACAACTGGAAGAAGAAACATAAAATAAAAACGTGAACATTACAGCAGCACGATCAAACACTGTGATAATGCACTGTTGGTAGTCAGAGGACTTAGTCCGACTTGTCACTTAGATTGCCGCTTCCGCTAAACTGATCGACAAGCGTTTTTAAATGTTATAATAATAATAATAAACTGTTGTTTGTTATAAAGAGTTGTTGATAAAAGATGAAACTTATTCACACATTTTTAGGGTAGACTTAGTATATTGTATAAGTGTTAAGATAGTTTCACCTAATGGGCCACCATGTTACCTTGAGGCAATCTCTTCCTGCCCACTCATCTAGAGAAACGAAGAACGCGCGCAGTGGGCGTTAAGCCAACTAATATTTGCGAGTACGAGTTTGATTTACAGCTTACGTCGTCGTAAATACGTTGATGTGGCCGTTTACGCCGCGTTTTCATACGAATCGGTAGTCCGAGTTTGATTTTTACAGGTTGAAGAAGTAAAACCACGGAAAACTTGTATGGGTTTAACCTTTTTACGTAACTTCGAAGTTCGAAGAAACGCAAATACAGTTCGCTTTAAATTTCGGAGCGCGCGACATCGAATGTATGTTGCACTAAATGGCGTCCTATGCAGTTCTTACGAGAACATTAGTGAGCTAATTTGTATGCGGAATGACTGGCAGGCACTACCGTCAGTGTTAGACCATTTTTAAATTGAACCGACTTCCAACACTAAAAGGTATTGAATAATAGTTTTAATCATTCGCACCCGTGAGTAGAAGGGGTCCATTATACATTTTCAGGTGTGCTTTTGTAACGCCTTCTACTCAAGGGTGCGAATGAGTAAAACTATTATTTAATACCTCTTAGGGCCTTTTGATTAACGTAATCGCCACATATTAAGGGCATTTCTTAGCAACTTGCAATCAATACCAGTACACGATAATCAGCACTTTAGTAATAAAGGCCCTTTAAGTGTCGATTAAAATAAATCAGCAGTTGGTGAAAACCCGGCTTGCCTGATTTTAACCAACTGCTGATGCCTTTATTACTAAAGTGCTGATTATCTATTAATAGTACGGATTGCAAGCTGCGAAGAAGGCCCTTACTATGTGGCGATTAAGCTAATCAGCAGTGGGTGAAAAAGGCCCTTAGTGTTTGAAGGCGATTCGATATTTTTAAAAGCTGTTTTTATTCACTCTTTTTAGTATTTCGTACCCTAAAGAGTGGTTTTCTTGAAATATATGAAAAGACCACCCCTGCGATGCACCGCGTTAAACCGGTAACCCAAGAACTGGCCATACCTTGTTGGGTAGCAAAGCAATGCACAAGTAATTTTGATCTTGCTGTCGGACTTACTACAAAGCATACATTTAATTGTACATCTTTGTGAAAACTTCTACTATGCATATAAAAATTCATATCGTTTGACAATTTGTGGAGATATCGAGTAAATATACACACAACAAAAAATAACATGCGGACGAATTGAGAACCTTTTCCTTTACGTCGGTTGAAAAGTGGCTGTGCTGCCGCTATACTTGAGTTTTGGTCGCTGATCCCGTCCTTCCTAGCTCGTTGTCCCCAACCCCCCCCCCCCCCCCCCCGCACCGCGTCGGTATCGGTGTCTGGCACCCTTCAATCTGGATCAGTGCCGCACAAACTGAGCTTTGTGACAAATCTGAGTTTGTGTACAGAGCGATTTTTTGTGATCTGACATGGATGCTCAATATCACGTCTAGCGATATGATATAAGCCAACCGGACCGTATTTTTAAAATAACTAAGCACCGTGCCATCATAACTTTTCGTTTTTGGACTAAGGCAACATTTAGAAATAACGAAAATAAGTATTATTTAGGGGATAATTGGATGGGTATTTATAATAACTAGACATGTGCGAGTCTGACTTCGAGCATCGAGGTTTTCGTACAAATTTGTATGTCGACATAATTAGTAGTATATCTTAGTATAGTAGATATATCTTCTAAAAACGATTTGTGTATGTGTATTCATTAAAATTTTCTCACGTCAACGGGTATCGAACCAAGACTTTCAAGGGTGAAAATTGCTACCCAGTTGTGTTACGAACGCCTAAAATTTGGACTTAGATTCCTGAGAAATTATGAAAAAGGAGAAAGGAAGTTAGTTCTTCGCCACGGCGGAAGACCTTTGGTGTAAAGTCGGAGTGGATATCCTCGAATTTGCCACCTTGAGTGGTGAACAAACAAACCTGCGAATCAGATCAGCGCAGAGATGCAGACGGGAGACATTGGATATGCTGCATGCTGCATCGGTGCCTATGAAGTCCCGATACCATACGGGAATACATCATACATGGAAGTTAAACTTTAAAAACCGGCCAAGTGCGAGTCGGACTCGCACACGAAGGGTTCCGCTCCATCGTAAAATATTTAACACAAAAAAATCACGTTTTTTGTATGGGAGCCCCCTTTAATTTTAATTATTTTCAATTTTACCTATTTGTTGTTATAGCGGCAAAATAAATACACACTCTGTGAAATTTTCAGCTATCTATCTGTTACGGTTACACAGCCCTGTGACAGACGGATGGACGGACGGACGGACAGCGGAGGCTTAGTAATAGGGTTCCGTTTTTACCCTTTGGGTACGGAACCCTAAAAAAAACGACTCTGCAAATTCAGATCGATTTTTTTGCCGTGCACAACGTCGTTTCTTGATTCAGGTTTGAGTTGCAGATTGTCAGGAATAGCAGGTGATTATATTTCATTCTCGTCCCTTAAATATTTTTATATTTAGATTTCTGTGGTTATAATCTAAAGATGAGGTTTTGTTCATATTACTATTACTATAGTATTCTCTGCGAACCATTCAATATAATCCGGTTTTTGTTTTTCACTATATTAAATACCGCACGCCGCCGTTTTGAAAGTTTTCCAAAAACATAATCGACAAAAACATCGATATAACTATCGAACCTGCCCACAAAATTAAACGAGAATCGGTTTAGAAATGAGAACTGTAGAGAACAGCTGGATGCCGGACGGACATATGTACGAAAGCATTTTTACCCAAGCTGAAACGAAGACGCTATGCTCGCGGTTCGTTCGGTCAATAGTTTAAAATTTAGTGTTTATGGTTTATTTATACGGTTAAATATATTATTCCATCGGCTGCCTGTCCGATGGAATAATATAAATCCGTCAGCAAATAAAATTTTGATACTTGAGCGGCTCGTAGTTAAATGGCGCTAAAAGCTAAACTATTGCATGCCCAGAAGTCTGGATTCAAATCCCTGCCCCGTTAATGCCCCACTTTCTTTCTTTTTCTTAGTTCGATAAGTTCAATTCGTCACAAATGCGAGCTACTCCATGATTCGGAATCCATCTAAAATGTAGGTTCCCTTCCTCTAATAAGTAGTAGGGTTGATAGTTCGTGTTCTCCATTCAGTTGAATGTAGCCGTGCTTCTCAAGGGAAGGTCCTGGCATGGCAATTCATTCCTTCGGAAATGTAGTGGTAATATCTTTACGGTAATTGTTTGGTATTAGCCATTCCTGTCAGGTTGAAGGAAAAAAAATCCAGGAGTTGGGCATGGTCTGGATTGCATTCGAGCTGCACAGCCAGCACATTCTCGTTTCCTTTGTGGCCGGCTACAATCTAAACACAGCGAAAATCTATGCGAGATTCCATCTGACTTTATACGACTTTGAATTGGGTTTTCCGAGTGAGCAGATTTTCAATGCACGAAATCTCAAGTGGATGCTGTATATTTGTGTGTATTTTAACCGTTTTCCTTGCTTCAGACTAAATCCATGCCAAAAAAATCTGACTATTTTTTAATACAAATACAATCCGATTACAATGATTCAATGCAATCGGCTCGCAGCGCAAGGGCGCGGGGACTGGTTTCCCACCGCCTCGTTCATGCACAACTTTCTTTCTCTTTCTGCGTTGGATAAGTGCATTACGAATAGAATTATAATCATTAGAAAGATTCCGACGAATTGAGAACCTCCTCCTTTTTTTTTGAAGCCGGTTAAAAAGAACAGTGTGAATGTACGGGGTCGGGCTCTAACCAATAATCTCTGGTTTGGAAAGCTGGTCCCTGCATCCATGAGCCTTCGATTTATGTCAAAACAAATGGTAGATATATGCATATTTGTGTAAATTCAGTATAGTTCTCGAATTACTTGACTTCTGAGAATCTTGTTCTATAAAAAGGTGCAACTTTAAAAAAAACACTATCGATCCATCATTACGCGTTACGAGATCAGAGTTCTTTCAGAAATACTATCAGCAGTATTTAGAGTGGGCGGACTAACTTAAACACGCGGTTTATTGCCGGACTAAACTGGTTTTCGTATGGTTAGTCCGGTGCCAATCCCGTAATGACAGGTTCACTCTGAATACGAGTATATATAGCGACGGAATATGACAATCATGTTCTTTTCAAGTTTGACCGCTTTTATGAACATTTTAACTTTTATACTATAATAAAATGGATTCCATATCACAACTATTTTCTTCGAGTGTCCAAGTTCAACGTCGCAAACAATTTGTTGTTCTAACAACTGAGACAATATAAAAACATAAGTTTTTACTTGGGGATTGCTACCATACATTGCAATTTATGGAATCAACCCTTTTTGTCAATGATCTATTATGGTAACAATACGAGTGTTACTATTTGAAATAATAGATATTTCGCTGCATCCCGTATTTATCGCTATTTAATTATCAGAAAACTTAAAAGAATCCTTCGTAGAGAAAATGCTAGGAAATAATATTTTTAAATAAATTAATAAGTAAAGAAGGCTCGATTCGTTTGTGTATGGTTAGGTTAAACAATATAATCCATACAAATGTCTATAATTACTTGTTATATTTCTAACCAATAATAACAAGGGCTCTGTCTGTACACCCGAATTGAAGTTGAGCATTATTTGGTTTTAGGTATTGGCGATTATCTCATACAGAAATCTTATTCATACTTTATCTTTGAGGTTTCTCTCAAACCATTGTGATCTTAATTTTTAGGGTTCCTTTCCCAAAGGGTGCCAATGGAAACCTACTACTAAGCTCCCGCTGTCCGTCCGTCCGTTTTTCATAAACGATAATAGGTAGGAAGCTGAAATTTTCACAGAATGTATATTTATTCTGCCGTTATAACAATACACACAGTACAAAAAACGTGATTTTTTGGTGTTAAATATTGTACGATGGTACGGAAACCTCCTTGTCCGAGTCACAACAATCACCAATCATTACACATTTGTGGCATTTGCAGTAGAGACCATGGGGGCATGGTCCAAGGAAGCAAAATATCTGGCTAAAGATGTTGGAATGGTCATGTAGGCAGCTTCAGGCGAAATCAGATCATTAGAGTACCTGAGGCAGCGTATTAGCATGGCCATTCAACGTGGCAACGCTTCCAGTGTTCTCGGTACTATGGCCGCAACGTCTTTTCTAGAGGAGGATATAATATAGTTTTTAGATATTAGATTTTAGTGTGTTCCTTTTTAATTAATTTTAATGTTAGATTTTAGTTTGTATTATTGTATAATTTATTGCATTATATGTACATTAAAAATGTCCATTAATGTAGTACTGAGTTTATAAAATATTCAAACGTAAATATGTGGTTTGCATAAAAATAGTTCCAGTGATAAGTAATTTAAGGTATCTCAGCTAAAACATTTTACCTGTATTTTTGTTCAAAATCTTCCAATCACCCTATTTTTGAGAGAATGCCATTTGGCACTTTTTCTAAAACGCATATAAAATAAAAGATCGAAATAATCAAGAGAAAAATTCCCGAACCCTGTTTTCTCCTCCATAATAATAAGTTATTATTATGAAAAGATACACTTTCTCGTATTTAGGTCCATTTGCTCTTGAAAGAACTTGGCGTTAATACAAAGACGGAAGGAGACTGACAAACGCATTAGGTTATTGTTTCCTTTAGAGATGCGGAAGCGTAAATGACGAATGACAGGGGTCACTTTCCAATTATGTTTTGGAATATTTCCTTATGTTATTAGTCATGACGACGAAAATAATGTGACAACTGAATTTTTATTATAATTGCTTAAAGGAGAATGGGTAAAAAGTATATGAGGCGGCTACCAACGAATCATGTCTCATTTGAAATGTCTTCTTGAGTAAATACAGTTTTGATATGGGGCCGAGTGGTGGAGGTATGTCCAAGATTTGATGGAATAAATACTCAATATGTATATTTATTACGTTATTAGGTTAAGTCTGGTTTTCACCAAGTGCGGATTTATTTTTATCGACACTTAAAAGGCCTTTATTACTAAGGTGCTGATTATCTTCTACTGATATTGATTGCAGGCTGCTAAGAAAGGCCCTTAATACGTGGCGATTAAGCTAATCAGTAATTTATATTTTATGATTGTTCATATTGTGGGTAATTCATAGTACTTTGCAAAAATTCAAGTTTGGCGGTAGCATTTAGGTATTCAATCATGAGTGTATTATACTCGTAACATCTTGGTGCATTTTCCCAAACAGATATTTGTATACTTTTGTAATTAGTTATTTTACCTATCGAGTTAGTGAGTTAGTTTGCTTGCGATAATGCAGTTTAGTGGTACATAACATTTAAATTGGAAACAAATCGATTTTCCCATGAGTTCATTGATTTTTTATGTTTTATAAGTTTACCTTAATCATTGAAAGTTTAGCTCTGTGTGTAAGGCTGAAGTAAATCGAGGACAATTCGATAAAGGATTTTTTTCCCCTTCATGCATGGGTTGCCTTATCCTTCCTTAAGGTGGGCCATCCCGCTCATCTCCCCATACAAAAGGGGAAAGAAGATCACGCCCATATTTCTTGTCATAGATCCAAAATTTTGCTCAAAATAGCTTTATTTGATCGAACTAGATGTCTGATGACCATTGGCATTGTAACATTTTATTTGGTTTCTAAGTTATAAGTTCCGAAAGTTCGAATTTTTCGCGCGTTTTATGCAATAACTTTGGAGGTGGATTACGCAATGATAAAGTAAGAACATCTTAAAAAGATTAGTCATAAGACATAGATTATATAATCAAAATTTATAACCTATTTTGTTTTTGTTTGATTTTTGACTACAGCGGTCGTGGTTTACTTTTAGCTAGAAGTTGTTTTGAAATTAAAATTTTTGTAAATCTTACCAAATTACATGCTATGCACATTGTCTTTTTTGTGGACATGTTGCATCTTCCTCATCACGGAGCCTGTCTTATTCTTTGAAACAGAGAAGGTCCCAGAGCGCAACAGCACGGTTTTGTACCGTGCCCGCGAATGAGTTAGGCCCGCCGGGTTGGGCCACCTTAATGATTTTTCCACTTGGAATAAATGGAAAACTACTGGGAAATCGAATTTTCCGAGTATGCAGCAAAATAAAGAAAAAAACAAAAAAGTTGATGACTTTTCCTAATATGGGGCGAGAAGGTTTTCAAATATTTAAACACGATGGCTTTTTACACCTGAATAATTTAGAACATAATTCTTATTAATTTAGAATAAGATGTAATTATCGTAGTCAACAATTTGCAATGTTTTTATAATAATGTACTTTGTGAGCAGTAGTAATCAATCAATCACTGTAAACTAGTTTGTAAGCGTCAATGGAAAAAAATAATACAATGACCAACCCGACGAAGTTTCTTGTTGGCTCTTCTTCGCCAGAAGTAATCGAACCGACAGGAAAAAAAAGACGAATCCGAGTGTGTAATATACATCTAACGGAGGAAATAAAGAAACTGAAACTGAAACTGAATAAAAATATAAAATAATTGTTGACTTATGGGTTAATAGCATTTTTATGAAATGTTTCTAGAGGATTACAAGAAAAAAATACGACTTATGGTGTACACCTTACACACTCGTGATACGTACACATCGGAGTGAATTCCACGCATCCAGCCGGGCGCCCGCGCTTATACCCTATGAAATAGGAACATATTATATGATAGAGATAAAGTAGCTTGTTCCGTTTCAGGACGAAGTCGGTAGTCCCCAACTGCCAACAGCCGTAACTCTTCATCCAGGCGAACGTCGAAAACTTTTCTACGCAGACCATGCTCTGGGGGCGGCTTGGCAGGACTCGCTATGCAAGATCGTTTCGAAATCGAATTAAATTGAATATATTCACGCATAAAATTTTAATCAATGACTTTAGTGTTCAAGTCGCGAAAGGAAACAAACATTCTATTGGCGATTCAGGTGCAAAATTGCTTGCTTTTATCTTCAAAAATGTTTTCAACTTATTTACAAATGGAGCCTGCTGGACGATGCCAATGGGCTTTCGAACATTCTCGGGATCTACAAAACAGTCCGGCCAGGTGCTTCTTCACATTAGGTATGAAGGACCCCAGGTTGTGCTTTGAGGGAAGTACCTCGGAATTTAACTAATCCTATCGATAAATGAGCTGCAGGATTGAATGAATGAATAAATTCTTTATTGTGCATAACAAAAATACAATTTCAGAGAAAACATACAGCAAAACAACAATACTGCACAAAGGCGGACTTATCACTAAGAGTGATTTCTTCCAGTCAACCCTTGGGGTGATGAGGAAAGGCAATAGAAATATCTGTAGGTAGGTGACACACCAGAATTTGAAAAGAAAAAAAAAATTAACTCCATAAACATACATATACCATAATATATACATATTTATACATATAATTGAATATACTAATATATATGATACAATACACTAATACATATTATTATATCCACAAACCAGGGAAAAAAAACCTATAATAACTATTACCATTGATTCTAAAATCAGTACTATTAGAAGGACAATAAAATTAAATATATATATACAGTGAGAACATATTATCATCTTTACATTTCATTTAAGTAAAACTCCTTGACTTTAAGTTTGAAAGAGCTGATAGTTTGACAGGAGCGGACTGTGATGGGCAACGAGTTCCACAGACGTGCGGCATGAACAGTAAAGGAGTTAGAGAAAAAACACGTCGTATGGCGAGGAATCGCAAGGATACTGTCATTGCTAGATTGCAAAGGGAGACCGTGTGAAGAGAGGTTCATAAACCGGGAACGAAGATATTCAGGAGAGTTAGGGTTATTTAGAATTCCGTAAAGAAGAATTAGTAAATGACAGTTCCTTCGGAAACGGATGGGTAGCCATTTAAGCTCTCGACGGTACTGCGATACATGGTCATATTTACGCAGACCATATATGAAGCGAATGCAGAGATTCTGCAAACGATCCAGCTTGTCTAGGAGAACTTCAGTTAGATCCAAGTAGCAAACATCTGCGTAGTCCAAAATCGGAAAGAGGAGAGTTTGCACCAAAGTAATTTTGGTTCGGACTGGGAGGAAATTCTGCAAGCGCTTTAAGGAGTGGGCGGCGGCAAAGATTTTTCTGCTGACCTCGTTTACCTGGGGCACCCACGATAAAGTTTCGTCAATGAAAATTCCTAAATTCTTGACTGTTTTGGAGTATGGTATGACAACTCCATTGTAGATCACTGCTGGCAATGTGCTGTAATCAACATTCGACAGAAGTCTAGGGCTGCCTATTATTATGGCTTGTGATTTGGTAGGATTTACCAGCAGGCCAAATGATTTTGTCCAAGTAAGTATATGTTCCAGGTTCACGTTCATTTCAGATACGGTATCTGCCAGGTTATCTAAGGAGCAATGCAAATACAACTGTAAGTCATCGGCGTAAAGGTGGTAGAGAGAAGTAAGCAGATTCGTGATCAGATTTATAAAGATGGAAAACAGCAAAGGAGATAACACGCCACCTTGTGGAACGCCAGCAGTCAAATCAGCCCAGTCAGAATATTCATTGTCAATCCTGATACACTGATGACGACCACGAAGGTATGAATCAAACCAGTCAAGCACTACCGGAGATAAGTTAAGTGTCCTTAGAATACCTAGCATAATGTCAAAGTCAACTGTATTGAAAGCATTGCTGAAGTCCAGCAACGTTAAAACTGTAACATTCTTATTTTCCATATTTGTACGGACATCTTCAGTGACTTTGACAAGGGCAGTGACAGTGCTGTGACCAGGTCGGAAACCTGACTGCATTAGGTTCAATATGTGGTTATCTGTAAGAAAGTCGGCCAACTGCTGGTGAACAATGCGTTCCAAGATTTTTGACAAAACCGGTAAAATTGAAATAGGGCGATATTGGCTGAAAGAGGAGGGATTTGAAATTTTTGGGAGAGGAATAACGTAAGCCCTTTTCCAGGTACTTGGAAAAGATCCACTGGAGAGGGAATGGTTTAAAATATAAGTTATTATTGGTAACAGTTCATCCAGCAGTGGTAACAGCATGTCAAGGCTAATGCAGTCAGCACCAACAGCTTTTGTAGAAATGGAATTCAGGATCATCTTAACTTCACGGTCAGTGACTGGGCGAAAAGTGAGTGAATTGTGCTCCGGAGTCGGTAAAGCTGAAAGCTGAAAAAGAGTTTGAGACTTTACCACTTGATCGATGGTGACAGGAGGAGAGGAAAAATGTCTATTAAGGGAGTTGATATCGATGTTATTTTTACTACAAGATGATTTCTTACCGACTCCAAGAGTTTTAAGAAACTTCCAAGCATTCACGGGAGAGCAATTTTCGAGGGTATTGTGAATGTGGTGTCTTTGGGCATCTCTACACATCCTGTTACACCGATTCCTGAGCAGCTTGTACTTGGTGCGATTTTCGTCCGTGGATGTATGTCTTAGTTTAATTTTGGCTTTGTCCCTTTTCACCATCATTATCCGAATATTGTCCGTCAACCACGGAGCTGGAAAATGTTTTACTCGTGTGGGACGAAGAGGTGCGTGAACATCGAAGAGTGCAGTGAGTTTGGAGGTGAAGTCCTCGACCATCTCATCCGTGGAAGAGGAATTGAGTATAACAGACCAATCCAAGCCACGCGCGTCCTCCCTTAAGCGTTCGAGATTGATGTCCTTGAAGTTACGTTGCAAGAGAACCTTCCGTCTGTTTTTAGGAGGACGGACCTTATAGGATAGATAGATTAGGTCATGATGGGAGAAACCAGGCGCTGGGAGCTGACCATGTTCACTTACATGGTTAGGTGAAGAAGTAATAATCAAATCAAGCAAAGAAGGTTCACAATTAGGAAAATGATGTGTCGCATCCAGGGGAAGAATGTTCATATTGACTGAAGACACGAGGGACTTAAGTTTTCTAGCGCGGTGATCATCTTTGATCAAGCAGGTGTTGAAATCTCCCATGATAATAGTATGGTTGTACTGAGGGCAGCGTTCTTCAAGAAAAGACTCAAATGATGAAAAATAATTGATATTTAGATTAGGGCTGTAATAAACACCAATGAGGATTTTCGTATGATTGACGATGATTTCCAGGAAAAGGTATTCGGGTGATTCCGAATACTGAGTAGGAGACTGGGCAACTATCGTAAAAGGAATATTGCTTCGGAGGTAGATAGCAACACCACCGCAACCTTTCCCCGTTCTGTCATTACGGACCAGGTGGAACCCGGGAAGTGAAAAAGAAGTGGATGGTAATGTAGGCTTGAGAAAAGTTTCCGAAACAAATAACGCATGAATGTGCTTACTTGGAAATGTCCTGAGAAGGTCGGGGTAGTGGGAGGGTATGCTTTGAGCATTGATATGCACAAAGTTGAAGTTTTTGGGATATTTGGAAAATGTGAAGTCAAGTTGTTCATCTATAGGAAGAACACATTCACTGTCAGAAGTATTGTCACTGAAAAACTCGTCAGAAGAGGTAATAGAAAAATAATTATCTGAATTGTCAGATATTGTGGACATAAATAAATATTTACTATAATATAATTAAAAATGTATATATATATATATTTAAATCAATAAAAGATATATATAGCTGCCGAACCGCAGGCAGTACCTCATCACCCGCCAGCATTGTGGAAAGTAAGAAAAAAAAACACATAATACAAGAAACATAAACAAACTGCAAAGGCACAAGAAAAGGATAACAAATATGAGACTTAAAACATATAGTAAAACACCTTGCAGAAATAATCAATAGACTAAACAAAACCATTATCTCACAAGCAATGGAATGGAATGGATTGGTAGGTTCTTATAGGAACAATGTGGATAAGTGCATGTCTGTTGTACGTTGAGCTATGATTAAATGTTAGGTAGCTCCGAATAACATTATTCATGGTAAAGACGAAAGAGACCCAACATACCTTCTTGAGATCGTCTACGACACGCACGGCACAAAGTTGTAGAAGAAAGCTAAGGATTAAAATCGATTCATACACACTCAATAATATCTAGCCACAGATTATCGGGTCGATCCCCACTTAGTTCATGCAACCTTTTCTTTATCTTTCTGAGTTGGATAAACGTATTTTTGTTACGAATGCGAGTGGTACCATGGTTCGGAATATATGTAGAACTGTAGATCCCTTTTCTTTACTAGGTTTTCGCAGTGGTTGAAAATATGTCCCAAGATTTCCATCCAGTTCAATGTAGCCGTGCAGGAAGGTCCTTGCACGGGACCTTATTCATTCGGGAATGTAGTATGTAGGGCTTACATGATATTAGCGGGTGGTTGTGTTTTGTCAGCCTCGGTAGCCCAGTGATTGCGCCACTTCGATAAGCTTGGTGAAGCACCTCTGAGCGCGGTTAGGTTCTGGATGGGTGGCCATTTTCAACTGTTGAGGCTGACCGTCGTTTGGATTCCAAGTAAAACTTTAGGTTACCTTTCTTACTTACTGGGTGGTAGGGTTAATCCCGGCACCATCGCATTGAATGAACGATGGTCGAAGCGGCAATGAAAATTGTCCTTGTTGTCCATCCAGTTCTAATATCTTACGGTCATTTTGGTATTAGCCATGCGTGTCCAGTTACATTAATAAAAGGGTAATAAAAAATTTGGAATTAAATTAATATTAAATTGAATGTGACTTCCATCTAATGTGGTGATCCCGTCGATGTGCGGCGTGCAGAGCGGGCAGGGGAAACCTCAGTGGGATGTTTCATTTGCACTTTCGAATAATATGCCCACAAAATTATGACGAATGAGCGCCGCCGCCGAGAACTTTTATTATCGCGCAGGGCGACGAAAGCGTTGCGCCTGTTCCGGAATACTCACCACGGCCCTTCCTAGGCGCGTGCACTCTGTACCTAGCCTGCATACCTAGCACGAGTGTTGATGAGATTTTTTGTAACTATCGCATAGTTTCAAGGGCCAAGTGTATGCACATTTCGGCGCTGAAACTTGACGATGATTGAGAAGACCCATTTTGGACAGGCAATAGTCATATCATATCATATTCCCTTCCCAACTAAAATGCTTAAAGTAATCTGTAGTGCACACACCCTCTCTCTAACTTAGTCGCATACACCCTAACGCTCTTACACATACACACACCCTCATATTTCACCATTACTACACCAATGTTGATAACATAAACTATGCATATGAATGGATTCTAAAATGTTATTTTTCAAAAGTTTTTCCAGAAATGCCCTAACCGCTTAAATTAAATTAACAGGGATACCCACTGCTCCCTGTAGTGCAGTCTACGGGCTAGTTTAGGGAGCAGGGTGTATGCATGGCTATCGGCCAATCTATATGACATATTGCATACAAAATTATTTTCTGTATTTTATGGCTTTATTTTTTGATCAATAAAGCATAAAACAATATGATTCGACCAAAATGTCCTCATCTTTCTCTAACTGTAAAAAGTGCCTCTGCTATTGTTGCTTCTAGATTCGTTGGTTCCTATTTTGAAATACAATACGCACCGCCAAGGGCTGGAGCCCCTGGCTAAGTACTCATGTTGGCTCCCAACAACATTAATAATCTTTTGTTAGAAATAATTATTATGGTTTCTTCAGGACTTCTCTTTTAAAAGGAGATTTTTCCACTATTTCTCCTAGATTATTTATCATTCACTAAAATCACCTTTTTCTAAACTGATTTTTAAAAAAAACTTGTAAGTATTATACAGGGTATTTTGGGATAGTAAGCATTAACTTCGGGAATAAAAAGTACTCAATATTAGAAAAAAACCGGCCAAGTGCGAGTCGGACTCGCACACGAAGGGTTCCGTACCATCGTACAACATTTTAATATGGGACCCCCTTTTATACCTACCTATTACTGCCTACCTGCCTACCTATTACGGTTCATGAGATACAGCCCTGTGACAGACGGAAGGACGGACGGACGGACGGACGGACGGACGGACGGACGCACGGCCGGACGGATGGACGGACGGACGGACAGCGGAGGCTTAGTAATAGGGTTCCGTTTTCAGCCTTTGGGTACGGAACCCTAAAAAGGTGATGTGATAACAAGTAAATGGATAAGGATGTTTTATTCTAATATTGATTAATTTATATTCCCCAAGTTTCTGCTACCTATCCCGAAACAGTCCGTAGAATGTATAGGTTGGGGAAAAAGTTTCTTCGCATTTTTTAAGAAAATTCAAAACATTTTTTTCGACCATTTTGTTCGATAACTTTTTGCCATCTTGTAGGTAGGGACATGATCCCATTGCTATAGAAATATTGGGACTTCTGATCAATATACCGCGACAAGTGGTTTTGGCAGTCCTCTCGTGATGTTAACCTGACACTGCCTAAAGAATTCTGAAGAGACCTAAACAGGTGGAAATCTGAAGGTGCAAGGTCAGGACTATACGGCGGATGCATTAACACCTCCCAGCCAAACTCTCTTAGTTTTTGCTGAGTGGCTAAAGATGTGTGAGGTCTAGCGTTATCATGATGAAAAACCACACCCCTTCTGTTGATTAATTCCGGCCGCTTTCTCTCAACTTCTTGCTTTAATCTCATCAGTTGTTTGCAGTAGACTTCAGAATCGATGGTCCTGCCTGGTGGTAACAGCTTATAATGAATAATGCCCTTCCAATCCCACCACACACACAGCATCACCTGGTTGCGAGTTAACCCGGGTTTCGCCACAGTCTGTGAAGCTTGACCGGCCTTTGACCACGACCTTTTTCGCACGTTCTTGTCGTACGTGATCCACTTTTCATCACCAGTTATCAGCTTCTTCAAAAATGGTTCGGTTTCATTACGTCGTAATAAAGAATCACAAATGAGTACACGGTTCATTAGGTTTCTTTCAGTGAGCTCGTGAGGTACCCAAATATCGAGCTTTTTTGTGTACCCAGTTTTTTTCAAATGCGCCAAAACTGTTTTGTGGTCAATTCCTAGTTCTTCAGCTACGTCGTAACTACTGATATGCCGATCTTGCTCCACTTTTTCAAAAATGGCATCCATTTTATCCGTAATAGGGCGACCAGAGCGACGTGCATCTTTGACATCAAAATTTCCGGATTGAAAACGCTTAAACCAAATTTGTGCTACTCTCACAGACACTGCACTAGGTCCATAAACATCGCAAATTTTTTTCGCGGCTTGCGTTGCATTTTTACCTTTTTTTTTTATGTATTTATGTATGTATGTATGTATATTTCTTTGTCGCCCCCTGCAGCCTAAACGGCTTGATGGATTTTAGCTTGAGAGGTGTCGTTACATTTGTCTTAATTGTGAGAGTGACACTGGGTATATCAAAATCATAAAAAAAATCATGGCTGATTTTTGGCGCCAAATTATTTGTTTTCAAATATTTTTTTTCTTGAAACCTATCGAGTGGGGTATCAAACTAAAGGGTTTTTTAAATAGTTTACAAAAAGGTATGCAATTTATATGTTTAAATGTAATTTGGAATAAAAAATTCCAAAAACATCAAAATATTCAACGTTAAAAATTAATTCAAATGATTTTTGTTTACGCAAGCGCGCTCGTCACACCAACTCAGGTTATATACTCCTCTTTTCACTACCTCCAGCTATATGGAATGTAGCTTCGGTTACATTGCATATTTATATGGTGTAACCGAAAGATAACTTTGGGATGACTATAACTGGAAGTGGTGGATCCGGGCGATAGTCAGATAGATTTTCGACATTCTCGGTCGCCGCATAGACCGATATCACCATCATTGCTTTACTATCAGCATTCTGCACCTGCACAGCTCATAAATCCATACTTCGTTGTCAATGGGTGTCACGCTGGGGAAGGTCCGCTTGTTCCACAAGAGGGCGACCCTACAGTGCCGAGATACTGTGGTGCCCAAAATCGGTATCAATCTGATAATATCTAAAAGCTTTACCAAAGATAGGAAAACTTTCCATGAAGATGTCATCAGCCCCCTGATGAGGACCTATGTTACATAGGGTACATAAAATATGATCGTCATCATAATATCGCTGATCTTTAACCGTGCGTCCTTGGGAGCAGTGGGAAGGAAAAGCACGGCTTTGCCAAAGTTGGGTTTATCATCATATATCACATATTATTAACACGTTATATTATTCAAAATAATAAACCAGGAGTTCATGTATGGATTAAATCATGAACGTTATATTTTGATGGGCTTTGGAGGCAAGAAAAACAATAAACGCTCAGTTGGGATGTAACAGTTTATAAGCTCCAACACATTCGATCGGGCGACTGTGGACCTCGGGCCCACATATATTTGCAAACGATGAATCCAGGTCTCTTTCGCCGCATCCAGTTAAAGTTCTAAACTGTGAAACTGGAACTTAACTAGCTCAATAATTAAATAAAAATGGCTTTAACAATGTTTTTGACTCACATTCAAAGCTGTCAGTCAAGAGACAACTTCCAGTCTTATGAAGTAGTGGATATAAATATTATAATCATGGTTATTACGGAGATTATTGAATTTTAACTAGCAGTTAGTTTATACATGGATGATATCCTGTGATCAAAGCGATTACTACTGGGTCCGTCACTTGAACTGTTACTTCTATTTTTATTAAAATAATAATGACAGCGCGCCAAATTTTGTGAAACGTCAATTTGTTTCATTGTTTTTAAGTGGGCGAAAAGAGCGGGAACAAATTTAATTGTATAAAAATTTTCGCAATGGATATTAAACCTAACATTGTGATCGTTTTGTATTTGACCAGAAAATCACAACCAGTCATCGTTCGGAAGCTCCGACATATACATGTGAACAAAATGTTAGTGCATCGAACCATTAAGCGTTATAACCTAGCATTGCTAAACGGCATAGAGGCGGTCATCCGAAAATAGCAGTATCACATGATATGGTTCGAAAGGTAAAGGCTCGAATTCAAGGAAATCCTCACCAGTGTTCTGCAAAATTTGCGAAAAGTCAGACAATACCCGACTCAAGTAATCGGCGCATACTGAAACAAAAAGAAATGCAACTGAAGCCCTACCAACAAGATACAAAAATTACAGCATCTTAGTTCAGCGCAGAAGGCAGTTCGACTACAAAGAGCTCAAGCAATGAAAGTCTTGCATGGCGATCTGGAAAACATTGTTTTTTCTGATGAAAAAATGTTTACTGTCTAACAGTATATAAACAAACAACATTTTCGTGTTTGGCTACAGGGCAAATCCAACGAGAATTTAGACGATGGAGTTCCCGTTCGTAAGCAAGCGTCCGCTTCTGTTATGGTCTCGGCTGCAGTGACCGCAAATGGTCGCTATTCACACGTGTTTATCGAGAAGGGCGTCAAAGTCAACCAGCAAGTGTGTGCAAAAGGTGTTAAATGAGGCGCTCATACCATGTGCACGTGTAAACAATGCAGTACGAAACGCTGGACGTTCCAACAATACTCAGGATCGTTTCAGAAAGCTCTTATCTATGGATCAAAGGAGGCTATATCGAACAATAACAATTATTGTCTTAAAATTAAATGTTTTAATGTGATATAATTTTTAACGAACCGTACTTCAATTAACTAAATAACATCATTTTCAATTGGTAACACTTCGAGTGACGGACCCTGTATATAACCACAGGATTTGAGTGTCGAACTGTTCGCTTATAAATTTAGTGTAACTGTAATCAACGATGATGAGAGGGAGATTCTAAAAAAACCATATATAGGGTGTTAACGGAGATATGGTCCAAAAGCTAACCACGTATTCCTCGGCATATTTGGAGCTAAAAAGGTAGAAGATATTTTGTTGTACGACTTGAAAAAGATTTTCCCCATACATTTTAAATACCTACAAATAAAATGTATATCCTTTTTGTTTCAAATATGCCAAGGAATACGTTAACGTTTGGACCATACCTCCACTAAAACCTTGTATATATCGGCATATGATCAAAATTCGTTGAATGAGGGAATCTCATTCTATGAACTGATGACTTCATTAAAGCCTTAAAGATAACATGAAGAAACTTTTAGAAAATGTAGTTTTGTTTTAATATCAATCAAAAAACTCTATTTGTTACACCTCGTAGTGTAGGGACTAAAATATTGCCTTTCATGCAAGAGGTTATGGGCTCAAATCCTCGCATCTGTTATACACCACTTTATCTTGCGAGTTGTTCATGGTTCGGAACCCATGTAAAACTGTAGGTCACCTTACCCTACTAGGTGACAGGGTTAATCCCGCCTGGGTTGGTATCACCGCATTAGGAAAAACTATGGACGAAGTGGCAATAGATCATTGTCTGTATTTTCCACCCATGGTATCCGTGTGCAGCCGTGATTCTGTGTAAAGGAAGGTCCTGACCTGTCACCTAATTCCTTCTGGAATTTGTTGAATTAGGCTTATATCCTGACGGTAGTTGTGTTACATTAGCCATCCATGTCAGGTTCCATAATAATACCTAACCTTACTTTCGTTGGAATTTATTAACGTGCAGATATTTAAATGATAAATGCATGCTCTATGAAAACTAAAAATAATTAAAATAAAACAAATTATTTAAAAATATAAAAAACCCGACAGCGTAAAAATTTTTAACTTAAAATTGACTTAGTAAACGAACTGAAAAGATAGAAACAAGTTGAAAAATTAAATATTTGTTGTGTTTGAATGATCATGGTTTACAAGTGGTTTACATGGTTTACAAGTATTTGACAGTGTTTACAAACGCAGTCGGAGGCATAAGATACATTAACTACGATTTATATTTTCAATGGTGTGCCTATGCAAATTTCACGATGGTCGGTTGAGTTCGCGAAACAGACAAACTTACTTTCGTATTTATTACATGACAGTTAGGAGATTATAATTTGTCTCAATAAGTTTATTTTTGCTATACCCATATCACTAAGAAAATCGCTAGTCATTAATAATGGAATGTATTGGGAAATATATAATATATCATTATATAATTCATGTTGTGCATCAAATAGTTTAACTATGATTTATATTATTTTTTTGTTATTAAATTCATTGAAAGTGTACCTATATAAATTTCATGATGATAGGTGACACCGAGAACGAGAAAAAAAAACCTCACTTTAGACATAAAAATGAAAGATAGGATATTGGAACTTCCCCCACCACGTATTTTCTTGCTCCACCGAAATAATCCATAAAATCGCTAGTCATTTACTATGGAACGTACTGGGGCTATTTGATGCCTCCGACTCCGTTTGTAAACACTGTCAAATACTTGTAAACCATGTAAACCACTTGTAAACCATGATCATTCAAACACTACAAATATTTAATTTTTCAACTTGTTTCTATCTTTTCAGTTCGTTTACTAAGTCAATTTTAAGTTAAAATTTTTTACGCTGTCGGGTTTTTTATATTTTTAAATAATTGTAGTAAAATTTTAAAATGTATCGAATTTCTTCATTAGATTCACTCATTTTGACAGTACGAAGAACAAATGAGAATCACACATTTTCCTAATTTGAATTTGGAATTATGTTCTTTAAAATTTAAACTTTCAATGATACCAAAACCAGCCAGATACAAATAGTATAGCCAAAGAGATTTTATTACAAGTTCACACATACTATAATGCGAAAAGACTTTTTCCCCGACCTATTATGTGAATGCAGGTGAGTCTTCAATTTGGTGACATGATCCTTCAATTCTGAATCATGTTCATGTATTCAGTTTGTGAATGTCTTCAAGCAGATTAATTCCGGCTCGCGAGTTAAAGCGGGTGTGCCTTTGAACTAAACGGCGGCGATGCAAATGTTTCGAAATCCACGTAACTGGATTCGCCATCAAAAACCAACTAGCTTCCTAATTAATGAATAATTATTTTCAGTAGTCATGTGAAACATAAGTTTACTGATAAAGAGTTTAACAAATGTGTGGCGGTGAAGATTGGTTATGGATAAAAAATGTGTGTCTGTTATTTGCTAACGTAATGTGATACGTTTAGTGTACCTCGGACCACGCATTTCAAGTCTTTATGGTTTAAATAAAACCGGTCATTAATGGGATGTTCAGATAGATCGTATTTATTTCGACAGCAGAAGAACCCTAGTTAAATTTGCTTAGAATAAATCTAAATATATTTTAAGAACTCATATTTTCGAGATAATTTGATTATGTATCAAGAAAAGGGTTACGGGAAAGTTATTTTCAATCAAGAGTAAACATAAATTTCCCGGAAAGACAATTCGCTGATAAAATAATTTTCAGCATTATTGGAAAGGAAAAATTACGTTTATTACTAGGTACCCGACTAACTTTTTTGATCAGTGATTTTTGACATTTAAGTTAAGTATCTCGCAAAATATTTCTCTACTATAAAAAGATACGGAGCAAATGTAACAATTAAATAACATGAAATAAAGGCCGTCAATATGTAAATCACTTTGTATCAGAAAAGCAAAGCAAATGTAAAGCCGTAGGTAACTATTAGGTCACACAGTACACACTCAACTTGTACTGAACTTGGGATACATTTCTTACCCTTAATACATTTACATCTCTCTTTAAGTTTTTCAGACCCTGTTATGTATGTCACACTAAACATGTCCTATAGACCGGGATAGATACGGTTTGAGAAGCACATGAAATCCTAAATGTATTTTTTTTCTCAGAAATATATAATTTCATGTTCATATGCTTACGTTAAGTTTGCAACATTTAGCGGGGCCCGGAAGATAGAAAAAAAAAATTAAAATATATTAAAAAATATATATCTCCTAAACAAATATTTAGAAACGGTATTAAAAAAAAAATTGTGTTAAGTGTTTTAAGGCGTAATGTAACTGTGAATTTGCAACAATTTTGTAATTACAGACAAATTTTTTTTACTAAAAAAATTCTATGCCGCGAACCTAACTTGCTATTGCTATATTTCTTTCTAGAATATGTAAAAGAAAATTAAATTCTTTAAAAACTATACCACGAACGATTTTATTCGTATTTCGAATTGTTTGTTTAGCTTTTGTGTGAATGTAAAAATTATAAATGAAAAAAAATGTGCTAGTAATATTTGCAACATTTTACAAATTTCACAGAATATAGAGTTTGCGGTCAGTTTCCAATTTCAGAAAATTAAATAGATTTTCATTATTTGCTTTGCAGATATTATGAAAAAAGTACAAACAATATATATTTACACAGTTCCGTAAATAACAAATTGTTGCAAATTCACAGTAATATTACACCTAAAATTAGCTAACATATAACATTTTTAAATAACATTTCTAAATATTTGTTTAGGAGATATCATATTTTAAACATATTTCATATTTTATTTCCATCTTCCGGAACCCCCAAAATGTTGCAAACTTAATGTACACACGTCCACATAAAATACTACGTTTATGAGAAAAAAAAAATGCATTTCGGATTTAATGTTAGTGCTGATTTAAGGCTAAAGTTCCTGGAGTACTAATACACTTGATTTGTTTGATTTGCGTAACATGGGTAGGAAAAGAGTACCTTATGTACCTAATTCTAGGCAAGGATTGTGACTTAAAACACATTTATACTAATATTAAAGATCTAGCATAGCGCGCTGTGCTTGCAAGACGAACAAAGTGTGGAGTGAGACGTCAACTGAAAGACCTCTTCCGCGAGTTACAGAGAGATGGAACACATCTGCCCGATGAGACAACTTCTCAAATCGTTATCTGTATGTACATTGGAGTCGCGCTCAAGGAATTTGATTTTTTTTTAATTTTTTATGATTTCTCTAGTTTTCATTAAAGAAATCATGGTGACCTATGCATTTATTGATTGTTAAGTGAAGAGGAGTGAAAAACCTTGACAAAAGCCCATTTTCATGGTAAATAAATTATTTGTCGATTAAACTTAACATAACATAAACTCAAAACATATCTTCAAATCATTATTATTATTACTGAGTAAAAAATACATTTTGTATGAAACGATTTTGTTCTCATTCGTCGGTTTACCCTGTTTGTCTTAACATTCTAACGTTCTAACATTCTATGACTAATATAGTAATAAATCTGAGATGTTGTTTTTTTTTTGTTTTGAATGCGCTAATCTCTGAAACTACCAGTCGGATTAGTTCTTTTTTAATTACATAGCCAAATTCTTGAGAAAGGTTATAGGCAATATATTTAACATGACACTACGACCCTTAGGAGCCGAGCAAAAAGAAAATAAATACCTGAAATGAACACTAAAAGAAAACGAAGTAATACCGCAGGGCGATGCGATGCTCGGGGCCGAGGGCGAATTTTACCGGTGATTGCCCTTTGACGAAGGGCCTTTATTACTAAAGTGCTGATTATCTTGCACAGGTATTGAGTGCAAGGTATTGACTGAATGGTAAGAAAGGTCCTCAATCTGTGCCGATTTAGCTAATTAGTACACGGCGAAAAAGGTCCTAAATCACAAAATGGTTCAATGTCAAGCTTTTCCGATGAACATGTTTGCAGGACACTCTGGACACCGGGTGGCTAAGCTAAAATGGCAGTGGGCTGGTCACGTCAGCCGAAGAGACGACGACCGTTGGAGTAACCGTGTCCTACACTGGCGGCCGTGGACAGGCAAACGGAGTGTGGGAAGCCACCCGCCAGGTGGGAAGACGACATCAAGTGCGTCGGCGGAAAGCAGTGGTTCCGTACCGCTGAGGGCCGGGAGGACTGGAGAAGGATTGGAGAGGCGTATGTCCAGCAGTGGACGCAAACACGCTGACTGACTGACTGACTGACATGTTTGCAGAAAAGACCTTATTAAGAAAACTAAACATTCAAAACGGTCGCTTATCGGATACGGTCGTTCTAGGTTCATATGTCGCCTTTAACAGAGTCGTTACCCTATCAATACACTATACTACGGGCGATAAGTGTTTACATGCTCTTAATGTAATACTAGGTTTTTGAAATTTTTAATTCTAAAATGTTTTATATATAACCTATGTCTGTAAGTTTTCATTTACTAAGAGATAGTTTGGAAAATATTGCTAATGAACATTGGAAAAAAAGTTGTCTTTTTTTACGTTCATTCTCGATTTTTTTTACAAAAAAATACAGATATTTACATCAAAATCAAAACATACGGACATATAATAAAGCTTTCTTAAGTGATAAAAAAAATGATTCAATTCCGACGTAGTTCAGGGGTAGGGAAACGTTAGGGTCGGGAGCAACTTTGCGCCTGTGTACACAAACAAATAATGTGTACGCGCCCAGGCAGGTTGCACTTCACAAACGAACGAGTTGCAATGCTCGATAGCCTCGGGACGTCACAGAGGGTCACCAGAGGAGTAGGAAAAGCCACCTACCTCCAGCAGCACCAGCTCCTAGGCGTCGGGTCCCGGGACAGCGTTCGGCGGCACAGCAATTCGCCCAGACGAGGCGACACAGAGTGGTCAGGTGCGCGGCGTCGGGTTGCGGGCGTGGAGCCCTATGAGAGCTCCACGGTGAAAGATTGCGGGGACGCGGCGCATGCGTGCACCACGCTTGACAGCTGGTAGCAGAGCGAGAGGTTGGCATAGGAAAAAGTTCGGATGGGATTGAATGCTTGTGAAGTGCAAACTACCCACCTAGGTCACCCATGCCATATTGGCGTGATCAAAATGCATTTCATAAATAATTCAAATCTTGGGTATGTCAGTGCCTATACTGCCATTCAATTTTTAGCATGTCGATGACAATTTGGAGCATTTTTATTGCGATGGCCGGGAGAATTTAAATTTAGTGCCTGCTGAAAATGGCAAATCGTGTCGCCGTGTGCGCCGGCACGTCCCGAGCCGTCAAGTTTTTCATTTTTGGCCACGGAACTAAGCGGCGCGGCGAGCGGGCGGCGCGGTGCCGGCAGACAGAGTGACGGCTCTACAAATTGGTAAGGCGTCGCGTGGCGGAGCGACGTTAGCTGTCGAACAATCGGGCAAGGGTTGCCACAATCTATAGACCATAGTTCAAAATATTGACATTGGTGAGTATATTATTTCAAGTGCAGCTAATTGCACTTATTACTATTGAACATGTACAATAAAAACAGTTCATGTTAAATATAATTAAAATAATATTTTTATGATTTTCAGGGGGGAACGGCAGAACGTCTAATATGCAGATCGTATAATGTCATATTTTAACAAAATTTTAAAACCATGTACAACGTATAATCGGCAGATCGTATAATTGTATACGTAGTGCATGAAGAAATTTAAAAAATAAAATTTCTTTTTTCTCCATGCATAATCTATAATAGTCACAACGTATAATATTATGATATTTATTTAACAAAAAAAGAAAACCATGCATATCATATAATCCAAAAACTTTTCATACGATAAGCGCCCTTATGAATATACTTTTCAAGCGTATACTCGCACGCGACTTTTCGACCGTCTCAATTAGCGTTGTAGCAAATTGTTAGTCTTGAACAAATATCGATTCGTACCAATTTCAGCCTTAAATGTATCGTTATTAGGGCGCTTTATGCAGTGCTTCTTGGCATATTATACGTTCTGCATGGTTTTCTTTTTTTGTGAATACATGTTAGGAATATTATACGTTGTGACTATTAGACGTTCTGCATGATGCAAAGAGTTGATTTTATTTTTAAACTCATGCACAACGTATAACATTATACGTTATAGGTTATTATAGGTAACATTGAGAAATAATTCAAATTTAAGGGGGCCCCCATACAAAAAACCTGATTTTTTTTTATTCAATTTTTTACGATGGTACGGAACCCTTCGTGTGTGAGTCCGAATCGCACTTGGCCGGTTTTCATAATTCCTTAAATTTTAGTTGCGAAAAATCACTTTTTCGCAACTAAGCGAATTTTAATACTGTTTATAACGGGAGATACAGTGTTATACACAGTGAAAGGCGAAAGTATGCGGTCCAAATCGTCGGCTCGGCGCGTGCGTGCAGCCAGCGTCACGTCTCTTCGAACACTGTCGAGTGGAGGCGGCGGCGCCCGAGTAAATCCGAGCGTCCACCCCTTTCGGCGGCAAGGATCGGGACGAAGTGTCTTGGTATGACGAGGGATATCGCTACATGTTTTAATTAATTTATCTCTTTCTCATACAAAACCATCTACATTTTTATATTTTGTTCGCATTGCAATTGTTTATCATCTCATGTAAAGGGTTTAAAAAAAACTTCAAATAAAAAAATAAGAACCGAGACAGATAAGAAAACAAATATAGATCACCTAAAGCATTTTTTTTTACATGTGCAATATATTTTTTGTTAACGTACTATTAAAATGCAAGGAAATCGACAGCCCTATGGAAGCTGTTTAATCCGCATGCATGGACGTAATTTGTCCAATGTCTGCGATCGTTCTGTAGGAATACCTATAAATCCGAATACGGTGACCTTTTGTGAACACTTTTACGATTTTGCAGCATATTTAAGTTGCCAGTCTTTACCAAACAAATGTACGGAAACTTTTATACTAGAATTGGTTAAAGAAAAACTACAATCTTAGTAAAGAAAAACATTTTCAAGTTACTGTCAGTTTCATATTCCAGTAGTCCCATTGAATTTCTTCCAGTACATGTTTTAAGAGGTGACTAAGGAGTGGGGAAGGATTAATTAATCTCGCCCGGGTTGGTGCAATCACATTAAATCAAAGATGGTTGAACCGGCAATGCAAACTTTCCGTGTTTTCCATCCAGTTCAATGTAGCCGTGTAGTGTATGGATCCCGGCACGGCGCTCACTTTCCATGCTAGGATAATAAGAGTGTGAGTGGAATTAGCCATCAATATTTAATTACACACAAAATCTAAATTAAATGAGCTTGACGGCATTATCAGGTTTACATAAAAATGCATTGATGCAATGAAAATGCAGATTTTCCTCATGTTCCTTTTTTCAATCAAATTGTACAAAACTAGCGAACATCGGTCAAAAAGGTCACATCGGGTCCCGCTACCGAAATTGTGTTAGACCAAAAATCCTTCTGCCCAAGCTCAATATATACTTCCATTGCTATAAATGAGAATTAAATACTTCTTCCGTAAGTGTCCCTTTTCAATTGATTCTGATTGAAACCGTCAGATCCCACATACGCACACTGTCGCATTCTCCGCCGGATCTTCGGTTACAATAATAACGTTTATCTACAAACTTTGGCTCTAACTAACATTCCCCCAAAATATACACCAGCAAGTTACTAGCTCCGTTAAATTAATAAGCCGTCCGGCTAGTTTGAGAGTTTTGCTCTACCCTGCCTCAATCAACGAACGGAAAGTTCACCTGAACCAAATATAAAACGATATTGTTTGATTAATGTATTATTTAAAACAAAATTTTCCAAGACATTCATTTGGCGAACATAAAAAACACTAAATTTGGTTGGAATACAAAAAATGGAGTTGTGCTCGTTCCTTCAAACCAAATATTCAAAGCATTAAACGAAATTTTTTTTTTTATAGTTTGATGAAAAAAAAGCACGACTTTTAAAATAAAAGTTATTTATTTTCATGTCTAGAATACCCGATAGAAGCAGACCTAGAAGACAAGAAGTGAAAAGAAATAAATTTAACCTAAACAGTAAAATTAAAACATTTAAATTAATAAACAACATGACCGGTGCCATTTCTGGCTCCTGAGCACCGATAAATGGTCTTAAGGTAGGTACCCAGCGATCAACTAATATCAATCTTGTTTCGCCCAATGATGTTTTGCTTATGCACATATGAGTAGTGATCCCATTGCTGTACCATCTAGCTATTTGCTAGAAACTGAAGTGATTATGTATGTATGTAGAATAGACCGTTAAGAAATGACACATTAATTTTTGGGCAGCTCGTAGCCTAGTCTCGTAGCGTAGCCTGGCCTAGCGTACCAGAGGCCTGGGTTCAATTCCTCGCCCCGATATACACCATTTTTCTTTCTCTTTCTGAGTTTGATAAGTCCATTTCGTCACGAATGCGAGCTGCTCCATGGTTCGGAATCCATGTAAAACTGTAGTTCCCCGCCCGGGTTGGCCACCGAAATTTTGTTTTCCCACGATGTTTTCCTTTACGGTGAAACATTCGTGTTACGTTTATGTTACACGTGCATAGAATTGAAATAACCAACGTTGGAAGATCGTGGAACCTTTGCAAGATGTTAGATTAGTGCAAGTGAATTATCTCCCCATGATTGAATCAGTCTGTGCGGTCTCGCCTTGAGTGCAGCAGCTGTTGGATACTGCGCAACTATCTCGACCGGACGAGCCGCCGCCCCCCGCCCCCCCCCCCCGCCGCGCCCCGGAGCGACGCGAGGTACCATTAGATAACCTTAAAAATTTTAGAAGCATTTTTGTTTTTTTTTTTATTATTAACAATGACAATGCCATCGACCCAAAGAGTTCAGCGAAGTCGCTCTCTTTCTACGCATCGATCAGAGATTTTTGTAGACATTACGATTTGGATCCAGCCTTGCAGTATATTCGTAAAACAGTTCTTTTAGCTGGACTATTTTTTCAATTAATGTGTCCTTGCTTCACGGTCGATTGTATAATCGACCGTGATATGTATGTATATACATATCACATTCCTTATGATTTTTATTTCACTTTTTTTTTTGTAACAGCCCAGCCAGCCAGCACTTGTTTTAAATTATTAAATTGTTTACTGTTTATTTCATACATTTTTTAAATATCTAAAGAGGTTTCGTTGGAATTTCTGATATCTTGATTATTTTGGGTTCCTGTCTCTCCAGTTCTCCCGGCCCTCAGCGGTACGGAACCACTGCTTTCCGCAGACGCACTTGATGTCGTCGTCCCACCGGGCGGGTGGTCTTACCACACTTCGTTTTCCTGTCCACGGCCGCCAGTGTAGGACACGGTTACTCCAACGGTCGTCGTCTGTACGGCTTTCGTGACCAGCCAACTGTCATTTGAGTTTAGACACCCGGTGTCCAATATCGACTACTTTGGTACGTCTGCGGATTGCCTCGTTACGCACCATATCGCGTAGCGATATTCCTAGTATAGCTCGTTTTATTGATTGCTCGCTGAGTAACTTTCAACCTTTGGACAACGGCGATCGTCGGAGTCCACTTTTCACACCCGTACGTCATAACCGGGAGGACGCATTGGTCATTTACATATATTCGGGTCTTTAAATTTTGCGCGAGGTCCAGACCTCAGAGGGAATTTAAGCTATCCGTAGGCTGCCCAACCCAGTTGAATCCGTCTGTCAACCTCCTTAGTCAGTCCTTGTCTACCAAGCCGCAGAATTTGATCGAGATATATCTAGTATAATACGTACTCTTTAACCTGTTCGATCACTTCTCCGTCGATTACGATTTGTCCTCCCGTCATTCCATCGGTCGCCATGACCTTGGTTTTGTCTCGGTTCATGTTCAGACCTACCTTTATCGATGCTTTATAAAAGTCTTCCAGCATAGTATAAAGCTGAACTCGGGAACTCGATGGAATAACAATGCCATCAGCGAAGGGAAGATGACTGAGGAAATCTCCATTAACGTTGATACCCAAGCGTCTTGAATACATCTTCCAATTAGTTGGTGAAGAGCTTGGGTGAGATCACATCCCCCTGCCTTACGCTTTAACCAAGGAGGATTGGTCGGGTATTTTCATGGAACCTCACAGTCATCGTTGCGGATCGATACTCATTTCGGAGTACCTCGTAGAGACGGTCTCCGATGTTTGTCCGACTCAAATTGTCATCTATTTTCAAACGACTAACGTTACACATTAACACAGTTCCATTGAAAGAAAATAAGCGAGCCTGCTTCTCTTAAATACGCGGATCGCAGTCGAGGTCTTCCTATATCTATCTCATAGCTTAGAAGCACCAACTCGTTCAGACGCCACCTCTGCCCGCATTCATAAACTTGATGGTAAAGTCAGTGTAAGAAAAGAAAGAAAAGAGGCAGAGGTGCCTAGTTTAAAGCGCGCTTACAAAGAAAACTTGAACTTTATACACTTAAAAAGTAAGATGAAATGGTGTATTTTATTAGCACATTCATATCACACCGCTCGCTTGGTTAAGCAGCGCAAGTTAATGAAGGGTAGTTTTCAATCTTTTGTCAACCTGCCTTTTCTGGCACCTAATTACTTTGGGAATATGGTCTTATCATAATGGTAGTTGTGTTAGCCATCCATGTCAAGTAAAAATCCACGCTAAAAGAGGGGTGTTATAAGTTTGATTTCCTTGTCGTTCCCTGTGTGTAAGGGTTTTTAAATTGATTTTGTTATTTTATGGATGACTGGTTGAAAGCTATATAGGTACATTATGTGCCACCGATATCGGACTGCCTACCATCCATGGGTTTGAGAAACCAGGGTCATGAATACACACTTTTTACTTAGGTCAGTCAGGTTTTTATTATTTAAAACAGAACACAATATCAGTCTGCAACACAACATGCAGATTTATTTAATGTGAAAAATTTCAGAAAAATATTTCTTTATTTGACTGACAAAACACGCACGAGCCATTGTATGGAACTCGAAGGCGTACGCCAGGCCCACACATAAATGGTGCCAGACGACTGCCATAGGCTTTAGAACTTTCACGAGGGCTGCGAAGACCATGCCTGCCGGCCGGGTGCTTCTACACACCATGTTTGAAGAACCCTAGGTGAAAGCAGCACACGTGCCAAGTTTCATGCTTTATGTGTAATCGGAAGCTAAGAATATTACAGAAAAACCTGCCAAGTGCGAGCCGAAGTCGCACACTAAGGGTTCCGCACCATCGTACAAGAATTGATATAAAAAGAACGTTAAATTTTTATTATTTTTTAATTTTTTATATTTGTTATTATAGCGGAAAAATTAATATGAAATGAAATGAAATGAAAATGAAATGAAATGAAAAAATACTTTATTTGCAGCCATACGGTACAAAAAGGCGGAAATTAATGCCATAATGCCATACACACTTTGTGGAAATTTCCGCTTCCTACTTGTTGCGGTTCATGAGATGCAAGCCCTGTGACAGACGTTAGGACGGACGGACGGACGGACGGAAGGACGGTCAGGGGAGGCTTAGTAATAGGGTTCCGTTGGTACCCTTTGTGGACGGAACCCTAAAAAGTGGACAATTTGAATGCTGACAGATTTATTAAAAAATTGTGATTAATTACGACAGTAAATGCAAAGGTTTTCATGCGTGTGTTCATGTATTCAATACATGGATAAAATGTATGTTATTTTGTTTTCTTTACCAATAAATCCAATCTATCTATCTACTTTTTTTAAGTTGCGCACAGCACCAAGAACTTGAGTTGAGATAGTCGGTAATTTTATTTGACCCAGTGACACAATAACGCGAGATGGGGAAGAATGTCCTTTCAAGACATGAGGAACAAAAGGAGAACCGCTCGCTATTCACTTGCCTTTCTAGGCCATGAGACCGACTCTGTGGTCAGTATTTCTAATTTGATGAAAGAAATAAATTGTATATAAATTATCATAATAATATTTATAAATTTAAAACATGTTTAACTAAAACAAGGTATTTGGTTTAAACTATAGAATTAGCTGAATATAACACTGTTAGAACAAATAAATCAGGTCTAGGTGCTGAGTATTTTTATTTCGTTGATTTCAATTCGTTGATTCTGGAGGTGTTTTTCTGCGAGAAGAATTCATACCTTCTCACACTCGATGTAAATGCACTATGTAAAACACAATCAATTTATTATGCAACTGGAGATAGATAGCTAATACCGTGGGGATATTACCCCAACACATTACATTCCTGTAGGAATCAGGGGCCATGCCAGGAGTTTATAAGCACGGCAAACTCGAACTGGATTGAACAAAACGTAACATTTATCAATGCCCTGCCACCGACTTTTAATCGAATTCGAAGTTACCATTCCGTGCGGGCTTAATCTTAACAACTAGTAGGGGATTTGACATGGATTCCGAACCATGGAACACCCCGCTTTCGTGACGAAATGTATGTACCCAATTTAAAAAGATAAGAAACAGCCATGAACGGGACTGGGATTTAATCAATGACCTCGGGCATGGAAGGCAAGTCCCTACGCCCCAGAGATACGAGCTGTTACGTAGGTTACGAGATAAGAGCTGTGACCTAGACGCATCAGCGAAAGCTGCTAGTCTACTAAAAATAAATAACATGGATAGTAATAATATTTATTTGGTATAAAAATTTAAAACATGTTGAGAATGGATAGTTTCATGCTTCTTTTGAATCATCCGGAATGCATAATCTAGGAACCCGTTAAGTTTACTACCAGTTTCTTTATTTTCCTATAATCGACTGTCCTACTTCAAGTCGACGCGTTGTATCGTATTTAAAATTGTATATGTAATGTAAATATACTTTTTTCGTATTAATCAAGTACATGGCTTTTTTCAACGAAAGTGAAATGTAGGTATGAAGCAAGGACACATACATTAAAGAAAGAGCCCTTCACAAATTCGACGAATTGGCAAAACATACATTGGTACGCAATACCCACGTGGTATGTTTTGCTGTTTCGGGTCCAGACTTGCAGTATATAAATATATCAAGCAGTTATTTTTACAGGGCTTTTTCATTCAGTTTTTTTATGATTTGAATCAAACATTATGATCGGATGGCTCTGTATTCGGTTTAAATATTTATCACTTAGAAGAATTATCGGAAAATTAAAAAATAGGCCTATTTTGTTTTTTTTTTCTATCAATCAAAATTTGTGCTGTTGAAGCAAAAATCAGTCATTACATGCGGATATACTTGAAGTTATATAATATTAAGTTTGAGATTGATAAGGCAAGAACTCTATGAGAAGTTAAAGAATAAATACGTGTCATATGGAACCGCTTGGAATATGCGAGCTTCTCTCGGTCTATTCCGTTTCCAACTGAGTGCGGATTATTATCGGCACTCTTCCCTGCCTAATCGGCCGTGTAATAAACATATCCCCGTCCTATTCGACAATCCTATTATTTATTGTCTTTTTTCTGTTCGCATTTGCTTTGGGCGAAAGTTAGTACACAATTTGGTTCGGATCAACAAATTGGATTTGATATGACACGAACGGAATTTATTTTGCTTTCTGCACGAAGAAATCTAATGGATCACATGCGGACTCAATTGACGTAAATATCCTGCAGAAAAGAAAATATGTGTTGTATTTCCTTTGTCTGCTCGCATGTCTGGACTCGTTTGGTGGAACCGTCATTACGGACAGCACGCCGCCCTTATTAATACGAGAAAGTCAAAGGTTTAAAACGATTTTTTCTCGTTTATATATAAATATATAATATTTTTTCGATAATATTAAACCGAATTTCGTCTTACGGATTTTTTAAAGTACGTAAACGCATTAAATAATATAAGAAAATGCTGTGATTAAAATGTATTTGTATATTAGTAATGAAATCGTCTTATGGTTACGAATTGTATTTATCAAATTCTCTGTTAAAATTAAGGTGTGTTTAGGGATTTGATTAGGGCTGGTAAATTCTAAGGTGCAAGGATTGTAATAGATAATTTTAACGGTGCTATTCGTGTAAAACAATCTTAATAATATTGTTTAATAATAATTTGATCATTTATGTCTATATTTGGAGATATGAATATTGATTTGCTTCACGTGGTCCAAGTCGCGCCATCATGCAATGTATTTCAATAGGCGTCCAACGCACTCGCATATGTCGGCAGTACTGGCGACTACTATAACTTGGCACTCGTGTATGGAGACTTTGACTTTGTGAACTATCCCCAGGCTGGTATCTTAAGAAGTCAATGGACCATCCGATCAAACCATCTCTGCTAAATCTTGTTCTCTACACACAAGCGAAATATTTCATAGGATATTGCGAATATGTTTTCTCAGACATTGCGAATAAAAATACGCTCCTTAAAATATAGCTCGTAATACAATATTTTCTTTGATGTAATTGGACATGAATGGCTAAAACTTACCTATTCTGAGGATATTAGCCCAATGCACTTCTTAGGAATAAGGTGCCATGTCAGGACCTTCTTTATTTATATTGTGTGTATTTATGATTACTGTAGCATTAATTCGGACATCAGAATGAATATAATAAATAAATACTTAAATTGTTTAACGATATTCATTCTGTAGATAGAAATAATATTAATAACAAGGATTGTGGGTTTTTGTGTTTGTTAAAGAGACAGCACCATAACCAATGAGATAACTTTAGCAATAAAACATAAAAATGCAAAAAAAACTGTTCAGATTCAGCCCAAATTATGTTAGTGAAGAGCTTAAGTAGAATATCATTTATTTAAATTAACAAATTGCATGCTGTGACTGTACCCCCTACATACTCTTTAATAATCATTTCTCATTTCTTTAATAATCATACACTTCATCGATTAAGGGCGCTTCTTTGACCTGTACAAAAAAAAAAATTACCTTACGAAAGTACAAGGCGTGGTATGAGGTCTTAGAATGAATTATAAATTCCTTTATCAATTCATCCCTCCGTTTTCTCTAGTCTTATTAGTGGTTAGCTTGATTGCAAAGGAAAATTAAGCGCTTAGTCGGCGAGGGTAAACATGAAAAAAGCTGCAACGCTTACACATAAACGAGGTATAAGTAAACACAGCGAAATTAGGCTGTAAATGCGCGAAATTCCGCCCGCCCAATTATAGGAAGGGCGGGTCGGCCTGGGCGGCGGCGGCGAGCGGGGCCGACCGTCGACCAACAGCGACCGTATTCTGTTACTTCACGCCGCTATTTTTTAAGTTCACTAACATGAAATTTTGAGTTTTTATTTTAAGAAAATATTTTTTTAATATTATTATTAAAATGTTTTCGGATAGACAATGTTACAAATCGCTTACATGTTTAAGTCGACGTTTCGTCCACCGCATTGTAGACTTCTTCAGGACTCGCGGCGCGACCTGGAGGACTTCCGACACGTCGTCCAGTCAGAAGTCAACTGCAGGACGCCGGCTGTGAAGATTTTAGCTGTGATTCCAGCCGCCAATGAGGGTAGTTCCACAGTACATTGCTCAGCGATGAATTTGTCCGTTCAAACGATGCTTACGGTGTCCCTACTCGATGGTATCGGCAACTCAAGCCTCGTAGTTCTATGTTGCGCGAGACCACGACGGTGAAAGTTTCATGCTGTCATCTCTGTTTGTGATGCCTTGATATCTAAATGGATTCTCGGACCAAGCGTGGGATGTAGTGCCGTTCTACTGCAATTGTTTCAACTTGGTCAAAACGAATCCAATGAATTCTTCCACTGTTCAAGGCATGTTCACAGATTGCTGACTTGTGATACTCATTATTTTTCACCGCCTTGATATTCTCTGCTACTCTTGTTTGCGAGCTCCGTTTGGTTTGGCCAATGTGGCTCTTCCCACAGCTACATGGTATTTTGTAGACTACTGGAGCCTGTAGCGGGATCTTGTCTTTTACTGACCTCAGTATGGCAGATACTTTGGTTAGTGAAGAATACCTTGATACCTATTCTACTATCTATCCGAAAACATTTTAATAATAACGTGTAACAACAATAAAAGTCTAAATAAACATATTTTTTTAATATTTAAAGGGGGCTCACGAATTAAAAAAAAAACAAACATCTAATTTATTGACTGTTTATGTCATAAGTACATTGATAGATTTTGTTAATAATGAATAGTCGTATTCAGAGAGAACCTGTCAAAACTTAGTACGAGATTAGCACCGGACTAACCGTACAAAAACCGGGTTAGTCCGGCGTATTAAAGTTAGTCCGCCCACTCTGAAGGTTTTTGTTTATTTTCATTTGCTGTGGGCCTCATTAGACTTATTACATCGCTGAGACGTCTGTTTTGTTGGAAACGCAAAATTCATCTTTGGCTTGGAGTCTCTGGCCCACAAGCGATTTGAAGGGTCACCCAGTGTATTATAATACACTGGGTGACCTATAATTATAGGTCCTACGGGAAACGTTAGAAATTTACAGGTTTAAGAGCCTATTTTGTAATAGCCTGATAAATTAGTTAGATAACTATTCGATGAATTTATTTTCGCCTCTGCTTATCCTATCTCTTAGCAAAAGAAAAATTTCCTATCAGACTGATAAGTTATATCTGAGGATTAAAAAAAAATATTGGTACTTGCAAAGAAAAAAAAACCATATTTAAAGAATTAACATATTTTCGTCTTGATCATACGGAATCAAGTTGTTGGTGCATATTCGTACAGTAGAGCGTTTGGGCTATATTACTCTATTCGTAAAATTACCCCGCCTACCCTATTGTTACTGCTGTCTTTGTAGGTAGATAGACATTTTAGATGTTTTGTTGAATGTGTTGGTTTTATACCTTAGGAAGGTACCATTAAAAACATTTTCCTATAGCCTTCGGCAAAGCCTTTTCTTTATTTATTTTATTAGTCCGTTCACCTAACCATTAGAGAGCGTTATTGCTCGTTAGTCACCTTCGTAGATGTTTTAAATTACATATAACGCCCGAAACCTTAACTAAGAAGGAAAATAAAACCCCTGCACACAAAAAAAATCCAACCAAATCTTCTGCATATGCTCAGATTATATTTTTAAACTAGCTGCGGTACCCGGCTCCGGCCGGGTCAATGTCGTGTTGGATTGATTTCGGTCTGAATTGTTTCCTGGATAAAAAGTAACCCACCAAAAGGCTGGTCCAGGACTATGTATCCATCTACCAAATTTAATCAAAATCGTTTGAACCGATATGGCGTGATTTTAATGATAAAAATCGACATATTCCCATTTAGAGCTTGGTAAACATTTGGGAGCGAATTTTAAAAGAATGTGCCGCCAGACCTTTACTGCACTGGCACTGCTACATAGAAATTGGTACAAAACTAACAAAGGCGGGATTAACCCTACCACCTTCCTTACTTTTACAAAGTTTTATGAGGAATACGAACCACAGCCACCTTCAACATCGAAAACGGTAACCCATCCGGAATCTAACTGCGCCCAGAGTTTGCTATACGTTGATAACTACGCAAATAAATCGGGCGAGTGGTTCGAAGTTATCGCTTTACATTATATCGTGGAACTTTCTGTAGGCTTTTTTAACACCTACAATTTTCAAGTACATAGTTTTCATTTTTCTCTTAATGTTTGTGTTAAATATTTAAAAATTACTTACGCAATCCTTGCTCGTTGATCGCTCCTTATATTAATGAAAAACTTATCAAAAATTCCGTTGCGTTGCTTAGAAGAAGTAAACGAAGAAATAAAGGCAGATAGTGATTACCCCCCCAAGCCGCCGCCTCGGGGCATTTCGGTTTGTATGACAGCTACATCTTAACGTAAGCGGAACTGAATTATATGTAGCCTATCCTGTGTCCCGTGTATTTACATATACGTGTAGTAAGTTTCATCGATTTCAAATGATCGGTTTAAGAGTTATGGACGAACATACATACAGAACTGATTTCTAAAAATCATCAATTTTGTCTTAGTATCATACATAAAGTCTACAAACGAAGTATCTTAGAAAACAAAGCAACTTACTCCATGAACGCCCCTTACAGATTTATTATTAGTATAGATCTGAGTATTCAACCTAATATTGTGTTTCGCTTTTATTGAACGATGCGTTATGAGAACCGTTTCGGTATATTTACAGCAACACGGTGAAAATGTGAGAACGTATGTGATATGTTACCAAACCGTTGTGCCAAATGTCACAAAACATTTGCTCTTTTAGCCGAATCGTTTTTTAAATCGTGGATGCAGGCTGTGGTTTCCATGTTAATTCATTGAATATTGCGGAAAACAATATTAATGAGATCAATAAACTGTGTTGCAGTTACGCTGAGCTGTGTGACGGCGGTCTGGGGCGCTTCACCGGTGGCGCGGCGCGCCTGCACGTGCGTGCGAACGCCGTGCCGTGTACTGCCGCGCGCGACCCATGCCGTACGCGCTCCGCGAGCGCGTCGACGCCGAGTTGGACGCGATGCTGCGCGCCGGCTTCCTTGTTTCCTTTATTTCACTAACAGTAAATAATTTGAAATGAAATTGAACAACATTACATATTTTTCTTAAAAATACTTCTGCATATTTTATCAAACAGCTTTTCGTAATGAAGTTAAAAAAAAAAACTTTGTGCTTTAACTAAATCCTACACAGATAACTGGTATCAATTTATTCTCGAATATTGCCATTAAGAATTTTTAAATGATTACTAGAGAATATATAACCACAAATACCCAAAATATATTTATTTCACGAAACACAGAATACATGGTATTGGTACGAGTACCGAGCAGCGCCAGCGTCTATGCGCAACTAACTTTATCAAAGCTGGAGTCCGTGTAGAGTTCCCAAAATAGAATGAATGGGAGCTCTGTTCAGATATTGAGCCCTTACATTCGGCCATCCTGAGTATCTGCTCGTCCCGAGCAGTCTTTACTTTCACACTGAAAATGCACACTTCAATCACTTTTAAAGTCTGATTGATATCAAGCGATCACTTTCAGGAAATGTTCTACTGCTTGGCAGTTGTATCACATAATCACCGTATAGAATAAAATTGTCTATCATTTTAGATGAGGACCACCTGCAGACCGCTCGCCTCCTTTAGGATGTTCCGACCCATACAATGTTTTTTTAGACAGAACGCAAAAAGTATTGCACTTTAAGGTGGCACGGTACAAAACCGTGCTGTTGCGCTCTGGGACCTTCTCTGTTACAAAGAATAATACAGGCTCCGTGATGAGGAAGATGCAACATGTCCACAAAAAAGACAATGTGCATAGTGTATGATTTGGTAAGATTTACGAAAAATTTTATTTCAAAACGACTTATCGCTAAAAGTAAACCACGACCGCTGCAAACAAAAATGTAACAAAAACCAAATAGATTATAAATCTTGATTTAATAAGCTATGTCTGATGACTAATCTTTTTAAGATGTTCTTACTGTATCATTGCGTAATCCACCTCCAAAGTTATTGCATAAAACGCGCGAAAAATTCGAACTTTCGGACCTTATAACTTAGAAACCAAACACAATTTTACAATGCCAATGGTCATCAGACATCTAGTTCGATCAAATAAAGCTATTTTGAGCAATATTTTGGATCTGTGACAAGAAATATGGGCGTGATCTTCTTTCCCCTTTTGTATGGGGAGATGAGCGGGATGGGCCGCCTTAAAAAATATTAAATTTAGCCATAGTAGATGCAGCGAAAACATATTCACAATTTCAGGTTTAATGGTTTCGTTGTAATTGCCGATTAGAAGTTTCACACCGTTAGATGGCGCTGTTAAATAAAAATCGAATTAAAATAAATTGTAACAAAACCAATAATCCTGAAATTGTGAAATTGTTTTCGCTGCAAGTAATATGACTATATTAAACTTTTATTATTAATTCGTGGCTTAAAGTGCAATACTTGCAATGTGCAATGTGTGCAAACAAGTTTATATGGGGGGGAAAAGCCTTAAGCGTGCACATGCTTTTTGCCCGTGGTTTTCCAGTCCTTAATATCCTTTAATCTTTCATTATGTAAAATATATTCAAATCATTTAAAACATGTTGTATTTGCCAAATACATTATGAAGATTTTTCTGTCTGTCTGACGAGCTCTATCTTGGCAACAGTGCTGTCGGAAGAAACCTATTTCATAAACTCTTCTCAGTGACCTTGTATTTTCTAATTCAATGTGATCGTGCCTAGCGGCTTTAGTCGCGCTACTCAATCAAAACGAATGCTAACGCTGAGGGAAATGTGCTGAGAGGGTGTAATAGGCTATGAAAAAAGCTAGATTACTCAAAAATAGGACTCATTCGGAGTGCCGAAAAAAGGGAAGGAACGAGGTCCAACATTAGTCAACCGCGATACAGAATCTAAGTCCGATAATTCTGTGCTTGTTTATAAACACAAAAGCTCCAAACATGCAATAGTTACAGATTCTCCAAAAGGGGCATAATAAATAATAAAAAATATTAAATATACTTGTTCGTTTGTGCCTGCACAAGAATCCTGCTGTTTAATATCAAGGTAATTTTCCAGTCATTTTAGCGAAACAGTTTGTCCCTCGTGTGTTATTAATTGGGTTTACAACTTTGCCAAGAATTCTTGAACGGTGCCCCTTCGCAGTTGCTAGAATATAGTCACGTTTACGTCGCGTGTCTACAGTTACTTTATATTTATGTGGTAATTAAGAAAGCTTCTTTGCAGTTTTGGAGCTTTAAGTCTCTGCCTGGACTACCTGCTGTGCCGAGGCGATGAGGTTAAAAAAACGCATTCACAATTAAAAACTTTTTGTGGATTGTATATTAAATTTCGTTAGAGCACTGGGCGAACTAACTTTTCGACACGATTTCGCATCGAGTTTGCGCAGCGCGTAAAAATAACAAAGAGCTCCCGATTGTGAATCAACTTTGAATTGAACAACAATGGACTGCGTGTATTCAGGGGGAAATATTGGTCGTCGTTTGCGCTATAAATTGGTATCATTTTAATCCAGTCACATAGTCCTGATCTGAAAAATACATATAGAAAGAAGAAACAGGTAGCTGACGAGCTTATGTAAATAATTGCATTAAGGATAGCAGCAAATGAAAACATTCGTCGATATGTTCGATTTACAGCTGAGAACTTCGAAATATCCGTGATTTCGAATAAAATTAAACCCAGCTGCGTTACCCGGTTCTACCCAGGTCAATTTTGAGAAGTTTTGACGTGAATATGTCTTCAAATCTGTTTTAATACTGGGAGGCAGTTCAGAAAACTGATTATAAGAAAATCAGAGGTTATAGTTTGGTGTTGCAGCCACATATATCTTCATCATGTTAATATATGCAGTTTCTACCTTTTTCACGCCATAAATATGGCTGCAGGATTTTTATGAACGCTGAATATTTTTGTATACATCATTAAATGTGCCCAAATTTAGCTTTTTTGCATTATGTTCAAATAAATATATTGGGCGTATTTTTAACAACACTTAGGGTCTTTTTCACCTACTGCTGATTAGCTTAGTCGCTACATGTTAAGGGCCTTTCTTAGCAGCTTGCTATCAATACCAGTAAAAGATAATCAGCACTTTAGTTATAAAGGCCCTTTAAGTGTTGATTGAAAGGCTTAGCCTGGTTTTCACCAAGTGCTGATTTATTTTAATTATGTATCTTGTACTGTTATTGATTTTGCAATCTGCTAAGAAAGGCCCTCAACATGTGGCCATTAAGCTAATCAGCAGTAGGTGAAAAAGGCCCTAAGAGTGCTGTCTTGTGTCCTAAAGGATAAAAATCAATGTATGTAAACATTACGTAAGTAATTGTTATCTGAATAATCCAATTCACGGGCTTTTTCAGGTACAATCAACAAATGACTTCAGTGGAATAAAAAAAATATCACCTTGCGACAAACTAACCTATCATAATATGTTTCTAAAAGGCACTTCAGTCGATTGCGCTCCGGGACATTATAAACACATTAGCATTTGGTTCGTGGTGTTAGTTTCCGGCGAGAATATCTGATCGAAGTTTAGTTCCATTGCATTTCTTCAAAATACATGTGGCGAGAGCAAAATATCTTACTCAGATGTTAGGACTGTGATTCAAAGAGAAAGGTAGCATTTAGTATACGAATGTAAAAGACGTCAAATCACTTTCCTACTTACAGTGTATTGATGGTAAGTGTATTTGTTATTTTGTCCTTCTTTCAACAAATCGACATATTTTTGGGCATAAAGATTATGGGCCGGAGAGAGAGCTTCAGTAAAGTTTCATCACGGAAAAGAAACGTTTCGAGCAGAATCGAATACCACAGCTAGTGCTCGGTAATTTTCAGTCAATGTGAAAAATGTCCATAACAGCGAGCTTGGAAGGACGAAACTGGCAGTTATAACTAATTCGTGTGGCGGCAGCGTAGTCCCGAGTTGGTGAAAACATTCTCACGCGTTTGAATGTGCTTCAAGTCAATTCATACCCACACGAACTCTCCAATACGTATGCGGCTATGTTTGCATGTGGTATGTGGTTATGTTGGGTTGATAGTTTTTGAAAATAAGAGATTTTTGAAAATCAAAGTCGACTCAAATGAAAGCATAAAGAACATGTTCTTTTTTTAGGGTTCCGTACCCAAAGGGTGAAAACGGAACCCTATTACTAAGCCTCAGCTGTCCGTCCGTCCGTCCGTCCGTCCGTCCGTCCGTCCGTCCGTCCGTCTGTCACAAGGCTGTATCTCACGAACCGTAATAGGTAGGCAGCTGAAATTTTCACAGACTGTGTATTTATTTTGCCGCTATAACAACAAATAAGTAAACTCATAAAATAATAAAAATTAAAGGGTCCCCATACAAAAAATGTGATTTTTTGGTGTCGATGGTACGGAACCCTTCGTGTGCGAGTCCGACTCGCACTTGGCCGGTTTTTTGTGGTTGACCCATGTCTATTTTGAAGAACTAAAAACGAAAACCCAGGCTTTCACATTTCCTTTAAAGTTCTCGTACATTTTATGTGTTGCAGAACTACCGTTTTGGTGAACAGAACAGAAAATAAAAAAAAACATTGGATCGTTTCAACGATCGTGCACTAATTCATATTTTATTTACCGTTTTAAAACCACATATAGGCGAATTATGAATGTAAATATTGAGCCCAGAAGCTTACGTGCTCTACACAATCTACATACGCGCAGATTATTTTTTATACGAGATTAATAAAATACGCTGCCCGTGGATCTAAATTTGCATGGAAACAATTTCGTGTTCGGTCGATGGCACACCGCGGGAAGCGGGATGGGCGGCGGCGGGGTGAGGAAGGGGCGCGGGCGGAGGGTACACTCCGCCAGCGAACACACGCACGGAGTCGCAGTAACGAGTGAATTATAATTCCTATTTCGTAGTAATTGACCACTGACATGCCATTGAGTGGCCGGTGTCGATTTCTTCCAGGCGCCATATTGGACGTTAATCGATGCTAGTGAGAGTTTGAGAGTTTGCAACATTGGGCCGAAATGACTGAACACCGACGACAAGCATATAGAAGCGAATTATGTTGTTTGTTTATCGTTTATTCTGGTGTCTTTCCAAGTTATATACTCCTCAAGAGGTGTCTTTGAGAGCGGCGCGTCTTTCGTTGTTGTAAGTTATTGAAAAAAGGGTTTCATGAATCCATTTTAATTAACTATGTATTCATTCTCCGCACATCTATAAAACACACACAGAAGAGCGATCTCCTCTCCTACTCTCCCTAGTTTTGCTTGGAAGTTACGTAGTATATGTAGTCAGCTCCATCTATTATAGAACATGCTAAATAGTGTATGTCTATTGTTCATTGCCTTGTTGAAACATAGCAGTTCATTTTTATGAAGCCTGACATTGATGGCTAATACACAACTAGAGTTGCTATTAGCTCAATACACTATATTCCCTAAGGAAACAGGTGTCATGCAAGGGTCTTCCCTTTATGAGCACGACTACACAGAACTGGATAAAAATCACGGAAAATATTGCAAAAACCGATTGCCTGATATTTTGTAGATAGAACGGTGTTGTTGCAAATGATTAATAAACTAAGTTTAACGTGACTGTACCACATTTCGAATCCGGCCAGAAACTATCACCACAGAAGAGTATAGTATGACCTACATGGTAGTACAGATATCGTGCATGTATACCACCCTCCCATCCAGCCGCAGTGCCTCCCCCGCGCCTCCTCCCCCGCAGTCGACGCACCCCCCCCGCCAATCCCCCCGCGGCCGCCGTGCGTGCGGAATCACCCGTAAGCGCCCCATTACGACACATTAAAAAGGCTTTTTTATAAATAAATATGAGCGATATTAAAGCCATTCGGAGTGGCTATTGAAAGTTCACGCGTGTTACTAATAACCCCAGCCTCAAAGAAATTTGAAGTGAAATATGTGGCCTAATTCTGATTCCTATTTGAAAGATTCTTCAGACTTGTTTTCAGACTTGAATGGAAAATGTATTTAAGGCTTATGTTACGATACAAAACATTCATATAAAACTGTATTAACACCTACAAAATATTTCGAAATTTCACAAGAGAATCCTTCGAAAATATAGTTTGTTTATGTTTTGAATGAAAAATATTGTTCGTTGGAAACATATTCGGTTCGAATATCAAATATATCTATACTAATAATAAATCTGTAAGAGGTGTCATGGAGTAAGTTTCTTTGTTTTCTAAGATACTTCGTTTGCAGACTTTATGTATGTATGTATGTATGTTCCTCCATAACTCTTAAACAGATCATCCGAATTCGATGAAACTTACTACAAGTATATGTAAGTACACGGGAAAGGCTATATATTATTCAGTTCCGCTAACGTTAAAATGTAACTGTCATGCAAACCGAAATGTCCCGAGCCGGCGGCTTGTGGGGTAATCACTATCTGCCTTTTTTTCTTCGTTTACTTCTTCTAAGCCACCCAACGGACTTTTTGATATGATTTTCATTAATATAAGGAGCGATCAACGACTAAGGCCCGGTTGCACGTACCGTCGTGCACATCAACATCACCGTCAACGTATGATTAAGGACTGATCAGTCAAAATTTGCGTTGCACGAAACATCAACATTACGTTGATCGATGATGTTAACCGCTAATCGTAAACACTCCCGACCCATTGATCACCGTCAAAACCACGATCAAATAATAATTCAAAGTATCAAAAGTTACTATTTTTATATTTTTGCAGTCTTATTGGACCTTAAATAATAGGCAAACGTCGCGATTAATGGAATAAAATGCTTTGTTTTTCATAATTATTAGCCTGGCACTCGGTTCCACGGATTAAAAATTTCGGCGCCAAATCTATGTAATCTGTGGTGCTACCAACAGCTGATAGCAAGCCGACATATTGGGCGCTAGTAGCGCCACCCCGCGGCTCCAAGAGCAACTGTTTTGTTTGTTTGTACTAATGATTGACGCTAGATGGTGCTTCAATTGTTCCTGTCTCTTTCTGATAATATACTGTGGAAGAAGGACAGTACTATGTCAGCTCAGGCGGTGCTGAGAGTTGCCATACAGCAAACATTTTTGTCGATTGTTTCGAGGGACTATTTGTGGTCTGACGGCTGGCAAGCTAACTTTGACGAAAATATGCTACGTGCAACTCAAATTTATATGATGGGCGATTAGCTGTCACATCATCGTCAAATGTAATCTTTAACGGATAACATTTTACGAGGCGTCGTGCACTCGGCCCTAAGGATTGCGTATGTAATTTTTAAATATTTAATACAAACCTTAAGAGAAAAAAAAAAAGAAAACTACATATGTACTTGAAAATTGTAGGTGTAGAGCGATAACTTCGAACCACTCGCCCGATTTATTTGTGTATTTTATCAACGTATAGCAACTCTGGGCGCAGTCAGATTCCGGATGGGTTACCTTTTTCGATGTTGAAGGCGGCTGTGGTTAGTATTCCTCATAAAACTTTGTAAAAGTAAGGAAGGTGGTAGGGTTAATCCCGCCTTTGTTGGTTTTGCATCAATTCTATGTAGCAGTGCCAGTGCAGTAAGGGTCTGACGGCACATGCTTTTAAAATAATTAAATTTGGTAGATGGACACATAGTCCTGGACAAGCCTTTTTATCCAGGAAATAATTCAGACCAAAATCAATCCAACACTACATTGACCCGAGCGGAGCCGGGTACCGCAGCTAGTCTACAATGTTTTGTTTAGCTTTATAATGCTTACTACTTGTAAGAAATGACATGAAAAGAGCAAAGTTTGTGCTATGGAAACAGAAATCATTCTTTTAGTGCAAATATTTATTTTATTTTATTCGGGAAATAAACAGTTTTCACAAATAAACATAGTAGAAAGCATAAAGAAAATGACATCAGAAGAATATCAGAAGCTATATAATAATCTATTTGAGCTTGCCAAGTTAACTACTCTCTGAGAAATTAACGAATAAGTGTCAGCTATCGTAAATAAGTGTTTTGGATAATATGGGTATTGGACCTTGTGCTTTCGTACCCAAAGGGTGAAAACGGAACCCTATTACTAAGCCTCCGCTGTCCGTCCGTCCGTCCGTCTGTCACAGGGCTGTATCTCATGAACCGTAATAGGTAGGCAGCTGAATTTTTCGCAGATTATGTATTTATTTTGCCTCTATAACAAGAAATAGGTAAGATTAAAAATAATAAAAATTAAATGGGGGGCCCATACAAAAAATGTGTTTTTTTTTGTTAATCTTGTACTATGGTACGGAACCCTTCGTGTGCGAGTCCGACTCGCACTTGGCCGGTTTTTTGGACTTTATGATGCGTCCCCTAGCGCAGTATAAATGCAAATTGCTTATTTCCCCTTTTCACATTAACTGTCCCATAAGTATGTATGTATATTAAGGCGAACATCATCATGATTATATACCTTAATATACAGCATTAAACTTCTTTCGTTTTCTGTATAGGTAATGTATTGAATTGTTTTATTTCTTTCATAGGTAGGTAACCTACACTTGAACATGTCAAAACGATTTTTTTATGCCACCTGACATGGGTGGTTAATACCACGCAACTACCGTTATGATATTAGCCCAATACACCACAATCCCGATGGAATTAGGTGCTATGCCAGGACCTTCCCTTTATGAGCACGGCTACATTGAACTGGATAGAAAACTCGGACAATTTATCATTGCCGCTTCGACCGTATTTTCATCCAATGCGATGGTACCAACCCGGGCGGGCTTAAACCCCTTCCACCTTGTAGGGGAAGGGGACCTGCAGTTTTACATGGATGCCGAACCATGGAGCAGCTCGTATTCGTGACGAAATGCACTTATCGAACTCAGAAAGAGAAAGAAAGTGGTGCATGTCGGGGCGAGGATTTGAACCCAGACCTCTGGTACGCCAGGCAAGTCCCCACCGAGGTCCCCACGCCGCTCAACGATATGAATGAATGAATGATTTATTGCATAAAGAAGTTACATATTTCAGGATACTAATTAAATAAATAAAGTGCAGAAAAAAAATTACACTTGTTTCCATGAGTGACTTACAGATGGCATGCATGATAATAAATAAATAAGACACATTTATCGGTCACTGTGCATCACACACGCTAACAGTTCTATAGGAACCTAAACAATAAGATAAATAAGTACCTTTGGGTGAGCAGGGCCACCTAAACTGGCCTAACGGCTGTACCATAGGTGGCACCTTCGTGCTCGCTTAACTGGCTTGTTCTATTTTCATCCCTATAAGAACTGACAAACATACTTTTCCAGACACAAAATAAGGTTTACACCAAATAAAACGTAATAACTTAATCCCTACCACTGCTCAAAAGAAAAAAGTGAAGAACGTTAAAAAATATGAAAAAAAAATTAAATCTTTCGAACTTAACCTAATCTAGCTAATGTCAACCAATGACATCATCACTCTGAATGTGCTACGTTATCCAAGTCGCCCGGGCAAGCCAATTTCACTGACTTTCTCTCTGTAAATCTGTTTCGCAATTCTTTCGTCGCTCATTCAATACATGCCACCTCGACATCCTCGTCATTAAGTCTTCTTTTGGTTAGCATAACTCTCTCACCCGACTATTGAAGAAGTGGTCCTGAAAACTCACTCCTCACTTTCCGCAGAGAACGCATTTTACAGCATTCATTGCACGTTCGTGCCTCTACTCCCATACCCAAGTCTTCCTGACATCCATAACACACTCGTCGATGTAACACACCGCTATGAAAAAATAGCTAAAATCCCAAATTTAGACGTAGACTGTATCTAGGGTCAGCAATAAATCCTTCCATATCCCACCTAAACTTACAAATGCTTACAAGCAGTCGACAGAACCGACAGAGGGCACGGTTTCTTCACACCGTCAGACCTCATGTGGTCAGACTCCGGGCGATGAAGAGGCGAATGTGTTTGACCGGGTCGAATGATATACATCACAGAGGGCGCCACAGACCGATTATTTACATGAGAATAGAGCTGTAACTAGTGGCTAGCCGCGCGGGCGGTCGGGGGGCCGTGGGGGAGGGGAAGTGCGAATGCCTCAATCATAAATCTAACCTCTGGCACAGTTTGTACCAGATTATTCACACTGGACCTTATGCTGTCAGTGAGATCGCGGGCCCGACGTGAAGAGCCCATTGTGTTGACGCTTAGCCCGTTATGACAGACTTCGTAGGCAAAAAGTTTTCCGCCCACCTCATATGTGATTTATCGTGAAGCAGCAGTTAGACATCGTTTGTTTTGAGTATGCTTAAGTCGAAGTCCTGTCCACTAGGCCGTAATTTTTTTTTTGTCGACTAATAATAATGACGGCTGACTGGTCAGTGCTGATAAATTAAAGTCAGAATGTTCAAAATGTATATGTAGCCTTAACTTGGGATCTATTACCTACCTACTGCGGAAGAATACGTGGATCACTTTATACACGCTCTAAATTTAAATATGGAAAGCATCAAGGAAAATGATCCTTACCCCGAATGGACCCCCAGACTTATGTAACTCTCAGGTGACTTTATTTATTTAATGTGCAACATTTCAGAAACATATTTCTTATTTTGACTGAAAAAACAGGTACGCTCCTCTTAAACGGTTGTAAAATTATCTACAGTAATTATTTCTACATTTCATTAGAAATAGCGGTGCGGTCAGCGGTTACCGTCTACGTTATGATAATGTCTTCAACAATTCTCGCTACTGAAAGAAATTTATGTGGCCAGCTCGAGGCAGTCGTAAAATGTCCCAATTTTTATATCCCGAAAGAAATTAGCACCGTTTGCGATTCATCAGCGACAATTGCTCGGAGTCCAAAGCCGCCCAACATTTAAATGATATTTACGGGGTCAAAGTCACATAGTCAACAGTACCAGGTGGCTCCATTTTGTTAGCTAAACAATTATGAACATTTCAGAGTATTGTGAAATTTTACGTCAATTTCGCATAAAACTTATTTGCTGCGTAAAGTTTTTCTTATGATGAAGACTTGACTTTATGCAGGTTAAAGTTTTTCTTTTATTTATTGCTAATTCAGGGATCACAGGTTAGAGACCAACCCTCTAATATGTCAGTCTGCCTGCGCCAAGTGGTTCCGTTTCCTATAAAAGGCACCTGAAAGTAGTTATCGTGACAAAACAATATGTGATTAAGTAAAATGATGCAAATATCGAAGCATGAAAGTATCAGTACATAATTGCTTAGTAATACCAAAACCGAACAAATCTTTGGTTTCATTTCGTAGTTATAGGCGATTTAGGTTACATATTAAACTTTACGTGTATCTAAGTATTTAATTAAAAACGGACTGGTTATTGTAAATTAATAGGTATCAATATGTCAAAAAAATCAGTATATTAATGATCAGGTATGGTCGTTTCCTCTCAATTGTATACACTGGAAAGAGAAGGAATTCATAAGTCCCTTTTACTCTATGGTCGACATCAGCATGACAGAAAGAGATATCAAATTTGTCTCTATTTCCGGTGTATAGATTTCAGACGAAACGACCGTACATGCCAACATCTATTTTCTACAGCCAATCGAGCTACCGCAACCAATTGGCGCAGGCAGACCGAAATATCACAGGGTGGGTCTCTAACCTGTGATCCCAGATCCAGCCATTTACCTTATCGTGACCAAAAACGTCATGGCCTCCCGGAATATTAAGTTTGAAGTCATCGCCATCTCTGCACGTGTTGTTGGTCGGGCCCGGCGTTGAGTGGGTGGTGGATTTAATCATCTTTACGTAAGCTGGGGTATTATTTCATACGAGGGGGACGGGATAGAGACGAACGTGAGTGCTTTATAAAGCGGCCGGCTGCTTCTCTGGAAGGTTTTTTTTTTTTTATGTTGCTTGACATGGATGGCTAATACCACAAGTTCTGTCATGGTATTAGCCCAACACACCACTTGGGGACTAGGTGCCATGCCAGGACCTTCCTTATATTGCACGGCTACATTGAACTGGATGGAAAACACGGACAATTTTCATTGCCGCTTCGACCATCATTCATCCAATGCGATGGTACCAACCCGGGCGGGATAAACCCTACCACCTAGTAAGTAAGGAAGGGGACCTACAGCTTAACGTGGAATCCGAACCACGGCCAGCCTCTCTCAACGGTCGAATGGTCACCCATCCAAGACCAGACCGGACCCAGCGTTGCTTAACTTCGGAGAGCGATCGCCGAAGTGTCGTGCCACTGGGCCACCGAGGCTGACTGAGGCGCAGCTTGTCACTGTGCAGTTCCTTTTATCATTTCAAGCAGCTTATTCACAGCCAAACTCATTCGCGTGGCGGCAGCGTAGCCACGAGTTAGTCAAAAATGTCTAACTGTAGTTAGTTCACTTACGAACTCGGGACGGGCAACATCAAATGTTCGTTGGACTAAATAGTGGCCAGTGCTTACGTGTTATTACGTGTCGTGCCGAGAAAATTTGTAAGCGAACTCACTCGCCGACGCTGCCGTCAGTGGCTACGAGAGTCCTGTCCTTCCATTCCCACTGATTTCACGAGTTAATTTTGGGATTTGATTCAGTTTGTCGAAACTGAACATCTGTTGGTCTATAAGTTTTGTTCTATACTCCTAAATATTGTACGCTTCTCAAACGCTTTCATGTGTGAACAATTTGTGGGTAATCTGTCCTTTATACGCAGTGTGGGTAACACTGGTCTCTCAAACTGTTAAAAAGAAAAATCGGTCGACAATTGACACAGAAATACACACATTGTGAAAATTTCAACTGTCTATGTATTACGGTTCATGAGATACATATTGTGACATACGTACGGACAGCAGAGGGCTTAGTAATAGGGTTCCATTTGGCAACCTTTGGGTACGGAACCCTAAAAAGCAGACACAATAAAAAAATGTATCACAAAATGTCACAACAGACAGCTTAAAATCGACTCCTTTAAGTCAGTAAAACTGTAAGCATTGTGTAAGGCCAATAAAAATATTGTTACAGACTCCCGCATCGGGCTCAAGACAGCGAGTTTGCAGTTCACAAGTGGATTACTTCGTCAGCTTACATTTTGTTTTCCTTTATTTTGTTTGCAAGCTTATATCTTGGGGGTTCAGATGTTACACGAGGGACTGGTTTAATGTTATCTATTTGGTCTAATTTCAGTGTTTGCACAACGTAAAACGACCGCAACCATGAACATTTGAAGGTGAAATTGAATGTTAATTAATTTTTAGTGTTTATATTTGTGGTGAAAACAGCATCCAAACTTCATCCAATATATAAGTTTTTTTCTAATAAACCATTATTAGTAAAAATTGACTTCCTATGTCGGCCTAAATAATGCGCTAAAAATAATATGGGTGAGGGTGAATCCGGATACATTATCAAATAGGTACAGCATGTTTATGACTAAATCAACCATACATTTATTACGTATCAAATTAAGAGAGGATAATCATAAATATGTTTTGTTTCCATCTCGTTATTATTTCTTAAGATAGTCGAATTGAATATATCGATAGTCGAGTTTTTACACTTATAGGTATGCAAGTTCTACTGTTATAGATAAAATATTTTATTATTAGAAACATATTTGTTTGTAATTTGGCATTTAGAATCAAAATTCCGAATTAGAAATCTCTTTTTATTGTACGTGTTAATAGTGTGATTTTTTCCGCGCTTAAATGATACACACGAGTTTTGCGCCATCTAAGCCGTTTCCGTGAAAACAGGATGGAAGACCATTTCAACTGTTTTCATTAGATATTTTTTTAAATTAATAACTTCAAAAATACAAAATATTTTTTATATTTAAATGGACCACAAGCAATCAATTCAGACCCATAAGCCCCCTAACAACCTGAATACAAATTATCGATACACTTATTCATCAATTAGAAGTTAAACCGCAATATATATATTTTAGAATTGCAGGAATATCATTGTAATTGCATTTAATGAGAACGATCATCTTTGTTTGACATTTATTTCCGGATTAGATGAACATAAGGAACGTCTGACCGAAAATATTCAGAGATTATTTCGGTGAACGTACCGCGACCCAAGACGATGTAACACTTCTTAAAGTTCAGGCACATACCACGCTTTATCGAAGAGCATGTATAAAAATATGTATGTCTGTAGGTGAAGCGAAAAAGGTGTACTGTGATCGTACCGTATGTCACTATCATATCTGCCTACCCCTTCGGGAAATCAGCGTGGTATATATCAGGCAAAGCTATATATATATGTATCAATGTTATCATTCAACCATAGGTATATGGATTGAATCCACTGCTCTGGTTATATCTACTGTGTCGTTCTGGCTCGCTCAACTGCGGCGACCCGATAGTAATGTTAAATCCCGGTCGGTCAGCTGCACTTAAACACTTGCATCCTTCAATTTCTTCCTCAACACAAAACAGTATTTTGTGGTTAGGTTGGCCTATTTTTACTCACCTAAGATATTCCTCTATGCAGTAAATAGCAGCTGCATTTATGGTTTGATGATATTTAAACTTTGAATGAATAGGTAAAACTAGGTACTTCGCTTAATGTATGGATTGGTCCTCAGTTGGGCAACCTACATTCGTATAAGTCAAAATGTCAATTCGTAATGTGATTATTTGAGAATAAGTAATGTAATCATATTGAATACTAGCGATTATATTGGACCAGACTGTATTATTCATTGGCATCTTAAAAGTGCACTAGAATACGTCAATAAACTTACGTCTTATAACATATACTTGTATTGTAATTAAGGATAATTGGTAGTGGAGTTTTGGTTCCATCATTAGAAGGAACTATTGAATAACACTTCATATTAAAATGCCAATACCTCATCAAAAATAATAATAAATATAATTTTTTTATAAGTTTTAAAATAAAAGAAAACTTAAATAAAAAAACAAATGCCTCAATATAATTAAATATAACTGGTCATCTATTCATCGATCGATGAACCTAAATATCATAGATTGAGACAACCAAATGTAGAAATTTATTACAAGATTTTGTTTTAAATAATTTGATAATTTTATGAACAGATTAATAAAAGAATATTTTATCAATACATTTATCTAAACTTAATTATTACAGAGTAAAGCAAAATATAAATTAACATTTTTTTATTTTACCCTAGTCATTTAGCTCATTTAATATGTAATATGATTTTCTGATTAGCAGTTTATTTATGTTTATATCAAATAGTCTATCTTAATGATTATATATTAGAAGAATTAATTCTTAGCAATTCTCCAAAACATTGATAAGGAAAGTAGACAGTCATTGCAGCTTGTTAATTATATATTTTTTATAAATTTAACTTCATTAAGTTATGTATTGAATGTTATTAGATATTTATTATTATACTATTGAAAATTTTACCATTTTGACGATGGAGCACGCTTGTTGGACTTGGGTGGGTGAGTACTCTTATCCTGGGTGGTTTCCAGACTTTGCGAGCAGGAAGGTAGTCATAGGAACTAAGCAATTTCATGATGGGATCACTTCGAGTTTGGGCTCGTTTGATTTGTCTCGGTGAGTACTTTGACCTTGGGAAGCATTCAGATTCAAATGATGGAGCAGAAAAAAAAAAGTCAAAGGAACAGTTACCTGAAGAACATTCTTCAAGATTATATTTGTTACTCTTGTCTCGATAAATCTTCTGGTCTAAGTTGGCATACACTCAAGTGCAGAACAACTGAGGTCTGATGATGGAGCTAACATTACTAAAAGATGGTTACAGGAACATTCGAACGATAATAATGTGATCGAGATAATTTTAACCAGCATAGGGTTGAGTTTGGGCTGGTTAAAATTATCTCCAACAATATCCTGGCCTGATTGCTAGACTCTGATGATGGACCGGAAGGCAGTCAAAGGATCTTAATAATTACATGCACGAAGACACCCTGTTAAATGAGGCGCGTTATATATCGATGAGTACGAATTCTGAGATCTAAAAGTGCATTTCGTCAGCAATGCAAGCTGTGCCATCGTTCGAAATCCATCCATCATCAGCCCACCTAGATTGCTACAATCGCATTGAATGAAAAGATTAGAGTGGCAATGAACAATTGTCTGTATTTAGAATTCAGTTCAATGGAGCCACGCTCAAGAAGGTCCTGGCATGTTACCGAATCGATACGGCTATGCAATGTGTTGGGCTAGTAGCAGGACGGCGAGATATCCCATGATAAGTTAAACACAAAAATAATACTCCAGGGAAATCATTATGACAGGAATATGTTTTGTCTAACTCAATTTTAATATTTTAAATTCAGTAAAATGAGGAAGTTCAACTAATTGAGCATAAAAATACTGCGCTGTAAATGCCATCATTTGTCAAACGGAATGTAAAATGACTCTTCAATTTGTTGAACAAAGCGAGTTTAGACAGATCTGAGTTCAGAGTTAAGACAGTTTCGGGACAGACTTTCTTCTTGTTCCGATCGTTTGTTTGAAAAGGATTTTATTTCAATATCTATTTTCTCAGCGACCTTAGTTGCTTCGGCGCCCTTACAAATGAGAGTATTATCTGACGAAAAATCGAATCTCTTCTCAAATCCAGAAATAGGTACTTAGCTGAAATTAAAATAAATATTAATCAAAACGAAATCTGGAGATTCTTCGAGAGTTAAGTCAAGCGTATATAAGTTACGTTTATTTTTAAAAACTTAATGGAAACAAAAGGATACCCTCCTAACGAAATTAAACTAACAATGGAACCAGGATCCACATGGAAGAGGACAAACTCAAAGATTTCCCTTGTCTATAGTCACTTTTAGTCAACTATAGTATAATGCTAGTCAATTTAATGCAATGACGTTCGAAAGTGTCATTTTCCTTGTTTTTTATACTTTCGCACTTACCTGTATAAATGTAAAAATACACATTCTGATCACTAAACAAGGCTAACTACTACCATTTTAGGCAGTTATAGCGTCTCTTCAAATCAAAACATAGATCAAATTCGAAATTACACTAAGCGAAGGCGTATTCAAACAATAACACACTCGGCAAACTAATTCAGAAGTTACTCATAGTTCTCATTCGACTGTAATTACTTACACTCCTTTGTATGTTAGAACAAGCGTCTGCCACTCAGCCCTGCCCTGCTCGTCTCATTGTGTGGCCAGCCACCCAAGTCCTTCCTTCCTAGGAGGAAACTCGAGCGTCGACCGCTCGGAGCGTATCTTGTCCATTTCTTTTTTGCGAAGAAACGCAGCATCTAAATTACGGGCCCCCTAAATGTATGGTGATTCCGGCTTCGCGTTCATTGCGACCCCTGCCGTCTGAATAGCAGCACTTTGATCCAGAGCCCTCCGCGGTCGCGGCGCGGGTCGAAATTAATTAGCTATTTCTGGGCAAAAAAATAAGTCGGACCTTTTTGAATGTGGAATGTAATTTAAAATGTTCGTAACAATTTGACTTCACAGAAACGTCCTTACTTTCGTCGACGCTTAGCTTCTAGGGCTTTCCAGAAAATATTTTTACTAAGCCTTTGGAACTGTTGAATTGTTTTATGTAATGCAAGACATACGAAATCAATTAATTTTATGGTAATCCAGTTAAACGAGATATTTCTTATTCTATACAGGCTGTTACGTAAGATACACACAAAATTAAAACTGGATTAGTTAAGGCCATTGGCAATAAAAACCCCCAACCTGCAGATATATTTGCAACTTAAAGCGAGTGTGCTACGAAAATGACGTAAACACACATAATTAGTATCAATATTCATGTTGTTCGGCACAACCACCAACAAATTGTTTTGTAGGTTGAGGGGTAATTTGCAAGGTTTTGACCTATGAGACTTTTTGTCACATATCACGTTGGATCGAGATGCGATTTTATTTCTTTATTTTTTAAAATTAATGAATGAACAAAACAGATCGTGAAAGGTGATGGAAATCAATAAAGTTTTGTCATAATAACTGAATAAGTTGACCTTAAATCGCAAAAGTAAGCAGTACGATAATTAACGGTTAATACATTTTAATTTCTTAAATTTAAAATAGATTATTTTGAGTTTAATTTTGAACACTAATTCCCCATTTCCACGAGGGGGAGTAAACTACCGCGAGAAATGTCGGACATACTGTCAGATAGTAAATCTGTCCGTGTAAATATGTCTTGCAGAGGCGTTTACACGGGCGATTTACTGTCTGGCAATCTGTCCGATATTTCTCGCGAAAGTTTACTTCCTCGTGGAAATGGGGCATTATAAAATGTTTACCCTAAATAAAAACAAAATCTATAAAAAAGATAACTTTGTTTTGTATTTTCTCTCACAACTACTCTTGGGCTTAAATAGACCCAGTATGCGTAAGAAAAAAAACGTTTGGTACAGTGAAGAGAGTGGTTACTGCTAAGATGAACAAAATAATGCTTCAAACGAAACAAATCTGACGGAAAGAGTATACCTAAATACTTTTCTGAACATATGCGGAAGACTAAGATTTACTATATGTGTGTATTTCATTTGGAAAAGGTGGGCAAACATATTTGATCTCGAAAGTTTTGAGCGCATTGCAAACTTCAAATATGTTGCCAATACAGAACTTTGTCTTTGAAGGCACAAGTTATTGATTTAATTTGGTGCGAATCAGGGAAGGCAAGTGCTCGATATCATTAACGCCAACTTAAGGGCTGTTCTACATTTGTAATACATTTGTTTAGGCAACTGTAAATTGGCAGATAAGGAGAATATCCATAAATTATGTTAAAAGTAGAGAAAAAAGTCATGTAAATCGTCTACAGTTTATTCTATGAGTTTTATGGTTGAACCTTCAAAAATGGTTAGTTTCAAGGATTTTCACAATGTTGGGTACTTATCCTGATGCTGGCTTCACTCTCTCAAAATATACGAATACACTCGCCGATGTTCTTTCAATGAGCGGAAATATGTCATGAAATTGTACCAATCAGAAAGCAGATGCTACATATGAAGCTGTCGGTTGGTCGCTAGTTTTGGCTTTCTTTTGTTTAAAATGACGATCTACGAGTATTATAACATTATACGTATTTATTTAAAATTATTCCACGGAGCTAAAACATAAACCTAAAAGTAAAAACTAACGTATGAATCTACGTTGTCCGCGGACTAGCACATCCACTGAATTGGAAGAATAGGCTAGAAATGCACACTTTACTACAATCTTTACTACAACGCTTAAATTCAAAATGCCTCAATACAAAATCCCTCTAAAATGCAGTGATACCTCAATTTTATTAACGAATTGATTATATTGACTAACTGATAGTACAATCTTCAAACCTATCGAAATGAAAAACGTGCAAAATCGCCATCGAGAACCTTCAAAAAATCGGAGTGTAGTGCAGTGCTGTGCATCGTATGGTTGATGAACAAACAATAAAAAAATCACAATATCACTAGTAATATTCTAATATAGAAGATAATACGTGAAATCACGACATAATATTATAAGATCACGGCTGCGATAATATCACGGTGGATGCTGCTGAATATAATAATGTAGGTACATGTAAAACTGCGGCAAGCGCACGGTATCGAAGCTAATAGAAGGCAATTCCAGCTCATTCCTGAATCAGCGACCACACCGATGTCAAACGATGTATCTGTAATGACCTTGACCGTAGCTTGGCAGACCGAAACTACAAAGTCCCAACTTTGCCACCACACCACCGCACCGCATTCGAGTGAGAAGGCCCAACAGCTGAAAGGGGGCAAGTTCTACCAAGAATATGTAACAGAACCGAGGCAGATCGCGAGATTAGTACAATAAAGGCGCGCTGCCAGCAAACAAGAGTTAACAGTCGGTGTTACCTGACACGTGTTGGGCACATTCCACGACATCGATAGAACTTCTCAGCTTTAGGGAATTCCGGTATACCTGCATTTGTGAATTACTTCTATAAATGTGTAATCAAACTCTTTTGAAAATGTTAGCAAAAGCAGATACAAGCAAATGAAAGAATCCATATCCAAATTAGTTTAATTTCTGGGTCTATCTTGAGAAATGTTTTGCTGTTTATATTTTTTGTGAAGGATCTGTAGCAAAGCTCAAACACAATGTATTAACACCACGTTTCAAACGTGTCACATGGAATAGATATTTGTGCCGTTACAATGCGTTTCAGTTATTTAAGAAATAAAAATCCTAATGCTCACGGAATCCCAACACACACTCGAACGGCGCGACGGAGGCGCGGCGAAGAAGGCAGGGCGTGTTCAGAGAGCAAATCGCATATCCGTGGCCGGGTCAGGCGGGAAAGATGCGCCGTGCCGAGCACCCTCTGTCGACCTATAGTCTCATTGAGTGCGTAGGGGTCAATCTAGGCTTTCGTGGAACTATGTTCCTTATCGGGCGTTTCGTGGATGAGAGCTAGACGAGAAAATGTGTTCGACACTTTTCCTGTCATAGAGACAGACCTTCAGTCCTCCCGTCAAAATGCAGGGTGACCACGGAACGAATTTGTCCTTAAAAAATACTCGAATCCAAACTGTTTGTGAAACCCCGCGCTCTTTCACTTTTCGCTGACCAAAAATATGCCCTCTGCGCAGCGAAACACGCCAGCCTCACACATATTCAGTCGGTACCTCAACTTGAAACTACACGGAAAGGTAGCAGTTTCCTGCGAACCCATAATTTCGCAACCTCAACACATCACTAGCTTTGAGCAAAGACAGTGCGAAGTAGCGATAAGTTTTCCATTAGTTGTGGCTCCCAAGAGTCGGCCCGCGCCGTGCGGTCTCACACCGCCTCACACCGCCTCACACCTCGTACCCCCGCCCCTCCCCGCGGCGCGCCCGCCTGCCGATGACAACCGCCGCCGTTATTTATGGTTTCAATTATTTCTACCCGCACTGCGCGCGATGCTACGGAGACGGTATAATTATAGTGTTTTTTTGTAAAAGAACTAGTCTTTACGATCCTGCGGTTGGGGTCAAAGTTCTTCTAAGCTGGCAATAAGGGTGGCTGGTTGGTTTTATACAGTGGCACGTGAAGATTTTAGGGCGGTTTCACCATATTTCACTAAAGTTATTTCTCATCGAGGACATAAAGTTATGTAATGCACATATACATTCGTACAGTTTGTAGCTTATTGTCTCCTTCTGTGTGTCTGAATTGGACAAGTGTATTTTCCGCATTTTGAAAGTTAAACTATTTAACCTTCCCCTTCTAGGTAGGGTTAAACCCGCCCTGGTTGGTATCATCGCATTGGATGAAAATATGGTCGAGGTGGAATTGCAGGAATGCAGCTGTGCTCATAAAGGGAAGGTCCTGGCATGACTCCTAATTATTTCAGGAGTGCAGATTTTGGGCTAAATATCATGTCGGTGGGTGTGGTATTACCTGTTTAGTTACATAAAAAAGTGTGCCCAGTGAAACTGTTCAAGATAAGGCCACATTTTTAGAGTCCTAAAATAATATCTTAGCATCAATAGACAGTTTTCATATTTTAAAATTTTAAATCGCATTTATCACCATACTCTTAAGGATTCCGTACCCAAAGGGTGCCAACGGAACCCTATTACTTAGCCTCCGCTGTCTGTCCTTCCGTCCGTCCATCCGTCCGTCCGCCCGTCTAAGTCCGAGCTGAAATTTTTACAGAGTGTGTTTTTATTTTGCCGCTATAACAACAAATAGGTAAAATTAAAATTAATTACAGGTAAAATGCTTATAAAAAAATTAAAAACCTAACTGTATCCAATACATGTTAAACTTTAATAACCTTCGTAATTGCTTTGATATTTCTAACCAAGCCTGGGAGTATTCGAGAATTTCAAGATTGAGTGATCGAGCTCAGTTGAATCAATAAATATAGTCCTAATTGGAAATGTTTGGGCTTCTTGAAAAGATTAACAACATTCGACAGTATTTGTTCATAATTCTGGTTTGATCGTCGTTTTATCGAAGTTATAGAGAAGATAAAGTTAACTGACAGGCGGTTGTGAATAAAGGCTTTGAGTCTAGTCTAGTGTTCGAACTCAGTACAAAACTCGTCGGAGGAGGATTAATTTTCCACAGGACTTTTGTGACACTCGGTCCGCCTTTCAAGGCGAGTAATGCGTTTAAGAGAGCAGTCGGCGATTCAGCTAGAAGCTGACACAATGTATTATGTTGTCTAAAGTTGCACACCTTTAAATGTGTATTATCTAACGCGTCGTTTTGTGCAACAAATTTTTACCAGATGGTCTTTAACAAAATGTTCGCAACCAAAATCCACCCCATTGAGCAACTGTATCCCCGTGTAAGGAAAAAACTGGCCAAGTGCGAGTCGGACTCGCACACAAAGGGTTCCGTACCATCGTACAAGATTTAACACAACAAAATCGCGTTTTTGTATGGGGACCCCCTTTAATTTTTATTTTTTTTTGTTATTTTACCTATTTATTGTTATAGCGGCAAAATAAATGCACACTCTGTGAACATTTCAGCTGCCTACCTATTACGGTTCATGAGATACAGCCCTGACACACAGACGGACCGACGGACGGGCGGACAGAGGAGGCTCAGTAATAGGGTTCCGGTTTCACCCTTTGGATACGGAACCGTAAAAAGCATTGTTTATCGATTTCATACGAAGAGATCCAAATACAAAAATGAAAAGTTTTCCGAGGCACCGCACTTAAACTAGTTCAGATTTACGATTACAAATCATATTATTAACATTTATGATTCTCCTTCTATCGACTGAAATTTTTTTTGGTCATGAATGTCTAATACCAAACTGACCGTCAGATATTAGCATAACACACCACTTGGGAACTACATTTTCAAAGTTCCGTTCCTCAATAGGAAAAAAGACCATTATTAGACAACCTGATTCGTCTGCCTGTCTGTATATCTTCGTGTCCCTTTTTCTCGGGAACGGGCATTAAGTTGAAACCAATATCAATTCTTGGTCTATAATCCCTTGGAACTTTTAACAAATTAACCTTCTAAGGCAACGCGATAAAAAAATACCGCCAAATATATTTATAAACAATATTTAGACACTTTAAATAAATCAAAACCTATATGCTAATTCTCGATAAACTAGAATCATGAAATTTTACAAGAACCTAGGAAAATGTCCTAAAATCGTTTATTTTAGTTATATGACAAAAAATAAAAATGCATGCACATTTGAGCGGAATCCTCCTTAGACTCGTTCGCACAGCAGTGACTGGCGTCAAAATCGTGTATTTTTATGATTAAAATACTAAAAGGTGTAAACCTCTAAAGTCAAAAGATTTGAGTTAGAAACTCAAACGCCTTAATGTAATGATTTGGCCATTTCAACGGTGTCAATATCTATTTATTTTAAGGATGTTCCGACCCATACAATGTTTTTTTTACACAGTATTGCACTTTACGGCACGAATTCGTCAAAAATATTAAATATAGCCGTAGTAGTTGCAGCGAAAACATATTCACAATTTCAGGTTTAATGGTTTCGTTGGCCGATTAGAAGTTTTACACCGTTAGATGGCGCTGTTAAATAAAAATCGTATTTAAATAAATTGTAACAAATCCAATAATCCTGAAATTGTGAAATTGTTTTCGTTGCAAGTAATATGACTATATTGAACTTTTATTATTAATTCGTGGCTTAAAGTGCAATACTTTTTGCGTTATGTGTGCAAACAACTTTATATGGGTCGGAACAGCCTTAATATAATGCTAGGATTTCTGCGATAATAATGACTGAGCTCACCCTTCTTTAACTTGCTATTGTTTAACAGAAGGATGGACTGGGAATGTGGCCAGGTAAACTTGGCAAATATCGTTTATTTTTTAAGGTTAAAGAGTTTGTAGGTTGTTAAAATTTATAATTCGGCATCTAGTATGCCCCGAGCACCAAGGAGAGTCTGGCCACGCCTTGGAAAACAATGGAGTTGATTTATTATGCATTCCACACCCGGTGGTCGCATTCACTTATAGAGTATGGAAGTCCGGGAGTGGGTACCGAAATGTATTCATATAGCGGAATAAAGATTATTTTGCGCGTGCTGGGGAGTCCACTCTTGTCTCATGGTTATGGTTATCACAGGAAATAATATCCCCTATTTATAGGGGACAATTTTACAACCTAGCTCTAAAATTTAATCATCCTAAAGGTGGGTTACTTGTATTATTACAATGTCAACATACGCCTGTGACGTTTTGTAATGGGGTTCTTTGCCCATTTCTTTCCTTTTCACACTCGAAGAACTTTCACACATTCAAGATAATCTCTCAAACACCACTTTTGTACACTATAGACATGGTTTTACGCGTTTAAAATACGGAAAGAAATCCAGCGAAGACAGAGCTCAGCGGATGGGGAAATCTGACAGGAGAATGACGTTCAAGTTGGCGACTGTTCAGTATTGGTTTTGGCCGCGCGCAAAATGATCTACATATGTTGATGTGACTATTAAGTGAAAATCCATTGATTGATGGTAGTTAGTTCGAATTTGGGTATGTTAGTATGCATGTGTTAGTGCAACGGCGAATGTTCTTTGCACTAAATGGCGTCTAACGCTATCGAGAACGAGGCGCCATAGACTGTCAAAAGTTTTGTATGCACTTGACAGTTGGTATCGAAAGCGCTTTCGATATCATCTGTCAAACGCTAGCGTTCGTAGTAGGGGGCAGTTTTTACGTGATCTTATGTGTCGTTGGAACTCGAGAGCATGGCTATCGTTACCGTCAGTGAATTATCACTAAAGTGTTTCTACGCTGCCACTATGGGTTTCAGTCACCACTCCCGTCCTTTCTTGCTCGTAACATTCACTACTTTCTGGCTCTGAATTTAGCCGCCTTCTTAAACTCGACGTAGTTGCTTGTGTTTGGAGTTTCAAGTAAAATTTTTACTGTGATCATTTGAAAGGAAGATGTTAAAAATATAGTATTGCTAATAATGAAAAAATCTGATTAGTAAATTTTTAAGAGTGCTGCTTAGAAATTGTTTTGAGACTTAATTGTGATATATACTGACTTAATTAGTAATATATAATGGCAATAAAGATGACAGTGCAACAATTAAGAATTTGTTCTCGTTGTCATTTGTAATCAATCATGAACATAGAATTTGTTTCACAATTTACTTATTCCTCTAGAAATGAGTATCATGTATGACATAATTGTTTTCATTGTTTTTTAACAATTGCCCTCAAATTTTAACCAACTAAATCATCTTACTTTGAATACCATTCTCCCAATGAAGTATATTTGTATGTTCATTATTTTTCGTTTGGAAATTATCTGAATATGAAGTTGAATATGGGAATGAAGACATATCGAGAGAGCCCATCAATACAGAGGAATGTTTGACGAGCACTTGAGCCAACCCTACTCCAATCGACGCGCCCGCACATAATGGGTCCCGATTACGAAATTAGTTTCGAATTTCAAAGCTGAACTGTGATCACAGCGACGTAATAGTTTTGGTAAAACTTTTGTGAAAAAAAGTTGGTGTTTATGGCTGCTTCCAGGGGCTGCGAAATGTGGAAAAATAAAAAAATGCGAGACATGCTGTAACGGTATTTTTTGAATAATTTAATTTTTAAGAGGGGGGTAGTCTGAAGGACATTTCCACACTGTTCGAAACGCCAGTTGTAACGTATGGTTAAGAGGTTAATGCCATTCGGATATCAGTCGGTGAGTGGGGCCGGGTCCTTAACCATACGTCACAAGATGGGTAGTTATTCTGTCTTACCAAATGAAAAGCACAGATAAATTAAATTAATGCACCATGTATTATGAGTGATTAAATATACAAAAAAAACAACCAATGTTCTAGTACGAGCATAAACACAAAAATATACAAATAGCAAGGAAATAGAGTAGGTTCCTAATTGGGCCCCCTACTAGGAACGACAGCACTGAGAAGTGTTACGCGCACTGACTCTAATGCCGGCAAAAACAAAGTTCGATACGGTACCTAGATGAGGTGATGCCTGGAGCACGGGGTTGGGCGGCGGGTGTCACCTGCCCCTGCGTGGCAAGGCGCGGGCGGCTGGGTTCCAAGGTTGGGTAGACGCGCCGCACCACAGCGAGACGAGGGAAGGCCTCACTCGGACTTAGGGGTCGCGGAGCGCCTCGGACACGTGGTCGGGCGGCTAATGGCGCCTGCCTCCACGCCGCGAAGTTCCAGCGACAGGGCGTCTGCTCAGGCTGGACACACCGCGGCACAGGGCGAAACGCTGGAGGATGTGGTGGTGCTCCTATGAGCCAGCCCGAAAGTGGCGACGGCAAGACCACGGGACGCGACTTGCGTCACTCACGGTGGTTAGCGGTCTGTGGCGACTAATTTTCATGACAACTAAAAAAGTAGCGTACACTGGCGGCCGTAGACAGGAAAACGGAGCGTGGGAAGACCACCCGCCAGGTGGGACGATGACATCAAGCGCGTGTCGGCGGAAAGCCGTGGTTCCGTACCGCTAAGGGCCGGGAGGACTGCAGAAAAAATGGAGAGGTGTGAGTCGAGCAGTAGACGCAAAAACGCTGACTGCCTGACTGACTGACTAAAAAAGTTGCTTTAGAAAAACACACATAAAAAACAAAAAAAACGCGCCATTAATTTGAACGTCTAATGGAACGAAGCCCTTCTTTCCAGCCATATATGTATTATATTATATAAACCACGCAGTTTTGCTAGTTCCCGAGTTATATACAAATTCCCGGGACTTAATTACCAAACTGCGGACATATTTCTACATTCTGACAATAACTGTTCTGGGGTAACAGAAGAAATGGATGATAGAAGGGTTGGATGATAGAAACGGTATCATCTTTTAATACGCATATTTTATGGAATGGTTCTTAGAGCTTACCTCCACCTGTTAGTACCATTCCAAATAACCTAATCAAAAAATATAATCATAATAATAGCTATTAGTAACGTAATAGAACTCCATATCTCTCGTAACCGTTGCTCGGAGTTCTGCGCTTTCCGATAGCCTATATTTACAATTTGCAGGCATCGACCATTGCATAAATTTGAACGTTGCGCGTTCAGTCGATCAGCGTAGGTAAAGGCGCGTGAGGCAATGAGTTACGGGCCATAAGTCCCCATTAGCCCAGTCGTAACCGCTAGGTGTACGGCCATTAGTCGACCCTCGCGCAGGGCTTTAGGCTTCCGGAAGCCAATCGGCTCGGCCCCATGTATTGTGGCCAGCCATGTATGTAATGGTCTCATCTCATACCTTTAAATTCTTATGATGCTGTGAGGGAACTATGAGGGGAATAAGTTCAATTTGATGCGAGTGTACCCGACCAATGGCGGTTAACACTAACGGTTGTCCGGTAAATAGCTCGGCCCTCAAACGTCCACTGTCACAAGTATTCCGAGTATTTTTTGATCAGTTATAACAAAATAACACTCATGCTGAGATTCATAGACATTACTCGTACTTGGCTCAGCCAAAGTATGGCTTCCGACTTTCAAATTTGACATTCGGGTCCATACATTTTATGTCAAAACTGACAGTCGAAAGACATACTTTGGCTCAGCCAAGAAAGAGTAACGTCTATGAATCTCAGCATCGCTTACTGACTCATACTTTTTTCCTGAAATCATAAAAAAACGGTATAATAATAACACTTTAAATGCTGCCTTCTACAGGAAATTAAGAGTACAATGGTTTGAGAGCAATATGTTTAATAATGTATGAATAAGATTCTTATTTGAGATTTTTTTTTCACCCAACCTGACATGGATGGGTAATATCACACAATTACCGTTATGATATTAGCACAATACCACATTCCCGAAGGGATTAGGTGCCATGCCAGGACCTTTCCTTTATGAGCACGGCTACATTGAACTGAAAGGAAAACATGGACAAACTTTCATTGCCGCTGCGACCATCTTTTCATCCAATGCGATGGTACTAACCCGGCGGGCTTAAATGGGACCTACAGTTTTACATGGATTCCGAACCATGGAGCAGCTCGCATTCGTGACGAAATGCACTTATCGAACTAAGAAAGAGAAAGAAAGTGGTACATGTCGGAACGAGGAATTGAACCCAGACCTCTGGTACGCTAGGCTACGAGCCGCTCTAGAGCGTATCCTCTTAAGCACTTACGTAAACGATTGCGGCTTCAAATGAATCCATGGGACGAATTTGAGTTTGAAAAAAGCCGGCCAAGTGCGAGTCGGACTCGCACACATAGGGTTCCGTACCATCGTACAAGATTTAATACAAAAACACGTTTTTTGTAGGGCCCCCCCCTTCATTTCTTATATTTTCTTAATATTACCCATTTGTTGTTATAGCGGCAATATAAATACATAAATAAAATTTTCAGCTACCTACCCATCACGGTTCATGAGATACAGCCCTGTGTCAGACGGACCGACAGCGGAGGCTTAGTAAAAGGGGTCCGTTGGCACCCATTGGGTACGGAACCCTAAAAAAAATCGACACATAACTTACTTACTCGTAACTTGAGAATGACTCACCGAATTTTGATGAGAATTATATCTACGAATAGCTTCTTATCATTCATAAGCTATATGTTTATGCTAAATAATCTTAGAGGTGGGCACTAAAGTTAAATATTAAATGAGTATTTAGTTTAAAATGTCTTCTTTGTTGAAGTTATCGTGCCAAATATATGTTAGTTAAAATTATTGATATGATGATATGTTCAATGGTAGCTATAAGATTTGTGTGCTTTACAATGATCTAAGTTTTATTGAAAGTTGATGTTACGTAATCAAGGTTTTACCTGCATTGCCGTATCTACGGAATGAGTTTATCGTTGTGCTTCAGAAGCATATGTGTTTAGCTAGACAGTCCAATATTGACTGAACAGGAAGCTGTGAAGGATATCACGGAGCAAATTTGCATTTTGGTCGATGCAATAAGGTTACCCTCAGTACTAAGGCTTTGGAAAATATAATTTTATAAGACAACGAAATGTATTCCAAGAACAATATTCTGAACATTTTAAAATCAGAAAACAAAGTTTGAGTTCCCCTCACGTTTCTTTATTAAATATCAATTAAAGCCTGATTTTTTTTCGGTAATTGCGGCCGAAAATAATAGTTATTTGTTTTTTTTCATACTATTGTTTAACATATTAAAACATTGGACGTACTACTTTCATCATGCACGGTATTTTTAACCGATTTAAAAAAAGAGGAGGTGGTTCTCAATTCGTCGGAATCTTTATTTTTTACTCAAGTAAATATGAAAAGCTATCAGAATCGTACACTAATAAATCATTGTTATAGATGAGTAACAAATAAATACAAAACACAATCTGGTTGGTATAATTTAATCCATATTTACAAACAACCAATTATTCACGATTCTGGTGTCGCTCGGCGATGCCACGTGCCGCTTGGAGGGTGTTCTGCAGCAGCATGGCAACCGTAACTGGCCCGACTCCGCCAGGCACCGGCGTAACCGCACCCGCTACTTTAGACACTTCCTCGAAATCCACATCCCCGCATAGCCGGCTCACTCCCTCGCCGTCCACAATCCTCGTGATCCCGACATCGATGACCGTACAACCTGGCTTTATCATGTCAGCCGTCACCAGCTTGGGAACGCCGGCCGCCGCCACGACGATGTCCGCGTTCAGACAAAACACCCGCAGCTGATCCGGAGGTGTGTGCCGATGGCAGATGGTGACGGTGGCGTCCATGCCATCGCGCCTCTCGTGAGTGCCGTCGGAATGGAGCAGCATCGCGAGTGGCATGCCCACGTTCTTGGAGCGGCCGATGACGACAGCGTTCCGGCCGAACGTGTCTACGTGGAACCTCTTCAGTATTTCGGCGACGGCGCGCGGCGTGGCGGGAAGCAGGGCGGGCATGTCGAGGCAGAGTTTGCCGACGTTCTGGACGTGAAAGCCGTCGACGTCCTTCTCGGGGGTTATGCAGTTGCAGATCGCCCTCTCGTCGATCGCGGCGGGAAGCGGTAGTTGGACGATCAGGCCATCCACGCTGGGGTCGCGGTTGAGCGAATCGATTTTCTCGATGAGTTGCTGCTGGGAGACGGAGTCGTCGAAGGCGAAGACCTCGGCGTCGATGCCGACTTGGAAAGCTGTCTTTACTTTATTATCGACGTAGGTCTGACTGGAGGGGTTCCGGCCGACGATTATGCACATCAGACGCGGCCGCTTGTGTCCCTGGCTCACCCACTCCTGCACTTCGGCCTTCAACTCCGCATTCAACTTGTCAGCAAGAAGTCGCCCGTTCAGGATCCTGGCCATGGTTTTCTTACTGAAAGTCTTGTGAAATGTGAAAAAGATACGCTTCGATCCGAGAGCACGGTTGCACTGTCGCGTCTGACTAGCAGAACGTTCGCTCGTGAACCAGTGGTGCGCTTAAAAATTAAGTGGGTAGACTGTAAATAAACGACACATGGCATTCTAATCCCTAGCTCTGGAGCTGCGACAAAAATTAAAAAGTGAAAGTTTTTAGAGTTTAGATATTAGATTTTATCGTGTTTATTTTTTATTAATGTTACTGTTAGAATTTAGTTTGTATCATTTGTTTACTTTGTATTCATATTATAGGTTAGATACATTTAGGTATTTGTTTGATAATTTGTATGCGTGACCGTTTGAAGCCACTAACATAATAAAAGTGAAAGTGAATATGAAATACTAGTTTTATTTGTTTTTGAGATTGTTATTTCCTACTTGGTTAGTGTATGCCCACAGCTCCGCCGGCATGAAAGACCCAAGGTCCTGGCATGTAGTTCGTGTTGGGGTAATATTATAACAGTAGGTGTAGTATCAGTCATCAACGTCTAGCTAAATAACAACAATTACACCAACTTACTATATTTTATATTGTTCATCGCTTTAACAAGCAGGTTTCAAAGAAGGTATAGATTAATAATCAACACATTAAGAGGCAATAAAAATTTTCTTATTTCTCTTAATTTAGGGTGTTTTAAAAAGCGTACTGCCTTTTTAATAGCATTGTATTTAATTTGGCAAAATAAAAATTCCTCTAACAACTGAATCATACGGACCGACCATAAATAAAATCACGAACAAATTATGCAAACCAGAACCTGCCGCCGACGTTTCCGGCACCGAGCGTCTTAACTTCGTACACTTCCGCCGTCCCTGTTGTTGTTTGAAAAGGACCACGACGGATCACTCGAATTACACGCAGTTCCGGCACCGGGCACTAAATAAGGACCCGCGGGCCGGCGACCGAGCGAGAATGTTTGACGTTACACCGAGGCGCTTAATTGAATTGTTCATCCAATATCGGCCGGAGGAATTCCCGTGCGATCTTGGGGAGTTCCTTCTGCCCCCGCAGCTCACCCCCCGTCCGGGGGCAGAGGGGGGCAAGGCTCCGGTATTCGACCCACGGCCGCGCCGTCGCTCACGTGTAGATATTTTTATTGAGCACATAATCACTAGACACCGTGAGACCCTTCCTTTAATGGTGCCTGCGGATTGGCTGAATCAAAGAATTACATTTCAGAACCATTTATGGAAAATTAATCCAACCCAACTAAGCCTTTTTTCACTGGCGTTCTGCCGAGAGCTAAAGGAATATGTAGACAGATGTGGAAAGAGCACTTTGACAGGAAGTCTATGGAGAAAGTGTCGGAAACACTCTGTATCTCATGTTTTAGAATTGTCCAACTCCCTAGCTAGAGAGATCATTACTATTGGCTTAACAGGGTATATTTTTCGTGTCAGCCCATACACAAAGGGAATGCTAATTCCCACTCCATTTCTGAAGATATTTGGTTTAAAATAGGCTAACAATATCTTGTATCAATTACATGTACTTCTATGTTTTTAAATATTTTCATAGTTTTTTATTTACTGGCTTATTAAATGTTTAATATGAAACATTTTGAATTAAAAAGTTTACAAAATCAAAATGCTTTTTACTTAGGAATTAACGAGAAAAACAAATTAATGAAATCATTGGAGACTTATTACTAAAATTTAAAAATATATTCAACAAAATAATGATTAAATCGAACATGTTTTGATGTAGAAAACAGCTTTCTCCTGAGGGTAGCTGCGCGACATATTTGTAGTTAAATAATGGGCATTTCGATGTTAAAATGTAGGCTCATAAGCTGTCAGGTAGCTTGTCATAAGAGTTAGATTCGATTTCTTGAACGATTTCGGTCTCGAAACGTCAATAAAAAATTGACCGGGCTTACCATCCAGTTCATTGTAGCACGGCTCCTAAAGGAAATGTCCTGGTATAGCACCTAATTTCTTCGGGAACGCGGTGTGTTGAACTAAAATCATGACGATACGTGTGTGGAATTTAACATGGATGGCTAATATCAGCCATTCATGTCAAATTACATAAACAAGGCCTACACCCTGGTGCACGACAGTTAAAATAGGATAATTTTGCTCAAGATATTGAAAAAGAAGTAACGGCCAGCTAACAACGAGAGAGGATCATAATTTCCCAAAGAATTGTAGAAATACTTAGTAGAAAGAGACGGAATTGAAGTGATTCAATGAAGGACACGCCTCTCTCTGCAACGGAAAACTCCATAAATACATACACTATCACTTAATATTTTTTTGTTTTCATTTTCATAAACGTCGCCTAGAATTATTGATAATTGAAAGTATTTAAATGAAATTAAATGATTCCTCACATTTATATACTTTATTTTAAACTAGCTGTCCGCGCGGCTCCGCCCGCGTTCAAGTTCGAAGGAAAAAAACAATAGTTTTTTCCCGGTTTCTATTATATTGTCAGCCTCAGTGGCCCAGTGACGCGACGCTTCGGCGATCGCTCTCCGAAGTTAAGCAACGCTGGGTCCGGTCTGGTCTTGGATGGGTGACCATTAGACCGTTGAGAGAGGCTGGCCGTGGTTCGGATTCCACGTTAAACTGTAGGTCCCCTTCCTTACTTACTAGGTGGTAGGGTTAATCCCGCCCGGGTTGGTACCATCGCATTGAATGAACGATGGTCGAAGCGGCAATGAAAATTGTCGGTGTTTTCCATCCAGTTCAATGTAGCCGAGCAATATAAGGAAGATCCTGGCATGGCACCTAGTTCCTATGTGGTGTGTTGGGCTAATACCATGACAGAAGGTGTGGTATTAGCCATCATGTCCAGTCACATAAAAAAAAAAAACCCACTAGTTCGCCAATCAGCTAATTTTGCGTGATACTAAGTAGTAAGTAGTAGTAAGTAAGTAAGTTGCAGGAAACGTCAAATTAAACGTACAACAAACCGCATCTAAAACACATAAGTAACAGAAACTGAAGACAAACGAAAGGTAGTACTTTGGGACGTCACTTTGACACATTTTATATGGCCGAATTCTCAAAGTTATTCAAAGAAACGTCACAAAGTACTACTTTTCGCTAGCCTTAGTTTCTCTTACGACTATTTATCTCAGCCCATGAGTTACAGACTGAAACTCAAGGCTTACCCAGCAACAATACAATTATGTTCGCTCCAATTATTTACAATACGGACGAAATATCATCAATCGTGTCTATGGACTATCCTATAAATGAAACTAATTGAGAGGACTCCTACTCGTCAACTTCCATAAATTATCTAAGTAATAGGTTTGTTTGCTACCCAAGGTTGTACGCGTAGCCTTGTAGCGGTATCTGTAAGAGGAGTTTCTCAGAAGTCTGAAAATGGCTGGCGGGAAGTGCGGTCAATTCTAAATATATATCATATATCGCTGGCTTATGCGACACAAAACAAGTTGTCTTCCCCGTTATAAATCATCACTGTTAACTGAAATAATTACCGTTCTGTTTTACGTTCTGTATATCCGTCTTATTTTTTTTAGAACAAGGGCAATTTTATTTAGTAATATATTATAATCTAAAGGCAGACGTTGTGAACATGATTTCATTAGAAACCAATATAGGTACCTTACAATGTAACTCTAAGCCCCGGTTGCACGAAGAGACGGCCGAGTTAATCAATGTTCAAACGCGTCACTTTTAGTGATCCGCATAGAGTTCCTTCCATACTGTCCACACAAAGTGACGTGTTTGATCATACTTTGACGTTGATTTTGATTTTTTGTCCTTTCGTGCACTTGGCCCTAAAACGCAACGACAACCGACTTTTGTTGACTGTTTGAAATCGGCTTCAATGACCATCGATATGGAATGTGTGCAAACGAGTTACCTCTTAAATTACCAGGAGCGTTACAATGTTAAATAAACTTGCCATGTGAACAGAAAAGTGTTCGAATATTTCCAAAGTGATACAAAACTTCATCTCCTATTTAGCCCTTTTCGAGTTTAATTTTCGTCACAAAAGGCAGCCTATATTCCCTCTCCAAGGTCTTTCTTTTAAATCTTTTTTATCTTTTAATCTTTAAATCTACTATCTTTTAAATCAATATTGTTTCAGCGGTTAAGGCTTGAAAACACAACAGACAGACAGAGTTACTTTCGTATTTATAATATTAGTATAGATACGAACAACTAATAATGAGTAAAAACATCGATGGGTGTAATTCGGCTACATGACCAACAATTCGGGGCTCGTAGCACTGGAGTTCCATGCAAGAGGTCTTGGATTCGAGTCCGGTCCCTATTTATGAGCAGCCAAGCGGCCACAATGTTGCCACGTTTTTAGCTTCCGTAGCTTTCAGATTTTATGCAAGGTCGTTCCATTTATTTTAGATTTCGAAAGCAGATTCTTTGAACTTGTTTGTTTTTTAGAATTACGCTGACTTCAACTTTTTATAAACGTGTGATTTTGTTTCAAAGCATTGCCTGAGGCCACCGTACCACCGTGCTTACTATAAAAATTCTGTAATAGTTATTAAATAATAGGCTGTTCTTAGTCATATGGATGTGGTGATCCTATTTGATGATCCTGTGTCCACACAGGTGAAAAAGCGCGGAACTTAAAGAAACAAACAAGGTTTTTTTAGTATTTTGTGACTTATAATTTAGATAGCACGAGATATTTTTATTTTAAAGCAAGCTCGAAGATTAAGTGCATGATCACAATAACGCCAAAGAATTATTAATGTTTGTTAACGTTTGGACTTCGTAAGTTTTTTCAGCTAAAACCGTAAATTCTTACAGTCGTATTCAGAGAGCACCTGTCAAAACTTAGTACGAGATTAGCACCGGACTTACCATACAAAAACCAGTTTAGTCCGGAGGATTAAAGTTAGTCCGCCCACTCTGAATACGGTCAATAGTATTTAGTGTGGTCGGACTTACTTTAATACGAGGGTTATCGCCGGACTAAATAACATTTTGTGTGATTAGTCCGGTGCTAATAAATATATGTGCGTAATAAATGTTGACAGCTCACTCTGAATACGAGCTGATGCAACGCTCGCTAACCCAACACCACCTCTGACAGCTCAATTGATGGTTTATGTTAGTGTATTATAAAAGATAAGCATTTATATGATAATTAATGCATGCATAGCGTAAACAGTTGTCAATTTTAAATGGCAACCTTTAGCACCTCACAAATTATCTATTTTTTCAGTCAGTTTTTGTAATTGTTTTACAAGAATAAATACTCGCCGCTAAAGTTATAGTAACTTCATATAATTAAGGAGTTATAACAGAAAAAGATACGAAAAATCATGGCGCCATCTACTTTAAAGCACACAACTTATTAACAATGTCATGTATTGGCATATAGTCAAAGTTTCTAGTGTATACCGCTGCACGTCCGAATGAAAACATCGCGCGAGCCAATCAATAGATCACCCAAAACCGCTTTTATAGCTATTTTCAAAGCGAGTTTTTCGAGGGAAAACCTTGATTAATTGAAAAAAAAACTATGCTCCGGAATATTTTCGTCAAGAAAATCGCTTTGAAAACCGCTACCAAATCGGTTTTATAGACTCAGGATTCCAGATTACGGAATGCCAGGAATAAGACCTGCTGTACGTGCTAATATAAGGTGGTAGGGTTAATCCCGCCCGTGTCTGTACAATCGCATTGGATGAGAACATGGTCGAAATGGCAATGAAAAATTGTTCATAATTTCCATCCAGTTCAATGCAGCCGAATAAAGCGAAGGCATGGCACCCATATTGGGCTGATATTATGACGGTGAGTAAGTTATTAGCCAAAGGTGTTCCTTTTCGGAACTTAACTCTTCACTGCAAATGGAATCCAAGCCTAGATACATTTGATCATGAAACGTCGAATGAGCCTTCACATTGACGCGAAGCGAACATGCTACCGAGAAAAATATTTGACAAGGGTAAAATTTAATAAGAAACATTTTAGAAAGGACATTGCGAACTTTTTGTCCCGCTTATCGCAAAGTAGCGGATACAAATGATCTATTTAAGTGGTAGGTACATCAGCCCAATGGAATGTTGAGAAAATGGGTTTTTATTTAAAAGTAGTTTCATTTTTTACTATATAAAAATACACACACACCCTAATCATATTAAAGGTATTATTAAAATTACTGTTTGTCATGCCACGTATGAGAAATAATAGTGTGGTAAAAAAATAATTTAGATTCAGGTTTCAGGTTCAGTGCCACGTAGTGGCGTTTATTCATCATTTTTTTATATTGAAACTGTACACGCGAAACCTTACAGTTTGTCTGCGTGTGACACAAATTATATATTCTAAACAAACATGAGCAGTTGTATACAGTAACTTATTAGATTATATTATAACTATGTATTCCCATGCACCATAGGTCAACCATCTCGCCGTCTAAAACTTTAGAAGAATGTATGTTTCATATTTGTCCGCCGTGGGGATATTTTCCATAGCAAAGGACCCAATGTCATTTGGTGGAAAATGTTCATAGCCTTTCCGCTAATACTGATCAAAACTGATCTGCCCGAGGGAGTTACGCTCCTGATCAACGTCGAATTGTGGTAATGAATTGATATTATCATCAAATCGTCGTTGGATGAGGCTTTGTGTCGTATGAAGGGGAATTATGGATTGTAATGAAGCGCGCTGATCGAATCGAGACTAGAGATGTGCTGATTGGCACTTTGTTATTGTTTGCTTACGCTATTTTTTACTGTAAATGTCTGCATGATTTGTTTATAGATAAGAATGATTAAAATAACCATTAGACAATAAAACACACCGTTAGTCATTAGTGCCTACATTGTTGTCACTGTCATTTCAAAGGCAATATAATCAAGATAAATGTATGGACTTCTTAAAATGTATATTATTCTCTTTTGATAGCATGTTGATACTCACCTTTTTGTGTATGTATTCATAGAAAATGTACATCGAAAAAATCGATATCTTCAAGGTAAATGCCTCACCACCTATCCCGAATCGTTTAGGAGCCGAACTTCTTGCGTCAGGGACTCGTAAGCCATAACAATAATGTGAGGCTGTAAAAAATTACCGAAAGGTCGAGCATAACGGTCGCCCTCACACTTATACCAACGTGTAAAGATCCAACCACACGGCTCCACCCGAAGTTACGGTCGTTTTAAGGTTCCGTATATAAGACACTTCTTACAATGTCTCCCTGTGTGTCCATCTATCAGCAGTACACCTGGTTGATTTTCGGAAAAAACATACTTAGATGTATGTATCCTATGTGTAAATGTTAGCCAACTTGTAGCCGTTTTTTTCTAAATTATAATGATATATATATATAATATATATAAAATAAATATAAAATATAATATAAAATATATATAAAATATGTGTCTATATTCTGGTCTATCAATGAGTATATTGCTAATTATTTTATGCAAGACTATCTTGTCTAGTTTTTTTTTAAACGACAGGGAAAATCAAAATGAAGAAGCGTGGGCGAATTCGTTGTTTATTTTAATGTCTCAGTTAGGAAGTTACGTGGCTCAATCTTTAGCCTTTCGCCTTTCAATGATGTTCAGTAATTTAAAACAACGGATAAATTTAGTTTTAACAGATGTTTTATTTATTTATTATATTTTAGACAGGCAGCGCAGGCTAATGTGTCTAAATCATGTTCATGTATAGTTATCACTTGTCATGTTTGTAAGTTTTTTTTTGTCCTGATAGTAGTTCACTTAGTCACTTCCTCGTAATCTAAGAATGTCAGTTTTGTTTATTTACACGGTCTTTAAGTGTTCTCAAACAAGTTGTTTATGTGATTGTTTACATGGTTTTTAAATTTATTAAATTATATTTTATATTATATTAATTTCGGTTAGGTATTATTTTCGCTAATTTCGGTTTCATTTTTCCTTACAAAATAAATTGTTGAATGACACCTTTTCCACATTTTATTTTGGACTTTTTTCCGGACATTTTAGACTAAATGTAGAAATCTTGAAGCAAACGGAATTATTTGTTCATGCATACATGGTATTTTTACTTAGCTATATCTAGCGATCATATTACTGACAAATTTCTAATGTGAAACATCGACTTCATCATAAACAACTTACAAATGATGAAATCCGAAAATACTAACAAGCCATCATCAGTTTGGAGCTCTATTTGGGCGTACTGAGGCGTTTTACATTTTTTATAAGATTTATTTGAAGGTACATTTATATGGCGCTACTAGATGACTAGTCCTAGCCCCCTAAGTTGGTGAGGGTCATCGCATTTTCGGATCGGTTGGAGCCGCCCGTGTATCGACTCCTCCATTTCGACGCCGATCTCGCCATTTGTGCGTGCCCACTGAAACGTGCCAAGGCCCCACCGCGTGCCGAAAAGGAATTAGGTTGCCCCAAGTGTGTCAAGTTTAAACGGATCATTTACACAAAAGATTAACTTTCTCCGACTGCGCAAGAAATGGATGGCGTGCCGAACGCACTTCGGCTGCGATCGGAGAGCCGTGAGATATGTCACCGATGCGATTGGCGCCATCTTCAGTTATGAATAAAAATATGTGTACAATTTGAAGTCATATTTAGTCGGTATACTGGTAAAGTGAATTTTTGAGTAAAATTTGTTAATAACGCAGTTATACTTGATTTTCCAAGCTCTTTCTTTTGGTAAAACGTCTATTGATACGACGTTTAGTTTTGAAGTTAGTTTAAACAAATGCACACTTATACCACACATTAAATATAAGCCCTTAATTTTTTTTAAATCCATTTATCAGGAAACTCTCATTTTGTACCGGGTTTAACAGTATACCGATGATTATTTGTTTCATTTTCACTTTTATATCTTCTTCCATTTCTCCACACACTCGATCTCGTCGAAAATATTTTTATCCGCCATTTCGATTACCTTTTACAAAAAAAAAAAAAACCAATTCTTCAGTAACGTACTTGTTAGTTAAAAGTATGTCACTAAAGTTTAAAAGTAACAAGAGTCGCATCCGGCCTTATTTATGCGTGAAATATGTGGGAAGTATCTGCTAATTAGGCGAACTTTCTTGGAATTTCTTGATCTTTCAGTCGAGATAACAATGGATAAACCGCCAAAAAAAATTATAAAAAAAAATTAAACATTATAGGTTTTCTGGACTGAAATATTACTGATCCCTGAGCATATAATTCCAAGAATAGGCCTTGATCCTTTGGTGCAAAGCTAATCAGTACATACAAACTTTGCACTGCAGTTCAGTTCGTTGCGTCACGGTATATTCTATGAAGAGTACCTACACATTGTCGCTATCCATGATCTTAAGCTCCATAGGAAGCATCGAATTTACCATAACCTTTGAATTTGCGTCCATAAAACATGCAGCCAGATCCACCCTTCCAGGAGCGTCGCCCGCCGCACCCCGGTTATCCGGCTGCCGAGATCGCCCGTAAAATCGCGCAAACTGTTCCGCCCGCACGGCCCCGCTCGTAAACAAGTACCGAGAATGATTTATAATGCTGATATCGCCCACTATCGAACCTCCTAATACACGATCGGCTACAACTTTCGCCGTTGCTTGTAAAAATTGCGTTCCGGAATCGAGCGGAAAAGAACCAACAGCAGAAATCCCGTAAAATGAGCTGGAGAATCTGTGAACGGATATTGTAACTCTAGCCATCATAATATTTTGAGAGAAGTGTTCAAGCATGCAGTCTTATCTGGCCGATAAAGGCGTCCGGAGACGGCACCGATGCAACGGAAAGAGCCCACCCTAGCCTCGATTCAGATCTAAAGGGATATCACGTTTTACGACTTTCGTCGGTCATAATACTTGGCGACATTTGACCTCACGTTTGCACACAAATTAACGATTAGCAGCAGACAAACTACATATACACCAGCCTATTTTTACTGGCGGAAGTTTAGATGAAAAAGAAAGGCGGAAGGCCACGATCAATCCATGGAATTTGCTAGCTCATAGTAGCACCGAATTCCGAATCAATCTGTCATACACTGACAGCCCTATGTCAAAAACAACTTTGTTCTTTTGACAACCGGTTTTGTCAAGGGGTAGGCAAAGGAGCTTTCCAAACTGTCATCCTGCAAACTAAACACGGAGTCTAATGGTTTTTCCAAGCCGGGTAAAAGCAAAATCTTTCGATTAAGCTTATAGCCATCTGCTTCCCGCAGGTGACGTGAATATGACGTATCGTGCAGCAAATCTACTTGACATGACCATATTTTCTACCCAAGTAAAATATGCTCTCTGATTGATAGTTTCTTTTCCAGCATCATTATCTTAATTTTGGGGTGTTAATGGATTTATAGTCGAAACGTTAACAAGGTATTCATCGGCATATTTTCGTTCAAAAAAGTAGTACACATTTTGTAGAACGGCTTAAAAAAATCTTCTTCCAAAAATATTTATTTATACATGCAATTAAAATGTATGGGAATTATATTTTTTTAAGATCGACAAATAGGTCATCTACATTGTTGCTGCAAAATATGCCTAGAAAAACCTAGAAAAACCGAGACCTTCTTATGGAGCATGATTTCACGCATGCACCTACTCAATGCACCGATCACGCAATCTTTTTTGTGCATAATAAAGACAGAGAGAGTTATTATTTCTCAGTTTTGTTTGGATGCTACTGATATATTCATATTAAGGTCGGCCCGTAAGCACCTGAAAATTTCGCCTCCCATACAAACGTAGTTTACTAATGATTTGAAAACCACTGTTCCAACTTACTTGATATTTGGTATCTAATATTAGGCTACAAATATCTGTGTCTGCATGCCTTTGTTTTTTCGGTAAATGTATTCTGGGTCAAACCACAGAGAAAACAAAATTCGTATGAAAATTTTCTTTTTGCATTCATTTCATTCGGTTTGGATTTTTCAAAAAAACAAAAGCATGCAGACACAGATATTTGTTACCTGATATTAGATATTAAATATCAATTTAATTGGAATAGCGGTTTCCAAATGATTAGTAAACTACGTTTGTATGGGGAGCATAGCTTACGGGCCGTTCTTAACGGAATGTTGCGAATATATTATCCAAAGGGTTAAAACGTCCAGTCAACACGTGTCCAAGAATAGGGCGTGCACACACGTTGCATAAGATAGGCACATAGGGAGGTAAGTTCGGATATTATTATCATAAAATTACTTACAAGACGGGGCGCGATAGCAGATGAGTTCGCGTCGGCGAAGACGGCGCGGAGCGCCCGGCGTCGTGGCGGCGGAGGCGGAGGCGCGGCGGTGCGGCGTCGCTTCGCTTCGAGACGTGACGCCACGGGCGAGATAACGCTTTCTGATTTCGCTGCCATCGTCTGCGCCAGGGGAGATTCAGGAGCCACGTGGATATTTCTGAACGTGGACAGATCTTGATGCAAATACTTCATAAAGAACTTGAGTCAGTCCGAAACGATGGCCGAATGTAACCCAACAGAATAAGGTTATTATTAAAACAGACAACTTGAATTATCTGTTTGAAATTAAATCTAAAACAGAAAAAAATAAGTACCTACCGGGACATTCCATAATTCAGTGACTAGATTTGAACACGATAATTTTTTTTTTCAGATTTTATAGAACTGAGCATGTGTGGCCAATACCACACCACACCTTCCATTTGGACTATGCTTGGAATTTCGTGCCCAGGAAGCAGGAGTTTTGAATTCGAAAAATAGTTTTTTAGCAGTTGTCAAAGCGTTTTTGGCGACGGAAAATTTTGAATCATTGAAATCATATAGCATTGAAATCATTGAAATTATAGCATCCGCTATAAAAACGGTTTTTTCGATAAAAAAATTAATTACAAGAATAGGCCTACAGATATTCGTTCAAACATGACATTTCTGAAAGTATAAGTAGTAAGGTTACATTGCACTTAACCAAGTAAGGAAGGAAGGCGACCTGTAGTTTGATTTGGGTTCCGGACCATGGAGTGACTGGCATTTATAACGAAAACGTGCACATTTCAAACTTAGATCGGAAAAAGGACGTGCATACCCTGGGATTCCTGGGATCTCCGACACACGAAAGAAATAGAATATACACATTTTTAAAAATGTAATATCATCACCATAGTCCGCAATTTTGAAGTATGATATCATTTGATTGGATTGGAAAATTATTTTTAGTGTAAATAATAACAAGCATAAAACGGTTAATTTATTAATCGAAGTCAATACCAGAAGCTCGCTGGCCTAACATTATGTATAACTATATTTAAACTCGTCATGCGGTCGCTGCGGCAGAGTTTATAAATAATTCAGCACAGCCGAACTCGATCAATCAATCAGTTAGCGGCGTCACAATAGACAAGCGCTTCTCAAACGCTATCCGTTTTCCGTTTCATTGTTTTTCTGTCCCTTTTGTTCGGCTTTCCTCGCGTTACTCGATCACCTTCCAGTGGACGGCCGTCCTAACAGAAATAATGCTCGTTAGTCAATTTTGGATAAATATTATTAAAATACTCCGACTTTTGTGTACACCAGTCAATAGGCTTATTGACTCAATGTATTCGATTATTACTTGTGTACGCTTATTGTCAGTCCCATGTTTGATTCAAAGCACCGTTAATACTCACACATGTTAGTATATGTTTGTAAAATATATGTTTTCAGAGAAAATTCTCAAGAATAAGTCGTTACCTAGAGGCTTGGGCCGTTACGGTTTCTGTTACATGAAATCCACGAGAAGGACTTGAGTTGAGGAAAGATTACAATATAATTTAATTGTTATAAAGATAAGAAATTTGTCTTTATTTCAATTTCCAATATTGAATATGTTTATTAATAATAAGAATTTAGCCTAAATATTAACTGTACACTTAGAAAAAGTTGTACACCCGAATTTGATAAGGATTGTATTCTTCTAGTTTCAGCTTGTTTTTTAACATCACCTACAGGCTACTTGCCTTCAGGTTAAATAAATTGAGCATTTTATAGTGCGATAGAAGTCCACCGTTTTGCTAATCGTGTAGTCCTTATTTTTACCGTGATTCCGATCATTGTATTGTATTCTAATCTTTGCATTGTAATCTTTATTTTCATTACTTTTTTACATTTATTTAATCACATCAAGTTTCCATCATGCTAACACGCACACATTTAATTAATTTAATGCCAGTTTAAATCCAAAGTAGAAAACTAAACAAAATATAACCAAAAGATGTTTTAATAAAGCCCCAATGAATTGATTACGCGTCCTAAAGTCCATTGACACAAAATGGGTGGCGAAGTTACGGGATGTCAACTGAAAATCCGGGCAGGTCAAGTTTGAAGGGCGAACTCGGTGGAACGGACAACTCGAACGGGACGGCCGGTCCCCGGGGCCTTCCAATTCAATTTGAGAGTCGTTTGAGAATGGACCGATGCCAGCTTTAACCCTTTCGAGGATAACGGTTTTGGTTGCAATTGCAGTTCCACTCATAATAAAAAACTAAATGCTTTAGTTTTTCATTATGAGTGGAACTGTTTATGTTTTTGCAAATAGTTTTCTTATTGATTCATCTTAATTATAATGCAAAGCCGAATATTTTCAATTGTTATGTATTTATAATTAATGACAATCTCGGGACTTGTAAAGAGCAATATATTCAAGTTAAAAGTGAAGTCAAGTTGAGCGCCTCGTAGCCTAGTGGCGCGGGTCAGTACCTAGCGTACCAGAGGCCTGGTTTCAATTCCGACATGCACCACTGTCTTTCTCTTTCCGAGTTCGATAAGTGCATTTCGTCACGAATGCGAGCTGCTCCATGGTTCGAAATCCATGTAAAACTGTAGGTCCCCTTCCCCTACTAGGTGGTAGGGTTTAAGCCCGCCCGGGTTGGATGAAAAGATGGTCGAAGCGGCAATGAAAAAATGTCCGTGTTTTCCATCCAGTTCAATGTAGCCGTGCTCATAAAGGGAAGGTCTTGGCATGGCACCTAATTCCTTCGGGAATGTGGTGTATTGGGCTAATATCATAAAGGAAGTTGTGTGGTATTAGCCATCCATGTCAGGTCGGATAAAAAAAAATCTAAAACTTCCAACATCAGTTCAAAACCTATCTATAAATTGTTTAAATATGGTTGCATATTTTAAGATAATAAACTAACATGACCTAATAATAATGTAAAAACAAGGTAGAAAGAATGATTAAGATGTAATGAATCAATAGATTAATGTTCCATTCAAAAAGAGAAAAAAACAAGATGACGTCCTATGATACTAACTAATCTTAAAACAGTTCTTATTGATTTAATAACATCAATAAAAAAATGTTAATGACCAGGAAATAAATAAAATAACAAATATTAAATCTGAGTACATTTTCAAATCAAAATAATAATCACTTGTTTGTGAGGTGATATACATTGCAAATTTGGTTTTGTATTTATTTTACATTTTGTTAAATGATTATGCATAATATTAAATTTGTATTTATAGATAGAATTGCATGTCAAACATTTTGAAATCTTAAAAAGTCTGGATTTACTGTCTTGGATTTATTGGTAGGAAGAGAATGCCTTTTGGCATTAGGCCCGCCTTTTGTAAACTGTTTTAATAATGGTGTACAATATTTTATTATTATTATTATATTTTTATTATATATGATCGATTCTGTTTGGCTATCATTATTTTAAAAAGTATGTCATTAGTAGTGAGTATTTCAATAGATATAAATTGAATATTAATAGATAGAAATAAATCAATACTAAATTATCAATGCTATCAATATTCGAACTAGCATAACGTATTCCCGGTTATGACGTACGGGTGTGAAACGTGGACTCTGACAGTCGCCGTTGTCCAAAGGTTAAAAGTTGCCCAGCGAGCAATGGAGCGAGCCATGCTGAAAATATTACTACGGCATATGGTGCGTAACGAGGCAATCCGCCGATGGCATACCAATGTAGTCGATATTGTACATCAGGTGGCCAAGCTCAAATGGCAGTGGGCTGGTCACGTCAGCCGAAGAGATGACGACCGTTGGAGTAACCGTGTCCTAGACTGACGTCGTGGACAGTAAAACGGAGTGTAGGAACCATCCGCCAGGTGGGACAACGCCATAAAGTGCGTCGGCGGAATAAAATGGTTCCCTACCGCTGAGGGCGGGAGGACTGGAGAAAAATTGGAGAGGCATATGTCCAGCAGTGGACGCAAACACACTGATAGAATGACCCAACTTAAACAAGGTAATACTTCATGGATACATTTCTATGGATACAAAATGAAGATGAAGAATGATTTAAATTGTATGGTGGGTATATTTGTACTCAGACGCAGACGATTCAATAATATGTATGCAATGTTAAATTCCTTACATACTTGTTTAGTACATCAACGCGTATCAACCTCATCATGACAATGTAGGAAACCGGCTACCTTTAGTTGACTTCTAACTGCTTGTTTTGCTGACTGGAATGTTTTGTGGAAATCCTTACAGGGGGTCCATTCAGAGTAAGAGTGAGTTCGAATTCGCCACTAAATATCAACTCACTTTTTTAAATAGTTACTGTTTCCACACTTCTAGAACATCATTACAGTTAGGTAAAAATCTGGTTTGTCCCGTAAATACGTTGGAAGTATAAATAACGGTTCCGTTATTTAAATAATAATATATTTCACAGCTATTTTTAGGTTAACTCACTCCCGAACTCGAACTCACTCTTGCTCTGAATGGACCCCCAGGTCGACCTGCGAGTTTTGAGGAAGTCCGCAAGGTGGACGACTTAGCGAAAGATAGTTTCGTTCCCTCTCTGAAATTTAATGAAAATGATTAGATACAAAATAAAAGCCAAATGTTTAGCGAGCATCAGTAAATTTATTTTACGATTTGACACTTTAAAAAACTTTGTGATGAATCTAATGTTTAATGTCTAATGTCGTCTAATCCATAACAAATTCTTTCCCTAATGGTTCAGATTTATGATTTGACTTAAACATATCACAAAGTTCTTAACTTTATGTTTGCTAATTGTCCTTCACTGTTTTATTAAATTTGTCACTTGAAAGTAAATATAACAAAATTACAAATACAATCAATACAATACCTAAAGCAGTGACTTTATTTGAGTACATATGTACTTTATATCAGGTTCAGTGCCATGGAGTGAAGTTTGATTAACATATTACAGTCAAAAAATCTAAATCGTTTTCAGAAAAAAAAATCACGTTTAAATAGGAACAGATACAAGGAATATGTAATAAATTGGTACTTATATAGCAATTTTATGATGTCAAAACACAAATAAAAAATGTTTTTTTTTTGTATTTTTATTTTTTTAATTTGTGTTTTGACTAGGAAATAATTGTGAAAATTAACATTGTGAAAAAAATATATCCTCTAATCGGCACAGGTTTAGATCAGTACTTTAAATTATTGAATTGGACTGAGAACACCGACATTGAGATTTTAACCGTATTTTTTTATTATCCGTTGTTTATATCACGAATCTAGGATGACTCATTTATCTAGTTTTACTTTGGATCCTGGCCTTATGCTTTCTAAAAACACATATTTAAAATCTAGATAACTGTCTGGTTAGAAGGATAACCAATTCCTATCAAACGTGATCCAAATTTGGAACTAAGGAGCTGAGCAGCTAGCTCTAGATCTTCGGATAACCACAGTAACTTATCACGGCCAGATGTCTCTCGCCCCACCGCCGCTGCCTCCCCCGCTCCGTTCCCTCTACAGGTGCGAAACCACACACACCCGTCGCACATTTATTTCCCTAGGCACCTGCTCCAGGAGTGAACCTCGCCAGGGGAGAAGTACTTTGGCAGGTTAGCAGCCTATCCAATTGGATTCTGTCAATGTAAGCGTGTGCTCGCATCTAATATTTTGTTTTGATGTATATTTTTAAGAAAGCCATACCTATTTTCTTAGCAAAAAATATTCTAATTCAGATAGTGAACTCTTATATGAACTATTATAAAACACCTTATATAATAAATATAAAAAAACACTCAAATAAGTCATGGGGCCGATTTGGATAAAAACTAAAACTGCATAGTTGGATTTAAAAAAACGGATATAGCCATGAAGGATCACTTGAAAAATTTACTCTGTGTACTAAGTATGGTATATCGAGTTAATTAACGTTTATTTTAACGGTAATGTAATCATTATCACCTAGAAGAAACTAGTGGAGTTATATTAAAATTGTAATAAGAAATGCAACGAAATTGTATTTAGAGCTTTAGATAGACAGTTATTTAAAGAATTATGTGACCACATCACTAAACCATCGGCGTGAGTAGACACTCACATGCTTCTAGTTTCTGCTCGACTAGCCAGCAGGCTAGGCATTATACAATGTTGAAACCTGTAGCCAAACTGGTTCATGTACTGTAGAATTAGTACAAAACTATCAATGCGAGTACATATTTCGTGATTTTGGTTGAGTGTGTGCGGTGAAAATGAAAATGGCGGTGTCTGAACAAATGTCTGTCTTATATTATGGTAAGTATTTTCTTTCATGAGTATTTGCGTTGGATATAAAAAAGTTTTCTTGAAGAGTACAAGCAGGATTTACGTTAGAGCTTTGATAATGGGGGCTCAAGGCGGAGTGGCTCAGCTTTATCCCGAGATACCATATTAATATGCTAGGAACTAACGCGACTAGCTAGATCGTTTTAAATGTCTTTCAGATAGGATATCTCGTACCTATCTATAGATATAAAACCATCAATGCAATGTGCTCTAACCAATAATTATTGTCGTTAATAAGGATTCTTAAATATTTTACTATTATGGATAGTGCAAACCGGTTGGAAGCTAGAACTTCCATTATATTTTCTGTATTTTAAGTGGCTAAGAAACCTAGGACTTCATCTTGAAGTCTTAGCACAATATCCACTTTTTCTGCAATGGCAAGGGCTGTTTTCTTCGCATTGTGTAGCTGCTGCTCACACTGACCAGGAATAAAATCGGTCCCAGCATACTGCCCTGTGAGACTCCTTGGAATACACCCATTAAGCTTCTCATCATCGTTTCCCCATTACTGGCTTAGATTCTATGCATAAAAAATAATTGAAACCACTGCTTTCACTTCAATGGCATCAAATTTTCATAATAGGAGTTTACAGGGCACTGTGTCAAATTATTTCTGTAAATGTATATATTATATTCCAAATAACTTTGTGAGCAAGGCATATTTGGTACTATTCCATTTAAATAATTTAAGCTTGTTTATTTTCGGAACCTTTGAAATAATATTCAACAGTGCAATGGGTTTTTAATTCCCACAGTCTGTATCGTTAACACCCTTATGATTTTGCGGTTTTGGCTCAGCTGGGAAAAGCAATTGTTGAAAATGTTGGTTTCAGGATTAGGATAAGTGTTCATTAGTAGCAGTTATTTTAGGCGTATATTTCGGTACGACGATCGCATGTGGTGAGGTGGACCATAGGAGAGCGGAACTTCCCCAGCGCTCTAACCCGTGTAGATATAGCGGTGTCATATAACGTGTCTTATGTGCACCCTACATTAAAAGCAACCTACTATAGGAAATCCTGGCAAGGCTTTAGGTATTCTGGGTTTGTTAAAGGATGACCTGGATCCGATGAATCTTTTAAGCCATTGAGGTATTATAGATTTAAAATATGTATTGTTCAGTTATCAACTATTAAGGTTGCCGCCGAAACTGAAGTCGATTTTATTATTAGACATTCTTACATTACAAGTATTTTTGCAACCCTATTAATTTATATACGATGATATATAATTATTTAAGTTTTAAATTAGATGAACAATATTTGTTGTGAGTCCAAGAAATCTGTATCAGAAACAGCAGTGCTTTTATTTATTTCAGAAAAATAAAACTTAACGAGTGAGCTATAAAATGTTGCAGCGCCTCTCGGTAACTAAAAGAGCAACGATGTGCTAAAATACAGTTACTGAAACGCTCGTAAACCGGCGGGCCGAGGTTGGTCCTCTCCGTCACCGGCCACATTGTAGTCTCGCTGACCTTGCAGTGCTCACGACCCTCTTTAGAAATGCAGCTAAGCGAATTTTTCATGCCCTATTTGGTGTTGGTGTTGCTATCAACAATAAAAACATGTTGAAACATCAATCGTCAGGACGTTTTCTAGTCAGTGACATCAGTGATGACCTAATTATCAACCTCATTGATTATATGGCAATTTAGTCTGATGTCATAAAACCTATATGAATTAACGTGATAAATTTAGCTACTAATAATGTTCAACTGTCACATGTGAGGCACGTCGAAAACTTTCGCGAAATGAAAATTATTTCTTTGTTTCATATTTTTTATGAATGCTGAAGGTTTTCGACATAAAGTATATGTGACAAATTTTACTGGATTTCACGGTCAAATGTCCTAAAGACATTTTTCTGTGTTAAGTAGTTTACGATAAAGCAATTCCCACTAACGTCTCGGGATTTTTAGTCAATTCAAATTACGGACAGGAGATGTTTGTGCAGTTCCTAATTACCTTCGCTGTTTACTATATCCATAACAACCGTGAAGTTATAAGCTAAGGGAGACACTATATCCACTGAACGCCCAACACTTTAGTGGTAGTATAGTCCCGTAGGTCTTTGGTAGGTCTTGCCGCCTCCGCATATCGCTTTGGTACTGCTAATGGCGAGTGACACTTGGATGATGTCCACTCATTTTCCAAATAGGCAGCGGAGCTGTAATGCATGCTCACCGCCCACAGCCGAAGCTGCCAAAGGTTAAATCCATGCTCGGGACAAAAGATAGGCTGACTCCAGTGGAATGGTTCCAGTTGAAGTCAGTGTGCCTGTATGAGCCACAGAGGACTCTAAGAAATGCGGTTGTTGAGTAAATTATTTTATTGCAAATAGATAGGAAGGCGGGTTGAAATAGAACCACTTCTAGTCTTCGACACACTCAAAAATACGACAAACCAAAAGACATCCTTGGAAAACACTCACAGGTTGATGGCATCCGTCCTCAGCACACCAAGGCCTTGGGTTTCTGCTGAATGTGGGCGAACACACCAGCGTGGTGGTTCGCGCACTGCGATCCAAATGTCTTATCACAGGTTCACTAGATCGTTCGTTGTTGAGAGGTCACAAAACACTCCTAGGAGGTAAAAACGTCCAAAATTATAATGTTCAAAGAATACGTTCACTCGAGGACATGTGGCGCGTCTCGCGATTCAAACGGAACAGGAAGCACTGGCAGCGAGCTGTATTCGCGCGCTGCTTCACGTTTTTTGGTAACTGTCACATGCATGCGGTAGGTAAAAAATTAAGTCCATGCATGCTGAAGCGTTTCCGGTCAATTGGAATGCCTTCTTTTAAAATGTGAGAAAGATTTTGAAGTGGCCCAAACATCTTCCCCCGCCTTGAAAGGTTCCAATATTTCAACAGTAGAAAGTAGAGCAATAATATAGAGAATATAAGTGGAATTATAAATAACATGGTTATAGCTATTGGGAAAACTAATTACTAAAAAGGATAATATCTCTAAACGAGTACTAATCCCAATTAGGGAGAGGACAGAGACGAACTACCGGACGTTTGAATGTACCAGTTATAGTTTTTATCAACGCAATTCTAATTTGTCCGTCATTACCCATAAAAGTTTGTTGTATAACACCGATAGGCCAATGTAAGGGTTGAGTATTGTTTTTCATAATTAAAACTACCATTCCTTCCCTCACTGGGCGAGCATCAGTGTTCCATTTTTCCCGAAGCTGAAGGGTATGCAAGTATTCGTCACTCCACCTTCGCCAGTACGAGTGTACAAGTCTATCCAGCAGCATATAGCGCGAAAGTAAATTTTGACTCATTTCCGGAACATTAGCAGAAGGCAGATAAGTCAGAGGAGTCGTATTCAAAAAATGCGAAGGTGTAAGTGGCAAAGGTTCTGCAGGATCCTCACTAAGGATTCCGAGCGGTCTTGAATTCAGTATTGCCTCAATTTGACACAACACTGTTAACAATTCTTCATAGGTTAGGATCTGTAACCCGATAACCCGAAAAAGATGCGTTTTAAAAGATTTAATTGTAGCTTCCCAACCACCACCAAAATGTGGGGCGTTAGGAGAGATCATTTCCCATGTTATGCGATTATTAGCCAATTCCAATTTAAAATCTGTGCTGAAGGCATCAGAATTTAAGAATTGTTGAATTTCGGTCAAATAAGCTTTAGCGCCAACAAAATTTGTACCGTGATCTGAATAGAGCTTTTCTACTGGACCTCTTCGAGAAATAAATCGTTTGAAAGCATTTAAAAAGGAATCAGTAGTTAGATCCGGAGCAATTTCAACATGTACTGCCCGAGTAGTCAGACAGATAAAGGCGCACAAATAAGCCTTTTGGCTCTTTACTCCCCGTTTTCTTGTCAAGGTAATAAAAAGCGGTCCACCGTAATCAACTCCAGTGTGAGCAAAAGGTTTTGATTTTTGTAACCGACATGAGGGTAAATTAGACATAATCGGGGGTTGAGCAGGCTTAGGCCGTGCCTTAAAGCATGGAATACAAGAAAAAATCTTGGCACGTACAGTGCGGCGGGCAGAGAGTATCCAATACATTTGTCGTAGTAAGGAAAGTACAAGTTGCGGTCCAGCATGACAAGCGGTGCGGTGTATGTGGTCAATTATTAGATCTGTTACCTTATTCTTACTAGGCATCAGGATGGGATGTTTGTGGTCGAAAGTCAAATCACTATTTTCCAATCGGCCCCCAACTCGAATGACGCCATCCACAAGAATAGGTCTCAATTTAAGGAGGGAGCGAGGGCATTGTTTACCTGACTGCATAGTCTTAATAGTGTCAGAGAAGTGTGCCTTTTGAACTGCTTTCAAAATCGTCAGTTCAGCCTTGTCCAGATCAGCTGCCGTTATATCACCGCGTGACGTCAATCGTTTCGAAAATCGCAAAACATATACAACGACGCGAAGGAGCTTCGACCAACGCGACACTCGTTCTGACAAGGCGAGCAATGGCGATTTTTCATTTGCAGGCGGCAGAATATTAGACAAGGTCACACACTTGGCCTCAGGTAAATCCTTATCAGTAGCCATAAAAGGCTGTATTGGCCAATCTGGTATATTATTTTGGATCCAGAATGGAGCGTTAATCCAAAGAGAATGATTAACTAATTGCGCGGGAGTCAATCCTCGCGACAAGCAATCACTCGGATTTTCTTTCCCCGAAATATGGTATAAACATTTTGGTTCAAGAATCTCTTGGATTTTCGTGACTCTATTAGCCACGAAAGTTTTTAAGCGGTGTGGGCTCGAGTTAACCCAATTGAGAGCAATCGTCGAATCAGAAAAGGCGAAAACGCCATCAAATTTAAAGCGATTTTCATAAGTTTTGAGAACGATGCGAATCAATTTTGCCATCAAGTGAACACCCATCAATTCTAAACGTGCAAGACTGATTGTTTGGACAGGAGCAACCTTCGACTTTGCGCACAGCAAGTGCACAGATACTCTATCGTCAGATTGAGCGCGAACGTAAAGCACAGCTCCGTAAGCCTTTTCAGAAGCGTCAGAAAATCCGATCAAATACGCATTACACGATTTAGTAATACCAATGTGGCGGGGTATAGTCAACTTTGATAAAAGTGGCAATTCACTTTGGAATTGATTCCATTGTGAAATAATATGTTGCGGTGGCTCATCGTCCCAATCTATTTTTTGCAACCAAAGCTCTTTGATTAACAACTTTGCATATAATATCAAAGGGGCGGCGAAACCCATAACGTCCCAAAGACGTGCAATCACAGAAAGCATATTGCGTTTGGTGCATGGAACCGCAGCGGGCGGACACGTCACGAAATAAAAACAATCTTTATGAGGATCCCAATTCACACCTAAAACCTTTTGCGTCGCAGTAGTATCAAAATTGACAACTTGGGGGTGCAAAAAATCTTTCGGAAGGACAGATAGTACCTCGGTGGAATTGCTGGACCATTTATGGAGTTTAAAACCCCCTGCAGCAAACATTTCAATTAATTGCGATGCAGTTTCCTTCGCTGAATCTTCATCATTAATCGAAACACAAATATCGTCCATGTAATAAAATCCACGGTCGATAACATCAGAAGCGAGCGGAAAATTTGTTTTCTCATTTTCAGCAAGTTGGTGCAAAGTGCGCAGTGCCAGATACGGACTTGATGTCAATCCAAAACAAACCCGTTTGAATTCAAAAATCTGGACCGGGTCCGAAAGATCAAAACGATATAAAACGCGTTGGTATTTATGGAATTCAGGATGTACCTTTATTCGTAAGTACATTTGTTCAACATCAGCGCACAGTGCAAAGCGGAACATTCGAAAATTCAAAAGAATTAAAAATAAATCTGTTTGTAAATTTGGCCCCGAATGTAAAATATCGTTAAGTGATACACCTGTATCTGTGCACGCACTTGCGTCCAATACAATGCGAGTTTTCGTAGTAAGTTTATCCTCGCGGACAACACCATGGTGCGGGATTACGTAGCCAGGTGCCTGAGATGCGTCATTATTCGGAGATTGTGGGGAAACATAGTCCTTTTCACAATACTCCTCCATAATTTTATTGTAAGCGGTGCGAAAATCAGGAGATTTTTGAAAACGCTTCTCCAAAGCGAAGAATCTTTTTTCAGAACTCTTAATTGAGTCACCTAAAACTGAAGGATCGGTTTTAAATGGCAGTGCGACGGTATAAGAACCCGAGGAATCACGTGTCGTAGAAGACTTGTAAATATTTTCACAAGCCTGCTCCTCCTGACTGAGCAGTTCAGAGCGCGGAGTTGAAACTTCCTCAGTTTCCCAAAAACTTCTCACTAGCTCTTCCAGCGGCTGGCCGGTGAAGGCGCACAGTGCATGAGAAGGCGAGCGGGCGGTGCGGGGTGAGCGTGCGGTGCGGGGCGAGCGATGTATAACGGGAGCATTACCCATTAAAATAAAACCTAACGAAGTTTGTATAGCGTCAGGTGTACCTGGCGGTCCTCGGACCTGACCAGGCAGCAAAAGGCGAGGAAACCATTTAGCGCCAATTAACATTTCCACCTCTCCAGGTTCGGAAAATGTATCATCAGCGAGCGGGGTGCGAGCGAGATAGTCTAACATCGACCTATCGACAAGTGACGTAGGTAAGCGGTCCGTAATATTATCCACAACCAGCGGATGCAACTGAAAAGAAATATTACGATCGAAGCGGGAGTGAATTAAAATGTTTGTAAAACCCTTTACAGTTTTTGAGGAACCACCGAAACCATTCACAGTTATTTGATCGTTCAGCGCACTAACATTCAATGATAAACGATCACATAACCCTTTTGTAACAAAATCTTTCATAGACCCGTTATCAATTAATGCACGAACAGTGTATTCAACGCCATCTACATTTTTCACTACGACCCGGGCTGTCGCGAGTAACACGGTCTCAGCGGGTCGATGCAGCGATGTATTTGAATGCGAGCATAGCGACATCTGTGGCGCGGCATCGTCACGCGATGCACTCGGAGCGAGAACGGAAGCGGCCGTCAATGGCGCAGTGGCGGGTGTCATATTTTCACTGTTGTTGTGAGTTCGGGATTCGATTGCGGCAGCGGAAGCATTTTGATTAAAATGCAAAAGTGAATGATGCGATTTTGCTTGACAAACACCACAATGGTTTGTTGATTTACAAGCAGCAGTTTTATGATTAAAACTCAAACAATTACAACAGCTGTTATTTGTTTTAACCACATGATAGCGTTCCTTTGGGCTTAATTTTAAAAATTCCGGACAGCGATAAAACTGTTCGTGTCCCCGAACACAACGAGCAAACATTGGTTTTATTTGAAGTGACAAAAGATTTTGTAGGTTTTGGTTTATAGATTTTGGGAACGGGTGGAGCAGAATATTTATGATAGTTATTTTTATTATAACTTGACGAAGGAAATGAACTGCCATCTGTCCGTTCATTAATTTTTACCTGTTCTTTAATGAACCTTATTAAACTTTCGTAAGTCGGAAGTTTTTCTGTTCTCACGGAATTTTCGAAAAGTCGAGCAGTTTCTTTATCAATTTTTTGCAAAGCCAAAAATAGAAAAATAAAATCTTTTTTGTCCTTCATATTTAACCTATCAAAGGCGCAGATTGAAGATGAAAATTTGTCGAGAAAATGATTGAGACTATCAGCTGATGCTGAAGTCAGCGGTTTCATGTTGATAATTTGTTGCAAATAAGTTGTTGCGAGTGAGCGGATATCTTGGTATTTGTCAACCAAGGTAGAATAAATGAGCATATAATTATCTGCGGTTGGTGGAATATCTGAAATGCTGGTTAATGCTGACTTTGAAAGAACGCCGATTAGGTAAAACACCTTATCTGAGTTGTTCAAACTTGTATTGTTATGAACAGCGTTGTTATAGCATTCGAAAAACGTAGGCCAATTTTTCAGCTCACCATCAAAAGTAGTCAAATTAATAGGCGGCAATTTTAATGTAGGCTTATTCCCAACGTTTTCTCTGACTTGTCCTTTCAATTCTTGCATTGTTCTTTTAATCGCAGAATAAACATCTTCGAAGGCAATAAAGGCATTATACTCCGGATCAAATTCAGGGTCATATTGCATTTTTTCCAAGTTCAATTCATCAACTGACTTCAAGTAATCCGATCTCAGCTGTTCAATATTACACGCAGTATTGAGAAACCGGTTCTGCAATTCCTTTGAGGATATATTGCGGGATGCATCGTATGTATTTTGCAAGCAGTTGAAAAATGTTTGAACGCGGGCTTCTAATAATCTCACCTTGGGAGGAGCAACCTCTTCCTTATCTTTACCCATAGCGGATTTATAAAAATAAATATAGCGGAAGAAATAAAATAAAATAAATGCTGATCCGTTAAAGATTAATTGCGAGCGGCAATATTACAATAGCAAATGGAATAATAGGCGGTGAAATATTGTAGCAAATAATGTGTAATATGTAGGTAGACACAACTCGAGCACGAGGTGAACTCGACTTTAATCTGAAACACTGATCCGCGCGCAAGCGAAAATGAACGTAATAGGAATGAAAGTAGGAGTGAGATCTGCATACAATATTATTAGGTTGTTTACAACATTTTTTTACTGGATTTAATTAATTATATCTTTCTTTACCGTTTAGGTTATGCAGTTTATTCGATACGAAATTTAGATTGAACGACGTGGTACATTCAAACGTATAAGCAGACGAATAAAAATAGGTAGTAAAATTTATAACCAAACGAGGTTACAGCGGGAATGAAGTATGCAAACTTCGAATAATTTTACTATCCATAGGTGATTAAGATTATTCATCCAGGCACGATAGGACCATTTTGGGGTGTATGAGCCACAGAGGACTCTAAGAAATGCGGTTGTTGAGTAAATTATTTTATTGCAAATAGATAGGAAGGCGGGTTGAAACAGAACCACTTCTAGTCTTCGACACACTCAAAAATACGACAAACCAAAAGACATCCTTGGAAAACACTCACAGGTTGATGGCATCCGTCCTCAGCACACCAAGGCCTTGGGTTTCTGCTGAATGTGGGCGAACACACCAGCGTGGTGGTTCGCGCACTGCGATCCAAATGTCTTATCACAGGTTCACTAGATCGTTCGTTGTTGAGAGGTCACAAAACACTCCTAGGAGGTAAAAACGTCCAAAATTATAATGTTCAAAGAATACGTTCACTCGAGGACATGTGGCGCGTCTCGCGATTCAAACGGAACAGGAAGCACTGGCAGCGAGCTGTATTCGCGCGCTGCTTCACGTTTTTTGGTAACTGTCACATGCATGCGGTAGGTAAAAAATTAAGTCCATGCATGCTGAAGCGTTTCCGGTCAATTGGAATGCCTTCTTTTAAAATGTGAGAAAGATTTTGAAGTGGCCCAAACAGTGCCATTTGGTCTTCAGTTGAACAAATGGCACACTGACTTCTCGATGCACATTATACATCTTTTCATTCTATGTCTACGCGGCTGGATCTTTCAGCGCAACTACTAGTTTTATACTACTACTTCTCCAAACTAGCACTGGATATGTCTTCCAGTCCTGTCTCTCCACCAGCGCCCTTCCGACTTAACAAGGGCAACTCACCTGCCTCGCGCCTCGAAATTATGAACAGTCGAGTTTTGGCGATAAGTTCACAAACTGGGTTTCGAAACACTCGACCTTCACTAGCCATACCAGGCCTCACGGTTAGGTAAGTACGAATTAATATTTTACCCAAGAGGATTATAAGCATTAATTTATTGATTGCATGTTCCGCTATCTCCGGGAGACAAATATAACTGGTATTAAAAATTACTAAATTTCAATCAGATCTTAGTAATTAATCTCTATCGGCAGGAGACAAACAAACAGAAAATCAATCAAGCGAGGTAATAGCAAATCATTTCAATGGCAAATCAAATCAAAGGATTCAGCAAATCAATTATATCTCAAGGCGCTTAACGAGCGTGCCTCATCAAAGGAGAACTGTGTGGCTTTCAATCATTTCGAACGCTAAATTTGTGTAATACTTTAACTGGAGTTTGAAATTTTAAAGTATTGGATATCTGTATTTGGCAAGAACTCCGTTAATCAAGTCCGGTCTATGTTTAAAAGTCTTCGACAAACAAAATAAACAATAATTAAAGTATATCGTAAATGTTGAGTATTTTAATTAAATTGTTAGCATTATTAGAATAGTAGTCACCAAATTATCTGTCGCCGAAACCTAAATCTTCACTGTGTCACTCAGCTATTTGTGGTATATGGAATATTACTTTAGTCTGTGTCTATGGTTAGCATAAAGCCCTCATTTTTCCTGCATGTCAGTTCTTCGGTCCGTGTAGCCACATTTAGACTTGTTTAATTTTGGCCATGCTTAGATACGAGTCGTAAGCGTAATATAATATATCACAGTGGTAAGCACGTTTAAATGTGGAAGTGTTGTAGTGTTATGGATTAAGGTGTTTAATTTATGAGAAAGGATGTCAGAGGGACGATTCAGCGCTGTTCGTGACGCCAGTTGTGACGTATGGTTAAGTGGTTAATGCCAAGCGGATATCAGTCGGTGAGCGGGGCCGGGTCCTTAACCATACGTCACAAAATGGATTATATTTCTGTCTATCCAATTAAAACTACAGATAAATAAATTAATGCACCATGTTTTATAAATTATTACATATAAGTAAAAAAAAAAGGACCAATAACACATATTCTAGAAAGAGATTAAACACATATATACAAGTAAGTATAAGAAATTGAGTAGGTACCTAATTGGGCCCCCTAATACGGACGACGACACATCGACGTGGTCGAAGCGGCAATGAAAAATTGTCCGTGTTTTCCATCCAGTTCAATGTAGCCGTGCTCTTAAAGGAAAGGTCCTGGCATGTCACCTAATTCCTTCAGGAATGTGGTGGATTGGGATAATATCATAACGGTAGTTGTGTGGTATTAGCCATCCATGTCAGGTCGCATAAAAAAAAAAATGTTCATATGAGGGACCAGGTTTGCTAGGACTCTTATCAAAAAATGTTGACGTTGTCTAAGTGTAACAAAGTGTACCTAAGGACTAATAAAGAATTGAATTGAATTGAATTGAACTGAGAAGTGTTAACGCGTACAGACTCTAAAGCCGGCAAAACAAATAAAGTTCGTTACCATACCCAGGGGTGATGAAGTCTGGAGCACGCGGTCGGGCGGCGAATAGCGCCTGCCCCCGCGCGGCGAAGCTCGAGCGGCTGAGGTCTCCTATGCGGTGGACGCACCGCACCACAGGGCGAGTCGTTGGCGGATTCCACTCGGACCCAGGGGTGATGTAGTGCCTGGAGCACGTGGTCAGGCGGCGAATAGCGCCTGCCCCCGTGTGAACAAGCTCGAGCGGCTGAGGTCTCCACCACAGGGCGAACAGGAGCACGGGGTGGGCGCCGAAGAGACGGAAGGTGCTGCAAGCCAGCCTGAAAGCGGGGGCGGCGAGACCACGGTACGCGACTGGCGTCAGTGGCGGCGGTCTGTCGCGGCAAGATGCGCTCGCGTCGCGGCGGGCGAGCAAGATGGCTGCCTCTCGTGGCCCTCTCCCATTGGCTCTATCGTGTCACTGGGCGCGCGCAAAGTTTTTTGAATGAAGGAGACAGCATTATTGGATTGCTGAGTGGTAGAAAGAGACGGTACCCATGTTCGTGGTTTGTTGTTTTGTTTCTAGAAGAATTTTGACGGTTGGTTCCTTGAAACGTGTATTTTTCCATTATGTAGATAAATAAAAATGTCCATTGTGAGTATGCATAGGCACTGACATTGTTCTGAAGGCTACCGTTAGCGTAGTACAAGAAGGATATGACATAAAAATATTGATTATGCCTAAAAATTAAAATTAATGAAGTAATATATGTTACAGTGTGAAACCTGGTTTACGTATTGAAATTATCCTCATGCCGTACTTTAAATATAAATCAATGTTTTAAGATTGGTTTTTGTTTATATTTTCTTGCTTCGTGCATGTTTAAATCGCTCGAGCTGGCTGTATCAGCCTGCTCGAACGATAGCAAAAAAAAAACATTTCATTTTGCTTTTCGATATCTCTATTCGTTTTCGAAAAGTTTAAGATTCTTAAAGAAAACGGGAAAAGATTGGTGTTTTATTTTGTAGTATTGTATATCTAACCTAACAAAAAGGCCCATGAACTTCTGGTGCATTGAAAATTATTTTATTTCATTAAGGCACTAATAAATAATCAGACAGTAAGGTTGAAACTTAAATCAAGCATTAATACATAAAGAAGAAGAAGAAGAATTTATTTACTTATACAACGTGAAAACGCGTTAATTTTTATTATTTAATTACAATCCTACCTATCTCATAATTAAAATGATATCTTCAACAGTCGTCTCAATATGACAAATGATGATTCTAATAAATATTTACCGTAAATTGTAAGCGCAACTAGAATGGAATTTTGAAGCCCTCTAATTTCTCCAGGATATTTTTTTTAGATATATTTCTTTGGTATTGAAGCCCTTTTAGTATCGGATCTTTTGATTTAATTAAATATTATAATTGAGGACGATTGCCCGTGGTCGCTCTTTTTTTTAAAACGGGTCTACTGAAGCGATCGAAAAAGCATTTTCAACGTTAATGATTACCAATATAGGTATACTTATGTAGTTGTGCACCAATTAAATACTTTTGCTCAAAGCGTCAAAATTCACTGGATTTATAATATTACTTACATAAGCTAGAATTCTGAAGCGCTAATTGTGTATGAAATCACTAAATAATCATTAGGCGAGGGCAATTTTTTTAATTTTGCATTTTGTCTCGTAGTGATATTCTCAACATGAACCATGTCCATGTCCAGCAGTGACGGTACCCTCCGGACGTCAATACCTTCACGCTTAACCGGTTTTTAACCTTGATATACTTGATAACTAGATTTGTCTCGCTCTTTGTAATAGTCTAGAAGTCTCTTTCGCTTGCGCGCTGATTATGTGAGCGACAGTTCAACAATGACGACATGTGGATATGAGAGATGTCCTTAAAAGTGCCATTTTTTTTAATAAGCATACTTTATTTAAGAAATGTATTCGTGTGCATGCTGTGATAGCCTCCATTTAAATTGAACTAGAAAGCACTTTAGAAGTTAGTTATATATTCGTAGTAAATAATTTCGGTTTGCTTATTTCTCTTATTTTTACTTATTTATACATGACATATTTGTCATGTATATTTCTTGCATTATATGCAAATGTAATTTTAGTGTCAAAATGGGATTTTAACAAATTTTATACCTACTAGCTGAGATACCCGACTCCGCTAAGATAAATACCGTTTTGGACTGATGTCGGGCTGAATTATTTCCTGGATATTATATGAGTTCCCTATACAAACTTTCATTTCCAATTACATCTACTTCGATTTAATTTTCGCTACAAAAGGCCTTCTCCAATGTCCTAACTAACTCTATACTGATAAATAATAAAAATTACAGTAGTAGAAGATCGAACAAGCAATCAAAATTTATCGCCTCAAAATAAAATTATAATAAAGTTTAAGTTATTAACAAAATAATTCAATTCAGAGTAAAAAGCGTGGGGTTCATTTTACTACTTTTCATAACTCTCCTCTCATAGATAGTTGCCAATAGAATTATTGTTTCATTTACTTAATCAAGCTCCCCACGCTTTTTACTCTGAATTGAATTATTTTGTTAATAACTTAAACTTTATTATAATTTTATTTTGAGGTGATAAATTCTGATTGCTTGTTCGATCTTCTACTACTGTAATATAAACTCTTTAAAATTAAAAAATATTTTCTATTTTTTAGTTCGGTTAGCTATAAAAGCGTATTTTTTTAGTTTTTTTAAACTATTATTTATTTTTAACTTTTAAGTTCTATTTATCAATTAGTTATTATTACTATAGAGGATCTATAAAATAATTTATTAATCCTGGCGGTCCTCATAAGGATAATGGGAAACTGTTATGAAATTATTGCATTGTCATCGGTCCTTGATACGTATGCAAAGTTTCAAATTAATCAGACTTCTGGAAACTGGTGAAAATTAATCTCAAAGATTCCATTACATACAACCCAAGCTAATAAAAAAAAAACATGTTAATAAAATCACAAGAATTATATTTTACACGAGCTTTATTATTTTTCAATTTACAAGTGATAATGAACTTAAACCATGGTTTTAAAACATTTAACTTAATTTCTTACAGTTTACATAAAAACTATTGTTACATTTAATATAACAACCGCTTTTCATGCACATACATGATGTAATATTAATATTTTGTTAATTTATTCAAATAACGTTAGACAAGTGATCAAATCATCCGGTAAGGAATATAACTATTTTTTTAAAAAGAAAAACACAAATCATGGGTCGTATTTCTGGTTCCCGAGAATAATATATTAGTGTTAGGTTTCATAGAAAATGACATATTTATATTTAATTAATTGAATAAAATCATTTATAATGTCCTATTTTTGCATATGACTTTTTTTAGGCACAGAAAACTAGAAGCGAGCCCATTACTGTGTTTTGCTGCCATTCCTAGGGCCTAACACTTCAACAGTAGTGGGTTTCCTCACGAGGAAAACTCCTTTACCGTAAGAATTCCTGTTATAACGTTAAAAACCAGTTAATTGATGTTAACGTATAATTTATTATTTATCTCGGTGGAATGGAATTACCGGTTACCTTTATAAATATAATGATATATTTAACAACTAAACAAAAAACATCCATAACAAGAAAACAAATTGTTATAAATCTGTTGCTATAACGTCTCACATCATAAATTAGCTGTTTTATTAATCAGCAGTATGACAGTGATCTTTACAAAGAAGCATGCCATTATTATATAGATTCCTAAATTACATTTCATATATTTTTATAAAATTAATTTTACTACATTATATGTACAAACATATTAGAATAATCAAAGGTACTTTAATTCTAATTCAGTTGGTACCTACATACAACCTTTGAGTGAATCAGCGCAATAAAAATATTTAAAAAAAACCACAATAATTCACTGAATACACGCAATGTTTTTACAGAATTAAATCCTGAAAATTTATGTACATACATAACATGCACATCTACTTGTCCAAGGCATTGTTAAAATTAGGGAAACGTAGAATGTCTCATGGAGTTTCTGAAAAGTAATAATACAACTTTTTATTCTGTTGCAATTCTAGAATTGTTTCATAAGTCAACGAAACATATTTATTAACTATACATAGCTATGTACACCAATAGAAAAAAAATATCTTAACAAAAATGTCTACCTATTTATTCCTATATTTTATCGACAGGGTATCATTTATTTATATAAAGTATCCTTGCACATTCACTCAGTGGAAAAAAAATTCATTTAGAAAAAAAATTCTCATCTTCACTTCATGAAATTGTGCTATTAGCATGCTAAGACTTCGGAAGCACTTTTGTACTGATTTATTCTTAACATAAAAAAATGCACACACACAAAATGTTTTGATATAGAACTTAACGTAAATTTGAAACTTCACAATCTAGGTTCCTGAAATAGAGATTCTGTCAGAACGTTTTGAACGACAGGCTAGATCGTCAGAAACCTTTAAAAACAATTATTATTAAAAAAAAAATTGCCACAAATATAGCTAGATTGAATATTAAAATAATAAGTGTGTTTGTCCATTCTTAGAATCATTTATTATTAGAATCATTTTATGAGTCTTAAAACAAATTCATATAACATGTGCACATTTTATGGCACATTATCATTAGTAAAATGTGTTTCGTCTATGCATCTCTTTTCAGGTTTAAATGCTTCGGGCTTAATGAGCTCAAGACGAATAGACATGGACTGAAATTGTAACACAATATAACTGCAAACATTATTTATAAAACGACCGTCACTCGCTGTAAAGGTAAACGTCCAGATTGTGAAATAAAAAAATTAACATTATCATCGGTGAATTTTTCATTCAACTAATATATTATGGAGAGTTAAACAAACATAAATCGCAGCTGATAAAGTAGGATTTATGGTTTTACCATTAAAACTCTAACGCACGGAATTGCATTTAGATATGAATACAATATTTAACCAATTCATGACAACCCACCTACATCTTATTGTATTATTAGTTACTAACCATTTACAATATCAATAAATATTCTTTTCAATAAACATAATATACTATATTTACAATAATTTCAATAACAATGTGTTAAACTCGCATTTTTACATTCTAACAATTCAACCATTATAACTTACATATAGTCTATGATACCTATGTACACCTGATACTAGACAATATTGTCTTTCGTAAGCTTACATCATCAGCGAATTACATCGCATTGACTGAGACGAAAAGTTTCCGCCAGGTGAAATGAGAAAGATCACCTCCAGTGCCTCAGTTGATACAAAAAATACGAGCAGATGTAAATTATATCTGCGTCTGGGCTTGTTGGTTAAGCAACACAACATAATGGTAAATAATGCACATCGGACATTGGAAAGAGATAATCGGCTAGTTTCGGCTTCGTAACTACACATGCCCTGAGCGACAGCGTGTGACAAACTTGTTTTTTGCAGTCTACGCATCACCCGATGCGTAGACTGCTTTTACACTATCTTCTCCCTGTTAATATTTCGACGTACTTTGGCAAGAAATAAAAACTTCACGATTAAAACATTAAAACATATTTTTATAATCTAAGTAAGCTCAGCAATATATGGTTTTCGGTTAATCCTTTAGTTTATCCGGACAATCTCTATGTAACCGCAAAGTCATCGGATTTTCCTGAAAGACTTAAGCAGAATTCTCTGCCTCTTTAGACAGCTGCTGTGAAACAAAAAAGTGACCCCATAAGAATGATATCCAGCTGGAGCGCCAACGCAGACGTTGAAGGTTGATAGTTCTACGATTTACGATACTAATACTTATAGTATTACGAGCAGTATTAGATGCATTATTCGGTTGTTTTATTTAGACAAAAGACTAAACATATTATATCTAATATATCAGTTTTATATTAACTCGCATGATAGTTTACAATTAGGGGAATAAATACTTTTTCTTGCTGCAGATTTGTTTACAGTGGTGTATGTATACAACTATATGAATGTTCGTTTAGGGAATTAATATCACTATTTTGCATAAGAACATAAACTGTTTAATGGTGAGGCGCCTTAATAGCCCCCAAGTATTAACAATTCTACATAGTGTCTGCCATTCTAAGGTCATGAAAGTTTAAACAAAACTTAATGTATTACATTGTAGTCTCATAATTTGTGAATGAAAGACATCATACATTTATAGTAGTATAGTCAATGAATATTGAGGCTGCAATAAAAAAATACCAAGTTATGATGTAATTACGATTGAGCGTGTTAGAGTGAGGCGCTCTTAAAGAAGGGTGAAATTCTTACTTCACTTGGCGGACACTGACGTCACTTCTAAAAAAACCTTCTATTACGTATAGTCCACGTCGCGCACTCGCACGGGTGTGTATTCACAGGCGCGGCGCGGAGGAGGCGGGGGGGAGGGCCGGCGACAGGAGGCGTCAGGAGAGCGCGAGCAGCGCGCCGGCGGCGAGCAGCAGCGCATGCGCGGCGGCGTGCGCGCGCGCCGGCCCCGCGCGCTGCATCGCCGCCGGGTGCTCGCCTGACAGCGGGAAAATAGAATTCGCTGTTTGTGGCAAGATTTTAAGCCGTCCAGGACAAAGCAGTCGACAGATATTACAAGTTTAAGGGCCGAGTGCACGAAGGCACAAAAAATCAAAATCAACGTCAACACATGATTATACACGTCTCTTTGTTTGGACAGTATGGAAGCAACTCCGTGCGGTTCACTAAAAGTGACGTGTTTGAACATTGATTACGATGATGATGAACGTCTCTTCGTGCAATCGGGGCCAAGAATGGACAGATAAACAGCTGGCCTATCCCTGCAATTCCGTAATCAGAAATTAGTAATCCTGAGTCTAGAAAACCGTTTGATTCCGGAGCATAGTTTTTAAATTTAAGGCGCTAGGACTAGCCAACTACTCGCGCCATACAAATGCACTTTTTAACAAATGTAATAATATGTAGTAAAATGTTCAGCAAATCCAAATAGAACTCCAGACTGATAATGGATTGTTAATATTTTTTGATTCCATCATTTAGTTATTTAAATAATGATAAAAATAAAAAAGTTGATTTTTCTCATTAGAAATCTGAAATTAATTCGATTTCTAGATATAAGCAAAAACAGCATATATGCATAAACAAAAAGTTCAATTTGCTTTTAGATTTCTACATTTAGTCAAAAAAGTTCGGAAATGGACACCGTTTCCGCAATGTATTTTGTATAGAAAAAGGAAATATACATTAACGAAAATAGGTTGATTCCTAGACAAGGAATCATATATTGTAAGAATGACACTTATAATCGTCAGACTTAGTTAGTTAACTTGGGGTGCCTCGTCTAACTTTGCGATTTGGCTAGTACCAGGGCCTTAATCAAGGTTTTCCTTCGAAAAAAATAGTTTGAAAACCGCTATCAAAAAAGTTTTATAAACTCAGGATTTCTGATTAAGGAATTAAAGTAATGGTCTGCTGAACCCGGTTTTGGGTGGGTTTGGGCTGAACCAATTAAACTGGCCTAGTGCGCACCAAGTTTACATTTTGTTCATCAATATATGGGGTCTTATTTCTTATCATTTGCCTACAATTTCAAGATTCATTCTAAAAGATCTTTTGGCAAGAAAATATGTATTTGTTTGTGATGGTTTCCAGGGAAGTAATTATTTATCATCAAAATGCCTCTTTTTATTTCGCCGTAGTCGGGTAAAAAAATATTCAAGTCGCGGCGAGGGTGGGATGGATCGGTGTGCATTTAGATAAATAATTTCTTTAGAAACCATTTTAAATAAATGTTTAGTTTCATGAAAAAAGGGGTTTAATTAGGAGGAATTGATTTATTAGCCTTAAAATGAATGTACAAGCTTGTGATTTGGAGGTCATGCATTCTTGTGAAAATTAATAATTGAGCTGTCAGAACCAGCACGTAAACAGTTTTAGCCTAGCCAATTCAGGAAAAGAACGCCATCGTCTCAATTTTAAGGAAAATGTCCAAAGTTCCACTGGATAAAGATATTTATCGAATCATTAATTGTCATTTGTTATGCATTAACTTGTAAACTAAAAAAGTAACTTGTAAATATGCATAAATTTGTTTGTAAAATATTCTGTCAATTCGGTTAATTGTATTGACAATTACAACAATACTTTGTCGTTATATTTATTCCATGTGAGGAACTTTCAAAGCCTGCATGACTAAATAAAATGGATAAAACAACTGAATTTCAAAAATACTAACTGACTTAATTAAGAGACTCTGCAGTACTATTTTTAGAAGTCAGGTAAAAACTATGGTTACATCAATCTGCATCTTCTAAAATAAACTGAGGGGCCGGTCTCTCCATGAAATCGTTTCTAGGTAAGAATAATCTTATACGCGCAATCAGCAATTTGACTCCTAACTTACTTGCCCCTACCCAGATTTGAAGAATAATTGAAAAAGTAGTACGTGGGGTTAGTAGAATCAAGGGATTAATCCGCCGACAAGGTGGACTTTCGGTAAACTTTATTGTAAATTGGAATTTGTGCTCCCGATTCATCAAAGCAGTTACAACATCAAATATGCGAAGCTCGGTTTAAAGCAAATATAGTAAAAACTGCTGCGTTGAATGACAATATTATGGATTGTACTGCTTTTATGAGTAATGTTCTTAGTTGGAACATAGTATAAGTAAAAGTAACATGATATTATCGAGCAGCGCTTAAAAATTGGCCAAATTTGCTTTTCAAACTGACAACTCTGAATCATATTGCTTTTGATTTGTTTTTATATTGAAAACTACGCATGCATAGACTGATGTAAAGTAAAATAATTTCCGCTTTAGCATCATACAAACGAGCCATGGTTCGCTATTTCGCTTGTATTGTTGTGTCGGCTGGAGGCCACTGAAGATGGACAATTCTGTACTGAAGGTTGTTGGACGGACGTTGTTTTGGTTGATTTTTATTCGATTTTTAATGCATTTAAAGAAAAGATGCTTTTTTACATTTTTGAAAAGAACCCTACTATGCTAGCGCATTTGCAACTTAGTTTTATAAATCTCGCGCGTATGTAAGCCAGTCTCTGGGTTAGTTTTGGTAATTCTTTATTCTAACAGCCGCTTAATAGATTGGAAAGAGCTACATTTGAAACTGTTTCAAATTCATGTCAGATAGGATATTTTTAAAGAAATTTCATGTATTAATCTACTAATTTTGCCAAAAAAATTAGGTGTATAGAAAGAAAGAAATGATTGATGAGAGAAATGATGATGATCTTACCGTTGAGCACGTGCACGACGATGCTCTTGGACTGCGCGTTGCTGGGGTTGCACTGGTACGTGCCGGAGTCGGTGGGCCGCGCCTGTTGGATGAGCAGGAACGACGTGGTTGTCTCGCCCTTCTCCGTCACTACCGACACGCCCCCGCGCGGCGAGTCGTAGCTGATTATCTGAGGAAGTCACAGCCTACGTTTTACTGCATGAAGTCATTGGGAGAAAAGTTAAATATTTGCTTAGATTATCTGAGGAAGTCACCGCCGACGTTTTACTGCATGACGTCATCGGGACAGAAGTTATATATTTGCTTACATTATCTGAGGAAGTCACCCCCGACGTTTTACTGCATGATGTCGTCGAGACAGAAGTTAAATATTTGCTTAGATTATCTGAAGAAGTCACCCCCGACGTTTTACTGCATGACGTCATCGGGACAGAAGTTATATATTTGCTTACATTATCTGAGGAAGTCACCCCCGACGTTTTACTGCATGACGTCATCGGGACAGAAGTTAAATATTTGCTTAGATTATCTGAGGAAGTCACCGCCCATGACGTCATCGGGACAGAAGTTAATGAATGAAATACAGGTTGGGGAAAAAGTTTCTTCGCATTTTTTAAGAAAATTCAAAACATTTTTTAATATGGTTTATTTACATTTAACTAAAGTATGTAGGTACCATTTTGTTCGATAACTTTTTGCCATCTTGTAGGTAGGGACATGATCCCATTGCCATAGAAATATTGGGACTTCTGATCAATATACCGCGACAAATGGTTTTGGCAGTCCTCTCGTGATGTTAACCTGACACTGCCTAAAGAATTCTGAAGAGACCTAAACAGGTGGAAATCTGAAGGTGCAAGGTCAGGACTATACGGTGGATGCATTAACACCTCCCAGCCAAACTCTCTTAGTTTTTGCTGAGTGGCTAAAGATGTGTGAGGTCTAGCGTTATCATGATGAAAAACCACACCCCTTCTGTTGATTAATTCCGGCCGCTTTCTCTCAACTTCTTGCTTTAATCTCATCAGTTGTTCGCAGTAGAGTTCAGAATCGATGGTCCTGCCTGGTGGTAACAGCTCATAATGAATAATGCCCTTCCAATCCCACCACACACACAGCATCACCTTGTTGCGAGTTAACCCGGGTTTCGCCACAGTCTGTGAAGCTTGACCGGCCTTTGACCACGACCTTTTTCGCACGTTCTTGTCGTACGTGATCCACTTTTCATCACCAGTTATCAGCTTCTTCAAAAATGGTTCGGTTGCATTACGTCGTAATAAAGTATCACAAATGAGTACACGGTTCATTAGGTTTCTTTCAGTGAGCTCGTGAGGTAACCAAATATCGAGCTTTTTTGTGTACCCAGTTTTTTTCAAATGCGCCAAAACTGTTTTGTGGTCAATTCCTAGTTCTTCAGCTACGTCGTAACTACTGATATGCCGATCTTGCTCCACTTTTTCAAAAATGGCATCCATTTTATCCGTAATAGGGCGACCAGAGCGACGTGCATCTTTGACATCAAAATTTCCGGATTGAAAACGCTTAAACCAAATTTGTGCTACTCTCACAGACACTGCACTAGGTCCATAAACATCGCAAATTTTTTTCGCGGCTTGCGTTGCATTTTTACCTTTTTTGTAGTAAAATTTTAAAATGTATCGAATTTCTTCATTAGATTCACTCATTTTGACAGTACGAAAAACAAATGAGAATCACACATTTTCCTAATTTGAATTTGGAATTATGTTCTTTAAAATTTAAACTTTCAATGATACCAAAACCAGCCAGATACAAATAGTATAGCCAAAGAGATTTTATTACAAGTTCATACATACTATAATGCGAAAAGACTTTTTCCCCGACCTATTATTTATGAGTATATAACTTCAAATGATGACTAGTCTTCACTTTTACTAGGGTTACATTATTTACATCTAATATATTAATTACATGAAAATCTGAAAACATTAAGCATTTTCGTTGACATAGACTACCATGATATCAAGTGCGGTCGCTCGACCTCTCGAAATTGGAAACTGATCGATACGTATTTATGCTGTCTGTACTGGTCCCTATTAACTAATTTGGCCATATACCTGCACATTCAAACCTTAGACCACCACAGATAATCCCAGCTTACCGCGTCATTATGGTTCCAAAATATGTAGGCGGGTGGCTCGGGCGAGTAGAGGACGACGCACGTGAGGTTGATCGTGCTGCCGCGGTCGATGTACAAGTCGGGCCCTCCAATGATGTCCGTGGTTGGCTCTGTGAGAGAAAACATAATGTCAACAGTGAACAGCATAGTGTCACTGGAACAATCTTCTTGAATTATGTGACTGATTTGAGGCTTAACTAGTGACATTAATAAAATCACCGTTATTACAATGAATCATACAAATACAATTCTGATATTGTTAAGATTATGACCATAAACAAAGGATAAAAGTGTCTATTAAGAGGATTATGAGGTGAGGATTGTGAGCTGATCCAGTTCCAGACAATGACTAGTGCCTGTTTCATCAGTCAAATTAATCAAGAAAAATCTGATATTTTGCACATTAAATACATCAACTGAGAGCTACATTCGTACGTTTTAGTTTGTTTTGGTAATACTAACATGTCTCCATGATATACGCCTTTTTGTTTTTATATGAACATTTTTAAAGGCGTATATCATGGATATAAGTCAAGTTATCAAAAAAACTAAAACGTAAGGATGTAGTTCTGAGTGAGTTGCAAAATATCTGAAAAATATTTTATAATTTAACTGAGAAAACCAGTACGCGCCATTGTATGGAAATTGAATTGCTGTTTTTAATAATGATTACACCTCGTTAAAACCGATTGGATCGGCTATAAATAACTAGAAATATTATTAAAGTCCTAGTCAACATTTTTGTGCGTATTTACTTGAACTATTTGAATGAAAAAAAGTAAGAAGCAAAATAAATATACATATTTGTGAGTATTCGTGAGTATTCAACGAAGCTATTAGGCATTCATTTATTTACAGAAAGTTTTCGATTGTCCTTTTTAATATTTGGATCCTTGGATATTTGGATATTTATATCCATTAGAAAAATTAATAAACTCAAAGGTTCTATAAGTAAATACTCTAGCCATGGTGACGCTCACTATGTTAATAAGTAATTAGTTACTCAAACATCGGTTGTTTAATATTAATATTTAAACATGATTTCTTCAAATGCCTTGTATTTTACTTAACTTTAATATATTAGGTATTGCATTAACTTAAAAAAGCAATTTAATACTTAATGAATAATATGGAGAGTATATCAGCATTTAAATTAATATGTTTTTTTTTTCATGTAACTGGACATGGATTGCTAATACCGAACTGACCGTGAGATATTAGTCTAACGCACTATATGGGAACTAGGTGCTATGTCAGGACCTTTCTTATATTGCTCGGCTACATTGAACTGCATGGAAAACACAGACAATTTGTATTGCCCCAAAAGTCCTATTTGGGTGCATTTTGGGTTCAGAGGAAAACTACGGTCCTGGATTAGAGATTTTCTTATAAATCGGAAATTCAGAGTGCGAGTCGGTGAGGAACTACCTGAAGCCCATGATGTTCACAGCGGTGTGCCTCAGGGTTCGTTGATCGGGCCTGTCGCTTTCGGTATCTTTCTTACAGTTCCCGAAAAGCGCGCGCAACAGAAGAACACCTAGTTTGTCGCACATCGAATGACACTAGGCCCGTACACACGGCGGGGACACATCTGAGGTTTACACGTCACCACCGTGTTATTCTATTTAATTTATACACTTAAAATAAAAATAACTTAATTCATATAAATAAAATTGCACGTTAAATGTACATAGCCTAAATTAAATTAACAAGGTGAACCACAAGGTCTAGACGCAACATGTGACTACCATAATATGTTAGTCGCTGATTTTAAGCCTAGCCAACAGAAGAATATTAAGCTCTGGCACCCGCAAAAGTCTTCAAGTAGTTTGCGGCAGTTAATTAAGGAAGTTATTTTTTATCAGGGTCGTTCTCTCGATGTGTTTTATATCGGCTTTACTTGGAAAACTACTCCGAGCCCGCGGCGACGTGGAGTGAGCTCGCTCGGGAAATATATTTACACGTTAATTTGGGTTTCACAAGTTTCCATTTTAATTAAAGGGCAAAGTTATTTCGAACGTTATTACTTCGACATAAAACTAGAAGCTTCATAATTTGAATCTTATCGAAGAAATTTTCAAAATAAACTTTGTAATTCCGTTCCATTTACTATTAGGGAGTTAAGTGCTTTATATATTAGTATTCATAGCTATTTACTTAAGAGTGTGTGTGCGTCAAATTAGATGGCGCCACGGTTTTTAGTAGATGTTTCCGCTATAACTCCCTAAAAATATGAAGTTACAGACTATAACTGTATTGGCGAGCACGATGCAAAAAAAAATAATAATAGAAAAAAAACTTTTGGATTTATTTCAATCGTCAGCTTTTTTTTTATATTATTTATAATTATTATTACCTAACATGAGCAATATCTCTTGTTAGGTAATAATCTCCATAAAGTCAGTCAGCGTGTTTGGGTTCACCGCTGAACGTATGCGTATGCCTCTCGATTATTTTTTTAGTCCTCCCGGTCCTCAGCGGTACGGAACCACTGCTTTCCGCCGACGCACTTGATATCGTCGTCCCACCTGGCGGGTAGACTTCCACGGCCGCCAGTTACTCCAACAGTTACTCCAACGGTCGTCGTCTCTTCGGCAGACGTGACCAGCTCACTGCCATTTGAGTTTAGCCACCCGGTGTCCAATATCGACTACTTTGGTACGTCGGCGGATTGTCTCGTTACGCACCATATCACGTAGCGATATTCCCAGCATGGCTTTCTCCATTGCTCACGCCATATATCTCCATAAAAAAAAATTAACAAAAAAAAATAACCGACTTCAAAGAAAAAGCACTAAAAAGTAAAAAATAATTTCCATTTCTGTAGTTTCTGTTATTTTTTGAGTCGGCGTCAGCCGGGAACGCGTTGCGCCAATCAAGAGAACCTAACCTAATCTAACCTAACCTAACCCAACCTAACCTAACCTTGGCTGACACCGACTCAAAAAAAAAATTAACAAAAAAAATAACCGACTTCAAGGAAAAAGCACTAAAAAGTAAAAAATAATTTTCATTTTTGTAGTTACGATTTCTGTTATTTTTTGAGTCGGCGTCAGCCGGGCACGCGCTGCGCCAATCCTAACCTAACGTAACCTAACCTAACCTAACCTTGGCTGACACCGACTCAAAAAATAACAGAAATCGTAACTACAAAAATGAAAATTATTTTTTACTTTTTAGTGCTTTTTCCTTGAAGTCGGTTATTTTTTTTGTAAATTTTTTTTTTATTTGTTTATTTTTAGTGAATCTGAAGTACACTTACTAATTTGTACACGTACTTTCCAATAAAAAAAGAATCATCGAAATCGGTTGGCGTTATATTGAGTTATTCGTCCATTTGTCGCGCATTCTTATTACAAATTTAAGACTTTTATGATTTTCTCATGGATATCATTGTCAGAACTTAACCAAATTAAAATGGGACCACTTGGGAAGCACTAGCTATCATTTAAAAAAATAATTATCAAAATCGGTCCACCCAGGCAAAAGTTATGAGGTAACAAACATAAAAAAAAAATAAAAAAAACAAAAAAAAAAAAAAACATACAGACGAATTGATAACCTCCTCCTTTTTTTGAAGTCGGTTAAAAATAACAGAAATCGTAACTACAAAATTTTTTTTTTATTTTTTTTATGTGACGACATGGATGGCTAATACCACAAGTTCTGTCATGGTATTAGCCCAACACACCACATGGAAACTAGGTGCCATGCCAGGACCTTCCTTATATTGCATGGCTACATTGAACTGGATGGAAAACACGGACAATTTTCATTGCCGCTTCGACCATCGTTCATCCAATGCGATGGTACCAACCCGGGCGGGATAAACCCTACTACCTAGTAAGTAAGGAAGGGGACCTACAGCTTAACGTGGAATCCGAACCACGGCCAGCCTCCCTCAACGGTCTAATAATCACCCATCCAAGACCAGACCGGACCCAGCGTTGCTTAACTTCGGAGAGCGATCGCCGAAGTCTCGCGCCACTGGGCCATTGAGGCTGACTTAAATGGAAATAATTTTTTACTTTTTAGTGCTTTTTCTTTGAAGTCGGTTATTTTTTTTGTTATTTTTTTTAATTTGTTTATTTTTAGTGAATCTGAAGTACACTTACTAATTTGTACACGTCCTTTCCAATAAAAAAAGGATCACCGAAATCGGTTGGCGTTATATTGAGTTATTCGTCCATTTGTCGCGCACATCTTAATACAAATTTAAGACTTTTATGATTTTCTCATGGATATCATTGTCAGAACTTAACCAAATTAAAATGGGACCACTTGGGAATCACTAGCGATCATTTAAAAAAATAATCATCAAAATCGGTTCACCCAGGCAAAAGTTATGAGGTAACAAACATAAAAAAAAACAAAAAAAAAAACATACAGACGAATTGATAACCTCCTCCTTTTTTTGAAGTCGGTTAAAAATATTTAAATTTTATCGAAAACGGTTAAAATAGCAGAAATTTCTAGGAAGCGTTCCTAATTAACTCGGAAGCCTAAAAATAGGGTATACATTTTCGAAGGCAAGATTTCGTATGTTGTCCAAAATGCTGCAAAGATCATTCAGATATTATTATTAACAAATTGTATTGGATATATAAAACATATTTAACCTCATCATATTTCATTTCATTTCATTTATTTAAACGTTTTGGTAGTCAAACTACACTAAGTTACGTCAACAAGATCCGCGAATTCGGTCAACCCAGTAAAGAAGAACCAGCAAAGAAACTTAACGGAGTTACACAACATATTTTTTCCGTCCACAATTACGAAATACATACTTAGATCTAAATGCTGCTGCTATAATAGTTCCATAAGTATTCATTTGTTTGATACACACATAAAGGTCTCAGCAATAACTTGAATTTCGAATTGCACGCCATTTTCGACTGTTAATTAAGTCAGACATATTTGGGGTTTTAGACAATTACGAAATTGGTGTGTTATAATTTGGAAGAACGTTTGTTAATAGTGAAAACCCATTACAATATTGGGGAATGTTTTACTGTGACGAGACGCAAGTTACGTAATCATTTCGGTGTGTAGAATCAACCGTCGTCGTCGCGGCCTGCTATAGAAGATGTGATCAAAAAAATTAAGCGGATGTTTTCATTGAAAGATGAAAGAGACCTTACCATCGGCTCAAAATATCGGCAGAAAACATTGCAGCTGTGAGGTACCTACATTGCGGCAGCACGACGATCACCTCCATTAGACATCGTTGCCAGGAACTAAACATTGATCGCAGGACTCTTCAACGAATTGTGAGAAAGATCCAGCTTACTCAACAGCTGCAGACTAACGATCATAGATAGCGCTGATACTTTGAGAACTGGATATTGGAACAACAGCAAACATATGATGAATTCCACAACAAAATCATCTTTATTGACGAGGCTCATCTCAACCTCAACGGCTTCGTTAGCAAACAGAATTCTCGGATCTGGAAATCCGAGATGAAAATCCGCATGTACCTAATTCAAGTATATTCCGTTACATCCTCAAAACAGGACAGTTCGGTGTGCCATGTGCTCAGGAAGGATAATCGGACCGTAATTTATTGAAAAAGGTGAAGGTGCCGCTGTGACTGTCGACGAAAATCGTTACCGGTCCATGATGACAGTGCTCACAAATCGGACCGATTGTGAGCGTGCTAACCACACAAATAGTATATTCCGATTTCTGTGGTGCTAACGGTACTCACAATATAACCTCGAACTATTGTATGATACGTCATCATCAAAAAATAGTATTTAATGTTTAACAATGAAGAGTTTGCAAGCGGATAACTATTTACTAACATTATGTGACAATGAGAGTGATGATGAAGGTGATTTTGAGATGTTGATAGACATAGAATTTGGCAAACAGCCGTAATGGTAGTAAAACGACAATGGAGAGAGCGCGCATTTCTGCAGTATTGCCCACGATTACGTAGTTACTGCATCTATAGGGCGAGTGAAAGCGGTGACGCGTTTCATTTTATATTCTGCGTCCTCTACTTGCAGTATCAAAATCAAATTTGCCGCGCGATGTATGCCTGCCGCTGACAGCGCTCACGGTTTTGCCCTGAGCACCGTAAGTACTAGAACGATGACGTCATCGTGACGTCATACGTCACAATCTTGCATTTGTGAGCACTGTCAGCGCGTCTCGGACCAACTGTATTCACGCTGTCAGCGGTTGAGCGCAATTCGGACCATAGCCATAGATATGCGGGAAAGACACGAATGACTTTTTATGTCGTAACCTAGCTCACAGGCTATTTCTTCATAGTTGCGAAGATGCATATAATTTTAATGTTAAATGATTTTTTATTGAAATGAATTAAAACATGTGACATTAAATAAATCTAAGACTCTAAAATTGTTCATGGCATTATCGTAGGCTGCGCATTAAATTTTCCTCCAAATCAATGATTACTGGTCGCATAAATGAGATCGTTCAAAACGAGACCGCATCTGCCGTAGCGTTAAGCACTCGTAACTTGATAGGCGGACAACTTATAAAGCGGCATAAACATGTGCGCTCCAGTTTTATCGCCGACGCAAGACGTTTATGTCGCAAGTTAGATGGAGTTGGGTGCCCGCCGGACCACGTACCGCGTCTAAAGCTCGCTTAACTATCTCCCGATAAGCAAAGGCACTAATGGAAGGGGATCTGGGTGAATTAGCTGTGACAGCTCTTGCATGAAGTTGGGGTTGGATGCGCTCGACGACTGCGTCTAAGCTTCAATGCTAACCTGACAGCATTTATTCAATTTCGAGTTGGCCGCACACATTGCGGTTTTCATTAAATTTAATTTTGGCTTTTGTGAAGATTCAGTAAATCCTTATTCATTTGCACGAATCACTGCAGTCGAAATGAACACAAGGCGCACAATAGTAAAATTAACAGAAGAATAGCGTACAAAAGTTATACAATTTCGAAATTGGCAGCAGAAAAAATAGAATGCCACAAATATTTATCTGAATTAATGCCGCACTAATATTAAGACGAACAATTACTGGGTGGATCTTTTGTTTTATATATGTAGGGCTGATTTTTCAATAGTCTGATAAACAGTCAGATAACTATTCGATGGATTTATTTACGTCTCTGCTTATCCATCCGTTGTAGTAATTCCATATTATTATTAGTAAAATTATAGGCATATAATTGTGACAGAAGATGTAATTATCTGGTAATGACTATTCGTCTTTTAACCAAACGTAAATATGTACTAGCGGTCCGATAATTACTAATTAATTATTGAAAAATCGGCCCTGAAATCAGAAACTCCTCCCCATCTCAAATTATTTATCTGCGTCAATGGGAACATTCTAAAAATATCCTTCCAAGACAAACACTTCCAGAGCCTAGAGAAGTTTCCTCTCGAAAGATGTTTGAATCTTTACAGAACTGCTTAAAGGTAGCCCCAAAGCGACTAACAAGGTTAATTAATAAGGCTAATAGGATCAAGCCCATTAAATTACAAACAAAAAGTTACGTTTTGCTACGTTTTTGCTTTATATTTATAAAGAGTAAAACAGCTATATAGCTAACTATAGAGGGAGACAAAAAAAAGATACATACTTTGTTTCTATCATCTGTCATTTTTAGAATTAATTTTAAAAGTGTTCTATTTCTTCACGTGTCGAGAGCCCTCCAATGGAGGTGGCAACGCCTTGCGACAAGAACTTTCTACACTTTCGTGGCTTTTTTTTTTTATGCAACCTGACATGGGTGGCTAATACCACACAACTGCCGTTATGATATTAGCCCAGTACACCACATTCCCGAAGGAATTAGGTGCCACACCAGGACCTTCCCTTTATGAGCACGGCTATACATTGAACTGGATGGAAAACTGCGCAAGGCAGTGGCATCTCACACAGAACAGCAAAGAACAGCGCAATATGTACACGTTTATAGGAAGCTAAGAAGAACTTGAATACCGCCCCTGATTTGAGATATTCCGTGGATAGCCGCTCGATATAACAGTGGCGCATTTATCCATACGTTGGTGTTGATTTTACATTGATATCCTTTAGTGCACTCGGCACCGAGCCGACTATAAGCAATGCCTGCAATTCAACATACATAGCTTCGCAAGGTAGTGGCTAAGTATCGCACAGCACAACGCATGCGTACACGTGCATAGGAAGTTAAAAATAACTTGAATACTACCCCTCATTTGCGAGCTTCCGTGGATAGCCGCTCGATATAAGAGGGGAACGTTTAATCATACTTGGACGTTGATTTTACGTTGATGTCCTTTCGTGCACTTGGCACTTAGCCGACTGCAAGCAATGTCAATGTTTCAACATAGCTGTACACGGCAGTGTCGTAGTCTCGCACAAAACAGCGCACGCGTACATACGGAAGGTAAGAATAACTCGAATACCACCCCTCATTTGCGAGCTTCCGTGGATAGCCGCTCGATATAAGAGGGGCGCGTACCTAAATAACATAGTCGCACTCCGACTAAGCCACTTGTCAGCTCAGAGCACGTTTGAATAAGTAATGAGGCGGCTCGCTCGCCCGCAGAAATTCAGCTGAAGGAAAAATGTCGCCACGGCGGCGATGAGGTGCGAGATACACCCGGATGCTCAAATAAAATATTCACTCCACGCGATTCACAGTAAAGAACGTGGATAATATTTTGGTCCAAATTATTCAGGGTGAGTTGGCATCGACTATATTTATGTACTTTTGTACAAAGGTGATTCTAGGGGGCAAAAAAGTTGAGAAGTTGGATACAATTTTGGTGGATTCTGCTTAGTTTCTAAAGTTTTTCACATGAATAAATATTTTTAACCAATGTTATAAGGCTTCACAAATAAATTTTGAACGCTGCAGCTAGGGAGTGCCTTAATTAGACTGGAGGGTCAGAGATAATAAGGTGCAAATGTACTGAAACAGTAGGTACATGGTAATGACAGAACCTTTGACTGTAAAAATTAATTAATGTTTTTACTTACAAAACTAATGTAGTCGAATTTATTGAAGCCGATGAAAATTTATCCTTTATACAGACCAGAATATTGCACTAGATATATGATGCTTTCATACATCATTATATTATGTCTACAATCTTGAAAATCAAAATTGATACAGTATTCAGTAGGCCTATTCGTGTAATTCCATGCTTAGAAATGAGGAATCTTTCAGTCGAGAAAACTGCTTTTATATCGGTTGACAAAGCGGTTTTCTCGACGGAAAGATTCCGGAGCACATTATTTCAACTATTCAAGATTTTTCGACAGGTAATTCGCTTTGACAATCGCTATGGAAGCGGTTTTCTCGACTGAAAGATCCCGGATTCTGAGCACGGAATTCAAAGAATACACCTACAGTGCGCATGCACCTAGCCCAGCCCATCTCCCCCGCTTCCTACACGCCGTCGTCTCTACCTTTAGTGTATTCGATCCAGTGCAGATGCTGCACAGGCACTCTTCTCCACTGCCGGTTACCCCAGCAGCCTTAGCGAGCTTAATGTTTGGTAATGCTTGATAATTTTAAACCCTCCAGCAAATAAGTTTCACAACTGAAAGTTTACGAATGTGAACCTTTTTTATAAAAAAATTACTTATGAATCTATGAACTTCATATTTTCTGGCCAGTTCATATAATTCATAAATAAAAATTAAAAGCCTTATTATATTTTATGCCCTGTCGAATGCGGAATATGTGCGCCTCAAGCGAATAATTTATGGACAGGACATTAGCTAGAAGCAGTCCTTGTCGATGTTCAAAGTTAATTGAACATTGAAGTCAACTGTCAATCAATTAGATCAATGATCAGACTCGTCAAATTGGATCTGTGCCGCAGTCGAAGAACCTTCGCATCCCTGTAACTTGACCTCGACGACGTATCATTTCTTGTTCTATATCTTTTGTAAGTTCGTATTAAACATTATTCCATATATTTTAGGCTCTTATCCGAAAAACCATTGACTTTTATTAGTTTAAAATGAATAAATAATATTGTGGATTTAACATTGACTTAATATAGTGTTAAAATAAACTAACGTAGCGATCTATGGGAGTATATATTGAAAAAGGCATCACGAAGTATTCAATAAGTCTATAACCGACCACTAACTTAAGAATACAAAATCGTACCTGACGTTAACTTCATGAGACTCGTAACAAGAAAATAAGTTAAAAAATTAGCACCAGCTCTGGGCCTATTAAGGCACTACCGTTAGAACTTAACCATTAGAGGGAAGTTCCGTAGCATTTTCGCAGCCGCTCCATACTAATCACTTAACGAGGATTCTCGGCAGGCACCGGAGGAGACGTTGCTCGTAACTAAAAGCCATTCCGTGCACTGAATTCCTCGCAGGCATTGTAGTGACGATGGCAATCTTCTGCCTGTTCAATACCAGCACCCTAGACAATTTCCATTATTATTCTACTAAAAAATTAGAAAATTCTTCTAGTAATATAGGCAACAAGTCAACAGAGTTGTGCGGAGGGGAGTATGTCTCTTTTTAGCAATTGCCAAAGTGAAATAGGATTTGCATGCAAAAAAACGTTTATAGTAACAATATGGAATATTTAAGTGGATGTATTGCTATGTGAGGTTTTTTTTAGTTAATTGTTGAAATTGTACATTCCATTTCAATCTAGGTGCATTATTGAAAAAATATTTTTTTTAAGGATTCCGATTGTAATATTGGAAGATATTTTCGACAGAGGGTCGGACTGGCTATACAGCGAGGAATTGCAGCGAGCGTAATGGCGTCTACTAAATTGCTTTGTAGAGAAAAATTGGATGAAATCTTTTATATTTTGTAAGTTTAATTATCGCATTAATTAATAAAATTACTGTCTTGTATTTATATATTAAAAAAAAACCTCACCTCTAAGATGGCACAATTCTTGCTAATATTAATAAATGCAAAAGTACCCTTTTTGACACGTAAATATTGAATTTCAATAAAAATTTAATAGTTTTGTTAGTACAACGAAATAAATGACAAATTAATTAGATGTCCTTATAAGTATTCTTTTAAGCAATATTGTTAGACAGGTCGTCTAAAACTATATGTGTGCAATAATGGGCCCAATTTTGGTCACTCGTCGGCTTGATATTTCGTGAGAGATTCCATCAAAATAACGTACAAAATTCTTGTTCCGAAATATTATGGCAAAGTATCCCTGGGTGCAGAAATTCACTGGTCATAGAATATTGTTGTACTAGCGACCATCGCTTGAACTCCACGTGTTTTTTACTTTTATAGATATATTTTACAGAAAAACTCGTCTATTTGAATCGTCTGAGCTCAAGGCATTAAGGGAATATATACACAACTGAGATAGTGATTGATGGATAATAAACATTAATTAAATAATTTCAGTGGTTATCGAAATATTTTAAAACTTCGTATACACGTATTTAGCTCACAAACCGATCTATAAATATAGGTCCACCCTAAATCGTCACGTCATCCATACTAATATTATATTTGGGAAAGTTTTCAAAGCTAAACCGCTGAACCAATATTGATGAACTTTTATATAAAGAGAGTCTGGGATTTGGAAAAGGATATAGGCTACCTTTTGTGGCGAAAACTAAATTTAAAAGGGTGAAAAGGGGGATAAAAGTTTGTATGGGAACTCATAACAATAAAACATTCGATGTTAGGTTTAGCTGGACATCAGTCTTAAACAACATTGACCCGAGCGGACTGTCGGGTACCTCAGCTAGTATAACATAAGTGTAAAAATATTTAACCTCTCATCACAAACAATACATGAAGCAGTTCTTTACAAAATAACTATCTTGCACGTTAGTATACCGAAGTGTCACCATAACGACCGCTCCAGTCTACGAGGCGTCTCTTATTTCATTTCCCGTTTCACAGCAATTATAAATAGGGAATAATTAAATAGGAGAAGACGAGTTTCCCGGCAGAGAGGGATAGACGATAAGCTAGCGGAGCTTCGATGTGCCATCAGAGCGGGACGCAGCCATCCAATTAACACTTTCGTCACTCGTGCTTACCAACCGTCACCATGTTTAATTCGAACATAGGTCATAGGGGAATATGTGTAAGCTTGTAGATTATAATGTTTCCGTATTTTGCACGTAATAATTTAGCGCAAATTATTTATATCTAAAGAAAACAAGTTTTTAACGACTTACATGCAGGGAATGTCAGATATAATTCAAAGGAATCTTTGCATCTGCCCACTCAAAAGTCTTTGAATGAAGCGCCCCTCCATTCAGTCTGTACGTGGGTGGACCCTTTTTTGTATCGCTGAAGGCTAGCGGTAAAATGGAGCAGGGTCTAAAATAATAATTTCGTAATGAAATATCGCCCCCGTATTGAGAAAAGTCGAAATGTAGTTCGGTTACTTAATCTTTTTTATTTTTTCTTTATTTTTCTTCATACTCAGAAAATTTGACTTTTCGATAGTTTTCCAGATATTCGAAGTAGATAAATCATTAATGCCTTTATCGAATCGTCCTTCTATTTATTTAAAACCAAAATATTCGATTAACTTTGACAATGATCAAAAATATCGACAGGTTAAGGTTTTTTGAAAATTGAGATTTTTTTTCGAATGTGGTACTGGTGGTACTGGTGTGGAACTTCGGGACGGGATTCACTAAGCAAAAAAGTATACCAATTTCGATTAGGGAAATTCACCAATTACCTAGGTAAAGTTTGTTTTTACAAAAAAAATAACATTTAAGATAGGATTTGGATTTTGTTTCATAATTTACTGAGGTCAACCAATTGAAAAAAACGAAAGATAAAAAAACAAAAAAAAAAAGATATCTTTAATTGGTGAAGAGTTAAGATTTTCAAAGTTGAAAAAATCTTTAAGCCCGGTTATGTCCGAACTAAGATTTTGTAATTACTGACTTTTTCAATACGGTGACGGTATGTCCCGAAGATAACGAAACATTCGAATATAGAACGAGATGATAGAGGATGCATAACGTCAATGTTCATGGTACGTTCCACACACTTCGCTATCTAAATCTATTCAGTCATTCTTTCGCCATTAATTCGCTCTACATGTCCAGATGATCTCAACATACAATTATAAATTACAGTCACTTTATCTTCTGTCAATAATATTTTTTATCTCTTATCCTCTCCTACCCGACGATTCAAGGCAGTGAACAAATGTCTTACCAACTACGCTGAGGTGAATGAAGTGACTCATGTGAGGAGTCGTGGAGATTTGACATTCATATATGCCGGAGTCTCTGTGCTGCGGGAACTTAATCTGCAACAAAAATACCAATATGGAAGTGTGGGAATGAGTGGTGGTGGGAAGGCATGTTTATACATATTGTGGATTAATACAAGTATTGGAAAACTGGAATGCACTTTCAACGGATACTATTATTTATTCAACATAATCACACGTTTAATAAACAATGGTAGCTATTGAAAGCTTTTGGTCTGATGGTTAAACCGAATCGAGTCGGCATAGTGCTGGCTGCAACGGTATTCAATTTAAGTGGATATTTTTATTTCGTTATTTCAACTTAAGGTCGGCCCGTAAGCATTAGAAAATTACGCTCCCCATACAAACTTGTTCATTAATCATATTTAAGAGACTATGCGGGGAATATACCGAGATTCTGTTGCCAATATTTCCACTTGGTCAAACCTAAGTAAACATAGGTACTAGGTAAAAATAAGCTAGCGTACAAGGCTTATTTAGTAATAATATAAACATTATTCCTAATTGTAGAAATTATTCGGAATCAAACAAAAACCAACCTGAAGGGTCCAATCCTCCGTCTGCGGGCGGTGTATAGCTCGAAAGCGCTGGTCGCTGGTGTATGTGTAGCTACCGACAGTCAGCAGGTGGACGTCTCGGTGCCGCACCCATGACACTTGCAACAGCATCTGTCGATATTGACAAAGTTTATGACGTGAGTGTTGGATTATGGAGCTATCGACAGTAAGCAAGCACCCTATTGACGCACCCACGGAAACATTACGAGGCACTTACAAGGAATCAAACAGGAATCTTAGTCATACTTTAAATTTGAGGTTGCTACGAAACTATTATGTGCTTAGTTATATTGTAAGTAAAATCATTTAAAGGTATAAGACACATTTATTTTAATAGCTACAGGAGTAAAAATCTATGTCTTTTTTATTCCCGGCAAAGTTTTTGTCGGTTCTACTTCGTCCGTGGTAATCGAACAGTTTTTAAAAAAATAACACAATTTAGGCGTTATGTCGCGTCGCATTCAACTGCCGTAATTGTTGCGTCTGCTCAGATATTTAGTTTACCAAACACCAATATGAATTACATAGAACGTCACATGCGGGAACCATACTGTCTGCGGCGTGTGGCAAAAACTGATCTTGTGATTTTAGGTTTTATCGATGGTTATGAGGATTTTCAGGTGCTTACGGTCGGCCCGTAAGCACCTGAAAATTTCGCCTCCCATACAAACGTAGTTTACTAATAATTTGAAAACCACTGTTCCAACTTACTTGATATTTGGTATCTAATATTAGGCTAAAAATATCTGTGTCTGCATGGCTTTGTTTTTTCGGTAAATGTATTCTGAGTCAAACCACAGAGAAAACAAAATTCGTATAAAGATTTTCTTTTTGCTTTCATTTCATTTGGTTTGGATTTTTCAAAAAAACAAAAGCATGCAGACACAGATATTTGTTACCTGATATTAGATTTAATTGGAATAGCGGTTTCCAAATGATTAGTAAACTACGTTTGTATGGGGAGCATAGTTTACGGGCCGTTCTTAAGCAGCCGGCTTCTCATACGTTTAAATGAACTATTTGTCCAAACTGTAGCGACCCGGATATCTTTCACATAACACTCCTTTTATTTTGATGAAAAGAACTATGTCGTTGGCATTATAGGTACAAAATTCCATTTTTATATTCAAAAAATAATTATTTCATCACAACATTCATTGTTTTTGATATTTAATAAATCGATTAGGTAACATGTGTCATTTGAACTTAATCAAAATATACCACCGTCGCTCGTTAAATGAGCAAATGGATCGCTTTAATTCAAGGCTTCATATTGAAATGTATAGATATTGTTTCGAGTTAATGTTCATTTATTTCAATCAAAACGCTCGCACGCAGCCGCAATAAACGATGCAAACTGCGAGTGATTGACACACAAAAGCGAACAAGAGTGTACCCCACGGCTCACGCAACACGATGCAGTGACGTCATTACCGAGCACCGTCGCCGCCATGCTGCCGACTCAATTATTGGCGCGGGAAATGAGGTTTTCCCTTTATCGGCCATCGGTTGACAAAATATAGCCCGTAAAGTACGGCGGCATCGCGCGGCCTCGGCCGCCATGCTGGATACATATTTTGGTTGCCGCTGGACAATAGACCAATATTATTTAAGCCTCGCTTGTGTAGTCGCTATTGTCTGGATAAAATATCGCGCAAATCTCACGTAAAGGTCGAGTATTGCATTGATTGCAGGGTTAAAGATGTCCTTTTATCTACATTAGTGTTCAGCTATTGTGATTAAAAGTATATATTGTGTCATGTGATCTAATCAAATTAAATAAATATAGTTGTGTGTAGTATTACCCGTGAATCATGGACACATCAATTAAAGAAATAAACTGTAAAAAGAACTAAGGTATATGCATAGTGTAAGGATTTAGGTGTTAGGATTTAAACCAGCAAGCTAATTGATTACGGGCGAAATAACTGCAGGAATGTCTCAGTAAGTAATGATCTTTGGTTATGGGTATCGAGTGGTTGGCGGAAACGGTGGACGCAGACGTAGAGTTCAACCTTTGCATCGTATTTATAAAAAAAAAAAAAATTATTACAACTTTATTTCCTAAATGATTTATCTTTCCATTTTTTTATGTCCTTGCTACACGGTCGATTCTACAAATATATAATTTTCCTTTAAAAAAGTAACGTACTTACATAATTGCTAACTAAGACAACATTTATTATAGAATAGTTAATTAAAATAATAAACATACATAATGTACTGGTATTTTCTTCACAACAATGGTATATTTGTTGTGGTGGTTTATATTATACACGTTCATATAAACTTTTACGGATTCATTAGCTATAAAATAGGGCCCAGAATCCAGATAGGAAGAGGATTGCAATCACTTTAATTTAATGTAAATTAAACCCTAAAATTTATCTCATTTGAGTTTATGTTTCTACGTACCTACCGTGGGTGAACATTTAATCCTTTGCCTCGTGAATAAACGTAATGGAGCTTTAGTGTTCATTAACCTGGTTGTTTTAAATCCGTTACCAATTACACGTTTACAGCGGAAGAAATTGTGAAATAGAATTGGGGTGGAAATATTTTTCTATGACTAGTGATGTTTTCAATGCGGTTCTTTTGTTTTCTGATAGTTTTTTGCCGCATCTAGATTGAATCTTTTGACAATAAATTCGAGTACCTAGAAAAATATGACTCAAATCTGCGTTGATGTAATCTAATGGGAATAATTGTTTTCAGATGTCTTTTTAATTCACTTGGAAATTAAGTATTGTCCATCTATCCGTCTGTAGGTAAGTAAATGGCTTAAAGACTTCACGCAGTGCATATGTGTTATATATTTTTCATTAGTCGCTTTACCCTAGATATATATTTTTTTCAAGTAAATGGAAGGAGTCTCTCATTATCTTAACGCTGAAAATCCTCATTTTTGGCACTTACTCAGTTCTTTCAACAAATATTTCTTTAGATGATTCAAGTATGGTAACGTATGAGTAGTAAAACATACCCTTTTATTGTCTAACACAATCAACGCACTTTTGCGTCTTTTTTTTCATGCAACCTGACATGGATGACTAATACGAAGTAATTATTAGTATTATCTTTGCTAATACCACATAACTACGGTTATGATATTAGCCCAATACACCGCCCTAAGACATGACTTGCTTTTATTTATCTAAAAAAGGTGCTCAGAAAAGGCAAATACACCTTACCTTGCGTAACCACGTTCAGTGAGCACCATACTAGCGGATTTGTAAACAATGGGGAAGAGAACTGCTTATTTATTACGAAAGTTGGCGTCTAAGCGAGATAACATAAAAGATCTGTCAAAGCTGACAGATACCATACAAAATAAAACGGAATAGATTAAAAAAAAAAAATTACTTAAGTTACGTAATTAAAATTATTCATTTTTATCGGTTTATTCTAAAAAATATAATTGGTTGGGTTTTGGTTATTTGATATCATCGCTTGTCGGTATAAAATTATATTTATCTCATACACATTATCTTTCTGTAACTACCTAACTCAAATAATTCGTCATATTTAATTCTTGGAAAATATTTGACATTTTGACAAACATGATTCGTCAATAAAATCGTTTAACAATGTTTACTTTAACTTTAATATAACCTAATGCAATGTTTAATCGTTATATAAGTAAACGTATGTCTGAATATAAATAAAGAGTACACATGGTGTTTTGAGAAATTAACTTCATTAAAACGTTTGATCAAGTTACTTTACCGCCCGCGAAATCGAACGACTATTGTATTCATACTTTGTTGTGAAAACAAAGCCGGATGGAGACTCAAGCAATCGCGATAGCAAAACACGCGATTACGGATGGGAATCGGAAAGTGGAGTCGCGAAATTCTGATCGTAAGCGACATATTGCGAACGAAAAACGCGGCAAAATTGCAGATAAGTCAAATGCAGTACGCTTGTTAAATTGCTCTATTTCCGTAGCACTACCAGCCGCACGTCGCGTCGTCGCTCGCTTGACAGCGTCTGTCTGACGCGCGTCAGTGAAACGCGTTAAATAAATCGGGGTCGTTATTTTCTGTTATATTCACCTAAAAACAAGGATTGTTAGCCAATTGAGTCGGGGTATTATTATTAGACAATACTTAGGTAAGTGAGTGGAGTTGGCTAGAAATGACAGAACTATTGGCTAAATGTTGAAAGAAAATGATATAGATATAGACGGTTAAGTTTAGATCATAAGTAAATCGTGCATATGGAGCATGGAAATACTGTGGATCGAATGAAGGATGATTACATAAAAGAAAAAAACAAGCCCGGCGGTTCTTCTTCGCGAGAGGTAATAAAGCGGCAGAAAGGAAAAAAAATTAACAAAAACAATTACCGACTTCAAAGAAAAAGCACTAAAAAGTAAAAAATAATTGCCATTTTTGTAGTTACGATTTTTGTTATTTTTGAGTCGGCGTCAGCCGGGCACGCGCTGCGCCAATCAAGAGAACCTTGGCTACCTTGGCTGACACCGGTTTAAAAAAATAACAAAAATCGTAACTACAAAAATGGCAATTATTTTTTACTTTTTAGTGCTTTTTCTTCGAAGTCGGTAATTTTTTTGGTAATTTTTTTTTATTTGTTTATTTTTAGTGAATCTGAAGTACACTTACTAATTTTTACAATAAAAATAAAAATAAAAAAAGAATCACCGAAATCGGTTGGCGTTATATTGAGTTGTTCGTCCATTTGTCGCGCAATCTTAATACAAATTTAAGACTTATATGATTTTCTCATGGATATCATTGTCAGAACTTAACCAAATTAGAATGGGACCACTTGGGAAGCACTAGATTTCATTAAAAAAAATAATCATCAAAATCGGTTCACCCAGGCAAAAGTTATGAGGTAACAAACCAAAAAAAACATACAGACGAATTGATTACCTCCTCCTTTTTTTGAAGTCGGTTAAAAAGATATGAATTTGTGTGTGCAACAAAATCTAATAGAGGAGATTAAGAACTTGAAACTAAAACTGTTGATCTTCAATATTTTTTTACAGCAGAAGTATGTAGAACTGACATGTATACGCCTGTCCGATGGATAAGATTGTGACTTATTCAAATATAACAATCGCTTCGTAGAGGTTAAATTCGTAACATACGTAGCGTGCTGTTCCATACAAAATGATCCAATAATCTACTATATAAAAATAAGTCGGCTTTTCCTTCCTGACGCTATAACTCCAGAACGCACGAACCGATTTCCACGGTTTTGCATTCGTTGAAAAGGTCTCGGGCTCCGTGAGGTTTACAGCAAAGAAAATTCAGGAAAAATTTCAACAGAACAGCGGGAAAATCCTTTTTTTACATACAGCCGCGCCATCTCTGATACAGAGCATGTACTACAAACCAATATTTTAAGTAGATGGCGCCGGTGCGTGATACATTGTTTGACAGCTACTCATTACTGAAAAAGCGGGAAAATCTTTTTTTAAATACAGCGCCATCTCTGATACATAGCATGTACTACACACCAATATTTTAAGTAGATGGCGCCGGTGCGTGATACATTGTTTGACAGCTACTCATTACTGAAAAAGCGGGAAAATCCTTTTTTTCCATACAGCGCCTACTCTGATACATAGCATGTAGCTGGTGCGTGATACATTGTTTGACAGCTACTCATTACTGAAAAAGCGGGAAAATCCTTTTTTTACATACAGCGCCATTTCCGATACATAGCATGTACTACAAACCAATATTTTAAGTAGATGGCGCCGGTGCTTGATACATTGTTTGACAGTTACTCATTACTGAAAAAGCGGGAAAATCCTTTTTTACATACAGCGCCATCTCTGATACATAGCATGTAGCCGGTGCGTGATACATTGTTTGACAGCTACTCATTACTGAAAAAGCGGGAAAATCCTTTTTTACATACAGCGCCATCTCTGATACATAGCATGTACTACAAACCAATATTTTTAGTAGATGGCGCCGGTGCGTGATACATTGTTTGACAGCTACTCATTACTGAAAAAGCGGGAAAATCTTTTTTTACATACAGCGCCATCTCTGATACATAGCATGTACTACAAACCAATATTTTAAGTATTGAGATCGGAAATGAATTCATTGTACCATATTGCCCGCTGCTATCACGAATTTTCAAAACACATGCAAACGTTGAGAGTTTTCACACTTCATTTTTGTAATCGAAATGAATTTATTACTGTTGTGAAATGAAATAATTTTTTTTCCTTTTCAAATATAACACAAAAAAAAATCTTCATCTTTTAATCACATAAAATGAAATGTGACATAAAATGAAGCCATCTGGTGGCAAAACGGAGTTCGCCGGGTTTGCTAGTAATATTTAAATTTCTGTAATCCACACAGCAGAACATAAATCATCACAAAGTTCGGTCTTCAGTGAGTAGGTTAAGGTTAGTCGGATTTGGTTAAGGTTATATTATGTTCCTTTTCACGTGACACTTTCGCAAAGTGTTGCCGTTTGCCCTTTTGTTAAGGGGTCGCTATCATAACGTCCAAAAAGCTTAAGGTCCAAAACCCAGAACGTCCAAAAGCATGTATTTTTAGTGTGTATTATAATATGCATATAATGTAACCTAACCTATCCTAATTAAAAATATTCGTATTCATAAGTATTTTGGACGGTATGGGTTTTGGACTTTGTGCTTTTTGGACTTTATGATGCGTCCCGATTAAGAACGATGTTCAGTTTCTTTAAATTATTGTGTACCTAATGTAAGCCGCGCCGCGCCCTCATCCGGCTTAATTTAGCTATGCTTATTTAGGGATTCTTTGGTTTGTTGGGCTAAATCATGATTGTATTGTATATCGTATTAGCCATCCATGTTCAGTTTATTTAAATCAAAATATCAGCAGGCCTATTTCACGAATTCGTGCCACTGGTAAAGGAACGTCAAGAGGATTGAGACCGGTATATTCCTCTGTTTCTGCTGTCCTTCCGAACGGCTGTGCACGAAAGCTACATAAACCAGACAACCGCTTCAAAAGCCGTTTTCTCGATCGAAAAAAATCTAAATTCCTGGTATTTAATATGGCATTTAAATTCCCAGGCCTGCTGATCATTTATGCGACTTATTTTTCAAAAACTTTCACGAACATTTGATTTTACGTTGTGGTTTAGATAAGAGCCGATACTTTCAAATAGTAATGGATATTTCTGGCTTATGTCCGCACAATAATCCTACTAATAATATAAAGGGGAAAGTTTGTAATAATGGATGGATGGATGGATGGATGGATGGATGTTTGTTACTCTTTCACGTAAAAACTACTGAATGGATTTTAATGAAACTTTACAATAATATAGGTTATACATCATAATAACACATAGGCTACAATTTATAAAGATATTGTGCCCATGGGCTTTCGAACTTTCACGGGGCTGCGAAAACGATGCCGGTAGCGCTACTTCACACCATGGGGAGCGGGGCCGGGGGCGGCAGCGGGAGTGGCGGCGGGCGGTGCGAAGCACGGCGGGTGAGGGGGGGGAAAGAAATCGCTCATCGCTGAGTGCGCTACCCGAACACGGGCAGACGCGTGAGGGCAGACGTCATTGACAGTTGTGTCCGTTTGACGACTTTTCAAGGCACAAGCGATTTGTTAAAAACGCATTGTACTTTATTATGCCCAAGGTTCGTTATTGGCAGGTTTTGTTTAAGTTAGGAGTTACACGTACAAAAAGATACTTCATTTTTATTTTAATTATATAGATAGGTTACTTACCTGTAAATTATTAAGAATTACTTCGTTTTTATTTAAATTATTAAAGGCTGTAGGTAGATAAGTCATTGGTCCTTTTTTGGTTTTTTTATTCATTTATATTAATTCATGTGAATAACATAACAGCAATAATAATGTAAAATCTATACTAATAATAAATCTGTAAGAGTTGTTCATGGAGTAAGTTGCTTTGTTTTATAAGATATTACGTTTGTAGACTTTATTTATGATACTTCATACATACTACATAATATAACACTTCATTACCAGAAGGGTGAGTAGTGAGTGTTAAATTCTTATAACTTGCGAACCACTTAGCCGATTTATGTGCGTATTTTATCAATGTATAGCAGTCAGGTTCGAGATGGGTTACTGTTTTCGATGTTGAGGCTGGCTGTGGGATGAAGTCCACGCAAAACTTACCTACTTTTTAAACTTTACTCACTTACTAGGTGCAGAAAGGTTCTGGCGGCAAATGCTTTTTTTTTAAATAGCCACCAGATGTCAATGAAGCTCTAAATGGAAATTATTGGATGTTTCTTATTAAAGCATGCTATTTCGGCTCGAATGATCTTGATGAAATTTGGTAGACGGATACATTGTCCTGGACCAGTTTGACCCTATTTTGAATCAGTCATGTGGGCAACTTTTTATCCATGAAATAATTTAGCTGACACAAACCCGAGCGGAGCCGGGTACCGCAGCTAGTAGTTAATCTTCCCAACTTACTGAAACTTTCAGAAATGAGAATTTTCACTAGCAAACCGGCGACCGCCCGAACTGCGAGAAGGCTGTACACATTTTATGAAGTATAGGGAGAAGGATCAGGCGGTGGATCTCAATATTTCGTGAACCCGTGGAATGTTAAATATGTTGAATTTGAGAGACTTGGGACGATTATTGGAAATAGAGGTATTCAACCATTTGATGAGGATAGAATGTAGAAACTACATCACTTTAAAATTTAGCCTGTATTAATTTTACTAGGGATAAATTCTTAAAATTCATGTTAATCGTAAAACGAACAGAAAGCAGTGTTTTTTTAATAAACTTGTATTTTTCAATTAAATTTTTACACTACCCGTACCTTCACAATTCAAAATGCCGATAATACTTATCTTTTGTTTATTATGGCCTATAACCACAAAAAGATAATATTTTTTTTAACTTAGAACACGATGTTGTGAAGCTGAATGCAGGTGGGTACAATCGTCTAGTCGAAGTGTATTGAGCTTAATTTCGAAAACTTTGATTAGTGAAGGTACAGGCGATTATATGAATACTTGAAAATATGAATCAGTTTATTAAAAATCAACACTTTCCTTTAGTTTGACGTTTAACATTACTTAACTTAATGTGTTCCCCATAAGCTCCAATATTGCTAAAAATGCAGTTTTCGTTTTTATCATGACCCCTTTGAGTCTTTATCTCTATTTTAATAATAACGAATTTTGCAATGCAGGCGCACTTGAAAAAAATACCTTGTATTGTTTTAGCCGCCATTTATTACACACAAGTCAACATCGTGTACTCTAGGTCGGTGCTTCCTCGACGCGATGATCTGGCGATGATCAGATTGGTAAGTCAGTTTGCCGGCAGCTCGTTTCGGCAGACTTTACAAGGATACCACGACCAATTGCTCTTGACCCACCCACGCAATTTTATAGATCTTACTAGTTTGATCTAGTTTTGATCTTACAATGTTGCCTATGCGACTATCTTTTTTGTGTGTAATTTAATTAATTAAAGAATGTATTTAACAAATAATTAGAAAACAGAATCGGCCAATTCTTAAGATGAGGATTCATTTTAAAACGTTCGCAAAAAATCTCGATAGTCCAGAGATGGGATAAAAGCGGAAAGATAAGCGAGAAAATAAAAGGAAATAAATCTTTCCCTTCGAGCGTGGATTTAAGCTGAAATAATTAAAGGAAATGAAGGGAAATCTTTATATTATAAAAATACAGAGATCTGAGTAGAATGAAATCTGTTCGCGAATAAAGTTTCTAGAACATCTGTTGTACGCCCCTGCTGCGTAATACGGCTAAAACATTAGCATGAATTAATATTAAATATTTTACGTTCGTTAGAGCGGCGGATGGGACGAGATGAGAAAGGGAATCGGTGGCATTTTTTTTATAATTCGCTTGCGTCGAGGACACCGCCTGCTGCGATTCCATTTGCTGGGAGATGAAGTTGAAATCGACAACGAATACGAAAATAGGCTCATTTTGTTGATGTATTTTAAGGTTTATCAAGATTTCATTTTACGAATACTGTACAAAATATCCTGTTATACGATATTTTAAAAGCATTATAAACAAGTTCACAGCCCGCTTGGAAATATTAACGTGCAATAAACATAATATTTAATATCGTAATGCGATAATGTAATTTTTATATAATGTCAAGAGTTTCGCTTCGAACACAGGGATCAAACCCTGAAAAAGTAATGTCGCTTTCGCACAGAAGCTTCGATTAACCAGCGTAAGTAAGCTATTTTGAGCTTAATTGCCGCGAAGCTAAAGTTTTCACGACTTCACTCGCTGCCGGCGCGTCGGCTGGTTCAAGGGGAGTCGTCGCTCACCCCCCCCCCCCCCCCCCACGTCATCCCGCTGTCACTCGAATCCGGTTCACACGTGCGCTAGGGTTGTCACACGCTGCTGGCACCTACAATTTTTAAAATCGCAAAAAATGCCGACGAAATCTTCGACAGAGTACATACCTTAGGATGCCGCTGATAAAGTTTGTAGAATGAAGTACCCACATAAATGGACAAAATCTATCTAGTTTCTATCTAAACCTTAGACTTGGCAATTTTTCACAAAGTTCAAATTTACTCTGAATTAATCAATTTTAAGATTTAGTGGATAGTGGGTGAGCAATGTTTTTTGTTTTATAGGAAAATCCGAATCATGCGGACATTTAATGAGGCTTTTTCAAGTGATAAATAAAAATTCATTAATATCTGACAACTTTTAGGGGTAGGAAAACGTTACGGCGTGGAAAACAATTTTGCTAGTTTCATAGCAGTCGCCGTGCAAAATTGTGCCTTCGCCAATGGACAAAAAATGCATTTTTTAAATGATGAAATCTTGGATTTCCTGTATCTTCACGACAGCCTTAAGAAGCTTAATAAATATAAAGCTGAAATTAAAAATGTCCCTAAGCGAGACACTAGAATATAAATTAATATACATATGTAATTTAAACTTAAAAAACTTCTTCTGAAAGAGCCGACTAGAATATTGATTAATCGATATAATTTAATTAAAATTATATACCCCCTCCCACAACACAAGCAGTGGGAGTTCACGCATTTCAAAGATTTCCAAACCATTTTAAGACTAGAATTTTAATGGCAAGGCTCAACTTTTAATAATCGAAATTGTAAAATAGTTTCATGCCACGGCTTTACGATAATCCCGTTTGCATAAAAGTGCTTGTTATGAAAACTAAACATATACAACAATAGCGTTTTGGTTAGGGTCCTACATATGTCGCCTTAAGGTGACCCATCCCGCTCATCTCCCCGTACAAAAGGGGAAAGAAGATCACGGCCATATTTCTTGTCAGAGATCCAAAATTTTGCTCAAAATTGCTTTATTAGATCGAACTAGATGTCTGATGACCGTTGGCATTGTAAAATTTTGTTTGGTTTCCAAGTTATAACGTCCGAAAGTTCGGATTTTTCGCGCGTTTTATACAATAACTTTGGAGGTGGATTACGCAATGATAAAGTAAGAACATCGTAAAAAGATTAGTCATCAGACATAGCTTATTTAATCAAGATGTATGGTCTATTTGGTTTTTGTTAGATTTTTCACTACAGCGGTCGTGGTTTACTTTTAGCTATAAGTTGTTTTGAAATTAAAATTTTCGTAAATCTCACCAAATCATACACTATGCACTTCGTCTTTTTTGTGGACATGTTGCATCTTCCTCATCACGGAGCCTGTCTTATTCTTTGAAACAGAGAAGGTCCCAGAGCGCAACAGCACGGTTTTGTACCGAGCCCGCGAATGAGTTAGGCCCGCCGGGTTGGGCCATCTTAAGCAAAGGTTGAGCGGCAAACTAACGAGGCGGTGTTAGTAAGTTTGGCTGGATAGAGCAGCCTGCTCTTTGCTAAGTGCTGGTCCTTCCTGTGCATACCTGCCAGCCCACATCATTAGACGGATGTATACTCTGGTTACATGTATGCTAAACATTTTCATTTAAGCGGATATATAACCTAACACATCGGTGCGATGCTTAATCTCCATAAAACATGTGGGAAAATAGTTAATTATAAAATAGTTTTTCGTCAAAGGGTTATAAAGGTGTCTTTGGTAGCACTTAATGAAAATGGTGGAACTTGAATAAAGCAGATATTAAAATAAAAGATCCAACTTTAATTTTAGAATGTTTTGAAAATTTACGGTTTCCCGGTATGCAATGCAGTGCTTGGCAGACATGTTTCGCCTCTAACGACGGAAGGCCATTTCGTTGCCGTGGAGTTACGTCTGACAGCCCGGCTCGTCAAACGTACATGTCGGCCAAGCACGGCATTAGACACCGGGAAACCGTAAGTTTTCAAATCATAATGTAGAGCGACGGTGTAAATCTAACATGTTTGATTTGATAATTTAATTGTTCTGATAAACTGTTGGATTTGTCGGGATTTCTATTGACCGGTCCTGTCCATCTGCAAACGGCTGCGCAGAACCAAAACTATATCTGATTTGGTTTCTGCGCAGCCGCTGGCTCTTAAAGGGGGCAGGACAAGATCGGTCCCGGGCAGTCTACGCAACGCTAATCTACCGAAAATCTGCAATTAGTATGGGCGTTAAAGTGCCTAATCCTAAATCTTTTTCAACATACATAAGTGTGGTTTATGAAGGAGAACCATAATCAGCGAGCATGGACAGAGTGTCATTGTGTACATGTTAGCTGTAATGAATGGTGGTTAGGAATACTTCCGATGGGACAGGCCTTAGCGTTGCAAAGGGACTATAATGCCTAACAGGACTTGTTGTACAAACTCACTGTTAGTTTGTGGTCGGAGGGGTAATTAGATGCGCCTAAACACCCAGATAGTCGCTCCTGAGACCGCTAGATACGAAAATGTAGACCCTCCCACGTGTACAGCGAGGCGGCGCGAGGCGAGGTTTGTGTTTGTATAGTTTTGTGGTGGGTTAAGGGTGTGGGGATAGACTTGGACACGGAGGTCGGCCTCCAACATCGAGTAACTTCCGAGGAGAGGCGACCAAACTCATCGCTCGAAGCTCCAACAACACGTAAGAACTGCACAGGCCGCCATTTAGTGCGACGAATATACGATGTTGCACGTCTCGAATTCGTAGCGAATTGAAAAGGTGAGAAACATTGAAGGGAAAGGAAACAGAGGTGACATGCAGTCGATATCGCGTCTCCACTATATTGTAATATACGGACCATAAAATTGTTATTATATGGCAAAAGGACCATATAATTGTATGGGAATACGGTGGCGCGTCGTATACCACACAGTCGAAACATCAAAAGGGCACTTACACTCCACTTAAACATACTTAGAAGTTGTACTATGTACTAAGCCACCCGGAATAACACAACAGTTTCCGTCTACTAGCTATACCCCACGGACCTTTCGAATATACATGACAGTAGAATAATATACTAATGTGATGTATGTAGAATCGAAGAAGCAAATACACATAAATTAAATAATAAACGCTGTAAAAACCACTACTAAGTGCATATCACACAATCATCAGATTGGTTGAAAAAAGTGACGTACTTGCTTAGCAAAAAGACTATGTTTAAATTACATAAGTCAACCTAGGACTAGATCTAGCGTTTGATGGCTATTATGATTTTGGTGACCAGTTCCGGAAACTAATAGTGCGCCCTATAAATTATAAATGGGATTGTTGGAATGTTTCTTATTTAATGACGCCATATCGGCTCCACCCGCTTTGATTACAGAGTTGGGTACCTCGCTTAGTGCGAGCTAGTGCTTGTGTAATCTTAAACACTGTGTAATAATTAGTATCGAATATTTACGGTTTCGTGCTAAGCAAGTACCTGTATAACTTTTTTATTCAACGAAAAATGTAGTGTAAACGAATTAATGTCATTCGGAAATGTTTTAATTAGTTTACGGAGTCATTTAAATTTTTTGGAAATTATTCCACTTGCATACTTTTATACAAAGATTAATTTTTTTCATTAAAACATACTCCAGTCTTATTCAGAGAGCTCCTGAGAAAACTTAGTACGAGATTAGCACCGGACTAACCATACAAAAACTGGTTTAGTCCGGTGGATTAAATATACACCTGTTTGTTTTTAAAGCTTACTTCATCATGTAAAACCATCTCAAACCTGAAAACCCGATAAAACAATGTCCTACTATTTTACTTCGGTGTTGTGTCTTTCTAATTTAATAATGCATTCAAATAAACACACTCCCGCTTCTCTGGAGGGATTGGCAGAGATCATTGAGCGCCTTACTTAACTATCCCAGTTTAAATCTTGCACATAATGTGCATGCTCCATATTTTTAATATGCTCTACAATGAGTGCTTATGTATTACTAGTAATTAATTTGTTCCAAAATTATTTAATTGAAAACGATTTGGCGCAGTAAGATAAATTTCAAACCTGTTCATAAACTCACTCATTCCAGAAATATATTGTGATGGCGGCAATAAAATGAGTTTACGTAAAATCTGATTCATTGCTTTAATAACTTATTCACGAAGTAGGTGAATTATTAAACAAAGAAACATTGTCAGATTAAAGTACGAGCAATAAATGTGAAGCAGTTGGCATTCTGAAAAATGACTACGATATGTCTATCATCGTCAGTTCGACAAAACGCGAATTTTATACAACCTGGATTTTTTCGCCACGACCATTCAAGTATTCATACTTTGCTGCCACACCCAGTTATCATATTGTAATCGTAGTTTTCAAAGCAAGAAAGAATATTAAATAGCTAATACTCGTAAGCGCTGCTTGTAGGAGATTTAAAATAACATTTTTAGGCATTATACAATTTCAAATTTGGGTTAACGAACGGGTTTTTCTAACTATAGCCATAATGCATTTGTCGTTAGATTTACTGGTATGTTTCGTTTCTAGATGATAGCTGCCTATAAATGATTTTATGCTCCAGAATCAAACCACATAATCCTTAGAAAATATCCCAAGAAAAAATCTTGATCAAATGTGTTTTGTCAGGGATTTGACAAAACAACGATTTTTATCCAATCCCTAAATCACAGCTCGTTTTTACCATTTACCTACGTAGATGTATACAATGTATTTTATCAAATCGCTAAACCTGTTTAGACAAATAACCTGGCCCTATTTCATCATTTTATAAAACCAATTTCGTGATTTTACCAATCCTTAGGACTTCAACCTAAAATGAAGTTAAAATTATTATCAGGATATATCTGTCTTCATTTTTGTTATATCATTAACTAAGGATAGATATTTCTTAACAACAACACAAACCAGAGATGGTACACTCCAGCCTTATTAGACTTGTTCCATAAAAATGATTTACATCGAATTTTAATATCGCCATTAATTAAACTGTTTAGAAGTTTGACCAAACCCGTTATTTTATTAAATCACTGATACAAAACTTCTTGCATGTTCATTTGTCTACAAATACGCTCTCAGGATAATTCTATCATGCCTATCTATGTAGTTACCTTGTTTTTAAAAATGGAACATAAAATACTTTTCAAAGTTCCGCATAAAGCCACAACAAAAAAAAAACATAAATAATTACGTCGAAATGTCAAAGTCGATGTATCGTGTGTACGCACCAGGATATCGCCGGAGCGGGAGACGAGAACCGATGACTGGGGGTGGGCTCCCTCGATGGCACTAAGAGCCTAATGATACCGCAGTTAAGTCGAGCCCGAGACTCCGAGGGTTTGTTAAACTGGAAAATATTACCGAAGAAATTTCATTACGTGCCTTTGTTTCGGGCACGATCTCAGCGTCGATCCAGTTTACGCATATCTTTGAGTATTTTTCCGATATTGGATTTAATGTCTGAGAACGAGTTTTTTTCTTCGAAATGTCCGTGTTATGTGCCTCGTATGCGTGATGTTTGAAAAAGAAAGGCGAGTACAAAGAAAGGTACAAACATTAAGGTCCGGATGTGTGTACGAGGAAAACGAATAATGAAAATACAATATTACCTACCGCAAACATATTTCAGATCTAGGTTATACCCTAAGGCCACTCTAAGTTAAATTCTTTATTGAGGTCTCAAAATTATATGCTAAAAAAATAACGTTGCGCGAGAGTATTTTACGTTAAAAATAACGTATTTCGATAGCAAGTTTTTCAGTGGAAAAACACAGAATATTTTGTTAAATTTTGAAGCTACTTACGACGAATAGGGCCACAAACGTGGCGCGTTTACTTTCTTAAACTTACTGCCATGAATTAGCATAATTTTAATGAAGCTTTTAAGATTTCCGATACTAAATTTCCTACAGAATGTCCCCTATTGTTTTTACACTCGAACTGCGTTGTGGCGCCGACATAACATATTTATTTTCTGAGGGTTTCTCATAATCCTTCGCGTTAATGCACCCGAGTATAGAAACGTGAAGATAAAATGAACCTGGCAATTAATTTGTTCAAAGACATAAAAGAGTTTACTTTTTAGTTATATATTAAAAACACATTTGATTATGTTTTTCAGGAAATAATAATTACCTTTGCTCTGTTAAAAATCCTCTTGCTACATTAGCTCAGTTAGTTATTAACGTAATCGGGTAGGTACAGCAATTTTATTTTATGTATGGATGGCTAATACCACACAACTACCGTTATGTATTAGCCCAATACACCACATTCCCGAAGGAGTTAGGTGCCATGCCAGTACCTTCCCTTTATGAGCACGGCTACAATGTACTGTATGGAAAACACGGACAATTTTTCATTGCCGCTTCGACCATCTTTTCATCAAATGCGATGGTACCAACCCGGGCGGGTTTAAACCCTACCACATAGTAGGGGTAAGGGGGCCTACAGTTTTACATGGATTCCGAACCATGGAGCCGCTCGCATTCGTGACGAAATGCACTTATCGAACTCAGAAAGTGAAATAAAGTGGTGCATGTCGGGGTGAGGAATTGAACCCAGACCTCTGGTACGCTAGGGTAGTCCCCGCGCCACTAGACTACGAGCCGCTCTTCCTTTTGTCCTATATGTTCTATATTGTTAACCTCTGGGTGGTAAGATAGCAGACAGAGAGCCGTGATGATGTTATTCTTAATATAAGTTTTCGTACGTCATGTTTTTAGGGTTCCGTTCCGTACCAAAAGGGTGCTGTCCGTCGTTGATTTTTTTGTATTAATTTGTATTAATGGTACGGAACCCTTCGTGTGCGAGTCCGACTCGCACTTGGCCGGTTTTTTTAAGTAAAAGCTGATAAAGTTGTTTTTTTTAACATACTTGAAGCGTAGTCGATATCGCGAAAGGTTAGCCAATCAATCATATCTTGCTTAAAAGCATTTTGATGCCCTGAGGTATTATGCTTTCTGTTAAAGCTTTAGATTTGATATGAAATTGATTTGGCTGCACTTTGGTTGAGATAATAGTAAAAATAGAGACTTTCATCTCATTATTTTGGTAAATTTTTTTGGTAATTTCTTGAGTTATTCCATACTCTCAATCGTATATTTAAATAAAAAATATAGATCTCAACAGTATCGATAATAAATGATAATGAATTAAATTTGAACAAACTTAATTAAATTAGAAAATTAGTGACTCTCTGTAGTCTGTAGAGTAGTATGTCTTTGCAGAACATAAAACTGAATAAGTGTTTATCGTGCACCTTAAAACAAAATCCTTTTATAACGCTTTAGGTCCTATCACAAAACAAAAGACTGAATTTACAAAAAATAACGATATAATGATCAAACATGCTCACAAATGTTCACAAGAATTGGTATAGAAATGCCGGACGGCGGACAGACATATGAGAGAATTTGCTAAAACACAAAACGTCCAAGCTTCACGCTTCGCTCGGTCAAATATATTTAAATACAATATCAAAATATATTTAAATACAATATCAAAATATTTACAAAATTGACCCAATACCGTTATCACTACATAGTATAAAACAAAGTCGCTTTCTCTGTCCCTATATCACTATATCCCTATGTACGCTTAAATCTTTAAAACTACGCAACGGATTTTTTTTAAATAGATAGAGTGATTGAAGAGGAAGGTTTATATGTATAATAACATACATTAAATAGTGGAAAAATACTGTTATTTTTGAGTTTTCCAATGTGATGTCGTGAAAAATTTCATTTTTTCCGCTTACATTGCAAACGCAGGCTGAACCCTACGAGATTTATCAAAATAACGTACTAAGTATTGTACACATTGAAAAGGTCTACAGAAAACTCCGCGATGGTATATGTCTATCTCTTATGGATATCCCACAATAAATTTTTTTTGTCATTTACTTTTTACGGCAAATAACGGCTAATTTTCTAAGTGATTTTAACCAATACAGCATTAATCCTTATCCAATTAAATACCTTAAATGCATTGTTGATTTAATATAGATCTATATGGCCCGTTACAGCATATGATTTAAATGAATATTTTCGTAGATATTACAAATTTAAAAATTGCGGGGTAGCGTTTGCGGCGGTACCGGCCGGCCGGGGCGGCGGGAGCGTGCCTATAAATAGTGCGTCGGAGGCCGCGGTTCTCCCTATAGCACTTTGAATTTATTATTTCTCTAATATCTCAATAATCATCTAATAATAATATCTAAGTTTTTTTTTATTTCAAATATTTCAATGTAGGAACTCTACGTAAAAAGGGTTTATTTGTGTATCATTGTGTCAAAATAATATTTTTTAAAATGATATTACGCCCGTGCAAAGCCGGGACGGGCTGCTAGTTTTGTATATAAAATAATTGTATGGTCAGCATAAGGCATTTATTAACTTGCAGTGTCACTAAAAAAATCCTTAGAGAGAGACAGGTAACGGTGTTATAGTTTCGACATAAAGTAATATGGGTTGACGGCAGGACTAAAGCTCTGTCACTGTGACAGCTCAGGTTTCGCCTGAGGGTAGCTGCGCGACATCTCGTAAGTAAATAATGGGCACTTTAATTTTTAAATTCCGGCTCTTAAATACATTCATATGACGTTCCAATTTCAAACAGTTTGCCACACATTTTTGCGCCCAACTGTGGCTACGTGCGACAGTCACGTGACGTGTGGGCGTCACAGGCAGCGAACGCCGCCGGTCGGTATGTAGGATGGCACTTGATTAAGTGATGCGGGGGCGGGAAAGGAGGGAGGGGGGAGGAAAAAGGCGCTCGCGGCGGCTCGGCTGACTGCGGAGAATCTTCGAATGTTAGTAGAGTAATGGCGCATGGAGGTTGAGCTGACTTATGTAGGTCCGCGACACATCAGTAGTTTATTGCTGATGATCGGACCTCTATTCGCTTAGGAACGCATGAGGCGTGAGGTTTAAGTGAGAATAGGGAGAGCGGATTCATTGCCTACGGAACATATTTTTTTTCGTAGAAGAAAAGGAAATGGTATCTGATATTGCGTACTTACCAACAATTGTTATCATCAACAATTGTAGGTGTGTTGTTTTATATAATCCTGATCACACGATCCTTATTTTTTATTATTGTATCAGCATTTTATAAATTTGCAAATCTCGTAAAAATTACGATGCATATTTGGATTGATCTTTCTCCTCGTCACAGTTGATTTTAAATAAGATCGCAGCCCGTCATCTTTGGTTCCGCACGTGAAGACGACTTGATCCAGTAATAAAGGCGCCAAAATATACTGTCAAATTACCTGTCAGAACCAATACGACAGTATGTAATAGCGTAGTTTAGAGTATACCGGCAGAATTGGCGAAAAGATCTACGTCGTTTGGATTTATTTATATGTAACTGGACGTCAATAGCTAATATACCACCTAATGTCATGATTTAGAATAAGATTTGTCTATTAGTGATGAGAAATAGGGGCCATGGCAATACCTTCATTATGTTGCACGTTTACAACTGAAGAAAAAACACGTAACATTTTTGTTGCTGCTTCGACCTTCGCTCATTCAATGCAACTGGACGTCAATAGCTAATATACCACCTAATGTCATGATTTAGAATAAGATTTGTCTATTAGTGATGAGAAATAGGGGCCATGGCAATACCTTCATTATGTTGCACGTTTACAACTGAAGAAAAAACACGTAACATTTTTGTTGCTGCTTCGACCTTCGCTCATTCAATGCGATGGTGCCAAACTGGGCGGGATAAACTGTGCCATCCAGTAGGTAAGTTAGGAATGAAAACAAAAAACTGGGATCCACGAATGATAAATGCCTTAGTCGCTTAATTCATGAAATAAATACAGTGGGACCACTTATATTAATTTGATGTTCCGAAACCCACAGAGTATTAAAGTTATGATGTGTTAGTGTCCTTTGGCACTGTGAAGTGCCGTTTGAAAATATTTTGTGTTGCTATTGTTGTTTCAAAACTCAAATATTTGTACGTAGATTAAAATCTCTAGGCGGATTCTGTTTTTTCTTAAGAAAATAAAATACAATGTCTCTAAAATGTAATGTTTCCGTATTTCGTTCAACTTTATTCTGCAAATCAGAAAACCATGACTTTCGGGTTCTCTGAAGCGAGCTGAACGTCAGGATTCGCATGACGCCTGCACATGTACGAGAATGGAAATGTAATTTCGCCTCGGTTCGTGCCGGAGCCGAACGCCGACAAATGCCGCGTCGCGAGAATGGAGACGCAGCATTAAAAGAAACCGTATAAAAACCACTTGACATTGTACCATTCGAGCCTCCTCGCTCAATTCAACGGACCGCCCGTGAATAAACGTGAGGCATAATTCACACGAAGTCGCCGCCAGCTCCTTGCCCGCCGGCTCTCATCAGTGTCGGGCTGCTGATGCGGAGAAAGCGGAAAAAGAAGCGGCGCAGGGCGGCGGCACGTGATCAATCGCCTTTGACACTCGCTGCCGCACCCTCCCGGGGTGACAGGACGGGGGGGGGGGGGGAAAGAAGGGAAGGCTCTCAGCCAACCAGCTGACAAATCATTTCCGTCATTGTAGTGACACTTCGAGGTAGGGATCGATTTTTAGTTTGATTTTTTGTAATGGTTATGATATAACCGTTACCCCATTCGTTTAAGAGTAAAGCGTAAGAGTAAAGAGTAAAATCATTTGTTTCCTCATAGCGTCTTACCTCCCTCACATAGCTCCTAGTCCCAGTTGTCACCTAAATCGGCGTTTTTGGAACTTTAAAGTTACGTAAAAACGTCAAACTCCATACAAGTTTTGATAGATATTTTGTGGTTTTACTTCTTCAAGCTGTCAAAGTCAAACTCGGATTTACAATTAGTATGAAAACGCGGAGTCGGCGTAAATAGCAACGTCGACGTATTTAAGGCAACGGTGAGTAAGCTGTCAAATCAAACTCGGACTGAAAATGTTAGTTCGTTTATCGCCCACTGCGCGCACTTTTCAATTTCTCCATACATTTGAAAACGCCAGTCGATCGGTTTCACGTAAACTCCAACTCGGGTGACAGCTGGGACTAGGGGTACAGATGGTAAAAAAACAAGGTCACGTGATCTTCTGTTCTATTGTAAGAATGGCAAGAGCTTCTTATAAAAAGTCACAAAGTTATGTAAAATGTTGTTTAAATAAATATTGAAATAGCTATATAATAAGCTCAATTTGGGTACAGGAGAAGAGGCACTTGTTTGAAGCTTACAACGGCGAATACTTATGCTTGTTTTTAACAATCGAACGACAATCCTTCAATGCTGATGATTTATCTAAAATCAATATTTATTTCATAAAAATAAATATTTGAAAGATCACCATTCGTAAATGCAAATGATAAATCGTTCAACTGGTAAAATACGCTAAATGAATGTTGAAATTGAAATATGGTAACTGAAAATGAATGGCTAATACCACACCCACCTTCATGATCAAGGGCGTCGCGAACAGATGGCGCAGGGGGGGCAAGTGGACTTTACCTACTACAATTCATACTTTTCTCATTCTCATTGGTGAATTCATTCGAGTTTCGACGTACGGGAATGATTGTTCAAGGCTTGAACTTCAAGCAAATCAACTCAAAGACTTAGGACTTTGGTTGCATTATATTTGGCAACTTTTTTAAAATCTCTAGGGGGGGGCAGCTGCCCCTCCCTGCCCCCCCTTGGCGACGCCCTTGTTCATGATGTTAGTCCAAAGCATCGCATTCCCGAAGGAATTAGGTGCCATGTCAGGACCTTAAAATACGGTACATGGAATATTGCCGCTAAAACTATATTTTCATGCAGTGCGATGGTGCCAACTCGATTGTGTTTTATCCTACCATCTAGTCAAGGAAGGAGACCTACGGTTTTACATGGATTCCGAACCGTGGAATAGCTCGCATTCATGACGAAATGCACTTGTTTAACTGAGAGAGCTGGTATCTCCGAAAAAAACTTCATTAATGGTTGTAAGTTTGATTTAAACGCTGTTGAAGTATATCTACCCACTTTTCCCTCATAGTATAGGTGTCTTGCCACTCTCACATCAGATATTCTAAAAACAAGGTCACGTGATCTTCTGTTCTATTCTAAGAATAAGGCAAGAGCTTCTTTTAAAAATTCAACTAAGTTATAAGAAATGTTGTTTCTTCTTAAATATTGAAATAGGTATTATTAATGAGCTAAATTTGGCTATAGGGGAAAAGGCACGAATGTAGAACTGTTGCAAATCGTTGACCGAGGAAAGTTGGCCAAGTGCTTTTACCATCATGTTCCGCTAAAACTATTGCGGAACAATACCATATAGAGCAGTGTCAGCTGAAAAAAATACATAGTAACGAGAATTAAGAATGATTGACGAAATACTGACGAAGCAGAATTACAGAGAGGCAGTGAGTGGAAGTGTCATATCTAAGTGGGCGGCCCTACGATAACGTACCTATCTGTTAAGGTTAGTTGCGTAGTATCCGTCATTACCGAGCCTGTATGAAAAGTTACACCTATAAAACAAACATAAGTTTATTGTAGTCGAACTGTACGGCGCTGCAATATTTGGTAGATTGTTTTAGCAATTTATTCAGCGAAAATATTAAAAGTTATTTCCGTACGATTTTATACTAATTTGCTCGCCTTCTGAAACCAGATAGTTACTTACACAAACAATAACATATTCAATATTAAAGGCATTTGATTGATTTATTGATTTGATATATTGTTCGATCAATATACAAAATATTACGCAATTAAGCCTGGTTTTCACCAAATGCTGATTAATTTAATCGACACTTAAAGGTGTTTACTAAAGTGCTGATTATCTTGTAATGGTATTGATTGCAAGTGGCTAAGAAAGGCCCTTAATATGTGACAATTAAGTCCATCAGCAGTAGGTAAAAAAGGCCCTAAGTCTTATTAACAAGAGTTTCAAACCAAATATACCTTTGAAAACCGCGTAAGCTTTTCAGGCTCCTATAAGGAGTTATCGCAACATCTTTAGTGCTTCCAATGAAGTGCGCAATCCCTGTGTTTATAGTCTGGTCGCGTCTCTAAACCCTGTGCTTTCGTATCGTGCCATTTCACTTCTCCAGATAGCCTTTTCATATCCCAACTGGATTATTTTCCCGAAAATAAATTGAATACCCATGGCTATTAAAGCCGCCGGTTTTCAATGGGCAAGCTATTAAGCGAGCTTGATCCGATTGAAGGATAAAATCAAAGTGGCCCCGATGTCTCTGAATAGAATTATGAATGAGACCGGAAACTGGCGCAGGTATTCGAATTGATCCATCGAGTGGGAAGGACGAAAGTGGCGAGCAAAACTCATCTGTGAAGCGCGAGAAAAGCGTCTCCGTTTTAGCTTGGGCAAAAATGTTTTCGTATGTTCGGCTGTCCGGCTGTTCTCCTCTACGAGTCTCAACTGAACCGACTCTCGTGAAATTTTGTAAACAGGTTCGATAATATTTTTTTTGTTTTTTTTTGTCGATTCACCCAAAAATCCTATACAGACTCTTCTTAAAAAAATTTCAGGTCTAATGCGAATTTAATTTGACAAACGTGAATTAAAAATTAACATTTTTACTTAAATAGAATCATTTATTTTGACATATGATGGTACCTTAACTTATTTAGAAATAACAAGATAATTATGTTTTTTTTTATTTTGATAACTTTGACGATGTGTACACACGTTCTAACATACATATAACGATTTTATTGTTCTCGAAATCACAGAATAAAACATTTTGATTTGATTTTAATTTGACTCGCGCGGTCTACAGCTCAGAGAGCCACTAGGATAAATCTACGATAAATCCTAAGATTTACCAGTAAAACCTAAGATTTACCAACTCGTAATGGTTAAAGTCCGAACTGTTCTAAGACTTCACTACCACTATTCACTCGGTAAATCTTAGGATTTACTTCAGAGGCATGGTAATACAAAACTTTGCCTAACTCTGCCTAACATAACCTTACCGACTTTTGGTAAAAGTCTAAAAATAATTAATTTTCGTACATTTACCAACTCATTTTGGTAAAACCTAAGATTCACAAGGAAAACCTAGGATTTACCAATATACAGGCTTGTACAGTAACTTTAATATTTTTACCTTAAAGTGTCTACGCTGCCACTAAACGCATATGTTTCAGTCGCCACTTCAGTACTTCCTTACTCCATGGGGTCGATCGAACGAGGCTGTGTGTGCGGAGGGTGGAGCGTATGCCGTCATTAACAGGTCGAGGTTGGAGATTAGCGCACCTCAAAGGACTTGCGGGAATTTGTAACGACTTTGATTGCTTGTTAAACGCTCTTTTGCGCGGGAAAGTTTGTTCAAGGTTCGACTAGAACAATATACTGATCCCTCTGTGCTCTAGTGGCCATAAAAATGCTGTTAATCGATACAAAAGTTTAATATTTCAATTGATTTGTACGACAACACAACGAATTAACGTTAGTTTAGAGTAAACTTACTAAGTCAATAAATCCATCGATGTTGTTTCCTTAGCAGATAAACGCCTATGCTTGGAAGGTTTAATTTCATATGTTGCTTGTTTTACCAATGACGTCACAAAATCCCGGATTATTGGAAATTGTTTTATTTCAATATCACTAAATACATAGTGATATTGCCATTGCACCGGACACATATTAGGTTACGTTAGTAAGGTTCGTGGAAGAAGTAGAAAATATTGACAATAGTCCGGAAATTTGTTGTAAAACTAGTGGAATTAAATTATCACCGCTTTGTTTATTTAACAAGCAAAATTTGGTCATTATTTAAATTATCAAGTAAACAACCAACGTATTTAATTATCTTTCAACTCACTGTATATGTATTCAAGATTGTTCTAAATTTGAACGCACTAGTTTAAATTGACATCAGTATTTTTGAGCGAAGCGGGGTTGTTTCATGGGGTAGCGAGGTTAAAATCAGTGATGTACCAATTCAAGACCAGTCAACACAGTTACACCTGAGAAGTTGCACTATTACATTTAAATAATAGACATCATCACAGGTTCCTGCATTCCCAGCAGCTGGCTGATGTCAACTTGAGTTGTTAACTTATTCACTAACTGTTTTGTTGCCGAGGTTCCTAATGTGGCAGTTGACATAGGTTGTCTTTCTGAGCAGCGAAGAGAGGTGACGTGTTTGAAACAATAAACTTATTTCTGAGTAGGCTTACTGAAAAGTCAGAGGTGAATTAATTCACTTACCATCTTGATCCGGACGTTTGTAACGCCTCAGTTGAGGTAGAAAGTATTTCCGAGCAGGGTGGTGCGGTTGTCTGGCTTTTCAAGCATTTTTTTAAATGTAACTGGACATGGATAGCTAATACCGAACTGACCGTCAGATATTAGCCTAACACACCACATGGGAACTACGTTCCATGCCAGGACCTTTCTAATATTGCTCGGCTACATTGAACTAGATGGAAAACACGGACAATTTTGATTGCCGCTTCGACCATCGTTCATTCAATGCGATGATACCAACCCGGGCGGGATTAACCCTACCACCTAGTAAGTAAGAAAGGACCTACCGTTTTACGTGGAATCCGAACCACGGCCAGCCTCAACGGTTGAAAATGGTCACCCATCCAGAACCTAACCTCGCTCAGAGGTGCTTCGCCAGATTATCGATTCGCAAGGCGTCGCACACTGTGGCTGACTAATGCAATGCAGGGAGGTGGCTATATTGATGCAGTCAACTTATTTTTGAGTAACCTTTATTTTTAAATTAGTTTAAAGTAATTCCTTTATCATCTTGTTGTTGATGTTCTTAACACGGCAGTTCAGCCTTTACAAGCAGCGGGTTGAAGTGATGTGGTTCAAGCAGTGCACTTGAGTTCCGGGTAAGTGAGTTGAGAACGAATTCACTTATCACGTCATTGCCAATGTCCTTAATACGATTGTTGAGGTATTCTCTCACTTAGAGTAGCGCGCTGAGGTGGCGATTTCAGGCATGTAGATATAGATTTTTTTTACCGACGGGGGCGGGGGCAGTCATAACACAACCAGATGAAAACGTGAGCGAAGCGAGCGCGAAAATTTTCGATAGAAATAAAGCTAATTGAAAGACCAATTTCATTTATATAATTACAGGGTGTTCGACACATCGACAGAAATAATTTCTTTGCAGGTAAGTGTGGTCATTTGCAAGGTTTTGACCCATGTCACCTTTTGTGAAATGTCACGTGGTACGATACGATTATTTTCTTTATCTTTTTGTTAACCCCTGTTACTTATTTGTTAATGTCGGGGATGTTTCGCTCGTTCTAAACTACAAGTAGGAACGTGGATTACTTAGCAATAAAACTAATAAACATAATAAAAATGCGAGGGTAGCGGGAGCGGGAGACGCGAGGTTTTCGGCGGGTAAATTTGTAAAATTGTATATTAATATGAATTCGTTGCGTTACGGTATTGTCTGTTTTACTTCTTAATGTTGCGCTCCTTTCGTACGGTATTGAGCCCTAAGGGGGGTTTGAACCCCTAACCCCCATTATATATCTACGGCCCTGGGCTATTTTAAAGCAGTAAACCCCTTTCTGAGTTATCTAACGGTTAGTGAAGGCCGAACTAAATAATTGACTCGCCGCGTGTGAAAATTGACGGCTTTTCACGCGGCGGAAGGAGACATTCTTCGACGTTTCGAGCTGAACGTTCAGCCCGTTGTCAAGGAGGCAGCCGCCACGTTCGTACGCCCGTCGCGTGAAAAGCCGTTCGTTTTCAAACACCGAAACGACCGCGGTAATCTCAAAAGTAACAATCGACTCACCGTCTTGTTGCCGAGGTTCTTGACGCGGCAGTTGAGGTAGGCCGTCTTGCCGAGCAGCGCGGTGACGTTTCTGGAGGCGGCGAGGTCGAAGTGCGGGCCCGCGCGGGCGGCGGGCGGCTCGGCGGTCGCGGGCGGCCGTATCGCGTTGTCGTGCGCCGGCGCGGCGGACGGCGCGCCCGTCGACGACGCGTTCGCTGGCGGGGTTCCCTTGCCGGCCTCTCGCTGCGCCGATGACACTGCAAACAAAAAAAAACCGGCTAAATACGAGTCGGACTCGCACACTGAGGGTTCCGTACCATCGTAAAATATTTAACACAAAAAAAAAGTTTTTGTATGGGGCCTTTCATCTTTTATTATTTTTAAATTTTACCTATTTCATTTGTTTAAACTTTTTGGAAATCAAACTACACTAAGTTACGTCACAAAGATCCGCGGAATCGATCAACTTAGTAAAGAAGAAGCCGCAAAGAAACTTCACGGGTTTACATAACATATTTTTCCGTCCACTATTATGAAATACATACTTAGATTTAAATGCTACTGCTGTTGCAATAGCGGCAAAATAAATACACACTCTGCGAAAATTTCAGCTTTCTACCTATTATGGTTCATGAGATACAGCCCTGTGACTTACGGACGGACTGACGGACGGACGGACAGCGGAGGCTTAGTAATAGGGTTCCGTTGGCAACCTTAGGGTACGGAATACAATATTAACAATATATACAATATTACAATACCAATATTAACTTTGGTATTGACGACTTGCTTTTACACCAGAGAAGACTATACATATTATTGTATAAACAACTTTGTTAGTTAAGTAAGTTCTAATTCTAATCCATTTGCACGGAGGTTTGCTGTTTCTTTTGTTATTGTTCTTTGTGAAATTTTGAAATAAACTGTAAATGTTTTTCAAAAAGAACTTAAACTTCGGTTTGTACTTCACATAAAATCTGGTAGTGACTAAAAATAAAGGTTGTCGTATGTAAATATATGCCATTAGTAATTCCCACTGTTTGTTATTTTCAGTAATCATCCCTGTAAATCTTGTACAGACATCATCCAACCCGGCTACAATATCGGCTGTCTGGCCCTGGCACCAAATTGGAGCTTTTGTAGAGTTATTAATGCGATACATTTTTCAGTATCGAATTGCGAATTATCGACTACGGCACCACCCGTCCGGGGGCGAGGGGGCGCGGTGTGGGGGCGCGGTGTGAGGGACGGGGAGACTGATTTCCGAGCAGAAACATTAAACTTAATAATGAAGGTTGTGTACGCGTCACATACATGCCTCTATGTGAAACTATGGGTAAGTCAATCATGTGTTGTAGCAAGTTTCATAGTATTTAAAGAAAACAAATTATTATTGCAATAAATGGTAAAAAAATACTAGGTATCTAAAGTCTCCATCAAAAAAATCGATTGATCTTTTCAACAAACATTTTTTTTTGTAACTGAACATGGATGGCTAACACAAATATTTACTGTCATTATGTTAGTCCATTACACTTCATGGGAACTAGGTAACATGCCAAGACTTTCTTTATATTGCCTGGCTACGTCGAACTACAGGAAAACACGGACAATTGTTTTTGCCGCTTCGACAATCCTTTCCGCAATGCGACGGTACGACCTACGGGATTATACCTAACCCCGTAAGTAAGGGGGGACCAACTGTTTAATGTTGAATCCAAACCACGAATTACGAATTTACTAGTCAACTCTTACAATAGGCACGGAAAGAGTTGATAAAGATATACTGGGCCCAACTGTTGAAGAAACCCTCACAGCACAAAGGTGTTCCCCGTGGAGTTATCCATGAAGGAACCTATAAGGCGGAGTAGGCTTGCATGATATCTGACAACGGAGACCGCAGATAAATTAAAATTTCTTAGTATTTTAAAATCGTATTGCAGGACCGGCTCTTCTGATTCCTTAGGCTGTCTTTACCCCATTCGTCTCGCAACTACCGATCGGCAGCTATTGTCTTAACCTGCTCAACTCCATAGGTCACAGAAAGGGGAATGCGGGATACTACCGACAAAATGGCCCATTCATCATTTATAATCTTAGTCATCTGTTCACGCCAATATGGCATGGGTGACCTAGGTGGGTAATTTGCACTTCACAAGCATTCAATCCCATCCGAAGTTTTTCGTATACCACCCGCTCTCGCCTACTAGCTGTCACGCATGGTGCACGCATGCGCCGCGCCCCGCAATTTTTCATCGTGGAGCTCCTCTTAGGGCTCCACGCCCGATACCCCCGCGCGCCTGACAACGCAGTGTCTCTCCTCGTCCTGCGCGATGTGCTGTGCCGCCGAACGCCGTCCCGGAACCTGGACGCCTAGGAGCTGGTGCTGCTGGAGGTAGGTGGCCTGGTGTTCCTACTCTTCTGGTGGCCAACTGAGACGTCCCGAGCCTACCGGGAATTGCAACTCCTTCGCTTGTGAAGTGTGACTTGCCCGGACGCGTACATCATCAGTGGTTTTATTTCAGGATTCAATCACTGAATACATTGGTTATTTTTCGTGATGAACGTATTTATGGCGCAATTGTTTTAAAAATATAATATTAATCTATGGTTTTAGGTAAGGACAGAATTCAACTTCCGTGTTTTCCATCCAGTTCCATAGCCAAGCAATATAAGCATGATCCAGAAGAGGAAGAACAAAGGCGCTTATAGTTCCCATGTGGTGTGTTAGGATAATATATTGACCGTCGATACACAATACATACTTTTTAGGGTTCCGTACCCAAAGGGTGCCAACGGGACCCTATTACTAAGCCTCCGCTGTCCGTCCGTCCGTACGTCCGTCCGTCTGGCACAGAGCTGTATCTCAAGAACCGTAATAGGTAGGAAGCTGAAATGTTCACAAAGAGTGAATTGATTTTGCCGCTATAACAACAAATAGGTAAAATAAAATAATAATAAAAATTAAAGGGGGGGTCCCATACAAAAAACGTGATTTTTTTGGGTTAAATCTTATACGATGGTACGGAACCCTTCGTGTGCGAGTCCGACTCGCACTTGTCCGGTTTTTTTCCCATCCTGTTTGAATGGAGTCTTCGGCTCTGATAGTAGGCCGGTAGCTTTGTGCTCCAGTCCAGGAAAAATAGCAGAAAAGTTTGTATAAATAACAATTGGATCACAATATAAGCTAACGCAACAATGTTCTAGTTCAATAATGATGAGTCGTCTTCAGCTTTGATCGTAGCGACTTCCTTGAACATCAAAGCAGTGCAAATACCTTTTAACGGTTGTAATTTTAGATAAGTGGTTATAGATACTAATTTGACTTCCTGCTCATTAGATTTATCGTGAGTGTGGGTATTTATAGGTATTTAACGAGGAATTCAAATAATTACATTAATAAACAAATGAATGGTTGAAGTGAATTATATAATTATGAATAATTACAATTGTATTACTTTGTTTACTACCCAATACATATTATTAATATTAATATGTTTTATTTGTGAATGCACGCCATCATATTGAATTGAACCCAAATTTAATTTAAAATTGTATTCATGATTTATTTTCCTTTTTGATGTAGTTTTTGTTACCATCGTGGTATTTAAAATGTTTGATAGTTTTTGACGTCTTCGGCGAGCAATAATGACGTACAAAATCTGCTTTGCCGGACCAAATAAACATCACATTATTATAAAAAATAATAAAAAAATACTTAGTGCATTTAATAGACAACTTTATTATTATTAATGAGAAAACATGTAACGTGTAGGCAGGCGGCGGCACAAGTGTGAGGTTGCTGCGGACAAGCGAGCGTTCGATTTGGTGGGATAAGCTCTATAGTGTGATTTGAAAAACGGACTTAAATTGCCTGATTTTCCTAAATTAAATTAATAAGGTAAATTAAACTATATAATAAATATAAAAATACAATTCATAGTTGAAATATCGTATTAAATGTATAAGAAAATTTAATCACCATGTGAGTCTTTTACTTTTGTGCTTTCATATCTAGCAGAGTATTTCTGTTTCGTGGATTTCTGTGATTTGTAATAACAGTTTTATATTCTTCTCGCTCTCAGACTATCTATCCCCATCTATGCTCACACCAACTGTTCGGCCAGCATACCGCCCGTAAAAAAATAGACCTCGATTCTTTCCTTGACGACGGTGCGTCGATCTTACGAGATTCTCTCAAGGTGAAATGCGTGGTTTATATTTGTTGAATGCTGTTTTTTTTATTAAGTTTGTAAACACGAAAAGTTCTGAATTTAGTACTTTGCGGAGGAGGACAAATTGGAAAGATACTATTAATATCAATAGAGCAATGTTTATGTACATATGGCAACCGGGCTGTCGAACACCAATACAAAAGATAAAGAAATAATGTTGGTAAACACGGCTCGTAATTAACTGATATATTTGTTTACATAGTTTGAAAGATATTATTTTGGTAATCTGCTGTCTTATTACATTTGATCCGATTTATCCTCGTTGGATTTATCTCTCCATTTCATCTGTGTTATTGTCTTATTTAGTAATGATCCTTTTTTTATTTGTACAACAGAGTATCGTAGAGTCTCGAAGGAGCTATTGTGCCGACCTACTTTGTTGTTTTACCGAGTCGTATTCACTACGTATAATATTCACAACGTATAAAAGTATTTTTTTCCAAAAAATCAAAACCATGCATATCGTATAATATTCACAACGTATAATTTTATACGTTGTGCATGAAGAAAGTTTAAAAATAGAATCAACTGAATCATGCAGAACGTATAATGGTCACAACGTATAATATTCCTAACTTGAATTCACAAAAAAGAAAACCATGCAGAACGTATAATATGCCAAGAAGCACTGCATAAAGCGCCCTAATAACGATACATTTAAGGATAAAATTGCTGCGAATCGATATTTGTTAAAGAGTAACAATTTGCTACAACGCTAATTGAGACGGTCGAAAAGTCGCGTGAGAGTATACGCTTTAAAAGTATATGCATAAGGGCGCTTATCGTATGAAAAGTTTTTGGATTATATGATATGCCTGGTTTTCTTTTTTTTTTAAAGAAAACGTGAAATAAGTAATTTTATTTTTTAAACTTTTTCATGCACTACGTATAAAATTATACGATCTGCCGATTATACGTTGTGCATGGTTTTAAAATTTTGTTAAAATATGATATTATACGATCTGCATTTTAGACGTTCTGCCGTTCCCCCGTTTTGTCTACACACACGTAAGTATGCCCCTAGCATTTAAGGCTGTATATGACGCTAACCTCCAATATTTAATTCCTAAGGCTTATTTTTATTTTACCTCAGCGTCAGTTTATTTAAACATTAGTATAAAAAACGATTATCTAGTGCATGACCGCACAACGGTTTTAACAAATGCACAAACTGAAACGTTTGTAGTTGTGGTCACTGAACAAAGGATGTTCGTTCCAGGTTAAAAATTCTACGAAAATAGACTACGCTTAAAAGTTTTGTTTGACGTTGCCCGTACATCGTCGATCGCCAAATACTTTCCAAAAATTTCGTAACCTACTCTTAGTTGAACCATTATATCGTGAAAGTAAAATGAAAACGAAAAATGCCTATTTTTTGCTAACAGTCCAGTAGCTAACGTAAGTGCAACCGCCGTTGCTATTACCACTTTTAAACGACATGGGTTTTAAAGAAAAAAAATATAAGGCATATTCAAGTATTAAGTGTTACGGAATAATTAGGTACGTGAAACCCCGGACAGCATCTTTGAATTTAGGTTTTACTTTCCTTGGGACGACATCAAGTGCATCGACGGAAAGTAGTGGTTCCGTACCGCTGAGGGCTGGGAAAAAATTGGCGAGGAGTATGTCCAGCAATGGACGCAAACACGACGACTGACTGACTTTCATTTTTTTAGGGTTCCGTACCCAAAGGGTTTCAACGGAACCCTATTACTGAGCCTCCGCTGTCCGTCCGGCCATCCATCCGTCCGTCCGCCCGTCCGTCACAGGGCTGTATCTTATGAACCGTAATAGATAGGCAGCTGGAATTTTGACAGAGTATTTTGCCGCTATATGAATACGTAACATTAATAAATAATAATAATATAAGGGGGCCCCATACAAAATAATGATATTTTTGTGTTAAATCTTGTACCATTGTACGGAACCCTTCGTGTGCGAGTTCGGCTCGCACTTGGCCGGTTTTAGTGCATTGTTTGGAATGAATAGTCGATTTGATTGTTTATTTAAAAGCTTAATCGCACAAGGTGTACTTAAAAAATAAAAGATTCTTGCAAAAACTCGTATTCTCAGAAATTAAGCAATCCAATTAAATTTAATAACACCGGATGGTGTTACATAAATATCTCGCTAGGTGATTCCTGATTCAGTTGTACAGTGAGCATGGAGCATAACTCAGTGCGTCGCTCAGACCTTCTTAATTAAATTCTTAATTAATATTTCTCCGTTAAACGTCTACGCGGAGCGGGAACAAAGGAATCTTGCGGGTGAAGTAAACCTGATAAAGCCTCATAAATATTTCTTTATTGTCCAATACCGTTGAAGGTCGAGCGTCGCTCACTGATGGAGCCGCTGCATTTAAAAATTTTACGTCCTCCCAAGTAAATTTAGTGTCGGAAAACGAGGGATTTTATATTAAATTCTCAGGCGAAAGATTATAAAGATGCCGTACCATAGAGGCAACTAAATTTGAAAATAATTAAAAACATAAACAAGGCCGGGACTTTTGATGAGCACTTGATATTTATGGTTATTTGTTTTTTTTTCTTAATTAACATTCAACACATTATGAAAGCAAAGTCGCCGAAGATAGAGGTGTAATAGGCATCACGTCGGAGTTTTTAAGGTGGGCGAAGTCATAAAAACAGTTACCTAAAATACCAATAGGCTTAATCTGAGTTTTCTTAGAAAGTTTTAAACAAGTCAAAAATCTACACGTTTTAATGTATCTTCAAACTGGTCAAAAGCGTTCGAAATATATGAAAATATATGTATACTTGCTTATATATATTGCTCGGTTCAATGTCGTAGGGGTAATCGAGTGATAATCTTAAAGACAGACACACAGCAGATGTTAGATTTTACGAATAGAGAATAGATATACCTGATTATTTTGGGCTTTTTTCGCGTTAGTTTAACCGACCGCAAACAATTTACTAAATTATGGAAAAGAAAACAACCATTTTTGGTGCGCTAATGGGTTTTATTTAGTTTTTTTATGTTAGTTCAATTATAAAAATGTGTAACTTGCTTGCTTGTCAGAGAATGATTTATCCAGAGTTAAACTTTAATTACTCTTTACTTTATTTACTCTCTCTATTAAACTTTTAATTTTAATTTTATATAAAAATTCATTTTATCCGTTTATACTTCGTTCATTTTGTGTTGTAAACCTCAAATATCTCACGTGTGTGCACAGAAAAACATACAGACGAATTGATAACCTCCTCCTTTTTTTGAAGTCGGTTAAAAATAATGAAAGTGACTTAAAGCAAAATCTTTATCTTTAGCATATATATTCTGTGCCGATACTTACATATCTATTTTGAAACGAGAGTAACACAGGAGCCGGTGTAACAGGCAGGAATGAATCCCCGGCAATTCTGAATCCCCCACAATGGTCGCCATTGATCCCCGGTATTGTTTAATAAACACTGCCATAAAAGTAATGACCCTAACGACTATAAACAAACCACGCTCGCGCCAAACGCTCTCAAGTGGCTAGGAGGATGACGTAGGCAGCGGACGTAGGTAAATAGTGAATGAAGTGATGCTGTTAAACACTTTTAGGGTTTCGTTCCCCAAGATAAGGAATAACGTAACAATTATTGTGGGACCTGGTTGTTTGTCTGTTCATGCGTCTGTTCGTGTGTCTGTAGGGTGTTTTATTCTCATAAAGGAAATAGGATTGCGAGTGACTTTAGCCCCTATTTATTCTTTGAAATAGAGTTAAAGAGTTGAAAATTGAAATTGTATATTGCTGCCTATTTTATTTTATGCAGAATATCACTCGCGGTGTTCGATCACAGAATACTTTTTTTGCTTCTACAGACATGCATCCCTTTATACATGCTCTTTGATTACGGGTGATTCTATTTTAACTTTAACGGAGCCACTGACTTATCGTGGTAATTCTTCTTGGTCATACAGGCTAGCCACTTCCACACACTTACCATCTGTGAATTCGCTTTGTCAATCTTTCATTATTTATTCGTTCTACACTTGAAATTATCTTTACTAGGTTTTATGAAAAAGGAGGAAAGTAGGAAAAAAACGAAATAAGTATACCATAACTTTACATTAAGTAAATCTTAAATGAATGGCATACATTTACAATTACAGGTTTTTGTAGTTAAATACATAGGCAAATCACAATAAGATATGGTTAATTTGATGTTAATGTAACTTCTAAGTAGTGTAGTCCTAAGCAAGTGTAAACGTTGTAATCCAAAATTACATAGTGGTCTAGTGGCTAGAGGACTTTCATGCGAGAGGTCTGGGTTCAAATCCTCGTCCCGGCCATGTACCACTATTGTTTCTCTTTCTGATTTGGATTAATTGATTATGAATGCAAGCTGTTCCATGGTTCGGAACTCATGTAAAACTTTAGGTCCCCTTCCCCTGCTTATTGGTAGGGTTAAACCCGCTCGGTTTGGTGGTGGCATGGTGAAACGTTAATTAAAGTGGCAATGAAAAATTGTCCGTGTACTCAATCTAGCGGCTCGTAGCCTTGTGGCGCGGGGACTGGACTAGCGTACCAGAGGCCTGGGTTCAATACCGACTTGCACCACTGTCTTTCTCTTTCCGAGTTCGACAAGTGCATTTAGTCACGAATGCGAGCTGCTCCATGGTTCAGAATCCATATGAAACTGTAGGTCCTACCCTTCCCTAAGGTTTTGTAGGGAAGGGCATAAGCCCGCCCGGGTTGGTACCACCGCATTGGATGAAAAGATGGTCGAAGCGGCAATGAAAAATTGTCCGTGTTTTCCATCGAGTTGAAATGAAATGAAAATGAAAAAATTCTTTATTTGCAAGCCTGCAAGCATGGTTCACAAAAAGGCGGAATTAATGCCATGAGGCATTCTCTGACATTCAACCTTAGAGACGTAGGAGAGGTGCGGTGTGGCGGGCAAAAGAAAAAAATAAAAAACTAAAAACTAAAGAAAATATTAAGTATCTTAAAAAATATTTTAAAATGAAATGGAAATATATATATTTTCATAAAATAATCGTACATAAAAATAGGCTTATAATGTATAGTACTTAATATTAACAGATAGATACATACAAATATTTACACATATAAATATATAAATATATACCTTTATATTCAATGCACAAAAGAAACAATGTGTCTCTTGAATCAGTAGGATCAGTAAAAGCAAATAACTACTGATTAAATAATACAAGTCAAAAATCGAGGAACAGACATTTGAGACGCTCTTTAAATATGTGAATAGAATAGGATATTCGTACATCAAGTGGAAGCTGGTTCCACATACGTGCAGCTCTAACAGTAAAAGAATCAGTGTAAAAAGAAGAATTATGTCCCGAGTTCAATGTAGCAGTGCTCATAAAGGGAAGGTCCTGGCATGGCACCTCATTCCTTCGGGGATGTGGTGTATTGGGCTAATATCATAACGGTAGTTGTGTGGTATTAGCCATCCATGTCAGGTCGCATAAAAAAAATAGATCAATGTAGTCGTGCTCATAAAGGGAAGGTTCTGGCATGGTACCTTATTCCTTCGGGAATGTAATGTATTAGATAATAACGGTAGTTGTCCGTCCCCTTTCTACCATCGAACAACGCGGAATAGACAGAAAATGCACCCGTTCACTGGCGACATTCAAAAAATCTGAACCAACCAATCCTTTAGGTCATTTATCCATAGGATCGGTAAACTTTAGAATTAGAAATACTCCCTGCCGAGATATTTCTCCCAAAATAAAACCTGGGGTCCTTCAAACATGGTGTGAAGAAGCACCTGGTGCGCCGGCATGGTTTTCGCAGCCCCCTTTAAAGTTCGAAAGCGTATGGGCGTCGTCGGGCACCTTAAGAGGTCCTGGCGTACGCCATATGCCGAGCTTAACATAAAGCAAAGTTCCATAAAAAACATCTGTTTGTAGCCTGGGCTTAAAGGTGACGCCAGGACGTATGTATAACTTCAAGTTCATGCACACCGCATAAAAAGCGAAATTTTTGGACTATTCTCGGGTGAAATCTCTTAACATTTATATCCGGCATATTATTTTTGCCCTCAATTTATTTCTTGAATAGTACAGAAATATGTCTTAATGTCAATTTTTTTTTTAAACTTTGACATGCCGTGTCGGTTCCGGAACCTAAAATAATGCAATCGGCCGGCTGCATTTATTTCCATGAATGTCGTAATAGCGGACAAAGTGATTCGTCCCCTTCCTTACATAGGTACTAGGTGGTAGGGTTATTCCCACAGGGGCTGCTACCATCGCATTGAATGAACCCATAAGAGAGAATGCCGCTGGCATTAAGTTGTACCTTTTGCCCGAATTTTGAGTGCAATGAACATATATAAATAAATAAATACATCGGCAATTCTAGAGCTCGTGGTCTAGGGGTTAGAGGACTTAGAGGACATAAAACACTCTCTTTCTCTTTCTAAGTTTGATAAATGCATTTGTGCAAATGTGAGCTGTTCCATGGTTCGGAACCCATGTAGAATTGTAGGTCCCCTTCCCCTACTAGGTGGTAGGGTTAAGCCCGCCCAGGTTGGTACCACCGCATAGGATGAAACTATGGTTGATGCGGCAATGAAAAGTTGTCCGTGTTTTCCATCCATTTCAATGTAGCCGTGCTCATAAAGGGAAGGTCCTGGCACCTAATTCCTGCAGGAATGTGGTGTATTGGGCTAATATCATAACGGTAATTGTGTGGTAATAGCCATCCATGTCAGGTTGCAAAAAAAATCGGCCAAGTGCGAGTCGGACTCGCACACGAAGGGTTCCATACCACGTACAAATTTTTCTTTAATAAAATTACGTTTTTTGTATAGATTAGTAAGTTAAATTAGTAAATTAAAAAATAAGACATAAAAAACATCATGTATTATTTTTTAATGTTACCTATTTGTTGTTATAGCGGCAAAATAAATACATACTCTGTGAAAATTTCAGCGGCCTACCTATTATGGTTCATGAGATACAGCCCTATGACAAACGGACGGACGGACGGGCGGACGGACAGCGGAGGCTTAGTAATAGGGTTCCGTTTTCACCCTTTGGGTACGGAACCCTAAAAAAGAACAAAGTCCGGCCCGTTTCTATTTTTGGAATTCCGACAGTGAATTTGAATTTTAATTCCCCACCTGTTCCGCGTTGCGAGATTGCGAAGGGGACGGAAGGACAGCGTTATGCTGCTCCGACGAGTACTCTCTGGCCGACCAGGAAGAATCACACCATTTTGAAAAAAATGAAGGGAATGATACAGGGGATGACAATTTATATGGCTCACCCAATATTGATGCTACATAATTGTACCTAAGGGTCGATTTTTTCCGGAAATTTTAGGGATACTTAGCATTACGCTAAATTAACAGAGAAGGTGACCAGTAGTATGAAATGCTTTTAACTTGAGAACCGATTACCCGATTTAGATGCGGTTTGTATCTAAGTCTAGCCTAAATCTGCGCATTAGTTGGCTATATATTAACATCAGGCGTGAGCGTACAACACATATACGCATGGAAATTGGCGGAATACATCACTCTAAATTACGAGAGACGTGACCGAACTACTCACTCAATTAATACGCGGATTGGATCTATGTTTAGGATCTATGGGCGCGGTCGGGTTTTAGATTGGTAACCGTTTTTGATGTTGAGGCTGGCTGTGGTTCGGATTCCTCTTAAAAATATAGTTTCTCTTTCTCACTAACGAGGTGATAAGGTTAATCCCGCCTGAGTTGGTACGTACCATCGCACTGAGTGAAAGATGGTCGAAGCAGCAATAACAAATGTCCGTGTTTTTTATCCATGTCAATGTAGTAGTGCCAGTGCAGGATCGTCTCGGCGGCAAATACTTTTAAAAAACTTAAAAGAAATCGGCCCCAATGTGTTACATATTTTATTTTATCCATTGAATTTATATAAATGGCCTTATCTGGATGTTTTCTTATTCAAACATGCCACATCGGTTTAACCAATTTTGATAAAATTTCATAGGTAGATACATTGTTTAATCTGAGTGGTCAGTCTGAGTTCCCACCTAAATTGGCGTTTACGGCAAACCGATCGAGGAGGCATTCATTACGGGAGGAGGAACTGCAGGAGAATTCCAAATTATGGGTGGCGAAATTGGTAGACGCAATACCCGCGAATGGTATGTTTTTCTGGTTCGGGTCCAGCCTTGCAGTATATTCGTAAAGTAGTTCGCTTTTCTGGGCTCTTTGTTCAATTAATGTGTCCTTGCTTCACGGTCGATTATACATACATACATATTACATTCCTTGAAATAAGCGACGTACCTACTTAGTACGAAAAAGTATATTTACTTAGGTTTTTTTATTTTTGATTAGAAAGGTGGGATTAAAAAAAACTACTTAGTTATAGCTAAAAGTAAATGAAACAAAAACCAAATTTATTACTCATCTTAATGAAACGAGCTAGGTGTGATGACTAATCTTTTTAAGATGTTTTTATTTTATCTTTGAGTAATTCACCTCCAAGTTTATTGTAAAAAAAACGCGTGAAAAATTCGAACTTACGGACCTTATACCTATGAAACAAGACACTATTTTACAATGCCAATGATCATCAGACATCTAGTTCGATGAAATAACTCTTTGGAGTACAATTTTAGATATTTGACAAGAAATATGCGCATGATCTTCTTTCGACGTTTGTATGGGAAGTTGAGCGGGATGGCCCGCCTTAAGTAGGAGTTTGAAATACCGGCCCTCAATGTCTTATAATATCATTCTATACAACTACCATATTTAGAATTAAAAAGCGTAAATACAAAAAATCTAACAACGAATAAATGAAAATCAGTATAAATATATTTTTTAGGGTTCCGTACCCAAAGGGTATCAACGGAACCCTACTATCCGTCCGTCCGTCCGTCCGTCCTGCCGTCCGTCCTACCGTCCGTCCTGCCGTCCGTCTGTCACAAAGTTGTATCTCATGAACCGTAATAAGTAGGCAGCTGAAATTTTCACAGAGTGTGTATTTATTTTGCCGCTATAACAACAAATAGATAAAATTTAAAAATAATAAAAATTAAAGGCGGCTCCGATACAAAAAACCTATTTTTTTGTGGTTAATCTTGTGCGTTGGTACGGAACCCTTCGTAGGCGAGTCCGACTCGCGCTTGGCCGGTTTTTCGTGGCTGGACATGGATGGATAATACCACACCTACCATCATTATATTAGCCCAAAACACCATTTTCCCGAACAAATTAGGTGCCATGCCAGGACCTTCCCTTACCCTACCGCCAAGCAGGTGAAGGGGTATGACATAAAGAACTGGAGGATTCTACCTACGTCTAGCCTGATTCTACTCAAAATTTATAGGCTACATAATATAACGCTTCATTACCAGAGGGGTGAGTAGAGAGTGTTAAATTCCTTTAACTTGCGAACCACCGATTTATATGCGTATTTTATCAACGTATAGCATCTCTGGGAGCAGTCAGGTTCAGGATGTGTTACCGTCTTCGATGCTGAGGCTGGCTGTGGGTTGGAGTCCACGCAAAACTTACCTACGTTACACGTTACTTACTTACTTACTTACTAGGTAAGCAATGTAGCAGTGCAAGTGCAGAAAGGTTCTGGCGGCAAATGGTTTTTTTAAATAGCCACCAAATGTCAACGAAGCTCTAAATGGGAATTATTGGATGTTTCTCATTAAATTATTCTATTTGGGCTCAAACGATCTTGATTAAATTTGGTAGATGGATACATTGTCCAGGACCAGTTTGACCCTATTTTAGACCAGCCATGTGGGCTCCATTTTATCCATCAAATAATTTAGCCAACACTAACCCGAACGGAGCTGGGTACCGCAGCTAGTTGAAAATGAAAATGAAAAATGAAAAAGTTGAAAATGAAAATGTTTATTATTGATAATGCTTACAATTACAATTAGATAAAGCTTATACTTACTTAATTTCTAAATTGTATTCTATACTAAATTATAAGTGTAAATAAAGAAAATTAAATTATCTTATATAACGAAAACATTATAAAGGTAACAAGTAACTTAAACATTAGTAGCTAAAGTAAGATAATTAAAATAAATAAACAGCATATATCAACAAAAGGACCAAACACAGCTGTGACTAGGCTGACATATTGCTAAGGCTAGTCGCTGATTTTAAGTTTGGCCTATTTCACATTAGTGACGTTTCGTAATATTATGTTACATTAGGTTTAAAAGTCAAGATAAAAGACCAAAATCAAACCTGTTCATACAATTAGCACACAAATAAGTATCTTTAAATATACTGTACAACCAAACAAGGTGAACAAACCAAATGAGAACTAAAAATGCTTTGGACGATGAGTTTCTTGGATGAGCGGAGTATTTAGCGTATGTAAAGTAAAGATAGAAACATTAAATAAAAAATTAAAAAAACTATATAGCTGTCGATATTTGTTGTGAGAGAAGATAACGTTTAAATTTTTTTTTTAAACTATGTATGGTAATAATTTGTCGAATAGGAGGAGGAATATCGTTCCAACACTTGGACGCTGAGAACAGCTTAGGAACAGATAGCTGTACTCCGGACCCACGCGTGCCATACCTATGACTCTCTCCTTGCCACTTTAGTCTACTCCATAAGGGTGTGGGACTCTGTGACATAATAACTTTAGCAACTTGAGTGGCCAGGTGGAGTGTACGACGATTTTCCATTTTAAGAATATGTAGCTTGTTCAGAATGGGAGTTATATGAGAGCGTCTCTTAATATGCTCACAGAACCGAATACACGCGTTTTGAACCTGTTGGACTCTTCTAGACGTTTTTTTATGTATACAAGGGCCGTAGACAACATCTGCATAATTAAGTTGCGAAAGAATCAGTGTCTCTGTTAGTTGATGTCGAACCTTGGTACTAAGATATTGTCGTATTTTATATACGCTTTTGAGTTTACCGAACGATCTTCCAACGTTTTCGGCAATGTGTTCTCCATACCGGAGTTGACTGTCCATCTTGAGACCAAGGTTTCGCGCAGTTTTAACAATGGGCAGAACTATTCCATTCATCATAATAAGTGGGTTTCTAGACAGCACTTTTTTTACAGTATTTTTGTTTCCCAGTACTAAAACCAAGGACTTCTGGGGATTTAGCGCTAGTCCATTGCTCGCTGACCACTGCCAAACACTCCTCAAATCAATATTAATATTATTAACGGCCTCAAGTTGAGGGCACAGCCCTATATATGAAATATATAAATAAAAGGACGGACGAATTGAGACATTCTCTTTTTCAAACTTCCGCAAAAACTATTTTTATTACCTATATCTGAAGTGACATCTGATTGGGGCAGCCTCTTTGAAAGTGCACGTTTTTGTCAAGTGGTGTTTGAGAAAGATCTCAAAAACATGTCATCGAATGAGTTAAGTGGATGTTACGGCCGAATTCTTACCACATCTCTGTGTAAAAAGTAGAATACTCGAAAATTATTCCTGTTTAGTTTATCACTCGCAAGACGACTTCACGCGAGACCGTTTCGTCTTTAGCGATTTCATCCATTTTTAAAAAAAAATTTAATATCGATGTATTTTGGCTGTTTTATTTAAGCCAACAATTGTGCTATTTTCTGAGTGAAAGTTGCAGAGAAGTCAATATCTGAAGGTATGTATGTGTTCTTGTATATTTTTGTTAATTTGTCATGTTTCAATTGCAAGCCCTGTATCAACCAACTGCAAGCACAGTAAAAAGGTGTTCCTACCATGTAATGATTATTCCATGCATATATGAAATAATCTTGAAGGCTTGAAACATTTATTAATTTTAGGTTTTTTTACATAGTCACATCACAGTGGCTGTGGTCTTAGCCATGCATATCGTATTTCATACAAAATAAAAGTCGCGCTGTTTTGCATTTTAAGACCATTAAAAATATAAAATATTAAAATATTAGAATGGAGCCCGCTGGCGCGACCTGTGTGACATTGTGTTAGGTATGCAATAAATAATGTGTTACCTGTCAGATCCTACCCCAAAGGTTACTTGGACTTACGTTTAATAAATTTCTGAATTTTATAAATGACAACGGAACTATGTAGGTGCCGTACCAAGTGCTTAATTATTGCTTTGCTTGGCTACATTTAATTTGACGAAACACACGGATATTTTTAATTGCCACTTCGACCATCTTTTTAACCAACTTCATGTTAAATACGATGGTTCTAACCCACCCCGTGCTTAGTACCGACTACCTACCACCTAGTCGGTACGAAAGGGGACCTACAGTTTTACGTGGAATCGGAACCAGGTCCAGCTTAAACGTTTGAATTGTCAGCCCTCAAATTCAAATAAAAAAAGCGCGAGTACTTGCTCTTCATGCCCGAGTTCACGAGGTCGATCCCCGCCCCGTTCTTGCACCTCTTTTTTTTATTGGGATAAAATGTATTTCATCATGATTGCAAGCTATTCCATGGTTCGGAATCCATGGTAACTTTGTAGGTTACTTTATCTACTAGGTGGTTGGGTTTTAAGCCCGCCCGGGTTGGATCTCATTTTAGTGATCGCATTGGATAAATAAATAAATGGTAGAAGCGGCAATAAAATCCGTGCTTTCCGTACAGCCCAATGTAGCTGTGTTCGTAAAGAGAAACCCTGGGAAGGCACTGTGGAGCGGCTCGTAGCTAAGTGGCGCGGGGATTTGCCTTGCATACCAGAGACCTGGGTTAAAATCCTCGCCCCATTAATGCACCACTTTCTTTCTCTCTGAGTTGGATAAGTGCATTTCGTATTCCCTACAAAGGAATAGTCCTTAGTAGGGAACACGAAATGCACTTATCCAACTCAGCCCGCAGGGTTTAAGCCCACCGGGTTGATACCATCGCATTGGATGAAAAGATAGTCGAAGCGGAAATGAAAAATTGTCGGTGTTTTCCATCCAGTTCAATGTGGCCGTGCTCACAAAGGGAAAGTCCTGGTATGGCACCTAATTTCTTCGGGAACTTTTGTGTTTTGGGCAAATATCCATCCATAATAATAGCTATCCGTGTCAGGTTGCATAAAAAAGGCACCTTATTCCTCTGAGAATGCGTTGTGTTGAACTTATATCATGACGGTGGGTGTGGTATGAACATGATGGTTCGTATCTCTAGCAGAAGTCAATGAATATCTGCGTCTACACGTTCTGAATTTTGTGAAAATCTAAACTGAGTCAAATGAGAGCAATCATTCAATCTATAAACACAATATAGCAGTATGATTTTTCGAATTTCGAAAAGTGTGCTGACATAGTTAAATAGATTATGAATAGTTTATAAAAGATTATACAATTTAACTAACTGTCTAGATTTAGTTTAATTTTCAATTGGAACCGACACATCTAAGTTTGCCTCAAGGAAGAAGCCAGAGAAATTTCTTATTTTCAGTATTTATTATGATAATAATTAAGTTTACTATTTTGCATCTTTTCTTGCAGGGCAACTTACATATAGTTAGACATGTTCACACCGTTCAGACCATGGGAGAGAGGAGTTGAACTGCAGGACAAAGGTATTTTAATTTGCAGCGAGGCTTGATATTTACTTACAAAATAACAAAAAATACTTACAAAAGCTCCGTTTTCTGTCCATTTTTATGTGTGTATTGTCCATATTGTATTTATCTGATTTCTAGCGTATTTAGCAATAAAACGATGTTATGTGATATTCAATCGCAGTCCTGTTTATAAAACATTTCAACTTCTAAACGCGAGAAAGTCAGAACTTCTATCGTACACTAATGTTATAAGGAGGTAAAGTTTGTATGTTTGGATGAAGGAGGTAATATCCGAAAGTGCTATTTTTTTATTGATACACTCAAAGTCACAGACTGAATTCCATGCGGGCACAGCTAGTCACAGAAGAAGTTTTAAAATTTCAATTACTTTATTTACAAGTTTCAGTAGTTACTTTATTTCGTCCATTAGGTGTATATTACATACTCGGATTCGTCAATTATTCGGGTTCGATTAATCTCTGGCGAGAAAAAAGCGATAAGAAACTTCGCCTGGTTTGTCTTTTTTTCTTTGATATTTACTAACTAGTTAACAATTGCTCAAATATGTATAACTAATGCCTCTCTGAACTGTAAACTTCGCGAGTCTGTGTTTTTGAACTTGACCGCATGTTACATATGTTTAATTGTTCTGGCCGTGTCCATGCCAAACTTTCTGTTTCCTTGACAGACTAGGATGAATCTTTGTAATTTCATTAGAAAAGACTCACTAATTGTCTTATATGAAATAGTATTTGATCATAGACTTTGAAGTTAAAGCTTAAGGCGGCCCATCCCGCTCATCTCACCATACAAAAGGGGAAAGAAGATCGCGCCCATATTTCTTGTCAGAGATCCAAAATTTTGCTCAAAATAGCTTTATTTGATCGAACTAGATGTCTGATGACCATTGGCATTGTAAATTTGTGTTTGATTTCTAAGTTATAAGGTCCTAAAGTTCGAATTTTTCGCGCGTTTTATACAATAACTTTGGAGGTGGATTACGCAATGATAAAGTAAGAACATCTTAAAAAGATTAGTCATCAGACATAGCTTATTTAATCAAAATTTATAACCTATTTGGTTTTTGTTAGATTTTTGACTACAGACGTCGTGGTTTACTTTTAGCTATAAGTCGTTTTGAAATTAAAATTTTCGTAAATCTTACCAAATCATACACTATGCACATTGTCTTTTTCGTGGACATATTGCATCTTCCTCATCACGGAGCCTGTCTTATTCTTTGAAACAGAGAAGGTCCCAGAGCGCAACAGCACGGTTTTGTACCGTGCCCGCGAATGAGTTAGGCCCGCCGGGTTGGGCCACCTTAAGACCCCGAAAGTAGGGTGATAATTTTATCTTAAGACAGATATGACGGCTAATATTGTATTAAGGTTTTAAAAAAAAAATGCTCTGATTTTAGCTCCAATTTTACAGCAAAAAAATAATATAATTGTATTTCTTTCTGCAGCTAGTGTTGGATTTGAAAAGGAGTTGGAAGGAAGATGTGACCCAGATTTAAAAGAAAGTAAGTATATATACTTAAAATACATTGGTCCACTTTTTTGCACACGTTGCACCTGTCCATGCATTACATACATACATTACATAAAATGCATTTACTTTAGAGCATAATGAGGTGATCAAGTTCTATACAATTGCTCATACCTGTTTCCTCAGTCAAATTAAGAGATATTTTTTCTGTAAATTAGCACATTCAACTAAGAGTTTATACGTTTTTTTTAAATAAATTAACTTGTAACAATATTATATACCTTTTTGTATTTGTATTCATATTTTCAGAGGCGTATATCAGGAATATCAGTTAGCTTATAAAAAAAACAAAAAAGTACAGATGTTTATTTAATGTGCAAAATATCAGAAAATACATATTAATTTGACTGAGGAAATGGGCACGAGACACTGTATTCGACTTGATCACCTCATTATCCTCTTCATTAACCCCGCGCGACTTAGTGAGATGTCTTCGGATGAAACATGGTCGAAGAGGCCATGAAAAATGGTCGTGTTAAGATTTTGTTAAGATTGTGTTAAGATTAGAACACTAATAGGTAAGGATTCAAAATTAAATTCCTAAGGTGGTAAATATGACACTGATACATTATGCACGAAATCTCCGCGTTTTTAACCGACTTCAAAAAAGGAGGAGGTTCTCAATTCGTCGGAATCTTTTTTTTTTTTATTTATGTTCACCCATTACTCGAAGACCTCTGGACCGATTTGGAAAATTCTTTTTTTGTTCGAAAGGGTATACTTTCTAGTTGGTCCCATTTTTTTTTATCAAAATAACAAACATCGAATTTCTTAAGCCCGCAAACCCAGAATGTGATTTTTTAGTTACAGTAGCTTTCTTTTAGGGTAAGATTGTTCAGTATGAGAGGTGTTTTTTTATTCAAGGGGGGGTAAAAGAGGGAAAATTTTACACATTTCTATCTCTAGGGCCGCTGAACCCAGAAATGTCAGCGTAGGTTTTGTTTTAGATGGGAATGCTTACGAAGAAAATATTTTTGGAAATTCTACTATTGGGGGGGGGGGGAAACAGGTCCAAACATTTAGGTGAAAACCCCTCATGTTGAGATTTCCGAAACAAATGATCCTAGAAACTTAAAATTTTCAGTGACTTGTTTTTAAATCCCGCCCGGGTTGGTACCATCGCATTGGATGAACGATGGTCGAAGCGGCAATGAAAATTGTCCGTGTTTTCCGTCCAGTTCAATGTAGCCGTGCAATATAAGGAAGGTCCTGGCATGGCACCTAGTTCCCATGTGGTGTGTTGGGCTAATACCATGACAAAAAGTTTGGTATTAGCCATCCATGTCCAGTCACATAAAAAAAAACAGTTTAGAGAGTTCGCATGGGATAGTGAGGTGCGCATGATCTTCTTTCCAATTTGTATGTGGAAGCCCACCTTAAGTCAAAAAGTTACGCCACCACTAAAAAGCAAAAAATAAAAAATTTTAAAGAAAAAAAGGACCGCCTTCAAAAAAACCGAAACTAAAAAGCAAAAAATTATAGGTTACTTTTAATTAATGTACGACAAGCTATTTTAATACTAACTAATTATGTACAATTTCTTAATTTTTAATCATCTTTTGAAGTCGGTGCCTTGGGTAGAGGTCCTTTAGGGCTGTAAGTAGTTAGATTAATATCACCTATCGCTAAGAAAGAAATATAAGCAGGTAGCTATGTACTTACATTTACCTACTTAAACAAAACACAAAAACAAATATTAAATAAACAAACAGGTCGGAAAAACGTATGTTTGTAGGCATTTAGGCAAGTACTTTGTAACTTAAATATACCTTATACTTAAACTAAATACCTAACACAGTTAAAACAAAATAAACACAAGAAAACCCTACAAACTAAACAAACAAACCAATATAAAAACAACGACCACTTATATGGTAAATATTTAGGTAGGTGTAGCTTGTACTTTCTATTCTACCTAAATACCTACATAATACAAAATACAAAAAATAAAAAATAAAAATGAACAGAAAACAATAGGTAGCGATTTTGAGGTGTCTGCTCTTAACTACGTGTCAAAACGAGTGTGCGGTTAGTACATATCTCTTCAATTTCGGCAGAAATCGTCTCGTTCAGACAACGATGTCGTAAGAAGTACCAATCCACAGAGCAGGGAATTAACATACTCCTTCACCAGTGCGCGCCTTTATGAAGCCGAAAGTACTAATAATCGTTGAAACCCAATTTCAGTACGCTGCGCTGTATCGATATCAGCTTGCACGAAAACCAACGCTGACTCAGGTTGTTTACGCTCTCGTAGCCTTCTGGTGCGTTCGGCTGAAATAGTGTCTGTTCGGTTAGGTTAGGTTAGCGTGCAGAGCGAACTCTACCCAAGGCACCGACTTCAAAAGATGATTAAAAATTAAGAAATTGTACATAATTAGTTAGTATTAAAATAACTTGTCGTACATTAATTAAAAGTAACCAATTATTTTTTGCTTTTTAGTTCCGGTTTTTTTGAAGGCGGTCCTTTTTTTATTTAGAAATATTGTTATACAATAACTTTGGAGGTGCATTACGCAATGATGTAGTAAGAACATCTAAAAAGGATTAGTCATCAGACATAGCTAATTTAATCAAGATTTATAATCTATTTACTTTTTGTTACATTTTTGACTACAGCGGTCGTGGTTTACTTTTAGCTATAAGTCGTTTTGTAATTAAAATTTTCGAAAATCTTACCAAATCATACACTAGGTATGCACATTGTCTTTGTTGTGGACATGTTGCATCTTCCTCATCACGGAGCCTGTCTTTTTCTTTGAAACAGAGAAGGTCCCAGAGCGCAACAGCATGGTTTTGTACCGTGCCCGCGAATGAGTTAGTCCCACCGGGTTGAGCTACCTTAAGGTTGGGTTAAGCCCGCCCGAGTTGTACCACCGCATTGGATAAAAATATGATTGGAGAGTGTAGCCGTGCCAGGGAAGGTCCTGGCATGGCACCTAGTTCCTTCGGGAATATGGTGTATTGGGCTAATATCATAACGGTAGTTGTGTGGTGCTAGCTATCCATAGAATGTAATATGTATGTATGCATAATCGATCGTGAAGCAAGGACATATTAATTGAAGAAAGAGGTCAGTAAAAATAACTACTTTACGAATATACTGCAAAGCTGGACCCAAACCAGAAAAACATACCATTCTCGGGTTTTGCGTCTACCAATAATTGCAATACACCTGCTGTATACCCATAATTTGGAATTCTCCTGCAGTTCCTTCCTCCCGTAATCGATGCCTCCTACTAACATAGTGTTTCAGATTATACCTACATATATTTATTTAACGCTTTATCTGCGTTGCGGCCACAGAAATCGGAATATTCCGATTTCTGTGGTTGCGGCCATCGACTGCGAAGATTTCGTAAAGTAGTTCTTTTTACTGGGCTCTTTCTTCAATAATTAAAACCCTAGTAAATAGGTGTAGCAAGCATATAGATTTTAAGAATATGAGCAACTCATTAAAGCCATTATAATAGTCTATATTTTAATATTTCGATTTTTTTTCTACGGGTGTGTACTCTTAACCGACGCTGAGATAAAATAATATAAATGGAGCTGTATAGGTCCATAAAAATCACAAAGTTTTTCGTGCATTGCATTTTTCTTTTTTGTAAAACATTTTTAAATTGTATCGAATTGCATAATTAGATTCACTCATTTTGACAGAAAGAAAAATAAATGAAAAATGGCGGGAAACAACATTTTACTAAATGGTTTCTTTTTTTAAACTATTCCTTTATCATGTCATCAAAACTAGCCAGGTACAAATATTACAGGCAAACACATTTTATTACAAGTTTATACATACTATATGCGAAAAGACTTTTTCCTCGACCTATTATACAGAATTGGTCCGGTCTGAAAACCAGCGCTGTGACATCAGTACACTGGTTGACATGTTCATGCTGAGATTACACCTTTTTTGTCATACGCAAAAATGCATTTTTTTTTCAACAAAACGTTAAAACGATTACATAAATGTAAAGTTACCACCTACTTGTAATTATGTACATTAAGATATGGGATGTTTTTCGTGATGATATTTTTATATAGGTATATATTACCACAATCGAAGTATTTAATAACTAATTTATGTTTCAGGACATTTTAGAAGAAAGGACGTCGACATGGAAGAAATTCTACGATTTAAGACGTGTAATCGTTATCCTGCGGATTTAAAAACAAAAAGTCAAAAATTAAATTTCAGGCGGCATTGCCGACTATTTTCACTGCAGGGAGGCCAGTTATATTATACCCGCGTTCATAAGAAACGCACAAATGCTGAAACTGAATTTGATATAGTTAATAGAAGACTAGTTGTTATAGATAAAAATCAACAGATATCTATTATAAAAGCTTTTCATGAAGGTTTGTCCAGTAGTGTGGAGGCCACAGCTCTCTCTGGGCACAGAGGTAGAGATAAAATGATTGAAATGCTCCGAGCCAGATATTATTGGCCTTATATGTGTGTGCAAGCCAGGGATTATTGTTATAAATGTTTAACTTGCCAAAAAGTAAATCCTGCATCATTAAAAGTCGTGGATTCGCTACAGCCTGTGCCAGTTCCGTCCAGAGTTATGGCTCAAATCGGTATAGACATATGTTCTCTACCAGAAGTTGATGGCCACGAGTCGCCATCGACTATTTTTAAAATGGATCGAAGCGAGAGCACTCGAAAACAAATCGGCCAAGTCAGTTGCAACATTTATCTACGAAGAAATAATATGTAGGCACGGCTGTATAGAAACAATTATAAGCGACCAAGGTCGGGAATTTTGTAACGCCCTTGTCGAAGAACTTCTACAACGGACTGGGGCGAAACATCGCGTGACTTCACCTTACCACCCACAGGCTAACGGTCTTGTGGAAAGAGCGAATCGGAGCATAAAAAATACTTTGCTCAAAGTTCTTGAGGAAAATGTTGAGCAATGGCCAAATGCACTGCACGGTGTCCTCTTTGCTATGCGCTCAGCCCCTCATACATCCACAAAATTTTCACCCTTTTTTATATTGTACCATAAACAGGCCCGATTACCAATTGATGTCCAAAATCTTCCAGCCGTGGAATACGCAGATTCACCACCTAAAATTCAGCAGCATTTAATATGTGATGAGACGGAAGAACATTTTGATATTGTACAGTTTAATGAAGTGTTGCAGATGATGACTAAAGTTAACCAATCTCTGCACACATCTATTTCAAGAAATATAAAGGCTGCGCAAGAAGTGCAAAGAAATAGTTATAACCAGCGACATTTAACTGGAATTAATTTAAAAGAGGGCCAATCTGTGCTACTTATAAATGCCAGACGTCTAGATAGAAAGGGTGACAAATATCAACTTCCCAAATCTGGTCCTTATAAAATCATCTCAATAAATTATCGTAAGCGTGTAGTTTTGATGAATAAAAATGGTGTTATTTTACGTACCAAGTATCCCCTTAAGCGTCTCGTAGCTCTGAAAGAAACTGATACATCAACTTTCCCCCAAAATCCAGACTGTAGTGTTGAGTCCTCTGCCCAGACTGTAAATAGTGATGAAATGTTAGAGATAATCGAGAGTAATAAAACAAATACAAATGAAAGTTTATTTTTTAAACCGGTATCAGGCGACTGGCAGGAAAAAATGGCCCATAATCTTGGAGTACCTATCTACAAAGTAAATCATTCTCAGAACTCAAAGCTAGGGAAACCGAATACCTGCCAAGAAATATTAGGGGATGGCAACTGTTTTTTTCGCTGTCTATCATACGTGATCACTGGGGTTCAAACGTTTCATGATACCATTCGAAGCTGTTTGATTTCGTTTATGTTACAAGATGTTAGAGTACAAAATTTCCTTGGAAATGTAGATATACGGACATATTTGCAATCCACCCATATGGCACTGGACCGCACCTGGGCAACGGAGACAGAGGTGTTTGCAAGTGCATTATTTTTTAATGTAGACATACAGGTCTACCTTAATAATCACTGGCTCCGATTTAGCGGGACTGGGTCACTTGATGACCCACTCTCTCTAACTGCCATCTATCTGTATAACCGAGGGGGTAATCACTTCGAGGTAGTGACATCTGTAGTTTAACATTAATACCAAAAAAAAATATTGTTATCTCAAATGGAGATTCGAATGGCCATTGTTTAGGAAAGTGTCAAAATACGTTACAGTACATAATATAATTTATTCTCGTTATGAAATCGCATATATAACAGGTAATCTCTGCACTTAAACTAATGTAAAATATAACGACTGGCGTCTGTCCTTATGTATGTCTGCCTATTAAGAATTAGCACTATTTTTGTTTAATTTTAATGCAGTTTATATCTACATGATTTTTTTAAACGTACATGAATTTCTAAAATACTACAACTACTGCCATGATATAAGCCAAAAACGCATCTATGTATTTGCTATGACTTGACCTTTCATGGGATGGAAAACACGGAAATGTTTTTCCGGGAACGGTTCAAATAAACACAGGGAAACATATGAAGACGTTTTGAGGACCTTTAACATGACAGATAACCCTAATAATTACGAACGAATGCTTAAACTTTGCAAACCGTTTCTAGCCAGATGTATTGTATTGTATTGTATTGTTTATTCATCATCCATAGACAGTACACTGCACTCGGATTTGTCATATTTTAGCATTGGCCAGTTCAGCAAAACAAAACACAGCGAAGAGGAACTGAAAAGAAACTCCGCTGTTTTTTTTTTCAACGTCCACTTAGTCTAAGTTTACAAAAGTGTTTGTCAATTATTTTAACAAAAACATAGGTAAAACACTAAATTAACATGAAACTTTGTATTATTTTTTTTGTTCACTGTCGGTTGGACACGTTTAGAGAACGAGATTCGAATATAAAAAAGAACCATTATTTTTATGTATATCAGATTGCACATTTTCGTTTGCATTTGCATCCAATGGAATGAATGCTAAATTGGATGTTTTCATAACATAATTACAATTTTGAATTTGGTGTGCAAGGGCTCTTAGTCCCAGGTTATTAAGAGCTCCATGATTGTTATAACATGGTCTCAATAGTGAATTTAAATCTAGGAAAGTAGTATTTGGTACACTGTTTGTAAGTGTATATATATTTGTATTAGTTCTATAGGCAGTAGCATTAATGTTGTGCGAATTATTTGTGAAAGGTGGCACATACAACAGGGAACTAATAAATAATTTATTTTTTTGCGTCCACACATGTCTACTACATAATTTACACATTTCGTAAATATGTTCACATCAGCATTTGAACCTGCATTGCCCACTTACAAAATAACAATGTCATTTTCCCGCATCCCATTGACCTTGATGAGTTAAGTGTAAAAGAAATGAAGCAACTTCTTTTAGTAGACGGTTGGTTAAATTAATTCGAAGACTTCAAATGATACTCCTATAATACTTCAGAACAAAAAAACCCGGCCAAGTGCGAGTTTGACTCGCACACGAAGGGTTCCGTACCATCGTAAAAGATTTAACACAAACAAATCACGTTTTTTTGTATGGGGCCTCCCTTAAATTTTTATTTTTTAAAAATGTCACCTATTTGCTGTTATAGCGGCAAAATAAATACACACTCTGTAAAAATTTCAGCTGCCTACCTATTACGGTTCATGAGATACAGCCCTGTGACAGACCGAAGAATGGGCGGACGGACGGACAGCGGAGGCTTAGTAATAGGGTTCCGTTTTCACCTTTTGGGTACGGAACCCTAAACATTACAACGGATCTCAGGAACTGAATAAAAGTTAAAAGTTAAATACGGAAATATGACGATTACGAGTGCAGCGAGCTGTCTATCGATGATAAATAAAATACAAATATGCTTAAATTGTTTAAATAAAACATATCCGCGTATCTTGTTGTTCTTTTGTAAAATTTTTACCTCAATCGTCTCAATAGGCATTTAAGTTCAGACATAATAAGCGCATCGGCCATGGGTCAATTAACTTCTTAACGGATTGAACATAGTGTAGAAAATTACTGTTCGTGACGGGCCTTACAGATTGCGCCGTAAGATAACATGTCTAAATAAATTATAATATAATAATGCTTTTTATAAGTACATTTGTAAACTTTATTAACCTATGTTTTAGAAGATAAGATTGAAAAAATAGCAGTTAAGGATTGTGAGAATTGTGAACTTTATTTTGTTGAAATAAAATCCACTAATTAATGTCTTTAACTGGGATGAGGGTATCAGGGGTGCTGTGCTTTTAAATACTTACATGGAGACTGGTGGATGAGATTAATGTAAGACTGAAGAAAATCATGCCTGGAGGCCATTTAATGAGTAGTTCAACAATATTTTTATATAACAATTAATGGGTCGGATAATGGGTTAATAATGCATTCATGGCCTATTGGAAAGTCCATTAGTTGTTATATGATATAGGGGACGCCATGCTTGCTTTCACTGTAAGGTGCAACACTCGCAACAGTCACCAAGCCGGCAATTAATTGACGTTTTCACAACCAATAGCTAGCACATGCGCTACTGGACCCCCATTCTGGGACTGCAGTTGATGGCGGGCCACCCCGATCAAGCTTTTTATTGCGAAACTCCGAGTGCACCTGCTCCCAGAAAAAGTAAGACTAATAAACAACGCCATCGCGATCGCGCCACGGCCTGCGAGCCACACCACTCGGCGCGCCTAGCCGTCGCCGCCCCAGTGCCCATGTTGTCTACGGATCTACCCGCGCCGGCTCTTAAGGGGTGGATGAGTAGAAACCCCAAAGCTGAGAATCGTAGGGCAGGGAAGCCACCCACTGCCTTACCAGCGGGGTCATTTCGAAGCAATCGACTGATTCGTCAGAAATCAGCTCTACCGAATTTCGATTCGGTTTAGGCTGGCCGTGATTTGGATGCCACGTAAAATTTTAGGTCTCCTTCTTTATTTACCAGGTGGTAGGGCTAATCCCGCCTGGGTTGGTACCATCGCATTGAACGAACGATGGTCGAAGCGGCAATGAAAATTGTCCATGTTTTCCATTCAGTTCAACGTAGACGAGCAATATAAGGGAGGTCCTGGCATAGCACCTAGTTCCTATGTGGTGTGTTAGGCTAATATCTGACGGCTAGTTTAGTATTAGCCATCCATGTCCATTTACATAAAAAAACATAAAAAAAGAATGTCACGCATCACCGGTCGAACTCATGAAGTAAATCCCCACGCCCATGAGCTCCAAGACACTCTATTATCTAGACATCTTGGAGTCTGTTTTTATATTCGGAATCTTAAATTAAGGTGGCCCAACCCGCTCATTTCCCCATACAAAAGGGGAAAGAAGATCACGCCTATATTTCTTGTCAGAGATCCAAAATTTTGCTCAATATAGCTTTATTTGATTGAACTAGATGTCTGATGACCATTGGCATTGTAAAATTGTGTTTGGTTTCCAAGTTATAACGTCCGATAGTTCGGATTTTTCGCGCGTTTTATACAATTACTTTGGAGGTGGATTACGCAATGATAAAGTAAGAACATCTTAAAAAGATTAGTCATCAGACATAGCTTGTTTAATCAAGATTTATAATCTATTTGGTTTTTGTTAGATTTTTTACTACAGCGGTCGTGGTTTACTTTTAGCTATAAGTCGTTTTGAAATTAAAATGTTCGTAAATCTTACCAAATCATACACTATGCACATTGTCTTTTTTGTGGACAGGTTGCATCTTCCTCATAACGGAGCCTGTCTTATTCTTAGAAACAGAGAAGGTCCCAGAGCGCAACAGCACGGTTTTGTACCGTGCCCGCAAATGAGTTGAGGCCGCCGGGTTGGGCCACCTTAAAGAGAAAACCTCGTTTGGAGCTCGTAATGTAATATAATATAAGATGTAATAAAAGAGTATGTACCTACCACCTATTATTATTATGGCAGTTTGTCAACGGAGCGGCGGTGACGCGTCTCGGTTTTGTTTATACAACTCGAAGCACTCGAATCTACCTCCCATTCACTTTGTCGGCCGCCTTGTTTGGTATTCAACTTGATTTATGATCATAAAACGACATAATTAGTGTCAAATTACTGTAAACAGGGGTTCACTTTTAGAGGGGATTCATTCCTGCCTGAGACACCGGCGTATGAAGGCATCAGAAGGGTGCCAAGGCAGGGCAGGCCGGGGCTCACAATAAAAGTGGAGGGTCGCCAGTTGGCCTGTTATTGTCGGCGATATCGAATATCACAAATGGGCGTACCGGGAACAAATAGAGCATCGCAGACCCAAATATTGGTATGCCTGAAAAAATAGCCTTTCTTATCATAATACGGAAAATTTATCCCTTTTTCGTTGAAAGTGGGTAAATTGGAAAAATATGATAGCGCAGACGTGAAAATGTTTGATGTTCCTTTACACTTCGCCAACGGACGCTGAAATGTTTTTGTATCTACCAAGGAATTTCTTAAACATTTAAGACGTATTATCGGAGAGAATAAATTGTCAAAATACATTACATGCTCGCAGCCTAGTGGCGCGGGGTCTTACCTAGCGTACCAGAGGTCTGGATTCAAATCCTCGCCCCGTTCATGCATCTATTACTTTCTTTTTTTGGTAGGATATGTGCATTTCGTCACGAATGCGAGCTGCTTCATGGTTCGGAATCCATGTAAAACTGTAGGTTCTGATAAGATGAATATTCTTATATTTTTTATTTTGGTTGTTCATTTAGGTTGTTGTTTAAATATGACGGCTCAATTAATATAAATTTGCCTGTTTCATTTATCAAAATTTACATTAAAAAATCTATTCAGACAAACAATATAAACAATATCCATTTAAATTTGTCTAAAAATACAAATCAGAGCTCCTCTTATTTCATTATAATATTCCAGTCGGCATCGCTTTTCTTGCCCAAAGAAGAATGGTCTTTGTCTATTTTCGAACAGGACCAAATCAGTTATTGGCTATTGGCTTAAAAAATTCATGTTTTGCCCTAGTCATCGATAAAAAAAATATTGTAGGCATAGAAAACATTACCTTTGCAAATTGTTATGGGTAGCTTAAAAAACCATTGGCTGTCCTTCTATCCTTATAAACCGTATCCATTAAACCTATTTCATAATTAAATAATAATTAATTCATAAAGATAAGAAAATGAAAAACCATCTCGCCATGTCGCAACATTCCCTCTCCTTAATTTTCTTATTGCAGTTCATGAATAATGAATGCAATCCTTTCTTATATTTGAGGGAACGATCTTTTCAAATAATAAAGCAGCTCGGGCTGACGAGGTCAGACGTAATGACCCTTTGAGTGCTGCAGGCCAAGTCTTGCACTAACTAGTTTATGTACGGAATACACAATCCTGAATCCTCACTGAATCAGTATATAACTTTCGGCATTTACGATTTACTTATAGAAATGGCTAAGCAATTTTTCGTTAGCGTTGAATTCATAAACACATGTCGGCTCTGCGATCGATTACCAGAATAACCAGTGAATTCCCCTCCTGAGAACACTTCTCTTTTATAAACTCGTAAATACAGACTGCTCATTCTTTCGTTGTGTAAAAGAACAAATTTACATAAAACCTTGATTAGGAACATTATTTTTTAACTACGTTCAATTGAAGTGGAAGGGACCGTAATTTTTGAGTAATAATAATAAAATCAAACTTCTAACTTATAATATTTTGTATTGGTAATTTAAAAACATTTAATGGCACGTCACTTAACGTGAGCGATCACATCTGGGTCCTGGGCTCCAATCTTTTGCCTAGCACTAACTTCAGACTTCATATCGAGGATAAAGTCAAGTTCGCGTCCAAAAAAACTGAGTATCCTTAGCGAGCCGTCGAATCTTTTTCGCGCCCTGGAGGGCTGTTGGCATAGGCTTAGAATGTAAAGACATACAGAGTCATCTGACGGATGAGACCAAAATCGTTTCATACAAAATGTACGAAAATTTCCTTTTTTTATTAAAAAAATCTAAATCCCTGTGTAGCTTCACAATAATGATCTGGCTTATGTTTTAAATTTAACTTTTAAATATTAAGGAAAAGTTTTATTTTTACTTGCCGAAACCACAGAATAAGTAATAGTGCTATGTCAAAACCTACACAGCTGTTACATAAACTAGAATCACAAAAACTACTCAGTAATGTCGCACCCGCCAGTGCATTCCATGAGCTGGATCAAGGAGACTAGCAAAGACGAGTTGTTCAACGCCAGTGCATTATTTTAGATCAACCAGCATCAGGCAGAAATATCATCCCTCTTGTGTTAATAAGTTCCTTTGTTTACGTACTAAATGATCTAACTATCAGTATTTTTTTATTTTGTAACAATGATCTTATTATTTTTTTACAATCTATTTATCGATAGTTTTTACTACTGTTGTATTCTAATTTTAATTTTTGTGAAAAATATCCTGACAATTTTATTGATGCTATGAATTTATTATTTATTATTGTATTTTATTGATTCCTATATTATCTTTATTTTTTTTAACAATTTGTTTATAGTTTATTTTAAAATCTAGACTTAAGTGAGCCCCTTGCCATGATAACGAAAGATAATTAACTTGCTGTGTTTTAATTTTATTAAATGTAAATGTTAGACGATTCTGTGTTCCCTGCGTCCCGAAGGAAGATAAATAAATTCAATACAATACAATATCATTTATATAATTTCTACTAATTTATCGTTGCTTTCCTACACCTAAGACCTAAAATTCGCGTTCCCTGACTAGATATATCCCCAAGGACAGCCTTATGAGAGAAAATTAAGGAGAAATGCAATGTGGACGTTGCCTGGGTCGTCGCCATATGGACAAATTGTCCATATAATCGAACGGGAGATGGCCGCGCGTCTTGTTCCACACAGTACAAGCATAGCCTCCTAATATGTCTACTATGTCTGCGTGTGGAGTCCACGTTGGTGTGTTTGTTGTAAGGCATGTATGTTAGCCTCAAACAGCCGCGCTATATAGCACATCTTGTTCCTTTTTTGATCTGAGGTTACAGCATTGGGTCATTCAAGAGGAGCCTGAAAAGGATATGAGCGTCAAGCCGGCATAGCATTTGTTATCCGATTGGAATTTATTCGAATGCTCATGGGCACCGTCGCTATTCTAGTAATTATTGACGGGGAACGCCCTGCTTACTAAGAAATATTACAAAATTATGTATGTAACTACTTACCAATGCCTATCGATAATACTTTACATAATTCAATCAGTCTCACTATACAATAGCAGTATTTATTATATATTATTTGACAATAGTTGGGGCCTTTTTCACCTACTATTGATTAGCTTAATCGCCACACAAGATAATCAGCACTTTAGCAAAAGGCCCTTTAAGTGTCGATTAAAATAAATCAGCACTTGGTGAAAACCAGGCTTTGAGTGATAACGGATTGGTTTATTTACTGATAAATAGGCGAACTTCCAGTCACATTTAAATGTGGTTCATAGTGATTCGCTAATATGTTTACTCTGATGATCAAATACCCATTTCTTGTGTTGCTTTGTAATGTATTTCTGTGGAAGTTAAGTGATGTAGAAAGCAGCACAGTCGCAAATTAGAATTGTACACAGCTTTGTCACTTCATAATTCAAACAGTTAAGCCAACAGATTAACGCAATTCCGCGTCGTGTAAATCATTTTAGCGATTAAAATTTTATAAGCCTGTGGTACTTTCAGTTGTATGTTTATTGGAATATATATTTTTTAAACTGCATCTTTAAAAAGCGTATGTTTAGTTAGCATGAGAGCTATATAGAAAGGTCCTTTGCCTACCCATGATTTTTTTTTAAATACCAATTGTCTTTGGCTGGGTCTGTCAGTGCTGTGACGCATCGAAAAGTAATTTCACGGAGGAAGTAGGATTTTTTTTAGTATGATTCCATTTTGTAAGCCTCCGCGAGAAGGTTTTCTGTTAGTGTGCTTGGCATAAGTGCCATGTGTTTGCAATCTCAAATAGGTTTTGCCGGCCGTATAAGCTTGTGTGTGTGTGTGTGGTCGGCGACGGCGAAAGGAGAAGTCAGCCAACAGTCACCAGCACCACCGCCAGCACCGAGGAGTGTCGAGAGTAGTAATTTTGATTGTTGTAGGCTACCTATTGGGTGCGGATCTGGCGTATTCCCTGTGCCTCGCTATACATAACAAATTTCAATCACTTACTCACTTGTTCATTTTTGCCTGTATTAAAAAAGTAAAGCGATATTTTTCAGTTAAAACCGTTCTAACGAATAATTTATTATAATTGTTTTTCAATCATAGCATTTAGTTTAATTCAACGTATATGTTCGGAGACATGCAAGTTGATTTATAAAGTTCGTTGAAATCAGTGACCACTGTCTCACTAACAAAAGATGGCGCCTGTATGACGCCATCCGTAACAACGTGTGACATATGAATTATGACATGTTTGTTTTCATTTTAAGATATATACAAACACGTTCTCTTCATAACTACTGACGTCATAATTTTAAGTGAATGTAACGAAAGCGTACGAGATAATTGATAGAGTTTTATGTCCACTATATATAGGAACATGTTTTGATATGGGGGAATTAGGGAAATAGGAGAACCTGTGCGTTTTTAATTACGGTACATATTAATTAACAATGCTGGCCATAGTTTTGGATGTAGTCAAATTGTGTGATCGGATATCATATATTACAAGAATGAACAATCCCCGCCAGTTTGGCTGCTCTGCTGCTGTCAAACGCAGAACATAACTAAAGGCAATTTATTAAACACAGAATATGACAAAAGACAGAATATGTGTGCAACACTGAATATTTATCGTCACAACAATCATACAAATAACGATCCTGTATTCATATGTGTGCAGAGCTCATCGTTAGAAACAATGGATTACAAATTACACATTTTTCATGGATTACAAATTGTCCGTGTTTTCCATCCAGTTCAATGTAGCCGTGCAATATAAGGAAGGTCCTGGCATGGCACCTAGTTCCCATGTGGTGTGTTGGGCTAATACCATGACAGAACTTGTGGTATTAGCCATCCATGTCCAGACACATAAAAAATAAATAAAAAAACTAATGGAATTCGATATCAATCGATTAATTTTAATGGCAGTTCCCGTAAAATATCAAAAGCAAATGTTTTTATCATTCTCTTCTTAATGTAACTTTGTTACTTTTTTTTCCGCTATGCAATAGCATAGCGGAAAAAAAAGTACAAATGTTTATGAGATTGAAAATGAGTCGGTAATTACATACAGCTAAAATACTTTTGTAATCCTTCATACTTTCAACAATCAAATTGTTCCTGACTTATGTGATCGTATATCAACTTACAAACTACTGAACAACGTCCAAAATTATTCTTGTCACGACATAAGTAAAGCCTCGACTTAAATGAATATCAATTTTCGTGGAATACGTAATGTGTTAGGCGCGTGTTTGGCGTAATGGAGGGGTGAACACTAGTAGGGTCACAATAATAGGCATATGCTTATACGTAGTGTATTGTTAGGAATCCTATGTATGACTTGCAAGATTTTATTGGCCTAAAAAATGTATTTATGATAACTTATTAGTAACTCCGCTACTCGAAGTGACAGATAAATGAACTCTGCAGACAACATAGATTTAGCATTTGTACTTCTACAAAGCGTAGAAGTGAACCCCCTTAATAGGAAAAGAGACAATTAGGGCCGAGTGCACGAAAGGACAAAAAGTCAAAATCGACGTTAACGTACGATTAAACACGTCACTTTGTATAGACAGCATGGAAGGAACTCCATGCGGTTCACGAAAAGTGACGTGTTTGAACACTAATTAACTCGGCCGTCTCTTCGTGCAATTGGGGCTTATTATGTTACATCCAGCGAGCAGTACAGAAATGAAATGAAATGACTTCCTCAATGCTACTTCCTTCCCAGGAAGGAAGTAGCGATCGAAAGTCATTCGTATGACGGCAGTGCAGTTACGAATTAATTCGGGACGTGCAACGTCAAATGTAATGTTCGTTGCACTAAATAGTGTCCTGTGAAGCTCTTACGTGTTTTGACATGTTTTTCAGTGTCGTTGGAATTTGCCAATTGAAACTGCCAATTTTATATGTAAATGTTGCTACGCCCCCATACAGACGAGTTTTGATTTCTTCTCCTGTCCTGCCACATTCGCGGGTAATAGCGGTTATAAATACCACATGATTTTTTATTTTATTTCTTAGATAATAAAGAAATGGGCCTTGATGTGATTATTTGGAAATTTACGGTTTTTGATTATTTTAAAAATGCGTTTAAATATAGATTTGGCTGTGAAACCGCAAACTAATAATATAATACATGCAAATAAAATAAAGTAAATAGTTATAATCATGAAATCATATTATTAAAATAGCGAATTAATGTTGTTAACCATTCATGAATTTGAATCATCAAATATGATATAATTCCCCGATAATAAGAAGCAAATTGGACCAATATTGTGCTGAGAAATGTCTTCTATGCCCCACCTTAGTTATGTAGATCAAAGAAACGATCGAAGGCGGTGTAATACGCGGCAGTTTGGTGCCGGGTCGCGTGTTGATGGCGCGGGCGGCGGGAGGGAAGGGGGTGTGGCTCCCAGCCACACCCCTGGGTATACGTGATCGCTGGGGGAGAGGGTGACCTCGATAAATCAGAACATGGTGACGGTACTTTGAGTTCATTGGATTGAAAACAATAAACGGTGTGATTGAAGCGAACGCGCGCAGAAGGGCCCGTAACCGGTGCTCTCCGTACATTCGTAGTTTGGAAATCATTTAAAGAGCACTCTCCCGACTTACTTGATTTTTCACATGAAATATATGTAGTTCAATCAATATTCTTGTCTACACATTTCAATTCTTGAACAATTCATTCAGCCTCAGTGGCCCAGTGGCGCGAAACTTCGGCGATCGCTCTCCGAAGTTAAGCAACGCTGGGTCCGGTCTGGTCTTGGATGGGTGACCATTCGACCGTTGAGAGAGGCTGGCCGTGGTTCGGATTCCACGTTAAGCTGTAGGTCCCCTTCCTTACTTACTAGGTGGTAGGGTTTATCCCGCCTAGGTTGGTACCATCGCATTGAATGAACGATGGTCGAAGCGGCAATGAAAATTGTCCGTGTTTTCCATCCAGTTCAATGTAGCCGTGCAATATAAGGAAGGACCTGGCATGGCACCTAGTTCCCATGTGGTGTGTTGGGCTAATACCATGACAGAAGGTGTGGTATTAGCCATCATGTCCAGTCATATAAAAAAAAAAACAATCCGATCTGAATCAAGTGTAAGCAAACGTATGATATCCATACTCCACATCTTTGCTGTAGTTCCTTGGATGGATCTTTAGAAAAAAATATAAAAGTGCAGGCATGGAGTTTGAACCACTGATGTCATATACTCAAAATCTTCTAAATAATAAAAACAAAAACAAATTACTTTTGTGATGAGAGCGTAGTTTTCCGATCCTTACAGGCACACCTTAAGCTAATCAATAGAGTGCGGAATTAGGATGATAGCTTTGGTGCCAACAAAGACCAATTTAGCAGTAAACCAATAATTCTATCGTAGATGCAAGAGCGTTACTGCCGGAAGAGGGCATGATATGTAATATGTTAAATGTGCAATGCATGCCTAAAACTACTGCAGATGTTTATTAGTCAGCTCTCAGTGGCCCAGTGGCGCGACACTTCGGCGATCGCTCTCCGAAGTTAAGCAACGCTGGGTCCGGTCTGGTCTTGGATGGGTGACCATTCAACCGTTGAGAGAGGCTGGCCGTGGTTCGGATTCCACGTTAAACTGTAGGTCCCCTTCCTTACTTACTAGGTGGTAGGGTTTATCCCGCCCAGGTTGGTACCATCGCATTGAATGAACGATGGTCGAAGCGGCAATGAAAATTGTCCGTGTTTTCCATCCAGTTCAATGTAGCCGTGCAATATAAGGAAGGACCTGGCATGGCACCTAGTTTCCATGTGGTGTGTTGGGCTAATACCATGACAGAAGGTGTGGTATTAGCCATCATGTCCAGTCACATAAAAAAAAAAATCATACATTATTTAAAAAGTGCATTCGCGGGAATTGCGTCTACCAATTTCGCCACCGGCTGTATACCCATAATTTGCAATTTTCTTACAGTTTGTAACACTTTATCGTTGTATAACACTTTATCGAATTTGAGACAATTTTAAGCATTAGCAAAAGCATTGTTGTCTTTTCTTCCGGAAATGTTCTGATATTTAATAACATTATTAAATTTCTCTTAAGGCTCTGGTACTAGCCAAATCGCAAAGTTAGACGAGGCGCCCCAAGTTAACTAACTAAGTCTGACGATTAGAAGTGTCATTATTACGATATATGATTCCTTGTCTACGAATCAACCTATTTCCGTTAATCCTTTTTCGTTTCCTTTTTCTATACAAAATACATTGCGGAAACGGTACCCATTTCCGAAATATTTTTGACTAAATGTAGAAATCTAAAAGTAAATGAAATTATTTGTTTATGCATATATGCTGTTTTCCCTTATATACAGAAATCGCATTACTTTTAGATTTCTACTGTGAAAAATCGACTTTTTTATTATTATTATTATTTAAATAAATGATGGAATCAAATAATATTAAAATCAGTCTGGAGTTCTATTCGGACTTGCTGAGGCGTTTCACTACATATTATTACATTTGTTTAATGGTGCATTTGTTTGGCGCGAGTAGTTGGCTGGTCCTAGCGCCTTAAAGAAACAATTTTCTTGCGGTAGTTAGAAATTATTTAAATAGAAATAATCTTTCGACTTACTACTACTTACTTCTACTATAATAAACCACGCCTGCATAAGATATCAATCTATATAATCTACCCTACTACACTATCCATAATACTCCTACTATCCTTGCTAATCCAACTATCCATACGACTCTTATACGCACACGCAACTAACACTGGTGGTGGTTGTATTGAGATAAGGGTCGTTTCCCACGGAATATGTCTACGTCATGATATAAGTGACTACAGTTAAAGACAGTCAAAAATGTTATGCTTCTTCGTAATATTATCAAAGCTAGATGTTAAATCATGAAATATTTGACTGCATTTCACAACCTAATGATAATAATAAAAAAAAAGAATATCACATCACATTATTTCCAAGGCATTCACAAAGTGCCTGCAAAAACGACAAAGAGTAAGCCAATCTTTATTTCAGCTCGCGAGTAAAGAATGGCTCCGGATTAGCGCACGCTAAGCTAGCTTAAGAGCATCCGCTCTTGTGCCGTCCTCACTTAACCTGATTGGGGTTGGGGCTAGTCTGTGTGGACTCTTGACCGAGTATGCATCCAGCTTTGTTAGCTCTAAGCAACTTGATAGGATATACACTTAATACGATGCTTAAACGTCTTTAACGGAGTCTGAATAAGTTAAACATGTCGTTCGAGACAGGTGTTTCCATACACTCCCTTGTTCTTAAATCGAGGCCAGGTCTTAGATCGAGGCGCTATTATCTCAAAAGTTGTATCCATTCTAAATTATTATTATTATGTTTTATGTAAAGCGCGGTATATGGCGTACGCCAGGACCTCTTCAGGTGCCCGACGACGCCCATGAGCTTTCGAACTTATAAGGGGGCTGCGAAAATCACGCCGGCCGGCCAGGTGCTTCTTCACACCATGTTTGAAGGATCTCAGATTGTACTTTTGAGAAATAACTCAGCCGAGAGTGCGTTCCATAGTTTACCGAACCTATAGATAAAGGACCTAGAGGATCGGTTGGATCTGATGTTTGGAATGTCGCCTGTTCCGCGTTGTGCGATTATTGAAATTAAATTGTAGCTATACGTTAAAATTAACCAAATGTATATTATACTTGGATCGTTTATTTTACTTTATTGGATGCAGTGTACACACGCTCTTGGATTCGTCTCAAAGACAGTTCGTTTACGCCGACAAAGAAGTACTGACAAGAAACTTCGCCGGGAGTTATAATAGAAAAAAATGTTATTTAGAGAAACATTACAGAGTCCGTTTCTATCACGCTGTCACCTGCAGAAACAACAAGAGTAATATGAATACTCACTCTCTTCACTCGTTCTCTATTTAGATTTTTGAAAATAGAATGTAATCAATATTAATAACAATACTTAACTTGTGAGCATTTAAAATTTTAATTAATTCCATGCAAACATTCTTTTTTCAAATATCGTGTGTGTCTTGCGGAAAATGCGCCTTCACATTTTTGCCCATCACAGGTCATTAAGGATGTTTCGACCCATACAATGTTTTTTTTACACAGAACGCAAAAAGTATTGCACTTTAAGGCACGAATTAGTCAAAAATATTTAATATAGCCATAGTAGTTGCAGCGAAAACATATTCACAATTTCAGGTTTAATGGTTTCGTTGTAATTGCCGATTAGAAGTTTTACACCGTTAGATGGCGTCGTTAAAGAAAAATCGTATTTAAATAAATTGTAACAAAACCAATAATCCTGAAATTTTGTATTTTTTTTAATCAACCCTACGCGCATTGCCTGCCTTGTGAACATGTTGCATCCTCCTTATTAGGTAGACTGTCTTTTTCTTTGAAACAAAGATGTTTTAGAGCGAAATAGCAAGATTTCGTCCGGAAGGCCGCTCTTAAGAAAAAACCTTCTGTGTTTAAAGTATTTTTAATTATTCTGTTCTACAGGTAAACTGTTTACTAGGTGACTACTGAATACTATATCAGAGAGGCACAATTCAAAGATCATAACATTTTGAACTGTCTGCAATTTACCCTCACGACAAAGATTGCATTATTTCATCCTTTAAAAAGCCAAATCCCTAGCCTTTTTCTTTATCCAATTTTTTATAAATAATTGTTGTTTAATTGTTTACTCATCATCCATAGACAGTACGTTGCACTCGGATTTGTCAAATTGTATCATTAGCCAGATCAGAAATCCCAGCGAAGAAGAACAGGAAAGAAACTCAGCTGGATTTTTTTTTCAACTTTCACTTGTCTTAGTTTACAAAAGTATTTGCCACTGCTTACAATCACACGTAAAAACACTGAACTAATATCAATAATTCACATAGACGTGAATCAACAATTGATGTCGTATGCAATAGTTCATGACAAATATCAGTTTGTTTGTAATGCCCGCCATCTAACATGTTACCAAGCCAGTCCCCACAAACAGCACGCGTACAATTGACAGTTGTATTTAATATAATATATAGCACAGAGAACATATTTAATTATTTCAAAGGACAGGGAAGCACCCTACGATTGGTATTTAATTACATTACTGAAAACTTTTCTCGGAAAGCGGAGCCGCGGCCAAGATGATTGGATTCCGAAAGTCCCACGGTTCGTAATGAGGCAAGATCTCGCAATTAAATGTAAAATCTATCCTGGGCTGATGAACTTTATTGAACCTGATACCATTCGTTGTGGCTGGATTCTGTTTCTATCAGAATCCATGACAGAGAAGTTCGTTTTCAACTCCGTTGGAACACAAATTTTGAAGACAGTTCAGGTGGTGCATTCTAGCCAAACTTATGTAAACACTTTACTGAATCATAGCTGAATCATAGCTGAATCAGTTAATTACTTCCGACCTATTCCTGCGGCATTTACTGAATCGCATACGGAAACGAATATGCTATTTTTCGTTATTCCCGAGGTTATTCCTCAAGTCGGAAAGTATGATTTTAAATAGGACTGTGGCAGTGGGAGCTAGTGTAGTGCTATCTCTTTCTGTTTTTCAGTAATAGAAGTGCTCGCTCTAAGCTGCTAACGAATGGTAGCGCACGAAAACAAACACGACTCGGAGATTCGACTCATCGAAGATTTGTATTTTAGCTTATTCTGTGTTTGTTTACTGCTTATGGTGAACCTCACTGAAGTTTCAATTCTAAAAGTAAGTAACTAACGGAACAGTGGCCGTGAGGATATATTATGAACTATTAACATCTTCTTATTCTAACCTTTCGTTTGCCAAAATATTATAGCGTAATGTTTATAAATGCGTAGCGACACCGCGGCGGGACGGGGAGGAAGTCGCCGCTTCTTTCTGGTCGGCGTGTCGACGTCATTCTGCATTTCTTCGCCCGCTTAACCAGCAGGCGTGTGACGAGTTACACCACGAACGATGAAAAGCCTAACAAATGCCGGACAGGCCAGACCCGCAAATGGTTTCCAAAAATGTTTCCTAAAATCCCAAACATAACTGGCTAAAGCCGAATGCCTGGCAACCTTTGTCATTGCAGCTGCGGAAACAAGTACGAAATTATTCCACGAATGAATCAGTAAACGCAGCTGTCAAAATCTTCCCAGAATGCCAAAGTTTTCATCGTCCATACAAATAACAATTAATACATATGTAAACGTTTAATTCCGTGGCCACTCATTCCGTGTGGCGCTGCGATCGGTTTCTAGAATGCCAAAGTAATGTCAAAGTAAATTCTTCTTCTGTTAACTCTACTGAATCCGCAATGACGGAATGCCAAGAATACATGCCCTGGTGTCAGTATCAGTTTTCATGAATGGTTTCAGTTATTTACTGTTACGTGTTTCGTTTGTGACGTCACTGCGTGCTTTGACTACTTGAAGTTGAAATGAAAAAAAATAGGAGTTTTAGCCCCGGTTGCACGAAGAGACGGCCGCATAGAGTTCCTTCCATACTGTCTACACAAAGTGACGTGTTTGATCATACTTTGACGTTGATTTTGATTTTTTTGTTCTTTCGTGCACTCGGCCCTTAATTTCCAAATGTTAAACGCTATCGCCACTCACGAACGGATATGAATATTTTGTCAGTCAGATTGCTTTCTTTGATTATATGTTACTAGCTGAGGTATCCGTCTCCGCTCGGGTCAATATCGTATTGGACTAATTTTGAGCCGAATGATTTCCTGGATATTATATTAGTTCCCCATAAAAACTTTCATTCCCAATTTTACCACCTTAAAGTATATAATAAGATAATAAATAAACCCTCATTGAACCCTTCTATAATTTCAGCCACTGGTTACAAATATAAAATTTGCTCATCAAATTGTTAGAGCTTCTATGCCCGCAAAAAATAATATGAAAACGTTTTAATACCTTATACGTGTAAGCGTTTTCCCATTATAAATTACATATTAATGGTTAGAGCTGAGAACATGTCATCCAAAGTTTCCAGCTTCCTCCTGCTTAAAAAAAGTTTCTGCATTTTTCAAAATTGACTAATGTACAATTCTTCAATGAAGTTTGTGAACCTCCCGACCCCCCCTACAATAATCTCCTAGCTTACATAGCTTACACCTATCTAACCTAAGTTATGTACCTTATATTTCCCTTGGATACATCCTACATTAATTACCTATTTACCATGTATCCACTCGTCCCATTTGTTCTCCCCATTGGCTCGTGATCGTCCTATATGCTTTCATTATTTACATTTACATAACCATTCGTCTAATATATTCCCATTTAATGTTTCCTGATTTGCTCACGTTAAATCTAGTTATTTGACTACATTACTTGCTTAGGTTACATGTATTCTCCTGAATATTGTTGTAAAATCCTCATTGGTGCTATGCCCTCCTCCTGTACCTAGCTGTCTGTCTCTTTCGGTTCTTCTAATCGGTTCCTTTCTCCCTATCCTAACCTGATACATAATCTCGCTCTCTCATACACGCGCTCTCACATTCAAACACAAATCTGAATTGATTAGAATAGAGCATTTCAGCATGCCCAGAACTTCAAAAATTTTTTACCCCATGGGGTAATGGTGACGCCCCTCACAGTCCAAGGTCCATCCATGGCACTGTTATCCCGCGTCCCCACATGATCGCCTTCCTGCCTTCAGGCTGTATATGCGACCTCTGCTTCAAAAAGCGGCGGCCAGCCATCCTGAAGATAGAGCCTCTGAACACCAAGGTTCAATTCCCGTGTAGGGAGATATGAGTTTATGTGGTTCATTATATACCAATTGGGGTATTGGATTTACAACATGACCACTATATATTTTGGGTGTCCACTGACAACGTCAAGTACGACACATTAGGTATCACAAGAATTTTCGTTTTGTCAGCCGATCAAACGGTGACTGAAAACTACGGCGGGTGACCATAGTTACGAATCTGTCTTGTACCAGCCCACATGAATGTAGGACATACCTCAGACCCTCCCATCTGCCATAGCAAGCATGGACTTAAGGGTAGTTTCGTGGACTGCCTCGGATGCACCAAAGCGTAGCCACATTAAAGATTTTCGCGACAGGTGACATCACCCACACGCGTTGCCAAGCCTTCCTGGACTCAGGGTAGGTCATGAGAGTGTCTCCACATTTTCACGGTTCCGGCACTTGGCAGATCGTGGTAAAGCCAATAAAGGCTTTCAGAAGAGCTGATAGAAACAGCAGTTCAAGATAAGCGGTTATCCGCAGTCATGACAAACCCTCAAGGTTGTCGACTAATTTAAGCAGGGAAACAGGAAGTTGCCTGCGAAATGTACACTGAGGTCAATCCAAAATGGATATGCCTTCAGATTTTGTATTTATTAAGATAGTCAACCTGGTCGCCGGTTGTCAAGCGAACCAGGGTATGGCCTCCGCCTTCCTCTCAAGCGAGGTGAAATTTTAATATAGGAACATGACTTCCAAGTCTAAATGGCAACAATTAAAATTACGGTGTCATAGTGTCATTTATGTTCAGAGAGATATTTGGTACGTATTGTATTATCGTGGTGTAGTTTTATTGCGATAATGTCAATACTATATTTTTCTTTCATCATTCTCTAGAGTTTGACTGAGTATGAAAGTCCAAATGGGTTCCGGCTCCTTTCAGTGTAAAGGGGTACCGCCCAATCTAACTTGAGGCTCAAATTCAGGATCCGCAGCTTCTCGGAATGTTCGTCAGTGATGCTACATTTACGTTTAAGGTACAATCAATCTGGCATGGAACCTCATAGAGATCCCAGACCCGACCGATGTCCCGTAATGCCTCGTTTTCTGGCTGCACTGCAAACAAAAATCCACATAGCGTGCACAAGTATGTGGATTAAACATGCTTCCCACAACTCAACATCCATCGCCTTAACATTTCTGTGAAGAAATATCGTTTTATTCTTTTGTAGCTAGCTAGATAGATTTTATCTAGAAAAAGCGAACCGGTGTACGTGACTGTTCCGTCGCCCCCACTATGGACTCCAGGTCCTACTATTCAACACTGATCCTAGGAATTTAATATCTTTCTGGTTCAGCGTGCGCTGACGCACTCCCTCATTTCACTCACACCCAAACACTCCTAAGCCCTTCCTAAATATAGTCCATATAAATCAAAGACAGAAACCCATCCTCCTGTGAGGCGAAATTTTGTTCCACGTAAAACCACAGCCTGTAACCCTCATCCGAGCCATCGGACCTTTAATACCCACGTGAAGCCCCCTCCTCGAATACTGTACACATTATTTGAACACAGAAAACCCTCCTCCTGTAGTACAAGATTTTATTCCATGTAAAACCACATCCTGTACCCTCGTCCGAGTCGACGAACCATCATTTCACACGCGAGGTCCTTCCTGAATATATTACAAAATATCTGAGCACAAAATAATCCTCCCCCCCACTATAACCAGAGATTTTATTCCACGTAAAATCTTACCTTGAACTTTATAAAGTCTCTCTTCATACAATTCGTAATTCAAAATGCAGTACACCCGCATATCTAATCCTTCATCCAATGCGCTTGCACATCTAACAGGCCGCGCGAACTTCGATATACAATCAATACATATGCCGTCACCTCCCCCACACGGGGCTCCTCATCGCAGTTTGCTACCGCTTGTGGTCCCCAACAATATGTACAGACTTACCAAGGTCCAGTGCCGTCCATTCTTTCACTCTATTTTAACAAAAGCTGTTTGCAAATCTACCTACTCTGCAAGAAAACATAGATTATTTAGCTAACTCATCTCGTTCCTAAATTTGCACTTTTGCTACTCTCTCAAACTTAATGACTCGTTTCAATGTCCCCAAACAAAATATAACGAGGGAAAAGACTTTGCAAGTGCAAATTCCATAGTAAAACACTTCCGCGTATTCAACCTACGTGCCGTAAGCCCTGAATAGAGGCATACTGCCCCAGAGACTCGCTCGCCACCGACTGACGAGGGACGCGCGCGCCTTTTCTGTTCTAGGCTCTGATCCCCCTCGCCCCTCCCTTGGAATCCCGCCATTTTTCGAGTGGTCATGCGCACTCTCCCCTCTCCCCCGCTCATCTTTCCTCCCGGCTCCCCTCTGCCCTGTGATGCGCAGTCGCTCAGGGTCATACCTCCGCCCCCTCTGTACCCGCTCTCCACCCCTCGCCCGGCGTTGGCCTTGGGCGCGTGAGTCGTGTTCTTATTATTTTATTATTATTTACCTGTCGCTAAGCAGAGCATTATTCGAGTACTTTCGAACGTTGTACCTGCGCGATCGCTCAGGGTCATACCTCCGCCCCCTCTACGCCCCTCAGCCTGCGATGACCTTGATTTTATGTTTAGTCAGATGTGCGTAAAACAAAAGTATTATTTTTACTTGTCGCTAAGCGGCATCGCGACGCAACTTTCATATGCCTATAGGATGCTACTTTGTTGTATTTATATATCATGTTTTGAGTGTGGAGGCTGGCCGTCCACAAGTTGTTTGACAAATGATTACTGCATTTGGAAAACTGTTTTTTCAAGTTACTAAGCACTATTGTTTGTATAGTTTGCGCCACAAGTCCATAAAGATACAATTCGAAAGAAGTGTATTAAAAATTCATTGACGATGTAAAAATTAAAACTATGTAAGCGAACATTTAAATCTGATGAATTATGGGTATTGTAATATTAAATAACATGAAAAAATAAATGAACCCACACCCAATCTTACGAGTACAAAGAGACACCAGGGGGAGTTGTGTCCGCGCAGGCACAGCACTCCCGCGCCCCCCTCCCCCCACTCCTCACCCCTCGCGTCTCTTATATATCCGCTCCTGTCCCCGTGTTTTGTCCCCGACTGTTTTGTTTCGCCGTGTTTTGTTCCATTTTGCTACAATTTATAGGTAAAACCTGCTGGTAGGACGTTCGCGGCGTTTTTGTTCCGAAGAAATACGGTCCCGGTTGGGTTTAAAGTCCGCAGGAGAATGGACGTCCGCTTATTCAGTTAAATTGGGTTGGGACTTATTTCACGCGGACAAAGTCTTGTGTTGCTCGCGTGGGGTAGAAAATGTTAAATGATTCAAAGGGACGCATTGTTGATTGTAGTTGAATGCACATAGTATAACATATAGTATAATATAGTACACATCATATAGTATAATACTTCATAATTTGAACAGTAGCTATTTTCAAAGCAATGTGTAGATTCTGTGCTGGAATAATCCGAGAATTAAACGGATGCTCAGCAGAGTGGAGATGTTTTGACGAAATATTTTGGATGAGTACCACATATAAAAAAACCCTTATCCACTACAGGGCGGTTACCACGGTAAGATAACTCCTCGGATGAATAGCAGATGAACAGGCAAGAGCGTGATTCAATCTGACGTTTAGTTGCATTTCGTACCATGCTATCATCATGAAGGCTTCATCTCCATGGCTGACATATGACGTGTTATTCAGACAAATGAATGGCAACTGACCATAAGGGTACGTCGCTTATTCCAAGGAATGTTACATTTATGTATGTACATGTATTTGACCGTGAATCAAATATACATTAATTAAAGAAAGAGCCCAGTAAAAAGAATAACTTCAAATAAATCGTTCAAAAATATATGTGGGTATAATCTTAAACACTGTGTTAGTAGAAGGCATTGATTACGAGAAGAGGGACTGTAGGGTATTATGAGGACGATCTTCGTGCTGGAATACGACAAAATTTCTGTCGGTCGATTTTAATCAAATACATAATACCCACTGTATGACAAACAATCGAAAATGGGCAGAATTTTTTGAACAAATAATTTAGCTAACGACCTCCTGTTTGGAGCGCCTGGCAACTTTTGAACTAGGTCAAATAAAAGAAAGCATTTTACTCCAGTTTTTTGCTTCTTTTTGTGAGTTTCCAAACCGTAATATAATATACGTGTTCGATTATAAAAACATGTTCTACCCAAATGCCAACTGGTCAGTCTTTGTCTTTTTATCTATATTTTTGTAATTATACAAATATAATATTGTTTGCGAAAATAAGTAATTATTTTTGTAATTTTGTTTAGCGTTGTAATAAAAACACATTTACGGGCAGCAAATTTGAGATGAAATTACAATTCGGATATATTTCTCATTCGATCCTCAATTCCATTAGTTTTGATCCAAGATTTTTCATTACTTTTGCTTATTATATCTACGTATTAGTTCGGACAACATCTGTTTCCCCAATAAATACAATACACAATGAAATGCTTTCAGCCACTTCAGCGTCAACTCACTTTCGTTTGAACAATGATGGTCGCTCTACATGTGTACATATTACTTTTTTACAAGCGAGCAATTTTTTAATGTGGTCGCTCATAATGTGGTGTTGGCAGTGTCGAACGCAAATCAGTCCTTTAATAGATTAGTTCAACTGAACAACGAACATTACAATTATTATATTGATGTTACCCATGTCGGACGGCTTACTCACCCGACGAGGCTAGCATAGCGCTGCCTATCTCTGCCTTTAGGTATTGAGTAGATACTTCCTAAAACATCCGCTGTGTTGGGTTTAAGATAATATGTAGTATTTTTTTAAGGGAATCATGATAATAACTCTTATTATTGCATCCGAATATTTTTTTGGGAAGTGCTTTCTCTTCTTGGCGTGCTACCCCGACGAAGAGGGAGAACCGCATTGTAGTCTTGGATCAAACAGTTTTCGGACACATCATATGTATTTCGCCATCGCGAACTATAGTTCGGATTTAGTTCACCAAATCTCAATAGAGTCTGCTGACATGCAGTTCCTTAGAATTGTGTTTTGAATTCGTTCTTAATCTGGCGGCAGATCGACTTCTACAATCGTTGTAGAGGTTCAGGTACAGATTTTATCAAATAAGCGCTTATTTATTGTTGAAGAAATTTAAAATAAGATGGAGGTGGGCAACGTTACAAACCCTGTTTTTCGAAACATGTCAGTAAAAACATTTTGCGTCTTTCATCTGCGTCTTTCGGAACAAAATGGCTGAACTTTCGATAAAATACTTTCCAAAGAAAATGATGTGGCTGCTACACTAAAAGTGCGGACAGAGTAATTTTCTTGCTTTCCATCACAATAATGGGTTTTCCTCCGATTTAATGTTGTCTGCAATTCCTTACTGAGTTTTATAATAGCATTCGATTGTGATGTTTGAAAAACTGTAATCGCTTTGCTGTCCAGAAAAAACTCGCTGATTTTGCGTATTCATACTTCACTTAGGTATTTCGAGTGAAATATAAATCTAACAAAGAGAGTAATGATAAAAAAAATGAAAGTAACTCCTAAACTACAGTTAAACTTAGTAAAAACGAATTCCACGCTGAGCTGAGATACACGATACGTGTATCTGCGCAGCGTGAAGTGATGGAAGTTCTTCCAGCGCTGCCGATATATGGGGTACTTATTATGGGGTTCTATTATATGGGGAATTAAATGCTTAATGTTTACGGATATACAGTGTAAAATCACTTCTTTCCGACGTTTTGTCCACCACGTTGCGGACACCATCAGGATCGCGGCGCGACCTCGAGGACCTCTAACGCGTCTTTCGTAAATATTAAGTATTATGTCGAACAACAGTGAAAATCTAAATAAACAAATTTGGGACAATGATGGGAAGCCGGCTTAGACTGTGCAAAATCATCACTAATCATACTGGTCGTTAACGTCTGGCCGGGTTAGCTCAGTGAGAAGTTAAAAAAAAACTTCGTCGGTTCATGCAATTTGATGAAAAACCTGAGCATGCGTGAAGATCTATTAATCCCCTGATTACTTATAGTTATGTGTATGTCACGATGACAATACTGTATTTGTTTGAAAAAATACTAAATACCTTTGCTCAAATATCGATCGCCGCTTCGCTCGTCTCAAATACTGACATAAATGTTATTAATTCCGAAGAAAAGTTCACTATATCGTTGTCAGTCTGTGAAGGAATTGGTACGGATTGCTTCCGCCATGCTTCCACCCTCGCGCTCCCTCAGATGGGGTAGTAAGAGTCCCCGAGGTAATAAGCTCGGCGATGCGCGATGCCCGAGAGACGGCAGAGCATTCCTGCGTTCCAATTGCTTCTCCTAATCTCGATTTTTCTTCAAAAAAACGCCCCGCTTCATTCATCAGCGTATTGTAGCGCCGCCGGCATTCCTCGGGACGAATCGAGATCCGCCCGGAGCCAAACGTTTAACTCCGCTTTATAGTCGCGCTATAGACAATAAAAGTAAATTAAATAAGAGATACACGAACAATTTATTTGGGCAATCTATTTCAGTGTACGCTACGGCCCTCACTGGAGGATTGTGTTTGGTTAAATGTATAGAGATACCCAATGGATACATCGCTTTGTATGCGTTAAGTAAATAAATTACCAGAAATTCAAATTGATTTGTGAACAACAAATCATGCAAATAACTGTGCTGGGAGATTGTAAATAATAACCCTTCAATGTCGTGACAAATAAGATTTTTTGATGATGAAAACAATTAATTTCCTGCCCAGTGATTCTTCAAGTGTTTATTGTTCGGGCAAAATGAAAAGTTACTTACATTTATTTTTGTCCTGTTCTTTCGTAAGAGCTTTGTGATTCGACGGATATTTTTTCAATCTTATTGTACAGCTCGGATCCCGACTTTATGTGGTATATTTTCAAGAAGTTGAAAGTCGCTCGAAACATAATAAAAATCAGCGGATATTACGTCTCGGTGTCTGAGGATGCTTACGTGAAACAAGAAAAAAAGACTTTAAATCAATGTTTTGAATCTAGGTACGATTTCATTTTTCAAACATATGCATAAAAGAAAAATAAATAATGGGAGTCACTTTTTTATCATATATCAGCGACTCTACCATTGATCGTTGCATCAGAATTTACAAATAGTAGGTACTTTATCGACACATATATCTTTCATCTAATATTCAAACAGTACATAAAGTCGATAGGGAACACTATATAAAATCAATTAATAAATCGATTAATTTTCCCTATTCCTTTTTAGGGCTCCGTACCCAAAAGGTGCCAACGGAACCCTATTACTAAGCTTCCGCTGTCCGTCTGTCCGTCTGTACGTCCGTCCGTCCGTCCGTCCGTCCGTCCGTCTGTCACAGGGCTGTGTCTCAGTAAACGAAACAGATAGACAGCTGAAATTTTCACAGAGTATGTATTTATTTACCGCTATAACAACAAATAGGTAAAATTAATAAATAATTTAAATTAAAGGGGGGCCCGTGAAACGTGATTTTTTTGTATTAAAACTTTTACGATGGTACGGAACCCTTCGTGTGAGAGTCTGACTCGCACTTGTCCGGTTTTTTCTCTCTCTATTAATATTTCTCCTTTTATATCACCTCCTCCCCTCGCATTCACGTACAAACCCACACAAATGCACATCCTGATATCATCTAAAATGATTATTATTAACTAACTTCTTCTTTTCATTACTTGTGAATACATATGTTTTTTCTCAATTCAGTTTTTGTTGTAGGGTCAGGTTTTAGGTAACTACTTTATCATTGTAAAAAGTGAAACTTTTTTATTAGCTCTGGATAATTTATCATATGCATAACACAAATGTAAATGTAATGCTAATAAATACATCAGTTCCTGATGATCACAGATTTGGATCAATGATAAATATTTTAAGAATATTCCTTAATTATTTCTAAATATACTTAAGTTAGAGAAATATATTAGAGGATAATAATTGATGCCGTTGAATGTTACGGCCATCCGAGACCAAAGATTGATGACTTGAGACAGGCAAGCCGCTTGAAGCAGCACGTAGATTCAAACATATTAGATCGTTTGCAATATTTGCTTGATTACTGAGTCAAGCCAATGTCTTTTGACTGGAGTTCGCGACATTGTTTGTTAAGCAACTGGCAATTATAAAATGGTGCGATTCATTCTGAGAAAATACTTTTAACCGTTTGGTTCCTTAGGCTGAGATAAATAGTCGTAACAGAAACTAAGACTAACGAAAAGAAGTACTTTGTGACGTAAAATTGAACTACTTTGAGGCTGAGATAAATAGTCGTAACCGAAACTAAGGCTAACGAAAAGTAGTACTTTGTGACGTCACTTTGACACATTTTGTATGGATGAAATCTCAAAGTAATGCGAATTGACGTCACAAAGTACTACTTTTCGTTAGTCTTAGTTTCTGTTACGACTATTTATCTCAGCCTGAGATTTCGTCCATACAAGATGTGTCCAAGTGACGTCACAAAGTACTACTTTGCGTTAGCATTAGTTTCGGTGACGACTATTTATCTCAGCCTTAGTATGTATAATATCTACTTGTTTAGTAAAGGTAGCATCTTGTAGGTACCAAATTGACCGTAAACGAAAGTAGTTGGAGCTTAGGTTTTGCCTTGGTTTTAGTTAATTTCACATTTGATCGAATATAATTTATTAGATCACCTGCTCAAACGAATACCTCGAGCGTTAGACGAGCATGAAGCCACAAGTCAGACCACTCGTCAAGCATATTATAGTTCCAAGTGCTTACCTCATTATTTTTTGATCGATTTGATCGTGTCGGATGCCCTTCACGTTTATCACCTGTCCCAGGAATTACTAAAATAGCCAGAAAAACACGTCAAACCTACATTCAATAATCCATTCTTTACAATTCATTAATTCGAGTACGCAATTAAATCAGTACGATATTCTGCAATTAAAGCGTGCTTCAACGTGAACGAGCGGGATTCTGATAAAATCGTTCAGCCCTTGTGATCCGATAGGTTCGCGTATACGTGCATTAATTAAATTCACTGGCTCGTCTCAGCTGCACGAAGCTATAATGACTACGCTAGTGGATAATCGGATGCGCGCTGCCGGTAACTAGGGAGGTTCATTTTACGGACTGATAGAACCAATTAGGTTCATAACTATGACCATGGATTAAAATGGCGCTATGGCGCTTAGATATGGACGATTTTAATGAGCATAAACTTAGCATAGCACCAATCGGCAATCGCAAAAAAGGTAAATTTCTTATAGCAACATAAACGACACTAAAAATCTTGATGTATTGCACCGCTTAAAGGAATATCGGTTTATTTTAACCCGAAGAACCAGGCATCAATTGTTAAAAATATATCACATTGAATTTATGAAGAGGAAAAATAAATCTTGACTATTTATCGCCTTATTCAAAGGCGACAGTCAGATATTGAACCTCTAAGGATTCGGAAGCCCCGTCACTTCCGGGGAAATAAAATGATATAGAAATACGATAAAAGAGAGTCAAAAAAACATTCCATTTGACAGGTGATACCGCCTTTTTATGTAGTCAGATAAACGATAGTAAAGGATTCTCTCAATTGTGTAAAATCTCTTAACATGTCAGCCTCAGTGGCCCAGTGGCGCGACACTTCGGCGATCGCTCTCCGAAGTTAAGCAACGCTGGGTCCGGTCTGGTCTCGGATGGGTGACCATTTGACCGTTGAGAGATTCGCCGTGGTTCGGATTCCACGTTAAACTGTAGGTCCCCTTCCTTCCTTACTAGGTGGTAGGGTTAATCCCGCCGGGGTTGGTACCACCGCATTGGATGAACGATGGTCGAAGCGGCAATGAAAATATCGTCCTATGCGTGCAATGCGTCCTGGCATGGCACCTAGTTCCCATGTGGTGTGTGGGGCTAATACCATGACAGAAGGTGTGGTATTAGCCATCAATGTCCAGTCACATAAAAAAAATATGGCTAAAAAAATTTATGAATTGAATGAAATTTAGTATTTTTGTGATCTAGTTATATAATACGCAATACGTTATAATATGTGAGTCGGGTAAAAAACTGATACGATACCGCTGTTATTGACTTCGAATTTCGGGCAGAATTTGTGCGTGTCTTGCGAAGTGTTGGGAGAACTCAAAACTAGCCCTGAGGGAGATAATGGAGACGAGGGATAGGGGCTCGTTAAGGTCCTGATGCGAGGTACAATTTGGAGGACGACGGCAGGAAAAGGGAGGCTAAGATTATAATGACGTGTCTCACCGCTCTCACTCACAGCTTATCACTCGGTGATGCTCGGGGGCGACTATGCCGTCAGAGATTTTAGTCACTCTAATTGCACCTCAAGCGTTTAAAGCAAATTGAACGAGAAAATTTCCATCTTAGACTTACGATTTTGCATATTAGATATTTCTCGGTATATTTTCCCTATTTTAAACAGTTCGGGTAGAGCGTAGCGTAGCGGTAACGCGTAACGTTCGATACCCAGGAGGTACCGATTTCATTATTTTTCGCGTGAAAAGATCATTATTTTGCAAACTTAGATCAATTCGAGGTGCGTAAATGACATTGAAAATAGCTGTTATTCGCGGCTTCATTCCAATAGATGCCTTTTTTTTGTGTAGGATAACTGATTTTATGAAGGGCCTAACCTCAAGAATTAGGTAGGGCATAACGTAACTTTTCCTTATAGAGATAGGACTAAGCCCGGCCGGTTTGATACAGGTGCCGTCAGGTTACTAGAAACCAAAACTACGTGATACACTCGCGCTGGAGTCGATTCCGGGTCGCATTGATAGCACAATGAAAACTGTTCACGTTTCCCACCTAAATTGGCGTTTACGGCAAACCGATCTGCTAGCGTTTCCAAATGTATGGAGAAATTGAAGAGCGCGCGCAGTGGGCGTTAATCGAACTAACATTTGCGAGTCAGAGTTTGGTTTAACGGCTAACTCAACGTTGCCGTAAATACGTCGACGTTTCCGTTTACGCCAAATCCGCGTTTTCATACAAATCGGAAGCCCAAGTTTAAATGTGACAGCTCGAAGAAGTAAAACCACATAATATCTAGTAAGTAGGAGTTTGACGTTTTTACGGTACTTCGAAGTTCGTAAACGCCAGTTTAGGTGACAACTGAGACTAGCAGCTCAATCAAAATTAGCCGTGATTATCTGTTGTCATGACATAACATTTCATTAAATGTATTCATTTTCAAAATAAAACAACGGGATCCATAGGTACCATAGATGGTCTGCTGTTAAAACCCCGTACATAATAAATGACAATAAATATAGAACTCTTTAAAATAATTATGCTCGCTTGAAACATTGTGAAGAGTTTCTTTAGATTGTAAAATCGAATATCTTTAAGAGTCGTTTGTATAAAAACATTTTGACATTTTTATATGAAGTCCTGTAGAAGCAGACGGAACCCTGAACTAACATCGGTCGGGCGAGCTCACAGAACTCACTACTTTATCAACAAACCTGAAAAGAATCAGCAGTTAAATTTTTATTGCATTGAAGTTTTAAGGAGTTGAAAGAAATCGTTTTACAATCAGATCTCGGAGCATTATTATTATATTGCAAAATTCCATAACTGTCATACATTACATATCGACATTGATTACTTATTACGTAAGGGAAGAAGTATACTATATTCATACTATTACTATATTGGCCTGGGTTTTTTTTTTCATAAGTAAATAAAGTTATTTCCATTTTAAGAACACTAAAATACAAATTAACCCGTAAGAATGGCTGGAGTAATTGTACTTTCGCATGCAAATTCAATCTCCGTAAGTGTATTTGGCGTTTTTTTGTTTCTCGAACTATTTTAGCCCTTGCCAAACCTAACCTAACCTAACCTAACCTAACCTTATCTAAGACGAGCTTTAATTATTGAATTGGACGTAAAATAAAGTAACTTCCGGCGTAGTTCTACGAGTAAATACGACGATACCTTCAGCCAAACGTGCTCTCTTTTTTAGCGTTCCGTACTAAAAGGGTGCCAACGGAACCCTATTACCAAGCCTCCGCTGTCTACCCGTCCGTTCGTCCATCCGTCCGTCCGTCGGTCACAGGGCTGTATCTCATAAACCCTAATAGTTTGGCAGCTGAAATTTTCAAAATGTGGGCATTTATTTTGCCGCTATAACAACAAAAAGGTCAGATAAAATCGAATGCCCCATACAAAAAAATATATGTTATTGTGTTTAATCTTGTACTATGGTACGGAACCCTTCGAGTGCGAGTGGAAAAAAGGTAAAAATCGCAAGGTGCTAGCTCAGGTTAATATAGCATATGAGGTAGAATAGACACATTTTCCTATTTAAAAAGTCGAGTGTTCTGACAGACGCGACCGCTAAAGCATTTTGACATTTGGTCCCAGAGAAAGTGCCGGTTTTTTGACTTCGGCTCCTATACTTGCCATATCTAGCTGATAATAATTTGGGGGACAAACTATCACACAATAGGTACTCGGTGTTAACCGTTCTTTAATCCTCTAAAGCTAAATATGGCCGTTTTGCAGAAAATAATGAGGGGACCATTCGTTTATGTATGCTTCGCGTGCTTCATTTCATTCTGTTGGATCATTGTCCAAGCAGCATACCGTCGGCTGTCGCTTTGTTTCATATACAGCAACGGCCTCAATAGCCCGCCCAGTGGCGCGACACTTCGGCGATCGCTTCCGGTCTGGTCTTGGATGGGTGACCATTCGACTGTTGAGAGAGGCTGGCCGTGGTTCGGATTCCACGTTAAACGTACTAGGTGGTAGGGTTAATCCCGCCCGGGTTGGTACCATCGCATTGGATGAACGATGGTCGAAGCGGCAATGAAAATTGTCCGTGTTTTCCATCCAGTTCAATGTAGCCGGGCAATATAAGGAAGGTCCTGGCATGGCACCAAGTTCCCATGTGGTGTGTTGGGCTAATACCATGACAGAAGGTGTGGTATTAGCCATCCATGTCCAGTCACATAAAAAAAACGGCTTCTACATAAACTTCGCTATTGATGGCTAATGCACTTATTCTGTGCTAATACACACATCTACCGTTACCCGCAATACACCACATTCCCGAATGAATTTGTGCCACGCTCTTTATGAACACGGCTGCATTGAACTGGATGGAAGACGTGGAAAAAATGTCATTGCCTCTTCGTGCATCGAGTTGAAAGCATCACAGGGCACGAGATTGAAAATTCGAAATTTCCCCGTTCCGTCGTGGTTCGAAAAACGTCATCCACCTACAAATTCACGCTCCTTTGATTCTACTCTACCACAAAATCGGACCTACCCTGTCCGATAAAAAGAATGCTTGTTACAGCTATCTTGTCCGACTCACAGTCGTCGGAAGCTCTGCGCAGCAGCGTAGGCATAGGAGGAGAGCGAGCATGTATCAGACGGGAAAGGATATTCCAGAGAGAATTGTGAACCCCTTACCAGTCAACATTGCCGACACGAAGACTAATACAGGCGTCGATTTGAGCTTTACGGCTCCTCATTTGAAGACATCAACCCGAGATATTTATCGCGACCAATATCTTGATGCCAATCAAATCCCTACGCAGGTTAGGGATTGGGAGGAAATTTTCCTTTCAACGAATTCTTCCGAATTCAACGAAGTTTCGCAAAGAACAGTTTTCCGTATGAATATTTTATGCGATCGAGTTTTCTCTTCGCTCAAAACTTTTTTAATAGCTCCGCCGAACTGAGATTATGCAATAAATTGCGCCGTGGGTGTGAATTCGGAACCGGGTGGACTTATCCTGTGGATTTGCGAAACGTTGCGCGCGTGCGGCCAGTGCGCCAAAATTTCTAAGTTCTCTGTTATATACCACAATACTTTGACCTTTAATCAAATCATTCTAAATCATTTTTTTGTATATGTTACTGTAAAAGCCCGTATATTGCTAAATCCAAGGCTTAACTTGTGAACAACTTTAATTGGTAAGTGTAATAAAAGAAATGATTTTTTGGGCTTTTACCAATAGTGTGTGGTAAATGCTACGTTAGGTTAGGTTCGGTTAGGTTTTACCATGTATGTGATGTAAATCCTAAGATTTACCTAGTGAATGGTTGTAACATTTCAAAATTAACGATGATCTTTGAACAGTTCGGACTTAAATCATTAAGAGTTGGTAAATCTTAGGTTTTACTGGTAAATCTTATGAAATACCGTAGTTCGGGCTCTTACAGTAACATATACAAAAAGACGATACATATTCGGTGAGAAGTTTTCGCTGTTTTGCTCTTATAACAGGAATACCTACCAATAAATTAATACATTTTGACGGGGTGGCTCAGAGCGGTTTATACCCGATGTCAGTAGCCCGCCTCATAGATTCTTCCGTGGGACACAACAGGCGGGACCTTCCTTACAGATATAAAACGACAAGCCTATTCTTATCGTAGCATTTGCCTAGGAGGACCTAAAATTTCTTAGATTTTGGTTTTTCGTCTTTATCCTGGTGACTAAACAGTTTCAGTTTCAGTTTCTTTATTTCCTTCATTAGATGTATATTACACACTCGGATTCGTCATTTTTTTTCCTGTCGTCGGTTCGATTACTTCTGGCGAAGAAGAGCCGACAAGAAACTTCGTCAGGTTGGTCATTGTATTTTTTTTTTCCATTGATACTCACAAACTAGTTTACAGTGATTGATTTATTACTACTGCTCACAAAGAACATCATAATAAGAACATTATATACATTGTTGAAGAGCAAACTCTTGACTGCGATAACGACAGTCATCTAGTATATGTAAAGGATAATATAATTATAAAGGACCGTTATTTCATGCTAAACTATCCTTCAAAATTTCCTAATCTGATGTATTCCGATATATTTTCCCTTCATACTCATCAAACACTCCAGGGGGTCTACCATGGTGAGTTTATTCGCCGAGGGAATTACAAGTCAGGGAATAAAGCTGACGACTAGTACCATCCTCGCTGTCAAACGACGTAAGTTCACTCGTCACTCGTTTATGCAGTGTCGGTCAAGCAAATCCATAGGAAAAATTTAACATTTTTGTACCATTTCAATAGTTTGACAGATGAATGCATGGAGGTATACCTCCATGGCTGGACTGGATGTAATCAAACGTGATTTGGATAATATTTGAATCAATCAAACTCGTCTACCGAAAATCAACTTATTCCGAGCCATGAATTGGAAAACAAAAAGTGTAAGTACGACATCACCGCCGACAACAGACTTTCGGAAGTTCTACCACCTCGCTCCTTTTTCATCTAAGCCTCGCTCCGGATATCCTTGAGCTATGCCGTGAGACCGCGCCACTTCTTCCTCAACCAAGGAGACCCGACAGCATCTCCCCAGCCCAAAAAGTAAGAACATTCATGAATGCAATATCACTGATTTGGTGGGGCCGAGGGACTCTTACTACCTTATTGTGAGAGATAGCATGCAATATAAATTACGTGGTGGATAATTACCTACCCACTCGTCAAAATATTCGTCCTGAAGTGGGCGTAGATTGGCGGATAATTTACCTCAAAATATTCTTGATATAACCTAGAGTTGTATTTGTAATTACTTAAATATGTCTCAATTAAACCTACCTACGCTTATTAAAAAAATACCTTTGCTTTACTTATTGTTTGTTATGCTTTCAGATAATAACTACCCTTGCATTTTTTGCGAGCGGTGACTACCAACGTATATGCGGTAGCACCGTCGACTCCTGCATCGCTCAGCAAATAGTGTCAAGTTGTGATACATCAAGTGATTGCAGCCTGCATATTTTGGCAAAATTCATCTGCTTTTGCCTGAGCAAAAACGAGTGCAAAAGGAAAGAAATAAAACTAGGGTTAGATTAGAACCATTTTATTGTAATAGATATCAATTTGAAATAAGAAAAAATGTCACCTAAATGCTTACCCATGCATAGCCATACCATACAAATAAAAGTAATTGTTCCGACTCTTTCAGATTTTTTTTATTTGGCACGCCAGTCATTGTGGGCTGCATTGACTACACTACTTGTCCTGAAATGTTCAAATAGTTGGTTGGTTACTATGTACATTTGAGGTCCTTAAGGGGACATATGACCTTAGAATGACCATATCCAATAAGTTATCGTTTTATATTTTTAGTTTTATAAATAGGCATTTATTAGCAAACATGATTATCGGAAAACCTTGACATGAAACCATTTTATTATTTAGATTAATCTTACATGCTTACTTATATAAAAAAACCTCAACATGAATGATTTTGTCATGACGATTTAATAAAATCACCATAAATTTAATTAATTCATACCCATAACAAAAAAAAATAATCATACCCTAAATAGTGACCGTAGGTATATTGGCGGCGGAATGAAATCAGCCAAGGAGATTAGAAGCATAAGTTCATAGGTATTTAATACGTGTGTGTATTTTATATTTATCATCCGTAGAATGTACAAACGGCATCACCCTAAACGCCACACATTAAACTTTGACCCAGATAAGTTTTCCATGTAAATGCCAATGCCTACTGTGGCGCCGAGGCCGATGCGCTCTGTGCACTGAACTTGACTTGAAATAGTTTAACATTTAGCATTTAGCCACAATAATCATAGAGAAGAATAACTGGCACAAAATTCCGCTGTTATTTATTTTAAAGTTCACTTAATAATGTTAATAAAATCTTTATAAAGGCGATTGCCTAAATATACATATATACATACACACCTTTACGCCGCTTTCCCGAGGGGTAGGCAGAGATAATAGAGCATCATACGGTACGACCACAGCACACTTCTTTCGGTTCATCTACAGACATAAATAGTTTCATACATACATGCTCTACGATTAAATATAGTACGGCTTACTATATTACAGAATTAGCTAAAAAATCTATGCATACAAATGTAATTCTAATAATTTCCTCAACGCTTTCCATGATTTTATGCACCCTCTCGATGCATTTTACTGCTCGGCCACACTCTTCCATAGGTGCGAAGCTCATTGCGTGGCGTCTGGGCGTAATAGCGGGGGCTCGCCATTACCGGATTGCGTTCTCTGCTATGCTGACGGTTTGGTTCTTTAGGTCTGCGCGCTGGCCATCAGCATCTCCTGCACCGTCATGCTAACGATTAAAGCGGATATAGAGCTGCTGCACTTGATGGTAGAGCGTGACAGGGTACAGAGCCGGCAGCTCCAGCCTGAGGCAGATGGTAGGGCAAACGTAGTGGCTGGGCACTTGTTCGAAGTTTTTTATGGAACTAGATATACATAGCTTTTACCACACTTATTGTCATAACATAAAGTTGATGTACCACATTCACGAAGAAATTTCATAGGTGCCATGTCAGGGCTTTCCTTTTATAAGTTTGGCTATATTGCCGGATGGAAAACACGGAGAATATTTATTATTATTATAAAGTAATGCACTAGCAGCATCATGCTGATGCGTGCAATTATTGTTATGCACTTGCACTTTTGTTTTTAAGCACTTGCACTGATTTATTACCCGACTGCGCAAGAAGGAGGGTTGTTTTTTTATTTTCTTGTCCATGAATTATTAGATTTTAAGCAAGTAAGATTTTTTGATAACATTTACTGACGATGCACATATTATTTCCTCAGGAAGGCTGTTCCAATTATCCACAACTTGGTTTGTTAGGAAGTGTTTTCAAGGATTTGTTGATGCTTGGGTGCGATTGAACTTTAAGGCTGTTCCGACCCATATAAAGTTGTTTGCACAAATAACGCAAAAAGTATTGCACGTTAAGCCACGAATTAATAATAAAAGTTTAATATAGTCATATTACTTGCCGCGAAAACAATTTCACAATTTCAGGGTTATTGATTTTGTTACAATTTATTTAAATACGATTTTTATTTAACAGCGCCATCTAACGGTGTAAAACTTCTAATCGAAAATTACAACGACACCATTAAACCTGAAATTGTGAATATGTTTTCGCTGCAACTACTATGGCTATATTTAATATTTTTGACGAATTCGTGCCTTAAAGTGCAATACTTTTTGCGTTCTGTGTAAAAAAAAGATTGTATGGGTCGGAACATCCTTAAGTCCTCTAGCCCCTACACCACGAACTGTGAAAATGTCTGTAGAGGGAGCAAAAGTATGTTGTGATCGTACTGTATGGTGTTCTATAATCTCTGCCTACACATCCGGGAAAGCCCATCTATACTTATGATAGTTTTTCGGGACTGGTATTTCTTCCTGTTAAAGTTAATATAAAATGATAAATAAAAAGTCATTAGTTTGTACGTTAGGTTAAGCATGGGCGAGCATTTAGGTAAGTGATGTTTGTTCTTGTTTCATGTTGATAGTTATTGAAGCTCCGAATAAAAATATTAAAAATGGTTCAAATCAAATCCTCGTTTTATTTCTTCTCTTTCGCGCTCGTTCTGAGGAAAGCAGATGAATTTTGCCAGAATGTGCAGGTTGTTGACTCGGTTGTTGAGGGCTGCAATCACTTAACGCATCACAACTGACACCATTTTTTGAGCGATGCAGGAATCGACGGTGCTATGGCACATGCATTGGTGTGCATGCAAGGGTAGTCATTATCTGTAAACATAAAAAACAATAAGTAAAGAATAGGTATTTTTTTAAATAAGCATAGGTAGGTTTAATTTAGACATTTCACATTTTCAAACTGGATTCATAGTCAGTAATTACAAATTATGAATTACTTACTGATAGTATTTTTTATTACTGACTTAACTAAGAATATTTTGACGAATGGGTAGGCAAATTATCCGCCAATCAATTTACATTTCATGCAATCTCTCACAAAGGCAATCTATAAAGGCTACAAAGGCATTTATAAGCAAGTTAGAGTCTCTCAGCTCCCTACCAAATGAATGAATTGTATTGTACTTTCATTTCGTCAAATTTTTCTTGTCTACCATATGACAAAGGTATTTTTTAAGGCTGCTGATATTGCATTCATTAACGTTCTTACTTTTTTGGCTGGGGAAATGCTGTCGAATCTCCTTGGTTGAGGAAGAAGTGGCGCGATCTCCCAAAAAAGCTCCTCAAAGAGGTCCGGAAAGTCTCTGTTGCTGGCGGCGATATCTTACTCACAGCGCAGTCGGAGGCTTCATCGAGTACAAGGAGACCATCGGCGCTCTTCGCGCCGCAGCTCTCCCACAAACACAACAGCCAAAAATCCATTTTTATTTTAACAATCACAGACTAACAACAGGGTTTACAAATACATTGTATGAAACAAGTTGATTCTCGGCTGGCGAGTTTGATCTACGAGCTATTCGTTCACTTGAGCCACAGAATAAGAAATATCGCTATGAAAAGTGGATTTTCGGTAATCCGCTAGCTATTCTTTTGATTTTATTCACTTTAGCCACAGGAAAAGTTATATTAGTTTTCATAAATGTCAATGCTGGTGCTGTCTAATACAGTGTTGGTAGGCCGTTGTTTAGTGATATTTTTTGGTATACTATGGTGTTACATGCTGTCTTTTTTGTTCAAAGAATACCCAAAACCAATAAACACCTAAAACACTACAGAACTATAAATTATTCCAAACAACTCCAACAAGAACATCAAAGAACCCAAAGATCACCAAATAACACCAAAAATACTGACGAGCATCAAACATTAACGAATAAATCCATACCACCTCAAACTATACCAATTTACACACAGACAATACATACAAATTATAACAAGGAACCTATCATGGTCTACATAATATATTTATTACAGAATTATCAACTTTTCCATAGTATATGTTCCGACCAAGCAGCACGGCAGCTAAAATAAGATGGTACAAAAATGTTACTTGGATTAGTTTGGCCGACACTGCATAAACGAGTGACGAGTGAACTTACGTCGTTTGACAGCGAGGATGGTACTAGTCGTCAGCTTTATTCGCTGACTTGTAATTCCCTCAGCGAATAAACTTACCATGGTAGACCCCCAGGTACCTACTGCAGGCCGCAAGCTCGCTGAAATATTTCTCTCTAAATTAAATGATGATCCTTTCTTGGAAGCATCTTACACGAACATTATTTCAACTCTCTAAGAGGTTGGGCTTGCGATTTTCATAATTAGCAGAGATTAGCTATGGAAACTCATGTTATTAATACAATTAGTGTCAGGTTCTAAATTCTGTGCGACGCAAGATTATGAACATCCTTGATTGACTGTACCTACTTCCTGAAATTATTTATGATTAATTGAGACTCTTAAGCGAGACCTCGGGCGATTCACGCTCCAAAATGTTTTTTGTTCGCCGCATAAGCATTGAAATTCAAAGAGGAAATGCTATAAGTATTTTAGGGACAATGGCTGCCTCGGCAGACCTAGAGGAGATATTTTATTTATAATGCACATACTATATTCTCTATTTAGTTTAATTTGTTTTATGTTCATTACTCTAAAGAAATAAAAATAGAAAAAAATTAAATAAACATTGAGAATTAATGAGTTGATTTCCTTCTTATTTCTGTCTTTTATAATGCACTGTGAATACGAACCCATTAATATAAATAGCCTTGATATGTTCTATTTTTTAATGGTAATGACATTTAATGGTTACACCGTTTTTCCATTATTTAAGCAACGCAGCATAATATTTTACCGTGAAATCAATAAAAACGCCCTCAAGAGCTGAAATTAGTCACATAATATTTTCAACTAAACCTCAGATTTAATCGTTCTCTTGCCACCACTTGTTCACCTCATAAGGTTTTTACCATGGTAACCACCTGATTTACTTGAGTACTGGGTAGTTGTAGAATTCGTAGTTGGGCCTAATAATATTATATTTCTTTTATAATTATTTTAAGAAATATTATTTTTGTTCAGATGTTTATTTCATTCATGTTAAAAATTAAGTTAGGATTTTAAATTTAAATGCATTGAAATTGTACACACACACATTGGGAACGAACAGATTTTTTAAAGTAAAAATAAAACAGTTTTACCTGAAAAAAACTCAAACCCACTTCACATTATGTGACCGCAAACCACAAACACAATTACCTCCCCACACTAGTTGTGTTTGTCTTTCGCGATTATTTACCTCACGGCGAGCCATTGTGCGGGTCGCCGGGACAAACCGACCGCGCCGCGCCTACCCATATCATTACGGCTGGCAGGCCCCGCCTTGGGGCTAGGGCATGAAACCTACCGACACGAAAACATGCTTATGAAAGGGAGACGTTAATATTTAAGCGTGTGTGTATGCCCCGAGAAGTTTTAGAAGACTGCTGGCGGCGCTCTGCGCTCAAAGGTCAAAAACGCTGTTATTGTTTACGATACGGGCTTATTCTTGAGCGTAGACTAGAAAATTATATTTAGGCCCCGTAAGGTACAAGGGCGGATACGGGGCCTAAACTGCTTACCTAAGTACTTAATATTCAATAATAAAAAAATAGGGGGGAATAAGTGAATTCGCCCCCTCCTGCTCCTGAGTCGCTACCAACACTGAGAAAAAAATATGGTTAAGTGAAAGCATAACCTAGTCACCGCAATCAGGTAAAAAAGGATAAAAGGAACAGCTCAAGAGTTGCCAGAGAGATCAGAGAGCATAAGAGAGAGATAAGAGGCACCCGCTTCTCTATATATTTTTTTAGTAAAAGTTATCTGACAAATTAAACTAGATATATCAGACACGATAGTAGTCGATATTTGACACCGGGTGGCTAAGCTAAAATGGCAGTGGGCTGGTCACGTCAGCCGAAGAGACGACGACCGTTGGAGTAACCGTGTCCTACACTGGCGGCCGTGGACAGGCAAACGGAGTGTGGGAAGACCACCCGCCAGGTGGGAAGACGACATCAAGTGCGTCGGCGGAAAGCAGTGGTTCCGTACCGCTGAGGGCCGGGAGGACTGGAGAAGGATTGGAGAGGCGTATGTCCAGCAGTGGACGCAAACACGCTGACTGACTGACTGACTGACTGACATATCAGACACATACTGCCAAATGCAAGATGATTAAAATTACTACACACATTTTTTGGAGCTAATATGGCGCACGCCAAGAACTCACAAAAAAGGCGCCCGACGGCGCCCATGGGCTTTCGCACTTTCAAAGGGGCTGCGAAAACCATGCCGGTCGGCCAGGTGCTTCTTCACACCATGTTTGAAGGACCCCAGGTTGGACCTTGAGGGAAAAACTTCGGCAGGGAGTCGATTCCATAGTTTACCGACTCTATGTAAAAATAAAAGATCTAGAGGATCGGTGGGTTCTTGTTTTGGAAATGTCGACAGAGATTCCTAATGTCTAAATTAAACACAAATCTACTATACACGATTTTCATCATTTTAGCTATGAGCAACCAAATGGTTGTTCTGATAAAACTTAACTTTATAGGAGAGTTTAGTAAAACTGTGCTGATGTAACTAGATAGCATTCAACCAGATACACTTGACGTTTTCTTCTCAGTGGAAGTTTGTTTTGTGGCTATCTTTGTTACTACTAAAAATGATAAGAGGGTATCGCATAACCTTTTTCTGTTCTTTCTGTGATTTGCGCCCGGTAACATAAGCTATATGAAGTAAAAACGTCCCTAATTTTTCACTCGTGTCATCGCTTAAAGCCGCATGTAAGATTAAATGTTTGTCCAAATATTAAAAATGTTGCTTGCATCCAGCCGTGCTTATAATGGAAGGCCCTTTCGTGGCACCTTATTCTTTCGGGAATGCGATATGTTTGGCTAATATCATGACAGTATGTACGGTATCAGCCATCCAATTCCAGTTATCTAAAAAAACTGTAACTGACGACCAAACATATACGTTAGGTTCTGGTGCGTCCTTAATACAGACGCATTTAACAATTGCGTTTAAAGATACATTGGTGATCTTGTGTGAAATGTTAGGACGCACAAATTTTTCTTAATAGATTTGATAAAAAATACCAGAATATTTCAATTTATTTCCAACTTTTTTTATTTCAATTTATTTCCCAAAAAACACACGTATATACATAATTGAAAATAGGTTACAATAATACATTCTACAAGAATCTAGTTAATCAAATTATACATTGCAGCCTACAGAAGAACTAAATTCTGTGTAGTAGGCCTTTACACAGAATTTACATTAGGCATAGCACATAGAAGTACATTAAAAAGCAATGATGAACGCACACTGTACTAGTGTCTATCGTATGTTGTAGAATATGATGAGTTGACCCATAGACGAACGTTTCTGGGGCCTGTGCCTATCGGCACCCCCGTAACACATGAAACGAACACAACACAATTTATATAAAATCCCAAGACGCAAACAAACAAATCTTGTCATAAAAAGGATTTTATAACCGCTTACGTACCTTTACGCGTTGCGTAACCCTTCTTTAAAGGCGTCTCGTAAAGCGACTCTATGCCCTACGACGTGGCGTCGCTTTCCGTTCGTCTCTGCCGCACGGACCAAATTGCGTGCAAATAAAACGGCAAAGTTCTCGAGCAATAATGAAACGGTCATATCCTCTATCATCAGGACCGTTTCCTCTCTGGCCCATCTATACAGTTACATTATACGGAATGTGGGTACGCAGAACGCGATTTTCGCTGGAGGAAATTATACCTATCGTACAAAGGGATGGTGTACGCATCGACGAAAAGCAACCTTCTTAACAACAAACTCTTTAACAAAATGCATGCACAATATTGTCTTACGTAACTACCCAGAGATGAGAGCTATTGAATAACGATTGTTAGATGCGTATATTTCGCATGCAGTGGAAAAATATACTCAAACAAGCATATACTAGTACAATTACAATCTGTAAGTGTGAAGTAATCATTTTTTATGTTTAGAAACGGCCATATTAGTCAAATCTTACTTTGACTTTTAATATAGTATGAAAATTAATTCAAAAGTTTCATTTTCACACTTCATAAAAATAATTGATACAAAAACTCGAAAAACTTTTATTACATGGACAATTAATTATCTCCCGAAACTTATAAAAGCCCTGCACGATTTAAACAGTTCTTAAACAAACAATATGAAAACATATTCGACGTAATCATATTTACTTCGGGACTCGTTCGTTCAAATGAGTACTTACCATAATTCTGTTTTAGACGTGAAATATACACACACATTGGACCAATATCAAAGATGCTCGTCTTATCCAATTTATTTCTACGCTCTTCGTGCTTACGCCACTGGCCGAGCCACCGACATAAGAAGACGGAAGATTTACGAGTGGGGGAAATAATTACGTACACATATTGTTTGCAATTTCGCAGAGAGAATTGGATCGTCCCTCCTTTAAATTCGCACAACGGGACGAGGGCATGATTAATCTGCTGAAAATTACTGGCGAAATGTTGGATGAGGCCGCATGGCTAGTGCCTAATGGGACCCTGGGTTCAGTTCTTGTAAATTCTTTATGTCCTTTTATACCTAATACATTTATGAAATAATAGGAGGACAAAGCAAAACACTACTGTTCTTACATAACACGACTTTAAAAAGAGAAGGCCTCAGATGGAATGCAAGGAATGTGAACGTGTCTAACGTTGTAATAACAACCCTAAAAGCAATGCGTTTTGGTTCAATATTGTGACGAATTATCAATTATTTTTTTTGTTTGCTTGTGAATTATTTGAAATAAAGGAAGATTGTTGAGTATTGGTGTTTTCTTCTCTAATCTGCACCCTACCCGCGTAACAATATTTTCATGGAAGATTCCTTTTGTAACCGACTTTAAAAAAGGAGGAGGTTCTCAATTCGACTTTATTTTTTATGTTTGTTTTCTCAGAACTTTCGAATGGGTGAACCGATTTTGATTATTCTTTTTTTAATTTGAAAGCTGGTACTTCCCGTGTGGTCCCATTTCATTAGTCTAGTTTTGACAATGGAATCCATGAGAGAATCATAAAAGTCTTGCATTTTCATTAAGGCGCTAGGACTAGCCAACTACTCGCGCCATACAAATGCACCTTTAAACAAAGGTAAATGTAGTGAAACGCCTCAGCAAGTCCAAATAGAACTCCAGACTGATAATGGATTGTTAATATTTTTTATTACATCATTTATTTAAACAATAATAATAATAAAAAACTCGATTTTTCACATAACAAATCTGAAAGTAATGTGATTTCTAGATATAGGCAAAAACAGCATAAATACATAAACAAATAATTCCATTTGCTTTTAGAGTCAAAAAAGTTCGGAAATGGACACCGTTTCCGCAATATATTTTGTATAGAAAAAGAAAACATACATTAACCAAAATAAGTTGATTCCGAGACAAAGAATCATATATTGTAAAAATGACATTTCTAATCGTCAGACTTTGTTAGTTAACTTGGGGTGCCTCGTCTAACTTTGCGATTTGGCTAGTACTAGGGCCTAAAGTATGTGCGCGACAAATGGACGAATAACTCAATATCACGCCAACCGATTTCGATGATTATTTTTTTATTGAAAAGGACGTACAAATGTGTTTTGAAACATTTCAAAAAATAAAAACATAAACAAAAATTTCGACAAAAAAACTGACTTCTAAGAAAAAGTATTCCAAAACAAATGAATCTGCACTGCAAAAAATAATTGCAATTATTGTAGTTACAATTATTGTCGGTGTGTTTGGAGTCCGGGCGTGCAGGCCCGTTTTTCACGATAATGGAAACAATCTGACTAATTGAATTCGCTTTTAAATCAATCATGGTTGTGGAGAGGATTAAAAACAGATGCCGATTTAAAAGTGCTCTTCTCATAACAACGAAAGCTTTACGGTATGGGTAGGTCTAGGGTATGAAGTTGGTTGGTTGTTCGAATTTTCGAATTGTTTTTAAAGTAAAGTGTGTTTCTTAGACAACATATACACGTTTGCTTTAATTTTAGTTCTCTTATATATCTTGGTTTTAATAAGTGCCATTATATCGTTACACAGAAATAACAGGATTGTCAGCTTTATTCACACATCCAAATAATCCAAATAATTTTATTAACAGTGATAACGTTACAATTTTAACTTTAAGAGGATAATGAGTTAATCAAGTTCCATACAATGGTCAGTGCCTGTTTCCTCAGTCAAATTAAGAAATATTTTTCTGAAAGTTTGCACATTAAAAATCAACGGAGAGCTACGTCCGTAAGTTTTTTTTTATAACTTATCTTATGTCCATAAATATTTGTATCATAATGTTTGATGACGTATATTATGGATTTCGTGTTTAATATGATAGTGTATTTTATCGCTATTTAACATTGTATTAAACATTAAAATTGCATTGTAACATTATAACTTTAAAATATTGTAATTGAACACCGTTTTGCGTCTTTTGCATACAAATAATGTACAAAAGATTGTCGGACAAAAATCCTGGCCTAAACATATCTAGTTAGCGCAAAAATAATTTGTTTGCCGAAGGTCTACGAAAAGGAGTATACGTACAATGGCCCATGTCAAGGCTGCATTAAATTTGTTATTTCCGGATCAAAGTTTCCGTTCTAAGTAATGACGGTACTTTTTGTTGCTAATACTACAAATCTACTGTTATGGTATTAGCCCAACACACCATATTCCAGAAGGAATTAGGTACCATTCCAGGACCTTCTCTTTACGAGCACGGCTACATTGAACTGGATGGAAAACACGGACAATTTCATGTTACAGTATAGAACCCTAATAATCTGTGTCTGTAAGCGGATATCTGCAGTACGATTGATACAAAATTTTTGTAAAAATTGTTCGTAAAAATGCACCTAGTTAGCTTGAAAATACGATTACCGGTAGGTGCACTGAGATCTCGTTTGGTGCATCGTGTCCTATAAAGGCTCCCAACCCACTAGAACGCACCCGCGGGAGAAGCTTGGCTCTAATTATGCGCACATTATGCCCTCATGCAGCTAACGACCGCTCACTCACGGCACGTGGGCTCTGCTCAAAGCGAATCTCCGCTCCGAAAGCTGTGCACATTCTTTGCCGTCTAGGGTTTCGGAGAAACGAAATAATATTACGTATTGTTTGGAGGTCGCCGGCGGCGGCGGGTCGAGGTATTATAAGGTAATCCCCTGGAAGCCTCGATCGATGACTGTGTTTTCGGGATTTCAATCAACTTGAAACGGCGTGCTCTTGATCGCGTTTGCGTTACGAAAAATGCTTTTCCAATTTATTTTAGGCCGTGAAACTTTTTTATGTACAGAAAAGCAAATGTTTTGAAAATAATAGTCGAAATCTTGGTACAAGAGCTTTTTATGCATCAATTTATAAAAAAGCGACTTTAATGAAATGTTAAATTTTTTTTAAAGTGTCTTATATAAACTAACTAGCAGCCCGTCCCGGCTTTGCACGGGCATAATATAATTGAAAAAATATTATTTTGACACAATGATACACAAATAAACCCCTTATTACGTTCCTAAAAAAAGAGCATAAACCTACATTGAAATATTTGAAATAAAAATAACAAATTTTGTGAATTTATTTTTTTTGTATTTTTTTTTCTTATTTGTGTTTTTTACTTTTATGTATTTTTCATACTATTAATTATTTTAAAAAGGTCATAACCACAAAACAAAGCCATTAAATAAATAATTTATTGAGTTAAAGCCAGGGAGTAAACATTATTTGATGTTGTTTTATTTTTCACTAAATAATTAGCTTAACTGTTATTATGATACTTTTGAGATTACCGCGGTCGTTAGACATGTTTGAAAAATGTTACGGCTTTTGAGAATGTCTTTGGAGAGTGTATCTTCCTGCCGCGTGAAAAGCCGTAACATTTTTCAAACATGTTTAACTGTTATTAGCTACCTACATCTACAACTATAACCTACAACTAAAAAGTATTTAATCGAAAATCATAAAAACTATTTAAGTCACTTATTTATTAAGATAACTAAATGTACAACATATATTAATGAGTCTAGTTCTGAAAAGAACTTTTTGAATGCGTTTAGTTACCTACTAAACTAATTATCATCAAGCGACAAAATATTATCAAGCGACAATTTCTTAAATTCCGCACACGGGTGCTGCGTAGGGAGCCGACTGACTCCCCTCCCGTATCTCTGAGTGACGCCTACAAACTCTAAAACGCACAGTTTATCAAAGGGAAGTTTTTTCTAATTTTTAAACTCATGTTATCTTTCGAATGAAATGTCGGAATCGAATAATTCAAAAAAGTAATATAAAGGTAATGAAACAGTCTTAAATAATAATTTATTTATTTTGATAAGGATTCATATCTAGGTACAAATAAAGAGCCTTTTCTAGCGGCGGTATTTAAATTTTTATTTTAAAATAAATGCACACTTATTGTGACATAACTATAATAGTTAGATGTATGCTGTCGCGACATTTTTTGTAGATGTGTTCTATAAAATTGTACTACATCATTTTGTTCTATCGTGAATAGTTTTCGCAGCGCACGGAGCTTACATGGAACATTCTTGGTCATTTTTTTGCACCTTGGGTTACGTTATCGGAGTTTTGGTAAGGATCCCTAATTTTTTTAAGATAAAACATAGTCTATGTCCCTCGGATAGAATGTAGCTTTCCAACGGTGAAATAAATTTTCAAATCCGTTCAGTAGTTTCCTATCTGTTCATGTATTTGAGCCTATTCGGTTCAAATACACAAACAATCAAACCTTTCCTCTTTATATAATAGTATAGATAGAGTATAGATTAGAGAGCTCCGATAATAAACGCGTCCAATCGCTGCTAAATTCAAAGTGCTAGAACCGCAGCCTCCGACGCACTATTTATAGGCACGCTCCCACCGCCCCGGCCGGCCCATACTGCAGCAAACCTACGTCCCGCAATTTTTAAATCTGTAATATCTTCGAATATATTCATTTAAATCACATGCTGTAAACGGCCATATAAATCTATATTAAATCAACAATGTATTTAAGGTATTTAATTGGATAAGGATTAATGCTGTATTGGTTAAAATCGCCTCGAAAATGAGCCATTATTTGTCGTAAAAAGTTAATGAAAAAAAATGTTTATTGTGGTATATCCATAAGAGATAGACATATACCATCGCGGAGTTTTCTGTAGACTTTTTCAATGTGTACAATACGATAAATCTCGTAGGATTCAGCCTGCGTTTGCAATGTTAGCGGCAAAAATGTAATTTATTACGACATCACATTGGAAACCTCAAAAATAACAGTATTTCTCCACTATTTAATGGATGTTATTATACATATAAACCTTCCTCTTGAATCACTCTATCTATTAAAAAAACCGCATCAAAATCCGTTGCGTAGTTTTAAAGATTTAAGCGAACATGGGGATATAGGGACAGAGAAAGCGACTTTGTTTTATACTATGTAGTGATGATGATGCGTTGGATAAGAATCTCCCAAAACAAGGGTCTCCAAAAATATAATATTAGTAATTTGGAATCTCATTTATAGCCGATATGTAGCTGCTTTAGCTTTACAATAATGCTTATTGATACGTTTTTATATCTACAGCACCTGACTGTAGTAGTTCGACAATGCTGATGGGTTTCCAATTCTTTCAGGGCCTGCAAGAACCATACCGGCCTGGCAAGTACTTCAGTATGCCAAATGTAACTTTTTCATGCGTTTATTGCATCGACTTGATGGCAGTGCTTAGGTCTGTAACCATTTCATGTTAATATGGAAATTGTATTCTTTTATCAAAATCTGATATAATTTAATTATTTTAGGACCATAAAAAATATATTTAATTTTATTATATTCATTGAAAATTAAATTAAAATTTATTTGTTTATTTGGAAACTTAACAGCTAAACTAAACATATATTATTTGTTAACAGATCAAACTTCTTCAGATCACAGTCTTCGGACTAGTGCAGAAGGCAAGATTCAAAACTGTTGTGAACAAATAGCCAAAGCTGTTTTAATTTCATAATACTTATAATTATAATAAGTTATATATCAGTTAAAGTTTAGTATTACCTAATTATATTTAGAGTATTATATTATATGTGTATTAGATTATAAGACATTCATGTATTGGCTTCCTGAAATAAAAAAATAAAAAAATCTTTGAAACTTTGAAAACTAAAAGTACCTTCAAATATTGGATGGACGTTTTCTAAAAGAGATTGGTTAATCAAAGCTAAGAACAAATGAGTGATTATCTAAAGTTTTGTTTTTTTTCTTGACAGGTACAAATATGTTTGTATGCCGTGAGTCATGCATGAATTTAGATAAGTTGTAAACCGATAACCGATTAAACAGCCCAATCCCCTAATTTAAAAGTTTTATTTCTCTGTGCAACAATTAAAAACAAAACACCAATTTAAATGAGCGACAAACATAATTGAATGACTAACCATTGCGGCCCGCCGATTCTGTTAGCGTGAAACAAAGAGTGAAATTTGAATATCGCGTCGGCTTAATCCAATCTGATTGCTGCTTATGTAGCAATTTGCATACTTACCGCCGCCGCTTTGTCGCGTCGCGTCGCCCAGCGGCGGCGGCGGGGAACGCTCCCAGCCCAATCCGCTTACAATTTGGGACCAATTTGAGTACCTACACCTACTGGGACAGTACCTATACCTCCTAGAACAGATTACACTTTTGGCGATAACGACCGTACGGCTAAATCTCTGGAGCAAGCGGTGCGAAGTCGGTGTGAATGCGTAATGGTGCCGAGGTTTTACGCTTCGCCTTTCGGTAAATAGCCGATTCTGGTGAGCGACGATAGTAGGGTAAACGAGTAAAAAGTAGCTCCGTACTGGTCTTTCTGACTTTTTTGGATCCACTTAAACCGTTAAATCGTAATAGATGTTTTTAAGGACATAGTAACGTTTCAAGTTTTCTCGAACGTAAGTTTTATTAAAATAAAACATACATACAAATATTCACCTTATAACGTCTTGGCCGTGTCATGATACATAATTTTTCGGTGCGTGGTGATAATACATACATAATGTGACATTATTGATAGCCAAAACTAACCAGCCGTCAACAATGAACGACCCAAATTTTTTACATTACAACACCGCCATAAAACGATGAAATAAATCTTCCCATAGCGGCCAAAATTCGCCCGCATGTACGCGTTATTTCCCCCGCAATATAAATGCACTCCGCCGCCGGCCGGAGCAGCTTCGTGACGAAGCGTTTCCCATAAAGCTAAATAAACTCCGCGTCATAGGCGGCGACGACGTCTGGGCGGGCGGGCGGGGCGGCGGCGGCGGCGAGGGCGGGCGGCGGGAAGGATCGATGGAAGGTTGTATTTAGGCGCCGCGCCGCTCTCGCGTGCCGTTGCCTGGCAGTGCGGATTATGTCGTGGGTGCGACACACGTCTATGTTGTACACTAAATTAGCTTACGACTCGCAGGTAACACGAAGAGGAGGCATTCCGATCGAGTCAATCCGTCACTCACTTAGATAGGGGCTTACAGGGAATACCTGATATTAAATTATTGAAGAATCTCCTCAAATTACAATCAAATATATTAATAAAAAGTCAATTAAAAACGTATACAATTGTATAATGTTAATTATTTCTCCTACTTTTTTCTTTATCTCCGATAATGTTTTCTTACTTTGAAACATGTGTTATTTAACTATATTTTGTTTTCTTTTGTAGTGTGTTAATAGTCTATGATTTTTGTTATTCTTATTTCAACTAAGTATATAGTGCCCTATTGTTAGACCATTTGATGGTTAGATGAGTTTGTCCATTATTAGTGATAGTTTCGTTTTTTTTATTCCAAGATTTGGAGTACTATCTGTCAACAAACCTCAATAATATAAAAAGAAAATAATGTAAATACCAGACAATGTGACATTCAATCAGTTCTATTACTTTAGAATCAAAGACATCAATACACCGATTCAGCTGTAACTCGTTATAGTTTACAGGTAAAATCAACCTTAAAGCAAGGGCACACTAAACGAAAAATAGAAAGTATTTATAATATTTTACTGATCAGGAAAATCCAAGTTTCGACTCAAAACAGCAAGAAAATCATTGGCGGGTATTAATTTCGACAAATGTTCTGTTCCTTTATAAAAAAATATTTCATAGTTCCTCTCTCCGTAATCGGTGTATCCTGCTAACACAACCTAAAAGATTCTAAAAGAATGAACATTTAATCCTCATAAAAGCAATTGTCGGCACAGGTTGGCTAGCTCTTGTTTATTGTAATCAATTGTAATCAATTTAATGTAATCAATATAAATATAAATATGAACTCGACTAAACAAGCGAACCGCGAGATGTGAACCAAACGCAGGTCAATGTATTAATGTGTCCCTGCTTCACGATCGATTCTACATGCTGAAACATATTTCTGGAACTGTTGAAAGAGTATTTGACGTATTTTCTCTGCACGTAAAAGTAATATTACTTTGTGAAAAACATCACCGTGTTTCTCATCACTGAAGGAACCGGCTTAATTTTAGGACCACCGGAGCGGAAATAAAATAATTTCAAGTGAGTTCATTTTTCAGACTGGTAAAAAATTCTCCGCACTTTGAGTCATCACATCACTTTTCTTCATAAGTCTGATGAAAGGCGCATGTTATTTGTAACTTTCTATTACATGTTTTATGAAGAATAAAGAATTAAAGATTAAAGATTTCAATTCGTAGGATGTGCGATACTTTCAACAAAAAGCTCGTACATGTCGATATGTTGGTTTCATCATGCCAGTCATGTAAGAAAAATGTTCTGAAAGCACTGTGTATGTGACACGAGTGATTCAAATAACTACATTAAGTTTTACAGTTAATATTTGTAACCTATAGCCTCATAGTGTCTTTTCAGTTTATTATATTGTTATTGGTCGGGATTTTTACATTTTTACATTATTGTTAATTACTAAATATTTGCTATTCTACTTTAAGCTACTAGTTATTTATGTTGCTGATTGTAAACTTGGTGTTTATATTTTTAGTGTTTAAGTGAGAACTGCTAAGGAGACAGGTAAAGTGTTTTTCTTTTTTTATGTATTTAAGTCTGTGTTTATTATGTCTTGTTTCTGTTTGTTCTTTAAATAAATAAATAAAAAAATTAAAAAATAAATAAATAAAAAAGATTTGTGCAGCACAGAATACAATAAAAAAAAATTACTTCACATTTAGCAGAACAAATGAAGCTAGCGTGGAGGTGATAACAAATTATGGAGATATCATTTCGATTTCTGACTGTATGCAGCAGCATATAAACGTGGATTAGTTGTTGTAATTTTTAAAGGATGAAATACATTTTCATGTCAGTAACTATATTTATTTCCATAACATTATGAATAATAAAACATAATTCACCGAATCATTACCCTATCCATTCTCCTTAGGTGATCTGACTCTGATCTCTTTACGTGCTCTGGACGTGTATTCTTGGCATTCAGTCATTGCGGATTCAGGAGAGTTAACAGAAGAAGAAATTACTTTGACATTACTGTTAACTCTACTGAATCCGCAATGACTGAATGCCAAGAATACACGCCCAGAATGTTTTACTAGGTTTTTAATTTTTTTTTATTCTAAAATATGTTGTCAAAACCTAAGTCTGTATGTTTTAATTTTTTTTTATTATTTAGATTTTTTTTAAATATTTCTTAAAAATATATTAAAAAGATATTTACAACAAAAAAAAAACCGGACATAAAATGAAGCTTTATCAGCTAATGTAATTTTTTTAATTAAAATGTAAGAACGTTTTGAGTTAGGGGACGTTAGGGCCTGGAAGACGATACTCGCTGTGAAAAAATGTGCCACGGCCAACAAATAATACATTTCTTAAAATTGTTAAATCTTCGATTTCTGCTGCCTTCACGTAAGCCTTCCAAGCGTGAGGTTAGCACACGTTACCGACAGACTGATGGTTATTTACGCACCATTCTTCTCTTTCCAGCAGCATTTTGATAAAAGAGATATAATCTGTTTGCTGGTTAAATTTTCTCCTGTTGGCGCCATATCTGATATGATATGGCGAGCTTATTTTTTTTAATTTCGGCCTTTTCCTAACAAACATTTTGACGGTTTCATTTATTCAAACTGACTTGTAAAACATCTATATCTACCATTGAAGAGAAAGGATATACCTTTTATCTATGATATCTGCAGCTCCATGTGGTACAAAAAATATAACATAAAGAAAACGGTGTTTATTTTATTGTATTAATCAAATATAACCATAAAATAATAGTAATAGTCCTTTTTAAAAAGTAATCGTCATTGCACATAATTCTCTTTTAAGATAGATGACTCTAAATTAAGAGTTTGCTATGTACCGTATATTTATTGTGGATAGCAAATTACATAATAACTAACCTTACCTAACCTATTCTAACCTAACCTAATTCACAGTCGGAACACCACCCAGGTTATGGAGAACATCATCAGTCATCTAACTCGCAACATTGCCACTCTGTTATTAATTGCCTGTTTCAGGCATAAATTACTTAGATTCTATTGTCACCCCATCATAGCTGTGCCTGAATTAATTAGTGAACATTTTCGTAGTCGGGTTCCGTTCATTTGGGTAGTCTATGAACATTTGGAGTTGAATATCCAGTAATGGGTTAAACCGCCATATGGATCCCGTTTTAGAAGAATGGCAAGACCATATTTTTAGGGTTCCGTACCAAATTGAAAAAGAAAAATTTTAACAAAAAAAAAAACCCGAAAAAAAACTCAATAACAAAAATCGTAACTACAAAAATGACAATATTTTTTACTTTTTAGTGCTTTTTATTTGAAGTCGGTTATTTTTTTTGTTAATTTTTTTTAATCGTTTATTTTTAGTGAATCTGAAGTACGCTTACTAATTTGTACACGTCCTTTCCAATAAAAAAAGAATCACCGAAATCGGTTGGCGTTATATTGAGTTATTCGTCCATTTGTCGCGCACATCTTAATACTAATTTAAGACTTTTATGATTTTCTCATGGATATCATTGTCAGAACTTAACCAAATTAAAATGGGACCACTTGGGAATAGCTATCATTTAAAAAAATAATCATCAAAATCGGTTCACCCAGGCAAAACAAACATTAAAAAAAAACAAAAAAAAAACATACAGACGAATTGATAACCTCCTCCTTTTTTTAAGTCGGTTAAAAAGGTATAATATTCCGAAAATCAAACATAGCTCGAATAATAAAATTTTCATAATACATAACGAGGTTCAGTTTTAAATGTGACTCCAAACTTCATTATGTAAACCCATCAAAGCCTGTTTACCCTAGTGAAGAGTTAATAGCGACTTCAATTTAGAATGTAAAGGAGATATGATTTGTGAATAGGTCTATAATTTTGAACCGTAAATTCCACTGAAATATTGTTAATTATTACGAAGGTTTATTAAAATAACTCGCTCGAAACGACGATTCGTGGGTCGAATTCCTTTAAATATACATTTGAGAATTACCGCGGCGGGCGGTTGAAGCCAGCAATGAGAAATATTATATCGTTCGTTTTATTTTATCATTCCGTAATATTTCCTTATTGAACAATGTATCCGGTAACAAAACAAGCTTTGCAAGTGTTGGGTTCGATACCCAACACTTTACTACTGACTCGAATCATTCGGAAAGAAAAAAATGTCCTAAGATGTGTGATGGCAATTTGGACTGCCTGATTCGGAAATCGAAACAGGAAAACGTTATGTCTGTAGCAAGCATTATAATAGCAAGAGCGTCGCCTCGTATACTGTGCATGCGTAAGATTGATCATACTTAACACTGCAAACGGTATTATAATGACCATTTTGCAACTGATTTTAAAGTATGCTCATGAACGGTACTGTTTGTGAGGACTGGCCTGCTTCAATTGGCAACATGTTAGATGGTGGGCATAGTTTTTGGAAATAAACTGCATGCATTGTTGATTTTCGTTTAATTTACTGTATTTTCTCATATCATTAATGTTAAATACTTATTAACTATTGATGTTACAAGAAATTAAAATAATGCAGGTTGGGGAAAAAGTTTCTTCGCATTTTTTAAGAAAATTCAAAACATTTTTTAATATGGTTTATTTACATTTAACTAAAGTATGTAGGTACCATTTTGTTCGATAACTTTTTGCCATCTTGTAGGTAGGGACATGATCCCATTGCTATAGAAATATTGGGACTTCTGATCAATATACCGCGACAAGTGGTTTTGGCAGTCCTCTCGTGATGTTAACCTGACACTGCCTAAAGAATTCTGAAGAGACCTAAACAGGTGGAAATCTGAAGGTGCAAGGTTAGGACTATACGGCGGATGCATTAACACCTCCCAGCCAAACTCTCTTAGTTTTTGCTGAGTGGCTAAAGATGTGTGAGGTCTAGCGTTATCATGATGAAAAACCACACCCCTTCTGTTGATTAATTCCGGCCGCTTTCTCTCAACTTCTTGCTTTATTCTCATCAGTTGTTCGCAGTAGAGTTCAGAATCGATGGTCCTGCCTGGGGGTAACAGCTCATAATGAATAATGCCCTTCCAATCCCACCACACACACAGCATCACCTTGTTGCGAGTTAACCCGGGTTTCGCCACAGTCTGTGAAGCTTGACCGGCCTTTGACCACGACCTTTTTCGCACGTTCTTGTCGTACGTGATCCACTTTTCATCACCAGTTATCAGCTTCTTCAAAAATGGTTCGGTTTCATTACGTCGTAATAAAGAATCACAAATGAGTACACCGTTCATTAGGTTTCTTTCAGTGAGCTCGTGAGGTACCCAAATATCGAGCTTTTTTGTGTACCCAGTTTTTTTCAAATGCGCCAAAACTGTTTTGTGGTCAATTCCTAGTTCTTCAGCTACGTCGTAACTACTGATATGCCGATCTTGCTCCACTTTTTCAAAAATGGCATCCATTTTATCCGTAATAGGGCGACCAGAGCGACGTGCATCTTTGACATCAAAATTTCCGGATTGAAAACGCTTAAACCAAATTTGTGCTACTCTCACAGACACTGCACTAGGTCCATAAACATCGCAAATTTTTTTCGCCGCTTGCGTTGCATTTTTACCTTTTTTGTAGTAAAATTTTAAAATGTATCGAATTTCTTCATTAGATTCACTCATTTTGACAGTACGAAAAACAAATGAGAATCACACATTTTCCTAATTTGAATTTGGAATTATGTTCTTTAAAATTTAAACTTTCAATGATACTAAAACCAGCCAGATACAAATAGTATAGCCAAAGAGATCTTATTACAAGTTCATACATACTATAATGCGAAAAGACTTTTTCCCCGACCTATTATTTACAAAAACAGGTACTAATTTGTGTTATGTGTTTAAGCGGACATTGAAGACAGTTCCAACTTTGTGCGTAGGGTGCCGATCGAACCCCATTACTAATCATCCTGGGCCTCATTGGCCCAGTGGCGCGACACTTCGGCGATCGCTCTCCGAAGTTAAGTAACGCTGGGTCCGGTCTGGTCTTGGATGGGTGACCATTCGACCGTTGAGAGAGGCTGGCCGTGGTTCGGATTCCACGTTAAACTGTAGGTCCCCTTCCTTACTTACTAGGTGGTATGGTTTATCCCGCCCAGGTTGGTACCATCGCATTGGATGAACGATGGTCGAAGCGGCAATGAAAATCGTCCGTGTTTTCCATTCAGTTCAATGTAGCCGTGCAATATAAGGAAGGTCCTGGCATGGCACCTAGTTCCCATGTGGTGTGTTGGGCTAATACCATGACAGAAGGTGTAGTATTAGCCATCCATGTCCAGTCACATAAAAAAAAACTTATCCTCCGCTGTCCGTCCGTCCGTCCGACTGTCACAGGGCTGTATCTCATGAACCGTAATAGGTAGGCAGCTGACATTTTCACAGAGTGTGTATTTAAATATAAAATTTAAAATTAATAAATATAAAACGTGTGTGATTCCGACTTGCACTTGGCCGTTTTTTTTCTTCGTTGTGATTGTTGAACTGGCTAATGATAAAATATGACAAATGAGATTTCAGTGAACTATCTATGGATGATAAATAAACAATAAGCTATGTATACAATAAATGTCCGTTGGCACTGTTGCAGTTGTTACATACATAATGTATTGGCAAAATATTATCTCATGGCGGCGGCGGCAGGACCTGGCAACAATTTTCTTAGTACATTTTTTTTCGAGTCAATCCTACGTTAAAATGTTGCCAACCAGCATGAGCCGGCCGATAAGTGTTGTTGACCGAGCAGACTACGTGATACGCAGCTTCAGGCTGAAAGCTTTTACGGGCGCTGAAAGAGCCGCGCTAATGCCGCGGAGACACGCCCGCTCGGTGACAAATAGCTGGACTGAGTTTTATTTCGCGGCCATCCTTTGTTTCTACATTTTTGTAAGAGATTTAGCAATAATAGAGAAAGGAAAAAAACGAACCTGCTCAGGCGTGAGTAATTAATTAATATAAACTCATGTATTTTTTTCAGTTTTATGAAATTTCCAAAGGCATTTATTAACTTTCCAAAAGAACAAAGCTTTTTTCATATTGGAACTAGCCTAAAGTTCACTGATTATTAGCTCAAAACGTAGGTAATTTATTCTATTGGACTATGAAGAGCCTAATATATGTTCGGAAAATCAAAAAGATTGTATCTTAACCGATTACTGAAATGGAATCACAGTCCGTCTCAACATCCTCCGTGGTCCCAACTGATAATTGGAATCCCAAATCCCTTGTAGTTCGTTCGGTGTAAAAAAAATGTTACTATATTGAAGTTTGGACTGTTATGAGGGTAAAAATGTAAAATATGTGTTCGAGAAAGCAAAAACAATTGCATATGAACCGAACACTGACAAATATCCACATTCCGTCCAAACCGATAATCGCAATCCCAAATTCATCAGGGTATGTTAGGTAAAATATATTGACTAGAACGAAATGTAGACTGTTATGAGGCTATAAGTGTAGCTTAAGTGTTTGGGATGGAAAAAACAAGTGTATATGAACCGAACACTGACAAATATCCACAGTCCGTCCCAACCGACAATCGCAGTCCCAAATTCATCAGGGTATGTTAGGTAAAATATATTGACTAGAAAGAAATGTGGACTGTTATTAGGCTTTAAGGTGGGCCATTCCGCTTAACTCTCCATACAAACGGGGAAAGAAGATCACGCCCATATTTCTTGATAGATATCCCAAATTTTGCTCAAAATAGCTTTATTTGATCGAACTACATGTCTGATGACCGTTGTAATCTTAACATTGTGTTTAGCTTCTGAGTTGTAAGGTCCGAAAGTTTGAATTTGTCACGTTTTATACAATTACTTTGGAAGCGGATTACGCAATGATAAAGTAAGAACATCTTAAAAAGATTAGTCATCAGTCATAGCTTATTTAATCAAGTTTTATAATCTATTTGGTTTTTCTATGTTTTTGACTACAGCCGTCGTGGTTTACTTTTAGCTATAATGCGTTTTGTAATTAAAATTTTCGTAAATCTTAACAAATCATGCACTACGCACATTGTCTTTCTTGACATGTTGCATCTTCATTATCACGGAGCCTGTCTTTTTCTTTGAAACAGAGAAGGTCCCAGAGCGCAACAGCACGGTTTTGTACCGTGCCCGCGAATGAGTTAGTCCCGCCTGCTTGGGCCACCTTAAGTGTAGCTTAAGTGTTTGGGATGGAAAAAACAAGTGTATACGAACCGAACACTGACAAATATCCACAGTCCGTCCCAAGCGATAATCGCAATCCCAAATCCATCGGAGTATGTTCGGTAAAATTTATTTGCTAGAATGAAATTTGTAAGAAAATCGTTCCATCTTCGAGCGGCCTCCAAGTTAAAAGAGTCGATTCCGCGCAGGAAATTTATTCCCCAAGGCAAAGGTAACGAAAGTGATAAGCCGCTCGTATATTTCACGGTCTGCGCTATCACCTCGAATTTGTTATGCCTCTCGCACGGTACGCCTCCAATAAAAGGGACACATCGAACCTTGTTTGAATCGGTTCCATAGGCGCCTTTTTGCACGTTTCCTTTATTTTTATGACCGCCATTTCGTGCCTTTTTGGCGCCCTCTGTGAGGTACGTACGCGACGCGTTTACTCTTTTAATGTAGTCGTGTTTACGCGTGGTTGGTACGCCGCGTATGCCATAACAACTTATTTCATATTCGGTGAAAGTTCAAATATGAATCCGTTAAAGTAACTCTTAAGTTAGGCGTGCGTTCGCTTTCAGAATTCGTAAGGTAAAATAAAGTTTTTACGTAGAAATAAATATAAGTTGATTGTAACCGCAGAATAAGTAACATTTTGCGTAAATACATAATCTGAATGTATCTTCTGTTCGAGAATACACCTCGTTTTCTATAACAGAAGATAAATTCATCAGAACCCAAACTTGTGATTTATTATTTTTGATATTCGTGATTAATTTATTGTTATGCAATTTTTTTTGGTAATTTTTCATAACAATCCATTTAGGTTGGCAGGATGAGATGGTGCCGGTAGTCCTAAATGGGCTGACGGCAAGCGGGCATCCGAGATAATGGGAAGAAACTCATCAAAAGCAAACAGTTAAATATTATCAATAAATTATTCAGAATATTTAAAACTCGAAACAATAACATACTTACTTTTATGGACCGTTACAATATTCAGATGCCAAAGTTACGGCAGCGACTGCTCTGTATATACATGCAAGATAGATATGTACCAAAAATGTTTTTCTTGGTGATATACGCGACCGTGTGTATCAGCTTTTTGTTTTGTTTACAAAAGAAGCCCCCAAATATGGAACAAAAGAAAATTGCCGTGGCCCAAATTTATCTTGTGACTATAAGTAATTCCTGTTCTTATGTCTAGAAAATATTGATTGCTTAGGTATTTAAGTTTACCCATCTATAAATTAGCCGTTGAGCGGCTCGTAGCCTAGTGGCGCGGGGACTTGCCTAGCATACCAGAGGTTTGGGTTCAAATCCTCGCCCCGAACATTCACCACTTTCTTTCTCTCTCCGAGTTGGATAAGTACATTTCGTGAGGACTGCGAGCTGCTCTATGGTTCGGAATCCATGTAAAACTGTAGGTCCTCTACCGCTAGTAGGTGGTAGTGTTAATGCCCGACCCGGCTGGTACCATCGCATTGGACGACAATACGGTCGAAGCGGCAATGAAAAATTGTCCGTGTTTTCCATCCCGTTCAATGTAGCCGTGCTTAGAAAGGAAAATTCCAGGCATGGCACCTAATCCTTCCGGAAATGTGGTATATTGGGCTAATATCATAACGGTACTTATGCGGTATTAGCCATCCATATCAGGTTGCATAAAAAATACTTCAAATCCACTGTTCGAAGCAAAAAGTTTAAAAATATATACTGAAACAGGTGCGATATGATAGTGTTTATCTATTCATAATTTGTTGTAATTATGTGTTTCGACAAGCGAGTAGAAAAATATTGTACAAGAACAAGGGCTGCGCTGTTACCATGCGTAATCTAATTCAAATCGAATTCATTTACACGAACCCTTCGAGCTACTTTCAACCCCCTATAACTCAAAACTTCTAACATGTATGCTTTTAATGACTGTTGTCTATTCATACCCACCAAAATTACCCTGAATACCAAATTTGACAGAAGAATAGTTTCTGAGATATGTGAATTGTGAACATTATTGAAATTTTAGGCATACCTATTGAATGACTGACTTCGCAAATGTCCATGCAAAGTCGAGTTGGTATAGAAAAATGCATTTGCATGCATTTATGTAAACGGTAAAAAATAGGGAAAACGGTTAGAAAATCCGGTCCATTGAAATTGCACCCGACCTTGCTTGAATTCGATCCAAATCTTCAAAGTGAAAAAGCAGCGATTTTTTTTTCTCAAGACAAAATTTTGTAAGGCATTCAACTAGAATGTCACTTCCAACAAAGTTTTGAAAAAAGAGCGGCAACATTCCGCACAAAGATGACAAATATCAAATTCACATAAAAAAGAATGGAGTCTATTTTCAATTCCACTATATTTTCACACCGCTAATCATTTTAGTTACATAGCGTGGAGAGCACAATCTCTGGTTGGTTATAATTTTAAAATTAAAATATTCCTGTCCTTGTTTTTTGCCTGAAGAAGAAAGAAGAGAGATCTATAATAACGATAACTATAATATTGTTGTATTTAATTGTATTTGTATTCTTCAAATTGGTAGACAAGCTACACTCAGACAGGTCATATTTTCTTATTTTAAGGCATAGATAATCACCATTTACAACAATAAACATGCATTCATCTTACAACTTCAGGCATATACCATCGTCGTAACCTAACTAACCAGAGATTGTGTACTGCACCCTAAGATTAAATTCGTAGGATGTGGATATTTTTAAAACGAACATGATAGACATACAAATCTCTTAGCTATTAACTTCACATCGGCCACCTCACTCAAGGGTTGTATCCAAGTAATTGGATAGGTTATGACATCATCAATCTTCTTTCTCCGGGGCGAGGTCCGAGGCCGCTCCGCCGCCTGCGAACCACTCGTGCTGCGAACGCACCGTTTATCTGAATCGTAGGCAGTGTTTGTTCCCTTGGCGCGAGCGAGACCGAGCTAGGTAAATACAACCTGTTTATTCATGAGATACGGATCAGTGTATTCGTGTGTTCATTTATTGTGATGAATAATAATTTGGATAGTTCATATACATTTCAAGCAGGTGTTCCCACTATTACGGTCGTACTGTCATTGGATTACGACGCACGTACATGTAATGGGATAAATAACACTTTGATATTAATAACTTTTTTTTTAAAATTAACTCTGAGACGAAAATAGTTTCAATTATTCATTTGAAGACAGTAAATAAGAAAAAAAAACCGTTTATACAATGACCATTTTTTATACATCCGGCGCATAAAATATGTTTAATTTTTGGATTAAAAAGCTTGAAAACCGATTCCAGCGTTGATATGGCACGGCGCATGCATATACATTCAATAATAAGGTAATGAGGTAGTATGCAAGTAGTTGGTATGATTATGACATGCATTGAAATTGACTGATCACGTAATCAAAACAATTTCTCCTTCAACAAATGTACGTGGAATTCACCGTGAAGTAAGGACACATTAATTAAAGAAAGAGCCCCGTAAAAAGAACTACTCTAAGAACCAATAATCTTAAACACATAATTAGGGGCATTGATTAGGGGGCGAGCGGCTGTGGGACGTTTCCAAATTATGGGTGTGCAGCAAGGTGGCGAAATGGTCCAGCTTTGCAGTAAATTCATGAAGTAGTTATTTTTACAGGGATCTTTCTTTAATTATTATGTCTTGCTTCACAGTCAATGATATTACATACACTTCACATTCATTGAAACAAGCGACTGCTTAGTACGAAAAAGTATATTTAACTTAAAACTTCTATTTGTGAGCTAATAAATAGAAGTATTAAAAAAGATAAAACCATGATTTACCGTAATTAGTAAAATAACAAATACCGATAAATGATTTGAGTTGTCTGTGGGTGTTTAAACTATTGTCTGATATTGGCTTACCACAGTTATTTTCCTCGGTCCTAGTGACCTAGTGGTCTGTCAAACGTCCGCCCAGCCGCACGCACTCGCCATAAAAATGAACTGCACGGGAAACGTCGGCCACAAGGACCGAGGAAAATAACTGTGGTAAGCCAATATCAGACCATAACATATACTGAATTCAAACAACACGTGTTTACACAGATTTTTTTTAAATTGGAGTTAAATATCGAATTGAAAATATTTCAAAATTACGTCGGCTGTTATAGTGAAATGTACTCATATGTCCTGGCTTTACGGTCGATTCTACACAGATAACCCCTCCCCCGTGGGCGATGTACGAAACGTCAAAAATCTTAGAGTCAACATTGTACATTCGTATTCATTAAAATTATATGGGCACGAAACAAAATTTTGACTGTTAATACAATGTTTGTATTAATACCTTTTATTAATACAAATATTTCTACATACATACAATGTATGTAATAATTAAATAATATTAGGATATCGAAAATGCGTATCCTACTATAAACAATATAACAATTATTACGGTACCATCTTATTCAATATCAATAATATTGAAATTAATTTTCTACCAAAGACATAGGTTTAGTAAAGATCGCTTATTCTAAAACATGCACCTGGAAGTTGTCGAGAGTTAGTTAGTTCGATGATTCTGACTTTTATTGATGACAAAGAGTGTTTCCGACAAGAGTAATAGAATAAACGACGCCATCGCAAATTCGGACTGATGGCTCAGGAATAGCTGCCAAAGTTCCATCTTTACTATTTAAGTGCAAACGGTTTGACCCCAGGCTCAACAATAACACGCCGTCTGGGATGTCCCATCTCCGGACCTATCCATACATATTAATTTATTCAGATTCCTCATGTATTATGCAAAGGCTTTAGACCTTTGTAAGACTTTCAGTCGGAGAGGGCCTATCAGGGGACAAATATCCGACGACTGTACAATCTGGTCTTAGAGTGGGACTTTTACGAAGCGTTGGGTTCGAAAGGGCTTTTTGGGGCGTAATATAGACAGATATCTATACTAGAAGGTAGATATAGTATTTCCCGTATCTTCTAGAACGAATGATTACCAAATAACTGTTAAAATATTTTCCTAAAATGGTAAAATAATAATATTTGTTTTTGAGGTACAATGTTCTATAAGTATATAGATTTAGAGATTCAAATATTTTATACAGGGTGTCCCGTAAGTAGTGGATCAAACGAATAGTGGGGATAGAAGAGGTCAGTGCCTATCAGAAACACCTACTTTAGATTCTAAGTCTTTCCTAGTTTAGAAGTAATTAATTTATTTCTGATTATTTTTAAATTTTCAGAATGTAAAATAAAAAAAATATGTTTAAAAAAAGTTCATAACTTTTTCTAATTTTTATTTAAATTTATTGTTGCCGAATATCTTACCTTTTTAATAAAAATACATTTGCATCTAACTAATACATTATTTTAAATTTTAAATATGTTTTTCGTAAAAAGTTTCAAATTTCAATAAATTCAACGCTAATTCCAACATTCCTGGTGCAAAAAAAATGTACTACCAAAAGTTTGCCCATAATATCAAAAACTTGTACACTTTATTGCGCTTCTAAAAAAGTATAATACCATTTTACTTTCATTTAAAAAAGTATTTTTTTCAAGTGAAGAACCGAAATGAGTGGTAATTTTCGAAATATCTGACTGCACAATATTCTAAGAAATATTAATATTGTTTATCAGACACTTATTGTATGCTTGATGATAGTTCTGAAAATATTTAAAATACTGGTATTTGTGTAAAAACAAATTTTTACATGACAATCGACCATTATTTTGCCTGCAATTCAAATTAAATAGATTTTGTCACTGGCCAAAGCGCTCACCGGATCTGAACCCATTAGATTATTTCCTGTGGGGATATTTTAAAGAAGCAAAGAAGAAGAAATATTTCGAAAATTACCACTCATTTCGGTTCTTCACTTGAAAAAAATACTTTTTTAAATGAAAGTAAAATGGTATTATACTTTTTTAGAAGCGCAATAAAGTGTACAAGTTTTTGATATTATGGGCAAACTTTTAGTAGTACATTTTTTTTGCACCAGGAATGTTGGAATTAGCGTTGAATTTATTGAAATTTGAAACTTTTTACGAAAAACATATTTAAAATTTAAAATAATGTATTAGTTAGATGCAAATGTATTTTTATTAAAAAGGTAAGATATTCGGCAACAATAAATTTAAATAATAATTAGAAAAAGTTATGAACTTTTTTTAAACATATTTTTTTTATTTTACATTCTGAAAATTTAAAAATAATCAGAAATAAATTAATTACTTCTAAACTAGGAATGACTTAGAATCTAAAGTAGGTGTTTCTGATAGGCACTGACCTCTTCTATCCCCACTATTCGTTTGATCCACTACTTACGGGACACCCTGTATATATAAATGTAAAATAATATAAAATATTAAATTGCGATGGAAATAATAAAGATGATAGATTAAACAATGATTGGATTGTATTCCCCTGCGAATCGGCGGGGCCTCGGGCGGGGCAACATCTCTCTGCCATTGGGAATGTATCCAATACCCGAATGGAGGATTTTTTTTTATTTATAGCGAATTGTATTCTGTCTGTAAATCATGTACCTGTTCGTGTTTCTATATAATATATTTCATAATTTATTGAGTCCGCATCAAAAACACCGTGTTCCAACCAAGTCGATTACATATACATATACATATATTTATTCCCGCTCAAGTCCCCATACAAACGTGGAAAGAAGATCTTGCGCATATTTCTTGTCAAAGATCCAAAATTATACTCAAAACAGCTTTATTTGATCGAACTAGATGTCTGATGACCATTGGCATAGTAATCTTTGGTTTCTAAGTTATAAGGTCCGAAATTTCGAATTTTTCGGGCATTTTATACAATTTGGTGGATTACTCAAAGATAAATTAAAACCCATCTCAAAAACATTTTCATCACACCTAAGCTAGCTTCATAAAGATTTATAATCAATTTAGTTTTTTTTTTAATTTTTAACTACAGCTGTCGTGTTTTATGTTTAGCTATAAGTCGTTTTGTAATTAAACATTTCGTAAATCTTAATAAATCAAACACTATGCGCATTGTCTGCTTTGTGGACATGTTGCATTATCCTCATCACGGAGTCTGTCTTTTTATTTGAAACAGAGAAGGTCCCAGAGCGCAATAGCACGATTTTGTACCGTGCCCGGGAATGAGTTAGTCCCGCCGGTCAGGGTCACCTTAATATAGCAAAGAAGTTGTCTAGTTCATTCTCAGCGATCTTGAATTTAAAAAATATATAATTTTCCCCTACTAGATATGGAGAGTATTTTTAAAAATAAAATAAAAATAAATAATATATTATGATAAATTAATAAGTGTCAATTTAATTTTACACAATTACTGAAACAAAATGTTGAAATGGATAATTGGAAATTGACACGAATAGCTATGGCCATTACAATACCTCACCCTACTGTCATAATATTAGCCTTAACGCATTTCCCTTTACTTGATGGAGAACACCGACTGTACCAACCTGCAGAATCGACCCTACCTACAGTTTTACATGGATTCCGAACTACAACTCCTACACTTGACATGTAACTGTTTCGTGTGTGAACCGGTATCTTACACTCTGTTCATAGGAAGATATAATAAACACACCTGGGAAGTTTTTATTCAGCGTCTCATTCGATTGGCACTGGTGAAAGGGCTCACACTTTGCGAATCAATTTTCATTTCAGGCCTGAAACTCGTCCGTTTGTATTTGAATTCCACTGTAGAGCGCATTTACATGAGAAGAGAGAAATAGAATCGGCGAAGAGCATCTCAAATAAGATGGGCATTTGCAAACGGCACACGCGCCGCTGGGCGCCGCTGTGAGCGTTGGGAGCATACCTTGGCTTCCATACTACCATCTCGAATAAGGTTTCATTGAGTAGCTCACAAAACCCATTCAAAAACATAATTGAGTCAAGGAATCCATGCCACATCTTTATCTAACTCTACAACTTGCATCCGTACGGCAGCATCGAATTCGATCAAAGAACTGTTATGAAATCAACTTAGAATGAATAGAAGATTTTAATTTCATTATTATTATACATACAGAGTAGAAGTGAGCGGAAGTGCCGGAATTTTTTGTAAAGGTCTGGTACGTAGCACCCGTAATCGTAGAGCATGTATGAAAATATGTATTTCTGTAGATGAAGCGAAAGAGGTATGCTGTGATCGTACCGTATGGTGCTCTATCATCTCTGTTTACCCCTCCAGGAAAGAGGCGTGAAGGTATGTATTTATGTATGTATTATACACACCTAACGTATAAACCATCTTACTGTACTTTGCGTGCCTAATAGAAAAAGGTTTTTGGTTTTCTTACAAACCAATCCGTTAAATAATTATAAAATTCGGCTCATTCAGCTTGACGATACGTATGAAGGCAGGACGTGACGGACCAAGCGTCCTGGATGGCAGGGAAAAAGAGCATATGATAGTAGCCCCAATAAGAGCAAGGGCGTGTCATTGGCTGCCTCTTATACATACAAAATAGTAAATCTATAATAGGTTTAATAAAAAAAAAACAATTGGTTTGGTATCAATAATTCCATACTTCAAATAGTTTTTTGAGTAATTATGCCAGTGGTACATATTACACTCCGTGCTTGATCAAATATGTTAGCCGTTGCCACTAAAAGAAAAAGATATTAAGAAATGTTGCCCCTCAAGCAGAATTTCTGTTCGAATAGTTAGTCTTCTCGAGTATTGAAGTTAATTGACTTACATGGTCTGGAAAAAAGAAGGATTAGAAGTATGTGATTTGTCAACTCACCAAACACGGTTAGTATTTGCTAAAAAGACGCGACAAGACGTCATGTTATAAACAAACATTTCAATGTTGAATAACCTGACTTCTTCAGATTGTACAGGGATTAAAGCCTTTATTCAGGTACAATTAAGAATCGCATCCATGTATCGACTTTATAGTAGGTAGTAGTCCAAAAATAGTTATGGGATCTATCTAGAAGGCGCTTGCACGCTGAAGTGCTTACCCTGGTAACGATAAAGAGGCAGAAAAAAATCGATGCACATAACCATTCTTACGATTTTACCAAAATCTTAAAACGAGTAACCCTACTCTATTTTAGAAATGGAATTCGAATATTCTAATTGAATAAGACACCGTGCACATCATGATTTTTAACTAATATTTAAAAAAAAACAGCCAAGTGCGACTCGGACTTGCACACGAAGGGTTTCGTACCATCGTACAAGATAAAACATAAGAAATCACGTTTTTTGTATGGGACCCCATTTTTTTTTAATTTTATTTAAAATATAAAATATAGATATTTCTTGTTATAGCGGCAAAATAAATAGACACTCTGTAAAAATTTTACCTGCCTAACTATAACTGTTCATGAGATACAGCCCTGTGACAGGCGGACGGACGGAGGGACAGATGGACGGACGGACGAACAGCGGAGGCTTAGTAATAGGGTTCCGTTGGCACCCTTTGGGAACGGAACCCTAAAAACGATTATCATGCAGTATAAAGGTGTGCCGCTGACATAAATACATATATATAACTACAAATTATGCTTAACAAACATTTCGAAACGGACGGAGATGTTGCGGTAGCGGTAAGCCCTGAAACCCTCAAGTAAGCATATAATAAAGATTGTTCAAAACCAACATATTTGAAGAGGGCTTAACAAAACCAATGACTGTCGGTTGGCGCCGTAGAATATTTGTATGTTATTGCGTTCATATTTCATGCGACTTTTTTATTGTGTTCCCTCAATTGTGGTCGCCATGTTGTGCGTGCCCACTGAGCCTTCACGTCCGGATTCGCGGACTCTCGGAGCCGTTCCGCTTTTGGTAACGTATTCGAAATAACCACTAATGAACCGGGCCGTAAATATTCCACATAATTTCGCTTTAAAAAGGCTTCAATGTATCCAAACTGTGATATTAGTTTCCTACCCTGTTTACCAAGTGCAGTAGTTTAATATCATGCCGTTATATTTCCGTTTAGAGGAAAACGTATTTAAATACTTCGGAGCAGGGATTTATTTTTAAATTTTATGTCATTGTCGTTTGATTGTGATTTTTTAATCTTTTTAACCTCGTGTCGCCGTTATGCCTATTTCCGTTTAGAGGAAAACATTTAATACTTCGGACTCTTTCATTCTTGATTTTTATGTAATTGTTATTTTTGCTTGTGCTTTTAATTTTTTTTTTACATCATCCATCAATTTTCAGGCTTAAGTCTACCACCTAGTAAGCAGGGTGAAACCATTAATATTTCATGGGTTTCAAACCATGGGGTTCTCGCAAAAATGTATATTTGAATGTCGCGTAAGAAAGAAACCGCACCCTGATATTCAGACTTACGGTCCTTATATATATATATATTAGACTAAACAAATATCACTAGCCTACGGCCCACACTTCTGGGCTGTATTATTGTCCTTAAGCTATTCTCAACACGATTTACCTTATCAAGCCATTTCGGAGATTCAATGTACCTACAAAGTTACATTACTTATAATCTAAGTTAGAATGTAAGCATGTGTAAGTCACAGCACTTGCCCCGAGCGGATGCGCTAATAGGCTCGGATAGGAAGACGGACCGGATGTCGGACCGGAAGTGGGGCAGTGTGGGCAGGCGCTCACTGCGACGCAGCCGACGCCATTAGCGACGAATGTCGTTAGCCGAATCACGTCGGCTGCGATAAATAACGAACAATGTACATGTGTTCGCGCAGCTTTAGCAGCTGCCAGCGGTGGAACAGGAAAATCAGTGTACGAGCTGTACAAAAGTAAGCATAGAATTTACACTTAAGGTTCTTGAAAATTATATATTTAGCTTTTAAAACTTTTAGCTTATATTTTGAAAAAGTATTAAAAACTTTGAAAACATCCGTCGCATAAAAAAAATCTTCGAAAAAGATTAAGAAACCTTTTGGAGGAAGGTGACCAAATGTGTTTTCAATGTGACCAAAATAAACACAACGAGTAATAATTGCAAGAGCGAAGTTCGAGCATATCGGCAGAATCGCCGAGAAGTTGATTAGCCATCCAACTAGGGACAGTCTATTCTGTTGCCTTACCAAATGAGTCGAAGTAAATGTCTGCCTGTTCTCACTTTCACCATTGCAGCAACCTGACGGGTCACTCGTTTTCATGTCGGCCTACAGACCTTCTCGTGTGCCTCTTTGTTGCGAAGTCACGCTTGGATGATTGCAGCTTAATTCCGCCATATATTCCTGGGTGCCAATTCTCTATGCCGACCAGGAAATTGTTCGGCGTGAGTTCTTTGCCCAAGATTCCAGGAAGGCGATTAGCCCTGATAGTATTCCTGCCCTGATGTTGAAGAAATGTGCTCCAGAATAAGTATCTGTGCTTACCCGCCTTTATCGCCGATCGCACTCCACTGTATGTGTGCCTGCGGCTTGGAAATCGGCTCAATTTCGGCCCGTGCCTAAAAGTTGGCCCCCTTAGACATTACCTCTCTTCAAAGTGATGGAGCGCATCTTTAACTCTCAGTTGATGAGGTATCTAGAGAGCAAAAACCTCCCTAGCGATCACTAATACGGTTTTCGTCGGAATTAATCTGCTGGGGATCTCGCAATTTAAGTAAGTATCACATGAGATAAGAAATGCGCTCGAAAATAATGGCGAAGGTATGGATATCGGCCTGGATATTGCGAAGGCATTTGACCGGGCCTGGCACAAGACTGCATTTTCAAGGTTCTACCTAAACTATATGACTGGAAAGCAGAATTCCTGCATGGCCGCATTATAAAAGTCTTGGTTGGCAATCCATATCAGTGAATGTCAGAAACTTATAAATTACCCGAATTTCCAACGCCATATCGAGAATAAATCCAAAAAAAGCTAGGAGTCCTCCAAGAGGTTGCGTCAGTATTTCATGCCTGACCAAAAACTGCTCCTCTACAAGGGTCAGTGAAGTTCTTGGGTACAGTATTCTTCGCATTTGTGGGATGAGTCAGCTGAGTACCTGCTTGGCTGCCGAGACTCGATACAGCGCCATACCGTAGGTCTCGTCGACGATCCCAAGGTATCCATGATTTTAGACACCCTCCAACATTTTGTCTCTATAATTACCAACAAATTATTTTAGCAAAAACCTTAAAAGAAATAAGGTAAGTATTTTTTTAAATTTCACACTTTTTCGTACCGAAATAACGATGGTGATAGAAATTAATGGTAAGTAACCTCGCACTTGGTCGATTTTTAGCGGGAAATTTTATTTAATGGCGTGAAGAGTAGATAAAGTATGTTGGTGTATAATCGCCTTTTTTGAACAGAAGGTGGCGAATTTGTTGCATAGTGTGTTATAGGGTTTATGATCATAACGTTTACCGGGTATTCCTTGACACTTAAAAAATCGTCGTACCCATAAGTTTTGGGTTATAACAAAAATAAATGGGGAGAAATAAATTATTTTAGGCCAATCCATAATGACGAGGGATCTGAACGGGCGTTCACTCTGAAACATACACAGCGGATGTAGAGGTAAAATCAAGATCTTATGAGTATGTGTATGGGTTTTTTTTGGAACGGGATATTCCCTCCCCTATATCCGTCCCAATGGTATCGCAACTCTCCATCGATGCGCTTTTCATTGCTATTAATATTCAAATACAAACTATAAATTCTACAAACTTCTAAAAAGCACCACCAAACCTGGTATTGTTTTAAATTTTATCAAAATGAAAATTTCACGTTTAAATGACGACAGGCATACACCAAGTCATACACGAATGTTGCTGTTACCGGCACACAGTCTTCACACAACGCCGCGATAACACTCTTACACTCGTACGTGAAAGCGAATGAATACTTCAGGAGGGCAGGGCCACCCGGAGCTATCCAAATAATCCATTCAGATTTGAGCGCTCTTATCCCGTTGGGCTTATTTCTGGGAATCCGGAAAAATGAGATCGAGTGCCGTCCGGCGACCTGTTTCACACTGTCCGCTTCCGGACGAAAGAGCGACCGCCCTCGTGGAATATTGATAAATTATGGATGGCTCTCTCGGAGCTAGAATAAATGAGATAATAAATGAGTTATGCATTATATTTCCAGAGATTCAGACGTTCAGATATCGAATAATTTCATTGGTTGACAAAGGAAAGGAAATAATCTAGAATTTATAGAAAAAAAATACACACGTATTTTTGTGTTAAGGTGGATCGAAATGCTCGGTATATCTTTAAGAAAAAAAAAAGAAACGTCATCTGAAAAGTCAGAAAATTATTATTTGTGCCATACGAATAAACTTTCTTGGAAAAAATCTCATTTGGCGGAATTATCACACCTAGACTATTCCATAAAATGTAATATTATTTCGGAAACAATGCTCGGTAACAAATTAATGATAATAATATTTCAGTGGCATTCACCTTTTATAAATATTTTAACCGTGATGTTTTTCATGGGAAGTAATTTGGCATATGTAACTATTTCATTTCCCAGAATAAATTATCTGTGATGATTTCGCCAATTGTAAATTTGTAAAATTACATAGGTTCGTAAAGCTATCAATAATTATTTACTAACTTTTCAGATATTGGCGCGCCCTGTCTACATTTTGCTAAAGAAATACCGAGCGTTTTGATTCACCTGCAATAAATGTTTGCATCTGTTTGTTGCATTTGTTGTCATGTTCTAGCAGGTCTATGTAGAGAGCACTAGGGTCGCCACATAAATACAAGAAGAAGAAAACCACATGAGTTGCTATTATTGATAATAAATAAGATTTAAAGTTATTATACTGTCAATAAGTCATCCTTTCCCCGAAAACCACACTTAATCAATTGAGAGAATAAAATGTTTTCACATGTTTCTTGCATCTACAAAGCGCCTATATTTTAATACTCATTAACAGCGCGAGGGATCGGAAAGAAACATAAACGTAATAAAATTTCACCGTTCGACTTACACATTCCGGCAAACAACTAATTCGTGAGCCTCAGTGATGCCACATGACGCCGTTTATTTCAATCAAGCAACTCTGGCGATTTTTCGACCGGCATTGAATTCAATGTAGCCGAGCAATATAAGGAAGGCCCTGGCCATAAGATGAAAAGAGTTAATACGACAGTAGCTGCGGTATTAGACATCGATGTACAAGAAAACTAGGATCCTCTTAACAAAGACTTCTACGCAGATTCAGATCCAGAAATTGTTTATTTGCCTGTCAGCACTGAAAAATGTGTCAGCTTTACATTTTAAAAGGGTGTGTTATAAACTAGAATGTATCAGGTAAAGCAGCGAGTCAATGAATGCGAGAGTATGAAGCGTCTCTGAAACTAAGTGTGTATTGTCACTAACCATCTCTGGCTAGTGACAATTTTAAATCCACAATATATCCGTCCTTATTTTAGCCCGAAGAAGAAGGAAGATAGATGCTCTACGCAGCTAAACCGCACCCCCCCGATGCGAATCAAAAACAGACTACTGCGCAGGTGCGTCGCGTGGGCTGTGCGTGTGCGTGTGGGAGGACTGTGTCTACACGGCGTGCATTACATTATGAAACCGCCATATTTCATGGCTTCTGAAACGTGTGCCTGTAATAATATAAAGAATCACAATTAAATAATGTAATGGAGTAAGCATGATAATAATTATTTAATTAGCTATCGCATTGTATGAAAGACTGTCGAAGCGGCAATAAAACATTCTGTTAGATTTATGAAACCTAAGTCGTGCTCATTCCAGAGGGAAAGCCTTGACTTGGCATCTATTTTTTCGGAAATGCAGCTAATATCACTACTCTCAGCCCGTAGTCCCAGCTGTCACATAAATTGGCGTTTACCGATCTACCGATCGTCTGGCGTTTTCAAATGTATGGAGAAATTGAAGAGCGCGCGCAGTGGGCGTTAAGCGAACAGCATTTGCGAGTCCGAGTTTCATTTGACAGCTTTCTCAAAGTTGCCGTAAATACGTCGACGTTGCCGTTTACGCCGACCCCGCGTTTTCATACAAATCGGAAGTCCGAGTTTGACTCTAGTAAAAAAATGTATGGAGTTCGACTTTTTTACGGAACTTCGAAGTTCCGTAAACGCCAGTTTTGGTGACAACTGGGACTAGCAGCTCTGAGCTGTAGACCCTGCGAGTATGTATGTCTTTGCATAGTTTACAAAAAAATCCTATAATTTTTCATGTATTCGTAAAAGCTGGATTGAAAAGCTGGTCGAGTGGCTTTGGAAAATTATCCGTGGTTTCCATCAAATTCATTGTAGCCGCGATCATAAACGGAAGTTACTGGCAGGGTACCTAATTCCTTCAGGAATGCGGTGTTTTGGGCTTATAGCCATCCATGTCCAGTCACATTTAAAAAAAGTTCGTCTATCATTATTTTCAGAAATATCTGCGTATACCTCCTAAAATTCGGTCATATCGTAATAGCCTTCCGGGTAGACCTCCATAACGGTGTGGCAATAACCCGCGCCTGTGTTGACCTTTGGTTAAGGGTAAGGGTTACCAGAATAGTTATTTATTTACTACAGCCTCCAACAGATTCGGGGTTTAGAGATATAAATACATTTTACAACATGTACCGCGCAAGCCTTTGGACTGTTTTAAAGTTTTTTTTTATGTGACTGGACATGGATGGCTAATACCACAAGTTCTGTCATGGTATTAGCCCAACACACCACATGGGAACTAGGTGCCATGCCAGGACCTTCCGTATATTGCACGGCTACATTGAACTGGATGGAAAACACGGTCAATTTTCATTGCCGCTTCGACCATCGTTCATCCAATGCGATGGTACCAACCCGGGCGGGATAAACCCTACCACCTAGTAAGTAAGGAAGGGGACCTACAGCTTAACGTGGAATCCGAACCACGGCCAGCCTCTCTCAACGGTGAATGGTCACCCATCCAAGACCAGACCGGACCCAGCGTTGCTTAACTTCGGAGAGCGATCGCCGAAGTGTCGCGCCACTGGGCCACTGAGGCTGACAAGTATTGTATTGTTGTGTGCATTCGTTATATTGTTAGATACATCATATGCTACCATGTTTCCAAAGTGATTCTCTATGTACAGTCTGGTTATTAGATACTTTAGAGGCGCTTTCAGTGGAAGTAAGACTGTAGGATGATGTATTGTTGTAAAGTATTACATTTCACCGAATATTCCTGAATTTTAATTTGAGTAAGGTCCTAGATTTAGATTTTTACATTTCTTGGACAATAACACTTATTTACGAATATTTAGTGTAAATTTTAAATTAGCTCGACGTTTCGACCACCATCTTCATAATTCGTGCAATATGAGTAAACATATACATAGGAATATTTTCCGATAAAATTACGAGTTACGATATGTACTTTTAGGTATTTTTAGTTTGGTGACAAAAGCGATTTTTAGAGCTGTAATTTTTTCCACCCCTTGAAAGTTTATTCTTAAATAGATGATTTTATGCAATCAGAAAATACCGAAGAGTGTGAAAATGTTGCTTTAAATTATATATATAACTGATTTGAGTGTTCTGTGGGTGTTTAAACTATTGTCTAAGATTGGCTTACCACAGTTATTTTCCTCGGTCCTTCTGGCCTACGTTTCGAACTGTCCCGTGCAGCACGGGACAGTTATTAAATAACTGTGGTAAGCCAATCTTAGACAATAGTTTAAATTATATATGTTACGGTTAAAGCCCGATGTTGATTAAAGTAAGAAATAATTTTTTCATTGAAGCTTTTTGGATTCCTGCACTTATATCCATATTGAGTGCATTAATTAAAAGATGATACCAAGAAAAAAAAATACTTCAAAAAGTTTTTTTTTATTTTTTGTATGAAAAAAATCGAAAAAAACAATACGTTAAGGTTATTTTTTTTCTTACTATAAATTCTAAATTAGTGCCCTCGAAACAGGTATATCTTGAAAATCTTAGTTACGTTCAAGGAAAAAAATATTTCGGACTTTAACTGACATCGGGCTTTAACCGTAGCATATACACTAGAACAAGGTCGAAGAACAAGTAGCATGGAGTCAGGGTAATGGAATCGAATATCATTAGCAACGAGGCAGGAGCGAGCAGGCGCACTCAGTTCGGGTTGTCTATTGAGAGGCCGCCCCCATCATATCATCGAGTTACCCAACAAAGGGAATGAAAGAACCCGAGAATCTTTTCTTCGCCCCCAAATAAAGGGAATATGCCGCGAGCGCGTTTGAATTCGTTCGGAGAATTCTCGAGTCGGGAAAGTGACGAGGCCTGAGGGTGAAATAAAAATTGTGAAGACACACTCTACGTGAAGTAAATGAGGTGAGACACTCGCGTGAGGCGCCAAAGGTATTCCTGCGGAATGTACTAGCGAGCGGCGTTTTATTAACTCTACATCTGGCCTCGTTATGGTAGCAATGAAACCGTGTTACAACAAATAACAGTTGAGTTCACGTATAAATAACTCTTAATACATATAAGTTAACCGTGTACGCTTGCTTTTTATTTGAAAGAAAGGAATGTTTTAAATTAAAACCATTGTATTTATTACGTCTAAGCCTGGTTTTCACCAAGTACTGATTTATTTTAATCGTCACTTAAAGGGCCTTCATTACTAAAATGATGATTATCTTGTACCGGTATTAATTGCAAGCTGCTAAGAAAGGCCGTTAATATGTGGCGATTAAGATAATAATCAATAGGTGAAAAAGGCCCTAAGTGTAATAGAGTGTACTTAAGAACGGCCCGTAAGCTATGCTCCCCATACAAACGTAGTTTACTAATAATTTGGAAACCGCTATGCCAATTAAATTGATATTTAATATCTAATATCAGGTAACAAATATATGTGTCTGCATGCTTTTGTTTTTTTGAAAAATCCAAACCGAATGAAATGAAAGCAAAAAGAAAATCTTCATACGAATTTTGTTTTCTCTATGGTTTGACCCAGAATACATTAACCGAAAAAACAAAGGCATGCAGACACAGATATTCTTAGCCTAATATTAGATACCAAATATCAAGTAAGTAGGAACATTGGTTTTCAAGTGATTAGTAAACTACGTTTGTATGGGAGGCGAAATTTTCAGGTGCTTACGGGCCGACCTTAAGGACGAATAAAGAATTTAAATGAGTGCCTATGCTAGGTTATAGCTATCCGCGGTTTCGACCGGGTTAAGAACCATAGAGGAATTGGCAGTGTCTAATTTTTTACCCCACTGCTCACCGTTCAAGTAAATTTGTTTGATGTAACTTTGTACTGACAGTAATAATCAACCTAAACGTACATACACCCCGTAACATAAATGGTTTTCCAGAGATGGTTTGCCGAGAGACAGAAATATAAATGAACAGATTAAATGTTAAATGAATGAAGATATGTTGGATTATAAGAGATAGTGATTATTGTTGACGGGTAGTTATTAAACCTTAAAATCATAACATTAAAACATTGAAAATGTTTTATTGATTTCATAGTCGTATAATGTTTTGCATTTGGCGTTGTTGTCTTCTTAACTCTAAATTTCTTATGATTGGCAGCCCAGTAGGTACAGGTGCTTCGAGACAGGTACGACGTTGCCTTGGAAACGTTCTAGGAGCGGAAAGAGATCATGCCTCAGGACAGTAAATCGTTGTTTACAGCAGTAGCCCAGCCCCAATCGGGAAGTCGTCCGTTTTTGCACCATCAACGGCAACGTATGTATAAGGAGCGGCCCGACAGGAAGCCGGCGATCCAAGAGCAAAGCTTGGGTGGAATGCCAAAGAACGGGAGCTAGCCTAGTAGGCCCCGGTGCCAAACATGGTCAAAGGCTGTGAGATGTTCAATGCCACTGCCAGCGCTCATACGCCCCAAAATTGTCTAGTCGCCTAATACGTTACGCCCATATGGACCGCGCTTTTAGGAAACTGTACTGCTTGTCATCCAGGAGTTTATTATCTTCTAAGTACGCTAGGAGTCGAGAGTTAATAAGTCGCTCCATAGCTTTACACAAAATAGAAGTTATCGCAATGGGCCAATAGTCAGAGGGATCAGCTGGGTAACCCTTTTTTGTTACCCGTCGCACCGAGGCTCTTATCCAGCAAGTGGGGATTAAGGGGCACACTTCCTGACACAATGCCGTCAGGACCACTACTCTTCGAAGTGTCTAACATCCTAAAACATTTCAATACCAGTCTAGGATGCAACCTCGGCTCCTTTATCGAAAATCCAGTGTGATATCGAGCACCTACACCCTGGTCATCCAACGTTGAGTTAGACGTGAAAAGACGAGCGAAAATGTTGGCCTTCTCCTTCGCGAGGATAGCGAGTGATCCATTAGACCGTACAGGGGACTGAATTGAAAACTGATTAGAAAAGCCGGACAATTGTTGATTGCCGTTTCTACCAGTATTTCATCTAATGTTATGAGACCAACCCAGCAGGCTGAAACCATCACCTAGTAGGGAAAGAGTCGTTCCAGTTTTACATGGATTTCGAACCATGGAAACAGCTCGCGATCGTGACAAAATGAACTTATCCAACGCAGAAAGAGTTACGTTGTGCATGAACAGGGCGGGGATTTTAGCCCATGGCATCTGGCATGCAAGGCAAGTCACCAAGTCCTTGAGCGACGAGTATATTTCTGAAGTCAAATATCACAAAGATACAAATACAATAGCTCAGCTATATCTACGGACAGGTCTGCATTTCACTTCTTGCGCGTTCCCGTGTCTATCGCAACGCACCCTTCATTGATGAGGATCTGTTGTGTGCTCGGCCGACGCAACCCTAGGGCGGTGTTCGGATCCTTCAGAATCACATACGCTCGTGCCCGCCCCCTGCTGCCCAGAACTTGTGCTCATGGAGCGAACACGAGAACTTCTCACATATAGCTGTCATGCAACAATTTAACAATTTTTTTCTACAGTGTTTTTTTAAAAGCGTGATCGAACAAACATAAGGGATGATTTATCGCAAACTAAACCAATTTTGTTCTGTTTTGCGAAAACAAAAAGAAATATCCTACTATCCATATTAACTTTAAAATTATTAAAATTAATTTCCATTTCATTTCATTTCATTTTTATTCATCCTATAGGTACATTACATACACTCAGATACGTCAGATGGTTGCAAGAAGTAACATACATTTTTTTTGTACTAGATTTTTACACTAGATCACTACTACTATACATCTCAGATCATATAAACATGTATATTATTATAAAGTTTTACTTTCATCATCAGCTGTAAAGAGGCCTTGTCATAAATAGAGAGTCAGATAAAAAAGAATTAAATTATAAAAAAAATCTCTAAAAGTATGGCGAATAAAATTTCGTTTTTGAGCTTTCGCGAAATTTGTAGAACAATAGCCGTGCTCATAAAGGGAAGGTACTGGACTCAGCCTCAGTGGCCCAGTGGTGCGGCGCCTTGCGATTCGATAAGCTGGGTAAGCACTTCTGAGCGCGGTTGGGTTCTGGATGGGTTACCATTTTCAAACGTTAAGGCTGGCCGTGGTTCGGGTTCCACGTAAAACCCCTTCCTTACTTACTAGGTGGTAAGGTTAATAATACAATATAATAATAATAATAGTTTTTATTTCATCAGACACGAAGTTAAGCCCGCCCGGGTTGGTACAACCGCATTGGATGAAACTAGGGTTGAAGTGGCAATGAATGAATCTAATATAAATATAAAATGTAATCTAATATTAAATGCAAAAGGTAAAGTAAGTGAATACGGATTGAAAATGAATTGTAGAAAAAAACTTGGAAAATTATCTATAGTATAAGATTAATAATCTGTAATAGATTGAAAGTTTTATTGTGAGTGTACACAGGAGTTTAAGATACATGATATCACGGACTTTTCTGTAGGACTTTTTAACATCTACAATTTTCGAGTACTTAGTTTTCATTGTTCCCTTAAGGTTTGTATAAAATATTTATAAATTATAAACACAAAACTTCCTCGTTGATCGCTCTTCCGATTAGTTAAACTGTATTAAAAATTCGTTACGTGGTTTAGAAGAAGTAAGCGCCCCCCCCCCCCTCCCCTTCAGGCTCCGCCCGAAGGGCCGCTTGGAGCATTCCGGTTTGTATGACAGCCACATCTTAGCGTAAGCAAAACCGAATTCTATTTAGTCTATCCTATGTCCCGGGTAGTTAAATATACGTTAACGTTACGTAAATGTCCATCTAATTCGGATAATTGGTTTAAGAGATATGGAGGAAAACACATATATTCATACAGAAATGATTTGTAAAAATCTGCACTTTAGTTTTAATAGTATCATACATAAAGTTTTCAAACGCAGTATCTTAGAAAACAAAGCAACTTACTCCAGATTCATTATTAGTATATATAGATGACAGCTATTCGCTGTGAGAACTGCTCGTGTTCGCTTCATGAGTAGCCTCCGAGCCCGGCTCTGCTCACGTGCGATCGATGCCTGCCCCCGCCAGTGCCCCCCCCCCCCCTCCCCCCACCCCGACTGCGCCGCTGCTGGAGCGAATATAGCCTGGACCGACATCGCATTGTCTATGCATAGGTTATTGCTTAGTGGGCGGTTAAATCCGATGGTGGAGGCGTCCTTTGAAAAAAATACTGTTTGGAAACGTGCTAAAAATATTTTTAATGCACTTTGTAGTACATGAGCTTAACGAAAAATAAATTCAAAATGGACATATTTTTTTCTGGTTCTTCTAACAATAAAATAAATTACGACTGCTTAAAAGTGAATCGAAAAGTGAAAAACCAATTTTATTAGAGTAGTGGCTTTCCCGAGAAAAAGGTGTTATATGGATGTTTAATGATGTTACTTATGCTTTAAATAATGAACGCTTCGGGCTAATAACCGCACCGATTTAATGGGATATTCTAGTGAAAATAATGAATGTTATGCTCTACAGTGAATAATTGATCGAGAACGAAGTATTAAGGCGCTAGGACTAGTCAACTACTCGCGCCATACAAATGCATCTTTAAACAAACGTAATAATATGTAATGAAACGCCTCAGCAATTCCAAATAGAATACCAGACTGATAATGGATTGTTAATATTTTTGATTCTATCATTAATTTAAATAATAATAATAAAGTAAATTGTTCACATTAGAAATCGGAAAGTAATATGATTTCTAGATATAAGCAAAAACAGCATATATACATAAACAAATAATTCCATTTGCTTTTGGATTTCTGCATTTAGTCAAAAAAGTACGGAAATGGACACCGTTTCCGCAATGTATTTTGTATAGAAAAAGGAAACATACATGAACGAAAAGAGGTTGATCCCTAGACAAGGAATCATATATTGTAAGAATGACACTTCTAATCGTCAGACTTAGTTAACTAAGGGTGCCTCGTCTAAATTTGCGATTTGGCTAGTACCAGGGCCGTAACGTGGAACCTCTTTACGTTTCAGTCGAAAAAGGAATTAGTTCCTTGCGACTCGACGCTCGATTGTCGGCGGGTGCTGCCGGTGCTCTCTGGTCATCGCCCAATCACCGAAACTCCACCCGTGTACTACACACACGGCCGGCACTGCCAAGGTAAGAAGCTAGCTTCATGTCAACATGGCTCCGAAATAAGACCGAGACAGCACGAAAAGACAACTGTCTACAAATGCCGATGACAACTATAATGTTTTATACGGTTGAAAAGGAAAATGATCCCTTTTGCATTTATTACCATGCCTTAGGTAAACTAAGCACCTAAGTACTGAATATTTTCACGATTTTAAATCTGAAGCATTTATGTATAAGATATAAAATGGATTTCAAATAGTTAACCAAATATATATAGATTCAAAGTGTGGGCAATATTATTTTAAATGATGGACTGACAAGCAAATTGTTTTCTATGTACACTACAAGCGTAAAACGTCTAGACCTCACCGCAAAGTCACCCAAAACGGCAAAACTCTCATACCTAAATCTGTGCGACGGAGACGCTCCTATGCATATATTGGTGTACGTCATACCTGTGTGGAAAGCTTTAATTAGACATCCGTTACACGAGTGGTCCTCGCTAGTAATCGGGTCGTAATTTCTCCGACCATGTCGCATAAATAATTCTCATTCGCATCTCGTTTGGTCTATGTACAGATATTCCAATAAAAATGGAAAAGTGAATTCGAAATAGAACTGTAAAGTGTAACATTTAAGGCTCAATTTCTAATACTTGCTTTAGGTATGTGCTCAAGGAATTTGATTAAAATTTTGCTCATTAGGCCCACGGAAAAGGTCTTTGGACGCAATCTACTATATATATTATATTTGTATTTTGTTAGGTCACATTAGCTATGTATTAACGAAATTTAAATGATACCTGTTTGCATGTATGTTGTAATGGTCTACCAAGGAAAAACGGTGAGCGCGCGCCCGAGGATAACATATCTTCGTTATATTAATGTATTATTGCTTAATAAGTATATTTATTATAGTATAGTATTATTAAGTAAATATACTTTACAATTTATTATTTAATAATAAGTAAATATACTTTAAGCATGTACGTCGCTTATTCCAATGAGAATGTGACATTTATGTATGTATAATCGACCGTGAAGCAAGGACACATTAATTAAAAAAAGATCCCTCTAAAAACGTCTGTTTTAATGTCAATCTTTGCAGTCAAGGTCCGTAGCGCAGGTATAGCGTTAAATAAATGTATGTAGGTATAATCTTGAGCGGCTCGTAGCCTAGTGGCGCGAGGACTGGCCTAGCGTACCAGCGGCCTGGGTTCAATTCCGACATGCACCACTGTCTATGTATCATTACTATTGTGATTTGTATTGAGAAATCAATACCGGCGAAACATGTCGGGGAAAACGTATACGGCACACCGGAAGTTTTAACAGCTATGGTGTAAATAGCTAACATATTTGCTGTGACGTGTCGACGCAAATTGATCACGAAAATTTGATAAAAAATACTAGAATTATGATTGATTGCTTGGACTCTGCCTTACCACTTACGTTGGAATAAATTATTAATTTTAGGTACGGTGCGTAGTATTTGTACGTAAAAAATCTTTCAAAAAACAAATTGTGCGCCAGACAGCTTCATACCTAGTGGTGCGGCATATAAACGATTTTTGAGGAACGGTTGGTTCTTATAAACCTAATTTCTCATAAAAAGGGTGCACTGATTCTCCATGAAGAGTGCTCTGGGTGGGAGGAACTGTAAAACATATTAAGTGACCCTACCAACCGTCCGTCTGTACAAACCGGCGCATGGATCCCAGGACACCTGTAAAGACTAATGACGTCAACTGTATAAGTCCTTAGCACTTCCCAATGTGTATTTGCAGCTTTCTAGAATCCCCAGTTTTTGCGAGGAGATTTTGGCCTTGGAAGTCATAGAAATGTTAAAGCCCATGAGGTCAAGGTGCTCCAACACAAATGACATTCCATAAAAAATATTTTTCGAATGAAAACAGTAAGTATTGAAGAAGACAACATATTTTATGTAATATTCGGCGCTGTCTTAAGAGATAAAAATATATTTAATACATTAAACGGTTATTAAAGATCTATGGTACTACTACTGGTAAGATTATGGTACTATAAGGTCTTGAATATAAAGAAACAGCTGGTATTTAACATATTATCAGTCGGTTTGTAGTCTAGCTTCGTCCACGAAATTCTAATTTTCATTTTTGCGCGCATGCCATTGTCTGCGGTGCAATGCAGACGTTGCAGAGGTGCCCAGGCGGCGGCCTGGGCACCGCAGAGTTTTAACATATTCCGGGTGTCCATTACCGGAGGTATAACGAACTTATATATATATTTTTTTTATGTGCCTGGACATGGATGGCTAATACCACAAGTTCTTTCATGGTATTAGCCCAACACAACACATGGGAACTAGGTGCCATGCCAGGACCTTCCTTATATTGCACGGCTACATTGAAGTGGATTGAAAACACGAACAATTTTCATTGCCGCTTCGACCATCGTTCATCCAATGCGTTGGTACCAACCCGGGCGGGATAAACCCTACCACCTAGTAAGTAAGGAAGGGGACCTACAGCTTAACGTGGAATCCGAACCACGGCCAGCCTCTTTCAACGGTCGAATGGTCACCCATCCAAGACCAGACCGGACCCAGCGTTGCTTAACTTCGGAGAGCGATCGCCGAAGTGTCGCGCCACTGGGCCACTGCTAGGCCACACTATGTATGACATATAATATTTTACATGTATAAAGATAATATATTAAACCCTAAAACCCTAAAAAATATCACTATATTTAGGCCATCCTGTTTCTTTTTCTTTTTCACCCACTCGGGGTTTTATATTTTTTATTATTTTATTTTTTTTAGCATTTATTCAAGGCTGTAATGGTTTGAGTAGTCCGAGTTCTCATCTAAATTGGCGTTTACGGAACTTCGATGTTACGTGAAAACGTCGAGTTTTACTTCTTCAACCTGTCAAACACAGGCGAAGATGCGCAAGCTGTCAAATCAAACTCGGACTCGTAAATGTTAGTTCGCTTAACGCCCACTACGCGCGCTCTTCAATTCTCCATATATTTGAAATCGAGAGTCGATCGCTTTGGCGTAAATGCTAATTCCCCTATGCGTTACCAACAGATTTTTCTTAAGGATGTTCCGACCCATACAATGTTTTTTTTACACAGAACGCAAAAAGTATTGCACTTTAAGGCACGAATTCGTCAAAAATATTAAATATAGCCATAGTAGTTGCAGCGAAAACATATTCACAATTTCAGGTTTAATGGTTTCGTTGTAATTGCCGATTAGAAGTTTTACACCGTTAGATGGCGCTGTTAAATAAAAATCGTATTTAAATAAATTGTAACAAAACCAATAATCCTGAAATTGTGAAATTGTTTTCGCTGCAAGTAATATAACTATATTAAACGTTTATTATTAATTCGTCCCTTAAAGTGCAATACTTTTTGCGTTCTGTGTGCAAACAACTTTATATGGGTCGGAACAGCCTTAAAGGATTTTTTTATAGAGTTCCCCCAGCCAAATGCTGAGTATTTATTTGTACCCCGACTTACGATCGATTAGGTTCGTTCGAACTGCGTTAATGACTACCCCGGTCGCACCTTGGTGACGCAGCAGAGCACGCTGCGGCCGCACGCGGCACCAGTTAAGGCGGTACGTGACGCGCGGACTGTTGGCGCCTCGCGATAGCCTCAACACATTTTGACACAACCCCTACACGCTACACGGACTTTGCGATATCCTAAGGTTTTTAAGACTGCGCCTCGACTTGCCCGGGGATGCAGGCCGGTAACTTTTTAGGCATTAAACTTTAACCCAAAACCAGAACAGAAGAAACAGAATACCAAGCATTCTGTTAAGGCTCGTAGCCTAGTGGCGAGGGGACTGGCCTAGCGTACCAGCGGCCTGGGTTCAATACCGACATGCACCACTGTCTTTCTCTTTCCGAGTTCGATAAGTGCGTCACGAATGCGAGCTGCTTTATGGTTCGGAATCCATGTAAAACTGTAGGTCCCCTTCCCCTACTAGGTGGTAGGGTTTAAGCCCGCCCGGGTTGTTACCATCGCATTGGATGAAAAGATGGTCGAAGCGGCAATGAAAAATTGTCCGTGTTTTCCATCCAGTTCAATGTAGCCGTGCTCATAAAGGGAAGGTCCTGGCATGGCACCTAATTCCTTCGGGAATGTGGTGTATTGGGCAAATATCATAACGGTAGTTGTGTGGTATTAGCCATACATGTCCAGGCCCCATCGCATTGGATGAAAAGATGGTCGAAGCGGCAATGAAAAATTGTCCGTGTTTTCCATCCAGTTCAATGTAGCCGTGCTCATAAAGGGAAGGTCCTGGCATGGCACCAAATTCCTTCAGGAATGTGGTGTATTGGGGTAATATCATAACGGTAGTTGTGTGGTATTAGCCATCCATGTCAGGTCGCATAAAAAAAATAAGTAATGTCATCATGCAAATAAATTGTTATCTGCAATTATTTTCTATTTCATTATTATAGTTTCTTACATTTTACCAAAACAATTAAGTCATTTATAAATCTACAGTTACTCCTGTTAGAACATAAGTACTAACGTCTTATTTTGTTATGTTTTTGTAATTGCTGTGCACTCATCCGAGAGGGACACTGTCTTAATTTAAGTTACTGGGATTGTTATACCAATTCCTTTAAATTTGTCTACGATGGATGCAATTTCTTATATTGAGAACATGGACGTTTTCATTCTAACTATATGACGGGATCCTTGATTCCACAGCATACAGATTATGAATATACGAACAAAGTAAAAATCATTAATTTAAACAACTTTGAGGCTAAAAATCAATGCGAGGTTGCAATTATGTATATCATTATACTAAAGCTGCAACAAACAATACAACACCTGGCGACTATCTATCTGAGTGTATGTCTGTCCGTCTGCAAGTTTTTTTACCCTCTTATACCATAAGAACCACTTAACCAATGATGTGGTCTGTATTTACGCGAAGCTTGATCCTTTGTAGGTTTCTTACTATCACGCTAAATTACCTACTGGGTGAGCACTGAAATTGAATATGAGAGAATTCGGGGAAAACCTAACTGCGTCTCGCCTGAGTTTATCGTGGCACCTACTCGTATATTGTATATAAGATATTTTTGGATAAGCAACAGAAACTTCTTCTTTATTAGAGAATCCTTATTGAACAAATAAACATTTTGAATGCTTGAATTTTCGATTTAGGTTATCAGGATTTTTTTCTTCCATTAATAAAGTAAGAACCTCCTATTTCCCGCTTTTTAAGCCTTTATCAAAACACTAAGCAAATTTTCACGGCTCCTGTGAAAGCCACGGACAAATCATAGCGAAAAAACCACTCAAACGCAGTCATAAAGTAGTTTATCTTTCCAAGAACACCGAACATCCGAAATGATATCATATACATGTTTATTCCTTTTTTACCCCTAAAACCAGCACGCGAATTCTTGCGCTTATTAGTTTACATACGGAATATACACATATGTTTACATACATTTTCACCGTGGTTCGACATTATATTATACTCTCCTAAATTCTCACTGGTCAATCGCATTGCTTATGGATATGTAATTTTTCGTTAGCGCTGAATCCGGTAACACATGGAAATGTTTCATTTCGAGCAGCGCAGCTCCACCCGGAATGGTGGCGCTGAGTTCGATTACTAGAATACAAAGCGATGTCAAAGTGAATTCCTTTCCTGAGAACACCTCCGATTCATCAACAGGGAATTCCCAGAATTGGCCTACGGCACCCAAAATGCGACGTACTAAAGACTCATATCCCGCTGCAATCTCAGCGTCTCGTCTGAGGCAGATCTCTCGCGACATAAAATGTGGCCATTTAAATAAATGAGAACGAAACTCACGAGAGCACAATAGCGTAATTACATGCGCGGAAATATTATATTACATTACGGGGCAAGAGTGGAACGGGGATATTCTTTCGTATTCAAGTGGCTGGGGAAGGGGTTTCCACTTTCGCATGTCTCTTTTGAGGTACAGCACTTAGTTAGGGTTATTCTTTTTTATTTTTATATTACATATTCAGTTATATACTAAATTGTACATACTGTTGGTTCAATATTGCTCTTGTTAGTTCTATACCACTGGCTCTTTCTGTGCGTGTCATAGGAGGTGACTGAGCGATTTTCCCGGCTATAATAGATATTCTTTGGATTTGTCGTTCGTGCGGTTCGGGTTCTGGGTTAAACTTTGGTCCCCTCTCTTACTTACTAGGTGGCTAGGTTAATACCGCCCGGGTTGGTAACTATCTCATTGAATGAACGATGGTCGAAGTGGAAATGAAAATTGTGCGGGTTCTCCTTTTAGTTCAATTTAGACGTGCTATATAAGAAAGGTCCTGGCATGGAATCTAGATTCTACGTGGTACGTTGGGCCAATATAATTCCAGCAGGTGTGTTTTACACATACATTTCTAGTTAAAAAAAGTATGTGCAATTTTTTTACGATTTGGTTTTCCTTAAAATACTAAGGGCAGATTTTTATATCCTCAAATAGGTCTGATCGCACAAATTTACGTTTTTTGATGAGGCGGATATTCATTTCCGGAGAATTATATCTTCTATCACAATTATTTGTTATTTTACTAATAAAAATACTAAGGGCCGATTTTTTTATTCTCAGATAGTACTTAACGGTCTGATAACAAAATTTACTTTTGCCAAAAGATGTATAGTAACTACCGGAAGATTTTATCTTCAATCACTATTTTATTATAATTATATTTATGTTGTAATTTTTCTAATTAAAATATGGGCTTACTAAAATGGATGGATAAGTAGCAGCGTAAATGAATCCGTCGAATGGTTATCTGATAATCAGACTGTTAAAAAGTCAGCCCTAAATTAGCTGAAATAATGAAAAAGATAATATCATAAAATTCTATTTAATTTTCTTGTTACGTAGATTATTATTATTATTATTGTTATTGTCTCGATACACTAGCAGCTTAAAGCTGATGCGTGTACATCTGAGTTGGTAACTGGGGGTGCACTTGTTTTTTTTTTTTTTATTCCTATAAAAAGTCTAAAGTTTATGATTTTTTGTATAAGTGTCAAGTCTGTTTTTAAAGCTGTTCACTGAAGCGGCACTAATCACTTCCTCCGGGAGCTTGTTCCACGACTCAACCACACGATTGGTTATAAAGTGTTTCCTCCGGTTTGAATTGCTTGAGGTTCGGTTCAGTTTTAGTGAGTGTCCACGTAGGTGATCATTGGTATTCATTGTGTACATCAGTTTGAGATCTGCCACATCATAGAGTTCTGATTAAAAATACTTTGAATTTTATATTCGAGTTTGAACCTATCAACTACATATGTTGAATAATTATGGGTTTTTATCATGACTTAAATATTTCGTTTTAAGTGGTGCTCATAATTCATCTTCATTTGTTTTCAAACTTACTCCAGAGAGTCAACGTCAGGACACGGCTTTAGAGAACATAAAACTGTAACTACACGTCACAGTCTTGGGTCTCCCCAGTGGGGTAATGTCGGGTCTTGTCGGCGGCGGCTGTTGGGGTATTTGAAAGGCGGAAGCTTTAAAGCTTTTGTTGAAAAATATTTTGAATGAAACTCTTTGTAGTCGGCTGACAGCGATGCCACTGAAATACGAGGGTGCCGCGGTGATAAAGCTACTTCGTTCTCGGCACTGAAATGTTAAGCTGAGCTTATGAAATCTAGTGGATGATGTCTGTTGGAGAATCTGTTCCACTTGGTATCTTTTCACTTTAAGGAAATTTCTGTCGAAATTATGAACTTTCATATTTCAGAGGTTAATTGAAATGAAAGATACTTCATTTTGAAATACAAATTATGCGTACTTACAAGTATTACATAATGAGTTTCAAATCATATTTAACATACGTAGCTGTTTTCCCTTGTTGGACGTTATGCATTTTGATTGTTGAAAGTCTTTGAAATAGATCTGTTATAGCTATCGGAACATTACGGTCCCCATACAAACGTAGTTAACATATCATTTGAAAAATATTGTTCCAATTAACTTAACATTTGCTGTCTGATATCAGGCCACTAATATCGATGTCTGCACGTTTTGCTTTGTCGCCAACCAGACAGACAGACAGAGAAAATAAAGTTTACTCTCTTTTGCCAATTTAACTCGTTTTTTTTTTAACCAAGAACTTGCAGACACAGATATTAATTACCTGAAATTAGATACCAAACATCAAATAAATCGGATAAGTGGTTTTCAAATTATTAGTAAACTAAATTTGTATGGGGAGAGTATTTTATGATCCTTACGGACTCACCTTTTTATGTTAATGAACATGCATAGCTAATACCTCGCCTACTGTCATGATACCATCCCAATAAACTGCATTCCTGAAGGAATTAGGGGTCATGCGAAGACCATCCCTTAATTGGTACTAGGGCGGCTATATTGTACAAAATTAAAAATACGGACAATCTTTCATTGCAACTTTGACCATCTTTATGCGATAATACAGACCCGGGGGAGCTTAACTCTACCACCCAGTTGGGGAAGAGGACCTGCTGTCTTACATGGATTCCGAACCATGAAACAGCTCGAATTCGTGACAACCTGTACTTATCCAACACAGAAAGAGAAAGAAAGTGGTGCCTGGACGGGGACGAGATCGATCTCACGACCTCTGGCATGGAAGGAAGTTCCCCGCGTTCCTGATCTACGTTGGATTGCATAAAATAAAATAAGTCTCTGTGTAAAGATCTTAGTTGTTACATGATTTAGGAACTTTGCAAAGTTTATTACCAGAGAGGATGGCAGTATGTGAGATATGTTCAAACTTCTACTTTTTCTTCTGCAAGTTGAGCCTGAGATGAAAATTTCACATTAACCCGGGACCCACGCCACTAGACACGAGATCTTGGAGCGCGACGCTCGGCTCTTGAAATAAATCATTTTTGTAGGTACTTTAAGCGTGCAACCTTCTTGAATTATGCTGCCAACATAAATTATGTATACTCAAGTCATGGTTAATTGCGATAATTGAAATATTTGTATCGAATTCACTACTTAACTTAATTTCATAATTTTTAAATTGTTTTATATATTTGTCGCTGTTTTATTTTCTAAGCTACCACGACCGCTGTTGTCAAAAATCTAACAAAAACCAAATAGATTATAGATCTTGATTAAATAAGCTATGTTTGGTGACTAATCTTTTTGAGATGTTGTAGCGGCATGCTTTGTAAGCATACCGCACACACAAGTGTATAGGTGTTTCCACCCGCCTCAGTCCACGCGCACTGCGACGCGCGCCCGCATTTATTCAGTGAATAGACGCCCTTCTACCAGTACGCACGCGTTTCACTCCGGCCTAGCGAGCCGTCACCTCATCCCGCTAAAGTGGTGATCCCAAATGAAGTAACACGTAAGCCTTCCGTCGCCTCCGCCGCATGACATTGCTGCTTGCGAGCGGAGGCACCGCAGCTGTTTGTCCCGCTTCGATGCTGAAGAAAACGAGGAAGTATCGCGTGTGCCGCCGCCTGAGATGACGTCTATCCGGGGGCGACACCACGGCTCTTCGCTCCGTCGCCAGCGCTGATGTCTGCGCTTCAGCAACACCGGCGCCTGTGGTCCTATGTAGATGTAAGAACACACCCAATAGGATTCATGGTGTATACAGCAACGTGCTGTTTCCCGTCGGGGCCGTCGCTGCCCCCCTGTCGTGGCTGTAGACGCCACCATGTCGCTGTTCCTGTCGTCGTGGCCGTAGCCGCCACCGAGACATGGTTCCCTGTCGTGGCCGTAGCCGCCACCGTGTCACTGTTCCTGTCGTCGTGGCCGTAGCCGCCATCGAGACACCGTTCCTGTCGTGGCCGTAGCCGCCACCGTGTCGCCGTTCCTGTCGTCGTGGCCGTAGCAGTCACCGAGACACCGTTCCTGGCGTGGCCGTAGCCGCCACGTGTCACCGTCCCCGTTGCGGACCTTGCCGACTTCATGTCGCCGTTCTTGTTGTGGCCGTAGCTGCCACCGTGTCATAGTGCAGTGCAGAGAACCCATTTCAAATCTGCGCTCAAGGTAGATTGTAATGACGTGGTTCAGGTGTGAGACACGCTTGCAAGTGATTGTGATCACTTAGTTAGAATAAGAAACGTAATAATACTGTGTATCCATAATCTCGTGAAACTTCAATGTGTAATTTTAAAATGTGTTAACCCAGATATTTTATTAAAAGTTTCACGACTTGAAGTACCCTTCTCAGTAATTGCACCATAGCAACGCAAAGTTGCATATTGCAAATATCATAGGTACCTATCAGCTCGACGAAAATTAACTCGTAATGAACTTGTGAACAATGTTAAATCGCAGCGTAGCATTTCAGCTGACAAACATGTTGTCAATACGTAGGTATGTCGATTGACCATCAGCATTTCTTCAACGTCGAATGGACGAAGAATTGTATTACAAACGCAATCAATGACCAGCAAATGTTTTTTAGGTCATGCAGTTTTATGTACACTTGCAATCATTTATTTCGTTACACTTTAGAATGTTTTATTATTTTGCATTTGATGTTTGTATTCCTCTGTAATTATTCAATGTGTGAACGTGTTTAAACTATATTAAAGTAATTTAAATAAAGTTTTTCTAAAAGGGGGAATTATGTAGCGGCATGCTTTGTAAGCATACCGCACACACAAGTGTATAGGTGTTTCCACCCGCCTCAGTCCACGCGCACTGCGACGCGCGCCCGCATTTATTCAGTGAATAGACGCCCTTCTACCAGTACGCACGCGTTTCACTCCGGCCTAGCGAGCCGTCACCTCATCCCGCTAAAATGTTCTTACTTTATCATTGCGTAATCGTTATTGTATCAAACGCGCGAATAATTCTAACTTTCGGACATTATAACTTTAACTTTAGAAACCAAACACAATTTACAATGCCAACGGTTATCAGACATCTAGTTCGATCAAATAAAGCTGTTTTGAGCAAAATTTGGGATCTCTGAAAAGAAAAATGGGCGTGATCTTCTTTCCCCGTTTGTATGGACAGTAGAGCGGGAAGGTAGGCCACCTTATGAGATCCTGGCGTCACGGTGTCATATTCATCAATAAAATGATTTTAATAAAAGAAATATATATTTTTAGATGGTTTATGCACCGCCTGCTGCTATATTTATTAGCCTTGCACTACAGTGCATTTCTAAAGCAACTACGTAGCTACCATGCTGGGTGATTCCATTGATTAAAAATACTTTTTAATATTTTTAATCTATCGTGATTCTCTCGAAATATACGCATATATAATAAATATTGGTTATAATAAACAATTTTATTTAAAATAAGAAAAAAATCCAAAACAGTATCTGGCTTCTGTTGCTGATAAAAACGATGACTTATATTTCAAATCAAAAGGACTTGAGCAATGGCAAACTCGATCCCTATTTACATTTTTCCATTACCCAGTTCAAAGGAATAGCGTAAAGATGGCAGCTCCTTTCGAGACAAGTGCCCTCGACATATTTTCTGTCGCCTGCGCCGCGCCCCCCTCCCGCACCCCGCCCCGCGCCCCGCGAGCGTCGCACCAGGCGACGCCTTTCCGAGCTCCCTCGCCGCCACAATAAGTGGCCTGGCCTCATTTTGATGCAGTTTGAAAAGCTTGTTTGATTGACTTTCTGATGCTCTTGCACGAGCTCGGCCGCCGAGCTTGTCAGCATGTTATGCAGCTTGTCTCGGATGGAGACAGCATGACGAGTGGTGATGTCACTTTGTGCGATTGACAATAAACTACTCAGGAATAGAGGATAATAATCGTATCATTTTGAAGTAGAAGCAAGAATCGGAATATATACTTCCCCTCAATTTTTGCGTAACTTCTATTGCCGTAACTTCGGGATATTATCCATGAATTCCTTACGGAGTGCGGCGTATATGTCCAGTTACATAAAAAACTATCCCATTTTGCAAAATTTTGGGTTAAAGAAGGTTTATTTATCAAACATACATAACATACGATATGGTAGGCAGTATTAGATGATGAGCGCCATGTGATACAATCAGGGCATACTTCATTCGCTTCTGTAACTCATATGCACCTCTTTATAGATGCTCTTCCATTATGGGAGCTACGAATTTAACCCTTTTAAGCACATGACATATCTTGTCATGACAATTTTTCGGTCATCCGACAATGCCAGTTCCTGACAATTAAGCTCGGATGGTTTTTGCTTGGTCATTCTTTCATCACTTATTCGTTTTACATGCCCGAACCAGTCTTTTTCATCTTTGTCACGACATTTTCTTTAAGATTACAATTATCTATTTTCACGCTATTTCATATCTTGTCTTGTAACAGCATTCCGTACAGTTCTTTACTGTTATTTTAAATATTTTTATCGAGTTAGTTGCCGATCTATTGCTGTTGGGATAGGATCTTATAAAATTATTTGATCCTTTTTAGTTTGATCTGCTCTAAAAACGTGTTTTTTTAGTTTGTTTTTAAACATTTTTTTTTAATTAAAATCCGACATCATTTAGGGGTAGCGAAACGTTAGGGCCTGGAAGACGATTTCGCGATTTTAAATGGCAGTTGCCGTGCAAAATTGTGCCTTGGCCAATGGACAAAGAATGCATTTCTTAAAATTTTTAAATCTTAGATTTTCAGTGACTTCACGACGGCCTTAAGCGCTGGTTGTTGGCTAATGAAATACGATGCGTTGGGACCGAAATGCAAACGAAGCGCTCTGCAACATTGTGCGTCCATTTCATTTGAAGAGGCGTCTAGTTGTTTAGCTTGAACACATCTTCCTTCATTTTGTTTGTCCTTCATTCCTATTATACCAATATATACCTATTAAACTTCTCAAACACCCAAAGGTCGGCTGGAAGAAATCTCTTCGAGGGATAAGCCCGCCTTTGCGCCCCACTTATGTTGTTTTTGCACTATATGTACTTTCTTTTGTAAATTGTTTTTTTTTTTTTTTGTGGCGTAATACAGAATTTTCAATCAATCAATCCTACCGTTGTGACCCACGACATCTCTCGTTTTATATTCTTCAAATCTTAGATGAAAAAGGAATGGATAGGGGACTAAACAAATTTTACGGTCCGTCAAAAGTAAGCTCAGTTAGCCGATATGCTCTCAGTCGGTGTCAGACGTCAGTGATTAATTCAGTTGGGCGAGATTTCAAAGTATCAACAAAATGTCGTCTTGTGTTGTTGAAAAATATGGAAATAACGCCATAAAGGACAACAAGAGCAATGGAATCACATTCCACGTATAAGTGCAAGCATATTCAGTATATTTTTAGTTTAGTTGACCTGAAACCTTTTATGTGTTGTAAAGGCGCAAACAGGGTTGGCACAAGCAAACTTAAATTGTCAGTTCGATTTTTATTTTTGTTTTCATTTCAGTATTACATATTGAACTAATTTTTATTTTAAAAACAAGTAGGGCTGCCAAAAAACAATAGTCTACGTACTGTTTATTATTTTTTATAATGTCGTTTAGGATGTTTGTATAATATGTCTTAGTTCTGAGGCTGTGATAAAAAGGTACATCCTTGAATATGGTCAAAATTTTACATGTGACAGACAGCTCGTATCCATAAAGATTAAAATTCTCAAGTCGTTTCTTGGCTCAAATGTCCTTTTGTCATTGAATGAGTATTCATTCCTTCAACCTGCTACATTTAATCATAGACTCCATCATCTTAGGGCTATTATCGAAAAATATGTAAATGTAAAACTTTATCATATACATAAAACCAATCCGGGGATTAAAGCCGCCACAAAAGGACAAAAGCGTAATAAACTGAACTTATTTGAAGGAAATAAAAAAATAATTAAAAAGAAAGAACTTAGTGGTTTATCAAAATACCATCACACATTTACGGCGAACGGCAATAATCATCAACAGGTTTTACATAACACTGTACTGACTATTATTTGGACTATTTTTTAGCATCTATAACGCATTGAACGAAATGTTTAAATGCATAAAATGCAAACATGGACAATTCAAGAATAATCAATATTATTTGTTTTGCAATGTTTGACCCATACTTGCAATACATTAATGATTCCCTCTTTGTGTTTATTTTATTTTATGATTTCAATATTTACAAATTGTGTATATTCGACTTTATTAATTTATCCTTAATATCGATGATTTTTACTCAGAATAACGATGGTTTAATGAATGATTCCATCAATATTTTTTTCATTTTCCCGCTTGCAAATTCGCGAAAAGATTATTTGATGCCTTGTTAACTATACAATCATGGTACTACTTGTTCTGACCACTATCACTAAATAGGAACCTTAATATTTTAATGCACAATACAATATATTGTTATTTATTTTCGTGATCATTTTTGGCAACCCTGCCGTTTTCACTCTCATTTTTCATTTAGTTTTGATGCGCCATTCTGCTCAAAGGGCTTAGGATGCGCGCATCGTTGATGTGTCATGATGGATTAGGATGAATTTTGCACTATATCTACGACCAGATGTCACAAATGTCACCATCTCTTTTTCTCACGCTATAACTAATTCAATTTAAGGAAATTTTCGTCTCATTTCATTCTTCCGCGATTAGATGAATCTATTTGTCACTTTTTCGCATGATGCATTTCCTGATACCTTTGTCCTGCTCTTTTACCCTTTGCGTATTAGAGTTTGGTGTGCATGTAAAAGTATAGGTGTGTGAGTTTTTTTAAAAATAGGAATGCTTTTGAACTATCATCAGTATGGAGGTACCGTATCCATTCTTTTTCATCTAAGATTGATTGTCGAGATTGTCTTGAATGTGAGAAAGTTCTTCGAGGACGAAAAGGAAAGAAATGGGCTATATTTAAAAACTGCACCGAGCGCGCCTTCGCCGTCACAGGCATGTGTTGCCATTGCAACAATTCAAGCTACCCACTAATTATTTCCTCTAGGCTAAGTTTATTTCAGAGTTAGGTTGTAAACATGTTTTTTTATTATTATTATTTTATTAAAAAGTATTTTATTTCCTTTGGTAACCATAGGACGACAGTGGTGCCCCCAGCCGGGCGGAAAATGATCTATGTGGGACTATATGAGTTCTGTGAAACGTTTTCGTGCTGCTCATAGTCATTGCTGCGTCCAGTGGGAATAGCGTCTCCCCATTCAGGTGTCCCAAAAGTCCACGTCATAACTTAGAGTGTTGATAGGCCAGCTTAGAACTGACCAGAATATCACAATATGCCCTTGGTAAAAAAACGATAGTTTTTAAAATAATGGCACTTTTATAAATGTTTTGAAAATCAATATCCTAATAAGTTTTTCGAGTACCACTGGTGCAAAATTCCATTATATCATAATTTTTTGTAACGTAACGCTGTATTTCCTTGCTTCTGATAACCGTCCAAAAATCGTAATCCTTAAAAATATTTTGTCTGATTTATAGTAACTTATATTTAAAAAAAGCCAAGTTCGACTCTTCCTACTGTAAAAAAAATACCCTGCAAACTATTTAAAAAAATGCTCTTTTTTTTAATAGTACGAAATTTCCTATATTTCACTTTAGAAAAAAAATATGGCCATTTTAGTGCAAAATTAGTTGGTTTTAAAATTATTTTAATATAGAATCTGAGGGACTTGTACTGACGCTATTCGACATATCATTAGTGACGGAGTGAGTAGATAATGACGCCGTTTGACAATGAGTTCGAGTGAGATAGGTAACTAACCCTAACGTCCAGACTTCATTCAACGCGATGGTATATTCTACTTTAGCATCGACTTGCACAAAGAACGAATGAAAAATTTAATTAAAAAAATAAAATAACAAAGGGACTTATAAAACTTTTAAATCATGTCTCTGAATTTCTTATCAGAGAAATATGAAGGAACTTAAAAAAACATGCACGGGAAGATATTCAGGGGGACTAATTTAATTATTATTAAGAACTGGAACCCATACAGAACGTTTTCACCGTAACTATTTCTTGCAAATTGTTTTTTAACGAAGTTTTACCAAATAGGCAATAGCGGATAAATCTAAACGAAGAAAGTTAAACATAATTTGACTTAACAATCTGTGCATCATTAAAAATTTTTTTAATAGATCTTGTATATGATATAATTGAAACACATATTTTATTTTGATTATCAGCTCTACACACGTGAACGTGAATCACTTTTAAACTACTACGGCTAAGCGTAGTTTTAAGTCACAGATTTCCATAAACTTATTTACATCTTGCCCATTAGTCAACACGATTCTTGGAAGGGAAATAACTTGCTTATTACTTTGAAATCATAATATTAGTGTTGCAGGAACAACGACTGTCAAATCATCATAAAAAAGATTAATAGCGAAAATATCCGTGATAATTGTGTCAATTACGTGAGCCGTTTGGAAGATTACACAGATTAAAAGACAGTAACGACAAAAAGTGTACATCCGTTTGTTTAGTTTATAGAAATGAATTTTAAGACAAGCAGTGGAATATGACGTCAAACAGACTAAATGACGCAGGCATATCAGGAAAAATAAAAAAAAATGGAATTAAGAGAAGTATTTCGGCACAAATGTTTGTAAATGTTTGTTACTAAAACGCAGCACAATATAATTTCAGGTTGACAGGTTGACATATTTTTGTTCATAATTATTTCTGAATGGCATCGAAAACAAGTTCATGTAAAGATAACTGCATAATCAAATAAGCACGAACGAATCACAATATAAAAAAAAACAACATTGAAAAAACTTACGCGTTGAGCTGACCCGAACTGTGATATGTAATAAGAAGCAGATAGCTCCGAGATAAGGATATGGAGACATGTTGGCCGTCCCGTTACGTAGCTGGCACTGGTCAAGTCGCGAGTCAAGGCAGGTCGGCCAACCGAGCCGGCAGCCTATACGAATATATTGCAGCCGCGCCACGGGGTATCACTAATAACTATAGTATATGCTCGTACGCACACTCGCACAAGAACCTCGGCTTAAGGTGGCCCAACCCGCTCATCTCCCCATACAAAAGGGGAAAGAAGATCACGCCCATATTTTTTGTCAGAGATCCAAAATTTTGCTCAAATAGCTTTATTTGATCGAACTAGATGTCTGATGACCATTGGCATTGTAAAATTATGTTTGGTTTATAAGTTATAAGGTCCGAAAGTTCGAATTTTTCGCGCGTTTTATACGATAACTTTGGAGGTGGATTACGCTATGATAAAGTAAGAACATCGTAAAAAGATTAGTCATCAGACATAGCTTATTTAATCAAGATTTATGATCTATTTGGTTTTTGGTAGATTTTTGACTACAGCGGTCGTGGTTTACTTTTAGCTATAAGTCGTTTTGAAATTAAAATTTTCGTAAATCTTACCAAATCATACACTATGCACATTGTCTTTTTTGTGGACATGTTGCATCTTCCTCATCACGGAGCCTGTCTGTTTCTTTGAAACAGAGAAGGTCCCAGAGCGCAACACCACGGTTTTGTACCGTGCCCGCGAATGAGTTAGGCCCGCCGGGTTGGGCCGCCTTAACGTGGTGGGAAGGAAACGTGTGGGAATCCCCTTCGCTGTTCTTCACGAATGTCCTCTCAGATTATCGAACGATTTGATGCGTTTAATGCAAAATACCGAAAAGTGAACGTATACAAAATTGCATTTGGCGGTTAAGGCCCCGGAATGACAAAATTCTTGGATTTCTTATAATATAACTACAGTTTCTTGGATTGAATGAATTAGCTAAAATCCTGAAATGACAAATACAATGACTGTGCCATTTTGTATTTATTGCGTATTTAATTTGTGGTTAAGCTGCAGCATCTATATAGAAATAATATTACCCGACTTTGAAAATAAGCAAAAACATTCAGGTTAGGACTTTGGAAAAATAGATATGTCATGATATTAGATACAAAATTGCCTACTACTTTATACTTTTTTTAATTTCCTTATAACAGACTAATACATTAGCCTAGTAACCTAGTACTAATTCATAAGTGCGATGAAAATGGGCATATTTTTAATAAAAGGTTTTATCGAGTCGGAATTGCAGATTGCTACAGTTTTCTTTGACGAAGAATCATCCCTGCTAACCAAAATGATGATGTCAGTACTTACCTGAGTGTAACATCATGTGACATGTGACTTCTTCTCTGATCTTAAATGATAATTTTAAAACCTCTTTGAGTAAGAATGTATTTCTAAGCATATTCTACGTCGTGTCGTCGATCATATTCAATAATAATATTTTGAGCTACAAAAAAAAACCGGCCAAGTGCGAGTCGAACTCGCACACAATTATACAAGATTTGCCCTTAGATGAAAAAGAAATGGATAGGGGACTAAACAAATTTTACGGTCCGTCAAAAGTAAGCTCAGTCAGCCGATATGCTCTCAGTCGGTGTCAGACGTCAGTGATGAATTCAGTTGGGCGAGATTTCAAAGTATCAACAAAATGTCGTCTTGTGTTGTTGAAAAATATGGAAATAACGCCATAAAGGACAACAAGAGCAATGGAATCACATTCCACGTATAAGTGCAAGCATATTCAGTATATTTTTAGTTTAGTTGACCTGAAACCTTTTATGTGTTGTAAAGGCGCAAACAGGGTTGGCACAAGCAAACTTAAATTGTCAGTTCGATTTTTATTTTTGTTTTCATTTCAGTATTATATATTGAACTAAATTTTATTTTAAAAACAAGTAGGGCTGCCAAAAAACAATAGTCTACGTACTGCTTATTATTTTTTATAATGTGGTTTAGGATGTTTGAAAAATATGTCTTAGTTCTGAGGCAGTGATAAAAAGGTACATCCTTGAAAATGGTCAAAATTTTACATGTGACAGACAGTTCGTTTCCATAAAGATTAAAATTCTCAAGTCGTTTCTTGGCTCAAATGTCCTTTTGTCATTGAATGAGTATTCATTTCTTCAACCTGCTACATTCAATCATAGACTCCATCTTCTTAGGGCTATTATCGAAAAATATGTAAATGTAAAACTTTATCATATACATAAAACCAATCCGGGGATTGAAGCCGCCACAAAAGGACGAAAGCGTAATAAACTGAACCTATTTGAAGGAAATAAAAAAAAATTTAAAAAGAAAGAACTTAGTGGTTTATCAAAATACCATCACACATTTACGGCGAACGGCAATAATCATCAACAGGTTTTACATAACACTGTACTGACTATTATTTGGACTATTTTTTAGCATCTAAAACGCATTGAACGAAATTTTTAAATGCATAAAATGCAAACATGGACAATTACAGAATAATCAATATTATTTGTTTTGCAATGTTTGACCCATACTTGCAATACATTAATGATTTCCTCTTTGTGTTTATTTTATTTTATGATTTCAATATTTACAAATTGTGTATATTCGACTTTATTAATTTATCCTTAATATCGATGATTTTTACTCAGAATAACGATGGTTTAATGAATGATTCCATTAATATTTTTTTCATTTTCCCGCTTGCAAATTCGCGAAAAGATTATTTGATGCCTTGTTAACTATACAATCATGGTACTACTTGTTCTGACCACTATCACTAAATAGGAACCTTAATATTTTAATGCACAATACAATATGTTGTTATTTATTTTCGTGATCATTTTTGGCAACCCTGCCGTTTTCACTTTCATTTTTCATTTAGTTTTGACGCGCCATTCTGCTCAAAGGGCTTAGGATGCGCGCATCGTTGATGTGTCATAATGGATTAGGATGAATTTTGCACTATATCTACGACCAGATGTCACAAATGTCACCATCCCTTTTCTCACGCTATAACTAATTCAATTTAAGGAAATTGTTGTCTCATTTCATTCTTCCGCGATTAGATGAATCTATTTGTCACTTTTTCGCATGATGCATTTCCTTATACCTTTGTCCTGCTCTTTTACCCTTTACGTATTAGAGTTTGGTGTGCATGTAAAAGTATAGGTGTGTGAGTTTTTTTTTAAATAGGAACGCTTTTGGACTATCATCAGTATGGAGGTACCGTATCCATTCTTTTTCATCTAAGCTTCAAATCTGTTTATAAATCCGGTACGTTTACCTTCCATATAATCTCCTTATAATCCCTAATAAATATGTCCTTATAATCTCATCATGAGTAATTATAACATTACTGCTTGTAATTACCTAATCCACTGATATACCCTCGCTAATGCATAAATAGGTCACCCGTCCAACATTTATTCCACTCTAGCCAACTCAGCTCCTCTTAGGCTAATATAACGAGGCTCAGGTGAGACTCAAAGGGTATTCACGGCCGCTGGACATTATTTATCGGGCATGAAATTAAGGGAGCTACTTGTGTTGGGAATCAAATCGGAAAAGGCTCTCGTCCGGTAATGAAATCATTGAATGTTTCTTCTTTTCATAACATTTTAGGCCAAAAAATATACTAATTGGATCTAATATTTCTCAAGTACTGTTTAAGCATGATACCGTCCAACTTCTTGGATGAATTGCGATGAGCCTGATAACAGTGTCGTTTTAAAGTATTTGCTGAATAAAACATATTTTCCAAAAGCCGCCATTATTTTTTTTACACTTTTTTTCTTAAACTATTTATTTCTGATAAAAAACTATACGTCTAACCCATCTTGGGTCAAAGTCTGCTTGCTCCATGGAGGTTCTCACCTCCATGACTTGCTCAGATTTCTTTGTGATCTATGTAATAGAAAATGTTTCGTGTCTATTTCGACAAGTTGTCATCCGATGACATTTCATGTCATCGGACCCTTAGATGAAAAAGAATGGATACGGTACCTCCATACTGATGATAGTTCAAAAGCGTTCCTATTTTTAAAAAAACTCACACACCTTTACTTTTACATGCACACCAAACTCTAATACGTAAAGGGTAAAAGAGCAGGACAAAGGTATAAGGAAATGCATCATGCGAAAAAGTGACAAATAGATTCATCTAATCGCGGAAGAATGAAATGAGACAACAATTTCCTTAAATTGAATTAGTTATAGCGTGAGAAAAAGGGATGGTGACATTTGTGACATATGGTCGTAGATATAGTGCAAAATTCATCCTAATCCATCATGACACATCAACGATGCGCGCATCCTAAGCCCTTTGAGCAGAATGGCGCGTCAAAACTAAATGAAAAATTAAAGTGAAAACGGCAGGGTTGCCAAAAATGATCACGAAAATAAATAACAATATATTGTATTGTGCATTAAAATATTAAGGTTCCTATTTAGTGATAGTGGTCAGAACAAGTAGTACCATGATTGTATAGTTAACAAGGCATCAAATAATCTTTTCGCGAATTTGCAAGCGGGAAAATGAAAAAAATATTAATGGAATCATTCATTAAGCCATCGTTATTCTGAGTAAAAATCATCGATATTAAGGATAAATTAATAAAGTCGAATATACACAATTTGTAAATATTGAAATCATAAAATAAAATAAACACAAAGAGGAAATCATTAATGTATTGCAAGTATGGGTCAAACATTGCAAAACAAATAATATTGATTATTCTTGAATTGTCCATGTTTGCATTTTATGCATTTAAACATTTCGTTCAATGCGTTTTAGATGCTAAACAATAGTCCAAATAATAGTCAGTACAGTGTTATGTAAAACCTGTTGATGATTATTGCCGTTCGCCGTAAATGTGTGATGGTATTTTGATAAACCACTAAGTTCTTTCTTTTTAATTTTTTTTTATTTCCTTCAAATAGGTTCAGTTTATTACGCTTTTGTGGCGGCTTTAATCCCCGGATTGGTTTTATGTATATGATAAAGTTTTACATTTACTTATTTTTCGATAATAGCCCTAAGAAGATGGAGTCTATGATTAAATGTAGCAGGTTGAAGGAATGAATACTCATTCAATGACAAAAGGACATTTGAGCCAAGAAACGACTTGAGAATTTTAATCTTTATGGAAACGAGCTGTCTGTCACATGTAAAATTTTGACCATTTTCAAGGATGTACCTTTTTATCACAGCCTCAGAACTAAGACATATTATACAAACATCCTAAACGACATTATAAAAAATAATAAACAGTACGTAGACTATTGTTTTTTTGGCAGCCCTACTTGTTTTTAAAATAAAATTTAGTTCAATATATAAGGTGAGTTTAAAATAATCTACAAGCCTTATAGGGTTGATTCAGTATCTGATATAGAACAACTTTTGCTAATAATGTAGGTATGTAATTTTTTTTGTTCCATTTTAATTTTTGAGAAATTTATGCATTACATTCTTCCCAGTATTGTCAACAACTTTTGCGAAGAAACTATGTACCTATCGGTAATGGTTTCAAAGAAAATAAATTATTAAAGTGCACTAACTCTTCAAACTGCCTATTTGAAAAATAGGTTCCGCGCCGCGCCGGACGGCGGCGCGGGGCGGCGCGCGGCGGCAGAGTCTATTTTACCTACCCGAATAGTTTTGCCTCCTTCCCACGCTGACGTACGTCGCGCCGGGCTATGGATTTGGTCGGCGCGGCTGTAATGTAGGTATGTACACAAGCATGCATGTCCTTTTTCGCCCGATCGGCACTCGCTTCACTTAAATTCACTCACGTGTCACGGGTCCGATGCGCGTCATGGACCTTGACATACTAATTGCTTTCAAAACGAAAACAAACGTCCTTCAGTGAGAGGGGCGGCGGTGGCGGCGGGGGAGATGGGGTGGCGGGGCTTCTGTCTGCGCACGCGGCGGCGGCGGCGGCGGAGGCGGCGGAGAATTGTCTTGTGTCAGTGGGTCACGGTCGGGTCAATGCCCCGTGGTTGACCTATATTTTTAATTAGGTAGTTGAAGAGTTAGTGCACTTTAATAAATTATTTTCTTGGAAACCATTACAGATAGGTGCATAGTTTCTTCGCAAAAGTTGTTTAAAATACTGGGAAGAACATACTGTTTAAATTTCTCAAAAATTAAAATGGAACAAAAAAAATTACATACCTCGATTCTTAGCAAAAGTTGTTCTATATCAGATACTGAATCAACCCTATAAGGCTTGTAGATTATTTTAAACTCACCTTATATAATACTGAAATGAAAACAAAAATAAAAATCGAACTGACAATTTAAGTTTGCTTGTGCCAACCCTGTTTGCGCCTTTACAACACATAAAAGGTTTCAGGTCAACTAAACTAAAAATATACTGAATATGCTTGCACTTATACGTGGAATGTGATTCCATTGCTCTTGTTGTCCTTTATGGCGTTATTTCCATATTTTTCAACAACACAAGACGACATTTTGTTGATACTTTGAAATCTCGCCCAACTGAATTCATCACTGACGTCTGACACCGACTGAGAGCATATCGGCTGATTGAGCTTACTTTTGACGGACCGTAAAATTTGTTTAGTCCCCTATCCATTCCTTTTTCATCTAAGATCGGTCCAAGATTACCAGTAAAGATCGAAGCACACATTGAGTAAAATAAAAAACGAACGGACTTATTTCAACGATTAGATGAATCCTTTTTTGGGTTTCTGTAAGGTTTGTGTAGTATTTATTCTACTCAAAATCAGGGTATTTATCGAGATCAATTTAATGACCCTAAAATCTAGGATTCCACACATTTTATTACAAGGCTTCTGTAACAACCATCCAGTTGTCAGTAGCTGGAATCCACTCACTTCCCATCAATTACTTAAATGTGCCTATAATGTTTAATTGTTGTTGGATTAAGGCTGAATTCTCATAGCCTTAATTCAACCTACAACCAGGAGAACTCAGCAAAGGGGTTCCCTCAGCCAACTTTCAACATCACTGCCTCCATCATCAGGTCCTAGGCTATTTATTTCTATGGCTACCTACCAGTTCCATCATCAGAACTCGCATACCTTACAGGACAATAAAAATCAAACAAACAAAACAAATTAGTTAAATCGTTTCTATTTAAATTTATTTAATTATTTGACCAATATGGAATATGACTTCTCATTGCTATCCTTTTATAAATATTTTATTCTATTAACCCGATTTCACTATTAAATGAAAAGGCATTTTAAAATTCATTTAACGATGTTTACGACTGTATATTTGTAACTGACTATATCAACAGTGTTGTGACATCTTTTCGTAGCTCATGCGTATTTACTGGTAAAATTGTGTCCTCGATTCGGATAGACCTCCCTAAGTGTGTATGACGTCTTGAGATTCCAGTGACTCCTCCCGCTATATGTGTGGGGACGAGTTTCTGAAATCTGCCGCCTGTCTTCGATCGACGTGGATTTTTATTCCCTCAGGTTTCCTTTGTTTTGACGAAACCAATTGGATGCACGAACTGAACTGATTTCTGATATTTGAATTGACAGCAAATTTTAATGGTATCTAGACGATTTTACATTATTTTTTAAAGCCCTGACACGATCAAAATCGTATTTATTATTATTTATAGAAGTCCTGGCGTTTGCACATGCCGCTGTTAACATAAAAAAAACATGTTTTAAATCCTGTTCAATGCAGCTCTCTAAAGAAATGGTCCTGGTATTGCATTTAGTTCCTTCAGGAAAGCAGTGTGTTGGGCTAATATCATGGCAGTATTTAAGTGATTAATATTAGCCATCCATTTCCCGTTCCATGAAAAAAGGGATCTATCAAATATCAATAAACCATTTAACCGTTAACCCGTCAGAAAGTTACGTCATCCACAATGAAACAATACAAGTAAACTGGGGTAATTCCGAACGCTTTTTACGATATTTTACTTCGGCGTCAAATTGTGCGTTATCCGTGATACTTTTCTTTGAAGGTTTTTTTTTTGTAAGGTAAGAATATTTTAATCTTTGTTAATAAAATAAATTAAAATGCGCCAGAAAGCAGAACCTTCTAATTCCGAACGTAAAAATCTAATTCCGAATGATGAGTGCCTAATTCCGAACGTACATATTATTTTCATAAAAAATCTAATAATTCTACTTTGGAAAAAAGGAATAGTTACCAAATAAATCTAGACATGTTATAATTCACATAACTGGTCATTTTTACCACGATTTCCATAAGAAAACGATATTTCCTCTCTGTGTTCAAACACCACATTTAAGGCGCCGCTCTCCTAAAATGTAATATATTATAGTAGCATTTTCGGTATTTTTAAATTCACAATGAATCCAATCTGGCTTATCAATCTATTTTATTGCTTTATTTTTTTTTACGTAACGCATTTGCTACATCATCTTTAGTATACTGTTTTCTTCGAATCGGTGCCTTGATTAACTGAAAAAAAAATTTTTAAATAAAGTTTGTACGATGCTTGCCTATTTGACTTTAACATGCCTTATGGTCCAAAACGTCCATAAACGTCGAGTTTTATGCTACCCTGTGCCAATATTTAAGAAAAAAATCAGATTACCTGTTCGTCTCTTTAGATTTTCACTTTTGTTTGACATATTATTTTATTTTTACGGATAAACAGTCCTCAGCTAAATCATTTAGCTCAACGTTTCGAATGGCATCCAAGAGATGGAAAAAGAAACAAAGGACGACAAAGAAAGCGATGGGACGATGATATCGCAAAGACAGCTGGAAAAATATGAACAAGAGCAGCTAAAGACAGAAGAGCATGGATCTCGATGGGGGAGGCCTATGCCCTGCAATGGGGAACTCAGTAAACTACTTCTTACAACATAAATAACATAACATACATATAAGGAACGAAACTGTAAACTGAGTAAATAAAAGGCTTTATTATTATTATTATTATTCGTCTACCACGCTGCGGACATCTTCTGGACGCGACTGTCGTCTGCTTTATCCATAGAGCGCTAGGAGTACTATCAGCGAATCCTGAAGATGTCCACGTCGTGGTGGAGCTAAGTAAGCTGAACACTGTTATCCGTAAATAAAAAATATTTTGTCAAAAAATAGTGAAAATCTAAAGAGACAAACAGGAGTTATGTAATTTTTTGTCGTTTAGAAGTTTATGTCTTATTCTTTTATTTTTTTTTATTTCAACCCCAATTTTCAAATAAAAAAGCACAATTTGAATTACGTAATATTGATAAAAAAAATCGTAACCAATAAAAAAAAAAGGAATCTTTGATTTGTGGTAAAGCTTACTTCCTTAGGTGTGATACAATTATCATTTATCAATTCGGTTTCAATTTAAATCCGAAGCGCTATTGATTCACGTCAACTCGCTTAAGCCGCGGTTTTGAATTTAAACTGAAACTAAATAGACAAATGAACATTTTTATTTTTACAATAAGCCGAACCACCATTTTATTTTTATTTTTTTATTTAACACTATAAATGCCAATTTTTTAAACAAAAATGTGCCTACATGCCTTAGCATGCACCCAAAAAAACCTTGATGTGAATAAATAAGTAAGTATCTCACCTTAAGTGAATAGTATCGTTCGGAATTAGGGCATTATATGGCAAACTGTTTAACCCTAATTACGTACGAGAAAAATACTGTGAAATAGTTTTTTCTTAAGTAATAACATTTTTAATAACATTACTTTATTATTTTGAACCGCCAAACTAAGTATGTTTTTAGGATTTTGGCAGAAAAACGTGTTTCTCTGATTATTGAAAATACTTACTTTACCCAAATTCTTAAGTCTTTAAAATGTTAACAATTAACAGGTTGAACGACGGATTTTGGTAAATAGACTTGAAAAGTCTTTATCTTTTCTAATAACTAAGCAGAAATTTGCTAAGCAATGTGTTTTCTGTGCAAATGTTATAGTAAATAGGCAATGGAAATACCTAATTGCGAACGTCGTTCGGAATTAGATAGTCCATACAACAAATCATCGTAAATCCGAACTACGATATTTCTACAATTCCAAATAAAAACCTGAAATTTTACTCACTTAAAATCACAGAAAAACTTATCACCTTCCTCACTATATCAAAATAGTCTTGCATGTCACGATGTTTGCCGCCGCTAAATCACTTCTGAGAAGACGTCACCCGCGGGATTCGCGCCAAAATTGTATGGGCGTACGTGGCAGACGCTCTCCGGCGCGGGACTGAGTGAATTTTAACAAATTTGACTACTATATATTCTAATTATTGTAAGCCATTTTCTTCCTTAATAAATTCTGGATGTTTTTGCTTTTAAATTTTGTGTCAAATAGCACAAAAATAATAGAATACAGACAAAATAAAAGCGTTCGATAATTAGGTGGGATTTTTTAACTCGTTCGGAATTATAGTATATATTATTATTATATAGTATATATAGTCCTGAACTTGGTAGCACAAGGTTAAAACATATTTAATTTATATTTATTAATTATGAATTAAGCTTTAGTGCTAAAATCTTCGGCTTGAATTGCAGGCATTATCAGGCGTTGAACTGTCTCCGCTTGACAACTGCCACCCACCCACCACTCTCGCTTTACACCGTCCTGTTTACCTTCTTGGTCACTTTATCTCATTCACTATAAAACGTATTCAATATTTATCAAATATTTTGATTTATTTTAGCTTAAAGCATTAATTAGTTAACATACTCTTAAATACCAATATACTCTAAGTAAGCTCATGAATCTGTGGATTCCGGGCAGTTCGTTGAGTTGGTAATATAACATTCTGCATAACATACATATCACTGTTTGACTTTATAGGGTGACTTTAAAATAACAAATGAAATTTATCCTCGCAAAAGCTCCATTACGCTGGTAGCATCTAGCTGTTATTAGGCGACATAAAATAATATTGGAGAAGGCAGCCTCCCGGCGGACCAGCCCTGTACGGTTTCAGTTTCAGTTAGGATTGTTTTCTCGAATTAGAGCCTTCAGCGATCCGTGTTATTGGAAAAAAGATTGGCGGCTTTAGACTCACCGGTCGCTGTAAAGGTTCTAGACTAAACCTCAGCAGTATTTGATTCGTTTAGATGTACGCGTGGCGGGAACGTAACGCAAGAATCTTCGAAAACAAAACTTTTATCCACTGAGGCTAAAAAGAGAGCTAAAACTACAAATCGATTTAGTTTTAGATTTTTTTTATAAATGCTTTGTGGCAAGTAATCCTGTCATTGTTTATTGAATATTTCATGAATAATTGTCAAAATTAACAGATGCATCAAAGACAACTGAAAAAATAGGTGACGAACTCTTAACACATTTAAAAATCATTATACACTGTGTCCCAGGTGGGGTTTCCCTCAGATTTAATCTAATATAACCCATACAAGGAGCGAGCATGGAAGGACGGGAGTAGAAACCGAGACTAGTTCGTATGGAGGCAGCGTAGCCACTTTTACATACAAAAACCGTTTGAAAAAAAATTGAACCGACTTCAATAAATAATATTAGAGTAATATTATTTCATAGAACTTACATATGAAAGGACCACCCCTGATATATAATACCCTACTGATGAAAAAAAGAATTATTCAAATCAGTTGACAATTTGCGGAGATATCGAGTAACATACATAACAAAATAAGAATTGAGAACCTCCTCCTTTTTAGGGTTCCGTACCCAAAGGGTGAAAACGGAACCCTATTACTAAGCCTTGCTGTCCGTCCGTCCGTCCGTCCGTCTATATATGAACCGTAATAGGTACGCAGCTGAAATTTTCACAGAGTGTGTATTTATTTTGCCGCTATAACAACAAAAAGGTAAAATAAAAAAATTGTAAAAAATAATGGGGGCCTCCCATACAAAAAACGGGTTTTCTTTGTTAAATCTTGTACGATGGTACGATGGTACGGAGTCCGACTCGCACTTGGCCGGTTTTTATTTTAAGTCGGTTAAAAACGGTCGCACCGGGGCGAGAGCGTTCGCTTACGAATTCGCTTAATACTAATTTTCTCAAAATCAGACGACACATGGAACTACATGGCCGCTATTTAGTCTCGAATTCGTAAGCAACCTTTATATAGTTAGACGTTTTGGGCTAACTTGTGGCTGCGCTGTGGCTGCGTATACGAATAAGTTTCGACCGCTCCTCCTGTCCATGGAGAGACGGAAGGAGCGATCGTTGGCCATGGTGCATGACACACCACCGCTAATGTATTACATACTTATTACGTGTCACCTTGGGCAAGGATTTTGCGCCACCCACTATTTTCTCCCACCCACCCAAGATGCGTGGGTGGAATTTACCGAGTTCTAACCGAGATTAACTAAAAAAAAATAAAAAAATACCTGCAGTCGTAACAATGCCCAACCAGCCACCTCTTTTATGATAGCATGTGCATCTTGCCCTTCCCTACCAAGTCTCCATTTCAGGTTGGGCAAAAATTATTTTGTATGTCTGTCCGACTGTTCTCGTATAGGCCGCATTTCTCAATCGACTCTCTTGAATTTTCAAGGTTCGTTAAATATATGGACTTTTTTGTCGAGCCAATATTTTGAAAAGAGATTTTGAAATAAGTTCAAAAATAAAAACAAAATTGTGACAAGACCTAAAGTTTTAGGTAACTACCAAGTGATAAAAATTCAAGAAATTAATACGATTTTGTTTTAAGGTATATACATTTTATGCTATGTTAAAGACAGACATGCGAGGTCTACAGCTCATAGAGCCTAGCAATTCCCAAGACATCAGCATGTTTTTATGTAAAGCTCTTTACATAAATTGCATACTGTAGAATAAGAGAAAAAAATAATATAGCTGGGGAGGACACAGCCTCATCCAATTTCAGTCCATAGCTTCAGCTTAGAATCTCAATACGTAGAAAACTCCTTTCAGATAAAATATATTCCATATAAAATGAGAAGCTTGTATTTTCTCGGAAATATATCCATTTACGACTGGAAAATATCAGAAAATAACACCCTTATTTCTAAATATCACTTTACAGTATTACACTTTCTGTATAATTACTCCAGGTTCAAAATAATTAATTCCTATTTCTTTTTAAATGTTTTGTGGTTCATGAATTATTGGTTGAATTTAGTTTCATATTAACTAAATTAACTAAGGAGTATAAAAGGTGAAATTATTTTCTGAATTTGATTGATATAAATGACACTAACTTCACGGCACTAAATTTCCACAGTCGATTTCCCTGCGTTGGAGATAATTGATTGAGAATTACCAAAAGTCAGACAGCGCTTCCAAGTTCATCGAAATACCGTAAACTGTGTTTGCGTGCGGTTAATTCAACATCGTTAAATTGTTAATGCAAACCAATTCTCAATAGTTAGTTGAGGCAAATGATCAAGGTATCGGACGGTACGGTATTAAAGACAGTAGAGTGGGGAGCGGGTAACATTGCAGTAATATTGTCAAAACAGTATCATTATAATTAAGTACTAGCATATAGAATATCTTAAAATATTTTATCTTACTCATATTGCCTTATCTAAGCTGACCTAACTTCACCAAATTATGTCTATGGTCCAGCTTGGTGAAGTCACATTTCCGGTTCAATTGGGCAAGACATTGAACTAGTTATGATTGCAGATTACATCTCAGTAGCAGTAGTAATCAATCAATCACTGTAAACTAGTTTGTAAGTATCAATGGAAAAAAATAATACAATGACCAACCTGACGAAATTTCTTGTTGGCTATTCTTCGCCAGAAGTAATCGATACGACAGGAAAAAAAAAGACGAATCCGAGTGTGTAATATACATCTAACGGAGGAAATAAAGAAACTGAAACTGAAACTGATTACGATTTTAATAGATTTTTTTTAATAATGCGGTCTACTGCGTCACATACATCAAACATGGTTAGAGGAGGTTAGAGGTTAGAGGAATCCAGACGTATACTGTAGCGCGGCGGTGCGATAGTGCGTAAAACATTTTTTTTTTTCAACAATCAAAACTCTACTGACCTTCCGTGCTTAAATCTTGAGATTTAATAAAATTGTAATAATACATTTAATTGCAAGTTTTTGATAGTTTCTGATATATAAAAGTTTTTAGGATAGCTAACATACAATTCATAAATAGGACGCTAGCTATCGTGAAGTACCCTTTTAAATATAAGAAAATAATATATAATATAATATACCAATGGTTTCTACCCGTCCACGTCGTAAAGACTAAGGGCCGAGTGCACGAAAGAACAAAAAATCAAAATCAACGTCAACGTACGATTAATCACGTCACATTGTATGGACAGTATGGAAGAAACTCCATGCGGTTCACTAAAAGTGATGTGTTTGAACATTGATTAACTCGGCCGTTTCTTCGTGCAATCGGGGCTTAGGGATTGCTTGTTCGTGGTTGCAGTTCAATGTAACCGTGCATTTTAAAGAAGGTCCTGGCACGGCACTTAGTTCTCATGTGGTGTGTTCGAGTAATATCATGACAGTAGGTGTGTTATTATCCATCCAAAAAAGTTTTAACTGACACAATTTTCCCCTGTACGCTCAGTCAGGTAAGCTTTTAACATTCTCTCACCACGCGATGCGACCCGTAACGGATTGACGTCACCTCGGAGCTCGTTACAGCCAACGAGCAAGGAATGACGGTCGTGGCGAGCGAAACTCATCCGATTACCGGTAGCGTAGTCACGTATTAATGATAATACACTGGCGGTAGCGCCGGCCATTCGGCTCGCTTAAGAATTTGGGACGCACAAAAGCGAATGATCGTTGCATAGAATGGTGGAAGACAAATTTCTCAGGAGAGGAATTCACTTTGACATTATTTTAGTATTTTGCAGGCTAATTCTAGAAATACCATGCTTCGTAATCAGTTTTTTTTCCGGTCGAGACACCAGTTTGTACAGCGGTTTTTAAAGCGATTTTTTGACGGAACGATTCAGGAGCAAGGTAATTTAAATCATTCAAGATTTGTGGCCGACATAATCGGTTTTCTCGACCTAAAACATTTCTGATTCCTAAGCATGGAATTCCTAGAATGGGCCATAGAACTGGTCATCGATCGAAGCGCCACACGGAATGAGTGCCATGAAATTAAACGTTTCCATGTTTCCAACATTTTCTAATTCAGCGCTAACGAAAAAATCTCGTTTCTGGGTTCTTTGGTTCCGAAAATTAATTGCTTGTTGTGTTTAAGTACCAAACTACGAAACCGATTTTATGGGACCACCTGGGAAGTACTCGTATGATCTTTCAAACAATTTTTTTTTCTAAATCGCTCTAGGGGTCTTCGAGTAATCGGCCAAGATACTTTTTTTTTGAAGTCGGTTAAAAATCTATATCCATGTTCATAAGCTATCCATAAATGCATGTCGAATGTTATATACTGATTCAGTGAGGATTAAGAAATATTTATTCTGTATGTAAACGTTTTGGCGCAAACATTTTCTTACGTGTCGTTGGAACTCGAAAACCACAAGTGAGCTAATTCGTAATACCGGCGCTATCGTCACTGTATGTTTACTACGTTAGTTCGGTCGCCACTTTCGTCCTTCCTCGATGGTTACAGCCGACAACTATCCGAGCGGGGCGAGCTTCATCCATAAAACTGTAGCCAATTAGCCAACGTCGCCACTACGCCGACGCTAATCTGTCAAAAGCGCCAATTAAGGGATCTGGAAAATTGTTTGCCCCGAGCGCGGAGAGTATCTGTTGGATTTACGGGAAAAACAATGCTCGGAAAACTTTTCCGTGTTTGCGTACTTTCGCTAAACGGATGTGTCGCAGTTGAAAAGAAAACGAATATTGTTGTAAGCGGACGTAAATTTTATGATTGTGTTGAAATTGGATTTCGTTGTCGAGCGAAGTTTAAGCTCGCTTTCCGATGGGACTAACTTACACACGGTGATCGGCGATCTCCGTGCTTGCAGAGCGCAAAATTGGGCTTTTGCGCTCTGGAACCTTTTCTGGTTTAAAGAAAAATCCATCCGTGCGATAAGAAGGATTCAACTTGTCTATGCCAACTAGTTTGAGAAAGGCGATGTTTTGTAAAGGGCTGTTTCAAAAGGCTGGTCCAGAACAATGTATCCATCTTGTAAAATTTTGCAACTTTAAGGGGTAAGGAACTATTACTGCCAAGAAGACGATTTTGCTGGTATATTGGCAGTCGCCGTGCAAAATTGAGCCGTGGCTATTGGAAAAAAATGCATTTCTTAAAATTTTCAAAACTTCGATTTCCGCTGCGTTCACGACGGCCTTAATTAGAATCATTAAAAAGGAACAACACTAGGGTGGCGCGTGTGACGAACATCATTTCATGAATACGAACGTTTATGAATAGCCAGCGAATGTGGATTTCAAGATTAACCCCGTGTATTTATTGCAACTTATCTTTCCGTTCTACTAGTAATAAACAGAATTTTAAGTAGTTGGTGAATTTCATTCCTTAGAACTCTGAACCACAAATTGGTTGATCCTGAACTAGGACCCGTATCCAAATATAATGAACTGGATGGAAAATACAGACGATTTTGATTGCCGCTACGACCATCGCTCATTTGATTCGATGCTACCAACCCGGCAGGATATTCTCTACCACCTAATTATTAAGGAAAAGGACCAACAGTTTTACGTTGGATCCAAACCACGATATTCCCTTAATCGCTTTTTACTAAATGCACTGAAAGACATGTGGTGGACCCACTTATATCGTTTAAATGTGCTGTAACCTACATAATTAATTATAAGCAAAAATCATTAAAGTATCATGGTTATGGTAAAAATAAATCAACGGTTAAATAATATTGTAATTCTGATCGTTTTTAGGGTTCCGTACCTAAGAGTGCCAACGGAACCCTACTACTAAGCCTCCGTTATCCGTCTGTCAGTCCGTCCATCCGTCTGTCACAGGGCTGACTCTCGTGAACCGTAATAGGTAAGTAGGTTTACAGAGTGTGTATTTATTTTGCCGCTATAACAACAAATTGGTAAAATTAAAAAATAAGTGGGCTCCGATACAAAAAAGGTTATTTTGCGTTAAATCTTTTACGATGGAACGGAACCCTTCGTGTGCTAGTCAGACTCGCACTTGGCTTTCGGTTTTTCAAAACAGCACTGAGGGAAACTAATGCCAGCAACGTCAAAAGGTCAAAATTTAAAAAAAAATACGTTAAAATCTATCAAAACAAACTTTAATATAATCAATTGTAGTGTTAATGTGTTTATCCAAGCTTTCTTGTTTTAAAGTAAACCTGATTTTCCTGCTGGCAGAATACAGCAGCAAACTGTTTAAAATGCATAGACTGGTACAGTTTAGCTCGGGCAACCCCCGGGCAACTAATGTTTACTTACACGCCAAAACCGCGCCGGTTATGAAACTTTAAGGTGGCAACTTCACAAACAACACTCCAACGGACTCCTAAAAAGGCTACTTGGAGTCCAGTCACGTAGGGGCCAGCGCGGCTCGCGGCCCCCTTGTAACGTGCCCTGGAGGGCCGTTAGGGTTCTCTATGACTTTTGATATCGTCGACATTACTCACAAGCGTGTACCAACATAGTACGTACGTGTTTTAGATTTACGACAGCACCGGATTTTGGTGAGTGCGAATATCTTGGACCCGAATTAAATCAAAGTTCGAAAATAGAAAATGTTTTTGCTGGAATTCTGCGATGTGAAAGGCTTGTTATTCAGCTCAACAAACTCTTTAAGGCCCCAGCCATCTTTTATTTGGGGTCCCGTCGCAAGAATTGCGTAAACAACGTATTGCGAATCAACGTATAGCATCTCTGGGAGCAGTCAAGTCTGGGAGTTTTCGATGTTGAGGCTGGTTGACTCAAACCACGTAAAACTTTACTTACTTACTAGGCATGTTATATTGCAGTTCAAGTGCAGAAATGTTCAGGCGACACATGCTTTCATTTTTTTTTAAATAGTCACCAAATGTTTCCGAATCTCTTAATGGGAATTATTTGATGTTTCTCATTAATTCTTACGACATTGATAAAATTTGGTAGATGCATACATTGTCCTGGACCAGCCTTTCGAAACAGTCATTTGGGCAACTTTTTATCCATGAAATATTTTAGCCCGACATTAACCCGAACGGAGTCGGGTACCGCAGTTAGTACCCTATAAAACACAACAGAGTGTATGACATGCTGGACAAGAAGAAATGTTATTTGAAATATGCTTACCAATATCACGACGCAGTGATTTGAAGAAGGAAGTATGATCACTATCCAACAAGTTTGTTTGTGCATAAATTGAGTTATATATATTCAGATGCGCCCTGTACCTGTGCCTTTTTTTGAGAAATGTAATGTAATATAACCTATCACTAAATTATGGCATCTTTATATCTGTCATCATAAAATTATCTTTAAGAAATGTTATTTTAGCTTACCATAAGACGGACTGGTTGTGTAGAGCACCAACGCTACTAGAACCGCCAGCTCGCACGCGCCGCCTCTAGCCGCCATCTTGTCTGATCGCCTCACGCCACTCGCCTGCTCACATTGCGCGTCGACATATGGCCCTATCGGATATTGTTAACTCTATGGCCTCAACCGACTGAAAACCGTTGCACATTCCCTAGCATCGTGCACTTCAAACAGATTCGATATTATTTTAAAAGTGTTTCTAATGATTTGGATTACGGAGGGGGCAGCATCTGAAAAGGAACAAAAAAAAAAGATTACACAGAGTGAATAAATTCCTTATTAATAAAGCTGTAGAAATAAAAATATTGAAAGTATACGTATAAACGTGGCCACAATTGCCTAAACTATAATATTGGTGAATACGTAGGAAACAATATTTTTGTTGTGCGGCTTGAAAATAATGTGTCCTTCCCATACATTTATTCTTTAATTATACACGTTAACATCCATACAACAACAAATAAATGTTTGTTTTATTCACAGATAATGAAATGAAATTAATTATTTTAATCAATATTGACAAAAATACAAACATCAGAATATCGAATTTATTTGGGTAAATCGTTATACACTTCTGGTAGTAGAAAATAAGTAATGGAACCGAATAAAACATAGGTTTTTTTAAAGATCTAAGTCCACTGATGAGCGTAAGAGTAAGATTCAGCGTAAAAGCCATGTGATATTAAACTAAATTGAACAGTCAACAACATACTAAATCGGTCTTAAATCAAACATATTTTTATTTTCATCAATAAAGATATCTTCAATAAATCTTTCTATGTATAAACATACAATTATGCATATAATTGTATAGAACACATGTACCTTTAAACATGGAGGTGAATAAATACACCTTTATGCCTTTAAAGCGATAAATCAATTAGGTAGAATCAATTTGAGATACGCATTACCTAAAAGCAAAAAGCAATTTGGAAGATATAAATAAAGGCCTTTAATCAAGTAATAGGACAAAGGACGATTTTATTTCTTGTACACAGAAAAAAAACTAGGTTAAGCTGAGGTAGTTATCTAGATAACAATCTAATGAGATAATTTCCCTTCATGAACGGGCCGTCTGCCCTTCAAGGGAACCACATCATGGGCGACCTATTCCAGGTTCTATTTTTCAATCGCTCGTACCTCAAAGGCCATTCCATTCCGGCGAAAGCCCGCGCAAAGGAACACTGCCAATTTAATTCCACGGCGGAATCTTCTTTCACAGTATATAATAAATGACGCACCCGTCAATTGACGTTCGTTTTATTGTGGCCGCCAGATAAATGGTTTCCACGTCGGATAAATAAAAGCAGAAAGAGGAATAGCGCCAACTAAATTACGATTCGCTATCGCTGGTACCGAATCGAAAGCGGAAGCTCTGGTCACGTGACAGCTCGCCCCCTCATCCGGTTACACAGCTCCCTTCCGCCCCCTAACCTACCGCCGCTCACCACACACAGCCTTTATATAGTGCAGCTGTTCACTTCGGTTAGCTTTAGATTCTTTGAGGATAAAATTAACATAACCTAGACATCAAATCGCACTTCAATTCACTATTATATATGTAAACTAGCTGAGGTACCCGACTCCGCTCGGGTCAAGGTCGGGCTAAATTATTTCCTGTATATTATTATATGAGTTCCCCGTGCAAACTTTCAGCTCCTATTACACCACATTCGAGTTGAATTATCGCCACGAAAGGTAGCCTTTGTTATTCCCAAAGGTTCAGATTATCTCTATACCAAGATTTATATGCAGGGTGTTTGGTAATTCTATACATTCTTTCTAAGGGGTCATTCTCGAGTTGATTTTCACGAAATTTGGCCCGGCGAAGTGGAGGTCTAAAATCAAAAGTTTTTGAGTTATAATTTTTTTTTTATGTTCTGTGTTATTATGAAAATTTGATGATTTTAAAAGAACTACAACACTTTGGGCATTTTATCAACGATTTTATAATAGCTGATGTATAAGATCCCTTTATTTTTGAGATTATGGATATTTTGAGGGCACATATTTTTTTAAAGTATTATGTTATTTGTCACCTATTAAAACTAGCTAATTAAATTCAGTACCCAGAGCATATTAGATATTTTATATTTATCATTTTTTGGTAAAAAACAGACAATTTAAAACCCAAATAACTTAAAAACTATTGATTTTCGACCCCCAGTTCATTAGGACAAATTTGTTGCAAATTAGAATGATCCGTTTTTTTATGCGACCTGACGGATGGCTAATACCACGCAACTACCGTTATAATATCAGCCCAATACACCACATGCCCTAAGGAATTAGGTGCCATGCCAGGACCTTCCCTTTATGAGTACGGCTACATTGAACTGGATGGAAAACGCCGACAATTTTTCATTGCCGCTTCGACCATCTTTTCATCCAATGCGATGGTACAAACCCGGGCGGGCTTAAACCCTACCACCTAGTAGGGGAAGGGGACCTACAGTTTTACATGGATTCCGATGGAGCAGCTCGCATTCGTGACTAAATGCACTTATCGAACTCGGAAAGAGAAAGACAGTGGTGCATGTCGGAATTGAACCCAGGACTCTGGTACGCTAGGCCAGTCCCCGCGCCACTAGGCTACGAGCGTTAGAAGGAATGTATTGAATTACCAAACAACCTGTATATTTGGTTTAGTGGTTTAGGCGTTAAATGCAACAGACAGATAGACACAAATACTTTCGTATTTAAAATATTTTAATGGATAGGAATATTGATCACACGATAAATATAATAGAATATAATATAATACTATACGTAATTTTTCCAATATCAATAAAACTATCATCATAAATTGCTTACCAATATTAGTCAGTATTATAAACTCAGGCTGTTACTTCACTAAAATACATCAACATATTCGTCTTTCACTATTGATCAGTACCAAGCCAGGCACATTGGCCAATGGCAATTGGCAACATGTTAGATGACGGACATGACTTTGCAGAATAAACCGATATTTGTCATGAACTGTTGCATACGGCGTGAATGGTAGATTTTTGTGAATTAATATTAATTGAATGTATTGACATAAACGGGTACCAATAACCCGTGTTTCTGTAAGCAGTGGCCAACAAATTTGTAAACTTAGATTAAGTGGACGTTGAAACAAAATCAGCGAAGTTTCTTGCCAGTTCTTCTTCGCCGTGAACGCGGAACTGGCTAATGATATGTCAAATCCGAGTGCAGTGTGCTGCCTGTGGATGATGAATAAACAATAAACAATAAACAACAATTAAATCTTGATTAAAAGCGTTTTTTAAATATTTTAGGGCTTTCATAAAGAAATTTTCATTTGGCATATTATAAAAGACAATCCTATTTATTAAATTCATATAAGATACAGAAACAATATTGTTTGGTCTCAAACTAGTATGTTTTCAAAAGTTTGTGTTCAGTTTCCAAAATCTAAATGCATGCAGTTAAAATTAAAATCCACCAAATTCATAATTTTGAGTATCTGAGTGTGTAAACTTAGTCCATTCCATATTTTTAACACATACTGCAATTATATTAAAATGTAAAACATGAAATAGGAGCACAAAATGAGCGTACTTTTTGAAAATGAGAGACGAAAAATTAGTCATGCCCGGACTAAAGAACGAACGCGACTAAGTGGCCATCGTCTGGCTCATATCTTATTCAACCCCATTTCTCTTTGTGATGCTAGGTCAAACGGTTCCCCGCTCCAACCATTTGGCAGAGAGTTCATCTGAAATGCTTAGACAGAGTTTTCATTGCTAAACTTTTACAGGTCCCGTGAATATCACTATTCAGCTTATTCAATTTAGTTTACCTATTTTAAGTAAACTAAATTTATTTACAAAAGCATTTACTTTATTTCTTTACAAATCTCACTCCATATTATTTCGAATTCAAGAAAGAATAAAGTATCGTTAGTCTAGGAGTTCCAATCCAGCCTCAAGATTATAATTCGTTAGTGCTTCATTACGTGAATTCATTGAATTTGCTCGCGGTCTGGGGGCTATAGGACTTGCCTTTCAGAACTTGTCTGGGTTCAAATCCTCGTTCGGTCATGCACCGCTTTATTTCTCTTTCTGAGTTGGATAAGTCCATTTCGTTACGAATGCAAGCTGTTCTATGGTTCGGAACCCATGTAAAACTGTAGGTAGGTAGGTATGTAAAAATGTAAACCTCTACTAGGTGGTAGGGTTAAGCCCGCCCGGGTTTATACCACCGCATTACCAATATAAAAAATAAAAAAATAGTTGATAAACACTTTTGTAAATTTAAACTAAGTGAACGTTGAAAAAAAAAACCAGCGGAGTTTCTTTCCAGTTCTTCTTCGCTGTGTTTTGTTTTGTTGAACTCGACAAATTCGAGTGCAGTTTGTATTGTTGTATTAATCAATACAACAATACAAAATACAATTGTATAAAACTATGGTTGAAGCGGCAATGAAAAATTGTCCGCGGATGGAAACATCCATTTCAATTTAGCCGTGCTCATGAAGGAAGGTCCTGGCATGGCACTTTAATCCTTCGGGAATGTGTTGTATTAGACATAAAACAAAATTACGAATTTTGACTCGCGAAAACAGTCACCTTCATTACAATGCTTGTTGAAATAGAAATAAGAAATGAAATATTCAACGGAGGCTATATCTGCTAATCTAATTTATGGTCAAAGGTAATTGCTGTTTTGGTTGACCTTCAGTGCCAAAGGTCGACCGTCCCCCTTCTGGCATCTCCGCACCTTCTTATCTTTGCGGCCCCTAAGTAGTTAATGGCATTTTGATATAATTTAGTTCAGCGAAGGCTGACCTAGAATGTCGTGTCAGCGGCCGACACTGAATTAACTTCCAACGCGTTACAATAACATGTTTATTTCTTCTTTGTGAATAATTGATTTGGTCACTATATTATTTTTTCTTTTGCTATCAGGGATTTTTAGAAAAGTACTGTTATAATGTAGCTAGTTCGTAGATAAACAGCTGTTGTAAGCTGAAACCTTAGAGAGTGGATATCTGCTGATAAGAATTCGAGACTATACAATCCATAATTTCATAGCAATAATATAAATGCGATAGTAACTCGGTCTGTCCTCAATTTTGATTGATTACAGTAAAGAGATTTCGGTTTGGACCTTGAAGCATGACATAGGCTCTATAGGGAAGTTTGTATGGGGAACTAATATAATATCCAGGAAATAATTGAGCCCGACATCAGTCCATAACGGCATTAACCCGAGCGGAGCCGGGTAACTCAGCTAGTTTAAAATAAAACCGTCGGCAAGTTTTAAATCGATTTCATATTTCTAATAATCGACCGGGAGTCACTATTACGAGTCGGGCATGTCAATTATTTGACCTTACTTTATAAACTAAATATTGTTTTTATCTTTGTGACAAATTTACAAAAAATTTGTAACTATTTGCACGATAAATACTAATTTAAAAATATAATAAAAAAATGATGGGTAAAGAGGTGATTTATCCAACAACCATTCCGGAATTTCATACACCATCAGACGTACTGATGCCCTGTCTAGACTAACTACTGCTGTATTAACGAAATAGTGCCATTTCAAACAGATGGTTGTCGTTTGAACGGGAGCCGGTTCAAAGATTATTACCTTACTGGCGTTAATTTTAATTGTAATGTTCGTCTAACGTAACTATTTTACATAATAAAGTTTGATACGAGCGTGCGTTGTCGCCGACAATGCTGAAATGTTCACAGAATGTGTATTTATTTTGCCACTATAAAAAAAAATAGGTAACATTAAAAAATAATAAAAATGAAAGGTCCTACAAAATAACGTGATTTTTTTGTGTTAATTCTTTTACGATGGCACGGAACCCTTCGTGTGCGAGTCGACTAACACTTGGCGGGTCTTAATACTGTAACATATCTATCTTCTGTGGTTAACATGGTCTGCAAAACTTTTTAAATCAATAAACGAATGGCTCTCTGGGCGGGCAGTAAACCTCGTGAGTTCGTCGTTGCAAAAGCCATGGCCTTAAACTGAATAATTTTCACCCCGCACCTTAAAACAAAATCCTATTATTTTTTTTGTATTGTTCTCACTTGGTACTTACTAACGGCTTAGGACTTGTCACAAAATTTTGGTTTTGTAACGTTTTCAAAATGGCTCGACTAAAAAACGATCTATTTATTTATCGAACCTGATCAAATATTTCTATTTTTTTCTGAATCCGTCACTGACGACGTGAAAAAAAGATGTATTTTTTTTAGTCTTTTTTTTAAATGTAGTAATTTTTCTTTAATTCCTTATTTTCCTTAATTATTTCATAACTCCTTTAATAAAACTGGAGTTAAGAGATTGATTTCATTGCCATAGCTACGCCACCCCATTGTGTAGGATTCTTCACGATAATATACACCGATTCCAGTTTCATCATCTCCTCCATTAGATGTATATTACACCACGGAGACAGACCATGGGATTCGCCAAAAATATTTTACTTTTGTCGAAAAAGAACCGTCAAGAAACTTCGCCGGGTTTTTCGAACGGCAATTTGAGTGTATGGACAGGAGCGGTCCTACTTAAATATTGACACCGCCAAGTAGTGTTGCCAGGTGATTCGCCTACTTTTCGGGGCGGAATATTTAAGAGGAATTCCTATTTTTCAATCCGTGCATAAGTTAAGATACTAGCATTTTTCAAGTACAAGTATTAATGGTAAAATTTCATTAAACTTGGCTCAAGTAACGATTTCATCGTTCACTAAACCATTGCACTATTAAGGATCTGGTCTTATCATATAACACTATGCATATCGATGCATTTATTAATTACCGACTAAACGGTTTCTATTTAGGTTACTAATTGGAATATATATTATAGTATACAATATGCTATGTAAATATGTATGTACTAAAGATATTTGAACATATTATTATTTAAATTTCCTATTATTACTAAATTTGGTTTATTCGATTTTGCATATTTTTTTGTATTTAATCATGTTAAATATCGTACCAAATAATATCCGTCATGGCTGGTCCTCTAGCACAAGCCTAGCTTAGTTAAGGACCAGCTGCATTTCTGTACTAGTTCTAACTTTATTTTTGCAATACATTTATTTGATATCGACTTTTATTTAAAATTAATTATATTGGTAAGGTTACTGACTTAATTCCCCACTATAAATGGTTGTTAGATACATGTAAGCACAAAAAATGTACTGCACCAAACTCTTAATAATTTTTTTTTTAATTTCTTCGCAACAGCAAATTAGAATTCGTGAAAACGTTTCGGCCAACTAAACTAAAAACTATCGGTCCCCTTCCTTACTTATTAGGTGGCGGGTTAAACCCGCCCGGGTTGGTACTATCGCATTGAATGAACGATGGTCAAAGGGGCAATTACAATTGTCCGTATTTTCCATCCAGTTAAATGTAGCCTAGCAATATAAAAGGTCCTGGCATGGCACCTAGTTCCCATGTGGTGTGTTAGGCTAATATCTGACATTCACTTTGGTATTAGCCATCCATGTCCAGTTACATAAAAAAAGAGCAAAGAACGTAATAAGCTGCTTGTAATAAGCTCATTATCGCTGTTCTTTGTGTGTGGATTTACATGTCGAGTTTAAAATGTGTGTACCTAATTACTTTTTATTACCTGGTAAAATCATTCAACATTTTATAAAACATTCTATAAAATCCCGCGGAAATCGGAACACCTGGCAACACTATGTCGAGTGATGTACGGTGGAATATTATGAAGATCTAGTGCCGCCGTCTCATTCCGCTTTCCATACCGATGCCATTCCGTTTCATTGCGTCGCTAAACTATGCTTGAATTCGTAATAATTCACACGAATATATATTATAATACCCATAAAAATAATTATATCCCATCAGAAACGTTTCAGGGTTATACTCGTAATAAGTAAATTGAGTGTGTTCGATCTTAATATTGTTAACTAGAATTTAGAGTTCAGTTTAAGTATGTCTTATAACTTTGAGTTTATAACTTGTTAGCTGGATTCATTTAATACTGTTTAGCTGTTTATCGAGGAAATAATTTGCTATGTGATATAACGAATTTATAAATAGAAAAACATAACACGTATATAATATTTGTAATATCTGGTTTGATCCTAATTTTGGTGGCTAGAATTTAGGTTATGGTTCAAACATAGTATGAAGAAGACCTGGCCCGTCGGCATGGTTTTCGCAGCCTCAATGAAAGTTTGAAAGCCCATGGGCGTCATCGAGTACCTGGAGAGCGGTCCCGGCGCACGTCATATACCGCTCTTAACATAATTCAATGTGTCTCTAATCATTTATTTATTGTCATTTCTCTTACCCACTTTTGTGACCTTAATAAAGTTACATGAATTTTGCTTGCGCGAATTTGTGCAGCATTCGTTAAGCACGTGCCTTGTCAAAATCTAGCTTCGCTACATCGTATGGCCTTAGGCATGTACTCAGTATAGATGTTTGTGGAGGTCGAGCGTGCGGCTGGATAACCTAAACTTCAGTGGTTATTTAGTCACTACCTTTAGAATATGTGCGCTAAAATAAACTGCATAGAGATGGAAATAAAATAAATTGTAAGTAGCACTGAGCTCACCTTTGCGAGTGAAAAGTGTTAAGGTCCGGAGGGAAGAGGTGCGGCATTTATCTCGTAGTCGGGAGCGGTGCGGGCAGGGTGCCGGGGCGAGGGACGGGGAGGGGAGGACTCGGGAGCGACGGAGAAATATTAAGTGTCTGGGGAAATAATAATTCAACTTGGAGGACTCCCGCGCATGCGGAAACACTTTTTGTGTCCGCAAGAACTCGCACGAGCTGCGAATGCTTTAGCTGTGACCTTGAGTAGGAGGCCAAATCTAACTTCAGTCGGTCCAAGTCGATTCTAGTAGAAACGACATACAGTAGACTCTCGTTAATTCGAAACTCGAGGGACCGTTAAAATATTACGAATTATCGAGTGTTTAAAATATCAAATGCTTCGAAAATATTGAGAGAAAATAATTAAAACTTCGAATTATTAAGTGTTGATCAATTATTATTTATTAACTGCTATTCTTTAACAATGACAAAATTTCAGAGGTACATTTATGTACATATTCATAATGTGAATAAATTAATCTTTCTTTTCTGCTAACTGACACAAACTTTAAAGCTGTATACCAACGAAAGAGTAACAGTAACCGAAACATTACCAAACAAACCAATTCGTGAGGAAGTGTGTGAACCAATCATAACAAAAACACAGGCTCGGGTACTATGATACTACTTTAAAATTGTCTCAAAATGTACTTACAATCTTTATGTATCTTTCTCTCTGCAACTTTGAATTGTCGAGTGTTTGACGCCGATGACTTCGAATTAACGCGTCTTTTTCGTACATCGCAATGATTTTTTCGTTCGAATTACCAAGTGCGTAAAAACGTATTGATTTAGTTCGAAATATTAAGAGGTTTTGTAGGGACCTCGTGATAACTATGAATTATAGAGAAGTTCGAATTATCGCAGGTTTGAATTAACGAGAGTCGACTGTATTTCAACATCCAATAAATTACATAATTAGGTAGCGGAGCAATAGCTATGATTTTAAATAAAAACTATTCGAAAAAAGCGTAATTTGAAAATATAAATCACCCTGCGCCAAAAGATCTAGCATATAATCTACATTATATTCTTAAAATATTCTCCAAAATTGTACGGATTCAATGATTTTCTTTTGGCAGAAATTAAATAAAGAACATACTTTACGTATTCAAAACCCTAGCCACGGATCTTAAGTCTGGTCCATGTTTTAAGACCAGTTAACTAACGTGTTTCCAAGGAAACTTGTCAGTTTCCGGACATCTAACTATTCAGTATTTCTGCAGGCTGCAGAGATATATTTCGTTCACTTTTTTTTTCCTCGTGTTGATTGTTTTAAGATATTTTAAATTTTATGAAAAGTAAAGTTTAAATATATGTATGGCAGATGAGACCCGAATGTAAAATGAATGCGGTAGAAATGCGTTCCTTGAGGAAAGTATGCGGAGTTAAGTACTGACAAATTTCGAAATTACTAGGTTAGGGTGCAGTGTCATGAAAAATTATGTTGTGACGAGAATCGAGAAGGAAGCGTTAAGATGGTTGGACATATGGAACGAACGGATGACGAAGGAATGACGAAACAAATTTGCTTCGTAAAGGTCAGAGCATGTATGAACATATGTGATAGATGAAGCGAAGGAAGTATGCTGTGATCTTACAGTATGGCGCTATATTATCTCTGCCTACCGCTCCGGGAAATCGACGTGAAGGTATGTTGCACGTATGTAAAGTTAAAAAAAATATATCCTTGTTTTCAATGCTTTGTTCAATCACAATGCCGACAAAACCCACGTAAAAACACACACGTATGCCAAGCGAGCGGATCAACACCGGCTTTGAGCGGCTCGTAGCCTCGTGGCGCGGGGCTGGCCTAGCGTACCAGAGGTCTGGGTTCAATCCACTGGGTAGTGATTTAATTTAATCGACACTTAAAGGGCCTTTATTACTAAGTTGCTGATTATCTTCAACTGATATTGATTGCAAGATGCTAAGAAAATCCCTTTAAATCTGACGGTAAAGCTAATCAGCAGCAGATGAAAAAGGCTATTTACATATTAAGTCCCAATATTGTTTTCATAAAAAAAATATCATAATAAAGGTTGCTTCAATCTATTTCGGAGATACCGGCCTCATTCAATATCTGAAAAACTCCCTCTTCATTTTCAAATGATAATACCGCCGGAATCGATATTCATAAAAGAAGCTAAAACGTTAAAGTTTGGCGAATTAGGCATATTGGCAAAGTTTTAATAAAATCCTAACAAGTTCTGCAGGCGGCTTGTTTGCACGCAAACTCCGAGCGGTTCTGTTCTAAGCATTATATCTGTTTACAACGTATGAACGCTTGATAGCGCTTTGCAATATCATTTTCACAACTTTTATATATTTTGCATTTGGGATGATTCGGATTTTGGGCGAATTATGTCATTTAATCAATTATTTGTAGGGTTTCGAGATTGTAAGGAACCATTATACTTGCGTCATGTCAGCTTGTCCTTCCCTCCGTCACAGGAATGCAATTTCTTTAGTTCCTTTTTTGTACGCTATCAGTCCATGAAATAAATTTAGTTTTAATAGGTGCCATATAAAAAAAAAAAAATATCAAAAAAAATAACCGACTTCAAAGAAAAACCACTAAAAAGTAAAAAATAATGTTTATTTTTGTAGTTACGATTTCTGTTATTTTTTGAGTCGGCGTCAGCCGGGCACGCGCTGCGCCAATCAAGAGAACCTAACCTAACCTAACCTAACCTAACCTTACCTAGGCTGACACCGACTCAAAAAATAACAGAAATCGTAACTACAAAAATAAAAACATACAGACGAATTGATAACCTCCTCCTTTTTTTTAAGTCGGTTCAAAATCACCTTAACCGTCGAATGTTTGAAATGTTAAATACCACAATATGTCAAAGTAAAAAGAAAAAACTGCCCCCCCCCCCCCATCCATTTTTTTGATCGACTCAAATACTGATTCCTGAGCAAGTTTCAAGATAAGCCTACTTTAATGTATAAATCGTATTGCAAAATAATTATAATTATAATTGTCCGCAAACCAGACATTTCAATAAAAAGTACACGAAATATGGAACTACCGATTCATCTATGGGCAAGTTCTGTTTTCGACATTGACGCTGCCTGTGGTTTGGATACCACGTAAAACACAGGTCCTCTTCATAGGTGGTAGGGTTAATCTCGCCAATGTTCGTAAATACCAACGCATGGGCGGTAAGATGTTCTAAGCGGCAATGATAATTGTTTTCCTCTTTTTCAATGTAGCAGTACCAGTGCAGAGAAGTCCTGGGGGCATATGCTTTTAAAAATGTGCTAACATTTCATGTACGGAGCGAGCAAATCATCGAATCATCATCATTCGTCAGCCTCGGTAGCTCAGTGTGCGACGCCTTGCGAATCGATAAGCAGGGGAAGCACCTCTGAACGCGGTTAGGTTCTGGATTGGTGACCATTTTCAAACGTTTAGGCTGTCCGTAATTCGGTAGGTCTTTTCCATCGAGTTCAATGTATCCTAGCAATATAAGGAAGATCCTGACATGGCACCTAGTTCCCATGTGGTATGGTAAACTTATATCTGACGATCAGTTCGGTGTTAGCCATCCATGTCCAGTTACGTAAAAAAACAAGTTGGACGCCACAGGAGGCATTGGCAAGAAAAACTTATGTGAGTCAAATTCATATGTGTGGCGGAAATAATCAGGCCAGTATCTTAGATGAAAAAGAATGGATACGGTACCTCCATACTGATGATAGTTCAAAAGCGTTCCTATTTTTAAAAAAACTCACACATCTATACTTTTACATGCACACCAAACTCTAATACGTAAAGGGTAAAAGAGCAGGACAAAGGTATAAGGAGATGCATCATGCGAAAAAGTGACAAATAGATTCATCTAATCGCGGAAGAATGAAATGAGACAACAATTTCCTTAAATTGAATTAGTTATAGCGTGAGAAAAAGAGATGGTGACATTTGTGACATCTGGTCGTAGATATAGTGCAAAATTCATCCTAATCCATCATGACACATCAACGATGCGCGCATCCTAAGCCCTTTGAGCAGAATGGCGCGTCAAAACTAAATGAAAAATGAAAGTGAAAACGGCAGGGTTGCCAAAAATGATCACGAAAATAAATAACAATATATTGTATTGTGCATTAAAATATTAAGGTTCCTATTTAGTGATAGTGGTCAGAACAAGTAGTACCATGATTGTATAGTTAACAAGGCATCAAATAATCTTTTCGCGAATTTGCAAGCGGGAAAATGAAAAAAGTATTAATGGAATCATTCATTAAACCATCGTTATTCTGAGTAAAATCATCGATATTAAGGATAAATTAATACAGTCGAATATACACAATTTGTAAATATTGAAATCATAAAATAAAATAAACACAAAGAGGGAATCATTAATGTATTGCAAGTATGGGTCAAACATTGCAAAACAAATAATATTGATTATTCTTGAATTGTCCATGTTTGCATTTTATGCATTTAAAAATTTCGTTCAATGCGTTTTAGATGCTAAAAAATAGTCCAAATAATAGTCAGTACAGTGTTATGTAAAACCTGTTGTGATTATTGCCGTTCGCCGTAAATGTGTGATGGTATTTTGATAAACCACTAAGTTCTTTCTTTTTAAATTGTTTTTTATTTCCTTCAAATAGGTTCAGTTTATTACGCTTTTGTCCTTTTGTGGCGGCTTTAATCCCCGGATTGGTTTTATGTATATGATAAAGTTTTACATTTACATATTTTTCGATAATAGCCCTAAGAAGATGGAGTCTATGATTAAATGTAGCAGGTTGAAGGAATGAATACTCATTCAATGACAAAAGGACATTTGAGCCAAGAAACGACTTGAGAATTTTAATCTTTATGGAAACGAGCTGTCTGTCTCATGTAAAATTTTGACCATTTTCAAGGATGTACCTTTTTATCACAGCCTCAGAACTAAGACATATTATACAAACATCCTAAACCACATTATAAAAAATAATAAACAGTACGTAGACTATTGTTTTTTGGCAGCCCTACTTGTTTTTAAAATAAAATTTAGTTCAATATATAATACTGAAATGAAAAAAAAAATAAAAATCGAACTGACAATCTAAGTTTGCTTGTGCCAACCCTGTTTGCGCCTTTACAACACATAAAAGGTTTCAGGTCAACTAAACTAAAAATATACTGAATATGCTTGCACTTATACGTGGAATGTGATTCCATTGCTCTTGTTGTCCTTTATGGCGTTATTTCCATATTTTTCAACAACACAAGACGACATTTTGTTGATACTTTGAAATCTTGCCCAACTGAATTCATCACTGACGTCTGACACCGACTGAGAGCATATCGGCTGACTGAGCTTACTTTTGACGGACCGTAAAATTTGTTTAGTCCCCTATCCATTCCTTTTTCATCTAAGGCCAGTATTACATAAATGCTGTCACATTCCGCATTAGTATAATGTTTTCCTTATTTAGGTTGGGTCGGTAGGTAGGATCGGATTGTCAAAGCAGTACATTTTTGCAGCAAGTTAATCTCTAACGATCTGCCTGATTCCTCTGCGTTACATGTAGTATTCGAAGAGGACTAATTGTGAGGTCTACAAGACGATTTCTCAATGTCAGTCCGTTAGGTATCCGACGAATACACGAAAAAAAGTATGACTTTACCTAAACGACAGCAAACTCATTGTTTCAGAATGTTTGTTCACCCTTGGCAGCAATGCGTCAGAATAGAATGTTTTCTCAGTTCGTTATGACAATATTGATTCTCCTTATTTTCATTTCCCCTGCTGTTATTTATGTTGGCAATGTTTTCGCTTGTTGTTTTTGCGATGTCGGCCCGCGCAGCGCTGAACTCAATCTGATGTCAAATTATGATTTCCCCCTTTTTATCTCGTTATAAATATTAGGTTATTTTATCCAGTTATGTAGAAATTTGGTTATCATCTATTTACAAAATTTAAAGCATCCTTTTAAAGAGTCGTGATGCTACGAGCAAAATCTTTAAGCCCAACCATTACTAAGACTCGGAATTTATCAGTGTTAACTAAATAGTGGTCATTAATGATATTACTAGTTATACCTTAAGCATTCTTCCTTCCTGTTATATCTTCGACGAAATTTCGAAAGAAAGACTTTACCTGACGAAAAGTATTATTTTAATTGGGTGATCGTTTTTAGGGTTCCGTACCCAAAGGGTTCAAACGGAACCCTATTACTAAGCCTCCGCTGTCCGTTCATCCGTCCGTCCGTCCGTCCGTCTGTCACAGGGCTGTATATCATTAACCGTATATAGATAGCTGACATTTTCACAGAGTGTGTATATATTCTGCCGCTATTAAAACAAATAGGCAAAATATAAAAAAAATTAAAGACATTAAAAAAAACCTGATTTTTTTTGTTAAATCTTGTACGATGGTACGGAACCCTCCGTGTGCGAGTCCGACTCGTACTTGGGCGTTTTATTTTATGGCACCACTATCGCTGCCGTTGATAGAATACTGTATCCTTCTGAATACAAACATATTGGCGGCTGTTGGAAGCAACGGAAGAAGCGAAATCGAGTCACCGGTGTACTGACGTGACTGGATCCTTTAGGAGGTTTCCGATCGAGAATTTTCGTGGGTGCAGACGCGCAAAGCACGCAAATTTATGATATATCAATATATAGACGACATTTATAAATGTTATTTGCTTGGTGCAGATGTGTATGTTTACTTTCGCTGAGGGTTTTTTTAATGTTACCTGACATGGATGGCAATACCACACAGCTACCGTTATGATATTAGCCCAATAGACCACATTCTCGAAGGAATTAGGTGCCATTCCAGGACCTCCCCTTTATAAGCACGGCTACATTGAACTGGATGGAAAACACGGTATTTTTTCCCATAATAGGAGAAGGGGACCTACAGTTTTGCATGGGTTCCGAACCATGGAGCAGCTCGCATTCGTGGCGAAATGCACTTATCCAACTACTATACTATCAGTATTATCAATCATAAAAGGAACCTGGTTGTCTAAATTGTTTTTAGGAGATACTGCTATAAAACAATTTAATAACTTTTCTGATAGCTGTCAGGCTTCATAGCCAGTCTGACTTGGTTATGAATGAGAACTCAATATCGACGTATGAGAGAGATGTAGAAACGAGTCTCCAGTTCCTAAAATATAACGCAATATTTTTCTGGCTCCGAAATCAAACAAACCTCGGTTCCGCTTATTCTAAGAATAGCAACATTTTCACCTACTCGAAATGAAAAAGAATACTATCAATCACAGCGAAATACCCTATTACGGAGTTATTGAATGTGAAAAGAGATTACACAAAGAGAAATAAATGAGATACTCTAACAAGGACACGCACAAGGCATAAGACAAGAAAATTAAAATGGACGGTATTATTGTGCCGACAATAATGATTATATTTTTTCCAAGAGCCTTGTTATGAGTTTGAGCGCAGGTCGAGCCAAGTAATGAGAAAACGATCCCCCTCCAGAAATTCTACGTTCAACACTCAGCAAGTATCTAAAAAGTATCTTAAGGCGCTAGGACTAGCCAACTGCTCGCGCCATACAAATGCACTTTTAAAAAAATGTAATAATATGTAGTGAATCGCTTCAGCAAATCCAAATAGAACTCCAGACTGATAATGGATTGTTAATATGTTTTGATTCCATCATTTATTTAAATAATAATAAAAATAAAAAAGTTGATTTTTCTCATTAGAAATCTGAAAGTAATTCGATTTCTAGGTATAAGCAAAAACAGCATATATGCATAAACAAAAAAATCCATTTGCTTTTAGATTTCTACATTTAGTCAAAAAAGTTCGGAAATGGACACCGTTTCCGCAATGTATTTTGTATAGAAAAAGGAAACATACATTAATGAAAATAGGTTGATTCCTATACAAGGAATCATATATTGTAAGAATGACACTTATAATCGTCAGACTTAGTTAGTTAACTTGGGGTGCCTCGTCTAACTTTGCGATTTGGCTAGTACCAGGGCCTTAATATCCATAGTGGATTGATTGCATATTTTAAAACAGCTCATTGGTGTCATGTTTTCTTTTAATGTTTAGTCGTATAGCGACTTGGCGTCGTTAGTGAATCAGGCAGGGGGAACGGCATAACGTATAATATGCAGATCGTATAATGTCATATTTTAACAAAATCTTAAAACCATGCACAACGTATAATCGGCAGAACGTATAATCTTATACGTAGTGCATGAAGAAGTCCAAAAAATTAAATTACTTATTTCTCCATGCATAACGTATAATAGTCACAACGTATAATGTTATGATCTTTATTTAACAAAAAAAGAAAACCATGCATATCATATAATGCAAAAATATTTCATACGATAAGCGCCCTTATACACATAGATTTAAAGATTATACTCGCACGCGACTTTTCGACCGTCTCAATTTTGTGAGCGCGATATTATTCTGTCAGAGTATTGTGCGAATAGCCCATAGTGGTATGAATGAAACCATAAGTGAAAGAGTTCCTTATTAAGCATAATAACAAGACCGAAATTGCTGCGACGATCTTATTCAATGTTGCATAATTATTGACACGTTTTGAATGCCCTTCATTTGACAGCCGAAACAAAGCAACCATCAAAGAATATAAAGAACTTAGCGGTTGTTGTTTACATCTTGAGATTGTTTGTCAAGTGCATTATTTAGAAAACGTCGGAAATATCCCTGTTAGCAATCCTTTTTTCTTTATCAGTGAACGGTTAAACTTGAATACGCGTCCTATCACCGGACTAACCATAAAAAATGCGATAGTATACGGACATAATCCGCGTATTAAAGGTAGGCTGTCCACTCTGAACGCTGCTGTTTCACAGCATTTTCAAGGGTATGCTGTGCTCCTCTACAATTATTTTCCTCAGGGCTTCAGGTTTAACTAAAAGCGATAACATCTCCAAAGCAAAAAGGTATGAGTTTTATTTATTATAAATACCTATAGTTACGTTCTTATCGTAGCTTCAGATTGAGTGTGAAACATTGAAACTTATTGATCTCAAACCCGGAAATCATTTTAGCATTGCTGTATTTCAAACCTCAGGTGATCTCAAGTGCCTAGCAGTTTGACTACATACCCACTCACTGGTCTGAACACCAACTGCTAGGCATTTGAAAACCTACTTTCTAGTTCATTGTTACCAAAGACTTGATTTAGTTTAATAACTGCCCGGAATATAAAACAGTTTTACGTGTAGATTGGTACTTAAAATACAAATAAAAACTCCGTCCCACTCATCACGCAGGAGCGGGAACAAATAAAATAATGGTACTGTGTGGGTTCCGCCACATAAAAATAATACCGTGGACCCGCATTTATGCTGACGGTATTCATCGTTCATGGTTCAGATCCCACATTAAACTCTATATTAAATGTTTTTCTTTACGCTTACTTTCTCCATACTTAAAGTCAAATGTGTTGGTTTCATAGCCATTTAAAAATATTGCCTTGAATAGTCTTATTTATAGAAGACGCATTCTCTGTAAATGAAACATAACCTAACAGTTTCATGTCAGGCCCGCATTTCAGTTTTCATCATTCAAAATTCCGAAATGAGCTAATCACCCTCTCACTGTCCATCCAGTTAGTCGCTAGGAAGGTGATTACTAGGAAACCCTATTTAATGTAAAGTTAAATATGAGCACAGCAATTTTTATTTCCATATCGGCCAGCTCAAGGAAAACTGATATTTAGCTAGTGTTTGGGCTGCCTGCTTGGTAAGCACGAAGGTAGCAAAGAGCAATAAATTGTATTTTGGCTAATGACAGTTCTGTGCACCTTCCTGGTTCGATTTCGCTTACCAAAAAATCGGTTCACAACGAATCTTTTCTGCTAAACCCATGCTCAAACTTGGAATCCAACATCAAATTGCTTACAAATGTAGAATTTTGTGTATATGTTGTAAGGCAATGTGTATACTCCTGCCAGGATTTCTATACAATATCTAGTTAATGAAATAAATAAAGAACGTTTGGACCATCCCTCCATTAACACCCATACTTTACCTAGGTATTGTGCAAAAAGCCTAGGGATTGTATAGAATACCTATGGAACCACCGCCAATGCATGCAATACGGTGTCAGGCAACAACCTCAGACTCCCTTAGATGTTATAAATTAGTAAAGTATCTAACCTAACTTAAAACAAAAATGCTAGCTATCTACCTATAAATTCGTTTTGTTTAGGTAACTACCAACGCGTTCACTGCCCCGCCCCGCAAGTTATTACCTTCCTTGCCCTCATCTAATATACACATTTCCTGGCGTGCATTTGGTATTGTATATCATGCCTAGGTAATGTGTTATTTCAAACATTACCTGAATGTTTTAGGCATTGTATATAATGCTTAGGTATTCTATAAAATACCAGATACACATTGTCGGTAACATATATTTTGGTTTTTTCTTTCTTTGCCTGATAACAGCTATTAGAAGTTTTGGTAATTGTGCAACGTCAGTGACGTTAACCATTTCTCTTTATCCTTTCTGATATTTGGGCTGTGCACCATCAGAACCGAGTGTGACCGCATTGTCTGAACAATGCCATAATAATAATAATAATGTTCTTAACCTTTTTGTAGTCATGGACCCCTTGCGGAATTAAAAAATTGTTACGAACCCCTTCCAACTCACTCAAAGGTAAAGAAAACAAGGCATTTTGAAAAAAAAAATGTTTTATTTATTAACATTGAAAAAGGAAATATACGTAAAAAAAAATTTTGATCACACCAGTATTTATTTTCATCATATGAAACATGCACCCTCAGCTCAGATGCCACAGACCTCCAGCACTGATGCCACGGACCCCCAAGGGATCCATGGACCCCAGGTTAAGAACTGCATTAAACCATGAAAAGCACCCCATAGCGCCTGAGCATGGGTTAAAGGCCTAGGCTGTGCACCTGGATTAATTGGATTAATATTCTAGTTTAATAGAAATGTGATTTTTGGTACAAACTAATTCATTCAAGGTGTTTTTGTGGTGAGGTCTATCCCGCTCAGATTAATACTTACTGAATTAGGTATCTAATGAAGGATAATGGAGCCATCCATGCACTGTATTAACATTAACTTATTCTATGGTATTAACATGAGTATTAATATGGTTGTTACAGATTCTACCAAAAAAGTTGGGATGCCAGCATTCACGAAACACTTGTCTCCATGATTTGACGAACTAAATTAGTTATGAGAGTGGTTAAATGTACTTAGGTATACCTAATAATACACCATGTAAAAAGGACGAGGCCGTGATTTACTCCTAACTGAGCATTCGAATTACATAAGAATGAGCGGCTCGTAGCCTAGTGGCGCGGGACTTGCCTAGCAAACCAAAGGTCTGGGTTCAAATCCTAGCATGCCCCACTTTCTTTCTCATTCTGAGTTGGATAAATGCATTTCGTCACGAATTCGAGCTGTTCCATGGTTCGGAACCCGTGTAAAACTGTAAGTCCCCTTCCCCTACTAGGTGGTTGGGTTTAAGCCCGCTTTAACCTTTTTGTAAAAAAGGTTAAAGGTAAGCTTGGTACCATCGCATTTGATGAAAAGATGATTGAAGCGGCAATGAAAAATTTACTGTGTTCTCCAACCAGTCCAATGTAGCCGTGCTCTTAAAGGGAAGGTCCTGGCATGGCACCTAATTCCTTGGGGAATGTGGTATATTGGGCCAATATCATAACGGTAGTTTTGTGGTATTAGCCATCCATGTCAGGTTAAAAAAATATATGTCTGAAAATCTGAGTAACTTGACGTACGGTTTAATCCCTCCGCTGTTCCTTCTCCTTTCTATACTTTCCTGGACATTTTTTCAGTGAAAATAACCATTTTAAAATATGTTCGAATGTAAACCTCTAGCAGCTCTGAAAGGTTTGCAGCCAACTATAAACAGGTTGTAAAAAGCATGTGTTTATTGCAATAAACATTGTAAGCATTGAAATAAAACAATGATATTTTGCTTTTATTATTTATTATCGATGCACTGAAATATATATATGTACTAATGATATAATAAATCTAAAGAGTTTATTTTTTAAATGCGCTATTCTTGGAAATACCAATCTGATTAGAAGAAAAATGCAACGCATTAATCGGGGGTCAGGGTAACATTGAACCAGGCTCCGCAAGGGTGATTGAACAAAATTGATCCGAGCGAGCCCGAAACCTCGAATTGTTATAAATAAGAGTGGTTTAAAAGCAGTTTGTTCCATAGAGTTAGCGGCCTTTATACCGTGGTAGCACAAATTCAATTACAAAAAAAAAATACACAGCTCATCCACTTCAAAATATTACTTAAGGTCCACTAAAACTATCCCCGATACCCAGCTATTTCTTAAGAACGGAGAACTAGTACAATGAGCCACTTTAATTTTGTTGCATTTCCAGGTTTCAACTAGAAGAAACATGATACTATTTTAATTTCTACTTTTCAACCACATTGAAGTCATTAGTGCTGGAAAATTATTATGTATACTACATTAGAGATATCAGATTAATCCTACTAATATTATCAATTACAGCAAACACACCTTGTTTGCTGGTTTGTCACTCTTTAGAGTAGCAATGTATCAAAGGAACAGTGATTTTTTGTAAAGATTGTTGATAGGCTGAATAGTGACATAGGCTTAATACTTTTCATAATAAAGACTTTTCGATATGGTCCCGCCGGAGCCGGTTATTGCTATGGTGTACAATCATTACATCACATCGAAACATGTAAATATTACATTACAATGCAGGGTTTATGCTTGCCATTTGGCAACAATTTAACTAGTGGATAAACACACAAAGCCATAAATATGATGGATTAATATGAAAAATAACTAATATGAATAATAAAAACAACAATATTTCAATGTTAAGCTCTTAGCAGATCCATATTTTGTTCTATCCATCCAGCAATCTTCAAAAGTTGGTCGAGTATCAATAAGCAGCCGTAACAAATATATTTCGTGTTGGAGCAGCCTCGGTGCGGAAGAGTTCGCGTTGGCCTTCAGTGAAGCTCGCGCGCCGACACTTTACTGGAGGACGTCCGCCGTCACGAGAGCTCTCAGTCCCTAGTACTGTAATGATAGGACTAGGGACCTAGGACTGTAATGTGATGTTTTAGAGCGCAGCGCCTGCCTGGCATCTCCGCCGCCAGGTCAGCGATCACCTAAGCTTGTTACCTGCCGAGAAGCTCGGGCAACAAGGGTTAGCATAGCACGACCATATGATCCAGAATAGCTGCATCGTCGTCTCCGATCCACAAAAGACCAACAACAACAAACAAATTATTTGTGTAAAAAAACATGAAAAAGAGCTGTGAACTGTCAGTTCAGACGGCTGTCATTATCTTGGTTTTTTATGTAACTTTTATCCATACGGAAAGGCAAAACCTCTCGCTATACAGCCTTTTCATTCGTAATATGAAGTGTAGGTACATGTTTTCTATTGGATCTTGTATGTAACTAAATATGGATTCAAATATGTTCTTCATTCTAGCGGAATTAGTTCTCCTACGTTGTCTGTCGCGTCACAGAATAACCAATGATTACATGTGTCCGGAACTGTGGCTGCGTTCGGGCAAAGTGCTCCGAGCCATTCTGTGCAAGGAGCAATAAATAGCGTTTTTGCTAACAGAATGACAGCATATCTACTCAGGAAAGCGAAAATTAGAATAATTAGAACGAGACAATACTAGGGTGAATAATGGCTGTCATTTCATAACTTCGAAAGCGTTGTGACTCACCGAGGACTCACAGGTGAAAATCTCATGACTACAGTTCCCAGTTCCATGTACCTACCTCCTCAGCCGTTTTCGCTGACCAAGAACGGTTCAGAAACGCTCGGAATCACTCCTTTTTACTCACTTAAACTACGATTCCACAGCTCAAAATGTACAAAAAATTCGTAAAACTGACAGTTTGTATTCTAATTGCAATCGCAGCTGCAAGTTGCAAAATTTCCGTGCTTGCACTGCGGGCTGGCTTGCGGGATCACTGACTTTCAGAATGACGTCACCGTGCTATTCCCAACTCATGCGCACGTTCAAAATTACGTGCAATTTCAACTGCTTGTATTTACAAAATCACTGTGTATAACCAAACTAAATAAAAAATAATGTTTCCTTATAATTATGCCTTGGGTTTACAACGCGATTCAAATAAGAATGGGACGGAGCTCGTAACTAACTTCACTCGAATTCGCGAGGGAAAGTACGCGGCAACACCGCGGTAAAGTACTGAAGTTTGTGAAGTGAAGTGAGGGCTTTAGCAGTTTGACATTGAAAATGGTGGTGATATTTTCCTATTCTTGTTTGAATCGCATTGTACAAAGGTTTTAAACAATAATCACAAACTTGTGTTCTTCTCTATTAGAACACAAACACCATATTCAGAGTGGGCGGACAAACTTTAATACGCGGATTACGTCCGGTCTAAGTCGCAATTTGGATGGTTGGTTTTTTGGATTTTTTTACAGATTACTCTATATACGACTGAAAGTCTATGGACTAGTCATTAATACACACCCTGCATTCCGAATTGCGTACATTGCAAATACCGCAGAGAAAGCGAATACAATGAATATTTGGTGTTCCGAATTGCACGTTATCAAATCGGAACGAATTTGAGCAGACATATCTGTCAGAGCTACCTCATAATGCCTTGTAAGTCTCGAGAGTGGTTATTTCAGGCCTAGAATTGTCTAACTGGACTAATAAACGGCGAAAGGCCATCGTTATTTCAGAATACAAGTGCATACTATCAGATAAACACGCTTAATGACAGCTCGATGACAACCATTTGACAGCGTACGCGGTGCACATTCTCTAAACCGTGAACACTTTGTACGATCTGTGTGCGGTCTATAGTCACGTCCCTAATGTCAAAATGACGTTCACGGGAGTGAATATATAAGCAATTCGGAACGGTCGGATACGCGTACATTGTGAATTCTCCGCAATGTACGCATTTCGGAACGCAGTGCCAGTTTCCCGAAAATGTGTACAGTTTCTTTAAGTCTGTGGTAAATGAGAACCCCGTACCACCCCTTATAGTCTGTGCCCGTACAAGGAGATGGCGTCAGATGGCGTCCATCTTTGTGAATTGCTTTCGGTTGTTCTTATTATAATGAAAATAAGTAGAAGTTTGTGTTTTGTGTCGCATTTTGTCAGCAGAGGTTTGCTAGCTTGCCTAGTGCGAGCGTTAATTCAGTTCAGTCCGGAGAATATAGTGTTTGTTCGTGCTGCGCATGGGGATTGTGAGAAAATGTCGACCAAAGGCGCTGAAGATACATAGGCCGAATACCGCGCGAGGATCGCGCCAGGACGCCCCGCCTGAAGACCGGTCAGCGGAAACAGGCACGCCACGTGCCCAAAACGAACCCGACCGTAGAATGCTACTGGATGGACCCGTACTTGCATGGTTAATACCACACATCATTTTATCGTCATTATTTAGACTACAACCTACATGAACTAGGTATCATGCCAGTTCATTCCTTTTATGACAGGGCTACATTGAACTGTATGGAAAACAGACATATTTCCTTTAATGTGATGGTATCATTAACGCGAGCAGGATTTTAGCACCTATGGTCAGTCCGTAAGCATCAGAAAATTTCGCCTCCCATACAAACGTAGTTTACTAATAATTTGAAAATCACTGTTCCAACTTACTTGAAATTTGGTACCTAATATTAGGCTACAAATATCCATGTCTGCATGTCTTTGTTTTTTCGATAAATTTATTCTGGGTCAAACCAGAGAGAAATCAAAACTTGTATGAAAATTTTCTTTTTGCTTTCATTTAATTCAGTTTGCATTTTTCAAAAAAAACAAAAGCATGCAGACACAGATATTTGTTACCTGATATTGGATATTAAATATAAATTTAATTGGAATAGCGGTTTCCAAATGATTAGTAAACTACGTTTGTATGGGGAGCATAGCTTACGGGCCGTTCTTAAGAAATAAGAAGTTAAGTGTGGAATCTGAACCACAAACAACTTATTCCTTTGCCGCTTCTTATGATGATATTTTCAACCTGTCGGAACCCAAATGTCACGTTTTGTGACCTTAGAAAAATAATCTTAAACTATGTAGATTCACTTAACATATGTTTAGGTAAATGACCTGAGCCGGTAGTCTCAGTTGTCACCTAAATTGGCGTTTACGCCAAACCGATCGACTGGCGTTTTCAAATGTATGGAGAAAATGAAAAGCGCGCGCGCGCAGTGGGCGTTAAGCGAACTAACATTTGCGAGTCTGAGTTGGATTTGACAGCTTACTCAACGTTGCCGTAAATACGTCGCCGTTGCCGTTTACGTAGACTCCGTGTTTTCATACAAATTGGAAGTCTGAGTTTGACTTTGACAGCTTGAATTAGTAAAACACAGAATATCTTGTATAAACTAACTTCAGAGTTACGTAAACGCCAATTTTGGTGAGAACTGAGACTACCGGCTCTGAAACCTGATATCTTAAGGTTATTGAAAGGTTGGTTTTAACTGAAATTGGGTCGGTGAATACAAATTTGTTCAAAATCATGCATTGATACATCTTGGTAGTTTTTGAACAAAAAAATATGTGGGTCGTTCTTCGGTATTTCAGTTCAGATAAGATTTTTTTTTCGCAATTTTTTTTTAAATTTAAGTGTTGATATCAATCACATGTGTTCTTAACAACAAAATGTGTATGTTCCAAAACCGGGCCAGATAGTTTGCATATTTTGCACATTTTATGGATGCCAGAGGAAAATAGTGCGCAGAGGAGTGACAAAGTGACAGAGTAGTGACAATTTGGCCAGAGGAGTGACTTTGGTCTTTAATAATAGTTTAAAATAGTTAAATTTGACAACATATTGTTTTAAAAAACGTTTACTAGCAGTGAAATTATCAATTTTCCGAAACTAAATTACAATTTTTGTTAGTTAAAATAAATAAAAAATGACAATTTCTGTCAAGGAACCAAAACAATACGACAAATTCTAGCATAAAACAAAATTATAATAACAATTTATGTTATGAAACTAAATCAAAATGACAAATTCTGGCAAGACACTAATCACAATCAGGAACACAAGTGGTATATTATCATTTCTGTGTTAAAATTACATTCATTGCTCGAAAATATCAACCGATTTCTTAAACTTTAGAAACACTCTCTCGCCGCTGACTACTAGACTAGGTTGAGGGAGTTTTTGAAGTAAATCTTCTATTGGTACTAATCCCTTGTCTTCGTCATTTACTTTGAACACAGTTGCATTAGCATCGCATACTTTAAGGAATTGGATAAGTATTTCTCCGTCGTCATCTTCACTTCCACAGCACATACCCACATACCGATATTCCGATTTCTTTTGTTTGAATTTGACCAAGACATAATCGCCATCTTTGTATGTAAATTTAGAAGGGCCTGGAACATCTCTGTCTGAATCAGAATAGACATCAGCCACGCTCAGACGACCGCCATGATCAAGCGGATACATCATTTTTCCAAGGTTGTAATGCGAACAATTCTCAGAACAGAAACATCTTAAACTTTTCATTGTGATTCTATTTGGCATCAGTGTAGTGCCTTGCACTTGATGAACTTTTAAGGTACCGGAAAATGGTTTTATACATGATTTCTTGCCTTCAATGAGTGCCGCTGTTAGTTGAATTATGGTAATTATGAACGTTTTTATGCCGTCGCAGTTGTTCTCAATTGCTTTAGCAAAATCAGTGATGGACGAAATATCTTTACCAGTTGCGACTAGTTTATCGGCAGTTCTCTTGCACACAGCCCCTACACCGTCAGGGGCTCCCTTGCCATGACCTGCCTCGTGGTAGTTCCAAGTGTAGTAACATATATTTGGATAGATGTTCTGCAACAAACAGGCCAGGAAAAAGAGCATGTACTTATTACGATACTGCGTCACGGGACCATCACTTAAGAAATGTACATTTTCAATAGTGAACGGCAGCGAGTGCAGCACAGGTTGTAGGTGAGCCATTATCGCTGAAACATTGTGGTTTAGATTCGTTGATATGGTGCAGAAGCAATCTGTGGATTCTTTTGTGTACACCACGACCGTGTGCAGGCTTAGTTGCGTCCGAGATGATTTTTTTGTTTTAGGATCTTCAATTTCTTCGACAGCAGCAATCCATTTTTTGTGTTTGATTAAGGTTGAATTATCAAACTCTTTGCATGTCAGGGTATGGCGATTACAATCTGTACAATTTCTTGACAAACATTGCTCGTTGTATCGGTCACAACATAGGTTTACGAGCAGCATCTGGTGATTACTTGTGGACAAAATGTTTGCTTGGCTTAAACTTTGTAGCGTTAGGTCCATGTTTCATGGATAGTGCAAAGGCACGTGTCACACTCGTTGACATGTGGTTCCACTATCCAAAATGGTCGCAATTTACAAAAAAGTGAGTAGCTGATTTTCTTTTCTTTTGAAACAAGGAACTTTTTATGTAAATTTTTCATGTTGTCCAGTAGCAGTCTCTTCTGTTTTCTTTCTTTCTTTCTAGTTATACAATCTCTTTTACCGGGACACAATCTGCTGTTACAGTCTTCTTCTAGAAAATGAACAACTTGTTGTTTTGTTTCTTCACTGGTTTTATCAATTCTTCTCTTTCGGCTTAGGTCCAACAAGCTCTCTCTACCGGGTCGCGTAGCTTTAATGTTCATATTATCAAAAACATTGAATTTTTTTGTTATTTTGCCACTCACAACTCTTCTAAACAACTTGTTTTCCTTGTCAGATTTTACACTTTTCAAGTTTTCTTTCAATTGCTCTTTAAGAACCTCCCCAAAAAGTAACCTTTTTTTTACTTGATTCGCATCCATCTTTTCGACCATTTTGTAACTTGTATTCGGTGTAAGATTTTCTTTAATTTTTTTAAACCTAAACATTTTTTTCTTATAACATCTAACTTCCTTTTTCAGTCTTTCTATTTCTTCTTGTTGTTTTAATATTAAGCGGTTTCTAGTTCTACGTTGTCTTTCGGATCGCTTTCTGGCTGCCTCAATTCTGTTATCTACTGGCTGTAGTGGCGGCATTTCTTCATCAGAGCAAGGTGGTGTAGCAGGAGCAACAGATGGATTTTGGAGATCAATACGAGCCCTTCGCTTTCTAGTTTTTTCGGCCCATACCTTTCTTATCGCACGTTGTTCTCTGGGGGTCATATTTTTTATTGATTTAGCCGTTCGCTTTTTCTTCTTAATTAGGTAGCACTTCCTTTCCTTTTCCTGTAATTGAGCATGCTTAACAGGATCATTTTTAGGCGCTGATACCGCAATCGTTCAGCTATTCTCTTCTTTTCTAACCTTTCTTCACGAGTTTGTTTTTTTTTGTTTTCGCCATATTCCTTGTCTATCGTTTTACCTATAACAAAATGTTAATAGTAATAAAATGTATGCATACACAAAATAAAAACGAGTCACATTATTATAGTTGTCCCTCCCCTGGCGAAATTGTCTCTCCTCTGGCACAAACAAAGCCACAGGAGAGACGCCAGAGGAATGACAGATTTACACAAATCACGAAATATCACCAAACATACTACTCAAATCGTTTTAGCAATTAGTTTATGTAAATAAAGCGACATTTTTGTATTGATTTATTTATGCTTACCAGAAGAAAGACCACCTTCACCAAGACATAACCTGACTTCTAAGCAACATGCGGCTGACTGAGATTTACACTGTCAAACAGAACACATTTCGTAGTCTGCTGCTAACTTCACGACAAGCCAGTATTGCTAACCTGTCAAAAGCTATCGTTTTCAACGTTTTTGCGGGAGTTTTTAAATTCGGAAAAATGCCAGAGGAAGAGACGTGTAACCAAAGGACGCTTATAAAAACGAAAAAAAATCGACTAAAATGTTATTTTTCGTGTATTATTGTTTAGAAAATCAATAAGGGAATTAATAACAGTTAAAAATAATTAGGCTTAGACAGGAACAAGTTGAACGTTTTGAATTTACTGAACTTTTTCTCAAGCAATCTGATGAAAAGACGAGCCAGACTAGTGACATAATCGTGACTTTATTTTTTTTCGGAAATAAATTTTATTATTTTTCAAGTGTATGTGTAGGTTAAACAATACATAGATATCTACTTATATAATTTTTTTGGACATTCTAATATTTAAAACACAAACGATATGATTGAATACTCTCTGAAATCAAATACCGTAGAACGACCCATGTAAGCTTATTTTTCTACACAGGCAGTAATATTTACACTTATTTTTCATGATACGGAAGCACCCACATTCTTTTGTTTAACATGCATTATTATCAAAGCTTTTCCAGCAACTACGGCAACAAGAGTAACATCGTCCATCACCAACAAATTGCTCCACTAATGGTCAATGGTCGCCGATAACATGGGTTGCCGGAAATTGCTGGATATTGTTGTGACGTCTAAATCACCATACATACCTTGAAGTGGAGCAATCTTGCAGGGTTCCTTTAGAAAAGAATTTAGCCTTCATTTCCTTAGTTGTTAATAAATGTAAAGGTAAAAATAAATCCGTTTAGCATGTGTGGTATGTAAATAACCTTATTGCATTTTCGAAGCTTACAGATTTTTTTTAACTTAAAAATTATTTAATCATCATTTTGTCGTTAACAGTGAAGGAAAACATCCTGAGGAAATTCACCTGACCCTACATATACTAATTAGAACTGTTTCTGTTTTTAGCCATTCAGCTCACTCAAAATAACAGCAGGGTGAAATCTAACTTTTGTGATTACCGATATGTTATCAAGGTAAATGTACATTTTGATACTTACTAAATTCTGTTTTATCAAATATTCTAAGCCCTATTTTCAGAAAATATGCACATAAAGTATAAATTGCAAGTAATGCATATTTTATGGAGTTTTGGAACATATTGTGACACAAGAAGCGTGCCCAATATACTCAAATTGAAAATTCAATAAAATTTCAAAATTAAATTGATGGTTAGGAGGATAATGAGATGATCGAGGTCCATACAATGGCTCGTCATAATTCCTTAGTCAAATTAATAAATATTTTTCTGAAATTTTGCACATTAAAAAAAAACCAACTGAGAGCTATGTCTCTACATTTTGATTTTTTTGATAACTAAACTCTTATATATATATGTATAGGCTCTTAAACATTTTTATACAAATCTTTAGAAGCTTATGTAATGGATTTAAGATAAGTTATCAAAAGAAACAAAACCTACAGACGTAACTCTCAATTGATTTATTGAATGTGCAATATTACGAAAAAAAAAATCTTAATTTAACTGACAAAAGAGGTACAAGCCATTGTATGGAACTCAATCACCTCATTGTCCTCTTAATGCCTTTTGTACTGCCTACTGTCATATTTACTAGAACTAGGATTAATCCATAACACCATATTCGAAAGAAACTTAGGTGGTATGCAAGGATTTCTCCTTTATTGTATTGTTTTGGTGTGACAACTTTAAGTTGGACTCTAACCAATAGTTTCAGTGCAACATGACCCACACCCTCCACTCCAAAAATTTAAATGAGTTATCCTTGGGGTAGCCTAGCCAAGACTGTATGGGAAGAAGACAAGTAGAAAAATATTGAATTATAGGTTTTTTTGCCATTATGTATTTACAATAATTATTTATGTTGTTCGTGGAGTGAAAGTAAAATAGGTTTCTTATGGAATCTGTTTCATGGCCTCCTGGTTGTAGAACTGCCATCGCTCAGAGGTAACCAGCGCGGTTCGGAGGCGCTGCCGGTGCAGTTACCCGCTCAGGATGCATGATGATCGATGATGACGGTAAACCGTTTGACCGCTGCTGCGTATGGGTTCTTGCTCCACGTTTTTACAGGTTAGTACCAAATTGTACAGAGATGTTGGGCCGGGTTATGGCTGATGAAAAAGTGAGCAAGGCAAAACCACCGTACTATAAAAAAAAAATCTTGTTGGTAGACGCTCCACAATCACAGTGGATCAGCATCTGTTACAAGGAGTAAGGAGTTTAAATAGCATTGGCCCAGGGGCAAAGAACACTGGCAGTTAAAAAAACAGCCTTTGTGTCTTTGTGAAACCGGATGAAAGAAGGATATTTTATGTATCCGCATTAACAGGGTTAAATGGAGGTTTGAAATGGAATACTGACATCAGGATGGCTGTATTGGGAGACGCTGGGTTGGGTGCTGGTATGTGAACCTGAACTGAATTTCTGAACTCCTGTACATTTACCACTCAACCAACTCACACACTCTTTGACCATTCGATATGCTTAGTGACTATTGGATATTTAGACAATTTGTAATAGAGGTATTCATCTCCAGCTGGCAGCAGTATCAGTCATTAATATAGTGTTAATTGCATAATTTCAGATTTATCTTTACAACGTTTTATAGTACACAATTCTGCTCATAGATATACGACAACGCAAACACGGACATTATTGTCTAATTAAGGATGTCTGCATATGTTGGGAAATCAGATTTTGATATTTTTTAAACAAAGTCAAGTTTTGTGGAACTTCTGCTTGTATGTTTGATTGCATTATAACTTAGGACTTCCAGCTGGAGTTCGGGGACAGTTTTCATTCAGCTTACTGAAAATCGAGAGGAAAACACATTTTTACTGGAAATGGATGCCTACTACCACCCACCATCATATTAGCCCTGCACTGCCTTCTTGACGCCATTATTTTTCTTTATTAGTAGGCTACATTGAACTTGATGGAAAACACGGACAATTTGTCATTGAAGTTTCGACCATCTTTACATCCAAAGCGATGGTACCAACCCGGGCCTAGTAGGGGCTAGGGTAGTACTCGGAAAATGAGAGACTCTTGTAATGCTATTGAAAAATACAATTTCTTTTTTTGGCAATTCTTTCAGCACCTTTGCAGTTATAAGGTCAAAACCTGGGGCTTTATGCGGATCTATTTGATGGATGACTCAACAGTTTCTTTGTTGTGGCTACGGTTATTAGAATACCTTCATCTAGGTTTTGCTCCGAATTGCGCTCAAACGCTGAATGTGGATACAGTTGGACTGAATTGCGCTGACAATGCTCTGAAACGCAGTATTGTATAACATTTAAAATATATTAAATTTTATAATATTATGTAATAGGTATGACATGACGATGACATCATCGTTCAAGTGCGGTGCTCATGGCTAGGCCGTGAGCGCCGTCAGCGGCAGCCATAGATCGCATGCCAAATTTGACTTTGACACTGCAACAAGAGGACACAGAATATAAAATAAACCACGTCACCCCTTTCGCTCGCCCTTTAGTTACATTAACTGTCTCCATTGACTTTCTACGATTTCACCTGTCTGCCAAATTATATGTCTAGCAACATCTCAAAATCACTTTAATCATCACTTTTGATCATCACAACAAAGTTCGAGGTATCACTTTGGTTTAGTTTGTATATGCCCCGGAAGAGAATGCATCGACTTTTTCTTTTTCTTTGTCACTTCTCGCCCATTGGCCGCCTGCTTGCTGTAGGAGGGCAGTTGCAACTTGTGGATGTTTGAGGTGCTTGGTTGCTTTCCAAAGCGAAGTAATGGTCTTTTGCTGTAGCGGTAAGAGCTTCTATGCTTTGCTGTGTTGCCTTATTTTTAACTTGGCTTAGGAAAACATTCTATCAATCCTTTTCATATGTAATAGTTTATGCGTGACGCGCTTACTGAGGGAGGGGATGACCTCTCTGGCCTGCCTGCAGTCTACCAGAACTTTTCATGCGGTATTGTATTGCATCTTTGTTCTTTCCTGAAACCAGTTTTTAATTTGGCTGAAGGGTAAAGGTACAATGGGTTCTGGACCTGTCGGTACTGTGCTGGGTCCTCTTTTGGCCAGTTCGTCTACCAGTGAACCACTGTGTCCCTATATCCATTGTAGAATTGTTCGGTTGTTTTTTGCAACTTATTCCAGGGCATAATGATTATATTATTACTCCTACACGTTCAGTACAGCCCCTAGTTTACTTTTCTGTTTTTTAGTGCATATAGAACGCACACTCTGTTTTTAATCTGGTAGTCACACATATTTCTGTTTTTTTTGGTTCTGCCACCTTGATAATGCCCATGCATTCTGCCTGGAATATGGAGTTGAGAGCGCCTAGGGTTGTTGAGATGTTGACGTTCACATCCCGGAAGAAGGCACCTGCCCCAGTTCCTTTCTCTGTCATTGATCTATCTGTATAGATTCTAATTTCCTTCACCCCAGATTGGTCAGTGTCTCCTTCAATTAGTTGGATGTCATAGTGTTTCACAAAGATGTGGTTTATAGGAATTCTGTCACTTATTGCTGCGAGCATGGGTTGGTCCTTCAAGGCCTCTTCCATGATCCGTGTATGTGGAGTTCGATAGCTTTGTTTCCACAATCCTGCAGCTCTTAGCTTGAAAGCTGACATGGCTGCTTCCTGCTGTACGTGTAGGTGTAAGGGTTGCAGGTTGAACATGACTCCCAGTGCCTGCGTGGGGGTTGTACGCATGTAGCCTGTCGTGGCTACACATGCGAGGCGTTGGAAACTTTGTAATTTAGCCTTCACGGTGATCAGATCTGTTATTGGCCACAATGCTATTGCTCCATATGCTATAATTGCGCGGATTACAGCAGTATGCAGCAAGCGTGTTATAGGGGGTTTTAGGCCCCAGCTCTTCCCTAGCATTCTCTTGTATTGCCAGAAAGATATCCACACCTTCTATATACAAAATAAACACGTCAAAGTGTTTGTTCTAGTTCAGCTTACCCTCAAGGATTACTCCCAGGTATTTGACTTCAGTTGAGATTTCTAATTTTGTACCAAAGTACCTCGGCAGGTCCATGTCTGCTAACTTTCTCTTGTTCAGAACTAGTTCTGTCTTGTTTGGATTTACTAAGAGTCTGTTCTATCCACACCGGTCTTCCACGATTCTTAGGGCTGATCTCATAATATTACAAAGTAGTTTTTTCTGATTTGCCGCTGATCAAAATCGTGATGTCATCGGCGTGCACCACAGTTGTATAGCCACATTCGTTCAGGCGCTTGAGGTCCCATCCTTGTTAGTTAGTAAGTTAGTTGGGCAAAATATTTTCCGCGCTAAGTCTTCTTCACAGAGAGGCCATTCTGCGTAACAAAAGTGACTATGTGAGCCATCCAAGCTCGTCCCGGAAGCCCAGCATACCCTTTACATTCCCACACGCCTCTGTAAGGGATCCCAGTGCTCCCAGAGTCTGCGCCCGTTGGTCGGTCACACTCTTGCACTCCAACAGTACATGGGCGGTTGTTTCCGTTGTCTCCATGCAGCCACGACATAGAGGGCTGTCCGTTACCCCCAGGTTAAGGAGGTGTTTGTTGAGTAAACCATGTCCTGTCATTGTTTCCGCCATTGTGCGTGGATCATTTCTATTCAGATGCAAAAGCTTGTGCGTGAGTCGCTTATTGAGGGATGAGATGACCTCTCTAGCCTTCCTGCAATCTACCAGGTGTTTCCATCCTGTATTGTGAAGCATCTTTCTATCCTCTAGCCAGTTTTTAAATTGACTAAGTTGTATAGGCACGCACTATCGGTTCTGGGCCCGTTAGTACTGTACTGGATCCTCTTTTGGCCATTTCATCTGCAGCGTCATTCCCCACAGAGCCACTGTGTTCTCTTATCCACTGCAGAGTTACATGATTGTTTTTCGCTACTTCGTCTAGGGCGCAATGACATTCTAGAATTAAGCCCGAGATAACTTTGTTGTTTTTCAGTGCGTTTAATCAAATCAAATCAAATCAAATCCTTTATTTACTTTTTTGGCCATACAGCATAGTAAATAGTATTTCAGATAAATAAATAATTTAAGTATTTCAACATAGAAATAAAATTTTCAATCAGAAAATTTTAAACACATGAAATTAACAGTACATTTAGTACAGATGCGCTATCTGAGATAATTCTAATCTGATAGTCATGCATCTTTCTGGTTTTGATTGCCTCTGCGGCTTGAGTTATTCCCACACATTCTGCCTAAAATATGGTGTTAAAGGCGCCTAGGGTTGTTGAGATGTTAATGTTCGCATCTCGGGAGAAGACACCCGCTCCAGTTCCCGACTTTGTTTTGATCTATAGTTTAGTGCAATTTTATAGAGACCCAGCCATGAGAGCCCCAGCACCCTTCGAGAATGACCGCCAAATTGTCCGCACACAGTCGCGGACAGTTAGACCTCATATCTGAGGGCCCGTACACTATCCGCAACCTGTGGACGCGTTCGGTGACAGATGCCAATGCCACCGCCAATATCATACTCTCGTCGAATGCTGGTTGCACTTCGAGACGTCGGGAAATGCACGTAACACAGGGAGGCCATTGTGCGTAACAAAAGAGACTCTGTGAGCTATCCCAGCTGATCCCAGAAGTGCAGCATACCCTTTAAATTCTCATAGGCCTCTGTTAGGGATCCACACTCCAACAGTACATGGGAGGTTCTTTCCGTTGTGTCTATGCAGCCACCACATAGAGGGCTGTCAGTAACCCCCCAAACTGTCGAGGTGTTTGTTGAGCGAATAATGTTTTATTATCGTTCCCACCATTGTGCGTTGATCATTCCTTTTCAGATGCAATAGCTTGTGCGTGAAGTGCTTATTGAGGGATGGGACGACCTCTGGCCTGCCTGCAGCCTACCAAGCATTTCCATCCGGTAGTATGAAGCATCTTAGTTCTATCCTGTAGCCAGTTTTTGAATTGAATGAGGGGTATAGTCTCTATCGGTTCTGGATCCGTTATACAGTACTGGGTCCTTTTTAGGCCATTTCGTCTGCAGCGTTATTGCCTAAGGAGCCACTGTGTCCTCTTATTTACTGCAGAGTTACATGATTGTTTCTCGCTACTTATTCTAGGGCGCAATAACATTCTAGAATTAGGCCGGAGTTAAATTTGTTATTTAATACAGATGTGCTGTCTGAGATCATTCATATCTGTTTTTTGATTTCCTCTGTAGCTCGAGTTATTCCCACGAATTCTGCCTGAATAGATATTTATGGCTCATACCATACCTGCATTCATGACATAGCCCTCTACACCACATTAAAATTAGGTGGCATGCCAGGACATTTTTATATTGCGCTTGCATTTTTGCATTATTTATACTTAGGCTTCAGTGCAGCATCTCTGGCTACCGTTAATGTTATTACTAAAGATGTATCCGTCTTCTTTCTTCATATCTCATTAACTAAGGACAGACATATCTTAATAAAGTCATTAACGTTAACCAGCGATGGTGCACTCCAGCCTTACTGTGCTGTATGTATATTAACAATACTAATGTGTTGCAATTCACAGGTGGAGGGGACAAGATGGTTCCGGCAATTTCGGAATTATCATGCTGGGTGACGAACCTGTTTTTTTATTCTTTTAAAATTTAGCTAGTTACAAAATCACAGAAAAGAAGAACTGTTTCAAAACTTATCTGGATATTCTACTGGAATACATCACAGGCTGGCTCTACACGATTACAGGTCGACTCATTTTTTTTAATTAATCGAACAGAAATACATTGTGCCACATGTACGTGTTTCTATCCACGCTTATACTTAGCAAGGAACATGTAGCCGTGGTACATTTATTTATACATACTATACAATTATGGGTTTTCTTCACTGTTTTGCGGACTATTGCTGAGCTATCGAGATTGAACTTTCATATTTGAACAATGGAATATTATAGTGGAATCGGTTTCCAGCTACAATATATTCCAAAGATGTTATTCGAGCACAGGCTACATCTTCCTCAGCACTGAACCGCTTGGTTTGTAAACCTGACTACTCTGCCAACAAACATTGTATCCTAATAGAGCACTATATTGAACTGGATGTTCTTTGATCATTGCTACATTAAATTGTATGTTTGGGGATGGATTAGATTGAACTCCCTATTTTACGAGCTGTTAATGGAGTCCCATCTATTTTCAGTGTATGTTATTTGAGAATGGCTACATTGAACTGGATTTTATTTGATCACGGCAAAATTAAAATGGGTGTTTTTTTATCATGGGTATGTTGAACTGGATATTATTAATGCACAGCTACATTGAACTGATTTTCTTTTAAGCACGGCTACATTGAGATAGATTTTATTTGAGTACGATTACATTGAGATGGATGTTATTTGAGCACACAGCTACATTGTACTGATTTTCTGTAAGGCATGGCTACATTGAGTTAGATTTTATTTGAGTACGATAACATTGAGATGGATGTTATTTGAACTCACAGCTACATTGAACTGGTTTTCTTTTAAGCACGGCTACGTTGAGATGGATTTTATTTGAGTACGATTACATTGAGATGTATGTTATTTGAGCAATTACATTGAGATAGATGTTATTTGAGCACTCAGCTACATTGAACTGATTTTCTTTAAGGCACGGCTACATTGATATAGATTGACTTGAGTACGATTACATTGAGATGGATATTAATTGAGCACACAGCTACATTGAACTGATTTTCCTTAAGGCACGGCTATATCGAGATGGATTCTGATTGAGCACACAGCTACATTGAACTGATTTTTTTAAGGCACGGTTACATTGATATGGATTCTATTTGAGTACGATTACATTGAGATCGATTCTAATTGAGCACACAGCTACATTGAACTGATTTTCTTTTAAGCACAGCCACATTGAGATGGATTTTATTTGAGTACGATTGCATTGAGATGAATGTTATTTGAGCACACAGCTACATTGAACTGATTTTCTTGAAGGCACGGCTACATTGAGATGGATATTTTTTGAGTACGACTACATTGAGATGGATGTTATTTGAGCTCACAGCTACATTGAACTGATTTTCTTTTAAGCACGGCTTTGTTGAGATGGATTTTATTTGAGTACGATTACATTGAGATGGATATTAATTGAGCACGCAGCTACATTGAACTGGATTAATTTTAAGCACGGCTACATTGAGATGGATTTTATTTCAGTACGATTACATTGAGATGTATGTTATCTAAGCAATTACATTGAGATAGATGTTATTTGAGCACTCAGCTACATTGAACTGATTTTCTTTAAGGCACGGCTACATTGAGATAGATTGACTTGAGTACGATTACATTGAGATGGATATTAATTGAGCACGCAGCTACATTGAACTGGATTTATTTTAAGCACGGCTACATTGAGATGGATTTTATTTGAGTACGATTACATTAAGATGGATGTTATTCGAGCACACAGCTACATTGAACTTATTTTCTTTAAGGCACGGCTACATGGAGATGGATTTTATTTGAGTACGATTACATTGAGATGGATATTAATTGAGCACGCAGCTACATTGAACTCGATTGATTTTAAGCACGGCTACATTGAGATGGATTTTGTTTCAGTACGATTACATTGAGATGTATGTTATTTGAGCAATTACATTGGGATAGATGTTATTTGAGCACTCAGCTATATTGAACTGATTTTCTTTAAGGCACGGCTACAGTGAGATGGATCTTATTTGAGCATACAGCTACATTGAACTGATTTTTTTAAGGCACGGCTACATTGAGATGGATATTATTTGAGTACGATTACATTGAGATGGATATTAATTGAGCACGCAGCTACATTGAACTGGATTTATTTTAAGCACGGCTACATTGAGATTGATTTTATTTGAGTACGATTACATTGAGATGGATATTAATTGAGCACGCAGCTACATTGAACTGGATTGATTTTAAGCACGGCTACATTGAGATGGATTTTATTTGAGTACGATTACATTGAGATGTATGTTATCTGAGCAATTACATTGAGATAGATGTTATTTGAGCACTCAGCTACATTGAACTGATTTTCTTACATTGAGATAGATTTACTTGAGTACGATTACATTGAGATGGATATTAATTGAGCACGCAGCTACATTGAACTGATTTTCTTTAAGGCACGGCTACATGAAGATGGATTTTATTTGAGTACGATTACATTGAGATGGATATTAATTGAGCATGCAGCTACATTGAACTGGATTGATTTTAAGCACGGCTACATTGAGATGGATTTTATTTCAGTGCGATTACATTGAGATGGATTTTATTGGAGTACGATTACATTGAGATGGATGTTATTCGAGCACACAGCTACATCGAACTGATTTTCTTTAAGGCACGGCTACATGGAGATGGATTTTATTTGAGTATGATTACATTGAGATGGATATTAATTGAGCACGCAGCTACATTGAACTGGATTAATTTTAAGCACGGCTACATTGAGATGGATTTTATTTGAGTACGATTGCATTGAGATGAATGTTATTTGAGCACACAGCTACATTGAACTGATTTTCTTGAAGGCACGGCTACATTGAGATGGATATTTTTTGAGTACAACTACATTGAGATGGATGTTATTTGAGCTCACAGCTACATTGAACTGATTTTCTTTAAGGCACGGCTACATTGAGATAGATTGACTTGAGTACGATTACATTGAGATGGATGTTATTCGAGCACACAGCTACATTGAACTGATTTTCTTTAAGGCACGGCTACATGGAGATGGATTTTATTTGAGTACGATTACATTGAGATGGATATTAATTGAGCACGCTGCTACATTGAACTGGATTGATTTTAAGCACGGCTACATTGAGATGGATTTTATTTGAGTACGATTACATTGAGATGGTTATTAATTGAGCACGCAGCTACATTGAACTGGATTGATTTTAAGCACGGCTACATTGAGATGGATTTTATTTCAGTACGATTACATTGAGATGTATGTTATTTGAGCAATTACATTGAGATAGATGTTATTTGAGCACTCAGCTACATTGAACTGATTTTCTTTAAGGCACGGCTACAGTGAGATGGATTTTATTTCAGTACGATTACATTGAGATGGATATTAATTGAGCACGCAGCTACATTGAACTGGATTGATTTTAAGCACGGCTACATTGAGATGGATTTTATTTGAGTACGATTACATTAAGATGGATATTAATTGAGCACGCAGCTACATTGAACTGGATTGATTTTAAGCACGGCTACATTGAGATGGATGTTATTTCAGTACGATTACATTGAGATGTATGTTATTTGAGCAATTACATTGGGATAGATGTTATTGGAGCATTCAGCTACATTGAACTGATTTTCTTTAAGGCACGGCTACAGTGAGATGGATCTTATTTGAGCATACAGCCACATTGAACTGATTTTTTTAAGGCACGGCTACATTGAGATGGATATTATTTTGGTACGATTACATTAAAATGGATGTTAATTGAGCACACAGCTACACATTGAACTGGATTTATTTTAAGCACGGCTACATTGAGATTGATTTTATTTGAGTACGATTACATTGAGATGGATATTAATTGAGCACGCAGCTACATTGAACTGGATTGATTTTAAGCACGGCTACATTGAGATGGATTTTATTTCAGTACGATTACATTGAGATGGATTTTATTGGAGTACGATTACATTGAGATGGATGTTATTCGAGCACACAGCTACATTGAACTGATTTTCTTTAAGGCACGGCTACATGGAGATGGATTTTATTTGAGTATGATTACATTGAGATGGATATTAATTGAGCACGCAGCTACATTGAACTGGATTGATTTTAAGCACGGCTACATTGAGATGGATTTTATTTCAGTACGATTACATTGAGATGGATTTTATTGGAGTACGATTACATTGAGATGGATGTTATTCGAGCACACAGCTACATTGAACTGATTTTCTTTAAGGCACGGCTACATGGAGATGGATTTTATTTGAGTATGATTACATTGAGATGGATATTAATTGAGCACGCAGCTACATTGAACTGGATTAATTTTAAGCACGGCTACATTGAGATGGATTTTATTTGAGTACGATTACATTGAGATGTATGTTATTTGAGCAATTACATTGAGATAGATGTTATTTGAGCACTCAGCTACATTGAACTGATTTTCTTTAAGGCACGGCTACATTGAGATAGATTTACTTGAGTACGATTACATTGAGATGGATATTAATTGAGCACGCAGCTACATTGAACTGGATTAATTTTAAGCACGGCTACATTGAGATGGATTTTATTTGAGTACGATTACATTGAGATGGATGTTATTCGAGCACACAGCTACATTGAACTGATTTTCTTTAAGGCACGGCTACATGGAGATGGATTTTATTTGAGTACGATTACATTGAGATGGATATTAATTGAGCACGCTGCTACATTGAACTGGATTGATTTTAAGCACGGCTACATTGAGATGGATTTTATTTGAGTAAGATTACATTGAGATGGATATTAATTGAGCACGCAGCTACATTGAACTGGATTGATTTTAAGCACGGCTACATTGAGATGGATTTTATTTCAGTGCGATTACATTGAGATGGATTTTATTGGAGTACGATTACATTGAGATGGATGTTATTCGAGCACACAGCTACATCGAACTGATTTTCTTTAAGGCACGGCTACATGGAGATGGATTTTATTTGAGTATGATTACATTGAGATGGATATTAATTGAGCACGCAGCTACATTGAACTGGATTAATTTTAAGCACGGCTACATTGAGATGGATTTTATTTGAGTACGATTGCATTGAGATGAATGTTATTTGAGCACACAGCTACATTGAACTGATTTTCTTGAAGGCACGGCTACATTGAGATGGATATTTTTTGAGTACAACTACATTGAGATGGATGTTATTTGAGCTCACAGCTACATTGAACTGATTTTCTTTAAGGCACGGCTACATTGAGATAGATTGACTTGAGTACGATTACATTGAGATGGATGTTATTCGAGCACACAGCTACATTGAACTGATTTTCTTTAAGGCACGGCTACATGGAGATGGATTTTATTTGAGTACGATTACATTGAGATGGATATTAATTGAGCACGCTGCTACATTGAACTGGATTGATTTTAAGCACGGCTACATTGAGATGGATTTTATTTGAGTACGATTACATTGAGATGGTTATTAATTGAGCACGCAGCTACATTGAACTGGATTGATTTTAAGCATGGCTACATTGAGATGGATTTTATTTCAGTACGATTACATTGAGATGTATGTTATTTGAGCAATTACATTGGGATAGATGTAATTTGAGCACTCAGCTACATTGAACTGATTTTCTTTAAGGCACGGCTACAGTGAGATGGATTTTATTTCAGTACGATTACATTGAGATGGATATTAATTGAGCACGCAGCTACATTGAACTGGATTGATTTTAAGCACGGCTACATTGAGATGGATTTTATTTGAGTACGATTACATTAAGATGGATATTAATTGAGCACGCAGCTACATTGAACTGGATTGATTTTAAGCACGGCTACATTGAGATGGATTTTATTTCAGTACGATAACATTGAGATGTATGTTATTTGAGCAATTACATTGGGATAGATGTTATTGGAGCATTCAGCTACATTGAACTGATTTTCTTTAAGGCACGGCTACAGTGAGATAGATTGACTTGAGTACGATTACATTGAGATGGATATTAATTGAGCACGCAGCTACATTGAACTGGATTTATTTTAAGCACGGCTACATTGAGATGGATTTTATTTGAGTACGATTACATTAAGATGGATGTTATTCGAGCACACAGCTACATTGAACTTATTTTCTTTAAGGCACGGCTACATGGAGATGGATTTTATTTGAGTACGATTACATTGAGATGGATATTAATTGAGCACGCAGCTACATTGAACTCGATTGATTTTAAGCACGGCTACATTGAGATGGATTTTGTTTCAGTACGATTACATTGAGATGTATGTTATTTGAGCAATTACATTGGGATAGATGTTATTTGAGCACTCAGCTATATTGAACTGATTTTCTTTAAGGCACGGCTACAGTGAGATGGATCTTATTTGAGCATACAGCTACATTGAACTGATTTTTTTAAGGCACGGCTACATTGAGATGGATATTATTTGAGTACGATTACATTGAGATGGATATTAATTGAGCACGCAGCTACATTGAACTGGATTTATTTTAAGCACGGCTACATTGAGATTGATTTTATTTGAGTACGATTACATTGAGATGGATATTAATTGAGCACGCAGCTACATTGAACTGGATTGATTTTAAGCACGGCTACATTGAGATGGATTTTATTTGAGTACGATTACATTGAGATGTATGTTATCTGAGCAATTACATTGAGATAGATGTTATTTGAGCACTCAGCTACATTGAACTGATTTTCTTACATTGAGATAGATTTACTTGAGTACGATTACATTGAGATGGATATTAATTGAGCACGCAGCTACATTGAACTGATTTTCTTTAAGGCACGGCTACATGAAGATGGATTTTATTTGAGTACGATTACATTGAGATGGATATTAATTGAGCATGCAGCTACATTGAACTGGATTGATTTTAAGCACGGCTACATTGAGATGGATTTTATTTCAGTGCGATTACATTGAGATGGATTTTATTGGAGTACGATTACATTGAGATGGATGTTATTCGAGCACACAGCTACATCGAACTGATTTTCTTTAAGGCACGGCTACATGGAGATGGATTTTATTTGAGTATGATTACATTGAGATGGATATTAATTGAGCACGCAGCTACATTGAACTGGATTAATTTTAAGCACGGCTACATTGAGATGGATTTTATTTGAGTACGATTGCATTGAGATGAATGTTATTTGAGCACACAGCTACATTGAACTGATTTTCTTGAAGGCACGGCTACATTGAGATGGATATTTTTTGAGTACAACTACATTGAGATGGATGTTATTTGAGCTCACAGCTACATTGAACTGATTTTCTTTAAGGCACGGCTACATTGAGATAGATTGACTTGAGTACGATTACATTGAGATGGATGTTATTCGAGCACACAGCTACATTGAACTGATTTTCTTTAAGGCACGGCTACATGGAGATGGATTTTATTTGAGTACGATTACATTGAGATGGATATTAATTGAGCACGCTGCTACATTGAACTGGATTGATTTTAAGCACGGCTACATTGAGATGGATTTTATTTGAGTACGATTACATTGAGATGGTTATTAATTGAGCACGCAGCTACATTGAACTGGATTGATTTTAAGCACGGCTACATTGAGATGGATTTTATTTCAGTACGATTACATTGAGATGTATGTTATTTGAGCAATTACATTGAGATAGATGTTATTTGAGCACTCAGCTACATTGAACTGATTTTCTTTAAGGCACGGCTACAGTGAGATGGATTTTATTTCAGTACGATTACATTGAGATGGATATTAATTGAGCACGCAGCTACATTGAACTGGATTGATTTTAAGCACGGCTACATTGAGATGGATTTTATTTGAGTACGATTACATTAAGATGGATATTAATTGAGCACGCAGCTACATTGAACTGGATTGATTTTAAGCACGGCTACATTGAGATGGATGTTATTTCAGTACGATTACATTGAGATGTATGTTATTTGAGCAATTACATTGGGATAGATGTTATTGGAGCATTCAGCTACATTGAACTGATTTTCTTTAAGGCACGGCTACAGTGAGATGGATCTTATTTGAGCATACAGCCACATTGAACTGATTTTTTTAAGGCACGGCTACATTGAGATGGATATTATTTTGGTACGATTACATTAAAATGGATGTTAATTGAGCACACAGCTACACATTGAACTGGATTTATTTTAAGCACGGCTACATTGAGATTGATTTTATTTGAGTACGATTACATTGAGATGGATATTAATTGAGCACGCAGCTACATTGAACTGGATTGATTTTAAGCACGGCTACATTGAGATGGATTTTATTTCAGTACGATTACATTGAGATGGATTTTATTGGAGTACGATTACATTGAGATGGATGTTATTCGAGCACACAGCTACATTGAACTGATTTTCTTTAAGGCACGGCTACATGGAGATGGATTTTATTTGAGTATGATTACATTGAGATGGATATTAATTGAGCACGCAGCTACATTGAACTGGATTGATTTTAAGCACGGCTACATTGAGATGGATTTTATTTCAGTACGATTACATTGAGATGGATTTTATTGGAGTACGATTACATTGAGATGGATGTTATTCGAGCACACAGCTACATTGAACTGATTTTCTTTAAGGCACGGCTACATGGAGATGGATTTTATTTGAGTATGATTACATTGAGATGGATATTAATTGAGCACGCAGCTACATTGAACTGGATTAATTTTAAGCACGGCTACATTGAGATGGATTTTATTTGAGTACGATTACATTGAGATGTATGTTATTTGAGCAATTACATTGAGATAGATGTTATTTGAGCACTCAGCTACATTGAACTGATTTTCTTTAAGGCACGGCTACATTGAGATAGATTTACTTGAGTACGATTACATTGAGATGGATATTAATTGAGCACGCAGCTACATTGAACTGGATTAATTTTAAGCACGGCTACATTGAGATGGATTTTATTTGAGTACGATTACATTGAGATGGATGTTATTCGAGCACACAGCTACATTGAACTGATTTTCTTTAAGGCACGGCTACATGGAGATGGATTTTATTTGAGTACGATTACATTGAGATGGATATTAATTGAGCACGCTGCTACATTGAACTGGATTGATTTTAAGCACGGCTACATTGAGATGGATTTTATTTGAGTAAGATTACATTGAGATGGATATTAATTGAGCACGCAGCTACATTGAACTGGATTGATTTTAAGCACGGCTACATTGAGATGGATTTTATTTCAGTGCGATTACATTGAGATGGATTTTATTGGAGTACGATTACATTGAGATGGATGTTATTCGAGCACACAGCTACATCGAACTGATTTTCTTTAAGGCACGGCTACATGGAGATGGATTTTATTTGAGTATGATTACATTGAGATGGATATTAATTGAGCACGCAGCTACATTGAACTGGATTAATTTTAAGCACGGCTACATTGAGATGGATTTTATTTGAGTACGATTGCATTGAGATGAATGTTATTTGAGCACACAGCTACATTGAACTGATTTTCTTGAAGGCACGGCTACATTGAGATGGATATTTTTTGAGTACAACTACATTGAGATGGATGTTATTTGAGCTCACAGCTACATTGAACTGATTTTCTTTAAGGCACGGCTACATTGAGATAGATTGACTTGAGTACGATTACATTGAGATGGATGTTATTCGAGCACACAGCTACATTGAACTGATTTTCTTTAAGGCACGGCTACATGGAGATGGATTTTATTTGAGTACGATTACATTGAGATGGATATTAATTGAGCACGCTGCTACATTGAACTGGATTGATTTTAAGCACGGCTACATTGAGATGGATTTTATTTGAGTACGATTACATTGAGATGGTTATTAATTGAGCACGCAGCTACATTGAACTGGATTGATTTTAAGCATGGCTACATTGAGATGGATTTTATTTCAGTACGATTACATTGAGATGTATGTTATTTGAGCAATTACATTGGGATAGATGTAATTTGAGCACTCAGCTACATTGAACTGATTTTCTTTAAGGCACGGCTACAGTGAGATGGATTTTATTTCAGTACGATTACATTGAGATGGATATTAATTGAGCACGCAGCTACATTGAACTGGATTGATTTTAAGCACGGCTACATTGAGATGGATTTTATTTGAGTACGATTACATTAAGATGGATATTAATTGAGCACGCAGCTACATTGAACTGGATTGATTTTAAGCACGGCTACATTGAGATGGATTTTATTTCAGTACGATAACATTGAGATGTATGTTATTTGAGCAATTACATTGGGATAGATGTTATTGGAGCATTCAGCTACATTGAACTGATTTTCTTTAAGGCACGGCTACAGTGAGATGGATCTTATTTGAGCATACAGCTACATTGAACTGATTTTTTTAAGGCACGGCTACATTGAGATGGATATTATTTTGGTACGATTACATTAAGATGGATGTTATTGAGCACACAGCTACACATTGAACTGGATTTATTTTAAGCACGGCTACATTGAGATTGATTTTATTTGAGTACGATTACATTGAGATGGATATTAATTGAGCACGCAGCTACATTGAACTGGATTGATTTTAAGCCCGGCTACATTTAGATGGATTTTATTTGAGTACGATTACATTGAGATGTATGTTATCTGAGCAATTACATTGAGATAGATGTTATTTGAGCACTCAGCTACATTGAACTGGATTGATTTTAAGCACGGCTACATTGAGATGGATTTTTTATTTCAGTACGATTACATTGAGATGGATTTTATTGGAGTACGATTACATTGAGATGGATGTTATTCGAGCACACAGCTACATTGAACTGATTTTCTTTAAGGCACGGCTACATGGAGATGGATTTTATTTGAGTATGATTACATTGAGATGGATATTAATTGAGCACGCAGCTACATTGAACTGGATTAATTTTAAGCACGGCTACATTGAGATGGATTTTATTTGAGTACGATTACATTGAGATGTATGTTATTTGAGCAATTACATTGAGATAGATGTTATTTGAGCACTCAGCTACATTGAACTGATTTTCTTTAAGGCAGGGCTACATTGAGATAGATTTACTTGAGTACGATTACATTGAGATGGATATTAATTGAGCACGCAGCTACATTGAACTGGATTAATTTTAAGCACGGCTACATTGAGATGGATTTTATTTGAGTACGATTACATTGAGATGGATGTTATTCGAGCACACAGCTACATTGAACTTATTTTCTTTAAGGCACGGCTACATGGAGATGGATTTTATTTGAGTACGATTACATTGAGATGGATATTAATTGAGCACGCAGCTACATTGAACTCGATTGATTTTAAGCACGGCTACATTGAGATGGATTTTATTTCAGTACGATTACATTGAGATGTATGTTATTTGAGCAATTACATTGGGATAGATGTTATTTGAGCACTCAGCTATATTGAACTGATTTTCTTTAAGGCACGGCTACAGTGAGATGGATCTTATTTGAGCATACAGCTACATTGAACTGATTTTTTTAAGGCACGGCTACATTGAGATGGATATTATTTGAGTACGATTACATTGAGATGGATATTAATTGAGCACGCAGCTACATTGAACTGGATTTATTTTAAGCACGGCTACATTGAGATTGATTTTATTTGAGTATGATTACATTGAGATGGATATTAATTGAGCACGCAGCTACATTGAACTGGATTGATTTTAAGCACGGCTACATTGAGATGGATTTTATTTGAGTACGATTACATTGAGATGTATGTTATCTGAGCAATTACATTGAGATAGATGTTATTTGAGCACTCAGCTACATTGAACTGATTTTCTTTAAGGCATGGCTACATTGAGATAGATTTACTTGAGTACGATTACATTGAGATGGATATTAATTGAGCACGCAGCTACATTGAACTGATTTTCTTTAAGGCACGGCTACATGAAGATGGATTTTATTTGAGTACGATTACATTAAGATGGATATTAATTGAGCATGCAGCTACATTGAACTGGATTGATTTTAAGCACGGCTACATTGAGATGGATTTTATTTCAGTGCGATTACATTGAGATGGATTTTATTGGAGTACGATTACATTGAGATGGATGTTATTCGAGCACACAGCTACATTGAACTGATTTTCTTTAAGGCACGGCTACATGGAGATGGATTTTATTTGAGTATGATTACATTGAGATGGATATTAATTGAGCACGCAGCTACATTGAACTGGATTAATTTTAAGCACGGCTACATTGAGATGGATTTTATTTGAGTACGATTGCATTGAGATGAATGTTATTTGAGCACACAGCTACATTGAACTGATTTTCTTGAAGGCACGGCTACATTGAGATGGATATTTTTTGAGTACAACTACATTGAGATGGATGTTATTTGAGCTCACAGCTACATTGAACTGATTTTCTTTAAGGCACGGCTACATTGAGATAGATTGACTTGAGTACGATTACATTGAGATGGATATTAATTGAGCACGCAGCTACATTGAACTGGATTAATTTTAAGCACGGCTACATTGAGATGGATTTTATTTGAGTACGATTACATTGAGATGTATGTTATCTGAGCAATTACATTGAGATAGATGTTATTTGAGCACTCAGCTACATTGAACTGATTTTCTTTAAGGCATGGCTACATTGAGATAGATTTACTTGAGTACGATTACATTGAGATGGATATTAATTGAGCACGCAGCTACATTGAACTGGATTTATTTTAAGCACGGCTACATTGAGATGGATTTTATTGGAGTACGATTACATTGAGATGGATGTTATTCGAGCATACAGCTACATTGAACTGATTTTCTTTAAGGCACGGCTACATGGAGATGGATTTTATTTGAGTACGATTACATTGAGATGGATATTAATTGAGCATGCAGCTACATTGAACTGGATTGATTTTAAGCACGGCTACATTGAGATGGATTTTATTTCAGTACGATTACATTGAGATGGATTTTATTGGAGTACGATTACATTGAGATAGATGTTATTTGAGCACTCAGCTACATTGATCTGATTTTCTTTAAGGCACGGCTACATTGAGATAGATTTACTTGAGTACGATTACATTGAGATGGATATTAATTGAGCACGCAGCTACATTGAACTGGATTAATTTTAAGCACGGCTACATTGAGATGGATTTTATTTGAGTACGATTACATTGAGATGGATGTTATTCGAGCACACAGCTACATTGAACTGATTTTCTTTAAGGCACGGCTACATGGAGATGGATTTTATTTGAGTACGATTACATTGAGATGGATATTAATTGAGCACGCTGCTACATTGAACTGGATTGATTTTAAGCACGGCTACATTGAGATGGATTTTATTTGAGTACGATTACATTGAGATGGTTATTAATTGAGCACGCAGCTACATTGAACTGGATTGATTTTAAGCACGGCTACATTGAGATGGATTTTATTTCAGTACGATTACATTGAGATGTATGTTATTTGAGCAATTACATTGGGATAGATGTAATTTGAGCACTTAGCTACATTGAACTGATTTTCTTTAAGGCACGGCTACAGTGAGATGGATTTTATTTCAGTACGATTACATTGAGATGGATATTAATTGAGCACGCAGCTACATTGAACTGGATTGATTTTAAGCACGGCTACATTGAGATGGATTTTATTTGAGTACGATTACATTAAGATGGATATTAATTGAGCACGCAGCTACATTGAACTGGATTGATTTTAAGCACGGCTACATTGAGATGGATTTTATTTCAGTACGATTACATTGAGATGTATGTTATTTGAGCAATTACATTGGGATAGATGTTATTGGAGCATTCAGCTACATTGAACTGATTTTCTTTAAGGCACGGCTACAGTGAGATGGATCTTATTTGAGCATACAGCTACATTGAACTGATTTTTTTAAGGCACGGCTACATTGAGATGGATATTATTTTGGTACGATTACATTAAGATGGATGTTAATTGAGCACACAGCTACACATTGAACTGGATTTATTTTAAGCACGGCTACATTGAGATTGATTTTATTTGAGTACGATTACATTGAGATGGATATTAATTGAGCACGCAGCTACATTGAACTGGATTGATTTTAAGCACGGCTACATTGAGATGGATTTTATTTGAGTACGATTACATTGAGATGTATGTTATCTGAGCAATTACATTGAGATAGATGTTATTTGAGCACTCAGCTACATTGAACTGGATTGATTTTAAGCACGGCTACATTGAGATGGATTTTATTTCAGTACGATTACATTGAGATGGATTTTATTGGAGTACGATTACATTGAGATGGATGTTATTCGAGCACACAGCTACATTGAACTGATTTTCTTTAAGGCACGGCTACATGGAGATGGATTTTATTTGAGTATGATTACATTGAGATGGATATTAATTGAGCACGCAGCTACATTGAACTGGATTAATTTTAAGCACGGCTACATTGAGATGGATTTTATTTGAGTACGATTACATTGAGATGTATGTTATTTGAGCAATTACATTGAGATAGATGTTATTTGAGCACTCAGCTACATTGAACTGATTTTCTTTAAGGCACGGCTACATTGAGATAGATTTACTTGAGTACGATTACATTGAGATGGATATTAATTGAGCACGCAGCTACATTGAACTGGATTAATTTTAAGCACGGCTACATTGAGATGGATTTTATTTGAGTACGATTACATTGAGATGTATGTTATCTGAGCAATTACATTGAGATAGATGTTATTTGAGCACTCAGCTACATTGAACTGGATTGATTTTAAGCACGGCTACATTGAGATGGATTTTATTTCAGTACGATTACATTGAGATGGATTTTATTGGAGTACGATTACATTGAGATGGATGTTATTCGAGCACACAGCTACATTGAACTGATTTTCTTTAAGGCACGGCTACATGGAGATGGATTTTATTTGAGTATGATTACATTGAGATGGATATTAATTGAGCACGCAGCTACATTGAACTGGATTAATTTTAAGCACGGCTACATTGAGATGGATTTTATTGGAGTACGATTACATTGAGATGGATGTTATTCGAGCACACAGCTACATTGAACTGATTTTCTTTAAGGCACGGCTACATGGAGATGGATTTTATTTGAGTATGATTACATTGAGATGGATATTAATTGAGCACGCAGCTACATTGAACTGGATTAATTTTAAGCACGGCTACATTGAGATGGATTTTATTTGAGTACGATTACATTGAGATGTATGTTATTTGAGCAATTACATTGAGATAGATGTTATTTGAGCACTCAGCTACATTGAACTGATTTTCTTTAAGGCACGGCTACATTGAGATAGATTTACTTGAGTACGATTACATTGAGATGGATATTAATTGAGCACGCAGCTACATTGAACTGGATTAATTTTAAGCACGGCTACATTGAGATGGATTTTATTTGAGTACGATTACATTGAGATGGATGTTATTCGAGCACACAGCTACATTGAACTGATTTTCTTTAAGGCACGGCTACATTGAGATAGATTTACTTGAGTACGATTACATTGAGATGGATATTAATTGAGCACGCAGCTACATTGAACTGGATTAATTTTAAGCACGGCTACATTGAGATGGATTTTATTTGAGTACGATTACATTGAGATGGATGTTATTCGAGCACACAGCTACATTGAACTGATTTTCTTTAAGGCACGGCTACATGGAGATGGATTTTATTTGAGTACGATTACATTGAGATGGATATTAATTGAGCACGCAGCTACATTGAACTGGATTGATTTTAAGCACGGCTACATTGAGATGGATTTTATTTGAGTACGATTACATTAAGATGGATATTAATTGAGCACGCAGCTACATTGAACTGGATTGATTTTAAGCACGGCTACATTGAGATGGATTTTATTTCAGTACGATTTCATTGAGATGTATGTTATTTGAGCAATTACATTGGGATAGATGTAATTTGAGCACTCAGCTACATTGAACTGATTTTCTTTAAGGCACGGCTACAGTGAGATGGATTTTATTTCAGTACGATTACATTGAGATGGATATTAATTGAGCAGGCAGCTACATTGAACTGGATTAATTTTAAGCACGGCTACATTCAGATGGATTTACTTGAGTACGATTACATTGAGATAGATATTAATTGAGTACGCAGCTACATTGAACTGGATTTATTTTAAGCACGGCTTCATTGCGATAGATTTTATTTCAGTACAATTACATTGAGATGGATTTTATTGGAGTACGATTACATTGAGATGGATATCAATTGAGCACGCAGCTACATAGAACTGGATTAATTTTAAGCACGGCTACATTGAGATGGATGTTATTTGAGCACACAGCTACATTGAACTGATTTTCTTTAAGGCACGGCTACATTGAGATGGATATTATTTGGGTACGATTACATTTAGATAGATATTAATTGAGCACACAGCTACATTGAACTGGTTTTCTTTTAAGCACGGCTACATTGAGATGGATTTTATTTGAGTACGATTACATTGAGATGGATATTAATTGAGCACGCAGCTACATTGAACTGATTTTCTTTAAGGCACGGCTACATGGAGATAGATGTTGTTTGAGCATACAGCTACATTGAACTGATTTTCTTTTAAGCTCGGCTACATTGAGATGGATTTTATTTGAGTACGATAACATTGAGATGGATGTTACTTGAGCAATTACATTGAGATGGATGTTATTTGAGCACACAGCTACATTGAACTGATTTTCTTTAAGGCACGGCTACATTGAGATGGATATTATTTGGGTACAATTACATTTAGATAGATGTTAATTGAGCACACATCTACATTGAACTGGTTTTCTTTTAAGCACGGCTACATTGAGATGGATTTTATTTGAGTACGATTACATTGAGATGGATGTTTTTTGAGCACACAGCTACATTGAACTGATTTTCTTTAAGGCACGGCTACATTGAGATAGATGTTATTTGAGCATACAGCTACATTGAACTGATTTTCTTTTAAGCTCGGCTACATTGAGATGGATTTTATTTGAGTACGATTATATTGAGATGGATGTTACTTGAGCAATTACATTGAGATGGATGTTATTTGAGCACACAGGTACATTGAACTGGTTTTCTTTTAAGCACGGCTGCATTGAGATGGATTTTATTTGAGTACGATTACATTGAGATGGATGTTAATTGAGCACACAGCTACATTGAACTGATTTTCTTTAAGGCACGGCTACAATGAGATGGATGAGATGGGTGTTATTTGAGCACAAAGCTACATTGAACTGATTTTATTTAAGGCACGGCTACATTGAGATGGATTTTATTTGAGTACGATTACATTGAGATGTATGTTATTCGAGCACACAGCTACATTGAACTGATTTTCTTTAAGGCACGGCTACATTGAGATAGATTTTATTTGAGTACGATTACATTGAGATGGATATTAATTGAGCACGCAGCTACATTGAACTGGATTAATTTTAAGCACGGCTACATTGAGATTGATTTTATTTGAGTACGATTACATTGAGATGGATGTTAATTGAGCACGCAGCTACATTGAACTGGATTTATTTTAAGCATGGCTACATTGAGATGGATTTTATTTGAGTACGATTACATTGAGATGGATGTTAATTGAGCACACAGCTACATTGAACTGGATTTATTTTTAATACGGCTACATTGAGATGGATTTTATTTGAGCACACAGCTTCATTGAAATAGATTTGATTTTAAAACGCCAATATTGAGATGGATTTTATTTGAGTACTACTACATCGAGATGCATGTGATATTAGCATTCTTGCATTGAAATTATGTTATTTGAGCACGCCAACATTAAACTGAATATTATTTCTGCGCGGCTACATTGAACTATATGTAATTTGAAGACGGCTTAATTGAGCTGGATTCTGTTGAGCTAGGGCTACGTTTAACCTCTTATTGAAACCATGGTTATTTAAGTTCATCTGCTTCTGTTAAAATAGGTGTATCTTAATAGGTACTTAGGAGTTTTTTATATAATGACAAGGATGGCGAATTCCACACCCTCTGTTATGATATTAGCCTGACACATCGCAATTCCGAAGGAATTATGTGCCCTGCCAGGACCTTCACTTTATGAACATGATCTTTCATGTTTTAAGCGGGTCATGTTGAGAGTTGTTGTTTCTTGTGTTCTTTATTCGGGTCGCCTTCATAAAGTCCAAAAGCGTAAAGTCCAAAACCCAGAGCGTCTAAAAGTATGTATTTTTCATGTGTGTTATAAAATGCATGTAATCTAACCTAACCTAACCTAAACTGACCTAACCTGAACTAACCTAACCTAACCCAATTAAAAATATCTGTATTCGTCAGTATTTTGGACGGTATGGGTTTTGGACCTTGTGCTTTTTGGACTTTATGATGCGTCCCCCTTTATTCTGATTTGCTAAACTCAGCACATCTTACCATACCATGTTTACCATTACTAGAATCTCTTTAATTTCCTTCATCACAAATAATCTCAGTAAAATATCTTCAGACATACATGTTTCATGTTATATGCTTATTATATGAATGTGCTTTTTTTATCATTGAGTTTTACTTTATTCATTTGAACCCTGTATGTGAATATGTGTATGTATTTAAGTTGTCCTATGTCTATGTATGTATGGACATCTGCAGACATGCATCCCTTAATTCATGCGTTACGATAATTCCCTTTATTTACTAAATTACAAACTTCAAAGCCCTGATATGTCCTTTCTACTTTTTTCCGGATCTCTTCAAAGCAGCTGAAGTGCTGGAGAGGAGGTGGTACCGTCCTGACCTGCAGCGCCGGGCCTGGTGAAGCGGTGCAGCAGTCTCATACAATGTGACATATAAACGTTTGCTTCATGTCACGTGGGGCACTTCGAATGTACAGCTTCGGAAAAAAAATATCTTTTGATAAATATAAACAGAATCGAATGAAAGCTAAATTATAATGTTCATACACATTTTGTTTTGTCTGTGAATAAATGTACTGTGTAGACATGCAGACAAAGATAGATACGTTTGGCCTATTAATATATATCAAATGTCAAGTAAATTGGAACAGTTGTTTTCAAATGATTAGTTAACTACATTATTAATGTTCTTAAGCAAGGCTTACGCGAACAATTTTGAAGAAAGATAACTTTTAAATACCCTTCTTAAACCCGACGTTTCGAAAGGAGTTGCATCCAATCGTGGTCACGGGAGAACTGAAGCAGCTCGCCTTCGCCACCGAGTAGTTCGTGCAGTTTCACCAACTACCCTCACATTTATATTTAAGTAATTGCTAGGGATGTCCCTACACACAACACTGATCACATCGACAGGTTTTTCAAAAGTTATCTTTCTTCAAAATTGTTCGTAAGCCCCGCTTAAGAAGATTTATGATTAGTTAACTACGTTTGTAGTACGTATGTGTACAGGCCTATTTTAAGCCACGAATTCATTATAAAACTAATGGCTCTCTGACTCGCTCTCTGACTCGCGAGTCTGTCTTTTTGAACATTTGACATTTTTAAAAAATTTTGCATGTCTTTGTTTTCCCGGTAAATGTATTCTGGGTCAAACCACAGATAAAACTAAATTCGTATAAACATTTTCTTTTTGGTTTCATTTCAATCGGTTTGAATTTTTTAAAAAAACTAATGCGTGCAGACACAGATATTTGTTGCCTGATATTAGATATTAAATATCAATTTAATTGGAATAGCGGTTTTCCGTTCTTAACAGCCCGATCTTAACAGCCCGACATACAAAAGCATTTTTAATTCATCTGAAACAGAGACACTACGTTGGCTCTTTTACGATTTTCTTGTTTATAGCACTATTCATGGTTGTAAAACTTCCTAATGCTTTTCAAAAACCAACATACCATTCCTTATCAATATATGCCTCAAGGTCCATTCATTTTTGTATGTTGTAACCAAGAATATTTGCATGGGTCGGATGTGCATTTTGACATGGGGTGGCCCAGGTCAAAATGCACATCCGACCCATGCAAATAAAAGTGTAATCCCTTGTTACCAATTATGACCTAAGGTCAATATTTCCATGCAAGCACCGCAGTGGCTTCCATTAGTTTACTATTACATTTTTATTTCTCTTACACAAAATAAAATCAATGATAATATTTTAAAATAAAAATATTGTTCTTCCATTTAGGAGTCATTCAAATACCTGTTTTTGTTTGCTACGGCGAGCCGTAAGCTATGCTGCTAATACAAACGTAGGTGACTTAATATTTGAAAACCGATTTGCCAATTTCATTGATATTTTATAACTTATATCAGGCAACAAAGATCTGTGTCTGCTCATTTTTGTTATTTTGAAAAGTCAACCATAGAAGTGAAAAGAAAATCTTCATAGACATCTTGTTTTCTCTGTGGTTTGTAGAATACATTTATCGAAAAAAATTAACATGCCAACACAGATTTTTGTTATCTGATATTGGATACCAAATATCAAGTAAAATTAAATAGTGGTTTTCTAATGATTAGTAAACTACCGTTTGAATTTTCTAATGCTTACGTGCCCACCTTAATTTGGGTTTATTGGGTTTAAGTAGAAATATATTATATTGAGGAACAATTTAGAATCTAAACAATTTGTAGTAGGAGACAGTCAAATCCACTTCCAGTTGAATGTTGTCTGAATTGTACGATGTTTCTTTATGCTCGTAATATTTGATAAGGTTTGAATGTATACTTTGCGTGTAAATGTACACTTTGATCTGTCTCCTACTGTACCTACACTGCCCTCCTTATTCAAAAGTCGGTAACTACATATGTGCCTCCTTTTTAATAAGGAGGGCAATACAGAACATGTATTTGCTTTGCATCCAAAATTCCTGTCAAAAACTATAATACTTATATTTTATCAAAATTAGTAAATAAACTTATTTGTTATATAATTATAGAAATGTTTCTAAAAAAAGGTTGTCTCTTTCCAAAATTGTCCTGTTGTTTTTTTTCTGTCATGTATTTATTTAATTTAGATTACGAGGAACATCTATTTCTCTAAAAATAATTTCAATTAATTTCTAAATTTTTGTTTGTTTTTATTCTTATACCTAATTGTTTTATTTTTTATTTTACCATATTGATATTATACAGGTGAATTTTTCAAGTGTGCTTTCATGGCCAAATCCAAAACTATATGAAATAACGAAAAATACTGAAAGTAGTTACTAGGCCGATTTTGATAAAAACTATAACTGTATTAATAAATTTCCTACATCCTGCAAAAGAATACGATTCTGCACAACGTTCCGTTGAACTTAGCAGACGGTAGCAAAGCACTATGTTATGTAATAGGCGTGGGTGTGTGGGTGTACAAAGGTAAGAGTGTATGTGAGTGTGTGTGTAATCAGTTAATTAAAAGTCAACACTTTCATTCACTTTGCCGTACTTATAAGATTACTTCACGGAATTTATTCCTTATAGGCGACACTATAGGCTAAGGCTGCATTTTTTCCGGCTAGAAAAAATGTGATTTCAAGAATCTAAAAATGCAATTATAGGTTTTATCAAAATCGGCCTCGTGCCTCCTTAAAGTGTTTTCGCTATTTCTTCTAGTTTCAGATTTGGCTATGACGACACACTTGTAAAATTAACCTGTACAGTAAAAAATACATACAGATTCTTATGTTCAATAAAATATTGAAATTATAAAAAATATATCATTTAAATGTGTCGCCTTCATGAAGTCCAAAAAGCATAAGGTCCAAAACCCAGAACGTCCAAAAGTATATATTTTTCGTGTGTATTATAAAATGCATATAATCTAACCTAACCCAATTAAAAATATCCGTATTCGTAAGTATTTTGGACGGTGTGGGTTTTTGACCTTGTGCTTTTTGGACTTAATGATGCGTCCCCATTTAAATAAATATATGTACCTGTATAAATCCAAAGATCAAATGAAAGGTTAATTGAGTAATGGTTATCCTAAAATTTCGCCGAACTAGGACGAAAGATCGAGATACGTTCCAGCGGAGGCTGTCTTCACATGATTTCCAGATACAACTGCTTGTAAGTATTGAACCACTTCCAGTGGAGTATATGTAGCATTTCCGAAGGTATTTAGATGCCATATCAAGAGTTAACCTTTTGGCGTGCAACCGATTAGTCAAATCTGTTCACTAATGCCCGTTTGCAACACTTCCAGCTATAAAAATACCAAAGTTATCTTTCAGGTACACCATGTAAATACGCAATGTAACCGAAAGTTAACCATCGGATTTCAGGTAGCTGGAGGTCATAAAATCAGGCTAGATAGGGCTTAAGTAGAACAAAAGGCCTTAGTAGTTTTAATCCACATTTTCAATAAAAAAATGCGTTTACTTGTGAAAGGGACAAACGGTTTTACATGGGTGCCGACGGTAGCCGCATTAAATTGGAAAAAATCCGCGCTTTGCCTGGTTAAGGTATTTTGTACACGAAAATTATTAGTTGCACCATTCGACACGTTTGTTACCTTAAACCACTCGATCTGTGTTTTTTTATAATAAACCGCAAACAACAGGCTGAAATGCCGAATAGTTCGGTAAAAAGGAATACCTGGCAACACTGCTTTAAAAATCTGAAATAGATTAATTTATAAGAAATGTCTCGCATCGAGCCTATAGTCTTAGGGCCGAGTGCACGAAATAATAAAAAATCAACGTCAAAGTATGATCAGACACGTCACTTTGTGTGGACAGTATGGAAGGAACTCTATGCGGATCACTAAAAGTGACGTGTTTGAACATTGATTGAATCGGCCGTCTCTTCGTGTAACCGGGGCTTAGTCACCAGACATCACAGCCTGTGTTACGCACGCACACTAGGCTTACTAGGCTGCCTGCCTCTCGGCTAGATAGCGGTAGATGGAATTGTGGAAATTCTTTTCGTAGGTACATACATACATACATACTTCATTCATGCATTAAAATAATATCAGCAACATAGTTACCGTAACAATAATGTCGCCAACCATATTACGATATTATGAAGTGGACTACGACATGCTGAAATGCAGTTGTCCAAACGTTTTGAGAATAAATAAATTTATTTGAGGCAATTACAGACTTAAAATCATCACAGTAAGGTGGCCTTTCGAAATTGTAGTCAATTGTTACTCTTTGACAAATGTCGATTCGTAGCAATTTCAGCCTTAAATGTATCGTTATTAGGGCGCTTTATGCAGTGCTTCTTGGCATATTATACGTTCTGCATGGTTTTCTTTTTTTGTGAATTCATGTTAGGAATATTATACGTTGTGACTATTATACGTTATGCATGATGCAAAGAGTTGATTTTATTTTTAAACTTTATTCATGCACAACGTATAACATTATACGTTGTGACTATTATACGTTATGCATGGTTTTAATTTTTTGGAAAAAAATAAGATTATACGTTGTGAATATTATACGTAGTGAATACGACTCATCAGGCATACCATTTGACCGAATAAACATAATAACTATGCACAATACACGGCAAATTTAAACACATACTGACACAATGTGACGATCTTCACTTTGGTAGACTTGTCATGGATCCAGTGGTACTAAAAACATTATTAAAGTGCATTTTCGGTGAATATGTTTTGGTGATATTATATATCTAGTCGATATAATTGTGGATTTAGTGTTTGGAACCTATGCTAACATGGTCTGAATAGGATTCACTACTTATATATTGACTACCTTCATTAGTTATTTTTATTCCTACCTGATAACTGAAAACCCAATTGGCACATCTGATAGAACTTAATTTCTAAGATCTTAAATTAATATTAAATAGATTTTTATTTCAATATACTAGGACCAGTATAACGCTACTCAATTTCATCTGTTGAGTGTAACGATGACAGAAATACCATATGGCAATACAAGGCAACCAAAGCCGCTGGAGAAATAGTATCGTCCCTGCCACAGCACTACTACCGCTCTTGTAAAAATCACTGACGACATTCGTCTAGCTATGGATGCCCGTCAGTTAACTCTCCTTGTATTACTTGACTTTAGTAGTGCATTCAATTCGGTCGATTTTGACACCTTAATTGCAATCCTGTATTCTCTTAATATTTCACAGTCGGCTCTCGATTGGTTCTCTTCTTACCTACGTGGTCGCCAGCAATGCGTCTGTGTAGACAACGTCTACTCCTTATCGACTGACCTCACCGCTGGCGTCCCACAAGGTGGCGTACTTTCTCCCGTGTTATTTTCCATCTTTATCAATAGTATTGTTGTCCCATTTATGTGCTCTTACCATCTTTATGCCGATGACTTGCAGCTTTATCGACAATTCCATTCCAATGATGTTCACACAGCGGTTGCACTTATGAATATCGATCTTGATTCTGCACTAGACTGGGCTGTTCGGTTTGGCCTTTTAGTTAACCCGGCTAAAACTCAGACAATCATCATAGGGTCTAGTAAGCAGTTGGCCAAACTCGACAAGTCAACTTTACCTCCAGTTGTGTTTGATGGTGTTGCAGTCCCGTACAGTACGAGTGTAAAAAATCTGGGTCTATGGATTGACGAGACACTATCATGGAACACACAGGTCTGCGAAGTCAGTCGAAAACTTATGGGTAGCATGCACTCTCTAAAGCGATTGCAAAATTTCATTTCCGTTGGCACCAAAACTACGTTAGCACTATCCCTTTTACTCCCGTTATTTGATTATGCTGATATCTGCTACCTAGATCTTCATGAAGATCTCCTTAACAAACTTGACCGCCTCCTTAACTTATGCATTCGATATATTTTTGGCTTGCGTAAGTTTGATCATATTTCCGAATTCCGTAATCGACTCCAGTGGCTTGACATTAGAAAACGCAGAAATGTTCACACCCTATCACTTCTTTACAGCACACTAAATAACCCTGCTGCTCCGAGTTACCTGCAGGATCGCTTCAAATTGCTATCTTCACATGGTGTTCCACTTAGGTCTGCTGATACCTTACTGTTAGCAATACCTACACATCGCAGCACTTATTATAGTGACTCTTTTTCTGTAAACGCATCTCGTCTTTGGAATCAGCTTCCCCTAGAAATTCGGTCCTCTTCCAATGTATATATTTTCAAAAAACGTCTGAAGTCCTATTATTTAAATTATATTTAAACTTTATCATTTATATAAGTTCTTGCTCGCTCTCTGTTACAAAAATAGGTTCATATAAGAATAAATGTATATACACAAATATTGGTATATATTTAAATTAAATATATTATTATAAGCTATGTATTATATGTATCTGTATGTATTAGTATTAGAATGTAAGTATATTTATTCTTGTTAAGTATATATATATATATCTTTATTGATAAAAAATCTTACTTCTTTTATCCTTTTTTGTCTGCCGCCTTGCACCTTTCCTACATCCCAAGGGTAGGTAGGAAGAGAATGCCTTTTGGCATTAGGCCCGCCTTTTGTAAACTGTTTTATAATGGTGTACAATAAAGAATTTTATTATTATTATTTTTACAAATAACGAAAAAGCTCTCATAATAAAATCGGTATCACAAATACACCACATACAAAAGTAAGCCATATTTTTCATGTTATATCAAGTATTAAATGTGCTTAAGAAAGCAATAAGATATTCCTAGAATTAATCTTTTCTCGGTGCGTAATTATATCAACAAGAATGAGAACATGAGTGGGCGTTCATATTCCAAGATGTGAAAATTACTGTCATATAAAAAAAACTACTGGTTTTCACAAAACAACGTTCATTGATATCCAATTTAATGATAGAGAGCACATAGATATTAGCCTGACACACCACATGTGAACTAGGTGCCATGCCAGGACCTTCCTTATATTGCTCGGGTACATTGAACTGGATGGAAAACACGGACAATTATCATTGCCGCTTCGACCATCTGTCATCTGTCATCGATATACTCTGTATAAAGATGGTACCGGCCAACGCAGCACTTCTCTCGCATGTGTACCCAGCTGCACGCGTGGGCGTACATTACGCTCGGTTACGCGAGCACAGCCGACCCCGACACGAAGATATAGAGCGGCCCGCTCGGCCCACCGACCGATGTTTACGGAGCCTGATAACATTCAAAAGCCTTAAACGCCGCAGGAGGTGCCATTACGATACCCGCACTCTTCGGGTTACAGGAGGCATTTGAATGTTGCTCTGGAGAATACCATTATCCGAATGGCTTTTAAAGAAAGCCAATATTATGATCTAAAAATTTTATACATTCACATTGCCATATGCTCTGCCTAAACCCGGTTTACTTGTCATTCTTCTATGTATGTTTGCGGGTATATTTAATGTCATGAAATTAATCCAATACATGGCACCTGATCTCGAATAAATTAGTTGCACAAATACTAATGGCTAATGGCACAGGGAACTTATTTCCAACCTGCCCCCCTACGGCACTGCGACCTGTGTGACTATGATTGCCGACTCTCTGCATTGCCGCAATATACGTCGTGGTTGACGGTTTTTGCACTTAACCCATGTCATTGCGAATCGCAGGGCTCCGTGCTGCTCCTAAACCTTTTTCATAATTGCAAATTAATGATCTGCTAAATTCAGGCAACATTCATTGTTACGCAGATGACAGGTGGTAGCAAGGTACAACAGTTACCTAGATTTTTCGTTCGGGTGAGATCTCCAGATCCACGTTCAGTTTATAGCGACAGGCGTGCATATACTCCGTTCAGTGCAGCTCCGACATTACAGGGTAAAATTCTACGTATCGAAGACCACATAGGGATTTTCGCTATTGACTTGACACATGACCTGAATTTCGGACCATATATCGAGGGTAAAGCCAAGCTCGTCTCAAAAAAGCTGGGAGTCCTCAACAGGTTGCGTCACTATTTGACACCGGACCAAAAACTGCTCCTCTACAAGGTGCAGGTATGGTCTTACATTTTTCGCATTTGTGAGACAGCTCTAGTAACGGGGCCTCGTCAGAACGTCAAAAAATCAGAACGACAAAAATATTTATTTTTTCAGATCGTCGAATTTTGTCGTTCTGATTTTCTACGTCCTGAATAAACATTATAAAATGTAATTGCAGAACGTCAAAAATATGGCTTCGTTAAACTATATTGCGCCCTGGAGCGTTAGTCTTAAAGCGCACATTAGCAGTGGCAGCGCTTCAGATGGGAGCCGACAGCGGCGGAGCCGCCGGCGGAGTCATCGAGGGGGGGGGGTGTCGTTCCTTTTTCAAAATTCATTGGGTACATCACGCTTGTTAGAGGGCTGGATAGCCATCCCTATGGTCTGAGTAATTTTAATATTTTTAAGTTGCTGCTTCAACGTAATTAATTACATTTTACCAGAGCGCTTTATTGAGTACAGCGTTGCATTTTTGACGTTCTGCAAGGATTTTTAGAAAACGAAAATGAAAGCGTAATGTGATGTGAATAGGATTTTTGACGTTCTGAATGACGGGGGTTTATCACTGTTTTAATAGTTAGTTGCAGAACGTAAAAAAATCTCATTGAATATAATTTTATTTTGTTCGTTTTGCAATGATTTATGTACCTTTTAAAAATGCCTAATTGCAGAACCCCAAAAATCAGAACGACAAAAAATTTGACGATCTGACTTTTGTCGGTCTGCAAGCTATTTTGAAAAAATAGATTTTTGTCGTTTTGATTTTTTGACGTTCTGAAGGCGACTCCTAGTAACTACTTGGCATCCTGGATTCGATACAGCATCGTGCCGTACATCGGTACCCCTGGGCTTAGAGACCCCCCAACTCCGAAGGGACGTAGGCCTCTCTCAGTGTTCTTTGATCTCTGCCAAGGAGAATGCTCATCCACTTTCTACCATCGCTCAACGCGGAACATGCAGGGAATGTACCTATTAACTGTCGAAATTTCCCAAAATAAGAACCAACTGATCCTCTGAATCCTATCCATCCGGTCGATAAATAATGCAATGGACTGTCTGCCCATGCATTTCCCCTAAAGTAAAACCTGGAGTCGTTAGAAAATTTGCGTGAAAAAAGCACCGCGTGATGGTTTTGCAGCTCCCGTGAAAGTTCGATAGCCCAATGGGCTTCGAAAAGATTTTTTTTTATTGCTGCCCATCCAATGCGACGGCACCAGACTGGGTTTTATTAAGAAAGTCGTTACCCTATCAATTCCCCATACTACGGCCGAAAACTGTTTCTATGCTTTTAATGTTTTACTAGGTTATTGAAATTTTGGATTCCAAAATATGTTATAGAAATCCATGTCTGTATGTTTGAATTGTTTTTAATATACCTTTTAGATTACAAACTATTGGCTAATAAACATTGGAAAGAAATTGTCTATTTTTACGTTCATTTTCGTTTTTTTCCTACATTAGGACATAGAACAAAACTTTCTAAAGTCATATAAAACAATTATTAAAACCTGACAACGTTTAAGGGGTAGGCAAACGTTCGCGCCTGGAAGACGATGTCGCTATTTTAATGGCAGTCGCCGTTCAAAATTGTGCCTTGGCCAATGGACAAAGAATGCATTTCTTAAAATTGTCAAAACTCAGAATTCTTGTGACTTCACGATAGCCTTAATAAGTTTGGGGTTCGAACCTTTAATTGAATCTTATACTTTCAATACTTCTCTAACGTGCCGAGCCATAGTTAAATCCATTTAAGAGAAAAATCACCTTAATACTTTGGTACGTTACTGTGTGAATGAAATACACACAAACGAACAAACTTTTCAATTTATAATATAAGTAGGGTGACGTCTGCAGCAGTATTTGAAGACTTATGTATAAACTAAAGGCTTCTGTTGTTGTATAATTAAATCCCATTGAAAAAAAAAACCTTAAGGTGGCCCAACCCGCTCATTTCCCCATACAAAAGGGGAAAGAAGATCACGCCTATATTTCTTGTCAGAGATCCAAGATTTTGCTCAATATAGCTTTATTTGATTGAACTAGATGTCTGATGACCATTGGCATTGTAAAATTGTGTTTGCTTTCCAAGTTATAACGTCCGAAAGTTCGGATTTTTCGCGCGTTTTATACAATTACTTTGGAGGTGGATTACGCAATGATAAAGTAAGTACATCTTAAAAAGATTAGTCATCAGACATAGCTTGTTTAATCAAGATTTATAATCTATTTGGTTTTGTTAGATTTTTGACTACAGCGGTCGTGGTTTACTTTTAGCTATAAGTCGTTTTGAAATTAAAATTTTCGTGAATCTTACCAAATCATACACTATGCACATTGTCTTTTTTGTGGACAAGTTGCATCTTCCTCATAACGGAGCCTGTCTTATTCTTAGAAACAGAGAAGGTCCCAGAGCGCAACAGCACGGTTTTGTACCGTGCCCGCAAATGAGTTGAGGCCGCCGGGTTGGGCCACCTTAAGCCAAGCACATGAGAGTTTGCTCGGAAAAAGTTTTCAAATAGAATCGAATCGAGATTCCGCTCCTAAACGAACTCTCCTTTATCTGCTAGTAGAATGAAAAAACGAACAGTAAACATTTCTCGATATCGGATACGAATCTCAATTCAGACTCCGCAAATCAAACGAGCTATCTTGTTGCTACTCTCTTCTTTTATTTGTCCACACTGACAGAGCTCGAAACCCTTCTCCGTTGAATAACAATGAAAACAAAAAAAGAGTAAAATATATTTAACAGCATGTTATTAAAATTTCTATAATATGGATTTCGAGATTTTATCGTTAAGTTTCTATAAAGCAGTTTTTAAACTTGGATATATTACATATTTCCGCTCCATACATTACTATTCATGCACAGTACTTAAATTGTACCAACAGAGGTATTTTGAATGAAAAGGTACTGCAGATGTAAAAGTGTATATTTTTTTAATTTAGTTTATCGTGTGCCAGGGCCCGACGATGTCTATGAGTATTCGAACTTTCTCAGGGGCTGCGAAAACCATGCCGGTCGAACTCTTCAAATAACTTAAAAATTGGATCAGCTAGAAATGAGGTTCGGAAGAGATACCCCATCATTTAGTCGCCTCGTGCCACGGATTGGGTCGGGACTCAATCTCTTGGCAACCACGAACAGGTATTCCAAATTCAAAAATATATTCGGCATATTTGCGTTCGTTCACTCGCTCCCCCAGTGTGTGCGCGCTTTGGCAGGGCCTTGGCTCGTGCCGGAATCAGGTGCGCGGCAGCGACGCAGGGCGGAGGCGGCGGCGGCGCGGCGTGGCTGCGGAATATGAAACATGGCGACGCCGCGACGTGACGCCGAACTGGGGCAGCCGCGGGCGCCGCGTATCGGCGGCGACATTGTTCAGGAAACAGATACGTTACACCGTAACACTGTTCGTTTTGCCGGTGGAATAAGCAAACTGGCGCAAGCAGTGCGGGAAGCTAGAAAAACGAAGGGAGCATAAATGTAGAATGTTCTAAGTTCATTTGCTGTGAAATGGTTCCTAGTTCTTTCGAGAGCTTGACGTAAGATGTGATCGTAACAATTTAGAGTCATTTCAGCGGGACTGGTCACACTGGTTCTACGCTTGATAGATTAAGAAATTCAGACAATGCCTATACATTTATTTGTATTTTATTTATTTTTTATTATTATTATGAAATCATCGCTTAGTAGTAATTATATGAAAGACTTATAATAGACTAATATGAGTGCTGCGCAAAAAGAAAACATCGTGGGAGTGAGAAGTCAACTTAAGCAACACTACAACAAGTTAGAAACTTTTTTGTATGAAACAATTTTGGTCTATGTTATTGAAAACACCAAAAACCTGAAATATCGGACCATTTTTTTCATTTATTTAAAAAAATTGAATTAAAATGTTGAATGTTATGGTTTTTAGAGCAGCGGACATGTAATGAGAACGTAACAGTTCGAATTCTGCTTAAGAGTAATGTCCACACCAATGTCTGCATATTTTAAAAACCTGATTACAAAGCTTCAATGTGGTTAAACTAAAACTGGACCGCGAGTAATACCACATTAGTGGCTACGTGCATCAAATTAGTGTTGAATTCAATAAGCTGCCATCATATTGCAGCATGTAATTGTTCACCAGTGATTTCGGACTATAGTGTATGATTGTTCGTAATTTCGGGTGCGTGTCGATGCAGACATCTAGGGGTCGGGGATGGCGGGGTACCCCGTACACTCAACGGGTCGCCGCGTTCTCAATTTGCATAGTAATAGCTTTGTATCAACAGCCCGACTTCACAGTTCGTGGGACATTTGAATCTGGAACCTATCTATAGCTCCTGTAGGACTAAATGCTGTACTTGCAATCCATAGCTATGTAGCGAGCATGCAAATTATGTAATTACGTTGGTTAAGCTGTTGTGAACAGTTTTGAACCATTTCAGCATATTTCTTGTAATTTACAGTTACACCGTCTAAATAATATTTGGAGTCGGGGACTTTATAAGGTCTCTTTGTGTAAAGTTTATAAATTAACGACTTTCGAATTTCTTGCGGTTATTATTTCTCAATATTTTTTATTTCCAATTATTTTGCTACAACTTACTTTACTGTCTTATAAGTCTAAGGGCTGATTTTTCAATGGTCTGATAAACAGCCAGATAACTATTTGACGAATTTATTTACGCTACTGCTTATCCATCCGATGTCGCAAGTACATATATTTATTAGTAAAATTATTTAATTGTCTAATTGTGATAGAATATATAATTCTCCGGTATGACTCTCAGTCTTTTGACAAACGTGAATTTGCACTATCAGTCCGATAAGTACTATCTGATGATTGAAAAATTGGCCCTAAGTCTAATTCTACTCTCACTCTCATGAATATTCGTTTCCGAAAAAATCACACTGATAAATTATAATTAACGCATACAATATGTTATTAACACGCGAGAAGCGAGATGAATAAAATGTTTTTTTTAAACGTTGTAATAAGTTGTCTTTATTATTCACTGTCCTTTTAGTTTATGTTTATTGTGCATTACCATTATTAACCAATACATAGTCAAATTATAAAATTTTCAAGTTTCTTATACATATACAATTTTCTTATACATATACAATTTTATATGTATATGTACAAATATACAAAACATATAAAATGTTTTGTTAGAACTTCAAAATCAAATATCTCGATCATGATGCGACCGAATAAAATAAGTTTACGGGAAATGTGTTGCGTTAAATTGAGTTAAATAGTTTCTTCATAAACGACAAATTAAACTCTACAATACTCCTTTGTATGGAAAGGTGCCTCAGATTTGCTAACATTTATGTTGTTGCATTAGTAGTTTTCTTAAGGTCTTAAATGCTACCGAAAACCAAGGTGCCGAAAACTCTGGAAAAATGTAGTTGCAAGTTATCTGCTTGCTTCCTTGAATTATATGCAGCGCCGGCCCGTGCGTTTTCTCGACGACTATAAGATCTATCAACTTTGTAGGCATCTAGGATCTTTCTTTGTAGTATCAGAGACGCAATACAGTTTAATAAAAAATAAAATAAAGTATTGCTCCATCCCCATTCTATCATCGCGCAACGCGCAGCAGGGACTAACCGATCCTTTAGATGCTGTAACTACATACAAGGTAAGTTAACTAAAAGACTTACCCCACACTAATGCGTAAACGGAATGCGTTATAGCTCCTGGCTGTCAGCGGTGCCCGAAAAAGTTGGCCGTGGGGTGGAATAAAAGCCTATCATACTGAGTCTGGCTTGCGGCAAATTTTGCGCTGCTCGTTAAAAAAACCGGACTCGCATACGAAGGGTTACGGAAACAACACGAAGATTTAACAGAAAAAAAAACAGGTTTTATGTATGGGTTTTTTTCATTTTTGTATTTGTTATAGCGACAATATTTTAGCTGCCTACCTGTTACGGTTCATGAGATACAGCCTTGTGACAGACTGACGGACGGGTTGCAGAGGCTTGGTAATAGGGTTCCGTTGGCACCCTTTGGGTACGGAACCCTAAAAACTACCTCTTACGCTATCGAATTAAGTATGGTGTCAACAATCGTTTGGTATGTAGTTGGTATGTAGATATGTTAAAGTGCAGAAGCACTACTAATTATTCTGGGGTAGAAGTGTTATCGTGGGTGTGTCATTGAAGAAATATGCAGGCAAAACATTGAAATTTGAATACAGCCTCATCATTTGAATGTAAACGTAGGTGTGGGCATAGGTTGACGCACGATCGATCCGTTTGAGGGCAAGTTAATGAGGGAAGGAGTGATGAAGCCGCCACTAACTGCTCCCGCCTGAGTAGACGGCCTGATTGCGACCCCCACCCCGCCCCCACCCCCGCCGCCCCCAACGGCCCCGGGGCCGCGCGATCAGCTGAGATGAGTAGGTGAGCGATTACATGCGGTTCGCTGAACTAACTACCAAACTGCCGAGCGAAGCGCCTCTGCAGAGCCGCACCTTAAATATGGTTCGAGTCAGAGCATCGTCAGTAACTAACAGCAGCTATGTGTACAGCACATTATGTGTATAGTTTTTTTTTAAATGGTATCGCATGTATATAACGTCCCTTATCAAGTATCCTCCTTCCCTCTTTTTTATGCAACCCGACATGGATCGCTATTACCACACAACTACCGTTATAACATTAGACCAATACACCACATTCCCGAAGGAACACATGCCATACCAGGACCATCCCTTTATGAGCACCGCTACATTTGACTGGATGTAAAGCACGGTATTTTTTTCATTGCCGCTTCGACCATATTTTCATCCGATGCGATGTTACCAACCAGGGCGTGTTTAATCCCTACCACCTAGCAGAAGTAGGGGACCTAAAGTTGGACTCCAAACCACGGAGCAGCTCGCGTTCGTGACGAGTGCGAGCTGTAGAATGAGAAAGAAAGTGGTGCATGCGAGGATTTGAACCCAGACCTTTGGTATGCTAGGCAAGTCTACGCGCCAGTAGGCTGCGATCCCCTCCTGCCCACTGCCTGTTTCCTTCGAAAACAGTTACGAACATTCTTTAAAGAGTGACGGAAAATATTCTGAGGCGGTGTGGGCGTCCATTTTAAACACGAATCGTTATAATTACAGGGCCACTTTCTTTGAAATGTTGTCGTGGCTTTCTTGTCATTTATTTTTAAAATTATGAAAAGACTAAGTTCGAAATATTGTCCACTTTGTTCACGATCGATAACGGTAGAAAGTCGTAAAGTAAACACGCGTATTTTGATTTTTTTACTTGAGATGGCTGATTTATACCCTTTGCCGAAGGAATTAGGTACTATCAAGGACATCCTCGTTATGAGCACGGCTGCAGTGAGCTAGTTGAAAAGCACGGACATTTTTTTATTGACATTTCTTCTAATTCGATGAAGGGCTCCTACAGTTTTAAATGGTATTTAAAGTTTCACAAAAGAAAGAAAGTGGTGGTGGATGAACGAGGTGGGGATCAAACCCATGACCTGGCATGGTCCCCGCGCCCCTGAGTGGTAATGTGGGAAGAGGCATAGGCTGAAATGCACCATTTCTGGTTAACGTTGTAGTTATGGTTATTATAAAATGAATGTATAAAATAACCAGAGATAACGACAATAACTCATCGATGTCCGTGCACTTCACACACACGTCCACCCATAGAGTAGCTTAAGAGGGTGCCTGCATTCATGTATATCTCTGCTTCTGCTATAACTCCCCAAAAATATGAAGTTACTAGCCATAACTATGGGCGAGCACACTATTCAGTTATGTAATCAATCTACAAGTAAATATACTTTTTCCTACTATGCATGGACCTCGCTTATTTCAATGAATGTGACATGTATGTATGTATAATCGACCGTGAAGCAAGGACTCATTAATTAAAGAAAGATCCCTGTAAAAAGAACTACTTTACGAATGTAGTGCAAGGATGGACCCGAACCAGTAAATCATACCAGTCGCGGGTATTGCATCTAACTCATTTCGCCCCCTGCTGTATACCCATAATTTGGAATTCTCCTACAGTCCCTCTTCTCGTAATCAATGCCTCCTACTAACACAGTATTTTTTTTATTTGGAGAATAAACAGAGACACGTCTGATACCAAATACGATTGTGGTGACGACGGCAATATGTTATAAATATGGTATTTTATCTAGGAATGTAATTTTCACATGTTCCACGGCGATAGGTATCAGCGCTTTCAACATGATAAACGGTGGGTGCATTTTGAATTTATGTAGAGGTACAGCGGGCTTGGTAACAAACCTATGTGCCGAAGTTCCGTAAACGCCAGTTTGGGTGACAACTGGGACTATCAGCTCAGAGCCGGTAGTCTAAGTTGTCACCTAAATTGGCGTTACGGCAAACCGATGGACTGGCGTTTTCAAAAGTATGGAGAAATTGAAGAGCTCGCGCAGCGGGCGTTAAGCGAACTAACATTTGCGAGTCCTAGCTTGATTTGACAGCTTACTCAACGTTGCCGTAAATACGTCGACGTTGCCGTTTACGTCCACTCCGCGTTTTCATACAAATCGGAAGTCCGCGTTTGACTTTGACAGCTTGAAGAAGTAAAACCACAGAAGATCGGTTTGCCGTAAACGCCAATTTCGGTGACAACTCAGACTGCCCACTCAGAATACTGTATATGATCACGGAAGTAGTTCAGGGACCACAGTGATAAAACAGAGTTTAGGATGACCGACCTAATATATCTAAAGGCAGACGGGTGGACATAATTTAGTGACTAATTAAACATTATAACGTATCCACACATTAGCTACCGTATTATGTACGGTTTTCAATCTATCAGCTGATGTGCACGATGTGTCGTACACTGTCCCCGGACGCCATGAATAGTGAATGTGGCACCCCCTCGCCGGAGTATTCCTCAGTCGTCACACGTGACGGCCCATTACATCCACCCCTCCCCTTTCCGCCAATGTTGCGCACAACACGGCAGAACACGCATGCTTAAGGATGTTCAATTGCCTGTTTATCGATTATCCGGTTCGTGTTTTTTTTTCGTGTCATTTTTAACGTTCCAGATGTGTGTGGTTTAGGTCGTTAAGCCTGGTTTTCACCAAGTGCTGATTTATTTTAATCAACGATTATATTATACTGGTATTGACTGCAAGTTGCTAAGAAAGGCCCTTAATATGTGGCAATGGCAGCAGGTGAAAAAGGGCCGATGATTTATTCAAAGAGAGAGGTACCCTTAATAAATGAAACGAATTTCCTTTTAGAACTCGCGCCAGATCGGAATATCTGGCGCAAGTTCTAATATTCTATAATAAAGCAATAAGTAATCAATTTATACTGCCGTTTATCGATCAAGCTGTAAAGCTCAAATTGCAATAACATATTCATATTAATTCTAAAGACCATACCAATTTCATTGTGCTTTACAAATATGCAGCTTAGTCGGTGGATGAATGAAAGTATATTTCTGAGTACTTTATGTAAATCGAATGGATGTGGGCAGGTGACAACCCTGCTAGGTGTAATAATCGTAATGCAGCAATGCCACCTACAGTCGTCGCCAGGGATTAATAACCTAATGGATGGGACTTCAACAATCACAGCAATCACCGCGGTAATGTCATATTGTTCAGGTTTTTCAATGGAATGATAACGTTTTGATTGTCCTGATCGTTTTCGATTCAGGATAATAGTGGAATTGTGTTAATTACATAAATATGCACTCAAAAATTAATTGATTGATATTTTCTGTTCAAAAGGTTGTGTCCGTTAAAATTGTTATCAAACAACAAAGTTCATCAAACTGACTTTATTAAGGTTGTGTGCTTTGTAATTTACTAGTGGCTTTTGAGTATGTCTTTGCATAGCTTTAAACTGAATAAATGTCCACCGCGCACCTTTAAAGAAAATATTTCTATTTTTCTTGTATGATCTCACTTGGAACTTACCTTCCGCTTTAGGTCTAGTCACCAAACAAATGTTTTGTGTTTCTTTTTTTCTATCAATTATGCTGGTTTTTCCGTAATTGTGGATAGTTTCCGGTAGTCTTAAGGTTTGTTGTTTTACCATGATTTTTTTGTGTTTGTGCGGCGCGATTATTAAAATAATTAAAAATTGTTTCAATTCAATTAATTATTCAGTTTCATTACCGGGAGCCACAAGTCAATACGTTAGGACTGCTCAGCTGTCATTTTGGAATGCGTTGATCTGTTAGTTAAGGAAGACGTTTGCATAAACATACCGAAAAAATTTTACTCTAGTTGGTCAGGTGGCAGGTGAAACATTACTTCATCCACTTGGAGGTTATGCCAACCATGTAAGGACGAAGCCACTGTCCATGTGATATAAGTTGAGTAGGTATTGTTTAGTTATTCGTAATATCATAGATTGCAGTCAATGTAGATATGTGTAATTGCGTGGAGAGTACAGGACGTTTGCACTGGTGCATCGAAAGGATACCTCTATACAGGATACAGGTTGTATTTGAATTAACTGCGTTACTTTTAAAGCCGTAATACGTACCGAATACTAAATTCGTTAAAACAGGTGGCGTAAATGAATAAAAAATCATGCATACAAGACAAATATCCAAATGCATCCGAAAAAAATTTGACGACCAAACATTAGTGATTTCACAGATAAAAATAGACATGCCACATTGTGTGCCTCAAACTTCAAATGTATTACTCAATCATATTATTTCTTAGTCAAGGATGGTACTCGCAGGAACCCCTTTAAAATTAAAAATTACCACTTTATTTTGTGGAGCAAAAAAAACCATATTACTTACAAAAAATATTTTGAAATTGAAGATCATATTTGGCTTTCGAAGCTAGTCTATTCTTTTCAATCGCCCATTTCAGCTGAAGGCGTTCGGAGGAAGGGGGAAGTTTGAATTGGGATTCACGTCCGCAAACGTTGCTTCGGTAATGCTAGGTTCCTGAACGAATGAAGGTACCGTATTGTCGTTATCATCCATCTGAAACTTTCATCAAAATTAAAAAAAAAAATTGCATTTGGAATCATTCCCTGTTTTTGTTCTGTAATATAACTTTATATTATGCCAGAATTTAGGGGTTCGCGGAATGCAATTGATAAAAATACAGCCTTTACTACATGTATGTGGAATGCTATAAACGAATTTTAAGTTGCAACTCTTGCGGATCCGCGCTTTCCCACCGCTGCTATTCCACGTATGCGTATTCCACGGAACACTTCAACGATGATCAGTTAAGATCAACTCCCCATACAAACGGGAAAAGAAGATCACGACCATATTTCTTGTCAGAGATCCAAAACTTTGCTCAAAATAGCTTATTTAATCGAACTAGATGTCTGATGACCGTCGGAATTGTAAAATTGTGTTTGGTTTCTAAGTTATAATGTCCGAAAGTTCGAATTTTTCGCGCGTTTTATACAATAACTTTGGAGGTGGATTACGCAATGGTAAAGTAAGACCATCTTAAAAAGATTAGTCATCCGACATAGCTTATTTAATAAAAATGTATAATCTATTTAGTTTTTGTTAGATTTTTGACAACAGCGGTCATGGTTTACTTTTAGCCATAAGTCGTTTTGTAATTAAAATTTTCGTAAATCTTACCAAATCATACCCTATACATATTGTCTTTTTGTGGACATGTTGCATCTTTCTCATCACGGAGCCAGAGAGAAAAACTTTGAAACAGAGAAGGTCCCAGAGCGCAACAGCACGGTTTTGTACCGTGTCCGCGAATGAGTTATTCCCGTCGGGTTGGGCCATCTTAACATCACACGCGCATAGTTGACGATATTTTAATGAACTTGGAAGCCCCGCCTTGCTATTAGTGTATCCGACATGAGGAATCGGGAGATAAGGTATGTAGAATATGCATCTCATTTCCTTTGCATCCGTCATGTATATCATGAAGCGATTCTATTACCTACCTATTCGACAGCCACTACAAGCCTAACTAAAGGTCAGTTCACACCAATGAAAATATGATCTGAGGTTCACACCGTGATCGAATGCCCTTGGATATGCATGGCTCCTGTCATCATACCAGCCGGACCCACGACATGGGAACTCATGCCAGGACCTGCTTTATATTTCACGGCTACATTTAATGAGATGGAAAATTTTTGCCGCTTCGATCAAAGTTCAATCAATGTGATGGTACTACTATGGGCGGAATAAACCTAGTTTCAAAGGAATAGTATTTCGAGGAATCCGAAACGCGGCTAGCCTCAATGATCGAATGGTCACCCTTTCGGTACCCGACCGTGTCCAGCGTTGCTTACCCTCAAGATCGAAACCCGATGCGTCGCGTCACTATTCTACCGAAACTGAAAGATGATATAGACTCACAGAGTTGGCGACGCCAAGCTTCGCCCCGAAACGAATATTCGTTTTCACGCGAATGTGTGCCGTTTCAGTAGGAAATAAGGTCTTTATTATTATTATAACTCTCCTAAATATTGCGCGTCGTATTTGGTCTCGGTGTGAACTGACCTTTACGGTAAATTGGCCCGCGATTGCTAATTAGCTATGGCGAGTCGACTGCCTAACAGCGCTTGCAGCAAATCGCACGCGCCGCCGCCCCCCCCCCCCCCTCCGTCCCGCACCGTCGGCTAAGATAAACTACGCAACATCGAAGCGAATCTAAATAGATTGAGGTCGAAGAATTCGTTAAATTCAAAATTAAATCTTTGCTGTTAATGGTCGTACGTATAACATTTAAAGATTTCAATAAAACGATGAAAGGGAATTCATCAATCGGATTTTAAGCGATATCCTTTTTTTATGAAATACAATGCAAAAACAAGGGTGAAGTGATTTGATATTATCAGAAATAGAATTCTGTAGATTTTTTTGTTTTTTATTTTCTACGACATTTTTGGGGGAGGGTGAAAGGGGGGTATGGAATGGCATTATTTAGGATTTGAACCTGCCATCTTTGGATTCTTGGACGCAATTTTATGATAAGATTTATCAAATATAGCTGCTTGAAGTTATACAACATTTGCCATCAAACATCTTCCAACGGTAAAGTTAGTATCGCTTACACAATCGCGTCTTTTATATAAAATACGTACATATAGGGCATACCATTCCAAACTTTCCGCGCAGGTAAGCCTTGTGGACTACGAAGTTAGCGAACTCGGGAGGCGGCGCGGCGAAGTCTCCAACATATTCTCAATTTATTTGATCGGTTATTGTCCGCAGTGCGGCAAAACCAACAAGCGATTGAATCAAATATATATTTGCAAAACATAAGCCCTTACATGTGCGACTAGAACTTTGAAAATGAAAATATTATCTACAATTTAATACTCGATAAAGATTCTAATATATTTTTTTATTTTATTAGGCCACAAAAGAAGCAAACTTAAACCATAATAATAATTATTATTATTATATTAAATAATACAGGAAAATAAAGTTATATTAATGTGATTTAAACCTGTAATCCATCAAAAACATGCAACATAACTAGGAGCTGCGCTCATGCAATGTGAAATATATTTTTTTCTGTGAAATATTTATGTTTCTCTAGTTTTCCATACATTATTGTGACCTGTACATTTATTGATTGTTAAGTGATGAACGTAAATAACTCGGACACCTACAATTTGTGTTGGTAAATGAGAGGTCAGGGGTGCACCCATGACAAAAAATAATTTCCGTAATTTTGTTTATGAAACAATTTATATCTTATCCGTCAGTTGACTTTGTGTGTCTACATTCTAAGCCTATGATTTCAGTACACCACGAAATCATTAAAGGAAAAATGCAACTTGAATGTTTTTTTTTTTGCGCGTAACGGGACTTTCGGTAGATGTGAAATACTTACGTTAATATATAATTAATAAAACCAATAAAAAAATAAGAAGTAAAGCAGTGGCAGGGCGGATGGGGGCTCCTCAGTGCCGGGGTCGATTGGGGCTTTACGTCAAAAATACAGAGCTTTCATATAACTATAGCCCAAAAACGTCAGGCCGTTTTCCGTCACGCCGTGCATCGGTTTTACTGCCAATTTGTGCCAATAGATCTTTTACATAACAAAATCCATGGTTCTGCCACACTACATCTCTTTAATATGGCCCCAAGCCCCTGATATACGCAATTTTGTTTAATGTTTGCACCGTTATATAAATTACAACAGCCCTTCCCCAGAGACACTTTGCTCGCCCCAATTGACATTACTCTCGCTCCAGCAACGCCCTAATGTTCATCGTTATTGTGTTTGTTGGCTTCACTTGTTCCAATTTTAATAGGGAATCCGACGTTATTTCTTGAGTTAGCGGAACAAGTTTTACATTAAAATTACTCACAATTGGGACATTTATTATCGTTTTCCCTCGGATGGTTGGCGGGAATGCTTGATTGAATTTTAAAACAAACTTTAATTTTCGAAATAATAACGTAAAAATAATTTATGCCAAAACCATACCGGCCGATCAGGTGTTTCTTCACATTTCTTTTAAAATGACTCCAAGTTTTTTGGAATATGGCCGAAATACTTCGGCAGGGAGTTAATGATACAGTTTACCGCCCATATAAATGAATGACTTACAGGACCGTTTGGTTTTAATTTGAGGAATATGAACAGTGAACGGGTATTGGGAAGTATCCTTGCCTGTTGAGCGATGGTGGAATGGTGACGGAGGTATTTTTTAAGTGACTGGACATGCATAGCTAATACCATGTCATTATGTTAGCTTAACACTCCACATAGAAACTCGGTGCCATGCCAGGACCTTTCTTCCATCTCGGCTACATTGGACTGGATGGAAAACACGGGACTTTATTTATTCAAATTCTATTGCAATAAAAAATAAAAACAATTTATTTGAGCAGTCAATGCTACGTCATTTCATATATATTCATCAATTTACTAATCAACAGAATCCAGTAAATTAAAATAATGAACCAGCAAAATAATGAATATCCTTCCTTTAGTAGAAAAATATTGTTGCGTTTATAGTGCCATTCTCGTGTTCCGAATTCGTGCCGCGGGCAACATAAAAGAGAGTTGTGAGAGGCTCCATGTTATAAGTGGTAATAGAAGCCGGCGTCTTCCGGCGAACAAGATGTTGACCCATTTCTGTGAACGATCCGACCGCGTCGGTAAGTCAACGTCGTCTCACCTAAATAGCTCCTGGCTCAACGCGGACACGAAGCTGCGGTGGTGCCGACTAGCCTCGCACCAAGAGAGGTAAACTCGCCGAAATTCACCGCCAATCAGAGCCTGTAGTCCCAGTTGTCACCTGAATTGGCGTTTACGGCAAACCGATGGACTGGCGTTTTTAAATGTATGGAGAAATTGAAGAGCGCGCGCAGTGGGCGTTAAGCGAACTTACATTTGCGAGTCCGAGTTTGATTTGACAGCTTACTCAACGTTGCCGTAAATACGGCGACGTTGCCGTTTAAGCCGACTCCGCGTTTTCATACAAATCGGAAGTCCGAGTTTGACTTTGACAGCTTGAAGAAGTAAAACCACAGTATTTCTAGTAAAAACTTGTATGGAGTTTGACGTTGTTGCGGAAAACGTCAGTCGATCGGTTTGCCGTACGCGGCAATTTAGGTGCCAACTGGGACTACAGGCTCAGGAGCGCTTATGTGATACCATCTTTTTTCAAAGGCAAAGGCGCTTAGAACAGACAGCTACGCCTCACGAAATCATATCGAGGCTCCATACCAACCGATTTGTAGTGCTATCTAGATCAGACAGATAATGTTATTTGCAGCAGAAAAGGGGTTGGGGACAGGACGAAGCCCTGTGGTACTCCGGCAATTACTGACATGGAATAATAAATCGGCATTTTTTTTTATTTGCGGTCATGTAGAAAGGCAGCGATCCGGACACACAGATCGGGTGGAAGGCAGTTGGACGGCCTTAGGGTGACACGGACTGGCCATGTAGAAAGGCAGCGATGCGGACACACAGATCGGGTGGAAGTCGGACGGACGGCCTTAGGGTGACACTAACTAAGTTTATTCCTTCAGTCAATCTCTATGTATGAATGCCATTTTCATAGCTACTTTTTTTCCTTCGTCTTTTTTCGATCGCTTATTTAGGCTTAGGCCAACGTTTGCGTAACCTTTCCGCCACTGGTGGCTGCTCCCTAGGCTCGACCCCCATGATTACCATGATGGCGCGTATGTTGCATAGTGTTGCCAGATCTCGAAATAGAGAATGCGGAGGATGTGCTAAGAATATCGGAATATTATTTTTCTGCAACTTAAAAAGGCGGCACCTCGTTGGTAGGCTTGAAGAGGACCTGGGAAACGTTTTCGCTTGGGGTCTCCAGGACCTCGTCTAGTTTAACGCGAACAAGATACGGGCGTGTTAATCAGTGCGAAGCGGACTACGTTCAATGCAGCTCCGACCTGCCATTGTATTGCAACTCTGGTAATTGACGACCACATTTAGATACTTGGTGCTGACCTGACGGATGACCTGAATTTCGGACGCCATATCGAGGATAAAGCCAAGCTCGCTCAAAAAAGGTGATAGTCCTCATCAGAGCGGCGTAGTAAAAGCCGATTAAGTTCAGATTGATAAGGCCGTAAATAAAAGAATATTTAATCATCTAATAAATATTATAAAGGGGAAAGTTTGTAATAATGGATGGATGGATGGATGGATGGATGGATGGATGGATGGATGTTTGTTACTCTTTCACGTAAAAACTACTGAATGGATTCTAATGAAACTTTACAATGATATAGCTTATACATCAGAATAACACATAGGGAGCGGCGGCGGGGGGAGGGGGGGGACGTGAGGGCAGACGTCGTGACTGTTTGGTGTCCGTATGGCGAATTTTCAAGGCACTAGCGATTTGTAAAACTTAGTACATTTACATTTAACTACCCGGGAATTAGGATTGGCTACATAGAATTCAGTTCCGCTTACGATAAGATGGGGCTGTCATACAAACTGCAATGCTATGCACGGCTCGGCTTTGCGGCGGCAGCGCTTACTTTTACTGAAGTACGGCTTGGTATTTCCTGCAACTTTAGGACTACTTGGCATCACGCTAAATCGCCGGAGGAGCGACCAACAGAATAAAATCCTTGAGAACCAATTACTCGATTTAGATGTGCATTGTATCTACGTCTTGCCTGATTCTACTAAAAACTTATAGATTACATAATATAACGCTTCATTACCAGAAGGGTAAGTAGTGAGTCTTAAAGTCTTATAACATGCGAACCACTTACCTGATTTACATGCGTATTTTATCAATGTATAGCATCTCTGGGAGCAGTCAGGTTCGAGATGGGTTACTGTTTTCGATGTTGAGGCTGGCTGTGGGTTGGAGTCCACGCAAAACTTACCTACGTTACACGTTACTTACTAGGTAAGCAATGTAGCAGTGAAAGTGCAGAAAGGTTCTCGCGGCAAATGTTTTTTTTTAAATAGCCACCAAACGCCAACGAAGCTCTAAATGGGAATTATTGGATGTTTCTCATTAAATCATGCTATTTCGGCTCGAACGATCTTGATTAAATTTGGTACATGGATACATTGTCCTGGACCAGTTTGACCCTATTTTGGACCAGTCATGTGGGCTACTTTTTATCCATGAGATAATTTAGCCGACACTAACCCGAGCGGAGCCGGGTACCGCAGCTAGTATTCTAATAATAATCACAACGGACTTCGAGTTTCCAACGTATCTGTTGCCGGTAAAATTTGTGTTGTTGTTGGCTACACATGGCATGCTTAGTTCAAATATAATAATAGAGATTGCCTTATGGCATTAATTTCCGCCTTTTTGTACCGTATGGCTGCAAATAAAGTATTTTTTCATTTCATTTCATTTCAAATATATAATTAGAATGTTTTGATTAGCTTTAGTTTTTGAGTTTCAGATATGTTTGAAAAAAAAATACATAAATTCAAAGAATATTCAAATCTCGATTTAAAGTGAAATCAATTCATAATCAATATAAGATTCATATCTCTCACGATTTACAAACACAATATGGTGCCCATGACTTCTCATTTTTATCCATAAATACAGAAAATATGTATTTTTAACGAAATCTGATACAGATCTTCTACAAATATGGAGTACATATTCTCCACATATGTAGCAAAAATTATTTGGATCGTTTACACAACTTTTTCTTGAAGTACTCATATTGCAGAAGCTTTAGATATTTCTCTGAACAAAGTGAAACACACACATTATCATCGAACAAAAACACTAATGATGAAAATCAACAATAAAGTAACTTCAGCTGCACAAACATTTTAAGGTGGCCCAACCCGGCGGGACTAACTCATTCGCGGGTACGGTACAAAACCGTGCTGTTGCGCTCTGGAACCTTCTCTGTTTCAACGAAAAAGACAGGCTACGTGATGAGGAAGATGCAACATATCGACAAAAAAGACAATGTGCATAGTGTATGATTTGGTAAGATTTACGAAAATTTTAATTTCAAAACGACTTATAGCTAAAAGTAAACCACGACCGCTGTAGTCAAAAATCTAACAAAAACCAAATAGATTATAAATCTTCATTATATAAGCTATGTCTGATGACTAATCTTTTTAAGATTTTCTTACTTTATCATTGCGTAATAAACCACCAAAATTATTGTATAAAACGTGCGAAAAATTCGAACTTTCGGACCTTATAACTTAGAAACCAAACACAATTTTAGAATGCCAATGGTCATCAGACATCTAGTTCGATCAAATAAAGCTCTATTGAGCAGAAATTGAGATCTCTGATAAGAAATATGGGCGTGATCTTCTTTCCCCGTTCGTATGGGGAGTAGAGCGGGTTGGGCCACCTTAAGATTAGATTTCAAAATAACACCTCATAACCATACAATACCACTATAAAATTTGCGGCAAAAGACAAAAAGTAGGAAAAAAAAAATGACGAATCCGAGTGTGTAATATACATCTAATGGAGGAAATAAAGAAACTGAAACTGAAAGTCAAATTTCGTGAACTAGTGTAATGAAAATAGTTAAAATTAAGATTGAAGATCTGCTATAATTTAAGATAAAATTGTAAGTATCTGGGGCTATGTGTTCTGAAATAAGACAAATATTCTTAAATTATCATAAAAAGTTAGAACACAGAATATCGGCGTCAGATATTTACCGTTATACGTTTCAAATATGGCTAGATCATCAATTTTATCTTTTAAAATTCTAAAATAAGTAGTAGGTATTATGAAAAATAAAAATATGGTTTTATTTAAGGCCTTGTGGAACTGAATGCAATCAAGTGTTATCACGCCTTCAGTAAAATTTACAAAAGTAGCGTAAAAGTGAAAACATAGTTTTTTTTTTATGTGACTGGACATGGATGGGTAATACCACAAGTTCTGTCATGGTATTAGCCCAACACACCAAATGGGAACTAGGTGCCATGCCAGGACCTTCCTTATATTGCACGGCTACATTGAACTGGATGGAAAACACGGACAATTTTCATTGCCACTTCGACCATCGTTCATCCAATGCGATGGTACCAACCCGGGCGGGATAAACCCTACCACCTAGTAAGTAAGGAAGAAGACCAACAGCTTAACGTGGAATTCGAACCACGGCCAAGCCTCTCTCAACGGTCGAATGGTCAGCCATCCAAGACCAGACCGGACCCAGCGTTGCTTAACTTCGGAGAGCGATCGCCGAAGTGTCGCGCCACTGGACCACTGAGGCTGACAAGAGTAGTAGTAAGAGTAAAAATTTTAAAAGCACAAAAACACAATGTGAAAACAGACCCAAGCTCGGTACACAGAACGATTCAATTCAAAGTTCAAAGTGGATGCCAACTTTGAATTAAGTTATTTTTAAATAGTTGTACAAAATATTATTTGTTTCCTTGGACTTGTAAATGTTCAACATTAAGATAAATTGTTTTCGACTCATTTAGGAAAACTTTCTAAGTCCAATATTAAGTAGTAAGCAAGTATATTCATTTATACTTATACAATTTTGATTTAAGCAGTGAAGAAATTCATTAGTCTATAGGTTATGATTTTTTCCACATATATGCTATAATACACGTATGAATAAACGCCTGAATGCTACAGCCAAAGCAATTTTTTCGGTAAAACGGTCTTACTAATAACCCACAATGTGATCAGTGATCAGATCAGAAATTACTTAACCGAATAAGTTTAAAGTATAATAAGTACAGTAATTAGTTCGATATTAACCAATTGACTTCCGACAAAGGTTCTTATTCTTTCGCGGGACTCGAATAATCTCGTAAATTGGAAAAACCAAATTTTCTTTAGAGTTAAAAGAGGAACTATACATGATTAAAGCATTTTAAAATGTTTGCGTTCATTTTCAATACATTAGTTTTTCCCATGAACCGTAAACATCATATCTACTATCTAGATATTATTCCATCTCACCGAAATCCTAAACAAACACGGCGTCATGCCAGGATCTTCTCAATATTCGGTATTATATTTGTTTGGGACCTACACCGATTGCATAAACATGTGCTCATCCATTTCTGATTTAATCGTACTTAAACAACATGGTAGCGAACCCGTCCTCTGCGTAATATTCGTAGCGCCTCTACGTCGCCGTAGAGGAGCTACGGAAAAAAACACTTTTAAGTTCAAACCTTGAAGAAAACTTACTAAAGACGAAACAGTAGAATTACTAAATGTAAAATGCTTAAGACTCTTGAAACTTTTCAATTAAATTGCTTTTAAGTTCAGTATTTCAAGAAAACGTTAATTATGTTTGAAAAGTCACTATTTACGTGTCTCGCTTTCTTAATAATGCTCAAGTTAATATTATGATATTAAAAACTGACAAGAATTTAGACTGAAAATAATTTCTGCATGGCCAAAGTAATCTCATGATTTCGATTTTATTCATCGCATTGTACCTCAGTTTGACCAGATTGACGACGTACTTCGAAAAGGTCAGGTACGTAGAAGCGTAATCGGAGAAAATTTATGAAAATATGTGTATCTGTAGACGAAGCAACAGCTGTCTAGCTGATTGGGGCTGCATCAACTCTGCTTATCTCCCCAGGAAATTGCGTGATGGTATGTTTTTATGTACATACGTTATGTGGAAAATATAATGTCTGTATATCCTGTTGATGTGGACTGTTTCTTTAAATTTAGGTGAGGTTTCGAGTAGATTTACAATATGTTTTAGGAATTCATTAAAACATAAAACATAAATGGCATGAAGTAATCAATTTAAGTAATGATTATAAAGTGAATATTGGATATCCATGTTCTCCAAGTGAGCGAAACGAAACGAAATGAATAAAACAGAAAATTGTGCAATATTAAGTGTACTAAGTCACATATATAGAGTGTTTCATAATTTCAAGTAGTACCCGAAAACATTATTGATTTTCATGATACATAGATGTGATCACGTGAAATCCTGTTAACCGAATATCGCAACTTTTTATACATTTCTATTGACAACAGAATTGTGGATGGATGAAAATTTCAAGGTTCGTATGTTTCTCTTTTAATTAACCAAATTTAAACGTCAAAGCACACATATTTATATTAATTTACTTGACATTGAAATATTGAACTATAGGGCAAATTCATAATTTATTGACACCGCGAAAAAATCGCTAAAGTATTAAGTTTTTTAGCTTAGAAAATCAAACCATGTTGGTGACCACACCAACTACGGAGCTCGACGATTCTTGGTTACCCATTGGGTGATTTTGTAAACAAAAACTAGAAATAAGAAAAAATATTGCAAGTTTTGATGTTACTTAATGTAATTTAAAAAAACCAGAGAAGTGTTGTGGGAGATCCTGTAGAACAGATTTTCCTTTCGGAATATATTATGCCCATCCACAGACAGCATTTTAAAACGTCTCCTACAATACAGTTTAAAATGTGACGAATATCAATGTTCACGCCAATATGGCATGAGTAACCTAGGTGGGTAGTTTGAACTTCATAAGCATTCAATCCCATCCGAAGTTTTTCCGTTGCCACTCTCGCATTGCTGATAGCTGTCAAGCGTGGTGCACGCATGCGCCGCGTCCCCGCAATCTTTCACCGTGGAGCTCTCGTAGGGCTCCACGCTCACAACCCGCCGCGCGCCTGACCACGCTGTGTCGTCTCGCCTCGTCTGGGCGAAGTGCTGTGCCGCCGAACACTGTCCCGGGACCCGACGCCTAGGAGCTGGTGCTGCTGGAGGTAGGTGGCTGTTCCTACTCCTCTGGTGGCCCGCTGTGACGTCCCGAGGCTACCGGGCATTGCTCTCCATCGCTCGTGAAGTGCGACCTGCCTGAGCGCGTAGAATCAATGTGAAGAAAATTAAAAGAAACTAATAACAACTGAAGAGCAAGATAAACTGGGAACTGGCAAATTGTCTCGATTTCAAGACATAGGCCAAAGGAAAAAGACACCTCCTATTAATTTCTGCCGCCCTGGTACTTTTGACGAGATTTCAATATTTATTTAAATTCCATAGACATTCAGAGAGACCCTAAAAACAAAACCAAAGCTGATTAGTGTTACGAAATGCTTAAACATATTCTAACAATTTCTGTAGCCCTTGTACTTTCGTCAAAAAGTGTAGGTGCTGTTTCTTTGACAGCAAAAATATCGAGGACGCGCGTTCCATTACTCAAATAGGAAAACGATTTTGAAGCTAATTCACATTTTCAAAAAGAAAATGCACAACGAATAAATTGTTCCTACAAACATGAATGCTCTTTGGTTTTACTGCGCGCGCATGATGGGTCTATGGTTTTACAACATAATCACCAGTTGTTATATATTTAATATATTGTTTTTTTTATAAAAAAAAAATTGAGTCTGATGCACCTAAAGTGTTTAATGCATAAACTAGGTTAAGAAGATATTGTAGAGTGAACGACTCATAAAAATAAGTTCTATAAATAATAATTTGACACTACCTTTACCTTAAACGACCCAAAGTAATGATTTGAATTTGCCTTCATAAGCGCATCGAATCGCTGAACTAGATTTAGTTCGAACAGCACTTAGTTTAGTCTAGAATTTCGTAGCTGACGGCCAAGCCTTATCAGCCATCAAACCTTGTACGACAAGCAATCTACGCAAAGTGCTTTGTGCAAACTCCGACCCCCGCGGTGACTTGGCAATACAAGATGTGCTATTTGCTTCGTCATCAGACGGACGGCTGATGGGATGTAAGCGCGGAGGGAAATATGAACGATTTCGGCTTTTCGGTTGCTTTCAAATACGGATTATAGCGTTGTGTCGAAAGATTACAAGTTGTTTGACTTTTAATCTATGTAAACTTATGGTGGTTATGGAATACTAAAAGTGGACAAATACTGACTCGATAAATCACTTAAGAACGGCCCGTAAGGTATGTTCCCCATAAAAACTTAGTTTACTAATCATTTGGAAACCGCTATTCCAATTTACTTGATATTTAATATCTAATATCAGGTAATAAATATCTGTGTCTGCATGCTTTTGTTTTTTTGAAAAATCCAAACCGAATGAAATAAAAGCAAAAAGAAAATATTCATACGAATTTGGTTTTCTCTGTGGTTTGACCCAGAATACATTTACCGAAAAAACAAGGACATGCAGACACAGATATTTGTAGTCTAATATTAGATAGCAAATATCAAGTAAGTTGGAACAGCGGTTTTTAAATGATTAGTAATCTACTTTTGTATGGGAGGCGAAATTTTCTGATGCTTACGGGCCGACCTTAAGAAGGAAACTTCTAGTTTACGCAAATAAAATTTAACTTCAAACTATTTCTTTGGTGCGGTCCCTACTTTGCATGTTTAAAGTTTTAGATTTGCCTTTTCTTTCATTAAAAAAACAATACAAAAAATTAACACAAACTTTACATTTACTATGTTAGTTACCTACACGTTCTAGGTAGGGAGATACTCCGGAGAGTGCATTTATTTAAGCTACTCTAGCGGTGCTAGGCTCTAGCTATCTCTCTCTCACACTCTGCGCTTCAAACACTCGTTGGTATGGGGGCAGCTTAGGCACTTTTACATAAAATGGCGGCAGTTCCAGCAAGCGAGTTCGCTTACTGCTGATTGACTCGAGTTCCAGGGACACGTAAGAAATTCACAGGACGCTATTACTCGTCAAAGTCTCGAATTCGTAAGCGAACTGCCCATACGAATGAGTTTAGATCGCTACTCCAGTCCTCCATTCAATTCGTCCTCAATTGCATTCATGTCCTTCGTTATTGCAGGACCCTGCAGTCTTACATAAACATTAGTCAACCGCTAGAGACCCGAGACAGAAACAAAACCGGCCAAGTTCGAGTCTGACTCACCTAAAAATCACGTTTTTTGTATGGGGGCCTAAAAATCATTTAATCTAACTGCAATTCCGGTATTAACAACCATTTTCCAACGTTAAAACAGAGCCAACAAAGTATATTGGTTACTCTGACTGAGTGAAAACACTTAGCTTTAAACATTAAATTATACCGTGTATTTTAATTTATTTTTTTAACTGTGTGCCATCACTGTTTTCTCTTATTGTTTCCCTTACTTTGTAAAAAGTATTTCTAGCTTTAATATTTTTTTCCATTTTGACTTACGTCATCTATTCGGTGAAAAGCTACTGTAAAAATTGCGTAAGTTAAAATTACTGTACCTCTTAAAACTGGACAGTTGCACGCCTAATTTGTAGTCAGCTGTAATGTTCAATTAGTTAAGGGCCTGGTACTAGCCAAATCGCAAAGTTAGACGAGGCACCCCAAGTAAACTAACTAAGTCTGACGATTATAAGTGTCATCCTTACAATATATGATTTCTTGTCTAGGAATCGAATGATTTTCGTTAATGTATGTTTCCTTTTTCTATACAAAATATATTGCGGAAACGGTGTCCATTTCCGAACTTTTTTGACTAAATGTAGAAATCTAAAAGCAAATGGAATTTTTTGTTTATGCATATATGCTGTTTTTGTTTATATCTAGAAATCGAATGACTTTCAGATTTCTAATGAGAAAAATCAACTTTTTTTATTTTTATTATTATTTAAATAAATGATGGAATAAAAAAATATTAACAATCCATTATCAGTCTGGAGTTCTATTTGGATTTCCTGAAGCGTTTCACTACATATTATTACATTTGTTAAAAAGTGCATTTGTATGGCGCGAATAGTTGGCTAGTCCTAGCGCCTTAAATTAAAATCATCTGATCTGTCACACGTCTTATTTCGACCAATTGGTACGGTGCAATCTGTTATAATAACTGTTTAATATTAACTGGTTTGGCTCATTAATATATGCTTATCGTAATACATTAATAGTAATGAGTAAATACTTTACCATATATTACTGAATTTTAACTATGTTAAAACAGTTAACAGTTGCTCATCATCTTTTTCAGTGCATGCTGTCACACGTTGGTCGCTCACTTCATTCACTGTTTATTAGAAATAAAGAGCATTAGTTATAATTATCATCCACAAATATTTACTTTTGTGTCACGTAGTTGATGGATCTCTATGCTTATCGTAACATTAGACTTAAGGTGGCCTAACCCGCTCATCTCCCCATACAAAAGGGGAAAGAAGATCACGCACATATTTCTTGTCAGAGATCCAAAATGTTGCTCAAAATAGCTTTATTTGATCAAACAAGATGTCTGATGACCATTGTCATTGTAAAATTGTGTTTGGTTTCTAAGTTCTAACGTCCGAAGGTTCGAATTTTTCGCGCGTTTTATACAATAACTTTGGAGGTGGATTACGCAATGATAAAGTAAGAACATCTTAAAAAGATTAGTCATCAGACATATCTTATTTAATCAAGATTTATAATCTATTTGGTTTCTGTTAGATTTTGGACTACAGCGGTCGTGGTTTACTTTTAGCTATAAGTCGTTTTGTAATTAAAATTTTCGTAAATCTTACCAAATCTTACACTATGCATATTGTCTTTTTTGTGGACATTTAGCATCTTCCTCATCACGGAGTCTGTCTTTTTCTTTGAAACATAGAAGGTGTCAGAGGGCGACAGCACGGTTTTGTACCGTGCCCGCGAATGAGTTAGTCCCGCCGGGTTGGGCCACCTTAAGGCGAGATAGGACCGTAGAACGACCGTAACCGATGCGCTATCGTTTTATATTTTAAGTTTTCATAAAAAGCACTTTTATGAAAACGTAATGATCGCAAAATCTTTGCATGGAACCATTTTACGATTCAGATAACAATAAGTTAGTCTTTAGCATTAAAATTCAAGCCTTAAACTGGTTTGAAAAACTTTGAAATGCGTTATCTCCCACAACATAAGCGGTAAGGTTATGTTATTTTAATTATATATGATAATGATTAATCAATATTCTATTGATGCGTTTAGAAACATTTTTCATTTTGGCTTTATATTCATTACAATTAATGAAAACGTTAGTTATTCTGGAGAAATTCGTCCTTGATTTGCTCAGAATCGCTCATGTTTTAGTTAATAGTAATTAATATATAGCCAATATTGAAAATATTTCTAAGCGCGCCATACGACTATTGATAAGCGTATGCAATATTTTTTTTGCGATGGGACCACCGGGGCGGGCGCTACACTATCACCTAATAGTGGAAGAAGACCTACAGTTTAACATGGATTCCGAAGCACGGAATAGCTAGCAGTCGTGAAGAAATGCACTTATCCAACTCAAAAATTGAAATAATGTGGCGCAAGGGGCAGGTTGAACCCCTGACCTCTGGCATGAAAAGCAAGGTCCCGCACTCATGAGCTAAAAGCCGCTCAAATCCTTTAACGTGCTCCGAATACATTCATTTTTATTTTATAATCTTGAACCTCACTTCGACTTTACCTCATCTGGTTTTATCTCAAAATTTCTTCAAAATCGATTTTCCTGTGTTCATAGGTAAACATAATCACGGCTTATTTTCTTTATTTCCATTCTTGTACATTAAGAAGGAAAATACTTTTTCTCGCGGTTTCTATTATAGAGTATGTCTTTTGCATTAACATAAATAGTAGGTGTTTCTGATAATAATATAATCCTAAAAACAATTTTAAGCTATAGGTGTATGTAAACTGTTTAAACTGACTCGAAGTAGATGAAAACATTTTTTTTTATATTGTAGTTTTATTTATATAACAAATGTGCCAAACTCTTTTGGCCGGTTGCTCTAAGAATAAAGTATATTAGGGAAAATTATGGTTAAATATTAATAGTCGTATTCAAAGAGGTTATGTCAAAACTTAGTACGAGATTAGCACCGGACTAACCATACGAAAACCGGTTAAGTACGACCTTAAAACGCGTACTAAAGTTAGTCTGCCCACTCTGAATAGAGCTGTGAGTTTTTACCTCCCTTAAGATATTTTTACTCTTATTGGCATGTCTAGCTAGCTTTCAGGTAAATATCATGTATTCGTATTTTAGCACAATTCACACACGACCAACCTTTTCATTCTCGTTTGTTTTCCACATTTATAAACTACACATACAAAATAAGTAGGAGGTACATACTTGCCAGGATATAACGGTTAGAGTAATCAAACGTTCGATCAAGGTGTATTGCGGATATCCGTCCATGGGGCGCAACACGCACGCGTCTTCCGTCACTAGCACTGGGCACTGGATCCCACGAGCGGTCTGCACCGCACGGCGCGTATTCACAGGCTCACACACACACACATGCACGGCGCGGCGCGGCGCGGCGACGGCGGGCGGCGACGGACGGAGCGCGCGTCGCGGCGGCGGACTGACGTCGACTAGGGCGGGCGCAGCGCGCCGTCGCGGCGCCCGCCCTGGCCGGGCCGCCCTCCCCTCCGCCCCGCCGCCCCCACACTGCCCCGCACCGCACCGCACTCTCACCTCGCACTTTGCAACCTTCGCCCGCCGCCGCCGCCGGTCTGCTAAGTTTTCGCTACAGCAAGCCATCTTCTGCTTTCGTACCGTTTCCGTTTTATGTACTTGATAAAGTCGATCGCTGCTTGTCCCACCTCTTCGTATTTCAGTTGACCTTTCATCTGAGTAAAATAGAGAAAACTATGCATTTTATAAACATATTTTTATTTTAAAAGTTTGACGATATTTTGATTTGAGACAAAACTTGATCCTTCAAGCTAATATAAATGAGAATGACTATTTAAAAAAAATATTATTATTAAGTCACTGAAGATGTCCGTACAAATATGGAAAATAAGAATGTTACAGTTTTAACGTTGCTGGACTGCAGCAATGCATTCAATACAGTTGACTTTGACATTATGCTAGGTATTCTAAGGACACTTAACTTATCTCCGGTAGTGCTTGACTGGTTTGATTCATACCTTCGTGGTCGTCATCAGTGTATCAGGATTGACAATGAATATTCTGACTGGGCTGATTTGACTGCTGGCGTTCCACAGGGTGTTATCTCCTTTGCTGTTTTCCTTCTTTATAAATCTGATCACGAATCTGCTTACTTCTCTCTACCACCTTTACGCCGATGACTTACAGTTGTATTTGCATTGCTCCTTAGATAACCTGGCAGATACCGTATCTGAAATTAACGTGAACCTGGAACATATCCTTACTTGGACAAAATCATTTGGCCTGCTGGTAAATCCTACCAAATCACAAGCCATAATAATAGGCAGCCCTAGACTTCTGTCGAAGGTTGATTACAGCACATTGCCAGCAGTGATCTACAATGGAGTTGTCATACCATACTCCAAAACAGTCAAGAATTTAGGAATTTTCATTGACGAAACTTTATCGTGCGTGCCCCAGGTAAACGAGGTCAGCAGAAAAATCTTTGCCGCCGCCCACTCCTTAAAGCGCTTGCAGAATTTCCTCCCAGTCCGAACCAAAATTACTTTGGTGCAAACTCTCCTCTTTCCGATTTTGGACTACGCAGATGTTTGCTTCGTTTGTTCCGCCGACGCACATCAAGTGCGTCGGCGGAAAGCAGTGGTTCCGTACCGCTGAGGGCCGGGAGGACTGGAGAAGGATTGGAGAGGCGTATGTCCAGCAGTGGACGCAAACACGCTGACTGACTGACTGACTGACAGATGTTTGCTACTTGGATATAACTGAAGTTCTCCTGGACAAGCTGGATCGTTTGCAGAATCTCTGCATTCGCTTCATATATGGTCTGCGTAAATATGACCATGTATCGCAGTACCGTCAAGAGCTTAAATGGCTACCCATCCGTTCCCGAAGGAACTGTCATTTACTCATTCTTCTTTACGGAATTCTAAAAAACCCTAAGTCTCCTGAATATCTTCGTTCCCGGTTTATGCACCTCTCTTCACATGGTCTCCCTTTGCGATCTAGCAATGACAGTATCCTTGCGATTCCTCGCCATACGACGCGTTTTTTCTCTAACTCCTTTACTGTTCATGCCGCACGTCTGTGGAACTCGTTGCCGATCACAGTCCGCTCCTGTCAAACTATCAGCTCTTTCAAACTTAAAGTCAAGGAGTTTTACTTAAATGAAATGTAAAGATGATAAAATGTTCTCACTGTATATATATATTTAATTTTATTATCCTTCTAATAGTACTGATTTTAGAATCAATGGTTATAGGTATTATAGGTTTTTTTTTTCCTGGTTTGTGGATATAATAATATGTATTAGTGTATTGTATCATATATATATATTAGTATATTCAATTATATGTATAAATATGTATATATTATGGTATATGTATGTTTATGGAGTATTTTTTTTTTCTTTTCAAATTCTGGTGTGTCACCTACCTACAGATATTTCTATTGACTTTCCTCATCACCCCAAGGGTTGACTGGAAGAAATCACTCTTAGTGATAAGTCCGCCTTTGTGCAGTATTGTTGTTTTGCTGTATGTTTTCTTTGTAATTGTATTTTTGTTTATGCACAATAAAGAATTTATTAATTCATTCATTCATTATTGATAGAGCGAAGAGCGAAGAGCTTTCATAGTCGATGTTCTCCTCTAGAGGTCGTATTTCTTAATCGATAATTTTCTTTAGTCGAGCCAGTTTTTGAAAAAAATTTAAAGATGTCAAAATGATAAAAAAATAGCGGAAATGAAAAATTATTCGTGTTTTCCATCCAGTTCAATGTAGCCGAGCAATATAAGGAATATTCTGGCATGGCACCTAGTTCCCATGTGGTATTTTAAGCTAATATCTGACGTTCTGTTCGGTATTAGCCAACTATGTTCAGTTACATATAAAAAGACAAACTCGCGAGGTCTACAGCTCATAGAGCCACTAATCGTGGAGTCAGCCACGAGGAGAGACTCATTATGCAGTTGGGATATTTGTCTTTATTTGCTCAATTTGCGCAAAAAAGTAAAAAGGCAAATAGAGAATATACGTATCTTGTCAGTTTTGGTCACAATTGAGAAGACGCAAATACGTCAAATATTCACCCCCTTAAATGGCCTGCACGGTTCGGCGAGCAACGTTTATCTGGTCAGGCGCGTCGTAAAGTTATTGCGTATATATCTTTTTTTTACCTATAATAAAATTTTTGACTAAGCTTAACTGTACATTAAAGATTGTTTAAAAAAAATACTGGGAAACATAAGTAATAAAACGTAAAAAAAAAAAATTAAAATGTTTGTCCGTTCGTCATTTTGTCTGTTCATTTGTGGCGCCTTTTGAACGGTTACAACATCGCGCCAAATTACACTAGACGAAAACATACATTTCTTGAATTTATATCTCGGTAACTGGACACTTTAGAGAAAAAAAGAATACTTTTTTGTCTTAGAAAAACATGAGGAGCGTAATGCTCCCGAAATGTATGTTGTGGCCGTAGCAACAACCTATATATAGGAAGGGAACTCTTCTTTAAATTTATTTAAAATTTAATTTCCGTACTACCTGACTGTTTTTTGTTACATTGTTTTGAAAAAATAAAGAAAAATATATTTACTTCGGTTTTTCGAATATTTGTGTACCTTCTGTTGTGAATATCAATACCAATTATTCAAGTGGGCCTTTAGGGCCAAATCCGAAACTATAAGAAATAACGAAAAACACTCAAAGGAGTCGTGAGGCCGGTTTTGATAAAAACTAAAACTGCATCATTAGATTTTTCTAATAATTATTTCTCTAGTCGGGAATTAAACTCGGTGATTTTGTGGAAATAAAGCAGTCTGTATTATAATAATATTATAAATTGTATTTTTTTTTCTTATGTCTATAATATTATTAAAGTATTTATGTATTTTTAATGTAATGTAATACACTAAAGGTTAAAACATATTACATTATCCACAAGGGTCCCTTTTTGCGACTATCATAAACAACGAGTATCTGTGAGTTGTTGCTAGCGCTCAACCCATTTCATTTCATTTATTTATTCAACTTCTGGTAGTCAAACTACACTAAGTCATGTCACAATTTGATTGATACGCGGATTCGATCAACCAGTGAAGAAGAACCCGCAAAGAAACTTCACTGGTCTATAAATTATGTTTTTTTTTTGTCTTTTTTTTCGTCCACATAAATGATATAACAAAATTATGATTTCATACCTAAATGCTACTGCCAAACTTACATTGGTAGAACAGTCTAAGGCAAAGAACTAAGAACTACGAGGAAACAACAACCCACAATGTGACTCACTTCATATTGTACGGCGATGGCCCCGCAGCTAGTTATTAATTAGTCAAGAGTGGTGTCGCGAGCGGCGCGCGGCGCGCTCTCTCGACACCGCTTCCTCGATGCCGATTGGCCCCTCTTGAGAGCCTCTCGGATAACGCTAAAAGTTCAAAGCTCTCGAGTCCCGTGCACGCGCAGGGCGGGACTAGACCTTCGTGGATATGTCTTCTAGCTGAGACACCAGGCTCCGCTCGGATCAATGTCGTTGCGGACTGATGTCGGGCTGAACCTTACATTTTATCCCCTTAAGGAGAATAAATACCTAAGTATGAACGTTTTTCTGAAGTTGATTACAGTAAAGCCTTTCGTTGTTAAACATTGATAAATTACTGAGCTTATAGAACGTACGTTTGCGAAGGTACACATCCAAAATGCTTTTATAATCATTGAAATAAAAAATATTTCGAACAGGACCTTTTTTACCTTTCAAAGCTATTTTTAGGGTTCCGTACCCAAAGGGTGAAAACGGAACCCTATTACTAAGCCTCCGCTGTCTGTCCGTCCGTCCCTCCGTTTGTCACAGGGCTGTATCTCATGAACCGTAATAGGTAGGCAGCTGAAAAATTTTCACAGAGTGTGTATTTATTTTGCCGCTATAACAACAATTAAAAAAATAATAAAAATTAAATCCGTCCCATACAAAAAAACGTGACTCGCACTTGGCCGGAAGAATGAACTAAAAAAAAATCTTATACCTTTCAGCCATAACGAGGTACACATCCTTCTTGCTGATAAAAAAAATTCTTTTTTTTTTAGCGCGCGAAAGGTGCGTACTCTCCCGCTGACATGATGGCACTGGCTAGATTCCGCCGCGCGTATTCTTGACTTTACGCTATGGTATATAGGCGCCTTAAAAACTTTAGTTTGAGTTGATCCAGACCAAACATTTCTCCTGATTATTTTCAAAATAATCCTGTAAAACAAAAGTATTCCTTTTGCCCTTGTTTTGTTCGAACCGAGCAAATTAATTATGTATTTTTTTGTTTCAAAATCTAATTTTAATACTTGGTTGTAGTTATTTTTGCATTATGAGATAACGTTAATGTCTTATCCATTAAAATACACCTAATTTAACAAATGCAACATATTTTATAACAAAGATCAACACCAAACAATACTAAAGTAACAATAACCCCAACAATCATTGAATCTGTCAGTAACATGTGAACTGAATGTTAACTTTCGGACCAATAACCCAAATTTAGATGTAGGTGATGAAAACGGCCTGTGTCATCTATGGATGTGTCAATGGTATCTTTCTTCGCAGGATTCCTCACATGTTTTGTCTGAACTTATATTACTAAATTTCAGGATGACAGGTCGCGACTCGACGCGTGCCAGATTACAACCGGCAGAGCTTGTTTAGGCGCGCCGTCCGCGATGCTTGAGGACTGAGGGCGTGTTGACATAACGAGGGTGTCGGCGTAGATCCTACAACGTGACGGGAATGTGCGTCACGCTCCGGCCAGACCTCCCTCGCGACACACGGAACCCTCGCCGCCATAGTGTTTGCGGTAGGTTGTTAGGTACGTAAATATCGTGATCAAATTATAGACCTCCCGAGTCCTCTACCGCGTTGGCCGGGCGGTGGTGAAGGGTTGAGAAACACCGAAAAATAGAAGTGTTGGTCAACATATCGAATTCTTAAATTATTCGTTTAAAATAATTGATTGGGAATTAAGTGACCGAACTTACCGTGAAATCAAAAACTCAAGTATTAACTTTTTAATGCCCACGTGATTGTAAATAACGATATCACAGTTGACATGGAACGATGAGGATAAATGAAGTTTATTTAATTCAAATATCCAAATCGAATAATCATTAATAATATCATCAAGAAATCATAAGACGGGTTGCGAAAAACAAAGTCGGGCGGAAATAGATATGATGGTAATATAAAAATAATTAGCAACATGCCTAATTGATCGAAAAGTAAGATAAAGCGATTAGCCTTCTAGGTAAGTCATTGGATATGTGCCTAAATCAGTGAGGGTGTTAAACTCAAAGGTATAGTTATTTTAAATAAGTCATTGTAGTATAATTAGTTATTCTAACCAATTTCCAAAAATTTACTTTTTAAAAATATATTTTTAGACCAACCAATCAAATTAAGAACTAAAATATAAGAGCAGGACTGTTACGGTCTTTTAATGTATGAAAACTATAGATTCAAAAAGATTCATAAAATTATGATATAGAATCATGCAATTTAATGCTCAGTGTGCAGACTAATATTTATTTTACCAAAAAACAGTCCTCAAAGTAGATTCACGACACCTTCAATACATTATGGCTGCCACCCGCAATGTCCGCATTGGCACGGGGTTATAATCTAACAAAATTGTGACCACTTGTCTACCTTTTAACGTCAAGAAAAACAAATTGTAATTGTTTTTCGTGGGGAAAACTGACTATTCAAATATTGTTTTCATGATTTCGGTCATGCATGGCAACATCGGTATCTATAACAAGGGCGGTGGCCATGAGGTGGCACAAGCAACATCATCGACCGTGAGTAAGCCGTTTTCCACAAACCTTTAAATGAGTGTTAACCACGGTAATTTTAAATGATATATTGGCACATAGACCGGGATAGATACGGTTTGAGAAGCACATGAAATCCGAAATGATTTTTTTTTTCTCAGAAATATATAATTTCATGTTCATATGCTTACATTAAGTTTGCAACATTTAGCGGGGCCCGGAAGTTAGAAAAAAAGATTAAAATGTATTAAAAAATATATATCTCCTCAACAAATATTTAGAAACGGTATTAAAAAAATGTATATGTTAAGTCTTTTAAGGCGTAATGTAGCTGTGAATTTGCAACAATTTTGTAATTACGGAAATGTATTTAAAAAAATGTTTTTACTAAAAAAAATCTATGCCGCGAACCTAACTTGCTATTGCTATATTTCTTTCTAGAATATGTAAAAGAAAATTAAATTCTTTAAAAACTATACAACGAACGATTTTATACGTATTTCGAATTTTTGGTTTAGCTTTTGTGTGAATGTAAAAATTATAAATAAAAAAAATGTGCTTCTAATATTTGCAACATTTTACAAATTTCACAGAATATAGAGTTTGCGGTCAGTTTCCAATTTCAGAAAATAAAATAAAATTTTCATTATTTGCTTTGCAGATATTATGAAAATAGTACAAAAAAAAAATATTTACACAGTTCCGTAAATAAGAAATTGTTGCAAATTCACAGTAATATGACGCCTAAAATTAGCTAACATATAACATTTTTAAATAACATTTCTAAATATTTGTTTAGGAGATATAATTTTTTAAACATATTTCATATTTTATTTCTATCTTCCGGACCCCCCAAAATGTTGCAAACTTAATGTATACACGTCCACATGAAATACTACGTTTATGAGAAAAAAAATTGCATTTCGGATTTAATGTTTTTCTAAGTGCTGATTTAAGGCTAAAGTTCCTGGAGTAACAAGCGAGTTGGATATTAGCATTGTTGATACAGTTATAGAAATTAGAGACGGGCTAGAGAATTGGTAGGGATTCCTAAGAGGAATATGGAGGGAGAATTGGCGCTAACTTTTAATTAGAGCTATCTTCGCACCACAACCGCTGCTCCCGGCAGATTTAATTGGATAATTTTAACTGGCTTTTAAACATCCCTATAGATGCTCTTAAGCATTTCATTTCTCGTCTTCCTGCGCTTTGGAAATCTTCTGGTAATTTAGTTCAACTAGACTGAAACGTCGAAACCATTCTTAAAAAAAAATTAAAAATTTAATCAAACCAAGCAAGTTTTTTTTTATATGTATGTTAACAACTAAATATCTTATTATTACACTCTCTCTTACACTTCATTAACTACTCATTTTAGGCCCTAGCGCAAAATAACGACTTGTGCATGCGATTGATAGCGCACTTAAGACTATTTTGCGTACAGTGTTACAGCACGTGTGGAACTGGACCCTTTAAAATACGAAAAAGTTTCTTCAGTTTTTTTTTTTTTTATATATCCCATAACCTATTTAAGATATAACATAAGAAGAAAACCATTCAAATACAATGCAACTGTATCGATACAAATGCCTACACGACTAGGTCACACCACTAATCACAACTAAAGCAAACTATTCGTGAAGACCTTTAATAAATGTTTAATATTGGAAAATATTGAATGTTAAATGTTGCGCTATTTATTTTGAAGTTTTACTTTTACTTGATGATTAAATATTAAAATAACACAGTTCATCATTCTTTAAAAGAGCAATGTCGTACTGTATGTCCGGCTTGTGGCTTCCTCAAAATAGAATGGATGCATTTTAATATAAAAACATAAAATCGCTCCGAAAAAGTCGCCTTCCCCATTTAACATCGAGCTCTTTCTTTCTAAAATATCTTATCTTGATTCTTACAATTGCCAGATAAAAAAAAAACGCGCCAAAAGCGAGTCGGACTCGCACACGAAGGGTTCCGTACCATCGTACAAGATTTAACACAAAAATATCAGGTTTTTTGTGTTGGACCCCCCTTTATTTTTTATTTTACCTATTTGTTGTTATAGGGGCAAAATAAATATACACTCTGTGAAAAATTCAGCTGCCTACCTATTACGGTTCATGAGGTACAGCCCTGTGACAGACGGACGGACGGACGGACGGAAGGACAGCGGAGGCTTAGTAATAGGTTTCTGTTTTCACCCTTTGGGTACGGAACCCTAATTACAAACTATAGTAAAATATTCTGAACTTTTCAGGGTTCCGTCGCAAAAATCTAAAATGGGACACTTGGTCTGACTCTGGTGTCTGTTGGTCACACGTATTTTGTCCCGAATTATCCTCCTTTTAACGGTTGTTGGAAAATAACTTAATAGGTACACTTATGTAGTAGGTAAATTAATTGATTAACCCAAAATTACATTACATTAACCGAAAAAAAAGAATTAAACCTAACAAAAAAAAAACCTCCACCATCGGCGCAGTTGGCATTGTGCCGATGACAGACGCCGCTTTCCCCCGCTGAATGGCTGGGCTGATCTTCTGCCTAAGATAACTGAGCCCAAGACGTCTCCATGAGTAATTTACTAAGCTCATTAACCATCTTTTTGGCATCTGTTATTTTATAGTTGTGAACCAACTAATTACTAAGTATGGCAATTTTTAGGAAAGTTTTGAGTAAATGCTAGATTTCTGAAGCGCTGTTTTTGTTTGTAGAAATTGCAAAATAATGATCTTAGTCAAGTAGAGCTAATTACTTTTAACGTCCATGTCCAGCAGTAACGAGACACTCGGGAGCAAGTTGACCGGTTTTTTTCTAAATCTTAATCATAACAATTTACTGATTAGCTCTTAATAAGATTCCTGATTTTTCAACCAATAAATAGGTTAAATCTGCATTTGGCTTCAAGTTACCACAGTTAATTATGACTAACATTATTGCGCAACGACCTTGTAATGGATAGATAGACGAATTAATTCGATGATTCAAATGCCTACGTGGCACGGCAATCTTGAAACATACATTTGAGGATAGTTATTTGCGTGTGTAGAAGAAGCGAAAGAACGATTCTGTCAATCCAGTGGCGGATACATGGGGGGTCAATGGCTATGGGTGCAATCCCACCCCCTATTGAAGTACGACTCGTAACATAATGATGACCAGTTCCAAAGCACGGTAAGAATTAGCCTTAATTTCGAAAAGGAATGACCCTCATAGCCATTTTTCGGTGCTTTGCGGCCCCCGTGAGTGACTTTCTTAACCCGTGACTAGAAAAACCCGTACTGTATGACATTTTATCATCTCGGATTATCCCTGATTACCCCTTCGGGAAATTGCCGTAATGGTATGTCTATATAATTAAAAATAATAAATATAAATACAAATACGGCACGAGACTAAATTGACACGGCCTGAAGACGTTTGTCTTATCCTATAATTCCTATCCCGTTTGATTAAACCTCTTTCGAGAAAATACGTCAATTTCCAGAACAAAACAATGTAGCTCTCAACGTAATGAAAGGCAATAGGGAAGTAGTTTGTTGAACTGATTGGCAAAATGAATGGTGTCGGTAGGAGGGAACGAAAGATTGATGGGCCTCCTCGTATAGCTAGAGTGTGTCTCTTTTATCTTCGAACGCTCCTTGGCAACGCTATTAAGAAAGCTTAGAGCGATGGACGAGCATCGACGTAACTCAATGGATTGGGTAGTTCCAGCTAAAACCAAATTTCTGTTCTCGTCGTTTGATCGATCGAAAATCAAAACTGACTCGAAAGGTCAACCGTCAAAGTGGAGGGACTTTTGACTTCGCTCTTCAGGATGATTGGTCACTTCATTTTAATATTCTGCCCAGATTGGATCTGCCGGAACTAATCTCAGAGACGAAGAAGAATAAATAATTTTGATTTATTTATTAAAAATGCGAAAACAACCATTTCATTATACCGTGCAAGGCGACCAATAGGCCAAGATCCTGTACTGGATCATGCAATTTAAGTCGAGCGGTCGTTAAAGCTGAATGTTTTGATCGATTGATTGATGGAAAATTCTTGAATACTCCACAAAATCCAATTTACAAAAGATATTACAGTACAATAAAAACATAATCAGTGGGGCTTTGTCTTTGTCATATACATTTATATTTAATTTTAAAAATACTTTTATTATTAGCTATGACCATTGTGCCACAATGGTAGACTTTTTTATGTCGGAATGAGCAACAAACCATATTCAGCAATACTACGCATAATAGTGGAAACTATTTTAAAAATAATAATACAGTTCTATGGAATATGCCTATTGCTGCAGCACAAGCTCAGGGGTCGATGCCAAAATAATATATATATATATATATACATTTAGAAAGAATAAAATGATATGGAAATATTATATGAAAGGAATGAATACCATTTATGTTAAGCAAATAAATCGTGGAAAAAGATATGATTATTTGTGGTGTGTGTATGGAGAAACGGAAATTGTCAGGAAGAAGGAAAAGCGGGGCAGGTTTTGTGTGACGGGTGGCTCGGGGCCGGGGCGCACGCGATTGGTTGCTGAACTCGCCTCACTACCCTAATCGAATCAAAAGACCATTCTTTATTTAAATCTGGGACTGTGTTTATTGTATTCTGCACACTATACACACATGTGCAGGTCCACGGAGATCTACGTGCATAGGAACGTGATGCTGTAATATCAAGTTCAGATGTATTTTAGAAATTGTGTGTTTTAAACACAATAATGTAATATTTATATGTGCGTTTTTTCAGTGATACAAAAATAAACAAACATCTTGAGATGTTGTTAGTCAGAGGTTGATTATTGTCAACCTTCAGTGACATCCTATAAAAATAACACAGAGGAAATTACACAAAACCTTTAGAAAGAGCTAAAATTTATACTGCTCAAAAATTCGACACCGTGGAAATGTGGGAATGGGTTATCAGGAAGACATTTCCACATGATAATCAGATGGCCGTCAAGTAAACAAGGAATATACAACAAAAACAACAATAACAACCAAAATGCAATATCAAGCTTTCTTTAGAAATTAGAATTAGAAGTTAAATCCGTAGACCCAGAATGTTACGAAGCTAGTGTCAACCGTAACACGAGATAATTTCAATGAAAATACTTACTATATTGAGCCTAGTTCACAACTTCCCTTGTAAAAATATTGTGACAGTGATAGAGTGCTAAAAAAAGTAATCGCCGCGGGCGCCCGCACGTGAGGAGACGCGACTTTTTGTTGCAGCTCGATCTAATGGCGCGGAATTGGGCGAGTGGAGAAAGCGTTTTTTCAGCGCACCGAAGTACCCTTAAGAACTGAAGACATAGGTTTTTGTATTTCGAAACGGCTTTTAGTGAACCGAACAGAGAGAACGGGGAACACAGGCATGCCCGTCCCATTATTATCTTACAATCTAGACAGGTAGAACAGGAATGGAATTAAGTAAATATATACTTTTTCGTACTAAGCATGTACGTGGCTTATTCCTAGGAACGTGACATGTATGTATGTATAATCGAAAACATACCATTCGCGGGTATTGCGTCTAACCAATTTCGCCACCTTCTGCATACCCATAATTTGGAATTCTCCTACAGTCCCTCTTCCCGTAATCAATGCCTCCTACTAACACAGTATTTAAAATTATACCTACTCAGATTTATTTAACGGTAACTAAGCTGGTTCAAGTCCAGCCTTGCAGTATATTCGTAAAGTAGTTATTTTTACAGGGATCTTTATTTAATTAATGTGTCCTTGCTTCACAGTCATTTATACATACCTACATGTCACATTCCTAGGAACTTAATTGTCTACTTTTACTATTCACTTTCAACCACATTATTCCTTATGTTTTATTGAACAGAAATTAAATAAATAAAAGTGAATAAAATTGAACATCAGTTCGTCCGATGGTTAGCGTTTGGATATAAATAGATGAGGCATAAGAGTGTAGTCCGGAGATATTGGTATCACGTCTGATACAGGCAGTACACTTATTGTAAGCTGACTGTTTTGCAAATTGCAGAGACTATAAAATAAAATGTTAACAACTATTTTATGTCATCGATATAATATTATCAAAGCCGTGATTTTCTAATCTCTCTATTGATTTTGTAATATCACGGATACTTGTCAATTTTGCAATATCGTTGATGACATTGTGAATTTACTATACTTTTACTGGACCCGTACTATGCCTCCAGTTATATAAGGTTAGGTGAGGTCAGATGTTATCACATATAAGCGATAAACAATAAACTAGTAAAATTACGATATAACTGTTCATATCATTCATTTAAACATTTTTGGTAGTCAAACTACACTAAGTTACTTCAAAAACTGATAGATCCACGGATTCTATCCACCAGTAAAGAAGAATCCGCAAAGAAACTGGTTTTCTGTCCACAGTTATGAAATACATACTTAGATATATATGCTACTGCCCAATAATTCTTGGTAGAACAGCTTAAGGCTAAGAACAAGATCAAAACGCAAATCAAAATATCACTACCTGGTGTTATTATTATTAAAAAAGTGTAGGTGCTAACAACGAATAATTAATAAAGATAGGTACCCAAGTAAGGTTACATATAGGAAACATAGAAAACAAACTCTCAATAATGTAAACATAAAATATACTTATGTGTATCACTGTGATATTATAATTTTACTGATCTTTATTTTACAAGTACATGAAAATTTATTAATTAATGCGATAATTAAACTTACAAAATATAATAATTTTAATTTCAATGATATATTGTCACTTGTCTCCATTTATTGCAAAACAATATGGCATCCGACTGGACGACACTGTGGGACGACATGTCAGAGAGGTTCTCCAGGAGTCATCCTGAAGACGAATATATTGTATTGATTATGCATGTTGACGTTTTTGGCAATAATTGATTTTATTCAATACCGTCTCTTTTTCACATAAGAATTTTCACGTTATACATAGTATGTAGTGGGTATGTGACCTAAGCTCATGGTACCCGTATTTTACCAAATGTTTTGACGAGAATTATCCAAGCGTACCTTTTCCAAACATTTGAACGTGCTGCTATAATCAAACTAAACAAAGAAACTCGAACTTTAAAAGGCTTTTGCGATTGCTTCATTGATTGAATTTCTGGAGAAAAACCTGGATGCTGGTAAAGTAACTAATTCATTTTGAAAGGGATTTTTGTTCTAAATTATATATACATTTGTTTTTATGAAACCGGACATGGATGGCTCATACCACAACCACCGTCATGATATTAGCTCAACACAACGCACTCCCGAAGGAATAAGGTGCCGTGCAGGACATTCCCTTTATGAGCACGGCTACATTGAACTCGATAGAAAATACGGACAAATTGTATTCTTCCATCGATGGTGATGAAGGGATCTTCCAGTTTCTTCTTCCAGCAGTTTTCCAAACCATGGAATTGGCCGCATTCGTAACGTAATGCAATCATTCAACTCAGAAAGATAAAAAAGTGGTTCATGAATGGGGCCGGAATTTGAACCCATGACGTTTGGATGTCCACACGCTCCTGAGCTACGAACCACTCAGGCTGATTAATTAAAAAAGGAAGTATTATCATTTCAGGCCTCTTCCAATATTATACGATGTTTATGGTTAACCTATCGCAATGACTGGTATTTTTATATTTTATTTTCGTAAACAATAATCATAGAGGTAGGAAATTTGTCACCTCTATACCACTCTTTTAAAATGTACATTACTGTAATATTTAGTTTGATGGCTTACCGCGCGTATGAGGAGCGTACTGGTCGATGCCAGCACGACCTGTGTACTGTGTACTGGGGGTCCATTCAGGGCAAAAGTGTTTTACCAAAAAATTTTTACCTAACTGTAATGATGTTCTAAAAGTGTGGAAACATTAACTATTTAAAAAAGTGAGTTGATATTTAGTGGCGGATTCGAACTCACTCTTACTCTGAATGGACCCCCTGTTACTACTCTTAAATCTCACTTTCTACGGTGAGTCACTTGCGAGCTGTCATCCGCCCTACATAAAAGGCAGGCCTGTATTTTTCTGCATATATTAGAAAACAATAAAAAAGGTACCAATAAATTTAACTCTGTATAATTTCAAACGTTCAATTTCTTACCATAATGGTTTGTATCATATTCATTATGTTGATGCCATTAAATGCAATTCATGATATATCTTGTCAATCGGATTTACGTGATTTATATGAGTGTAGATAGCGTTCATCTGCTCACCCTTGTCGAAACCCTCAAACATAAGATCTATCTTCCCAAGTGATCAAAATTTCCCGCTAGTCCCAATAATCTAACTCTCCCGATAAAAAGTTTCTGGAAAAGTTTACTAAGGACGGGAACATTTTTAGATCGACATTTGTTTCCATACATTTTTGAACCAATTAAAACAGCCACTAAGTTTACCGATCCAAACCATTTTGGCTAGAAAAAACCCCTTGTTTAAAAGCAGCGAATTGAATACAGAGAACGACTCACTCGTGCGAGGTATACATAGGGGCTAATTCCTGTTAGTACCTAAGCAATTATTATTGCTAACATTTCCTGACCGCTGACTCAACCAGAGGGTTCCATGAGCGATTGTCGATTGCTGAAGCTTAAGGTTTTTGATATATACAAGGTAACTCCTTAAGGTGTTACCTTGTATATGGCGCGGGGACTGGCCTAGCGTACCAGAGGCCCCGCCCCATTCCTCGCCCCGACATGCACATCTTTCTTTCTCTTTCAGAGTTCGATTAGAGCATTTCGACACGAATGCGAGCTGCTTCATGGTTCGGAATCCATGTAAAATCGTAGGTCCCCTTCCCCTACTAGATGGTAGGGTTGGTACCATCGCATTGGATGAAAGGGTGGTTGAAGCGGCAATAAATGAATTGTTCGTGCTTTCCGTCTATTTCAATATAGCCGTTATCATAAAGGGAAGGTCCTGGCATGGCACCTAATACCTTCGGGAATGTGGTGTATTAGGCTAATAGCATAACGGTAGGCATCCATGTCAGGTTGCATAAAAAAAATTAAAAAAGATATTGTCAACAAGTTCATTTAAGGTGGCCCAACCCGGCGGCACTAACTCATTCGCGGGCACGGTACAAAACCGTGCTGTTGCGCTCTGGGACCTTCTCTGTTTCAAAGAAAAAGACAGGCTCCGTGATGAGGAACATGCAACATGTCCACAAAAAAGACAATGTGCATAGTGTATGATTTGGTAAGATATACGAAAATTTTAATTACAAAACGACTTCTAGCTAAAAGTAAACCACGACCGCTGTACTCAAAAATCTAACTAAAACCAAATAGATTATAAATCTTGATTAAATAAGCTATGTGTGATGACTAATCTTTTTAAGATTTTCTTACTTTATCATTGCGTAATCCACTTCTAAGGTTATTGTATAAAACGCGCGCAAAAAATCAAACGTTCGGACCTTATAACTTAGGAACCAAACACAATTTTACAATGCCAACGGTCATCAGACATCTAGTTTGATCAAATAAAGCTATTTTGAGCAAAATTTGGGATCTCTGACAAGAAATATGGGCGTGATCTTCTTTCCCCGTTTGTATGGGGAGTTGAGCGGGATGGGCCGCCTTAAGGGGACAACCCGGTAAATTATGAGAACTGGATAACTATATATTGACATTGCATGATCACGTATATGAAACTGACCTTGCGTATTCTTTGCTATTTCATGCCTATGACACTAAACTACATCCCGCTAGCTTTTAAACACCGCATTCGTTTTGCTAAAATATCATAAGACAAGATTATAAGTTGACTGAGCAAGCATTCAATTCGAACGGACGAAAATTAATTAAAACTGTCTGCAATCACTTTGAGAGCGTTAATGAGTTGGAAATTTGAGTTATTACCCCATGAATTATATATAGTATAAATTGGTTGTCATTTAACTGAGTCGACCAAAGAGGTACTCGTATTGATAAATTAAATTATGTCTTTTAATTCTTAACCAAAACTACAAGATTTAATTAAATTTGCCTACATACTAATTACAATTTAAAGGAAAATAGTTGACTGAACCACGATAAACTCTTGCTAATCGAAGTAGTAATTATAAAGCATAATAAAAAGGATGTTAACGCAAGACTAACACATTCTTTTAGGAGAAATGATCCATGCAAAAATGTTATTACAAATCAGTCCGATTTTTTTTATTATGCTTTATTATCTACAACGAACACGAAAACAACAATTGTTGCTATTATTATGCTCTAAACAATAAACGTTAATAAAAATGTGTTTTGTTAAAAAAAATTTTTGAAAACCGTTTCTTCGGTATTAATTTATAACTGACCGTACATAAAGAGTAATTTTATATTTACATTATTAATTTAAATTTTAATTAGAAAAACGAAATGAAATAACTATTCAAATCTATAATGAACAATATAATTGTTTTTTTTTTCTTATCATTCTAAAAACTTTGAACGATGTATTCTTATTTACGCTACCCCTTCATTTGTGTCCAACGCGAGCTTGCCCACTTTTCATATTTGAATTAAATTTGTGTTTTCTCAGAGCTCGCTCGAGATTCCACCGACCTCAGCTTTTCTCAACCGTGTCGTTTCTTTTATCTCGTGTTTATAAAGTCGCGTACTTCGCGATGCTCACGTAAAGAGAGCCAGATTTGCATAATTTGATTAAGGCGAGGCTTCACCCGAGCGCCGGGCCGCTGTTTCTATTGTCACATATGAAAATAACAAAACACTACGAAGACATTACGCCCTTAGTATAATGAGTTCTACTTACTGTTTTGTTGTGTGTTAATTTAGTCACTGTCGGTGCGCCAGTGTAAGCGCTGTGGTATGGAATTTAGACTGGAATGCTTTGCAATTAGCTGCTCTGCTGAGTTTGTTACGCTGATAGTTTGCTATGCAAAGTAACGGATGAGCTGGGAATAGGTAGGCCATTATATTCGCCAATTACGAATTGAGGTTAAAATAAGTTATTAGAGTTGCGAATAGTTGGCAACAAGCAAAATCAGGTATTTAAGGTTGGATACTATTTACGCCATGACCTGGCTCTATCGGATCTGTTCAAATTACAAGAAACTTCGCCAGGAGCATTATTTTTTGGGATAGACATTAATTCTTAAGAGCAACAAAACAAACACAATTGGCCAGGCGGAGCTTCCGAGTTCACTGAATTACTGTCAATTATGTTAAATCAGTGCAATGGATGATCGTTAAAGTAATCTTTCCATAAAAAACGGATTCGGGCAAGACATGAAGCTTATACCAAGTGAAGTAACTCCAATTGACAATATCAATTATAATAGCGGGGGAAAGGGCAAAATCGCCAGACTTTTAGTTGCACTACCGGTTGAGGGAACCCTAATAGTTAGGCTATCAAAATAATGAAAAGATGTAAATAAAATAGAACGTTTTCTGTTTAAGCAAAGTTTCTTTTTAGATTTTGCACATCATCACATAAGGTACTGTTGTTCTTCTCGGGTACTTCTTTTTTATGCACTGTTTATCTCACCCGCCTCAGTTACAATATATTGATTCTGGAAAATATCCAGCTAGCAGTGGACAAACATCGGAGCAATAGCACTCAGACTACAACGGCCAAGAAAGTCAATTACCCTCCTCCAAGCGAGAGACCCATTTTTCAGAGAGCGGGCGACAAGTCGCTCGACAGATCCACTGGTTAGTCTGCAGAAGTTTCGGTCGCTCTTAAGCTATTACCTCCGCATACAGTCGCGTTTTTTAAGGTTCCGTGGGTACAACTAGGAACCCTTCGTTATTCTTATAGCTCTTTGACTGTTGTGAAGATGCCGTTTTGCTAGTTTGAAATTATCTATGAAAAAAAAAATACAATAACAAACCTGGTGAAGTTTCTTGTTGGCTCTTCTTCGCCGTAGTAATCAGGAATAAAAATGCCGAATCCGAGTGTGTAATATACATCTAATGGAGGAAATAAAGAAACCGAAACTAACATCAGTCCAAGCCATTACTTTGGGACATTAACCTTGAGGTCAATGCAAACAAAACACTAAAATGCCATTATCTTGTATTTTTATTTTAAAAAGATTTCAATCTCATACCAACTAATTCATAAAAATATAAATAAAAACGGCATAATACTGAAATCGCGTAAGAGGATGGCGAGAGGAAAAGCCAAGAGAATGATTGTTTACAAGAAATTGTATACTTATCTTTATGATATTAAAGTCCCGTACTCAGGTTGAAAAAAAAAACATTTTTTTGTGCGTGGAGGCCACGCGCGACATAAGTGAAATTTCATGCTCACCGTGTATAGTCTACGAGGAAGGAAAGACAGGAGTAGCAACTGAGACTCGTCTGAATGGGAGTGGCGTAGGCACTTTTATCATGCAGTAACGGTAGCGCCGGCAAGTCAGCTCGCTTACGAATTCACTCAGTACTTATGTGTTCGTGTTCCAACGACAGGTTAAAATTTCACAGGACATTTATTGAGTGCAACGAACCTTCGATGTTGCGCGTGCGTTTACACTAACTCGTGGCTACACCGTCGCTATACGAATTAGTTTCCATCACCACTGCCGTCCAACCTTCCTCGCTGTTTTTTTTTATGTAACTGGACATGGATGGCTAATACCAAACTGACCGTATTAGCCTAACACACCAGATGGGAACTAGGTGCCATGGCAGGACCTTCCTTATATTGCACATCATAATTGAAGTGGATTCATTGCCGCTTCGACCATTGTTCATTCAATGCAACGGTACCAACCCGGGCGGGCTACACTCTACCACCTAGTAGGGGAAGGGGGCCTACAGTTTTACATGGGTTCCGAACCATGGAATAGCTCGCATTCGTTACGAAATGTACTTATCCAACTCAGAAAGAGATCTCAGGTGCATGACCGGGCGAGGATTTGAACCCATACCTCTTGGATGGAAGGCAAGTCCTCTAGCCCCTAGACCACGAGCTGTTCAAAAAATGTATCCGTCATTAGGGGAGTCGAGACGATACTGAGACGATACTCGCACCCAACCATTTCCCTTCTAATAATCTAATTGTATGATAAAACAAACAAATTTAAGAACGGCCCGTAAGCTATGCTCCCCATACAAACGTAGTTTACTAATCATTTGGAAAACGCTATTCCAATTAAATTGATATTTAATATCTAATATCAGGTAACAAATATCTGTGTCTGCACACTTTTTTTTTTTTGAAAAAATTCTAACAGAATGAAATTAAAGCAAACAGAAAATCTTCATACGAATTTTGTTTTCTCTGTGGTTTGGCCCAGAATACATATGCCGAAAAAACAAAGACATGCAGACACAGATATTTGTAGCCTAATATAAGATACCAAATATCAAGTAAGTTGGAACAGTGGTTTTCAAATGATTAGTAAACTACGTTTGTATGGGAGGCGAAATGTTCTGATGCTTACGGGCCGACCTTAAGACCCGCCACCTAAGGAGTCTCACTTTCGCGTAGTTATAACATTAAATTTGCATTTCACACGGAACCCTCGCTACGCGAGTCACAGTCACTTTAGTCGGTTTTTTGGCTCGTCTGGGAGATTCAAGTCCGTGCACGTCGCCCGCTCATGCATCATCCACTCGGCGCTAGTGGCCACTACAGGAGGAAACTCATTAACTCCTGTAAGAGCAGCGTGACCGCACGCCGGCCTGTCATCGCGGCATTGGGATGATGGGAGTGATCAACATGGACTGTATTTAGTCACGGAAGATTCAGCCCCGATTGCACGAAGAGACGGCCAAGTTAATCAATGTTCAAACACGTCACTTTTAGTGAACCGCATGGAGCTCCTTCCATGCTATCCATACAAAGTGCCGTGTTTAATCATACTTTGACGTTGATTTTGATTTTTTGTTCTTTCGTGCTCTCGGCCCTCAGCCTTCCTTGATTAAATACAGTCCCGGAGCAATAAGATATAATGAATCATGATAAAATATACATAATAGTAATTTAACAAGCAAAACAAAATGTTACAGTTGAAAGGATCTGAAAAAAATATTGAAATTATTACCTAAGAATGTTCTTCAACCAATGACAAGGAATCGGTCTCCCTTACACGGAACTGTCGTCCGCATGATCCTTCGCGCAAGCGAACGCTTTATTTTTAGGGTTCTGTAGCAAACTGGAAAAAAACTAGACCTGTAATTTGGTCCTGCCCGTCCGTCCGTAAGTCAAAGCCATTTTACTCGGATATTAGCACTAGATAAATAAAGTTTGGATGATTTTTTTTTTAATCAGCTCCGTCCGAAATCCGTCCGTCCGTAAGTCAAAGCCATTTTACTCGGGTATTGGCACTAGATAAATTAAGTTTGAATAATTTGTTTTCTTTAATCTGCTTAACAACGTTGTAGGCGAATTATTAAAAAATAGGGACTCTTATTAATGTACTGGAGGGATGAAAAAATGTCCAATGCACATGCACTTGGGATGTTGTTAATAGGTCTTCGAGTAGTATGTTCTAGTATTTATCTATGTATTCCATACTTTTCAACTACTATGTTATTATTATTATTATTGTTTTGTTTGATTCGTTTATCGAAGCTGGTATGATCATACCAAAGACAAAGGTAAATGGGTAAATCAGTTCGGATTTTAAATGATTGTTTATTTTATTATGATAGATTTTCTTCTTTCTTCTTGTATTAATTGATTCTTTGATTCAATATTTTATTATTTGTCTTATTAGATATAATTTATTTAAACAGTTTTCAATAATTTTATTTTCCTCACTTCTTTTAAAATTAGGATCTGAATTGTTTTTGGTGGAAAATTAAGTATTAAGTGCTGCGGTAGAACGTACAGCATTTAAAAAAAATATGAAAAAGATATTACGTAACGGTTTTGAGATGTGACATATTTTTCGTTACGTTCTACCCAACTACGGAACCCTTCACTGTGCGTGGTCCGACGCGTTGTGGGGCGCTTTTTATTGATTATTTGTTGAATACATTTATTTTTATTTAAATGTTTATTATTTTTCTTTTTATTTTGATTGTTTAACGTAATCTTAAATGTTGCTATACCTTATATGGTATAAACTTAGCATGTACTCAATATATTCTTTCTCATTATGTAGAAGAAACACAAAACCGGTGCATATAATAAATGTAAGATTACATAAAAACAAATAACGATACCTGCGTCCACTAGACTTCCGTCAAGAATATACATCAAATAATTGTTAAATCGTATGTACCTTCGGTTGTGCTGGCTAATGTGATCGAACCACATCTTTAATATTTCCTGCAATTATTTGAGCCCTGTTGCTGAACCGGCGTAAGATGTCAGTAAATATGTGAGGAAATTCGATAAATTATGCAACAAACAGAAGTGAATGGCAAATATTCTACCCAGTAAAAGTACAGAAGGTTTTTTTTTTTTTTATGCGACCTGACATGGATGGCTAATACCACACAACTACCGTTATGATATTAGCCCAATACACCTCATTCCCGAAGGAATTTGGTGCCATGCCAGGACCTTCCCTTTATGAGCACGGCTACATTGAACTGGATGGAAAACACGGACAATTTGCCGCTTCAACCATCTTTTCATCCAATGCGATGGTACCAACCCGGGCGGGCATAAACCCTACCACCTAGTAGGGGAAGGGGCCCTACAGTTTTACATGGATTCCGAACCATGGAGCAGCTCGCATTCGTAACGAAATGCACTTGTCGAACTCGGAAAAAGAAAGACAGTGGTGCATGTCGGTATTGAACCCAGGTCTCTGGTACGCTAGGCCAGTCCCCGCGCCACTAGGCTACGAGCCGTATGAAATAAACGCTCGAATTATCGAACAGGTTGAACCTTCGAGGTTGGAAAATTTTAAATTCAGTCCGAGGGTTCTAGTTACAGCATGCGAGCACATGTAGTGCCACATAGCTCTTTTTGCGCGTGGCCAAAATCAGAACTAAACGGTCGCCATCTTGAACGTTCATCTTCGCGGCTACGGGGATGTGTTGCCATTATAACAATGCAAGTTACCCACTGCTTATTTATTTTAGGTTGAGGGTATTTTTTTGTTAAGTAATTATAATTTGTGAAGATATGTTTGTGGTTTCAACCCTTCACCCCCCCCCAAACCTTCACGCCGTTTTCCCGGAAGAGTAGTAGTAGTAGTGGTTTGGTGCTATGGCGAGTTTTACTCGAAAACTCCATGTTATATTACAACGAAATAAAAAAAATACTGTAGAAAGTCTAATCTAAATTGGATGGCAATAAATATAGTTTGACAAGTTATAACTTCCGGGATTGACGTTGGGCTTTATTTTCTTCATAAAATTCAAGAAAAAAAATCTAGCGGTAGTAAGTAACTCGAATTCTACAACCCCCCCTGTGTTTTTTTAAAATGATGAAAGATCTAATTTAGTTATATTTTTAATAATATTATTTACCTAAAAAAGAAATTTTTATTTCATCAAATTTGTTTTCTTACAACTGTAAGAAAACAAATTTATACTGCTGTGCTTTATAAGGCTGTAAATATATTCCCCATCAATGAGGGATTTTTTTTTCATGTTCTTTGTTCTTTAAAGACAGTGGGGCCCTCAGCCAGGCGCAGAATAAGCTATGTGGGGCTATACATCCGTAAACGCGGTCTCCGTCGCGCGTCACGTGATCAATCGCTTTTGACACGTGCCTCCCGCCTCCCGCCTTCCTCCTCACTCTGCCACTACCTCTCGCCGGGGACGACACCGCGCCTCATACATAGCAATCGGCCAAATGTGAGGGTAAACAGGATGTGCGGATATTACGATTCGAACAGAGTAAGTATCCGAAACATGAACTTCACACATGCTCGGACTTCAGACGGAAATAATCACAGAATACCTCCAAAATGTTCTGTGGAAATAATATTCTTTCACCGCAACAAACTGTTACGATAAACTCAAATCCATACTAATTTTATAATTGCGCATGTAACTCTGTCCGTCTGTCTGTTGCGTATTCACGCCTAAACTGCAGAACTAATTATGATGAATTTCGGTATAAGATAGTCTGCACCTTGGAGGAGGACATATACTACCTTTCGTGGCTAAAATTAAACTCGAAGTGGGTAAAATAGGGGATGGAAATAATTCAGACCGACATCAGACCAAAACTACATTGACCCGAGCGGGGCCAGGTCCTTAAGCTAGTCAAATATAAGGCATCCTAAAAATAGGTTGATCGTAGTTTAAACATAACAAGCTGAAATATAAATAAACTGAACTAAACTTTACATGCGGCTCGTATCTCAGGGGAGCGTGGACTTCCCTTCCATGCCTGAGGTCAGTGTTCGAGTGCCTGCCATGCTGAATTACGTTTCTGTTTCTGAGTGAATTTCGTTACGAATGCGAGCTATCGTCGTCGTTGAGCGGCTCGTAGCCTAGTGGCGCGGGGACTGGCCTAGCGTACCAGAGGTTTGGGTTCAATTCCGACATGCACCACTGTCTTTCTCTTTCCGAGTTCGATAAGTGCATTTCGTCATGAATGCGAGCTGCTCCATGGTTCGGAATCCATGTAAAACTGTAGGTTCCCTTCCCCTACTAGGTGGTAGGGTGTAAGCCCGCCCGGGTTGGTACCATCGCATTGGATGAAAGATGGTCGAAGCGGCAACGAAAAATTGTCCGTGTTTTCTATCCAGTTCAATGTAGCCGTGCTCATAAAGGGAAGGTCCTGGCATGGCACCTCATTCCTTCGGGAATGTGGTTTAATGGGCATTGGGTAGTTGTGTGGTATTAGCTATCCATGTCAGGTCGCATAAAAAAAACACTATTCGGAATCTATGTAAAACTGTAGGTCCCCTTCTCCTACAATGTGGTCGGTTAACCCCGTCCGGGTTGATACCATCGAATTTGACGACAAGATGATCCATCTAATTAAACTTAGCCATGCTCGGAAAGGGAAGGTCCTGGCATGACACCTAATTTCTTCGGGAAGTGTGTTAGGCTATGATCCTGACAGTGGGTGTAGTAGCACATAAAAAAACGAATTTGATTTATCTGTAAACCGAGGTCTACCCTAGGAATTCGACATTTAAAAAAATATTTATGAATTTTATTTTATAAGAAACCTTCAGCTAATCTTATATTATTACATGATAATTATTTTAATATTTTTATGCCAATGACAAAGTTTAATTATTTACAAACTGAAATGTCTTACAACTAATCAATATGTAACTTGCAACATTTAGGTTATTTATTGGGAAATTCTTGATACAATAGTATAACATTTATTCTTTCTGCATAATTAATACCTAAGGAACTAAACGGAGCGTGCTAGGGCCACACTCATAGGATGGTGGATGGGTCCACGGCATTTGTAATTTGGAATGCTGTTTCAATCTGAGTACAGGTGCGACGCGGGCGGAGCTCCGAGCCGGCTCTATGCGATGCGCCAGGAGCGATGGGACAATTAAGTGACGTGTAATCACAGTTTAGTGACGTGTAATTACAGTCTAGTGACGTGTAATTGCCAGAAACACTGACAGCAGGCCCTGAAATTCCGCAATATTGATATGTATACATTCCTGCTACGCAATTAGTTCTTCATTCATCGTTCGAGCTGATATTGTTCTGAAATTTAATAAGCAAAATACATAAAATAATATATACACACATTTATAAGCCACATATTTTTTATATAAATAAAGATACCAAAAAGTTATCTGTTCCTTGTATAGAGAAGGGTCCCTTTTGTACCATGTAATTCGTGAGGCCAGCTATGGAACGGGTTCGGATGGCAGGAGCGGACCGGGAACTACGGGGAGATATAGGAAAGATAGGCTCAAAAGTAGGAGAGCTTATCCTGTTTTAGCAGTAGGTTTATAGATAAAAAAAAATTGTTTTGTGTTATTCACAGAGCCGATACCACTATCGATTTGTAAAAAAACATGTTTCCCGTCGTTTATATTTTTTTTATTAACCTAATTTGATTTATTTTTATTAACCTAAATAGCTTGCCTAGACAGTCAATTGAAAATTGTTTTACAAATATAAAATCGTAAATATTGTAATACCTCCTAACAATAATAGGTAACTACAAAGTTTAACGTGGAAACTGGTTTAAGTTTTAGCTAGCAATAATTAATGTGTAATAATAAAACTAATTCCTAGCTCATTTTATAGCATCAGTATTTTATAATCCACTGAGGGCCAGGAGGACTGGAGAAAATATTTCCAGCAGTGAACGCAAACACGCTGACTGACAAAGGAGTATCTTCTTACGTGCGTACATGAGTACACACAGCTTTTTCCCATTTTACACCGGTCATGGACGGTTTGCTGACCCATGCCATGCCTAGAAGCTGCGCCCTCTCGCGGCCTACGATGCAGGTAGTCAGAGGACGCGCTTCCCACAGGGCCTGCGCGGCTAATGTGCCGTGTGTATGCGGGGGCTCACGCCGTCCACCGCTAACGGTCACTATATTGAAATTGTATCGAGCGCCGGCCGGCATGCAAGCTGCTTCGTTACACCATCCCTGCGACACGGTGCTCTCTGTGCTGTGCCCGATGCCTTTATCGTCGACGATTAGTTGCCGTTCGGACTGACAACAGAGTTAGAAGAGACGCGGTATTCCATTTGTGCAATTTGATTTATATTTAAGTAAAGGCTGGATTTTTACTGTGACAGTTCGGGATTTTATTAAAAATATTTGTGGCATTAAGCCCGATTCCTTCCGGTCCTTTGTAATAATATTATTAATAAACAAAAGGTAATAAAGTGTACATAGGTAAACATTAAATAATATTCGGTATTGAGATGTATGCTATAATAAAAAAGAGGTCTGTAAAGTTATTAGTAATATATATGGTCGGGGAAAAAGTCTTTTCGCATTATAGTATGTATGAACTTGTAATAAAATCTCTTTGGCTATACTATTTGTATCTGGCTGGTTTTGGTATCATTGAAAGTTTCAATTTTAAAGAACATAATTCCAAATTAAAATTAGGAAAATGTGTGATTCTCATTTGTTTTTCGTACTGTCAAAATGAGTGAATCTAATGAAGAAATTCGATACATTTTAAAATTTTCCTACAAAAAAGGTAAAAAAAAAGCCGCGAAAAAAATTTGCGATGTTTATGGACCTAGTGCAGTGTCTGTGAGAGTAGCACAAATTTGGTTTAAGCGTTTTCAATCCGGAAATTTTGATGTCAAAGATGCACGTCGCTCTGGTCGCCCTATTACGGATAAAATGGATGCCATTATTGAAAAAGTGGAGCAAGATCGGCATATCAGTAGTTACGACGTAGCTGAAGAACTAAGAATTGACCACAAAACAGTTTTGGCGCATTTGAAAAAAACTGGGTACACAAAAAAGCTCGATAATTGGGTACCTCACGAGCTCACTGAAAGAAACCTAATGAACCGTGTACTCATTTGTGATTCTTTATTACGACGTAATGAAACCGAACCATTTTTGAAGAAGCTGATAACTGGTGATGAAAAGTGGATCACGTACGACAAGAACGTGCGAAAAAGGTCGTGGTCAAAGGCCGGTCAAGCTTCACAGACTGTGGCGAAACCCGGGTTAACTCAACAAAGTGATGCTGTGTGTGTGGTGGGATTGGAAGGGCATTATTCATTATGAGCTGTTACCACCAGGCAGGACCATCGATTCTGAACTCTACTGCGAACAACTGATGAGATTAAAGCAAGAAGTTGAGAGAAAGCGGCCGGAATTAATCAACAGAAGGGGTGTGGTTTTTCATCATGATAACGCTAGACCTCACACATCTTTAGCCACTCAGCAAAAACTAAGAGAGTTTGGCTGGGAGGTGTTAATGCATCCGCCGTATAGTCCTGACCTTGCACCTTCAGATTTCCACCTGTTTAGGTCTCTTCAGAATTCTTTAGGCAGTGTCAGGTTAACATCACGAGAGGACTGCCAAAACCACTTGTCGCGGTATATTGATCAGAAGTCCCAATATTTCTATAGCAATGGGATCATGTCCCTACCTACAAGATGGCAAAAAGTTATCGAACAAAATGGTACCTACATACTTTAGTTAAATGTAAATAAACCATATTAAAAAATGTTTTGAATTTTCTTAAAAATTGCGAAGAAACTTTTTCCCCAACCTAATATATATATATATATATATTATAAAAAATTAGGAATGCCAGGCAGGCACAAGTCTGGATGGCAGAATCTCATCGAACAACTCCTCGGAACACTCCCCGTGATAAAATATAAATGTATGCAATCCTATTAGTGTAATTTTCACGTTTACCTCCTTATCAATTTATCTCTCAAAATTATATTTTACTTAAATTAAATAATATCCGTATATATTCTAAAAAACATACTAAAATCAAGTCGTATTTAGAGAGAACCAGTCAAAACTGAGTACGAGATTAGCACTAGACTAATCATATAAAGACCGGCTTAGACTGGCGTATTACAGTTGTCAGTCCACTCTGAATACGACTGTATAATTTTAAAACCAAACCATATTGCTTGGTTGTCAAATTAACAATCGAAAATGATCTACTGTCACAATATCGTAACACTATTGCACTGACTGAGCCGAAGAGATGACGATAGTTGGAATAACTGTGTACTACGCTGGCGGCCGTGGACAGGAAAACGGAGTGTGGGAAGACCACCCGCCAGGTAGGACGAAGACATCAAGTGCGTCGGCGGAAAGCAGTGGTTCCGTACCGCTGAAGGCCGGGAGGACGGAGAAAAATTGGAGAGGCGTATGTCCAGCAGTGGACGCAAATACGCTGACTGACTGACTGACTCGAATTGACTAACTCGCAGTGATGTGTGAAAGTACGCTAGTAATATAATAAGTATATTCTAACTCGTTCTTTGGACGATCATCCACGGACGAACGGACGGACGGAAAGCGGAGGCTTAGTAATAGGGTTCCGTTTTCACCCTTTGGCCAACAATACTATACGCGGTCGCCAATTTTCTAAAACCACCAAACCAAATTACACTTGCATTCCAAACGCAAACGTTGTCGCAGCCGTTCTAGGGGGTATGTGTTGGTGGTAACTGACTTGGCGATTGCATTTTAGGGGCAAATTCACGCATGGTGGCGGATTGACTGTGTGGCAAACGAAGTACGGCTGATTTCCCATACGATTATATGGACAATATGTTCATACGGCGGCGGCGACTCGAGTAAAGCCCTTATGATACTTAAATCGTTTCTTTAAACGCTCGAAATGCCATGGATTAGACATTGCAGTCTTTGCCCAAATTTTAAATTGATGAACGAGTCGCCCAACCCTGTCTTTAGTCGTAACGCAATGAATCTTGCACGGACGGAGCTCCCTTCTGAACGTTATCTCTTACCCTTACTCGGTAACACAGCACCGGCTCAGGGCGTATTCGACCCGACGGCCAAAGCTGCGGCTGGCGATGAAATGTCGCCACCGCGTCGCAAACGCCCCACCCCCTACCCACCTCACCACACCACCAGACCACCACACCACCACCGCATCACCTCGGATGTGACGAACTCCATAGAGAGCTGCATCGGTTTGCTTACCTAATAGATTACTCGCATAATATTCCGCCCTTAGTACGTTCACACTTTGTATGGTTTGATTGAAAATGATGATCCCGGAAACCTAATGGTAAGTTAGCTAGAGACAGCTTTTTTCGTGTGTCTCAGGAACCTACAAACTCCGGAATATGAGCGAGTTTGGGGTTGCGAGGAAAACCCAGAAGAAAAGGAATAGAAATGTGATGCTGAAAGATAGTCTAATAATGATATTATCTGGTGATATATGTATATGTAGGCCCGCCGTTTTTATTAATTGAAAATAGTTTTCAATTCAAGTAACCGGTAATACGTTGCACTACATTCATAAAACCAAAATTAAATTCATTATTAGAATCACCGAATACTTATTTAACAGTTAATGAATATTGCGGTGCACATTATTTCTTTATACATCATCATAAGCTTGAAACATTTATAATTTTAATTCTTAGTACATTTATAAAAAATCTCTTAATCATTTTCAAAAATCCTCCTAGGAATATATAAAAGGGGAACCCTATAAAAGTAGACAAAGCTAAATTTGTAAGTAGAAATTAATAAATTCAATGTTCGCAAATCCGGCATAACTACAATCTGGCTGAAACTTTAACTTTGCAAGAATTCCAAGGTTTTATTTTTCTGCGATTACATTTATCCATGCTATACTAGTGAATGTGTTTTATGTGCTATGAGACACAATAATATTAAAATAGTAAATTTGACAGAAGACCAAATTTAACTTGAACTGTAGACCGAATTAAACTTGGTGTATTATTTGTGTCTATAGAAACGAATATTGAATTCGTTATCAGTGTTCCCGGCGGCTTAAAATTGTTTAGTATGATTTGTAGCGCACGTAACGTCGTCGAGCAATCGCTGTGTCATGCATTTCAAATGTATTTTCCTAGATAATTTTTTGGGGAATTCAACGTGGGTATGTACTAACTATACACTCGCATTTTTCAATGTACTAGAACAATATTCCAAAGCGACTTGTATATTTTTAAATACTTCTTCACATTTGAATATACCAAACTCGGTTTTAAATTTTGGCCAATTTAATAATCGAGTTTGTTTCTCACTCATACAGAACAATGCGAGGATAACGACTTTTCTTCCAAAGAAGCTGCCCGATAAAACTAAAGACTTTTATATTTTTCAAAACTCGAAGCCAAGACTCGAAATGTAGCAACATTCGCTCGCACAGAACGGACCGCGAGCAAAAGAATAGAACACAAAAGGAACAAGCGCTATTTTTCCTCACCGGGGCTCTTCTAAACAACATAATGTGAGTGTCCAATGGAAAACGAGTGAATATAAGTCGTGGAATTCTTGGGCTCCTCGGTTCTGGCTCGTGTGTAAGCACAGCCTCCGCTTGGCGGGTTGGTGGCGAGGTTGCTCAACTGTGGCTGTCACATGTTCGATTATTGATTGTCAGATCGTGGTACTATATGGAAATCTCATGGATTAAAGAGTGAAATTAAGGAGCATCTTCTCGAATCAATAATAGTATGTTTTACATGTCAAATATTAGTGGCGATCGCTTATTACTGTGTTAAGTATTTTAACAATCTTCTAATTTTAATATTATAAACTAAAATGAATTTCATTATGATATTAAGAATATAATTTAAACGTTCTCATAGATTTGTTGAAATTTGTAATATTTTTTTAAATCTCCAAGTGTTGGTTTATCTTAATCCACACTTGAAGGGCCTTTGCTATGAAAGTGCTGATTATCTTGAACTGGTATTGATTGTAAGATTGAAAAATAACTGTACCCATTAAGACCTGACATGGCAACTAATTCCTTCAAGAGTGCGGTGTGTTTGGATTTTATCACGATGTTGGGTGCGGTTTTGGCCCTTCGTATCCAGTAGGCCTATTCTTGGAATTACGTGCTCAGGAATTAGGAATATTTCAGTCGGAAAAAACGCTATTTTAGCGGTTGTCAAAGCGAACTAAACAAAACTAAACTGCCCAATTTTAAAAACGAATGACAAGGCTTCTTTGCGTTCTATTTAAATGTTCTTTTTAAGTATCGCTGGTTCGACACCCAGTGGCTGAAAGACTAACTTTCTCTTTTTGCGTCTAATTAATCTAAACATATAACAAAAGTGCTTTACGGTGAAGGAAATTCATCGCGAGGAGACCCGCAACTTAGGCCCCTTTCAAGCTGCTCTCTGACCACACGCGTTCGTGACGGAACGGTCAGCAAGGGGAGCGTTTGTGACGGAACGGAAAACAAGGGGAACGTTTGCAGAGGATTCCACCAGTACATAGGTGCGGAGCGAACACGCGCGGAGGGAGTTGTTGGTGGGGCGCGCTCACTTTGCAGAACAACACAAAGAGTGCGGCCGCAGATTGTGTCTCCGGCACAAATAGGATATTACGCGCGCGCCGAGGACTGTGGGACCAGCGGCGGTGGGGGTGCGGCCGGGCAGCAGCGGGGTGGCGTCGACGCTGGTAGCTCTATTATACAGGTTTTTACAGACTTAATGGTTATTTTATCGTAACATTTGTGACGAGGCAGGGACTAAAATGGGCCAGGGACTCAAAGGAAAAGGGTGACCGCTTACACGGCGAAGGTCCTTCTGCGATCCAGCACCAGCAGCGCGCCCAGCTCGGCTTGGCACACAACACGGAATGGTTTAGGGGTTACCATGGTAAATTATCTGGCCTAATTAACAGTGAAGTGAATGAGTAAATGTTAATGTGTTAACTGGTATATTTTCACTTGGTCGAAAAACAATACGTGTCGTGTGATAGGTAGCGTAAGCGTCCGATTTAATCACTCACTTATCTGTTCACCCGGTGAGATAATTTACCATGGTAACGCCTTAATGGATTAAGAAAACTACTCCCGCCAAAAATATCAAAAATATATTTTACAGCATGCAACATACGACAAAATGTGTTGCAATGCGATGAAATATTTCACCTTACGTGATGGTCACAAGGTATAATTAGGGATTATTGGTCACCACCGATTCGGTGGCAAGTTTTTATTAACACACACCACATGGGAACGACGCGCCATGTCACGACCTTCTTTATATGGCTCGGCTACACTTAACTGGATGGAAAACACAGACAATTTTCATTGCCGCTTCGACTCTCGTTCATTCAGTATTACGGTACCAACCCGGGCGGGATAAACCTAGTAAGTAAGGAAGGGAGACCTACAGTTTTACAGACCTACGGCCGGTCGCAACGGTCGAAAACGGCCACCCCTCTAAATCCCAACCGCGCTCAGAATTGCTTCATCCAGTGCATCGACTTTCATTATAATATAAACTATATATAAAAAAATATATATATTATATGCTATTGTGGTTTGTGAAGTTACTTTAGTTCTAGCTTATTTTATTGTATAGAAGCATACTCTTATTGTATTCATCCCTGTTTTATTATGTAATATATATTGGTCAATTAGTTTTAATATTTTTTTTCGATGTAAGATGTCAAATAACTTGACTTTATATGTGGAAATTTTAATAGTTTTAAGGTTTTGTTTTCGATTTTTTGTATTCTGTGTTTGTAATAACTGTATATTTGCCGAACAAAATAAAATAAAATAAAATCGAACCACAAGGCGTCGCGCCACTGTCAAGTTGGTACCCAACAATTTGTAAGTATTTTTTAAAAACACAAAAGCGCCACCCCGCGTATTCTCCTCTAACAACAATCGCCAACAGTTTAACGACGGATAATTCAAGACCCAGCGTTCAGCGGTATACCTACACGTGCATACACCGACACCGACACCTACACCTACACCCAAGTTAGCGCAACCCCTACAGGACGCGCCCTCACCGGTATCGGAACAATATTGCGAAAACACTTCAACTCCTATCTCAGGAAAATGCTTACACGTTTTCACCTCAAAGAAAGGGTGAGCGGCTTCATTCCTTTTTTTCTGTAGGGTTTCCGCTACGGTTAGGCGGTCGGGATGAGTCGTGTTTTGACATCGCATTCGCGTCTTTTTTCTGTAGAGTAAACGAACGGCGCCCGGAGGTTTAAGTACCCTCAACATTAAAAATATAGATTTTTAAGAAAATGTTTCTCTTTTTGTATTAATAAATACTTCAATAATGTGATTGTAAAGACCGCTGACAATTAATTGTTTTCGAGGCTTTTCTACTCTTGGACCGAGTGTTCGGTCCAATCTCAAGTCGACAGCTTAGCCTCTACTACGATTAAATGGAACGGAATTTTAAGTAAAACACATTCATACATTTAAAATTCAGGATGGTGACAACTTTATATTATTTTCTCCAAATTTTTATTTTTTATTTTACTTTATGCAGCGGTAGGCTTTATTGTTATTGAAGCCTATCGCCGAAGATGCAGTTCATTGTTGGTCTCTTCGTGAGCGATGCACGCTTAGGAGAAAACATTGCTGTGGCGTGATTCGGTCCTGCACCTAATTCTCCACCAACCAACCCGAATGCATCAGCCTCTCCACTGTAGTACCCATACTATCGTACAACACAACTCGCCATTCGACAATCCTCCGAACTTAGGGATCGCATTTTGGTCGACGGAATTTCGGAGTCCATGCCGGAAAATATATGGGATAGACCCTTGATCGGGAAAAGCCCCTTTATCGTGTATGCCTTGTTCTTATCACTTTTTTAATTTAGAACGATTTCTTTGATTTTCAGCTCCATTTATAACTTTTTATCGTTACTTGATATAAGCTGATAAGATTACTGTGTGGCCGTTACGGAATATCGGCCTGTGACTAACCGACATTGTGTGTTATTGTTTGTGCCTAGGTTTCAGGATCCTGTCCGTTGGTGACACGGTCTACAATTAGAGAATTGTTAGACTCAGCGTGCCATTGTAGGCTCTGGATGTGTTGAAAGATATGCTTTTTATAGACTCTACTACGTAGGCCTGGTTGCAGCAAGCGATCGTCTCGAGTTAGAGTGAGTGCTGTATGTTTTTATTACCTAGTAATTAATCTGATCATTAGTGCTGGGTAATTGCATAGGTCTAGCATAGCGCGCTGTGCTTACATGACGAACAAAGTGTGGGAGCGAGACGTCAACTCAAGTACCACTACCGTGAATTAGAGCGAGATGGAACATATCTGCCCGATGAGACCACTTTTGAAATCGTTATCGGTACATAGCAGCCGCGCTCATGGAATGTTTAATGTTTTTTTTTTATATGTATGATTTCTCTAGTTTTTCTTAAAAAAAGCATTGCGACTTGTGCATTTATAGAATGTGACGTGAACGGGCGTAAAAAACCCGGACAATTACCTTTTTTATTTAGTAAATAAGGGGTGACCCACTGATTTTTTGCCGATCGTATTTCTTAACTTTCCCTCATTATTTAAAAGTAAAACTTAAAACACAACTTCAGATAATTATTTTGAAGCAACATGGTGATTGAAAAAAATGTTTTTAATAAAAAAAAAAAACAGTACATATTGTATCAAATAATTTTGGTCTCATCCGTTAGTTGACACTGTATAGCCCTGCAAATATGATGCTGCATACGTCTCGTTTTCACGCTGCAGCAAGCGCACCGTTTTGCGAACCGACTGGAGCCCTACTACGAACTCCATCGAGTACGCGCTATCGAGAAGGCGATATTGCCTGTCAAAAATATTGTATGCGTTTGACAGAATCAGATGGTATCGAGTACTAAGCTATCGACTATAACTGTCAAACGCATACAATATTTTTGACAGCCGATATCGCCTTTTCGATAGCGTTTACTCGACAGCGTTCTTGTAGGGGGCACTATTTCCCTTTCTGGGTTGGATAAGTGCATTTCGTTGCCAATGCCAGCTGTTTCATAGTTCGGAATCCATGTAGGACGGAAGGTCCCCTTACCTTACTGAGTGGTAAGGTTAAGCCCGCCCGGCTTTGTACCATCGCATTGCATGAAAAGACGGTCGAAGCGGCAATGAAAAATTATCCGAATTTTCCATCCTGTTCAATGCAGCCGTGTTCCTGGTAAAGGGGTAAAGGGTAGGTCCTGACATGGAACCTAATAAATTCGGTGTTGGGGTAATATCATGACTGTGTTTATGGTATTAGCCATCAATGTCCACGAAGGCATGGCCACCGCCCCTGAGCCACGAGTCATTTAAAATTTGAAACAACTGATTAACTGTCCTATGATCGAATTATTATTGATTAACCAGGGGCACTATATAAGATACGTAGAATGAAACCTTTTTTTATTTTGAAGTCTTTCCGAAGCGCGCTGTGTAATAATGAAATGCAGGCACTCTACTTTCGCATAACTCTGGGTAAGTACACAAGGCGAGTAGCAGTCTCGCTGATTCCATTTCCTCTGTATAACAGCTATTACATTTCTATGTTAGATCGATTTTTCTATATGATTCCTATTGATTTCACGTTCAACAGCGACATCTACATTAGAAGTATCAATGTAACTGACATTTTTAGATAACCTAATCAGTTGTTTTTTTAGGGGGCCGTAACCAAAGGGTGAAAACGGAACCCTATTACTAAGCCTCCACTGTCCGTCCGTCCGTCCGTCCGTCCGTCACAGGGCTGTATCTCTTGAACCGTAATAGGTAAGCAGCTGAAATTTTCACAAAGTATGTATTTATTTTGCCGCTATAACAACAAATAGGTAAAATAAAAAAAATATAAAAATTAAACGGGGGCCATACAAAAAACGTGTTTTTTTGTGTTAAATCTTGTACAATGGCACGGAACCCTGTGTGTGCGAGTCCGACTCGCACTTGGCCGGTTTTATTTTCAAATAAAATACAATACTTTACTACAGGCAAACACCATTAACTTTAATCTAGTGCATTTATATCTAGAGTTGACTATGTGGATGCTAGTATCAACAAACATATTTAGCGTTTTTGTTTCTTATATAATTATTCTAAGGGTATTTTTCATCTAATGCTGATTAGCTTAATAGCCGCACCCTTTCTTAGCAGATTGCAATCAATACCAGTACAAGATAATCAGCACTTTAGTAATGTATGCCCTTTAAGTGCCGATTAAAATAAATCAGCACGTGGTGAAAACCAGGCTAAGCAGCAAATATTTCATTTTTTACAGCATTTCACGATTTATTTGATAATGTATTGTGTGCCGTTTCCTCCATAGCATGGTTAAAGATTTTTATTCCTACGATGGATATAAGCGTGAACTTTAGATTCCGAAAAAACCCGTTAAAATATTAGTAATTTCGCTCGGTGAACATCATTAAGTCGCTAGGACTAGCCAACTACTCGCGCCATACAAATGCACTTTTTAACAAATGTAATAATATGTAGTGAAACGCTTCAGCAAATCCAAATAGAACTCCAGACTGATAATGGATTGTTAATATTTTTTTATTCCATCGTTTATTTAAATAATAATAAAAATAAAAAAAGTTGATTTTTCTCATTAGAAATCTGAAAGTCATTCGATTTCTAGATATAAGCAAAAACAGCATATATGCATAAACAAAAAATTCCATTTGCTTTTAGATTTCTACATTTAGTCAAAAAAGTTCGGAAATGGACACCGTTTCCGCAATGTATTTTGTATAGAAAAAGGAAACATACATTAACGAAAATCATTCGATTCCTAGACAAGGAATCATATATTGTAAGGATGACACTTATAATCGTCAGACTTAGTGAGTTTACTTGGGGTGCCTCGTCTAACTTTGCGATTTGGCTAGTACCAGGCCCTTAATGTTGCGCTAACACATCATTAATACTACAGGCGTTCTCTTCAGTGAGAATCTTCTTGACTTCAACAACCGAACCCCGATCTCTACAACTCTACAACCGCGGGAAGTTCTTTTTGCCCCCACCCCCGCACCCCTCGCCTCCCCCCCATGCGTCACCCGCCCCCCCCCCCCCCCCGACCCGACCCCCCGCCCCACCGCACCGCACGAACCGAACGATTTACAACTTTTCAATTGATTCCGAGACGATCGAGAGCCTCGTAAATTGCTTCGGAGCTCGTATTTCGTTAGAAATTTATGAGATTTATTGGAATTTGCCACATTGACTCGCGAATAATAATTCAAAATTAGCGACCTTGTGCACGACGCATGTTGTATAACAAATTAAGTCTACGGGGAATAGAATTTTGCCGATTGTGTATGCCGGAAAAGACAAATGTGCCGAGCAGGAATAAAAATCAATAAAATGCAAGCCCGAAATTCGGACTCCTTTAAAATGTCGTATCTCATACAAAAATGTATTATTGGTGGACGTTAAAAATCATAATCGTAATTAAATCATTAAAATAAGCTACTTTTTCATACGTTTTTTAGGGTTTCGTACTCTATTACTAAGCCTCCGCTGTCCGACCGACCGTCTGTCCGTCCGTCAACCCGTCCGTCCATCCGTCCATCCACACGTCCGTCCGTCTGTCACAGGGCTGTATCTTATGAACCGTAATAGGTAGACAGCTGAAATTTTCACAGAGTGTGTATTGATTTAGCCGCCATAATAGCAAATAGGTAAAATAAATCAATAATAATAATCAAAGGGGCCTCATAACCATAAACATAAAACTTGATTGTTTTGTTTTAAATCTTGTACTATGTTACGGAACCCTTCGTATGCGAGTCCAACTCGCACTTGGTCGGTTTTTACTAATAAAAAAATACGCGAGGTGTCGTGGGACGCTCGAGAGAAGCAATGCTTTGTAAATAAAATCGAATCATTAGTTAAAATAATTTAATTTCCGTAATTTAGTAAATTGTTACCAAAGACTATTTATTCTACTTTGAGACATCTACTATCTAGAACTGAAGCAAATCTAAGTAACCAAATTTTACACTAGCCACATTTTCAATAGAACAGATAAGTTTCGGCAGCATTTCGATGAAGATTCGAATTTCTAATAAAACTAAACAGTTGCAGATGTCAAAATAAAAAAGATTAAATCCGAAAAAAAATCAAAAAAATATCACAAGCAATAAACAGTTGAAGTGCCCCGGCTCCTGGCCTAGCAACGGAGGCAACTTTCCAGGATTTTAAAAAAAATAAAGAATTTTTATTATAAACTATATCCCATCAATAAAGCTCTAATGTACCATAGTAATTAATGAAGGGGATCCACCAAGAACGTATCCATACATATGTAATTGCTTGCAATTTGTGTTGCACATTATTATTTCTCTATTTGGTAGTATTTTAATTCATACATTTAAAATGTTTTGTAATAAGGCAACGTTTCTTGTCAGTTCTCTTTCATCCGCAGTAATCTAACGGACCTGTCAATTTCGTAATCCAAGAGTGTGAGTTCACCAAATGGAGGGATAAAAACAAATATATTTAGAAAAAAATTAGGAACAACAAGATATATAAGAATAAAAATTAATATATATATAAATAAAGACAGGTAAAATCTCGAACGAACGCCATTGTGACATATAGATGGTAACAAATACGCTACCTAGGTGACCATATTATTGGTACTTGCAGGCTAAGTCCTTGCTTTTTGTGAGGGGATTTTGTTTCCCAGCTATGCATACGTTTTCAGTATGCACAGTGATGAACATCTGGAAAACATCATGAGAAAACCTATCACAACCGACTTGAACATATTAGAGTGTTTATTATTTCTGGTCCGGTGTGTAACTATGTATTACTGGGCTACCGCGGGCTGCGATATTATATTGTCTCTCAGTAATCAACGCCTTCGGGTAATCGCCGCATATAGCTTGCCTGAAGACAAACTAAGTTTGACGCTGGATTTACGTTGTGCCCTAACATGCCTTAGTTTATCGACCGATTTGGCAAACAGTGTGGCCATCCAACCCAACCCGTAACCAATAGAACCAGAGTTGCCAAATTAAAAATCGATTGGGAAATTTTCATACTTTTTTCACGTCAGAATTAAAATATCCATTCGTCGTCACCAAGGCGTAATCGAATCCAACCTGCAACGAGATCCATGATGCTAACTGTACAGCTTGTAATTAGTTCGCCTGTTTACTCAGTCGCGATCCGCGAGGCCGCCCCAAGCCTTCGAATTCTACAAACAGCCACGATCTACCTTACAAAAATACACTGCGAGAAATTCCTCGCCTTTGAATGAACTTGACTGGCTGAACATCAAAGCGTTGATGTTAATGAGAACTCTCTTGAGCCTAATAATTCAAAGCTAAGGACAGGAAGGTCAATATAAAATGCGGAGCGAAATAAAGTTGCGCCTATAGAATAAACAAGAGGGTACTTGGTGCGGGAAGTGGGTTTTCAGTTGTCACTGAAGTATATTTTATCTCAGCATCTTAAGATGTAAATTTATTTCACAGACTTATGTTATAGAATTGTGTTAGTGTATAGGGTTGCTGGAAAAAGTGGTATTTTTCCAACGTAATTAACCGTCAAATTTATGCCGTTCCAAGTATTTAATTATTGCTGTTATTTTTTTACCCGCCAAAATTGTCACGTATTAAGCTGGTTTTTTTTTTGTTGTGTTCTCTCATTTTTCCAAGACAAGATAATATTATATCTACAGTTAGATATTTTTCTGAATCTACAATCAATTATTTAAATATTTTTGTACTTGGCAACGCTGTTCAAATTCGTTGGTTCATTAACGGCAGCGCGGTTACGAATGAAATAATCTTTATTATCTTCTTTGTAATCACCACCTTCTTTCCATACGACCATTTATACTTTACTATTAATTCTATACCTGGTAAGGTATCGGTTTGGAACAGGTTTTTTTTTTCGAGGGTTTGCTACTGGATGAAAAATCTCATTTGTAGTGTTAACATAGTTTCAACGATTCAGTTTTAGCACACAACAGTTCAGCACGTCTAGCATAAAATTGGCGTGCGAGTGAAGTGCAATTCTTTGTCTGTTCCCATGTCATCTGTTCCCATTATTCAACATAAACTAAGGTTTTTCAAATGAAAACCGATTGCATAGCATTGCTACTTAGCTTTTTACAAACTCTAGAAAAATAGCATCTTCGAGCGAGGCCGAGCAATTTCTAGAAAATAGAGCGCGTATAATAAGCGTTCGCTCGGTGCAATAAAATCGCCTTCTTACTATGAATAATCAATGAATTGCAGCTGAGCTCGGCGCGAGTTCAAGCAGTAAAAAGAGCCTGGAAAGCGACAGGACAACCAAAAGAAATCTCCTCACAAAAGTTGAGCAAAAGCTTCACTGCAGCTTTTCACACTTTCCTTTCTTTACCATTTTTTTCCTTTTAGGCTCTTTTTGTTCGGCCCACGGTAATCGGTGCTTCCTGCTCGTTACTGTCTCCATCCTCCCCCTGCTGATGTCCGGTTTCCTTGGTAACGCCTGTCTTGTTTTTCAAGTTTAAAATGTTGCTGCTTGTCTTGGAACTTTTTCGAAAGTCGTTGATAATTATTTGCTGTACGTAAATTACTTAATATTTAATAAACAGTATTCGGATTTTTCAAATTAAATAATTTGATTATTCGTTAAAACACGTTTTATCAATTAAAACATACCACTATCAATGAAATTATTTGTCGGATTTAGTAACAAAAATCTGAGATAATTCAATGGAAAACTTTTAATTTTAACCTGAACTTATGTCCGTACCGAAATGAAATATCCGAATAAGCATCGAAGATATGTTTTTAAGACTTACCTTTATAAACATTATTAAACACCACAGCCAATACGTTTTAGGTTAAATGCCCAAATCGATCGGCAGTATGACTGCCCACTGCACTGTTCTTTAAACAATTTTACGATTTATTTCACTGTATAATTTACTTGGTGCAACAAGTAAAAATACAAATATATCTACTATTTTTTCGGACGGCCTTAATTTCATCTATATTTCATTTCATTTTCAAGGTTCATTAATAACCGGACAGTCTGTATAGGCTCGTGTTAACAGTTGACTGTGAAGTGTCGATATTTATCTCACCTTGTCTTTAACTGCACCGCCATCTTTCACCGAATGATATATCTACGCATAGTTTTTAAATTATTCCATTTGAATTGAATTCTTAAGTTAAGAAAAAGAACCAACTTAAACAAATGAAACCCTACATCAAGCACTCGACTTTACTTATCTACTTACAGCCGGTTTGTTTACGACCAGCCCTAAGTCCTTCATAAGGCGAAGGCAGCTTACAGCAAGCGGGGTAGAAGAGAAAAGAAGTGTCTTATTAGAAAAGTTTTAAATAAAAGAAGATTTTATCTGTTGAGGTACTCGCTTCGTAGTGGGGTTGGTAGTCTTTTGTTTTGTAAACATCTTTCAACACAGGGGGCGCTTACTTACCACACGACCTGAATGAATTTATTAGTTAAGGAATTAATGAAAACAATAGATTATTTTGTGGTTACCATCAAGGTCTTCAGTCAGGCACACAATCGGTATTATTTACCATTACACTAATATTGAATAGATCTACCATTTGAAGCTGCAATCACACATACGGATAGAAGTAAATATCATAACAGTTTAAAGGCCACTCAAACGCATTGATAAAAGTCAATAAAAACGATCTGAAATCATATAATGTTTATAATATTCCATCAGTTCTTAGTAAGTTCAGAATTGTAGAATGTATCAGTGGTTTTGAATCTATATTTCACTCTGAACGTATGGAAATTCAAAATTCTTAATACTTAAAAAAAATTAACAAAAAAAATAACCGACTTCAAAGAAAAAGCACTAAAAAGTAAAAAATACCAAAAAAAAAATACCGGCTGACGCCGACTCAAAAAATAACAGAAATCGTAACTATAAAAATGGAAATTATTTTTTACTTTTTAGTGCTTTTTCTTTGAAGTCGGTTATTTTTTTTGTTAATTTTTTTATTTGTTTATATTTAGTGAATCTGAAGTACACTTACTAATTTGTACACGTCCTTTCCAATAAAAAAAGAATCACCGAAATCGGTTGGCGTTATATTGAGTTGTTCGTCCATTTGTCGCGCACATCTTAAAACAAATTTAAGACTTTTATGATTTTCTCATGGATATCATTGTCAGAACTTAACCAAATTAAAATGGGACCATTTGAGAAGCACTAATTATCATTTAAAAAAATAATCATCAAAATCGGTTCACCCAGGCAAAAGTTATGAGGTAACAAACATAAAAAAAAAAACATACAGACGAATTGATAACCTCCTCCTTTTTTGAAGTCGGTTAAAAATGCACTGAACGAATCTTATTAATAAAAAATATTCTGTGTCCTAAATTATCGGTGGTCGTCAGCTATAGAAACTTACATTTACCTGCTCGAAGGGACAGCGTCGTTTTGAGTGTAAATAACTTTTCGTCAACAACGACAGTACTTGGTGAAAACAACACCAATTTTTTCAGTAGTTATATTGGTGCATATGTCTTCAGACATTCGATGCTATTCAAATTAATGTTTTAGTTGTATTTAAATAGTGTTGACAAATCTTAAATAAGTACACAACTTAGTAGACAAAACGTTTTTTCATAAAATAAACTGACTAAAATGAAAAAATACATTTTAATTGTTGACAAAACATCAACTTCAAGGAAATTATTGCTTTGGTTACGGCATTAATATCACTCTCGGTACACACAACGGTGATAAGTCAGCTCTACGCTTTATAAGTGCGCGATGTTTATGAGCACGTCACAGCTGCCGCCACACTTCATCGAGTTTCCTCCGAGCATTTCTAGCTCGGAAAATTACGGAAAAATAACGAAGAACATTTTTATTAAAATTTGTGAATTTTTTCGCCATACTGGCGTCGGCCGACGGAAAACTAATCTCACGGAGCGACGGCAAAATAAATGAGACCCGAAAATATTCGAAAGGTTGACGTGGAAAATGTATCATTTTTATGAATTGCATAGTTATGTACAACCAAGTGTGCGTCGGACCACGTACATTGAAGGGTTCCGTAGCAGGGAAGAACGTAATCGAAACTATCTCATGTCTCAAAAACTACACCAAATATCTTTATAAGTCTTCCTCTCTCGACAAAAACTCACTTTTAAACCTCTATATTATTTTTGAAGGCCTATCTCACTCTAATGAGCACTGGCCTTTTTACCCCAGTTACAAGCAAAAACGTGCTCACCCTAGCGATGCTCCCTCACCTTTGCGATCTAGCAATGACAGTATCCTTGCGATTCCTCGCCATACGACGTGTTTTTTCTCAAACTCCTTTACTGTTCATGCCGCACGTCTGTGGAACTCGTTGCCGATCACAGTCCGCTCCTGTCAAACTATCAGCTCTTTCAAACTTAAAGTCAAGGAGTTTTACTTAAATGAAATGTAAAGATGATAAAATGTTCTCACTGTATATATATATTTAATTTTATTGTCCTTCTAATAGTACAGATTTTAGAATCAATGGTAATAGGTATTATAGGTTTTTTTTTCCCCTGGTTTGTGGATATAATAATATGTATTAGTGTATTGTATGATATATATTAGTATATTCAATTATATGTATAAATATGTATATATTATGGTATATGTATGTTTATGGAGTTATTTTTTTTTCCTTTTCAAATTCTGGTGTGTCACCTACCTACAGATATTTCTATTGCCTTTCCTCATCACCCCAAGGGTTGACTGGAAGAAATCACTTTTAGTGATAAGTCCGCCTTTGTGCAGTATTGTTGTTTTGCTGTATGTTTTCTCTGAAATTGTATTTTTGTTTATGCACAATAAATAATTTATTCATTCATTCATTCAATATTTATCGAATTTCCCTAAATCATTGCATGTAAAGCACTTTTCTTGCAAATGTCATTGAAATATTACACGTAATATGGGAAAGTGAAAGGACAATATTATAACGTATATGTTTGTAGTTAATGGATGAGATATTCCAGTTATCTAATTAGTTTGAGGTAATTATCGTAGTCAAGAGTTTGCCCTTAACCAATGTATATAATGTTCTTTGTGAGCAGTAGTAATAGTTTGTAAGTATCAATGGAAAATACAATGACCTACCTGACGAAGTTTCTTGTCGGCTCTTCTTCGCCAAAAGTAATCAAACCGACAGGAAAAAAAAGTGATGAATCCGAGTGTGTAATATACATCTAATAGAGGAAATAAAGAAACTGAAACTTAAAATATGATAAAATCTTGAAATAATAACAGTAAATTGGTCGCAGGTTCGAATCTTGCCTCAGACGAATGTCTCATTGTATAACCAATCCGTCAATGTTTTGACATTTGGGTACGGAACCCTAAAAAACTCAAAATCTACCGACCCGCATACAATCATCCACTGACAGATTGTCCAATCATTTCTAGCCTCCTCAAATTGATTTCCAGCACGGGAATCTCGTGAAAAAACAATGAGATCTTTCTCGCAACAGCCGCCAAACTGTTGAGCGCTCGTCACTTAAAGTTCGCCTCGCGACTCGAACAAAAAGCTCCCTCGCACCCGACGGCGCGGCCGCGGCCTCCTCAACAAATTGTTGGTGGCAAAAAGGCGGCCCGCAAGAAAGCGATAGAGCGGCGGCGCGCCCGCTGGCGTATAGTCTAAATTGCAAAGTTTCCCTCGGCGCAAGTTCGGGATAGTCTGTTAACTTTTATTCTGGCAGTCATACGCGCCTCTACTAGTACTTATACGTCAGCTGAACTTGGAAAAGGTCAAAACGTAGACATGAAAGGCATTTCAATGTCATACTTATTGTGATGTTTGTCACTATCTAGTTCCAAATTCATAAATCTGCACACATATCAATTAATTGTTTGATATGGGTAGGTTGATAGAGATGTTACATATTTAAGTAAAATATACTTTTCGTGCTAAGCAAGTACGTCGATATCCGCATGTACAGCTCGTGGTGAAGTGCCTGGAGGACTTGCCTATCATGCGAGAGGCTATGGGTTTAAATCCTTGCCCCGGCCTGGCACCCTATTCGGCCATTTTCCTTACTGAGTTGCCAAAAGCGAGCTGTTTCATGGTTCGGAACACATGTAAAACTGCAGGTCCCCTTCCCCTAATAGGTGGTACGGTTAAGCTAATATAATTATTGTAGTTGTGTGGTATTAGCCGTACATGTCAGGTTGCATAAAAAAAGAATCGTCCGAGAACCAAAGACACATTAATTAAATAAATGGCGGAGTCTGTGTCCGGACGAGCCCTTACCTATGCGTCCTATGGTCCAAAAAAGCTGGGACTTACCCATTTCAAAATTAAAATTAAGTGTTCTCCTGCAGAATGACGATAAACTGAACAAAGCGCGCATCTTGGCTGCCTCGCGTCCAGAATCCGGGGCGTGGCTTCAGGCGTATCCTTCAGCGCACCTCGGTACACTGTTGGATCGCATCACGCTGCGCATAGCGTTCTGTCTCCGCGTGGGAGTAAAGTTATGTCAACCACACACCTGCCCGTGCGGCTCGCCGGTCGACACTTACGGCCGCCACGGTCTTTCATGTCCCAAGAGCGCTGGACGAATGTCACGCCACGCTTCCCTTAACGACCTGCTAAAGCGCTCGCTTGCGACTGCAAAGATCCCCAGCCACCTCGAGCCCCCCGGAATCTGCCGAGATGACGGGAAGAGGCCCGATGGGATCACCCTCTTACCCTGGTCGCAGGGGAGAGCTTTAGCATGGGACGTTACGTGTGTAGACACCTTGGCCGCAAGCCACTTAGACGGCTCCGCCCGTGCCGCGGGTTCCGCCGCAGCGAAGGCGGAGGCGCTCAAACACGCCAAGTATTCATCCCTGAAGGATCAGTTTGAGTTCCTTGCCTTTGCCGTTGAGACACACGGCACGTGGAGTGACGACGCGTGGCAGTTCGCCAATAGATTGTGCAAGTTGCTCGTGGAGGCCACTGACGACCGGCGGGCTCCGTCTTTTTTCCGCCAGCGGGTGTCTCTCGTCATTCAGCGGGGGAACGCAGCATCCGTCATGGGGACAATGACAACGGGACCCATGATGGACGATTATTAAACGGTTTTATTTAGCTCACCCCGTTTGTTTTATTTATTATTTTTCTTGGGTCAAATTTAGTAATTCAAATTTCACCCTCTTCCTGTCAACCGATTAATCTGAAATTTTGTATACACTTTGGATTTTGGTGACAATACAATTATGTTTATTCATTATCATTATAAATTCAAGATGGCCGCCGCTACAAAATGGCGGATAATTTATGTTTTATTAATCCCATCAATATGGGTATCAAATGAAAGGGCTCAACAAGCAGAATACAATATACTATAAAAAAAATTGAAATTCAAGATGGCGGCCGCTACAAAATGGCGGATAACGTAGGTTTTATCAATCCCATCAACATGGGTATCAAATGAAAGGGCTCAACAAGCAGAATACAATATACTATATAAAATTAAAATCCAAGATGGCGGCCTCTACAAAATGGCGGATAACTTAGGTTTTATCAATCCCATCAACATGGGTATCAAATGAAAGGTCTCAACAAGTAGAATACAATTTACTATGCAAAATTGAAATCTAAGATGGCCGCCGCTACCAAATGGCTGATAACAATTTTTTATCAATCCCACCAATATGGGTATCAAATAAAAGGGCTTGACAAGAAGAATACAGTGCACTATACAACCTCAATATTTAAGATGGGCGCAGCCACTAAATGGCGTATAATAATAAGATTTAAATTTAGAAATTGAATCTGTAATTTAGGTATCTGATTAATCCAGCCTGAATCCACCACCCAAGTCAAGATTTTGTATCGTGTTGAGGACTGTGTGGCGTTAGGGTGGCTAAAAATGATACGTCGTTAGCGGTACACCACCCAAGTTAAGGTGAAAGGTTAAAACGCGCCGAGAACTGTATGGCATTAGGGTGGATAAAAATGATATGTCGTTAGCGTTTTCCCCTCAAGACTCAGGCGCATCTTGTTGTACATAGCCTTGCCCCTTTATTGGACCTCTGGGGGGGTCGACCGTTTAAATGTCCATTACTCGTGGGAACAAAATGGTAAAAAAAAATTTAATAAAAAATACAAACACAAATAAAACAGAAACTGCAACACAACGTAAACGAAGGCTTCAAAAAGCGAAAGAAAAGTATAAAGCAAAACGAGCTAAAGAAAGTGAAGGTGATAGAAATAGTCGATTACAGAAACGACGGGAACAATTAGCGTCAAAAACACCTGAGCAATATGAGGCCAGGTTAAAAAAGCAACGTCAGCGATATACACAAATGACGGCGTCAGAAACGTCTAAAGAATATGAAGCCAGGTTAACAAAGCAACGTGAGCGATACACACAGATGATAGCGTCAGAAACGCCTGAAGAATATGAAGCCAGGTTAACAAAACAACGGGAGCGATACACACAGATGATAGCGTCAGAAACGCCTGAAGAATATGAAGCCAGGTTAACAAAACAACGGGAGCGATATACACAGATGGTAGCGTCAGAAACGCCTGAAGAATATGAAGCTAGGTTAACAAAACAACGGGAGCGATATACACAGATGGTAGCATCAGAAACGCCTGAAGAATATGAAGTTAGATTAATACAAAGCCGTGAAAGACAAAGACAGCAGTTGGGTTCAGAAACGCCTGAACATCGCGATACGAGGTTAAATAAACAACGAGAGCGTACCCAGCAATGCAGAGCTAATAATCTGCAGGCATTCGAGAATGCTATTAACACAATTTGTATACATGTTTGTGATATTTGTACCAAACGTTGTTATCCTAATCAAGTTCGTACAGTTCGGTACAACGCTGCTGCATTAACATACTTACCTGTGGAGTTAACTTCGAAAATATCATTGTTATTATGTTCCCGCTGTCAAACACATGTTACTAGTAATAAAAAAATGTACTAAAAACAAAAAAATAAAAAAATAGGTAAAAAAACTTTTTAAGTTAAACGGTTTTATGTTAAACATACATTGCAATGTTTAAGATAAATGTACTAAAAACAAAAAAATAATAAAATAGATACAGTCGTGGGATTTATAAACATATGCATAGACTAGACTAAAATAAAACCGTGGGGCACGTCAATTGTCTACAATCGTTGATTAAAATGTTTGTTTTGTAATGTTACACTATAATTAGGCAGTTGTTCAACCGACAACGATGGACGTGTGATAAGTAGGGCTAGAATGTGGAAACAAGCTAGCAAGCTCGATTATAAGCGAGTTTTGGGTTTCATAGTGGTGAGCGAGTAGTACTTTTATCATATGTTTTGTCGATTAAAGACAAACTACGAGCAGTGAAACGATTCCTTGCCAGCCAGCAGTGTGAATGTCCAACGATAAACTAGTTGAAACATCTCTTTTATTTACATGGAGTGTATAACTATTGGAATTTCCATGACCAAGAAAATAGTAAGTAATTTCCTCACCGTCTGCGGGCCAACTGCCTAACGACGAATTAAACGATTCTTCTATCGCACATTAAGTCGATAATTTGTAGACAATTGACGTGCCCCACGGTTTTATTTTAGTCTAGTCTATGCATATGTTTATAAATCCCACGACTGTATCTATTTTATTATTTTTTTGTTTTTAGTACATTTATCTTAAACATTGCAATGTATGTTTAACATAAAACCGTTTAACTTAAAAAGTTTTTTTACCTATTTTTTTTTTTACGTTTAGGTCAGTCAGTCAGTAATTATTTTTTTCTATTTTGCAGTTTTATGTATATCCTGTTATAATTGTGTCGAACATTAAATTACAATAAATGATGTAATTATTTAAGTATGTTTGTCTTTCAGAACAGTTCAACCTAATATTTTAGTTATTTAAATAGTGTTGGCAAATTACATGTTTGGTTCAATCACTCAACATCACTTACTATTATAACCAAATAATTCCGTAAAGCTTTCATTAAAACTTGGATTCAATAACCAGGTTCACGTATGTCGAAAATAAGTTTGATCGTATTGTTAAGTTAAATTTTTTTTTATTTACTATTCAAAGTTTCCGTTTTTTTTTCTATTTACTAATCATGTAGCGGGCATTTACATTGTGGAGGTATATATGTATGATGTAATACAGTTTTTATGTTATCTGGCACAGTATTTTACTCTTCTATTGCTAATGGAGAAGATGATAGATTTTCACTCAAAATTAGTTAGATCGCAGTAATTTTCCACACGCTAAAAGTGAGCGTGTGGACATTTCAACAGAATACATAAATAAAACAAATCTATTCCAAGTCCATTTACTAACTAAGTCGATTGGACAAATTTATTTATTTTTTAAATAAAAATCAAATTTAAACATCGCAATACAACAATAACAAAACAAGTCCATGGTCAAAGTTCCGAGCAATTACTCGCTCCAATCAGTCTCGGTCAACAGAGAGCGGCGGTTTCACGCAGCCCCCAAACTGCATCAAAATATTTACTTCGACCCAACAAAACATGTCTGCCAACATCACCCCCCACAATCCCTTCCACAGTCGGAGAATTTGTGGTATTCGATGGATTAATAATTGTACCCAAGTATTTGGTTGCTCTTAATAACATTAAACGAGATTGTTAAATTACTGTTTCTACTACTTTAGTGGTTAAATTTTAGCACGCATTAGTATTTGCATCTTTCATTTATAATCCTTGGAAGTAAAGGTATTTTAAGGTAAATTTAGAATCCAATGAAAGATAATTTAGTTAATTTTGCGAACTGCCCAGTGGCTAAGAGAGTAATGAGGTACTCAAGTTCCTTACAATGGCTCGTGTGTGTTTCATCAGTCAAATTAAGAAATATAATTATCTGATACTTAGCATATTAAATAAAACAACTGAGCTGTGTATGCACGATTTATGTTTTCTTCATACGAAAACTTATATCCATGATGGATGTAGATTTGTATTCAAATACAAAAAGTCGTTTATCATGGATATAAGTTAAATTGATTTATGTAATGCGCAAGCTTTCAGAAAAAAATAATCTTTTAATTTGACTAAGGAAATAGGCACGAGGCATTATAAGAAACTTAAGCACATCATTATCTCGAGGTCTGTTTTTAGATGGGTTACCGTTCGACCCATTCTGATTCCAGGTAAAACTGAAGATCAATTTCCTTACTTACTGGGTGATAGATTTAATTCCACTTAAGTTGATCACAGTGGCAAGAAAAATTGTCATAATATAATATAATACCCGGGTTCTGGGATGGTATCTAGCTCCCATGCTGCGCGCTGGTATAATTCCGATATCTCTGGCATTTACTTTCCTTTTCCGGCCGGAATCGCAAACAGGAGCTTTCCGCCGCCAGCTCACCAAACCACGGAAGCGCGCGCACCAAAACACGTCACGAATAAAACGAATGTGGGCCGATCCATCGAGTGAACTTATTTCATTACGCTATAAAAAGTTAGCCAGTAAATATAAAATAACTTACCAGGCCGACTACCGCGCGATAACATTTTCCGTTATGCGAGAGTGTTTCTCGTGTATTGTGACACGTGCCTCCGCTACTGCGGCGAGGGTAGCAATAAGGGTGGGTTGCTCCGCAATTTCGGTAAACTCTTACTGCGGAAGGGATAGGAGGTTGTCCGCGTAATTTTCTGTGTTTACAAGGATGTGATGAACACTCCATCGAATGGCTCGCCAGGTGAAAGTGGAAAACTTTTGTCCGTTTGTTTTGGCCTACAGTTTTAATAATTTAATATTTTTCTTATGGAGGAGATTTGAAATTATTCGTTTTATCTATCATATGGAAGTTGATAATCCAGAAGGGCACCTCCCTTATAGTAAAAACAAATATTGAAAATATATTTTCATTATCTATCCAAAGAGCCACAAAAATCAACGAAAAATCCGTTCTTTTTTAGGGTTCCGTACCCAAAGGGTGAAAACGGAACCCTATTACTAAGCCTCCGCTGTCCGTCCGTCCGTCCGTCCGTCCGTCCGTCCGTCTGTCCGTCTGTCACAGGGCTGTATCTCAGAAACCGTGATAGCTAGACAGTTGGAATTTTCACAGAGTGTGTATTTCCCTTGCCGCTAGAACAACAAATCATAGACATTACGAAATATTTAGAATTAAAGGGGGTCCCCATACAACAAACGTCCATATTGTCTATCCCGCTCGCACTCACTAAGCTGAGCCCGGCGTATGGCCCCCGCGCCGCGAGGCGCGCCGCCCCGCGCGCCCATTTTCTCGATAGTCTTCTCGCTCACACGTGCTAGACTTTATATAGATGGACGTTCGCCTCGTGTCGGCAGTTGGTCGTGGACCATTCTTCGGTGTTGTTCTTGTTCGTTGCGGCTCTCGGCGGCGCGGCGTCTTCTATGCACGCGCGATGTATTTACGATGCTTCGTCAATAATTCATGAAGTCGGTGTGTAGGTATTAACGCCATATGCAAACTAAAGATTGAATATAATAGAACATAAGAATCTATTTAAAAACATACATTTTTAAAATATACAAAGCAAACGTATAGCATAGGTTTAACTAATTTGTAAATAAAATTATATAATATTTACACAAATACATGTCAAATCAGGACATTTTTCACTGGCTTTTATGAAATATACAAATAGTATATGGTTTTTTTAGTAAGTACATGTATATGGATCGCAATACAACACCTATTAACATGATATTCTCCCAACGCACCACATGAGAACTAGGTGCCATGCCAGGACCTTACTTATGCTGCACGGCTACGTTAAACTAGATGGAAAAATCTCTCTTTACATATTTTGAACGTACCTAATATTGCATTTTTAGAAAGATTACATTATTGCTGTAATGGAACAGAGAAGCTTTGTAAAAAATATCTAAGCTATTTTTTTTATGCGACCAGATATGGATGGCTAATACCACACAACTACCGTTATGATATTAGCCTAATACACCTGATTCCCTAAGGAATTAGGTGCCATGCCAGGACCTTCCCTTTTATGAGCGCGGCTCCAATGAACTGGATGGAAAACACGGACAATTTTTTATTGCCGCTTCGACCATCTTTTCATGCAATGCGATGGTACCAACCCGGGCGGGCTTAAACTCTACCAACTTGTAGGGGAAGGGGACCTACAGTTTTACATGGATTCCGAACCATGGAGCAGCTCGCATTCTTGACGAAATGCACTTATCGAACTCGGAATGGGAAAGACAGTGGTGCATGTCGGAATTGAACCCAGACCTCTGGTACGCTAGGCCAGTCCCCGCGCCACTAGGCGACAAGCTGCAATATTTGCGGGTTAACATAACAAGTAACATACATATATATTGTAAGTATGACATTGCAAGTATGAAGTTTCTTTGCGGGTTCTTCTTCACTGGTTGATCGAATCCGCGGATCAATCAAATTGTGACATGACTTAGCCCCGGTTGCACGGCCGAACACGTCACTTTTAGTGAACCGCAAAGAGTTCCTTCCATACTGTCTATACAAAGTGACGTGTTTAATCGTACATTGATGTTGATTTTATTTTTTTGTGCTTTCGTGCACTAGGCCCTAGGAAGTAGAATAAATAAATGAAATGAAATTGTGTTTTTGCTTTCAAAATGCTTTATCAATCGCTTCAATCGGTAGGTAGGCAAAAACCTTTTTTTTCCCTAGAGACCATTAACAATAAGTGATATATTATCGTATATATTCACTTATGTGTAACAATTTTCTACATGTGTGGGAAATCACAAATCGATGAAGGAAAGAGTTATAGAAAAATTAAAAAACATATTTTTCAAATACATATATTTTTATTATTGCTTTTTCAGTTTCAACGATAGTTTTTTTATGGAACCAACAAACCTGGTAACCTACAAACCTACTGTAAGGTACTTTCAAGGCTAAACAATGAATAATTACTATCATTATAAAAATAATAATAATTACTATCATTATAATAATGTTGGTCAGAATCTCTTTCAGGAATCTTATTCGTATATGGTTGCTCTCAAACCATTGGACTCTTAATTTTCTGTATTTAAAGTGTAATATTATATAGTTTTTTTTTTTAGCTGTAAGAATAATAATGTATTTTGTATTTTGACTCTTTGTTTACAGGTCACTGTAGTAGTTCATGACAGAAATAATCGTATTAAAACTAAATCGTACAGAGCTTTCACAACTTTTTCATGTTGCCACTGGAGTAGTGCATCGCTTTAAGGTCCCTACTTGCGGCGACGCTGGGTTCGGGTCTCCTCTTTCCCTAAAATATGGTTGATAGAGGCGATGGCTGTGCCTGGCGTGATGCTCGTGAACGGGTGCTGTTTGTGGGGACTGGCTTGCTCCTATTGGCAACATTCTAGATGGCGGGCATGGTCTTTACTAATAAACTGATATTTGTCATGAACTGTTGCATATGACATGAATTGCTGATTCTCGTCAATTCATATTAATTTAGCGTGTTTATCTGTGAGTCTAAATACTTTTGTAAATTTAGACTAAGTGGACGTTGAAAGAAAAAAAAAACAACGGAGTTTCTTTCCAGTTCTTCTTCGCTGGGATTTCCCCGAACTGGCTAATGATAAAATATGACAAATCCGAGTGCAGTGTACTGTCTATGGATGATGAATAAACAATAAACAATAAACAATAAGAAACAAAAAAGAAGGACATATCTTTTTCCAAGGAATGTGATTTGTATGTACGTATAATCGACCGTGAAGCAAGGACACTTTAATTAAAGAAAGAACCCAGTAAAAAGAACTACTTTACGAATATATTGCAAGGCTGGAACCGAACCAGCAAAACATACCATTCGCTGGTAGGTATTGAGTTATTCGGTCAAGTCAACTAAAATTTACCAGTTGGCATGGTACGAAATTTAACTAAACGTCAAACTTAGCCCCGATTGCACGAAGGGACGGCCGAGTTAATCAATGTTCAAACACGTCACTTTTAGTGAACCCCTTGGAGTTGACGTTGATTTTGATTTTTCGTCCTTTCGTACACTCGGCCCTCATTTTGCCTCCTTTGCCTGTTCACCTGCTATGCACCTAGCGAATGATTTATCATGGTAACTAAACCACCCTGGATATTTTAAGGGCTTCAAAATTATACAATTATGTTCATGATATGATTATAATTGAGGGTAGATGTTTTTTGGAGCCACATTTATGTTGATTTCACATAATACGTTCAGAATCTGATCATTTGTCATATCGAGACGACTGTTGTTATTTTTTTTTAAATAGGCTTTATAATGCATATTATAAAAAAAAACCACGTTGCTTAAGTTACATTATTCTTCATGTATCAATTCTTGATTGAAGTTCCTCTCTTTTAATAAAAAAAAATATTTTTTTTCTAATGTGAACAAAAAAAAAAATTTAATGATTATTTTTTTGTATTCATCGTTACATTCAGCATATGATATGTTTGTAGCGGGTTCAAATCCCCGCTCCGTTTATGAATCACTTTCTTTCTCTTTCAGAATTGGATAAATGAATTTCGTTACGAATGCGAGTTTGTTGGGAGATGTTTGGATCCATTTAAAACTATAGGTGCCCTTTCCCTACGATTGATACCATCGCATGAGATGATAATACCTATGGTCAAAACGGCAATAATAAATTGTCCATGTTTTCCATACAGTTCAATGTAGCCGTGGTCGTAAATAGAAGATCCTGGCATGTCACCTAATTCCTTCGGGAATGAGGGTAAAAGCGGTTAGAGGCGAAGTTCAGAAGGCACAACCGAGGTTCCGTAATTTCCTTAAATATACGATGGTACGGAACCCTTCGTTAGGGTTCCATACCCAAAGGGTGAAAACGGAACCCTATTACTAAGCCTCCGCTGTCCGTCCGTCCGTCCGTCCGTCCGTCCGTCTGTCCGTCTGTCACAGGGCTGTATCTCAGAAACCGTGATAGCTAGACAGTTGGAATGTTCACAGAGTGTGTATTTCCCTTGCCGCTAGAACAACAAATCATAGACATTACGAAATATTTAGAATTAAAGGGGGTCCCCATACAACAAACGTCAATATTGTCTATCCCGCTCGCACCTACCACGCTGAGCCCGGCGTATGGCCCCCGCGCCGCGACGCGCGCCACCCCGCGCGCCCATCTGCTCGATAGTCTTCTCGCTCACACGTGCTAGACTTTATATAGATGGACGTCTGCCTCGCGTCGGCAGTTGGTCGCGGACCATTCTTCGGTGATGTCTTGTTAGGTGTGGCGCTTGGCGCGGCGTCTTCTATGCACGCGCGATGTATTTACGATGCTTCGTCAATAATTCATGAAGTCGGTGTGTAGGTATTAACGCCATATGCAAATTAAAGATTGAATATGATAGAACATAAGAATATATTTAAAAGCATATATTTTTAAAATATACAAAGCAAACGTATAGCATAACTTTATCTTATTTGTAAATAATATTATATACTTAATATTTACATACAAATACATGTCAAATCAGTACATTTTTTATTGGCTTTTATGAAATATACAAATAGTATATGGTTTTTTTAGTAAGTACCTGTATATGGAACCCAATACAATACCTATTGACATGATATTCGCCCAACTCACCACATGAGAACTAGGTGCCATGCCTGGACCTTACGTATGCTGCACGGCTACGTTAAACTGGATGGAAAAATCTCTCTCTACATATTTTGAACGTACCTAATATTGCATTTTTAGAAAAATTACATTATTGCTGTAAGGACAGAGAAGCTTTGCAAAAAATATCTAAGCCTTTTTTTTATGCGACCAGACATGGATGGCTAATACCACACAACTACCGTTATGATATTAGCCTAATACACCTGATTCCCTAAGGAATTAGGTGCCATGCCAGGACCTTCCCTTTTATTGGAAAACACGGACATTTTTTATTGTCGCTTCTACCATCTTTTCATGCAATGCGATGGTACCAACCCGGGCGGGCTTAAACCCTACCATCTTGTAGCGGAAGGGGACCTACAGTTTTACATGGATTCCGAACCATGGAGCAGCTCGCATTCTTGACGAAATGCACTTATCGAACTCGGAATGAGAAAGACAGTGGTGCATGTCGGAATTGAACCCAGACCTCTGGTACGCTAGGCCAGTCCACGCGCCACTAGGCCTCGCACTAGGCTACAAGCTGCAATATTTGCGGGTTAACATAAGAAGTAACATACATAAATATTGCAAGTATGACATTGCAAGTATGAAGTTTCTTTGCGGGTTCTTCTTCACTGGTTGATCGAATCCGCGGATCAATCAAATTGTGACATGACTTAGCCCCGGTTGCACGAAGAGACGGATGAGTTATTCAGTGTTCAAACACGTCACTTTTAGTGAACCGCATAGAGTTCCTTCCATACTGTCTATACAAAGTGACGTGTTTAATCGTACATTGATTTTGATTTTATTTTTTTGTGCTTTCGTGCACTAGGCCCTTAGTGTAGTTTGACTATGAGAAGTAGAATAAATAAATGAAATGAAATTGTGTTTTTGCTTTCAAAATGCTTTATCAATCGCTTCAATCGGTAGGTAGGCAAAAACATTTATCGTAAAATGTTTATATACATTTTCTGTTTAAAAAAACGCAAAGGACGTTTTTGGCCTAGAGACCATTAACAATAAGTGATATATTATCGTATATATCCATTTATGTGTAACAATTTTTTATCCACATGCAAATGTATGGTGGGAAATCACAAATCGATGAATGAAAGATATGTATTTAAAAACATATTTTTCAAATACATATATTTTTATTACTTGTTGCTTTTTCAGTTTCAACGTTAGTTTCTTTTATGGAACCGGCAAACCTGGTAACCTACAAACCTACTGTTAGGTACTTTCAAGGCTAAACAATGAATAATTACCATCATTATAAAAATAAGAAACAAAAAAGAAGGAAATATCTTTTTCCAAGGAATGTGATTACATGATGATACGTATAATCGACCGTGAAGCAAGGACACTTTAATTAAAGAAAGAACCCAGTAAAAAGAACTACTTTACGAATATAATGCAAGGCTGGAACCGAACCAGCAAAACATACCATTCGCTGGTAGGTATTGAGTTATTCGGTCAAGTCAACTAAAATTTACCAGTTGGCATGGTACGAAATTCAACTAAACGTTAAACTTAGCCCCGATTGCACGAAGGGACGGATGAGTTAATCAATATTCAAACACGTCACTTTTAGTGAACCCCTAGGAGTTGACGTTGATTTTGATTGTTGTCCTTTCGTGCACTCGGCCCACATTTTGCCTCCTTTGCCTGTTCACCTGCTATGCGAATGATTTATCATGGTAACCAAACCACCCTGGATATTTTAAGGGCTTCAAAATGATACAATTATGTTCATGATATGATTATAATTAAGGGTAGATGATTTTTGGAGCCACATTTATGTTCATGATATGATTATATGGTTGGGGAAAAAGTTTCTTCGCATTTTTTAAGAAAATTCAAAACATTTTTTAATATGGTTTATTTACATTTAACTAAAGTATGTAGGTACCATTTTGTTCGATAACTTTTTGCCATCTTGTAGGTAGGGACATGATCCCATTGCTATAGAAATATTGGGATTTCTGATCAATATACCGCGACAAGTGGTTTTGGCAGTCCTCTCGTGATGTTAACCTGACACTGCCTAAAGAATTCTGAAGAGACCTAAACAGGTGGAAATCTGAAGGTGCAAGGTCAGGACTATACGGCGGATGCATTAACACCTCCCAGCCAAACTCTCTTAGTTTTTGCTGAGTGGCTAAAGATGTGTGAGGTCTAGCGTTATCATGATGAAAAACCACACCCCTTCTGTTGATTAATTCCGGCCGCTTTCTCTCAACTTCTTGCTTTAATCTCATCAGTTGTTCGCAGTAGAATTCAGAATCGATGGTCCTGCCTAGTGGTAACAGCTCATAATGAATAATGCCCTTCCAATCCCACCACACACACACCATCACCTTGTTGCGAGTTAACCCGGGTTTCGCCACAGTCTGTGAAGCTTGACCGGCCTTTGACCACGACCTTTTTCGCACGTTCTTGTCGTACGTGATCCACTTTTCATCACCAGTTATCAGCTTCTTCAAAAATGGTTCGGTTTCATTACGTCGTAATAAAGAATCACAAATGAGTACACGGTTCATTAGGTTTCTTTCAGTGAGCTCGTGAGGTACCCAAATATCGAGCTTTTTTGTGTACCCAGTTTTTTTCAAATGCGCCAAAACTGTTTTGTGGTCAATTCCTAGTTCTTCAGCTACGTCGTAACTACTGATATGCCGATCTTGCTCCACTTTTTCAAAAATGGCATCCATTTTATCCGTAATAGGGCGACCAGAGCGACGTGCATCTTTGACATCAAAATTTCCGGATTGAAAACGCTTAAACCAAATTTGTGCTACTCTCACAGACACTGCACTAGGTCCATAAACATCGCAAATTTTTTTCGCGGCTTGCGTTGCATTTTTACCTTTTTTGTAGTAAAATTTTAAAATGTATCGAATTTCTTCATTAGATTCACTCATTTTGACAGTACGAAAAACAAATGAGAATCACACATTTTCCTAATTTGAATTTGGATTTATGTTCTTTAAAATTTAAACTTTCAATGATACCAAAACCAGCCAGATACAAATAGTATAGCCAAAGAGATTTTATTACAAGTTCATACATACTATAATGCGAAAAGACTTTTTCTATTAATTAAAGGTAGATGTTTTTTGGAGCCACATTTATGTTGATTTCACATAATACATTCAGAATCTGATCATTTGTCATATCGAGACCACTGTTGTTATTTTTTTTTAAAAAGGCTATGTAATGCATATTATAAAAAAAAAATCCACGTTGCTTAAGTTACATTATTCTTCATGTATCAATTCTTGATTGAAGTTCCTCTCTTTTAATAAAAAAATTTTTTTTTTCTATTGTGAACAAAAAAAAAACAATTTAATGATTATTTTTTTATATTCATCGTTACATTCAGCATTGGAAATGTTTGAAGCGGGTTTAAATCCCCGCCCCGTTTATGAATCACTTTCTTTCTTTTTCAGAATTGGATAAATGAATTTCGTTACGAATGCGAGTTTGTTGGGAGATGTTTGGATCCATGTTAAACTATAGGTGCCCTTTTCCTACGATTGATACCATCGCATGAGATGATAATACCTATGGTCGAAACGGCAATAATAAATTGTCCATGTTTTCCATACAGTTAAATGCAGCCGTGGTCGTAAATAGAAGATCCTGGCATGTCTCCTAATTCCTTCGGGAATAAGGGTAAAAGCGGTTAAATGAAAGTAGAAATGAAGGCTGTTTTAAAACTTTTTAGGCGTGGTAAGGAAAATGTTTCTTTAGACGTTGAACGTTATATGTATGTCTGTGTTTAGATCATTCGTCGATACTAATGGATACTAATGGTAGGTGAGACGGAACTACCGCGATTCAAAAGGTATTGTGTGCATCGTGGGGTGCATTATTCTGTAAATGTATCAATTTTTATTTTTATTCTATGAGCCTCCTAGAAATTTCATGTAAAATATTTCAACATAAAATTTGGCACGAAATCACCAGGTGAACATGAGGCCGGAGTAGTTATTGGAGAATCCGCGAGAAAGAAAATCGTTCGAGAGGAATAATTGGGTTCGAGTGCCTCAGCAACATCTCCTCTCTAACGGTTATACTAGTGGTGAAAACGAAAACGATTGGTAGGAAGCATTTGGAGAGGATGTAGGTAACTGAGTATTTAGCAGGCAACCACATGATTTATAGTTTAGCAAGGTAGAAAATGTCGGGACTCAAAGCTAGGGTGAAACGCGTGTGCTTCGGTTAAAGGGCGTTTATTCACTGATTCTAGTCAATGCGGACGCTAATAAAGCGCACGACGCAAGAATATATATGAATTATTTATTAATAAATTCATTGATGTAAACAAATTTAAAGAGGTCAGGTTGTCTCGACAGTAGGTGAATTTAAGCAATGCAAGCAGGCTGTAATTAATAAAAAATCCCGATAGATTTCACCGCAAAAAAATTAGGGCCCACAATATTATGTCGCGAATGTTTACTTACCTCTTCTATTTATTTTTAATATATTGTACCCACACCATTTACCTCACGCGCAGAGAAAATAAGGCGCGTGATTGTATTCCCGAATAGGTAACACAGCACGTCCTCACAAGGCCACCAACAGGGATAAGTCGGGCGTGCCCGTGAATATGAGAGCGCCATTAGGCGTCAGTTAACACTCACCCTACCTCCGCTGTGTCCTTAGTCTCAGAAATCTGGGATTTACGCGTGAGCGAATGTGATATTCTAAGAAAGTGAGGTATTTTCCATTTTGTGATTTTGTTTGTGCAGACATCCTCTGTACCCTTGAGGTTTGTTTTTTTTTTTCGAGCATAACATAGCCTTCCAACTTGGTATAGTTAAATACATACCCTTCATTGAGTGATCGCGACTTTTTATTTACGTAGATATCCTAAAGAACAGATAATTTAGTTTGTAATGTAGCTTTCATTTATACTTTCAAGAACATTGTTAAAACATCACATTATTATTATTATTTTTGGACAACTTTAACGGCTGTTATATTCTATTATACTGATTTACTATTTATATTGATTTAATGAATTTATATGTATTAAAAACTGTATTAACTGTATTAAGTGCTTACATTGAATAAAGTTTTTGAAATATGAAATGTAATTGAAAACAATTGTTCAATCGCATTTCATGAAAGTTCAATCGAAATTCGCTAGTTTTGATCAAAAATGTGTTATTAAATTTGTCCAACCACAAAGAACATTCATAAAAATAAAGTATACTTCAGGATTATTTTTACAGTTAATAATTGACAGCTAAATTATTTTGTACGTAACTCTAATACCTTATGAACATATTCAAACTGAATGTAAAAATACATTCAATGTTTTTGCTCCTTGAAATAATAAAAGTACTCACAGGAAAATATTGTGCATAAATACGTTTCAGCCTATTATAAAAGTTGATTATTTTAATTCTTACCTTTGCTAAACAGCCCACTAAACGGGATTGCTTACCAGACTAGGACAGACTGAAATCGTGCCTCTTCGACCGAAACGAACGCTTCAAGAATGTTATTAACTTTAGCCTCGTGGCTGTTACAATTATGTCCCTTTTTCGTACAAGGGGAAGCAGAGACAAAGCATTAGATTTAACTTCATGAAAAGGCAACCGCAGGCTCTATTAAATCTGTAGGCTTAAAGACTGAAGGTTGCAAAAACATTTTCACCGCTAAAAAGGTTTGTTTTCCTAATTTCTCGGTCATCTTGAAATTCCCTTTTATTTTTTGCTTTGGGCGTTTTAATTCGCTTTACGAATCATTATTTTCCCGCCACGGAAACTTTTCAATTTCTCATTGCGGAGCGAAGGCGGCATCGTCGGCAAAGCCTGCAAACGCTTTGAGGTTTCGGTAAAATACCGCATTCCTTTGAAACTCTTCTTTATTAGAAGCAAAATTTGAAAAAAAAAATGTTCTTTGTATTGGAAATTCGACTGAATAGATGCTTTGAGTTAATAATTTTAGAGTAATTTGTTTTTCATGTAAAATATTTACGATAACTACACATTTTCTCTTGCGTGCTTCGGTTATTTTTCATTTCTGGGAAATTCTGTGATTTGAGAACTGGTTAAAGGGCATGGTACACATTTGACATTGTATTATTGGGACAAAATAAACGTTGGTTGCCCTTTACTGTTTATGTCCAAATTCTGGTTGATCTCAAGAACCATTAAACGAAAAGAAACGTGAACATTTCAGAGTAACAGGGTTAATAACAGGACTGTAGGAGAACTCCAAATTATGGATATACAGCTGTTGACGAAATTGCGAGACACAATAACCGCAAATGGTATGTTTTGCTGGTTCGGATCCAGCCTTGCAAAATATTAATAAAGTCGTTTTTTGCAGGTATCTTTCTTTAATTTATGTGTTCTTTCTTCACGGTCGAAATACATACATATCATTTTTCTCTATAGCTCGTTGTGGCCATTCAATGTATTTCTTAATTCTTCGAAAGGTTTGTTTAACTACTCTAAAATTTAAGTAACTACTCCAAAAGCTTGTGTTGGCACTCATAAAATATACTTCTGAAAACATATTAGGCGAAGACTTTATCATAACCATTCATCCGATCCGCCTTCGATTGACATACTTTCCCCCTTCACTATTCGCTCTGGCTTGGTGCGTGTATAAAGAAAGGATTTTATTTAACTTTTTAGGGTTCCGTACCCAAAGGGTGCCAACGGAACACTAGTACTAAGCCTCCGGTGTCCGTCCGTCCCTCCGTGTGTCTGACCGTCCGTCCGTCCGTCCGTCCGTCACAGGGCTGTATCGCATGAAACGTAATAGGTAGGCAGTTGAAATGTTCACAGAGTATATAGTTATTTTGCCGCTATAACAAAAAATTTATAACATTTAAAAAAAAACCTGATATTTTGTGTTCAGCCTTTTACAATGGTACGGACCCCTTCGTGTGCGAGTCTGACTCGCACTTGGCCCGTTTTCCATAAAATTGTATTTTGGGGATTTTCTTTATGTCACAGATAGGATTCATTCAAGAGATTCTGTGTCGTTACTTTGCCGTTGATCCCAAACGTAACCACGATATACAGGCTGTTAACGTTATCTTTTATTTGCGTGATGTTTCAAAATAAGAGTGAAGAAAATATTTAATTAATTTCGTAGACATTATTGATGTTTTATGAAGGCAGTTAACCATATTATTAAAATTCAATCACTCCATTTTTTTAAATACCGATCTTTCATGTGTCGAATATTGTATGCGACCTGTGTTGTTTTTAAATTTACCTTTTTAATTTGCAGTTCGTAAAAACACATTTTAATTCCTATGGAGGAAAAAATATTTAAAATTAGCGAAGCACAACGAATAATAAATTTATATTTATAAATAAAGCCAATAATTTAAATCGTTGAACTCTACTGCGCTTTGTTATGTTAATTAAGCAAGAAGGTATACATAATTCATAGTTTTTTATTGCTGGTTCAAAGTATTTTCTTTATTTTTATTCAATGTTTTTACAAAAGTTGATGCTGGCGACATAATTTGGTTTTTCTACTGAGAATAATATGTTTATAAAAGATAAATATTCAATAAATGTCCCTTAAAAATCTCCCCTACGCGTAAATAATATTTCTTCCCGTTAGCCGATTGACGCAGCACTTGGACACAGACATTATGTAGAGAGAATAAATTGAGACCATATCGATGTCTCCAGCCGCTTGAAAAGCACAAACATTTCCGCTCCGATGCCTTAATAGAGGGATGCAAATGTAAACGAATAAAGTGTCTTCCGAGATCTGAATGGAATAATAAAATATGTACCACGAAGGCAATGCACGTCGGAACCGCCTCGCGACTGGGCTTTCCGTCAGGGTGGCGCGAGAGCGCGAGGCGGTTCCGGGGGGAGCGTAGCCGAAGCGGCGGCGGCCTTCGGGCATCGATCCACCGCCACAACTCTGAGCAGCCGCACGCGGACATGGAATGTAAATATGTTAGCTTTGGTGCCTGCGTCGCGGTCTTCGAAGTTAATGTCAAAATGGAGAGGTCGCAATAATTGATCAAAATACTACTTGGGCCCAATTTTTCAATCCTTAGCAGGCCTGTTCCTGGAATTCTGTGATCACCAATCAGGAATCCGGAGTCTCTAAAACCGCTTTTATGGCGGTTTTCAAAGCGATTTCCTTGACGAAAATATTCCGGAGCATAGTTTTTTTAATTAATCAAGCTTATCCGTCGAAAAATGGCTTTGAAAACCGCTATAAAGCGGATTTTTATGGTCAGGATTATTCATTCCTGATTACGGAATTCCAGGAATAGGCCTAGAAAAAAATATTATTTCCAAAAGATGGATAGATTACGGACTATCTCGGATAGATATGTCTCCTATCACTATTATCTTAATGTAATTTTGCTTATTAAAATATAGGCTTACTACCAATATACGCCCACAGCTCAATATTCTTTCATAACCCGCACGATTCACCCTGCACGATGAGTCGAAAAACTTTTTTTTATTTACTATCTAATTTTTTTTTTATTATTTACTATATTCACATATTCATCAAATTCATACGGAAAAAATATGATTGAAGTTTAGGAGATACAGTTCAGAAAAGCTCACGAATGGAAGAGATTTTTTCTCGGATTTTCTTTGAGAGGTAAAAAAAGCAGTTATCTATAAAATTACAAAACTTTTATTAACATGTTTATGTTGTACATGTTTTATCTGCTCCCACAAATAAGGTTCATTTGAACCAGTATTATTTATCCAGACTGAGCTTATTCACTAAAAGACGCGGAATGAGAGTGGATTAGGTCGGATTTCGTGTCATGCTAACCTCTTTAGTGGCTGAGAGTCCTTACGATCCGAAAAGTTATTAATTGGATAGCTGTTAACAGCGTGGCTTATACCCATACTGTTGGCAGTAGCCGAGAAGGAGGGAGATTCTTCCGCTCAGCCAATTCTAACTTTATCAATTAGATTATTAAAACCGTTCCCTACGAAAACCAAGCCCACGCTGAATATGAGTATTATAAGTTTCAGAATCTTGAAGAATACGATATTTTGATAATATTTATTTGTACTTTTTACAATGAGGATACTGAAGTTTTTAAATTATGTATTTATAAATACAAAAAAAAACCGGCCAAGTGCGAGTCGGACTCGCACACGAAGGGTTCCGTACCATCGTTAAATATTTGAATAAAAAAAATTACGTTTTTTGTAAAGGGTAAATTTTAATTATTTTGTAATCTTACCTATTTGTTGCTATGTTGCGGCAAAATAAATACACACTCTGTGAACATTTCAGCTGTCTATCTGTTACGGTAACTGAGATACAGCCCTGTCACATACGGACGGACGGACGAACGGACAGAGGAGGCTTAGTAATAGGGTTCCGTTGGCACTCTTTGGGATGGGGCCCTAAAAAGATGAAATACGTTAATGGTCGAGCTATATTTGAAACCTCTCAGTGTATGCTCTTATTATATTTGTTCAATTTTCTTTCTTTTGCTTAATGTTTAGTTTGTAAAATCAAAGTACCAGAGACTCGCAGTTGCGTCATCAAATTTAATTAGTAAATAGTGGTAGCAATACACAATTTTACTTTTCTTATAATTTAAATTCGTTGTAGTTATTTTTAATTACAATTAAATGTTGTTTTATTTTCGCCCTCATCAAACTGAACGCAATCGGTTCTTATCACGCCCTTAAGGTGGGCCTTCCCGCTCAACTCCCCATACAAACGTGGAAAAGAAGATTATGCGCATGTTTCTTGTCAGAGATCCAAAATTATAAATTGAGTATACTCAAAACAACTTTATATGATCGAACTAGATGTCTGATGACCATTGGTATTGTAAAATAGTGTTTTGTTTCTAAGTTATAAGGTCCGAAAGTTCGAACTTTTCGTGCGTTTTATACAATAACTTTGGAGGTGAATTATTCAGCGATATAACAAAAATATCTAGCGTTTTTCATTGATTTATAATCAAATTGATTTTTGTTTGAATTTTGACTACATCGGTCGTGATTTACTTTTAGCTATAAGTAGTTTTGTAATAAACGTTTTCGTAAATCTTACCAAATCAAACACTATGCGCAATGTCTACTTTGTGGACATGTTGCATCCTCCTCATCACGGAGACGGTATTTTTCTTTGAAACAAAGAAGGTCTCAGAGCGCAATAGCACGGTTTTGTACCTTGCCCGCGATTGAGTTAGTCCCGTCGAGAAGGGCCACCTTAAGATTCTTAACAATCTCAAATCCCATCATGCTACTCTACGCTGCCGGTGGAAGATCTCTGCGGCTGGGCGTACTGTTACGAAACATTAAGCGGCATTAAATTGGATCAGCCAAGGTTCCAGCGAACTCGTAAAATCGTCGAAAACTTCTCAACAATAATAAATCTCTGCGCAGCATAATCCCTCCGCCAGAGGGCGGGACCAGACCACGGTGGGGAATATACTTTTTGACGTGCCGATGTCAGTTGATCGATCCACTGGTTATTTGCAGAGTAGAAATATGTCATTAAAAAATGAAATAAGAAAATGTTAATAAAAAAATTGAGGCCTAGAGAGGCTTTTCAACGCATACTACCGTGGATTGTGAAACGTGTGCCCAGCCGTACGCACGTATTCGCCTTGAAAATGAACGTCACGGGACAGTTCGAAACGTCGGTCACTAGGACCGAGGAAAATAACTGTGGTAAGCCAATGTCAGACAATAACTTTAAACGCCGAACACTGAAATCATGCATTCTAAAGTATGCATTATTTTCATACTATGCAAGTATCTAGTAAGTAACTTTACTTCATTGCAAGTACATTTATTCTGATGTAGACAATATACACGGTTAAATCTAATCTAAAATATAATATATATATATATACTTAAATCTAAAATATCAAACAGAACTTAAATAAAGACAATCCAGTCAAGTAAAAAATTTCCTGCAACGAAGTCGACGGCGGGATCGTTCCCATGACACTCGCAGCATTACCTCTTTGCACGGCGAGACTGAGACGTTGTAAGAGGTAAGCAGAGGCACGCTTGTCACCGGATGACTCACGCAACCGCTTACCTAAGTCCTTCAAAAATATTTTGGCTTCAGAGCAAAGCGGGCCTAGGGTTTCTATTGCGAAAGGTAGAAATAGATAACGTTCTTTTATCTGCTTGTAATTGTTATTTTTTGCACGAGCGGCTGTCTCTGAGGCTGAGCCTGCCTTTTTTGAAGAAGCACTCAAGTAGGTGTTGGCAAGAGTATCGACGCAAGTCGCATCCCAAATGAGACACCTACCCTCGGCCCATGGTGTCAGGGTCATTCCGTCAGCCCGTTTCCCATCGTCACGACTAACATTCGGCTCTCGGATAGATGGTGCGCCTACAGAACAGGGTGCGCGTTTTAAAATGTCGTTAATGACGTTATGTCTAAAAAACCTGCCAGTAAGTAATACTTTAATTCTATTTCATACTTCCTACGGAATAAAATTCAGGATGGGAAAAGTCCCAATAGTACTTAGGCTTCAAAAGAAGACTATAGGAATTGAATCATTTTCCACGTAAAGTCCATGTACTGTACTTTTTCAAAAACACAAGATCCTTTCTATATACGACATGTACGTAAAGATGATAACGTTACTTGTGAGAAAGAATCCGTCAGAACTCAATGTCAATGAACAAACACATCAATTGTAATAAGGCATAAGTGTAAGTTTACACAGAATTCAAATTGTACAACTAAGTATGAAAAGCCTTGACGTTAATAGTGTTAACATGTATAATAAGCTTCCAAAAAAATCCTACAAAAGTTGGATTATGGAAAACTTAACTCTGGTTTGCATAACTGGCTCCTGGAAAATACTTTCTACGATCTAAAATACCTCATAATTGAGTCTAGACCGCTGTACTTTACGTAACTTAATATACACTAATCAATTGCTGAAATACTGCCTGTAAATTTGTTTTCATGGTACCTATGATCGATTATTTAATTTGATTGCCCCGGATCGCGTTTATTCCATGTAATAACGGGTGATATACCGTGTCGTAAATAATTGGGCTTTCATATGAATTGTATTGGAAATTGGTAAGCTTTAAATATGTAAGTGGCGATTAAAAAATAAACAAGTAACCTACGTAATTTACGTAAAACTAGAACATACGATACGTCCTAGGCTCTGACTGAATGGATTAAAAGTCACGAATGATTTCTAAGGGGCCTGGATTTTGGCATTCTCTTTTGAAATGTAGTCTTTGTAAAGTTAACCGTTATAACAGCAAAAACTCTTCATATGATTATTAATCCAATAAAGACGCTGGCGAGGCAAAGCAGGAGTTTTTAATCTCGCGTTGAATTCTTGTTATAATTCCGTGGGTAGAGTTTCTAATGGATTATGCAAATAGCCTGGAAGGTCCTAGTTGGTCGTGCGTCATGTGTATTCCCATATCACATCGCTTAAGTAATACCGCAATATCAAAGCTTTATTACCTCCTCGATGTTGATATAAAATCAACATGTTTACCAGATAAATTGGCTTTTATGCAAATAAAATATGTTCTAAAATATGTGAAGTCTATGTTTAAACATATTTTGCAAAGTAAAATGTTTAATAATTTGGAAAATGCCAGATCAGAGAAACAGATACATAAGAGTAATAAGCTACAATCACACATACGAATCATTTCTTAAGGACGGTTTCCTTAATTATTCTGGTATTTTTTTCTTTTTTGTCTTTTGTAACCTCGAGCTTATGAAAATAGCGACTTTTTTCTCGTAACATTTGAGGTTATTATGTGATTATCTCAAATGAGATAGATACGTTAATTATTAATCATTTTTATATCAAAATACCGCAATGTTCTTTAAATAGAAAATGACTTGAACCGGTACCGGTTTACCAAAATAAATTTATTTAAAGTTAACAATGTCTACTCCATTTATTTGTTTTCCTGAACAACACTTACTGAAAAGTTTCAGCTTTGATACTTCTCGGATATTGGAAATCCGTTCTCCTTAAAACTTTCATAAAAAGTTAAAAATCTATCTATTTCTTATTTAAATGATTTTCTAAAATAAAAGAATCAATAAATAATCTTTTTTTTTATTATTTAAAAAAATGACTAAAATACTGAAATATAGATGTCGTTGGATAACCTCAAATGAACAAGATAACGGTAATGTCGTATCCATAAAATTATGAAGTTGCTTACAATATCAAAAATAATAAAAATTATAGATTTACGAACAAAAAAACCCTAACTTTCTGAGCGTAATTACTACTATATACTATATAAGCACGGAGATCGTCGATTACTAATGAAATAGAAAGTTTATGTATCGAACCCATCGAATCAGGCTTCTCACTTTCTCACCTGCAACGAGTCCACTGCATAAATTGTTTATTTTTAAATCATTATCACATTTCAAATGATTAGGGCTATACTGAAATAGGAAATTTATATGAAAAGGGTAATGTCCGCATAATATCCATTAAGAGATATTAAATTACTTCTTGGCTGAATCACAATAATGATTTTCAGTTTCCCTAAAAATAGAAACGTTGTGCAATAGGCATTTAATATCAGTCAACAAAGAAATTAAAAACTAAAATATAAGAAACGTTTAATTTTCATAAGGCCGTGAATGAAATAAATTTAATTATATTTAAAAATAACCACAACGAATATTCGAAAATAAAAAAGTAAATACATATGTAGATTGATGGTCTAGCTATAATTTAAAGATATTATTTAAGGCAGATTATAATATTCAATCACATTCCCGAATGAACCATATATCAACCCTTACCTGTTAAGTTATGAACAATTTTTTTTTGGGTAGCCACAATGTTTTCATTTTATTTGATATCGTTTTTGTATTTTTCTAATTAAATTCCATTTCATAGAATTACCCGAATCATAGCATTTCAAGCGCTGGTTGATGATTGTCAATATTTCTTGGAAAACAGCCTGGATTATAAGTGTGGATTCAATATTACTCTCAATATTACTCATAGTGTAATACACTTAAGATGGGCCTTCGAGCGCAACCCCCCAATACAAACGTGGAATCAAGATCATGTCTATATTTCTTGTCAGAGATCCAATATTTTGCTTAAAATAACTTTATTTGATCGACCTAGATGTCTGATGACCGTTGACATTGTAAAATTGTGTTTCATTTCTAAGTTTTAAGATCCGACAATTCGAATTTTTCGCGCGTTAAATTTTGCAGGTGGATTACACAACGATAAAACAAAAACATCTTAAAAAGATTCGTCATCAGACATAGCTTGTTTCATGATGATATATAATCAAATAAATATACTTTTTCGTACTAAGCAGGTACGTCGGTTATGCCAAGGAATGTATTATGTATGTGTATGTGTATGTGTGCTACCGTTTCGTACCATAAAGTAATGTTTTTCGCGTATAGCTCCCATCCGCCAAACGCGTGATAAGGAATATAGTTCGAAAATGATCATTCATATCGGCACTATCAATAAAGATGTCGGTGTAACTTTTTTCCAACTGCCTGATAAAGAGCGCAATCAAATCAAAATCCACCCTCGGTACAGTTGAGATGTCTAGCACCACGTCTCCGCAATCACATAAAGTCCCCACGCACTCGCGAGCACCGCGCGGTACCGAGCGCCGAGATATCGGGTGGCCCCCTGTGGCGGATGCGCGCCCGCAATATCCCATCGGCCATAAAAGGGCGATGATAACATTTTTACTTAACCCAGCCTTGTGTAGAGTAGCTGGCTCACTCCCGAGGGTGGCTTAAATTTGAGCGCCCAATCTATGGCCCGCGGCGGACGTGAACACCCACACAGCCGCACGCCGGAACTGCCTAGGGCTGCCGAGAAGTCGATGTAGGCGCGTATCGATATTCTGTTCACAGAAACAACATTGCATTGAGTTTTATTATGTTCAACAATAAATGTATTAACATCATTCGTTTCGCAACAGATTAAGTCTCAAAGTTGCTGAAATTTTGCCTTACAATAAAACGATATATGGCGGACTTTTTTTTCGGATACACTTATTCCATGTGAACTCCCTTCTCAGATTTATTCCTATTCACATTCCGTGTACCGGAATTGTATAGAAGTGGATGCACGCTTACGTCCCCCCTCCGGAGTAATCTCGCCCTATCGGCAGCGCCAAACTACTCACAATTTCGGGAGCATAGATAACGACGCTTGGCGTGACGTTTGATGGATAAACACTTGATATTTGTTTTCGTATTGTTTGGTCTTAAAACGGCAATTGCAATGCACAGCTCGGAGCAAATTTAATGTCCGACGTGAAGTTGGCGCGTTTTGCCACGCAGAACACAAATTATTAGGTCAGCGGCTAGCGGGACACTGACCCTACCCTGCCAAAACTCGAACTCGACGTGTATTCACACCGGCCAAAAAGATGTGCCTGCGCTGCACTTTGCTCGCACTCGACTGTTTGCTCGCCTTCACAAGAATCGATAGTTTGCACCTCCCTTTATTCCTTCCATTCTTCATCCACGGCGTTCGAGGCGATTCTCGCAGCCCCCGCCCGCAGGCACGCCACCGCAGCCGCCGCCCCACACGCCGCGCCCCGCCGCGTCCGTCCCGTCACGCACGCTCAGTTATTGCGTTCTGCTTTGTCGCCGACGACTCCCGGGCTCTGCTCCCTGAGGAACTAATTGGAAAATAGCGGCGGCCATTTGTTAGTGGGCGAGCCAATGTTCTTATACGTCTTTTAAAAGCACCCTCCGCGTGCGAGTGTTTTCCGGGGTTTGAAACGCCGGATCGATGAAATTGACCGAATTCTTTCCACTTTGTCTCTTTCGGTTTTAAACGACAAAGCTTAAAAATCTTTCATCACTTTTGTATGGTATATTTTCCAAATACTTCAGGAGTACCGCTGTGCTTTCGATGAAATTAATGAAAGTATGTTGGGTCTCCTAATAAATCTGTCAGTGTCATTTACTGGAAAGAATATGTTCAAGCGAATGTAGAGCATTCGTTTGGAGCGGCTTGTAGATTATGGGAACGGAGACATGCCTTTCATGGCTGATGTCTTGGGTTGGATCCGCGCCCCGTTCATATCCCATTTTCTTTCTCTTTCTGAGTTCGAGCTGAGGTTAGCTGGTTCGGAATCCATGAAAAACTGTTGGCCCCTTCCCCTACTGGGTGGTAGGGTTAAGCCCGCCCGGTTGGTATCATCGCATGAGATGAAAAGATGGTCGAAGCGGCAGTGAAATATTTTTCGTGTTTTTAATCGTCTTATTATGCATCAACATGAACATGGGCCCAATATCTCAGGGACGTGATTCCATAATTTTTAAGCAAGAGAGTTCTAAAATTAAAGACAATACAAATAATCAAGAAAGAGATCTCGGTTACGTATGGTTTATTGTATCCATTCCTAAAAAGAGAAAAACCCTTGAAAGCTTAATTTTCGTCAGTACATCTTATTTATGTAATTTTTTTGGTTATACCTAAAAAGATGTATAAACCTGACACCTAAATACATATATCCTATTTATCGGTAGCAACACAATTACTTATCATATTAACTTATTAGTTGCATGTACCGCTGTAAATTGTAACCTTTAAATATTCTCTCACTTTCTCTCTCTCAAGCTCTTTTCTCTCTAGAAACAGTTGACCAACGGAAAAATGTTTTAATCTCATTCAAAAAAACAGTTGATATATATTTTTTTTTTATTACAGTTCAGTGAATAAAAAGAAAGATATAATAGTCCAAGATATAATATCCAAAAAAACATGACCTGCTGATCTTCACTTTCACTATTTAAAAAATAGTATGTTCTGATTATCTCTCCTGCCCACATAGCAAACAAAACCGTCCCTTTTTGAGGATATAACGGAAATTCTTGAATGGCATGTGGATGTCATCTCCCCAGATCCGACAATTATGTTTCTTAACGAAGCCGTTGTGGTGGAAATGACCCTCACCCCGAAACATTTTTGTGGAATTCATCGTCAATTTGCAGTTGTTCCAAGATTCAGTTGGTAAAGTTTCTGGGATGGACATCACTGAAACGAATGTTAGGCTGCGGCTGTTGAATTAGCGGGATCTTGTCTTGCATGCAGGAGTAAATCTTTTCTCTATATTCATTGAATAATGCTGAGATGAAGGTTTAGTTTCTCGCAACGATGTCAAAAGGACGTGTTTAGTCGTGCTGTAACGCTGTATCTCACACAGCTGCGATGTTTTCCCTTTTGAACCGATGACGAGTAATGTCTCTTTCACCTTTCAATGAAAACGTCCTCAATAATTGTTTGATCAAAATTTCAATTGCTGGCGGTCTCTTATGCACGTCGAAATGATTAAATTTTTCCCTTCATTGTTAATGGCTTTTCAATATTTACAAACCTTCTTCCAAGTTGTAACGCAACGTTTTCGGAAATTTCTATATTTGAATTACAACTATCATCAAATATGGCTGACTTGACAGTCGAAAATGGCGCACAATTCGAAATTCAAATACTTGCCGAGACAACCTTTAATTGCCTGATACATGTATATCCTGGTTCAATAAAGAAACGATATATAAATGGCGGCTTGTACTTGCGAATCGCATGCTATTCACAATATCGCTATCTATACTGACACAGTGCGGTACCGACTGCAAAACAAAATATCAAATCAGAGCGCGCAGTGATATGTACTCAGTTGCGTTGTTAGGTCGGTATAATGTTTCACTGGTTGAACTGAACAGATCTGACTTCTAAAAACAGCGGGAAGATTCTTTGGAGTGTCGCCCCTGCAATAGTGTTTAAGAGGCGTTGTCCTATCATATAACTACGGGCGATAACTGTTTACATGTTCTTAATCTTTAACTATGTTTATGGAATTTGGATTCTAAAATATTTTGTCAAAATCTACGTCTGTATTTTTATTTTTTGGGTACGGGTAATGTATGAATACTGGAAAATGTTAATCAGTTTAGGACAGTCTTAAGTTAATTACTTGGTTCAGATGAATCTTCTGGACCTAGTGGCATGCAATAATGCCTTTTAATACATAAATAAATACATTTTAATGACCCACAGTTTTGTTAACCTTTTCCTACCGCTTGAACTAATACATTATAAGGAAATATACTTTTTCGTACTAAACAGGTTCTTCGCTTATTCCAAGGAATGTGATATGTATTTATGTTTAATCTATCGTGAAATATTACAAAAATCTTAAAACATAAATGTATACTTTGTAACAATATAATGCTGACCGTGCCGTCCGTTGGACAAGTACAAGCCACCATTTCTATATCTTTTCTTTAATGAACTGGCTTATAATAACAGTACAAACATAAATACCTACTAGATCTCAGCGGAGATTTTCTCTCGACATTCCCAGTTAGTTATTAATGACAATATCGATATTTTCTTCCCAAATGAGAATTTTAAATGTGATCTCAGTGAGAACAGATACACGTTTGGGACCTACTTTCAATGTGCGTTCACAGTATTGTGACCTCGTTTTGGGAATGTGGAGGTTATTCGCCGCCCTGTGGCTCTAGCAGCGCCAACACGCGATCTGTCGCTTAGGTTTCACTCTACAACTTGGACTGTTTACTGAGGAATTCTCTCCGAAACCGACTCATTGTATTCTTCGATAACGGGCTTTGGTGTAAAATCTTAACGAGTAGGGACGACAACACGGCATTGTACAATTTTTCATAACTAAATATCATCACGATACTAACATTTTACAATTGGGGCTGGTGAATAAAACTAGAAAGCGCTAGACATAAGAATCATTACTTAATTGGTATTTACATCCAGATTCAAAACATCTTTACCTTCTTACTTAAAATATTATCTTAAGAAATGATTTCATAAGAAATGAAAACGTTTATTAAATTCGTAAAACTCTGTTACCTACTTACTTGCATTAAGGGCCTGGTACTAGCCAAATCGCAAAGTTAGACGAGGCACCCCAAGTAAACTAACTAAGTCTGACGATTATAAGTGTCATCCTTACAATATATGATTACTTGTCTAGGAATCGAATGATTTTCGTTAATGTAATAGGTCGGGGAAAAAGTCTTTTCGCATTATAGTATGTATGAACTTGTAATAAAATCTCTTTGGCTATACTATTTGTATCTGGCTGGTTTTGGTATCATTGAAAGTTTAAATTTTAAAGAACATAATTCCAAATTCAAATTAGGAAAATGTGTGATTCTCATTTGTTTTTCGTACTGTCAAAATGAGTGAATCTAATGAAGAAATTCGATACATTTTAAAATTTTACTACAAAAAAGGTAAAAATGCAACGCAAGCCGCGAAAAAAATTTGCGATGTTTATGGACCTAGTGCAGTGTCTGTGAGAGTAGCACAAATTTGGTTTAAGCGTTTTCAATCCGGAAATTTTGATGTCAAAGATGCACGTCGCTCTGGTCGCCCTATTACGGATAAAATGGATGCCATTTTTGAAAAAGTGGAGCAAGATCGGCATATCAGTAGTTACGACGTAGCTGAAGAACTAGGAATTGACCACAAAACAGTTTTGGCGCATTTGAAAAAAACTGGGTACACAAAAAAGCTCGATATTTTGGTACCTCACGAGCTCACTGAAAGAAACCTAATGAACCGTGTACTCATTTGTGATTCTTTATTACGACGTAATGAAACCGAACCATTTTTGAAGAAGCTGATAACTGGTGATGAAAAGTGGATCACGTACGAAAAGAACGTGCGAAAAAGGTCGTGGTCAAAGGCCGGTCAAGCTTCACAGACTGTGGCGAAACCCGGGTTAACTCGCAACAAGGTGATGCTGTGTGTGTGGTGGGATTGGAAGGGCATTATTCATTATGAGCTGTTACCACCAGGCAGGACCATCGATTCTGAACTCTACTGCGAACAACTGATGAGATTAAAGCAAGAAGTTGAGAGAAAGCGGCCGGAATTAATCAACAGAAGGGGTGTGGTTTTTCATCATGATAACGCTAGACCTCACACATCTTTAGCCACTCAGCAAAAACTAAGAGAGTTTGGCTGGGAGGTGTTAATGCATCCGCCGTATAGTCCTGACCTTGCACCTTCAGATTTCCACCTGTTTAGGTCTCTTCAGAATTCTTTAGGCAGTGTCAGGTTAACATCACGAGAGGACTGCCAAAACCACTTGTCGCGGTATATTGATCAGAAGTCCCAATATTTCTATAGCAATGGGATCATGTCCCTACCTACAAGATGGCAAAAAGTTATCGAACAAAATGGTACCTATATACTTTAGTTAAATGTAAATAAACCATATTAAAAATGATTTTGAATTTTCTTAAAAAATGCGAAGAAACTTTTTCCCCAACCTATATGTTTCCTTTTTCTATACAAAATACATTGCGGAAACGGTGTCCATTTCCGAACTTTTTTGACTAAATGTAGAAATCTAAAAGCAAATGGAATGTTTTGTTTATGCATATATGCTGTTTTTGCTTATATCTAGAAATCGAATGACTTTCAGATTTCTAATGAGAAAAATCAACTTTTTTTATTTTTATTATTATTTAAATAAATGATGGAATAAAAAAAATATTAACAATCCATTATCAGTCTGGAGTTCTATTTGGATTTGCTGAAGCGTTTCACTACATATTATTACATTTGTTAAAAAGTGCATTTGTATGGCGCGAGTAGTTGGCTAGTCCTAGCGCCTTAATATTACAATCGCGCGGTACAATAAATGTAGTTAACTTGCATTCAAACCAAATACTCAATTCAAAGTGAAATACAATTTCATGCTTAATCTAAAAAATACAATCTTTATGCATAACAATTCGGTGTGCGTGTGTTAGTAATTTATCTCCTCCATTTTTTTTTTTTTTGTAATTATGCTGTCAAAAGGATAGTTGTTACTTATATTTGGACTCTGTAGGTGGCACTGTCGTTTAAATACACATTTTTTATACTGACCTTATGACTGGTTTCTGATCACATTTTACCGGGCTCTGCTCGGATGTATGTCCAAAGCGAAAGTGACCCCAGAGGTGCCGGAACTCTCAGCTAGTCATTCCTGCGGCCAGATTTCCCCGCTATTAAAGTGTACGGGACAGCACATTGACCTTAAATACAAGTAATTTAGGGTGTATACAACACGAATATTTAACTAAAAATAAACATTTCAAACTGAAAGTCAGAATTTTAATCAAGGCTTTTATTAAGGGTCAAAACTATGTTTTCACGTTATTCCGCACGTGAGGGTTGCTCGTCGAGTTAGTTTGCGAACTTTGCTCTGCCGAACTAGGGTTTATGAGTGCTTCGCTGGCTTTAGCTGTGGTTTATAGGCTGGACGGTGACGAGGACAGACTTTATGTTAAGTGCCTCTAACATGTGTGATTCATTCATTTTTTCATGTCCAAAATGCGCTGTGTGGGTTCCGGCACGTAAAATAATACTATCGCGCCCACTGCGTTTCTTACCGTGCATGTCGTAAGAGCCGACTTAGAGGTTCGTAGTTCGTGGTTCGGATGTTAAACTGTAGAGCCCCTTCCTAACTTATTTGGTAGTAGGATTAATCCTGATAATCTTATGTATTTAATGGATACGACATTACCGTTATCTCATTAATTTGAGTTTCAGCGACATCTACATTTGAAGCATTGTAATCAGATTTTGAAAATAATCTGAAAAATGTATTGGTCGTGACATTCGTCGGAAGCAGGACTTGAACCTGCGACCTTTGGATTACATGTCCACTGCTCTAAACCAACTGAGCTATCCCGACAATTACGTCAGCCAACGAATTTCTAGATTATATTCGAATCGACACAATGCTTCCCCTATCTTCTGCTAGATGGCGCTGATGATGTTTTTGCGTATTGATCCTACGCTAAGGCATTTTGACTGCAATGATTGAGCTATCAATCTTATTGCTGTCGTCACCCAAGACATTTTTGGTATCGGACACTAAGAGTCAGCCCGGATTTAACTTGATAATTTTATGTATTTAATGGATACGACATTACCGTTATCTCATTAATTTGAGTTTCAGCGACATCTACATTTGAAGCATTGTAATCAGATTTTGAAAATAATCTGAAAAATTTATTGGTCGTGACATTCGTCGGAAGCAGGACGGCAAGCTTTCGACGAATGTCACGACCAATAAATTTTTCAGATTATTTTCAAAATCTGATTACAATGCTTCAAATGTAGATGTCGCTGAAACTCAAATTAATAGGATTAATCCTGCCTAGTTTGATACCATCGTATTGAGTTAACGATGGTCGAAGCAGCAATGAAAATTGTCTGTGTTTTCCATCTAGTTCAATGTAGCTGTGAAATAAAAGGAAGGTCCTGGCACGGCACCTAATTCCCATGAGTTGTGTTTGGCATGACATGACAGTACGTGTGGTATTAACCATCCATGTCTAATCATTTAAAAATAGAAAAAATGCCAAGGCATTACTTATTCTCTGTAAAGGCTATAGGCAAAAGTAATATTACAACAAGAACTCTCCAAAGAAGAACTCTGCAACTAGCAGATAGAGGTGTAAGCAGTCTAAATAAAAAAAAAGTCAAAATCATTTATGTAGTTTTGTAATCTCAATAGGCACACATATTATTTTAATTTAATTCTAGAAAAGCTTAAGATAATAATATATCTGGCAAAATATTAAATTTAATTTTATTTGATTGATTTTTTATGATGATTCCAATAATTGTTACAATGGGACTTATTAAATCCGGTGACCTCGTGGTCAGGTCGGGTTAGTGCGAGTATACAAGTGAATTTTTCCCGGAATTATTTGAGTGTTTTTCGTTCTCGAAAGAGTGATGAGGCCGATTTCGATTAAAACTAAAACAGCATTATTAGATGTTTTCAAAAAAAAATTTTATGGTTGATTTTGAGTAGTAATGTTATACGTAAAACTTAAAGAAGGTTTTGATTTTGAATAAACTGATTCAGATTTTTAAGTTTTATACATTACAGCTACCTACAAAAACACCTTCCCTGATTATTCTCAATTTTTTTTAATTTAAATCATTAATTTTACATACATACTTTCTCTATGCATTGCATATAGTGTGTGAGTTAGCCTCGGTGTTTTTCTTAAATTTAAATATGAATTATGATAAAACATACTTGAAGATGGATTTTTAGGCTTAATATATACTAAATAGTCATGTGGATAAGAGTAAGGTAAACCTTATATGCGATCGATTCAACACACGATTTAGAGGGGATACCTGTGATGCATGGTAAGTTTTCCATTATTGTAAAAATACTAAGTTCGGGGTAGATTTGGACTAGGTCCCGCACCGAATTTCGAGTAAACGGGTATACTATCAAAATTGGAATGTTACACTTTTTTTTTTTACTACAAGCCATGTTTTGATTTAATGTTTGGTAGCCTGGCGGGCATATTTAATGTCAAACGAAATATGCCGTCGTGTAATAATGGAGAGAATAAAAGCATATTATGGTAAACTTTAACAAAAATATTGAAAATATCAGGAAATAAAAGTCACGGATGCTCATTTTAAAATTATATTTATAAATATTTTCCTTTATAGATAATGATTATTAACTGTTATACGTACTTTCGGTCTGCTCTTTGTTAAACCCGTTTGTCTTAAAATTAGACTAGACCAACGAGCAAAGTTCAAACCATAGATAATAAAGAAAGCGATATTATGCCATCTAGCGCACCTGCTGTGAGACCCGCTGTATCGAATTTTCAACGTACATACTACATGCAAACATAGTCGAAGACGTATTGGCGGGTTTGTGTGGGTGGGAAATGACTTGACGAACGTATTTTTAGATAACATTCACGCGCGGTGGCAATGTTTGGACTGTGTGGCATAACGGATTCCCATACCGCCGTGTGGGCACTTGGGCTATACGGCGGAGACGCGATATAGACCGCATGCCACTAGACTTTCCTTTCTCTTCAGCGGTCTAAACCGTTCGATATTACCTTACTGCCTCACATAGACATTGCGCACGAATCCCAGATCTGTTTACCCTTCAACATAATTAACCACCTTGATGGGGAAGGGGAAATAGGCTAGGGGTCAGACAAACACAATCGCTTCCTTCCATGGAGTAAAGAGTATAGAAAATTATACCAAGTTCTATTATAATCAGGCACAGATTTTTAATATACAGGTTGTTACCGGATGTATGTCCAAACGTTAACCTCGTACTCCTTGTCATATTTGGAGTAAAGAGGGTAGAATTTTTGTTGTACGACTTGAAAAAAAATTCGTCCTCCCCATACAATTTGTGTGTAGTTATTTACAAAAATTTATGGGGAGGAAGAATTTTTTTAAGTCCTATAGCAAAATATAATTGACCTTTTTTGATTCAAATATGCCAAGGTATACGTGGTAAGATTTTAGCTAACAGCCTGTAGAGGTGGACATTTATTTCTAATACCACACCAACTGTCATGATATTAGCCCAACACACCTTATGGGAACTAGGTGCCTTGACAGGACCTTTTTTATCTTGCAAGGCTACATAGAACCTGATGGAAAATGAGAACAAAATTTATCGCCGCTTCGAGTAACGTTCATTAAATGCAATTCAAATTCAATTTTAATGATTAGATGTTGGTAACACCCAAAGGTCAGTTGGAGAGTAAGGCAAATATAATAGAGTGTCATATGGTACAATCACGCATACTTCTTTCGCTACTTCTAATGACATACATATTTTATTGCAGTTTTTTTTTTATTTGACGTTTACTTACATTTTGTACCATGTTTACTGGTACATTTCAGTTCACTAGGCCGAATAACACGTCGTTTGAATGTTAGCACGGTACTCATCAATCAGAGCACCCTCTTGTGGTTGACATTGGGCTTCTTAAACTCATTTCTGCACCGACAGGATATGAAACTCTGCCGGCGGGTGCCTTTCCTCATACCTTTCCCCAGGGAGTCATCAAGCTTTTAAACAGGCTCGATATCTCTGAGATAGTTGGCATGGTGCCTCACTGAGCTTGGTTTCCGGGGGCGAGGTGTATTTGGCAATTCTCAGCACATTTGGTCCCTCAGCACAGACACCCCGTACCAGTTTTAAACAAAAAAAAAAACTAAACGGCAGATTTAATTACTCTCTTGCATGTTCACTTCATCAATCTGGTCGTGTATTTTTCTAAGTCGCTCGGACATTACAGTTTCACCCCTAAATTTTTATTTATTTCGTAAATAATTCGCTTAACATTTGTAAATGGCTAGCAGTTGAGGGCGCGAGATCTCACGAGAGGTCATGGGTTCAATCCCCGCCCCGTTCGTGCACCACTTTGTTTCTCTTTCTGAGTTGGATAAGTGCATTTCGTCACGAATGCGAGCTGTTCTATGATTCAAAATCCATGTAAAACGACCAGCCGTCCACCTACCCTACTAGGTGATGGTGTTTTAAGGCCGCCCCGATTAGTACCATGGCATTTAATGAAAGGACGGTCGAAGCAGCATTCGTTCGTTTTCTATCCAGTTTAATGTGGCCGTAATCACAAAAGGCACGTCCTGGTATAGCACCTAATTCTTTAGGAATTCTGTTTGTTTGGATAATATCATGACGGTAGCTGCCTTTTTATATAACAATGCAAATATGTATAAGATATCAATCTAATCTTCTCAATTTTCGTTAGTATACTCCAACAATAATAGCCTATCAAACCACATTCCTGAATGAATTAGTTGCCGCATATTTGTTTATTGTTTATTCATCGTCAATAGGTAGTTCTCACTATTCTGTTCAACTCACTGTTCACACTCAGATTTGTTATATTTTTTCATTAGCCAGTTCAGCAATCACAGCGAAGAAGAACTGGTAATAAACTCCGCTATAAATTTTTTCAACATCATCTTTTCTAAGTGTAGAAAAGAGTTTGCCACTGCTTACAGCTATGCATGCTATTGGTACTTGTTCGTGTTAATTTCTTTTTAATTTTTTTGTAACGTTAACAATTAAAACACAGGTTAAAGCAATAAATTAATATGAATTAACAAACAATCATAATTCATGCCATTTGCGATAGTTCATGACCAATATCAGTAATTTTGCAAAGACTATACCCGCCAGCTGACATGTTTCCAATTGGAGCAGGCCAGTCCCCACAAACAGCGCGCTCACGAGCATCACGCCGGGTCCAGCCATCGCCTCTTTACAACATGTTTTAGGGAAAGAGGTGACCCGAACCAAGCGTCACCGCAACAAGAAAAATTGCATATTTACTACATTGACTTGGGTGACAATTTTCATTGTACCAACGCGGGCGGGATTACCTCTACCACTTAGTAATTAAGGAAAAAGGACCTACAGAATTATGTGTTATCCGAACCACGACCAGCCTCAACGGGAGGGATGTTACATCCAACCACGCCTAACGTTGGTTAACCTTGATGATTCAGAAAGAAAAAAGAAATTTAAGCATGCAGTGAACATAGCGCTAACCCCACCGGTTAACTTGCTTTATGCACGACTTTTGGGGTTTGAGGTTTCTTTGTGATATTTTTTTGCAAAAGAGCAATCCTACCTACATCGATTTCATTGAAGAGTATTCCCACGCGTGGCGCGGATTTTACGAATTTTGTCTATTTCTTTGAAAGGAGACACCACTGATAAAACACATTTATCGAGCGCAAAGGCTGCGCGGCGGAGACTCGCGCGGAATATAAACCGCATTATCCGTGCACGATACATCGACTGGTAAAAACAATATTTCTTATTATTCCGTGGACATCATAACCGTTTTTGTATGCTTACTCAAAACCACTCGCGAAATACGATAAGTATGAACATTAATACATGTTGGTAAATTATAGTAAATGAAAAAATAGTCTATTTCCATGATAAAATTCGCGCGGGCGCCTACTCAAGGCGGCGTGGCGGCGCTGCTTGGCGCGGGGCACATCGGTGCGGCTGTGCGGATGGCAGGCCAGCGAGCTCGACCGCCTCGCCATGTCGCTGTCGGCGACGGCGACCCATCATCGAGCCGTGTCTCGGGCGGGGTGTTGACACATTTGGGGCTCACGACGCTCCTCAATAAAAGTTTATCAATTTGAAATATTATTTCATTCAACACAATACATAGATCTCCCGAAATTTTGAACAGAGAATTTAAGAATTACTTTCCCGCATATCACCCTCTAAGTCCAATCCTTTCAATACAGTCAGCCTCGGTAGCCCAGTGGCGTCACGCCTTGCGATTCTATAAGCTTGGTGAAGCACCTTTGAGAGCGGTTAGGTTCAACCGTTGAGGCTGGCCGTGGTTCGGATTCCACGTAAAACTGTAGGCGTAAAAACCCCTTCCGCAATTACTTGGTGGTAGGGTTAATCCCGCCCGGGTTGATACCATCACACTGAATGAACGGTAGTCGAAGCGGCAATGAAAATTGTCCGTCTTTTCCTTCCAGTTTAATGTAGCGAGCAATCTATGGAAGGTCCTGGTATGGCACCTGGTTCCCATGTGGTGTTTTATATCTGACGGTTAGTTCAGTAATAGCCATCCATGTCCATTTAAGGTAATTTACCACTTCTCTAAGAATAATTAAAATAGCCTTTTGGAAATTTGAAAATCCATTAGATGTAATTAGATAGCTCTACATACCTTTGTTATATCGTTTAGATCGTATAGAATTATCGTTGTAAATTTTGGTACAGGCACATCGATACCAACGAAATATCCAACAGTGGGTATTTGGCTAATATCATAACGGTAGTTGTGTGGTATTAGCCATCCATGTCAGGTCGCATAAAAAAAAAACCAGAGATTCTAAGTATATGGGGAAAACAGTCCACTAAATTCATAAAACCAGTTTTACAGTACATAATTTGACACTAATCTTGAATTATAATTCCAAGTCTAATGCATCTTAATAATGAGCGTTTTTTGAAATGTAATGTTTGCACCGGAAAATACATTTTATCACCTATAAATAAATTAAAATGGATTTGTAAACTCGGCTGAAGTTCCAAAATAGTTTTTATTTCCAAAAAATCAGGTGGGCTTCACATAAGAACAAGGTATTACATTGCCCAATCGAAAATATTCAATTCAATGCCACACAATGTGGCGTTTATTACACAGATATACGGTTATATTAGCATACTGCGCAGACGCTTCGTGCCGTTCCCGAAAAGCGCGCAATACAGAATAGAACATCTACATAGTTTGACGCACATCGAATTACACTAGGCCCGTTTTACACACGGCGGGGACACATTTGAGGTCGGTTTACACGTCAAAACCGTGTTATAGATGTATATTTTTTAAAATTGTATTAACCGAGTAAAACACATTAACGGTTACTGTTGTTTGCTGTGACGTTTTAAATTTTGCGTGATAGAAACGTTACATTTTAACTATAAATTGAGTAATATCATTTTAATTAAAACATATGATTGATATTCATTGGTTTGTATTCTAAAATGTGAATTTCAACGGCATCTGTGGACTCTTATTTACTTGCTATTTACCACTTGTATGCCGTTAGCAATCTTTCCCTACTAGGTATCATTTATTCATGGTGGAGGTAAGGGGACCGGCCCTGATCTATTCCGCCAAATATATGTGAACGTAAACAAAACATTGTGCATCGGTCGAAAGTCGTCGGGTAGTCAACCTAACGCACGGCGGCTAGTGGGGGGGCACTAGCGGCTAGCAAATAGCAGGCGGCGGCGGTGGCGTCGGATGATCGCCACTTACCCGGGTATCGCGGCCGATCCAGTGGAGGTAAAAATGAATTGTGGATCACCGCACCGCTCGCCCCGCTCACTTGTCAACACGTCCCGCGATCGGCGAGTCCTCCGGAGTGGATCGCGATCATTTGACAATTCATTCACTAAGATCTACGTACTGGAAGACCTGATTGCATTGAATGAATAAATTCTTTATTGTGCATAACAAAAATACAATTTCAGAGAAAACATACAGCAAAACAACAATACTGCACAAAGGCGGACTTATCACTAAGAGTGATTTCTTCCAGTCAACCCTTGGGGTGATGAGGAAAGGCAATAGAAATATCTGTAGGTAGGTGACACACCAGAATTTGAAAAGAAAAAAAAAATTAACTCCATAAACATACATATACCATAATATATACATATTTATACATATAATTGAATATACTAATATATATGATACAATACACTAATACATATTATTATATCCACAAACCAGGGAAAAAAAACCTATAATAACTATTACCATTGATTCTAAAATCAGTACTATTAGAAGGACAATAAAATTAAATATATATATACAGTGAGAACATATTATCATCTTTACATTTCATTTAAGTAAAACTCCTTGACTTTAAGTTTGAAAGAGCTGATAGTTTGACAGGAGCGGACTGTGATGGGCAACGAGTTCCACAGACGTGCGGCATGAACAGTAAAGGAGTTAGAGAAAAAACACGTCGTATGGCGAGGAATCGCAAGGATACTGTCATTGCTAGATCGCAAAGGGAGACCGTGTGAAGAGAGGTTCATAAACCGGGAACGAAGATATTCAGGAGAGTTAGGGTTATTTAGAATTCCGTAAAGAAGAATTAGTAAATGACAGTTCCTTCGGAAACGGATGGGTAGCCATTTAAGCTCTCGACGGTACTGCGATACATGGTCATATTTACGCAGACCATATATGAAGCGAATGCAGAGATTCTGCAAACGATCCAGCTTGTCTAGGAGAACTTCAGTTAGATCCAAGTAGCAAACATCTGCGTAGTCCAAAATCGGAAAGAGGAGAGTTTGCACCAAAGTAATTTTGGTTCGGACTGGGAGGAAATTCTGCAAGCGCTTTAAGGAGTGGGCGGCGGCAAAGATTTTTCTGCTGACCTCGTTTACCTGGGGCACCCACGATAAAGTTTCGTCAATGAAAATTCCTAAATTCTTGACTGTTTTGGAGTATGGTATGACAACTCCATTGTAGATCACTGCTGGCAATGTAGATCATTTGTTTGATTCAGTGTTATTTGATTATCTTTTTGTCCCAGGTACGTTTTATTGTCAATGAATATAAGTATTTGTAAAACTTGAAAAAAAATACTATTAAATTGACATAAAGTAATTAAATAAAAGGCTTTTTTATATATCTATTTAATTTCAAATTTTAATTCACCAATGTACATTCTTCCCACCAATTTATCCTTAAATGAGATATAACTACTTAACAAATAAAAACACTGAAATAATCTAGAGCGATTATTGCAATGTTTAAAAAAGAGAGCAGAACTAAATATACAATTCATATGACACAAACACTTCAGGTGGAATCTCATTAAATTATATTTATATTAAAAAATCCTTAATTTTGAAGAAAGATGGAAAGGTTATGAGTTTATTAATAATAAACGTACGGTGAAAACCGTCGGAAATGTTATGATTTATCGTTGCCCTAGGAGCGTTGATCCTCCGACATCTAGCGGTAGCAGGTGCAGAGAGTCGGGCTCGCGCAGCTTCCCGTTCGGTACCCGAGGGAGCGGCACGTGTTGTAGCACCAGGCGTTGGTGCACGCCCGAGCCGCCGAGAGTATTGCCACTTCATCCGCTGCCTCCCCCGCAACCGACTCAGTCTCAGTAGGCAGCGCCACCGCTGCACCTCCTACAGCAAGAGCATAATGTCATTCTACCGTTACCAGGGCCGGTGGTCTTTAAATGTGCATTTTCTGCTAGAATACGGGTCACTTGCCATGTACTGAGTGGAATTGCGGCACGCAAAAATAATACAATTCCCGTCTAGGTCGTAAGAGTCGACTCTGAATCTAGTCGGTCCTCTTCCTAGGTAGAATTCTTGGGTGTGGCAGAAGAGGCACGAATGTAGAATAAATTCATTCAAAAATTTCGAAATATTTAAACGTCATTGTCAATTGAAAAATGATATAGTGACGAAAATCGAAAAGGCAGTGCTTAGATGGCTTGGACACATGGAACGAATGGGTGACGAAACAATGACAAAATAAATTTACAGAGTACCCGCGACCAAATCGATGTTATACTTCGTAAAGGTCAGGTGCGTAGCACCCGTAATCGTAGAGCATGTATGAAAATATGTATGTCGGTAGATGAAGCGAAAGAGGTGTGCTATGATCGTGCTGTATGGTGCTCTATCATCTCTGCCCACCCATCCGGGAAAGGGGCGTAAAGGTATGCATGTATGCATATATCATGCGTGACATTATGAAGTCAGCGATGTCCAGTTGTTAAAGAAACGATAGTTCATATGAGTTAGAATCAATAGTTTAGAATTATGTTAGGATAAGGAATTTTAAATTAAATCAAACGTGTAAAGTCAACCAATTAATACGACCTACTGTACGAATTCTATAATGCGTTATCCGGATTGAGATATATATGTATGTTTAAATGTGCAATGGTATTTTTGAATTTGAATTTAAATACCTTCTGGAGCAGCTACCACGAGGGCCACAGCAACCATCGCAAAGAGTACAAGCACCAAGCACTTCATTTTTGTTTTTGTGTCATAGCATGCATCCCCTTCATTTATATACTGGCGATGAACAGATAACCGATTATGCGTATCGATATCTTTATCTTCGGGAATAAACCTCGAATTTATATTCATAACTACGTATATTAAATTCTCAATTGCAACATTGTTTTGGCATAAATTATACTTTCATGCTCTTAGTAATTAAAAAAAATACTAATACCCGCATACCCATGACCCCCATGATACCCCAAACTACGGGTTTGATACCCATGGTACGCACCATGTAGAATTTGTGCAGTTAGATAAGAAACGGATAATTAATTACTTGGTCACTAATGTTCTTATCCTGCATGAACTTTGGGCACTTAGCATTCGTAAACTAAGGCTGAGATAAATAGTCGTAACCGAAACTAAGACTAACGAAAAGTAGTACTTTTTGACGTCACTTTGCATTACTTTGAGATTTCGTCCCTACAAAATGTATCAAAGTGACGTCACAAAGTACTACTTTTCGTTAGTCTTAGTTTCGGTTACGACTATTTATCGCAGCCTAAGACCATATATAAAATTATTTTACATGTTATCTTTCCATACTATACTTTACAAACACACACCGTCCCTCACACCCTCTGTCACAGACACACACACGCCCACCCTATTAGCCTTAATCACGCTCCCTGACACACACCCTTCTCTACCTATGTATATCCACACACCCACGTCTTTTACATAACATAGACCTTCGCTACCGTATACCAACTATGTACAACGAAACCTACATTTTGTTGTGCAGAAAAGTATTTTTAGAACTATTAGAACATAACTGTCCTTTGCAATTTGCAATCAACATTGCAATTTCTCATCAATATGCGCAGCTTTATTCGAGGTTTATTCCCGAAGATAAAGGTATCGATACGCATAATCGGTTATCTGTTCACCGCCTCTATAAAAATGAAGGGGCTTGATGCTAGAACACAAAAACAAAAAATGAAGTGCTTGGTGCTCGTACTCTTTGTGATGGTTGCTGTGGCCCTCGTGTTGGCTGCTTCAGAAGGTAATTAAATTCACAATCAAAATTACCATATATGCATGCAAACATACATAAATACCACAATCCGGATTACACACCATGGAATTAGTACAACAGGTCGTGTAAATTCTTAACAATATACTTTTGTAATGTGTGCGGAATTAATTTAAATATTTTTTTTAGTATCAACTGAAGTTTCAGGTATTTTTTTAGGACGTGGACATCAATGACTACTGTCACGTTCAATGCGAAATATTAACTAGTCCTGCATAACACATCTCCGACGGAATTGAGTTCGCGAGACTTCTTAAATTCGATGAAAAACACGGAGGCTTTTTATTACCGCTTTGGTCACCTTTCAGCCAATGCAATTATTATTTGATGTGTCCAAAAGTTTGTCATGATATCAGCTCAACACACGACATTCGAAATATGTGCCATACCTAGTTGCCCAACGTATACTGCACGCCTATATTGAACAGGATGTAAAACATGGACGAATTTCAGTGCCGCTTCGACTATAGTTCACTCAACTCAATAGTACCAGCCAGGTCGGGGTCAACTCGATTACCTAGTAAGTATGGAAAAGGACAGATAAGTGGAATCCGAACCTCTACCGACGATTGATTTAGTCAAATCTTACGACCGGAAAGAGAAAAATAAAGTAAGCCACCTTGTATTATTTTTACCTACAAGAACCCACACAGCACATGGCTACAGCACCATGAAATTACTAACATTCTCAATATAAATGTACATTTCATAACAACCGACACTAAAGACATACGTACATACATACACTCACATTACACATAAAATATCACATTACACACACACTTTCACCGCATACATACCGCGCACACGGTTGTGGAATGTTGCAAGTTACAAATCGTATCGTATTTTAAATAAAAAAAATAAAAAAATACATATCGTTTAGTTGTAAGACGTTAGAAAGAAGAGTTACAAACTGAAATGTTTGTAAACAATTAAACTTTGTCATTGGCTTAAAAATATTAAAATAATTATCATGTAATAATATAAGGTTAGCTGTAAGGTTTCTTATAAAATAAAAAATAAATAAAAAAAAGTAACTATAGCGTGACATTATGCCCTTCCATTAGGTGGTGCAGCGGTGGCGCCGCCGACGGAGACTGAGTCTGATACGTCGGCGGCAGCGGATGGAGTGGCAATACTCTCGGCGGCTCGGGCGTGCACCAACGCCTGGTGCTACAACACGTGCCGCTCCCTCGGGTACCGCACGGGAAGCTGCGCGAGTCCGACTCTCTGCATCTGCTATCGTTAGATGTTACCTTACCATCTTACGTTAATTATTCAAAATCTTCTAACCTTTTCACCATTTACCAAGGTTAAAAATGTAAAATAATGTAAATCATTGCGAAATACGTAATTTTTATTTAGTCCTTTCTTAATCAATTTCACTGTTTTCATCGGTTTTTGATCAAACTACTGGTTTTTTAGTTCAGCTCTCTTGTTTGTGCGTAAGCGATTATTTTCAGTATTTTAAATTATTAAATTACATTCATATAATTTAAGCATGTAGTTTTCAGAACATAGTAGGGTGGGTGAACGTAAGTGTATTTAAATAAGAATCATAGTTTGTCGTCTATTTATAATATGAAATCTATGTAAACCACTTAATAAATATTTAAATGTATGTATTTCGTAATTGGCCTTTTACTTTATTATATGCCTATAATTATGTAGGGTCCTTTTCCAAGTATCATAGGATTACAACTTTCCTGCGATAAAAATATAATCCAATAACATTGAACAGATCATATGATTTGAAATACAAATGTGTCAATATGTAATTTATACAGGATTACATACAATAAAATTAACATTGCTTCCGTACTAAAAAATGGTTTTTGTTTGAAACTATTAAAGGTCAGTCAAGTCAGTAGTTAAAAATGATCGTGTCCAAGATTAAGAAATAAATAAATATGATTTACGTCTAAATCATTAAAATATGATTGGGTGCCGAATTATAATTATGTTCTTTGTAAATTACGTACAAAAATACCATGGTTTTATTGATTATAATAAATTGTATTAATCAATTATTTATTATAATCAATAAAACCATGGTATTTACAAATAATTTTACAAAGAACATAATTATAATTAGGCACCCACTAATATTTTAATTATTTAGACGGCGAAGCTGACCCACTAGTTCTTGTCGCGGATGGCGATTTACTGGGGGGTTTAATGGGGGTTAGGGTAGTAGGGTATATATATACGTGGTGGTGGTATGCATTGACAAAATCAAGGTCAGAAATCAAAGAAATGATGTGCTTACATGGGATGTTTATTAGAACATATTATGTACAATGTACAAATTAAGGGATGTAGAATTATATGCTCTTAGAGTTATAGTTATACAGTTATACCGAACTTAGCTCCCTTTTCACATCGAGGTTTTGTTGGGTTACACTGAAAAAGTAATCAGTGAATCTAACTGTAATTTCAATAATAACAATCGCCTTGCAACGTTAAAATAGAGCCAACAAAGTAAATTCTTAAATAATAAGAAAGTAATAAGCTTTCAACATTAAATGTTACTGTATTTGTTCATTCTTTTTTAACTGTGTGCAATAACTGTTTCCCTAACTGTGTGAAATCCGATTCTAGCTTTAGTATTTTTTCCATTCTTACTTACGTCTTTTATTCAGTTAAAAGGTGCTGTCCAATCTGTTTAAATTGATGTACCCCTTGAAACTGGACAGTTGCACGCCTAAACCGTTTCAAAATCATCTGATCCGTCACAAGTGCTATTTTCACTAAGCTTAATAATACTAATACTTAATACTGTTTAGGCTCATTAATAGGTACTTACCGTAATACATTAATAGTAATGAGACATAATTTATTATAAATGACTGAATTTTAAAAGTTCTAAAACAGTTAACAGTTGCACATCATTTATTTCAGTGAACATTAAAAGAAAATACCAAAAAAAAAACTGACTTCAAAGACAAACCTGAAGTACACTAACTAATCTGTACACGTCGTTTCCAATAAAAAGAGAATTATCGAAATCTAATGGCGTTATATTGAGTTTTTCATCTATTTGTCGCGCACATTAAGACTTATAAATATCATTGTTAGAACTAAACCAAATTGAAATGACGACACGGGAAGCACCAGCTTTCAAATAAAAAAATAATCATCAAAACCGGTTCACCCAGGCGAAAGCTCTGAGGTAACAAAAATAAAAAAAACATACAGACGAATTGAGAAACTCCTCCTTTTTAACCGACATAAAAAAGGAGGAGGTTCTCAATTCGTCTGCATGTTTTTTTTTTTGCTTCTTTTTAGGTTTGTTACCTCATAACTTTCGCCTGGGTGAAGCGATTTTGATGATTATTTTTTTTATTTTAAAGCAGGTGCTTCCCATGTGGTCCTATTTTAATTTGGTTTAGTTCTGACAATGATATCCATGAGAAAATCATAAAAGTCAAATTTGTACTAAGTATGTGCGCGACAAATGGACGAATAACTCAATATAACGCCTACCGATTTCGATCATTCTTTTTTTTATTGAAAAGGACGTGTACAAATTAGTTAGTGTAATTCAGATTCACTAAAAATAAACAAATAAAAAAAAATACAAAAAAATTACCGACTTCAAAGAAAAAGCATTAAAAAGTAAATCAATAATTGCCATTTTTGCAGTTACGATTATTGTATTTTTTTGAGTCGGTATCAGCCAAGGTAGCCAAGGTTCTCTTGACTGGCGCTGCGCGTACCTGGCTGACGCCGACTCAAAAAATTACAATAATCGTAACTACAAAAATAGCAATTAATTATTTACTTTTTAGTGCTTTTTCTTTAAAGTCGGTTATTTTTTTTGTATTTTTTTTTTAATTTAAAGTCGGTTAATAACAAACATAAAAAAACATACAGACGAATTGAGAACCTCCTTCTTTTTCGAAGTCAATTAAAAATAAACCGACTGATAATAGCATAAAATTGTACCTGGAAACTAGGTTCTATGTCAGAAACTTCTTTATATTGCACAGATTCATTGAGATGGATGAAATATTACGGTCTATTTTCATTGTCACTTCGACCAAATTTCATTCAGTGCTATAGTGCCAACCTAGGCGACAATTACCCTACAGACTAAGAGCACCTGCAATTTTATGTGGAATACGAACCACGGCCAGTCTTGACGTTCCATAATCGGTGCCCCTATCACAGTCTGTGAAGCAGTCCCTGTGTGAGACAGGTAACCCTGAAATGGTGAAGCCAAAAATATATAACAACCATAACTGCTTGGAGCACTCACTGTAGAAACAGGCTGTATAACAAAAAAAGATCTTTGTGTAGTTGCAGTATTCATATTTTTAATTTTTTAAGTTAACCGCGGCAAATGGCGTACGCCAGGACCTCTAAGGGTACCCGGCGACGCCTCTTAAGGGGGCTGCGAAAACCATGCCAGCCGGCCAGGTGCTTCTTCACACCACGTTTGAGGGATCCCAGATTTTATACTTTGGGGGACATAACTCGGCAGGGAGTGCATTCCATAGTTTACCGACCCCATAGATAAAGAACCCACAGGATCAGTTAGTTTTGATATTTGGAATGTTGACAGTGAACGGGAGCATTTCCTGCCTGCTGTGCGATGGTAGATAAGAAATTGTTTCCGGACACATCTAGGTCGTAGATATATTCAATAAACCAAGCTATATGAAAGTATCCTAGAAGTGTGAGATGTTATTACTAACTCATACAAAATATAACGTCTATCGTCTGTCTTTTTGACCATTTTGAATTTCAGGCGTATAATGTACAATGAAAATGATTTGGCAAATATTACCAGGTTCTACTTCCTCACACAAAAGAAGCCAAATGGAAGGACCCCAGATTATACTTTGGGGTTAATGCCTCATTCCACAGTCTACCAACCCTATGCATAAATAAAATCTAAAGGATCTTTGGTTCCTATTGGAAGAATGTGATCAGGGAATAGGTGAATTGTCTGCATGTTGTGATGATTTTTTATGTAGCTTATACCAAACTGACCGTCATGATATTAGCTAACACACCACATGGGAACTAGGTGCCATGCCAAGATCTTCCTTATATTACTTGGCTATATTGAAATGGATGGAAAAAATGTTCATTGCCGCTGCGAGAATCGTTCTTTCAACTTAATAAGTAAGGAAGTCGATCTACAGTTTTACGTGGAATCTGATCCACGGCCAGAATCAAAGAGCGAAAACGGTCCCCCATCTAAAATTCAAACGCGTTCGGAGTTGCTTCATCTACCGTATTAAACCATAATACATCACACCACTAGGCTACCGAGGGTATGGATGATACAACCGATGATGTTATGCATGCGCAAATTACTTTTTAAGTATTTATTTTTTTTGTAAATTAATAGATGCGTAGGAGCAGATACGCATCCATATTTATTCTAATGATCTATTTCTGTGGAAGGAAAAATGGTGTCTGATAAACCTTTATCGAGTGGAAAGAGTGCGCAGAAAAGACTCACGCCTTCATACTTGCACCATATATCGACCAGTACAAAATATCTTCATTTTTTACGTGGAGCTTATTTCTGTATTTATATATGAATTTGTAAACATTATGTGAATAATATGAATTTATGGGATAAGCAAAAGAAATCAATTACAATACTCTTAAATAATCAAGTAATGTTTCGTTAATTTGAGAACATTTCTGTAATTTATATATATTTATAATTTAAAGTAATATTTTATCCATTCAATTTGGTCAGCTATCACCTACCCACCTGGAAAGTAACCCAATCAAATTATAGGAAAATAATGAAGAAAAAATATTGTATTCTTTTTTATTGCTACTTTAATACATACATGCACATCCTAGTACATTGTAAGCAAGATATAATAATTTATGAATTTCTAGTTAACTATAATATCTATCTTAATCCTTCAATAATCTAGACAATTAAAAAAACTGAAATTAGAACTGATATTCAAAAAACTGTACAAAATTTTAATTAACGTTTAATATGACCAAATCATTTTAAATAGTGAAGTGCAATAAAAATAAATGAGTAATAATAATTTGTTATTTCTTTCCAGAAGTATTTCTTTTTACTTTAGGTAAAAGGTAAAAAAAGGGTGATGAATACTAAACGTAAAGTCACAGCCATTGGAAATGTTGAGAATTCTAGTTGCTCTGATTCTCCGACATTTAGCGGTAGCAGATGCAGAGAGTCGGGCTCGCGCAGCTTCCCGTGCGGTACCCGAGGGAGCGGCACGTGTTGTAGCACCAGGCGTTGGTGCAGGCCCGAGCCGCCGAGAGTATTGCCACTCCATTCTCTGCAGCCGCATCCGAATCAGTCTCAGTTGGCCACCCCGCCGCTACATCGCCTGAAGGAATAGTCATATGTCACGCTACTGTTACCAGAGCTAAGGTCTGAAACGCTGTCTTGAAACTCAGAATTTGCACCGCTCCGTACTAACTATATAAGGAATCTTCTGTCATGACACTTAGTTCCATTTATGTAGTTCCATATAATCTCGTTAATGTAATCTATAGTCGAACAAGCAATATAAAATTGACCGTGTTTTTCATCTTATTGAATGTAGCCGTATTCATTATATTTCATTGTATTTTTTTAAATTAATTTAAATGATTCATCATGGTGAGCAAAAGAACAAATAATGTTTTCAGAAATAATCATTATGCACACGTGACATACTTTTTATTTCACTTATTAAGAACTACTGTACGAGTACTATTTATATGGTGTGTAATCCGGATTGAGACATGTACATTTCCTAGAAGTTTTTTATGTTTTAATATCAATGATGTTTTTTATATTATTATTTAAATACCTTCTGGAGCAGCCATCACGAAGGCCACAGCAACTATCGCAAAGAGCACAAGCACCAAGAACTTCATTTTTGTTTTTGTGTCTTAGCATACACCGCTTTCATATTTATACAGACGAGGAACAGATAACCAAAATTACTTATCAAGACCTTAATCTTCGGGAATATACCGTAAACATAACTACGCATATGGATTATGTGTACATATGTGTATGGATTCTTTTAAAATTGCTTTCTTTAGTGTGGACTGCGCAACCACTGGTTGAAGATATATAACACCTACTAGCTGCGGTACCCAGCTCCGCTCGGGTCCAAGTCGTTTCGGACTGATGTTGAGCTGAATTATTTCCTAGATAAAAAGTAGCCCAAAGGGCAGGTCGAAAAGGCTAGTCAATAACGATATAATTTATCTGCGACTTTTAAATCATAACGGGTGGAGCCGATATGGCTTAATTAAATAAGAAATATTCTAACATTCCCATTTATAATACATAGGGCGCACTATAAGTTTTCGGAGCTGGCCACTTGGCTAAACAATATTGATAAAGTAATTAAGTCATTAGGAATTATAACTCAAAGGGTCCAGTGCACGAAAGGGCAAACAATCAAAATCATCGTCAACTTAAACACGTCACTTTATATGGACAATATGGAAGGAACTCTATGCGGTTCACTAAAAGTGACGTGTTTGAACATTGTTTAACTCATCCCTCTCTTCTGAACAACTAAATTCAAAAGTGGTTCTGTTTAGTGATGGAAATCTAATCAATTTTAACTTTGCCGCCAGATGGCATCGCAATCAACGTCAGCGTATGATTAAACACGTCACTTTGTATGGACAGTATTGAAGGAACTCTATGCGGTTCGCTAAAAGTGACGTGTTTGAACATTGATTAACACAGCCGTAAATGACCGACTCGGGAACAAAATTTCTCGCACTGACTACCATGACTTAAAATTGTTCCGTAGGAAAATGGTTTTGCCATTAAACTATTACGTAAAAAAAAACATAAAAATTATATACGAGATATAAAAAACAGAAAAACAAATTGAGTTTTCAGGATTCGAAACTGAATCCTCCCTCGAACAAAACATATTTGAAACAGTCGATTTTACGCGCTACGCCTAGTGGCTTCTACTTTTATCGCGAAAATTGTTAATCCTTTCTATTTTAGAGATATTTGTAGAGCGGAGCAAAATGACGCCGCACGTAGCGCCGTCATGCGCCACGGGATGGTATTAATTTTGTTTGAGAGTAATTTCATTGATATTGCTCAGCCTTAGGCAGCAAACAGACATCAGCCAGTGGATTTTATAGAAGTGAATATATCTCGCCGTTCGAAGATGCATCTATACAGCTTGCTCCTTTATGTTTACGTTGGATGCAGTGACTTACGACCCAGATGTTTCCGGCAACATTGAACAAATGCTAGTTGCAGTGATTTAATATTGATCATGTGTTCTACCGCATGTTTTATAAAAAGCTTTAAGCAGCTCTGATCTGATATAATTCTGGTATATCCACAGAATAGTATTTGTTTGTGCATTGCCTTTTAAACCCTACATCCATTTTTTTATTTATCAGGCGGTATGGTTAATTCCGCGTTAGTTTGTACCATCGTAAATAATGATATTTGGTAGAAGTGGCAAAGATGATCTTCCGTATTATCCATCCCGCTAAATTTAGTCGTGCAATGTAAACAAATTCCTGCCATATAACCACCCAAGCAGTGTGTTGTGCTATAATCAGGTCATCAATCCAACGCACCAAAAACATCAATGTGAAAAAAAGGGTCTAAGTTCGCTATAAAGAACAAAAAGTAGGTTTGTTAGCTTAACCGAAACAATCATGGAAATATAAGTGGGTGCCAAGTTTTGATGTTTAATTGCAAATTGTTTATTGTTTATTGTTTATTCATCATCCACAGGCAGCACACTGCACTCGGATTTGTCATATTTTATCATTAGCCAGTTCAGCGTTCACGGCGAAGAACAACTGGCAAGAAACTTCGCTGATTTTTTTCAACGTCCACTTAGTCTAAGTTTCCAAATTTGTTTACCACTGCTTACAGAAATACGGGTTATTTGTACCCGTTTATGTCAATACATTAAATTAATATTAATTCACAAAAATCTACCATTCACGCCGTATGCAACAGTTCATGACAAATATCGGTTTATTCTGCAAAGTCATGTCCGTCATCTAACATGTTGCCAATTGGAGCAGGCCAGTCCCCACAAGCAGCACCCGTTCACGAGCATCACGCCGGGTCCAGCCATCGCCTCTCTAAACCATATTTTAGGGGAAGAGGTGACCCGAACCAAGCGTCACCACTAGCAAGGACCCTGAAGCGATGCTCTGCTCCAGTGGCAACAAGAAGAAAAAATAAAAATTGTTTTACATGTCCACAGTGACTTGATCACATAGTAACATAACATAAAATCACATACATACATTGATGTATTGTTGATAATCATTAAATATATATTTACTTACTACTAAATCTTGGTCTCGGCCATTTTAACTCCTCATTTCAGTACGCCTCAATTGGTCTAGCCAAGTCCAAGATTGAATAGTAAGGAAACGATTTTAATTTGTCTATAATATGGCATACAATTACATGTTTTTTCGTTGTTTTATTTAATTGTTTTTAATTTAATAAAACCCGCCACCTAATTAGATTTAAATCATTTAATATTGCACACATAAAATTGTATTCATAAAAAAAACGTATACCGTAGGCACTTGATACATTATTATGTACTTTATATATAATATATTACCATTCATCCAAACCAAAAGTATTATAAGCAACCATATTATCATTTATGGAGAAACCAGATTAATATTAATCGAAATTTTGCGCAGTTTTGTTTGAGGTTCATTCCCGAAGATAATCGTTTTGATAACATAGTCGGTTATCTGTTCATCGCAAGTATATAAATGAAGGGAATGTATAACAATACAAAAACAAAAATGAAGTGCTTGGTGCTTGTACTCTTTGCAATAGTTGCTGTGGCCTTCGTGGTGGCTGCTCCAGAAGGTATTTTAAATTAATTAATTGAGTAAACAGTTTTTATTCCTATTTATATACAGGATTCTAGAATAACGATTGATTGAGAGCATCAAATGAAGTATCAGCAATTTTTACATGTTTTTTTTAACTTGCAATGTATAAATATATACAATGCAAATATATATATATATTTATTAGATTGTATGTTTATGTCAAATCTTGCAGGCTGAATTAGAACCACTTCCTCTTATCCTAAGGAGTTGATTTTGTGCTTCGTAAGCAAGGCCTGGATCGACATCGAAAATTAGCGCTAGACAAAGGAACTTTCAACGGTTAACAGCATAGACACGAAATGTCGGATACGTATTTAATTATGAAAGCTCGTTTTAGGTTACACCGTGACAAAACGAATGCCCTCATAGACTAGGAGGTCGCGACAAAAATGGTAACGATAACGTAAATGGCTTAAACTTGTTTCACAGGATAAAGACTAACCCTCTGAAGCTAAATGTGTCAGTCTGCCTGTTTCGTAGATAAGACACCTGAAAAAGTAGTTCTTGTGACAAAAAATAAATCTTGGCTGCAAATAACAAAGCGTGAAAGAATCAGTACATACTTGCTTAACAATAACAAAACTGAAAAAATCTTTGGTTGAATTTCGTAGTTGTAGGCGATTTAGTTTACAGATATAATTTTAGGGATATTTAAGTATTTAATTAAAAACCGGCTGGTTATTGTTATATAATTAATAGGTATCAATATTCAATTATTCATATATCAAGCACCAGAGGGTTGGTATCTAACATGTGAACCCAGATTCAGCCATTTACCTTATCGTGACCAAAAATGTCGTGACCTCCCGTAATATCAGGGTTGGATTCCGTGAGCCGAAGAAACCGTTTAAATATGAACAGCACAGGCACGATATATTGTACATATGTATATACATGTCTATTTGACAATTTTAGCCATTTCTATTGTTTAGAAACTTGTCTAGCGAAAACTAAAGAATACATTAATATGAAAAAAAAACATTTTCAAAACAAACTTTTATTGATATGATCTAAAAAGGAGAAAATTAACTTTAAGTTCATTCACTTTTAACAATTTATGATTATGATACAAAAAGCTTGTCGCGAGATTTACTTGTTCCATGTGCATAGAGATGCACGTTTCAAGACCACTGGCATTGATGACGTAGCATTACATTATGCTCTTCCTTTAGGCGGTGCAGCGGTGGCGCCGCCAACTGGGACTGAGACAGATCCGGCTGCAGCGGATGAAGTGGCAATACCCTCGGCGGCTCGGGCGTGCACCAACGCCTGGTGCTACAACACGTGCCGCTCCCTCGGATACCGCACGGGAAGCTGCGCGAGTCCGACTCTCTGCATCTGCTATCGTTAGATGTTACCTTACCATCTTACGTTAATTATTCAAAATCTTCTAACCTTTTCACCATTTACCAAAGTTAAAAATGTAAAATAATGTAAATCATTGCGAAATACGTAATTTTTATTTAGTCCTTTCTTAATCAATTTCACTGTTTTCATCGGTTTTTGATCAAACTACTGGTTTTTTAGTTCAGCTCTCTTGTTTGTGCGTAAGCGATTATTTTCAGTATTTTAAATTATTAAATTACATTCATATAATTTAAGCATGTAGTTTTCAGAACATAGTAGGGTGGGTGAACGTAAGTTTATTTAAATAAGAATCATAGTTTGTCGTCTATTTATAATATGAAATCTATGTAAACCACTTAATAAATATTTAAATGTATGTATTTCGTAATTGGCCTTTTACTTTATTATATGCCTATAATTATGTAGGGTCCTTTTCCAAGTATCATAGGATTACAACTTTCCTGCGATAAAAATATAATCCAATAACATTGAACAGATCATATGATTTGAAATACAAATGTGTCAATATGTAATTTATACAGGATTACATACAATAAAATTAACATTGCTTCCGTACTAAAAAATGGTTTTTGTTTGAAACTATTAAAGGTCAGTCAAGTCAGTAGTTAAAAATGATCGTGTCCAAGATTAAGAAATAAATAAATATGATTTACGTCTAAATCATTAAAATATGATTGGGTGCCGAATTATAATTATGTTCTTTGTAAATTACGTACAAAAATACCATGGTTTTATTGATTATAATAAATTGTATTAATCAATTATTTATTATAATCAATAAAACCATGGTATTTACAAATAATTTTACAAAGAACATAATTATAATTAGGCACCCACTAATATTTTAATTATTTAGACGGCGAAGCTGACCCACTAGTTCTTGTCGCGGATGGCGATTTACTGGGGGGTTTAGTGGGGGTTAGGGTAGTAGGGTATATATATACGTGGTGGTGGTATGCATTGACAAAATCAAGGTCAGAAATCACAGAAATGATGTGCTAACATGGGATGTTTATTAGAACATATTATGTACAATGTGCAAATTAAGGGATGTAGAATTATATGCTCTTAGAGTTATAGTTATACAGTTATACCGAACTTAGCTCCCTTTTCACATCTAGGTTTTGTTGGGTTACACTGAAAAAGTAATCAGTGAATCTAACTGTAATTTCAATAATAACAATCGCCTTGCAACGTTAAAATAGAGCCAACAAAGTAAATTCTTAAATAATAAGAAAGTAATAAGCTTTCAACATTAAATGTTACTGTATTTGTTCATTCTTTTTTAACTGTGTGCAATAACTGTTTCCCTAACTGTGTGAAATCCGATTCTAGCTTTAGTATTTTTTCCATTCTTACTTACGTCTTTTATTCAGTTAAAAGGTGCTGTCCAATCTGTTTAAATTGATGTACCCCTTGAAACTGGACAGTTGCACGCCTAAACCGTTTCAAAATCATCTGATCCGTCACAAGTGCTATTTTCACTAAGCTTAATAATACTAATACTTAATACTGTTTAGGCTCATTAATAGGTACTTACCGTAATACATTAATAGTAATGAGACATAATTTATTATAAATGACTGAATTTTAAAAGTTCTAAAACAGTTAACAGTTGCACATCATTTATTTCAGTGAACATTAAAAGAAAATACCAAAAAAAAAACTGACTTCAAAGACAAACCTGAAGTCCACTAACTAATCTGTACACGTCGTTTCCAATAAAAAGAGAATTATCGAAATCTAATGGCGTTATATTGAGTTTTTCATCTATTTGTCGCGCACATTAAGACTTATAAATATCATTGTTAGAACTAAACCAAATTGAAATGACGACACGGGAAGCACCAGCTTTCAAATAAAAAAATAATCATCAAAACCGGTTCACCCAGGCGAAAGCTCTGAGGTAACAAAAATAAAAAAAACATACAGACGAATTGAGAAACTCCTCCTTTTTAACCGACATAAAAAAGGAGGAGGTTCTCAATTCGTCTGCATGTTTTTTTTTTTGCTTCTTTTTAGGTTTGTTACCTCATAACTTTCGCCTGGGTGAAGCGATTTTGATGATTATTTTTTTTATTTTAAAGCAGGTGCTTCCCATGTGGTCCTATTTTAATTTGGTTTAGTTCTGACAATGATATCCATGAGAAAATCATAAAAGTCAAATTTGTACTAAGTATGTGCGCGACAAATGGACGAATAACTCAATATAACGCCTACCGATTTCGATCATTCTTTTTTTTATTGAAAAGGACGTGTACAAATTAGTTAGTGTAATTCAGATTCACTAAAAATAAACAAATAAAAAAAAATACAAAAAAATTACCGACTTCAAAGAAAAAGCATTAAAAAGTAAATCAATAATTGCCATTTTTGCAGTTACGATTATTGTATTTTTTTGAGTCGGTATCAGCCAAGGTAGCCAAGGTTCTCTTGACTGGCGCTGCGCGTACCTGGCTGACGCCGACTCAAAAAATTACAATAATCGTAACTACAAAAATAGCAATTAATTATTTACTTTTTAGTGCTTTTTCTTTAAAGTCGGTTATTTTTTTTGTATTTTTTTTTAATTTAAAGTCGGTTAATAACAAACATAAAAAAACATACAGACGAATTGAGAACCTCCTTCTTTTTCGAAGTCAATTAAAAATAAACCGACTGATAATAGCATAAAATTGTGCCTGGAAACTAGGTTCTATGTCAGAAACTTCTTTATATTGCACAGATTCATTGAGATGGATGAAATATTACGGTCTATTTTCATTGTCACTTCGACCAAATTTCATTCAGTGCTATAGTGTCAACCTAGGCGACAATTACCCTACAGACTAAGAGCACCTGCAATTTTATGTGGAATACGAACCACGGCCAGTCTTGACGTTCCATAATCGGTGCCCCTATCACAGTCTGTGAAGCAGTCCCTGTGTGAGACAGGTAACCCTGAAATGGTGAAGCCAAAAATATATAACAACCATAACTGCTTGGAGCACTCACTGTAGAAACAGGCTGTATAACAAAAAAAGATCTTTGTGTAGTTGCAGTATTCATATTTTTTATTTTTTAAGTTAACCGCGGCAAATGGCGTACGCCAGGACCTCTAAGGGTACCCGGCGACGCCTCTTAAGGGGGCTGCGAAAACCATGCCAGCCGGCCAGGTGCTTCTTCACACCACGTTTGAGGGATCCCAGATTTTATACTTTGGGGGACATAACTCGGCAGGGAGTGCATTCCATAGTTTACCGACCCCATAGATAAAGAACCCACAGGATCAGTTAGTTTTGATATTTGGAATGTTGACAGTGAACGGGAGCATTTCCTGCCTGTTGTGCGATGGTAGATAAGAAATTGTTTCCGGACACATCTAGGTCGTAGATATATTCAATAAACCAAGCTATATGAAAGTATCCTAGAAGTGTGAGATGTTATTACTAACTCATACAAAATATAACGTCTATCGTCTGTCTTTTTGACCATTTTGAATTTCAGGCGTATAATGTACAATGAAAATGATTTGGCAAATATTACCAGGTTCTACTTCCTCACACAAAAGAAGCCAAATGGAAGGACCCCAGATTATACTTTGGGGTTAATGCCTCATTCCACAGTCTACCAACCCTATGCATAAATAAAATCTAAAGGATCTTTGGTTCCTATTGGAAGAATGTGATCAGGGAATAGGTGAATTGTCTGCATGTTGTGATGATTTTTTATGTAGCTTATACCAAACTGACCGTCATGATATTAGCTAACACACCACATGGGAACTAGGTGCCATGCCAAGATCTTCCTTATATTACTTGGCTATATTGAAATGGATGGAAAAAATGTTCATTGCCGCTGCGAGAATCGTTCTTTCAACTTAATAAGTAAGGAAGTCGATCTACAGTTTTACGTGGAATCTGATCCACGGCCAGAATCAAAGAGCGAAAACGGTCCCCCATCTAAAATTCAAACGCGTTCGGAGTTGCTTCATCTACCGTATTAAACCATAATACATCACACCACTAGGCTACCGAGGGTATGGATGATACAACCGATGATGTTATGCATGCGCAAATTACTTTTTAAGTATTTTTTTTTTTTTGTAAATTAATAGATGCGTAGGAGCAGATACGCATCCATATTTATTCTAATGATCTATTTCTGTGGAAGGAAAAATGGTGTCTGATAAACCTTTATCGAGTGGAAAGAGTGCGCAGAAAAGACTCACGCCTTCATACTTGCACCATATATCGACCAGTACAAAATATCTTCATTTTTTACGTGGAGCTTATTTCTGTATTTATATATGAATTTGTAAACATTATGTGAATAATATGAATTTATGGGATAAGCAAAAGAAATCAATTACAATACTCTTAAATAATCAAGTAATGTTTCGTTAATTTGAGAACATTTCTGTAATTTATATATATTTATAATTTAAAGTAATATTTTATCCATTCAATTTGGTCAGCTATCACCTACCCACCTGGAAAGTAACCCAATCAAATTATAGGAAAATAATGAAGAAAAAATATTGTATTCTTTTTTATTGCTACTTTAATACATACATGCACATCCTAGTACATTGTAAGCAAGATATAATAATTTATGAATTTCTAGTTAACTATAATATCTATCTTAATCCTTCAATAATCTAGACAATTAAAAAAACTGAAATTAGAACTGATATTCAAAAAACTGTACAAAATTTTAATTAACGTTTAATATGACCAAATCATTTTAAATAGTGAAGTGCAATAAAAATAAATGAGTAATAATAATTTGTTATTTCTTTCCAGAAGTATTTCTTTTTACTTTAGGTAAAAGGTAAAAAAAGGGTGATGAATACTAAACGTAAAGTCACAGCCATTGGAAATGTTGAGAATTCTAGTTGCTCTGATTCTCCGACATTTAGCGGTAGCAGATGCAGAGAGTCGGGCTCGCGCAGCTTCCCGTGCGGTACCCGAGGGAGCGGCACGTGTTGTAGCACCAGGCGTTGGTGCAGGCCCGAGCCGCCGAGAGTATTGCCACTCCATTCTCTGCAGCCGCATCCGAATCAGTCTCAGTTGGCCACCCCGCCGCTACATCGCCTGAAGGAATAGTCATATGTCACGCTACTGTTACCAGAGCTAAGGTCTGAAACGCTGTCTTGAAACTCAGAATTTGCACCGCTCCGTACTAACTATATAAGGAATCTTCTGTCATGACACTTAGTTCCATTTATGTAGTTCCATATAATCTCGTTAATGTAATCTATAGTCGAACAAGCAATATAAAATTGACCGTGTTTTTCATCTTATTGAATGTAGCCGTATTCATTATATTTCATTGTATTTTTTTAAATTAATTTAAATGATTCATCATGGTGAGCAAAAGAACAAATAATGTTTTCAGAAATAATCATTATGCACACGTGACATACTTTTTATTTCACTTATTAAGAACTACTGTACGAGTACTATTTATATGGTGTGTAATCCGGATTGAGACATGTACATTTCCTAGAAGTTTTTTATGTTTTAATATCAATGATGTTTTTTATATTATTATTTAAATACCTTCTGGAGCAGCCATCACGAAGGCCACAGCAACTATCGCAAAGAGCACAAGCACCAAGAACTTCATTTTTGTTTTTGTGTCTTAGCATACACCGCTTTCATATTTATACAGACGAGGAACAGATAACCAAAATTACTTATCAAGACCTTAATCTTCGGGAATATACCGTAAACATAACTACGCATATGGATTATGTGTACATATGTGTATGGATTCTTTTAAAATTGCTTTCTTTAGTGTGGACTGCGCAACCACTGGTTGAAGATATATAACACCTACTAGCTGCGGTACCCAGCTCCGCTCGGGTCCAAGTCGTTTCGGACTGATGTTGAGCTGAATTATTTCCTAGATAAAAAGTAGCCCAAAGGGCAGGTCGAAAAGGCTAGTCAATAACGATATAATTTATCTGCGACTTTTAAATCATAACGGGTGGAGCCGATATGGCTTAATTAAATAAGAAATATTCTAACATTCCCATTTATAATACATAGGGCGCACTATAAGTTTTCGGAGCTGGCCACTTGGCTAAACAATATTGATAAAGTAATTAAGTCATTAGGAATTATAACTCAAAGGGTCCAGTGCACGAAAGGGCAAACAATCAAAATCATCGTCAACTTAAACACGTCACTTTATATGGACAATATGGAAGGAACTCTATGCGGTTCACTAAAAGTGACGTGTTTGAACATTGTTTAACTCATCCCTCTCTTCTGAACAACTAAATTCAAAAGTGGTTCTGTTTAGTGATGGAAATCTAATCAATTTTAACTTTGCCGCCAGATGGCATCGCAATCAACGTCAGCGTATGATTAAACACGTCACTTTGTATGGACAGTATTGAAGGAACTCTATGCGGTTCGCTAAAAGTGACGTGTTTGAACATTGATTAACACAGCCGTAAATGACCGACTCGGGAACAAAATTTCTCGCACTGACTACCATGACTTAAAATTGTTCCGTAGGAAAATGGTTTTGCCATTAAACTATTACGTAAAAAAAAACATAAAAATTATATACGAGATATAAAAAACAGAAAAACAAATTGAGTTTTCAGGATTCGAAACTGAATCCTCCCTCGAACAAAACATATTTGAAACAGTCGATTTTACGCGCTACGCCTAGTGGCTTCTACTTTTATCGCGAAAATTGTTAATCCTTTCTATTTTAGAGATATTTGTAGAGCGGAGCAAAATGACGCCGCACGTAGCGCCGTCATGCGCCACGGGATGGTATTAATTTTGTTTGAGAGTAATTTCATTGATATTGCTCAGCCTTAGGCAGCAAACAGACATCAGCCAGTGGATTTTATAGAAGTGAATATATCTCGCCGTTCGAAGATGCATCTATACAGCTTGCTCCTTTATGTTTACGTTGGATGCAGTGACTTACGACCCAGATGTTTCCGGCAACATTGAACAAATGCTAGTTGCAGTGATTTAATATTGATCATGTGTTCTACCGCATGTTTTATAAAAAGCTTTAAGCAGCTCTGATCTGATATAATTCTGGTATATCCACAGAATAGTATTTGTTTGTGCATTGCCTTTTAAACCCTACATCCATTTTTTTATTTATCAGGCGGTATGGTTAATTCCGCGTTAGTTTGTACCATCGTAAATAATGATATTTGGTAGAAGTGGCAAAGATGATCTTCCGTATTATCCATCCCGCTAAATTTAGTCGTGCAATGTAAACAAATTCCTGCCATATAACCACCCAAGCAGTGTGTTGTGCTATAATCAGGTCATCAATCCAACGCACCAAAAACATCAATGTGAAAAAAAGGGTCTAAGTTCGCTATAAAGAACAAAAAGTAGGTTTGTTAGCTTAACCGAAACAATCATGGAAATATAAGTGGGTGCCAAGTTTTGATGTTTAATTGCAAATTGTTTATTGTTTATTGTTTATTCATCATCCACAGGCAGCACACTGCACTCGGATTTGTCATATTTTATCATTAGCCAGTTCAGCGTTCACGGCGAAGAACAACTGGCAAGAAACTTCGCTGATTTTTTTCAACGTCCACTTAGTCTAAGTTTCCAAATTTGTTTACCACTGCTTACAGAAATACGGGTTATTTGTACCCGTTTATGTCAATACATTAAATTAATATTAATTCACAAAAATCTACCATTCACGCCGTATGCAACAGTTCATGACAAATATCGGTTTATTCTGCAAAGTCATGTCCGTCATCTAACATGTTGCCAATTGGAGCAGGCCAGTCCCCACAAGCAGCACCCGTTCACGAGCATCACGCCGGGTCCAGCCATCGCCTCTCTAAACCATATTTTAGGGGAAGAGGTGACCCGAACCAAGCGTCACCACTAGCAAGGACCCTGAAGCGATGCTCTGCTCCAGTGGCAACAAGAAGAAAAAATAAAAATTGTTTTACATGTCCACAGTGACTTGATCACATAGTAACATAACATAAAATCACATACATACATTGATGTATTGTTGATAATCATTAAATATATATTTACTTACTACTAAATCTTGGTCTCGGCCATTTTAACTCCTCATTTCAGTACGCCTCAATTGGTCTAGCCAAGTCCAAGATTGAATAGTAAGGAAACGATTTTAATTTGTCTATAATATGGCATACAATTACATGTTTTTTCGTTGTTTTATTTAATTGTTTTTAATTTAATAAAACCCGCCACCTAATTAGATTTAAATCATTTAATATTGCACACATAAAATTGTATTCATAAAAAAAACGTATACCGTAGGCACTTGATACATTATTATGTACTTTATATATAATATATTACCATTCATCCAAACCAAAAGTATTATAAGCAACCATATTATCATTTATGGAGAAACCAGATTAATATTAATCGAAATTTTGCGCAGTTTTGTTTGAGGTTCATTCCCGAAGATAATCGTTTTGATAACATAGTCGGTTATCTGTTCATCGCAAGTATATAAATGAAGGGAATGTATAACAATACAAAAACAAAAATGAAGTGCTTGGTGCTTGTACTCTTTGCAATAGTTGCTGTGGCCTTCGTGGTGGCTGCTCCAGAAGGTATTTTAAATTAATTAATTGAGTAAACAGTTTTTATTCCTATTTATATACAGGATTCTAGAATAACGATTGATTGAGAGCATCAAATGAAGTATCAGCAATTTTTACATGTTTTTTTTAACTTGCAATGTATAAATATATACAATGCAAATATATATATATATTTATTAGATTGTATGTTTATGTCAAATCTTGCAGGCTGAATTAGAACCACTTCCTCTTATCCTAAGGAGTTGATTTTGTGCGTCGTAAGCAAGGCCTGGATCGACATCGAAAATTAGCGCTAGACAAAGGAACTTTCAACGGTTAACAGCATAGACACGAAATGTCGGATACGTATTTAATTATGAAAGCTCGTTTTAGGTTACACCGTGACAAAACGAATGCCCTCATAGACTAGGAGGTCGCGACAAAAATGGTAACGATAACGTAAATGGCTTAAACTTGTTTCACAGGATAAAGACTAACCCTCTGAAGCTAAATGTGTCAGTCTGCCTGTTTCGTAGATAAGACACCTGAAAAAGTAGTTCTTGTGACAAAAAATAAATCTTGGCTGCAAATAACAAAGCGTGAAAGAATCAGTACATACTTGCTTAACAATAACAAAACTGAAAAAATCTTTGGTTGAATTTCGTAGTTGTAGGCGATTTAGTTTACAGATATAATTTTAGGGATATTTAAGTATTTAATTAAAAACCGGCTGGTTATTGTTATATAATTAATAGGTATCAATATTCAATTATTAATATATCAAGCACCAGAGGGTTGGTATCTAACATGTGAACCCAGATTCAGCCATTTACCTTATCGTGACCAAAAATGTCGTGACCTCCCGTAATATCAGGGTTGGATTCCGTGAGCCGAAGAAACCGTTTAAATATGAACAGCACAGGCACGATATATTGTACATATGTATATACATGTCTATTTGACAATTTTAGCCATTTCTATTGTTTAGAAACTTGTCTAGCGAAAACTAAAGAATACATTAATATGAAAAAAAAAACATTTTCAAAACAAGCTTTTATTGATATGATCTAAAAAGGAGAAAATTAACTTTAAGTTCATTCACTTTTAACAATTTATGATTATGATACAAAAGCTTGTCGCGAGATTTACTTGTTCCATGTGCATAGAGATGCACGTTTCAAGACCACTGGCATTGATGACGTAGCATTACATTATGCTCTTCCTTTAGGCGGTGCAGCGGTGGCGCCGCCAACTGGGACTGAGACAGATCCGGCTGCAGCGGATGAAGTGGCAATACCCTCGGCGGCTCGGGCGTGCACCAACGCCTGGTGCTACAACACGTGCCGCTCCCTCGGATACCGCACGGGAAGCTGCGCGAGCCCGACTCTCTGCATCTGCTACCGCTAGATGTTACGTTACCACCTTACGTTTATTAATAACAAACTTATAATGTTTCTACATTTTACGAAAACAATGCAGGGAAAATAATATTCATGGATTTTTTCTTTTATATTTTTTTTATTTAACTTCACTGTTTTGATCTAATGTTTATTAGTTATGCTCTCTTTTTGTACACAAGCTGTGATTTTATCATTAAGACATACATAAATTTAGAAGCCTTTCATTTTATAAATTTTCCTCAAAAATAGGGTTATTTTCCAAATTTTATAAGAGGCTACAATTTTCTAGTTTGAATTATTTGAGGGACATTTAAATTAATATTTGTGTCCAAGTTTTACGAGTAAGAAAATATTTATTTGAATATTGGAAACAATAAAACCATGATATTTTTGTACATGATTTTCAATAAATTAATTAAAAGTTGGCAAAATATTTCAATTACTTTGTTGGTGAAGCTGACAAACTTTTTCTTCCTACTAAACTATAATAGACCCTTTTCACTTTGAAGTTTTGGTCAGTTACATTAAAAACCAGCCAAGTTCGAGTCGGACTCGCACACAAATGGTTTAGTACCATCACGGCATCGTGCAAGATTTAACCCATAAAAATCAAGATTTTCATGTGGGGTTCCCTTTAATTTCTATTATTTTTTACACGACTGCGCAAGAAGGAGGGTTACGTTTTTCAAGTGTATGTATGTATGTATACTTCTTTGACACGCTCTCCAGCCTAAACGGCTTGATGAATTTTAGCTTGAGAGGTTGTTAGATTTGTCTTAATTGTGAGAGTGACAATGGGTACACCAAATTATGAAAAAAATCTTGGCTGATTTTTGGCGCCAAATTATGTCTTCTTTTTTTTTCCTTAAAACCTATCGAGTGCGGTATCAAAATGAAGAATTTTCTAAATGGTTTACAAAAAGGTGTGCAACTTAGATGTTTTAAATTCCAAAAATCATCAAAATATTCAGCGTTAAAAAATAATTCAAAAGTTTTTTGTTTCCGCAAGCGCGCTTGTCGCACCAACTCAGGTCGTATACCCCTGTTTTCACTACCTCCAGCTACCTGAAACTTTTCGTTTCTTTTCTTTTCGTTTGGTTTCGGTTACATTGCATGTTTATATCGGGTAACGGAAAGATAACTTTGGGATGTTTGTAACTGGAAGTGGTGGAACCGGGCGTTAGTCAGATAGATTTTCCACATACATCGCTGATCTTTAACTTTGCCACTTTGCCCAACTTTGCATTCACTAAAGTTGGGTTCCTTTTGGAAACAAGTAACATATCAAAAACATATCACATATTATTAACACATTATATTATTCAAAATAATAAACCTGGCGTTAAGTTAAGTAAACATTTAAGTAACATGTAAACCAAAGGTCGCAATTTCGAATCCTGCTTCCGACGAATGATCCGATCAAATATGTTTTCTGATTGATTTTCAATTTTTAAAATTGGATGACAATGCTTCAATGTAGATTTCGTTTGATAACCTCAAATTGATTATAGGTTATATTAGGTTAGGTTAGCTCCTGTATTCTATATAATATATGCTGTCAACATTTCACATTTTCAATTGTTCATGGATTCAACGAGCCACTCTAGGAAGCGTTTGTGGTTACGATTTTTGATATTTTTTTAATCGGGGTCAGCCGGGCACGCACTGCGCCAGTTAAGAGAACCTTGGCTACCTTGGCTGACACCGACTCAAAAAATAACAAAAATCTTAACGCCAAAAATGGCAATTATTTTTTTACTTTTTAGTGCTTATTCTTTGAAGTAGGTTTTTTGTATTTGTTTATTTTTAATGAATCTAAAGTACACTAACTAATTTGTACACGTTCTTTCCAATAAAAAAAGAATCATGAAATCGGTGAACGTTATATTGAGTAATTCATCCATTTGTTTCACAAATTTAAGACTTGTAAGATTTTTTCATGGATATCATTGTCAGAACTAAACTAAATTTAAATGGGACCCCATGGGAAGCACCAGCTTTCGTTTTCCTTCGGATAAATTTACGTGGTATATGTATAATTTGCATTAAGAGTTGAAAAACTAATTACCTACTTTGTGAAAACATGTACGTAAAAAGATTATTTGAATCTAATAATACAAATGCATTCAAAGGAGAATGGCAATATCACTATGGACCGCGGTTTCCATTTTTTTTTTTTAACTGTGTCTCCATAGTTGCAGGTTCATCATATAGTTTTTGGTGTCCACTTTCGAATGCCATAACTAATTCCCGGGAAAAAGCCTCTACAGCTCACCAAAACTCAGCTTTTGAGGTTATAAAATATTGAAACAGATAGGTATTTCTCAAGATCCATAAATATATCAACCAATTATAGGGTTTAATAATTAAATCTCACTAAAATAATGCATTTTCACTAATAATTTGTCATCAATGTTTCTTCCGTAGGTGGGTAGCATCTGTAAACGTGTATGAACCCCAATTTCCTCAAAGACGGGCTCACTCTGAGTTCGCCTAATTCAGACAATTGTGTGGTTTTTTTAAAATCGGGACATTTGGCGTACGCCAGGACCTCACAGAGAGCATGGAAGGACGGAAGTAGCAACATAAACTCGTTTGTATGGTTTTACGGTTTGCACTTTTACATACAAGAACGGATTCGACGCGGCAAGTGAGTTCGCTTATGAATTCGCTTAATACTGAATTTCTCGAGCTCCAATGACACGTAATAATATGTAAGAACTTCAAAAGACGCCATTCAGTGTGTTCCGGCATGCTTCATAAGCATACCGCACATACACGTGTATAGTTGTTTCCCCCGCCTCAGACTACGCGCGCTACAACGCGCGCCCGTACATTTACTGAATATATATGGGTAGATTATTTCCCCGGCTATTTTTAGTAAAGTCTTTAGTCTAAAGATATGAAATAATTTATAAAATACTGATTGAATGTTCTATATACTTATCGGGATGACACAAGCTTTGGAACATTGTAAACGGGTTTTGCCATTCTCCTTTGAAAAAAACATCGATTTATAGGTACCGATACCATTTGATATGAGAAGTACAATTTTCAAAACCGCACATTTTCGGCAAAACACACGAGAACACGGAGCGCGCGTTACGAGTTTGCGAACAAAACACAAACACAACGCATGCGTTTTGCAAACTGCGGTAGTAGAATACGATTTCGCCGAAACATGCGGTTTTGACAAAACACGAAAATAACGCTCGGAGTTATCAATTAGCAGAATAGGTCTACGATTGGAGAGTAGCTGGAGAGTGACTGTTGAGAACATTGTCCTCCGCAGTAGATTGCGATCCAATTGTCAACTCATTGACTAAGCTCTACGTGCAGTTATTAAGAAGTGTCCAATGTTATTGGAACTATGATCCTCATAGCGCGTTCGGCGGATGAAGGGCTAGACGAAAAAAAATGTCTTTTTGCGGTCAAACAAAGTGACACCGACGCTTTTCACCTTGACGAAAGTACCAGGGCTGCAGAAATTGTTTTTTTTTATGTAGCTGGACATGAATGGCTCATAACAAACTGACCGTCAGATATTAGCCTCACATACCACATGGGAACTAGGTGCCATGCCAGGACCTTCCTTATATTGCTCGGCTACATTGAACTGGATGGAAAACACGGACAATTCTTATTGCCGCTTCGACAATCGTTCATCTTGTAACGCTGTAATCTATAACTGGGCCATGTCTGTATAACCATGCTACTTTTATTTTCTTTTTAAGATCCCCATGAATTTCTATGGAATTTAAATATTGAAATGTTGGCAATTTTTTTTTCCTGCGGTTTCTGTCTTAAAATAGAGACAATCCGCCAGTTCCCAGTTTCTGTTGCTCTTCAGTTTTTTTTATTTTTTTTCTTCTTAGTCTTCATCATTAGCCAAAAGGCATTATGCGATTATTTGCTAAAATGACTTTGGTGTATCTTCTCATGATTTTGTATCGTAGGAGATGTTGTAAAATTTTGTAAAACTGTGATCTGTGGATGGGCTCTGGGCTGGAACTGGATAGGACATAATATATCGGGAAAGGAAAATCGTTTCTACTGGTTGTCCCACGACACCTCTCGTATTTTATTTTAAAATTATCTTTGTCGTATCTGTGTATATCAAGAAATACAAAATTATCCTGGGAAACTTGGAAAAAGAAAGGATAAAATCAAGTAATAGGTTTTTTTGTATAATAGTTTCCTACTTTATTATAAATTATTTACCCCCTCGTACGTTGTTAATACCTCATACTATAATTATGTACATCTAGTTAACAACTCATAAAAAACTGAAATTAGAATTAATATTCAAAAAAGAGAACGAAGCCTATTGATATTTAATATAACACAAAAAACGTAATGTCAAATCAGTGAAGTGCAATAAATAATTCATATAAATATACATATTCTAAATAATACATAGTAATCTTTCATTTTTTAACAAAAAAAAGGTTAAAAGGTCAATAAAACCGTTGGAAATGTTGAGAATTCTAGTTGCCATAGAAGCGTTGATCTTCCGACATCTAACGGTAGCAGATGCAGAGAGTCGGGCTCGCGCAGCTTCCCGTGCGGTACCCGAGGGAGCGGCACGTGTTGTAGCACCAGGCGTTGGTGCACGCCCGAGCCGCCGAGAGTATTGCCACTCCATCCGCTGCCGCCGCATCCGACTCAGTCTCAGTTGGCGGCGCCACCGCTGCGCCGCCTAAAGGAAGAGAATAATGTCACGCTACCGAAACCAGAACCGGTAAGTCTTAACACTGGCTTGACACTTAAAGTGTGCACCGTTTTCTTTCTTATCCGAACGAGTCACTAATGGTGCATGTATTAGTCCCAGAATATAACAAGGGTACAAGTGGGCCCACTGCATTTCGTCCCGTGCGGCACAGATGTGCAGGGACTTGTTTTCCCCTTCAGAAGTCATGGGTTCGATCCCCTGAGAAGGGCAGAGAAGGAAGAACACGGAACAAAAGTTATAATTTACCTAATGAAAATGTGTAATCCAGATTGAGACTTGTAAATGTATACTCCAGGAACTTTAGCCTTAAATCAGCACTTAGAAAAATATTAAATCCGAAATGCATTTTTTTTCATAAACGTAGTATTTCATGTGGACGTGTGTACATTAAGTTTGCAACATTTTGGGGGGTCCGGAAGATACAAAAAAAATTTATAATGTATTAAAAAATATATGTCTCGTAAACATGTATGAACATGAAATCATATATTTCTGAGAAAAAAAAAATCATTTCGGATTTCATGTGCTTCTCAAACCGTATCTATCCCGCAGTGCAATTACGAAGCACAAAAATGGGTGTAGGTTGCTGTACTTAGAGCAATATGACAGCTTTTGCGATTACGAAATCGATGCATTCACAAATGGTGCGGCACTCAGCGCTACCCGCAGCAATTAGGTCAACTCCATACATTTCGCGTCGAATCGGTATTACGAAACGGCAAAGAACTGTCAAATGCGGGCAGGTAAACGCCTATTTCGTCTGCTCGTCTAGCCAAGTACCTCAAAAGTTGACCTATTGGCGACACAGATTGGTCCGTGCTGGATGTAGGTGGATGAAAAACGGCTTCGTAATCGCGCTTTAGAAATGACGGGGGCGCACCTACACGTACCGCGGCACCATCCTCAAATTTTGCGTAATCGCACTGCGGGTCTAGTAATGAACACTTTGTAAGTTTGAATGTGATGAATACAAATTAAGAATTTTAATTTTAATACCTTCTGGAGCAGCCATCACGAAGGCCACAGCAACTATCGCAAAGAGCACAAGCACCAAGAACTTCATTTTTGTCTTTGTGTCCTAACATGCAGTGCTTTCCTTTTTATACAGGCGATGAACAGATAACCAAAACAATTTATCAAGACCTTAATCTTCGGGAACATACCTCAAATATAATTACGCATTTTAAAGTACAATGTTGTTTCGCTGTAAATGAAACTTTGATTGCTCTTAGTGGAGTGCACGACCACTGCTTAATAATAAATTATTACATTACCCGTGCCTTCACGTATCGAAGCGAACGTCAAACCACCTAGACTAGACGATTGTATCCACCTGCATTCAGCATCACAATATTGTGTTCTTATTTTAAAATTGAATTATCTCTGTTTCGCCGAAGGCCATGTTAAGAGAAAGAAAAACATATTTTCAACAATTTGATTAGTGAAGATATGGGTAATGCATGAACACATGAAAATCGGAATCCGTTTATTAATCAACAATTTCCTTTAGTTTGCCGTATAAGATTATTGCATAGGATTTGTTACTTATAAGCGACACTATTTACTAGTGCAATAATACAGGATGCGTAAATTTTCTCAAAATCAACTACTTCTATTCCCAACTAGATATTTTTTTTAAAATACAATAACGCAGCTTTGATTTAAAAAAAAAACGGCCTGACGTCTCCTTTCAGTGTGTTTCGCTATTTTTTATAGTTTCGGATTTGGCACTAAAGGCACACTTGAATAATTCACCTGTATATATTTTTCTATTCCATTTTGATGGAAAATATAAAAAAATATTTATGCACAACATCAATTAATGCACATATTAAAGGATTTTTTTAAATAATTAAACATGGAATAGAAACAAAGAATTGGACATCAATGTCACACATACCGCCAAATATCAATTTCAATTTCAATTTCTTCATTTTCTGGGGTGCATTATCGTATTTTTTTTTATTTCTCTGCGGATTAAATTATCTATGGCGAAGAAGAACTTTGTCCGGGTTTCTTTGATAATCTATGAACTGTTAACATATGTTTATGGGCTGTGTCCTCGGTGGGATAGGAAAGGTGAAGATAGAACTGCGTAGGAACAAATATCGCTTGAATCAAGTTAACAAATAATAACGAAATCTTTCCTTAGCCTATTATACAGATCGTTGTTAGTTCGTGCAGCTTTTATCAAATTCGCGTGTTGTATTAGAAATTATAGACGAAATCGAAAATTAATTCATAGTCTAACTCTGCTACATGGTTCGGAATCCATTTAAAACTGTAGGTCCTCTTCCCATACTAGGTGGTAGGGCTTAAACCCACCCGGGTTGATACCATCGCATTGAATGAAAAGGTGATCGAGGCGGTAATGACAAATTTTCCGTGTTTTCCATCCAGTTCAATGTAGTCGTGCAAGTAAAGGCAAGAAGCATGACACCTAATTCCTTCGGAGAATGTGGTGTATTTGGCTAGTATCATAACGGTAGTTGTGTGGTATTAGCGATTTATGTTAGGTTGTGTAAAAAAGTCACTTGATATATTTAGATACTTCTTCTTCGCCAGAAGTAATCGAACCGGCAGGAAAAAAAAGACGAATCCGAGTGTGTAATATACATCTAATGGAGGAAATAAAGAAACTGAAACTGAAACTGAAACTGAGATAATCAATCAACTAAACGAAACATGTCTATGAGCAATCATATTATCATTTATATCGAAACAAGATTAATATTGTTCGAAAATTTGCGCAGTTATATTTGAGGTTCATTCCCAAAGATTAGGTTTTGATAGCATAGTCGGCTATCTGTTCATCGCCAGTATATAAATGAAGGGGATGAATGCTAAGACACAAAAACTAAGATGAAGTGCTTGGTGCTTGTACTCTTTGCAATGGTTGCTGTGGCCCTCGTGGTAGCTGCTCCAGAAGGTATTTAAATTTGAATTTAAAAAAATCATATGTGAAATCATATTCATATAATGAAAGTAATGAAACAAAACAATTTAAGTAGTAATTTTGTGTGCATAATTATGTTTGTTTAATACAATTTAGATTTAATAGTTGTTATTGCAATACATTTCGGATTTTTTTTCTGCTCACCGCAATAAAGACTATGTAGATGCATTTGATAATGTCATATTTTGTATTCATCAAATAGAGTACCGGTCTGGCATTCCAGGTATGCTGTATTTTTAGCAACCGATGATCTAGAATGTTCTGGAGAGGCAATAACCCCCTAAGGTAAAGGGGAAATAATTTCAAATTCCTTTTTACATACAGGATTCTAGAATAAACTTTTTATTGACCATTAACAGAAATATCAGATGTTAATTTTTTAAAAGAACTGGACGTCAATGCGTTACGACTGCGCAATATCAGTTAGATCGGCATACATACCCCGAGGCGCCATGGTGGGATGGGAGAAAAGAGACGGAAGAATATTCCACCTACTGTCGTGATATCAGTCTATGTAACATACCACATCGGATCTAGGTGCCACCCAGAACCTTTCTTATACATATTGCACCGCTATATTGGACTGAATGGAAAACACGGATAATTTTCATTGACGCTTCAATGATCGTTTATTCGATGCGATGGTACCAGTAAGTGTAAGTGGACCTACAACTGAAAACGTGAAATTTGAACCACGAACGAATAATCCCTTAGTCGACTCTTAAATACATATAGTAGCCTTATTTTTACGTGCCGGGACCCACATAGTAAATGGCTTCCGTACCATGAAGTGACCAGAATTATTAAAATAAAAACACAGTTCTAGACCACCACCTCTGTTAAAGGTAGCGTCACATTTATTCCGGGAGGTCACAACATTTTTGGTCACGATAAGGTAAATGGCTGAATTTGGGTTCACATGTTAGAGAACAACCCTCTGATGATAAATATGTCGGTCTGCCTGTGCCAAGTGGTTGCGTTATCTAGATTGGCTATATAAAATATATGTTGGTAAGTACCTCCTGATGAATATACTGATTGTCTAGAAACATTGATACCTATTAATTATACCACAATAACCAGTCAGTTTTTTTATTAATTACTTAAATATACCTAAAGTTATATCTGTAACCTAAATCGCCTATAACTACTAAATGCAACCAAAGCTTTGTTCAGCTTTGGTATTGCTAAGCAAGTGTGTACTGATACTTTCATGCTTCGTTATTTGCAGCCATTTAACTCATCATATATATTTTTCGTCACCATAACTACTTTTTCAGGCGCCTTATCTAGGTAACGCAACCACTTGGCACAGGCAGACTGACACATTTAGCTTCCGAGGGTTGGTCTTTATCCTGTGAACCCAGTTTCAGCCATTTACGTTATCGTTACCATTTTTGTCGCCACATCCTAGTCTAATTATGCTCTTCCTTTAGGCGGTGCAGCGGTGGAACCGCCGACCGGCACTGACTCGGATGCGGCCGCAGAGGATGGAGTGGCAATACTCTCGGCGGCTCGGGCCTGCACCAACGCCTGGTGCTACAACACGTGCCGCTCCCTCGGGTACCGCACGGGAAGCTGCGCCAGCTCAACTCGCTGTGTCTGCTACCGCTAGATGTAGGATCAAACGGCAACCTTTTGACCTTACGTTTATTATTGATAAACTTTTCCACATTTTATCAAAATAAAAAAGGAAAACAATTATGTGGAAATAGATCATTTTTTAGTCGTCATTTATTCAACTTCATTGTTTTGATTTTATGTTTTATTTCACATTGATTAATTTGTTGAGTTCTGCTCTCTTTTTGTTACGTAAGGTGTTATTTCAATGTTTTTATTTGTTAAGTAAATATTTATATTTTAATCTTGTAGTAGGGTTAACATATATGAAAATAAATGTGTTTCGTAAATGTAAGATATATGTATCTTAACCAATAAAATATTGCGTAAAACCTATTACTTTATTAATGTTCCTTTTATTTTATAGGGTGGTTTTTCACGTTTCACAGAATATTTGTGTATATTGATATTCTACCTTGCCTGCGACATTAATAAAATAACATTAAACTGATAAATAATGTTTAACAGAATCAGGTCTTCCTCTACGTATAGCTTACTCAATCAATTGTCAAATGGTCGCTATCTACTGCCAGAGAAATGTTTCTCAACAGCCACCCGCCAAAAGTGAGAAGCCTGCTCAAATAAATTTAACCCTGGAAAATAGGGGCAATTTTTGTAGGAGATTGTTTTCAACTGGTGCGCTACGTAGGGGCACCTAGATTTGGGTGAAGTTAAATATAAAGAAGCAGAAGAAGGGTGCCCGATCGTAAGGACCAGCCAGGAGTTTTGGGATACAAAGCAAGTGATAACCGATAGGGAGACTCCGAAATGATACAAATCAGTTCAACCAGTGACAGTGTTTAGAAAGCTTAGTGTTCGAAGAAACGTATCAAAGTATAACAATTTAGATTGTCTAAATATTGCAAAACATTTCGTTAGGCAATGTTTTATTCATTTGCTAATGACACGGCTCGTAGCCTAGTGGCGCGGGGACTGGCCTAGCGTACCAGAGGCCTGGGTTCAATATCGACATGCACCACAGTCTTTCTCTTTCCGAGTTCGATAAGTGCATTTCGTCAAGCAATGCAGCTGCTCCATGGTTCGGAATCCATGTAAAACTGTAGGTCCCCTTCCCTACTAGGTGGTAGGGTTTAAGGCCGCCCGGGTTGATACCATCGCATTGGATGAAAAGATGGTCGAAGCGGCAATGCAAAATTGTCCGTGTTTTCCATCCAGTTCAATGTAGCCGTGCTCGTAAAGGGAAGCTCCTGGCATGGCACCAAATTCCTTCGGGAATGTGGTGTATTGGGCTAATATCATAACAGTTGTTGTGTGGTATTAGCCATCCATGTCAGGTCACATAAAAAAAAGACACGTGTAGAGAATCATATTATAATTTGGACATTTTCTCAAATCTTTGATTTCAATTTTAAATGGATCTAATAAAGGTGTTATATTACATTAAATTGTTCACATAAAACGACGACCCTAGAATGTAAGAAGTAGAATGTAGAATGTAGAATGTAACGGCACGTGTTCGGCTGGAAGAAATCTCTACGAGGGATAAGCCCGCCTTTGCGCCCCACTTATGTTGTTTTTGCACTATACTTTCTTTTGTAAATTGTTTTTTTTTTTGTGGCGTAATAAAGAATTTTCAATCAATTTTCAATCAATGTTGTAAATTACACAAGACTGGAATGTATTAACGTAGGAACGTAAAAAAACTAAGGGAAAAGCAGGAAGTTCAAAAAAATATTATGCGCATCTATTTCAACATATAAAATGTCACATTTTTATTTTGGAAAAAGGTTATAAGATTATGTCATTCTTAATGTTAAGAATGTTTGTTGCCGTATTGAGCCTCCGATGACTAGCGGTAGCAGAGACAGCTGGTTGGACTCGCGCAGATTCCCGTGCGGTACCCGAGGGAGCGGCACGTGTTGTAGCACCAGATGTTGGTGCAAGCCCGAAGCGTTAAGGGTATTGCCACTCCATCCGCTGCCACCGCATCCGTCTCGGTCTCAGTTGGTGGCGCCACTGCTGCACCGCCTAAAGGAATATCATAATTAAATTTCCCGTTAAAGAATTTAAAAAAAAACTGTTGCAACTTCTAAGTAGCAATTGCACTGAATCGTAGATGTCCTTAAATAACGGGGAGGTCCTAATATGGTAATTCGTTTTTTCAGGGTTGTGGAATGCAGGTCTATGTAATATTTGGCAGTATGTGTTAGTTGTGTGTATTAGCTATTGCAGCTGCTACATCAATTGATGCTCTCAAGCAATAGTAATGTTTTATCTCTTTTTTATATCACTGATCGATCATGTATAATAATTCATTAATTAATTTATTATATTTATAATCAATCAATGGTTAAAAAAAATATGTTCTCCTTTAAAACAGAATAATATTGGCAGACCTTACGATGCATTGGACAGTTAAAACAAGGATTAGGGAAAATTATCTTCTTGTAATTGCATAGTTCTTTGGGTACCCAATTCTGAAAGTGATTCTCTGCATGTGTCTTTATCACGAAGAGCAAAATAATAGAACATTGTGTTCAGAATTATTTTTCTATATTTACAAAACCTACAATATATACCATAAAAATGCGACACTGCTCAGTAGAACATGTGATATAAATTACACACCTCTGTAGTTTCAGTGAGTCTAGGTTTCCAGAAACATCTGGGTCGTTTCATTGTAAATCGAATATAAAGGACCAAGCTGTATAGAAGCAAAAAATCGAGAGATATTTTCACTCACTCTTATAACTATCACTTATTCCACTGCCTATTTTATAGTGATTGCTCCAGGCAGTTGTGATCAAAATAACTCACTGTACTAATTCCATTATGTGTTATCCGAAATGAGAATTTAATAAAAAGTTATGTATGTTTGCACGTTCATAAGGTATTATAGAATTTTTAATTTTAATGTAAATACCTTCTGGAGCAGCCACCACGAGGGCCAGAGCAACCATCGCACAGAGTACAAGCACCAACCACTTCATTTTTGTTTTTGTGTGTCCTAGCATGCAGTCCCTTCATTTTTATATAGACGATATTCTTATCAAGGCCTTTATCCTCATGAATAAACACTCGAAGATAACTGCGTAAATGTATGCACAATTGCAGTCTGATTTCGCCATAAATGATACTTGGTTTGCTCGAAGTAATTTTGCGTTTATTTGCTTGGTCTGTCGCGTATGTCCATATAACATGTGACTTTATAATTGCGTCATTATTTTTTATATAACACACGACTTTGATACAAACCGCACGCCTAACTAGTAAGCAAATAAACTGTCTCATCATTATTGTTCACTTGTTTGCTTCTCCTGTATTAAGGTGCCGTAATATCATACATCGCATGTAGTTTAGCGCGCACTTTTATTGCGTAGAGTCTCTATATGCTATGGAATGAGAAGATGAAATAATAAAACATGTTAACTTTCAGCAGTCAAAACATATTTTCGAATTTAATAATAAACTAATCCTGCTTCCGACAAATGTCACGACCAACACTTTTTCAGATTATTTTCAAAATCTGATTACAAGGCTTCAAATATAGATGTCGCTGAAACTCAAATTAATGAGATGATATTGTTTACATGTAAAAGCTTGCTCAAATCAGGTCTCAGACGTATTCTTTTTCAAGTTTGCTGCTCATATTTATAGTAACTGATATAATTTAAATATAATTTTAAAGAGCATAACATTATCTACCAATTTACTTATGGTTATGTTTATCTTTTTTAAATTTCTTTAACGAAACAATAAAAAACCGGTTTCACGCGTTATGCAGGCTGGTCACATCTCGAAAGATTTATTCCGAGCTACTCTTACTATGCGACGTCGGGCTCTGGCTATCTCGTTTCAGCCGCAAAATTTGTCGAAAATATTTAGGTATAAGGATGCGCTTAAGTATTCTACATACTTGCCCCGTCTCGTTTATCTATTACCGTTACTTCGGGAAATGATTGTTAACTGTGGGCGACAGGCTGGCGCTGATGCGGCGCGGGAGGATTTCCAGGACAGCAGGAAGGCAGGGTAAGCTAGTAGCCGCTACAAGCGTCTCGTAGTTCAGAGCTTGAGCGGCTCGTAGCTCTGTGGCGCGGGAACTTGCCTAGCATACCAGGGGTCTGGGTTCAAATCCTTGCCCAGTTCATGCACCACTTGGATAAGTGCATTACGTCACGAATGCGAGCTGCTCCATGGTTCGGAATCCATGTAAAATTGGAGGTCCCCTTCCCCTACTAGGTGTTAGGGTAACATAACAATTAAAATAAATTGCACGCATCGCCACGTAAGCGGCGCTGCCACGGCAACAGCGATGCGCGACGCTGCCCGCTGCACGCTGACACACCGTAATGCACGGCGCAACTTACGTGCACCGCACGAGCCAGACCGTTCGCACCAAGAGATGTGCCACGCTGACCTACCGCACCCCTGAGGTATGATGACCCAGCGCAGCCGGGTCACGTGGGAACCTTACGCGTCGGACCAACGTCGCCGCGCCCCGGTGCAGCCCCGGTCGCAGCCCTGCCCTCATTTACAGTTAAGTCCCTAATTCAAGGAGCTATCGAGACTGATATTAACAACTTTGCTCATCATGTAATCTTTCACCTCAATAAACAATTTTGATTAACTTATCGTACAATTTTATTTTTTCTTAGAACCGATCTAATTCTGGAAAATACCAAGAGTTCATATCTTTGATAATTTTGAATAGCGGTCAACGTTTATAGCCGGTCACTCGGTAACTATGACTCAGGCGACGTCTTTTGTGTTATAGGTAATTTATCTTCCGTGAAAATATAAATGCAAAAGAGCGTATGTATCGATATTACTGAAGAATATTCTCACGCAAGTATTATGTTTATTTCTTTGAAAGAAACATACTTCCTCCGACAAAACCCGTGGACTTTAAAATGTTATATTTATGTATAGTAATGTACACTTGTATGATTGGGTAAATAAAAAACTATGGAATAAAAACCAAAACTAATCCGTTATTAAACTCCTGAACTTAGAACCAATCGAGAATATTTTTGGTAATTTATGAATTCTAATATCATCTCTCTATTTTGATCACAATTCTGAAAATCCATTAAATCTAGCCAATTCAATAGTAAGCTAAGCCACTCCTTACATTTGGATTTGAAATCGCCAACTATCAGGGTTTCGGCCGTTATAGGAAGTTCATTGAATAGTTTTCTTAATCAAATGATAGCTACTTTCTAGCCAGTGGATGCAAAAACTAAGCATGGATAACCGCTCTCACCCGGCTTACTTGTCAACAAGTCTCACAATAAACGAGTCGCTCTTGAGAACCTTGGGCCGTACCGGGCTATTTTACTCGCAATTCGGAGTTCGAGTAAACCAACGAGCGGCAGTCTTGTGTTTCCTCAGTCAAATGTGCATAGTTAATGAGCACAAAGACGAAATTCGAGTCCAATCTAATTCGCATGCTTTAGTCACAGGAAATGTGTTATATCAATAACATAAGTATAGTATTCCTACAATATGGAAAAAAAAACCCAATACAATTTAAGAAAAAAACCGTTATGTGCGTAAAGTTATTTTTAATAATTTTGCTTCTTGGTTCACAAACAGGTTTATACATTTAATAAAACGACCATACACATATTTTACCTTTTTGAATTCACGAATGCACACCAGTTTGTGGACACTATTTGCTGAAATTATGAATGACTTAACAAATATAAAAACTGAAAAAGATGTAGCAAACTTAAGATCTAAACCGTCGGAAATGTTAAGAATTCTCATTGTCATAGAAAATTAAATCTTCCAACATCTAGCGGTAGCAGACACAGCGAGTTGAGCTCGCGCAGCTTCCCGTGCGGTACCCGAGGGAGCGGCACGTGTTGTAGCACCAGGCGTTGGTGCAGGCCCGAGCCGCCGAGGGTATTGCCACTCCATCCGCTGCCGCCGTTTCCGATTCAGTCTCAGTCGGCGGCGCCACCGCTGCACCTCCTAATAGAACATAATGTCAGGTTTCTGTTATCAGCGGCGACACTGGGTTTCAAACTTAAATATACCCATTTGTTTTCTAATCTGCGATCTAAATGTGCATTTTCGTTGAAAATTCATTGAAATCACATTGAAAATCACTTCATATTCCGGGGGTCATTTGCTGTTTGGGCTCCTGCACGTAAAAACAATAGAAGTGGGCCTGTATTTCTTCCCGTTCAGATCGAAAGAAACGAATAAGGGATTCTTCTTTCGTGGTTAGGATTTAAAATTATTTAGTTGGTCACACTAACTATTTTGGAACAAAGCAGGGCAGGATTAACCCAAGTAGGTACCGTAGCATTGAATGAACGGTGGTTAAAGCGGCAAAGATTTTTTTCCTTTTTGATCTATTATATGGAAGCCGTGATCAAATATAGGAATGTTTCTGGGACGGCAACTAGTTCCTTCGGCGATGTGGTTTGCTGGACTAATGAATATTTGGCAGCATGTATGACTTTAGCGATTTATGTCCAGTTTTTGAAAAACCGGTGATACATCAATTGATGTATGATGTTTATTGCAGAATCACGATTGTATATAGGAAGTTAATGTGTGTGTTAATGTTTAATGTTTGTGCTTAATGTTCTTGCAATTATTAATAATGCCTACTGAACCTTGTGCAGCCTCGGTTTCCTTCAATTCGGCATACTTTCCTAGGCAGACTTGCGATCTATTTGATATTGAAAACACAGATTTTAGAACATTTCTTCCATTATTATATTTTTGCTGTGAATTTATTGTAAATGTAATATTGTAATTGACTATTTCAATAGCATGATGGATTTTTCCACTTATAATGCTCGCTGAAATAAAAAACAATTTGATTTGATTTGATTTCAGTTATAAATAATTGATCAAGCCTAGCGAAGGTCCCCGTTTCAAGATTGGGTAAAATGCTTTCGTATGACCTGCTGTTCTCTACAGGTCGCATTTTTGTGATGTGTTTCAAATATTTTATAAGATTAATAAAACCCCAAAATTTGTTAGCAAACACTTTGCATACTTCACAAAATTGTATAACTCACCATTTCAAAACGACTTCCTTATAATCTGGATTGAGACATGCCAATTTCATGAATACACCTAATTTATATAAATTTGAATTTAAATACCTTCTGGAGCTGCTACCACGAGGGCCACAGCAACCATCGCAAAGAGTACAAGCACCAAGCACTTCATTTTTGTTATTGTTTCATAGTATACACCCCCTTCATTTATATACCAACTATGTACAGATAACAGATACGCTTATCAAGACCTTAATCTTGGGGAATGAACCCCAAATACAAGTGCGCAAATTAATGCACAATTACTATGTTGTTTGCTCTTAGTAATTTTTCGAATATATGTAACACTAGAGCTGTATAGCAAGCTAAGGAAAGTTTTTTTACGTTAAGCTCGACACATGGCTTATATCAGGATCTTTTAAGTGTTTCTAACTTTCAAGTGGTGCGGAAATCATGCCGACCGGCCAGGTGCATACTTACACCATGTTTGAATGACCAAGGTTATACTTCTTTGGGGGAAATACCTCGGCAGGGTTAAAGATCAATTACTGCCTAGTGTGTCCATGCGGACAAGTAAAACAGTACTGGCTAAAACATGTATAACAAAAATATTGTTTTTATTTTAAAGTTGGCATAATTTCGCATTCATAAGATACTGTCCTATCATGCAAACATCAATCTGACAAAATAATAACTGCCAGCGTTGCACAATTGTGGGGTTTAAAAGTGTGGTTGCCAGATATCGCGAAAAAGTGGATTTTTGTGTAGAGCCAACTGTTGCCACTGCGCTGATAAAATTTTGCTGTATTTTTTATTATTCTCGCCATATTTCAAAACATAGTTAGGCAGTGAGATAATTAGCTTTATCTTTTGATCAAAATATTGTTTTTGTATATACACCTGCGTAGTGACTTTTTTAATTAAATTCCACGTATCCATATGGACACGCAAAACATTAACGGTTCTCTTATACACTTTTTCAGATTTTTTTACGATTTTAGTTATTTGCTGGTCAGTGGTTGTACTTTGAATGAGATGATTGACATCTTGGCAGATGAGGACAATATAAATGAAAAAAATAAGGAGGCGATATAAATCTCGCCTCCTGACCCGGCGATATTGACAGATTGAGATTCAGCTGAAGAAGATGGCGGGGAGGCTGATTACAATCTCAATGTACGGCAGTTGTGTGCTGAGGTTGAAGTGCTGTTCTAAGGAAAATAAACGGAAGCCTTTCGGAAAGAAAATTTTGAAATTTATCTGCAACGAAGAAGCGCGGAAAGGGATTCGTGGAGACAATGAGCTCATTATGGTTGGTTTTCCAGAGATGGATCAGACTGAGTTTAAAATAAAATGTGCATTTGCTGGACCCGAATCAGCAAAACATACCATTCGCGGGTATTGCGTCTAACCAATTTCGCCACCTCCTGTGTACCCATAATTTGGAATGCTTCCTACTAACACAGTATTTCAGATTATACCTACATACATTTATTTAACGCTATACCTGCGTTACGGACCTTGACTGCAAATATTGAACATTCAAACATATTGCCGTCGTCACTAAAAGTTCTTTCTTTAATTCATGTGTCCTTGCTTCACGGTCGATTATACATGCATACATGTCAGATTCCTTGGTTCAGGCCCAGGTCAACCATACACTCACAAATAGCTCGTTTGATTAAATTTGTTTTTAGAATATGGTTCGACCGCCTCCCCTGTATCCAACCAGTGGGATCCTCATATAGGATCCTTTAATTGTTAAAAGTGATAATCCGATCCAAAAACCCCTCAATTGTGTGCTTATCAAATAATATTAAGCCAGCTGCGACTCTATTTCGTTGTTGTTATTCAGTGAATTTATATGTTGACCCTTAAAATAATAACGCATTCTAAACGTTATCCATTTTACAAGCTTTTTACCCGACTGCGAAAGAAGGAGGGTTATGTTTTTCGAGTGTATGTATGTATGTATATATGTATGTATGTATGTATGTATATATGTATGTATGTATGTATGTATGTATATTTCTATGGCACCCCCTACAGCCTAAACGGCTTGATGGATTTTAGCTTAAGAGGTGTCGTTAGATTTGTCTTAATTGTGCGAGTGACACTGGGTATATCAAAATCATAAAAAAAATCATGGCTGATTTTTGGCGCCAAATTATGTGTTTTCAAATATTTTTTTTCTTGAAACCTATCGAGTGGGGTATCCAACTAAAGGGTTTTTTAAATAGTTTACATAAAGGTATGCAACTTATATGTTTAAATGTAATTTGGAATAAGAAATTCCAAAAACATCAAAATATTCAACGTTAAAAGTGAATTCAAATGATTTTTGTTTACGCAAGCGCGCTTGTCACACCAACTCAGGTCATATAGTAAACCGTAGTTTCGGTTACATTGCATATTTATATGGTGTAACCGAAAGAAACCTTTCTGATGTCTGTAACTGGAAGTGGTGGATCCGGGCGATAGTCAGATAGATTTTCGACATTCTCGGTCGCCGCATAGACCGATATCACCATCATTGCTTTACTATCAGCATTCTGCACCTGCACAGCTCATAAATCCATACTTCCGTTGTCAATGGGTGTCACGCTGGGGAAGGTCCGCTTGTTCCACAAGAGGGCGACCCTACAGTGCCGAGATACTGTGGTGCCCAAAATCGGTATCAATCTGATAATATCTAAAAGCTTTACCAAAGATAAGAAAACTTTCCATTAAGATGTCGTCAGCCCCCTGATGAGGACTTATGTTACATAGGGTACATAAGATATGATCGTCATCATAATATCGCTGATCTTTAACCGTGCGTCCTTGGAAGCAGTGGGAAGGAAAAGCACGGCTTTACCAAAGTTGGGTTTATCATTGATAGCGACCGGCCAGCGAGCGTTCGGTTCCCGGGTGACACTCGGAACCCGAACGGCTGGCTGCTCTTCGCTACGCAAGCACAGCTCCGACGATACTCCGCTCCCTCCTTGGCGAGGACCGACTCAGCGTCGGGACCTACCGAGCCACCGAGTGATGCACCCGGCTATGGAACCTCCCCAAGGCACCGGAGCGCTTTGCGACTTGAAATGAAACGCAAGCGTCTGGATGTAGAGCCGAGCTGTACCCCCGACCAGGTTGCCGGCAGCACGCCTTAACTTCTGCACCGCATGTACCGCTATCGCACCACGAGCACCGCACTTCAAAGTAAGCAGACTCGACCTGACTGGTCAGAGACTAACTCGATAGGCGAAAGGCCACTATAAACTTTAAAATAAACTATGAAACTTTAAACTATAAAAACTATGTAAACTTTCAACTTTGCCGAACCCACTTGGTTGGCGTAGAGAAGCGAACTATATAAGGCAGCGTCTCCGACCCGTTTAGTCGGAGCGCCAGTACGATCTGGCCCTATTGTGTCAGGGACCCTTATTTATACCTGACTCTACAAGTTTAGGTGCGGTCTGCGGTGCGGGGCAGAAGGGAAGGCGAACAGACAACAATCGGCCGAGAGTATTTCTCGGAGTCAAATCTTTATTAATATCGCATATTATAAGAAAATATAATACACATACAAAAACAATATACATCATTTTGCACATGTACTATACAACGTATACATAATTAACTTTCTAACATTCATATATTTGTCCTAAAGCTGTAAAGTCATACTTTTAAACTAAATAATAACACAATGGTTATATATACTTTAAAATAGGATTTCACATATGATATCAAATAATGTCATATAACTTGATAGAAAACTTATAACGCACACAATCCTTTAAACGATACTTTCCTATATATTTATCTTGGATTGCTACCAGAGAAACATTACTTTAAAATCCTAATGCTTTGCAAACGTCTTTCAATATAGGTATTTATATAAACAAAATGCACTTCTATAATTATGCAAACATCCTCTATACATATTAAATACACAAATCACTTAAAACAGCTATCAAATGATACTTAAGCTCTAAAAACCTTCATGCTATTAATAAGTCTTAAAATATTAGGAATGTCTATTTTATATACACTATATATTTCCATTATACGTACTTTACACTTTCTAAGCTTTCTATATAATAATGATATACAATGACACACTTTATAATAGCATATTGGTTTGTATGCACACCCCTAAAAGCTATTTCTGTGTGCATAAAACAATATGTTACTCAATACTTACTATAAATCTATATTACATGTGTGTACATATGAGACATTTACTTAGGTATTTCCAAAATGCTACCTATAAACATACCTAAGTAAATTCACATGGTTACTATGAAACGCGCACCTGCATGCTATAAAATTCTTTCCAAGACGGCTCGCCGCACCGAGCCGACGCACAATAGGTTTATTGCGGTCAGCTACGTGAAACTATGCCCTGCCAAATATTCCCTGAAACAATCTTTAGATAACTGCCGCGCCGCATAAGGCGGACGCGCAGGTGGGCATACAATGGTGACTTTACAGCGTGCCGCGTTTACAGCCCTCAGGTGCACGAACTTTACAGGGAATCGAGGAAATATTTTACCTCTAAAATACTCTAAACAATTACTATCTTACGGCACGGCGGCAGGGATCAAATACTAGCAACCAAACACGTGCAGCACTATTCAATATGAACGGTATGGCGGCTAGATACAAACACTTTACAAATGAACACCTGCAGTACTATTCTATAAACATATTTACAAGAAATGTCTACCTTAAAGTTTATGATCGCGTCGCCAACATACCCCCCTTTTGCGACAGATAGCGATTCTATACAATACTTGTCGCACATCATAGTACTGAAGGCGGCGCGATTTATTTCTATAAACAACTGTGCTATTCTAGTGGACACCGGCGTGTGCCCCCCTTTTGTGAGGTGACTCCACTTCTTTCAAGCAGCCAACCCATCGTTGACATACGATATTATTATTTTGCACTTCACTTAAGTGTCCGCACTTTCACATATCGTACTCGATGGATTGAACACACATATTTATCTCACTAATAGCCTTTACACTTATGGTACACACTATGTCACTTTAAAGTCCTTGAATGTCCTGCAAGCTCCAAGTTGTACTTCTTTACATACGCCCGTATGCATATGTCTCGGCGTCGGCGGGATCGGTGGCGGTGACAGCCTCATTCCGATTTCCTTGTAGTGTTTCGTCCTCCGATGATCTTGACGAATCCTCTGAAGTTGTGCTCTCTCTATGCAAAAGGCGATGATGCCATTTTCTACATCCCTCTTGTCCGCACACATGTCTCGCTCTACATGAGGAAACAAAGTGTTTTCCTTCGAGGCAGCGATAACAAATGTGGTTTTCCTTTGCCCAAACCCATCGATTTGTTATGTTCATATCTTTGAACTTTCCACATGTAAAAATCTTATGGCTCTCTGAGCAAACCAAACACTTTCCATTTTCTTTTCCATGTGTGCTTTGTACTGCATTGACATGGTATTTGTGCTGGCCTCGTTGCAGTGGATGCGAAGGCCCGCGCGGCGACTCTTTATAGGGCGGCTTAAGAGCGGCGTACTTTGGTGCCGATCCATACATCCGCAATCTTTTTACCTCAGTGTTGAGGAAGCGAGACAGCAATATACTTTTTGCTTCTGACCCATCGTCATTGGCAGTAGCCCAGTCTACCCATTTAGTCTGTAGGGTGATAGGGATTCTTTCTAAAATCTCGTTGTAGATATCAGCACGCATGTTGTGGTTGTAGTTTCGCAATCTGTCCAGTACTACAACTGCGTTACTGACTACTGAAGCGAAGCCTGGTAAGTCATCTCGATATTCCTGAGGCAGTCGAGGTAGAGCACAAATTCTATTTACTTGCTCCCTTACGAGCAGGCTTGGATGAGCAAACTGTGTTTCTAGTGTACTCACAATCTCATCTGGGTTGTCCGAAATGGCGAGCAGCGTCGTGACAGCAGCCTTTGCCTCCCCTTTGAGACAATTACGGAGTCGCACCAAATTCTCTTCCCTAGAGAACCGACCTTTGCCCTTTGAGTCCTCGTAAGCTCTTTTGAAAGGCAACCACTCGTTTATGTGTCCACTATATACGGGCAAATCTCGACACACAGACCTGAAGTCTAAGCGTTCTTGCCTTTCAATATGTAGCTCAGACATACCTTGCACTATGGCAGTTGTGAGCTCCGACATCCTTTTCGGCGTTTGACTACGCCGACGCAGCAGCGGCTCCGGTGTAGGCGATCCACGTCGGCGCGGAGGGGAAGTGGGTCGATCGCTGCGTCCACGCAGTGAAGTAGCCAAAGTCCGGTGGTGAGAGGTGACGTCATCACAAGGATGCGCTGTATCGTTCTGTCGATGACTCATACTATATAGATGCGGCGGCGGCGGCTGGGCTGTGCTTGTGACCCACTCGGTCACGCCATCCTGTCGGCTCTTGCGGCTTCTCACGTCATCTCTGAATCGGATAGTAGTGAGCTCTTCCTCTTCTTCCAAGTCAATCTTTCGAAGCTCTAAAAGTTGTCTTTGCTTAGCCAATTCGATTTCTCTCTCGAAATTGCGGCGCTCTGCTTCGGCGGCAGCTGCGCGACGCTCTGCTTCGGCGGCAGCCGCGCGACGCTCCAACTCGTGCATTTCTTGCATCGCACGTAAGTTTGCTTGCTCTCTTAAGACTGCCGACCTCTTTGATGCAACGCTGATTTGCGACATCACTTCGTCTCGCTCACTCTGATGAGACGACATTCTTGACACCGAACGCACTGTCGTCGCGGTGTCCTCATAATATGAGCCAACTGCCGATGGTGTGATCGCCAAGCCAGAGTCTATAGGTGGCGAAAACATTGCAGCAACTTTCACGATACCTTTTGTACCGGAAACGGGAGGTTCGGCGGTGGTAGCAGCGCCGCGGGCGCTGGCGGCCGCGTCGGTGCCGGCCGCGTAAACGGTGGCGGCCGCGGCGTCAGCTGCGGGCCGAGCGGTGGCGTGAGCTGCGGCGGCGGCCGCGGCGGCGGATGCAGCGCGTGCCATCTCTTGTAACTTCGTCGCCTGACGAGTTCTCTTCGGACTGCTCATGGTGCTGCGGTAACTTCACCTCGATGCATGCGTTGTAGATGCGACGTACCATCCGGCTCGAAGGACCATTGATAGCGACCGGCCAGCGAGCGTTCGGTTCCCGGGTGACACTCGGAACCCGAACGGCTGGCTGCTCTTCGCTACGCAAGCACAGCTCCGACGATACTCCGCTCCCTCCTTGGCGAGGACCGACTCAGCGTCGGGACCTACCGAGCCACCGAGTGATGCACCCGGCTATGGAACCTCCCCAAGGCACCGGAGCGCTTTGCGACTTGAAATGAAACGCAAGCGTCTGGATGTAGAGCCGAGCTGTACCCCCGACCAGGTTGCCGGCAGCACGCCTTAACTTCTGCACCGCATGTACCGCTATCGCACCACGAGCACCGCACTTCAAAGTAAGCAGACTCGACCTGACTGGTCAGAGACTAACTCGATAGGCGAAAGGCCACTATAAACTTTAAAATAAACTATGAAACTTTAAACTATAAAAACTATGTAAACTTTCAACTTTGCCGAACCCACTTGGTTGGCGTAGAGAAGCGAACTATATAAGGCAGCGTCTCCGACCCGTTTAGTCGGAGCGCCAGTACGATCTGGCCCTATTGTGTCAGGGACCCTTATTTATACCTGACTCTACAAGTTTAGGTGCGGTCTGCGGTGCGGGGCAGAAGGGAAGGCGAACAGACAACAATCGGCCGAGAGTATTTCTCGGAGTCAAATCTTTATTAATATCGCATATTATAAGAAAATATAATACACATACAAAAACAATATACATCATTTTGCACATGTACTATACAACGTATACATAATTAACTTTCTAACATTCATATATTTGTCCTAAAGCTGTAAAGTCATACTTTTAAACTAAATAATAACACAATGGTTATATATACTTTAAAATAGGATTTCACATATGATATCAAATAATGTCATATAACTTGATAGAAAACTTATAACGCACACAATCCTTTAAACGATACTTTCCTATATATTTATCTTGGATTGCTACCAGAGAAACATTACTTTAAAATCCTAATGCTTTGCAAACGTCTTTCAATATAGGTATTTATATAAACAAAATGCACTTCTATAATTATGCAAACATCCTCTATACATATTAAATACACAAATCACTTAAAACAGCTATCAAATGATACTTAAGCTCTAAAAACCTTCATGCTATTAATAAGTCTTAAAATATTAGGAATGTCTATTTTATATACACTATATATTTCCATTATACGTACTTTACACTTTCTAAGCTTTCTATATAATAATGATATACAATGACACACTTTATAATAGCATATTGGTTTGTATGCACACCCCTAAAAGCTATTTCTGTGTGCATAAAACAATATGTTACTCAATACTTACTATAAATCTATATTACATGTGTGTACATATGAGACATTTACTTAGGTATTTCCAAAATGCTACCTATAAACATACCTAAGTAAATTCACATGGTTACTATGAAACGCGCACCTGCATGCTATAAAATTCTTTCCAAGACGGCTCGCCGCACCGAGCCGACGCACAATAGGTTTATTGCGGTCAGCTACGTGAAACTATGCCCTGCCAAATATTCCCTGAAACAATCTTTAGATAACTGCCGCGCCGCATAAGGCGGACGCGCAGGTGGGCATACAATGGTGACTTTACAGCGTGCCGCGTTTACAGCCCTCAGGTGCACGAACTTTACAGGGAATCGAGGAAATATTTTACCTCTAAAATACTCTAAACAATTACTATCTTACGGCACGGCGGCAGGGATCAAATACTAGCAACCAAACACGTGCAGCACTATTCAATATGAACGGTATGGCGGCTAGATACAAACACTTTACAAATGAACACCTGCAGTACTATTCTATAAACATATTTACAAGAAATGTCTACCTTAAAGTTTATGATCGCGTCGCCAACAATCATCATATATCACATATTATTAACACGTTATCTTATTCAGCATAATAAACCAGGAGTTCATGTACGGATTAAACCATGAACGTTATATTTTGATGGGCTTTGGAGGCAAGAAAAACAATAAACGCTCAGTTGGGATGTAACAGTTTATAAGCTCCAAGGTAACACATTCGATCGGGCGATGGTGGACCTCGGGCCCACATATATTTGCAAACGATGAATCCAGGTCTCTTTCGCCGCATCCAGTTAAAGTTCTTATCTGTGAAACTGGAACTTAACTAGCACAATAATTAAATAAAAATGGCTTTAACAATGCTTTTGACTCACATTCAAAGATGTCAGTCAAGAGACAACTGCCAGTCTTATGAAGTAGTGGATATAAATATTATAATCATGGTTATTATGGAGATTATTGAATTTTAACTAGCAGTTAGTTTATACATGGATGAAACCCTGTGATCAAAGCGATTACTACAGGGTCCGTCACTTGAACTGTTACTTCTATTTTCAAAATAATAATGACAGCGCGCCAAATTTTGGTGAAACGTCAATTTGTTTCATAGTTTTTAAGTGGGCGAAAAGAGCGGAAACAAATTTGAATTTTATAATACATTTTCGCAATGGATATTAAACCTAACATTGTGATCGTTTTGTATTTGACCGGAAAATCACAACCAGTCATCGTTCGGGAACATGTGAACAAAATGTTAGTGCATCGAACCATTAAGCGTTATAACCTAGCATTGCTTAACGGCATAGAGGCTGTCATCCGAAAATAGCAGTATCACATGATTTGGTTCGAAAGGTAAAGGCTCGAATTCAAGGAAATCCTCACCAGTGTTCTGCAAAATTTGCGAAAAGTCAGACAATACGCGACTCAAGTAATCGGCGCATACTGAAATAAAACAAAAATTACAGCATCTTAGTTCAGCGCAGAAGGCTGTTCGACTACAAAGAGCTCAAGCACTGAAAGTCTTGCGTGGCGATCTGGAAAACATTGTTTTTTCTGATGAAAAAATGTTTACTGTCTAACAGTATATAAACAAACAACATTTTCGTGTTTGGCTACAGGGCAAATCCAACGAGAATTTAGACGATGGAGTTCCCGTTTGTAAGCAAGCGCCCGCTTCTGTTATGGTCTCGGCGGCAGTGACCGCAAATGGTCGCTATTCACTCGTGTTTATCGAGAAGGGCGTCAAAGTCAACCAGCAAGTGTGTGCAAAAGGTGTTAAATGAGGCGCTCATACCATGTCCACGTGTAAACAATGCAGTACGAAACGCTGGACGTTCCAACAACACTCAGCATCTTCTCAGAAAGCTCTTATCTATGGATCAAAGGAGGCTATATCGAACAATAACAATTATTGTCTTAAAATTAAATGTTTTATTGTGATATAATTTTTAATGAACCGTACTTCAATTAACTAAATAACATCATTTTCAATTAGTAACACTTCGAGTGACGGACCCTGTATATAACCACAGGATTTGAGTGTCGAACTGTTTGCTTATAAATTTAATGTAAATGTAATCAACGATGATGAGAGGGAGATTATAAAAACACCATATATAGGGTGTTAACGGAGATATGGTCCAAAAGCTAACCACGTTATCCTCGGCATATTTGGAGCAAAAAAAGGTAGAAGATATTTTGTTGTACGACATGAAAAAGATCCTCCCCATACATTTTAAATACCTACAAATAAAATGTATATCCCTTTTTGTTTCAAATATGCCAAGGAATACGTTAACGTTTGGACCATACCTCCACTAAAACCTTGTATATATCGGCATATGATCAAAATTCGTTGAATGAGGGAATCTCATTCTATGAACTGATGACTTCATTAAAGCCTTAAAGATAACATGAAGAAACTTTTAGAAAATGTAGTTTTGTTTTAATATCAATCAAAAAACTCTATTTGTTACACCTCGTAGTGTAGAGACTAAAATATTGCCTTTCATGCAAGAGATTATGGGTTAAAATCCTCGCATCTGTTATACACCACTTTATCTTGCGAGTTGTGCATGGTTCGGAACCCATGTAAAACTGTAGGTCACCTTACCCTACTAGGTGACAGGGTTAAGCCCGCCCGGTTGGTATCACCGCATTGGGAAAAACTATGGACGAAGTGGCAATAGATCATTGTATGTATTTTCCACCCATGGTATCCGTGTGCATCCGTGATTCTGTGTAAAGGAAGGTTCTGGCCTGTCACCTAATTCCTTCTGGAATTTGTTGAATTAGGCTTATATCATGACGGTAGTTGTGTTACATTAGCCATCCATGTCAGGTTCCATAATAATACCTAACCTTACTTTCGTTGGAATTTATTAACATGCAGATATTTAAATGATAAATGCATGCTCTACGAAAACTAAAAATAATTAAAATAAAACAAATTATTTAAACACCCAAACAATTTAAAAAAAAACCCGACAGCTTAAAAAATTGTAACTTAAAATTGACTTAGTAAAGGAACTGAAAAGATAGAAACAAGTTGAAAAATTAAATATTTGTTGTGTTCGAATGATCATGGTTGACAGTGTTTACAAACGCAGTCGGAGGCATAAGATACATTAACTACGATTTATATTTTCAATGGTGTGCCTATGCAAATTTCACGATGATCGGTTGAGTTCGCGAAACAGACAAATTTACTTTCGTATTTATTATATGACAGTTAGGAGATTATAATTTGTCTCAATAAGCATATTTTTGCTATACCCATATCACTGAGAAAATCGCTAGTCATTAATAATGGAATGAATTGGGATATATATTATATAAAATATCATTACATAATTCATATAGTGCATCAAATACATTAACTATGATTTATATTTTTTTGTTATTAAGTTCATTGAAAGTGTACCTATGTAAATTTCATGATGACTGGTGACACCGAGAACGAGAAAAAAAAACCTCACTTTAGACATAAAAATGAAAGATAGGATATTGGAACTTCCCCCACCCCGTATTTTCTTGCTCCACCAAAATAATCCATAAAATCGCTAGTCATTCACTATGGAACGTACTGGGGCTATTTGATGCCTCCGACTGCGTTTGTAAACACTGTCAACCCTGATCATTCGAACACAACAAATATTTAATTTTTCAACTTGTTTCTATCTTTAGTTCCTTTACTAAGTCAATTTTAAGTTACATTTTTTTACGCTGCCGGGTTTTTTATATTTTTAAATAATTTAAGTTTACATTTTGACGTAAATAAATCAGTATCATATGATTATTAACATTGAAAGCTGCCGCTAATTCCGAAGTGGCTTGGAATCATGCGACTATACTTCGTTTCCGTCGGCCATGAGGCTCCATTTTGGAATCAAAATTTACAAAACGATAGCGATCAAACCAAAAACGCACCGTGCGTTCACGTGTGATACCTGATCCATAGACGTCATTGAATTTCGTACCGCATGTGCTGCGTTGGTACCACGACGGAACTTTTATTCGAAAAAAACGCGCGATTTAGATTTTTTCATGGTCACAGAAACAGCGATATCAATGGAAAATCAAACCACGGGAAAACCCATAGAAACAAAATCACACATTCTAGGTCAGTGGGAAAACCAAAGAACAGCTGATTTTAAATGTCACAGATGGAAATTCTAAGTAGAATTGAATCGATCTTCACACTACCCAGTATTCATAACAATTATATATAAATTCATGTTCATGAAGTAATTATTTTTAGAGGGCTCTTTGTTTAGTTACGTTCTTGCTTCACGGTCGATTATACATACATATGTATCACATTCTTGCATTAAATGATGTTTGATGTTTGCAGCTACGCCACTCAATTAAAATCGAACGGAAACAGTAGGTTCTTATCCTAACTTACCTAAGATTTAACACTGTTGCTCATAAGTAGTTTATTTGGTAATAAAAAGCTGGCTAAATGTCGATAAAAATAATTTCGACATCGAGTAATTGGCTTTGAAGCCATTTATGATGCTTCGGTATATTCTATTTACTTTAAACCTTGAACCGATGATCTAAACTTCCTGGGCGTGGCTTGAATTCCACATAAACTGTATATAATAACGTTTATTGCACGATAAAGTGTACAAAAGGTAGAGCTTAATGCCTAAAGTCATTTTCTACCAGCCTACCTTACAATATTGAGAACAGAAAAGGGTAGGCGCAAATAACAAGAGAAAAAAAAAACAGAACATCTATACAACACATAAAATTTTAAGTACTTAATTATAACACATATAAATAATAATATATATATAAACTGCCTATATCTATAATAACTTCTTATATATTACAATATATTAAACTTATAAAATTATTACAAATATATACGCATAATACAATCATATATTAACAATCATAACTGTAGGTTCTTTTCATTGGGCACTTATTACTTACTTACTTATTTACCACTTACTACGTAATAGGGTTAATCCAGAGCGGGTTGTTATCATGGCACTGAGTGAAAAATGCTCGAAGCAATGAAAAATATCCCTGTTTTACCATCCAGCTCAATAGCCGTACAATATATGGATGTTCCTGATACAGCACCCAGTTTACGTTTAGTAGGTTGGGATATGGTTTACGCCAGGCCCTTCGGCCCTTACCTAAGAGGCGCTCGACTTTGCATTGGATTGCGATTAGATGACAATTAAGTTTTACATACAGGCAGGCGTGATTGTATTGTAAAAAGTTCATCTGTTTCATGTTAATTCATTATGTTTTTGTCACAGGAAAGTTGGAATGTTAGTTAATATAGATACGGAAACATAAATATACGAATATATAAATAAATATATAGGGAACTTGGAAAATAATCCTATCAAATTTAAAAAAAACTAAAGTAAAAAGGTTTTTACAATGTACTTTTATTTCTTTACATACAGCTTTACATAAATAATAAAAACACTATACAAATGTTATGACACCTTAATATGTTGTGGACATATATGCTGAAGTTATAAATATGTACTTATCATACAAAAAAAAACTGAAATTCCTGTTCTTGTATAAACATTAAGAAACATTGAATATTAAATAAAAAATTAATAGTCCTAAACATTACAGTTCCAAAAAAAACTACTTAATTGCTATAATATCTTTCAAGATAAAACGTTTTTTTTTTTCCTTTTTCATTTGTTTTAACGTAAGGTCGAAACCGTTTGAAATTGAGTTCTTGTTGCCGTTGAAGCGTGAATCTTCCAACATCTAGCGGGAGCAGACGCAGCGAGTTGAGCTCGTGCATCTTCCCGTGCGGTACCCGAGGCAGCGGCAGAAGTTGTAGCACCAGGCGTTGGTGCACGCCCGAGCCGCCGAGAGTATTGCCACTTCATCCGTTGCCTCCCCCGCAACCAAAACAGTCTCAGTCGGCGGCGCCACCGCTGCACCTCCTAAAGGAAGAACATAATGTCACGCTACCGTTATCAGAGGCGACCATGGCTTTGAAGTTTAAAGTGCGCCCGCTTTCATTCATATCTGACATTTAAATGTGCATTTTCAATGAGAATACGGGTCATTTCATTTTCTGGAAAACATGTTCTTTGTGGGTTTCGGCACAAAGCATACGAGGTGAGCCAACTGCATGTTATTGCCGTGCAGATTGTGAGAGGCGAAGGGATTCATCGTTCGTGGTTTGAATTCCAAATTTATTTGTAGGTCTTACTTGTTAATATGGAACCATCCTGCTTATTTTTAACCATATCAGTTGGTACCATTGCATTGAATGACTGACAATAAAAGGGGCAATGAAAATTGTCTGTGTTTTCCATCCAATTTAATGTCGCCGTACAATATTTAGAAGGTTCAGGTGTTTAAGTGCATGGCACATAGTTTCAATGCTGTGTGTTGGGCTAATATACAGTTAATGTGATCTTTCAAGTCTGATTACATACATAAAAATCAATAAACTATGTGCTAATCGCGTTTAATGTGAGATGGTCGAAGCGCTAACAATTTTTTACGTGTTTTTAATCTCGTTTAATGAAGCCGTATTCGACCATATTCGAATGTCTCTGCCATGACACCTAGTTCCTTCATGGATTGCAAACCGCAAGGTTAATTATTTTTTTGAAGAATGTATGGCCATTGTATTAGCCATTTATATGTACTTCTTTGAAAAAAACAGGTGATCAAAAAACAGTTACACGAGTTGATGTTTTCAATAAATTGTGTATTCCAGAATCCTGATTGGAAAAAGGAATTTAAAAACATTTCCCCTTTACCGATAATAATTATTGCCTCCAGAACCTTCTACAGACTCGGTTGTTGACCGAACCTAGGCAGACCTACGATGTATTGATATTGAAGACTAAGATTTCAGAAATTATTTTATATCCCACATTACATTTACACATCATCATTTTCTTGTTTTGCATATGTAAGTATTTATGTACCAAGTTACCAATGTGATTCTCTACGTGTGTCTTTATCAAAGTGAGGAAAATAAAAAACATGTGTTTCGGATTTTTTGCAGCATTCATAAAACCTAAAATTTGTTAATCAAACACTTTACAAAAGTTTAAAACTCACCAATTTAAAACTACCTATTTATTCCATGTTGTGTAATCCGGATTGATATTAGTCAATTTTTTTTTTTTTTATTTAAATTAAAATATTAATACCTTGTGGAGCAGCCACCACGAGGGCCACAGCAACCATCGCAAAGAGTACAAGCACCAAGCACTTCATTTTAGTTTTTGTGGCAAAGCACGCACCCCTTTCATTTATATACAGACTAAGAACAGATAACCGATATGCTTATCAAGGGTTTGCACAAATGTACGCACAATACATGATCCTTTGATTGCTCATAGTCGTTTTTTTGTTTATTTTCACGATTATTGATAAATACATTTATCATGTGACTATAGATGCATTCAAAATTGTTATCAAAATTTTAACACACGAGCTTGACACAAAACTCACACACTACCATCAATCTGTGCATAGTATTTATTAATATAGTTTTTTTAGTCGGTTATGGTGCTGTCTCTACAACAAACACAAAAACAACAATCGTTGTTATTAATATTATGTCTGCCTACAGAGGGGACGTTGTTATTAATATTAATGTACACAAGAGGGGGCGTTCAGCTACATACAACCAGATTAGCTGTTTTTCTTATTTATTTACTTATTTATTGACTAATTTATTTATTTATTTACTTATTTAGTTATTTTTACCGTATTGTTTCTGTAGGCAGACATAATATTTTTTTTTAGTCATTACATAGTCTTTATTTGGTCACTTATTTCCATCTCATGCATAAACATAAACGTAGCATCCCATTATTCAATAAGACCATGCGTAAAGTTAAGTAAATCAGCAGACAAAACAAGGTAAAATTGATACTACTCTTCGAATTATTTGCCTACTCCACCGCGGACATGGCCTATGAAAGTACAGTATCTAAATTATAGATATTTAACAACAACAATTGTTGTTCTGTACACCTCCAAATCAGTTTTTTTTCTATTGTATTAAATTAATAAACCTAGTTTCCATGTTGGGGTGATATATACGTCAGGCGTATCTAATGCGCCCTGCGACGCTCAGTCGGTCAGGTGCTTCTTCACACCGTACTAGTAGGAGGCCTATTTTTTTTTTATGTGACTGGACATGGATGGCTAATACCACACCTTCTGTCATGGTATTAGCCTAACACACCACATGGGAACTAGGTGCCATGCCAGGACCTTCCTTATATTGCACGGCTACATTGAACTGGATGGAAAACACGGACAATTTTCATTGCCGCTTCGACCATCGTTCATCCAATGCGATGGTACCAGCCCGGGCGGGATTAACCCTACCACCTAGTAAGTAAGGAAGGGGACCTACAGTTTAACGTGGAATCCGAACCACGGCCAGCCTCTCTCAATAGGCGAATGGTCACCCATCCAAGACCAGACCGGACCCAGCGTTGCTTAACTTCGGAGAGCGATCGCCAAATTGTCGCGCCACTGGGCCACTGAGGCTCACAAGGCTTATGGTAGCAGCCCTATTCCTGGAATTCCGTAATCAGCAATCAGGAATCCTGAGTCTCTAAAACTGCCTTTATAGCAGTTTTCAAAGCGATTTTCTTGACGAAAATATTCCGGAGCATAGTTTTTTTTATTAATGAAGGTTTTTCTTCCAAAAACTCGATTTGAAAACGGCTGTATAAGCGGTTTTCTAGACTCAGGATTCCTGATTACTGAATGCCAGGAATAGGCATGCAGGTTGTGATTTGCGGGAAAGATATTAAGTTCAATAACCCTATAGATAAATAATCAACGCGATCGGTTGGTGGAATGTGGACATTGAATGGTGAGAAGGGTAGAAAGAGGACCAAGGGATTGTATTATGATGTGGTTTCGTTTCCAAGCCCGGTTCCATAATTGTAGAATATATGTTAAAGGCGATAAGCTCATCATTAAAATATAAATATTACTTACTTGTTGTTGGTGCTAAAATTGTAAGTGCAAAAGACGTTCGGGAATTGTATCCAGGGTAGTGAGAGGTTCCTGCGCTCGATATTACCTAGGAGTATCAAGACAATATTGTCATCTGGGAAGATTTATAATGCATGATATAGTAAAACATACATTTAGAAAACAATACATTTTAATTAAAACATAATCATGTATTAATAAAGTTTATGTTGTTTCCTACTTAATAGGTTATGCAGCTTAGTAGTAGCAGTAACACCACTCGGCGTCAGCGCAAAGTCCAAACAGGTAACCGAGCAGCACGCACAGCGAGTTGCAGGCGGAGTTGGTGCAGGCACGCTGCACCATCGGCACGCGGAGTCCCTGCAGCCCGGGCACAGCTGACTGAAGGGCCGCGGCCAGCTCGCCCTGCGACGCTACCGCTCCTGGCGAAGACCAACATGTTACAATTATAATTGAAGAGTTGACAATGAAGAGTTAATTCGTGCAGGCGCGTTGAACCGTCGGCACGCGCAATCCCTGCAGCCCGGGCACAGCGGACTGTAGGGCCGCGGCAAGCTCGCCCTGCGACGCTATATACCGCTCCTGGCGTGGACCAATATGTTACAATTATAATTGAAGAGTTGACAGTGAAGAGTTAATTGGTGCAGGCGCGCTGAACCGTCGGCACGCGCAGTCCCTGCAGCTTGGGCACAGCGGACTGAAGGGCCGCGGCAAGCTCGCCCTGCGACGCTACCGCTCCTGGCGAGGACCAACATGTTACAATTATAATTGAAGAGTTGACAGTGAAGAGTTAATTGGTGCGACGCGCTAAACCGTCGGCACGCACAGTCCCTGCAGCCCGGGCACAGCGGACTGAAGGACCACGGCCAGCTCGCCCTGCGACGCTACCGCTCTTGGCGAGGACCAACATGTTACAATTATAATTGAAGAGTTGACAGTGAAGAGTTAATTGGTGCAGGCGCGCTGAACCGTCGGCACGCGCAGTCCCTGCAACCCGGGCACAACGGACTGAAGGGCCGCGGCAAGCTCGCCCTGCGACGCTACCGCTCCTGGCGAGGACCAACATGTTACAATTATAATTGAAGAGTTGACAGTGAAGAGTTAATTGGTGCGACGCGCTAAACCGTCGGCACGCACAGTCCCTGCAGCCCGGGCACAGCGGACTGAAGGACCACGGCCAGCTCGCCCTGCGACGCTACCGCTCCTGGCGAGGACCAACATGTTACAATTATAATTGAAGAGTTGACAGCGAAGAGTTAATTGGTGCAGGCGCGCTGAACCGTCGGCACGCGCAGTCCCTGCAACCCGGGCACAGCGGACTGAAGGGCCGTGGCAAGCTCGCCCTGCGACGCTACCGCTCCTGGCGAGGACCAACATGTTACAATTATAATTGAAGAGTTGACAGTGAAGAGTTAATTGGTGCGACGCGCTAAACCGTCGGCACGCACAGTCCCTGCAGCCCGGGCACAGCGGACTGAAGGACCACGGCCAGCTCGCCCTGCGACGCTACCGCTCCTGGCGAGGACCAACATGTTACAATTATAATTGAAGAGTTGACAGTGAAGAGTTAATTGGTGCAGGCGCGCTGAACCGTCGGCACGCGCAGTCCCTGCAGCCCGGGCACAGCGGACTGAAGGGCCGCGGCAAGCTCGCCCTGCGACGCTACCGCTCCTGGCGAGTTCAAAGTGACCAGCATAGAGGTGGTAGTGGTACATACATTGGAGATTAAATTTATGAAAAAATAAAATAGCAGAGGAGACAGCACGCCAGCAGTCAATTCGACCCAGTCAGAAAAAGTACAGTCGATTCTCACACATTGCTGACGGCCACAAAGATAAGACTGAAACCAGTGAAGATCTGCTGGAGATAAGTTAAGTGATCGCAAAATACTTAGCATAATGTCAACGTCCACTGTATTATAAGCTTTACTAAAGTCCAGGAGAGTCAGAACTATCAGATTCTTTATTTCCATGTTAAAACTAATATCATCGGTGACTTTGACAAGAGCTGTAACGGTGCTGTGACCAGGACGAAAACCAGACTGCATTGGGTTCATCAAACTGTTATCAGAAAGAAATCCAGTAAGTCGATGATGAACAACGCGTTCTAAAATTATGGATAAGTGAGAATTTAAATAGGACTAAATTGATTAAATACAAAAAGACTCGAAACATTGGAGAGACGAATGACATAAGCTCTTTTCCAGGCACTTGGGAAGGAGCCGCTGGATAGGGAATAGATGAGAATAACTACAATGAAGGGTAAAAGCACATCTTTCAAAGGGGCCAGCATATTTAGGCTTATATAGTCGGCTCCAACAGCCTTTGTGAAAATGGATTTCATTATCAGCTTAACTTCACGGTCATTGACGGGACGAAACGTAAATGGACTATGCTCTTGAGTATGTGTATTAGAAAGCTGAGAGAGAGTTAGGTATTTTACCACTTGGTCAATGGTGACAGGAGGGGTGAAGAAATGTCTGATGAGATTTACCAACTCCTAAAGTTCTTAAAAAACTTCCATGCGTTACGAGGTGAGCTATTTTTCAAGGTAGTATGGATGTGGCGTCGTTGAGCAACCCTACACATCCTATTACACCGATTACCACAAACGTACTTGATTTTAAAAGGAAGATGATAATTCGCAAGCTATCATTAAACGAATCTTATTTATGGGTCTGTATTATACTGCAAAAATGGATGCTGCAAAAAGACTAAAGCTGGCACCTAATGCCCCTGCCTAATTTGTAAAACCTTACCTTCGGGTAGTCCCATGGTGACCCCCACAACTGCCAAGAGAACACACACTGCTAGGATTAAAACCTTCATGTTGCTCCTCGAACTGTTAGTGATGTCAATACAATATTATAGATTGATATTTGAATCCAGACACAACCTTTTATATGCTAAAACGAACCTTGATAGAGGATACTTCAAGATAAACCTCACATCACTTTAGATTATTTTAGCTTCCGTACCTACCACTCGAAGAAAATGATACATTTTAAGGAGTCGTATTCACTACGTATAATATTCGCAACGTATAATGTTATACGTTGTGCATGAGTTTAAAAATAAAATCAACTCTTTGCATCATGCAGAACGTCTAATAGTCACAACGTGTAATATTCCTAACATGAATTCACAAAAAAAGAAAACCATGCAGAACGTATAATATGCCAAGAAGCACTGCATAAAGCGCCCTAATAACGATACATTTAAGGCTGAAATTGCTACGAATCGATATTTGTTGAATAGTAACAATTTGCTACAACGCTAATTGAGACGGTCGAAAAGTCGCGTGCGATTATACGCTTTAAAAGTATGTACATAAGGGCGCTTATCATTTGAAAAGTTTGTGGATTATATGATATGCATGGTTTTCTTTTTTTGTTAAGATCATAATATTATACGTTGTGACTATTATACGTTATGCATGGAGAAATAAGAAATTTATTTTTTTAAACTTCTTCATGCACTACGTATACAATTATACGATCTGCCGATTATACGTTGAGCATGGTTTTAAAATTTTGTTAAAATATGACATCATACGATCTGCATATTAGACGTTCTGCCGTTCCCCCCATTTTAATTACGTAATATGAAAGGAACTCGGCATAAGGAATAAAATTAAGAACGACTAGGGAGTTAATAAAATAATTCGAAGACTAGCTAAGTTACGACCAAAATTTAACAAACACACTCACACAAAAGAAAAAAAAAATTTTTTTTTAATGAAATTATTTAAAAATGCAACTACATTCATACAATCAAATGAGAGAATGAAAAAGAATTGTTCTTATAAATCTACAAAATGTTTAAGGCTTTCTAATGAAAAAATAATCAATTTCAGGACATATCTGGTAAAAGAAGTACATGCTCGTCTAATAAATTTATTTTGAAAATAATAAGTAATAGTGATACGGACACACAATGTATCCGTGGATCGTTTAACTCTTTAATTACATCTTAAATCAATATTTTGCGTAAGGTATGCCCTTACAAACTCAATATCTCGGGGTACAGATTAGTATGACACAGACATGCCTGAAATTCTGAAAATATTTGGCCATATCACATTACATGGCTATATATTATACTAGCTGAAGTACCCAGCTCCGCTCGGGTCAATATCGTTTCGGACTGATGTCGGGCTGAACCTAAGATTTTATGCTACATGAGTTCCCCAAACTTTCATCCCCCTTTTAACACCATTTGAGTTTAATTTACAAACAAAAAGGTAGCCTATGTCCTTTCCCAAGGCTCAGACACTCTCTATACCAAATTTCATCAAAATTGGTTCAGTGGTTTAAGCGTGAAAACGTCACCGACGGACAGAGCTACTTTCGCATTTATAATATAGTATGGATTTATTATTATTTATTAGTGCTTCAAAGTAACTTATTTTGTCGTGTATACGAGAAACCTTGCACGGGGGTAAAATTAGAACAAAAATAAAAATAATCGTGGAATATATTAGATTATGCAGAAATAATGCTTATTCTAGCGGTAGCAGTGACAGGAACTGGGGCTGGTGCATCGTCCCCAGCGGTAGCCGTGCGCGCGGCAGGCGCGGCCGCAGCGGGCGCTGTCGCAGCGCGACGAGGGCAGCGCCGCCGCACTCTCCGCTAGCCCTCCCGCCGCCGCCGCCGGCGCTCCCGCCCCGGCCGCCGCAGCCTGCGGCGCCGCAGCCGAAACTCCTTAGGGAGGGAAAAAGTTTTACTTTTTATATGTTTGCAAGTGCATGGATTCATTCATTGCAGTGCCGAAGCCATCATAAATTCGTGGCACTAGTTATTGAGCTTTGAGCTCTGGGGGTCCATTCAGAGCAAGAGTGAGTTCGAGTTCGGGAGTGAGTTAACCTAAAAATAGCTGGGAAATATATTATTATTTAAATAACGGAACCGTTATTTATACTTCCAACGTATTTACGGGACAAATCAGATTTTTACCTAACTGTAATGATGTTCCAGAAGTGTGGAAACAGTAACTATTTAAAAAAGTGAGCTGATATTTAGTGGCGAATTCGAACTCACTCTTGCCCTGAATGGACCCCCTGGAGGTTCTTTAAGGATGTAAGAATTTATTTTACCCTTGTTTTATGTTTGTGTTTGGGTCGCTTAAGCATTTCTTCATATTTTCCTTATTCAAATACTTTTAGAAGCGACAGGGGGGGGGCAAGCGTCCTCAAATAAAATGTTGTCAAAATTTGCGTTACTGAAAGTGCTACAATACAAAAGGAAATTGATCTTTGGAGCGCCAGGTGACGAAATGGGTAGACGCAATGCCCGCGAAAGGTATACAAATTCAAATTCACCCATATACCCCCCAATACCCGAAAAATATTCTGATCCAAATCTTTATATCATGCATATTAATGGTTTTTTTTTAAATCAAATCGTACAGACGTAGCTCTCAGTTAATTTATTTCATGTGCAAAATTTCGGAAAATAAAAACTTAATTTGACTGAGAAAACAGGCACGAGCCATTGTATGGAACTCGATCACCTCATTATCCTCTTAACCGCATCATCTACTTAGTAAGTAAGAGGACCGGCTTCCGAACAACGTGCAACGAATGCTTTAGTTGTCTCCGACGTGCACGGAAAGAGGTGCAGTGTCTTAGTTTTCTTTTTATGTGCCGAAACCCACAGAGCATAAAAATATATCTTCAAACCAAATCTCATGTCTTAATAATGTAAACAAACATTCCGATTTATTTTTATGTTGTCAGGACACCGATTAAGAATGAATAAAAAGTATGCTAGATACCAATAAATTATATTCCACGATCCCCCAAAAAATAAAAAATATTATGAAAGTGGACCAACTGTCATGATGTTAGCCCAACACACCGTATAGGAACTATGTGCCATGCCAGGGCCTTCTTTACATTGAACTGGATGGAAAAGACGGACAACTTTAATTCCCGCTGCGACCATCGTTCGTTCAATGTGATGGCACCAACCCGGGCGGGATTAACACGGAAATCTAATTGATTTTTGACACAATACCTTCCAGCGTGAACGTCAATGCAACCAGCGCACACAGTACCACCCACGTCTTCATTGTTACTTTTATGCCTGTTATCCGGGTTCTCTTTACCTTTATACTTTTCTGTTAACAAAGGGCTGAGAATGCATATAGGCCTTATCTTGGGAAAAACTAATCAAATCTAACCGCGCAATAATTCCGTTTGTTTGCAGAGATTAATTATATTTGTCTATTCTATTTGTTCTAGCTGACTGCTGGCGAGAGCCTTGCCCCATACTTACAACTTGAGAGTTTACTCTCAAGTTGTAATTGTAATATATACGTTATTTTAACAATCTTGATATATCTGCAATAGTCACACATTCGCTCGCTTAGCGTGGTTTCACAAAGTGTATTGAATTTCATTTTTCTAAGTACATTAGGGCTCGAAACACTCATACTATTTTTCCTTTAAAACAAATCAGCATAAGCGACCTATAAAACAAATTAATTGAAAGAGCTACGTAACATCAATTGCGCACTGTGTTATTGAATTGTAGCAAATTGCAGAATCGCATTAGCTGGTTAGACTTATGGTTTTAGCGGTATTTCTAAGATTCCGGCTGGGAAAACATGTTTTGAATCGTTGAAAAATAATGCAATACTTATAAATAAACAATAATAATAAAAAAATAGACTTATGGTTTTAGCGGTATTTCTAAGATTCCGGCTGGGAAAACATGTTTTGAATCGTTGAAAAATAATGCAATACTTATAAATAAACAATAATCATAAAAAATCACTGCGAAACATTGATAATGAATAAGAGACAGGATTTAAAACATTATTTGAGGATTTAATAAAATGACTTCGAAATTTGATAAGATAAAGCGTTGGATACATATTAGAGAAATTGGGAAAAAAAATTATTGTACATGAAACCAATAAAATGATAACATCAAACATATCTATATTCGATATTGAACAGATTTTTAATGTTATATTTTTATATTATTGAATCTGTGAAAATGCCTTGAAAAAATGTTATGGTATATGGAGTATGGACACGATTCTGTTTCGACAATAACCAAATGCGTTTACATCTCGTAAACTACTGGTCAGATTTTAATGAGGTTTTTTAAGCTCAAACAAAATATCGGTGGTCATTTACACCGTGTACATATTGTCATTAGTTGATAAGAGCGACGTTCTTGCTTAGTAAGGAAAAGTATATTAAAACAAGCATGCTTAAATTTACCCTAAAGCGTCAAATATTTTCTAGAAAAATCCTAAGCCTTACGGAAGCCTGACATATAACCGAGTGCGCTCTTCACAAATTTAATTACGCTTTGTAGTCCATTTATTTTCATTACTGCGTTTATTTAGACTCCTAGCCCGTTGATAAAAGATTTTACTGTAGTAACCAGCAATAATTTCATCAAAACGCAATCCGGCATTCATTAACGTAGTTTCATTTTCCGAGGCTGTAACATTTTGCTAAGAATGTGTTTCGCAGATATTAAAATGCAGGCTCTCCAAGGATAAGTAAAAACCTTGGAAATGAGCGCATATAAATATTCATAGTTTCCATGAGTTTTATATGATAAATGTTATAAATGGTGTATCATTTATACAGAGCGTTAACGTAGGTTTGGTCCAAACATTAACCAGGTATTCCTAGGTAATAGATTATATTTATAATCTATAATAATAATATTTAATATAAATATCTATAATAATAGATAAAATAGATTGTTGTGCGACTTAAAAATAATTCGTCTTCCCCATACATTTTATAGTGTAACTAGGTTGTAAATGTAAATGTATGGGGAGGCAGATTTTTTTAAATTCGTACAACAAAAATCGTAAATGTTTGCTCCAAATATGCCTATCGATACCTGGTTAACATTTGGGCCATACATCTGTTAACGCCCTGTATACGTTGTTACCTTTCACGGTAATAGCAACCGAGATTTGGGTTGGGTTAGCTCTATCCAATGTTATTAAGGTGGGCCCGTGAGCATCAGAAAACAAACAAACGTAGCTCCCATACAAACTTAGTTTACTAATAATTTGAAAACCACTCTTCCAATTTACTTGATATTAGGTGTCTACTATGAGGCAACAAATATCTGTGTCTGCTTGTCTTTGTTTTTTGGTATAAGTATCCTGGCTCAAACCACAGAGAAAACAAAATTTGTATGAAGACTTTATTTTTGTTTTCATTTGGTTCTGTTTGGATTTTTCAAAAAAATAACTACGTGCAGACACAGATATTTATTTCCTGATAATAGATATTAAATATCAATTCAATTGGAACAGTTGTTTTCGAATGATTAGTAAACTACGTTTGTATGGGGAGCATAGCTTACGGGCCATTCCTATAACTATCGAGGTGAGTTCTTTAAATCGACTGCCTTTAGTAATAAATACTGTAATCAAAAGTTAAAACCCATTAAGTAAAATTTAATATTAATTGCCTATTTTAATACGTTCTTGCTTCGAACTAAGAAAATAACTTTAACTTATTGTTAAACAATCTGCCTATATTACTACCGCATAATGTAATGATAAATCTATTTTCTTTCATAAAAATACATTAATATAATCACTACATTTATGTGGAGGGGTGGATAAATTTATGTTTGCACAATCAATATATTCCCTGAGACCTTTCATTTTATAGATCACATTTTCATCAAATATAGAAAAGAAGTTCAGCTTGCAAATTGCAATATTCCTGGCAAACAGAACTTTTAATAACATTAGGTATATTTAAGTACATAAAATACATAGGTTTAGAAAGTAAGCACAGCGCGCTATGCTAGGTCTATGATATAAAGTATATTTACGAACTACCCTAGCTGCACGGGTTTGGAATATATTCGTTAAAATCCCAGGATAAGCTATCGTTAAATGAGCCTTTATGAAAATATAATTAAGCATGGCTTTAGCAAGAATTGTAAGTGTAGGTATTATATATTGGGGATACACTTGCTTATTTCTAAAATCATCTAACTTAATGAACTTTGACCCAATTTAACCTTACTTATCGTTAAATCCCGGAGACTAGCTTAGCATATATTAAATAATATAGACATCAACCGAAATGACAAATTCCAATTTACTTATTTCGATACTTAGAACTTTTGGGAAGATTTATTAAGATTATTGCGTGGTTATTCAACACGTTAATTTTGTATTTACTGGATGAATGCTTAGCTACATTATGAGGATTCAAGAGATTAACGAGTTTTTGATGGATGTGGTTTGAATTAGCTTTATGGGAAACTAGGTATTCATCAAATCTAAAAACTATTTACAGATTTTCTTTAGGGTGGTGGCTATAGTTGAGCGGCTCGTAGCCTAGTGGCGCGGGGACTTGCCTAGCATACCAGAGGTCTGGGTTGAAATCCTCGCCCCGTTGATGTACCACTTTCTTTCTCATTCTGAGTTGGATACGTGCATTTCGTCGCGAATGCGAGCTGCTCCATGGTTCGGAAGGTCCCTACTAGGTGGGAGGGTATAAGCCCGCCCAGGATACGGTACCATCGCATTGGATGAAACTATTTTTCATTGCCGTTGTCCGAAAAACTGTCTGTGTTTTCCATCCAATTCAATGAAGCATGAGCAAATGAATGAAGTATGAGCAATAAAGGGAAGGTCCGGGCATGGCACTGAATTCCTTCGGGAATTTGGTGCATTGGGCTAATATCATAACGGTAGCAGTAGTACTAGCCATACATATCAGATGGCATTAAAAAAGGGTTTCAGAAGGTGCAAAAGCTTGTGATGAATAACTTGGTCGAATGAGTTAAGCCACATATTCTGTGCAGAAACAAATTCACAAATCACAGTAATGGTAATGAAGGAGAGGGTTGCAAGGGAGATAAACAACTTCTAATCACTCAATAAGGCTGACGCTTCTAAAATAAACAGAACTCCATACACAGGAGAGCAGACATTATTACAGTTGTAAAGAAATGTTAAGTATATTGAAAATTGTAAAATCGACATACCTAATCAATCCCATATTTTTGAAGAGAAAGAAATAGGATAAAATGAAAAAAATAATTCTTCTCGATCTGCGTAATATCGATCGCTATGTACCTAGGTGACAGCGCGATGCTAGTCAGTTATACCATTCAACCAACCGCGAGATGGCTGAGCCAGGTGGTAGCTTCTTGTTAGACTCTAAAATTTTTCATGGAAAGTGACTTGTTATTATATTTTTGATTTTCCATTTTTCCAAATAATCAATTTTACAATCGTTTTTATTCGTGGTTTCGACCCTCGTGGTGTAGGGGCTAGAGGATTTGACTTTTATGCGAGAGGTTATGGGTTCAAATTCTCGCCCCGGTAACCTAACCTAACCCATGTAAAACTGTCGGTCCCCTTCACCCAACTAGGTGGTAGGGTTTACGCTGCCCAGGTTGAATTGCATTTAATAAAACTGTCTGTGTTTTCCACCCGGTTCTGTGTAGCCGTGCTATTTCGAGGAATTTTGTATATAGTGCTAATATCATACCGATAGTTGTGGTGGTATTAGGGATATCTAGGGATAAGTCAAATAGAAATTTGTTTCAACTGATTAGGTACCAACTAAACGTAGTTTGGTAGCTTACTTTGCCCGTCGTTGATTATACTTTGTAATTTCCAACTATCGCTTACCTACTCCAATCAAATGATAAGAGCAAAAATACTTCCAAGAACTGTTTTCCAATAAAGTAATCTATAGAATACATTTTCTTAGTAATCGCTGGCAAATACTTGAATGTAATCGTTTGTTATTGAAGGAAAGCCGTGATTCTCTGTCAACTCTAGACGATAAGAAGGTAAACAGACAAGATGTTTTTGAGTCTACCTACATAGTACTACAAGTAGGTAATACTTTGACATTCTTTTAGTTTTATTATAGACAAACGGTTAAAAAAAGTTTGGTAAACCTAAATATGAAGTTAAAAATAAAAATATAATAAGGTCCTTTTTTAACTACTGCTGATTCGTTTAATCACCACATATTAGGGGATTTGTAAGCAGCTTGCAATCAATACCACTATACAAGATAATCAGCACTTTGGCAATAAAGGCCCTTTAAGTGTCAATTAAAATAAATCAGCACTTGATGAAAACCAAGCTAAGTTTAATAAAAAGTCATTTTAAAGAAAACAAAATTAAGTATCAGGATTCGGTTTAATGGTTTTGAATGACTTTTTTACAAGCTATCTTGTAAACCTTGTTGATCTACTGAGAAAATAATTCGTTGATTTTGTAACAAAACTTCAGGAATTTCTTGCATGCAAACCAACCTGGATTTACATAAATTTGCCTAATAACTAAATAAAAAATAGCCAATACCTAAAATTTTATGAAATGATGAAAAAGGGCTAAGTCAAAGATAGGTCCTACCATTAGAACATTAATAGAACAAATTGAATCGCTTGTATCTATCATAGATACTATAATGTATCTTACATTCCACCGCGCAGGAGCTGAAGCGAATAATATCAAAATAATTTCTCTGAACGCCGTAAAAAAAATTTATGCAAAATTGAATCTCCCATCCTCCTCCATTTAATAAAGGAATTATTACAAAATACGCGGTGTTCCCGGACAGAATGTATTATACACGAGTTTATTTGGATACAAACATGAGTTTATTCGGGTCGGGCGAATGTGTGTCTGGCCTGCACTAGGTAATATTATTAGCATACTCCCAACGAACTCCAGACAGAGCACGAGCCTATAGTAGACACGTTAGAGGAAGACCTATCAGAAAAGATCTTTTTCTAGAATCTACAGTAACGAATGTTATTTAACTTAGGGCTGATTTTTCAATCCTCAGGTAGTACTTATCGGACTGATAGTACAAATTCACGTTGATCAAAAGACGAATTGCCATTGCCGGAGAATTATATCTTATATCACAATTATCTGACTTTAATTTTACTTAATAAACATATGGAATTACTATATCGAAGGGATAAGCATAAGCGTAAATAAATCTTTCCAATAGTTATTTGGCTCTTTATCTGACTATTGAAAAATCAGTCCTTAATGATCTTGGACGATAACATTTTGTCCGTGATTCCCGTGCTGTGTGAAGTGGGCTACCGGGTTTCCATGGCTATCATCCAGTAAATATGTGAGTTGAAGTGTTCCTGAATTATTTTATTGAATTGAATCTCAAGCAGGAACGACCTACAGTCCACACAGTCCACATCTTCTCGTAGCTACACTTTAAAAACCAAAAAAAAACCGACTTTAACATAAACACATATTAGTATCTGAGGCTCCGCTCGGGTCAATTTCGTTTTGGACATTCACCCGATCGATTGCAGTGCCACCTAACGGGTATAATTGTGAAACCAAACCATCCACGGAGACACTTAAACGCACACTAAAATGTCATCAAAATCGGTCGAGCCGTTTAGGAGAAGTTAAGTGACATGCACAATAGTGTGGGTAAGTGTTTCGCCCCGTGTCGACTCCGACTACATCGGTCAACGTTACACCCTAGTAAATGTTACGACGTTGCGTACGTATCCCGCGCCGGATCACGTAACACGGGCTTTCCGTCCTAGCGGTCCGGGGGCGGGGGCGCGATCTTCATGCACCGCCAATTTTCAATTCAGCCAAACTTCCACCTCTTTATCCGACCGCCGCACATCCGACTTGACCCAACTCCTACTCTCTCCCTTCCGCTCCAAAATCATTCCGGAAACGTGTCGCTTTAAGCTTAAAATAAGAACAGTTCCCTTCTTGTCCCTGTGTCGCGGCAAGCGGAGGCCTTCACCGAGTTTGAATGAAATCAATTTATTAATAACGAGATGAGAGTCAGCAGACGACGAGGCGTGACGAATTGTCCAAGAGAGAATAATAGGTAGGCATAGTGAAATGGAGAAAATCAAAATAGTGAAAAATGTTTTCTTTATGGTTTTGAAAATAATTGATTCTCATTTTTCAATTTAATTTGTTCCCTACCACCTACTAAGTAAGGAAGGGTATATGTGCGAACCACCAACGGCGATAGCCTTATTAGTTTGGTCTTACGAAATGCACGGAAAGAAATGCATTGTACCCGATTGGATTATTTTTTCGCGCCGCGCCGATGGAATCAAATAAGTACCATATGACTTTAAAAGAAACAAACTTTAACAAAAACATATACTAGTAACTAGCTCAGGTTCCCGGCTCCGCTCGGGTTAATTTCGTTTTGGACATTCACCTGACCGATCGCAGTACCATCACCCGGGTCCTATTCTGGAGCAAAACCATCCCGGGACACACTCCTGTTTGAGTGTGTCCCGGGATGGTTTCAATCAATCATCAATCAAAATCGGTTCGGCAGTTCAGGAAAAGTTGAGAGCATCCTTATACCTCTAAACATTTTCGACCAATTTTGGCGATTGAAACAAGATAGCCAGAGCCCGACGTTGCTTAGATCAGGGGGCCCATTCAGGTAAGAGTGAGTTCGAGTTAGTTAACCTAAAAATAGCTGGGAAATTTATTATTATTTAAATAACGGAACGGTCATTTATACTTCAAACGTATTTATGGAACAAACCAAATTTTCACCAAACTAAAATGATGATCAAGAAGTGTGGAAATATGAGCTATTTGAAAAAGTGAGTTGATATTTAGCGACGAATTCGAACTCACTCTTACCTGACTGTGCCCCGTGCTCGGAATAAATCTTTCGAAATGTGACCAACCCGCGTGAAACCGGTTTTATTTTATTAATGTGTTAATGTTTGTTAATTGTTTCGTCAAAGACATTTCGAAAAGTTAAACATAACCTTAACTAAATTGGTAGATAATGTTACGCTCTTTAAAGTGATATTCAAATAATTATCGGTTAATGTCAATATCAGCAGCGAACTTTAAAAATAATACATTTGAGACCTGACTTCAGCATTTTTTTCCATGCAAAAATAAAATTTTCTAAAATATTGTTTTAACTAAATTGGTAGAATGATAGCTGAAATTTTACATGTATTTTTTTCATGTTCTCAGTCCATAAGGTTCAGGAACTTAAGGTGGCTCAACCCGGCGGGACTAACTCATTCGCGGGCACGGTACAAAACCGCGCTGTTGCGCTCTGGGACCTTCTGTGTTTCAATGAATAAGACAGGCTCCATGATGAGGAAGATGCAACATGTCCACAAAAAAGACAATGTGCATAGTGTATGATTTGGTAAGATTTACGAAAATTTTAAATACAAAACGACTTATAGCTAAAAGTAAACCACGACCGCTGTAGTCAAAAATCTAACAAAAACCAAATAGATTATCAATCGTGATTAAATAAGCTATGTCTGATGACTAATATTTTTAAGATTTTCTTACTTTATCATTGCGTAATAAACCACCAAAGTTATTGTATAAAACGCGCGAAGAATTCGAACTTTCGGACCTTATAACTTAGAAACCAAACACAATTTTACAATGCCAACGGTCATCAGACATCTAGTTCGATCAAATAAAGCTCTTCTGAGCAAAATTTGGGATCTTTGATAAGAAATATGGGCGTGATCTTCTTTCCCCTTTTGTATGGGGAGATGAGCGGGTTGGGCCACCTTAACGCAATCAAACCATACGCTCATACCATTGGCTAGAACGTCCAGAAGAATTATATTTGTAAATATCATCAAGCGTTGAGCGGCGCGTAGCCTAGTGGCGCGGGGACTGGCCTAGCGTACCAGAGGTCTGGGTTCAATTCCGACACACACCACTTTCTTTCTCTGTCCGAGTTCGATATGTGCATTTCGTCACGAGCGCGTGCTGCTCCATGGTTCGGAATCCATGTAAAACTGTAGGTCCCCTTCCCCTACTAGGTGGTAGGGTTTGAGCCCGCCCGGGTTGGTACCATCGCATTGGATGAAAAGATGGTCGAAGCGACAGTGAAAATTTATCTGTGTTTTCCAGCCGTGCTCATAAAAGGAAGGTCCTGGCATGGCACCTAATTCCTTCGGGAATATGGTGTTTTGGGCTAATATCATAACAGTAGTTGTGTGGTTTTAGCCATCCATGTCAGGTCGCATAAAAAAAAACATAACCCTACTTTAATATCTTTTTTTTTTATTCGACAAAAAATAAGTTATCGGACCTTATGCAGTGCTCTTGCAAACATTGCTTCTCGTCACCGCAGACAGTGGCAGCCCGCCATGGTGCAGTAACCGCCGGAGGCGTACCCTCGCCGCCTGCAGCTCGCTATGCACTCGTAGAACACGCAGCGAGGGAACGGCGGCTTCGCCGTGATCTGTCGCTCCACGCGCCTCGCCGCCGCCGCCGCCGCCGGTTCAACGTCTGCGAACGACACACCAGTGAAAATCTAAGCCAACTGAGCGGTTAGTCTAAGTTGTCACCTAATTTGGCGTTACGGCAAACCGATCGACTGGCGTTTTCAAATGTATGGAGAAATTGAAGAGCGCGCGCAGCAGGCGTTAAGCGAACTAACATTTGCGAGTCCGAGCTTGATTTGACAGCTTACTCAACGTTGCCGTAAATACGTCGACGTTGCCGGTTACGTCCACTCCGCGTTTTCATACAAATCGGAAGTCCGCGATTGACTTTGACAGCTTGAAGAAGTCGCCAGTCGATCGGTTTGCCGTAAACGCCAATTTAGGTGAGAACTCAGACTGACCACTCTGGACATAGATGGCCAAAAAACACTATCGGCTCGTAGCCTTATGGACCAGGGACTCGCTTAGCGTACCAGAGGTCTAGGTTAAATTCCTCGCAGCGTGCACCACTTTATTTCCCGTTCTGAGTTCGATAAATGCATTTCGTCACGAATGCTCCATGGTTCGGAATCCATGTAAATCTGTAGGTCCCCTTCTTCTACTAGGTGGTAGGGTTTAAGCCGGTCCGGCTTGATACCATCGCATTTGATGAAAAGGTGGTCGAAACGGAAATGAAAAATTGTCTGTGTTTTCCATCCAGTTCAAAATCAAAATCAAAATCAAATCAAAATCAAAATCATTTATTGCCGTATCACTTAAAATTGTACAAATGTGTGAACAAACGGTACTTTACAAAGTATAGTGATTACCTAAATTTAGGTGTGGCAATAGAGTTTCGCATTTTCTGCGAATACTCAGGTGTGTAGAAATAAAATATATCATACATCAAGTACATATTACATAACAATAAAAAAAACATTATTACCTAACCTTTATTATCGTTGTTAAACTCTGTTACGTTGTAGTAAGCTTTAGTTTGTAGCCAGGCTTTCAGCTGTCTTTTAAAGATAACAGGGCTTTCGCACCGTTTTAAACCTTGAGGAAGTTTATTAAATATCTTAGTCGCTGAATGTGTTGTGCTTTTAAATACCAGTGTTGTTCTTACGGGAGCCTTGTACAGGTTGCCAGCCTCACATTGACGCGTATTATATCTTGTGATATCAGCGGCTGCAGAAAAATATTGTGGATGCTCTTTGACAAAACTACATAATTCTAAAATATATATAGATGCTAATGTTAGAATTTTTTTATCCTTAAATATTGTCCTGCAGCTATCTTGGTACCTCATACCATACATTGTTCGAATACACCTCTTTTGTATAACAAATATTTTATTTGCATCTACAGAGTTTCCCCAGAATATCACTCCATAATTAAGATGGGAATAAACAAAACCATAATATGCCATTAAGCTAGTCTCTAAAGAAGAAACCGCAGTGAGCACTTTTAAGGCATAACAAAAACTGCTTATTTTCTTTTCTAAAATCTCTATATGAGTTTTCCAGTTGACGTTACTTTCTATCATCATTCCAAGAAATTTTGCGCTTGTTACTTCCTCGATGACCTTTCCTGCATATGTAATTGTAATATCTTGCCTCGAGCCTTGATATGGGTGGAATTGTATTATGTTGGTTTTTGATAGATTAATGCATAATTCATTACAATTCAGCCAATTAATTATATCTGTTAACGCTTTTTTTACTGTTTCCTCATGTTGCTTCGGATTACATTTATATTCAGCTGCGATTAGACCAGTTGCATCATCAGCAAAAAGTACAATTTTGTGTATAGTGCATTCAGAAAATTCGTTAATGTAAATAAGGAAGAGTAAAGGTCCAAGGATACTACCTTGAGGGACGCCAGCTTTAATTACGTTAGTTTCCGACTGGTATGTTTTCAAAGTATTTGTTTTTTTATCAAACCCAGAAATTTCCACTATCTGTTTTCTGTTGCCTAAATATGAAGCTAATAATTTTAATGCATTACTCCTTATCCCTATGTCATTTAATTTATCTAGTAATTTATTGTGATTCACACAGTCGAAAGCTTTTGTCATATCAAGTAGTAGTCCTGTAATTGGCTTTTTTTTATCAATGCAGTTCCAAATATCGGTGAATATGTCGTAAACCGCCTTAGTTGTAGAATGTCCTTTGCGAAATCCATTTTGATTTTTGCTTAAAATTTTGAATTTGTCCATAAAACTTACTAATCGCACATTTAAAATGTATTCAAAAATGTTGCTTATCACAGAGAGAAGTGCAACAGGTCGATAGTTGGAAGGATCCTTGTTATCACCTTTCTTAAATAAGGGTTTTACTAAAGATATCTTTAATTTATCAGGAAATGTTCCTCCTTCCATTGACAAATTTATTAAGTAACTAAGTGGTTCACTGATTATTGTGGAGCAATGTTTAAGTACTTTAGTGCATATACCGTCATGTCCTACTGAATTTTTATTTTTCAAGTTCAGGATACATTTATTGACTTCATTTGGAGTGGTTGGGATTAGGAAAATACTTGAATTTTGGGTTCTTTTCGGAAATATGACAGGGTGTGGTTGAATATTTTTTAGGTCATTAACGGTTACATTTTTATAGTTGTTATTAAATTCATTAGCAATATCAAGGGGATTATTAAGAATGTTTCCATTTTTTGACCGAATATCTTCAATTATATTAATTTTACTAGTATTACCTGTAGTTTTTTTTTACAATGTTCCAAGCGGCTTTAATTTTATTCTTAGAATTAATGATATGCGAAACATTATAGAGTTTTTTTGCTTTGATTAAAACTTTTTTAAATAATTTATTATACAGTTCAATGTAGCCGTGCTCATAAAGGGAAGGTCCTGGCATGGCATCCAATTCATTCTGGAATGTGGCATATTGAGCTAATACCATAACGGTAGTTGTGTGGTATTAGCCATCCATGTCAGGTTGCATAAACAAAAAAAACTACCACCGTCATACTAGCCCAACACACCATATTCTCGAAGGAATTAGGTGGCAAGACTTTACCTTTATAAGCATAGCTACATTGGAGCATACACACTGGATAGAAAACATGGACAAATTTGCATTTCCGCTCGACAATCTTTTCATCCAATGCGACGGTACCAACCCGGGTGGGCTTAAGCCTGGCAAGAGTAAAGAGAAGGGACCTACAAGTTTAGGTACATATCGCATTCAGAACGGGCGGCAATTGAACCCAGACCTCTGGGATGGAAGGCAAGTCCACCCGCCCCTGATCCACGAGCCGATGTATATTGTTCCTTGCAGTATACACTCGATCCTGTGTTGTTTATCTCGGCCCGACATGACATGATTAATCCTGAGCTGTAAGCCCGACAGGAACTAATTAATATATCACCGGCGGACGTGATATCAATATCGGACATGTATCGATACATTATATCAAAAATGTAGATACATGATCGTGTATAAGCATGTAGTGAGTCCATAGCATTACACTGTGAAACAAATACACATATCAGAAATATTGTTATAGGTTTTACAGAAAAGTCATTCCGATTTAATAATACAACAATACTCACTTATTTAAGTAAGCACATATTGTCACATCAAGTGGTGTGATGGTGGACTTTTTGAAACGCATGATATACGTATGGGTGTATTAATGTAATCATTATAAACAAAACGACGGGATTGATTAGTTTATTCTGGCAAGAGGAAGTAAGATAGTCTTAAGGCTGTTAAAATAGTCAGAACGGAGTAAAAACTCTATGAAATTAATTTATATTATTCGACTATATTTATTAAAAAAAAAAATTATGAAATGAATTACCTTAAGATACGAAGGCCAGGAAGGTCCTGCTATGCTTAAAGAAAGAAGACATTTTGTTAGATGGAAGAGATAAATAATGAATTCATATGAGAATATTACAATGTCAATTTAATAGATTCTTAAACTTTTACTCTCATGGCCTCCGCGTAGCCAGGCAGCGGTGGGCATGTACGCTCCAGAAATAAAAAATAAATAAAATATATCGACCATCCCATCTTAACTAAGCCCTCCCCATAACGAAATGCTGACTGCAATCAAATGGATATATCTGGTCATAAAATTCGCAACACCTTCGCTTTCAGGAAAATAGAAGGTCGCTCTCAGTCGTCAATTGCGATGAACATGCGAACGTAGCCAGATATTATCGGACAATGCGATCGCCTAGTCTTACTGGAATCATAGACAAAGAATAGAAGGTATAGACTGCTAACGTCATACAACGCATAAAACTCGCTGAGCACTTCTTATTGCTACATGACATTGAGACGGCCCTACCCCTAACCTACTTATTTAACTAAATTAATCCACCAGTCTGCTAGCTAACTTATATCAAGTCTCGCATAGCCCATACTTAGAAAAGTCTAGTGTTGCTACTTAATTAACTAATATCTGGAATTAGCCAAAGTTATTAACATGTGATCGACTAGTTTGTTATAGGAGATGGATATTTGAACTAATGGTCACTCCTCATTTCGTCTGTTAGACCTCTTCAGTGTGATTGAATTGATATAAATTTAATGGAATTTTAAGTACAAGAATAGATTATTTTAGAATGGACGTTACTACCTGCCGCCACTTAGAGGTGAGAGACGAGGCAGGCGCCTAATTTCATGCCTGTCATCGGCCGAGTCATGTCAGCTATCTTAGGTCTAAAAACATTTGACTTCCTGACAATAGCTACAAGCCTACATACTACATTATAATGTGTACAACCCAGTTCTCCTACACAGTTATACAGAGCAATGTCTTACGCTAACTTAGGCACTAGAATATATTCTATGTTTTCCTTCGGGGCCCCTGTCGACTTCGGCTAAATAGTTTTCGTAAGCGCGGGGAAACACATTCAGCGCGAGTCCGCGTTCTCTCGTGAACGCATTTCGCAACGCAAAAGGAATTTATAATATGCACTAACTCCAGGTCTAGGGATCGGTAGGCCTGAAATTAGGACAGATATTGTTGGTCTATAATCGCATGTAATACAACGATCAGTCGGCCATCGTAAGAGAAATAGCACCCACGTCTACACCCAGTGTGGCGGTATACCTTCCTGAAATTGTATTAATCGTTGCTTACAGCCAAGAAAAAAACAGAGCTGCATACGTTGGGTACCTTGAGCAAAATTGGCGGTATCAAAACTCATTGGCCAGCGCCAATGTGAATCATACACGACCGGACGAAGGAAAAACACTCGTCCAAACCTTCTGTAGTCAAAAATTCAATTCCCGATCCGAAGAATAGTGAGTCACGTGAATGCACCTAATTAAACACCTTATTCCGACAACGCGCGACGGTAATTTATCCGGTTACATCAATAATATCAATTAAGTAATAAAACAGTGTAATGAAGAGAGCACTCATCATCTGCGATCTCGCTACCTCGTACAGGTTGTAGATGTCACCAGGAACACAGTCTATCACCATCACAAACCTATAATTAATCTACTCACTCCCTAGCACCGACAAAGTTCACACAACCACTCATCGAATATCCGAATCCATACAATGTCCGGTATATTATTTCAATATTAAGAAAAGTCGCGAGCCGCCGGTCGCGGCGTTCTCGTGGAGCGCCCTTCGGCCGTCCGAACTCGAATGTCAAAAAATCGCGCGCTCGCGCAGCCCCTAAAAACACCCGGAAATCGTAAAATTAACGCTTTCTCTAGAAGGGACGACGCAATTGTCCTTTAGTGCTACGAAGCTCGCAGCTTTACCATATACATATGCATACGTAGTTATCTACTAAATATATTTGAGACGATTATCTCAACATTTCTAACCAACATTCAACATTTCATTTATGAACTTTGAATTAAGTAGGTATGTCATTGTAAATTTAATATATCATTTATTGATTTGTATGCATTCTGAAATGTGAATTGCAACGCCATCTGTGAATTTTTATTATCCCTATTTTAAACTTGTATGACATGACACATCTTTCCCTCCTATCATTTATCTATGCTGGAATATAAATTAAGCTGCTGTTATCTTACCGACGAAAGTCTGGGTCGAAGCTATCACGAGCCAGAACGCTAGTACTACCACCATTACACTCGCCCTCATGCTGTCGTATGGCTTGGCTCAGGGGCGACGAAACAATCTCCTCAGCGGCCAGATTCCTAAACAGGAACTATTTATATGAACAGTGAGAGTTCGGGGAATCCCTGGGAGCGGCGCAATAAACTAACGTAAATATTCAAGATATTGTCGTCGGTCGGGAAATAACCTGCCGCGTCGATCCGTGTCTTGCGCCTTGCTATGCAGAGATTGACTCACGGCGGGGGCGGCGCCGCGGCGCGGCGGCAGACAGGCGACACGATACGGTAATAAAATTTGCGTCGCAAGACATCGCGCGCACTTGGAGTTGCGCTATGTAAAGCCTCGGTAGCGCAGTGGTGCGACGCCTTGCGATTCGATAATTCGGGTAAGCACCTCTGAGCACGGTTGAATTCTGGATGGGTGACCATTTTCAACCGTTGAGGCTAGCCGTGGTTCGGACTCCAGATAAACTGTAGGTCCCCTCCCTTACTTACTAGGTAGTAGTGTTAATCCCGCCCTATAAATAATCAAAATGCTCTAATCCTACTTAGAAAGAGAAAGTGGTGCATGAACGTATCGGGGATTTCGACCCATGATCCCCATGAACCCCTTCGACGTATGCCCGAATTGTATTTATAAATATGTAATGAATAATGAAAGCTGCATTAAAATACCTTGAAGACGTAACATAATGAAGTTGATTTAATGATTTCTTGGGGAGAGTTATAACTCTTACGTGACAAAATGGTAACGATAACGTAACGTAATTGGCTGAAACTGGATAGACAGTATAATGACCAACCCTTTGAATCTAAATGTGTCGTTCTGTCTGCGTCAAATGGCTGCGTTACCTAGAAAAGGCGCCTGAAAAATCTCACTCACTCGTGACAAAAAAAAACTATGAAAGGTGCATGGCAGCAAATGATGACGCATGAAAATACTTGCTTAGTAATAACGAAACTCAATATCAATCAAATACAAATACCAACATTTATTTTGTATAGACAATCTAGCTAACGTGACCACATGACGCAGGCAGACCGACATATTTAGCATGAGCGGGTTGGTCTCTAACTTGTGAACCCAGATTCCGCAATTTACCTTATCATGACCAAAAATGTCGTGACCTCCCGGAAAACACTAACAAATCAGGAACGAATTTATGCATTCGCGGTTTTGTAATTTGAATATTAGTCTTATCGGCACGTGGAAATGTCAAAATGTAGCTCAATGTTTTCCTACCATCATTGTCAACAGTTGCTAGAGAAAGTAAACAAGGATTATTACACGAGTTCTCGGAATATTTGCAAAAGTATAACCACGCATAAATTCGTTTAAGTGAATCAGATTTCCGAGGAAAAACACAGTTATCACATTGTACCTGTATAAATGGTCATATATTCATGCATGCTTATCGGATAAAGCCGTATATGCACCACTTGGACTTCTACGTACTATACCGATACCTTTTAGAAACTAACCGCTCTCACTTGATCGTTAGATACGTTGAGAAAAATCGAATAATGGTTTTATTTCAGTTGCTTATTTCTTCAAAGCACTCTCAGAAATATTTGGACATGGATTGACAACACCCTTAATGCTATGATATTAGCCCAACAAACCGCATGGGGACTAGGTTCCATGCCAGGACCTTCCTTATATTGCACGGCTGAATTGAACTGGATGGAAAACACGGACCATTTGAATTGCCACTTCAACCCTGGAGGTGAAGAAATAACCATGGAGGTGAAGAATGTTATTTCTTCACCTCCATGGAAATAACACATTAATCTTAGATTAAAAATGAATGGATAGGGGACCAAACAAATTTAACGGTCCGTCAAAAGTAGGCTCGGTGAGCTCATATGCTCTCAGTCGGTGTCAGACGTCAGTCATTAATGCAGTTAGGCGAGATTTCAAAGTATCAACAAAATGCCGTCTTGTGTTGTTGAAAAATGTGGAAATCCATACCATAAAGGACAACCAGAGATATGGAATCACATTCTACGTATAAGTGCAAGCATATTCAGTATATTTTTATTTCAGCTGACCTCGAAGCTTCATGTATAGCAAAGGCACAAATAGGGTTGGCACAAGATAGATAAAAGGTTAGTTCTAAAAATTTTAATTTCGATTATCATTTAAGTATTTATTAGAAGTAAGCTTTATTTTAAAACAACTAGGTTCGCAATGGTAGCAATAGTCTAATGTTTGTAAATATGTTTTTTTTTGCGATTAGTTAATCACATATTAGGTGACACGTGGAAATGATAAGACTTTCAAAATATGTTTATTATTTCAGATTTCCGCAAGAACGAAATCGGAGACATTTATGGATTTTCCTATAAAAACATCAGTGCCAAGCGAACGACTGGCTTTCCAGGGAACGGAGTATAATTAGTTCTTCACCTGGTTTTCATATAACGGCGAAGGAAAGACGAATTCTCAATTTTGCAAAATCAGTGTTCCGCGTATCAATCCATTTTATTAGTATCAATATCATTATAATTGCGTTTTAAAGTCCATATGTCTTAGCGTTCAAATAAGTTAAGTTGAAATACAAAAACAGAAAATATATTGTGTAAATTTAAGGTCGAGTGCACCAAATCTCTAGTTAATAAAAACATTAAAGGAATTATGTATATTCGACTAGGAGTCTTCATTTATCATAAATATTGTCGAAGAAAACATATTTGGATATGAAAATGATTAATTTAGATATGGTTTGAAGAACTATTCCATAAATATGTTTTCCATTTTCCTGCTTGCAAACTCCCGAAAAGATTATTCAATGCGTTTTCAACCTCAATCTAACCTGCCCGAATATATCTGGTGAAATCATTGATAGCTCGGACCATTAACATCATACAAAAACAATGTGTGTCTACAATAAAAATATTTGCAGCATGTAATCATATTTAAAAAGAATATTCAATGCCTTTTTAACTTAACAATAATGATACTACTGGCTCTAAACATGTTTTGAATTGTCTGCAGTTTTGGCAACCCTGCATGCTTTATCATTCAACTTTGACGCGCCATTCTGGTTGAAGGGTAGAGCATGCGCGCATCGTTGATTTGCCATGATGGATTAGGTTGACTTCTGCGAGTTGCATTAGTGATTTGTGTTCAGTTTCATAAAAACCGGCCAAGTGCGAGTTGGACTCGCACACGAAGGGTTCCGTACCACCGTACAAGATTTAACACAAAAAATCACGTTTTTTGTATGAGGTCCCCCTTTAATTTTTATTATTTTTTAATTGTACTTATTTGTTGTTATAGCGGCAAAATAAATACACACTCTGTGAAAATTTCAGCTGCCTACCTACTACGGTTCATGAGATACAGCCCTGTGACGGACGGACGGACGGACGGACGGAAGGACGGACGGACGGACGGACGGATGGACGGACGGACGGACAGCGGAGGCTTAGTAATTAGGTTCCGTTTTAATCCTTTGGGTACGGAACCCTAAAAAGCATTTACAGATTTCAGGATCCCAAATAATAGATCGCGAGAGGCGTTGGGCCGAATGCACGAAAGAACAAAAAATCAAAATTAACTTCAAAGTATGATCAAACACGTCACTTTGTGTGGACAGTATGGAAGGAACCGGGGCGTAGTCTCAACACGGCATGTTGGATTTTTATGTAAAAACTCTATACTCCATTTCCTCAATACAAATTTTAAATCTTAAAACATGATACTACATGAACTCAAGCAAAGTACTAATTATAGATATGGTATCTGAGAAAATATTTTTTTAATTTCTAATAACAAATCCATACAAACCGAAAATATCTGTAATATACAAATATCTGTAGTGCTCCATGATGGAACAATAATGAAAGTCATAATCGTTTATTCGCTGTACGTAGAGAAGAAAATTTCGCTGAGGCAATAAAAGTTCATGTTGAAATTACATTTCCGCATTTTCCACGGCGTAGCAATAAACTTTACCGGATAGGGTTGCACCGCGCCGTACTAATCTGACTGGGGGTCGCGGTCGAATAGGCGCTAATCCAACCCCCTTTCCTTTATCTTTTGCTGAATAGCTTTTCTGTTATTTTACTGTTATGATAATTGTTATGATTTTACTGCCCTTCAGCAGACTTTTATAAATAGACGTTTGGGTATAATTTAGAGCATTTTTTAATGTTTTTATTTTAGGGCAAGAAATCTCATTAAATCAATATGAAGTCAGTTTGTCTTACCGTTTTAGTAAAAATAAAAATTTAGGTTTCGTCAAAATGGGTTTTATGTTATTTTGGGCCAATCCAAGTCCCCTGTCACTATTTTTCACTGAGGATTATCACGATACGGCCCGAGAATCGTCGATGTCACTTGAGGAAAACGACTTGAACGGAGCCGAAACTGCTTTTGTCTTAACAAATATTAAATTATAATTTTGAGTATATTTCTTCCATATTTTTTTATTTACATAACAATAGTAAAAAGTAACTTAAAATGCACTTAACAACATGCACTTACGAAAGGTAACTTTAGAACTGGACATATATTGCTTCTGTCATGATAATAAAATTGGTCATGATATTAGCCCACCACGCCGTATTCCCGAAGTAGTTCCTCAGGACTCAAGAAGTCCTGAGTCCTTGACGAGCAGTGGACGAAATGTCGACTTAAACAAGTAAGCGATAATGAGCAACCCCGAACCGACTTGTTGGTGGTTCGAAGGGTATTTTTGTACGCAAAAGATTTGCGCACCAACCAGTCGACAGATTGAGTCTGCACCCGATTGCATTTATGCAGGGTGGATCGAGTTAAAATGAGTTTATCGCAAGTAAGCGATAAAGTCTTTCCGAAAACAGTTTTAATAATAATGTGTAAAAACAGTGAAAGTCTTAAACAAACAATAATCAAACTATTATTGTATAGACGTTATCCTGCTTTCGCCTACGGAATCCTGAAACGAGAATCGGCCTCATCATAAGAGATCGTTCCGTCATATGTGCTTCTCATACAATCGACTCCTTGCACCTCGGAACGAGGCGGCGGCGCGGCGGCGACGGACGAGGCAAGAAACAATAAAGTCGCCCTGATTTCCCGCGGGACGCCGCTGGACGTCCTAACGACTCTGTCGGTCAACACACGCAGCTTGCCCGCCGCACCGCGCCCGCACCGCGCCGCTTCCTTACCGCTCTGCGCCGCTTCTGCTGCCGCCGACGTAACGCCGCCGCCGCGTCGGATGATGGGCGTTCTGCTGCAACAACTTTCATAAAAACACGCAGCGATATTTTGTGGACTGGGACAATTTTAACTATTGATTTTCAGAATAAAATAATCGATTGGCTTGTTTTTTACAAGCAAATCAACAAGACTCATCATTTTATGTATTTAATGGATACGACATTACCGTTATCTCATTCATTTGAGTTTCAGCGACATCTACATTTGAAGCATTGTAATCCTTGGCATTGTAATCATTTTGTCGTGACATTCGTCAATGTCATGACTAATACTATTTCAGATTATTTTCAAAATCTGATTACAATGCTTCAAATGTAGATGTCGCTGAAACTTAAATTAAGGCTCATCAGTATTTTACGCCGGACTATAACCCTCTACTCTACAAGGCGCCGATATGGTCCAGCGTGGAGTATTGTTGGCAGTGTCAAAATAAGAACCCACAGACCCTCTAGTTCCCCTATAATCGATATGATCGGTAAACTATGGAATGCATCCTGTCGAGGTATTCCCCCCAAGTACAACTTATGGCCTTCATCAGCCGAAGCACCAGCAGGCCTATTCCTGGAATTCCGTAATCAGCAATCAGCTTTTGTAGCAGTTTTCAAAGCGATATTATTGACTGAAAGCTTCCAGATAATAGTTTTTTTAATCAGTCAAGGTTTTCCTCATATTAGGTTACCGAGCAAGAAGATAAGAGCGGTTTTCTAAAATCAGGATTCCTGATCCTGATTACGGATTTTCAGGAATAGGCCTGCTTGCCGGCTGCCATGGTTTTCGCAGTTCCCGTGGGCGTCGTCGAGCACTTCTTATAATAAAAATGATAACTAACTATACTATATTAACAAAACTATACTTAGTTAAGTCACGAGTATATAAGATTAAATCCGCAAAGATGTACCCACAAAAACCTTCACTTGTGTATTTTTGGTATCCACAAACATATTAATAGTACTGCAATATTTAGGAACTTCATAAAATAACAGTGAAATAATAATCATTTAATCTTCAACTTGATCACAACAAAAAATAAATCCATCTATTATTTTCAATATTCTTATGTGACTGGACATGGCACAACCACCGTTATGATATTAGCCCAACACACCTCATTCCTGAAGGAATTATGTGCCATTTTCCATGAACTTTCTTAATTTTTCCATTATCTTCCCTTTATGAGCACGGCAAAATTTGACTGAATGGTAAACAAGGACAATTTTTCATTGCCGTTTCATTCAATTTGGTGGTACCAACCCGGACGGGCTTAACCCTACAACCTAGTAGGAGACGGGGAACTACAGTTTTTAGTGGATTGCGAATCATAGATCGACTCGCATTCTTAACAAAAAACACTTTCCAACTCAGAAATAGAAGAGCTTTGAACACAGCTCTGGAATAGAAAACCAAGTCCATCCGCCCCTGAAGCACGAGTCGAACTGAAGCAGCTAGCATAAAAACCTGAAAGGAGACGATCCAAACAACAACAATGTTAAGGACATTTTAGTAGATAAGTACATTAAAGGATATTAAAAATGCAACGAGGAGAGCTCACAGCTCCCTCGCCGACGTAAACAGAATTTTCGATGAAAAACTTTATGTCCAGGAAAATTGTGGGAATCTGCCCGCCACCACAGACGCTGTGGCGCCGCAGCTCCCGCCAGCTCCTACGCCACAGAACGAAATGGATACTTCCACAGTTCAGAGCTTCGAAATCCGAGGTTTGCTTTGAACAGCAACGTTTAAAAATGTCGAAAAAAGTGAATAAAAATCCTTTTTTTGCGTTTAAGATTTCCAGCTATATAATAGCAATAAAGTTAAATAAAGCTAAAGAGTTTATTGTTTTTGTTTGAGCGAGGTTATTTCTGGAACTACACATGGTCGGATTTGAAAAAAAAAGCTTCCGACAAATTGAGAAACTCCTCCTTTTTTTTAAGTCGGTTACAAAACGTTTCGCATTTGATAGTACAGTTCTTGAGGAAGGTTTTAGGCTATTTAACATCGCGTTAGGACCCTTACGAAACGAGCAAGAAGAAAAAAGTCAGAAATAATGCTAAGCGAAAAGGATGTAATTGCACGGGCGGGCGATGCGACATGATCGTGAACGGGAGCTATTTGTAGGGACTGGCCTGCTCAAACTGGCACCATGTAAATTGGCAGGGATAGTCTTTGCAAATAAACTGATATTTTTCATGAACTGTTGTCATGAATACAGCATGAATTGTTGACTTTCGTAAATTCATGTTAACTTACAGCCCTATTCAGAGTGGGCGGACTAACTATAATACGCCGGACTAAGCCGGTTTTTGTAGGGTTAGTCCGGTGCTGAACTCGTACTATTTGACTGTAACAGAACAGACATATTCAGAGAAAATCTTTCAAACCTTAGTACCAGATTAGCACCGGACTAACCATACAAAAATTGGCGTTTAAAAAAGTTAGTCCACTCACACTGAATACGGCTGTTTGTGTTTTAACTGTTCTTATTGTATAATTACAAACGACTTTGTAAATTTTGACTACTTGACGTGAAAAAAGCGGAGTTTCTTGCCAGTTCTTCTTCGCTGTGTTTTGTTTTGCTGAACTGGCCAATGTTAAAATATGACAAATCCGAGTGAAGTACGGCCTATGGATGATGAATAAACAATACAATACAATTAGGCTACGCTGCCGCGAGACGACTTTCGGTTGCCGCTCCGGTTGCTACTTCCTCGTTGCCTCGGAGGGACGAATGACCTGACGAGACAAATTAAGGACAATATCGAAGCGAGTGTAATGAAATAACTTTCGTTGTCGGCGCTGCTCAAACCCAGCCGTGGCGCTTCCAGCGTACGATGCCTCGGCAATTCGTCTCCGGAGACCCTCGCCTGTCGAAAACAATGCCAACTCAATCGACCGCCACGATTAAATCCGACATCCGAAGACGGCTCCGTTAATGGTCCAATTTAATTGGTATATTTCCTGTTATTATCTAGTTTTAAATAGGTACACTATAACGTAGTAAATTAAGATCATTAGATGATCATGAAATTCAGGAGAAAGGGTTCAAATAAAAATTACAAGAGAGTCAGAATTTTAAAATCCATCCCAAACAATTTATCAAGAATCGACAACTGAACATTTTATTTTTTTAATTAAATGATTTCGTTGCATTTTTTATTGTAAATACATGTTCCGTAATGATATTAGTCTCACACGCCTCACTCCCAAAAGTGCCATGTCAGGACCTTCCCTCTATGAGCCCGGCTATCTTGATTTTGATGTAAACAAGGGTTTTTTTAATGACGCTTTGACCATATTTTAATGCAATGCGATGGTACAAACCCGGGCGTCCTTAACCCTACCACCTAGTACGGGAAGGTCCCATGCAATTATACTCTAACTGAGGTGGTTATTGTTTTCCAATCGTCCATGCAAGTTTATTTGGGCGGTGATTGTTATTATAAATGAGCAGGAACAGTCCGGGAGCTTGTCATCAGATAACGTTGTATTGGAGGACGCGGCGGAGGCGGCGGCACCGTGGCGCCAGGCGGCAGACAATGGCGTCCCCGGTTGACGCCGCAGAGGACAGATTGCAGGAAGCTCGGCCGCATCGCGATTATCCGGACCGCTTCTCGCTTAGGGTACAGCCATACTGCGGTCGAGCCATCTGCGGATACTAAACTTGAAAAAAAAAGTTTTTTGTGCACGTAAGTTATACTTCTTTGGCGTGAATAAAAACAGAAATGTTTATGCAGTCAAACGACTCTATCTATGTCACCGTCTCAGCGGGGCGGGGGGGAAGGTATTCTATATTCAAATAAAGTGTGTGTTATCAGCCATACTGCGGTCGAGCCATCTGCGGACACTAAACTTGAAAAAAAAAGTTTTTTGTGCACGTAAGTTATGCTTCTTTGGCGTGAATAAAAACAGAAATGTTTATGCAGTCAAACGACTCTATGTCACCGTCTTAGCGGGGGGGGGAGGGGGAAGCTATTCTATATTCAAATAAAGTGTGTGTTACTCCGAACAGTTTTCCCAAACGCACCTAAAGAACAAGGTTGTTCGGTTTTCTAGCTATAGCTAGATTACACAGCAATGAGTTCGCCTCTCGGTTCGCCTTAAAAACTTGACAATTAAAAATTATTCGAAAAAAAATCGTCCGAGCGATGCGGTAACATTTGTGCTATTCAAAATTAATGGGATTTATCGAGGCCATAAGAATACAGAAATTTGATCGGAAAATATGTTTTGGAGTATTTTCTAATTTTAAGGGTTTTATTTTTAGATACAATTTTACATTTTTGTTAGAATGAATCTGGACTAACTGAACCATATTGTAAATAGAAATTGCTTTATTACTAAGTATCTCTCGTGTTATGTATTAGCTCTTCACATCGAGCGAAATTGGTAGTTTATCCTTTTCCACCGCTCCATCACACTTCTAGGGTGATCGATTACCCAGAAATTCAATCCTTGTTGTTTCTTGAGAACAATATCCATCAAATTATCTCGAATGGACCAAAGCTGAGACCTACATAGTACTAATTATTGTTGAAATAGGAACTCTATCTCCGTGGCCCTGCGGCCCCGACCAACTTGTCGGTTGTGAAAGCGATTCAAAGCTCTCAACAAGAATCGTTTCTTGCAGACATAGACCGGCACTGAGTGAAATCAAAAGTTCAAAAGGTAAAGTGTGATTATTTGTGTCTCACACTTTTAAATCATTACAGTTCGGGTGACCGGGAGCGCAGTAGCAGCTCTCGGGGCAGCGGACGTCCTTCGGGCGCCCTGCTTTATTACAAAAACCGGCCAAGTGCGAGTCGGACTCGCACACGAAGGGTTCCGTACCATCGTAAAAAAATAAACAAAAAAGTCACGTTTTTTGTATGGGAGCCCCCTTTAATTTTAATTATTTTTTAATCTTACCTATTTGTTGTTATAGCGGCAAAATAAATACACACTCTGTGTAAATTTCAGCTGTCTACCTGTTACGGTTACTGAGATACAGCCCTGTGACAGACGGACAGACGGACGGACGGACGGACGGACGGACGGACAGCGGAGGCTTAGTAATAGGGTTCCGTTTTCACCCTTTGGGTACGGAACCCCAAAAAATGGCGCTAACTGACGTCTGTCAATATCACGGAGCTGTCACTACACCACGTGTACTCAAACCTGACGGCCAGGTTAACATGTTTCGAACATAGGCAAAGGTATATTCATAATAGGTAAAGTTTTTTCATTGATTTCAAACTTAATGTGCACATGCTAATTCAATTTATGCAACGGGCATGAAAGCAATCTATATTTAATCGGGGGAACGGCATAACGTATAATATGCAGATCGTATAATGTCATATTTTAACAAAATTTTAAAACCATGCACAACGTATAATCGGCAGATCGTATAATCTTATACGTAGTGCATGAAGAAGTCCAAAAAATTAAATTACTTATTTCTCCATGCATAACGTATAATAGTCACAACGTATAATGTTATGATCTTTATTTAACAAAAAAAGAAAACCATGCATATCATATAATCCTAAAATATTTCATACGATAAGCGCCCTTATCGATATAAAATTAAAGATTATACTCGCACGCGACTTTTCGACCGTCTCAATTAGCGTTGTAGCAAATTGTTACTCTTCAACAGATATCGATTCGTAGCAATTTCAGCCTTAAATGTAACGTTGTTAGGGCGCTTTATGCAGTGCTTCTTGGCATATTATACGTTCTGCATGGTTTTCTTTTTTTGTGAATTCATGTTAGGAATATTATACGTTGTGACTATTATACGTTCTGCATGATGCAAAGAGTTTATTTTATCTTTAAACTCATGCACAACGTATAACATTATACGTTGTGACTATTATACGTTATGCATGGTTTTAATTTTTTGGAAAAAGATAAGATTATACGTTGTGAATATTATACGTAGTGAATACGACTCATTTAATCGACCGAGTAAGCGGGGACTGAACCGCGCAGCGTTTCAGCCGCTTGGAAGCTGTGCGGCGTCCGACCCCGTGATGTCTAGAAAATCGGCGAGGAAGAAGACCTTGTCTGTAATCCAGTAGCTTTTATTCGGTATTTTGGATTCTAAGCCGTGAAAAATATCTATATTTTAGTCGCAATCCTACCTTTAACCCCATGTGAACACACACATTATAAATAGACCTAATACTAACTGTTACTGGAGATTCTGCACGGCTAATTGCCTTTTGAGTGGTAACCATGTTTAAATTTGATTTTAATGTTGTTATTAACAGAAGAGTTGGTGCATTCTGCCCTAAAAGTGCCAATATAATACGTTTCTTGCTTCCTGAATAAACATCTACAATCTCTTAAAACCTACGTTGTTTTTTACATACCGGAACTTAAATATTGTTTAAAATAGCAATTGAATTAAACAAATACAATTAACTTATACCAATAATCTCTAAATTTCAGCGCCAAATGAGCCAATTAACTGCAAGCCTTGACTATAGTAATTTCAAGAATTTTGTGGAAACCTTAATTTATTATAATGTTCTATACTGGTCAAGCAAAAACTGAAAGAGACATCGTGATTTAGGTGAATCATTAGTTATTTGACTTTTTTCAAAGCTTCAGATTGAATGGTGTCAGACTTTGGTTATTTAAGATGTTGCCGTATGCATACTTGTTATAAATAGATGAAATTTCGTTAGATACGAAAGTGTTGTATATGAAAAAAGTTGCCAGTCTAGATCGTTTCTTTCAGGGTGTCGAGTTGTGAGCGCCCGAACTTTTCACTCCGCTCTGCATGTGAACATCGTTAAAACTTTCGCTCGGACGATTCTGCGAGCTTTTTACCAGACATATTTTTATCTGTATGTACTTTTACCGTTACTGCTGTATTCACTTCCACTATTCCCGCTTCCGTGAATGTTGTGTTGCAACCGTCGAATACAAACTGACCAACCCCACTGCGGGTCAATGACGTAAAGGTCATGTTCAAAGTTAAAGCTGTTCAGTTATTGTCAGTTTTAAAAATGATGTTTTCAGTTTCATAAGTACATTAAATACGTGAAATATGTCTGTTCAAACCATGATTCGTGAGCATTAACGTCAGTTCTGTCTGAGATTATCAGATCTGGCAATTGTAAGGAAAATGTATGTGGCTCAAAGTTCAATGTGTGGCGGTTACAGTGATGTCTTTTGTACATATTATTATGTCATACCTGTTCGAAATTCCTTCGCACATTAATTTGAAGCAAAAATAATTTGCTAAATAAATAAAAATTGTAAATAATGGACAGGACAGAAAATAAATTACAAAGTTCCTTACAAATTTATATTGAGATAGTATTAGCGGCTCGTAGCCCATAGTGCAGTGACTTGCTTGCATACCAGAGGTCTGGGTTCTAATCCTCGCCCCGTGCACCACTTTCTTTCTCTTTCTGAGTTGGATAAGCGCATTTCGTCATGAATTCGATTCGTCATACTCGTAAAACTGTAGGTCCACTTCCCCTACTAGCTGCTAGGATTGAGGCCCGCCCGGGTTGGTACCATCGCCTTGGATAAAAGGCGGTCGAAGCGGCAATGAAAAATTGTCTGTGTTTTCTATCCAATTCAATGTAGCCGTGTTCATAAAGTGAAGGTCCTGGCATGGCACCTAATTCCTTCGGGAATGTGGTGTATTGGGTTAATTTAATTACGGTAGTTGTTTGGTATTAGCCATCCATGTCAGGTTGCATAAAAAAGTCACACAATTGTTTGGTGATATAACTAGAAATTAATGATTTTCTAATTGTTTCCCTTAATTTTCCTCTAAAACTTTTCTTCTTGCACAATTTGATTATTTGAGTTCAACCGATATTGGTTCTGATTTTTTCGCGAGTGTTAAAACTACAGCGTTGACTTAGAAACTTGTTTTTTTACAACTCCAAGGGCGATGGACCTAAGAAAATTAGAAAATTAATTTCAACCTTCAACCGCGCGTTCATGAAGTGAAGTGATCCTATAAGGGTTCCGGGCAAAAGGGATTTGAGGTACGGAATCCTAATAATAAATTAATTTTAAATGCCTTCTTCTTTTGCTGCTGGTTTGATTTGGCCATTGGTTCGTATTTAAGGTGGGCCATCCCGCTCCACTCCCCATACAAACGGGGAATGAAGATCACGCCCATATTTCTTGTCAGAGATCCAAAATTTTAAATATATCAAAATAGCTTTATTTGATCGAACTAGATGTCTGATGACCGTTGGCATTGTACAATTGTGTTTTGTTTCTAAGTTATAAGGTCTGAAAGTTCGAATTTTTCGCGTGTTTTTTACAATAACTGTGGAGGTGGATTACTCAACAATAAAATCTATACATCTTATAAAGATTAGTCATCAGCCATAATTTGTTTCATTAAGATATATAATCAATTTAGCTTTTGTTAGATTTTTGACTACAGCGGTCGTGGTTTACTTTTAGCTATAAGTCGTTTTGTAATTAAAATTTTCGTAAATCTTACCAAATCAAACACTATGCGCATTGTCTGCTTTGTGGACATGTTGCATCCGCCTGATCACGGAGACTGTTTTTTTTTAAACAAAGAAGGTCCCAAAGCGCAATGGCACGGTTTTGTACCGTGCCCGCGAATGAGTTAGTCCCGCCGAGAAGGGACACCTTAACACGTTCGTTCTACCTTCAGCTGATTGAAAATATTTTATTAAAAAATTAAATCGAGTTTTCATATCTATTGGCCATTTTTATTTCATAAAGAGTTAATCGTTCACGTTCCTCAGCATGGTCGTCATCACACATTTCTCTCTTTTGCCTCCATCACTGATAACATTTGGAACGAGTTAAACAATTATTTTAGGAGTAGGTACCTGTGGTTTTTCATAGATACACTGCAGCACTGAAAGAGGTATCCATACATTAGATCCATGTGGGCTTAATTCACTTTATTCATTTGAAATAAATGGTCAAATCAACATAAAGTTTATTACAATATTAGTAAACTAAATCTGAAATTAATTGGACCGTAAATAAGTTTATAATTGTATGTTCACATTGTTGTTTGTGAAGTTTGAGCCGGACCGACCCTTTAGACATAGGCTCACGTGAGTTAGGGAGGACACCTTGTTAATAATTAGTTTCAATGATAGATCAAATAGCTATTAGGGTTTGAAAAAATCTCAGTATGGCTTTTAAATTCTCAGATTTAGACAGACGTTATCCGAACAAAAATTAATCGGTTCGGTACTGCATTGATCTAAGACTACGGTTTCGAAACCTGCAGGGTTTCTTTATTAACAGAGATTGAAATGTAGCTTTCGGCATATTAGGCATTCTGTTCAATGCATCGATCAGAACTCATGTAAGACTGTACGTCCTCTTTCCTACTTATTATGTAAAAAGTTAAACTCGCCCAGGTTGCTAATACCGCATTGAATGTTAATGGTCGAAGCGATTATTTGTTTACTTTTTCTTTGAAGTCGGTTTTTTGTTTATTTTTTTTTATTTATTTTTAGTGAATCTGAAGTACACTCACTAAATTGTACACGTCCTTTCCATTAAAAAAAGAATCTTCGAAATCGGTTGAAGTGATATTTAGTTAATCGTAATTTGTCCCTCACATACTTAATGCAAATTTAAGTCTTATATGATTTTCTCATCGATATCATGGTCAGAACTAAACCGAATGAAGAATGAAATGGGACTAAACGGGAAGCACCAGCTTTAAAATAAAAAAATAATCGGTTCACCCAGGCGAAAGTTCTGAGGTAACAAACATAAAAAACTTATAATAACATAGATGAATTGAGAACCTCCTCCTTTTTTCGAAGTCGGTTAAAAAGAGAATATACTTCGCCACCGCCGCCGCTTGCCACTATGTTCATTTATATTTATGTATATATATATTTATAAGTAGTTATGTTAATTTAGTATTACGTAGCGATTGAGCTTGACTTTAGAGTAAAATGTCACTATATATATTAATTGTACCTTTTGCCCATTTTTTTAAATAATATGTAAAATAATTGAATGAATAAATAAATGAGCATGCATTTCTAAAAGTGCATTTTTACTTGTTGCAAACTAACCTCTGCGGCGAGGTGGGAGCTTAAACGTGTCGAAGTCCAGAATAAGTAATGCCATTTCATGTTCCATGCCATAAATTAACGCGCAATACACTCAACAAGACCGCTCGATAATACCTCTTGATAATAACTATTATTGGTTTTTGCGGGGTCGCGAAAGGCTATTTGTATTTCACGATTTCAGCTATAACGCTCCTATTTAAAGTTGCAGTTTTATTGTAGAGCAAGCAACTAGATATTTTAAGGACACATTTCTGATTTAATCAAATATTAGTTAGTTTAGTGGCAAATAACTTGGAAACAAAATAAAAGAGAGAAGGTACCGTTTTTACACTATTTTTCAATTTCTTTCCTTCATTTAAAAGTGACAATATCACAATAGATTAAATATTTTTAATTTTGGGAAGCATGGTTGTTTCTTGTTTAACTTTTGGTTAACATTCTTTGACGGCCCTGTCAGAGAAATGAAAGCACATACATCGTCGTTCCAGTTCCAGCCTTAACTTAGATAAAACTTAATTCAAAACGGAAATCCATAGACAATATCACTATTGTAATCATTTTGTCTCACAACTACTCTTTGGCTAAAATCGACCAAGTATGCTATTTCTAAACAAAGCCACGGGCAACTGATTGGATAAAAATGTGTTACATCTAATAATGAAATATTGGTCAATATTCAACAAAAAAGGCACTGGAAATCGAATCCTCACATTGCAAATGGCGCGCCTTCGAGACAAGCCACACAAGCGGGCAGATTTTTAACTCGCGAAGATTAAAAAAGATGAAAATATCAAGTGCAGAAGACGAGAAGGGAAGTGGGTCAGCTTTCTTTACAAGATGAGCAATATTTCCAGTTTTATTCTGCTCAAGATTTACTTTTCGTTAATTAAAATTTTATTAACCTTAACTTTATATGAACTCTGTGGTTTATATCAGTCTGATTAAACGAATCTGTGGGTGCTACTCACCTATAGCCATATTGAGTAAATAAGGGCGGGAAAGGTAACTGAAACTACGGATTAGTTAGTATAGCGGCAGAATAGCCACGGAGGACGTGTATTCTTGGCATTCAGTCATTGCGGATTTAGTAGAGTTAACAGAAGAAGAATTTACTTTGACATTACTGTTAACTCTACTGAATCCGCAATGACTGAATGCCAAGAATACACGCCCTGGGCATGTACAATTCGTATTCTCTTACACATTCGTGACGCGCATCATCGTATATTCATTGCAATTAATGGCGTCCTGTGCAGTTCTTAAGTGTAGTTGGAACTCAAAAACACCAGTTGTGAACAGGTAAGTTAGTGATTTTATCTTAATTTAAGTTGCATTTAGTACCATGTTAACTGTCAAACGACGTGTTGTGTCAAGTGAGAATGAAGTGAAATTCACCAGGTTCGAACTGTGCATCAGATTAAACACGGCGATTTAATTTTCTATGTATTAGCTGGCGCTCCCGTCAGTGTATGTCTAGAAAAGCATACACTAAATCGTGGCAACATCTCGGTGCTTCTTTACTCGATATAGATCCAATTTGTTTTGGGCAATCGTCAAATGTCACGCCCGCATAACCTGATATTATCCCGCAGTGGAAAGCGAGCGTGGCGCCCCGTGATCACCGGAGTTAGTCCCACTTTTGGGCAAATCAGCATTTTCAAAGAGCGCGGAGCTGACCTCAGTGCGGAGGCAAGCGGGGGGTGCGGGGGGAGGCGCTCCAGACCCCCACATAAATCACGGAGCCAGGGCATCGGAGCGGGCTCTAATTGTTCTCCATTACGGGGAGTCGCAACGCTCGCGTCTTACTTCACTTAAGACTAAGCTCTACCTCGCCTCGATTTCAGACGTCTTACCCGCCATTTTATAGCGATATCGGCTCAATGTTTTCTACTCGTGCTGCATTGTGGTTTTCGCAATTAGGGATCATTTTGAGAAAATGTGGTCATACCGACCCTTTAGATAAGCGGTACTAATAATCTAGGAGGCGACGACAAAAATGGCAGCGATAACGTAAATGGCGGAAACGGGTTCAAATGATAGAGACAATCCCTCTGATGCTAAATGCGTCAGTCTGCCTGCGCCAAGTGGTTGCGTTACTTAGGTAAGGAGCCCTAAAAAGCAGTTATCGTGACATAACAAAAACATTAATTAGGCAAATGGCTGCAAATAACAAAGCATGAAAACACATACTTGCTCATTAATACCAAAACGAAATAAATCTTTGGTTGCATTTCGTAGTTATAGGTGATTTAGGTTACAGATATAACTTTAGCTATATTTAAGCATAACATTTACACACACAGCTTATTGTTGTATAATTAATAGATATCAACTTTTCCAGACAATCAGTACATTCATCAGCAGGTATATACCAACATTTATTTTGTATAGCAAATCTATGTAGCTAACGCAACCATTGGCGCAAGCAGACCGACATATTTAGCATCAGACAGTTGGTCTCTAACCTGTGAACCCAAATATCGTAACCAAAAATGTTGTGACCTCCCGGAATATATTTCTTTATATTTCAAATTCTTCATTCAATTGAGCAGTTTACAAGTGTACACACCTAATACTATAGAATACTTCCATGTAAATTTCACAGCCAATTTTCAGTAAATAGGTACCCAGTACATTATATACAGTCATAGTAGCCTTTACATTTAACTTCGTAGGCACATAACCCATAACATTTCACAGGTGCACCAGTCTTATAATATGATGTAGGTTTATTATCAACACAATTCGGAATATTTATTTAAGAAAATAAAACAGATCCACGTATTCCCAAATCAATTACTAATTAGATATACAAATCCATAAATAAAAAGTAACTTATTTAAACTTGTCATTAACAAAAGTAGTTCTCTGTGGTATGACGTTTTTAACTGCCGGTCGGGTGAAGTATACGCATAGTTGAAGATCGTCATTAGCAAACATTTTTAACTAGATTACGGACATTGTAAGAGTGTTACAAGAAATTAAATCGCAAGGCTAGTCTGGCAACTTTTCCCATTTTTCTCGTGAGATTTTTATCTTTAACTTTTTCATGTTTGTGTATTGTCAATATTATTTAGGTAAAACATTACGTTTTGGCAACATTTTTAAAATCTGAAGGCATTAGGTACCATACTATGATATTTCCTATGACATGTTTCATTTTATAAAAGTCTATACTGAACTAGAACGAGATCGAGCATTCGACCAATTTTCTTCTCTTCTCTCGAGTAATCTTTTTAACAACTCACCACACCATCGAGTTGCCCATTAGTGGGATCGTTGATGATGCGACGAATGCAGCAATTTATTCTAAGGAAGAATTTATGGACAAGGAAGGATTGAAAATAGTCCTATGAACGCGAATATTATTCATCCTAATAAATGAGAGGACCTACAATAAATTTTAGATGGGATAAATGGACGTTGAATTATTAATGAAGCCCACTTTCCACGTACTAATGCGGTTTCGGTGCGCGGGAATCGGGAAGACAATGTGCAAAATCTATGATCTAAACTACTATGATCTAAATTAACTGTTTAAATAGCTACTCCCAGTTCCCAGGTGTGGCTTCTTGCAGCAGTCCTGTCTTCTTGGTCGTTACAAGCGTATAAGCGGTACTGTGTACATGGAGGATCAGAAGCATTTACATCATAACTTCTGCGCATACTTACTGGGTATAATATTTGGCATCCAGCCGCGTCGTGCCGGCTCTCAAATCCTAGCGATTTTTTATGGAAGCCGATAATGGCTACGTAATAGCATTTCTTCTGTCACGTTACTGATACTGCTCAAGTCCTAAAGCTGTTGAAGGTGCGAAGGCTGGACCTCGGGAGCCCCTTAGCGTCGAAACACGCAAGCTGTGTTCCTGGATATTTCGGGGGCCTTTGACAATGCCTGTTGACCAATTATTCTAATAAATCTAAAGAGACGAGAGTGCCCCTACCATTTAAACCATCATTCTCTGGAACGTCCTTTAGTACGACGTCTGAGGTTGCCACCTTTCAGCCTTTCTACTTGGACCTTAATGAACATAACATCTGTAAGATATACTGCATTTCTTGATTTAGATAATCGGCACTTGTTCTAAACGAAACTTAGCTTGGTTTTCACGAAATGCTGATTTATATTAATCGATACTTACAGGGCCGTTATCACTATTATCTTGTTCTTGTATTGATTGCGAGATGGTAAGAAATGCCCCTTAGGGTCTCTTTCACCAAGTACTGATTAGCTTAATCCGTACATTAAAGGGATTTTCTTACTATATTGCAATCGAAACCAGTACAAGATAACCAGCAGTTTAGTAATAAAGGCTTTTAGTGTCAATTAAAACAAATCGGCACCAAGCTAAGTCATGCCTATGTGCCGATTAAGCTAATCAGAACATGGTGACCAACAGAAGATCCTTAACCAGACTTTAAAATCCGATGGGTAGTTTAGTGTTAAGGCGGCCCAACCCGGCGGGACTAACTCAATCGCGGGCACGGTCCAAAACCGTGATGTTGCGCTCTGGGACCTTCTCTGTTTCAAAGAAAACGACAGGCTCCGTGATGAGCAAGATGCAACATGTCCACAAAAAAGAAAATGTGCATAGTGCATGATTTGGTAAGATTTACGAAAATTTTAATTACTAAACGACTTATAGCTAAAAGTAAACCACGACCGCTGTATTAAAAATCTAACAAAAACCAAATAGATTTTAAATCTTGATTAAATAAGCTATGTCTGATGACTAATCTTTTTAAGATGTTCTTACTTTATCATTGCGTAATCCTACTCCAAAGTTATTGTATAAAACGCGCGAAAAATTCGAACTTTCGGACCGTATAACTTAGAAACCAAACACAATTGTACAATGCCAACTGTCATCAGACATCTAGTTTGATCAAATAAAGCTATTTTGAGCAAAGCTTGGGATCTCTGACAAGAAATATGGGCGTTATCTTCTTTCCCCGTTTGTATGGGGAGATGAGCGGGATGGGCCACCTTAATACAGATTTGTTAGGGGTTCGTACGAGAATATGACGGAGCTGAGCCGGTGCTGTAAGTTGGGGCTTATAAACAATCGGTAAACATTCATAAAAAAAGAGAAAAAAAAAATCGGCGAATTGAGAACCTCCTCTTTTTTAACACGCTTTTTTTTTTTTTTATTATTAGCTTGGGTTGTATCTATGTAACGGAATCTTTGAACTTAATTTTCACCAGTTTCCAGAAGTCTGATTAATTTGAAACTTTGCATACGTATCAAGGACCGATGACAATGCAATAATTTCATAACAGTTTCCCATTATCCTTATTAGGACCGCCAGGATTAATCAATTCTTTTTTTAACACGCTTTTATTAGCTTGGGTTGCATGTATCTATGTATGTAATGGAATCTTTGAGATTAATTTTCACCAGTTTCCAGAAGTCTGATTAATTTGAAACTTTGCATTCTCAGCCTCAGTGGCTCAGTGGCGCGACACTTCGGCGATCGCTCTCCGAAGTTAAGCAACGCTGGGTCCGGTCTGGTCTTGGATGGGTGACCATTAGACCGTTGAGAGAGGCTGGCCGTGGTTCGGATTCCACGTTAAACTGTAGGTCCCCTTCCTTACTTACTAAGTGGTAGGGTTAATCCCGCCCGGGTTGGTACCATCGCATTGAATGAACGATGGTCGAAGCGGCAATGAAAATTGTCCGTGTTTTCCATCCAGTTCAATGTAGCCGAGCAATATAAGGAAGGTCCTGGCATGGCACCTAGTTCCCATGTGGTGTGTTGGGCTAATACCATGACAGAAGGTGTGGTATTAGCCATCATGTCCAGTCACATAAAAAAAAAAACGTATCAAGGACCGATGACAATGCAATAATTTCATAACAGTTTCCCATTATCCTTATTAGGACCGCCAGGATTAATAAATTCTTTTATAGATCCTCTGTAGTGGAGTAAAAGAGACAGAGCTAGCGCGAGATCTGCGCATGCCCGCACTTTCGGACTTACTCTTTCGCTCGGGCACTTGGTACTATGGAGTGTAGAGACTCTGTACACTCCATACTTGGTACAGTACAACGGAGGCAAAAATGTTTTCAGGATAATTGCGTTCTCACCTTGTTCATTCTTTATGCAGAGCTGAACCCTACAAAATGCGAAGCAATATTCTCGAAATTAACCGCCGATAGGACAACAGAAATCAAAAGCCTTTTGGAAAAAATTACACCGGGAATCAAAACTCTAATTGAAGAGAACAGATTCTTCCTGGGCGCCCCGTTGACGGAACAATCCACAACAACGCTTTTAGAAAATAAAACCAATATGTTGGAGATATTCACAAACCGCCTTCGTGCTATCCAACCTCATGTCGGCTTACATCTCCTTAAATTTTGTTTTGGTATCCCACGATTCACATACTTTATGCGCTGTTGCCCTTTATGGCGCAATACAGAAGCACTAACTAAAATAGACGCTATTGTCAAAAAAGGCCTATCCCAAATAACGAACATTCAATTAGAAGGAAATGCTTGGATACAAGCCTCTCTTCCCATAGGCTTCGGCGGAGTTGGCATACGATGCACAAAAGATGTTGCACTTCCAGCATTTTTGAGTTCCGTCCACAGCAGTTTACCACTCGTGGGTAGTATTCTTTCACCATCACTTGGCTGTGATTTCGAGGTGGACTGCTTGAACAGGGCTATCGAAGGTTGGAAATCCTGGTGCCCAGAAGAACCTATTCCAATCCGTCTTAAACTCCAAAAAGCCTGGGATTTGCCGATTATAAAATCTATACACTCTTCCCTCTTGATGAATAGTGCTGACATTGACAAAGCTCGCATCCTAGCATCATCAGTCGCCGAATCCGGGGCGGGGGGCCTATCCATCACCAAGCCTAGGCACTCTGCTTGACAGTAAGTTTCAGTTTCAGTTTCAGTTTCTTTATTTCCTCCATTAGATGTATATTACACACTCGGATTCGTCATTTTTTTTTTCCTGTCGGTTCGATTACTTCTGGCGAAGAAGAGCCGACAAGAAACTTCGTCAGGTTGGTCATTGTATTATTATTTTTTCCAGTGATACTTACAAACTAGTTTACAGTGATTGATTGATTACTACTGCTCACAAAGAACATTATTATAAGAACATTATATACATTGGTGAGTAACACTCTCAGAATTTCAATAGGCCTTCGAGTCGGTGCTAGATTGTGCCATCCTCATACGTGCGTCTGTGGTACCAACGTTACCGAATGGGGCCACCACGGTTTATCATGCCAAAGGAGCGCTGGTCGTTTATCCCGCCATTACAATATAAATAACATTATAAAAAGAGCACTGGTGACAGCAAACTACCCCAGCATCACCGAGCCCCCAGGAATCAGTCGCTCGGATGGTAAACGCCCGGACGGGGTGACCTTAGTGCCGTGGGCAAGTGGAAAGGCATTAATATGGGACGCCACCTGTGTGGATACTCTGACGCCGTCCTACATTCAGGCCACTTCTCGCGCGGCCGGAGCGGCAGCTGAGAGGGCAGCAGCAAATAAACATAAAAAATACAGCTGCGTGGCGAGTTCTTTTGAGTTTTTAGCTTTCGCCGCCGAGACACTCGGTTCATGGTCACCAGGAGCGATAACTTTTGCTTCAACGTTAGGCAAACTTTTAAATGAAAGTTCTGGTGATCCCAGGTCCGGGGCACATTTTGTCCGGCGAATAAGCCTCGAAATCCAAAGAGGCAACACCGCCAGTATTCTAGGTACAGCTGGAGCTCCGGCTCTTTTAGAAGAAGTTTTTTATCTTTAAGTCTAAATTAAATATGTATTTTATTAACATTAGTTCCTACCTATCTAATAAAGAGATTGTACAACCGAACATAAATTTTTAATCTATTTATTTTACGGGACAAAATTTGGTAAACACCAATGCTTTGAAATTACAGTCGATAAGGAAGGAATTTAATACGATCAAAAAATTTGTAATTATAAAGTCTTATTGATTGGAGTACAAATAATGCATATGAATTCGAAAAATCGAACTAAAAAATGAAAAATAAATAATAGTTTAAAAAAACTAAAAAAACACGCTTTTATAGCTAACCGAACTAAAAAATAGAAAAAAATTTTTACTTTTAAAGAGTTTATATTACAGTAGTAGAAGATCGAACAATCAATCAGAATTTATCACCTCAAGATAAAATTATAATAAAGTTTCAGTTATTAACAAAATAATTCAATTCAGAGTAAAAAGCGTGGGGTGCATTTTACTACTTTTCATAACTCTCCTCTGATAGACAGTTGCAAATAGAATGATTGTTACATTTACTTTATCAAGCACCCCACGCTTTTTACTCTGAATTGAATTATTTTGTTAATAACTTAAACTTTATTATAATTTTATCTTGAGGTGATAAATTCTGATTGATTGTTCGATCTTCTACTACTGTAATATAAACTCTTTAAAATTAAAAATTATTTTCTATTTTTTAGTTCGGTTAGCTATAAAAGCGTGTTTTTTTAGTTTTTTTAAACTATTTTTTTTTAAGTCGGTTAATAAAGCGCGGCACGATCTTTCGGGCCGCGAGTCGCCCGCTCGTGGCCGGCGCCGCGCGCCGCAGGTCAGGGCAACTTCATCGAACTCGCCGCTCCGATAACGAACGGGGCCTCACGCAGCTGAGCCCGCGGCCCGGGCTCCGGCACGCTGCCGCCGGCTCCTGTGCACCCGTTTCTGCCATTTCCGCCAGTTGATTAACATTTATTCCTCTTTTGATAAAATTGTGCATTTGTGGGAATCGGCGCATTATATGAAATGTCTTTGCGACAGAACGCGTATTATTTTTTGATTACATATGCGTATTGCAATAATGTGTGGTAACCGGCGCATTATATGAACATTATTTGCGGAAGAATATTATTTTGTGATTTCTCAATCCACAAAATATGCGTGTTGCAGGCATTTTTGGTAATCGGCGCAATATAAAAACAGTATTTACGATACAAAGCGTATCATTTTGTGATTCTAAACGCATATTGTAAGCATTTTTGGTAACTGACGCATTAAATGAACGATATTTGTTGAAGAACGGATATAATTTTGTGATTATATATGCATATTGCAAACATGTTTGGTAACTGACACATTAAATGAACAATAATTGTTGAAAAACGCATTTTATTTTCTGATTATATATGGATATTACAAGCATTTTTGGTAACTGACGCTTTAAATGAACAATATTTGTTAAAGAACGCCTATTATTTTGTAATTCTATATGCATATTGCAAGCATTTGTGGTAACTATAACCAGTCGGTTTTTTTAATTAAATTATATAATAATTAAATTGTTACCAAAATTGGTAACTGGAGCATTTATTATATGAACAGTCTTTCCGGGACAATGCGTATTATTTTGTGATTCCAAATGCGCATTGGCTTCCCGACAGAATTCTGTACCAACTGCGTTACGCCATTGCGATTAATTAGCGATTATTATAATAGCTAGAGATTGTACATAACGACTAAATACAGCTGCCAGCGTAATAATCGAATTAATCACTTTGATTAGTGATTATGCATAATCGCCAACTGGAATGGGACCAGTGGAAACGGAAGGATAATTAAGCCTTTACAAAAGATGTGTCGTGTTATTTTCAGGAAATCTATTCTCGAAGAGAAATACCGATTTAGAAGACAAGAAAAAATATGTTATGTGTAGGCTTTAATAAAGATGTCGATGAATAGATATCGATAGATATCCTATATATATATATATATCTATATATATTTATTTGTGTAGCAGCATTTGTTGTTGTTTTCATAATTGTATTAACCCCTGTATCGCTTATTAACGGATAGTGAGAAATATTGTTCTACTTAAGGATAATGAGGTGATCGAATTCCTTACAATGGCTAGTGCCTGTATCCTTAGTCAAATAAGGAAATATTTATCTGAAATCTTGCACATTGAATAAATAAACGGAGAGCTACGTCTGCAGGTTTTACATTATCTCTATTTTATATAAGAATTGTATCAAAATGTTTAAGGGCGTATATCATGGATATAATGTTAGTTAAGTCATTAAAAAAACAAAAATTACAAACGTAGCAAAATATTTGCTGTTGCACGGGCGAATTAATGTGACCACAGCAGGGTTACCATGGTATATTAACTCGCCAGGTGAACAGGCAAGTTAGTGATTTAATCTGACGTTTAGTTGAATTTCATAACATGCTAACTGATCAATTTCAGTTCCCGGATACATCAAAAGTCGTGCCTTTAAAACATATCGTTAAATAAATAAAGTAGAATACAATGACTTCAAACTGAGTTTAAAATTTTAAAATTGAAAAGACCATTATTTGCCTACAAAAATGTCGCGCATCTACCATCAGACGAAACCAGTCTTCTACATCAAAACATGTGCGATTAAATCTTTTTTTTTCTTGAATTTACTTTTAAATGCTAGTAATCTAGTTTCCTATGTTACCATTAATTCGTTTTTCTCCTTAAAAACTGAGATAACAGCAGTTTGATTTTGCATGTTTCATGTTGAGCATTTAATATTTATGTAAATAGAAAAAAAAATTAAAAACATAGACGACTACGTACAGGTTCATGATATTGTTGGCATAATTTATACCAAATATCTTCAGAAATTGAGTGGCTTGAAATTGAGCTTCAGAATAGTTGTAGCTTTCCCTTTTTGTGTGGGCCGACACGAAAAATGTTCCCCGATTTTGACGTGTGGTTATGCCGAGTCAACTTGTAGGCACCGCTGCGACTTCGAAAGGGTGAATTTATAAAATGATTGGAGCTCATCGGAAGCTTCGTCAATATTCAGGGCGCCGTCACCGACGCACGAGTCCGTAAATAAATAAAGTGTTTCCTCCTTCCTCCGCGGGGCGGCGGCGCTGGCGGCGGCGGCGGCGGTGGCGGAGGCGAGGCGGCGCGAGCGCGGAACTTTTGCGGTTCGTTAGAGATTCATGAATGGTGCGGACTTTTGAAAAGTTTCTTCTCCAATCAATTTGAGGGTTTCTGAGCATCCGGTATTTCGTTAAGGATGATTCGAGAGTATCTCAAAAGCATTTGTTTGTTTACTGGCACTTTTTAGGGTTCCGTACCCAAAGGGTGCCAACGGAACACTATTACTCCGCCGTCCGTCTCTCCGTCCGTCCGTCCGTCTGTCTGTCACAGGACTGTATCTCATAGTTACCGTAATAGTTAGGCAGATGTTTTCACAGACTGTATTCATTTTGCCGCCATAACAACAAATAGGTAAAATCTAAAATCAAATCTTGTACGATGGTACGGAACCATTCGTGTGCGGGTCCGACTTGCACTTGGCCGGTTTTATACAGGCACGATATGCCTCCACTCTAGTGGAACTGCAGGTTCCTCAAAACAAAACTTGCAAAAGTATGTTCTATTTTATCAAGATAACCTCTCTCCTAAGGCGGTCCAAATAAAAACACCAATCAATCGGCGATCTCCTTATATCCTATATATGTACACATACAGCACATTTGTATCCTAATCGGGAAAATACTGATGACGATATTCATTCACAGATAGCCTTGGTTAGGATGAGAAATGATAAATTGCACGCTTATTTCTCTGCTTATACATATAAATATCTGAAAACTATTTTTACAAAAAATCTAACGAAAACCATTTAAGAATTGGAAAGTTTTGTTTCAAGATCAGCTGTTCTGTCCTCCCGTACCCCCTTGCAGCTGTGGAGTTACTCCGGACATCCGCGCAAGCCTCCTCAGTGCGCCTCATAGATTCCTTTGCGGTACACCAGACGAATCCGCCCGCTCCAAAAAACAAAGCGAATACTTTTGTTTTTCGCTTGTAAATCCTGTAGGTTGAATATGTTGACTGCCTTAGTTTTCTAGATTTAATGCTTTTATAAAGGTAAGGTCCACGCATCACATCGAATGCATCCGACAGTATGTAACAGTCATACATATCCAGTTAGTGCTATGAAAAAAGGGCATGGTTCTCTTTATGTGCCACCTATAAAATTAAGAGCAACATTTTGGTTCTTCAGTTAAATACATTTATACACAACATATTTATAAGGATATCATGTTTCTACATTACCATTACAGGAGGTGCGTTGGGCTAAGATCATGACAGTGCGTGTTATTTTAGCCATCCGTATTCAGTTACATGAAAAACCAAGATTCATGTACCGTCTTGCAAGAAACTTCGCTGGAAATGTTTTCAACGTCTACTTAGTCTATGTTTACAAAAGCGTTTGCCAATGCTTACAGATATACCAGTTATTTGAGTTTATACATTATTTTCATTACCATAATACAATAGTTAAACGAGTGAAGAGCGAAAATCGAACATTCTTTTCCGTTTCAGATTGGACAAACATTTTTTCATATCTCGTAGGTGTTCTCCTCTCCAGGTCGCATTTCTGAACCGATTCTCATGAAAATTTGTGAACAAGTTCGATAATTGCCATTTCTTTTGTCCAGCCAGTTTTAAAAACAATTTAGATTAGAAGTTAAAATCAAAAAGACAGACTCGCGGGGACTCGCAGCTCAGAGAGCCACTAGTATACGTATATGGATTCACAATTTACAAACACCGCTTTCATTCCTAATGGAAACGAGTTCCTTTGCGAACAAAAAAAACAGAGAAATTCCTACTGTGTTGGCCAATGAACTTCAATACGTACTGAGAGCGAGAATGAAGGACTCGGAGAACGTGGAACAATGATGGTCGACGATGGCGGATAATGCGGGATACAGGGCGGCGCGGGTCGAGGGAGGGGCGGGTACGGAGCCAGCACACGCAGAGGCCGCGGTAATCTTCAGCCGGTGAGTAATGGGCCGGCGGGCGTGATGTACGGCAGGTGTGCGAGTCGCTCCGATGCCGATTTTCCCATTTTTTGGCGACACGTTGGCCTTGATCGTAGCGATGGCCGGACCACTATTCGACCAAACTGGTCCAGATCAGGGGGTCCATTCAGGGCAAGAGTGAGTTCGAGTTCGGGAGTGAGTTAACCTAAAAATAGCTGGGAAATATATAATTATTTAAATACCGGAACCGTTATTTATACTTCCAACGTATTTACGGAACAGACCAGATTTTTACCTAACTTTAATGATGTTCAAGAAGTGTGGAAACATTGACTATTTAAAAAAGTGAGTTGATATTTAGTAACGAATTCTAACTCACTCTTGCCCTGAATGGACGCCCTGTTAGTAAATTACTAGGGAATTAAGCCTGCGAATACTTTATCATTCAGGGATCATTAAAAATACGATAAGAAATGTTCCTGCAAGATATTGAATTAATAAAATAAAATCGTATATAAATATTACAACCTAATGGCAAAGTGCAGAATAATAAATAATAAACGATGAATTAGTTATGTTCCGTGCAACTTACAGGAAACATTTGGATTAAAGAGAAAAATTCTTATAGAAAGCCGAAAACTGCTTATTTTCGATGGTACTAAGGATTCTTTTTCATCTAAGGGTACTATCACATTTCTAATCATCGGCACTTCCCGTCATTGCCAGAACTAACTACACCGTAATTAAAATAAACTTTAATTAAAATTTTGCCTAAGTAGGCGTGATGATAAGGATTAGGAGCCGTGTATCGCAGCTAGTTTTAACTATAAATTAGGTAATGATTTTGTAAATAAAAATTATCATTAGTATACATTGGTTTCTATTTCATGTATTCGCAATGTCACCTGTGGAATTTTATTTACTATAATATATTACTGACATATAATATATACTTATATACTATTTCGTACTAACAGGGACGTCGCTTATTCCAAAGACCTCGCAAGAATTAATGTGTCCTCGCTTCACGGTCGATTACCAAATTATATCGATTACCAAATTATGTCGAGTAATATATAATATTTTATCATTAGCCAACTGTCAAGAATCTTCGCTAAATTGTTTTCAAACTTACTGTTTACGAGTATATTATGAGTTAGTATATGTTGTTATACTATACCTACATACCTGTTATTCGTACTCGATTTTATAATCAAGTAATCATCAGCTTCAGTCTCATATATGTATTAAGGAAATTTGTAATGAAAAAATGTGTCACGGAAGTTAAGTAATTAGACATTTCTTGTGCATATGTATACATTCCTTGATGCTTAAGCTCATTTCCAGTCTGTAGCACAGTGGTCCTGCCATCTATCAGTCGGTCAATAAGACAATGAATAAAGGCTTCCCGAGATTTATTCCCGACTTACCTCACCAGCAACTCCCACTCCCCGATCCCCCGCCGCTCGCCAACCCGCCGACTAATGTGCTGTTTATCATTTTCACAATATTATTGTAGCTCCGGCATTTTCGAAAAAGCTAATGGATATCTTCCTCGTATTTTTATGCCGCTCTCTACACCGACCGATACCAGGAAGAGGCGACACTCGAACCGAACGAACGAATTAACAAAGAAAACTTTTCGCTATTGTGTCTCTTTTTAGAAAGTTGTCCACATTTTTTTCGCTCTTTTTCGTCCGGAGCATTATTGTTATTTTATTCAGCTTTTAAGAACCGTTTCGCAAATGGCGACAGCTAGGATGGATCTTAAGGCTTTTATGTAGATTAATTAAAGTATTTCATTAAGATTGAAACAAATTTATGGCTTACATTTGGAGTGAGTTCGGAAAGGACGCCTCGTCGCGCCTTCAGTGACTCCTTAGAGACTGCACGAATCCGAATAAATCTCCAATCAAATGATTCATTAATAGATATCTCCTCGGAAAAAAAATATAGCATTTCGAATTATTAATAGAAATCAATTTCGCCATGCACATAAGACCAATATTACCTACGTTTAATATGCATTTTTTACTATTATTTTAATACAAATAAGTAATGTTTACCATTTAATTAAATTGTCCGTTCACAACCCTTTTAATCAACTTTTATAAAATAAATGTTATACCATTATTTTGAGTTAAAAAGAAATCTGCAGTTAAATTCTACCAATATATTGAAAACATATTTATTTTGTATTTCTTTCAAAGGTAATTTGATCATTTTCTTCGCACACAAGTGATCTTCGCATCAGCGCTTACTCCCAGATTGAACTATCTAATCAGGATCGAGAAAATATCTACAATTCCATCAATGTCAAAATAAATATTAATACGTTTTATTAATTTGTATGCATGTATTTTGTATGAGCATTATAGTTATAAATATTTTTGTACCAGTATTGTCCTTTATAAAGATTTTATAGACAATGAAAACTTACTTACTTACGAAGTCGGTTTTGAAAGACGAAATAATACAATTAATCTCACCCAAAGCGCCGCAAATGATAAAAGATTGAGTTACTCACAGTACTGCGGAAGTCCGCCCCAAAGTCCCCAACAAATAACCAATCTAAATCTTGCTTTCTTTGTCATTTAATATGCCTCTCGGTATACGATTTTAAATATTTCTGTAATGTAAAAATAATGAAAAACGAGAAAGGTAATAATGTATTTTTCTCTCTATTGTTTGCACAAAATAAGGCGAAGTAAAATGGATATTGAAATTCTTATGCCCGGTTTTTTCGTAAGTATATATAAAAGTTGACAGCCATGCTCAGAAGATAACATCAAATTGAGCTGTGTGGGTTCCGACACGAAAAAAATATATTAGGTCCTTACCTACGAAATTGCCGTTTCCACAAACTGAACACTTTAACGTGGCTACCTTTTATTTGCGTAGGAATTACAAATTCAAATATTTTACGTTATAAACGGAAACTATTCCTTTTTCAAATTCAGTTGTGCCTTTTCTTTTCCCATCGTTTGTTTTTTTTACCCGACTACGCAAGAAGGATCGTTGTTATGTGACCATGGAAAAATCAAAATTGCGCGTTATTATTTTCGAATATGAATTTCGTCGTGGTCATGAAAATCGATTTCGATTCATCACAAATCACATCGGAATTAGCAGCAGCCATCAGTGTAAGTGATAAAGCTACTAATTCACTTACATCAGATCGGAAAGTGGGTATGAACTCACTGAACAACAACAACCAAATCGCGTCGAAGCTTGCTTTAACTTGTTGAATAGGCACAGAAATGAGGGGATTCTGAATCGCATTGTCACTTGCGATGAAAAGTGGATCCTGTAGGATAATCGAAAACGTCCGTTGCACTGGTTGGACAGAGAGGAGGCAGCCAAACCATGTCTCAAACGCAAATTGAATCAAAAAAAGTTGCTTGTCACTGTATGGTGGACCTGTGCCGGCATTATTCATTACAGCTTCTTGATACCTGGCGCAACAATGACTCCAGATGTGTACTGTGAAGAATTGAAGATGATGATAAGCTCGCCGTCAAACAACCGAGACTTGTCAATGACTCTAGTCCACTCCTTCGTCACAACGCTCGCCCACACACCGCACAACCGTCAAACGAAAACTATAGGAATTACGACCTGAAACTCTCCGTCACCCACGATTTTCATCAGACCGTGCTCCAACTGATTTCCATTTTTTTCGAATTTGGTTAACTTTCTAAAGGGAAAAAATTTCAAATTCGATGAGAGAGTGAAAAACGCCTTTAAAGAGTTCATCGATTCGCGTTCCCAGGATTTCTATAGCAGAGGCATCAATAAACTTCCAGTAAAATGGCAAGAGTGCAATGATAATGCACTTTTTTTAAATACTTCGATTTATATAATACATATCTTTTATAAAAAAAGTTGTTTAATTTTTTCTATATAAACGGAAAATTCATAGGGAATACAAAACCCACTGCATAAACAATCCCGTGCATTTCGTAAGAAGCGAATAAGGAATTCGTCTTTCGTTGTTCGGATTACACCTAAAACCATAAACTTTACTTACTTGGTGGTAGGGATAATCCTGCCCGGGTTGGTAATATTGAATTGAATGAACCATCATCGACGCGGCACTGAAAATGGACCGTGTTTTCCATTGATTTCGATGTAGCCGTCCAAAAGAAGGTCCTAGTCACGGAGCCGACTTCCAGAAAAAGTTAAGTACCATGCCAGGGCATTCCCTTATATAAGCACTGTTACTTTGAATTAGATTGAGAACACGGACAATTTTTCATTATTTAATCAAATACCCATATCAATACCCAAGAGGGTTAAGCTCTACCATCTAAAATGTAGACAGCTCTTTGCCTACACCTTTAGATGGGTTCGGAACCATGAAGTGACCTGTATTGTTCACGAAATAGCACACTCTGATTATAAAGAAAGATACCCTGGGTTCCACTGAGAACCCGCGGTCTGTGACGCAAGGGATCACAGACGAAAGACGCTAGGCTACGGGCCACATAATGTTCTACTATATCCTATTGGAATCTTGCAGTTCTTCCTCTCTTCTTGCAAGGACCTAAGCGCCCTGGCTTGGAAATGCAATCGTGGATCCTCCCGAAGCGCTCCGTCGCAAAATTCAATAAAGTCCCTCCTCCGAAATACCCCAGCTCCTCTCGGAGCGGTCAATCCAATCAGCCGGCCTTAAGTGTCTAAACTAACACGGCGGAGCAAATATTGACGGAGTTCGTAGCTGAAGTTGGAATCGATTCCACCGCTGAAACATCGAAGGCGACAGTTTGTTCGCTAGAAACTCGTTTGGAGCCCCGAGCCTTTTGCAACTATGTGTCTGCAACTTCACCGTACGTATGTGGTCCGCCATGAAGATTGCTGACTGATACTGTAGTTCATGATACTTTATTCCGTTTCATTTGTGCTTCGGGAGTAACGTTGTTCAGAATTCATGTGATTTTTGTTTAAGGTTTCCCTATACAAACGGGGAAAGAAGATCACGCCCATATTTCTTGTCAGAGATCCCAAATTTCGATCAAAATAGCTTTATTTGATAGAACTAGATATCTGATGACCGTTGGCATTGTAAAATTTTGTTTGGTTTCTATGTTATACGGTCCGAAAGTTCGAATTTTTCGCGCGTTTTATACAATAACTATGGAGGTGGATTACGCAATGATAAAGTAAAAACATTATAAAAAGATTAGTCATCAGACATAGCTTCAAGATTTATAATCTATTTGGTTTTTGTTAGATTTTTGACTACAGCGGTCGTGGTTTACCTTTAGCTGTAAGTCGTTTTGTAATTAAAATGTTCGTAAATCTTACCAAATCATACACTATACACATTGTCTTTTTTATGGACATGTTGCATCTTCCTCATAACCGAGCCTGTCTTTTTCCCAGAGCGCAACAGCACGGTTTTGTACCGTGCCCGCGAATGAGTTAGTCCCGCCGGGTTGGACCACCAAACACTCATACATGTTTAAAAAAACTTTTCAAAGTATTACAATGTTGATCGCCGACCAAAAATAGCTGCCTGAAATCCGTATCCGTAATCCGAATTGAAATGTCTCTTAAAACATTTAGTCGCATTCGGACTGTCAAGAAAAGCATTGTTCGTGTTTTCACGGTAAGACTCTGCAGCGTGTAAGTATCGGAAACGCGATAGTGAGAGTAGGGCAGGCTAGTCAGTTGGCTTACGAATTCGCTCACTACTGATGTCCCCGAGATCCAACCATACGCAAGAACTTCACATGACGCTATTCATTGCAACGAACATTTGATGTTGCGCGTCTCGAATTTGTAAGCGAACCAACTACTGCTGAGTGCATTTACACTGAAGGAATTTCAATCGCTACTTTAGGCCTTCCTTACTCGCTGAGTCTAATGTAGCGGAGCACATAAAGGGAATAACTTCGGAAATGAGGTATGGTGAGCTAATATCAGTATTTTGTATGTAACTGGACATAGTAATACCATATGGTATTACTATGTCCAGTTACATACAAAATCAACCACGTGCCGTGAAGCAAGATGGTAAAGGGTAGCAAACATACTCATGCCACTAACATATCAAACCATTGCACACCTGGTGCAGCTACTTGCATTTCTACTTGCATATAGCCCTGCCTTCGTTATAATCGGCACTTTGGGAGGGGTCACCGCTTTTAATGCGTGGCTAAAAATGTCCTGACCTACCGGAATATTAAAATATATTGAAAATGTGAAGTTTTACTTCTTAAACCTTTTACTTTTGTGTAAATTTTGCTTTTTCTTATTGTTAAGTTGAATTCAGAATTTATTAATTAATTCTGAACTCTAAGTTAAGAGTAATAAAACAATTGTTAATCGGAGTCATCACAAACTCACGTTACGAGTTCAGCTCTTCCCTCTTCAAGGGAATAACTAATCAAGGAAAAAATATGTTTGCATTTGATTTTACTATTTGTTGTTAAAGGGGCAACAGAAAAAAAATCTGCTGTCTACCTATTACAGTTCATGAGATACAGCCCTGTGACAGACGGACGGAAGGACGGTTGGACGGACGGACAGCGGAAGCTTGGTAATGCTACTTTACTGATTAGTAATGTAGCTGTTTTTTTAGGATTCCGTTTAGCACCCTTTTGGTACGGAACCCTAAAAACCAAACGTCAAAATTGGGTAAACATGCAAAGCGCAGAATGTTGTTATAAACTTGTATTAAACGTACTACAGTCTACTATATTATACATACTAATATTATATTTGCTAAAGTAACTCTGTCTGTTCACTGAACCATATTTGATGAAGTTTGGGATAGATAAAGTCTGGACCTTTTGTGGCGAAAATGTAGGATATAGTAACATAAAATATTAAGTTCAATCCAAATGACATTCACCCGAGTAGAGCCTGGTACCTCAGCTAGTGTTAAATATAACGGAAAAATACATAATTTCCAGTATAAAGGTGGGCGGTAGTTCGTTAGTGTTCGGATGGCGATGTCCTATACTGTTGCAACCATTGAACCAAAAAAATGTTTTTTTTTTATATCGATGGGTGCAACCTACTTTGTTGCGGGGCTGCGCCGGTGCTGGTCTCCGGCAGCGGGCACGTCGAGCTGGGCGTGCAGTCGTCGCGCTCGCGCACAGCGCACCGCTCGTGAGGCGCAGCCGACTGAGACCCCGCAGAACACGATCTATAGGCCTATTCTTGGAAATCCGTGCTCAGGAATAAGGAATCTTTCAGTCAAGAAAATCGCTTTAATGGCGGTTGTGAAAACGATTTTCTCGACGGAAAGATTCCTTAATCCTGAGGAATTACGAGGATAGGTATACAGCTAATTTTTTATGCAATCTGACATGGTTGGCTAATACCACACAACTATCGTTATGATAATATCGGTCCAATACACCACATTCCCGAAGGAATTAGGTGCAATGCCAGGACCTTCGCTTTATGTATTGTATTGTATTGTATTGTATTGTTTATTCATCAGCCATAGACAGTACACTGCACTCGGATTTGTCATATATTAGCATTGGCCAGTTCAGCAAAACAAAACACAGCGAAGAAGAACTGGAAAGAAACTCCGCTGTTTTTTTTTTCAACGTCCACTTAGTCTAAGTTTACAAAAGTGTTTGTCAATTATTTTAACAAAAACATAGGTAAAACACTAAATTCACATGAATACACAAAAATTTACAATCCATGCCGTATGCAACAGTTCATGACAAATATCATTTTATTTGCAAAGACAATCCCCTCCAACTAATATGTTGCCAATTGGAGCAGGCCAGTCCCCACAAACAGCACCCGTTCACGAGCATCACGCCGGGCACAGCCATTACCTCCTTCAACCATATTTTAGGGAAAGAGATAACCTGAGCCAAGCGTCACCGTAAGCAAGGACCTTTAAGGTGGCCCATCCCGCTCATCTCCCCATACAAAAGGGGAAAGAAGATCACGCCCATATTTCTTGTCAGAGATCCAAAGTTTTGCTCAAAATAGCTTTATTTGATCGAACTAGATGTCTGATGACTATTGGCATTGTAAAATTGTGTTTGGTTTCTAAGTTATAAGGTCCGAAAGTTCGCATTTTTCGCGCGTTTTATACAATAACTTTGGAGGTGGATTACGCAATGATAAAGTAAGAACATCTTAAAAAGATTAGTCATCAGACATAGCTTATTTAATCAAGATTTATAATCTATTTGGTTTTTGTTCGATTTTTCACTACAGCGGTCGTGGTTTACTTTTAGCTATATGTCGTGTTTAAATCAAAATTTTCATAAATCTTACCAAATCATACACTATGCAAATTGTCTTTTTTGTGGACATATTGCATCTTCCTCATCACGGAGCCTGTCTTATTCTTTGAAACAGAGAAGGTCCCAGAGCACAACAGCACGGTTTTGTACCGTGCCCGCGAATGAGTTAGGCCCGCCGGGTTGGGCCACCTTAAGCGATGCACTGCTCCAGTGGCAACACAACACTGTGAAACACTTGCACATTAGGTTTTAATACTATGAGTTTTGTCATAAACTACTACTGTCAGCTGATCACATAGTTACATATCCCTTTAAATGCTACCACCTACAGACAATTAAGAGTATAATGGTTTGAGAGCATCCCTATCAATAAAGTAATAATAGATTCCTATATGAGATTTTGACCAATACCGAGAAACTAATAATGCTTAACTAAAAAAACCCGACAGCGTAAAAAATTGTAACTTAAAATTGACTTAGTAAACGAACTGAAAAGATAGAAACAAGTTGAAAAATTAAATATTTGTTGTGTTTGAATGATCATGGTTGACAGTGTTTACAAACGCAGTCGGAGGCATCAAATAGCCCCAGTACGTTCCATAGTAAATGACTAGCGATTTTATGGATTATTTCGGTGGAGCAAGAAAATACGTGGTGGGGGAAGTTCCAATATCCTATCTTTCATTTTTATGTCTAAAGTGAGGTTTTTTTTTCTCGTTCTCGGTGTCACCGATGATCATGAAATTTACATAGGTACACTTTCAATGAATTTAATAACAAAAAAATAATATAAATCATAGTTAAACTATTTGATGCACAATATGAATTATATATTATAATGATATATTATATATTTCCCAATACATTCCACTATTAATGACTAGCGATTTTCTTAGTGATATGGGTATAGCAAAAATAAACTTATAAGACAAATTATAATCTCCTAACTGTCATATAATAAATACGAAAGTAAGTTTGTCTGTTTCGCAAACTCAACCGACCATCGTGAAATTTGCATAGGCACACCATTGAAAATATAAATCGTAGTTAATGTATCTTATGCCTCCGACTGCGTTTGTAAACACTGTCAACCATGATCATTCAAACACAACAAATATTTAATTTTTCAACTTGTTTCTATCTTTTCAGTTCGTTTACTAAGTCAATTTTAAGTTACAATTTTTTACGCTGTCGGGTTTTTTATATTTTTAAATAATTTGTTTTATTTTAATTATTTTTAGTTTTCGTAGAGCATGCATTTATCATTTCAATATCTGCACGTTAATAAATTCCAACGAAACTAAGGTTAGGTATTATTATGGAACCTGACATGGATGGCTAATGTAACACAACTACCGTCATGATATAAGCCTAATTCAACAAATTCCAGAAGGAATTAGGTGACAGGTCAGGACCTTCCTTTACACAGAATCACGGCTGCACACGGATACCATGGGTGAAAAATACAGACAATGATCTATTGCCACTTCGTCCATAGTTTTTCCTAATGCGGTGATACCAACCCAGGCGGGATTAACCCTGTCACCTAGTAGGGTAAGGTGACCTAGAGTTTTACATGGGTTCCGAACCATGAACAACTCGCAAGATAAAGTGGTGTATAACAGATGCGAGGATTTGAGCCCATAACCTCTTGCATGAAAGGCAATTTTTTAGTCCCTACACTACGAGGTGTAACAAATAGAGTTTTTTGATTGATATTAAAACAAAACTACATTTTCTAAAAGTTTCTTCATGTTATCTTTAAGGCTTTAATGAAGTCATCAGTTCATAGAATGAGATTCCCTCATTCAACGAATTTTGATCATATGCCGATATATACAAGGTTTTAGTGGAGGTATGGTCCAAACATTAACGTATTCCTTGGCATATTTGAAACAAAAAGGATATACATTTTATTTGTTGGTATTTAAAATGTATGGGGAAAATCTTTTTCAAGTCGTACAACAAAATATCTTCTACCTTTTTAGCTCCAAATATGCCGAAGAATACGTGGTTAGCTTTTGGACCATAACTCCGTTAACACCCTATATATGGTTTTTTTAGAATCTCCCTCTCATCATCGTTGATTACAGTTACATTAAATTTATAAGCGAACAGTTCGACACTCAAATCCTGTGTTTATATACAGGGTCCGTCGCTAGAAGTGTTACCAATTGAAAATGATGTTATTTAGTTAATTGAAGTACGGTTCGTTAAAAATTATATCACAATAAAACGTTTAATTTTAAGACAATAATTGTTATTGTTCGATATAGCCTCCTTTGATCCATAGATAAGAGCTTTCTGTGACGATCCTGAGTGTTGTTGGAACGTCCAGCGTTTCGTACTGCATTGTTTACACGTGCACATGATATGAGCGCCTCATTTAACACCTTTTGCACACACTTGCTGGTTGACTTTGACGCCCTTCTCGATAAACACGAGTGAATAGCGACCATTTGCGGTCACTGCAGCCGAGACCATAACAGAAGCGGGCGCTTGCTTACGAACGGGAACTCCATCGTCTAAATTCTCGTTGGATTTGCCCTGTAGCCAAACACGAAAATGTTGTTTGTTTATATACTGTTGGACAGTAAACACTTTTTCATCAGAAAAAACAATGTTTTCCAGATCGCCACGCAAGACTTTCATTGCTTGAGCTCTTTGTAGTCGAACTGCCTTCTGCGCTGAACTAAGATGCTGTAATTTTTGTATCTTGTTGGTAGGGCTTCAGTTGCATTTCTTTTTGTTTCAGTATGCGCCGATTAGTTGAGCGGGTATTGACTGACTTTTCGCAAATTTTGCAGAACACTGGTGAGGATTTCCTTGAATTCGAGCCTTTACCTTTCGAACCATATCATGTGATACTGCTATTTTCGGATGACCGCCTCTATGCCGTTTAGCAATGCTAGGTTATAACGCTTAATGGTTCGATGCACTAACATTTTGTTCACATGTAAATGTCGGAGCTCCCGAACGATGACTGGTTGTGATTTTCCGGTCAAATACAAACCGATCACAATGTTAGGTTTAATATCCATTGCGAAAAATTATTATACAATTCAAATTTGTTCCCGCTCTTTTCGCCCACTTAAAAACAATGAAACAAATTGACGTTTCACCAAAATTTGGCGCAAAATTATTATTTTGAAAATAGAAGTAACAGTTCAAGGGACGGACCCTGTAGTAATCGCTTTGATCACAGGATTTCATCCATGTATAAACTAACTGCTTCTAACTGCTGCTAAAATACTTCATAATACTGGAAGTTGTCTCTTGACTGACAGCTTTGAATGTGAGTCAAAAGCATTGTTAAAGGCATTTTTATTCAATTATTGTGCTAGTTAAGTTCCAGTTTCACAGATTAGAACTTTAACTGGAAGCGGCGAAAGAGACCTGGATTCATCGTTTGCAAATATATGTAGGCCCGAGGTCCACAATCGCCCGATCGAATGTGTTACCTTGGAGCTTATATACTGTTACATCCCAACTGAGCGTTTGCCTCCAAAGCCCATCAAAATATAATGTTCATTATTTAATCCGTACATGAACTCCTGGTTTATTATTTTGAATAATATAACGTGTTAATAATATGTGATATATGATGACAAACCCAACTTTGGCAAAGCCGTGCTTTTCCTTCCCACTGCTCCCAAGGACGCACGGTTAAAGATCAGCGATATTATGATGACGATCATATCTTATGTACCCTATGTAACATAAGTCCTCATCAGGGGGCTGACGACATCTTCATGGAAAGTTTTCCTATCTTTGGTAAAGCTTTTAGATATTATCAGATTGATACCGATTTTGGGCACCACAGTATCTCGGCACTGTAGGGTCGCCCTCTTGTGGAACAAGCGGACCTTCCCCAGCGTGACACCCATTGACAACGGAAGTATGAATTTATGAGCTGTGCAGGTGCAGAATGCTGATAGTAAAGCAATGATGGTGATATCGGTCTATGCGGCGACCGAGAATGTCGAAAATCTATCTGACTATCGCCCGGATCCACCACTTCCAGTTATAGTCATCCCAAAGTTATCTTTCGGTTACACCATAAAAATATGCAATGTAACCGAAGCTACATTCCATATAGCTGGAGGTAGTGAAAAGAGGAGTATATGACCTGAGTTGGTGTGACCAGCGCGCTTGCGTAAACAAAAATCATTTGAATTAATTTTTAACGTTGAATATTTTGATGTTTTTGGAATTTCTTATTCCAAATTACATTTAAACATATAAGTTGCATACCTTTTTGTAAACTATTTTAAAAACCCTTTAGTTTGATACCCCACTCGATAGGTTTCAAGAAAAAAAATATTTGAAAACACATAATTTGGCGCCAAAAATCAGCCATGATTTTTTTTTATGATTTTGATATACCCAGTGTCACTCTCACAATTAAGACAAATGTAACGACACCTCTCAAGCTAAAATCCATCAAGCCGTTTAGGCTGCAGGGGGCGACAAAGAAATATACATACATACATACATACATATATACATACATATATACACTCGAAAAACATAACCCTCCTTCTTTCGCAGTCGGGTAATAAAATAAAATTCGGGTGTATAGAGCCCTCGTCATTATTGATACGCACGGCTTGAACTGGATGGAAAACAGGGTAAATTTTTCGCTGCCGCTTCGACTATCTTTTCATCAAATGCGATGGTACCGACCCGGGCGGACTTAAACCCTACCACCTAGTAGGGGAAACCTAAAACTGTAAACATGGATTCCGAATCATGGAGCAGCTCGCATTCCTGGCGGAATGCTCTTATCCAACTTAGAAGGAGAAATAAAGTGGTGCATAAAGGTGGGCGAGGATTTGAACCCAGAACTCTGGTCTGCAAGGCAAGTCCCCGCGCTACTAGGCTACGAGCTGCTCTCTCATCATTATCTCGCTGTGGTCGAACAGTATGATAGCCACGACACGAATTTCGCTATCTGTGTTAGCCACAACGAGTTACGGACGTCTTTCTAAGAGCCACAAAACTGATTTCGCTTTATGGATATTTTAGTTTTCGTTATTTTATCCTAACATATATAATACGAACCCGCGAACCTGTCCGGTATTGGAATTGTTGAATATCATTTAAAAATCTTCGTTCTCGAGCTTTCAAAAGGCTGAAAGCTCTACAAAGAGAAGTTCGGAAACAAGACACCGGCCAAGTCGCGGAATCTTACTCTCAAGTTTCGCAGTAGTTCGAGTCTGCTCGGGGCAATAATTAACGCCGTGCCTACAATGGAAATACGATGGCATCGCTGTTGCGAGCTCTTTTATTAGTGCTTCTCTCTCTAATTAGGTACTTCACTCGGTGCTTCGCAGCAAAGGCTACCGGTTAAAACGTCAAGTCTAATTATTCAAAATGGAAGGTGTTTACGTGTTACGGTACGCCAAATAAAAGAACGGAGGTTGAAATAATGGTCGGGGAAAAAGTCTTTTCGCATTATAGTATGTATGAACTTGTAATAAAATCTCTTTGGCTATACTATTTGTATCTGGCTGGTTTTGGTATCATTGAAAGTTTAAATTTTAAAGAACATAATTCCAAATTCAAATTAGGAAAATGTGTGATTCTCATTTGTTTTTCGTACTGTCAAAATGAGTGAATCTAATGAAGAAATTCGATACATTTTAAAATTTTACTACAAAAAAGGTAAAAATGCAACGCAAGCCGCGAAAAAAATTTGCGATGTTTATGGACCTAGTGCAGTGTCTGTGAGAGTAGCACAAATTTGGTTTAAGCGTTTTCAATCCGGAAATTTTGATGTCAAAGATGCACGTCGCTCTGGTCGCCCTATTACGGATAAAATGGATGCCATTTTTGAAAAAGTGGAGCAAGATCGGCATATCAGTAGTTACGACGTAGCTGAAGAACTAGGAATTGACCACAAAACAGTTTTGGCGCATTTGAAAAAACTGGGTACACAAAAAAGCTCGATATTTGGGTACCTCACGAGCTCACTGAAAGAAACCTAATGAACCGTGTACTCATTTGTGATTCTTTATTACGACGTAATGAAACCGAACCATTTTTGAAGAAGCTGATAACTGGTGATGAAAAGTGGATCACGTACGACAAGAACGTGCGAAAAAGGTCGTGGTCAAAGGCCGGTCAAGCTTCACAGACTGTGGCGAAACCCGGGTTAACTCGCAACAAGGTGATGCTGTGTGTGTGGTGGGATTGGAAGGGCATTATTCATTATGAGCTGTTACCACCAGGCAGGACCATCGATTCTGAACTCTACTGCGAACAACTGATGAGATTAAAGCAAGAAGTTGAGAGAAAGCGGCCGGAATTAATCAACAGAAGGGGTGTGGTTTTTCATCATGATAACGCTAGACCTCACACATCTTTAGCCACTCAGCAAAAACTAAGAGAGTTTGGCTGGGAGGTGTTAATGCATCCGCCGTATAGTCCTGACCTTGCACCTTCAGATTTCCACCTGTTTAGGTCTCTTCAGAATTCTTTAGGCAGTGTCAGGTTAACATCACGAGAGGACTGCCAAAACCACTTGTCGCGGTATATTGATCAGAAGTCCCAATATTTCTATAGCAATGGGATCATGTCCCTACCTACAAGATGGCAAAAAGTTATCGAACAAAATGGTACCTACATACTTTAGTTAAATGTAAATAAACCATATTAAAAAATGTTTTGAATTTTCTTAAAAAATGCGAAGAAACTTTTTCCCCAACCTATATACAAAGTGTTTTATTTAACGGGAAAATTTTAGCTACTTACATTGCATTCCATTATTATTTATGAAAGGACCTACGGTTTTACGTGGAATCTCCGAACCATGGCCAGGCTCGATTGTCTGGAATGGTTACCCATCCGGAACCCGACCACACCCAGGGTTTGTTAGCCTCGATTATTACTGGCAATAGAATCATGAGTCCATTTATACATATGCTCTTACAATATGATAAATCTTCAGTTTCATAGCGTGAAACTGTTTGATTTATTAACTTTAAAAAAGGATTTCGTAGATTGAATTGTTTTTTTGCTGACCAAAATATATTTTATTAGGTAGCTCTGTTTTCATGCTAATGTGTTTCTCAAAGTAAGCATACATCTTTATTTATAAAAACGCGTTTCATTATGTTTTATAATTCTTTCCCGCTTGAAACAGGCCACTTTTCATCAAGCATATGTTTTATTTGTTTTCGATGTTGTCCCGAGCGGATCCGGGTGCAGAAGCTAGTATGTTATTATGTATGTAGTATGTGTATTGACAATATCCCAGCGACACAAACATTTAAATTTTTAACCGACTTTATAATTTTAAAATAACAATATGTAACCAAGTTATTATTTGTCCACCTGCATTTTCCTGAGTCTTCCTTAAAGCCTATTAGTATCGAATGCTCTGTCACAACCTTCGCTTAATTAGGCCCGATGCAATTAGAACTGGCATCAGTGGACCCGTTACAGTACATGAAGGAATTTTAAAGTGAATTGGCACCGGGCCAAGCAGCATCGAGTTTCTCTCTTCGGTAATATTCAAGGAGCGGGTGAGTTTATTTATTTCGTTACCTCAACTTCATATTGTCGTTGTTTTTTTTTGCCAACATGAGAATAGAAGAAAAATTCAAAATTTATGTAATTTTAGATTAGTACATGATGAGAAAAAATGTTATCAAAAATTCAAATCGTTTATTCAAGGAATGTGACATGTATGTATGTATAATCGACCGTGAATAAAGGACACATTAATTAAAGAAAGAATGACTGACGGCAATATGTTTGATTGTTCAATCTTTGCAGTCAATGTCCACAACGCAGATGAAGCGTTAAATAAATGTATGTAGGTATAATCTTAAACACTGTGTTAGCAGGAGGCATTCATTACGGGAGGAGGGACAGTGGGAGGATTCGAAATTTTCCGAATTATGGGTATACAGCCGGTGGCGAAATTGGTAAACGCAATACCCGCGAAGGTATGTTTTGCTGGTTCGGGTCCAGCCTTGCAGTATATTCGTAAAGTAGTTATTTTTACTGGGCTCTTTCTTTAATTAATGTGTCCTTGCTTCACGGTCGATTATACATACATACTTGTTATGGAGTAAGCGACGTACCTGCTTAGTACGAAAAAGTATATTTACGTGTTTATTCATGCACTCAATCTCACCAGTTCTTTAATTCGCATAACACAAGCATCGCTACATACAATACTAATTCTTATACCAAATATTCATACCGATGGAACGAGTGAATGAAGCATAAGAATATCTCATCAAATATTCTCATTTATCTTTCCTATCCCTGGTCACCTATCTATAACCTACTCATTGAGAGCTATAGAGTATGTTTGAATAAGTACGTTTACATGGGTAGTTTCGAAGAAAATAAAAATCGCATCCATTACTTGCTGTCAAATACTTGTGAAGTGTCGACCGTTTCTCATATTTTATTAAAACTGTTTGATTAATCGACGAAACTTTTACAGTGTTGCTATACACTATGTTTTGTCTGCAAATTTCAGGTTCTGCTGCACTATCAGCTAAACTTTTGCATGCTCTTTCACCATCGTTGAAGTAACAGGATACTAACCCTGTTACTTATAAACCCAGTTCATCTTTTGAATAGTTATACAATGTTTTGTCCTTTGCATTGACATGCAGTTTAGAATTGGAGAGAACCTAGATCAGGCTTATTAGTAAGGGGGCTAATTTCGAATTGATCAAACCCGTGGAAGTCGCTCACATCCCTTAATGAACTAGAAATGAGCTAATGATTCATAATTTTTTTCTTGACAAAAATAAATCAGTTCATTCGTTTGGAAGCTACGATACCACATACAGATAAAATTATAAGACCTCTCTGTGAGACCCCCTTTCAGAGGTCAATTACCACAGTAGGCGCCGTGAGAAAATATCTTTAAAATCTTCTCAAAGACTGAAAGGAGCCCTATGAAAGGTCTGCACGACTTCGGTAGGGTATAGAACTCCTCTCTCACATATACCAGAGTTTAGACCATAAGCACCGGAAGCCGTTTTCGGATTCATGGCCCTAAGCACATTTCGGTTTGCTCTAAGGCCGTTTCACTGTACACGGTACAATGAGGTGCGAGAATCGGCCGAGGCCCTAAGGTTGGTCTTCTCGGCCCAGTCCGAGGGATATGATACGTTGGCTACAAGTTCAGCTGATCCTACGGCCTCCGAGGTCAACCCATGGCTAGATTCAAGGAGTTGATCCTCATTGACCCGGGCAGTTATGTTGGGGCCTTATAAATGCTTGCCCACTTTAGCTATATGTAATGGTCTATGAGCAAAATACCTAAGAATTCCTGCCTCCTGCATTTTCTCGTTATAAAACATTTACAAATTATCTTTAGCGATACATTATCTAATGCTATCTTACCTTTAATGAATGTATCATTATCAATTTGGATGTTCATGAATGATGTTCAGGATCTACATAAGATTACTAACGCCCGACTTTCTTATCACGCAGTGGGAAATGATTTCCTATCTCCATTTTACATACCTACTGTACGGATGAGTCCTTTATATGACTCATTGTGTGAGTTTTATTTTTGCCATAAAAAGTACATCACAAATAATGTTACACAAAAATAATTATATTTCATTTCCTCGTAGATCTCTTATCTGCAGGCTTCGCGAGTCTGTCCTTTTAAACATTTTACAGTGATAATTTTTTTCAAAAAATAAAAAAAAAACGGTTTCGATAAAAAAATATATGTTATTATTAAAGCTGCTCACAAAGTTTCACGAGAATCTGTTGGGGAATGCGACCTGTAGAGGCGAACAGCGAAGCTCGTACGAGCTTCGCTTTCGATCGGTCAACTAACACTAAATGAGCCGGGAACGGTAAGTATAATATTTGTCACAATTATAAACATTCGAGCACAAAACATTTTTAAATGCGTTCAATTATCACACAACTAACTCCACCTACTGGCGGGATATCAGACTTATTTTGAAGTCAGTAAAGGTTACCGGGTATTTGCAAGCGCTTCTTGCTGAGTTAGAGTTTAAGCTGTGTCTAACCTGTAAAGAACGATAGTGAAACAAACTTTGCGCTGAGCTCGAGCTTAAGCTGTGATCAAACTGTAAACAATCAAAATCAAGCAACAGTAATGTGAAACGGGGAATCTAAAAGCTTAAAAAAGAAAAATCGTTTAAAATCAGTAACCTACTTGCATAGTTGATTCTGCAAACATGGATTTATGATAAAATTATGATTTTATTAAATACCTAGTAGTTTAATTCATCTCTTGTTGATAATTTTATTTGTGCGCTGAAAACTTGAAACTTTATAAATACCTTAGTACATTTTTAATTTCTTACTTTATTCATTTACTTGCAAGATTGTTAAGAAATCCGGAATTCGACAAACAAAATATTTAGAACAAAACGACCTAACATAACATGCGGCCAAGAATTAAATGTAACTGCTAGGTATTGATTTGAATTATAATTTCAACATAATTCTGCCACATTCAATGCAAGGATATAAATATAAGCATCTAACATTTCAATATGTCACCGGAAAGCATTTGTCATAATTTCATGTACAACGTATTTTTTTAAATAAAACACAGTTATGGGAATTAGATATTAATAATTGTATGCTTTGTATGTTTATTTTATTTTTCAATTATATGATTTTTCTGGCCTGGGTTTGTGTGAGCAACGCAGGACAAGTTGCCGTCACTGTGGTGAGTTTTCAAGTCTGGTTTAGCGCAGGAATCGTTGGTCGTTTTCTCCTCTGTTTTCTGAAATCATAAACATGATTTATCTTAAAAATAGTATTTAATATTATAAATTACTGGATTTAAAATAAATAATGATCTTTGGTCTGAATCAAAAGTAGTTTATTAGTAATGTTATTTTTGGGAGCTATCGTTTATCATGATTTGTCTCGTATGATAAATTATTTTAATGTAATTTGACGGTTTATTAAAAAAAAGCTATGTTGTTTTAATAATGATTTTTTTTTAAATAACATCATCACTGGTGACATTTTTCGTTCCTGAGCAGTCTCAGGGCAACCCGCTGTTTACTATTGGATACCTCGTTTAGCGTAATAATGTGAATTTAGATTTTGATATTACTATACTTTTCTTTACGTGTCAATATTGAATACCGTTGTGATAAGTATTAACAATTTAAAGATGTATTTCCTTTTTGGTCTTCGGATAATTTGATAGAACACAATGATTCAACACGAACATTTCTTAAGGTTTTTTAAATGTAATTATTTTTATCGTTAAATTTAAAAAGCATATGAATAAAACCAAACGTAAGACATTGAATATTAAAAATGTACTACGATTTCTTATGCAAGGAAAATATTTTATTTTAACCAAATTTAATAAATTCTATGAATATAAAGTATAGGGTGGAAACATTGCGTTGTTTGCCGTATTTCATTATGTAATTGATCTAGTACCGTTCTCAGTTTATTCACGTAATGGCTTCACATTTAGGCGTGTTGTACACATCCACTGAATTCACAAGCATTTATTTTGGTCACAGTTGTTTATCGATTGATGAAACTGAATTAAACTCTTATGAAAAGATTAAAAAAACAAATAATCACTTTTTCGGTCATTTTATGCATACGTTGTTATGAAAATTAAATTGAAAATTAATTTTAATGCATGCCAAAGAACACTGCAATATATATACCATAGCCTTTAAAAACCGAACAGAATTATATGTATAATGGGAAGTATTTCATACAAATATCTTAATAAAAAAAAACATTACCACTTTTATAACAACATTTACTCAGACAAAAATTTACTACAATTTAATGAAAATTTTCAAATTACTTTTTAGTCTTCCTAGCGTTTGTACGTACAGTGTACAACATATTTCAAGTGTCTATTTAAATCCCATAATAAAATAATACGTTCTATTTTAATACAACTATTGGTCCTGAACGAATTAAAGTCGAATACAATGTAGTCGCTTGCGAAGAATTATGAATGAAAATCACACGGCACATAAAAACTAAATAGTTTATCGTTTTACCTTTGGAAAAGTTGAGGATATTTGCAAAGTAACATACAGGGAAAAACTCATAAATGAAATCTGCAAAATAAATATCACAATGAAAACGATCAAAAAGGTTTCCATAGTTAAGTTGTTTTTATATAATGACTGTAACACTTTTACATATTTCACAATAATGTAGACGCAATGTAGTATTTCCTGAAACAATATCTACTTAATCGTATTAACCACGGATAGAAAATGAACACAAGTACCGACTAATTTATAAAGAATCGCTAATGATAGTACTACCTACTTAGTGATAATGAAATGAAGATTACTATTCGGATAGGATGAGATAGCTGATGATGTTTGAATGTATCCACGAAATATACATATCAACGATTTTGGCAAAGTTGATATGTTTTCTGACGTAATACCGGAAATAATGGATACCGAAATAGTTGGATCCTTCTATCCCAAATAACATTAAAATGTGTAGTAAGAAATCAATTTTATCAAGGATTTTTTGAAACATTTTTTTTACTATCATTGTTTGATTGCTTTATTCTTTAAATGCATTAACATATTTCAACCAAGTCGATTATTACAAACTGAACTAGATTTTTGTATGTATCCGGCATTTTTTTCTTCCAATTGAACTTGTGACAATATTAATTTTATGATGATATTCATAGTCAAGACCTTATTGAGGAAACATTTATTCCTGCATTATTTGAATCATTTGATTGATGGTTTAAGACATTTTTTTTAATACGAGTGTGAGGTTATGATTTAGTGTTTTTTTTTCTTATTAATTTGGTTTTCTGTAAAAAATATTGGACATTCCCGACCTACCTAACCGCTATCCGTTTTATTTTTTATATATATCTCTATACAATAGTATTTTTTCATTGTAAAATGTATTTCTCTATTCGCTTTGTATGTTGCAGCGAACGGATAAAATGTTCACAATTCTCTCATAACGTAAGTTGGATATTTTTACGAAATCGTATTTTTTCGTATCTTTTCCAGGAAACTTCCTCTTTCGCTGTACGCCTTGTTTTTTATGTAAATACAATGTGCTTAAAGGTTCAATATATTTTCTAAGCGGAATTGGGATATATTTACTGAGGAATCATTTGACATGGCCAACTCTTTGGAAATATAAGTTCTTAGTACGTACGTTCTTAGTAATACTTACAGTATATATATATATATATATATATATAATATGGATTCATGAAATCATGTTGCTTGTAGCGTAGCCAGCGTGGTAGCCACGCTGGCTACGCTACAAGCTGGCACCATCGCACCGGAGGCTGTGTATTGTGGTATTGTTTTAATTTAACAGCCCCCGCCGTCTAACGAGACATTCCTCGCTTGCGCTCGTATTGTTATGTGGAGACTGCACGCATTATCATACAGAGTGCAAGCACGGCGAGCCGCAGGCTGTGCACGAGACATTGTCACAGGCACCGCACAAAACATGCCGGGCAGGCGGAATACAATTGCTAATACTTAACCACACAAATACGCGAAATAAAGTTCAAGGCCGTTTCAATAATCAATTAGTAATAAATAAAAAATAAATACTTTCGACTGAGTACTGGTCAGGCCACAGAAAACAAATTTGAATTGGCTAACGATAAAATATTAAAAAACTAATCCGATTAGACCCTATGAATAATGAATAGACACTATAAAATAGAAAACAGCGCTACTTTCACAAAAAAGCTGTTTTCTAGTGGCTCGCTAATACCAGAGATACAAAGTAGTGCTTCTTTCCTCGGGATGTTTTCCTTTAGCGTAGACATTCGTGTTACTATAAAAGTACTCATTCAACTCGAAGGGATAGCGGGTGGTGCACGGTTAATATCAAAGAAGCGAGTAAAAATAAAACTCATGATAGAAATAATAAAAAAAATAAAAATAAATAAAAACGTCAATTTTTTTCTTCCCTGTAAACTTTTGATGCACGTTACTTCTAACGTATCAAATTTTGCAGACATTATAAACTACACTTACATGTTCTTTTGGCCCCATTGATTTTTCTTAGAGACACATTATTTTTACTTTTGTATACTTTGTTAGGACTTGTGGGCTTCGTAGGGCTCCGCGGTGCCATCTTTCTCATCTTTAATCTTTTTTCTCCAGGTAATCTGAAAAGACAAACAATAATAAGATTCTCCAAAAGCGGATTCTCGCAATTCACTCGACTGTCTCAAATAAAAGTTAGGCGATTGCAAATACGCCAGGTGTGTATTTTGAAATATAAAAATGTGTATGTGAAATAAGATGTAGTAGTTCCCGAAAAAAATCTTAAATCGTCATTTGTTAATATATTTGTAAAATTTCCTTACGAATCAGTATTTTACTCAAGGAAATACCTAAATATGAAAGTTTTTCTGAAGTCGATTACAGTAAAGTCTTTGGTTGTTAAACATTGAAAAAATACTGAACTTATAGAACGTTCGTTTGCGAAGTTACACATCCCCATGTTTTCTAAAACACTCGTATTCTATTTAGAAGAATGAAATAAAAAAAATCTTATACCTTTCAGCCATAACGAGGTACACGTCCCCCTTGCTGTTAAAACATCTTCTAAATAAAGGAAGTTCCAGAATCAGACTAGTCGTTGGGGAAACAAGTGTTCTTGCTGACTTTCGGAGCGAAAACGGAGCACGCGAAAAGTGCGTACCCTCCCGCTGACATGATGGCACTGGCTAGATTCCGCCGCGCGTATTCTCGACTTTGCGCTATGGTATATAGGCGCCTTAAACATATCAGCTGAAATACTATTCACTTAACATGCGTTTATCTATTTATCAAGTGACCAATATTTTATGACTTTAATATTGAAATAATGCTGGAAACAAAATGCCTGACAAATCGGATTAGCTATGTTCTATAGTTTTCACACATCGAAACACACAAGAATCGAGCATTTCTTACATGTTTCGATGATGCTCGATTATTATGATAAAAAATCCAGCCTAAATAGGTTAATAAAAATGTTATTATATTATTACATGTTGTAATATATAGTATATTGATTATTGTTAAGTATATATATATATATCTTTATTGATATAAAATCTTACTTCTTTTATCCTTATTTGTCTGCCGCCTTGCACCTTTCCAACATCCCAAGGGTAGGTAGGAAGAGAATGCCTTTTGGAATTAGGCCCGCCTTTTGTAAACTGTTTTTATAATTGTGTACAATAAATCATTTTATTATTATTATTATTAGTATATTATATATATTATGCTATAATATTATCCTATAAAATATTATATTACCTTTGAAGTCCTTGAAAATCAGCTATTTCATCAATGAGAAGAAGCCCTCTTGATAATTCGTCTATAGTTTTAATGTTCTTAACTTTGTTAGGTTCTTTGTAAATACGCGTTCTACAATTCCTTTTAAGTTTTTTCTTAGGAAATATCTGAGTGATTTCCGTATGCACGATTTTGGTAGAATTGTTTAGATCAACTTGTGCTTCTTTTGTCTCCTTCATCACCTTAAATGGCAAATATAACGTAAGCTTAATCAAATCAACATTTTAAGATAAAATATGCAATAACTTGTATCATATTGCAACACTTTTCATTCACAGAAACTTCTTTAGTAAGAGCTAAAATTAAGTGTAAAAATTGTACATACAATAACACATTATTAATTGAAACATGACTGTATACCTGGGCGTATCGTATATCTTTTTCCTGTCGGTTGCAAAAATCTAATATTTTATTACAAACGGTGCGCAGGTTCTTTATTCGTTGTTTTCTTCTCCTGTTATCGATTTTGACATCATCCATTCGTAACGTTCTGAAATGTGTTCATTTGTTACTATTTTTTCACCACAAACTTTCCAAAAGTTGACGTATCCTAAATAGAAGAACCGGGTTGGTACTATCACATTGGAGGAAAGGTGACCGAAGCGAAATTGCAAAATTGTACGTGTTCTCGATCCAGTTCAATTTAGCCGTGTTCATAAAGGAAAGGTCTTATAAAGGCACCTAATTCCTTGGGAAATGCGGTAATTATATCATGAAGGTGAATGTGGTATGAGCAATCCTTGTCCCGGGTGGGTAATAAAAGGAAAAACTAGCTCATGAAGCTTGCTGCTGCTTCATGAGCTTATGATATACACTTATACTTAGACTCTGTCATCTAATGGGATGATACCAGCCCGGGCAACCTCGACCATACCACCTAGAAAGTAGGTAAAGATATATTCCTAACAATTAAATGCCCGAATGATTTTTTTGCACATTGTCTACAATGACTGTGGACTGCCATATCGTTCAAGAGTTCTTGATTGCGAGTACACTATGCTCGTGACGACTGTTGCCTCCTGTGGTCCCCTTATTTTCAGCGTGCTGGATTGAAGAAAGATTTACCTGGGAGCCCGGAAAATAAATATTATTTCTCGTAAAAAACATTTTATTCAAAAATAATTCATTAAACTTTCAAGTTATCTCGTCATTTTGATTAATCAATTCTCCCGATATTCCTCCAGGTCCAAGTATAAAACCCGCCTTATGTATATTTCAGCATGTTTTCATGTGCCTTCCAATTTTATTATTTTGTATGTTTTTAAAATGTATTGGCGTGATTAAAACCGAGCCCCAGTGTGGACCGGTAAGGTTCACGTTTAATAAATTGTAGAGATGGGTGCAAAGTGTTATATATTGAGGAACCGACATAAAGTGCTGTAAAAACGGTAGCTGTCACTTGTGTCATGTCGCTGAATAAAAACGAGATTCTTTACAGAAAGTACTATTTTATTCACAAAGTCTGAAATATAACATTGGCGACGAGAAAAAACGAATCCACCGATAAAAAAGCGTCATGTCGGCATTAGTGGGAGCAATCGAACAGTTTAAAGAAGGTGATGATTTCGCTTGCTACGTGGAACGGTTTGAACAGTTAGTACGAGTAAACGATGTAACAACCGAAAAGAAAGTATCGCTATTTCTGACGCTGCTGGGTCCATACGCGTATGGAGTTCTAAAACAGTTATTATCACCAGAGTTGCCTGCAAGCAAGACATACAATGAAATAGAGGAAGCACTTCTGAAACAATTTTGTCCGAAGAAGTTGGTGATTTCCGAAAGATTTAAGTTTTACAAATACACACAAGGAGAGGAGACAGTTAATGAGTATATTCTAAAAATTAAGAAAATGTCAGGAACTTGTGAATTTGGTACTTTTTTGGAGCAGGCACTGCGGGATAAACTTATATGTGGTCTCAAGAACAAAAGTATTCAACGACGTCTGTTAGTGGAAGAAGATGTGACTTTTTCAAAAGCATGCGTCATTGCAATAAATTTAGAAAGCGCAGAAGTTGAGCAACATCTCATACATATGAATGAATTCTCGAATATCGAAAATAATTCAGCAAACAGGGTAATAGACGTAAAACACGCAACGTGTTGGAGATGTGGACGCTTACACCCTGTGAAAACGTGTCCAGTCAAGAGTTGGAAATGCTATCAGTGCAACAAGTATGGGCATTTAGCACTAAAGTGTACTGAGCAAAAAGTGCGCTTTATTCAGAACCCAGACGACCAAGTGTCAGGATCAAAACAAGATGAACCAGAGCTGGAAGTGACCGTGGCTCGTGTCGGCGGTGCTGATCCACACATGATGACTTTGTGACTAGATGGAGTTCCTGTAGATATGGAAATAGATACGGGTGCGTGTAGAACTGTTATGTCAGCTCAAGAGTATACCAAATTATTTCCTGGTAAGCCTTTAAGTCCAGTGAATTACAAGTTAAAGTCAGTAACAATGGTCCACCCTTTTCTTCGGAAGAGTTTACGAAGTTTTTACAAGCAAATGATATAAGGCCAATTAAGACGCCTCCATATCATCCACAATCGAATGGCATAGCCGAACGAAGTGTACAGACAGTAAAGAAGCATTTGTGTAAACAATTGGATGACAACAATTGTAAACTTTCCAAGGAAATGATGCTTCAAAACTTTTTGTTCTTTTATAGAAATGCTCCAAATTGCACGGGGGTTACTCCCAATGAGTTAATTTTTAAACAAAAGCCTAGAACTAGATTTGATATTTTGAAGCCTAATAATGTAGTAAGACATACGCAAAATTATATAATACAAAATAAAACATTGTTTAAAGTAGGACAATCTGTATTGTGTAAAAATTTGCAAACAGGAAAAGGCTGGTTAGAAGGCAAGGTAGTCAAAATTTTAAGCAGTGTTAATTATTTAGTGGAAACGAATGGCACAATTAAACAATACCATGCGGATTCCATGAGGCCAAGTTCTTTGGAAACGGATGATTTCGCGGTATCGCCAGACCTGGATATTGGTGTCCCAGCACTTGATGGCTACTTTATTAATCAGCCAGATCAAGAAATTCATGATGAGGACGCTAACGACTCGGCTGCACCTAACGCTGATGTCATAGACATTCCAGAACCTACTCCATTAAGGAGATCAGCCAGAATGGTCAAGCCTCCTGATAGGCTTAACCTTTAATTTTATTGATGGTTAATTAAGAAATTACTTTATGTAGAAAGGGAAAAGTGTTATATATTGAGGAACCGACATAAAGTGCTGTAAAAACGGTAGCTGTCACTTGTGTCATGTTGCTGAATAAAAACGAGATTCTTTACAGAAAGTACTATTTTATTCACAAAGTCTGAAATATAACACAAAGTAGGAATGGGCGCCCCTCGTGAGTTACTAACTTGATAATCTTCGTCTTAGCAACGGTGGAATGTCCTAGTGAAGGGTCTTCTTCGGAACCAGGCGAGGTGGCTGCCACCTCCCAGATATCCCGAAAGAGCGCGCGGCGCTGCGCGTAGCTCTCTTTGGCGATAGCTTCCGCACTCAGTTTACTTCTTGATGCCATTATTTTGGATGGATGGGACCCGCACCTTACTGTTCAACGATTTCTTTTTCATCTAAGGTTCAACGTAGATTTTTGATGTAGTGTTCACACGGAGGTGAAGAATGTATTCACCTCCATGAGTGTTCATTGTAGTTATTTTTTCGTTATTGCTGTCATATTGGTTACTGTCATTCTTTTTTTGTTAATACCGATTCTGCCAGTAAGCTAGACCGTGAACGGTATGGTATAATCGGCGTAAAATAAGATAGAACAGGTTACGGTTTTTACCAATGGTTTCTTACAATACATTTCGAAGTTATTTACGTTAGCTTTGTATTAAATAAACATTTCATAGAAACGCATTATTGTGGAATAATGTGGAATGTGTCTCTTTAGTGTGGAATGCACCATCTCTGGTTTGTAATAATTTTAAAATTAAATTATTTCCGTCCTTATTGTTCGTCTGAAGAAGAAAGAAATAGATCTATTATAACCGTAACAATAATATTAACCAGAGATGGTGCACTCCGGCCTTAGTAAATAATAGGGGACGGCTACATTTAGATTATTGGAAAACACGGACAATGTTCATTGCCGTTTCGACCATCGTTCATTAAATGCGGTGGTACTAACCTGGGCGGGATTAACCCTAACAACCTTATGAATTCTTTAGTCGGCTCTTACGACTTGCACGGGAAGAAATGCAGTGGACCCAATTGTATTATTTTTACGTGGCCACACAGGTTAAGTGAGATTATGATGTTATTTTATGTTAGATGGTCAGGTAAGGTTAGGCTGGGTTATAATCACTCATTTGATAGATATTTTCAATCACTCATACGATGGTTTATTAATTAGTTGCAATGGCCTTCCTTAAATTGCACTTCTCCACCACTTAATAGCTATGGAAAGAGACCTAATCCGTACCACGAATGACCGATCCCTCATTCACCGCTAACAATTGCACGGGAACAAATGCAGTGAGAACACTTATATTACTATAGTTGTAGGAACCTGCACAGTACAAGTGCAGAAATACCTTGTAATCATCAATAGATACCAATAATACACACAATGTTTTCATTGTTGTACAATGAATCGTTTTATTATAAAACCGTCAAGTGTTTCCCATCTTCGAAGTAATTTTTAAACAGCGATCAAGTAAATGTATGCAAAACATTTTTATCAATCAGTTACAATCATTTCCCACAAGAGCCGGTGCAATGCAACTTTTCCTCTTACTTTAATCAAAACAACCAATTTACAATTAAAGTTACCATAGAATTCAAGTTACCAATTACCATAGAATAAGATACCATGCTTAAACAAAATGTTAGGCAATCTTCTTTATTCACCACATAACAAAAATCCTTCCATTGCACGATTTTCACTGGTTCGTTTCTTCCGTGACCCTACATGAAGAGAGTCCATACATTTTTCGAATTTTAACTGCTGTTTTGCTTTTCACGCATTTACCCGGCATCGGCAACAATTTCAGCCAAATACTTTAAACTACTTGCAGCCTTACGCATAAGAAAGACACACAAAGATACACATTTCCAAGTCATTTCCTTCTGCGAACTTCAACTGTCTTGACGCTCCCGCGTGATTTTGTAAACCGATATCGTCTACTTGGCTTACGGCCTAACGCATCTACTATATACAAAGATTCAGTCCTTTCCTTTTGAGAACTTCAACTGTCTTGACGTGCCCGCGTGATTTTGTAAGCTGATATCGATAACTTGACTACCAGCCTTGCGCGTCTACTACACAAAAAGTCCGCCACTTCCAAGTCCTTTCGTTTTCCGATCTTCATCTGAATTGACGCTCCGGCGTGATTTTGTAAGCAAATATCGGTAAATTGGCTTACATCCTTACGCATCTAATATACACAATTATCCACACTACCATGTATGTATGTTCCATGTAGTCTTGCCGCTCTATGTAGATACGTCATAAAGTCAACATGAAGCGGCAATAGAATCCCCACAATCGTCCACTCTTTGCACTCTTTTTGGTGGATTTCAACGTTCAGGCGAGCAGCACGTGCTTCGGCAGCGGTATCCCGTCGATGAGCTGCAGCCGGATGTCGTGCACGCGCAGCGGGAAGGGCTCGCGGCAGGACGGCGCGGGCGGCGCGGGCGGCGGAGGCGGCGACGCGGCGCCGGGCTCCGGCGACCCCGGCGGCGGCTCCAGCGAGCGCGGCCGCTTGTGCCGCGCGTCGCAACTGCACGAGTACGCGGCGGTCGCCGCCGCTGCAAATGTTCATTGACACCTTCACTTTTTATATTCCGCAACAGTCGGGTCAGAGAGCATTTCCAACTCAAAGACGACACGGTGACGAGAATTGAAAAGGGAATGCTGTGTTCACTGAAGAGAAAGGAAGAAGAAGTGGCATGCAGTCGATATCACGTCACCGCCGAATGGTCAAAGTGACCATATAATTGTATGGGAATCGCCATCGCGAATGTGTCATTAAAATGCGTTCGTCAAGTCAGTTCCCATCCACACAAACCCTCCAATATTCACCAATCCTGCGACTATGTTTGCATGTGGCATGCACGTTTAAGTAGGGTTAGTAGTTTTTGAAAATTGAAGACAGGGGAATGAGGGACAAAACGAATTAAGCAGCTCGAAGGTCAGGGTCGTGTGACCTTGCCTTCTTGCCTTGCCTTGCAAGAACAGGTCGAAACACCCATGTTTTCCATCCAGTTCAATGTAGCAATGCTCATAATACTTGGCACCAAATTCCTTCGGAACTGCGGTGTGTTAGGCTAATATAGCAACTATAGTGCTAGCAACGGCCATGACAGAACCTGTAGTACAGACTGAGCGACCCTACAAACCGTCTGTGGCCCAAGGACTCCAGGCTAACGGTGAGATGTGAGACATCAATAAGACGGACCACTCGGCGCTTCATTGAGTCCAAAGACACCAATAGGTACTGAATGACTACCTTCCCATATGTGGCTACAGTATTTGTCGAGTTGAGTCTATTGTTTTAATATGTCAATGTCGATTTCTATTAAAAAAATGGCGCCTCTCTGCGAATATGAGCTCACTCGTCGATTGAGTAAAGTAGATCACCTGCGGCCTGATGCCGCCTGTGCCGCGAGCAGCTGACGCCGGCGTCGTCCGCGGCGTCGCACTGGCAGGCGTCGTCGCCGGCAGAGGCGGACTGGCGCCGACGCGCCGCGCGAGACAACGACGCCAGCGTCGGCGCCGCTATACGCTCCACCTGCAATATAACGGTTGCATTTCTAAAGTGTGCCTTCATAGACAAATCCAAAACTATAAGAAATAGCGAAAAAAACTCTAAGTCATGAGGTCGATTTTGATAAAATCTTCGAAGATACTACACGCGGCGGAGGCTGTACCACACAGAAATTGCATAGATACCAGCCAACACGCTTCAAAATTGATAATATAATCCACTATAGATATTGTAAGACCCATTATGATTGTCAGCCTCGGTAGCCCAGTGGTGCGACGCCTTGCGATTCGATAAGCTGGGTAAGCACCTCTGAGCGCGGTTGGGTTCTGGATGGGTGACTATTTTCAACCGTAACGTCGCTAAATGCTAGCAGGGATTACACGTGATAGGTTTAGCGGCCAAAGCTTGCCAAGGTGGGATTGCTGAGTTCCAAGTGAATGAAGTTCACTCCCTTTTCCAGATATGTACCGGAGCTGTTACGCAAAGCTCATCTCTCGCAGTCGAACCTTTGTGATTAAATTGATTTGTGATTAAAGCGGAAGACGCTAGGGAAACTAACTACCGCGTCTCCTGTGTGGTGACGAAGCTAGTAACTCGGCACGCACACCTTCAGACGCAATAGATGCACCATCAGCTCTATCCATGACTGTACGGTTGGTTCGGCTGGGTCGGTTTTTTCTTTATGACCGGAGCCTCTAGTCCCAGTTGTCACCTAAATTGGCGTTTACGCCAAACCGATAGACTGGCGTTTTCAAATGTATAGAGACATTTAAGAGCGCGCGCAGTGGGCGTTACGCAAACTAACATTTGCAAGTCCGAGTTTTATTTGACAGCTTACTTGCCGTCGCCTTAAATACGTTGACGTTGCCGCTTACGCCGACTTCGCGTTTTCAGACAAATCGTAGGTCCGAGTTTGACTTTGGCAGATTGAAGAAGTAAAACCACAGATTATCTAGTGAAAACTTGTATGGAGTTTGACGTTTTACGTAACTTCGAAGTTCCGTAAACGCCAGTTTAGGTGAGAACTCGGACTGACCACTTAGGCAAGCTGGTACACCAATGGCAGCTACTAATAGGCGCAATTGTTTCCCAGGCAACAAACATTGTCAGATCCCTACAACGTCTGCGTTTTTCATTGTCTGCATTGTACCTATGTAATACTTTAAATGTAAGTGTGAACTGCTCTAGATATTCAATCTGTTAGTTTAAATTTTTAATTTTATTTACTTCCACCACACCGCCCCTACAAGTTCAGCTTTGAGGGAGCGTAAATTTAGCTAGGCTATGGCCGCTCGAAAAATTGTGCGAAATTTATTTTGTCTATATAGCTCATTTCTAATTGGACGATTTTCATCTGGAGGTGCCGTCTTTTCGTTATGGTTGCGTTTCATTATATGTATTTGAGTTTGGAATGTATTTAAAGACAACATTTTTACAATTTTATACATTTTTACAAAGTACCTATTTTGCTTGCCCGTTTTTAGGTGTCATGGAGTAATCCTCAATAATGTATTATTTATCTTGCACACACGCGTGAGTTTTGGGGTATGTTTCTATAATAACTTTTTTCTAAGAGTTGCTTTAATTCTTTTTTAATGCGTGGCTTCAACCTTAATGTTCCGATGGCCCCGATCCAGTCGGCAAAACCCATAGTTCTGACTTGGAACTTCGCCTGATCGGGTCCTTCAGACAAGGAACAACTTAAAAATCCAATGAGGAAGGATTCTTTAAATGGGCACGGATCGCGCAGCGTTTCACCTCGAATCCGCCGGAGCGCTGGCGGCGGCGTCCCTTCGTCGCGTCCTTGCGGCGCTTGTCCTGCGCGCCGCCCGCCGCCGCCGCCGGCGCCGCCGCGCCGCGGAACAGCCCTCGCTCCTCCGCGACCTTGATCATGTACTTGGCGTCCAGTCGTGTGATCTCCTGTCAATTGGCACAGCGATTTTTAAAATCAATTATAATCGTTCGACATGTACATCTACAATAGCAAATTCATTGTTAATAATTATTTAAATATTGTTTAATATTGGTAAATAGATTAAATATTAGCAAACTAAATAATTAATGTAATTGCAAGTTAATTAATTAATTAAGTACTTTAATTTGAATTAAGTATTTAAATTTATTTCGCGACGGGCAAAGTATCTTTGTAAGTTCTTATAGCGCATGATTTTTGACATGTTCAAGTGTAGGTTACTTACCTATGAATGAAAAAAAAACAATACAATAGCAGATCCACATGCGTAAGTCATACAAAAAAGTATTTGTTTTAACCCTACTTCTTACATATTCAACTTTTATCATTCATTCATACAAACCTATTTTAAAGACAACTCAAATGTTTTAGCAAAGTTGCGAATATACATAATTGTCTCTAACCTTTCTCTGTATGAGGCCCAGGTAGCATCCGTCTCTCTCCAGTATGTAGTTAATGTCGAGCCCGTTACCCAGGTTCGGCAGCCGTTTCAGCTCAAACAGGTCGCATTTTGGCACCTGCAGTCAAATTGTTCTATTTCATGTTATTTATTATGTGTACAGTCACATATGTAAACGTTTCATTGAATTGTTGCAATAAGGGAAAGCATAACTATTCTCAAACACACATACCTACCTATACCTACCATGCGTCCGCACCTAGAATTTCCAGCTATACATAATGACGACAATGAGAGAGAGAGATGAAATAATATTTTTAATGAAATGTTCTTATGTTCTTTTAGACTATGTCCTTTTGTGCTTTGTGCTAAACGAATTTTAAATAAATAAAACACAATTTTTATTATAGCATAAAACATGTAACAAAAAGAGCACACATACACCCTTTCTCTTTCTACATATACTGTTCCTTAAACGTGTTGGGTTTTTTTTACTGGACATGGACAGCTTATACCACACCTACATACATTGTCAATATATTCGCCAAACAAACAAAACGGACAATTTTCATTGGCGCTTCGGCCATATTCATACATACATACATACATATATAGGCTAGTAAAAACAATACCCTCTTTTGCTTCGCGCAGTTGGGTATAAAAGAGATGCAGTTTTATGGATATATTTTTTTTTATTAGGTTCACTCACAGAATGATATGCTATACATGGTGAAAACATAAATCTAACAAGTAATCTAGCATATACTCTAAAAACGGTGAACACAACATGGACAATACGTATACAGTAGACACTAGCTTATTTAAAACAATATATTATTAGATTACAAGAAACAAAAGATCTAACAAGAAACAAAACTTAAAGTTTTAAAGTGAACTTAAAATACAAAACAATTTATCACATATGAAAGGAACTTTTTTACAGAAAATATCGTGTCGGCGAAAATGTCGATTCTGTCATTCCATTCCTTACTGGTTTTACACATTCGGTGAATTGGTGAGTGCTGTCCGATATTAGTGGAGCACGATACTTTCGATACACGTATACTTTCTGCGGAAAATACACACAATGTACCTATCCTGCTAAAAAGTTCCCATAACGGTAGCTCACATAAACATCAGCGCAGTCGTCGTCAGGGTCCTTAGGGGTCCTCTCCGCCTGGACCGCGGGCGCGTTGTCCGTCTCCGGCACGGGGCGGGCGTGCGCGGCCGATGCTGGCCTGGCTCCCCCTCCCCCTCCGCCGCCGGCCGCGCCGCCCGCCGGCTTGGGGGAGCCCGCGACGGCAGCAGGTGCGGCCGCGTCGCCGAGCGCCTTGAAAGGCGCGGTGGTAGTCGCCTGCAAAAAACATATTTTTGGCAGAAATAATTAATTACGGCTAAACCGTATAATATCGTTTTAGAAAGTGTGTTTAAAGCACATTCTTATTCGCTAGATTACTTATATATATATAAGAGTATTTACTTATATACCCTAATATATTTATCTCGCATCGCCCGCCTATTAGAACATCCTATTAAAATTTCTCATGAAACTTAATTTAATTAGACCTGCCTCTCATTCAAATTCAAAATAAATTATCTACATACTGTTAGTGCGATGATGTCAGTGTTTTGCGGTTGCGGGTTCTTCCGGCGTAACAGCGAGTGCCGCTCCCGCGCTAGTCGGTTGGCCTCCGCTACCGCGCGCCGCACCATGGAGTCGTTCTCAGCGTCCAGCGCGCTATGAGTCTCGTACAGAACCAACTGGATCTGTTGCAGGAGCAAACAGTAAACGCAGAGAGATCACTTCAGCACAACGAGATCAGCAAGTTTCACTCCAGAGCCAGACAGTTGGCCTCTGCCACCGCTCGCTGCACCATGCAGTCGTTCTCTCGGCATCGAGCACGCTATAAGTCTTGTAAGGGAAAATACCAGCTGGATCTGTTCTAGAAGCGAATAGGTGAGCTGAGGACCTTAGTGGTGCCCGATGACGTCCACGGGCTTTCAAACTTTCTCGCGGGCTGCAAAAGATATGCCGGCCGGCCAGGTACTTGTTTCATACCATGCTTGGAAAACCACAGGTGGTATGATAAGGGTTATCTCCACAGTACCTCTTTCGAATTTATATTTATGAGGGGCCTAGGCCCTATCAAAATCGAATGGGCTACTTAGAAGCTCAATAGCATTTGTAGGGAGTGCAATGGATGAGTACAATGAATAAGCTGGGTTGAACACGCGCATTTGATCTGCCACTCATCCTGAATGAGCAATTAATTCATGGCATCTATTAAGATGTACCTGTAAGTAGGAACCCTTTTTAACGCTTAAGATTTTGTGGATTATTAGTTTATAATCGCAGCTACATAATGTGCTCATGAAATAAAAAAAGCAAACCTGGAAGAATACCTGTTTAATATTAGTAAATAGTATTGAAGTATCCCAACCTGTGGCTTCGACATTAGAAACTTCAAAGTCTTTTTCTGTTCTTCCAGTATTGTGGCAACTCTTTCCTTTCCATCCATATCAATTTCAGATTCTGTGAGAATCTGTAAACAAAAATAATGTTCATGCTTAATGTTAATTAATATCCAAAGATCTATTATCATTTGATTTCAAGAGAGGTGACTATCAAAATATCAATATTTTTTCCATTACAGATTGGTCCACCGCACCCCAGGTCCGTAACGGCCGAATAAGAGTTGGGCGGCGTCGCCAGTGCGGCCACAACACCGTCCAGCGCCGCGTGCACCAGCGGGCACTCCTTGTGTACCGGCTCGCCCACCACGCAGACTGCGCCGCTGAACTGTGGCGCGGTGTTCGCCTCTACTAACACCTAATGTACATACACACCTCCAGCATGGCAAGGTCGCCACCTCGGCCGCACACCAAGTCTATGGGGTCCGTAACGGCCGAATAAGAGTTGGGCGGCGTCGCCAGTGCGGCCACAACGCCGTCCAGCGCCGCGTGCACCAGCGGGCACTCCTTGTGTACCGGTTCGCCCACCACGCAGACTGCGCCGCTGAACTGTGGCGCGGTGTTCGCCTCTACTAACACGTAATGTACATACACACCTCCAGTATGGCAAGGTCGCCACCTCGGCCGCACACCAAGTCTATGGGGTCCGTAACGGCCGAATAAGAGTTGGGCGGCGTCGCCAGTGCGGCCACAACGCCGTCCAGCGCCGCGTGCACCAGCGGGCACTCCTTGTGTACCGGCTCGCCCACCACGCAGACTGCGCCGCTGAACTGTGGCGCGGTGTTCGCCTCTACTAACACGTAATGTACATACACACCTCCAGCATGGCAAGGTCGCCACCTCGGCCGCACACCAAGTCTATCGGGTCCGTAACGGCCGAATAAGAGTTGGGCGGCGTCGCCAGTGCGGCCACAACACCGTCCAGCGCCGCGTGCACCAGCGGGCACTCCTTGTGTACCGGCTCGCCCACCACGCAGACTGCGCCGCTGAACTGTGGCGCGGTGTTCGCCTCTACTAACACCTAATGTACATACACACCTCCAGCATGGCAAGGTCGCCACCTCGGCCGCACACCAAGTCTATGGGGTCCGTAACGGCCGAATAAGAGTTGGGCGGCGTCGCCAGTGCGGCCACAACGCCGTCCAGCGCCGCGTGCACCAGCGGGCACTCCTTGTGTACCGGTTCGCCCACCACGCAGACTGCGCCGCTGAACTGTGGCGCGGTGTTCGCCTCTACTAACACGTAATGTACATACACACCTCCAGTATGGCAAGGTCGCCACCTCGGCCGCACACCAAGTCTATGGGGTCCGTAACGGCCGAATAAGAGTTGGGCGGCGTCGCCAGTGCGGCCACAACGCCGTCCAGCGCCGCGTGCACCAGCGGGCACTCCTTGTGTACCGGCTCGCCCACCACGCAGACTGCGCCGCTGAACTGTGGCGCGGTGTTCGCCTCTACTAACACGTAATGTACATACACACCTCCAGCATGGCAAGGTCGCCACCTCGGCCGCACACCAAGTCTATGGGGTCCGTAACGGCCGAATAAGAGTTGGGCGGCGTCGCCAGTGCGGCCACAATGCCGTCCAGCGCCGCGTGCACCAGCGGGCACTCCTTGTGTACCGGCTCGCCCACCACGCAGACTGCGCCGCTGAACTGTGGCGCGGTGTTCGCCTCTACTAACACGTAATGTACATACACACCTCCAGCATGGCAAGGTCGCCACCTCGGCCGCACACCAAGTCTATGGGGTCCGTAACGGCCGAATAAGAGTTGGGCGGCGTCGCCAGTGCGGCCACAACGCCGTCCAGCGCCGCGTGCACCAGCGGGCACTCCTTGTGTACCGGCTCGCCCACCACGCAGACTGCGCCGCTGAACTGTGGCGCGGTGTTCGCCTCTACTAACACGTAATGTACATACACACCTCCAGCATGGCAAGGTCGCCACCTCGGCCGCACACCAAGTCTATCGGGTCCGTAACGGCCGAATAAGAGTTGGGCGGCGTCGCCAGTGCGGCCACAACACCGTCCAGCGCCGCGTGCACCAGCGGGCACTCCTTGTGTACCGGCTCGCCCAGCACGCAGACTGCGCCGCTGAACTGTGGCGCGATGTTCGCCTCTATTCCCATCTCGCGAAGTGATCGCGCGTACTCTTCCGCACTGAGGTTTAACACAGAATGTCATTTAATGGATAGGTATCGTGCACCATAATTAAGTTGTTACGACTGTCAAACAGCCCCTAGAAAGTATTTACATAGGAGAATCCATAATAAAAAATGGAAAAAGTTTACTGGTAAGGAATATTGTATCTCGAGTCCAAGATCATAGTTTCGAAACAGAGGGTGTGCTGTTTATTGTTTTTGTTTTGATTGATTCTCTTTCTTAGGCTTTCTATGTTCGTATGGATTGGTACCGCTACCAATTCCCTCTTTTTCAAACTAGTGCTTGACTGTATCATGGGAAAGAGGTTGCGCATTAAAATAAAAAATAAAAACATCGATACTTAATATTTAGTTATTTGAATGCAATGAAATGAATGTATTTGATGTGTTGTGTGTGATGTTGGGATATGTGTGTAGTGTGATAGGGTGTGTGGGTGTGGTGTAATGTGAGAGAAGGTAGGGGGTCATATATTGATAGTGGCTCTTTTTTATTCTCCCCTTCGCCCAACCCTGGCAATGACATTTCTTTTTCGTCATCCAAATCGCATAGCATCGTACGCGCGCAATACTAACTGATCGCCCGCGCCGAACACGTAGAGACGGCCGATGTCCGGCGCGGCGGCGGCGAGCGGGTTCGCGGCGAACTCGGCGGCGGCGGCGCGAGTCGCCGCGGCCAGCTCGCGCAGCTGCCCCGCGAGGTAGGCGGTGCTGCGCGGCGAGGTGGCGTGCGTCTGCACGACGTGCCCGCGCAGCGCGCACGCGCGCAGCGCCCGGCACAGCACCGACGCGCCCTCGCAGAACTCGCGCTCCTGCAGCGACCTCGGCGCGTCGTATCGTGGCTAACATCTCCAAATCAGTGGCGGAAGCCCGCGAAATGCAGGATTTTTTATCTTTGCAACCTGGCATGGATGACTAATACCACACAACTACAGTCATGACATTAGCCCAACACCACACTCCCGAAGGAATTTGATGCCCTTCCAGGACCTTCCCGTTATGACCACGGCTACATTGAACTGGATGGAAAACACGGACAACTGTTCATTGCCGCTTCGAAAATTTCGAAGCGACAATGAACATTCAATGTGATGGTACCAATCCGGACGGGCTTAAACCCTACCATTCAGAAGGGGAAGGGGACCTACAGTTTTACATGGTTTTCGAATCATGAAGCAGCTCGCATTCACGATGAAATGCACTTATCCAACTCGGGAATAAAAATATAGTGGTGCATGAACGGGGCGACGGTTTGAACCCAGGCTGGTATGCAATACCGTCGCTGATACCAATCCAACTCAGAAATTAAAAAAAAATTAACAAAAAAAATAACCGACTGCAAAGAAAAAGCACTAAAAAGTAAAAAATAATTTCCATTTTTGTAGTTACGATTTCTGTTATTTTTTGAGTCGGCGTCAGCCGGGCACGCGCTGCGCCAATCAAGAGAACCTAACCTAACCTAACCTAACCTAACCTAACCTAACCTAACCTAACCTAACCTAACCTAACATAACCTAACCTAACCTAACCTTGGCTGACACCGACTCAAAAAATAACAGAAATCGTAACTACAAAAATGGAAATTATTTTTTACTTTTTAGTGCTTTTTCTTTGAAGTTGGTTATTTTTTTTTGTAATTTTTTTTTTATTTGTTTATTTTTAGTGAATCTGAAGTACACTTACTAATTTGTACACGTCCTTTCCAATAAAAAAATAATCACCGAAATCGGTTGGCGTTATATTGAGTTATTCGTCCATTTGTCGCGCACATCTTAATACAAATTTAAGACTTTTATGATTTTCTCATGGATATCATTGTCAGAACTTAACCAAATTATAATGGGACCACATGGGAAGCACTAGCTATCATTTAAAAAAATAATTATCAAAATCGGTTCACCCAGGCAAAAGTTATGAGGTAACAAACATAAAAAAAAAAACAAAAAAAAACAAAAAAAAAACAAAAAAAAACATACAGACGAATTGATAACCTCCTCCTTTTTTGAAGTCCGTTAAAAATAGGAAATAGTAAAAGGGAAAGAAAAGCACTGTGCCCTTTGCGCTACTGAGCTATACAAACCGCAGAAATATCCATTTCATTTTCTTATAAATAGACATACAGAATACAGAATAAATACAGAAGTTCTATGTAATTAAAGGTAAGAAAAAATTTAATGCACCTGTAAAATGATAATGCCGTCTTTTATCAAGCCATTCTGTCCAAGGCTGGTCTTAGGTGGGGGCCTCAGGGTGATGAATCTGGAGAAACAAACAAGTAATGATATTGGGGCTACGACTTCTGATTTAAATGTGTGCGTTGTAGACGAAGGACAAATCAAGAAGGGATGAGCATTGATTTGTCCTCCGAGCCTAGCACTATATTCGTAAAGTCGTTCTTGTTGTTGAGCTCTTTCTTTAATTAAGGTGGCCCATCCCGCTCAACTCCCCATACAAACGGGGACAGAAGATCACGCCCACATTTCTTGTCAGAGATCCCAAATTTTGCTCAAAATAGTTTTATTTGATCGAACTAGATGTCTGATGACCGTTGGCATTGTAAAAATGTGTTTAGTTTCTAAGTTATAAGGTCCGAAAGTTCGAATTGTTTGCACGTTTTTTACAATAACGCTATGATAAAGTGAGAACATCTTAAAAAGATTAGTCATCAGACATAGCTTATTTAATCAAGATTTATAATCGATTTGGTTTTCGTGGTTTACTTTTAGCTATAAGTCGTTTTGTAATTAAAATTTTCGTAAATCCTACCAAATCATACACTATGCACATTATCTTTTTTGTGGACATGTTCCATCTTCCTCATCACGGAGCCTGTCTTTTTCTTTGAAACAGAGAAGGTCCCAGAGCGCAAGAGCACGGTTTTGTACCGAGCCCTCGAATGAGTTAGTCCCGCCGGGTTGGGCCACCTTAATGTGTGCTTGCATCACGGTCGATTATACATACATACATATCTATTACTTGGAATAAGCGACGTATAATTAGTATAATTACTTAAACAATGATGTGTTTTCACCTAGAGCAAACCCGATCGAAACGGTACTCCAGAGCGCAGAGTTGTCTTGAACTGCTGTACGTGTAGCCCATGACTTTTAATTGCCTGATCAGGTGGTTTACATTCCTGAAACACACGGTCAGTCAATTAGGTGAGTCAATCGGCAAATCCACCGTTTTCTTTTTATTGGAGGTACCTTAATTGCATCATTAACAATGTATATAGTAAAATCATATTAGCTTGGCATAGCACTTTTCCATAGCATCTGCTTCAGCTAGGTAAATTGCTATAGCACGAGCAAAGACTTCATCAGATGTAATGCATTGAAACCAAAAAGCCGTATATGCACTTGGGCTCACACTCGCCTAGTGCAGCAGGTCTATTCCTGGCATTCAGTAATCAGGAATCAGGAATCCTGAGTCTACAAAACCGCTTTTGTTGCGGTTTTCAAAGTTTTTTTAACTAATCAAGGTTTTCCGTCGAAAAACTCGCTTTGAAAATCTCTATAAAAGCCTTTTTGTAGACTCAGGATTCCTGATTCCTGATTACTGAATGCCAGGAATAGACCTGCCGCATTCTACACTATCATATAATACCATTCATCTGTGCTAATACTAAAAATACCTTTTCCGAGGTATTCCTTAACGCCTTCACCACAATAATTATTTTCTAGAATCTGATATTGATCGTACTTAGCTTTAAACATGTTGACCCAGCCGGTGACGACATTCTTGTTCACACACGCGGACACGCGCTCCTCCCGCAAGTGTGGTGGTAGCAGATCTTTCAACCTGCACGATGCATAATGTAACGCTACTCATCAATCATCACTACATAGTATAAAACAAAGTCGCTTTCTCTGTCCCTATATCCCCATGTACGCTTAAATCTTTAAAACTACGCAACGGATTTTGATGCGGTTTTTTTTAATAGATAGAGTGATTCAAGAGGAAGGTTTATATGTATAATAACATCCATTAAATATTTGAGAAATACTGTTATTTTTGAGGTTTCCAATGTGATGTCGTAAAAAAATATTTTTTTTCCGCTTACATTGCAAACTCAGGCTGAATCCTACGAGATTTATCAAAATAATGTACAAAAGTATTGTACACATTGAAAAGGTCTACAGAAAACTCCGATGGTATTTATCTATCTCTTATGGATATCCCACAATAACATTTTTTTCTCATTTACTTTTTACGACAAATAATGGCTAATTTTTGAAGCGATTTTAACCAATACAGCATTAATCCTTATCCAATTAAATACCTTAAATACATTGTTGATTTAATATAGATCTATACGGCCCTTTACAGCATATGATTTAAATGAATATTTTCGAAGATATTATAGATTAAAAAATTGCGGGATGTAGTGCTTGCGGCGGTACCGGCCGGCCGGGGCGGCGGGAGCGTGCCTCGGAGGCCGCGGTTCTCCCTATAGCACTTTGAATTTATTATTTCTCTAATATCTAATAATCATGTAATAATAATATATAAGTTTTTTTTATTTCAAATATCTCAATGTAGGAACTCTACGTAAAAATGGTTTATTTGTGTATCATTGTGTCAAAATAATATCTTTTTAAATGACGTTATGCCCGTGCAAAGCCGGGACGGGCTGCTAGTAATATATAAATCTCCCGAAACTGATAAAAAATCCGTTTCATTTATTTTAGTTTCTATTAGTCAAATTACACAAAGTCACGTCATAAACTGATTGATTGATCCGCTGATTCATTTACCTCAGTGAAATAGAAATTGCAAATATACTAATAATAATAAAGCAATAGTTAGAAAAACGTGTATGATAAAGGATAGTTGGAATGAAACATCCGTACTAATATTGTAAATTCGAAATTAGCTCTGGCTGTCTGTTGCGTTTTCCGCCAAAACCGCTGAAACAATTTAGATGAATTACAGCATAGAGATAGTTTGGACCTCGGCGGACATAGGTTACCTTTTGTGACGAAAATTAAACTCTAAGGGGGTGAAATCGAGGATGCAAGTTTGTATTGGGAACTCTTATCATATCTAGGAAATAATTCAGCCCGACATCAGTCCAAAACGACATTGTTCGGAGCGGAGCCAAGTACCTCAGCTAGTAAAATGTACATAGAAAAAAAATATGTTAATGAGAATTATGCGAGAAATCGTATTGAGATTGTTGTACTTTAATTCACTTTATATAACAAAGTTTGTAGCACTCTAAGGGCCAAGTGCACGAAAGGACGAAAAATCAAAATCAACGTCAACATATGATAAAACACACAACTTTTTATGAACAGCATGGAAGGAACTCCATGCGGTTCACTAAAAGTGACGTGTTTGAACATTGATTAACTGAGCCGTCTCTTCGTGCAATCGGGGCTAAGATTGATCGCCTTCCCGTTGAACAGCCAGACGAGGGAGCCACGGATAGAAAGCTCACGTGAAGGCCTGGTTCTTGATGCGGATGCGCGCAATGGCCGCCGAGAGCTGCACGCGCTTCGACCACACGTCCCGCTCGACGGCGCGGAAGTGCTGGCCGGCGGCGTCGAGCAGCTCGGCGGCGAGCGCGGCGGTGTCGCGCGCGCGCGCCGCCCAGCGCCGCCGCACCAGCTCCATGAGGAACAGCCACACGGCGTGCCTGTGCGCCGCGTGCTGCGGAGAAACTGTGCAATCAGATGGACCACCGCCTGTCGCATAGGCTTGGAGTGTAAGGACATACAGAGTCAACTGACAGATGAGAGAATATGACATGTAACAGAAAATTTCATGATTCGGATTTCAGGTAACTGGAAGTAGGGGTAAATTAAGCATGCAAATTAACGATTGATTAATAATAATAATAATTCTTTATTTCAGGCCAGAAGTCCATATACACGACGCGATTAGATATTATGACAATAAAATTATTTGCCGACTCCACAAAACGCCTAATTAATTAATTTCTCCAATTAAAAATTATGAGACACTTGAACAATTCGAATGAGCTACACTTTAATTTGCCTATCTAATTACATAAATAACCAGACCCAATCAATCAAATAAAGCTGTCTCTATAACCAGTTTATAATGGTTGCCAACCACATAATTATTTCAAAATGATAAAAGTTCTTGAAGATTAATGTATCGTTTTAAAATGTCTGCTTAGATTAAAAGTGTATCACGTCAACCGATAAGATAACGATTTCTTTTCATACATTTTGTGTTAGTTCGGGCGCGGTCGCTCGCGTATCTCCGATCTTACCCCAACTTGTTAGTTTGTCGTGTTTGACAATTTGGGGTGGATCGGTTAATGTCACGATACCGTTGATAATGTGAGTTTGAAAGTACAATTTTATTTACATGTTGCACAATATTCAGAACCTACCTTAAGTCAATGTAACTTGCCTGTTCCAAAGTTGTTTGAATCGTAACTGCCGCATTATAATATAGTATTTTTTATTATTTGTAAACCGATTTATGGCGCCATTTTTTTTTTGCTGAGTTTTCTTATGAAAGCGGAATCGTGTTGTTAGTAAATTTAAGAAGAACAAAGAATAGTACAAAACAGAATAAACAAGTAGTGAGCTATTAATTCATACAACATTGAAGAGAGTGAGCATGTATGAGGCCTCCATCGGCGTAGCAGCATCTACGCGCACCGGAAATTATCCGTAGCATGCTACGCAAGATCGAACTTTTTTCTTAGGCAAAGCGGCACTCTGTGACTTCTCTCGAATCATTTCACTCGTATATAATAATTTTCAGATCTTATCAACGTTGCATTTAATGTTGGCAGAACGAAACTATGTAATATAGTTAACATTATTAACACGATTATCATTCACTTGAAGAATTTCCCAGTTCTGAAAACTATGATATTCCCTAATGCAATTTCAACTATATGATTTTTTAGGGGACACCTTATAATAAGTTTCGTTCACTCTGATCGTGGCGAAAAATATTTCCCAGTGGGAAAAATCCATAGAAATAGGGGAAACTTACGTTGTTATAAGCTATTTTAGCATTGGCACATGTACGTTTATGTATTAGAAAAAATATTGTAACCATCACTGGAAGAGCAGTTAAATTTGTGTGTAAAGAAAACAGTCGTGGCGTAAAAGGCAAATAGTGTTGTTTATCATTGAATGTATGTTTTTTTTAAAAGGCTAAGGACAGAAAATATTTGCTAATAAGTACAGTACATATAATGAGAGTGCTGTTAACTAAATTAATAAATAAACAACACAGTGCTCTCTTTCCGCACAGACTCTAGATGAAATAGTTCATTTTTAAAATGCTGGTGATTTCAAATGCATTTAAAATAATTATATTTACCTTCGGAAAAAACCCAAAGAAGTGAATATCATCGATCGCCTCATTAAGCACAGTCTTATCTGCAACGAAAATAAAAATACATGCTACCTTTAATTTGCCCATTGTAATTTTATCTTGCAATCGTAAGTATGCCCACTAAAAGTATGTCGAGGAGCGTTTTTAATGTTTTTCCTCGCATAAAAGCTTGAAAATAAATCAAAGAACACAATGCTGAGTCGGAATCGACCTCAGACAATCGTAAAGCGAACTCTCCCGCGTTCTCTCACGCACCGCTCGGCCGACACGCATCCCTCAACACGGCCTTCGGGCAGGCCTCGTTCAACTTACGAAGGCAGTTAACAAGAGGCAGACGGCCGGTGGATGGCGGTGCGGGATGCGGTCAGTCGGCCGTCGCCTCTCACCCCTTGTGAATATTGATTAAACTATATACAGCACTTCTTACCGTGCATGTCGTAAAGAGGCGACGCCCAAGTCGTTCATTCTTTTAGATCCCCTTCGTTATCCTGTCTGGGTTAGTACCATCGCGCCCAATGAACGATGATCGAATCGGAAATGCAAATTGTCCGTGTTTTCACACCAAGTCAATGTAGCCGTGCAGTATAAGGAAGACCTTAGTTCCAATATTTTTTCTGGTATTTGTTAAATCCTGCTATGACCAAGCTATACGTTATCACAGAAGCATTAATGTGCTCTCAAGATGGATACAGTTTTTAACTTGGCATAATATTATTGTCAATAACAGTCGAGAAAAGGTGCTTGGGGATTTTGAATAAGCTAGCACAAACTATAGAGATTCTGTTGACAGATTTTTTTAATTTCCACGCTCTCTATACTAGAGGCTCTAACTTGTTACGTGGTGCCAATAGGTACGGGCTGAAATGACAGGGTGGCTGTCTGACTACATGTAAACCAATTAGGCCAATACTGGTCAACACAACAATGCTGGTGGACAAGCGACAACAGTGGCGTTGGTTACTTACCCATTGTGTACTTGCCTCAATATTTATTGCTTCATCCTTTTGTTCCTGTCTGATTAATTGTAAAGATATAGACGTGTATAAATATTTGTAAGTATTCTAGAAATAATACTTTAATCATATTAACAATTATAATATAATAATAGTTTGAGTACTGACTCAAACTATTACAAACAATGTGAGGGTTATATGTAGATAGAATAAAACCCGAGACGTTTTCAAGCTGGGCATTATTTGATTTAACTGTGTCGGAACGTTACCTAACTTGGTCATGAAAAAAATAGTTGTCTTCGATAGCAAACTCCAAGTCGAGGGTTTAGTGCATTGGAACATGATAGTTTTCTATTTTTACATGAATCGCGGCGGCGCGGCGGCGGAGCGGCAGCGGCGCGGAGGCGGTCGCGTGCCGCAAGATCGTGCACACTCGATTTACGATATCGAAACAAACTAATAAAGAAACGGAAAAATCGGCGCAGTGTGCACAACGCCACAGGAGACGGCGACTATATCACAAAAATATGCTGTACTCTTGTAGCGCGTCCTTTTATAGCCGATGATTAGATGAGACGAAAGGGTAAGTGGATGAATGGTAGAATGTAGAAGATACACGCGCGAGCGTTTGTTTAACATCACGGCGGCGGCATTAAATATATCTTTCCAGTTCGTATGATTTTTCGGCAGTATGCTATAAACATAAAAATTGTGAAACAACTCCTCGCGGCTGGATGGTCCATATTTTAATTTTAATTTCTCGCTATTTTTAGTAGAATCAGGTGGTGATATCTATTTATTTAATTAGCGGTGCGAAACCCCCTATTATCGGAGGGTCAACGTATAAGCGCCGCACGATGTCTAAATTGCAGAACGACATGGTAATTCGCTATTGTTTTCCAGTAACTGCATATTTATTATACGCTGTATATTTTATGTATTTTACAGCGCTTTCGAAAATGTTATAATATCTTTAAAATCATTTACTCCTTATACCTATTTGTTCAATAACCGAAAGGATAGGTAAGGTAAGGTTTTGATGCATGTGAGAGCGCCGTAGAAGTAATATCCATTCGCTCAAAAATGACATCTAAATCTTCTGAAATTTAGACCTTCTGAGTTAGATTCAATCAACGTAATTTAACTTCTGTTAAAGAGTACTGTTCTCGATCGAATCTCAAAGGCTCCCGCTACATCGAGTACAAAACTCGTCAAACCGGCTCAACATAAACGTTGTCCTCAATAAAGGAGAGTGCCCAAATCGGTTTCTGTTGGTGTCATTATTGTTTTAAAGCAGAGAAAACTCTAAAATAAGATATGTTATCTTATGAAAAAAAATAGACAGATCGGTCATGGGAAAGGTAACAGAATATGTACAAAATCTTTGTATCGTTAGGGTCGTATAAAGTAAAATGGCCATATGTCAACGTAAGATTTTGTTTCTATAGTTTACTTGCACACATTTGATTAAAACTCTCCGTATTCATTTTGTGCAGTCTAAGCACGTCTCAGTTTTGAGCAATAAAAATACGGATGCTACTTGTATTTCTTGATTTTATGCAGCAAACTTAAAAAAATACATTACACAAAGTAAAAAAATGGGTGCCAAAAAATTATTGTGAACGTAACGTGAGGTATACTGTGCGAGTTTTCTACTTCACCGTTGCCAATTTCTTAGTCTTAACCGCGAGTTGCATGCCTCGTGGCTCGGTCACCACGCTGCTCAACAGCTTTGCGATGACCTTTTGTCATTCTGCTGATTAAGTCAACATTGTATATACCAAATGGTGATATTGTCCAGTGAAAGAGATTAAAGTCAATGTATCCAGCTAGAAGATGTCAGATTATTTTTTTAAGCTTAAAAACCAGTAGGTGTATATTTTTAACCATTGAGTTAAATTAACTTTATATTTTCGAGGATAAAACCATGGAAGGTAACATGGAAGTACATGGTACTTCTATGTGTAATGATGTGATGAAGTAAAGTAAGTTTTAAATTTCTTAAAATAATAATGTAAACTCGTAAAAATTCAATTAATACAGCAAAATATTACAGATTATTGCTAGTTATATTTTTGCAGGCATATCCTTTTTTCACTCTAGAAATCTTTAGAAAGGGATAAAGGCTCTCCATAAACCTCTCAACCGGCAAATAATATATATACTACCGCTGCCGGCTCGTTCTCCATATGACTTCAAATACAAATATTCTGTATTCATATAAGATTTGTACTTCAAATACAAATATTCTGTATTCATATAAGATTTGATTTGAAGTCTTATAAAAATTACAAATTAAAACAGGTTTTATAGCAATTGCCTTGAAGTCTGTTTTAATTTGTATATTTTTCTCTGTACACATTCCTGTTTTATGATAGTACATATTAATTTCAGGCATAAAAGCACATTTCCATCGCAAAAATAATGAAAAAATACCGGTAATTTCCAATGTTTTTTAACTGAACCGACTCAAAAAGGGTTAGGTAGAATACTGTTTATAATATTATGTCATGCTAAAATCCTAAAAGCTAACACAAGCCGTAAATTTCTATAAAGTTACAGTTAACGGTGAGATCATTCCTACAAAACTATGCTAACAAAACGTGTAGATCACTGTCTTAAGACTCGTCGGTGTTCATGTGTTGTGAATACGTTATATTTGCATATCGTGTTCTCGGAACACGCGGAGCTGTGCCAAGAAATTTCATGTTCCCGTCGAACTGTGACAGAAAAATGAAATACTTGCTGAGCATGACATTTAGATTGCAATGCGACCGTTGTTTTAAATCATGTACGTCACCATAAATGTTGCAGAAAAAATAATTTCGAAAGTTATTTACTTGAAAATAGTTCAACTTTAAGGGGATAGATATTGATTTTATGAAAGTCATAATTAAGCTTAAAAAACTCACAGCGAAAAACGTCATAAATGAGAGAGTAGACGCGACGCATCTCTTGTTCGTCCTCGAACTCGGCTGGGTGTGGTGGCTTCCACAGCAGTCGTGCCGCCTTCACCACCTGTCCAAAAGGAAGTCAGTAAACGAATCTTGCCCTAATGTAAAATGTTCGATAATAATGTAATCGAAACGTATCGCTCTCGAGAGAAATCTAAATCGCTTAAACCTCGTACTCCGATGGTAGAGCAAGCGAAGAATGCTTACAGAGTTTATCTATCTGATAATATTATTATTTTTGTCAGGGAAATAATTAGGTCTAGTTTGCAAACTGGTGTTTTTGCTCAAAAGATCTTTAAGACAGACTAGAGCATAAAATTATGACAGTGGCCAAGACCCTCTCAGTAAATTGTTTTTACAATTGCCTATACGACTTGATCAATGCTGAGCGATAAACAGTCCCTCGCCCCACGTCTTCTATGGTGTCGTTCATGTCTTAACCGCACTCGGTCTCACCTCAACGATATCCCACTCGGGCGATGGTGACGATTTAATGTGGACCGGCGCGGGAGTTGAATCGCGATCGACGACGGCCGGTGGCCACATCCCCCACTCTTCGCCCACGTCCTCGCGTACAGGCTTCTTGACTTCTTCGGAGTCACTGCGCGGACGGTACAAGGTTCACATCATCATATTTACTAATAAAAGGTGTATTTTTTGGAAGATTTAAAAGCATCTACACATACTTTATATCCTTGGCTATATTTATTGTTTTCAAAACAGTTTGATGCTGTAATGGTTTATTCTAATCATTCATTATTTAGTTTGTGGTGTGTAAATCGTTTTTGATTCAGTTTTTTCAGGTATTTTTCTTCCACTTTTATCGGTTGCAGATTGGATTTACAGATTGGATCGCTTGCAGAGTCGGTGCCAGACAACGTAATAGGAAATGTTTTTTTTTATTTTATAGTTTAAGCACTTGACTGGTATATACTCGCAATAACGTTCCAATACGGCATTTGAGATAAATTTATTGATTGGAAACGTTTCCGAAATTATCTGGATCACAGGTTTGGGTGTTCAATTATTGTTGACGTCCCAATGCGTCAATTTTATTTGGTTTTTAAATATGTTTTGTTTTTTTTTTTTTCAGAATATGCCATAATCTAAATGGTAATGGTATAAAGGGCAACCCATCTTTATCCAAGAGATCCCATAAGGGGATTATGCCTGCCATCGTATATCTATTAAGCTATTACGCGCAATTGTATAATGCTTGGATTCCATCTAGAAGATCAAAAAGGCAGAAATTACTTAACTGAACAAACAGAAATATCTACATAACCATCTTTTTAACCGACTTAAAAAAAGGAGGAGTCAGGTCAGAGGTCAATTCGTCGTTTTTTTTTTTATAAATACAAAAAACTGCGTAAAATTAAACATCAATTAAACGCAGAATTAAATTTGGGAGCTGTTCGGTTTACAGTTTCAGAGTTTAAATTCAATCTAATCTCAAGGGGCTCGGAGAGAAGAAGTGTCAAGAATCCAAATACAATACCTCTCTGTGCTTAAAAGTATGGTATCGAATGCATTACTTTCCGCATTTCTTCTTTGGGTGACAATGCTTAGCCTATGGATAAGAAAATCTACGGAAAATTTGTCTCCGTGAATTAATTCATTGTTTATGGTTCTAACTAACAATAACGATGATCTCAACGGCCAAAGGAACAAATAAATAATGTTGATCAGTAATCGTCCTTATTATTTCTACTTTAAACAGTCTTGTCGATATGACAACCGAACCAGTTGTACCTGTAAATCTTCATACTCCATGATTAATTATTTTTTCTATTAATTATGGAATTTTATAGGCATTTCATGGACAAATTACACTTTTATTTGCTTAGGTTAAATTTGCGTGAATTAGCATGTACTGCGCGCGCATGCGAGGTCTGTGCGTACACGTTAAGGAAGCACATCTCTTCTTCTTCTTCTATAAAAGAGAAGATACCTGCGACAAGCTTGCACGTGGGCACAGTACATCCTAGTTCTATGCGTTTGCGTTCCGGAAGACAACCGCGTGATACATGGGCATGTTGATCTACGTCGCGATGATAGTGCTGCAGTTGCGTCGCTACCAGCCACACTGCCGCCTGATCGCAGTCGCGCGATAAAGCACGTCGGAGCAGAACATTCGGTGAGCAGTGTAGCCAGTGTAGTCAGCGCTCTAGAGTAGAAAATCATTATCTTCTCTATTTCTTAATAATTGTATCGTAGCATTAATCTGCTCTCAACTGTTCAGGCAATCATTTCCTAATTAACGTGATTTGTCTTACCCTCAAGATCGTTTCTGTAGACGTGACGTCTTTGTCTTATGAGAGTGATCGTCCGGCTGGTAATTGGTTGGCGAGAGATAGCTGATTGTCTACAGAGTGTCTAGCCATAGGCTAATCGATAACCTACTCCCTTAACCGATGTTCGTTTACACGATAATCAGGTCGATAACTATACCCAAACATTTATGGAGGATGCTTGAACCCACGTTTGTTTGTAAAGATATCTAGACTTTATAAATACCGATAATAAAAAAAAATCGGATCGGCAGAATTTAACTCAGAACGTGTTTTTTTAACATAATATTATTGACGCTGGTAATGGAGCTGCACGAAAGTGCCGCGTACTACGGATTCCAGATAATAAAATATTAAAATATATTGTTGACGTATAAAAAAACATCATCAAGCATACCATTTCTGGCTCCCATACCCCGATTTACCCAGCCCTTGACATTGTAAACCTGTGGTATCGAACATCTATGGACCAAAGACTGGTCGTCACTAAAAAAACATACTTTTAAATAAAACCCACAACATCGGTTCAATCGTCGAATTCCGTAAAGGCTGTAAAAAGTTATAAACAAACATCGAAAGTAAAAACTTTATTCGAAAGTTTCAGATTTCGTGATCGGCAACTTTGTAGGCACTCACGCAATTTGATGGATACAGTGGGTTTATCACCAGGATCAACATTTTCGCGCGTGCGAAGAATCAGCCTTACGTGTGGATCAACTTCTTTGGAATTCACTGACGATAAATTCTTGTAAAGTTCTCAGACTCTACAAAAATGTTTCTTCAGTTCGTTTTTATCATGTTTTTCATAATCAGGTTTTAATTCTCGGTCATTACTTATTAGGGTATGGCCGCCTACTTCGGAACCATCGCACTGAATGAAGGATAGAAGCGGTGATTCATATTGTAAGTGTTTTCCATCCAGTTCAATGTAGCCAGTTACATAAAGGTCCCGGCATGGTACCTGGTTTCCATCCGTTGTGTATTATGACAGTGGACGCGGCATTATTTCATTTCATTTCATTTATTTATTCAACTTCTGGTAGTAAAACTACACTAAGTCATGTCACAATTTGATTGATCCGCGGATTCGATCAACCAGTGAAGAAGAACCCGCAAAGAAACTTCACTGGTCTATAAATTATGTTTTTTTTTTGGTCTTTTTTTTTCGTCCACATAAATGATATAACACAATTATGATTTCATACCTAAATGCTACTGCCAAACTTACATTGGTAGAACGGTCTGGAGCAAAGAACTAAGGACTATGAGGAAACAACAACCCACAATGTGAAAAGTCTTAATTAATAAAGAAATTACTTAACTTAATAACCTAATCATTATACATATTGAGTATTTATTTCGGGTGTAAACGCCTTCGTCAACTTAACAGCTATGTCGGGTGTACAGAGCCCTCGTCAATTTTGATACAGATAAAGTGTATCAAGTCAATATAATATAATATATACAAAATACTACCATTGGTAGTGTCAATGTCAAAATAAAATTAATATAAATTGTACAATTACGTACTTGTCCTAGAATATTAAATCACTAAAGAGGGTTTTATCATAGAGAGCCTCGTTCAAATTGTAATACTCTTTATTAAGTAGCACTAATTTTATCTTATTTTTAAATTTATTAAGAGGCAAATTTCTAATTTCTACAGGTAATTTGTTGTAAAATCTAACACTATTGTAAATAAAGCTTTTTGAAGTTTTAGCTCGTCTGTGTTTGGTACATTGTATATTAAACTTATTTCTAGTATCATGGTCATGTACATCAGAGTTAAGGGTAGACATTTCTATTGTTTTTTTTTTGCATATATGATATTTTGGTAAATATACTTATTTGCGAGTGTCATAATCCCAAGTTCCTTAAAAACATTTCTACACGAGTCCCTGACTCTCATGGTTAAGATATTTCGCAAGGCTCTTTTTTGCAATAAAAATATACGATTTGCATCGGATGCATTTCCCCAAAACATCAGGCCATATGACATGAGACTGTCAAAATAAGCATAATAGACAGCCTTGGCTGCTTGGATTCCACATAATTCCTTTATTTTTTTGATAGCGTAGCATGCTGCACTAAGTTTACCAGCTAGTTTATCTATATGTGCTTTCCATGTTAGCTTATTATCAAACATCACGCCCAGGAAATTGATTTCATTTGCCATATTTAGGGACATATCGTTGACCATTGTATTATCTAACATACGTCTATTTGTTCCTAGAGCAAAGTGCATTAAATTGGTTTTGTTAACATTAAGCAGCAAATTATTACTCTGAAACCATGAATGAAGGGAAGCAATAGTAGTTACAAGCGACTCCCGCAACAAATATATATTTATATTATCTAAAACAAGAGAAATATCATCAGCGAACATCACCAATTCTACATTGTTCGATATGCAACCATAAATATCATTAACATAAATGAGGAAGAGCAAAGGACCCAAAATAGACCCCTGTGGTACTCCCATGCTGATGGGTTCTGTGTTTGATTTTATACCTTGCACGTAACAAATATGCTGCCTATTACAAAAGTATGATTTAAACAGATCTAATTCCTTTCCTCTAATACCATAATGATCTAATTTTATCATCAATATGTTGTGATTTACACAGTCAAAAGCTTTGGATAGGTCGCAAAACATACCATAAGTATGTTTCCAAGCCGTCCAAAGCTGTCATTACTGATTTTACCATAGCAGCTATAGCATCACTGGTAGACATACCCTTACGAAAACCATATTGCTTACTATTTAATATATTATTTTCGGATAGAAAACTATTAAGTCTCATCTCTATTACTTTTTCAAACACCTTACTGAAAATCGGTAAAAGTGATACTGGACGATAATTTGCAATGTCACAATGAGCACCTTTTTTGTACAGAGGGATGACCTTTGCTATCTTCAAGGAGTCTGGAAATGAACCTTCTCTTATGCATTCATTAACCACATTTTTTAATGGTTCTATGATGACATGACCTATAGATTTAAGTAAATGAGGTGAGATATTCCAGAGGTCCTGTCTCTTAGCCAAGTCAATTAGCCAAGCATTTCCAGTTAGATTTCATAAATTTAAGGAGACACCAAAAATAAATTCCACGATGTTTTACGCCTTTCAAAATCGGCCAGTAGGCTACACATCGTAACTCACAAGGAGTGCTACGTAAGTAGCAAGTCGTCGGTGGAGGTACGAAAGGGAGATTATTAATAATTCTGCATTTAAATAAATGATGTGTAATACGGCACGCGTAACTTCGTTACAGACGCTCTTGTATGTTTTTCAAAACGCGCCCAAAGAAGTTTCAAATATCATAACACTTTTTATGTTAACATATTTGAAAAAACTCACGGCTACGGGCGAACGGCTGCCTCCTCAAAAACGGGTTAAGCGATCAAGAAATGCCAGCAAAAAACCCCGAAGCGTAAAAAATCCATGAGTTTTTGAAACACATCAAATATCAGTCTAATTCAGCACATAGTAATCAATGTGTCATGTTTAGTAATATAATCTTGTATTTCATGAACCGTAATTGGTAGACAGCTGAAATTATCACAAAGTGTGTATTTCTTTTCCCGCTATAACGACAAATAGTAAAATTAAAAAACAAATAAAAATTAAAGGGGGCCACCATACAAGAGACCTGATTTATTTCTGTAAAATCTTGTATAATGGTACGGAACCCTTCGTGTGCGGGTCCGACTCGCACTTGGCCGGTATTTTTTATATCATCTCTTTTTATCAGAGTTTACTAATTCGCCAAGGTATGAAGGTATCCTAACGTAATTGACAATGCGTTCCGACACGGCCGCTCTCGTTGCATGCGTCGGATACGTTGTGTCGCAGCCAGCATATTTGTAGCACCCGTAATCGAACAGCGATGCGAGTCGAACGTTTCCGCAGGGTCGCGTGCCGTGTGAGTGACGTGCACGCTGAGCCCTGCCTCACCGAATCGGTCATGCATGACCTATTTAGTGCGGCGTTCTAAAGTGAGAATGCGTATGCTCCAGAAAACTTTTGCAAATCGTTTTTACCAAGATCTAAATCAATAGATTTGTCGTCGCCTTGCAAGTCACAACTACGAATGTCAAAACATGTCATGAACTAATGTGCTGATGAGAGATGTGGCACACCAACGTCACTCTGTGACAGCCAAGCGGGTTGTGCTTTCGTATAAGACCTGTGCGTGAAGTGAGAACTTTCAAAGCATTTTGGGTTTGAAAGGCTTATCTAATATATTTATCTAAATCTTTGGTTTTACGACATAATACTTGATGTAAATACCTGAATAACTTTTGAGGTTAATAGACTTGACATACAGATTTCAAAATAAATCAATATTCGATGCGACAGTAAAGTAACTGTCATATGTGTATCAAATCCATATGAATTTCCAAAATAATCTCTAGCCGGTTACAAACATTTATCATGAAACGCAATAACTATACAAACTTATCTAGCACCGTTTGAACTTTACGTGCAATATCTCAATCAAATGCAATCTCCGCCTCGAGCCGGTGTGCACGTCAAAAGTAGGTTAGCAACACCGGTTAGGGTGGTGAAATGGGTTGTTCCAACGTTATGCACGTAAAGCAAAGTTGCGTGCAGGAAAGGTCTTGATTGTCTTCCAATTGAATGATTTACATTATTTTTTTGACTCATTAATATAAAATATGCAACATGTCATGCAACAGGTTTTCAATACTGATTGATCGACTGACACGAGTCGCTCTGAGCCGCCTGCAGCTAACGGTACTGACTAGTCGTGGGATGAGAAATGAGAAATGGGTTTGTAAACGGTTACTAGTGTAAAAACGAAGTATTCATTTTACGCCGAGCAGTATGGCCGCTACAAGTTTCTTGTAGCGTTTCGTGGATCGCGCACGCGGCGCGCCAACGAAAGCCCGTAGGTTGCGAGACGTCTAGACGCAACGACCCGCCAGCCGCGACTGTCTCGCTCGCGCAATGTAGCCGTAACCGGCTTGAAGCAGGCGACTCTCGTAACTGGGGTTACGAGTAATAGGTAGTAATATAATAATTACTTCGTTGCGGCTTGTAGCCGGCGACTCTCGCAACTGGGGTTACCGCCGAAACTGTAATGCGCGCGCGCAGTGCGCACTGTAGTCGAAGAGGGGCTACATTCTTAACGACCGCCGTTGTGGTTTGCTTACAGAAAAAGTCCAACGATTAGTATTTCTAAATGCTAATAGGCATATGAAATAAATTATAAATATTTATGTTTATTTATCATTTGTGTTATATTATTTCTGGGGATTATTTTGTCGAGGATAAAAAGTTTTGTCTGACTTCTTAATTGTTTGCGATAACTACATAGTAACAAAACCTCATTCTTGATTTTTGGATTTTTTCTCTTCTTCTTCTTGATTTTTGAATACAGGTCACTGCACTCGAAATTCACAATTCATGTGAGATGATCGAACCGTGCTAGATGTCATTATACCCATTCAGGTCCAGCCAAAAAAAAAAAAAAAAAAAGGGTGGGGAAAGAAGGGAGGGGGAGTTTTCTTTCATTTATTTTTGAAACCGTTTCCGCTAACGGCTATCGGCATCAGCATTGTTGTTACTAACGTTTTCGAAAACCAGTGGAAACGCCCACGACTAGTACTGACTCGCTGAAACCTCGCTGTAGGGCGACTAATTTGAAGTAGGTACATACTGCTTGAGCCGTCACTCTGTGGCGCTGGATAGTACGAGTTGCTCCAACTCGGCCGCTTGCATCTAGGGTACGGTACTTACTCGCTGCAACCCCGCTGTATGACGACCGATTTTAAATACTGCTTGAGCCGTCACTCCGGGTCGCTAAAAAGTACGAGTCGCTCGAACTCGAGCGCCTGCAGCTAGAGTGCGGTACTTACTCGCTATAAACCCGCTGTAGGGCGACCGATTTGAAGTACTGCTTGGGCCGCCATTCGGGTCGCTGGGTAGCACGAGTCGCTCGAACTCGAGCGCCTGCACCTAGAGTGCGGTACTCACTCGCTGTAATCCCGCTGTAGGGTGACCGATTTGAAGTACTGCTTGAGCCGCCACTCCGGGTCGCTGGACAGAACGACTCCTCGAACTCGAGCGACTGCAGCTAGAGGAAGGTACTCACTCGCTGCAACCCCGCTGTAGGGCGACCAATTTGAAGTACTGCTTGAGCCGCCATTCAGGGTCGCTGGGCAGCACGAGTCGCTCCAACTCGGCCGCCTCGCCCTCTCCGCGCGCCCTGGCATCCTCCTCCTGCCAAATAATGTATCATTACTGTTAAAAAGTGTAATTTCAGTCACAGCACCAATCCACGAATCATAGTCTATTACTACTTAGTTACTTTCTTACTTAGCTACTTATACTCTTACTAGCGCGATAATGTTAAATTTTTTGAGCAAACCCAAGTCGAAGTACAGAGCGCATAACCCTCGGCGCCACAGTAGGCATTGGGATTTGCAAGGAAAACGTATGTGAATCAAAGTCTGTGGCGTCTAGGGATGCCGTTTGTACGTAAGTTCCTTCTACACAGGTACACTAATGTCTAACAGTCGTATTCCGAGTAAACTATCAAATTTTAGTACGTGGACTAGCACTGGACTAACCATACAAAAGTGCTATTTAGTCCGGCGATAATCCCGCATTACAGTTAGTTCGCCCACTCTGAATACTACTGTAATAATTTAAGCTTGCTTCTGGGTAGCTTTTTATTCAAGGTCTAGATCTAAGAGAGAAGTAATGAACTATTATCGTTACCAACTAAGTCGATTGCCTTTTCCACTTACTTAAAATCAAATTATTTGGACTTAAATCTTTGAAAGCGATAAAAAAACGAAATATTAGCGGCGTAAGACCACATTTCGTTTCGTATTTTTTAATTTATGAAGGCGTTAAAGACCAGTTCAGAAAAAAACTGTAATGGGGGAATACACTGGTCGGTGCAAGGGGTGTTCGTTCGCTCAACACTTTCTCTCGAAATATCTGCTTTTGCTTCGATTGTTACGAGAAGTTCAGGCTGGGGTTACCTGCAGGAAGAGCTCGGCCAGCAGCTGCGGGTAGATCGCGAAGATGTTTCCTTCGCCATACTCGCTCAGCGCGATCCACATGGCGCTCGGGTCGTAGCCCGCGCCGCTCTGCTGAGCCGCCATCGCCTCCGCCGCGCCCGCCCGCGCACTCGCTGCCCAATTACCATTATTGCTTGAGTTGCGTAAGTAACTCTGTAGGCTGTAGCGCGAACTCAGAATTTGGTCTTTATTTTATTTTCCTAGGTGTCTTTGAAGCTCAACACTGAGCATTTTACATGTCTAACAGATGTGCCTTTCTATTAACGGAAAACAACGGAAACAAAACCAATGTCACATTAAAGGCTGCGTATTACTAACGCCCCCAAAACTGACATTTTCGTGAGGAAGAATTATATCTCCTTATCGAATTTTGATGCAATATGTACTATGTACTTAATTAGATAGCAAATAATTGTATACATACGGAACTTAGGCGTATTAGCCACACATAATATATAGGTTTAAAAATACCTACGGATATTGACCAGATTTCCAATATTGTGTTTATTCATCACGTTACTGCAAAAATATAGTTTGTAAGGTTACAGAAACTATGGAGGTAATAAAAGATTCAACACTTATTCTAATCAAATTCTACGTCTGGCGTCGCTTATAACTATATAATCATTTACCATATTTTGATGCGAATAGTTAGATCCTTTCCATCAATTATAGGGTTCTTACATTTCATCAAATAATAACTATCGCTAAATTTCAAGAGATTTACTGGACCAATAAGTTTTTTAATGATTCTGAAAATCTGTAATTCCATAATTCTACTTATTTTAGCTTTGTTTCGTATTAATAATTTCCATGAATAATCCATAGGTAATGTTACACCTTCGGACTAAAAACTACGTTCCGCCCGCGCTCCACATGTAGAGGCGAGTTCGCGCGGAGCCGGCAGCCTTCCCCCACTTCGCGCTCGACTCCACTCGGCGGGGCGCAGGCTGCGACTGAATTTCACTGGAAACGTGACTCGGCTAGAGTTGCTGGGCGGCCGGCGTGTGGGCGGGCGGCGGCACAATGCGTGTGTCGCTGCGTCGTTGCAGAAGGCCCTACCAAACAATGCGGGCTATTCTCAATAGACGAAGTTATTAATTTCTTTTAACTGTATTAAAATCAATGACGGCTGATATTGACTCCATCGTTTCGGCTCTTACTAACCCCACAATGCGAGCTATTCTCTATAGACGAAGTTATTAATTTATTTTAATTTTTAACCGACTTGAAAAAAGGAGGAGGTTCTCAATTCGACTGTATTTTTTTTATGTTTCTTACCGCCTGGGTGAACCGATTTTGTTTGAATTTGGTGAATTATTTTTTTATTTGAAAGCTAGTGCTTCCCGTGTGGTACCATTTCAATTTGGTATTGTTCTGATAATAAGTCTTAAATTTGCATTAAATATGTGCGCGACAAATGGACGAATAACTCAATATCACGCCAACCGATTTCGTTTTTTTTTTATTGGAATGGACGTGTACAAATTAGTTAGTGTACAGTCGAACAAAGAGTTTAGGATACACATCCGGTTGAATGAAAAGATGAACAGTCGAAATACTTTGACTTTTGGAAACAATTATAGTGTGGAGTATAGATTCAAACATAGGTGAGGATGTCTACTAGCTACTGAGTAAACAAAACCCTCACAACATTGAATCAGAGGTTGTATTTAAACACCATTTATTTTTACGTTTAACCGGAAGTGTATCATTTAACCTTTGGTTTACTGTACTTCAGATTCACTAAAAATAAACAAATAAAAAAATACAAAAAAATTACCGACTTCTAAGAAAAACCACTAAAAAGTAAAAAAAATATGCATTTTCTTTGAAGTCGGTTATTTTTTTTTTGTAATTTTTTTTTTATTCAATCAATGTCCGTTACTGCTCTTATACGCCCATTTTCACTATCTCCAGCTACAAAAAATCCAGAGTAATATTTTGGTTACCATGTAAATATGCAATGCAACCGAAAGGTAACTTTCGGATTTCAGGTAGCTGGAAATCGGGGATAGTCGCGAAGACTCGCAGCAGGATTACGCTCAGAAGCAAAGGAAGGGCAAAAGGCAAACAAAAATGCAGCATTTTTTTATGAAATAAAGCGATTTTTTTTCTGGAGAGCAAAAAAAAAAGGTTTGTCGGACTTTTTCAGTTCTTAGCAAAATCCTATTGTATTGTATTGTTTATTCACCATCCATAGACACAGTACACGGCACTCCGATTTGGCATATTTTAACATTCGCCAGTTCAGCAAAACAAAACACAGCGAAGAACAACTTTAATGTTAAAAATTTTTACTTTGTTCATTTTAATTTTTAGGCAAACATCAATATTTTTATGTCATGTCGTGCTTGAACTACACTTACGGTAGTCTTCAGAACAATGTCAGTGCCAATGCATACTCACAATGGACATTTATATTTATCTACATAATAGAAAAGTACACGTTTCGGGAACCAACCGTCAAAATTCTTCTAGAAACAAAACAACAAACCCCGAACATTGGTACAGTCTCTTTCTACCACTCAGCAATTCAAGGATTCTGTCTCCCTTAAACTTCGACGCTATGCTACTGAAAATCAGATGACTACAGAGGCAATGGGAGAGGGACACGACAGGCGGAGCGGCTCGTAGCCTAGTGGCGCGGGGACTGGCCTAGCGTACCAGAGGTCTGGGTTCAATTCCGACATGCACCACGGTCTTTCTCTTTCTGAGTTCGATAAGTGCATTTCGTCACGAATGCGAGCTGCTCCATCGTTCGGAATCCATGTAAAACTGTAGGTCCCCTAGGTGGTAGGGTTTAAGCCCGCCCGGGTTGGTACCATCGCATTGGATGAAAGATGGTCGAAGCGGCAATGAAAAATTGTCCGTGTTTTCCATCCAGTTCAATGTAGCCGTGCTCATAAAGGGAAGGTCCTGGCATGGCACCTAATTCCTTCGGGAATGTCGTGTATTGACCATGACGGTAGTTGTGTGGTATTAGCCATCCATATCAGTCCGCATAAAAAAAAGGCAGCCATTTTGTTGTTCGCCCGCCACGGCGCGAGCGCATGTCGCCGCCACAGACCCTGGCGCCCCTGGATCACCCGTTATAAGTGGCGCCGCAAATATTATTTACCTTAAATAGTAATTTTCATTTCCTCAATTCTTTTCTTACAGCAGGCTATAAATATTTTCCCGATTAATGGGGGATTTTTTTTTCATATGGTAACTCTTAAAAGACAGTGGTGCCCTCAGCCAGGCGCAAAATAACGTATGTGAGACTATAGAAATGCCTACATATTCTACTTACGCTTAACATAAAAAAAATATAGGTTAGGAAATACGTAAGTCCTCTAGGATGAGGTAAAACTGAATCGATCATCCATATGGACACACCGGTGAAACATACACTAACCTCATACATTATTATTATTATTATTATTGTTATTGTCACGATACACTAGCAGCTGAAAGCCGATGCGTGTACATCGAAGTTGGTAATTGGGGGTGCACTTGTTTTACATACATACCCAAAAAAATATATATCGCAAAGACACGAAACCATTCACACTATTGTTTCGTGGCTTTTTTGAGGCTTCGTGGTGCAAGTGTAAATCCCGCTTAAAGCTTCCAGGCCATGCAATCTTTTAGTCAAGCCAGAGATCATCTTTTAATTCAGATCAGTCACTCTTATTAAGAAGTGTTTTTGTTCATGATGGCATGCATCATGAAATGTTTTAATTCTAAAGTCATCGAACATCGTGTAGTAAATGATACACAAGTGTCAATAATAACAAACATTATTTAATAGCTATAGTTTACAAAGCTTAGTGTACAATTGTGATGATTTGGGCTAACTCTCTTTTTTTTGTATAAAAAGTTCATAGCTACATGAACACTAACAAAACCAATGCATTTTCACAACAATATGTATACTTAACACAAATCATTATGCACCTCGTGACTAACATTTCATATATATATAGAACACAAATACTACGATGCCGGACGATAAACATCGTCTTCCCTATCAAGCGTCTCTAAAATAAAGACTTCCGTTATATATCAAGCAATTCATTCAGACGCTAGCTCGCTGCAACATGTCAAACTTTGAAATATTAATTACAAACGAGTTTCCCAACAAAGCGCAGCTTGCGTTAGGACCCAAGCGAAGATGGAAACGAAAGGTGCTAACCACCCAGCAGGTGAGATCGAACCCGCAACCAGGCATCACATGCTCATTGCTCACAACAAATAAGTCTTCTGATGGGTAAGTCAGAAAATATTCTTGGTATAGGAAACTCCACTTCTTAACAATATCAGCTTTTTTCACATTTATACCTCCGTCTTCTAGTCCATCTTCGTGATGTCGTTAATCGACGACAAAAAACCTCGGAGGGTTCGCAAGTGGGAAATCGACACACGGAGCACAGCGCCTTACAGGGCAAATATCTTCAAGGTCAACACGTGGCGTCGTGTTATAGCATTCCGAAGCCCTTGGAGTAACTGATGGCCTTCATGAGCCGATCGCTGAGCTTCTCGCGGTTCTCGTACTCGGGCAGCAGCAGCACGTTGAAGCAGGTGTGTGCGGTGGGAAGTCGGTCGCTGTCGGGCCCGTTCCTCGCCACGATCAGCTTGAGGTGGCTCAGGCCGCCGATGGGCACGCGGTCCGAGCCTGTCGCGAACTGCAGCAGCTTGCGCTTGTCCTCGAGCGTGAGCCCGTGCACGACGCTCCAGAAGTCCTTGATGGTCTGCGAGTCGGCCGTGTAGCCGCCATCGTACTCGGTCGACTTCTCCAGCTCGTTGAAGTCGAAGTTCTGGATAGAGCGAAAGTATAGATTAGAAACGAAACGCACAAAAAAACAAGTTATAATTTATTGGCCTACTCATTTAATTTTTTTTTATGGCAAGGGCAACCCGTAAGAAAAAAATTATGTTTAAACATTGAACTTTTGACTTGGATTAACCAACCACTAACAAGATGGCGCATCAAGCAGACCACGTTGGCAGTGTCGGACACAGATCACCATGTTCTCCAGTCTGTGACTGTTACCCAGCATAATCGCACGCACCCTACGTGCATAATTTATGTTTGTCAGAGAAAAACACATTGACTGATATTCAGAATAACGATTGTCAAAAAGCTGAGTCAAAAAGTCAGCAAGTTATTTAACACAAAGACTGAGCATTGCTATCCAGAGGGGCAATGGGAACACTGCCATACGTGTCGCCGCTGGACGAAGCCTTTTATATTGGCTCTTAACCCTTGTGTCTCCCTTTTTTTTCTTTTTCAATTTGTTAAAATATATTAAAATTATAGTAAATAGTTAGAAGTTAGATTTTCCTTAGAATCTATTCGGATCTCAGTTATTTGCTGGAATACAACTTTTTGTTGCATATACATTCCACCGAGAATGAAAAAGAACACGAGAATACATGTACAAAAGCTGAGAACTATGAAATCATGTCCGCGGGTATCTTGTCTGTTTATTGTGAATGGGCTTTTTAAGGTGGCCCAACCCGGCGGGCCCAACTCATTCGCAGGCACGGTACAAAACCGTGCTGCTGCGCTCTGGGACCTTCTCTGTTTCAAAGAATAAGACAGGCTCCGTGATGAGGAAGATGCAACATGTCCACAAAAAAGACAATGTGCATAGTGTATGATTTGGTAAGATTTACGAAAATTTTAATTTCAAGACGACTTATAGCTAAAAGTAAACCACGACCGCTGTAGTCAAAAATCTAACAAAAACCAAATAGATCATAAATCTTGATTAAAGCTATGCTGATGACTAATCTTTTTACGATGTTCTTACTTTATCATTGCGTAATCCACCTCCAAAGTTATTGTATAAAACGCGCGAAAAATTCGAACTTTTGGACCTTATAACTTAGAAACCAAACACAATTTTACAATGCCAATGGTCATCAGACATCTAGTTCGATCAAATAAAGTTATTTTGAGCAAAATTTTGGATCTCTGACAAGAAATATGGGCGTGATCTTCTTTCCCCTTTTGTATGGGGAGATGAGCGGGTTGGGCCACCTTAAGACGCAGACTTCTTTCCCTAACCACGGGCCCTAGCCTTTAAGGTGGGTCCAGGGTAAGGACCAGAAAATTACGCTCCCCATACAAAGGTATTGTAATAAGCAAATTAGAACAGTGTTTTTTAAATTATTAGTAACTAGCGGCCCGCTCCGGCTTCGCACGGGTATAAAATATATAGGATATGTCACTCACTTAAAAAAATATTAAAATCGATCCAGTAGTTTTGATTTATTCAATACTGCCCGTGACCCGCACGCGTTAAATTTGGAGTAAAACAATTCCCCTTTCCCTATACCATGAAGATTATATCCATCAGAAGATACATATCCCGCGCCGCCCCGGCCGGCCGGTACCGCCGCAAACGCTACGTCCCGCAATTTTTAAATCTGTAATATCTTCGAAAATATTCATTTAAATCATATGCTGTACAGGGCCATATAGATCTATATTAAATCAACAATGTATTTAAGGTATTTAATTGGATAAGGATTAATGCTGTATTGGTTAAAATCGCTTCGAAAATTAGCCATTATTTGTCGTAAAAAGTAAATGACAAAAAAATGTTAATGTGGCATATACATAAGAGATAGACGTATACCATCGCGGAGTTTTTCGAAGACCTTTTCAATGTGTAAAATACTTAGTACATTATTTTGATAAATTTCGTAGGGTTCAGCCTGCATTTGCAATGTAAGCGGAAAAAATTTAATTATTTACGACATCACATTAGAAACCTCAAAAATAACAGTATTTCTCTACTATTTAATGGATGTTATTATATACATAGAAACCATCCTCTTCAATCACTCTATCTATTAAAAAAACCGCATCAAAATCCGTTGCGTAGTTTTAAAGATTTAAGCATACATAGGGATATAGGGACAGAGAAAGCGACTTTGTTTTATACTATGTAGTGATTTACGTTTGTATGAGGAACATAGCTTTACCCGTAAGCTCTGCGACAAGAGAAAGCTATCCAGTACCTTGCTGCCGCAGACCAGGGTCTCGACCTCCTCTGGACGGAAGAGCGCCCCGAGCGGACTCTCGTCGGTGACCATGACGAAGCCGCGACGGAACGCCCGGAACTGCGTTTCCACCGACTTGTTCAGAAGGAAGTCCGCGTACAGCTCAACAAACTCCTGCAAACAGCACAATCAGTTATAACTATCCTATTTTGGTTGATTTAAAATGTCCCATAGCAGCTCCATATTTATAGTGAGAGTATATGTTGTCTCCATGTGATATTAGTGTAAATTTAATCAGAATTAATCTCTGATATAAAATTAAAATAAGCCAGAATATTTTCAGTCTCAGTTCCATTATTTTAAAGACTTATAAAATACCTATACACTCTTTATAGATATTAGACACCATGACCATTTTGTAATTAATCTAGCGGCCATTCTTACGGCAAGCTATTTTGGCATACTTTCGTGATTTTCCAATCGCTTTACAATTCAATATCAGTCTAATCGTATATGTAGGACAGGCTAAGGGCAGAAAATGGTGTCATAACCTCCAAAATATAGTCCCACATACGTTATTTTGCGCCAGGCTGAGGGCACCACTGTCTGTTAAGAGTTACCACATGAAAAAAAATCCCCCAATGATCAGGAAAATATTTACAGCCTGCTGTGAAAAAAAAAATGAGGAAATGAAAAATACTTTTTAGGTAAATATTATTATTAAAAATATAACTAAATTTGATCTTTCATCATTTTAATAAAAAAAATGGGGGTTGCAGAAGTCGGGTTACTTACTACCGCTAGTTTTATTTTCTTGATTTATATGAAAAAAAAAATAAACCCCAACGTCAATCCCGGAGGTTATAACTCTGTCAAGCGATATTTTTTGCCATCGAATTTAGATTAGACTTTATACAGTATTTTTTTTAATTCGTGATAATCTAACAAGGAGTTTTCGAATACAACTTGCGATGGTATCAAACCACTACTACTACTACCCTACCGGGGAAAACAGCGTAAAGGTGTGTATGGCTCACCTGAATCACAAACATTTCTTCACAAACTAATAATTTCTTATACAAAAAATACCCTCAGCTTAAAATGAATAAGCAGCGGATAACTTGCATTTTTATAATGGCAGCACATCCCCGTGCCGCGAAGATGACAGTTCAAGATGGCGCAAAAAGAACTATGTGGCACTCTATATTCTAAAGTTATTTCACCTTTTTTTAACGGACACGCAAGGTCTTACGCCGTACAACCTTTTGTATAAATGTCAATATAAGTGACGCAGACTACAGCCACCCAGCACCGACCTGCTTGTTCTCCTGATTAACGAAGATGCTGTCGCCGTCATCCTTGAGCTCGTGAAACACGATGTTCCCGAACACGTCCCGGTGGCAGATCCGGAACGTCTGCACGAACACCTCCTCCATGTCCGCGCCCTCGTACTCCAGCATGCTCTTAAGACCGCTGTACAGCACCTGGGAGGCGGTGAGCATACGTCGCTATATCTTCATTTGTATTCTCTTTATGCAGTAGGACAATTCTTCATGACATAAATGACATAAATAATAAAAATATTATGAAGGCTTACACTTTACTGAAGAACCGAGCTCACCAATAATGAAAACCGGTTCAAATACATTCAGAGGTTTTTGTAGAGTACATAAATACTACTATTGCAGTTACTTCTTGAAACAGGGTGATGTTCTTTTGTTAAGATACGAGCTTCTCACATAAGAGTGCCCGGCGACGCCCATGGACCCTCGACTTTTTTTTTTACATTTATTAGATATTTTTAGAAACAACTGTGAATACTAAGCGGGCCGGCCACGTGCTTCGTTACAGCATGTTTGAAGGATCCCATGTTTTACTATGCGGGAAACACCTCGGCAGGGGGTTGCTTTTACACTTTACCCTTTTTCATTTTACATTATTTTGATTTAATATTTAAATTTAATAAAATACACAATTATAATATATAGACTTACCAATATGTCCGAATGGTTAATAGAGTTGTAAAAAGCCTGTATTTATAGACTTAAAAAACCAATAAACAGCTTTGCATAGTAAGTACTAGTAGTAAGCCGTTTATTTTGAACCATAAACATTTGTTAAATTTTTTTTTCTTACAAAGAAATTGAATTTTCAATTATTTTTTCTTTTCTTGCTCAATTTTTAGCTGGTTCCCCACTGCAGGGTATAGGCCTCCTCCATTTCCTTCCATTTATTCCTATTTGTGGCTAGGTCAATCCATTTTCTTCCTGCCACCCTTGTAATATCGTCCTCCCATCTTTTTCCTGGTCGCCCTCTTGTCCCACTTCCATCTCGCGGTTTCCACATGGTTACTCTCTTTGTCCACCTTCTGTCTTGGAGCCTCATTATGTGTCCTGCTTTGCATGGTAATTTTTTATCAACCCTCTTTCCACGAGCAAATTTTTAGCATATAGGGCCATAAATGTAATGACTGAACATAACTAACCGGATTCCAATCGGCGAGGTCTTCGAAGGAGCCCTTCTTGCCCATGAGCTTCCGGTACACAACCATGGGGAAGTTGACAGCCAGGATCACGTTGTTGTAGATGGCGAGACCCAGGACGATGCCGATCAGCGTAAACTGGGCTTCGGTCTCGTACGACATCGGATTGAACCTGAACAGACAACAATCCGGGAGTTCTTAGAGGTTACTTCACACGTTTTTAATAAGTAAGATGTTTAATTGTTGAACAACATTAACCGGCATATGCAACTCCACACAACATATTATGTCGACGCCAAGCGGGTATTTTTTATGTAGTTAAGAGTTACAATTAACTGTTAAACCTCAAATATGGTACCTAGTGATCTAAGATTAGCCAGCGCCATACGGAACCGAGCTGACTGAACATGCTGTAGTCAGGGTCACCTCCTATGTTACCGCCTAGGCCCCTCTACCACCAACTGGGATAACCATGCTGACTCCCTTCCCCACTTCCCCTTACACTAACCATACGGTGTTGGAGCCGAGCTGGTGAGTAAACATGCCGTAGTCGGGGTTGAAGATCTCCTCGACCACCAGCTGGAAGAACTCCTTGCTGACCCCACCCTCGTCCACCCCCTGCTCCCCCTCAAACTCCACCACCAGCTGCTTCTTCAGGTCCAGCGCACGCTCCATCGCCACCATCTCCAGCTGATTACCATGCACAGAAACAGTACAACACTTCAGAATTTCTTCAAACCATTTCGACCAAACATGGCACCTTATTCCTTCGGGAATTTGGTGTGTTGGGCCAATATCATTACGGTGGGTGTGATATTAGCCATTCGTGTAAGAAGGGTATTATAAACACAAGTGCAATTATTTAAAAGGATTATTATGTAATTGCAATAACAGTAGAGCCTCGATAATCCGAATTACCAAAAAACAACCTCTCTTCGGACTCGCAGGGTGTTCGGATTATTGTATGTTAAAAAAATGCAAGTATATTTTGACAGAATAAGTATATTTATTGAGGTACCTGTGGTACCTATTGTCACGTAGTGGATTTTTGGTAAGCCACTACAGTGTTCATAGCTCCTTGGCCAAGGCTAATCCAATCGCCTTGCTCCCTCCGTGGTTTTACCTAATTAAAATCTTCCTTACCCTCAGAAAAAAAGAGAAACGAAAATGATAATTTCGTAGTGCGGCGACCATTTTGGGTCGCCCACTTTACCAGCAGCCTTCGCAAAGAGCGCACCTCTACAAACCGCGGTCCACCTACCGGTAACCCAACTTCAATTTAATACCTTTTAGCGATTGCTCACAGCCCTGTTCATTTAATTAAACTCATTTCCTCCTTGGTCGCTATTGACCTGGCTTTATTTTAGCTCCTCAAGCACCCTGTAACCATTTTACATGGCCGCGCGACACAGCGCGAGCGATGTCTTTACTGCGCTCACTTTGAGACGACAGATTCATAATTTCGCATCGATAATCTAAAACTTTCGATTCCCCGTTGGTATTTCGCGTTCACTTAAACTTGCCTAACACGCTCCCTCCTACTGAACTAGATACGGTCTCACGTTTTTTTTTTCGTTCTGTTTTGGTTAGCGCTCGGTAGATCCCGCCTGTTACCCAGTATGATTCCGTTTTGTTTTAATTTAGTTCAGACGGCGCGTGTGCCGTAGGAATTTTTACGAGTTGTTTTTCTTTGCTCGCGAAACTACCCACGTTTTTTTTTCTTTCCCTCGCTCCATCTAATTGTCGCGACGCGGAGCGGTCGCGCGGGCGCGTAGTCTCACGGCCCTGATCACCCAACCTTCATTCGTTGGGGACCATTTTTTTTTTCTTGAACTTTTGATGCCCATACTGTTTCTTCTCACTTACCTTGCGCATGCACCTCGTGCGTTTCAAGACTTTCACAGCCCGATCACTCAACCTTCATTCGTTGGGGATCACTTTTTTTTTTTTTTTTTATTTTAGAGTTTATTATGCGTGCATTCTATGCGATGTTAAGAACGTATTTACGTTAAAAGTTTAGTGCGTTGCTTAGACTTTTTCGAGTTTATTTAATAACTCAACATGTCGTTACGCAAGTTAACATTTAACCTTTTGCGAAAGGAAGCGCTGGAATACGAGGTTAGGATCCGCGGTGAAGTACCTCTGGGCACCGTGGCAGCGCTAAGACGACAGGTCGCGTCCTTAGCACGGGACCAACCATCGGAAGAGATATTCTTCACGGACGAGGATCCGGGAGATGAGTTGGAGTCCATCCGCAGCCAGCTCAACCGGCTCGTACTGGCGGCAACCGACGCTAAACTCACGCCGTGCGTTAAGGCCTTACTGGACCACTTGTTCAATAGAATCACGCGCGTGGAGGCGTCGTCGGACGAACAAGTCGCGCTCAAGGACACGGTGTCCAACTTATTCGCCACCACCGAGTCCGCCTACCTCGGGAAGGACGAGGACGGTCCTACCTCACCGCCCCCTTCCCCTGCTTCGCTCGCCCCCCCAGGACCATTCGAAAGTGACGCCCCGCCGCCGCCGTCCGCCTCGAGCGTTCCTGTGTCCGTCGCCACCCTCACCTTGACCGCGCCGCCGCCGCCGCCGCCTTCGCCCGCGCCGCCCGGACTCGTCGCAACGTACGCGTGCCCCGCGGCTAGGTACAGTGACGCAGTCGCGAAGCTTAAACTCACGTACGATGGCGAGAAGGACGTGCGCGCCTTCCTGGAGCGGATCGAGGAGCTGCGTGAGTCACGCTCGATAACAACTCGCCAGTTATTTGTAGCCGCCCCCGAGTTGTTCGAAGGGCCGGCCCTTCATTGGTACCGGAGCGTACGTCATTCAGTTGCCACGTGGGAGCAGCTCAGCGAACTGTTGCTGACAGAGTTTGACGAGGTCGATTTAGATCACCGGCTGCTGGGGGTGATACGTGCCCGCACACAGGGAAGAGATGAAAGCGTAACAATTTATTTTGCAATTATTCATGGGCTTTTTAATCAATTGCGCGCGCCACTTTCCGAGAGCGCTAAGCTTGATATTTTATTACGCAATGTGCGCCCTACCTACATCGGTCCACTCTCGCTTGTAGAGATTAAATCTGTAGATCAGTTAAAATCGTACTGTCTAAAGATCGAAGCCACCCGTGTTCGCTTCCGGTCCTTTAAAGAGCCCAGCGCGGCCGGCGCCGATGCGCCCGCGGCCGAATTTGCTTATAAAGGCGGCACGCGCGCTAGCGGAGGTAGCTCGCCGCGCGCGCCCGCTTCCCGCAGAGTGAACGCGTCCGCGGTCGCTCAAAACAAACCGCGCGCCGACCTACAAGTTTATTGTCCTCGTTGCCGGACCAGCGAGCACTCGTTTTTCCGATGCCCCGCTCCCCGCGAACTCAGGTGTTTCGGTTGCCAGAAACCCGGCGTACGACAGAGCCAGTGCCCTGAGTGCACGAAAAAAAACTGATAGGTCCGCGTTATGAAGGTGTTACCCTTTCCCAGTCCTCCAAAGAATGGACGGATTGGCTTATTTATCTTAAGACCTTTTTTTGTTCCTATCATAACGCGGTTTTGTGTTCTAGTTTAGACTTAGATAATAGACCTTATGTAAATATAACTGTAGGTTTACTTTCCCTTCGGGGCCTCCTAGATTCGGGGGCCTCGGTATCGTTCGTGAACCGCGTAACCCAACGCCAACTCGTCGCGAACGGATACCTACTGCATACGGACCTCCGCGTGCGAGTGACGGTAGCCAATGGGGCCACCGCACAAGCAAACGGGTACTTCCGAGTGCCCGTGACTTACAACGGACTTACGCGTGAGCTAATTTTTCATGCCGCGCCAGACTTGAACGCCGATAATCCTCGGGATCGATTTTTGGAAATCTTTTAGGTTACTTCCCACTCAAGTGACTCTCGTGGATTGGACCGGCACACCTGCTTCATTTTGTGATAAGGTCGACTTCGACCACTTGATCGACTACGACGGACTGACCGCGACGCAACGGAACGTAGCCGACAGCGTTATCTCTCGCTTCGATACGATAACAGCGGACGCCGCTGGACTCGGTATGACGTCACTCACCGCTCACTCGATCGACACCGGAGACGCCGCGCCGGTCAAGCAGCGAACTTATCGCCTTTCCCCGCACAAATTAGAGCTCATCAACCGCGAGGTCGACAAGCTGTTAGACCTAGGCGTGATCGAGCCGACGTCGAGCGCTTGGAACTCACCCGTGCTGCTTACGGTCAAGAAAGACGGAAAGTTTAGGTTTTGTCTAGATTGTCGAGAATTAAATCGGGTGACTAAGAAAGATTCTTATCTAGTGCCCTACGTGTCAGACATACTCGACAACTTACGCGACGCGAAGTACCTGTCCTCGATTGACCTTAGTTCGGCCTTCTGGCAGATCCCCCTTGACCCAGGCTCGCGCGAAAAGACCGCTTTCAGTGTTCCCGGGCGCGGCACGTTCTGTTATAAACGTATGTGTTTCGGTTTAACTAACGCGCCGGCGACCCAGCAGCGATTAATGGACCAACTTTTCGGATCCACCTATCACAGTAAAGTATTCGTATATCTCGACGATATCGTGATAGTATCTTCAACTTTTGAAGAACATCTAGACATACTCTTAAAGGTTTTGGACGTGCTCAAGATGGCTAACTTGACCACGAATAAGGAGAAAGTAGTCTAAACTACTTAGGTTTCGTAGTGGATCGTTTCGGGTTGCGCCCCGACCCCGGTAAGACAAAAGCCATAACGGAATGGCCTACCCCCACCAACGCAACCGAAGTACGTAGGTTTCTCGCGACCGCCTCGTGGAACCGCCGGTTCATCCCTGACTTCGCTTCTCGCGCCGCGCCGCTGAATAAGTTGACGAGCACGAAGCGCGGGACGCCGCCGTTCGCGTGGTCTGGCTCCGCGGAGCATTCTTTCCGTGACCTCAAGCTAGCTCTGAGCACCGCTCCCGTCCTATCGTGCCCGGACTGGTCACAGTCTTTTCAGGTTCACACGGATGCTTCCCAGTGCGGACTAGGTGCGAAACTAACACAGGTCATCGGGGGTCACGAAAAAATAATCGCGTACGCGAGCAGAGCCCTGACACCTTGCGAGACCAACTATTCAGCGACGGAACGCGAAGCCCTAGCCGTTATCTTCGCAGTTGAACATTGGAGGTGCTATCTCGAGTACGGTCCAATGTTCACTATTTACACAGACCACTCCTCTCTAAAGTGGTTCCTTTCCTTAGACAACCCGACCGGTCGTCTCGCTCGTTGGGGCATCCGCTTATCCCCCTTTAATTTTGAGATCAAGCATCGCAAGGGTAAGGAGAATGTCATCCCGGACGCTTTGAGCCGCGCCCCCCTCCTGTCCTCAGCAGAAGCGACCACGCCCGACGTATGGTACGACCGGCTAGCGAAGTCATGCACGGATAACCCGCAGTCCGTACCTCGTTATTCCCGCGGGCCGGCGCGCCGCGACAGTCCGTTCCTGTCACGACGAACCGACCTCGGGTCACCTGGGAGTCTATAAAACGTATCGGAGGCTCGCCCTGCAACATTTCTGGCCAGGAATGTACCGTGACGTCACGGACTACGTGAGGAAGTGTGAGACGTGTCTGGCACACAAGCACGCTCAACACGCTACACTCGGCCAGATGGGGCAGGCGAAACAGTGCTCGCGACCCTTCGAGTATATATCTATAGATATAACCGGTCCCTTTCCCGCGTCGCGAAAAGGTAATGTTTACATTTTAGTCGTTACTTGCGCGTTTAGCAAGTATTGTATTTTCTTTCCGCTCAGGCGCGCTACGGCCAAAAATATCGCCGACCGGTTGGAAAACGGAGTCTTTCTTGTACACGGTGTTCCGAAAACCGTTTTGTCTGATAACGGAACGGAGTTTATCGGATCGGACCTCCGTGACCTACTCCGTCGGTACAACATACCCCAACAGTTTTACACACCGAAGTACACGCCCGAAATAAATATCGTTGAGCGGTACAATCGCACGCTCGTTACTATGTTAGGTACTTTCATCAAAGACGACCATCGCGTTTGGGACACCCTGTTGCCCAAGCTCCAGTTTGCAGTGAATACGGCGGTGAACGAGAGCACTGGGTTCACGCCCGCCTTCCTGACCTACGGCCGCGAGCTGGTGTCGGACGGTGGCAGTTACGGTCGCCTGCGCGATGAGTCGATTCACGATCATTTACTAACGCCTACAGAGAGTCGTGTGGAGGACCTCTCCGAGCTCAACGATATATTTAAGAGGGTGCGGCAAGCCCTCGACCGTGCACACTTGACCAACAAGGCTCGCTACAACCTACGCCGCCGCCCCGAATCTTTCCAGGTCGGTCAGCAGGTTTGGAGGAAGTCCTTCATCCGTAGTGACGCTGGTAGGTATTTCTCCTACAAGCTAGCGCCTCGCTATGTCAAGTGCACGATTTTGAAACGGAAGACCCCCACGGTGTACGAACTCGCGGACGAAAAAGGCAAGTCTATAGGTGACTGGAGCGTCAAAGATTTTAAGCTTACATTAGTTTAACGTATTTCCGACCCGATCTCCCAACGCGCTCTGCATTTCATTTTTTTTTTTGGAATAAAGTGTTCTCATTTTATTATATGGTCGACCGTTCTGGCGAGTGCCAAACGCCCTTTTGCCCCGCGAACCTGAAGCGGAGGGGACACCAGTTTTTTTTAAACCCTTATCTTATGTAATGTTTTCCTTCACCACAAGTCAAAACGTAGTTTGTATTCTGGCCTTGAGTTTAGAAGGCCCCGCGGATGTTTCATTTTTTTTCTTCAGTTTCTCTTCCTGCCGCCGGGACTAATACGTTCCACTTGGGAATGTCCCCGGCCGCATTTGTTTTTGACGGGCCCCACACCTTTATTGGCTCCCGCCCTTGCCCTCTGCTCGCGGACCTAATCGGACACTCGGCAAACATTCGCGGCGCGCTTCTAACTCGTTTTCTATCCTATGGTAAATTTAAAATGTATTGAATGCGAATCCGAGCAAGTCGGCGCGTAATAAGTATTGATATTACTCGGCCGTTCGGACGCGCGACGCGATCACGGCGGCGCGCACGCTGGCGAACGCCACCGAAATCGATTCGTCTCGTTCCGTTCGCGTCACAGCGGGAACTGCAACAGTTCATTTCAGTTTTAATTCATTCACGAACGAAACTTTTCACCGGTTCTCGTATTGTAAAATATTTCAGTTGAGTAATTTTACTCGGCGCATTATGCCCACTTTTAGTTCCGTTTTTTTTCTTGTTTTGTGATTGTACTAGTGTAGGCGGTTAGGTTTCGGTTGAAGCGACGGCGCGCGCGCCGTGGCCGCGTGGGTGCCCGTGCGCTGAGCGCTTTTTAGGATCTAGGCACCTAGGTCATCTAGGTATTAAGGCGTGTTCACACTGTGCCAAAATAAATTTATTTTTTTTCAAAATAATGTTTTGTTGTTTTGCCTCCAAGGCTACGATCATGCCCCTCCATTTATGGTAGCTCATCGCTGCGCTGGGCCTGACCCTTCTTCATCTACTTCATGGATTGTGGATTCCTTTAATGTTTTTTTACTTTATTTTTTTTTTTTTTTTCGCAATAAGGCTTCCGCTGCGCTGGGCCTGACCCTCCTTCATCCACTTCATGGATTGTGGATTCCTTTAATGTTTTTTTACTTTATTTTTTTTATTTTTTTTTCGCAATAAGGCTTCCGCTGCACTGGGCCTCACCCTCCTTCATCCAATTCATGGGCTGTGAATCCTTTCAAAGTATTCTTTTTATTTTTTTTTATTTTTTTTCTCGCAACATAGGCAGTTTGAACACGCGTCCTGTTTTTCTAACGGTATCATGCCAGACCGGCAGACCTAGACTGTGCCTCCAATACCACTACCTAGGCCCAAGTAGTAGTAAGTAGGTCGTTAAGTCCTTAAAGTTAAGCTTTTGATTTTTTTTTTATTTTTCTTTATGGAGAGTTACCTATGTCCCTCTCTCACCTCGTTATTGGGCTATTTAATCCCTATACCGGTTCCCTTCGTAAAGCGGACCGTGTTTGGTTTTGTTGATTTATTTAGTTTGTTGTTTTGATAATGTTAGTACTTAGTTGCCGGGTACCTACTGGACTGTAGTGTTGTTTTGTTTTTTTTTACTTGTAGGTTCCCCGACGTCACCTCGCCAGCCATGCTGCTGGGTGCCGTCAGTGGTTAATTTATTTGATTTGTGTTAGTTTTAGTGACGTCGTCTGGAGCGGCCCGCTCCCGCACCGGTCGTCCGGCCCGCGCCTTCGAGGGTCTGGACGGCCACTGCAAGGTGATGTCTGATCTTCCGCTGTAGGACGACCAGACTTGGAATGTTAGAGGCGAGCGAAAGATAATGCATGTTAGGGCGCGAGAGCAGGTCTTGTAAATAATGTGTTGTCCCGTAGTTTAGGCATGTGCGTAGCACCAAGCGGTTAGTTCTAGGTTAAGGGTGTCCTGAACTCCTCAAGCTCAGGACATGATCGCTAGCCGCTCATTGGGTGCCTTAAAGGAGCGGTAACGACACTGTATGGTCCAACTCCTACTGCTAACTAAAGAAGCCAGCTTACTTGTTGTATGAGCCATGTTTAAGTGCTATACTTCGTCGTTTTACCTCACAGGAGCGGTAAGGACGATTTAGTCTAACTCCTAATGAAAAAAATCTAAGCCTGTATGAGCCATGTTTAAGTGCTATACTTCGTCGTTTTACCTCACAGGAGCGGTAAGGACGATTTAGTCTAACTCCTAATGAAAAAAATCTAAGCCTGTATGAGCCATTTTTTTTGTGCTGTACTTTTCTTTTGTACCTTACAGGAGCGGCACCGTATTCTGTTAGAAGAATACGGGAACTCCTACAATAAATAAACAAGCCAACACGTCTTTTTAATTTAAGTTTTAGAGCCTAATTTGTGTTCCTTTTGCGTGGAGGAGTATCTGTTTTGTTTTTTTTTGGCCTGTCCTTTTTTTTTACTGCATTTATTCCAGTAGGTAGCCCGTAGTTTAAGACTGTTGTTTTTTTATTTGTGTCCCACCCGACCTTGTTCACTTACCCATTTCAGTCAGGCTTCACCTGTGCCTGATTAGCCTTGGCTTACTCTCGAGGACTCGGTCTGTCGAGGGCGACAGGTCGGACGGCTCGTCGTCCTCTTTCCTCGAGAGGGGGGGTTGTGTCACGTAGTGGATTTTTGGTAAGCCACTACAGTGTTCATAGCTCCTTGGCCAAGGCTAATCCAATCGCCTTGCTCCCTCCGTGGTTTTACCTAATTAAAATCTTCCTTACCCTCAGAAAAAAAGAGAAACGAAAATGATAATTTCGTAGTGCGGCGACCATTTTGGGTCGCCCACTTTACCAGCAGCCTTCGCAAAGAGCGCACCTCTACAAACCGCGGTCCACCTACCGGTAACCCAACTTCAATTTAATACCTTTTAGCGATTGCTCACAGCCCTGTTCATTTAATTAAACTCATTTCCTCCTTGGTCGCTATTGACCTGGCTTTATTTTAGCTCCTCAAGCACCCTGTAACCATTTTACTGCGCCCACGCCTCATTTTATCGTGAGCGCCCGTCTAAGTGTTTCGAAATTGACTTCAGCGGTTCCTGCGGGGCTCACCAAGTGGGCCCCAGTTATGTCTTCCGTTCACCCGAGACACGACTCGCCGATGGGCCGCCGTCGCCGGCAGCGACGTGGCGAGGTAGCCGAGCACGCTGACCGGCCATCCGCGCAGCCGCGCCGATGCGCCCCGCGCCGAGCAGCGCTGAGCCGCGCCGCCACGCCGTCGGCCGGCGTTGACGACGCGGCCGACACGCCGGCGCCGCTGCTCTGAGCCGACGCCCCGCGCGCCGCACCGCACGCGCGTGCACCCACCATGCTGCGCACCGACGTGGTCCACCACTGAGTGAACCAACCACCAAGTTTTTCTACCTTTAACGGAGGCCTCAACGACAGACTTTCTAACTGCAAACCATTTATGTACCGCTTGAGCAATTTTGTTTAATTTTCTTTGTAATAAACGCCCACCTTTATTTTCACTAATTGGTCGTATTCTTTTCCCTGTCCCTGGTAGTACTTGGCTCGGCTACCCCCTAAGGGTACACTTATTCTACATTTAATTTGGAGTGGTGGCGCGTGATGACGCGGACGGAGCCGCCGCAAAAGCGAGGGTCCCGGTCGAACGTCACACTATATACAATACAATATATATATACAATAAATACAATACAATACAATACAATAAATATATATATACACATACTAAAACCACAAAATACTTAACTTATTCATAGTCATCAATTTTAGTTTGGCGGTTTTATTTGTTCAAAATTTTCTTGATGTTTAAAGCAGAAGTATTGTCAACAAAAGACTCGTCATTCCCAGACTCGTCAGTCTCTTGCGAAATTTGGGCTATGATCTCATCATCAGTTATAGGTTCTGTGCAATTCTCCTCTTCGCTGATAGTCAAAAAGGGACAGTCGGCAGTTCGGATTACAGCGGCGTTCGGATTTGCTGGAGTACGGATGATCAAGGCTCTACTGTATTTCTATTCAATTAAACAATAATTTATGTTTGAGAATAATTAAGCAATCATTTAGTATTATAAGTTTATAATGTTTCACATCACATTTAAAAATTATATCAAACAACCAGAACAACAGAATGGTGCGGGTCGCCACAGCTGGTAAAAAAAATGTCGAAAGCTCACCTCGACGAGGGCGTCCTCGATGATGTGCGTGCGGCGCACCTTGAGCCGCAGGAAGGGCGCGGGCGCAGAGGCGCCGACCACCGCGTGCAGCAGCGACGTGCGCCGCTCCGTGAACATGCGGATGCGGTTGTCGTAGTACAGCCCGAGCGACTTGGTCGCCGCCGTCAGGATGAACGGGTAGTTTAGGAACGCAAACGTCTTGCCTGCAATTTGTGTAGATTACATTAGAATGCTTTCGTACGCAATTCCAATCCAGTCGAAATGACAATGAAAATTACAATTTTCTCGAACGAAAAGTAAATAATAGTGCACATTTTTCTTTGGGAATGGGGTGTAATGGGCAATGAGCATGTGTGAATCAGTTATCCGTGTATAGTCATGTAAACAAAACTTGCAACCTTGAAAGGAGAATGTGCAGTACTTAGTAGAACACATATATAAATATGGCTAGATGAAAGTCAAGATCGTACTGAATAACAAATTACTGTTAACAGTAAACTGCCCTGAGGTCCTAAAGAAAGTGTAACCAATCTGAATTACGCGACAGCTGAGTTGAGTTCAGCGACTAGAATTTAGTTTTTCTGGCTGTCACAACATTCAATTATCTTTCACGACCTAAGACAGGCGGCGAAAGAAGCGAGTTGTTTTGTTGGCAAAAAAGGACACATTTTTGCACGGCTAGTAGTTTTCGGATAGTCTACGTGTCCTTGAGGATTGTTTCGTGAGTGTTTTAGTGGCCGTAAAGATACCACCACAAGGTCCACACCTTCGCTACGTGAGGTCTCGTGAGCTCCTTTTCCTCTCCCAATCCATATGTTCACGAGCTTCAACTACATCACAACAACTTCGACGGTGTGAGTGCGCCTCCTAAATAGGCTGTACGAAACGGCCTCCATATTTCCATAGAGAAATAATTAAGTCCAGTCATAAACTATGTACAGTCGTGACTCTTTCTTGTCATCTGATCAAAGTTCTCTGCATGGTGCTGCTACATTCCTGCATACTTAAAGACAAATTGTCCCTGAAATGTTTTTAGGGAGTCACTCAGTACTCAAAACAGATGAACAAGGTTGCATACCACTGTGAATTTCAGTCTTGTAGAAGGCAAAGTCCTTATCCATCTCGACAATCTCGCTGAGCACCTCGTTGTAGAACTCGTCGAAGGGCAGGAGCGGCCGCCGCGCATCCAGCACGCTCACCTCCAACTCCACGCCTGCGGGCAAATGCCAACAAGACACTCTTAAACTGGATATTTCAATGGACACTCTGTATAGAGGTAGGATGTAGAATGGTTAAATTAGAAGGTAACGGTTGAACCATTTGGGATAACAAGTTCCGATTAAAAAAAAAAGCGAAATTCATCGACATTTTACACCATAGACAATGTATAAATGTTGAATAAGCACCCGTAAACAAGCATTATCGGTTTATCAGACATCATGTAGATATTGTTTGCCATTTATACATATTATATGTATCATATACATATCATTTATACACAACAAAAAAACAGGTTTTTACGCGCTTCCCACTACAGTTGCATAATATCAATATGCTTTTGTTCGAATATCTTAAAAAAATGTGTACAGTCTTATTCAGAAAGAACCTGTCAAAACTTAGTATGAGATTAGCTCGGGCCTAATCATACAAAAACCGGTTTACTCCGATGTAATATGTTAGTCCGCCCTCTCTGAATACTTCTGATAGAGATTAAAAATAAAATTTGACCTAAAATAACACACTTTAAATACACTTTTTTCCAGGCAAAAAAAGTTACCTACCGATTCTTTGTCGACCAAATTTCATATCATTTCCTCATTAATTAAAAGTAAACTGCAGATCATTATTTCGAAGCTACATTGCGATATTTTTTTCAGTAAAATAAATTTCCATGTATTTCGTATTAAACCACTTTGATCACATCCGTCGGTTCACTCTGTGTGTCTCTACTTCCGAGTCTATGGGTTACCTAGTGGGTCGTCCGGTTGGGCCCGCTTCGAGTGCTTGATGGAGCTCATGGGGTAGAGGTGGTCGAGCGCGTCGCCGAGCGGGTCCAGCTCGCTGGTGATCACCACCGGCTCCTCCCGCAGGCTGTTCGGCTCCATCACTCCGGCCAGCATGTTCGCGTAGTAGAGAATCTGAAATTGAGTCGTCGACTATTATTAAGATGCTGCCATATGAGAAAACCGGTTAAGTGCGAGTCGGACTCGTACACAAAGGGTTCCGTACCATAGTACAAAATTTAAAAAAAAACAAGTTTTTTTATATATATTTTTTTATTTTACCTATTTGTTGTTATAGCGGCAAAATATATACACATTATGTGAAAATTTCAGCTGCCTAGCTATTACGGTTCATGAGATACAGCCCTGTGACAGACAGACAGTGGAGGCTTAGTAATAGGGTTCCGTTGGCACCCTTTGGGTACGGAACTGTATAAAAAAGAGAAAAAACTGTATTTCAAGTAATTGTGATAATCCCTTATTAGGTGCTAAAATGTTTAATGGTACATTTGATAAACCATAGCAACTGTTCACTGTCCATATACCTCAAATGAAAACCATCAGATCCTATGAATCCTTTGTTGCCAGTTTTTTTATGTAAGTAGACATAAATGGCTAATACCACGCCCACCGCCATTATACTAGCAAAACGCACTGCATTCCCGCAGCAATTTCTTCCGCTGAACTGGATGGAAAACATGAAACATTTTTCAATGGAGCTTTGACCATACTTTCATCCAATGCCAACCCGGGCGGGCTTTACCTTACTACCTAGTAGGGGAAGGGAACCTCTAGTTTTACATGGGTTCCCAACCATAGAAAGAAAGTGGTGCATGACTGGGGTGAGAATTTGAAACCATAACCTCTCACATGAAAGGCAATTCCTCTAGCCTCAACGCCAAGAGCTGTACATTGAAACATATCTTATTAATATTATTGTTGAACAATTAAAAGCGATAACAGTGACAAAAACAAACAATGAATACATGAAGGTTAAACATTTGCACAGTTCAATATGCGTAAACTCAAAGGTGCTGCTAGCGGTTCTGAATGATATTCACTAAATATAATTTTGTGTATTCACTAGCGTGTTCACCTTCATGAGTTTCGTTGCCATGGTCACGGGCTCGTCATCCTGTACACAGAAGCTGCGACTGAAGGGTGTCGAGATTACGCGCAGCGTGATGAAATGCTGCAGGCTCTCCAATATGTTCCGCAAACTGTCCTTGCTGTGCAGCGCCCACATTCGTGCCAGTTTCGCTTGTCCTGCGATTCATTTTTAACTAAATTGTTGATAAATGAACATTAATAAATTACGTAAATAACGTTAAGCTGGAGAGGTTGATTCATTCACCTCCAGCTACCTGAAATCCGATAGTTAACTTTCGGTTACATTACATTTTTACATGGTGTAACCGAAAGATAACTTTGGAACGCTTGTAGCTGGAGGTGGTGAAAACAGGTAAATTTCCAAAAGGTCAAAAAGTGCATTACATAATTTAAGAATAGTCCTTAATACCGGAAGACCGAAGACGAATTGATTGTACATCCAAAATCCCTAGTTCGGTAATATTGTTACGTGGGTGGGTACAAATGATTAGAGGCAAATAAGCACTCGTCACTTTGAAACCATTGCTCATTGAACTGTTTCGTAAAAGAACTATTACACTTTTATCACTTCAGAGTCTGGGTATCGGCTGTTATCGTTTCCACGGTATCTCTCGTTTCTGATCAAAAAAATGAAAGACTGCCCCCAGCGCTCTGGCACCTTCTATGTCAGTGAAGCTTATTTTAGAAAACTCCACTGAATTAGTCGAGAAAAATCTCCTTCAATGTCTAGCTCGAATGTTCCAGAGATGTCTATTTTCAGCAGGCCAAGAATCAGACATACACAAGAGCGGCATTGTAGAACCAGTGCGCCGTGCAAACCGGTTATTGGCGCTATTTGTTGACCAAGGTACATTCGTGGGCATACACTCTTAACGCTTCAATATTTTTACTCCGTCATATGTGGTGTGCTCATAACAGTATGTATGTTTTCAGAAAGGCGGTAGGTATCTATACACAAAGATAGATTGTCTTACAATCAGTGTGAGAGAATCACCAGTTATTACAAGACAAATTAATTATTTATTTGAAAGACGAGCAGCCTAAGCTGATGTGTAGTGTTTTTAGGTGCTTGTCAAGCCCGCTGAATGTATGTATGGGCTGTATCTCATGAGCCGTAATCGGTAGACAGCAGAATTATTTACAGAGTATGTATTTATTTTGCCGCTATAACAACAAATGTGTGGTTCAGCTATTTCATCGGCTCCTCATGAACAATTTACTGGTGGCAGCTTACCCTTGATCGGCAGGTGTTCGGCGGCGTGGCACAGCGCAGAGATAGTTGGATAGATGTTGTCTCCGTGCCCCAACACCGGTGTCTCAAAGGCGATGAGGAAGCAGCTCACGACGTCGTCGACGCTCAGGCTCTTGGTGATGCGGAGGTCTATCTCCAGGTTCTCTGCGAGCGTAATCAACGCAGTCACCAGTGCAGAGCTGTAGTACTCCGAAGGGACCTGCATCAATATGAATCATCTGCTGTGGATGGATAGAATCTGATCTAATACCCTTCATGCTGCGTGCCTAAAGGAACTGCAATTGACCACAGATACATTTAATTAGATGGATGCTTTACCACCTTGTATGTTAGTTACTTTCAGTTTTACAGGGGATCTGAACAAATTTACAATAAATATGTCACTACAATCTTCACAATTCACAATTCTCTTGAGAATTAATAAAGGATAAACTAACCTTTGCTAAACAGTCTAATGCCCTTTTGCAGGAAGCCATATCCAGGGCTGGTCCGGTGATGCAGTCAACATCCTTATCGGGGTCATTTGATGAGCTTGTCGCTCTTAATTCCTTTGGCTTTTCTGAAAAAAATATATTAAAATGAATTTATAGAAAATAATTAAAGTTAAATTGAATTAGTGTATTTATTGTTATGGGAATTTTTTAGATGACAGGCTCTTTAAGAGTAGTATTTTTTTTAAATATAGCAGTTACATCTCGGTCTGACTTGCCTTTTTTCGGCTGTACGGGCGCGATCACATTTTGCGTTAAAACTGTATTTCGGGCTATTAATTGTTTGAAAGGTGAAAATCACTCATCAATTCCATCAATAAAATCGAAAACACTATTTCACTAAAAGAGCTAGATCACTTTATCACCTCAAAGCAACAGTCTCTCTTCACTATTGCGGTTTGCACGGCATCGCTTGTTTTCGCATCCAAAAATATTGATTTGTCCCCACTTTTATATCGGTGGAGCGTTTTTCTAGAAAACTCCACCGAATTCTACATAGATGCCCCCGCATGGTGAACCAATCGGGAACAATATTCTTCAAGATGGAATTTGAATGTTCCAAAGACTTTCATAAACAAATGAGTATTTTCTTTGCATCGAAACGTCAAATGTGACAAAAGTTGGTGGCATTCCCACTAATCGCAGTGCAGTGTTGGCTTCGCGAAACTAACGAGAAATTTATCAGAGTGAAATATTGCAATCGGGCTATTTTATGAAAGAAATAATAAAAAGGCCTTCATTATTACGAATATTATTACCTGAGCGAGTACAAGATACTTCAGTTGTTAATTCTGTCTTAGATTTACTTTCTTGTCTAGGTTTTCCTGAAAAACACCGTGCTAATATGGCGGGCTGCGCGAACGCCTCACCCAAAGCCCTGATTAGGGGCTGAGGAACCTTTGTTTCTATGCACTCGTTGCATAATTGACAGATACGCTCTTCTGTTAGGGGTACTCCATCTGAAAATTAATTCCATTCAAGCATTGCACACAATACAACACAACATTCAGATATAAAAAATATTTGGAACCAGTTTCAATATTGTATATTAGTAAAAGAGGACACACATGTACCAAGTAAGTACTACATTTTATATGTTACTGTCTAATATGGCGTGGACAACATTGTTTGTGGATAAAAAAATATCTGGAACTGCCAGATAGTTGTAAATATATTTTTACTGATTATATTAACGTCTGTGCAGCTTTTCTATTCATTGGTTACCATGGAAAACATTATACTCACTATTGTTGCAAGGTAGAATGCAGGCTATTTGACTAGCTTGTGGGACCAGACTGGTTTTAGGACTAGGCTCTGAGCTCCGTGATGTGTCTGCTTTACTCGCTAGGCTTTCTCTGACTGAAGAACTAACGGTGGCATGGCTGAGGAACATCAATGAACGAGGAATTAGTTGAATCTTCATTAATATATGGCTTAGGCATGGTAATTAACTTAATATGCTATTGTCGATTTTGTAAAAAAAAATATCTAGTTGTTAAAGTACCTCTAATGGAGGAAAACAAGGAAATATTAATATGGCACGGGGTTTATATATTGAATACGTCACGCAGTAGGGGGAGGGGGGGTAAAAAAAAAGTGGCTATGTTTAGCAATGGTGGAGAGGGCTTAGTGATATCACAGAAGTCACGCCTTATTCCTAATCCTTAAGTGCAGGGGAAATATGCTGAATGGGTATAATTCTTGCAATTCACGAAGTCTAGTGGCTTTACTCGTGTTAAGCATGTATGCACACTTTGACATGCAGATACTTGTTTAACACAAGTAAATCCCGCTAGACTACGTGAATTGCAAGAACTATAGATGAAGCTGATGTTGATCAAGACACAGTCCAAGCATTAAATGCATCCAGTTCCATGGAATCTTCTCCCAACATAATGGCTGAAGAAACACTCCCCTCGTGTGTCTATAAGCTTTTGTTAACATGCCGACAACATTAATTTGAAGTAATATAATCAAAAGATTATTTAGATAAAATATAATGTCACATATAAGCGTTTACTTTAAGAAATATATTTCAACTTTAACAAAGTTTTTCGTTGAAAACAGGGCGGTCTGACAGAAGGTGCCGTATTTTTCAGGGGGATTTTTCATGTCAACGGACATGTAACGAAACGTGACAAACAATAGAGAGCAATAAATAGGCAAAAAAGTGTGCCGTATTAAATGGATGAGCCCTTGTCATAGTTTTATAAATTGAAACATTTATTTATTCATATTTTCTATGCAATTCCATGTTTACAGAAGCCAATCGGTTTTTTGGGACCATAAAGTTGTCTTGTAACCACTAACTACTAATAACTGGAAAATACACGGCGGCATTAAGGGGCTATAGAGGTGACATATTGTGTCTTTTCACATATCCCGGTATATTTGGCGGTGAGTCTTGGCCGGTCCCCTCCAAGCGCCAACGGCTGTGCAGAACAAAGATGAGGTTGGATTTGATTTCTGTGCTACTGCTTACGCTTGGAGGACACCGGCCAAGATCGGCCCCTCCAAATATAATACCTGAAACCATAACAGCTCTGTCATTGAATGTTTCGAAATAGATTTAATAATTAAGTATATTATTTCCCTAATTTTTTTGACATAAGAGAAGATGTATCGATGTACCTTGTACTTGAGTCATCTGAAAGCAGTGGGCTAGAGCCTGTCCTAGGAACTTTGTTTGGAAGATTATCACAGAGTTTTGCTTCCTTGTAAAAGAGCTTTATTGCTTCCGCTGCTGCTTCATTTGGAGTCAGATTTCTCGTCTGCAACGAAAGTAAAACATACTTAAATAGATATATTTTAAAATTTACTTCATAAATTTGTACGGCAGACTGATCAAAAAAAACATGGAAATTGTGTATAATTCCTTATTTAATCCTCAATTACAATATGGTCCCTTTTAAAGTAATCACCTTCTAATATAAGGAACTATCGGCGATGCTTCTTTTGTTGAAGTTTTAACAATTTTACCACGAATTTGGCAGCCACCTAGTGATGATCAATTCACAAAATCCATGTGAGACACAAACTTCATCTGCCACGTCTCTAATAGTTATTCGGCAATCGGAAAGCACAATTTCTTTGATTTGGTGGTTGATGTTTTCAACTCGATCTGCCCATGCCAATGGTCAACTTCAATGTCTTTATTGCCCTCTTTGATATGTTCATACCAATCATATATTTTCATAGCACTCTCCATAAGCAGGCACCAATGTTTCAACCATGGCACTGCATTTAATTTAGTTCTAAAAAGCCTTAACACTTTGGCAAAAGTGCCTATCACAAGAAAACTAAATATAACGAAAAACATATATATATTAGCTATAATATGTGTACCCACCTGTGAAAAATAATGTCTCTAAATTATGTAGAATATATAAATTATATAATTTCAAATGATACATGTATGTTTTGATCATCTGACAGCATTCCACGATGAAATTGAAGTATAAAGAACAAAATAATAGTAACAAAGAAGTTCTTTGGTATAAAATGACACAATTGGTAGATAAATAGGAGGAAAAGAATTCAGCCTTGGAACACTTCAGCCTTGGAAAAAATAATTAATGATAATCTGTTACAAGTCCAAATATTACAAGTTAATCTTGTTATTTCTGTACTTCAAAATGCAGTGCAAATGTGATTGCCTTCTGTCAGAGTTTATCGAAGTCATGCAGCAGATTTATGAAAGCAAACTTTTTTATGTAACTGGACATGGATACCTAATGACAGTAGGCCAACACATGGGAACATTTTCAAGAAGAAATTCCTCAAATGATGCTGTAACATACATTGACTTGAGAGAAAAATAACCTTTTTAACGTTTCAACTGATTAGTTGTCAATGGGGTATAAAGAATGATTTTTTGGTATACTGTACTTTTCAACTGCACTTTAGGTACTCTTATTAACAAAGTTCAAAATGAACAAAACAGGTGCGGTAGCCAAAACCAGTTCAGCCACACTACAGATCATTTGAGAGTTGAGCATTTATGTTGAAATTATAGATTACGAGTTGGGGATAGGAGCAGTGCTACCTCGCCGCTGGAAGCGCAGTAGCGGTTGTCGCAGTGTGGGTTCCCGCAGCCATCCACCAACTGGTAGAAGTAACGCTCGATGAGCAGTTTGACCGCCGCCCGCTTCATGCTGTCCTCCGGGGGCTCAACGGTGGCGGCGCTGGCAGTGCATGCGCCTGAGGTCCCTCCGTCGGTGCCAGAAGACGACGGACCTTCACTGCTCATGCAAAATAAATATAAATATTACCAGGGTCTCCCACTGCTTGCGAGAAAAAAATTCCCTCGACTCGATAAAAAGTGCCATTTTCTCTATACAAATTATCTATGCTGGAATTTTTGTTTTACTATTGAACAATTTTGATGACTCAAGTGTGTCGGTTTCCTCACTTAATCCTGAATGGAATAATTTCTCAAATTTCTTTTCCTGCTTCACCACTAGACTTGGATGGTTAGTACCAAAGTGACCACCAGATAATAGCCTAACACACCACATCGGAACTAGGTGCCATGCCAGGACCTTCCCTAATATTGCTCGGTTACATTGAACTGGATAGAAAACACGGACAATTTTCATTTCCGTTTCGATCATCATTCATTCAATGTGATGGTAACAACCCGGGCGGGATTAACCCTACCACCTAGTAAGTAAGGAAGTGGACCTAAAGTTTTATGTGGAATCCGAACCACGGCCAGTATCAACGGTAAAAAATAGTTACCCATTCACAACCCAACCACGCTCAGAGGTGCTTCACCAAGCTTATCAAATCGCAAGGCGTCGCTCCACTGGGCTACCGAGGCTGACACTATTATTCAAAACTAAATTGACCTGACCGGTGCCGGAAATCTCAGATATTTTTTTTTTTTATGTGACTGGACATGGATGGCTAATACCACACGTTCTGTCATGGTATTAGCCCAACACACCACATGGGAACTAGGTGCCATGCCAGGACCTTCCTTATATTGCACGGCTACATTGAACTGGATGGAAAACACGGACAATTTTCATTGCCGCTTCGACCATCGTTCATCCAATGCGATGGTACCAACCCGGGCGGGATAAACCCTACCACCTAGTAAGTAAGGAACTTCAGCTACACAGCTTAACGTGGAATCCGAACCACGGCCAGCCTCTCTCAACGGTCGAATGGTCACCCATCCAAGACCAGACCGGACCCAGCGTTGCTTAACTTCGGAGAGTGATCGCCGAAGTGTCGCGCCATTGGGCCACTGAGGCTGACACATATAGTAAGTACTTATTCAGCAAGTTAAAGTGGTAATGGGCAAGCCATGTCTGCCGCAGGCCAAATACCGGCCAAATAGAGCAGGATGCCCAGCGCCTCGTTGGACTGACGACCTGGTAAATGCTGCTGGCAGTAGCTAGATGAAAAAGCGAAATAGCGTCCGTTGCAGAACGTAGGCCCAGCATTGGAAAACAAAGGGCCGACATTATGATGATGATGTTAATGACCCATGGTTCCCACTGACGAACAACACGAACTGTGTACGATATCGAAATGTCTTAAGCAATGTGTTACAGTATTTATGTAGTAGTTCCATGATTTACGAGATTAACTCAACGTCATAACCTCCAAATTTTAAACTGACAAGTCATCATGCCTTCTCCAGTAATCTACATCAAATTTTCCTGGGGGCAGCATCTCACGAGGTGTCTTCATTCCTCAGGTCACTGGAGTCTGCTGGGACACGGAGGGTAGCAAATCAATGATCCGTTTACCTGGAAGGCTCGTCTTGAACGTCTCTGGACGGGTTCATAGAAAACGCGCACTGCCACTACACTCAACTTGATTTATCTGGGAATTGTTATAAAATAGCTTTGGCTATCAGACAAAAGGCAAAATGCATCCAAACTGAAATAAAACAAAATATTTGTCAGCAAGACACAACAGAGCAGCAAACAACAATCAAATCCAGGATTTTCTATAATCTATGACCAAATCAATCAACTTTGACAGCTGTATTCAGAGTTTCAAATTCAAACTTGAATTCTCCGGACTAAACCGGTTTTTGTATGGTTCGTCCGGTGCTAATCTATTTCTAAGTTCTGACAGGTGCTCTCTGAATACGACTGTCATTCATTCATGAATTTCATCTCATCTCCCGAGTTCTACTCCACGAAGATCTCCTAGCGCTCCGTCAAATTTCGGCTTGATTCTAAGTTATTTCCAAGTTGCTTCAAGCATCGATATTGGCAATCATGCGATTTATTAGATCATATTAATGAATGTGCAGTAGTAAAATCGATTTTAATAAATAGAATAGGCTGATAATCTTGCCTTTCCTTGGCGATGAAAAAAATTACAGCCATGTCAGTTTTTGACACTGTATCTTGCAGGTGACAAAGTCATGAGCCCTGTCATTTTATTATTTAAAACGCCACCCGCCGTACTCAGAGAGCACCTTACCAAACTTGGTACGAGATTAGCATCGGACTAACCATACAAAAACCGGCTTAGTCCGGCGGGTTAAAGTTAGTCCGCCCACTCTGAATACAGCTGTACCTATTTATTTCTTGCTCCTTTTTGCACTAAAGTTTGTTTTATTTTTTTATGCGACCTGACATGGATGGCTAATACCACACAACTACCGTTATGATATTAGCCCGATACACCAAATTCCCGAAGGAATTAGGTGCCATGCCAGGACCTTCCTTTAAGAGCACGGCTACATTGAACTGGATGGAAAACACGGACAATTTTTCATTGCCGCTTCGACCATCATTTCACCCAATGCGATGGTACCAACCCGGGCGGGCTTAAGCCCTCCTAGTAAGGGAAGGGGACCTACAGTATTACATGGATTCCGAACCATGAAGCAGCTCGCATTCGTGACGAAATGCATATTTATCGAACTCGGAAAGAGAAAGGAGAAAGGAAATGTCGGTATTGAACCCAGGCCTCCGGTACGCTAGGCCAGTCCCCGCGCCACTAGGCTACGAGCCGCTCAATATAGCCCTTCCCGATGCGACACGGGACTAACCTAATTGCGGGCACAGAAAATCGTGCTTTTGCACTCTGGCACAGTCTCTGTTTGAAAGAAAAAGACAGTCTCCGTGATGAGCAGGATGTGTTTTATTTGATTAGATTAAGAGAACCATTAGTGGTTCGGAGCAGGGTAGCGAAGTACCAGTCTTTCATTCTGTGGCAGAATATTATATATTATATGGCACGGATCACTCTGCTTGAACACAGCTCAGAGCGGGCGGACTAACTTTAGTACGCGTATTAAGGTCGGAAGAAACCGTTTTTTGTATGGTTAGTCCGGTGCTAATCTCGTACTAAGTTTTGACAGGTTCTCTCTGAATACGACTGCAAATGTTATGTTGTGTCATTGTAAGCTAATAGAATAATTAGAAAGGGACAACTCGTGGGGTGACTCGTGGCTGTTAATTCATGAGTACGAGCGTTGTGACTCACCGGTGACACACTGGTGAGAATCTCATGAGTAGACCCCTGAGAAGCGAAAACGAGTACAGGTGAAAGTGAAACGCTTTTGCCTGACGTCAATGAACATCAAATGTTATGTCGTGTCATTGCACTCTAATATGAATAAGATAGGGACAACACTAAGGTGACTCTTGGCTGTCATTTCATGAATACGAAATCGTTGTGACTCACCGGTGAATACTCATGAAATAAAAGCCACGAGTCACCCTAGTGTTGTCGCTTTCTAATTATTATAATTAGAGTGCGATGACCGATACATACTTAGAACATTTAGGTTCTAAATGCTCTAAGCATACATAACATGAGTCGTATAGTACAAAAAGTAGCCATCTGCATATTTTGCCATTTTTACTTTTTTACACTAAAAAAAGGGCGGAAATTTTAAAATATACTGCCGATACGTTACGATGACTAAAACAGCCATTTATAATTGATGACGACAGGCGAAATTGTTTCACTTTCATTTGTGACTTACTTGTTTTCGCTCTCTGAGTAGATATGCTGATCGGCCGGCCAATAGTGGACCCGATTAAAAAAAAAGAGTTCGGAGAAATCGTTGCGCTCTTTCTGCGCCCCCTTATCACTATTCAGTTTTTTTTATAATTGGACTGATTCTATTCTATACCAATAGGACTTGAACGGCGAAGAAAAAAATATTTACTTTTTTTGCATCTTGCAACCCTCGTAAAATATTATTTGTTTTTGCTGGGTAAGCACATTTTCTAGGAATAGGTATGGGCGGGTACAACGTTAAATGATATTAAGAAAATGTAGTAGCTTTCCTCGTAAATTTGTGATGAAAGTTTTTAATAAAATCAATATTGGTTATAAGCCACGGGAAGGGCGCTCTTAAGAATAAATTTTATGAAAATACACATACACTTTTTGAGTTGAGTTTATGTCTTCATTCTTGCAAAATGCGCTCGTAACTTCAACACTATTTTGGATTGTTTGACACACAATTGAAATATGGATATCACTGTCCAAGCTTTTGCATTCACCAATCACGTCGCGCCCACGCCTTGCGTCGCATTGAAAAATCGCGTAAAGCGGGGAATTTTAACGCGAAATATGAAATTCGCGTAGTAACAAATCCGCACAAGAGAGGTCGCGTAAAGCGGGGTATTACTGTATCAACCTTTCATAGTGAAATGGATAAATCAATTAAATGATCAACAAGCAGGATGCAAATTATATAGAAAATTAAATAGACCAGAGGGTCCATTCAGGTAAGAGTGAGTTCGAGTTCGGGAGTGAGTTAACCTAAAAATACCTGGGAAATATATTATTATTTAAATAACGGAACCGTTATTTATACTTCCAACGTATTTACGGGACAGACCAGATTTAACCTAACTGTGATAATGTTCAAGAAGTGTGGAAACATTAACTATTTAAAAAAGTGAGTTGATATTTAGTGACAAATTCGAACTCACTCTTATCCTGAATGGACCCCCAGTTTTAGGCAAATGTATTTATTTATTGTGAATATCGTATAAACATGACAAACATTGTTACAAGATCACATTATCATTTCATTGCAATTCATAATTTTCTTACCTATACAACAAAGCCCATACGAAATGTAGCTAGGTAAAATACATATTAACATTGGCTGAGTTAATTAAGATGATGCTAAACAGATTTTGTGTTGCGAGCGCATTAAACAAGAACAATAGAAACGGGAATTGACGTGATACATGCGCTCCAACCGCATGCCAAATGTTTGTCTAAAGAGGCAACTTCCATACAACGAGCCCATAGTGATGTCGACTGTGCGTGCTACTCGTTATGATATAAAGCGGAAGATTGTTGCATATATTCATGCAAAAACAACACAACTATGAAAAATGTGAAGCATGACAAAGTAATCTTATATTCTGTGAAAGTTTCAATACATTATTTTCGGTATTTCTTTGCAAAACGGATAATTACGATTTTGGCTACGCTTTTAGTAATAGTGAACTATGAACATCTCGTGTCTACTCCTTTTTAACGTTCTTGGCATTTAAGTTAGTGCTACCTCCGCTAAACACGAGCACCTTAGTATTTTGTCAGTAAAAAACTTTATAATATATTGATAGATACATTCAGTCACATAATACATATGCTCTTTAATTATTCTAGAAATGATTATACTCAAAATGTTCACCATTTGAGCAAGGTTTAGGAAGCATCAGTGATTGTGTTGGAAAATGAGTTGTCGTAAAGGGTTTATGACTTAAATATGATTGAAGAAGTTAACATCATCGAATTCATAGTTTCAAAGAATATGCATAACATTTAAATAATTTCGAAGACTTGATAATGGTGATTACTGTATGGTCTAGAAGAAACATTTCTTTAATAAACCGCCGCCCCATAATTTACGCATTCATATTTGCGTACATTACAAACAATACCCCAATAGATACGAGATCAATGAGTTGAATTTGGTTCAATAGCTACCTGATAATGGAATGATGTTCGATTACATAAAAAAACAAAAGCTGCACCAATACACCACACAGTAAATCTAGTGAAGGTTCTACCACAGATTCATGTCATATTTTATCTATTCTCTCATTGTAGGTATATGTTATCGTGCCATAAACGATTTAATAATTTTATTACTTCTCGTAATTTCGATGAAAACAGAGAATATAACCCTGATGTAAATTTATAAGCCAGGATTTTTTTTAGTTTAATCCTCTATGATAGCTGTCAAGATTCGCAGCGAAAGAGTAGCTTTAGTATGTTTTGAGTTCATCAAGTAACCTTAATTAACAAACAGATGCCAGAAAAAAATCCCAAAGAATCATTTTCTAATTTCCTTCCTTTGCACTCATAAAAAAGTTGGACGCCTTTAGTTTGGCTGGATTTCACCTTTTTTTATTAACAACCTTTACTACTCACAGTATGTACAAAATACGTAATCTTGTTACAAGAAATGCCTTGACGCCATTCCTTAGACATACATATTTAAAGCTAATTACAAACACCATATTAAATAAGCTCTTGGGGTTTCTCTATACATCATTGATTTAATATCAATGACATGCATGCATTTTATTTATTAAATAATGTATTGTTACATAATTATGATTTATACATTCATGCTTGTAAGTTTATAGTATTATACATATAACAGAAATAAGGATATTATAAAAAAAAAACTACATTATGCTTTCTCAAAATGAGAAAGAAGAAACATGTAAAAACCGTTATTTGTTGGTTGCTTCACAAACCCTTGCAAGGGAGACTCGCAAGCAGATTTTCAGTAAGCACCCACCTTGTTATTTAATAAAAAATCTTGAAGAAATAATTAAATTATGTAATTGAAAACTTCTATTCACTGTCATTTAAAAGCGCACCAACTTGTATAATAGGATTTTTAAACTGTGGAATGCAATCGCTTCTGAGGTATTTCCTCAAAGTACGTACAACCTGGGGTCCTATTAGGAAATTCCTATTTTCCTATTAGAAAAAGGCCAAGAGTCATGGTTTCGCAGCTAGCGAGAATATTCGTAAGCCCATGGGCGTTGAATGTGATATGTATGTTGAATCGACCGTGAAGCAAGGACACATTAATTAAAGAAAGAAAGCTGTAGAAAGAAAGAATTTACGAATATACTGCAAGGCAAACATACCTGTCGGGGGTATCAAATTCGCCACCGGCTCTTTACACATAATTTGAAATTCACCTTCCGTAATCAACGCCTCCTACTAACACGGTGTTTAAGATTATACATAGATTGATTTAACGCTTTACCTGCGCTGTGGACACTGCACATATTGAACAAATCAAACAGATTTAACTATTAAATTGTTTCTAGCCCAATTTGAGCACAAAATACAAAAAATGTGTCACTATGAAAAGCTTTTGACTTACAGATTTGCAGCTTTCTAGGAAGATCCTATCACTAAGACTCATCAATTGAAATCTACATAGCTAAGCGCAGTTTTACCTAAATAATCAATTCGTTCATTAAAACCCATTAAATAGTATCAAAAACATACTCTATGAGATGACAGTACACATAGCCTCATTGTGCACCGACTTTAATGGATCCTTCATTACTTTTCCAACCTCTTACTAAATTAACTATATCCATATGCATAGCGTTACTTGGCTAACCCTCCGTCAAGACTGAAGCTTTATCATGCTCCAACAGCAGTGAAAGGCGGCTCCATCTAGTTTCATAGAACCACCCTCATATGGAGAAAGCTGTGATTAAAATGTCATAAGGCTTACACGAAGAGAAAAACAGGATAGACCCACAGATTCACTTTTTAGTCTTTATACATGAAGTACTTGATGTTATTGCACTAGTCATCGCCGTTCAGTCATAGATTCACTACTGAACTGACTCGGCTAAATACTAAAGGTGCTAAAACCATTCATTTACAAAAATCATAAGTATTTCTTTTTGGTTACGCTTTCAAACATGGGTTTCTCGAATATTCCACACGAGGCTACCGTTCACTACTGTTGCACCTTGATTAAATTTCTGTTTTCTATGGAGAGATTACAGGGTTATAATCTACGAACAAACATACTGTTAGAAGACTAAATGAAGCTCAGCTTTGGCACCAAGAAAAATTGAGCTAGGGTTGGCAATTTCATTGTCAATTAGCCTGGACAGCGCGTCTTTTGTTTTTTTTTTTGGTGCTTGGATTTTTTTTTATTTTGGAATGTATTAAAAGGCATTGAAAAGACGTTTTTACATTAGGATAAGCATAGTTACCAAAGTTTAGCTTGCGCATATTTGCAGATAAGGCATTATGGAATAATATATATTAATATTATAAAGGCAAAAGTAATTCTGTCTGCCTTTTCACGCATAAACCGAATACATTTTGATGAAATTCTATAAAGACATAATCTGGACCTTGGAGAAGGACATGGTAGCCTCCTTTTGCGGCGAAAATTAAAGTCGAAGGTGGTGAAATAGGGGATGAAAGTTTGCATGGTGAACTCAAATAATATCTCGAAAATAATTCAGTCTAACGACATTGACCAGAGCGGAGCCGGGTACCTCAGCTAGTCATCCATAATGTGTAAATATCTTGTGCGTTTGTGAGTTTTATTTTATTTATTTATTTGATGAACGAGCAGTCTAAGTTGATGTATTCATGTCCGAGTTGCCAGTTTCATGAATTATTTAGTTTTAAGAGCTGCCGCCATCGCGACGTTTATTCGTAGGTTACAATGGCGTTCCATCCGAAGTGTCCCACCGCGGCCGGCCGGCGGCGCTACCGCGGGATGTACTCGAGCGGGTACCAGCCGACGGTCTCCTGGCGCAGCGGCAGCGACTGCAGCGGCACGAGCACGCCGCCGAGGAACTGGTTCTCCTGCAGCGAGTCGTAGTGCCATACCGTCGCCTGCAGCGTCCGCGTGCGCACCACCTCTATGGGCATGCGGTACTCCAGCTGCGGGTAGCCAAAACGCAAACATCACATACGACTTAATAGTCGGTGGTAAATATACTTTTTCGTACTAAGCAGGTACGTCACTTATTCCAAAGAATGTGATATGTATGACACATTAATTGAAAAAAGAGCCCAGTAAAGAGAACTATTTTACGAATATACTGCGCGGCTTGACCCGAACCAGCAAAACATACCATTCGCGGGTATTATTATTATTATTATGTTATTTACATCACTAGCAGCTTAAAGCTGATGCGTGAATTTCATTTTTCCCGGAGTGCACTTGTATATTAAAAGAATAAATAAAAATGGTATTACTAATATTACTTATCATTCACATTCTATATTTGTTTTGATTTTATTTATTGGTTGTTGATTGTTTATTATTATTATTGATTATTTGTTATTTTTTTTTATTGCCTTTAAGTGTTTGTCTAGTCGGTTTTTAAATCCATTTACAGTTTCAGCACTAATTGATGGATCCTTCATTACTTTTCCCACCTCTTACTAAATTAACTATATCCATATGCATAGCGTTACTTGGCTAACCCTCCGTCAAGACTGAAGCTTTATCATGCTCCAACAGCAGTGAAAGGTAATTGCGTCTACTAATTTCGCCACCGGCTGTATACCCATAATTTTGAATTCTCTTATAGTCCCTCTTCCCGTAATAAATTCCTCCTACTAATACAGTGTTTAAGATTATACCTACATACATTTATTTAGCACTTCACCTGCGTTACGGACATTGACTGCAAAGATTGAACATTCAAACATATTAGTAGCCCGGTGGCGCGACGCCTCGCGATTCGATAAGCTGGGTGAAGCACCTCTGAGCGCGGTTGGGTTCAGCATGGGTGAACATTTTAAACCGTTCAGGCTGGCCGTGGTTCGGATTCCACGTAAAACTGTAGGTCCCCTTCCTTACTTACTAGGTGGTAGGGTCAATTCCGCCCGGGTTGGTCCTATCGCATTGAATGAACGATGGTGGAAGCGGCAATGAAAATTTTTCGCTTTTTTCGTCAAGTTCAATGTATCCAAGTAATATAAAGATGGTCCTGGCATGGGACCTAGCTCCCATTCGGTGCGTTAGGCTAATATCTCAGGGCCAGTTTGGTATTAGCCATCCAAGTCCAGTTACATAAAAAATACCATTATACTACTTCGCGTGCATATCCTCGAATATCGGCATGCTGGCATCGCTTGAACTGAATAATGTGCTGGCTGTAATGACTTAAAACATTGGAGCCCTCAAATGTGAAGAGCAACGCTCCACTCACTGTCGGTGTATTAGCGCCCAACAAAGGAATGTCGCGTACGGCAAGTGTGCATTTGGTATAGTCAACTTCCATGTAGGCTTGAGTGTGGCCATTGTAGTACACTGTTCAGAATTTTGCGTCTATGAAGGAAACGTAAGACAAAAGTCACAAAGATGATAGAACAAATTATAACTAATTGATCGGAAAATATAAATTTCAATTGGAGCGGAGAATTCAGACTCTTAGTATACATTGTTACAACATTCAGATATATGTAAAATCACAAACACATTTCATTTCACATCACAAAAGAACACAAGACAAATGTACGCAAACACTTCATTAGCAATAGAGTTGTAGAGGACTGGAACAAACTCCCTGAGCACATAATCAACGCAAATAATGTTAATCAATTTAAAAACCGTTTGGACACTCATTTAAACTACTTTTGTAAGAATAATTAAAGACCGTGTTAATAACCAAAACTGAATTTCATAGATTACAAGGAAGTGACTAAGGGAACTACCATTAGAACAAAAAAAAACGTATAAACATGAAAAGTGATAACCCATACTTGAACATTATTTAGACACATCAGCCTAGGCTGCCTGTCTAATATAAAATAAATAAATAAATAAACATTTTGCTGATATGCAATCCTTTCTCTTTTATCGCACGTCTGTCTAGATAACAAAATCAAACCATTTATCTAATGTATTCTTCCAAACAAAAACACAAACATGGATCATTTACCTTATTGCTATATGTTACCTAAATATATTGACTAAGTAGAGCACGGCAAAGAGAATGAGATTCCATACGATATCAAAAAAATATGAGCATTCTCATGACACGCGCGGTATCTCAATATGAAAAGTGCAATTGAGAGCACATTTGAAGCCTTTTTTAGCATACTATTATCTTTTTTAGGATTCCGTACCTAAAGGGTGCCAACGGAACCCTACTATTAAGCCTCCGCTGCTTCCGTCCGTCCGGTCACAGGGCTGTATTTCATGAACCGTAATAGATAGGCAACTGAAATTTTCACACAGTATGTATTTATTTTGCCGCTATGACAGCAAATAGGTAAAATAGAAAAATAATAAAAATTTATTACCTATACAAAAAATGTGTTTTTATGTGTTAAATTATAAAAATTAAAAAAACCAGAGCAAGTCACTTTTTTATATTTGGTAAATATGTAGGTATGTCAAACTTAACGATTTACTAGATAGCTCTAAAATAAGGTTTCGGGATGTTTTTGATTCATGAATAGGAAAAAATTATCAATAGACCAGGGCCCTAGTCCGACTTGTCATCTTAATTGGCGTTTAAATTAAATAGCGCGCGCAGTGGGCGTTAAGCGAACTAACATTTGCGAGTCTGAGTTTGATTTGACAGCTTACTCATTCCCGACGTAAATACGCTGAGGTTTCCGTTTAGGTCTACTCCGCATTTTCATGCAAAGCGCTAGTTCGAGTTTGATTTTGACAGCTTGAAGAATTTAAACCACAGAATAAGTAGTGAAACTTATACGGGTTTGACGTTTTTACTTAACTTTGAAGTTCCGTAAACGCCCATTCAGATGACAAATCAAACTAGGTGCTCTGGTTACTAAAGATATATTATTATTTTTTATGTGACTGGAAATGGATGGCTAATAACACGCCTTCTGTCATGGTATTAGCCCAACACACCACATGGGAACTAGGTGCCATGCCAGGACCTTCCTTATATTGCACGGCTACGTTGAACTGGATGGAAAACACGGACAATTTTCATTGCCGTTCATTCAATGCGATGGTACCAACCCGGGCGGGATTAACCCTATCACCTAGTAAGTAAGGAAGGGGACCTACAGTTTAACGTGGAATCCGAACCACGGCCAGCCTCTCTCAACGGTCGAATGGTCACCCATCTAAGACCAGACCGGACCCAGCGTTGCTTAACTTCGGAGAGCGATCGCCGAAGTGTCGCGCCACTGGGCTATTGAGGCTGACGAAATTTAGAAATAATTTAGAAAAGGGCTTAAAATTTGGTTGAATCTTACAACAGTTACATAAGTCCAACATTTTTAAAAACCAAAACTTTAGGATACAGTAATAATTTGTAAGATTTTTTTAAAATGTTAGCAATAATCTTACCATCTCCATAAATGAGGGATGCGAGTTCCTCTTAAGCACGCGCGTCTTGCGCTTGGTCTCCTTGGTGGGGTCCGGCACGAGGTACACCTTCACGTAGGGGTTGGGCGGCAGGCCCTGCGGCGTCAGCGCCAGCGACTGCGCGTGCAGTATCAGCACCGACAGCACGCTCGCCGTGTACTGCACCGAGATCTTGATCGAGCCGGAGCCGCTGCTCTCGGCCGGCTGGCTCTCGCTCACTGCCACATGACAATGTTAATTTTTTCATAAGCTCGCTTTTATGTAGGTAACATGATAGGTCACCATATTTTAATAAGTACGACAATACCGAAACTCGCTATTCATTTACGCCAGGGGGAAACCATGGTAAATGAAGTGCAAGTGAAAGTCCTACCTGATATTTTATTAGTATTTTCCTGTCAGATATCTATTTTGAAAGAATTATTTCCAGGAACTAAAGTAAAAAATGGCGGGCTTTTCTTCTGAACATGACATCAGGTTTGTATTCGAGACTTTTTTTTCAATGCATATGATTTAATTTGTTGATGGAAGTTAAGAATCCTCAATCTCTTCCATACCGTACCAAGTCACCTATGCCATTGGAAATATGTTGCCATGAAAAAAAAAACTTTGAGTGACAACCCTGACACGATACCAACCCTGATGATAGAGCGAAGAATGAATTAATTCTTCATTTGGTACAGAGAAAATATACAATTACAGGGAAAACAAACCGTAAACCCACAATACTGCACTACTTATCACTAAGAGTGATTTCTTCCAGTCCACCGTAAATATTAAAAATATCTTCTTTGGTGAGCTAACGCTGTGGTCCGAAGACACAACTATGTTTACTACGTGACGTAGTTTACCTTTATGCTTGAGCCGCTGCGGCGCGGCGTCCTGCTGGTCGCGCAGCAGCGGGTGGAAGAACGTGTAGACGAGGTCCGAGTGCGCGATCTCGTCGGCGAGCCCGAACAGCGAGGTGAGGAAGGCCTGCACGTCGTTGAAGCGCCGCTCCGCCACCTGACGCGTGTTGGAGCGGCCCACGTGCAGACCCATCGGCAGGCTACCAAATGCATGGACATTACATGGTGGCGTATTCGGCAGTTACGGTAGATGTAAGAACGCACACGGGTGAATAGGTGTGCATTAGTTCAGAAATTGTTGTCGGGAAAATAATACAAAACAACCCATTCCGCAGTAAATTCTGTCCAGCCACCTACCTCATACCTATTGTGCTTTCTTAAATTTAATTAGTTCGCTAACTCTCTTCGGAATCTCTGTTTTATCTTCAGTTTGTATGAACATTTGGGGGTGAGAAGAATATAAATCTGAGAGTAATTTGGCTTTTGGCCTACATTTAGGAGCCTACATAATGTTTTCATCAGTTGTTGAATCTAAATTAAGGTGGCCCAACCCGCTCAACTCCCCATACAATCGGGGAAAGAAGATCACGCCCATATTTCTTATCAGAGATCCCAAATTTTGCTCAAAAGAGCTTTATTTGATCGAACTAGATGTCTGATGACCGTTGGCATTGTAAAATTGTGTTTGGTTTCTACTGCTTCCTAAGAGTTCAATAACATGTACGTGGTTCTCCCATTGGACCTGGATAATCTTCATGTTTGAGCTTTCAATGAAAGACTCAAAAGTTAGTAAATGCTGAAGGTGCATACTATAAAATAAACCAATACAACACAATCGAAAAATCAATAAAACGATGATGGAATCGAAATGATCTAGAATATAATGTGGAATGCAAGTAACAACTATAAAAATGTGGGTGTGATTTATGACAGAACTCAATTCGGAAGCAAAGGTAGAAATTCTGTCAGTCAACAAATAAAACCGTGGCTTATTGATATCCGAGTTTAGCCATGGCGAAATTTCTCATCATCTTTTTGCATCTAGGTATACAATTTCCATTTGATTTTAACAAAAAGACAATAGAACATTCATTATCGCTCTACGGTTGAGCTGTGCGACTTCTTTGCTTACGCAATCACAAGATATTAATTCAGCTTAATTCACCTATCAAATAGCCAGGTAGGATATCTATACAAAACAATTAGGAATTATCATGATAATTATGTATCCGTTTAGTACACAAAATTACGTCAAGGATCCTCAGAACTGTTCGCAGCACAATGCGGCACTGATAACATGCATGATTAATTGCACAGTTCGGAGTTAGTAAATGTACGATATCTAATCATTGGTTATCTACATTTCATCGTTTGTCACTTGTGTATGAACTGGCAAGGAACGAAGGCTTCAATAAATGGGGATTATATTGTCGGATATTCATGGCAAAATAATATTCGGTGTATGGTGTGAATTTTTTACACTCTTTGCAACATAATGGCGGTTTTGAGAATTGCTGAATCGCGTGAGTACTATCAAGGCGAAGCATTTTGACCGGCTTTCCTATTGTGGGTTTAACTTAAATACCTCATCTTTTTATTAGAGGTAGACTAACAACTGCTTAAATAAATAAACATATGGACACTTATATCGATAAAACAGTAAAGACACAAATTCAACGAATGAAAAGAAACTTAGTCTATGGACATACCTATTCGAAAAGAAATAAATTAAGTTGACATTTCTGATTCACACATAAATACAGCTTGAAATATAAGGTAAGTATTGCTCTAAGTAGTGATGCAAAAGGCTTTGACAAACTTACACTTTAGTGAACATGGGCTTGTGCAGAACAGGTCAACATTGTCGTAATTAAGAAGAACGTAGAAGGTTAGTAGTTGACCAGCGTGCCAGAAGTACGAGTTTTGTTTGGAGGACGTATGCACAAGGGGAAGAAATAATATGTCACTAATCCTAATTGCGCGGGTTGGCACAAATAGTTTAATATGAGCTTATAGCTCAGGGCAGTCTATGGACCCGTTGGCTATTTTAAGGTGGGCCATCCCGCTCAACTCCCCATACAAACGGGGAAAGAAGATCACGCCCATATTTCTTGTCGGAGATCCAAATTTTTGCACAAAATAGCTTTATTTGATCGAACTAGATGTCTGAAGACCGTTGGCATTGTACAATTGTGTTTGGTTTCTAAGTTATAAAGTCTGAAAGTTCGAATTTTTCGCTTGTTTTATACAATAACTCAACGGAAAAAATATATTCATCTTAAAAAGATTAGTCATCAGACATAGCTTGTTTCATGAAAATTTATATTAAATTTAGTTTGTTAGATTTTTCACTACAGCGGTCGTGGTTTAATTTTAATTAGAAGTCGTTTTGTAATTAAAATGTTCGTAAATCTTATCAAATCAAACACGATGCGCACTGTCTGCTTTGAGAACATGTTGCATCCTCCTCATCACGGAGCCTGTCTTTTTCTTTGAAACAGAAGGTCCCAGAGCGCAATAGCACGTTTCTGTACAGTGCTAGCGAATGGGTTAGTCCCGCCGGGAAGGGACACCTTAAGCAAAAGAGTTAAATCTTGTGTGAGAGAGAAAGTAGCTTACGGTAACTACATGCACTATCCTTCATTGAGTGTTAAGCCTGACTGATTATTTAAATTTGTATGCTTCATAAAATTCATGCAATTTTATTCAGGTCTTGTTTTTGTACTATGCATGTGCCTGTTAGGCGCAGGCTAAAGTCGTGATCACATCCGTTTCCTCTCAGAATACCGACCTGATGAGGATCAGACAATCAAAGTCAACCTTACCTAATCTCATCCAGTGCTTCCAAGTCTTCTATAAATAAACGTATGCAGATAAAACTTCCGTAATTATGATGGATGAGATCTGTTTGAAATCAGTATTTCTTACTTGGTTATAACAACACATAATTCAGTGTTAAAGTGGACCTGTGAAAGGAAAGCGAGATGGAAATATGTTGAAAAAACAAGCACCCAAAAATGCCCGTGTAGTCGTTTTGAGACAGGGCAGGGTGCACCAGGGTTATTTCTATGGACATCAGGACACTTTGAGTATCGGCGCGGGTGATGATGCTTCGCGCCGCTGCGGCGGGAACGCATAGATCGAACCCTCTCTCTTATCTATGGTTCTGCACTTTATAGATTTTATTACATCTTCACGATATGATGTCTGCAGATGCGGGCGGCGGGGGCGAGCAAGTGGCTGCGCTGGGATTGCTGTGCGGCATCGTGTGCTGTGTGCTGATGCTGAAGATCAAGGGCTTCCGAGCCAACTTCAACATTAAGGAGGCGAACGCCGGCGTGGCTGACGCACCCACCGTGGCCACCCGCGGCGTGTACCGACAGTACAGGAACGAAAGATACGGTAGTTATTATTCCCTCTTATTCAGTTAAGTAATCAATAAACATTTCCAGTTTTTCTCTCACTGGAAAGATGAAAAAACGAAATATCAGAGCTTTGTAATACATAATAGCAGTCATAAATTAACTTACACACATCCATTTGTTAAGAGCTATCTCATAACTTTTAAAATTACCACTGCTAAAAGTAATGGCAAGAAAAACGATAGAGGGTAATAAATACTGTCACTTGCCCTTACAGCAAATGGATCACCATCAGTCAGCACCTATAAGCCAATCGATCCAGCGATGGTTGTTCTACCAGCAGAACAGATGGGTGCAGCCCCACTACCAAACGCTGCTGGGTCAAGTTCAGGTCGCGGGGATACGGCGCCCCCGCTCCCCAAAACCGCGCCTCCCCCTCCTCCTGTCGCGCCTCCCCCTCCCCCAATCGCCCCGCTGCTCGCCCCCCGGCCAGCCGCCACCGTCAATGACACAGTTTCTTATGACCCAAAGGGAAGACCCGTCGACAGAGTCAAATCGACAGATCTGAAGATCACCGGTAAGGAAGCCGACACTAAACTTTCTAAGAAAGAACAGAAGGAGAGAGATAAAGCCGAAAAGGAGAGGATAAAAGAGCAGAAGAAGAAGGACAAAATATTAATCGCAGAAATACTGAAAGACGATATGGAAAGGACGATTAGAGAGGCAAATTTGATAAAGAAACGAAAACAGGACGAAGCCAAGGAATCTAAAAGTAAAGATAAAAATAGTAAAAACAAGCCTGCGCCAAAAGTGCAAGCCAAGGAGCAGAGTAAGCCGTCTCAGAGGGCCGAAAATCCGCTGGCGCAAGGAAATCCCTCTACATCTACAGATACTTTAAGAAGTGGTATTAGCACCAGCAGCGGTCCTCCGCCATACAGCACTACCGACAGACACAAGGCGCCTCCCGAAGTGACCTTGAGTGAGAGTGACAGTTCCGGGAACACAAGCTTCGGCAAGCCTGTGGAGAGCACGGGGGGCACGTGGGACATGGTGTCCCAACACCGGCAGCAGATGCGGCGACCGGCCAACGTGCCTGCCACCTCGCTCCAGGTGGACACTCAGCTCAACATGACGGGCAGCGAAGCTAACCCGACTGGAGTCAAACTGTCGCCACCGAGGAAGTCACTCTATGTGTAGGTATTACATGTTCCAATCATTTGCTATAATGTGTAAAGATGTAATTTAGGCGACATGACATTTAATGGTATTGATATTATTACTAGTTATAGAAAACAGAGTACAGCGTTGATTACTGTACAATTATTTTTTTTAATCTTAAGAAATAAATGTTTAGGTATAGATAAATATTTTCTATGTTTTTAACTTCATATGTAACTTAGACATTATTGACTCACTTTTCAAATTAGAATATGATTATAGTAAAGATATTCTTCACATACATTTAATTTTATTTATTTTATTACATGTTATTTTTAAAAAGTAATTTTGGCATGAAGTGATATTTGATCACGGCCTCAAGGCCAACTATGTAGATGTATTATGACATAATTCAATGTATTGGTACATAAGTCCACAGAACTTTTGGACGATAAGTCTGACTACCCGATTATTTCCTGGATAGATGAATTAAGCTTGATAGAAGTATCTCAAAACACAAGTCATACATGTTGTAAGAGGCAAATAAGTGTTTGGGCAAAATTAAATAATGACGTCGTAAACGATGTTGGTGAAATTTAAGGCAATCTTTTGATCAGCCCAGTGGGTGATCTTGCGCAGTTCAGAACCATAGAAGCTCCGCTTAGGTGAATGTTTGGAAATTTGAAAGCTGCGCTCGGGTCCAAAATTAAATAAAGGCGTTGTGACCAGTTTTAACGAAATTTTCAGATAATCTTAAAATTAGGCCAGTGGGTGATCCTGTTAAGTTCGGTAGTAATGGAATTATTATTATAATATTATTATTATTATATACACTAGCAGCTGCAAGCTGATGCGTGTACTTCACTGATTGAGTGCACAATAACAAAAGTTTGTTTTTGTTATTTGCGAACAAATCACATTCAAACCAAACGTTACTTGTACCCGTGTGAATGCCGGCCGGATCGGTATTAAATATTTGGAGTTCTATCTCTAGTTATTAAGATGATATGGTAGAATAAAATTACTCAGCGAGTGCTGGCAATGCAAAAATACATATATTTCACGGAATTCCTGTAATCCCGTACTGACAATATCGACCACAGTAGATGAGTGTATAACGTTATTACATTCTTAAAGATGTGTGTTTTTCAAAAGCCTCATCATGCGGTTACAGGAACATTTATGACGTAACCAAGAATGCAAGTCTAAGAAGACCTGTGGATATGTGGACCTTTAAATGAGTGAATTACCCTCGAAAGTGACGTGGCTAAAGCATTTCAAAGAACAAAAAAAAAGTATTCAGTAGTCTTGGCCATAGTAGATCAAGGTTAACGAGTGATAAATGTTCTCCTCACCTGTGCACCTTGGCGAGCGGAAAGTGTAGGCAGATCTTCTGGTAGAGCTCCGTGAAGTGTTTGTAGCTGCGATAGAGCACAGAGGTCGTAGCCTCGGCCTGCCGGTAGATGCGGAGCGAATACACGTAGTGCTTCTCGGGATCGTAGCGTTTCTCATAGCCAAGCACCTCTACCGACAGCAGACGGCCCTCCGTCGCCATCCTGCAGAAAGAAAGAGACAGACATATTGTCGCTGTTTCGTAAAGCACGGCGAATATCGTCTGGCCCTGCCGGTAGATGCGAAGGGAGTACACGTATTGCTTTTCGAGGTCATAGCGCTTTTCATAGCCGAGCACCTCTACCGACAGCAGACGGCTCTCCGGCGCTATCCTGAAGGTAGGGAGAGACAGACATGTTGCTGCTGTGGTAAAGCATGGAAAATGTCGTCTGGCAGTGCTTCTCAAGGTCGTAGCACTTCTCTTATCCCGGGCACCTCTACGGACATCAGATGATCCTCCCATTCTGCTGTGAGGCACACATATTGAAACTGCGTTAGAGCACGAAGCGTGTCGCCTGGCACTAGCGGTAAATGTGCAGAACACACCTATTGCTTCTCTTAGCCGAGTACCTCCACGAAATAACGATTTATGAAGTAAGTACCTATGGTTATTTAAGTGGACGCAACACGCCCACTGACTAACTGACAGACTGTGATTTAATGCATGATTTAATAATTCCCACAATTGTTAATTTGGGTTCCTTTGATATTTTCGGATGCTTACCACTTTAATGCTTCAGAGGTGGATTTACGCCGATGCCTTTCAATCGGTTTTAGCACCAATCATTTTTTATCGGAGGCGGACAGTCTGACTCACGTGTAAGTGCGCGGCATGAAGGAGAGCAGTTCACTGGAGGGGCTGCTCTGGTCGCCGCTGGCGCGTAGCTGAGCCAGGTTGTGCAGGAAGAAGTTGATTGGAGTGAACCTGAAGATTACACGGACAATGCAAATTAACTTAAAACTATGCGTTAGTTTTAAGTCCATTGCTTATCGACAGTGGACCTAAGACACATTTGTTAAAGAGAGCTGCATAGCTGTTTGGATCTTTATTTTGTCGAACGAAACGTGGCAATCTCTTTCTGTATTCCGTGGTTGCACAATCTCTGTCACTCTCTTATCGTATTTCTTTCCTTATGATTATTCTAAGACTTCCCATGAAATTTTCCTTTGCTTATAGTTTCATAATTATCAGACAATGTGCAAAATTTATTTTGTATCGACTACCCTACACAAAACCTCAACTTTGAATAAAAACCTTTTGTATTATATGTCTTCTATTCAAAAGTAAAAATATTGGTATTCTCGAAAATATCCATGCAATATATTATAATATCAAACCTTCTGAATGAAAGACATTTGTGAATTTTATGTTCCCAGTGTAAATTTTTAATAAGATAGTAGATGAAAAGTTTAGTATAGAAGTTTTGAGTTATGATGTGAGTGATATTGTGCAGTTCGGAGTTGAGTGGCATGATTAGAAGACTATCGAAGTACTTGTGCCCTACATACTTGCTCTTGAGCGACGAGTGTATGAGCCTGGCGAAGGCGGCGGCCGCCTCGGCCTGCGTGGCGCCCGGCAGTAGCGCACCGCGCACGTAGCTTACGGCGCCCATCGTCACGCCGGGCACGCCTGATGTTGCCATCTACACAATATCAATACTTCATTCATGTGCATTAATTCAGTGACAATCGTCAAAATCTTGAGATCCCACATTGAGGACAAGATTTCATGGTTGAGGGCGACATAACCTCTTTATAATATCAAATGCTTCTAACCATATAAAACTGATTGCTCGCTTCTTTACTAGGTTGGTCCCACCACTCGCGCTCAAACAAAGGGAAGATTATGGTATGGCAACCAGATCTTTTAAAAATATTCATTTCATTTCAATGCACTAATGGCTACTGAATTGCTATCGGCCAAAACCCAAACAATGTCATCATAACACAACATGTGATGGTAGCTACAATGCGATTCAAATAAAAATCGCGACAACTTCACTCGAATTCGCGAAGAAACCCCGGCAAAGTACTGAAGTTTGTGGAGTGAAGTGAGGGTTTTAGCAGTTTGACATTCAAAATGGCGGTGATTATATCCTATTCTTATTTGAATCGCATTGTATACATATCTAGTTCTTGTAACTTTCAAGGTCAGTTACAGACGCCATCTAAAAAACAAACAAGAACTATCAAATGCCTTACCAGTGCGAAGAGGTCGAGAATGTGGTCGTGATGCGCGCGAACAATGTTGAACGCCATGCAGCACAGCTCCACAAAGTAGTGGAAGCGCTGCGATGGACGCTCACCACCATTTATTACATACGCCATGTCCGACGTCAGCACGAACGGCGCACGGTCTCTGCCGACACCAGCGTGAGCTTATCTCATGCTTATTTTTTGAGGGTACAAGCATTCATAAGGCAACATCTCCCTTCGATTTTGTCCAGATAAATTTCAAATGGCTAGATTTTGGGAGCAAAATTCACCTTAATGCAAAGGCTAAAAGGAGCTTGATATTAAGTGGAATTTTGGCACGAAAATGGCCTTAAAAATTTGCAATTAAGTGCATTATTATCTGATCCAGTCATGAATCCAGGTCATGAAATATCCAGACCGTTGTTACCTTTTAAAGTTGCCAAACATCTGTGCATCTCCCAGAAATTTGCCAAAATCTATGTGAAACAGATGGCCGGACGTCTTCAGCATGATGTTGTCGTTGTGGCGGTCACAGATGCCAAGCAGGTACGTCGCCACACTGTACCCCGCGCACGAGGCTGCAAAATTTGATTTATTTCATCCCTGATCCATCAGACCACTTCGGAAGAAACTCCGCTCAATGGTAGGAACTTTGCTTAATGCTAGAAATCTATATTTAATTGATTAAGGCTACATTTAACTGAATATAATAAATATATCAACAATATTTATATCTAAGGATGTATTTCATTACAGTGGACGGAAAACTCGTAAAATTTCTTATAGGTTCTTCTTTACAGAGTTGATCGATTCCGCGGATCATTCACTTTTTAAAGCAACTTAGTGTAGTTTACTACCAAAAAAGTTTAAATAAATGAAATTAAATTCATAGTAATTTTGTATTATTCAATTATTATTGATATATTATGGTTTAATAACATTGGTTTTTCTGATTTATTTTGTATCGAAACATCATTTGTATAGTAATTAACATAACATGGTTAAAAAAATTTGAGTTAATATACGATACTGGAATTTGAACTATAAACAAGATGTGAAGAGGACGCACTATGAAGGCAATGGTATTATCTAACAATGTTTTTGCTCAATGGGCGTTGTCAGGCATGGAGGTCCTAGCGTATGCCATATGGCACTTCTACATCACTTTTCTACATATTATTCCCCCTACTTCTAACAAAAGATGTATTGAATTACTTATATCCTGTGTGCATCCTGTACAAATGTGACCAACCTGTGAAGTTGTCCCTCGCCCGTTCGTACTCCAGCTCGGACGGGTTGTGCTTGGCGAGCCACTCGGCTATCGGCCGGTCCTTGAACGACCCCGTCAATCCAAACTCCGTCTGGATAACCCTCAGTGTCTCGGCTTCAGAGACTATTTCAATCATGCCTGCAAGTAATACAAGACATAACCCATCAAAATTAAAGAGTTATATTAAATTTATTTTGCTTTCATGATGCAGCATCATATGCTTGCCTTTGTATTATATTTTTTACAAATGTTTCACACTTGTGCATTAGTTTTGTGGTGAGCTTCGAAACAGACCATAATAGTTCTGCTGTTGCAGATTTGTCGAGTAAACTTAGTTTACAAAGTTCGATTCTTCAATTTCGAAGTCACCTTTACGTATGCCAGTCGAGTGCTGCATTGTATCATGCCTGACGAAGAAAGTACGACTGTTATGTGTATTAAAGGGCGATCCGTTCCGTCAACAAACAATAAAATAAATAATAAGACACTCTATACATAACAACTCAATAATAATAAAGCTAATGTCATACAGGTATACAACAAATTTAAATATTATACGGATTCAATGATGTTTGAGAGGTATTTACTTAATATTTTAAAAAATAAATCTTAACAAAACTGGTATGGTCAAACACTTGTAATCTGCTGCACAAATATTACCTTTTCTGTCTTGAGTGGGTATGGCCAGGAATGAAACCATCCGCAGGTCCAGCCCTTCCTTTAGCCACAGGCTGTCCATCACCCTCATCACCTGCAGGACCAGTGCATCTTGACGAAGGTCATCCCCTACCTGCAACACCAGACAGCGATTCATGGTCTGCCAATGGTGGCCAAAGTTCAAACTAGTCTTTTTTTTTCGGCTTCTATCTGTCAATAAGGGGTCAGATAGAAACTGGGAAAGAGGTTGGCCTCGTTTAATATGTTTTCCGGGCTATACCATCACAGATGTTTAATACTTTACATCATTTAGCGGAGTTATGTAGACGCATGATACTGACAATGAATAGGAACCAACTTACCTTGAACATGGCGGGCACTACGGCATTATCAGTTCCGATGAAGTTTATCTTCAGAGGCAGTGTATTTGAATTGAAATAGGTGCATGATCTGAAAACAAACGTTTTTATTCATTGGTTTCTAAACTTACACTAAAGTATGTATACCAGAAAACAATATCTGAGGCGTTACTTTTTTGCAACAAGAGAAGATAGACACTTGGATAACAGTTGGATTTAGACGCATCATCAGCATAAGCTGCCTTTCTAAAATTTACCAATGAACAAAGAGTGGGTTATACTCACTTGACATCGACATCGTGCACCTCTTGCGAGAGGGACAGCGGCAGCGCAATCTTGTTCTCGCGCAGCAGCGCGCACAGCTGCTCCACGCCCGACACTAGCGCCCTCTGCCGCACTCCATCTTTGGCTGCCTTCACCGACTGCGCCACCTCCGACAGTCCCTGCCCGCGGTAACCATGGCGATTAATGTTGATTCGAAATTATAGAAAAACCTTTTAGATTACCCCGGTCGTTAAATATGTTTGAAAACTTACGGCTTTTCACGCGGCGGGAGGAGACATTCTCCGACGTCTCGACTTGATCGGTCAGCATGTTGTCAAGGAGGCAGCCGCTACGTCCGTACGTAGTAGACATTATCAAAGCTTATGTAGATGGGTCGGTCTTAGATAATCGAAAAAGCTAGTACATGGACAACCAAAAACTTCGAAGATTTCCTTGTCAACATTCGAAAATTGGGACACATGCGGTAGAGAAGGTATCCGAGCAAAAGATATCCAGACGTCTGTCTCTCCCTCATTTAGCCCCACATTTCAGTATCACCGCTAACTGCATTGTTGCTATGTTCACTTATTACACGATCCTGATGATGTCCGCAACATTTGAAAGAAGTAAGCTTAACACTGTGTATCAGTAAAATTTAAGAATGATGTCGAACAAAAGTGAAAATCCAAACAAACATTGAGAGCACCGTTACAGCGGAGTGTTCCTCTGCGTGCATGTGAGAAGCAGAACAGACCTTGACGAGCAGTTGTTGCTGCAGCAGGCTGCGGGCGAGGTTCTCGCCGGCGGTGGCGAGCAGCGCGCGCAGCAGCAGCTGGTAGCGGGGCGCCCAGCGCCACGCCACGCCCGCGCCACCCTCCGCGCCGTCCGCACCGCCGCCCCGCGTGCCGTCCTCCAGGCTGATGCCCAGGAACTCCTCGCTCGAGTTCTGGGATGCGTTCGGATGACGTTAACACATTGAACTAAATAATAAGAAACCCTCACCCAGTATTGGAAGCATTATAGGGCTTGTGCTTCCTAAGCATACCGCACACACACATGTATAGGTGTTTCCCCCGCCTCAGTCCATGTCTATAGGGCTGAGCTTGAAATTGGGGTGATTACCCTTTCGAGGTTATTTCCTCTTTAACCAACCGTGTTTACTGGCGAATTTTGGTGGATCTCATAGTTGGATATCATCAAACCACGGATTAGAGGATTATATTTGCAGTTGTTGCAGCATGGCGATGTTAGAGTTACTGCGAGTTAAGGCTATTCCCCAAAGTTGAGCACCATATATCCATTTGTACTTCAAAAAAACTTGTATATTCGAGCATCTTATTGTCTGTTGATAGTATTTTTGACCCCAAAAGCCTTCAACGACATAGCATCTTGGAGCCACAAAATCGGCAGTAGTTTACTATAGACAGTTACTTTAGTTTATTATAGACAGTGGCTGGAGCACACTTTTCAAGACAGAATTTATAAAAAAAATCTGATAATAATCAGGAAAGAAACCAACGAAAAATAAAATTTGCAGAATATCCAAAATGTATCCCCAAGAAGTCAAACAATACCACCGTATAATTAGAGAGGAGGAGCTACTTAGAGGCGAACTGTCCAAACAGGACTGCAAGTTACATTTAATGAAGCCAGAAATGCAAAATGAAAATGGAAAAGCATGATCATCGATCCCTGGAATCGCAAATGGTTTACCTGCGGTGTGGCGCCGGGCAGCGAGTGCACCAGTAGCCAGTAGAGGCGGTGAGCGACGGGCGGCGAGCGCAGCGCCCGCCGCAGCAGCATGCGCGCCAGCGCACTGTCGTGATAGGTCTCGTGGCGCAGCGCCTGCACGAGCTGCGGCAGCACCGCCGACATGGCGTCGTCAGACATGCCCGATATCGCGCGCGTCGCCATCTCGCGCACGCCGCTGTCCGGGAAGCTGCCCAACAAACATAATATTCAATCTTACTAAAAAACTATTCGAATTCCACCGCTTTATCTCGGAATAGTTATGCCAGGCTTTACAATGGAGCAGAGGATCAGCTTACACGACCATTATTAGTAGTATTTTTTAGGAATAACTAAGGAATTGCGATGATGTAAATGATTATTAGTAAGGCTGTCTTTGTCAATTCAAAGATACATACGATCACACCGTTTACTCGGAGGGGAAGGCCGAGATAAAGGTTCGATCACAGCATAATTCTTTAGCTTCATCTACAAACACACATATATTAATGCATGCTCCACGATTGGCGTTGCTACGTACCTGATCTTGAACTACATCTTATGTCTACTCTACTACTACTCATTATGTCTTCTTCCAGTTGACACCGATCTCTAACCCAGCGATTGCGGAACTTGTCAGGTAAACTCACTCGGCAAGTTTTCCGCCTGTTTATTTAATACCCAAATTCCGCTTCCGTACCCTGAGACTGAACATCGCTGCTCAGGAGCAAGAAATGGCATCTGTAATATAGTAATGTAATTGGATGTTTTTATTAGTCTTGACTTACGAAATATCCGCCGAGTAAACGCCTTGATTCTGACAACTTGATATTCAACTTCCTCAAAGCAGAAGTATATTAAGCGCGGCTATTGTTGCCTCTTTAGTATGAACCCCAGCAAGGGCATTTCCACGTACCAGGGCAGCAGAAGATGCATGGCGTTTAGCGCGGACGGCATCTCCCAGTGGTCCAGCAGGGACATGAGTTGGGCGCGGTGTGCGCCGTACCAGTTGGTCGCAGCTAGCAGTACCAGCGGCAGGGCGCCGGGTATCTGCACGAGGTATTGGCGCTTCTCCCAAAGAATCTGTAAAAAATCATTTAAGGAGATTTGGTAAGGGTTACCTTAAAAACTTGCAGACTAAGCACTGTTAAACTTCATTGCACATGCAGTGAAATAGAATTCAGAAAACACGGGCTGCTGTCACGGCATTTATTATATATATAATATTATTTAATATTATATATAATGTGATGGGATGGATGAAATGAAAGGAGGTGATATTAAATGTCCAAGTAGTATAAAGAAGTACTATAAACCAATATGGATGACTCACTCCCACTGGCATTCATAAGGCATTCCCGTAGGAAGTATGTGTAATTTATGAGCACTGCTACATTCAGCTGGTTGGAAAATATGGAAAATTTTTCATTGCTGCTTCGACCAACTTTTCATTCAATGCGATAGTTAAAACGCAGGTGCGCTTAACCGTACCGGAGGCGGACCTAGAATTTTATATTGATTCCGTACTATATAAGAAGCTTGCATTCTCCGAAACATCTCTGAAAGAGAAAGAAAGCGGTGCCTGAACAGGACAGTGATCGAACCCATGACCTTTAGCACGACAAGCAAGGCCGAGGGCCTCCGAGCGACAAATATTAATTTATTTATTTTATTTTAGACAGGCAGCCTAGGCTGATGTGGCTAAATCATGTTCAAGTATGGTTATAACGTTTCATGTTTGCAAGTTTTTTTTGTTCTAATGGTAGTGTCCTAATGCTTAGCCAAACGATTTCGTGAAAGGAGTAACCTCTCTGCAGTCGGGTGGCATGCGCTGGAAGGCGCCCTGCTCGATGAGATGTATGAGTTGTGACTGCGTGTGTGCGTCGAGGGATTCAAACGCGGGCAGTTGCTCCTTGTTCAGTCGCTGCGCCGTCTCCTGCTCGCTGCCCGCCGACCAGCGGACGCCGTTGTGCGCGTACAGCGGCACCTCTGCAACAAACAAAACTGTATGTTAAAACCATAGACCTAAGACGAACAAAGTGTGGGAGTGACACGTCAACTCAAGTGCAACTACCGCTAGTTAGAGAGCGATGGAACACATCTACCATATGAGACAACTTCTCAAATCGTTATACATTGGAGTCGCACTCATGGGATATGGAATGGTTTTTTTTTTTTTTGTGAAATCTATATGATTTCTGTAGTTTTCCTTAAAGAAAGCATGGTGACCTGTGAATTTATAGATTGTTCAGTGACAACCCCGACATCGGATCTCTTAAGAAGTGAGACATGTACACACCGATGTTGACGGAGGCGTGCTGGTGCGGAGGCGCGTGCGTGGGGTGCGGCGCGGGTCCAAGCCGTTTGTCCGTACACGTCGGCCATACCGGCAGGATGTAGTTACCGGACACAAGCATGCTGAAACGTACACATTTGTCTAATTTGAGAACCTTTACATCCATTATGTCGCCGTTAGGCCATTAGGCCGACAATGTTATACAAATTATGTGAAATTGTTTTCATTGCAACACTTAACACCATGTTTAGGGAAACGTCAATGATTTTTGTGAATGTTATGGAACATGGATGGCATATACCACAACCAGTGCCGTGATTTAGACCAAATTAGCCCAAAACACCACACGGGACCTAAGCCAGCAGCTCACGTAACGGTAGAACGACTCACCCATCGTACGAGAACAGCTGTATCGCCGTCCAGCCGAGCTCCTCCTGCTCCAGCTGCACGTCGCCGCCGTCCTCCCGCGCCTCCTGGGTGTCGTGCGCGGGCGCGTCGGCCGCGCGCGCCGTGCGCCCGTACAGCGTGAGCACGAGCCGAGACTCCCGCGGCAGCGTGCACACCGCCGCCTCCTCCAGGTTCAACCTGCATCCCATGCAAACATCAATACGGGTAGGCTGTACAGTCTCGTGTTACTTTACACTCGAGTAGTGACAAATACGATAACCTTCTGTCAGATTGACGTTGACCTTGGAATAAGACGGACGTAGGAATTATTTCAGTGTAATGATATGGATGAAGTTCCTCCGCTTCCTCCAGATTCAACCTGCATCCTACGCAACAATCAATATGGATGGGATGTGCGATCACGTATTTTCATGACTTTACACTGTAGTAGAGACAAATACGATAGTCGTCTGTCATATTGGACATGGACCTTGGAGTAAAACGGACTTAGGCATCATTTCAGTGAATTGATATGGATGAAGTTTCTCCGCTTCCTCCAGGTTCAACCAGTATCCCACGACAAATACGACACCCTTCTGTCATATTGACCATATGGACCATGGAGTAAGATGGACTTAAGAATTATTAAGTTGCAACTTCTTATTTTAGAAATGATATGAAAAGCATTATCGTGCATCGATTTAATTATTTATTTTATTTTAGACTGGCAGCTCACCTCAATTTCCGCGAGCGTCTGTGAGCTAAGAGCTAAGAGTGAATTTCGAAATGGTGAGACAGATTGCTATGGCAGTGTGTAAAAGCGTTGAATAAATGCACTACAAACCACGTATCGAAGACAATCCGCGGATAGAATCCGCTGTTCTCGACTCGGTAGCTCTCCGTGACGTGCGGCGCGCGCAGCGGCCGCGTGCCGTGGTAGATCTGCGCGTGGAACACGTAGTCGTCGTGCTTCCAGCAGGGCGGCAGACGGTGCACCGCCTCGATGCAGAATAGTGTGCTCTCTGACACAGTATGGCCTGGCACCGCTTCTGTTGACATGCGCTAAAATGAGCACATCGAGCATTGCTAACATAACTTTGGGGGGGTTCTGAAATTAATTAAAAGACTAACAGTATTTTGATCAATTTACTGTTCAGCAACTCATTAAAGCGAATCAATCTTTTGGAGTTCCATTGGTTCTGGAAAAAGGGCACTTTTAGAAATCCAGTCTTTAGGGTAAAAATAATCTTAGCAAATATAATGACATCTGATCTGAGCTGCTATTATTGTTTTAAAAATATTTGCAGTGTTGTGAAATGTAGCAGTGAACGTCCATTATTTCAGTATAAATATAGTTAGAAGAGCTAAGGGTAAGTTCAATGTTCAACGAGGACCCTGTTGTCTTCTTTTTCAATAAAAAAGATCATAGATTTTCCTAAATTAATGTATAATGCCTAGCTTTTCATTCATGCACGCAGTACCTATGAAGACAGACTAAAAAAAAGGGATTTTGTTGTCATTGAAGTCAGGCATAAAACGTGATTACCCTCTTGCTGACAGGAAGACACTGACGATATTCCCTTATAATATTAAGGTTACTTCCATGACTTTACGCTGAGGGATATATGCGTCTTAAGATTGCGATACAAAACTGGTTTACTATATCATCAACCATGTCAAGATGCAAAAAAAAAGTTATATAATATTTTGGATAAGGTTGCACAATAAAATTTTGCTATGCCACTTTTTTTGGCAATGTTCCTTGAAAGGGAATAACAATAAGATCATAGTCAGTCAGTTAGTCAGTCAATGTGTTTGCGTCCACTGCTGGACACATGCCTCTCCAGTCCTCCTGGCCCTCAGCGGTACGGAACCACTGCTTTCCGCCGACGCACTTGATGTCGTCGTCCCACCTGGCGGGTGGTCTTCCCACACTCCGTTTTCCTGTCCACGGCCGCCAGTGCAGGACACGGTTACTCCAACGGTTGTCGTCTCTTCGGCTGACGTGACCACTCCACCACCATTTGAGCTTAGCCACCCGGTGTCCACTATTGACTACTTCGGTACGTCGGCGGATTGCCTCGTTACGCACCATATCACGTAGCGATATTCCCAACATGGCTCGCTCCATTGCTCGCTGAGCAACTTTCAACCTTTGGAGAACGGCGACCGTCGGAGTCCACGATTCACACCCGTACGTCATAACCGGGAGGATGCACTGGTCATATCATAGCATCTATGGAAAGATCCAAAGTACTTACTGTCCGGGTCGGCGGGCTGCTGGAAGTGCGCGTCGGCGAGCCGGAAGCGCAGCGGCTGCGAGCGCGCGTACAGCTGCAGCAGCGCGCGCACGGCGTCGCGCAGCCGCGCGCACTGCTGCGCAAGCGCCTCGCGCGGCGTCGCCGACCGCAGCGACACCGCACAGTACTCGCCGCGCTCCGACACTATCTCGGGCCGAACCGCATTCGTGGCGCCCTGGGCCAAAGGGGCAAAGTACTGTTCCTCAAGTATTCAACTGTTGAAAATTATCACTATACTAGCTGAGATACCCGGCTCCGCTCGAGTCAATGTCGTTTCGGACTGATGTCGAGCTGAACCTAACATTTTATGTTATACAAGTTCCCTATACAAACTTTCATCCCGCTTTGCACCCCCTTTAAGTTTAATTTTCGCAACAAAAGGTAGCCTTATGACCTTTTCCAAGGTCCAAAATCTCTCTGTACCAAATTTCATCAAAATTTGTTCAACTGTTGTTTCAGGGTAAGATTTTTTTTATCTAACTGGTCATGGATGGCTAATACCGAACTAAAGAAAAAGATACTAGCCTAACACACCACATGGGAACTAGGTGTCATGTCAGGACCTTCCTTATATTGCTCGACTACATTTCAATTTAGACAATTTTCATTTTAATATTAGTATGGATGTGTGTAACTGATCCATCGACTCCGGAGCCAACTCCTTGAAACATACAAGGAAATACTTACATACTATACATAGAAGCCATGACACGCTAAGGGTTTCATGGGCATGCAAAGCATGTCCCCTGCGCTTCTAAGGTACGAGCCTCTAATCTACTTTGGTGCCATCATGGTTGATTATTGAACCGCAGCTACCAAAAATGCCCTAAAAACACATCTAGTAGACAACAGGGGAATTGTCAAATGGATATGAGAGTGAGCGGGCCAATATGATGAATCACAAAGTCTGGATATCCCAATTGGTAAAGCAGCAGGCATGGAGTCCAATGCATATGAGTGTAATTAACAACACAGTCGAATAGGAAGAGACGTGCAGAGGAGCGGGTGTGTTACCTGAGCGCCGCACGCCTGCACGAACGCATTGAGCGTGTAGGTGAGGTGGAGTGTCTCCAGACAGCCGGCAAGCGCGCAGATCGCCTTGACGGCCTGCACGGCGGCGTTCGGTGCGCACGCGCCCTCCGCGCCCACCACTCCCACCGCGCGCGACAGCTCGCCCTCCAGAGTCTCTGCGAATAGATAATTCGCTTTAGTAGTTAAGGTGGTTACGATGGCGGGTGATAACGGTGTGATAGTGACTACACTTACGTATGGAATAAATGCTCATCCAACAAGATGGAGAAGTTATCGAAGGATAGCACGAGCGTAACGCCCAACTCTGCCAGCTGAAGCTTATAAAGGTTATCACACTCGCAGCACGCCAGAGACGCGTCGCGGCAAATGTGCATGGCCTTTTCCAGCAGCATATACTGATGTTGTCGTGATCGCTTAGGGAGCCGTCCGGAAGAGCGTCAGTCACTCACCCAGCAAGATCGAGAAGTTATCAAATGAAAGCATGGGCCGAGCCCTACCCGGGCACGAGCTCGTCGAGCGTGAGATGCGTGTCGCGCGTGTCGTCACGCTCGCTGCGTGCCAGCGAGTCGTTGCGGCTGTGTATCAGGCACACGCGCACGTCCTTCTCTAGCAACACGTACTGCCAGATGTTTTCGGACTCGCTCAGAGAGCAGTCCGGCATGGTGTCGGTCACTCACCCAACAAGATGGATAGGTTATCGAGGGAGAGCATGGGCGCTGCGCCCTGCCCGGGCATGAGCTCGTCGAGCGTGAGATGCGTGTCGCGCGTGTCGTCACGCTCGCTGCGCGCCAGCGAGTCGTCGCGGCTGCGCATGAGGCACACGCGCACGTTCTTCTCCAGCAACACGTACTGCCAGATGTTTTCGTACTCGCTCAGAGAGCAGTCCGGCATGGTGTCGGTCACTCACCCAACAAAATGGATAGGTTATCGAAGGAGAGGACGGGCGCCGCGCCCTGCCCGGGCACGAGCTCGTCGAGCGTGAGATGCGTGTCGCGCCAGCGAGTCGTCGCGGCTGCGCATGAGACACACGCGCACGTTCTTCTCCAGCAACACGTACTGCCAGATGTTTTCGTACTCGCTCAGAGAGCATTCCGGCATGGTGTCGGTCACTCACCCAACAAGATGGATAGGTTGTCGAAGGATAGCACGGGCGCCGCGCCCTGCCCGGGCACGAGCTCGTCGAGCGTGAGATGCGTGTCGCGCGTGTCGTCACGCTCGCTGCGCGCCAGCGAGTCGTCGCGGCTACGCATGAGACACACGCGCACGTTCTTCTCCAGCAACACGTACTGCCAGATGTTTTCGTACTCGCTCAGAGAGCAGTCCGGCATGGTGTCGGTCACTCACCCAACAAGATGGATAGGTTGTCGAAGGATAGCACGGGCGCCGCGCCCTGCCCGGGCACGAGCTCGTCGAGCGTGAGATGCGTGTCGCGCGTGTCGTCACGCTCACTGCGCGCCAGCGAGTCGTCGCGGCTGCGCATGAGGCACACGCGCACGTCCTTCTCCAGACGTAAGCACTGCCGGATGTAGTCGTACTCATTCAGGGAACTGCCCGCAGTCAAGTACTCATTCACGCCCCATACCTGTAAAGGACAAGACACTCCTAGAGTCGTGTTAGGCCATAGCGTGTGTTGTGGCGTAATTCATGACCTGATCTGGGTGAAGACTGATTATTTTCAATTAAGAAAGAAAGATGGTCGAAAAGGCAATGAAAATTGTCTGTGTTTTCATTCCAGTTCAATGTAGTCATGCACAAGGTTCTGGCACCCGGTTCCCATGGGTAGGGTTATTCTTGTTTTTTATTTTTTCTTACTAGCTGCGGTACCCGGCTCCGCTCGGGCGTTCTGGATATTTCATGGATAAAATGTAACCCACCAAAAGGCTGGTCCAGGACTATGTTTAATCTACCAGATTTAATCAAAATCGTTTGAGCCGATATGTCATGATTTAATGATAAACATCGACATATTCCCATTTAGAGCTTCGTAAACATTTGGGAGCGAATTTTTAAATCATGTGCCGCCAGACCCTTACTGCACTGGCACTGCTACATATAAATTGTTACAAAACCAACAAAGGCGGGACTAACCCTATCACCTTCCTTACTTTTACAAAGTTGTATGAGGAATACGAACCACAGCCACCTTCAACATCGAAAACGGTAACCCATCCGGAATCTGACTGCGCCCAGAGTTGCTATACGTTGATAAAATACGCAAATAAATCGGGTGAGTGGTTCGAAGTTATCGCTCTACCTGATATCGTGGAACTTTCTGTAGGCCTTTTTAACACTTACAATTTTCAAGTACATAGTTTTCATTTTTCTCTTAAGGTTTGTATTACATATATAAAAATTACATACGCAATTCTTGCTCGTTGATCGCTCCTTTTATTAATGAAAAACGTATTAAAAAGTCGGTTGCGTGGCTTAGAAGAAGTAAACGAAGAAATATAGGCAGATAGTGACTACCCCCCAAGCCACCGCCTTGGGGCATTTCGGTTTGTATGACAGCTACATCTTAACGTAAGCGGAACTGAATTATAGAGCCTATCCTGTGTCCCGTGTATTTACATATACGTGTAGTAAGTTTCATCAAATTCGGATGATCGGTTTAAGAGTTATGGAGAAGCATACATACATACATACATACAGAACTGATTTCTAAAAATCATCAGTTTAGTCTTAGTATCATACATAAAGTCTACAAACGAAGTATCTTAGAAAACAAAGCAACTTACTCCATGAACACCCCTTACAGATTTATTATTAGTATAGATTACAAAATGCCCTGACCTAATCAGGTCTCAACCAGTGATCATTCCGGCTACAAAGAGAAATATTCCTACTTCACAAGTCCAGAATAAAGGTTTAATGTACTTTGAGAACCCACCAAGAGACCACGAAAAACGGGAATCGTTATAATTTCACTTCAGAATGATTATATGGGAACGGACGGTACTTCAAAAATCTGAAAACAGAACCTGGATTTTTTTGAATGACCAAAAAAAGAAAGGCACAGCCGGTTTCGGTAAGATGGCCGGACAAAATTTCAAATGAGGTTTGCGGCCTCCGCCTCCATAACGATCTGGAATACGGTCTGAATACGGAATATGGTCTGGAATGACTATTGTGAGCGGTTAACGGCAAAGTTAAAACCCAGAATGGATATGTTTCAGTGAGGAGCGGAAATGAGAATAGGAGTAGGTAAGGCTATTGAAAAGAGTTTCGAAAGCAGATGGGGTGGGTTCTCGAAATGATATGGATTCAGAACGACTCATCACTGGTCCCAACCACAATCTATGATGTTTCAATAGGACAGGAATCGCTAATATTACATCCATTAAAATTGTAATACAAACAAATCATTGTAACTTTTCATTGCATGGACAAGGTCTGAAAAAGTTATACAAATCGGTTATCGGCATGATCTTACCCTTAGCATGAACTGGGAGGTGTCGTCCTGGATTTCTTCCCCCAGACTGCAGACCACGTGCATGATCACATGTTCCACTGTCGACTCCACTACAACCAGCAAACTCAACATGTAGACAAGTGAATAAGGCGTTGGATTTCCGCGCCAGTATTCATGGATTGATTACCCCTGGCATGCATCTTTTCTTTTCCATAAATATTTTATGTTTTCTAGAAAGCGGTTTATGACCTAATAACATAACTGATTAAGATTGCATGTTTGTCTGTCTTTTACCTTGTAAAATAAACCTGTAATTTATCATAGTCAATGTATTGCCAATTGGATTTCATTTCTAGTGGAATACTGAGGCCTTAGTACAAGTTCGCATTCACAAGAATTGTCAATGAAAACGAAGAATCATCTATTTCATTCCAGTGACCAATTTTCACTAACACATGTGCAGACAAAAACGGACTCCCACATGTTATTTCCCATGACACCCAAACTCCAACCCAAAAATACATATAAAGAGATTGAAGTGGTGTGGTTTTAACATAATACTTTAGCCCAAATGCTCTTTTTCGTATTATATTTTTATGATATTTATGATATTTATTATTGATATCTACTTTAATTAACTATTTTTTATGGTTTGAAACAGTCCACATATGACCGCTACTATATGACAAATTCAATTGTGACATTTTGTACGAAAAAAATATAATCAAGAAAGGAGGACCAGTCAACAAAAGTATATTACCGTCAGACGTAAAGGTGATGGGTTCTTGGGAAGGCGAATGATGAACTAATATTTTTATGCTTGTATTCGGCGGATATTTCCCCCCAGATCTTGCAGCGATTACATGGCCCGGATTTGTTTTGCTATCGTTGTACTTAAATAGTTCTGAAAGATAAAGCAACAGCAAACGTTTTTTGTCAGTCATAGGTCAGACAAAGGAGAAATTGTTTTTTTTTTCATTTCATTTCATTTTTTTAAACTTTTGGTTAATCAAACTACACAAAGTTACGTCACAAAGATCTCACAAAGAATGATTTTCAAACATATTGGACACATTGAAGGATAACTTAATTATCTGTCAAAACATATTGCACACTTACTTCTTACATCTAGCACCATATTCAAAAACCCTTTGTGCTCCACGTCGAAATTCCTCGTCCGTGTTTGTACAATACAATCGTATAACTTATGCTAAAACAGAACATTTTATAAGATCTTTATTAGGTTCATCACAAATTTTTCAAATGAATAAGTTTACTGCAGAAAACCCCCTTATAATTCAAACATAAACATTTTCAGTGGGACTTAAAGGAGTCATTCAGAATTCTCAAAGGTCTACAAAACAGGTAGTTTCAGCTTCAATTTATTTTTTCCTCCATAACATTATATTACACACTTGGACTATTGATTTTTTTTCTTTTTCTGCTGCTTAGATAACTCTGCCGGAGAAGAACCAAACTTGCGACCAAAACTAAACCAAATCGGCGAAGAAAGAACTTCGTCATTTTATTTTCTTTAATGGAACCCGGAATGAAAATATTGTGCATTCAATGAAAAAAAAAAACATTAGTAGGATTCAGGTCTGAGCAGGGTGTTACTCTTTTATAAATGATTTGGTCTTTGAGTTAAATCAAAATCACCTCTTGGTTTTGCATCCATCATTTGCAGTAAGAAAGAAATAACCAAGAGTGATTTAATCTTTTACCCCATACCTAACTCGATCCCAAATGTATGGCCAAAATAGTTTGAAAATACTGACCTGACTGTTTTGCCAATAATATTACGTATCATAACAAATAAAAGGGGGATTAACCATGCACTCTTCTTTGCACAGCGCATAGGTCAGCCCGATGGGGGTGCAGTTTATTTTGAGATTCCTGAAGAAATCATTATTTAAGCTTTGTACTTGATACAAAATATAGTCTGATTCACGGTACTATGGGGCTTCTATGGTCCTAAATAAAAATCGGAAAAAAAACCATACATCCATGGAAGTGCACTTACAGTACTGGTATGCATGGCGACGGCTGGCACCGTCGGCAGCGACTTGGGCGGCGGCGACGGCAGCGCCGCGGCTGGGTCGCGGCGCCCGCTCGCAACGCACACCGTCTCGCGCGCGCCCGCCTCGTCGTACAGGAAGTCTAGCGGGTCGAACTCCTCGTACACGCTGCTGCCGCACTCGCTCGTGCCCATGTAATCTGTAGCGAGTGGGGAAGTTACCAAATCACAGCATTCTTCTTTCCTATCTTAAACGAAAACTTCATGTATCTCTTCATACATGCTCTTGGATTACGGGTGCCCCGAATTTGACCTTTCCTAACCTATACATCATGATAAGTTGTTTTCGGTCATCCGGGCATGCCATCTCAGTATACAATAACAATGAGTATTTTAATGGAGCATAGAAGGCATCAAACTCTTTACGCATTACGAAAGTGACATTATAGCTTTTCAAATCTCAATACGGCCCTCGCCGTATGATGCGGCAATATTTACTAGGCACAAATGCATACCTACACCCTGGAGTGAGACACGCCTGCCAACGTATCGATGTATGGGGGGGGGACAAACATCACTATATAAGATAATTATATGGGAATCAGTCAGCAAACAGATGAATAGTTCAAATTAGTGATGGATAGTGTCCTAAATCTAGAACTGAAAAATGAACCGATGAAGAATCTATTCACAGAAAGACAGAATCTCTGAGCAAAATACAGGGTAAATAGTTTAGACATCTTTCTTAGGGTGTGAAGTATTTTAATAAACGCAAGACATTTCCCATGACATTTTATGGACAATATCAGGATAAACAAAGAAACCAGTATGATTTACCCAAATATAAATACATGTTATTCTTATTTTGTTAAATTAAATAAGAAGTGCAGCTGTTTACTTGAAAAAATGATTTTTTTTATCATATGATTTTGTTTTTTTTTAGAACATTTTTTTAAGAGTTTGAACCCCCAACGAAAAATGTTTCACTGAAAGTACTAGCATATTTAAAGGGAAAAAAATGCTGTCTAAAGATAACCGAAATAAGACATGTCCACAAGCATATGTGAACTTGATAACAATATCAACCAACATATGTGGAGCCTAGATAATTATTTAACGAACGACACGAGCTTTTCCTTTTTTCATGTACGTAAGCACAATTTTTGTGCGCACGTAGGTAAGCACAGGGTTTTGGAAGTAAAATCAGTAACAACATATACATATCCAAATGCAAATAGTTGCCTGCTGTCGCGGAAATATTGGTCAACAAAGAAACGAAACAGTATTGCAACCAACCTGCATTATTTTGATCAATGACAAGTGGGTCGAATGCTTCGAGCACACTCACTCGCACGCTTCCCTGACCATTAGCTCCATTGTGCCTGAAAACAATACATAAATTACTCATATTCGTTATTTAATTTACCTATTTATCAATATTATACCTCTGTTGAACAGAAATTATTTTTGATTAGCCACTCACCCATTAAAGTCGATTAGGTTCAGAGACTTAGGCAGACTCCCAACAGAATCATTGGATTCATTAGACTGAAAACGTAAGATAAAATATAAAATGATTGCGTTTAAGAACCTTTAATTAATCCATAATGTTAAGCAAATGTCAAGACATAAAAATATGTAATGAACAGGAAAACTTGCATTACATGTGTATCTTAGTAGTTCATCATTTAATGGTGTGTAAAGCATTTGACGAAAATTCGACTTAATTTTTTATTCAGAAACACTTCTTTATTATTGGCGGGGTGGATCTTATCCAGTCCACTCCAAGCGCAAACCGCTGCGTAGAATCAAAATTGTTGTTTTGATGTTACTTGGAGGGGACCGGCGAAATTCTACCGCACCAGTTATACCAAGTGTCTATTTTGAAACATCAAACGCATCAGTCAGCTGATTAAAATTACCAAATTATCAGGCCCATATAAATATGACTTTAAATGTGGCTCGCCGTGCCTAGAATTGCAGTGATATCAGCTCATTATTTTATGATATGAAGATGGTATATGTTTTTAGTCCTTTTATTTTTTTTAAACATGTACAAGATTATAAAACTATATTGCAGATAAACATGCTTGGTAGCGAGAGAATAAAAACATTCAAATAAATCTACCGCAAACTAATTGTAACTTTAGAAAATGCACTTGCACATTACATTTCATAAGGACTTCAAATAACAAATATGTTTTAATAAAGGAAAGGTACTGGCATGGGCCTATTTCGTTCGGTAAGGTGCTGCGATGGGCACTAGATATAAAGTTAAGGCCATCCATAAACAACAATATATAAAAACAACACTTACTGTGGCACTGGCCTCGGAGAGTTTCCTTAAGAAATCCGGTCTCACAGAGTTGTTCTCATCGGATGCGACAGCAACGGCGACAGATGGTGCAGCCATCGGTGTGGTATAGTTAGGGTAAGGGGTAGACGTTGGCCTGGTCACACCAGCCGTCGCTGGGAGCGGAACGGGGACTGGAGCTCTCGGCAGGTACGAGGGAACGTTGCCTAGTTGTGGGTAAATGGAGGGGGAAGTGGCCGGCAGAGACCCCGGCCGTGTCGCCCGCAATATGAGGTTGGTCGTGGTGAAGTCGTACTGATTCTGGGGTTGGGGTTGCGGATGGGGCATCCTCGGAGGCGGATACCCCATGTAGGCAGCTGGAGACGACATTCGTGTCTGATTGTAGGGTACAGCTGCAGCATAGGGCGATGAGTTTGGCCTATTCGCAGGGTTTTGATCGGGCGTCGCCGGTCTAGGGGGACCATAATAAGGATATTGCGGCATGGGCATGGGTGACTGCATTCCATATGGCGCAAGGGCGGGATATGGTGCTGGGGGATAGCCCCCATAAGCGTATTGGTGATTGTATGGTTGCGTGTATGTGTAGCCCGGTATTTGGTTATAGAATGATGCATTTGTGGTTGGGGTGTTAGAGTTGTTTTGCGGATTGATCGACATTTCTTCTGTTTTCTGGCCCAACCTGGAAGTTTTGAAACATTTAGGTCCTTCACTTACATACTGATGTGAGCAATTTAAGATTAAATTGATATAATTTGCCATGCAAAAATATATTGTGAGGAATTATACTTACTTGTGAATTTGATCTATGTATTCCTTGAGCGATGCGTGAGCATCATTGGGCTTAGGACTGGTGAAAGAGATCAAGTCTTGGTTTTGCCTCGTGGGACTCGTGTGAGTGGACCTAGAAGAAAATTTGTAAAACTGTTTTATAATATTGCCAATTTATGTTCTGCTTTAAGCCCATAAATTCCCCTATACCTGCAGTCCGTAATAAATACCTCCCGCTAACATTGCGTTGCGGACATTGACTGCAAAGATTGAACATTCAAACATATTTCCATCTGAAATTATTGGTATAAGCAGGTGGCGAAATTGTAGAAGAATGTGTCCGTGCTTCCAGGTCGATTCTACATATATGTCACATTTGTTGAAAAAAGCGACGTACCTACTTGCTTAGCACAAAAATCGGCTAAGCGCGAGTCGGACTCGCAAACGAAGGGTTCGGTACCATTATACAAGATTTGACCCAAAGAAATCACATTTCCTGCATATAATTTTTACTATTTGTCGTTATAGCGGCAACAGAAATACACACTCTGTGAAAATTTCAGCTGTCTACCTATTATGGTTCACGCGATACAGCACTGTGACAAACAGATGGACGGACGGACAGCGGAGGCTTATTATAGAGCTCCGTTTTGCACGCTTTTGGGTATGGAACCCTTAAAAGTATATTTAACTTCTATAATATTGCACTTAAACCTTATTAATAGAGTGATAAAGGAATAATGCGCAAACCTGACAGCAGAGGGTACCGCCAGAGGCTGCTGGTCGGCGACGGAGACGGCGGCGCGCTGGGGGCGCGGGAGGCGGCGCGGCGGTGGCGGCAGCGCCGGCGGCGGCTCGCTCTCCACACCGTCACGGCGGCGGCGAAGCGTCACCCTCTCATCGTCCTCGGGCAATGGCGCCGGCGTTGCAGGGTCTGCGTGGTCGCATTTTCGAGGCTTAATATATTTAATATATTTTTTAAGATATGTGCCATATGTATGGAAGCAGATCCCACGCCTTCCATACTTCCCAAACAAACATACACAACTATGGGAGCGTTCGTAAATCACGTGACCTATTTTTGACCAGTTCTATTTCAGTTCCGGAGCTGAAATAGAATCATTGTAAGAAAAAATCTGTTACCACATCAATGAACTATGAACACGATTACAAATCAGCCTAGGCTGCCTGTCTAAAATAAAATAAATATTTCCCACTATCCCAGTCGTCTTCACATAAAAACAAAATCCAAGATTGTTACACTTTTTTTAACAACTTAACAGATTTTCCAAAACTTTCTGACACACATATTCCACTCGCTTTTGCTTGGTAAATTTGTTTTGTTATTCTTTCGTCATCCATTGGCTCTCCAATTATATTAAGAGCAAATGTAAACCATCTTTACATAGGTACCCTTTTCGATTCACCTCACTTCATATTTTATTTATTGACAATGCCCTCCGACCAAGCTATCCTGGGACGTACCAAGTAGACTCACTCAGCAAGCGTTCCTCAGAGAACTCCGTACACATACGAAAATGTAAGAAATATATGTCATTATATAACTTACTAGAACGCACCTAGCATGGCGATTTAAAACCAGTTGTATGCTTACATAAATAATGCTTGAATGTAACAAGGGTAAAGTGTAACAAAATTTCTGACTCACATGAACAGGTTGAAGGAATCGTTTGAGAGCTAATCCAAAATGAATTTTCTTGACACATGCATTATTCTTTTATGTGCTTATCTTATCAATATTGATATGTTGGGCCTTAGATGATAAGTCCCTTTTAACAAGATTGTAGTATTTAATGCTACACACTTCAGTCAAAATAAATACAACAACATAAATTGTTTTCAGTGTTTACCATATTATATTCATAGATCATGCACCAAGGAAACAATACGGATGTATGACTACAATGTCTTATCAGCGTGTGGGCAAAGGAGGTAAAATTAATACACAACCAATTCTTAAGGCCGATCTCAGGTTGTGAAGAATGTATATGTTATGTTTTCCAGTTTTTCATTATATTTTAATAGAGGATACTATTAAGTGGTATACTAAAACAATGCATGCAACACCTAACATTACAGAAACAGCAGTGCTCTTGAAGGGAAGTGTCGTCGGCGGAAAGAAGTGGTTCCATACCGCTGAGGGCCAGGAGGACTGGAGAAAAGTTGAAGAGGTGTATGTCCGGCAGTGGACGCAAACACGATGACTGACTGAGTGCTCATAAAGGGAAGGTTCTGGTATGGCACCTAATTCCTTCGGAAATGTGGTGTATTAGGCTAATATCATAACGGTAGTAATGGTATTAGCGGTATTAGCCATCCATGTCAGGTTGCATAAAAAAAAAGAAAAGAAAAAAATAAATTTCTAGCGTAAAGCTAAAATGACCACCCAGAATTAAAAAAACTAAACATTCCAATCGTCAGGGAATAAATTAAATCATTCAACACAACATATTGTCTTCTTCTTCTAGCCCCGCTAGGAGGCTACTCTCGGCACTTAGATACATTGTTATCTGTTGCGTCTTCCCGAATGGCAGCAACTTAAGCCATCCAAGTGCTCGACCCTTGATGGTTGCTCTCAGACCTCATGAAGGCAGCACATACAAACAAAGGCTGCAAGTCTACCCAATTCACCTAGCAAACCAACTTAGATAAAATATAGCAATAGCGTCTCAAAAATCTTAGCGAGTAGTATGAATACAACAAATACCTTGCGAGTAGGAGCGCTGGCGGCGGTACTGCTCTAGCGCAAGACTCTCGAGGCTCAGCGCCTGAGCACGCTCTAGCTCCGCCTGGAACTGCAGCTCGTAGTCGGACATGGCTCCCTCATTTCCTTCCGCATACGCAACTGCGACCCCAGATCCCTTCCTCTGTAACAAACAGCAGTGTAATTTACCAAACACTTTACTTTCAACGAAATTCTTGAATAAAAACTTTATATTCAAAAATATTTTTGCAAGATGTTAATCGGGTTTTTACTGCGCTGCGATGTTTCGATTTTATAGACAAGCAATGAATCTTATTCTACTTAAACTGATAAGAACTTGATTTTATTGGTGGCACCACACATACGCCAACCGTCCAACTGTGGAACTTTTGTTCCAACGGAAGGTCTACCCGATTAAAGCCCAAAACCGGCTCTGTACATTTTTCTCAACATCCATTACCACCACGAATCGAATCAAATCGAATTCCGCATTATTCACTCAAGTCACTTGTCTTATGCTGAGATTCAAAGACAGTTCTTGGGTCTTGAGACGATTCCCAAGTCTTGCGACTGTAAATTTTACATTACTTCCATAGGTAGATTTTATTCCTAAATTATGTTGAATTAGGATGGCGTCTATTTTACTTTCATCTGTTTTGAAGGCAATATCGTTCGGTTGGAATACCTCTTCTACATGATTTCTAAACACATCTGGCTTTTCATGATTTCTCTTGGCCCATTTGTTTCCATCCGTTTTCAGGGTGGTTTTATTGTGGGATTAAAGAACTTAGCCCCGATTGCACAAAGAGACAGCCAAGTTAATCAATATCCAAACACAACACTTTTAGTGAACCGCAGGGAGTTCCTTCATACTGTTCGCACAAAGTAACGTGTTTAATCATATGTTGACGTTGATTCTGATTTTTTGTCCTTTGTGACTAAGGGCCAAGTGGCCCTTAGTCACAAAAAGTGGTTCTAACTGGGACTGGAATGTTTTGTTTAAAACTTGTAGTATTAGGTTTATAATGTATGCTGTAGCATTGTCAATAATTCACAATTCATATATTATAAATTCATTGACAGGTACTTGCTGAAAACCAGCACCTTGCAGTCAGCTCAACTCAGGTAGTACTGGCCGCTTAGGATTATGCTGAGCTAGCACCATTTGGTATACAATTACCTCATTAAGATGCATCAAATGTAAACTTGTTTATTTTTAAACATTCTAAATTGTACCTAATTGTTGTTTTTGTTGCCAATAAACAATTTGAATTTGAATTTGAATAACATCTTCAGTTTTAATCGTTTGATATTCACATTGTCACAATGAATAAACGATACCCAATCTGTGGACACTAGATACGCTGCTAAATAAAAATCTGTTCACATAACGCATACACGAAGAAAGAGATCATGACACCGATCAAACAATATCAAAAGCCGAAATATGCCAATTTTCTACATACCAACCCAATGATAAATGTGTTCAGTCAAATGGCGATGGTTCAGATCATTGCCTTGTCAAAACAATATTTTTTTTATTAAAATGGACATGGATGGCTTATTGTGATATGATTAGCCCAACAGACCTTATGGGAACCAAGTGCGATGTGTTATATTGCATGGCTATATTGAACTCGATGGAAAACAAATAATCATTCAAATATTGTTTCATGCAAGATCCGGACCCTGTTGCATTAAGTTTTGACTTTCTACCAACCAAAAACTAAAATATTTAATAATTGCCTCAGTCTGTTCTTAATCTAGCATTGAATTTTGGGTGATTCGACCCGATAAATATAACACGATTACCTACCTCAAGTCCTACTCACGTCTCTGTCAAATTCTCGTTGCACGCGTTCCGTAAAGGGCCGGTTCATGCGAGTTCACGAACTCATTTAAACCTTTGATTAAAGCTTTATTTACCGATGCGTGATGAGCGATCTCGGCCCAACTTAATCGAACTCAAGCGGACGCACTCGATGGTTTATCGAGGAGTAAAAGGATGCAAATACCGTGGTGCCACCATGAACGTTTTATTTCCTAATTTGTTTTAGTGTTAACGACGGAAGCGTTGAGTTTGCGAGTGCATCCTACCTCTAATGAGTCTAATTCTCTGAGAACCTACCTATGTCCTGTGTGATTTTTTTAGTTGCATCACTAAAACAGTTTGCACAGTAATCGAAGCGGAGATTTACGTAAAACTTATTATTTGTTCTAGCTCATGAACGCTGGATTTGACAAAACAAAACTGACAGACAACACAAACCACAGACTAGATATAGAAATGTCAAATTCTGGGACACATATTTCTTTTTTCTTTTTTTTGGTTCTTTATCCAATGGACAGGCAAAAGCTTTCGCTATACAGCCTTCTCTTTATTGTATCTTATGGATTGTAGTCCATTCTGGAGTGTCATGTAGTTAAATATTTTCTATTGTCTCATGTATGTATAGAAATATGGGTTCAAAGTTGGTCGGTTGACTTAAGGCGGCCCAACCCGGCGGGACTAACTCAATCGCAGGTACGGTACAAAACCGTGCTATTGCGCTCTGGAACCTTCTCTGTTTCAAAGAATAAGACAAGCTCCGTGATAAAGAAGATGCAACATGTCCACAAAAAAGACAATGTGCATAGTGTATGATTTGGTAAGATTTACGAAAATTTGAATTTTAAAACGACTTATAGCTAAAAGTAAACCACGACCGCTGTAGTAAAAAATCTAACAAAAGCCAAATAGATTATAAATCTTGATTAAATAAGCTATGTCTGATGACTAATCTTTTTAAGATGTTTTTACTTTATCATTGCGTAATCCACCTCCAAAGTTATTGTATAAAACGCGCGAAAAATTCGAACTTTTGGACCTTATAACTTAGAAACCAAACACAATTTTACAATGCCAATGGTCATCAGACATCTGGTTCGATCAAATAAATCTATTTTGAGCAAAATTTTGGATCTTAAACAAGAAATATGGGCGTGATCTTCTTTCCCCTTTTGTATGGGGAGATGAGCGGGATGGGCCACCTTAATATTATTTTCAGGTCGAGCGGGATTTTTTCTCTCTCTTTGTATGTAATTTCTAAGCATTTATACAGTTTTTCTCTTTGGAACACATATTTCGCTTCTTCGGAAAACGTAATCAGTTACGTCGATGAGTCGCTTGCGAGATGTCATCCGCTTCTTAGATGAAAAATAATGAATACGGTACCTCCATACTGACGATAGTTCAAAAGCGTTCCTATTTTTAAAAACACTCACACACCTATACTTTTACATGCACACCAAACTCTAATACGTAAAGGGTAATAGAGCAGGACCAAGGTATAAGGAAATGCATCATGCGAAAAAGTGACAAATAGACCAACTCATCGCGGAAGAATGAAATGAGACAACAATTTCCTTAAATTGAATTAGTTATAGCCTTAGATGAAAAAGAATGGATACGGTACCTCCATACTGACAATAGTTCAAAAGCGTTCCTATTTTTAAAAAAACTCACACACCTATACTTTTACATGCACACCAAACTCTAATACGTAAAGGGTAATAGAGCAGGACCAAGGTATAAAGAAATGCATCATGCGAAAAAGTGACAAATAGATTCATCTAATCGCGGAAGAATGAAATGAGACAACAATTTCCTTAAATTGAATTAGTTATAGCATGAGAAAAAGGGATGGTGACATTTGTGACGTCTGGTCGTAGATATAGTGCAAAATTCATCCTAATCCATCATGACACATCAACGATGCGCGCATGCTAAGCCCTTTGACCAGAATGGCGCGTCAAAACTAAATGAAAAATGAAAGTGAAAACGGCAGGGTTGCCAAAAATGATCACGAAAATAAATAACAATATATTGTATTGTGCATTAAAATATTAAGGTTCCTATTTAGTGATAGTGGTCAGAACAAGTAGTACCATAATTGTATAGTTAACAAGGCATCAAATAATCTTTTCGCGAATTTGCAAGCGGGAAAATGAAAAAAATATTAATGGAATCATTCATTAAACCATCGTTATTCTGAGTAAAAATCATCGATATTAAGGATAAATTAATAAAGTCGAATATACACAATTTGTAAATATTGAAATCATAAAATAAAATAAACACAAAGAGGGAATCATTAATGTATTGCAAGTATGGGTCAAACATTGCAAAACAAATAATATTGATTATTCTTGAATTGTCCATGTTTGCATTTTATGCATTTAAAAATTTCGTTCAATGCGTTTTAGATGCTAAAAAATAGTCCAAATAATAGTCAGTACAGTGTTATGTAAAACCTGTTGATGATTATTGCCGTTCGCCGTAAATGTGTGATGGTATTTTGATAAACCACTAAGTTCTTTCTTTTTAAAAAAAAATTTATTTCCTTCAAATAGGTTCAGTTTATTACGCTTTTGTCCTTTTGTGGCGGCTTTAATCCCGGATTGGTTTTATGTATATGATAAAGTTTTACATTTACATATTTTTCGATAAAAGCCCTAAGAAGATGGAGTCTATGATTAAATGTAGCAGGTTGAAGGAATGAATACTCATTCAATGACAAAAGGACATTTGAGCCAAGAAACGACTTGAGAATTTTAATCTTTATGGAAACGAGCTGTCTGTCACATGTAAAATTTTGACCATTTTCAAGGATGTACCTTTTTATCACAGCCTCAGAACTAAGACATATTATACAAACATCCTAAACGACATTATTAAAAATAATAAACAGTACGTAGACTATTGTTTTTTGGCAGCCCTACTTGTTTTTAAAATAAAATTTAGTTCAATATATAATACTGAAATGAAAACAAAAATATAAATCGAACTGACAATTTAAGTTTGCTTGTGCCAACCCTGTTTGCGCCTTTACAACACATAAAAGGTTTCAGGTCAACTAAACTAAAAATATACTGAATATGCTTGCACTTATACGTGGAATGTGATTCTATTGCTCTTGTTGTCCTTTATGGCGTTATTTCCATATTTTTCAACAACACAAGACGACATTTTGTTGATACTTTGAAATCTCGCCCAACTGAATTCATCACTGACGTCTGACACCGACTGAGAGCATATCGGCTGACTGAGCTTACTTTTGACGGACCGTAAAATTTGTTTAGTCCCCTATCCATTCCTTTTTCATCTAAGGTTATAGCATGAGAAAAAGGGATGGTGACATTTGGGACGTCTGGTCGTAGATATAGTGCAAAATTCATCCTAATCCATCATGACACATCCACGATGCGCGCATGCTAAGCCCTTTGACCAGAATGGCGCGTCAAAACTAAATCAAAAATGAAAGCGAAAACGGCAGGGTTGCCAAAAATGATCACAAAAATAAATAACAATATATTGTATTGTACATTAAAATATTAAGGTTCCTATTTAGTGATAGTGGTCAGAACAAGTAGTACCATGATTGTATAGTTAACAAGGCATCAAATAATCTTTTCGCGAATTTGCAAGCGGGAAAACGAAAAAAAATATTAATGGAATAATTTTTTAAACCATCGTTTTTCTGAGTAAAAATCATCGATATTAAGGATAAATTAATAAAGTCGAATATACACAATTTGTAAATATTTAAATCATAAAATAAAATAAACACAAAGAGGGAATCATTAATGTATTGCAAGTATGGGTCAAACATTGCAAAACAAATAATATTGATTATTCTTGAATGGTCCATGTTTGCATTTTATGCATTTAAAAATTTCGTTCAATGCGTTTTAGATGCTAAAAAATAGTCCAAATAATAGTCAGTACAGTGTTATGTAGAACCTGTTGATGATTATTGCCGTTCGCCGTAAATGTGTGATGGTATTTTGATAAACCACTAAGTTCTTTCTTTTTACATTTTTTTAAATTTCCTTCAAATAGTTTCAGTTTATTACGCTTTTGTCCTTTTGTCGCGGCTTTAATCCCCGGATTGGTTTTATGTATATGATAAAGTTTTACATTTACATATTTTTCGATAATAGCCCTAAGAAGATGGAGTCTATGATTAAATGTAGCAGGTTGAAGAAATGAATACTCATTCAATGACAAAAGGACATTGGAGCCAAGAAACGACTTGAGAATTTTAATCTTTATGGAAACGAGCTGTCTGTCATATGTAACATTTTGACCATTTTCAAGGATGTACTTTTTTATCACAGCCTCAGAACTAAGACATATTATACAAACACCCTAAACGACATTATAAAAAATAATAAACAGTACGTAGACTATTGTTTTGTGGCAGCCCTACTTGTTTTTAAAATAAAATTTAGTTCAATGTATAATACTGAACTGAAAACAAAAATAAAAATCGAACTGACAATTTAAGTTTGCTTGTGCCAACCCTGTTTGCGCCTTTACAACACATAAAAGGTTTCAGGTCAACTAAACTAAAAATATACTGAATATGCTTGTACTTACACATGGAATGTGATTCCATTGCTCTTGATGTGCTTATTAGTGTTATTTCGACATTTGTCAACCACACAAGACATTTTGAAGGCATTTTGTTGATATTTTGAAATCTTGCCCAACTGACGCGCATGGATTGACGTTTGACACCGACTGAGAGCATATGAGCTGACTGAGCGTATTTTTGACGGACCGTAAAATTTTTTTAGTCCCCTATCCATTCCTTTTTCATCTAAGATCCACTTTAGAAAAAAAAAGTAGGAAATCCCCGTATGAAAGTTAGTCCGCCCTCTCTGAATACTGATTATAGAGTATGTCAGCGTCTCACGCGAGAACTGAGTTAGCTTTCCTAATAGACCCTTGATGGCACCATCAGCCTGCGGGTTTACTCAGCCTATCGGAGTATACCCGCATGGAAGCGAACACAAAAAAGTAGGCATCTTTTATCTAAATAGAATTTGACAGCTTTGAATACCAGAACTTCTCACCTGCGGGTCTACTCACAAGATTCTCACCTGTGAATCATAGGTGGGTTACAGAACTTTCTTCGTGGCTGTCATTTCATGAGAACGAAACTTTGGTGACTTACAATATGCTGCAACATAGATAATTTTGCATTTGATTGTTACCTTCAATTTTATTCTTTGTACACACGTATTAAAAACAAATAATCGGATCAAAATACAAAATATCCTGTAGGGTGATTATTTTAGCTGACGTGGTGTTACTTATTTTAGCTGCAACTAAAAGTTTTCTGATTTCATTATATTTAAAAGGAGCTATTGACAAAGAGTGAGTAGGTACCTAACGAGTATTTTAAATAACATTTTGGAATTTTGGCTACTTTTACCCCCTTAACAATATAATTATGGAAAATCTTTCTTATTTTCTTATTTCTTTCCGTCGACTTATAACCATTGACTTATATATTATACCTTTGAAATCATTGGACACATCTCTAAACATTTCAGAGATCTTATGACGCGTGACAGTCCATAATAAAACTACAACTTTCTTTTATCTGATGAGATCACAATAGGCTTCGACCAGAGACAAAATATACTGGGAAATTAATACTGCCAACATGTATAAGCCATTTGCTAATTGATTCTATTCCATTCTAATGAAACCTTTAAGTAATTTAAATGCGGAAGATGCAAGAAATTACAGATTTTAGTTACAGATCAATGTAACTTCCAGCCTCAGAGCTGGAGGCCAAGTCTTGCAATTCCAAGGTGATGAATGAATGTTCTCAGAAGAGTAATTCACTTTGACATTACTTTGGTATTCTGGTATTCAATCACAGCGGTAAAGGGAATGAGTTGAATGAAATGAAATATTTCCATGTGTTTTCAAATGCAACATTTACGAAAAATTACATATCCATTTCCATAAGCGATCCGTAAATGCACCAGAGTAGTGCGAAAATTTAATTAACTCGGTGCGGTTTCAGGATGTGAACAAATTAGCCCAAGAATTGGCCTTCTGTTTTTTTTTATTTAGGGAATGGGATAGAGGACTTTATCGCAATAAAGGTTCACAGAGTTACAGGTGGCCATTGCGGTAAGTAGACATATTTCGGACCAGTTTTTCCAATGAAAACATTGGGCGTTTAAAGCCCTTTCACTTTATATCGCAATGGCCTCCCACAGCGAGCATGGTAGGACGGGAGTGGTGGTCCAAACTCTCGTAAGGGGGTACGTAGCTACGAATAGCGAGCTTGGAAGGACGGGAGTAGAGAAAACGAAACTCTTTTGTATGGGGGCGGCGCGGCGGCGGCGTAGCCACTTTAAGGCGGCCCAACCCGGCGGGACTAACTCAATCGCAGGTACGGTACAAAACCGTGCTATTGCGCTCTGGAACCTTCTCTGTTTCAAAGAATAAGACAAGCTCCGTGATGAGGAAGATGCAACATGTCCACAAAAAAGACAATGTGCATAGTGTATGATTTGGTAAGATTTACGAAAATTTGAATTTTAAAACGACTTATAGCTAAAAGTAAACCACGACCGCTGTAGTAAAAAATCTAACAAAAACCAAATAGATTATAAATCTTGATTAAATAAGCTATGTCTGACGACTAATCTTTTTAAGATGTTTTTACTTTATCATTGCGTAATCCACCTCCAAAGTTATTGTATAAAACGCGCGAAAAATTCGAACTTTCGGACCTTATAACTTAGAAACCAAACACAATTTTACAATGCCAATGGTCATCAGACATCTGGTTCGATCAAATAAATCTATTTTGAGCAAAATTTTGGATCTTAAACAAGAAATATGGGCGTGATCTTCTTTCCCCTTTTGTATGGGGAGATGAGCGGGATGGGCCACCTTAAATACAAAAGTGGGAGCCGATTAATAGGTAAATGAGTTCGCTTATGAATTGGATTATTACCTACTGATTTTCTCGAGTACCAACGATGCGTAAGTGGACGTTCCTACGTAATAACTTCACAGCTATTTAGTGCAACGAACATTCAGTGTTGCGCGTCCTGAATTCGTAAGCGAACGAACTACAGGTAGATGTTTTTTACTAACTCGTGGCTACGCTGCCGTCATACCATGCACGAGTAATGTAAAGACGATTCACGAGTTAGTGGGAAAGTTCTAAGCTGTAGTTAGCTCGCTTCGAATTCGATACGCGCAACATCGAATTTTGCACTGTACCCGAAGTCCCATTGTCACCTAAATTGGCGTTTACGGCAAACCGATCGACTGGCGTTTTCAAATGTATGGAGAAACTGAAGAGCGCGCGCAGTGGGCGTTAGGCGAACTAACATTTGCGAGTCCGAGTTTGATTTGACAGTTTGAAGAAGTATAACCACAGAATATCTAGTCAAAACTTGAAACTTGAAAACTCTGAATAGCGTCCTGTGAAGTTCTTACGCGCTTTTATGTGTCGTTAGAACTCGAGACCATCAGTGTGAACTAATTCGTAAGCGAGCTCACTCGCCGGCGCTACCGTCATCCCCATACTTACTGGTTTCAGTTAACACTCCCTTCCTTCCTAGCTCGCTGGCCTTAGAACATATTTAAATGAGGCGTTTCCACACCAAAAAATGAAAAGCATTAGTATTCGTTAATTATGTTTTTTTTTCGTTTTAGAAGTGTCGTTTTCTTACAGAGTTTTCTAAATCCTAGCAGGTATAAAAAGGTACGTTTCACATTTAAACTAATTCTTAAACTAAAACCTTCATCTATGAAATAACTTGGGGCTGATTGCACCAACATCGCTGAGTGAATTTAGTGCTCAGATTTTATTTTTGCATCACGACAGAAAGTTCATAGGAATACAATTTAACGCTTAATTCCTTTTAGCGTTGTTGGTGCAATTACACATTTTCAAGGGCTGCTTTAGCCATTGACTAAACCTTAAAGTTAGGCTTTATAACAAATTGCAGAATATTTACAGTGGAACACAGACCAAACTTACCACCCCTGGTTGAAAGTCAAAATTAGCGAAGAAGTTTTAGATTTAAAGTTTATTTCTATAATGATTTTGAAATAGTCCCTCTTTAAAGTGTTGGTAGAAGTCAAAGTATTTTGCCTGTTTATCTTTTGCTAGAGCCATTTCTGGTAACTTTGGTCAGTTGCCCACTGTCCAACTCCGCAACATGAAGGGTTTATAGCAGATAAAGTGACATTTTTTACATTTCACGCGCCTTGCTTCCCGTGAAATCCGAAAAACAACAAGTATTTGTTGTATGTATTTATTTAATAGATACGACATTACCGTTATCTTATTAATTTGAGGTTATCCAACTAAATCTACATTGAAGCATTGTAATCAAATTTTTAAAATAATCAGGAAATGTTTTTGATTATTTTCAAAATCTGAAATCAAAAACTTTTCCTGATTATTTTAAAAATCTGATTACGATCCTTCAATGTAGATGTCGTTGGATAACCTCAAATCAATAAAAACTAATGTCATATTTTTTTATAAAATTTACAAACGTCACGCTTCGCCTCATATTAATTAATATTTACAGACAACATATTTCATAATGACAAGCTTAAATGTAACTTTCTTAATAATTAAATGTATAATAACCAATTATGCTACTCCGTAAACGCCACAGTAGGTATGTCATTTGTGAGAAAAACAAGTGAGTCAAAAGTCCAATATGTGGCGAGTATGGTGATGCCATTTTACTTGCAGTACATACAATCATTTAGGATACTGATTGTATTTTAATAAAAGTCTAAGGCTGAAAGTTATTGTTAAAATTTGTCTGTTTTATTTGTTCTTATATCTTAAGATGCAAGAAGAAAGAAGACAGACACATTTTAGAAAATAACATTAACCATAACCAGGGAATCTGCACTCCAGGCTTAGTAGTTCAAATCGCCTATACTTTCATAATGGTCAAATCCTCGAAAATATAAAGTAACAAAACATATTTGAACATTTGATATTTGACATGAATAAACGAAAATAATAAAGTCTATCTGAATTTTAAAAAACTCGCGACATCGCCACTTTTGCGAGCAACCTACTTCAATTTGACGATCTTAATTTGGTCTGTATCGACTAAAAATATAAATAAATATACTTCAGTACTTTACAAACTTATGATTAAAATATTTACATGCCTTATCTACGTCTAAATTATTACAACAGCCCCTAGAATAGAAAAATATCCTAGGATCCTGGCCTAGAACGCAGAGGTGCTACGCATCTAACTTAGGTTGACTAGTACTCCGCGACGAGCTGTTCTCCGCTGATATTTCTACTCGAGCGTTGTCACTCGGTCGGCCTGTAACAATATATTATACATATATTTAGAGGTTTTGTGATATCGGTAGACATTGATTAGAAGCTCTATCTATTTTTGTAGGAGATATGATAGGACATCACGTTTTGTCATGCAGGCGAAAGTTCCGTAGACCAGGACGTGTATTCTTGGCATTCAGTTATTGCGGATTCAGTAGAGTTAACAGTAATGTCAAAGTAAATTCTTCTTCTGTTAACTCTACTGAATCCGCAATGACTGAATGCCAAGAATACACGTCCTGATGGCTTAAATTAAATTTTTAACCGACTTCATATTGTGGGCCTTTGCAAGCGTGTAGTATTGCAACGACATGTGGCTGTCAAATGGGCAAAGTACCCATTTAAAAAAAAATACCTACCTGTATTAGACGAATGCATTTGTGAGCGTGCTGTGATCGCCTCATCTTATAACAATCGACTTACAAACAGTCCCAATACATGCACGCGGAAGTTTCGAAATCAAGAGATAGTGAAATGTCTCACCGAATGACCGAAGTAGGACTTTCTCGATGCCGTGTATGGGTGACTCGAAAACGAGACACAGCATAACGGCGAGTATGAACGTGAGGATGATGTGTGCCACTCCGATCGCCAGCTGTCAACATCACATAAGTTCATCAATACCTACCTCTGTCCCCTTTCTACCATCGCTCAACGCGGAACAGGCAGGGAATACTACGATGCACACTCGACAGTCCCAAAATAAGAGCCAACTGTTCCTCCCGATCCTTGGAAACTTTGGAATGCACTCCCTGCTCCGGTACACGCTTATTTCCTCGAAGGTACGACCGCGGTCTTTCAAACGTGGGACGTGAAGGAACGCTTGGGCGGGCGGCATGGTTTTGCAACCCTCGTGAAAGGTCGAGAAACCATGGGCAGTCGTCGGGCAGCTTCTATTTGAGGTTCTATTTGAAAACACAGGTACCCAATCCGTTGTGGAATGTGGAAAAAATGGGAATACCACAAATAATAATGTTAACAATGTCCTTGAATTCCAGATCAATAAATATTATTTAGTCATCTTTTATGTTACTGAGGTCCCCGCCTGGACTTTTAGGTATAATTTTAAATAAATATCTATCTAACGAATAATCTACACATTTTTCTTATTTTATTTTATGTGTATAGTATATGTAAATTATCTGCTCTGCTATGGATTCAAATACTCAAACGTTTCCTCGCACTTACTTATCCGATATAGTTAATGTTTATAATATTAAATGGTAGGCCCTTTACTGACCACATTGAAGAAGCTGATATGGAGTGGATGCCGCAGTGTGCCGACGTAGTACAACTCGACGACGCCGTTCACGAGATACGCGCAGAAGGTGAGTCGTGATAGTGGAACCAGGAACTTCCACGTCAGGAGCTTACCTAAGAACCCTGTGGAGTAAGACATGATTTATGTCGGAGTCTAGAAGAACTTGTCACAACGTGTTTATTCCCGATTGTGTCCGTTTTATACTTAACGAATTGTTTGAGTAAGCTGGGTATAATATCTTCTAGATACTAATAATATAGCAAGTAAATCGTTACTAATTATGCGTAATTTTATGCTGAAATGAAGGTAATTGTCTTCGGAAAGTAAATCCCAATATCTTAGAAAATTTGTTCAGAGAAAATCTGTTCCAATTACTGCGACTAGGTCAAGGTTAAGGGTTCTAAGCTGTCTCTCTGTCGCTTTTGTTAAAACCAATGGATATAGTAATAAAGTATTGTATTGGCCTTAAACGTGTAAATTTGGATCCAGTCTTGGACGTGATGAATGGAACCATATAGAAATGAGTAATGGACAAACCTCTAGAGAAGATTAAACAAATAAAGCTTTGTCCAAATGCGCCGGTACCCTAAATGCATCTGCCAAAATGACAATAAAACGAGCAATAAAACTATTTCAGCAGTATTAAGATAGTCTTTCGAGGTCTTAAACGGTATAGCATCGGAATTTATAATCCGATCAATACTATTTTCTTATGAGACCACTAGAAAATAAGTTTAATGTCAACCAAATCATTCAAGATGTTATGCAAAACAAACCAAGTATGGGTCTAATTTATTTCGGTTCATAAAAACCTTATTCGATTTTCGCTTTATAATATTTTGCACATCGAAAGATAGCATCTCGCCCGGCATGGTTTTGCAGGCGCTGAAACAGCATATGGGCGTAGACGGGCGCCACGTACTTAATGTTCTAGTGTACACGTAATTTAAAAAAATACCGTCATCGTTGCCTTCAACCAGAAGTGGATAGGCACATTAGTCTGTATCTTGCTGTACACAAAAGGACAAGTTTACCTCCGTTGCCAGTAGCACAGGCCAGTATTAGCCAGCCGTTGGCCAGCCCCCAGGCCAGCTTGTGTAGCGCCGCGTAGCTTGTGGCGTCCAGCACGCTGTACTGGTACCATTCCTGGTAGAATACGCTGATGGAGAACACCACGCTGGTCCCGAGCACCACGCTCGCCACCCACGCTGACACCTTCAGCCTCCGTGAGAACACGTAGCTGTGCAAGCCAAACATTCCTAATTTGTTGGAATTCAAAATGTATATGCAGATGTATGGTGTTATTGTTTAATTCTCGGTTTCATTGCAGCAAGATAGCATAAAAAAGTTTGCTTATTCAATTGTATTTTGACTTCCAAGTACGCAAAACGAGTTGCTGTTTCAAGCTGTTTTTATTTGCTTAAAATATTGCTTTACAATGTTTACATAATCACATATTGCTTAGTAAAGCATGGCATTAGTAAAATGGCATGGCCTACGCGGCGTAGGTCTAGCTAGACACTTTTGGCTGTAGCGTTAGCGAGAGCGTTCGCTTACGAATTCGCTTATTACTGATTTTCCAACGACACGTAAGAACACCGGATTTAGATGCCCGAATTTAGTATTCGTACCTACAATGAAAAACCATAAAGTTACAGTTGGTCTGTCATAGAATTCCTGGTCGCCTCAACATTGAAAATACATACAAAGACAATACATGTATACTCACTTATTAGCCTGAACTCTGTGCAAAATGTAGCCGAACAGCAGTCCCATAAAGTATGGTGTCATCTTCATGTGAGTCTTAATGTACGCATCCCGGAAGAAGTGATTCTGAGAGATGTCTTTGAACTCTCTGAAAAAGACGTAAATGGAAAGTGTTTAGCATTGGTTCATGGTTCAAGAAAAACATGAGCTCGTGTGTTGTCTAAAAATTCGACACCCTATACAGCTATTCTAATTTGCAGCGTTTGTGTATGACATAACGTCTAATTTGCCTCTATTTTCGGTGGTAAAGTAAATGACCGTGTGAGTTGTCGTACATCTAATCGTATTACATTATTATAGTAACGTCACGTTGCGATGGCCCAAACTTTTTGACAATTAACTAAATGTCTACTTCCATATCTTACAACCTTGTCTATTATCATTAATAATAGCAAAATTCAGTTTTTAAAATAGTAACGGAAAATCGCATGATACCTTTTTATTCCGCTCCATGCCTCAATTCCAGCACGCGATATATAAAATTGTGGTAGACTCGGCGAGATATTTTTCCTATTCAAGAAGGTCGTCTATTTTCCTCGTAAGAACCTACTAGAAGCTGTAATTACCGTTACGCAACACCGGAATAATTTCGTCCTGCTAACAGATTTGCGTGACGGTAAAATACTCGTAGAAGTGTACACCTCGATGTTTATACGCGTTTGAATATTTATACTATACGATCAACTAAGTAAACTTCGCCCCACTTAGGATTGGAATCCTACAGTTTACATAGTTGAATATTCTATTAATTTTGTTTATAGAGGTACTGTGATATCATCTCACTCTTTACTTTTTTATTTATAGCTTGAAAAATGGCGTACTTAGACCTTAAAACCTCAAAGAGGTGCCCGACGGCGCCCATGGGCATTGAAGCTTTCATGAGAAGAATATCATGCTTCTTCACACCTTGTTTGAAGGTAGGTTTTTAAAGAAACCTACAGTTTTATATGTTATCTGAACCACAAACGATGAATCCCTTAGTCGCCTCTTACGACATGCACGAGAAGAAATTTAGTGGGCCCACTTTTATTTTCTTACCTGTCACATGGAATGCGTGTGCCATTGAATATAGAATAGCGACAATCGCACGTTATAGCTGGCACTTCCAACACATTCTCAAATCAGTGGTTCAAACGATCAGTCCCTTCATCTTTCTATTTATTTGTGGTTAATTCGTAGTTCTAGATAGATACATTAATAATGATAAAGTAGGCCTACGTACTTGGCATACACCATGAGCGTAGGGTCCAGTAAGTTCTCGTAGGTGACGGCGGCGGGAACCGCGGAGGAGACAGCAATGGCGGCGACTAAGATAGCGGGCCCCACGCGCCGCCAGCGCCACAGCGGGTAAATGAAGGCCGGCGCCAGCAGAAACATCTGCGTATCCACGGAGAGGTACCACGACTGGAACATGCACTGCGGACAAACGGACAATGTTTGGATAATGGACAAACAGACAAATTGCTGTAGGGGCCGAAACTCAATCTTTAGAATCGGAGTTATATGCATAATAAATTATAGCTTACGAACAAAACGTACCACAGGTGGTTAAGATATTAAGCTATACGAAGCGGCTAAACGCACAATCCGTAGTGTCTAAGCAAACGGTGATGAATTTATTGGGATTTGCGATTACGCCATCGATAATAATCAATCCAGTCTAACGCGTTATGAAAAAAAGCTAACGCATAAATTGACATGCCCGTTTGCTTCGTAGGTGCACCGAACACCGATTATCTGGACTAATTGGGACCAGGGGTAGTCCGTATAATCGAAATAGGATAATCGATCTTACAATAAAATAAAACTATATGTATGTTAGAATATTTATATGTCCGTAGTGATAACTTGAAACAGCAGGTTTATTGAAGAATGCGAGCGTTTTGATACATATTTGTGTTTATATGAATAATATAGATATCTATTATTAAAAATCACATTAATTGTATTACTTTGGCTGCAAATAACTTACTCATCCGCAATTTACTTCTAACCTAGACGGTTAGATCTTTTCATTGCAGCTAATTCTCGGATCTGTTTGAGTTGTAGCAGATACAGCTCCGATTTATCCTATTTCTGCAGCGGGAGGCACATACACAAGCAGTCATGTTGTCATCAGTCATCAAGTTATCTCGCGTGCGTGTCGGTGTCGGTCACGCATGTCCCCGCCATTTGCATGGACATCAACTAAAACTAATCGATGAATTAGGATGCTTAGGGATATTAAACACGAGTCAGGATAACCGGGCGTCCGTATAACTTGTGTCCGGATAATCGATGACTTCTTGTCTTAAGAATTATTTTCTTTTGCTCTCCATCCATGCGCGTGTCTTGTTTACGCAATTCCAATTTAAGTAATCAATTCTAATGGAAGCAACCGGAAGCAAACTGCTATTGTTCCTAGGCTGGTGTGAGAAACTCGAAGATGTCTACGTTATGAGCTTGAATGTGTGTGAAGATATTAGGAGGTCGAAGTAATCACGGAAGATCTAAAATGGGAGGCACACATTATAACTTTAGTGAAGAGAGCAAACTCATTGCTGTACACCATAAACAAAGCTTTCCCCCATATAACCCCTGAGCTTTTTCTAAAGCTTCATAAAACATATGTGCGATCTATGTTGGAGTACGCATACCAGATCTGGAGTCCCTACTTCAAGAAAGATATTGACCTGCTGGAACGAGTACAACGTAGAGCAACAAAAATTCCAACTGCACTGAAAAATAAAAGTTACGAAACCCGACTGGACAAGCTTGGCCTCACCACTCTACAAGAACGAAGAGAACGGGGAGATCTTATTGAAACATTTAAAATTCTCAACTCTTCTTACAACCCTACCAATCTACAAGATATGTTCACCCTTGCTAATACCAAAAACCTGAGAGGGCACTCAAAAAAGCTGTATCACAATCGGTCGAAGCAGAACCCTCGACGACACTTTCTTGCCAACAGAGTAGTAGAATCTTGGAACAGTCTTCCCAGTGAAGTTGTAAACGCTGTCTTCGTAAATTCCTTCAAAAATAAGGTGGACAATCATATAAAACATAAAAATATTTATATAATAAATAAATAAATAAGTGTTATGATATAGGCGCATCAGCTTAAAGCTGCTAGCCTATCAATAATAATATAATATAATAATAATTAAGTCCTACACTGTCTTCATGATAAATGTTAGTTCGTTTCGATATATTAATTCAACTTCCACAAAGAACGACCAATTTGAAGATAAACATTTTCAGTTCAGTCTTTTTTACGGAATACGATATCCGTCTTTTATATTGATATAAATATTATATATATATTTGTAGAACATTGCTAGAGAAGTTTGTATCTCCATTACTTATTCGCTTGACATATATGCATCGCATCACAATATATAGGTATTCATATTTTAATCTATATACATCTCGATCTCAATGGAGCTAATTACATATCTATATGTAATACCTACGCCCGAATGGTTTTATGTTCATACTCACAAAAATGTTCGAAAATCACAACAACTTCGCACCAAAAGTTCTAATTTATGTCAGTTTATTTAATATTGACAAAAGTGGTTCACCTCAGAACACCGAGTATAACTTTTGACTCTCAACATCATTGGTTTGGCTTGCAAAAAATGTTGGAATGAAGATAAATTACCTGACTTTACCATGTAAGTATGTAAATATAGCATACGATCAAAATAAATGTACATATCTTGGGTCAATGCAAAAACACATACTTACCGTGCGTTTTACCACAGATTAACATCAATATCTTCTCAGTCTATGGTTTTATTTAATTGAATAAAAATATATCTCGAGGTTTTACATAGATAACATATTCTGAACTATCCGAACGTATAAACTCGTACTTAAATATTTATCCCTATTAGTCAAATTCCTCTGTATGCGTTCCGGCACGTACAAATAATACTATTAGGCTCACTGCAATTCTTCCCGTGCATATTATAAGAAACGACTAAGGGGTTCGTCATGGTTCGGTCTCCTTTACTTACTAGGCGGTAGGGTTAATCCCTCCCAGGATGGTACCATCGCATTGAATCAACTATGGTCGAAGCGGCAATGAAAACTGTCCGTGTTTTCCTAGTTCAATGTAGCTGTGACATTAAAAGAAGGTTCCGGCATGGCACCTAGTTCCCATGAGGTGTCTTGGGCTAATATCATGACGGTAGGTGTGGTATTCGCTATCCATGTCCAGTAAAAAAAATAAAACAAATTGAGCATATGAAAAATTATACATCATAGATATACATCAGTAAGTGTATCCTTAACTATCAATTTTAATTGCCAAAGATGAGTTCATCACGCCTGTGAATCATTAAAATAAACCGCCAAATTGATTAAAAACAAGTTTGCAAGGCTCCATATGACGCTAACCTCTAATATTTTGGGTTTATTTTTATTTAATCTCAGCGTCGCGCGACGGTGCAGAATAAACACCTGTAGAAAAATCGAAACATCAAATTTTAGACTATTGTCTAGTGTATGACCGTAAAAGCGTTATAATGAGTTGCTTATATTCTTTAAAAAAAAATTGTAAACACCTATTTACTAGGTTTTTACTAGGTTTTCAAGCCGGCGCGCGGCGCTTGAAAACTATAAATGATTTAGTCCATTTTCTTGTTTGTGGTGCAAAATCACATTTTTATTCACTTTAGAAAGTAGACTTCACTGGTAAAAAACGCAAATTTCGCTTCGTCGCGCTCGATTTTCACGCGCATACAACAATGAACCCTACGCAAACCGATTGATTCCGGAGATCGCCATTATCGTTTGTTTCCTGAGCGCTGGAGTCAGTTGGAGCACCCGAGCTGAGAAAACATCATTTGTGTGCAATGCGATTTGGTCCTATGTGTTTAACCGTGGAGCTTTGCCAGTTCATTAACCGCAGAAATTATTTCACACTAAATTCCGACCTGAGAAAACAAATATTTGCGTGCATAGCGGATTATTCGTACGTGTTTAAACGTAAGTTCAATAACGTAAATAAATTTCACGCTAAATACGTGTTTTTTAATGTTCCCGAAGACTAGTAAGCGTAGGTTTTATTATTCCTTCTCTATTCTGTGATTAAAAGTCGTGAATCTTTTAACATATTTATGACTGGTATAATTGTTCCGAGGATAAGCAGTGAAATCCTACTATTCTACTTATATTATAACTGTGAAATTTGTATGTTTGGATGCTTGTTACTCAGTCAAGCCAAAACGGCTGAACGGATTTGGATCATACACATAGACAATTTATTACCTGGATTAACACACAGGGTATCCCGAAAAAATGTTACTTTCAGTCCAAAACAACACTGACCTGAGCGGAGCCGGGTACTTCAGCTAGTATCCATGCACCTAGTTCACACGTGGTGTGTTAGGCTAATATCTGACGGTCAGTCTGGTATTAGCCATCCATGTCCAGTCTCATAGAAAAAATATATAAGTAAGACAGGGTAGGCCAGTGGCGCGACGCCTTGCGATTCGATAAGCTTGGTGAAGCACCTCTGAGCGCGGTTAGGTTCTGGATGGGTAAAAATTTTTAACCGTCGAGGCTGGCCGTGTTTCAGATTCCACGTTAAACTGTAGGTTCCCTTATTACTTACTAGGTGGTAGCATTAATCCCGCCCGGGTTGGTACAATCGCATTGAATCCACGATGGTCGCAGCGGCAATGAAAATTGTCCGTGTTTTTTATTCAGTTCAATGTAGCCGAACAATATAAGGAACGTCCTAGCATGGCACCCAGTTCCCATGTAGTGTGTTAGGCTAATATCTGACGGTCTGTTTGGTATTAGCTATCTACGTCCAGTTACGTAAAAAAAAGAGAAAGTAAAACATCTTCTTACCAAATTGTCGGAGTGGACGTAGTTGTTGACGTAGAGGATGTTGGTCCACCAGCTGGCGGCGCAGCGCTCCTGCTCCAGCTGGATCTTGTCTTTCCAGAGCGGCCCCTCGCCGCTCTTCGGCAGCCACGTCATGTAAAACAGTATCACCACCAGGTACGCCGGCGTCACCCTGTCGACCAACCACCAGGAACACATCAACGCACTGGTATTAAAAGTGAACCACTTTATTTTCTTTGTTTCTTTAACAATTCTCTCATTAATAGGTGTACGGAAATATTATTTATTATTTGTTCCATAGAATGCACTCGAATTTGTCATATTTTAACAATAGCCAATAGCCAGTAGCCAGCGAAATTAGGTAAAAAGGTAAAACACCTACTGAGCAGATGGGTGACCATTGCATAGTACGGGTTTCCCGAGAGAGACTGTGAATAGCGTCCCTGCGACATGAGATGCATGGAAAATATCTTACCAAAAATATAAACAATTGTAAGATGCATTAAGCTAGCGATTAAAACATGGAACCGTGTAAATTATGCATCAAAAGACATAGTTGTTCAAAGTAAGCTCATACCTGATGTACCGGAAGATGTAGATGGGAAGGATGTTGAGGCGGCCGCGTCGTTTGTCCAACTCCAGCAGCAGTAGTCGGCTGAAGAGGAACGCGCTCAGCATGAGGAACGTGTCCACCAGCAGGGTGTTGTTCAGCATGAACGAGTTCAGCGGCTCTCGCAGGAGCTGTTCATATCGCACAATCTACAATAGTTGCGTTATCATCCAAATGCAGATTTCGATGGGATTTAAATTAAAGGGGCCGCGTCCTTAGTACAGCTCAAGGAGTAAGAGTCCGCTGAAGAGTAACACGCTCAGCATGAGGAACGTGTCCACCAGCAGGGTGTTGTTCAGTATGAACAAGTTAAGCAGCTGTCGCAGGAGCTTTTGTACAATCGATTCCAGTTGCTTCATCTAGTACTGATAGATGTGAATGGAATTTATCCCAAAAATACAAAATTAATGCTCGAGCTTTTTTTAGGAATTAGCATAATTTAGCAGTTTTAATTTTTCATTTCATTACATTTATTATTATTTTTTGTGGTCAAACTACACTAAGTAACATCTCAAACTAACGGTTGATGATCAACTTATTATTTTGCTAGCACTGTGAAGTTCGCAGCCCTTCATTCGGTCAAAACCCACTCAACATGGAACTCACCCGATCCCAAGCCTCCGCGTCCATGACGGGCCCGCTGGCAATGAACAGGCAGGCGTGGCCAGCGGTTATGAACACCATGGCCAGGGTCTTGATGCCGGCGATGCAGTCCAGCCCGAAGCCGTTGGGCTGCTTGGTGGAGAGCAGCTTGCGGAGGTTGTGCGAAGCAGAGAAGGAGACGACTAGATCCCGCAGCACCCGGCCTCGGACTTCGCCCTTGCGGTCGCGGCACACGTCGTATGCCGTGCTCGCGATGATCACGACAACGAAGAAGCACATCAGACATCTGAAGAGATACGAAACTCACTTTTAGCGTAAACATACGCTCCGAAAAGCGTTGTAATTTCTGAATAATCCTCAAAGGCATGCCATCTCCCCGCCATCCCGTCCCCAACAATCCATCAGCCGGTTTCTTCCTCCTCGTTGTATCTTTCTAACTCACTACCTTCAAGGAATACTACTTGAAATACCTGAATGATATCACTTAGTGCTGAAAAATAAGAAATTTCGACACATTTGCAAGCATGTAATGGAAAATTATGTCTTTATTTATACGTATGTTCGTACTTTCAAGCTTTTACCGTTCTCCGTGGGTTCCGACATTTAAAAATAATACAAGTAGTTCCACTGCATTTATTACAGTAAAGGGCACTAAGAATCGAATTGGACCATGACTACTGTAGTTTGACTACCAGAAGTTGAATAAATAAATAAAATGAAATGAAATAAGGGATTTGTCTTTCGTGTTACTGATTCCAAATCAAACTGAATTCCTTACTTCCTTCAGTTAGGTATTAGCCATCAATGTCCAGTTACATAAAAAAAAATGCGCATTTTCCTTCATGTTCCAATATATATTAATAAAACTGAAAGGAGATATGCGACCGGGGCTTTAGTGACTTTTTTGGTGTAACAGAAATGTGATCGATAGTGTTCGAAACTATCGATAATTATTATTCATGATTTCAATTTTCAAATATTTCAACTTTCATGAGAACTCCAGCTAATATAATTCGATCTTAACAGACGTTGAACAATTAGTTCCCTTGCAGAAAAAGTAGAGAGCCATCTGTTATCAGATATTTCAACAATTTACGATTATAGAAATATTCGTAATTTCTTACTATAATTAATTTTTCTATTAGGTATATTGTGCCACTACCCGTAATATTTTATTTATTTACACAATATATTTTACCTGAAATAATAATCCGATGCGCAGCGCCATTTTTGCATAATAGTGATAATATTTTGTGCTTGTTTTCTCGAATTACACGTTTCTCTCTAATACAATCTTTTTATGCCTTTTAAATAGTTGCCCGCATATCTTTTATTGAAAAAAATATAATTCGTATATGGGGAAATCTAGACACAGCCGTCGATAAAACCATATGAGTATTTTGTGCCGAGACACCGAATTGTTTCCGTGAGTTTTTTCCCAATCTTGATTACACACGACACTGCGGATTCTGGAGGCAAAATAAGCACAATACCATTGTTTTTCTCTAATCTCAAATAAATATCTCGGTTCACATACTATTTTCTGTGACTTCGATACGAAGTGCTTGAACTAGAAATATGCTTATTTTATCCTTCAAAATAATAAGATAGAATAACCGGCAATCGATTATAATATTTAAAAAAAAACTAGAAAGCGATGCGGCGCGAACCTGTAACCTCTGGCGCGGGAAACAACGCCCAGCGCGCTGCACTAAACAATACTCTTATTCTAATTGCGAAAATAGTAATAACTTCAGTAAATGCATCATTGAGACTTAAGGTGGCCCAACCCGCTTATCTCCCCATACAAAAGGTGAAAGAAGATCACGCCCATATTTCTTGTCAGAGATCCAAAATTTTGCTCAAAATAGCTTTATTTGATCGAACTAGATGTCTAATGACCATTGGCATTGTAAAATTATGTTTGGTTTCTAAGTTATAAGGTCCGAAAGTTCGAATTTTTCGCGCGTTTTATACAATAACTTTGAAGGTGGATTACGCAATGATAAAGTAAGAACATCGTAACAAGATTAGTCATCAGACATAGCTTATTTAATCAAGATTTATGATCTATTTGGTTTTTCTTAGATTTTTGACTACAGCGGTCGTGGTTTACTTTTAGCTATAAGTCGTTTTGAAATTAAAATTTTCGTAAATCTTACCAAATCATACACTATGCACATTGTCTTTTTTGTGGACATGATGCATCTTCCTCATCACGGAGCCTGTCTTATTCTTTGAAACATAGAAGGTCCCAGAGCGCAACAGCACGGTTTTGTACCGTGCCCGCGAATGAGTTGGGCCCGCCGGGTTGGGCCACCTTAAGATGCATCTGCTGACGTTTCTTTGAGTTTACAGTCTCTGAAATGTAGCAATTCGGATTCACCTTAGTCAAAACAATTTAACTATGGTAGTTCGATCCAAAAACACTTAAATTAGTGACGATTTTCTAGTCCATCCAACTTTGCTATGTCCTTCATGTGTTGAACTAAAATCATGACAGTTGGCGTAGCGTAAGCCATACATTTACATATACAAAAAAATATGTAATAAAACATTCTGGTTTTACACATTTTATTGAAAAGTAAAAGCATTTTTATTTTCCCTGCTCCGTAAACTGGTTTACTTGCACGGGATTTATAACCGAAAAGGCTGATGAACGTTGTTTAAGCGCGAATAATAAGTTCCTTAGATAGATGCATACATACATGGAACCGGTGCCACGCGGTTTGAACATGTTTAATTATTTTAATACCTATATAAGTTCATTTGTCAGTATTTTTTAATCTTGGCGGAAAACATTCGGTCCACAAATAACTACATAGGTACGTTAGACGCTCATTTGCATTTTCATCAAAAGATAAACACATTTGTGGGTTGAAAACCGGTTCTGAGACATTAGATCGGTGACCAACGCATTTTTTATAGTTCAATAAGCTTGATATTTGTTTTTTTCCCCATTACATAATGCTAGACAAAAAATAAAAGGAACAGGGGGTCCATTCAGAGCAAGAGTGAGTTCGAGTTCGGGAGTGAGTTAACCTAAAAATAGCTGGGAAATATATTATTATTTAAATAACGGAACCGTTATTTATACTTCCAACGTATTTACGGGACAAACCAGATTTTTACCTAACTGTAATGAAGTTCTAGAAGTGTGGAAACATTAACTATTTAAAAAAGTGAGTTGATATTTAGTTGCGAATTCGAACTCACTCTTACTCTGAATGGACCCCCTGGAGGGTCATTTACGTACAAGTGAGTTCGAGTTCTGGAGTAAATAAACCCAAGTACTCACTCCTCAGGGCTATTGGCCAATTTGAATTTCGTGCTCAGTAACCAGGAATATTTCAGTCGAGAAAATAGTATTTATTCCGGTTGTTAAAGCGATTTTCTCGAAGGAAAGGGCATGATTCAAGGTTTCCCGTTAGTAAAATTGATTTGTCAGTCGCTAAATAAGCGGTTTTCTCGACTGAAATATTTTTGTTTCTGAACAAAGGTCAAAACCTCACATCATAGTTTTCTGTGATCAACACTACGTTTCAATATAGGTAATCTCGAGGTTGCAGTTAAAATTAGTTATCTTAAAGTACAGACAGCAGATACAGGTACGAGTTTTTTTTTGTTACTATTTAAGTATTGACAGCATTCTTTCACATCCCGACAGGAGGTTCCAAAAATTATCCCTGAATGAATGAAATAGCAACTGCAATTTACACTTACTACCCTTATCGTTATTGGTGTACACTTACAAGAATGTGATATCCAAATCATTGACTTCGATCGGCCTGCGCGTGTAGCAGTCATGCTTGTCAACAAACACCCGACTGACGTTGCCCACCGCTCTTGAGAGCACGTCCAGCACAAACTGTTGAACGGCGGCCGAGTCGCATGACGCTGGCGTGCACACTGCCCAGCGCAGCTCACCGCTGCGTCCGCTGCGACGCTGCACAACACCGTGGACATTAGTATCAGATGATCTTAGCAATGTAGCACGGGGCGGTGGCAGCCACAGGACACCGAAGTACGGACCGTCCAGCGTAGCCAACCGCTGCGTCCGCTGCGGTGCCGAGTTTTATTGGCCGATGTCTACAATCCCAAACCCCAGCGCAGCTTGGACCTGTAAACGACATGACAACATTTTTGACGTGAATTAGTTGAACGTCTTACTCGAAGTTCGGCTGAGGCGCTGCGTTAACTTTCATGTAACTTATTCGTGTACCGCGCGAAACTTACTGTACCTACACGAACATACTTACTACAATATCGTATTTACATATGATAGCATGACCTGGCCCCAATACGAACCGGCACATTTTTTCCAGTCGACGTGAGGGGGCCGGGAGCGAGGGGTAAGGAACGCTCTGGCACGACGGTCTCCGGACTCCTCAATGAGCAGTTTGCCCAACTGCTGTACCAGTTCTTTGGCGTACGGGCTCCATGCCTCTCCAAGGGTCTCCACGGCAAAAACGACAAACTCGTAATTTGCTTTAATGTCACGATACTTTCTATGTTTTACGGTTTGCGCCTTTGCCGCGGCATAGCCAGCTTCCTGACAAGAGCCGCCTATGTGACAGGGGGTTATTGTATCCGCTAATGTGACATCCCAGACAAGAGCCCTCCCTTGCTTCCATGGCAGCAACGACATGCCGTCTGCCCACTTTCCGTCGTCTCGGACCAAGCCAACCGGCTCGAGAATGCTGGGTAGGTATGCGTGCGGAAGCAAGGGAACGCTTGAGTATACGGTTGATGTCAGCATGGCGGGAAAACCTCCCGGCACTCCTGGAGCATGAAAGGCCGTGGTGCCCGAGCGTTCCCACCGATTGGCCGCACACACATATGTGTGACTCACAAATCCTAACGCCAAATCGGAGGCAGAACGCGGTGCGTAGCGTAACCCGGTCTAGAAGCGTACCGAGATGGGGCGAGGGGTAGACGTTCAGCCACGCTCCAGACTCCACCTCCGACGCCGCCAGGAGGCGCGCTCTGTCCACGTCGTTGCCATTCAGCGAGAGAACACTGCGCACGGACTTGATGATCGTTACGTCCCAGCCTTTTTGCCCATTTGGAAAGAGAGGAATCGGCTCATTCGGACAGAGAGTCCACCAGGCGTCCCTCGCCTCTACTGAGTATGCGACCTCGGCGTCAACTGTACTGAGAGACTTTACTTAACAAATTTTGAGTTTGAAAAAATGTGTTGCTACGATGGCTGTGAAGGAAAAAGGTCTTACTTATTGGTTACATGTGATTCCATTTGTAATTGTGATTAAATACATAGCCACTTAGATTTTGATCTTTTATTCATTACACTATCTTTATAGGTCGAATGCATGAAAATATCCTCTGGGCGGCCGGTAGGCTTTTTTCATTTCAAAGGACTATTAATAATTATGAATTATAATCATTCTAATAATGATTAAAATCATTCGAAATTTTTAAAGTTCCTATGATTCATACTTTTAAATAGTTTCTATTGTATCAATTCAGGAAACTTTATAATGTTAACTCCTTCTTAATTGTTAAAGTCAATTTGATACTAAATAAAAACACATTCAAAAGGCATCTAATAAAAAATTCAATCTTGAATGTCATGACTTCGTGACAATAAAATTTTCTGACTACGCGAACATTGTCTTCACTTGGAGGATGCTAATCAAATTAATACTCCATAAAATGATTGTGTACAGAATCGAGCGAAGTTAGCGATTTTTTTAATTTACCCAAAACGGATATGAAGTCATCACCTCACTGGCGTTAATTTATAAAAATGGTATAATAGCTTTAATTAATTTTTTTAAAGTGGTAGATTTTGGTTGCCTAAACATTATTAACTTGAAACTTTGTAATTAGCAATTTTTTTTGTGAATTAAAATGTTGTTTTTTATCAACATTCCAAATGATGAATTTAACAAAACCTGAGTTCAGCAAATACGTATTTGGTATTTTATTACTATTACGTTATTATGGACGTGTTTATAAAAAAACTAGTGGATAAGAATCCGACGAAAATAGTCAGTTGTTCCCAGTGGTTGTTACCCTACTCCTTTGACCCCTTCTCTGGTGTATTTGGGTGATATACAGTAGGTACAATGGTAGAAACCTCTTTCGGGCGGATTGCGTTATGCTTACCCGAAGAGAGTGGTAGAGATGAGAAACACAGAAAGATACCCTACATCTCTTCGAAGTTGGAGGGCCTCCAAATTACACGTACGGATACACGTACGTAACAAGAAAAAACGTACGTTACATAAATAACCAGAGCAACGGAAAGGACTCTTAATTCAATGATTTAAGGGGGCCCAACCCGGCGGGACTAACTCATTCGCGGGCACTGTACAAAACCGTGCTGTTGCGCTCTGCGAGCTTCTCTGTTTCAATGAAAAAGACAGGCTCCGTAATGAGGAAGATTTAACATGTCCACAAAAAAGACAATGTGCATAGTGTATGATTTGGTAAGATTTACGAAAATTTTTATTTCAAAACGACTTATAGCTAAAAGTAAACCACGACCGCTGTAGTCAAAAATCTAACAAAAACCAAATAGATTATAAATTTTGATTAAATAAGCTATGTAGGTTGACTAATTTTTTTAAGATTTTCTTACTTTATCATTGCGTAATAAACCACCAAAGTTATTGTATCAAACGCGCGAAAAATTCGAACTTTCGGACCTTATAACTTAGGAACCAAACACAATTTTACAATGCCAACGGTCATTAGACATCTAGTTCGATCAAATAAAGCTCTTTTGAGCAAAATTTGGGATCTCTGATCAGAAATATGGGCGTGATGTTCTTTCCCCGTTTGTATGGGGAGTTGAGCGGGTTGGGCCACCTTAAGCAATAAATCCTATCGGACTGCTATCACCAGCCATGGTTGTCGCGTAGACCATGAAACTAGCAAATTTTTGTGGTATTTTTTAAGTAACAAATAATAATTCGTTTTTATGATGAGTTTGACACTCGGCACTCAAGGCCATAAAATGGCATATACCCCGAAAATTATAATCGACGATTAAAGGGTGTCGTTTTTATATTTCTAAAGAAGGTATTTTGAGACCGAAATTAGCACAATCATTTACTTTTATAAGGCATGGTTATTTTTAGTTTAATAAAACACTTAAGTTTTGTTTGTACATGCACTGATTGACGAACAAACGATAGAAATGAAAGCGCGTGCATCGGTGTTCCAGTATCACAAAAGTCGCGCAATGTAGGCGAAAGTTATACTAAACTTAAATCTAATTTTATCAGTCTAAATCTAAATCTAAACTTATAAATCTTAAACATTGCCTTGCGTACCAGAGATCTGGTTTCAAATCCCCGCCCGTTTATGTTCCGCATTCGTTGTCTTTCTGTGTTGAATAAGTGCTCTTCGTCCCGAATGCGAGCTGTTCCATGGTTCGGAATCCTTACAAGGTGGTAGGAGCCATCGCATTGGACGAACAGAATGGTGAAAGCGGCAGCGGCATGTAGCGGTGTATTGAGCTCGCTAAGGACTAATTGAGTCCACGGGCAAGCGAGTGGATGAAGTTCAAAGCAGTTTTGTCGAAGAGGGAACGCTTCGTACCTTCCTGACGGCCTCGCTCTGCGTCCAGTCGATGGTGGCCAGGCAGTACTGGCCGGTGAGGTGGCTCGAGCCCTCCCCATCCTCGCTGATGCCGACACACTCGTCGAAGTTGCCGAGGTGGTAGGAGGAGCCGAACAGCAGGCCCTGCGGGGACTTGGCTGACGCGTCGAACACTGCAACAGAACGCGACGGCTTAGTGCGGAAGTTACCCCCAGAGTTTGAACGGTTAAGTTAGCAACGATTGTTATATGTGTGTACGTCGTGAAGCAAGGACACATTATTTGAAAAAACCGGCCAAGTGCGAGTCGGACTCGCACACGAAGGGTTCCGTACCATCGTAAAAAAAAACACGTTTTTTGTATGGGAGCCCCCTTTAATTTTAATTATTTTTTAATCTTACCTATTTGTTGTTCTAGCGGCAAAATAAATACACACTCTGTGAAAATTTCAGCTGTCTACCTGTTACTGTTACTGAGATACAGCCCTGTGACAGACGGACAGACGGACGGACGGACGGACGGACGGACAGCGGAGGCTTAGTAATAGGGTTCCGTTTTCACCCTTTGGGTACGGAACCCTAAAAAGAACGATGTAAAAAGAAGTAATTTATTTTGATTTTGCCCCCTACGGGATTCATGCTTTATGTAGTAACTTGTACTCTTGTGATTTTGTTATTTTTTTATGCTAACAGAGACTGTACCTAATTTAAAGATGTGTTAAATAAAAAAAATATATATAATGCTAGCTTGCAATGCTTAACTTGAACCAGCAAGCAAAGCTTTCGCAGGCCACCGCTACTGCTTTATCTATAATTTGTAATTCACCTACAGTCCCTGTAAGGCAAAATATTGTTTTCCAGGCCATAGCCATATGTTAATATAATGTTGAGTTTAGCAAATAGACTAAAAGCCGTATGGTCAATTCAACATATTTTTAAAAGTTCAACTTTAAATTTGTCACCATAACTGCTACTCTCACTACCGCTCACGATTCCCAAAGTTAGACTGGTAGAGAATGCCTCTGGCATTAAGTCATACCTTTTACCCGATTTTTAGTGCAATAAACAAATTTAAATAAATAATAAACATTTTTTTTTCAAAGGTAAATTAAATAAACAATCTTTAGAATCTATACCCGATTGCCAATTCAGAGTTCTTTGTAGGTACTCTTTTTGACGTTGTATCTCAAAACGGTCTACTCTATCTTTGCTAGTCTGTTGTTCGCTTCTCGGTTCCGCAATCCTTGAAGCGTTACCAACATCCAAGTATTTGCCTAATATATCTATTTACATTCCGCAAACGAATAGACTGACGAAGTTCAATTATACCAAGAACTTAATGCGATGTGTTGGTTTTATTCAGCGGGTCTTCTCACGAGATTCACATTCGCCTGCGATACAGTCACGGGTGAGTCACAGGTGACTGTGAATCACAGACGAATGTAAACTCGTGAGTAGACCGTTGAGAGAGGCTGGCCGTGGTTCGGATTCCACGTTAAACTGTAGGTCCCATTCCTTACTTACTAGGTGGTAGGGTTAATCCCGCCCGGGTTGGTACCATCGCATTGGATGAACGATGGTCGAAGCGGCAATGAAAATTGTCCGTGTTTTCCATCCAGTTAAATGTAGCCGTGCAATATAAGGAAGGTCCTGGCATGGCACCTAGTTCCCATGTGGTGTGTTGGGCTAATACCATGACAGATGGTGTGGTATTAGCTATCCATGTTCAGTCACATAAAAAAAGACCCGCTGGAACCTTTTTAACAAATACACTATGATCAATAAGTTCCGGGAATTTGTAGTTTGAATTTAAAACGCTTTACCGATTCGAATTTTTTTTTTCTCAGGTTGGTACACCTTTCCCTGACACTCCTGCCAAATGTCAAATATTAAATGTCATTAGTAATTGTTTGGCGTCTGTTTATATCAATCAAGTTTTTGAAGTTCGTCGCATTTCAAAATGGAAAAAAATATTGAACAAAGAATTTGTTTGAAGTTTTGTGTTTCCAACGAAATCTCTTGTGCTGATGCATTCAAAATGCTACAAAAAGCCTACGGAGACTCTGCTCTCTCAAAAACAAGCGTATACGAGTGGTATTCGTTCAAAAATGGTCTCAAAGAAGTTGACGATGCACCTCGCCGTGGACGCTCTTCAACATCAAAAAAGTCGAAAAAGTTCAAGAAATCGTACTCGAAAATCGTCAAACAGTCAATGAGGAGTACTACCTGGCCGTAATTAAGCGTTTGAGAGATGCTGTGCGTAGAAAACGACCGAAATTGTGGCAAAACAACTTATGGATCTTGCACCATGACAATGCTCCGTCTCACAAAGTGCGCATCGTGACCAATTTTTTGACCAAACATACTGTAAATACAATCCAACAGGCACCGTATTCTCCGGATATGGCACCATGTGACTTTTTCCTGTTCTCAAAACTACCCCTTCGTGGAAAGAGATTTTCGAGCATTGATGAAATAAAAGAAAATTCGACGAAGGCATTGAAAGCCATTCCTTCACCGGACTATCAAAAGTGTATGGAAGAATGGGTTAAGCGTTGGCGTATGTGCATCGCTTCAGACGGTTGTTATTTTGAAGGTGATAAAATAAATGTTTCCGAAAATTAACAGATTTTTTTTTATTTATTAATTCCCGGAACTTTTTGATCATAGTATGTAGTTCTACTGGCAGCTGGGTTTGGCAGCATCTCCATGCCTTCTTGGAATTCGGCATGTGTATGGCTTGGTGTGCTTAATGCTATGTGTGGTGCTTAATGACTGTGGCTTCTTGTGTCTGAGATCGCCGGTTCAAATACCGCAAGTTATTCACCTATTTTTGTCCATCTGAATGTCCATGTATATATCCATCTAAAACGTTTACTTAGTGATAGAGTTTAGCCTTTCCGGGTTGCTACCATCGCTCAGGATAAAAGTTGGTCGCGGCAATATCAAATATGCGTGGCAAATATGAGCAGTAACCTAATTGATTTTTTTTCAAGAATGTTAATATCGGCTTAATATCAGCAGTAGGTGTGTTATCCATCCATGTCCAGTCTCATAAAAACAAATAGGTAGGTAGAACTTAGTGACAAAAAAAACTCAGGTGTTGTGTCGTGTTAATGTCAACATTTCATACTCTATCAACCCATCCGTGCGTCATCGATATAGAAGTTCAGGTCGATCTCTGCTTTATTATGGAGCATCGTGATTGAAGACGAGCACGCTAAAAATATTCACAAAAAAGTCTCAACTTCTCGACTGAGATCAAAATCTGTTTAAGGATAATATTTAACAAGGCTTTAATTGAAGACTTCTTGTCTATCCTTAGCATATTTGCGACGGAATTTGCATTTTATTTTAGGATTCAAAAACATACAAATAAAATTGCAAAAATGTACACAGACAGGTTGAGATTGCATGTTTTAAAATAAGTTTCGGTCTGACTTCCTAAAAAAATAATAGGCCGAAATAAACATTTAACGTTAAAAAAATTATATTCCTAATACCCTACACTATGTTTAGAAAAGGCTTAATAGACTTTGCTGTGGCAATGTTAAAAACAATTTTAGTGCATTCCAGTGGCTTGGTTATAAGTTTGAGTCCCAAATAAACTGAAAAAAATACAAAAAAAAACTGTAAATGGTGCGTTGAAGTCTTTACATGAGCGGAAGTGAATTCGCGCTCCTCTACCATTCTCCCGACCAAATTCCTTTGCAGCATAATAGGGTAAATGTGTAGATGTAAAATGCAAATAATGCAATAAGTTTTTCTAAGACTTTGTTTCATATCACATTTTTATTAGATTGGATAAAATAAAAACACTTCAATAACTTGACCTAAAAAGGACACCGATTATAGGTTCACAAAACTCAAAACCAGTCGTCCTTGTATATCTACTCCAGTATTGGATCATATATACATTAATTAGTTTATATTATGGAAAAAATAAGTAACACGTCTTTTAGGATGTTGACGCAGTTAGTCAATATTTCAATAAATTTTATTTTTTTGTTTCAGTAAACCAAAATATTATTATTATGGAATCGGTAGAATCACTTCCCGCGAAAGGTATTTTTTATGAAAAATCACTATGGGTAGCTGTGCTAAGGACCAAACCCATACCAAAGCGGCTCGTAGCCTAGTGGCGCAGGGACTGGCCTAGCGTACCAGAGGCCCGGGTTCAATACCAACTTGCACCACTGTCTTTCTCTTTCAGAGTTCGATAAGTGCATTTCGTCACGAATGTGAGCTGCTCCATGGTTCGGAATCCATGTAAAACTGTAGGTCTCCTTCCCCTACTAAATGGTAGGGTTTAAGCCCGCCCGGGTTGGTACCATCGCATTGGATGAAAAGATGGTCGAAGCGGCCATGAAAAATTGTCCGTGTTTTCCATCCAGTTCAATGTAGCCGTGCTCATAAAGGGAAGGTCCTGGCATGGCACCTAATTCCTTCGGGAATGTGGTGTATTGGGCTAATATCATAACGGTAGTTGTGTGGTATTAGCCATCCATGTCAGGTCGCATAAAAAAAAAACACAACTCGCCTTCAGAAACCACGCTCAACGAGCACCATACTAGCGGATTTGCCGACTATCGCTGAGCTATCGCGCATGTTCAAATTACGCTTGAAGACTCCCAGGATATAGGTATGAGGAAAGGCAGATAGAGAGTTCCATATCCTGGCGGTGCGACAGAGAGATGAGTTTGAGAGACGGTTCGTTCTCAAAATCCGTGCTCCGGATATAGGTAGAAAGGGGAGGAATAAGGCAACTTCCAAAGAGAAACGTATGGACGTTATCATGGGGTTAATACCTGTAGAACAGAATGAGCGACCCGTCCCTCTGTAGCTAAGGGACTCCAAGCCAGCGGTGAGTTGTGGGTCGGAGACGGACCGCTCGGCGCTGATTTCATTTCAAGGATGCCAGCAGGTACTGGGGACTACCTTCCCATATGTGGCTACAGTATTCTGGCTTACGTTTGGTTGCTGGTTCAAGTTCAGCCTAGCACTACATTTGTAATGTAATTTTTTTACAGATTTCTTTCGTGAAATAATATACCCTTGATTCTTCATACATACATTCAAATTCCGTGTTTTACGTGTTTAAATCCCAAATCAAATTCGATAAAGAGACATGTTGGACCTTTTGGTCGTAATCTAACACATCACTGATTCTGATGCATCTGCTACCTGTTCGTCTATTTCATCACTATATCAAAGGATAGCAGCACAACTTAAGATCCTTGCACGACCTGTAGGCCTATTCTCGTAAATCCGTAGAAATCAGGAATATTTCAGTCGAGAAACCCGTTTTTATGGCGGTTGCGCGGTTGTCAAGGCGATTTTCTACGCGGAAAATATTGTTTCATTGAAATACCGTGCTACGGAATCTTTCAGTCGGGGAAACCACTTTGACAACCGCTATAAAAGCTGTTTATCTACTGAAATATTCCTGATTCGTGAGCTCGGAATTCCAAGAATCGGCGTTCCGAGCGTGCCCAGCGACGCGCCTCCAGCGCCGCCGCCGCCGACGACGCCTCCGCGCCTGCGCCGCCCGCCGCGACCTTCACGTGACGCGCATGCGCGCCACGCCACACCGCGCATGCGTCGCGTGAATTCCTAAGCAGTCCCCGGTCACTATACTTCACTAAAGCCGGTTCTTTATAAATAAGCGACAGGTTTGGTTTTAGAGCGACATTAGATCGTTAGTAGATTCCTGTTGTGTAATTGTAATATATTTGAACTAAACAGTATAGTACTCACGTGCGGCCGGAAGATAGAAGCGTGTTTATAGTAAGAATTAAGTATAACCACATAATTGGGTGTAGCTCAATGTATGTAGTGAGTTTAACATATATCTTCACTTAAGTTATGATTTGCTGGTAGACATATAACAATTCCAGTGAAGGAAAAAACCGTCTGGTACTGATCAAAATGTGTGTTCATCGGTGCACACATTTGAACACACAAATCCCTGCTAATTGTCGTGGGGCAAGGAACCACGTAAAATATTGGTGACTTCTTAGGTAACCGGCCGATATAAATAGGATGATGAAAGAATATAAAAAGAATGTGTTCTCTTACCATGAATTCAGCTAAACATTGGTTTTAATAGGCGCCCTGTTTTTATCCAAAGGACGACCACTTTATGAGCATGCATGTATTCATATTTTGGTGCTAATATTTGGAACTTACCATATGCCAAAATGCCAGGTCTAGTAATTTGCTGACACTACGAAAACGTTCACAGAGGCGACGCCGACGCCCCCGAGCTGCTCGCGTGCGGTGCATCTTAAGGGGCGTGTGATAATGACCTATTTTCGCAATGTGTAACAGCTGATATTTTCCTAGTTTTCGTTGGTTACAACATTTTATTTTAACTTGAGGTGAAAGAGTGACGCATTAGTACTTAATGTAAAACAAAAAAAAACTTTTCTGCTCAGTTTCAAAATCAAAGCTTCTGAATTTTTATTCTTAAATTAGTGTAACATCAACGTAAACGCACTTGAATTGACTTATCTTCATTGTATATGATCTTTATATTGTAACTATCTTCGTAATTAACACGTAAACCGTACGTGTCATTATCACATAATTTGCATGATACACTTTATTGTTCCTTTTAAAATCAACATAAACATTGAGGAGTTCGAAACATTCGAGGATTGTTTGTCCTCAATAAATTAACATTCACTGAGACTTAGATATATTCGGTGAAACTGAGAATATGGTGGCATTGATTATAATTATACCCGGATGTGAGGACGTAAAAACCCACACAATATTCCGGTGCCCCGAATATCTGGTATTCGCAGGCGGAACTAACCTTTGTTACTGGTGCAGACTTGAATTAATAATAACAAATCTTCTGAGTTGGCAAAACGTAATTTTCCATGAATGAGCCGCTTTGTTTTGTAAAAGTAAAATATAGATCGAAACTGGAAAAACACGCTTGTAATTATTATTAATCTTGCACAAAGAAAATGTATAAAAGCAAGGCGAATACTCATGGGATTTTAATTCGTGATAACCCTCAATTATAGTGTTTTATATAGAACGATTGGATGGAGTGAGCGAAAGGAAATGTCGATTCGTCACTTTTTCTGGGAAATACCAAGTAATTGTGCAATGAAAAATCGAAAACACAACGAAATATGATGTTCTGGTTCCATACTAGTCAAAGATCTTAGGTACCATAACAATAGGGCCTCAATAGCCCAGTGGCGCGACACTTCGGCGATCGCTCTCCAAAGTTAAGCAACGCTGGGTCCGGTCTGGTCTTGGATGGGTGACCATTCGACCGTTCAGAGAGGCTGGCCGTGGTTCGGATTCCACGTTAAACTGTAGGTCCCCTTCCTTACTTACTAGGTGGTAGGGTTAATCCCGCCCGGGTTGGTACCATCGTATTGAATGAACGATGGTCGAAGCGGCAATCAAAATTGTCAGTGTTTTCCATCCAGTTCAATGTAGCCGTGCAATATAAGGAAGGTCCTGGCATGGCACCTAGTTCCCATGTGGTGTGTTAGCTAATACCATGACAGAAGGTGTGGTATTAGCCATCCATGTCTAGTCACATAAAAAAAACCGCTTTGTTTAGGAATCTACTCTAATTGTTCTAAATAAATTATAGTCTAATTTCTAAGTTGTATGCGATAATACCTTTTCTTGACTACATGGTAGTCTAATTTTCTATTGTTTTTTTTTAAGCGCGCTATGTCAAGGTGAAGTCATTGCGACTAATACTTCCTTTACTGTCCATGCCAAAAAGTTTAATCAAATCGAACCAAGATATCAAACTTTGCGACTCCGGTTTTAAAGTAGTTGGCATTGTAATTATTATGTTACGCTGCATCATCGAACCGCCGCAAATACACACTGGATTTGCACGCAATAAAATCACAGATTGCGGTGTTGTCAGCCCGAGTGCGCTAGAAATTAATTTGTAATGAAATATCACTCGCAACGTTAGTTGTGCAGAGCGCTGCATGTCGAAGTAAGCGGAAGCGGAAAGACGCGGTCCAAGGAGAGTGACGCGGTGGCACGGCGGCGGCGGCGACGGTGCAGGGAAATTCTGCAGACCGGGCGATTTCGTGCATGCGCGCATTGGCCGCGTCACATGCAGCCATCTGGGTGCCAATGCTTGGAATTCCGCGAGCAGGAATCAGGAATATTTCAGTCGTGAAAACAGTCGTTCAAAGCAGTTTTCTCGGTAAGATCCCGGTATTTCAATGATTCAAGGTTTGCCTTCGAGAACATCAGTTTGACAACCGCTATAAAAACGATTTTCTCGACTGAAACATTTCTGGTTCCTGAGCACGGAATTCCACGAATAGGCCTACTGTTGCGCAACATACGACGGATTATAAACGCTGTAACGAGCTACTTACCTTCCATACAAGAGAACGTTTTGTCTTGTTACCCATTTCGATCTATGGATATGTTCGTGTAACGACTTTTGTAAAAGCTTTTATTCTCCTATAAAACATTGGTAGTTCAAACTCAGGTGGATGATTCTATAGGTAGCGTTATGTTTCGCTCATAGCTCACAGCTCACACCAGGTAATTCGCCGGTTTGTTTCGTTCTACCAAAATAACGGCCAATTAGCCGCACGTAGTAATTACGAAAGAAATAAATCGTATTCAAATACAAGGAATGTGACATATATGTATGTATAATCGACCGTGACACAGGGACACATCAATTAATGAAAGATCCCTGTAAAAAGAACTACTTTATGAATATCTGCAAGGCTGGACCCGAACCAGCAAAACATACCGTATTCTACCCTAAAATTAGCCAGAACCTTGCGACTTCTACTAAATGAATTAGGAGCGATTCTTCGTTACGCACGAGAACACACGAACTCGGCAAGTTCGCCTATTATGATAGTGAATATAATTCCAGTTTTAAATTCTACAAGTTTGGATATATTGAGCGTGTAGTTTATTTTAAAACAGACGAAACTCATTGTGCTCATTGTTATGTTCGTGGTGAGGTATGTCGATGACGATTTCGATTTTAGATTTCGGAGCATTTTCAAATTTAGAACATGTATTTTTTTTGTATGCGAATTGACATGGATGGCTAATACCACACAACTACCGTTATGATATTAGCCCAATACACCACATTCCCGAAGGACCTTCCCTTTATGAGCACGGCTACATTGAACTGGATGGAAAACACGGACAATTTTTCATTGCCGCTTCGACCATCTTTTCATCCAATGCGATAGTACCAACCCGGGCGGGCTTAAACCCTACCACCTAATAGGAGAAGGGGACCTACAGTTTTACATGGATTCCGAACCATGGAGCAGCTCGCATTCGTGACGATATGCACTTATCGAACTAGGAAAGAGTAAGACAGTGGTGCATGTCGGTATTGAACACAGGCCTCTGGTACGCTAGGCCAGTCCCCGCGTCACTAGGCTACGAGCCGCTCAAATAAAGGTCCCGCGGCCACTTGGGCCAATCCGAACTAAGTACTAGGCATTACTTTTAAAATCTTGCATATTGTCGCTACTTTTGGCTACATAGTGAATTACGTTTATGGCATGTGTTATACCCTGCTTTGCTAATAAACTAGTTTATATTTTTTGAATAGCTACGTCATATATAATATGACAATTGCATCGCAGAAACTGGGGATCCTATACCTTTGCAGAAGGTTCTTTTCACCGCCACAACTACTTCTTTACAAATCACAGATAAGGCCGGTGATAGAATACTGTAGCCACATTTGGGAAGGTAGTCCCCAGTACCTGCTGGCGCCCTCGGACTCAATACAGTGCCGAGCGGTCCTTCTTGTTGGTGACCCGCAACTCACCGTTCGCGTTGACCAGGGGCCCCTGAGCCACAGCCGGTTTGTAAGTTCGCTTAGTCTGTTCTACAGGTAATATTATAGACGTTGCTTACATTCCTTGTTCCTCCCCATCCGGAGCACTACTATTATAGACGTTGCTCTACGAAACTTACATGTGTGTTCCTCCCCATCCATCCTATATCCGGAGCAGAGCACCCCCTTGCAGTTGATATTAGGCTTTTTAGAACGAACCGCTTCTCAAACTCCTTTCTCTGGCGCACCTCCAGGATATGGAACTGTCTGCCGGCGGGTGTCTTTCCTCATACCTATAACCTGGGATTCTTCCAACGAAATCCAAACAAGTTTGATAGCTCAGCAATAGACCGCACATTACCTTTTATAGTGCCTCGCGTGGTTTCGCGAGGTGAGGTGGATTCAGCTTTTCTGCTCTCAACATAGCCAACATATCGGTTTTTCATAAAAAAAAAATCAATGTGCGATCGCACTAGGGCCACCCTGTATTTCAAGGACCACGGGTTTTAATTCATGTAAGGGCTCTGTACTCTGTAGTTTACTCTGTAGTATATTTAGCTTGCAAATAGTAGTTAAAAATATGTAGCCTTTACCAAATATTCAACTTTATTCATCTAATTATGCTATGTTGGTTGGAAAAGGTAACACGTGCATTGCTGAACCCAGCCCGTTAGCAGCAAAGAATCTAATTACTTTTGTCCGGTTTTTTTATTAAACAATTGAGTTCGAAACTGTGCAACTAGTCAAGTGAGATGCCTAACTTCAGCCCAATATGTACTTAATCTATTGCAAATTAATACTGTCCGGACAAATCACTTTCTGACAAATCGCTAAGATCTTCGATGCCGCAGATTTAAACCATTGAATAGAGCACAGGCATTTTAAGGATACACTAAATTGCCATTCCACGTCTTTTTATATTTGTGTAGATATGTAACATATTGTCAACAGATTTATATTATTTCATATTTCTACACAAATATAAACACCCGTGAACGGGCAATTTAGTATATCCTTGAAACGCCCGTTCTATTAAATGTCGTTAACCTGCGGCATCGATGATCTTAGTGATTTTTAGGGTTCTGTACCCAAAGGGTGAAAACGAAACCCTATTACTGAGCCTCCGCTGTCCGTCCGTCCGTCCATCCGACCGTCCGTCCGTCCGTCCTTCCGTCCTTCCGTCTGTCACAGGGCTGTATCTCATGAAACGTAATAGGTAGGCAGCTGAAATTTTCACAGATTGTTTATTTTGCCGCTATGACAACAAATAGGTAAAATAAAAAATATATATAAAAAATTAAGGGCCCCCATACAAAAAACGTGATTTTTTTGGTGTTGATGTTACGGAACCCTTCGTGTGCGAGTCCGGCTTGCACTTGGCCGGTTTTCGATAAGTGATTTGTAACTCGTAATAGAGGCTCACTATGCTTGTCATCGTGTTTGGACCCTTAATCGTCAGTACCTATAGTTTATGTCAATTTCGTATATTTTAATGTCAACCCAATGTGGGTTTTGTCAACGGACGCGTAATAACGACTAGTTTTACTTGAGCGCCTGCGTATTTCTGAGCTGCTAGTCCCAGTTGCCACCTAAACTGGCGTTTACGGAACTTCGAAGTTCCGTAAAAATGTCAAGCTCCATAAAAGTTTTTACTAGATATTCTGTGGTTTTACATCTTCAAGCTGTCAAGGTCAAACTTGGACTTCCGATTTGTATAAAAACCCGGAGTCGGCGTAAAAGGAAACGTCGTCGTATTTACGGCAACGTTGAGGAAGCTGTCAAATCAAACTCGGACTCGCAAATGTTAATTCGCTTAATAACCGCTTCGCCCGCTCTTCAATTTCCCCATACATTTGAAAACATCAGTCGATCGCCACGTCAACGCCAATTTAGGTGACAACTGGGACTACGGGCTCTGAGCCTTTAAATCATTAGTTCACAGAACTTCAGACTCGCCTACTGGAAGCGTCCACAAACCGTCGTACTTCTAACAAGCAAAGCGTATATTGCTTTAATTACATACATTTCAGGAAGGAATATTTCCTATTTCTTGTAAGAAAGCCTTTATTACGCCAGTTTTCAAATCTGGTGATAGACGCAATATAGAGAATTATAGGCCTATTTCTAAGCTTCCTATTATAAGCAAAATTTTGGTAAATAGTCTACGATCAGTTATACCCTCGTACGACCTCGTATAACTACCGCTCAACATGGCTTTTTGAAAAATAAATCTGTAGAATCAAATTTGTGTCATCTTACGGAGCTATTGTTGAAGGCAATGAGCGAAGGAACCCAAATTGACGTAATCTACACCGATTTATCTAAAGCATTCGACAAAATCAACCACTGTTTACTCATAACGAAGCTAGAACGCATCGTTATTAGGGGAGACTTATTGAGGTGGGTGGTCTCATATTTATATAATCGCTCTCAAGCTGTTGCACTTCTGGGTTACTGCTCTCAATTTACACATGTAAGCTCAGGAGTTCAGCAGGGATCTCATCTGGGTCCCCTTCTATTTTTACTGTATATTAAAGATATCGAAGATCACATTGGCCATTGTGAATGTTTATTATATGCAGATGATATTAAAATCATAAAAAAAGTAATCAATGTTGAAAATTGTGATGAATTACCACTGGACCTTAATTCTCTTTCTAACTATTGTTCCTTAAATCAGTTATTTTTAAATGTTAAAAAGTGCCAAGTAATTTCATTCTCCCGTAAAAAGAATATACACTGAATGGAACGGTACTTGATAGGTGTACCCAGGTGTGAGACCTTGGTGTTATAATTGACAGCAGGTTATTTTTTGATCAGCACATATCCATGATTACAGATAAGGCATACAAAATGCTGGGATGTATACTTCGTGTTTCAAAACCGTTTAAGAATCCTTCCACTTTAATACTTCTTTATAATGCCTTTGTAAGGAGCCACCTTGAATTTGCTTCTGTCGTTTGGAACCCGCAATAGAAAGTTTACATTGAGCTTATAGAGAAAATTCAGAAACGATTTCAAAAACACTTAACATATCTTTTTGGTCCTCATTATGAATTAAATAATAAGAAATGTTTTCTGTCCTTAAGCTCTAGTAGGGAGATTGCTGATATCAAGTTACTTTTTAAAATATTAAATAACCATGTTGATAGCCCCTATCCTTTGAGCAAGATACCCTTCAGATGTCCAGCCCGCGCCACACGTTGTGATAGTCTTTTTAATTTACCAGGCAGCAAAACTAATTACATGAAAAATTCCTTTATACGGCGTAGTTGTGCTACGTAGGACGCAAAATTTCAAGTTTTTGATTTATTTATTGACGCTATTAAGAAAATAAAATTGTCATAGTGTTACTTGCATCTCTTCTTTTCGATTATTTTTTGACAACGTTTAGGTAACATTATTTCGTTTTTACTTTTGTTCAATATTGCTTAATATTTTGTTAGTATTTTAACTTTTCAAGTTTTTTATTATTTTGTAGATAAACTGCTTCTTTTTAATTTTGTTTATTTGTTAGATATCTGCTATTCAATCATTTCATTTTTTCTCTTTCTTTGCCTATGTATTTTTTGCAGGGACGAAGTAGCGATCGCAGGGAAGCAAGGTGCAAAAAATATTGATCTTTCCACATGTTCTTTTGTTAAACTTAAAATCTATTATAGGTAGTTATATTTTCTTAATTTTTTAAGTGTAATTTAACAGTTTCAGTTCTTACTAAAACATGGATGGAAGTTTCCGAAGCAATATGTTTGGTATTGCCAAGGATGAATTGTGGAAGTAAATAAATTAAAATGTGACACAAATGCATTACATTTCACAAATGAAAAGATTATTATGATACTAGACTGGCACCATCTGCTGCACATACAAAGCGAAGGGGTAAAGTTGAAAAGGATTTTACTGGTCGGAATGGTTTACCTCTACTTTGGCTAGTTCAGTTCAGTATGAGCGGATCGTGGAGCGAATTTTTGGAAGGATTTATAATCTATATAATATAATATATAAGAGATCGATTCTCAGCAGGCAGGACACTCATATATGGAAGATAAAGTCTGCATACTTCATGCTCGCGGCTCAGTATTTTCATTATATGAAATTGTTAACATGAAAAGCCACATGGAAAAGCAGCATATGGTAAATCGGCGTGATGCGACGTTTATCATTCATTATTTTTTTTAAAGATGTGATCAATATTTAGGAAAACCGGCCAAGTGCGAGTCGGACTCGCACACGAAGGTTTCCGTACCATCGTACAACATTTAACACAAAAAATCAAGTTTTTTGTATGGGGCCCTTTAATTTTTTTTTATTTTTTATTTTACCTATTTGTTGTTATATAGCGGCAAAATTAATACACACTCAGTGAAAAATTCAACTGCCTAGGTATTACGGTTCATGATGTACAGCCTTGCGACAGTCGGACGGACAGTCGGATGGACGGACGGACGGACGGACGGATGGATAGACGGACAGCGGAGGCCTAGCAATAGGGTTCCGTTGGCACGCGTTGGGTACAGAACCCTAAAAACCAATGTCCATGTACGGACGTTAACGATCAAAAGTTGATAAACTGGAAACAGTAAGAATTCATAAGTCCCTTTTCGTCAATGTGACGGAATGAGATTTCGAATGTGTCTCTATTCCCGTTATATAAGTTTCAGAGTGAACGTCCGTGCACGCTTTAAATAAAAATAGACCGTATTTCCGCTATTGGAGGCGATGCATTTTGTAAGTTTTGTTTGGAGGTCCCACGGCGATCGAGTGTTAATATTTATTTTAGATAGTAGTTACATTTGAGTACACGAGACGTTAGAGTACATTTTAACCTACATACTAAACTAATAGTTCTAAGTGGAAACGCGAGAAAATTGTTTGAACGAACGTAGGAAAACTTAAAAGTTTACTTGTTGAGCGAACCATCATCAAATAAGAGATCAAAGAGCTGAGATTTTTTTTCTAAAATTCAGGTCAAGATTGAAAGAATAGAATTTGAAAAAAAACTCTTCTTAACCGTCTTTGAAAATAAGGTTATCAATTCGACCCCTATCGTTATGTTTGTTTTGTCATTTTTCTCGCGTAATTTTCTATTGATTGATTTCAATTTTTTTTATGTATTTGATTGGAATTACGTTGTTGTTGGCCCCTATAAAATTGTTGTGGATCGGATCATAGATTCTGAAAATATACCGTTCAAGATACCAAAAGTATTATGTCTGAATGCTGCAAAAATCGATTGACGTAGTTGTAGCTAGGAAGCATGGAAATATGGGAGTATCAATCGAAGCACGCTTAGCATGGCCACTTTAAATACAAAAGCGGCAGCGCCGGCGAGTGAGCTCGCTTACGTATTCGTTCACTACTGATTTTGTCGAGTTAAAGATGTAAGAACCTCACAGGACGCTATTTAGTTCAACGAGCATTTAAAGTTGCGCTTCCCGAATTCGGAGCCAATCAAAAATATTACACCCGAATAAACTTGCAATAAATACTCAATATGATTGATTAGGTTATTAGGTTAAGTAATTTATGTTTTAAAACTGTTCACATTGTAGGTTGTTGTGTCATAGTAGTTTTTAGTTCATTGCCTTAGACCGTTCTACCAAAAATTTTAGTTTGGCAGTAGCATTTAGGTATTCATTCGTAAGTGTGTGAAATCATTCATTCATGTGGAGGAAAAAATCATAACTTATAGACCAGTGAAGTATCTTTGCGGGTTCTTCTTCACTGATCAAATCCGCGGATCAATCAATTGTGACGTGACTTAGTGTAGTTTGACAACCAAATGTTGAATAAATATGAAATGAAATCGTGGCTATTCTGATGTCGCACTATTTAGTTTCCTTTGCTACTCCCGACATTTTATGCTTACGTTCATTTAAAATTTTGCTATTTTAACATCGCTGCATTTACTATTTTTGCAATCAATCAAATTTGCATAATAAATCCAAAAGATGACTTACTCTTTAGAGCCCATCTCTTGTTCGTGAGGAGCCCGTCCAGGAACCTGTAGCCCTGCTCGCGACACACGGCGCCGCGCGCGCGCGACACAGCGTGCGACAGCGACAGCACGTCGCTCGCCAGCACCACCGACGACGCGTACGCGGGCGACTCCTCCACTCGCCGCACGCCCGATTCCCGCATCCCGCCCTCCGTGTACGGGAACGCGCTCGCGTTGAGCTTGGCGTCTAGCGGTGACGCCGCAGTTTTCTGTGATTGCGGTGCACTGGGATTCTCACTGGCGGTGCTCATGTGCGTGAGGGTTGCAGTTGAAGGCTCTCCGCCGTAACTGAAGTCCCGATTCGCGGTGGGATCGTTTTCGATGAGATCCCGCGACAACAGAACAGTCGAACCCTCTGTCGCGATGCCACTCGTTTCGGATGGCAATTCACCGCCCGTTGCGTTGAACGCCGGCAGCTCGACCACTCTCCGCAGCAGAGTCGACTCCATCACGATTGCACTTCCATTCGTCGAATCGTTCCCGCTTGGATCCTGGTAGTCCAGGGTGCGATCGGTCTGGGCTATCATCCCATCCATATGCGCAAAGGTACTTCCGTCGGTAGGCGTCCGATCGAGATGGGTCGATTCCCGATAGTCCAGGGTGGACTGTGTGCGTTCCGGCGCGGGATTGGAGGCGGCGATCGCGATAGCGGCGGTGAACGCTAGAAGCCACATGTCTCCGGCCGCCGAGCGAGCGCTCTCCGCCGTCTGCCGCTAGTTCTTGCCGCTGAGGCCGGCACGCGACTGACCGTTGACGACTTCGCTCCATTGATATATTTAAATAAGTTCATTGTTGATGCCGCCCATGTGACGCAGACTAGTTGCTCGTTCGATGGAAGCTGGGATTTCTGATGAACTTTGTTCAAGCCAAAGATGGCTGTAATGAGTAGTGCTAACTGATATTTCTACATTAATTCATAAAGATGGAAGTAATGCATCTGAAAGTTATACAAAAGGCCTTGAATGCAAAATTATTCGAAAGCTGCTTAGGATGATAGATGCAAACGAAACATGTCACTGATAATATTTAATGTTTCTTTGTCTTGGAAAAAAAATTGTAGAAGTCTAACGGAAAACAATACATTTAGGGTCGCTATGAGTTGCCAGATTGAACTAGATGGAAAACAAGGACAAATGTTCATTGCTGCTTCGACCATCTTTTCATCCAATGCGATGGTATGAACCTGGGCGGGCTTAAACCCTACCTCCTAGTAGGCAAAGGGGACCTACAGTTTTAAATGGATTTCGAACCATGGAGCAGCTCGCATCCATCTCAGAAAGAGAAAGAAAGTGGTGCACGAACGGAGCGAGCAGTTGAACCCAGACCATAGGTATGCAAGGCAAGTCCCTTCGCCACTAGGCACGAGCCGATCAACCTACTCTATGAAAACAGGCCTCATCTGAGATTAATCCTGTCATAGGATACATTTAATCTTATAAACTTGATAGAAGAATGAAATAAAATTAGTGCTCCTTGATAAAGAGTATTACAATTTGAACGTGGCTCTCTATGATAAAACCCTGTTTAGTGACTTAATATTCTAGGACAAGTACATAATTATACAATTTATATTAATTATATTTTGACATTGACACTACAATGGTAGTATTATGTATATATTATATTATATTGACTTGATACACTTTATCGGTATCAAAATTGACGAGGGCTCTGTACATCCGACATAGCTGTTAAGTTGACGAAGGCGTTTACACCCGAAATAAATACTCAATATGTATAATTATTAGGTCATTAAGTTAAGTAATTTATTTATTATTCAAGATTTTCACATTGTGGGTTGTTGTTTCCTCGTGGTTCTTAGTTCTTTGCTTTAGACCGTTCTACCAATGTAAGTTTGGCAGTAGCATTTAGATATGAAATCATAATTGTTTTATATCATTTACGTGGACGAAAAAAAAAACCTCATTTAAAGACCAGTGAAGTTTCTTTGCGGGTTCTTCTTCACTGGTTGATCGAATCCGCGGATCAATCAAATTGTGACATGACTTAGTGTAGTTTGACTACCAGAAGTTGAATAAATAAATGAAATGAAAATGAAATGAAATAGAAAATAACTTATATGAAAGATGCAATGATTTCTAATATGAGGATTCATAAGAAATAATGTTTACAAGAATGGTTCGGATATTCGGTGCTACTTTTTAGTTTTATTAATGAGGACACGCAAGAAATATGTGGTCAGAAGTGCCCGCAGACTTAAAAAATATGCAATCTGCGGTAAGCGTCGATCAAACTTGTGATCCCTTGTAATTCCGCATTTTTTAAACCGTATACAACAGTCAAATTTTATCATCCCATGTTTATTCATTTTTATATTACTAATGTATGAAAATGAATAAATGCCCGTGTCTGATGTAGCCGGTCCAATGCCATGTCCCATTCAGCCTGCTCAAAAAAGGAAAAGTCCTGATGTGGCATCCAGTTGTATTGCTTACATTACTGTGGTCATATATTTTGTGCAGTGGTATGTTTCTATGATTGGTACTTTTTATTTTTGTTGTGCTTAATGCGGAGTTACAGATTCAAGAAAACTTCAGTTGACTCTATACGTTTTACAAACCTGTTTTTTTATGAAAAACCGATATGGGTGGCAAAACACCTCGCCTCGCGAAACCACGCTCAGAGAGGCACCATGCCAGCAGATTTGCGGACTATCGCTGAGCTATGGAGCTTATTCAAATTGCACTTGAAGACTCCCAGGTCATAGGTATGAAAAAAGGCACCCGCCGGCGACAGTTCCATATCCTGGCGGTGCGGCAGAGAAATGAGTTGAGAAACGGTTCGTTCTCAAAAGCCGTATGTCAACCACAAGGGGGTGCTGTTGTCTGATTCTCTGCGGCGGCTGCTCCGAATATATGGGTAGGATGGGGAGGTAATTAAAAACTAAACCATTTTAGTAAAATTTTCGTTATTCCGTATCATGCGACTCGGGATAAAAAACAGCGTTATAATGTCTTGAAATATTTTATTAATAAAAATATCTATCGTTGCTATCTGCTGGAGCGATGTTCACTGATCCCGCCGGGACCCTGTTCGTTGTTGGTCCACTCCCACTCTTCCTCCTGGTCGACGTAGCGCGACGTCCGCCGCGGCGCCCATTCCTCGCGCCGCTCTGCCCAGAAGTCGTCCTCACCTCCCTCCGGCTCGTCTCCCTCTCCTACCTCTAACTCCTCGCCCTCCACCATCTCCAAGTCCTCCTCACCGACCTCCTCTTCGAGCAAATCGTCTTCCTCTTCTTCGAGGATCTCCTCGAGTCCTTCATCCCGCATGTCACGCTGTGACTCATACTCGACCTCGGCTTCAATAATTTCTTCGAGGAACTCGCGATGCGCCATTATTCTTGGTCCATTGATATTCCTGACTTCTTCTAATCGCTCTTCGACGTCCTGGGACTGATATTCATCGGTAACAGCTTCATTAGATCTGGCTTCGGATTCATTTTCTGGGGACTCTTGCGCGACATCTTCTTTGATGCTGATCTCGTAAGACATGACATATTTAGATAATGTCTGCATAGGTATAACCAACGTCAGTGTCAGTAGTGTGGAGACGGCAAATATAATTGTGAATTCGCGAATGTCGAGCTGAAAAAACACAAACAAAAAAATTTTAAATTTTAATCATAGATTCCCATTCCATAAACATGTTAACTGATAAATCTTATTCAGGTTAATTTGAACCTGTAACGAAGTTATTAGAAAGGAACTTAAAAAAATACAGCCTTTGAGTTTACAGCTACGTTCAATCACGATCCACCTGGTATTAAATTTGGAATAATCTAATTAACAAATATGGACACTAACGATGGAGAATATGGTGAACTCGGTGGCGGTCGTGACGGTGGCAGCATCGGTGAAGAAGACGAGGAACTGCACAAGGTAGAGGGCGTAGGACAGCCGGCTCACCAGCACTAGTGGACGCGCACACAGCAGACGGTTAATCCATTCTGAAAACAAGAAGGAATCTTCACTCATAGGTACATAAGCATAGCCTAACCACGGCATATCAAATAATAATTACTTCAAACGAAACTTATTCGGTGCTATGGTCTGTGGTTTCTATGATGCATTTATGGATCGTAGTAAGTAGTAATATTTCGCCGTTTGCTACTTTTCAACTTTTCTTATATTTTTTTATTTTTTCTGTTTGAGAACTAGCTTACCTCTGTGATGAGGAAAATGCAACATGTCCGCAAAAAAGACAATGTGCATAGTGTATGATTTGGTAAGTTTTAAGAAAATTTTAATTACAAAACGACTTATGGCTAAAAGTAAACCACGACCGCTGTAGTCAAAAATCTAACAAAAACCAAATATATTTTAAATAAACTATGTCTGATAACTAATCTTTTTAAGATATTCTTAATTTATCATTGCGTCATCGACCTCCAAAGTTATTGTATAAAACGCGCGAAAAATTCAAACTTTCGGACCTTATAACTTAGAAACCAAACACAATTTTACAATGCCAACGGTCATCAAACATCTAGTTCGATCAAATGAAGCTATTTTGACCAAAATTTGGGATCTCTGACAAGAAATATGGGCGTGATCTTCTTTCCCCGTTTGTATGGGGAGTTGAGCAGGATGACCCACCTTAATAACCACAATTGTTGTGTTTTTATTGGTCGTAGAGACCAAACCTATATTCAAATTAAGCTAGTTTCTCTACCTTCAGCAGTGAATGTAGGGGAATCCCATTTTAAGATGATTCATAATAGCTTAAACAAGTATGTTCAGTGTCTGCGAACACGTTTCAGAGGGCTTATGGTTGAATTGAAGTTCCCGCGGACGTGACCAGTCAATATTTACTTGCTAACATCGTAGCAAACAGTGCGAAAATTGTGTTACGCATTAGTCACAATTTCGGTTCTAGATAATCTCTGGGATGTTCCAGTGATGTAATTTGGATCCTCTTTAATGATACTGAATCATTGTAACGCGAGATGTTGGTGAACCGCAGACATAGTCAATGTCAACAAGATTCTACTTTGTTGAATTACCGTGTAAGTTTGAACGAATGCTTACTAGCATTCTGATTCACTTCACAAAACCCAAGACCTCTGACAAAAATAGAAGATCCACTAAATCATTAAGCACGTATGTAGGTAGTATTTTTCGGTGATATTTTAGAATTAAGGATTGTTTGAATGGTTTAGATATCATTCGTGAAGGAAAAAAAAAGATAGAGGGACTGCCCACCGGCCGTCTCGCGGATATTTTCGTGAATTCGATTCCTCTCAAAGATATATTGACATTGTACGATTTTCATGACCTGCAGTATCAAAGTCCAGCCCCTTGTTTCCTCACTGCATGGTGAGCCGTGATTGTTTTCTGCGGTGCCTGTACTGACAAACCAGCTCTACATGACTATTAATTAATTTTGAGCGTACCATTTTTCCTTCACAATCTCGATATCTCACCTTTTTTTTCCAACCTGACAAATTTTCTAGTAAAGTCTTTCAGTTTGAAGTATACTTAATTAGCTTTGAATTTTAAAAGGTGAACACGAATTATGGGTCCAAGTGTCTGACACTGAGCGCTAGCGTCAAAATCGGCCCCTCGCTCCCGGCCCCCTTACGCTGACTGCGCATGTCATAAACCGATCCTTTGAGGCGAGGCTACGCTACTGTATGGTATATACCATATTATCGTAAGTATGTTAGTTTAGCTACAGGTACGAATGCGCGCTACACGATTTCGTTAAATGAAATTGAGGCCTCAGCCGAACCTCAAGTAAACCGTTCATTGAATTCACGTAAATAAATAAATATAAATTTTGTGTATAACTGTATTATGGAACCATAATAAATAAATAAAAAAATATATATATTAAATAAAAAAATTAAGACAATAGAAAATGACAGCTAGCGCTCATAGGCTGTCCATTACAAGGAAACATTTCTATCAAGGGAATGTTTTGGGAACTCCAAAAACAGGCCAAATGCGAGTCAGACTCACACACGAAGGGTTCCGTACCATCGTACAAGATTAAACACAAAAAAAACGTTTATTGTAAGGAGGCCCCCCTTCAATTTTCATATTTTTTTTATTTTACCTCTTTGTTGTTATAGCGGCAAAATAACATACATACTCTGTGAAAAATTCAGCTACCTAACTATTTAGATTCATGAGATACAGCCCTGTGACAGAAGGACGGACGGACGGACGGATGGACGGACGGACGGACGGACTGATGGATGAACGGGCGAACAGCGGAGGCTTAGTAATAGGGTTCCGTTGGCACCCTTTGGGTACGGAACCCTAAAAACTTGTAGAGGTCGATGATGACAGAATTGAGGGGTCGGTGGTCGATTACTGACGCGCGTTGCCGGAGTGCGCCGCGTAGAGGAGCCAGGCGAGCGCGGCGGCGGAGGCGGGCGGCGCGAGCGCGGCGTACGCGGCGGCCGCGGCGGCGGAGTAGCGCGCGTCGGCGGCGGATGCGGCGAGCGCGGCGTGCATGGCGCCCGCGCAGCAGCAGCCGCACACCAGCCAGCACGGCACCAGCAACAGCTGCGGACAAAGCACAGTGAAGAGTTACTTTAGAACTCTGTCTGTTGCGTTTTCACGCCTAAGCCCCTGAACCAATTTTCGTAAAAATCTGGACCTAGGAGACGGACTTAAACAATAAACTCGAAGGGGATGAAATAAGGGATGAAAGTTTGTATCTGTTTGTTATATGTTGGAAAAATCGACCCGACTTCATCCCAAAACGACATTTACCCGACGGGTACCTAAGGTAGCCCCAAATAAAAAACTCACTGAAAATGATAACTGTTTTTCGCGAATAAAGTAAAAATAAAATAAAAAAAAACAGAGTCTACCTTGGAAAGATTTGTGGTAGGTCGCCGCTGCAGCAGAACGCCAAGCGCGAGACCCGCCAGGTACGGCGTGGAGCGGTGCAGCGCCGACGCGTAGCTAAGCCGCGCAGTGCGGTACAGCTGGCTCAAGCTGCAAACGGGACACATTTTCGTTTCTATTCATTTGTTTGAGCCTCAGATAAAAAAAAAAGATGCGCCTACAATCAGATCCGCTGTCGCCAATTTTCTAAAAGTATCAAGTCAACATAAACGCAATTGCAAGCTGGTACGTTAGTGGTGCGCACTGTTCCGATACCTGACACCGTGGTAAATGAGCAGCGAGAGCCGATGCTCGAGGGTGGCGCTGTAGCGTGCATAGGCGGCGGCCGCCTGCAGCGCCGCCAGAAGCGCGGCCGCCGCGCCGGGCCGTGCGCGCAGCAGCCACACCAGCGCCGCGGCGCTCAGCGTCAGCTGCATGTCCACCGCAAGCTGGTACGTTTGCGGAGCGCACTGTCAAAGGAGGCATTAATTTTCACAGCGAGCCAGAGTTTTACAAATATCACTACACTTAAGTGTAGTTTAAGATACTCCTGGTTAGCACCACTAAATGAATTTCACAATACATAGCCTTTCCCTTATTTATCGGATGATGGAAATAAGTAGTTAATGACAGATGTTGTGATTTCAACCATTCAGTACTAATAAAAAACGATTACGATGGCAAAATTGGCTCCTCACCATCTCATCGAAAGCGAAGAAATTCTGAACATACAGCAGATTCCACCACCAGGATTCCTGGCAAAGCCTTGCGTTTTGGGTGACGAGCGTGCCCCAGAGCGGCCCCGCCCCAACGTGCTCCCACACGTATGCGTAGAACAGCACCACTCCCAACAGTGCCGGTGTCAATCTGTTAAACACATTCATTAGGCATATTGGATCATTTTTGCAACGATTGTTTCACGTGCCTGTCAACCTTATGGATCTAATACCATCCGAACTGTTGGGAAACTCGCTTTGAAGTTAACCCTCACATGTTTATTTACATAGGAGGTAAACTATGCGCGATACGCAGGCATATTTTAAATATTATATTACGTAGAATGAACGTACTTAACTGCAAACAACCGTGTAAACGTTTGCTGTGTCAATAAAAGTTCCAAAACATCTACATATTGTACCGAAATAGCAACTCGTGACTATACATATATTTGGCCACAGTTTGGATAGGATGACTGGGTGAAGAAGGTCCTACTTAGCAAGACCACAATTACCCTCTATACGAATATGTTTTGATACCATTCATAAAATAGCAAGCCATGAATTGGATGCTTTCGATCTACTCTTGGTCTGGAAAACAATTTTTACCATATATCAACAGGTAATACGCCCATTATTGTTGAGATAGGAACTCACCTCACGTATCTGGTGATGAAGCGTCGCAGCCACGGCATCGATCCCGCGTCCAGGTCGGCGGAGAGGCGGTGCGCCGTGAGCGCGCCGCTCAGCAGCAGGAACGCGTCCGTGTACACCCAGCCCACGCGCAGGGCGTACGACAGCGGCGTGTGAGACACCTGTACGAACGCATAATAGTCATATTTTAGCAAACCCTAGGTTTTCTGGTGGAGATGCCGTATGTGGCCGTCAGGACCATTTTGGTGCCCTGAGATTACGTCAAGCAGGCCGACTCGGCAAACTGTCACTGGCGGGCGCGAATGCGAGAACAGCGCCACTAACTTGAAAACCGAGTTTGCAGAATTGTATGTGAAGAAATTTTGTCAAACTAACAATGCGTATCTAGCTTTCGTAGCTGGTAATGTTTTGTAGAGGTTATCGAACGTCCTTGGGGAGCTAAACACAGAGAACATAATCAGTACGCCTGTCCAAATGCATATCCTACATACATTACTGGTCGCAATACGCAAGGACGCAATTATGTAGAGTCTTTCAGGAGAAAGATATCTTACAGAGTCTCCAGTCGAAAACATGGCATTCCGATCCGACCTATCAAGTCAACAATTTTTGTTTTTCCGCAAGTCGTTTCATCCCTGGACTGCCTGGAACACTGTTTATCCGATATGGTAAGTCACTCTACGATTGTAGAGCAACAGTGAACATCTATAGTCGATTTTATTGCACAGTAGTTTCTTATTTTATCTATTTTTGTGTTAATAATTTAACGTTGTACTTAATATTATGACAAGGGCTTTTTACACCTAAATTACACCAAAATTTTCATGACCTTTAACTTTGGCAATTTATAGATATGTTGTTTAAATTAATTTATTAAGATTATTTATTACGCTCTAAGCCCCGGTTGCACGAAGAGACGGCTGAGTTAATCAATGTTCAAACACGTCACTTTTAGTGATCCGCATAGAGTTCCTTCCATACTGCCCACACAAAGTGACGTGTTTGATCATACTTTGACGTTGATTTTGATTTTTTGTCCTTTCGTGCACTCGGCCCTAAGCCTCGGTTTACTGCTCGTTCTTTGTGTTGTTAGAGCCGAGGTTAGAGCAATGTATTTTAACCATGAATATTGTAAATGACAATTTCAAGTGTAGTTTACTACCATATGAATGCTGATTTAAAATAAATAAATAAAAATAAAAATATTTAGTTTTTAAAAGTATAGTTCCTGTTGCTTGATATGGTGGTTGCGTTGTTTCCCAGCTTTATTCGATACGGCGGTGGAGCAACTGAAACATTGCAAGGCACGAGACCATCGATCCAAGTGTTGCCGCCGTCATGTGTCTAGGCGCCTCCATCGAGCAACATTGTTCTGGCCAGAGTGACTCATATCAAAGTGACGAGAGACGACGCCAATTAATGTAGGTCGACGGGCAGAGTCGGTTGGCTGCGCGCCAACACGACGCACATTCGATTATTTAACGCTGCGTGTGTTTACATGCACGGATATAACTGAAATATTTCCAAGATTAAGGTCGATCATCCGGGGCTCAATGTTACACGATTTTCCCAAGGCAACTTCACACATGTTGCTACTTCATTAAAGACTTTGTAGTCTTTGATAAGTACAACTGAAATTCGAATTGAATTTGTTAATTTTTGTACGAATTAGTCCTTTTCGTCCAATGCGATGTCATCAACCCGGGCGGACTTAACCCCACCTAGTAGGAAAAGGTCACCCTAAGTTTTAAATGGTTTCCGAACATTAAACAGCTCGCATTCGTAACAAAATGTATTTATCCAACTCAGAAAGAGAGAAAAAGTAATGCAAGAACGGGACGGGGATTTGAACCCCAAAATTTCCTAGTTTCGGCTTTGTAGAGCGTCGTCGCTGTCATATGCTGTCACTCAGAACAGCCCACGGCGCGGCGCGAGGTGGTCCAAGCGCCAGCGGCTGCGCAGACCGCTGGCGCTTGAAAGGGGAAGCACTCGGCTCGCGCCGGAGGCTGTACCTGTGTACAACGTGCGAGAGAGATGATGGTCCACGAAACCGACTCTATTCTATTATCTCTTTCAAACGTCCGCTGTGCGGACATATTTTCTACCTAGGTAGCTACAATGTCTAACACTTCATCGGATGAGGGTAGTTGAAAAGTACATAAGTGGGGTCGTTTCACACTAAAAATAAATTGTTCTTTATTTTAGCACAGTTTTAAATGTAGTAATTTATGGTAAATTATATCTCATTACTATAAACATATTCACCGTAATCTATAAATAAGACCTAACAGTTCATATTAAACAGTTATTATAACATATTGAGCTGCGCCGCTTGGTAAAAATAACACATGTGACAAATCAGATGAATTTGAAACGGTTGTCTTAACTGATTGAACATTACAGCTTACTACGAATCAGGTATGCAACTTTAGTTCCTAGAGGTACAGTAATTTTAAGAGATTGGACAGTAACTTTTCACTGAATATGTAACGAAAGTATTAATGGATACAATACTAAAGGACTAAAGCTAGAAATCGTTTTCACACAGGAAAATCGTTAGATATACAGTTACAGTTAATGTTTAAGGTTAACTGTTTTCACTCCGTTAGAGTAACCAATTTACTTAGTTGGCTCTATTTGAACGTTGCAATACGGTTGTTAGTATCGGATCACATTTAAATTCAGTGAGTTGTGCTTTCAGTGCAGTTTTTCACAGCACCATACGGGCTTAGAGACTAGATGACTCACAATTTGCCACATTGTGACAACCTAAACGTTGAAATGCAATTGTTTGGCAATTAGGTAGCATTTGACATTAAGAAAGGTGATATTGCGCATTCATTAAAAACTTTCGTTATCTGAAACATATTATCGCTTATTTCAAGTGCAGGTGTCAAATCAATTAAAGATTCAATCATTTCACCGATAAAAATGATAACAAAGTAATAATGCTTATAAATATAATTCATGTAACTCATTAGAGTAGATAACGTATGCAATATTCAAATTTACTTCACTTCTCACAAAAACAGATGTTTTATTTTTTACTTGACAGTTTTTTAAGACAAGGCTAGTTCACTAGATTACAAACGTGTTTGCTGTTTGGCACGGTTTGTCCTTACATACACGTTTTATCGTCAAAACATGTGAAATTTCAATTCATGTATTTAAACTGTTGGTAGTCAAACTACATAAGTTACATCACAATCTGATAGTTCCGCGGATTCGATCAACTCTGTACAGAAGAACTTCACTGGTATACATATTTTTTCCGTTTAAAATAATTAAATCTAAATGCTACTACCAAGCAATTATTTGGTAGAATAGTTTAAGACAAAGAAGACTATTGCAGAACAAAAACTATAATTAAATACCAAACATAAGAATACATTTTCGATTAATTTAATCGCTTATACTCAACATAATTTATTCTGATCGAGATGATTTAAATTTTTCACATCATTTGCTTTCCTCGTTCTGTGTTCATATTGTTTGAAATCCTTTCTCAATATGTATCATCAATTCTCCATTTCGTCGAGACTGGATGGGCGGGGGATGGTTTTCGAACAACAATTACCTCGGTAAGTCGCACGCGGTTGACGAAGGGCACGTTGGCGATGGGGATGATCTTGTGCGCGAGCAGCAGCGTCAGCGAGCAGAGGGCTCGCACGCCGTGGATGCACGCGATGTCCTCCGCATCCCCACCGCGTACCAGCCGCGGCCAGCTGCGACGTAGCGAGAACGCGCCCAGCGCGCCCGAACTGGCCGCTACTGCCGCATCTGTATGCGTTTAAGAACATCCGGTTGACAAAAAGCACGTTGGCGACAGGGATGATCTTATGTGCGAGCAGCAGCGTCAGCGAGCATAGGTCGCCTAGCTGCGGTACAGCGATTACGAGCCCACTGCGCCCGAATTTGCCGTTACTGCCGCTCGATTATTATTGTTTAGTGCGACAGTACCAACATCTTCCTCGTAGGTTCCAAAGAAATATGTACCTATTACTGATAAAGGCCGGAAACTGGGAAATACCTATCGCGAGCGATAGGAGGCGATAATCACTATTAGTTATGTCGGCAATCGTTTGGTTCTCAAGCATAATACTAAATCTATCACGGCAAATCACTGTATCAATTATCAGCGGTGAAAAAGTAATTCTTAGTAGGCACAATAAGAAACTAACAAAATCAGGATATAGAATTAAGATTTAACATTACATGATGGAGGCAAATTGTCTAATATGTATGGTTGGTCCACAAAAGTACTGTATTGTATTGTATTGTTGTTGTATTGTTTATTCAGCATCCATAGACAGTACACTGCACTCGGATTTGTCATATTTTAGCATTGGCCAGTTCAGCAAAACAAAACACAGCGAAGAAGAACTGGAAAGAAACTCCGCTGTTTTTTTTTTCAAAGTCCACTTAGTCTAAGTTTACAAAAGTGTTTGTCAATTATTTTAACAAAAACATAGGTAAAACACTAAATTCACATGAATACACAAAATTTACAATCCATGCCGTATGCAACAGTTCATGACAATTTTTTCTTTGATCTTTGCTATTTTAACTTTATTATTATTGCTCAACAATTTGCTTGAATATAAGAAAAGCTTTCCTTTATCGATTTTTTGATTAAAATTAAAACATACATTTGGGATACTTGGGAATTTGGGGATACTTTTAAAGATGTGCCCAACTTACTCTGACGGCGCTTGGTAGTTTCGTCTGCACTGTCATCGTCGGCGTTGTCGCCTGCGGCAGCGCTCGGCTCATCCTCGCTGCTAGCCCACGACGACAGGAAGTCCTTGAGTGTCGAGTATAGTACCAAAAGCAGGACGAAGGCGAAGAATGATCTGTAAATACGTATGTCATTAAGGATGTTCCGACCCATACAAAGTTTTTTTTACACAGAACGCAAAAAGTATTGCACTTTAAGACATGAATTCGTCAAAAATATTAAATATAGCCATAGTAGTTGCCGCGAAAACAAATTCACAATTTCAGGTTAAATGGTTTCGTTGTAATTGCCGATTAGAAGTTTTACACCGTTAGATGGCGCTGTTAAATAAAAATCGTATTTAAATAAATTGTAACAAAACCAATAATCCTGAAATTGTGAAACTGTTTTCGCTGCAAGTAATATGACTATATTAAACCTTTATTATTAATTCGTGGCTTAAAGTGCAATACTTTTTGCGTTATGTGTGCAAACAATTTTATATGGGTCGGAACAGCCTTAAGGGCCGATTTTTCAATCATCAGATAGAACTTATCGGACTGATAGTACTAATTTACGTTTGTCAAAAGACGGATAGTCACTACCGGAGGATTATATCGTCTGTCACAATTTGCCTTTAATTTTAATAAGGATGGACTTGCTATAACGGATGGATAAGCAGTCGAATAGTTATTTGACTGTTTATCTGACTATATAGAAAAATCAGCCGTAAATTAAATGAAAGATTGGCTATACCGGGGAACATACATTTGTTGCTGGATTTACGACTAAGTTAATATTTTATACTTCAAAAAGTACGCTTACGTTTAAACCTTTTTGTTTTTCCTGGTCACTATTTGTATAAATAAGGGCTCAGTACTACTCAGTACGACTAGCAGGTAGAGTACAATACAACATAATATATTTTTTTACTTACATCAAATTAAGGCAACTCGAGCCAGGCATCCTACTGATCTTCATCTTCTATTTGGTATTGGAGTGGGTCCACGTTCAGGCCGACCAGCTGGTAGTGGCGCCGCACATACAGTAGACTCGCAGGTAGAGTCCATTACGATATCTTATGATTCTCCACTCACATCTTCAGTAGCCTAGGTAGCTCGAGCCAGGCATCCCAAGGGTCTTCGTCCTCCGTGTGGCAGTTGATTGGGTCCATGTTGAACTTCTGGTAGAGGCCGACCAGCTAGTAGGGGCGCTGAACCTACCGTTGAATCACAGGGAGATTTCACGACAATATATTAACATTCTCCACTCACATCGTCAGTAGCGTAGGTAGCTCGAGCCAGGCGTCCCACGGGTCTTCGTCCTCCGTGTGGCAATTGATTGGATCCACGTTGACCCGTAGGTGGAGTCCGGCCAGCTGGTAGTGGCGCAGCGCATCTCTCAGCACGAACTCGGCGTCGTCGGCGCCGCACGCAGCCGGCAGGCACACGCCCCAATTCAGAGATGAGAAGCGCGGAATGAAGTGACCTGGCTAAACCAAACTACACTTTTAGTTAAGCGTTGTGTTTTTAGTTCGTTCGATCAAGAGTCGAATGACAATGTTTCGGTTGATGAGAACATTGTCAATCATGGTCGGAAATCGGTGATGTTCTATTTTTAAAACGTTTTGATCAAGTCGCTTTCTTGTCTACATAATGCAAGTTTTGCATTCAATTTTATAGTGGTTTTCCGGTGACCTAGAGACTTCAAACTCTAAACTTTAAATAAAATATTCTCAGAAGGAAAAACGCGGGTAGCGAGACAAAAATAAGATGTTTGGAGGTTAATTTCTAAATGTGCATTCATTAAATGTGGAAAATAATCTTCTTTTTTCTTAAAACTAAAATAACATTGTGAAAACATTTCTAGATAATCTAAGTACATCAGGTGCGCATTTATAACAAACAGTATCAGTCAGATATCAGTATGTACATAACATTGAATGATGTCACCGAAGGGCGTGAATAATGACTTATTTTACATTGTTTGAATCACACTAAGCAGTGCGACTTACGTTTGAATCACTATTGGGGTGAGGAAATTGGCTGTTGTGTTCATACCATACCAGGTACGTATAGTTCATACCAGGCAGGATTTGATAGGTTTGGAAAAACATGATTGCTGGCTAAATTAAAATTTATGTAATGTAGTATTTTTTAATGAAAACCTTGTGTGTGTATTTTAAATTAACTTTTATGAGTATGATCCTTCCTAACAACCATGTTGAAGTATTTTCCGATTGCGTTTGACGTAAACAGACGTTTTTATCATCGCTGTTGATTAGTATCGCTTGTTATTTTTCAGATATGAAAATGAACCTTATTAGTCGTACACAAATCAAAGTGAGATAATGCTCGAATGTATATAAGGTTTTCAGTCCAAAGGATTGCTTTATTTCTGTCTGTGTTCACTCGGGTAACAAGATGCCTTTTTTGTACGTTGCCGTCGCAATGTTCGCCATACAAATTGGCTTCATGGTAGTAGCTCTAGTGAATACATACACAACCGCCAACCATGAGAGAAAGAAGAGGCTCTCTATAATTTCTAATCTTCACGTTGAAAATTGTCAACACCTAAACAGTTAACAAGTGAGTGATATATTAAGTACTAAATGTAGATTTCTAATTTATCACCACCCCCGTCCCACCAATACCACATTTGCTGTTCTCATCAATTCTTGTTTGTTGAAGAGGAAAATATTTTGGAGCTCTTAAATATCGGTTAAGAAGAAAAATAATATCTAATTTTGGAGAGTATACAAGCTAGAAATGTTGTTTACTTTAGAACGTCTGAAATTAAGGTGGCCCAACCCGGCGGGACTAACTCATTCGCGGGCACGGTACAAAACCGTGCTGTTGCGCTCTGGGACCTTCTATGTTTCAAATAAAAAGACAGGCTCCGTGATGAGCAAGATGCAACATGTCCACAAAAAAGACAATGTGCATAGTGTATGATTTGGTAAGATTTATGAAAATTTTAATTACAAAACAACTTATAGCTAAAAGTAAACCACGACCGCTGTAGTCAAAAATCGAACAAAAACCGAATAGATTATAAATCTTGATTAAGGTGGCCCATCCCGCTCATCTCCCCATACAAAAGGGGAAAGAAGATCACGCCCATATTTCTTGTCAGAGATCCAAAATTTTGCTCAAAATAGCTTTATTTGATGGAACTAGATGTCTGATGACTATTGACATTGTAAAATTGTGTTTGGTTTCTAAGTTATAAGGTCCGAAAGTTCGCATTTTTCGCGCGTTTTATACAATAACTTTGGAGGCAGATTACGCAATGATAAAGTAAGAACATCTTAAAAAGATTAGTCATCAGACATAGCTTATTTAATCACGATTTATAATCTATTTTGTTTTTGTTCGATTTTTTACTACAGCGGTCGTGGTTTACTTTTAGCTATAAGTCGTTTTGAAATTAAAATTTTCGTAAATCTTACCAAATCATACACTATGCACATTGTCTTTTTTGTGGGCATGTTGCATCTTCCTCATCACGGAGCCTGTCTTATTCTTTGAAACAGAGAAGGTCCCAGAGCGCAACAGCACGGTTTTGTACCGTGCCCGCGAATGAGTTAGGGCCGCCGGGTTGGGCCACCTTAAATAAGCTATGTCTGATGACTAATCTATTTAAGATGTTCTTACTTTATCATTGCGTAATCCACCTCCAAAGTTATTGTATAAAACGCGCGATAAATTCGAACTTTCGGACTTTATAACTTAGAAACCAAACACAATTTTACAATACCAACGGTCATCAGACATCTAGTTCGATCAAATAAAGCTATTTTGAGCAAAATTTGGGATCTCTGAGAAGAAATATGGGCGTGATCTTCTTTCCCCGTTTGTATGGGGAGTTGATCGGGATGAGCCACCTTAAGAACGTAAGATGATCCCTGGTATTATGGTCATTCGGTATAATTTTAGAGCTAATGCATATTTTACTTTGTACCTTTTATGTATATTTATCTGCATCATAGCCTAAGCAGTCATGTAAAGGGTGTCGTAACGGCCAGTACATTAATTCGCCAGCGTAATCCTCATGTTTTGTCATGAGACAAAAATGTTGAAAAGTGTCTAGTTACCGAGATATACATGTCTGAAATTTATATTTTTGTCTAGTATCCGTATTTTCCATCCTTGCATGACACCTAGTTCCTATGTGGTGTGTTGGGATAACATCATAACAGTAGGTGTGGTATTAGCTAACCGCGTCCAGTTACCTAAAAATATCCGTTCTGAATCTTAGCCGTTGTGCAGAGCTCCCGCTTTCAAAGCGGATAACTTACTCGTATTTGCTTTCACACCGGAAACAATACAATAAAACAAAAAAGTTGACCGCCACGGGACGCCCGGTAGATTTGAAATATTTAAGTTTATATTAGATTTTATAGTAATTAAACACCAATAAAGAAATCTCCAATAATTATAAAACACTAGCGTGTACGTAATTTTGGAATTTTACTAAAATCTTTTTCGAGGGGCTTATACTAACAAAACTGATAATGAAAACAATTTTTCGGAAGTCTTTGTCTGTCTGTCTGTCTGTCGTCAACAATGTTTGGCCGCTTTTAACGATGAAACGGCTTATTATATTTAGGTGCGATTTTCATTAATAGACTCAAGCACATCTCGAAGAAGTTTTTGCTAAATATCATCATAGTACGTTGAAAACCGGCCAAGTGCGAGTCGGACTCGCACACGAAGGGTTCCGGGCCATCGTAAAAAAAAAACAAAAAAAAACACGTTTTTTGTATGGGAGCCCCCTTTAATTTTAATTATTTTTTAATCTTACCTATTTGTTGTTGTAGCGGCAAAATAAATACACACTCTGTGATAATTTCAGCTGTCTACCTGTTACGGTTACTGAGATACAGCCCTGTGACAGACGGACAGACGGACGGACGGACGGACGGACTGACGGACGGACGGACGGACGGACGGACGGACGGACAGCGGAGGCTTAGTAATAGGGTTCCGTTTTCACCCTTTGGGTACGGAACCCTAAAAAAGAGGGAGTAGTATTCGAAAACGTCAATGACCTTTTTTGACCACCGGCCCGCGTTGCGGGGAGGCGTATCGGCGGCCGACCGCACTTCTCACAGACTGCATATTAATGATATCGGATTTTGCTCCTGCACAGCTAGTATGGAGTAAAATAATGCGGTGCGGGCGGGTGGCGGCCGCTCGGTGCCGGGGCAGTTGGGGTTTTACATCAAAATACAATGGCGGCATAAGAGAGCGTCACCCCGTTTGATGTCACGCCATACGAATCCGTCTTACTGCCAAGGTGCACCGACAGATGTTTCACAAAAGATGAAGCGATCAACGAAACTTACATCGTCGAGTTTGCTCTTCATCAGGTTGCGCGCCTGCGCGAGGTGCACCGGCAGGCGCAGCTCGGCGGCGTCGGCGCGCAGCTCGAGCTGCGCGAGGCAGTAGCGGCCGCGCACGCGCACCACGTGCCCCGAGTCGAGGCGCACGCGCGCGCGCGACCCCACGCACTGCGCGTAGTCGCCCAGCTGGTTGCCGTTGCCTTGCAGCACGCCCGACGGCACCTTGCCGCTCGCGTCCAGCACTAGAGATGCGAAGAGACAATTTCAGTGGGCAATGTCTCGTGGATAGACATGTCATTCATGTTGTTAATATGTTACGGTTAAAGCCCGATGTTGGTTAAAGTCCGAAATCTTGTTTTCCTTGAAAGAAATTAAGATTTTCACGATATACATGTGTCGAGAGCATTAATTTATAGTTTATTGTAAGAAAAAAAAATTACCTTAAACATTTTATTTTGCAATTATTTCATACAAAAAATTCAAAAAACATCTTAACGTACTATTTTTTTTTTCTTAACATCAACTCTTAATTAGTGCACCCAACATAGATCCAAAATAAAATCCAAAAAAATTCAAGGAAAACATTATTTCGGACTCTAACCAACATCGGGCTATACAAGTGATGGAAACATACATATTTATTTCCAAGCAAATATACTTTTTCGTACAAAGCAAGTACAAGCGCATTACAAAGTTTATCTTCATATAAAATGAAACGATATCAACAACTTCTGAACGAAATATGTGTAAATAACCAAAAAGGTGTCTCCGAAAGAGGTAAACATCTACCTACCCTTCATTTATTAGCAGCGTATTCATATTCGAGAGTCATTTTGGAATCTGATAACATATTCTAATAATGAAGGAGTTTCAAGGTTTCCTCCTCTGAAACAAGGTAAAGCATCACTGGTGCAAACTGGGTTCCTTTGGATTCCTTTGGAGGATTTACTTTGAATAAAAAAACAATCCCCAATATATCGAATAGTCCTTTATTTTTCTATTACGGTCTTTTAATGCGCGCTCAGTATGTACATGTAAACTTGTTGCATGTTTATGAAAAATTGTGATATGAAGTTCAATTGTAGCGTTATGTTCAACAGCATTCATATTTACAATAAACTGCCGAAAGAATTGCGAGAGAACCAAAATAATATACAAATGTTTAAAGCACAATTAAATAAGTGGCTCCAAGATAAAATATTTTATGACTTGTCATTTTTTAATATTATCATATAGCTAAACATTTATAAGCAATCTTGAAAATATAACCTGTAGATAAAAGGAAAACTGACGATGCCGCAGGAATATAATTATAAGCTACATACCTGTAAAAATTGTATTTATGTTTGTAATTGTAATTGTATTTATGTGTGCTAATAAAAAGATTTGATTTGATTTGATTGAGCTAATTTTAAAAAGATATGGAAGAATGTTTAATCTAAATTACTTGTATTTGTTTTATTAGCACCATTACTTATTCTGTGTTATTATTTAAGATCAAGTAAAATGTTCGAAACTAGAAAAAAAAAATATGCCTCTTGACATGAATGGCTAATTTTGGCATGCTATACCTATGTATAAGCCCTACGCACCTTATGGGAGCCAGTTACCTTTCCAGGCCCTTCCTTTGCACAGCTACATGGAATTGGTTTGAAAACAATTTTAATTACCGCGTCGACCATCTTACATTCAATACGATGGAACCACCACCTAGTCATGGGACCTACAGTTTTACGTGATACCTCAACAGTCTACCGGACATCCACCTGGAACCCGACCGCGCCCCAGGGCGTGTTGCTTACAAACTGGATTATCGGCTACCGAGGCTATTTACCGATTACATTGTCCTGAAATATTTTAATAGATTTTCGTAGTTGTGATAAAATATATTGAACACGAAAAACAACTTCTGGTTATATAAAAAACATTTTTCAAGACATTGTTTCATTTTGTGAAAAATTCAATTTCCTTCCTTCAAAATCTACAAAATTTAATTAAGTAAATGTACATATTTCCGTGTAAGCGTTCCTTGCAAAGTATTTGAAACAAAATTAATTGTACTCGTATGTTGCTCAACCTGGTAGTTTTTATTTGTTTTATATCTAACCAAACGTCGATGTAACCAAAGCTTTCTAAACAGCCTTTCTGTCTGTTCTGAAATTGGTATTTTATGAGGTCTAACATGGGCATGGATGTCTAATACCACATATACTGTCCAAAACACTACATATGAAGTAGGTGCCATGCCAGGACCTTCTTTATATTGCATGAGCACATTGAATTTGAAAACGAGGATAATTTTCATTGCCGCTTGGACCATCCAATCATCCAATACGATGGTGCCAACCCGGGCCGGATCCTTTCCCTCGTTCGACTGAGTCTCGTACGGCATGCACGGAAAGAAATGCTTCCCAATCTAATTTATTTCAGCACTCTAGATTCTTCTAGATTCTTATTTTAGTGGTCAAAATACAGAGGAATATAGAATTTCAATTATGTTTGAAAAAAGTAAATGCCTGATAATAACGAAATGCAAATTCAATAGCACTCACTGTTCAACGCCCACAGCTTTGAGCCACGTAATTGCCTCATGAGAATTTGACCATGGCGCCGGCACTCAGGGTTGTGAATTCGAGAAAAGTTTGGGGCGAAAGATGGCAGGAAAGCGTAGAAATCTTCGAATTCGCTTTGCAAGAAGTTCTTCCTGTATAGAGCATCGGAAGCGTGTTTCAAGACGGCATTCTCCTTAGGCTGACCATGTTTTGTATCTATGTTAATTTTCTCAGCCGATTCTCTCCGTATACTTTCTTTGGATAAATCTTTTGTTTTTGTGGGTGCTAATTTGTCATCGGATTTCTTTTTAACCTCTTTTTCAAAGGATGTCTCTGTCTTTACTTGTTTCGATGTTTCCTTTGGTGTTGTTCTGTCATATTCTTTGTGTTTTTCATCATCTTTCTCTAGAGTCTTGTGATCCAGCAGTGGTTTTAGTACCTTCTTTTCAACATGTTTTGTCGTTTCTTTTTTATCTGTTGATGCTGGTATATTTTCTTTTATGCTGTTTACTGAAGAAGCAACGTTTGTTGTAGCATCTGTTAACTTAATTTCTTTGCTTAGCGGCATGGTTTGATGTTTTTCAAGTTTTGGTAAATGGGTAATATTTTTGGGCTGCCCGTGTTTATCGGTCTTAGATTTTTTTTCAATTTGTTTTATCGGAACTTCAATTTTTGTTATCGTGACGGAAGGTTTATTGTACTCATCTTTATCAATGTCATCATCATTATCAGTGTCGTCATCATTATCACTATCATCGTCTTCATCACTATCATCGTCTTCAACACTATCTTCCTCTGGGCTTGATATCTTCACATCAGCTGTTTTTTTAATAATTGCCTGTTTCTCGGATTTTTTTATAATGGTGGGCTCAATTACTTTCGGTGATGTTTTAGCTAGTTGTATTTGTTTGATATTTGCTATTTTAATTTGTTCAATATCTTTATCCGTTTCATCGTCGTCCTCGCTAGTTTCACTATTATCATCACCATCTTCACTATCATCATCGTCATCTTCCATATCGCTTTTATCATCATTATCGTTACGATTATCTTCATCATCCTCATCACTTTCGTCGCCGTCATCGTCACCACCTTCTTCATCGCTTTCAGAAAATTCTTTACTTGTAATTTTTTTACTTACTAATGTTTTAATTTCTTTTGCGGGCGTCTGGGTAATTTTTGTTTGTTTATTTGTTCCTATCTTACCCTTAAGTGGTGTGATATCAACTTCATGATCATCTTCATCATCGTCATCATCATCACTGTCCTCGTGCAAAAGTTTTGACTTCTGATGCTGCTGCTGCTGAATTTTCTTTTCATTCAATAGTTTCTGTTGTTCCTTAACCGCCTTCTTAAGGTCCTCATAAGAGCGCCTACTTGCTAATTCCTTCACTTTTAGCGCACTAACGGTCGGTGGTTTTTGCTGGTCACTTTCACTTTCACAACCTACACATTTTTCAAGCAAGGGGTTCCGTCGTGAGCTGACCTGCCTCTCAGCTGAGGTCTTGGGCGTGAGGTCACGGAGTCGGAACGCGGTTACGACGGTGGCGAGGAGGAGCAGCGAGCACACTATAAATAGAGATAGGATGCATCGCTGGCGCGCCATGGTGGGGCGAGCCGGTGTTGCGTTCACCGCGCCATCGCCGGGACGACTGAGCTCGTCTCCCAACGGACACGCTGCCAACTTATCTTCCGAACTCCTCCCATCCTAACCATTTCTCAATACCAACGCTTTACTGGAAATAATCCAAAATAACAGCTGTTGAAGTTCCGTCAAAAGAGAGGGGATATCCGGTTTTTTTTGTTTGTTTTTACGTTGCGTATAAATCGGTGGAATTGTGCAGAGATCGTTGCCACACGAGCGGTGGCAGTTATCCAAATGCCAGATTTCTTACTAAATATAGCTCTGGCAGGGCGAGAGCGGCCACCGCCGCGCCGCCGTGTCGCTGCCGTCTCCGTAGCCCCGGACGGAGCGGGGGGGCTGCGGGGAGGAGCCAGTGCGCAATATCTCGATATACTTAAATATTTGCCGCACTGCTGGACATGAATGAAATTCGATACATAAAATATGTATGAATGACATCGATAGAAACAACAGCGGCGGCGCGGTGCATTTAAAATCATGATAACCTATTACTAACGATCTTCTAAATACTTATTCTGAAGATGAAAATGGCTGGACATGATAAGACCATGGAGGTGAAGCCTCCATGGATAAGACCCTATAATATTTCACAAAACTTTATTAGGTATTTACCTATGCACGTTGCACTCTTTATTTTGCCTTGCCCGTTAGGACAAATCGTGACCATACATTGCTCTAAATTAGGTGTGTGTAAGTGCTTAATTAATTAGGAGAAAGTATTTAGTAGATGGCTGGCTAAGCTCAAACAGCAATGGGCTGGTCACGTCAGCCGAAGAGACGACTGTTGGAGTAACAGTGGCTGCACTGGCGGCCGTGGACAGGAAAACGGAGTGTGGGACGACATCAAGTACGTCGGCGGAAAGCAGTGGTTCCGTACCGCTTAAGGGCCGAGTAGACTGGAAAAAAATTTGGAGAGGCGTATGTCCAGCAGAGGACGCAAACACGCTGACTTACTGAAATTTAGTAGGTGGCACTTTTTCACGCTGTTTTTGTTCATCAGACTGAGCCGTCGCTCTCACCCAAAACTTTGGCATCGCTAGGAATCGATACCATGTTCCTTGGATCCCCAGCCACCACTGTGTAGTACCGCTTAAGTAAATCTTGGCTTGTTCAAGAAAAACACGTTCAAAATATTCAGATTTCCATCACATTATAAGTAAGGCATTGATGAAGAAATATAAAAAATCGTTCCGATCAATTACTCTTTGTTTCCGATTGTGCATAGTTCTGGCAGTGGCAAATATTTTTGTAACATTGTTTGTAACCATAGATTGAAATACTTATGTTCAGCTCTCTTTGCTGTGATTATTGAACTGGAGAAAGTTTATCCGTGTGCAGTATATCCACTGTCTATGGATTTAGGCCAATTAATGAAGCTAAAATTTGGGGCTTACCAAAGCACTAAATCGTCCGTCCATGAAATCTTCAGAATGTGTACAAATACAGGTTTTAAAAATGAATGACTCAGAATCTAACATTTTTTTTTCCCGGAACTTAGGTATTTTGGCCAAAAACACAAAATATGCGGTATCATTTGCTGCAAAAATGGCCCGCCAAATTTCTTTTCAATGTCTAATAAAATGGGTTAATAGGTATATTTGTGTTCAGGAATCCAACAATTTTTTTACACAAAAGCGAGTTTTTTTTAAAAAATACACAGTTTTCGCTCTCATAAACTTGGCAGAATTGGGCAGCCCAATCTGTCGTCACACATTGGTTTTTAATTCTTATCAGATCGATAATTTCAACGAATCCAACAAATTTGTTACTGGCAACACATATATTTTGCTAATGGCCAAATCAAGTAAACGGCATAATTTGCCCGCCCATTTTTTTAATTATAATGATAATAAATGATATAGACGAACATACTTTTAACAGAATCCAACAAAAAATTTACATGCCAGTCAGTTTTGCAGCGTATAACGTAACATTGAATTTCGCGCTAAAATAGCTTGGCGAAAGCGGGTGGTAGGCGGCGCGGTGCGGAGGCAGTGCGGCGCGGTGGCGTGGGAACGGTGGCGGCGGTAAGAAAGGGTTTAGCCTGTGTTAGTGATACCGATTACGAAGTAATTATTAGTATTATCTTTAGTGATACTTATGTATAGTTCGTTTTCATGCGTAGTACCTGCATAATGGACAAGAGTTTATAAAGTGTGATGTGAAATTTAAATTAATTAATTCGCCAATTTGATAAACGTATTATTTTTACGTATGTGTTATTCTGATGTATAAGCTATATTATTGTAAAGTTTCATTACAATCCATTCAGTAGTTTTTACGTGAAAGAGGAACAAACATCCATCCATCCATCCATCCATCCATCCATCCATTATTACAAACATTCCCCTTTATAATATTTATTAGATTATTATATTAGATTAGATTAGATTAGATATATTTTCAAAAAGAAGTTCTATTTACAGTTCGTGTCCTTTAATTAATGTGTCCTTGCTTTATAGTCCATTAAGATAAGCGACTTACTTGCCTAGTACGAAACAGTATATTTACGAAATAAACCAACTAAATTTCAATAAAAAAAGGAAAAATAATGTGTGTGTTATATTTAGCTGTGAGAAAGAACCTCCAAACGCACGCGTATCTGTCATGGTCATGCTCTACGCTCCACCAGTTCAAGTTCGCCACTAATGGCCACCGCTCCGGTCGTTCACCGTCGCAGGGACCTCCACCGCAATCCCTCGGGAGCGCCGCACGCGCATTGTCCTAATGTGTGCCATTGTCATTAGGGTTCAAGAGCGCCATTGCAAAATATATCGTTCGATACTTAAGCGACGGTTCTCCGCGTCGGCTGCTAGTAGTCGGTTCGTACGCGCGCGACAATGAACCGCGCGTGGGTCGCACTGGCGCTGGCATCACTCGCGGCCGGCCGCGCGGAGGTCACCGTGCTGGAGCCCTGGCTAGAGGGGAACCGATCGGGCATCCTCCTAGATGACCTTGCGGTGATGTCCAACGGGACAGCAGCGAACGGGAGCGCGGAGCGGTGGAGCGGGAGCGACGGCGCGCCGGTGTACGACGTGCTCACGCTCTGGGACGCGTTCCCGAAGGTCCTGAGCCCCCGGGAGGGGAGCGAGGGGTGCACGAACGCGACCGCTCTCTACCTGCGCGGCCTCCACAACTTCGACCTCTGGGCACTCAAGAGTAACGTTGCTTAATATTATCAACTTTATGGTTTTGCGTTCCGTATCTCTTGATCGTTTTTTAACGGGCGCAATTAATAAGTAATCAGTTATGGAATCTGATCTAACCCGACTTTACTCTGCGGCAACGCCCATGGCCAATAATTTTACTTTTGATTGCATGTTTCAAGTGAGCCCTAAGTCCTCAACTAAATGGTGGTATATGGTATAAACGCTCTGAATAAAAAAAAACTTTCGATATTAAATTCGTTTAATTAATAGCACACGTGGTTGAGAAAGTTGATTCCTCGGTTTCCTTTCCTCTTTTCGTCCTTCGGTTAAAAGAATACTGTTTATATGTTTGCTTGTCATTAACTGAGAGACGTAAAGTAGGACTGTAGGACGCAAATGAAGTATCCACCTAGGCGGGCATATGATGCATCTAGATGAAATAAGATCGATCGATCCCGAAAAACTACTTAACAAAAAAAAAATGTAGGGTTAGAGAGCGAGTTATAGAGGGGCAAAGTCACAATAGATCTTTTCAGGACGCAGTGACGTCCAGTTACGGACATCCATTCAAGTCTATAGGGCACGACACCCAGTTCAAATAAATTACTTAAATTAAATTTTAACTTTTTTATTTCTGGCCCTATTATAATGCTGTATAAGATAAAAATCTTGTTACATTTTATATTTACAGAGAGAATATTTACGATAATCGGTTGCTTATATTGGTCGTGCGATCTATTACGACAGAGGGAAACAAATGATAGATGCTACTCATTAGACGTAAGGCCACTAATTGTAAATTTTAACAGAAGTTATTTAGGTGCACCTAACAGAAATGTATTATTAAAAAAATATATTATTATTATCATAAAAATAGGCTATACCATACAATTTAAAAATAATTTGTTGGTTTTTTCTGCATTACAAAGTTAGAAACCAATGTTTTTGACGATAACATGAATACCCTTCGCGTTATAATAATAATAATAAAAATATTTATTGCAGACAAAGTTATGTATGTAGGTTTTTGTCCCGCGTGTCGTTTTTCATTTGCAATAAATAAAGCGTATTTTGGACCAAAAACTCTGTTTATGAACGGAAGCCAATGATTTAAAAATTTTAGTAGCAATAATTGTTTATATTTCTTGAAAAAGTAAGAATACTAAAGATTTTGTTTTCGAAATAAGTACTTTAATATTATTAAGATTTTACAAAGACAATAACAGCGATTTCAAACAAAAGATAACGACAATCTAGGTTACGAATTTTCGTAACATATACAATTTATATTTGAACCAATACTTCAGAGGAATACTTCTCAACAGTTTTTAATTAAAGGAAATTTGACCATTCATCTGGCATTTCGACTAAACAATGATAATAGGATACTAAAAATACAAGAAAACAAGTTTTCAAATTAACATAAACTGTATTAAAATAACCATTTGTATGTTACGTCTTGTTCTGAATGTGGGATAATATTTTCCTTAAGTACATACACTTTTTCGCACTAAGCAGGCACGTCGTTTATTCCAAAGAATGTGATATGTATGTATGTGTAATCGACCGTGAAGCAAATACTTCGCCATCCATAATTTAGAATTCTCCTACATTCCCTCTTCCCGCAATCAATGCATCCTACTAGCACAGTGTTAAATAGACAACGCTTCATCTGCGTTGCGGACATTAACTGCAAAGATTGGACATTCAAACATATGTTTGTTATATATAAAATGTTTTCCTAACTTCCCCATTCCCTTGCTCGTTACTTTTCCCTTTATCTTTCCTTTTCAGATTCCTCCCTACTCCGATACTCTTTTTCCATTTTCTTTGTTTCGTGAGCAACAAAGAACCACCCCTGTCCATGAGGAGTATTGAGCACTTTTTGAAGGTCATAAACTTGTAGTGATTGTTTCACGGTCATTGTCACTGGTGTAACAATGGCTTTTTTCTCTTGGTGCTTTTTAAACTCATCTACGTATTTTCCGTTATATGAGAGTGTTTTATACAAAATGTATATTTGTCTTTCGAATGAAAGCCGATGTTATATTATTCTCTAAAAAGTTTTTTAATGACACATACCCGTCCTTGTAAGTTACCTTAACGTACAAAACCGTTGACCACGTTATGAACGTAATTAGAGGGTATATAAGATATGTATGAACTGTCTGACATACGTTTTCGCTGGCTTGTTGTATTTAATCGGTACATAGCTGTATTTTATCTATTTGTACCTCTGGCGTTGCACATAATAAACAATAATTATTTCTGCCTTACGTCAAATGGTTTTCAACAAGAACTTGTATTTGCACTAGGGGGAAAAGACGAAATATTAACACCAAATAATAAACAGATATAAATACCAGTGCGTAAAGGACATTAAAACATTTTATTATATTACATTTTCAGTTTAGACCATAGCCTGTCTCGGGGTGTAAACGACACATTTGTTCAAATATCGAAATTTCAAATATACGACTCGGTAGAGAAAAAAAAAAGTGAAGCAAAACTTTAAAAAAACTTTGCAAATGTGCAAACGGGATGTGGACGTATGCTTCCCCAGGTATCATATAACACTTACTCGCTAAAAGAGAACAAACAAACAAATCAAACAGAAAACTCTGAGACGTTGCATAGCAAATAAAGTATCAACTATAAACCTTGGTCACTCTACATAGATCCGAGCATTCCGAGCAAAATATATACTAAGCAAGTACGTTACTTTTTCCAACGAATAGGATGTGTATTTTCATTGTGTACATCAATTAAAGAAAGAAACCTGTTAAAAAAAACTACTTTATAAGTATAGTGCAAGGTTGGACTCGAAGCAGCAAGCAAACGTTTCGCGGGTAGGTAGTGCGTCTTCCAATTTCGCTACTAAGAATTCTCTTACAGCCAAACGTAAACAACGCCTCATTCTAACACAGTGTTCAAAGTTCTACACACTTATATTAATGCTTAACCTGCGTTGCGGACATTAACTGCATAGATTGAACATACTGATTGAACATTCAAACAAGAATTCTGATTTATAGGTATAGAGCGATCCTATAGGTTTAAAGTTTAAATATCTCGGGCACGTGATTAACTCATTACCGACAGGCTAAGAGATGACGAAGACATGGAGCGCCAGCGGAGGGATAACGCTATGAGAAGAAACATGTTGGCTTGTATGTTTGCGCAGTGCTCTAGAGAGCATAGACCCACAGCTGACCATAGACCCTATTATTATTATATTGTATTGCGGAAAATTTACGCATCGCAAGTAAATCATGTAGAATTTTGAACACTTTGTTAGGAGGAAGCGCTGTTGACTGTCGGAGGGACTATAGGAGGAATTCTTAATTACTGTGTATAGAGCGGTCGCGGAATCGGAAGGCGCACTACACGCGAAAGGTTATCTTACTGTTTCGAGTCCAGCCTTGCAATATGCTTCGTTATTTTTACAGCTTACTTTCTTCAATTAATATCCTTGCTTCACGGTTGATTCTACATGCAATCTTATTAGTTGAATCTAGTTTCCGCTCATAACACCTAATGCCAACGTCTATCCAAATTGCTGCACTCACTTTTATTGACTCAACACCAACATTTCACAAAAATGCAGCCTTTGAATTACGAAGTCGTTAAATTTGCTTACACTTCCTTCTTCGTAAGTACGTCATCAAATCACCATCATCAAGTGAGCACGACAGTGGTACAACTATAATAACTTCAAATTGCCGTGCATGTTAAAATTGCACGTACATAGGTATCATGCACCGTATCTTGGAATACAATTACGGTATTTAAACTAAGCACCATCCATTCAGCTCGCCTATCACCTTGGCTGCCGCCAGAGTTACACATGAGACACCTCATGCTAAACGGGGAAACCCCCCTTCTGTAGGGTTTGTGTCGATATTTCTTTCCAATAATGGTTTTCCGTCCCATGCACCCCTTCTTTCTTCTTCTTTCTGCTCTTTCTGAGTTGGATAAGTGCATTTCCACACAAATGCGAGTTATTGCATGACTCTAAATCCAGTACCTCTTCCCCTATAGTAGCTATTAATTAAGTAAGCTAATACTTTACTTAATTTCAATAAAATCAAAATGTTTGTCCTGTATGCTGGTTAGGTTAAAAAAAAATATGAACGCCATTAAAGTCTCTAACTTATATTATATATAATTCAAATAAGTGCAGCAGTATAATGGTGGTTTGTGTACTGTTGAGCACACATGTGTGTTGTGTAAAGTGGAATACAATTTGTATTAATATCTCCAGTGATTTTATTTTAAGTTAAACCGAGCGTTTCCTCATAATTTCTAAATGACATTAAAAATCACCAATCATTTGGCATATTGATGTAGTTTGAAGCCCTTCAATCACATTGGTACATTTTGCAAAATCCATTCAAAATATTTTTACATTAGGAAAATTACCTTATTGGAATTGGCAGAGCTAAAAAGATGCAAGATATGCAAGAATCCAGTATTGATTATCTGGAACACCTCGAATCCACGCCCCCAACTAAAGTTAGCCGTGTTCGCTTCACCGCAGTGTTCGACGCGACAGCGAAGCTGCCATCTGGCATCCTGAGCGGGAACCTCAACCAGTACGGTGACTTCGACGAGTGCCTGTCGGTGGGCTCGGAGCACGATGGCGGAGGCGCAGCTCCGGTGCGCGGCCAGTACTGCCTCGCTTCGGTGCAGCTCTCGCCCACGCTGGCCCACCTCGACACCATGATACACGCACACCACTACATCCGCAGCAACATCACTGATGTAAGGAGCACTATTGTCTTGTTTCACGAGATAAAGTCCTTTGAGGATATTCATCTCAAATCCCGTCCATTTGTGACGTGTGCAGGCTGTCTTGACTTGCGCACAAAAAATAAATAAGGTGATTTCTTTGGGATTTGCTTTAATGCTTACCATTTTTTAAAATTGTTTTCTTGATCACCTTAGTTTTAGAAACGTAATTTCTTAAAAAATATTATTTCCGCCACTTGGGGCTGGGATATCCTTATTCTCGCTGTGTTTTCTTTACGGTCCATCCCTCCCTGTTCCTTGCAAGTTTCGACGGTCGTCGCTTATACAACGAGAAAAAAACCTGTAAGTCTACTAGCTTCTGGGCTTTCCGAAATGTCAACCCGTGCAGGTACGTATTTAAAAAAAAAATAACAAAAAAAATTACCGACTTCAAAGAAAAAGCACTAAAAAGTAAACAATCATTTCCATTTTTGTAGTTACGATTTCTGTTATTTTTTGAGTCGGCGTCAGCCGGGCACGCGCTGCACCAATCAAGAGAACCTAACCTAACCTAACCTAACCTAACCTAACCTTGGCTGACACCGACTCAAAAAATGACAGAAATCGTAACTACAAAAATGGAAATTATTTTTTACTTTTTAGTGCTCTTTCTTTGAAGTCGGTTATTTTTTTTGTTAATTTTTTTATTTGTTTATTTTTAGTGAATCAGAAGTACACTTACTAATTTGTACATGTCCTTTCCAATAAAAAAAGAATCACCGAAATCGGTTGGCGTTATATTGAGTTATTCGTCCATTTGTCGCGCACATCTTAATATAAATTTAAGACTTTTATGATTTTCTCATGGATATCATTGTCAGAACTTAACCAAATTAAAATGGGACCACTTGGGAAGCACTAGCTATCATTTAAAAAAATAATCATCAAAATCGGTTCACCCAGGCAAAAGTTATGAGGTAACAAACATAAAAAAAAAAAAACAAAAAAAAAAACATACAGACGAATTGGTAACCTCCTCCTATTTGAAGTCGGTTAAAATATAAAAAAAAAGATCGTGGATGGAATACTGCAGCCACATATAAGACGGCAGTCTTATTTGTTGGTTAACTTGTGTTGAACCCCTGTTTACACCACCCCCAGTTACCTGAAATCCAATAAGTCACTTTCGTTTACATTTCATATTTACCTGGTGTAACCGAAAGGTAACTTTGGGATTTTTGTACCTGGAGATGGTGGAAACGGGCATTAGTCTGTTCTCAGGTACTGAAAATTTCGAAAAGTTCGATTTAGCTGATTTGGCGTCTACGGTTTCTCGACACAGTCACCAATACTATATTTTCCTAAAAAAATTTACAAACAGGGCTTTATAATCAACTTGGATTCACGCTTACATTAATAATATTTTGATACAATTGGAGGATGTAATGTATCATCCGTAGAAGTTTTTAACAATAGCTCGGTACATTTTAGGAGCCGTACTAGATCGAGATCTTGAAGACATAGAAGTTTGGATATATATATTTTGTCTTTATTAATTCGAGGCTATCCAACGACATTTACATTGAAGCTTGATTTTGAAAACAATCAGAAAATGGTTTTGATCGTGACACCTACCTTTTCGTCATTATTTAAATATTATACTTGGCATACTATCCGAAGCCATCGCTGCACGCCGGCACTTCGAAAACATTCAATTTGATGCAGTTAGATGAAATCATGATAATTATGTACTTACAATCTCGGTCTCAAGGTTTGTTACGGTCGCAGTATTTCTGTCTGCTAGGAAGATATTTATTTGAGGCAATGCAATCAAGCATTGGGAATCTCAATTAAGTCCTAGTAAATATAGGTTGGTTACCGATATTAAGCCTTGATGATACCGGATTTAAAATGATCGCTGTTACAAAATTAACTAAGTTTTAGGATATAATTTATTCGGAACGATTCGTTTCTTGTTTGGTATGTTATCTAATCAAACATGGCATGAGGTCCGCCGAGAACACGTGTATGGTCACAGAATAACGATTAGTATGGCACCGGCACGGATGTGTCCGGAATTAAGAATTGTATAAGGCCTTGGATCCGCGTGCTATATACTCGTATTGTATACCGAATAAGTATGTTTGAGGTAGAATGCCAGACAACAACGCTTGGTCAGTTTGGTTGCACGATTGTATGAAATTGGTGTTTGATGAAGTAATTAGTTAGTCATTGTTAGGTTTGACACAGAAATCTTCGATCTTCGTGGGTTGGACGCACCCTTTTAGTGACAATGAAATGGAAAAAGCAAAATAAGCGAAAAAACGGCCGTCGTGTAGGTTCTGTTACTAGAAAATACTGTTTCTCTTCCAATTTACTCCAAAGCCGAGTATTTTTAACCGACTTAAAAAAAAGGAGGAGGTTCTCAATTCGTCGGAAACTTTTTTTTTATGTATGTTTACCGATTACTCGATTACCCCTAAACCGATTTGGAAAATTCTTTTTCATGTCGGAAATCAAGACAGAGTAAAATGGATTTATGAATTCTTACCCTACACCTTAGTACCGATACAAAATGTAAACATATTGTCCAAAACAATGCGTATGCAGTCCGTTAAGTGCAGGTGTATACCTGTATTTACCAACAATTACTAATTCCTTAATGACATTACGGTACACCACCCGCTCGACCAGTGCAATATTCCGTCACATACCTTAATGTGTATTTGACCTTATTAATAATTAACTTGTAAATATTATTTTGTTTATGGCGAAACAATACGGAGCTTTCTTTTAAAGAAAATGTAGAGCTTCGAAGGAAATGACGTGTTCAGAAGAACTTTACTGAAAACTGACATGTATTAATATTAAACTATAAGAAATAGTGAAAAACACTCAGAGAAGTCTTTGGGACGATTTCAATAAAAACTAAAAGTGTATTAATACATTATTGAAAAAATAATGTTTTTAGTCAGGAGTCGAACCCGTTGATTTTGAGAAAATTAACGGTATTATTGCACCAGCCAATGGTGTTGCTTATACGCAATATATGTTTAACAAATTATGTTAAGTAATGTAAGACGGCAAACTAAAGAGAAGGGCAATTTTTTACCAAAAAAGTAAAGCCTTGACCACATGATCGGAATAAAACCGGACGGACGGAATAAATATGTTTGTTTTGATGTTCACTGTTCTTCGACATATTATTTTACATGAACGGATAAACAGTGTTCAGCTTACTTATTTAGCTCGACGTCATGACTGGACAAAGCGTCACAGGTCCTCCAGGTCGCGTCGCGAGTCCTGATGATGTCCACAGCAGCGTGGTGAACGAAACGTCGAGCTAAATATTAAAAAATATAATAAAAGCTGAACATTAATCCGTAAACGTAAAATGATAGGACGGAATTAATTTTATGAATCCGCTATGAAGCGCATGGGTCCGGCCCATACAGCTTAAATTATATCATATTTACGAGTGGTTTTCTCGCGCCGCGGGCCGCTGGACGATCATCTAGTTGATCTGCAGATCCCATGCCCGCTAACGCTTGATTTGCCAGACAAACCCAGTCCTCAAATGAACGGTAATATGCACACAGATGGGGCACAGGGTGCCGCGGTTCTCCAGCGTCCTGTGGGGCGTGTGCGTGCCGCGCGCGTGCAGCAGCCGCGAGCTGGAGCGCGAGCTGCGCCGCGCGCTGGCGGCCAGCGGCGCGCGCGTGCGCGTCGACCCCGCCATGTGCACGAGCCGCGCTCGCGCGTCTGCCGTGCCTGCCCTCGGCACAACTCTCGTTGCGTAAGTCTAAACAATCAAATGGTCTACCGGTTGGACCGAGGCTCTCTACCAGCAAGGGGGAAAGATACCCCGGGTGAAGGATAGAAGGAAGAGACGGGTAATTATCGGTGTCAACTCAGGGGCACACTTCTTGAGCACAATGCCTGGAATGCCGTCAGGACCAGTACTCTTCGAAGTGTTTAACGTCCTCAAACATTTGAATACCAGTCTATGGTGCATGCTCGGCTCCTTCATCGAAAACACACAGTGTGATATCAAGGGAGGGATTACACCCTGGTCATCCAACGTTGAGTTAGACGCGAAAAGATAAGTAAAAATGTTCGCCTTCTCCTTCGCGAGGATAGCGAGTGATACATCAGACCGTTCCAGGGGAGGTGTAGCAGAGCGACAAAAGTCGAAGAAGAGGGATCGAATTGGCGAGAGACCAGAATGCATGGCTGCCTGATGGACAGCGCACTAGTATCTCGCCAATTTAGGTATGACGTAAACGCTTTTGATTGGTTCAGAATTGATCGAATTCCATTGCATATTCCTTTCGCCGGTTAGGTAACCCCCTGTTATTCTAAACACACCTTAAGAATTATAAGTGTAAAATGTAACTATTAGCATTTCCAAGCTAAATATACATATTATGATATTGCAATATGTACTTACTTATTGCTCAATGACTTTCAAATATTTACAAATTTTATTAATTCATTTTCAGTATCTGTACTTCAAACACATATTCACGGTTTTTCAGAGCACTGTTCCTCGGTATACTATCGCTACTGGTCCTGGGAACATTGCTGGACGACGGCGGAGAAGTCACAACCACGACCGCAAAGAGCCTGCGCTGCTTCTCCCTCCGGCGGAATGTGCGCAGCCTGTTGGATACGGGCAAGGCCGAGCAGGAGATCCCGGGTGTGAGCGGCGTGCGCTGCCTCAACGCACTGGCGCTGCTCATGGCGCACAAGTCGATGGCGATGACGCACACCCCCTTCGTCAATAGAACGCAGATGGCTGAAGTAAGTGACGTTGACAGCATACAAGAGTCCGCTAAGATCCTGCGCTTATACTCTCTCCGGTAGAACGGTTGGTAGCCGGCTGTATATGGGGAAGGCCGAGCAGGAGATCTCGGGTGTGAGCGGCGTGCGCTATTTGAACGCGAAAACAGCAACAGCTAAACCTTTTTTTCTGTATCACAGAGTAATCTGTGCTTTTGAAGGCTGGAGATTTAGGCAACCTATTTTATTCAATCTGAACTCTTATATAAGACGCATTGTACCCAATTCATTTACAGATACAAATGCTTTACGGTTAAGGAAGGTGAGGAACCCAGCACTTCGCCTTTCTAGCTCGCCACTCATTTTGTGTGCCTAAACATAATTGGGCTATGTCATAGTCGACTATTAGCAGAAGGAAACTACGGTTATGTGTGCCCAAAAATATAATTGGGCGATACCAGGTTAATTGGTAACCTAGTTTTGCCGTTGACTATTGGAGTAAACGGCGAAATTGCACCCATGATGATATTTATGTTAATTTATTTAATAAAAGCTATTAAATGTAATCTTCACCTTCGTTTATCATGACTTTTGATACAGATGCTCTCGGAGCCATGGACGGTTATCGGCAGAACTGCTATCATCTACACCGACACATTCCTCTACATAAGCGGACTGCTCAATGCTTACAATCTCTTCCGAGAGATCGACAGGAAAGGCAGCATCGACTTTAAAAGTAGAATTGTTTCGAGGTGGTTCAGGTCAGTACACATGTAATGCGCTTTGTGCACTGCTTACTTTCACAAGCCCCATTAACACCATCTCAATTATTTGGACCATTTTTATTCACATCTCAGCTCTTGTTGCTTTGACTTTGGTAAATTCACATGTGCTAATATCATCAATCGTTGCTAACCAATATAATATCCCTCTACGCTGCAGGATATTCCCGCTGTTCTTGAGCCTGATGCTGTTCTGCACGTACTTGCTGCCGGAGCTCGGCGCCGGGCCGCAGTGGGGGCTGGTGGTGGAGGAGCACAGCCGCGTGTGCCGCCGCACCATGTGGCGAAGCGTTCTCTTCCTTCACAACTTCTTCGGCTTCGAGAATATGGTGAGCGATTCTCCCTGACGCAAGTTTGAATAACGATTTTGGTTCTTCTGGATCTTTCATGTAACAGGAATTACCTTGGTGTGCATACACTGAAACGTGTTCAGATGCAGCTGAGCAAGCTAGTACTAGCTACGATAGATATTTTTTTATAATTGTTATCTACTTCAGATTACAAAAACTAATTATTTAACCACACAAATTACCACTTTCAAACAGCAAACCCAGAGCAGAGATGGTAAAAAAGTGAAATGCGAGGAAAGCAAAGGCCGCTCCGGTAGAAAAGATACTTCCTGAATGTATGTAGGTATCTGAGACCTGGCATGGGAATGCAGAATTAAGTGGATGGGAACGAGAATCAATTATACGGGTAGGAATGATGTGGATAATGAATCTAATGTAGTGAACTCCCTCGCTCCAGTGCCTGACGCACACGCACCAGCTCGGTCTGGACATGCAGCTGTACCTGGTGACGCCGCCGTTGGTGTGGGCGCTGCGCCGCGTGCCGCGGCTCGGCTGGACGCTGCTGCTCGGCTGCGCAGCGCTGTCAACGCTGCTGCGATACCTCGCGGTCTACAGGCACAGCATCAGCATGGTCGTCTACTTCGGCATATCGTGTGTATTTTCGTTTCGTTCCTCTCAACATTACTACGGAAAAAAATCAGACAAATTCGCGCCATAATTTCGGACTATTAAGGTGATAAGAGTCGATTGCGTTCAGTTTGATAAAGATGCAAGTAAAACTACATTTAATTATATATAAAAATAACCACAACGTATTTCGATAATCCAAAAAGTGAATTTGTAAAATTATGGTTTAAACTGCTATTCGCTGGTGCTTCGTGTTCTCAAATATAACAAATAGTCTAAGATTTCAAAAAAAAAGTTTGAACACAGAATATGAGCATCCGATATTTACAGTTATAGGTTACTAGATACTCAATGCATCTTTCATCTTTTTGAAAGTCCAAAATCCTAGTAGTTATTTAAAAAAAATGGTTTCACTTACACTGTTATGGAACTGAATGCATTATACACAGCTAGTTCGATATTTATAGGGTGCTAGTATCTAAATGCAATTTTACATTGAAAACATAGCAATGCGTTCTTGCCTTCTCAGGGTCCAGAATCTTCTGGATGCAGCGAAGTATTCCTACATACTGCCAACACACAGAGCAACCATCTACCTCATAGGCATAGCGATGGCCCACGTTTTACTCTCCAAACGCAGCAATTTCGAACTCAACAAGGTCAGTTCTAGTTTATATCAAAGAAAAAACATGACAAACCCGTCAAAGTTCCTTGTCGGTTCTTTTTCCCAAAATTTGAATCCGAGTGTGCAATATACATAATAATGTAGTCCAAATTTTGTGTCTCCACGAGGGGTCAGTCACTCGAGCAAAAAGTGTGCACCAAGATTACCAGTAGTCAATATTGACAGGACTACCCTGTGATTTTGAGATTCTCAAGTAATTCTTAAGGACTACCAAAGTTTTCTGGTTATTTCCATGATTGTTAAAGAACTACATAAGATTCCTGAAGAATTATTAAAGATGCCGAGGTTTACCAATGATTCTGAGATTTCGTAGGATCTGAAAAAAAAATTGAGCGGGGATCTCGAATAAGCAAAAAAGCTCATGTTGAGGATTGTCTTCCAAAATCAAACTAACGCTCTTCCTAAATGAGACTTGTCCTCGTGATCCCCCGGACTCCCACCTAAGATTACTGAGAATACCAAACAATTATGGAGCAAATTCCCTGTGTGACTGACTCCTCGTACCTCCATAAATTATTTGTAAAAAGAGCCGAATACATTTAATGGTACTTATGTAAACCAACCCAGACGATTGACCTTGGTTCTTTTCTATTCAGGGATGCTTGGCGATTACAATGATACCTTTGAAACGATACATTGACACCTTTATCTCCAGGCGCAAACGTACTTGCTGTGGATAACGGCTCTGGGCTTCGGCTTCTGGGCGCAGCTGAGCCCCTGGCGCATGGGCCTCAAGACCTACAGCTTCGAGCATGGCCCTGCCGCGGTGTACGCTGCCGCCGCTCCGATAGTGTGGGGCGCCTTCCTAGCCATGGCACACTGGGCAATCTGCAATGGTCATGGAGGTATTTATGACTAGAGTAAATTAGTATACAGGGTGTTAACAGAACGATGAAAAAAAACGAACAGAGTTCATTTTAGGATTCAAAAAAGATCAGAAAGAAAGACCATCAACTTTAAAAACGATAAAAATAAAAAAGTTAAAATCAGGTCTGGCGCGATTTGGCAAATCAATAAAATTGAATATAATCTTATAACTAGCAGAGATAGAAACGGGGAGCTCTTCTCTGTTACTGTGAATAAGGGATTCATATAGCTCAACATCAGTTAATGTACTGCAATCAATAATGTATTTCATTTTGTCGTTAAAATTCTGTACAATTAGTATTTGATGACAGTGAAGTTAGCTGCGACTCTAGTGGGGACGACGAATGGACGTAGTTAATCAACGTGAAATTAATGGAAAAACCAATAATCCTGTTGGAAAAAAAACCAAACCAATTATCTCTCTGTGAAAATACCTAACAAGAGTTTAAACATGTTTCTACTTGACAGGTTGGTTCACGCGTTTCCTCAACAGCAGAGTATTCCACTTCCTCAACAAGATCTCGTACGGCGTGTACCTCACCCAGTTCCCGCTCTACTTCTACAACGTTGGAGTGCAGCGGCATTCCGGTCATTACAGCAGCCTGCACATTGTACGTTGCTCCATGTTTCGCTATTTAGTTAAAGTCACATCCTCTTATTAGGCTGGAATGAACCATGCCAGAGGTCACGGGTTTTATTTTATGTAACTGGACATGGATGGCTTATACAGAACTGACCGTCAGATATTAGCCTAATACACCACATGGGAACAAGGTGCCATGCCAGGACCTTCCTCAAATTGCTCGGCTGCATTGAACTGGATGGAAACCACGAACAATTTTCATTGCCGCTTCGACCATCGTTCCTTTAATGCGATGGTACCAACCCGGGCGGAATGAACCCCTACCACCTAGTAAGTAAGGAAGGGGACCTATATTTTTACATAGAACCCGAACCACGGCCAGCCTCAACGGTTCAAAATGGTCACCCATCCAGGACCTAAGCGCGCTCAGAGTTGCTTCCTCAGCTTATCAATTCGCTAGGCGTCGCACACTGAGCTACCGAGGCTGACAAATGGGTTCAATACCCGCCCCCGTTCATGCGCCATTTTCTTTCTCTTTCTTGGTTTTATAAATAATACGAATAATAATAATAATATTTAATAAAATAAATAATAAATAAAATATAATAATAAGTATATTAATAATAATTATTAATAATGCGAGCTGGTTCATCGATCGGAATCTATGTAAAACTGTAGGTCCCCTTCCCCTACTACATACGTCGTATAGTCAAGCCCGCCAGGATTTGTATCATCACAAATCCACAGAAACATTGTCCGTATTTTCCACCCAGTTCAATGCAACCGTGGTCATAAAGGGAAGGTCCTGGCATAGCACCTAATTCCTTCGGGAATACGGGCTAATTCATGACGGTGGATGTAATGATTATTATGTTAATCGCTGTCTTTTTTCAGTTATACCTGCCTGAACTAGTGGTGATCTTGGCTCTCTCCACACTGACGACACTTGCTATTGAGATGCCATTCTGTGAGATCCACCGACAATTCTTCAGTAAGTTCCGAATTAAAAAGTTTATAGAAATACCATTGGTTCCATTGAATTTCTTCACGTGGATGTCGTAAGAGACTGTAGGTTCCTGGTATTAATCCCGCAGGGTCGCATTGAATGAACGATGTACGAGGTGGTATTGGTATGGTAACTTAGTTCCCGTGTAGTGTTGGGCTATTATGAAGACAGAAGATGTGGTTCCATGGTGCAATAGAAACTTACAATCGTAGTTATTGATCTTAGATAACTAATACCCGGTTTCACCACCTCCATTAAAATACCAAAGTTACCTCTCGGTTACACCATATAAATATGCAATGTAACCAAAAGTTAACTATAAATATGCAATGTAACCATAAGTTAAGTTAAGTAGCTGGATGTGGTGAAAATGGGGGTTAGTAAAATATTGTTCACTGAATAACAATGTTAGTTCTAATCAACTGAAAATATGATGATTAAATAAACTGTTTGTGACATTTTACAGGCAAACCGAAACTACAGGAAAGCATCGACAAAGTGAAAATTAAATAGATACGCAATGGTTTAAGTTTTACAAAGTTGCCATTTTGTACCCAAAGGTGCAAACCTTTTTTTGTCGTACTGATCTGCAAAAATGTGATATGTAGCGGTAACAGTAAGTAAGTAATAAAGTAAGATAGTGTCGAAGAATACTCAAGTTTTATCTTTGATAGCATGATTTATTCTGTACAGATTGTTTTGTAAATAAACTTTAGTAATAAATATTTAAATTAAATCTTCAAGGTTTTTTTTTATTAAGTCAGTGTATTCCCTGCGCTAGTGCACCCAGTGATTCATTAATTTCTCAGAGAATACTTAATTTATCCATCTTATTATTTATCTATTTATTTATTACCAAATATCTAACTTCAGGTACTTATATCCGCACTGAATTAATGTTTTTCGTCCCTGTCTGATAAAAAAGAACCAAATGGGCTTACCTATTTGAATCCGATATACCTACTGCATCTTCCTTCATCCCTTCGAGCCATTTTTAACCCGGCCCAACCCGCTCAAATCCCCATACAAACGGGGAAAGATCACGCCCATATTTATTGTCAAAGATCCCAAATTTTGCTCAAAATAGCTTTATTTGATCGAACTAGATGTCTGATGACCGTTGGCGTTGTAAAATTGTTTTTGGTTTCTAAGTTATAAGCTCCGAAAGTTCGAATTTTTCGCGCGTTTTATACAATAACTTTGGAGGTGGATTACGCAATGAAAAAGTAAGAACATCTTAAAAAGATTAGTCATCAGACATTTCATAAATATTTAAGTAATAAATAATTACTTAATAAAGATTTATAATCGATTTGGTTTTTGTTAGATTTTTTACTACAGCGGTCGTGGTTTACTTTTAGCTATAAGTTGTTTTGTAATTGAAATTTTTGTAAATCTTACCAAATCATACACTATGCACATTGTCTTTTTTTGGACATGTTGCATCCTTCCTCATCACGGAGCCTGTCTTATTCTTTGAAACAGAGAAGGTCCCAGAGCGCAACGGCACGGTTTTGTACCAAGCCCGCGAATGAGTTAGTCCCGCCGGGTTGGGCCACCTTAAAATTTGCGACAGAGGCAAAGTTCACGGTGAGAGATGGTCAGTGGGTAATGTTATTGCCTGCTACAAAGTGTAGGCGTTTCCCTTCAAGACAATAACGTTTGTGCGAATACTAAATGTAGTATGTGCTGTTGATTAACAATCACCAAAAACCTTAAACGTAAAAAAAATCAAGTCTGGCAACGCAGTCTTCCACCGCAAAAAGTTGTGAGATTTCATGTAAAACAAAGTCAGTTCTTTTAATCAGTATTTATGGAAACACCTATTTAACAACGAAGTCATTTTTTTCCAAATTAGTTCCTAATGAATTTAATTACTTGGCAATTCCCGTGGTATAATAAAATAATCACATTGTATGACGTAAGTTGAGAATGTTGAGAAAACTAGAAATAAAGGGAACAGTGTCAGTTTGGAAAAAATATTTGAAAATGAATCGAGAAGGTTTGGCTTGGGAGTGCTAAGATGGTGTAAACATTTGGAGCGAATAGGTGACGAAACATATTTACAGCATAAATGAGCGGAACTGTCGTGCCCGGGCACATACCGCAACCAAACCGATGTAATTCTTCGTAAAGGTCTGGTACCTAGCACCCGTAATCGTAAACCATGTATGGAAAAATGTGTGTTTGTAAATCAGGCGAAATACGTGTGCTGTGATCGTACCGTAGCGTATGGCGCTCATCATCTTTGCCTACCCCTCCGGGAAAGCGGCGTGAAGGTATGCATGCATGGAACATAGTGCTAAAACTGAACATTCAAAATGTTCTTGTTGCCACCCAGTTCACTCAAGTACTCAGTGCATCGTTTCAAGGTCCTTGCGTAATTGTCTGATGCTTATGGGCCCACCTTGTGGTCGCATACATAAAAGTGTTTTTGAGGTCTTAGAACGATTTATCGAACAAGAGATTCTCTGTTAAAAGAAGTTAACTGTCACCAACAGGGAATCCATTCAGGTAAGAGTGAGTACGAATTCGTCGCTAAATATCAACTCACTTTTTTAAAGAGTTTATGTTTTCACACTTCTTGATTTTCATTTTAGTTTGGTAAAAATCTGGTTTGTCTTATAAAAACGTTGGAAGTATAAAACCCAGTTCCGTTATTTAAATAATAATATATTTCCCAGCTATTTTTAGGTTAACTCACTCGCGAACTCAAACTCACTCTTACCTGAACGGGCCCCTAGAACTACAACAAGCGACGATTCATTGTGTTGCCTCGCTCGTGACCTTATTGTCCAATTTACTTGCGAAACTCGGGATTTCAAGACTCCGTTACGTAGCCTCTACATACATACATATCTTTTGACATAATATACAATTGGCTAAGGCTCTTGAAGGGCTTTTTAAGTAGGTATGATTTATATATTGGTAATTACGAATCTGAAACTGTTGTTGGCCATGCAACGAGATGGGAGATCACTCCTCATGCTGACAAGCATGAGATGTCGTACAGACCTACATGTGGTGACACTTTTAATTAAAAAAATCTTAGATTAAATAATTGCATCTTTAAAATTTGTAAATTTACTAAAACATAAATAATATACTATAGGTAATCAAATTAATACATTACCTTAATAATACATTTAATCTCCAATAATGTATTTATAATGATAACGCACTTAGGGCCAAATGGCAACCAGGTATTTCGTAGAATGTTTAGAGCAAAAAAGTAGAAAACACATTCTTCACACTCTTTGTCTCAACGATTTTTTAAGCCGCGCACAAAATGTGATCTACCCTCTGGATCTATCCTCATTGCTCCAAATGTGCCAAGGAATAATTGGCTTACGTTTGGACCATATGGTTGACCGTTTGGTTGACGTCCCGTATGCTAGACTATGAAAAAATATATTTTATTTTTCTGAAAATTACTGAGGAAGCTTCTTAAACATTCTTCTAAGCAGAAAAGCTATTGATGGGTAAAATCCATAAATATTGTTCCGGCAAAATGTTCTGAAGTTAAAAGAAAAATACTATTCTTGAACGAAAGCTGACCAAACTATATTATAATTATTTGGCTTATCGTATCCGATCCCAATTAATATTATAGGCTAGGCTTTCGGCGACCGTAATCAACAAAACAGCCGTCTGCGTGTGTCGTCGCGACGCTCTGTTAGCACTATTACTTATTCTGTGGCTCTGTGGTACCTCGTAATGCCTTCGAGGTCGTGTCGTGGGTCGTGACTCACGATTGTGACATAATTCTTGAGAATTTATTTGCATCCGAACTCTCAAGGATCCTACTTACCTCATGGCTTTTTTCCTTCAAGCGAGAAGAAAAGTTTGAGCTTGGCTTATGACCCACCACCTTTCAACTGCTTCTAAATATTTCACCAATACTTTTATTAATAGGGGTGCCAACCACAAGACAACAACCATAACATTCAAACGATATTATGGAACACTTTTACGAGAGATTACTTTTAACTTCCACTGTTCGAAATTATTATTATAGCTTATTTACACGGGAACCGCAGCCCATGGGCATTTCGAAAATTGTGAGGCGGGTTTTTCGACATAGACAAGTATTATTTATTTGTCCTCTCCTCTCTAAAAATAAATAAAATAAAGAAATACTAGTAATTCACGGGGGATGATTTAGATATGTAAACTATGACGAAAGAATGATGAAACCAATACAGAGGGGGTCCATTCAGGGCAAGAGTGAGTTCGAATTCGTCACTAAATATCAACTCATTTTTTTAAATAGTCAATGTTTCCACTCTTCTTGAACATCATTACGGTTAGGTAAAAATCTGGTCCGTCCCGTAAATACGTTGGAAGTATAAATACCGGTTGCGTTTTTAATTAATAATATATTTCCCAGCTATTTTTAGGTTAACTCACTCCCGAACTCGAACTCACTCTTACCTGAATGGAACCCCTGAAGCAAGTGGAATTTTCATGCACGGGCGGCCTAGGTGTATGTACCACGACCCTGGGACTGAACCTGAGTAAAATGTGAGAAAACCTGTGAGGTTATTCGATCAATTCATCACCAATCAGAAGTAAATGAGTGAAACCATCATCTACGCTTATGGTGGCCCAACCCGACGGGCCTAACTCATTCGCGGGCTCGGTACAAAACCGTGCTGTTGCGCTCTGGGACCTTCTCTGTTTCAAAGAATAAGACAGGCTCCGTGATGAGGAAGATGCAACATGTCCACAAAAAAGACAATGTGCATAGTGTATGATTTGGTAAGATTTACGAAAATTTTAATTTCAAAACGACTTATAGCTAAAAGTAAACCACGACCGCTGTAGTCAAAAATCTAACAAAAACCAAATAGATCATAAATCTTGATTAAGGCTTCGTATGAAGCTAGACAAATTCCCGATTTCCCCCCCACCGCTCCGCAAGACGCCGTAGCAGCAGTGGCGCCGTGAATCTTAGGACAAAACTGAAATGAGATATTGTTAGAGCGACACCTATACGCCGTCGCTGGAACTTCGTGAAAGTTGTATCGATCCCGCGGCAAGTCGTCAATGAACATACGACCAATCACAAGGCTCGAGATCACCCGCCATATTATTCACATTGCTGCTAGAAAACAGCCACCATTTCATCAGATCTCTACTTCATGAAAGGATTTACTATTTTCACATTGATCGTCAGTAGCTGGTTGGTGTAGCGCGTGAGAAGCCTTATCTACAGTTATTGTTCGTTGGGGGGTGTCGGTTCGAATCCTGTAGGTTACAAATTTTTTTTTTCTGTTTTTTTACTTTTTATTGTTAATGGTGTATAGTATATAATTATAGCGTGGGTTAGACTTAATTGATTTACACATATAAAAATATATTACATAATAATAGGTTTTGGTAAGAGTTTTTACCTGAGAAACAATTTTAAAAAGTATAAACGTCATTTGATACAATAAAAAGTAAAATAACACTTTTAAAAAGGATAAAGGTGAGACGATGGAGAAATAATTTCCATACAACGAGCGCGCAAAAAATGACGCCACGCGACTTACAACATTATATCGCCGTTCATAGCGCCGTAGCGCAGTGATGAAAACGGAGAAAAATCTAATTTTTTGTCTCCCAAATTGATAGGTAAATTGATAAAAATAAGAATTATTTTTCAATAAACCTGATGGTCGTTACGTCATTCTTCATTGGTAGTGAGAGCCGAAACAAAGGCCAAATTCCTCCCGCGGCACAAGCAGGTAGTTACCTACGTCGCTTATTCCAAGGAATGTGACAAGTAGTGTCGACACTTTTTAGGGTTCCGTACCCAAAGGGTGAAAACGGAACCCTATTACTAAGCCTCTGCTCTCCGTCCGTCCGTCCATCCGTCTGTCCGTCCGTCTGTCCGTCCGTCTGTCCGTCCGTCCGTCCGTCCGTCCGTCCGTCTGTCACAGGGCTCTATCTCATGAACCGTAATAGGTAGGCAGCTGAAATTTTCACAGAGTGTGTATTTATTTTGCCGCTATAACAACAAATAGGTAAATTAAAAAAATATATAAAAATTAAAGGGGGGCCCATACAAAAGAAACGTGATTTTTGGTGATGATGGTACGGAACCCTTCGTGTGCGAGTCCGACTCGCACTTGGCCCGTTTTTTTAGTTCAATTTGCTCTCCTGTGGTCGCCTGGTACGCAGCATCCTCTATTTAGCTGCTATTTGCCGCGGCAGCGAGTGCCGCGTCTTTTGTCGTTTGAACATCTTTTTTTCGACGTTGGCGACGTTGTCGTCGTTGTTCGTCGTTGTTGATGTCAAAAACGGAACCCTATTACTGCGTGCAATTGTATTCGGTGCGGTGCGTACCTAGTTATGCGCTGCTCGTCGATTGTGCGCGGCGCGTACAATTGCGTGAGGTCGCGTATGCGCGCTCGTCGATTGTATCTCGTTCACTCGCGTCAGTCGCGCGGTCGCGCCGCGCCGAAGTGTCTTATAATATTTGGACGCTCGTCCGCTCCGCTGTAGCGCCACAGAGCAGCGCTGTGCAACAATCGAATAATGTAGATTTGTATTCGAATGAATCGAATAACGGGAACAATCGAATAATTCGATTGTTTTTATTCGCAATCGCCTATCGCTAGTCTACGACCAGTGTTTCCAATGATATTATTTTTTGTTTTTTGGTTATAATTGTTTTATTTTTTTTGTAAGTTAGCAATTCATTTGTACATGTTGTGTTTGTCCTTAATTGTAGATAGTTTTGGTGTGTTTTTTCTTTCTTTTAATATCTGTAAATGTAAGAAACGAATCTATGTGGACGAATCTATAAAAAAAAAAAGATATAACGAAAACAAATTTTGACATAACAGACGGGAAGATCAGGTCGGGGCGTTTATATTGAGTGGTCGCTTGATGGGTCTAAGACCAGTGTTTCCCATGATATAACAAAAAACAATTTTGACATGACAGACAGGTAGATTAGGTCGGGGCGTTTATTTTGAGTGGTCGCATGATGGGTCTACGACCAGTGTTTCCCATGATATAACGAAAACAAATTTTGACATGACAGACAGGTAGATCAGATCGGGGCGTTTATATTGAGTGGTCGCTTGATGGGTCTACGATCAGTGTTTTCCATGATATAACGAAAACAAATTTTGACATGACAGACAGGTAGATCAGGTCGGGGCGGTTATTTTGAGTGGTCGCATGATGGGTCTAAGACCAGTGTTTCCCATGATATAACAAAAAACAATTTTGACATGACAGACAGGTAGATTAGGTCGGGGCGTTTATTTTGAGTGGTCGCATGATGAGTCTACGACCAGTGTTTCCCATGATATAACGAAAACCAATTTTGACATGACAGACAGGTAGATCAGGTCGGGGCGGTTATTTTGAGTGGTCGCATGATGGGTCTAAGACCAGTGTTTCCCATGATATAACAAAAAACAATTTTGACATGACAGACAGGTAGATTAGGTCGGGGCGTTTATTTTGAGTGGTCGCATGATGGGTCTACGACCAGTGTTTCCCATGATATAACGAAAACAAATTTTGACATGACAGACAGGTAGATCAGATCGGGGCGTTTATATTGAGTGGTCGCTTGATGGGTCTACGATCAGTGTTTTCCATGATATAACGAAAACAAATTTTGACATGACAGACAGGTAGATCAGGTCGGGGCGGTTATTTTGAGTGGTCGCATGATGGGTCTAAGACCAGTGTTTCCCATGATATAACAAAAAACAATTTTGACATGACAGACAGGTAGATTAGGTCGGGGCGTTTATTTTGAGTGGTCGCATGATGGGTCTACGACCAGTGTTTCCCATGATATAACGAAAACAAATTTTGACATGACAGACAGGTAGATCAGATCGGGGCGTTTATATTGAGTGGTCGCTTGATGGGTCTACGATCAGTGTTTCCCAAGATATAACGAAAACAAATTTTGACATGACAAACAGGTAGATCAGGTCGGGGCGTTTATTTTGAGTGGTCGCATGATGGGTCTAAGACCAATGTTTCCCATGATATAACAAAAAAACAATTTTGACATGACAGACAGGTAGATTAGTTCGGGGCGTTTATTTTGAGTGGTCGCATGGTGGGTCTACGACCAGTGTTTTCCATGATATAAAGAAAACAAATTTTGACATGACAGACGGGTAGATCAGGTCGGGACGTTTAACTTGAGTGGTCGCATCATGGGTCTACAACCAGTGTTTCCCATGATATAACGAAAACGAATTTTGACATGACAGGGAAGGTAAATCAGGTCGGAGCGTTTATTTTGAGTGGTCGCATGATGGGTCTACGACAAATGTTTCCCCAGATATAGCGAAAACATATTTGGACATGACATGACATGTACAACACATGAAATTGAACTGAACCGTTCCTCCGAGATTAATATTGGAGTTTCTTTTCGTCATAGAATTTATTTTATTTTATTGGTTATGGTGCTGTCTCTACAACAAACACAAAAACAACAATCGTCGTTATTAATATTATTATGTCTGCCTACAGACCCAATACGAAAAAGATATACGAAAAACAGCTAATCTGGTTGTATGTAGCTGGACGCCCCCTCTTGTGTCCCGCGCCGCCGTCTCTATGCGGATTGGGTGGCGCGAGCCGCGCCCCTGGAGCTGCAATGGGGTGCAGGGAGTGCAGGATCGGGAATCGGGAACCGATCCTGAAACACAACATATAATTCGTAAAAAGCAGTAATATTTCGGCATTCGCCGTTATCAAACGGCGGCGCGGGACACAAGAGGGGGCGTCCAGCTACATACAACCAGATTAGCTGTTTTTCGTATATCTGTAGGCAGACATAATATTAATTTTATTTTATTATATTTTAATTTTTTATTATTATTTTATTTTAGCTATTTGTTGTTATAGCGGTAAAATAAATACACACTCCGTGAACATTTCAGCTACCTACCTAAGGCCCTGTGACTGACGGACTGACGGACGGACAGCGGAGGCTTAGTAATAGGGTTTCGTTTTCACCCTTTGGGTACGGTACCCTAAAAACGAACCAACAAAACAAAACATATTATTTATGTCATTTATTCTTTTCACGGAGTTTTCCTTCTGTTCATGTTATTAATTATTCTGTGCCGCCGACAAAAACTACAAAAATCCGCCCGCCGAGCTATCTGCCAAGGTCATGTGACTTGTCCTGTTGCGACCCGTCCGCACGTTCCATGGGGAGGCGGATATTTGCGGCCGTCCCAATACTCGTAGTGCCCGCTAGGCTTGAGAAGGAGAATTTAGCATAATTACGTAACGACAGTCGTGGCACAATGGTTTTAGTGTCGTATTTTTGCCGCGAAGTTGAGAACCACACAAATCGAAGTTCGGTTCCTGGAAACATCACTTTTTTTATATTATAACAAATATTTTATTTATTTATGATATTTTTATTTATTTATATCTTGATAACCGATCGTTACTAACCAGTGTAAATTATTTCGGCTTTAGACCTCAATAACATTTTATTGAGAATTTTACAGCGCCATCTATGAAGTTCAGCTGATGCTCGTAGGAATTTGGTTCGGAACTTTGTTACTGTCGCGATCCCGAAAGCGATCTCCGCGTGCGGAGAGTCGTGCGGAGAGGCGTGCGCCCGCTTCGAAACATCGCAGCGGACTGAGCAAATATTATATTATCTATGGGACTGAGGCTACCGAAATGGCGATAGATAGTCGCTAAGAGAACGAAAGGGAAAGGGATACTTTACGGTGCTCAGACATTTTGTCGTAAGTCCAAAATTAAAAAATGAATTTTGGACTTACGACAAAATTTCTGAGCTTTGAATGAAAAATTGTGTCCAAATGCAACAATAATCATTCAAAAATTTGAAAATCATGATGCAAATATAATGTGAGATTACTAGCACTGTAATTAATACCAATTCTGAGAAATAAAGCATAATGTGAAAAAATCGACCTATTTTCGCGATTTTTTTCTATCGGGCCAATGTTATGCTATTGGAACAATAATCATTCAGATTAAGCGGATATAAGAGAAGTTTCATATAACGCAATTTTAGCATGATTAGTTCAATATTCTCTGAGAAATTAAGACAAAGCTACGTGCGATTTAGCGTCATACGGAGCCTTAAATAAGCTATGTCTGATGACTAATCCTTTTACGATGTTCTTACTTTATGATTGCGTAATCCACCTCCAAAGTTATTGTATAAAACGCGCGAAAAATTCGAACTTTCGGACCTTATAACTTAGAAACCAAACACAATTTTACAATGCCAATGGTCATCAGACATCTAGTTCGATCAAATAAAGCTATTTTGAGCAAAATTTTAGATCTCTGACAAGAAATATGGGCGTGATCTTCTTTCCCCTTTTGTATGGGGAGATGAGCGGGATGGGCCACCTTATCTCTCCGGGAAACTAAACCACTTTCAGATAATGAAAAGTGTGGGGTGTATGCAGACAAAATAATATAGTCTTAAGATAATTAAATTAAATTAATACATTTTGGAGATTTTTATGATTTCAATGTGTTCATGCAGAAAATGAGTTTTTTTTTTGCCCCAAAGAAAAGGCTATCAAATCACTCACGAATTGGCCTAAACTCGGAAGATACTTTTTGCCTTTTTGCTTACACAATACTCACCAAGCGTCGCCATCTTGAATGCCTTTCCGTTCTCGAACTCACTCTCTTGTGGCATGGACGTTCCGTTCCATTCCATAGTAAGTAAACTCATCTTCTACAAATAATGTTCAAGAGTGTTTGCAGAGAGCTACAAATATTTTGACAGTTTTCACATTAACAGTCGTTTTTAGAGAGCACCTGTCAAAACTTAGTACGAGATTAGTACCGTACTAACCATACAATAAAATATTTTTAAATAAAAAAAGGACCGCCTTCAAAAAAACCGGAACTAAAAAGCAAAAAAAAATTGGTTACTTTTAATTAATGTACGACAAGCTATTTTGATACTAACTAATTATGTACAATTTCTTAATTTTTAATCATCTTTTGAAGTCGGTGCCTTGGGTAGAGTTCACTCCGCACGCTGTTGACCGAACAGACACAATTTCAGCCGAACACACCCGAAGTCTACGAGAGCGTAAACAACCTGAGTCAGCAATGATTGGTCCACAGAGCATTCTACCTGGAGATGCCCTTAGCGTTGGTCTACGTGCAAGCTGATATCGATACAGCAGTGCAGCGTACTGAAATTGGGTTTTAACGATTATTAGTACTTTCGGCTTTATAAAGGCGCGCACTGGTGAAGGAGTAGGTACGTTAATTCGCTGCTCTGTGGATTGGTGCTTCCTACCACATCGTTGTCTGAACGAAACGATTTCTGCCGAAATTGGTGAGATATGTACCTACTAACCGCACACTCGTTTTGACACGTAGTTGAGAGCAGACACCTCAAAGTCGCTACCAATAGTTTTCTGTTCTTTTTTATATTTGTAATTTTTTTGTTTTGTGTTATGTAGGTATTTAGGCAGAATAAAAAGTACAAGCTACACCTACCTAAATATTTACCATATACATAAGTGGTCGTTGTTTTATATTGGTTTGTTTGTTTAGTTTGTAGGGTTTTCTTGTAAATATTTAGTTTTTACTGTGTTAGGTATTTAGTTTAAGTTATAAGGAATATTTAAATTACAAAGTACTTGCCTAAATACCTACTTACATACGTTTTTCCGACCTGTTTGTTTATTTAATTTTTGATTTTGTGTTTTTTTCTTTAAGTAGGTTAATGTAAGTAGCTACCTACTTATATTTCTTTCTTAGCCATAGGATTTATATATATAGCCATTATTATATATAGGCCATTAATCTAACTACTTACAGCCCTTATAGAATGTCTACCCAAGGCACCGACTTCAAAAGATGATTATAAATTAAGAAATTGTACATAATTAGTTAGTATTAAAATAGCTTGTCGTACATTAATTAAAAGTAACCAATTATTTTTTGCTTTTTTGTTCCGGTTTTTTTGAAGGCGGTCCTTTTTTTATTTAAAAATATTTTATTTTTTGCTTTTTAGTGGTGGCGTAACTTTTTGACTCAAGGTGGGCGAGACACCTGCTCAACTTCACATACAAAGTGGAAAGAAGATCATGTGCACCTCATTATCTCATGCGAACCCTCTGAACTGTTACTAAACCCTACAATGCCCGAGCATTATGAGATTTGAAACCATTGAGAAATCTCATTTCTGACGAAAGGTAGACCGGTACCTATCTGGATTCATGAGTTCACGGTTCATGAGATAGAGCGCTGTGACAGACGGACGGACGGACGGACAGCGGAAGCTTAGTAATATAGTATCCGTTGGTACCCTTTGGGTACTGAACCCTAACAAGGCAAAACAACGAATGTCCAGAACCGCTGAGCTTCTGAATTTCTCATCCTTCCATTGTTCCGGAGAGTCTGTTTCTTGCGTAAGTGTTGTATGAAAATATGTACATATCGGTCTCGTGTATCCCCTTAACAGTTAAATTTTGTAAAATCACAAGCGAGCCTTTTCGTCGTAAAGAGAAGTCACTGAAAATTTTGAGTTTCTAGGATAATTGGTTTCGGAGATCTCAACATGAGTGGTTTTTGCTTAAATGTGTTCATTTTGACCTGTTTTACCCCCCTAATAGTAGAATTTTCAAAAATATTCTCTTCATAAACATTCCCATCTCAAACAAAACCTACTCTGACATTTCTTGGTTCAGCGGCTCTAGAGATAGAAATGTGTACAATTTGCCCTCTTTTACCCCCTTCAATACCCCCAACAGTTGAATTAAAGAAAAAACCTCTCATACTGAGCAATCTCACCCTTAAAGAAAGCTACTGTAACTAAAAAATCACATTTCTGGGTTCGCGGGCTTAAGAAATTCGATGTTTGTTGTATTTAAGTACCAAACTACTGAACCGATTTTGATAAAAAAATGGGACCAACTAGAAAGTATACCCTTTCGAACAAAAAAAAAATTTTTCAAATCGGTTCAGGGGTCTTCGAGTAATCGGTGAACATACATAAAAAAAAAAGAGAAAAAAAAAAGATTCCGACGAATTGAGAACCTCCTCCTTTTTTTCGAAGTCGGTTAAAAACCGGTTTAGTCCGGCGGATCAAAGTTAGTCCGCCCACTCTGAGCCGGTAGTCTCAGTTGTCACCTAAATTGGCGTTACGGCAAACCGATCGACTGGCGTTTTCAAATGTATGGAGAAATTGAAGAGCGCGCGCGGCGGGCGTTAAGCGAACTAACATTTGCGAGTCCGAGCTTGATTTGACAGCTTACTCAACGTTGCCGTAAATACGTCGACGTTGCGGTTTACGTCCACTCCGCGTTTTCATACAAATCGGAAGTCAGCGTTTGACTTTGACAGCTTGAAGAAGTAAAACCACAGAATATCTAGTAAAAATTGTATGGAGTTTGGAGAAAACGCCAGTCGATCGGTTTGCCGTAACGCCAATTTAGGTGAGAACTCAGACTGCCCACTCCGAATACAGCTGTAAATGTCGTCGTCTCGACCATTTTATCTAAGGTCTCGACGAAATATATCTTGAATGTGGGACCGCAGTTTGTTTTACAGTAACGACACGGTGTATTGGAACCCCAGGGCACCGTGTCGCTAACCGTGGCTGAACATGTCGACCCAGTACAACTTCGTACACCGGGAAACCGTAAGTTTCCAAATAAGTCATAAAAACAGATAGCAGCATAAAATTCTTTAATGAATGTAAACAAGTGCGAGTCGGACTCGCACACGAAGGGTTCCGTAACATCCTACAAGACTTAACACAAAAAAATCACGATCAAAAAATAATAAAAATTACCCTTTTAATTTTTATTCTTTTTTTATTTTACCTATTAGTTGTTATAGCGGCAAAATAAATACACACTCTGTGTAAATTTTAGCTGCCTACCTATTACGGTTCACGAGATACAGCCCTGTGACAGACGGACGGACAGCGGAGGCTTAGTAATAGGGTTCCGTTTTCACCCTTTGGGTACGGAACCCTAAAAACAACTTGTTGATAAAATAATAAGCAGATTAGCGCCATTCTCATAAGCAACAACATTTCAAGCAGTTCTGCACCAATAAAGTTTGCTGCTACAAAATTGATATGGAACTGTCTTTTCACTAAAGAGTCGTGGTATAAACCGGCTTATACCTAGGTTTCTTCAAATTGTTTTTAGGGTTCCGTACCCGAAGGGTAAAAACGGAACCCTATTACTAAGCCTCCGCTGTCCGTCCGTCCGTCCGTCCGTCCGTCCGTCCGTCTGTCCGTCTGTCACAGGGCTGTATCTCATGAACCGTAACAGGTTAGCAAGCTGAAATTTTTACAGATCATGTATTTATTTTGCCGCTATAACAACAAATAGGTAACATTATAAAATAATAAAAATTAAAGGGGGCCCCCATACAAATTAAATGATTTTTTTTTGTAAATCCTGTACGATGGTACGGAACCCTTCGTGTACGAGTCCAACTCGCACTTGGCCGGTTTTTTGTTTTGTGGTAGTATCTTCTTCAAGGGCGCCGAGTGCCTAGAGATTCGAAAGTGGCTGAGAAATTGGAAAAAAAAATAATTTCATCCATTCTCTTTCATTTTGCCCAGCTGGCCCGTTAGCTGGCGACGCTTTTGACCATCTCTGACATATTTTGTAATGCTTAAAATGTTTCGAAGATTTCTTAGTTTTGCATGAAACCACAAACTGTAACCCTATTGGTTCGTTAATATGACATTTGCTCATCGAACAAATGTTTGGTGCTGTCGCAGGGCATGACTAGTCTATTCCTTTTTTAAAGTTCTCGTTATACGTTCGGATCGCTTGACTCCCCCCCCCCCCCCCACTTCTCCCCTGCCAAGTCGTCGGTATGAGTCGTCGCGTGTCGCCTGCGACGGGCGCGCTAGCTGAGCGCGGAGGAGGCGCGGCTGCGTGAGCGGCGCGCGCTGGTGAGGCGCGTGAAGCGCTGCACCCAGCGGCGCCGCTGCGCCTCGGTGCTGGCGCGGGAGCCCGCCGACGCCGCTGCCGCCGCCGCGCCCGGAAACCGCTCCGGCAAGTACCCCCTACTGGCAACACGAACAAAGTCTACACTGTAAGTGCTGCAAGGCACTACCGCCAACGACAATAAAACGCCACCTTTCCGAAATAATTCCTTCGGAATGTGGTGCAAGTACAGTACAAGCACGCAAGGTACGAATTGAACTGAATGGCAGACACGGACATTTTTTCATTGCCGCTCAACCATCGTTCGGCGAATACGATGGTTCGACCTCCAACTAAGTATGGAAGGGAATTTACAGTTTTATATGGGTTGTGAACTATGGAATGACCTGCATTGTCAACAAAATGCACATCCCAATCTCGAATAAGAAATAAATATATGGAACCCGTCTCTGAACAAGAAAATCTTGACGACTAGGTAACGGGCCACATACGCACATTACACATACGTATGTAAGTACATACATACATTATTAATTTTACAAAAGACAATTAAATTAATTAAATGAATTAATAATATATTTGATACAAACAAATAACTTAATAAATATATTGGTTTCATTAATGGGATTATATGAAAACGAAAACGTTTTTTGTATGCAAAAGACAACAAACCCAAACGGCAGTGACTGCTGTTACACCCCGTATAATGATAAGTTTGGAGGGAAAAGTAACGTAAAGTAACATTTTGGTACCCAGTCAGCAGGCGGTCAAAATTTCAGGAAATTCGAATTTATCAACTATATTGTATTAGCAATGTCTTATTTACTACCAACATCAGTCGACGTGTCTGGTGACGAGTTCCGAGCATCGAATAGGTACTCAGAGATATCTAGGACTTCCATAACTGAGAGATACGACGCTGTCGTAGTATAATAAGTTCTGGTTTTCGTTACGTTCATATTGTATGGCGTTCTAACGGTACAGCACGCCCTTCCGTGCTCACTCTACGGTTCCATAACGTCTGCCGTAAGGTGCATGCAAGTTTAGATGCACGTGCAAGCACGTGGGCAGCCATCGACTGGGAACAGACCGGTTCCCTCGCACCGTACCGCGTGACGACACCACACATTCCGCGCGACAACTCCACGAGACCATACGAGAACCCGGTCCACATCGGTACACTCGCTCAAACAATCCAATAAGCTCAGTCCACAATCCCCTGAATTAAACCTTTCTCAAATGTATCTGGCGCTAAAGATCTTTATTGTGTGCGCGCTCGGGGGGCGCGGAGCCTCGCTTATCACGCTAGAGGGCATGGGTCCAATCACATCCCGTTCATACACTTTCTTTCTCGGTTTGCTTACGATTACGAGCTGTTGTTCCATGGTCCGGAAGCCATGTGAAACTGTAGGTTTCCCCTAGACGGTAGGATTAAGTCCGCCCGGGTTGGTACCATTAACATCCAATAATTCCCATTAAGAGCTTCGTTGACATTTGGTGGCTATTTAAAAAAAAAGTATTTGCCGCCAGAACCTTTCTGCACTTGCACTGCTACATTGATTACCTAGTAAGTAAGTAACGTGTAACCTAGGTAAGTTTTGCGTGGACCCCAACCCACAGCCAGCCTCAACATCGAAAACGGTAACCCATCCGAAACCTGACTGCTCCCAGAGATACTATACGTTGATAAAATACGCATATAAATCGGGTAAGTGGTTTGCAAGTTATAAGAATTTAACACTCACTACTCACCCCTCGGGTAATGAAGCGTTCTATTATGTAGCCTATAGGTTTTGAGTGGAATCAGGCTAGACGTAGATACAATCCGCATCTAAACCGAGTAATTGGTTCTCAAGTAATAAGTATTTTATTCCATTGGTCGCACCTCTGACGATTTAGCGTGATGCCAAGTAGTCCTAAAGTTGCGGGAAATACCAAGCCGTACTTCGGTACAATTAGTAAAAGTAAGCGCTGCCGCCGCCCCCGCCCCCCCCCCTCCCCTCCAGCCACCGCCCACCCGCCGAGCCGTGCAGAGAATTGCAGTTTGTATGACAGCCACATCTTAGCGTAAGCGGAACTGAATTCTATTTAGCCTATATCCTGCTTCCCGGGTAGTCAAATGTACGTGTACTAAGTTTCATCTAATTCGAATAATCGGTTTAAGAGTTATGGAGGAACATACATAATACATACATACAGGACTGATTTCTAAAAATCGTCAATTTAGTTATTACATACATAAAGTCTACTAACGAAGTATCTTAGAAAACAAAGCAACTTACTCCATGGACACCCCTTACAGATTTATTATTAGTATAGATTAGGCATTATTCCTTCGAGAATGCGGTGTGTTGGCGCAGAATAAGTAATAATGTTAGGCCAATATCATGACGGTAAGTGTGATATAATCGACCCATTTCTAGTTACATAAAACAAGGAAAATTTAAACAATACTCACAATTTGGTTTCTCAATCGATTGAAATGAAATGTAATTGCGGTTGAATGCTGAGTGGATCGGTTCAAAAATGTGTTGAAATTTCTGAGAAGAACGATCGGACGCCCAGCAAATATGCATATTATGACTAATCGCAGATAAATATTTTTTTCACAGAAATCATATTAAACATTAATAACAAATTCGTTGCAGTGATGCTTGTTTATCGTTAAAAGAAACCAATGTTCATAAATTAAATAGCGTCATGCAGGAATTTATCCGAAACGAATTCATTCGACCACTGTATGGCCGGCGGTGGCGGTGGCGGCAGTTTTAATAATTCACACGGTGGGCCGTTGCACAACTGACATGCGAGTGGACGAGTTTAACTGTTTACCGAGCAATAAATGCCTTGTAGCACGTACATGGTACTCAGCTCGTGTAATCGTTGCATTAGAAACCATACTATTCCCATCAACTCTACGGGTACCGTCTGCCGCTTCTGCCACTTACACGTCATCCTTAGGTGGTAGTTTGATCTCGGGATACATATTTCGGCAGCTCATGGCACTCTTGCGCAGACCGCCGCTACTGCGCGAGATGCTGCGACTCGAACTGCCCAATAACACATTGATTTATTTTACATTGATTGCGCCAGAAGCTTGGCCATGAGAGTGCGTCTCTGATAATAAAAGAAAATCTGAATGGAAAGCGTCCTCATTGATACTACTGGTTGCATATCGAATCCTTAAATGTTGTTCGCATATAAGCAAGTAGAAAGAAGCATCTTCATCCCCACAAACAATCTTCAAGAACGCAAATCGTACTACTGCAGAGTGGTTCGCGTTTTCGGCTTGCCATATAACCGTTAGAGCCTCACGTGAATGAAACCACGAAATATCTGGTTTCCTAAAGCATTTGAAAACTTCTTTTATAAAAGAACAAATACAAAAGGCGAGTGACAAAAACGCCTCGTGATGTGCAGGCCCCAGCATGTAAAAATAAATACTATTAGCCCTACTGCATTTGTTCGTAGGGGTTAAAAGGCGACAAAGGGATTTGTATTTCGTGATTTCCGCGTACGACGTAAGGTTCGCAGGTCGCATTGTATGAGCGATAGTCGAAGCGTGTTTTACATCCAGTTAAATTTAGCCATTCAACATAAGGCCTAGTGTTCATGTGGTGTGTGGGCTAATATGACAGGAAGTGTATCTTTCATCCATCCGAAAAACGAAAGCTAACGCCGGCATGCTCGCCATCGAGGCCTTTGACTTCTCGTCCCCCTTCGCCGGGATCTTGATCTCATTGAGCATGGTGTCGAAGCGGCCGCGGTCCATCCCGACGATGCCCACGGTGACGCCGGCCTCCGCCAGCTCTTCCTCCGGCGCCGCCACGGCGCACTCCATGTAGTGCAACCGCGCCGTCAGGCTGGGGACACACCGCGATTACATCGACTCCAGGTGTACGAGGGATGTGAGGCTATAAGGCCGCCCCCAGAATACCCGGTCCCCTCCCCAATCAAAAAAAACCCCCATAACAAAATCTGGAAAGCCATGATCCTTTGATAGGAAACAGATTGTCAGGAAATATTATTTTTGTGCGAGGCATGGACGTCGCTTTTTTCAACGAATGAGATATGTCGTAAATCGACTGGACTTGCTCTAGCGTTTGGTGCAAAAACCGATTTTTTAAACGATGGCAATATGTTTGAATGTTCAATCTTTGCAATCAATATCTGCAACGCAGTATAACAGATTGTCAGGTTCGGTTATAAGGTCCAGTACAACGACTGCAGGTACAATGGAATCTCTGAATAATGAAGGGGAAACACGATTTGTTACAGGTATGAGGTTAATATTGTTACGATCGCAATTAAACTAAACCGACCTCATATCCATTTACGAAATACATTATAGAATTACTTATTGACTCTGTGATAGAACCGAAGAACCTGTGGTGAAGAAATAGGTGGTAAAGCATATGACCTCTCATATCGAAGATAATGGGTTGGTTGTCGAGTGTGTGAACCTCTTATATTTTCTTAAATTTGGAACTATGGTAGCGGAACTTAATGCTTTGAAATACATGGCTAAATTGCTGATACTATACGGTTCACGTAAAAGGTACGTGTTCAATAAAAAATACCTAATGTTTACGTTGACATCTCTTTCCGCAACAGAGTCTAAGAGCTACAAGTAGGTACATACCCGGTCATCTTCACAACCCCCAGCGCTGTCATCCGAAAGTCGACGTCGTGGCAGAAGACGTCCTTCATCATGGGGCTGCGGATTTTGAGCTTCCTCTCGGGCCTGTCGCAGCGGCCGAGCAGAGTGCTGCGCTCGGGGGCCGCCATGTTGGCGATGTAACTCGTCTTGAGCTCGTGCTCGATCATGTTGAACGTCTCCGACTTGAACAGGCGGTGAATCTCCAGCTCTAACGGAACAAATCACGGAGCGAGTGCCATATGCTCGAGTAAAGGACGGAATTGGTCACCGACTGGCCGGCGCTGCGGTCAGTGAATATCACTAAGAAATGGCTAAGCTGCCGCTATACGAATGAGTTTCGGTCGCCACTGCCATCCTTTCTTACTTGATACCTCGCAATAAATTAATATCTTAGAGCGATAAGTGAAGAAACAAGTCCGGAATGCGGTTTATAATAGACAGTAGCCCAAAGTATGACCCAGGACCTTCAAACGTGGTGTGAAAAGGCATCTGGCCGGAGGGCATGGTTTTCGCAGCCCCCCTGAATGTTATAAAACCCATGGGCGTCGTCAGGCACCTTAATAGGTCTTTGCTTACGCCATCACTACATAGTATAAAACAAAGTCGCTTTCTCTGTCCCTATATCCCCATGTTCGCTTAAATCTTTAAAACTACGCAACGGATTTTGATGCGGTTTTTTTTAATAGATAGAGTGATTCAAGAGGAAGGTTTATATGTATAATAAACCTTCCTCCTGTTATTTTTGTTATTTTTGTTATCCTGTTATTTTTGAGGTTTCCAATGTGATGTCGTAATAAATTACATTTTTTCCGCTTACATTGCAAACGCAGGCTGAATCCTACGAGATTTATCGAAATAATGTACTAAGTATTGTACACATTTAAAAAGTCTACAGAAAACTCCGCTATGGTATATATTTATCTCTTATGGATATACCACAATAAAACTTTTTTGTCATTAACTTTTTACGACAAATAATGGCTAATTTTCGAGGCGATTTTAACCAATACAGCATTAATCCTTATCCAATTAAATACCTTAAATACATTGTTGATTTAATATAGATTTATATGGCCGTTTACAGCATATGATTTAAATGAATATTTTCGAAGATATTACAGATTTAAAAATTGCGGGACGTAGGTTTGCGGCAGTACGGGCCGGCCGGGGCGGTGGGAGCGTGCCTATAAATAGTGCGTCGGAGGCTGCGGTTCTAGCACTTTGAATTTAGCAGCGATCGGACGCGTTTATTATCGAAGCTCTCTAATCTATACTCTATCTATACTATTATATAAAGAGGAAAGGTTTGATTGTTTGTGTATTTGAACCGAATAGGCTGAAATACATGAACAGATAGGAAACTACTGAACGGATTTTAAAAATTATTTCACCGTTGGAAAGCTACAGTCTATCCGAGGGACATAGACTATGTTTTATCTTAAAAAAATTAGGGATCCTTACCAAAACTCCGATAACGTAACCCAAGGTGCACAAAAATTACCAAGAATGTTCCTTACATCGCGTGCGCTGCGAAAACTATTCACGATAGAACAAAATGATGTAGTACAATTTTATAGAACACATTATTATCTACAAAAAATGTCGCGACAGCATACATCAGTTATGTCACAATAAGTGTGCATTTAGTTTAAAATAAAAATTTAAATACCGCCGCTAGAAAAGGCTCTTTATTTGTACCTAGATATGAATCCTTATCAAAATAAATAAATTATTATTAAGACTGTTTCAATACCTTTATATTACTTTTTGAATTATTCGATTCCGACATTTAATTCGAAAGATATCATGAGTTTAAAAATTAGAAAAAACTTCCCTTTGACAAACTATCCGTTTTAGAGTTTGTAGGCGTCACTCAGAGATACGGGAGGGGAGTCAGTCGGCTCCCTACGCAGCAGCCGTGTGCGGAATTTAAGAAATTGTCGCTTGATAATATTTTGTCGCTTGATGATAATTAGTTTAGTAGGTAACTAAACGCATTCAAAAAGTTCTTTTCAGAACTAGACCCATTAATATATGTTGTACATTTAGTTATCCTAATAAATAAGTGACTTAAATAGTTTTTATGATTTTCGATTAAATACTTTTTAGTTGTAGGTTATAGTAGTAGATGTAGGTAGCTAATAACAGTTAAACATGTTTGAAAAATGTTACGGCTTTTCACGCGGCAGGAAGATACACTCTCCAAAGACATTCTCAAAAGCCGTAACATTTTTCAAACATGTCTAACGACCGTGGTAATCTCAAAAGTATCATAATAACAGTTAAGCTATTTATTTAGTGAAAAATAAAACAACATCAAATAATGTTTACTCCCTGGCTTTAACTCAATAAATTATTTATTTAATGGCTTTGTTTTGTGGTTATGACCTTTTTAAAATAATTAATAGTATGACAAATACATAAAAGTAAAAAATACAAAAAAGAAAAAAAAAAGAAAAAAAAATATATTCACAAAATTTGTTATTTTTATTTCAAATATTTCAATGTAGGTTTATGCTCTTTTTTTAGGAACTCTACGTAATAAGGGGTTTATTTGTGTATCATTGTGTCAAAATAATATTTTTTCAATTATATTATGCCCGTCAAAGCCGGGACGGGCTGCTAGCATATAATAAAAAAATACTATTTACTAATAAAGGTGGTACAAGGTTACATGAGGAATTGAACGAAATGGCGACAAAAACGCATCAGCTGATTTGTAGTTTAGACAATCAGTAAATCGAGTAACCTAGGATAAAGTATTCTGTGCAGTATGTTTGCGGTAGGGGCAACGTGGACGGAGCAAAAGACGGCGGTCGCGGCAGCTGCTAATTCGAGTCGATTTCGTATGACGACAAGTGACCGTAGGTAAAAAAAAATTACTAAAAATATTCCTTCTTATTATTGATATGAATAGATGATTAGTAAACATATAGCACCTTTATGTTTTGTGTAACTGTTCCGAGAATAAGCAGTGGATTTAGAAATATTTGTCAGTAAGAGTTCAAACGATTACCAATCTGGTTGAAGCTCTTCCGGCCCATCGCCAACCAAACAATCTGAACGCACATGCGCAGCAGCGTCTCAATGAGCCGCGCGTCCAGGTCTGACAGGGAACGGCGCTTCTTGGCCGCGCCCATATGGTGGAACTTGCGCACGTCGGAGCCGCCTGCGCAGGCGCACTCATTCTTACGCATTGATCACCTGCTTTATCTGAACTGAGGTGTACTTTCAGGCGTGGTCTCATTACCCTTATAAGATTGCATTGAGAAACCAAACGATACACCGACTGAACCAAATGTCATGGTCAAAGTCTCCGGCTTGTAGCTCAGTGCGCGATAGAGGTCATGTGTTCAAGCCCCGCCCCTTGCATGCACCAATTTCTTTCTTTTTCCGAGTTCGATAAGCGCATTGCGTCACGAAAGCTTTCGTTATCGAAATAGCTCCGAAATTATACTTTGGTTACGTATGGGCCACTTCACTTTGCGAAAGCAAAGAAACAATCTGGCGCCCCTAAGCCGGGGCCTATGTGTCTGCCGCCCCTATGCCGCAGCCTGTACGGCCTATTGGCATGTCCGACGGTAAAATAATTATCAATGACAATAAAAAAATGACCGTATTTTCCATCCAATACAATGTAGCCGTGCCCGTAAATGAAAGGTCCTTGCATGACACCTAATTCCTTCGGGAATGTGGTATGTTGTAATAATATCATACCGCTAGGTTTGGTATTAACCTACTCGAGAAATCCTCTTAGGATTCTGGTTTATCTGAATACTTACAAACCCGTCATATTCACATCATATATATTCATCATCATCACCGTCATATTAACATCTTTTTCGAAAGTAAGTTTACTTTATTTTTTTCATTTGGGTAAAGTTACAAATACTTGCGTACGGAATAGGAAATGTGGAGTATTAAAATAATGTCCGTACCGACATACCTATAATCATTATGCTGTATTCCTTCGCTACAAGAACACGAAGGTCTGACAGATTGTCGCGGTAAACGCACTCCACGTCTGCTGACTGAGGCGACCGCAGCTTCACTTCTAGCTCTTTCATGCGTGACGTCATCACCGCTGCCACCTACCGCATATATATGGATTAGCCAGTACCTTCTCTAATTTCGTGGCATTCCCTACTTTAGGGTGTTCCTTTTCCCCCTACTCTACTTTTACAAACATCTCCATTTTTAGCACCTGCCTGCACAAAAGTCGGTAGAATTATTATAAGCAAGTAATTATCTTCAAATTAGCATTCCAAAGATTGACCAGATTCACCCCAGAGTATCCCCAGATAAAAAGAACCCTCCAGAGTTAGATTCACCCCAGAGTATAGCTCAACCGTCAAGGTTGATGCAAGTAGCTTTGCCCTCAGACTACTGCTTCATTCTAAACCTGGTCTAATTTTCTCAATCTATCTCTCGATGGTGTAAATGGCCTTCACACTTTACAAACTCATCCTGTCCCGGGCCTGCTCTCATTCATTCTTCCCTTTAATATAATTCATTTTTAGCTGGGTGTTTTTAACTTTTTGCCTCTGAATCTTGTGATTCCATCATCCTCCGTGTGCTTTTGATTGCTTTGCATTGATTTAGAACGTGTATCACGTACTCGCCTAGCTATGAGGTGGTGGCTTAAACTCGGATTGGAACCATCGGATGTGGAACCAATTTAGAGGTGTATTCAAATGAAGGAAATGTGTGGCACCTAGTTTCCTCGTGAGTGTGGTAGAACGGCCCAACATCATGACACTAGCAAAAGCAGGGCTAAAGTAAAGCTGGTGAGGTCGCCGTTTTGTACCAACCTGCAGATAATACTGAATGTAGAAGGTAATTGCTCGCATGAATCGCTCGGCCGTGACTGTGTGCATCATGTTTATAAGTTTGATGCTCATAATGCTCATAGGGGCTGTAAATAACGCTATATCCTTGAGATCCTGAAAAAACAGTATTTTATTTTACTTATTTACTGTTATTTCGTTTATATCCAAGTGCAATTTACATGTGTTCTAAAGAAGTAAATAACCTTGCGTAAATTTATGGGAAGAACCAAGGAGGCTGGTCAGAAAATAAAAGGTCAGGCTTTCAAAATCTGTTGACGATAATTTTAGAAGTAACTTTTGTCAATTGTATTAAGTGCCAAGTGCAATACAGGTGTATTCGTGGTTGAATTCCACGGTTGAAACTTGATCAAAGGCTAAAACTTTAAATCTTTAATGGATTTTTTCCCAAAATTGCAATTTCTAGGGAAATGTCAGCAACAGAGTATTGTATTCTACATACGAGTATATTTGATTTACAAAATTTTACATATACGTTTTGCTTTAATTTTGAATTATATATGTAATATGAATTATTATTATTTTTTTTAGTTATGAGATGGTGATGAGAAGTCACCTGCAGTGTGACGACGGCTGCCTGGCCCGGTAGAATCTGACGCTGAAATCTCCTCCGGAACCTTATCTATGTGCATCAAAAGCCATACGTACTATCACATTATCAAAACATAACATATACGTAGAAATTACATTAGACGCAAATAATCTGTATTTCCAATCAATATTAGCTAAGGAATTCAAGGTAAGTATGAAAGTTGAAGGAGTCAAGAAATATTGAAAACCTAAGTAAGATCCTTTGGGAGATTTCGTGTAATCATGACAATATGTCATTTCAACTATCCATGATATTAAAAACAGAAGTTTAATAAAATAATGGACTTAAGATATTTATAGTGCGGCAAATGAAGCATGTGAACTCATATGCCCGTGGTCATGGGTCCGTGCAAAGTCCGAGCCACAGGGCGTGAACAGTGTCTAGAAAACCGACAGTGCCCATAGGCGATGGTGTAACAAATTCCTTGCCGATTGGACGGAGCATAGGTAGGCTCCGGAAGAGCTTCCAAAAGTCTTACTTGAATAAATGAGCATTTAATTATGATAATGAGCATTGATCCCATTCAAGTACAGGCCCCTTCGCTAAATATACAGGTCGTTCGCGAACACCATTTCAAGGAGCGTTTGTGGAGGTAAGAAAGGTACCTGTCATTTTAAACGCTTCCGAAATCAATGAAATGCTAAGGACTGGTGTCATAGCATTGAATTGATGGAATTAGAGGATTTTAGATATTATATAAAAATACAAATTTGGTCAGCACAGAATATCTGTTTCAGATGCCAGAGCTGCACAAACCTGTTCGAGGAGATCCACGTTGTCTCGGAACTCAGTTTTGCCGGTCGGTGTCGTGACATGGATGATAGTCTCGGTCCGTGCCATTAACTTTTCGCTGCGAAAATACTCAGATCAGTTCAGCAATATTTACAATGTTTATGGGGCAACATAAAAATAATATTCAACCCAGCAAACTATCCAGGAAATCTTCCAAGATTTTCGGGTGGATAATCGAAGGCGTCCGACGTATTTCATGCCACGCTACATTCTTCACCTCCATGTGCCACGCCCTGTCAAATCTATGCTCTTCGAACACGGAGCGTCGATGATTTGATAGCTCTACCTGGTGAAGCCCTGTGCGACCTCGTTCCAGAGATAGTACCTGCCATCGAACATGACCCGAGCTCATCATCGCCGTCATAGTCTGACATCACTCACACCTCGCGTTGGTGATTCGCTATACCTGGCGAAGTCCAAGCCCTTTGCGACCTCATTCCAGGGCTAGTACACGCCATCGAACATGCCCCGAGCTCATCATAGCCGTCATCATCCCACATCACACACACCTCGCGTCGGCGAAAACAAAGCCCTGTGCGACCTCGTTCCAGAGTACTACCTGCCTTCGAGGATGCCCTCGAGCTCGCCATCGTCATCCGACGTAACTCATGTCACGCTGTCAGTTCCAATGCCCTACCTGATGAAGACCAGGCCCTGTGCAGTATCATCCCAAAGCCAGTGCCCGCCCTCGAACATGCCTCCGAACTCCTCCTCGTCATCATCGTCGTCCGACATGTCCTACGCCTCGGCTGGTTTGAATTTGTTGTTGTGGTTGTGGTTGAACTTTTTGGTTTTCGCATAATATTTGAAAAATAATTGACAGGAATCTTTCGAGCAATGACACTCGACCGACAAGGAGTGTCAATCTGTCATTGCAGTGAATTATAAACGTGAAAAATTACCGTTTTATAACCACAGTGATTTTTTATTGCATTTTCATAGATTCTAATTCAGTATTTAGCACTCTATGTAATAATTATATAATTAAACCGACCATTACTAATATTGCATTAGATACAATATTGTGAAAGCGCCAATATATTGTGACAGCGAGTCAGCTGTCAGCGAACAGAATGGAACCGTACATAACAGAACCAGGCGATACAGCACGGTGCAAGATTTCATGCTCCGACAGCCCGAACGCCTCAACCATTTGACATCCATTCCATTTGTTTGACGTATGTGTGACGGATTCATTTTGGAAGCCCAACTCAACAAACAATTAAAGAAAGAAGAAGATCATCTGTGAAGAAGATGGACCAAATAACGAGCGATCAAACTCGCTGACAGCTGACAGTTTTGATTCCGTTCCGCGATTCCATTTCGCATGATAGAACAGAAAGGAGTGATTCCAAGTTATTCCGAACAGTTCTATTGTTCAGCGAAAACGGCCGAGGTAGGTACACAGAACTGTCAAACGATTATTCTTGCACTTTCCTGCTCAGAGTGGCTCAGAGCAAGCAGCCCGAACAGAGCCCTATTTAGCCATGCTCATGTGAAGTGTAAGTTCTGGTATATCCCAAGTAATATTTAAGGTTCTGAAAAGTTTTGAGCATGTCTCATGGTCAAGTTTCACCTTTACTGTTGAAAATTTCGTTTTGCACTAAGCCCCAGCAAGGATATAATCTCGGTTATAATAACATTGTGATTAACTCCTGTAGCTGTATACTTTCCTTGAAACTTGCATATGTACATATCGTGTTCGTATTCAACTCGACGAGGCTAGGGAGCCCTCATCCAACGTCTCTTCGAGCCTATCAAGGAGGCACAGCTTGTCCTCCACCACTTCAGGCCAGCTTGGGATCGGGAGCCTGATGTACCTCGCCAGCGCCGTACTGTATGTCGTCTGCGTTGTAATCAAAGCTGCCCGGGTTGGACAGATAATTTATTTCGAGCAGTAAGAGGGCTGGGGAAATAAACATCTTTCATTCTAATTGTCAATTTTAATATTAAACTATACTTAACTAACCTAAATAAATAACTTTTAGCCTATAGATATGAGTTCATTTTACGGAGACGGCAGCGCAGGTGGCGGCGGCGGAGGTGGTTTGACGCTCGCGTTCAAGTAGTCCGCCAGGCGCACGGCCGCCGGCGCGCAGGCGGGGCCCTCGCGGCCCGGCCGGCACACGCAACTCGCGCCCTCCGCGCCCGCCACCAGCCACGCGCCCTCCGCGCACGGCCCGCGCGTGCGCAGCATGTGGCACGCGCCCGCCGCCGCCACCATGCCCGCGCGCGCCGAGCACGTCTCGGGCGCGTCGCCGGCGGCGCGCGCGCAGCCCTCGCCCGCGCACGCGCACTTCCCGTTGTGCGAGACGCCGTCCACGGAGGGGCGCGCCTCGAAGTCGAAGGTGAGCACCTGGCCGCGCGGGCACGGCTCCGGCGAGCCGGGCCGGTAGCACCTGCGCCGCTCGGGGTGGTAGAGGCGGCCGCGCGCGCACGGGATGCGCGCGCAGCGGCCGCCGCGCACGATCATCTCGTCGGGCGCACAGGGCCCGCGCGTGTACAGCCGGTAGCAGACGTCGTCGATGTCCGCCGCCGCCTCGCCCGCCGAGCGCCGCACGTGGAAGGGCTTGCAGGCGCAAGCGGCGCGCGGCGCGCCCTCCTCCGACATCGCCGTCACGCTGAAGGTGTGGCCCCGCGGGCACGGCCCACTCGTGTCTGTATCGGACGCAACGACGGAATCGTTAGAAGCTTCGACAATCAAGAAGGGTAAGGGTCTAAGGAACACGTCGTTCATGAGCTATGGCGGGTGGACTTGGCTTCCATTCCAGATCCACGCACCCGTTCATGCACCACTTTTCTTCTCTTTCTGAGTTGGATACGTGCATCGTCGGAATCCTTGTAAAACTGTAAGTTCCCTTCCCTTACTAAGTGGTAAGGGATAAAGTGCGTGTTTTTATTTTTTTATTTAGGTTTTCCAGTAAGTAATCGAAACTATCTATAATGACGAACACAACATGTCCATTGAGTTACGCAATTTTGTTTATAAAACTAAATAAGTAGCTTTGACTTTAATTAAAGAAATAAAATAAATAATGTGTAAAAAAAACATAAGTAACAAAAAACAAAAATGCAAACTAAAAAAAAACTAAGAAAAAACTAAGAACTTGGCAATTTGTTCAGCGACTTTTTGAATGAGCTTAACGAAGACAATATTTCAAAATCATATTCTTTGGATAGTACGTTGAGAGAGCACCCAATTCCTTCGAGAATGCGGTGTGTTAGACCAATAATATTATGACGATGACAACTTAAGATGATTGCTTAGTTGATTTTTTTCCCGTTTTTCTCACCAATCTGAAGTGCCATGGAAGGAGATATCATACGTCACGGAGCATACAACTCACCTATCTGATAGCAGCCGCCGGTGTCGTTGTGGTAGTGCGGCAGATCCGGCAGACAGCCGCACGCTCCGCCCGGCAGGAACAGCTGGCCGCGCTCGCAGGGACCGCGCGAGTAGTGCTCGTAGCAGGCCCCACCACCTCCTCCCCCCGGGCCCTCAGCCCCGCCTCCGCCGCCGCCCCACAAGTGAGCGCCACCCGCGTCGCACTGCCGCAAACACACGGTTCATCGATATATCCAAGTCCTTCAAAGCTCTGCTTTCTTGACTACACCATTAAATGACCACAGTTGCTCCATGCAAAGGTCTAGATTTAGAATAGATAACTATAGAAAAAGGTAGTACAGCGGCGCTTGCCAAAACTGGAGTAACGATTCAAGATTACTTTGCTCGAACCCACTGAGAATTTGCGTTCCTGAATATCTTAAGAGGTTACACTGAAACAATCAAGGTAGAAAACCATTGAGTAAGGAAGGAATGGAGTGGCGACCGAAACTCATCCGTATAGCGGCAGCGTATCCACGAACTAGTGATAATGCAGAGACAGTAGTTAGTTCGCACACAAAATTCGAGACCTGCAACATCGAATGTTCATTGCGACAGGCAGTCACATTAACTGTCGACATTCCAAAAATCAGAACCGACTAGATAGAACCAGCTAGGGTAAATCAGACAGGTCTCGTGGAGGAAACCCTACAGGATTTGACAGACAGTTCAAATCCTCTAGGGTTATAGGGTCGGTAAACTATGAAATGCACTCCCTGCCGAGGTATTTACAACCTGGGGTCCTTCAAACATGGTGTGAAGAAGCACCTGGCCGACCGGCTAGGTATTCGAAAGACCATGGGCGTCGTCGGATACCTCTTGGTACTAAATTAAACTAATCTTCAGATTTAATCATTCTCATACTTGTTCACCCGCTATTCACCCGGCGATGACCCAGGCGGGTTAAAAATTGGCTATGCCGCCGCTATACGGTCGTCACTAAGTCCTTTCCACTGAAGATGACCCATCGTTGCTCATTGCAGAACACTCACGGTACAATGTGCGACGCCGTGCGTGTCGAGGTCCACGATGGTGCCAGGGTAGCAGGGGCCCTGGCTGTACCGTCGGTAGCAGCGGCCGTCCTCCGGCCAGAACACCTGGGTGTCGTCTCCGCAGCGCGTCGGCCGCATGCACATGCCGGCTCGCTCTCTGCGTGATAAACAACACATTATCCATCATCTATTAACTATCATTGAGCGCTTCACCTAGTGGCGCGGGGACTGGCAGATATCATTCCCAAATATACTCGCATGTCTAGCTCAAACTTTATTTTCTCTCCAATTCCAATTTTGTGCGCCATCATTGCTGGCAATATTGTGGAGATACCGAAAAGTTGTTAAAGTAATGAAATTTCATTTCATTTCAGTATAATTGTGTGGCAGCTGTAACTTTCTGGTCTCACTCTCGTTCGCTCCGAGATCATCATTATTTTGTGCATCATCATTCTTAATTCTTGATTTGGAACCTAGGTATGTTAAAACATGTTGGTTCAAAGCCGCACGTGTTGGTAATATTACAATGAAAGGTGATTAAGACGGCAATGAGAATGTATTCGTATTCCTGGAAGTAACCACGCTCAAAAAGATAAAAAGGTTCTGGCAAGACACTCGTTTCTTGGAAATGCAGCTATGAATGCTCAAATGTTACATGTTTTTACATGGATGGATGAAACGATGACTGTCAGCTCACCATATGAATCTATGAAGTTATATTGAACGGCTAAATTGAACTGAATGGAAAACACGGACAATTGCCGCTTAGAGCATATTTCATTCAATCAACGCGATGGTACCTACCCGGGCAACCCAAATCACCCAAAAGCAAGGACCTACAATTTTCCATGGAATCCAAACAACTGTCAGCCTCAACGGTCGAATGTTAACCCCCCTAGAACCTGACGGCGTCCAGTGTTTCTTAACCTCACGATCTAAACCCGCACAACTAGACTACCGATAATCTACACTGATACAAGTCAGAGGATTACATAATATTGTAGGTAAATTCCAAACAGAAAAAAAAAACAAAAAAGGTAATGTTAAGTTTACACATACCGAAGCGAGTGTGAGGTTATGGCCACAACCGGTTCCAAGAGTTAAAGTGGTTCCCATGCGTGGGGTTATAATTCGTCTGATTGAATATTTGTCAAGTTAACAGTCATGTTATTCTAGACAACAGCCACCATAAACGTTATGCCCGTGACCGAAATTCAAGCATATTTTTTCTCACCTCAGTCAGTGAGAGCATTCATCTCGGCGGACCGGTTACGTGTCGATCTAGGGAAGTGGGTCTCGGTCGGAGCGAGCATTTTTGATTCGAGGGGCGTCAAATCATTGTGCAATGATGAATTGGCACGGAATTCTTTTTAATCTTAGGCGCCGTTCTCTTTTCACGCCGCGAACCACGACTACATCGATCGCTTTTAGTGAACAGTACAATGACCCGGCGGCGCCGAATTAAAACGGTTAATATAGATAATATTTGTAACTATATACTTTTTTATGTAACTGGGCATGGATGGACCTTAATGATATTATAGCCCATCACACGGCATTCCCAAAGGAATTAGGTCCCATGCCAGGACTTTCCCTTCATGAGCACGGCTACATTGAACTACACGGAAGACAAGAACAATGTTTTTTTGCCATTTCGACCATCTTTTCATCCAACGCCATTGTACCAATCCGAGCGGGATAAATCACTGAAAGCCTATTCGGGGGAATCTATCTCGCATTCGTGACGAAATTCACTTATCCAACTTAGAAAGAGAAAGAAAGTGATTCATGAACCTCCTAAAACTTTGAGCGGCTCGGAATTCGTTATTTGTGCGTTTTGCGACTTTCATCAAGAGTTTTCGCTTCTTGGGCACACAATTATGTCGACTCACCCTTTCTTGTTAAATGTCTCCTCGACGGGCGCGAAGTACTCGCCGCTCGAGCACGGTCCGCGCTCGAACAGCTTGTGGCAAGCGGTGGACATGGGCAGCTGCCCGTAGCCCGGCGGGCAGCGGCACTCCGGCACCGCGCGCCCCGCACCGCCACTGCGCGAAGGACTCAGTTCCATACTATCAGGGCAGGGATACCCCTTCTGAGAAAGAAAAAAGTCTTGATTAATATCTTAGGTGGCACAAGCCCGCCAACAGCATCAACTCACTCTTCGCAGTGCGTCACGGACGAACTCCGTTCTGTTGGGCAGGGTTACCCCTTCTAAGATGACCGAATATGAAGATTTTTATGAAAAACCGGAATGGGTGGCTGAGCTGAGGACCAAGGGTGCTTTGAAAAGCCAATTATACCTCGCCTGGCGAAATTAAGCTCAGCGAGGCACCATACCAGCGGGAGATTGAAATGTCTATTTTCGTTGAAAAGCGGGTCCGAGTACGTGTCACTGCTTGGGTCTGAACTCATTTAAAATGTAGGTTCATCGCATAGAAAGATAGACAAAGCGGCAATGAATAAGCTCCCGTGTTATCCAACAGTTCAATGTAGCCGTTCATATGGGAATATGGTGTTTGGTCTAATCCCATGCCCAATGTTCCAGTTCCATTTAAATAAAAGTTGATTAAAGCCATTTAGAGATTAGGTTCAAGTAGCAGGTAGGTACCTTGTAAATGGTGTAGCACTTTCCGTCGGGTGGCCAGTAGAGCATGAGCCAGCCGCGCGGGTGCGCCGCGCACGGGTTGCGGCGCACGTCGGCCCACGGCGGCGCCAGCACCGCCCCGCCGGCGCGCGCGCAGCTCGCCGCCAGCACCGCCACCGCCGCCGCCGCCCACGCAGCCACCATCGCGCGCGCGCCGCGCCAACACCATCACCACTCCAACCGCCGCTCACATCCCAGATTCACCTAACACTATATCGTTTACGAAGGCACGTTCACGTCGAGGGAACTTGTACTTTCTGTTTTTCTACTCTTCCGGCATAGAAACTGATACCTATTAAAGAATCAAGATTAATTATTGAATACATTTGTGTGTTAATCTTCAGACAGTCTAACCTGCAAAAGACATTGCATCACCGATAGGCTTTTAGAGACATAATCGCCTGATGAGACTGGCGATGTGATGACGGACACCAATGTTCCAACAAGCTCGTCTCTAGCTAGAGCAACTCGCATTGTACGTGCGCTCACGCAACGTGAATTAAATTGTCGTGGCGCAATGCACTGTTCTACATAATCCACCCGATCTCAAATTAGACAACGCTACGGGGGCCGTGAGATTACAAGTGATTGAATAGAATTGAACGGGCGATGACGCCATGTGCGACTATGGTAACGAGCAAAAACCGGCGCAGAAGAGCAATAGAGCACTGAATATGTAAAGGATGGGATTAGTACGAAATTACGTCATATTTGAGATTGTTTTTTTTTACCCTCTTTTTTATCATTTCATCAGCAAATTTTAAGACTGCTATCCTCGTAATATAATTCAATTCTATGAAATAAAATAATGGACTGTTAAATAAACTCAAGAGCATCGATATTCGGTTTAGGGTTTCCTACTCCTGAGGGAACTCGTTTCGCCCAAGGGCCAGCGTAGGACTAGATTAGCAACTGAAACCCATTGTATGGGACGGTGTCAGTCAGTCTGTTTTCGTCCACTGCTGGACATACGCCTCTCCAATTTTCCTCCAGTCCTTCCGGCCCTCAGCGGTACGAAACAACTGCCTTCCGCCCACGCACTCGAAGTCGTCGTCCCACCTAGCGGGTGGTCTTAGGGGTAAATCGACACGAATTCGATTACTAAGGATTTTGTCGTGATGCAACAACACATAAGAACATCACAGGACGCTATTTAGACCGACGAAGATTCCATGTTGGGCGTCCCGAATTTATAAGCGAACGAACTACAGTTACACCCGATGCACCGGTTACCAGAGCTGTAATGCACGCCCACCGCCCATAACCTGCTAACGTTTCAATCCACGCTCCGCCTTCCGACTTCCCAGTCAGCCTATCTGCCTGGCCTATATTCTCCAGTGTGCAAAAGGTGTTCCACTGGCACAATCACTACCCCAGCTCAGAACAGGTGGGTCTCGTGCGAGTCCCAAACGCATGCGTCTGACTAGCGGAGCGATGCTGTTAGGTAACGAGCTACATAGCGCCGCCGCGTCGCAGCGCTCCGCTCCGCTCCGGCGACCGCCATCGGAGATGCAGCCGTTGTTGCAACCGCTTAGTTCGGCAACTAACCAAAGCGCTCTTTAGTTCAGATCCGTTACATAAGTTCTATTTCGCTGATGTGGAAAAAACGATGGCGAAAATGTTGCAAACCTTTATATCACTTTTATATCGCATGTTCGTCAGATTCTCGATTTTAGGATTCCGTACCCACAGGGTGCCAACGGAACCCTATTACTAAGCCTCCACTGTCAGCCCGTCCGTCCGTCCGTCTGTCACTAGGCTGTATCTCATTAACCGTAATAGGTAGGCAGCTGAAATTTTCACAGAGTGTGTATTTATTTTATTACTAGCTGCGGTACCCGGCTCCGCTCGGGTCAATGTCGTGATGGATTGATTTCGGTCTGAATTATTTCCTGAATAAAAAGAAACTACGATTTAACTGACGAAAAGTAGCTGAGTTTCGGTTTATATACCATCGGATATCGAAATTTCTAGTACCAGAACACTCTAGAACATTCAAATAGTTTGTTATTTTGCACTTGTCAAAATCACTTCAATTCATTTGACCACTGTTCACTCTTAACTCCGATTAAACTTCTCTCGACTGTAAATACGATTTAACTGACTAAAAGTCGCTGAGTTTCGGTTTATATACCATCGGATATCGAAATTTCTAGTACCAGAACACTCTAGAACATTCAGATGTAGATCACTTCGATCTAGATCTTCTAGACCGATTACAGGAGTTTTACACATTTTAGAAATTTCTAGATCATTCCAGAAATTTTTAGAACTTTCTAGAACATTCCAGATCGACCACAACAGTTGTACACAATTTATAGCTATCTAGATTATTCCAGAAAGTTTTAGAACTTTCTAGATCATTCCAGAAATTTTTAGAACTTTCTAGAACATTCCAGATCGACTATAACAGTTGCACACAATTAAGTGTTTTTTATATAATTCCCGGAAGTTCTCGTAAGTTAGAAAAGGGCAGATATATATTTTTCTACATTTTCACCACCCACAATCACCCACTTCCACCCACCGCGACCAAACTCCCTTACTCCCACCGGGAGACCAAGAGGTATTTACCACCCCAACGGGAAGTTGATTGGAGTTAGTGGAGATAGAGAAAATCCTGTCTTTACGTACGCACATTAGCATTTTATATATATATATAGATTAATAAAAGTAGGTAAAATAAAAAATTCCAGAGAAAGGACCTGATTTTTTTGTGTTAAGCCGCTACGTAACCCTTTGTGTCCGACTCGCACTTGGCCGGTTTTTTGTGGATTCAAATGCAAAAAATAGAACTAAGGTTACAACTTTTAGAATTACGTTCTTCTCGAGATTTGGCGTACATAAAATATTGCCTTTAACTGGATTTGAAAGCAATATATTATTTCAACGGGTCTTACGGTTTTCATAAAGAAAGTGGCGAACTTACTGTACACCAAGTACTGATTAGCTTAATCCTCACATTAAAGGGCCTTTCTTACCATCTCGCAATACATACGATTCTCGATAATCATACACTTTAAGGCCCTTTAAGTGTCATTTACAACGTAGCGTCAATAAGATGGATAATAAAAAAAAGAATTGATTGCTTTTCGAACGACTACATTTTCAAAGATGTCACTGTCTTTCCTAAGGCAAAATAAATGGTTTAACGATATCAAAGAAACCAGCAAGATGCACGCACATTCATCTATTAAATTTGACGAGAATGCTGAGCTGAGAATATATGTACCCACTCGGCAAGGAATTTTCCTTGATTTTCTGAAAAGCCCGCGACAGATATTAGAGACTGTGCTGACTGGGGAGAAGTTTTCCTACAATGTACGTGCTCATGATGGAAGCCGAGGAAACAGTGTTGCCCTTCGGTTGTTGGTTTTATAGCGTTCAGTAACCAACCGGTATCTTATAGCAGAGGAAGCCGCTGTGCCCACTTACATCGTCATGAAATGGTAGCAGCGAAACATAACATTATATATTAAGTACTTCGCTGCTTTTGCGGGTTTTGAAAAAGGAAAAAAACCGTCCAAGTGCGAGTCGGACTCGCACACGAAGGGTTTCGTTAATCTTGTATGATGGAAAAACGGTTTTTGTATGGGCCCCCCTTTATTTTTTATTATTATTTAATGTTACCTACATATTTGTTGTTATAGCGGCAAAATAAATACACAACCTGTGAAAATTTCAACTGCCTACCTATTACGGTTCCTGAGATACGGGCTGTACAGACGGACGGACGGACGGACAGCGAAAGCTTAGTAATAGGGTTCCGTTTTCACCCTTTGGGTACGGAACCCTAAAAACGACTGCCACCAAACAGAATTATCCGCTAGATGGACAAATATTTTTTTTTGTTTTGTAAATATAAAGTCAGGGTGCAATCCGTCAAGCGTCACGATCTAGCAATGCTAGCACCTACCCTACGATATTAATATGTTCCCTGAAAATTAGGATAAACTTGAATTACTTAGGGCCTTTTTCACCTAATGCTGATTACGCTAAAGGCAGGCTAAGCATATTATGGTTATGGTGATAAGGATGGTTAAGGCTGATTTATTTTAATAGACAATTATAGGGCCTTTATTACTGAAGTGCTGATTATCTTGTACAGAAAGGCCCTTAATATGTAGCGATTAAGCTAATCAGGTGAAAGAGGCCCTTGTTTTGTTAATTCAGAAGAGACAGGGAATTGAAAACTGAGCTAAATGCTTTATCAACTTTTTCATCGTATGATCAATCAATTTGTTTACATTTCTGAGATTGAAAAAAGATTTCACTACAAGTTTGATTTTAATTAAAACTAACTAAAGTCACTGGAAATTATTGTATAATTCACAAATAATAAATTCACCACTCAAATCACAAACACCCAACTTCTCATGCGTTTCGATGCTCACGAAAATACAATTGTCAAAATTGTCACAAATTTTCATAAAATGTTACACACCACGGCGTGATTTGCGAAGTCGGCGCGTGCGCAGCCGAGTCGAGCGCCAACCGAGCGCGTGCACGACCACGACTCTACTGCTGGCCGTGGCCCGTGGAGGGCTAGGCCTGTGCCGTCGGCCACAACCACTAGGCCAGCCTGACTTCGGTCGCCCGTGGTATATCCGTGTAAGTACCGGAATTGTGATCGAAGCTGAGCGCAGCACATAATGTCAGGTATTCGTTCCGAATTAACTTTTATCGTTGTTCATATTTTTTATTATAACTTTAAAGGGTTAGGCCAATAGTGTGATGAGACTTCCATTTTTATTTGTGTAACTTCCTTTTTTTTTTCTTTTCTAATACCGAACCTCACATCAGGTGCCACGAAAGACAGGCTTTGCCTAGTTCGGGTACTTGTACAATCAAACTCATTTGTATTTTCATACAGGGCTTGTGTGGCCACTGTTTGTTTCGCTTATTTCATGCTAGTAGGTACGCTGTGTTTTGATTTTGCCCCCTACGGGATTCATGCTTTATATAGTAACTTGTACTCTTGTGATTTTGTTATTTTTTTTGCCAACAGAGACTGTATGTAATTTCAAGATGTGTTAATTTCAAATACATTGACGGCAGCGCCGGCCGGACAGTTTGTTTACGAATTCGCTCACTTCTGATGTTCTCTTGTTCCAACGACGAGTAGCGAAACAATTTAGCGTTTTTACCTGCGATTCTAAATACTTTTGTAAACTTAGACTAAGTGGACGTTGAAAAAAAACCAGCGGAGTTTCTTGCCAGTTCTTCTTCGCTGGGATTGCCGAACTGGCTAATAATAAAATATGACAAATCCGAGTGCAGTGTACGGTCTATGAAAGATGAATAAACAATTAAACAACAAAAAGTATCAATACGTAATAACATCACAGGAAGCTATTTATTGCAACTAACATTCGATTGATGCGCGTCCCGAATTCGTGCGAAGCTCGGCAAGCGAACAGAAGTTCTCAGAACCTGCGACAACCTGCTTTACATTTTTAAGGTCCCGTACCCAACGGGTGCCAACGGAACCCTATTACTATGCCTCCGCTGTCTGTCCGTCCGTCCGTCTGTCACAGGGCTGTATCTCATAAACCGTAATAGTTAGGCAGTTCAAATTTTTACAGAGTGTGTATTTATTTTGCCGCTATAACAAAAAAATTATAAAAGAAAAAAAATTACATACATTATGATGTAGTATATATTCATCGAAAAACATAAGTTGTCAAATAAAACTCCTAAAACTCCTTATCGGGGGAAACGATGTGATGTATGAGCAGAAATTCTGTAAATCTAGTAAATGAACAGAGTCAATAACAATCAACATTTTAAAAGATTTTTAACAAATCCTAAATTGGTACCTATATATATTTTTTTTTAATATGTAGATAATTTATTAAGTTTCAATAAAAACTATATCAAAAACAAGAATTAAATACCTACTAGCTAAAATGAAAACCGTCCAGGAGCAGTCGAGACGGGATTGCAGCAGTGCCGGGGGCCCCCGACAACCCTGGTGCCCATCAGACGAGATAAAACCGTCCAGGAGCAGTCGAGACGGGATTGCAGCAGTGCCGGGGGCCCCCGACAACCCTGGTGCCCATCAGACGAGATAAAACCGTCCAGGAGCAGTCGAGACGGGATTGCAGCAGTGCCGGGGGCCCCCGACAACCCTGGTGCCCATCAGACGAGATAAAACCGTCCAGGAGCAGTCGAGACGGGATTGCAGCAGTGCCGGGGGCCCCCGACAACCCTGGTGCCCATCAGACGAGATAAAAAATCTCATCCATGGGCACCGAGTGCGGGAAGGCCCCCATATATTGTTAATTTTGGCAGAGTTTGCAAGGTTCTAATAAGGTAACATTTCTGGGGGTCCATTCAGGGCAAGAGTGAGTTCGAATTCGTCACTAAACATCAACTCACTTTTTTGAATAGTTAATGTTTCTACACTTCTTGAATATCATTACAGTTAGGTAAAAATCTGGTCCGTCCCGTAAATACGTTGGAAGTATAAATAACGGTTCCGTTATTTAAATAATAATATATTTCCCAGCTATTTTTAGGTTAACTCACTCCCGAACTCGAACTCACTCTTACCTGAATGGGCCCCCAGGAATCTTACATTTTGCTGTGGTTAAAAGCGATTTTCTCGACGGAAAACCTCGAATAATTGAAATAACGTGCTCCGGAAAATCTTAATTCGTATACGCAATCAACGCTGATTTCAGAAGCGTGCGCAGGAAGAAGACGAGACCATTGCTCGTTAGATGAGAACAAGATTAGAGGATCTCTACCGCAATTTTATTTTGCGGTCCGATGACGAAAAAAAGATGGGTGTGCAAAACGCTAGACATCTTTTTTTTATGCGACCTGACATGGATGGCTACCCTTATGATATTAGACCAATACACCACATTCCCGAAGGAATTAGGTACCATGCCAGGACCTTCCCTTTATGAGCACGGCTACATTGAACTGGATGGAAAACACGGACAATTTTTCATTGCCGCTTCGACCATATTTTCATCCAATGCGATGGTACAAACCCGGGCGGGCTTAAACCATACAACTTAGTAGGGGAAAGAGACCTATAGTTTTACATGGATTCCGAACCATGAAGCAGCTCTCATTCGTGACGAAATGCACTTATCGAACTCGGAAAGAGAAAGACAGTGGTGCATGTCGGAATTGAACCCAGGCCTCTGATTCGCTAGGCCAGTCCCCGCGCCACTAGGCTACGAACAAATACATCATCATTCCTTCATCTTTCCTTTGTCGTCCTCGAAGGCCTGTCCGCAACTGTAGTTTGCGGACGCGCGGCGACACGGAGGGGCACGGCGGGCGCGGAGGAGACGTCGCGCTCCACTAAGCGGCGCCGCATCAACGCCGCCGGGGCGAGCCGCAACGGTACTCGGACCCACAGGCTGCTTCTGTGTTGCACGGCTGACGTCGGCGTCTCCGAGGCAGCGGTTTTCACGGCGTGGCGTCGACAGAGTGGCCACTGGGATGCGAGATGACCTCAAGATGCGAGCGCCATATAATAAAAACGATTGCCGTACGTACGGTGACTATTTTTTGCAGGATTAGGCTACATTGAACTTGATAAAAAAACACGAACATTCTCCAACGTTCAGCCTGTGCCTAAAGAACGCGATGGATCAAACCATTACCTCTTTTCTCTGCAAAGTGATGAAGCGCATCATTAACTCTCAGTTGATGCAGTATGTAGAGATCCTCCTCCTCAGCGACCATCAATGCTGCTTTCGGCCGAATGGATCTGCTCGGGATCTCCTAGTTGACGTCGCCCGTTAGATGGACGATGCGCTCCAAAATCATGGCGAATGTATGGCTATCGGCTATCCTATGGCCTTCCACCCGAGCTGGTTGACGGTTGCTGCTCCAAATTCGTATCTGTGAATGCCGGCATATTGCGTGCTCTGTGCTGTCCCCAACCACTTTTCTGCTGCAAATTAATGATCTGCTCGATTGAGGCAGGTGACAGCACGGTGCTAGCCAGATACACTATATACGCACTATATACTATATAGTACATATACTATATACGCTGAAGAAGAGGAGGATAGGCGGCGCCTCGTTATTAGACTCGAAGAGACCCTGGAAAACGTTTCCGGTTGGTGTCTCCAGAACATCGTCGAGTTTAACACGAGCAAGACACATCCGTGCATATTCAGCGCGAAGCGAACTCCGTCTAGGTACGTATAGACGACCACATAGGGATTCTTGGTGTCGACCTGACGCATGACCTTTATTTAGGACGCCATTTCGAGGATAAAGTCAAAATTGCCGAAAATGGGAGTGCTCTGTGTGAATGTGAAGTTATAATCTTAAACGCTGTGTTAGTAGGAGGCATTCATTACGGGAGGAGGGACTGTAGGAGAATTCCAAATTATCGGTATACAGCCGGCGGCGAAATTGGTAGACGCAATACCCGCGAATGTTATGTTTTACTGATTCGGGTCCAGCCTTGCAGTATATTCGTAAAGTAGTTCTTTTTACTGGGCTCCTTCTTCTATTAATGTGTCCTTGCTTCACGGTTGATTATACATACATATCACATTCCTTGGAATAAGAGACGTACCTGCTTAGTACGAAAAAGTATATTTACGTGGGTAGTTGGGATTTTCTTTTTTTAATTACAAGTGGTCGGATCCAGAAACTTTCATTATACCTGACGTACTGCACAAACACGGACAATTTTCGACCATCTTTTTGATCCACTGCGATCTTACAAACCCGGGCAGGCTACCACCTACTAGGGGAACTACACCTACAGTTTTTCATGGATTCCGAATTATGGAACAGCTAGCATTCTTAACTAAATGCACGTATCGAGCTCAGGAAGAGAAAGAAAGCGGTGCATGAACGAGGCCGGGACTTGAACCCATGACCTCTGGCGTTTAAGGCAACCCCACGCCCCTGAGGTCGCCACACTCAAATTATTTTAGGATTCTTAGGAAATCATTTTTTTTTATTATTATTAAATTTAGCTTAATGACTAAGGAAAATTTGGGGAATTTCGTTTTTACTTTCTTTCTAGTTTCGAAAACGAAGGAAATAAAAAAATGAGATATTATGGATTGATTGAGCTCAGAATCATTGAAAAAAATATATAAAAATATTAGTCTGCTTGGATTGATTCCATTTTTCATCACTTCATTAAAACAAGGATAAAGATTAATACAATTATAATCAAATAAGTATTACAAACGGGTTGAATGGATGCCAGTAGTTTTGCATAAACTGCATGCTAATTATGAAAAAAAAAACAGAACTTCTTGATTCAACTTATGCATCCTTTTCCCACGAACTCTAATAAAGTACAAAGTATTTCGAACACTTGCCTGCTCAAATTGTGTCCATGGCCTGGATTTCATATCTTGACCACTGATACAATTTGAAACATTACTCGTTATAAAATGCGCAAATAACGGACATAGCAAATGTAACGCACTTTTCAGATTTATAACTTAAGAGATTGCTGTATGGCAAATACTATGGCCAGTCCACTTAGGAAATTTAAACAAAAATCATGAATCACTCGACTGACAGTGACAGTTGCAGCATTGCCAATTAGCAGGATTTTCCCCGATTTTAGGGGAATCCATTATTTTGTAATGAAATATTGGAAAGACTCTTTTGCTGAGACTGATGGACATTACTCGTGCTTTCATTAGCCAAAATATAGCTTCCGACTGTCAATTTCGACATTCGTTCCATAAATGTTATGAAAAAACTGACAGTCGGAAGAAATACTTTGAATCAGGGCCGAGTGCACGAAAGGACAAAAAATCTAAATCAATGTCAACGTATGATTCATTAAACACGTCACTTTGTATGGACAGTACAGAAGGAACTCGTTACGGTTCACTAAAAGTGACGTGTTTGAAAATTAAATAACTCAGTCGTCTCTTCGTGCAATCGGGGCTTAGCAAGTACTAATAATGTCTATAAGCTGTATTCAGAGTGGGCGGACTAACTTTAATCCGCGGACTAAACCAGTTTTCTAATCTCGTATTAGGTTTTAACGGGTGCTCTCTGATTACGGCTCTTTGAATCTCAGCATAATCTAGTTGAAAAAAATGTACCCAGGTACGGCCAAAAACATAAAAACAGGCTGAGATATGGTTTCATCATTGGACGTTCGTATATAAAACGGGGTAGTTGCACTTCGTCCGTTCCTAAAAATAGTACGGTCGTTTTGTCTGAAATCTATACGCCGGAAATAGAGACTTTGAGATCTCTTTCCGTCATGCTGAAGTCAACCATAGAGTAAAAGGGAATTAGGAATTCCTTCTCTTTCCAGTGTATACAATTGAGAGGAAACGACCGTATTTGTGGTGTTGTGAGACACCTGACAGAAACGAAGATTTTAATATAGCCCTTCCCGACGTGACACGGGACTAACTCAATCGAGGGGCACAGAAAATCGTGCAATCTAGCACCGTCTCTGTTTGAAAGAAAAAGACAGTCTCCGTGATGACCAGGATGTGTTTTATTTGATTAGATTAAGAGAAAATTTAATTACAAAACGACTTATAGCTTAAAGTATTTCACGAACGCTAAAGGAAGAATCTATTAAAATCCAAATTTATTATAAAGCTTTACGAAACACGCTTACACGGATAGCTAATACCAACTGTCATTATATTAGACTAACACACCATCATCTGCATTGAACTGGATGGAAAACACGTGCTAGGCTTGATGTCTAAATTTTTTTAGATATTTTTTCTTTTATTGTTGAGAAATCCAGGTCCAAAGTTATATTTAGCACGCTAGCAAAAATCGATCTTTCGGACCTTATAACTTATGCTGAGATTCATAGACGTTACTCGTACTTGACTGAGCCAAAATATGTCTTTCGACTGTAAATTTTGACATAAAATGTATGGACCGAATGTCAAATTTGACAGTCGGAAGCCCTACTTTGGCTCAGCCAAGTACCACAGAACATATAATATCCTACCAAGTACGAGTAAGGGCTATGAATTTCAGCATTACAAACCGAACACAATTTTAAAATGCCAATTGTCATCAAGCATCTAGTTCGCCACAAGCACTAAATTACATTTTGTAGCCACATGCAGATCTTTTCTGTAAACAATGTCGGGTATTTTTGGCTTTCATAGTTGGCAGCACTGGTTTGACGTGAATTTATCATATGACCTTGGACGGTTGTGTTGTGTTCTGAATTTTTAACAGCCAGCAAAACTAAAGATATTCTTCTATACTCTGAACGGCAACGGCACCTGTGGAGCTGGAGATATTTTCGGCCCTGTCTCGGGAAGTACAGGAAATGGAAATATTCAAATGGTAGAAACGATATCTAGGCTGTGAGGAGACCTTCGACTTGCATCTCTTGGGTCTGGTTGGGTTCAAAGTGACGTCACGATGGAGCCTGCAAGGGCTAAAAGTGCTTCAGAAGGCCTTGCCGTAAGTACTTATTACATGTGTACTTACCTCTGCTGCAAAACATGGCTAAACTTATTCTTGGAACGCGAAAGATGTAGGGTGTTGAATAAGTTTATGGTAGGTAGCTCTAAATTAATAATACAATATTTTTTTTCCACTCATAACATCGAACCAATGCCGAGTTTGTGGGACCCTTTGGGAATTTATTTTTTTTACAAATTGGTTCTTTATCATGTGTCCAGGCAAAATGATTTTCTTGATGAAAACATGATATGAACATTGTGAGTGCTGGTAATTGCCTGCATGGTGTGCTGGTGCCAAAACTTTGGGTGTGATAAAGAGGCATGCATGTAGAATAAATGTAGTAGAAATGCATTCCTCCTTGAGGAATGTTTGCATAGTGAGTTAACCAGACAAGTTCTGCAATAGCGGGGTTAGATATGGGTCAACAGGCTGCTTAAGAATACCGCACGCACACGTGTAGCCGTTTCATCTTGCCTAAGTCCATTTTTTTTTCATGTACTTTTTAGTCCAAGAAATGATTCAGCCATAATCTGGCTTTACATATCAGTGATTGGAATTACCATATCTTAACAAATTATGTGAGTCATGCATATGTATAATAAAATAAAAATTACACACATTCAAACACAGTTGTGGGCTCCTGACGAGAGAAGGTGTCACCTAGATGTCCACAGCAAGCCCGTGGTTTATAAAATTACAGTAGTTTGTGTTCAGAAGTAAACATTTTAAATTGTGCAGTGCTTTGCTGTGCCATATCTTGACATATCCTAATCTGGGATGTCTACCTGCAGATTAATAATAACAAAAACAAATTCACAGCCGGCGGGTATCAGTTCCATTCACGACACCACCCTCAGCAACCAGCCGGAGGCGCGTTACGAGTGCCCCATCTGCCTCAACTGGCTGCGAGAACCAGTCATCACAACGTGCGGCCACCGCTTCTGTAGGAGCTGCATCACGTCCTGGCTCCAGTGAGCACCTTCTCTATTCGTGTGTTCAGCACCATCTCGACAGTCATTGACCGTTACGATCTGTGTTATGGCCTAGCTGATGAGTTACTGTAACGTTTATGAGCTTCGGAGATTAAGATGAGGTCTGCTAAATGTTTTTTGTGAAAGTATCGGTAACTATTTGTAATTTATGGAAGATAACATGTCTGGCTAATACCACACCGACAAAAGTCTAAAAAATACACAAAATAGAAACTAGGTGCCATGCCAGGACCTTACATTTCTTTTTATTTACTATGAATACTAATTTCATGTTAAAGTCAAGAAAACTTAATATGGTGCAGTTTTTTCCATGAATGTAATCAGGGGCTTTTTTTATTAAAGTTGAAAGTTTCCAAACTATCATGATATTAGTCCAACAATGCATTCCTGAAGTAATAAGGTGCCATGCCAGGTCCTTCTCTTTGTATAAGAATGGTTACATTGAACTGGATGGAAAACTCGAACAATTTTTATTGCCGTTTCCACCATCTTTTATCAAATGAAATAGCATTAACCCATGAGGGATTTACCCTACCCCGAGCACAAAGGGAAGGGGCCTACAGATTTTAATGGGCTCCATGGAGTGATCCGCATTCTCAAGATAAGCAGATAAGCAAGAACGAGTTTACTCTCTTAGGTTGAGATAAACAGTCACAACAGAAACTAATAGTAACCAAAAGTGTCAAACTAACGAAAACATTTTACGTTTTGTTAGTTTTAGTTTCAGTTACGACTATTTACCTCAAGCTTATATTCGAACCTGCGGTTTTCGACACAAGAGACAGGCCACACACAGAATATAAATTGAATTTGCATTGAATCTTCTTCTATAATATAAAAATGAATCGCAAAATGTGTTGGTAAGCGCATAACTCAACAACGCCTGGACCAATTTGGCCAAATCTTTTTTTTAAATGTTCGTTGAAGTTCAAGGATGGTTTTTACGGCGAGAAAAATTAGAATTATTGCTGGAAAACCCCTAAAAATAGCCCTTTACTTTTTCCCATACAAATGATTTGTAACTAAAACGTAGTCAATTTGAGCTTTATTGCTATGGTATAAAGTTCATATTAAATTACAAGCACTCACAGTTGTCTAAGTAATGTAGGTGTGTTCCTAACGTCAAAGATCATATCTATCAAAACAATGTGCGTGTGTGCGTTGGAGCACAGAATACATAGTTGGAGGAGTTTAATGTCTCGTTCCGAAACTCGCGTTTCTTTTGTATTAGTTTCGGCACGCGAGATAAACTGCATCAGTTTCCACGTCATTACATCAAACAAAAATCGCGTTACCAACAGTGTTTTATTATTTTTAATATCCAAATTTTAAATTAATAAAACAATTCGTACGGCTTAAAAGGATTTGACTTCAAGTCATATCAAATAAAAAATAAAAAAAGTTGTCTGTTACCTAATCTACTGAGTTTGCTTTTGTCAACTGATACACGAAACAAATTCGTATATCGTGTTTTGTGCAGAGTGTTTAGTTAGTTAGTGTTTGTTTAGTTCGTGATTAGGCGGGCGGTCCGACGGGGGCGGGTGCGGGGAGGGGGGGGGGGCGGGTACGGCTTGGTATTTCCCGCAACTTTAGGACTTGGAAGGAATCCTTGAGAACCAATTACTCGATTTAGATGCGGATTGTATCTACGTCTAGCCTGATTTTACTCAAAACTTATAGGCTACATAATATAACGCTTCATTACCTGAAGGGTGAGTAGTGAGTGTTAAATTCTTATAACTTGCGAACCACTAACCCGATTTATGTGCGTATTTTATCAATGTATAGGATCTCTGGGGGCTGTCAGGTTCGAGATGGGTTACTGTTTTCGATGTTGAGGCTGGCTGTGGGTTGGAGTCCACGCAAAACTTACCTACATTACACGTTACTTACTTACTAGGTAAACAATGTTGCAGTGCAAGTGCAGAAAGGTTCTGGCGGCAAATGCTTTTTTTTTAAATAGCCACCAAATGTCAACGAAGCTCTAAATGGGAATTATTGGATGTTTCTCATTAATTATTTAATCATGCTATTTCATCTCGAACGATCTTGATTAAATTAGGTAGATGGATACATTGTCCTGGACCAGTTTGACCCTATTTTGGATCAGTCATGTCGGATACTTTTTATCCATGAAATAATTTAGCCGACGCTAACCCGAGCGGAGCCGGGTACCGCAGCTAGTAATTTAATATATTTTGTGCAATTGTCCTTTACTTATGTCTAGTCTAGATTGCACTTAAGAGTCTGGTGTGTCCTCAAAACAATACATTACAGGACCAGCGGCCACTGCCCCATTGACAACATCGACCTAACCATGAAGGTGGACATTTTTCCCGACAACTTCACCCGTAGAGAGATCTTGGAACAGCGAATGTGCTGCCCGTTCGCCTCCAAGGGGTGCCGCACGTCCGTGCCGCCTCTCGACATGGACCAGCACATAGCCACGTGCGAGTACAACCAACCGGAGGCGTCGGCGCAGGGAGACGCGAGGGTCCCATGTTCCTTTCAAAACTTGGGATGCAAGGAGACATTTGATAATCAGGAAGCACTTGCGACCCATTTGCAGGACGCCATACAGAAACATATGAGTGTGAGTATCTATTGTGTGTTTGGTTCTACTCTCCTAATTTCTTGCCGTAGATTTTCAGAGAGAAGCTGATTTTATGAGGTGTGTTGGGCTGATATCATGACTATAGGTGTGGTTTATTTATATACAAATTTTTAGAGGCGTATTTCACGGATATAAGTTAACGTATCAAAAAAAACATAAATGTACAGACGTAGCTCTCAGTTGATTTATTTAATGTGCAAAATATTAAGAAAATATTTCTTAATTTGACCGAGGAAACAGGCACGAGCCAATCTATGGAACTTGATCACCTCATTATCCTAATAATATTTGATTACAATTATATAGTTTTTGCTTTCGGCCGTTCTACAAACTCTACACCATTCATGTTGCGATGCATGTTCCAGCACCTTATGAATGCATACTCCGAGGTTAAAATACAAAAAGACATGTCAAACGCAAGTATGGATGCAAAAGAACAGGAAGCTATGTGTCTATGGGACCCCGATGCCAAGAGTAATGCTTCAGGAGAAGCCAAACCAACTGCTACCAATACTAATGGCCTCATAAGGTATGTTTTAGTTTGTTTATCTGTACATTAAACAACTACTAGCTAGCCTCGGTAGCCCAGTCGTGCGATGCCTTGCGATTCGATAACCTTGCTGAAGCACCTCTGAGCGCGGTTGGGTTCGGGATGGGTGACCATTTTCAATTGTTGAGGCTGGCCGTGATTGGGATTCTGGTCTGTAGGTCCCTTACCTTACTAGGTGGTTAGGTTAATCCCGCCCAGGTTGTTACCATCGCATTGAATCAACGATGGTCGAAGCAGCAATAAAAATTGTCCGTATTTTCTGTCAAGTTAAATGTAACCGAGCAATATAAGGAAGGTCCTAGCATGGCACCAAGTACCAATGTGGTGTGTTAGGCAAATATCCGACGGTCAGTTTGATATTAGCCATCCATGTCCAGTTAACGTTATTTTCTTTTCCTCCTCATAATTTTTTTTTCTTTATTGTTCAAACAAAGTGTTTTTTTTTTGTTTTTTAAGAGAATGTTCTGCAAATGTTACTTTTGAAGTACGGTGCTTAGTATACATATAAAATAATCAGTTTCTTTTGTTATCTTATTTGTTGCTAAACTGTACACCTGTTGGTATTTGCAATAAATAAAATAAAAAGTTACATAACCTGTAATGTTCGAACTCATGTCCGAAGAACTTGGTTGTTAAGACAAGAAGTACCGCTACCCAGCATTAAGCCAGAAACGTTTTATGAAACAAGGTTAAAAACTAAAATTCTTTTAACAAGCTCGCGAGCAAAGGGCAGGTGCGCCATCTATATGTTTCGAACAGAAAATAGAAAATTTTGAATTATTTATATGAGTTTTATTAGACTCGTTAATTCTTCCTGTAATGCAATCGAAAATTGAGCATGTATAAAAACCTTACCTATCACTTGAAATATGTTAACACAACACATTGTTGTTTGCTATAAAGATGCTATTACGATGAACCACCTCCTTTATGTCATAATATCAGAACCAAGATTTTTTTTCTTATGATATGATATGATATTTATTTCATAGGTATGACACACTTTGTTACAGATATAACTTATGAGCGGGTTAGATTTAGGGTCACCTACTCTGCACAGGGCTAGGCCCGTCTCGCAGAGGAGTGAAACAATTCTGCAGTACAGTCGTTTACTTTAAAATCTATACACTGAGAGGAGAAACAGTTCCTAGCGTCCCCTTTACTCTATGCTTGGCGTCAATAGAACGGAAAGAGATCTCGAATTTGTCTCTATTTCCAGTGTATAGGGTTCCAAAGAAAACAACCGTACACAAAGATTGAAATTAAATGGCGAATACATTTTCTTATTGTATAGCTTACTAACTAACTAACAAACAAACAAACAAAGAATTGAAGATTCTGTTCGATATAATATAAAATAAAACAAAAGTATGCAGTTTAATTTTGTGTTCGTTTCTTACAGTTAAAACAGTGACTACCTATAATTATTTAGCAATGCTGAGAAGTCTTTTAGTATTCTGGTAGTTAAGTGACTTGACGAAGTTGTTGATTATATATTTTTTCCTTATGCCACGGAGGAAAGGCATCCACATATTTTTTTACATAAATTTATTGAATGATTAATTCCATATTAAAAACATGTTTTAGGGCGCTGTACGAGCGGGTCGTCATTTTAGAGCAGCGTAATCGAGAACAAGACATCGTCATCGCCAACATCTCGAAGCAGCTGTCGGCGTTTGCGGTCGCCAAACGCAAACAAAACAACGAGATGGCCCTCCGCTACTGCATGGGCATCTTCATCTGGAGAGTGGACAACTTCAAGGCGAGGCTGGATGCGATGCTCATGGACACCTCCAAGATGTTGTACAGCCCAGGGTTCTACACCTCGCCTAACGGTTACAGGTCTGTGTATTCGCTTTGCTGGTGGTTATGCTAGTAAGGATGTTGAGGCATGTAGTTTATTAGCCTAGCAAATCTTCAACAAAGCTTGGCACGGGTGTACCTATGGGTGTTCTAAACTGATTTGAACCGGAAGCCCGGAAGCCATGAAAAGCCACCGTGTGGACTAAATGTGAGGGGACATGTATCCGCTACAACTGCTTGTCAGCCTCGTTAGCTCAGTGTGCGACGCCTTGCGAATCGATAATCTGGGGAGCGCGGTTAGGTTCTGGATGGGTGACCATATTCAACCATTGAGGCTGGCCGTACTTTGGATTTCACGTAAAACTGTAGGTCCCCTTCCTTACTTACTAGGTGGTAGGGTTAATCCTGCCCGGGTTGGTACCATCGCATTGAATTAATGTTCGAAGCAGCAATGAAAATTCTCCGTGTTTTCCATCCAGTTCAATGTAACCGAGCAATATAAGGAAGGTCATGGCATGGCACCTAGTTCCCATGTGATGTGTTAGGCTAATATCTAACGGTCAGTTCGGTAATAGCCATCCATGTATAGTTACATAAAAAAAAAACCGCGGTTTTAGCCTAATATCTGCATATATCACGCAACTAGATAGTTTGGTATCGCTTTCATATATAAGAAATTCATTTCTAAAAAAAAGTATACGTCCATAGAAAAGAATATCTTTAAAATATTTTATGCAATATATAGTGCTTTCTTGCCATGGCGTGCTGATAGTGTTATGAACAATTTTTCGATTTCATAGTTTCAATGCTCCAAAATTCTTCACTCATAATGTATGTTCACTTAAATTTTAATTCTATTGACTCCACAAAATCTTTGTCCTTGCAGGTTCTGCATCCGCCTCAACATATCCCCGCAAAACCCGCAGTGCTTCGCCCTCCACCTGCACCTGATGAAGTCCGAGTTCGACGACAGCCTCGACTGGCCGTTCAACGGCCGCATCTCCATCACCATGATCAACCAGTACAATCACGAGCTGAGCCAAAAGGACACCATGATGTCCAACTCCCAGCTCACGGCCTTCCGGCGGCCGACGGCGGAGATCTGCCTGCGCGGATTCGGCTACACGGAGTACGCCGCGGTGGGTGACGTCTTGAGGAACGGATTCGTCCACAAGGACACGCTCGTGATAAAGGTCCATATCAAGTGTGTATGACAGGACTGTTTTGGTGCTAAGGCCGGCAAGAAGTGATAGGGAATGTGAGGATTTTTTATGGATTGCTGAAAGCGATTACAAAAGTTCTGGTCAAAATGACCTCTGTAAAACCACTTAATATAGGTTATATATTATCTATCTGTTACGTTTTGACGCCTAAACCACTGAACCAATTTTTATGAAATTTGGTATAGAGTCTCGCCCTTGTGAAAGGACATAAGCTGCCTTTTGTAGCGTAAATTAAACTCAAAGGGGGTGAAAATGGGGATGAAATTTTGCAAGGGGAACTTATATAACGTTAAATGTTAGGTTCAGCCCGACATCAGTCGGAAACGACATTGACCCGAGCGGAGACAGGTACCTCAGCTAGTAATCTATAATAGTCCCATCTGTATAGTATTCACAAAAACTTAGAAACTGTAAAGTATTATCAGACTACATTTCAGGCACGATTAGGTACAACAATTATATGCCATAGTATTGCATTGTGTTAATTGTATAAATGTAATACAAAATAAAATAAAATAAAATATTACAGCGATATATCCATCAAGTTATAAAACGAGTTCATGTGGCGACACGAATACATATGAAGATGCAAGATGTATCCGCCGTCTGATTTCTCATCTAAATTGGCATTTACACCAAACCGATGGACTAGCGTTATCAAATAAATGGGTAGTTGAAGAGCGCTTTAGGTGTGGGGTTTTAACATTTGCAAGTCCGAATTTGATTTGACAGTTTACGCATTTTTGCTGTAAATACATGGACGCTGCCGTTTTACGCCGACTCTGCTTCTAAACACAAATCGGTAGTCCTTGTTTTTGACAAGTTGAAGAATTAAAACTCATATGGGTTTGACGGTTTTACGTAACTTCAAAGTTCCGCCAGCGTCAACATAGGTGAGAACTCGAACTTCCCATATAGAAAACTTCTGTGCTCTCCGTGCAAATGTGGACCTTTGCCGCTTTGAATTAGTAACTACTATCTTATATTGCTATTGTAGCAATAGGATAGATTGTCTCGTCGCAGTGTAGACTAATTATAAGTCACACATTCTGTCAAAAAGTATTATTGTAGACTGTTACATATTGTCGAATTTATTTATTTGTGCCATTAAAATAATCATCTGTTGTTGGCAGACAACACAGTTATTTTTGAAGATCCAAAATGATTGTTTAGATTTTCACTGTTGTTCGACATATTATTTTACGTTTACGGATAAACAGTGTTCAGCTTACTTACTTAGCTCGACGTTTCGTCCACCACGCAGTCATCAACTATGATGACATCTGACTGGACGAAGTGTCAGGTCCTCCAGGTCGCGTCGCGAATCCTGATGATGTCCACAGCGTGGTGGACGAGACGTCGAGCTAAGTAAGTAAGCTGAACACTTTTATCCGTAAACGTAAAATAATATCCAAAATGATGCCCTAAATACCTATTTTTATTTCATCTTTTTGGTTGTTCATGTAGAATAAATAGAATTTACATTATTGATTATATCGGATGAAAAAGTTTAAAGTTTTGAAATGAAACTCTATATTAATATACTAAACTACTTATTAGTAGGTAAAAAAAAAACATTTTCACCGTCACAAGAACTGACTCATGAGTGCCCGTAACATGAATATGGACCATAAAGGCATTAAAAGGTCTAGATTCAGCCTTCAACCTTAAAAACATGTTAGCCTTATGCCTACATACTTATTTTCTTAACAAAACATTTTGGGTTATTTATTAGTTGTTGTAGTCATGTAATCTAGTACTATTCTTTTTTTTCGTTACTTCAACATATTATGAAAATGTATGTTAGTTGATTTAAAAATATAAGTTTTTTTATGTTTTTGGTTTTTGTACATTTTTGGTATGCTCTGTAATAAATATGTGTGTGTGTTACATGCAGTTTATTCAACGAAATCCATTTAGAAACATGCTTACCAATGTCTTCTATATTGGATAAATGCCTGTTTTCACACTTATACCCATATATTTTTTATTTCGGAAAGGACATTGCCGATTTTACTATGGGCCAAAAAAGCACTATGACTTTCGTTTTTAATTCCTAACATGCTTACACACAATAATAATTATGGTTTACTTTACTTTCACAGCAGGAATAACCCGTCAGACACTTTTAAAAATGCATATTTGAGGTTAGTCTTGTGAAATGTTGCTTCTCTTTGTGTCTTTGTTCGCACGGAAAGGCAAGGACTTTCAGCATAGAACCATAAATATCTGTTTGCTATTAATTACGAAAAAGCCATTTAAGTTATATTATAATTAAAATAGTAGTTGACCAATAATTACAAACGTGTATGTTTGTAGAGGAAGCGAAATCAGTATGCTATGATCGAACAGTATGGTCGTAAAACTTAAAATAAATTGATCTGGCTGATAACCTTCCGATCTAAAGGAAAATATTATAGCGATAGCAGCGCCAGTCGGGTCTCCGTAAACTATTGAAGACGTACTGACCGATTTTTACCTTGATACATACATACAATCTGTCGTGATGATGGCTTGTCGCGGTCGGAGCTGCCAGATATTGGTATAGAAAATAGACCAAAACTAAACCGGAAGTATAATGATAAAATATTTTATTAGTTACATAATTAATTTTACCATATACTGAATGTATTTAGATTAGATTTTTAATGCAGATTAACGACTGTGACATTAATCATTTAGCTGAAATCGCAAGACAGGAATAAAATGTCGTTACCAATTACAGCGAAAATACGCAACATCTGACAACACTGTGAACAACATGTTGTGCACTTTTTAAAAATAATAATCCTTGTCCGCTGGGACTTTCATTAATCAAGGGCCTGGTACTAGCCAAATCGCAAATTTAGACGAGGCACCCCAAGTTAACTAACTAAGTCTGACGATTATAAGTGTCATTCTTACAATATATGATTCCTTGTCTAGGAATCGAATTATTTTCGTTAATGTATGTTTCCTTTTTCTATACAAAATACATTGCGGAAACGGTGTCCATTTCCGAACTTTTTTGACTAAATGTAGAAATCTAAAAGCAAATGGAATTTTTTGTTTATGCATATATGCTGTTTTTGCTTATATCTAGAAATCGAATTACTTTCAGATTTCTAATGAGAAAAATCAACTTTTTTATTTTTATTATTATTTAAATAAATGATGGAATAAAAAAATATTAACAATCCATTATCAGTCTGGAGTTCTATTTGGATTTGCTGAAGCGTTTCACTACATATTATTACATTTGTTAAAAAGTGCATTTGTATGGCGCGAGTAGTTGGCTAGTCCTAGCGCCTTAATAATTAAAAAATATTATTTTTTATTTTTATTTTCAATCACATGTTTGCCTATTGGTCTTGGTCTTGGTCAATGTACTCTTTAATGCGATTTTGATTTCGGCAATGTCCTTTATCTTTGTCAATTTATTTTATCTGAAATATTAATTCTCTAGTGAATCTCCTCATATCACTAGAATTTGATATAAATAAATATTTATCATTTGTAAGTTAATGTTAAATTCTATGAGAACTTAAAGTACAATGTTAACATCCGTCCATAAATGTATTCTATTTCGTCCACTGCACAGAATGTTAACTCAATCGTTAGAGAGAATATAAGAGATTATTTAACAATTTTATTTATAAGTATAAAGATGACATTCCAGAATAATTTATAAAATATATCTCAATTTTGTCTGTCCTGTCATTCAACAATTTTCATTAGGAAAAATCTTGCTCGACAATGCAGCTGGTGAAATAATAGACCATATCAGTTCAAATTGTCACTTTCATTTTATTGTTACAATGAACATTCTACTTTTAAATGATTTGTCATATTGATAGTCTAAAAATATTAGAATAATAGGTAGCCATTTTTTTATTATTACATGTTACATATTATAAAGACCTAATAAAAATATGTTTTCATTAAATTTAGTTTTCCTTATCACAACAAACCATCACAATATATTCCAGTTGTATTTTAAAACATTTATAAGGTATTTCACATTACATGTTATGCATTTAGATTGACATTTGCATGTTATTAGCCAAATGTTGTACATTTTGGGTTGAATTAATTTCCAGAACATCCTAGGGCCTTATAAGAGATTTAGGATACATTTGTCTAAATTCCGTCGTAGAACAGATTTTAGTATTATTCGTCTTGTTTGGTCATTTCAATAACCAGTCAGTTCATTAACAAAATGCTCCTATAAATATCTACGTATTATTTTTAATAATGTTTGTGTACGCGTGCCATTTTTACTGGCCCTGGAGCGGGGCTGCTTTATGAGATAAATATGCAGGTACGAACTGTGCCCGATTCGCGAATAAATCCCTCTTCGATTCTACCAATTTATGACGATTGTGCCGTTAATTAATGTGTGTTTCCAGTTTACGCCAAACTTACATCCGTCTGACGCCCGTGCGTGTACCCCTTGTCTTAAGAGCTTTTTTTATACGCGCGAGGCGCATATAAGTTTGGCGCGTATACAGTAGTCGTGGGTCATCGACATGTTTTTCGTTAACAAAACGAGGCCGTTTTTCGTAAATCGTCAACTATTTGATAAAGTAGTTAATACATTTTACTAGTTGTGTAAAGTAGTCGCCGGAGTTGATTAAACTGGTGTAGTTTAGTAGTTTTAGAATGTTATACGTAAACTAGTTCCGCCGACACAACCTGCATTCATGCGAACGACTGGACTGAAGACTGATCTTTAATCACAACGGAGCGCAGCGATCAACGGCGACCAATGTAGTTCATTTTTAACTAATTTAATTGTCAAGGCAAAACTAGTCGATTAGTTGATGTAGAAAATACGGTTGAATCAACTAGTTCGTTGCTTCAACGCCTACTGACCAGTTTATAATCGGGGATATATACACACCAGCCCTGATACACACTACACACAATGCGTCTAACGTCTTCTAATTTCACTGAATGCTGTATTTACAGTGTAGCTAGATCATATTTCGTGAAATGATATATGTATGTATTAAGTTGGCAAAATTAGCAAAATTATTTTAAAATTCGTGACTAAGAAATAATGGCATAAAAATAATTCGAAAGTTCATTTATGATTTTATAGACTAAAAATAAAGTAGGTAAATACTTAGCACATCATGAAAATTCACAGTAATCGCTGAATTCAATCCTGAGCAATTAATTTTCAGAGAACATATGCGGGGACTAATGACAACAACTAAGATAATACAAACAATAAATTGACAATATAAGTAAATACCTATTTATAACAGACAAAAAATAACAATCGCATCATTTCATTTCTCATTCATATACAGATATATCATTGGTACAAAATAGTACATGCAAAACATTTATACAAAGACCAACGGATCGGTCCAAAAGGATATTTAACCTTTATATAATTAACTAATTTAAATTTCATAGCAGTAGTCACTAGGAACCTGTGGGCTCGAACCAGTGGCGTCTAAATTGCACTGAGAAGTAAACTGAACCGCATTAAGATTGCTTGCGCTATGGCACATTAACCTCAAAGTTGTATTGCACTATAAGACGTTTTCTTGCTCTAGTTATTCAGACTGGAGCGATTCTGTGGTGACCGTGACTATTTTACGGTTCCCTTCAATAATTAAAACTCTACAGAAGCCTCATTCTGCTAAATGATAACTGCGCGCGTTATGTTTGTGTTTTCTCAAAACCGCATGTTTCGCACGAGATGGTATTCTACTAGCGCAGTGTTTGTGTTTTGTTCGCAAACTCATAACGCGCGCTCCATTCTCGTGGGCCGTGTGTTTTGCCGAAAACTTGCGGTTTCGAGAATTGTATTTGTCAAGTTCGGAGCATCGCATCGCCGAACTTCGAATATCACTTTTCTACATTACGTTGGCATATCGCTGTCTCTTTCTTTTCGTATGTCATATTTGATAAAATAACTGTCAAAATCGTGACAGGTTATTTTACCCTGTAGGCGGCGCGCAAGACAAACCACTCCATAGACAATAACAAAACGTGTGTGTGAATTAGCTGAATACCGATTTTTGGAAACCGCACTCGAAACTTAGCGTGTTATGTTTGACGGAAACATAACTAATACGGAATGGTTTGAAATTGGACAAATAGCAGAATCGGGCTTCAGATGTATTTTCATACTCACCTGACTCACAACTAAGCAACATTTAAGATGTTTTCGCTGCAGCGAGCAAATAGGGCCGCATGCAAATTAAACCCTTGCAAAGCCCCCTAACCAGAAGCTCGGATGTATTCCGGTACATTTTTGCTGAGATCAAAGCCTTCCTTGCAGACGACATAACAAAAACACACTTGAAAAAAATTGTTCTATAAACTCGAGTAGGCGAATGGTTACATTCTGCAATATAGTTCTTGCAATTCACGAATTCGCTTTACTTGCAACAGTAACTGCATATGTCGAAGTGTGCGTAAGAGCTAGCTCGGGCATGGTTAGCATAAAAACAATACAGGTAAATGCTATTCATACCCGAGCTCGCTCTTATGCACACTTTGACACGAATGCAGATACGTATCTAGTACAAGTAAAGCCCATTAGACTTCTTGAATTGCAAGAACTATGCAATAAAATATGACTAAAGGACACATTGATGCCAACCCTAGATTTTAACAAGATTATGTGTAAAAATCCTGGGCTTGTGTAAATCCAGCTTACCAACTGAAAATTTGAGCAAAATGTCAACTAAATTATATGGTTGCAATGCAGTGGATGCGTTTTTATAAACATTTTGGTCATGCATATATTTACAAATACCTACGAACAATCCTAATTCTAGGAACACTATGGCCTATCGCACACTGCACACCAATTAGTCGTGCATATACACATATGTACAGATTTGACGTATGACCACGATCCCATCTCATTGAGATCTTGTACGACTAATCATCTAAGATTTTTAAATTATTTTTAATTACTTGTAACAAAATATACGTTTTTGACAATTGAAATAAATGTTATTTTCTGTGAAGCTAGTTTAACATGGCACATTGTTGTTTTTGAAATGGTCCGAAATTATGAAATCCAAAACATTTCTTTCCAAAATTTCGATTCTAAGACACCGATGAAAACTGCACTTGAACATAGTTGAAAAAATTAATTATCTTGCTAGAGGAAGACAGAAATGTTATAGAATACATTGTGTCTGAATATGCCTGAACACATCCAAACTGTGCTCCCATTTCACAAACAAATACATATGTACATTTATAACCTGGAAATACAGTAGATTCGCTCGAAAATGCAGCTTCTTTTGCATATGTCATACCAAACTGAAAAGCCACTAGAAAACAAAATCCAGAACCGCCTATTAGTGTCTGTTCTTTGGTTTTTGCACAAGTCAACAACACTCAAAATAAAGCTTAAAACTATGGAATGATTGTTTGGAAGCCCAGTCATGATTATACTGTTATGAAATCCTTAAAATTGTGTACTAGAATTTTATTTGTGCGTGATCATGTCTGTACATAAATTTAACGACTTCTGAATGATGGTCATCCACTGACCAGACAGATTTAGTCACTGATTTGTGAGGTTTATGTGAAATGTTTGATGGCGTTTTGGCGTATATATTTAAGAATCACTGGTTAAATCAGGTGGATACCTGTAGGAGTAAAAAATTTTTTTTCATGTTAGTCTTATAATACATTTTTTTCAATCATGAGATGGAACTAGAAAACTATGTTTTATTTTTGTTACGATCGATTAGTATGAACGGCGGTATAAAATGGTATTAGTTTCCTACTTTTATATCACAGTTGGGGCAAAAATGCATGACACAAATTTTTAATCTGTGAATCTCGTTTCCTTCGCGATTTTCATTCGATTTTAATAACTATGTTACCCAGGAAATTACATTGATTTTCTTATAAATAACATTTTATATAATTACACAAGGTTGTTTCCTAGGTGTTGTACAATTTTATTTGACCTACCCTGTGGTGTCTATCTTCCATTAACAGACCTTACATATTATGAAATATATTCCTAAATATAGCAATGAAAGAAAGAGAACATTGCTTACACATGTGACAATAACATAATTGATTATAAGTCTTAATGCATTGCAGTAACAATATCTATAGTACACATTTTATTTAATACATAGAACAATTGAAATTAATATACATTACTTTAGCGCTTAATTAAATAAATGTGCACTTCCTTGCACAATCAATCAGTAATCAATAATGTTGGGTATTCAGCTCGTAAAAGTATTGCAAAACGAAATTTAGTGAAACGTTTTTGAGTATGCCGAACAGTGAGCATGGAAGGACGGGAGTAGAGACGAAACTTCTTTGTATGCGGAGCGGGGTTGCCACTTTTACATACAATGCAGCGGCGGCGCCGGCGAGAACTTTTACGATTTCGCAAAAGAACTTCACAGGACGCTATTTAGTGCAACGAAAATTTGATGTTGCGCATCCCGAATTCTAAATCCCGAACTAAAAAAATATTTTTATTTATTTATTTATTTGACGAACGATCAGCCTAAGCTGATGTGTTCATGTCTGGGTTCACTGGTGGTTTATTATTATGATTAGGTTAGTATTTTTAAGTGTTAGTGAAGTCTGTTTTTAAAAGAATTGCTGGTGTGTGCTTGAACGACATCTTGTTCCACATTCGACAGGAAGTGTTGTCTCGGGTTTGATGAGCTGACAGTGACATTGAGCTTTAGGCTGTGACCTCGGAGATGACTATTTGTGTTTCTAGTGAAGAGGATCTTTTTCCATGAACTCGTGGCTGCCGGTCAGTCCGGTCAGAGCTTCCATGAAGCTGCTGAGCACTGCACAGAGCTACTAGAGCCCGAACTGAGCACCCGGAGCTGCTGGAGCCCAATTTGAGCTCACATCGCTTCTAGAGTCCGAGCTCAGCTACTGAAGTCTGAACTGAGCTCACAGAGCTACCAGAGTCCGGGATGAGCTCACACAGCTACTGAATCTCGAGCTGAGCCCGCAGAGTTGCTTTTGACCCAGGTGACTGAATAGATTGTTGGAGCTCGAACTAAGCTCAAACTGAGCCACTGGAGTCTCCAGGGAAGTGCAGCAGATTGTCGCCGCCGCAGGAGGGCGTGGGTGAGGGTGGCGGCTCCAAAGATGCACGACTCGCCGAGCTGAAGCTACTGGAGCTGGAATTGAGTTCTGGTTCCGCCTCGAAGACGCGTCTGCCACCTGCGCACATCAATCAATGGTCATTATTGGAAAAACGGCTGCAACCGAAGATTTCATAGCTAATCTGGGGGCACTAGACTTCTTTGGGAATGGTATAAGCATTAAATGATTATGTACTACGTACTAGAACCGACACTGCTAACAAAGGCTCTGCGCCGTGAATTGTTGCCAGCCAGCAACAACTCATTCAGTCACTTCTCAATTCTATCGCACGTGGCCTCTTCACACAGTATTTTTCAAGCCTATGACCTTGGTCGGTCTGTACATGTTTTTTTAGAACAATGGCGCTCCTCCAAAAAATCCATACATTTTAATTTACCAAGCTTATGTCCGTTTAATGGCACACCCCGGAATAGACAACATGTCACTCTCCAGTTTTCCATTCTGGTAATTTTGAAAAACCTTTGCATGTTAGACATACACACAATGACGTTTGTAATTGATAGTGTAAAAATGTAAGAGAACGCTTATATGCCTGGAACCATAGAGACTGAAACTAAATCATTTTTAACGGTGATACTGTATGTAGAATCGACAGTGATGCAGGGACACATTCATTCTAGAAAGAAAGCTGTAACAGCTGAACTTGAAACAACAATAAAACCTTTCGCAACCAGTGCGTCTACCAATTCCACCACCTCAACCTATATCCATAAATTAAAATTCTCATACAATTCCTCCTTCCCGACTTTTTTTCTCAAGTTGTAGAATTGTAGATATTTTTAAAAAATCAGGTCATACATTACAATGTAGTCATCAAGTGAGTTCAGTCACTCAGCTGCTTAGCCTCAAACTTCGACTTTTTTTTAAACTGCCCTATATTTGACACAAGACATGCCTATGCTGCGAGCTCATTTAGATGTGATGCGCCTATATCGCGAAAAATAGTTTTACAATCAGGACTTTTAATTTCCCAGACACTTGGATTCACAGATCCCTTGGCCATTAATTCTCCAATTATGATTTTTACTTAGGTCCAGACTCAGAATTCTATAACAATAGTTTCGTCAAGAGACGACAGACGACATGGTCGGTCTCAGTGGGTAGGTACCAAACTCTCGGTACATACTCGCTAGTTACCGGCTAACCTCCTTCAAGGATGTGAAGGGCAATTATACCCTGCATTAACATTTTCACAATTTCAGGTTGAATGGTTTTCTTGTAATTAGCACCTAGAAGTTTTACACCGTTAGATGGCATTGTTAAATAAAAATATTATAAAAAAAATGTAACAAAACCAGTAAACCTGAAATTCCGAAAAAAAATTGCCGCGACTACTATCGCTATATTTATCATTTATGATGATTTCATGGCTTATGCGATACTTTTTGAGGTCCGAGTTTGAGATTGAGATTTTTAAAATCCTCGTATAGGTTGGAACAGCCTTCAGTGAACCCGTTTTATGTTTGGGACCGCAATAATTAAGGTGATCGCTCACATGGTCCCAATTTTTTTTTATATAACTGGACACGGATTGCTATTACTACACCTATTGTCATGATATAAGCCCAATACACCTGATGGGAGCTACATACCATTTTAACATTGAACTGAATGAAAAACGTAGACAATTTTTATTGTTGCTTCGGCATCATTAATTAAATGCATTGGCACCAAACCGGGCAGGATTAACCCTATAAACTAGTAAGGAAGATGACCTACCATTTTACATATAATCTGAACCAGGAACGAGAAATCTCAAAAAACAAAAAAAAACGCTGTGGGACCATTTGTACTAATTGGTCAAAACATTTGTTTTACTTTTGAAACAAGGACACCCATGAAATTCCATGATTGACAGGCAACCATAATAAAAAAAAAACTTGCACGACACTGTTTTTTGATGATTTTTTTAGCAAAATAAAATGATTGTGTTAAATAGATAAAGGACATCACTAATAAATTAGTACTCGAGCTGTCAAAAGTAAAATAAATGGTTGGAATAGTATTCATATTGCGATTTGTTAAAGGCTCATTATCTCCCAACCCTGGGGAAAAGATGGTTCTATTTTATTAGCCGCAAATGTAAATATATTATTTCATTGTAATATGCAATTATTTTTAAAAGTTCCTCTGCCACGAGGCCCATACAGAAAACGTGTCTATTATGAGTACATTAGGGTAATAAGCACAAAGACAAAAATATTTCATGGGTGTTTGATATTTTTTTTTTTTTTTAATAAGTCTTAGTTGCACCAATAGTGGTGTCGGGTGGGTGAAAACATAAATAAAACGAACAGAATTGAGTTTTTGACTTTATAATTTTTTTCTTATTTTTATTTAAATTTTATAACACTCCTAGCACAATCTTTGCATAACAGCAAAATATTCGAAGAAAGCATTCAGTGTACATGACTCTAAGCAAAACGAGCATGTAACATGATTCACCCGACTTTAGAACACCAAAGACAGTTCACTAATATTGTATTTGGTCACTCGTAATTAAATTTTAAAAAACACAAGCACATTCGTACTTTCAAGTTTTACAGTGGTTACGGTCACCTATTTTCATGGTGTAACACTGAAAAGCCTTCCTGCGATATTGATGTCAACCTTGAAGTAACAATGCTTCTCTTTCCAGTCTAACGACACGAAAATACGTTCCCATATATTTTTGTTTAGTGGATGCACTTATGAATAGTTATAAACTACCTTTACCAGTGTAAGCGTTTGCTTTATAGGCCCTAACATGGAAGCAATTTACTCTTGTGTTTTTTTTTTTCGTGTAAAGACGTATTGGGCGCAAAATAAAACCTCTAGGACCAAAATACTACAATCCTAAAAAAACTCCTCTAAAGTACTGAGCACATAAATGAATCACTTACGAAATGACAATCTTTAAAAGTAATTTTGTACAGGGCCAAAGGTCAAAGAGAATAGTGTAAGTAATAATTAAAAGAAACTGAATGAAAGCATATGCATAATAATGCAAATAGAGATAGCCAAAGCAGTTCACACAATAGAAAATGATGGTGCCCAAATACACACTAAAATGTATTTTGTTCTGAAAGTACAGTATTACAGTTGTAATACTGGATATATATAGGATAAAACTGAAATACAGTTTTATCCTGCTTTACACAATAGTGTTATTGCAACAATTAAACAATTTAAACAATTAGTTAGTAAACGTTAGTGTGTAATAGATGTTTTAACGATTTTTTTAATTTGGGGAAAATATCATGACTGTGGTGTGTGTGTTTTCCAAACGTTTAAGGTGGCCATTCACGACGGGACTAACTTATTCACAGCCACGGCACAAAATCGTTCTATTGCGCTCTGGCACTGTCTCTGTTTTAAAGAAAAAGACAGTCTTCGTCACGAGGAGGATGCAACATGATCACAAAGCAAACAATGTGCATAGTGTTTGATTAGGTCAGATTTACATATTTTTTTTTATTATAAAATGACTTATAGCTAAAAGTAAATCACGAACTCTGTAATATCATCATACGCTCCTGGAATAAGCTAAGCTTGATTGATGACTAAGGTTTTTTTTATTTTTTTTGTTTTATCGGTCAGTAATCCACCTCCAAACTTATTGTTTAAAAGGTGCGAAATATTAAAATTTTCGCACCTTATAACAGATCAGGGCAGATCTGATGACGTAAAATGCATACTATGTGAAGGAAACCACCCAGCTAACTATAAAGGTTGCTTGGTCTATAAAGAGCTCCAAAACAAGCGGTACCCAGCCCTAAGAAAAAAGCCACAGGTAACCACTAAACAAGACAATAACATTCAACAAACAGCTGCACCCATGGGAACAACACGCCCTGAAACCACATACGCCCAAGCTACTAAGAGTAATGAAAAACCCACACATAATGAAAATGAAACATCAAGTGCAAACGAAAACCTCACAACGCGACAGCTGACAGAAATGCTCCATCAAATGATGCAACAAATGGCCACTATGACAAATCTTCTACTAAATCTAATCGCCAAGTTTTCAAATTCGACTCCCTAAAAATAGTCCTCTGGAATGCCAATGGGCTCTCACAACATACCCTTGAGGTTCAATTATTTCTTAAAATTCACAAAATTGACATTCTTTTAATTTCGGAAACACACTTCACGAGTAAAAGCCACTTCACATTGCCGCAATATACATTTTATCACACTATGCACCCAGACGGCACAGCACATGGAGGTTCCGCAATTATTATAAAAAATAATATCAGGCACTATGAAACACAGGCCTATTGTACAAGTGAGTTTCAAGCCACAAATATAATTATTGAAGATTCGAGAGGACCCATAACCATTTCTGCTGTTTACAGTCCCCCCAAACACTCGATTAAAAAACAACATTATGAAGCATTTTTTATGACACTGGGTCATAGATTTATTGCTGGTGGTGACTATAATGCCAAGCATACACAATGGGGTTCACGGCTCATCACCACTAAGGGCAGACAGCTTCTGTTTGCAACAAAAGCACAAAATCTAAATGTAATTTCCACAGGAGAGCCAACATACTGGCCCACAGATCCAAAGAAGATCCCAGATTTAGTGGACTATTACATTACTAAGGGCCTTGCAAATACATATGTCAAGTGTGAATCCTGCTTTGACTTGTTTTCTGACCACTCAGCAGTATCACTAACTGTGAGCAAGAAAATAATACCTACCACAAAACCGTGCAGACTGCACACCTTTAAAACCAACTGGCATAGATTTCAGCAACAAGTGTACACCACTATCAACACAAATATTTCCCTAAAGACAGACGATGAAATAATACAAGCTGTGGAACACTTCAACAACTGCATCCAGCAAGCGGCATGGAATTCGACTCCAAAATCTGCTAGCCCTTCTATTCCTCAGTGTTCCTTCACAATAAGAGCAAAGATTGCAGAAAGGCGACAGTCGAGGAAAACCTGGCAACAGACTAAACACCCAGCAGATAAAGCTAAATTCAATAAGCTTTCAGCACAGCTGAAGAAGATACTGAGAGAAGAACGAAACCAAGAAGTCAAGACCTATCTGCAAAATTTGGATGCAACATCTTCCACAGACTATTCACTTTGGAAAGCCACTAAGAAACTGAAGCAACCTATAGTCCAACAACCCCCTATACGCAAAGAAGACAACACGTGGGCAAAAAGCGATGTTGAAAAGGCCGAAGCATTTGCGAAACATCTGAATGAAGTTTTTGTACCAAACCCAAATGAAGGATCGAGTGAATTTATTGATGAAATAACACAAAGTCTCAACCAAATACATCAATTAGACTTACCTATCAAAAAATTCACAGGAAGTGAAGTAAAATCTGCAATACAAAAACTTGGTCTGCATAAATCTCCAGGGTATGATCTTATATCCGCGAAAATACTGCAGGAACTCCCTGGAAACGCAATCACCCTCCTAACCCAACTGTACAATGCAATACTATGCAGAGGATTTGTACCCCCCCAATGGAAAGTTGCACAAATTAAAATGATCTTGAAGCCGGGAAAAAGTGGTGAAGACGTCAAATCCTATCGCCCAATAAGTTTGCTGCCGATACCTGCAAAAGTGCTGGAAATGTTATTTTTAATGCGTATTATGCCAATAATTTCCAAAAACAAATTAATTCCAGACCACCAATTTGGATTTCGAGCAATGCATGGTACAATCGAGCAAATACATAGACTCATAGATAACATATACACAACCTTTGAACAAAAGAAATATTGTGCAGCAGCCTTTCTGGACATATCACAGGCGTTTGACAGGGTGTGGCATGAGGGCCTCCTGTATAAAATCAAGAAATCACTGCCGATAAATTACTACTTATTTATACAATCATACCTCAGCCACAGGCACTTCTTTGTCAAACAGGGTGAAGCCATCACACATCTACACAACATAAATGCTGGAGTGCCACAGGGCAGTGTGATGGGCCCAACCCTATATCTTCTGTTCACCTCTGACCTTCCTTTGACAGAAGGAGTATTGATAGGTACTTTTTCTGACGATACTGCAGCCCTAGCAATTGATGAAACTCCAGCACAGGCTTCTTTGAAACTCCAAAAGTCCCTGAGTAACATATCAGACTGGCTCAAAATGTGGCGTATCAAGGCAAATGAGACAAAATCAGTCCAAGTGACATTTACCACCAGACGAGACACTTGCCCACCAGTGGTTTTAAACGGAATTCAAATTCCACAGGCTAATGAAGCTAAGTACTTGGGTTTATATTTAGACAGGCGTCTCACATGGAAAAAGCACATCTTCACAAAGCGCAAGGCGTTGAGCATCAAACTCAGAAGCATGTACTGGCTTATGTGGAATAAGTCTCATCTGTCCATGGAAAATAAATTGCTACTATATAAATGCATCCTCAAACCCATTTGGACATATGGAGTCGAACTTTGGGGTACCGCATCTAACTCTAATATAGAGATTATCCAACGCTTCCAATCGAAAATGCTGCGCATGATAACAAACGCACCTTATTATGTAACAAACCACAATTTGCATCAAGATCTGGGTATTACAACAGTGAAGGAAGAAATTAAAGTCAAAACTGAAAACTATGGAAGGAGAATCCTTCTACACCCAAATGACTTAGCTTCGAAATTAATGACACCAAAAGTAACATTTTCAAGGCTTAAGGCGGCCCAACCCGGCGGGACTAACTCATTCGCGGGCACTGTACAAAACCGTGCTGTTGCGCTCTGGGACCTTCTCTGTTTCAAAGAAAAAGACAGGCTCCGTGATGAGGAAGATGCAACATGTCTACAAAAAAGACAATGTGCATAGTGTATGATTTGGTAAGATTTACAAAAAATTTGATTTTAAAACGACTTATAGCTAAAAGTAAACCACGACCGCTGTAGTCAAAAATCTAACAAAAACCAAATAAATTATAAATCTTGATTAAACAAGCTATGTCTGATGACTAATCTTTTTAAGATGTTCTTACTCTATCATTGCGTGATCCACCTCCAAAGTAATTGTATAAAACGCGCGAAAAATCCGAACTTTCGGACGTTATAACTTGTAAACCAAACACAATTTTACAATGCCAATGGTCATCAGACATCTAGTTCAATCAAATAAAGCAATATTGAGCAAAATTTTGGATCTCTGACAAGAAATATGGGCGTGATCTTCTTTCCCCTTTTGTATGGGGAAATGAGCGGGTTGGGCCACCTTAAGAGAAGAGCTCCACAAGATCTCCTATAGAGTATAGAATGAGCATATATCAGTGGATATGTGACTCCCAAGACCACTTACATATCAAACCTATCGCTCAATGTCTAAAAAAAAAAAAAAAAAGACAGATTGCAATATAAGAGGAAACAAAAAAAACAAAAAAAAAACCTTATAACTAAGAAACCAAATACAATTTTACAATGCCAATGGTCATCAACCATATAGTTCGATCAAATAAAGCTGTTTTGAGTATAATTTTGGATCTACGACTAGAAATATGCGCATGATCTTCTTTCCACGTTTGCATGGGGAGTTGAGTGGGAAGGGCCACCTTAAAGTTAAAAAATATTGGATTTTTTCGGAGTGTTCAGTTGACACACTTGTAGTGTAACATTTGAGCTCAATAAAAAAAAATCCAGGCTATTTTTTTTTCTCGGATATCCTCATTATCTACCACATCTCATCGAAATCAGTTCAGCTATTTTAGTGTGATTGAATAAAAATCATCACTCATCAACAGTGTATGTAACATTACACAAATCTATTGTGATTTTTTTCTATTACTAGTAGATGCCTGTGGCTCCACCCGCATTAAGTTCGACGAAAAACTGTCTTTTTTCCGCGACTTTTCTCATATTTAATGCCCCCAGGTAATTTAGCGTTCAGGTAAGTAGCCAATCATTAAAGGGATGAAACGTGGTGGGTGAAATCTGTAGGTGAATCTCAAGTTATAAGCGGGCGGACAGACAGAGGCCAAATTTTGAAGTTCATTTAGAGTTAGTTATTTCCTCCATGCTTGAGAATGTCTCAAAACTGAGTTTTCCCAACATCTATCGCATAAAACTAAATATTATGTGTGTGCACGTGTATTAGTGTCATAGATGTCTGATGTAAATTAACCAATTTACATTGACTTCAAATGAAATTACATTTAAGGCAAAATATTAAAGTAATTTGTGCAATGTAACAGGAAACTTGTCTAATAGGTTTGTAATTTCAATGCATTACAACTCTACAAGTAAATATCCGGCGCATTCATCTCTTAAAACACTGATTATTTTTTAAAAAATGTTGGAAACCTAATTTTAAAAAAATAGAACAAATAAGAAAATTGTCTTTTTTCGGACTTGATTTGTAATTAATAAAAATCAATATTATATTGTATTACACATATACTTATGTACTGAATAATAGGGTGTAGCTTACTAGTTAAACCATATTAATGACATACACTCGTTAAAGGTTGCATGAAATTAGCGTGCAAGAAATATTTGCGCCAGGATTAAGGTGGGAATTTTAGATTTTAGATTAATCTAAATATTAATTGGTCCGTGTTTCAAATCATATCAGGGCATTGGTTCCAAGAATGATCTGATAATGAGTCTGAAAAGAAAGATCTCCTATTTCAGATTTACTATTACTTATTTCACAGCAACTACTACTCAGGTCTATTTGTTAAATACACACATAAAAATGTCTAACAGCCAGATTATGTACTTAAAATACTTTAGCGAAAGTTGGTAACCAGTAATAGCATTCGAATAAACTGACCTGTTAATACCCATTTTACTATGTATACTTACTAGATAAAACGAAACTATTTCGTGAGAGCTACCAAAATTCAGAGTTCTGTTTGCCCTTATGACTAATAATGTATTGCTTTGCCACCGTTAAGGTCACACAAACGTTCAGGATTTGTGTGTATACTTTTACACACACTTAAGCTATTTAAGGTATGTACAGTAGAACACCGATTATATGGACACCGGTTATCCGGATGTCAGGTTATCCGGACTCGTATTGACTTATGAATGCGACCGTACGTTTATTTCAATTTAATATGGATTATCTGGATTTTCGATTATACGGAATACCTCTGGTCCCAATTAGTCCGGATAATCGGCATTCTACGGTCCTGCATCGGTTTTTTTTACATAATTATGTTAGTACACATGCAGAACTTAATTGCTGCCTATCAGCATCGGCCTGACGCTAATTTGATGATGCGAGATCTAAATATGGCGCCCTTGTCTGCATTTTTTTTTTTTGTTTAATTTTCAACTATAGAGATGTCCCAAAAAGGCCAAACGCCGAACCTTGTATGGCCAGCCAGCCATGCTGCCTATTTAAATGAATATACAAAATAAAAACAGGTTTAGGCATGATTTAGTGGAAACTAAAAATTGCAAAACCATAGTTGTTATATGAAAACTCAAAATCTATCTTTACATTAGAGGCATCACTGAACTTACATGATTTCCAGTTTTCTTTTTTTTAACTTTTTTTTACATAATTATTTGTCACTTAAATGGATTTCTTGGTAATAATAGTGATTATAAATCAACTAGTCCAGAAATATTAATGGGGAATTAAATATTATTCCACCCTGAGATTTGTATCATGGGAAGATTTTTTTTTTCATTTCCCTTTATTTTTTTTACATTTTACAAAGGCTTTTTTTCTTATGACGTACTGTGAGCCAAAGTGAAGAGCCAAGGTTTCCAAAAAAGGATCACTAACGGCACCACGTTCCAGCGAGTGAATAACTCTATTTGCAACATGAATGCAAGAATGTTTTTAAAATCCCTTGACTCTTCAAAGTATACACGGCGTAAACAACCACCAGATGACAATGTTTTCTGTATGTGATATAGAAGAACACAGTGGTTTTTTTGTTTTTCGAATAATAAATCAATTTATATAGCTACATGCTGCTTATATGCAATGCACCGAATATATAAGCAAGTGACTGTGCTGCTATCATAGCAAGAACGTCAGTATGTGGCAGATACAACAAGAAATACTGACTTTGACACATTAAATGGCAGACTTTCTGTATGAGTTCCGGACAATGCTATAGATAGTCTATTGGAGGGCGTCCTTCATTCCTTAAATAAGAGGTTAAAAACCTTAGGCATTTTCTGTGACTTGAGCAAAGCCTTCGATATGGTTGACCATGACATTATTATTGATAAACTGGAACACTATGGAGTAAGACACACATCTTTAGATATTTTTAAGTCATACCTTCAGAACCGATATCAATTCATTGAAATTAATTCAAAATGTCATGCAAACCTTCAAAAGTTTCAGACAGCAAAAGAAGATGTAAAGACTGGTGTACCGCAGGGATCCATTCTGGGCCCTATATTATTTCTTTTATATATTAATGACCTTTCATCGTTTATATTAAGCCTTTTTTCAGAAATAAAGATTGTGATCTTTGCTGACGATACCAGCGCTATTGTGAAATCAGTTTCATTAATTGAATTGGAAATAAAGGCCAATGCGATCCTACATACTTTCGACCACTGGTTTTGCAGCAATAAATTAAAGTTGAACGCCACTAAGACACAATGTATGCTATTCAAAACATCCACTAGCCAAATTGATGATAATGAGAATATTAAAATATTTGTTAATGACAACCAGTGTAAACTTGTACCAACTGTTAAATTCCTAGGTGTCCACATCGATGAATTTTTAAATTGGAAAGACCAGCTAGACTTTGTAGACGGTAAAATAAGTTCTTCGTGCTTTGCCATTAGAACACTTAGAGAATTGCTTAGGATAGAGGACTTAAAAATGATCTACTTTTCCTTGGTAGAATCAAGAATCAGGTATGGAATCCAATTCTGGGGAAATAGCTGGCAATATAACGTCAAAAAGGCCTTTATCCTACAAAAGCGTGCCATAAGAACTATCCTAAGAATACCACAACAAGAGTCATGTCGGAAACATTTTGTTAGACTAAACATTTTAACAGTACCATCGCTCTATATTCATGTTATTTTATCTAGCATCTCGAGTAATTTTGACAAAATATGGCCTAACCAAACGCATGAGCATAATACTCGAAATAGCAACAATTTACAACATAGAATAGTGCCAAGGTTAGAAGTTGTGAAGCATGGCAAAGAATACCAATCGATTAAGCTGTTTAATGCTCTACCCGCTGATCTGAAGAATATAGTTGGAAAAAATATATTTACTAAACAGTTGAAATCTAGACTGCTGAAGAAGGCTTTTTATTCATTAGACGAATTTTATTCTGATAAAGATTTCTAATTATTTTTGATTTCATGAATTTTATTTAAACAGTTGATTAGTTTTTTATAAAATAATAAATTGTTTAGTATTGTGTGTTATAATTTAAATCAGTTGACTTACTTGTAAATTTAAATACTTATTTTAATCATGGAAAATTATGGTATGTGCCCATATTCATATTTTTAGAATGACTTTTGCTTATATTTTTTATTGGATGTAAATTATTGTTGGATATTATTGGATGAATTGATGAATTATTTTATGTGTATGTGTATTTGTAAACTTTAGCTGTATTTTATTGATGAATTTGACTGTTTTTTTTAATGGACGCATGTATTTTTTTTCTTCTGTATTTCTGTATTTTTACTGCTTGTGTAAGTCTTTGTAAGTGTGATGTTTCTATACAAATTATGTTTGTTGCAATTTTTTGCGTGAAATAAATACTTTGACAAGTGTTTACCAAAATAAAAAGAACATGTGTACTATTTCAATACACAATCCATTACATTTTAAATATTTTGTAGAACAATATCTCAGAAAAGACTGAAGGGATTCTAAGATGGACTCTTCATATGAATATTACCCATCATTTAAAAATAACCCATGGGTCGTTTACAGCCCGTATACTTGACTCTGTCCAACACTACCGACATACACACATAGATAAAGTGATGGTGATCCAAGCATCATTACAAATTATAAGAAATGATCATTCATAGCTCAAAATTGGAACAAAGGTCACATCATACAGTCACACCTATAGTATAATAATGTTATCAACATATATACATGTGATAGAATAATATAATTAATTTGATTGCAGTTTTAATATTTGTCATGACTTTCAAATAAAAAAATTAATTTAACGATTTCCTTTACAACCTATGAGAACATTTAGGAAAATATGTTATTTAACGTTATTATTAAAGAAGCTTATTACAAAAAATTGGTGCCTAATTTAGAAAAATAAATAGCCTTTTTACAAAAATAAATACTAAAGAAACAGATTATTTACAAACAGAATTCCCATTTCAGAGAAGTATCCTTACCAGAAGGACTAATATATTAATTTTGTTATTAATCTACTAGTACAATGTCGGATGACATGCGATGGCCGAAGAAAACCTCAAAATGTTTGAGAATAATAAATGTCATTAACTTTTATGTGATTTTGCCAGCCAAGCATCTTACAAAGCAGTTCAGAAAACATTCGCTGAATTAATTTAACTAGTAAAAATAAACACATTGTGAACATTAAATAAGTTTCTTAGTGTTCGAAGGACACCATGCAATGAGGAAGAAAACTACATATTACCACAACAGGTGGCGTTGAAGCAAGCTCACCTAAAAGAACTGTCAGATGCAATACAAAATGAAAAAGGATAGATTTTAAAATTTTATTGACTCAACCTACGTAATTAAAATGACTCAATTTTCTCGTTATTATTCTGAAAATGATTTGTTCTAAATTATGCTAATCGAATGAAGTTGTAGGAAAGAAAATATTACAATATCACATATAATATTTCATTTTTGAAATTGATTTAATATTTCATTTCCAACTTTGTTCTGGTCTATAACATTCAAATTAGTTTGAAGTCAAACAAAAGCTCTTCTTTTCATCCAAACCGTATTCTAACTGCAACATGGAGTACATCTTGCATCTAGAAACTCGTAAATAAAACTTGACAGAAATTACAGTTTGACATTTCTAAGGTGAGGTTGCTAATGTGACACCTACAATAAGCTTTGAGTTTTTTTCTCCATTGTCAAGTCATACATATTACAAACATTCCACGAAGGGATTCTTTAGAATTCGTTTATAATTAGAGCGTATTTTTAACAGACTTCATTATTTTAAGAAATACCCATAACACAAAGGTTCTTTAGGAGACTAGTTAGCTTTCGTTAATAAGGATAACATATGATCAATGACATTATCTCAAAGGGAATCGTTTCTTCCAGGATACATGGTAAACTTTCACTACTACAGTGAATATCATGAAATTTAAATTGAAAGTGTGTTCAAAGGTTCTGCCATGGCGGGCATTTCTTTTGGCAATATTTTGGCTATGGGCTAATCTCGTGATTCTGAAGTTTCACCAAAAACTGTTTCTACAAAACAAAATTATAGTGTTACAAAGCTGTGAAATATGGATGGACGGATAAACAAATGGATAAGACATCATATAAAGGGTTCCACACAAACTCGGAACCCTAAAAAAGCCTCCTGTACATACAAATGTAAGTTAAAATTAGGATTTTTGAAACATTTTAAGTGTCCAAAATAAGTGAAGTGCAACAACAAATTATGCACAACTTAGAACAAAAAAATTATCGGCTCATAATTTTTTTATAGTACAGAGTTCATTCAAGTAACCTTTAGTTATTTTTTTGAAATAATTTGTATGCCATTTTCATAAAACAGATCTGACATTTTTATAATGCTATTAGAAAATTGTATTGGAAGATTACTTGAAGGCACCATACATAGTTTAAAAAAAATATTTCATGTTTTTTTTTATTTTTTAAGATTTTAGAAAGCTGATTGAAATATCTTTTGAGCAATCAGAATATAAAGTGTGAATAACAATTTTGTTGGATTTTTTATTTCCCCCTATCATACCCCAGGGAACTAAATTTGAATGGACACTAACAAAATATACTTATATGAAATAAAAATTCACAAAAGAATATTTGGGCCCAAAACATTCCAAACTAATCTTAAATACTACATCCTAATGACATGATTTGAACCTCTATTTTAAAAGGATTGAAGCATACCTAAAATTACATATTGTATAGTCTGTGTCAAACGCGGGCCAAAAACAGATGTTGACCTAGACAATGAGTGTACACGTTACTTGTTTCACTACTTACCATGGAAAGTGACAAAAGCAATGTACACTCATAAAATATCGACATGATGTCAATTTATAATGTCAATTTTTCTGCCTGCCTTTGGAACAGACTTAAGCAATCATCTTTCAGATCTTATGAGCTAACTAAATGGTTTAACCGATTCAGATTTTATGAAGAATTGTTATGCATTTTTTTTTTGTATGGAAATACTGATAGTTATATAAATTCAACCTACCCACCTCACCTTGAGGTGTTCATTGCATGGCCCTAGCACAAGTTTTGTTGACGGTATACAAAATAGTTGCAGAAGATTTTTTTGCAAGTTTTTTTATCTCATAAGATACATGAATGGAATTATTATGCAGTGAAAGTAGGGGGTACCTAGTAACAGTAAACCATATGTTTTAGCCGTTACGTAACTGGGAAGAATTATCAAAGCAAAGCAAAGCAAACTACACGTGTCAATACAACCCCACAAATTAAGTTGGAAGATACACAATAAAACTTCGAATGAGCATTTTTAGGAGACTACATTCAGCGATGGGTGCCATCCCTTACGCTGGCTCATAAGTTTTAAGTATGCCATTTTTCATCACATAAAATCTAGCTGATCTCTTAACATGCTGGGGGGGGGGGGGGGGGGTGGGCAACCATAGCATGTTGTGGTCTCCAAAAATGTCTCATGCATGGTATATTGGTGTCATAAGTCTGCCAATAAGCAATTTTGACCCTCCTGAGTGAAACAAAACATCGAAAACTATAAACAGTGAGAGAATACCCGAAATACCGTTAAGCCGAAACCCATAGAATGTAATTGTTTTTAAGTGTTTTGATAATTTTCGAAAAAAATATCCATGTGACAGCAGTTATGAGGTAAAAACGCTTACAGCGGGACAGTAGACTTCCTTTTCGTTAGCGAGAGGTGATGTACAATTTTTACAACAATTAGAATTTCCTATTCTGTTAAGAGAATAAAATTTTGCTACAAAACTCGTGGTAGGCTTACAGAAATCTGCATCCATGCATTTAAATAGTACATCTCACATTACAGAATATGACAAAGCAGCCAAATCAAATATGTCATCAATAACATCACACATGATCAATAAAACATCACAAATGAAAAGATCACATTTTAAAAAGGGTCAATAATGAAGAAAACCTATTTAATTAGTGTTAGATTAAGAAAAAAAATTTTTTTTTATTAATGAGAATGTTTAGTTATCTACATTATTTCTTTTTTTTCTGACGCGACTTCTTCTTCGCGCTCGACTTTTGGGTTGGCAGTGCAGAGCTTGAGGTGGCAGTGTTCTTCTTATCTTCTTTCTCATCGCTGTCGGTATGCGAAGACACTGGAGATGTATTGTCATCGTCGGACGACTTCTCCATTACTTCACTCACTACAGTGTCCACTTTTAGAGCACTCTTAGTTTCACATTCACTCTTCATATACACTAAATTGAAATCTTGATCCACAGCACTAGTTTTTATGGCAGTTTTATGTTTAACTGGAGCGTCTACATTCTTACTGGCCATATCTTTAATATCAAACAATATATCACCCACATTTGTTTTAGAGATGGGAGTTTCAAGCTTTTTGTCTCCTATGTCAAGGAGACTATCTCGCATTACTTCCAATTTGAATTCATCAAGCGAAAATTCGAGTGGTGGGAGTTCAAATGCTGATGATTGATCATCATCCATGTAACTCAAATCATCTGGTGCATCACACTCCGCAACAGCAATGTCAGTGATCTTGCATAGTTCAACAAGCTTTTCATGCAATGACGGCCGACAAGGCTTCGGAGGTTCCAAAATATTTTCAGATAACTCCAGCCCCAAGAAGTCCTCAGGGTTAATTTCTTTAGTTTTCGTTGAAACAGCAGCAATAGAGCTATAGCTCTTGATCGGTGGGATAGTAGAGATAGATTTACTAGAGGCTTCTTGCGGTAACACTAAACGCTTCTTATAAGATCTCATATTACGGGAGGACCCAATACTAGGAAAATCTTCCATAGCAGATTCCATAACAATAATTTCTGGCTCCTTAACTCTTATTTTACTTCCTGGTGTGGAGGTGCGTTCCTTATCTATGTCTATGATGAGTGATGGAAATTTCTTACTTTCATATGGACCATCTATTTTAATTCTTTCACTTTTGTCAACTGAAACAAAATCATCGTGCTTCTGACGCTCTTTCCTACTAGGCTTCTTAAAGTTATTAGTCTGCAGAGATAACACACTATCGCCTAAAATCTCCTTTATTATTGCTTCATCGTTTCTCTTAGAAACATTAGATTCTGCTTTTAATTTTTCATCTTTACTTACAAAATATGAATTAAAATCTATAGGTAAATCAAAATCTTCTACAGGGTATTTGGCAGCTGTTGGCAGGTCAGCCTTGGTCGATTCTGTGTCTTCAATAACAGGGGAAAATTCTGTTAAACAATTCCAATCTTCATTATAAATTGAGCAGGTCTTCTTCTGGTCAGCTGCATGTTTAATATGCTTGGCATCTATACTTGTCTCTGGGGATAGACTCTTAGCTTTGATAAATCCTTTCGACAGTTTATCTGGAGCAACCAAACTCTCTTCTATTTGAGATGTGGTAATAGTTTTATCTTGAAGAGGTTTTTTGTACTGTACATTAAAATCTTCCGAGGTTGTGTTTTGGTCATCGTATGAAACTTCTTTTACACAATCGTCAGTTTCTTGTGATATAACTGTGTTTGAGTCAGGCATAGGCAGTCTAGTTCTGTTTTTTTTGCTTTTCCTAGGTTTCGATTTAACATCATCAATAACTTTCTTAGTTTGTGTAATTGTAGTCTTAACTGTCTCCTGTGTATTTTCTGAAAGCATGGCCCAAATCTGATCCTCAGTTTTAGTCAATGATGTATCTCCCATAGATTCAACTTTTGTGTGTTCATCCTCTCTTTTATATTCACTTACTTTAAAAGCCTCATTGTCAAATTTGCTTACTTGCTTAAGTTCTGTAGAGTCAACTTTGCTTGGTTCTACAAAATCTTCTTCTACAGCAATATGTTTTATATGCACATGCTCTAGGACTTTTTCTTCATTATTTATAGTGTTATGATAAGGTTTTCTTAAACTGGGCTTAGGACTGAACACTGGAAGTTCGACATGTACCTCTGATTTTAGAAGAGATTCTAACTTTGATTTATTTCCACTGTAGGCAATATCCACTTTAACAATTGGTTTGGGTTGATTTTGTTCATAAAGTTTAGTTGGCTCATCAGTTTTAAGAGGAGTGACTGACCTTCGGTCCCGGCCTTTTCCTTTTATTGACCCTTTAGCAAATTTAACAGGTTTTTCCGCATTGACTGTCTCATTTAATACTTCTCTTGTATTTGGATCATCTTGCGCTTTCACTTCTACCACCGTGCTTAACACTGAGACATCTACATAAATATTTTCAGAAATGCTCAGTTCAGCTGGCCGATCGATCCTCTCCATTTTCTCGACAACCGTTGGTTGGCCTTCAATGCTGGGTGTGAGAGTAATAATCTCATTGGATACAACTATATCCGTCTCCAATGAAGATTGTTTTACAGAAGGCTTTTCTTTCTCCAACATATTAGCTGTGACAACAGGATGTTGGTATCTTAGAGCGGCCGGAATGACCACCTCAGAATTGAGCGGCATAGACTGTTCATTAGGGGAGGGTGGCAGTCCAGACTGAAGTAGGTTCTGCACGGGGATAGTGGTGCCAGCAGGAAGAGGACTGGCGGTCATTTCGGATGGCGAGGGGAGAGCAGCAGGCGCGCGCACCACCGGCCGGAACAGAGCTTCGTCCGTGTTGGCCTGCGTGTAGAGATCGGGGTCGTCGTTGGCTTCTGGCACCTCCGTCTCCTCTCCGGGCGCCACCACAGTGCCCTGGGGGTCCACAGCACGCGCTACCGATGCCACGCGACGTGCCACCTCCGCGCCAACGCCAAGAGAACCTCCTACACGGGACAAACCAAAGGCAATTTCATTACTTTGAACTTAAAATTAAATTTAGACGCCGAAGGATGTCAAAAGTAAAGAGAATATGAATACGAAAGATGTCTTGTGGGAGCTTTAGTAAAGTTAAGTAATGAATGCCTTTGGCTTATACCGGTCTGTGAAAACGATGCCTCTCCGAAAGTGATCGTAAACAAAAAGTCTAATCTTCATGTCTTCGTATGGAATTCGAAGATATCGCTCCGTCACAAAATGTAAACTTACCTTAGCTCCCAACTTTAAATTAATTTATTTGCTAACATCAACTTCATCTCGAGTAATGATCCAACCAGCCAGAGTCAGCAGCAAGACTGAGTTTTAAGATGTGGATGGAGGGTTAAACAGGTGCGTGAGGGTGTTTGTGCGGAAGGGAGGGTGTAGGGGAAGGAGGTCGCTCACCGTGTTCAGTTTCGCGCATGGCCTCAGCGAGGTCCTCGCGTAGCTGCACGTCGCCGAGCGCCTTGTCGCCGACCGGCTTGCTTCCCGCCTCCAGCAGAAAAGACTTGCGCCGGAAGCTGTCCGAAGGCGAGTGCTCCAACGAACCTGACAAATTTAGCACTAATGTAAATTTTGCGGCTTTTGTTTGTATATGAATAAATTCGGAAGTTAGTTTGATCCGTTTAATATTTATTATTTCAACTTTAAAGTTCTGAGCAGAACCATATTATAGATGAGAAGAGAGATGAAGAGGGGGTAGACTACACCTGTGTAAAGTGAAAAAATTCACACCTGCCAACATCGCTGACACAAGGTCTCAGAATTATGGAATGTATAATTTTTGAAAGCGGCGGAGAAATTATTAATTTAAAGTATGGTTAAACCATTACTAATTGACTGCAGATTTATCAATGGAGCTCCATATTGCCTTTATGAAAGACATGGACTGATTAGCGAGGTGAAGAAAAAGAAGAGGTTTAGTTATTGTTGAAATAATTGCAAGAGCCAGATTCTCCCAAAACAAACAAACAGCTGCAACCAATTGACAAAATCCAGCTCAATTTAAAAACAATTAAAAATGATTTTTGTTAAAACCAGCGAGTATGTCAGAGCAGGAATGGTGGACTTTTTGGGACAAACAATACATTGAAATAGGGTCGGCCAGACAGTTTGGTCACGAATTTGCTTAATAGTGATGTTCTTGAGTTCCAACAACACGTAAGAAGATGTAAGAACTTCACAAAACTCTTATTAGTCTAATGAACATCTGATATGCGAGTCCCGAATTCGTAAGTGAACTAACCAAAATAAGTGAATTTACACTAACACGTGCCTAAGCTGCCAGCATACGAGTGCTTTTGATTGCCACTCCTGTCATTTCTTACTCGCTGGTTAAAACGGACGTGCATAAGGCACAATACAATTCGGAGTAACCACAGATACCTAAAAAGTAATAATCCATAATAACCGGCCAAGTGCAAGTCGGACAGCACCAGAAGGGTTCTGCACCATAGTACAAGATTTAACACAAAAAAAAACATATTTTTTGTATGGGGCCCCAATACAAAAAATATGATTTTTCAATTAAATTTTCCAGTTGATACAGCCCTGTGACAGATGGACGGACGGACGGATGTAATAGATGTAATAGGGTTCCGTTGGCACCCTTTGGGTACGGAACTCTAAAAAAGGATGCTACATACTGGTGGATCCGGAGTCGATGAGGACGGGCACCAGAGGGCGCGCGCCGGGCATGTTGACGGGCGGAGATCGCGCAGCGCCGGCACCCGCCCCCGAGCCTACCGCTTCCACCTCCACCGCCTCCGCCTCCAGCAGCGAGCACGACCTGATAAAACACCAGCGTGAGGATAGAGTAATTTCCAGTACTACAATAGATTAGGCTGCCTAAACCCGTTATCTACTATTCCCATGAACATCCTCGGTAGCCCAGTGGTGCGATGCCTTGCGATTAGATAAACTGGGTGAAGCACCTCTGATAGCCCAGCATTTTATTTGAAACTGGGTGTCGCGCCCTACAGCCCCTAATCGGTGTTCATAGCTCGAAGTCACTGCGACCTGAGAAGATATATTGTGGCCAGCATAACATAACTTATTTAATTTTTACAAATTAATTGGAAAATATGATTATGATTTGCTTACGAAAAATAAATATCCTACATAAAATAAATATCAGGCGAAATTGAGGTCAAAGGCGTGTCGGGTTAAATGTTGAAAAATGCCTTGGGTCAGCCTTGGTAGCTCAGTGTGCGACGCCTTGCGAATCGATAAGCTGGGGAAGCACCTCTGAGCGCGATGAGGTTCTGGATGTGTGACCATTTTCAACCGTTGAGGCTGGCCGTAGTTCGGATTCCACATTAAACTGTAGGTCCCCGTCCTTACTTACTAGGTGTTAGGGTTATTCCCGCCCGGGTTGGTACCATCGCATTCAATAAACGATGGTCGAAGCGACAGTAAAAATTGTCCGTGTCTTCCATCCAGTTCAATGTAGCCGAGCAATATTTTTTTTTTTTATGTGACTGGACATGGATGGCTAATACCACAAGTTCTGTCATGGTATTATCCCAACACACCACATGGGAACTAGGTGCCATGCCAGGACCTTCCTTATATTGCACGGCTACATTGAACTGGATGGAAAACACAGACGGACGGACGGACAGTTGAGGCTTAGTAATAGGGTTCCGTTTTCACCCTTTGGTTACGGAACCCTAAAAAAGCAGACTGGTGGAGCGGCCCTTGTTTGTTTGCCCTAGTGAGTGAGTCGCACGCGGTACGAAATAATACCAACACAGAAGAGTGAGATACTCTCGCAGTTCCCACAAACATTTTAAAATGCTGCAGGTAGGCAATTAATGCCTGACAGGAGCTTCTATTAACTTGATTTCGATCTAATTGCTATCAAACCAGCAAAGCAATATGAAAAATTTATGAAGAGCAAATTTTTTTTGTAAATAAGCTATGCAGAATGAATTCAATGAGCTGATAGATCAGGGGGCCCATTCAGGTAAGAGTGAGTTCGAGTTCGGGAGTGAGTTAACCTAAAAATTGCTGGGAAGTATATTATTATTTAAATAACGGAACCGTTATTTATACTTCCAACGTATTTACGGGACAGACCAGATTTTTACCTTACTGTAATGATGTTCAAGAAGTGTAGAAACATTAACTATTTCATGATCGACGAAACTCTGTCTTGGCAACCACAAGTTAGTCAAGTAAGCCGCAAAATGTTTGCTAGCATGCATACTCTGAAACTCTTAAAGAACTTTATTCCTTTCGCTACCAAAATTACGCTTGCACAATCCTTGCTTCTCCCTTTACTTGATTATGGTGACGTGTGCTATCTTGACCTCAATCAAGAGCTCCTTAACAAACTCGACCGCCTCCTCAACGTGTGTATCCGCTACGTATTTGGGCTTCGTAAATTTGATCACATCTCTGAATTCCGAACTCGTCTTCAATGGCTCGATATTCGTCACCGAAGGAATACTCATGTCCTTTCACTTCTCTACAGCATCCTTAATGATCCCAATGCTCCCTCGTACCTTCGTAATCGGTTTTCATATCTTTGCTCACATGGTCTCCCACTTAGATCGACCGGCTCTTCGGTACTGGCCATTCCCTCGCACACATCCTCCACGTATTCAGACTCCTTTACAGTGCACGCTGCGAGGCAGTGGAATCAGCTACCTCCCCATTTACGAAATTCCTAAAAAATCTATGTTTTTAAAAAAAATCTCAAAGCTTATTTTCTGTCTTTATGATTTCTTTAATTTTCTCCCTCATACTTCTTTAAGTTGGTCAGTATTTATTTTTATTTTTTTATTTCTTTTGCCAATATATATATTTTTTTCCTTAAAATTATATTGTATTAAGTATCATCTTTTATTTGTATTTATAATATATATATGTAGTATTTAGTATTTATTTATTGATATTTATGTAGTTATATTTATGTACAGTTATATAAGTTATATATTTAAGTTTAAGTATAATGTGTATTTGTTGTATATTGTGTAGGAATTATGTTTCCTCTAAAGCTATTTCTCCATAGTTACTACTCGCACTACTGCTCACGATACCCAAAGGTAGACTGGTAGAAAATGCCTCCGGCATTAAGTTGTACTTTTTGCCCGAATGTTTTTTGAGTGCAATAAACTTATATAAATAAATAAATATTTAAAAAAGTGAGTTGATATTCAGTGACAAATTCGAACTCACTCTTGCCCTGAATGGACCCCCTAAACTGATACGAAAATGACTGAATAACGTTTAACAACTCCTCATAGTCCATTGCATGTATCATGACATGCAATGGAACACACTTAGGCAGGCGATATCGAGCAATAGAAAATCTTCTTTTGACTGCTCTCACAATACATTAACAACTGCTTACATACTCAATAAGAAAAAATAGAATTGCTTGAGAAAAATTAAACTCACCCCGACAGGGTAGCGTTGTAGGTCTTAAAGACGAACTGGGGGCCCATCCAGAGGCGGCGGTGCGGGCCGGCATGAGTCACAATCTCCACCTGCGCTAGCCAGCGCTCCTCCTCGCTCGCTCCCATCTCCGCCGAACCCTGCCAGAGAGACAACCATAAGTAGTTCTTCAGCTTGTTTATTGTTTATTCATTGTTTATTACCGCCCCCATACAAGTTTTACTATTTATTCTATGGTTTTACTTCCTCAACCTTTCAAAATGAAACTCAGACTACCAATGTGTATGAAAACACTGTATTTACTGCGACGATATTTTAGATGTCAAATCAAATTCACACTCACGAACGTTAGGTCGCTTAAAGTCCACTGTGCGCGGCCTACAATTCTCCATACATTTGAAAACGCCAGTCGATCGCTTTGACGTAAACGCCAATTTAGGTGACAAGTCGGCTCTGGGCACTAACTGTGTTTTGTAAACATTGAACGGGGCTTTAAAAAAATGATTTTTCACTTGTGTCAACATACAAAACTCTCATCATGAAAAGTTTGAGTAAGTCGAGTGGAATAAGAGGACATATGAGTTTACCTTGTAGTGATGCCTCTGCAGGAGGGGGTTGTTGGAGGGCAGGGGGGCGGCGGCGTCGGGTGCGGCGGGGGGGCGGCTCAGGGGCCACTGCGCCACCAGCTCCACGCCCAGCTCCACCGGCGTGTCCTCGCACACCTTCTCCTTGGCCACGCCTGCAACGCGCACACACAGCCCCTGCAATGCTTCTATAGAGCAGAGTACATACCCCATCTACCAAGGTTGTTAAACCCGTCCGGGATGGCACCATCACACAAGAAAAGATGATTGAATGGCAATTAAAAATTGTTCGTGTTTTCTATATAGTACGATGTAGCAAAGGGTAGGTATTGGCATGGCACAATAATTATTAAAGGACTGACATAATTGCTACGCAGCCAAAGGTTAAATCGTTTGTGTCGTCCCTTGACTGGCAAAGTTTTTTTTAAGTAACATGCCTGGTCACCGTGTCGCCGAACCCATAGCACCGACATACGCTCACTGTGATGTTTAATAGAATTTTGTGGTATACGTTCATGCAAAAACAACAAAACTATGAAAAATGTGAAACATTACAGATTTTTTTTTTATTGAATGTTTCGATCCATTTTTTCGGTACTTCTTTGTAAAACCAGTAAAAACGATTATGACAACATTAGTACTGATAGCGTGCGACGTTCTTGGTTTGACGTTCTTCGGTTTATTAGTAATGCTTATAATTTTTCCTGGGTTCTATCCTAACATCTTTATTTTTCAAATGAGATTAAAATGTTGGACAATATAAACGGAACAGTGCAAAAAAGTGTAGGAAAGATTCACCGGCAGCGGGTCTCGGGTGCACGAGGTAGTGGAGCAGGTGTCCGGTGGCGGCCATCACGTAGAGGGCGTGGGCGGCGGGCGAGCGGGCGGAGGCGGCGGGCGGCGCGGCGCCCCAGCGAGCGCACGCGAGCAGCGGCACGCCGCCGCCGTCCTCCGACAACGACGAGAGCCGCTGCCGACCTGCGCGCCGGCCGGACCGTCCGTGTTATTCCGGGAGGTCACGACATGCTTGGTCACGATAGGGTAAATAACTGAATAAGGGTTTACAGGTTAGATACCAACCCTCTGCTAAATATGTTGGTCTGCCTGTGCAGCTTTCGCTTCTGGCTTATTTAGCTTCAGAGGGTTGGTATTTATCCCAAGAACCCAGTTTCAGCCATTAATGTTATCGTTACCATTTTTGTCGCGACCTCCTAGTCTATGTCACAAACTTAGCTTTGTCAGTTTGGCCATAGACAAAGGATAGTATGGATAGACTGCTAACATCATACAACGTACAAAACTCGTCGAAAACTGAATTATTTTCGCTGGTACTATGACATTTCTATTATTGAATGGACGATGGTCGAAGCGACAATGAAAATCTCATCGTTCAACGTAGCCGTGTAATATAAGGAAGGACCAGGGGGTCCATTCAGGGAAAGAGTGAGTTCGAATTCGTCACTAAATATCAACTCACTTTTTTAAATACTTTATGTTTCCACACTTCTAGAATATCATTACAGTTAGGTAAAAATCTGGTCTTTCCCGTAAATACGTTGGAAGTATAAATAACGGTTCCGTTATTTAAATAATAATATATTTCCCAGCTATTTTTAGGTTAACTCACTCCCGAACTCGAACTCACTCCTACCTGAATGGGCCCCCTGGCATATTCCTGTATTCACGCTATCAGCGTTTAAGCGCAATTCGGACCATAGTCTGGGTAAGCACCTCTGAGCGCGGTTGGGTTCTGGATGGGTGACCATTTTCAACCGTTGAGGCTGGCCGTGGTTCGGATTCCACGTTAAACTGTAGTTCCCCGTCCTTACTTACTAGGTGGTAGGGTTATTCCCGCCCGGGTTGGTACCATCGCATTCAATGAACGATGGTCTAAGCGACAATAAAAATTGTCCGTGTTTTCCATCCAGTTCAATGTAGCCGAGCAATATAAGGAAGGTCCAGGCATGGCACCTAGTTCCCAAGTGGTGTGTTAGGCTAATATCTTACGTTCAGCTAGGTATTAGCCATCCATGTCCAGTTACATAAAAAAAGTCTGACTAATTTAAACTATACATTTTGAACAAAAAATGTACATTGCCATAATGCTGCAAAATAATGATCTGAAGTTATGATTCAAGTTTTATTTTGAAATAATGAAGAAAACATAACATGGTTGTCTCAACAGCGGTAACCATGGCTGGGTCAACTCAACTTGTCAATATGTTCCAGTTTTCAAAAAGCCATAGAAGCTATGATATATAACTCGGTTGCCAAAAGACGAAAATTCAGTTGCCAACTGACGTCGACACAGTTGGATTCTTTCCAACTCAGCCAAGGTCACCGCCCAACCGTGTAGAAGGTCTTTCAAAGTCTACATTTTTCAGATAAGTATTACATGATTAATTTGAAGTTAGACAATGACATCTACACTGAAGCATTATGCATGCCGAATTTTGCAGCAGGATCTCGGACTATGCAAAACCTTTTCATGAATATTTTCAAAATCTGATCACAATGCTTTAGTGTAGAAGTCGCTATATAACTTCAAATATAAAGATAACAGTAATGTCGTATCCATTAAATACATAAAATTATCAAGCATCCTATTTTCGAGCACCTGGCAGAAATTTTCGGAAAACATAAGTGGCATAATCTTAAGTAGGAGAATGCTTTTCGGAGCTGCATAACACTGCCCCTCCGTCGCCTATATACCACCGTACAACGCGAAACAGGCAGGGAATGCACACATTCACTGTCAACATTCGCAAAATAAGACCCCACCGATCCTCTAGATATTTTTATTCATAGGGTCGATAAACTATGGAATGGACTCCCTGCCGAAGTTTTTCCCTTAAAGTACAACCTGGGGTCCTTCAAACATGGCGTGAAGAAGCACGTAGCCAGCTGCCATGGTTTTAGCAGCCTCTGTAAAAGTCTGAAAGCCCATGGGCATCGTCGGGTGACTTTTTTGTGAGGTCCTGTCGTACGCCATATGCCGCGCTTAACATATAAAAGTGTATATGATGTTCCAATAGTAATCACTCCGGCGTGTATGTTGGTCATCTCACCGGAGCTGTTTCTGGTGATGGTGTGCGTGGGGAGGCCGGCGGCGGCGGGCATAGGCCGCAGCTGCGCCAGCGGTCCCGCGGTGGTCGGCAGCGGGTACGGCGGCAGACGAGGGTTGGGGTACCACGCACCCTGCGCTATACCGTCGCCAACCTGTCAAGAAACACTTTGAGATATACGCAAACATAGTTCTAATCTAAGCCTACTTCACAGAGAGTCCATTGTACGTAACAAAAGTGACTATGTAAGCCATCCCAGCTCGTCCCAGAAGTCCAGCATACCCTTTACATTCCCACAGGCCTCTGTAAGGGATCCCGGTGCTCCCAGGGTCTGCGCCCGATGGTCGGCCACACTCTTGCACTCCAACAGTACATGGGCGGTTGTTTCGGTTGTCTCCATGCAGCCACGACATAGAGGGCTGTCCGTCACCCCCAAGTTATGGCGGTGCTTGTTGAGTGAACAATATCCTGTCATCGTTCCCACCATTGTGCGCAGATCATTTCTTACGCAAACATTTTTTACTTAAGGGCGTGATAAAAGCATGTTGCGTTCAGTTTTATAAGGGCGTATGTAAATCATTTAATTATGTTTGAAAATAAACACAATGACTATCGATAATCGAAAAAGTAAATACAGGGTACATCATCACTCGAACTTTTACTAACTTCACACTGCTTCTATTTTCAAAAGAATAATGATAGCGCGCCAAATTATGGTGAAACGTTAGTTTGTTTCATTGTTTTTAAGTGGGCGAAAATAGCGGGAACAAATTTTAATTTGATAATAAATTTTCGCAATGGATATTAAGCATACATCCATAGAGAATACGTACGGGGCTGCTGGAGCGTGCGTTGTGCGCGTGTATGGGCAGGCCGGCGGAGCGGTGGAAGCGCGAGAGGCGGTTGACGACGCGCGGCTGCGTGTGCGTGCGCACGCCGCACGCTCCACCGTACGGGCTCACGGGGAACACGTGCGTGGTGCCGCGCAGCGTCGACACCGCCGCCCAGCGTGAGTCCGCCGATATTGCGATGTCCTGCCCAGACAAATGATTAGGGCAAGATTTGAACATTTTAAGAAATGCAAATGTCTATTGGCCAAGGCACAATTTTGCACGGGGACGGACTTTCAACTAATGAAATCGTCTCCCAGGCCCTAACGGTTCCCTACCCCTAAAAGTTCGAGCGGCTCGTAACCTTGTGTACCCCAGAGTTCTGGGTTCCCCCCCACCCTACCCCCGTTCAGTGCATTTCATCACAAATGCAAGCTGCTCCATGGTTCGGAATCCATGTAAAACTGTATGTCCTCTTCCCCCCTATTAGGTGGTAGGGTTAAAGCTCGCCCCGGTTGGTACCATCGCATTGGTTGAAAAGATGGTCGAAACGGCAATGAAAAATTGTCCGTGTTTTCCATACAGTTCAATGCAGCCGTGCTAAAACTAAAGGGAAGGTCCTGGCATGGCACCCAATTCCTTCGGGTATGTAGTGTTTTGGGCTAATACCATAACGGGAGCCAACCAAGTCAACATTACATGCATTGCAAGTTACATAAAAAATGACTTTAATAATCAAGGCTCTGACATCATCACGGTAACCTATACATAGACAAATAGAATACCTGCACTTTGGCGGTGGTGTCCCCGCGATGCAGTATGTAGAGGTGGTGCACGGCGGCGAGCGAGGGGTGGCATGGGTGTGGCTGCACGCGGAACACGTGGAAGTCGTGCCCGCGCTTGTCCGCCGTCACCAGCAGCATGCCGCTCGCGTCGAAGCGCAGCGCGATGATCGCGTCCGAGTGCGCCACGAAGTGCGCCACCGTCGCGTCCCACATCTCCTCCGGCTCCTGGTTGTCGTCCTCGCCGGGGCCCTGTAGCGTCGTTCAAGTGGAACACTTGATATTTTGCACGTTGTATGGTTAAGGTGGCCCATCCCGCTCATCTCTCCATACAAAAGGGGAAAGAAGATCCTGCCCATATTTCTTGTCAGAGCTCCAAAATTTTGCTCAAAATAGCTTTATTTGATCGAACTAGATGTCTGATGACCATTGGCATTGTAAATTTGTGTTTGGTTTCTAAGTTATAAGGTCCGAAAGTTCGCATTTTTCGCGCGTTTTATACAATAACTTTGGAGGTGGATTACGCAATGATAAAGTAAGAACATCTTAAAAAGAGTCGTATTCACTAGATATAATATTCACAACGTATAATAGTATTTTTTTTCAAAAAATGAAAACCATGCATATCGTATAATATTCACAACGTATAATGTTATACGTTGTGCATGAATATAGTATAAAAATAAAATCAACTCTTTGCATCATGCAGAACGTATAATAGTCACAACGTATAATATTCCTAACATGAATTCACAAAAAAAGAAAACCATGCAGAACGTATAATATGCCAAGAAGCACTGCATAAAGCGCCCTAATAACGATACATTTAAGGCTGAAATTGCTACGAATCGATATTTGCTACAATTTCAAAAGGCCACCTTACGCTAATTGAGACGGTCGAAACGTCACGTGCGAGTATACGCTTTAAAAGTATATTCATAAGGGCGCTTATCGTATGAAACGTTTTTGGATTATATGATATGCATGGTTTTCTTTTTTTGTTAAATAAAGATCATAATATTATACGTTGTGACTATTATACGTTATGCATGGAGAAATAAGTAATTTTATATTTTAAACTTCTTCATGCGCTACGTATAAAATTATACGATCTGCCGATTATACGTTGTGCATGGTTTTAAAATTTTGTTAAAATATGACATTATACGATCTGCATATTAGACGTTCTGCAGTTCCACCCTTAAAAAGATTAGTCATCAGACATAGCTTATTTAATCAAGATTTATAATCTATTTGATTTTTGTTCGATTTTTTACTACAGCGGTCGTGGTTTACTTTTAGCTATAAGTCGTTTTGAAATTAAAATTTTCGTAAATCTTACCAAATCATACACTATGCACATTGTCTTTTTTGTGGACATGTTGCATCTTCCTCATCACGGAGCCTGTCTTTTTCTTTGAAACAGAGAAGGTCCCAGAGCGCAACAGTACGGTTTTGTACCGTGCCCGCGAATGAGTTAGGCCCGCCGGGTTGGGCCACCTTAAGAATGCCCCATGAGCTATGCTCTCCATGCAAACATAGTTTACTAATAATTTGAAAACCACTGTTTCAATGGGGTGCACGGCGCAAAGCTTTACCACTAGATGGCGCCACATAAAACTATGCCAAGCTATCATGTAGAGGTTATGTTTACTCGCGAATCACAGACAACACATTGTCCGTGTTTTACATCCATTTCAAGGTAGCTATTCATATTAACTCAGTTGAATTGGTCAACAACCTATAACCTTGAAATGAAACAGTGGCATAGTTTAATATGGCGCCACCTGGTGGTAAAGTTTGGCAGCCGTCCTCCCCATTGATTTGATATTTAAGGTGTGCCTTCTTGACGGGACTAACTCATTCGAGGGCACGGCACAAATTGGTTTAATTGCGCTCTGACACTGTTACTCTTACAGATAAAAATACAGTCTTCGTAATGAAGAGGATGAAACACGTCCACAAAGCAAATAATGCACATAGTGTTTCATTTGATCACATTTACAAAAAAATATATTACAAAACGACATATAAATAAATAAAGTGTTCATGCACTGTAGTCAAAAATCAAACAAAAATTGAATTGCTTTTGAATCTTCACAGAATAAGCTAGACTTGATGACTAAGATTTTTAGGGGTACCAACGGAATCCTATTACTAAGACTCCGCTGTCCGTCCGTCCATCCGTCTGACTGTCTGTGTGTATTTATTTTGCCACTATAACAATAGGTAAAATAAAAGGCATAATATTTGATATAGTAGTAAAACTAAAATACAATGGTATGGAACCCTTCGTGTGCCGTTTTTTTTGGTTGTTTTTTATTTCATCGTTGAGTAATCCACGTCCAAACTTATTGAATAAAATTTGCGAAAAACCAAACACAATTTTGCACTGCCAATGGTCATCAAGCATCTACATAGTCGATCAAATAAAGCTTTAGTAGTATTAGTATTGCATCCCTGACAAGAAATATGCCCATGATCTTCTTTCCATGTTTGTATGGGGAGCTGGGCAGGAAGACCCGCCTTAATTTCTAATTTCGGGCAACAAATATCTGTGTCTGCGAGTTTTATTTTTTAAGAAAAATATAAACCGCATCAAATAGCAAAAAGAAAAGGTTCATACACATTTGTTTTTTTTTTTGTTTGACCCAATAAATTAACTGAAAAAACAAAAACATTTAGACACAGATATTTGTTGCACGATATTAAGATATCGAGTAAATTGGAACAGTAGTGTAAAAATTTAGTAAAATGCATTCCAATGCTTATGGGCTCACTTTAATTCATGGATGAGGAGCTCATACCACAGGTTTCAGGACCTCGTCTCTCATTCTAGAGCTCAATTCCGCCTTCATGTACCACTTTCTTCCGTTCCTAAGGTGGATAAGGGCATTTCTTACGAAAGCGAGCTGCACCACGGTCGGTCCCCTTCCCTACTAGGTAATAGACTTAAGCCACACCGATTTTGGCACAATCGCATCGAACGAAAGATGGTCTAATTGGATATTAAACAATGTCCGGGTTTTCCATCCAGTTCAAAGCAGCCATTTTCATAAAGGGAAAGTCCTGGCATGGCATCCAGTTCCTCCGTAAATGCAATGGTTTTTTTGCAGCCCCGTGAAACTTCAAAAAGTTATGGGCGTCGTTGGGCAACCCTCCGGCGATGGTCGGGCGTACTCAATGCCGCGCTATACAAAAAAAAAATTGATCAAAATCCCACCTCTATGTCCAGTATGGTGACCACACCCGGCTGCTGATGGTCAGCATTGGGCGGTGACGGGGACTGGGAGAGCGTGCGGCCGCCGGCGAGGCTGCTCGCGACGGTCTCCCCGAGTCCCCGCAGGCCCTTGCTCAGCGACTTGGCGGCGTGGAGCACTGTCGCCGTGTAGCTGGTCACGCCTTCACCTGTTGGAACGCGCGTTTCGTAACAATGGAAAATGTATACTTTTTACAACTCAACATGGACGGCTAATACCAATACCTCTATGATTGACATCATTGAGTGGATAAGAGAGTGGTAACTGTCACTAAATGCCAGTAAATGTACAGTGCTGCACATCGGACCCAAAAACCCACACCTGCAATACTTCATTAATGGCAATATTGTGGAAGAAGTCACATCTCAGCGCGACCTTGGTGTTACGATAGCAAATAATTTAAAATGGGAAACACACATAATGGAAGTTGTCAAGCGGGCTAACTCATTGCTCTACATGATAAGAAAAGCTTTCTCTTACGTAACCACTGAACTATTTTTAAAACTTTACAAAACATATGTCCGCCCTATTTTAGAATATGCCTTTCAGATCTGGAGCCCATACCTACAAAAAAACATCGATATTTTAGAACGAGTCCAGAGGAGACCTACAAAAATGATTGTGCATCTAAAGCATCAGGAATATGAGCAACGACTAAGGGCACTAAAGCTCACACCTCTTCATGAGCGAAGGCAGCGTGGAGACCTCATCGAAGTCTATAAGATCCTCAATAATCACTACAGTACCTCCAAACTCAACGAAATGTTTGCAATAAACACATTGACTCACCTTAGAGGACATAGCCTAAAGCTGAACCACTCTTCCTCAAGGACAAACCCCAGAAAACATTTTCTTTGCAACAGAGTTGTACACTCCTGGAATCAACTACCAAAGGAAGTCATAAGTGCCAAAACAGTTAATGGGTTCAAAAACTTACTAGACAAATATAAATATGGAAATAGACCATAAATAAATAAACAAAAAAAAAAACAAGAGCACTCAGTAGTTCTAAAACCTGATATGCACGCATCAGCTTATAGCTGCTAGTGTTATAAACCAAATAATAATAATAATAATAATATTAGCCCAATACAGCACTCTCGAAGGAATAGGTACCGGCGTTGTAATGCACCCGAATCGTTACCTTTTCTCGAACATTTACAGCTACTGCTACTTTCCAGAAAATTCACTTCCCGGAATTGGAATTGGATTGGATTGTTGGACATCATATTATTGAAAATGTTCGGTTTTGAAATTTTTATTTTATTTTTTTTATTCGGAAAAACAACAGTGCATTCATACATAAAGTGAGTTAACACAAAAATAAATTAACTTTATAATTGAGAAAAAATGCAGTCATCGAACAGAGCTAGACAATCACAATAAAATATTTAGTAAATAAAAGATTATAAGCAACAAATGTGGCAAAAAGTAATTAAGAATTTTATAAAATGAATTTTCCAAAATTGAAAAGGTAAATAAAAATTGCATGGTGCAGTTTACGCTTTGCTTATTTCCAAAATAACCAATATTAACTTAATTTTTGATGCCCTTAAAATTCATACATAATAGGGTGTGGTGGGTATATTTAAATTAAGATAAATGTGTGCAATGTTAGGGCCTGATATAAACGATGCAATTCAAACTCAATGCAGATAAAAATGCAAATATTACCTCACAAAATCAATCATCAACAACCTTCAAGCTAATGTCACATATTGCATAAGTTGTCTCCTGAATTTCATCATATTTTGAACCAATTTCCTGGTTTCCAGATGGCTGTATTGCTTTGCTTTGTTTCAATTCCACATCGTGTTCTAAAAGCACATTGCATGATGGCATGTCAGGGAGGACTAGATTACTAAGTGAGCGTCATTAACAAAGCAAGGTCAACAAAGCGATAACTATGCAACATTGATAACTAATCGCCTATGAAGAAAATCTGTGTTGATTCGGAAAACCAATCAATACTGCACACGTTATGATGCACAATGTCTTGGAAAATAAGAATTGTGCAGTAGTATTTCAGCCTGGAGCTTTCTATGTTAAGTTTTCTATGTTACTCTGTTTGTTTTTCCTAAAATAAATTAAAAAAAAACTATTAATAGCAAAATGTGATCTGCAATATTTTTTTCTTTCTGCCTAGTTTCCAATTTTTAACCCTCGAATAAATGCAGGTTTTTTTTTTCGGTTGGTAAAGATATCTATTACGAAAATGTAATAATAATTAATCCGAAATTTCCAAATTGCGATGTAAAAAGGACAGGGATACGTCGACAATTTTAGAATCTTCAGAGACAAAAGAACGTACCTTCACAGCCGCCGCTGCTTCGTTTCGTCGCGTTGAGTTTCTTGTCGGCGTAAGCGAGCCAGCGGTCGCCCAGGGCCAGCGGGTTGATGGGGCCGGCGCCGCCGAGCGGGCACGGGCACGGGTAGCACGTGGTCACGGACAAGCGGTCCTCCAGCGTGCCGGCGTCGAACACGGCGAACCGCTCAGAGAACGACACCACTACCGATCGCTTGTTCGCTAGTACGTCCAGAATCGGGTTCTTGAACTTGATGCTTTTCACCTAGAATAGAATGTTTAGAATTTCTTATAAGTTTTGACCATAAAATAACAAAGGATGACCTTTCTGGGCGGCTTTAAAATGTAAATATCGTACGAAATGCAACTAAACGTCACATTTAGGCTAATGTTAGGACTAACTAAACTTACATTTGAAATGATGGACGCTGTGATCTTACAAACACGGTCGTGAGTTACTGCCAAAGATGGAAGCATTTATTTTCAAACCGTTTTAAAACTATTTTATTATGTATTATTTACACCTTTCCTTGCTATATTCAGATATTTATTCCATTTATAACTGCTTGCTATCACTATATGTAGGTTCTTAAACTTAAACTAAGACAATTTTTTAAAGAAATCTATGAAGAAACACTTAAAACAAAGATACAGACAAAACAAAACATTGTGATCAATGCCCTTGCAAAATAAACATTTACTATTGTTACTATAACCTCTGCATATTTACTAATCAGAGTTAAGTGTGTATCACAAAAGACTTGGAACTATCCACCTGCACTGTGATTAATTTAATTGCACAAGTCCAAAGCAATACCCAGTCGCATTACGCAAAAGAGGCTAGTTTTTTACAGTAATTGTCCATCTAATTTATTAAATTTCTGAATTTTCGAGCAGTTGCTAAAGATTTGGAATACTGTTTGATTCAATACCAAGCCTGAGACAGAAGTAGCTACAAATTACCCTAAATGACAAATAAAAAAAAAATTAACCTAAAAGCCACAGTCCTTAAATTGCACATGTCTAAAGCAATACCCAGTCGCATTACTTAAAAGAAGCTAGTTTTTTATAGTATTGTGTATCTAATTTATTCAATTTCTGAATTTTCGAGCAGTTGCTAAAGATTTGGAAAACTGTTTGATTCAATACCAAGCCTGAGACAGAAGTAGTTTCAAATTACCCTAAGTGACAAATTGAAAAAAAAATATGAATGGGAAAGCCACCTGCTCGCCGCGGCGCAGTGATATGAAGCTCAGCGAACAATACAGAGGTTGCGGGCCAGCTGAATCACACAGTGCGAGCAACGGACGTTCAGCCGCAAAGCTGTCTCCGGCGGCAGGGGTGGGCAGGATGCGGAGTGCACGCACTGAGCCTTGCCGCCACGACAACACCTCCTGTTGGACATATTTACGTGACCTTCTCGAAAAGCTATGATCCACTGAAAAAAATTTCTTTGATTTAAAAGAGCTGGGCAGTTAGATTGAAATTGCCAGCCAACTGATTTTTCTAAAAATTACCTATCATCAAATAGAAACAAAGAATACACTGTAATGAGATACCGGGGTTTCCTGGCTACAGTTACGAGATTCGTTACCCTATCAATCCCCCATACTACGGGCGATAACTGTTTACATGCTCTTCATGTTTCACTAGGTGTTTGAAGTTTTGGATTCAAAATATAATCTTGAAATCTACATCTGTTTTTTTTTATACCTTTTAGATTAAAAAACATTGGCTAATAAACATTGGAAAACAATTTCTTTTTTTTTTACTGAAAAATACTGATATATACGAAAGAAAACAAATGATACCATATGAAAATACAATGAAGCTTTCACGAGTGATATTAAAGAATTGAATAAAATCTGACAACTTTCATGGGCATGGAAACGTTAGGATCTGTAAGACAATTTCGTTTGTTTAATGTTAGTCGTCGTGCTAAATTTTGCCTTGGCCAATGGACAAAGAATACATGTCTTCAATTTTCAATATTAGATTTCACTTCACGACAGACTTCATAGCCACTCATTATTTTATTTTATTTATTTATTTATTTGATGAACGAGCAGCCTAAGCTGATGTGTTCATGTCTGGGCTCACTGGTGCTTTGTTATTACGGTTACTTTAGTTTAGTGTTTTTAGGTGTTTGTCAAGCCTGTTTTTTCAATTGGTGGTGGGTGCTTCAACGACATCTTCTGACAACTTGTTCCACATTTCAACTGCTCTATTCGACAGGAAGTGTTGTCTCGGGTTTGTTGAGCTGACAGTGGCATTGAGCTTTAGGCTATGACCAGAGAGATGAGATGACTATTTGTGTTTCTAGTGAAGAGGTTCTGCAGTTCTGGACAGTTGTAATAGTCATTGAGAATCTTGTATGTTTCTATGAGGTCGCCCCTTTCTCTTCGTTGTTCCAAGGTTGTCAGCTTGAGCACTTTTAGTCTTTCCTCGTATGGTTTCTTCTTCAGTACTTTTGGTATCTTGGTCGCTCTACTCTGAACTCGTTCTAGAAGAGTAATATCTTTGACGAAGTAGGGATTCCATATTTGGAATCCATATTCCAGGAGTGGTCTAATGTGAGATTTGTATATTTTGATTAATGTCTCTATGGTCAGGTTCTGAAATGATTTCCGTATGACGTAGAGTAGGGCATTTGCTCGTTTAACTATAGTCTCTATATGATTTGCCCATTTTAGGTCTTCTGAGATAGTTATTCCAAGATCCTTCTGAGCCTGTGTAGGGACTATTATGTCTGTTCCGATTTTGTACTGGAGTCTTGGGTTGTTCTTCCCTATATGCAGCACTGTGCATTTCGAAGGATTGGTTCGTATAAGCCAGTGACGGGTCCATTCCAATATTCTGTCCAGGTCGTCTCTGAGTGTCCCACTGCTCACAATGGGGTTGGCGATGAGTTTGGCGTCGTCGGCGAATAGGCTTGACATGGCTTGGGCACAGATATCGGAGATGTAGAGACCGAAAAGAGTCGGTGCCAGAACTGATCCTTGGGGAAAGCCGCTTAAAACGTCTTTCACTCCCGAAAGGCAATCACCCACTCTCACTTGGTATGTTCTGCCGACCAAGTAGTTCTCTATCCATGTTAGAAGCCTTCCTCGTATTCCAAGATGTTCTAATTTAACCAGTAGTCGTCTATGAGGAACTTTGTCAAATGCTCGTTCAAAATCTAGGTAAATCACATCGACTGGGTTTTTACAATCATACTCTTGGGTCAAGTGGTCTAGACACATTAGTAGATTCGTGATCGTAGAGCGCCTGGGGACAAATCCATGCTGGTGAGTAGATATTATGTGCTCAGAACCGAGAAAATTTTGCAAGCTATTCACTATTAGTCTTTCCATGCACTTGCAAGTAATACTTGTCAAGCTTATTGGTCTATAGTTTGATGGAATCATTTTGTCGCCTTTTTTTATATGTTGGGGTCACCGCAGAGTGCTTCCAGTCCAATGGAACTGTTCCGGACTCAAAGGAGGAAATCATTATGTCTTGTAAGGCAGGTAGTATTACGCTAGAGCAGTTTTTTAGGATTTTTAGGTGCACAAAACATGATTATTATACAGATATTCATACTAAACAGAAAAAACATGCTAAAAATCGATCAATGAATGAAAAAATAATGATGAATGAAATTTGAAGATCTAACCTGCGCCTCCCCGTTGGGGGGTATCAGCCAGACCTGCACGCCGGAGCCGTAGCCGAGGACGAGTAGCAGCGGAGCGGTCTCCGCGTCGTGGTCCCCCTCGGGGGCGGGCTCGTTGATGTCGGCCGTCTCGAAGTGAGCCCATTGGATGGTGTCGCGCGCGTCGGCCGCCGGGCTCCCGGACAGGCTGACGTCGTTCAGGAACCCGGAGACCGTGTCGATTAGGCTGCGGTCGCTGGGCGGCTGCGAGGCCACCGTGAGTGGCCCGCCCACACTCGCCCGCCCGTGCCGAGGGGACTCCGCCGACATGCTCTCTGATGCAGCCCTGCTAAAACAATATTCTGCATACAATTCATGTACATGACAATTTAGTATGAGCGTGACAAATTTATTTATTTTATTCATAAAAAGTACAAGGTTTTACATGATATATGTTATCTCCTAAACTAAACTAAGTTTGTATTACAGGAGATAACCTCAAATAGCACGTTTGGTTACATGCCTACACATTCTCAACATTAATAATACTAAAAATACTGAGAATAATAGATGTTATTTTTATGTGTATGCATGATTTGTGTGTAGGTAGCATTCAGGTGAGTAATACAAGTGTGAATAGCTTTCATTTTAATTTTCGCCAACCCCTCGGGGAAGCGGCTTGAAGGTATATTTACGTGTGGAATTAATATCACCTTTCTGTGTTGTTGTCAAGCAGTAGCCTGAATGTAGGACGGCGCCAGGGTATCCACACATGTGGCGTCCCATATTAAAGCTTTCCACTTGCCTACGGCACGAAGGTCACTCCGTCCGGGCGGTAACCATCATGTACTAGTCGTCACAGTAGTCAATTTACATGCATTTAAAATATCACAGGCATATTTAACTATAAAAATCACACATTAAATGTTCTTAAATCGGGGATGATACACATACGTGACCCTTAAGGTGGCGCTTCCCGCTCAACTCCCCATACAAACGTGGAAAGAAGAGCATGCCCATGCCCCATACATTTGAAAACGCCAGTCGATCGGTTTGCCGTAACGCCAATTTAGGTGACAACTGAGACTTCGGGTACAGATGACCGTTGGCATTGTAAAATTGTGGTTTTTAAGTTATAAGGTCAGAAAGTTAAAAATTTTCGGGTGTTTTATGCAATAACATTGGAGGTGGATTACTCAATGATAAAACAACAATATCTTAAAAAGATTAGTCATCAGACATAGCTTGTTTCATGAAGATTTATAATCAATTCGATTTTTGTTACATTTTTTACTACAGCGGTCGTGGTTTACTTTTAGCTATAAGTCGTTTTGTAATAAATTTTTTCGTAAATCTTACCAAATCAATCTCCTCTTTACGGAGCCTGTCTTTTTCTTTGAAACAGAGAAGGTCCCAGAACGCAATAGTACGTTTTTGTACCGTGCCCGCTAATGAGTTAGTCCCGCCGGGAAGGGCCACCTTAAGGAGGTAGTTCACCGCAACGAATTATTGAAGACTATCATGTGATAAATCGTCTGATTAAAATATAATTGGGCATTCCAAGGACAGCAATTTAAAACATCCTACGTGAAGCATTTGATGAAAAAAGCATTGGCTTTCAGACGATCACAAGGTAGCTCGAGTCAAATTGTGTAAGAAACTGTTCAACTGAAGAAAATTAAATTATATTGACGATATCATCAGTACAGTAGTGATGAATCTTGGATTTATGCATATGTATCTTAACAGCAATCAAACCTCTGAGTCTCCCGAGATGAGCAAAAACCGACAAAAGTTCCTTCCCTGAAGCATTAAAGAAAATAGAAGCCACGGTGGTCACAATAACAACTTTTTTGGGGATAGCGATTTTTGTGCGTTTTATAAAATAACTTTGGAGGTGGATTACGCAATGATAAAGTAAGAACATCTTAAAAAGATTAGTCATCAGACATAGCTTATTCAATCAAGATTTATAATATATCTGGTTTTTGTTAGATTTTTGACTACACCGGTCGTGGTTTACTTTTAGCTATAAGTCGTTTTGTAATTTTAAAATTTTCGTAAATGTTACCAAATCATACACTATGGACATGGTCTTTTTTGTGGACATGTTGCATCTTCCTCATCACAGAGCCTGTCTTTTTCTTTGAAACAGAGAAGGGCCCAGAGCGCAACAGCACGGTTTTGTACCGTGCCCGCGAATGAGTTAGTCCCGCCGAGTTGGGCCACCTTAAAACCAAAGTGCGAGCCCTGCCATGAACCAGTCAGGTTAAGGTAAATGAATAAAGATGTATGTGGTGCATAGCGAATGGTGTGATGTGGTTTTGGGGAAATAATTATTTTCGTGGTATTTATTGTTTTAAAAAAACCCTTCATTTTGTCGCCTTCTGTCGGAATTTGATTCATATTGATGTTGACCTTGGAGTAAAAGTTACTTAGGTATAACTTCAAATTCCAGTGATACGTAACCTTACCCATATTTTTACCACCCATTTGGTTGAATAGTGCAAACAGCAGTGCAAAGCAAAAAAAAAAGTAGGAACGAAGTAATTGCAAAAGATCGCTATTTTGCTTAAACAATGCAGGGTTTCAATATAATTAAAAGAGAATTGTAAGACGCTGACATGGGAGAAGACTTCATTTCCATTGTCAATATAAACCAAAATACCTACATACCTAGCTGGTGTAGTTGCTGTGCGCAATACGTAAACATAACACCAAGGACAAAGGCGACTTGTTTCGTCACCTCGAATGCCACTCCACCCTATGATAAAGCGAGTAGCCCTTACATGTTAAGACGTATTTTATATCAGGATAAGACAGATCAGATCTTACCTCTTCTACGATTACAAAACTCATCGTAAAGCCATTCTCTTCAGCGAAGAAACTGCGCCATATATATTCGCTCTGACAGAACAACAATGACGTCACGAACGCACAGTAGAAAATCCTGAACGATTGTTAAAATCACTCAATAACGACAGATGTACTTTTTTTTACAAAACTTCAGACATTTTCATTATCTTCTAGGCCAGGTATGTAATTTTCGAAATATTTATCAGTCCATTGAAAAACAACTGTCCACCGCAGTCCACCAGCATTCACTTCACTCCCTTTTGTGTTGTGTTTGTTGATTAGTAGTGTGCGTGAAGTAGTTAGGTACATCTATATGTAGTGTGCATATATATACTACATATAGTAGACTACTACTACAGCAAGTGGATAGAGGATAGAGGGAGTAAAGTGTGTATTTGTGTAAAATGTGTGGGCGAGACGCAAAACGCAACGTTCATGTGTTGCCTACCACATTCACAGATGACTCCTACACATCTATAGATGTTATAATAGGTGGGGTGAATGCTTTTTTTCATCTTTTTCCTAGTGGAAAAGCAAGACTTTTCGCTATACTACCATATGAGCGACCTCACTCAAACTTGACTTGCTGTCAAGTTTTATTTACCAGTTTTTATATGCAAGATGTATGTAGGTACTCCATTATGCAGTTAGAATAAGGTTTAGCGGAAAAAAATGCTTTTATTTGTCTTTCAAAGCAATTTTAATGTAATTGACCAGCACAAAGTATGAAACGAAGTATTACAGGTTATGTTATTGTGATATTTCCATTTCTACGACTTTAATTTGATTAGCATAAATTGGAACAAATAATTTTCAGAATAATAACGAGAAATTTGAGTAGTTTTATGCGTATAACATAAAATGTTAAAATATGTTCTATATTTTATATGGTATTTGATAGCTTTGACAGATCGTTTAGGTGAGCTCGCTTGGACGCCACCTGTCGTGATAAATAAAGCCGTTTTCTTCCATCATTCCTGTGTACTGACCAAGTATATAAGGTGAGTTTAAAATAATCTACAAGCCTTATAGGGTTGATTCAGTATCTGATATAGAACAACTTTTGCTAAGAATGTAGGCTTGTAATTTTTTTTGTTCCATTTTAATTTTTGAGAAATTTAAACAGTATGTTCTTCCCAGTATTTTAAACAACTTTTGCGAAGAAACAATGCACCTATCTCTAATGGTTTCCAAGAAAATAATTTATTAAAGTGCACTAACTCTTCAACTACCTAATTAAAAATATAGGTCAACCACGGGGCGTTGACCCGACCGTGACCCACTGACACAAGACAATTCTCCGCCGCCGCCGCCGCGTGCGCAGACAGAAGCCCCGCCGCCCCATCTCCCCCGCCGCCACCGCCTCCCCTCTCACTGAAGGACGTTTCTTTTCGTTTTAAAAGCAATTAGTATGTCAAGGTCCATGACGCGCATCGGACCTGAGTATCACACGTGAGTGAATTTAAGTGAAGCGAGTGCCGATCGCGCGAAAAAGGACATGCATGCTTGTGTACATACCTACATTACAGCCGCGCCGACCAAATCCATAGCCCGGCGCGGCGTACGTCAGCGTGGAAAGGAGGCAAAACTATTCGGGTAGGTAAAATAGACTCTGCCGCCGCGCGCCGCCTCCGCGCCGCCGACCGGCGCGGCGCGGAACCTATTTTTCAAATAGGCAGTTTGAAGAGTTAGTGCACTTTAATAATTTATTTTCTTGGAAACCATTACCGATAGGTACATAGTTTCTTCGCAAAAGTTGTTGACAATACTGGGAAGAATGTAATGCATAAATTTCTCAAAAATTAATATGGAACAAAAAAAATTACATACCTACATTCTTAGCAAAAGTTGTTCTATATCAGATACTGAATCAACCCTATAAGGCTTGTAGATTATTTTAAACTCACCTTATATAAATAGTATTTCTCTTTCCATATCAAAAGCACTTATTTGGAACAAGCGTTGGTCGTCTAAATTGGCGTTTACGTAACTTCGAAGTTCCGTAAAAACGTCAAACTCCATACAAGTTTTTACTAGATATTCTGTGGATTTACTTCTTCGAGCTGTCAAAGTCAAACTCGGACTTCCGATTTGTATGAAAACGCATACCTAGTCGACGTAAACGGCCACGTCGACGTATTTACGGCAACGTTGATAAGCTGTCAAATCAATCTCGGACTCGCAAATGGTAGTTCGCTTAACGCCCACTGCGCGCGCTCTTCATTTTCTCCATACATTTGAAAACGCCAGTCGATCGGTTTGCCGTAAACGCCAATTTAGGTGACAACTGAGACTTCGGGCGCTGGTCATAATCAAAATAATTTACACTAATAATGTAGATCGTAAAGGCAGTTCAGGCAACACTGTACCAAACAGTGCTGCCAATCGTTTTGCACGCGTAAAACGATTGGGCGTGTGTGTGTGTTTGTCAAGTGTATGCAATGTCGTACCCACCCGTGCACGTGAGTGGTGGTGAAACAAACACACATACGTGGCATGCATCCGTTGTATCAGCTGTTTGACCAAAATAAATATTGATCAACGATCTTCATAGAAAAATGGACCAACGATTCTGGTTAAGATTATTAAGAATTTTAGTTTATTATGGTTTAGCAGGGGCCATAAATCCAAATAAAAGCAAAACGAATAATAAAGATGTGTTAATAGTAATTGTTGACGACTTGCGCCACCTACCGGACAGTGATGACTTTATCTATGCACCTAACATGCGAAAAATGGCGGGAAGAAACGTTCAGTTCCAAAATGCGTTTGCACAGGTATGTGGTATTGTCTAATTAACAATATTCTAACAATCGCTTTTATCATTGTAAAATATCTACCTATTTGAAAGGATAGTTTACTCAGTATTTACTTGAATGAAAGCGCTACGATATTTTTTATTTTATTATTAGTTTCACTTACACAGCAACTTGCATGAGAGCCAATAAACATAGATAATCCGTCAGGATATTATGTTATGTGATGGATAGTTAGCAGTTTAAGATCAATGCTTCATAGGTATCGAATGTTAGTGATGTCAAGTTAAATGCAGTGTCAATGTCGGAGAATTATGGTTTGGTCATTGGTCAGCCTCGGTAGTCCAGTGGCGCGACTCCTTACGTTCGATAACCTTGATGAAGCACCTCTGAGCGCGGTTAGGTTCTGGATGGGTGACCATTTTTAACCGTCGAGATAGCCGTGGTTCGGATTCCACGTAAAACTGTAGGTCCCCTTCCTTACTAGGTGGTAAGGTTAATCCCACCCGGGTTGGTACTATCGCATTAAATAAACGATGGTCGAAGTGGCAATGTTTATATGAATAATAGCTATATAAGGAAGGTACTGGCATGGCAGACAGTGCCTTATTAAATCGTCACGCTCGTAGTCACGGGCGTACTCTGGATCTTGTGCTGTGTAATAACACTGTTTCAGTCTATGCATGTGATGAGGCGCTAGTTCCTGAAGACCCCCACCACCGACCATTGTCAATCGAAATTACACTTTCTGAATTCATAACTCTCAAGCACCTTAAACATAAAAAGTACATTTATAGCCGAGGTGATTATGTAACTCTGTTTGGCGCTCGACAGTACTCACTGGATGGACAACCTGTTTATAGGGACCGTGGATGCTCTTGATTATTTCTACGAAGTGCTACGTGAACTCATTGATACCCATATTCCCCATAAACTTGCATCTCCCATCCCTCGTGGTTTACGGCCCTGTTACTTAAGCTTTTGAAAGAAAAAACACTAATTCTTTCGCAAGTATAAGATCTACGGAAAACTTCACAACATTTTCATTGCTCCGTGACCATGCAAAACATCTTAATATTGAATGCTATTATAACTACGTCCACCAAATTTAAATCGACATTGCAACAAACCCGAAGCGATAATGGGCATTTGTTAAAGCCAAAATGAAGTCCCAATGTGTGCCGGGAACTATGTAGTATGGTGATAGGGTAGTTAGGTAGGTAGTTTAGGTAGGTAGTAATTTCTTCGGGAATGTGGTGTATTTGGCTAATATCATAACGGTAGTTGTGTGGTATTAGCCATCCATGTCAGGTTGCATAAAAAAAATTGTTAAAATCAAAAGGGATTGTAGAATGTTTTCAGGATTTTCTTCTCAATAAAGTAAAGATTATTTGTGACAATAGTACCTATATAAAAAAAAAACAGGATGAACCCTGACTTACGACCCCGTCGTAACTGGGGATGTTTGTTGTTTAAAAACACCACTAAGGGCTGATTTTACAATGGTCAGATAAACAGCCAGATAACTATTCAACGGATATATTTACGCTTCTGCTTATCCATCCGATATAGTAAGTTCATATGTTCATCAACAAGATATAATTCTCCGGCAATTACTATCCGTCTTTTGACCATCCTGAATTTGTACTATCAGTCCGATAAGTACAATCTGAGGATTGAAAAATCGGCCCTAAGAATAGCAATTATTTTGCAAAATTATTGCAACAAAACTAATTTAGTTGAAAATATCATAATTATTTGGCCGCAACATCTATACATATTTAATATTTATAATTAACTAGCAGCCCGTCCCGGCTTTGCAAGGCATAATATTGTTTAAAAAAATATTATTCTGACAGAATGATGCACAAATAAACCCTTTTTACGTAGAGTTCCTACACTGAAATATTTGAAATAAAAAAAACTTAGATATTATTATTAGATGCTTATTAGATATTAGAGAGCTCCGATAAAAAATGCGTCCGATCGCTCCTAAATTCAAAGTACTAGAACCGCGGCCTCCGACGCACTATTTATAGGCACGCTCCCGCCGCCCCGGCCGGCCGGTACTGCCGCAAACGCTACGTCCCGCAATATTTAAATCTGTAATATCTTCGAAAATATTAATTTAAATCATATGATGTAAAGGGCCATAGTTTTCTGTAGACTTTTTCAATGTGTACAATACTTGGAACATTATTTTGATGAATCTCGTAGGATTAAGCCTGCGTTAGCAATGTAAGCGGAAAAAATTTAATTTATTACGACATCACATTGGAAACCTCAAAAATAACAGTATTTCTCCACTATTTAATGGATGTTATTATACATATAAACCTTCCTCTTTAATCACTCTATCTATTAAAAAAAACTGCATCAAAATCCGTTGCGTAGTTTTAAAGATTGAAGCATACATGGGGATATAGGGATATATGGACAGAGAAAGCGACTTTGTTTTATACTATGTAGTGATGTAGTGATAAGTGTATAAAAATCTATCGCCTATTCTGTATTGCATTTTTTTTATGTAACTGAACATGGATGGCATACATGAAACTTTGTACGGGTTGGACAGGTATGTTTTAACTGATTTAGATATAATATAATAATATTATAAATGCAAATGTAGCTCTGTATGTGCGTCTGTTACGTTTTTACGCCTAAGCCGCTGAACCCATTTTGAACAAATATTAATTTACTGATGTAAGAAAAACCATCAAGTAAATCAGCAAATTGGTTTTCTTATGATTTCTTGAGCACATTTGCATGGGAACCTTAGCTTATGCACCATTTGTAAGGTTTATTAGTCACCTCCTTGGATCAGACCAGTGTTAAATATTTCCTGCCGGTCGTTGATGACGCTTATGTACAAGCATGAATTGTTTTTGCAATAGAAACCTTTATTTAGCAAATTTCTTTTCATACTAATGGAAATGGTTAAATCGAATCATTAAAACATATTATCGCTGATTTCGTTTATTCATCCTACACTAAGGTATTTAACAGCAATTCATGAGTGGAGATATCAACCTATTTTCAGTAATAATCAAATTATATTTTGGCATCGCCATAGACTATCGTGCATTAAAAAGTCAGCCTGGATGAATCTTGACATGTAATGTTTTTTTAATTATCATCACTATTCTTCCAATAATTTGAGGTAAAACAGTGACAAATTCCGAACCATGGAACAGCTCGCATTCGAAATGTCTGAGAACAATTCATTCAGCATTCATATTGAAAGTCACGATTTTACTTTATAGTTTGCTTTAAGTACAAAGTAAGTGGACCGGACTTTGACCCACATACGTTTTCCTTGCAAATGCCAATGCACTACTATGGCGCCGAGGGTAATGTGATCCGTACCTACTGACGCATAAGAGTTTATGCGACAGTAGATACGCACGGGTATTAAGAAAAATAATATTAGTAAAATAAAATAACATTCAATCAAATTTTCAGCAAGCTCTTTGCGCTCCTAGCAGAAACTCCATGTTGACCGGCCGCCGACCAGACACTGTACGCTTGTACGATTTCTACAGCTACTGGCGTGACAGTGTTGCCAACTTTACAACACTACCGCAATTTTTCAAGGAACATGGCTACGTCACTTATTCGGTTGGCAAAGTATTTCATCCTGGAAAAAGTTCAAACTTCACAGACGATTACCCATACAGCTGGTCGGAGCCACCTTTCCATCCCTCCACTGAAAAGTACAAGGATTCAGCCGTGTGCTCGAACAATGGAACATTCGAGGCCAATCTGGTATGCCCTGTGGACTTCGAAAAACAACCGGAAAAAACTTTGCCGGATTTGCAATCGTTGGAGAGAGCTATTGAAATTCTAAAAGAAAAGCGTAAAAATCCGCTTTTCTTGGCGGTGGGATTTCATAAGCCACACATTCCACTGAAGTTTCCTAAAAAATATTTGGGTAAGTAATAATTTCCTTTGAAACTAGGCAGTCTCCATGCTCTTACTTCGTACTTAATGTACTTAAATAAAATGAATGGTACATCATTACGTCATAAATTATCTTGAAAGGCCCATGAGTGCCCGGTAACGACAATACAAGTGTACAATTCAGGGGTAGTTGGATAATATAAAATAGCTTATAGCTGAACTGAACTGAAAAGGAGGGTCCAGCCCAGAGGTCATGGGTTCGGAATCCATATAAAACTGTAGGTCCCGTTTTACTAGGTGGTAGGGTTAAGCTTGCCTGGGTTGGAAACATCGCATTGGATAAAAAGATGGTGGAAATGGCAATGAAAAATTGTCCGTGTTTTCCATCGAGTTCCATCGAGCCGCACTCATATAAAGAAAGGTCCTTACCTAATTCCTGCGGTGTGTTGGGCTAATATCATTACAGTTGGTATGGTATTAGCCATCCATGTCCAGTTATTTAAAAAAATTGCAATATCATATTGTGAATATATTGCATACTTTATACTTATATTTTTTAATGGCCATTAGGGTAACTACATACATATAAGCAATTTAAAGAGTATCTATTAATTAGGGACACCCTCAATATGTGTTTAAGTGAATCTATACTAGTTACTGTTCTAATGATGCAGAACTTGATACTGCCGACCCCAAATACACATGTGTGTGATATTTCAGATTTATATCCGCTTGACCAAATATCACCAGCACGTCAGCCACAAAGACCGTATGACCTGCCACAAGTGGCTTGGCATCCCTGGACGGACGTACGTAAAAGGCACGACATTGGCATACTAAACATCCCCTTTCCTTTCGGGGCCATGCCAGACTTGTGGGCCAAAAAAATCAAACAGAGTTATTTCAGTTGCATTTCATACATCGACAATTTGATTGGTCAGCTAATTGCACATGTGGACATGGCTAACACTGTAGTAGTTTTGACAAGTGACCATGGTAAGTTAAAACAGCGTATCGATAAGTTATTTGGCGAACATCAGAACTAAACAAATTTATGCCAATAGCAAAATGCCAAATCAAATGGAAAAATGTGATTGTTGCAGAATAGCAGCTTAACATATATTTTTAGCCGTAATTGTGGTACTAAGGCTGAGACAAATAGTCATAACAGAAACTAAAAATAACGAAAAGTAGTACTTTGTGACATCACATTGCGTTACTTTGACATTTCGTCCATACAACGTGTGTCGAAATGGCGTCATAAAGTACTACTGTTCGTTAGTCTCTTCGACTATTTATAGTTTCTGTTACGACAATGGTTACGAATATTTATCTCAGCTTTACTCGTAGTTTCTGTTATGACTATCTATCACTTTCTTAGTTTCGGATGCAACTATTTATCTCGGCCTTAGTTTCTGTTACGACTATTTATCTCAGCCTTAGTTTCGGAAAGGACAATTTATCTCAGCCTATGACTGATCATATCGTAACAGAAACTAAAACTAACTAAAAGTAGTACTTTGTGACGTCACTTTTCCATTCTTTAGTTTCTGACAATGGCTCTGTTGCTTGAGGCGTAACATTTTAGCAAGTAAGGCATCGCCATATGTTTTGAAATATATAATTAACTTAAGTAAATATACTTTTTCGCACTAAGCAGGTACTTCGCTTATTCCAAGTAATGTGACATGTATGTTTATATAATCGACAATGAAGCAAGGACACATCAATTGAAGAAGTAACCCAGTAAAAAGAACTACTTTACGAATATACTGCATGGCTGGACCCGAACCAGCAAAATGCATTTTTTTTAAATGTTGATAATAAATGGTTTAAAATATTTTGGAGAAAATTAATTAAGATATATTTTATTTAATTTTCAGGTTGGTCTCTGGGCGAAAATGGGCTGTGGGGTAAATATAGCAATTTCGACGTCGATCTCAAAGTGCCGCTTATACTTCACATACCGGACACTCTCCCGCTCACAATCAGCAAACCGGTGGAACTTATAGACTTATTTCCCACATTGGTAGAGCTAAGCGGAATCAAAGCCAACATACCGAAATGTTCCAAAACATCAAAACAAATCTTATGTTTTGAAGGCAAAAGCTTGGTACCATTGATAAAGTCTGCACAGATGTGTGAAGACACTTCCGCAACTACAATGGATCAGACACAACGGGAATACATCGCCTTAAGTCAATATCCGAGACCGAGTGCATATCCGCAAAGAAATTCAGACAAACCCCGCCTTAAAGATATTAAAATAATGGGATTCAGCTTGAGAACTGATCGGTTCAGGTACACAGAATGGGTGGAGTTCAACAGCTCTGATTTCAGCAAGCACTGGGACAATGTGTATGGAGTGGAACTGTACGACCATAACATAGATAAATATGAATCTTTAAATTTATACAAAAGGCCAGGCTTGGACCACATTGTAGCTTACTTTTCGGCCTTACTGAAAAATAGTTTTTGACAATGTAACAAAATTAAATGTCCATAGACTTTTTGGAGCTTTAATTATCACCTCCTGTTACCTGAAATCCTTATTATGGTGTAACCAAAAGGTAACTTTGGGATTTTTGTAGCTGGAGGTGGTGGAAACAGGCGATAGACATTTAAATCTTCTAAATTTTGAAATAATACACAGAAATGTAATTTAGACAGGTGTGCAACTTTTCTGGGCCACACACTGTAAACGGTTCCGTAGTCGGAAGAATTTAACCGAAAATATTCCATATCCCAAAACCTTATTCAAACCAAATTTTGTTCACGTAAAGTATTACCACTTTTTTAAAATTTTCACATCAAATTTGAGGCCCCCTGGCCTTTGTTTTTACAACCACAGACCTGCACATCCAAAATGAATTAGAGACGAAAAAATCATATATATGAAGACCTTTCCACTACACACATTTCGGTGTACTGGATTGTTTTATCTCTTAGTTAATTTGTTTTAAGTGACTGGACACAGATGGATAATACCCCACCAGCTGTCATGCTCTTAGCCCAACACACCTCATGGGAACTAGCTATGCCAGGTATTCCTAATATTGCACAGCTACATTGAACTGGATGGAAAACACGGACAATTTTTATAACCATTTCGACAATCGTTCATTCAATGCGATGGTACCAACCCTAGCTGAATTAACCTTACAATCAAGTAACAAAGTAGACCTGCAGTTTAATGTGGAATCCGTAACACGAGCGACGAATCCCTTCGTCGGCTCTTACGACTTTCACGGGAAGAAAAGTAGTGGGTCCAAATTTATTTATTTTTGTGGTTGGAGGTAACCCCAAATTTCTATTTTTCGTAATTTCAATACACCCTTTTTCAGAGGTTCCTAAGAAACACCTTCCTTACGAGTAAAATGGCTGTGACATACGTACAGACAGACAGACAGGTAAGATTATAGGGTGCCGTTTTTGCCCTGTGGTTAAGGAACCCTAAAAGCATTGATAATATGCATTTACTATACAAGTACGAAAAAAGGCAGGTTTTTTATATTTTTTATTTGGTGATTAAGCCACAAAGTAACTAGCCAGTCCCATTGTACAGTTTTTAGGAAATCATTTCACATAATAAGGAACCCAAAAAATATTTTTAATTCATCCCCATTAGCCGGTTCTATTGTAATACTACTACGGTATGGTTCTACCAGTTTCATTTATCCATTTTATGCTTTTATGATAGTTCCTGCTGTTTTTTTCTTAGGTTAGGTTCCAAAGCACACAGAATTTTACTTAGATTCTGGGCACATTCCATAAGGACTTGTCTTCGTCTAATGTCTTCTCGATTACAATTTGAAAGTGGAGTCTCATTTTTGCCAGCAAGGATTCTTTCATGTGTAATAAGTAATTAACATAATGGAATGTGCCCCGAGTAAACTCTATGTGCCATGACAAGTGTGTTTCTATGCAATATGGAGCCAAAGGAACTTGGTATCTGGGGATGTTCAGCCTGAAAACGTTGATACCATATTTCTTCGGTTAGGGATCTGATATCAAAATGTATTTTCCACATTTCCATGCAATGAATCTTGACTGTGACTTGACAATATTTACAAAAAGATTGTTTATTATTCATTGTTTATTCATCATCCATAGACAGTACACCGCACATTTAGATTTGTCATTGAATTGGTATACTCGGGCATACCCCTGTTATAGCCTCTTTTGCGAGTTGGCAGCTTTGAATCCACTATTTACGAAAGACCTTACAATAAACGAAAGTGTTTTTGAGGAAAAAATATTTGTCTTTACGAGTAGACAAAGGAAACTGGGATGACACTTTTACAGGCTGTTTACGACGGAATAAAAATATTTTTAAAGGGGATTGAAGGCTGTTGGTGAAGTCCCATGTTATAATATCAGTTGGTTTATTTGCAATTCGAATTTTAATTATATCTTATTGCACTCTTGCGAAACTGGGGGTTTTCCAACACCTCCTCCCCACTAGGTACGTATGGACATTACATAAGTATACATACTATGTTATAGTTTTTATTAATTTCAAAGTATTTTAAAATTATGTAACTAGTATTTTTTAAATTAGCAACTTTTTTTATTGTTTTCTAAACACCCTGTACCTTGTTGCAAAATAACAATATAACATTTTTAATTATACTATAATTTAGTTGTCTTCACGGCATTTCCTTTGGTCTGACCATTTTGGCTTACATTAAAATCATACGAGACCTTTTTCTTCTTCTCTCACAGGCTTCCGTGAGTTCGCCTCCATTTCCAACTGTTTAAACCGGGCATATAGTGCACTACTGGCTAGTATAACTGCGTTGGACAGCCACCAGAGGGCACTCTTGGATTCGTTGTACCACTCTGTAGCTATGAGGGTCTGCGCACAAGCCTTTGCTGTCCCAGAGATGTTGTGTGTCAGCGGTGACGTCACCTGTAATACATAGTGAAATGTTATGTGCATAGGTAGGGCAGGTAGGCAGAAAGATGGTTCATTCAATACTTTATTGGGTATTTAAGTTTTTTAACGAAGGTTGCAACAAAAATTGTTCTTTTTGAGGTTAGTCAGTGTGCATCTGAATAAGTTATTTTAATTAATTTATGAAAAAAATTGTGCTAAAAATTCGTTCAAAGCAGGATTCGAACTTATGACATTACATAAACTCAAACAATAGGAATACATGAAATGTTGCAAAGCCATAGAAAGACATGCAATGTTGTATGGCCACATGCTAAATATCTAAGATAGTTCTTTACTTTTATCAAATATAGATACTGTAAATAGGTATTCAGTAGTTAGGTTCTGCTTTTAAGGTGGCCCAACCCGGCGGGCCTAACTCATTCGCGAGCACGGTACAAAACCGTGCTGTTGCGCTCTGGGACCTTCTCTGTTTCAAAGAATAAGACAGGCTCCGTGATGAGGAAGATGCAACATGTCCACAAAAAAGACAATGTGCATAGTGTATGATTTGGTAAGATTTACGAAAATTTTAATTTCAAAACGACTTATAGCTAAAAGAAAACCACGACCGCTGTAGTAAAAAATCGAACGAAAACCAAATAGATTATAAATCTTGATTAAATAAGCTATGTCTGATGACTAATCTTTTTAAGGTGTTCTTACTTTATCATTGCGTAATCCACCTCCAAAGTTATTGTATAAAACGCGCGAAAAATGCGAACTTTCGGACCTTATAACTTAAAAACCAAACACAATTTTACAATGCCAATGGTCATCAGACATCTAGTTCGATCAAATAAAGCTATTTTGAGCAACATTTTGGATCACTGACAAGAAATATGGGCGTGATCTTCTTTCCCCTTTTGTATGGGGAGATGAGCGGGATGGGCCACCTTAAAAATGCATCCCGAGCCAAAGAAGTAGCAAAAATATCTTTTCTTTGTAGATTAATTTTTTGCTCACATTTGACCAAGTTTTAATTTAAATAAACATAACGACGAAACGATAGGCATACAAATTGATTGTCTGATGTCACAAAAAAAATTAAGTAAATCGGTACAGTGATTTTCATATAAATCATTAATATGATAATTATATTAAGTTTTTTATTGTTTATATAGTAAATTATTTAATTATTTTTCAATAATGATTAGATTTTATGCAAATTATATGTACTCTTTATGACTAAGTGAAAAATTTAATTGCATTTTGAACTGATTTTAATTATCAATAAATAAATGATTTTATTTTAGTATCAAAGTGCATAATGTTTCAAAATCCTACTGGGCGTTCTGGGAATTTATGTCTGATAAAACAGGATGAGTTGCCACAATCTAATAATGTTTAAAACAGGAACTGACGTGGGATGTTATTAGCTCGCTATCAGTACCAGATCGTGGTTTATAAGGGTTTTACAAACAAGTATGGAAAAAAGATTGAACATTAGTTGATGCTAAAACAGTTTTGTAATATTTCAGATTTTTCATAATTTTATTGTTTTTGCATGAAAATATACAAAAAAAATCCATAGTATATTACATCTTGTCGAGCGCGTATTATAAACTAAATTATGAACACTCGGCGATGTAGTGGCGGAGCGTATCTTTAGCCCATTCCTTCAACACTCTTGCCACAATCCTTTGGGCAACGGAAAAGGAGAAAAAAACTAAATGGGTTGTAAAATAATATATTTATAGAGATATTACCTGTATCTGGAGCGACGTAGCAAAGCCAATAGCGAACCCACATAGCCCCCCCACCATCAGTTGGCACCAGAACACCGGACTATTCAGGTGTTTGTAGTTCCACACTTCCGTCACTTCATCATTCATCACCATCAGTGGCAAGAATATGATAATTGAATAAGCATTATTGTAGTAGGAAAGAAGCCAAACTTCTTGGTTGACGCTGGGCAGAACCTTTTTGGTGTATATTGAGTACAGGGAGAGCATGAGTGACCCTATCACACCAAATATTGTTCCAATAAGGGAAAATGACCCTGAAAACGTAAAATTACACTTTTCATATTTTTTTCGAAAGAAACCTATTTTTTATTCTGAAATTCCGGTATGGGTGGCTGCGCCGAGAGACCAAAGGTGCTTGGGAAAGCCAAATTCACCTCACCTCGCGAATGCATACCAGCCAGACTATTGCAGAGGTATTGAGATAGTTTGAATTACGTTTAAAAACTTTCAAGTTGTAGGTATGAGAAAGGCACTCGCCGGCAGACAGTTCCATACCCTGGTGGTGTGGCAGAGGAATGAATTTGAGACCACAAAAGAGTGCTCTGATTCTCTGCAGTAGGCTCACCGGATATAGCATCCAACCTATATCCGGTGAGCCTACTGCAGAGAATCAGAGCACTCTTTTGTGGTATCAAATTCATTCCTCTGGAGACTGAGCGACCCTACAAACCATCTGTGGCTCAAAGATTTCAAGGATGATATGGTGGAGGACCTGTCTGCCACTTGGTTGTTCTTCTTATGGAACTACAAAGTGCATATTAGCAGCCGTGGAAGTACAAAAATAAAATCCATTCTCACCAATTAAACTTTCTTGATCAACTCCAAGCAGGAATCCAAAGATTATAAAAATGCAACACATAACACATCTCCCGGATGTAGACTGCCTCAAAAGAATCCATGTGAAAATCACATTAAATACTGTAGTTAGTGAACGACCGATGTAGTAGAATGACACATCCACATATTTCAGGCTCAAGTTATTTGTTGCTATCATCCCCGTGAACATTATGGAGAGGGGAAGTACCTGCAACATTTATTTTACATGTTTACTTGAGTTACCACTATTTTGTGATACTGGACATGAACTATCAATCAAGAATAGCTATTTATTTATGTATCATTATAATTAGTTTTAAAGAATTTGATACCACGGGCTGAATCTAAGTAGTAGAATTGTGCACCAGCATTCATGGTGTTTGATAGAGTACATTTCAGTCACAACAAATACCTACATACAAACAATTAAAGAAGTACAGTCGTAACACAAGATTTTAATCTACCCTCACTGTTGCTACATAATACTACATAATGACGGTTGGTTTTTATGAGTGCACAAGAGAAGCACAGGTACCAAAATAAAACCTGACTTGCAAGTTTAGTATACATATAAGTTTTATATTATGTCAAAGGAGATGGGAGGTTCCAGAGGAAAAGACTGTCCTGCGCAAACAACTAACTCCACATCGACCAACATGGCTGCCATAAGGTGTACTTTTCCATAACCAAAAACATATTTGCTCTTTTTGTCTAAAACCAACAATTATTTTATGTAAAGCTTGGCGTATGGTGTATGCAAGGCCCTGACCTAAAAGGCAGCCGACATGCACATGGGCTTTTATAGAGGGCTGTAAAAACCGTGCTTCTTTCTTTCTAGTTGGAGGGTGTGTGCTGCAGTCGTTTTTCAAACTATAAACAAAACCTTGCATTTTCGTATTTTATTGAATTTTCCGGAAATATTCTGGTAGTTTTAATTTACAAGTACTTGTCTGGTTAAGGACATAAAATAACACATGTAGACACGTAATTAAGAACGTGTATGTAAATGTAACCCAAAATAATATTTATTAGCTCGGCATGGTCACGTCGTAAGAATTTTGTGCCTAACTCTTTCCTACTGAACAGACCGTGCTGATAAAATAATGTCATCGTATGTAAGTTTTTAGATTACCGTGGTTACTGTTCATTTTAAAAGATCAACGGCTTTCTACTCACAGCATTATTTGAAATATTGAAATCGCTAAGCACAATATCTTAATCGAGAAGACTCGTTTGAGTTATCTCCCATGTGGAATCCGGTACTTGCTCCCCTGAAAACCTGGAAGGCTAAGGCGTGCAGTGAAAGTCTAGATACGGTTAGCGCCTTTTGCCTTTCCCTGGAGCTCCAGAACCCAGCCGCTCGGGACCTTCAGACTACCCACAACTACTATCTTCGCCAATGGTGGAACACGTCAAATTGACAGTTCCTCGTTGGCCGCCACTAGATTGGGTGCTCACCTGAAGATGAGCCAAATGTTTGGATTGAAACGTCATGCTCCGCACAAATGCCGTGATTAGAAAGCCGTTAATGTTTTTAATTATGTAATGGTACTTAAAATTAAGTACATGTAAATGTGGCTGTAGAGAGAATAATATAGAATTCATTCGATGTTTTATACTACTTTGAGAATTTTCAGTCTGCATTGCTTAACCTGGTATTTTCTGTCAAATTTTCCTGTTACTTTAGTTAATGTTTAATTGTAGTATCAGATTGCACGAAAACAATATTTTAACGAGCAGCATGATGCATAAAATTAGTAAGTAATTTATTTGCCAATTCCAATTAAAAATTCACGTAAAAGTAATACTAGAAACTTTCCTATAACCAAGTGAGTGCCACTGCTCTATTCTAAATAATAAATAGGTACCTGTTTGATAGTTTGCATATTCCAGGGGTTCCCCTTTGGAAATGTAAATAGTCCAGGCACTCCAGCAGTCCTGCTAAGCGCAACACATATCACAAACGACACCAGACACTGGAACCACGTGATGAAGAGAGGCGCATTCAAACCCACCGATGGTCCGCTGAGTAGAGTTTTGTTTACAAATACAGTGACGATGGAAATTGTCCTGCAAAACCAATGACAAAATTGTACATCAATGGGAATTCAGTTATAAAGAGGATGCATGACATTTCATATTAGACATTTTCATTTTGTGGTAGGATAATGGAGAGCCAAACAGTATACATGGCATAGGTGGAGCCATGAGAGAAGGTAATGATTGCAGCTATAATTGGTTTAACCGAACATACCGGGTTTCTTGCAGAGTTGCAAGGGGGAAACCACTTAACCGTACTTGCAGCAGCTGCAACGTTCCTTTATGCTACAAAAATCTCCAGCAAGATCTGCGTTGGCTAGGAGACTCTCACAGAACTGTTCATCCACTCACTCTATTATTTCTTATCTCTCTCACTACCTATACATGTTTTGAAGTTCCTTCTAAGGTTGTTCTTCCTGGATTGCTAACACCACACCTTCTGTCATGATATTAGTCTAAACACAGCACAAAGAAACCAGGTGACATGCCAGGACCTTCCTTATATTACGGGGCTACATTGAACTGGATGTAAAACATGGACAATTTTCATTGCACCGACTTTTTGAATGTTGTCCATTGATACACTACTGCGTGCATGACACCATAAACCATGACAATATTAGTAGCGGAATTTGTTCGGCAAAACATGCTTTTGCAAATGTTTTTTACAATGATAAATCAACAATGTGTCCTTGGAGAGGAATTTATTCTAGGCCCTTAGACTCTTGGGATACAAAGCATACCGTTAAATATAATCTATATATAGATAATACCATATGTAAATAGTAACGAGATATGCTAACTTTCAAAAACCCAACTGAAACATGCATGCAAAAAAAGTCGCGGACGTATTGGAGGGTTTTTGTGGGTGGAAACTGACTTGACGAACACATTTTTAGAGCACATTCTGGCGTGGTTGCGATGTTTCGACTGTGTGGCAATCGAAGCGCCGTCGGATTCCCACACAATTATATGCTCACTTTGACCATACCGTGGAGAAGCGATGATTGATGCAATATCGCATGCCACTTCTTTCTTTCCCTTCAATGGATTATACATAACATGGTTTATAAAAATATTACTTCTATGAAAAAATCTTAAATCTTTGGGCGATGAAACCACATCTACAAATTTCTTAATATTAACCCTGATATTTATCAACACAGAAGTGTCAACACAGCAATGTGTAAGGACAGTAAAAAACTGCAGCCGTTTCAAATGTATTTGTCATGATAAAACCTTGACCTTAATTTTAGGATGTTATCAATGATATGATGATCTTATATCAGCTCATAGTCCGAGTTGTTACCTAAAGTGGCGTTACGCCAAACCGGTCGACATTTTTTTACATGTATGGAGAATTGAAGAGCGCTGTTGTGTATGTCAGTCGAACATTAGCGGTGATGATGCGTAAGCTGTCAAATCAAACTCAGACTCATCGAAGTATTGTGTGGGGTCCTGTTTCACAAGAAGGAGGGTGGGGCGAAGTTGAAGAACTATCGACCTATCTCACTTCTTAGCCACGTGTATAAGGTCTTCTCAAGAGTCATCACGAGTCGGCTGACACAGAGGCTGGATCAGGAACAGTCTCGTGAGCAAGTCGGTTTACGAAAGGATACGGCACTATCGATCACATATTTACTGTAAGACAAGTGGTGCAGAAGTGCGAGGAGTACAACAAACCGCTCTTCCTAGCTTTCGTGGACTATGAGAAGGCGTTCGACTCAGTTGAAAAATGGGTCGTCGAAAACGAAATCCTGAAGTGCAGAATCGGCCACCAGTACATTGAGGTACTCCCAAAGATGTATCGGTCTGCAAAGTTGACTGAGGCTCCATGAAAATCTATGGTAAAGATGGAAGGCAGGGGGATGTGATGTGCAAGCTCTTCACGCGCCTTGTCTTGAAGTTTTAGGCTACTCTACCTCCCCCTCACAGGTTCATTTCAACATCAAATGTATTTTTATTATTGAAAATACCAGATATTTTTAAAATCTGTTTCTATAAAAAAATTATAAAATTAGATTCTGAAAAACTGTAAGTATAAATAACATTGAGAATTTAGTTGGTATATAGTGCACATGAAGCTTTTAGCACCATGACATATGACATAAAATATTTCCAGGCTAGCATGAAGCTGGATTTGCAAAAACATTCTTCACTGCAGCTGCAAGCACTAAACTTTATTGACGATTTTTGCTACTTAGGCTTTTGGCAATTGGCAGATTATATTTCTCCCGTTAGCCTTGAATTATTTTCCTCAAAATAAATAAAAAACGTATATCGCTCTAAAATGTCAATGTGACAAGTTTTTGCAAGTTTGTGGCTCTCCAGACATTGTGCTCAAATCTTGAATGCACACTTTTCAGCTAGTAATTAACCCACCTTACCTTAATCAGATGCACTTCAGAATTTCTTTTTTTTTTTATTATTTTACCCGGCTGCCCTAGATGCTTACTACATCCACCCCTATATTATTTTTCTTTCTGGACCTACAACCGTTGATGTTAATGTGCCACGCTTGCTTAAGGTGGCCCAACCCGCTCATTTCCCCATACAAAAGGGGAAAGAAGATCACGCCTATATTTCTTGTCAGAGATCCAAAATTTTGCTCAATATAGCTTTATTTGATTGAACTAGATGTCTGATGACCATTGGCATTGTATAATTGTGTTTGGTTTCCAAGTTATAACGTCCGAAAGTTCGGATTTTTCGCGCGTTTTATACAATTACTTTGGAGGTGGATTACGCAATGATAAAGTAGAACATCTTAAAAAGATTAGTCATCAGACATAGCTTGTTTAATCAAGATTTATAATCTATTTGGTTTTTGTTAGATTTTTTACTACAGCGGTCGTGGTTTACTTTTAGCTATAAGTCGTTTTGAAATCAAAATTTTCGTAAATCTTACCAAATCATACACTATGCACATTGTCTTTTTTGTGGACAGGTTGCATCTTCCTCATAACGGAGCCTGTCTTATTCTTAGAAACAGAGAAGGTCCCAGAGCGCAACAGCACGGTTTTGTACCGTGCCCGCAAATGAGTTGAGGCCGCCGGGTTGGGCCACCTTAAATCCTATAATCCCCTTTAGGGCACTAATAATACTAATAAATATGATACTAACATGAGAAATAAAGGTAATAATACTCATAAATATGAATACTAACATGAGAAATAAAGGTAAAAATAAAAAAAGGCAATTCCGACATAAGTAAGTTTATAGTCCGAGCACCCGCATAAAAAATGCATAACCTAACCGGAAATAATAAAAAAACTTCATAAAAGGGTAGGGATGTCCAATATGACTACTATAGTATAGTACTTGTTCCTGAGATACATTCGCATCATTTTAATTCATGGACGTACATATAAAAACAAAACTTACCAATATGCTGCTACAACGAGAAATATCTTTATATATCGTGAACAAAGATCTGATCGTTTAGATTTCATGTTGATTGTGTCTGATTCAATTTCAGAAGTCATTACAAGGTGTAGTTATTGCTTAATAACAAAATAAAAAGGATTTTGTCGATTAAAAAATAGAAACAGCCATCAAACTTAACCTGTGACCACAGAATAATACGGGACATATTATATGTTCTGTGATACGGGAGCTGACAGCCGACTATCACTGACCCGGGCTATTCCGAATGGCGCTCAAACGCTGACAGCGTGGTGAATACAGTTGGTCCGAAACGCACTGGTAGTGCTCACAAATTCGTCGTCGTCGTGAATTCTCATCGTTCAAGTGCTTACGGTGCTCAGGGCAAAACCGTGCGGGGCTAGTCACGTCCCTTATGTCAACATGACGTTCACGGGAGTGAATAAACTAAGTTCGGAACGGTCGTGTACGCGTATATTGTTGAATTCGTCACAACATATGCACTTTTATTAGAACTAGTACTCAGGGAATACAAATGCGATATATTTTGTGCTAGCGAATCATGGATAGACGTTAACGAATTAAACACTCATAATATACCTAAGTATTATATTGTTAGTAGCAGTCATCCGAGGCGCTACGTTGATTATGGCAAGGAGTAATGTGAAAGCGAAGAACAGAACGGATATAGTAAACTATTTAGTTGATAAAGAATTTGAGGTTAGCTGTGCTGAAACAGATTCTATGTTTATTCTGTGTATATAGGTCACCTTCTTCCAATGTTAATACATTTTCCAAAAAATTAGAGTACTGTCTGCATAAACTGAGCTCTAATACCAGCAAATTAAAAATTGCATGCTGCGACTTCAACATTTTTTTTATGTGACTGGGACATGGATGGCTAATACCACACCTTCTGTCATGGTATTAGCCTAACACACCACATTGGAACTAGGTGACATGCCAGGACCTTCCTTATATTGCACGGCTACATTGAACTGGATGGAAAACACGGACAATTTTCATTGCCGCTTCGACCATCGTTCATTCAATGCGATGGTACCAACCCGGGCGGGATTAACCCTACCACCTAGTAAGTAAGGAAGGGGACCTACAGTTTAACGTGGAATCCGAACCACGGCCAGCCTCTCTCAACGGTCGAACGGTCACCCATCCAAGACCAGACCGGACCCAGCGGTGCTTAACTTCGGAGAGCGATTGCCGAAGTGTCGCGCCACTATTGAGGCTGACATAAAGTTTCCGATTGACGGACACGCTACACACGAATTCAAAGATTTAATGGATAGCTTTTTGTTACGGAGAACGATTTACGAATACACTCGAATTACAGATTCTTGTTCCAGTTGCATTGACAACATTTTTACAGATGGTACAGTATTTAATCTAAAGTTCTCTTTCTTTCCTTTCTTTCTTTCAAATTAATTGTATATTACACCTAATAATGATAATAATTATAATGAGTTTTTAACACCTTTGTTAGATAAGTAAACTTACACTTACCAACAAAAGTTGTAAAACTAAACCAAAAGAAAATATTTGCAGATTGGGCTACCCCTGGCATTATGAAATCAAAGAAAAATATGTTTTGGTTGTACCTACTAAAAGTAAACAATAATACTAGTCTAAGAAAATATGTGTCACTATATAGTAAAATTTACAAGAAGGTAACCATAGCTGCTAAGAAGATACATCTTAGAAATAAAATATTAAACTCGGAAAACAAAATTAAGACTGCTGGGGATGTAATAAAAGCGGAAACAGGCAAAAATCCAATTGGTAAGAGAGCAGATTTAGAACTAAAAATTGGAAATTAACTGATATCGGACTGTACCACTATAGCAAACAAATTTATTCAATATTTCTACACGATTGCCCAGGAAATCACTAAGAACATAATATTTATGCCAGCTAAATCTCGAGATTTTTTAAACAAATTTACTGTAAGTAATAGTAAAACTGATACAATACCTCCAGTTACATATGAAGAGGTGAAGGCTATTTTTAAAAACCTTAAGGCCAAACGATCGCAGGACCTGTGGAATTTGTCTCCGCTTATTAAAAAAACTATAAGTGAAAGTATTGTGAGTCCTTTAGTGGAAATAATAAATAAATGTCTTACAGATGGTTACTTTCCAGATTCTCTCAAACTGGCAAAAGTTATTCCTCTATTCTATACAAAAAAGGATGCCACAGTGATATTGGAAATTACTGACCAGTTTCCCTGCTGCCTGTGATTAGTAAAGTATTTGAGAAAGTTCTAGAAACAAGGTTAAATAATTTTCTAATAGAATATGATATTTTAAATTGTAAACAATTCGGATTTCGAAAAGGAAAGTCTACCAGTGATGCTATTGCTGAAATGATAAAAAATACTATTAGTGCTTTGAATGGATCTAAAAATACCTATGGTATATTTTGTGATCTATCCAAGGCATTTGACTGTGTGGATCATGAAATTATGATAATTAAATTAGACCATTATGGCATTCGTGGTAAATAACTTGCAATTTTTCGATATTAGGTACCTTATTTATAGATATCAAGTATGTGATGTAAATGGAGGAAAAAAGAATTACGAACTCATTAAAACGGGGGTGCCACAGGGTTCCATATTGGGCCCATTACTGTTTCTTGTGTATGTAAATGATACATCCAGTTGTATAGCAAATGACTTTGAACTAATTATGTTTGCCGATGACGATCTCTAGTATTGAGCAATATTGATGTAGAGAGATTACGTGAATCTTTTACAGGGACCGTAGAGTCATTAAAATATTGGTTTGGATGTAATAATTTAATGCTTAATATTATCAAAACAAATATAATGCACTTTTTACTACTATCCCAGGCACGTTCTTCAAAGGATAGAGTCTCTAATACTGCAAAAGAATTATCCCTCTCTGTCACAGATGAAATCAATTTCCTCGGTTTAATATTTGATAGGCAACTTAGATGGAAAGCCCACATAGATAAGTTAGCAAATAAATTGAGTTCAGCTTGTTATTCAATTAAAAAGATCAGAGAACTATGCGTCTGCAAGCTGCCAAACCAGTTTACTATGCCTATTTTGACAGCATTATGTCGTACGGTCTTATGTTTTGGGGTAGTGCAACAGAGGCGAATCGTATATTCATATTACAAAAAAGGGCCTTAGAAAGCTAGAGATTCATGCAGAGACGCTTTGATTTAAGCATTATGACGTTAGCTAGGAAATATGTGTATCAGAAAATACTTTACGTAAGAAAACCGGTCGGCAGTCACACAATTAATTCTGATGTACACAATTACAACATCAGAAACAAGAATAAACTCAAATGTATTAGGCACAGACTGACCAAAACTTCGAAGAGTTTCATTTGTAATAGCGTCAGATTTTATAATAAACTACCTACGGAAATTATAAGCTTGTCTGGAAATGCTTTTAAATTTAAGGTCAAAAATATTTTAACAAAAAAACCTATTATACCATAACTGAAGCTATAACGGACAAAACTCTTTTCCATGATGTTGCTGTTTAGACTTGTATTTAAGATATGCATATTTAAAATTATCATTTTTTTTAAATCTTATTTTATATTGTTTTAAAAATATGTCTAATTAATGTAGATTATAATATTCTGACGAGGGCTCTGTACACATGGAGGTGAAGATCTGTACCCCTGAATATTATTAATGTATTTTATCTATTTTTGTGTTAATAATCTAACATTAGTTATTTTTTCAACTGAGACTGTATGTAATTGAAATGTGTTAAAAAAAATAAAAAAAATAATCGGCCCCGTGGTCCAAATTGGGTTGACAGTGCTCACAGAAATATTCGCCCGATGGCTCGATGAAATGATGTCCAGCCCGCCGCTAGCTTATAGCGGCTGACCAAGGACCGGCACTGCAGAGCATGCCGAGAAGCAGCCCGGGTAATAGGGGATACCCTCAGGCTCGTACCTGTACACAAATCGTGCAGAATACCCAGACGACGACGGTCATGCGACATCTAAAATAAGCTTTGAGTTTTCTTCCTCATTCAGCGTCGCCAAGGAGGTGCCCATATATACTTCTCTAATATTCTATCTGCATCGCCCATATAAAAGAGTATATAAACGATTCGCTTTGCCAATATCTCCATCACCGGCGACGCAAGTTACGCAAGTCTAGTTGTCTGTAATTCTAGCGATAGATGTCGCTACCGTATATTTAAAGGAGTAGTTAGTGGAATTTAAAACAGCCAGGAAGCCACTGCTATGTTATTTCTAACAAAACATTGTTAGCAAACAAGGCTAGCCAACATGCATCTCCTGAAATTCCAACACGTTTGAATGAAGCTGAGATCCTGCCATGTTTATCTATACTAATAATAAATCTGTAAGGGGTGTTCATGGAGTAAGTTGCTTTGTTTTCTAAGGTACTTCGTTTGTAGACTTTATGTATGACTTTAGGTATGTATGTATGTTCCTCCATAACTCTTAAACCTCTCATCCCAATTAGATGAAACTCAGTACACGTACATTTAACTACCAGGGAATTAGGATAGACTAAATAGAATTTAGATCCGCTTACGTTAAGATGTGGCTGTCATACAAACCTTAATGCTCCGCGCGGCTTGGCTGGAGTACGGCTTAGTATTTCCCGCAACTTTAGGACTACTTGGCATCACGCTAAATCGCCAGAGGTGCGACCAGTGGAATAAAATACCAATTACTTGAGAACCAATTACTCAATTTAGATGCGGATTGTATCTACGTCTAGCCTGATTCTACTCAAAACTTATAGGCTACATAATATCCAGTATGACCAGCCACGTGGCCAACTTTTCATCCATGAAAAAATTTAGCCCACACTAACCCGAGCGGAGCCGGGTACCGCAGCTAGCATTAAATAAATCATTACACCACGGCCGGAAAACCGAAAATAAAACATTTCTTAAGAATTATGTAAAACGACTTTATTAAATTTCTTGTGAACAATATGACTATCACCATTATATTCATATATACATATATATTCACATTTATTATTACCATAATATTACCCATACCAATAATACCACACTTTGTGCCAAATTTAAAGTGATGGAGTACATATTATGAACTAAATTATTTTTGAGAAAGCTCATCGTCCATAAGCCAGTCGCAGATAATATTCATCTAAAGCACCAGTTTGAGACCGATGTCGGTCCATCCCAGTTCAATTAAATTATTATTTGAAATGGCTGATTTGGCATTCAATGATAATTTAGCTAAGTATGTACGTACATGGAATATGATCAGCCGAGACCAAGTAGACATCACGAACTCAAAATTGCTGAACTACGTGGTTGGAAAGATTTAAAATTTAGTGAAGAAATTGGTAAAATGTGTAATGGAAAAACGTAATTTATTGTCAACAAATGTACAATGACATGTCTAAAGGACTGGTATATTGAACCTAATTTAAATTCAGACTCGTTACTTTTATCAATGCAGTCATCTGCTAATGGCTTGCGCACTAGGTATAAGTAATTAATAGGAATAAAATTAAAAACAAATGCAGAAATGGAATTGTAAACCCAAAATACATTATTACTATGAACATTCACCTACCTAAAACCTATGCTAAAACTAAAAGTAAATAAAACAATGATATTAATCAAACTAATGGGCAAACAACATTCATGCTTGATATTAAAAAAAAAAATTAAGGAAAGGGCCAGATTCTCAATTTTAATTCAGTTGATCTTGATTGGTCTTGCTATATAAAATTGAATTATTAGAAAATCATGGTAAAAAATTAAGAAAACAATAAGGTCAATATTCTAGGATAATTAATATTTTATATTCATACATATTAACATAAGATAAGTGTCGGTGAAAATAGAATGAATTGCTATTTCGTTGTTTCTCATTTTCCTTCCATGCCTGATTTTTACAAGCAAAAAGCTGACAAAGCACAACTTCACTTTCTTCTCTCTTAAATATTGCATTCTCGCACATATGTATGACGTGCAATCCATCCAAGACATTTTGTTTTGGACATGGGTCCACATGTTCTGTCCAGGAAAATGCCATATAAATATTATAATATCACGCCGCTCAAGTCTCACATCTTGGTTCACTCTGTACTTTCGATTTAATAAATGCAATACATATCTCTTCCATTAAAGATTATCGAATGCTAAGAGAAAGATATATAATCACTGCTATTCAATTAGATTTAGTCTCATATTACAAGGCATGTATGCATGTATAATTTTCTTTTGAAGTAAAATTATTAAAAGTTGCAAGGTTGTAGTTAAAATTTTGCATAAGTGGAACTGTAAACTATAATCACAGATTACATACATTACATAAAGATTACCCAAACCAGTGCTACAGATGGGTGGCGCTAAAATTTACTGATTTTAATTATTAAGAAAAACGATCGCAGCGCTAACTGGATTTGACGAAAAACGGATATGGGTGGGGTGTCTATATGTAATGTACATAATCTGAGCTATAATGTTTGCAAACGGTAAAGAAATCCAAGAGCCCAGATTAAACATTGGCGGTGTAGCAATAATAAAAGGTGGACAACTGTGAGGCGCGAATGTTTTGGTAACTGTTCAAAAGTACATTCTGGAGTCTCTAAGGAGCGGGAAAATTGTTACGTCGAGCCGGTATGGCTTATTTTCCTTTCATTACGGGATGCTAAATGTTCGCTGGGCACAGTGACAACCATTCTTGCGCTTAACTACCTGACCGAAGAATAAGCAAGATACTGAAGTCAGAGCGTACACCATTAGCTATGTGATGAACCCAACATGTCTACAAGCCATTCTACCCGTATCCGCGAAACTCCCGGAACCTATCCACCAATACAATCTGCGCAGTCAGTGCCTGCCTCTGAATGCCTGACGTACTGTTGTCGAACGTCACTTCAGGACACCAGAGCGGTCTTGACGATGTGACGATGCCTCTGTGGCAAACATTTCAACTCAGAATGACATCGCAGACCAAGAAACTGTAAGTTTGCAAATAAACATTATCAGTACTGTCCATCACAAGATATATAAAAATCTACAGTGGAGGTAGTTATAGTGACGGATTATATATCTATCTGCAATGACGATCTATAAAATTTCCCTGATTATTAACTGGTTCCTACACATAAATTGTTGAAATTCACAAAAATTATAATCTTGGTAAGTGTTGTCTGATGTAAGTATAATATTAAAATTGCCAAAACAATAATTCTTTGGGTAATAAATCTGCAACATATGAATCTAAGGAATCCTAAATTCTCACAATTTTCTTAGAAATAAATGCATATAACCGAAAATCCTTCCAAAAATGTGACAATATAACGTTGCTTATGCTAAAAAAAATATGCCAACTTATAAGTAGGTACACATGGATAGGCTATATGAAAAACAAAAATTATTAGATATATCCTAAAAGTACTAAAGCAAAAATAACAAAACAAATAATTTCTGCAACTACACACATTCAAAAACACCAATGCTGAGAAGTCACAACCAACCAACTGACCCTACATTCCGAATTGCGTACATAGTCTACATACTGAATACAGTAAATTGGTATGTCCCGAATTGATATCGCTGTTCACAGCCACATACGTACCATCAATACCCATAATGGGATAAATTTGGGCAGGTAATTTTTTTTATGAAAAATCTGTATGGTATAGAAAACGTACTCACGTGTCTACATTATACGCAATTTGGAACGCAGTGTGGACTTAATTGCCGTCATTTGACAGTGATAATTTGATTTGTCATTCTGTTTGTCTGTTTTGTTCATTCTGACTGTTCTTAGTGATGTGGTATAAGCTCTGTTCGGGCTATTGCTCCGCGGAACAGTTCCATTCTGTTTGGTGCCGAACAGAACCAGGCGGAACAGCGCGGTGCAAGATTTCATGCTCCGACAACCCGAACGCCTCAACCATTTGACATCCATGCCATTTGTTTGACGCACAGTTTGACGTACGTGTGATGGAACATCAAACGCACAATCAAACGATTTGTCGAAAGACAAATAACGAGCGATCAAACTCGCTGACAGCTGACAGTTTTGATTTCGTTCCGTGATTCCATTTCACATGATAAAACAGAAAAGAGTGATTCCAAGCGATTCCGAACAGTTCTATTGTTCAGCGAAAACGGCCGAGATAGGTACACAGAACTGTCATTCCGTTAGCCAAAACGCTTTTTCTTGCACTTTCCTGCTTAGAGTGGCTCAGAGCAAGCAGCCCTAACAGAGCCATTGTGATCACCGAGAGATCAGTCATGAATGATGGTTACAGCCAAATATTAGCATGCTCTACACCTTGTGATAGACTACCAAGTGTTAAGAACTGTCAAACACACAGTAGGTATTAAGATTTCGACAGCAGATTAACAAATAATGATTCCCTACGCACATACACATATGGGTATTTCATGATTACAGAACATTCAGAAACAGGAAGTTCTCATTGTAAGAACTAAAATATCCTCATCACACCATGGCGGTGAAGAAGTTATGAAGAAATAACTTCCATACAATAAGCGTGCAAAAAATTACGCCATAAAGATATAGAGCCATTTATAAATTAAAAGTTTTATAAATGGCTCTATATTTTTCGAAACCACCATCTACACAGATGGTACTTATGTACCTTCCAAGTTCATTACTTCTTGTGTATTATAAGATTGAAAACACTTATGGGACAGACTGGTTCGGAATTCACTTAATATAAAATGATGTACAGTGTGACCAAACCTTTTGGCGAGTCTGTACCCCTAGTCCCACTTTTTACCTAAATTGGCTTTTACGCCAAACCGATCGACTAGTGTTTTCAAATGTATGGAGAAATTTAAGAGCACGCCAATCAGCGTTAAGTGCACTTGCATTTGCGAGTCTCAGTTTGATCTGACAGCTTACGTATCATCGCCGTTAATACGTTGACGTTGCCGGTTACGCCGATTCCGCGTTTTCATACAAATCGGAAGGCCCAGTTTGACTTTGACAGCTTGAATAAGTAAAACCACAGAATATCTAGTAAAAACTTGCATGGATTTTAACGTTTTTGCGTAACTTCGAAGTTCTGTAAACGCCAATTTAGGTGAGAACTCAGACTGACCACTCTGAGTGCGAGTGTGCGAGTATACCTCAACTTTGCATTCTACACAGTGAAACGCGCCAACTTCACATTGGTGAAATTGTAGTAGATCGGGCCTCCTGAAATTTTCTACACATTTTTTTGTAAAAACCGTTTTCAAGTAGTTCTCGAACCCATTAATGTTTTCTATACGCAAGTGTTACCTGTGTCCTTTTGTAATATTTTAACAATACCGTAAAATATTATATGTATAAATGCTAACTTCATAATGCTCTTAGGGGCCAATAACGAAATATCCGCCCAAGCAATTAATTATTATTTTGCTTTGCACCAGATATTCTTTCACAATACGTATTTTAGCAGACTCAAAGAGTTAAATATTAAGAAATGAAGGTTATATGACACATTTTAAATGGTGGATAAAGGTGATACTTGCGTAAAATATGCTAAAAAGTAATTGAAAAGTATCTTAATATAAGCTGTAATCTTTTGAAAATGGATATTCATATGTTGTCATGTCTTTGCACTGAAAAGCGAAATAGTCTTTTCAGTGCAAGGTCTATATAGTCAATATGACAGAAAGGAATGTCTTCGTTATTCATATTAACACCTGCTGCACTGAGCAGTTCGAGCCTTTGTAAATACATGAGAAGGAGTAACGGCAAAAACTCACCTGCATAGTAATCTACATGAGTTTTTATATTGATATGGTAGAGAGATCAAGTTATTTTCGAGTTTTTAGTATTTGAAGTATCTTGAAAATAATTTAATAAAACCACTTCGGGTAACCCAACATCTATCACCAACTGTTTGCAGTTTGCACACTTTTCATTGCATCTGGTTACGCAACATTATATCCGACAGCTAGTTCATAAATGATGGACCTGCCAACTGCATGTTCACTTGTCTGGTCACTAAAAGTATAATGCTTGCCTTTCTGTGTAAGAGTTGACATTTCGACATAGCACCGCAGTGGTGTAAATCGTCGTAAATACTGTCCTATAAAAAAATATTACCAGCTGCTGGATAACACTGTACTGAAAGAAAGGGTAATTGCACGTAGGCAAAGATTATAGCAGATTTTTAGGTACTTTTCTGTTACTGACTAAGTACTTAAGTATCACCCATAAACAATTTAATATAGCATCGGTCCTCCCTTCGTATGAGCCATTACTTTTTATAAACATTGAGAAAACAGTAATGGTATTAACATCAACAGACATTTCAATTTTGTTCCATTAGATTAGATAGTTCCATTAAATCATTTCTTATTACAAACAAACCTATTCTTCCTGGCACATTTTAATAGTATCACTTACTTAGAAATTCAAGGATTGATAAAATCATCTTAATTTTCTTAGGTAAAGATAAAAGGTAATGTTGATATCAATACAAGTTGAAAATACTTAACACATCATTGTGAGGATTACACAATTATGATCAAAGAAAGATTATTTCCGTTTTCAGTGCTCAGTGTTCAAAATTTCAATGTTTATCTGGTTAGAATTTATTTGAATTGCATATAAAATTGTGTTTACTAGTGCACTAAGTATACAAATATCGTTATGGAATAAGCGTGTCGACTTTAATTGCACTAGACAACTTTAAATGCCTGCCAATTCAAAATGTTGAAAAATTTTACATAACAAGACGATGTTCCCAAAGCCAAAATTCATAGTATGCATATATGGAACCGCAGCTTCTCTCCGTAAGAGTTAAGAACGAATCCTTGGTGCCTTGTGAGAATAGGTTAATCCGTAAATGCGTTTGCAGTGCTCAAGGGTTTTACAAATCCTTTTTCGCTTTGTCGTCGTTGGTGTTGCTCGAGTTCTCCGTGTCCTCCGTCTCCTCGTCAGAGTAGTTGGTAGGCTCCTCACCAGGTTTCAGCAGGCGGCCCACTAATTCGTATTTTTCTGTAAGTTAAAAATACATTCGGTAAATGCCAAAGTTCAGCGAAAGCTTTCCGCCCTCGCCACCGAGGGTGGGTCATTCTCTGTAGGAGGCAACTATGTCGCTTGTCATATGACACCTCAGCTTTTTCCAGAAGTCCAAGAGGCAACGGGTTTTGCTACAGGCATTTGGGAGGCATTCCTCCTTGATGCTATGCTAATAAGATTAGGCACCGTAATTACATATCTTGAAAGTGAATCAATGACTTTCATATATGTTAACTGTATTAATTAGTAATAAAAGCCGACAAGTGCGTAGAGGACTCTACAGGTGTTATACTGTAACTAATACATCTATTCTGCAAGATCTTCAGTGTGAAAACATAATTTTGGCAAAAAAAAATATTTTGAAATATTATATAGGGATTGTAAACAACCTTTACTCCAACATTTAAGCATCAAAATGTAATTATGCAAAATAGAACCATTTTTTTTATGTTGGAGTCATTGATGAAAGAAATACATTTTTGGTTAAAAGGTCTTTAAAACCATTGTCTTAATTTTTCAGTTCCCTCTTATTGTAATTGTTTTTTAAAGTCTGAAAATCAATTAATTTTATTGTATACTTAGTCTCGTTTTTTTGTGTCACACGCAGATGAACCGTGAGGTGTAGTATAAAATTAATGAATGAAAAAAAAAACTGAAAGACCCAAATAGGCAAAGCATGAAAGCTATTTTGAGATAAATAGAACCTAGCAAAATTCTTTATAAATAATTCAATTTTGATGTGACGCTTCTTGAAAAGAGGCCAATTTTATGTGAAAAGGTTGGGTTCAAAAAGAACGCCTAGAAAAAGGTTGATGTTAAGCTAACGCTCAGTGCGCCTCGGTATCTTTACTCGACATATTGCAATGTAGAAGGAAGATATGACAAAAAACATTTAATTTTAGTTGATGCAGCCAGTCTTATCAACAGGTTTTATTGATAAGTCCAATTGGTCATATTTATCTTGCATGCGTATTTGCCAAGTGTGGTTAAGAATTTAGCAAATTGTTTCAACATATAAATGGAGCAGAACACCAACTTAAATTATTAGAAATCAGTCAAGACTACCTTCCAAGCAGGTTTCAATAGTATGGCTGTGATTATAAAATGTATGAGCATTCAAATAAAAGATTTCCTTGTAAGTTGAGAGTTAGTAACAGTCTCGTAAATTTTGAGATGGATTGCCGCGATATTTAAGATGTATGTAGATATTTTTAGAGGAGCAACATAAATCTAGCTGATAAAATGAAGCTGTTTCATTACCCATGCAAGTCCTTAGCTGAGCTGTCTTACAAATGTACTTATGGAAGACCATATCTATGCTATGCAGAGGAGCAGTTTTAGTCTAAGAAGTACAGGAGTGTGGAAACAAAGCTATGGAAATGCACACACACGGATCATGGAAGAGGCCTTGGAGGACCAACCTATGCTCGCAGAAATCTGCATCGAAATTCCCATAAACCGCATCTTTGGGAAACTCTACAACATCCAACTAATGGAAGAAGAAATTAGAATCTTCACAGATGGATAAAAGACAGAGAAAGGTGCTGGAGCAGGTGCCTTCTTCCATGATGTGAACATCGAAATGTCAACAACCCTAGGGAACCTAGGCTACCTCATCAACAGGGAATTTCATCAAGTGAGAGTTCGCTCGAGAGCGCTCCTTCACTTTGCAGATAAGAGAGCTATGGGTTGGTAGTTGGCAGAGTCTGATCGATCGTCTTTTTTAGGCACGGAATGAACGTTAACTGATTTCCAATATGCAGGCACACACTCAATAGAAAACGTTAAGCAGTAAAGGAGTGTTAGGACAGGAGCTAGTTCTGGAGCGCATTTATTTAAAACCAGTGCCACTCTTTTTTCTAAAATCTAGGGCGAAGAGCGCATGCAGCACAGTTCCCTGGAGAATTCGCACCCAGGAATAGATGACGGAATGGAGCCGCCATCTTACAGGCGTGAGTTTGCCGCAAAGAGGACCACGAGAAGGTTGGTCTTCTTTCTGGCGAAAAAACTGAGTTACGAGGGCAACACTAAAAATTTTTGAAAACTAGCCAATTGTAAACGATATATTAAAAACATTTTTTTTTAAATGGATCTCTTTGCCAATATTGTTGTGTACAATGCGATTCAAATAAGAATAGGATAGGATCACCGCCATGTTGAATGTCAAACTGCTAAAACCCTCACTTCACTTCACAAACTTCAGTACTTTGCCGCGGTGTTGCCGCGTACTTTCCCTCGCGAATCGAGTGAAGTTAGTCACGAACCCCATCATATTCTTATTTGAATCGCATTGTATGTATTTCATTAATTTTTCATTTGTTTTTTTGACTGCAGGAGGTACAGAAAGCAATACCCGCGATTGGTATGTTTTGCTGATACGGGTCCAGCCTTGCAGTATATTCGTAAAGTAGTTATTTTTACTGGGCTCTTTCTTTAATTAATGTGTCCTCGCTTCACGGTCGAGTATATACATACATGTCACATTCGATCGAAAAACAGTAACTGCAGAGTGGTACACTAAGAATTGTTTGCTACTTGTCTTGGAAAAAGTTTGGAAGAAACAACATCGTAGTAGGATCCTCCTTCACCACGACAACGCCTCGTCGCACACCGCCAAGCAAACGATCGACTACTTGGCGACGTCCGACGTGGAATTACTGGGTCACCCGCCATATAGCCTCGCGATTTTTATTTATTACCGAAAATAAAAGAAAAAAAATCGTTTTATGGACACCAAGGTAGCAGTGGCTGCATTTCAAAAGGCCTTCGAAGAGACCCCTAAGGACGAGTAGGCAAAGCGCTTTTCTCAGTGTGTAAACTTTGCACAATCGAAAAAAAATCTTTCTCCCTATTTCTTCCAAGTGGTGAGTCCAAATATTAAACAGCACTATAAGGCTCTAAAGCTATAAGCCTTAGGATAAGGCGCGTGCATTGTATTTTTTATTTATGCTTACCTAATCTAATATAGATTCATGCGGATACACCTGAAGTTAACATGTTAAAGAGCTTGATAATTTAATCCTCTCTGAGAAATTAACGAATAACTGAGTGTCACCTGGCGGCATACGCAGCGTTAAAAAACAAACATTTAAAATATGTACAAACATAGATCTCAGAAGGTTTCATTGTCATGCAACATTTTAGCAAAACTATCGATATTTTGACTAGGTGAAACAGATACCCACCATTGTTTATTGATAATGTGACCAAGTCCCATAGTCAAATAAATAATTATGGTCTTGGATTAACATTAAACTAAGCAATTATGTGATATTGCCAAAATTTTTTTTAGTTTTAAATCATAACAAGAAATGCAATAAAGCTATTGCTTAGTGATTATTTCTAATAAAATGTTTGACTTACAAGACTTACTCATCCCACATATTAGTTCAAAATATACACATACTGTATAATATAAGGAATACATGATGACGCGGATGAAGTGGTAGGTAGTCAAAGATACAGATTGAAGCTGTCATTAGCATATGGTCAAGGTGATTTCGAACAGCATTTCAAACAGCTGCATCATACATAATTTAGTATTTTGTCTGTATATTGTAATGGAATATGTTCAGTTTGTATCAAGCACACATGTCGCTGGGCTATTATATAAGTAAGCAGTCAATGGAAGGAACTCAAAAGCTATAGATGGAAATTTTACGATTCGTATGGGCATTCGAAAGCAGCACTCCTTAACAAAGAAGTAGAATTCTAAGGAGGACATGTCTAATTACATCACACTGATTGCTGCAAAGGTATCCCAAAATTCACACTTGATTTAAATTTCACATCATTTAACTAGCGGTGGGTTTCCAACAAAAAAAAAAGATAGCGGGACAGCTCACTAACGGGGCGTTTTTATTGGTATTCAATATTTTAAAATTAATTAAATGTTTGCCTATTCGTTATTTTCATATGAAATTATATTTACATATAAGGCTCGTTTTCACATTGATGGATCTGTTAATAATCAAAATTTTCACATTTGAAGTTTACAAAATCCAAGAGTGAATGTTAAAAAATAAAAGCTTGTAACAGTGACTGTCATCTTTTGATAGTGACAACGTCTCAGTGCTTGGTGCGGATTTCGGGCTGGAGGGATCATTGGACGGACCATACTTCTTTAAAAATGAGGCTAGTCAAGCAGCGACAGTTACTGGTGCTCGATATTATGACATGATAACTGAGTTATTTCTGCATAAACTTGATGATATTAATGTAGACGATATGTGGTTTCAACAAAACGGTGCCACATGCCATATAGCCCGTGAAACAATTCAATTACTGCATGAGAGATTTCCTCGTAGTGTACTCTCCCGTTTTGGTAATCAGAATTGGCCCCCTAGATTGTGTGTTTAACAAATTTGATTATTTTTTAATGGGTTTTTGTTAAAACAAAGGTTTATGCCAACAAGCCCACAACTACTTGTGCGTTGAAGAAGGAATTTCAACACTGCATCGACGACATTCAGCCACACCTATGCAGAATGGTCATGGAAAATTTCGAGAAGACTGTGTATGTGGCAACAAAGACGTGTTGCATCTGACATCTTTTAATAATTGACATGAAAATATTTATATTTATTTATTTTTTTAATTCGATAGCAGACATCATATACATAGGCTGTGGGATTTTGTTCTAATAAATGTTACGAAAACTATGACTTCCTTTGGGAATACAGGCTGGTGCAAATAGTTTTGTTGGAGGTATGTTGCATGCCATTGGATAGGCTAGCAATTAGCAAGTGTCCGACTAGAGTACGGCTAGTTAGCCCAAATAAGAATGGCAAGATTGCAACCTCTATTATCTCGTACTTGACGAAATAATGAATTTATGTTAAGAATAAGAAAAGGGGACATTTTTTTAGCAGGACTCTTTCAATATATGATGCCAAAGCTACAGCAGTGACTACTGTTGCACCCTGCATAGGTACTTCATTACTATAACATTTCAAGATTTTAATTAAGGATTATAGCAGAATAATGTGCTCTACCCCAATACTAGCACATGCATATTATTAGTTATTGAGGAATAATCAAACGATAGCCAGCCAATATTGGAAACTCATCGTGACAAGCAGACAATACCATTAATCAAGTAAAACAAATGTTTCCTTAATTTTTATAAGATTGTATCATACATACTTTAAACCTATTTACATGCACATTTTTATTTGTTGAGTAGCCATAATCAAATAGCCTGCCAATGTGGTAACCTCATTATGACAAGCAAAAAATACTGTTGAATCATTACACAAACTTTAACCATAATCTGTAGGCTGGCTCAAAGAATGTCACTATGTATTCTATAATACATTATGGGCAATTGATAATTTCACTATGTGCCATACAATATGTACTCAAGTCTTGAAATGAAAAAACGTAACAATACATTATCTACAAACATAATGAGTGAGTATGTGATGCAATGAGATAATTAAGAGGTGGCAGCCTTGAAAACGTTGAACAACGAGTATCAGTATCTGCTACCATCATATACATTACAATTATGTGTTTGAGTATTGATGGACAAAGCAAAAAGGAACGCAATTCACATTTAAACAGTTTTCGAACACAAAACAAATCAAAATTAATTCTTTAATAGCTTACCATGCACAGGTGTTAAAAAGAGACACCTTGGTAAACTGAATTCAGAACCGACATTCGGAACAGTGGCTCGTAGCCTAGTGGCGCGGGGACTGGCCTAGCGTACCAGAGGCCTGGGTACAATTCCGACATGCACCACTTTCTTTCTCTTTCTGAGTTCGATAAGTGCATTTCGTCACGAATGCGAGCTGCTCCATTGTTCGGAATCCATGTAAAACTATAGGTCCCCTTCCCCTACTGGGTGGTAGGGTTTAAGCCCGTCCGGGATGGTAACATCGCATTGGATGACAAGATGGTCGAAGCGGCAATTTAAAATTGTCCATGTTTTCCATCCAGTTCAATGTAGCCGTGCTCATTAAGGTGGCCCAACCCGCTCATCTCCCCATACAAAAGGGGAAAGAAGATCACACCCATATTTCTTGTCAGAGATCCAAAATGTTGCTCCAAATAGCTTTATTTGATCGAACTAGATGTTTGATGACCGTTGGCATTGAAAAATTGTGTTTGGTTTCTAAGTTATAAGGTCCGAAAGTTCGAATTTTTCGCGCGTTTTATACAATAACTTTGGAGGTGGATTACGCAATGATAAAGTAAGAACATCGTAAAAAGATTAGTCATCAGCTTATTTAATCAAGATTTATGATCTATTTGGTTTTTGTTAGATTTTTGACTACAGCGGTCGTGGTTTACTTTTAGCTATAAGTCGTTTTGAAATTAAAATTTTCGTAAATCTTGCCAAATCATACACTATGCACATTGTCTTTTTTGTGGACATGTTGCATCTTCCTCATCACTGAGCCTGTCTTATTCTTTGAAACAGAGAAGGTCCCAGACAGCAACAGCACGGTTTTGTACCGTGCCCGCGAATGAGTTAGGCCCGCCGGGTTGGGCCACCTTAAGGGGAGGTCCTGGCATGGGCCTAATTTCTTCGGGAAAGTGGTGTAATGGGCTAATATCATAACAGTAGTTGTGTGGTATTAGCCATCCATGTCAGGTTGCATACAAAAAGTTCAGTTTTAGATGTCCATAAGAAATCTATACGGCCGCTGATAGGCCCTGATATGTCGATTAAAAACCATGTGAGCTGATAAAGTCTTTTGAAGGCGCAGTAATGCGGACGACTCGACGACCCGCGGTAAAAGGTGTAGGTGCCCGTTTCTGACGTGTTTTGTGTGGAAAAAACAATATGATAAGAAAAAAATCTCATAGCATTACAAATGCAAACACAATATTTTACACACAATACTCAAAATAAGCCCAGGAACCTAAGTTTTAATGCATTTTCCACTCTGCATAAGGTATTAATAAACAAAAAAAAATATGTAGTAGATGTATACCTCTAAACTGCGTCTCCCACTCCTTGACTGACTCCATCTCCATGGAGTTGAGATCGCTGAGGTCGTCGTATTCGGTTTCAGTTGCGGTGACTGAGAATGTGGCGAGTCCTCGTGACGCGTCACGACCCCCGAAAGCAGAATATGGCCCACCTGCATCACACATATTGACTTGTTAAATATGTCATAATAGAAGCGTCGACTGTCTTAGACCCAAATAACTTATCTATAACTATTCCTATGGCACACTTTTGCAGCAGCCAACATCTTTTAAGGTTTCATACCAGGTTGTTTGGTTGGCCGTTTTGCGTATTTCTGCCAGTGTCTAGTGAGAGCAAATTGCATTATAATCGTAACTTGTAATTTATGTATAAATATTTGTCTTTATTTAGCCTTTACCTAATAAGTGAAATATAATTTATTTGATAACATTAATAAATAAAAATTTAATAAATAAAAAAAATTAAATAAATAAATAAAAAAGACTTCGTCCAGCGGCGACACATACGGCAGTGTTCCCATCACGCTTGCTGCATTGCCCCTCTGGATAGCAATGCTCAGTCTTTGTGTTAAATAACTTGCTGATATTTTGTCTCCCGTTAAGTCAATAATTTTCTTTCTGATTTCATACATAAAGGATTTGGCGCTCTCACACCACGGGCCGAAGGTTTCAACCGTGAAAGGAACAAATAAATGGTTTTGATCGGTTATTGCCTGGTATTTTTTTATTATTATTATTATAATAAGTTACATTTGTGAGCTCCATGTTATAAAAAATGTATCAATTTTTGGTAGAGCAGTTTTTGGTCCGGGGTGAAATATGACGCACCCCGTTGAGGACTCCTAGCTTTTTTTGAGGCTATGCTTTTAAAATCCATACGAACATAGTTATGGGCAACCGCTAGTAATCAATATTTACCATCCATATCATTATCAATATTTCAAGGATAGTCTGGCTTCTCAGGGCTATTAACAGCCTGAATAAATGGATAACCTTTTTGTGCTTTGATATCAATCAAATATGGGTTAAAATTTTACTTTGGAACCATTTTGTTGTAATATGTTACTGTTCATAACACAACAAATGTAGTTGCTAATTGGCCGAAAGTAGCACGAGCGAGCGTCTCTATTTCAGCTTGCCGCCGCCCGGACTTAGGGGATTTGGGGGTCACCATGGTAAATTAATTCGGCGGGAGAACAGGCAAGTGAGTGATTAAATCATTGTTACATTATGTACCATTCTAACTGTTAAACAACATGTTATTGGGCCAAGTGAACTAAAATTTAACAGTTAGCATGGTATGAAATGCAGCTGAACATCAGATTAAATCACTAACTTGCTTGTTTGCCCGGCAATTTTATTTACCAGATAAGTCCGGTGATAGAATACTGCAGCCTGTGTGTACTGTGAATATGGGATGGCAGTCCCCAGTACGTGCTGGCGTCCTTGGACTCAATTCAGCGCCGAGCGGTCCGTCTTGTTGGGGACCCACAAATCACCGCTGGCTTGGAGGCACTGAGCCACAGACGGTTTGTGGGGTCGCTCAGTCTGTTCTACAGGTACTACCATAGACGTTGCTCTGTGGAACTTGCATCCCTCATTCCTCCCCATCCTACCTATATCCGGAGCACCCGCCGCAGAGAATCAGAGCACCCCCTTGTGGTTGACATTAGGCTTTTGAGAACGAACCGTTTCTCAAACTCATTACTCTGCTGCACCGCCAGGATATGGAACTGTCTACCGGCGGATGCCTTTCCTCATACCTATAACCTGGGAGTCTTCAAGCGTAATTTGAATAAGCTCGATAACTCAGCCATAGTCTGCAAATCTGCTGGCATGGCGCCTCGCTGAGCGTGGTCTCGCGAGGCGAGGTGTTTTTGGCTTTTCTGAGCACGTTTGGTCCTCAGCACAGACACCCATACCAGGTATGCTGGACTTCTGGGACGAGCTGGGATGGCTTACATAGTCACCTTTGTTACGCACAATGGCCTCTCTGTGAAGTAGGCTTAGCACGGAAAACATTTTGCCCAACTAACTAACTAACTAACCAGTTTTTCATAAAAAAAAATAACTCCGCTGCAGTCTCTGCATTTGGAATGTAGAACAAAATGCATTAGAGTGGGCGTATGACAATAATAACTGAAATGCAGAAGTCAAATATCAATACTATATTGGTGTAAACGACTGTTGATCCTTTTTTAAGCTGCGTAATTTATATTGGAAATTGAACAAATTTTTTTATCGGTAATATTCCTTTGAAAAAATATTGAAATTTTAAATGTATGGAAAATTTACTATTTCGACAGTATTCAAATAATAAATTCTTAATTTCAGACTCAGGATCCATATAAATTACAGTAAAGTAAAGTTATACGCTGCAAACATTCAGGAGTGCGTCAAGTGTTTCCAGAAGACATTTTACGGCTCCAGAAAATATAAAAAGTACAAGTCCTATCTGTGGCTACACCGGCGACTAGTGAATTTTGTGATTTCAGTATCCTTGCACTGAAACTCCCAATCGTCTTACGGTGTAGCGCATAGAAGTCGTCCACTCTGTGCTCTGCAAACATACCTGAATACAAAATGCAAATATCTCGCATATTACTGGTCAGATTTCAATGAGGTAACATGGAAGATAACACCCCAAAAAAATCTATTGTCTTAAAAAGAAGGTCGACAATCGAATACATACCTATGATGTTTCTTTTTTAATTATTTATTAGCTGCCGTACAGTGATTTTGCACCAAAGTCGACTAAAAAAGCTGTTGGTCAGGCGCCATCTTTTCCTTTCGTTTTATACGAGCGTGTGTGATATCAACCAAAGACCGCCTTTTTGACGAATCTTTAAAAACGATTAAAACGAAAGGAAGAGGTCAGATCGCTTCAAGACACCTTGATAGATTGCATTTGCACCGCACACAGAGTTGCATGAATAGAAAATGTTCAGACAACAAAGGGTATAAATCCCTGTAACGAACTGCGACTGCACAGATAACTGATGTAAGTAATGTTGTCACAATCGGACTTGCTTGCCACATACTGAAGCTGTGACAAAGTAGTTAAATTTAAGTCTTCTTCTTAAGTAAATAAAGTCTTCAAATCTCTTGGTTTCGGTCCGGTCTATATGGACCGAGTTTTAGTGCCAAAATACGCATTATTGAAAAAAAATAAGTACAAGTCAATAGTGACAGATTTTTTTGTGAAAAAATCACCTTATTGCAAAGGGGACATATGCCTACGGAATTCAAAGGGTTTCAAGAAACATCAACCCTCGACTATAAATTCGGACGACATACTTAGTCATAGTACTACATAGTCTATTATTAATAATAACATACCCTACACTCTGTATAAGGACTTTACGTGCGACCCGCAGAAAGACATGTGTCGACTTTAAAATATTATCGTATATGTCCCGGGTGTGATACACACAGATGCTATATATTTTTATGCGCAGATGCTTGCAGCTGAAATGTTATAGTATCCGTCCCATGTGACAACCTTTATTGTAGTAAAAATCACTTTATAAGAGATGCGGAATGTTGCAACTGCATTTTAAATAAAACCGTCAGTACATGTCGGGGCCCAAATTTAATTTTCAAAGCCATTTAGAAACATTTACATATATGTTTGCCACCTGGCAACAATCAAACGGCAGGGGCTTATTTGTACTCAACGAGTTTTTAAACTTTTTAAATGGATAGGATGAAAAATTTACATTCTTGGAGCTGAGCATAGTATTTTTTTTTTAAATCTTCGAATTTTAAAATATGTACCTAAATAAACTTTTCATATTATTTCATCATTTTTAGTTATTTTTGCTACGCCCACATCTTTTTTACATTACATCTTTTTAAATCTACATATTTAAATCTTTCTCAGTGCATGCTGCACGTATGTAGAACGAACTCCCTCTACGTTTACGTCAGTGTGCATCGATCTACACATTCAGAGCTCTAGTGAAAGACCATCTCCTCAAATCATGAACATCATCTTCTTCCACTGCGTCCCTAGTTTCTCAGTTGCCCACATTATCTATTATAAGCACATTCATTTTATCTTAAGTATATAAAATGTGTATATATTAATTAATGATACATTTAATTTTTGTTACATATTATACATAATTATTAATATGTTTTTTTTTTTTATTTGTTTGCCCGACTCTGTTTTGTTGTACCTACCCTTGTATCATTATGTTAAAAAGGTAGAATGGTGGAAAATGCCTTAGGCATTAAGTGCTAACATTATGTACGATTTAAGTACAATAAACGTTTCTTGATCTGATTTGATCTTAACTTAATGTTACATCAATAACTATTCATCAATATTATAGGTGGTCTACACTATTTCAGTAAGGCAATCTTTCATCCTTTCAATCCAGCACCTTAAAAAGTACCATTAAGCATTAACCAAAGTACTTTGTCACAGAATAAGCTGCGGATAACATGTGGACTGTAGTATAAGGGAGTTTTAGTAGAAGATTGCTGGTAGCTGGGACTGGTAAATATTTTTTTGGTGACTTATACTTTCAGAGATGTATTTCTGAAACTTTTTTCTTAGAAGGCCGATCGTAGAATTAGACTTATCACGATGCGTGATGGTGATTTTGACTAACCTACCGTATTCTGTGACAATGTTTTCGATTGTTTTTGGTTATTTTTTATTAAACCATACGAAATATTTCTTTTCCCACCTTAAATCACTATCACAATTTGGCTGGGCGCATCGTGATTTGCCTTAATATGGTTAGGTTAGGCTAGGTTAGTTCCGGTCAGGTCAGGTAAGGTTAAAATAGGCTAAATTAGATTCTTTTAGTTTAGTTTTAGGGGTGTACCCCCTAAACACCCCACCCCACAAACTAATTAGAATGTAGAATGAAGAATTAAATCTTAAAAATATATATCCTAAATTATTTAAGTCCCCTGCAAAAAAAATATTCTGATAATATTTCCTTAGACCCTCACCTACCTACTAGTTCCAGCTGCCAGTAATCTTCTACTAAATCTACCTTATACTACAGCACATCCGTATAATCTTTTATTGAACAGAACTCATAAAACATATAAAATACTTTTACGATCTCTCAAATGAAATTAGCAAATTTTAGACTTATTAAATCTCTGAGGAATGACGCATCACAGTAAATAGCTCAAGGTCATGTCAGTAGGTACAAATAAATTGGAAATGATAACCTACCTGGACCATAGAAGCGGCGGCCGCGAGTCACATCAAACACGAAGCCGTTGACTGCGACCAATACCCGGCCGTCTGGCTGCGTACCATCGTATGGACGCATCTCTGCTGGAGTCATATCCTTACGCAGACGCGGCAGCGGCGGTGGCGCCGGCGCCTCTACACGCACGCCGGCATAGTTGCTACGATATATCTTGTACAGCAATACTGCTATGACCGTCGTAAGCAGCAGGTTCACCGGACTGTAAAGCACCTCCTCTGCTAGGCTCGTCAGCCAGCCTTGTTCTGCCGCAGGCAGTTGTTCAGCATTGTCTGCACTTTGATCCATGCTGGCCTATTTAGTTTCGTCAGTCTCTTTACTCAGAAAATACTAAAGAGTCGCAGGATGACACGAAAACTAACGATCACCTCACACAATAGCGCTGCTTTGCTCAGCCGATTCGATATATTTTTTGCAATTCAAATTGTCATCGTCGCTATCAACACCTCAAACCAACGGGCTGAACGAGCAAGCACGGACGGATACGACAGCACTATAAAAAAGAATATGGCATTTTAGCATGCAAGACACAGCAAAGAGTATGAGACACAGACAGACCACAGGATTCTCCGTGCCACAGAAAATGAAGGTTCAAGCAGCAACAGACTAAATATAAAATACTGCAGCAAAGAGTTTGGACATTTTTTTTTTTTTTATGTGACTGGACATGGATGGCTAATACCACACCTTCTGTCATGGTATTAGCCCAACACAACTGGAACTAGGTGCCATGCCAGGACCTTCCTTATATTGCACGGCTACATTGAACTGGATGGAAAACACGGACAATTTTCATTGCCGCTTCGACCATCGTTCATCCAATGCGATGGTACCAACCCGGGCGGGATTAACCCTACAGTTTAACGTGGAATCCGAACCACGGCCAGCCTCTCTCAACGGTCGAATGGTCACCCATCCAAGACCAGACCGGACCCAGCGTTGCTTAACTTCGGAGAGCGATCGCCGAAGTGTCACTCCACTGGGCCACTGAGGCTGACAAGCAGCGGGCTACTCAGGCAAGCGAACATGAAAAGATCTCGAGTGAGAAGTTTCAAACTCTATCAGTAGTGTTCAGATGGGGCGGACTAACTTTAATACGGGCATTATCACCGGACTTAAATATTTTGTATAGTAAGTACGGTGCTAGTCCACGTACTAAATATTGACAATTAACTCTGAATAATACTGTTTGTAGAAAAAAGTAGGCATCTTTTTTCTAAATAGAGTGTGACAAGGGCGAACACGAGAACTTCTCGCTTTCGCTTCCCTTTATATCTACTCAGCATAAGTACTCATGAAAGCGAAAGGGAGATATTCTCGTGTTCGCTTCTGTCAAACTCTATGTAGCAAAAATATGCCTACTTTTTACATAGAATTTGACAGAATGGTCATGAGTAGACCCCCTGGAAAGCCAAAACAAGTTAGTCACAGATGAAAGTGAAACGCTTTCACCTGACGACATCAAACATCAAAGGTTATGTTTGTGTCATCGCCCTATAATTAAAATAATGGGGGAGAAAACTCAAAGCTTATTGTACATTTCGCATGAGCGACCTCACCTTAAAAACGTCAAAACTGTTATTCCTGTCAGGTTTGATTTACGAGTTTTAGATAAAAGATGTACTCTATGATGCTGTTACTCCATGATTCAGTTAAATAAGGTTTAGAGAAAAAGATAAGCTTTTTTTCTCCTCCAAACAAATTTAAATGTCCTTGACCAGCACAAAGTATGAAACGAAATATTATAAGTGATGACTCTAGTGAATGACCCCTAACATTATCGCTGCAGACCTAGCCCCGATAGGGCCGGCCGAGTGCACGAAAGCACATAAAATTAAAATGATGTCAACGTACGATTAAATCAGTCACTTTCTATGGATACTGGAAGGTACTCCACGTGGTTCACCGCCCTCGTAGCAAGTTTGCAACTGCGCAAACCGCGTAGCAAGTTTGAACGACGTATTAGGTGCTCGGGATCCCACGTTAATTAATGATAGGTATCTAACATTTTAAATAAATTTACGGTCGTTTCCTCTCAATTGTATACACTGGAAAGAGAAGGAATTCCTAAGTCCCCTTTACTCTATAGTTGACTTCAGCATGACAGAAAGAGATCTCAAATTCGTCTCTATTTTCGGTGTAGGTATAGATTTCAGACAAAACGACCGTACATGAAAGCTGACCTCAAAGCTGAAATAAAAATATACTGAATATGCTTGCACTTATACCTGGAATGTGATTCCTTTGCTCTTGTTGTCGTTTATGGTGTTATTTCCACATATTTCAATTATTCATTGTGGATACGTTGAAATCTCGCCCAACTGAATTCATGACAAGCGTGGACTGACGTCTGGCACCGACTGAGAGCAACTGCGCGCACTTGGCTAGTGTTCTTTTTCATCTAAGGGCGAGTGTAGTTTTGACGGACCAATAAATTTGATTAGTCCACTACTTAGATGAAAAATAATGTATTATATTAATGAACTTGGAGCAACAAGGATTTAATAAATATTTATCTTTTCTGCGTAATGCCATGCAAATAAGTAAGCGCAGTTGACACAAATCGAATAATGGCTTTCTTGCAAATCAAAAGTTCCGTTTGACACTCACATGGAGCGGTCGGACTCTAGCAGCTGTATTCAGCGGGGTCAGACTAACTTTAATTCGCCGGACTAAACCGGTTTGTGCATGGTTAGTCCGGTGCTAATCTCACACTAAGTTTTGACAGGTTCTCTCTGAATATTATGAGTATTTCAATACAATCACAGAATATTGTTATGTATCACAGACATTTAAAATGTTGCCATATTTAAATGCAGGGGGCATCGACAACTTTTCCAGTATTGACAAACCACTCCCATTTCAGCGGGAATATTTGATTATTAAGTTATAATGATATTGACTTGATCTTTGGAGACGTGATACTCAAGTGATGACCAAGATTAATTTAAATATCTTCTTAACATACAATATTATTAGTGTTATTTAATACATTCATTTCGACCACATTTTTGATAAAAAACTTTGCTGTTCCGTAATCTCGGTTTATTTCGTACGACGTCGGCTGAACTCGGCGAAATTTGTAGTGACGTCACAGAGCCGCGTCCGCCGTGAACTTCCGGCGGTCACGTGGCCTTTGCCAACCAATCATAGCGCTCGTCTACGTCCGTCGGCCGACATTTCCCGACAAGCGTACAAAAAGTGTCATCAACAGCCGCCATCTTGCAGCGGAGTGCCTGTGAGCGACGTCGAATTTGACGCGAAATATCTTGTCTGGAGGAGACTAGACCGCCGTAAGCCTCCTCCAAAGTGTCTTAGTTGGCTTCACGGGACAGATTCACAAGATCGGGTAGTTCAGTGCTTCTCGAGTTTCGGTTCATTGTGTGTGTGTGTACAGTGCACAGTGAGCGGTGCAGGACGGCACGGGACGGTGAGACAGAGACGAAGAGTGCGCGGGTAATGGCGCCGCTCGCTTAGCGCGAGCATGAGGGCCCGGCGGCGCCAGGCGAGCGCGGGCCGAGGGCGCTCCGCGCCGCTGTAGCGTTTTGTGAAGCAATCGGCCGTGAGCGAGTGGCGAGCGGAGTGCAATACCACCGCACCATGGCCGAGCACCGGGTGGACGAGCCGCCTAACAAGCGCGCCAAGCTCATCCGAGACCCTTTCCAGGGTCCATCTGATTCTTCCGGTGAGTTCGATCGTCAATAGGCTGCGAGAACGGTCCCTGTGCCGTCAACATATCGTTAAACAGTGCTTCTATTTTGACATTTTACCCCATGTCTATTGTGTTTGTCGCGTGCGAAACTTTGTAAATAGTGGCGATAAAACATAAAGAGGTGACTGAATTGAATTAAGCGATTAGTGCACGAATGTAAGGCATGGAATAAGAACCCGCGAACTGGTCGGGACTCTTGTTATTCGAGATGTCCGAGAGCCGTATTCTCGACAGTGTTTTCCTTCTGTAACCACAGACAGATGTATAATTTTTTCTTCAACCCTAGGTCAGGGCAGATAAGTTTCTCTCGAGTACAACCTTTTAAAGTGCTTTTTCTATGTCAATTCATAATTTGATTTCACTATTGCAAAGTAAGAAAGCAGTACAGCTTTAATTGTGTGCCTTCGACAGGCATATATTTTTTAACTCTTACTGACAGAAATGAAAACATATATAAATTTCAATGACAAATATGTTAAGCCAGATTTTAGCTTCATTTAATGCATTTTTTTTTACCTACGACAGGATTCTCTGAATGTTAGCTCATAATAAACAATTTTCCAAATAGGGTCACTCAATAAAAATAATTCACATATTCCAAGGCAATGCTGCACAGCAGCTAGATTTTTTAGTTTTTGTTTTTATTTGGTATAATGACTGTAATTATTCACATTTATCCATAAAACTTTGCCACCCCTTGGCTTCAATGGAATGACGGAATTTCAAAATAATCCTCAGTGCACCTCTAGAGTTCTCAAGTAATAATTACTCGAAATTTCAATCTCTTAGTCTAGTGGTTTGGGCTGTGCGTTGTCTGTCATTCAGTAATGGTACTATAAAAGTATAGATGTGGTTATTAATACATAAACATAAACATTAAGATATAAAAAAAGTATATTATGAAAGCATTAAAGGAATGATGATATAGTTTCATTGTTGTCACACACATCTTAGGAGTGATAAGAATATGCGGAAAAAAATAATATGGATAGACTGAAAACCAATGTGTTGAAAATTAACTTTTCAGTGATTTGTTTTATTAGTAAACCAGCATTGGCGGCAGCCAAATATGCTCAGAAAAGCCAAACGACCTCACCTGTATCAGTGCAACTTTTGACCTTGTTAAAATTACATTGATGGTATGAGGAAAGGTATTCGCGCGCAGACAATTCGATACCCTGGCAGTGTGACAAAACAAATATTTAACAAAAAAGGGTGCTCTAATTTTTTGTGGCGCCTGCTCCGAATGTAGGTAGGATGGAGAGGAATAAAGGATTCAAGTTCCCATGAAATAGAACGGACTGCGCGCCCTTCAAATTGTCTGGTATCTACTCCAAGTCAATGGTGAATGGTGAGTTTCAGGTCTCCAACCAGACTGGCAAGTCAGCTCTGTATTATTTCCAAGGATGCTAACAATATCTGCATTACTTCTAAAAATAATTAGCCTTTCCATATATTTAGTGAGTTAATAAGAAATGCATTCAAAGTTTACTTTTTTTTCCCCCCGAGAAATCTGAAATCACCTAGTTAGGGTAAAAGCTGGAAAATGTAGACCAAAAGTAAAACAAAGAATATTAAAACTGATAAAAGTATTTAAAAAAAAAAACTCTTTGTATTAAAACTTCTACAGATTAATTAAAATACAAAATGGGTATGAATAATATGATACCTAAATCTAAATTATTGGTTATTTCCTAAGGGCATGGAAATTAGTAATTCAGGTGTTTACAGGGGTTTTCCGATGCAAGTAATTTTCTGGAAAATTACACTGTCAATCAATATCGTCTGCATGTTTTTGTTTATTTGAAAAAAATCATCCACAGCATAAACAGTTTGTGGATATTTTATATATTTGTTTTTTTCTTCTAAAGACAGTCTTTAGAAGAAAAAAACAAATATATGGGCACAGTGGTTTTAAAATTAATTCCAAACTGCGTTTGTGCGGGCAACAACACTTTTAGGCCCTTTTAAAAGGCCTGTCTTTGGAACTTCCTATATAACACTTACCTCTCATTTACGGTACTTTAATTTGATTCCTTATACAAGTCCTAATCTGAGTCCTGGGTCAAATTGATGATCACCAGCTCTTATATTTTTTTGCAAATTAAAGTAATTAAGCCTCTTAAGGTGTACATGCTGCCTCGTGCTTCGAGATGAAGCTCATGTGAGAGTGTTGGGCCCGAACTACTGTTCACATCGCCAACACAGTGCTGGTCATTTGCGTATCAACCACATATTGTTAAATCTGTGGTCTCAACAGGAAAAGATTAAATATATGTTAAAATTGTTGATTTGATCTTTAATGGGGTATGTGCGTCCATGTAGATGGCGCCGCAGTCGTTCGTCACTATATCTGCTTTACTTCCCAAAAATGTAAAGTTACAAAAGTATTTTTGTATTGTCACCAATACAATAATATTTTGCACACTGCACAGTTAAATATTTGTTTAGTATCTCACAGTTAAGTATCTCATACAACAATTGATAAAAAGGCTAGAATTTGTAAAGATATTTATGAGGCATAATGCAAAAATTTGCTAATCATAATTGCAAAAATTCTCATTCTCTTTCTCCAACGACTCGCCAATACCAATAATATGGATTGTACCTTCAACTTTTTGGGAAGTAATAGACATAGCGACGAACGACTGTGCCGCCATCTACTTTGACTCCCTTATTCTTCCAATTATCGTATTGGGTGAAAAAGTGGCAATGTAAAATAGTCCATGTTTTCAATCCAGTTCAATGCAGCCGAGCCGAGCTCATAAATAGGTATGTTTAGTCAGAGCATTCTGTTTTGTCAAAACGTGCACTATGGTTTGTTTTGGCATAGATTTCTTGGCCGATATTGACCGAATCAGATTCGTTGGATGTACGAGAGGGGTTAATAGAAAATAATCGTGTAAGGGGTTGGGCTACGGTTCAATGCCCGTGTGAACAACTAGTCTTGGACTGTTATATTTTGAATGAAACAGAGTGGAGCATAAATCGCGAAGGGGTTGCAACTGGTATATGGTTATATCGTTTTTTTATTAATCTTATAGATAAATGACAATGAAATAAAACTCATGGAGATATTTTTTATCTATGTTTTAAATATTACTTCACATAAATCAATGCCATTTTCAGCCTCACAAAGACTGGCTCTTTCGAGAGCACTTATTACTTTCCTCAGAACATGAGGAATTAGCAACTGTATTTCAGTTTGGATACTCACCTTCAGCTGCTCGATTGTCCTGGGTTTATTAAGTTACGCCTTTTTTTTAAATGACCCCAGAGAAAATATTCCGACGCTGTTAAATGTGGAGAATTAGCTGGCCCAGTGAACTTTTAAAAATAAACACTCCGAAAGTCTGCCTTAGGATCGCTATTGTTTGATAACACTGAAATTATGCATGATGAATCTCAAAAATGTATCTTATAATTTGTAAAAAGAAAAGGATACTAAATATCAGTGCCAATGTCATATTTTATTCTTTAGACCCCGTCATGACTTTTGCCCTACCCAGTACTAATTCTTTAGAAAATAATGCTCTATTCCAAAACACTTGCTTTTCCATTGCATAAAGAACAGAATCTTTAAGAATTGTGTGTCCGCAGATCACATAAATAGTTCTTCTCAATAAGATAATTCGACAAAAGGATAATTTGATCAATTGGTGATTTGTTTTGTTTCGATTTTTTTAGAAGAAGTCGGTTGGAACACCTATGTCAAATTCATTAATTTATTTCAGACGAAAATCAATGCCACTTTTTGGGTTTTTTATTTTATTTTTATGGAACCTGACATGGGTGGCTAATACAGCACAACTACCAAATTACCGAAGGAATTAGGTGCCGTGCAATGTTTGTTAAATTGTTTTAAACAATGATGTTCCTGTTTACTTAAAGCTTGTGTTGTTTCCGCAGCGGACGTGTTCTCAAACAGGGACATGTTGGACCTGGAGATGGAGCTGCCCGACGAGCTGATGTCGTCGGGCTCGTGGGGGGAGCAGCCCGGCGTCACCAAGCCCCCGGCGCAGGGCCCGGGGCCCGGCGTCGGTCAGCAGCTCAACGGTGACGACCACGCCGCCGCACTGCAGCGACAGATCAACAACCATTTGATGCATCAGGTGCGCTAGTTTACACAGGAGATGTTCCCTTCCACGGAGTCCAGAGCTGGGTCTTCGGTGGCAGTTATCGAAGTGTAATTGGGGCACAGGCAATATAAATGTAGACAATATGTTTTTTTTTTCTTGATTTGATTGGGGCTTTAGCCATGTTTGACTATGCCAGCCCCATAGTAACTGTTTTGTGTTTATTGATTGTTGCGCAGCACAAGAGACTTGTAAAGAAGTTGGTCACAATTTTGAATTCTTTACTCTGTGGTTGGCATAGGGCTTCATGAATTTTCGGGCATAGATCCATCAATAATTTATTTCTCAATGCTTGGTTCCGGACGCAATCTAACAGTAAGTGTAACTGATCCTCTGCTTGTTGACAAGGACAATATGTTGACAATTACCATTTCCATTTTAGAAATAGCGTCGAGTTCAGAACTGAAAATCAAATGCAGCTATGTATTTTTATGCTTCCTATTTTGAGAAAAACAAATACCTGGATTTCAATTGACTTGTTAAGCTTTAGTTTATGTGATAGAAAAACCTTAATGTCAACTTTGTGGAAATATCAATGATGAGGGTTTTTTTCTCTCTGTTTCAATTGTAATTTTTTTTTCAATTAGGCTACTAAATTCTAAAAGTTATTCGCCGCATATGCGTGGAAATTCAAAGAGGTAATGCCATAAGTGTATTAGGGACAATGGCAGCCTCGGATAAATTTAATGAAATTGTCTATTGAATTTAATTTTAATTACTTATTCTATTATTAACCTTGTATATTCTCTATATTTGCAATAAATACATGTACATATCGAAAAAAAAGTTATCTTTGGGTTACAATGTAAATATTAAATGTAGCCGAAAGTTATCTATCGGATTTCAGGTAGATGGAGGTGGTGAAATTTAGGGGTAACACACCGCTTTCCTATAGGAATTACATAGGTGCTATGCCTAACCTAACCTAACCTAACCTTCCCTTTATGAGCATAGTTATATTGAACTTGATGGAAAACATGCAAAATTTTTAACTGCCACCATTTCATTCAATGCGATGCCACCAACCCGGGTGGGCTTAACCCTTAGTGGGGGAAGGAGACCTACAGTTTTACATGAATTCCGGACCATTGAGCAACTCGCATTCTCAACGAAAAACACTCGTCTAGCTCAGACAAAGAAAGTGGTGAATAATGGGGCTCAATTTGAACCCATGACCTCAGGCATCAAAGCAAGTACTCTCACCCCCGAGCTATGAGCCGCTCAAACATTATCTTTTTTTTTTGCAGCAAACCCAATGATGATTGTCTAAACATATGTAATAATGGCTGTAATCATTTCAGGGCAACAAAGGTGGCATGGTGTCGCACAACAATCCATTAGGATTAGGAAATTTGGGGAGTAAAAGTCCCAACCTGCAGTCGCCACCAAATGTGTCGGTTTCCAAGGACCTCATGGGCGGCATGCATCCTCAATTAATGCCAAATACAAGTCATCCAAATCAACATCATCCTTCCATGCCTATGAGCTCAATACAAGGTAATAATACTTTTATTCTACTGTACTTTATACCACCAATACCACCAAGTATAAAATAAGGGGGAACGGCAGAACGTCTAAAATGCTGATCTTATGATATCATATTTTAGCAAAATTTTAAAACCATGCACAACGTATAATCGGCATATCGTATAATTTTATACGTAGTGCATGAAGAAGTTTAAAAAATAAAATTACTTATTTCTCCATGCATAACGTATAATAGTCACATCGTATAAAATTATGATCTTTATTTAACAAAAAAAGAAAACCATGCATATCATATAATCCAAAAACTTTTCATACGATAAGCGCCCTTATGAATATACTTTTAAAGCGTATACTCGCACGCGACTTTTCGACCGTCTCCGACCGTAAGGTGGCCTTTCGAAATCGTAGCAAATTGTTACTCTTTAACAAATATCGATTTGCAGCTATTTCAGCTTTAAATGTATCGTTATTAGGGCGCTTTATGCAGTGCTTCTTGGCATATTATACGTTCTGCATGGTTTTCTTTTTTTGTGAATTCACGTTAGGAATATTATACGTTGTGACTATTATACGTTCTGCATGATGCAAAGAGTTGATTATATTTTTAAACTTTCTTCATGCACAACATATAAAATTATACGTTGTGAATATTATACGATATGCATGGTTTTGATTTTTTGAAAAAAAATACTTTTATACATTGCGAATATTATACATAGTGAATGCGAATCTTAAAATAAAAACCCTAACTATACATAGGCGATTCCCATCTCACCTGTTCACAACCAAATTTTTTGCTAAATTACGTACGTGGAAACAAAATACAAAAAAAACTTTTATCCTATGTAATTGTCTGTATTAGTCTAGGCATTAAGAAAACCCTTAATTTATGCATAAACAAGAAAATAAATCGATTGACCTTGGTAAAAACAAAACTGTATGTGTTTCTATGTACTTAGGGATGAGAAATCAAATTAAAAATATAAATCAAATTACTGTTTTTAATAATCGAATGGATGTTTATTATTAGACTAATAATGTGTACGTTTCAGGTGGTATGAACGCGAACGTGGGCGGAATGATAATGACCAACAGCAGCATGGGTGGGGCGGGGGTGATGGGGGGCGGCAACGTGATGGCGGGCGGGGGGCTCGTCGTTAACAGCATCAACAAGCAGCAGGTGCCCACGCTGATGGGCGCCAACCATCATCCGACGCACCACGCACCGGCCCAGGTTGGTACCCTAGTAGTCTATTCCTATCAGACAACTCAAATATGTTTTTTTTAAGTAAACCGCAGCATATGGCGTACGCTTGGAAGTTCTTAAAGTGCCCAACGACGCCCATGACCTTTCGAACTTTTAAGAAGGCTGCGAAAACCATGCCGGCCGGCCAGGTGCTTCTTCACACCATATTTGAAGGATCCAAGGTGGTATTTTGGGGGAAATAACTCGGCAGGGAGTTCATTCCATAGTTTACCGACCCTATAGGTAAAGGAACTAGAGGATCGGTTGGTTCTGGTTTTTGAAATGTCGACAGTGAACAAGTTATGTTCTGTAACTTAATGTAATCTTATGTAAATAGTTTTAATTTGAAAATATTAATCAAACATTTAAATTCTATATTGAAATCTTTGACGAAGGCTATTTTTTGCTTGAACTTTTATAACTAACTGAACTAAGTCTACACATATCATGTATGTTCTTTCTGACGTATCCAAGTGTGCATAGCCACCATAAGGAAAAACGAAATAAATAAATAAATATAGAATTTAACAAAACTGGAATATATTGAAGCTTATCAACTAGTTATAAAAATCGGCCAAGTGTGAGTCGGAATCACACACGAAGGGTTCCATCATACAATATTTAACACGAAAAAAATGACATTTTTACTCTTTGTTGTTATAGCGGCAAAATAAATACACATAATGTGAACATTTCAGTTGCCTACCTATTACTGTTCATGAGATACAGACCGGTGACAGACGGACGGATGGACGGACAGCAGAGGCTTAGTAATAGGGTTCCGTTAGCACCCTTTAGGTACGGAGCCCCTAAAAACCATTTGTTAAAATCTAAACTCACAAAACCAAGATATGTACATACCAGCTTTGACTACTCGTTCATAAACAAATAATAATAATAAATCTCCCATGGATCATTACTTTATAAATGAAAAAACAAATTTCTAATATCAATTTGTAATAGTTGTTTTTGTAAATGGAACAGGGTGGCCAACCGATGTTAGACATTGATGTTGCAGGGCATGCAGAATGGACCGATGGGTGTTCGCGTGGGTGTCGGGGGCATGCCGGCGGCGGGCATGCGCGCCGCGCTGCAGCACCACCCCCGCATGCAGGGCGTCGGCGTCGGCGTCGGCGGCGGCGGGCACCCGCTCGCGCCCTACCACCCCCCGTACGGGCAGAGCCCGCAGGGCCCGGGCGCGCCGCCCGCGCAGCGCCCCGCCGCCGTGCGCTTCGGTCCGCCCGGCGACGCGGCCGGCGGCGGCGCCGCGCAGGCCGTCCCGCCGGCGCCCTCGCCGCAAACGCCGCAGTCGGGCGCGCCCTCGGGAGGCCAGTCGCAGCCGCAGACGGCGACGCAGGCCTCCAACCAGCAGGGCGCCCCCTCCGGATCGATCGCCGACCCCGAGAAGAGGAAGCTGATACAGCAGCAGCTGGTGCTGCTGCTGCACGCGCACAAGTGCCAGCGGAGGGAGACCCAGTCCACTAACGGCGATGTGTGGCAGTGTACGCTGCCGCACTGCAAGACCATGAAGGGTGTGCTGAACCACATGATGTCCTGTCAGGTAAGCCTAAACTTGCTACTTCCATGTACATGGTGTCTTGCTTATTATTTAATGGGGTGCACGGCGCAAAGCTTTACCACCAGATGGCGCCACATAAAACTATGCTAAGCTATTACGTAGAGTAGAGGGTATGTTTACTCGCGAATCACAGGCAATCACATTGTCCGTGTTTTACATGCATTTCAAGGTAACTATTCAAATTAACTCATTTTAATTGGTCAACAACCTATAACCTTGAAATTAAACCGTGGCATAGATTTATGTGGCGCCATCTGGTGGTAAAGTTTGGCAGCCGTCCTCCCCATTCATTGCGATACATACAATTAAAAAAAAATTGATTTTATGAAGAAAAGACTCAAATCAACAATGCTATTTAAATGTACACAGTGGAAATATATATTTTTTGTTTTTTGCAGGCCGGGAAAAACTGCTCTGTACCTCATTGCTCGTCCTCAAGACAAATAATAAATCATTGGAAGCATTGTAACAAAAATGACTGTCCTGTATGTCTACCCCTCAAGCAAGCCGACAAGAATAGAAATCGTGAGTACAAAGTTTATTGCAAAATACTTTGTAGTGCCATTTTTTTTCTTACCTACGAACTAACTAAAATATTTCCGGAAACAAAAGGTTCTCTTTGATGTGACTGGACTTTGAAATTCCAGGATGGAATTTAGTGCCATTTTTTTTCTTACCTACGAACTAACTAAAATATTTCCGGAAACAAAATGTTCTCTTTGATGTGACTGGACTTTGAAATTCCAGGATGGAATTCCACATCCACTGAGTAGGGGAAGTTTTACACAGATTCCGAACGATGGAACAGCCCGCATTCAAGTCAAAATGCTCTTATCCAACTCAGAAAGAGAAAGAAGTAAAGGGAAATAATTTAGTTTACATTATTCCAGTCATTCAAAATTTGTTGAATCAGTAACAGTTTTATTCAGAGTGTACATGCTAACTTTAATATGATGATTATCGCTAATCTGTATACTAAATTTTGACAGTTCACTCTGAATTTGACTTTAATCTCTGGTTTCCCTTCAATACGAGAAAATCTTTCGCCTTTTATACGTCTATAATGGTTCCATACTTGTCCAAAAACCATATTGTCGGAGATTGCTGGATATAGTAGTGACGATGAAATCGACAGAGATTGCTGCAAGTTGAGCGACTTTAGTTGCTCGTGTACCACTGTGAAGATGTACGAACGCTGCACTTTCCAGCGGCAGCGGGTGTGCCGGGCGGCGGGGGAGCGGCGCCGGGCGGGCCTGCGCCGGGGGGCGGTGCGGCGGGTGCGGGGGGCGCGGGGCCGGTCGGCGGCGGGGTCGGCCCGGCGGTGCCGCCCGTGCGAGTGGTCGGTGGTGCGCAGCCACCCTCCTCTAACCCATCGCCGTCGGACATGCAGCGTGCGTACGATGCGCTCGGCATCACGCCGCCCACCACGGGACCCAACATGGTGTGTGCCGTTATGTTAACTATGTCCACCGGCATTAATAATACAACGTTGCTTTATTTAATTCTTAATCTATTGCAGTTGTATTCAGAGTGAACGGTCGAACCATGCAAAATTACATAATCCATGTATTAACGTTAGTCCGACCACTCTGAATACTACTGTATGACATCTGACCAACACTTCAGCAGCTTTTTATATTTACTACCTGAATGGTTAATACCACACCTAAAGTCACAACACACCTCATGGGAATTAGGTGCTATGTCAGAACCGTCCTTACATTGAACTGGATGAAAACATGACCATTTTTATTTCCACTGCTGCCATTATTTATTTAATGAATGTGTGTTCTGTAGGCGTTGGCATTTTATGGGATTATGTTATATTTATTTGAATAGCCATTTTCATAAACATATTTTCTAGTAGCTTAGGTACCCGGCTCCACTCGGTTCAATATCAATTTGGACTGATGTCAGGCCGAACTATTTCCTGGATATAATGAGTTCCCCATACAAACATTAATTCCCTTTTTCACTCCCTTCGAGTTTAATACGCCAGTAAGTAATGATTAATCTGTGGTTTAATTTTCGCCTCAAATGGTAGCCTATGTCCTTCTCCAAGGTCCAGACTATCTCTATACCGAAATTCATCAAATTGGTTCAGCAGTTTATGTGTGAAACGCGACAGACAAACAGAGTGGTCAGTCTGAGTTCTCACCTAAATTGGCGTTTACGGCAAACCGATCAACTGGCGTTTTCCGAAAAAACGTCAAACTCCATGCAAGTCTTTACTAGATATTCTGTGGTTTTACTTCTTCAAGCTGTCAAAGTCAAACTCGGACTTCCGATTTGTATGAAAATGCGGAGTCGACGTAAACGGCAACGTCGACGTATTTACGGCAACGTTTAGTAAGCTGTCAAATCAAACACGGACTCGCAAATGTTCGTTCACTTCTCGATACATTTGAAAACGCCAGTCGATCGGTTTGCCGTAAACGCCAATTTAGGTGACAACTGGGACTTCGGGTTCTGAGCTACTTTCGTATTTATAATATTATGGATATTTACCCCAGCAAATTTTATCCCAGCAAAGTTTCTTATCGGTTCTTATTTGTCCATGGTAATCGATCGTCATTAAAAAAAGACAAAATCCATGAGCGTGCGTTCACTAAATGGAGGAAAATAAACTAATGCAATGGGGCCAACTCGGGCAGGATTAACTCTACCACCTAGTGTGCAAGGAAGGGGACCTACAGCTTTATGTGTTTTACCTGATTTGACTGGCGCTTTTGAAACGGTTTATTAACAAAGTAATGGAAAAAAAGACAGATTTATGTTATGTATTGGATCATCTGCGGTTTCGCAGAGGTCTATCTTCATAATAACTCCATGCAACAAAAATGATGCGTTAGAACATTGAACGACTCAGACGTCCCTTCATGCAATGGGCGCTAAGTACAGTACCCAACAGAAAATAATGCACATCGGACCTTGGAAAGAGACGATCTACTAGTTTCGGCTTTGTAATGCATCATCTCTCTCGCACATAGTACACGGGTACTGAGTGACAGTGTTCTTTTTATGAAACTGGACATGGATGGGTTTTACCAAACTGACTGTCAGATATTAGCCTAACACACCACATGTGAACTAGGTACCATTCCAGGACCTTCCTTATATTGCTCGGCTACACAGAACTGGATGGAAAACAAGCGACAATTTTTATTGCCGCTTCGACCATTCTTCATTCAATGCGATGGTAACAACCCGGGCGGGATTTACCCTGCCACCTAGTGAGTAGGGAAGACGACCAGCCTCAACGGTTGAAAATGGTCACCCATCCAGAACCTAACCCCGCTGAGAGGTGCTTACCCAGCTTATCGAATCGCAAGGCGTCGCACCAGTGGGCTGACAGACTAACTGAGCGTTGGTGCTGCAGGTCGGGGGAGTCGGCGTCGCCGGCGGGATCCGGCCGACGGTCCGGCTGGGGGCGCCGGGCGTGCGGCCCGACATGCAGCAGCAGGTGCTGTTTCACCACCAGCCGGCGCAGCAGGAGCTGCAGCTGCACCAGCCGCTCGTGAGTTCGCACAGATCATTTGTATTTTTAGTAATCAGGTATGGCTCGGGTCCCGTTGGTTTTTTTTTATGCAACCTGACATGGATGGCTAATACCACAAAGCTACCGTTATGATATTAGCCCAATACACCGCATTGCCGAAGGAATTTGGACCTTCCCTTTATGAGCACGGCTACATTTAACTGGATAGAAAACATGGACAATTTTTAATTGCCGCTTCGACCATACTTTAATCCAATTCCACCGCATTACCCAACCGGGCGGGCTAAACCCTCCCACCTACAGATTTACATGGGTTCAGTACCATTCGTAATTCGACTTCGTAACGAAATACACTTATCCAACTTAGAAAGAGAAAGAAAGTGGTGCATGGCCGGGGCGAGGATTTGAACCCGGACCTCTCGCATGAAAGACAAGTTCTTTTTTTTTTGTCTTGATTTGATTGGGGCTTTTCCCATGTTCGACTATGCCAGCCCCATAGTAACTGTTTTGTGTGTTTATTGAATGCTGCGCAGCACAAGAGACTTGTTAAAGAAGTTGGTCACAATTTTGAATTCTTTACTCTGTGGTTGTTATAGGGCTTCATGGATTTAAAAAAATAGATTAAGTCTATCTGTGCATAGATCCATCAACAATTTATTTCTCAATGCTTGGTTCCGGAAGCAATCCAACAGAAAGTGTAGCTGATCCTCTGCTTGTTGACGAGCAGAACAGTTGGGTGACTCGACTATTCTCATAAAATGCAGTGTCTTAATAAGTGTTGTATGTCCGGAACGTAGCCTGAGGCCTGTCACTATGTTAGATCTTGATAGTTTGCAATTGAGAAGCCATGGTTTTGCAAGTGGTTTACATTGAATTGTCTTATACAATATTCTGGCTTAAGGCCGGGAGGACTGGAGAAAAATTGGAGAAGCGTATGTCCAGCAGTGGACGCAAACACGCTGACTGACTGAGTGACATATTCCTTTCTCTACCGACCTTCTATCATTATGCATTATGCCATGACTGCTTGCTTAGCCAACCTGTCTGCCATTTCTATTCCTAGCCCACCGACATGAGATGGAATCCACTGTAGTTGGATGTTTTTGCCATTTGACTGAAGCGCTAAGATATATTTTAGAATAGTGTATGCTATGCCCTAGACCATGAGCTGTACATTTCACACAAGTAATTGATTTTTGCACTATCGGAAGAACCGGATCAGCTCGGGTTCGGGTCCCGACCCGGACCAAGGGCTGGGTTGTTTGGAGTAGGGTACGACAGGGTCGGGGGAAGCCCACCATTCTCTTTGGTGTTGTACGCGTGGTTGCTTTTTGCGTTAGCTGTTGGGTTGGACAATGTTCGTTGCTCGGCAAGCACATTCTGCTCACTCCACGAGTAGTGAGTATCCCTAGTACCTGACCATTTAATTTAATAAGGGAGACTTCCCTTATTAAATCAGACAGTCTTTGGCCCGGACGACACCTCCGGAACTTATCTATAGAACAAGGAAAGGAGAAGTGCGTTATGGGCAGTTGGGTGAAGTGGGTGTGAAGTAAACAGGTCTGGTACTATACTAGAGATATGGTAGCCAGACGTGGCATGACGTGGCTTAATGTCATACAGATACACTCACATTTTTTTTCTTTTATCAGATGACTGCTGGAGGACTGCAACTGGCCGGAGGTCCCGTGACTGCCACACCCGTGTCAGGAACCAAAGAGTGGCACCAATCAATTACTGCTGATCTCAGAAACCATCTTGTCCACAAACTGTGAGTACATTGTGCCGTAGGAATCCTGTCTCAACTATTTGTGCCAAGTTTGAAATTCTGGTGTGTACCTACAGATATTTCTATCAACCCAAGGGTTGAGTGGAAAAAAAACCCCTTTGTGATAAGACCGCCTTTGTGCAGTATAGTTGGTTTGCTGTATGTTTTCTCTGTAATTGTATTTTTCTCTGTGCACAATAAATAATTTATTCATTCATTCAATGTTTATGCTATGCCAGTTGAAACTAAGTCTTATTCGTTAAATATAATCATGAACTATCTTCTGTTTACTGATATTTTATTGCTAATCTCAGGGTCCAAGCAATTTTCCCGACGCCAGACCCCACGGCGATGTTAGACAAGAGGATGCACAACTTGGTGGCGTACGCGCGAAAAGTCGAAGGGGACATGTACGAAATGGCGAGCACGCGCTCCGAGTACTACCACCTGCTCGCAGAGAAAATATACAAGATTCAGAAGGAGCTGGAGGAGAAGAGACAGAAACGAAAGGAGCAGCAGTTGCAGCAAAATCTGCTCCAGCAGCAGCCCCAGCCCGGCGTCAGCGTCATGAGCGGCGTGCGGGGCCCCGCGCCCGGCCTCGCCCGGCCCGGCCTGCCGCCCGCTCAGCCCACCCTCCCGGGCATGCGGATACCTTCCCCCGGAATGGCCCTCGGCATGCCCGGCGGCCGGATGTCCTTCCAGCCGAACCTCGTCGGTCCGCCCGGACCGAGCCCCAATCAGATGCCTCCGACGCCCAACGGAAGCGTCGGCATGGTCAACCCGGGCCTGTCGCCCTTCGGCCAACCGATGCAGTCGCCGGCGCCCTCCGTCCCGTCGCAATTCCCGCCCATGTCGACCAACGGACCCAACCCGCTAGGAGCGTCCCCGAGTCACCAGAGCGAAGCGGCCAAAGTTCGGATGTCGGGTGGACAGGTGGCGAGCCCCTTCAACCACACGGCGGGTTACTCACGCGCTAGCGAGCCCGGCTCGGTGGGCGGTCCCGTAAGCGTGGGTCCGCCGGCGCCGTCGCCGGGGCTCGGCGGCGTGGGCTCGGTGGGCCCGCCGCCGCCGCGCACGCCGGCCACGCCGCACGCGGCGCAGCCGAGCCCCGCGCCGCCGCCCCGCCCCGCCTCCCGCTCCACCTCGTCCTCCATGTCGGCGCAGATGGCGGCGCTCAACGCGGCCGCCGCCGCCGACGACAGCCCCCCGCCACAAGTCAAGATGGAGGTCAAGCTGGAGCCGCACGACTCGGACGCCAACATAAAGGAGGAGCCAGATGACTCGGAGTCGTATGGAGGGAAAGGCATGCGGGACGACATGGGCATTAAGAAGGAGCCGATGGAGATGCCCTCTTTTGTAGTAAAAAAGGAAGAGAGAATCGGAACAGACGAGAGGATAAAAGAGGAGCCCGGTGAGATAGTTCCGCAAGAGTCGTCCGAGCGCGGCGCTAAGAGAAAATGTGTCTTCAAACCGGAGGAGCTGAGACAAGCACTGATGCCCACTCTGGAGAAGATTTTCAGGCAGGATCCGGAGTCAGTACCGTTCAGGCAACCAGTGAGTTTTTTTGGCCAAATTCATGTAGTATTTATGCACCCTATTGCATGAGGAGATACATTGTAGGTCGAAAAAAATATAAACCCTTTTAATCGTGTATGAGAACTACACTGATCAACCCTTCATAGATAAAATAGAGAATTCTTTGATGCAAAGCATCCTGTTCTAATCTTTTAATGTTCGAGCGAATTTAGTTTTATTTGTAATATTGATTTAATTTCATGTCGAAAGAACGGGCATAACCGCAAGCTCCATGGTGCTCAGGTGGACGCGCAAGCGCTCGGCATCCCTGACTACTTCGACATCGTCACGAAGCCCATCGACCTGTCGACAATCAAGAACAAGCTGGAGCGAGGCGAGTACGTTGACCCGTGGGAGTACGTTGACGACGTTTGGCTGATGTTCGACAACGCGTGGCTGTACAACAGGAAGACTTCCAGGGTCTACAGATACTGCACAAAGGTAACTGACTTGTGTTTATTATATAGAGCTTTGTTAGTGGAATCTCGGATGGCTGGAATGCATGGAATCTTGGAGGCAGTGACCACCCCTAAAAACGTTTTGGATTAAAGTTCACAGTAGATTGCCAATCATCCGTATGATTGGGACTTGGGGGGGGGGGGGGGAGGGGTCATTCAGGTCAGAATGTGTTCGAGTTTGGAAGTGAGTTAACCTAAAAAGAACTAGAAACAATATTATTATTTCAATACCAGAACGGTCTTCGGATTTTACCTTGCAACATATTCATGGGACAAACCAAGCTGAATCTGACAATCAAGAAGTACGGAAACATGAACTATTTGAAAAGTGAGTTGATATTAAGCACCAAACTCGAACTCACTCTTACCTGAATGGGCCCCCAAGGGTATTCGGTATAGTCGAAAATGCGACCTTACCTTACAGTAAAATAGAGCATGTATTTATGTACTTAGTGTTAACTCGGAACAGCAGGTTTATTGAGAGGATGGTTTAACAGGTTTTACGAGTTATATGTGGTCTGCATCATCCTGTCGCTCCAGCGGGAGGCACATAAACATGCAGGTCTTGTCAGGCCATGCATGGCATTGTCGGATCATATTGTGTTGCGTGCGTCGGTGTTGACCCACGCATGCCCTCCTTGTCCGCCGCCCTCTCGCGCCCATTTGCATCAAAATCAACTAAGACTTATCGACGACCTAGGATACTTAGGACTTGAAAATACGACCGGTTATCCGGAAGCTCGGATAACCTGTGTCTGGATAACCTGTGTCTGGATAACCGGTGTCCGGAGTGTGTGTGTGTCACAAGTGTGTCCCGCTGATCCTTATGACTTATGGCATTTATCAATTATTAATTGGAAATAATTTTATGGACACATTTATTTTAATAGTCCATTATAATAAGGAGTGAACATTTTTCTATAGTTTCAGACCAACATGGCAAAGCAAAGTCAAAATATTGTTTCAGTAAATAAGAGTATAAGTACGCACTTACGTTTCACTCTTCTATTTCTTTGAAAATTATTCTTTAGATCAATACAAAGTCACAATTTATCTAATAACTTTCCGCCTCATTAAAGTAAGCTACCGCGGCGCACTGGTATGGCGCAGGCGCAAGCGGACAAATGTCGCATTCAAAGGTGGCATCCACTCAATGCCTTAGTTGACTAACAGAAAGACCAATGTAATGCCAACTATGAAAGAAAGAAACTATAGTATAGAGCTAACATTACGAAGACACTCATGATATATTTAAACGTCTATCTGTCACCTCACATACATAGCTCAAAACAGCTGAACATCGAAATAATTTCTTCTCTACTCATCTTCACAATTCTTGTTGTCGAATTGTTTGGTTTTCATCACACTGTTCTATTTGTCAATAAAAGCCTGCAGAGGGCTGAAGAGAATTGAAAAATACTTTTCACTATCAAATTCTCAATTTTTTCACGACAAAATTAATGCAGATTAATTAATATCATTTAATCGTAGCCGTTTTTAAGACAAACTGACGCTTTTCTGTTCCTAAACTAATTTTGTTTACCTGTTGCATTCATCACCTATAGTCGAGCCGTTCTAAGAAGCGTTTTTTGACACAGCAGTGTGGAAGAAAAGCTAATGACTAAATTATGGAACAGACCACTTTACCCCACGTTTTATATTTTTGGGACCAAATAATAACAGCTTGCTGATGTGTTTTTTTTTATTATGACTTGTAGATTATATTTTATTCTATATTGTGTCAATTAATTACTTAACAATGTATTAAATAATATAATTATGAACAAAATAATGTACTGGGAGTACATTGCAATAGGGATGTGAACCTGCAAAATAATATCGACCATTTAAGTTATTATATCTTTAAGGTGGCCCAACCCGCTCATCTCCCCATACAAAAGGGGAAAGAAGATCACGCCTATATTTCTTGTCAGAGATCCAAAATTTTGCTCAAAATAGCTCTATTTGATTGAACTAGATGTCTGATGACCATTGGCATTGTAAAATTGTGTTTGGTTTCCAAGTTATAACGTCCGAAAGTTCGGATTTTTCGCGCGTTTTATACAATAACTTTGGAGGTGGATTACGCAATGATAAAGTAAGAACATCTTAATAAGATTAGTCATCAGACATAGCTTATTTAATAAAGATTTATAATCTATTTGGTTTTTGTTAGATTTTTGACTACAGCGGTCGTGGTTTACTTTTAGCTATAAGTCGTTTTGAAATTAAAATTTTCGTAAATCTTACCAAATCATACACTATGCACATTGTCTTTTTTGTGGACATGTTGCATCTTCCTCATCACGGAGCCTGTCTTATTCTTGGAAACAGAGAAGGTCCCAGAGCGCAACAGCACGGTTTTGTACCGTGCCCGCAAATGAGTTGAGGCCGCCGGGTTGGGCCGCCTTAACATTCATAACTATTACTTAAATATTCTTATAAAGGAAAATCAAATAGATATCATTACGATTACCAATGTTGGCTTGTGAGAATGAATATTCGGTCTCGGGATTTCCAGCAATTAACGAATGCCTCCTTCATTTCTTAAATTATATGTTTAAGCACATATAATAAATGTTATAATAAAGTTAATTGCAGTATCATCTAGCTTTTTTAGGGTTCCGTACCCAAAGGGTGAAAACGGAACCCTATTACTAAGCCTCCGCTGTCCGTCCGTCCGTCCGTCCGTCCGTCCGTCTGTCCGTCTGTCACAGGGCTGTATCTCATGAACCGTAATAGGAAGGCAGCTGAAAATTTCACAGAGTGTGTATTTATTTTGCCGCTATAACAACAAATAGGTAAAATTAAAAAATATTAAAAATAAAAGGATGTCCATACAAAAAACGTATTTTTCTGTGTTAAGGCGCTAGGACTAGCCAACTACTCGCGCCATACAAATGCACTTTTTTAACAAATGTAATAATATGTAGTGAAACGCTTCAGCAAATCCAAATAGAACTCCAGACTGATAATGGATTGTTAATATTTTTTTTTTCCATCATTTATTTAAATAATAATAAAAATAAAAAAGTTGATTTTTCTCATTAGAAATCTGAAAGTAATTCGATTTCTAGATATAAGCAAAAACAGCATATATGCATAAACAAAAAATTCCATTTGCTTTTAGATTTCTACATTTAGTCAAAAAAGTTCGGAAATGGACACCGTTTCCGCAATGTATTTTGTATAGAAAAGGGAAACATACATTAACGAAAATAATTCGATTCCTAGACAAGGAATCATATATTGTAAGAATGACACTTATAATCGTCAGACTTAGTAAGTTAACTTTGGGTGCCTCGTCTAACTTTGCGATTTGGCTAGTACCAGGCCCTTAAATCTTGTATGATGATATGGAACCCTTCGTGTGTGAGTCCGACTCTTGGCCGATTTTTATAGTATGTTAACTTTACACCGCTGAAGAAGAAAGTCGAATCAGTCGAATAAAACTGACAGTAATCTTAGGTGAAATAGAATAATAACAATCGGCTTAGATTGACGATATTTGTACGTCGCCCTTTTTTTTCATTTTGGGTGGTTATGTTTTCCTTTTTTCGGTCCTCAATACTGTTTTTCGACTAAAAAAGTGGTGCTCACCACAAAAGTTGTTGACAACTTTTTTGATTACTACTCACGAAAATGTATGTGGAAGACGATCCTTTTAAGGTGTACAGCAAAATGTTATTAAAATGTTTTGCTCCAAATATACAATGGTTAATGTTTGGAAAATTATTCCGTTGAAAGCTCTATATGTGCAAAAGATCTTGTATTTAGCTTATGAAACACCTTCCGAAATCAGATAATCACCTGTCCATCTGTATGAATGTGTTTTATGTTAGAGAAGATTGCCTATTATTAGATTTTTGCTTTTCCTTATTGAAATGTTATCGATATAAAAGTAAAACTCTGGTTTTTACCCTTCCCTATCCCTCACCTGTCAAAAAACGCTTCTTAGAACGGCTCGACTATAGTTAATGTTTAAACTTGACTGTCCAAATCACAGGGGGCCTATCCAGGTAAAAGTAAGTTTGAGTTTGGTGCTAACTATCAACTCACTTTTATCAATATGTTTACGCACTATTTAGTTTGTCAACGTCATTTTAGTTTGGTAAAAATCTGGTTTCTCATAGGTTGGAAGGTAAAATAACAGTTCCGTTATATCAAAAATAATATTTTTTCCAGCTACTTTTATGTATGTCACTGCCAAACTCGAAGTCGCTTTTCCCTGCATGGGCCACCTGAATTGTGTTTCAGAAACAACAAACGAACCATTATATAATAATTTTAGTTATTGTCATTTTCTTTTTTTTTTAAAACCACTAAAGAGAACGGAAGGAGAAGTGGCATGCGCTAGATATCGTGTCCCCGCCGTTTGGTCAAGTGACCGTATAATTGTAGTGGAATCCGGCGGCGCGTCTTATGCCACACATTCGCTACATCGCCACCGTGCGCGAATGTGCTCTAAAAATGCGTTCCCAACAAGTCAGTTCCCACCCACACAAACCCTCCAATACATCTGCGACTATGTTTTCATGTGGCATGTAGTGGGTTGGTAGTTTTTTTTTTAAATTGGAGACAGTGGGTCTCATAGTAGGTGCGCTGGATGGCATATCTACTTCCTTTTTATCTATGGTAAAAACGTACATTCTGTGCATACATTTCACACATCCAAGAAGCATTCCTGAACATACTCTCCCATACACACATCGAGAGGAACATTCCTCTTAACTTGTGTTGTTTTTACAACAAATATTGCTTCTTAAAAATTAGATTCAGTTAGACGTTGTGGGCCACGGTAGCCCAGTGCCCATGATACTTCAGTGGTTCGATAATCAAGACTAAGCAACAATGGGCGCAGTCGGGTTTTGGATGGTTGACTATTCGACTGTTGAGGCTGGCCATGTTTTGGATTCCATGTAAATTTTTGGTTCTCCTTCTTTAGTAGGTTACGTGGTCAAAGCAGCAATAAAAATGGTCTGCGTTTTCCATTATGTTCAATTAAGATCGATCCCTAAGCATCAGAAAATAACGCTCCCCATACAAACATTGTTTACTAATCATTTGAAAACCAATCTTCCAATTTCATTGATATTTGGTATCTAATATAAGGCATCAAACATCTGTGTCTGCATGTTTTTGATTTTTTGGTAATTGTTTACTGCATCAAACCACAGAGAAAACAGAATATGTATGAAAATTTTCTTTTTGCTATCATTTGATTCGGTTTAGATTTTCCAAAAAAACTAAAATGTACAGACACAGACATTTGTTGCCTGATATTAGATATTAAACATCAATTCCAGTGGTTTTCAAATGATTGATTAACTACGTTGGGTAGCATAGCGTACGGGCCATTTTTAAGCCTTGTAATATAATGAAAGTCCTGACATGGCACGTAGTTCCAATGAGGTGTGTTTGGCTAATATCTTGACAGTAGTCTTTGCGCTTTGTACCTTTGTAATAACAATGGTGTCGCTTGGGGCAGCTGTCGGAGGTGTTCGAGCAGGAGATCGACCCGGTGATGCAGTCGTTGGGCTACTGCTGCGGCCGCAAGTACACATTCAACCCGCAGGTGCTCTGCTGCTACGGCAAGCAGCTGTGCACCATACCGCGTGACGCCAAGTACTTCAGCTACCAAAACAGGTATGAAGCGAGTTATTGGACTGTCTGGTTGAACTTGAAGACTTTCTTGAAGGCCAACTCCTATTATTGCAATAATTTAAATGTTGGAACTCAGACAATACTATCTTTATATTTTTTCTTTTATTTTCAATGTCCTAATCTATCAGAATCTAATCTCTCAATGCAACAATTATTTGTTAAGGTCAAAATAATGTTTAGAAGAAACGTAACAACTTCTACACACAAACTAAGTCAACATTTGTAGTTTGTGTATGGTAAAGTTTCTACGTAATGGTATTTCAGGTCCATTATATGACATGATGTATAAGAATTCTTTATTTTTATTTTATGTTTTTAATGTGTAGAAAAAATACAGTGTATGAAATTAATCAATAACATCTTGATGTGGATGTAGACTTTATACCCTCTTTAAAAACATGTTTTACTGTCTTTGTACCTCTTTTCTCCCTTCACCGCTATCCGGACTTATATTACCTATTCTGTTTCCCACGAGTTGGGACTATTGAGAGTGTCGTAATGTGGATGTGCAGATTTCAAATTATTGTTTTTATTATGCAAGATACATAATAATATAAAAATAAATAATATATTTCTAAATAAGATCGAAGCCTGAAAAATCCATTCAATAAATTCTCCAAAGGATTATTGATGTTCAGTGCATATGTATATTTGTAGGTGTGTGCGTATCCGAGAAATTTTATTGGAGTTTGTAGCCCAATTCATTAATTGAATCCAATATTATTCTACTCAAAATTCTCAAAGTATTCTACATTCGTTACACATCTAATAATGTACTCACATTCTACAAACATATTTCATTCCAAATTATAAGAACACCTTAAAAAAAGATACCGTTTTGGGCATGGTGTTAATCAAAAGTAACTAAAAGTGTACTTCTCAGCACATGTACACTCAATAGTCCAAATTCTCTATCCCAATGAACACCTAACTTTTTCATTGTGTATTATAACTCTCACTTATTTTTTTGTTACTAATTTTTCATGTTTCGCTCCTACTTTCCCGCATGTACCTAACCCCCTCCACATATCCCGCGCTCGCCCTCGCCCGTACGAACTGGTGTGGCGATAGTCTAAAAGTGTTTGCGATTGTCTCCGATAGATACACCTTCTGCCAGAAGTGCTTCAACGACATCCAGGGCGACACCGTCACGCTCGGCGACGACCCCATGCAGCCGCAGACGTGAGTATTTTTACACTAACTTTAATGTTAGTTCTGAGAAATCATGCCTACTCAAGTATATCCTAGGAAGTTCTGATCTGACCTTTAAGTTTTCTCTAGGTTTAGCTGTACATGCGAAAATGGTACCCACACAGTATCTGGTACTCGCGAGCTAGTGCATTTTAGTCACGACAAGATGGGGCGTTCATGCATTTCTAGATCTCTGCCACGACTGTGATTGATATGTCTCTAAATGTCAGCTATGCAAACCGAGTTAAGAACACTAAAAATTATACATAATTTTTTTAACGGCTATACTTTGCTCTGAACCCTAATGGGCCTGACTGAAGAATCTTATATTATACAGAAATGTACTGTAGATTCTTTTGGAGTTCTTTGTATAATTTTCGAAATTAAATCTTGATAATTATGAAAGTAAAATTTATTTTATCTATGAATTCTATTTGGACAGAGATGAGTTTTATTAGCTCAACTTTCATTCAATTAGTTGTTTTTTAATGTAACGGGACATGGATGGCTGGATACCACACCCACCGTCATCATTTTAGCCCAATCCACCGAAGGAATTAGGTGCAAGGCAGGACCTTGGACTGGCCGGCCAGGACAAGCCGTGCCCGCGAATGAGTCCCGCCAGGAAGGGCCACCTTAAAAGCATGGCTGCACTGAACGGGAAGGATAACACGGATAATTTGTCACTGTCTAAGATAGTTGATCTTCATCCAATGTGATAGTACCAACCTGGGCGGGCTTAACCCTACCACCTAGAGGGGAAGAGGACCTACAGTTTTACATGGGTTCTGAAACAGCTTTCGTGACCAAATGAAAGAGAAAGAAAGTGGTGGATGAATGGGGTGAGGATTGAACCTATGACCACTGGCATGCATGGCAACGAAGTCCCCATACCCCTGCGATAGAGCTGTGTTTTAAGTTTGTTTGCTAATATGCGTTAAAGCTAGCAAATTTGTGTGCTAGCTAGTTTCGCATAGTACCTTTAGCATTGAGGTTATTTTATTTGGAAGCGATTTTAAAACATCTCCAAATGATATCAACAAAATCTAACAATAAAATCCCACTTTCAGTGTAATAAAGAAAGATCAATTCAAAGAAATGAAGAACGATCACTTGGAGCTGGAGCCGTTTGTGAAATGCAACGACTGCGGCCGAAAGCAGCATCAGATATGCGTCCTGCACCTCGAGCAGATCTGGCCGGCGGGCTTCTGTTGCGAGAACTGCTTCAAGAAGAAGGGCGCCAAGAGGAAAGAGAACAAGTTCAGCGCCAAGAAGCTGCCCACCTCCAAGCTGGGCCACTACATCGAGAATCGCGTCAACAATTTCCTCAAGAAGAAGGAGGCGGGAGCCGGCGACGTGCACATCCGAGTCGTCGCTTCCTCAGACAAGGTGCGTGATAGCAATATTTACATCTACTTTACTTTCTTCACTTATTTTTTCATTAGCGAGCTCTTCTAGGCCAGCCAGACACAACATTCGCTCTGTAAAGTTTTATAGAAAGAATTCGTCAGAAATTAGTTTTAAAGTCTAAACTGTTGTTCAAACATTCTCATTTCTCGTTCTATATTTTCTTTCTGTTGAGAATGCTTTCTCACCTAACTGTTGCGGAACTTTTCCGATAATCTCACAGCGCACACGTCCTCATGGAATACTTTATTTGTGCCTCTTTTGGCAGACCATCCCTTCCGTACCCGCTGGGACTTCATAACATCCAATGTCATGGAGAGTGCTATAAAATAAAAATAAAAAAGAAAATATAAAATATATAATTTTTCCATCCTAAAATATGAGATGGCTATAAGGCAATACTTCGTAAGCGTATTGCCTCATTCAGGAACCGCATTTTCATGTCGAACAACTGTACAATAATTCCCGCATTGGAAGGTGGACTCGGAAAAATATTTGAGTATATGGTGTCCATCGCTATATTCAAATGATGTGAAATTAATTTAAATGTGTAATTCGTTTTATAGTTTGTTAAAATATGGACTTTGTCTGCAATAAATATTTTATTATTATTATTATCACTACATAGTATAAAACAAAGTCGCTTTCTCTGTCCCTATATCCCCATGTTCGCTTAAATCTTTAAAACTACGCAACGGATTTTAATGCGGTTTGTTTTAGTAGATAGAGTGATTCAAGAGGAAGGTTTATATGTATAATAACATCCATTAAATATTGGAGAAATACTGTTATTTTTGAGGTTTCCAATGTGATGTCGTAATAAAATATTTTTTTTCCGCTTACATTGCAAACGCAGGCTGAACCCTACGAGATTTATCAAAATAATGTGCTAAGTATTGTATACATTGAAAAGGTCTACAGAAAACTCCGCGATGGTATATATCTATCTCTTATGGATATCCCACAATAGCATTTTTTTCTCATTTACTTTTTACGACAAATAATGGCTAATTTTCGAAGCGATTTTAACCAATACAGCATTAATCCTTATCCAATTGAATACCTTAAATACATTGTTGATTTAAAATAGATCTATACGGCCCTTTACAGCATATGATTTAAATGAATATTTTCGAAGATATTATAGATATAAAAATTGCGGGATAGTGTTTGCGGCGGTACCGGCCGGCCGGGGCGGCGGGAGCGTGCCTCGGAGGCCGCGGTTCTCCCTATAGCACTTTGAATTTATTATTTCTCTAATATCTAATAATCATGTAATAATAATATCTAAGTTTTTTTTATTTCAAATATCTCAATGTAGAAACTCTACGTAAAAATGGTTTATTTGTGTATCATTGTGTCAAAATAATATTTTTTTGAATGACATTATGCCCGTGCAAAGCCGGGACGGGCTGCTAGTTATATTATAAAAGGCTCCTGTTATTGAGATGTGGCATCTGATGATGATTGTTCAACGAGTGTTTCAAGTATTTGTGTGTTGTGTGCGCAGATGGTGGAGGTGAAGCCGGGCATGCGGTCCCGGTTCGTGGAGGCGGGCGAGCTGTGTGCCGAGTTCCCGTACCGCGCCAAGGCGCTGTTCGCCTTCGAGGAGGTGGACGGGGCCGACGTGTGCTTCTTCGGTATGCACGTGCAGGAGTACGGCAGCGAGAGTCCCGGCCCCAACACACGCCGGGTCTACATCGCCTACCTCGACTCGGTGCACTTCTTCAAGCCGCGCCAGTACCGCACAGCCGTCTACCACGAGATCCTCCTCGGTTATCTGGACTACGCCAAGCAGCTCGGCTACACGATGGCGCACATATGGGCCTGCCCGCCCTCCGAAGGTGACGACTACATCTTCCACTGCCACCCGCCCGAGCAGAAAATCCCCAAGCCGAAACGCCTCCAGGAGTGGTACAAGAAAATGCTCGACAAGGGCATCATCGAGCGGATCATCCTCGACTACAAGGACATCCTGAAGCAGGCGATGGAGGACAACATCTCTTCGGCGGCGGAGTTGCCATACTTCGAGGGGGACTTCTGGCCCAACGTGCTCGAGGAGTCCATCAAGGAGCTCGACCAGGAGGAAGAAGAGAAGAGGAAGCAGGCGGAAGCGGCGGAGGCGGCGGTATGTCGAGCACGCTCTTCATCTTGCCTTATTTATTATTATAATAATAATTTATTACAACCTCACCTAACCTAACCTGACCTACTTCACCACACTTCACATAATCTAGGACTAATTTCTTAGATTAGTAATCTGCTTGTTTTGTGGTTACCTAAGTTTAAATTTGTAATGAGAATAGCTTTATGAAAATTTAATTTTGAATAGCTTTATACAAAAACATCTACCTTCACTTTCCTATTCTTCAGTTACGATTTATGTGGTTTTTATTCAACAGTTGATTACGTCATTGCAGATATTCCAAGCCACCGAAGAAACCGAAGTGGGCCCAGATGGCAAGAAGAAAGGGCAAAAGAAGGCCAAGAAATCTAACAAGTCCAAGGCGGCTCAGAGGAAAAATAGTAAAAAGCAAAGTGACCAGCAAACTGGTAGTGATCTCAGTACAAAAATTTTCGCAACTATGGAAAAGCACAAAGAAGTGTTCTTTGTTATTAGATTACATTCCGCGCAGTCGGCCGCCAGCTTAGCGGTGAGCATTATTTCTTTATTACATATTTTGTATTTTTTTTAATTGTGGAATTGTTCTGTAACATTTTCGATATCTCTTTCTTGTTGAATTTAGAAACTCTTAAAACCATCCAAGTCTTAATTTCCAAAACTCATCATGCAAGCCATGCTCGGTTTGAGTCAATAAGTAAGGCATATTGTCATTGTTTTTCGAAAACTCAAAACCAAATTAGCATTTTGGTCGAATGATTCATGTTGTAATGTTGATTCCAGCCTATCCAAGATCCCGATCCGCTGCTTAACTGCGACCTTATGGATGGTCGCGATGCGTTCCTAACCATGGCGCGCGACCGCCACTACGAGTTTTCGTCGACGCGCCGCGCCAGGTTCTCCACACTGTGCATGCTGTACGAGCTGCATAACCAGGGCACCGACAAGTTCGTTTACACCTGCAATAACTGCAAGTCGCACGTCGAGACCCGATATCACTGTACCGTCTGCGACGACTACGACCTATGCGTACCCTGCTATGAGAAAGACCGACATCCGCACAAAATGGAGAAACTCGGCCTGGACCTCGACGTTGGATCCTCCCCTGGAGACACCAAGCAGTCTAACCCGCAAGAAGCGCGCAAACTGTCCATCCAGCGCTGCATCCAGTCGCTGGTGCACGCGTGCCAGTGCCGAGATGCCAACTGCCGTCTGCCTTCGTGTCAGAAGATGAAGCGGGTCGTCACTCACACCAAGATCTGCAAGAGGAAGACCAATGGAGGGTGCCCAATCTGCAAGCAACTCATAGCACTGTGCTGCTACCACGCCAAGCACTGCCAGGAGACCAAGTGTCCCGTCCCGTTCTGCAGCAACATCAAGCAAAAACTCAAGCAGCAACAGCTGCAGCAGAGGCTCCAGCAACAGCAACTGCTCAGGAGGCGAATGGCGGCGATGAACACGCGGGGCGGCATGTGCCAGGGCGCGAGCTCGCCGCCGCCGGCCGCGCCGATGGCGTCCCCGCCACCGTCCAAGCCGTCCACGCCGCACGGACCCACGGCCAACGTGCTGCAGGTCGTGAAGCAGGTGCAGGAGGAGGCCGCGCGCCAGCAGGCACCGCACTACGGCAAGGCGGCACCACAGATGCCGCCGCCGCACGGCGCCGCGCGCCCGACGGACGCGTGGCAGCAGCGCTACGTGCGGCCGCCGCAGCCGCCGCCCCTGCACCACCCGCACCACCACCACCTGCAGCGACCGCCGGGGGCGGGCGGCGCGGGGCCCCCGGGCCCGCCTGGCCCCGGTCCCGGCCCCGGACCCGGCCCGGGCGCGCCGCAGGTGGTGTCACCGCCGCAGCGCCCGCCCGTCGCCCCGCAGCTCCACCACAAGGCGCTGCAGCAGCTGATGGCGACGCTGAGATCGCCCTCGTCCACCAACCAGCAGGCGGAAATTCTGCAAATTCTCAAGTCCAACCCTCCCCTTATGGCTGCCTTCATCAAACAAAGACAGGTTAGTTCTCTATCTGTATTTAGTATACAAACATACAATACCAAAAGTCATACAGAACATGAGGAAACCAAACATCAAAACACTTAATAATCTTGATTAATCTGTGTTATGATAAAATAATTCACAATGCAAAGCATCTTGAACTACTTTTGCTAATTATTGAGACAAAATAAACATTAGCAGGATTAATTGACTGAGTATTTACTGGCATGTCAATTTGGGTAATTCTACTTTACCTTCACTGGTGTGAATTGAAATGAAAGTGTACTGACCTCTTCTGTACATGTCAACAACTTTAGGCATCCAAGCTTTGCTGCAATCGATCAATGCCATTTGTAAGTTGGTTACAGCTATCGTTGACACAAATTATTGTATTTGCAGTTGAAATGGATAGTATTATTACAAAAAGGATAGTACCACAAACATATATTTTTTGCTGATTTTAAAATAAACACCGAATAAATTTCAGTTTCTAAAACAGGCAAGCCCCTATTTTGAGCTCCGGAAAAAACAAATGCTGGTTTATACAGCCAGTTATGCAATCTCGGCTTCGCACGGATATGGCGTACAATTTCTTACAGATTGAAAAGGATATTACTGTAGCCAATATCTAAATGAGAGTATTAATACTTTAATTATAGTTCCAATCCCATGGTTAACACCGATTGGTTGAGACTTACGTCATATCCACTGGGTGGTAGATTGCGAGTCACTATCAAAGAGACTGATCTATGCTAAAATGCAGCCGTGGGGCACAGAAAGAAGTAATCAACGTGACCCTGAAATAGTGACTTTTTACAGCATACCAAGCCAACCATTGGTGTTATCATTGCAGAATGTATTTATGGGCTATGCATAAGATCAGCGAATTTTAATAAGAAAAAAAATATATTCCTACGAATTGATAACCTCATTTTTTTAAAGTTAGTTAAAAATAAAAAACAAATATATTTGAATTGCTGTTATTAAATGTAATAACTGAAAGGACTTGAAGTTAAGGTGAGCCTATAAGCTACATATGTATCCAATATAAACGCAGTTTGGAAATAGTTGGATGAATGCCAATTTAAGAAATTGTTTTCATCTCACATTAGTAAATCCTTATCATCCCCGTATTGGGAAAAGTCACCAATTACAAAATCTTAGGGCCTAGATGTTCCAATATATTGTTCAACCTTGATAATTCATAACTATTAAATTAAACATAAGTAACAATTAAATATACCTGTATAGGTATTTTTTTTATTGTTTGACCTCTGTAAATGATGAATCAAAATCCAAGTCCTATCTTAAATATTTGCTCTCTTGTAACAAAAAATTACCTACTGTGTGTATTTTCCAATTCGATAAAGGAATTAATTTATTTTTCAATATACATCCGTTGAATCCTACTGGATGATTTTTCCATTTTGAATTTATGGAAAACTATCGGGAAATCTCATTTTCTGAGTATGCAGAAAAATAAAGAAAAGTCTAAAAGTTGGCCAGGTTAATAACTTCTGGGTAAAAATGTTAATGGGAAAGAAAATCGGTCATTTATCACGACAGGTGATGATTGAATGTCATTTACCACAATGATATTTGTCTTAGCAATTAAATGCGGAAACCACATTTTAAGCATCAGTATTCCAACGATCCGAGTATACGCCAGTGAGCAAAGTTGTTGGTGTAATGCAGATTTAACTATTCCTTCTCTATTCTGGGTTTTTAGCTTATACCATCGTAAAGACTGGCGTAACTATTCCGAGATAAAGCGGTGGAATTAGGATTGTTTATTAGTAAGGCTGATATAGTATATGCACTGGCATCGGTGGCGTTAACTATAACTAGATTAAGATGCAATTGGGTTTGATAAAGCTATGGTTTTTATTTTTTTTTCAAAACATCAAAACATCAAATTTCAGAATGCCCAGAGTCAACAGCAGCAAGGAGGCTTGGGGGTGGTGGGCAACCTGGGGCAGGGTGTCCCACAGCAACAGCCCCAGCAGCAGCTGCAGCACATGATGCAACCACAACAACAACAGCAGCAGCAGCAACAGCAACAACAGCAGCAGCAGCAACAACAGCAACAACAACAACAGCAACAACAACAACAGCAACAGCAGCAACAACAACAACAACAACAACAGCAACGGTTGCAGCAGATGCAACAAATGTTGGGCCAGCAACAACAGGTGAGCCTTTGTTGTACTTTTAGGGTGGAGTCATCTTTATGGTTGTTATATATCCGTGCTTATGTTTTGCCTTAAGAAAATCGAAGATAGATCTATTATGACCATAACATAACCAGAGATTGTGTACTCCAGCCTTAGTGTTACATTGTTAAATAGGAACCTGTATAAATTCCTAATGTCCATCCATCTGTTACTGCCCTGTCCCTCGTGTCTCCCAGTTTGATATTTTTATATGTGGCAAAACAGGATGTTGGGAGTACTTGAAGACTATAAATGTCAAGCCTTTGTTTGTTGTCTTCATTCACCATGGGATTTCTTGTCTTTTTAGCCAGATAACTATTCGACGGATTTATTTATGCTTCTGCTTATCCATACGATATATGTAGTAAGACCATATAATTATTATAGTCAGATAATTGTTCTCCTGCAATGACTATCCGTCTTTTGACCAACGTGAATTTGTACTATCAGTCCCATAAGTACTATCTGAGAATTTAAAAAATAGGCCCTAAGCTGTTTACATATTTACCGCAAATTGAAAATATAGAAACCACACAGCGTTGAATGTTTTTAAATTTGGACGTAAAAATTAAATATATAGAACTAAAAACAGTCATTCTAAAGTTGTCAAGTTGCATATGAAAATGAATTCCTTAAAAGGAAAATGCCACAATTACAACTGTAATAACTTTCAAAGAGGAATAATACTTTCGCTCAACGCGGAACGGGGAAATTCACAGTCGAAATTCCAACACCATGAACCAGACGATCCTCTAGATCCTTTATCTATAGGGTTGTTAAACAATGGCTCTCCCTGCCGAGGGATTGCCCACAAAGTACAATCTGGCGTCCGTCAAACATGGTGTGAAGAAGCACCTGGCCGGTCGGTATCGTCTTCACAGCCCCCTTTAAAGTTGAAAACCCATAAGTTTCCCTTAAGGGTGTTCCGACCCATATAAAGTTGTTTGCACACATAACGCAAAAAGTATTGCACTTTAAGCCACGAATTAATAATAAAAGTTTAATATAGTCATATTACTTGCAGCGAAAACAATTTCACAATTTCAGGATTATTGGTTCTGTTACAATTTATTTAAATACGATTTTTGTTTAACAGCGCCATCTAACGGTGTAAAACTTATGTTTTCGCTGCAACTACTATGGCTATATTTAATATTTTTGACGAATTCGTGCCTTAACCTTTGGAGCGCGAACGACGCAGCATCGGCGTCCTGTACCGCGCTCCCGAATCGAATAAAAATCGATATCTAAGACACTGATCAAGGTATCTTCAAAATAATAACTGTTCCATGTAGCTAGATAGTGCCTCCATTTATTCACGTTACTTTTGTAGTAGTTTGGTTCAAATATAAAATAATAAAAATCATATAAAATTGACTTTAGAATTTTTTTAAATATTTTGTGATGTTACTCGAGGTTTAGGGTAGAAAAGATAAAGTTATGAAACAAATTTGTTTTTTATTTCGTAGTTTATGATAGCTGCTATAACATTGTGTCAAAAACTAATGACCCCGCCATACAAAAAAATATTATAATTTGGTTCCAAACATCGCGAACAAAAGCGACACTTATTGTTTTTCAAAATAATATTTTAGAATTTATTATAAATTATTTACGATATTATCTCAGTTGAATTTATTTTTAATTTATTGAATAATGATGGAAGAATATTTACATAAAATTTTTGTAAAGAAAACGTTTACATAACATTTTCAGTAAAGGAAAAACCCGAAAAATCTCTCTAAATTACTAACAGTCTAATTAGAATCTAATCTAATTAGAATCGAGTTAGATTTTATATCATCATAAACTGTTATATATACACAATTTTTTTGTGTAAGATAATGTTATAATATGTAATCAAAAACATTTTATTTTGAACATTCAAATTCGGCTATAAAATTGCACTCAGCGCACTCATACATGCAAACGCTCCACTTGAACACACGTCGGTGAGCGTGCGCTCTATCTATAGATAGGTGGGCGCGCGCGTTCTATCTATATAGGTAGGCACTTACTCAGCAGCGTGACGAGGTCGAATCTTGTTGCTGGAGTAGAAGCAGGCTTCCGGGACACGAAGCATTGGTGACATGGTCTTTGAAATAAAACACGTAAATATAAGTTCATAGAAACATAGCAGCACAAGTATATTTTTTAACATTTTGTAAAAGTGAAACCTAAAATGAATAGAAATTCGAATTAGCGACGGATGGTCAAATAAAAAAACCTAATGATTATATCTGAAGTAGAGTTTGTGCGTTGTCTGTCCGTCCGTCTGTCAGACACCTCCTCCTATTATTGAAGTTACAAAATTTACAATGTATGACGAAAACAAGTTTTGACATGACAGGTAGGTAGATCAGGTCGGGCCATCTAGTTTGAGGGGTCGCATGATGAGTCTAAGACCAGAGTTTCCCAAGATATGACGAAACAAAATTTTTGAAGTTGTTTGACATGCATGGCAATTGCTCCCGTGCATGTTGCAAGTATATTTTAGGCATCTTTTGTGTCCACACACCACCCGTTAGCATGAGAAAAGGTGCGACATGCACGGCAGAATTCGCCGAAATGTAATACAGCATGCAAATAAAAATAAAAATAAAATAAATGAATAAACAAAAACCGGCCAAGTGCGAGCCGGACTCGCACACGAAGGGTTCCGTACCATCGTAAAAGATTTAACATAACAAAATCACGTTTTTTGTATGGGAGCCCCCTTTAATTTAAATTATTTTTCAATTTTACCTATTTGTTGTTATAGCGGCAAAATAAATACACACTCTGTGAAAATTTCAGCTGTCTATCTGTTACGGTTACTGAGATACAGCCATGTGACAGACGGACGGACGGACAGACGGACGGACGGACGGACAGCGGAGGATTAGTAATAGGGTTCCGTTTTCACCCTTTGGGTACGGAACCCTAACAAGAATACTATGTAACCGAAACAAATAGTACATATTTTTAATTCTATTCTATTACCAGATGCGTCTTGCCCTATGGAAATGTATGCAGATGATGCAATGGGATTACTTATTAGATATACCAAACGATTTCAAAGCAACAAAATTTGGTATTATAACTCCACGCTCACGAAGTTCCTGAGATCTCGACAAATCACTTGAATCACACTTGACCAACGGCCAGCGGGCGGCCGAGCGGCCGAGCGGCCGACACCAATACACTCACAATGTTTATACTACAAAATATGATTTTCTAGATTTTCGGTCTTTTTTCCATTTTTATGTAAGAAAACATATCAAGTGTGATACATCACCGGATTCTACACAAAATTTGCCACAATCCGGACTAATTACATTCAAGCAAACGTAATTTTTTGTGAACAAATTTTATAAACAAATGTGATAAATCTTTGAAATCTGAACATGCCAAAAAACATTTGATTTTTTGCTGCCTACAAAAATTGCAAAAACCTATAACCACTGCATTGATAGATAGCTGAATATATTACAATTTCATTGATATAAAAAAAATTACAATACTTACGTAATATTTTCGTCACTCATCCTTTTCAGCCGGCACAGAACCACGCGCGCAAACGTACCTCGGTCGACTGGCCAGCGAGACGAGCCGCGCGGATTTCAAAAAAATATTTTGTTTTACGAAGTTGCAGCTATTGGGTCGCGGTTTAGCCAATCAAAAGCGTCCTACACTCCTCTATCCATTTGAAAAAGCCAATCATAGACCAGTAAATCTATGCCCACACAAAAAATCGCCAATCAGCGCAGATAGCGGGAGCGCGGCAGAGGACGCCTATGCGGCGTCGTTCGCGCTTTACGGGTTAAAGTGCAATACTTTTTGCGTTCTGTGTAAAAAAAACATTGTATGGGTCGGAACATCCTTAAGGTGTCCCTTCCCGGCGGGACTAACTCATTCGCGGGCACGGTACAAAACCGTGCTATTGCGCTCTGGGACCTTCTATGTTTCAAAGAAAAAGACAGGCTCCGTGATGAGGATGCAACATGTCCACAAAGCAGACAATGCACATAGTGTTTGATTTGGTAAGATTATGGAAAATTTTAATTACAAAACAACTTATAGCTAAAAGTAAACCACGACCGCTGTAGTCAAAAATCGAATAAAAACTAAATTGATTATAAATTTTCATGAAACAGGCTATGTCTGATGACTTATCTTTTTAAGATGTATAGATGTTATCGTTGAGTAATCCACCTCCAAAGTTATTATATAAAACACGCGAAAAATTCGAACTTTCAGACCTTATAACTTAGAAACCAAACACAATTGTACAATGCCAACAGTCATCAGACATCTAGTTCGATCCAATAAAGCTATTTTGAGGAAAATTTTGGATCTCTGAAAAGAAATATGGGTGTGATCTTCTTTCCCCTTTTGTATAGGGAGTTGAGCGGGTTGGGCCACCTTAAGCCCGCGTTTTATACAATAACTTTGGAGGTGGATAACGCAATGATAAAGTAAGAACTTTTCAAAAAGATTAGTCATCAGACATAGCTTATTTAATCAAGATTTATCATCTATTTGGTTTTTGTTAGATTTTTGACTACAGCGGTCGTGGTTCCCTATACAAACGTAGTTTACTAATCATTTGAATAACACTGTTCCGATTTGCTTCATATTTGGTATCTAATATTCTGCAATAAATATCTGCATCTGCATTTTTTTTTTTTGCTGAAAAATCTAAAGCAAGTGAAATAACAGGCAAAAGAAAAACTTCATACAATTTTTCTTTTCTCTGTTGTGTGACACAGGATTAATTTTTCGAAAAAACAAACACGTGCAGACATAGATATTGATTGCCTGATATTAAGTCCCAAATATCAAGCAAATTGGAACAGTGGTTTTCAAATGATTAGTAAACTACATTTGTATGGGGAGCGTAATTTTCTGATGCTTACGGGCCCACCTTAAGAGGTCCCGATACACACACGATACGTCACGTTTTGACGATTGAACTAGAAGGTCTTAGGACGGTTAATGCCAAGTGTTATACGAAAGTCTGTTTGCCAAAAGTGCGAAAGAAACCATTCTCGTACAGATGATTTTAGGTGGCGCGTTCGACTGGTCATCGGCAGTCGCGTCCGACGTTTCAATAGGACCAAGGCCTTATCCATCAGCACTTGCTAGCCATAAAGATATAAGCATTGGTTCAAAATTTCCTAACCTCGACCTTAATACGGTTGACCAGGTACTTTCTTTATGTTACTGAACATTGATGCCAATATCTCTTCCGATATATTAGATACAGATCTGAACAGAAAAAATATTAGCATAGACTGGAACGAACTCCCTGAGGACATAATCAACATAAATAATGTCAATCAATTTAAAAACGGTTTGGACAATCACTTAAACAATTTTTTAAGATTTCTTAAATAACGAGTAACTAACCAAAACTGACATTCTTAGATTACAAGGAAGTTCTTGAACTACTATCTGGACAAAAAAACTGACAAACATGAATGTGATAACCGTACTTGAATATGATTTAGACACATCGGCCTAGGCTGCCTGTCTGAAATAAAATAAACCAATAATTTAATAGTGCATACTCTCTTAGATAGCACAACACGAATACTGCAAAACATTATATTTTTTACATATACTTATGTTGAGCAGTTTTCCAATGTGAGCCAAGGACATATGTTGAAGGAGGTGACGTCGTTCCAGGTTGTTGGAGGTGTAGGCGTGGGGCCGGGTGGCGTGGGCGTGGGTCCCGGCGGCATGGGCGTCGGCATGGGCGTCGGCGTCGGAGCGCACAACGCGTGGTACAAGCAGCAGGCGGGCGTGGGCGTGGTGGGCGTGGGCGGCGCGCCCGTGCCCGGCGGCATGCTGGGCATGCGGGCGGGCGGCGGCTACGGGGGCGCGCGAGCCGGCGCCCGCTACTTCCCCGCGGCGCCGCTGCTGCAGCGCTCGCCCCCCGCCACGCCGTCGCCGCGCGCGCCCACGCCCACCGAGATGCTGCTCGCGCGGCAGGCGAGCGCGCCGCCCCACCCGCCGCAGCAACCTCCGCCGCAGCCCCCCGACGACGGCCTCCCCCCCATGACGCCCCAGGACCAGCTCACCAAGTTCGTGGAGCAGTTGTAGTGTAAATAGACTCTGCGCCGCCCGCCGCGCGACACCTGTACCATATAGACTAGGGCGGGCCGCGACGCACCTGCTGCCTATTATTTATTGTCGATGAAATTATTAAATTAATTCTAATTAGGAGGACGTAAGCTAAGTATTACGACGAATGAATACAAGCGCTCAATGTACAAATGTAAATATAATGAAAGAGTACATTATGTCCGCTTTTATTGTAAGTTAAGTTGTTCGTAGTGAATTAGGTACATTATGATACTTATGCTGTTTATTGTAATTAAATCATTTTATAATATAATTATGTGAACATTTAACTTGCTTTTTATTTGTCATATCAATAGCTTTTTTTCAATTTGTGGATATGCAGTGCATGGTTGAGGTCCAGTCCAGGTTTAGAATCTTCGATTCACTGACTGATGACATCTTGATAAGACACGGGCTGGGATTCCTCACTCTGTACAAAAACAATTTTGCGAATTTTTCCTTTCTACCAACTATTCGAGCCATTCTTCAAGCATTGTTCGTCATTCTGACAGTCCCAGGGCTTTTCCCCTCCCTTTGACAGCCTAAGTTAGGTGGATGGCGCCCATGTGTAGACGACCGTGTTCTAAATGCTAACGAGCCGATCGACAACCTCTTGCCAACTCGAAGACTTCTACAATTTATAACCATCCTCAGCTAAATTGACATGTCCCAGAAACAGCTGTTTCTTACTACACCTTTTGAATTCTTCGAATATTAGAAGATGCCATTTGATCTCTGAAATGCAGCACATACATTTCAACAATAATAACAACGTTTATTGACAATAAAGTGTCGAAAAGGTATAACTTAATGCCTAAAGTCATTTTCTACCAGCCTACCTTATAATATTGAGAACAGAAAAAAAAGGTGATGATGTCACCAGATGTCTGGACTGCGCCGTTCCCTAGTTCTTTAGTCTAATTTTTTTTTAAATCAGGAGTATCAATCTGTAAGGTAGGTACATTCTAAAAAAAATATTGGTCATGTCTAGGCCTTATAGACAGTGAATTAAAATTGAAAAGGTAGCTGTTTTGGTAAATGAAAACCATAGGGCCTTTCGAGCTTTAGTAGCAATTCAAAGGTTGGTTAAACCTAAATGATTGCTATGTTCTTTTCACAATCGCTCTGAGATTCTGTCTCGGGGCCGCTTTCTCCATATCCTTTTTTACATGACTACATATGGATAGCTAATACAACAACCACCATAATATTAGCATTAGCTAAATACACCGCATTCCTGAAGGAATTAGGGTCTTCCCTTATGAGCATCGCTACATTGGACTGGATGCAAAGCACGAACAATGTTTGATCGTTCATTCAATGCGATGGTACCAACCTGGGCGGGATTGACCCTACCACCTAGTAAGAAAGGAAGGGGCCTACAGGAATCCGAACTACGAACGACGAATTCCTTGATCGGCTTTTACGGCATCCACGGGAAGAAATTATTTGTACGTGCCAGAACCCACAGCACATTTCGACGGATGTTTACTCGATAAGCCTTCCCCACAGCGTTTAACAACGCCGACTATATTGCCATTGCTTGAATATTTTATTGGCTACAAACATCGTACAAGATAAGTGAGGATATGTGGTATGCAAAGACATTTACTTTCAGCAATATTGTTTTTATTGAATTCAAAGTCATAAATTATTTTTCAGAGGTGTTGAAACATGAACGCAATTAAAATATCGCACTTTGATCGCATAGAATAATCCAACGGTCTCAAAAAGTACCTCCTTCATAAACTGGAGAGAACGTGGGGAATACCGATTCTGATGTCTCTCTATACATTGCAATGACAGTTCGATCGCGAACTCGCTCGAAATTTATTTCTCTACTACTCGCTAGATCGAGGGCACTGCTATCGTTTTAAAGAATACCAAAGAGCTGTCTGTTAAGGATAGAGCAAGTTGAATCGAGTGTCGGGAATCGACTTGCTGGGCAGAGAAGTGAATGATTGTGAAGATACGATTTTTAGTTAGAAAAGATCTGTAATATGGTTTTTCGTAGTATGTACGTACTTGACTGAAATCAGAAGCAGACGTCGTGCCAAAAAGATCCTGTGGGGTCGAAACACTACATTAAACTCCACCCAGTCCAGTTGCAAGCCACAGAAGAAGCCTTCACCTTAGCAGGAGTAAGTTACGCGCTAACCTTACGAGGCACTGTCCACTAAATAAGCTTTTATTCACTCTTGGTGTCACCGACAGCTCCCTCTGTAGAGCTTGCATGGAGGATGAAAAGACAGCCGCTCCCGTTATCTTGGATTGCCCAGAGGTGGCTTACATACGACTCCAGTTCCTTGAAACCACATGAACTGCTCAGGAAGTGTGGAGAAGTCCAAAAAGGCTGCTGGGCTTCGTGGAAGAGCTTGGCTGGCTGACGTGACAGCTGGTAGAGCTTCTTGACACGTACAATGGATGTATTGCCTTCTAAGTGCAGAAACAAGCCTGAAGCACAACAACAATCACAACAAGCCACAGAATGTAGTGTTAAACATTTAAACAAAAAAAACCGACTTCAAACAAAAAGTATTCCAAAAGAAATAAACATGCACTAAAAAGTAAAAAATAAATTCCATATTAGTAGTTACGATAATTGTTATTTTTTGAGTCAACATCAGCTGGGCACGCGCTGCGCCAGTCAAGAGAACCTTGGTTACCTTGGCTGACACCGACTCAAAAATAACGATAATCGTAACTACAAAAATGGCAATTATTTTTTTTACTTTTTAGTGCATGTTAATTTGTTTTAGAAAACTTTTTCTTTGAAGTCGGTTTTTTATTATTTTTGTTCATTTTTTTTATTTTATGTGAATCTGAAGTACACTAACTAATTTTTACACGTCCTTTCCAATAAAAAAAGAATCATCAAAATCTGTTGGCGTGATATTGAGTTATTCATCCATTTGTCGTGCACCATGCAATGCAAATTGAAGACTTATATGATTTTCTAATGGATGTCATTGTCAGAACCTTAGGTCAGAACTAGACCAAATTGAAATGGGACCACACGGGAAGCACCAGCTTTCAAATAAAAAAAGTATCATCAGAATCAGTTCACCCAGGCGAAAGTTGTGAGGTAACAAATATTTAAAAAAATACAGTCAGATTGAGAGAATTTTTAACCGACTTCAACAAAAAGGAAGAGGTTCTCAATTTGTCTGTATGTTTTTTTTAAGTCAGTTAAAAACGCGGAGATTCAACCTACAGTAAATTCTTCTGTCTGCAAAAACTTTTTTGGTGTAAATTTTATACAAAATTGTGATGAAGCAATGAATAATTGTCTCATTGATTCGGCAGTGCGATTACGAACCACAAAATCAAGTGTAGGTGCTGCACCTACCCTAAACTGACAGACAATTCAAAGACTTTGACAGCCAGTTTGTATTTATCGCCTGACCAAAACTGCTCCCCTACAAGGCGCAGATAAGTTCTTGCGTGTAGTTTTGTTTGCATTTGTGGGACGGCTCCGCTAAATACTCGTACCTGCTTGGCTCCCTGGACTCGATAAAGCGTCGTGCTGTGTGTCTCGCCGACGACCCTGAGGTATCCCTGAAATTAGACCCTCTGACTCCGAAGGGTCTCTCTCTGTGTTCTATCGTCTCTATCATGGAGAATGCTCATCGGATCTGCATAACGGTAACTATCTGTCCTCTTTCTACAGTCGCTTAAATATGCCCCACAAAGTAAAACCTGCATGTCGATTCCCGACACTCGATTGAACTTACTCTATTCTTAGCAAGTTGACAGACAGTTCTTTGGTATTCTTGAAAACGACAGCAGCGCCCTCGACCCAGCGAGTAGTAGCGGAATTAATTGCGAGCGAGTTTGGGATCGAACTGTCATCACAACGTATGGAGAAACGTCAGAATCGGTATTCCCGACGTTATTCAGCTGGATTGGAACTGGGTTAGGATCGAGTTACAGTTAATTTCTTTCCAGTTTATAAAGGAGGTACTTTTTGAGACCGGTTGGATTGTTGTATGCAATCAATGTGCGATATTTGAATAGCATCCCTGTTACAACACCTATGGAAAATATTTTATGACTTTGAATTCAACAAAAACAATATTTCTCTAAGGAAATGTCTTTGCATACAACATAACCTCACTTCAATTAATTTAAATTCAAAACCTCTAAAAAATTCTAAATCTCACTACAAATTAAGTGATTCCCTTTATAAGCGGCGCCAGCGGCTGCGCAGAAACAAAACTGAATCAGATTTGGTTACCACTGGCGCTTCGAGCACTCAGCTCGTCCCGGCTCCTTTGTCTCAACCTGCCTCGTGCAAAATATTATTTGGAATCCTTTCTTATTAACTCAATGCATGCTTAATGTCAATGAAAATAACAAAATAAACGGATTAGATATTAATAAATGTTATTTTATGTATGTACTCACATCATTATAATTTTATGCTTCGGGGCGTAATCAAACAATGTTAGGCAACAATGTCATAGGCATCGGTCTCACGTTCTATCGGATAGGTAAACCATCCCACATTTTTCATATGCCTTTAATTTCACATTAAAAGAAATTAAGGCACATAGTTATTTACACATTAATTATTTGTTTATGTAACACACTATATGGATTTAACACACATCTTTCAATTACGTAGTGAGGAGATATTTTAAGAAAACTCTATAGTTTATTACTAAGTTGTCAGTACAATGCTCCAACTGTAGGAAAACCAATCATAATAGGTAATCAAATTATAGAGAAATAAAATTATCAACTCCGACAAACAACATATAACAAAAGCGCGGGAAATGTAAAGAACGTTCTATTTATGAAGTGCGCGTTGTGTTATGGGTTCGGCAACCGTGCCCTAAATATATTCGATCTTCTATCCCTCTCTATTGCACCCAAAAGTATGAAACAACAGAGTTTGCTTGAAAAGCGTTGCTTGTCGGACTACTAACTTGCTGCGACTCTGTTGCAAACTTTACTTCGGTCTACTAACATGCTATTCGATCGCAAAATCCGAACACAGTTGAACTCAAGAATACCAAATTCAAACGCAACTGGATTGAAATTTAGATTGTAAAGTCAATAGAGTGTCGGGAATCGCCATGCTGGGCTCCTTTATGGAGCTTCCAAGCCAAGGGAATTTACTTCCTATCATATGATGGGATGAAGCACTTGGCCGGCCGGAATGGTTTTTGGAGCCCCCAGTTTTTGCAGTTCGAAAGCCCCAGGCGCTTCGTCGGACACATCTTAGGTGCCCTATAACTCGCTTAACAAAAAAAAATTGACAACTGCACCACCCACTTTAAACGCTACTGCTAGTATTCTGGAAAAAAAATGGATTTTTTACTGTTCTGTCAAGAAAATATCAGTAAAATAACTTCCTTTGATGAAAAATCTGCAAATTTTACTCATATATATTGCAAAGAATAAAAAACAGAATGCAGAATTACTCCTACGAACTAAATGCTCATTTTATGGCCTACACATGATGAAGTAAAATCAGTACTCCACCAACAGACTGAGGGTTATGCTTGAAAGTATAAATCAGCCAGTAAGTCATTGCTTCTAAATAATATCTGGCTACTGGAAAGTGGGCAATCCTGATTATAGTACAATTAATATTTTCCACTCACTCATTTTTATTTTTGTATTTCACTCTAATAAAATGTTTACATCTGGCAGAGTGGTTTTACACCTAAAATTTCCAAGCCTCTTTTTACAATCAATCGAGAAGCATGGAAAAGAAGTAATCTTTGGCGTGCCAAATCCTCACTTTCATTTTTCACTTTCAGATTGTTAAAAGCCCTGTTGATGTGGCGAGCTAATCTGAAAAGGTAGTTGACAAGAATACAAGCTTCCATCTCTTCCCTAGATTTATGCAACACATCATCAAATCTAGCAAGTTCTGAAACCAGTTCGGACACCAAATGCTCTGACAGATAATTGGGATCGCATTCAGAAGGGAGTTTAAAGCCACAGTTATTTTCTAAGCTCCAAAGTCTGCAATGAAGGTACTGCAGTTTAATCCCAGTATCCCCTTCAGTCTGCAGAGCCCTTCCCCACTCAAATACGTAGTCCCTCTGTCTTCTCTGCTTCAAGTCATTGATGATTACGGCTGTGGTTCCGAGTACATCACACGTGTCGTCATCCAATGCCGTACTCCGCGTGTCTGCAAAGAAAACCTGCAAGTCATTTAGCGTTAAGAAATTACGTACTTTATAGCAGAATCATTACCACAGCAAGATCACACTTGCTCGTTTTGTTGATCATTTTTAGAAATTTGTTAAAAATACCCGTCCGATTAGATATTAGTTATCAATATTGATGAGGAATGTCAAATCACATGAGTGTTTTTTAATGGATAGTTAAAATTTAAAATAGTTTAATTTTAACATTTAAATACTCTTAAAAATGTTGAAAATATTTTTCTTTTCATAGCTTTTTATGGAGACTTACAATATGGGTATAAATACCTGACACAAATTATTTTATTATCGCTTAAGCCTTCGAAATTGTCATCCATTTGATAGACGTGTTGGGTCTACTAAATCCACTACGTAAGAGCATGATACACATCTGCCAGACGGACGGAGACGTCTGAACGGTATGAAGCGTATGAATCGACTATGACTCGCAATGTGAATCGCATGCTATCTTTCCCGTACTAGGGAGATCTGGCGAACATACCATAGACAAGGGGGGTTATGGCCCAAATGCTAATCAGGTCCTTGACATTTTTTTAGCAAAAAAAGGGAAAATATTTTTAAGCATGGCTTCAAAAAAAATTGGCCTCCTATATTTATTTTATCTTTAAATGTTTTCTACCTTTATTGCTCCAAATATGCCAAGGAATAGGTGGTAGCGTACAAGGTAACGTGTGGACCGTAAGCCTGTTAATACCCATACCTTTACTAATTTTGACAATATAAAAATTTGTATGCATAAAACCATTCTTACTTGGAGATTGTAACTGCTTCTCATACATTTTGCTCTGAGCCTCGTCCAAAATATCTTTCAAAAATACAACATTTCCTTTACGCGTACTCATTCCTTTAATTCTGCCAAATTTGATGTGCCTGCATTTTTCTGCAAATGTGTTGTCCAACTTCTGAGCTATTTCAATTAATGCTGCGAAGTGATCAGTTTGAGAATTATCAACAATATAAAGCATTTCATCAAATTTATACTTTTTATATCGATCAAGAAGCGCTGCTATATCACGAGAAAGGTACATAGTAGAGTTATCACTTTTGGCCACTACCACATCTCTGTTTCGAAAAGTCATTACTTTTCGACCAATTTCATCTTTTTTTACTATGTTTTTTGCCTCTAAAAGTTTTATCACACTTTCAATGGCTTTTGCATTATAATCAGATTCCCAACTGTATACATCGAAGGTGACACCTAGCCTTTTATAAATGGTGGCCAGTTCTTGGACGGTATACTCACGAATTTCTTTCCAATTGTTGAGATCAATCATACCTTGTTCAACTTCAGAAAAATATCTTCGTGCTTCTTCCATAACAGATTCATCTGTTGCTGCTAACTTATTAGCATGAACATAAGAAGAATACAGTAAATTGATGGGGTCTTCTTTTAACTGGTTTGCATCAATGTTTTTATCCTGAAGTCCAATCTTTAGTAAACCAAATTGTGTCCCCCAGTCTCCCAAATAGTTAATTTTTATGACATTGTTTTGAAATTGTTTATTAATGTTAGAAATAAAATTTCCTATAATAGTAGACCTTAAGTGACCAACATGGAAAGGTTTCGCAATGTTAGGAGAACTAAAATCTATTGCAATCTTTTTAGGAACAGTTTCCAGTTTCGTATCGCTGGTTAAAATTTCTTCAAGAATGTTTTTGATGAAATAATTCCTTTCAAACTGGATTCTTGTCTTATCATTGTCTTGAGATTCCACTACTCTAATATTTTTGCAGTCACCACCGTCCAAATTGTGAAACAGTTGTTTGAGCTCCGATTGTGAAACAAATTTGTGATGGAAATCCAGAAAGTAAGTTTCAGGGCCGGTTCCACTACGCATCTCCATAGCACTCGCCAGCTTAAGTGGTAAATACTCTCTTTGGGTGAGTATCTGCAACAAAAAAACTAAGTAGCTTAAAGTTATGAATATTTTAAAATTAAAAAAATATATTTGATTTATACATAAAATGTTTTAACAAATGTATCATTGACATAGCAACACACCCCGACACAGTCGACACCTGCTCATAACTTGTTTTGGTAAGTGTTGTTATAAAGCGTGGGGATTCTGAGGGGAGGAAGTAGCACAAGGTCGAGGTGAGGAACCTATGTTTTTACTTCATCATTTACATATGTGACCATACAGCCACCGGTTAATGAACTCTAGGTTCCTGGTCGAGTAGCGTGGCCCAAAGTGCTAGGCACAACACACTTATTAAATTTCTCTGATAATACTACCAAATGGTCCACTTTATTTATTATTATTTTAGAGCTCGCTCTGTCAGCTGTTCATCTATAGATTGATTGATTGATTTGGATTATGGCCTCTGTCCTTTTTTTAAAGACAATTTTGCCAGTGTCCAGTTGGCTTCGAGGTAAGTTTGGGCCAATAACCTAGTCGACTCTGCCAAATACTACAGAGATTCATGTAGGAGTGGTTACCTATAGAACAAAGAAATAACTAGGTCGTGATTAACAGCGTGTCAGTCGGGACACAAACATGTGAACAGTTTTTTCGAGCATAAAGACTCAAAACAATTTTGTGTTTTTCACCAAAACATCGCGGGTGCTATCAGTAAACAAGACTACATATATTTATCGGTAACAGAGTTCTCTGAAAACCACAGGAACATAGATGTCATATGTTTATCGGAATCTTTTATTCAATCCGGAGATGAGGAAAATCTGCTTGTACAAGGTTTCAAACTATCGGCTTTTTATTTAAGGAAATCAGAAAAAAGAGGAGGGGTGTGCATTCTAACTAGAAATAATATTGTTTGCAAAGAACTCGAGTATGTAAAAGATATGGCCTGCGAGAACCTATTTGAGTGTTGCGGAATTGAAATTGCAGAAATCAACTTAATTATAATATGTATATATAGAATACCGAGAGCAGATTTAGATATCTTTATGTGCAAGATGCAGACTCTGCTCAGCCAAATTACAAAAAAACAACTTAAAAAAATTATTATATGTGGAGACTTTAACATAGACTATCTTAAAAAGGATGTTGTGTCAAAAAACTTCGAAGAAATGTTACAAAACATACTTCATCTAATAAATGTAAAGCTTCCTGGGAAGTAATAAAAAACAACATATGTATAATGCAGCCTAAACAAGAAATCAACAAAATTATAAAAGGAGACAAAGAATACACAAACCCTAACGAAATTGCTAACTTGTTTAACGATTATTTTATAGATGTTACAAATCAAAATCTCATTGGTAACAATAACGGTTATAATGTTGAAAAATTGGAATCGTCAATATTCTTACATGAAACGGACAGTACAGAGCTCGTAAATATCATAAAATCACTTAAAAATACAAAATCTGTAGGGTACGATGAAATTTCTACAAATGTCCTAAAATTATGTGCTGAACAATTAGCTGAACCACTGGCACACATAATTAATCTTTCATTAAAAGAGGGGATATTCCCGGAAAGACTCAAATATTCAATTGTTAAACCGCTATTTAAAAAAGGTAAACGGGAAGACTTAAATAATTATCGACCAGTAACATTGATTCCAATTTTATCAATTCAATTCAATTCAATTCAATGCCACACAATGTGGCGTTTATTTCACAGATAAGTGGTTATGTTAGCAAAATACAAGTTGATAGGTACGCGCGAAACCCTGAGGTTTGTCTGCGCGTGACACTTCGCTTTATTCTAGCATAAGAGAACACGACATGAAATTCATATTGAAATAAAAATTAAATAGATAAATTAAACCGAACAGTAGGTAAACACAAGTTGTAGGCTAAATAAAAAGTATATAGGTAAAAAAAATAAAAATAAAACTATTTAAAAAAAAAATCAAACATCACAAAAAAAGATAAAATTATTTGCATGCAAAAATTTGACTTATATAAAGGGATTTTCTAGATTTTCAAGTAAAAGATTTTTTATATCTTGTTTTCGTTTAGAAATAGGCAAGTCTCGTCTTAAATCTATTCTTATATTATTAAATAATTTAGGTACTATATATTTTAGAGTTCTTTTTCCAAAGTAATTTGTTGTTTTGGGTATTTGGTATTGCTGGTCAATATTAAGCCTTGTTGGGTAAGAATGTGCTATGGGTACCTTATGTGAATCATTACTGTAGTTTGATAAGATTATTTTTTGTGAACACATCCCTCTAGCCGGAAGCACTTTAAAGTACCTGAACAGGTGCCCAGGATCTGCACTAGCGATAACCCTTTCGGCTGGTGGAGCCATTATCTTAAGTATTCTGTACTGCAGACCATGAACCCTGTCCAGGTACGAGTCAAACGTGAGAGCCCACACACCTACCCCGTACATAACAATTGGCTCAACCAGCGCTCTATAAACTACTAAAAGCAAGTCGGACGGGAGCTTATGTTTGAGGGCGTGCATGTTCTTAAGGCACAGTCTCAGCTTGGCACACACATGATCAATGTGAGTTTTCCACGAGAAGCTGGTGTCTACAGTGAGCCCCAGATATTTGTGCTGTTTTACCACCTCAAGCAAGGTGCAGCCGGCAGCGGCGCCGGAGCACGGATTTCCACTGCCGCCGGCTCCGTGCAGACACGCGTGAGAGTGTGCTGTTACCTCCACTGCTTCCTCGCTACCGCCAGTCAGGTAGGGAGATCGGATGTGCATAACCTTCGTCTTCTGGTTATTTAAGCTGAGACCATTATCGTGAGACCACCTGACAACATTGCCAAAGTCTTCCGAAAGTTTGTCAACAGCTTTCTTCAGATCTTCATCTATTGCTACTATGACAGTGTCGTCAGCGAATTGAAGGATAAGGCAGTTTTGCACCACCCTAACGACGTCGTTGCTATAGACAAGGTATTCAATCGGTCCTAAACAGCTGCCCTGGGCAACCCCAGACGCCATCTTGATCTCATCACTGAGTGCTCCTGCTACCTTGACCCGGGAGGGTCTGTCCTGTAGGTAGGAAACTAGGAGCGCGAGGGCTTGCCCACGCACGCCACTGCGCTCGAGAGCCTGCTCTAGCTTGCCATGACTTAGGGTATCGAACGCACGGCTGTAGTCTATGAGAACCATGACTACATGCTTGCGTTCATTAAGAGCATGGTTTACCGCATCTGAAAACGTCGACAGAAGGTCGCTTGTGCTTTTTTTGGCTTGGAATCCATATTGATAGGGGGATATAATGGTATGATTGTTTAGGAACGTGGTTAAATGGGAAACTAAATATTTTTCAAAAACTTTATTTATTGTTGATAATATAGATACCGGACGATAATTTGCGCAATCAGAATGGCTTCCTTTTTTATAAATCGGCCGAATAATAGCCATTTTGAGTACATTCGGGTATTTTCCACATTCCAATGATTTATTTATGATTTTGCTTATGATGGGGCTAATTTCCGTTACGATTTGTTTTAAGTCAACGGGTCTAATATTGTCCTCACCTGCAGCTTTGTTATTTTTTAGCGACATAATTATTTTCATTATTTGTGCAGGACTACTGAAAGGAAAAACTAACGTATCGTTTGTAATCGCATGAACAGGTGTAATCGTTTGGACGTTACACGAATGAGTAATTTTCTGTACCTCATACTTAAATGTGTCCGCAAAAAGGTTTGCAATTTGTGTGGGTGTACCATCTATATACCGCATTATGTTCTCATCAAGTGATTTTTTATGGTTACCTAAGATTTCATTTATTAAACGCCAAATTTCCTTTAAGTTTCCCTGAGCATTTCCAAATTTATCAAGATAATATATATTCCGGGCAATAAACGTCTCGCGTGCAAGTTTATTCTTTGCTTTGTTATAGGCCTGTTTATGCCGGTTGCAGCGCGGACAACTCTTCCACCGTCTAAACAACCTATCCTTCTCCTTCATCGCCTCTAGCAATGCAGGAGTGACCCAAGGCTTGGTTTCCCGACTGCAACCGCTCTTAAGAGACACTGGTTTCTCGCAGGAGCGTCGAATATTTTTAAACACAGCAACAAGCATTTCACAGAGCTGCCCGGGCTCGTCATACTGCAATGCAAGGGCCTTCCAGTCATACATTGGCAGTTTTCGTTGCAGAAGTTTATAGTTTGTCACTTGTGTCCGTTCATCTGTCTGCGCTATTAATGTCTGAAAGGATCTGTCAACAATGTTGGTACCAACAATGTAGTGGTCAGAAATTTTCACCTTGACGATAGCTGAAGACATTTCGCGATTTCTGTATCGAACAAATATGTGATCTAAGCATGACTGAACGAGCTTGTCCTTAACTATTTCTTCTCTGGTATAGTCTTGGATGCAACTGTCAAACCCATATGAGGACAAGAGGTCCTCGTAGTCGGCTACGTTCGCTTCGTTCTTGCTATTAGATTTTAAATCGATATTAATATCGCCAACTATCACTATACGCTTATTTTGTTCTGAGCGAGCAAGGTATGCATCGAGTTCTGCGAGAAATGCGGGGCGCGAGTTGGCGGGGGGGCGGTACAGCGCCAGTACCGTAGTCGTATTGGCCTGGGCAACCGCCGCCGCCCCCGCCGCCGACCGCTCGCCTCCGCGAGAACCGCTTGCAGCGCGTGCGCTTCGTGCCCCCGCTCTCCCCCCGTTCTGCAAGAATTTCAGCTCAAGTGCCTCGCACGACGAACCGAACTCGCACGGCACGCACTCAGAGCAAGCTAGCTCTTCTCGAGTAAAAATTAATAGCCCTCCCCCACGCCGATTTGCTCGGAGATGATAATATTTGTTAGGAAACCCAGCAATATTAAATAAATGTATTTCATCTTGCCCTATATTTACTTCTGAAAGAATAACCATAGATATTTTGGATAATGAATTTTGAATGTTCGTAAGAAAGATGTCAAAGTTACGTCTAATGGATCGAATATTTAGATGGATGATTGTAATGTTGCCTTTGTCTGCAACACGTAATGTGTCAGTCCATAAGTCGATCTTGTCTACTATTTCATTTTTACATTCTGTTTCAATTTCCTCCATAGATGTGATTACAGATATAATATTTTTTTATTAGTGCTCGGATCAAAACATCGAATTTCAAATGAGACAAAGTTTGTGTCTTACGTAAGACATGACCTTTCTTTAAGAAATAGATAAGATTAGTATTTTTTAACACATAGTTTTGAGTACATATAGTAATAAACTTTAGCCCATACAAATAGTATACGTAATTTAATAGCAATAACAATTGAGTAAATAAAACATTAATTTCACTTGGGTACAAAAAGGTCATTGAGTGCCACAATCTGTTTATGACTGCTTTGAATTTACTGTTTTTCGGAGGCGGCGGTGGAGTGTGCAGGGGCGCTGGTCTCAGCGACGGCAGTGGGTCCGACGGTCGGCGGCGGCAGCGATGCTCGGCCGAGCCGCTCGAGGTCTGCCGGTGCGCGGATACGCAACACCTGGGCTCCTTCAGTGCGCCGCATGAGGATGCGGCCGTCTCTCGTCCAGACATACTTAAATCTGTGCTCCTTGGCGGTTGCGCGGGCGGCACGAAATAACTGCCGATTTGCGTAGGTTAGGTTTTCGTTTACGAACACTTTCCTGGCTGGTCCGGTGACGACGTCAGTGGAGCTGAGTCCGCGGCGCACTCGCGCCGCCTGCAGCCACTCTCCTTTGATGGCGCGGCGCGTGAACCGCGCGACGATGGGGCGCGGGCGCTCGCCGTCGGGACGACGCGGACCGACGCGCGTCACGTAGTCCAGGTCGCGTGAATCGAGCGGCACTCCTAGCTTCTGCGATATTACCTCGAGGACGTGGCCGAGGTTTTCCCCACGCTGTTCGTCAATGCCGTTGATCTCAACATTATTTGCGAGCTGCTCCTGGTCGCGGTTGTTGGCGGCCACTTTCAGGGCGGATACCTCCGCTTTGAGTTCTGCCACCTCGCCCTCGAGGTGCTCCACGCCTTCGATGCGTCGACTCATGTCTGCGAGCTGGATTCCGAACTTGACGAGATCGTCGCGGGCGAGGTTCAGTGATGCGCCGAACTCGCTCAGCATCGGTTCGAACCTCTCGAACTCCTCTCGGCAGATGCGAAGAGAGGCTGCGAATGAGTTTATGTCAGCCGCTGTAACGATGGACGCGGAGGCGGCGGAAGTGGCGGCCGCAGTTCCGCTCGCTTTCTGTGTTAGCGGCGGCGGCGGGGTGTCGCGGTGCTGAGCGGGGCTCTGGCGGGCGGCGGCAGTCTTGGCCGAGGGCGCGGTCTTAGTTGCGGCAGGCTTGGTCGCGGGTGCGGCGGCGGCCGCGGGTGCGGCGGCCGCCGATTTCACTGGCGTGTCATCCCGGTTGCAACGCTTTTCACCTGCTAGGCACAGCGGGCACACCCAGGCACTGAGTGTGTCGCGCAACCATCTCGTCGATTGCTGCGGATTGACGCACAGACGGTGATAATCCTGCTCACACTTGCAGCAGGAAACTCCTTCTTCTTTCGTTTTAAACGAATTGTTACACGCAGGACAGATTGACATCTTGTTTGTCAACAAACACTGTGATTGAACAAAACAATTTTGTTGAGGGTATTCCAAAAATAATTCTCAACCGTGCCCGTATTTCCTAGTTGAAAAACAGGACAAACCGGGAGTTTTGATTTGTGCCCACACGTACACTGGTTTACAGCTATAATGTCTATTTATTTTACGCGAAAACAGTATATTACTTGTTTTATAACATTTATCATGCGGTGAGCGGCTCGAAATGCTAGCAGCTAGTTGCACACACACACACACACACACACATCAAAAATATTTGAGAGAATAATGTTTTGTAGAATAAGTAAATTTATTAATAAGTTTAAAATAATAAAAAATGAACAAAATGGATTTATAAAGAACAAATCAACAACGATAGCAGTGTTTGACCTTCTTAAAAGCATAAATGAATGTTTAAATAATAAGGTTCATGTATCTGTTATATTTATGGATATGAGCAAAGCGTTTGATTTTGTCTCGCATAAGAAATTGCTAGCAAAGGTTTATTGTTATGGTATTCGAGGACAAGCATATGACTGGCTCAGCTCATATCTTTGCAAACGATTACAATGTACTGAAGTATCAACATTTAATAAACAAACTAAATACATTGAGCAATCCAGATCAGAGTTTAGAATAAATGAAAATGGTGTCCCACAGGGTAGTATTTTGGGACCACTACTATTCTTGCTATACATAAACGATTTGCCAAATATTTCAAAACACCAATTCATACTATTTGCTGATGATACATCGGTTGTAATAAAATGTGAAAATCCAGAGACATACGAAACAGAAATAAACAATACCTTATCTTCTATAATAACGTGGCTTAGAAAAAATGGTTTGAAAGCGAATCTAAGCAAAACTAAATTCATGCAGTTTCACACATACCAAAGATGTCCTTATGCCCTTAATATAACATATAATGGTGAAAAACTTGAAGAAGTTAAATACATAAAGTTTCTTGGGTTACATCTCGATAGCCACTGTAACTGGAAAGATCATGTAGAATCGGTCTGTACAAAATTAAACAGGTTTGTTTATGCAATAAAACGCTTGCGGCACGTATCTAATAGGGATTCAGCTTTGACCGCCTATCATGGATATGTTAGCTCAGTGCTCAAATATGGTCTACCACTTTGGGGTAACGCAACTAATGCAGACAGAGTATTTAAGATGCAAAAAAAATCATTCGCTCTGTTTGTGGTGCAGGTTATTTCGATAGTTGCCGACCTCTGTTTAAAGAGTTAAATATAATGCCGTTTCCATGCTTGTATATTTATGACATATGTAATTTTGTGAAAAAAAATCAACATTATTTCAATTTAGTAAGCTCCAGTCATTGCTATAACACACGGTCGGGACATAATCTTACCCTTCCAAAAACAAAGCTCGCAGTATTTTAAAAAAAGTGTGTACTACATGAGTGTAAAAATGTTTAACCATATACCAGAGACACTGAGACAATTGCCATATTTTAAATTTAGGAAAAACTTATATAAGTGGCTCATAGAAAAAAGTTTTTACAGTGTCCAAGAATTTTTTGATTTTAAATAATGTCAGATAGTTATTTTTTTTTTGTTTTGTTAATTGTGTCTTATTTTTAGGTATAATTTTGTACGCGGTAATACGCAAATTTTGGAAATGTACTGTAAATGAACTGGAAATGTACGGTCATGACCATAATTGTAACAAAATAAATATTTCATTTCATTTCATTTCATTTTAGGTATCATAATTTTGTAAATTTTACAGACCCGAAATTTATAGGCAGACAACACAACACAATATATAAATAACACAAATATATTTACACACGAGGAATTTAACAGTTTAATGGAATTATTTTTAATAAAATTAAATAATACTTGTAAGGTGGCTGGGTGGCAGAGGGTTAAAAGGTTTTTCATGTTTGTGGGTAGGGGTATTTTATATCTGGGTAGCACGGTATATAGAGAAGGTTGGATTAGAGGACATGAAAATAATATATGGTCAAGGTCTCCATCCGCAAGTCCACACTCACAGAGTGAGGTATCCCTAACCCGTATTTTACATAGGAATACAGGGGTGCAGCAGTGTCCTAAACGCATTCTGCTTTTCATCTAGAGTGAACAGATAAGTTAACTGGACTGAAAAGAGGAGGGGTTAATTGGTTACCAGAGCGCTTAAAATGTTACCAATGAAAGGAACTAACCTTACTCCCGACTATAAACTTTAGTCGTTTGGACATCTTGTAATAATTTTGGTGCCAAGCGAACTAAATTCATAGATGCAGGGTCGACATCAATAAATATTTTTTAGAGTTGTACATACGCTGCGTGCGTTCTTGACAATGATTTGTTTAATCTCAGCAAATAAAGAACTAAACATTCTGTAGGATAAATAATTAGGTTAGAACCACAGACTTAATAAAGTATAATAGAACTATAGAATAAATGTAATAGATCTATGGTTAGAACCGTAAAATTAAAATAAGTTTTCCGAACTCTTTCGTTCGAATCCGTCAGGGACATAACGCAGTACCCCTTATAGTCTGTGGGGACATAAAACAGACCCTCTGTTCCGAAATGCGTATATTGCAGAGATTGCAGCTCCGTACACGACCGTTCCGTCTTACTCATACTCTGCATTCCGAAATGCGTATATTGCGGAGAATTCACAATGTACGCGTACACGACCGTCCCGAATTGCTTATGTTCACTCCCGTGAACGTCATGTTGACATAAGGGACGTGACCCTAGACCGCACACAGATCTTACAAAGCGCTCAAGGTTGAAAGCATGTGCGCCGTGTACGCTGTCAAATGATCTCTGATCGTGTGCACTTGTATTCTGAAAGAACAAAGGCTTTTCGCCGTTTGTTAGTCTAGTTAGACAGTTCTCGGCCTGGAATAACCACTCTCAAGCTTTCAAGGCATTTTCAAGGTAGTTAGTTTAGGTTCTGACACATATGTCTGTTCAAATTCTTTCCGATTTGATATCGTGCGATTGTGGCTGTGAGCAGTGTGTCAATTCGGAACACAAGTATTCACTGTATTCGATTTCTCTGCAATTTTTGCAATATGCTCATTCCGGAACTTAGGGATATAATATGGTCAGGGAGATGCAGGTGGTTCGGTTAAAGATGATTCACATCACTTTTAGTGAACCGAATTGAGTTCCTTCCATACTGTTCATACAAAGTGGCGTGTCAAAACGCAGTTATCAAAATCGCTGCGACTTTTTCGGTGATCGCACGGCGGAGCGGATCATCATCGGTGCCATCGTGATCAACATCGAAAATGTATGTTGATCACAGTCACAGCCTTCTCTATTGTCTCTCTGGAGAGACAGGTAGAGGAGGCTGTATCACAGTCCAATGTGTGGCGTCTTGGGTGATGCTGTTTACACGGAACTGTTATTCTGTTAGCAAAAACGCTATTTCTTGCTCCTTCTTACACCGAATGGCACGGTGCACTCTGCCCGAACACAAACGTGCCAACTTGATAAAATTATCTGTGGTTAAAATCTTCTGTGCTGCCTTACTCCTAGTTCTGCATCAATATACACTTCTGAAGCTTTGGCAATTCAAATCAACTCGAGTTCATCGAAGTTCAACAACACTATACGTGGATAATAATAAGCGATTGCATGAGCACTTTTCCTTGATACAGCAAGGCTACGAAATATGTTTTTTTCTGGATTCGCGGCCACATAAATTTGAAGCCGCACGATTCTGCAGATTATCTAGCTAGAACGATAGCTGACAGCAACCTGAATATTTGCCATATTAAGAATGTTGCTCTACCGCAATCGGAATTTGTAGCGAAAATAAAACAGGAAATTATCCACGAATGGACCGAACAATGGAAAATTGCCAATACGGGTCGTTGGTACGCTGAAATAAACGATTTAGTTGGGAAACCACCTTGGTTCAATAAAACGTTACCAAAAAGAAGAAAATATTATGCAACAATTTGTCGTCTACGTTTCGGACATTGTCTTTTTCAATCCCATCTTTACAGATTAAACCTTCTCGACACCGCCGTATGCCCATACTGCAACTTAGGTGATCAATCCCTGGACCACCTCTTCTTTCATTGATGAGCAAAGATAAAAACTATATAAATGCTTAGAAATTACATACAAAGAAAGAGAAAAAATCCCGCTCGACCTGAAAAAGATATTAAGTCAACCGACCAACTTTGAACCCATATTTCTATATATACATGAGACAATAGAAAATATTTAACTACATGACACTCCAGAATTGACTACAATCCATAAGATACAATAAAGAGAAGGCTGTATAGCTAAAGCTTTTGCCTGTCCATTGGATAAACAAACAAAAAAAATGTGCTGGCTTCCCTAGCAACGAGTGTTGACGGTTGGTCGATCTGTCACAACAAATAAAATTTTAGCAAATCCGGAGTCAACACCTGGAGCGAAACTAAACTTTTTTTCCCCACGTAATATTAGACGAAGATGATACATCCAATACGCATTATTCAGACAACATAAAGCCAAGCAAAATAAGGAGTATGGGTAGTATTTACTACCTAAATACTTTTTATAATTCGCGTTAAAAGTCTATAAAAGTTTCTTCTAAATCCAAGGAATCAAATCAATACGTAAAGAAAATCTGTAGGTCTCGAAATGTCTACACCAAAGGTTCGTTCATAATTTAATAATAATATTTTTGCAACCTTAAATTTTTGTACCTTACTACAAGATTAGCACCGGACTAACCATACAAAAACCGGTTTAGTCCGGCAATAATTCGCGCACTTAACCTAAATATTGATACGGCTTTTAGTTTTAAATTTAGATTGTGTAAACACATGTACACTTATCCCACACATAATGAGCCATTAAACTTTAAGTCCATTTATCTCAAAAGTCTGATTTCTTCACTTGACGGGTTCAACCAGTATACCGAAGATATATCTGTAATTTTGTTAATCAGCTGCTCTACACATTGGAGCAGCCACACGGCGGAGGCGAGCTATATATGGCATGGCAGCGCGGCGCTGGTGGAGCACTGCTCGCGACCACTGGCGCGGATGGTACGCTCGCAGTCCACGACCGTCGGGGCCAGCTTTTGGAGAGGATGAAGTTGAACGGGTAAGGCAAACGCCCACATTCTTCTTGTAGGTACTTAAGTTTATCAGACATATTTACTTGTGACTTTTTTTTATATTATTATGTTCTAAATGCTTTAGCAGCATCATGCTGATGTGTGCACATCTTTTTATGCACTTGCTCTTTGGTTTTTAATCATTTTCACTTATTTTATTTATTTTCTTGCCTATGAATTATTTTATTTCACGTAAAGATCCAGTTGGTTGGTAATACATTTACTGACGATGCACTTATTATTTCCTCATATAGTCTATGCCAATTATCCACAACTCGGTTTGTTAGAAAGTTTTTTCGAGGATTTATTTGATGCTTGGGTGCGATTTAACTTTTGCGAGTGACCGCTTCAATGACAGCTAATCAACGGACAAAATAATAGCGGGCCAAAAAGTCCAGAGTGCTGACTAGGAGGTTAATTCACAGGAGGATGACTTTATTATGACGAATTTTCGGAAAGTCGTTGGGTGCATCCCCAAAGATATGGATCTATGTACTTTAAGGTGGCCCAACCCGCTCATCTCCCCATACAAAAGGGGAAAGAAGATCACGCCCATATTTCTTCTCAGAGATCCAAAATTTTGCTCAAAATAGCTCTATTTGATTGAACTAGATGTCTGATGACCATTGGCATTGTAAAATTGTGTTTGGTTTCCAAGTTATAACGTCCGAAAGTTCGGATTTTTCGCGCGTTTTATACAATAACTTTGGAGGTGGATTACGCAATGATAAAGTAAGAACATCTTAATAAGATTAGTCATCAGACATAGCTTATTTAATAAAGATTTATAATCTATTTGGTTTTTGTTAGATTTTTGACTACAGCGGTCGTGGTTTACTTTTAGCTATAAGTCGTTTTGAAATTAAAATTTTCGTAAATCTTACCAAGTCATACACTATGCACATTGTCTTTTTTGTGGACATGTTGCATCTTCCTTATCACGGAGCCTGTCTTATTCTTGGAAACAGAGAAGGTCCCAGAGCGCAACAGCACGGTTTTGTACCGTGCCCGCAAATTAGTTGAGGCCGCTGGGTTGGGCCGCCTTAAGTGCTGGTGAGAAGACTTCTGAGAAGGGAGGAAGTTGACTGCAGGGAATACAATAGTTTGTCTGACCACATATCTCAGGATATAACATTAAGGGCCAGTATTTCAATCGTCCCTCTTCCTACCCTCAACTTTAAGCGAAGCTTAAGCAGCATTTGAATCAAAACTATACGGTAGCCGAGGCTTTAAGGTGTTATAGGCCTTTAAAAATAGATTGCTGGGGTCATTATAAAACTTCGCTTACCATTTAGTTTGCGTTAAAACGCTGCACTTTGTTTCTTAAGCTTCGCTTAAAGTTGAGGCTAGGAAGAGGGACGATTGAAATAACGGCCCTAAAAAGTCCAATGAACTTACCACCTGACCTTTTCACTTGCAGGTTGCACATATTGTCAAATTGTAACATCTGCTCCTTTGTATCAGCGCTTAACTTTACGGACTGGTCTGAAGTGTATACACGAAGGAATGCAAACAACGCCTTTAATGTGCAGATCATTCAAATTGTTACATGACTTAGCCCTGATTTCACCAGCCTCCAGCTATCTGAAATCCAATACTTAACTTTCGGTTACATTGCATATTTACATGGTGTCACCAAAAGATAACATTGGAATTTTTGCAGCTGGAGGTGGTGAAACTGGGCATTAGTGTAGTTAGACTACCAGAAGTTTAATAGAAAAATTAAATAAAATTATTTTTCTAACAGATTTTCGGATAACCCAAAAGAATAAAAAAAAGTACTAATAACCAAAGCAAACTTTGGGCACTTTGGTTCTCTGAACACAGCAAATATCTAAAGGTAAAATTGAAATATTCGACTTATTAGGATGCACTTGACGAAAAACGACTGAAGAGGGGATATGACATCCAAATAAAGAAAGACAACCGGCCAATTACAAGTCAGACTCGCACACGAAGGGTTCCGTGCTATCGTACAAGATTTGATACAAAACACAAGTTTTTTGTTGTACCTATTTGTTGTTATAGCGGCAAAATAAATACACACTGTGAAAATTTCAGCTGCCTAACTATTATAGTTCACGAGATACAGCCCTGTGACAGAAAGACGGACAGGCGGACGGACGGAAAGCGGGAGATTAGTAATAAGGTTCCGTTGGCACCATTTGAGCACGTAACCCTAAGCAAAATACTATGAATCACTGATAAGCAGCAGTGATATTAAACAAAAAAATTTTTGGGAAACTACCAACAATAAATAGAGTTGTAAAAAATACTAGTTACAATGAAAGTTTTGATTGCTCCGCGACTGTCTCAGAAAATAAATAATTTTGAGTTTTTTTTTTTTTTTTTGTCTAGATGTTTATTTGGGGCTTAAGCCGTCACCGACTATGCCAGCCCCATAGTGACTTTAAGAATATAGTTTTCTTCAAGCTATCAGTTACTTCTTAGAGCCAATGACAGCTTGAAAAAATATATAATTTCCCTAAACTCGCTTGACCCGGGCCTTCCTAATGCTTCGTGTATTTTAAAAAATAAATTCATTCGATCCGTGCACAATATCCGTTCAAGGTTCATTCGAAGCCTCTCGTTCAGAACACACTCAGTAAATAGGTGAAATTGATCCTCTGGTTTGTCACAAGTAGAACAATTTGGAGAGTCCAGTTTCTTCATCATATGTCCCATTTTATTTAGCGGAGTGTGTCCTGATCTAAGTCTTAAGCCAATTTTTATTATTTCTCTAGGGAGTTGGACAATGTTAAACCAAGGGATAGACAGCGGTTCAGACACAATTGTTTTGTACCAAATTCCTTTCTCTACAGACTTCCTGTCAAAGTGTTCTTTCCACATCTGCCTACATATTCGTTTTGCTGTCGGCAGAAAGTCGGTAAAGAAAGGCTTAGTTTTGTAAACTATGTTAGAACCCGTAGCTCTTTTTGCTAGCTCGTCGGCTTTTTCATTGCCCTCTATGCCAACATGGGACGGAATCCACTGAAATTTAAAATTTTTTCCGATTGACACAAGTTCCAGCAATATTTTTAAAATTGTGTACGCTATAGGCCGTCCCCGAGTCCCCATTGTACAGCTAACCAAGTGTTGCAGTGCACTTTTCGAGTCAGTCATGATGACTATATTTTGTGCCTTTAGAGATAAGCTGTACGAAAGGGCTTCGGAAATTGCTGTAAGCTCAGCTGCCATTATAGGTATTTGGCCATCTATTTTCATTTCCAATCCAATATCAGCGTACGGATCCCACCAAGAAGATCCTATTCCATTTACATCAATAGATCCATCCGTATATAACTTATAGTAGTTTTTGTAAACGGTTTCAATTATCATATTGGTCTTATTTTTTAATACATTGGCGCTTAACTCCTTTTTTGTCTTATTAATAAACTCTAAATTAAAATGGACACAATTTCTAATAGGAATTCTGGTTACCCATGTTTCCAGTGAAAACATGGGCAGAACAGGACTGTTTTCTACATCAATGTTCATTAACTTTGCAAAGTTTGACGCCAAGATCGGAAAGTTACGGTTATTCCAATACTGGGATTCTTTAGTTGACGTTAGCTTTTCCAATAACATGTTCAGAGGGTGGTTAGTGCACGCTTTAATCTTGAGCAAATACTTCATTGCCAAATAATTGCACCTAACATGTAGTGGTTGCACGCACAAATCACTCTCCATCACATGAATTGGAGTACTTTTAACATAACCACCAATTATTCTTAAAGCTCTGTTCTGTAGTACAGTTAATTTTTTAAAGTTTGACTGTGCACAGTTTCCATACAGAAAGCATCCATAGTCAAGACGACTATGTATAAGAGCAATATATAACCTTCTTAAATGTATTTGATGCATTCCCCATGAAGACCCTGCTAGTACTTTAAGAATATCCAAATATTTTCCTGTTCTTACAATGTTTTCTTTTACATGATTTTTCCAATTTAAACTTTGATCTAAGCATAATCCTAAAGCTCTAACATTGGGGTTGCGTGCTAACTCTTTTCCATCAATAGTAATTTTAATTGGTTTTCTCCGCATTCCCCTTGAAAAAACACAACATTCAGTTTTTGTTTCAGACAGTCTTAATCCTATATCATTTAGTAAACATGACATTGTCTCGAGAGCCTGCTCTATAATTTCGGCTGCAAATTGCAACTTTTGAGAGGTGATAAAAAATATAAAATCGTCTGCATATTGAGCTATACCTACATTGACAATATGTTTACAAATACAGATGGTAACAATATTAAATAGGATCGGAGACATAGGGTCCCCCTGGGCAAGGCCATTGTTACATTTTCTTTTTACACAAATATTTTCAGACTCTATTTCAAGATATCGAACTCTTAAAAAGCTCCAAATATATTGACACATCAGTTTTCCAAACTCAAATTCATTCAAGCAATTTATCAATGAATTTAAATTAACATTATTATATGCATTATCAATATCAACAAAACAGGCTAGAGTGGGTTCATTTTTAACTTGTCCTAGATGAATAGTAGTCACTAGTCGAGACAGATTATCTAGACAAGATTGTCCTCGTCGAAAGCCATGTGTGGAATTACTTATTAAATTATTATGTTCTGCAAACCACTCTAGCCTTTTAGAAATCATCGCATTGAATAATTTGGAGGGACAAGACATTAGAGAGATCGGCCGAAAGGATGATGTTAGAGCTGGGTCCCTACCAGGTTTAGGGATGACGATCACTCTAATGTTCCTCCATTGCAAGGGCACAATTCCGGTAGAAAAGATTAGGTTAAATAATTGAAGCAATACGACCTTACCAGATGGCGGCATGTTTCTCAGCATGGAATAAGTAATACCGTCAATGCCTGGGGCTGTGTCCTTTGGTTTCAAAGTACTCTCCAATTCATCTTCTGTGAATGCGGCGTCCAGAATGCTTTGTCCAAAATGTGCAAAAGAAATCGGTGGTTCTTCAGCAGTATCGGGGGCCAGGTTGCAAAGGAGTTCTTCGGCTTTTTTGCGTTCGATGTTTGTGCTGCTTTGACGGATGCCCTTCATCCACCTCATCTTGCGCCACATATGTGCTGATGATGTCTGACTGTTTACGCTATTGCAAAAATCGTTCCAACCCTTGTCTCTAGCTTTTCTTGTTTCTTTTCTTGCATTAGTTATCCTATTATGCAAAACATTGTAAGCTTGCGGAGTACCAGTTCTCCTAAATTGTGACAGCGCTAGTCTTCTCTCTGCTATGGCTTTAGATATGGTCATGGTCCACCATGGTTTGGGTTGAAATATCTCTTGTGCATTAGGGTTAATATGTATCCATGGGATACATTCCTCTGCGGCTGTGTCGAGATGTTTGACAAACGAATCATAAGCCTTTTGAACATTTTCTGGGCGTTTGAAGGTTCCAAAGCTAAAGTCTAATTTTTCCCGAAATTTGTGCCAATCAGCTAACTTCATATTCCTTTTTTTCTTTCTGATCACGATGTTGTCAATCCCAAAGCGAAGTTGAATTACAATGTGATCACTGCCTAAATTTTCTTGAGTCGTTTTCCAGCTGCTTATGAGGGAGATATCTGGTGTGCAAAATGTGATATCCGGGGAAGTTTCTTGCAGAATATTACTTCTTAATTTGACTCTGGTGTGGCTACCATCATTCAGTACAATAAGATTATTGTCCATGCATGCATTAAAAATGTATTCCCCTCTTGTGTCTATTTTGCTGGACCAGTGATTGTGGTGTCCATTAAAGTCTCCTCCGATGACAGTTTTTTGATCAAACTGAGCAAAAAGGTGATCCCAGTCTTCCTGTGAGGTGCGTACTGATGGAGAGCAATAAATTGCTATTATGTTTTGTATCGGAGGGCAGTTCAATACCTCGACACCTATCACTTCGATGCTTTGGTTCTGGTTTTGTATTGGCAGACTCCTAAATTTTATGGACTTGTGCGTCATGATACAGACCCCTCCGTAACCATCTTCCCTATCACGCCTGGCAATGTTATATCCACTAAATTTCATCTGCGTATTTTTGTTAAGCCAGGACTCTGATATAAGACACACATGAACTTTTAATTGGTTGAGCAAACTTTCTAGGTCCAGTTTCTTTGGCATTAAACTTCGGGCGTTCCATTGAATTATATTAATATTTTTAGCAGCCATTATTTTAAGAATATTCCGAGCGAGCTTTCCAATATTAGTTTTTTAAGAAAATTTATAATTTCACTCATAATTAGTTGTGCCATTCTAGTAATTTTGTCTCCCCAGCTCTGTCCATCACTTCCCGCAATATCTTTCAGACGATCGAATATTTCTCGCAGTGCACTTGGGCTCTCTTCTTCTGTGTCGCGTGAGGCATAGACTGGTATGTTTTCCTCGTTCTGTGTTGGTTGCTTGCTGGTTGTCGGCATATTTTGTGCTTGTATACGCTGTGGGCTTGGGGATTTCCTTCCAAAGTCTGAACGTCGGGGTCTTGCTGGTGGAGAAAAGGTCTCGTGAGGGTGGCTCGAAGACGCAGTCTTCCGCAAGGCATCTTCTTTTGGCTTCTCTGAGGCGCATGCGGCGGCATACGACCTCGACAGAGAGGGAAAAGGGACGCTTGCAGGTTGTGCGGGCTGCTGTTGGTCTGGTACAACTTCACTAGTTGTCGGTGCTACTTCTGGTGTACTTTGCGAAATATACATTTGTATTGCCGTTTTATATGTAACATTGTTGTGTGACATAATCTGACGAAGTTGCTTCTCTTTCAGGAATAAGGGGCAACTTTTGTCGAGTGCCATATGTTCACCCTTACAGTTGACACATTTAAACTCCGTCGCAACACAGTTTTCATGTTTTCCCCCACATTTTGGGCACGTCTTTGTGTTAGATGGACATACTTTTACGGTATGTCCAAAACGCCAGCAGCCCGAGCACTGGGTCACCGAGAACACGAAGGGCTCCACGCTACACCTTGTTCCGTACACAACGATGTACGGAGGCAAGCGCGGCCCCCGGAAACACACCCTCACTGCTTCTGATTTCACCCATTTTCCAGGCTCCGTTCTCATATTCAGCCTTTTAATTGAAACTATTTCGGCCTGATCACTCTTGAAAATCTCCATTAAATCCTTATCCTCTATGTCCATATCTATGTTCCTCACGGTACCATACGAGTTCTGTACCTCGGTCGTTCGGGAGCATGAAATTCCTTGTTTTACCAATGCTTCTGTCTCTAGAATCCTCCGGACACCTTCCTGCGTATCAAAATAAACGATCGCTTTCCACTGCGTTAGGTACTTAATTTTTGAGACACCCGGAATGTTTTGAAGCAGTTTAGCTAATCCGATCTGCTTAGGAAGTTTCGATTTACTCGATAAATAAACTTCAAGCTTACCTTGAGGTGCTTCCGTGGAGTTCATTCGGTTGACTCTCTTAGGTTTATTTGATCTCACCAACTCAAAATCACCACCATCCTCTTCCTCAGAGTCCTGTTGGGCTCTTTTTTCACGCGCTTCGACGATGATTGCCATGTCATCCCACTCCAGCTGTTCCGTGACAATATTTTCGACTGGAACGTCCACCAGATCCCCAACATCCGAGTCGGACTCTCCACCAGTTTCACCGCAATCCACATTTTCACTCATGTTTGGATGAGGGTAGTTGGCCACTTCACTCACTACACATTAGGGTCCAATATCCCTAGCTGTGCTCACTCCCTTACTTTGCCCACACCTCCACAGGTGTAAACAGTAGTGGGGAACACAACCAAACACTATTCAAGATTGTTTTTAGACTTTATAGATAAAATATTCCAAAAACACTGAGGAGCGAAAATAGTGCAGTCGTTTTGCTAGAACTACCCACTAGCAATGAATTTTGAGTTTGCATTGTCAAACTCCTAGACGAGAAGTCCTAGTGGCACTAGTCGATTGACATTGACATTGAATTATTATTTGGATATATGTGGCTTGTGCTCGCTTTGTTTAATACAACTGAAAAGATGACATATCACAGGCTATGTGCGGCGATGGATTGGGACAAAGAGGGCGATCTGCTAGCGGCTATCACACCCAACAGCAACACGGTGCTAATGTGGGAGTGTCGCGCCAACAAGCGGCTCTCGGTGGAGACGGGGCTGGGCGAGCCGCCGAGCTGCCTGGCGTGGGCGCACGGCGAGCCCCTTCTGGCGGTGGGCACGCGCCGCGGCAACCTCTCACTCTACAACCATCACTCCACTAAGTACGGGTAGTCAATAAAAAATATAAAAATCACGTGCCACTATGTTCCTGCACGCTAATCTCCGAGACCACCCAACCGTTTCCAATGAAATGTTGTGAATGACTCGATGACAGCCATTTGACAGCGTACACGGCGCACATGCTCTCAACCGTTTGCGCTTTGTACGATCTGTGTGCGGTCTACAGTCACGTCCCTTATGTCAAAATGACGTTCACGGTAGTGAATATAAGCAAATCGGAACAGTCGTGTACGCTTACATTGTCGCATTCTCTGCAATATACGCATTTCGGTACGCAGTGATAGTAAGTAGTGAGGGGGCCGACATTTTTACATGGCAAATACTAAAATACTAAAAGAAATAAATCACCTTCCATATGGAGCCCAATGAGAGACCACAAGCGTTCGGGCAGCTTATAGCGTAAGGTTGGTCAACTTTGATGAGCCATAAAGTTTATTTTTATTATTTAAACTTGACGTACAACTCAAATATCTGTATCAATTAAGCTGTATTCTTGGAATCATATTCAAGTTTTCATAAATCCTTGAATTATCTTCTTTAGTCTTCTAATATGTTATCTATTTATGCCGTAACATTGTGCGTCTATCTTCAATACTTAAGGTGGCCCAACCCGCTCGACTCCCCATACAAACGTGGAAAGAAGATCATGCCCATATTTCTTGTCAAAGATCCCAAATTTTGCTCAAAATTGCTTTATTTAATCGAACTAGATGTCTGATGACTATTGGCATTGTAAAATTGTGTTTGGTTTCTAAGTTATAAGGTCTGAAAGTTCGAATTTTTCGCGTGTTTTATACGATAATTTTGGAGGTGGATTACTCTACGATAAAGTAAGAATATCTGAAAAAGATTAGTCATCAGACATAGCTTGTTTCATCAAAATTTATAATCAATTTGGTTTTTGTTAGATTTTCTACTACGACAGTAGTGGTTTACTTTTAGCTATAAGTAGTTTTGTAATTAAAATTTTCGTAAATCTTACCAAATCATACACTATGTACATTGTCTGCTTTGTGGACATGTTGCATCTTCCTCATAACGGAGCCTGTCTTTTTCTTTGAAACAGTGAAGGTCCCAGAGCACAATAGCACGGTTTTGTACCGTGCCCGCGAATGAGTTAGTCCCGCCGGGTTTGGCCACCTTAAGCCTCTTTTAAAAATCGTTTTCATCACTGTAACTCAATTTGCAAAATTAATTATTATAAATTTGATTAGTGTAAATGTTGTGTCCTTCCAGGCGAATACCAATAATAGGCAAGCACACGAAGAAAATAACATGTGCTGCTTGGAATAAAGACAACGTACTGGTATTGGCATCGGAAGACAAAACTCTCTCTATAAATAACTCCGATGGTGACACCTTAAGGATAATATCCCTGCGAGACCTGCCTTACGATCTTCAGTTCTCGGAAATGAAGACCGATGAACGAACAGCTGGTGAAAATACTGTGAGTCTGTAATATGTATTGAAAAGCTGTAATAATTAATTGTCTACAATTTTCATGTCAAAACAATGGTTCAAGAAAAAATGGCCTTACACTCCCGTAAAATTTACGCTGGTGTGCAAATGTATGCATTAATGAAATTACGAAATTTAGTGTAATATTTTGTATTTATGTATATGTTTATTATTCATCTCGCTCTCTCTTCGCAGTTGTCTCTGCCTCTAAAATGTTCGATATATTTCAGAGTAGAATATCAAGCTAGTATATCTTTGTACCAAAATGTGCAAAATGTTTTGCGCAAAATGTATGTGCTAAGTCTGACTGGTACAGTTAAACTGTGTTCAATGACCCTCATAAACAAAATAATTATTTTAAAAAGTTATTTCTCTTTCAGATAAGCTTAATTGTTGGCAAACGGAATTTGTTTTTATATAATCTGCTCGACCCTGAAAATCCAATCGAGCTTGCATTCCAACAAAAGTATGGCTCCATCGTGACGTACAAATGGTACGGTGACGGCTACATTTTGATTGGATTCAACGTAGGCTATATCATAGCTATATCGACGCACATCAAGGAGGTTGGGCAGGAGTTGTTTCAGGTCAAGAACCACAAGGATAGCCTCACGGATGTGGCCATGTGCAATAGCGTGGGCCAAGCGGCTACTTGCGGGGACAACCAGTGAGTGAAACTCTTCAAAAGTTTGGAAAAAAACATTATTTTCTGGTCTGTTTTTAAATGTGTTAGTGTTTGTTGAATGAATAACAACCTTGTGGAGTTTGTTCCAAGCCTCAAGTACCCGATTAGTTAGGAAGTGCCTTCTGATGTTCGTAATTCACCACTTGGAAGAGGGTAGGGAACCCCAAATCTTCCTTGCAGATCCATGAAAGATTTCATAAATATGTAAAAGTTCATGTGGGTTGACCTTTTTACCAATAAGTGTATGCTGTTGTACCAACTTTCAGACTCAAAATAATATCGGTGTGGAACAACTCGGAGGTGATGGGTACGGTGACCCCTGCCGGCGGCGCAGAGCGCTGCGCGTGGAGCGAGGACGGGCAGCTGCTGGCGGCGAGCGGTCGCTCTTACCTGAGCGTGTACGTGTGTGCGCTGCCGCCTCTCTGCAGCGCATACAGCACGCGCATCCTCGCACTCACAAACCTCACCGAGGCCACCATATACCAATGCATCGCGCTGACCGACAGCGGCGAGCACGCCAACAAGGGTGACTGACACTTTCTCAGTACAGTATTTTGCTGCGTGTGGAGCGAGATCAGACAGCTGTCGGCGGCGAGTGTGTACTGCTGCTTCTCTGTAGCGCCTACAGCACGCATATCCTCGCGCTCACCAACCTCACCGAGGCCACCATATATCAATGCATCGCGATGACCGACAGCGGCGAGCACGCCAGCAAGGGTAACTGACACTTTTTCAGTACAGTATATTGCTGCGTGTTGAGCAACATCGGACAGCTGTCAGCGGCGAGTGTGGGCACTGCTGCCTCTCTGTAGCGCCTACAGCACGTGCATCCTCGCGCTCACCAACCTCACCGAGGCCACCATATATCAATGCATCGCGATGACCGACAGCGGCGAGCAAGCCAACAAGAGTAACTGACACTTTCTCAGTACAGTATATTGCTGCGTGTGGAGCGACATCGGACAGCTGTCGGCGGCGAGTGTGTGCACTGCTGCCTCTCTGTAGTGCCTAAACTGCATGCGCGTCCTCGCGCTCACCAACACTGTGACGTATCGAAGTAAGGTTTGGTTTAAACTAACTTTTATAATAGAAACTCGTGGTTACTATTTACATCATTTATTTATTCACTTATATTAATTACATGAGACAACTGAATGTTACTGTTAAATCAAAACCTTCCCTTAGTTGCAAGCGTGTAATGAGCTTTTAAGTTTATTAAATAAATACTCCTGGAAATAAAGAAGTATTTTAAATTATAGTAGATCGTAGATATTAGAGATATCCAAATATAAAAATATCGATTGCCTATTTGATGTTTTGTTTGTTCATGCAACTGTTGTATTTCTAGTTTGATAATTTATTTCATTGCTTAACACAGTTCTGTATTCACTGCCGCAGAGCCGTACGAGCTGTCCACTTACAACCTCCCATCGGAGCCAAGCTTGCTGGCGCTTGGCGCGGCGCACGTGTGCTGCGCGCGTGACGCGCAGAGCTGGCTGTACGCGCTCGCCGCGCCCGCCGCGCGCCCCGCGCCGCGCACCTATCCCGCGCGCCTCACTAAGCTCCAGCTGTCGGCACGCTACCAGGCGGCACTGTTCAAAGGCCGACTTGCCCTGCACGCGGTACGTCCCGCCCACAGCCATACGATCTGTCCACATACAACCTCCCAGCGGAGCCGAGCCTGCTGCCGTTCGATACGGCGCGCACGACGTGCAGAGCTGGCTATATGCGCTCGGTGCGCCGCAGACATATCCCAAAGCGAATTACAATGTTGTGCGTAGTTCGTATCAAATGCAAAAAGGTTTCTGTGTCGTGGCATCCTTGTGGGACCTCTCTGCCAACGCGCCGTGGTTGGCGGCGCAGTCCGGCGGCGCTGGTGCGTTGTGAAGGTAGCCCGCTCAGACCCCTCAACTTTCAACACAATACGGGCTCAGATCAGGTGTCATTTTAAATGTAAAAATGTTTTTACTGTTGGGCAAGCAATAATTTCAATACTGCACTTATTTATTAAAGCAGAGCAAAAGAAAATGCAAAGGAGTTATTGTCCTTAGGATCATTGATAAGCATGTTTGATAACAAGAGGTTACAACGAATGTTTTACCGTACTATATATAGTACTGCAAGAAGCAAAGGTATCGGGAGAAGAAGGCAGATGAAAAGTGGGCGATCCAAAACGCTTGCCAATATTGAAAACTTTACTTAATAGCTGTTTTTAATGTGTCTAGATGGTCGATAATCAGAAAGAGATTCAAAGAATTATGATTGAAATTAGAATTTATTCAGGATGCGTGCTGAAATGCAAGCAGCTGATCTGAGTTTTATGGTCTAGCTGATCTGAGTTCTGTGGTCGATTTTTTCTCGTGGTTGACCATTCTTCTTGACTATTGTGAAATTGTTTGCTAGTCCAGGCAGACTGCCTTCATCACTCCTCTGACCTGAAAATGCTTCTAAGGCCTTGGTTCCGTCGTAATGCCGGACGCGACTGCTGACAGCCCGCCGAACGCGGCGGTTCTAGCCTTTGTATAGAAATGTACGGAATGTGCGATTGCTGTCAATGCGGCAATTTTGAGAAGTGATTTTGAGCACTTCGGCGTCTGGCCACCACTTGCAGCTGCTAGACGCGCTCCTTTTAATTAGTAAATTAGGGTAAAAACAGGCCTTTTTGATAATGTGATTAAAAACTTGGAATCGTAAACTCGTAAGTATTCCATAAACTTGGTTTAGTTGAATTTGAGGTCCTCTGTTATTAAATATCATCTTTGCTCTCTTGGTTCAAAAAAGATCAAAGTTTTGGCTTATTGCTAAGTATTTCTCAATATCATTCCCACTATTCAATCGTCCTTATCTTTTCTATCGAGTAAACATGCCAAAATATTAATTTCTGTGTGAAATCTGATGTTTAAGAAGCATAAAACACTCTGTCAAAGACGGAAAATCATAGCTGCTGCCACTTAGTGCGACGGCTGGCTGCCATTTGACACGCAGCGGTTCGGCAGTCGGAGGCGATGTCTTGGCACGCCGATTGCCCCGTTCGGCATTTCAACGAGACCATGGCCTAATAGTATTTTTATATTAGCTGGCGTATATTGACAACCCCTGGGTTCCTTTGTGTGGAATTGAGAATTTTGATGAAATAATAAACGGGTCCCTAATCGAGTTACGAAACATGCACAAATAGAGCATTTACAAAAAAGTATTTTTACTGCAGCAATTATTTATATCGTAGCTTGTTATTTATTTGATTCTAGATAGAGCCGCTGGAGCCGGCAAAAGCTGATCAGGAGTCCATCCTGTTCCCAGAACCTCACATGAAGGAAGCCAACATAGTGGACATGTGCATCACCAACGACTTCTTAATATACATTACTGATGTATGTTTCTAATAAATACCTATTTACTTGACCATTTATCTCTTAACTGGGAACACATTTTTTCATGATGTTTTTCTTAATGGAACTGGACATGGATGAATTTATACCACACCAACTGCTATAATATTAGCCTAAAGCAATGCATACCCATAGGCAGGGCCACATACCTGAATGGGAAACATGGACAATCTGTCATTGCCGCATCGCCCTATTTAATTAAATGTTACACTACTAAGTCGGGCGGGTCTATACCTACCACTTAGTGAATGGGCACATACTATTTTACATGGATTCGGAACCGCAATACTGTAGGTCCTTGGAAATAGTTGGCTGTCACATATTCTTTCATTTAATCACGTCTCTGTTATTAGAAAAAAATTTGCTGATGTAGCACTTATAGCCTTTAAACATTTCCTAAGGCCGGCCACAAATTTGAGTCGACCATGAGTTAAAGTAGGTGAAGCCTAACCATTGACAAATTCCTTCATAAAGTCGAATGTTAACTAGTCTTCTTGCAATAAACACATTGACTCAGAGTACATAGCCTAAAGCTGAACCACTCTTCCTCAAGGACAAACCCCAGAAAACTTTATTTTCAACAGAGTTCTACACTCCTGGAATCAACTACCACAGGAAGTCATAAGTGCCAAAACAGTTAATGGGTTCAAAAATTTACTAGACAAATATAAATATAAAAATAGACCATAAATAAATAACAAAAAACTAAAAACAAAAAAAATACAAGTGCACTCAGTAGTTCTAAAACCTGATATGCACGCATCAGCTTACAGCTGCTAGTGTTATAAACCAAATAATAAAATAATATCCAAATATTGTATAATATTCTGACAAAAAGAAATCCGAAGATTTTCTTAATTTTTGATTGGTTCGTTTTTGTAAATAAAACATTTTACCCTTTTTTCCAGTTGGGACACATTAACTATTTCGGCCTTGAAGAGTGGAGTCACGCGGTGCGTTACATGCACTCATCGGGATTGCGCAATGTGTATTGCGATATTGCGGGCACGCGAGCTGTTGTCATCGACATCAAGCACAAGGGATACGTCTACAACCCCCTTAATGACGACTTGCTGGTCATAGAGAACCTGGCGCCTGCCACCAAGTAAGAAAGAGCCTGTCCTCATGTCTAAATTTCCCAGTTAAGCCACATGAACTAGTGTGTTGTCGAAGATTGAAGTCACCAGTACGCCACAAGCACTTATCATAACTGCACAGCGTATACTGTCACATCGCCATCACGCGACATATCCTCATTGAAGTCAAGTACAAGGGATACTTCTGCAAACTCCTCGATCACAACTTGCTGGTCGTAGTGAATCTGACGACTATTCTGTTGGGACACATTGACAACTGCGTTGTTGAAGCACTGGCCGGGGCCGAATCATCGCGGGCACGTAAGCTGTCATCATTGAAATCATGCTCAAGGGTTCGCTATATCTGCAAACCCCCTCAATGATGACTTATTGGTCATCACACCATGTGTCCGTCACTTATATATAATACTCATATTATAAATGCAAAGATAACTCTGTCTGACTGTTGTGCAATAGGCAGACACAGTTACCTTACCTAAACCGCTGAACCAATTTTGAGGAATTTTGGTATGTAGTATATATAGATTATGTAATCTGAGAAGGACATAGGCTACTCGTTGTGGCGAAAATTTTACTTAAAGGGGGTAAAATAGGGGATGAAGGTTGGTATGGGGAACTCATATAATATCCAGGAAATAATTCAGCCCAGTTCAGTTCAAAACGCCATTGACCCGAACGGAGCCGGATACCTTAGTTAGTGTCTATATACTCGTATATCTGTACCTCTCATAAAATTACTTAAAATCCCACCCTTGCAGAAGGCCGGTTTAGTTTTAAATAAAATCGGCCCTATGACTCCTTTGAGTGTTTTTCTGCTTTTTGTTATGGTTTCGGATTTAGTCATGAAGGCACAAATAAAAATAACCCTGTGTAATACATTATCTATTAAATGAATTCCTAGACTTATTTATGTTATAACCAACAACAAAAAAAAACAGTGCTGCCAGCTTGACTGATGGAAGCCGTGTAGTTTGTGGCAGCCCTAAACCATCTCATGACTCTCCTGCTCATATTATCCTACAGGCATCTTGTATTTCTTCTTAACTTCAGAGGCGTGCTGTGGGATATATGCCTAACGGAGCGCAATGTATTCCTCACGTACACTGACGAGACGATCAACACGTACTACTTCGCTGCCAACTCGACCGACGGCAGCCACGTGGAGTTCGTGGCAACCACCAGTCTCCTCGTCAACCAGACGCCGCTTATATTCTTCTCGGGCGATGTTTATAGCTATTGCAATGGCGGAAGGTAAACTATACACTCAGGTTTACTGGATACATTGATAATAGTTAGTGTCTGAAGGGATAATTGTGAGTGTCATCAACTGTTTTAGTGACAAGAGTCATATTGTATTGTATTGTATTGTTTATGCATCATCCATAGACAGTACACTGCACTCCGATTTGTCATATTTTAGCATTGGCCAGTTCAGCAAAACAAAACACAGCGAAGAAGAACTGGAAAGAAACTCCGCTGTTTTTTTTTTCAACGTCCACTTTGTCTAAGTTTACAAAAGTGTTTGTCAATTATTTTAACAAAAACATAGGTAAAACACTAAGTTAACATGAATACACAAAATTTACAATCCATTCCGTATGCAACAGTTCATGACAAATATCATTTTATTTGCAAAGACGATCCCCTCCAACTAATATGTTGCCAATTGGAGCAGGCCAGTCCCCACAAACAGCACCTGTTCACGAGCATCACGCCGTGCACAGCCATTACCTCCTTCAACCATATTTTAGGGAAAGAGATAACCCGAGCCAAGTGTCACTGTAAGCAAGGACCTTTAAGCGATGCACTGCTCCAGTGGCAACACAACACTGTGAAACACTTGCACATTAGTTTTTAATACTATAAGTTTTGTCATAAACTACTACTGTCAGCTGATCACATAGTTACATATCCCTTTAAATGCTACCACCTACAGAAAATTAAGAGTATAATGCAGGGCTTTTAGTGGTGGTCCCTTAGTCCCTTAAAGTCCCTTAATTTTTTTGTGGTACCTTAAAGTCCCTTTTTTCTGAAATTGGTCCCTAAAGTCCCTTTTTAGCAAAAAGTCATTCCCAAGTTTGATATCATGTTTAGCTGTATGACTGTTCACACCGATTAAGAGTTTTTAGTATTATGTTATTTCATCACATGGTGAAAGCATTATTTTCTTTTTAGAGGACACATTGGTACTTTAACTCTCAAAAAAACCTACAAATCATCCCCCATAACATTCATTTGCGCTACACCAGAGTTTGGGGAAACCTAAAAACTAATAATAAAATATATGCATGGCGAACAAGGTAAGCGATCAGCACACAACACAAGGAGAACATCTGCGACTGGCTCACGTGGCGACGCCGTAGCGAACTGGGAAACTAGCGAAAGGTTGCTGCTATTAAAATAATATCCCCTTATTTTTTTATAAATACATTATTATTCATGATTTCACAACTAAATACTTCGATTTTATTCATAATTATTTAAAGTTCTCAAAAAATAAAAAAAAATACCAATATTAATTTGTCGCTACGCTCTACATCTTTAACATCTGAACCTTAACCTAAATGGTCTACGTCGGAGATGAAGGTAATAATCGCAGCCATTAATAAAAAACCTGATTTTCAGAAAATGTTTCATTGTATTTAAAATCTATCCTAAGTGAGTATAATGCAGGTGTAGTATGCTTGTTTCCTGGGAACCGTTAAGCAATTGTATTGGAAAACACGCAAACAATTCATAATGACGAAATATGATGAAAATTTTGATTTATCATTTTAAAATGAAGGAATTGTTTTCGCAAATAAAAATCTATGCCGAGCTCCTAAAAGGGCAATCCCACAGACACTGGTCTTTGATTCATTCTATTCATCCAGCAAGCTTCTAAAAAGGAGACGGAGTACCAATTAGTTTTGAATAGGGTTACATGTCAACATTCAACCCAGTGAGGGGCAAACTAAATGATATATCTAATGCTTCCCAACAACATCATGTTGATGATGTTTTTGTAGCACCAGTTATAATATTATTGTTTCTATTATATTATTGTGGTTGTATTGAACTGAGCAGCTCGTAGCCTAGTGGAGCGGGGACTGGCCAAGCGTACCAGAGGCCTGGGATCAATTCCGACATGCACCACTGTCTTACTCTTTCCGAGTTAGATAAGTGCATTTCGTCACGAATGCGAGCTGCTACATGGTTCGGAATTCATGTAAAACTCTAGGTCCACTTCCCATACTAGGTGGTAGGGTTTAAACCCGCCCCGTTTTGTTCTATCGCATTGGATGAAAAGATGGTCGAAGCGGCAATGAAAAATTGTCCGTGTTTTCCATCCTGTTCAATGTAGCCGTGCTCATAAAGGGAAGGTCCTGGCATGGCACCTAATTCCTTCGGGAATGTGGTGTATTGGGCTAATATCATAACGGTAGTTGTGTGGTATTATTAGCCACCCATGTTAGGTCGCATAAAAAAAAATTGGCTCATGAGGTCCCTTAAGTCCCTTTTTTTCGGATTATAGGTCCCTTTTTCCCTTTTTTTGAGATCTCTAACCGCTAAAAGCCCTGATAATGGTTTGAGAGCAGCCCTATCAATAAAGTAATAATAGACTCCTATATGCGATTTTGACCAATACCGAGAAACTAATAATGCTTAACTAAAATAAAATCTAAAATAAAATTAGGGTGTATAGAGCCCTCGTCATTATTGATACGAAATTGTATCAAATCAAAATTGTTTGATTAGTAATTTCATACTACAAGTAGTACTTATCATGAAAGTAGTAAAGATACAAAATGGATCAGGTGTCAAAAATTAGTAAAAATAAAATTAGTCAAAATAGTAGTAATAATAGGATACTTTTTGTACCCAGTCAGCAGGCAGTCAAAATCTCAGTAAATTCAAATTTATCAGCTAGGGCATCTTTAATACAATGGTAAGTCTTCTGTGTTAGCAACTTCTTAACTTTAACTTTAAAAGATTTTTCACATAAATCTCTCACCTCTTTGGGCAATCTATACTAATATAATAAAGCTGAAGAGTTTGTTTTTTTGTTAGTTTGAACGCCCTAATCTCTAGAACTTCTAGTCAGGTTTGAAAACATATTTTTACATTCGATAGCCTAATTCTTAAGGAAGGCTTTAAGCTATTGAACATCACGTAACGACCCTTAGGAGCCGAGCAAAAAGAAAAATAGTCAGAGGGCGCGGAGCGAAAACGAAATGATAGCGCGGCGAGGGCCGAGACGGCGGCGGTGGCCACCCGACGAGGACCGAGTATTGCCGAGAAGAGCCGAAGGTAACTACGCGCGAGCGCGCGAAGCGGCTACCAGCGTTGCCGATAACCACAATTGCCCAAAAACGTTCTTAGGATTCCCGGAATTCCGTAATAATCCAGAATAGGACCGAAATTTTCAATTAGAATGAGCAAAATAAAAGGTCGTGCAGTCGACGGCCGTCCGAACAACTTTCGGGAGAAGATGAAATCTAAAGTTGCCCCGATTGCTTTAATGTTCGTAATATTAATCGAATGAGCAAAGAAAAAAAGGTCATGTGGCCAAAAATCTAAATTCTCCACGGATTGGCCAATCCCCCGCAAATTTCCCAACGCTTGCATTCCCCCACCATTTTCTCCGCAGTACCTCAAATTTCCCGTAATTCGGGGAATCGGGGAGCTATCGGCAACGCGGCCCGCGCCCCTCGCCAGTCGGCTTCCCGCTAACGATAGACGCGGTTGCAGAGATCATCGCTCCGTGGTCGTGTGGTACACGGATTAGTATGAGGTTTTTTACGTAAATTGTTTGTATTGTTTCTACCAACCCGCGCGGTATGCTAACTTAGCAATTAGCCGTGTCCTAGCTACACACATTAGTTTGGGCTTTTAAGGTTGATTGTTTAAAGGTTTGTATTGTTTCTACCAACCCGCGCGGTATGCTAACTTAGCAATTAGCCGTGTCCTAGCTACACACATTAGTTTGGGCTTTTAAGGTTGATTGTTTAAAGGCGTATTGTTAAGATATTACGGTTTCAGTTGAACGGTTTCTTATTTTTTGTTTGTTAGATTAGTACTAAGCCAAGCACGGTATTTCGAACTTTCAACGGGGGATACGAAAACCATGCCAGCCGGCCAGGTGCTCCTTCACCCCATGTTTGAACGACCCCGGGGGACTTTGGGGGAAATATATCCGTATGGAGTCGATTCCAAAGATTACAGACCCTATAGAAAAAATATATAGAGGATCGGTGGGTTCTTATTTTGGGAATGTCGACAGTGAATGGGTGCATACCCTGCCTGTTCCGCGTTGTGTGGTGGTAGAAATGGGACAGAGGGACAGCGTTGTGCAGCTCCGAAGGGCACTCTCCATGGTAAAGACGATAGAATACAGCGAGAGAAACTACATCCCTTCGGAGTTGAAGGGTCTCTAAATTTAGGGATACCTTGGGATCGACGACGAGACGCACGGTACGACGCTGTATCGAATCCAGGGAGCCAAGCAGATACTTAGCTGATAATTGTACCTCCGTATAGCTCGATTTATTTCCGCAATTTTAGGGCTACTAAGCATCACGCTAAATTACCAGAGAGGTGACCAGTAGTATGAAATGCTTATAACAGGAGACTGTTGCGCTTAAAGGCTCATAACTTAAGAACTACTCACTCGATTAATATGTGGATTGCATCTACGTACAGGACCTATGGGCGTGGTCTGGGTTTGGATGGGTGGCCGTTTTCGATCTTAATGCTGGTTGTGGTACGGATTCCACGTAAAAAATAGCTCCCCTTTCTTACTACCTAGGTTGTAGGGTGAATCCCGCTTGAGTTGTTACGTACCTTCGCACTGAATGATGGACGGTCGAAGCGGCAATAAAAAATGTCCATGTTTTCCGTCCATGGCAATGTGTAGTAGTGTCAGTGCAGGATCGCCCCAGCGCGGCGGCAAATGCTTTTAAAAAACAATTAAGTAATTGCAAAATTTTGCAATATATTCAAGTACATTCCTTCCACTGAATATTACAAGTATTTGGATGTTTTCTTATTCAATCATGCCACATCGACTCAACGGATTTTGATCCAGTTTTTTTTTGTTAGATACATTGTTTAATCTTCTGTTAGTAAAGTAGTTCAACTAGCCTTTTGGGCCAGCCCTTTAGGTTTCAGCCCGATATCAGTCCAAAACGACATTGACCCGAGCGGAGCCGGGTACCTCAGCTAGTTTATTATAAAATCTAACCCTGTTACATATAACACTCTTAGATGTTTTGGCTAAATTATGACTAATTACTTTAACATTGTTCTTGTGTTATAGTTATGAACCTGTGATGTTTTAATTATTGAATTAAGGGTGAAATCATTTATATGTTTTCTTGCATAGCAGATGTTTTGAAAAACGTAAGCACTTGGCAAAGTTAAGATTCCTACGTCACCAAACACCTTTCTACAGGAATCTCTCGTCCTCATGCCTAGCATGCATCGCAGTGCTCTTTTCTGCAAAACAAATAGACGATTTACTTCAGCTGCATCACCCCAGAACATCAGCCCATATGACATTATGCTGTGAAAATAGGCATGATAGACAGATTTAGCAGCTTCTAAACCACAAAGCTCCTTAATTTTTTTTTACTACATAGCATGCAGAGCTAAGCTTAGCAGCAAGCTTGTCAATATGTGTTTTCCAGGTAAAACGATTGTCAAATACTACACCAAGAAATGTTATTTCCTTAGTTATACTCAAAGACAAAAACATAACGTTTCTGGGTCCCCAGCACAAAGTGCATTAAGTTAGTTTTACTTACATTTAAAAGAAGGTTATTGGCTTCAAACCAAATTTTAGTGACTTTATGGCTTGTGTAAAGGACACCCGCAGGTCCGATATATTTTGATCTTTTACAATTAATGATATGTCATCAGCAAATAAAACCATCTCGATATCTGTTGCGAATTAAGCCCTGCGGTACACCCATAGTGATCGACTCTACATCAGACTTAGTGCCGTTTACATCACAGACTTGTTTTCTATTGGAAAGATATGATTTACAACGACTTAATTCTTTTTCTCTAACACCATAATGTTCTAGTTTCCCTAGCAGTATTTCGTGATTTACACAGTCAAATGCTTTTGATAGATCACAGAAAATGCCGTAGGTACTCATCGAGTTATCTAGAGAAGTTAAAACCGATTTCATCATTGACGCAATGGCATCTCGTGTTGACCTACCCTTACGAAATCCAAATTGATTATAATTAATTACACTGTGAATGTCAAAGAAATTTACTAATTTTTGTTCAAGATTTTTTTCAAAAATTTTGCTGAACACTGGTAGTAAAGACACAGGTCGATAATTCTCAACATGATTATGAGATCCTTTTTTAAACAATGGTATAACCCTAGCAATTTTTAATGAGTCCGGAAATGTGCCCTCTTCAAGACAATTATTTATGACAATTCTAAGAGGTTCAATAATACAGCCCGAGATATAGTCGTGGGACGAGAAATGAGAAATGGGTTCGTATAACTGTTACTAGAGATAACTGAAGTATTCATTTTACGCCGAACAGTATGGCCGCTACAAATTTCTTGTAGCGCACTGGATCGCGCACGCGGCGCGCCAACGAAAGCCCGTAGGTTGCGAGCCGTCTAGACGCAACAACGCGCCAGCCGCGACTGTCTCGCTCGCGCAATAGGGGGCGGCAGTAGCTGTAACGGTTGGGGCTTGGAGCGGGCGGCGACTCTCGTAACTGGAGTTACGAGTAATAGTTAGTAATACTAATAATTACTTCGTTGCGGCTTGTAGCCGGCGACTCTTTACCGCCGGTTACCGCCGAAACTGTAATGCGCGCGCGCAGTGCGCACTCTAGTCGAAGAGGGGTTACATTGTTATCGACTCGACTCGACTCGAGATTCAGAATTCATGTAAGATGATGATAACCGTGCTAGATGTCATTATACCCATTCATATCCAGCAAAAAAAATAATTAAAAAAAAAAAAAAGGGAGAGGGACTTTAATAAATTAGGAGATAGGTTCCATAAATCTTGCGATCTTTAAGACTTAAGGTCTCTAATTATTTTTTCAATCTCAGAATAGCTTACAGGTTCGAAAATGACGAAGTCCTTATTGCGTGGCAAAAACATTTTAAGGTGCTCCGATGAAAAATCCAAACTTGATTGGATACATTTTGTTGTATCTTGTGCGATTGAAGAAAAATATTTATTGAAATGATTAGCCACTGCGGGTCCATTTGTAGTAAGTTCTTCCTCTATTTTGAGTTCTAATTTTGCGTCAATACATTTTGGTGATTTTTGCCCGTTTCATCCTTTATTACAGTCCAATAGATTTATTATAATCCATAGACTTAGCCCGGGTTGCACGAAGAGACGGCCGAGTTAATCAATGTTCAAACACGTCACTTTTAGTGGTCCGCATAGAGTTCCTTCCATACTCTCCACACAAAGTGACGTGTTTGATCATACTTTGACGTTGATTTTGATTTTTTGTCCTTTCGTGCACTCGGCCCTAAGCATAGCGGCCTGCGCTTACAAGACGAGCCGAGTGTGGGAGTGAGACGTCAAGTCAAGTACCACTACTGCTATTTAAGCGAGATGGAACATATCTACCCGATGAGACCACTTTTGAAATCTTTATTGGTACATAGGAGCCGTGCTCATGGAATGTTAAATGTTTTTTGGGAAATCTTTATGATTTCTCTAGTTTTCCTTAAAGAAAGCATGTGGACCTTTACATTTATAGATGGCTAAGTGAATGGGCGTAATAAACCTGGACAAATACCCTTTTTTTATGGTACCCACTCATTCTTTGGCGATAAAATTTCTTAACTTTTTTTTAAAAGTAAAACTTAAAACATAACTTCAGATCATAATCGCCATTAAGATTTTGCAGTAAATTTTGTATATATGGTCTCATCAATCAGCTTATGACGAGAGTTGAAAAGGGTCTTTGAGACTGAATCCAGCAAACCCATAGTAATAGAACTAGAGTCTGCGGTGTCGAATTTATCCACCCTCGAAATAGTCAGCTGTTTCCGTGTTTAAATAGCGCATACATCAGGTGCCTTCTCACGACTCGGCACCCGTCGAATCACCCGTGTCCGTGCGCAGTGTAACGAAGACGTCCCTCTCGTCGCACCACACGGCGGGGCTCGCGGACGTGGACGGCGAGCGGCGCGCGGCCAACCAGCGCGAGCACCTGCGCAAGCTGACGCTGCTGCGGCGGTTCGGCGAGGCGTGGCACTACTGCGACGCGCTCGGCGACGAGCCCGCGTGGCGGCGGCTCGGCGAGGCCGCCATCGCCGCGCTCGACGTCGAATTCGGTTCGTTTTGTCGTACGGGACGGTTCATCTTTGCCCCTAACCACTCGGAGCAAAAACAACACCGCCACAGAATATACGAGTATATATGACTACATCCAGTAGCTCAACTCCATAATAAGTGCCGTGTTCGTGCACCTGTACAGGCACATTTCGCTTGCATGGGCTCTAAGCTAGTTTCGCGGTGCTGAACTGTCGCGAATGGTGTCCTTCGAAGTCAACTTGTTAAAAGTGACAGAACGCGCAGTGCACTGCCAATATTTCAGTGAAAACCCCGGCACTCGATGGAGGGAAGGTATTTAAAAATTGCCTGAGTTGAACTACTGCTGTGGCCACGGTCGTTCATCTATATATCTACTGTGACGCCGCTCACCTTTGAATTTTTTTATCGGTGCAAATTAAATAGAAAATTACTCGAAAATAAAATCGATTAGCACTTATGGCATGGTTTTTTCTAGTTTAATAGAAAACTTTGTATAAACACTGTTTGACGATCACCCCTTGACGATCCCTATACAGAAAAAACGCGCGATGTAGCCTAGAGTAAAATAAAACTTAAATCAAAACCGAAATCCGTTGAAGATATTACTAGTTAAGTTTTTTTTATGTAACAGGACATTAATGGCTAATACTAGACGGACCGCCAGATATTAGCCTAACACACCATATGGGACCTAGGTGCCATGCCAGGTCCTTCTCTATACTGCTCGGCTACATTGAACTGGATGAAAACACGGACAATTTTCATTGCCGATCCGACTATCGTTCATTCAATGCGAGGGTACCAACCCGGGCGGTATTAACCCTACGGATTAAGGAAGGGGACCTACAGTGGTGCGTGGAATCCGAACTACGGCCAGTAAACCCTCTTGGGCTAAAATTGACCCAGTGTGCGTGAGCGAGTGGATATGCTGCCCAAACATCTCTATTTTCTTAATTTTAGGGATTACTTAATTTCCAACAGTTGTTTCTTTGTGTTGCAGCAATAAGAGTGTACACGATGTTAAACGACGTAGCGATGGTTTGGTCCCTGGAAGACGCAGCACAGATAGAGGACCTCTCAATTTTATGGTAAGTTCTGAAATGAAGTACTTAGCCCGATCTCAAGTCCTGTTATCTCTACCTCTCCCACCCACTCAAGTGCGAGTAGATTGAAGAGATCTCCGCAATGTTGAATAATGCTGATGTGGGACTGAGCCGTCTCAGGAATTAGACTAACCCACCTTCACCACCTAAAGTTACCTGAAATCCGATAGTTAACTTTCGGGTACATTGCATATTTACATGGTGTAACCGAAAGATAACTTTGGCATTTTATAAGCTGGAGAGGAGAAACGGGACGTAAGTGATTAGTAAAAAGGCACTATTAGAGGTAAGAATATAAATGTTCATTGTCAACAACTGGGAACTCATACCGGTTACTGGGGAGATTTATTTAGTTCTTTTTTTATTATCTCAAAGAATTGACTTTGGTATGCGATATGTACGTGAAGCAAGGACACAATAATTAAAGAAAGAGCCCTGTAAAAAGAAGGACTTAGTGAATATACTGCAAGGCTGGACCCGAACCAGGAAAATATACCATTATTAGTATTGCATCTTCCAATTTCGCCACCTGCTTTATACCCATAATTTGGAATTAGCCTACATTCCCTCGTACAATAATCAATGCCTCCTACTAACACAGTGTTTAAGATTAAACCTACATTGATTTAGCCAACACATGGCTATTTTTAATATTTCTAATTAATGAGTGCCACAAAGACCATTACATGGAATGCTGAATTTATAAGAAATTTTGTAAGGGCCGAAATACTCAATACACGACAATGCTCCTTCTAGTTCTGGGGTGTACGAAGGTGTTTATTGCGTAGCGGTGTAAAGGGTGGTTAAATTTCAAGGGCCGATGTTGATTTTGAATAAAACACAAACTATTTAGGAAATTATTGTAATTTTATTTTATTATGATATATTGGTATTACTCAATTATGTATGGAACAAAATATCGGCCAAATGGGCGCCGCGACCACGGCGGCACACCTCCATCCGATGGTCCAAATTTTCGATGACCCTGAGGCATAATAGAGGTTCTATGCCGTTAATGTGCCGAATTATCTCATCCTTTAGCTCTTGAATTGTTGCTGGCTTATCGACGTACACCTTTTCTTTCAAATAACCCCAAATAAAAAAGTCCAACGGTGTCAAATCACATGATCTTGGCGGCCAATTGACATCGCCATTACGTGAGATAACACGGTCATTGAATTTGTTGCGCAAAAGAGCCATTGTTTCGTTAGCTGTGTGGCAAGTGGCACCGTCCTGCTGAAACCACATATCGTCCACATCCATATCTTCCAATTCGGGCCATAAAAAGTTCGTTATCATCTCACGATAGCGAACACCATTCACAGTAACTGCCTGACCAGCCTCATTTTGGAAAAAATACGGCCCGATGATGCCGCCAGCCCATAAACCGCACCAAACAGTCACTCTTTGTGGGTGCATTGGTTTTTCGACAATCACTCTTGGATTCTCATTCGCCCAAATGCGGCAATTCTGTTTATTGACGAATCCACTGAGGTGAAAATGTGCCTCATCACTGAAGATGATTTTCTTCGAAAATTGATCATCCACTGTTGCCATTTCTTGCCACCATTCTGCCCATTCACGACGTTTGGAATGGTCAAGAGGCTTTAGTTCTTGAGCCAATTGCACCTTGTAAGCGTGTAAATGCAAGTCTTTATGCATAATGTTCATCAACGACGAGCGTGAGAGGTGCAATTGTTGGGCACGACGACGAGTTGAGGTGGACGGCTCTTCAGCCACACTATCGCGAACAGCAGCAATATTTTCTGCAGTACGAGCTGTACGAGCATGCACTGGTGTTCTCACATCTTCTACAGACCCGGTTTGCTCGAATTTTTCCACGATTTTTGCGATTGTACGCACATTTGGACGATCAAATTGACCAAAAAAATCACGAAGTGCACGATATGCATTTTGATTTGAACGCCCATTTTCATAATAAGTCTGGATAACTTTAACACGTTGTTGGATTGTGTATCTCTCCATGGTTCAAATTGAGTAAGTCTGAAATAGAGAAATGTCAAATAAAATTCGGAAAAAAACTTGGCGTTTAGGTGTGGTTCATATTCAACATCGGCCCTTACAATTTAACCACCCTTTATAATGCGATTCAAATAAGAATAGGACGGGGACCAACCGCATTTTAAATGTCGAACTGCACTTCACGAACTTCAGTACAGAGTGAAAAAAAAAAATTCTACAAAAAATATTTAATATACATTTAGAAGTAATAATTTGTATTAACTAAACATTTATTCGAAGAACAAATATTAATAGAACACTCAACAATGCAATAACAAACAAAATTAACTAATAAAAAAATGGAACAGTGGCACTTTCGAGCACTTCCGACACAAACTATCATAAAAACGAATACACAGAAAACAGATAAACACAGATAGCAAAAACAGCCCGCCCCTCCTACTCGTTTAAGTGTATATTCTGTGACAGGCACTCAATGTAATTGTACCGTGTAGATTCGTGTGTTGTTGTCTAGTGTTCGGAAAGCTTAAATACGCTCTGAGGTCTGACCTTCCGCAAAATTTAAAGACCTGGATATATGACCAGTGCGTCCTCCCGGTTATGACGTACGGATGTGAAACGTGGACTCTGACGGTCGCCGTTGTCCAAAGGTTGAAAGTTGCCCAGCGAGCAATGGAGCGAGCCATGCTGGGAATATCGCTACGGGATATGGTGCGCAACGAGGCAATTCGCCGACGTACCAAAGTAGTCGACATTGGACACCGGGTGGCTAAGCTCAAGTGGCAGTGGGCTGGTCATGTCAGCCGAAGAGACGACGACCGTTGGAGTAACCGTGTCCTACACTGGCGGCCGTGGAAAGGAAAACGGAGTGTGGGAAGACCACCCGCCAGGTGGGACGACATCAAGTGCGTTGGCGGAAAGCAGTGGTTCCGTACCGCTGAAGGCCGGGAGGACTGGAGGAAAATTGGAGAGGCGTATGTCCAGCAGTGGACGCAAACACGCTGACTGACTGACTGACTGTCTAGTGTTGCTGTCACGGCAAGGCAGAGCCGTTACAAACAAGAAAACGCAAAAGTATGTGGACGCACATACTCGGATCGAACCTAGATTCTGCTGGATGGAAAAAAGCGTCAAAGCCTGACTTTTGATATTGAAGAGAATGTTTCCTGTGTATGCCTGTGCCGACGTGCGGAACGTACTTTTCTGCACTAATTAGGGTGAAGTGAATCACGAGCCCCATCATATTCTCATTTGAATCGCATTGTACGCAGCGGCACGCTGTGCGCGTGCGTCGGTCGCGCGGAGGCGGCGGCGCGCTGGCTGGAGGGCGCGGCGGGCGGCGCCGCGGGCGGCGAGGGCGCGCGCGCCGCTCTCGAGCTGCAGGCGGCGCGCGGCGAGTGGGCGCGCGCCGCGCGGCTCGCCGCCGCCGCCGCGCCGCACCGCCTGCCGCAGCTCACGCGCCAGCACGCGCAGCAGCTCGAGTTCACGTGAGTACCGCCGCCACTTGTTTTTTTTGTGGAACCTAATACTACAAAACTACCGTTATGATACTAGCCCAATACACCACATTCCCGAATTAATTGGGTGTCACGCCAGTACCTTACACTTATGAGCATGGCTACATTAAACTGGATGGAACACGAACAATTTTTCACTGCTTCTTCAAACTTAGTTTCACCCAATTTGGTGGTACCAACCTCGCCTAGGTTTACCCACCTGCCCTTCTACCTAGTTGGGGAAGGGGACCTACAGTTTTGCATGGATTCCGAACCATGAAAGAGATCGCCTTCACAACAAAATGCACTTTTCCAAATCAGAAATAAAAAGAACATGGTGCATGATCGAGGCTCGGATTTGAACTAGATTGGAATGCCAAACAAGTCCACAAAAGCTCTAGTGGGAAAATTCGCCTAGGGGGAAAAAGTACATGCTTCCATGGAATTTTTTTTTTCCTAATGCCAAGAGCTGATTTCAAAACACCTTAACGTAATATTCATCACAATATTGTCACATCATGAGGAAGAAATATTGTACGGAGTCATTTGCTGTTGAAGTAGCAGCAGGAGGATAAAGCCTATTGAATTCGTTGATTTCCAAGGACATTGCTAAATTCTACACAGAAAAACATTCATCATTGAAAGTACGGGTTGTTAGGGAGATGGGAAGTCAGTGCAGGCTAGCCGTTGAGTTTTGGTGTGAAACAAGACGCATAAAACGGCGAATGATAGGGTGGCCATCTGTCAATTTCTATAACCCATCTTTGAAGGGATCGTATATACAATATACTCAGTGAAACCTTGATAACTCCTTTACTTCCTTATAATCGGTAACGGTTTAGTACCCTTTGCTAGATGTAAGTTTTAAGGAACAAATGCAAACATCTTAACTCTCCCAAAACAGTTTAATTTAAAACAAGACTTTCCTTCATTTTACCAATAGTACTGTGCTTTTTGCTCAGAGCTGATTACCACGAGGCTCTCGCAAACTACGAAAAGAGCATAATATCGGAGAACACGGAGGATGTCGCAGTTCAGGAGCACAACGCAGCATGCGAGGCCGGCATCGCCCGCACCGCCGTGCGCTGCGGGGACTACCTGCGAGCCGTCGCAGTGGTCATGCGTCGCGCCCACGACCTGCCCCTCATGAAGGACTGCGCCCAACTCCTCGAGGAAGAGAAGCAGCTCGCCCACGCCGCCACCCTCTACGAAAACGCCGGCGACCCAGAGAAAGCCGCCTCCTTGTACATCAAACTGAAGGCCTGGTCCAAGGTCGAGGCTCTCCTTCCCGATATCAACTCTCCGACCGTTCACATCCAGTACGCCAAGGCGAAAGAAGCCGAGGGAAAGTACAGCGAGGCCTTGAAGTCCTACATGAAAGCGCAAGACTTTGAAGCGGCGATAAGGCTCAATCTGGACAAACTTAACGATCCGGACGAGGCGGTTCGCCTAGTGCAGGACACCAAGTCGGTTCACGGCGCGAAAATGGTCGCGAACTTCTTCCAAAAGCACAACGACTACTCTTCGGCCATAAGATTCCTCGTGATGTCGCTGTGCTACGACGAGGCGTTCCACCTGGCGCGCAAGCACGGCAAACTGCAGCTGTACGGGGAGATCCTCATCCAGGTCACCTCGCAGACGCGGCCCGACGACTTCAAGAGCCTCGCGCTGCACTTCGAGGGCGAGCAGAACTACCTGGTCGCTGGCAAGTTTTACTTCCACGCGAAGGAGTACAGCCGCGCGATGACGCACCTCCTCAGAGTGGGCACCGCGAACGCCGACGACGAGAACGAGGCGATCACGCTCGCGATAGACACGGTGGCCTCGTCCGGCGACGAGGTCCTCGCGCGGCGCCTCGTCGAGCTGCTGCTGGGCGAGACGGACGGCTCGCCGCGGGAGCCCAAGTACCTGTTCCGGCTGTACATGGCGCGGCACCAGTTCGCGGAGGCGGCCAAGACGGCGGTGATCATTGCGGGGCAGGAGCAGCGCGCCGGCAACTACCGCACCGCGCGCGACGTGCTGCTCGCCATGTGCCAGGAGCTTCGCGCCAGAGGTGAGCCGGCCTCTGTCACCAGTGTAGTACCTGTCGAGAGGCGGACAGCTCGCCTGATAACCTGGTCTGCCGGAATTTAGTCCCATTTTTTTTATGCAACCTGTCATGGATCGCTAATGTCATACAACTACCGTTATGATATTAGCCTAATACACCAAATTCCCGAAAGAATTAGGTGCCAGGACCTTCCCTTTATGAGGATGGCTCCATTGAAGCGGAAGGAGAACATGCACAATTTTTCATTGCTGCTTCAATCATAGTGTCATCCAATGCGGTGGTACGAACCCGGGCAGGCTTAACCCTACCACCTAGTAGGGGAAAGGGACCTACAGTTTTACATGGTTTCCGAACCATGGAACAGCTAGCATTCGTAAAGAAATGCACTTGTCCAACTTAGAGAAAGAAAGTGGTGCATGACCAGGCCAGGATTTGAACCCAGACCTCTCGGATGAAAGGCAAGTCCTCTAGCCCCTAGACCACGAGCTGTTCAGAACATGCTAGAACCTTCTTTGCACTGACAATTTTCATTGCAGCTTCGAACATTTTTAATTCAATGCTATGGTACCAATCAGGGCGGCATTAATCCTACCACCTAGTATGTGAGGAAGGAGAGAAACAGTTTTACGTGGAATCCTAACAACGGCCTTGCGAACAACGTTTGAACCTCACTGAACTTACACCAAGGCGTTGCGTCACTCGGCTGCCCGGGCTGATAAATTAAGCCTTCTATGTTGGTGTGTCACATTGCGCTAATGTTTGTCCTCAAGATTGCCTCAAGTTTTCTCCAAGATTGAATTGTAAAAGTTGAGCCTAAGCCTCGATTGCACGAAGAGACGGCTGAATTAATCAATGTTCAAACACGTCACTTTTCGTGAACCACTTGGAATTCCTTTCATACTGTCCATACAAAGTGACGTATTTAATCGTACTTTGACGGTGATTTTGATTTTTGTTCTTTTGTGCACGCGGCCCTAAGTAACATACACGTGCAATGGTTTCAATATCATTGTTCAATCTATGTTCTAACTAAGGCCAATAATTTTATCCAATGATTCTCTTCTTCCTCGATGCGATAAGGCATTTTCTTTGTTTACACTTAAGTGTATTACTAATCCATTGATCTGGGCGCTTTAGCATTTTGAATTGGAAAACCACTGTTCCAATTAATTTGATATTTTGTACATAGGGTCAGTAAACTAATATCTATGCCTGCACGTTGTCTGTCAGCCTCAGTGGCCCAGTGGCGCGACACTTCGGCGATCGCTCTCCGAAGTTAAGCAACGCTGGGTCCGGTCTGGTCTTGGATGGGTGACCATTCGACCGTTGAGAGAGGCTGGCCGTGGTTCGGAATCCACATTAAACTGTAGGTCCCCTTCCTTACTTACTAGGTGGTAGGGTTAATCGCGCCCGGGTTGGTACCATCGCATTGGATGAAGATGGTCGAAGCGGCAATGAAAATTGTCCGTGTTTTCCATCCAGTTCAATGTATCCGTGCAATATAAGGAAGGTCCTGGCATGGCACCTAGTTCCCATGTGGTGTGTTAGGCTAATACCATGACAGAAGGTGTGGTATTAGCCATCCATGTCCAGTCAAATTAAAAAAAAAAGTTTTTGTTTTTCCGAAAAAAATATATGTGCTCGAACCACAGAGAACCATATGTATGAAAATCTGTTTTGATACTTCAATGACTGATGTAAGATACAAAAAATCAAGTTCGTATGGGAAGCGTTTGCTGGGTTGGGTCCGATAACCGAAGCTCATGGGCCCACCTTAAGGCCCTTGTACTAGCCAAATCGCAAAGTTAGAAGAGGCACCCCAAGTTAACTAACTAAGTCTGACGATTAGAAGTGTCATTCTTACAAAATATGATTCCTTGTCTGGGAATCAACCTATTTTCGTTTTTTTTTTTTATGCAACCTGACATGGATGGCTAATACCACACAACTACCTTTATGATATTAGCCCAATACAACACATTCCCGAAGGAATTAGGTGCCATGCCAGGACCTTCCCTTTATGAGCACGGCTACATTGAACTGGATGGAAAACACGGACAATTTTTCATTGCCGCTTCGACCATCTTTTCATCCAATGCGATGGTACCAACCCGGGCGGGCTTAAACCCTACCACCTAGTAGGGGAAGGGGACCTACAGTTTTACATGGATTCCGAACCATGGAGCAGCTCGCATTCGTGACGAAATGCATATATCGAACTCTGAAAGAGAAAGACAGTGGTGCAAGTTGGTATTGAACCCGGGCCTCTGGTACGCTAGGCCGGTCCCCGCGCCACTAGGCTACGAGCCGCTCAGGCTGCTCGTTAATGTATGTTTCCTTTTTCTATACAAAAAATATTGCGGAAATGGTGTCCATTTCCGAACTATTTTGACTAAATGTAGAAATCTCAAAGCAAATGAATTTATTTCTTTATGCATATATGCTGTTTTTGCTTATATCTGAAAATCATATTACTTTCAGATTTCTAATGTGAAAAATTTACTTTTTTATTATTATTATTATTTAACTAAATGATGGAATAAAAAAATATTAACAATCTATTATCAGTCTGGAGTTCTATTTGGACTTGCTGAGGCGTTTCACCACATATTATTACATCTGTTTTAAGGAGCATATGTACGGCGCCAGTAGTTGGCTAGTCCTAGCGCCTTAACACAGTCGATTTGTTCAGGTCTGGCCTTGCCGCGCGACATGCGCGATCAGCTGGCGCTGCTGCACTCGTACATCCTGGTGCGGCTGCACGTGCGGCGCGGCGACCACGCCAAGTGCGCGCGCATGCTCGTGCGCGTTGCCAAGAGCATCTCGTCTTTTCCCACGCGTTAGTAACCTAGTTAGTCTAGGCGGGTTTTTTTATGCAAAGTGGATGGATCGTAATACCACTTAACTACAGTACACATTAGCCCGATACACGACATTCCCGAAGAAATTAGGTGCCATGCTAGTTACGAACCCCGGCTGGAAAGCTTGGCCTCACCACTCTACAAGAATGAAGAGAACGGGGAGATGTTTTTGAAACATTTAAAATTCTCAATTCTTCTTACAACTCTACCAAGCTACAAGATATGTTCACCCTTGCTAATACTAAAAACCTGAGAGGGCACTCAAAAAAGCTGTATCACAATCGGTCGAAGCAGAACCCTCAACGACCCTTTCTTGCCAACAGTGTAGTAGAATCTTGGAACAGTCTTCCCAGTGAAGTTGTAAATGCTGTCTTCGTAAATTCCTTCAAAAATAAACTGGACAATCATATAAAACATAAAAAATAAATAAATATATAATAAATAAATAAGTGTTGTGATACAGGAGCATCAGCTTCAAGCTTCAATAATAATAGGTATAATAATGCTGGGACCTTCCCTCTATGAGCATACCTACAATGAACTATATGCATAAAACATACAATTTTTCATTGCCAGTTCAAATATAGTTTCATCCGATGCGGTGGTACCTACTCGGGCGAGCTTAACTCTACCACCTAGTAGGAGGACCTTTAGTTTTACATGGGTTCCGAACCATGGAACAGCTCGCATTCGTAACGAAATACACTTATCCGACTCAGAAGAAGAATGAAATGCGAGGATTTGAACGCATAACCTCGTCCACTAGCCCCTACACCACAAGTTCTACCGTGTGCTGTGTTATAGTGCTATAATACAAGTACACTTTATGCATAGTGATGCATAGTCGTTTACTCGACATATGATGAGCTTTATTTCACTGGGACCAGGCATGTAATCAGAGGTGCAACCTGTTGCGGTATCGTGGTAACCGCCAGTCATCACTACTTACTTGTTACTTTTAGTCGGGCTAGGTTTCCACACTTAAGCATTTGTGGCGTATTTTGTGTCTAAGGTTTGTTCAGCTCATCCAGCCCAGCTCAGTCCAAAAGCGCAGTAGCCTCGATGGGTGTGGCCAGTCATCAATGAGCCGCAATTGCAAAATACACACCGGTCATATTGGGCTGTTTGCCTACCATCTAGTGTCCGAGCAAGTGTAGCACATTGCAGTACCAACTGAGTCATATGACGGGGCGCCTCAAGCTGAAACCTAACAGAACAGTTTTATTTTTAATTAAAAAAAACTTATAAAAGGTTCATTTCAAAATATTTAAAGTTTGCTGCGAGCGTGCATCGTCGGCGGTTCCTGCCATGCCCAGCCGCGCGACGTATTGAGACCCATTATCGAATGCACTACCACAAAGCACCTATTGATTGGCACTACGTTCGCTCGCAGCTAACTACTGTGCACCAAACTACTTAGCACTTAATGCAAGCGGTGTTTGCCCCTTATTAGGCTGCACACCTAGTACCTTTTTTTTTTTTCAGTTCAGTTTCAGTGCCACAATGTGGCGTTTATTTCATGAACACACATTTTACATTTTATATAGTACTAGCAGCCCGTCCCGGCTTTGCACGGGCATAATGTCATTTAAAAAAATATTATTTTGACACAATGATACACAAATAAACCATTTTTACGTAGAGTTCCTACATTGAGATATTTGAAATAAAAAAAACTTAGATATTATTATTACATGATTATTAGATATTAGAGAAATAATAAATTCAAAGTGCTATAGGGAGAACCGCGGCCTCCGAGGCACGCTCCCGCCGCCCCGGCCGGCCGGTACCGCCGCAAACACTATCCCGCAATTTTTAAATCTATAATATCTTCAAAAATATTCATTTAAATCATATGCTGTAAAGGCCGTATAGATCTATATTAAATCAACAATGTATTTAAGGTATTCAATTGGATAAGGATTAATGCTGTATTGGTTAAAATCGCTTCGAAAATTAGCCATTATTTGTCGTACAAAGTAAATGAGAAAAAAATGCTATTGTGGGATATCCATAAGAGATAGATATATACCATCGCGGAGTTTTCTGTAGACCTTTTCAATGTATACAATACTTAGCACATTATTTTGATAAATCTCGTAGGGTTCAGCCTGCGTTTGCAATGTAAGCGGAAAAAAATTATTTTTTTACGACATCACATTGGAAACCTCAAAAATAACAGTATTTCTCCAATATTTAATGGATGTTATTATACATATAAACCTTTCTCTTGAATCACTCTATCTATTAAAAAAAACCGCATCAAAATCCGTTGCGTAGTTTTAAAGATTTAAGCGAACATGGGGATATAGGGACAGAGAAAGCGACTTTGTTTTATACTATGTAGTGATATTGTACGCGCGAAACCCGAAGGTTTGTCTGCGCGTGACAACCTGTTTTCGTGTGCTAGCATTTAAAACTTTTAGCATTTGAGACATTTTTTTTTTATACACACCAAAAAATTCACATACATACATGAACACAATAATATATATATATGTATTCACCTTTAATCAGTATTACAAAATTTCAGTTACATTAAAATATTACAATCCATTTATCAACAATTCTTTTATTTCCGTTTTTAATTTTGATATTGACAAATCTTTTTTTTTCAAGCCTGGGTTCAAAGAGTTAAATAATCTAGGAACTACATAATTGATTCAAAAACATATGTATGTTCTGTCGTGTAGCCTGTCGGAAAACCTTATCAAATGAACAAGTAAATAAAAACCAGGCATTCACTTGATTTTTGTTGTCACTGTATCTTCACTATGTGTTCTCTCATTTGACTTAGAGCACTTGAGCAAGTGTTGGTCTCGCCCGCAGACGTCGTGCCCATCCTGACGTCGGCCGTGATCGAGTGCGGCCGCGCCGGCCTCAGGCGGTCGGCGTACTCGTTCGCGCGCACCCTCATGCGGCCCGAGTACCGCGCGCAGCTCGAGCCCAAGTATGCGAAGCGCGTCGAATCGGTGGTGCGGCACGCGCCGCGGCCCGACGAGCTCGACCCGCCGGCGGTGTCGCCGTGCCCGCACTGCGGCGCCGCCGTGCCCGACGTCGAGCTCGCGTGCGCCGCCTGCGCCGGCGCGCTGCCCTTCTGCATCGTCACGGTGAGTCCAGGACTAGGTGGAGAACATGGCCAATTTTCATTGCCGCTTCGACTATCTTTCATTCAGGTTAAAAGCTGTCACCCATTTAGATCCCAACCATGCTCAAATATTTTTTTATGGAACCTGACATGGTTGGCTAATACCACACAACTACCGTCATGATTCCTGAAGGAATTAGGTGCTATGCAAAGTCCTTCTTTTATGAGCACGGCTACAATGAACCGGATGGAAAACACGGATATTATTGCCGCTTCGACAATAGTTTCATCGAATGCGGTGGCATCAACGCTGGCGGGCTTAATAGAGGAAGGGGATCAACAGTGTTACATGGGTTGAGGATGATCGGGGCGAGGATTTGAACCCATAACATGAAAGGCAAATCCTCTAGCCCCTACACCACGAGCTGTACAAAACAGAGGCGTCGCGCCACTGAACTACTGAGGCTGACTATACTATTGTTGTTTATATCAATAAAGTAGTATCGATGAATGTTGCTGCGTGTTTACTTGGCAGGGTTGCCATATCATCAAAGAGGACCTCACGACTTGTCCCGAGTGTGACTTTCCAGCCATCAAGTCGGAATTTGTTGTGTAAGTGGCACTTTCATTCGTCACTCATTCGCTCTGCATGCCCAAACCAACTCAACATACCCTTATCATTTCTTGTCACTATGTCTCCTTTCAGATGACACTGTCTGTTAACCTCACACCGCCAACTTACATCATAGAACGCAGTTTACCCCATTTATTCTACGTTTGTGCATCTTCTGACATACCCAAGTCTCACTTTCTTACAAAAGTGTAGAAGGATAATGATATTAAACTGGTTGTTCTGTACATGCTTGCAGCCTAGCGCAGGAGGAAGGCCAGTGTCCCATGTGCCGGGAAAGCGTCGATCCCCGCCGGCTGCTAACCATAGACGACGTCACGCCATATCTGGACATTGCGCATTGACATTCATGCGTTTTAATGGTGCAATGTTATTCCATTTAAGATAAATTAATTTGTGTTACAAAAGTTTATAAAGTGTACTGACTTTTTAAACATCCTACATGAGTTACAAATATGTTGTACCTTGTTCCACTGCCTATGTTGACAAGTTTGTCACACATGACATTTTTTGGAGGCTTGGGTTTTAATATTTTATTAACAAAGCATTATTGACTCGCCTGGTGTTTGGGGCACTAACAACTGGTATTGAAATCCCAAAGAGTACCTGTTTAAGAGGCGTAAGTACGTACTCCGTCGAATGGTGTCCTGTGCCGGCCAGACATGGTCAGTGAGTATTTGGGTTGGGAGGGACTCGGGGAACTTAGACTAATACAACACGTTGTACATTTTTATTGTTTCTGGAAATGCTCGTCTCACTCGCCATTTTGAAATTAACATTATTAGTAGTTTTTTTTTAACATTCGGTGTGGTACAACAGGGCTCAAGGTGAACGCCACTTTAATTAATAATCTACTACCTTGTTATGTAAATTTCCGTTCACTTGGCCGAATAACACATGGTTTGACAGTTAACATGGTACGAAGTGGAACTAAATGGCGGCTTGAATCACTTACTGGCCTGTTCGACCGACTATAACATGCTACTATTTACTTTTCCTCTGCGACTCATCAACCATAATATGATGCTAGTGTAAGTCTCTATAGCTGTAATGTACATGTTTTTTCGGAATCCAACCAATGTTGGTAGTGTTGTGCTCTCTAATTTTAATTAGGATTTTAGATGTTTTTACAATTTTACTGTCAATTGTATTATAATTAGAAGCTGTGATAATACATTCCGTCCCGTTGAATTTGATGTTTTAATATTGATTTTGTTTTATTTATTATTGTCAGAGAAATTATTATATACTTACCTAATTTATCAAAAAATAGATCCAATGCTCTACCATTTGTGAAGACACTTCCATAAAATAATATTTTTTATAAAAATAAATAAGATTGGGCTAGAGGCACGTCCGTCTCACTTCTCATCGAAACCTGTGACTTATAAATTTAATTGATAAAGTTATCACAAAGCAATTATAAATTATATGTTAAAACAGCTTATATGTACATATTGAAAACAAATATGACCATGAACGTTTGTAGGCAAGCGAAGCACCTATAGCCATAGATTAACTCTGATACAGCTATATGAAAAACTATCTATCTGCATTATTATATTACGGCTAAAGCCCGGTGTCGGTTCAATTCCGAACTATTTTTCCTTGAAGGTTAGTACGATTTTCCATGTGTACCCTCGTCAATTGCACTAATTTCGAGGTTATGGTAAGAAATGGAACCTTTTTTTGTATTTCCAAACGAAAACAAAAAAATCCTGGTTTGAATGAAGTTGCATCCAATCGTGGACAGTTCCAATCGTGTGTAAGAAAGGTATTTTAAACTTTCCTTTCTTCAAATTTGTTCGTAAGCCCCGCTTGAGAACGACCCGTAAGCTATGCTCCCGATACAAACGTAGTTTACTAATCATTTGAAAACTACTGTTCCAATTGAATTGATATTTAATATCTATTATCAGGGAACAAATATCTGTGTCTGCACGTGGTTATTTTTGTGAAAAATTCAAACAGAATCAAATGAAAGCAAAAATAAAGTCTTCATACAAATTTTGTTTTCTGTGTGGTTTGAGCCAGGATAAATTAACCAAAAAAACAATGACATACAGACACAGATATTTGTTGCCTGAGAGTAGACACCTAAAATCAAGTAAATTGGAACAGTGGTTTTCAAATTATTAGTAAACTACGTTTGTATGGGAGGCGAAATTTTCTGATGCCAACCGTTTATTTACGGTAATTATTGTGTGACAAACGCGAAAGTTAAAAATCGATGACTTACTTTTGTATGGGGAAATTGCTTAAGGGCCGGTATTAAGAATTTCTCAGAAATCGTGCAACAGTCTCTTCAGGATCACCTCCTGGATGCCTTTGCCCTAGTGAACGCTCATGGAATAAGGGTTTAACGACTATGTGAATATTCGAAAACAAAATTATGGGGTTAGAAATCAATCAAATAAAATGTATTATTATGAAAGAATTATCTCTATATCTTGATAGGCATTTAGTTTTTTTATATTTGCATATATTTTTTGATATGAAATCAATCTGAAGGTCACATGTAAAGAGTGAAATAATTATAAAGCTCTGGGGGTCCATTCAGAGCAAGAGTGAGTTCGAGTTCGGGAGTGAGTTAACCTAAAAATAGCTGGGAAATATATTATTATTTAAATAACGGAACCGTTATTTATACTTCCAACGTATTTACGGTACAAACCAGATTTTTACCTAACTGTAATGATGTTCTAGAAGTGTGGAAACATTAACTATTTAAAAAAGTGAGTTGATATTTAGTGGCGAATTCGAACTCACTCTTACTCTGAATGGACCCCCTGATGATAAAACAATGACAAATTCCTCAGCCATGATGCAACCCTGGTATTTTGTATTCTTACCTCCCAAACTAGACTGAAAAGATGTCTCGCCAAAATGACAGGATACAGTTTAGATAAGAAATTGGGTAACTCCTAACCAATCTTGCAACCCTAGTATTTTTTATTCTAACTTTTAAAAAGTTTAAAGTTATTCTGGTACATAGTCTCGCCAGACTGATATTTTCTTTCTTAAAAGGGATAGTGATAAAGCTGACTGAACTGGAAAGTGCTTCTATAACTCGGAAAGTATAGATTAGACAATTTGGCCGGCATCACTCTTGCTATGGAAGCAGGGGAGAACCCTGATCTCGCAAGAACGCAGACAACTTAGCCCACAGCCACGTAGAGTGCTCTTCTCGGGCGGCCGGTTACGCCGGAGCGAAGGCGGAACTTTTAAAACAAAACAAATATGACCTGCTGCTCCCACTCCCGGATCCTTGCTGACTTACATATTCGGAAGCGAGGAGCAGGGCAGGAGGTGTAAGGCCTGTCCTCAGCACCTCCTTCCTTCCTAGTCGATCGAACTCTTACAAATGCGTAGGTTCCGCTTCTCGGTTCCCGGATCGACTTACGAATGTATGTTGTCGGAGTGGGACATGGACTCGGGGGAGAACCCGTATTTCTGGAGTCTGGAGGCGGCTCCGTGACTGAGTCCTTATATTAGGATTAAAGTGCGCAACTAGCTGTCACTAGAGGCTGGGCGGTTACTTTTTTCGCCCGCCAATGAACAAGCGCGTCGTCAGTCGCAGCTGGTGCGTCGTCGCGTCTAGACCACATGTTCTGCAGTCTAGACTAGGATATCATATGTTCTGTGGTCTCGACGACTGCGCCTGACAGAACCGCGCGCGCTAAGAGAGATTTGGAGCTCGAGCGTGAAATGATCACTCAGATTGTTCACTAGCAAAGGCTTTCTCGAACCGATTGCTCACCTATCGCCCCATGAGTACCAGCCACAGATTATGATTTAACAAAATTTTAAAACCTCTAACAAATATCTGCCGCCCTGGTACTTTTGCCGAGATTTCAATATGTTTGATTTAGTAATAATAACCTACTGAACCATGCCTATTCTAAGATAACATAATGTAAAGGAATCTATCTTAACAAAACATAAAATAATGCTCATTAAAAGTTCATTACAAATACCTCCTGCAAATGTATGCTAGCCTAGTACATTTGAAAGACAGCTTTTCTTTTTTTAGGGTTCCATACCCAAAGGGTGAAAACGGAACCCTATTACTAAGCCTGCGCCGTCCGTCCGTCCGTCTGTCACAGGGCTGTATCTCATGAACCGCAATAGGTAGGCAGCTGAAATTTTCACAGAGTGTGTCTTTATTTTGCCACTATAACAACAAATAGGTAAAATAAAAAAAATATAAAAATTAAAGGGGGCCCTATGAAAACACGGGATTTTTTGGTGTTGATGGTACGGAACCCTTTGTGTGCGAGTCCGACTCGCACTTAGCCGGTATTTTTTTTGTTGAACTAATGAGGATTTAAAAATATCCTTTGAATCATTCATTTATCATTTGTTTATCATCAAGGCAAGATGCTTTCAAAGGTGAATAGGATTTGACGGAGCGCTGTATGAGTTATCGTGATGACCAGCCTAGCTCCTAGACATCAAAATGCGATCCATAATTTCTGTGTGCAATCACTCATTTAAAAGTGCAAAACAATTACCTATTTAAAAGTTTATAGGTGCCACCTAATAATATTAACATCTCTGATTCCTGTCAAGCTATTAGGGAGTAATGTAGCCAAACTGCCACTAGCTTGGTGAGACCAAGCTAAGGGGAAATGGAATAATGGTATGCAATACATGGGGAGAAGCTGACACTGAGGGCAGCCGACTAGTGTGGGCGTATAGATGCAAATTATGAGATTAATAAGTAAACACATTATCGTGAAACATTTATTTCTTCATTTGAAAAGAATACAAACATGTGTGATTACTCGAACACTTGAGATTCAAATGAATAATTTTTCAAAATGTTCAATTAAATTACAAAAAGGTACACAATATGTTTGATCTCAATGGAATTCATTTATTTGACTACATTATTGAACTATTTGGATACTATCTAATCGTACGCAAATAGGCAAACAGTATTTAAACGGTTTATTTGTATCTATACACACCTTATTCTTTAGTGACAAGACAAATAATTACAAAGTTACATAATATTGTGCTAAAAACTTACACAATTCAATATGCTAAATTAGGGCCCACTATCATAGTGTTTTGTTAAGATTTTCGTTAGTAAATTTATTATTTATTTTCCCTTCAGACATTTATGAGACTTTCTTTTGGGCACAAGGAGCTTGGACGATAAATATTTGCATGCTTTTAAGAAATAACATAGTAGCAATAAGTAAAAAAATCGAGTATGATTATATGTACACACATACATACATAAACACATTTAATTAGATTCATAGAAAATATAAAAAATACATTTGCTTCAGATATTGACTTTCATTTTTTTTTTTTTTTCCTTGGCCATTAAGGTGAGGATTGTCTTTTTTTCCCTTTCCCCTTGTTCTTTAAACAATACCCTTGAGGTTTAAACATTCATACAAATATACATAATTTGCTATGAACTATGTTTAAAAGTATCTTCCAAAATAGAGCAAATGAAAAGGTGTAATCCCCCAACCATGAGCAATTGTCAATACTGCTTGATGCAGTAGCATGTGACGAGTCCACTGTAACCACTATAACATGCATTCTTAAGGCGGCCCATCCCGCTAATCTCCCCATACAAAAGGGGAAAGAAGATCACGCCCATATTTCTTGTCAGAGATCTAAAATTTTGCTCAAAACAGCTTTATTTGATCGAACTAGATGTCTGATGACCATTGGCATTGTAAAATTGTGTTTGGTCTCTAAGTTATAAGGTCCGAAAGTTCGCATTTTTCGCGCGTTTTATACAATAACTTTGGAGGTGGATTACGCAATGATAAAGTAAGAACACCTTAAAAAGATTAGTCATCAGACATAGCTTATTTAATCAAGATTTATAATCTATTTGGTTTTTGTTCGATTTTTTACTACAGCGGTCGTGGTTTACTTTTAGCTATAAGTCGTTTTTAAATTAAAATTTTCGTAAATCTTACCAAATCATACACTATGCACATTGTCTTTTTTGTGGACATGTTGCATCTTCCTCATCACGGAGCCTGTCTTATTCTTTGAAACAGAGAAGGTCCCAGAGCGCAACAGCACGTTTTTGTACCGTGCCCGCGAATGAGTTAGGCCCGCCGGGTTGGGCCACCTTAAAGCGATTTTTTGACTGGCACAGGAAGAGATCGGGCATGAACAAAGTAGACGAATAAAACCTTTCATTTGCTAGATATATTCTTGCACTAAGGAAAATCTATACTATTTCCGCAAAGTCAATATTACACAGTTATCTTTCTATCTGGTTGAAGCAACGTAATAGAAATGAATTATGTGAACATAAAAGTGATTGATCCAATGCTCGTGCAATGGCGTTGAACATATTTAAACTGGTTATTTTTTTACTTGTTCCGCTCATAGTTCAATAATCAGTTTGAATTTAACCAGTATGATAAATGATATAGTCGTGAAATTTTTAAGATAGTTACATAAATCAAACCCTTTACTCATGCAAGTGTATAGGTTCTCCTTTTAGTTGCACTGTGCAATACCGCCTTTACAAGATTCATCATGTCGGTGAGGGAAACAACAACATATAACAATGACGTGGTATAAGTCTACTTTAAAAATCTGCTGTTTAGCAACTAGTTGAGCAAGCCATTTTTAATCAGGTATGTTTATTTCATTTTCTTATGTTATGTGTCACATAGGTAACTACGAAATTGGGTATTAAATGAAAGATTTTCGATACGTGGTTGTAAAAAAAGAATTGAAGTAAATAGGAATAAAGAATTAGAATTACATGAGCTAAAATGAAAAAATAAACTACATACAAAAGCTCGGAGGTTTAGATATAAAAATAATAGATATAAATAATTATAATGTTACCCTGTACTAAGAATATATGTAGAAATTACATGGCAACTTTTATCAACACACAATTACCAAAGAGCGCACAAGTTTTTAACGTGTTTCATTGACGGGCTGAAGTTAGGATAAAAATATTTTCAGAATACACCAAACTCATCTTATGATGAGATAATAAGTTCTAACAGAAACTAAGACTAGCGAAATGTAGTACTTTCTTATGTCACTTTTGTTTCCAAACTGCAATCTGTCTACTACTATTCTCTTGACTTATGACACATTTTGTATAGACGAAAAGTCACTTTTGACACTAGATAAGTACTGCTTTCGGTTAGCGTTAATTCCAGTTGCGATTATTTATCTCAGCCATAGTAAAGCGACAATGTTATAGCCATAGTGTCAATATCTGAATCAATAAAAGAAAGCTGTAGATTGCAAGCTCGTAGCTGTTTCAGAGGCAAAGTTTAAAACTTGTGGCACACAAAATTATAACAATAAGTTAATGGCACAGATTTCTGATTAAAGAATAGTATAATATGGGAGTGTATAGGTATAGATCAATATGTTCAGTAAATAAAGTTTAGTTTGACACATTTGAGAGATTTATGTACATAATTACAAAACATTGTCGAATTGACAACGGCCAAGCCTAGTACTACTAGTTGGAGCCAAACTTACACATCTTAGTATCTATGCATGAATGTAGCTTTGCATAAACTTCTATTAAAATTTTATAAAAATTACTCGCTCATTATAAATTTCTTATTTGCATTCCATTATCAATAATAAATACTAAAATCTTTGGTTTCATTTCATCAGCTGCCTATTTATGTATTTTTAGATCTAACAGCTCTATTTTTGTCTTAGAAACTTATAGGTAGATGGAATGTATGATATAATTTCAAAACAAGGTATTCTTACAACAAACTGAATGAGCGTAGTAGTCGCTTTTACAAAATTCATAAGAACAATCGGCTTATTAGCTGTTTAGCTTCTTACCTCCCGACCTGGGTGCATATCTGCCTACTAGAACTACGTGCACTGCACAATGCAATTATACACACGCACATATCGGCTTGCTTTCTCTCGAACACACCCTCTCATACAAACACGCATACGTGCAGAAGTAACATTCATCTATCATCTAATGCAACCGGTCAAGTGCAACCTGTCTGCACTAAAATATAAATCTTGTATCATTCACAGCCTTTTGTATTGTATTACCAAACGTTTCAAGGCTGTGAATCATTTCCATTACTATAATTTTGGTGAAACACTTTGACGGGCTATGATTATGGATGATTTTGCAATTTTAAGAACCACCTAGGCATCAAAGAGTTCACTTTTAGGATATAATTAAAAAGAAAATTGTTAAAGGTAGACCCAATCAAATTGACTCATCTATCAAGATATTCTTTTATGCATTCGTTTCTATATTGATTGGTAGACATGATTAGCACCCGTTTCCACAACCTCCAGCTAGAAAAATCTCAAAGTTGCCTTTCGGTTACACCACGTAAATATGCAATGTAACCAAAAGTTACTTATCGGTTTTCAGGTAACTGGAGGTGGTGAAAACAGGGGTAAGTGATGACCAGTCGGGGTGATAGAGATAACATAATTTCTATACCTACCTATTTTCTTCAATAGAAGTCTCGCATGTTACAGCATGATGTTGAAATCAGTAAAGTTCTTATGAGCAGTTACTATTTCGACAAATACAAAAATGGCAAGATTTCTATTAAATACATTCAGGCTCTCTGGACTATTTAATGAAATTATTCACATTTGATGAAATGACAATTAAGCTATCTGCCCACTCGAGCGGCACCGCAACGGCATTGCGCGAGGCGGGGGACGGGGCGGAGGGTTCAGTGCAGGTTGGCGACCCGCTTGGGCAGGGCGGCCACGATGCGCACGCGGTCGCTGAACTGCGGCGGCGGCGCCAGCGGCGGCACGTCCGCACCGGCCGCGCCCGCCGCCGCGCCCCCGCCCGCCGCCGCCGGCTCCTCGGGCGGCGGCGGCAGCTCGGCGAGCGAGACGGCGGCGCGGCGGCCCGGCGCGCGGCCCACGTCCACGCCGAGCCGCTCCGCCGCCGAGCGGCCGCGCCCGCCGCCGCCCGCGCCGCAGCGCAGCATCGCCGCCGCCGCCTGCTTGCGCGTGAGCGAGTTGTGGCGGCGGATGGCGGGCGGCGGCGGCGGCGGTGGCGCGCCCGCGACGCTCTCCGACGAGCTGTGCAGCTGCACGGGCTCCGTCGTGATGACGTCGTTGGACGACTTGACCGTGACGGAGCTGCTGAAGGAGACCTTGTCGCGGGCGCGCGGCGGCGGCGGCCGCGCCTCCTGGTCGGAGCTGACGCCCGACGACGAGTTGTCGCCGTCCTCCCTCTCCCTCTCCCTCTCCCTCTCCCTCTCGCGCTCCCGCTCCCGCTCGAACTCGTCCGGGTACGACTTGGAGGACTTGAGCCGCGTCCTGATCTTCTGGATCTCGTCCACCGAGAATGAGTGTTGCATCGAGCCCGAACCTGAACTGCTGCCGCTGGAACACAAAGGCCATGAGTGAGTTTGCTGAATGCTTCCCTAGCATGTTAATGGAATAGAAAATAGTAAATTCGGTAAATTAATGCTGAAAAATGTATCTGTAAGCACATAAAATCGGGAAATGATCGTAAAGACAAAATTTAGCTATTTTTCTTCATAATACAATTTTTGATTAAACAAAATAAACTGGACCTTAATTGTATTTTAGGGATGTAATTCAGATGAAATGTGTGGTCAGGACATTTTGTAACATTATAAATAATGTAAATATGTTATGAAAAATGTATAAGCGGACAATATACTGATTGCAGATTCCCTCATAAGCACCAACACTACATAATATTGTACAATTGCATTTCATAAGTGTGTGGATAATAATTCTTGAGATGAAAAATGAACATGATTTTACAGATTTGAACAGAAATTATTTACCCCGAAAATCAAATAAAACAAAAACGATAGAATAAACAAATATAACAACACAATTCCCACCACTCACAAACCAAATATTGGCTGTACCTCAATGTATACCTCTTCATTAAAAAAATAGGTAATAAGGGAGAGAGCTACAAATGGCTCATTTCTCCTTCCACATCAGATCGACTGCGCTGTGTTTGTACTGCCAACCTGAAATAATATTTTGCTGTACAAAGCTATCTACTCATGAATCCATTTAGGTACCAGGGACGACATAGGCGAAGAAAAAAATATCAATCAACTCCAACCTCAACATGTTGCAGGAAGTCACTATCACCCTGCCAGCCCGTATATTTGCTCTCATTTGTTTTGCAAACAGTGGTTGGAAAGAAGATCATGCGCACATTTTTAGTCTAAGAAAAAAAAATCTCAAAACAGCTTTATTTAATCGAACTAGATGCTTGATGACCATTGGAATTGTAAAATTGTGTCTGGTTTCTGAGTACCGTCCGAAAGTTCTAATTTTTTGCGCACTTTAATACAATAAGGTTGGACAAGAGTTACTCAACGATAAGACAACAATATCTAAAAGATTTTAGTCATCATGCCTAGCTTGTTCAATGAAAATATAATATAATTTGGGTTTCTTTACTACAGCGTTCGTGCATTATCTACCTTGTAGACCCCATCGTGGCGATAAGGATATAACGTCTTTCTTTAAAACAGAGAAGGTCCCAGAGCGCAATAGCACGATTTTGCGTGTGCCCGCGAATAAGTTAATCTTTTTGGAAAGGGCCATCTCAAACAATTTAAGTTTTCTTGGCACAAACTTGAACCCCAGACGATGCCGGAAGATTCATTTGCTCTTTTTAAAAAAAGAAAGCAGTTCAACCCCCTAGGGGGTTTCAAAAAGAGGTGTGGTGCCCCGCCAGCGTCCTAGTGCTTTGCCGGTACCTCCCACACTGAATTGTCCGTATTTACTTTTCAGCTCAATATAAGTAAGATCCTAGTATGTCATCGCCCCATTAGGTCTGTTGACCACATCATGACAGTTACTACTAAAACTATTATCAGTATTATTATATGCAGTATGTATACCTTGCATTGCTATTGGCGCTGGTCTCGGCGGGCGGCGCGGGCGCACGTTCGGCAGCGCGCGCTCGCCCTACCCCCACCCCCGCACCCACACCCGCCGCCTCCCCGCCGCACTCCTCCTCCGACTCGGACATGCTGTAGTCGGGCTCCGGGATCGGTGGCGCGGGCGTTGAGTTCTGATCAATCAACCCGGACACGTAAAAGCGACCTCTTGAAGGTCTAATGTGATGAAAATAAGAATAGGACGGGGACCACCGCCATTTTGAATGTCAAACTGCTTAAGCCAATTCATTTCAGTTTGGCGTTTAAAAAAAGTTTTTACAAAAATATTTAATAAACATTTAGAGAAAATCATTTGTTTTAACTAAATATTTATTTGAAGAACTGACATTCAAATAATATTCAACAATGCGATAACAAATAAAATTAACCAATTTCTTCTAGTGTCGCTGTCACGGGAGAAGTGCTACAAAAAAAAGAAACGCAAACGCATGTAAACGCACATACTCGGATCATTTAGCATTTAGGTATGAAATCATAATTGTGTTACATCATTTATGTGGACGAAAAAAAAGAAGACCAAAAAAAAAAACATAATTTATAGACCAGTGAAGTTTCTTTGCGGGTTCTTCTTCACTGGTTGATCGAATCCGCGGATCAATCAAATTGTGACATGACTTAGAGTAGTTTTACTACCAGAAGTTGAATAAATAAATGAAATGAAATGATTAACCCTCGATTCTAATGCATAAAGAAAAGCGTCAGACTTTCTTTGATATTAAAGCAAATGTTTCCCGTGTAAACCCGTGCGGACGTGGCGACCGTACTTTTCCGCACAAATTTGAGTGCAGTTAATCACAAGCCCGGTACGATTCTTATTTGATTTGCATTGTACAGATAAAATATTTTTTCCGGAAATTTATTGTACTACTATTTTGACAAAAGAAACAGATCGAATTGCGAGGCCCTTCTGTAGATATATTTCAGCGGTAACGAGTATTCATTGGTTCCAAAGAGGGTTTTGTTTGCGAATCAGCATACAATATAAGCTAAGTGAGTATTATTATCTTTTATCATCAACAAAAAAATACATTCATACATTTATTTTGGTACAAAGACACAGACACCTGTTATAAGATGTCTACACTCATACTTTTAATCAACACTAATATTCACGCCCTGTAATTTTGCTGAGTGAAAAAACTATGGCTAATAATGATCTGTAGTCCCATGACTACTCAATTCCTACATTAAATACATCAGCTGGCCTGTGAAGCAAGTTAGACCAATAGACGGATCTGGGTTGGTAACCGCCCAGTTGTTGTAACCTCCACGTATAACGTGTGCGTGGAGAGTGTACACTGATAGACCCTATTAATTTTTTTTTTGTGGGTAGTTCAACAAGCAACAAGTACAAAAAACTGCTCTTGATACATTTTCATTATTATATTTAATCCGAGCTATAAATTTAAATAAATTAATGTTATCTTGAACAATAATCTGTGAACAAACCTGCTGGCTATAAAGTTTAATTCGGAGAAATGGCGACTGGTCCGGCAGAACTAAGGCAAGTGGAGAACACTTTCACAACACAGATGGAGTCTTTCAGTGCCCGCCTGAACGAAGCTTGTGGGGGACAGGCTGAACTACGCAGCCTGCGCGATGACTTCCATAGCTTCCAGCAGTCCATCATGCAGACCCTTCGCCAGCTTCATCTTAAGTGGGAGCAGCTCGAGCAGCGCGTCGACGTTTTGGAGACCCATTCAAGGCGGAAGATGCTGCTATTGCACGGCGTAGCAGAATCGGCGGGAGAGGACCCCGTTGCGTCGGTCGCACAGCTGTGTGCTGATAAACTCGGACTCAACAGCATTATGGCGGGCTGCATTGTGTTCTGTCGACGACTGGGCAAGGTGGAGCGAGATGTCGGCCGGAAACGGCCAATCCTTGTTAAGTTCCAGCGACTGGGTGACAGAGCGGCGGTTTGGAATGCAAAGACAAAGTTGAAGGGAACGGACGTCTCGCTTTCTGAATTCCTAACTGCCGGGCGGCGCAAGTTGTTTATTGAGGCGCGCAAAGCCTTTGGAATGTCCAAGGCCTGGACGAGGGATGGCTGCGTCTACGTCTCAGCTGAGAGCGGTTCTGTCCTGCGAGTTAGTTCAGAAGCTCAGTTGCATCAGTTGATTGAGACAGCTGTGGCCGCGCCAGCTACGCAGAGTGGAGCTGACATTGCAGCCGTCGATGGAGCGAAGCAGCGGCCTACACGTTCCCGCGGCCAGAGCAAGATAACCAAGGTCAAATAAACGTTGAATCGTGCAAAAGTGATGTTCTTCGCACTACCATTATTATCTTCGTTCGGTGTTTGCCTGTGTGTTTACATTTTTATCGCACAGGGTTCTGCAGTATTCTCAGCAAACACTTTTAGAATTCTATATTCTACCCTACACTTTTATTTTTACTGCAGATTTCCGTAAATACGTAAGAAGTCACAAAACTCTGTAATAATCGTATTTTCTTTGATCATGTCACGCACAGATTATTATTTGTTCTTTGTCTCGCACAGAAAGAGGACTGTCATATTTCTCTACATATTTTAGGTTCATTTATCCATTTGGAAAGGCAAAGGTGTGTAAACCCTACAGTCTACTTTTACTTTTCACATATTTGTTTGTTGTTTTTTTTTGTGCTCTCGAAATGGGGAACGACTTTCTTTGTGCAGCTATTATTTTTAATACCACTTGTATATTTATATTGTACATTTTAAACTGTGTGAAGTAATGGTTATATCGGTCCTTTCTGTTTTAAAAAAAAGTCATTATAAATATAGAATTGTTTTGGCTTCATAATGTTAACTAGTTTATCCCTTTCGCCAGCAGGTTCATACACAGATTGTTCATTTGTTTTATTTTGAATTAATTTGTTTTTTCTGTTTGTTTTGTATTTTCTTGTATAACTTACTATTTAGCTACATAAGTTTACGATATTTTATTGCACCATTAATCATTCTTAGATATTAGATTTAATTTGTATTGTTTTATTGATTATTCTGTTTTGTGTTTTATTTGTCTATTGTTATGTCAGATATATCAGATTCAGAATTGTATTACTCATTGTCTCCTACGTCATCGTGCGAGGAAAACTTTTTTGATGCCTCAAACATTAATTTGATAACCACTCCATCGCATAGTGCTGCACCTCATCTTTCAGAGTTGCTAGATAACACTTTTAGTCATTATCCTAATAATGTTAATATATGTCACATTAACTGCCAGAGTATTCCTGGACATTACGCAGATATTCTATCTTCCTTTACTAGCAAACACATCCATGCTTGTCTGTTTACAGAAACATTTCTCAAACCCTCTCTTCCATCGATTTCTTATGCTCTACCGGGTTATGTACTTTTACGAAATGACAGGATTGGCAAAGGTTGTGGAGGGGTGGCAATATACTTACGTAGTGACATCCCTTATAAAATAGTCTCTCAATCACCTTCCCAATATTCTGCTTCTGCTGAATATATAATGCTGGAGCTGCAAATCAACTATTCAAAATTTCTTCTTGCTTTGTTTTACTGTCCGCCCACTGTCAACTACTTCAACTGCTTTGACCAGATTCTGAATGACCACCTTCATGAATATTCTCATTCGGTTATTATGGGTGATTTCAATACATGCCTTCTAAAAAATGATAATCGTGCCGGCACACTTCTAAATATTTTACAGTCCCATAACCTATTTTCACTACCATTGAAGCCAACATATCATGTCAACACTTGAAGGGTGCAGGAATAAAAGGGGCCCATTGACATTTTGTATGTTTCGAGTAAATCGTAAATAAAGGAAAAAATCCTTAATACTGGCCAAAAAATATATGGAAACAATAACATCATTATTTTATTTTTATAGGAAAATTAGTAATTCATAACATATTTAAATATTAGTCATGTAGTGTGATTTCAGGAAAAGATATAAATTATTTTACTAAGTGAGTCAGAAATGTACAAAGTAAGAAGGTGCTCATTGCACGCATGGCCTCCATTTTGCATTTTGCATGGATAAAGGGGTTCATTGCACCTTTATTTTGTTAGGAAACATTATATAGAAGTAATAACTAAGTTTTAAATAAAATCAATATTTTATTTTATTTCAAATATTTTATTCATTGTTAGACAAAAAGGCCATCACTTGTGCTTAATATTAGTAAAATAAGTTGCAGATTCAGGTGAACAAAACTTTTTTAAATCTTGCAAATCCTTATATTTCTCGCTTGAAATCAGCAAGTTATCTTCATATGACAAATTTGGCAAAATAAACTCATTTCCTTTGAGTCTCATAGCGCTTCGCTTATTCCTCCCTCTGATGGAGGCTTTCTCCCAAAGACCATTGTACGTAGTGCGGAATAATATATTGCTTGTCGATTTTTCTATTTTTAATTCTTTTATCGGACGTGAAGGAAAAGTCGATTTTTTGGCATAGATCGTATCCAAATGATTAGTCCAAGCTCGAAAATATGATCGATCAACTTTTACGACCGCAAACGGGGATGGATTTTGCCGAGCATCTTTAAATATTTCGAGCCAGTCGTCAGGAACTTCAGCTCGAGTGGCGGTCTTAACAAGTCCCATATTTTTGTCACACTCCATATAGGAGTGCCCCCTTACGGGAAATGTGACTGTTATCGATTCGAGCTTTTTTTCAACGTGGACCAAATGATGTAAAAAACGAAACACCGTAAAGTTTTTATTTTGGCCGCTGCATGAATCGCAGAAAATGTGAAGATGCTTTGTGGTGTCTTTCTTATAGTTGTACACAAAATTATGGATGAGAGAGCATACATCATCACTACCTTTCTTTCCTTCAGTCTCCGGATAGATATAGAAAACGCTTTTTGATGACGATAATTGATGAATGTTGAAAGCGTAGACAGAAAGCTGACGCTTGTAGTAAGTATCATTAGTCTGAATGTTAGGTACGGGGAGGTTTTTGCCATAGTCAAGACAAATTGCTTCTGTTGCATTAAGGGCATCTTTGCTTTCAATCCGGGCAATCCGTTTCCTGCTGTAAAACGTACTAGCTTGCATTTTGTGAAATTTGTTTTGGTTGTACAGTTTAATGATTTGACAATCCAGTGATGAAATGTGTACTGGATCATTTGTACTTTTTTTTTCAGCTTCTAACGATTTAATCTTAGCCAAAAATTCGTCACAAGCGCTGCACGTGTCTGTGCGTGGATATCCGAAAGCAATATTGAAGTCCTTGCAAAATATGCTTCGGTAAGTCTCGTACGATACTGAAACCCCTGGATTATCATCGAGAAACATCTTGTGCATTTTTTTGACGTTTAGATCTTCTGGAAGGTATGTCTTAGCTGAGTCGTGAAGACTATAATGGCTGGATCTGCCTTTGAAAGAATTGATGTGTCCACGAATTTGACTCTTAGTTTCATCGCTTAATTTTTTGTGTTGGCCGTGTTTACCTCTTTTGTCCGTAGGTGCTGCTCCAAATTTTTTTAAACTTGAAACTATATATTCTATTTTCTTTTTAGTTATTCCGTGAATCGCCATAAACGCCTTCTTGCAAACCGGTACATCTTTTAGCTGTTCTTCAAACATAGCAAGAACCCTGTACTTGTATACAGCATCGTAGTGACGTGCATCCGCCTTCTTAGAAGCCCTTTTAACTTGTAATATTGAGATTAAACCACTCAAATAACTGTTCTGGGAATCGTGAGTTGTCAGCTGATTGAAATGTTGTAAAATGTTTTTGCGTGCTTGCTCTGGAACTTTATCAAAGCACATCATTCTGCACTGACACCGAGGGCCCGGTTCATGACTTGAGAGTTTGATTTTTTTGATAACATCTTGCATGCGGCCGTGGGATTTTCTCTTCTTAGTTGTCATACTCGGAACAAAAACCTCATTTTGGTCACTATCTTCATCCATTTTGCACGTTCATCCACTTACTTTTGCTAAAATTGTAAAACACGACACACTTTTAGCATGTAAACATAACCTCTTCCCTTGACAGCGTAAAAATAATGTTTGACGTCCTAAATGTCAGTCATATGAAGTATGAAGGAATGTTCAAAATGGCCGCCAATGGGCTCGTTCTTTCATAAATCGTGTGCATTGTGCCCCTTATTGCGCGGTTTGGCTCGAAATGTGCCCCTTTTAATCTAGTTTGTTAAGAAATGAACCCCTTTTATTCGTGTGTGTGATTTTTTGTTTTATAATTTTAGAGCAATCGGCCTGTTGTTTGTAGTTTTGGCTTCCACTAAAAGATAGGCCATATTTTTTCCTATCGAATGACATTTTTACTTGAAAAATGGGTAAAATGTCGATGAGCCCCTTTTATTCCTGTGCCCTTCACTTGTCATTCACTTTTAGATTTAATTTTTACAAACTGCCCTGAAAAGGTTAGTGATTTCGGTCAGCTTACTACTGGTGGCTTCGTCAATCATGATCTTATATACATATCCTACAAACTTAAGTCACCACGATATAAGCCAAAAATATTACAGCAACGTAACTTTAGAGCTATCGAACTTGAATCACTCAAGACAGATGCTAGTGCGATTGATTGGATGCCTCTTCTTCATGCTACTGATTTAGATATTAAAGTTGATTTTTTCACATCCACAGTGGTTGACCTATTTGATAAGCATGCACCGGTTCGTTCCGTCCGAATGAAGCATGCGCCAGCTCCCTGGTTGAACGACAAAATAAAGCACCACATGGCCAGAAGAGACGCTCTTAAGCGCAAACACAAGCATATGCCAAGTGATGAAAATCTCAGTCGGTACAAAGTTGCAAGGAATCTTTGCACGCGTTTATGCAGGGACGCTAAACGTCAATATATTAGGGAATCGGTTGAAGAGTGCAGTCCAAATAATCTGTGGAAATTTCTCAATAGTCTTGGCGTAGGTAAATCCAAAAGCATTATTAACTATAATTTTGACCTGAATTCACTGAATAATCATTTCTCATCCACATTCTTATCAGTAGATCCGAATTTGAAAGCAACAGTCATTAACAGTTTGGTCAGCAATCAGTCCTCTACCTCTCAACCTTTTTCATTTTTAACAGTATCCTGCAGCGAAATTAAAAAAATAATCCTCTCTATTAAAAGCAAGGCTGTCGGCTATGATGAACTGAGCAGAGACTTGATTTTGCCGATTTTAGATGAGTTATTGCCAATTATCTCTCATATTCTTAATTACTCACTAGAGTCAGGCTCTTTTCCACAAATCTGGAAACAAGCATTTGTCATACCACTGCCTAAAATTCCAAATCCTGTAACACCAAACAATTTTCGGCCTATTTCTATTCTCCCTTTTCTTTCCAAAGTTCTCGAGCGCCTTGTTTACTCCCAATTTAATGAGTACCTTTGCAGTAATTCTCTTCTTAATCCTTTCCAATCCGGTTTTCGTACCTCACATAGCACAACTACCGCTCTTACTAAAGTCACAGACGACATACGTTACGCTATGGATAACAGACAACTCACCTTGATCACTTTACTGGACTTTAGTAATGCCTTTAACACAGTTGACTTCGACATACTATTAGCTATTTTATCTTCCATGAATGTGTCAAAAATGGGGCTCAGCTGGTTTAATTCTTATCTTCGTCAACGACAGCAAAAAGTTCGCTATGAAAACCAGTTTTCGGAATGGTGTGACATTAGGGCTGGTGTACCTCAAGGCGGTGTCCTTTCTCCTCTTCTTTTTTCTATTTTTATCAACACACTTGCCGCTATTCTTTCATGCCATTATCATCTGTATGCAGATGATCTACAAATTTACCGACACTTCTCACTTGATGACCTGCATCTCAACATTGATCTTGTCAATAAAGACTTATCTGAAGTTCATCAATGGTCGGAAAGATTTGGTCTTCAAGTTAATCCAGCAAAAACACAGGTCATGATTGTTGGTAGCGGCAAGCTCTTGGCAAAGATTGATAAGAGTAATCTCCCACCTATCCTATACAATGGTATTACTATACCCTATAGTTCAAGGGTTAAAAATTTAGGTATTTTCCTTGACGAGTCACTGTCTTGGGTTTATCATACGGGTCAAGTCTGCAGGAAAATATATGGAGCCATGCACACTCTCTGGCGTCTCAATCGCCTCATACCAATCGAAACTAAAATCAAGTTGGTTCAGTCGCTAATTCATCCTATTTTAGACTATGGTGACATCTGTAATCTTAACCTAAACGAGGAGCTTCTAGACAAACTAGATCGCTTGCTTAATTATGGAATTCGTTATATCTTTGGTTTGAGGAAGTTTGATCATATATCCACCTATCGTGCGAAACTAAAATGGCTTAATATTCGCCAGAGGCGTAATATGCATGTTCTCTCTCTTCTTTACTTAATCTTAAATGATCCCAAATCCCCACTTTATCTTAAAGAACGCTTCAAATATCTCTCTTTTCATGGTGTACCACTTAGGTCTGCAGATAATCTCCTGCTCCTTATTCCGTCACATTCTTCCACTGCTTATTCGGGTTCTTTTACAGTTCACTCAGCACGATTGTGGAATCAATTGCCTCTTACTATTAGGGAAAGTGCTTCCTTGTCTATTTTTAAGGTAAAATTAAAATCCTGGTACTTGACATGTTATAACAATTAAATCAATCAAATATTTTCTGTTTATATAGTTTTAAGTTATCTAATGTTTTCTAAGTGTGATTATGGTGCTTAGTTTTAAGTAATTTATTGTTTCTTGCTACCTCTTAATATATTTTCTAATATTAAGGTTAGCTGTTAGAGATTGCCTTTGGCAATAAGCTCGCCTTTGCATACTATGTAATAGTTGTAAGCAATAAAGAATATTTTCATTTCATTTTCATTTCATTTTCATTTCATTTCATTTCATTTATTAATTAAAGGGACCAAAAACACACTGTACAATTATGTGACTTTATTTTTAGTACGTTATCGCCATGACGATAGCAAAACCCAAACCAAACCATGGCATAGCACCTAATTACTTCGGGAATATAGTGCGTTGGGAGGTGTGGTATTAGCCATTCATGACCAGTTACATATCAATTAAATAACAGTACATATGAGGTTGTCACCTGTCTCATGAAGGTGCCCCTCTGTTGCGTGTTGAAGGGCTGCGCGTACTGGTTGGCGGGCTCGTCGGCGGACATGTGCCGCGCGCCCGCCCACGCTCGCAAGCTCTGCGTCTTGCGGACGGCGTGCTTGGCGGCGGGCGCGGCGGCGGGCGGTGGGGGGGTGGCGGCGGCAGGCGGCGGCGGCGCGCGGTACCCCACCGCGGCGAGCTCGCGCGGCGACGCGTACAGCTTGGCCGCGTCGCTCGGCCGGAAGGAGGAGGCGGGCGCGCCGGCGGGCGGCGGTGGCGGCGGCGGTGGGTGCGCGGGCGGCGGCAGCGCGCGCCGCACGTCCTCGCTGGAGTGCACGCGCGCCGGCGCCGCACCCGCCGCCGCCGCCGCCAGGTCCGGCGTCGAGTGGAAGTCGCGCCGCAGCGCCGTCCCGCCCCCGCCCCCGTGAGCTTTGCTCCACACCTGCAGCAAGGCACATAGTCAAATCCGTGAATTTATAACATCACGTAATATAGTAAAATAAACAGATTTTTGTCAATTGTTTGTATGTTTTATCTACTATAAACGATAATGCACAAAATAAGCGGAGGCGAGCTGGTGAGTTTGTTATAGTAGAAAAGTGCATTAGTTGTCGGAATTTTTAATTCAGAAAATACATTTTCGTTAATGTTCATAACATAGATGGATGAATTTATGAATGAATGAATGAATGAATTTGAATGAATGAATGAATGAATGAATGAATTTTTTATTCAGTATTATTGATACATGGTCAAATCATGCATGTTATTACAATTACTTACAATTATTATGTACTAAATATGCTATAAGTCATCATTTTAAATTTCAAATATGTAGTCAAATAAATTAATTAAATTAAAAGTATTTATACAATGATGTCAAAGAGTTTCAAGTCATAAAATGACTTGGAGAGTAGCCATTTTATCAACATTTTTTTAAAATATTTTATTTCGATGTCCTCGTCACGCAGTTTCAAGGGTAATTTATTATATATATTAATACTATTAAATATTACGCTAGCTTTAAATTTTTCTGTTTTGTGATTCCATTGTTGAATGTTCTCCTTGTTTCTTGTGTTATAATTATGGTTGAAAGTGTTATACTCTGTAGGATTGGTTTTTACATACATGACTGCTCTCAGAACATAGATATAAAACATTGTCAGTAATCCTAGTTTTTTGAATAGTGGCTCACAGTGTGTGTCCCAACCTGAGTGAGTCATTATCCTCATTACTCTTTTCTGTAGTCTGAACACTCCAATGGCCTCTCTCGATGTTCCCCAGAATTCGATGCCGTATGACATAATAGAATAAAAGTAACCGAAATAAGCACTTTTTAGTGTGTCCAGACCACATGTTTTCGATAGTATTTTTAAGCAGTAGCAGGCTTTTGATAGCTTGTCACATACTTTTTCGATGTGTTTATCCCATCGGAGGTGGCTGTCAAGAGTGAAGCCCAAAAATACCGTCGATGTTGCGAATTGTATGAGCTCATCATTATATTTTATAAACAGCTGATCCGTAGCAGGCTCGTCCTTCTTATTTTTTATGCTAAAGTTTATGCAGTGTGTTTTGGAACTGTTTAGCATTAGAGCGTTCGCGGTAAACCATTTGCCTATTTCATTTATAATGTTGGCCATTTTTGTTATAAGTTTTTCAATAGTATCATCTGTTATAATTACATTTGCATCATCCGCATATAGTACTATGAGTGCCGTGAGCGATGAAAAACTATTGTGTTTCGAAAAGTCATTAATAAAAATTATAAAAAGTAACGGCGCTAGTATGGACCCCTGTGGGACTCCATATTCAAGTTTGAAGGGTTTTGATGCTATGCTATCGATTGCGTTTTTGTTCATGTCCACATGTCGCACGTGTACGCTGAATGTTCTGTCACTGAGATATGATCTAAACCATTTAAGTATAACTCCTCTTACTCCATAATGTTCCATTTTTTGGAGCAGGATGGAGTGACTGACAAGGTCGAATGCCTTGGAAAGGTCGACAAAGATGCCTGCTACTCGTTCCCTATTATCAAGAGCTTTTAGAATCATATGTGTCAGGTTGTGCGTTGCGGTATTGATCGATTTTTTTGGTCTAAAGCCGTGTTGGTTCATAGTAAGTATTTCATATTTGTCTAGGAACTGCATTAACCGAAGGTGCATGGCTTTCTCAAATATTTTCGAGAATATTGGGAGGATTGAGACCGGCCGATAATTCTCTGAAAGCAGTTCCGGGAATAATGTATTTGTGCCCTGCTTCCTTAGTATTTGACCCCTCGAGAATTGTCTTAGTAGTAAGTTCATCTTGAGCAGAAGGTGTTTACGTTTATTCAACCCTTTTTTCCACAAGAACAAAAATAGAAATGGTGGGACAAGCATTACGCACCTTGCCCTTGGATCGCTTCATGTCGGCGACACTGGCATATACGCGGCCCGGCGTCTTCACGGGTGAGCTTGGTGGTGAACTGCAACCATCTTGGAATGCTGACGACGACATCATACCGTTGTTGCCGAGTCTGCGGATGTCAACAGATCGTGTCAAGTTTATATGTGTGGGATAGTTCTCAACTCGAATAGTTTATGTGGTTATTTCAAACTTAAATTTGACAGCATTGGTGGCGCCACCACTGCATCCTGCTGCCGCTGGAGCAGTTTCTTTTTAGGCCGCTCGGCGTTGATGCAAGAGGAGACCGGTCGCTATCAGATGGAGTTGGTGCACAGCACTACTGGAGTACGCTAGCTACTGGGGTGCAGCTGGCTTGTGTCATCCTGCCTACTGTTCGCTGCTTGATCTAGTTCCAGCACGACTCACCCCTCTTCGGCACGGTCCTGCTGCCGCTGGAACAGTTCCTCCAGCTCGGCGGCGGTGATGCGAGAGGAGGCCGGCCGCTGCCGGATTGAGGCGGTGCGCGGCGCTACTGGAGTGCCACTAGCTACTGGCGTCCCTCCTGCAAATGACAAATATCAGGTCTCTGAGCGCTACTTACTCTGACAGTCTACTCTAATTTAAAATCAGCTAAATCAGCTGCAACTTCCATAGAAAACATTGCTGTAGAATGTAATGTAGGCATGAGTCGTTTTTCATACCAGGATATTTCTGAAAAACAGCTTTTTGCAAACCAGCTGCGTTAAATTCCATCTGTCATGCAAATATCAATAACAACGATTTTTGTTTTTGTGTTTGTTGTAGAGACAGCACTATAACCAAATTTAAATAATGTTTATTTACGCTAATCGTTGAAGTTAATATAATCAACTGCAAAACGAAATATGCAAAATCAGCAGTCACCGTATATGGACTTATTGAATTAAGAATTACGACGGATCACATGAGCTGTGTGCTGAGATCATTTCAGCGAGTATGCAAGCGCCGCTACGTAGAGGCTGGCTCACCGTTGCTGCCGGCCGGGTGCTGTTGCACCGACTCAGCGGAGGAACACTTGCCGGCGGCGCTCAACGGCTCGCAGTTCTCTTCCTTTTCTCCACCATTCTCTGCAATGTTATTCATGGTATATTACTTGTTAAGAAATGTTCGTCTTGGTTCTACATTAATTGAGTACACCCTTCTCAGTTAGCTACTGACACGAACGTAGGAAGTTGATTATACACATATTTCCTTTTGAAGATCCAACTTTTTTTTAGGTTTTAGAGTTGAAACGACTTTTAAGCTCTTACAGCTGCATTCAGAGTGGGCGGGCTAACGAGACTAAACCGGTTTTTGTATGGTTAGTCCCGTGCTAATCTCCTACTAAGTTTTGACAGGTGCTCTCTGAATATCCAAGATGTTGAGAAAAACGAGGGCAACCACAAAAGTCGCCAAAGAAAATGACTCCGTTCTCAAGTTACTACGCTTGGATCTCGATAAAGCTAACAAACTAAATGAGCAACTTGAAAAGGAAATCGACGAATCGTCAATCGAATTTAATAAAATATTGATCCGAAATACAGCATTAAAGGCTGAGCTAGCTGAACAGGAGATATCTATGTATGATGCGATGGGCGAGCGCGATGAACTGAAGTCCAAGGTCACAAAGCTGGAATATGAGAACGAAGGATACGAAAGTGCACTATGTCTCATTAAAGAACTGGAAGAAACGATTCAACTTCTTCGTGAAATTGATGAAACAAGATGCAGAAACTCACCTATCTCCAATTGGAAAATCCGAATCCGAGCTCGACCTCACCACCACCGTTTTCATCCCTACCTAATCAAGCTACGCAGACGAGCACTCACCAACCTGCGCAATAATCATAAATCGTATATGACCTGCAGAAAACCAACAGCTAAAATAAATTCCGCTGATGCTCTTCCTGCCACCTCCACTAAAGACTGTGCCCTCTCGAATACCCTCTCGAATACCCATAAAACTGCTCTAGTTGCATCAAATAATGCTGCGGCTCCTACTAATGCTAGTACTCCGGTGGATTCACTCTACACGTACCCGACAGATACCAACAGCACTTCTTATGCTAAAATGGGCCCTTCAACTTCAACTAATCACTCTGCATGTCCTCAAATTAATATAGAATCTAACAAGCCCTCCACTCCACAAAATAAGGACAAAAATAATATAAATTGCAAGAAATATACAGTCAACCATACTAGCGCGTCAAGACTTCCTGTGACCGATGTCGGCTGTGCCCAGAAGATTCGTAATAATAATAAGAAAAAGAATAAACCTAACAGCAGAAATAAAAATGAAATTGCAACGACCCGTTCTATCAGCAACGATGAAATTAAGAGGAGCAATAAAACCCGCATAACCAAAACAAATAAAACTACTTGCCCGATTCTTCCAGAAGATGGAACATTACTACCCCTAATACCTGCTCAAACTCCAAAAACTACACAAACCATTAAAAAAAAGAAGAAGTCCAAAGTGCTTATCCTGTCTGATCAATATGGCAAACATCTTTCTAGAAGCATCCACGAAACTCATGACTCGACAAACATCTGCAAACCCAATGCCCCTCTGGAAGAGCTGGTTAAAGACCTGCATAATTTAATAAAACCACTCGGGGTAGGGGACTCACTTGTAGTAATTGCAGGCGATAGCAGTGTAAATCGTGATGTGAAAAAATACCTGAACTGTATAGAGTACATTATCAAAACTTGCAATGAAAATCGTGTCACCCTATGTATCAGTTCAATGGTGTTTGTCAGCAACATTGCAGGGAACACAAATGTGTCAAACATAAATAACAACATACGATTGGTTAACTCTCGTTTATTAGACGCAGCGAAAAAAAATTCTAACACTGTTTACCTAGAATTGAATGGCCTGAATATGCTAAACAAATTTGGAATGTTGACCCGGGGGGGAATCTCTGATATGTTAAACTTAATATTAACCCCAAATAAAGCCATTTGTATGACAAATCTACAGACCTGTATAAGCAATAACCCGTCTTTTTTATGTATGACCCACCTTGTGGTGGACAAAAAATAAAGAGTATTAGAACCTGTGATATTAACCGTAGTTATAAGCTTAGTAACCTTATGTTAGCTGAATGTAGACAACCAGTTACCGATGTAAGCTGTGATATTAATTGTAGTTCGAAGTTAAGTAGTCATATGTTTAAGGAATATTCAAAAAATAAGTGCCATACTGAAAACAAAGTGCACAGTAGAGATAATTTAATGTCTATATTGACACACAAGGAACACATTGAACCAAAATTCACTGTATTGACGCAAAATATGCAATGTTTAGGCAACAAACTTGAAGAATTAGAAGTTGTCCTTGATAATTTAAAACCAAATGTGATATGTCTTAACGAAACATGGACAGTACATAATGAAATTGAAAATATCCATATCAATAATTATAAATTGGCTTGCCATTTTTCCAGAAAGACACACATCCATGGAGGAACCGCCATTTTTACACCACACAGTTTAGAAACAATAGAACGCCTTGACATCCTAGCAATTTCAAAGGAACTCGATTGTGAGCTGTCCGCGATAGAAATAAGAAAATCAAAACTGATAGTTGTTTCTTTATATCGTTCTTGCAAAGGAGATATAAAATCATTTTTAAAAATTTTAAAAAAACTCTTAAATATTTGCAAAAAAGAAAAAAAAAAAGAAGTCGTTATAGCTGGAGATTTCAATATAAATTTTATGCACCCCTCCACCAATCTCTCTGAATTGAACAGCCTCTTTCGAACTTTTGGCTATGAACACGTTATAAAGGAACCTACAAGAAAACAAGCTTGTCTTGACAACATGTTCACCAACATCCCTATTGAATCCACGCATCCGTCGGTTGTCATCACAAATCTATCAGACCACGAGAAAGGTGTGCTTCTGGATATAAACAAAAGTGATGAAGATCCTCCGTTGCAAAACATGGTTACCTATAAAAGGAAAATCAATGCATGCACAGTAATACAGTTCAAACATAATTAAAAAAATAAAAATTGGGATAATTTATTAAAACTAGACGAAGTTGAACCTATATCTGATTATCTGTACCGCTGCCTGGAATATAATGTAAATTTGTGTTTTCCAGAAACAAAACAAAAATGCAAGCCAAATAAATTTAAATCCACCTGGATTACTAAAGGAATTCTTATATCCGCCGAAACACTAAGGTTTCTTCATAATCAGAAGCCAAAAAGCTTGGAACAAAAGCAGTTTTTTATAAAATACAAAAGAATCTACAAAAATGTGCTCAAAGCAGCTAAATTATTACACAATTCTAATAGGATACATACATCAGACAGTAAAATTAGGACAATGTGGGATATTATTAAAACTGAAACTAATAAGTCAAGAAATGTCTCGCCTGGAATTGAATTTTTGACCGTGAATGATAAGAAGATAACAGACAAGAAAGAAATCGCAAATCTTTTTAACGAATACTTTTTACAGATTCCACATAAAACTGCTTCAACATTAAAAATCGATGTGTTTTCTGCCATTGATTCTGTTCGTAATTTTATTAAATTGGACTGTGAGCTCAGCAATGTTGAACCAGTGAGTGAAAAAGAATATTTCCACATAATGGACAAAATTAAATCCAAACCATCTTTAGATTGCTTTCATATGTCATCTCGCCTGCTTAAACAATGTTCACAGGAACTAAAGCTCCCTCTCTTACATTTGACAAACTGTTGCCTTACATTAGGTAAATTTCCAAGCTAACTTAAGAGAGGTAAAATAATACCCTTGCACAAAAAAGGCATAAAAGACCACATGGATAATTATAGGCCTATTTGTATCCTCCCAGTGATATCAAAAGTAATCGAAATGGCAATTTTCGAAAGACTAATGTTTTATTTTGAAAACAATACACTTCTATCACAATCACAGTTTGGGTTTAGAGCAGGTAAGTCAACGTCCATGGCTATATATAAATTCGTCAGTGATATGTGGAAAACTCTGGATAAACGTCACAAAGGCGCTGGTATTTTCTGTGACTTGTCGAAGGCATTCGACTGCGTTCGACATGATGTTTTGCTCGGTAAACTTAAATGCTATGGGGTTACAAACGCACCATTAGAAATAATAAAATCATTTTTAAGCGAGAGATCTCAGTTTGTGCAAACAAATGGGAGTAATTCTACGACCAGCGAACAAAATATTGGAGTACCGCAAGGATCTATTCTTGGACCACTATTGTTTCTAATATATATAAATGATTTCACCTTTAACTTAATGGACACATGCACACCAACACTGTACGCTGATGATTCTAATCTCGCAATCACGGCTCCTACAAATGAAATTCTTAGTCACAAACTTAAGGTTACCTTGGACAAAGCGAAATCATGGTTCGAAATTAATGGTATAAGCTTGAATAACAATAAGACGGTAATAATGCAATTCCATTCCTCTAACAGACAAAATATTGGTATTACAGAAATCTCTGACCTATGCAGTGACTCAAATACAAAATTCCTAGGAGCAGTGATGGACAAACTTTTAACCTGGAACAACCACATCGAGATTCTCTGCAAAAAACTATCATCAGCAATATTTGCTCTAAAAATATTACGGGATGTCACTGATTACGCCGCACAAAGAGTCGCATACTTCTCATATTTTCATGCGGTAATGAGCTATGCCTTACTTGTTTGGGGAAATAGCACCAAAGCAAATAAAGTATTTATTTTACAAAAACAAGCTATTCGTCCAATGTTTCGTCTTCAATTCAGAACCTCCTGTCGTGCTTACTTCAGACAGGCAAAAATTTTGACGCTGCCTGCACAATATATATTAGAATGTCTCTTATATGTCCACAAAAATCGTGAAAGCTTTTCTACACATGAAATGGTTCACAAATATCCAACTCGGTTAAGACATAATCTCATCTTGCCGCATACACATCTGTCCCGAGTTAAGAAACAGGCTGACCATTTAAAAATAAAATTATACAATCACTTACCTGGCTATTTAACTGTTCTACCAGTGTGTCAATTTAAAAACAGCGTGAAGACTATCCTAATTGAAAATGTATTTTATTCTATTGATGACTTTCTAACTTATGAATTTAAATAACTTACTAATGATGAATTTACTGTAATTATCTCACTGCCTATTATTTTACATTTTGTTTTTATTATTATTTATTTTTTCATGTATGGACTACTGCAGTTAATTTTAAATTTTGACAACTGTAAAGGCTTCTGTGACTGTATCTAATTTACTGTGTACTTATTTATTGGAAATTGTGAAATTTACATGTTTGGACATATTCTATAGCATTAAGTGTATACAATTATGTATTGTACACTTGTAAAATGCTCAATTGAATAAAGAATTTGAAATATGAAATATGAAATATGACTGTTAAATTTAAAAAACTTTATTAAGAACCTATTTAAGCTATAATTACAATACACAATTGCTTTATCGCCATAGTTAAACAGTATACCTTCAGAGTCTACGGTCTGATCCTTACTATTTTAATATAGGACCGTATGTTTTTATTTCACAAAAAAATAAATGAGTGAAGGCAATAGAAAATCTAATATGCGTGAAGAAGGCGAAAAATAAGTAGTCATACACATTTAATGGTTTAATTGAATAACTTCCTCCTAATTAAAGGCGAAATTTGGTTGTTTAAAAATTAAAAAATAATATAACAAAATTGAAAGCAGCGCGACTTGTGCGGGTCAAGTAGAAACATTTCTTCGTGCTTGCCTCAAGCCGCTTGAACTTTAAAGCGGCTTGAAGCACTTTATTTGTTGGTTACTGACCTAGGCCTGCGACCATCGACTTAGCGCGCGCGCGGCCCACACTGAGCGTTGTCCGCGGGTCCCGGCGGGGCGGCGCGGGAGCGGGGCTCCGACCTGCACACCGGACACTCATAAAAATCGATCCCTATGTAATAGATATGCCTCCCCAAAAAATGTAAAACGGAAATTATTTCAAACTGCGAAGCAGAGATCAATTCATGGAAATAAACTAACTTACAAGTCCTTCTTTAAAGATTTTTATTTAGTAGTTTGATACCACACAATCGAAACAAAATACTGGTTAAAATGATCGTGGTTGAAAAAAAATGTTTCCAATATGTCTGTCAGTAATTTCACACATTGTAAACTGCGAAATAACCGCTCCCATTTTATGGCAAGTAATGTATTTTTTTACACTTTTAATAAGCTCTCAGGGCAAAATTAAATTTGTGCTCCTAGTGATATAAATAACATAGTAATAATAATTTGCGGCTTCAAGTAGGGTTCACTTTCCATACACGTACCTTGAGCATATTTTCATATTTCGGGATTCTGGAATCTGGTTGATATACTATGTTATCTACGTACCGCCGGCAGCCTTCCTGGGCAGTGTGGCGTAGGGTCTGCCTGCCGAGCTGAGTTGCGTCACCGACTTGCTGGTGGGTACCGTGCAGGTCGCGGTGCCATTGCCTGCAAGGGGAATTTTCACATCCTTTTAGGTGTTCAAAATTTGGTAATAAATTCTCCATACTCAGTATTCTTATGCATTAAATATAATCTATTTATTAATACACAAATATTTAAAAGTTGCCATTGTTTACAAGGACTAACCGCTATGTTTCCCTTGGGATGGGCAAACTTTTCTTAACCGGGACCAAATAATTGCTAGGTAATCTCTCATGGGGGCCGTTTTATTGGAGTTTTATCAAAATAAACATGATAATTTGCCATTTTAGTCATTCCTACACTACAGCGGAACCTTGACTAGGGTATGCCGGGAGAAAGATGGCGGGCTGGGTCGAAACTGTTTGCGGGCCGGAATTGGCCCGCGGCCCGTACTTTTCCCAAACTTTCCCTAGGCTCAAATAATATCCTCCATTGCAAACTGGTCACTACTGAGTCGATGTGTTTCCTTAGTCTATAGTATAGTAACATAATATAAACTCACCAATACTATTTCGTAATGACACGACAGTGAGTGAGACTAATGCGCCGGAGCTCCGAATTAGTTCTACGACTCGTTCGTGAGACGCTGCCGACACGTCCTCGCCATTAATCTGAAATTTTTTAAAGATGCCAGTTATAGTAACAGTCATTAACTACTATCCTCCAATTGTCTGATTTGGTTAGTTTTGTACAAGTGTGGAAATTGTACAGTTCCAGACTCTAATTCCTGGGTCCTAGTCTCATTAAGACATTCTATTGCACGTTTCTACATAAAATAATAGGCTGTACGGTTATCTCGCTCGCTTGCTGGTACATCTCAGCAAGCGAGCACAGATCACAGGGGTGATCGGGACCGCCATCAACGCTAAAAACACAGTACACTAGCAAGCTCAATAATTAAGAACACAAAGTGGAGTCAAGGTCATCCAGGTACTGTAGTGCGAGCAGCGCTCCGACGGCTGCAGCCTCAGAGATCTCGGCGCCAAGTAGCACCAATACGAACATACTCACAGCCACGAGGAAGTCTCCTCTCCGCAGCCCCGCCGTATCGGCGGCGCCGCCGGCGTCCACGTCGTCCAAGTACTGCAGCGCGGGACAGCGCTCCGACGGCTGCAGCCTCAGAGATCTCGGCGCCAAGTAGCACCAATACGAACATACTCACAGCCACGAGGAAGTCTCCTCTCCGCAGCCCCGCCGTATCGGCGGCGCCGCCGGCGTCCACGTCGTCCAAGTACTGCAGCGCGGGACAGCGCTCCGACGGCTGCAGCCTCAGAGATCTCGGCGCCAAGTAGCACCAATACGAACATACTCACAGCCACGAGGAAGTCTCCTCTCCGCAGCCCCGCCGTATCGGCGGCGCCGCCGGCGTCCACGTCGTCCAGGTACTGCAGCGCGGGACAGCGCTCCGACGGCTGCAGCTCCATGAGTGGTGAAGAGGCTTTGGCTCCGCGCAGCACAAAGCCGAACCCGCGCCGCGCACGATGCAGCACCACCGTCCGGAGCTCCATACTATTGGAACTATCCCCACAGAGACAGAAAAGAATCTTATCAAAATGTTTTTTCATTAACAAGTATTCCTAGTAGCATTCGCCCCCAGATAGGATGTGGCTAGTAGGTTACCCAACTAAAACTCGACTTTAGCCCAATGGAGCAAATTATCATCAACTCTCCCAACCATTTATAATACACTAGCATAGCGGTAGTTATTGGCAAATGGTAAGTAACATGGCAATGGTTTTCTACAATACAATTGTATTGATTATGTTTCATTTCATAATATATATTTCATTAAAGTATTACTTACGTCTTTTTTATTCTAGGTGCGGTGGCACTATATGTTTTACTAAGGTTCATTTCTCGTCTGCCGCTTACTCGAGAATGGTGCATCGGTGCAGCTCCTATAACCTGTGGGCACATAATGATATATTTTTTTACAATTATTCATCACTAACATAAAAAGTTAAAGAGGTTAGAACACAGTTCTCCTTCAAATGATGGATAGCAGTTACACATCAATTCAAAAAGTTTGCAATAAAGATAAATGATTTATTATCAAACTCCTTGTTTTATCTTTAAAATATTTATTTGCATATTTCAAGGTTCCATAAAAAAAAACATTTTTTAAGTCTTTTATTCATGATTACCTGTTGTGATGGGTTTTGTCGTAATCGCACTTCTTGAACACACTGAGGTGGGAATAGCCCAGCTGCGCCCCCCGACCCTCGCACCGAGCCTTCCAGGAACCCATCATCCGAAGCACCCGTCACTGTCACAAAGAAACAATTTCTGTTTTCAGTTTCTAAGAAGATGATTCACATTTTGAACATATGAAACAAGGATCCACAACTTTTATTACTAAATTCTTCCTTCATGTTTTGATAGCAAAATACATTGGTAAAGTCTCATTATTAATGTGCATGAATATAGCACCTAATCCTTCTATAATAGCGTCAATATGCACAGCGAATGTATCGTTGAATTCTGGAAATCACAGTTACAGTCAAAACGTAAAGTTTACCTTCAATAATATCGCCTTGACATATTCTCAAGTGGCCTTCAATACCCGAGTCATAAGGCTCAAGACAGACGACGGTAGTGCCTGGCATCTGTATGGAGCAAGTTGTCGTGTCCGAATTGCTTGTCCCCACACCGCTTGAGTCCGATATTATGTCGCTCGTGTCACCCAAACTCTTGTCTGAAAAGCATACAGATGCTTTGTCAAGTATGCATAAATATTGGAAACACATTCATGAATAAATTCTTTAACCTTATGCTTAATGTGTATGTTTGTATTATTATTTTTTACAAGTTTATTGAGGCAGATGTTAGTAACACATTGTGTTTATCTGTGATCCTTCTGTACAATTTGTCTTAATACCTTTAAATGCTTTTAGGCCATTTAAAATATAATTAAGTCTTCAATATGCTGAAAAAGAAACAAGTTTCCATATCTACTGCATATTCGAAACTCTGTGCACTAGAAAATGTATTAGTACATCTATGCGCTAGTTCTTTTTTTACTCTAGTAGATATTTTATCGTGATAAAGGAGAAAGAGTTGAAGCAAAGGTGTAAAACATGTCTACATACTATACACGAGGCACATACAGCATGCAGATGAGACAAAAGGTGCGATGAGGTATCGTGGATGACATCAAACATGTAGTCTTAAGATGGTGATGGTTGTACCAGGGATTTCAACTTCACTGGCAATGGTTGACGAGGGTAATAGACATACCTACAATTATCTGGGCAATTACGTAAGTATTCACATAAATAATCATATTATTCGATAGATCGAGAGGATAAAAACGAAAACAATTTTAAATGTTAGAGGAATCCTTGCAGTGCTATCGTAATGACAGGTAAAACTGGCACAAATTTTGGCATTTTAAATCTTTTATTTAGACACACAATATGTGAACAAATTACGACAGGGTCATGAGAAATGGGAGCCTTATTTCTAGAGATAACTGATTCTTAGAATCTGCTGACACACCCTCACAGTCACGTTACGTCGACCACGGGCGGCGGGGGGAGGAGTGGATGGGTACCTGTAATGATGCTGGCGTCGTCCTCGTGGGAGGGGTGGCTGCCGTCGCTGATGCTGGAGGAAGCCGAGCTGAAGGGGCGCTCGTAGGCGCAGGGCGAGGCGGCGGCGCGGGTCGGCAGCGGGTGCCGCCGCAGCAGCGCGTCCAGCTCGCAGGGGATGCGCGTCAGGGTGGACGCCACGGAGGAGCGGTCTCCGGCGGAGCCCCAGCCGCAGCCGCCGACGCCGAGCCACGCCGCTCCCGACCGCCGCCGGGGGTTGTAGCGCGGCGGGCCGCGGAACGGTACTGCAACACACCCGCAGACGCACTGTGCACCCGAGAACGGAACGAACCAAATGCAACCGTAAAATAAACTTCAAATCATAATAAGGTGCACTTGAAAATACCAAAACGAAAACTTTAGAAATTGTTGCGTGTCAGGGTTGTATCGATTGTGATGCAGAGGATGGTGGCGGATAATGTTAAGGTGTATAACATGATAGGAGAAAACAAATCATTACAAATTTAACATGATGTTTACACAAACTCTGGTTACTTTATAAAAGCTTCAATTCACGACTAATTTATTACTACCAATTAGAGATAAAACCAAAAAGCAAATTTTTTTTACAGATAATTAATTCAACCCAATTACTTCATGGCACATTTATGATGAATTACATTAATTGACAAGTCATTGCAATAATTCTGTCACATTCTAATTCCCGAATCATGCTTCTCGAATATAACTTGGAAAATACTTGAAAACAATTTATTGTACTTACTTAAAATTTATTGATTATAAAACATAAATACTTAAACACATGTATTATATTTAAAACAATCACCACACCTTATATTTTATTATAGGAACCTTGTGGTTGCAGATCTTATTACATATATATATTATTAATTTAATTAAGTACCTCCAACAGCACCAAGTATTAAAGATTTCCATTTAAAAATAAATTCATAGCCTAAATAAATTGTTTAGTTAGGATTTATGTGATATTACCAAAATACATATCATGAATGATGTGATTTTGTTACTATGAAGGTTGTTTAAATTTAATGATAAAATATGTTATTTATGAAATAATCAAACATAAGTACAGAGGTTATTTGTATTACAATGTGGGACAACCATCACCATGGCTTTTACACATGAATTGAATGAATGTAAAAAGTATATGATATGCATGCATATATAATGAGTAAAACACTTATTTGTATAACATTCAAAAAGCAATTGCGAGGTTAGGAAATAATTACAGATAGTATCTAGGCGCCTATACCAAACAAGAAAAGCGATCTTACATTATAATAAAAGCCAATTAAGAAAATAATATCTGGCCAGTATAAGATAATACATAGACTACAAAGAGACTAGATGCCAGAAAATAGAGTCGAAATCTATTCGCAACAGCACACTATAAAAGATGTGGCAAGGCACATAATGTGTTACAATCACAAGTCCGGTAGTAAACCATAGATTCGAAAGCATCTAAATATTTTTCTATCATGATGTATTTTCTTTCAGACTAAATTAGTCCTAAATATTTCTGGTAAAAAAAAAACGAGCGTATACCGGCTGTGCAACAGCGGAAGGGAAAGCAGGAGCAGGCGGGAGAAGATACTGCCGTCCCACTTTTCCGGTAATAGTGGCAAACTGGCGGCTAGTAAGGTAGCGGGGCCTTGCTCCGCATGCGAGAGGTCATGTGTTTAGTCACCAGTCCTCTTTCTTTTGAAAGAAAGTGGTGCAAGTTACGTTTATAATTTTATATTAAATATATATAAAATAACATGCTCAACGACCGCTGTAATCTAAAAAGTAAGTTCATGGTGTTAGTTAGATAGTGCATTTCGTCACAGATGCGAACTTTTATGATTCGGAATCTATTTAAAATTGTAGATCCCTTTCCCTACTAGGTGGTAGGATTGAGCCGGCCTGAGTTTGTACCATCATATTGGATAAAAAGATGGTCAAAGCGGCATTAAAAAACGATCCATCAGGTCGCGTAAATGGAATGTCCTGGCGTGTTACCTGATTAATTCGGGAATGTAGTGTGTTGGGCTAATTTCATTACGTTAGGTGTGGTATTCGCCGTCCATGTTCGGTTACTTAAAAAAACAGTTCATTTACACTTCCGTGAAGATTGCAGTAGGAATTTTACTTTTTGCAAAAATAAGCGAGAGAATCCATGGTTTAAGTCTGGACAGGAGAATTTATATTTCATACATACATATGATCCTGTATTCAAGTTTGCAATAACGGGAAAAGCTTATCCTATTGAATCGAAGCGGTAGTAAATATACTCACCCCCCGGAGCGGTCCACTACAAAGCACGGCACTCACGGGACTCACCGACTTCGTCCGTCTTGTAGGCCTTGATGACCTCGGCGAGCTCGAGGTTGCCCGCGATCACCGCCACCTGGTACGGCGTCTGGTTGGCGAAGTTGAGCGCGTCGCGGTCGCAGCCGCGGAAGAGCAGCTGGCGCGCGCACGAGTCCTGCGCGTTCACAGCGCACACGTGCAGCGGCGTGTTGCCGGACGCGTTGCGACCGTTCATGTCCGCGCCGTAGAACAGCAGGTGGTCCAGGTGCTGCACCAGCCCGTTGCGGCACGCCTGCGACATAGACTGGTGGTGAGCAATCTATCTCATCGAATTCTTTTATTATATTTACTATTGGGCATTTAACATCAGTTATGACACATATAAAAACATTTCATGAAATGAATATACAATCAATAACAAAATGCCCCAAATGTAATAGAAATAAATAACAAATACTCAAACTTAAAACCTAAAAGTTCCAGACCTGACATTACGTGTGGTTACTAGTGTGTGGGGTGTGAAATATGTGTATGAGGATATGAAGGTGAGTGAATGGTGTGTATGCGAAGGTAGGCGAGTCTGCTTGAAAGGGGGCTGCACCGAGTGTGTATTAGAGAGCGGGGTATTACATTAATTTTAACGCAATGTTTTTAAAATTTTATTTTAAAAAGATGATTTAGAGCTACCGAACGGATCGTGATCGGAATACTGTCTCCCCTTCCTGACAAACTGGTCATACACACTCTCAATGTGACAAGCCAGATTTGGGGAGCAGTATAAACGTGAAAATTTTCATTTCCCAAGTTAATATGTGTCTTCATGGTGTTTTCTTTCGCCGAATATCCCCAAAAACTTAGACGATTCGGGGACGCTGATTCTCGGGCCACCAACTTATCACAATTCAACTAGGATTCTCTTACCGATTAGTGTGGATTGGCTAAGATTTCTGTTTCATTGATGGGAGCGTGTGGTTCCAAATAAATGGAATGTCAATTATCTGGCGTCTTGAATGGGGATCAGGACCCGTTATCAGCTTCAGCTGACGGAGGTGAGCACGCCTCACAATTCCAGTCTTGGAAATTGGGAATGTGGACCCTGATAATATTTCACAATATTAGTAGGAATAGCGGCTTTCTTCTTTTCTTCTAGAAAACCTACCTTTTCATGCGTTGCGCTCGACGGTACAGTTGTAGGTGGTACAAAGGTGGTTTTGTGGGGATCAGACTCTTGTAGAGCAGCGGGTCGGTCTTTTTGGTGTTTTGGCAAAGTAGAGCGGCGTGAGTGTCTTGCCATATTTGAAGTTGGGCAATGGGGAACTCAGTAAACTACTTCTTACAACAGAAATAACATAACATACATATAAGGAACAAAACTGTAAACTGAGTAAATAAAAGGCTTTATTATTATTTATATTATTAAGACGCCCAGCTCCAGCAGCGTCCTGGCGGCCTCCAGCGAGTTGCGATCGACGGCGCTGTAAATTGTCATACTACCGTCCCGGGTACGGTAGTCCAGTACTATAAAGATTACCTGGTGTACCTCCTGCCAGCCCTGCAGGTCCTGCGCGCCGATGGTGGCGTGGTCGTGCAACAGACTCTCGCAGAGCAGCGGGTCGGTCTTGTTGGTGACGGCGAGGTAGAGCGGCGTGAGCGCCTTGCCGTCCTTGTAGTTGGGCGAGGCACCCAGCTCCAGCAGAGTCTTTACGGCCTCCAGCGAGTTGCGCTCGACGGCGCGGTGCATGGCCGTGCTGCCGTCCCGCGTGCGGTAGTCCAGCAGAGCGCCCCCATTCACCAGCGCGATCAACAATTTAGCCGGCGACTTGATGCCCGCTGCGATGGTTAGTGGTGTTTCTGCAACATGCGGATTTACATTAAGCCTACGATTGGAGTGGATATATTTAAACGTTTCCTGTGCATTACAGAAACTGGATCGATACTCCTTGGCTTGCTCTTCGAGTGCGAAGGTTTGTGTAACAGGAATGGTTGCAGTGAAAGAAAACATTGGATGGAAAGGCACACAGGAATGGGCTCGCAGTTCGTTTTGTGTACCTAAAACATCATTGTCGAAACGCGTAAGATATCAGGCAACTGCTGCAAACCCAAAGATGGAATATTCAGTTCTCTATAGTATTTCAAGCGCCTTTGCACTTATTAAAAAAAAAAACAAATTTTTATACTTAGTTGTTTTGGGGAACCTACAAATGTAACACAGTAACAAAATGTTAACTTGAATATTAGAAAAATATTAAATAGCTATAAAAAGCTTGACGACGTGGGTCCATCAGAACACTACACTATGTAGAGCTTCTCAACCTTCGACTAGGAGAAGTTCTGCCTACCATGCTCGACTCTAGTTTGCCGCGAAGTTCCTTGACGTCGGTGACGGCCTTGCGAATTGGCAGATAAAAAATCTAATGGAACGATCAAATCAGTACTTCATTGTAGGCATCCAATCGTTTTTTTACGGCTGCTTGGAACAACATTACAGGTATGTAGATATGTGGCAAGAAAAATAATTGGCTCGGATAAGAGTTTCAAGGTTGGCGTGTGCCCGTGTAGACAACGTGCTCGTACGTATTTATCTGCGATTGGCCACGCTCGCTCGCTCGCCATTCACGCATTCTTCGGATTAAGCAAGCGGTTGCGTGGAGTAAGCTTCTTTCAACAATTACAAACGTTTTTCCGATGAATTTGCTACGAAAAAACAAAAAATTATTTCGTAAGCAGACTCCTGATCAAATAGTAGCAGTTTCATTAAGGCGCTAGGACTAGCCAACTACTCGCGCCATACAAATGCACTTTTTAACAAATGTAATAATATGTAGTGAAACGCTTCAGCAAATCCAAATAGAACTCCAGACTGATAATGGATTGTTAATATTTTTTAATTCCATCATTTATTTAAATAATAATAAAAATAAAAAAGTTGATTTTTCTCGTTAGAAATCTGAAAGTAATTCGATTTCTTGATATAAGCAAAAACAGCATATATGCATAAACAAACAATTCCATTTGCTTTTAGATTTCTACATTTAGTCAAAAAAGTTCGGAAATGGACACCGTTTCCGCAATGTATTTTGTATAGAAAAAGGAAACATACATTAACGAAAATAGGTTGATTCCTAGACAAGGAATCATATATTGTAAGAATGACACTTATAATCGTCAGACTTAGTTAGTTAACTTGGGGTGCCTCGTCTAACTTTGCGATTTGGCTAGTACCAGGCCCTTAAGAGCACATGCATACGTTTTACCACATTATTATCTAGATCTTTGCCTTGGTTTAGTTTTGGTATTACTAAGCATATTTAACTTTAGTGCTTATGAACTTAAATCCTGGTCTAGAACTACGAAAAGATTAAATATGTGCTTAGATATCGAGGGGATGGCAAAGATGATAGAGCCATACATCGCTTCTTAAATTATCTACGGTTACAGGTGATGCGTCTGACCGTTATAAAATACTTCATAAAGCTGGTACGGTATAGCTCCTATATGCCACTCGGGTACGACGGATCTATGCACATTCGATCCGTAAATCTCTTTTGTCATTCGATTCCAAGCAATCTCTATCAACATACCCTTCTCAATTCCAATCAACGTCATCAATCACCTAAGTTTCTTAGAGGGTTCTTCTTCACCGAATTAATCGAAGCGCGGATAAATCAGATTGTGAGACGATTTGATTACCAAAATTTAAATGAATAGAAATGAAAATGTACTTTTTTTTAGTTCCCAATGCTCTCTCACGCTATGGAGAGTCACAACTTTTCCGTAAACTCAATAGATATATTTTACCTTTTTTACTATCAAAAAATCTTATTCCACTGCTTATCTTTATACCAGAAATAAAGTTTTTTTTTTATGCGACCTGGCATGGATGTTAAGACAGTGGTGCATGTCGGTATCGAACCCAGGCCTCTGGTACGCTAGGCCAGTCCCCGCGCCACTAGGCTACGAGCCGCAACGAGCATTTAACAAAGATGTTATGGGATTCATAGAGAGCCTAGCTCCTACCGCAAACATACTGCACATAATACTTCAGCCTGAATCACTCCATTCACCGATCGTCAAAACTACAAATCAGTTGATGATGACAATCAATTATTTTGTCGCCATTCTGTTCAATTTCTCAAGTACTCAAGTAAAGTAGTATTTTTTGCCATCTAGAAATACCGGAATAGCGATGGTATTCATTACTAAGGCGGTGTGATTTTACTATTTACAGAAAAGCTGGGAAAACGTTGCAGTGGGCAGCTTTACCTCCTGTCTCCTGGCAGTGGAAGTTGGGGTCGAGCCCCTTCGCGCAGGCCTTCGTGATCTTCTCGGTGTGCGCGTGCGCGACGTGCTCGAGGAACCGCCGCAGGTTCGCGCGCGAGTGCAGCGCCTTCAGCGCCTTCTCGTCCAGCTTCAGCATCTTGTACACCCGCCGCTTGTACTTCAACTGAAACGGGACGGGGTTCAAGATGACGCAGGGAGTCGCTTCCCATGCGAGATTTCATGGTTCCCTGTTCATGCAGCACTTTCTGATAAGTGCATTTCATCACGAATGCGGGCTGTTTCCCATGGTTCGGAATTCATGTAAAACTGTAGGTCCCCTTCCCCTACTTGGTGGTAGGTTTAAGCCCGCCTAGGTTGGCACCGTCGCATTGTATGAAACGATCGTCGAAGCGCCAATACAAAATTGTCCGTGTTTTGCAACAAGTCAAATGTAGTCTTCTCATAAAGGGAAAGACCTGGCATGGTACATGTAATAGTAATAGCCGTCCTTGCCAGTTCCATAAAAAAGCTCTACCTTGCTCTTGTAAAAGTTTGTATTGAGCATTTAAGGTAAACTACTTGTAGAAAAAAAATGGTACAAATGGTAACCTCGTGGTAGCCAACAGGTCCATTAAAGGACAATCGCCGAGCCGCCAAGCCTTGTTCAGGAACTTGTCGCAATTGTTGTTAGCAATAGAGAGTAACCTCGTGCGTATTCGAGATGTCCGTTATAGAGGCAGTCGCCAAGCCGCCGCTTCTCGTCCAGGAATTTGTTGACATTGACGTCGAATATAAAGCTTACACCAGACTAGTAATAGATAGTTACCTCGAGGTAGCCGACGGGTCCGTTAAAGGGGTAGTCGCCAAGCCGCCGCTCCTCGTCCAGGAACTTGCCGGCTTTGCCGTTGACGGGCGGACAGAACAGCCCATAGTTGAAGCTCTCCTTAAGTTCCTGTAACAATGAAAAATTGCGGTTACTAATTTTGTTTTAATTACGTTGTGGAACTAATATTAGTTGAATCTAATAAATATGATAATGCATTGAAGCACAGCCGTAATATTTCTCGTCTAAGCCATTAAATAATTAATTAATTTGTATGCCGTGATGCCTGAACATAATTATAGCAACAGTAACCAGCCACTCATTGAATATATAATCAATTAATATAATTAAGATAATTTGAGGACGAATTTCGGAATAATCCCCCATTTTTTTCTTGTACGTTGTTGGGTGAATTAGGAAAATTCTAACAAAAAGTCAGGCTTTCCAATAAAAGGACCAATAGGAAGGACATGCATGGCTCATACCACACCTACTGGTAGGCAGTATCTCGGGAGGAATTTACTGTGCCACCTAGTAAGGAACTACAGTTTTACGTGGAATCCGAAACCACGAGCAGTGAAAACCGTGCAAAATGTATGTACGAACAAAAACAATTCTAAGATATGCTAATTATCAAAATTCAAAATATACCGTAACATAAAAAGCCTTAGCTTGACATGTCAGTACAAGTCGCGACGTTTCGTAACCCTTGTTGAAACTGTACGAAAATATTCATTGATAATACAAATGTCTTTGGAAGATTTTTTTTCTCATGACACACCTGGGTTTAAAGTTACTCTCACTCGTCAACTCACACTGATGAATTGGTGCGATTAGATCGGTGAGATAATTACTTACCTGAATTTTAATAGTCAGTATCTTTGCATTTATTAACGAATGAGAAATGTTATATTTATCACCAGTGTACAAATAACTTCTTGTTCATAATAATGATACGAGTTTTGGTTAGTACTAGTGACACGTCGCTTGTACTAGCTTCATGTTCTTTAACTCGTAAGGCCATATGTACTTTCGAACAAATGTTATAATATTTCGTTAAACGCCTCAGTAATGTTTGAATAATGACGTAAGTGTATACTCCTGCACATCGCTACCACTACTTTTCCGCTGCTATCCTGCCCATAAATTACAGTCTTACGATTCAGCCCTACGCAGTGGGTTGCGTTGCAGCGTGTTTCCGCGTAAGAAGATGTAATTTGTGAAGAGGCATGCGCGCGTGCCTGTGGTTACGTTATGTTCCTGGTTAGTGACGAACTAAGAGCTATCGATTATTTACGTATACAGAAATATAAGTGTGCCTTGATGGCCAAATCCGAAACTATAAGAAATATCTAAAAACGCTCAAAGGAGTCACGAGGCTAATTTTGATAAAAAATCAAATTTCCTTATTCGATTTTTGAAACATATTTTTCCTAGCCGGGACTCGATCTCCTTGATTTTGAAATAATAAATAAGGCTATAAACTAGCCTATAGTGTCGTTTATAAGGAAAACATTCTGTGAAGTAATGTTTTACGGAAAACTAAAGGAAAGTGTTGATTTTTAATATACTTATTCACATTTTCCAGCATTCATGCATTACCCGTATCGGGTTATGTACTTTAAATAATTGTATAAAACGTTACGTACTTACAAATAAAAATATCTTGAGAAACGTTTTTCATTTTGATATAAAAAGTATATAAATAAAGTAATCATATAGAGTTTTTTACAAGAGTTAATAAAAACTGATATTTCAAATAAATTCTTCTGCTTCTGATTATTTACAATAGCCGCCACTGAACTGTTGTTTCCGCATTAAAACAGTAGTCTCGTGACCATTCAAACATTATATAGCCTGCGTGTGTCGTTGCTAGAATCGACAGCGGACTCCAACACTAGGGTTGCATTAGCATAATGTGCGGTCACGCGTACTCAGACCTCGGCGCTTATGTTGATACTAGCGGCGGCGCCGAACACCACTTACGACATCTAGGGATGAGGGACGGAACGACCCATAACAAGCCGAGAGCATATCGGAAGCCGTACCCGGCGGTGAGATTGTGTCAATATGCGTAAAGGAGGACGGCTTGAAACCGCGCCGCCACTGACATGCTAATTGAATTTTTATTTTCTTCTTTGTTCGTTATGCTGCATTACAAATAGACTAGGAGGTCGCGACAAAAATGGTAACGATAACGTAAATGGCTGAAACTGGGTTCACAGGATAAAGACCAACCCTCTGAAACTAAATGTGTCGGTCTGTCTGCGCCAAGTGGTTGTTTAACCTAGATAAGGCGCCTGAAAAAGTAGTTTTCGTTATAAGAAAAATATATGATAAGAGAAATGGCTGCAAATAACGCAGCATGAAAGTATCAGAACATACTTATTTAGTAATACCAAATTCGTAGTTATAGGCGATTTATGTTACAGATATAACTTTAGGTATATTTAAGTATTAAATTATAAAACCGATTGGTTATTGTTGCATAATGAATAGGTATCAATATGTCCAGATAATCGGTATATTCAGTAGCAGGTACATACCAACATCTATTTTATATAGCCAATCTAGCGAACGCAACCACTTGTCGCAGGCAGACAGACATATTTAGCATCAGATGGTTGGTCTCTAACATGTGAACCCAGATTCAGCCATTTATATTATCGTGACCAAAAATGTCGTGACCTCCCGGAATAAAAGGACGGGTAGTATTTGAGTTCAATTAATTTTATTATATTTATTAAACATAAAAATTAAAATTAATATTAAACATTGTGTAGAATTAATTTATGTGTACTTTTAGATTTTGTATGAATTTACGTTTCGATGCTTCTGTATGCGTTTATTCATATTGTTTATCTTGGACTAATTTCTATGTTGAGTGCAATTGTTTTTAATTCATAAGTCAAATTTAAAACAACAGCCTGACGAAAGACCCTGCTTCTCATAACAGAGGAAATCCTAGCATGAGAAGCAGAATTACTTCAGTATACAGCAGCCTAGTTATTGAAAGAACAAAAAATATTAATAATGTACTATTAGGCTAAGTTTTTTGGTAAGAAATAAATAAATTTAAATTTAAATTAATATTAGATTTTGCCTGTACCTGTTGTCGAAGAATAGATTAATTTCACTGAATCCCTTCCTCTTTTTTACTTAGCACTTTTCAGGATGTTCCAGGGCAAAATCGAGAAGTCTAAAAAATTGCACCTATCAACCAGGAATTATAATTTTACATTTTATGAATTTACTTCACCTTTCGCCCGTTTGGAGATTGCCATATATTTCAAACAAGCGATAGGCGTAGACATGGGTGGCTAATGTCATACAGAGTATTACCTTCCTTATATTAGACGGCTACATTGAGCTGGGCCACGGTCAGCCTCATCGGTCAAAAACGGTCACTCATCCAGATCCTGAGCCGGTTGTCTCAGTTCTCACCTAAATTGGCGTTTACGTAACTTCGAAGTTCCGTAAAAACGTCAAACTCCATACAAGTTTCTGCTAGTTATTCTGTGGTTTTACTTCTTAAAGCTGTCAAAGTCAAACTCGGACTTCCGATTTGAATGAAAACGCGGAGTCGACGTAAACGGCAACGTCGACGTATTTACGGCAATGTTGAGTAAGCTGTCAAATCAAATTCGGGCTCGCAAATGGTAGTTCGCTTAACGCCCACTGTGTGCGCTCTTCAATTTCTCCATACATTTGAAAACGCCAGTCGATCGGTTTGCCGTAACGCCAATTTAGGTGACAACTGGGACTTCGGGTACTTAACGCGCTCAGAGCCGGTAGTCTCAGTCCTCACCTCAATCGGCGTTTACGTAACTTCGAAGTTCCGTAAAAACGTCAAACTTCATATAAGTTTTTACTAGATATTCTGTGGTTTTACTTCTTCAAGCTGTCAAAGTCAAACTCGGACTTCCAATTTGTATGAAAACGCGGAGTGGACGTAAACCGCAACGTCGACGTATTTACGGCAACGTTGAGTAGGCTGTCAAATCCACAGAAATCGGAATATACTAAACATCAAACTCGGACTCGCAAATGTTAGTTCGCTTAACGCCCACTGCGCGCGCTCTTCAATTTCTCCATACATTTGAAAACGCCAGTCGATCGGTTTGCCGTAAACGCCAATTTAGGTGAGAACTCAGACTGCCCACTGTGCGCTCACGATTTCAAGAGCTATCGAGATTGACATTTTCAGTTTATTTCATTGTTTTTAATGGTTATAAAATCTTGCCAAATACGAGGTCTTCCGTAAATCTCGCATTTGTCTACATTGCAGGTCACTTACTTGAACTTGCCTGTATTTTTATCTTACTCTCAGACAACTTATGTAGCTTTTGCAAAATAAACTAAGGTAGAGTAAAATCACGGAACGAACAGGTTGAAATAAAATAATAAAAACCGGCCAAGTGCGAGTCGGACTCGCACACGAAGGGTTCCGTACCATCGTAAAGATTTACATTCAACATGTTTTTTGTATGCCCCCCCCCTTATTTTTTTTATTTTGTCTATTTGTTGTTAAAGCGGTAATATGAATACACAATCTGTGAACAATTCAGCTTCCTACCTATTACGGTTCATGAGATACAGCCCTGTGACAGACGGACGGACGAACGGACGGACAGCGGAGGCTTACTAATAGGGTTCCGTTGGCACCCTTTGGGTACGGAACTCTAAAAACGAATACACTGCAATAAATAATGAGTTCAGTTGAGGCAGTTATTGGAACTCGAGCGAGCGCATCGTGCTACAGAAGGACAGGCTGAGCTTACCGCTAGACATGCAATAGGAGAGCTCTTGCGGTTCATCGAGATTGAAAAGGCGTTCCAGTCGCAGCGGCGGAGGGGCGTCGCGATCTGCCGCGATAGGGCACTCGCGGCTGCGACGCGCGCACGCGCTTATTGCAAGACTCAGCCAAACACGTACACCGGTTTCCGATCACGGCTGGGGTTGCATAGCGTCAGGATTTTGTCGGGATTTCGGTCGCTCTCTCAAAATGTCAGGGTTCTATGATTAGTTCAATGGAATCTTTCTAAAAGAAAGAAATACGTTTCCCAACTTTACTTTTTCCCAACACACAATTTAGAACGATTACAAAATTCAACATACACATTTGTGGAGAAAGAAAGGAAATGCGAGAAACCATTTTACTCAAGTTAGATAATTTTCAGAGATAATGTCGTTGGCATAATCGAACTTCTTTCTGAAAAAAGTTTAGCGAAAGTAAAACTCAAACTGAATGAATTAGTCTTGGGTATTTCGCGGGAACGGCACAAATCGTTCAGATGAGGAGGATGCAACACATCCACAAAGCAAACCATGTGCATAGTGTTTGATTTGGTTAGTTAGATTAAGAAAAACAAATTACGAAACGCTTACAGCTAAAAGTAAATCACGAACGCAGCAGTCAAAAATCAAACAAAAACCAAATCGATTTTGTATCTTCATGGAACAAGCTAGGCTTGATGAATAAAACTTTTTAGATTTTTATGTTTTATCGCTAAGTAATCCAAGTCCAAACTTATTGTATACAACGCGCGAAAAAATCGAACTTAGAAACTAAACACAATTTTACAATGCCCATGGTCATCAAACATCTAGTTCGATCAAACAAAGCTGTTTTGTGTATAATTTTGGATCCCCGACCATAAATATGCGCATGATCTTCTTCCCACGTTTGTATGGGGAGATAGGCGGGAAGGCCCACCTTAATTGTTTTACTGCGAACGTGGATTTTCGGCATATTTTTTATAATGAAAGGTGCTCGCCGATGTGAAACACGGATGTATTAATAAAAAGTTGTCGTCTAGCGTAGAATATAGTACAAGTGTGCCGTTACCAAGACGCCAAGCTTACCGTAGGAATGCAGTCGCTACGCAGCGGAGCGTGCTGGATGGACAATCTGTCGAGTCTCGCCTTGTACGGAGACGAAAGTGGGATAAGCACGGGCTGTTAAACTACTAGAGCGGCGCATGCGCATGATTATAGAACTGAACATGCGACATTAACAACTCTTGAAGTGCTAATTGTGCATCGAATACACACACAATAATATGCAACTATAAAATGATAACATTTCACGCACGAAGAGTTTCGTGAGAAACTGTGTACAAACATTGTTCATGTGTTCTTTTTATTTAGATTCAGGTTGCTTATACTATAACACAATACGCACTCAATACGATTTTTTAAAGATTTTATAACTTTTTATTCCATCACGTTTGGAGAAAATAAAAATTTTAAACGTCGAAAAGAATACCCAAATCGGAATATTACAATTCTTTTAATCATTTACAAATAATACATGTTGTAAATATTGATGTGGTTTTGTTTAATTTAATTTATCGATAATTATATTAAATGTCAATATAAAAGTAAACGAAACTTACGAGAGCGAGAGCGCGTTCTAGGTTTTTCGGCATTGTCTTGTTTGTAGTAATTACCAGAGGAATTAATAAGGAATATAACAAAAATATTATGTTATACTATTATGTTATAATATTATACTACTTTTTTGGTTTATTAAATATGTTTCAATACGAGTAGGATTAGAACCTGATGAAAATATATTGATGTTACGACTAAAAAAAAAAGAATATGCTGCACGTACAATTGAGTTCAATAAAATTAGTAAGTATTTTTATTCGTAGGGTTCATAAACGACCAACTTTATCAAACTTTTAATTGACGCCACAATAAAGTATTTGTGTTCTGTTACTATTTTACAAATATCGTAATATATGCAGATAGGCCGTACCAAAAAATTCGTACTAAATAAGGCTCATATGGTTAATAAATGCAGCACACTTTCCGATATTGCAATATCGCGGGGGACGCTCAAAGCTAAGACGACAAAATTGCTTATTTCATTTGTGTGGCTTTGAACCCCAGTGCTGGAATATTCTATTTACTTTTCCATATGAACGGCGCGCAAACATATAGCGAGATCTGAAGGAAATAATGTAAACATGAAAGAAACTAACTTATAGCAAAGTATTCGTATTTATACATTTATAAGTGTAGGTTTATAAACAACGTGATGCTTTTATGGGGGGAAATGGTCCGGCTTACGGTCACGCCTGGTCACGAGGTGGTGGGGGGTGCCGGCCCGAGTCACGTGACAGATCGCAATGCACCGAGATTTAGATCTCTGGTATAATCGTTTTATTATTTAATCTCCGGTACCAGTGATTCTTACTGAAAAAGTTAAGCGAAATTAAAATATTTGGGAAATTCAGTTCAGTTTTGAAGTATACCTGTGATCGTATTCTGCGCGTAGCAAAAAGTAATATTTCGGTGCTCGCTCTGCCGAAGATTTAACACGTGCATTGCTTAGATGCAATATCTTTCCGGCAGACCAAGTTGTGAGTGCCACTAAGGGCTGATTTTTCAATAGTCTGATAATCAGCCAGATAACTATTGGATGGATTTATTCACGCTACTGCTTATCCATGCGATATAGTAAGTCCATATGTTTGTTAGTAAAATTATAGTCAGATGATTGTGATAGTAGGTAATGACTATTAGTCTTTTGACGATCGGAAATATGTACTATCACTTCGATAAGTACTATCTGAGGATTAAAAAATCGGCCCTAAATGATCAGCTTTAAAAGAAAATGTTTTCTAACTTCGTAGCTTTGGATATATTTCGGGTCTTGTGGCCCCCAAGGATCTACATATGAATTAAAAACTAAATTGCGAGAAGATGTCAAAATAGACACAAAAGATCGTCTAGGACCTGGATAATGTTTAAAGCGTTTAAAGTAATTAGTAGAAGATGCATATTTTTTTCGGAGGGGTTTATTATTTTTGCGGATATTTTGCGGAAGAGAAGCAAAGTCGTCTATTGTTTCCTAACCAGTACATTCGCCGTAATTGATGAAAGCGATTAGAGCGTGAAACGATGGAATGCTAGCGGTGATTTTATTGAGTCACCGTTCGTCCACTGGAAATCCATGAGCTAACTAAAGAACCAATAACACCGCCGGATCTTGGCAGGTCACTGGTCCGACATCAAATCTGGAATCCCCGGGCTAAATGAGAATTGGCTATAGAATTTCAATTATGCGGCCTGCACTGTCGGACTCGTCGCTCGCCCCGAAGCATCCAGTTTCGATTGCAAGCAACCGAAGACTAGTTTGCCAGAATTAGGTGAGTGAGATTGAAGTCGCCGCGATAATTCTCGGTACGTTGCGCAAGCAGATTCTATCCATCATGACACGCGACAGCCGTCCGACAAACGGATTAGCGCTGGGTGTGCGGTGCGCATGCGCGCGGTACCGTCCGATACTAATCACCGGTCACAACTGGGACACTTTTAATTGGCCAATAACGGCAATACCGTATCAATTCGGCATTCACAGATCAGGATCCGCATTAGGTTATATGAATGCTACGATAGCGTGTAGGCACACTCTTTGCCTATCAAATGTCTGCACTGGAAAGATAAGGAAAGATAAAGTCCCTTTTACTCTATGGTTGACGTCACCACGACAGAAATCAATCTCAAATTTGTCTCTATTTCCGGTAACGATTTCAGAGAAAACTACTCACCCCAAAGAGAAACCAAAATCATGTGGTGGTCTCTTGCGCAGTTATTCGCGACTTCGCTGTATGGACAAATTGTGTTTATAAAATCGTATGGGAAACCGACCGCGCGTCGTGTGCCACACAGTCCACACATCGCCAACGCGCGCGAATGTGCCAAGTCAGTTACCTCCCACAGATACCCTTCAAAACGTCTGCGACTATGTTAGCTTGGGTTGGTAGTTTTAGAAACACAGAGATAGCTGGTTTCGAGGTAGTTATGGAACTGTGCGTGAGATGACACATCTCCTTCCTTTCTTGATCTGAGGTTTACACTATCATCGGCGTTATCATGCAAAAACATATATCGCAACGTACCCATTGCAGTGTACAGAATGTAGGTACAGGTACAGTTGTGTTTGGATTTAACATATGTAGTTGTAAAGTTAATCTTTTAAGCTTTAGTTCTCATTCCAGAGGTCATGGATTCCTTACGAATGCGAGCTGTTCCATGGTTCAAATTCTATATTAAACTGTAGGTCCCTTACATCCCTTACACCTCCCTTTACAAAAAACATAGAGACGAATTGAGAACCTCCTCCTTTTTTGAAGTCGATTAAAAAGTGGTGGAAGCGGCATTGAAAATGTGTCCCCGTTTTCATTCTAGTTCAATGTAGCCGTACTCTTAATGGGGCTTTTACTTCCTTGGGAAATGCACACCGCATCTTCTTATCTGGGTTGGGTCCAGTTGAAACAGAAAACTTGGGGTAGCGAAGAAATATGAAATCATTCAGACGAAAAAAGACGTGATCACAACAGAAACACGGAGTGAGTGGAGACCAGCTGATACACGTGCACGCATTAATTAGCCTACTTTTGACGATAACACTAATTTAGTGGAGCGTGAACAAAGTAAATACGGGCATTTGTCACTTATTGGGCGTAATGGATAGAGCGCATAATAAACGGATAAAGTTCTTTTCTGCTCATTTATTTAAATAGTTATTTTTATGAAACCATTGCATCGGATATAAAATGAACGGAGCATTCATGTTAGCTGGGATGAGCGCCATTTTGGACGGTATTTTGCACAAGTCTAGGATCGCGGAAAAACGATGGCTCTTCCCGAAGCGGCGACGGGACTAACTCCTTCGCGGACACAGAACGAAATCGTTCAAACAATGCACATATTGTTTGATTTGGTTAGATTAAGGCGCTAGGACTAGCCAACTACTCGCGCCATACAAATGCACTTTATAACAAATGTAATAATATGTAGTGAAACGCTTCAGCAAATCCAAATAGAACTCCAGACTGATAATGGATTGTTAAATTTTTTTTATTCCATCATTTATTTAAATAATAATAAAAATAAAAAAGTTGATTTTTCTCATTAGAAATCTGAAAGTAATTCGATTTCTAGATATAAGCAAAAACAGCATATATGCATAAACAAAAAATTCCATTTGCTTTTAGATTTCTACATTTAGTCAAAAAAGTTCGGAAATGGACACCGTTTCCGCAATGTATTTTGTATAGAAAAAGGAAACATACATTAACGAAAATAATTCAATTCCTAGACAAGGAATCATATATTGTAAGAATGACACTTATAATCGTCAAACTTAGTTAGTTAACTTGGGGTGCCTCGTCTAACTTTGCGATTTGGCTAGTACCAGGCCCTTAACATAAAAAATAATTACAAAATGATTAATAGCTAAAAGTAATTAACGGACGCTGTAGTAAAAAAAAAATGTTTTATCGTTGAGTAATCCACGACCTAACTTGTAATAATAACTTAGAAACTTTGAATAACTTACAAACCATTTACAATTTTACAATGCAAATGGTCATCAAACATCTAGTTTGATCAAATAAAACTGTTTTTAGTATAATTTTGAATCTCCGACAAGAGGGGAATTGAGCGGGAACTGAACGAAAAAAATGAACTGAAGGTAAATGAACATCTTGTCGCAAGATTGGCGATGAGGGATGAAATGGGAATGAAATTGATTAGGGGTTGATAGTTTAATAGAGTTGCGGTTTACTTTGGTGAGAGCTGCCATTGGTTCGCTCGGGCTGCACGGTTTGATACATAATAAAGGAGGTAGAAAGAAGGCAGGTACGCTGTCGCATATTCTGTGCATACTTTGAATTTGTACCAAATTAAATTAATGATTTCTCCATACCCCCTCCACGTAGCTTCTACCTAATCCCGCCCACCCCTCTTAAATTAGCCTAAGTGGTTTGGCGCATGCTCGATCAGCGTTTATACAGAAAGGCGCAGTTTTGTAAAACAGCTCGAGGCTTTGCATAGCGCCCGATTTCACCAATTTGATTTGTCAATGTATACTACTCCATAGTTAGAGGACGATATGACGACTATGTTTACGTGTGCGCGTACCTGTAAGCTATGAAAACCGTCTGTATGTCTATAAAAAAATCCGTACTTCTTTTTTAACCCTTCTTTGAAATGTGGTGTAAGATTAAAATGCGATGCACGCCGGCCTCTGGCTCGTATGGGCCCACATTCTGAGCTCATCGATATTTTACGATAATACCCTCAGATAAGAATAAGAGGGAGATATGGCATCTTCTGTGGGAATACCGATAGAAAAATTGTGTGTCCAGCGACCATGTGTGTCCAGCGATTATGTGTGTCCACGTGTTTCCAAGCGCGTCGCCCGAGGGCCGCGGTCTCCGCGCCATGTCGTGTGGGTAATAATGAAATGATTGAGCGATCCCGTAATGAGGGGTAATAGCGGGCATGGCGTTCTGAATCTCGCGACCTGCGTCGATCCAGCATGTCTGCAGGATTAAAAGGTTGCCTTAGTATATGAGACGATCGATCTTTCAGCATAATTTTAGTGGTCGATGCAACTGTCTACTTTTAAAGTGAAGTTAATGACCATGCACTTCTTGTATATTTTTTTTGTATTTAGGCTTAATTTATAATATAACGGTAAAGATATGCAGAAGGCCCTTCAAGGGTTTTCAGTTAAAATGTGTGGACTCGAAAATCAAAGATTTTCACCACCCATGCGAACTGTTCGACGGTTCTGGGCGGTAGTGTAAGCCCATTCGGGTTGGATGAAAGATAGTCGAAGCGCCCATAAAACAAATGCCAGGGTTTTTCATCCAGTTCTATGTAGCCGTGCTCATAAAGGTCCTGGCATGGTACTTAATTCATTCGGGAATGCGGTGTGTTGGTCTAATATAATAACGATGGGTGTGGTATCAGCCATTCCTATCCAGTTTCATAAAAATGCGGTATGAAATAACCTTCCCTAAGTATGTGGTATATGTCTACGTGCGAGCTCACAATTACCTTCAGCAATGAAATACATATCTACCGAAACATGAATAACTAAATGAAATACATATCTACCGAAACATGAACTAAATTCAAAGAATGCGAGGGGACTCAGCGATTTATAAAGATAAACGATCGATCGTGTAGTCGTGTGGGATACAATCGAGATTCGTGTCACGTTCGGAATACCTCCCCAGTCGACAGACAATGCAGGATGACATCGGAATCGTTCAGGCGCTTCCAGAATGCTAACCGCACTAGCCACTCCTTATAAGACTTGTGTCATATGTATGTATATTCACTTGAATAAAACGCGGGACATTTCGCCACACGCCAAGACATAAACGCATTCTACGAAGAAGATGGGAGACGAATTAATCTAACAAATCTTAAAATGGAAGACGCTAAAAAAGACAAAAATGTGCTAATAATAACGGAGATTTGTTTTTAACAAAGCGTTGTTAATACCGTGTATTATTGTTCCAATCACCTACTAATAAAGCTGATACCGACCCGCGTTATATCGAGTGTCCACAAGACGTCTGAGGGCGTCTAAAGGCGTCTAATTCGGATATTTTCAATTAGGTTAGGTTAGGTTAGGTTATGTTAGTGTTTATGCATTTTATAATAACCACGAAAAATACACACTTTTGGATGTTCTGGGTTTTGGACCTCATGTTTTTTGGACTTTATGAAGGCGACCCTTTCAAGGGATCGTGCTGCATTGCGAGATATTCGCGTGCTTGCGGATTATTGGCCGCGGGAAGATGGTGGAGGCGGCGAGCGAAGGCGCGTCGCTTCTACCGTGGCTTTTGTTCGTTTTCTCCATTCAAGAAGAAAGGAACGCACGAATCTACATAGCTGCGCAAGCACGCTCGGCGAGTCTTGCGGGAAGGGTTCAAGAAGACAATCCTAAGTGTATGCCGAGGCATTTATTTATATTCTTTGGCCGCGGTTTAATCTGTGTGCAAGAGTATTGTATGGTGTGTACAAGACGGCGAGCATGGAAGGACTGGAGAAGCGATCGATACTCATTTGTATGACGGCAGAGCAGCCACGAGATAGTGGAAAACATCTAATTGTTGTGTCGCTTACGAATTCGGGACGCGTAACATCGAATGTTTGTTGCACTAAATAGAGTCTTGTGAAGTTCTTACGTGTTCTTCCGTGTTGTTAGAACTCGAGAAAATAGCGAAAAGAAATAAGCTAATTGGTAAACCTGCCGCCGATGTATGTAAAAGTGCACTACGCCTCCGCCTCCGCCGCGCCGGTTTCGGTTGCTACCCCAGCTGTCACCTAAATTGGCGTTTACGGCAAACCGTTTTTAAATGTATGAAGAAATTGAAGAGCGCACATTGGTGGTGGCCCAACCCGGCGGGACTAACTCATTCGCGGGCAAGGTACAAAACCGTGCTGTTGCGCTCTGGGACCTTCTCTGTTTCAAAAAAAAAAGATAGGCTCCGTGATGAAGAAGATGCAACATGTCCACAAAAAAGATAATGTGCATAGTGTATGATTTGGTAAGATTTACGAAAATTTTAATTACAAAACGATTTATAGCTAAAAGTGAAACACGACCGCTGTAGTAAAAAATCTAACAAAAACCAAATAGATTATAAATCTTGATTAAATAAGCTATGACTGATGACTCATCTTTTTAAGATGTTTTTACTTTATCATTGCGTAATCCACCTCCAAAGTTATTGTATAAAAGGCGCCAAAAATTCGAACTTTCGGACCTTATAACTTAGAAACCAAACACAATTTTACAATGCCAACGGTCATCAGACATTTAGTTCGATCAAATAAAGCTATTTTGAGAAAAATTTGGGATCTCTGACAAGAAATATGGGCGTGATCTTCTTTCCCCGTTTGTATGGGGAATTGAGCGGGTTGGGCCACCTTAACAGCTCACTCAACGTTGCCGTAAATACGTCGACGTTTCCGTTTACGCCGACTCCGCGTTTTCATACAAATCGGAAGTCCGAGTTTGACTTTTGACAGCTTGAAGAAGTAAAACCACACAATATCTAGTAAAAACTTGTAAGGAGTTTGACGTTTTTACGGAACTTGGAAGTTCCGTAAAAGCCAGTTTAGGTGACAACTATAGTCCTCGTTGTCACCTAAACTGGCGTTTACGGATGCAGCTCTGGGGATGTTTCGCGGCGCGAGAATGTTCACGCTCCCTTATAAAGCCCGGCAAATGAGTTCTTCGCAAAATGTAAGCGTAAGAACTTAAATTCCTATTTTGCACGGTTTTATAACAATGATGACTGATGTGCATATTAATACTATGTTTTCCATGATTGAAAGGTTGAACGGCGATGAGGTGAGGAGACAATGTGTGGTGCTTTTTTTATGGAAGTGAACCAGATCATGGGAACTTTCACATCAGCAGCAAAGGCGGCGGATCCCAGACCTCCTGGTGCAGCCTAGCAAATATATCTTTAATAATCACGGAGGATAGTTAATAATCTTGGAACATCGCTCACAAGATACACGCGGAGAGCCCGTCGACTGTGGGGCCACTTTTTTACATCGGAAAGCGTGATGTCTAATTTAGGGTACTTAATTTGATCAAAGCATTTGATATTTATAGGGGCATCCAATAAACCAATCAAAAACGTGTTTGGTCCCAGTTGCCGAAACCCTTATGAAAAAATAAACTTTGATTTTTGAGATACCTATGTTTACGATATTATCGTTTTAAATTAAACAGCAACATCTATATTGATGTATTTTAGGCTTCCGAAGAAAAGTTTGTGTTCATCCCAGCGCATCTCGCTTCAGTTCAGTCCAGACAAAATAATGTAATCTGAACTCAAAACACTGAGATCACGGGAAGCTATTGGAGAAAATACATTTAAAACAAGTAGAAGACGAAAAAAATGCGATTGCTGCTGGGTCCAACATTTTATTTTTATTTTTGCCTAGCTAACAAAACATTGACTTGGGAGAGGAAGCATCACACGAACGCGGTGCGCGTACACCGAAAGGGAGGGGGGGGAGGCGGTGGGGCGGTACCAGGAAGTGGTTAGTTGAACTAATTGCCGCCAGTTTGGGCGCGAGCGCTTCCACAGGGGACCTCGCCCGTCCGTTCGGCTCTCTCATCTCCGCGTTCCTGAGCGGCTCTGCGCAGACATACATACACGCGGTGCATGCCTAATGCGGCCCTGCGGTCCCCACGCGCCAAATCTCCATAGAAAACCGGCCAAGTGCGAATCGGACTCGAACACGACGGGTTCCGTGCCATCGTACAAGATTCAACACAAAAAAGTAACGTTTTTTCTATGGGGCCCCCTTAATTTTACCTTTTTAGGGTTCCGTACCCAAAGGGTGAAAACTTAACCCTATTACTAAGCCTCCGCTGTCCGTCCGTCCGTCCGTCCGTCCGTCCGTCCGTCCGTCCGTCCGTCCGTCCGTCTGTCCGTCTGTCACAGGGCTGTATCTCATGAACCGTAATAGGTAGAGCTGAAATTTTCACAGAGTTTGTATTTATTTTGCCGCTACAACAACAAATAGGTTAAATTAAAAAATAATAATAATTAAAACGGGGCCCCATACAAAAAACGTGATTTTTTTGAGTTAAATCTTGTAAGATGGTACGGAACCCTTCGTGTGCGAGTCCGACTCGCACTTGGCCGGTTTTGTTGTTATAGCGGCAAATTAAATACACACTCTGTGAAAAAATCAGCTGCCTACCTATTACGGTTGATGTGATACAGCCCTGTGACAGACGGACGGACGGACAGCGGAGGATTTCGTGCGTTTTCACCCATTGTTTACGGAACCTTAAAAAGTGAACGAAACTTTTACGATCGAGAGTGCGTTTTCAACTATTTTAGCTTACGTCTTGATTATCAGAGCTAAATGCAATGATCAGAGATAAATAATATGAAGATTCTGTTAAGAGCAATCAGTCAGTATGTTCGTTTCGTATGAGATAATCTCAAAAATTTACAAGATAGCCCTAAAATTTGGTTAAAGTCCAACGAAAAAGTCTGTATTCACTTGACTTATCTCATAATTATCGCCGCTTTTTACCCTGTAGATAACTTAGCGTAATGGTAAATAGGCTACAGTTTAAGGAGATAATCAAGCAATATTTTTATAATTTTAAAAGATGACAGATAGATAGGTTCCGGACTTTGGATTTGGCTAGCGTGGTCCGACGTCGAGTGCTCAGCCTACATATCTACGTACAATGGAAGACACGATAAACGCCACACTTTGGACTTCGATCCTTTCAAGCATCGAGTAAGAAAAGAAGGGAGCAGCGACCGAAACTCATCCGTATTGCGTTCAGCGTTGCAACGTTTTTGTGGTAATACCATTGACATAACATAGCGCGCTGTGCTTACAAGACTAACAAAGTGTCGGAGTAAGACATCAGCCCAAGTACCACTACCGCGAGTTAGAGAGAGATGGAACACATTTGACCGATCAGATAAAGACTTCCAACGACACGTAAGAACTTCACAGGGGGGTCACCATGATAAATTAACTCGCAGGGTGAACGCGCAAGTAAGTTATTAAAACTGACGTTTTTGAATTTCTTAGCATTCTTACTTAACTTAATTTTAAGTTCACTTTGCGGAAAATCCGTCGTTTGACAATTACCGTGGTAAAAAATGCATTTGAACGTCAGATTTAATAACTCACTTGCATGTTCATCCGGCGAGTTAAATTATCCAGGACGCCATTTAGTGCCACGAGCATTCGATGCTGCGCATCCCGAATTCGTAAGGGAACTGACTGGCCGGCGCCACCGTCAGCCTAATATCACTAAAACGTGGCTACGCTGCCGCTATACGGATGAGATTCTGTCGCCACATTCGGTTCATTCATTGATGCTTCCAAGACGCTGTAGAATGTAGTGTAGATCAAACTTACTTCTCACAGCGCTCACAATTTATAAAGACAATCTTTAGCTTGAGCTAAAGCTCTGTGGAGATAGCGAATAGTGCTGTCCCTCTAACCCCGCGCGCTGTTTAAATGCCCAAACCGAGTGTGACGATTACTCTGATGCGCACTGTACATTGCAATTGAACAACCATTATGGTAAAGTTATGTGCTGCCCTTCCAAGCACTCTGAACAGTCGGTAATTGCCCTCTTGACAATTAGCCGGATTAGTTAATTGATGGGGAGCCGACTGGTACCAAGAATTGAGGGACAAAATAAAGAGAGAAAAGTTACTGAGAAATGCTCTGCTTTCTAGAACGAATTTCCGGAATTTTCTCAACGTTTTAAATTTTTCGTGGGATTTAAAGCCGCAAAATCCATCGTATAATGGACTACTAATAGTACGTCAAACGTGTTGGTGTCCTATTGCTTATTCCTAACTGCACTGCCAAAAAGTATTTAGCAGTGAATTCAAAACACCGTTGGCTTTTGTTCCATTCGCCTGTGTCATTCTACGTCAAAATACGATATTGTACTGTACCTATGCGGGAGAAACCGAAAGTTTCTGTTCGTATTTCGAACAATGGAGCGGGAACCATTTGACACAATTTGCCGCCGGCAATGAGCGGTGTGAGTTCTGCCTTCCGCCCCTTCCGCCCCTCCGCCGACGAAAACGGAAACGCGGAAACGTCCCCGTCGCTCCGCAGCCCCGCCGCCAACACGGTGAAACAATCCACGAGTGTGGTTGAGTCGCACACTTCTCAACTTACACGGCGCGTATCATTTACCCGCTACCAAGTTTTAAGGTGGGCCTTCCCGCGCAACTGTCCATACAAACGTGGAAAGAAGATCACGCGCATATTTCTTGTCAGAGAGCCAAACGTATGCTCACAACTGCTTTATTAGATTGAACTAGATCTCTGATGACAGTTGGCATTGTAAAATAGTGTTTGGTTTCTAATTTATAAGGTCACAAAGTTCAAATTTTTCGCGCGTATTATACAATAACTTTGGAGGTGGACTACACAACGATAAAGTAAAACATCTTAAAAAAAAGAACTAGTCATCAGAACTAGCTTGTTTCATGAAGATTTATAATCAATTTGGTTTTTGTTAGATTTTTTATTACAGCGGTCGTGATTTACTTTTAGCTATAAGTCGTTCAGTAATAAAAATTTTCGTAAATCTTACCAAATCAAACACTATGCGAATTGTCTGATTTGTGTACATGTTGCATTCTCCTCATAACGGAGCCTGTCTTTTTCTTCGAGACAGAAAAAGGTCCCCCCGCCGGGAAGGGCTATCTTAATTCGGTGCAGCTACCCATTATGTACAGTCATTATGTACCGGAAGTAGAGACAAATTCGATTATATTTTTTTTTATAAACTAGATGGTGGACACGGATAGCTAATACCACACCTACTGTCACAATATGTATATTAGCCGATCCCACCGCTTGATGAACGGAATGTTTTTCATTAGGGCCTTTCATCCTATGCGATGGTACTCATGTATCCCTTTCTGTTATATTACCGTCGTGAAATAAAAATACCTGACTGTACACAATGCTATCATATCCGGGACCAATCTTATCTTTTATATATAAACCCTAACAAGTAAACTACGCTTTTGTATAATCTGCGTACGCTCATATTTATAATGAAGGGCAAGATAACATTTCAAAAACAAGCCAAGCAGTGAATTTCTTACTAATTTAATCGAACTAGATCCTTGATGACCATTGGCATAGAAACGTTTTGTTTGGTTTCTAAGTTATAAGGTCACAACGTTCGAATTTTTCACGCGTTTTATGCAATAAGTTTAGACGTGGATTACACAAAGATAAAACAAAAAACATCTACAAAACGTTATTCATCATGCCTAGCTCGTTCCATGAAGATTCATAATCATTTGGTTTTTGTTTGACTTTTGACTACCTATTTACTTTTAGCTATTAGTCGTTATGAAGTATATTTTTTTGTCAATGTAACCAAATCAAAAACTATGCACATTGCCTGCTTCGTGGACATGTGTCACCCTCCTTATGACGGAGCGCAGTAGCACGTTTTTGTGCCGCGTCCACTAATAAATTAGTCACCATAGATAAGGGACCTATAGAATAGGAAGTTTCTCATACGAGACACGTGGACAGTGTGTGGGTGCATTCCCCGTATGGCAAAGTTTACTATCCCTGTATGGCAAAGTTTACTAGCACAGAACACACTTATTCATAGATTTGGGTGTTGAAAACGGTGCGTGCAGCAAAGTGCGTGTTTCCCGGGCAATTATCCGACAAAGAATGTTTATTACCTACTTGACTATTATAAGTTACGATTTGATAAGGAGATAAGTATTGAATTACAATCGTATATCCTGGATTACTACCATGTTATCCTAATAATCAACGTTTTTACGGATTAGGTACATTGAAGGATTTACATTGGATTATTTTAGTGACGTGTAGTTTGATGAACTATATCTTTCATTTGTACTTAAATCACGTCATAAGTTAATACATAGTGTTCAGGTTCGATTGTTTCCATGTATGTTTTTGCATGACGTATGTGGATAGATAATAACCATTTAGTTAAACTAAAGCCCATGCAGGGAGATTAAAAACTTTAACAGACCTCTTTTTGTGAAAATAATTGAATTTCACAAAAGGTGAAGTGTGCGACTTTCCCACAGCTTTCCGGACGATATGGTTTGAGTTGAAGAGGACGGGGGAAGAGGACGGACGAACAGTGAACAGTCGAGAATAAACGAATTTATTTGTAACGATTATTATTTGATACTTTAATGCCCTTTTTTTTGATCAGTTTTAATTTCGTTGTTGGCACGTAAATAAAATCCTTTTTTTATATAATTTATTTTAAAGACCATAACGTGATAATAAAACAAGATATAAAAATGTTTTGTTTTTGCACGTAAATGCGCATTTAGTTTGTATGGAGAAGACACAAACATTTAGATTTTTTTTATTTATTAGGGAATCACACAGTATTACAAGATACAATTTGTAGCTAACAGATAACCATAATTTAACACCAGCAAAGATTCCGTTAATATAATACAATGAAAAAATAAGAAGTAATCGTAGAAAAAGAAAAAAAATAACAGTAGAACTTGATATAAAAACCAAGGGATGCAGACAAGACAAAAACTAAAAACAGCGTAAACATTAGAACACAAATTAAATAAAAAATAATGAAAAATGTCACAAAACATATATATATCAAATATGCATAGCATCAGCCTGATGGTAATGAAAAGAAAATAAATTTGCTCACTCAATCTTAATAACAAAATATATACAGGGTGTTAACGGAGGTATGGTCCAAAAGCTAACCACGTATTCATGACATATTTGGAGCAAAAAAGGTAGAAGACATTTTGTTGTCCTACTTGAAAAAAAAATTGTCACGATTTTTTTTCAGTCGTACAAAAAAATTGTATCTACCTTTTTTGCTACAAATATGCCAAGGAACACGTGGTTAACGTTTGGACCATACCTTCGTCAACACCCTATATATAGAAAATTTATATTTTATTTAATTTTCATTTAAATATTTTTCAAACTTATTAAACAAATCATACTGAGTGAAATACTGATTCCATGAATAGCAGCTTTTTTAACATACGCCTGAACAACATCAATATAAGTCGGACCTATTTTGCAATAAAATAGAGTAATATGGTTGCACAGAAAAGTTTAAACCCATTTGCCTGGAAACTACAGTTCAATTTGTTTATTCATTAGAATACATTCATTAGACAAAGCTACGTTTACCTATGAACTATTGTTTGTGTGCATGTATTTCATTTAATTTCTTCTCTCACAGAAGATTTGTCGAGAATTTATGATCGTTGCCTCCTTGATTTCGCCGTAGTCGAGTAAATAGGGCTGGTGATTTGGTTTTTTTGTTTACTGGTTGTTTATTTGTATTGTTTTGTGTTTGACACAAACACAAAACAATACAGCAGGCTATGATTAGACACGTTCAATTTTCAATTCGTGTTTTAGTAAGACTGTACTTAAGGCGCCTATATACTATAGTTTTATATTTATTATAGACTTTACAGTCAAGAATACGCGCGGCGGAATCTAGCCAGTGCCATTATGTCAGCGGGAGGGTACGCATGTTCGCGCGCTCCGTCCCCGCTCCAAAAAACCCGCAAGAACACTCGTTTCCCGAACGACTAGTCTGATTTTGTGAAATTCCTGTATTTAGAAGATTTTTTAACAGCAAGGGGGTGTGTACCTCGTTATGGCTGAAAGGTATACGATTTTTTTTATTTCATTCTTCTAAATAGAAAGATAACAGAAAAAATGGCTTTGAAAGGTAAAAAAGGTCCTTATAGAAATATTTTTTATTTAGATGGTTATATAAGTGTTTCGGACAAAATAGGAATTTGTACCTTCGCAAACGTACGTTCTATAAGCTCAGTATTTTTTCAATGTTTAACAAACAAATGCTGTAATCGACTTCAGAAATACGTTCATATTTAGGTATTTATTCCCCTTATATAAATTTAACACTGCCACCAACCGCGCCGAGAAGCGGCGAAAGCACGAATTAAATTCGGCGACACGCAGTTCGACGCAATTTGTCATTGAATGAAACGCATCAACAAGCACGGCAGCTCTGCTCCGCGGCGTTAACGTTTCGTCACTTATTAATAGCCATACGGAACAACAATAGCGAAGGGCCCCAGATTGTATCGGACGTGAGAGCAAATTTTCGTGGGGTCTCTTGCTAAATATCACATTGTTCGAGCGGGACGCCGCCGGCGGCGGTCCAGCGTGAAATGAAAATCTGCCGAAGCGAACTTTCCATTAGATTGGGAAATATTGTTCTAGGAATGTAAAGATTATTATGAATTCCGAAAGAAACAAAGGTTTCAAGATGTATGTGTTTAATGGATACAACATTACTGGTGTTTAATTAATTTTGAGGTTATACTTATACAAAATCGACATTAAAACATAGACGAAGAATAGTATTTATGTTTTGAAAATAATCAGAACAAAATGTTGATCTGGACCATTGACTTATATATTACTTCGTAAGGACCCGGTCAACGCGCACGACTAATGGCACCATTCCGTTGGCCCTAAAATATTCGTTTTAGGGCCAACGCGACTCAGTCGTCTGCGGACCGCGGCAGCGTGATGTTGAGTCGTGAAAATGCCTAGTTGCATAGTAAAAGGGTGCATAAAATACGATACGAAAGTTACAAAGACACATGGAATAACGTATCATCGATAAGTAAACTCAGATAATATTTTTTCCTGTTTAACAATTGAATAATTGCATTTTCAATCGATAATTTAATTAACTACCAAAGTTCATAAGCGGGCAAGTGACGCCATGCCGCGCGTCGCACGTGTAGGTGAACTAACCTTGTATGGGCGTCCTTTTTATTTCCTTTTTGAGTATGAGTGGGTCATCAAAGATTTTTTTTTAATCTGATCTATCATGCGACCACTCGAAATAAACGTCCCGACCTGATCTACTTGCCTGTTATGTCAAAATTTGTTTTCGTTATATCTTGGGAAACACTGGTCGTAGACCCATCATGCGACCACTCAAAGTAGACCTCCCGACCTGATCTACCTGCCCGTCATGTCAAAATTTGTTTTCGTTATATCTTGGGATACGCTGGCCGTAGACCCATCATGCGACCACGATGCGATCAGGTCAGAACGTTTACTTTGAGTGGTCGCATGATGGGTCTACAACCAGTGTTTCCCAAGATATAACGAAAAGAAATTTTGACATGACAGGCAGGTAGATCAGGTCGGGACGTTTACTTTGAGTGGTCGCATGATGGGTCTACGACCAGTGTTTCCCAAGATATAACGAAAACAAATTTTGACATGACAGGCAGGTAGATCAAGTCGGGACGTTTACTTTGAGTGGTCGCATGATGGGTCTACGACCAGTGTTTCCCAAGATATAACGAAAACAAATTTTGACATGACAGGCAGGTAGATCAAGTCGGGACGTTTACTTTGAGTTGTCGCATGATGGGTCTACGACCAGTGTTTCCCAAGATATAACGAAAACAAATTTTGACATGACAGGCAGGTAGATCAGGTCGGGACGTTTACTTAGAGTGGTCGCATGATGGGTCTACGACCAGTGTTTCCCAAGATATAACGAAAACAAATTTTGACATGACAGGCAGGTAGATCAAGTCGGGACGTTTACTTTGAGTGGTCGCATGATGGGTCTACGACCAGTGTTTCCCAAGATATAACGAAAACAAATTTTGACATGACAGGCAGGTAGATCAAGTCGGGACGTTTACTTTGAGTTGTCGCATGATGGGTCTACGACCAGTGTTTCCCAAGATATAACGAAAACAAATTTTGACATGACAGGCAGGTAGATCAGGTCGGGAAGTTTACATTGAGTGGTCGCATGATGGGTCTACGACCAGTGTTTCCCAAGATATAACGAAAACAAATTTTGACATGACAGGCAGGTAGATCAGGTCGGGGCGTTTACTTTGAGTGGTCGCATGATGGGTCTTCGACCAGTGTTTCCCAAGATATAACGAAAACAAATTTTGACATTCCAGATAGTTAGATCAGGTCAGAACGTTTACTTTGAGTGGTCGCATGATGGGTCTACAACCAGTGTTTCCCAAGATATAACGAAAAGAAATTTTGACATGACAGGCAGGTAGATCAGGTCGGGACGTTTACTTTGAGTGGTCGCATGATGGGTCTACGACCAGTGTTTCCCAAGATATAACGAAAACAAATTTTGACATGACAGGCAGGTAGATCAAGTCGGGACGTTTACTTTGAGTGGTCGCATGATGGGTCTACGACCAGTGTTTCCCAAGATATAACGAAAACAAATTTTGACATGACAGGCAGGTAGATCAAGTCGGGACGTTTACTTTGAGTTGTCGCATGATGGGTCTACGACCAGTGTTTCCCAAGATATAACGAAAACAAATTTTGACATGACAGGCAGGTAGATCAGGTCGGGACGTTTACATTGAGTGGTCGCATGATGGGTCTACGACCAGTGTTTCCCAAGATATAACGAAAACAAATTTTGACATGACAGGCAGGTAGATCAGGTCGGGGCGTTTACTTTGAGTGGTCGCATGATGGGTCTACGACCAGTGTTTCCCAAGATATAACGAAAACAAATTTTGACATGACAGTCAGGTAGATCAGGTCGGGACCTTTACTTCGAGTGGTCGCATGATAGGTCTACAACCAGGGTTTCCCAAGATATAATGAAAACAAATGTTGACATGACAGGCAGGTAGATCACAGACCAAGCAGGTACAAGATAAAATTCAAATTGTATTAACTTGAATACCTTGAACAAAAAAACATTTTTCATTCATAATTTGTTTTTTGTTAGTAGAATTTTCTTTTCGACTGTACTAAATGAACTTAAAAGTTTTAACTTAAAAAAAAAAAGATTCCGACGAATTGATAACCTCCTCCTTTTTTGAAGTCGGTTAAAAAGAAATCATTAAAGTACGCAGGTACAAGGTTACATCGTTAGACCTAATGCAACATGGCGGCGAGTTGTCAACACGACTTTGACACGGCGCTCACGTAGTTCTTCCGAGTTTGAATAGATGGCGCTACTTTTTGCTTGTATGGAGAAGATTTGTGTCAATTCTATAAAAGGGCGTATCCTTACCTTTGAAATCATTGATCTGGACATACGTCTGAAGCAGGATCCTTTAAAATCGAAAAAAATGCTTCAATTAAGATGTCGTTGTAAAATCTTAAACTTAAAAAGGTTTAACGATTTCGTGTTGATGTGTGTGTTTTAATGTAAAGCGCGATATATGCCGGACGCCTAGGGTTACCATATGTAAATTAGAAAAGTTACAAACAGCACGACTTTCAGAAAAAGCAGTCTTAAAAAAAATCAGAGGAACTTTAATTTGCCAAAATTCACAAACTATTGTGTATAGTGTATTTTACTGGATCATCTACAAATCTTGACGTTTGGCAAGCTAGGCTCCAAACTAAGAGGCGCCCACGATCCCCCATAGAATTTCAAGATTTTTAGGTTTCATTTTAGGGGAAACACGTCGACAGGGACATTTCACAGTTTACCGACCCGGAGATAAGATAGAAAGAAGTAGCACGGGCACATGGGATACGGGTGAATTACCGGCCTACGCGTTGGAAATAGCGTATTGAAATTCCGAAGAGCATTTGCTATTTCTTTAATCGTCGGACTACAAGAATATGTGGCATCTAGCGCGCTTACTATGAGACCAGCTGTCTCCAATTTTCAAAAACTACCAACCCAACTTGAATTTCCGCCGGAATTGACTTGACGAACGCGTTTTTAGAGCACATTCGCGCGCGGTGGGGACGATTCAACTGTGTGGCATACGACGCGCCGCTGGATTACCATACAATTATATGGTCATTTTGACCATATAGCGGCGACGCGATATCGGCCATGTGACACTTCTCCTTCCCTTCTCTTCAGCGGACTACACCGATCACGCTCCCCGCAGCAGAAGAGAATGCTTTGGTTTATCAACTTGAGCACAGTTCATCGAACCCCTTTTCTTTACAATTCGTCCCCGTCTTACGAGGCACAAGAGCGGTGGTGTAAGTATGTCGGATCATAAATTACAACAGATTTCCAGCTAATTAGATGGCGATACTGCATAGACTGCATAATCAGCGGACCGCGGCATCGAAAGATGCAGTCGGATAGATTGATGGGAGCTAGATAGGGCTGCGGTTACGCCAGAAGGGACGGTGAAAGCACCGGTATGACACAACGCGAGAACTGTATCTAAATGCCATATATCAAGGGTCTTACGTTTCTGATGCGTCTGTTACCCTTTCTAGTAAATCTATAACTAGTAATTATTTTTTTTTTCAAAAATCCGCCTGAAAAAAAGTGCTGAGAGACCAAAGATAAAGACCCACACTACCTTGCGAAACCACGCTCAGCGAAGAGCTATCGAGCTTGTTCAAATTACGTTTAGAAATTTCACAGATTAAGTAATCAGTTTAAAACTCCCAAGTTGTAGGTTTGAGGAAAACGGCTGGATGTCATGATGTCGCTAGAGAGGCACTTTTCGCGTCTTGCGTTGTTGTCGATTTTGTCTTCGATCTATCGTCTCACGCACCGGCGGCGTCATAAAACGCTTACGTAATTCTATCTTCTATTCTTCTCAATCGTAGGCTAACGACGCACGTACATGGTATGGTGCAGGTATCCGCGGAGTATTCCGGGGTCAAAGTGCCACGTTGGTCTCGTATTTACCCACGAACCTGCCGTCGACACCGCCTCCGCCGCGTGACGACGTCAGTGGTAGGAGAGTGTGAGTTTGCGGGTACCAAATAAAATCGATTTAAAATTAGAATTGTATTGTATTGTATTTTTTTTTCGTCAAATTGGCAGACAGGTCCTATTTTCTTATTTTAAGGAATAATTAGAATTAGCAACAATAAACAGAACAACAATAAACATGCATACATCTTACAATTTCTGGCATATACCATCGTCAATGTTTATTCTTTCTGCCTTTACGTATGGACACTTATAACTTCACAGGCGTGCACTGATTTTATGAATGAGATTAAGCTTGGCCCTTAAAAATAACACAAATTTTCCCACTGTATTTCTTCTCATTGTAAGGACTTAGGGGTTCGTCGTTCGTGTTTCGAATTTCACGTAAAACTGCATGTGGGAGACCTGCACTTTTACGTGAAATGACCTGAATCCTTACTTTCTAGGCGGTACGGTAAAACCCCTCCCGGGTTAGTGCCATCGCATTGAATAGAAGGGTTCCACCCAGTTCAATGTAGCCGTGCACAGTAAGGAAGGTGCTGGATTGGCACTTAGGTGCTGTTTCTATGAGAAGTGTTGGGTTAATATCATGACAGTACTTAGGTGTGAAAATGAAATATCATGATCTCTAAAATTAGTGTATTACTTATTTGATCTTCATGGAACGCAACATAAGCATTCGTAGTTTGTGCAGATTGCGAACAAGGTAATTTGTTGGAAAATAAAAATGAAATCTTATAATTCGATTCTTTTGTCGTCTTACAATCCTTTCAACACGCACCAATATCGGTAAACACAATTAAAACTCGTTACATGCATTTAGTTTCGATTGAGTTATCAAGAGGGACCGCCCGGCGAGCGCCACCGATGCTTTTATTACGTGCGGTATCGGCAGCGTTGAGGCAATACCTCACCTCGCCGGGCCCGCGCCATTTGTCAATAGAGACAATAACGCACCGGCACAGACTGCGCGCGCAGCGGGGACGGAGCCGGTCCGGTCCGATTCATATCTGCAGAGTGATTAACAGGACCTAAGGAAAGCTATACACACGAAACACCGACTGGGCAGGACTTTTTGGGCTAAAACAAACACGAGAAAAGAAAAAAAACTGCAGATATATTTAAATATCTAAAATAATTGACTTTATAGCATATTAAGTATGAATAGTTCATCTCAAAGTAACTCGTGTTGAATGTTAAAAGAATACTTGTACTCGGAACCAAGGTTTTTTTAACTGAACATAGGTGGCTAATACCCACAATCCTGATTTTAGTCCCAATACCCCGCATTCCCGAAGGAATTAAGTTCCATGCCAGGACCTTCCCTTTATGAGCACGGCTACATTGAACTGGTCGAATAACACGGACAATTTCTTCCGGTGACCACTCAGAACCAAAGTATCTTAAACTAAATTACTTGACACGCCAAACGAACCGCAGAGAGCGCTCGATGCCATATTACCTATTACCATATATTACCTACCGTACGATCCGCTATATTTGATTTATTATTTCCGAGTCATCGTGCCTTGGATTCCTACGAGAGCAGCCAGAGTCGAAAGCAGCATATAGTCAAACCTACATATGTGGATGAATAGAATCTTTGACCTGAGGGTGCCCCCTTAGATCCAAGATTCTTCGGTTTCCGTTGAGAAAACAGCGCACAAAACCTCTCTAAAACACTTACATACTTGACAGTACGGCCACAGATTACATACTTTACCTTATGGAAATGTATATAATCTGTGGCACGTCATTGTCAATTTTCTGTTAATGTAGTTACAGCTCAACGCCGTTTTCCTTGAATTTAATATCGTTGACACCTAAAGATAACTTTAATATAATCATGTCCTCATACATGCAAATTACATAATAAAACTCTAAACTACTAAACTAGGTAACCTAACTCGACTCTGACAAAATGTGTTTTCGAAGAGACTGACTGGCACAAGGGATGAATCCTCAATAAAAGGAAAATAAGAATAACCAAAAAAACGCTTACAGTGCATTACTTTAGCAAGGTTTTTTGAAATCAAAGAATCTCCCTTGCTGGTACAGCAGCCACTTTAGAGGATAAAGTGGCAATCCCGTGTCGAACAGAGCGCCGCCGCAAACATAACAGAAGTGCGCAGATCTGCATTCAAGAAACCGCTCATTACGCGCGGGTTGCGCAAATCGGCCCCGATTCGAACACTGCCGCGACAATCGCTGCTCACAAGCAATACCAATTGTCAAACAAGGTTTTAATTGCTTGAAACATGTCCGATTGCTTCCAAGGTGCAGGTATCGGACGGAAGGCGTAGGAATAAGTATTGTAGGCGTATTAGCGGGAGCACAAACGCGACGATACGGCTGTATCGATCGATAACTGTTTCGCTTTTCGTGCGAGCGGAAATGAGAAAAATAGACGTTTATCGGTCGGTATAGCTGCAGCGTTCGTTTGTCCCCCAGCTGCTGGTAATTAATTGTAGTTGGGTATTATTTCATTGGATCACATAATTTCTACATAGGAGGTTCCAACAGAAGAGTTTTCGCATGAGGGTGTTTATGTCTGAAGCTTACAAACAAAAAACTTGTTTATATTTTGATCCTAGTCAATCAGGCTTACCAAAAAACAAAAAAAAAACATACAGACGAATTGAGAACCTCCTCCTATTTTGAAGTCGGTTAAAAAGAAAATAAATAGATGACACCATGGTCGTTCGTAGCCATTTATTTTATAATTACATAAAAATAAGAAGTTACAAACGAATGAAAGTAATGGTCAGTACATTACGCAGTTGTGTATTTAATCTCATAAAGGACTTACAAAACAATTTGTCCGAATAGATTAGATAATACTAAGGAATTGAGGATTAGACGTTGACAATTACAAGGTTACAATTACAATACTAACCATTTTTATAAAGTGATAAATGACATTAAGGAGGAACTAAACGATGAACGTTACACACAAAGCATTGTTTCCTGGATTTTGCAGTACGTGAAAGTACACATTTTGATAACACCAAAATTAAAAACCAAAAAACACCTTCTTGCCAAACTTTATCCCATAAACATTCGACGACGGAAAGTTCTTCTGTTTTGTTTCTTGTTTTGGTGTTATAAGAATGTGTAAATCCTTCACGCGCTGAAAAACCTGGGCAACAATCTTTTCTATGAAACGTTTATCGTTTGTTCCCCCTTAAATACACAACTGCTCAGTGTGATCGCCAATAAATGTATGATTCGTGACCTAAAATAAATAAGGAGTTATAACAGAAATAGCTTCGAAAGATCGTGGCGCGCCGTCTACTTTGGCGCAAACACCCCCAAACGCAAGGCATTGAACGTAATGACGTAAATTATTTTTAAAATAGTTCCAATAGCCCATCATCCCAACGTGATCCCAACAAACTATTACTTTACGTTCGTTTCTTAACCAGCTCTAAACAGCCTTTGTTGCTACGCGACCCGTTGTTTATGCTGATTGACATGGCCAGGTTGCGTATGCCAGCACGCAAGACAGACCTGGAGAATGAATCATTAAGCTATCTTGAAATGTGGAAATACGGCGTACACCTAATTAACATACAATATTATTATAACACAAAAGACAGGCTGTTACGGATTAGTAGGAACCTGTCGAGGTGTGTGTGATAAACAATGGTGGCAACATTGGCGATACGAAAGCGATCGAGGTCTCGTGAACTGCGCAGGCGTCTTTGCGACCAACATTGCTCTTCATAGGAAAAACGTGGCGTATGGACTACGGATTATGTACCTCAATAAACAATTATTATTATTATTATTAGATTTGTTTTTGATCCGTACTTATTACTGCAGTTGTATTTTTAACCGACTTCGAAAAAGGAGGTTATCAATTCGTCTGTATGTTTCTTTTATGTTTGTTACCTCATAACTTTCTCCTGGGTGAACAGATTTTGAGGTGCTTTCCGTGTGGTCCCATTTTAATTGGTTCAGTTCTGACAATGATATCCATGAGAAAATCATTTAAGTCTTAAATTTGTATTAAGTATGTACGCGAAAAATGGACGAATAACTCAACCGATTTCGATGATTCTTTTTTTATTGGAAAGGATGTGTACAAATTAGTTAGTGTACTTCCGATTCACTAAAAATAAACAAATAAAAAAAACTTTTAACAAAAAAAGTAACCGACTTCAAAGAAAAAGCACTAAAAAGTAAAAAAAAAATATTGCCATTTTACGATTATTGTTATTTTTTGAGTCGGTGTCAGCCAAGGCAGCCAAGGTTCTCTTGACTGGCGCAGCGCTTACCCGGCTGACGCCGACTCAAAACATAAAATAATCGTATACAAAAATGGTAATTATTTTTTTACTTTTTAGTGCTTTTTCTTTGAAGTCGGTTACTTTTTTGTTAAAAGTTTTTTAAGTGAGTGTGTGCGTCAAAGTAGATGATACCACCACGGTCGTTCATGGATATTACTGCTGTAACTCTTAAAATGTGGAGTTCCAATCCATAACTGTATTGGCGAGCACATTGAGCAGTTGTCCATTTAATTTCCTCAAACAATTACAAAAACATGCTGTAATGTATTAATTAATTGTGAAGATGAGAGCAAAAAGTTGACATTTACAATTAGCATCTTTTTGCGCTATGCCTCATAATTATCTAAGCGATTCCAGCTTACTTTTGTTAATGTTTAATGAGATTAAATACATAATTGATTACTGTGCCCGCCACTATAGTTTGTTACTTTCTATGTTGGGGGAGTTATAGCACGAATAATAGCGAACGACTGTGGCGCTATCTACTTTGACGCACACATCCCCTTAAACGGCTATAATTAGAAACAAACCAAATGAATGTCCCTTAAAATTATTTAATGCCTTTCACCATTAACAATGTTTTTGTAGCTAAATTTGCGGTAAAGGCGCCGCGAAAGAACAGGTATGGATTGAGTAATAGCACCGCACAAATGAAACACTTTAATTGAATCACGTACGTTGTACCCACAGAGTTAGGTTTGTGTCCAACCTTAAATATAACGAGGCAGTTACCAAAATTGTACGGGTCGTCACTGAATTTGGCACATTGCAACACTCATGCGGTTGCCCTGATGACCCTACTTAACTCACGGTCTCGCTGACGGTTGACTCTAAGCAGGTTATTCGGCAATAGCGTGAGTTTGTAATTGAACAGTTGAATGAAATGGCTGCCTGCTGTTTTAAGATGAGATAATGTACGAATTACACGCACGTCATTCAACTTGTCGGCTTGATGATACACATATTTGGTTATTATGTCATCATATGGTGTGGTAAATGTTTTGAACTTTATTGGGATTCTAACGCTTAAATTATATGAACTATAGAAATATAGAATATGGAGTGATCTCCAGACTCTTCGAGTAGTCATATTTATGCAACTTTAATGATGACATGAAAAGCGAAAATAATTTTATAGGTTATTACGTTCTGAGGGTTGTTATATTTATTGAACAAGATTGTGGGTATTTCTGGGATAATTTTCAGTTTTATAATAACTGTATCTTGTTATTGGGCGCTGTTGAATACTTAAGGTGGGCCCATCCCGCTCAACTCCCCATACAAACGGGGAAAGAAGATCACGCCCATATTTATTGTCAGAGATTTCAAATTTTGCTCGAAATAGCTTTATTTGATCTAACTAGATGTCTGATGACCGTTGGCATTGTAAAATATCGTTTGGTTTCTAAATTATAAGGTCTGAAAGTTCGAATTTTTCGCGCGTTTTATACGATAACTTTGGAGGTGGATTATGCAATGATAAAGTAAGAAAATCTTAAAATGATTAGTCATCAGACATAACTTATTTAATCAAGATTTATAATCTATTTGGTTTTTGTTAGATTTTTGACTACAGCGTTCGTGGTTTACTTTTAGCTATAAGTCGTTTTGTAATTAAAATTTTCGTAAATCTTACCAAATCATACACTATGCACATTGTCTTTTTTGTGGAAATGTTGCATCTTCCTTATCACGGAGCCTGTCTTGTTCTTTAAAATGGAGAAGGTCCCAGAGCGCAACAGCAAGGTTTTTGTACCGTGCCCGCGAATGAGTTACATTGAGTGCCGGGTTGGGCCACCTTAAAACGGGATTATGAAACAGTTCTAAAATAGCTAGAACGTAAAAAAGAGTTTTTTTTAAATAAAAAGGGCCCTCATCGGCCAGTGCAATTATCATCAAGGCGCTCGAACTGTCCGAATCAACCACCTCTGAATATTGCGCAAAAATCACCTCGCGAACAATTGGTTCATAATGATAGAATCTGCTGCCTTATACCTATAATTAAATTAAAAAAAAAATAAGAAATATACAGCTTGCTTCATACATTTTGATGTTACAATATTTTTAGTGTAACAAAAAAAACATTCGCCTGCAGGAATGGGAAGGTCCTGGTATGGCACCTAATTCCTTTGGGAACGTGATGGGTGTGTCGGACTAATATCATGACTGAAGTTGTGTGGTATTAGCCATCTAAGTCAGGTTCCATAAAAAAAGTCTAAGACAACTATATTTTTTTTTAATTTGATGGTTAATTGTTTACTAACAACAATACAATTTTGGTTTTTATGTGTTGGTCATAGAGACAACACTATAACCTGCCTGATTTAAATAGGTTACTTTTGTGTAACGTATTAGCCAGCCTAAGCTGTACGAGTAGTTTTGAAGTTTTGAAGAACTAAATACTTTTTCCAAAAAGGGATGGCTTAAATTACACTTTACATATATACATACCACCACGGCATGCAGCGGTAGGCAGAGATGACAGACAGTCATACGGTAAAGATTGACGTTACAGGTTATATTAACAGGGATCATCTATGCATATATCATTATTTGGCACATATGTATGTCATCGAACTTCTCATAAACTGTTGGACCGATTTAGATGACATGTTGTGTGAGTGTTCGAGTGGGTCCTTGGATGGTAAAGATTCACAATTGGATCCGGTAGGTGGCGCTGGTGTCTAGATATTGACCCGAGCGGAACTGGAACCTCAGCTAGTCATTCAACTTCACTTATTACGCAGAAAAGAAAATCTGTGCCTCACTTAAATAGGTGCTATAATTAGCACAGTGTAACAACAAATCTCACAGCGGGAGTGTGATAAAAGGAATGATGGATGTTTTATTGTAAAGTATTGTATTTTCTCAGATTGTATCAGTGTTTTAGTTCCCAACGAACCACAATTTTGCCACTAGACAATCTCTTAGTTGCCGCCAAATAATAGTTACATCGGCTTTTGCTACGGTATCTTTTAGCACATACAATATATTAACATTAGCACAAGCAAATTGTTTATTTCATCTGTTTTGAGCGGCTTGTAGCAAAGTCGTGAGTTCATTTCCGCCTCTAGCGTGCACCACTTTCTTCCACTTTCTGAATTGGATTTCTAGATGGATCTACTAGATGGTAGAGTTAGGCCCACCCGGTTTGGAGCCAACGTATTGTCCGTATTTTCCATCCAGTTTATTGTTGCCATGCTCAAATTAAGGAAAGGTGCTGGCCTGACACTTTTGGGATTGTAGTATTGTGAGATAATATCATGCATCCTTAAACAGTAATATGAAAAATTTAGTCACTTTCGTTAAACATGTATTACCCATGAGCGTAACTACCTTTTTGTGCGCCCTATGCAAGCTTTTATAACTGCGCCCTGCATGTATGCTAACTACCATGCATGACCTAAAACTTGGTCCTGGGGTGGTTACCATGGCAAATCCCTCACTTGCCTGTCCATCTGGCCAGGTAATTTACCATGGTAACCCACCTGATCTGATCATTATTGCGCCCCTCTAGCACAGACCACCCCATTCCTGGGCACCGCTGGCACCGCCCTAGCTACGGCGCTGAATATACTACTGATCTACATTTAGACAAATGTATGTCCGTTAGATAACATATGACCTACTGTGAGTTCAGTCCAGACACATTTTGCAATTAGTCATTGTTAAGTAACGAGCACTGTGCAAATGATTGATTTGTGTTTAATTCGAAAGCGGCAGGTTTGACTCAGCAGGATGTCTGCAATCAATTATTGGGCGGAGCACACTGTTGAGAGGCAGTTATTAGTTCATTAAAAAGTGAAGCAAGTAAATACCATTTGAAAAATTATTAAGAGTATGCATACCTGTTGATTTATTTTAATCTATACTTGAAGGGCCTTTATTACTAATGTGCTGATTATCTTGTACTGGTATCGATTGCGTAAGGTGAGTAATCGAGGTGGTAAGAAAGGCCCCATTAATGTGAGCATTAAGCTAATCAGTACGGGGGGAAGAGACCTGTAGTCTGGTTTTCAACAAGTGCTGATTCATCCTAATCGACACTTAAAGTGGTTTTATTATAGAAGTGCTGATTATTTTGTACTGGTAATGATTGCAAGCTGGTAAAAAAGGCCCTTAATATGTACCGTTTAAGCTAATCAGCACTTGGTGGAAAAGGCCCTTACACTAAAAAATAAATCCTGTAGGTACTTATTGTTGAAGTCCTAATTTACCATATAGAAATTCCCAAGACATACCTTCCAGTGTTCATGAAAATATTTAAGCCCCAAACGCACGAAGAGACGGCTGAGATAATTAATGTTCAAACACGTCGCTTTTAGTGAACCGCATGGAGTTCCTTCCACACTGTTCATACAAAGCGACGTGTTCAATCATACGTTGACGTTGATTTTGATTGTATGTCCTTTCGTGCACTCGGCCCTAAGTAAGTCAGTCATCAGAATAGCCCAGTATGTTTTTTATGTAACTGGACAATGATGGCTTGTAATAAACCCACCGTCTTCGTACCCACCGTAGCACACCGCATTCCCAAAGGATACGTGACAAGAAACGGACACAATTTCATTGCCGCTTCGTCCATTTTTCATCCAATGCGATGTAACGAACCCGGGGGGGCCTAACCCCACCACTGCACTTAACCAACTCAGAAGATGTGGTGCATGAACAGTGCGGGATGTGCAGCCTCTCCCCGTGACACATACGTAGACACAGTTCCCATATTTGACCTAGGCAATTAAACTGCTGACATTGAAAACATAACCGATCACGGAGTAGTCGCGCTGTTACGAATAAAGCTATTAGCTTTATTATTTAACAGTTCATAATGGTAACGCAACGAGCAGAGTCGTTATCGTAATCGTTGCATTAACTGCTAACGATTTGTCGACACGACAACGCATCGGAATACCGCTCCCACGCCACGCCGCCCCGCTCCACCCCACCGCAGCCGCTACTTACGAAATGAATTATGGTTGACTCGTTACATTGTTAACATTATGATCACAAGATTGACACATACGACTGGGGCGTCAATCCTACTATATATATATTCTATAGCCAGTTCGTCAAGGTGGGCGAAGGCGAAATAGGTTATTTTTAGGGTTCCGTACCCAAAGGGTGAAAACGGAGCACTATTACTAAGCCTCCGCTGTCCGTCCGTCCATCCGTCCGTCAGTCTGCCACAGGGCTGTATCTCATGAACCGTAATAGGTAGGCAGCTGACATTTTACAGAATGTGTATTTATTTTGCCGCTGTAAAGCAAAATATAAAAATTAAAGGGGGGGCCCATACAAAAAACGTGTTAAATCTTGTACGATGGTACGGAGCCCTTCGTGTGCGAGTCCGACTCGCACGTGGCCGGTTTTTCAGATTTGTAAAACATATCATCTGATATAAGATTATATCTAAAGATAGTAATCACGATAATTTAAAAATAAATAGTTCAATATACTCGCAATGTACCTACCGCTAATAGATGTTTATTCTTTGATACATTTATTTGTAGTGTATTATGGTTTATTTAATTGGTTTAGTTTATTTAATATGTTAATGCTAACATATTCTGTATAAGCCTTAAAAGGAAAATGGAGATTCAGAAATAATATAATACTTATTACCTAAATACACGGTTGGGAAAAATATAAATGAGTATTTACTATTAAGTCAATAAAAAATATTGTATTTAATTTCTTTCGATTTGGTCAAAAGTTCCAAATTCAAACTCAACAGAGGGCAATGTGCGATAAGCACGTGTCGCTCCTCCCTTCTTCCTTCTGTGGTCTCACACAATGCAATAACATCACACATTGGCTTACGTAATCTGCAATCTATGATATCGGAACATTTTATCAGAACACGCAATCAGTTAATCGTTGATGCGACGTCGCAGGGCATGTCCACGGGGACGTTTCATAAGCAACGTGCACGGACGTACGATACGCAAATATTTTCTCTAACTTATCCGTCCAGCTATCTAATCATAATATTGAACATCATCACTTTTGGTATCGACCTCAGATCAAAAGAGGAAGGAGATGTGCCACATAGCGCGGCCATAAAGAGACCCGCTGTCGCCAATTTGCTATACTATCAGACCAACTTAAACGCAAATTCATAAATATAGTCGCAGACCATAGATATAAAGGAAGGAGATATGACATCTCGCGCGATAATTATGAGACCGGGTATAACAAATTTTAAAAATATACCAACCCAGCTGAAACGTACATACCACATGCAAATATAGTCGCAGACGTATTGGAGGGTTTATGTGGGTGGGAAATTACTTGACAAACGCATTTTTAGAGCACATTCGTGTGCGGTGGCAATGTTTCGATTGTGTGGCATACGACGCGCTGCCGGTTCCCCATACAATTATATGGTCATTTTGACCATGTCGCATGCCACTTCTCCTTCCTGTCTCTTCAGTGTCGCAGACGTATTGCAGGGTTTGTGTTAGTAGGAACTGGCTTAGGCATTTTGGGATCACATTCCCGTGCGTCGGTGATGGTTGGACTATGTGGCAAGTGCGTGGCCGGTTTGTCATATGATGTAGATTTATAAGAATAAAATTAAAATAAGAACAAGACATTATATTTGCTACAGCACTAAGTACAACAGAGTAATGAACATAACATTACATTCTCATTCATTTATCTGTGTTTGTAGACATCTTAAATGTGTGACAAATGGGATCAATATCAGCGGTCTCACAGAAAACCACGAAGTTGGTTTTCAGACAAATCCTTACTATAACTCTTTTTGTAAATTGCTATTTAGTTGATGCTGCTTATTGTCTGCAAAAACGAAATTGCTGCTATGAAAATATAATTCGTTTAATTCTATAAAAAAGTTAAACAGTGTGAAAAAAATAACAAAGGAAGAGAGTGTGCGTATGTGTGAGAGAGATTTAGAATGTGCGGTGTATATATGGCTTAAATGGCGTCGACCCGGGTAAAAACGTCCACATGACACTCCTCCTTCCCTTTCTCCTCTACGGTATCAACCGTTAGACGCGATTACGACTATACATATACGACAATGAGCTTACAGAATACTAGTTTCACCCTGATGCTTCGCCAAAACTTCGTACCGAACTTATTCTGTGGTACTAATGCTAATCATATATTTTGGACAGCATCAGATAATAATCGATCTCGTAGTAAAACGTAATGCACAGATTTTTGCAGCATGTTACCTGCGCGTGAGAGATCTAGGTTCAAGACCACTTTTAATAAATAAAAAAAAATACACATATGTAATTACTAATCCACTACATACTGTACAAGTATTATTAATCTACATCTATATAACACATAACGTATAAATATAACCATTATTTCGTGCGTAACCTTTTGTATACCAATTTCTTTGTCAGGTCCTGCCCGCGAGGTGAGTTGAGAGCACTATCGCTGAGCCTCTTTCCTATTCTCCCAACATAAAATAATAAAGATTCTGGTTTTATTCAAGTCTCTGCTTGATTTAAATTCTTCTTTTAAACTTTGTAAATTGTTAATTTTACAGCTGTTTGCGTAATGTTTTGATGCTCTATACCTGTATGTTTTATTTTGTGTTTCTTGAATTTGAATAGTTGTTAATACACTTTAAGACTATAAATAATACAAAAATAAAATGTATCCAAGGTAATCTGCATAAACCACGTGGCCTTAATAGGCAGAAAGCAAAATTAATTTTATTTGGCACAACGAAAACAGTGAAAATAATATGCGGCAGCTTAATTTCTAACCATTTTCGACTTCGTCGTAAATATAAAAACGCGCAGCCCGAACAAACACACCACCTGACTCAATGTGGTACCAATAGGTACACAAAATTGCATCTCGTATTACTCAGACAACGATTAGTGAATATTACATGCCCTTTCCACGGTGATAACAGGTTGTAGGTATGTCGTGTCTTCGGAGAACACGAAAGTAGGCCGACAAGATAGGCTGTCCCTTCCAGATAAACCCGACTCATATCTGATAACTTAAAATGTCGACGACGCACGGGAACACAGAGGGAGGTACAATAACGTTGCGTTAGAAGCACCTAAGACCCTAGTTCCAGTTGTCACCTAAATTGGCGTTTACGGCAAACCGATCGACTGGCGGTTTCAAATATGGAGAAATTGAAGACCGCGCGTTAAGCGAATTTACATTTGCGAGTCCGAGTTTGATTTGACATCTTACTCACCGTTACCGTAAGTACATCGACGTTTCCGTCTACGCCGACTCCGTGTTTTCATACAAATCGGAAGTGCGAGTTTGACTTTGACAGCTTGAAGAATTAAAACCACAGAATATCCAGAAAAAACTTGTAATGAGTTTGACGTCCGAGTTCTTACCTTAACTTAGCGTTTATGGAATTTCGAAGTTACGTAAAAACGTCTAACGAGTGTTACTTCTTCAACATGGCCAAAATAAACTCGGACTACCGATTAATATGAAAACGTCGAGTCGGCGTAAATGGCGACATCGACGTAGTAAGCTGTCAAATCAAACTTGGACTCGCAAATGTTAGTTCACTTAACGCCCTTGCGCGCGCTCTTCAATTCTCCAAAAATTTGAAAACTCGATCGGTTTGGCGTAACGCCAATTTAGGTGGGACGTCAGACTAAGGGCTCCTAATTAGACACGTGTTCTAAATATTTCAGGTTTGATGACGTCAAAAACGACGGCAAATAAGTGAGCTAACTATTTGAAAAAAAAAACAGATTCCGACGAATTGAGAACCTCCTCGCTTTTTTTGAAGTTGGTTAAAAAAGGTTGCCAAGTGAACAGTGTTCACATGCCAAGGAACCCATTTCCACCTAGCCAAAAATGTATGCATTTCACACTAGTGATAAACTTGATATAGTCGAATAAAAAAATATGTTTAATTAATTTTTTTCACTGCTCAGATTAATCTTACAAAAAACAATGTTACCATTGCCTGATTTAATAAAAAACTTTATCTATTTCAAAATAAAATATTTGCTCCAGCAATGTTAATAGATAATCATGCATTTTTATAATAATTGTCTGTTTTACCTACGAGTATACACCACTTCTTAAAAAATCTATGCATGTTAGTTCACAATATAATGATTTCTGGTGCTTATATGATGGTTATCAAAGAGCATCTAATGAGGTGACGTTATGTCAGCTGATGCACAGAAGACATGTAATCTAAAGAACTTGAGGACGGCGGGCTACGCTCGCTAAGAATTTCGACCTTACGACACGCCATCGGCCTTGGCTCATTACTGTTCCAAAGTTACCAAATTATACGTTGAATAAACAGCTAACAATGCATTATCTGAGCAGTACATCTCCGTATTACACTAATCGTTCAAGGATGACCTTATAATGGGAGAGCCATGTCCAACATAGACTTTTCATATTCATGTGAAATGAATTCAGATACAAGAGATGCAACAGATGCAGATATAATATATCAAGAGGTTGTGGCGCTGCACTTTGATGATAATGTCGAAAGATAATGTATTATTTAAAAATATACCTCTGTTATTGATGGCATTTTCATAGGAATTTCCTTCAAAGTGATTAAAAATCACTCAATATTCGACAGACGATTAGTCCATATTCTCTGGTAAGCATTTTGACATAACTAACATCACAGCGCTATTGTCATGGTGCACCAAATAACAAGTGAGATGATGCTTGCAGTAATGCGGTGAGTGTTGGCCAAGAATAGGTCCCATCTTGGGGTGGTATGAGTTTTTACGAAGGACTCCTATATCCATTGGTCCCCGGCGATCGACGAATCGGTGGAAATAATGAAGGTCATGACCTTTTTGGTGGCATGGTAATGGAAGGGCATGAACTCATAAAAGTAGCGTAGTCTCGGATAAAGCAAATGAATATTAACCAAAGATATGCGAAATAAGCTCAAACTCCGTCTTTAGCAGTATTTGCCGACTTATCCCCATTATAGAAAAAACTAAAAATTACACAGTTTTACTTACTATATCATGCGAAAAATTAAAGTAAAGTAGATTAATATTAAACATTTCTAGCCCATACTGAAACGGGCATTCTCCTTTATATTGTTTAAGTAGAATAAGTTAAATGTTGGAAATTATGCTTTGAAATGCATATAACTTATTACGTGAGAACATCACAAATACAGTTAATGCAGGTGTTTCTTTCTCTTTCTGATTTATATAACTGAATTTCGTCGACTATGCGAGTTGTTCCAAAGTTCGGAATCCATTTAGAACTGTGGGTCCTTTTCGCCTGCTATGAGGTTAGGTTAAACCCGTCCGAATTGGTATAATCGTATTGGATGAAATGATGGTCGAACAGGTAATTAAAAATTGTTCATGCTTAGAATTCAATTCAATGTAGCCGTGCTCACAAAGTAAAGGTCCTGGCATGCCACCTTAATTTCTTCGGAAATGCGGTATGTTGGGCCAATATGATGACAATGAGTGTGGTATGAGACCTGTTACATAAACTAAACGTTAATTTTAACAAAACATATGATAATTAAGTATAAAACATAAATTAATTATGAAAGTATTGCGGCAAAAATGAACACGACGAAAAAATAAACTCGTAAAACTTTTTGGTCCTGCAGAGTTCAGCGTGGTTTAGCTTTGATTACGTTTGCATAAATTTAATTAGGCAGTGAAATTAACGAACTGAAAATTATTCCCGTAAAGCCTCAACGTATTTAATTTTTTATTAACTAATACGGGACGAATGTTATCAAAATGAATATGATCATTGGATGACGACGTTCATTATGCTATTTGGGCTCAGGATATTTTCGCTCAGAGAACTGCAATGGTTTTGGGCTAGAAATATTGAATTAAGATTTTTTTTATATTACCTCTAAGCAATTGTTATTTCTATGCATTAATACGAACAGTAAAAAACCGTATTCTCAAAACTGAGAATAAGGAATTTTACTGTTCAATCTAAGTACTCGGCCAGAAATCGAGAAATAGCTCATAGCCTAGTGGCGCGGGGACTGGCCTAGCGTACCAGAGGCCTGGGTTTAATACCTACATGCACCACTGTCTTTCTTTTCCGAGTTTGATAAGTGCATTTCGTCACGAATGCGAGCTGCTCCATGGTTCGGAATCCATGTAAAACTGTAGGTCCCCTTCCCCTACTAGGTGGTAGGGTTTAAGCCCGCTCGGGTGGTACCATCGCGTTGGATGAAAAGATGGTCGAAGCGGCAATGAAAAATTGACCGTGTTTTCCATCCAGTTCAATGTAGCCGCGCTCATAAAGGGAAGGTCCTGGCATGGCACCTTATTCCTTCGGGAATGTGGTGTATTGGGCTAATATCATAACGGTAGTTGTGTGGTATTAGCCATCCATGTCAGGTCGCATAAAAAAAAGACGATCTGTAATGTTCATTTAGGTACCGATTTATGTTATATTCTTATTATTAGGTTTTAATTTTTTTATTGTTTGTAGTTTGTTACAAGTATTTTAAATGTAGAAATGAAATAATAATCCTAGCATTAGAGATGAACACACAGTAAAAGTAAACTTCCTAAAGTTTAATTTTGTGTCGAAGATTTAGTGGTTTAAGCTTTGTTTTTCGCTATTTAAAATATATTGTTTGCGAACTGACGTGGATCCTAGTCGACAGATGACTTCGATATCCTCACCTAATGTTCAGTGACAGACGTCTCGTTGGGCCAATATGCATATGGGTTTCTGTTTGTATTCAAAGACCTCGCTTCTCTGGATCAGTTTCTATCAACTGACTTATCACACATGTCTACACATTGCGTGCGTGACTTATCGAACGCAAGATACGATGGATGCCACATTTCATTGAATGCAATCCTTCCAGCGTATGGTATATAAACGACATGAAATGACTCGAATATTCACATTCAATCACAGCTTTGATTCCTATTTCCTACATTCGACTTACTGAAGAAAGAATGATGTGGTGCAGAATCGTTAGTTTCCTGGGCTTCATTGCCATTCAGGTAATTAAAATTACTATGTATTCGCATTGTCCTATAGCATTGTTAATAACGATAAGTTTACGACCAAATTTCGCTATTATCATGATATTTTGAAAAATATGTGTTTGTAACCTAAAAGTAAAATTTAAGATAATAAATAAATTTAAGAAATAGTTAAGAATGTCATGCGCAAGTTTTTTTAAAAGGCGCGTTGCTCAAGAATGCACCCATTTTAACTAGATATATTTTTCAGGAGATTCAAGGTCACTGTTTTTCCCCGCTACCGCGACCATGTTTCCGGCCGAGCCCACTACCTGCCGCCTGCGCAGCACCCGCGCATGCCCCGGTGTACCTCCCAGCTCCTGCCCCCTGTGCCGGACCTGCGCCTGCCCCGATCTACCTGCCGGCTCCAGCACCCTGCGCTGCACCCGCACCTGCCCCAATCTACCTCCCAGCTCCTGCCCCCTGTGCCGGACCTGCGCCTGTCCCGATCTACCTGCCGGCTCCAGCACCCTGCGCTGCACCCGCTCCTCCCCCAATCTACCTCCCAGCTCCTGCCCCCTGTGCCGGACCTGCGCCTGCCCCGATCTACCTGCCGGCTCCAGCACCCTGCGCTGCACCCGCACCTGCCCCAATCTACCTCCCAGCTCCTGCCCCCTGTGCCGGACCTGCGCCTGCCCCGATCTACCTGCCGGCTCCAGCACCCTGCGCTGCACCCGCACCTGCCCCAATCTACCTCCCAGCTCCTGCCCCCTGTGCCGGACCTGCGCCTGCCCCGATCTACCTGCCGGCTCCAGCACCCTGCGCTGCACCCGCACCTGCCCCAATCTACCTCCCAGCTCCTGCTCGCCATGCCGCAGCCGCACCTGCCCCCATCTACCTGCCGGCTCCAGCGCCCTGCGCTGCACCCGCACCTGCCCCAATATACCTCCCAGCTCCTGCCCCCTGTGCCGCACCCGCGCCTGCCCCGATCTACCTGCCGGCTCCAGCACCCTGCGCTGCACCCGCACCTGCCCCAATCTACCTCCCAGCTCCTGCTTGCCATGCCGCAGCCGCATCTGCCCCCATCTATCTGCCGACTCCAGCGCCCTGCGCTGCACCCGCACCTGCCCCAATATACCTCCCAGCTCCTGCCCCCTGTGCCGCACCTGCGCCTGCCCCGATCTACCTGCCGTCTCCAACACCCTGCGCTGCACCCGCACCTGCCCCAATCTACCTTCCTGCTCCTGCCCCCTGTGCCACACCAGCTTCAACCCTTGGATGCTGGTAAAAGCAAAGATCATAAATTAAATTGACATATCCTGTGCCATCTTATGAAAACATAAATAAATATGGAACAAAAGCGTTTTGGAGAATTGAATTTATTTCCATGTTACGACGGAACCTTCACTTTCATTTAACAATGTGAAGCCTCAGTTTTATAATAATTTGTGGGCTTAAAAACCGAAAATATGAAAAACAATATTTTCATACTCGGTTGCACGAGTGTTCGTTGGCGTAGTGACAACAAATGGCAGAGCAGCTTAAAAGATTTGAGGACTGATGTGTCAACGAGAAAAAACCTCAACAGGCAAGATGGCCCGTTCGCGGTATGGAAATAAAATAAAAAAATGTATTCCCATTTGATCATTCTATAAAAAATAACAAATCCAATAGTGTATTTACACCTAATGCAGGAAAATGAACGAATAAACGAATTGTGCTATGAAATTATAACCGTTCCGGATTTTTGCCGATTCTCAGAGTACCTTTCAACCATTCCGCAATGTATCTTAAATTTTTGCGGGTTCTTGAAGTACCATTGAACCATTATTCCGGAGGTCATTTTGAACTTACAAAATAGGAACTAGAATTCCACTTTGGAACCGCAATGATCAATTGCTGGCTCGGTATCGAATTTTTTACCTCGGAAGTTTTTTGATGTAATTAGACATGGATACTGTACTGTCATAATATTACCCCAACACACTGGGAACTAGGTGCCATGCCAGGGCCTTCCTTATATTGCACAACTACATTGAACTAGACGGAAAACGCAGACAATATTCATTGCCGCTTCGACCGTCCTTCATTTCATGTGATGGTACAAACTCGGGATGGACTTACCCTACCCGCTTCCTCAGGAAGGCAATTATCAGTTTTACGTAGAATCCGAACTAAGAACGACAATTCCCTTAGTCGCCTCTTACGACATGCACGGGAAGACATGCATTGGGACAACTTGTATTCATTGGAAGCGTCGGAACCCACATAAAAATTATGGTTGAAGCACAAATAAAAAATTGTGCAAATTTTTCATCCGGTTCAATGTAGCTATGCTCATAAAGGGAAGGCCTTGGCATATAATAATTCCTTCGGGAATCCGATTTGTTAGTTTAACATCATGACGAGGGTTGTGGTATTAGCCACCTATGGCCAGTCATATAATAAAAACATGGAAAAAGGTACATTTTAATAAGTTATGCGCATTTTATTTAAGAAAAAACAGGGAGAACGTTTTCAAGAGATTAAAGAGATCGAAAAGCGGTGACAAGGAAGATGGAATGTTAAGAGGATAATGAGGTGATCAAGTTCTATACAAAGGCCGGTGCCGATTCCTCCTGATCCTTTCTGTGCAAAATTTCAGAAATATTTTAAATAAATCTATATAAAACTGGGAGTACGTCTGTACGTTTTTGTTTTTTTTTTAAACTTGTTTTATAATGTTGTAAACAAACACAAAAAGATTTACGCCTTTTTGTGTTTGTTTACAATATTTTAGAGGTGTATATCAAAGATATAAGTTAATATATAAAAAACACAAAAATGTACAGAAACAGTTCTCAATTGATTTATTTAAATGTCCAAAATATGAGAAAAATAATTCTTAATTTGACTGAGGAATCAGGCACGAGGTTTTGCATAGAACTCATTATCCTCTTAATGTGATTGCCGACTACTGTTGGGGATTGAAAAGAGACAGACCTGAAATCATGCATACCAATAAGACTACAACGCAGTTTTGATGATAAAATATAAATATTTCACTCCAAAAGATGGACTTCATATTGTGTAAGTTAAGATTAAAGAAAAATAGCGTTTTAAACGTTTTTGCATTATTATTCATTTAACTATTATTGACGTTGCTCTGCGGAACTTGCATCCCTTATTCCTCCCCATCCAGTCTATTTCCGGAGTACCCGCAGCTCTAGTTATTAATTTAAATTTCGTACAACCTATTTTTCCTGTTTTCATGAAAGCCGGATGGGACAGACAGAAAACAGAAACAAACGAGATCAGCACCATACAATTAGTAAAAGGCACCTTTCAAATAACAAACAAAATTTAAAAAAAAAACAGGCCGATTGCGAGTCGGATTCGCACACGAAGGGTTCCATATCATCGTTCAAGATTTAACACAAAAATGAAATGAAATGAAAAAATTCTTTATTTGCAAGCCTGCAAGCATGGTTCACAAAAAGGCGGAATTAATGCCATGAGGCATTCTCTGACATTCAACCTTAGAGACGTAGGAGAGGTGCGGTGTGGCGGGCAAAAGAAAAAAATAAAAAACTAAAAACTAAAGAAAATATTAAGTATCTTAAAAAATATTTTAAAATGAAATGGAAATATATATATTTTCATAAAATAATCGTACATAATATAGGCTTATAATGTATAGTACTTAATATTAACAGATAGATACATACAAATATTTACACATATAAATATATAAATATATACCTTTATATTCAATGCACAAAAGAAACAATGTGTCTCTTGAATCAGTAGGATCAGTAAAAGCAAATAACTACTGATTAAATAATACAAGTCAAAAATCGAGGAACAGACATTTGAGACGCTCTTTAAATATGTGAATAGAATAGGATATTCGTACATCATGTGGAAGCTGGTTCCACATACGTGCAGCTCTAACAGTAAAAGAATCAGTGTAAAAAGAAGAATTATGTCCCGGAATAGCAAGAAGCAAATTAACAGTGGATCTGAGGGGTAAACCATGAGAACAGAGGGGTTCTATCCGAGCAGTGAGATATTTGGGAGCAGCCGGGTTATTCAACAAACCAAAGAGAAGGGAAAGTAGATGGGTATTTCTGCGTTTACGAATGTCAAGCCATTTAAGACTGGTGCGAAATTCAGATACATGATCAAACTTACGCAACCCATATATATATCTTATACACAAATTCAGCAGTCGGTCAAGTTTATTAAGTAGAGTTTCATTTAAATCTGGATAACATACGTCTGCATAATCGAGAATAGGAAGTAATAAGGAGTTTACGAGCGTGATTTTAGTGCTGATGGAAATAAAATTTTGCAAACGCTTCAGAGAGTGCATGGAGCCAAATACATTACGACTGACTTCGTTGACTTGTGTGGCCCAAGATAGTGTTTCATCGATCCAAAGTCCCAAGTTTTTAACGCATTTGCTATAAGGGACAGCAATTCCATTAAAAACAATGGGAGGCAGACTTAGGCGATCCAATTTAGCGAGCATCTTATAGGAACCTATTATGATAGACTGAGTCTTCGATGGATTGACTAACAAACCAAACCGAGTGGCCCAATCGAGAGCAGAATCCAAGTCAACGTTCATAAGAGAAACTGCAGATACTGCAGCATCAGGTCGAAAATGCCTATACAACTGCAAGTCATCGGCGTATAGATGAAAGTGGGAAAGAAATAGTCCAACAATGGCGTTAATAAAAATTGAAAATAAAAGAGGAGAAAGTACACCGCCTTGAGGTACACCAGCAGTAATGTCACACCAAAGGGAAGAGATATTGTCCACACGGACACACTGCCGGCGACCCCGAAGATAAGAAGAAAACCAATCAAGTCCTGACTGTGAAATATTCAGAGAACGCAAGATAGCAATGAGAATGTCGAAATCCACTGAGTTGAAGGCACTACTGAAGTCCAACAGAACCAGTAGTGTCAATTGACGATCATCCATGGCAAGGCGAATATCATCAGTTATTTTAATTAGAGCAGTAGTTGGAGTCGTATTCACTACGTATAATATTCACAACGTATAATAGTATTTTTTTCCAAAAAATGAAAACCATGCATATCGTATAATATTCACAACGTATAATGTTATACGTTGTGCATGAATAAAGTTTAAAAATAAAATCAACTCTTTGCATCATGCAGAACGTATAATAGTCACAACGTATAATATTCCTAACATGAATTCACAAAAAAAGAAAACCATGCAGAACGTATAATATGCCAAGAAGTACTGCATAAAGCGCCCTAATAACAATACATTTAAGGCTGAAATTGCTACGAATCGATATTTGCTACAATTTCGAAAGGCCACCTTACGCTAATTGAGACGGTCGAAACGTCACGTGCGAGTATACGCTTTAAAAGTATATACATAAGGGCGCTTATCGTATGATTATAAAAAAGTTTTTGGATTATATGATATGCATGGTTTTCTTTTTTTGTTAAATAAAGATCATAATATTATACTTTGTGACTATTATACGTTATGCATGGAGAAATAAGTAATTTTATTTTTTAAACTTCTTCATGCACTACGTATAATATTATACGATCTGCCGATTATACGTTGTGCATGGTTTTAAAATTTTGTTAAAATATGACATTATACGATCTGCATATTAGACGTTCTGCCGTTCCCCCAGTAGTTGTACTATGACATGGACGAAAGCCGGATTGAAATTGATTTAAAAGATCGTTAGATGTTAAAAACTTAGAGAGTTGCGTATGAGCAGCGCGCTCAAGGACCTTTGAAAGAAATGGGAGAATAGAAATAGGCCGGTAGTCTTTGAATAAAACAGGTGAGTTAATTTTGGGAAGGGGAATGACATAAGCCTGTTTCCAAGAAACAGGGAAAGTGCCCGAAGATAGGGAAAAAATTACAATGTGAGAAATTATAGGAAGGATGCTATCCAAGATTGGGATAATCAATTGTCGACTCAAATCATCAGGACCGACAGCCTTGCTTTTTAAAGAGAGCACGATCTTTTTAATTTCACAGTCAGAAACTGGGGTGAAAACAAGTGGATCAATATCAGGAAGCAAAGAGCTATGTAATTGTCTTATGGTATTGGATTTTATAGAAGGGTCCATTGTCACAGGAGATGAAGAGAAGTGTTGGTTCAACCCATCAATGTCAATCGAGTGATTAGCCACAGATGAAAGTTTACCAACACCTAGTGAGCGTAGAAACTTCCACATGTCTTTGGGACAGCAGTCACTGATGGAGTTATGGATATGGCGACGCTTGGCATTTCTACACATCTGTGTACACCGATTCCTTGCAGATTTGAATAGAGCCCAGTTCTGTTCTGTGGGGTCACGTTTGTGCTTGCGTTTAAGGGCATCACGCTTTGCCATCAAACGTCGAATGTCAGCATTCAGCCAAGGAGCAGGCATATGTTTAACGCGCACAGGATGTACTGGGGCATGTTTGTCATAGAGCTGTGTCAGCGCAGTTGAAAATGTGGAAACCTTATCATCAATGCTGACAGAGCTTAACAGCGCCGCCCAATCAGTGGCATTTGCATCATCTCTCAAAGCGTCAGCATTCATCCTATTGAAATTACGCTGCAGAAGAATGCGGGCTGTTTGTTTGGGAGGTTTAACTTTATACGAAATAAAAACAAGGTCATGGTTAGAGAATCCAGGTGCAATTTTTTGGCCAAAAGTACTAACTAGATCAGGTTGAGAAGTTATAATCAGATCGAGTAGTGAGTGGGAGTCATGAATGTGATAGGTGGGAAGAAGTGGAAGAATCTCAAGATTAAGAGATCTCGTTATATTTTGAAGCTTACGCGAACGATAATCATCTTTAATTAAACAAGTGTTGAAATCACCTAATATGATCAAATGTTGGTATTCCGAGACATATTTTTCAAGTAATGTTTCAAACTCAGAGAAATAATTAATTTGCGGTGGACAATAAAAAACACACAGTAGAACTTTAGACGAATGAAAAGAGAGTTCAAGCATGATGTATTCTGCAGAGGCCGAATATTCAGAAGGAGACTTTTGTAAAAAGAGATGTTAGATCTAAGGTAGATGGCGACGCCACCCCACCCTTTGTTAGTTCTGTCATTGCGTATCAATTGAAAGCCTGGTAGTGAGTAGCATGTAGAAGGCAGCGTAGGTTTCAAGACAGTCTCTGAAACAAGACATGCATGTATATGCTGGCTGGTAAAGGTAGCAAGGAGATCTGAGTTATGGGCCGGTATGCTTTCAGCATTTATGTGACACACATTAAAGTTGTTAGCGTGTTGGGAAAAGATGTCATTAAGTGTGTCACCGAGATGAGGTTGAGAATCCAGAGCATCATAACTGTCAGAAAGAGATGAGTTAGCAGAGTAGTAACATTCAGAATCAGAGTCATCATTGGACATAAGTAATATAGATTAAGACTAAAATATAAAATAAATACAAAATTATACAAATAAATATAATAAATAATGATAAAAATAATCTGCAGAAAGCGCTTAAATCCTGTTAATTATTGCGCCTTTCCTCACCTGTGACTGCATCCCGCTGGTTGATTGACAAGTAAGAAACTCGATTACACAGTACAAAAATTTAAAAGTAAACAAAGTGAAACTTAGATATAAACAACGACATAACTGCAGTCACAAAACATAACGTGTAGCAGTAATATTATAAATAAAACAAAAAATGCTAAGTAGCCAAAAAGGAAAGAAATAAAAGACATTAACATTAGTAAAATATTAACAGTATAGGTTTGCACAAATTTAACGCGTTCACCAAACCAACCTAGAAACATATAAAATAGTACAGATCATGCTGAAAGCAGTCGGAAAAAAAAAAGAGAAACAGGTAAGTATCTTTGTCGCTTTCTATTCAAGGATAATCCAAAAACAATATGTACAGCAGGCAACAGTGAAGAATACAAATTTATACTAAACCCAGGTGCGATAAAACAGTAATTTTATGTGCACAAACACACTTCCTTCGATATATTTAGTAGAGAGAGATACATTTTTCATACAGGGATTATTTTGTAAGTGAATGTAGTCTAAATCGAACAGCCCAAGAAACATAAAGAAAGATTATTAAGGCGCTAGGACTAGCCAACTACTCGCGCCATACAAATGCACTTTTTAAAAAATGTAATAATATGTAGTGAAACGCTTCAGCAAATCCAAATAGAACTCCAGACTGATAATAGATTGTTAATATTTTTTTATTCCATCATTTATTTAAATAATAATAAAAATAAAAAAAGTTGATTTTTCTCATTAGAAATCTGAAAGTCATTCGATTTCTAGATATAAGCAAAAACAGCATATATGCATAAACAAAAAATTCCATTTGCTTTTAGATTTCTACATTTAGTCAAAAAAGTTCGGAAATGGACACCGTTTCCGCAATGTATTTTGTATAGAAAAAGGAAACATACATTAACGAAAATCATTCGATTCCTAGACAAGGAATCATATATTGTAAGGATGACACTTATAATCGTCAGACTTAGTTAGTTTACTTGGGGTGCCTCGTCTAACTTTGCGATTTGGCTAGTACCAGGCCCTTAATACGAACGAGAAGGCTGTATAGCGAAGGCCTTTGCCTTTCCGTGCGGAAACAATATACAGAAACAAAGATAGTACAAGTAAACATGTCAAAGAAACTAAAGCACAGAGTACAGAAATATCCGTTTTCATTCATTGGCTATTCTGTAATATCAGTGAATTTAAATAATCAAAATAAGTACACGAATGTTTGCACTGCGAGGACGGCGCCGTTACTTAGCCTTCGGTTTAAGGCCCTTCGCCGGGGCCCTGTTGCGACGCTCGCGCGAGCCGCCACCAAAGTCGCTGCTGGCAGGTCGGGCTGTGGATGTGCCGGCTGAAGACGTAGACTTCGCATCTTGAGCAGCATCAGTCTGCATACGCACCGAAAGCGCTCGAAGCTGCTCCTCGCCTCCAACCTTGTGCCTAGTGCCGTCCGGTAGCATCACGTATATGCTGGCATCCTGCGTCCAGCATTTAGAGACGCCAAAGATCCTGCGAGACTCGGCAAATATTTTCTGCCGTACTGGCGTCAGGAACTCTGACACGGATACACCGGTGCCCTTCAACAGCGTCTTCTTCGACCAGATGAGCGCCCGTGTCTCTAGTCGGGCGAACCGCACCAATACGGGACGACTCCGACCTTCACTTGCTGGCACCCGACCCAGCCGATGGCACACACGCACATCCTCCGCTGAGAATCCAGGTAATTCCAGTTTATTTATTGTGCCAAATATAGTTTCTTTCACATCAGAAACTTCCTCCTTCACACCATGAAATAGTAACACCTTTTTCCTGCTTTTTGTCTCCAGGACGTCCATCTGCTCGCTGAGAGAGGTTAGCTGTCGCCGCACTAGGCCGAGAGCGCCCCACATCAGCGCCCTAAACTGCTCGAAGTCCTGACGGACCTGAGCGACGTCACTCTGCGCTGATGACGAAGGCACATCAGCAGGCTTAGCTGCCGACGCCGAGGAGTCGAGGCGAGCACCGAGGGTGCTCAAGCCCTCCTTAAAGACTTCCTCCAGCTTCCGGAGCTCCTCCATTGGATTCGGAGATATCATAGTGAACCACTGGCTAAGATAGAGGGTGAAGTGAAGTGTAAAAAGTGAAGTTAAATGTTAGACAAAACAACCAACGGGGATGCAGCAGATTTAAGGGCTACATCAAGCAACCCACATATCCACGAGGAGCTGACACTTTGGGCAGTAGTATTATCAAGCTCAAAATGTTAAAAAAACTAATACGTAAATTTTTAATTAAATTATTGTTGAGAGGATCACTTTAGTAAACTTTTCTTGCCGCCTACCCACATAAAAAAAAAATCACGTTTTTTGTATGGGAGCTCTCTTTATTTTTTAAATTTTACCTATTTGTTGTTATAGTGGCAAAATAAATACACAATCTGTGAACATTCAGCTGCCTACCTATTACTGTTCATGAGATACAGCCCTGTCAGCTACCTACCTGTTACTGTTCATAAGATACAGCCCTGTGATAAACAGACGGAAGGACGGACGGACGGATGGATGAACAGCTGCGAGAAAGTGACCTGCTATTACTCATAAAACTTATGTAAAACGACATTCTCGCGGTAGTGAAATTAACATTTCGCTAATATAATGGGACCAAGATACGATGGTCCCTGTAGATGCTGACGTAGATTTAGAGACCAACGTGTGCCAAATTTCACTAATACTTTGGGAATAGAAAGGCGGTCCCTGTAGATGCGGACGTAGTTTTGTGGACAAATTTGTGCCAACCTATCTACATTTAACACAGGTTTTCCTTCAATTAATTGAAATCTTGCAAACATATTCTGGTGAAATATTAGCATGTTAAAATTTGTAAGGTTTAAAACTTGGAAAAGTACCTCTCCATGCTGGATTCTCTAATAGCGCTGACATTGTAGATAGCACAGATCCAAGAGACCCCCTCCTCCACCGCGGAGGGCAGACTTCGAAAATCCGTGGCAAATCGTGTACAAATGCGGAAGATAGATTAATAAGCATATCTACTATTGGGTGCGTGACTTATCCAACACCAAATGCAATAGGTGACACGTTTCTTGGTCGACTTTAACACATTTCCAGTATATAAACGGCATGAAAAGAATCGAATTATCATTCAATAGCAGTTCAGTCCTCACTACAGCCCTCAAATAAAAACGAGAAAAGATGGCGTGGCTCCGCACCGTATGTTACCTGAGCTTTATCGCTATACAGGTAATAACAATAGTACATGTCCGCATAGGTATATTGTTTCCCGTAAAACTTCGACACCTTTCACCTGCCGCTTGAACCAGAATTCGTAAAATTCGCATCTATAAAAATCTCACAGTTTTCGAGATTGAATCTTTTTATTTGGCCTTAAATGTATTTCTATTTTGAAATATACAGTAAAATCCCAAGTTCGTATTGTGCATGTAGAGATACGTTTCCTACTAACAATTTTTGTATCTAAAGGTATTTTTCTGGAGCAACAGAAATGATTTATAATATTTTTCAATATTTGATTAATTTAATTCGTTCTGGGTGAAACAATAAAAAAAAAACCCTCAAATTAACTAAAATTTCTCTAACCGTGTATCTTGATTGTGGTTTCAGGACATTCATGGTCATTGTGTGCCATCGCTACCACGACCATATTTCCGGCCGAGCCCCCAACCAACAATACTAGGGGCACCCTGCGCTGCTCCTGCGCCTGCTCCTGTCTACCTACAAGCGCCTGCTCCGGTCTATCTTCCAACAGCTACTCCTGCGCCTGCCCCGATTTACCTGTCAGCTCCCACTCCCTGCCCCGCACCCGCGCCTGCCCCGATCTACCTGCCAGCTCCCGCTCCCTACACTACTCCCGCGCCTGCCCCGATCTATCTGCCAGCTCCCACTCCCTGCGCTGCTATTGCGCCTGCCCCGATCTACCTGCCAGCTCCCGCTCCCTGCGCTGCTCCCGCGCCTGCCCCGATCTACCTGCCAGCTCCCGCCCCCTGCGCTGCTCCCGCGCCTGCCCCGATCTACCTGCCAGCTCCCGCTCCCTGCGCTGCTCCCGCGCCTGCCCCGATCTACCTGCCAGCTCCCGCTCCCTGCGCTGCTCCCGCGCCTGCCCCGATCTACCTGCCAACTCCCGCTTCCTGCGCTGCTCCCGCGCCTGCCCCGATCTACCTGCCAGCTCCCGCTCCCTGCGCCGCTCCCGCGCCTGCCCCGATCTACCTGCCAGCTCCCACTCCCTGCGCTGCTCCCGCGCCTGCCCCGATCTACCTGCCAGCTTCCGCTCCCTGCGCCGCTCCCGCGCCTGCCCCTGTCTACTTCCCAGATCCTGCCCCTGGATGCTGGTAAAATTTAAGACTGTATTTGAGAATTGTACGTTTTAGGCATTTCATGAATAACAAAAACACACAAATATATGGTATATACCCATTCAGTATTAATGATAACGGTATTTAATATTTTTTTTATCCAGAGGTTTAAATCTCAAAAAGAATGTCTAAAATACACTACACAGGCAGAACGTTAAACTATAGAATTATATTATGTATATACTCGTATTGTGGTTGCCGTGCTTATCCCGTACATAAAACCGTAAATAATCCATTTATTATTCTAATTTCTGCTAGTTGCAGAGAAGCAAAGTGTGCAAGCTATGATTACGAACCTTCATGATAACCAAGCTGCTGTTTAGTGAACTAGTCTACAAATAGGACTAAGGCTTCGCATCTCCTTAAAAGATCTTCGCTTTGCTGTGTCCTAGGTAAAAAATATTTTTAATTAAATGTTACTTCTCTGTGTTTTCTAAAACATTCATGTCATATCGACATGTATGATCCTCGCACTCGGATCGCCGGGGTAGATCCGTGTAGAGAAATTAAAAAAAAAGGGCTCTTGGTTGACATGTGGTAGACGCCTATGACTACCTAGATTCGACTGGTACAAAACTTACAAGTTTCCAGAAGCCTTATTTTATAACTTTACAGTCACGTTTAAAGGTCTAAAGGCACCTAATTTTTTCGGGAATGCGGTACGATGGGCTCACATTATGAGCTATTTATGTGAAATTCTTGAAAATAATCTCACCTGGAGAGCAATACGAAGCACCGGTTCTACCAGAGAGAGGTAAACGCGGTCAGCTTACTTTTTTACCACAAAATATATACCAATTTCCATGCGGGTGGCGCCGTGAGCATGATAATTATTTCTAATAATGCATTAGATTCATTTGATAGCTATAAAAGTTAAAAGCAAGCAAGCGGGAACAGACTGAACAAGGCAACACCAAGTCAAAACGAATGGTCGTCTCAGTGCGGGAACAAGCTCGAAACTTGAACGCGAACTAAACGAGAGAACTACACAAGATGACACATTCTCCTCCGATTGTGGTGGAAGCGATCGCAGATACAGAACTCAATGGTCTGCTGCTATAGATGACTCCCTTATCTCACGATCCACCTGACAATCAATTTGGCTTTTGAATGCGAGTCTCTCGTCACGAAGTTCCCGGTATCCATTTCGATGACGTAGGGTTGTGGAAAACTTTGATTGACACTGGGCACAAAGCTACTTGCTAATTTGGACATTTTCAAGAGGAATCAACAAAGCACAAAACAGCAATAATTCGAGAAGATGTGATTGTGTGCAGCCCCATCAATATTCCGTGGTGTGCAGAACGTATGAACAGCTTGTCCCTTGAAATCTTGGTCGCTGTGAGTTTAGCTATCAAGAGGAATGGGGTGAGGAAAAATATACTTAATATTTAATAAACCGTCCGAAACAGTTAATCAAGGTATAAATAAGATGCAACAGTTACTTACCCAATATGGACGGACACGGTGATCCAAATAGGTATAAAACACAGAAATGATCTTCGCGGGGCGGTCGCAATTCGCGAGTCGGCTCGCGTCGAGCTGACTTAGGGAAGTATGTAGTTGCGTAAAGGAGCATGGGTGTTATACCAGAAGGTAATAGACAACATGATACACGAGCGAAGGCCGCCACGGAAGGTCAGAGCGGGGCGGGCTGGCAGATCCGATCTGCGATAAGCGCCCGAGCGGAACACCGAGGAGGCTGACGTGGCGAGTTCTATTCTATTGTCGTTATTGTAACTATATCTCGATCGGGCTGGGAGGCGGGCAAATAATTGCATCGTGTAATAAGATCGATTTTTATCTAAAATCATCAGTGTCCATTCAGCGAAAATAGAGAGCCTCAGCAGAGTATACAATATAAATTTGGGCTTTTGTTTATGATGTTTTTATGTTATAATTTTTTTAGGATTACATCTAGCGCAAATAAATGTAGCTAATCCTTTTTCGGTTCTAGGGTTGAGATAAATAGTTCCAACTGAAACGATGATTAACCAAAAGTAATAATAACTAGTGTCAAAGTTACGTAAAAAAGTACAAATTCTCGTTGGCTTTAGGAACGACAATTTTGTATCGCTGGGTTGGGATAATCGGGTCAGAATCGTATTCTTACAGGAATCTTATTCATACTGTATTGTTGAGGATACTCTCAAAGCGTTAGACTCTTAAGGCTGTTCCGACCCATATAAAGTTGTTTGCACACATAACGCAAAAATTCGTGCCTTAGAGTGCAATACTTTTTGCGTTCTGTGTAAAAAAAACATTGTATGGGTCGGAACATCCTTAATTTTTCTGACGGTCGAGGTAGTAGTATTCAAAAGATAATGTTATACATAGATATTGTTTTAGCTATAAGATCAAAAATATATTTGTATTATGGCTCCCGGCGAAGTTTCTGGTCAGTTCTTCGGCGACCCTGGTAATCGAACCGTCTTCAATTCTAAGAATATAGTACTAAAATACTTTCATAATTTATATTATCGCCAAGAGCATGTTCTTTGAAACATTATACACGGTGTTAATTTTTTCCGCGACATTTCTATTTTAATACCGATTATTTAACTATTTCCTATACTGATCATTTTGTGGTATTTAAAAATGAAATCTAAAATAGTAAAAACAATTGCAGATTTTATCCAAACTTTTACCTCAGCGCCAATTTCCCTTTGGGATGGTGGAAGCACGCCATGTGTTCGCGCCACTGCCAAGGTGCTGTCTCGCAGCTGACTGCGCGCCGCCGCCAATTTTATTGCGTCGATCCGAATGTAAATTTTCACATTTATTTTAAATAATGTTCTACTTTAGATCTTTTTGTTAATTCAGTGCGATTCCTATTACGAAATACTATGTTTTCATACTAGTATTAGAAATCGAAAATTTTAAAAGAAAAGGTCAAAACAAAAAAAAAACCTACTTTTTCGGCATCAGTATGTGACCCAAAATAACCACCTTTCAGGAATGTCGCCATCATTGGTTAACACCGTGTATAAAATATATATAATTTACCTTTGTCCAATACTTTTAAAATGTCTCGTAACGCCAAGGGCAAAACTAAAAACGTTTTAGCGAAAGCAATAAAGAAGTATATTAAGATAGACTCCTGGGCCATCAACATTGAAATTTGCTGGGCAGCTTCTAATATCTTCAGAAGCCGAAATTGGCATCTATTTTAATCTTATCTGCCCTCTAGACTCGAGACGCCCCCTAATAGAACGAGCTGACGTAACTTTCAACTGAAATGGCACATTAAATTTTAACCAACTTTAACTATTGACTGTGTACCTGCAAACTCTAAATATTGCGGACTTAAATATCGGGAATCTAAAATCATCTAAACCGTTTAATATATTAGCGCAAGTATAATATAAGTAAAATGTTTGTAGGATAATGTATGTTTTAAGATATGTATAAGTCGCACATCAAGGAAATAGATAGAAGAACGTTGAGATAGGTACTATTAGCCAGGCGAGGTTGCCGAGTGCATTAAAATAACTCAAACATAAGAGTGGAGAATCGTTGGACCACCAGACGATATGAGGCCTTCAGATGCATCTGTACTTCCATCATAATAAAATTCCTATTCGATTGCAACAGCAAGCAAGACGTACATTGGCAATTAAGGTGGCCCAACCCGGCGGGACTAACTCATTCGCGGGCACGGTACAAAACCGTGGTGTTGCGCTCTAGGACCTTCTCTGTTTCAATGAAAATGACAGGCTCCGTGATGAGGAAGATGCAACATGTCCACAAAAAAGACAATGTGCAGTGTATGATTTGGTAAGATTTACGAAAATTTTATTTACAAAACGACTTATAGCTAAAAGTAAACCACGACCGCTGTAGTAAAAAATCTAACAAAAACAAAATAGATTATAAATCTTGATTAAATAAGTTATGTCTGATGACTAATCTTTTTAAGATGTTCCTCTTTTATCATTGCGTAATCCACCTCCAAAGTTATTGTATAAAACGCGCAAAAAATTCGAACTTTCGGACCTTATAACTTAAAAAGCAAACACAATTTTACACTGCCAACGGTCATCAGACATCTAGTTCGATCAAATAAAGTTATTTTGACCAAAATTTGGGATCTCTGACAAGAAATATGGGCGTGATCTTCTTTCACCTTTTGTATGGGGAGTTGAGCGGGTTGGGCCACCTTACAGAAGGAACTTGCGAAGCTGTTGGCTCCGTCAAGTTAGAAACCCCCTAACGAAAAATTGTATTTTTCTAATGCAGTCGTTTAGTACTTATTTTGTACAGATTTGTACACCTCAGTGTTTATTTTGTACGGTTAAGATTGAGTAATTACAGGCCAAGCAACGGGGGTTTCTAACTTGACGCTCAGACCGCCAACATTTAATTTTACCTACTTTTAATATCCAATCGTTTTGTACTCATTTTGTACTGATTAGTACACCGAATGAATTATTTAGTACGGCTTTGACTTCGAAATAATAGACAAATGAATGGGGGTTTCTAACTTGACGTTTTTCCATTTTAACATTTATAACTTTTGAAAATGATATTCTAAAAGACCATGCTTTGAAACGTTTAGTACACCAAAAAGTACGTTTAGTACGCATTCGTATCCATAACTACAGGACGTTGAATATTGCCAACCGATAGATCAGTTTGCTAAGGTAAATTGGGGGTGTCTAGTACATACCTAGCTCTACTTACAATACAACAATGTATTATGACGAACATATATATATTTTCAAAAGTACAGCAAAAAAGTGATTTATTACACCTTTAGATAAGCTAGAATAAAATTACAAAGCCCAGCGATGATTATGAAGCACTCGCCCCAATTGCCGTGTGGTGTCTAGTACACATTACTCTTTAGTTGGAAATAAAAAATGGATTCTGATCACAATGTATATCATCTCAAAAGTACAGTAAAAAAATAATTTATTACACCTTTAGATAAGCTAGAAAAAAATACAAAGCCAAGCGATGATTATTATGCACTCGCACCAATTGCCTTGTGGTGACTAGTACACACCACTCTCTAGTTGGAAATAAAAAATGGATTCTGATCACCATGTATATCATCTCAAAAGTACAGCAAAAAAATAATTTATTACACCTTTAGATAAGCTAGAAAAAAAATACAAAGCCCAGCGATGATTATGACGGACTCGCCCCGATTTCCTTGTCGTGAGTAGTACACACCACTCTCTAGTTGGAAATAAAAAATGAATTCTGATCACCATATATGTCATCTCAAAAGTACAGCAAAAAAATTATGTATTACACCTTTAGATAAGCTAGAAAAAAAAAATACAAAGCGCAGCGATGATTATTACGCACTTGCCCCAGTTGCCTTGTGGTGACTAGTACACACCACTTTCTAGTTGGAAACAAAAAGTGGATTTCGATCAACATATATATCATCTCAAAAATACAGTAAAAAAGTGATTGATTATCTCAAAAATACAGTAAAAAAGTGATAGATTATCTAGAAAAAAATACAATATCCTGTGATGATTATTAACAGAGTCGTTACCCTATCAATTCTCCATACTACGGGCGATAATTGTGTCCATGCTCTTAATGTTTTAATAGGTTTTTTAAATTTTAGATTCTAAAATTAAAAAATCTAAGTCTGTAAGTTTTAATTTTTTTAACATATCTATTAGTTGAGAAAATATTGGCTAATAAAGATTGGAAAAAAGTTGTCATTTTTTACGTTCATTTTCGATTTTTTTTACTGGAAAATACAGATATTTACATAATAATCAAACCATACGGACATAAAATGAAGCTTTTTCAAGTGATTAAAAATTTAATTCAATTCTGACAAAGAATGCATTTCTTAAACATTCCAAATCTTAGATTTCCTGTGACTTACCACTCTATAGTTGCAAATACAAAACAAGGCTTTATTTTAATGCTCTAAAAAGAAGAAAATAAACCCGAACTAAAAAATAGAACCATTTGATGACATCGGAAATTATTATTGTTGCAATGGTATTGAATTGGAAAGAGCATTAAGAATAAACACGGACGATTTTTCATTGCCGCTTCGGCCATCTTTTCATCCAATGCGATGGTACCAGCCCGGGCTGGCTTACACCCTACTTACTAGTGGGAAGGAGACCTACAGTTTTACATGGATTCCGAACCATGGAGCAGCTCGCATTGGTGCCGAAATGCACATATCCAACTCAGAAAGAGAAAGAAAGTGGTGCACGAACTGGTTAGGATTTGAACTCAGACCTCTGGGATGCTAGGCAAGTCCGCGCGCTACCTCGTATCCTAGAGCCGCTCGCTCCACCACGCGAATATCTCGTAAATTACTGGTCAGATTTAAATAAGGTTTTTACTTCTCAAGCTACCACGTCGATAACTCCATTAGCTTAAAACCAGTCCAGTACGAGTCGGACTTGCACACGAATGGTTCCATATAATCGTACAAGATTAACACAAAAAAAACATGTTTTTTGTATGGGACCCACCTTTATTTTTTATATTTTTTTATGTTACCTATTTGTTGTTATAGCGGCAAAATAAATACACACTCTGTGAAAATTTCAGCTGACTACCTATTACCGTTCATGAAATACAGCCCCGTGACAGACGGGCGGACAGTGGACGCTTAGTAATAGGGTCCCGTTTTCACCCTTTGGGTACGGAACCCTAAAAAGGACCGGCAGGTTTACTTTCTATAGGGGGCTTAATAAACGCCTATTTCCATGCGAGCTATCTACATATTGCGTTTCTAATTTAATTATAAAATTGACATGATTAATTCAATAAACCAAAATCAATAAGACAAGTATGTAAATAAGTTAACATAAGGATGAATTGAAAACATCCTCTTTTTGGAAGTCGGTTGGAAAACGATTCCCGTAAAAAAAAAAAATTTAACAAAAAAAATAACCGACTTCAAGGAAAAAGCACTAAAAAGTAAAAAATAATTTTCATTTTTGTAGTTACGATTTCTGTTATTTTTTGAGTCGGCGTCAGCCGGGCACGCGCTGCGCCAATCAAGAGAACCTAACCTAACCTAACCTAACCTAACCTAACCTAACCTAACCTAACCTAACCTAACCTAACCTAACCTTGGCTGACACCGACTCAAAAAATAACAGAAATCGTAACTACAAAAATGAAAATTATTTTTTACTTTTTAGTGCTTTTTCCTTAAAGTCGGTTATTTTTTTTGTTAAATTTTTTTTTATTTGTTTATTTTTAGTGAATCTGAAGTACACTTACTAATTTGTAGACGTCCTTTCCAATAAAAAAAGAATCATCGAAATCGGTTGGCGTTATATTGAGTTATTCGTCCATTTGTCGCGCAATCTTAATACAAATTTAAGACTTTTATGATTTTCTCATGGATATCATTGTCAGAACTTAACCAAATTAAAATGGGACCACTTGGGAAGCACTAGCTATCATTTAAAAAAATAATTATCAAAATCGGTTTACCCAGGAAAAAGTTATGAGGTAACAAACATAAAAAAAAAAAAAACAAAAAAAAAAAAAACATACAGACGAATTGATAACCTCCTCCTTTTTTTGAAGTCGGTTAAAAACAGTAATTATTGTTGAAGTGTCAACGGATGTGGGCATTCCCGCCATGTTACGGTGCGAAAGAAATATGTCATCGATGGAGATAAGTGGTTGTTACGATCAAATGTTTATCAATAGCTGGTTTACAATGTAAAAACTCTAATCTTGTTCCTCTGGAATACTAATGAAAATAAGATTGTTACAGAATGTCTGTTATATATTAATCAGAAATTGAATTTAATTTGAAGACTGTTTAGGTTTCGTAACACATTAATATGAAAATTGATCCTACTGATTTGACTCGTGTGTAGGTATTTTTATCCGCCTGCTGTTACATGGCCATAACTTTATTTTATTATGTGGACATGGATGGCTACTATCTCACTCACCGTCATGATATCAGCTCTACACACAGCATTTCTAAAGGAATAAGTTGCCATGCCAGGACCTTAACTTTAGGAGCACGGCTACATTTAACTGGATACGGAAAACACTGATTCGTTTTCATTGCCGCTTCGCCCGTCTCTTCATCGAATGCGATGGTACAATTGTAGGGGTTAAACCGGTTCGTTGTTTCGAGTTAATTTGGTTAGAAATTAACTAAGATAAGATATAAGATAGAAATTAACTTAGATATCTGTTAGTTATCCATATACCATTTTGGCAAAGTTTTGTATTTTTAAACTTATCTAAAGTTACAAAATAAATACAATACTATTAAATAACTTTTCTGTTCATTCCTTCTAAGGCGTCATTCTAGAGCAAATTTGCAACAAATTAGGCCCAGTAAAATTAAGGTCTGATATCAATCGTTTTTGAGTTATTTAAGTTTTTTTTAAATATTCTGTCTTATTATGAAAAAGTGATGATAATACACTCTAGGCATTTTCTCAGCAACTTTGTAATAGCTGATGAATGAGGAATTTCTTCAAAAAAAGAAATTGATTCAAAATATTCAAAATTTCAGAAATAAAGGATCACGAATAATAGTTTATGAAAAAAAAATTTATTTATTCTAATCAGAGAGGATTACTAAAAAAAAGTATGACACGTGGCATACAAACTATGGATATAACTTTATTATTTCATAAGCTTCCAGAAAAGGTACAAATGTTGTCCACTTTCACACAAGTTCTATATGTTTTTTATTTAGTTGGGTTTGCGCTGTCGATTTTACTTTAAGAAAAAGGTCCTCATTAAGATGTATAAACTGGTCAACAATGAAAAAACATTTGCATTGGTTGCATTTGCAACCAAACAAAATAATATGGAACTTGTGTGAAAGTGGACAACATTTGTATCTGTTATGGAAACTTAGAAGTTGAAGTTATTTTCCTAATTTGTATGGCTTGTGTAATACTTTTTTTTGTTATGCTTTTTCATATAAACTGTCATTTATGACCCTCCTTGTGAATAAGGAATGTATCAAATTACCAAACACCCTGTTTGTTGATAATAATCCATTTTTTTTTAACTAGAGAGTAGTATGTACTAGACACCATACGCCAATTGGTGCGAGCGCTTTTATAATCGTTACAAGATTTGGTTGATTTTTTCTAGCCTATATAAACGTGTAATAAATTACTTTTTTGTTGTACTTTTGAGATGATATATATGGTGATCAGAATCCATTTTTTATTTCCAACTAGAGAGTGGTGTGTACTACTCACGACAAGGCAATCGGGGCGAGTCCGTCATAATCATCGCTGGGCTTTGTATTTTTTTTCTAGCTTATCCAAAGGTGTAATAAATTATTTTTTTGCTGTACTTTTGAGATGACATATATGGTGATCAGAATTCATTTTTTATTTTCAACTAGAGAGTGGTGTGTACTACTCACGACAAGGCAATCGGGGCGAGTCCGTCATAATCATCGCTGGGCTTTGTATTTTTTTTTCTAGATTATCTAAAGGTGTAATAAATTATTTTTTTGCTGTACTTTTGAGATGATATATATTGTGATCAGAATCCATTTTTTATTTCCAACTAGAGAGTGGTGTGTACTAGTCACCAAAAGGCAATTGGTGCGAGTGCATAATAATCATCGCTGGGCTTTGTATTTTTTTCTAGCTTATCTAAAGGTGTAATAAATTATTTTTTTACTGTACTTTTGAGATGATATATATTGTGATCAGAATCCATTTTTTATTTCCAACTAGAGAGTAATGTGTACTAGACACCACACGGCAATTGAGGCGAGTGCTTCATAATCATCGCTGGGCTTTGTAATTTTATACTAGCTTATCTAAAGGTGTAATAAATCACTTTTTTGCTGTACTTTTGAAAATATATATATGTTCGTCATAATACATTTTTGTATTGTAAGTAGAGCTAGGTATGTACTAGACACCCCCAATTTACCTTAGCAAACTGATCTATCGGTTGGCAATATTCAACGTCCTGTAGTTATGGATACGAATGCGTACTAAACGTACTTTTTGGTGTACTAAACGTTTCAAAGCATGGTCTTTTAGAATATCATTTTCAAAAGTTATAAATGTTAACATGGAAAAACGTCAAGTTAGAAACCCCCATTCATTTGCCTATTATTTCGAAGTCAAAGCCGTACTAAATAATTCATTCGGTGTACTAATCAGTACAAAATGAGTACAAAACGATTGGATATTAAAAGTAGGTAAAATTAAATGTTGGCGGTCTGAGCGTCAAGTTAGAAACCCCCGTTGCTTGGCCTGTATTTACTCAATCTTAACCGTACAAAATAAACAATGAGGTGTACAAATCTGTACAAAATAAGTACTAAACGACTGCATTAGAAAAATACGATTTTTCGTTAGGGGGTTTCTAACTTGACGGAGCCGAAGCTGTTATCGGGGGCACTTGCAGTCCGCTGGTCACACAATGGATCGTTTCACACTCTTGAACGACAAAACAACCGTTACTTAACGTCACATGAAACAATATATACATTGTAGCAAAGGCCTCATTGAAGATTTAAACGAACCTATGTTAACTGATATACTTCTGGATTCACTATTTTAATCTATAACACTGATCATCTATCAACTATGTATATGTGTGTTTTTCCATGTGTATTACTCTTTCCAGCTCAAATTTAAACTGACCGACATGTGATCGTGCATAGTAGGGTAAAGAGGGAATACAATTTTGCATGCATATCTTTTGCTAGAGAGTCACTATACATATACAATCTGTTATGGCGCTACAAAAGCCGACCGCCCAATAATCTGTTTGCCACCCGGCCCCATTTAGAACCGCCAAGTGCGAGTCGCACTCGCACACGAAGGGTTCTGTACCAATTTAAAGATTTAACACAAAACAAATCATGTTTCTTGTATGAGTCCCTTTAATTTTTATTTGGTTTTAATTTTTGTTGCTATAGCGGCAACCGAAATCCAAACTCGTGCGCGCTGCCTGATTCCAATACAATTATATGGTCCAATACAATTATATGGTCATTTGATCATACGGCAGCGAAGGGATATCGACTGCATGTCACTTCTTCCTTTCTCTTCAGTGTTCTAACCCTTGCGCCTTCGGTAATTTTATAAGCCCAGACAAACAAGTTGTGTAGATAATTATGTAGTAAAAAGTCCCTCTCTCTATTGTTAGTAAATTGCACAGCTAGATTACTTTATGTCTGAAGCACTTCAAAAGTAAATTAAATGAGACATTGCAGTTTTACGGAAACGCGTCGCTTTCGCTTTTATGAGGAGAAATGTAGGGCCAACTCATTCATAGCGAATACCCAATAAACATAAAACTTTAGTACAGGATAGTTTTCATCGTAGCTGAGGGCGAGGCTGATTTCAATGTATACGTAGTAATGTATATATTCATGATATAAATAATAGGAATAAAACTAAAAGTCAAATAATAGGAATAAAACTAAAAGTCCGATAAATATATCGCATATATTTATTGTTTCCACTGGAGTAGTGCTGGAAGGTCGCTTTGGGTCACCTCTTTGCCAAATTTAATTCAGAGAGGCGATTGCTGGACCCGTGCAGCGATTGTGAACGGGTGCTGTTTGTGGGGACTGCGGGTCTACTCATTAGATTCTCATGAGCCACAGAATATTGTGACCCACCGGTGATTCACCAGGGACTAGTCTGTAAGAATCTCATGACTAGGCCCGCTGGCCTGCTACAATTCGAAACAGTTTAGATGGCTGGCATAGTCTTTGCAAAATAAACTGATATTTGTCATGAAAATGTTGCATGAATTCATATTAATTTAGTGTATCTACCTGTTATGTGTTTTTCTCCTATCATGCATAGTAAACACTTATTAGTGACGTACCAAGAAATTAAAATAATTGATTTACACAACCAGATGTAAAAATACGTATGTGTGTGGCAACCATTTTATGTGAACATGAGACTAAGTGGACATTGAAAAAATGTCCAGCAAAGTTTCTTGCCAGTTCTTCGCTGTGATTGAACTTGCTAAAGATAAAATACATCCGAATGCAGTGTATTGCCTATGGATGATGAAAAATAAAACTATATAGTGTAAAGCAGTAATATGTGTCGGAAACGAAACCATATTCAATAAAAAAAAAAATAACAAAATATATATCCATACAATAATTGTAAAAACAATAAAACAATAATTTTCTCCAGAAGATATCACAAAAACATTCGAGAGAATGAAATCAGGTGTATTTTTAGTAGCGCGAATTCTCATTTTCTCTTGGTAATCAATTTTGTTTCTTTTTATTTATAAATTAAATCATTAATCAGGCATCGCCGTATTATATGGCAACGCTTTCGTCAAAATGATGTCAAGTGAGATCAAAGTCAGTGCCAAAAGTAGAAAAAAGTAACACTTATTTTTACCCGACTGCGCAAGAAGGGGTTTTTGAGTGTATGTATCTTTCTTTGGCACGCTCTGCAGCCTGAACGGCTTGATGGATTTTAGCTAGAGAGGTGTCGTTAGATTTGTCCGAATTGTGAGAGTGACACTAAGTATATAATTTGTTATTTTTTAAAAATGGCCGATTTTTAGCGCCAAATTATGTCCTAAAACTATATTTTTCTTTAAACCGATTTGAAGTAAGTTTCTACTTTTTTTACACTTTCGTTTTTTCTTAGTTTCACACTTTAGCACCGTTGTGATTTGAAAATCGATCAAATGAAAAAGCGACACTAATAAAAATATGCAAACACATAGCTTCATCTATGGGAATTAGTCTTTGTCCTCTCATACGTAGAAAATACAAAAGTCAATTGGTCGTACAATGCAATGCTCTGTCTTGGATCTGCCACAGTTTGCCACCCAGCGCATGCCGGGAGCCGGTTCGCCCAGTACGCCGCCGCCGTCTCGCACCGAGACGACAGCCTGTCTATGTACTTAACCGGATTTCTAATTACCTATATCAACTTCTAGAACAATATCGAATAGCATCCGTCTTTAGAATGTATCACTTTGTTAGAAATTTGAATCACACTTTGTTATTGGGTGGGGACGGCTTTCATACACATCATTCAATGATCAAGGTAGGCGAATTAAAGTAACTGATATGGCGACCACAATCACAGTTTTAAGCGCTCGCTGTTTAAAACGAATGAAACAGTCGATATAGGTAGCTCTCAAATTAGGGTCAACCATCTATATAAATCGATGGGGCCAACATTAATATCAGGATCTTACAAAGCAGCTGAAAGCGATGTTGCAGGTTGTCTTTGAATTCGAAACGGCGATGAGCGTAACAACTTGGTTACTGAGAGTGACTAACTGACAGATTATGCTAGGGGCAGGTACTCGACCAAAAAGTGTACATCAAGATTACCAGATCAATATGACCAGGATTGCCTTGTGATTTTGAGATCCGGGCTACAAAAGATTCCTGGTGACTTCAATTTTTCTTAAAGAAATAAGAAACATCCCTAAAGGATTACCAAAGATTCCTAGGATTACCAAAGATTCTGAGATTTCGTAAGATTACTAACGACTGCTAGATTGCCAGTATATCCAAAGATTTTGTAAATTTGTTTCGTTTGAACGGGAATTTCAAATGAGCAAAAAAGTGGTCTCTCAAAATTTAAATTAAGGTCCCAATTTGAGTGGAATAATTAAAAAAAATCGAATGAGAAAAATATAGCTGATGCGGAGGATTGCCATCCAAAATGAAACTTAAGGTGGCCCATCCCGCTCATCTCCCCATACAAAAGGGGAAAGAAGATCACGCCCATATTTCTTGTCAGAGATCCAAAGTTTTGCTCAAAATAGCTTTATTTGATCGAACTACATGCCTGATGACCATTGGCATTGTAAAATTGTGTTTGGTTTCTAAGTTATAAGGTGCGAAAGTTCTAATTTTTCGCGAGTTTCATGCAATAACTTTGGAGGTGGATTACGCAATGATAAAGTAAGAACATCTTAAAAAGATTAGTCATCAGACATAGCTTATTTAATCAAAATTTATAATCTATTTGGTTTTTGTTAGATTTTTGACTACAGCGGTCGTGGTTTACTTTTAGCTATAAGTCGTTTTGAAATTAAAATTTTCGTAAATCTTACCTAATCATACACTATGCACATTGTCTTTTTTGTGGACATGTTGCATCTTCCTCGTCACGGAGCCTGTCTTATTCTATGAAACAGAGAAGGTCCCAGAGCGCAACAGCACGGTTTTGTACCGTGCCCGCGAATGAGTTAGGCCCGCCGGGTTGGGCCACCTTAAGGGGGCCCAACCCAACGACTTATAGCTAAAAGTAAACCACGACCGCTGTAGTAAAAAATCTAACAAAAACCAAATATATCATAAATCTTGATTAAATAAGCTATGTCTGATGACTAATCTTTTTACGATGTTCTTACTTTATCATTGCGTAATCCACCTCCAAAGTTATTGTATGAAACGCGCGAAAAATTAGAACTTTCGGACCTTATAACTTAGAAACCAAACACAATTTTACAATGCCAATGGTCATCAGACATCTAGTTCGATCAAATAAAGCTATTTCGAGCAAAATTTTGGATCTCTGACAAGAAATATGGGCGTGATCTTCTTTCCCCTTTTGTATGGGGAGATGAGCGGGATGGGTTGAGTGGCAAACTGCAAATATTTTTCGAATGACCATAAAAAGAGGTGGGACCGGCGTTCGACGTAGGATTTTCGAATTATTTCGGGAATACTCGCCTCTTCCGACGATTTCTGATTCCCGCACCCAAGATTCCCGACATTACCATGAAATTGTTAAGATTGCCAATGATTTCCTTGGGATTCCCAGATTCCCTAAGATTGGCTAAGATTCCTCAGACTCCCACCAGATTCCTCTGTATTATGCCTGTGATGAACTTCGATACATCATGTAATCTTGCCTCAAAGTGGCAAGAGAGACATTTTGTTTGCATGAAGTTAGCCTGAGGAATGCCTAGTTCAATGGTATGAGTGGAGACGTGGTGCCATAGCACGCTGTTTGCTGTGTGTATAACGGGAGACATCGGCGGCGCGGGGAGGCGCGCGGGAGGGGCGGCGGCGGCGGCGTATGAGTTGTTTGACTATCGGCATCGCTTCATGTTCGATGGAGATAATAACGACGAACGCTATGCTGAATACTAGGTAGGTGTACTGATTTTTATTTTACTTTCGCCGCTTGCACACCTAACCTAACCTAACGGTTTTGCTGGGAAAACAGTTTTTTTTACATTTTCATTGTGTTATGGACACTGTAGAACTCGCGGCAGCACCCAAAGTTCGAAAAGTTGGATTTGCCTCCACCTGTACCTATAACAAAAATACGGCAACCTTTTAAAAGGTAAAATATTTATCTAGATTAAATATAAATATTAAACAAAGAAATCAAATAAACCACATTAAATTACCTTTAAGTCTATCGCAAATTGTAGACAGATGTTTAAGTTAAATAAGTTAAAAAGTCTTCAATATTGCAACCACACGCAGCGTCACCAGTATTTTTAGGGTTCCGTACCCAAAGTGTGAAAACGGAACCCTATTACTAAGCCTCCGCTGTCCTTCCGTCCGTCCGTCTGTCAAAGGGCTGTATCTCATGAACCGTAACAGGTAGGAATCTGAAATTTTCACAGATTATGTATTTATTTTGCCGCTATAACAACAAATAGGTAAAATTATAAAATAATAAAGATGAAAGGGGGGGCCCATGCAAAAAACTGTTATTTTTGGGGTAAATCTTGTACGATGGTACGGAACCCTTCGTGTGCGAGTCCGACTCGCACTTGGCCGGTTTTTTTTCCAAATTCAAAATTTGAATCAACGTTCCACGATGAACTAGGCACCGCGCCGCCATATTTAGAATGTGGATACCTTTTTCCCCTCCCTCCGGCGCGGCGCCTCTTCCCCGCGCCGCGCCGCCGCCCGCCACCTCCGCGCGCACACCGCGCGACTACTAATGGAGTGCCACCGAAGTTGCTTTGATTACAAAGTAAATTACGAGCTAGAAACGGTTTGAATAAGGCGGCCCGAGAGGGAGAAGTGCTGATGACGAATGGAACTATTTGAATCTTACAAAGTTGTTGCCAACTCTGATTACATTTCCATGGGATGGTTTTGAGTGTTTGCACAACGAAAATCGTTTGCAAAAGTGCTGTAAAACGATATTCCATTAGAATTGTGTAGCTTTCAAATAACACCTCATAAGTAAAATCCACTTGCACGACGGATAACTTAGGTGTATTGTCATAGTTTCTTTAACGATTTCGTCAAAAACTTGAGTTCAATGATAAATTTCAATAAACAGAACGGTTTATGAAAAATTTTGCAATACAATCGTCACACATTGAATAAAAAGTGCGTGCAGATAGCTTGAGCAAACTGCACCAAGATAAGTTAAGCAAACGTCCAACCATCATTAAACAAATATTTATATAACGCTCACGCAGATTAGCAACAGTATGCAAATGTAATTTATCCACTCGTAATAATGTTTCTCTTTTATACCTCGGGAGATTTTAAAAACTTCCTATAAAAAATACTATTTGTCTTTCTTTACGAGAACTTTTAAATTCAAATTACAAAACAGTTTGAAAATTTTCACAGTGGCGAAAAGTCGATGGTACTACGAAAGATAGAAAGCGGTAATCCGCACGCCTAAGGGCCGAGTGCACGAAAGGACAAAACATCAAAATCAACGTCAAAGTATGATCAAACACGTCACTTTGTGTGGACAGTATGGAAGGAACTCTATGCGGATCACAAAAAATTACGTGTTTGAACATTGATTAACTCAGCCGTTTCTTCGTGCAACCGGGGCTAAATCCTAGTTAAAAGCACGTAGAAATGTAGAAATCCCAAATTAAGTTAGTTAGCCCATGAACATGCAGCACCATTCAGCCAGGAGTTTTTTTCGGATTTGCACCGCTGTGGTAGAACAGCGGTGCAAATCCGAAAAAAACGGCCAATACGAGTCGGACTCGCACACGAAGGGTTCCGTACCATCGTACAAGATTTAACATAATAAAATCACGTTATTTGTATCGGGCCCCTCTTTAATTTTGATTATATTTTTATTTTGCCTATTTGTTGTTATAGCGGCAAAATAAATACACACTCTGTGAAAATTTTAGCTGCCTACCTATTACGGTTCATGAGATACAGCCCTGTGACAGACGGACGGACGGACAGCGGAGGCTTAGTAATAGGGTTCCGTTTTGACCCTTTGGGTACAGAACCCTAAAAATCAGACTGCGCAGTCTTTGTAGGAAGAGGGAAGAACATGCTCGTTGTTGTAGTATTCTTGTACCATAGATTAATGATGTTTACTCTATGCTTGTACGTACATATGTTATAGGAAATGAAAGGCCCATGGGGAGGGATATGGCTACGATCCAGTAGATTTTTGTGGTTTTTTGCCTGACTTCTTTGAATGTGTTGTTTAATTGTTTTAATGTGTATCTTTTTCAGTTACTCTCTCATTTCTCAAATTGTTTCTCAGATTGATGGCGCATCGCCATGGTACAAAACTGTCTGCCGGCGAGTGATTTCCTCACACAAAACAAGTTCGAGCAAGTTCGATTTTGGCTTTTCCGAGCACCTTTAGCCTCTCGGCACCGCCACCAATTCCGGTTTTTAATAAAAAGGAAGGAATAAATAGGACGGCTGACAGGACCGTGCTGACATATTAACTTTAGCACGCGTATTCGTAATGCACGAGTAAACGGCTTCGCTGTTTTCAGCTATTACGCTCACGTAATGGTTGTCGGAGTCTGTTTCTGCCTACATTTTGACAAGGTCGCTCGGATCGTTAGCTGTCGTCCATCTGTCATGAAGTATGATGTAAGCCTTACAGGTTACAGAATGCTATTTTACTTGACGCACTTGTCTTAAACACAAAGGCATTTAACGAGCAGTAAAATGTTCACAATTGTAGGTATTTACGTCGAAACTAATCACATTTACATACATGCATAACACACATTATAACGTACGTACATAATCTATGATCATTAGTTATATCGGAGTGATTCAAGCTGAATGAATGTTTGATCGCGATGATGCATGACCGGATTTATCCTCAAATATACCTGGGACAGACATAAATACAAGAAGTATCTCTTTGCTCGCCATAATCTCATTTTTACACACACATACTTACATTAACAGTGCATATATTTAGAGTCATATAGCGAGACACCTCAGAGTGCAAACGTTGCATCATAACCGAATCGGGTGTGTTGTGTATACATTTGAGAAAACGCATCACCTGATCCGCCTGTTGTCTGGTACTTTTATCAGTCCTAGAGATTCACGCCAGTGGTCTCTTTGTGTCGATGGCCGTAAGTTTGAATGCCAGGCTATTCAATAATAAAATTTATATCTTAATTGAAATTTGCATTTTCGTTGAGAATACTCCGTTTTCATGGTTCGCAACTTTTTTCTCCTCATTGGATTGCTTTTGGTAGCCTAAGTAGGCCAGTGGCGCGACGACGACGTATTTTTTCGTGCTAATATTTGTTTTGTATGGAGAATTGATCGCGAAGTCACCGTTACAACGTTACACGTTACAACAAGCGTTTCATGCCAGAAACTACTTTAGCGATGATGGCTGCCACAGATGGCTGCTATATTATTGAATATTAAATTTGCACTGGCGGTCCGCAGCGCAGATATAACGTTAAATCATGAACATGTAAGTACACATATACACTTAAATAAATACTGTGTTAGTAAGAGGCATTTAATACAGGAGGGACTGTTGGAGAATTCTCAGTTTTGGTCCTATGGATCTCAGGTGGCGAAATTAGCAGGCGCACTGTCCGCGGTGCTTTGCAAAAGGTTTGCTTTCTCGTTCAAATCCAGCCTTGTACTAAGCGTCTTATAAAGAGTTTCTTTTACAGCTTTGTCTAATTAATGTGTCATTGATCCACGGTCCAAACATCATACTCGTCAAAAACATTTACCACCTAGGTACCCCAGTTTATAAAGTTTAGTATGGTAGCGAGTTCTCCCACGCCATGGCAGCTCTATTGTGTCACTAGTAAAGGCGTTCAAGCTGACAAAACAATCACCCGACAATCATTTCATTTCGCTTGTAAAGCGGACCAGCAGCGGTTGCGTCTTTTCGTAAAGTATGTCTTGTTCTATAGAGTTGCGTTCAACGCCTTTTCACTGGCTCCCAAAACAAATCGTTGTTGCTTATCTTCAGAACGCTGCTTCTTTGTTACAGAGCGTGATGTATCTATGATTTACTGTCTGTGATTGTCTCCAAACAATGTTGTGCCTGGGTATATTTACAAATGTAATATCTCAGAATGTTGCAAGTAATTCTAGTAAATTACGTAAACGAATAGCAATTTCAATTTATGCTTACCTCATACTCACCAATAGTGTGACTATTTTATAGTCATGCTTGGATCCTAAACATGCAAATAGCAACAAAAATAAATGAATTAGTATATTAAAACAATTAAACATGCCATAAAATATTACATTTGTGTATTGTAGTATGTAGTACATGTATAGGGATATGTGACAAAATTACACTTATATTCTCCACTGTCAAATAAGGTGTTTCGTTAATTATTCATATGAATTAGGCACAGGGCTACAACGTGGTTCACATTTGCCTTGTTATATATATATACGTATAATATAAATTAATAATTATTAAATATATATTTTTTCTAGTTACCTCAACTTACCGTCAAGCCACAAAATTACCGAATTAAACTGACGGTGACTAAAACCTCCCCTATGAACCAACCGATCAAGGAAAACCTAGAATATAACATGTTGGTATTTATTCTTAGAATACTATTAATCAGAGGCGCCAAGACGTCCGTGACTCATTATATAAGTCATCTAGCCGCAAACTGGTCTGATAAGGAATTAATTACGAGGATTGGATCCGCGGAGGGATTCGCCAATCCGACGGACCTGCCCGAAAGATCGGTTTTTTATTACGTCACCCAGCCAGGCGCGACATTACCGCTTTTGAGCATAACCACTTTTCAATGCCATGCGGCTGCGTGTCGGTGGCTCATGTCCGACATTTTGAGGCATTCCGCGTGTCCAAGTAAATTAACAACGACGAAACTCGTGCATATTGCAATATTGACCTTTTCATTCATTTTAAAGATTTCATAAAGCCTGAGCTTCCGTGTGGTACTTACATTAAAGGACTACTATTTTTATTAGGGTTCCGTACCCAAAGGGTGAAAACGGAACCCTATTACTAAGCCTCCGCTGTCCGTCCGTCCGTCCGTCCGTCCATCCGTCCGTCTGTCACAGGCCTGTATCTCATGAACCGTTATAGATAGGCAGCTGAAATGTTCACAGAGTGTGTATTTATTTTGCGCTATAACAACAAATAGGTAAAATAATCATTAAAGGGGGGTCCCATACAAAATTCGTGATTTTTTTGTGTTTAACATTGTACTATGGTACGGAACCCTTCGTGTGCGAGTCCGACTCGCACTTGGCCGGTTTTATTATCATGCACGAATCCCTTGTCCGACGTCAAAGTTGCCGATTTTTTTATTCTGACGCCCTGTTGACATTGCAACCTCAGATCACCTCCTCCATGCATGCAAACTTTTTTAGACGGAGATCGACGATCGACGATCTCCGTGACTTGCACGATCACCTGTGCCGATGATCCACAGGTATCTGCGACTGGCGCGATTAGCTGCGGTGACGATCCACAGATGTATTGCACATCTCCAAACAGACGCTTCGCAATGCAATGTTTCTATCAATAGGAAGAAGAAAACAAAAGTTAATTAATTTAAAACAATTAATTACCAAAAAAACCGGCCAATGCGAGTCGGACTCGCACACGAAGGGTTCCGTACCATCAACACCAAAAAATCGCGTTTTTTGTATGGGCTCCCCTTTTATTTTTATATTTTTTTTATTTTACCTATTTGTCGTTATAGCGGCAAAATAAATACACACTCCGTGAAAATTACAGCTGCCTACCTATTACGGTTATTGAGATACAGCCCTGTGACAGACGGACGGACGGACGGACGGGCGGACAGCGGAGGCTTAGTAATAGGGTTCCGTTTTCACCCTTTGGGTACGGAACCCTAAAAACGAGGTGTTGAATACTTCTGAGTGGTCAGTCTGAGTTCTCACCTAAATTGGCGTTTACGGCAAACCGATCGACTGGCGTTTTCTCCAAACTCCATACAAGTTTTTACTAGATATTCTGTTGTTTTACTTCTTCAAGCTGCCAAAGTCAAACGCGGACTTCCGATTTGTATGAAAACGCGGAGTGGACGTAAACGGCAACGTCGACGTATTTACGCCAAAGTTGAGTAAGCTGTCAAATCAAGCTCGGACTCGCAAATGTTAGTTCGCGGAAACGCCCGCTGCGCGCGCTCTTCAATTTCTCCATACATTTGAAAACGCCAGTCGATCGGTTAGCCGTAACGCCAATTTAGGTGACAACTTAGACTACCGGCTCTGGTCCCGTGCCCGATGACATCGCAAGTAACTACACCGTGCGTAGCGAGCGAATGCCAACAAATCCACCGAAACACGGCGAAATATGTTGAGAAGGGTAAACCTTTCACGCTAATGTTTCCGGGACGCCCGGCGCGCCCGGCTGCTAGGGACAAAAACGCCGCGAACAATGGAATAAGAAACAAAAGGGAACTGGCAGACGAGTGACGAGAGACGGAGAGCATTGCTTGGCGCGAATACTGCGGTCGAAGTGTTTAGATCTATTGCCAACCAACCGCTGAAGCATAAAGGACCCATATATTTGTCGTTCTTTTTTATATAGGAAAATATACGTTCTGTTACTGTCTTGGTTCAAGAAACGGCAATGGTATGATGATATTGCATTTAGCATTTAAAATATAGGCAAAGTTTTATTGAAAATTACTATCAGTAACAAATTCTTTTTCATCTAAGGTAACAAAGCGCTCCATATTATTGTCGATTTTTTTTATAAAGTAATAATGTTTTTAACATTTTTTCATTGATATTTCACGGAATTTACGGAATAGAATCGGCGCCTCAGATCTCCCCTTGAAATGTTTGAATACATAATGCAATTAATTTAAAATGCATGCCATCAGAGACTGTAACTCTTAATTTTTTTAACATGTCGTATGTTCTCATGTATGGCAAATTCTAAACAATTTAGATTTTAGACACCATTTTTATCCTGTTATAATACCATTGGAACGTTTTCTTATGTAGTTCTTATACATATTAATTAACTTATAGAGGCATGCCACATATAATAAAAGCATATATCATGCATATTTTTATAATATGAGAAAAAACATAATAAATAAGTATGTATTTAAACTATCATGCTAAATAATATGCTGCGGCTACACAAGAATATATTGAGATGGAAGCGGTTGCTGTATTCCTTGTGGCACGTACCCGGTACCAGGTCGCCACCTGCGTCAAGTGCGTATTGTGGGGGTGGTACGCGCGCGCAAGATGGCGGCGGCGGGGCGGGGCGGGGCGGGTCGCAAGCGGCAGAACCCACCGAAAAGAATACATACATATTGTTAGTTACTAGTATACTAAGTATTACATAATATAATTACTTGTGTTGTGTGGTCTTAATAAGCACTAAATGTATGTTTATGAAATATAATGTTAATTATTCTACGAAAATTCTGCACAAACTTTCAAATACTAATGTCGTATTATATGTAGTTACATAATGTTGAAACAGATTACACGGTTATATATGTTTAAATTTTAATAAACAAATTAGGTATAATTAGGGCGCATATAACCACGGCTTTGGAGTATGTTATATTATGTATGATATTTTTTTTTATTTTAGCAGATATTGATATGATACCATGATAACAATAAACTTGGATGAAAAGGGGGTTTATGCGCCCTAACGCATTATTATATATCTCGCACTCTCAAAACAATTAAGCACACAAAAGCATACGGCTTCACACAAATCCGCAAACAAACAGGGAATTACTCATTTCTGTGCGTTCCATATTTAAAAATGTTCAACAGTAAAAACTTTTCTTATTCCTAATTCAAGCAAAAGTTATATTGTCCGCGCTCGTTTCGCGCTGCGGAATAGACTAGGAGGTCGCGACAAAAATGGTGACGATAACGTAAATAGCTGAAACTGAGTTCACAGGATAAAGACCAACCCTCTGATGTACCTAGATAAGGCGCCTGAAAAGTAGTTTTCGTTACAAGAAAAATATATGATAAGGTATATGGCTGCAAATAACGCAGCATGAAAGTATCAGAACATACTTACTTAGTCATACCAAAACTGAACAAATCTTTCGTTGCATTTCGTAGTTATAGGTGATTTCGGTTACATATATAGCTTTAGGTATATTTTAGTATTAAATTATAAAACCGACTGGTTATTGTTGCATAATGAATAGGTATCAATATGTCTAGATAGTCAGTATATTCATCAGCAGGTACATACCAACATCTATTTTGTATAGCCAGTCTGGCTAACGCAACCACTGGGCGCAGGCAGACCGACATATTTGGCATCAGAGAGTTGGTCTCTAACCTGTGAACCCAGATTCAGCCATATACATATCGTTACCAGAAATGTCGTGACCTCCCGGAATAGAACGTGTTATGGCTATTTTCATCGGCCGTTTGGATCCAGTATGATCCAACCCAAACCGAGTAAACATGCAAATTGGCCGCGTTTTTTCGCAGGCTCTTCTGTGGCGGGAAAACAATTATAGCTCTCGGGCAGCGCGCCGTGTTTGCGCAAACATCAGTCTGTGCCGGGATAGACCAATTGTACCGAAAACAACAGGTACCGAATCAGCAATAACGACAAGGTACACACTTTTGGAGTTGCTTCAGTCAGTCAGTCAGCGTGTTTGCGTCCACTGCTGGACATACGCCTCTCCAATTTTTAACCGACTTCAAAAAAAGGAGGAGGTTATTAATTCGTCTGTATGTTTTTTTTTTATGTTTATTACCTCATAACTTTTGCCTGGGTGAACCTATTTGGATGATTATTTTTTTAAATGAAAGCTAGTGCTTCCCAAGTGGTCCCATTTTAATTTGGTTAAGTTCTGACAATGATATTCATGAGAAAATCATAAAAGTCTTAAATTTGTATTAAGATGTGCGCGACAAATGGTCGAATAACTCAATATAACGCCAACCGATTTCGGTGATTCTTTTTTTATTGGAAAGGACAAATTAGTAAGTGTACTTCAGATTCACTAAAAATAAACAAATAAAAAAAAATTAACAAAAAAATAAATAAAATAATAACATTCGTCGGAAGCAGGACGAATTATTTTCAAAATCTGATTACAATGCTTCAAATGTAGATGTCGCTGATACTCAAATTAATGAGATAACGGTAATGTCGTATCCATTAAATACATAAAATTATCAACATATATATTTGTTATATTGTCTGGAAAATAATTTACATGGGCCCGGAACGGATCCTTGTGGAATACCACATAACATTGGGTTATATATCAATCTTGACTAATATGTTACTTTCATTAATTGGTTTCAATTCGACATATTGTATTCGCTGTTTGAAATATGATTTAAAAAAAATAATTGGTCATCTCGAACGCCATAAAACTCCAGTTTGTCCAGTAAAATTTGTTGGTTGGATACCTGCGTGTGACCGAAAGACAGAAAGGAACCTGAGCAATCCGATGAAGGTCCCTTTTTTGAAATTCTTGCAACGGGCCCCTAAAATAGTTCATACAATTACTATTAAGGAGAACTTAACATAGTTTTAAAAAAAAACAGACATCCCATAGGTTTATATCTGGGTTATAAAAATATATTTGAATATCGTACTTAACAAGTGAAATTTGATTTTCGCAAAACTTTCATATTTTGGTTTTGCGCACGGATTAGCGCTTTCGACTAGCACTAGTTCGGGTTCTAATATAAGTGTAAGACATTAACAATATTTCAATGAAACTATAAATTGAGTTTATGAGTAGTTAAATGTAATAATATTAGTCGGTTTATTGAACAGCAAGGCCGAATTATTGGAATCCCGCTCATACCCTAAACCAGCAATTCTAAACAATTCGTGTCGTCGCAAAAAAATCCTCGTATAAAGCCAACTTATACACCGCCCTATTCAATACATCATCGCAGGGATTGAGACACCCCATGACGCCTTCTTTAGTGTTTGCAATGATGATTGCAATCAGATTAAATAAAATTAATCAGTTAAATGCTTGATTGAGTTGATCACAAGTTTCTCAACATTTCATTTTAATTAACGGCTAGGTAAGGGATCCAGGCGGGTGATTAATTTTCTTGGAAATCCACGATTGCGATTATATCATTCGGTAATGGTTTTTAGAGAAGAGCTCTTTCAACGAAGACGCGAGGGGTATGGTAGGAGGCCAAGAACGTTAAAAACCGGCCAAGAGCCAGTCGGACTCGCACACGAAGAGTTCCATACCATCGTACAAGATTCAAAAGAACAAAACACGCTTTTTCCCACCTTTAATTTCTATTGTTTTTTAAATTTTCCTACTTATTGTTATAGCGGCCGAAATAAATACACACTCTGTGAAAATTTAAGCTGCCTACCTATTACGGTTCACAAGATACAGCCCTGAGACAGACAGACGGACGGACGGACGGACAGCGGAGACTTAGTAAAAGGGTTCCGTTGGCGCTCATTAGGCACGAAACCTACGCATACGCATACGAAACGGAATGGACGCAAGATGTTCACAGTTCACTATCACTAAATTAAATACCGACAATAAATCGATTTAAGCGCTCACGGGTGATAACATAGTTTTGTAATGCTTTACATATTTCAAAGTGCTGTTGTTTTTGCATGAATGTATATACAGCAAAGTCGAGCGCGGAATCGATTTTACCATAGATGAAAGGAAGCCATATAGAACACAGAGAAAGGTAGGATTGTTCCGGTTGTTGATAGAGCAACACTTTTGTGAATATGACCAAGCTTTACCCATGTCACCCAGTATTCACTCTGTTTTACGTATTTTTCCCAAATGATTTATCTAAACCTCCGTAAATACCTTCTCACTAGTCTCGATCCTTTATAATCCTATCCCAACGACAAATTAATTAAAACCGGCCAAGTGCGAGTCCGACTCGCACACGAAGGGTTCCGTACCATCGTTAAAGATTTAATACAAAAAAATCACGATTTTTGTATGGAGGCCCCCTTTAATTATTATTATTATTTAATCTTACCTATTTGTTGTTATAGCGGCAAAATAAATACACACTCTGTGAAAATTTCAGCTATCTACCTATTACGGTTACTGAGATACAGCCCTGGGACAGACGGACAGACGGACGGACGGACGGACGGACGGACGGACGGACGGATGGACGGACAGCGGAGGCTTAGTAATAGGGTTCCGTTGGCACCCTTTAGGTACGGAACCCTAAAAAGTAAAATCTTTCTAAGAGGTGGTTTATTAGTTTTAAAAAGGTATGACACGAAATCCTTAGTTCGCGAGACTGCCGTTTTTTTTCTGCTGAGAGATGACACTCAAAATCAGAGAAACGGTAAAGGTAACTATAAAATAACGGGCCCACAATTGGTAATTAAATCGTTTGTGAATCGCGATCATGGATCTAGCGAGATTATGATCTTCGGACGCGGCGGCGACGGTGCGGACGCGGCGCGGGCGGTGGATCGGGGGACCTAACCGTCGGAATCCGAAGTCACAAAAGCCGTAGCACAGAATACCTTTAAGGTGGCCCAACCCGGCGGGACTAACTCATTCGCGGGTACGGTACAAAACCGTGCTGTTGCGCTCTGGGACCTTCTGTGTTTCAAAGAAAAATACCGGCTCCGTGATGAGGAAGATGCAACATGTCCACAAAAAAGACAATGTGCATAGTGTATTTACGCAAGATTTACGAACATTTTAATTACAAAATGACTTATAGCTTAAAGCCACGACCGCTGTAGTCAAAAATAATCAAACATATCTTGATTAAATTAGCTATGTCTGATGACTAATCTTTTTAAGATGTTCTTACTTTATCATTGCGTAATAAACCACCAAAGTTATTGTATAAAACGCGAGAAAAACTCGAACTTTCGGACTTATAACTTGGAAAACAAAAACAAATTTACAATGCCAACGGTCATCAGACATCTAGTTCGATCAAATAAAGCTATTTTGAGCAAAATTTGGGATCTTTGACAAGAAATATGGGCGTGATCTTCTTTCCCCGTTTGTATGGGGAGTTGAGCGGGATGGCCCGCCTTGAGAACATAGATTCTTACGTACCCACAGTATACTCTCATGCAGTCACTCGACTTACGGGTACTGTTCTGGCAAGTTCTGAGGCTGAGATAATAAATAGTCGCAACCGAAATTCAAACTAAAGAAAAAAGGTTCTTTTTACCGTAACTTTAACACATTTTGTATCGACGAAATGTCACTTTTAACACTTTACTTTTGGTAAGTTTCAGCTGTAACTATTTATCTCAGCCTAAGTGGTGAGAGCAGAGTGGTGAGTGATTGAGCCAAATGTAGTTTTTTACATGTACACAGTACACTTGGAAGACTAGCTGTTCGGTGATCTTATGTAATAGTAATACACATACAATGTATATAAAAAATACCTAGTGCTGTTGAAAAAACCGGCCAAGTGCGAGTCGGACTCGCACACGAAGGGTTCCGTACCATCGTAAAAAATTTATGTAAAAAAAATGGGTACGGAACCCTAAAAATGGCCCCACTGCATTTCTTGCAGTGCATGTCGTAAGAGCCAACTGAGGGATTCGTCTTACGTGAAGAGGATTTAACGAAAAACTATCGGTTCCTAACCTTACTGATTAGGTGGAAGAGTTGATCTCGCCCGAGTTGATATCATCGCATCGAATTAACGATGGTCGAAGCGGCAATGAAAAATATCATGACAGTAGGCGTGATATTAGCAATACATGTCCAGTTACATAAAATGTACCTAGAGCGCATGTTGCTAAGTACGCATATATATTGTATGTCATTATTGCATTAAAAAATGCCGGAAGTATTTTCTAGTGGACCACTTTAGGGTATAACGAGCGAGGATATAATGAGCAAGCGTTATAACATGTACTGAGCTGAGAATTAATAATTATATAGGTATACACATGGTATACATATGTTTAAATTATCCCGAAATGGCTGAACTATTCGATGGAAGATCGAGGAAAACAAACTCAAAATGTTTTGTAAAGTTTTTCACAAAAAAAACAGTTATTATTAATGTGGGGTCTTGGTGGAAAAAGACGACAAAGACTAAACTGAGGCACCATAAATAGGTCACACCAAAGGGCTATACGTTTGTGCGACAAAGAATCTAACCACACGTGTAGACGCTAGCAAATATGTACATACAACAATGATTTACAATGTACCTATAGGTGTTTATTCATGTGGTCTAACGAAAGGTCTAAGGGCACTGACTTTCGATTTGGTGGCTTGGTTTTAATTTTATTTTTTTTATTTATTGATTTATTGATATACTAAATGCAAATGAAAAAAAACGGATTGTTTTAGCAATGGAAAAATAATGAAGACGTTTATTTATTGCAGCACATTTGATATATAGACCTAAAATATGTTTCTGTTGCGTAAGTTCATAATTAAGATAAACGAGGTTGTCAATACTCAATCATATCGTATCGGTGCTCCCTCGGGAACCAGAAATGGTACCCATGACGATGTTGCTCGACTGGATATTATATGTATATTGAGTGTGGCGGAGTCGAAAATATAGAGCGCGGCAGACCAGCCAAGATAAATGTTCGAGGAAGGCCTGGTAATATGTACCTAATAAAATAGCGGCAATTACAAGCGGCTCTTAGCCTCGTGGCGCGAGGACTTGCCTAGCATACCAGAGGTCTAGGTTCACATCCTCGCCACATTCATGCACCACTTTTTTTCGCTTTCTGAGTTGGATAAGTCCATTTCGTCACGAATGCGAGCTGCTCCATGGTTCGGAATCCAAGTAAAAAACTGTAGGTACCATCGCATTGTATTAAAAGATGGCCGAAACGGCAATAAATAAATATCCGTGTTACAGTAAAATGTAGCCGTGCTGATAAAGGTCCGGGCATGGGACCTAATTTCTTTGGAAATATGGTGTATTTGGCTAATATCATAACGGTAGTTGTGTGGTATTAGCCATCCATGTCAGGTTGCATACAAAAAAAGTACATTCTGTAAAATTTTAATTGCCTGAACTATCTGTATTCAACTTTTGAAATTAATTTTAATTTTTAGCTTTTAAGCTTCGGCCGAGATTTGTAAAACCAATTTCCGGGGCTGCATGTTAGGTACTTTGTAAATACTTCGTTTACAAGTCGTGTCTATCATGCCACCAACGCAACGCTATATGGAACTCGCAACGAGCAATCAATATGCAAAGCAGCGGACTGTACAAACAAGCCGATATCGCTGAAGAACAAACATCGAGGCGTAGGCATACCTGTTAACCGCTGCACAGCTATACCACAGGCCTTATACACTTCACAGGAACGTTCGTTGCATTTCAATCAGGCATCCAATTTGTAGAAAACGTTCGATTTATTTATATATAATAATAAATATATACAATATATTTGTTAAATATATCGCCATATTTAATAAAATAATTGCCATCAATGCGATTTGCTATCATCAATGAATAAAATTTCATTTATGTTTTTCAGACATCTTGCTATTTTTCTCTTTTTTTTAATTGCGAAAGATATACATGCCTAATCTGTGGATTTTTCAGTTTTTTTCTGTAAACTTGTTTTTGTGCGAGCAACATTGTAAACCGAAAGCGTTTAAATGAAGGAATTTTTATTTCTAGAGATTGATGCAAAAACAAAACTGTTATAAACATTAAAATGATTCTGCTGGCAGGTTTCATCAGGTGGAACCAACGAGAGGTTAATTTCTCGTTGGGTGGAACCAATCGTAATGTTTAAATATAACGAATTTGCAATAAGTTAATTATCACAGAGTATTATTAAGCAACATGCAATCAGGAGTAGGAAGATAAGTGATACGTTAGATTTATAGAGGTACTACTATGAATTGCAAATAAGTTGCAGAAGTTGATGTCATTGAATGCGACGGTTCGCGTTGCGCTGCCACCCACGTCCATCTCAGCAGCTCGCGGGCCATGCGCTTGGTCCGGAGCCGACACGCAGCAGAAAATAATTTATTAATGTTTTCCCAATTCCAAATACCCAGTATCTCTGTTGTATTGGGAAAACATTATCTGAGGCAGCGCCATAGATAGTCTTAGAAGAGATAAATAAGCAGTCGATGAAGTGGGATGTAAGGGAGGCATCGATAGAAGCGGTTGATGATGAAAATATAATTTATTTTTTATTGTTTAATCTAAAACCAATAAAACAATAACATTCAGAGGTCAGCATCGTGACGACCTGCGACTCTAAAAATTTGTTTGGTCATGCACAATACAACGGATACCTACTCGTCGTTAGAAAATGCAGCGACGCATAAAGGGGGGTGCGACAGCCATGTTATTTTAACCCCCAGAACGTCAACACTCATGACTTACTCATTGCATTGCATTTACCGTGGTAGATCTTCGTGCTTTCTGGCACCAGAACACTTGTGGCTCGATTGGAGATGTGTCAGCGATCGCAAAACAGATATCGACACCGGCGTGAAGTCATTGGTTACAGCGCTCTCGGAGGATTAAATGTAATTTTTTTTTTCATCTAGGATTTTGATAAAAGAAAAACCTATGTATGTAAAGGTATGTAGTTTTTGTAGAGTAAGAGGTGGTTTGATAAAAATAATAAATTGGTCCAAATCCGGATTTAATCTTAACCCAGAAAATCAGGTCATTTATTCATTCACATTTCTGTGGTTGCACTAACGCTGTTCGGCCACGTTCCATTCGCATAGTCAAATGTAGTGCACGTGGTAACTGACCTTGGGCAATGCGGCGAGGCACTGCTGCTTGACGTCCCACACGAGCTGGTCGCGCGGGAACTGCAGGCTCTTCTGCACGTTGAGCTCGGGCACGTGCACGCGCACAAGAAGCCAGCCGTCCGGTGCGGCTGCCACCCCCGCGCCGCCACCCCCGCCGCTCGACTCCGCCTCCATGCCGCCGCGCGCCGCCCGCCGGCACTACGACATCTGCGGACAAGGAAACACGCTCGGTGAAGCGGCACAAGTATCGATATCGACATTTGACATCACTTCACATTTTTGGGGGACCGCGTTTCATCTGTGCAAATAACCTGCGCACGTATTTTGTTATGGTGTCCGTCGAGAGCGTATTTGGGGTGTTTTTCACCAAGTGCTGATTTATTTTAATCGACACTTAAAGGGCCGTACTGATTGCAAGCTGCTAAGAAAGGCCCTTAATATGGAGCGATTATAATCAGCAGTAGGTGAAAAAGGGCCCTTAATTTTTTTAAAAACAGATAAATATGGGATTGTCTAGGCTAGAAAACTAGTTGTCACCAGACCTTATTAAATTAGATAACTAGATTTGTTAAGTTGAGATTAAGAACCTTCCAATCCATTTCTCCATCTTAATGCTACAGAGAGGATATGTAGATGATATTCATTTATGAAAGCAAAGCCTTCACAATCTTATTTAAAAAAAACAAAAAGAATTATTGTTTTACTTCATTGCTAGTACATTTCACTATCGTTATTTTCAAACATTATTTGTATTATATGCCTAAAATAAGGAGTTCAAAAAAAGTTATACTGTTTTTTAAATTTTTTTGGAAATGTTGCCATCTTGTAAAGATCCTCATAAATAGTTGTATGGTTTTAAAACCAAATTTTAATAAACGTTTGGGCAAAACGGTGTGTTCATAACCTATACCCAGCACAACTATTTAACATTCTGGGGTCACCCAAAACAATTCAGCCACCTATTTGATAACTGCCAGAATGTTACTTATAGCGTTCATCTAGTAAGTTTTGATTAGCTGTCTCTTGCAAATTTACTTAAAAAATATTTGACACCATGAAGAATATCGCATACCTAGGTAAATTTACTTCTCTCGTATATTTGAAGACACAAAGCCGGACTTCAAAGGCAACTGTCTTAGGTAATGCTGAGGATAAATGATTGTTGTATTATCTTGATAACCGCCAGCGACACAAACTCGCAGCGCGAGCAGAAACGTCAAATTTGACAGTTGCCCGCGATTGCAAACCGTGGAAGGAATCATGTCTTGCAAACTTGGTTCTAGGGGCGAATGTAAACGTAAGAATATTAAAGAATCTGTGTAAGGGAATCACAGGGTCTACATTCCATGCATTTGAATGTCAAATTTATTTCATCCCAACGAATGCGACTCTGGATGAAGATTGGCCACAAACGTACGAAAACGTATGAAGCCTGTATGATGAACGCGGTCATACGTACGTTACATGTCATTTCTTCTCCCTTGACGGGTAATATGACGGATTATATGACGGGTGTACACCACGAATATCATAACTACTCTATTTAATCTCTTATATTCCCTAATGGGTATTTGTAGGGATCAAGAGACACGAGAAGGGACAAAGTGCCATCCAAAGCTACCCTGATAGGGCGTGCCTTTGCAAATTTTATTTCTAAGCAAGACGAAAGTACTGCATATGGTACCAAGGGTTCAAGATCAGGGCCAAGGGAGGAATTTTTCACTGTATACCTCAACGTGTCCGCCAATGTACAAATATGTAGATCGCAATTTGTGTAGCCAATGCACTGACGGTGGGCGGCAGTATCACAGTAGATATATACATAGCTTTGCGACCGGGGTCACAGAAATAGCTCAACTCAGGCGATTTTTGAGATAAATACCTTCCCTCCATCGAGTGTCGGGGTTGTCACAGCACTGCTGTTATATTTAAAAAGATGACTTCGAAGGACCATTCGCGCCAGTTCAGCACCGCGAAACTAGCCTAAAGACCATACAAACGAAATGTGCCTGTATAGGTGCACGAAATAGGGAGTTTGTATGGAGTTGAGCTACTGGATGTAATCCTATATATTTTCTGTGGCAGTATGCTGCCGAGTTCCGAGTCCTTCCACTTCTAAAGTCCCAACGGCTGCGCAGAAACCAGATCCGATCCAGATGTTTTCTGCGCTGCCCCTGGCGGCGTTTGGAGGGAGAAGGACTCGGTAATCGAACCGCGCACCATATCATGGACGCGAAAGGCCGCCAAAAAGGCATCTACCGAAGCCACAAGAACGCTCAATCATGCTAAAGCAATACATTGTGCTACATCTTGACCTACCTACGTCACAAAACATCTACTTAGGCCGAGTGCACAAAAGGACAAAAAATCAAAATCAACGTCAATGTATGATTAAACACGTCACTTTGTATGGACAGTATGGAAGGATCTCCATGCGGTTCATTCAAAGTGACGTGTTTGAACATTGATTAACTCAGCTCAGTCTCTTCGTGCAATCGGGGCTTGGGATAGTCAAATAACGTTCAAAGTATTACCTTCCGGTGAAAAGTGACGATGAATGGTGTTCAAATATAACCTCCCTTTTATTTTTTTCTAGGGTTTGGTTTAAACAGAAAATAATACAGGTTCTCAAATAGTTTTTAAGTATTTTGACTAATTTATCATTTTAAAAAGGGTGTATTTGACTCCTTGGTCGAATTCACACAAGAAATAAATGTGTTGGCCAGTTTTTCATATGATTTACTCGAAGCTAGTAAACTCCGGTTTTTAATGCCGTTAGTTAAGTTTGATTGAATGATGAGAGGCTAATGCGCTAATTATGAGAAGGAAATGACATAACGGCCGTGGATCAAGTATAAAGTTGAAACATATACTTAACGTAAAACATGTTGCAAACGGAATGTCGTGGGAACCGCAGTGAATAGAGCTCTTGGTGCGCCAACACGCAGGGTTCTCAGGACTCTTTCCATAGAATACATATATTATGGCTCTTCAGAGCATCGACATAACCAAAGCAAACGTCAATGCTTCAGAGAGCGTATTATTATATTACTCGTATGTGATAGGTATTTGTGGCTCTTTTGATTATTTCAATATGCACTAGGATGGAAATATCTAGTACACATATTGCGCTGAGACTTTCTCGCACAAATGTGAAACTTTATTATATTCTAAGATTTTTTATTTTTCACAATATTTTTTTGTCATAAGTACATATATACCCGTCTGTATTAACTAGGCGCATTCTTGTACCCTGTGAAATTATCAGCGTAGCAAAGTATATAGACATTTATGAATACTTGAAACATAAGGAATGCTGGAAAATTTAAGCTTTTCAGTATGTTGTACACACCTTTACGTCGAATTCGATTTTTCGAATCTTGATTTTTGCATGGTCATACTGTTTTATTCTCAATTTCAAGCAAAAGCTGCTCTGTTAATCGCCGTTCTCATATGAGGTAGGAAAAGAGAGATTCCCTTGTCGGGGAAAAAGATGTTCAATACATATATATAATGCGTATGTAATGAACGATGCGGAAAAATGCTTATTCGCATTTGCGAATTTCGCTTTGACCAACTGTATAAAAATATATTTAACATCTGTGATCTCATATATTTTTGGTTATTTTGTTTTTAAATTTAGACTAAGACCGCGTTCAGGGGTTTCAGTGGATGTGCATATGTGATTGTGTGAGAAGGACTAACATTGTTCTCTGCATAGACAAGCTGTGATCGAAGCCTCATGTTCCCACCAAAATTTTGAAGAGCGCGCGCAGTAGGCGCGAACTAACATTTGCGAGTCTGGGTTTGATTTGACAACGTATCGTGTCGCCGGAAATACGTTGACGTTGCCGTTTAGGCCGACTACGCGATTTCATACAGACCATAATGATTCTAGCTGGGTGGAAACCCCAGCAGTAAGTAACCTTTACGACACTACACCGTCAAGAAGTTTTAGCATAACCGAAAAACACCAACTAACACAAAAACCTTTTTTTTGTTTTGAAATCTGAGAAAACATTTTGGGAGCCTCATGTTCCCACCAAAATTTTGAAGAGCGCGCGCAGTAGGCGCGAACTAACATTTGCGAGTCTGGGTTTGATTTGACAACTTACGTATCGTGTCGCCGGAAATACGTTGACGTTGCCGTTTACGCCGACTACGCGATTTCATACGGAACATAATGATTCTAGCTGGGTGGAAACCCCAGCAGTAAGTAACCTTTACGACACTACACCGTCAAGAAGTTTTAGCATAACCGAAAAACACCAACTAACACAAAAACCTTTTTTTTATGTTTTGAAATCTGAGAATACATTTTGTAACCGTAGGTCAATTACGTTTTTGCACTCAATAGCTTGATAATTTAACAGCCGCCAAATATGGTTAGATAAATAAATTGGTGTGCCAATCAGTGCGACGCTGCCTACATTGGAACCAACTTTTGAAGACAGCCGCCTTCTAGAATGACCTGGCCGTTGGCAAATCGAACGGACACATATGAGATAAAAATTGCTGCGTTAGATGCCAGACTAATTCCTGCCGAAACTGGTTTCTGTTTCTTTGGGTGCATGACGGGGGGGAACGGCATAACGTATAATATGCAGATCGTATAATGTCATATTTTAACAAAATTTTAAAACCATGCACAACGTATAATCGGCAGATCGTATAATCTTATACGTAGTGCATGAAGAAGTCCAAAAAATCAAATTACTTATTTCTCCATGCATAACGTATAATAGTCACAACGTATAATGTTATGATCTTAATTTAACAAAAAAAGAAAACCATGCATATCATATAATCCTAAAATATTTCATACGATAAGCGCCCTTATCGATATAAGATTAAAGATTATACTCGCACGCGACTTTTCGACCGTCTCAATTAGCGTTGTAGCAAATTGTTACTCTTCAACAGATATCGATTCGTAGCAATTTCAGCCTTAAATGTATCGTCGTTAGGGCGCTTTATGCAGTGCTTCTTGGCATATTATACGTTCTGCATGGTTTTCTTTTTTTGTGAATTCATGTTAGGAATATTATACGTTGTGACTTTTATACGTTCTGCATGATGCAAAGAGTTTATTTTATTTTTAAACTCATGCACAACGTATAACATTATACGTTGTGACTATTATACGATATGCATGGTTTTAGTTTTTTGGAAAAAAATAAGATTATACGTTGTGAATATTACACGTAGTGAATACGACTCCATGACGGTACATCATTTACATATTACAACCGATGGAGACTTCATTAATTTACGATAAATTTACGCCTAAACCGGCAGTAACTGAATTAAAGACTGCCAATGAATTTCGTAAGCACATTTCATTTCATTTATTCAGACAGGGTTATAACAACACCAGCCAATAAATAATAAAGCAAAATTGATCAATCTTTATAGGACCGCTCGCTCGCCGATTGTACTTCCTGTAAACATGCTCGGAAACCATTTTGTACGAGTACCTAGGTACCGTTTCGTCTTCTTTATTTGTCTCAAAACAATCCCTCGTTTTTTTAGAAACTGAACAACAAGAACTGTAATATTATTAGTCCAACACACCAATTGGAAACTAGGTGTCATTACAGGCAGACATCTTTAATTATACGATCAACCCCCCTTACCACCTCTCGGTGAAATCCTGGATCCGGTCCACAGGGTTACTCCACAGGGTTACTCAATACAAGATCCAACCTACCCAATTGCATCCCTTATTCCTCCCTATCCAACCGGCCGGTGTAAAGTTGTTTGCTATCGGAGGTATAAGCATGGTAGGTATAGTCCCGGCAGCAGTTGTGCCGCATCGACCAATGCTATACAACTGCGCAAAAGTAGTTTTTTAGGGTTCCGTACCCAAAGGGTGCCAACGGAAGCCTATTACTTAGCCTCCGCTGTCCGTCCGTCCGTCCGTCCATCCGTCCGTCCGTCTGTCACAGGGCTGTATCTCAGTAACCGTAACAGACCCAGACAGCCGAAATTTTCACAGAGTGTGTAAGTATTTATTTTGCCGCTATAACAACAAATAGGTAAGACAAAAAGCGTGATTTTTTTGTATTTTTTGTATCTTCGAGGGTGTACAGTGAGCAGCACACAGAGGAGGCCAATGGCGATAAAAAAAATTGCTGGTGGTACCTATCGGTACAGTTCCAATCTTTCCCAACTCCCTTCTGAGCTAAGAACACACTCGCAGAACTTGCAGTTTGTTGTTTTTCCACACAATTGGGTATTTTTGGGGCGCATTATTAGCCAGAGGCGACGCACAGGCGAATGACGACAGCGAGCAGCTGTCTGGCCACAAAGTGGTGTCCCCGCAACACATAGAACACCATTTATTGCTCCTCCGTTTATATTGAATGGAAGGGCCTGTCCTTACGTAGTAAAATATATGTCAATTCCCAAAATGGTCTAAAACTATTGAACGCAACAGTTGATTGTAAATATAGTTCAACACAACGCATGTGCAAACGCAAACGATGCCTGTCTCAGCATTTCAAATGAAAATATGTCAATTAGGGTCTCGTAATGGTCACCTTGTAATATGCAGATGCATGCACAGGTATGCAGACAACGAGCAAAAACCTCGTTGCATGAAGATGTCTTTCAGCGTACATCGTCTTTCATACATCGCTCTTGCAGGTCAAGAGATGAGCGTTGCCAAATTATTCGCAACTATGCTATGTTCGTAGGTGTTACAAATAGCATGGAATAGATTGAGCGGTATTTTAAGCCGAGCCGATTATAAATACGTCGTAGATAATCTATTGCTTTGATTGAACGTATGCCGTATGGAGGTTAATTCTTGCACTAATTTTATTAAATCCGGAATCAAACTCCTGAATCAAAATCTTGAATCAGTAAATAACTTCCGACCTATTCACGTGCATTTACAGATAACCGAATATCCACCCTTTATGACAATCCTATCAAAAACATAATGGTATCATTTTAAAGGCCTCTAAATTTTCCAGGATCTTTGTTTTATTTTTAGTTTTCGAGAAGTTTAAGATTAGAAAAATTTCTAAAAGAACCGGGTAAAAAGTTAACGTTTTTGTTAAATAAAAAAAAACATTTAAAAACATTTTACAAAAAAACATTGTTGAAGCCCTTCCAGTAAAGCATCTCTTGATACCATTTTTATTTCTCTATCATAATAATTGAAGACGCTAGCCCCGGTCGAACTTTTCTTGAAACCGGGTTTTTTATCGCTTCTGTAGCAGCAGCGATCAAATAAGCCTTTTTTTAATGCTAAAAGCTAAAACAGATAAGTATTACCTGTCAATCAGTCAGTCAGTCATCGTGTTTGCGTCCACTACTGGACATACGCTTCCCCATTTTTTCTCCAGTCCTCCCGGCCCTCAGCGGTACGGAACCACTGCTTTCCGCCGACGCACTTGATGTCGTCGTCTCACCAGGCGGGTGGTCTTCCCACACCTCGTTACGCACCATATCCCGTAGCGATATTCCCAGCATGGCTCGCTCCATTGCTTGCTGGGCAACTTTCAACCTTTGAACAACGGCGAACGTCAGAGTCCACGTTTCACATTCGTACGTCATAACCGGGAGGACGACGCACTGAGCATGTAGGTATTCGGGTCTTTAGATTTTGCGGGAGGTCAGTACCCGAAGTGGCAGTTGTCACCTAAATTGGCGTTACGGCAAACCGATCGGCTGGCGTTTTCAAATGTATGGAGAAATTGAAGAGCGCGCGCAGTGGGCGTTAAGCGAACTAACATTGGCGAGTCCGAGCTTGATTTGACAGCTTACTCAACTTTGCCGTAAATACGTCGACGTTGCCGTTTACGTCCACTCCGCGTTTTCATACAAATCGGAAGTCTGCGTTTGACTTTGACAGCTTGAAGAAGTAAAACCACAGAATAACTAGTAAAAACTTGTATGGAGTTTGACGTTTTTACGGAACTTCGAAGTTACGTAAACGCCAATTTAGGTGAGAACTGAGACTACCGGCTCAGACCTCAGAGCGAAAGTCCCTATTGCCTACGTACAGCAGACTAGACGAAAACGCACGCATGTTGGGTAGGCCTCACGGGCCTAAACGGCCTAGTAATTGCATTTCGCTTCTTCGAAACCGATTAGTGGTAAGTATGCATGACCTTCTCCGTGGCACGAGGTGGCATGAGCAAGTTGTTCTTGTCACGATTATTTCACCCTTTCTGCTACAAATTCAAGGATTCGGCATGGTGGATATGGAATTTGTGCTAATAGGTTTGTTTAGTTCTAAATAGACGGCATTATCATTTTGCAATATCAGATAATAATAATCTACGTACCGATGACCCAGATTGAAAAACTGCAAACTGAAGGGAAAGAAGAGGCACTAAAAACCGGTCAAGTGCGAGTCGGATTCGCACACGAAGGGTTCCGTACAAGATTTAACAAAAAAAATATTTTAACACATTTTTTGTATGGGGCCCCCCTTTAATTATATTTTTATTTTATTTTACCTATTTGTTGTTATAGCGGCAAAATAAATACACACTCCGTGAAAATTTCAGCTTCCTAGCTATTACGGTTCACGAGATACAGCCCTGTGACAGACGGACAGACGGGACGGACGGACGGACGGACGGACGGACGGACAGCCGAGGCTTAGTAATAGGGTTCCGTTTTTACCCTTTGGGTACGGAACCCTAAAAAAAGGAAAATCCCTCGCTGCTTCTCGGCATCGGGTAGGTAGATATGCAGGATTCGGCTAGCCCCCCCCCCCCCCCCATCAAAAATTTAAAATCGAAAATTATATCACACCGATGCCGGGCTCTTTTTCCCAATTTTTCTTTAGGGTTCCGTAACAACCAACCCTATTACTAAGTCTCCGCTGTCCGTCCGTCCGTCAGTCAGCGGACTGTTTCTCATGAATCGCTGGTAGGTAGGTAGGCTGCCAAACAGGTAGGTAGACCGCTGAAATTTTCATAGTGTGTATTTCTAATGCCGCTATAGGCCTACCAACAAATAGTAAAATTTAAAGAGGGCGCCCCTCCAGAGTGAGCCTACACGAGTCCTCCGGTTTGATAAGGTGCAACTAAAACCGGCCAAGTGCGAGTTGGACTCGCTCACGAATAGGGTTACCATATCTCAGGATTTGTCCTGAGATTTCAGGATTTTTCGACTCTTCTCAGGATTCCGGCCGGATTTAGCAAATCTAGTGATATCTCAGGATTTTTAATAAAATACAGGTTACATTTTAAAGATCTCTCTTATTAAACTACTAAAAATAATCTTCTTTTGGTAACAATTGCAGTTAAAATCAATACTTATGTATTAATTTAAAACAAACTTAAAATAATCTTCTTTTGGTAACAATTGCAGTTAAATCAATACTTATTTATCGAAGTAAAACGAACTGAAGACAATCTTCTTTTGGTAACAATTGCAGTTGCAGTTAAAATCAATCCTTATTTATCAAAGTAAAACAAACTAAAAATAATCATCTTCAATAATCATCCTTAAAAATAATGTTACTAACATTTGCAGGTAAAATCAATACTTATTTATCCAAATAGGTACTTAATTAGTTTTGTCGTATTTAATATTTGAAGAAACTTTTTTAAGTAAATTCTTTTCTTTGATTATTGATTTATAAAATGCCTCACAAGTTAAACTCTTCAAGTTATATTGAACTAAAAGTAGAGCTCGAATTGAAGACACGTTTAGTCGGTTTCTTTCTTTCGACCATTGAGCTCCCATGATAGAAAAAACTCTTTCTACGTTTGCATTTTGAGCTGTTATTGCAAATATATATTGACAAATACGCAGTATCTCTGGCAATCGTGAAATACCTATTGTCTTGAAAATGTTTGCCCACAACGCATGAAGCATTACGTCAAAAAATGCTTCTTCCTGTTTTGTCAAAAAACTATTCAGAGATGCAATTTCATCGAATAACTTCACATCATCTATGTGTATTCCTTTTCCATTTAGATAATGAATTGATAAAGCAATCTGATCAAAGTCGATCATTTGGCCCTTTTTCAGCATCAACCAATTAAAGACTTTGAAATCATCTAAAGGCGTCATCCACTTGATCAGATATTCTACGCAAGTCTTATACATATTTTTAAGGTCATGCTTGAAAACTTCTTGGTTTTCCGCAGTGCACTTAGCCAGCAACTCTCGCACTTTAAGTGGCATGAAGTTTGCGTTCGCTCGTGCAACTAAAATTTCATGTGTGGATTCGAGGATTCTTTTAATATCTAAAACAGAATTGTTTTCTTTTTCGATGTCTTCAATTTTCGTCTGAAATATTGACATCAATGAGTGAGCAAGAAATAAATAAACTTCGCTGAGTTCATTTTCAAAAAAGTTCTTCAAAGTAATTGGTACACCAGGAGTAGATAAAAAGTACTGCTTCAACGGTTCATACATCTTCAATATTCTTTCGATCGCTGGAAACAGACTAAGCCATCGGGTCTTGCTATGAAACAATAGTTTCTGATAATTGACGTCTATATATTCGCTGATATCCTTCAACGCCTCCGTGCGTACGGTGTATACGGAAAAATAATTAAACAGCTTCATTACTACAGATTCTATATCAATATGCAGATTATCAGTGCCATGTTGAATACAATTGTGTAGTATGTGCGCTGGGCACCCAACTCCTACGATATCTTTGTCCAGAAAGTTTTTTAAATTAGTCCAAACATTTTGTCCCGGTTGCCGATTTACTCCGCCAAAATTAACATTAGCGTTGTCTGCTGTAAATGATACACATTTCATCAACAAGTCGTACTTTTGCAAGCTTGTTTTAATTATCTCTGTTATAGTGTTAGCATTTTCATTGGGTGTGCTCAGCACATCCAGCAGTTTGGTTTTAATTCCTTCTTGCCAGTCGAAGAATTGTATCATAATAGGAAATATTTTTTCAGCACCGTGATTACTTGCATCTGTGGAAACGCCCAAGAAGTTGACATTTTGTAATGAGACTTGTACCTGTTCAATTACCCACGGAGATATCACGCCCGTTACAATGGCTTCAGTCTTCGTTCGTGCACAAGAAATACTCTTCGCAGTGTTGGAATCGGCAAATATAGCCTTAACCAGTTGGCTGGTGCAATCCATAGATTTAAATGACTGGTGATGTTTCACTGTGTGGAAAGCTAAAGTGGCTTCAGCGGCGGATATTTGGTCTGTCAGTCCAGAACTTTGTGGTTGAAATAAAGAGTCGATTTTGGTGTTACTTGAAACAGTCAGACTATTTTTTTTATGTTTTTCCGTTAGGATATGTTTTTCAATATCAGCACCTCCCTTGAACTTAATTGAAAAATGATTGTTACATATTGAACAAAACACTTCGGTAGGTTCTCTTCCATCTTTCATAATCGGAAATCTTTGTTTTAAAGTATCTGTGAATGTACACACGTATCGTGGTCGTTTGGTACTTGAAGACATTTTAACTCGTATCCATCCAACAGCTCCGATTCTCGCTCGCTCGCCCGTCCCGTGGTGACACTCAATGAAGCGTAATCCAACCTTCGCAATGGCGCAAGACGAACTGACTGAGTGACCGACCGAGCGAGCGGCAACCGCGCTGCGGGGCGACGGGCGCCCCCCTCCTCCCTCCACCCCGCTGTTTTGAGTGCGATGTACATACAAGCTTGCAACGCGTCGCGTAAAACGCGTATACAACGATAATAATACGTTTTTGAGAGAAAATTCTCATCTGTAGAAAATCTCAGGACTTTTCCATGGAAATCAGGCCTTTTCTCCGGACTTTTGATTTTTTCATCTGGTAACCCTACTCACGAATGGTTCCGTACCATCGTACAAGATTTAACACCATAATATAAGCTTTTTGTATGGGGGCACCCATTACTTTTTATTATTTTTGAATGTTACTGCCTCCGTTCTATCCTTTTACCTACTTGCATGTGTCGGTCTGAACATTCTTTGGTCTGAACGAACATATAATGAAAATGACAGGCGATGTAATAATTGCTGTGCGTAATGTGACCTTCATGAATACAACAATGAACTTATTATAACTACTATTTAGGCCGAGAATTTTTTGTGCTGACTTTAATTATGATTGATACACGGTGATACACCCATTATACCAACCTACCTAGTATGTATCTGAACGACTATAAGTAAAGAAGGTGAGGTGGGATCTCACCTCTCACACTCATTTTGTGAAAATGTCGACTAGTAGGTAGGTACCTACTGGGTGTATAGATACGACAGCACCCGACAGGCCGCAATGTTTTGTTACGATACGTACTAGGTATATGGTCTCCACTAATTCACCTAAGTTAATTAGTCTCCATTACCTGGATAGCAATACACAATTTAGGTACAATATAGGTAGGTACCATATAGGTGGTTTTAGGGATCTCGTTGGTTTTAGGGATCTCGTTGGTTTTAGGTGGTTTCGAGTAGGCACCTATATTTTAACCCACAATTTTCTTTGACACATTAGACGCAACGCTACGAATGTCCTTCAGTTGAAACTAATGGGAATACTTATCAATGTAGAAAGTCCTGACTAACCTGATGCATGTAAGGACAGTGCGAAATTCAATCCCACGTTTTTCACAAACAATAAATACACTTTCAGGTTAGGTCACACAGATGAAAACACACACAAAATTATTATTATGGATAATTCGTAAGTATTTTTCGACACAACCACAACACAGAAAATATTCGTTTCCTGATAGCACAGGTGAATATATGTAGGTGTCCGCGCGTACAATTCGAATACACGTAAACTCGAACTACCGACGACGAACGCAACGGCACGTACAACAAGCGTGGCTTATCAGCGCCGACTGAGTGACTGGCAGTTGGATGGATCGACGGATTGGACTGAACTGAATGGATGGATAGACGTTAGCTGGCGATCGCAATGAACTGTGTGGTCAGAGTCCGAGTTCTCACCCAAATTGGTGTTACAGAAATAAGTTACGTAAAAGCATCAAACCCATGAATTAATGAATGAATACATTCTTTATTGTGCACAAACAAAAATACAATTACAGAAAAAACATACAGCAAAAAAAAAACTGGATAAAGGCGGACTAACACTTAGCCTGGTTTTCACCAAGTGCTGATTTATTTTAATCGACACTTAAAGGGCCTTTATTAATAAAGTGCTGATTATTATGTACTGGTATTGATTGCAAGCTTCTAAGAAATGCCCTTAATATGTGGCGATTAAGCTAATGAGCACTAGGTGAAAAAGGCCCTTAGGGTATCTTCCACCAAGTTATGATTTGCTTAATTCTCACATTAAAGGGCTTTTCTTACCATCTCTCAGTCGATATCAATACAAGATAATCAGCACTTTAGTAATAAAGGCCCTTTAAGTGTCAATTAAAATGAATCAGCACTTGGTGAAAACCTTCACCAAGTGCTGATTTAATTTGGCTTCGCTGGTATCCTTATAAGAATTGGATTTAGAGAGATCTTACAAAAAATATCCTCAACGATTTTATACTAAACATAAAACGAAAACTTTGAAAATTCATAACTGAAAAACTGTATTTTGCGTTGATTCAAAAATTAAGATTTCCACCTGAAACACAATTTCTGTTGGGTCTACTTCACAGAGCGACGGATTTCCGATTTTCCATCTAATTGATTTTTCAGCTAAGACCTCCCACGAGTTCACGGTCTAGGCCCGCTGTGCCGCCGCTACTCGCGGAAATTTGTATTGACATCATCGTGTTCCACGGAACCTGTGGTTCTGCTACAAAAAACCCGCGCCGCGAACCTGTTTTACATGCAAACGCTAGCAAACCAACCGGAGAAAAAGTCCAAAGTACAGTAACTCAAATAACGCAATCGAGCAGAACAAAATATTAGCGCTGCATCACGATGCGGCTAGATCTGGTTACACAGGAAACTCGAACCGCACCGCGCCGCGGGTGAACCGCGCGAGCGTGCGGTGACCAGACTCGAGGGGCGTGCCGAGCGGACACCTTGTTCGAAAACCCTCATCGAAGTAACGGTACGTATGGATTATGTTTTTAAATCTAATAACTTATATTTGATTTCATATCAACTCTATAAACATTTCTATGGCTTTTTACCTATGTTGTAATTTAAAATTAGATGGCACTATGGTAGTCAAGAGTTTTCCTTCCACCTACATAAGTACCTACGTATAATGGTTTTGTGACCCGTCGCTGCTCGGCAAGGTACGACTAGTCTGATTTTGTCAAAAAAATAAAAAAATAAAATGTTTAAACAGCAAGGGGGATGTGTACCTCGTTATGGCTGAAACGTATACGATTTTTTTTATTTCATTCTTCTAAATGGAAAGATAAAAAACATTATAATGAAACGAAAAAAGTTGAAGAATTATTTCACGCACAAACAATTTATTATAACACTAATCAAATCAAACTTTATCTTTGAAGGCGTTAAAAGTTTGATATCTTCAACAATTAAAGAAACCGGTGAGGACAGTAGATCCTTTAATGGGGGAAAGTAAAAAAATATGTCCAGCAAGCGCGAAGTGTGGTGACCCTAGCCTGTGATACCGTTACCGTTACCTAACGAGATGTCCCGAACTCGGAATAAAGACAAGTGGATCTCGAGATTATCGAAACCGAGACCGGGCAAGGTCAGGCCAGCCTCCCGTTCAAATGTTACGGAAATAGTTTGTTTGTTTATTTGTTTTGCGCATTGAAGAAAAACGCAAGTTTCATGTAAAATTACTACAAATTTGCAGAATTTGTGGATTGTGCTGCTTCGAATTTCTCGTTACTTTCGTTTGTGTTTTTACTTAGAACTAGCAGATGCCGAGGGTTTGCATAAAAGTTCCACTAACCCCTGTTTTCACCACCTCCAGTTACCTGAAATCCGATAGTTAACTTTCGGCTACATTGCATATTTGTATGATGTAACCGAAAGATAACTTTGGGATTTTTGTAGCTGGAGGTGGTGGAACCGGGCGTAAACCAGTCATTTATTCACGACGTATTTCATACTAGCTGTGGTATCCGGATCCGCTCGGAACAATATCGTAAACTTGTTCGTACATAAAAAGTAGTAAATGTTTGTTCGTATAGGATACGCGCGATAGAAGTGAAACTTCTTGCTTATCATATATTATGCGACGCATGTACCTACCCGCTCTCCTCACCCTTCATCTCTCCATACACATGTGGAAAGAAAACCAAGCGCATATTTACTCATCGAAGTAGATGCTTGGTGACCACTGGCATTTTAAAATTATGGCTGGTTTCTAAGTTATAAGGTCCAAAATATATTTTCTTTTGTGTAGTTAATACAATAACGTTGGACGTAGATTACTGAACGATAAAAGAAAAACCTCTAAACAATATTAATCATCAAACCTAGCATGATCCATGAGGATTTATAATGTATTTGTTTTAAGTTTGATTTTTTACTACAGCGTTCTTGATTTATTTTTAGCTATAAGTCATTTTGTAGCTTACATTTCTGTAAATCTAACGAAATCAAACGCTATGCACATCGTCTATGCTTTATGGACATGATGCATCCTCCTCATCATGGAGAGTGTCTTTTTCTTTGAAACCGAGACGGTTCCAGAGCGCAATGGCATGACTTTGTGCTGTCCCGCGAATAATTAAGTCCCATCGGGAAGGGCCATCTTAAACTTACTAATTAGTCCACTTGAACTTAATTATGCAATATAAAATACATGAAAAGTATTGACGAAACGTAGACCTGCATATTTAAAAATATCTCAATGAAAATAAAACGCATTTAATACATAAAATCAATAGTGTTTGGTGCATTATGAACGACTCCAAATCCGTGAGCGCGGTAATAACGTCGATTACCCACTCGATACAGTTGCGATCGAGTGGAAGGGCGGCAAAAAGCAACGAGCACTGTACAGATAGGTACGAGCATTGGCGGCGAAGCTGAGCAACGGTGAATTGTACCTTTGATAATCTGTACCGCTCTACCTACGAGCGTTATCGTTGTCTACCAGCAGACAAAGGGTTCGGAATTAAAACATTCTGGTCACCTAGTTCCGAATGACGATCTGTGCAACCATGTAAAAGTATCATGCATAGGAATTCAGACCAGAGCCCCTTTGCCACAAGCCGAGTTAATATTGGCATTTTGGCAACAGGCGGATTATCAGTTTATTTTGACTGGTAGACACGACAATCAGAGTTATGTCTTGAATTGCGTCGTCGTCGCTTCTGTAGCGGGAGCACAAATGAAAGTGGACACTTGTCGAGCTAGAGGGATAAGAAATTTTGTCGAGGCTGATCGTTTTAAGTTATCGTCAAATGTGGTAACTTAAGGTGGCCCAACCCGCTCATCTCCCCATACAAAAGGGGAAAGAAAATCACGCCTATATTTCTTGTCAGAGATCCAAAATTTTACTCAAAATAGCTTTATTTGATTGAACTAGATGTCTGATGACCATTGGCATTGTAAAATTGTGTTTGGTTTCCAAGTTATAACGTCCGAAAGTTCGTATTTTTCGCTTGTTTTATACAATAACTTTGGAGGTGGATTACGCAAAGATAAAGTAAGAACATCTTAAAAAGATTAGTCATCAGACATAGCCTTTTTAATCAAGATTTACATTCTATTTGGTTTTTGTTAGATTTTTTACTACAGCGGTCGTGGTTTACTTTTAGCTATAAGTCGTTTTGAAATTAAAATTTTCGTAAATCTTACCAAATCATACACTATGCACATTGTCTTTTTTGTGGACAGGTTGCATCTTCCTCATCACGGAGCCTGTCTTATTCTAAGAAACAGAGAAGGTCCCAGAGCGCAACAGCACGGTTTTGTACCGTGCCCGCAAATGAGTTGAGGCCGCCGGGTTGGGCCACCTTAAAACTCGGAACTCGTACTGAGGCACGAGTTCCGAGGGCAGCACAGTCAAGTCAATAGAAATAATATTTAGGTGGTCGCACTGGAGATAACACCACAATTTCACCTGGATACCTATACCTAGCATACTCTAGCAATTTTGGGTATTTTGGGTCTTCCTGCTCCGGTTTAGCTGAAATAAAAAATGTTGCCGTGCTCACAAAGGGAAGGTCCTGGCATGGCACCTAATTCCTCCAGAAATGCGGTGTGTTGGGCTATGTCATAACGGTGGTTCTGGTATTAACCATATATGTCCAGTTACATACAAAAACGAAGTTAATGATGCTCGGCTGTGTTCTGTGGAACCCAGTCCTCCCGTTTAATGTGAGTGCATTATTTGCACGTACTTATGTATGCGACATTTCTGGAATGAGGGACGAAGAGAGAAAGGGAAGAGAGGGAGAGGAGGGCGGAGGCGGGAACAGGAAGCAGTCAATTGACAGCGACGAGCGGCAGTACGGTGAATGAAAACACGGTCTCCTGGCCCCTCGCACCGCTATACCGGATATTTAGCGCGTTATAGCTGTCACGGGTTTATTGCAATCATATCCGCAGATTCATTTGGTTCAGCTGCTTGTTTGCTGCTCATCATGGGAGCGTTGCCTCTCGTGTCGACTGCGATGACATCATAAATAGGGGCTTGTTCATTAATCACGTGGAGTTTTTTTTCCAACGCTTACCCCTTTTCTTTACCTTGATATGTGGTTACGTTCAATAGTACCTCCTCGCGCGTTCCCCAACAAATATTTTCTTGTATATTTTCAGTAATAATGTAAGGTAAGAGCCGTGATATTATAGTATCTTAACTAACCGAACAATGTCAAGCGCGCAACATCGAATGTTCGTTGCACTAAATAGCTTCCTGTACGTGTTACGTGTCGTTGGAACTCGAGCAAATCAGTAGTAAGCACACTGCCTCGCCGACGCTGACGTCACTTTGACAAATTTCGTATAGACGAAATCTCAAATTAATGCAAAGTGACGTCACAAAGTACTACTTTTCGTTGGTGTCAGTTTCTGTTACGACTATTTATCTCAGCCTCTAAATACCACTGTACGAGTTTGCTAGTGCACACCCACTTGAGTTTATTGTTTACAATTATTTTTTTGACCCTTTATGTGTGTGCATGAAATACAAGTGATATATAGACCAAGCTCCCATTGCATAAAATCTTACCTCACTCGATTTCTCTACAGACGTGTATTGCAGTGAAAGAAAACACTTGGAAACATCGGTTCATAACAGGTTGCCATTCCGTAACCTGGAAAAACCATGTTTTTTTTCGGGTTTAAAACCTCTATTTTGACCCAAAATTATCTCATAAGATTTCACATAGAAAAGTATATGCAGTGAAAGATATGCCTTAGGAGATGAGAACCCGCACAGGCTGCCTCCCCCCACCCTGGAAGGTTCCATGGTCAGCCAAGTTTAATGAGGCCAAAAAATGGGGTCATTTACCTCATTTGATTTCTCGATGAAATTTGTGCAGAACGATAGCTCGAAATGTGCCATTGATAAAAATATAAGGTTGCCTGTCATCAGCCTGGTAAAACCCTGTTGTCAGCCGCCTCAAAGGAAACGAAGAAAAATCTTCGGTTTGAGAAAATCTCATGTAGTCGCTAAATTCAGGGGGGCAATCAGTCCCAATCATGGTATACCATACCCTGACATTCCTGCGCCTCGTTTATTTTGGCAAAAAAGGGTACAGGGGTCGACTATGGACTTATTAGTTTTTTGTATTCAATAATGAAAAAAATCATGTTATCGTTTAGAATAGACGTAAAATGAGTACCACTAACCATGACATAAGTCGAAACCTATACGCACTGACATTTGCACACATTATATGTTTTGAAATAATGAGGGTAAATAAAATAGTCAAATGTTGTCTTTCCATTCGCACAGATATATGATACCGTTTAGATTCGTGCCCTATGTAATGACATTTTTGAGCTTCATGTTTATTGAAACAGTAGAGTAAATGAGTAAACTGTGTCAATTGGTTGTTATCCTGCCTGTTTGCATGTATAGGTATAAAGAAAAACGTACGCTGCCGCGGAGATGCATCAAGGTATGACGAGTGCCAGTCGTGATGTTAAGTCGAATGAATCGCACTGATGTAGTGACAGCCATACATATATATTTTACTTTACTTTAATTTACTTGACTAGTCTGGTTGTTTGATTTTAAATAAATATTCATAATGCCGCTCAGTTTCTAAGTATTAGGAGTGCTATTTGTGATATAACGTAAAAACCTACACTCTGGAAAATAATATTTTCAAACAGTTAGTAAGTGATCCGTGGTCCTTAAAAAAGTTTATGTAAATGTGGATCAGAGAAGCAATGTTTGCTGGGGGTTTTCACTTCAGGTGACCAGCCAGTTGAGCCAGTTGATCCAGCCAACCAGAACCAGTGCAATTGTACTACTGTTGTTCGGTTTATGTTTTTCTTGTTATTTTTTTATTTAATAAACAAATTTTATTTCTTTCTTTCTTTATCACGCCATTAAAACATAAATGTATTCGTCATCAGTTGAATCTAGACTGATTCAGTTTTTCTTACTATTATATCTTCAATACTAAAATTAATGGTATCACCTGCTATCATATGTCGTATACAATAATTCAATTCCTATGGACCATTCAGCGAGGCGAAAATGGCTCACGTTCTATTTAACTATATTAAATGCCTTCGTTTTTTCTTTGTCTTTTAAGGCAGATGTGTAGTCACAACCAGTGTAAACCTGCTGAGCTGCATAATACATTTCCTAGCTAGCGAGCTTAATCTATGCAGTTATAAGCCAAATGGCGATGGTCACTGTAAATCCACATTTCCGAACAATTCGAGAGTAGGTGTAAATTCCCAAGTATAAATATCAAAATTTCGGTATCGGAACAATTAATTAGTTAGTGTCTTAGAATAAGGCTGGACTTTAATTAAATTTCTCCAAATCCAAACTCATCCACAAACCACTGGCTAAGCTAAACATACCAGACCAGATGCTCTATTTCGAATCCAAACTCAAGGATGCTTAGCGCCACGCGATGAGGATGCCGATATCGACAAAGCATATACGAGCTTCGTATCCTCACTAACGGACACTGCAGAAAAGCACTTCAGCAAAAGTTGACATGCAGACCGCAGTAAGTTATCAGCAGAGACGTTGAGGCTCCTGGAAACACGACGAAATATGAAACCGGGAGATCCGCGTAGTGTCTCGTGCACAAAAACCTCAACAAGACCATCAGCAAGTACATTCGCCGTGATATTCGCCGAGAGAATATGAAGTTGGTTGGTGGTTGAGCGCATTATAGAAGAAAATCGAGGCAGTTAAGTGTTTGCCTGTTCCTTTTCTACCGGCGCAAACAAATTTTAAAAATCGAGCGAGCGAATGGGGTTGTACCTGCAAGAAATCCGGATATACTTCAGGCAATGGAAGAATTTTATGTCGAATTGTACTCCGCAGCAATATGTACCCCGAGCCCAAGCAAACCAGTCGAATCTGATAGGCGAACTACACCGAGGTTCTGCCGGAGATTGGTGTCTAAGAGATAAACTGCTGCCTCTCGGAAAGGCAGCCTCTCGGTCGGCTGACAGAAAGGCTAGATTGGTGCCAGCCTCATGAGCCAGCTAGGTTTAGAAAAGGATACGTCACAATGGATCATATATTTACTGTGAGACAAAAGGTGCTGAAGTGCGAGGAGTACAACAAGCCGCTCTTCCTAGACTTCGTGGACTACGAGAAGGCGCTCGACTCAGTTGAAAACGCCCGCCTGAGGTGCAGAATCGCTACATCGAGGTATCGTAAATGTGTATCGGTCCGCGACCATGACTGTGAGTCTCCATGAAAATATCCAATCTATCCTCCTTGGTAAAGGCGTAAGGGGTATGTGATCTCACCCAAGCTCTTCGCCAACGCATTGGAAGATGTGTTCAAGACGCTTGAATGGGACAACATGGGTATCAACGTTAATGGAGATTTTCTCACTCATCTTCGCTTCGCCGATGACTTTGTTCTTCTGTCGAATTCCCGAGTTCAGTTTCAGACCATGCTGTAAGACCTTTATAAAGCATTGGTAAAGGTAGGTCTGAAGATGAACCGGGACAAAACAAAGGTCATGGCGACCGAGGGCATGACGGGGGGACAAATCGTTATCGACAGAGAAGTGATCGAACAGGTTGAAAAGTACGTATATCTCGGTCAAATTCTGCGGCTTGGTAGACAATAACTGACTAAGGAGTTTGAGAGACGGATTCAACTGTGTTGGACTTGCCTTGGAAAAGCTTAAAATTCCCTCTGAGATCTGACCTTCCACAACATTTAAAGACCCGAATATATGACCAGTGTGTCCACGCGGTTATGACGCACGGGTGTGAAACGTGGACTCTGACGGTCGCCGTCGTCCAAAGGTTGAAAGTTTCTCAGCGAGCAATGGAGCGAACCATGCTGGGAATATCGCTACGGGTTATGGTGCGTAACGAGGCGATCCGCCGACGTACCTAAGTAGTCGATATTGGACACCGCGTGGATAAGCTCAAATGGCAGTGTGAGCTGGTCACATCAGCCGAAGAGATGAAGACCGTTGGAATAACCGCGTCCTACACAGGCGGCCGTGGAAAGAAAAGCGGAGTGTGGGAAGTCTTTCAACCTTTTGACAACGGCGACCGTCAGAGTCCACGTTTCATACCCGTACGTCATTACCGGGAGGACACACTGGTCATATATTCGGGTCTTTAAATTATGTGGAAGGTCAGATCTCAGAGCGAATTTTAAGCTTTCCGAAGGCAAGCCCAACCCAGTTGAATCCGTCACTCAAACTCCTTAGTCAGTTCTTGTCTACCGAGCCGCAGAATTTGACCGAGATATACATACTCTTCAACCTGTTCGATCACTTCTCTGTCGATAACGTTTTGTCCTCCAGTCATACCCTCGGTCGCCATGACCTTTGTTTTGTCCCGGTTAATTTTCAGGATCATCATGCTTTAAATCAATGCTTTATAAAGGTCTTCCAGCATGGTCTGAAGCTGAACTCGGGAATTCGACAGAAGAACAAAGTCATCGGCGAAGCGAAGATGGCTGAGAAAATGTCCATTCACGTTGATACCCATGTTGTCCCATTCAAGCGTCTTGAACACATTTTCCAATGCCTTGGCGAAGAGCTTGGGTGAGATCACATACCCCTTACGCCTTTACCAATGAGGATGGATTGGATATTTTCATAGAGCCTCACAGTTATCTTTGCGGACCGATACAGGTTTACGATACCTCGATGTAGCGATTCTGCACCTCAAGAGGGAGTTTTCAACTGAGTCGAACGCCTTCTCGTAGTCCACGAAGGCTAGGAAGAGCGGCTTGTTGTACTCCTCGCACTTCTGCACTTTTGTCACACAGTAAATTTATGATCCATTGTGCCGTATCCTATTATAAAACCAGCTGGCTCACGGGGCTGGTACCGATCTAGCCTTTCTTTCAGCCGACTCATGATGACTCTTGAAAATACCTTGTACAGGTGGCTTAGAAGTGAGATAGGTTGATCGTTTTTCAACTTCGCCCTATTCGTCCTACAGCACGACGACACTATTTTGCCATGCAGCCGGAACGACACCATTTTCGAGAACTGCATTGAACAGTCTTTGCAGTTCCTTCAAGATGGGTCTTCTGACAGTCTCTAACAGTTCCGTCGTTATCATCACTCGGAGCCTTGGGTTTTTTAAGTCCTTTCAAAGCAGCCTTTATCTCATAGACACTAATCTCCGGCAGATCATCGCTGTAGTGTCTAGTGGGCGGCGCACGCCTATCAGATTCGACTGGTTTGATTAGGCTCGGGTAGGAATTGCTGCGGAGTACAATTCGACATAAAATTCTTCCATTGCCTGAAGTATATCCGGATTTCTTGCAGTGACAACCCCATCCGCTCCCTAGATTTTGAAATTCGTTTACGCCGGTAGAGAAGGAACAGGCAAACACTTAACTGCCTCGATTTTCTTCTGTAATGCGCTCAACCACCAACCAACTTCATATACTTTCGGCGAATATCACGGCGAATGGACTTGCTGATGGTCTTGTTGAGGTTTTTGTGCACGACACTACTCCAGATCTCCGGTTTCATATTTCGTCTTGTTTCCAGGAGCCTCAACGTCTCTGCTGATAACTTCCTGCGGTCTGCCTGTCTGTCGACTTTTGCTGAAGTGCTTTTCTGCAGTGTCCGTTAGTGCGGATACGAAGCTCGTATATGCCTTGTCGATGTCGGCATCCTCATCGCGTGGCGCTAAGCATCCTCGAGTTTGGATTGGAAATCGAGCATCTAGTCTAGTAGGTTTAGCTTAGCCAGTGGTTTGTGGATGAGTTTGGATGTGGAGAAATTTATTTATTTTTGGGAATTTACACCTACTCTCGAATTGTTTGGAAATATGGATTTACAGTGAACATCGCCATTTGGCTTATAACTGCATAGAGTAAGCTCGCTAGCTAGGAAATGTATTATGCAGCTCAGCAGGTTTACACTGGTTGTGACTACACATCTGCCTTAAAAGACAAAGAATAAACGAAGGCATTTAATATAGTTAAATAGAACGTGAGCCGTTTTCGCCTCGCTGAATGGTCCATAGGAATTGAATTATTGTATACGACATATAATAGCAGGTGATACCATAAATTTTAGTATTGAAGATATAATAGTAAGAAAAACTGACAACTGATGAAGAATAGATTTATCCTTTAATGGCGTGATAAAGAAATAAAATGTGTTTATTAAATCAAAAAATAACAACAAAAACATAAACCGAACAACAGTAGTACAATTGCACTGGTTCTGGTTGGCTGGATCAACTGGCTCAACTGGCTGGTCACCTGAAGTGAAAACCCCCAGCAAACGTTGCTTCTCTAATCCACATTTACATTAACTTTTCTAAGGACCACGGACTAAGGTCACTTACTAACTGTTTGAGAATATTATATTCCAGAGTGTAGGTTTTTACGTTATATCACGAATAGCACTCCTAATACTTAGAAACTGAGCGGCATTATGAATATTTATTTAAAATCAAACAACAAGACTAGTCAAGTAAATTTAAGTAATGTAAAAAATATATGTATGGCTGTCACTACATCAGTGCGATTCATTTGACTTAAAATCACGACTGGCACTCGTCATACCTTGATGCATCTCCGCGGCAGCGTATGTTTTTCTTTATACCTATACATGCAAACAGGCAGGATAACAACCAAATGACACAGTTTACTCAATTACTCTATTGTTTCAATAAATATGAAGCTCAAAAATGTCATTACGTAGGGCACGAATCTAAACGGCATCATACGTCTGTGCGAATGGAAAGACAACATTTGACTATTTTACCCTCATTATTTCAAAACATATAATGTGTGCAAATGTCAGTGCGTATAGGTTTCGAATTATGTCATGGTTAGTGGTACTCATTTTACGTCTATTCTAAACGATAACATGATTTTTTTCATTATTGAATACAAAAAACTAATAAGTCCATAGTCGACCCCTGTACCTTTTTTTGCCAAAATAAACGAGGCGCAGGAATGTCAGGGTATGGTATACCATGATTGGGACTGATTGCCCCCCTGAATTTAGCGACTACATGAGATTTTCTCAAACCGAAGATTTTTCTTCGTTTCCTTTGAGGCGGCTGACAACAGGGTTTTACCAGGCTGATGACAGGCAACCTTATATTTTTATCAATGGCACATTTCGAGCTATCGTTCTGCACAAATTTCATCGAGAAATCAAATGAGGTAAATGACCCCATTTTTTGGCCTCATTAAACTTGGCTGACCATGGAACCTTCCAGGGTGGGGGGAGGCAGCCTGTGCGGGTTCTCATCTCCTAAGGCATATCTTTCACTGCATATACTTTTCTATGTGAAATCTTATGAGATAATTTTGGGTCAAAATAGAGGTTTTAAACCCGAAAAAAAACATGGTTTTTCCAGGTTACGGAATGGCAACCTGTTATGAACCGATGTTTCCAAGTGTTTTCTTTCACTGCAATACACGTCTGTAGAGAAATCGAGTGAGGTAAGATTTTATGCAATGGGAGCTTGGACTAATATGTCCTCACCCCCTCGTCATCAAACATGATGCATCCGAACCCCCTCCCCCCTGTTTGAGCATCACGTGATTAATGCACGCTCCAATATGTTTACGTTGGTTCTCTTAGCAGCCATTATCAGATTCAGCGAAGGGGCATCCAATTTGGTGTTGGACATTGTAACAGGTGACGAAACATGGATTTATTGCCTCGCATATTGCTATGACCCTTTTGGTGAGCTGAAACCTCGGCCGAAACCAACCAAAGTGGCGCGCGAGCAAAGTGCCTCTATCGAATGATTGTTTCTTGTTTTAACAAAACTGAACGCTCTACTGTTGCTTTGGAGAATCGTAGTGCCGTGAATAGTGAAAAAAAAAGATAAAGTCACCGACGTATCAATGGATAAATTTAACTAAGACAGCCGCGAACGGATAAGATTCTGCTCTATGTTGGAACGGATTAGCTGGCTTAGAGCGTATCTAATCGGAATTTTAATTCAACGCAAAATGTTTAATTTGTCGCTAGGGGAGTTTAAAAGTCCTCACATTCGTGAAGAAAAATATGGGAACTGATTTGACGAACGCTATTTTAGAGCACATTCGCGCGCGGTGGCGATGTTTAGCCTGTGTGGCATACAGCGACATACCAAAGCAATATGTCGCTGGTGGCATACGACGCGCAGCCAGATTCCGATACTATTTTATGGTCATTTTGACCATACCGCGGAGACGCGATATCGACCGCATGCCACCACTTCTCGTTCATTTCTCTTCAGTGGCGGGATCGGTAAGCTTTGCAAAGATTGTAGACAACAATACAACCATAGCAAGAATAAACTAAGAATGCAGTTACGGAACCCTGTTACGCCCGGCAACAGCACGTAATAGTTTCTGCCGCAAATGTCGTCAGATTGATAGTGCCGCTGCACGAGAATCTATTACCGGCGAAGCGGTGTTGGCGGCGGCGCCTGCGCCTACGCTAGCCTACCGGCGTATTTCGTGACGAGTGCAAGTTTGGGTGAATGTGGCATCGAAAATTTCGCAGCAAGCTGGGCCAACTGACTCGTCAAAACTGGACACTATCGACATTCCGGTCGACTGACCTTTTATTTTTGAATGATAAGTTAAACACAATTTGCGAGTTCGAGTTTTTCCATTACATCCTAACTCGTTGCGATATTATTATCTGATCTGTCGCATCGCCGTTTCTTTCTGAATAATATTCGCGATAAAGTAGAGTTGCAAATGAGGTGCCCGGTCTGCTACATTTTTTTATTGTAATCGCAGTTAATTTACTCGTTTACTTAGAAATGGTTCGTCCTGCTATCCACTTTACCGCTCCAAAGAATGAACTGAAATAAAATAAATGAAACTGATCTGAACTGAACGCGGCCGGCCATCTTTGATTCGCCGAGCGTTATTTGCTTAATTTACTAAACATAAATAACATCACCACATTTCTCCGGAGGTTTAGGCTAACAAGACGGACACAGAGTACATAATTCTGTCTAGGCGACGAAATTTACTTGGCCAAGTCCAGGCAGTTATTCCTGACATGTCTGCCATTACGTCGAGTAAACAAAGTAAGGTTATCTGTAAGAGTGCCTTTCCTCATACCTACAACTTGGGAGTCTTCAAACATAATTTGAACAAGCTCGATAGCTCTGCATTAGTACGCAAATTCGGTGGTATGGTGCCTCGCTGAGCGTGGTTTATTGTTTATTCATTGTTCATCAATCACTGCACTCGGATTTGTTATATTTTATCTTTAGCCAGCTCAACATTTACAGCGATGGTAAGACACTTTGCTGGAATGTTTTTTAACGACCACTTAGTCGCATTTACAAAAGTGGTTGCCACCTGCTTAGATACGTACGAGTCAATGGTACCAGTTTGTTTAAATACATTATTTTAATTACTTGTAACATAAATAGTAAGAGTTAAGCATTGGTGATAAGAGAAGAATACAGGTAAATATACTAAATTAATATGAATTTACAACAAAAATGAACAGTTTATGTCACTTTCATGATAAATTTCAGTTTGTTTTGCAAATACTTCATATGGCCGCCATCTAATATGTTGCCGATTTGAGCAGGCCAGTCCCCACAAAACAGCAACCGTCCACGAGAATCACGTGGGGTTCAACAATCCCCTCTCTCAACCATAGCTCAGCGAGATGATGTTGAATTGGTTTTTCTGTGCACGTTCGGTCTGTCGGCACAGCCACCCATATCGGTTTGTCAAAAAACATCTCACTCGCACTTCCGTGTGAGTAGAGTCGGTACGCCCAGCGCCCCGCAGCTCGTGACCGGGAACAATTACTCAGGAGTCGCCGCAGCCGTGACGAGGAAGCGGATGCGCGCCCGCGGGATTGCGCCGCATCCTTCGCATTCGGGACCCCGGGACTTCGGGCCGATGGCGGGAGGTCGCGTCGTGTCCCGCCTGTCGCGCGATAAGATACGAGCGGGTGAACTGCGCTCTCGCCTCTCGACTCGGAGCCGGATACCGCGTGGATTATGTGGGGATTACGATCCCGTTTTATGTCACTCAGTGGGATGACGCCATTCGCGCTGATCGCGGGACATAATCCTGATCATGGGACTAACGGATTTAATAATAACGCGATGTTAGCTTTCACATTAAAACAGGCCTAATACGAATCTGACTAATAACGTAAATAGAAAGCAGATCATAGTACATGCACAATCTCTGGTTATTGATAAATTTAAAATTTAAATATATCCGTTCTTATTTTTCGCCCGAAGAATAAAGAAAAGAGATAACCATAACTATAATACTAACCAGTAAAACATAGAACCTTTGGTGTCTTAGCACAGACAACCATACTGGTATTTCATTATAAGCTCATAAAACTAATTTAAGTTTAGGAAGCATTCCTGCGGTTTGATTCGCCGAGCACTACCTGCTCAATGTAATAAATATGAATAAAATCACGTCATTTTCCCGGAGGGTTAGGCTAACAACGCGGGGAAAAGGTAAATACATTTGGCTAGCCTAGACGACGTTTAGTTAGCCAATGTCCAGGTCGAATCGCGATTCCTGACTTATGGAATCGTATAAAATAAATAAAAATGTGATTTCTGTGTTCAACGTTTTCAAAACTTACTATAAAAATGGGGAAACAATTTGTTTGGTGCCTTCGTTATAAAAAAAAATGTAATTAGGAATGTGTGTGTGTGGATGATCCACAAGAACGATGTTAGCAAGAATTTGATAATGAGCACGATATTGTAATAACAAAATTAATTAAAAATAGAATTTGTTTTTTTTTGTGCAGACAAACAATTCAGCAGCTGGAAAACAAAGAAAATAATTCGTATGTCATCGTCGTTGCCAAGCAGGAATCCAAGAGGAATTCATCGGAAACATTTCATTTGATACTCGGTACCACGTGTCATGCACGACTCATGCATGACTCTCAGTTCACAAAAGAAAGGAGATGTGCCACCTAGCTTACATGCTATGAGACCAGCTGTATCCATTTTCAAAACTACCAACTCAACTTAAACCTACCTAATACCACATGCATAGCCGCAGACGTATCTTGTGGTTTGTGTGGGCGGAAACTGACTTGGTGAACGCATTTTGGGAGCACATTCGCGCGCGTTGGCGATGTGTGGACTGTGCTACGACGCGAGGTTAGTTTCTTATACGATTATATGCACAGTTTGTTTATACTAGTCGCGACTAAGGATCACGTGACACTAGTTCTTTCTTGTTCTCATCTTCGGAATGAGTATGTAGTTACCGTAGTGCTCTCTACATAGAGCTGCTAGTTTCAACAAACAAATGCAGCATACAGATGCATAGAAGCTAGTCAGCATATACTACAACAGATGACGCTACTCACTGAAAGGTTCAACATGTCAAATATGCAAGTCTATATCGCACTAATGAAGTATCCAGCCTTGGGGTGACGTGGGTCTCAGAACCATCTTTCATCCCCACAACTCTGCTATCCCCTCGCGACGCGGCGTGGCTGGCATAAATAATTGTGTTTTTCAATTCATTTAACTTTTTCTTCTACATTCCTATCGTATGCCACGAATACGATAGGCATGAAGAAAAGACCGTGAAGCAAGGGCGCAAGCGCGCAACATCGAATGTTCGTTGCACTTCCTGCAGCTTCCTGTACGTGTTACGTGTCGTTGGAACTCGAGCAAATCAGTAGTAAGCACACTGCCTCGCCGACGCTGCAGTCATTGTTTATTTATTTATTTAATTGTTTATTTATTTATTTACTAGCTGCGGTACCCGGCTCCGCTCGGGTTAGTGTCGGCTAAATTATCTCATGGATAAAAAGTAGCCCACATGACTGGTCCAAAATAGGGTCAAACTGGTCCAGGACAATGTATCCATGTACCAAATTTAATCAAGATCGTTCGAGTCGAAATAGCATGATTTAATGAGAAACATCCAATAATTCCCATTTAGAGCTTCGTTGACGTTTGGTGGCTATTTAAAAAAAAAAACATTTGCCGCAAGAACCTTTCTGCACTTTCACTGCTACATTGCTTACCTAGTAAGTAACGTGTAACGTAGGTAAGTTTTGCGTGGACTCCAACCCACAGCCAGCCTCAACATCGAAAACAGTAACCCATCTCGAACCTGACTGCTCCCAGAGATGCTATACATTGATAAAATACGCATATAAATCAGGTAAGTGGTTCGCATGTTATAAGACTTTAAGACTCACTACTTACCCTTCTGGTTATGAAGCGTTATATTATGTAATCTATAAGTTTTTAGTAGAATCAGGCTAGACGTAGATACAATGCACATCTAAATCGAGTAATTGGTTCTCAAGGATTTTATTCTGTTGGTCGCTCCTCCGGCGATTTAGCGTGATGCCAAGTAGTCCTAAAGTTGCAGGAAATACCAAGCCGTACTTCAGTAAAAGTAAGCGCTGCCGCCGCAAAGCCGAGCCGTGCATAGCATTGCAGTTTGTATGACAGCCCCATCTTAGCGTAAGCGGAACTGAATTCTATTTAGCCAATCCTAATTCCCGGGTAGTTAAATGTACATGTACTAAGTTTTACAAATCGCTAGTGCCTTGAAAATTCGCCAAACGGACAACAAACAGTCACGACGTCTGCCCTCCCCCCGCCGCCGCTCCCCGCCACCGCCCCCGGCTCCTCTCCCCCTAGTGTGAAGTAGCGCTACCGGCATCGTTTTCGCAGCCCCGTGAAAGTTCTAAAGCCCATGGGCACATAAATTGTAGCCTATGTGTTATTCTGATGTATAAGCTATATTATTGTAAAGTTTCATTAGAATCCATTCAGTAGTTTTTACGTGAAAGAGTAACAAACATCCATCCATCCATCCATCCATCCATCCATCCATCCATCCATCCATCCATCCATTATTACAAACTTTCCCCTTTATAATATTTATTAGATGAAATCGCGACAATTATAGATTTTCACTGGGTAATAATATTGGTTTGTAGGTATTTTACGTTATTTAATCTTTGGGCATTTGCAAATGTATTATTGTGCTGGGGAGTAATGGTAAAGGCTGCATGTGAGTGGAGCATGCGAGGCTGTATGTGTGAAAATGCGAGAGAGGGTGAGGGTGAGTGTGTGTGTACACGTGTTGAACCCTCAATCAGGGTGAGGGAAAGTGGCTACTTTTCTACTCCCGTCCTTCCATTCTCACTGTCCGTCGCCGCCGAGACTGTGATGCTTGGCTAATTGGACAGAATTGGGCAATAGTGTGAATTCGCCATCACACGCAGGGGGAGTGAGGGTAACTTGATTGCGTAGGTGGTTAGTTAGCTGTTTCCTTCCAGGCGTCTATGAGTTCTCCAACTCGCACCAAGGACGTGACAAACTCCGTCGAGGCTCCGCCGCGCCGCCACGCTGCGCGAGAGAAAAAACCAATTCCGCCAGGACGTGACTTGTGTGCTGAGCAAATAGGATATTATATATTTTTGTAATTGCGCGCAGATGTTGGAGGCGTGAGCTTTGCTACGGTAGGAAGTTTTTTTGCATTTCTCATGCTCTGAATCAATTTTAAGTACATTTACGATTTAAGCGCTAATCCTAACGCTTGCTACATTTTCAAGAAAATCTAGATGCAGGTGATCTACATACGAGTATATGATGAATTTAGTTAATAAGTTGGAACTTTATTTGTATTTGTATGCATCTCATGCATTTTACAAATGAACATCCGCGAAATCCTCACAACTAGACTATTTTGAGAAGTGTGCTATTTGTCAAAACCCTGCTCTATACCACACGCATGGCAAGCCACTGACTGTCAGTAGAAACATTTTCACGTCAACACGGCGAAACGCGGAAATACAATAAGTACACGCATAAGCTGATATGAGGAGTGATTGCTCGACCGCACCGCGGCGGAGGCATGTGGCTGCGGTGCGGTGTGCGGTTTAGGGTTGCCAGGTGTTCGAGATTCGTCGGTTTTGTTCCGATATTTCAAATGATGTCCCGAGTCCATGGAGGTGAAGAAATAATTTATTTAGTGTGTTTCTCTAGCAGAATCTCGTACGATTATTAGTTGAAGAACACTTGACTGACAGGTAAATTTATTTGTTGTGTTTTATCTGAATTGTATACCTTATATTATGATTCTATATTTTAAGAATGTCGTTTGATGTAAGCATGCGTCCCGACAGTAAAAATCCCGACTTTGAAAATGTTCCCAGATATTTAGTCTTGCCATCTGGCAACCCTAGGCGGTGTGCGGTCCGCTGCGGATCCGTGCCTAATGATTACATTAAACTACAATACAATGATCATACTCGTGTTCCAGCCGCACTGTACAGATTAATTTGATGAATGTCTAATGGAATAAACTCTCTTGATATTGTTTTGTGATCTAACGGCTTATAAGACATGTAATGTAAACAGGATCAACGGTGGGAATAATATTTAAAACAATTTAGAGCCCGCCGAAAGTAAATACGAAGTGAAGCGAAATACGTACAATTTTCCGCTCCCGGTATGTGTCTCCTGAGATTTTCGCGAATTTTTAAAATCGCACTCGTTTATGATCAGGATTTTATTATTCGCGGACATTTGAAAACTTACAATTGTCATGATTAAAAGGTGCTTTCAATTATTCAAAATATTGCTCAATTGAAAACAAGAATAAATATTGTTCATAGCTGTTCAATATTTAATTTTAACTTTGATTGAGGAAGTTTTTAGGGATCAAAGACGTTTAAAGGTGAGTGGTTTTCCTCTAGAATATGGTAACACATAGAAAGGAGTCTCACTCTATTATTTTCTCTTATCTGCCACAAGTTTCGCTCACTTTGACTATCAGTTCACCACATTTTTTTTCGTAACTGGACATGAAGCCACTCATGATATTAGCCCAACACACCGCATTCCCGAAGTAATTAGGTGCCATATGCCAGGATATTCCCTTTATGAGCACATATACATTGAACTGAATGCAAAACAGGGCACGGGGATTGTTTTATTGCCGTTTCGACGTCCGCATCTTTTCATCCAATGCGATAGTACCAACCCGGGCGGGCCTAACCCTACCAACTAGTAGGGGAATGGGACCTACAGTTTTACTTGGATTCCGAACCATGGAAAAGCTCGCATTCATAACAAAATGCACCTATCCAAATAAGAAAATGAAAGTGATGCATGAAGAGTATAGTACTCTGTTCCGTGACCATGATCGCCCATGTGGCTGCGAGTGGCTCCGCGCGTGACAGTAATGACTGGCCCCTACGGAACGAAGCCAAGAGGCGATGCGCTAGAACTAAACGAACATTTAGCCTTCATAGACAACTCGGTGAGAATATCTTGGTTGTGCCGCCACCAGTACCTAATATGAAAACAGGGACGTATAGTTAGCTCTCTCTGAAATGCAAATTGTCACCAGTGAGTTTATTAATTTAGTGGAAAATATAATTATTATATATGCGACTTCAGGTGCTGTAATACAGTGAAATTACGAATAATCGAAAAGCATTTTCGAACAGCGACTCTGCCAGATGGAACTTTTGTGACTACCCACAGTACGTGTCACCAAATATCTATTTCAATGAAATTATCGCACATTTCCAAATGCTCTTTCATGGGTGCCATCTTATACGTTTCCAAGTCATGAATACATATTTCACAGGGAATGAGTTTAGAGTACCGCTAATATATCCCACAATTCTAACTCGAAGAGGAACCGATTTGTCCTCAAGATGAAATAAAAATATATGTTCTAAAACTCACTAGTCATAAACATTAATAACATATGTAAGAACCAATGTATATAATGTTCTTATAATAATTTTCTTTGTGAGCAATAGTCAATATCTATAATCAATCACTGTAAACTAGTTTGTAAGTATCAATGGAAAAAAAAGAATACAATGACCAACCTGGCGAAGTTTCTTGTCGGCTCTTCTTCGCCAGAAGTAATCAAACCGACAGAAAAAAAAGACGAATCCGAGTGTGTAATATACATCTAATGGAGAAAATAAAGAAACAGAAACTGAAACTGAAACTATTTAGAAATCACATTTAAACCACTCTTGCTACGGGTAGTTCAAACTGAGCTATCCTACTGTATCCAAACAACTATTAAGCATAATCGAAATAAGTCTTCAGTCAACGTGAAACGGTGGTCGCGACCCTCATTCAATGACAGACCAAGATGTCAGGTGGTCCAATGATAAATTGCAGCCTACTGTGTACAAGTAATTCCCGTCATCGCACCGTGTCGTGTCGTAACTGTTCAGTGTAACAGTGACCGCTAAGTCTAGAACCCCGTCCATCCGTGCGACGACATATCGCCGCTGTCATTAGGTAGCGTTCTCATACCACGTGACCGATTTGGGGGAGGGAGGGGTTATTTACCATGTCACGTGGTATTTCAAAATATAGTTGATATATTAAAAAAAAGACTAATAAACACAGCGGTGATCTAAAACAACAAAGACAACGGACAGCGGTCGTGCGCTCTGGCAGCAGTCTGACAGGCAGGCCAACGGACAGCCGGACAGGCGGGGTGACAGTAAGTCAGTTTTGCAATACCACGTTAGAACGGAGGGGGAGGGCGGGGTCCAAAAGTGTCCTAAAACCGGTCACATGATATGGGAACGATCCCTTACCACTACGCCAGCTTTTTGAAAACATCCTTCATGCTTTTCAATAACACGCAAACATTGCGATGTTATCGCATCGGTCTACGTATGATGAATTCCAGTATTTTTCGGTACATGGTATGGGAACGATCCCTTAAGGTGCCCCCGAAAATTTCGCCTCCCATACAAACGTAGTTTACTAATCATTTGAAAACCACTGTAGCAATTTACTTGATATTTGGTATCACATATCTGGCAACAAATATCTGTGTCTGCATGCCTTTGTTTTTTCGATAAATGTATACTGAGTCAAACCACAGAGAAAACAAAATTAGTATGAAGATTTTGTTTTTGCTTTCATCTGATTCGGTTTGGATTTTTCAAAAAAATAAAAGCATGCCGACACTGATATTGGTTCCCTGATTTTAGATATTAAATATCAATTTAATTTGAACAGCTGTTTTTAAATGGTAAGTAAACTACGTTTGTATGGGGAGCATATCTTACGGGCCGTAGAAAATTTCGCCTCCCATACAAACGTAGTTTACTAATAATTTGAAAACCACTCTTCCAACTTACTTGATATTTGGTATGTAATATTAGGCTACAAATATCTGTGTCTGCAAGTCTTTGTTTTTTCTATAAATGTATTCTGGGTCAAACCACAGAGAAAACAAAATTCGTATGAAGATTTTCTTTTTGCTTTAATTTCATTCGGTGTGGATTTTTCAAAAAAACAAAAGCGTGCAGACACAGATATTTGTTACGTGATATTAGATATTAAATATCAATTTAAATGGAATCGCAGTTTCCAAATGATTAGTAAACCACGTTTGTATGGGGAGCATAGCTTACGGGCCGTTCTTAACACTGCGCCAGCTTTTTACAAACATCCTTCATGGTTTTCAATAACATGCAAACATTGAGATGTTATCGCATCGGTCTACGTATGATAAATTCCAGTATTTTTCAGTGTTAGCGAAAAGAGGAATTAGAATAATATTTTTACTTGACCAGAGCAGTCAGTCAGAGTTCTCACCTAAACTGGCATTTACGGAACTTCGAAGTTACGTAAAAACGTTAAACCCCCACGCAAGTTTTTAGTGATTATTCTGTGGTTTTACTTCTTCAAGCTGTCAAATAAAACTCGTACTTGCATATGTTACGCGCGTTCTAGAATTTTGACAGTTACGTTAAAACGTTAAGTTTATTAGTATTCTCACGGTATACTTAATCGACATCCCATGGCTAAAACATCTACAGATGGAATCATCGTACATACAACAATTATGCTACAGCCTACACTCAGTTACAAACGCGGGAAGAGACAATGAAGGAATTCCCAACAGGCAGACGCCACCATATTATGGGGCTCGCGACACCACGTCGATGGTGGCGGAGCGATGTGCGGGGAGGCGGCACGGACCAGCGAGCATGGAAAGACGCCTACGGCTACAAAAATCCCAAAGTTATCTTTCGGTTACTCCATGTAAATATGCAATGCAACCGAAAGTTAACTATCGGATTTCAGGTAGCTGGAGGTGGTGAAAACGGGGTTAACTGTAGTTGTTAGCTTTCGAATTCGGGACGCTCAACATCGAAAATATTAAATAGTTCTGTTTCATTTCGATCGGCTTTAGGTACTTATACAGAGATTATGTACATACTATGATCGAAAAGTTCCGGGAATTAATAAATAAAAAAAATTGTGTTGATTTTCGGATACATTAATTTTATCACCTTCAAAATAACAACCGTCTGAAGCGATGCACATACGCCAACGCTTAACCCATTCTTCCATACACTTTTGATAGTCCGGTGAAGGAATGGCTTTCAATGCCTTCGTCGCATTTTCTTTTATTTCATCGATGCTCGAAAATCTATTTCCACGAAGGGGTAATTTAAGTTTTGAGAACAGGAAAAAGTCACATGGTGCCATATCCGGAGAATACGGTGCCTGTTGGATTGTATTTACAGTATGTTTGGTCAAATAATCGGTCACGATGCGCCATGGAGGTGAAGAAATAACCGATGCGCGCTTTGTGAGACGGAGCATTGTCATGGTGCAAGATCCATCAGTTGTTTTGCCACAATTCCGGTCGTTTTCTACGCACAGCATCTCTCAAACGCTTAATTACGGCCAGGTAGTACTCCTTATTGACTGTTTGACGATTTTCGAGTACGATTTCTTGAACTTTTTCGACGTTATCATCGGTAGTTGATGTTGAAGGGCGTCCACGACGAGGTGCATCGTCAACTTCTTTGAGACCATTTTTGAACGACGAATACCACTCGTATACTCTTGTTTTTGAGAGAGCAGAGTCCCCGTAGGCTTTTTGTAGCATTTTGAATGCATCAGCACAAGAGATTTCGTCAGAAATACAAAACTTCAAACAAATTCTTTGTTCAATATTTTTTTCCATTTTGAAATGCGACGAACTTCAAAAACTTGATTGATATAAACAGACGCCAAACAATTACTAATGACATTTAATATTTGATATTTGGCAGGAGTGTCAGGGAAAGGTGTACCAACCTGAGAAAAAAAAAATCGAATCGGTAAAGCGTTTTAAATTCAAACTACAAATTCCCGGAACTTATTGATCATAGTGTATAAAGAACTAAAGCTAATGAACATTACCACTATGACATTGCTTCGTTCTACAAATACAACAACTGTTTCTGGGGAGGTCCACACTGAGATTTCGCCGATCGTAAATAGTACGCACGTAATATAGGTAAGCGTAGACACCAATAACACGGAGCAATTATGGCAAAAGAAATGTATGTATTGCCCGAAGGTGTCTAAATATTCAATAATCTCTCAAATAATATAAACAAATTGAGTGACACAATGTATTTAAAAAGGCTGATGGATTGTACTTTTAGAATAATTTGATATCAACATAATGCATTCTTCAAGATTTGTGAAGTTTTTAAGTTTCTTCCGTGTCGTTCTCGGGAATGCAGTAAGTAAATAGTAAGCGAACGGTCGTCGACGCTGCCGCCATTGTGTGTGAAAGTAGTTATGCCGCTCACATACAAACGAGTTTCAGTTGCCTCTCACGCCCTTCCATGCTCGCTGGATGGAACGAAACACCTTTGACGGAGTAACGACACGCGTGCTGGAGACAAAGGAGCTCGCAGTCCGCAGAACCCCCCCCCCCCCCCCACCGCATCGACGTGCAGTCGGGACGTGCTTCACTCGCGCTTGAGGCACATTGGTGTGATCTGAGAGTTGATTGCTCCGACGCTTCACGCGTCCGGTATATTCGCGTTTTTTTTAATTTTTGTATTTTTTTTTTATATAAGTGTTATTTAGACGTGCACAAATAAGTACATATTTAGCGTGTTAACATATGGATATCTATAATAAAACTGTTCATTACTCGTAGATTAAACTTTTACATACATTCTTAGGATAGATTTAATATTTATTTTTTACAAGTGCCAGTGCCAGTTTCACCTAATGTTTCACAATAGTACCTAAGAAACCTAGCAAGAGCTTTATAATATGCAGTCGTATTCAGGGAGCACCTGCCAAACTTAGTACGAGATTACCACCGGACTAACCATACAAAAACCGGTTTAGACTGGCGGATTAAAGTTAGTCCGCCCACTCTGAATACAGGTGTAGAAGTTTTGTTTCGAGCCGGTTTCATAAAATATTCACTTGCATTTTTAACGTTAGGTATTTTTAACTAAATTGATATATTAATAGATAGTGCTCAATGTTATAAACGGTCAGAAGATAAAATGCAAGAATATTTTTCAGTAACCATAAGGTGTTTAAATTCCAGCGAGCATGGCATGACGGGAGTAGCGATCAAAGCTCATTCGTATGGCGGCAGCGTAGCCACGAGTTAGTGTAAAACTACTAATGCTGAGATTAAAAGACTGTTCTTGGGTCTTCAGACGATTATCAAGTCTTCCGACGAAGACTTCGAGAATAATGGTCTCAGGACCTAAGAAGAAATATCGGCACTAACTCATTCGCGGGCACGGTACAAAACCGTGCTGTTGCGCTCTGGGACCTTCTATGTTTCAAAGAAAAAGACAGGCTCCGTGATGAGGAAGATGCAACATGTCCACAAAAAAGACAATGAGCATAGTGTATGATTTGGTAAGATTAACGAAAATTTTAATTACAAAACGACTTATAGCTAAAAGTAAACCACGACCGCTGTGGTCAAAAATCTAACAAAAACTAAAGAGATTATAAATCTTGAATCAATAAGCTATGTCTGATGACTTATCTATTTAAGATGTTCTTACTTTATCATTGCGTAATCCACCTCCAAAGTTACTCTATAAAACACGCAAAAAATTCGAACTTTATGACCTTATAAATTAGAAACCAAACACAATTTCACAATGCGAACGATCATCGGACATCTAGTTCGATCAAATAAAGCTATTTTGAAGAAATTTGGGAACTCTGACAAGAAATATGGGCGTGATCTTCTTTCCCGTTTGTATGGGGAGTTAAGCGGGATGGGCCACCTTAAGGGGTGATTTTTCAATTGTCTGATAAACAGTCAGACCACTATTCGACAGATTTATTTACGCTTCTGCTTGTCCATCCGATATAGTTTAGTTAGTCCATATGTTTATTAGTAAAATTATAGTATGATAATTTATTGTGATAGAAGATATTATTTTCCTGCAATGAATATCCGTCTTTTGACAAACGTGAATTTGATGTACTATCTGAAGATTGAAAAATCGGCCCTTGCTGTTCTTACATAGTTCGCTTACGAATTCAAGACGCGATCTGTCTTGCTCGCTGTTAAAATCATCCTGTTCATTTCGAATCCTGTAGTTGTATTTTCAATTAGATCACCCATGTGAAATACCCACACAAACATATCTAGTGCCACTAAAGTAAAAATATCCAATTTCCATAGAAACTAGGTCACAGAATAACTAAAAGTGACTAGGTGCCCCAACAGATTCTTATATCGGTTATGATTACAGCAGTGTACATATACTGAACTTCGGACGCCATGTCGATAATAAAGCCAAGCTCGCCTAAAAAAGCTGGGAGTCCTACATAAAGTGCATCAGCACTTCACGCCAAAAAATGTTGCTGTACAAGGCTCGGATAATGTCTTGGACCATTTTTATCTGTGGGACGGATTAGTTAAGAACTTGTCTCATTGAATAGAGCGCGTCTCATCGACGACCCAGAAGTACTTACTTTATAATTTGGAAATCCTCTAGCTCACAAAGGATGGAGTGCCTCGCTGTCCACTTTCGCCTCTACTACCCTTCGGAAAATACTTTTCGGAGCTGCATAAGCATAACGGCTATCCATCCATCCAATTCTACCATCAGCGAACGCGTACGGCCGAGAATGCGCTCATTCTCCTGTGAGTCACATCACTCCTATAAGAACCAATCGATGATGATTTATCTATCTTCAAATATATCGATCTTGGTAAACTGTAGAATGCACCTCCGATGCAGAAGTATTAACCCCAAAGAACAACCTGGGGTTCTGTAAGTAATGCGAAGGAGAAGCACCTGGCCGGTAGGCAACTTCAACAGCCTCAGGCATCTGTAATTGAGTGTCTCAAAAAGATTGGTTAAACCATGCAAATGGAAAATCAACCATGTTTTGTTGAAAACAGTTTGTTTACGAGGGTAACACATGCACATACGGGTAAATATACTTACATATATCACTATCATTGACACCTAAAGATAGCTTTGTTGCAATGAGTTGACTAGCCACTGTTTTCATCACCTTCTGCTGCCGGAAATCCGATAGTTAACTTTCGTTTACATTTCAAATTTATATGGTGTAACCGAAAGATAACTTTGGGATTTTTGTAGCTGAAGGTGGTGGAACCGGGCGTAGGCTGAGTATCTTGCTAACGACTACATTGACCCCTCGCCTGCTAGATGCAAGACGCCTTTTGCATAATAGGACAGACAATTTAGTCGTGCATATCCTGGGGACATGCCGCTCTCCTTTCGCGGTAATTTCGGTGTGTTGGTATTACCTACCACGCATCAGTGCAGCCCGAGGTTGCAACATTAAAGACCGTACTTGCAGGGCTATGTGCAACATGAAGAATAGATGCACCGGCATTAAGTTGAAGAAGTTCTATAAATCTAGTTTTGATAAATCTAATAAGAGTGACCATAAAATATTTTGTGATTTTAATAGTTTCATAAATGTTGAATAGGATACGTATGAAAGACGACAGTTTGAATTGATAGAAAGCTATATTTTAAGGCTGTCAATAAACAATATCAGCTGTATTCAGAGTGGGCGGACTAACTTTAATCCGCCGGACTAAACCGGTTTTTGTATGATTAGTCCGGTACTAATCTCGTAATAAGCTTTGACAGGTGCTCTCTGAATACGGCTGCATGAAGTTTAGATGGAACCATGATTACACCGGAAGTTCTGTGGTCGTGGTCCTCTAAAAATTACATAAAATAAATTGTAACTGTATCTCAAAGGTTTGTTTAGTTCTTATAACAACACCTTTTTGAGGATATTCGAGGATTTTGACCTGGTATTAAGGATTATCGTTAGCATTATAAAGAAGTAACCGATAAGAAAAAAAAGACAGAACAAGAAGAAGGGCATGAGCTTCTACGTTCGCCGAAACAGCGATTATAGCTTTCAAAAATGTAGACCAAAGCCTGATATTTATGTATCTCCCCAAAGTCATTATTTGCTTCATGGTGCGTGCAGTCAGGTTAGAGCCTGGGGTTATAAATCCATCAGAGTACACGAACGCCACTCTTTCTGTGAATTTCACCTCAGGAGACGTGGAAATTGGCGGCAAATCGAACAATTTGCCAGCTCGGTAGTCGGTACAGCGTGAGTATTCATGTACAATCGATTGTCCTTCGTTGGAACAGTATTGTCTTCTTGCGAGTTATTTAGACCCTTTTGTTGTGAACATTACCGGGGCAGTTATAAACAAATATTTCTTGCAATATTGCAGAAAATATTTGGCCACGTGGAATTATGCTGGTACCAAAACATAAGTTTGTCCAGTGATTTCACATTTTACCCTTTCAACGGCGTCGATGTGAAGGCAAAACTAGGAAACCTCTCTGGGTATTTTTGCGAACCGCTGGAATATTGCTATCGAAATTACCTTTTCTATCAACACTACATGACCTATACGCTTGCAATAGATTTTTTGTGAAGAGTCCTACCGACGTGATAGCATTACATTGGGCAGTACTCTTGCGATCACAGTATTCAGAGAGAGATCATCCCACCCATAATGTATGAATATTAATCCGCTAGCATGGTTAGCGCATAATTAAATAAGTAGGTAGATTTGGCTTTTCTGAATACCTTTGATCTCTCGGTACAGCTCCACGGATTTTCATTAAAAAAAACAAGTAATGCTAGTAATTCTCCGTGTATGGCTAGCTTTACGAGGGCCATATAGCCCGCGGAGTTCGTCCAACGACACGACATGTCCGCCAGCGACCGGTTTGGCCCGGGCGCGACACCCACCGCCGCCGCGCCGTGCTGGAGCCGCTCACGCAGCTAAACAGCATATCTATCTAGTCTAGCCTGGTCTATCTCGGCGGAACGGTGGTGTAGTCGAGTTGTCCCATGATAGCACCGTCACGACCTCGCCGTTACAACGACGTATAGGGAAATGTAGTTATTTATAAAAAGACATGGTTATCTAACACTTATGTTGGAATGAAAAGGCATTTGCATGTGTAGTAGGAGACAGTCCAAAGTATATTATAGTGATAAAATGAACTATATTCAAATACATTCATCCCGTAATATTTTATAGGGATTTATTTTCAAGTTAAAGCATAAACGTTTTCTAAAGTATCGTATATATTTTTTGTAGAAGCCGAATTGTCGTAGATTAAAATTTGTCCAGTTTGAGATACAGATTAATGCCGTTTATTTGGTCAAGCCCTACCCAGTCACCGAGGTCCGCCACGACTTAAATTTCTTCAAACGAGCCAAAGTTCACAGTATCGGTTGATGACTGAAGGGAGTCATTTAAAGTCGATGGCCATAAAAAATATTCTAGAATGCGAGAATTGCTCATAATGTATTTAATCCGGTCTCTAGGAACAGGTATTATCCATCACCTCGAGCGGAAGAGCTAGGAAGTCATACAACCTGCAAACATTCGTTTAACAATTTGATCTTTTCAAATTTAAGAAAATAATAGGCCAAGCTTTTAGCCGTGGCTGAAGGAGTGACAAGATGAAGTCACTCAATTCGGGAATTGATGCGGTACATGAATAATAAGTGGGCTTTTATCTTCCCTAAAAGCAGGTGAATATTGCATGCGGTGTGACGAGGGTGCGCTCACACACAGAACTGTTGAGTGCCACATTGAGAGGTCGTTATCAGACGATTTTGTGTTTTTTTTTCTACTTCATTACCTTGTGGCGCTTTCCTTTATTCTTTTCTTTATTAGCATGACAAATAGTAGATTTAAACCAAACGAAATTTACTCAAATAGCAACTATTTTAAGACCAAACGTAAAATTTATAACAAAAATAAATAGCGAAAAGAGCAGAGAGTTTTTAAGAGTTTAATTTTTCTTTATTTTCGAAATGGTACATAATACTAATCGAAATTGTCGAAGTTATAACACAACCAAGTTTAAGTGTCACAGCTTATTCTGATAAATGCATTGTCACATTAATTATATCGTCCATTTCTGTTTATTCTCCTAATAAATTTAAACAAAAATCTCATTTGAACGGGTTATTCGTGCAAGACATCCAACGTATTATTTTAAACTAGCAGCCCGTCCCGGCTTTGCACGGGCATAATGTCATTTAAAAAATATTATTTTGACACAATGATACACAAATAAACCATTTTTACGTAGAGTTCCTACATTGAGATATTTGAAATTAAAAAAAACTTAGATATTATTATTACATGATTATTAGATATTAGAGAAATAATAAATTCAAAGTGCTACAGGGAGAACCGCGGCCTCCGAGGCACGCTCCCGCCGCCCCGGCCGGCCGGTACCGCCGCAAACACTACATCCCGCAATTTTTAAATCTATAATATCTTCGAAAATAATCATTTAAATCATATGCTGTAAAGGGCCGTATAGATCTATATTAAATCAAAAATGTATTTAAGGTTTTTAATTGGATAAGGATTAATGCTGTATTGGTTAAAATCGCTTCGAAAATTAGCCATTATTTGTCGTAAAAAGTAAATGAGAAAAAAATGTTATTGTGGGATATCCATAAGAGATAGATATATACCATCGCGGAGTTTTTTGTAGACCTTTTCAATGTATACAATACTTAGTACATTATTTTGATAAATCTCGTAGGGTTCAGCGTGCGTTTGCAATGTAAGCGGAAAAAAAATATTTTTTTACGACATCACATTGGAAACCTCAAAAATAACAGTATTTCTCCAATATTTAATGGATGTTATTATACATATAAACCTTCCTTTTGAATCACTATATCTATTAAAAAAAAACCGCATCATAATCCGTTGCGTAGTTTTAAAGATTTAAGCGTACATAGGGATATAGTGATATAGGGACAGAGAAAGCGACTTTGTTTTATACTATGTAGTGATATACAAAAACCATGAATTTCAAATTGTATTGTGATTTGTGACTATATAAATAAACTCCATATCCTTTATCTCGTCAGAGTTCGAGTGTTAACAACATTGTTGGCATCTAGTTCTTAATATAAAGCGTTTTTGACATGAGATATATTTCATGTATTTATTTTGAATTTTGATTCTTGTATGTTGTATGTCTTGTAAATATATATGGCTGTATACACCTGAACATAGTAATTAAATTATTGTTATTTTGAATATATCTTTATGTTGACGTGATATGTGATATCCAAAATGACAATGCCTGTATACACCCGAACACAGCAAAATAGGATAGTTTAGTATGACTATAACCCTCAATTTTGTAAAACTTTGTATGTGTGATGTAAATTTAATTACTGACTCAAAATTGTTAGCAACATGGTGAAGAAAATGGGGCAACTAAAGCTATTTTTCATTAATTTAATAATTAAATTTGTATGTCGGCTCTCTCGAACCGACAGATTGATAACGTGTCCAAGTGTAGCTATCCTACCTCAGGATAAGAAATGAAATGGAATGAAAGAGGTGTACGACAAATGACTTTTCAAAAATAAAATATAAATATGTCCCAAGTTTGAGGGTTCTTAAAAACTGAACTTTCCCTAAGAATAAACTCTGCATAGCATTCTGTAGACATTCGACGTAATATGCTCGACATGACAGCTGTACAATAGTTTATTTAACCCCGAGATATCTGACCAACTCTACCCTATTGAGTATTTTTTCCCAATAGTAGGAGATAGTGGATGGTATTTATTTTACGATAGCAGGAGATAACATTTAGTAGCCAGATTATCTAAATCGACCTGTAATGTCAGACGGTATAATAAAAACATTAAGTATTATCTTATCATATGCATGACAATAATGATGGCAATTATAAATTCATTTAGTTTCATCATTAAAAAAATCATAACCTATATACTCGTGAAGTTTCTTTCCAGGTTCTTCTGCACTGAGTTATTCGAATTCGCGAAACAATACGTTTGTGACGTGACTTAGTATAATTTGTTGACTACAAGGATGTCTAAATTAATTGAAATGGAAATAGAAAGATGTTAAATCACAATGAAACCGACATTAGAACCTTGCTGAACGCCAGAAGTAACTACACAGGTATCCGGTTCAATGGATTTTAAGTGACAAATCCTGGTTGATCCGAAATAATGTGGGGATCGTAGTAATCGTAGTTTTTAGGGTTTTGTACCCAACGGCGACGGAACCCTATTACTGAGCCTCCGCTGTCCGTCCGTCCGTCCGTCTATCACAGGGCTGTATCTCATAAACTGATAGATAGCTGAAATTTTGACAGATTGTGTATTTCTGTTGCCGCTATAACGACAAAAAAAAATAAAAGCAAATAAAAAATATAGGGGGCCACCTTCATGGAGTTTCACCTACATGGCCACCGTACAAGAAACGTGATTTCAAATCAAAATTCCAAATATTGTATAATGGTACAGAACCCTTCATGTGCGAGTCCGGCTCGTACTTGGCCGGTTTTTTTTATTTGTTTAACTGTGCATAGATGGCTAATATCACAACTACTGTCATGATATTAGCCCACCGAAAGATCGAATTAAGATGTCATCACCTTATATGAGGACGACTTATTTACATATATTAATTTTGGGTACAATTATTCAAGGATTAGAATAAATCTTTTCCGAGGAGCGACAGAATCCACCGCCCTGCCAATAATATGGTAATCGCACCTAATATGAGAGGCGGACGGGAGATTGCGATACTGCCTCCTCGCACCGCCACCTCCACCCTCCGCCCCGCACCTCCGCTGCCGCCGATTCCAGAAAAATGATGCCGCAGCCTAAGGCTACCCTCAGACAGTCGTTTTGACGTCTACGTTTCGGCCACAAAGAAGTGGACCGTACGAGCCACATGTTGTCGCCGGAATCGCCACAGCCAGTGGCGGAAAAGTGGCCGATTGCGGTGACTTTACAGTCACTCGCGCCGACACTTATTTTCGTCAAAGTCGCTTTTCTGTATAGATTGCGTTGCGTGTGAAGTCCCAAATACACGTTTGCAGATTGCAAAGTAATCGTAAGCACACAAACTGAAATGATACGCGCAGATCATGCGTCCATAGTAGCTCCGCGGCTAGGGGCCAAATGTTGAACGAACAATCACCGACCGATCGCGCCGGGTTGTGGCCGAGCAGTGCCCCGTGTGGGCGCAGCGGCGCGTGCGTGGCCACTTGATTGTGGACGGTACCGTCCACAATTATTGTTTATTGTTGTTGTTTATTAATTATTCATCATCCATAGACAGTACACCGCACACGGATTTGTCATATTTTATCATTAGTCAGTTCGGCAATCCCAGCGAAGATTAACTGGCAAGAAACTCGGTTGGTTTTTTTTTCAATGTCCACTTAGTCTAAGTTTACAAAAGTATTTAGAATCACAGGTAAAAACGCTAAATTATTATGAATTGAATCAACAATTCATGTCATATGCAACAGTTCATGACAAATATCAGTTTATTCTTAAAGACCATGCCCGCCATCTAACATCAGTGGCTATCGCGCGTTGCGACTAAGCTTAGCTCGTCTGGGGAGCTTTATAAAGATACACGGCCGTCCATAAGCAGCCACTTCTTGGTGGCCGAAAAGTGAACGTAAAATGCCCGTCTGAGGGAAGCCTTAGTAAAAATTTCAAATGCAGAACTTGAAGTATCATGGAGCGCCGGGAACGAGGGAAAGGTGTTTCCGCGTCGAAAGTTTTTATTGGAAAAGTTGAGATCGTTCGAGTTTAAAATCACCTGCCAAGTGCGAGAAAAGTCGCGTGTTTGAACAACTGTGGAAATCATGATGAGTAAGCATTTTTTTTTCTAATTTACGTTAATTTTATTTAGGTGGAGAAGAATCTTTAACGTTACCTACGTAATATAAAAAAAATCTCAACGTAAGTATATCAAGTCTAGAGTGCACAATCTCTGGTTGGTTAGTGATAATTTTAGAACTAAAATATATCCGTCCTTATTTTTAGCCTGAAAAAGAAAAAAGATAAATCTTTAATCACCATAACTAAAATTCTAACCAGAGATTGTGCACTCCAGCCTAAAAGTTTAAATATCTAAGACATCGCAGAATGATAAAAAACCGGCTAACTACGAGTCGGACTCGCACACGAAGGGTTCCGTACCATCGTACAAGATTTACCATAAAAAAAAAAAGTTTTTTGTATGGGCCCTAATCTTTTTTATAATTTTACATATTTGTTGTTATAGCGGTAAAATAAATACATAATCTGTGAAAATTTCAGCTTCCTACCTGTTACGGTAATGAGATACAGCCCTGTGACAGACGGACGGGCGGACAGCGGAGGCTTAGCAATAGGCTTCCGTTTTCACCCTTTGGGTACGGAACCCTAAAAAGTGAACGAGACACGGCAGCAACCAGATAATTACTCCCCAAAAAGGGACATTACTTCGCAGGAGAGCTGGTGTTAGCTCAATCTGCCCGAACCCTACACCGTGGGCGTCATCGAAGCGATATAAATCCGATCACTTGATAGTTATTTGCGTACCGCCATGAGTTAGGCGTCGCCGCTCCAGCCGATACTGTGGGCGCACTTTATCGCTCCCCTGGGGCCTCGCTAGTTGTCTGCTCAATCCTTGGCGACAACGAGTAAGGAAGGGCCGGAGTCGCGACCGAAACTTATATGTATAGCGGCAGCGTAGCCACTCGTATTAGCATGGTTGTATTGTATTCTATTGTATATTTAACCTTTGGGACACTTATGGAACACGTCAAAATATATTCCATGGCAAGAGGCTAAAATTAGAGTTAAAAACTCACTACTACTACATACAGTTATAACTTAACACCTAATATTACCTAATGCGGCATTTAAATTTAACTTTTATTAATATTTATAAACTGATAAATAAATAAGTTAATCGAATCAAGTACTAATAATTGTCAAAATATAAAATAAAATATGACATACAGAGCATTAATTGAATTGTCAGAATACAACATAAAATATGAAATACACAGCCTCAATAGAATTTTCAGAACACAAAATAAAAAACCGGCCAAGTTCGGGTCGGACGTGTACGCGGAGGGTTCCGTACCATCGTACAAGGTTTAACAAAATAAAATAACGTTTCTTGTTGTTTCGGGCCCGTTTAAATTAAATATTTTTTCATTTTCACTATTTGTGTTATAGCGGTGTGTGAAAATTTCAACCATCTATCTATCACGGTTGATAAGATACAGCCCTGTGACGGACAGATGGACGGACGGACGGATGGACAGCGGAGGCTTAGTAATGGGGACCCTTAGGGTATGGAACCCTAAAAATATGATGAAACTGATGGTAGTTAGTTCGACCCTATGGTTCGACCCGATTCGATTTCACCTCTGAGTGGTCAGTTTGAGTTCTCACCTAAATTGGCGTTAACGGCAAACCGAACGACTGACGTTTTCCGTAAAAACGTCAAACTCCATACACATTTTTACTCGATATTCTGTGGTTTTGCTTCTATAGACTGTCAAAGTCAAACTCGGACTTCCGATTTGCATGAAAACGCGAAGTCGGCGTAAACGGAAACGTCGACGTATTTACGGCAACATTGAGTAAGCTCTCAAATCCGGCAAATGGTAGTTCGATTGAAGCCCACTGCGCGCGCTCTTCAATTACTTCATACATTTGAAACCGCCAGTCGATCGGTTTGCCGTAAACGCCAATTTAAGTGACAACTAGGACTACAGGCTCTGAAGACCGTAGCGCAAACTCGGTAATCGGTGAATAAATTTTGCAGTGGAGGCAGCTACCGAAATATTACGGCAAATCACGAGGACCGTTACGGTTGTAAAAGCTGCTTTACTGCCGTTGCGGTAATATTCGTGTTTCGTTTATAGGGCAGTTGGCCCGGCAGTGCATTTGCGAAGCACAAAATTGGGTGTAGGTTGCTGTACTTACAGCAATATGACAGCTTTTGCGATTACGAAATCGATGCATTCACAAATGGTGCGGCACTCAGCGCTACCCGCAGCAATTAGGTCAACTCCATACATTTCGCGTCGAATAGGTATTACGAAACGCCAAAGAACTATCAAATGCGGGGAGGTCGCTGCGTGAATGAACCCGCAGCTGTCAAAAGTTGACCTATCGTGTCGACACAGATTGGTCCGTGCTGGATGTAGGTGGATAGAAAACGGCTTCGTAATCGCGCTTTAGAAATGACGGGGGCGCACCTACACGTACCGCGGCACCATCCTCAAATTTTGCGTAATCGCACTGCGGGTCGAAACGGCTATATTTCAAGACAACACCCCACTCGCCTGAATGTTATCCGGAAATTTTGGTTTACCGCCAGGCACATGAAGAAACTCTACTTTACGAGAGTTACGTCCGATATAATTCAAATAACAATGACTAAATGCTTTTGAAGTGAAACTTCTTTGCTGGCGGGTCCATAATTTTCAAGTATTTCGAAAAATTAAGATCGCTTGAGGGGAATCGTTGGGTGCGAGTGGTTTAGCAGCGTTTTTTTCTCTAACGGTTACTGGAGGACGGAGGGTAGAAAGCGGGGGCTACTAGGCGGTAGTTTGGTATCATCGCATTGAATGAAAGATGGTGATAATAAACTGTTCTACCAAAAAAATATATTGCCCTTAGCACTTAGATCTAAGGATGTATTTTATTACTGTGGATGGAAGTTTCTTTGCGGATTCTTCTTTACAGATTTGATCGAATCCGCGGATCAATAGTTTTTGACGTAACTTAGTGTAGTTTGACCACCAAAAAAGATTAAATAAATGAAATTAAATGAAGCAATAATTAAATTTGTTCGTGTTTTCCATCCCCCACCCGCAGTGCGATTACGCAAAATTTGAGGATGGTGCCGCGGTACGTGTAGGTGCGCCCCCGTCATTTCTAAAGCGCGATTACGAAGCCGTTTTTCATCCACCTACATCCAGCACGGACCAATCTGTGACGACAATAGGTCAACTTTTGAGGTACTTGACTAGAGGAGCAGGCGAAATAGGCGTTTACCTCCCCGCATTTGACAGTTCTTTGCCGTTCCGTAATACCGATTCGACGCGAAATGTATGGAGTTGACCTAATTGCTGCGGGTAGCGCTGAGTGCCGCACCATTTGTGAATGCATCGATTTCGTAATCGCAAAAGCTGTCATATTGCTGTAAGTACAGCAACCTACACCCAATTTTGTGCTTCGTAATTGCACTGCCGGTCAGCTTGAACAAACAATGGGGACAGTAAGTGTTACTTGGGTTACGAACAATAAGCGAAATTCTTAATGGAAATTCACTAATCTAATCATTCTCTAATCAATCCGTGGTTATAAACACAAGAGACCACGTACGTCAGGCTACGGCTAAATGCGCATGAACGAATTATCGCAAATAACACCGACTTCCGTACAAATAGCCCGTGCACAGGCGCACGGGCTGAATACTTATATCGATGCTGAATACACAGTAATACACACAGACGCAGCACACGGAGATAGCATCGCGTCAGCGTGGTTTGCCCTGTCCTGTCCGGCATTCCTGTGCGGCGCCACAGCTATCTTGTAGCATGTCTTGCTTGTAGCTGACGCGACACGGCCCAAGACACATTCCCGCATGTCGTGGTATGCACCACCACCCTAGGTGTTGTAATTATCTCGTCATTTTGTTTGCAACCAATATTACTTCTTACAGACAGCGGTTCATGAAGACCACAGAGCACTTTATTTAATTTCATTTATTCATTCAACTTCTGGTAGTCAAACTTTTGAATTGATCCGCGGATTAGATCAACCAGTGAAGAAGAACCCGCAAAGAAACTTCACTGGTCTATAAGTTAAAAAAAAATCTTTTTTTTTCGTCCACATTAATGATATAATACAATTATAATTTCATACCTTAATGCTACTGCCTAAACTTGCATTTTAGGTAGAACGGTCTTAAGGCAAAGAACTAAGAACTACGAGTAAACAACAACCCACAATGTGAAAAGTCTTAAATTAAAAATTACTTGGGATGATTTTTCAATGGTCAGATAAACAGCCAGATAACTATTGGATGGATTTATTTACGCTTCTGCTTATCCATCCGATATAGTAAGTCCATATGTTTATTAGTAAAATTTAAGTCAGATAATTCTGGTAGAAGATATAATTCTCCGGCAATGACTATGTCTTTTGACAAAAGTGAATTTGTACGGTCATCAGTCTGATAAGTACTATCAGAGGATTAAAATAACCTTAGTTTATAAATATTGAGTATTTATAGCGAGGTTTTTCGATTGTAAACGCCTTCGTCAACTTAACAGCTATGTCGGGTGTCCAAGTCAATAGTTTAAAACTGACTGTTTTATTCATGACAATCATCATTCATCGTTTGACATCATGACATCACGGCTACCCGTGACAGGCCTTCTCTATCTACATAACTAAGTAAGCATATGGCGATAGCATAGCAGCCAAGTTTAGATAGACTTTCAGATTAGCCGTATTATCTGTGTGGTATCTTTGGTAATAAATAATATCATCGAAATTTTAGAATGGTCAGAGCCAAATCGCTGGTGATGTGAAATCGCTGGTGCGATATTTCTGTATTCCTCAACAGACAACTGTTAGATATTCGTCACATTAGAGGTAGTCACCACAGTTCTTTTAAATGGATGCACAATAAGTGCTCTTTCTAACCTACTCGTATATGCAGAGAAAAAAATACTCACTCCTGTCGCCTCTACGATATATATAGTAACAGGTATAGTCGGACTAACACGTTAATTTACGTAACAATAGCAAAGCCCACACAAGGTGTGGTTGGCGAATATTTACCTGCATAAAAACGTCTTTGGATGGTGATGGGCCATCACTGTCGTCTCGTGTGTCGTGTCGACGCATATTGGAACAATATCTGCGCTCAGTGCAGCTAATGGAACTTTAATGGCACGTTGACATTCCTCGGGTGTCGGCTTTCAACATTCAATGACTGTCTCCAGCCGTATGTTTACCATTATTCTTCCTGTCACCCACAATGCAGTATACTCGAATCGTGAACAAACATTGAAGGTGAAATTCTACTTTATTTATTAGGAACTTCTGCCTAAATATCAGATCACAAGAATAAAACATATTTAAATTATTGTATTTCCGTGTGTCCGAAACAGCAACAAATTATATCTGAAAAAGATTCTCACCCGGAATTTCTGACGCGTCTCAAGAAACAATATTCCTGTTCTCGGCCTCTGAACGTTTCCGTTCCTTCTTAACAACGAGTAAAAAATATCTGCTTCTAACATACCGCCGCGACGCCACGGTATTAGATCATTGAGATGGAATAAAAAAACCTCCTTAAGGTGGCCCAACCCGGCGGGCTTAACTCATTTGCGGGCACGGTAGAAAACCGTGCTGTTGCGCTCTGGGACCTTCTCTGTTTCTATGAATAAGACAGGCTCCGTGATGAGGAAGATGCAACCTGTCCACAAAAAAGACAATGTGTATAGTGTATGATTTGGTAAGATTTAGGTACGAACATTTTAATTTCAAAACGACTTATAGCTAAAAGTAAACCACGGCCGCTGCAGTCAAAAATCTAACAAAAACCAAATCGATTATAAATAAGCTATGTCTGATGACTAATCTTTTTAAGATGTTTTTACTTTATCATTGCGTAATCCACATCCAAAGTTATTGTATAAAACGCGCGAAAAATGCGAACTTTCGGACGTTATAACTTGGAAACCAAATACAATTTTACAATTCCAATGGTCATTAGACATCTAGTTCCATCAAATAAAGCTATTTTGAGCAAAATTTTGGATCTCTGACAAGAAATATGGGCGTGATCTTCTTTCCCCTTTTGTATGGGGAGATGAGCGGGTTGGGCCACCTTAATGCCTTATTTTCCAAATTTTAAAACTCTAGGTCCATCGGTCTAGGCTATGCGTTTTCGGTCAGTAAAGTTGTACGTAAAGTGATGTCAAGAATGTTGATTTCATTGTGTTTTAATGATGTCCCTCTTTTACCAAACGAATCCCATTTTATTACGTTCCAATGAAAAATCTCGCTATGATCTAAAATTAACTCCTAGCTTTGTACTCGTGTACATTGTTGTATATCACGTTGAAAACAATTTAATGAAGATTTTTGCTCAACCAACGCTTAATAGATGTAACTGTATAATTACGTAAGATCAGTAATTCTTGGATACGGAGGCGGCCATTGTTGCGGGGCAGAGCAGCGAAAGGGGGGGGGGGGGGGGGGGTCGCCGGCATTTCACGAGAGGTACCGTTGGCATCACACGCGCTCGAGACGTACATACAATAGACGCGTTCACACGGACGCGAATAATGTTTTTGAATTTGTTAGAGGGTCTCTGTAAAAAACTAGCTTCAGCCATTTATGCTTAAAAAAATCTTCGAACTGTCATTAATCGCTAAGAACTGCTTATTTTTCATTTTTACATTCTATAATGAGTTATTTAGGGAAATGCCACTCAAACGAAAAAACTATTTACTTTACAGAAAAGGGCACGAAGAATAATTCACGAATACATTAGGTGCCATGTTAGGACATTCTCTTTACGAGCACGGCTACATTGAACTGGATGGAAAACACGGACAAAGAGAAAGAAAGTGGTGACTGAAGTGGGCGGGGATTCAAATTAATTCAGGCAATAATAACCCAAAATGTATTTCAGTATTGATTATCGTTTAGAGGTCGCAAGGTCGAGTTAGCAATGAAATGCCTTCTTAAAATGTATACTGAGTTACGCGATGTATTTACTTTACGTGAATGCGATACGAATACGATCATAAATATTTCAATTTAAATAAAGGAAACCATGCAGGAAATTACTGTTATCATCATGGAGGTGAAGAAATTATTTCTTCACCTCCATGGTTATCATGCGATGTAGTTGCACGAACAGACATTGCATTAGTGACCATCAAAGCCACGGAATATTGCGATCAAAGCGCTATGCATGTTCAGTGCTCGGCTCGGTGTGAACGGCGCATAACGGAGAGGGCGAACCGGATTATGGACGTGCCCATTTCATTGATATGGCCCGCTTGCAATACACTCCCCACCGTCCACTGTTGACGAAACGTTCGACCACTTTGTGATGGCTTCCAAACGATCGTATAGCTATCGTCACAGAATAAGTCGTCTGCTATCGTCTCCTATCTCTTTAGTTATTAATTGGGAAGGGCTTTTATTTGCAAATTTGGTAAAATAAGTACCGATGTCATAAGCTGACGGCGCATGATGAGGTACACATTTGACAATGCACTTTCGAAGTTATATTTCAAGGTCATGAATGCCAATCCAACAAGGCAATGAGGGCATGAACAAAAGTAAAAGACGCCATCAAAATGGCTAAATTAGCCAAATGGCAATGGGCTGGGCACATAATGCGAATGCAGGCCCAACGTTGGACAAAAGAGAGCACTGTGTGGTGTCCCCGTTACTAACTGCACTCGGCGTCGCGGTCGCCCACCAACAAGATGGAGAGACGAACTGGACGCTTTCGCTGGGAAGATGTGGACGCGGCTAACCCAAGACAAAGAAAAGTGGGAGAAGATGGGGGAGGCCTTCGCCCAGCAGTGGGATGATTTATAACCAAAAGTATCCAAATTTATAATTAAGGTGGCCCAACCCGGCGGGCCTAACTCATTCGCAGGCACGGTACAAAACCGTGCTGTTGCGCTCTGGGACCTTCTCTGTTTCAAAGAATAAGACAGGCTCCGTGATGAGGAAGATGCAACATGTCCACAAAAAAGACCATGTGCATAGTGTATGATTTGGTAAGATTTACGAAAATTTTAATTTCAAAAAGACTTATAGCTAAAAGTAAACCACGACCGCTGTAGTCAAAAATCTAACAAAAACCAAATAGATTATAAATCTTGATTAAATAAGCTATGTCTGATGACTAATCTTTTTACGATGTTGTTACTTTATCATTGCGTAATCCACCTCCAAAGTTATTGTATAAAACGCGCGAAAAATTCGAACTTTCGGACCTTATAACTTAGAAACCAAACACTTTTATAATTGTACAATGCCAATGGTCATCAGACATCCAGTTCGATCAAATAAAGCTATTTTGAGCAACATTTTGGATCTCTGACAAGAAATATGGGCGTGATCTTCTTTCCCCTTTTGTATGGGGAGATGAGCGGGTTGGGCCACCTTAAGATAACAATAGTAATTTATATATAGGGTTATATTGGGCTATAATAAATAAATAAAAAAATGCCAATAACACAAAACATATGTAGATATTGCGTTCGTTTTGATGAAGTATAACAACTTTTGCGAAAGCTCCGAAACGACCTTACCAAAAAATTATAATTACCTATTAATAAAACACTTTTAAGTTCAATGATTTTCGTTTTCAAGAGCGACGGCTGTCAAACGATTTTGATGTTTGTGATTTGAAATCACAGTTTGAAATAAACAACTCAAACAATAACGGATGTGGTATAGTCCAAACGTTAACCAAGTGTTCCATGGCCTATTTGGAGCAAAAAGCTACAAAACATTTTGTTGTACGGCCTAAAAAATGTTCGCCCGCCCCGTACATTTGGGCTACTTTTCCGAACTCTTTCATATGGAGTGATGCTAAATAAAAAAACGCCAGTTATATTTTTAATTTTATTTTTCAGAATTCTAGTTTTTCCTTGGCAACACGTTGCCTAAGCAGTGATAGATAGAAACAATACTGGAATATAACGTGGTTTCAAATGCAAAAAAGATAGTAAAGAAAAGCGAGTACTTCAATTATTTAATCGCGGAGGCGAGTTCCTACGTTTGATTAAATACCCACGATTCCCCGCCTGTCTGGTTCTGTCCGATCCACGATACCACAACCACGTCGCACCGCCTGCTTAGTCTGTTCACTTGATGGTTACGCGGCCTCGTTTTGTCCTACATATTCAATAAGACATATGCAAGCCTAGTAGGACTAGCTTTGGTCAATTCATGATGAATCTAAATTGCTAGATTGATATCACCTGAATTATATACAAAGTGAATTGATTCTAATACGATATGTCACCGGCATTTGATGGACAATGTGGAGGATATCTTGTTTAAATGTAAAAGTTTATATTCTGAAAAAAAAATTAAAAGCAATGCATGTGTTAATTTTTTTCATCCCATCCCACTTACGGTCATTGCGTGACCGAAAAATCAGCTAAATAAAAATCCTTTGTGGAAAGATCCAAGAGAAAACCAGCCAAGTGCGAGTCGGACTCGCACACGAAGGGTTCCGTACCATAGTACAAGATTTAACATAAAAATAATACGTTTTAAATTTTGTAATTTTTATATTTTTTATATTTTACCTATTTCTGCTTACCTATTACGGTTCATGACATTCAGCCGTGTGACAGACGGACGGAAAAATGGACGGAAGGACGGACGTACAGCGGAGCCTTAGTAATAGGGTTCCGTTTGGGTACCCTTTGGGTACGGAACCCTAAAAACGCTTGTGTTTGCGAAAACAGATCCAAAGACGATTTGGTGGAAGGGCAGAATCATCAAACAGAGTACACATAAGAAATTCTATACCGGCCAGTCCGCCGACGTGAGACCAATCAGGAATCGATCAGGCTCACTTCCGATTGGCACGGGCCGGGCGCAGCCAACGGCAGCTCCCCAAACAAACGCCAATATCAACGTGATGGATTGCTTGACTTTCCTGCTCCCTTCGACCCTAATTACCTATGTCATTCCCTTCTATGCGAAATTCGTAATTTAATGAAGCATGTTAAATTTGTATGTTTATTCCCACAGGGCCGTGCAAAATTGCATCTGCAAAGGATGAGATTACTGCAAATTAATGACCCTTTCATTAATGTAATAGCACAGTTTGCACACCAATTGGTTCTGCTTCGAGTCTGAGGCCCTAAGTGCAGTGACTAACGAGTTAACAATTCGAACGTACGGCATGAGACAGTTGCTTCCACTTTACGATATTCGCAGACAAGGGTTGCGAAACAACGAAGATACTGTTTATTGTCGATAAATCCATCTTCGCATAACTTTGTATTATGATCCATATTAGTCTCGCTGCGTTCTCTGTGCGACTGTTCGTTCAGAGAGTCTTCTAGTCGACTACAGGGCCATGCTCACACACTTTCATATGCGGCGTGTTGACAGCAGCTTGTGGTGTTTAGCCATGCATTTTACACTTCCATGTTTTATGTTTTAGTTACCGTCCCTTACAACAATCACATACAACAATCTATAGAAAACTAAATCTTTACTCGGTGGGTTAGCGATGTTTATCTTTATAAACATTTTCGTATTTATTTTCGGACGAAAATAATATTTTAAGTTCGAAGCCAAGAAGCATGGATCGTTTAAAGTCGAAGACCATTTGTAGGTACTGGAAAACGTTTATCTATAATCGGTGGAGTCTGCACTGGTCTCGTAAGTAGGGTTCCCTGTAAGTAGGTTCTATTAACCAGCTCACAGCGCCACGGCAGCGGTTATGTGTGACGTGACGGTTAACCTTAAATGGCATCGTGGCGCATGCGCCGCGGCGTGCAGCGGCCGCACGTTTCCTGTCGCTCGACGCGCCTCCGGGTCGGACGCGCCCGGTTTTGCAGTCGCGCAGCAACTTCTGTGGGATTAAGTGCAGGATGTCGTGGGGTTGGCTGCGATGTTGGGATATTCTCGTAGAACTTCCCGACCTCCGGGATTAGCGGAATAATTACAATGATTTCACAACATGACCGTTAAAAAATTACCACAATCCGTGATTTTACAATATTGACATAATATCACGGCTTGACAATATAACGGGGACACTATCCGAACCCGTCTTTTGCACGCAGAAAGCGGTAAATGAAATGTTAGCGCCACGCGATGTTCTGTCCGAAAAGATTTGTCTTTTCGCACAGAATATCGGGTTTCGCTAACATTTGCTACTTCATCGTTTCGCCGAAGCTACGAAATTAGTCCTCATCGACCTTTCCAGTTGCGTTTATTCATGGTTACTTGAGCATATGGACGATAATCCATCAGCATGGTAATGTCAGGCGTCATACAATTTTTAGCTGGGTTACCGACCAGATTTCGAATTAAGTGCCACATTTTCATGAGCTTGCACGACTAGGATTATAATCTGAGCATGCTTAAAATTGGTAATGTCTAGAGGCGTCGGCAGGCAGTCGCTTTTATCGACTTTAAATCCATGCTCAGCGTGACAAATCAATATTGCCACAAGTAAATAACCTCTGGCCGTGTTATTTCAACGCGTAAGTGCCGCTTACCGGCGCGAATTGACAACTTTAATTTGGAGTATTTCGTTTTACTCGAACGTCAACCCAACCTACCAAGCTACAATAAACATTGTTCGTAGCAACCGAGTAAAAAGTTCTTTTCAACTCCAGTTCACTCCGGAATGGTTCGGTATATAAATGGAGAATGGGGAATCCGCAAAAACCTTGACCAGGGATTTCGTTGAGACATTTCGAATGGCCGAAAAAGGTTATGCAGCCAGTTTCGGTAAAAGACCCAAAAACCGTATCGGAGTTGCGGATTTATCCGGGTAGGGATGAGGGGCTTCGACAGGGTTCGAATTATTTGATGGTGCCTGTACTTTCGAAGCAGGTACAAAATGTTTGTGTTCAATCGACTTTGAAGATTCATGTTTTGTATGATCATCAAGTGTTCGCTTTATGATCTGAGGCTAAGAGCGTTTAGGTCTAAGGAAATGTTAATCTGCATTCATAGTTTGCATTTGAAACGTTGAAAGTAACATTTATAAGAACTTTTTCCAAAGTAATTCACCACGACATGAATCACATTGAGTATGGATAAAAATGATAATTTGTAACGTCAATGCACATTATTATTGCCACAGCACAGCCAAACAAAGTCCGGTCTACAGCTATGAAGGTCGAAGTGGGCGCCAGCTACGGCCCACAGGCTACATACAGGGCACAGATATAGCCAACCGCCTTCTCCTAATAAGTCGCCGCAAAGGAATCGTGTGGCACTATCTCTGCGAATGCTACCAGATACCTCCCTCCCTACGCTAACTGTTGAAACATGCAAATGTCCGATGACTATCTGCTCATTTAGCTTTATGGATAACAATATCATTATGTGCCTTTTATAGTGGCGCTGACAGCAACTGTAGTCACTACGTGGATTTAGGATTTAGGAATGTACGGCTTACAATTACGTGAACGGCCAAGGAACCGAGTTTGACGTCCCTAGTTTGGGATTGTTATGAAAACTGATTTCTGTAGGTAAATTATATGAGTGGCCTGTGGAGTTACTAATAAGTAGTTAGTTTTAGTACAAACACTGAGAACAAAAACATAATAATCCCTAATCAAAACAAAACTTTGTCTGATATCGGCTTACCACATTTATTTTCCTAGATCCTTGTGGCCGACGTTTCGAACAGTCCCGTGCGGTTCATTTTCAAGGCGAGTGCGTACGGCTGGGTGCACGTTTGACAGATCACCGCCCAGTCGCACGCATGCACAGGAAAATGTCGGCCACAAGGACCGAGTAAAATAACTGTGGTAAGCCAATATTAGACATTCGTTTAAACACCCTCAGAACACTCAGTCAGTTAAAATATAACCATTTAGACCTAATGTGGTATTTCCTAATTTTTTTATTCATATTCGCAGAAGATTCATATTCACATGCTTAGACCTAAATGCTCTAAGTTCACATGTGAATACTTCTAAACTCCTCGCGTGAAATCTTCTCACAAGAGTCACCCTACTTCTGTGCCTTCTAATTAGTCTAATTTGAGGTCGACGGCACGAGTCATCCGAAAGCGAAATGAAAGTGATTCATACTCGCCCGTCCGTGTGAATTTCATGAGTAGGGCTGATCAATGTAAAACTATGCATGGATTGAAAACAGATGCGACAACGAAATGCGAAGTGCAGTATTTTTTAAGTATAGGTAGGTATACCTATAAGACGTACAAACCAATACCGGTCTAGAATACCAATTCTGTCTTCCCAAGTCTTATCTAATGGCCATCGATCATCATGACAAGAGTTCTCTATTGAAACGTTTGAATGATGATTGTCTGCAAGTGAATAGTGATTGTCTATACAGAAACAAAACACAATTGTTAGCTCGAAAGGAAGCATCGGTTCGCGAGTTCGCTAACTCAATTAACAACCCAGTGAATGCGCCGGAAATATTCGTTCAGAAACCACAGCCCGAGCCGCAGTTCACCTCTCGATATGGTACGTGCTGATCAGCCTACTTTCTCCATATCTTCTCCCCATCTGATGAAGCTGGTTGAAACCAGGAATTGTTTCCTACGTGATTGAAAACAAACTTAGGTAAGTTATTTAGCTGTTTTGTTTTGTGAAAATCCGTCAATTACAAAAAAATCGTTGAGCATTGAGTTATTCGTAAAGACAAACAATTTGATCTCAAAATTACAAATCTAGCATTTCTAACATTTGTTTTGTAACTATGTCGTAAAGGTGTAAAAAAACCCAAACAGTTAAGCGTTATTTACGTGAAAATACAATAATCTTGAGAACCGTTCGTCTTGATATGGATCGAATGCAAAAGTACAATATCAATGTTCAATATTGATGTTCTAAGGGCTGATTTTTCAATAGTTTGATAATCGGTCAGATAACTATTCGACGAATTTATTCACGCCGTCGCTTATCCATCCGTTGTAGCAAGCCCATGTATCGAACTAACATTTGCGAGTCCGAGCTTGATTTGACAGCTTACTCAACGTTGCCGTAAATACGTCGACGTTTGCGTTTACGTCGACTCCGCGTTTTCATACAAATAGGAAGTCCGAGTTTGACTTTGACAGCTTGAAGAAGTAGAACCACAGAATATCTAGTAAAAACTTTGTATGGAGTTTGGAGAAAACGCCAGTCGATCGGTTTGCCTTAAACGCCAATTTAGGTGAGAACTCAGACTGCCCACTCTGAGCTGGTTACTGTTCTAATTGGTCGCAAGTTTTAGGGCCGAGTGCACGAAAGGACAAACAATCAAAATCATCGTCAACGTACGATCATACAAGTCACTTTGTGTGGTCAGTATGGAAGGAACTCTATGCGGTTCACTAAAAGTGACGTGTTTGAACATTGATTAACTTAGCCGATTCTTCGTGCAACCGGGGCTCAGTGATGCTACGCCCCGGTTGCACGAAGAAACGGTTGAGTTAATCAATGTTCAAACACGTCACTTTCACTTAACCGCACGGAGTGGCTTCCATACTGTCTACACAAAGTGACGTGTTTGATCATACGTTGACGTTGATTTTGATTTTTTGTGCTTTCGTGCACTCGGCCCTACATCAACCCGTTCCTTTGTTTAGCAGTCATCAATGAACGAAATACGACCGAAGATAATTTAGCCGCCGGCATCGATGGCCGCCGGCAACTCAAATACGATTGTCGCATTTGCGTCTTTATTTCTACTGTTAAGTTAATGTTTACTCGAGAAAATATACACTAACTTATGTCCTAACCTAACCAAGTATCAGGGATGGAAAAATAACATAAACAATATATTTTGAAGAGTACATAGTAAGGATTGTTTTTACAATAAGTTGTAGTCATAAATAATTAGAATTCGATTAAATCTTACGGTTTACATAGATACATAACATTGACAGTAAGTATTCTTTATCGCTCCGGGTGCGTCGTTTCTCAGAACAAGGCGGCGCGGATGCAGGCTCGGCTGACACCTCGCGTCACGCGCTCCGCCGGGAGACGGTAGCGGCGGAAGGCGGGAGGGGGGGGGGGGGGCAGCGCGCATGCGCAGGCGTGGTGTACATTTACAGAATGCTGATTAGGCGGTGGTATCCGATTAACAAGATTCTCGGGAATAATACTCATGCATGGAAGCTTGTAAGCAGCGGATGCATTATACAAAAAAATGTAAAAAAGTCAGTATACATACTACACTGTCTTATTATGTGCTAGTAAATGCGTTAAATACCGAGCAAAATCAGCCGGTTTTCCCCCGACTTCTCTGATATTTAATAACACTTTTAATCCCTTTGGTAATTTAGCGTGATTGTAAGTAGATGATCAGAAGATCGAGCTATGCTGAGAAACAGCAGCATCGTGATCGGGTGAGTGGTTTTGAGGCTACAAACGGATAGACAGACAGACGCAAAAGAGATATTGAAAGTGATGGTTTGGTGTTGGAGCGAAAATACAATACAGGATTTCACGAACGGATAGACAGACAGACGCAAAAGAGATAATGAAAGTGATGATTTGCTGTTGGGGCGAAAATACAGTACAGGATTTCGTGACTGTTCATCAGTATTTTTTATTGAAGATGGTGCTTAGCGGGCTGTAGCAAATCGAAGGTTGCAAAGTCTAATTTAATTATTGTCTTGAAATATATCGAAAGTAAACTTCAAGAACTACGAATATACAGCGGATGTGGTAGTATGGTCAACACGCTCCGCGCCCAGCGGAAGAAAACCGCCCTACATCCGCCCTGACACCGGACAGGGCGTGTATTCTTGGCATTCAGTCATTGCGGATTCAGTAGAGTAACAGTAATGTCAAAGTAAATTCTTCTTCTGTTAACTCTACTGAATCCGCAATGACTGAATGCCAAGAATACCTACACGTGACCACATTCTCATACACCATCCCCCGCCCAGAGCCACGCGCCGCGCTCCATCACCTCACCGCCCCTAAGCAACGCACATGAGTCAAGTCCTTTTTAGGGTTCCGTACCCAAAGGGTCAAAACGGAACCCTATTACTAAGCCTCCGCTGTCCGTCCGTCCGTCCGTCCGTCCGTCCGTCCGTCCGTCTGTCACAGGGCTGTATCTCATGAACCGTAATAGGTAGGCAGCTGAAATTTTCACAGAGTGTGTATTAATTTTGCCGCTATAACAACAAATAGGTAAAATAAAAATAAAATAAAAATTAAAGGGGGGTGTCCCATACATAAAACGTGATTTTTTTGTGTTAAATCTTGTACGATGGTATGGAACCCTTTGTGCGCGAGTCCGACTCGCACTTGGCCGGTTTTTAGCACAGCAAAGTAACTCCTTTTTTAGTTTTTTTTAGGAAGATTCACACATTTATTAACCGAAGCCCAGGTACAGATAACCAAAGGATACACTTCCTGTTAAACGTAAAACCGGCCAAGTGCGAGTCGGACTCGCACACGGAGGGTTCCGTACCATCGTACAAGCTTTAACACAAAAATCACGTTTTTTGTATGGGGGGCCCACTTTCATTTTTATTATTTTTAAATTTTACCTAGGTATTTCTTGTTATAGCGGCAAAATAAATGCATACTCTGTGAAAATTTCCGCTATCTAACTATTATGGTTCATCAGATATAGCCCTGTGACAGACGGACGGACGGATGAGCAGCGGAGGCTTAGTAATAGGGTTCCGTTGGCACCCTTTGGGTACGGAACCCTAAAAATGAATGGTGTTTAAATACAACCTCTGATTCAATTTTGTTAGGGTTTTGTTTACTCTGTAGCTAGTAGACATCCTCAACTATGTTTGAATCTATACTCAACACTATAATTGTTTCCAAAAGTCAAAGTATTTCTACTGTTCATCTTTTCATTCAACCGGATGTGTATCCTAAACTCTTTGTTCGACTGTACCAGGATCTGACTTTTTACCTTTTCAAATTGATGTTGTCGTTTTGTTGCGGAGCCGAGAGTATCTGCAACAAAAATTGTTTTTAATTAAATACAATACACGAGAAGTACATATGACGTTAGTAGAACTTTTAAAGTTTTGAATTGGACTTGAATTACAAAATACAGCCCGTCTTGTTTACTGTTTATGTGTGAACTTGAATTTTAGTAGATTTTGCAGTAAGGTCGGCTGGATTTGACGAATTGGACGCACAATTTCTTCTTTGAGTTCCTCAGTTTTACAGTTCAGTTCACATATAAACCTCAGTACCTTCATATTTTTGTAGATTTTTTTGAATCAAACATTATGTTAACATATATTTTTATAAGTTTTTAAAATTCAAGTTCTTAATGAGACATACAATGGAGTTTAGGATTCCAATTTGTACTCTTTTGAGCATTATGTGCCGCCTACGGCTTTATAGAAGTTCAAATAGCGGACTAAGTATTCTCTTCAGAAAATGTTTCTGATGCTCTTTTCAGACGAATATCCAGATCTTTTTTTTTTGTAATTATTTTCAAAATCAGATTGTCTGGTGGTGAGGTCCTATGAGAGAATTTCAATGAATCTTTACGGCCACGAGATAGTTCATTACAAATTATTAAAAAAACAGGATTAAATAAACGCAATGGCGCTAATACTTCCGGTATCTGATCGCTAGTCACAGCTAATCGCAGCGAAGCACAGCATCAAAGTGCGAGCAGCCAGGAGGTGTCAAGTGCGCCCACATTGCTCCTGACTGCCATTCTTCTACGTATTTTAATGTAAGTTTAATCCAAATCTGGTCATTGATTCCCGAGGTGTCTACGTGTGACCGACAAAAAGACGGACACCAGGGCGAAATATTTTTTCTTGCTGTTTCGCAACCTCTGCAACGGAATCCTACAAATCTATAATTGCTTACCATTCATGGCTAGCGTTAGTAAATTCGTTAAATATAAGCGCAAAAAATTCCAATGCAGTCTGTCGCAAGATGCTTAGCTTCTCTCGAGAATCGCTAATTTACAACCTAAAACTCATGTGTCAGTTTCGTCAAAACATTCTTCAGTTTCGTATTACCACCGCGATGTTGATAGTGTCAAGTGGATGCAAGCGGAGACGGGCACTCGTTCCTAGAAAGAGGCATCGGAGACGGCGATGGCCGCTTGTTGTCACGTCTGTTCCCTCCCCCTCCGGCGCCGTCTGGTGCATGACCAGTGCGCATGCGCACGAGTGAGGGGTCATGTCGCAATGAAGCTGTTACCTATTTACCTCGCTCGAAGGACTGACAACAGTAATGAATTTAATCATTTTAGAAGACGGAAGCTTTACCCAAGCGTAACATGATGCAACCTTTACTACCTTTACTAAGTAGCTTTCTGGCCACGACTTCTCTTGACAAACATTGACATTACTCAGTGCTCATACAGTTTACATACTTAGATATGACAGTATACAGTGAGTGGATCTCGAATTCTTAGGCGTTTTTCAATGATCCAACATAAAATACACACCCATATTAATCTCTATGGTTACATATTTCTAGGTTTTTATGGAATTAGACATGGGTGATTGATACCATAGCTATTGTCATGATATTAGCCCAACACACCAGCAGAACGCTTTGACCGGCCGTTCCGTTTGTTTTCTTCTTCTTGGAGGAATTCTAACAGTGAATTGATGCCTGTTGCGCGTTGCGCGATGATAGAAAGGCGGGAAGGGGAGTAGTCGAGCCATCTCCATTTCTCTATGTTGATATGACAAGACGAATGGCGTCGGTTTTTTTGTGGCGACTGAAGTGTGCTGGTGTGTGTTGGTTGCTTGAAAGATAAATGTCACAGGCCTGCGTGCTCCATGTGTGCATAGATGCATTTCATGTAGTGGCATAGAATAATAGATACTTTGCATAGAAGTAGCGGCTTTTAAGGCGGCCCTTCCCGGCGAGACTAACTGATTCGCGGGCACGGTACAAAACATTGCGCTCTTGAACCTTCTCTGTTTCAAAGAAAAAGACAGGTTCCGTAATAAGGAGGATGCAACATGTCCATAAAGCAGACAATGCGCATACTGTTTGATTTGGTAAGATTTACGAAAATTTTTATTATAGCTAGAAGTAAATCGATAGCACTGTAGTCAAAAATCAAACAAAAACCAAAATGATTATAAATCTTCATGAAACAAGCTAGGTCTGCTGACTGATCATTCTAAGATGTTTTTATTTTATCGCTGAGTAATCCACCTCCAAAGTTCTTGCATAAGAAGCGCGAAAATTCGAACTTTCGGACCTTATAACTTAGAAACCAAACACCATTTTACAATGCCAATGATCATCAGACATCTAGTTCGGTGAAATAAAGCTGTTTTGAGTATAGTTTTGGATCTCTGACAAGAAATATGCGCATGACCTTCTTTCCACGCTTGTATGGGGAGTTGATTTATTTATGCAGGAAAAACAAAGGCAGACAATAAAACACAGTTACAAAGAAATTATTCGTAATAAATATAAAGATCTGTCTTCAAAACTATCAAAACTAGCGGGAAGGTGGCCACCTTAAGAAAACAAATAAGACTAATTGAATTGAAGGGAAGAAGGTAGAAATCAGCTGTAAACCATGCCACTAAGCGGCATTGTGACCACTCCCAGAGTACGGATAAGTCATTCCCGGATCACAAAGGCTCTCAGCGCCTCACACCAGAGTCGCGTTTTGGGTGCTCGACGCACGGCCGCCATTGTGCCGCCACAACACGAGGCGGAGTTCGTCTAACGGTGCCGGTTTACCACGCAACCTCCCGAACACTGCGACAATAAGGAAATTGAGAAGGCTCTCTTGGCTGTAGCGAGCTGAATTGATCTGTGCAATTTAGTTCCGACACGGCCCAAGGTGGGACATGTAAAGGTATAGTCCAATACTAAGCACGTACCGACACACGTTCAGTGGGTGTGACGCACGGGGTGTGTGAAGACATGGAGGTTTGTAGAAAAAGCGAATAAACTTTAGAGTAACTTTAGAGTAGATACACCAATTGGAACTTTTTTTTATGAGAAACAGGTTTGGGTGGCTGTACCGAGAACTAAAGTGCTCAGAAATGCCATATACAACTCGTCTCGTGAAACCACGTTTAGCGAGGCACCATACCAGCTTTCGGGCTTTTTCAAATTACGCTCGAAAACTCTCAGGTAATGGGTATGAGGAAAGGGGGCCTCGTCAGAACGTCAAAAATTCAGAACGACAAAAATTTATATTTTTGAAATACCATTGCAGAGCATCAAAAAATCAGACCGTCGAATTTTGTCATTCTGATTTTCTACGTTCTGAATAAACATTATAAAATGTAATTCAAAAATAGATTTTTGTCGTTTTGATTTTTTTACGTTCTGAAGGCGACTCGAGGAAAGGCATCCGCCGGCAGACAGCTCCAAATCCTGGCGGTGCAGCAGAGAAATGCGTTTGAGTAACGGTCCATTGTCAAAAGCCTAATGTTGACCACAAGAGGGTACTCTGTTCCTTTTTAATGTTTTAACGGTGTAGTTTTTTATGTAACTGGACATAGATGACTAATTCCGAACTGACCGTCCGTATTAGCCTAACACACCACATGGGAACTAGGTGCTATTCCAGGACCTTCCTTTTATTGCTCGCCTACATTGAACTGGATGAAAAACACTGACAAATTTTAGTGCCGCTTCGACCATCGTTCAATCAATGCGATGGTACAAACCTCGGCGGGATTACCACCACCTAGTTAGTAAGGACCTACAGATTTACGGGGAATCCGAACCACGGCCAGCCTCAATGCTTGAAAATGGTCACCGATCTAGAACCTAACCGCGCTCAATGGTGCTTCCCCAGCTTATCGAATCGCAAGGCGTCGCACACTGAGCTACCGAGGCTGACAAAAAAAAACACTTGAAAAAAGTATACCCTTTCGAACAAAAAAAGAATTTTTCAAATCGGTTCAGGGGTCTTCGAGTAATCGGTGAACATACATAAAAAAAAAGAGAAAAAAAAAAAAGATTCCGACGAATTGAGAACCTCCTCCTTTTTTGAAGTCGGTTAAAAAAGACTTGCGTATTGCGTAACGAAATCAAGCCAATACTCATTATCCGTGCAACCTTAGACGGAAACCTTAGCAGTGAGCCCTCGACACAGCGCCTGTAATGATTACATTACACGTACTTTGCCGGTGACATTTTCAAACAAAAAACGGCACATCGCCACTGATCGAGCTGGCATGCCGATCCCAAAAAAAAACACGAATAGCCTTTGAATCACCTCATCTGCGGCTATTTCAACAGGATCGTGCTATCCTTGAGCTATCAATAGCCTCGTCCTAATAATAATTCAGCCTTCTCCTATCCCGTACAGGGTAATAAAATTATTTCATGCAATATGATTATCGCGTGCCTATTATACTTAAAATCTCCCGCGAATATGGCATCCCATATTGGCACTTATCTCGCCGGAGGAGGGTGCACAGGTATCGGAGGCACCGCTGGCGACGGAGAGCAGGGTCGTAAAAACGGCTGGACACTCGCTCGGGTCGGTTAGTGTTACCTTTTGTCGGTTTTATTTTGCGCGTAGCGTCGCTGTCGTGCGCGACAGAATGCAAGCAATATGGCGGCGGCTACGGGCGGCGCGGCGCGGTGCTTCAGCAAGAAGGCGTATATAGGTATACATACCTTTGTATAGGTTGCAGCCATTGCCCGAAGCTTCGTCAAACCTAGGTTCGACTAGTCAAAGCACGGCTCTGACCGGACGCCTTGGTTTGAGTCTGCTGAGATTCATAGACGTTATTCGTGCTTGGCTGAGCCAAAGTGTGTCTTTCGACTGTCAGTTTTGACATAAAATGTATAGAACGAATGTGAATTTGACAGTCGGAAGCCATACTTTGGCTCAGCGAAGTACGAGTAACGTCTATGAATCTCAGCATAAGTATCTACTCCAGGCTCACATTGTTTGGGAACTGTTTTGGCAGCGCACGACAGCGAAATTGCCTCCAATTCAAGATTGAATGGTAAAATCTGCAATCGACACAGAATATTTTCGATTTATCTTTTTGACAAAGAACACAAAATTTGCGCCAGGAATCTTCTTGACACGAAAACGCTCGTATTCCTCTTGGGGATGAAACTTGACTTAACTTGTTGTGAATTCACTCATCATTTGGGTGTCGGATATTTTGGAGAAATTGCACTTCAAAATGAAACCTTCAAAAATAATTTGACTTGACAACTGCGAAGGGGCTAAGTCAATCCAAATTAGTAATTTATAATTAATCCCCAAAAGAAACACGTGCTGTCTCATGTCACCCATACATATATCTTCTTCCTAACTCCACCCTCTTTTCACCAATGAATACTCTTATGCCAATTTCTGGCTGTATTCAAAGCGGTTAGGTTCCTAGCGATATATTTCAGATTAAGATTCTCTACATACCTATGCCATCATACAATAGCACTGGCTTTAGAGGTGCACAACGTGCAGCGAGCAGTTTTACCAATTTATGCACCGCAGTCCAATAAATTGAACTCCCACTGCTACCCGCTGAGATCAGCTGGATGCTGCATTTAAAATCCTCTTATTTGTGTCACGGGTATACTACCTACACCACGTATTAAATGTATGTTTGCCGACTGATTTATTCCTTTGCATAATATGTGGGCATTGTTCATTTACATAATGTGGTACGAACCTAGATATCTCTTCTCATTATGTGTCTAGAACCCATCGTTGATCATATTGTTCAACCGCAGATTGCTAATTAGATCAGCGATAATTGTTACGGATATCGATCTTAGTGGTAAAGTGGTGGTTCGTGGCACAGTGACTTTGGGGTCGATGTCCGGCAACGACGACGCCGTATTTGTTTTTTTTTTATTTCTGTGACAATACCTGGGAATAATATTACATATTATTTGAACTGGGTGAGTGCATGATGCCACAGGGTAAAATAACATCATTTGCAGATGAATAAAACCATCTTCAAATAAGGTTTTGTGCGAGTATTTTTCTATTTAGGAAACTTTTAAATAATTGCATCTATCCATGTGAATTTATTAAATTAGTAAAATAATAAATGAACGTCCTTTCAGAAAGGATATTACATCAATAATAAAGATTTTATACCGATGTGTCAGCCCCTAGAGCAAAAAGTATAAATTAAGATTACTAGTAATTAAGATTACCAGGATTATGTTGTGATCGATTCCCAAGGATTCTAAAGGACTACCAAATATTCCTGGAGATTTCCATTATTCTTAAAGCACTCCCAAAGTTTCTTAAGGGTTTACCAAAGATTTCTAGGATTATCAAATATTCTGGGATTTTGAAATCTTGATTTGGAAAATTCCCAGAAAATCAAATTATTTCTTCGTGTGAGCATAGATTTTGAATGAGCAAAAAAAGGGGTTTCCAAAATTTCCTTCCGGTTTGAGTAGAATACAAAAAAAAATCGAATGACCCAAAAATACACAGGTCACGCTGAAGAGATCTGGACATTTTTTTTCTCGGACAATGCTTTTCAACGACCAAAAAAAGGTTAGGTGGATTTTTTCAAATGATTTTGGGATTACTCAGCACTGCCTAAGATTTTCTTATTCCTCGAACTCCCGCCTAAAATTATTAATACCCGAAATTACCATTAATTTGATAGTATTGCCAATGATTTCCTTGAGATTCCCAGATTTCCTAGGATTACTCCAGATTACCTGAGATTTCCAGATTCCTCGGATTCCCACCTAAGATTACCTGATATTTCTGAGAGTATCAAACAATTTTACACCAGATTCCCTGAGTGACGGACCCCTCGCGTTATACTCAGGACTGACAAAAATATGCATTGATATTTGCGGCTCATACGCGTTTGCGGTCTTCGTTTGATTCAGCCGTGCACTATAAGGAAGGTCCTATTTCCTTCAGTGTGTTAGGCAGTTGGTTTTGTATTAGCTATCCATGTCCGTTGCATAAAAGACGTGTTACTTACGGTTTTCAAAACCGTACATTTTTTGTTTCAACCGAAGTGTAAATAATAATAATAATAATAATAATAATAATATTGTTTATTGGCAGACCCAAGGTCCATAAATTGTCAATATTTTTTTTTTTACATATAAATCAGAAAAATTTAAAATGACAACAATACAATAATTTAAAAGATAAAAATATAAAATCAGTCACAAAAGCAAAATCCCATTCCATTTCTGAAAGATTGCTGAGTGGAACCAATCAGCTATCCCACGAATAATTGTATTGGAACAAAACCTGATTCCAGACCAAAATCGGGCAATCCGGTTCCGCACGATAGCATTAAACGTGTTGACACGCTCCTCGCAGAACATACCTGATGCGCTGCAGTGGCGCGGCAGGCCCATCAGCTGCCGGAACGTGTTATTATATTGAACACGAATGCTATCGTGCGACCTTTTCGCATAGTTCGTCCACAGCTGACACGTGTAGAACGTTTGGCAGTACGCTGTAAACAGTGTCCGTTTCACTTGTTTCGTGCACCTGGCGAACCTTCTCACCAGCATATTACCGACCACCGACAGCGACCGCCTCTGCCTCTCAATGTCCATGTCATCCTTCCTAGAGGAGGTGAGGATATGGCCCAGATATTTGAAGCTGCTAACTATCCGGATTGGTGTATTGTCAACTTTTACCTGAGATACCCTACTGGGCCCACCTCCCGCCTTGAAAATCATCATCTCAGTCTTTTTGGCATTGTAGGTGAGCCCGTGCTCGGAAGCATATCTTTCACAGATAGCCAGCAGCTTCCTTAGGCCACTGATTGAAGGACTCAGCAACACCATGTCATCTGCATAACTTAGGTTATTCACAAATCTTTTGCCTAGTTGCAAGCCAACCCGAGTGTTGCTGAGTTCCACAATCAGGTCATTAACGTAGACATTGAAGAGGTCAGGAGAGGTCAACCCGCCCTGTCTCACACCACAGTTAAGCCTGTAGCTGTGGGACAGAGCAGATCCCCAGCGGACGCTGTTGGTCTGGTGCTGGTACCAGTACTGAGTACAGTACTGGTACAGTACTGAGTAAGACATGTCACGAGGACTATACACGTTTTATTACTTCGTACCACTTTTTAGGGTTCCGTACCCAAAGGGTACCAAACGGAACCCTATTACTAAGCTTCCGCTGTCCGTCCGTCCGTTTGTCTGTCACAGGGCTGTATCTCATGAACTTTCATAGAGTGTGTTATTTTGAGACTTTAACAACAATTAGGTAAAATAAAAAAACAATAAAAAATAAAGGGCCCCATACAAAAAACGTGAATTTTTTGTGTTGAAATTTTTGTACGATGGTACGGAACCCTTCGTGTGCGAGTCCGACTCGCGCTTGGCCGGTTTTACATATCAATGACTGTACATTGGTTTCGTTTGATTACAAGTCGGCGACCATCGACGTCGGACTCGGTTTCAGCACCGTTTCGCCATTGTATGCGCGCGCAATCATTCGATAATGTCGGGCAGTGGCCCATTGTGTCGTATCGAGGCGTGTCATTACTCAGGGAAAGTGTCTCGGATGTAGTGTACGGGTATCGTACGTGAGACCGCCGTCTGCGGTTCCTACTTGGAGGTGTTAATTTTCGCGAGCTCTCAATACTCATCTTCCAACACGTGATCCAAATGAGCATACACCGACATACTCGAGTCACTACATTCTTTGTATCGAGCGTAGCTACTACAGTAAGAACCGATCACAGATATACAGTTATTTTAACTGTAGAAGCGATATTTGTATGTTTACATATCTTTAGGGTTTTGCAAGGCAGGTTTGTGCAAAGCTAATTTGTAGATAATTAGATAGCGTTTTTAAATTATAGCTTAAAGGAGTCATAAAAGCAGATGACATTGTTTTCGGAATGGGGGTTGGACTCGGAATGATCCAAAGCTTGAGGGTGGCAGGCAAATTCGAAGCTTTCTGGCTCTCAATATCCAGAGCATGGTGCCCCTTCAGGCTCGTTTTTAGGGTTCCGTACCCAAAGGGTGAAAACGGAACCTTATTACTAAGCCTCCGCTGTCCGTCCGTCCGTCCGTCCGTCCGTCCGTCCGTCCGTCTGTCCGTCTGTCACAGGGCTGTATCTCAGTAACCGTAACAGATAGACAGCTGAAATTTTCACAGAGAGTGTATTTATTTTGCCGCTATAACAACAAAAAGGTAAGATTTAGAAATCATTAAAATTAAAGGGGGTCCCCATACAAAAAACGTGATTTTTTTGGATACATTTTTTTACGATAGTACGGAACCCTTCGTGTGCGAGTCCGACTCGCACTTGGCCGGTTTTTCTTCTCATTCCATTGTACGAAAATGTACTGGTTATATGTTGATAACATATGATGTTACCTACCTTTTGCTGATTGCATTTACCTTCTCTTGTAGAACAAGATATATTTTATTCAAAATATGTTTTATTCAGGAAAACCTATTATTGGCCTTAGCTTAAGCTTATATTATCTTGTATCAAAATGTAAATTGTAATTGCTGTTGGTTTTCTAAATAAATAATTAATTAATAAATAAAGGATACATGTTGTTCTTAAAACTTCCAGAAAAGCACGTTGACTGCTCTATCTAAATTGCACGTGACACCCTTCCTTCTTTTCCTGTGCTCGTGAAGGTAGGTCATGGCATGGCACCTTAATCCATCGGGAATGTGGTGTATTGGGCTAATATCATAACGGTAATTGTGTGGTATTAGCCATGCATGTCAGGTTGCATAAAAAACGCCTTAGGGTACGGAACCGTAAAAAGCAGAGCAGGCGGGCTCTTCGAATGAAGTGGATTCGGTGGTGTGGAGTAGCGGTGCTCGTGCCGCGGACGGCGCTCGTCACAAGCGGCACACCAGCAAGTGCATTATTGACCCACAGGCGCTATCACGAAGTAATTAAGGCCGCGGAGATTACCGGCGCGGCGCCCCGGGAGCCGTCTCGTGGCGTCGGCCGGCGCGCCCGGCGACGCGGCGCCGCGGGACGGTTCCCGGACGGGCTCTAGATCGCGCGATCGAGGCGACGCGACGCGACGCCGAGGTGCACGACTTTATCATCAACGAAGTGAACCATTGTCGGTCAACAGCGCCGCATCAGCAGCTTCTGGCATCACATTACTGTCATTGAATGGGTACACGATTTGTATTTATCTTCTTAGATTTACACCGTCGCTGCACATAATGTTTTGAAAACTTACGGTTTTCAAACTTACGGTTACGAAGTGGCCCTGACGATGCTTCCGTCGTTGGAGGCGAAACATGTCGGCCAAGCACGGCATTGCACACAAAACATTACGATTTGTATATGTTACGGCCAAAGTCCGATGTTGGTTAAAGTCCGAAATCTTTTTTTCCATGAAGGTAACTAATATTTTCAAAAAATACCCATATAGAGTGCACTTATTCCGAGTTTATGGTAAGAAAAAAAGATAAACTCAACATCGGTCTTTAACCATAATATATATATATATAAATAACCCGTGGCGGGTTCCCCTTTAGGTCGACTAGGCCCGTGCCAGATATTAGGGGCGGTTGATCCTGGCAAAAAATATACTGAGCTCCTAGTCCCAGTTGTCACCTAAATTGGCGTTTACGGAACTCCGAAGTTACGTAAAAACGTCAAACTCCATACAAGTTTTTACTAGATATTCTGTGGGTTTACTTCTTCAAGCTGTCAAAGTCAAACTCGGACTTCCGATTTGTTCCGATTCCGATGAAAACGCGGAGTCGGCGTAAACGGCAACGTCGATGTATTTACGACGACGACGGTGAGTAAGCTGTCAAATCAAACTCGGACTCGCAACTTTTATCCAACCGATTTGGATAAAAGTTACCAAGAAAGTAATTGCACTCAAGTCCGCTCTGATTTAATCCTCTATAAAGTGGTATAGGTACCAGCAGCTAACTAGTGCCACCACTGTGCCGTTAATTTTGGCCTAGCATCGGCGGTGGGATCATTGTATGAGCGCAATCCCGAAGAAATTAGGTGCCATGCTAGAACATTTCATTTATGAGTACGGATTAATTACACTGGATTGAAAACTCGGACAATTTTTCATTGTGGCTTCGATCATCTTTTAAATCCAATTCGATAGTACCACCCCGGACGGGCTTAACCCTAACACCTAGTAGGGGAATGTTTCACATGGATTTCGAACCGTGGGACAGCTCGTATTCGTGACGAAAACCACGTATATAACTTACAACGAGAAACGTGGCGGGGATTGAACCCATGACCTCTCGCAAGTGAACCAAGGCCTCGCGCCCTGAGGTGTTGTTTGCCATTTAAACTGATTATGACCAGCCCGGTTTATTACAGCTTACAACAGTGTGCTGTTGCCAACAATTAGTCATGGAAACGAGACTTTCCATGGCTAATTGAAATTTAAACGAGTATTAAAAAAAAAGTTTAAAGAGAAGCGTGAGTGTAGTAGCATGTAGGTTCATAGTAGGGCGTTACTCTGTGGAACTTGCTTCCTTTATTGCTTCCCATCCAACCTATATCCGGAACACGCGGCGCAGAGTGTCGCACTGTGTGTGATTTCGCGAGGTGGGGTGGATTTTAGCTTCTCTGAGTACCTTTGGCCTCTCAGCACATCCACCCATGCCGGTTTTTCATAAAAAGTATAATAATTATGGTGATAGAGACAGCTTGCCAGACTAATCACTTGTGTAATACATAGTTGAAAAGAGGGGGGGTATCTCCAAATATAACGTAATTTATTTTTCCGCAAGAAACAGTGTATAATTGCAAGAAAACTGGGTAGAATTAAGTAAAACATGTTTCTCACAAAATATAGAAGGTTCCCTCGTAAATTGATGCTTTGTTTGAATAAGTCCACCGCATTGAGGCACGGATTAACGTATTTAAAAAAACACATTTTGATAAATGTCACATAAGATAAGGAGCCTTCCCCTCGAGCTCCCGGCTCGAGCCAAATCCCACAACATCTCACCATGGGGGAAGAGGGGTCGAAAAATCCCTAAAATCGCCTCACGTGATTAATGGATGCCCCCTTACGAGGTCTTATTCTTAGCACTTCGATTACGTGAAGAACATGTATCAAGATATGCATATGACCGTTGAGGAAGCAAAAGAAATATGCTATGAGTTCCGAAACGCATCATCTAATTCGATCACCCTTTTCCGGGAGATCGAGAGATCATTTGGTGTGAAAATTGATTTTTCATGAGTCGCATAAATTGACTTTTGTCTATCTATCTCGTTGATTTTAGCGATTTTTCCAGCGTTGTTTGATTGAGAAGTAATATCCGCAACATTAAAAGTAGACAATTATCGGCGTACATTCTTTCACAGCCAATAAGTTAGTATTGCATACAATGCTTCATTAGCATCCGCCTGTGGTGTGGTACCACCACTCCTCGCGGTCTCACACACACGCCGCAGGAAAAAACGCCATTCCCATCACTGATGCGGTGGAGAACTATTGCTTATTCTGTGGCGGTGCGGCAGCGAAACACGACGCCGCATGGGGCATGGGAGAACACAATGGTCCATAAGTCGTTGCTTCCTTGAAGCTTATTGAAAAAGTTGTGAGACCTAACCTGCACCCGGATGCCTATGCCTTATAATGGACGTAGGAGAGTGTGGATAAAGGGACTGCTTTAGTTCTTTAGTTGAGCGGCCCGTAGCCTAGTGGCGCGGGGACTGGCCTGAGCGTAACAGAGGTCTGGGTTCAATTCCGACTTGCACCAATTTCTTTCTCTTTCCGAGTTCGATGAGTGCATTTCGTCACGAATGCGAGCTGCTCCATGGCTCGGAATTCATGTAAAATTGTAGGTCCCCTTCCCCTACTAGGTGTTACTACTTACCATCGCATTAGATGAAAAGATGGTCGAAGCGGCTAAAGAAAATTGTCCGTGTTTTCCATCCAGTTCAATGTAGGCGTGCTCATAAAAGGAAGGTCCTGGCATGGCACCTAATTCCTTCGGGAATGTGGTGTATTGAGCCATCCATGTCAGGTTGCATAAAAAAAAGTACAATAAACATTAGTGATGTTGTAGCCACCAACACTCTCTTGAGAAGTTCATTTTCAAATTTTATTATTTCTTTAATTCCGCCATTGTGCCCACTTCTAACCGCCACGTTAGCATTTTTTGCATACAATTTTCGAGTCCTTTTGTAAAAAAAACTAAAACTTATTTTGCACGCAAAGTGCAGCATAAACTCTAGATCCTCTTCCTTACTAACAATATTTTTATATTTCAAATTATTTTTTCAGTGGACCATTTTTTTTCAAGTATACAATATTACATTGTAAGCGCTTAATGCTATCGAATACGTCGTATTTTTTTCAGTATACTGATCACACAGTTTATCATACATATTAATTCATTAAATCAGTACAATACAATAAAAAATAAAAGTCTTTAAAGATGTCAAAAAAAAAAAACTAATTAAATGAAATTAAAGATAAAATAAGTGTGTGGTCGGTTAAAGCAAACCAAAATTCCAATATAAACAATCCTTAAAATTAAAATATTTATGTTCATAGTTAATCAAATTAATTCATTGTCAATAAATATCTTTTGTCATCAAATGTGTGTACCAAAATTAGGTGGTAAGGTTAATCCCGCCCGTGTTGGTACCATTGAATTGAACAAACGATGGTTGAAGCGGCAGTGAAAAATTGTCCGGTTTTTCGATCCAGTTCAATACGAGCAATATGAGGAAGGTCCTGGCATGGCCAACTTAATTACCATGTGGCGTGTTGGGCTAATATCATGACAGTTGGTATAAGATATCCATGTCCAGTTGCATAAAATAAATCTGTTCATTATTATTATTGTTTGTATTAATTTCAAGAACATTTCCCAAAGTAACAGCAATGCCTGCTGTTGCACCCTAAACAGAGGTATGTGATTGCACATTCACCTTGCTCAGATGTGAGCAAAAAGTAGTTACCTATTTCTAGGCATTCCAGGAGTTGAAGACAAATCGATAGCTTCGTATTCACGGTCGCCGCTACGTGGTGTGTTACCGTTTTGCGTGACGCATTTGGTTACCATGGCAACCAGAATCAAACAATAATACACACATAACCACGTCCGATATTTTGTTTACCAAATGGAAACATTTTTAGAAGCGCGAACATGAATGTAATCGTACTGAGGGTGACCCAAACAACATGGGCACGAATTTTATGATTTAAAACCCCTCTGGGGAAACTTTTATGTCATACGTTCTGCGCTCTTAATGGTTAAAATATTTGACATTCACTTCTGAGTACGGAATTGATCGAATTCCCTTTTTTCTCCTATTTTCTCATATTTTACGCCGCCGGGTCAGCCCCCGCAATCAATGTCTTCTCATCGAGAAATGTATCCGTAATACTAAAGATAATACTAATAATTACTTTGTTAATAAAAATAATAAATACACTGACGACGGTAACGGAGGGCCGCCGGCCGGTCTGTTCGCTTACAAATTCGAGACGCGCAACATCTAATGTCCGTTGGACTTAAAATACAAGTTTCAAACTTATTTTGTGACTGGCAAAGTAAGTTTCCCAGTTCTTCTATGCATAGCGTAACGATTCTTGTGTAGATTACCTACCTATGAATGGAATAAAACAATACAATGGGGTCCTTACGTATTGCTAGAACTTGAAAACAGTCAGGCGAATTCGTAAACGAATTGACTAGCCGGCGGTACCGTCGGTATATGCATTGACACTAATACGTGGCTACGGACCTAGACATTACCTATTATGGGCTATGCTGCCGCAATGTGGATGAGTTTTCGTCGCCAAGCTTACTCTGGTATTAGAGGTAGGTCGTTTAACCTAGTGTAGTATAGACACAGAATAAGTAATATGGTATGGACTCCATTCCTTTACTATTTGTTCAAGTGATAAATTGTTTGCATGTATGTACAAAAAATGATCTGTACATGCATATATTCTTAGAATAAGGCAAGTTGAATGAAATATGTTGTGTTCGTATTATAATATCGAGATAATTTACAGCAAAACCATTGGAGATATTTTTGAAAAAAAATCTTTGTAATATCGACTTAAAATTTCGGATGATTGTTACTAAATTCGTCGCATTACTGAATGATTTGACAGTGTCCGACCTTGAACGCTGTTTTTGCCCACTCGGTCGAGAATCCCACCGTGATACGGACGCGGCCAGGCCTGCGTCATTGGTGAGTGTATGCTGTAACTCTCGCATTTTAAGTTTCAGTAGAGCTTCACATTCAGAAAATGTAGTTATTCGCACGCCGAACCGCAGGGCGTACACAAAAATTGCGACTCAGGCCGTGGACTCAGCGGAGCTGGATTCCGGTGCTAGTCCAAGTGATACGTTATAGACATGCAGTCGACTCATGATTTGAAATTTTTTGGACATTTTGATGATGTCTCCGCATCGCTTTTATGGGCGTTCGGCGATATTATTGTTTTAATTAAATTTTAAATTTTGGAAATAAACATGCGGCTCCCGCGATTTCATACAAATCAGCAATCGAAATTAGTTTTTGTCAGGTTCTTAAACTAAAACTCGATAGGATCGGTGTAACGTCGTCGTCACTGGCACCAAAACGCTAATGTTTGTTCCTTTTCATGATTAAAATTTGTATCGATTTCATATTTTAAAAAAATGTGAACATCCAACCAACAGCGTTCAAAAGGGCGAAATATAACTGCTCTTAACTATTCGTCGACGTCGTTCGTTCGACATGTTCGTCGGACATAGCAAGGTCTCGCGTGACAGCAGGTCGATATATTTGTCGTTTTTGCACTGAGATAGAGTTTTACATTGATTAACGCAAGATCCCTGAACACGTACGCAATGCGGTGTCGTGGGTATGGTTTCATGACGCTCCTGGACTATATCTGTGTATCGTTATTCTAAGGCCGCCGACCACGACCCATCTAATTCTCCGCTGAGGGATTCCCAACTCCAATTTGACGAGCGGATTATTAAATAATTTGAAGGTCTTTGTGTATTGCCGCCCCGCTACCTGGAACGAGAAAGTGTTTTTGTGGCCAGCAGAGATCTGAGCAGGTTAGCGGTTTAGGCACGTCAGGCACGCACTCATAGGTTATATTGGATGGAAATATTGGATGAAGGTAAGTATTGTAGGTACGATTATTTCATGGTTACCTCATAATACACATATAATAACGAAAAACAGGTAAGTTCATATGAAGAAACAAATACTTACCCATCGAGGAAATAGGTTGGTACGGTGACGTATTAAAGTAATTACACCGAAAATACAGATCATTTAAATCGCATGGACGTATACCTTGAATGCAAGAATTCTCTCCTTTTCCAGTGTGACTAGATGGAAATCCGTGATCTTATTTTTTTCCACGAATATGATATAGAAATCGACCGTGTGATTTAGAGAAACACTAAATAAATAATTTGCTTCATTTTCGACTCTACCCACATAGTGTAGGGTTATATTGTATGCATTCTACTTTTCAGCTTAGTTTCAGTATTGTTTTGCTAATAACAACATATCTGGTTTTAAAACATTATTATCAATCGAAGGGAGGATTAACCAAATTTTATAATAAATGCAAACACAGATAGAGCGGGAGAAATTACTTTTCAAGTAAAATTGGCTTGGTCGCTTGTATACATTACCATCTTCTAGACTTCTGCATATGCATCCAGATAACCATGACATTATGAATGCATATTTTTGTGCACTGTTTTCAACGCGCAATATCGAAACTTAATGGCGTCCTGTGCAGTTTTTAGGTGTTCTTACGCATCGTCGGAAGTCGAGATTATCATTGTTGAGCGAATTCGTAAGCGAAATGACCGATCGGCATACCGCCAGTGTATGTATTTAAAAAAAAATGGTATAGCGGCAGATACGAATGAGTTTTTATCGCCACGCCCGTCTTTGATGTATCGCTGCATAAAAATTACCATAATACCAACATCAAAAAATATTATACGGGCGTGCCAACACAGAAACAAATTGTAGAAACAGTCGTTTTAAAACTCAACGGAACGACTTTTTCAACCGATATCGGGTTGTTACAAAATCTCATTTCCTTTTGACCTTGCAACTTGAATTCTTCATGCAAGATAGCAACAATTCATTCCAAAATAATTCGCCTTTACACCGAGGTCATTGCATATATGCAATTTAGTACAATTGTTTGATTCTGAGCCAACAATGTGGTCACCCTATTCAGCCAGCGCAAGCTCAGAGAAAGGATAGTAATCCCATCCCAATATATCTGCGTGCATCTTAGGTCGTAAACTTATGTTATTGAATGTTCAGTATTGATTCATAAAAGGGAGGTTTTTACAACCTCACGGTTTAAATTTTTCTTTACGACCCCAACTTAAGAAGTAAGAAGAATCTGCGAAAAAGAATAGACCTGAGTGGCGACGGAAACTTAATCGTATAACGTGTAGCCAGTTATTTATGAAATAAATATAAAATAATAATAATAATAAGCCCACCAGCGGCTCGTAGCCTAGTGGCGCGGGGACTGGCCTAGCGCACCAGAGGCCTGGGTTCAATACCGACATGCACCACTGTCTTTCTCTTTCCGAGTTCGATAAGTGCATTTCGTCACGAATGCGAGCTGTTCCATGGTTCGCAATCCATGTAAAACTGCAGGTCCCCTTCCCCTACTAGGTGGTAGGGTTTAAGCTCGCCCGGGTTGGTACCATCGCATTGGATGAAAAGATGGTCGAAGCGGCAATGAAAAATTGTCCGTGTTTTCCATCCAGTTCAATGTAGCCGTGCTCATAAAGAGAAGGTCGTGGCATGGCACCAAATTCCTTCGGGAATGTGGTGTATTGGGCTAATATCATAACGGTAGTTGTGTGGTATTAGCCATCCATGTCAGAGTGGGCAGTCTGAGTTCTCACCGAAATTGGCGTTTACGGCAAACCGATCGACTGGCGTTTTCTCCAAACTCCATACAAGTTTTTACTAGATATTCTGTGGTTTTACTTCTTCAAGCTGTCAAAGTCAAACGCGGACTTCCGATTTGTATGAAAACGCGGAGTGGACGTAAACGGCAACGTCGACGTATTTACGGCAACGTTGAGTAAGCTGTCAAATCAAGCTCGGACTCGCAAATGTTAGTTCGCTTAACGCCCGCTGCGCGCGCTCATCAATTTCTCCATACATTTGAAAACGCCAGTCGATCGGTTTGCCGTAACGCCAATTTAGGTGACAACTTAGACTACCGGCTCTGGTCGCATAAAAAAAAACTTGCCTTTAAATATGGCCTCATCGACTCAGTGGTGCCATATTATAAATAAAAACCGGAAGACTTGTTGGAAAAGGATGGCACTAAGCTCTATTGGGATTGACCAATACAAACTGACAAGAAGATTAAGTGCAATAAGCCTGATACTGTATTGGTCGATCCCAAGTCTAACGAGATCTTCCTCGTAGACATAACAATACCACATGACGAAAACCTCGACAGGGCCGAAAATGATCTGATGATGAACCTAATGAAATATGTAGACCTGGACCACGAGGTTACCGCCATGTGGCGTGCACGGAAAACCACCATCGTGCCAATTGTTACGTCTACGAACGGCGTTGTTCCAAAGAATTTGGCTAAACACTATTGATCAATATATTGATATATTTGACAGATCTTTAGGTCAGCTCGCTTAGACGCCACCAGTCGTGATGAGTAAGCAGTTTTCTTCCCTATTTCTCTCGTGAACTAGCCCTGTTAAGAGTTACAAATGACTTATCGAAATTTCGCAGAGCTCTTCGTTTCCGCGGGTTTACACCATTCGAGCACATATTTGAGATACACTAAATCGCCCGCCCATGGATTTATATTAATGTATAGATACTATTTTCAACAAATTTATATTATTTTATATTTCGAGCGATTTATTGTATCCTTCAAATACCTGATCTTTTCAATGTAAACCTGCAGCATCGAAGGTGTTAGCTCGTAATAGAGGCTCAGATGAATTTCGATGGCCGCTCCCCATGCTTCCTTGCTCGCTGTTTCCACCTGTGACCGTTTAGAAGCAAGCAGAACAAATCAATACAAATTTAAAACCAAAACGCTCAAATAGCCCGCTACAATGCCAGTCCAGGGTCGGACGCCTCCAGCCCTGTTGACAGGTAGGTAGAACAATTTGATCAGCTCTTGTCGTATGCTAATGTTAAGCAATAACAATTTACATAAACACGGGGCGAGCGGCGGCAGCGGCCGGCTGACGTATCGCCGATCCGGCGACGACAGACCACGATTAATGCCTTTCGCGTTTTTATTAAATTTCAACAGCAGACATTAAGGTGGCCCTTCCCGACGGGACTAACTCATTCGCGAGCACGGTACAGAACCGTGCCGCTACGCTCTGGGAGATTCTCTGTTTCAGAGAAAAAGACAGGCACCGCGATGATGAGGATGCAACGTGTCCACAAAGTAGACAATGCGTATAGTGTTTGTTTTGGTGAGATTTACGAAAATTTTATTTAAAAACAACTTAAAGCTAAAACTAAATCACGACCGCTGTAGTAAAAAATCAAACAAAAACCAAATTGACTATAAATCTTCATGAAACAAGCTAGGTTTGATGACTAACCTTTTTAAGATATTTTCGTTTAACTTTGAGTAATCTACGTCCAAATGTGTTGCATAAAATGCGCGAAAAATTCGAAATTTTGGATCTTATAATTTAGAAACCAAACATTATTGTCCAATGCCAATGGTCATCAGGCATCTTGTTCGATCAAATAAAGCTGTTTTGAGTATAATTTTGGATCTCTGACAAGAAAGATGTGCATGATCTTCTTTCCACGTTTGTATGGGGAGTTGAGGCGCAACTCAAGGTGGGCCACTTTAAGGTGGGCTATCCCGCTCAACGATCACGCCCATGTTTCTTGTTAGAGATCCCATATTTTACTCAAAATAGCTTTATTTGATCGAACTAGATGTCTGATGACCGTTGGCATTGTAAAATTGTGTTTGGTTTCAAAGTTCGAATATTTCGCGCGTTTTATGCAATAATTTTGGAGGTGCATTACGCAATGATTAGGTAAGAAAATCTTAAAAAGATTAGTCATCACACATAGCTAATTTAATCAAGATTTATAATCTATTTGGGTTTTGTTAGATTTTATACTACAGCGGTCGTGATTTACTTTTATCTATAAGACGTTTTGTAATAAAACATTTCGTAAATCTTACCAAATCATACACTATGCACATTATCTTTTTTGTGGACATTTTGCATCTTCCTCATTACGGAGCCTGTCTTTTCCTTTGAAACAGAGAAGGTCCCAGAGCGCAACAGCACGGTTTTGTACCGTGCCCGCGAATGAGTTAGTCCCGCCGGGTTGGGCCACCTTAAGTTGCGGGCAGGCCCTTCGTGATCGATTTCCTTTTCGTTGCGGCCTCGGCGACGTATGTACATGCTGAGAGCGCGAAGTGGAGCGAATGTTTCAGAAAAACCGCAGCAAAGATCGGTCGCGTTCACAGAATAATGTACTGGGAATATATTAGGTGGATCCTCGATTGTGAAATTCGCGTTACGCCGGCAACGAGACTAGTAGAAATCCTTTCGGTCAGATCGACCTGCCCTCCCTGACCCCATGGAGGCATTCTTCACCTCCATGCCTAATCCCAAATTAATCATAACAGTAATTTCGTATCCATTAATTACATAGAATTAACAAATAAATGAAAAATCCTTTTTCCTTATAAGGTACTGAACCATTGTAACAATGTTTACCAAAACTTTTCGGAGAAATTCATGAATCCAGTAAAATGTTATTAATTCCAAAAATTTTTTTTTAAAGTACAAGTGTTAAATGTGAATAAAACGAATTCCTACAGGAACGCTGGAATATTTCTGCACTCTTATAGGATCTTTTTTTTATATCCGACCTGACATGGATGGCTAATACCACTCAACTACCGTTATGATATTAGCCCAATACACCACGTTCCCGAAGGAATTTGGTGCCATGCCAGGACCTTCCCTTTATGAGCACGGCTACATTGAACTGGATGAAAAACACGAACAATTTTTCATTGCCGCTTCGACCATTTTTTCATCCAATGCGATGGTACCAACCCGGGCGGGCTTAAACCCTACCACCTAGTAGGGGAAGGGGACCTACAGTTTTACATGGATTCCGAACCATGGAGCAGCTCGCATTCGTGACGAAATGCACACGGCGTATCGAACTCGGAAAGAGAAAGACAGTGGTGCATGTCGGTATTGAACCCAGGCCTCTGGTACGCTAGGCCAGTTCCCGCGCCACTAGGCTACGAGCCGCTCAAAACTGATCTGGACATGGATAGCTAAATACCTCACCTACTACCATGATATTAACCCAACATACCGCATGGGAGTAACATGTCCTACCAGGACATTATTACAATGAACTAAAACTGCATTATCTCATAATTTCGTTTTTATAAAAAACCGGCTATTGACTCCTTTGAGTGTTTTTCGCTATTCCTTGTAATTTCGGATTTGGCCATAAAGGCACAGTTGAAAAATTCACCTTGTATGTTTATTAAACTTGTGTAATTGAGTCCTTATGAAGTTATATTTTTTATAATAAATAATAACAAAAACCAAACAATTATAATTATGAAGTATTTGTGAATGAATACTTTCACATTTAAAATTCCCCGAGGTAAAAATACATGAAAGTCGGTGTGTTTATGAATAGCGGTCGGCGCGGTGCGCGTGCGCGGGCCGGTACAAAAGACTTCAACGCGCTCAAAAACTTGCTCCAACCGACGTACCGCTACCCACTAACATAACTGTGTACATAACACTAGTACGTACATACACACGTACACAGGTACTAGCAACGACTACATTTTGGCATGGTGAAATGTTTTAGGACAATAGAGAAAACGTATTTTTTTAATAGATACATATGTATTAGTGAGTCATGATTTCATAATGCAATAATTAAAGTATTTAAGTATTTACTTAGATGCATACATACGTGTTCTGACTATTTCCATTTTGGTTTTAGCTTTGTTTTGTAGGGTTGTTATTTTGAGGTAAAACCTTATTACCGCTGCGACTAACCCAACCCTACCACGTAGTCGAAAGGGATTGTGCTCTGCATGGATTCTTGATTACATGATACCCGTTATAGTTTTTTTACATTATTTTTACAGCTGTAGGTGTAGTCCCGATTGCAGTAAGCCACAGCTGAGTTAATCAATGTTTAAACAAGTCACTTTTAGTGAACCGCATGGAGTTGACTCAGTTCCCTTTATACTGCCCATAAAAACTGAAGTGTTTTATCATACGTCGACGTTGATTTAGATTTTGTGTCCTTTCGTGCACTCGGCTCTTCGACTCGATCGCCTACGGGCCGGGGGTGGAGAAGTTGCAGGAGTGAATCCCTGCAACGTCTGCATCCGATCGAATCTCACAAGGTGGACTCACCTCTGCGCAGACTCCGGGTCGGCACGAGGGGGCCCTCCGCCGCCCGCCGGCTGCGGCACGGCACCGGGCTGCCGCCGAGTAAACAAACAAACCACTGCGGCCCAGCCCAGCCTCACCGTACCGTCGGCTACCGACGGACACACGCGCACACAATTCGAGGTACACCGATCTACAGAGTATCACAATCCAGGTGGGCGTTCACTGATTTACGGGACCCGTTTCCGCCGGTCGATTCAAAATTTACGATCGCCTCGAACGAGCCAACAAAATAACAACCCGATATCCTTGGGCGAATTTAGTCAACATTTTTAACACTCTTTCCGGACACTTCTATCGAGTTCATTAAGCACTGCCTTTACCTAGAGATCCTTTCCGAAACAGTCGTTATCACTGATCACACTAACGTGCGATTTCAGAAGGAATACATTCGGGGGCGCCGATTCGACGCGACCGGACAGGCGCTAGTCGAGCGAGGCGACGAAACGGACTGCCGTCGCCGGTCGGTCGGTTATCGAACGGCGGGCGGACGTGCCGGCGCGGTGCGGGGGAGGGAGTGTGCGAGCGAGACGGCGAACGCACCCCCGAAACGCAGCATCCCTCCCGCCCCCTCCCCCCCCGCGCCGAGAGCAACCTTAACGCCCCCGACATAGAGCACGCTTCCGGGTGATCATTGGATCAATGCGGATATGTACATAGCACCCGAAGCAGAAACGAGTCAGCAGTTTTTGCACAGCAGGACCGAACGGGAAGTTGGCGCGGCGCGCGGGTGTTAATGAATCGAAATTCGGAAAGTTGTGCTTACTGAAGTAGGCCGAGAGGCAAATGAGGCACGGAAATTGGACCGCGTGGCATTGTAGGCCTTGTGAATGTTTTATGAAACAGAATCGATTGTTAAAAATGCCATTAATCAATGGGTTATGGGATAGATATGGCTATTAAAGTAGAGCCTACTAATAGTAAAATTAGTAACAGCACGAAATGGCAAACTATTTTTTTCGAACTGATTAATAAAACGCCGCAAAGTCCGTACGCTAACCTCTACACTATGCATACATGCGTGCATACAAATACAACATGGGTTTGTAAGGTCGGCTTGCACACGGTGTGTCGATGATGATGCACGACGTTTCGGACCAAACATTTGGTCCATCATCAGGTGAGCGCCCGAGGGAATAGTCAGTTTGACGCGTTCCGCCGTTGATGAAGATTGTAGCTGTGGATGAGGGTAGTATGCAGAGAAACCCGTGCTGCGTTCCGAATGTCAGTGGTATCTTGAGTGGTACTGCTTCTTCTCTCCTCATTTTCGGTGTGGAGAGTGAGTCATTCTTACAAAACCTGATAAGAGTTTTGACCAAATCATATATCAAAAACACAAGTCCATCGTGGGTGTACCTAGAGTTGCCACTTCACGCTTAGACTTCACGCAAAATCCGTTTGCAATAGCACTTAAAGGCTCTACACACGGTCGTGTCGCTGGAACTACAGGTGTGACTTCGGTGTGTTTATTCATCATTCATTGTACACTGTACTCGGATTTGTCATATTTTTTAGTTCAGCAAAACAAAACACAGCGAACAAAAACTGCCAAGAACTGTGCTGTGTTTATTTTTCAACGTCCAATAACTAAAGCGTTTTTAAATTTTTATAACAACACAGGTAAAACACTAAATAAAAAATAATTCACAAAGTCAACAATTCAATAGTGCATGATGAAATATCAGTTTATTTGTAAAGGCTATCCCCGGCAACTAACATGTTGCCATTTGGAGCATGCCTGTTGGGTATCAATTGATCATTTCACGGAATCCCATCCCATCCAACTTGCCACCGATTTCCCATAACTATCCTTGGGACCACCGCGTAAGGTGCAATATGCCATCGCATTGAACCACACCACGCCATAGCGAGCGCATTCGCGCGAACAGTTATCGAAGAGTATTTCACGCAGCGGTCGCTTCGAATTCAGGTCCGTGACCTTCGAAGTATTTTGTGGACATTTGGCGGGAACCGTGTTCCCGAACGATCTGGATAGCCCCGTGAGTGCTGGGCGCGTTGCTGGTGCTGGAGCTCTTCCTTTGTGTCCAGGTTGGTGCCCACTTTAGTCCCTGCCGCATCAATGCCAGTCCCCACAAACAGCACCCGTTCACGAGCATATTTTAGGGAAAGTGGTGACCAGAACAAAGTGTACTGCACCGTAAGCATGGACCTTGAAGCGATGCACTACTCCGGTGGCAACAAGAAAGTAATGTGATCCATTGGCACGTTTGGTTTTAATACTAAGTTTTGTCATTAACTAATACAGTGAGCTGACCACATAGTTACATATACATATATCCTTTTAAATGCTACCACCTAAAGAAAATAAAGAGTGTAATGGCTTGCGAGCAGCCGAAACAATATAGTAAAAAAAATCGTTACTATTGTTAAAATAATCACGGAGGCAAGTCAATATTGAAATATTCATTTTAAACTATACTTAGAAGAATTAGAGAAGATATTTAAGAGATAGATTCTGGCATTGATAAATTAAGGTTCTGAAGAGTATCCCAAACACAAGGTCATATAGGCCGAGCGTAGGGCGTTTTCAGGAAAATCTCTTCCGGAAATAGGTTATTTTTATTGATTCATATTTTCGAGTGAAATTACTTTCAGTATCCACGAAAACTCTTCAGAATGTGTATCTTTTGACCAAATAGGGGCGTAACGAGAGTCGGAATTTTTCAGAAGTGTATTATAATGGGTCCTGGGATACAACTTTTAGAAAACATTAATGGCTTCATAAGTATGATTGTATGATTGAAGTTTGGTTACGCTGCCCATGCGAGTTGAGTACAGGTACTGTTTGCAAGTACATATCTCAGTCGTACCTAACACTAGCTAGAGAGATAGTTTTACCTTTTGTGACCAATTCTCACAGCGACTTGGACAATTCCGAGTGGGCACGGCTCGCCGGAGCTATCTAGAACCGTCATCGGTCTGCAAATGCCAAGGGCACGCCGCCACCATTTGCAATGGCGACACGGGGCCGCCACCTTCCCCGCGCGCCGACCTGCCTTCGCCGCGCCGCCGCTGATCCAGAGATTGTTTGTAAGGGCGAACGTTGGTATGAACATTTGCAAGGGCGACAAAGGGCCGCCGCTGCCTCAATAAATGAATCCAATTCATTTTGAGATTTAGCAGCGACATCTACATTGAAGCATTGTAATTAGATTAGAAAATATACAGAAACGTTTTTGGTCAGTACTTTCGTTTGAAACAGGATTCGAACACATATACGCTGCGCTAACCAGCAACTCTTGCAAGCCAATTAACCTCAGATCAAAAAGGGAAGGAGATGGGCCGTGATTACTATGAGAGACGCTGTCTCCAATTTCTGAATAGTTTGATTTAGTTTTTAGGGTTCCGTACCCAAAGGGTGAAAACGGAACCCTATTACTCAGCCTCCGCTGTCTGTCCGTCCGTCCGTCTGTCACAGGGCTGTATCTCATGAACTGTAATAGGTAGGCAGCTGAAATTATTACAGAGTATGTATTTATTTTGCCGCTATAACAACAAATAGGTAAAATAAAAAAAAATAACTTTAAAGGGGAGCCGCACACATATAACGTGATTTTTTTGTGTTAAATCTTGTACGATGGTACGGAACCCTTCGTGTGCGAGTCCGACTCGCACTTGGCCGGGTTTTATACATCCGATCACAGTAGCATCAAAACTGGGTTGAAGGCCTGGAAGGAAAGAGTATGATACAGTTTTAGTTTTTCTTTGACCAAACTTTTTCAGAAAGAATCTATGGCGCCGGAGAATTAATAAAAAAAACGATACTATCAAAAACATTAACTGCGAAATCGGTCTTACACCCTCTTGTTCTCATCACTCTGATTTCAAAACGTGAGTCGACCGGTACCTCGCGGAAAAACTCAGACTAGGCGCTTCAATCCAGTTGCAACGCTTAATAAGTTTGAGTGTGATGCGACAGGGCGCTGCTGCGCCTCGACACGCCGCGCTATATAAGCTTTAGTTTCGTTTTCAGAGTGGTCAGTCTGAGTTCTCACCTAAATTGGCGTTTACGGCAAACCAATCGACTGGCGTTTTCTCCAAACTCCATACAAGTTTTTAGTAGATATTCTGTGGTTTTACTTCTTCAAGCTGTCAAAGTCAAACGCGGACTTCCGATTTGTATGAAAACGCGGAGTGGACGTAAACCGCAACGTCGACGTATTTACGGCAACGTTGAGTAAGCTGTCAAATCAAGCTCGGACTCGCAAATGTTAGTTCGCTTAACGCCCGCTGCGCGCGCTCTTCAATTTCTCCATACATTTGAAAACGCCAGTCGATCGGTTTGCCGTAACGCCAATTTAGGTGACAACTGAGACTACCGGCTCAGGTGTAATTGTCGACCGATACCACCAGGAACTCGCGATCAATGGCTTTTCATGAAGATTGTATTGAGCCTGTGCGAGATAGCACACAGTTATGCAAATGTAATTTACGCTATCGGCGGCGGCGCGGCGGTGCCATCGCAGCCTCGCCGCTGATGTAGCAGCAAAGGCAGAAATTCCCAAGGCTTAGTCAGTTGTCGGCAAGCAGCTGAATAATTCAACGGCTGTCTCGAGGATCAAACTTCGCTTTATTTGGTCAATCAATCAAACAAGTTCGATCGTGATTCCCTAAGATGTCTACATAAATCATGGTAATCGAGGGCATTAATGGCCTACTGCTCGTAGGCGGTTTTAGTTAAACATATAGAAAAGACATTCTTTGAGTTTACATTTTTACTAGAATATTTCCATAAACCAATTTAAGTTATTTTTCATATATGTTTAGAGCTAATTTTGGGCTGTCACTCGCGACACCTTCAAGGTAAGAAAAAGAGGTAATTTTCCTTCACGAGAACTTCTTCATTAATATATCATTATTATCTTCTTTTTTAATTAAATACAATTAAGTTAAGTCAAGAGATCCAGAAGTATGAATCCAGCTCCGCCCCGAAGTTTTATAATATTTCACAACATATTTATTTTGTGCTGCAAATAACGGTATATTCAACACTCAGTTCTCACTCGATAATCCCAAATCCCCCAAATCTTGAGAATTGGGTTAGAAATATTTTCTTATGGTATTATCTTAAAAATAATAACATCGTCTGCATAATATACACGTCAAACCACACGATATGAGTTTTAATAATGGTATCGAGAATGCGTAGAACCGATTACCTTGCTCGTGTCGACATAATTAGAGGCTATAACATAGTTATTACTTTGTAAAGTAAATGAAATTATTTCGGCGGCCTTGCTTTTCATTTGATCGTTAGATCTCATTATACTTACATATGTACGTAAGTATGTCATTAGGTGTAGTACCCCTTTCACGGCCAACCATTTGTAAGGCTTATACATACCCTCCTTATAAACTGTTTTATATTTTTATATATTTATTATTTATATATTTAATTTTTTTATAGTTATATTTATTCTTCTCATGGTATATCAAGGTTCGACTTTTGTTTAAAAAAAAATTACTACTACGCAGGTATGGCACTTCTTACGAGACATTTATATAAATTTACTAACGTAGTATAAACCGTTAAGCAGGGAAATGTACATTCAAGAAATAAGCGCATATTTTTAGTCCGGCTAAATTATATGGTTGCGCAGTATAGCTTTCTTTCTATAATACATTTTGTCCTCGCCCTGAATTGATAACCCTAAAGCCCCGCACACAGAAAAAATAAAAAAAATATATTATATCTAAAAAAAAAAGAAAAACATACTTATAACAATAAATTCTAAGCTTAATAAAACAATTGACGAATGAAAATTAAATAAACAAGGTCTTAAAAAACATACATACATACTAAAAACATAATTAACTGGTTACTTTTTACATTCAGTTTGGTTTGATATGTTTTAGATTTAAGGTGGCCCAACCCGGCGGGACGAACTCATTCGCGGGCACGGTACAAAACCGTGCTGTTGAGCTCTGGGACCTTCTCTGTTTAAAAAAAAAAGACAGGCTCCGTGATGAGGAAGATGCAACATGTCCACAAAAAGACAATGTGCATAATGTATGATTTGGTAAGATTTACGAAAATTTTAATTACAAAACGACTTATAGCTAAAAGTAAACCACGACCGCATTACTCAAAAATCCAACAAAAACGAAATAGATCATAAATCTTGATTAAATAAGCTATGTCTGCTGACTAATCTTTTTAAGATGTTCTTACTTTATCATTGCGTAATCCACCTCCAAAGTTATTGTGTAAAACGCACGAAAAATTCGAACTTTCGGACCTTATAACTTAGAAACTAAACACAATTTTACAATGCCAACGGTCATCAGACATCTAGTTCGATCAAATTAAGCTATTTTGAGCAAAACTTGGGATCTCTGACAAGAAATATGGGCGTGATCTTCTTTCCCCGTTTGTATGGGGAGTTGAGCGGGATGGGACACCTTAAGATTACATTTTTTGCGTGGCATTAGTTATTAATTAATTCTTTAAAAAACACGAATTAAATTTAAATATCGATTGAAACTTAATAAGATGTTTCCCTATTTTCCTTTTGGCTCGGTCAGCATTCATAAATACTTGCCTCTATCGTGATGGTATATTTAGGAATCTACACCTTTTGTCGAGATATCTCCCCGGCCCTTACCCCACAAGTTCCACTCCCGCCCATTACCCCTGCGTTGTCATCGATGACAGGACGGAGGATGTGATGTAACAGGATTTTGGTGACAGCGGAAGCGCGGGTGCGGGTCGGGAGGCCGAGATGGCGACGGGCGGCTAGGGAGATGTCCGTCCGAGCCTTCTACCGCGAACGTGGTTCCAGCAGGAGCGACACGCATCGCGCAGGAAGGACGGGTGCGGTCATCGCAACTAAAGCGGTAACGAAGCCACGTTTTAGTGATAATGAATTTCTTCTACTGATACAGTCACACAATACCACTTGTGTTACAGATTCTGATAGAGTTCATGCAGGCCGTCTTTGGAATCAATTACCACTTGATATCAGGAGCTCAGCTTCTCTTGATGTTTAAAAAAACGTATAAAATCATACTTCCTCGCAAAATGAGTAATGTTTTACTTAGTTAATTATCATGTTACACTGAGAAAAAAGTAGGCTGTCAAAGTGACAAAAATCACGTTGTCAGAAAAAAATTGTTGAAGCATCAAAATAAGTTGTTACTATAATCGAGCCTATTTCTCAGGACAGCTTTTATTTTGTCAATTGCTTTTTGTCATTGAAACAAGTATATATATTTGTTACTGTAACAACTTTGGTCACTGTTTGTTAGTGTAACAAAGTGGAATTTGCGAGCGCAACAATGTCTAGTATGTTTTGCTAGAATTACTTTGTTAGATTGTATATATGGTCGACAAAAAAAATAAAACGGCTCTCCAGGGTTAAAGTTTCTTTGTTGGGCCAACAATATTTTTTTCTCAGTGTACACTTTATTAAATGTATGTACGAGTATTGTATAGATATTCAAATAGTTTATCACTTTTGTTTAGCGGATATTTGTCTATAATTTATAATAGATATATTTTTACATACAATTATTTTAAAGTAATTATAAATAGCGTACTATAACATATCTTAGGTTACTTTTCTTTTGTTGCTACCTATATATTTTTGTCGCATAATCGGGTTGATTGGAAGATACTGACGTTTGGCAATAAGCCAAACCTTGCATGTACCTTTGTCTATGGAAGCAATTAAGCATATTATTAATTTTATTATATGCACTAATGATAGTTTCCTAATTCGGGACGCGTAACATCGAATGTTCGTTGCACTAAATGGCGTCCTGTGCAGTTCTTACATGGTCTTATGCACGTGTCGTTAGAACTTGAGAACATCGCGAGTGAGCGAATACGTAATCGGATTGAGCCTACCATCAGTGTATGTACTGTCACTAACAATAATCGTAACTACAAAAATGGCAATCTTTTTTTACTTTTTAGTGCTTTTTCTTTGAAGTCGGTTTTTTTGTTAAAATGTTTGTTTATTTTTAGTGAATCTGAAGTACACTAACTAATTTGTACACGTCCTTTCCAATAAAAAAATAATATTCGTCCATTTGTCGCGCACAAACTAAATGGAAATTTAAGACTTATATCAGTCAGACTTATATCAGAATTAAACCAAATTGAAATGGGACCATACGGGAAGCACCAGCATTCAAACAAAATAAATAATTATCAAAATCGGCAAAAAAAACATACAGTCGAATTGAGAACCTCCTCCTTTAATGAAGTCGGTGAAAAATGAGCTCTGCTGCCGCTATACGGAGGGGTTTCCGTCGCCACTACCTTCCTTTCCTACTCGTTGAGTGGCACGAGTGCAGCCGGTACGTAGGCGCCGTGGAACGAGTTAATAGATGCGTGGACACGTCTTCGTTGGCGACGATGCTGAACGTGAAAATCTAGACAGGCGCAAAACATTAATATATCCATTTCAACAACTTTTGCACAGTGTTACCTTTTGCACAGATTAAATAAGAAGATAAATGTAGATAGCTAACGTCATTCAATGTACAAAAGTCGCCGTAAACTTCTTATTTTCACTGGTAATATGACATTATTATAACCAGCGCCATCTCCCTTCACTACCAGAACTAGTTACATCGTCATTAAACTAAGCTGGATTTTAGATTTTAAGTAATGTGTTAATGTAATTAAATTAGGTAATGTCATTGTTACTAAAAAATATCATTGCTATTCATTGGATTATATTTAATGTATTCTCAAATGTGAATTGCAACGCCACCAGTAGACTTTTATTATCCCTATCCAACTGACATTACGTTAGCATTCCATGCCTTTGGCCAAACATATGCGAATTACTTCGACAAGAATTGTACGTCAGGTTTACTGTCAACGCCATTCAACCTAGTTACAAATAAAGGCCATGTTAGATTTTTTATGTCGATAAAATACCACCGTCATGTTTTTAGCCCAACACACCGCACTCCCGAAGTAATTAGGTGCCATGACAGAACATTTTCTTTATGAGCACGACTGAGATAAAATTAGTGTTACTTAATAAAGAGTATTACAATTTGAACGAGGCTCTCTATGATAAAACCCTCCTTAGTGATTTAATATTCTAGGACAAGTACGTAATTGTACAATTTATATAAATTTTATTTTGACATTGACACTACAATGGTAGTATTTTGTATATATTATATTATATTGACTTGATACACTTTATCTGTATCAAAATTGACGAGGGCTCTGTACACCCGACATAGCTGTTAAGTTGACGAAGGCGTTTACACCCGAAATAAATACTCAATATGTATAATGATTAGGTTATTAAGTTAAGTAATTTATTTATTAATTAAGACTTTTCACATTGTGGTGTGTTGTTTCCTCGTATTCCTTAGTTCTTTGCTCCAGACCGTTCTACCAATGTAAGTTTGGCAGTAGCATTTAGGTATGAAATCATAATTGTGTCATATCATTTATGTGGACGAAAAAAAAAAAAAGACCAAAAAAAAAACATAATTTATAGACCAGTGAAGTTTCTTTGCGGGTTCTTCTTCACTGGTTGATCGAATCCGCGGATCAATCAAATTGTGACATGACTTAGTGTAGTTTTACTACCAGAAGTTGAATAAATAAATGAAATGAAATGAAATGAAACTGCATTGAACTGAATGGAAAACACGGACAATGTTTAATTCAATCTTGCATAAATTTATATAATTTTAACATGACCACTCGCCGATTATAAAGCGTCGGCCTATTAATAACAATACTATTTCAGCGTCTGGAACCTTAATTTTTCTCCCGGCGTGTATTATTATTGCAAGCCTCGGTCCTCCTGACGGTTAAGATAATTATTGTGGGCATGAAGAGCGATAGCGTCCCGTCGCACTCGGCGTGACTGATGAGCGGAGGCCTCCCGCGGCAACCTGCGGCGCTGGCGTCCGCGGGGGCGCAGCGCCAGGGCCGCGACACGCGCGTGTGTACGCTGCAAGCGTCGATACGCCTCCGTTAGCGGCAGCGTAGCCAAGTATTGGTCATAATCACAGAAGAGAAATACATACATACATACACTCGAAAAACATAACCCTCCTTCTTGCGCAGTCGGGTAAAAAGAAAGGAGTGGCATATGGTCAATATCACATATGGACAAAGTGTGCAATAATTGTATTGTTTATTATTTATTCATCATCCAAAGACTGCACTGTACTACACTCAGATTTTTCATATTTTATCATTTGCCAGTACAGCAATCACAGCTAAGAAGACTGGCAAGAGACTTCGCTGGTTTTTTTTTCATCGCGCGTGGGAAGTATGGGAAACTAGCCGCTCATTGGAAGCCACACAGTTCAAACATCGCCAACGCGCGCGAATGTACTGCTGAAATGCGTTCGCCTAGACAGTTTCCCACCTACAAAAACCCTCCAATACTACTGCGAATATGTTTGCCTGTTGCATGTACATTTAAGTGGGGTTGGTAGGTTTTGAAAATTTAGGACAGCTTGTCTCATAGTAAGCTCGCTAGATGGAAAACTTCTTTCTTTTTGATCTCAGAATTTAGGACGCGCAACATCGAATGTTCGTTGCACTAAATGGTGCCTTGTGCAGTTCTTTCGTGTTATTACTCGAACTCGAGAACATCGCAGAGAGGGAATTTGTAATTTTTATTGATTTTTTTCTGCAATGAATTTAACATTCACAAGTACAGACTAATTTTCGCCTAATGTCGCTTCTGGACATCGGCCCTACAGTACGGTTGATCTGCGGCAGCGCTCTATGACCCGCCCGCCCGGGTGCGGTGCGGGGGAAGGGATGGGAGGGAGGGGGCAAAGCGCCCACTCCACAGCGGCCGGCGCAATACCTGAATGTAATCTGCGGCCATTATGTGTGACTTTGAGTTATTAAGCTGTTCTATAAAAAGCATCAGCTCTACGATTGCGTTTAATTATGATGCGAGAATCCCGCATTGTTACGCCGCGCATGCTCCTAAGGCTTGTATAATACACAGTACCATCGATCCAATAATGTCTATCGTATCATTCCATAAGTAGGTGAAGTTCATGTAAGTACATAACAACTGACAACGAGAAGTCGAAGGGATTGTATATATTTTATAAACATCATACCTCAATTTAATAAAAATATATACATATTTTTTTTTTATGTGACTGGACATGGATGGCTAATACCACAAGTTCTGTCATGGTATTAGCCCAACACACCACATGGGAACTAGGTGCAATGCCAGGACCTTCCTTATATTGCACGGCTACATTGAACTGGATGGAAAACACGGACAATTTTCATTGCCGCTTCGACCATCGTTCATCCAATGCGATGGTACCAACCCGGGCGGGATAAACCCTACCACCTAGTAAGTAAGGAAGGGGACCTACAGCTTAACGTGGAATCCGAACCACGGCCAGCCTCTCTCAACGGTCGAATGGTCACCCATCCAAGACCAGACCGGACCCAGCGTTGCTTAACTTCGGAGAGCGATCGCCGAAGTGTCGCGCCACTGGGCCACCGAGGCTGACAAAATTGATAATCTATCTTAGATAATTTTACTTTGAGATTCATTAGAATTATGATAATGATATTTCTAATTGTAATGATTAGCCTCCATAACTCAAAGAGTCGTTCTCTGGGTGTACTATCTGTGGCATTGTAGCCCTTAACAGGATGGTCCGATTTCAATGTCGTTTTTTTTATAAGTCGACCTATATAATCGGTAAATTTCATTTATATTTTGATGGAAATCTGTTAAGCCTTTTGAAAATCATCTGCTTTTATTACCGAATGCATCCTAGTTGGTAAAGGGATCTCGGCCACAATTTCACTTTAACTTGTCTGAACGAGCGGAAATACTTATTGCTTACAGTGTAGTGTCGATTATGGAACCACTGAGATAATCTGATGATGCAGCGGGAATGTGGTTTTAGCAACTACACAATCAAATGATGGAGCCCCCGCGTGTTGTGTTCTGTCACTTGTTTTAAAGAATACTCTCAGAGTACTCTTCAATACGAGTCAAACCAGAGTCAGTACTAGATTCCTTGGGCGCCAGCGAACATGGAAGGCCGGGAGTAGCAACCGAAACTATTTTGTATGGGGGCGGTGTAGCCACTTTTACTCAGAATGGCGGCAGCGCCGGCGAGTGAGTTGGCTTATGAATTCGCTCTTTTCCACGACACGTCCCTTGCTCCAACGAGTCAACGACACGTTAGAACTTAACAGGACGCAATTTAGCCCAAATTTGTCAGCGAACTAACTACAGTTAGACGTTTTCCACTAACTCGTGGCTATGCTGCCATACGAATGAGTTTCGATGGCAAATCCCGTCCTTCCAAATTACAAATACCTAATATTAATAATTAGCTTTTAAATCATGATGCCGGCGGCATAGTCTCTTCGATTGAGGTGGGCCTTCCCGCTCAACTCACCAACAAACGTGGAAAGAAGATCACGCCCATATTTCTTGTCAGAGATCCAAAATTTTGCTCGAAATAGCTTTATTTGATCGAATTAGATGTCGGATGACTGCTGGCATTGTACAATTGTGTTTGATATCTAAGTTATAAAGTTCGAATTATTCGCGCATTTTATACAATTTTTTTATTACAAAATCAATGATAAAATAAATACATCTTAAAAAGATTTGTCAGCTTGTTTCATGAAGATTTATAATCAATTTTGTTTTTGTTCGATTTTTTACTACAGCGGTCGTGGTTTGCTTTTAGCTATAAGTCCTTTTGTAATTAAAATTGTCGTAAATATTACCAAATCAAACACTTTGCTCATCATCTGCTTTGTGGACATGTTGCATCCTCATCATCACGGAGCCTGTCTTTTCTTTTGAAACAGAGAAGGTTCCAGAGTGCAATAAGACGGTTTTGTATCGTGCCCGCAAATGAGTTAGTCTCGCCGGGAAGGGCCACCTTAAATTGAAGAATTATAAGAGGACTCATCGGACTCGCTTTTTAATTATTATGCCGGCGGCATGGTCTCTTCGATTAAACTGCCAATTGTGGGATGTGTATAACAGGTGTGATTGCTACATTGCCACGATCGGGAAACACATTCCGGCCAGCGCTGTTGTGGTACAGTGCACCGCACCGATGACCCCTGCGCGCGGAGCTGCGAAGCGAGAGGACGTCTGGATGTAAATTGATGCAAATTGATTGGATGAAGCGCCCCTCTCACGGTTTGATGGAAGTAATCATCTCCACTTCCGTCGCGGCGGGTCGGAAGCGACGGCCCGGAACCCTGCCGTGACGTCACACCCGCGGCCGGGGTGAGGGGGGGGGGGGCGGAAACGGGATTTGATCGATTTTTCTTCACATGTAGTGCTTACTTTTATAATCTTTCGTGGAAATCGAGTGTAGCCTGGAACTGGACATGGATTTAATAGTTCTCTTGCTTTATTACATTGTATTGGTTGGGGAAAAAGTTTCTTCGCATTTTTTAAGAAAATTCAAAACATTTTTTAATATGGTTTATTTACATTTAACTAAAGTATGTAGGTACCATTTTGTTCGATAACTTTTTGCCATCTTGTAGGTAGGGACATGATCCCATTGCTATAGAAATATTGGGACTTCTGATCAATATACCGCGACAAGTGGTTTTGGCAGTCCTCTCGTGATGTTAACCTGACACTGCCTAAAGAATTCTGAAGAGACCTAAACAGGTGGAAATCTGAAGGTGCAAGGTCAGGACTATACGGCGGATGCATTAACACCTCCCAGCCAAACTCTCTTAGTTTTTGCTGAGTGGCTAAAGATGTGTGAGGTCTAGCGTTATCATGATTAAAAACCACACCCCTTCTGTTGATTAATTCCGGCCGCTTTCTCTCAACTTCTTGCTTTAATCTCATCAGTTGTTCGCAGTAGAGTTCAGAATCGATGGTCCTGCCTGGTGGTAACAGCTCATAATGAATAATGCCCTTCCAATCCCACCACACACACAGCATCACCTTGTTGCGAGTTAACCCGGGTTTCGCCACAGTCTGTGAAGCTTGACCGGCCTTTGACCACGACCTTTTTCGCACGTTCTTGTCGTACGTGATCCACTTTTCATCACCAGTTATCAGCTTCTTCAAAAATGGTTCGGTTTCATTACGTCGTAATAAAGAATCACAAATGAGTACACGGTTCATTAGGTTTCTTTCAGTGAGCTCGTGAGGTACCCAAATATCGAGCTTTTTTGTGTATCCAGTTTTTTTCAAATGCGCCAAAACTGTTTTGTGGTCAATTCCTAGTTCTTCAGCTACGTCGTAACTACTGATATGCCGATCTTGCTCCACTTTTTCAAAAATGGCATCCATTTTATCCGTAATAGGGCGACCAGAGCGACGTGCATCTTTGACATCAAAATTTCCGGATTGAAAACGCTTAAACCAAATTTGTGCTACTCTCACAGACACTGCACTAGGTCCATAAACATCGAAAATGTTTTTCGCGGCTTGCGTTGCATTATTACCTTTTTTGTAGTAAAATTTTAAAATGTATCGAATTTCTTCATTAGATTCACTCATTTTGACAGTACGAAAAACAAATGAGAATCACACATTTTCCTAATTTGAATTTGGAATTATGTTCTTTAAAATTTAAACTTTCAATGATACCAAAACCAGCCAGATACAAATAGTTTAGCCAAAGAGATTTTATTACAAGTTCATACATACTATAATGCGAAAAGACTTTTACCCGACCTATTATTAGCTCAAAATTTTTTTTATGGAACTGGACATGGATCGCTAATACCAACCTGACCATCCGATGTCAGCCTAACACACCACTGGGAACTAGGTGCCATGCCAGGACCTTCCTTATATTGCTCGGCTACATTGAACTGGTTGGTAAACACCGACAATTTTTATTGCCGCTTCGAGCATCGTTTATTCAATGCGATGATACCGAACACGCCACAGCCCCCGCCCCCAGCATCCAATCGAAAGAGAGTTTCGACAATTCGTGCTCCAACTACCAACACGTTCGGACATCTAGAAAGCGCACCACATCTCCGTTGCGGTCGCAACAAATCACGGGGCGGCTCCAGATTTACGGTGTCGGAAGATCCGTTTTGTCTTCTACGGGGCAGCATAGTGCAGTGCTTTGCGGGCAACGAGAAACGAAGGGTGCCCTTCGTTGCTCGTTGCGTTTCGTTACTCCGGACAACGGCAGTCTAACAACTTTTTAACCGACTTAAAAAAAGGAGGAGGTTATCAATTCGTCTGTATGTTTTTTTTTATGTTTGTTACCTCATAACTTTTGCCTGGGTGAACCGATTTTAATGATTATTTTTAAATGAAAGCTAGTGCTTCCCAAGTGGTCCCATTTTAATTTGGTTAAGTTCTGACAATGATATCCATGAGAAAATCATATAAGTCTTAAATTTGTATTAAGATTGCGCGACAAATGGACGAATAACTCAATATAACGCCAACCGATTTCGGTGATTCTTTTTTTATTGGAAAGGACGTGTACAAATTAGTAAGTGTACTTCAGATTCACTAAAAGTAAAGAAATAAAAAAAATTACAAAAAAAATAACCGACTTCAAATAAAAAGCACTAAAAAGTAAAAAATAATTGCCATTTTTGTAGTTACGATTTTTGTTATTTTTTGAGTCGGTGGTTCGAGGGCACTACAAAACCGTGCTGTTGCGCTCTGGGACCTTCTCTGTTTCAAAGAAAAAGACAGGCTCCGTGATGAGGAAGATGCAACATGTCCACACAAATGACAATGTGCATAGTGTATGATTTGGTAAGATTTACGAACATTTTCATTTCAAAACGACTTATAGCTAAAAGTAAACCACGACCGCTGTAGTCAAAAATCTAACAAAAACCAAATAGATTATAAATCTTGATTAAATGAGCTATGTCTGATGACTAAATCTTTTTTAAAATTTTCTTACTTTATCATTGCGTAATAAACCACCTAAGTTATTGTATAAAACGCGCAAAAAATTCGATCTTTCGGACCTTATAACTTAGAAACCAAACACAATTATACAATGACAACGGTCATCGGACATCTAGTTCGATCAAATAAAGCTCTTTTGAGCAAAAGTTGGGATCTCGTATAAGAAATATGGGCGTGATCTTCTTTCCCCGTTTGTACGGGGAGTTGAGCGGGTTGGGCCACCTTAAGACGTGGACAATCATGACAATTTACGTGAAGATCGACTAGCGACTGCTCTTACCGATTCTTATATTGACCGGATCAAAAACTGCTGCTCTGCTTCTGTACTGATAAGGTTTTGTGTGGAGTATTGTTGCATATGTGAGACGGTTCCGCTTAATATTTATCTGCTTAGTTCTTTGGACTCGATAGAGCGCCGTTTCGGAGGAATATTTTCAAGTTTTTTGTTTTTCTTTACTACGGATAATGCTCTTCGCAGCTGCATAGCGCAATCTCTTCGTCCCCATTCGACTATTGCTCAATTAACATGTATAATCGAATATGAGGTCCAGCCGATTTAGTAGATATTTTATCTATGGAGTCGGTAAACTGTAGGATGCGTATTTTCCGCAAAGTACAAAGTACAAACATCGTGTAAAGAACACCGACATCATTTTCGCAGACCCTGTGAAAATTCAAGAGTCCGTGGGCATCCTTGAGCGCGTCCCTAAGGGCCTGACAAAATATTCCTCCATTAAAATTTTTATAACTGTCACATTTGCGGCAAGACATTGACAATATCTTTAAATAAAATTCTGTAAGTATAGTAGCGTTTCTACATAGTAATGTATGACAGTGTTAGTAGTAAGCTTCGGGTTTTGCGACGTCAATGAAATGGACCCACGCTCGTTCGAAGTTGAGCCTTGCAAAATGTTTTGATTATATTATATTATTTAATAGGCTTACAGGACGCTTAACGAGGGGGGCGAGGGGGCAGGGCACAGCCCAATCCCTCGCCCCTCACCCCCGTCCCCCAACCCGCACCCAGCAGACTATGTTTGCTCGTATAATCAAATATTGATGAGGCAGCGGGCGCACGAAGCGAAATTTCATGTCCTCCGTTGTTCCTTCAGCGTTGTTCTGTTGACTTGCATTTCGGTAAGAATAACAATGGCCTCCGCATTACTACAACTATTTCATGCTTTTTATACGAACTATACTGCTATAGAACTGACAAAATACGTGACTAGTCGAATCTTCTTGTTCTTAAAATAAAGATTTGATAAAAGTCTTAATCGCCACATATTAAGGGCCTTTCTTAGCAGCTTGCAATCAATACCAGTACATGATAATCAGCACTTTAGTAATAAAGGCCCTTGAAGTGTCGATAAAAATAAATCAGCAGTTGGTGAAAACCAGGCTAAGAATCTCTTCCACCAAGTACTAATTAGCTTAATTCGTATATGAAAGGGCCTTTCTTACCATCTTGCAAACGATACCAGTACACGATAATCAGCACTTTAGTAATAAAGGCCTTTAAAATAAATCAGTATAAAGTCAAAATAAATCTAGTGGTATTCTAACATATAGACTTGAAGCTAATTACGTAGAGTTCTTTTAATTTTTGTCAGGTTACCTGTCTAGGGCTTCCGATTATTCATTAAAATAGAGGATCGTTTCCATTTTTGTAAGCTCTTAAGGTCAGAAAGGGCCCGTGTGAGAATCGTTGTACTGCAGGCATTAGCAAAGAATTAATCGCAAAGCATGCTTATCTAGAAAGAAACGAAAAAATTGAAGGCGTATTTTCGAGTTATTATAAGTACTGAACTAATATGGTTACATTCTATTTCCAGTAGCGGATCTAAGTATAATCCCACGCGCGAAGTCTCTATAGATTTATCTCTATTCGATATTTGATGAAACTTACTTGGAAAAGATAATATTTTAGGGTAGATATTCTAATCATACTTATCTTTTCACTTAGATTATTGGGAAAAAATAAGGTCAAATACAGAGCCCAAATGTTTTGACTTAGTTTATTTTTTGATAATATTTATCTTTTGACTTAGATTATCGGGAAAAAATACGGCCAAGTTCAGACCCAAATTTGGCTCAATGAAAAAGTCAACAAAAATCGTCTAGCCTCAATAAAATAGGAAAACATGTTGACAGCCTTTTAGAAACCAAAAATAATAATCATATAAATACGACAAAAGTCGTTCTGTACTTTTTTATTTAGCTTACGTAAGGTCGAGTCTCGCTCATATTTCAAGCGGACGGCATCGAAATAAATGTATCGCGCCGTCAGCGATTCCTCTAAGTAATGAGATGCCGGTTGTACAGCGCGAGATGATCACGACCAGAACCCCTTATTCAGCGCAGCGCTTTACATACCTGGGGTACTCTTGGCTAAGAATAGTGTTACGAGGCCCACACAAAGAGCGAACATTTTAAATGCCATTAATTAGTGGCTCTCTGAGCTGTAGACCTCGTGCGTCTGCCTTTTTGAACATTTAAATTTTACTTTAAAAAATTTTAAAAATCCGCAGGTTGCTTGCAAAATTTTAGCAGATTCGGTTAAGAAATGCGACCAGTAGAGAAAAACATCTTTTTTCAAAATTTCTCCGCCATCTAAAACATTTTAAAAACTGGCTTGACTAAAAAAGTCTATTAAAATATCAAACCTGCATACACAATTTCACGTGAATCGGTTGAGAAATGCGACCAGTAGAGGAGAACAGACGGATATACGAAAGCATTTTGCCCAATTTTGAAACCGAGAACCGCGAAACTGGCGAAATTGGTAGACGCAATACTGGTATGTTTTGCTGGTTCGGGTCCAGCCAGCCTTGCAGTATATTTGCAAAGTAGTTCTTTTTACTGGACTCTTTCTCCAATTAATGTGTCCTTACTTCACGGTCGATTATACATACATACATAACACATTCCTTATTTTTTGTAGTAATTCATATAAAACAAACCTAGTTTAGTGCAGTAACTAAATGGTGCTCAAATATTTAATTAAAATAATAACGCTGCATAACGCCGTCTCTCCGTCCCCTTTCTACCATCGCTCAACTCAGGACAGGCGGGGAGCCAGCCGATCCTCTAGATCATTTATATCTATATGGTATGTAAATGGAATGGACACCGAGGTATTTCCCCCACATTACAACCTGGGGTCCGTCAAACATGAGCGACGCCGCGACGTAGCCTTTGCCCCGTCCTCACCGCGCTACAATCTTCGCAGGCTACGACCTCCAGTTTACTATAATAACCATTTCATGGGTCAGATAACTTTTGCGATAAGAAAACAATCAGCACTTAATAAGTAACTCATATATACAAGGGAAACTCCGTGCATAGGTGGGAATCATTAGTTATATGACTGTAGTTGCGTTAGCAGACTTGAATTTGTTGAATATATTATGGATACTGTTTTTAGGGTTCCGTACCCAAAGGGTGAAAACGGAACCCTATTACTAAGCCTCCGCTGTCCGTCCGTCCGTCCATCTGTCCATCTGTCACAGGGCTGTATCTCAGTAACCGTAACAGATAGACAGCTGAAATTTTCACAGATTGTGTATTTATTTTGCCGCTATAACAACAAATAGGTAAGATTATAAAATAATTTAAATTAAAGGGGGCCCCCATACAAAAAACCTGATTTTTTGTATTATTTTTTTGTTCGATGGTACGGAACCCTTCGTGTGCGAGTCCGACTCGCACTTGGCCGGTTTTTAATTTTTCAGTTTATCGTCCTGTGTTTGCTGGTTCAAAATTAGTAGCCGTTGGTCACAGAATAAGGTCCTGACCATAGATGAGAAGTGGCATGCGGTCGATGTCGCGTCTCCACCGTATGGTCAAAGCGACCATATAATTGTATGGGAATCCGGCGGCGCATCACGCAATCCTCTAGGTGGAACCGATCCTCTAAATCCGTTATCTATAGGGTCGACCGGCCAGAATGGTTATGGCTGCCTCGCGAAAGTTCTAAGGCCCATGGTCGAGCACCTCTTATGTCCTAGCGTACGCCATATACCACCCTTAACATTAAAACAATAATTGTTTAAGGCCTACACATATAACAATAATAATCTAACATTGTACTTAATATTATGACAAGGGCTTTTTACACCTACAGTTACACCTAAATTGTAATTACCTTTAACTTTGGCAATTTATAATTATGTTGTGCTAAACCTCGGTTTACTGCTGTTCTTTGTGTTGTTAGAACCATGAATATTGTACAGGACAATTTCAAGTGTAGTTTACTATCATATGACTGCTGATTTAATAAATAAATAAATTTGATGTTCCGTAGAAATAAAAAAAACATCATTAAATCAGTGCAATATTTAATTTGAGTGCAGTGTTTAAACCTATGTCTCCTAGTTGCGAGCTCACAAGTGAAGCACACTATCAGCGTGTCAACACCGAGCATGTGACCTGGGACCTGCCGAGACGTGGAGACGCGACGCTCGGGTCGGGTCACTCGACCACTGGAATCTATGTCATTCCAATTTGTTACGACATGAACGATCACTAATTGATACATTCCTGGCGTTCGTCGATTGTCTAAAAGGAGGATAAAAGTGAAAAAGATGAAATATATGCAATCTTTGTTCATTTCACCCGTAAAATGTTCACCCGCATCAAACGAATCGAAGAAATCAAAGGTTGTGTCTCTTCACCTCCATGGTCTTAAGATCATTGTGACTGTTGAATCATGCATCGTCACCACATAGATGCAAGTTTGCAAAATTCTAGATATCGCCATTCCCTGGAAAGTCTAGGTGTGCGGATTCCGCAGATAAAACATTTAAGCTGGGGTTTTTACATGTTTCTGACAGGTTACTTATTTTTTCAGCTAATGGCGAAATTGATATTTATCGTTTCGAATCATCTAAACCAAACCTTTTGCAATTCGGCTAAGATAATAATAATAATAATTGTAACCTTCAGCCTGTTTGACCATTGATAATAGAATCTACATAGGAAATAACCAGCAATATCACGTCGCTACATTGCACCACATTAAAAGCAAACTACACATATAAAAACAATTTGCTTATTTTTGACCAAACTTTTTAGGTTTTTTACGTCTCGTTCCACCATTACGAAACGCTCGAATCATGCCACAACCAACCACGTCCGCAGCGCGACAAGGCAATGTGCGCACCTCGTACTAACTTGATACTATGGTATTTATAAGGTAGGCAGAGATTAGCATATAATGAACATTGAACAGTTCTTACGCCCACCAACTTTCTATAATGAATAAGTGATTTGGTGTGTCAGGCGACACATGTCAATCACTTCATCGAGTAAGTGTCGGAGGCTCAATTATGCCATTATATAAAGCTTGCTTTAAGGCTCCATATAACGCTAACCTCCAATATTTTGGGTTTATTTCTATTTCATCTCGATTTTCACGCGCATACAACAATGAACCCTAACGTAAACTCCATGCTTCCGGAGATCGCCTTTATAGTTTGGTTTCTGAACGCTGGATTCAGTTGGAGCCTTAAAGTTAGGTATGAACTAAATATTTGTTTCATTGTTACGATAATAACGAATAGGTGAGTTCAACGTTCAAAGCATAGAAATAATTAACAATAATCTTTAATTACATTTACCAAATTGGGATTTAGGGCGCAACGTGTGCAGAACTCCAGGAATTAGGCTCAAATCAGCACTTAGAAAAACATTAAATCCGAAATGCATTTTTTTTTCTCATAAACGTAGTATTTCACGTGTACATTAAGTTTGCAACATTTTGGGGGGTCCGGAAGATAGAAATAAAATATTAAATATGTTTAAAGAATGAATGACTTTTTAAATTTTTTTTCTATCTTCCGGGCCCCTCTAAATGTTGCAAACTTAATGTAAGCATATGAACATGAAATTATATATTTCTGAGAAAAAAAAATCCCGGTCTAAAGTATAGAGCAGTTAAGGCTAATTACGGATTTATCGCCTTTGCCGTGGAAACTCTTGTGACTTGGAGCTCAGACGCCAAAATGTTAACAAAACAGCCCTATTACTAAGCCTCCGCTGTCCGTCCGTCCGTCCGTCCGTCCGTCTGTCACAGGGCTGTATCTCATGAACCGTAATAGGCCGATAGCTGAAATGTTCACAGAGTGTGTATTTATTTTGCCGCTATAACAGCAAATAGGTAGAATTAAAAAAAATAAAAGAATAAAGGGGGGCCCCATACAATAAACGTGTTTTTTTGTGTTAACACTTGTTCGATGGTACGGAACCCTTCGTGTGCGAGTCCGACTCGCACTTGGCCGGTTTTTTCCTCCGCCGACGTAATTAAATTTGCTTGCATTTTTGTTGTTGTTGTTGATGTACCTGCATAATTATTATTAATAATGTATTTGAAATGAAATGTTAATAGTTTTTAAAGCTATTTAGCTTTTTTAGAAAACAATTAATTTATATTTTATTCGATTAATAAAATATTTAAATAATTTGAATAAAAATAAAAATAAATATTGTAAGCTTTAAAATTTTTATTAAAAAAGAATGTATTATTTACAATTTATATTTCATTATAAATAATTTAAGTTATTACAAATAAAATTTACTATGTGTTATCAGTTGAACTATCATCATGGTTTTATTGGATCTATTACTTAGATGAAAAAGTAATCCTTTTTCATCTAAGATCTATTATATATACTTTGTTCTTTCTAAAATGTTGTAATAATGTTAAAATAGTATGTAGGCATAAGTTTATTACTCGGTTGCATCTGTTTTTGCATAGAGATAGTTCTACTTTTATTAAGTTTAAATGTGCTGTATGTATCGTATGTGTGTTTTGTAGACCTTCAATAAATGATAAAATTAACAACAATATTGTTTGTAAAAATAATTATAACAAAATTTAATAATATAATATATAATATAACAATATTGTAAAAAAAAATGAGTTTCAGCGACATCTACAGGTTCGAATCCTATCCTGCTTCCGACGAATGTCACGACCAAAAACTTTTTCAAATTATTTTCCAAATCTGATAACACATTACTGACACACAAATTAATGAGATAACGGTAATGTCGTATCCATTAAATGTATAAAATTATTTGGTAAATACATAAAAATATATAAATAAAAAAAAATTGTACACTAAGATTAAGATTTTTCAATTCTCAGATAGTACTTATCGGACTACAAATTCACGTTGGTCAAAAGACGCATAGTCACTGCCCGAGAATTATATATTCTATCACAATTATCTGACTATATTTTTACTAATTAACATATGGATATCGGATGGATAAGCAGAAGTGTAAATAAATTCGTCGAATAGTTATTTGGCTGTTTATCCGACTACTAAAAAATGAGCCCTAAATCAATTTAATTTCAATGTTTTTTATTATTACTGCATTTTCGTCATAAATCAACAAAGTAATCTAGGACAGTATGTATCGCGAGGTCGTTGCTCTCAATTCTCTGACCTGTGTCACTCACGCCTACACACGTCTCAACACACATCGAGGGCATCTAAAATGAGCACATACTCACCCCGTTCTGTGCTCACCCCTCTGTGATGAACCAAGAAAACAAAACCAGATAAAATTAACACATGAATACTTCAAAATCACAGAAGTGTAGTAAACTAGAACCAAATGACAGTTACATATTGCTATAAACACAGAGCATATACTAATATACACAAGAGACGGACCCACGTGAAAAAAAACATGATAATGGTACTTAACACTAAGAAAGGCAATCATAAATAAAAAATTGCTATTGTCTTTAAGGCACTCATTGCGTTACCCCTTTGGATCTTGGATGGGTTTATTTTGAGCTAAGAAGAAGATTGTTTCTTAAAAATAGCATCATAATTATAATATCATTAATGATATTATTAAATTACGGCTTCGACAACACAAATATCAAAATCACGAAACCCAAGTATAGCCACTCAACTACAATATGAATGCGGATTTATCGGATAGAAGTTTCTTATATTTCGCATTTATTGACACCAATAAACTTCTCAGAATATGTCTCGCGCCGTCAAACTTCGCCCAATCCGTCCGATCCGATATAATAAGCGGAGACGCGTGAATGAAGCTCAAGTGTGCGTGGGCGGTAGGGCGGTGGGGTGGTGCGGGGGTGGGAAGCTGTCTGGGCGGGCGGGGCGGCGCCGCCGGGGGTGGAGTATTGATTGGGCGGCGGCGCGGAGCGGTGTCTGCACTCGTCTCGTCGTCGCCTGGCAACCCCCGCCCTCGCCTCGGCCCAGTGATGTGGCAACGCGGATCGCGCGGCGTTCGCTAGTTGAAGCTAACGAACCAGGTACATCGCTGGTACTTCGATCATCAGAAACACTCACTATATTTTCCTATATATTGACTAAGCAACTTGACATGGTTGGGTAATATCACACAACTACCGTTATGGTATTAGCCCAATACACCACATTTCTGAGCGAATTGCCATGCCATAACCTTCCCTTTATGAGCACGGCTAAACTGAACTGCATGGAAAATACGGACAATTTTTCATTGCCGCTTCAACCATAGTCTCATCTAATACGGTGTTACCATCCCGGACGGGCTTTAATCCTACCACCTAGAAGGGGAAGGGGAACTAGAGTTTTACATGGATTCTGAACCATTGCACAACTTGCATTCGTAACGAAATGCATTGCACAAATTGCATTCAACTCGGAAAGAGAAAGAAAGTGATGCATGACCGGGGCGAGGATTTGAACCCATAACCATCGCATGAAAGGCAAGTTCTCTAGCCCTACACCACGAGCTGTACAAAATATACAATGAGTAGGCTCAGTTTTAATGTTTGTTCGCTAGATATACAAAGCGAGCCGGGATGAAATGGAGGAGGATAGGCGGCGCCTTGTTAGAACTTAGAAAAAGTTTCCAGAATTTCGAGATGAATGCGAGCGAGACACAGGCATTGTATTCGGTGTAAAGCGGACACCGTTCAACTGAACCACAACTCTGCGTATTTAATACCAAATTGGGATTCTCGATGTCGACCTCATCGATGACCTGAGGGGTTACCGAGGTAAAGTAATTCGCTGGGTGAATCGGCAAGTGAGTGATTGAAATCTAACGTTAGTCCTCAATTGGTGCGTCATTATTTCACGCCAGACCAAAAATTGCTACACGACAGGGCGCAGATAAGGTCTGGCGTGGAGTATTGCTCGCATCTGTGGCACGGCTCAGCACGTGCTTTGTTCCATGGACTCAACGCGTGCATGTGCCGTGCGTCTCGTCAACGACCCCGAGGTATCCTGAATTCAGAGACCCTATAACTCCGTAGGAATGTAGAGTCTCTCTCTGTATTGTATCGTCTATACCACGGAGAATGCCCTTTGAATTGCATCATATGTGATGTGTATTGCATGTGAGATAACTCAATTTAATTAATGGCTTTTTTACTGATATGTCCGCTTGGACAGGTCATTCCGTTTTGATTTCGCACTTTGTTCTCAATTTAGTTCATTTAGTAAAATTCTGTCAGACTACTTAAATTCTATAATGTTTTTGCACAGACTGATGAACGCCTCAAGAACACAGGAAACACTTAGCGAATTGAGGGGATCGTAGCCTAGTGGCGCGGGGATTGGCCTAGCGTACCAGAGGCCTGGGTTCAATTCCGACATGCACCACTGTCTTTCTCTTTCCGAGTTCGGTAAATGCATTTCTTAACGAATGCGAGCTGCTCCATGGTTCGGAATCCATGTAAAACTGTAGGTCCCCTTCCCCTACTAGGTGGTAGGGTTTAAGCCCGCCCGGGTCGGTACCATCGCATTGGATGAAAAGATGGTCGAAGCTGCAATGAAAAATTGTCCGTGTTTTCCATCCAGTTCATGTAGCTGTGCTCATAAAGGGAAGGTCCTGGCATGGCACCTAATTCCTTCGGGAATGGAAATGGAAATGGAATGGTGTATTGGGCTAATATCATAATGGTAGTTGTGTGATATTAGCCATCCATGTCGAGTCGCATAAAAAACCGACTGTGTTTTCCATATATTTAGTTCAATGTAGTCGTGCTTCTATTGTAACGTCCTGGCTTGACACCTAAATATTCAGTGTAGTCTAATATCATGTTGGGTGTGGTATTAGCCATCCATGTCCAGTTCACAAAGAAAAAAACTGGCGGCAGATATAATGCAGCATCAACGCTTTGTTGTTTTCGCCAGGACATCTCTATTGCTGCAGAGTGGTGCGGCCTGCGACGGGCGGCGGCGGCGGCGCGGCGGTGGCGGCGCTCTGCTTGGCGTCTTCGTAATACATTCTAAACAATTCCTTTCCTAGTTCACTGCAATGTACATAGAAGCATTATCCGAAAATTATATGTATAAAATATGACGGACAAATGTTCATGGCCGCTTCGATCTTCAATCGAGGCGATAGGTGGGCTTAAATGGGGGTTCCGAACGTTACGTTCGGTTGGATATCACAGGTTGCTGTTAGAAATAGTATAAGCACAAGTTGGTACGGTCTAGTGATATTTCTAGAAAGTCTGTTGGAAAGAAAATTCCCATTAGTTCAATTGGTCAAACTTCTGGGAACAGGCGGTGCTTTCGCATTCAGTTCTATGTAGTGGTGTTCGAATGAAAAGATGATCCTGGAAAGGTATCTAGATCCTGGAATTCGCCGTGATGGCATTATATCAAGCTAATGCCTTGATATTAACAATTAAAGTCCAGTAATGTTTACTGTAAGTAAATAATGATGGGAATCTTTACAATTTTCCTGCCAAACAATATTACTAGTTGCAGCGGCTTTGCGTTGCTATAAATTCTAATGGGACATTATGTCCATGGCCTCTACTAAAATGGAGAAAGGTTTTTAGGCGGACCAAGGGACATCGCTCGTAACGCGGAAGTTCCCCGAACATGTCCCCTGAGGTGGCACGTGTATTGCCTCCCTCCCCCCCCCGACTCACACCTGACCTTCATTCCTCACCTAGCGCCAGCTGGGAGCCTCTCAACCTAATAGCGCAAAATCAGTCAGATGTGAAGACACCATATTGGCGCATACACTGTCTCTTCACGCATCAGAATCGAAAATTACGTTGCTGTACACGACGAGATTAGTATAGACTAAAAACCGGCCAAGTGCGAGTCGGACTCGCACACGAAGGGTTCCGTACCATCGTACAAGATTTTAAGACAATTTATTTTATTTTTTTACCTATTTTATGTTATAGCGGCAAAATAAATTAACACTCTGTGAAAGTTTCAGCTGCCTACCTATTACGGTTAATGAGATACAGCCCTGTGATATATGGACGGGCGGACGGACAGCGAAGCCTTAGTAATAAAGTTCCGTGAGCACACTTTGGGTACGAAAACCTAAAAACGATGGCACGATATAGGCCTTACAGGTACCTAAACTTCTGCGAAATATCAGGAAACTAAAATATCTTTTGTATGCGATGCGAACAATGACATCAGATTTTTCAAGCCAAATAAAACCTTCTAATTTGGGAATGGAAAACGCTTTGCAGGAATATCGACCAAGCACGATTTTCCGAATCATTATCCACTATGAATCTTTATTTCTTACAATGAACATAACCTAATCCGACTGTGAACCGACTAATATTTCAATAAATTCCAATAATCCTACCGTTCAACTTTCACCTTTAATTCGTTCAGCCGTTTTTTTCGTGATTGAGTAATAAACAGCAAACATGCATACAAACTTTCACATTTATAATTTTAATAGGAGATAGTATTGTTACAGCAAGTTTACTACGGATCAAGGCATGGGTTTTGTGTTATTTGATATAATAAATTAAGCCCTTGTCAAAAATGTCTCGTCTACTTGTGACGTAACGTTTTCGCGTCCGCTCCCGACCTTTGCCATGAACCGCGACACGTTCGCGTTCCCCAAGTGTATCTCACTCGGCACGCGCACCTGCGTCCCGGGCGTGACAACCGTTCATCCATCCATTTACCATATAGCTCGCTCGCTCACTGTGATACTAGTCAGTGCACTCACCCCGAGGTTAAGGCGCAAAAATACTTAATTGTCAATGTTTCTAACGTCGGTAAGTTCCGACTTCACCGTTTTCCTCTTCATATGGTTAAGCTTCATTATGCTTGAGTTTTGAATGAGAAAAGAAAATATTTATATGGAGCTTATTTGAGTCTACGATCTTTCGGTGCCCGAGGCTTAGCCGCGATTGCACGAAGAGACGGCCGAGTTAATCAATGTTCAAACACGTCACTTTTAGTGAACCGCACGGATACAAAGTGACGTGTTTAATCGTAAGTTAACGTTGATTTTGATTTTTTGTGCTTTCGTGCAAGATGTAGCTGTTTAACATCAAATTATAATTCACGTAGATTTACAAAACAATCTTTCAAATGAACGTCGATCCCCATACAAACGGAGAAATAAGATCATGAGCACATTTCTTGTCGGAGATCCAAAAGGTTACTCAAAACCGCTTTATTTGATTAAACTAGATATTTAAAGACCATTGCCAATGTAAAATTGTATTTGGTTTCCAAGTTATAAGGTCCGATAGTTCGAAATATAAGCGCGTTTTATACAGTAAGTTTAGTCGTCGATTACTCAACGATAAAACAAAAAATCAAAAAAATTAAATCTAAAAAATCTAAAACAAAAAAGTATTTGGTTTCATGAAGATTCAAAATGGATTTAGTTTTTGTTTGATTTTAAATACAGCGTTCTTGATTCACTTTTAGCTATAAGTCGTTTTGTAATATATATTTTTTGTAAATTGAACCAAATAAAACACGATTCGCATTGTTTTCTTTGTGGACGTGTTGCATCCATCTCATCGCGAAGACTGAATTTTTCTTTAAAACAGAGACAGTGTCAGAGCGCAACAGAACGATTTTGTGCTGTGCTCGCTCATCTCCCCATACAAACCGCCTAAACAATTTGATAAAATGTTTAGAGTATCATATCATGGATATAAGATATGATACTCTAGAGTTATCAAAGAAATCAAAACGTTTGTACGTACGTAGTTCTCAGTTGCTTTATTGACTGTGCAAAATTTTCGAAAAATATTTTTGGATTTGACTGAGGAAACAAGCACGAGTCATTGTATGGAACTCGATCACCTCATTATCCTCCTAATCATTGCATACTCAAAACTTTCTAAGTATTCTCTCCATTCATTGAGGGTCGTGTGCACCTTAACCATGAACGTTCGTACATAAAGCAGGGTCTCAATGTTATTTAAAACAGTTTTCTAATTGATGTGTGTAGAGTTCGTACAGCAGGGAATGTGTTGGCATTTTCCGTAGTTAATGCTGCTCTTAGCATGAACTAAAATCACTAAAATCAAATCACATGAAAAACAAAATTGCAGATTAATATGGTTGCCGATTTCTCGGAGGAATTGTAAAAAAAATATATCATCAGAATTAAGATTAAAGGTTGCTTCGTCAAAGTTGTTTTAATTTTGTATTATGTATAATTCATTTTCAGTACGAATTACTAGACTCTCTACGGGTGGCAGTTTCCAGTTCGTCTGTATTTTTTATTCTTACACTTCATCTCGCTTCTTCTCTTTACCCTCTTTCTTTATCCTTATCTTTAACCTCAAAACATATGCGAACAAAATTGCTTTACTGTTTATAATTTATATTTATCTACAACACATTTCGTTTACCTTTCTGCATTTTATTAACTTTTATGAGTCAAAGCCTCCTAGGTTTGACGTAGACGACGGCATTAAGAAATTCAGAATCAAATACTTCAAATACAGATACTTGATTGGCAACAAAAACAACAATTAGGTACAATTTAGAAATATTTGAAAAGAAAATAGTTTAACTTTCATATATCCTAATGAGGTAGTTGTTAAGCGAATAAATGACTAATCGATCAGAAAAAAAATATCTTTTAGGTAGTTTAACTCCTCATAACACAAAAAGTCAAGATAATTTGACACGAGTCACTGCACGATTTAGTTACACCGCTGTAAACCTTCCCATATATACGAGTATAGGATCTATATAGTACGGAGTGAGAAGGGCGCTCGCTCTGTCTGAGTGGTGCCTTCGTTACGTACGTATCGTTCCCATTTTAGGGCTTGTCGACGAACCCCTCGCCTCGACTCTCTGGAGGACCCTATTAGCGCCCGCAGGACGAACACGAAAGAGTGGCTTTTCACAATGCCCCCGACCTCATACACACAATACGATAGTCAATTATATACGTACAATCACAATTACACACAAAAGGATTCTTCCGGAGTCCTCGGGCCCATAGAGTAAGTTCTGCAAACCAGGTTTACATTTCTAAAAATTTAATATTAATTTGGAATACATAAAAGGTATATCACATTTGTTGCAGTTAACTTATTTAATACTTCTTATTGAATAAATAAAAATAAAAAAAATAAAAAAATAAAATTAGTGCTCCTTAATAAAGAGTATTACAATTTGAACGAGACTCTCTATGATAAAACCCTCTTTAGTGATTTAATATTCTAGGACAAGTACATAATTGTACAATTTATATTAATTTTATTTTGACATTGACACTACAATGGTAGTATTTGGTATATATTATATTATATTGACTTGATACACTTTATCTGCATCAAAATTGACGAGGGCTCTGTACACCCGACATAGCTGTTAAGTTGACGAATGCGTTTACACCCGAAATAAATACTCAATATGTATAATTATTTGGTTATTAAGTTAAGTAATTTATTTATTAATTAAGACTTTTCACATTGTGGGTTGTTGTTTCCTTGTAGTTCTTAGTTCTTTGCTTTAGACCGTTCTACCAATGTAAGTTTGGCAGTAGCATTTAGGTATGAAATCATAATTGTGTTATATCATTTATGTGAAGAGAAAAAAAGACAAAAAAAAAACATAATTTATAGACCAGTGAAGTTTCTTTGCGGGTTCTTCTTCACTGGTTGATCGAATCCGCGGATCAATCAAATTGTGACATGAGTTAGTGTAGTTTTACTACCAGAAGTTGAATAAATAATTGAAATGAAATTTGATTTCAGATTTGTGTACTCGAATATGCAATATAATGTAATAGGTACTATAAAATAAATAAAAACAATATAATGGGATATTTAAAATGGTCCTATCGACAAAGGCGAATTTCCCCTGCGAAATTGCCAGGCTGATGTTCTGCCTAAGGAAGCTATGCGCACGTTCATTCCCAGACGGCTCAATGAGCTGTTTGCCCAGATTTTTTCAAAAACTGTTTTGTGTTTGCACAAGTCCCAAGGATTCCCGCGGCAACTATATACTTGTTTTATTGAAGTTACTGCGGCACAGCCTGCTATGGGGGCCGGATCCATCAAGATGAATGAAAGAGCTAATGTGTCCGGACATGTTGCGTCCCAGGTCAAAGCCCTCCCTTGCTTCAACTGAGATGCCATCTGTGCTCATGCTATCGTCTCGGATAACACCAAGGCTTGGTATATTTGTGGAAGCAATGGAACGCTTATTGATCTGCTCTATATTGTAAAACGAGAAAACCTGCCGGCTCACATGGCACTGGATAAACCGCCATTTCGCCAAACCGCACATGCAAATATGTGGTTCGCATGTCCGGATCCCGAAACGCAGACAGAAATAAATGTGTAATGTTTCTCTATCGAGAAATTTCCGAAATGTGAAGATGCAATGTGCCGTCGAGCAAACTATTTTGACAACCGCTGTCAAAGTATTTTTGCTAAAGGGAAACACTTCTAATTCCTGAGCACAGATTTCCTAAAAACATTGCCCTGGGCTATTTTTCCACCTATAGCTAGGTCAAATATTTCTTAGCGAGTTCGATGTGCAGAGTGATTTAGGCTAAGATAAATAGTCGTAACCGAAACTAAAGCTAACGAAAAGTAGTACTTTGTGACGTCACTTTGACACATTTTGTACGGACGAAATCTCAAAGTAATGCAAATTGACGTCACAAAGTACTACTTTTCGTTAGTCTTAGTTTCTGTTACGACTATTTATCTCAGCCTTAGAGTATCGAGGTGAAGCTAATATTCGTATAACAGATCGGCGTCTCAAGACAGTGGGTTGCAGTGAGTTTAAGCTCCCCTTCTACCTCTATCTTCTACCTCCGAATAGCTGCACCCTAACTTCCCTCCCGCTCCCTACCACCGACGTTGTGCGCTCTCTCACAATGGCGCCGGCTTGTGGGACATGAATAATCCCTTTGAGACTATCAATACATTCACCGAGTGCTTACCATTAATTTGACGCTTTTAAGCATGTATTGCCCTGCGACACGGCAGCGTGTACGCTGCAAGTTTTCTGTTCCATGGCAAAAATTGTTTTTATGGTTTTGGATGGACAATACACCTTAACATTATTTCACACAGGTTGTTCGGCACATCGACCGAAGATTTTTTTTCTAGTAGACTTGTGGAGTAATTTGCAAGGTTTTGATCTATGAGACATTTCGTCAGATGTCTTTGTCTTGTCTTTTGTCATTCATTTTTGTATCAGCACAAAATACAATGAACCGGATTTCACGATGCATCCTTGTCTTATAAAAAAATATTTGATGAAGTTAACATCAATAATGGACTTGTGACTTCGCAAGGATGGGAAACATATGACAGAAACTTAATTTCATCATTCATTTTTAGGGTTCCGTACCCAAAGGGTGAAAACGGAACCCTATTACTAAGCCTCCGCTGTCCGTCCGTCCGTCCGTCTGTCCGTCTGTCACAGGGCTGTATCTCAGAAACCGTGATAGCTAGACAGTTGGAATTTTCACAGAGTGTGTATTTCTCTTGCCGCTAGAACAACAAATCATAGACATTACCAAATAGTTAGAATTAAAGGGGGTCCCCATACAACATACGTCTATATTCTCTATCCCGCTCGCACCCACTTCGCTGAGCCCGGCGTATGGCCCCCGCGCCGCGACGCGCGCGCCGCCTCCCCGCACGCCAGTCTGCTCGATAGTCTTCTCGCTCACACGTGCTAGACTTTATACACGCTGCGCGCGCATCTAGGTCTATGACTACCCTATATAGATGAACGCTCGCCTCGCGTCGGCAGTTGATGGGCAGTTGGTCGCGGACCATTCTTCTTGTTCGGTGGGGTGTTCGGCGCGGCGTCTTCTATGCACGCGCGATGTATTTACGATGCTTCGTCAATAATTCATGAAGTCGGTGTGTAGGTATTAACGCCATATGCAAATTAAAGATTGAATATGATACAACATAAGAATATATTAAAAAACATACATTTTTTAAATATACAAAGCAAACGTATAGCATAGCTTTAACTAATTTGTAAATAAAATTATATAATATTTACATACAAATACATGTCAAATCAGTACATTTTTCATTGGCTTTTATGAAATATAAAAATAGTATATGGTTTTTTTAGTAAGTACCTGTATATGGATCGCAATACAAAACCTATTGATTAACATGATATTCGCCCAACTCACCACATGAGAACTAGGTGCCATGCCAGGACCTTATTTATGCTGCACGGCTACGTTGAACTGGATGGAAAAATCTCTCTCTACATATTTTGAACGTACCTAATATTGAATTTTTAGAAACATCACATTATTGCTGTAATGGAACAGAGAAGCTTTGTAAAAAATATCTAAGCTATTTTTTTTATGCGACCAGACATGGATGGCTAATACCACACAACTACCGTTATGATGATTATTATTATTATTATTATATACACTAGCAGCTGCAAGCTGATGCGTGTACTTCACTGATTGAGTGCACATTGTTTTTATTTTATTGTTTTATTTTTATTTTAAGTGTTCATAATACGAATGGTTTTTTTATATTTTTTACATGATTGTCCAAATTGTTTTTGAAATTGTTCACTGAGATAGCACTTATGACTTCCTCCGGCAGCTTGTTCCAGTCTTCCACAACACGGTTTGATATTAGCCCAATACACCTGATTCCCTAAGGAATTAGGTGCCATGCCAGGACCTTCCCTTTTATGAGCGAGGCTCCATTGAACTGGATGGAAAACACGGACAATTTTTTATTGCCGCTTCGACCATCTTTTCATCCAATGCGATGGTACCAACCCGGGCGGGCTTAAACCCTACCATCTTGGAGGGGAAAGGGACCTACAGTTTTACATGGATTCCGAACCATGGAGCAGCTCGCATTCTTGACGAAATGCACTTATCGAACTCGGAATGAGAAAGACAGTGGTGCATGTCGGAATTAAACCCAGACCTCTGGTACGCTAGGCCAGTCCCCGCGCCACTAGGCTACAAGCCGCAATATTTGCGGGTTAACATAACAAGTACCATACATAAATATTGCAAGTATGACATTGCAAGTATGAAGTTTCTTTGCGGGTTCTTCTTCACTGGTTGATCGAATCCGCGGATCAATCAAATTGTGACATGACTTAGCCCCGGTTGCACGAAGAGACGGCCGAGTTAATCAATGTTCAAACACGTCACTTTTAGTGAACCGCATAGAGTTCCTTCCATACTGTCTGTACAAAGTGACGTGTTTAATCGTACATTGATGTTGATTTTAATTTTTTGTCCTTTCGTGCACTCGGCCCTTAGTGTAGTTTGACTACCAGAAGTAGAATAAATAAATGAAATAAAATTGTGTTTAGCTTTCAAAATGCTTTATCAATCGCTTCAATGGGTAGGTTAGGCAAAAACATTTATCGTAAAATGTTTACATACATTTTCTGTTAAAAAAAAACGCAAAGGACGTTTTTGGCCTAGAGACCATTAACAATAAGTGATATATTATCGTATATATCCACTTATGTGTAACAATTTTCTATCCACATGCAAGTTTATGGTGGGAAATCACAAACCGATGAAGGAAAGAGTTATAGAAACATTAAAAAACATATTTTTCAAATACATATATTTTTATTACTGCTTTTTCAGTTTCAACGTTAGTTTTTTATGGAACCAGTAAACCTGGTAACCTACAAACCTACTGTAAGGTACTTTCAAGGCTAAACAATGAATCATTACTATCATTATAAAAATAAGAAACAAAAAAGAAGGACATATCTTTTTCCAACGAATGTGATTTGTATGTACGTATAATCGACCGTGAAGCAAGGACACTTTAATTAAAGAAAGAACCCAGTAAAAAGAAATACTTTACGAATATAATGCAAGGCTGGAACCGAACCAGCAAAACATACCATTCGCTGGTAGGTATTGAGTTATTCGGTCAAGTGAACTAAAATATACCAGTTGGCATGGTACGAAATTTAACTAAACGTCAAACTTAGCCCCGATTGCACGAAAAGACGGCTGAGTTAATTAATGTTCAAACACGTCACTTTTAGTAAACCCCTTGGAGTTGACGTTGATTTTGATTTTTTGTCCTTTCGTGCACTCGGCCCTCATTTTGCCTCCTTTGCCTATTCACCTGCTATGCACCTAGCGAATGATTTATCATGGTAACCAAACCACCCTGGATATTTGAAGGGCTTCAAAATGATACAATTATGTTCATGATTTGATTATGTTAAGGGTAGATGTTTTTTGGAGACACATTTATGTTGATTTCACATAATACGGTTAGAATCTGATAATTTGTCATATCGAGACGACTGTTGTTATTTTTTTTGAAATAGGCTTTGTAATGCATATTATAAAAATAAATATTTTTCCGCGTTGCTTAAGTTACATTATTCTTCATGTATCAATTCTCGATTGAAGTTCCTCTCTTTTATTAAAAATATATATATATATATATATATTTTGTAATGAGAACAAAAAAAAACAATTTAATGATATTTCTTTATATTCATCGTTACATTCAGCATTGGATGTTTGTAGCGGGTTCAAATCCCCGCCCCGTTTATGAATCACTTTCTTTCTTTTTCAGAATTGGATAAATGAATTTCGTTACGAATGCGAGTTTGTTGGGAGATGTTTGGATCCATGTTAAACTATAGGTGCCCTTTCCCTACGATTGGTACCATCGCATGAGATGATAATACCTATGGTTGAAACGGCAATAATAAATTGTCCATGTTTTCCATACAGTTCAATGTAGCCATGGTCGTAAATAGATGATCCTGGCATGTCACCTAATTCCTTCGGAAATGAGGGTAATAGCGGGTAGAGGCGAAGTTCAGAAGGCACAACCGAGGTTCCGTAATTTCCTTAAATATACGATGGTACGGAACCCTTCGTGCGCGAGTTCGACTCGCACTTGGCCGGTTTTTTAAAAAATGACAGCAATCAAGGGTCTATGGGAAATCTCAGGAGGTATGGGAGTTCATACCCCTTTACAAGCACGGCGTCATTGAACTCGATGGAAAACACGGCCAATTTTTCATTGCCGTTTCGAATGCGATGGTATCAACTCTATTCATTGGCGGTAGAGTTGATAAGTAACGAAATGCACTTATCCAACACAGAAAGTGTAAGAAGTGCATGGCCGGGATTTGAAACCATGACTTCTGGCAAAGAAGGCGAGTCCACGTGCCCTTAAAGCTGCGAGCATATTTAGTTGAAAACAAAGTTCCACTGCTCAGTCACTTGACCTTAAGCCTACACGTGAACTACGTTGAAAGGGTAATTTAAATAGTTCGTTGTAGGTTTATTTTGTCGCATTATGAATTTCCCAAATAATTCAGCGAACCGTGACGCCAGGCGCGACTCCCACACGGCACGGTAACGACATTAACTTTTCACTTTGTGCTCGCACTAATCGACCCCGCCCCCCCTCCGCCATCCCCGGCTTTCCCTTTCCTCGCCCCCATTCCGTCGCATGACCTCCCCCAGGGTTGCCACTGAGATTACGAGTGCAGGTTACCCTAATCCGTTCCGTGACGAACGCTCATTGTTGAATGGATACCGAAAAAACTCGCAGGTACAGATACAGTTTTCCTGCTTAAAAAAATCGGATCTGAGTTGCAGAACGTGAAATATTCTGATTAAAAATAATTTAAAGTCTCGTAAAAATGCTAATTGCAGAACACTGAAAATCCGAAAACCTGAGGTCCTGAAGGGCAAAGGTGCGCGCGGCGGAGCAATACTTAAGTGCTTGTGGTGGCGAATACCGGCTGCGTGAACTGTGGTGAGTTCTCGGGATCGGTGTGTTGCGGTGGGTTGCATATACAGTCTATATCGTAGGGAACATTGTAAATTACATTTGTGGCAACCCTGCAGCAAAATCTGTGGGCGAACCACCCTTTACCGCCCCTCACGCCCGCCCGCCGCCGCCCGCGTCGTGCCTGCCCGCTCATGAACACGGCGACTGCATTAGCCACACTGGATGAAAATATTAAAAATGTAGCTTCGACTATAAAGGCCTTTGTCGAAGTGCTGGCTAAGAGTGATAAATCACTCTCCTTAGTCTGTCGCTTTCACTCACCGCCCGATACATAAACAGATTTTTCTCTTGCCTCTAAGCTCTACATCAATAAATATACATAATTAATGTAACGATGATAGTATACGATGCTACCACACCTACTGTAATGATATTAAGCCCAACACACAATATGGAAACTAGGTGCTATGCCAGAAACTTCCTCATATTACACGATTCAACTGGATTGAAAAAGCACGGTCAGTTTCCATTGCCACTTCAACCATTGTTCAGTCAGTGCGATTATACCAACCCAGACGAGATTAACCCTACTACTAGGTAGTAGTGAGAAGGAGACCTATAATTTGAACCACGAACGCCTTCCAATTAGTTTCTGGTGTTTTCTGGTTCCAACACAGTGGAGCAATAGATGGACCAATATAAAGCAACCCCAATACATTTTCGGCAATGATTCCAGCGATATGGAGCGATATTGCTCCACATCGCTCCATACTTTTCGTGCCACCGGCGCCGGTGACGTGTTTATCGAATTGCCACGTATCCTTGCCAGCTCGCCACATGCGGGCAATTAATTGCTCCATGAATGGTTCCTGTTTCGTTTGGACGTTTAGAATAGTGAGTGGACTGTATACATTTTATTTTAATCGGTACCTCCAAATAATCCAGGTGCTGGTTCTCCTGTCGGCTTCTTGAGTTGGTTTTCCTTGACAAAACCTTGTGCACAGGTCCAGGGTCAACTATTGCTTGAATTATGGAGCACTGAGCACTGAATGGCACTGCAGCTACTCTCTTAATCCTTGAGGATTGAATTCTTGTACAATTCTTCTTGGTTGCAACATTAACCACTTTTATGTTGAGTTTGTAGTTTCTGCACCGAGGTTGGTTCGGAATGTAACAGTTTGGGAGTAGGTAGGTAGGAAAAGATTTTTTCTCTTGTATAAAATAGATTTGAATTATTTTCTTTCTACCCCCATTGTGAAATTTAGTGATACCATTAAGAAATATTATTGCATTTGTGGCTGTGTGCACAATAAAATTTTATGAATATTATCCAGTTCCATATTTGACGATAAACAATGTTGCCGGAGATTGCTGGATGTTGCCGTGACGACGAAATCGACAGAGATTGACAACTTTAGTTGCCCGTGTAAGCTTAGTGCATGGGAAGAAATGCAGTAAGAAGTAATATTTACCCATTTAGCACATTTATTTATATTTAGAATTTACGACAGCCTGGATTCATTAATAAAAAATCGAAATCTTCCAGCCAGCCATCGTTTATAAACCTCTAAGCTAATTTTAGAAAAATATTTCCGCAGAGAATCGTGAATCTTAAAAAACAACTTTAATCAAACAACGATTTTTTACTTTACGAAAATTAGAGATGTTTTTAAGGGTTCCGTATCCAAAAGGTAGCGGCTCGTAGCCTAGTGGCACGGGGACTGGCCTAGCGTACCAAAGGCCTGGGTTCAATTCCAACATGCACCACTGTCATTCTCTTTCCGAGTTCGATAAGTGCATTTCGTCACAAATGCGAGCTGCTCCATGGTTCGGAATCCATGTAAAACTGTAGGTCCCCTTCCCGTACTAGGTGGTAGGGTTTAAGCCGCATTAATTAAAAATTGTCCGTGTTTTCCATCCAGTTCAATGTAGCCGTGATCATAAAGGGAAGGCACCTAATTCCTTCGCGAATGTGTTGTATTAGCCTAATATCATAACGGTAGTTGTGTGGTATTAGTCATCCATATCAGGTCGCATAAAAAACCCTATTATTAACCCTCCACTGTCCGTCCGTCCATCCGTCCGTCTGTCACAGGGCTGTATCTCATAAACCGTAATAGGTTAGCACCTGAAATGTTCACAGATTGTGTATTTATTTTGCCGCTTCAACAAATAGGTAAAATTAAAAAACAATAAAAATTTAAGGGTGGCCCCATACAAAAAAACCTGGTTTTTTTTTGGTTTAATCTTGTACGATGGTACGGAACCCTTCGTGTGCGAGTCCGACTCGCACTTGGCCGGTTTTTTGTTGCTCGTTTAGTCATAATGTTGGAGTTTTTGTGTTTCTCTTTCACACTCCATCCGTCGCTGTGGAGCTGTTCAACTCTCTCGGATGCTAGGTCATTTTGGAATTCGATATCGAAGAAAATATTATTATTAACCCCGCTTCGGGAAATGGAACAATGTTTTAATTGGAAAGTTTGCGTTTGTGATACCTATTCTTAATGAAAAATCAACATAAACGTATGATTGAACACGCGATACTTTTTATGGACTGCATGTAAGGAAGCTGCGTCAAGTATAAGCGGTTCACTTAGCGGAGGGCTTATTACCAAAATATCCTTTGGGCTTGAGTACCTAATAGCTATAACTTTTAATTCCAGAAAATGCGACTGTTAGGACAATATCTAAGAGCGTAGGGCTTCATTTATCCTCGGCCATGAACCGGCTGGATTTTATTGAAATTCTCGAGTGTCCGACCTGCACTATTACGGGGCTTGACTTAGAGCTCCACTCTAATTAAAATGGAAGCAGTAAAGGCTAGGAATGCTGAAGGAGGTGCCAGACTCCTCGGGGGCCTAGAGCTCACGAGCGAGTTTTTAGAAATAACTCTAAAAGCTTCGCAGTGTGTACGCATACCATTGCACAATACCGATATTATCGGTGTCGGCAAAGGTGCTGTGCTCCAGGAATTCACATTCCAAGCACATATAGAGCCGCAAAGCATTGAGATTATGCCAGTGGTATCATTTGTGGTAACTCCACGAACTGGTGATGTGATACGGAACAAACATGCAAAGGAAAATGACGTGCTGTTTAAGTGAACGGTGTCCTTCCGTTTACAGTTATTAATTTTAATTTATTTAATATTTAATTTACAGCACAAGTAATCCAGTCAGACTGACTATCGTATAATAACAGCACTTTAAATGTTATTGCGACTTTGATTAACAATAACCAAGAGAAGATGTTAGGTATTCCGAAAATCCTGATTTCCTCTTTTTACCAGATTTTGGTACCCCTTTAGCTTTTTGTATCTTTGTTTTTGCTGATAAAGCTAGGTTACAGATGATTAGAAATGATTTATATAGTTTCCCGTCTTCAGGTAAACTGAAATGTATAAATTATAATATGATTAAAAATGTACAAACTAACTACGCTTGTTTTATATAGGAATATACAAGTTGATACTGTTTTATTCGCCCTTACAAGAATGGAAATTCACCTTTAGTCACCGAAGCATCGCATATTGCATTTTTATGTCGTGTACAACGGCAACTAAAATAAAAAAACCGGCTAAGTGTGAGTCAGACTCAATAAGTAACACAAAAGATCACGGTTTTTGTGTTGGCTTCCTTTAATTTTTATATTTTTTTAATTTTACAATTTTTTTTCTCCTAGCGGGAAAATTTGCAAAATGTTTGAATTGTTTAAATGTGTAAACGGAAAATAGTGTCAATTTCAGCTGCATACCTATTACGGTTCATGAGATACAGCACTGTGACAGACGGACGGACAGACGAACGGACGGTCGGACCGACGGACGGAGAGCGGAGGCTTAGTAATAGGGTTCTGTTGGCACTCTTTGGGTACGGAACCCTAAAAAGGGAAGTCATGTGAAACCGGAACAAGAAAGCGCCTCAGAAATGAAACGCTCTCACTCTTTATACAGGCATCAAAGAGATGAATTCAAAGGGAAAACCTCGTCTGAACTTCCTACAAACGCCGCGGGCGACTCTCGTGAAGTACTCACGGTTATTATAACTTTGTGTAGGTAACGCAGAATCATAATGGAGTATCTTTTGTTCACGCTTGATTAACAAAACGCGGCGTAACTCAGATGCTAGGATACGCTGCCACGAGCCAGCCACGGATGCCGTGTAACCGCCGAGATACTGGAGGCCTATTCTTGCGGTAATAAGTAATATACACTGAATCTTCACTTGTGAACTATTCTGGTGCATTTACGGATCGCTTATGCAAATTGATATGTTATTTTTCGTAAGCGCTGAATTCGGAAACACATGGAAATGTTTGCAAAAGATTACCAGAATACCAAAGTAATGTCAACTAGAATTCCTCTCCTGAGGACATTCCTGATTCATCAACTCGGAATTCCCAGAATTAGCCTGCTGTTCTTGCGCAGTGGATTAGTAACAACTGCTAGACGGAATCCGGGTTCGTGATCCAATTATCTTTGTTCTCATAAATTATGGCTTTGCGGGAACGGAGACCGCTGGTACTTCCATGACAAATTCGTATACGACATAAATAAGTATACAAAAATGAAACCTGTGAATAGGAAACATGCACCCAAAACAGAGCAAAACAGCTTATTTGATGATATATACTTTTTAGGGTTCCGTACCCAAAGGGTGAAAACGGAGCCCTATTACTAAGGCTCCGCTGTCCGTCCGTCCGTCCGTCCGTCCGTCCGTCTGTCCGTCCGTCCGTCCGTCCGTCTGTCCGTCTGTCACAGGGCTGTATCTCATGAACCGTAATAGGTAGGCAGCTGAATTTTTCACAGAGTGAATATTTATTTTGCCGCTATAACAACAAATAGGTAAAATAAAAAAATAATAAAAATTAAAGGGGGGTCCCATAGAAAAAACCTGATTTTTTGTGTTAAATCTTGTACGATGGTACGGAGCCCTTCGTGTGCTAGTCCGACTCGCACTTGACCGGTTTTTTCATTTGCAGTTTACTATATTCCTGTTTCCAGTTAGATAATAGCGAATCAATTGCGCTCGTTTTCCGGTGACAGTCGTTGGCGAGTGTCGTGGGCATCGACATCGACACCAATTTAATATATTTTATTTTAGATTTTAGATGTTAATTTGGGTTTATGGAATTCGATGTAATTTTTGGTTCTTTGTAAACCTTGTGAGCACTTTAATTTGGTTCTCCATATGTACATCGCCTACTGCCTCGCCAATATCTTTATCTATATCTTTATCGCCGGCGAGGGATAAAAATAAGCAGATGTATCACGAAGACGGTACCCATCTACCAATATCTGCATCGCCAATATCTCCATCGCCAGCGACATATCTACTGCCCGGCCAAAGATCCCTCGCCAACGACCGGAGGCGCATATGTGTCGACAAAGTAGGTGTGGTGTGGGGATATGTAGGTTAGGTTAGGTTAGGTGCCCCGCTCCGTAATACGCCTTCGCACCCCCACGGCAACGGATCTGCGGAGTCCGCAGATGCGTCGACGTCGATGGTTGGCGATGCAGATATTGGAGATGAATATATGGAGCACCTACTTGCCGATGAAGCTTGAGATACAGAAAGAGATACAGGGCAGCCTATAAGTTAAATAAAAACAATCTTAAGTAAATTCTTACAAAGCCGCTATCCCGAAATATAGGGCATGTTTATGTCCATGGTCTTGAAAAAACATAATTGGACAATGGTGTGTGCATATAAAACAAATGTTAAAGATAAAAATTATCAAATTTTACATTACTATAAATACATAGATCATTTGGAGTAGGGCCGTAAAGGTATATATATATGTTACTATGCGGCTGGCACGAGTCAGATCTCGACGTAATCAGTGGTCGCGTGTAGCTATCCGCCTCCGCCCCCACCGCCGCCTGAACCTTCGCTGCCGCCGCCCGCCGCCAGCTATAAATCGAAAGCCATAAAAGGAGTTGATCTGCGAATGTTCCTACAAGACCCTGTGCTCTGGGGCTGGACGTGTAGACAAGCTATAAATAATTAGTTGGCGAAGGTGCGTGATCAGCTCATGGCAGTGCCAGCGGGCATAGCGTATCTCGCGCCTACTCTCCTATGCAGGCAATGAGAACCAATTTTCCACTTTTCGTCAGCATGATCTATGTAACGAACTCTTAAAATTTCCCCATTCCCTGACCTTCCGCTCAGCTTGGGACAGTTTTGAAAAAATCATTTTCAGGATTAAAAGTAGCCTGTTTTATTAGTTAAGTGAGTTCTATTTCTAATCCATTTGCACTGAGGGTTGCTGTTTCTTTTGTTCTTGTTCTTTGCCTTAAGGTGGCCCTTCCCGGCGCACAGAGGAACGATATGGAAAAAAGTGGGACTTAGGGCATTTTGAGCATGCAAACGTATTCTACCAACTGTTTTAAACAATATTTATAATTTTTAAATTTTTTAAACTCAATTTTTCGGGTTAAAAATATTTTTTAAAAACTTTTAGTAACTATTTTTTTTTCTGAACTGCTTAAACATTGTTAATTACTATAATCATGCTTGCAGAATGAAAAAGATGAGAATTGGTTAAAAACCGTATCCGAGTAAGTCTGGTTTCTCAGTCATATCGACCAAATGTCGATCAAATTTAACTTTAAATAACTCACCTCAAATTAATTGTTTTTGACCTCAGTGTTTTTATGGTGTTTTTTTCAATATTAGGTGGTTTAATGTGAGATCTAAATCGATTAAAACGTTTTAGAAAAGGAAAAAAAAAATCCACAATATATTTATTGTACAGATAAAAAAGCCTTATAACAGTATGGAAACTAAGATCACATAAACATAGCAATTTGACTAAATAGAAAAAGAACTAAATCAACTTAATTATAAATTGCTGTAAATGTAACAACCAATTAAATGATAAGGGCTCGTAATTTATTTATTTAAAATTTTATTACAAACTAAACATCTTAAGAATTGGATATTGGAATTGGAATAAGAAACTGGACAGAGCTAATTAACATGTTCAAATAATATTTACCTAACTTAATAGATTTCATCCATCTAAGGAACCAACAAAAATACATAAATTATATTTAGGTTTACATATTGTCTTTGTTATGCAAGGAAAAACATTATGCACAAAAGGATTACACGAAAGTTTCAAGCATTCAAAATTATTGTGAATTATAACGCAGTAAATGTTAAGAACACAAACATTTAATATAGTTCACATGGGGTAGAAGTAAATCCTTCAGAAAACTAAACTTTGAGAAGTATAATGAAAAATTTGGATAATGAATTAATGAATGGAACACTATATGTGAATAATATGCATTAGACTAAGACCTTGTAATATTTATTATATCTCATTCTATCGCAGGCTATATCTTCTAGATGTACGTATTGTCTCCTTTCACTCGACTGCGTTAGTGTAGGTTTTTCCTTTCATAGAGTGTCAAATCAAAAATTTTTGAAATCTTTGTTTGTATGTGCTTTGACGAGAAGCACCATAGGATCCCCACTTGCTTGTTACATTGCGTGTTGTTGTGTTGCGGCTCGCCACTTTAAAAAATATTCCTGTCGTGTGATACAAAATAGCTTGCAGTTTAACTTAACCTTCTGTTTCGGTAACGTTAATGTACGCTTTTGGAGGGTAACTATAAATTTTCGCGTTTTTTATTTTATTAAACAGATATATATCCAAATCTACTTATTTGGCATTGTCTGTTAATGTTAAATATTGCCATCTACATAGCTTTAAGGACACTATCATCGTAAGGGTTTTTCCCTGAGTCTGTTGTAGATACAACCATTTGCCGTGCTCAACATAAAAAAGCCATACAAGGCGCTGTCGATAATCTCGAAGAAAGAATTGGAGGAGTGCTAACCTTTTGGTAATCCACGAGGTTGCTACTTCCTGGAGGCATTTATTCGGGCCACTTTATGCCTGAGTCTAACCATTCAGCATTCTTCTTTGGAATTTTATTCATGTTGTAGCTTGATTTCACTCATCGTTTGTGTAGATTGAAACAATATATACAAAAACATTCTTCTACTTGTGCCTCCTCGAACAAATTCATGGTGATTTTGGAGATAATAGCACTTACCAAAACATCATGTTTCAGAAAACTGCCATAATTCTTCAATATCACGTAGATATCAATGTTTTTAATATTTTTTCCATATTGACAAATAATACTAAGATATTTAGAGTACTTAAGTAACAAGACTGTACCCTACAAAATACTGGAGTAAACTGATTATCGACTAGCTGGACCAATTTGCTTACGTAGCTCGCAGTTCCAGGTATTTTGATTAAAAAATTAGTTTAATTGTCAGCAATTAGTGTTGTTATTTGTAACAAGCGTCGAGTGGTTTCATGGAAATAAATAAAATTTCACAAAAAGTAAGTACTTTACGGTAGTACATCGGAATAAGGCTGAGTAAGAGCCTCGGTAGCTCAGTGTGCAACGCCTTGCGAATCGATAAGCTGGAGAAGTACCTCTGAGCGCGGTTAGCTTCTGGCTGGGTGACCATTTTTAACCGTTGAGGCTGGCCGTGGTTCGGATTCCACGTAAAAATTTAGGTTCCCTTCCTCGATTACTAGGTGGTAGGGTTAATCCCGCCCGGGTAGGTACCATCGTATTTAATGAACGGCGGTCGAAGCGGCAATGAAAATTGTCCGTGTTTTCCATCCAGTTCAATGTAGCCCAGCAATATAAAGAAAGTCCTGGCATGGCACCTAGTTCCCAAGTGGTGTGTTAGGCTAATATATGACAGTCAGTTCAGTATTAGCCATTCATGTCCATTTACATAAAAAAAGAATCTATCTAGTAATATTTTATTCGAATTTACTTTTTTAGGGTTCCGTACCCAAAGGGTAAAAACGTAACCCGTAACGTAACTAAGCCTCCGCTGTCCGTCCGTCCGTCCGTCCGTCTGTCACAGGTCTGTATCTCATTAACCGTAATAGGTAGGCAGCTGAATTTGTATGCTGAGTGTGTATTTATTTTGCCGCTATAACAACAAATAGGCAAAATAAAAAAAATAAAAAATTAAAGGGGGGCCCCGTACAATAAACGTGATTTTTTGTGGTAAATCTTGTACAATGGTACGGAACCCTTCGTGTGCGAGTCCGACTAGCACTTGGTCGGTTTTTTTATGCTACTGAAAATAGATGGCTAATACTACACTTCACTGTATGATTTTACCCCACATATCTAGGTGCATTACGAGGACATTTCTTGTTTTACACGATGGAAAAAACGGTCAATTTTTACTTTCGCTTCGACTATTGTTTATTTAAGGTGATGGTACCAACCTGGGCGGAATTCATCCTACCACATTGCAAGCAACCTACACTTTTACATAGAATCAGAAGCAGATGCCTCAACGGTCGAAAACGCAGAGCCCCACTGCGCTCAGGGTTTCTCAACCTTGATAACCGAACGCTGAGGCTAGCATCCGCCAGGCTAGTTAGGCTGAAAATGTTTTTTTACCTGAAATTTCATGAAAAAGCGAATGAATTGAGTGTTGCAAAATACATTTTACTTAAAAAGTTTGAAAGGCTTAAGGCGCTAGGACTAGCCAACTACTCGCGCCATACAAATGCACTTTTTAACAAATGTAATAATATGTAGTGAAACGCTTCAGCAAATCCAAATAGAACTCCAGACTGATAATGGATTGTTAATATTTTTTTATTCCATCATTTATTTAAATAATAATCAAAATAAAAAAGTTGATTTTTCTCATTAGAAATCTGAAAGTAATTCGATTTCTAGATAAAAGCAAAAACAGCATATATGCATAAACAAAAAATTCCATTTGCTTTTAGATTTCTACATTTAGTCAAAAAAGTTCGGAAATGGACACCGTTTCCGCAATGTATTTTGTATAGAAAAAGGAAACATACATTAACGAAAATAATTCGATTCCTAGACAAGGAATCATATATTGTAAGAATGACACTTATAATCGTCAGACTTAGTTAGTTAACTTGGGGTGCCTCGTCTAACTTTGCGATTTGGCTAGTACCAGGCCCTTAATACAGAAAAATCGGACGTACTCGGATACAGTTTCAATGGGGTAATAATCTTTATAACTCAAAGAAGCAATATTTAGTAACTACAGGTCCTGCATTTTGTAGCATTTTGAGAAAAAAAATAAAGTTACATTATCTCCATACTACAAAATCCTTAAAATGATTATATCTCAAAAAATAAGGCCTAAATAAGAAAATTCGATTTGGAAATGTCATTTCAAATAACGCATAGAAAAGGTTTGCATACTTAAATTTTAAAAACAATGCGATCAAAAAATAATTTTCCTAAGTCCCACTTTTTTCGGTATCAGTCCAATGTGCGGCGGGACTAATTTATTCGCAGCATCGATTCGCAGGCACGGTACAAAACCGTGCTATTGCGCTCTAGGACCTTCTCTGTTTAAAAAAAAAGACAGGCTCCGTGATGAGGATGCAACATGTCCACAAAGCAGACAATGCGCATAGTGATCGATTTGGTAAGATTTACGAAAATTTTAATTACAAAACGACTTACAGCTAAAAGTAAACCACGACCGCTGTAGTCAAAAATCTAACAAAAAACCGAATTGACTATAAATCTTAATGAAACAAAATATGTCTGATGGATGACTAATCTTTTTAAGATGTTTTATTTTATCGTTGAGTAATTCACCTCCTAAGTCATTTTATAAAACGCGCGAAAAATTCGAACTTTCGGTCCTTATAACTTGGAAACCGAACACTATTTTACAATGCCAATGGTTATCAGACATCTAGTTCGATCAATTAAGGTGGCCCAACCCGGCGGGCCTAACTGATTCGCGGGCACGGTACAAAACCGTGCCGTTGCGCTCTGGAACCTTCTCTGTTTCAAAGAATAAGACAGGTTCACGGGAAGATACAACATGTCCACAAAAAAGACAATGTGCATAGCGTATGATTTGGTAAGATTTACGAAAATTTTAATTTCAAAACGACTTATAGCTAAAAGTAAACCACGACCGCTGTAGTCAAAAATCTAACAAAAACCCAATCGATTATAAATCTTGATTAAATGAGCTATGTCTGATGACTAATCTTTTTAAGATGTTCTTACTTTATCATTGCGTAATCCACTTCCAAAGTTATTGTATAAAACGTGCGAAAAATTCGAACATTCGAACCTTATAACTTAGAAACCAAACACAGTTTCATCCAGTTTCACACAGTTTCAGCCAGTGGTCATCAGATATCTAGTTCGATCAAATAAAGCTATTTTGAGAAAAAAATTGGATCTCTGAGAAGACATATGGGCGTGATCTTCTTTCCACGCTGAGCGGGAAGGCCCACCTTAACCTGTGGTACCAGAATTGTTTGGCAGTAGCATTTAGATCTAAGTGTGTATGTGTAGTCAAGAAGACTGTGGACGGAAAACCAGGACCAACCAATAACAGATAAATTAAATTAATATACCATGTATTATGAATGGTTATATATATACATACAGACCCAACAACCAATGTTCTAAGACAAGTATAAGCACAAATATACAAGTAGGTATAGAAATAGAGTAATAATAATAATAATAATAATAATAAACTGTTTATTAGATGAAACTTATACATACATTCTTAGAGTAGACTTAATATAGAACAAGTGTTAGTTTCATCTAATGGGCCACCATATTGCCTTGAGGCAATCTCTTCCTGGCCACCCATTAGATTTAACAACATAATTTAGGTAGGTGAATAAGTGAAGTAAGCATTAACATAAATTAAAACATGCGACAATTTAAAACTAAAAGAAACATAATTTTAACAAACATCATAAATCATAAATCAGGCATACAAGGAGCAAGCAGATCAAAAATAGACACCAAACGAAGGCAACAACTAGATCGATATTGAGGTAGGTCAGATATAACTCTCGAGATAGTACTTAGTAGTAGGTTTCTAATTGGGCCCTAATACGGACGACGAAACTGAGAATTGTTAACGCTTATTGATTCTAAAGCCGGAAAAAAATAATGTTCGCTACGATACCCAGGGGTGATGAAGTCAGGAGCACGTGGTCAGGTGACGAATAGCGCTAGCCCCCCGCGTGGTGAAGTTCGAGCGGCTGGATCCCCTCAGCTGTGGACGCACCGCACCACAGGGCGAGTCTTGGCGGTGCCCACTCTAAGGAGCACGGGGTGGGCCCCGAAGAGACGGAGGGTGCTGTTGTGCTCCACCGAGCCAGCCCGAAAGCGGCGACGGCGAGACCCCGGGACGCGACTGGCGTTACTCGCGGCGGTCGGCAGTCTGTCGCGGCGAGATGCGCTCGCACCGTGACGGGCGAACAAGATAGCTGCCTTTCGTGGTCCTCTCCCATTGGCTCTGTGGCGTGACCGACTGTCGCTAGGCGCGCTGAGGGAGACAGCATCCTTGAATGGCTGGATGGTTGAAAGAGACGGTACCAATTTTCGTTATTTATTGTTTTTTTTTCTAGAAGAATTTTGACAGTTGGTTCCTTGAAACGTGTATTTTTCCATTATGTAGATAACTATAAATGTCCATTGTGAGTATGCATAGGCTACCGTAAGTGTAGTTCAATAAGGATATGTAATACAAATATTGATATTGCCTAGAAATGAAAATTAATAAAGTAACGTATGTTACAGCCTATTTATTAAAAATACATGTCCCCATTTCGGAATTAGCAAATTAATGGTCATTTACACGTTAACTTATTTGAATTTACCTTAAACTGTTCTACAATAAATGTAAGTTTGCGAACGTAGCATTTATATCTTAATTAGAGTAGGTAAGGGCCTCTTCCACCAAGTGCTAATTAGCTTAATCGGCTCATAATCTTTGAGTAAGGGGTATTTCTTACCATTACAGTACATACAGCAGATAATAAGAAATAAGATAATCAGCAATTTAGTAATAAGGCCCCTTTAAGTGCCGATTGAGATAAATCAGCACTTGGTGAAAACCAAGCTTAGGGTGTCTTCCACCAAGTACTGAGTAGCTTAATCTTTATATTAAGGCGCTAGGACTAGCCAACTACTCGCGCCATACAAATGCACTTTTTAATAAATGTAATAATATGTAGTGAAACGCTTCAGCAAATCCAAATAGAACTCCAGACTGATAATGGATTGTTAATATTTTTTGATTCCATCATTTATTTAAATAATAATAAAAATAAAAAAGTTGATTTTTCTCATTAGAAATCTGAAAGTAATTCGATTTCTAGATATAAGCAAAAACAGCATATATGCATAAACAAAAAATTCCCTTTGCTTTTAGATTTCTACATTTAGTCAAAAAAGTTCGGAAATGGACACCGTTTCCGCAATGTATTTTGTATAGAAAAAGGAAACATACATTAACGAAAATAATTCGATTCCTAGACAAGGAATCATATATTGTAAGAATGACACTTATAATCGTCAGACTTAGTTAGTTAACTTGGGGTGCCTCGTCTAACTTTGCGATTTGGCTAGTACCAGGCCCTTAAAAGGTCTTTCTTACCATCCGGCAATCGATACCACTGCCAAATCAATATAGCGCCGAACAATTATATTTCATGTACAAAAAAATATGTCTGAATGGGATACGTCAAGATTTGTCGAACTATATGAAGCAGAAGCGATTCTACGGAACATTCAATTAACTAATGACAAAAACGATAAATTCTAGGAATGCGGGTCAGTCTCTTTAATTTGATTTATGCGGCGTTCAACTCTTTCTAACCGACTTCAAAAAAAAGGAGTAAAGGTTTTCAATTCGTTGGAATCTTTTTTTATCACAACTAATGCGACACCTTGCGACAGAAGATCAGTCTATTCCATATTGAACGGATCACTCTGTTCCATGTTAAGCTTTGTTTAGAATTAACCTTGAATCCGAGTACACTCTGAAGCATGTAAACTACTAAAGGAGTAGGTACACTCGTATGAAGCTGTCTCGTATGAGTGAACTCGGTCCGAGTTTGCTCTAATCGTGTCAAGTCGCGTTGTCAAAGATGATGAGACCGCATCGTAACCAATTTCCTCGCCATGCCCAAGAGCTGCGAATAAAGGTGATGATTAGGATGGAAATACGGGATGAGGTTTTTGAAAACAGGATTAACCTTAAAGACTACTATCTGGCCTTATAAATACAACGATATTACTAATGATACACGCAAATAAGTACCTACTACAAATTAATCGATTTTATGATTAAACTATTTCATACTGCACCTCGAACAAGAAACTACTGCATTTGACCATTCGCATGTGCACGTATAAGCTGTGCTTGTTGTTCTGACACGGAGTTAATGGGCCCAGGACTAGAAACAAGTTTCTGCTTTAGTGCTCCACTCAAATGCGAGCATTCCCGGAATCCTGGTGCACTACACACTATTTATTGCTAATTAGAAACTAGGGCCAAGAACCTCTGAGGTTGAGTGAAGTTAATATAGGATATAGTGTGGTTTTGCAAAATTGTGTCTGAAAATATCATCGAATTAACGATTTATAATGCTCCGCTTTGTGTGATTGGGGTTGTTGTTGCGCTCAGCTACTGGTTCCTGCGTCCAAAGAGTAAACATATTTGTGACCTTGCAAAGCATCGTAGATACGATTATAAATTAGAATGAATGAAGAAGGAAGGTTACAAATGTACTAAACATTTAAAATACTTTGACCTAAAGTTGTCATCACCACAAGAGTTGATTTTAAAGTCTTATCTTTTTTATGTAACTCGATAAGGATATTATGAAAGAACAAATACAACCTTTGACCTGGGTGGTTACAAATTTTAAGATAAACCCACTTAATTTAATAATCAACTCCAATCAATAACATAAAGAACGGTTTTGGTGTCGTACATTAAACCATTGGGTTGCACAATGATCATTACATCTGACTTAAAAGTCGTATATAAATTTCAGTGATTGTGCAGAATTAAGTGTATATTTTTTTATGTAGACCGCCATTGCTATATTTAAACGCTGCTAATCTCAGCTTGCGAGAGAGGGGCCATGCCGGCTTCTAGGCGGGCAATCGAATCATGTGTATGCGAAATCTCCTTTACTATTAAACACCAAATTTATTTTTTGCTTGCCGAGATAGAAAAACTCAATAGGTTTAAAAATGCACTTATTCTGTTCTTTTTCGTTAAAACAAGAAAGTCAACCCTGGAAATAAAGCTACAGCGAACTTTCAGAACGTTCTCAATGGCTCTCACACAATCAATCATCACAGTCGCAAAACTTATCCCATTCCCTGAAGGCTACGTCCTGAAGTCGAGGCATGTTGAAAGTAACTTTAACACTTTTCAGCCGGAACGCTGCTTCAGAGCCCGCTTTAGAGCTTAAAGCTCCACTGAAAGCGGAAAGTTCATTCGGTTCTGCCGTCACGGAAATTTTACAGATCCTTATGCCTTTATTGGTTTTCAGGAAGTTCACAGCAGCCTGAACTGAATATGATGGATCGAATTCCATTCTGGTCGTTTTAATTAACTGAAAGTGTAGAGATATTATTGATATCTGTGATATCTACTGATATATAACTACAACTGCTATCAAAAACTCAGCTCATTTAAGGCCTTTTCATATACTTTGACGATAATTATGTCTGGATGAAGTGGCTATGATTTATTGGAACGGTAAACATTTTAAATAAGGTTATTCTTCTTATATTCTTGATAATCTGTGTTAGGACCTGATTTTATTAGTAATCACACAAGTAAAAATGTAAATAAAATAATGAAACAGTTTATTTCTGTACACGCATAAATACTACCGTTGACATATTTAACAATTTTCACTGAATTATCTTTGAATTAAATTTCAGTTCGCTATGCTATGCACTGCAGAATTTTGTGATTGAATAATCAGTAGATTATGTGTGTGTATGTGTATATATTAAATAGGTACTGAAAGCAATCGCGAAAGCCGCGCGTCGTCTGGAAATTGGTGATATAACATCACCTTATTTTCAGCACTCGTAATCACGTGTAAATGTTGTAATCCGAGATCTAGTTGGTTGTAAGTGTGGTCACGTTGTAGAATTCCGTCAGATTGTGCAGACAGAATGAAGCATATAAGGCTTATAAGATGTAAGAGCATACCACGAGTTAGCGATTGTAAATGAATGCTGAATGAATTGTGTATTTTTTCTAAAAGCTTCGTAATCCTCTAAGGCTGCTGCTGCCGCGCCCGCAGCAGGGTGAAGTAACTGTATGCAGCTTTCAGGATCTGTAACACAATCACAGTCAGGTTGATAAATATGTCGGGCTACATTATTCTTTTCGAATGTACTGTTGCTCTGCGGTGGAAAAACGGACTTTTGTTTCCTTAAATAAAACACTTTTTCAGGGGTTTGTTATGGTTTTAATTATTTATTTATTTATTTAGGAGGAAATACAGACTCGAACAATGAAAGCAGTAATCATTATAAATAATGTTGCTCGCATCCAAAGCTATTCCTCACTGGATACATAACAAAACATTAAAGAACAGGTGGTAAACTAGGAACAGAAATACAAATAAGAATAAGATATGTAAATAGTTTGTACATATGTTTGCTTCCATGTACGTGTGAGGTTTAAAAACAAATCTGAGTTAATCATCTTTTTATTGTACAGCTGGCACTTTCGTCTAACAGGATGGGGGGAGTCGATTGCATTATTACAGATCTTATATCAAGCTAAGAACGTCTTTCAAGAATAGTACACATCTTATAACGAGTAATCATTTTTAACAGACTTCAAAGAACCGGCCAAGTGCGAGTCGTACTCGCACACGAAGGGTTCCGTACCATCAACACCAAAAAATCAGGTTTTTTGTATGGGCCCCCCCTTTATTTTTTATTATTTTTTTATTTTACTTATTTGTTGTTATAGCGGCAAAATAAATACACACTCTGTGAAAATTTCAGCTGCCTGCCTATTACGGTTCATGAGATACTGCCCTGTGACAGACGGACGGACGGACGGACAGCGGAGGCTTAGTAATAGGGTTCCGTTTTCACCCTTTGGGTACGGAACCCTAAAAAGGAGGAGGAACCGATTTTGATGATTATTTTTTTATTTGAAAGCTGGTGCTTCCCGTGTGGTCCCATTTCAATTTGGTTTAGTTCTGACAATGACATCCATTATAAATTCATATAAGTCTTAAATTTACCAAAGTAGCCAAGTTCTCTTGACTGGCGCAGCGCGCGTCCGGGTGATGCCGACTCAAAACATAACAATAATTGTAACTAAAAAAAATGCCAATATTTTTTTTTACTTTTTAGTGTATTTTTATTGGTTTTGGAATAATATTCCTTGAAGCCGGTTTTTTTTGTTATTGCATATAAGATTTTTGGGTCGCTCAGTCTGTAGCCTAGGTAGGCATCACAGATTTTTTTTCTGTGCAGAGTTGTCGATGATGACCTTGAATGTCTATTGAACGGCGCTCGTAATGCAATTTAATTTTAATAATTTTAAAATATGATTCGCGGTTTTCTAAAAATATTTGCACGGTGCACTAATTTCGATGGTGACCGCCATGACAGTTTTACTGTATCTTTTAGGATAATATCAATTAAAAAATTTGATTGATCAAAAAATAAAGCCATAAAATACAAAAAATATGTTTGTATGCAATATGTCATATATATTGGCCCATACCCATGTATACACCCTGCACCCTAAACTAGCCCATAGACTGTATACTATAGGGAACAGTGTGTATTCCTGTTAATATAATTTAAGCGGATAGGGAATTTCTGGAATAACTTATAGCAAACACTTTTTAAAAATAACATTTTAGAATCTATCTCTATCAATGTCTATCAATGTCAATTCAATCGAACCAAAATAAGTAAAAGACAAACCAGCGAGCACAGAAAGACGGCAGTGGCGATCGAAACTCAGCGGCGGCAGCGTAGCCACGTGTTAGTATATTAGACGCGCAAAATCGAATGTTCTATGCGCTAAATAATGTCCTGTTAAGTTCTATGACGAAGCATCAGTAAGCGAATTCGTTAGCGAACTGTCTGGCCGGCGCTACCGTCAATGTTGGAGTGGCTACCCTCCCGCCATACGAATGTGCCTATACCAGTTCAGATTTTGATTGTATACCGGTTCCTTCAATGTTCATGTCAACTGTATGATCCCAATCGCTAAGAAACATCGATATATGCGTACGTCGATGCTAAGAAAGGAACTAAATTATTTTAAGTTTTGACCTTTGACCCCATAACGTTCGAGTTTGCCTAATAGTATGGTGTGGTCGACTACATCGAACGCTTTGGATAGGTCGCAAAAAAGTCCTGCTACATGACTTTTTGATGACAATATAAGGATGTTCCTGGCATGGCACCTAGTTCCCTTGTGTGGTGTTAGGCTAATATCTGACGGTCAGTTCGGTATTAGCCATCCATGTCTAGCTATATAAAAACAACCGTGTTGTGAAGTAGGAAACTGACCGCAACGAAGGTGGCAACTGTCATGTCATTGAAGGGCCCCGCACTGAACACGATGGGCAGCCGCAGCCCCCGCGCCAGCAGCGACGCCTCCCGCGCCGCCGTCACACCTGCACCCGCACCTGCACCTGCCCAGCCTTCGTACACGCCGCCCTCCGTCAGAGAACTCTGCCGATCATGATATATTTGAAAAAAATTACATCTATGAAATTTAGCAAACGTTTTGAGAAATTCACAGCTACCATAAAAATATACTTTTTCAATAAGTTTCATAAAAAAATAATTTTCGTTGAATCCACCAAATGAGGTCGAGTTCTGGGGCTCATACCCTAACGGTAGGCATGATTTTAGCCAGCAAACAGATGATCTTGCCAGGACACTTGGACAAATATTCATAACTGAGGGCCCAATCAGGCAAGAGTGAGTTCAAGTTCGGGAATGTGTTAACTTAAAAATAGCTGAAAACAATATCATTTTTTAAATAACGGCCTATTTTATTTATTTTACCTTCCGACGTATTCATGGGAGAAACCCGATTTCGACCAAACTAAAATGACGTTCAAGAAGTGCGGAAACATGATATATGTATTATAGTGAATTAATATTTAGCGCCGAATTCGAACTAACTCAAAAAACGTGATTTTAGCCATCAATATATGATATGTATGCCATTGTCCATGCCAGTACCACGCAAAGTATAGATACTCTGTATAGATGTATACATACTGAAAACATATTTGAAATCTCTGAGTTTCGTTCAGCATCGAATATTTAGAGCTGTCAATGGTGTTAGGATAGTGAAGAGACTGACCTTAAAAAGCACCTCGTTGCTGTGCCAGTAGAAAAGGAAGAGCTGGATGAGGGTAGCGGCCAAAAACTCCAGCATCCGGAACAGCTGTAGCAGACTCGACGCTTGCTGCGGCAGAGAGTTCGACACGGTGTTGAATAGAGTCCACATTCACAATACAATAATGTTTGTACTCATCATTAGGAATAATAACTAAATTCATAAAACTGCTCCTTACAGAAATTACTAAGAGCATAATATACAATTTAAAGTGCATCCATTAAGAGCATCCTCATACCTAAACATTTTGGACCATTTTTTGCAATTAAAACGAGATAGCCAGAGCCCGACGTCGCTTAGTTAGAGCAGCTCGGAATGATTCTTTCTAAATGTGACCAACCCGCATAATGCGTGAAACCGGTTTTTTTATTGTTTCGTTACAGAAATTGGAAAAAGTTAAACATCTTCTTCACTGAATGGGTAGATAATGTTAAGATCTTTGAAATGGTATTAAAATAAATATGAAGAGAACGTTGCATCTACAAAAATTGTACAAGGATGATATAAATAAATATCCTTTTCGTACGAAGCAGGTACGTCGCTTATTCCGAGGAATGTGATATGTATGTATGTCCAGTAAAAATTAAATTTTAAGAATATACTACAAGGCTGGTACCTGGTGGACCAGAACCATCAAAACATACCATTCGCGGGTATTGCGTCTACCAATTTCGCCACCTGCTTTATAATATGAATTTGGAATTCTCCTACAGTCCCTCCTCCCGTAATCAATGCTCCCTACTAACACAGTGCTTAAGATATTTATTTATCGCTTTCTCTGCGTTGCGGACATCGACTGCAAAGATTGAACATTTAAACGTATTGCCGTCGTCACCAAAATCGTATTTGGCATCCGACGCTGGAGCCAGTCTTAGGTTGACTTAATTGATTATAGTTTTTCGTACACATTTCTGGAATAATATAAAGACATATCTGAGGTAACAAGGTAAATGAAGTTCGTACGGAAGTAATCTGAACAACGATGGCGCACAGCATGACGGACGAGATGACGAAGTACACGAACATGACCGGGGAGACGACCGAGTTGAAAATCCGAGAGTGCCTGCAATCAATAGAAATGCTACTCGTACTTTCGAATTCGTTTTACAGGGTCGCCTTCATAAAGTCCAAAAAGCATAAGGTCCAAAACCCAGAACATCCAAAAGTATGTATTTTTGCATATATTTATAAATGCAAATATTATAATCTAACCTAACCTAACCTAATTGAAAAAGTTCCGTATTCATTAGTGTTTTGGACGGTATGGGTTTTGGACCTTGTGCTTTTTGGACTTTATGATGCGTCCCCTTACAATGTATTATCGCTACCACAGTTTATAGACCACCAAATCAATCTACAACACGAGAATTTAATTGATAAATAAATTATAATATAATATATTTAGTATATAAATAAAATCTTATCATACCGTCAGACTCGTGTGAAGTTGGTTTGGTTTGCGAAATCCTTTTAATATAATATCTTAAATATCCAACGAAATCTACAGAGGAAATAGGATTTCAGTTGGATTTGAAATACTGGCCCTAGTGCGGAGTGAAGTGCGAGTCGGATTCGCACACGAAGGGTTCCGCAACATCGTAGAAGATTTAACACAAAAAATAAAGTTTTTGTATTGGATTTTTTTTTATAATTTCTTAATTTTAACTATTTGTTGTTATAGCGGCAAATTAATACACACTCTGTGAAAATTTCAGCTGCCTACCTATCACGATTAATGAGATACAGCCCTGTGACAAACGGACGGACGGACAGGCGGGCAACGAAGGCTTAGTAATAGGGTTCCGTTGGCACCCTTTGGGTACGGAACCCTAAAAAGTAATTACCAATTAAACATTGTCACTTATTATTGTATATAATTTTTTTTTTTTTTTTTGAAACTTTTATTTATTTATTTCTTTAGAGTAATATATTTTATATTAATATTAATATAATATATTAGAGTAATAAAAAGAGAGTAACATCATTATAAAGTATCGATGTAAATTAAATTGACTCTGTAAATTTCATAAAACGTGACTGAATTTTACCCAGCGATCGCGCACTTCGCTCTGAACGAATACATTCCAGAATTACTTCAAGAGGAAGAGGTGGTGGCGGTGGCACTGGGCGACGCGGCGCCGTGACTCCGCGGGGGTGGCGCCCGCCCAGCGCCGGCAGCGCCGCCGCAGCAGCTCCTGCTGCCCGCCGTGGAACACCATCAGCGACACCACGGCCGCGTCCCACGCCGCGAACGCGCCCGTCACGTACCAGCCGGCCGCCGCGTGCGTCGCCACCGTCACCCAGTAGCGCGGCGGCCGCGACGTCTCGAACGGCAGCCACGCGCTGAATACCTGCGATTGTAAGCAGTCGCGAATAGTTTTGTAAGCTTAGCCCCGATTGCACGAAGAGACAGCTGAGTTAATCAATGCTCAAACACGTCACTTTTAGTGAACCCCACGGAGTTCCTTCCATACTGTTCATACAAAGTGACGTGTCATACGTTGACGTTGATTTTGATTTTGTGTGCTTTCGTGCACTCGGCCCTTACACTTGAGCGGCTCGTAGCCTAATGGCGCGGGGAATGGCCTAGCGTACCAGAGGTCTGGGTTCAATTCCGACATGCACCACTGTCTTTCTCTTTCCGAGTTCGATAAGTGCATTTCTTCACGAATGCGAGCTGCTCCATGGTTCGGAATCCATGTAAAACTGTAGGTCCCCTTCCCCTAGTAGGTGGTAGGGTTTAAGCCTGCCCGGGTCGATACCATCGCATTGAATGAAAAGATGGTCGAAGCGGCAATGAAAAATTGTCCGTGTTTTCCATCCTAAGTGGACCACTGAAGAGAATGGAAGTAGAAGTGGCAGGCGGTCGATATCGTTTCAACTCCGTATGGTCAAAGTGACCTCGTATGTCGTAAGGTCGAAACATCGCCACCGCGCGCGAATGTGCTCTAAAAATGCGTTCGTCAAGTCATTTCCCCCTCCCAATTCAAACCCTCCAATACGTCTGCAACTATGTTTGCATGTGGCATGTAAGTTTAAGGAGAGTTGGTAGTTTTTAAAATTGGAGACAGCGGGTCTCATAGTAGCGCTCCTTCCTATTAATCTATGAACTGGAAGTGGAAAAAAAAACCAGAGGTGTTTCTTGCCAGTTCTTCTTCACTAGAATTGCTGAACTGGCTAATGATAAAATGTGACAAATCCGAGTGCATTGTACTGTCTATAGATGATGAATAAACAATAAACAAATACCTGAGGGTATGCGGCGCTTCCGTTCCTAATCCCCGCCCTCAGCTCGGCCGAGGAAGCGAAAAGGATTATCGGGTTCGCCATAACGAAGTTAATCGTTAGAAACACGACAGTCCAGAACGAGTACGTGACCCAACGGGAATGCACGATGTAACTGGCCGTCACTTCCCTGTCCTCGGCGCTCTGGCACCGCCTTTGAACCGTCTCTATATCCGAGACGGCCAGGATGAGCCGCTTCCATCGGCCGTGCCAGAGGCGGAAAGTGGAGATCTTAATGACGGCCATCGTGCTGACGGTGCTGACGGAAAGGTTCTCCATCACGTCGGACATGTTGCCCCGGATGAAGTAGAGCTGCACGTACTGACTGCAAACGAATAAAATGCAGAGGGAGCTGATCGCGTCGTGGATGTAGCCAGAGAGCCCCGGTTTGGTTCGCCAGAGACCCATCGTTGACAGAGCACGCAGGTTTGGGCCGAGAAGGGGGTGGAGCGGATCTTCAAGCGTTTGAAGGTACCTTCGCAACATTATAGTGAACTTTGAAATGTGAGGACACTTGAATCAGAGCCTCAACGGCAAACTGTATTGTCTAAAAATTAAAAATAAGTGGCTTTTATACGCTGTCAATCTCGGGTCGCAGAAATGCCACGTGAATTATTTATATGGAATGTGAAACAAAATCTGAAATGAGCTTTCATTAGGGCATGCAAAGGAAATACATCGAATGTTGTCGATGAGTTCGTCACAGTAGACACAATGGCTTTGTTGTTACTAAAAGATCATATACCATTATAAATTGCATGGCATTTGTATGTGTGCAAAATATTGTAAGTTTGTAGCACTAATTTAGTCAAACAGAATAAGAATAACATGTTTTTGTATCACTCTATACTGAAACGAAAAAAAAAAAAAAACTTAAGACAAATTCACATCACTAAAACAAGGATAAATAACTTAGCATGTTAGAACCAGCAACGTGGCACTGTAACTGATTCTCTTTTAAATTGCAATTACCACGTCGCTTTGTTGGTGTCATCTGTGAAGGGAAGGCGTGGCGATGTGACAGTTTTAGGGCCGAGTGCACGAAAGAACAAGAAATCAAAATCAATGTCAAAGTATGATTAAACACGTCACTTTGTGTGGACAGTATGGAAGGAAGTCTATGCGGTTCATTAAAAGTGACAATGATTAATTCAGCCGTTTCTTCGTGCAACCGGGGCTTAGAGCTACAGATATCAGTTTAACTATTTTTTTCCCCATGGAGCGCGAACCACTCTAGTAAAGTAGCCGGTAATCTGTGATCTATGATTATTTCCCTATTTTTTGTACCTAACCAGTTTCTTACGAGTTAGAGAGATCATTGCACCTGTTCCTATGCCTTGGTCCTGTGCATGGACTCCAATGAAGTAATAAGAAAAAGGTAGGTACATTTATGAGTCCTGGAAACAAACCCGGAATTAACGGAAACAGACCCTTTCAAAATATCGCATTACGACAGAAGAAATCAAAAATAATATTTGGATACCCAACATATTTCTGTCGACCACATGATGTTCGGCCAATTCTTGTCGTGTCTTGCCGAGCGCAGCGATATGCTTCCCTGCAAACACGAGCATGAAGGTGCTGGCTGAAGTGCGCAGAGATTCCCTGGAAACGGTCGGGCTGTACAAACAGCATCTGCCTAACCGCCATACATTTGACTTTGATCCACATACGTTTTCCTTGCAAATCCCAATCCCTACTGTACCGTTGAGACTGATGCGCTCTGTACATCCGTTTTCTGGTTACTGTACTTTAGGTTTAGATTATTATACTTTCCTCTTCACTCGTATCTTGAAGACATATGGTAAAAGCCGCGAACAAGACGTTTACCCACAGCGTGACACGAATGTCCAGTGTGATATAAGCGAAGAATGTGTCTGCTCCTACCTCCTTAGCCTTTGTCAGCCTGTTTTTTTAAATACACAAAATATTTCAACACATGGCTACATTTTTTTACGATGTGAAATCGGTTATCCTCAGACGTCATTATTATCATCACAAGTATAGTATCGAACACAAACTTATGTAATGAAAACAATGATGTCTGAGCATAGGTTTTCTGTTCTGCTGGCGGACAACCTCGCGCGGTCCGAGATCTGGGGACGTACATACATACAGTGAATATGGGACGGAGGGCGGAGTGTAAACACCATAGGTTGACATCACATGGTTACATTTAGGACAAGTGATTTCAAAATATCGGTGTCTACAAACCGATTTGATTCCGGATCCAGTCAAGTTCAGTTTCCTATTGATGATGAATAAACTTTATGATGAATAAATAGTAAACAACAATACAAAATAAAGCAAACGAAATTTCGTTTAGAGCCCGTAGTCCCAGCTGTCACCTAAATTGGCGTTTACGGCAAACCGATCGTCTGGCGTTTTCAAATGTATGTAGAAATTGAAGAGCGCGCGCAGTGGGCGTTAAGTGAACTAACATTTGCGAGTCCGAGTTTGATTTGACAGCTTACTCAACGTTGTCGTAAATACGTCGACGTTGTCGTTTACGCCGAATCCGCGTTTTCATAAAAATCGGAAGTCAGAGTTTGACTTTGACAGCTTGAAGAAGTAATCAGACACACAGTAATCACATAATATCTAGTAAAAACTTGAACGGAGTTTGACGTTTTTACGGATATTCGAAGTTCCGTAAACGCCAGTTTAGGTGACAACTGGGACTAGAAGCTCTGGTTGTATTCTGGCCGCTAATTTCCCTCCTTTGTGTTGAACCCAATTTACGCACACGACACAAACGCGCAGAAGTCGTCTTCGAGTAGCATCGGGTGCTGCGGGAATGATATATTTAATGTGACAAATTATCCTCAGTCATCATTGTTATCATCACAAGTAGAGGAACAAATCAAATGGACACTTGTGTAATGAAAACAATGATTTCCGAGCATTCCGCTATTTGTGAGCTCCCTAAGTTCGCGCTCTGGAGTAGTGCAGCAAAAATGGGACGCAGGCCGGAGCGTAGACACCATAAATTGACATCACATGATTAGACTTAGAACAGGTGATTTCAAAATATCGGTGTGCACAAACCGATTATGTTCCGAATTTCGCCACCTCTATGTTACATAAAACATAACATTACATTATTTCATGTCCCACTACGGAATGGCAAAACATACAACAGTCATCTAAGCTGATGTGTAGATTCCACCACGTTAACGGATTTCTTCCCTTGCATGTCGCAAGAGGTGACTAAGCCTAGTTTTCACCAACTGCTGATTTATTTCAATCGGCACGTAAAGGGCCTTTATTCCTAAAGTGCTGATTATCTCGTACTGTTATGGGATGCAAGCTATTAAGGAAGGCCCTTAACATGTGGCGATTAAGCTAATCGGCAGTAGGTGAAAGGTGCTGATATATTTTAATCGACACTTAAAGGGCCTTTATTCCTAAAGTGCTGATAATATTGTACTGGTATCGATTGCGAGATGGTATGAAAGGCCCTTTTAATGTGAGGATTAAGCTAATCAGTACTTGCTTGGAGAGACCCTTGACACTTGACGATGGTGGTCGGATCTGCGTTCCTTCTTCACTGGGTGGTAAGGTTAATCCCTTCCGGGTTGTTACCATTGCAATGAAATAAACAAACCGCCAAACTTTAATTTTCAGGCAAAACTGTTTCAATCTGAAAATAACACAAATTGGAAATAATCAGTAACCTGTATAATTATTATCCAACGACCCTTAAAACATAAAGTTGGGTAATACAAACTTATTAAAAAATATTAATTACACTAAGGGAGAAAAAAAAATTTAGTAAAAATAGGATTAAAGACATTTGTATAGTACGATTGATTTAAGTTGAGGTCACGCACTCCTCTATTTTTTTTTTTTTTTGCCAGCTAATAGCAAGCGTGGTCCAGTATGGTGACAACGACATGTGGCTATCAAATGTGCTTGAACGTACCCATATTTTTCAAAAACAAGCGTACTGTATTTGTGAAATGTTTTCGTGATAGCCTGAACTCAAATCAATCTTATCGTATCGAGCTTATATCTTAAATCAACTTGTTAATATCTGGTTGTCAAAAAATATGTATACTAAAAATTGTCTAATCAATTACACCAAGTTGGTTCCACGAAGATTGAACTGGTGCAGGATATTATTCATAAACAAATAGTTTGTAATAATTTTTAACATACAAAATCGCATGCAACCGTTGGAAATCATAACTTTTTCCTTGCTTATTTATTGAGGGTGTGCTTGCAACTCGAATAAGAGTCTACGACATTTGAGAACCCAATGATTTCTTGTTGAGGCAAAATGTTTGGGCTTCAAATGTCAGAGGCAATGTTGCTGTCGCTGCTGGTGAGTCAATGAATCGAGCCTGTCACACATTGTCACAACCAAAATGTAGACTAAAATTCAGGCATGCAATATTAACGTGGTAACTTTAGGTTAGATTAAACGAAAATTAAATTCCGATTTAATATTATAATATGTTAATGTTTTCTACTTACAATCAATTTTATAGTTCGATTGCAATATAAAATTAAGCCATGTTGATCCTAAAAATAAATATTAAAGAAACTTAACTTATTTTAGAAATTAACTAAACGAGTTTGGCCTAGAGGAACGTTGTAAAAATCCATTCTAACAAGTTTCCCAGGAAACTTGTTAGTTATTTGTCAAAAGGCATTCCAACTGGCCAAAAGGTATTACTAACTTTTCTGATAGATTTCAGGAAACTTGCCTAATCAGGATAGTGGTAAGACAAGAGTAAGACATATTTAGGAACTCAACGTACTCGTACTCAACAAAGTGGGTTTACGGTGATGTCCAGACATGAAAATACATTGAATAAACGACATATACTAGGAAGTATTGTAATAAAAAGCACTCTTAAAACCCCCTTGAAAACAGTATAGCTCGGTTGCTAGGAAGAAATTGCTTTATCGGAAATGTTGTGGCTCGCCGCGTCACAGACAAATACTTATATTATTAGGACGTTCCTATGAAATGGCCGATTGCTCTACTGGAAAATGTTTACTCAAATATCTGGCTTTTGGTTGGAAGTTACAAATTTAAATTTATTTCAATTCAAAGCTACAAGAGTTCTGCTTCGAAATTAGTTATTGATTTGTTTGCGCTTCGATATTACATTGACATCGTTTGTACACTACTATGGAAACTTTGAAATTTGAGTATATGATAATGATTCAGTATATGAGTTTCACCATAGCACCAGCGCCGCATGTTTGTACAAACTAGTGCAAACGAACGTATGCTACATTTTTGATTCCAATGTTTCCGGTATGGGTTTTTTTAAGAACGAGCCTCGTAGACACGGAGATCGAAGCCCCTAGAAGTCCGAAGACGCCCTTCCATAATGAAGAGATCCATCTCACACCACGTCAGAGTTAGCGGCAGCCTTTGGTCTAAATAGGAAAACATTGTTTATTCATTTACGTCAAACGATTATGGAAAAGCTGTAAAAGGAAATTTCTTTAGCCTTTTTCAGCAAAGGAATCAATAAACTCCCATAACATTGCGGAAGAATATCAATAACAAAGGTGTGTAGTTTACATATATAATTTAATTATTTTTTTCTCTTTACTTGTTCAATTTGAAACCGTAATTTCAAAGTAACGACAATCATAAGTGAATAAACTTTCTCTAAATCTCTGTTAGTGATTAAACTTCTTCCTGCTTACTCTGAATTCGTCGACCGGTGGCTCGAAATGTTGATTGTTCGAAGACTAAACACCATCACATGATATCGCATGTTATTAACAAAACGTAAACATATGATTTCAGATAACGGTGCCGACAAGCCGTGTCAATGTAATATTATTCACTTTAGAGCTTTTCCCTCGGCTTGCTTCGCGGACTATTTGCTTTGGAAAAAAAAGTATTTACAAATTCTATAAAAAGCCCCCAAGTGCCAGTTGGACTCGCACACGAAGGGTTCCGTACGCTGCCAAGAAAAAAAAGAAAGAGGCCTTTAATTTATTTTATTATTGGATGTTATAGGGGGCCTTAGGGGAAACACCACGTTAAAAAACATCTCATTGAACTGGAATATAATAAAACCGAACAACTTTTACACGTTACAGCGTAAATTAGACCAGATTTTATTATCTAAAAATACAATTTAATACAATAACCGATTTAAAAAAAACTGTTAACCAATGTTTTCTTTTGTATAATTGTCTTTGTTAATTTAACCCTAACATATTAAATTAAATTAATAACACCTACCAATACAAATTATAACTATTTGCAGACGGCATAACTAACCGTGATATTCATTGTTACCTCTCATAATACAAATTGAGTTTAATTTAGGAGTAGCAAACTAGTCTTTAATTTTTAAGCATCCAATAAATGATTTACAAAAATATTATTATAGCCGTAATAGAAATACACACTCAGTGAAACATTTCAACTGTCTACCTGTTATGGTTTATGAGATACATTCCTTTGACAGACGGACGGACGGACGGACGGAAGGACGGGCGGCCGGACTGACAGCGAGTGATAGGGTCTCGTTGGCACTAGTGGGATACGGATTCCTAGAAATGACAGTGTCAATACGATTCAAGTTCACTAATCAAAATGAACCCAATGTAGTCAATTCCTTTCAGCTCGATACATTTAAGAGTACAATATACATGCTATGACAATTAACAGACGACCTTTTAATAGTTGCCATGATGATCCTGCCACCGACAAAATGTTGTTTTTTCGAAGCGTAAACACCGTGACATGATATCACATGTAGTAACGTTACGTAACAGGTGATTTCAAATAACGGTGCCCACAAGTCGCATCCATCCAGTCTTATTAAAATTTTGATGCGACGCCGCGACGACACAATCGGAAAAACAATATAATTTTTCATGAAATTTAAGTAAAATCGAAAATCTGACAATTTTGTCTCGTTTTTTCGATAGCCCGAAGTCCTAAAGCTATACAAAAATGTCCAATATATAAAAAAAAAAACTTACATTCTTCCATCGCTATTCCGAAATGTTGATAGTTCGGAACGTAAACGCCATCAATTAATATCACATGTACGGGCAATAATATAATAACAAGTGATTTCAATATAATGGTGCCTACAACCCGCATTACAGGAACTGTGGATTTCTGAGACGCTGCAAATACAAGGGCCTTTTTCACCTACTGCTGATTAGCTTAATCGCCACATATTAAGGGCCTTTCTTAGCAGTTTGCAATCAATACCAGTACAAGATAATCAGCACTTCACTAATAAAGGCCCTTTAAGTGTCGATTAAAATAAATCAGTAAAAGTTTTACAGCTCATCCTAAACATAAAGACACGATCATCTAAAATCTAGTAGGTAAAAAACCGGCCAAGTACGAGTCGATCTCGCACACGAAGGGTTCCGTGCTATTTTTATATGTCATTTTTCGTGCCACCCTTTTTTTTACCTATTTATTATAGCGGCAAAATAAATGAATACACCCTCTGTGAAAATTTCAGCTGGAAGGACGGACGGGCGGACAGCGGTGGCTTAGTAATAGGGTAATAGGGTGGCTTAGTAAAGGAAAGGTCCTGGCATGGCACCTAATTCCTTCGGGAATGTGGTGTATTGGGCTAATATCATAACGGTAGTTGTGTGGTATTAGCCATCCATGTCAGGTCGCATAAAAATTAAAAAAAAGGGTTCCGTTTGACAGTGAACCGAGGCTACAAATGAAAGCAATTACATTGTAAATGATGGAAACTTCAAATGCTCACTGCATTGAAGCTTTGACTCGAGGTTTCTTATCTTTAAATTTTTTAGACATATTCCTTTGTACTAGAAAAAAAGAAACAAATCAACACCATCACTTTCAAGTTTTCACCATTTCTGCTTTCCGAAAACTGACATTCGGCATCAGGGTGTTCAAAGGTTGACGAATTTCAACCTCGTTTCGCTCAATGATGTTTTAGTACACATAATGATTGGCGAACGTCATCATGCCAGGCGATTGTATCATCTTGATATTGCTAGGATCAAGCCAGCAAATTTATAATTAATTACTTACCCATTCGGCGCAGGTTCAGCCGGCCGCAGGAAAGTGGCACTGGTGCGGTCGGTCTGGTAGCTGGTAAGTATCTCCGTATCTGGTATCCGGTCAAGTCGATGGCTGGCGGCACTGTGAGCCATGCGAACATTCGATGCGCGCTTTATCCCCTCGAAGTCCAGCAAACTGCTGACACACTCCTTTAAGCAGGAGTCATCAATGAGCTCGGTTTTAAAATGTAAAAATCTACGGAACTTACAGAGATGATGGTATTGTTTTTAAATTAAGCGTGGAAATTTACGTACGCCAGTACCTTAGATAGGAGGTGCTTAATGATGCCCATGGGCTTTCCAACTTTCACGGGCCTTCCTCACACTTGAGGATCTGTACTTTGTACTTTGGGGGAAATAGCTCGGCAGACAGTGCATTCCCATATAGATAAAGGATCTAGAGGATCGGTTCTTTCTCAATTTGGGATTGTCGGAGCATTCCCTGTCTATTCCGCGTTGAAGGATTGTAGAAAGGGGACGGAGGGACGGCATTATGTAGCTCTGAAGAGTATTCTCCATGGTACAGACGATAAAACAGAAAAGGGTCTCTTTCTGCGAAATAGTGAGGATCTCTCTAGGATACTTCGGGTGGTCGCTGAGTCCCATTTTCCTGGATCACATTGATGTTTTTTTTAATATTACAACTTTTTGCCGTGTGATTATTCCTACACCTTCTCCTTGATTCAGAAACGCTGCTGCTCATCAGCCGCACCATCCGATCCTCACGGATTCGAGAGATGCCTGCGCGAGGCACGTGAGAGGGAGAGGACTGCTTAAAACATAAAGTAACTTGTCCATCTCATTAAAAAAAACTTTCTGTTTGATTCTTAGATTTTGTTGTAGAACGCATTGTATTTATTTCTATAGAGTCAACACGAGTTATGAAGCTTTCATAATTTCTTTCTTGCATAAGGAATTGTAACTCCTGCTATTCACTAACGCTAACATCACTCTTATCATAATTTATATTTCTTGGTACGTGCTTTCTTCTAATCTTGTTTCTTTGTTTTAAGGGTTCCGTACCCAAAAGGTGCCAACGGAACCCTCCGTCCCATCCGTCCGTCCGTCTGTCACAGGACTGTATCTCATGAACCGTAATAGGTAGACAGCTAAAATTTTCGAACTAATCTGAAATTAGTAAGCAATACAAATTAAAAGGCCCCCATACAAAAAACGTGATTTTTTGTTTTAAATCTTGTACGATGGTACGGAACCCTTCGTGTGCGAGTCCGACTTGCACCTGGTCGGTTTTTTCTAGAATCTTAGAAGTTAGATGGCTGATTGTGCGACGGTGGATTCCACGAAAAATTTTAGCCCATCCCCTTCTGTTTGATCCTTCCATACTGACTAGGTCTCGTCCCGGTTGATACCATCACATTGAATGATCGACGCAGCAATGATTATTTTCCGCGTTTTCCATCCCGTACTTTGTAACCGTACCCAAGGAAGATCCTGGCATGGCATATATTTAGTTCCAATGTGCTATATTGGGCTAATATTATGTCATAATAATACGCTTAGAATATTTTGACGTAACTTAGTTAATTGGACGACCAAAAACGTTTTAATAAATTAAATGAAAAAAATAGATTTCATATGCCTTTTAGGGTTCCGTACCCAAAGGGTTCCAACGGAACCCTATTACTTAAGCTCCCCTGTGCGTCCGCTTGACCGTCAGTCCCGCTGTCACAGGGCTGTATCTCATGAACAGTAATAGGTGGACAGCTGAAATTTTCACGCAAAAAATAGTAAAGGTAAAATTGGCTAAATCTTGAAAATCGTTGCACAAAAATACCGAACTCTTCGTGTGCGAGTCCGAATCACACTTGGCCGGTTTTTTTGGAAAATAACTGTAAAATGTTTTTTTGTTCTTTTAACCAATGTTTTTTGTGCTAAACAAATTTAAAAGTTAAACTCGTTATAAATTGTTGGTTCCTTCTTTCCTACCGATAAGGTTAATGTATGGATTGCTTTGAGAAATTTATTACATACTTCATTAAAATACATACACTGTGAACTAAAACCAAATAATCCCTAAACAAAATAAAACCAGTAACTTACTAAAACTATACTAAACTAAATAGAAAATTTCTTCCATGCCCGCCTAGCTGCCCATAGCTTATTCTGAGCCCAGACACAGAATAACTAATAGTGCTACGCACAGAAGTTGCACTCCCCGACAGTAATTTTTCAATTTGCATCCTAATTGTCGTTATGATAAAGTATTTATTACGTCGCTCATTGCCGGCGCGGCGGCAAGATGAAACGCGTCGTCGCTCCCCCGCCCCACTACACAATATTGTCGCTGGAATGTGGCTTGCGCTAGGGTTATCACACATACCGCCGTCGCCTATTGTTTTAAAGTCGAATAAAATACAAACAAAAGTTTCGAAATTATTTTTTTATGATGTGTCTACAATTATTATTATTTTAAGATTTTGCGTCACAAATATGTCTGATGCTGTAATGTGGTGTTTATAGTTTTTCGGTGTTGTTTGATATTGGTTAGTGTTGATTGGCTTTCACGGTGTAGTTTGATGTTTTCTGTTTATTTCGGTGTTTTCGATGTACTTTGGTCTAGTATAGTTTGGTATTGTAAATTAAGGCCGGGTTGATAATATCACATTTGAAAAAAAGATGGTCAAAACGGTAATGAAACATTCTTCGTGTTTCCATTCACTTTAATATCGCCGTGCTCATGAAAGGAAGGTCCTGGTATGGCTAAAAACAAACTACATGCAGCAAAGGAGAATAGGCAATAAGTACATGGAGCTGCCACGAATGATTACCCATTATTCTTTCACTAGACGAAAACAATTTATGTTGTTTTTCCTTGTAATACATGGATAAATACTACCTAATGTATACAAAAGTGCTGTGCCGATACCAGTTAAACACGAGTCTATTCAATAGGCCCTCATAACACTATACCACATATAACCTACCTACCTACCTACATAAAGGCAAAACGTCACTAAACCTAAACTACAAAAACAAACTCACCTTTCAGAATATTGCGGTAGCGTAAAGAAAGGTAACTTTCAAATTCTCCTGTGTAATATGACATCCGTTCACGCAACAGTTATTATATTTAATTATATGATGATTAGACGAAAACGAAGCGACTGATCGACTGGACGTAGTAGACGTGCGAGCGTGTGCGCGCGGCGGCCCTGACTGAATTTGGAACCCCGGGTTCCCAAGCGCCGTAGGTGAAGATCTCAGTAGGTATTTAGGAGTGACGGATGCCTGGCCCAGATAACCTAAAATGCTCTTCACCTTTCCTCTCTGAATTTCCATGCTAATTTGACGCATGAAAAACGATTGTATGGATTATCTTGTAAAAATATTGGTAAGTTTGTTCCATATCAATGTTTTAAATTATTGAATTTTATTTTATTACCACCTGACTACATTTTACTGAAAACATTTTAGGTTCTATAGTCCAAATCAGTAAAATACTTATTATAATTAAATACAAATACCAAATGAACATATGACATCGAAACATTTGTTTGTCACATAAACACTTTATGACAAACAAATGTGACAAAAAAAAAATGCGTCAAAGCTCCGTTTAGCGCCTCGTAGAGGATTTGCTTTCCACTCCAGAGGTCATGGGTTCAATTTATGCGCCACTTTATTTCTCTTTCTGAGTTGGATAAGTGTATTTCGTTGCTGTTTCGCGAGATGTTAAATGGTTCGGAATCTATTTAAAATTTAGGTCTCCTTCGACTACTAGATGGTGGTGTTGGGACCATCGTATTAGGTAGAAAGATTGCAAAAAATTTACATCTATTACTCCTAATGGAAATGTCCTGGAATGGCCCCTAATTCCTTCGGGAACGCGGTATGTTGGGCTAGTATCGTTTCGGTTTGTGTAGTATTAGCCACCCATGTCCAGTTACATAATAAAAGGAGGACAAACCAACAAACACACTTTTTCATTTATAATATCCGTAGGGGTTGTATTTTTATTCTTTTTATAGAATCCTAAATTAGAATACTTATCTTTTTATTCCGTAATTATTTAAACTTTCGTGTTTCAAACATGAATTATTTCTGCGTTAAATGGCGTTTTGAATAGGAAGTCCGGCGATAATCAAAGTTTCAAATGTTGACAGCCAGCTCTAAATACGTCTAATATATGTATGTAAGTATGTATTTCGTTTTAATTTCATTCACTTGTGATAAATGTAGACTGAATGTGTGCGTTTATACTTTAAATCCTATATAGATAGGGTGGGTTTTATTTCAGATGTAATTCGAACAAGCTCGATAGCGCTGCGCTATCGAGTTAAATCCGCTGGTATGGTGCCTCGCTGAGCGTGGTGTTGCGAGGTGAAGTGGATTCGACTTTTCTGAGCACCGTTTGGCCTCTCAGCACGGTTTTTCATTAAAAAATTCATGCATACAAGTCGGGCGAATTAACACACCTGGCTCGGAACTTCACCCGCTTCCCACTGCCCCGCGCGGAGCCCCGGTGTCCTGAGCATCCCTGTTACCGCTGCACGTGTCTTTGCGTTTTATAGTTTTCCAGTTATTATTATGCTACCGAGCTTTCCGAGATAGGTACATCTCTTAAGGTGGCCCAACCCGGCGGGCCTAACTCATTCGCGGGCACGGTACAAAACCGTGCGGTTGCGCTCTGGGACCTTCTCTGTTTCAAAGAATAAGACAGGCTCTGTGATGAGAAAGATGCAACATGTCCACAAAAAAGACAATGTGCATAGTGTATGATTTGGTAAGATTTACGAAAATTTTAATTTCAAAACGACTTTTAGCTAAAAGTAAACCACGACCGCTGTTGTCAAAAATCTAACAAAAACCAAATAGATCATAAATCTTGATTAAATAAGCTACGTCTAATGACTAATATTTTTACGATGTTCTTACTTTATCATTGCGTAATCCACCTCCAAAGTTATTGTATAAAACGCGCGAAAAATTCAAACTTTCGGACCTTATAACTTAGAAACCAAAGACAATTTTAGAATACCAATGGTCATCAGACATCTAGTTCGATCAAATAAAGCTATTTTGAAAGAAATTTTGGATCTCTAACAAGAAATATGGGCGTGATCTTCTTTCCCCTTTTGTATGGGGAGGTGAGCGGGTTGGGCCACCTTAAGGTGGGCTTCTCGCTCAACTCCCTATACAAACGTGGAAACAATATCATGCGCATATTTGTTGTCAAAGATCCAAAATTATAATAAAAACACCTTTATGTGATCGAACTAGATGTCTGATGACCAACGGCATTGTAAAATTGTGTTTGGTTTCTAAGTTATAACAATTCTATGGTTATAAGGTCCGAAAGTTCGAATATTTCGCGCGTCTTATGCAATAACTTTGGACGTGATTTACTCAACGATAAATCATCTTAAAACAGGTAATTAAACAGTACATTTAATTAAAACTAGCTTGTTTCATGAAGATTTATAATCAATTTGGTTTTTGTTCTATTTTTGACTACAGCAGTCGTGATTTACTTTTAGCTATAAGTCGTTTTGTAATTAAAAATTTCGTAAATCTTACCAAATCAAACACTATGCGCATTGTCTGCTTTGCGGACATGTTGCATCCTCCTCGTGACGGAGCCTATCTTTTTTTTTTAACACAGAAGGTCTCAGAGCGCAATAGCCCGGTTTTGTACCGTGCCCGCGATTGAGTTAGTCCCGTCGGGAAGGACCACCTTAAAACTAATCTGAAGCCTGTTAACTAGCCGGGGATATGAAATATTGAATCTATGGTTCGTATTCTATTTTTATATTTTCTTGAGCGTTACTTTCGCATGCGTAACATTGGATCAATTCGTTGGGTTCGCTGGGATCATCTAAAGTGCATCGCCAACGTCGCAGCCACAGATTTCGTAATGCAGTCAATCTGTGGTCGCAATCATGTCTTCATTCATCTCTACGATTGATCTCACCTGGCGCAATGTTTCCTGGATCCCATATTTACGATCGTACATAAACATATCACTCTGCGCAGTTCGCAGTACCAGCCGGTGCAATTCACCTCTCACAATATAGGAGTGATTGGACTTTCTGAGACATTCTCTAAACAAAGAAGCTAAGGGAATTTGTGCCTCCATGTAGGTGGCGTCACAGTCGTTCGTCGCTATTTATGCTATATCTATTATAGCTGCTCGCCAACAAAGTTATAGTTGTAACTTCATATTTTTAAGAAGTTATAGCAGAAAGAGTTACGAACGACCACACTACCTTAACTCATAATACCTAGGATTAACTTAATCTGTACTCAAATCGCTCACATCGTCCATCCCCCAGTGTGTTATTCATGGAATGAAAACCAAACTACACTAAGTAACCTCAAAAAATAAATGTTCCGCGGATTCGATCAGGTCTGTAAAGCAAAATCCGCAAAGAAACTTTAAAATCTGACCTAATCAGACTATTTCCACGTCCATGTACCACTTTGTTTCTGTTTCCGAGTTGGATAAGTACATTTCGTCAAGAACGCTAGCTGTTCCATGTTTTGGAATCTATGAAAAAATGTGGGTACTACTGCTAGATGACAGAATTGAGCCCGCCAACCTAGGGATCCTCATCGCATGGGATTAAAATATGGTCGAAGCGGCAATTAAAATTTGACGAAATGCAAACATTCAACTCAGAAAGAGAAAGAAAGTGGTACATGACGGGCCGGAGATTTGAGCCTATGACCTCTGTTATGCAAGGAAGAGCGGCTCGTAGCCTAGTGGCGCGGGGACGTGCCTAGCGTCCCACAGGTCTGGGTTCACATCCTCGTACCGATCATGCACCACTTTATTTCTCATTCTGAGTTGGATGAGTGCATTTCGTCACGAATGCGAGCTTCTCCATGGTTCGGAATCCATGCCAAGGTCCTCTCCCTACTAGGTAGTAGGGTTTAAGCCTGCCCGGTTTGGTACCATCGCATTGGATGAAAAGATGGTCGAAGCGGCAATGAACAAAAATGTCCGTGTTTATCATCCAGTTCAATGTAGCTGTGCTCACACAGGGGAGGGCCTGGCATGACACTGAATTCCTTCAGGAATGTGGTGTATTGGGCTAATATCATAACGGTAGTTGTGTGGTATTATCCATCCATGTGAGGTTGCATAAAAAAATCGTCTCTCGGCATATTCCGTGACATCGTCCACGAAGGGCCGCGGCCGCGGTTTGCGCGCTCTGGCTGCGCGCGCGGCACGCCGCCCCGCCGCCGCTGCCGCCGCCGCCGCCCCGCCGCCGCTGCCGCCGCCGCCGCCACCGCCGGCCGCTCCCGCCGACGACGTCGGTTCCAGCTAGCGGCGGTGTCGGGTGACGCGGAGGAGTCGGCGCTACGTGCCTGCGGCGCATGTGCCACGTTGCACGCCTGTGTGAATCGCTCTGCGAAAACATTCGCATAGAATATTTGTCACGACTCGACTGAAAGTTGAGGAGGAACGAAAGGCCAGTGGGTTCCGTAACAAATGTACTTTAAGAGGGTTTGTTCCATGTAAATGGCGCCACAGACGTTCGTCACTATTTTTAACCGACTTCAAAAAAGAAAGGTTCACAAAAGCAGGAGGTTCCATGTTTGACTTTATGTATTTTGTATGTCCGTTTACCGATTTCTCGGTCAAGTGTGGACCGATTTGATCCTTAATATTTAAACCTCTCTCTGAATGTAATTGGCTATTGAAAACACCAATACTTACGTCTAAAGCAACTATGTAACTAGGTTAGGTTAGGTTAGGTCTAGACTGAGAAAAGTGCGACCAGCACGCGTCTAGTGTGGCATTACGAGTCGGCAGATTGGGACGGAATGCGAGAACATTTCTCCTCCTTCCCTTGGAGGCAACTCTGTTTCAGCACTGTGGATCCGTCGAGCTGTGCGAATGCCGTTTTCGAGGTGATCCAGGGAGCTATGGAACTTTTTATTCCCTGCTCCACCAAATCCCTCGGTGGTAAAAGCCAGCCTTGGTTCAACGCGGAATGCGCAGTGGCTTGTTGTACTAAGAACGCGGCCCACCGTGCATGGTCCCGCGCGCGAACACGACGTGACCCGAATATAAAGGCGCTGAAACAGGCCCTTAACTTAGCCTCCAGATCCAGTAAGAGAGCAATTGCCAGAGCGAAGTTCGAGCATACCGGCAGAATTGGCGAGAAGCTGATCAGCCACCCTACTGGGAGCCGTCAATTCTGGTCCCTTGCCAAATCTGTGGAAGCAAATTTCTGCCGCTCCTCACTTCCACCATTGCAGCAGCCTGACGGATCACTCGCTTTTTCCGCCAAAGAGAAGGCCGACCTTTTCGCGGGCATCTTTGCGGCGAACTCTCGCCTGGATGATGGCGGCTCCATTCCGCCGACTGTTCCTGGGTGCGAATTCTCTATGCCGAGCATACAATTCCGCCAGAGAGCCGTACGGCGTGAGCTTTCCGCCCTAGACTCCAGGAAAGCGAGTGGCCCTGATGGTATTCCTGCATTGGTGTTAAAGAAATGTGCTCCAGAACTAGCCCCTGTCCTAACCCGCCTTTACCGCCTATCGTACTCCACTGGATGTGTGCCAGCTGCTTGGAAATCGGCCAACGTTCAGCCCGTGCCTAAAAAAGGCGATCGATCAGACCCGGCCAACTACCGACCCATAGCCATTACCTCTCTTCTATGCAAAGTGATGGAGCGCATCATTAACTCTCAGTTGATGAAGTATCTAGAGAGCAATGAACTTCTCAGCGATCATCAATACGGCTTCCGTCCGAATCGATCTGCTGGGGATCTCCTAGTATACGTCTCACATGAGATGGGCGATGCGCTCGAAAATCATGGCGAAGGTATGGCTATCGGCCTGGATATTGCGAAAGCATTTGACCGGGTCTGGCACAAGGCACTGATCTCCAAGCTGCCCTCTTATGGCCTTCCACCCGAGCTGTGTGACTGGATCGCCGACTTCCTGCATGGCCGCAGCATAAAAGTCTTGATTGACGGTTGCTGTTCCAAAGCCATGTCTGTGAATGCCGGTGTGCCGCAGGGCTCTGTGCTGTCCCCAACCCTTTTTCTGCTGCAAATTAATGATATGCTCAACTTGGGGGACATTGATTGCTACGCAGACGACAGCACAGTGCTAGCCAGGTACGCCAGTCACCAGACCGCTAGCCGGGCTGAAGTGGAAGAAAATAGGCGGCGTCTCGTTGTTAGACTCGAAGAGACCCTGGAAAAAGTTTCCGAGTGGGGTCTCCAGAACCTCGTCGAGTTTAACGCGAGCAAAACACAGGCGTGCGTATTCAGTGCGAAGCGTACTGCGTTCAGCGTGGCTCCGACCTTTCAGGGAACAACTCTGCGTATTGACGACCACATAGGCATTCTTGGGGTCGACCTGACGCATGACCTTAATTTCGGACGCCATATCGAGGATAAAGCCAAGCTCGCCTCAAAAAAGCTGGGGGTCCTCAACAGAGTGCGTCAGTACTTCACGCCTGACCAAAAACTGCTTCTTTACAAGGCGCAGATAAGGTCTTGCGTGGAGTACTGTTCGCATTTGTGGGACGGCTCAGCTAAACACCTGCTTGGCTCTCTGGACTCGATACAGCGTCGGGCCGTGCGTCTAGTCGACGACCCCGAGGTATCCCTAAATTTGGAGACCCTCCAACTCAGAAGGGATGTAGGGTCTCTGTCTGTCTTTTATCGTCTTTACCACTCCGTCCCCTTTCTACCTGCGGTCAACGCGGAACAGGGAGAAAATGCACACATTCACAGTCGACATTCCAAAAATAAGAACCCACCGATCTTCTAGATCCTTCATCTATAGGGTCGGAAAACTATGAAATGAACTCCCTTCCGATGTATTTCCCCCAAAGTACAACCTGGGGTCCTTCAAACATGGTGTGAAGAAGCACCTGGCCGGCCGGCATGGTTTTCGCAGCCCCCCTGTAAATTCGAAATCCCATGGGCGTCGTCGGGCACCTTAAGATGTCCTGGCGTACGCCATATGCCGCGCTTAACATAAAAAAAAAAAAAGGTATGTGTTAGAAACTTAAATAAACACCAGGAAATGGAGTAGATATCGCGTTATTGTGGTCATACGCAATAATTTGGGTATAAGTCCCGGGATTTTGGATACAACTCGTAAACTGGCAACACTGGGTGGTTCATAAACCTTTGGCAGGTAAAAAGGGATCTTTATTTCTTTCAATTCAAATTTTAAAATTGATGTCGAGCTTTGTTTCTTTTTTTGTGTGAGTTTTTCCAAAGCAACTTTAAAACTTTGCCGCACCCACCCTATAGCCCCGATATTGCCGCCTGCGACCTTTTCTTATTCCCCAAGATAACGTGGCATCTTAAGGTGGCCCATCCCGCTCATCTCCCCATACAAAAGGGGAAAGAAGATCACGCCCATATTTCTTGTCAGAGATCCAAAATTTTGCTCAAAATGGCTTTATTTGATCGAACTAGATGTCTGATGACCATTGGCATTGTAAAGTTGTGTTTGGTTTCTAAGTTATAAGGTCCGAAAATTCGAATTTTTCGCGCGTTTTATACAATAACTTTAGAGGTGGATTACGCAATGATAAAGTAAGAACATCGTAAAAAGATTAGTCATCAGACATAGCTTATTTAATCAAGATTTATGATCTATTTGGTGTTTGTTAGATTTTTGACTACAGCGGTCGTGGTTTAATGGGTAGCTATAAGTCGTTTTGAAATTAAAATTTTCGTAAATCTTACCAAATCATATACTATGCACATCGTCTTTTTTGTGGACATGTTGCATCTTCCTCATCACGGAATCTGTCTTATTCTTTGAAACAGAAAAGGTCCCAGAGCGCAACAGAACGGTTTTGTACCGAGCCCGCGAATGAGTTAGGCCCGCCGGGTTGGGCCACCTTAAGAGAACTAACTCAGCATGGCGGCGTACATCACGGTCAAGGAAGCTGTAACCGCGGTTCTGAACGAATTAACTTCGGAATAGTGAGAGCAACGGAATCGTCTTTCTTCGTCACATAATTTGTTTGTGTTTTACACTCTATGCTGTACCGATTTTAAGGGTTTCGTACCCAAGGGGTGCCAACGGAACCCTATTACTAAGCCTCCGCTGTCCGTCCGTCCGTCTGTCCGTCCGTCTGTCACAGACCTGTATCTCATGAACCGCAATAGGTAGGCAGCTGAAATTTTCACAGAGCTTGTATTTAATTTGCCGCTATAACAACAAATAGGTCAAATTTAAAAATAATAAAAATGAAATCCAAAAAAATGAATGCATACAAAAAACCTGATTGTATTTGTGTTTAATCTTGTACGATGGTACGGAACCTTTCGTGTGAGAGTCCGACTCGCACCTCCTCGAGCTAAATATATTACTTTTGAGACACTTTCTTTCCTTTTATACATAAGTATTGTGAACACAACAAAAACTTAAAAAATACACAAAATCTTCAAGATAAAGGGGTAATGGGCTGAAGATTAAATCCGCTAATAGATAACTCTACTTTCGAGCGTTAGCGTTATGAGTTAACCCCGGAATCGCACACAATTGTATCAATTTCAAGGGCAAGTAGGTGATAGAACCAAATGACACGAATTGAAAGAGGCCACAACAGTGGACATGCAGTAAAAGGTTGAGTAGGTACTGTGATATGCAGGCCATAGGCATCCGTTTGGCCAAGTACCTCTGACTAATGTACTTTTAGGGTCCCGTCGCAATAAGTGAAAAACCGGAAAATTGCGAGTAACACAAAAAAATTCGTTTTTTTTTTGTATGGGTGCCCCGTTTAATTTTTAATATTTTTTTGTGTCACCTATTTGTTGTTATAGCGGCTCTACGCTAGAATATGCACCATCGACTGGACGATACTGCCGCAGGGACACAGGCAGGTGAGTCGCGCAGCTTGGCGCGATGGAGTTATTCAGCCGGGCCTGCATGACCAGTTCTCAAGAAGCCGTAGCTTTAAACAGCAGTTCCCTACGAACGGTTCCTGAACGAGGGCCGGGCCGAATCCGTAAATTGAAGCAAACTGCAGGTTGCCTATTTTCCAGACGTGGTGCACTTACAGCGTTGCAGGTTTCCCACCGCTTTTTTCCCCAACAACCCTCCTGCAATTATAGTTGACTCGGCTCCTGGTTATCTCCTCCCAGCCGGCTCGCTCTGGACACTTCGATTTAAGTGCCGAGTGGTCGTGTGGGTTGCAGTTGGGGCAGGTCACTCCGTCCAGTCTCACCAGACACTTCGCGTACCTGTGGCCCTCTCCGCCAAAATCAATCAGAAGTGAATCGCCAAAAGCAGTTTCCTAGACTCATTCCTGATTACGGCATTCCAGAAACAGGGCTGTGTTCGCAGAGCATGAGTACTTCGTGACATTTGGAGCCTCTAAGTGGCATGGCGGCGGCGTTAGGCCCAGAGACAGCTGCCTACATTCCATAATTGGCTAATTTTGAGGTAATGTTCTTAGATTAATGTGATGCTAATAATAAGCTGTTGAATTCTAAGAAATAAATATTGTCTATATTCCCGTTGTCTATGTTACTCCCGGACTGGTGACTGATTGCAATTCATTCGCACATTGGAGTTCAAGAAGTTTGGACTTAATGAAGTGTAGATTATTTTACTCAATACATCTTACTTACCAATACCTTTACTTCAGCTGAGTGATTTATGGAAACTACTTAATCCTCCGTTTAGTCATAATAGTTAATATAAGGTCCTTTTTCACCTACTGTTGATTATCTTAATCGCCACACATTAGCAGCTTGCAATCAATACCAGTACAAGATAATCAGCACTTGATGAAAACTAGGCTAAGGATATTAATCATAATTTACAATTCGCATAGGTATGTGGTTGCTCAACCGGCATGCAACAGGAACCAATAGCTAATATTGCAGGTTTGGTGAGAAGCCATGTACAACCGCCGATTCGCAAGAATGCTGCCATCAGCGACGCCTCACATTTCACGTGGCTGCCGGCCATATCGAACTATTAGCTGCCTTATCGCCTTGGCTTACACTCTTGCACGTACATACTGTTTTATGTAACTGGACGCGTATATATAATACCACACCGACTGTCATTGGGTTAGTCCAACATACCGCATTCCTGTAGAAATCGGGTGCCATGCCAGGACCTTTCATTTATGACCTAATATTTTTCGAAAACTGACTTTGTCTGTACTTATCACGGAGGAGGGAGGTAGAGAGATGTTGTTAGCTAGCTCATATTTCTAGAGAGCGCAATGTCTCTAGTGAGGGGGGAAGTGGGGGGAAAAACAATACATGATGGAGTCATCCTCCATCTTTTTTTGCTAAATCAACCTACCGGAATAACCGGAATGTTATTGGTGTTATTAATCTGTGTGTTCCGATTTGAACAGTAAACGATTGCAATGCTAAAAGCGTATATATTCTGGCAAGTCACGACATTTATGGATAATGTTAATGGCTGAATCTGGGTTCACAGGTTAGATAACAACCCTCTGGTATTTTTAAAAGATTAAACGGCTTTCTACTCACGGAATGATTTTTGCGGAGCACGACGTTTCGAGCCAAACATTTGGCTCATCTTCAGGTGAGCTCTCGTGTCCAGCGGCGGCCAACGGTGAACTGTCAATTTGACGTGTTCCGCCGTTTGCGAAGATTGTAGTTGTGGGTAGTTTGAGCGTCTTGAGCGGCCGAAGCGTAGCAACCCGCATTTCGGAACATATCAGGGCAGTCAAGAAACTGGATTCCAACAAGGCAGCAGTGTGTGAGCACATGGATTCAGGTACGAACCACGTGATTAGGTTCGATCAGGTCGAAATTCTGACGGCTGAAACACGACACATCCCTCGAATCGTCCGTGAGTCTATTGAAATCGCCGAGCACAATAACTTTAATCGAGAAGACTCGTTTAAGTTATCTCCCATGTGAAATCCAGTACTTGCTCCCCTGAAAATCCCGAAGGTAAAGGCGTGCAGTGAAAGTCAAGACACAGTTAGCGCGTTTTGCTTTCCCTGGAGCTCCGGAACCCGACCGCTCAAGACGTTCAAACTACCCACAACTACAATCTTCGCCAACGGCGGAACACGTCACATTGACAGTTCCCCGTTGGCCGCAGCTGGACACAGGAACTCACCTGAAGGTGAGCCAAATGTTTGGCTCGAAACGTCGTGCTCCGCACAAATCATGCTGTGAGTAGAAAGTCGTTTAATCTTTTAAAATGAATAGTAACCACGGTAATATAAAAACTTACATAACCCTCTGGTAGTATTCAGGGTGGGCTGAGATGGCTAACATAGTCACTTCTGTTACGCACAATGGCCTCTCTGTAAAGTAGGCTTAGCGTGAAAAACATTTGCCCAACTAACAGGATGGGTGTGCTGCTAACTTGAATACGCGGATTATCGATGGACTAAATCGCATTTTGTCCTGATTTCATGACAGTGGGTGTAATTGTAATTGGCATCTATGTCCTGTAGCATAAAAAAAGAGTGTGTATTGCATGTTATAGGCAACAATGAAAATTTACCGAACTCTCCACCTAGTTCTATGTAGCCATGTAATAACGATGGTCCCGGCAAGGCACCAAATTACTTCGGGAAACTGTAAACTACTTTAGGCTATTATTATCGTAACATAAGAACATCGTGCCATCTATATCCATTTCCATAACAAATACACATTTGCACCTTCTCACCTTGTAGGTATTTCCACTTCCCCTTTGAATGCCCAGAACTTAACAAATCTAAATGTTGTAATCTGTGTGGCTGCTTTGAAATGGTAGCGTTTGCAAAACGAATATTTGGCGTATGTTTTCGTCAAGATATTGTTTAAGGAACTGGCGACGGCCACGATAAAGCTATCTTTGTGCATCGCATAACAAAGGCAGTATCCTAAAATGCTACAATACTGTGAATACATTTTATGTGAAAATACTGTGATGTTACATAAAAACTTCAGGTTTTAGATTTTAGATCTTCATGTTTAGCTAACGTAAATTTTTACGATATATTTCATATTAATCTTCCTTTTTTTTAAACCTAATTTAAAATGAACAACTAGATATTTATTATAGTTTTAGTTATTTTTTTCTGTTATTAAACAAAATGTTAACTTATGTAAACAACATTTACTTTGAATTTTAAAAAGACTGCAAACAGTATTTAATTCGACGTAAAATAATTACAAAATTACTTGTGTTGATGTACCTTCAAAAACTATTCATTCAAAGTGAATATTATGAAAAATTTTAATGAAGTTAGAGACTAGTGAGACTGTTATAGAGCCAGTTTTTTTTTTTCAAGCAAGAATCGTTGGTTTTAGGCAAGCCTTTCAATTAAGGTTATTATGTCCCTACATACATGTCAAATACAGTCCTTTTGTTACAATAGCTTTATTACACTATACAGTTGACTCTAACTTTTAAGAACTGGAGTAGTGCATCGCATTAAGGTCCCTACTTGCGGCGACGCTGGGTTCGGGTCTCCTCTTTCCCTAAAATATGGTTGATAGAGGCGATGGCTGTGCCTGGCGTGATGCTCGTGAACGGTTGCTGTTTGTGGGGACTGGCTTGCTCCAATTGGCAACATTCTAGATGGCGGGCATGGTCTTTACTAATAAACTGATAATTGCCATATGACATGAATTGTTGATTCTCGTCAATTCATATTAATTTAGCGTGTTTATCTGTGAGTCTAAATACTTTTGTAAATTAAGACTAAGTAGACGTTGAAAAAAAAAACCAGCGGAGTTTCTTTCCAGTTCTTCTTCGCTGGGATTTCCCCGAACTGATAAAATATGAAAAATCCGAGTGCAGTGTACTGTCTATGGATGATGAATAAACAATAAACAATAAACGGCCCGTAAGCTATGCTCTTCATACAAACATAGTTTAATAATCATTTGAAAACCACTGTTACAATTGAATTGATATTTGATATCGAATCTCAAACAATCAATATCTGTGTCTGCACGCTTTTGTTATTTTGAAAAATCCAAACCGAATCAACTAAAAGCAAAAATATAATCTTCATACGAATTTTGTTTTCTCTGTGGTTTGACTCAGTATATATTAACCGAAAAAACAAAGACATGCAGACACAGATATTTGTTGCCTGATATTAGATACCAAATATCAAGTAAATTGGAACAGTAGTTTTCAAATGATTAGTAAACTACTTTTGTATGGGAGGCGAAATTTTCTGATGCTTACGGGGCCCACCTTAATAGAGTGGGTGGCATGAAACAGGTAAAATGAACACAAAGTTAATCAATCGTACAATATGTATTTATTATAAGATACATTACTTGTGATAGGTGGACAAATCAAATTAAAAAGTTGCATTATACGTTACAATCAACAAACTTTCACGGCTCAATCCTAAATTAAATTCAATATTATGCCCAAATGTGTGATAAATTAATTGAGGTAGATTTTCAACTTCCTGCGGGATTAAGATACATAATACAAATCACTTTCCACAATTTTCTATTGGCTCGTCTCGCACGCGCGATCCGATGCAAGCAAACGATAAAGTCAAGAACATTTTTTAAAGTATTATACTATAAATATAATTAAATATCTACAAATTGAATATAAGTGGTGCACACTATTCGCAAGTCGACGGGACACACAGGCTCCACAGATATTGTAATATGATATTTTATTAAAACATTTATAATAAAGAAGAACATTCATAATGTCAACGCACATAGGAAACATTTTATTTGACCGCCTCTTATTCCCTTTCGCTCCCTCTACCCACCCCACTCGCCCGTCGGCTCCTCGCTCGCTCAACTACTTTAACTAGAAACTAGTTCAGAAAAATACAATGCTACTTCCTTTTCACGGCCCAACAGGGACTGCGGTCCAAGCTCCAACATTGCTACGCTCTTCTAACGGCAATCGTCATAAAAATGTTATGCATTCTTGGAAAACAATCAACCCTCACACTGAGTCGGGACACAAAACTATTTTCTCAAATACAACTATTGATGTGGCAGTGATAAAATATATGTCATCATATCTTTACACTTCCTTTATGTAATTTGATCTGAGTTTACTGGCCTACACAAAATATCACGTTACTCACGTAATTTTAATATTAATTTTTGACCATTTCTATCGAAAAATACCTTATCCCAAATTTATTTTTTATTATTACATATCAATATACATACCATTTTTGAACCATGTAATATGTATTAACATTCGCCAAATTACAGATTTACAGTAAATTTTTCATTCTATTCAAAATTTATGGTGGTGTTTATAATCTCTCACTAATTTCAGAATAAATACATAACATTTCAGGGACTGCAAATAAAATTACCTTAAGTATAGATACAATTGTAAAGAAATATGTTATGACGAACATCCTAAAGCTCTTACATTTTTCAATTTGATAACAACCTTCACAATATTGTAACTAATTAAAACACACGTTGCAGCGAAACTAACGGCTGCTCTATTTGTTCCCTTCGAGCGAGCAAACTTGACAACTCTAAACGTGCACGAATAAAGTATGCATCAGCAAGGAACAAAAAAAAATAGGACAGCCTGCAAGAAGGTGCTTGCCTTCACAATATTTGTCCAATAATGATACCAGTCTGATGTAAAATTTAACATTTGCCAATTACGAGATCAATGAGTCGAAGCGTTGGCCTCTTATTCTTTATCAAAATTTTCGCTAAACACAAAATACAAAAGCCAATCAAAAATATGGCACTCTCGTCAGTGCAGAAACAAATAATTGCCTTAGTCTTATCGATTTTAATTAAATAAATTCAGTACATTGCGTAAAATAAGCTTAGTCTTTAGGTCGTAACGGGATAGAGCCTTTCCTTCTCCATTAACTGTCTCACTCGCGCATTACCTCTCGCATGCGGCGTGCTGCGTTCGTAACCACAATGTACGACAAATTTACATTACAATTAGTTACAACATCAATACATAAATGTCACTCAACATGTATTCTAAGCCACTTCTACGAACACAACTTTCACGTTTGGTCAAAATGAGCTTGTGGTTTGTCAAATGCACACGCAATTAGATGAAATAAAAAAACACCAAACACAGTCGGCACAGAAAAGAAAGCCCCAGTATAGGCAGCACTCGTGAAGCGGACAGGAGAATTTTTCACAAACCTGCGGAGTAGCTGTGAAACTCCATATTGTAATTAAATGACCGCTTCTCGCAACAATTCACTGTGAGAACTTCTCGTGTACGCTTCCCGAGTAAACCCTCAGATACACAGTAAACTGAAGCTTAGAGATTTTAAAATAGGTTGACGATAGTTCTGTTATGATTTTAGTCATAGGCTGCTCCTATTCGTAAAAATATTTTGCCAAAGTCCATTTAAATCTGACTATATTGATATGTGCACACTTTTTCGTACATTGGATTTTTTAAATAGAAGCATAAATGCATAAAGTGGTAATAAATTTTAGGAAAAAATATGGAGACAACCCTAGATATATGTGCCTGATGAATGTACCTGAACCCATTGTGCAGTACAAACGCAGCACGATCTCATGAACATTCAGCTAGTTTCAGCTAGATGCGAGTATACGAGGAAATCAGCAATAAATCAACATTCTGCTTTTGAACACATTCAACACTCGGCTGTTTTTGAGCAAACAGTGGGCAGCGTGTGCCCGCTACAGCGCTACTTAAGCGGAACGCTCAGCTGAACACCAACCGGTTATCACACTAACCATCGAAGATACATGGAGAACATTTCCATACAATTTTGCCTCAACTACTCACACATTCACAAAATAATAACACCAAAACTATTTTGAACAATTACTTGGTACAGCAGAACCTGAATTAGGTCGGGATCTAATTATCTGAACATACAAATTGTTACTGCCACAGTTCATGTTGCCCGAGCCATTGTATTCGACGCGACAATAAAAAAATTCGCCTGTTTTGCATATAAATAAGTCTAAAAGTGAAAAAATTGCATCTAATTATGAAGTTTTGTGGACGGCCCTGCGAGCGGACGTCCAGATAACTAGTACATGAGAAAGCCACGAATTCATTACAAATAAAATGTTGTGGCAATGTTAACCAAATACCTTCCATGCCACGCGTGCGCACATGCTTACTTTAAGTCGTTGGGAGATTACTTAAATCTAGTACTATCTTCACTAGCGAGATCGTCTGAACACGGAACACATTGTCGACTGCTAATAGACAATTACAAGGCTACTCAACGGTGTCCTTTGTATAATGCACTCGAAAAGTTAATTTAACATTACTTTTGGTATATCGTGGTGGCGTTTGAACCGGGTGTCGGGGGAGGCAGCGAGCACAGGTCGTTCGGGCTCCATGCGATCCCCCGACACCTGGACCGTAATCAACGGACCGACATAATATTATCACAAAGTTTATTGCTAATTTTGTTGTGAGTACTTAATCCTAATAAGTTTTCAATTCTCGTCTACGCTACGGGGAACACATGAAAAACTTTTTCGAAACAGACACATTTTAAGACATTGAGTTGTTACTTGAGGTATGCTTCCCGACCGAATGTTTACCCGGAGTGAGATGTTAAAAGATATTACTTATAGAATGAAGAATACTCCTGTTTCAAGGAGACCTTCATGAGCAATAAAACTAAAACATCGTAAAGTACGCTAAACAGTGACGCCTACTATAAATATAATACGCTACTACGTATTCGAGTCCCTCTCAGTAAAGGCACTTGGTGACTCGCGGATTTGTATCACTTTACTTTACCTCGGAGACAAACACATATTCGAATGATCAAGATATTCTGCGCAGAGAAATATTTACCAGCCATTACAACCACAACTCGATGGAGGTCGCGAGGTTGTAGGTCGCGGGTGGGGGAGGTGCGGGGTGGGGCGGGGAAGCGCCGCCATTAACTTCTAACTATACCTAGGCCACAGACTCCCGCGTCGACCGAGCGCAGTGTACAAACAAACCTAACAATACTAATTCGCATAAACGCTGCTAGCCTAACGTTATCGTAAACTATTTACACATTGGCAGTGTTGTCAACTCGCTGGTCGCTCTCCGAATCGCATATCTCTAACTTTACAACTAATAAAACTCCCTCGGCTTATTCGAGCTACGTATCATTTCGCTACTCCTTCACTAACACACCGTTATACACTTGACCTAACCGTACCTAAGACTCCGCGCATCGCCGCGCACACATTTCACATTTTTACAACCACTATTTACAATCACGCCGGACTCTCTTTCGTCACATTCTACATCCATTCCCATTTGGCTACGCTTCGGTTGCGAGCGCGGCGACGGAGGCCCGTCGCGCGCCGCACATTCAATAATAGATATAAAAGTTACAAATCAGTCTTGGGTCGCTTTATTTCTGCTGTACCGATACATCTAGCAGTCGAGGAGCAGTTAACAAACAATTGGAGCCGTCACCTACCGCCCGGAGCAGACTGTGAAAATTCCTTGAGACAACATCCTCAGATTCAACTAAATTAAAACTAAAGGTTTGATATCTCATTTCGAGAAAAACAAAAACGAATCCGCTCCGGACGATAGTTCCTCACTTGTGAGACGACTCTCCAGAATTTTATTAATAACTTTGCAACCGGCAGCGGGTCCAAAGCGTCTGGGGTGTTGTCGTCTCGTCGAGTGGAGGGTGCGCCTACCGTCCGCACGGCCAGAACGCGTTGCCCCCATGGCGGCGTCCCTGCTTCCTCTTGGCGGCGCCGCTCACCTCCGGCCGCCTCGGCTCCGTGAACTTAGCCTCCCCCTCGCCGTTCACCTTCTTGTAGCCATTTAAGTGCGGCGTCTCAGGCTTGCGCTGCTTGGCGATTAACTCGTTGAGCATCCGGGAGCTCTCGGAGGTGGCGGGTGCGGGGGACGCGGCGGGGCTCGCGGGCGGCGGCGACGGCGTCACGTACGACTCGCAGAACTGCTCGTACAGCATGACCTTGGTGTGTGCAGGCAGCGACGCCATGTTGACGCTGCGCGTCCGTCGCACCTGCTCCTCCGGTATCCACTCGTCGTCGATCCTGCAACACGACATGCGACACTTTAGCACGACCGGCTCCCAGTGGCGGACCCGGTGTCACACAGACGCATACGTCGATAGGAGTTACAGCCCCGGAAGTGAAGATCTTATCTGCAATAAAACATGTCATGCAAAACCTCGGATTGTGAACATTAATGGGTTAGAGTTATTGAGCTGACGAATGGGACTGCAAACCCTACCTGTTCAATTAAAAAGCAATCTTCGTGGTGTTGCCACTGCAGCATGAAACCGAATACACAAAAGTTTTATAGTCAGTTACATTGTTCTCTTGAATTGTTCATGAATTGAGAAATCCCTGTGGCACACCAGGAGATGCTTCTGTGTAACATTAAGTTGATGGTATTTATTTCTACCATGCCAAACCAGTTAGCTAAACATTTATTGTGTATGATTGTATGGATAGCTGTGATTATATACTGTCGTGGCGAAAATAATTATACCAGGAAACCCAGCGGGATGGTAATTAAATGCAGGTAAATGTGTTAACAACTAATTTAACAGAAAGAAGGACTGGCAAAAAATATTAAAAAATGTTAGTTATGCATCAAAGTAGCGATGAGAAAAAGTCAAGCATTAGTACATTCAAATCTTTTAAGGTGATTGCAGCCCCAATGTGTAGAAAATATTTTGTAATTTTGTATCGCAAAATTTTGAGAATCTTTACATGGCGGAAATATAAGAATTTCTCAGCAAGCCAATTGTATATTACTATATATATCTATCTATCTAGTATAGACTAGACCACCTTATAAGTTGCAATTGAATGCAAATATATTATGAACCATATCTAGCAAATAAATATTTACATTTAGCAGGTAATCATGTGGACAGTCGCTATCTACAAAAACGTGCAACTATTTTATGGATAAAAAAGAATACACCAAATAAATTCCCACATCGGCTCAACATTACCTGGAGCTTGCAGAAATTGAGATTTTATTTAATGTTTTCGAAATCCTCAATTGCGTCTAAACAGAAACATGTATGTTAGAATTATGAAAATGATTTCGAATTACAGACTGCATACAAGATGACGAAGGGCCTACCATTGCTTTTTAAAATAATTTCATAATATTTTTGTCAATTTTCAAATTCAAAATCGGCTCCTGAGAACTTGCGTAAAAGGCTCAAGGTCAAATGGTCTGAACAGGATGAACTTCGTATTTGAATTCATAAAAGGGTAAGCTTTTGGTATGTGTTTTATGTTTGGGATAAATAGTTACAAGTGAAACTAAGACAATCGTGGCGATATAGCGCGTCCCCGCGAGCATCACCATCAAGGTGAGCTCGTGCCAAGGCGGCATGTGATTGAAGCGAGCGGTGCTATAGTCGAGCCGTTCTAAGAAGCGTTTTTTGACACAGCAGTGTGGAAGGAAAGCTAATGACTAAATTATGGAACAGACCACTTTACCCCACGTTTTATATTTTTGGGACCAAATAATAACAGCTCGCTAATGTGTTTTTTTTTTATTATGACTTGTAGATTATATTTTATTCTATATTGTGTCAATTAATTACTAAACAATGTATGAAATAATATAATTATGAACAAAATAATGGTACAGTACCAGCACTGGGAGTAAATTGAAATAGGGATGTGAACCTGCAAAATAATATCGACCATTTAAGTTTTTATATCTTTTATTTTCATAACTATTACTTAAATAATCTTATAAAGGAAAATCAAATAGATATCATCACAATTACCAATGTTGGCTTGCGAGAGAGAATATTCGGTCTCGGGATTTCCAGCAATTAACTAATGCCAGCTTCATTTCTTAAATGATATGTTTAGGCACATATAATAAATGGAAAGTTCATTGCAGTATCATCTAGCTTTTTCTAGTCAGTTAACTTGACATCGCTGAAGAAGAAAGTCGAATCAGTCGAATAAAACTGACAGTAATCTTAGGTGAAATAGAATAATATCAATCGGCTTAGATTCATTTGCACGTCGCCCTTTTTTTCCATTTTGGGTGGTTATGTTTTCCCTTTTTCGTTCTCAGTACTGTTTTTCGACAAAAAAACTGGTGCTCACGTCAAAAGTTGTCAATTTCTACTGACGAAAATGTATGTGGAGGACGATCCTTTTAAGGTGTACAGCAAAATCTTAATCAAATGTTTTGCTCCAAATATGCAATGGTTAATGTTTGGAACATTATTCCGTTGAAAGCTGTATATGTGCAAAAAATCTTGTATATAGGTTATGAATCACCTTCCGGAATCAGATAGTCAACTGTCCATCGGTATCAATGTGTTTTTTTTATGAAGATTGCCTATTATTAGGTTTTTGCTTTTCCGTTTTGGAATGTTATCGATATAAAAGTAAAACTCTGGTTTTTACCCTTCCCTATTCCTCATCTGTCAAAAAACGCTTCTTAGAACGGCTCGACTATAGGGCGCCGGCCTGACACTCCCACCAACCGCCACGCCAACTCTTCTCTAGTGCAGCATGTACTTACACGTGGGGCGGCGAGTAGGTGACGAGCGCTTTACGCGTGTTGGAGGTGACGGTGTAGTATGTGCCGGCGAGCGTCGCCATCAAGGTGAGCGCGTGCCCCGGCGGCATGTGATTGAAGCGAGCGGTGCGAAAGCGCCGGCCCGACACTCCCACCAACCGCCACGCCAACTCTTCTCTAGTGCAGCATGTACTTACATGTGGGGCGGCGAGTAGGTAACGAGCGCCTCACGCGTGTTGGTGGTGGTGTTGTAGCGCGTGCCGGCGAGCGTCGCCATCAAGGTGAGCGCGTGCCCCGGCGGCATGTGATTGAAGCGAGCGGTGCGAAAGCGCCGGCCCGACACTCCCACCAACCGACACGCCAACTTTTCTCTAGTGCAGCATGTACTTACACGTGAGGTGGCGAGTAGGTGACGAGCGCCTCACGCGTGTTGGTGGTGACGTTGTAGCGCGTGCCGGCGAGCGTCGCCATCAAGGTGAGCTCGTGACCAGGCGGCATGTGAGTGAAGCGCGTGGTGCGGGCGCGCCAGCACGACACTCGCGCCAGACGCCACGACAACCCTTCCATCATTCCTCCATCGAAGAAATCGAACATCCGAGCTGAAAAAAGGATTGGAACATGTTAACATAAGGAATATCAGTGTGTGTAATTTCGCTACTTGCATCTTGCAACATTGAAGTCATGTATGCCCAAATGGTATTGCATTGGTACTTTGAATAACCATTTATTGATTTTTAGCTTGTCAACATTATGCCAGATAACGAGTCAGGCTATGTGGTCATTAATCGGAAATAATCGTTTACGACGGCTAATACTTACAAAAACTATTAAGCGACTAATGCAATTTTCGATCCATGTCAAATGATGTAATTTTCGGAATCTTATAACCAGCAAAATCGGAGCCAGTGAATTTTACTCCTTTTTTTCTAAAAGTAGTCAATAATAGAATATTAACAGCTGAAAATAACTTCCACATCATAAGAATCACCAAGAAAAGTTATTTAAATATTTTAGACCAGTTTAATGCTGAGTGAAAGGATCATAAATCTAACTTTTCACTTTTAAAAAAAGAACCTAACTTTGTGTTCATTAGTTTGATAATGTTGCAAGAACAAAAATATGCATAGTAGGAAATTAGATTACATTATAACATCAAGATTTTAAAAATAAAGAAATTATACACATGACACAAAAAATAAATGATTGCTTCAAGGATTTCTACAATTAAAATGTATGAGCTAAACTGGAAGGTGCCCATTAAAATGAATGATGAATTTAACAACATAATTTAATGATTTAGTAAATCGCAATCAGTTAGGGGAGTCCGTTTTCTCGAATCGAAATTATATGTAGTATTGATTTGATGATTAATAGCTTTAATTTAAGCTAGTCTTAGCTCTTAAATTGCTTAAAATCAAATTCCCCATATGATATTCTCGATTACTGATAAAAGCATTAAAAGACCAAGCGGAATATCACACTGATCACACCGACACATGTACATGGGAACCCTAAAGGTAAAATCACCTTCGAGCTGTTCCGAGAATGTTGTACTAAAATTACACAAAATACAAGATATACATACAAAATAACATACAAACACAACCTTAAAATTATCTGGATCGCTAAACTTCAAATTAACTTAGAGGAAATCATAATTTCAAAGACAAATCAAATTAAAACGAATTCTTCGTATGGGATTCTCGATCACTGATAAAGGCATTAAAAGACAAAGTGAAAGATCTCACTGAACTCAATATGCAAAGCAACCCTATAGGTGAGATCACCTTAGGAGCTGCTCCGAGAATGTTGTACTCAAGTTACACCAAATACAAGGTAAACTACAAAATAATATTTAACAATGTCTTAAAATGTTCTGAATAGTTTATACTTCAACCTAGGTTTCAAAGAGCTGATGACTCCGGTTCTTAAAACCCATAAAAAAAACCCCATTGAATACCAAATCAATCAATCAGTAAAGCAAGACAAAGCGAAATATTTCACTGATCGCCCTAGAGGTAAAATCACTGCTCTGGGAATTTTGTACTAAATTAATTAGCACCTGTTACGCCAAACACGAGGTAAGCATAGATAATAATATTCAGCACAACCCCATGTTTTTCGGGATAGCTATAATTCAAGTCTAAAAAATCATAACTGCAGACACTTCTATTCTAAGACTACATAAAAACGAAAGCAAAATATCACCCAAATAAAGCATGTTCAGTACAATCCCAGCTACGAGCAGCTTTGAGAATGTTGTACTAAATTAATGACCACCTGTTACACTAAATAAGAGAAAAACATAGAAAATAATTCACCTGGACAAAATATATCAGACGCTAACTTAGATGGAAATAAAGGACCTGGCCCAGATAACTTATCGCCAATACTTCTTTAAATGTGTGCTAGTACACTCGCCTCGCCCCTGACCTTTGTTTTCAAGTAATCTTTATCTTCAATTTATCCCAAATCCTGGAAAGTGGAAAATATACTACCTATTCCTAAAAACAAACCCAACTGAAATTGTAAATTACAGACCTATACGTATCATGGTTGTCAGCTGTAACCAAAGTATTTGGATCCACAATGCATAAAAAGACAATTCAAAGACATCACATGGTTTGTCAGCAACATGGGTTTTTACTAAAAAGACTAATGACACTATTCTGCAGCAATATCACATATTGTAATGATAAAAAAAATGAGTTACACAGTTTTTCACTCATGTCAGCAAGGCTTTTGATGAAATGAACCATAATATGACGACGATGACTCGTCGCAGGCTTTACTTGTCCGCGAGTCACATGGCAAGTCTGGGTACTTATCCTTGACAAAGCCCGATTCTGATTCTGCTGCACTGTTATATGAACTTAGAACAGTTCCGACACCAATTCAAGCGACTCGTTTTCCAATTAGATTTCTATCGCAATAATTCTACACAATATCCAACAGCTTCTCTGCAGACTTTCAAGCGAACATTCTATGTAATAGTTCAGTCAAACTTGCAAATGAGAAATTATTTCGCCCGCTGCATCCTCTCGCTACCGGTGTCTCTCTTACCTGACCACGGCTGCCGTCGGTAGCGCAACACCTTGCCGTTGCGCCGGATGAGACGGGGCCCGCTGTCCGCCGACTTCTTGGCGCTGTTGACGCCGCCCGACATATCGTCGAAGTGGTTGTTCACGTGCCTCTCGAGCAGCATCTGCAATGAACCGGCATCCGGTTTGTAGTACACGTAAACTTTCAATGTTATATTTTATATCCAACTGGGCAGGACCGAACTAAGGTTTCTTGTGTGAGGTTTCACGGGAGTAGTAGTCATTCTATAAGTCAGACAATATAAGTATTCACAGTTGAATCATAGTTGACTCTCAATCACCAGCGAATTTCAATATTAATCGTGCTGGAGATAGTTTTCCAGTAAGATTTTCTCTTTGGTAGTTTATGATATAGTTTTCCCAATGACAAACCGTTAAGTGACAGCAAAGGGAGCTGGTATTCCTACTAACGCCGTGAAATGGTCTCTATTTCGTTACTTAGGTCTGGTCGCCTCCACGGGTTCTAACTGCTAACCGTTTATGATCCCCAACTGACGACGCTCTTGTAGTACTTGTTTCCGCCTAGGGAAAACGCATGCCCCTTCAGTCAGAACCGAAAACAGCATTGCTCACCAGTCCAGGGCGAGCATTGAGGATGCATGGACTAAAGTTCTGCAGAGTGGTAGAGTAATGGACGTACCTGCGTAGAGAATCGTCGGTCGCAGTCGTCGACGATGCACTTGAAGGGCTTGTTGCCGCCGTGTGAGAGCGCGTGCCGCTCCAGCCAGAGCCGCGAGCAAGACGGCTTGCCGCGCACCTTGCACCCCGTCCAGAGACACACGTAATTCTCGCGACCGGCCTGACCGTTCACGTGCGCCGTCTGCAAATACACCGGACCACTATTGTCACTCACTTTCAAGTATTTTTTAATGAAGCTTCCTTTGGAATGCTTACAGGATCATGAATGTTTATTGCCACAACTAAAAAACCAAGCCAATACGCCATAGGGGACATTTAAGTAATTTTAAGACAACAAGGTGACTTTTGGAAGTTCATTTGGTCACTAACAAGCAGATTTGATAAAAGACATGTTTATTGGGACTATACTTGATTGAATTTTACAGTTCATATTCGTACCAATTGACAAACTCGATGAATGACTAACCTGAAGATGCTCCAAAAGATCAGTGTCGGTGTCGAAGTTATCCCGACAGTTTTCCCAACGGCACGTGGTCACCGAGCTGGGCCGCCGTCGACCCTTTGGACGTTGCTCGCTCAGCTTCTGCTCAGCACTCATCGGCGGAAACCTCAATATCTTAGGCTGCTTTAGAATGGGACTCTTTTGGCACGGCTCCACTTCTATCGAACACACACTGACACTTAGCGACAGCGACGAGTCATCGTCGCAGTCTTTACTAGTCCGCGAGTCACTTGGCGAGTCCAGGGATTTATCGGTGCCGATACCCGATTCTGATGATTCATTGGTGACACAAGAAAACGCCGTCTCCAAAATAGTGTTCTGGACGTCGGATGAAACTTGCTCCATAACCGTGATTTGAGTGAAAAGCGTATCATCGCTCCCAGTAGTATCTGCCGGACTGATATCAACTTTGGGCGTTTCCACGACCGATTCAAGCGACGCCTTTTCCAATCGATCTTCTATCGCAGGTGCAATATCCAAAAGCTTTTCTGTAGACTTAGAGACTTGAGCGAACGGTCTATTTAGTAGTTTGGTCAAATTTGGATAGTTTAGAGAATTAATTTTTTTTTGTTCTGAAGATATAATTGGATTGATCACATTTACAGGCGAGATTGCAGGCAATGATACCGGCGGTACTGCAGGTGTCCTCACTGGTAAAAGCGCTGGCATCGTCACTGGCGATAAAGCGGGAACATCCACCATCTCTTTATCTTTGTCAGGTGGTTTTACTGGCGGGATAGGTATACTACTGGTGTGTGTCATTTGATTGCAAGAACTAACATTTTGAACTGCATGGGAGGGATGTGTTGTGGAGAAGGAGCAACTCGTACTTATGTGCGTTAGGTGATTTTGAGCAGCGACATTCACAAAGTTTTCCTTGCTAGTATTATTTGGCACAGGATTTATAAAATATCCAGGTTGCGGCATCAGCACCGAGTGGTGTCCCACGTTCATGTAGTGCAACTTGGGAGTCATGACAGTTGGCAGTGCAGTGTTGATAGCTTTGTTGACGACCGGGTAGGAAATGTTGGCGCTGGTGGTCGGTTTGGTAACGACGGCGGAGTATGTTGGCGCTATCGAACTCGTCAACTTAAGTATGGTGCCGTTAATGAGCATCTGCCCCTGTTGGTGCATGTTATCAGTACGCTGTGGTTGCATTTGTGCCTGTATCTGAGTCGAGTGGGGCAAGACATAGTTGTGGCCAGCCTTGGTCATGAGGTTCGGTATTTGAACAACGGTGCCGTTTATATTCTGGACTAGTGGAAAGACGAAGCCGCCATTAAGCTTGGTGGGACTAGTGATACTGACGTTTTGACGATTGTATCCATTCAAACCGTTCATACCATTGATACTGTTGAGTCCGTTGATCCCATTAACACTGATGGTGTTGGTCGTGCTCAAGCCTGCGATGCCGTTCATACCATTGATGCCGTTAGAGCCATTCAAAGTCGTCATACCGTTGATACCGTTGGGTGGGCCAATCGTCGGCTGACCAGTATTCTGCGGGATCCTTAGAGCTGTGAGCATGACCTGCGGAACAGAGATAAAGGGCGAGAGTGCGGCGGAGGTGACAGCGGCGGTGCTGCAGTGTGGCGCGATGTTGATAGCGCTGCAAGTCGGCAGTTGCTGTAGGCCGTTGAAGCCAATCGGGAGGGTTCGAACGCCGTTACCGCCCTTGTCACCTGGCAGGGCGGCCAGGGCGGTGGTGATGGCCTGCTCGCGCGGGGTCTGCTTGATGTTATTCGACAGCGAGACGCCGCTCTCGAGCCGATACCAAGTGGTCTTCCTCACGGCCGGGGGCGTCGCCCCGCCGCTAGCAGGCGCCAGCTCCTTCTCTTTGGGCTTGCCTTTCTTGTTGACATCGAGGCGCTTCTTGGCGACGGGCTTCTTGCAGGAGCTATTGAGGTAGAGGTTGTTAGAGCCATAGGTTGCACCATTGATGCGAGCCTCAGCGCCGGTGTGCAGGTACGTGATGCCGACGCCCTTGCCATCGCCGTCCACCTGCTCCGTGTACACGGGAACGATCCGCGTGCGCGCCGACGCCGGCTTCGGGTACGGGTTGGAGGTGATGCCCTCCTTCATGAGGTCATCGATACCCGACGATTTGGGTTTCTTCGCCCTCTTCTTCGGCGCCTCGGGTAGAATCTTCGGCTTGAGCGTATCCTTCAGCAGGCAGATGTAGTCCTCGATGTTCTTGACGCTTTCGGTGGCCGACTTGAATTTCTTGTGTGGTTCGTCGGCCCGACTCCAGGAGTGGTCGCGCTTGAGAGGGTTGGGTGTCTTCATCTTGTGGTTGAAGTAGCTGGTGATGGTGCCCTGGTGGTGCGTGCGAGCGGGTGCGGGGGTGACGGCGGCGGCGACGGGGGAGCGCAGCGACCAGGGTGGAGGGCGCGCGAGACCGACGCCGCTGTCGGAGGAGGCGGGGCTGGCAGGTGAGCCCGGCTCCGTGTACTCGCTACCGCTGCAGCCGCCGCTCTCCGTGCCGCTCAGCACCGCCACGCCGCTGCAACAATGCAAACATCTACGTCAATACTACACACTACACAAATTGTAATCTATGAAATGGAACACCGCTATTCTACCAAAAATTTTTGCATTTATAATTGAGCGAGGAGGTCTCAGTTATGACAAAGTTAGGAGATTGCGCTCTAACTACACGCCCCGATGACCGCTACATATTCTACTTACATACTAAGCATATATATATTTGGTAAAGGTTTGTCTGTGGTGCACGGCGCAGCATTGCGTCACGCCGCGCGCTCGGTCATTGCACTGTGCCGCGCAGCGCCGCGGCCGCATCGCACGAATAGCACAAACCAGCAGTCATAGTATTTCTAAGTTAAGATTTTTTGAAGTGTTATGAATGCGTGATGATTTATTGTCCTTGACCGCGTATAATAAGGTCAAGATCTTATTAGTTATGCCATCGCCCAAAACGTACGATATACATGCAATGTTTTTATTGATCTATAATACACGAGGATTTTTGTGCGTTATTATAGTTCATGCGACATTTTTGTATGATCTATAAAAACGCACAAAAATCCTCAAAAACTACCTCGCGTACCGAGTTGAATTCACTTTGTGTGTATGCTTGCAGAAAAGTTTATAAGGCTCTACCAGGCTCTATCAGTGCAATCAGGATTGTTTATTGGGGTTTACCACGCTCTACTAATTAAAACAGAATTGCTTTAACTGGTTCTACCATGCCCCCTACAACTTCACAGTATTATTTTTTTGGATCAAATACGCTGTGCCAGTGCATTCAACATTGTTTATCTGTCCCTAACAGGCTCTACCACTGCAAACAGCATAATTTATAGGGCTCTTACCACTGCAAATATAACTTTTTAGAGAGCTATAACGTTGTACTACTGCAAACACCATTGTTGATTTAGATCTACAATTGCTAACAACATTGTTTTTAGTGTCTCTATTACTGCCAAACAGCATCGTTTCTAGAGATCTAACACGCTCTACCTCTACACACAGAATTGTTCATAGGGATCTACCAGGCTCCACCAGTGCAATCGTCATTGTTTAAATGGCTCTTCACACTCTACCAATGCAAACAGCACTGTCTATAGGGATCCAACACGATGTACCAGTGAAAGCATTATTTTTATAGGGATCCGTTTTTGGATTCTGTCACGGTCTAACATTACGAACAGCTTTTTTTGTGCTATCTATACCAACAAATCAATATGGTACGTGATAGTTTGCATTCAAAGGTTGCCTGACTGCCGCTTGGCAACAAACTACTAATTATATATTGACATACCACTAGTAACGAATAAGCGATAAAGATAACAGAAGTGACATCGCCCTATGTCTCGCCGCGTACTACTCGCGCGTAAACTAGTAAGCCCTACACTTACTATGTACGTAGATTGTGCGGTGGGTGAGTCCGAGTGCGGGCGACCTAGTTCGGCCAAGTGTCCGCAGATAACCGCTCCGTGGGCTGATAACCTCGCGCTTACCCTGCGCAAGTTTATTAGTCTCTAGCCAGTGAAGTCGCCGATTGGTTTCCTAAACTTGCATTTATGTCAATGTGATGTACACATAAACAAAAGTGATAAACATATACCAGTGAAAAGCAGTACGGAATGTCCGGTTTGCTTGCGATGGCTTTTTCGGGGTGGTTCTTTGAAAAATATGGCGTCGTGACATTCGCCGTGCGAAACATGTCCGCGCATTTGATCTATTAGAATTGTGTAAATATAGGTGCTCTGTGAGTATCAAAAAGTTTACAAATTGAAGGTGGGCCTTCCTGCTCAACTCCCTATACAAACGTGGAAAGAAGATCATGCGCTTATTTCTTGTCAGAGATCCAAAATTATACCCAAAACAGCTTTATTTGATCGAGCTAGATGTCTGATGACCATTGGCATTGTAAAATAATTTTTGGTTTCTGAGTTATAAGGTCCGAATGTTGGAATTTTTCGCGAGTTTTATACAATAACTTTGGAGGTGGATTACGCAATGATAAAGTAAGAAAATCTTAAACAGATTAGTCATCAGACATAGCTTATTTAATCAAGATTTATGATCTATTTGGTGTTTGTTAGATTTTTGACTACAGCGGTCGTGGTTTACTTTTAGCTATAACTCGTTTTTAAATTAAAATTTTCGTAAATCTTACCAAATCAAACACTATGCGAATTGTCTGCTTTGTGGACATGGTGCATTCTCCTCATCACGGAGCCTGTCTTTTTCTTGGAAACAGAAAAGTTCTCAGAGCGAAATATCATGGTTTTCTATCGTGCCCGCGAATGAGTTAGTCCCACCGGGAGGGCCACCTTAAAATAGGTAAAAACTGGATGGGTTTGCGATCATTACCTACCATCCAATAGGTAATGAACGGGACCTATGCACAGTTTAACTTGGAATCCGAACCACGAACGACTAATCTGTTGGTCGCCTCTCACGACATGTACGGGAAGAAATGCCGTGAGCCCATATATATTGTATTTACATGCCGGAGCCCACACGGCACAAACTTAAAACATAGGCTTGCCATGCGATTTTAGGGTCTCTGTTTTTTTAGGGTTCCGTACCCAAAGGGTGCTAACGGAACCCTATTACTAAGCCTCCGCTGTCCGTCCGTCCGTCCATCCGTCCGTCCGTCCGCCTGTCAAAGGGCTGTATCTCAGTAACCGTAACAGATAGACAGCTGAAATTTTCGCAACGTGTGTATTTATTTTGCCGCTATAACAACAAACAGAAAAAACTAAAAAAAATATTAAAATTAAAGCCCCCCCCCCCCCCATACAAAAAAACGTGATTTTTTTGTATTAAATCTTTTACGATGGTACCACAGAATAACTAATAGTGCTACGCACAGAAGTTGCACTCCCCGACAGTAATTTTTCAATTTTGATCCTAATTGTCGTTACGCTGAAGTATTTATTACGTCGCTCGTTGCCGGCGCGACGGCGAGATCAAACGCGTCGTCGCTGACCCGCCCCATGTCGCTGGAATGCGGCTTGCGCTGGGGTTATCACACACTGCCGCCGCCTATTGTTTTAAAGTCGAATAAAATATAAACAAAACTTTTAAAAATGTTTTTTTATAATGTGTGTAGACATTATTATTTTTAGATTTTGCGTCACAAATATGCCTGGTGCTGTTATGTGTTGTTTATTGGCTTTAACAGTGTAGTTTGATGTTTTCTGTGTATTTTGGTGTTTTCGATGTTCTTTGGTCTAGTATTGTTTGGTATTGTTGATTAAGTAACATTTGATAAAAAGATGGTCGAAACGGTAATAAAACATTGTCCGTGTTTTCCATTCAGTTCAATATCGCCGTGCTCAAGAAAGGAAGGCCCTGGTACGGCAAAAAACAAACAACATGCAGCAAAGGATAATAGGCAATAAGTACCTGGAGCTGGCACGAATGATTGCCCATTATACTCTCACTAGACGAAACCAATGTATGTTGTTTTTCCTTGTAATACATGGATAAATACTAGCTAATGTATAAAAAAGTGCTGTGCTGATACCAGTTAAATACGTGTCAATTCAATAGGCCCCTCATAACACGATACTACATACCTACCTACATAAAGGCAAAACGTCAATAAACCTAAACTAAAAAAAAACAACTTAACCTTCAGAATATTTCGGTAGCGTAAAGAAAGGTAACTTCAAATTCTTCTGTGTACTATAACATCCGTTCACGCAACAGTTATCAAATTTATTTCTATGGTGATTAGACATTATTACGAATAAAAACGGCGAAAGTGAGCTTTCCGAAGCGACTGATCGACTGGACGTAGTGGACGTGCGAGCGTGTGCGCGCGGCGGCCCTGACTGAATTTGGAACCTCGGGTTCCCAAGCGCCGTAGGTGAACATCTCAGTAGGTATTTAGGAGTGACGGATGCCTGATGGTACGGAAACCTTCGTGTGCGAGTCCGACTCGCACTTGGCCGGTTTTTTTCTCTTCTACGTTTACAATATTGTGCATTGCCGATTGTCACCCGGTGCTCGAGCAACTTGACCAAACTATCACCGAGCGTCGCCAAATTCTGCCAGCAGGCCAAATCGCCGCCCTCCGCGCTCCGTGGGAGCGTCCCCGCGTGTAACACTGTCACAGAATCCTTTGTGGGCGGTGAAATTGAGTAATATTCGCGCGTCTCGCGACCCTCCGTCTTATTGCCGGGGAGCCAGGGGTGGTTTAGGGTCGGCGGGGCGGCGAACGCGGCGGGCGCGGTTCCCACGCGGCGGTGGCGAGGCGAGGCGAGGGAGCATTCATCTCGCGACACGACCTACGCTCCCCCGAGCCCGGCGACCGACACACCCCGCCGAGACGCCGTCGCACACACCCATCGGGGCCACCCCACACGATCGCACACACACACACACACACACCCTCACACCCTGTGTCGCTTTTGTTCGATTTCATTATTAGGTTTACGCACGACACCAATGAGATGCGGCACGGTGCGACATGTGTGGACTGTGTTGGATGGAATAAACGAAATCCTATCTCAATAAGGGCAGATTTTTTCAATAGTCAGATAAACAGCCAGATAACTATTCCACGGATTTATTTACGCTTCTGCTTATCCTTCTGACAAAGTAAGTCCATATGTTTATTAGTAAAATTATGGTCCTTCGGGTAATTATGATAGAAGATATAACTCTCCGGCAATGACTATCCGTCTTTTGACCAACGTGAATTCGTACTATCAGTCCGATTAGTACCATCTGAGGATTGAAAAATCGGCCTAAAATAAATAAAAAGTACGTTAAAATAACTTAATATATTATGGCGAACCTTGGTAACTCGCCGGGTGAACAGGCAAATGAGTGATAAAATCTGATTGGCAGTTGCATTTCATGCCGCGATAACTGGTAAATTTCAGTTCAATTGGCCGAATAACACGTTGTTTGACAGTTAGCATGGTACCTGGGAAATGCAACTAAACGTCCGATTTAATCACTCACTTGCCTGTTCACCAGGAGAGTAAATTTAAAATGCTAACACCCCAGGTCGAATACTGTTGAATATCTTTTCTTGAAGTGTGAGCAAAACGGAAACGGTGATCCGTTGAACCACGGGTTCTAGAAAGAACCGTTATTTTTTCTGTGGACGAAACTAGTGAGAACGCTTTAACCTATATGCACTGAAAGATATCTATCTTATCTCTAAAAAACACCTTACAATCGTGCTAAACAAACACACACCCAGTGTAGGGCACTGCCCCACAAGACTTCAAGTGTCTGGAACTGGGTTAGCTCATTCACGTACGCTATCGAGTGTGTGTGGCCGCTATTTCTACTCTCAACTCTCGGTGGGTCACTTTTTGCGAGAGTTTTTAAGCGTCTCGAGCGCTACTCCCGACTGGGTTTCGATTGTATCGATGAAAACCAATATAGGCATTCTCTTTCGTGCACGTCACAATACTTCGAGGCTTGGTGATGCGGAGAGCGCGTTTCTTCTCTGTTCTGGGGGGTTACCATGGTGAATTGACTCATCGCATAAACAGGCAAGTTGAATGATTAATCTGACGAAAGATGCAGTTCGCACCATGATAACTGTCAAATGACGTGTCAGTCGGCCAAATGAACTGAAATTTAAAAGCCATCCGGGGCATTTCTGCGGAATATGAGCGGCCATGCCGAACACGACTAATATTTCGAATTTGGAACGCAGAAACCGTCGAATGTCGGCAGTAGCGACGCGCAGGCGCGAGGCGGTGTTGGCGGTGTCGCGCGGTATTGCCGCGGCGTCGGCGGCGGAGAGCGGAGGCGAGGTGAGTCGGCGAGTGAGACGAGGAAGGAGGGATAGGCAAGGTCGAGTGATGTAACGAAATGAGTCGCGAATCTCGGTCGTTCACCTCACGCGCCGCTACTCGCCGCGTGCTCCGCCGAGACGAAAATAAACTCGCGGACAAAACAAACGGAGGAATGCTCGAGTTGGCGGGAAATTGTCTCGAAGCGAGAGGATGAGGCGTTTCTTTACGCTACGCGTTGCCTTTTTCGGGCGTACCCGGCAATACTCGTACTAAGGGCGAGTTTCCTGTCTGTCGTGTCGTTCTCGGATATCTGGTCGGCCTGCATGGAGGCATTGAGAGTCCAACGCGCGTTTTCCGTTCCCTCCTTTCATCGTAAATGCCATGACAGCGAGGCGACCGGAAGAGTGTACGCGGTCGTAAGTTCGTGTTAGCTGCGAGATAAAACGAACGTGCGGTCAATTAGCTCTCAAAGCTACGCCGACAGGCCTATGCGCCTTTGAAGTAGCCGCTGCGCAACAGTTACGAGCGCGGACTAGACTTGTTAAACTCAGCGGGCAGGGAAGGGCGCGAGTAGCAAAGAACTTCACAGGACGCTATTTGGTGTAACAAATATTAGATGCTGCGCGTCCTGAATTTGTAAGCGAACTAGCGATGGGTCGTTCGCGAACGAACGGGTCAGAAGACCCGGGTAGTCTGAACTGAACGACCGAACGGCTTTCTTGTTCGCAAAGATCCGTGTCTTCGCGACCAGTACTATCTACCGACCCGGCCGACTGAATGAGTGCCTGGACCGACCAACCGACGGGTCGTACCTTATTTTCTTTGGTCCTACAACAAATTAGATGTATTCTGTGGTCTTACTGCAGGTCGCATATATGAACGTATTGTAACTCACCAGTGAGTGAACCGTATCCAAAGTTCAAGATTAGCCTCTGTAACTCACCGAAGAATATGAATTTCAAGAGTAGCCCCATGGTCGCATAGACCACGCCAACGAATGACCGTACGGGTCGAAATGACCCGTTCAATTTCCGGGTCGTTCGGTCGGACCCGGGTCGCGAAAATCTCACGAATGACTCATCGTTAAAGCGAACTAACTACAGTTTGACGTTTTCCACTAACGCGTGCCTGTGCTCGTGTTATTCTGAGGCCACACGAAGTTTCGGACGCTACTCCCGCCGTTCCATGCTCACTGGTTAGACTTCATATATTTGGTTTTTACCCCGACACTACTTTGTAACTCTATGCTTCGACGGAGGTATGCCGAATATGTCGAGTGAGTATTTTAAACTTTTTTATGTTTAAAACGGTAATTTAGGTATTTCTTATCAACGATTACTTATAATACCAGTGCGACGGGGCATTCCTCGTTTAATAGGGTACACTTCTCGTCTTGGCCCATACAAAAAGGGAAAGCTATTTCCTTCTTCATTATTATCTTTAGAGATTATTATTAAAATGTATTATTATTTATATATTTAAATTGGCAACCACTTCATCTTACCAGCACGTAGTCGTCTATGTTTTTAAATTTGATCAATTATTTTATTAAATATTAAATGCTTAAGATGAACAATAATTTATTAAAAAGCATGCAAAATCTAATTGCTTTTAACTCACAACAAATTAATGAAAACTAATTATTCAAGATAAAAATAATTAAATCGGACCTATTTCGATGCAGAAAACAGGTTTCTCATTTGTGTAGGTAAATGATGAGTGTTTTCAATTATAAAATTTGCTATTCGAGAGAGCATTTCATGCATAATTCGATTGTCAAACTTCTTCAGCGATAACCTAGAATCGTATAATGTTGTGCCGAACGAACGCGAGGCGGAGGCGGCGCGGTGGAGGCGCGGAGGCGGGGTCGTTTCCATTCCAGGAGCCCCTAGTCCCAGTTGTCACCTAAATTGGCGTTTACGGCAAATCGATCGACTGGCGTTTTCAAATGTATGGAGAAATTGAAGAGCGCGCGCAAATGAGCGAACTTGATTTGACAGCTTACTCAACGTTGCCGTAAATATGTCGACGTTGCCGTTTACGCCGACTCCGCGTCTTCAAACAAATCGGAAGTCCGAATTTGACTTTGACAGCTTGAAGAAGTAAAACCAGAGAATATCTAGTAAAAACTTGTATGGAGTTTGACGTTTTTACGGAACTTCGAACTTCCGTAAGCGCCAATTTAGGTGACAACTGGGACTAGCAGCTCAGGCCGCACGCAACGGAAGCGACGGTACGAGCCGACGAGCAAGGCCACCGCGATAGCAATATGTGCTGACCAATTCCGCACCCTAATGCGCACGCACGGTACGATACGATACGATACGTTGTATGTAGCGTGCACCCTAACGTAAGAATGCTGCCCCATGGTCAGTTGGACAATATCAGGGGAGTACCATGGTCAGGTGAATAGCAAATGAAGGCAAGAGAGTGATTAAGCCCCGATTGCACGAAGCGACGGCCGAGTTAATCAATGTTAAAACACGTAACTTTTACTGAACCGCACGGAGATGCTTCCATACTGTCCATACAAGGTGACGTGTTTAATCATACGTTGAAGTTGATTTTGATTGTTTGTGGTATCGTGCACTCGGCCCTAAATCGGAAGTTTGGTTGCATTTCGTACCATGCTTCCCTTCAAACGATGCGTTATTCGGCCCAGTGAACAAAAATTTACCAGTTGGCATGGTACAAAATGCAACGAAACGTCCAATCACTCTCTTCCCTGTTCACTTGCTATTACCCTGGCGAGTTATGTACCATGGACACCCCCCAGATAAGGTCTTGCGTGGAGTATTGCTCGCATTTGTCGGACGACTCAGACGAGTCGGACGAGTCGTCGACCCGAAACTATGCCTGAATTTAGAGACCCTCAAACTCCGAAGGGATGTAGGGTCTGTGTTCTACCGTTTTTACCACGGAGAACGCTCGTCGGAGGTGCATAACGCCGCCGTCCCACCTTCCCCTTCCTACCGTCTCACAACGCGGGAACAGGCACGTAAAGCACCCGTTCACTGTCGGCATTCCAAAAATCAGAACCGACCGAAACTCTAGTTCCTTTATCTATACGGTCGATAAACTATCCCTGCCGAGATATTTCCCCCAAAATACAACCAGGGATCCTCCAAACATGGTGTGAAGAAGCACCTGTAGCCTACTGGCTCGTAGCCTAGTGGAGCGGGGACTGGCCTAGCGTACCAGAGCTCTGGGTTCAATTCCTCGCCCCGACATGCACCAATTTCTTTCTCTTTCTGAGTTCTATAAGTGCATTTCGTCACGAATGCGAGCTGCTCCACAGTTCGGAATCCATGAAAAACTGTAGGTCCCCTTCTCCTACTAAGTAGTAGGGTTGAAGCCCGCCCGGGTCGGTACCATCGCATTGGATGAAAAGATGGTCGAAGCGGCAATGAAAAATTGTCCGTGTTTTCCATCCAGTTCAATGTAGCCGTTGCTCATAAAGGGAAGGTCCTGGCATGGCACCTCATTCTTTCGGGAATGTGGCATATTGGGCTAATATCATAACGGTAGTTGTGTGCTATTAGCAATCCATGTCAGATTACATACAAAAAAACCTGGCCGGCGGCATGGTTTTCTGAGCCCCTTAGGGACCAAAGGTGTACGGAACAGGTACCGCCCAGACCTGGGGGTCCATTCAGAGTAAGAGTGAGTTCGAATTCGCCACTAAATATCAACTCACTTTTTTAAATAGTTACTGTTTCCACACTTCTAGAACATCATTACAGTTAGGTAAAAATCTGGTTTGTCCCGTAAATACGTTGGAAGTATAAATAACGGTTCCGTTATTTAAATAATAATATATTTCCCAGCTATTTTTAGGTTAACTCGATCCCGAACTCGAACTCACTCTTGCTCTGAATGGACCCCCAGGTATGTCTGCCAATGAAGTATGGGGTGATCATACCCCATTGCGTTCTGCTACAATCCGTGCCTACCTCTCCGGAGAAGATTGCGCGCTATGTTTCGAGGTGCGCCGCAGTAATAAAATGTAGATATCGCTATTGTCGCGGGGCGCCCGCGCTCCCGTCGCCGCCGCGCCGTTCGCTCCGCGCCCATACAATGCGCGCGTCCTTGCTCCATTTTAGCGAAACTGGATCGAGCCGGTGCGGGACGCGCGGATCTTCTGCATTCCGCGTCTACGTCACGCTCCGATTCAGTATACGATATATCTAAAGAATAAAAAGCAAAGAACGCGATGTAGATGATTCATGAAAAAGCAACTTCGAGGCGCACACATAAAACACGTTTTCCGAGTAAACGAGAATGAACAAAACCCGTAGTCCTAGCTGTCACCTAAATTGGCGTTTACTACCTTTTACGGTTCATGAGATACAGCCCTGTTACAGACGGACGGACGGAAACACAGCAGAGGCTTAGTAATGGGGTTTCGTTGCCACCCTTTGGGTACGGAACCCTAAAAACGATAATACGCCAAGGATCGCGTGAAATTCGCGCGGTAATCGTACGGAAATTCGAGCGACACTATCTATGTCTGGGAGAACTTTTAGACATTTGTGTTACGTTGTGTAATCGAACTCTAAACGGAAAGACAAATTGCACTATTGAAAGACAGTGGTGCAGCAACCCTAAGGGTCCATTCTGGGTCTGCGGTACCTACGACCGATTTTCGATACAATTTAAATAAAAAAATACGCTTACAATATCAAGGACCTCATTTGAAGCATTAAAACAAGTAGAAATAAAAAATAGAAATAGAAGCATTTTATTCCCTTAAGGTGGCCCATCCCGGCGGGACTAACTCAATCGTGGGCACGGTACAAAACCGTGCTATTGCGCTCTGGGACCTTCTCTGTTTCAAAGTAAGAGACAGGCTCCGTAATGAGGAAAATGTAACAATTTGGTGAGATTTACGAAAAATGTAATTTCAAGAAAACCTATTGCTAAAAGTAAACTACGACCGCTTTAGTCAATAAAAATCTAACAAAAACCAAATTGATTATAAATTTTCATGAAACAAGTTATGTCTGATGACTAATCTTCTTAAGATGTTTTTATTTTATCGTTGAGTAATCCACCTCCAAAGTTATTGTATAAAACGAGTGAAAAATTCGATCTTTCGGACCTCATAAACTAGAAACCAAACATAATTTTACAATGCCAGCGGTCTTCACATCTAGTTTGATCAAATAAAGCTATTTTGATTAAAATGTTTGATCTCTGACAAGAAATATGGCCATCCCGCTCCCGGGAGTTGAGCGGGATGGCCCACCTTGAAAGCGGTTTAGAACGTTTTACAATATTAATAGGATTACGTCTATCTTATTAATCTAAGTGTATTTAAAACTGGAGTGAAAAGGAAATATGGCTCAGTGTTTACCTATGCCCGCGTCTACTTCAGCAAGTTTGCTGAAGTAGACCTGTGCCGCTGGTTTTCAGCCACCACCGGATCTCAAGGTATTGTAATTAATTTGAAATAGAAACAGGAGAAGCAATAACACGGTATAACTGGACAACAGAATTAACGGCCAGTGATAAATATAAAAATAGGTGAGTACGTACGTAAGTAGGCACAAGCACCCACAAAAAGAGCCCGCTCCCGCGTCCCGAATTCGGTAAGTAAATGAGTTAGGCTAACGACATTTAGAGACTGAATCAAGTTAAAATGAAGGCGACGCAACATAACCATTACGTTATTCTATGAATATAAAGTGTTGCCCGAGGGACAACACCCCCCCCTCCGCCCCTCCCATGCCAATCCGCCCTCAGCCAATGACACGATTCTTGCCACATTGGCCGCCTTATTTCAAGAAATGTAGCCTACAGTAGATCACACATCAAAGCACACATTTAAAAAACACTGGATAAAGTTCTCACACGAAAATTAATGGACTTTTAAAAAGAGCCTTAAATTTTAATGGGCAACAGGTGCGTGAATTTTTTTTCAAATGAATACCTAAATGGACTACTAAAGGGACTGTAGAAGAATTCCAAATTATGGGTATACAGCAGGTGGCGAAATTGGTTAGACGCAATACCCGCGAATGGTATGTTTTGCTGGTTCGTGTCCAGCCTTGCAGTATATTCGTAAAGTAGTTCTTTTTACAGGGATATTTCTTTAATTAATGTGCCCGTGCTTCATGGTTGATTATACATACATAAATGGCACATTGCTTGGAATAAGCGACGTACATGCTTAGTACGAAAAAGTATATTTACTTAAATGTTGATTTTTGAAATATTGAACTATTAAACAACGTTCACATTCTTCAGAGTTGATTATTAGTTGACCCTACCAACGAAGATCTAATTATGTACAGTTGAGCATACATCCTCGCTTCATAGTAACGAAAAACATAGTATAAGTAGTACCATCATTTACTCTTCTACGATAATACTCGAACACTATTCGGTAAAGACGCGACGTCGCGGTCGTCGCTGCCGCGTCCCCGCCAAAACGTGTCGTTCACAAAACAAACAACAGATGCGCGACTCGCGACGCGAAAAACTCGAAAAGTAAAAGATGCTTAGCATAATAATGGTCGCCCCTACGCCCCCCCCCCCCCCGTAAAGGGGAGGGGGGTGTGTGTGTGTGTGGCGCGCGGCAGAAGGAAGGGGGCGGCGCGATTCTCACGCGCGACCGGCTCGAGGGTGCGTCGCGGCCGAGGGTGCGGGGAGGGGAGGGGACGGGTGTCCACCGCGCGCAAGGCTGCCCGAACACCTGAGCGCGAAGCGAGCAGCAGCGGCGACACGACGCGACGACGCGAGCATGAATGATGTCCACCTGCGCGGTCGGTGTACATCGCACCGCGTGCGGTCACGGTCGTGGAGGCGACCTGCCCCAAGCGCCGACATCGACCTTAATATAATGTATGTGGAGACTGGAGAGCCTGTTAGTGTCCGAACAAATTGCTCCACCGCGAGAACTTTCCCTCCGAGTGCCTGTCTGCAATCATATACTCTTTAGCATCTGTTGCCGTTGCGAGCATGTCTTCATAATTTTCTTGAAAATGTATTGCATACTTTATAATACATAAAGCCGATTCATGATATTCTAATTAAATGTATGATATCAGACCGTGCTTTAATGGCGTCGTCGGTGTAGTATTATATTATTGATAATCCATCGTTAAATTGTTTGTTGTTTGCAAAGAATTCCAATTCCTGAGACCTTGAACGGTGATGTCTCGAGGAGGGAGACTGCACCCATCGTGTTAACCTTGGCGTGCGTACAGAACCTCAACCTCTATTGAGAAATTGGCCTTCCGACCGTAGTGGCAGTCCAGTACTCAAAGAAGCCTCTATCACCAACTTTGAAAACACGCAGTGTAGAATCAGCGACTGAACCAGCGTAAAATGTGAGAAAACAAGTAAGGGAATTTGATACGTTCTGCACCATAGAGTGGATGTCAAAATATATCACCAGTAGGCCCCGACTGCACGAAAAGACGGTTGAGCTCATCAATGTTCAAACACTTCGCTTTTAGTGAAACGCATGGAGTTCCTTCGATACTGTCCATACAAAGTGTCGTATTTAATATTACGTTGATATTGATTTTGATTTTTTGGCCTTTCGTGCACTCGGCCCTAAAAGAGCAGATGTTATGTTACGCTTCTGATTGGCACATAATTAATAGTATTCCATATTTATTTTCTCATTTCTTTACACCGGTTAGGGGAGTACCCTGATCTAACTTAAGTCCTAAAGTAACAACGAATTTTAGCATTTCACTAGGATTATATTATGCCTTGTTACCGACTGATGTCGGCAACGAAGACAATGTATGTGGCCAGCGCATTTTAAGTTTCTGCACCTAAAGAAAATCCTTAAGAAAAAGACGTTACGTGAAAGATATCCCACGTAGTTTAAAAGCTATTGAAGATGCGCCAATATTAAAATAAGTTCCACAAGTCCCTAAGCCTGTACGGCCTTTATTTTTCCAAAGGTCATTCAATCTTGGAAAATGTCGCATTCAATCTTGGTCTTTAAATTTGCCTAAATAAAGGCTACAATCTGAAAATGTGTAGTTTTCCGTATAACTCAGACCTCGAAAAACCACTTGACTTGGTTAAGCCTTATTCTGCTAATTGATAACTGTGCGCGTTATGTTTGTGTTTTCTCAAAACCGCATGTTTCGCGCGAAATGGTATTCTACTAGCGCAGTTAGCAAAACGCATGCGTTGTGTTTGTGTTTTCTTCGCAAACTCGTAACGCGCGCTCCGTGTCCTCGTGGCCGTGGGCCGTGTGTTTTGCCGAAAACTTGCGGTTTCGAGAATTGTATTATTGGTTGTGTATTAAATGGTATCGGCACATATAAATCGATGTTTTCTTGAAAAAATTAATGCATTAAATTAAAATTATCTTTTACGTACATGTTTTCGCAATTCGTTTTCTGACTTTTAATGCAAACTAAACATATACTACTTAATATCTAAACTATTTAGTCACTATTTTAATCACAATATTGGCATTATCTAAAATCCTATGGGCAAAATGAATCACATCGACATATTTTGTACTACATATGTATGCATGCACGTATAGGCAAATGAAAGTAGTCGGTCGAGCGCCTCTCTTGCAGGTTTTATACTTGCTTCGAAGCATCGCTTCGCCGAACTGCGAATATCACTTTTCTACATTACGTTGGAATATCGCTAACTCTTTCTTTTCGTGTGTCATATCTGAGAGAGCAATTAACTGTCAAAATTCTGACAGGTTATTTTACCCTTTAGGCGGCGCGCAAGACAAATCAATCCATAGAAAATAACAAAACTCGGGCGTGAATTAGCTGAATACCGATTTTTGGAAACCGCACTCAAAACTTAGCGTGTTATGTTTGACCGAAACATAACTCATACGGAATTGTTTGAAATTGGACAATTAGCAGAATCGGGCTTCTGGTGCGGAAATAACAAATATACATAGATGTAGAGTACGATTTATTATTTTATTTGCCCAATTGAAAAATCCTTAAAGCATTTTTCGATTAATTTCCGGTCCTGCCTCAGATTAGACCGGTAATCCGTTTTTTTTAAATCTTAAAAAGTACATCCATCCTGGGCCGATGGCTCGCTATTCCTTAAAACACAAACAAAACATACAGAATCGTGGCGCACGGCATGTCAAGACACACCGAAAGTGAGGTGTTTGTCTACATAAATATGCATGTAAAATAAAGATAATTGTACGTTCGTGGTTGTGTCAAAAGGGAGCAAAGTTCCGTCTCTGCACCGCCGCCGCGCCGCCGCCCGGAAACAGCGATCTAATTTCCGGCTGAAGGCTGTAACCGGCGACGATGGCGCGACGGCGAGGCGGTTCGAGTTGGGCGGAGGTGGTGACGCGTCGCAAATGCTACCTTCTATTTTTACTCCACTGCCAATTTACAAATTTCCAATGTGGTAAGACATCGCGTCGTTCCTATTCGGTGCTCCTAAATTATTTATACCAAGCTCTAATCAACTTGTCCTTCTTGCACAAAAACGTTTTAGTTGTATGTCGGAAATAAGTCAAATAAACACTCGTATGACATTTGTGACGTCGCATTCGAACCGACCAACGATCGGTCGAGGTAATCGGTATAGCCCGACGACGATAGCTTATCTCGGCCGGAGCGGACGTCCGGCCGGGGTCAGTGCGCGCGCGCGCGGTGGCGGGGCGGCGGCGCGGTGGAGGCGACAGGCAGCGCGCGCGCAGAGCGAGCAGGTTGCGCAACTGCAGTCGGCCGGCTTCACTTTCATTGGTCGCCGCGCGCGCTTTGTTTACCTCCGCTCCGCACGCACACAGCCTCACCCGCCGCGCGCACACCGCGCCGCTAGCTGCGCGCGCACCTAGCGGAGCGGGTGTGCAGTTAGCTACACGGCTCGCGCAGTGCACGCCACGACCCGCGACCCGGCTGGTGCTAATATTCAGGGAGGTCACGAAATTTTTGGTCATGATAAGGTAAACGCCTGAATCTAGGTTCACATGTTGGAGACCGACCCTCTAATGCCTTATATATCAGTCTGCCTGCGCCAAGTGGTTGTTTAAGTGCTGATAAATATATTGATTGCCTGGACATATTGATAACTATTTATTATACCAGGTCCTGTGAAGTTCTCACTTTGGAACTCGAGAAAATCAGTAGTAATATAATCTGTAAGCGAACTCACTGACTGGCGTTACCGTTTTTAGGGTTCCGTACCCAAAGGTTGAAAACGGAACCCTATTACTAAACCTGCGCTGTCTGTCCGTCCGTCCGTCTGTCACAGGCCTGTATCTCATGAACCGTAACAGGTAGGAAGCTGAAAATTTCACAGATTATGTTACTAAAATGTTACCGAAGACAATGTTCTGGGTATCGAAGCCTGAATAAAGTATTACTAATCCGACGCATGGCAGCAGCGAACGACACCGACCGGCTCGGCGGCGGCGCAGCGCGATGCAGCAACGCACCGCGCCGCCGACTTGCAGCGTGACGAAATCGATCGCTCCTCCTTGCGACACGCTCGCCTAGCTCCAGGGACCTTCTAACATAAACCTGTTTTGGATTTGCGTGGGAAAAACCAGAATCACAACTGACCGTCACCAGATACATAAGTGATTTTATTAGCTAAAGGCACATGGTAGAAGAGCACTTATGAAGATAAGTACAGATATAAAAGCGAAAGAAGTACGTTGTCGTCTACCGTGATGGGGCTATAATCGTTACTGCCAACCCTTCAAAATAATCTGAAAAATTGGATGGTAAATGTGGTAAAACTTGCATTATTTTATTTAGACCTCTGGTAGAATTATTTAAAAATTGACAATATGGCTTGATAGAAATGACCAAACAAATCTAGATGATATTTATCTTAAATGGACTTTAAATCTCCTATACTTATACAATTTTATGTCTGCCTAGAATTATTTAAAAATTGACAATATGGCTTGATAAAAACAAACAAATCTAGATGATAATTATCTTAAATGGACTTTAAATCTCCTACACTTATACAATTTTATGTCTGCCATCTGTGGGTTCGTTGGTACTTCGAGAACAACTTACCCAATATAACTTTATTCTCCCCAAAGCGTATGGCCTAATTCGCATCACGCTTAATTACCAGAGGGGTGAGCAGTGAGTTTAAATGATTCAAACATAACAAAAATTGAGCCGTGCTCATAAAGGGAAGGTCCTGGCATAGCACCTAATTTCGTCGGGATTGTGGTGTATCGGGCTAATATCATAACGGTAGTTGTGTGGTATTAGCCAGCCATGCCGGGTTGCAAAAAAAAAAACATACAGACGAATTGATAACCTCCTCCTTTTTTGAAGTCGGTTAAAAAATAGACCGCACCTACGTGACCTCTCATGGTAATTGGCAAAGAATATCACGCCAAAATTATTTTAAAACTTGAGGACCACTTCCCAGATTGTAGCCGGATCCTCGGCACAAAAAAAAAGCTTGAAGAGAAATGAGCAAAACAGTAAAATGTGAAGGAAATCCGCGAAAAATCAAGTCCGCTTTTTATTTAACTTCAGAACCACTGACTTTTAAGTGGTTTATATTTTTATGCAGCTTAATTCATCCCTTAAATTATAGGTTACTTAATAGAAGTAAAATTACCATAGAGGTGAACAGTAGGGTTTAATAAGGGAGAAGTGGGGAAATATACGACGGTTTTTCGTCGGATTTTAGCGCACCGATGTACAGAATCTATCTAAAAAAAGGATCTTATAAGTATTCTTGCTAAATGTACATATGCGTCTTGAATTCATAGAGAAGCTGACAATGAGAGCACTAAGCCCCGGTTGCACGAAGAGACGGCCGAGTTAATCAATGTTCAAACATGTCACTTTTAGTGATCCGCATAGAGTTCCTTCCATACTGTCCATACAAAGTGACGTGTTTGATCATACTTTGACGTTGATTTTGATTTTTTGTCCTTTCGTGCACTCGGCCCTAAGTATCTTAGCTTTATAATGCTGACTGCTTAGAGGAAATAATAAGAAATATAAAAAAAATATGCCTATTTTTTTCTACCGTGTGAAAATGAAAATAATTTATAATACTTTTTAGATTACCGCGGTCGTTACACATGCTTGAAAACTTACGGCTTTCACGCGGCGGCGGGAAAACATTATCCGACGTTTCGAGCTGATCCGAGATTAAAGAAGCACAGCAACTTCAATCGAGAATGTGGATGATAATATCGGCGACGGTATTGTCAGCTCATACTGCCTGTCCTCTGAAGTAAGGAACGCAGCCCAAGAGAATTCCGCAACTACCCGCACCTACAGCGCTACAATCTACGACAACGGCGAGCCTAGCTGTCAGTGCGTATGGACTGCCTCCTTGACAACCGGCTGAACGAACAGCTCGAAACGTCGGAGAATGTCGGCATGTAAAGCCGCAATTTTTCCAAACATGTAAATAAATCGGGCGGATATACCTAAAGTTACATTAATACATTTGATAAGTTAAGTACTCTCTGAGAAATGAACGAATAACTAAGTGGCACCTAGCGTAGGAGGAAGCCTTAACGACTGCCAGACGGCGTTAATTCGCCGCAGCCGCAGTCGCGGAAGAGGTAATTGCTGGGAGCTTCCTCCCCTGCGGACCCACCCCGCCCTTCCCCACCGCCGCCGCAACACGCGAACGTCGCAACAAGCCAACCAACCGCTCGCATGCATCGACCGCCTCGTGGTCTCCGACAGCACCGAGTCAAATAGAAGTACATTATGTAGTCACCGACGTACCATCGCCAACAAAAGTCCAGTAGCACCCTACGTTCGGGTTTGTTTTGTGGCGTGCCCCTTCCCGCGCCGACCGGTCTGCAGGCGTCCTACCGCATGCCGCCCCTCCTCCCACTTCACTACCGCGCGATGCGAGCGCTTCATAGCAATGGCGTTGGAATGTGCTGCTGAACTGGAGTCAAAATCCTTTTTGCAATGAGATCACTACTTCCGAATTCTCTCTTATTTAATTGCACACCCGTTAAGTAATTGAGCGTGATGGTCCGTAGCACTATCGAACTCAGGAATAACGTGATGGTTAGAAACCTTTAGCACTCGGGAATCATTTAATTTATGAAATGGAATGACTGGACTTTGGAGAAGGTCAAAGTCGAAAGTTAAAATCGAAGAGAATGAAATAGGGGATGAAAATGTGTATGGGGAACTCCATGGAGGTGAAGAAAAAACGGCCAAGTGCGAGTCGGACTCGCACACGAAGGGTTCCGTACCATCGTAAAAAAATGTATACAAAAAAATCACGTTTATTGTATGGGGACCCCCTTTATTTTAATTATTTCTTTATATTACCTATTTGTTGTTATAGCGGCAAAATAAATACACACTCTGTGAAAATTTCAGCTGTCTATCTGTTACGGTTACTGAGATACAGCCCTGTGACAGACGGACGGACGGACGGATGGACGGACGGACGGACGGACGGACGGACGGACGGACGGGCGGACGGACGGACGGACGGACGGACGGACGGACGGACGGACGGACGAAAGGACGGACGGACAGCGGAGGCTTAGTAATAGGGTTCCGTTTTCACCCTTTGGGTACGGAACCCTAATAACAACTAAAAGTGTCGCCACCTCAATTGTGCCGCCGGAAGTATTTGGCCTGTTTCGGCATATATTCTTTGGTTTCTGCTCTCGCTGAATACATAATTACTAATGAAGAATGACAATCTGGTTTATTGAAAAACCGGCCAATTGAGAGTCGGACTCGCACACGAAGGGTTCCGTACCATCAACACCAAAAAATCACGTTTTTTTGTATTAATTATTATTATTATTTTAATTTACCTATTTGTTGTTATAGCGGCAAAATAAATACACACACTGTGTGCTGCGGAGGCTTAGTAATAGGGTTCCGTTTTCACCCTTTGGGTACGGAATCCAAAAAATAATTCTAATCAGTTTACCTATCCGTATTTTTTCTCCGTTTTTAGGGTTCCGTGCCCAAAGGGTTTAAACGGAACCCTATTACTAAGCCTCCGCTGTCCGTCCGTCCGTCCGTCTGTCCGTCTGTCACAGGGCTGTATCTCAGTAACCGTAACTGGTAGACAGCTGAAATTTTCACAGAGTGTGTATTTATTTTGCCGCTATAACAACAAACAGGTAAGATTAAAAAATAATTAAAATTAAAGGGGGCTCCAATACAAAAAACGTGTTTTTTTTGGTTTTTTTACGATGGTACGGAACCCTTCGTGTGCGAGTCCGACTCGCACTTGGCCGGTTTTGTTATCACTGCGCTGCTACAAATGTGCACGGCGATATAATTAATAATAAATAATTAATAAACGAGCGCCGCGCTATGCATCAACAAAGGAGTGACGTCGCGTGCAGTTGAAGCTGATTACCGGCGAGGGCGGAGGACGGAGGGCGACGCCCCGACGTTACGATACCTACAGGCGGTTCACAGCCGGCCCGGATGTCCGCGGGGGCTGCTCCTGTACCTCGCGAAGCGAACACGAGTACAATTCACAGATAATAGTAAAACATTTACGCTTCGCTTTCGCGTAACGACATCGCTGGTAATTACATGTTGTGTCATCGAACTCGTAATTAGAATAATATGAGTGGAACAACACTAGGGTGACTCGTGGCTGTCGTTCCATGAGTAAGAAAATTTGTGACTCACTGGTGACTGTGAATAGCCGGAAAATGTGAATTTAAAGAGCATAGCCCCCCCCCCCCCCCCCGGTAAACAGCTCGCGGTTGCTGCGTAATCACACATGATGGCTTACCCACCGTCATTATACAGATCCAACACAACGCATTCTCCGAAGTAATTTGAACCATCTTTTTATCCAATCCCATGCAACCCACCCGGGCGGCCCACCTAAGAGGGGGAAGGAAGTTTTACATGAATGCCTAACAATGGAATAGGTCTCATTCGTGATGAAATGTACTTACTTATCGAACTCATAAAGAGAAAGAAAGTGGTGCATGAACTGGGTGGGGATTAAAATATCCTTTCGCATGTCGTTGCCCCCAAGCTACGATCTGTATAAGGACCACCTACTTATTTTATTGTATTTATTTATTTATTTAGGGCTGATTTTTCAATCCTCAGATAGTACTTATCAGACCAATTCACGTTGCTCAAAAGACTTATTGTCATTGCCGGAGAATTATATTTTCCATCACAATTATCTGACTTTAATTTTACTATTAAACATATGTACTTACTATATCGGATGGATAAGCAGAAGCGTGAAGAAATCCTTCGAATAAGTTATCTGGCTGTTTATATGACTATTCAAAAATCAGCCCATAATAAGGTAAACCAACAGCGTATATACAAATAAATTTAGAAAAAGATTGTGTCTATGAGTAACGCCAATAACATGTTCACACGACGTATCCATGAGGGTGTGTGACGACTTTACTGTATGCGGCCATCGGTCCTACATTATTCGTCGAAGATTGTTAAATAATTGACCACCAGAGATCATATATCGACACCAAAAAACATCTCTCTAGACCTAAAATTATGCTTAAAAACCACGGCCAAACTTAAAAGAACATACTTCCTAATTACAAGCCCCGGTGGAATCAACCTGCATTTTAACGAGTCACTCATTTGTGATGCAAAGATGCATATCGCTATCACGCTTGTACTTGATTGATTAAGATTAAAATGTGTGTGCAGTCTGAGGCATGAGCCGCGTTCGGCTCGCATGCACACGCTAACATGCAACACATTATAAACGCCACCCCCCCCTCGCCGCGCCGCGCGCCACCCCGCACCGCGCCGCGCCGCTTGGAGGTCGCGCGCGGTGCAACGCTGCCGCCGCGCCGCTCCGGGTCGCCGACCCCACGGCCGCTGCAGCGATTCGGCAGCGTCGCCGTCGGCTCGTCACCACAACATTCACGATTAAACTAAAACCGGCCAAGTGCGAGTCGGACTCGCACACGAAGGGTTCCGTACCATCGTAAAAAAAACCCAAAAAAAAAACAGGTTTTTTGTATGGGAGCCCCCTTTAATTTTAATTATTTTTTAATCTTACCTATTTGTTGTTATAGCGGCCAAATAAATACACACTCTGTGAAAATTTCAGCTGTCTACCTGTTACGGTTACTGAGATACAGCCCTGTGACAGACGGACGGACGGACGGACAGCGGAGGCTTAGTAATAGGGTTCCGTTTTCACCCTTTGGGTGCGGAACCCTAAAAAACGAGAATAAGGGCCGTCATGTGCCATGGAACAGAGAGTAAGGACCATTAAAATAGCCTATCGCCGACGATCGAGAAAGAAAAAGGTACTCACAAAAACATGGTGATGCTGAACATTCCGATAAATATTTAAAAACGAGTTCTCAAGAGAGATTCCACAAATTAAAAGTAAACTTTTGTCAAAAATCTACAAAGTTCATTGAATAACAAGGAAGTGTACTTAATTGAGAGCAAATAAAGACGTACCTGCGAATATCGCTAAGCCGTGCGCAGTACGCCTCGAGAATCGTCGAGAAAATCGCTTGGACAACCTACATACAAGCGGGTTTCTCGACTGAAATATTACTGATTCCTGAGTATGGAATTATAAGAATAGTCGGTGAACATAATGGCGCCAACTATACAAGGCATCCGCCCACTCTACCGCAGCGCATCCCAAATGCACATCTCCGCGTGTCATTGACTCCATTCGGTGATTGACTCACAATTTTGCAGCGTGCATTTACTTTGCGAGTAAATTCTTGGCCGCCTGCAGCTATATCAAATGAGTAACATTCACGTTCCATTCGTGCGCGTTCCTTTCAGTTAATTGCAAGTTTAGCATACAGTCCGTCCCGGCTGTTAAAAGATTATTTCAGAATTAATAGATATTCGACCAAATAACATTACCATTGGCCAGAAGTGACACTAGACAAACTATTAATCAATGTGTACGTAAAAACGTAAAAAAGATTGCACTAGAGTGAGCAAAGGCTCTCATTCTGGCAAGAGCGAGCGAGGTACACAACCATAGGAAGCATATATATGCTCATATAATATAAAATAAAAAACAACTAGCGCGCCTACCATAAGACCTGCTGTCAATATGTCTACATACATGTTTGTCTACATGCAAACATAGTCGCAGACGTATTGAAGGGTTGGTTTGAGTGGGAACTGACTTTAACGTATTTTTAGAGCTATTTTGGCCATGCGGCGGAGACGAGATATCGACCGCATGCATGCCACTTCTCCCTCCTTTCTCGTCAGTATACACAACGTTTTCACTTACTCCACTTTCCCTCCATTGCACGGGCAAAAAAATGTAATTAAGGATTACTACGCAAGTGCCTGAACCTAACTGAATTCACATACGACAAAAATGCTATTCATGAGTTCCGGAATCGTTTACAGTATCGGAGAAAATTTTTACCTTCAGGTTGTGTCATTACTAAACTCGACAAACACGACATGTGTAGTGGCGCCGATGCAATGTACGTACTCGTGACCACATCGCGTCGCATGGCGCGCAAGTGAATGAACAGCCGAGTATGCGACGCGGCGCGGCGCGGCGCGCGGGGTGGCCGGGCGCGTGCGCAACACGCGTCTTCTCGCACAACAAACAAAAGAGCGACGCTCGCATCTGACACTAGCGGCTCCCCCGCACCACCCCGCCGCCGCAGGACAACGCCAAATACCGTGGAGGGAGTGAGCAATTCAGACAGTAGCAGAATTGCGAGGGACATCTTGTACCTTCACCTGAGCCAGTAGTTCCAGTTGTCACCTATATTGGCGTTTCCGGCAAACCGATCGACTGGCGTTTTCGATTGTATGGAGAAATTGAAGAGCGCGCGCAGTGGGCGTTGATAGAACTTACATTTGCGAGCCCGAGTTTGATATGACGGCTAACTCAACGTTGCCGTAAATACGTCGACGTTGCCGTTTACGCCGACTCCACGTTTTCATACAAATCGGAAGTCCGAGTTTGACTTTGACACCTTGAAGAAGTAAAACCACAGAATATCTAGTAAAAACTTTATGGAGTTTGACGTTTTTACGGAAAACGGTCGATCGGTTTGCCGTAAACGCCAATTTAGGTGACAATTGAGACTACAGGCTCCGAGCCGGTAGTCTAAGTTATCACCTAAATTGGCGTTACGGCAAACCGATCGACTGGCGTTTTCAAATGTATGGAGAAATTGATGAGCGCGCCTAGCGGGCGTTAAGCGACCTAACATTTGCGAGTCCGAGCTTGATTTGACAGCTTACTCAACGTTGCCGTAAATACGTCGACGTTGCCGTTTACGTCCACTCCGCGTTTTCATACAAATCGGAAGTCCGCGTTTGACTTTGACAGCTTGAAGAAGTAAAACCACAGAATATCTAGTAAAAACTTGTATGGAGTTTGGAGAAAACGCCAGTCGATCGGTTTGCCGTAAACGCCAATTTCGGTGAGAACTCAGACTGCCCACTCTGATCGGTACACGCGCTGTGAGAACGACCCCATGCCTTCTAGCTAAGTAGAATATCTTTTTTTTATGTAACCTGACTTGGATGGCTAATACCACACAACTACCGTTATGATATTAGCCCAATACACCACATTCCTGAATGAATTAGGTGCCATGCCAGGATCTTCCTTTTATGAGCACGGCTACATTGAACTGGATGGAAAACACGGACAGTTCTTTGCCGCTTCGACCATCTTTTCATCCAAGGCGATGGTACTAACCCGGGCGGGCCTTAACTCTACCACCTAGTAGGGGAAGGGATACTACAGTTTTACATGGATTCCGAACCATGGAGCAGCTGGCATTCGTGACGAAATGCACTTATCCAACTCAGAAAGATAAAGAAAGTGGTGTACGGGGCGAGGCAGATTATAGACAAAACAACATACATACGCTTGGCGGCACAAAACAACGCAAAAAATAATGTTTCTTCGTCCTGCCTACCCCACTCGCGCGTACTGATTTGTATGGTAACTATGTAAGACAAATTGTTTACTTAATTTTTTTTCAACAATAAGGAAGGACGTTCGAGTTTAACTTCAGGCATGACGTAAGCCCAGGGCGCTGCAACCAGGCGACCAGGCGTTGAAACAGGTTACGTATCCGAGTTACGTAATCTTTCAGTTAACGCTCGGCACGACATTGAACTTCCGCTGAGGTCGCAGCCGCCGAGGCCGGAAGCCAGAGCGGTGTTTTTTTTTCACTCGGTGAAAGTCTGCAACTAATTAAGTGCGCGCTGACGGCGGCGGCGGTGGTGTCGGGTGGGAGGGGGGGAGGTGTCCAGGAGGGGTTCCGGCGGAGGGGAGGAGGGCGCAGTGAGGGGTGGGAGGGGAGGGTGCCCCGTTAAACTCCGGGATTGCTTTTAAATCGCGTTACCTCCTGCCCGAGTGCGCTCGGATGCAATCTCGGGCTTCATCTCCGTGCGCAGAACGCGGTGCAACGGAAACTAGAGGTGCCGCAAACGTGTCTTGCAACCGGGGGGTTATTCTGTAGGCCAAATTGGAAACAAAACTTGCGTCGTGCGACTCTGGTACATAACCTTCGTTTCTTATCATCTTGAAATTCCGAAATTCTAAATGTACTATTTTTTTTTATTATTTATTCAAATTTTAACACATACCTATTGAAATTACATACAGTCTCAGTTGAAAAAATAACAAAAACACAAGAGTACAAGTTACATAAATCATGTATCTCTAGGAGGCAATATCGAAATTTTGAAAGATTCAATGTATCCAATGTATGCTTGAAATGTTGTCTATAGTATAACTAATAGGTCGCGAGTCGGTCTTTGCATAGTTTGAAACTGAATAAATGTTCGCCGCGCCCCTTAAACAAAATCCTATTATTTTTTTGGCTTTTGGGACACTAACACTTTTGTCACAAAACAAAAATGTTGGCTGAAACGGAGACATCGCTCGCGCTTCGCGCATAACTCGGTCAAAAATCAGACAGTGAATTTTACCCAGAGAACAGAGTTTGTGACCCAGAGAAGCAAACAATTTTAGGTGCTTTCCAAATGTGTATGCACGCTATCTACACGCAATCCGTTCTAAATGTGAGAAAAGGCCGCGAGCACATCTCGCCATCTAGTAAGTAGGTACGTACACACGCACACTGTGGATCGGCCCTTGTTCCGCCGCGCGTCGTTCCCGTAGTAGGGTACGTGCACCGCACCGGCGCGGCGGCGGCGCCACCGGCGCGCTGGCCGTGTGCGGCGCGTGACGTAAGTAGGTCCGCGGTCACTGCACCCTGCCTGCACCGCCGCCGCCTCCTCCTCGCTACCCTCCCCCCTCCCCCCTCCGCCCAGCCGGAAACTCATCTCCGCCCGCGCGCGAGCGCACACACATACACACACACTCGCGCGCGCGCGCGCGCGCAACCTGACCCGCAGACCTCGCCGCCACCACCGCGCCTCCGATCGATCAACACACCAGCCGGAGCCCCAGTGGCGAATGTGCACAGTCGCTATTGCTAAGTTCATTGACTCGAAGGGACACACCGAATTGGCAAAAGAAAATATTAATGACAATAAGGTCAAGAACAACAGTCGTCATTTTACCTTACTCTGTGCGTTATCAAGGTAAGAAGTTGACCAAAAGAGCAAATATCTCGTCATTTCACCTGAGTCTGCGCCTTATCAAGGTGAGAAGTTGACCCAAGGAGCAAATTGCTCGTAATTTTACCTAAGTCTGTGCCTAATCGCGGTGAGAAGTTGATCCTAGTAGCAAACTCTTCGTCATTTTACCTTAGTGTGTTCCTCAGTCACACTGGTTTTTAGGGTTCCGTACCCAAAGGGTGAAAACGGAACCCTATTACTAAGCCTCCTCCATCCGTCAGTCCGTCCGTCCGTCACAGGGCTGTATCTCATGAACCATAATAGGTAGGCAGCTGGAATTTTCACAGAGTATGTATATATTTCAACGCTATAACAACAAATAGGTAAAATAAAAAAAATATATAAATTACATACAAAATACGTGATTTTTTTGTGTTCAATTTTGTACAATGGTACGGAACACTTTGTGTGCGAGTCCGACTCGCAATTGGCCGGTTTTTAAACACAGTACGCCGTTCGTAAGTCCGTAAGAAATGTAGCGGACCGAAACACACAGGCATACTCGGCATACACACACACACACGACAGTTTTTTAAATGACTGACTAACGGCTTTTCTGGGCCGCGCTTCTCACCTAAATAGATGTTTCTATACCTGTTGTCCAGGGCCCCTACTACGAACCCTCCTATCGAGGAAGCGCTATCGAGAAGCGATATCGCTTGTCAAAATGGTTGTATGCGTTTGACATCAAATGCATAAAATATTTTTGACAGGTGAAATCGCCTTCTCGATGGCGCTTGCTCGATAGCGTTCTTAGTAGGGGGCCAGTAACAGTCGTATTCAGAGAAAACCTGTCAAAACTTAGTACGAGGTGAGCACCGGACTAACCATACAAAAACCGGTTTTTCATCTTCTAGTTGATACGTGCATTACGCCCAGGTGAAACATCATGAGGAATCCCACAAGAACCTAGTTTTTTATTTAATTGAACATGGACACACACCCACCGTCATGATATTGTCCTAACACACAGCTTTCCGGAATGGAAAAGGTGCCATGCCAGGACCTGCCCTCTACAATAAGAATAAGAATTCAGTTCTTTTGTAGGCTGCAGTTATTTTAGTAACTTGTTCACCCATCACATCCAATACTTGTTATTGTTAAATGTCTAATCTTAAGTTAATAATGTTTCTAATCATGTACATGTCTGTTTGTTTAATGAAATAAAAATACTATACTATACTATACTATACTATACTATACTATACAATAGGCTCGCGGCTATCTTATCATATACGTTCGTTTTACATTATCGTTTAACACGATCCCGCGACCTGTTTAACGTTCCGATCAGTAAGACCAGGGGGTCCATTCAGGGCAAGAGTGAGTTCGAGTTCGGGAGTGAGTTAACCTAAAAATAGCTGGGAAATATATTATTATTTAAATAACGGAAACGTTATTTATACTTCCAACGTATTTACGGGACAGACCAGTTTTTTACCTAACTGAAATGATGTTCAAGAAGTGTGAGAACATTGACTATTTAAAAAAGTGAGTTGATATTGAGTGACGAATTCGAACTCACTCTTGCCCTGAATCGTTCCGATCAGTAAGACCAGGGGGTCCATTCAGGGCAAGAGTGAGTTCGAGTTCGGGAGTGAGTTAACCTAAAAATAGCTGGAAAATATATTATTATTTAAATAACGGAAACGTTATTTATACTTCCAACGTATTTACGGGACAGACCAGATTTTTACCTAACTGTAATGATGTTCAAGAAGTGTGGGAACATTGCCTATTTAAAAAGGTGAGTTGATATTTAGTGACGAATTCGATCTCACTCTTGCCCTGAATGGACCCCCTGGTACCTTAGTAACTCTTTTTTGCGACGCAGCTGCGATAACTATAATAAAATGTTTTTTGATTTAGATTTATTTTTCGATAATGAAAGTAAAATTAAAAAATATAGAAGTTAACGAAACATTTGATTTTTGTGTAGAATATTTTATTTTATAAAAAAAATATGTTAAGTTTTAGGCGTTTTTTGTTTTGTTTTGTATTGTTTGGTCTATATAGTTTTTTTTTGTTCTTATCTCAAATTTTGTTTTCGCTTCTTTTCATTATCTTACATTGAGATAGTTTACGTAGCGCGTAATACGTTTAGTTTGTTTGTATTTTCAGTTATTCTCAGAACCTTGAATCACTGTAAATTATGTTATTTTGCTTAAGTGGAATCTTTTTTGGTTTAATTATTATGTGTATTTTTTTTTACTTATATATTTTGTGTAACTGTGTGATTCCTGAATAAATAAAAAAAAAATTCTATCGTGTAGGGGCTAGAGGACGTGGCTTTCGTGCGAGAGGTTATGGGTTCAAATCCTCGCCCCGGTCATGCTTTCTTTCTCTGTCTGAGTTGACGCGCTGACTTTGGAGTGCACTTAATTTCGTTACGAATGCGAGCTGTACCATGGATCGGAATCCATAACAAAGTAATTGGCCCCTTTCCCTACTAGGTGGGAGGTTTAAGCCCACCCGGGTTCGTACAACCGCACTGGATGAAACTATGATTGAAGCGGTAATAAAACATTGTCCAGTTCGGTGTAGCCGTGCCCATAAAGGGAAAAACCTGGCATGGTACCTTATTCCTTCGGGAATGTGTATTATATCTTTTATTTATTTCATTTTATTCGGGAAATATACAGTTCTTAAAAACACAGAATATAAAAAAAACGAAAACAAAACCATGAAACCATTAAAATTTCCACATATAAAAAAACCGGCCAAGTGCGAGTCGGACTCGCACACGAAGGGTTCCGTACCATCGTACAAGATTTTACATAAAAAATCACGTTTTTGTATGGGACCCCCCTATAATTTTTTTTAATTTTTTTATTTTACCTATTTGTTGTTATAGCGGAAAAATAAAAACACACTCTGCGAAAATTTCAGCTGCCTACCTATTACGGTTCATGAGATACAGCCCTGTGACAGACGGACAGACATACGGGCGGACGGCCAGCGGAGGTTTAGTTCCGTTGGCACCCTTTGGGTACGGTACCCTATAAAGTAGGTATGTCGTTTTGCCCAAAAGTTGTTGGTGAAACCACTACATATTATGTATGTGTGCATACAACATCTCTTGGAATTATTTTTTTCAGAATTTTTAAACAACCGTTGATGGGGAGAACTAATCGGGACAAAAGGGTGGGTCCCTGGGTCCCTCTTTTAGGTGTTTGCGTCAGGACCCTAAAAATAATGCAGTCAGTTTTGGGAGCTTCATTAATAATTCTCTGCTACACGAACAAAAAAAAAACTAACTGAACCGGACGCCGCCGCCTAATTTACTTGGCCTCGGATGCACCAGACATGCAAAAAACTGCATGTATTATTATCAAATTCGGAGGGATTGTAACCTCGCCTGTAACAAAAAACCGGTCAATTGCGAGTTGGCCCAGCGCACTAAGGGGGTTCCATAGTAAAACTTACACAATTTTCACTGCATAATATAAATCATCTTATCCTACTAAACTATACATTAATAAACCAATAAGTAATACATTTTATATGTTTTGGTATGTCTATGTTCAAGTATTTATGTAATAGTATGTTTTATAGTTTCACCGATTTAGAAAATAAATTTTTGGTAATTTCTAAAACTGCTATGATACTTTAATGTATTTAATGGATGTACGGCCCGTAAGCTATGCTCCCCATACAAACGTAGTTTACTAATCATTGGAAACCGCTATTCCAAATAAATTGATATTTAATATCTAATATCAGGTAACAAATATATGTGTCTGCACGCTTTTGTTTTTGTGAAAAATTCAAACCGAATGAAATTAAAGCAAAAAGAAAATCTTCATACGAATTCTGTTTTCTCTGTGGTTTGACCCAGAATACATTTACCGAAAAAACAAAGACATGCTGACACAAATATTTGTAGCCATTGGATACCAAATATCAAGTAAGTTGGGACAGTGGTTTTCAAATTATTAGTAAACTACGTTTGTATCGGAGGCGAAATTTTCTGATGCTTACGGGCCGACCTTAAGGACAATTATTGTCTGGATAGCTCAGCGGTAGAGCAGCGGACATTTAATCCACCGGTAGGTTTTTAGCCGCTAGGATTCGATCCGACATTTTTCTGATCCTTTTCTAAATCTGATTATTACAATGCTTCAATATACACCCAGTCGTCATACATACGACATACATACATACGCTAGATAGTCCCTTAAAGTTTTTTTTTGGGATTTATATTCAATACGTCCGTAATATCATTCGGTTGTTCCTTTTTATGACAATGAAATATAATTTAGATGTTGCATGAAAACAAAAAATCTCGCTAATAAACCGGATTTTTAAGAGCATTTTAAAACGAATCACCGACAAAGTTTTGACTTACCTTTTTTGTTTTACCTCAATTTGGGGCGCCATGTCGACAATATGCTGCCCCCACTTCTAAAAAACCGACCACCGACTTTTAACCAATATTGATTACCTAGGATAATTGATTGAAAATTCTTTAATACGCAACAAAAAACTATTTTCCAAAAAAAGCATAGTGGGGCGCAAAGGCGGGCTTATCCCTCAAAGAGATTACTTCCAACCGATCTTTCGCTATTGTTGCGCGATAATTGCCTTCTATGCCAAGCTTTACATCGCGAAAGAAACGTCTTCGACGCTTGAGATGCCTTCCGTTAGACGCGATAATCGTAACCATACATCTAAAGGGAAGGATAGATTACATCAAAGTACAAAACTCGCCGAAAACGTATTACATGATTTTCGCTGTACTATGACATTTTCTGACCAGCGCCATCTTCCGTCACTGGCAGAAATAGTTCTGAAAAACATAAAACTTAAAAAAAACTTCCGTCATTAAACTGAGTCCAAATGTAGTTTGTACTCGGTTTAATATTTAAAGTGTGTAGACTTTAACTATGTAATGTCATTGTAAATAAATAATATCTTTGCTATTGATTGCTTAGTATTCAACTTATTCTGAAATGTGAATTGCAACGCCACCTGTAAACTTTTATTATCCCTATTCAAAACTTCTATGACGTTACACATCAGTCAATGCTTTTTTAAAGCTGTCAGACTTTAAGACGTCACATGTCAAAACCCACGAAAAACCCTGATTATTGAATAGAGAATAATTAGTGATATAAGAGTTTTGCTCTTTATGACATGGAATCCTTAAAACGATGCAGCATAAATAATTATTTGAGCTTTTTATGTTATCGCTGTGATGGGTTATATACGTTTTCCTTGCAAATCTCAATGCCTGCTCTGTGGCGTCGAGGGTGATGCGGTCTATACATATGTTACTGTGATATTGCCTAAAGAAGCTAAGCCGTGATTCTATATCACTAGTGGTAATAAACTTACAGGGTTTTTATGAAAGTTAATTGAGTCGAAGTACTGTAGTCCCAGTTGTCACCTAAATTGGCGTTTACGGCAAACCGATCGAATGGCGTTTTCAAATGTATGGAGAAATTGAAGAGCGCGCGCAGTGGACGTTAAGCGAACTAACATTTGCGAGTCCGAGTTTGATTTGACAGCATACTCGACGTTGCCGTTTACGCCGACTCCGCGATTTCATAGAAATCGGAAGTCCGAGCTTGACTTAGACAGCTTGAGGAAGTAAAACTACAGAATATCTAGAAAAAACTTGTACGTGAGTTTGACGTATTTACGGAAAACGCCAGTCGATCGGTTGCCGTAAACGCCAATTTAGGTGAGAACTTAGACTGCCCACTCTGGCTACCTTTGCATCAGTGTCGTATAGGTAGGTACCACTGCTAACGTGTAATGACACATTACGCGGGAACTGACGCAAAGGTCGCGCGTCACTTTGCGTCACACACCGCAAATCGACAGAATACGTGCGAAATAGCGCGTTAGTTCTAGGCAAACTGACCAATGTGTTGTGCACGAAATGACAACGTCAACGTATGACTAAACTCGTCACTGCTTATGAACAGTGTCAAAACCGTGCGATTCACTAAAAGTTGACACAATGATTAACATAGACACCTCTTTTCAATCCGGCCAAGATTCGGTTGCGGAAATCACCCGATAAACCAATGTCGCGTCGCAGCAGGAACACGAACGTACGATTAATATGTATTATAATATGTAAAATTTTACCTATTTGTTGTTATAACGGCAAAATAAATACACACTCTGTGAACATTTCAGCTGCCTACCTATTACGGTTCGTGAGATACAGCCCTGTGACAGACGGACGGACGGACAGCGGAGGCTTAGTAATTGGGTTCCGTTTTCACCCTTTGGGTACGGAACCCTAAAAACGTTAAGAACGTATAGACTAGAGACACGTTCCGCCACCGTGTTGCCGAGCGTTTGCCTAAACATCCAAAACCAGTACCACGTCCATTCCTTTTTTGGCGTTACTGGCCTGAACAATACATCCATGCTACAATTTGTATCGGTAATAAATTAATTACCTATTTAAATTAATAATTAAAGGTATTTTATTCAAATGTCTACCTTGTGTCCCAGCGCAAGAGTAAAGCATTTTGCATAAATAAACATGGATCAGCTACGACCTTCGATAAACACCCCTAAAGTAGGTATTTCTATTTGTAAAACGATTTACGGAAATCATAGAAAATGCAATAGTTAATTCCAATGACACCACAAGTTAATTTATTTTAGAACGTCACTCGCCAAGGCTTGTTCGGCGTCATTAGCAGGAAACTCAAACGGGAAACTTGAGAACGCATTGGACAAATCATTTCCTTCACTGTGTGGCCAAATGTCTCAATTTGTTTTTTTTTTATGCGTTAGATCATAATTTGACAGTGTTTATTACCATAAAGCAGAAACTGTCCCGCTTTTACACAAGAATATGCCAGCCATACGAAAATCGGGATAAATGCACTAAACTACATAGAACACAAAGGTGACTTATCTTAGAATACTGTACAAACACCTATTATGCAGGTCTATCCCAGAATCCAGGCATTAGAGCATTTCACAGACTAAAGTTAAATTTCCAAAAAAATAAATACGATTTTTGTTATTTCCCAGGAGTGGTATATCATGTTTGCTAATGTAAGTACTTAACAAACCATGAGCAAATTTTAAGAATATTGTCAAATAATTATTACTCTCCTTACACAATAGGTACGAACACAACACAGCTTAATTATTTCTGGGAAAATTAAGAACAATAGGTATCGTGGATTGATAAGACACGTTAAGACAATGCGACTTTCGTTCTTCCTGGTATAGAGACAAATTATTAGAAATGTTTGATGCACTAATCCTTAACGGATTAATTAGGTACCTATTGCATGCTCTCGGAAAACCAACCGACAATATCGAGGTAGCAATTATTATTGTCCTTTAGTATCGAAAATGTACAACTAAATAAATGTTTTAATTCTGTAAAAATCCGTTTCAACCTTTCTCCCTCAGAAAAACACGTTCGTCGTCGATAGAAAAAATCTCCCCTCGCCTTAAAAAAGTCTCTTCAAAGCTTTTACAATCGTCAGTAAATTGGAAGTGCTCACTGCAGGTATACGGGTACCTTCTTATCCGTCGGCGAATTTGGTGGAATTCCGAAAAGCGGGGATTTGCTGCGAACAATGGCGGGCGCGCGAGACGAACTTTCGGGGCACAAAAAGTTTCAAAGCTAATCCCGGGCCGAGGAACGAGTTCTATGATATCCAGTTGCGAAGGAATGGCGGCGGAGGCGACGCGACGGCGATGCACCGCCGTTCGCCGCCACGCAACGAACTTAATTCGGTCCGTTTCCTTCCGCAGAACTTCACGATGCATCACGGAAGCGATTGTTACCTCGTATGGTGACGGATCATCACTTTTCATGACAGAAAGCGAGCGGGGTCGGTCAGCTCGCAGCCGAGGCGGCCGAGCCGGTCGGCAGGGTCCGACGCATGGGGCACGAACGCATTCCTCGCTCCTAGCTCACTGGCACACCGGGGCGAAGGCGGCAAGGCGCACGACACCCCTCACTATTTAGATTCACCGCACGCAGATATCGATATCACATAGCACAACGCACACACGTCGAACTGCACTTGGAGACGCGCGCGCCGATGCGCGAAGCGAACTGGCACACAACGCTGCCGGCCGGGATGCACTCGCGACACTGACTGAGTGGGGTGGGAGCGCGCGGGCGCGGGTGCGGGGCGGCGCGCGGGGCGGGGAGTCGAGGCGAGGCGGTCGGGACGCGCGCGGCGCGGCGAGGGGGAGAGGGGAGCGGCTGCACGTAGCGCGCGCAACAGCTGACGGCACGGGAGGGCGCTCCCCCCGCACGCGGTGCGTGCGCCGACCCTCCCCACCTCTTGCACCTCCCCGCGCCTCCAACGCGCTCCCCCCTCCCCCGCCCGCCCGACCGCCGACCTAATCCATTATCGAGGGCTCGAACCGGTTCCTCTCCCGCACTGCAGCCACACCGCACCGTTTCCAAAGAAAGAGCCACTCTATGTCCACATCGAGCCGTGCCTCATCGTTATCGGTTACCATACACACTTCGAAAGAAGTGAATCACCTTTCTGAGTGAACGTCAGTATTCACTCACTAGTCACACAAAATGTTTGTAGAACAAAGAAGAGTCACTTTCGCAGTCGTTTGTGGAATCGTATTACAATAATGGCAGCGTCGATTCGACTGTTTCGTCGCGTGACAGACGTAGCAGAATGATACAGTTCTGACGGTGACTCGACTCCTCAGAACTGAAACCCTAGCTCGGTTTTACGTTGTTTCACTTTTTCGACATGCCGGGATGTGAGTCCGAATTTCCTTTTTACATCATGACCTGTTTGTTAGGTACCTAAAATATATTTGTTTACATTGTTTTCCATCCACGCCGTTTTTGATGTAACTGGACATGGATGGCTTATACAACAAAGTCATCATAATATTAGCCCAAGCACTGAACATCACACCGCATTCCCGAAGAAGGCGCCATGCCAGTACCATCAATTTACGTTTGGCAAGGGTACCTTCAGTTTTACTTGGCTTTTGAACCATAGAACCACAGACATCGATCTCCGTGTATTGCATTGGTGACGAAATGCATCTATCGAATTCGAAAAGATAAACAAAGTGGCGCATGAAATGAGCGGGTATCGAACGCATGACCTCTGTCATGGAAGGCAAGTCGCCTCGCCTCTCCGCTACGAGCCGTACCAAATAGGCAAACCGTCCTTATCTAAACAAAACACGAGATACGCAATATGCAAGGTCACAATTATCCATCTCGAACCACAGCGACATCCCTGAACCTACAATACACACGAGAACTTATTTCGAGCAGGCCAGCCGACCCCACCGCGCGTCGGAGCGGCGCGCGGAGCGGAGGCGATACAAAATTAGGAAACGAAGCGTTTGCGTGGGACGAGGTGGTCCGTGCCGTGCCGCGCGCCGCCCCGCCGCCACGCGGGAGACTCCTCGCCACATCTGTCGAGACACTTCGACAGAGTAAATACTAAAGAATATTTATAATCGCGAAGCGTACTAACTGGCCAAAAGTGAAGAAGAGATATAAAGCACTTCATAAAGTCCAAAAATACCTTATAGGTCCAAAACGAAGAACATCCAAAAGTATGTATTTTAAAATGCATAATAATCTAATCTAACCTAACATAACCTCAATGAAAATATCCGTATTCATAAGTGTTTTGGACGGTATGGGGTTTGGACCTTGTGCTTTTTGGACATTTCTCATTCTTGGCTTCTCTGCCCGCATCCAATTATATGTCCGGTCGTTGACAAAAGTGCATTTCCTTAACCCTAATTAAAAACACGATGTTGAGACGGTTGTGGCAGGTCACGGACTCCCTGCAAAGACGGCGCGGGTGCGCTAGGCGCGGTGCGCGCGGGTGGTACGCCGCTCCCGCTCGCAACACCGCGCTAATCGTGCGCGACGGATGGCCGTCTGCAGTCTAGAGTTACTCTTCTCCCCGGGACCGATCGGAGCGAGGCGAGCGCGAGTCGGAAACTTCGCGGAACGCGCCGCCCGATACCTGAGTCGCAACGACCCGCACCGAGCCAAGGTGAACGCTCCGGCCAAGGACGGCGGCGGAGGGGCGGGGGGAGGCGAGGCGCGCGGGAACGCCAACCCCCCCTCACCCCCGCTCACCCGTCCGCCGCCGCGCACACCCACCCGCGCTGCACTCGGCCACAAAAAAAGGGTCGGACGGAACAAATAGAAAACGCTCCCCACAAAAAACCAAACAAACAGAGGAACGAGGACCGGGCCGAATAACTAAAACGGGAACGAACGCGAGCGACGAAGGCTCTCCGGCGACACGGTCTGGGGGCGTCACAGAACGCGAAGCTCGGAGCGTGATGCAAGAATCTCGGAGCGGCCGCGTGCGAACTAGCACCCGCTCCAGTGGTGGCTAGCGGGGAACCGGTCCGCGGATACGTTATTATCGAACAAATCGCCGCCGCCATTATCTCATAGAACGGGTTCGGTGCGCTATTGTGCCTCGACCGTGCAGCGCGCCGTCACCGCCGTGCACTCGCTGGTCGCGGCGTGCGAGTTCGACGAACCCGCACTTTCGGTTTCCCGCGTTCGAGGCCGACAGTTTGTCCTGCATCCGCGGAGGATCGCTCATCGCTTCCGCACTTACGTAAGGAGCCCGAACTTCCAAAAATCGCAACTTGCTACGCGTTGCAATTGCAATGAAGCCTCTAGTCCGAGTTCTATGGTAATAAGAAATATTGTCGACTCACATATATAAATGTGGCTGATAACAAAAAATGTACCTCTAAGTTGGAAGTATTTATTTTCTTAAATTAAATTTTAAAAAATTAAACATGTTGAGGTTATTATTTAAACTCCGGTGCCACCGTGTTTCTTTCTGAAAAAGTTTATCGACAGTAAAACTTAAACTGAATCAGGCTTGGGCCTACAGTCCAGTTTTGACGTTCCTGGGTGGTTACCATGGTAAGCTAACTCGCCGGATGAACAGCAGGTGAACAGATATGAGAGTGATTAATTTTGACGTTCAGTTGCAATTTGTTCAATGCAAACTGTCAATATTATTCGGCCAAGTAAACTGAAATTTACCAGTTGGCAAGGTACAATATACAACTAAACGTCAGATGTAATTACTCTTTTGTCTATTCACCTGATATTGGCCTGTTATTTACCATGGTAAGCCAAGCATGTAGCTATATTTCGGTGCTCGCCCCGGAACCTCAAAAACGGGTCTCCGGTAAACGTTGTCTCGACGGTAATATTCTCGCTCGCAGCGCGGTACCTCTGCACATAAGCCGGTGTCCCAGGCAGGAATGAATCCCCTCTAAAAGTGAACCCCTGTTTACAACTATTTGACACTAATTATGTCGTTTTATGATCGTAAATCAAGTTGAATACCAAACAAGGCGGCCGACAAAGTGAATGGGAGGTAGATTCGAGTGCTCGAGTTGTATAAACAAAACCGAGACGCGTCACCGCCGCTCCATTGACCAACTGCCATAATTGTAGTAGGAAGGTACATACTCTTTTATGACATTTGTTTTTCGTAATGCCTTTTGCGACGCATTTCCAAACGAGATTTTCTCTTTAATTTAAGATTCCGAATAAAAAAAAAATTCCAAGACGTCTTGATAATAGAGTGAGTGACTCGCAGCTCACGGGCGTAGGGATTTACTTTTGATGCCAGGGTCATGAGTTCGACCGGTGATGCCTGACTCTCTTTTTGATGTTTTTTTATGTTTTTTGTATGTAAATGGACATGAATGGTTAATACTAAATTGACCGTCAGATATTAGCCTAACACACCACATGGGAACTATGTGCCATGCCAGGACCTCCCTTATATTGCTCGTCTACATTGAATTGAATGGAAAACATGGACAATTTTCATTGCCGCTTCGACCATCATTCATTCAATGCGATGGTACCACCGTTAACCTTACCACCTAGTAAGTAAGGGACCTACAGCTTTACGTGTCATCCGAACCACGGCCAGCCTTAACGGTTTAAAATGGTCACCCATCCAAAATTTACCCGCTCACAGGTGACCAAGCTTATCGAATCGCAAGGCGTCGCGCCACTGGGCTGCCGAGGCTGACAAACAATGTCAAATGTGTTGGATAAGTCCATTTCTTCACGAATTCGAATGTTTACATGGTTCGGAATCAATTTAAAAGTTTAGGTCCCTTTACCCTACTAGGTGGTAGGTGTGTAAGCTCACCTGGGTTGGTACTATCGCATTAGATGAAAATATGTAAGAAGCGATAATGAACGACTGCCTGTGTTTTCCATCCATATCAATGTAGATGGGCAATATAAGGAAGGTCCTGGCATGGCACCTAGATGCGGTTTGTTGGTCTGATTTCAAGATGACTTTACGTATTAGCCATAACCGTGCCAGCTTAAAATGAAAAAAAAAACGATCAAGTGCGAGTCGGACTCGCACACAAAGGGTTCCGTACCATGGTACAAGATTTAACACCAAAAAATCGCGTGTTTTGTATTTGCTTTAATTTTTATTATTATTTAATTTTACCTATTTGTTTTAATAGCGGCAAAATAAATACACACGCTGTGATTATTTCAGCTGCCTACCTATTACGGTTCATGAGACGGGCCCTGTAACGGACGGACGGACGGACGGATAGCGGAGGCTTAGTAATAAGGTTCCGTTAACACGTTTTGGGTAAATACTAAAGGAAAAATACTAAGGTATAAAAAATCTTTGCATACATCATGAATAGTTAGAAAGTGCCTCGCATATTCTTATATAAGACATGTTACGCATAAATAATCAAACAATTTTGTTGCGATCACAATTAGGGTTCCGGAGTTAAATTGTGACAATGCAATTAGGTTTTTGCAAGCAATTCAATATCATCATATTTGTACGGTATCACTAGATATTAGAAAACAAAATCCCCCTCCGCAACATGAGCGGCTCGTAGCCTAGTGGCGCGGGGACTGGCCTAGCGTACCAGAGGCCTGGGTTCAATACCGACATGCATCACTGTCTTTCTTTTTCCGAGTTCGATAAGTGGATTTCGTCACGAATGCGAGCTGCTCCATGGTTCGGAATCCATGTAAAACTGTAGGACTCCTTCCCCTACTAGGTGGTAGGGTTTAAACCCGCCCGGGTTGGTACCATCGCATTGGATGAAAAGATGGTCGAAACGGCAATGAAAAATGTATTTACATTTATTTATTTATTTATCCAATATAACACACATGCATTACGTACAAAACAATGTATCTTAATATTTGGATTAAACCATTCCTGTAGACCATAAGGCCCGTGGTGGAAGGGTTACAACAATAGGACAATATAATTTGAGTGTACATACAATAAAAAAACCTAACGAACATTCAAATTCGACATTCAAATTGTTCTTGTTTTACATCCAGTTCAATGTAGTCGTGCTTATAAAGGGAAAGTCCAGGCATGGCACCTAATTCCTTCAGGAATGTGGTGTATTGGGCTAATATCATAACCGTAGTTGTGTGGTATGAGCCATCCATGTCAGGTCGCATAAAAAAAACTGTTTGTCTATCTGTCTGAACGCGATAAATTAAAAACTACTGAACGGATTTTCATACGGTTTTCACGGGATCAAGGTTTATGTGTATAGTTCATTAGTGTTTTGTGTAAATTGGTTGAAATATGACGATAATTGTTAAAGATGTCGGAAAAAATCAAGCTGATTGGGGAACTTTAATCGAAAACGCTGCCTAATCCTTTGGAGATATAACAAAATAATATGTGGTGGAATTGTTCCTCCTATACAGGATGTCGTAACGGCCAGTACATTACTTTCGCCAGCGTAGTCCTCATGTTTTTCCGAGACAAAAAAGTTTACATTTTTTTTCTCTAAAGTGTCTAGTTACCGAGATATATATTTTTGAAATGTATGTTTTAGTCTAGTGTAATTTGACGCAACGTTGTAACCATGCATAAGGAAGGTCTTGGCATGGAACCTAGATCCCACGTGGCGTATCAAGTTAATGTCATGACAGTAGGTGTGATATTAGCCATTCATGTCCAAGTACAGTCAACCAAAGGTTAAAGGATACACTTCCGGTTAAACGTAAAAATAAATGGTGTTTAAATACAACATTTGATTAATTTTTTTTAGGATTTTGTTTACTCAGTAGCTAGTAGACATCCTCAACTATATTTGAATCTATACTCAACCCTATAATAGTTTCCAAAAGTCAAAGTATTTCGACTGTTCATCTTTTCATTCAACCGGATGTGTATCCTAAACTCTTTGTTCGACTGTAAATACAACGTTCCCACGTTCTTACGGAACATTAGATTCTTTTTACACTAAATTATTAAATTACTTTGCATGGAAAGTCTAACTTTTTATTGAGAGGATTTTCAGCAAAAAGTTATTAAACTTTTTTGTTTGTTTCAATCCCAATAATAATTTCCCAAATTTAATGTACTGGGCGTTACGACGACGGTCTACAGATAAGTCTGCGATGAAATATGTCTATCTTTTAAGGATAGCTTACTATAAAAAAATAAATGTTTTAAAAAATGGTCAAATATATTGTGGTAATTGGAAAGCTATTTTGAGGGATACTATTTCAATCCTTACCAAATTAAATACGTTCGTTGCCTTAAGCATTTTATGCACATTATAATTGCCCTTTAAAGTATGCAATTATAATTAATATGTTCGGTGTTTTTGCAATATTAAACAACGTGACTGGCGTTGTGTATGAATGCGCTAATCTCAGGAACTACCAGGGAGATATGCCATCTAGCGCGCCTGCTATGAGACCCGCTGTCTCCAATTTTCAAAAACTACCAACTCTAAGTACATGTCACATGGAAACAAAGTCGCATACGTTATATAGGGTGTGTGTGGGTGGGAACTGACTCAACAAACACATTTTTAGAGCATATTTGGAAACGGTGGCGATGTTTCGGCTGCGTGATTTATGACGCGCCGCTTGATAGCGGCCACCAATGACCGGCAGTGCTTCATACCTGACGAGAAGAAGCCCGGGCAAAAGGGGCAACCCTATAGGCCCGCACCAAACCAACTCATGAGATGCAGAAGACCCCACTGGTTTTTGAAATTTAGGATTCTTAAATATGTTTTTAAAAATGTACGTCTATATGTTTTAATTTTTTGATAAACCTATTAGATTGGAAAATATTGGCTAAACATATTTGAAAGTGTGCTTTTAAAAAAAAAACTTCAAAATACATATATACATACATACAAAACGATAAAAACATAAGGACATAAGGAAGAAAATCTGACAACTTTTAGGGGTAGGAAGGTCTGGAAGACGATTTCGCTATTTTAATGGCAGTCACCGTGCAAAATTGTGCCTAGGCCAATTGACATAGAATGCATTTCGTAAAAATTTCAAATCTTCGATTTCCGCTGCCTTCACGAGAGCCTTAAGGGATACATATTATTGAAGACGAATAAATCTTGAAGGTGGTGAAATAAGAGATGAAAAATTGTATGGGCAACCAAAAATACCTCAAGTTAAGGATTTTTTTAAGCGTTTGGCAAGACTAGAGAGCCTGTTAAATTGTACCAGGCTTGATTGATTTTTTCCCCAACATTAGGGCTACTTAGAATTTAATTACCAGATTTAATGCTTAATTACCAAAGGGGTAAGCAGATTGGGTTAAATGTTTATAATAAAATAGAATGAAGCTGCTCTTGAATGTACTTCCATGAAAATTGGTGGAGTACATCTCTCTAAATTACAAGAGGGGTGACATCAACATCTATTTTATATGGCAAATCTAGATAACGCAACCACTTGGCCCAGGCAGACCGACATATATAGCATCAGAGGGTTGGTCTCTAACACGTGAACCCATATTCAGCCATTTACCTTATCGTGACCAAAAATGTCGTGACCTCCCGGAATATATCGACTTAAAACATTTTGCTACAATTTGATAGATAGATGCATTGTCGTGAAACAGCGTTTTAGACCAGGCCTTTGGACATTTTTTTATTCAGGAAATAATTCAAACCGACTTCAGTCCAAAGCGACATGCGGAGGCGGGTACCTCAGCTAGTTTGCACAGGGTAATCTTTAAAACTACTGAACTGATTTAAAAAATTCTTTCAAAATTTGAAAGCTACATTATTTCTGTCTAACATAAGCTATATCTTATTTTAATATTTAAAAGTTTTTATTTATAAATCACTATATTTGTAAACGAAGTCGGTCAGGTGCTTCTTTACGTCTGTTCGATGGACACCTTAAGGTGCCCGACGACGCCCATGGGCTTTCGAACTTTAAGGGTGGCTGCGAAACCTAGCGGGTCGGTCAGGCTTAAATTCAATTCAAATCTTGGTTAAATAAGCCTAAAATCGATATGGGTGCAGTTGTTGAGAATTTTAAGGAAGTTCATTTAAGAAAGGGGAAACTCCTTTAAAATCTGAAATGGCTAAATGTTATTTATAAAACCTTATGGGGATGAATGGGAGATTAAAAGCATTTATGATGGAACAATATAAATTTTCGAAATCAACCAACGGTTTCTAGCGCAGGCAAAAGCTAGTGGTATACAGGGTCCGTCACTCGAACTGTTACTAACTTCACACTGCTTCTATTTTCAAAACAATAATGACAGCGCCCCGAATTCGTCAGTTTGTTTTATTGTTTTTAAGTGGGCGAAAAGCCCGGGAACAGATTTTAATTTGATAATGAATTTTCGCAATGGATATTAAACGAACAATGTGATCATTTTGCCATGGGCCGGAAAATCACAACCATCGTTCGGGAGCTCCGATATTTAACGTCGGAACAAAATGTTAGTGAAACGAAAGTTATAAGCAATCCGGGACCAATACTAAACGGAATTGAGGCGGTCATCCGAAAACAGCAACATCACGTGACATGGTTCGAAAGGTGAAGGCTCGAATTCAAATAAATCCTCGCCAGCCGATATCGCTGCAAAATTGACATAAAGTCTGAAAGTATCCGACTCAAGCATTAGGCGCATACTTAAAAAAACCGAAACTGAAACCCTACAAGATACAAAAAGTACATCATCTTACTTCAGCGTAAAAGGCAGTCCGACTACAAAGAGCTCGAGCACTGAAAGTCTTGCACGAATTTGGCAATCTGGAAAACATTGTTTTTTCAGATTAATTTTTTTTAATGCCCAACGGTATGTAAACAAACTAAATGATCGTGTTTGGCTGCAGGGCAAGCCCAACGAGAATTTATACGATAAAGTTGCGTGCCAGAATATAACAGAAGTAAGCGCCTGCTTCTGTTATGGTCTGGGCTGCAGTGACCGCAAATGCTTTTGCTCTCCACTCGTGTTTATTAAGAAGGGCGTCAATGTCAACCAACAAGTGTACCAGCAAAAGGTGTTAAATGATGCGCTCATACCATAGGCATGTAAGCAATTCGGTATGAACAGCTGGACGTTCCAACAAGACTCAGCACCGTCCCACAAAGCTCGCCTGACACATTTTTATTTACAGTACCACGTTCCTCGGTTCATTTTTTCAGAACAGTGGCCTACTCTCCAGATTTTATTCCAATGGAATTAACGGTATGATCCATTTTGGAGGTAGCCGTATCAATCAAAAGATATGAAAGTGTGGATACGCTGAATGCACCGCTCCGTCGGAAATAACGCAAACTTAGTGCAGCCTGCAAAGCCTTTACGGGAAGACTTGGTGCTATCATCCGTGCCAAAGGAGGCTATACGAACTATAACAATGATTGTCTTAAAATTCAAGATATTTTTTTTGCATTTTGATACAATTTTTAATAAACCGTACTTTAATTAACCAAATAACATAATTTTCAATTGGTAACACTTCGAGTGATGGACCCTGTATATAGGAAACGGTGCGGCTCGCAGCGCATGGCGTGGCGAGATGGCGTTCATTACTAGCTTTACTTTTTCTACAATCAGGTGCACTAGGACTCTCGCAATAAAAGGCTTGATCGGGTAGCCCACCCCCAACTGCAGTCCTAGAATCCAGTGACGCATGTGCTCGCTGTCGAAGCGTCAAAAAATTGCCGAATTGACTGTTGCACCTTTTAGCGGGAGCAAGCATGGCCCCTACCCTACATCCTACAACCACTCATGAATTTTCCAACAGGACATGGTTACACAATTACCGCATTCCCTGACCCATTCATTATTAGAAATATATTATATAGAAATATTTTAGCTACTAATTAAACGCAACGCAAGATTTCCTTCAGTTTCAGGTTCAGTACGTTTATCTCATCCATCAGTCTCTATTTATTTGTCACTAGCTTAAATACCCGCTCTGCTTGCTCAATGTCGTTCTGAGCCGGTAGTCTCAGTTCTCACCTAAATTGGCGTTTACGTAACTTCGAAGTTCCGTAAAAACGTCAAACTCCATACAAGTTTTTCCTAGATATTCTGTGGTTTTACTTCTTCAAGCTGTCAAAGTCAAACTCGGACTTCCGATTTGTATGAGAACACGGAGTGGACGTAAACCGCAACGTCGAAGTATTTACGGCAACGTTGAGTAAGCTGTCAAATCAAACTCGGACTCGCAAATGTTAGTTCGCTTAACGCCCACTTCGCAAGAGCGCGCGCAATTTCTCCATACATTTGAAAACACCAGTATATCGGTTTGCCGTAAACGCCAATTTAGGTGAGAACTCTGACTGCCCACTCTGGACTCATTTCGGGCTGAACCCAACATTTTTCCGGGATAAAAGTACTATTTGTGTTAACCAGGTGATAACCTATCCATTTGCCAGCTGTTTTCGTGCTTAGAATAATTCATTTGGTGTGCATATACCTGAAGTTATAAAACAATCAATTTGAGGTTGATAAGTTAATAACTGTCTGAGAAATTAAAGAATAACAGTGGCTGTTAGCCATCGACCTAATTTTAGATCACAACAGTTACATATGTTTGGGACTAAGGTTTTGACTATAGTATGCTCAACATTAAGCATGCCTACTTGCGGCTTAAACTTGGCTTAAACTTGCAGTTACGGAAAAAACCGGATAAGATTGCTTTGTTTTATAATTCATTTATAAATGGTATGCTATTATTATTTTTCTACTTCCCATCGTGATAAAAAGTTAATTTTTAAAAACCAAAAATTAATTTGGGCATTGACTGCGAATGTTTGAGTTTATTTAAATAACTTGGTGATATCGTATACTGATAAAAGGTTTAAGTAAAATTTTTATTTTAATACGTTCGAGATGAAATTCCAAAATTGTTCAAAGTGTGGATTCTCATCCAAGTGTATCTCATTAAATTTATTCACATTCTGTATTTATTTTGATTTTATTTATTGATTATTGATTGTCTTTTATTATTATTGATTGTCTATTATTATTATTGATTATTTGTTTTTTTATTGTCTTTAAGTGTTTGTCTAGTCGGTTTTTAAATCCATTTACAGTTTCAGCACTAATGACCTCCTCCGGCAGATTGTTCCAAAAGTCTACAACTCTGTTCACCAAGAAGTGTTTCCTGGGGTTAGAATTTGATGCAGGGTGGTTTCGTTTTTTTAATTTCTTTGAGATTTGGTAAATTATAGTAATCATTGAGGATTTTGTATGCTTCTATTACTGAGATAAATAGTCGTAACAGAAACTATGACTAACGAAAAGTAGTACTTTGTCACGTCATTTCGACACACTTTGTATGGACGAAATGTCAAAGTAATGCAAAGTGACGTCACAAAGTACTACTTTTCGTTAGTCTTAGTTTCTGTTACGACTATTTATCTCAGCCTATGAGGTCCCTTCGCTGGCGGCGTTCCTCTAGGGTGCTGATTCCGATAACTTTAAGATGATGTTCATAACTTTGCTTCTTAAGTGTTGCAATCATTTTTGTGGCCCGTCTTTGAACGCCCTCTACAAGGTCTATTATCTTTCTAAAATAAGGGTTCCAAATCAGAAAACCATGTTCCAATAAGGGGCGAAAATAGGCCTTATATAATTTTAGGAATAGTTCTGTATTTATGTACGAGAAGGCCTTTCTGATCATGTATAGTAGGGAATTGGCTTTCTTGACGACTTCTGTGATGTGTGTCTCCCATTTAAGATCTTCTGAAATTGTCACACCAAGATCATGTTGCGTTGTCACTGTCTCTATAATGTTTCCATCAAACTAGTGAGAGTGATGTGGATTTTTGGGTCCTAGGTGTACAGTGCACAGCGCATTTACTGGCATTGAGCGATAATAGCCACTCCATAAATTGCTTACGTTAAAATTATTCATCAGAAACTTAGTATGTCCAACTAGTTAGTTTAATGTGGTTTGGACATGTATACAGAATAAATACCTAATGAAAGAATGACAAAAATATTCAGAGGTGGCAAGTGGGTGGAAGTGGTAGGTGTGCCTGGACGATCAAAAATAAACCACTATGATAAGTCAGTGGCTTCATTAAGCCATAATAGTACCCCGTAATCGAAGAGCATGCCCGTAGAAGCGACAGAAGTATTATGTTATTGAGCCCTCTAACTTCGCCACCATGTGTGATGTTCAGCATAAAATATAATGAGCATCAATCTACAACTACACTTTTTCACGTTGTGTCAGCACTTAACTAAATTCGAAAGAACGACTTGTTTAAGCCATTCTTATTATTTTTTCCTTTCTGAGGATAAAATGCTGAGACATGCACACGAATAAACGTAAGAACAGAATCACACAGAACACAAAATAATTGTTAAGTTTTCCTTGTATTGAGGAATGGAACCCTAAAAACGTTTAATCACTTCATTCAAGTTAGATGTTTATGTAGGTACTAAGTTATATTAATAACCAGCTGAGGTACCCGGCTCCGCTCGCATCAATGTCGTTTTGGACAGATATCGGGCTGAATTATATACTGTTTAAATAGTAACCCCGCGGGCTGGTCCAAAAGGCTAGTTAACACTACTGTCTACGAAATTTGAACAAATTTGGTTGAGCCGATGTGGCATGATGGATTAAGATAACATCAAATTATTGCCATTCATTCAGTGGAAGGAATGTACATTAATTAATTGTAAAACATTGGGACCAATTTCTTCCAAGTTTTTTTTAAAAGCATTTGCCGCCCGGACGATCTTGCACTGGCACTACTACATTACCATGGATGTAAAACACGGACATGTTTTATGACCGCTTCGATCATCATTACCAACTCAGTCGGGATTAAATCTACCTAGTACCTACGATAGAAAGGGGACCTACATTTATACTCTAGGATCCGTGCGACAGCCATCCTCAACATCGAAAACGGTCACCCATCCAAAACCCAACCGCGCCCATAGATCCCAGACGTAGATACAAACCGCATATTAATCGAGTGAATAATTCGCAAGTTATGAACTTTTATCCCGACCGGTCTCCTCTCTCATAATTTACAGCGACGTATTCTGCCAATTTCCATGGTACATGCAGGAGCAGTCCGTCAGTTTTATTAGAAATATTTAACACTCACAGTTCATTCTCCTGGTATGTTAGCGTGATGTTTTGCAGCCTATAAGTAATGCGCAGATTTAGGCGAGACTTCGATACAAAACGCATCTAAATCGGGTTATTGGTTCTTAAGTTATAACCATTTCATACGACTGGTCACCTCTCTGGTAATTTAGCGTGATGTAAAGTAGCCCTAAAATTGCGGAAAAAACTCGAGCCATACGCAGGTATAATTATGTAGCGTCAATATTAGATGAGCCATATAAATTGTCATCCCCTATATCGCCGCCTCCATAGCGACATTTCAATAGCATCGTTGTAATTAGATTTTTTCAACATGGTCTGAAGAACCGCCTGATCAGCTAGAGAGTACACGTCAGAGCTGCATAACGCTGTCCTTTCGTCCTCTTTCTGCAATCGTTCAAAGCGAAACAGGTAGGGTAATCAAATTTACTGGCCACATTCCGAAAATAAGAACCAACCGATCCTTTATCTATAGGGTCAGTAAACTATGGAATCGACTTCCTGATATATTTTCTCTAAAGTAGTGTGGAGAGATGAAAAGGTGGGTCAGGTCTTGAGACCCACGGCTGCGCAGCTGCTCTCCTCTAGGCGTGATTTGAATGTTGTATATGTGTTATCTCGCTGGGAAACTTCGTTAGTGCGATATAGACTTCAGGTTGGTAGCGCCATCTAGCGCCCGCCATGTTAACTAGCTTCTATTGCATCTGTTGGTCGCATTTGTGGCATGCGAAACTAGCAGCTCTCAGTAGAGGGCGCTAGGTCGCTACATCACTTTCCCCCAGTCGAATGGCAAGTTGCCATGAAGACGATATTGCTGCTCGTTTCGGTGCTGATCGTCAGTGTCCAGTGTAACGCGGTAAGTCGGTCGTGGTGCTGGATGACGGAGCGCCGGAGGTGCCCAGTGCGACGCGGTGAGTCGGTCGTGATGCTGGGTGACGGCTGCCGGAGGTGCCCAGTGTGACGCGGTGAGTCGGTCGTGATGCTGGGTGACGGCTGCCGGAGGTGATGATGTTACCGGCGTCCTAGTTGGCGTATCGATACACCTACTTAGGACGATGGTGCTGATTTTCTTCTGCTGGGTTGGAGTGATGCTGGATGACGACATGCTTGAGTTACTACCGGTGAGACCCGCTGGTGGGAGGCCGGTAGCAACTGTCGTGACTGCTGAAGTATACCTTGTTGTGACTAGAGGAGGCGTGGTTGTTGTTGCTGAATCACGTCGGGATGCTGGATCACGTCGGGGTCACCACTGTGGAGAGATGAAAAGGTGGGTCAGGTCTTGAGACCCACGGCTGCGCAGCTGCTCTCCTCTAGGCGTGATTTGAATGTTGTATATGTGTTATCTCGCTGGGAAACTTCGTTAGTGCGATATAGACTTCAGGTTGGTAGCGCCATCTAGCGCCCGCCATGTTAACTAGCTTCTATTGCATCTGTTGGTCGCATTTGTGGCATGCGAAACTAGCAGCTCTCAGTAGAGGGCGCTAGGTCGCTACAGTAGAACCCGGGGTCCTCCAAACATGGTGACAAGAAGCACCTGGTCGGCCGGCATGGTTTTCGCAGCCCCCGTGAAAGTTCGAAAGCTCATGGGCGTCGCCGGGCACCTCTTCCAGGACCTGGCTTACGCCATATGTCGCGCTTAACGTAACGGAGTAATATGAGTTAGTTCAAATCAGGCACTAAGTAGTATGTGAGAGTTTGTACATTTTGCTTTTGTCTACTACCCATAGTTGGATTTCGAAAGTTCGTTTTTAGTTTCGTAAATATATATGCGCTATGCTTACCATACATCTAAGCCACTCTGAAATGTTCACATTTCTTGGTTTAATGGTTCTAGAGATTTCGTGTGTCATTTGAAAATTAGTTTATTTCGGCCTCTCGAGTTAGAGGCCGAAATAAACTAAGGCTCGGTTAAAGAGTTAGAGGTAACTAGTTAGCTAAATTGCAAAAAAAAATATTTCTTAGCGAGCATTCTGATGTTAAGGTGGCCCAACCTGGCGGGCCTAACTCATTCCCGGGCACGGTACAAAACCGTGTTGTTGCGCTCTGTGACCTTCTCTGTTTCAAAGAATAAGACAGGCTCCGTGATGAGGAAGATGCAACATGTCCACAAAAAAGAAAATGTGCATAGTGTATGATTTGGTAAGATTTACGAAAATTTTAATTTCAAAACGACCTATAGCTAAAAGTAAACCACGACCGCTGTAGTCAAACATCTAACAAAAACCAAATAGATCATAAATCTTGATTAAATAAGCTATGTCTGATGACTAATCTTTTTACGATGTTCTTACTTTATCATTGCGTAATTCACCTCCGAAGTTATTGTATAAAACGCGCGAAAAATTCGAACTTTCAGACCTTATAACTTAGAAATCAAACACAATTTTAGAATGCCAATGGTCATTAGACATCTAGTTAGATCAAAAAAAGCTATTTTGAGTAAAATTTTGGATCTCTAACAAGAAATATGGGCGTGATCTTCTTTCCCCGTTTGTATGGGGAGATGAGCGGGATGGGCCACCTTAAAAGAAAGCTACTGTTAAAATTCGTACGCTTCTAGTACAATGTAATATGAAAATTTGTCAATTTTTACCTCTTTTACTCCCTTAACAATTACATTTTGAATAATCCTTGCCAATTAAGTGTTCTCATCTTAACGGAAAGCCACTATTTAAATTTAACATTTCTAGTCTCAATGGTTCTAGAGATTTCAGGTGTTATATGTAAATTCGTTCATTTTAGTCTCTTTGACCCCTTAGAGCTAAAGTACCTTTTTCAGCAAGCCACTCTAAATCTCTTACGTTCCTAGGTGAAAAGTTTTTTTAAATTAGGTGCCTAAAGAAGATTTGTACATTTTGGCCTCTTTTACCCCTAAATATATTAATTATAAATAATACTTGGCGAATAAGTGTTGTAATCTTAACGGGAATCCACACTGTAAATTTCACGTTTAAATATCAATGGGTTCCGAAGATTTCTATATGAGTGTGTAGGTGGTTGTGACTTGTGTATTTCGTCCTTGTTTACCCTTACCTTTACCTTAACATTGAGTTAAGTAATTTATTTATTATTTAAGACTTTTCACATTGTGGGTTGTTGTTTCCTCATAGTTCTTAGTTCTTTCCTTTAGACCGTTCTACCTATGTAAGTTTGGCAGTAGCATTTAGGTATGAAATCATAATTGTGATATATTATATATGTGGACGAAAAAAAAAGACAAAAAAAAAACAATTTATAGACCAGTGAAGTTTCTTTGCGGGTTCTTCTTCACTGGTTGATCGAATCCGCGGATCAATCAAATTGTGACATGACTTAGTGTAGTTTGACTACCAGAAGTTGAATAAATAAATGAAATGAAATGAAATGAAACAAAGGAATTTCGAAAAATACGTTCTTAGCGAGCATCCATCATCAACCGTCACCCTTCTAGATCCCAACCGCGCGCCCAATGTTAAACCACTTGAACTAACGGTCCACTTGAAGACATACATTCCAAAGAAATATAAATTAGACAACATCATATATTATCATATGATCGACCAATTTACAATGAAGGGATATAGAACAGAATTGTTTGCTGTTAAAGTACGAACAAGAGAACTTCCACTTTTTTTTTATGCAACCTGACATGGATGGCTAATACCACACAACTACCGTTATGATATTAGCCCAATACGCCACATCCCCGAACGAATTAGGTGCCATGCCAGGACCTTCCCTTTATGAGCACAGCTACATTGAACTGGTTGGAAAACACGGACATCTTTTAATTGCCGCATTAACCATAGTTTCATCCAATGCGGTGGTACTTAGCCCAGCCCGGGCGGACTTAACCCTACCACCTAGTAGGGGAAGGGGACCTACAATTTTACATGGGTTTCGAACCATGGAACAGCTCACATTCGTAACTAAATGCACTTATTCAACTTAGAAAGAGAAAGAGAGTGGTGCATGTCCGGGCGAGGTTTTGAACCCTGACCTCTCGCATGAAAGCCAAGTCCTCTAACCCCTAGACCACGAGCTCTACAATTGCCAATGTATTTATTTATTTATATATGTTCATTGCACTATACATTCGGGCAAAAGGTACAACTTAATGCCAGCGGCATTCCCTCGTATGGGTTCATTCAATGCGATGGTAGCAGCCTGTGTGGGAATAACCCTACCGCCTAGGAAAGAAGGAAGGGGACGAATCACTTTGTCCGCTATTACGACATGCATGGAAATAAATGCAGCCGGCCGATTGCATCACTTTTAGGTTCCGGAACCGACACGGCATGTCAAAATGTTATAAGAAAATATTTTTATTGATATTTAGACACATTTCTGACAAATATGTGCTATTCAAGAAATTATTTGAGGGCAAAAATAATATGTCAGATATAAATGTTAAGAGATTTCACCCGAGAATAGTCCGAAAATTTCGCTTTTTATGCGGTGTGCATGAACTTGAAGTTATACATACGTCCTGGGGTCACCTTTAAACCCAGGCTACAAACAGATGTTTTTTTATGGAACCATTCTTTAATTTAAGCTCGGCATATGGCGTACGCCGGTGCCCGACGACGCCCTTGCGCTTTCGAACTTTAAAGGGGGCTGCGAAAACCATGCCGGCGGACGAGGTGCTTTCATGTTTGAAGGACCCCAGGTTTTACTTTGGGAGAAATACCTCGGCAGGGAGTATTACTACATTCTATAGTTTACCGACCCCATAGATAAATGACCTATAGGATCGGTTGGTTTTGATTTTTGGAATGTCGCCAGTGAACAGGTGCATTTTCTGCCTGTTCCGCTTTGTGCGATGGTAGAAAGAAGACGGAGGGGACCGACCCTGACATGGATGGCTGATACCACACAACTACCGTTATGATATTAGCCTAATACATCACTTTTCCAAAGGAATAAAGTACCATGCCAGGACCTTCCCTTTGTGAACACGACTACATTTATCTGGATTAACCATCGTTTTATCCAATTCGGTGGCACCAACGCAGGCGGGCTTGACCCGACCAATAAGTAGGGGTAGGGGACCTAAAGTTTTACATGAGTTCCGAGCCATGGAACAGCTCGCATTCGTAACTAACTTATCCAAAACAGAAAGAGAAAGAAAGTGGTACATGGCCGGGGCGAGGATTTGAACCCAGACCTCTCGCATGAAAGGCAAGTCCTCTAGTCACTAGACCACTCTGTAATTTCGGAACGCAACGTTAACACTTGCTTAGGACTACTCTACTTAGAACTTACATAAACATAAAATTAGCCATTTCGAAATGTGATTTATGTATTTAACTACAAAAACCTGTAAAATATTCGAGACGATTGAGTTGTTTTTTTTTATTAGGTTTGTCAAAAGTGACTCATTTCTTACATGGTAATAACAAAACTTAGATATAAAAAAAGTGAAACTATCACCAATAATGGACAAACACAACATGGTTATTAACATTTCCTTAAGTCTAACGGTAAGGCATTAACTTAATTCTAATAACAAGAATAAAAATAAATAAATCATGGAATATAAACACGCTACAAAACAAAATATATCAACTAAAATAACACGTGTTTAAAAGTGAGTGAACATTATTACAAAGAACAACGGAGGGGAAATAATTACATACAGGTTTTGAATTTATTTTTAAATGATTCTAGTGATGGGGCCCATATATCAATATCATGATGATGAACGAATGCATTATAATTTGAAGATATTCTCGAAAGTGGTGAATATTTACCTAAATTAGTCTTATGTTTTTTTAGTTTATTTGTTAGTTTTAGAGGGATTTAGGACGTGAATTTGGTCTCGGTACGTTAAAATTTATCTGGCTGAAAAGGAAAGGTCTTAATACTTGATTATTAATAATTTTAAAAATAATAATAATATCCGAATGCAATCTTCTCTATTCAAGAGAATTGACTCCATAAAAAATCAGTCTGTCAGTGTAGTTAGGAAGAAACTTCGCTTTATTGTCAAAAAAAGATAAAAAGTTGAAAAACATCTTTTGACTACGCTCGATGCGTTGTACGAGTATATGTAATTTGTAGCTGGGATTCCACACTTGACTAGCATATTCTAGTATGCTTCGTACAAGACTGTTAAATAATGCAACTTTTGCCGCAGGATTTTTAAAAACTTTACTATTACGTTTGAAACCTAGCATTTTAAAAGAACGAGAAATTATGTTGTCTATATGAGCATTAAATGAAAGTTGATACTTTTGAGATTACCGCGGTCGCTAGACATGTTTGAAAAATGTTACGGCTTTTCAAACATAAATGAAAGTTTTTTATCTAATACCAAACCTAGGTCACGAATAATATCTACTTGCTTAAGCGTATTGCCGTTAAAATAATATTTGGTTAAAACTGGTTTTCGTTTACGCGTAAATGTAATTTGAACACACTTTAGAAAATTTAGGGACATTTTGTTTTTAAAGCACCGCAAAGAGACACGATTAATATCGTTTTGTAAAAGAATTGAGTCGTGACTATTTTTAATAATTTTATAAAACTTGCAATCGTCCGCAAAGAGCAACATCTTGTTAGATACTTCATTTATGCTTTACTAATGTACATACTTAATCTAAGGTAATGGTATACTTACTTCAATTTTTTTCCTACTTTCCCACTTTGGTCATAAAACCTGCCAGAAATTAAGCTTCATTAGTAAACTTTTTTTTTTTATTTCATTTATTTAAACTTTTTTGGTAATTGAACTACACTAAGTTACGCCAAACACTGATAGATCCGCGGATTCTATCGACCAGTAAAAATGGTTGTCAGCGATTAGCTTTTATTTATAGGACTCAAGATGATTCAAATATCAAATCGCCACCTCCTAGTCTATTATCTTGGGGAACGGAACTATAAAAGTATTTAACAGTATCACTTCATTCACTATTTACCTACGTCCGCTGAATACGTCATCCTCCTAGCCACTTGAGAGCGTTTGGCGCGAGCGTGGTTTGTTTATAGTCGTTAGGGTCATTACTTTTATGGCAGTGTTTATTAAACAATACCGGGGATCAATGGCGACCATTGTAAGGGATTCAAAATTACCGGGGATTCATTCCTGCCTGTTACACCGGCGATACAGTTAAGATTTATGTGTATCTACACGAGTATGTGAGTAGATACATGTAAGCATTATTTATATGCAAATAATAGCGGCCTCCGCACCTGTTTGCGTATTCACCGCACTCGGCCGTCACACACTGGGGCGCCGCGGAGCAAAATGCATCGCCTGACCCCCACTCATCTTCGCATGGGTCGACGACAGTCTACGACGATGCGGATAAGCACGTGTTATGATAACAAAAAAACAGATTTACACACGCAACTGCTAGTTATTCGTCATCAAATAATCCCAACCATGTTTGCGTAAACGCGGCTGACGAGACGTCAGTATATTTCGCGGCCGAATAAACAATTACGCTCACCCGACGTACCCCCGGCATAATGCATCAAAATGAATAGAATGGACAACCTTATTACTGCCATAGCAACGAAAGAAGCGGGGTCGCGGTACAGAAGTTGGTCGGGGGTTGAACGTCAATAGAGCCGACACATGGGGGCGAGATTGGCGCATTCCGAACACGCGCAGTGCCTCGGAGCGCATGTAAAAATAATCTTACTTAGAACCATTTGGCAGATTGTGTTAATCTTATCTAGAACCATTTGGCATCATTTTCTAGATTGTGTTAATCTTATCTAGAACCATTTGGCATCATTTTCTAGATTGTGTTAATCTTATCTAGAACCATTTGGAATCATTTTCTAGATTGTGTTAATCTTATCTAGAACCATTTGGCATAATTTTCTCGATTGTGTCAATCTTATCTAGAACCATTTGGCATCATTTTCTTGATTGTGTTCATCTTATTTAGAACAATTTCGCATCACTTTCTAGATTGTGTTAATCTTATCTAGACTCATTTGGTATTATTTTCTAGATTGTGTAAGTGTTCAGCAATAATTGTGAACTTGACACTGCACTTTGAATGGAGTTCTTGCGATATCTCCAATTTCTTTCATAAATCTGTAGTGACATAACGAAGTATTTTTATGTAGTCATTCCATAAATCCGTGGTGACATAACGAAGTATGTTTATTTACCTATTGCCGGCACCTTTTGGTATCCATGATTTTGATATCTCAATCATAGCAGTCACTCGACATCGGCCGTGCTATTTTTTTAATTATTTGCAATCGCTTGCAGCCAGCGATTAGCAATGCAATCTTAAACGCTCGACAACAGCCAATGGCCGCCGGGCGCTGCTATCCAAAAGTCATTCAAAAATACGAAACTGCGTTTTTAGCGATCAGAATCACAAATTGCTGAAGCAATTTGTTAGCGATCGTTTCAAAAATAGGGCAGCGGATCACGGAAAAGAATCGCTGCCAACGGCGAAGATTGAATCGTGAAAACTATGTGAGAATATTCTCCCGCGTCGACGGCGGCGGGGGCGAGGCGCGCGGGGCGAGGCGCGGCGGGGGAGGAGGGGGGGGGGGGGGTTGAGACGACGATGCGGGAAAGCTATCATTTATCACGGAGGATTATCTCGGAGGAGGCGGCCGCTCGCTACTCACTCTTTCTACAATTAGGTTCACGCGGGGGACATATTTTATGTTTCGTCAAGATGGAATTTGAGTGGAAACGAGTAGCGAGTAGTTTTTCACCCATCCAAAACCCGACCGAGCAGAGGGTCGCTTCGCCTCTAATAAAGGCGCCACTATACCGAAGCTGACGGCCGTGCTGACGGTACCTAAACAGATACGTAAGTCGCCGGCTGGAGTCCATCTTTAGTCTCTCGGCCGACTCGAGGGCACTCGGCACGAAGCGCCAGCGAGCACGCCCCCCCCCCCCCCCTCCACCTCCCCGCACCGCAGGCCCCGCCCGCGCGCACGCGAGGCGGCGGGCGGGCCTACGCCGTCTCCCACGGCGGCGGACCTACGCCGGAGCGTCACGACACGCGCGCCCAGGCTTGACCCAAATACGGCGGAGTGATTCTCGTAAATATTTTCGTCGGCGTCGGCGATCAAATATTTACGGGCGCCGCGATTACAATACCGTCCCGCTGCAGCGGCGGAGGGCGTTAGGGGATTACGCCGACGTCTGCCTCCGTACTGCGCGTTGCATATTTAAGAGGGCGAATTCGGCTGAACGGGCTCAACGCTCCGGCGTACTCGGTAATGCTCTCAGATCTCCGGGATTACCGCTGGCGTCTCGCTGAATCATTCAGGCAAACGCGCCGAGCTGAAAGTGTAAGGACGGACAGCTCAGGGGCACACCATATTGTAAAGTCAACCAAAGATTAAAGGATACACTTCCGGTTGAACGTAAAAATAAATGTTGGGTAAATACAACTTCAGATTTAATTTTGCTAGGGTTTCGTTTACACAGTAACTAGTGCACATTCTCAACTATGCTTGAATGTATAGTCAGCACTATATTGTGTCCCAAAGTCAAAGTGTTTCCACTGTTCATCTTTTTCTTCAACCGGATGTGTATCCTTAACTCTTTGCTAACTGTACTTATTGACAAAATGCGCAGGGAACGATTCAGGCTCCTCGTTTCTAACACACCTGCGTTGAGGCGGTGCAGCGAAACATCCAGGCATCCCTTTCACACGCAGCACTTATCTAGTGTCTCTTTGAGGTGTTCAAAGTGGTTTAGCTACAGTGTCCCACTAAAGGGTTCATGCCCCCCCCCCCCAATGGTCGAAACGGCAATGCAAAACTGCCCCCCCCCCCCTAATTTAAATCCAGGATCTGAGGTGCGGTGTCCCGGGCTTTACTCCTAACCAGGCGAAACTATAAAAGAGAGCAAAGAATACAACTCGACGGGAGAGCGTGCCTCTAATAAAGCGATGTGCGGTGCGTGACAGACTCCCGCCAGCTAGCAACGAGCGAGTCAGCGAGCCATACTGCGCTACGTATACGCTGCTATACGACTAGCTAGCTCCATTATAGCATCGTCGGCAGCGTAATTAAATCGTCTCGTGCCGCGGCGCCGCCGACCACGTGCAGTTTACATCACCCGTTACGCCAACGCCAGACCTCACCCGCGCAACACAATGACTCGCCGATGATGCTCGACTTCTATCTATAGCTCCATACACGCGTATAGACATATACATACTACTAGCCAAGATACCCGGCTCCGCTCGGGTCGACGTCGTTACGGACTGATCTCGGGTCGAACCTGACATTTTATGTTAGATGTGGCAAACTTTTATCCCCTTTTTCACCACCTTTGAATTTAATTCTGGTAGCCTACGTCCTTTCCCAAGGCCCGGACTATCTCTATACCGAAATTGAACGAATTGGTTCAGCGGTTTAGGCTTGAAAACTTAACAGATATACTGAGTTATTTACGCATTTATAACATTAGTATGGAATTATGGATTACAAAATCTATGTAAATATTGTCTCAAGTAGAAGCGCAAAATGTTCGGAACCCAGGATTTCCAGCGACGGTCAATGTCCACGGTTTTTTCGAAAATTATCATTATGAAGAACCGGCCAAGTGCGAGTTGGACTCGCACACGAAGGGTTCCGTAACATCGTACAAGATTTAACACAAAAAAATCACGTTTTTTGTATGACCCCCCTTTACTTTATTTTATTTTATCTATTTGTTGTTATAGTGGCAAATAAATACACTATCTGTGAAAATTTCAGCTGCCTACCTATTACGGTTCATGAGATACAGCCCTGTGACAGACGGACGGACGAACGGACGGATAGCGGAGGCTTAGTAATAGGGTTCCGTTTTCACCCTTTGGGTACGGAACCCTAATAATATGTTGCCCGCAGCCAAACGTTTGTTCAAGCAACAGCCAATCAACCAAGTCCGATATCCTTTATCCTTTGCGCCTGGCGGTAAATGTTGAAGAGCACAAAAAATTCGGGTTATTATTCATTTGAGAGCTTTTGCGAAAAAATGATGTTTTTTTTTTCCCCATGAAGCTGTTTATTGTATTATAAAAAATGATATTTCATGGGGGGAGGCAAACATTTCCCATAAATTCCCATAAGCGTTTGCAACCGACATGCGCCATCCCGACATGGACCAGTTAGGTTAATCGTCGCTTCCGCTCCGTGTCTTCTATAAATTAACCTTTGGTTATTTTTTTATAGAGCACGAAAAGCCTTTAGTAGGTGTTATAATATATATTTTTTTATTTTTTTCTCCCCATGGAATATCACTTGTTGCAAATAGAGCAACAAGTTTCCAAAGAAAAAAAAAATCCAAACTGCATAATTACCGAAATCCGTTATTATTCACCCTCGATTGATCGGCGACAGGACAGATCGCGTTCCCCTCGTCCTGGGGGTCCGGGCGACAGGGCGACAGGGCGACAGGGCGACTACCGGTAGAGCAGGATTCGCTCCAGACGCAGGACGCATCAGCATACGACCCCAGCGCCGCAAGGAGCCGTTTCCTCCCGAACGACCTGACCTAACCCACGTACCGAACGGCTAACAACTATTTATTTATTTATTTCGCAATAACAAGGTTTTGTACATGCAAGAAATGCAAAGTAGGTATTGTTGAAACATAAAATTTCAGATGCGGGTAGCGGTGTCACTTCACATTTTCTAGGTTGTGGCTGAAAGGCTATCGAACTAGCCGGTGTCGCCTGTATCTCGACTAATCCTTTTGTGTGCAATGAGCGGCACTTCTTTAAATATATTATGCAAGCATTTATAGATAAAAAAAAAAAAATAGGATAGTCCCCCCACCATACGATACATATATTAAATTATATAAATATATATAGATATGAAGTTGTAAATTATAATTATATAAAATAAAAGTTTGTTTGCACATTCCTTATTACTTTTTAAACTTTTATTTTTTGTTTTGTTTACGTAGCTGATTGTTAAAAAAAAAACACAGAACACAATAATATAAAATGTTGTTGTTTTTTTTTTTTTTAAACGTTATTAAGATAAATCTTAATTCTCGTGAAGTATTCCATTCGGCTAGATTTGGAGGCAAGCTTGGACGCTAGGGAATGCAATCCCGACTCGAGATTGCAAATTCGAGATCCCGCGGGATTAGAAATATCAATCCCGCGGGATCCCGGAATTTTCGGGATCCCGTCTAGTTTAAAAAAAATGTTAAATTCGGATGACTGAAAAAGCTAATAACTGCTTGTTAGTGATAGTGAGGTTAACTAAAATAACGTATTACTCGAAAGAAAATAAAAATCTTTATTCTTTAATCTTACCAACTAAATAATTATCAGGTTTTAAGGAAATTAACATAAGTAATTTAGGTAATCAAAACAATAAGCATATTTCAAGGGAATTAGGAAGTAGTTACCTACGAGTGATTTTGAAAATGAAAAAATAATCACTACAACTGCACAACTAAAACAATGACGAACGTAAACAAACAAATGACTGCCTCTCCGCGCGCATATACTTCTTTCTCAATTACTCGACACAGTTCTATATTATCTGTCCCACTCGTCACTTGTCGCTAATATTCGGAAATAGTCGGAATAGTTTTCTAACGCTGCATTCCTGTCGCTCGCGGTCGTCAGTCAGCGCGCCGGGCCGCTTGCGCCCCGAGTGGACGTGTGTAGCGTCACTGACCACTGCCGCCCAATCCCGTCAATCTCGAACGGGATCTCGTCATATGATGCGTCGGGATTGATCCCGAAAAATTACACGAGATCTCGCGAGATCGGGATCCCGCGGGATCGGGATTGCATTCCCTATTGGACGCACTGTAACGTTATACGTGTCTTTTCTCGTCACAATGAATCACACAGCACTTTGGATTGCTCATAACTGTGTCTATTCAATGAGACATAGGTATATTTCGGTTAATTTATACCGAAATATATTATACATAATTTGATACCAACTGCAAAAATTTAAATTGCCACCGAATTAGTAAATGTGCACCTGACTTAAATAAATGGATGCCAGAATATTGAAGCCATTTAAATCATGGATTGTGTCTTATGACGGATCTTAAATATATTTCGGTTTTTAGGGTTCCGTACCCAAAGGGTGAAAACGGAACCCTATTACTAAGCCTCCGCTGTCCGTCCGTCCGTCCGTCCGTCCGTCCGTCCGTCTGTCCGTCTGTCCGTCTGTCACAGGGCTGTATCTCAGTAACCGTAACAGGTAGACAGCTGAAATTTTCACAGAGTGTGTATTTATTTTGCCGCTATAACAACAAATAGGTAAGATTAAAAAATAATTAAAATTAAAGGGGGCTCCCATACAAAAAACGTGATTTTTTGTTTTGTTTTTTACGATGGTACGGAACCCTTTGTGTGCGAGTCCGACTCGCACTTGGCCGGTTTTTTTTTACCACACACATTTTCAGTAATTTAGGATGAGTAATTTGGATGGCTAATTCCACACAAAACCGTCATCATATTAGACCATTACACCAAATTATCGAAGGAATTAGGTGCCATGTCTTATGAGCATAGCTACATTTAACTGGATTGAAAATACGGACAATTTTTCATTGCCGATTCAACCATAGTTTCATCCAATACGGTGACACCAACCCGAACGGGCTTAAACCTATCACCTGTAGTGGAAGGGGACCTACAGTTGTACATGGGTTCCGAACTACACGCATTCGTAACGAATGCACTTATACAATTGTGAAAGGGAAAGAAAGAGGTGCATGGCCGGGCCGATGATTTGAACCCACAACCTCTCGCATGAAAGAAAGTCTTCTAGCCCCTATACCACGAGTTGTAATCATGTTTGATGCTGCTTCATATTCTATTTTTGACATAAAGTTTTTTTGAGCTTGTAATTTGGCGCTTTAAAAGAGACTTTCGATATCTTTTCAACATTTGCGTCTTCAGTAAATACATCCCCCAAACATCAATCACCATCAAGATTCAATTCCCTGCCTTGCAATCAGCTTAAAATACAAAACAGCGATAGATATGATATCCTCACACAGCCCTCCTCGTTTGCTCCGGTGACTTGATATCTGACCCGAGCGTGCTACCAAAACGCGCACAATATTGCTGTAATTAAACCGACATTACCTCCCACCTCGTCCTAATCTTGTCAAAATGTCAACGGCGCCATTTTGAACTCTGTCCCCGGCCGCTTCAAGATTACGCAAGGGTGGGACGGTGATCCGGCGCCGCGAACCCTTTGAGTCGGGTGCACTGCATTATGAACCGTCCGATCTAGGGATTACGGTGCGTTTTCGGTGGGAAGAGGGCGGGAGATACGAAGCCGGAAGTGCGGCTCTCATCTGCCGGCTATTTATACGCGGTTCCCTTCGCTTCTCTCTCCGCCTTCTCCGGTCTCTCGCAGACCGGAGAGGAGCCCTAGCTCCCAGCAGGAAGCGCACGAACAGTATCGCCATATAGCAAGCGTCGAAGCGAAACGTCTCTTGGTGAGAACCAGTGTTTAAGGCGGCTCAACCCGGCGGAACTAACTCATTCGCGGGCACGCTACAAAACCGTGCTATTGCGCTCTGGGACCTCCGTGATGAGGAGGATGCAATATGTCCACAAAGCAGACAATGCGCATAGTGTTTGATTTGGTAAGATTTACGAAAATTGTAATTACAATACCACTTATAGCTAAAAGTAAACCACAACCGCTGAAGTCAAAATTCTAACATTAACCAAATTGATTATATATCTTCATGAAACAAGCTATGTCTGATGACTAATCTTTGAAGATGTTTTAATTTAATCGTAGAGATATTCATCTACAAAGTTATTGTATAAAACGCGCGAAAAATTCGAACTTTATAAATTAGAAACCAAACACAATTTTACAATTCCAACAGTCATCAGACATCTAGCTCGATCAAATAAAGGTATTTTGAGCAAAATCTTGGATCTCTGGCAAGAAATATGGGCATGGTCTTCTTTTCACGTTTGTATGAGGAGTTGAGCGGGAAGACCCACCTTAAGGTTGTCGTGAAGGCAGCGCATGTAAAAGATTTGAAAATTTTAACAAATGCATTCCTTGTCCATTGGCCAAGGCACAATTTTGGACGGCGACTGCCATCTTCCAGGCCCTACTGGTTCCCTAACCCTAAAAGTTGCCGGATTTTAATTAACAATGTTTTATCACTTTAGAAAGCTACATTGTATGTCCACTGTTTTTTTTTTTTTTTTATAAATAAGGATCTGTATTTTTCAGTAAAAAAAATCTAAAATCTAATTTTTTTAATGTTTTAGCTGATATTTTCCAATCTAAAAGGTTTATGTTTTAATTTAAGTATATGTTTTTATATAACATACAGACATAGATTTTGACGCTATAGTTTGGAATCCAAAAATTTCTAAATCCTAGTAAATCATTAAGAGCATGTCAACAGTCATCACCCGCAGTATGGGGTATTGATAGGGTAACGACTCTCTTGATGTCCAAAAAGAAAAGACCAGACTCGACTTGGGCGAACTGGCTGAGCCTGTGGAAACGAAGGAAGGAGATCTGCCATCGGCTGTCGCCAATTTTCTAAGACTACCAACTCAACTGAAACTTAGATCCCACCCGCAATTTTATTATAGTCGCAGACGTTTTGAACGGTTGGTCTAGGTGGAAATGACTTGGCGGACGCATTCGCGCGTGGCGGCGTTGTTTGGCAAACTTGGGGCAGGCACACGAGGCGCGAGCAGCTTCCCGTACGATTATACAATTTGTCCGTAACGCAGAGTCGCGAGTAACGACCACATGTCACCTCCACATTTCTATCACTCATGCGGGGCCCGTCCATCTCGAATGCCCTCGGAGTTGAAAGGGATTCATTCGGAGAAGATTGCGTGGCGCGACAGGACAGTCGCCGGGCGAGACGCGACGCCGGCGCCGCGCCACTATGGCATTCCTCCGCCGAAGCCGCTTTCATCTTTATAAATAGTGTGTCGGCTAATGGAGCGAACGGACAGGAAGGTGGTTAGGTATGTATGTATGTATGTATGTATGTATGTATGTATGTATGCATGTATGTATGTATGTATGTAAATATGTATGTAAAATGTAAAAACCGGCCAAGAGCGGGTCGGACTCGCACACGAAGGGTTCCGGACCATCGTACAAGATTTAACAAAAATCATTTTTTAACAAAAAAAATTTTTGTAGTGTGGCCCTTTAATTTGTTATTTTTTTATTACACCCATTTGTTGTTAAACGGGAAAATAGATACACACTCTGTGAAATTTTCAGCGGCCTACCTATTACCGTTCATGAGATACAGCCCCGTGATGGACGGACAGCGGAGGCTTAGTAATAGGTTTCCGTTGGCACCCTTTGGCTACGGAACCCTAATAATGAGGCGACGGCGAGGAAAGCCACAGGCTGGGTCGGGTTTCCGCTTCCCACGAGCGCTCCCCGACCGCACCGCAGACGCTGCTTGGGCAAACTAAACAGGACACCATCAGGTACCTTCGTTCACCAGGAGACCGATTCATTAATAGTCCAAGGGCCAGGAAGCAGGCTCGAGTCGGCGGTTGCATACACATAACCGAATACACATAATTCGGGAACAGAATTATTATTTAACAGGGAATATGCCCATCATGAAGTCAAAAAACACAAGATCCAAAATCCCGGAGCATCCAAAGCTTCTATTATTAGGGAAATATGCAATGGAAAAGAAAACAAAGTTTATTGCAGGTGCCGCATGAGCGCCCTCACCTTACAAACTTCAAAACCGTGATTTCTGTCAAGTTTAATTTACGAATTTTTGAAAGATGCATTCCAAGTTAGAATAACATTGGAACGAAACATTTTTTTGGCTTTAAACTAATTTTAATGTGAAATATTGCTGGGTTATATGTTACTAGTCATATTTTCTTTCCCATGACTCCATTTTATTTACATAATTTGGACAAAATTATTTTGGCAATAATATCAAGTAAATTGAGTCATTTCAATTACATACATAGATATGAATACCTAAATAAAATTTTCAAATCTATTGTTATTATTATTTTGTGTCAGTTGTTTTAGGGTAGGTCGCCTAGACGCCACCTATTGTGATAAGTTGGCAGTTATCCCCCCTATTAGGTTAAGTTCGATTTTGAGGGTTTTATAAATAATACTTTCGGTTGTTCTAGGTTCTGGGTCTTGATGGTTTTAGACTTTATGAAGGCGACCATCTATCGGTAGATTCATTCGTTCCTTATACATCAAACATTTGTCTTCTTTTCCTAACAAGTCGGATCGATCAGGTGCAGGTGCGAATCGACAAAAAAAACTTCGCGTGAATAGAGTTCGTACAGACCATGAGTTATTGTGACCTCCGGCTAGAACATGTCGCTTGACTCAACCATACCTGGAACAGATAAAAAGGCATAATGAATAAGAGTTGAATGTATTAAGAACGCTCTCGCTGGATGCTGGAGAATGTAGACACAAGAAAACACATTTCGCCAGGCACTACCGCATGCAGACGGGGCATACTTGGGACTTACCTAATCACGAAAGTTCGCCAGACTGACTACTCCAAGTTAAATTGGAAATAATCTTGACGACATTTGTTTAGAGTTCTCTATGCAAGGCCCGGAACCCTTCTATTGTGACTACAAAGTCTGTTCGATCTCTGCTGCTGCCATGTAACTTTTAGGCTGAGAAGTCGTGACTAAAACGAAAACTATCGCAAAGTTATTAACATTTAGCCCCGGTTGCACGAAGAGACAGCTGAGTTAATCAATGTTCAAACACGTCACTTTTAGTGATCCGCACAGAGTTCCTTCCATACTGTACACACAAAGTGATGTGTTTGATCATACTTTGACGTTGATTTTGATTTATTGTCCTTTCGTGCACTCGGCCCTTAATTTTAATTCCATTGAAAATCGTGGAATGGGATAGAATAAAAACAAAATGTTCACTCAAAACTACAAATAGTCATGAATAATTATTATCTATTTATGTACGGAGAAAAAACAAAACGTTACACCATAAAAAAAAATGCGAGCGAAAAATTCTACCATATTGTCGTCGACCACATAAAGAGAGAGGCTTAGCCTGAATTTCACCAACTGCCGATTTATTTTAGTCGACACTCAAAGGGCTTTTATTACTAAAGTGCTGATTATCTTGTACTGGTATTAATTGCTGCTAAGAAAGGCCCTTAACATGTGGCGATTAAGCTAATCAGCAGTAGGTGAAAAATAACCCTAAGCATATTTTCCTCTTACCAGTACAGTGTAACGAAATGAAAATACATGACGTTGATTATAATTACACATTCACTATCTATCTACACGCACAGTTCCGTGGCGAGTTGGGCGCAACGTTGATTGATAAAGCTGGTTAAATAATGACATCCTGCCCATTATAATAAACGCCAATGTTCAACGTCCGTATAAATATGGTATAAATATAACACAGATACGCAACACAGCCGCAGCTCCGCGGTAGATAACAGCGGCGAGGGCAACGCCAACGGGACGCCGCCGACTCGCACGCGTATTAGTCCTGGGGGGGGGGGGGGGGTTTACCGTGGTAAGTAAACTTACTCACCGGGTGAATAGCAGGTGAACAGGCAAGATAGTGATTATACCTGACGTTTAGTTGCATTTTGTAACATGCTAACTAAACTATTTAAAATATTTAATCACTCTCCTGTCTATTCAACTGCTATTCACCTGGCGAGTTATTTACCATGGTACCCACAGTTCTGACATACAGCTCGTTGAGAGCAACGCCTAAATAAATAAAACATCACGGGTGTCATTTCCAGCTTCCAAATACCGAGCTCGTGGTCCATCTGGCACATTCGCATGGGCACCGACAGTGCAAGTTAGCCACCTTTTTTAGGAAACTGCACATCGATGACTAATACCACACCAATTCATCCTATTTTAGACTATGGTGACATCTGTAATCTTAACCTAAACGAGCAGCTTCTAGACAAACTAGATCGCTTGCTTAATTATGGAATTCGTTATATCTTTGGTTTGAGGAAGTTTGATCATATATCCACCTATCGTGCGAAACTAAAATGGCTTAATATTCGCCAGAGGCGTAATATGCATGTTCTCTCTCTTCTTTGCTAAATCTTAAATGATCCCAAATCCCCACTTTATCTTAAAGAACGCTTCAAATATCTCTCTTTTCATGGTGTACCACTTATGTAGGTCTGCAGATAATCTCCTGCTCCTTATTCCGTCACATTCTTCCACTGCTTATTCGGGTTCTTTTACAGTTCACTCAGCACGATTGTGGAATCAATTGCCTCTTACTATTAGGGAAAGTGCTTCTTTGTCTATTTTTAAGGTAAAATTAAAATCTTGGTACTTGACATGTTATAACAATTAAATCAATCAAATATTTTCTGTTTATATAGTTTTAAGTTATCTAATGTTTTCCAAGTGTGATTATGGTGCTTAGTTTTAAGTAATTTATTGTTTCTTGCTACCTCTTAATATATTTTCTAATATTAAGGTTAGCTGTTAGAGATTGCCTTTGGCAATAAGCTCGCCTTTGCATACTATGTAATAGTTGTAAGCAATAAAGAATATTTTCATTTCATTTCATTTCACCTGTCTACACTACTGGACATACGCCTCTTCAATTTTTCTCCGGTCCTCCCGGCCCTGAGCGGTACGGAACCACTGCTTTCCGCTGATGCACTTGATGTCGTCGTCCCACCTGGCGGATGGTCTTCCCACACTCCGCTTTCCTGTCCACACCTGCTGTCTTGATATAAGCCCAACACACCACAAGGAAACTACAAGGTGGGTACAATGTTACGTGTAATTAGAATTAATCACGAACTCCGAGTCCGTTAGTCGCCTTTTACGACATGCACGGAAATAAATGCAGTGGGATTAACTTTATTGTACAAAAATACTTTGCGATTTCGAAAAGACATAATTTCTACTAGTTCAAAAGTCAACAATTGAGGTAACTAAAAAAAAAAAAATTTTTTTAATACAGGTTCATCCTGAATTAAAAAAAAAATATTATCCAAAATGTGATTGTGGAATGCTGCAAGTTACATATCATTATAAGACATTGTCAGTTGTAAGACATTTCAGTTTGTAAACAATGAAACTTTTACATTGGCTTAAAAATATTAAAATATATATCACGTAATAATCTAAGTTTAGCTGTAAGGTGTCTTATAAAATAACAAAATAAAAAAACGAGCGCCCTGGCTGAACAGCCGGTGTACAACACAGTAACTACAGTCTATACACATGTACGTACAAAACTATAACCGACACGCGTTAGAACCGAACGACTGAAATACACGAACGGAAACCCGGCGGCCCTACACTGGAGTCTGAAACGGATACGGGGAAACGTTACTTTTGATTCAGTCTTTCGCGTACCAAAAACTTTGCCACGAACTCTGTATTCAAGTTGAATAGTTTGACAAAAGAGCTCTAAAAACTTTATTTTAATAAAATACACATACCGCTTACAATACGTAATTTCGCTTATTCTTCCTAAAGAATAAAGGAAGAGAAAAAATAAAACTTACTTTTCGGTTTAGTCAGAAATAGTCTAAGGCTGGAGTGCATAATCTCTGGTTAGCATTAAAGTTATGGTTATTTAAGATTTTTCGCCTGAAGAAAGAAGATAGATCAATAATAATCATCATAACTATATTCCTAACCGGATCAATAATAATAAGAACGTTTAAGAGACCAGATATTGTGCACTCCACCCTAAGAATCTTGGAGAATACGTATGTATGTATACGACATGTTTGTTCTAAAGCAGGGTTTATTAACCTTTTTGTAGGCATGGACCCCTTGCGAAATTTAAAAAAATAAGAAGGCTTCCAAACTCAATTGAGTTCAATTGCAACGAAAGCAAGGCATTTTGAAAAAAAAACCGACTTCTTATTGAAAATGAGAAAGGACCATATCAAACATGGACACCTAAGGAGTCCGTGGACTCCAGGTTACGAGACTTCCCGCGGGAGATCGCGGGTCAGTCGCGGCAAGAAGCCGTCAACAATGTCGCTCGCACACGTTCAGCAGGCGCGGCTGAGATTTCCCTCCGTGACGGCGCACATTCGATGCGCGATCGCGCCATTGTCTCGCGCGCTGCCGACGAGGCCGCGGCAGGGAATTCTATTATTAGTTGTCTCCCGGGAAGAGACGGGCCGCGACCGAACGGCACAAAACAAACATTCTGGCGGTGGCGTCCCTCCTCCTCCCCCCCCCCCCCGCCCCGCTGCACCATCCGTCCCGCTCCTCAACCATCCTCTAACCACACTCTACGCTCACTTCCTTCCTAAGATACTTGTTCTCCTGTCGTAATACACAAGATACTTGTTAGCATATTATTAATATTAATATTATTAATAATATTAATAACGTTAACGTTAGATAACTGTAAGAATTCATGCTAATGTTCATAACTGCGCCCCAATTCAACTCTTGTAGGATGCTACAAGTATCTTATAAGCATAGAAATAATTCGTTTTGAGGTCGTTATAGGAGCAAATTTAGCTAGTTTAGAACGATTTTTTATTCAACCTGAAATCGATGGCTAATACCACACAATTACCGTTATGATATTAGCCCAATACACAATATTCCCGAAGGAATTAGGTTAAACGCCAGGACCTGCCCTTTATGAGCACGGCTACATTGAACTGGATGAAAAACACGGACATTTTTTCATTGCCGCTTCAATCGTAGTTTCCTCCAATAAGGTGGTACCAACCCGGGCGGGCTTAACCCTACAGTAGATAAGCAGTACCAACCCCCCCTACAGTACAGTAGCCCCTAGTAGAAAGAAGAAGAAAGAAAGAAAGAAATAGTTTATTTACCTGCGTTTAAAGAGAAATGAACTTAACAAGGTATTTGGCTTAATCTATGAAAATAACTTAACATAAAATTAACTGAACAACTAGATATTTAAAAAGCTTAGAACTAAAAGTAAATACCTATACACATACATATAATAAAATAACAGGTAAATCGGTTCTAGGCGCAGCATATGTCACTGTATTATGGAATTCATAATGCAGTGGCGCTGATTTTAAGCCTAGCCGTTCATTGAACAGGAATGTTTGATTTATTGTTTAACATTACAGCACAAGGTGACAATACTATAAAATAAATATTAAAAATAACATTGAAAATAAACAAGTAAATCACCATACTATACCATGTATCAAAAACATAGTGTAAAAATAATAATAATAATAATTTAAACAAACTTAACTTGCATGACAAGTACACAAAATAATGCATGAACAGGCAGCATTTAACCAATATGCAACTAACATATGACAATGTAACATAACAATGTATACAACGTAAGTATTAAGTGAATTAAAAAGTTAATTAAAAAGAAAACAAAAATTTAAGGGAAAAAAAAAGAAAAAAAAAAGATACAAAGAACCATATATATTAAGTTCAGGCAGCACATAGTGCACAGGCAGCAGATAGTACCAAGTGTAGATCCCAAAGTTTTGCATAGACATTGCTAGTGTATTTGGCTATAATCGCGACGGTGGGTGTGGTATTAGCCAACCATGTCTAGTGATATAATAAAGGGCGCCATACGGTACGATCACAGGATAGTTATTTCGCTTCCTCTAGACTAGAGGCATAGCACTTTTCATACATGCTCTACTATTACGGGTGATACGGACCTGACCATTCCGAATACTTCATCACATTGGTCCTAGTAAAGACGTTCTCCCGCACGCCCAGCGGGCACAGTTCCACTAAGGCCCTGTAAATTGATGTCGTCACGCGTTCGCTCAACATTCAGTCACAATATCTTCTTGATAAACCTCTCTAACGCAACTCTTGCGGAACATGTTCGGTAAACTTTCCAAAAGGTACAGGTTCCACTAAAGTTCAACCTGCAGAGACTCGCCAGATGCGTGGGTAGAGATGTTCCGACATCGCAGACGCAACTTTTTTTTTCTTATGCGACCTGACATGGATTGCTAATACCACACAACTACCGCTATGATATTAGCCCAATGCACCACATTCCCGAAGGATTTAGGTGCCATGCCAGGACCTTCCCTCTATGAGCACGGCTGCATTGAACTGGATGGAAAACACGGACAATTTTTTAATTGCCGCTTCGACCATATTTTCATTCAATGCGATGGTACCAACTCCACCAACCCTACCACCTAGTAGGGGAAAGGGACCTTGAGTTTTACATGGATTCCGAACCATGGAGCAGCTCGCATTCGTGACGAAATGCACTTACCGAACTCGGAAAGAGAAAGACAGAGGTGCATGTCGGAATTGAACCCAGGCCTTTGGTACGCTAGGCCAGTCCCCGCGCCACTAGGCTACTCCACCATCAGCTGATGCCCTCACGGCGAGCGGCGCGATGACGTGGTGGGTTCACGTTACGTCCGCCTCGTCCCTACCCCGCCCCCCCGCGCCGCGTCCCACCCGCGCCAGATTCGAGGTAGGCTCGATTGTTAGCCGGCATAATGGGGCGGCGGCGACGAACAGCTGTCGGGACCTTATACCTGCATCTATTGACCTAGCCGTCACCCCTGCCAGCCGCCGCCCCCGCACCACACCTCCCTGCGCCCCGCCGAGCAACCGCGCCTGCGCCTGCGCACAACACCGATCGCGATCTATCTATACCATCGTATAACGTAACACTACAAGATGCGCAATTCGCTTTTCCCCGCGTACTATATACCGCGCATATGTCCTACTGCGGACTCACAAATGTCCTAATTCATGGTGCCAAACACCAAACGCCAAACACCACTGAAAAGTATAAGAAGGTTGCTATCGTTTCCTATCAAAGTTCAAGCTTGGTCTGTAAAAATGTATTTAAGAGTATTAAACTTAAGACGATAATGAGGTGATCAAGTTCCATACAATGGCTCGTGCCTGATTCCTCACTGTAATTTAGAAATATGTTTCTGATGTTTTGTACATTGATTAAATGAAATGAGAGCTAAGTCCGTAAACTGTTTTTTTTTTCAAAAAGTTCTCTCTAAAGTTCGCCTATAAACATTTCTATTCAAATATAAAAAGACAAGCCAACCCAACACGTCCATTCTCATTAGAGTAGCCGTCATCTTCTATAGGAAAGTGTAGATCTTCTGGTACACACAATTTCTCCTTTTTACCCTTGACTCACCGGTGAAAGAAAGTGATTCTCATGAGTAAACCTCGGGTTAAGCTAAGAACGAGATCGGTTACAGCTATAACAATCGACTACCTATTTCCCAACTAGAATTAACCAACTCTGAAAAAATCACCACTCTGCATAACGTAAATTGTGCAACAACACGTCGTTACCTAGCAAACAGGCTAGAACTGGTTTTCACAGCTCTCTTTGCACGACTGCTCGAAATGTGCACTTATCCACAGATTTCCGTATTCCCACTCTGTATAGAGGAAAGTAGATAAAGAAACGCAATCGGAGGGAAACCCTCTTCGTGTTGTCGACACAGAGGGGGCGATCGTCGATCACATTACGAGCACACAAGGCCTTACCTCGCACCCTCGTATCAATTATCCTGCAAGAGACATTGTTCGAATGCATGTAATGAACAGATGTGTTTTCCAGCAAGACTGCCCTTAGAGAAATTGTGATATAGGGTCACCAATGACCATCGATATAAATTTAGCTACTAGTCAGCTTCTCGTAACGTAACGTAGCATAAGTGCTAACGCTCGCATATGTCCTATTACACGTTTTGTCTGTGGTCGACTTAACGTCTGAGTAGACGCCAACATCACAATAGTCCAATGTGACCAAACGCCGCTTTTGTGCAATAAAAAATACGTTTGAAAAGCTTAATATGATGCATGAAGTTTCCTTTTACCATTTGCCGGTGCACATTTATTTATACGTAAGATCAAGCAATCATTAAAATATATAATCGTCAGCTGACTGCCACCGAGGTAGTACCATGTTTTTTGAGCGCGCATCAATTAGGGCGCGTTAACAAGCCAACACTCACTTCACTCACTCATTTGAGTGTTCTGTGAGATTTAAAATATTGTCTAATGTTAGCTTACCACAGTTATTTTTCTTGGTCCTTGAGGCCGACGTTTCGAACTGTCCCGTGCAGTTCATCTTCAAGGCGAGTGCGTGCGTGCGGCTGGGCGCACGTTTGACAGACCGCTGTCAGTCACACGCGAGGGGCTACGAAGATTGTATGAGTGGCTGTGGGTAGGCAGCAAACTTGTTGCGGCTGCGTTCTGTGTTCCCATCGACGACGTGCAGAATGAGCTCAACATGACGCCAGCTCTTTCTGCTCGTCGAATCGCCATGAAAATGAACGTCACGGGATAGTTCGAAACGTCGGCCACTAGGACCGAGGAAAATAACTGTGATAAGCCAATATCGGACAATACAGATATTTTTCTTAGGAACTGTAAGGTGTAACAATTTAGTGGGTGGTCATTAGCCGCTGTGCGTAGCGGCCGACGAGCGGCATCGGACCGCGACTAATGCGAGAGAAGCATGCCAACAACACCAAAACGTGCCTTCACTCGCCTTTGGGACCCCACCGATGTTGATTGATGCAACATAAGATCCACGGCAATTGGGAGCCGTAACGAATACGAAAACTCCATCAAACACCAGCGAGTTCATTATTTTTATGAACTTATTTTGACTTATCCATTATCTATGAGGCGTAACATTCCGGAGGAACAATAGCCGAGCGACGTCGTGCTGGTGAAGCGTCTGGGGAGGTGGGTTTGATTAAACCCGACTTCCGCACGTTGGTTACGTTTTTCGCTGACACGAAATCAAATCACGAAAGATTAAAATTAAACTTTCGGGGTTTCTCCTTTTTAAACAAAGAAAATATTAGAGGGGCACTAGCGAAAAATATGTCGTCACTGTGTGTCTCAAATTTGTCAGGGCGCATACGCAGGTCGCATCCGCACAATTTCTATAAGGAGGCGTTACGAACCGGTAGCATTGTCGACTACGCGCTGTCATGCCAGTTTTTGATACATGAGCAGTATGAAACATGTAAAGCATTACCAAATATGGTGTCATCGGTGAACGTTGAAACAATTTTTTTTTCCGCTAAAACCTATTTAAACGATTATGGCAATTGTACTGACAGCAAACTATGAACATCTGTCGTGCATCTTTTTTTTTGGGGGGCAACTTCTTAACAGAAGGATTTCATTTATGTCGGTCGCCACCTGCCAAATTACCTAGCAAAACGCCTTAACAAAACAAACATTGAGTCCTTTCGTATTTAACGAGTCAAAAATAAGCACGCTTGACGCAAGGCGTCACCAGCATTGTTCTGAAAAAGAACTCTTGTTCTAATTTAACTCGGAACGAATACAAAAGCGTTGCCCACGCTTGCACTGTTGTGCTGAAAACTCCAAGTTTATACCCAGTATGAAAGTACAATACGAATACCGGCAACTGCCATTGAAATGTTATATACTAAAGCAGCAGAAATAACCATTATGATCTCTATTTCGGCGCCAAGTGGTTGAATAAGGTACGCAACTGCGAGCTTAGACCGTCCATTGTAACCAATTTCAAATAACGAATATAAAACAAAATATACGTTGAGGTGAATTAAGGTCATTCTTCAATATTATCTTAACTCGAACTTTAAGACTAATTTAACTCGTGAAACTTATTCAACGGGTTTCAACCACTTGGCGTCCACATCAGCCTTACATAAACGATTGGTTCTTGCACAAATTTTGCATTATAGATAGAGTGTGACGGCTTGAAAAGGACGCCGCGAGATACAAACGATCACCTCGAAGTCGGTTTTTTGTTCTAGCGCCGCGTATCGGCAATATCGAGCGGTGTCGCTGGCTCGCGCCGTGTGGGTCCCGTCGAATTTTTCGCAAATTTAAGGTTAGGTAACTCATGTTTGCGAGACTCCGACAGGAAAAAAGTAGAAACGAGACACGATTAAATGTTTTCCACGCATCTTGCCGTTTATACCATTGATAGAGCAAATTTTAATATGGATTCCCTTCATTTCCGAAGACGAATTGCTGATCTTATTTGTCTCCACAAGATCATAAGCTGTAAATTGGATTCCACAATTTTAAATGAGATCAGGCTAAATTCTAATCAATTGTTAACCCGTAATCCCAATGTTTTTACTTTGCCTTCATACAAAACCAAGATAGCTGCCAGTAACCCAATTGCAAGAATGTGCACATTGTACAATTTAGTTCGGAATTCCAATGATAGTTTACATATATTTTCATCGTCAATTTATTCTTTCAAGAAAAACGTTTCAGAAGCCCTTAAAGTTCCTTAAATAATTTATTGTCTATTTCACTGTTGTATTTTCTTATATTTTCTATACACTGCACCTAGATAATTAAGTAATTTACAAATCTACAGTTACTCCTTTTAAAACATAAGTACTTACAGTCTAATTTTGTTATGTTTTTGGCAATTTCTGTGCACTCATCCGAGTGGGACACTGTCTTAATTTAAGTTTATGTTAATCATTTTTTGTATTTAAGTCATTGCCCAGACTGTGTTCTGTATTGTGTGCCTAGTAAAAAAAAATAATACCAAAGTGTAAAGTGTAATCTTCAAGCGTAATTTGAACAAGCTCGACAGCTCAGAGATAGTCCTCAAATCCGCTGGTATGGTGCCGCTGAGCGTGGCGCGAGGCGAGGTGTATTTGGCTTTTCTGAGCAGCTTTGGTCCTCAGCACAGCCACCAACACCGGTTTTTCACAAAAAAGGAATAAGCCGCGGAGGTAGAGTGGCCACGGAGCCAGGTTTTAGAGCGAACGAGAACCGATAGAGGCGCCGGTCGGAAAGACTTCGCAAGCACTTTCCTATTGAAGATTAGACACTGACCCTGCAAAACTACTCTACTGCACAGAGTGGAAAAATAAGAATATTGAGGTGAATATTATTGAATGCTACGCCGCGAGACGGGCCCACAGATCGATAGTCCATGAAAACGCTGTTGGTCTGAGAACAGCTCGTGGTCTAGGGGCTAGAGGACTTGCCTTTCATGCGAGAGGTCTGGGTTCAAATCCTCGTCCGGACATGCACCACTTTCTTTCTCTTTCTGAGTTGGATGTAGGTCGCCTTCCCCTACTAGGTGGTAGGGTTAAGCCCGACTGGGTTGGTACCACCGCATTGGATGAAACTATGGTTGAAGCGGCAATGAAAAATTGTCCGTGTTTTCCATCCAGTTCAATGTAGCCGTGCTCATAAAGGGAAGGTCCTGGCATGGCACCTAATTCCTTCGGGAATGTGGTGCATTGGGCTAATATCATAAAGTTAGTTGTGTGGTATTAGCCATCCATGTCAGGTTGCATAAAAATTGGTTTGTGTATTTTTTATTAATAATCATGTTACATTAAATCCAATATCGAATGGGAGGTGTGAAACTTTTTATTATTATGTGATATCAGCCAGTCGATCGATTTGCCGTAAATGAAAATTAGGTGACAACTGGGACTACGGGCTCAGTTCCCGCGTTGGCGGTTCGTGTGTTTATATTCTGTGCCTCTGACGATGCTGCGCGCAGTCGGTGTAGTGAACTCGTAAAGCTATATTTAGTAAGCCAACGCCCACGGGCCTGCAGTACGATCACAATGCAACACATATGCTGCCTACGGTCGCATCGTCAACCTACAGAATGCACAAACAAATATAAATTGGCATGTTTCACAAATAATCAAATACCTACCTAGTTTTACCAGACTTCAATAGTTTAGTCTATAGTATAAGCCCAATCTGAAGCAAAACATTAACAGCCGCATTCAGAGTGGTCGGAGTAACTTTAATACGCGGACTATACCCGGACTTTTAGTATGGTTAGTCCTACTAACTACTAACTTTTGACATGTTCCCTCTGAATACGACTGTAAGGATTTAGGATTTTAATCAAATACTTTAACTACATTACAAATACATAAAAATATACTATACATATGCTTAAAATCTAAACAGATTTCAAGAAAACACTTTTATATCGGTCACCGAGACGCAAGTTATTTATCTGACCAATTAATTGTTCTCTCTGCGCTGTCGTCTGCAATATGACCGATAAATTTGTTCCCGTCCCATTTCAACAGGAAGAAAGCGATTTCGGGCGGGAGTCACGGGCGGGTGCGGTGCGGTGCGGCGCGGGCGAGGGGAGTGCAGTGCGTGCGACGCGCGCGGCGGGGAGGGGAGGGCGATGGGAGGGCGCGGCGCGCGGGGAACAATGCGGGCCGGCTATCGATCCGGTGCCCTCCCCCGCGCGCCCCCGCACCGCCCCGCACCGCCCCGCCTGCACCACACGAGTGCCGCGACGTAACCGAACGTAACCTCCAAACTACACTCTCGCTCGCTCGCTCGCTCACTCGCTCCTCCAGGAATCTTAAAAATGCAGCCCGTAGATCTACACTATTATATGTACTTGATTATAGAGACTAGAGAGGGACAGTAAATCGGATACAATGAATAATCAGCTGATTTGACAGTAAGACATATTTTTTTGTTGCCCAGTTTAGGGATTGGGGCAATGCTAACTTTGTTACGTAGGTTTATTAGTTGTGTTCGAGCTGTCTTCGCTCCATACAGCGAACGGAAATAATAAATGAGTTTTGGCTAACAGAATGACAGTTATGTGTACGTACTTATCTTTGGCGTTTTAGTTGACCTAAAAGTCTGTACCGAACATTGACTTTCGGTTCCGAACAACAAATCGAGTTGGAAATGGAATCAGAGCCGGTAGTCTAAGTTGTCACCTAAATTGGCGTTACGGCAAACCGATCGACTGGCGTTTTCAAATGTATGGAGAAATTGAAGAGCGCGCGCAGCGGGCGTTAAGCGAACTAACATTTGCGAGTCCGAGCTTGATTTGACAGCTTACTCAACGTTGCCGTAAATACGTCGACGTTGCCGTTTACGTCCACTCCGCGTTTTCATACATATCGGAAGTCCGCGTTTGACTTTGACAGCTTGAAGAAGTAAAACCACAGAATATCTAGTAAAAACTTGTATGGAGTTTGGAGAAAACGCCAGTCGATCGGTTTGCCGTAAACGCCAATTTCGGTGAGAACTCAGACTGCCCACTCAGAGCCGGTAGTCTAAGTTGTCACCTAAATTGGCGTTACGGCAAACCGATCGACTGGCGTTTTCAAATGTATGGAGAAATTGAAGAGCGCGCGCAGCGGGCGTTAAGCGAACTAACATTTGCGAGTCCGAGCTTGATTTGACAGCTTACTCAACGTTGCCGTAAATACGTCGACGTTGCCGTTTGCGTCAACTCCGCGTTTTCATACAAATCGGAAGTCCGCGTTTGACTTTAACAGTTTGAAGAAGTAAAACCACAGAATATCTAGTAAAAACTTGTATGGAGTTTGGAGAAAACGCCAGTCGATCGGTTTGCCGTAAACGCCAATTTAGGTGAGAACTCAGACTGACCACTCAGAGCCGGTAGTCTAAGTTGTCACCTAAATTGGCGTTACGGCAAACCGATCGACTGGCGTTTTCAAATGTATGGAGAAATTGGAGAGCGCGCGCAGCGGGCGTTAAGCGAACTAACATTTGCGAGTCCGAGCTTGATTTGACAGCTTACTCAACGTTGCCGTAAATACGTCGACGTTGCCGTTTACGTCCACTCCGCGTTTTCATACAAATCGTGTCCGCGTTTGACTTTGACAGATTGAAGAAGTAAAACCACAGAATATCTAGTAAAAACTTGTATGGAGTTTGGAGAAAACGCCAGTCGATCGGTTTGCCGTAAACGCCAATTTCGGTGAGAGCTCAGACTGCCCACTCGGAACCAGAAGAGCCTCTGGTCGGACTTCTCACCTAAATTGCCGTTTACGGAACTTCGAAGTTACGTAAAAACGTCAAACCCCATGCAAGTGTTACTAACTTATTCTGTGGTTTTATTTCTTCAACCTGACAAGGTACCCAGATCTGTCAACCTCAAAATCGTGTACAGCTTCGTAATTTTCAAAAGTTGGATTTCGTATAAATTGAATATTTTAATAGTTTTAAACGTTTGGTTTTTCGGATTTGTCCTATGAGATTGTGGCTTGTGTAATGTCAAAGTGGCGTTTATCTCCGCTCTTTTTTTCGTTAACGCGTTCGGGCTGGACCATTCCTGTCGTTCCTCCTGATGCTGTAACGTGACGGAGAGAACAGAGTACTAAGAACAGTTGCTTCTCAAACTCAACCTATAATGAGATCACATGTCCCTCCGTCCGATTTCCGAATGGGCAGGTTCTCGCTAGCACCACCCGTTCGAGCGAGAGGGACCGATGATGAGGAGAACAACCAACAATGCAAGCAATAAAGTGTACAGCCCTCATTTTAGTGAGAACATTATGTGTCCTAGTTATCTCGAAGTTTTTTATAGTCAATTGACGGTGTGATGGTGTATGGGGCTGTCATGCACGCCCTAAGAGGCGACCAATAAGGTCAAGAAGTTAAAGACTCGCGTCGTGTAATTTTCCCCATCTCAGCAACTAAAAGCTACATTCCACAGAACTTCCAATGCGACAGAAGGCGCTCCTGAGCCGGTAGTCTAAGTTGTCACCTAAATTGGCGTTACGGCAAACCGATCGACTGGCGTTTTCAAATGTATGGAGAAATTGGAGAGCGCGCGCAGCGGGCGTTTAGCGAACTAACATTTGCGAGTCCGAGCTTGATTTGACAGCTTACTCAACGTTGCCGTAAATACGTCGACGTTGCCGTTTACGTCCACTCCGCGTTTTCATACAAATCGGAAGTCCTCGTTTGACTTTGACAGATTGAAGAAGTAAAACCACAGAATATCTAGTAAAAACTTGTATGGAGTTTGGAGAAAACGCCAGTCGATCGGTTTGCCGTAAACGCCAATTTCGGTGAAAACTCAGACTACCCACTCAGATCGTGCGCGCAAGACGCGCGCGGGCCGAGCGGTGCGGTGAGCGGGAGGTGAGGTGAGGTGAGGTGGGTGGGGAGGGGGGGGGGGGGTCGGAACCGCCCGCGGACGTGTCGAATCTCGGAAATTGGAAACGTCCCCCCCCCCCCCGCCCCGCTCCCCCACGGCCGCCGCGGAGCTCGCCCGTCACCTTCGCATGCCCGCGGCCTAGCCGCTGCACCACATTGGACTGGATCGAAGGAATCTCCTCGAAAGATCACAATTGTGCGTGCCAATGTTTAGGGTTCCGTACCCAAAGGGTGAAAACGGAACCCTATTACTAAGCCTCCACTGTCCGTCCGTCCGTCCGTCCGTCCGTCCGTCCGTCTGTCTGTCACAGGGCTGCATCTCGTGAACCGTAATAAGTAGGCAGCTGAAATTTTCACAGAGCATGTATTTATTTTGCCGCTATAACAAATAGGTAAAAAAAAAAAATTATACCATACAAAAAACGTCATTTTTTGGTGTTGATGGTACGGAACCCTTCGTGTGCGAGTCCGACACGCGCTTGGCTGGTTTTTACTGAGTCACTGGTATTAACAGCTACCAACAGTGGGCGAAGGAAAACTCTTGCAGTAGTATATGTCCGTACTCAATCGCATTTTGTATAGTTAATCCGGTGATAGTCCGCGTATTAAACTTTAAAAAATCAGAATACGTTTGTTGAAGTTTTACGAACACAAGACCGCAGAAGCAAACATCGAGGATTTAACTTATACTAAAACTTAGTAAATGTGTTGGCTAACACAAAACTACTTGTTAAAAAGTTTAATGCATTTTAATCCACTATTGTGTACCGAGGGCCAAATATGAACAATATTATAGTTCTCAAAAAGATAACCGTAAAAAAAGTTCAAAACAAATATCGCTTCCCCGAAGGCTGTTTCAGGGAACGAATGCATCCATTACTTTTTGAGTCGGTAAGACAACGGTTCCTTCGCACAGAGCCAGCAAAAAATACTACCTGAACGTAATTTATGAGCCGAAGAGAAAATTAAAATATGACTGCAAAGGATCTCGTTCATTGTCAACATTCTTCTGTTAGGTGATTTGTTGTGATGACAATATTATTTATGTCCAGTCAGATATTTATTTACAAGCCGTCAAATTGGAAAGAGAAAGAATCCTAGTTTTACTCCAAGGCCAAAGTCAATGTGACAGACAGTGAGAACAAATTTTGTTATGACGAGACATGCTAGACTTACGCCCGTTGCCACCACCTCCCGCTACAAAACTCCCAAAGTTACTTTTCGGTTACACCGTGCAAATATGCACTGCATATAGCGCCCTAATATCGATACATTTAAGGCTGAAATTGCTACGAATCGATATTTGTTAAAGAGTAACAAGGCCACCCTACGCTAATTGAGACGGTCGAAAAGTCGCGTGCGAGTATACGCTTTAAAGGTATATTCATAAGGGCGCTTATCGTATGAAAAGTTTTTGGATTATATGATATGCATGGTTTTCTTTTTTTGTTAAATAAAGATAATAATATTATACGTTGTGACTATTATACGTTATGCATGGAGAAATAAGTAATTTTATTTTTTAAACTTCTTCAGGCACTACGTATAAAATTATACGATCTGCCGATTATACGTTGTGCATGGTTTTAAAATTTTGTTAAAATATGACATTATACGATCTGCATATTAGATGTTCTGCCGTTCCCCCCAAATATACCATGTAACCGAAAGTTACTTTTCGGATTTAAGTTAGCCGGCGGTGGTGAAATCAGGGGTTAGAGGTAGTAAATGCATCCTTACACAACGCTGACGGTCAATCGGTCTCCAAAAGTGTATCTATAATTCTTACTAATATTATAAAGGCGAAAGTAGCTATGTCCGTCTGCCTGTCGCGTTTCACGCCTAAAGCGTTGAACCGATTCTGGTGGCCAGATGTTCTGGCTTGTCGGTGTTATGCCCTTTGGACTGTATTTGTCGAGCCGCGAAGAGCAGTCTTCGATAGATTACTCCAGCATCATGGCCGCGGCACTATACTGCTCCCCTCACCCCTCTCTCCACAGTTCCTCACACACGCCAGCTCCGCCTAAGACACCCTAAGCACAATACAATTTGGAACGGGGATAAATCTATCTTAGGTTCCTTTTGATGTACGAAAACATTTCATATAACAATAAGGCGTCAACCGAGACACGAGAAATAAGTACGTGGAATTGTGTGTTGAATTCACCGAATTGGGAGGTTATTCAATAAAAACGAAGAAACTGTGAAAAAGAGTTTCAAGCGTAAATTATGACTAAATTACTACACAAATAACAGAGACCTCAGTACTGGTGGTTGCCATTTCGAAATTATAGAAGTCCTGAGAAAAAATCTGACATTTGCAGAAGTCAGGAGAAATTAATCTATACTCATATAGTAATATGTGGTATTTTCTTTAATGTATGTATCCTATATGACATTATTTTTTGACAACTCTTCTTATAGGTTCGTCTACTTGGTATTTTTTGACTGCAACGCATGTATACATTCCCACTTTCACCCACGGAACCCTAAAAAACTATGCATCGAAAACAATACAACGTGAGCCAATGTCGAAAAACATTGACTTAGCCATGGATGGCAAGATGCAGAGTCAACGTTTGCTAAAGATCGAACCAGACAAGGTGACTTTGGCGAAGTCTCAGTCACATTTCAAAACATCGCCTACTAACGCATGCGTACTTCCATTGTTCGGGACATAAGAGGCCTGCGAGGGTGGAAGGAACTCGGGTTTTTAGGCATGGAAAGCGGAACAATACCCCATTACATAGTAAGCTGGGAAGTGGGATCAACATTATTTTTACGGGGTTTTCGAAATGAAGCATTCGCATGCACAATTCGATCTAGGATGAGAAGGAAGAGACCCGAGAGAGGCGGCTCTAATCCTACGATACCACAGACAACACTATACAGCTCGTATGTTGATTTATAAAATACTCTAACTTTGAAATATTGAAACACCGTCGATTTAAAAAATATTGTTAAGTTCACAAAGACACATATTTTGTAGAAAATATATGTCATACTCTGATCTCTAAACCACCAATCTAGTATGTATTATGTATATTTTGTAACTACCTATTAGGATAGGTAAAAAACCGGCCAAGTGCGAGTCGGACTCGCACACGAAGGGTTCCGTACCATCGTACAAGATTTAACACCAAAACATCACGTTTTTTGTATAGGGCCCCCTTTGAATTTTCATATATTTTTTATTTTACCTTTTTGTTGCTATAGCGGCAAAATAAATACACACTCTGTGAAAATTTCAGATACCTACCTATTACGGTTCATGAGATACAGCCCTGTGAAAGACGGACGGACGGACGGACGGACGGACAGCGGAGGCTTAGTAATAGGGTTCCGTTTTCACCCTTTGGGTACGAAACCCTAAAAAGGATAGTGTAGGTAAAAGGAAAGAAAATTCAAAATGTTCTAACAGAAAAATAAAATTGTCTTAAGAACCAGTCATTGTTTTGATATGAAACGAATCCAAAAGTACAGAATTTAATGTTCTTTACAAATTGTAGATTCTTTTTTTTATTTCATGTTTCTGCAGCGCGGAAAGTAATAAAAACAGGCATTTTCCATGCAGAAATCGATGTTCACCACGCGACTCTTGACTCTTAACTATGGCAACTTTCTGTGTCGTGTTTCCGCCTTGAAGCAGTGAAGATAAAGCGGAGCGAGCTATTGTGCGGAACCTGCTTCGTGCCAATTGTCAACAGACAAAAAAGACCGCGCCACTCGAAGCGGCGCGCGGCGGAGGCGGCCGGGCGCGGAGCAGAATAGCGCGCAATCTCGACACCTTGACCTGTCCCAACTACGTCGAGTGCGAATCTGTGACGAGTCGCCACCTCCTCCGCCTCCGCCGACACCGCCACGCGCTCGATACTCACCTCAGCAGCCGCTTAGCCGCTAGCCGCCTCGAGCCAGCCAGCCAGCAATGTGCACACACGCGCTCGCACGACCGTTTTCGGTGGTTCTAACAGGCCCTGCGGCGCAATGGTGAGGCGTCCGCCTCGGATGCCGCAGGCGTGGCTTCATTTCCAACCGAATTGTTGACGCTTTCAGTTTCACACGGTGCTTGAGCTCTCCGCTACGATTGTCCGGACGATATGTAAGTCTCGCCTCGAAAGATACCACAGTAAGGGCCGAGTGCACGAAAGGACAAAAAATCAAAATCAACGTCAACGTATGATTAAACACTCACTTTGTATGGATAGTATGGAAGGAACTCCATGCGGTTCACTAAAAGTGACGTGTTTTAAAATTGATTAACTCCGCCGTCTCTTCGTGCAATCGGAGCTAAGAGTCAGAGTCGCGTGACAATAACCGTTTTATGATTTTTTTATGTAACCAAACATGGATGGCTAATTCCAAACTGACCGTCAGATATGACCCGAACACTCCACATGGGAACTAGGTGCCATGCCAGGACATTCCTTATATTGCTCGGAGGAATGGAAAATACATATAATTATGTTATTATCAGCACTGTAGAAGCAGCAAATAAAGAAGCTATTAACCTTTAATTAAAGTCTACAAGTACTTTCATATCAAAACGATAAGCGTAAATGAAGCCTTATGGTTGGATTTTTTTGACACGTTTTTAAAAAAGTTACAAAATATCTGTGAAGCTAGATCAGAGTATGACATACCGTTTTTACAGAATGTTTGTCTTTGTAAATAAATCAACTTTTTTTTTTAATCGACGTTTTATCACATTTTAAGTCCTGTTTTCTAGTTACAGGATATGACATACTGATTTTACCGACATTCTACAGATATTTGTAGACGGCAAACAGTGGAAGAGACGCAACAGCTTTTATTGTTTGCAAAACTTAATTAGCAGCGTTATATTCGTTCGCCCGCTTGATTAGAATTTAGGTCAAATCCCAATTACATTTTGGTATTCACGAGAGCAAATATCTGTCGCAATTGAGTTGTTAACTAACATGAATATGCAGTAACCCATACGAGTCCGAATTCCGATCTTGTGTACTGTTGTAAGCAAATGGATTATATCCTTTTTAGGGTTTAGTTGGTAAAACCAGAAAACTTGTCAATAATTGTAGTAGTCCTTTAGGTATCGACCATATTTTCATCCAATGGGATGGTACCTACTCGGGCGGTCTCATAACCCTAACACATAGGCTGAGATAAATAGACGTAACAGAAACTAAGAATAACGGAAAGTACTACTTTGTGACGACAATTTGCATTACTTTGAGATTTCGTCCATACAAAATGTGTCAAAATGACGTCACAAGTCCTACTTTCCGTTATTCTTAGTTTCTATTACGTCTATTTGAAGTACTACATGTTTACATGGAAACCACAAGCTTGCATTGGACGAAACGAACTTATCCGAAAGGGAAAGAGAAAAACATTGGGGGGGGGGGGGAGGGAGAGATTTAAACCCATGACGTCTGTCATGCAAGGCAAGTCGCCGCGTCCATAAGCTACGTGCCGCTCAATTGAATCTATTTGCTAGCGTATTTTTTTTCTAGCAGAATGATATTTTTTTTAATTCGCATTCGTTTATCTAATTGCATCGCATGACAGATTTAATGTATCCCACTCTTCGGACAAAACGCCCACATAAAATCAACGGATCACCTATAAGCCCTAGCAACCGCACAAAGTGTTCCATCAGGAAATGCCAAACGCCGGGGTATGTGAACTCGTCCCTCCGCCGCCGCGGGGTGCGGGGTGGGGTGCCGGGCGGGGCGGGGTGGAGGCGGAACACCCCCGCGACCTAGATCTCTCGCCCCCGAGAAGGCCCGAGCCTCAGCCGAGTTCACGCCCGAAGTGCGTGTTGCAGTGGCGCCAAAGAAAGAGAGGTACCTTATCTAATTTTCTAATAACCCAAATTAAAACGTACATACCAAACGCAAGCATAGTTCAGACGGTTTGTGTGAACTTACTTGGCAAACGCATTTCGGGAACACATTCGTGCGGTCGATGCGCACAATGTCGCCATTTGTCTATACGGGCGGGGCGGCGGCGGCGCGGCGGAGTCGCCTACCTTTTTTCATCTGTGGCGCCGACCTAAACTCACACGAGAAATGGGGGAGGGGAGGAGGGATAATAGGTAGTTTTCTGAATCGGGCTCTTTCGAGATATTTACATAGATAGATACAGCATGGCGCTTGCAATAACGTAAACATGACCGCCTTCCACCTAGCTCAGATGACACCTGTAGGAGTAAAATGTTCCTCGTTTCCTACGTTATCTCTCTTCGGACCTAAATGTGCGCTCCTGCGCAGAACTTGCCCCATAGCTGAGATCACCAGAGTGGCGACTGCGCCAACGCGCGCGCCCCGGTCGCGGGGAGATGGCGGCAGGAAGCAATGCATTTCACGGGCGGTGCAGCGTTTTTAATTGACACAGCAGATAGCATCATGGCCGCCGAGCCGTGACGCGTACCCCCCCCCCCCCCCCCCCCCACCCAACGCCCATCCAACATGTCCGCGCCGACGCTTCCCTGACGGACGACTTGCATAATATTTCGTTTTCATGCGATATAACGCGAGGGATTCGCTCATTATGTTTTACATTTGCGAGACTTGCGGCTCGGACGAATATGCAGCGCACGCGCTGTTTCACTTGAGGTTAGCTCCGTTTAAACACATTTATGCCCTCCGCAATTTTTTTGCTACATTTCGTCAGTTCAGTCATAAATACAAATATATATATATACAAAAAGGTATAAATAGCTAACGTCACACTAACCAGCGCCATCTCCCGTCACTGCCACATTAACTTCACCGTCAATAAACTAAGCTTGTTTAAATTGTTTTCCTATGCACGCGCGATGAAAAAGTTATATTTTAACTATAAATTAAGTAATGCCATTGTAAATAAGAAAAATCACTGATATATATATTGACTGGCTGCGGTACCCGGCTCCGCTCGGGTCAATGTCGTATTGGCTTGATTTCGGTCTGAATTATTTCCTGGATAAAAAGGAACCCACCGAAAGGCTGGTCCAGGACTAAATCTACCAAATTTAACGAAACACATCGACATATTCCCATTTCGAGATGCGTAAACATTTGGGAGCGAATTTTAAAATCATGTGCCGCCAGACCCTTACTGCACTGGCACTGCTACAAAGAAATTGATGCAACACCAACAAAGGCGGGTTTAACCCTACCACCTTCCTTACTTTTACGAAGTTTTATGAGGAATACGAACCACAGCCACCTTCAACATCGAATACGGTAACCCATCCGGAAACTGACTGCGCCCAGAGTTGCTATACGTTGATAAAATACGCAAATAAGTCGGGCGAGTGGTTCGAAGTTATCGCTCTAAATGATATCGTGGAGCTTTCTGTAGGCCTTTTTGGACCTACAATTTTCCAGTACATAGTTTTCATTTTTCTCTTAAGGTTTGTATTAAATATTTCAAAATTACATACGCAATCCTTGCTTGTTGATCGCTCCTTATAGGAATGAAAACCATATTAAAAAGTCCGTTGCGTGGCTTAGAAGAAGTAAACGAAGAAATAAAGCCAGATAGTGATTAAAAAGTAAGCGCCCCCCCCCCCCCCCCAGAGCCGCGGCCCTCCCGCAGAACGGGAGTCGGAGAATTCCGGTTTGTATGACAGCTACATCTTAACGTAAGCGGAACTGAATTATATATTTATATATAGCCTATTTAATTATATAGCCTATCCTGTGTCCCGTGTATTTTCATATATGTTGAGTAAGTTTCATAGAATTCGGATGATAGGTTTAAGAGTTATGGAGGAACATACATGCATACATACAGAACTGATTTCTAAAAATCATCAATTTAGTGTTAGTATCATACATAAAGTCTACTAACGAAGTATCTTAGAAAACAAAGCAACTTACTCCATGAACACCCCTTACAGATTTATTATTAGTATAGATTACTATTTAATGTATTCTGAAATGTGAATTGCAACACCACCTGTGGACTTTTATTATCCCTAAACACTGGTCATGCCGTTAGCAATATTTCTCTTCCTCTATGGCAATATAAATGCCACTTCTCAGCAGCATCATTCATCAGTGCCGGTACTTCAATGGTTACTTCTGTCCTTATCTGCATAAACATACCACTTATAAAAACGGTTGAAAAATTAACGTTATATTAAATTATGTGCATTGAGAAATTTTAAAACTCATTGTCTTTTCGTTCGAAAATACATTATTCAACCTAATGGAAGAATCTAATTAAAAAGGGAAGAACAATGAATGATTCACTTTCATAATTCATGTCTAAAGAACCAATCAAATCGAATTGCAAAAGTGTTTATGTCCTTACTGTATAAAAATTACAACACAAAAATGTCCGAGTTTCCTACAACAGCGCAGCGATGCGACATGCGGCGACGCCGGAAACAACCAATTAAACGTGCTCTATTACCTCAAGATCACCAAGGGTCAAGAGAGGCCAAAGCCCTGCAGTTAGTGGCATTTAAAAAATATGCAGTTCTATTTAGTGTTTTATTTAAATAATGATAAGGGCTCCATTTGCGCATGTGCAATATTATATTTGAGGCCAGTAAAAAATAATAAAAGCCAGTGACTCAAATAAACATATCTTTCTTTTGTATATATAATAAATAAACGGTGTCAAATTATTAGAAAATTTCGCTTGCTCGGACTGGGTAAGTTTAACTGTTACAACAAATATGGCACGCGTCAAAAACTTGTCAAGTTCAAAGTTCCGTTGAAGGCTAACATCCCCGAAGACCGAAAAATAAGTTTGGTAATGTTTGAAACAAAATTTGATACGTGATATCAGTAGGTATTAAAGATTTTGTATGGTGAGCTTTATATGTTATGGAGTAAATATGAGGTCATCGGAGGTGATTTGTCACACCAATTCAAGAATACATAAAATACACGGCTGGATCAGTGCAGTACGCAGACATTATTTTATGCAAATGAACATGGTTGGTTAATACCAAAATGACCGTCAGATATTAGCCTAACACACCACATGAGAACTACGTGCCATGCCAGGACCTTCCTTATATTGCTCGGCTACATTGAACTGGAAGGAAAACAAGGACAATTTTCATTGCCGCTTCGAACATCGTTCATTAAATGTGATGGTACCAACCCCGGCGGGATTAATCCTACCAAAGGAAGGGAACCTACGTTTTTCAGTGGAATCCGAACCACGGCCAGCCTCAACGGTTAAAAATTGTCATCCATTCAGATCCTAACCGCGCTCAGAGGTGCTTCACCGAGCCTATCGAACCGCAAGGCGTCGCGCCACCGGGCTACCGAGACAGACAAAATGCGCTGAACGTGGAAAGTGAACGGCGGCTCAGGGCCGCGCCGCTAGCGCGTGGGTCGCGCGCTGCAACTCGCCGATGCAAGGCCGATGCAGCCGATGCGGCTCTTGGCAGCTGACATCATTGCGGAACCGACCGCGTTTACGGCGGACATAATAGATTTTAGCGGCCGGCAACATTGCCGCTTTACGAGAGCCTCGTTTCGTGCTCGATTGAAATTTACGCCTGGACGATGGTGTAGTCCTATGAGCATCAGAAAATTGTGCTCCCCGTACAAAAGTAGTTTGGGAATAACTTGAAAACGGCCGTTCCAATTTGAGTATTTTTTGTTATCCAACATTGGTCAGCTTCGAGAAATAATCAGGGTTAAAGCAATGAAAACATTGTTCGATTTTCGGTACGCAAAGGTAAAGAATGGTACATTTGCTCAGTCTCTTTTTTCTATTATTAGTATTTATCTAGCTAAGTACTTTTAAGCCAATCGCATTGATGGTTGCTGAATTTTTTTGGTCATTCCTCAGTGCTTTTTTTTTACCAAAACTGTACGATTCACATACTACTATATAATATACTATATAATATATAGACATCGAGATCATCGGTGAGTTAATCGAATTCGCGTACCGATCAGCTGGTAACACAACTAAATGTAGCAAATACATTAAAATTAATGAAATAATCGATCACACAGTTAACTTCAATGCCTGTCCTCCCATATAAATTAATAACCTATCCACTCAACGCAGCGGCCTCCAAATATATGTACCTACACATACTAAGTGCACTGGTGCAAGCAAATGCATGCACTGACGAAGGCCGCGCACGTTCCAGCATAATGCACGATACGCAGGTCCCTAAGGGCAGTGTGTTGACGAAACAAAGGACTTCTCGAGTAAGTACAAGCGAGACCACAGCAGCCGTCATAATTCTACACGTGTGGACACATCTTCAGCAGCCATTGTGATTGCAAGAGAATTCTTATAAAGACCAAATTAAGACGACTATATGGTGCCACGTCGTTAGATGAGGTACGCACATATCTACCGATGTGTCGTAGAGATCTCACAGCATCAAGAAAGCAAGTGTAAAATGACTATCTTCGCGCTGCCTGCGAGTGCATTAACACTGTGGTAGGATTATATTTAGATTTATCATATTTGAACATTTGCCCAAATCAATAATCACAGCAAACAAACGGCAAGAAGACGATATATTTTTTTACGATTACAAAAAATATTTTTATATTGCACGCAATTGTCATTCTCTGTTTTCTTAATTTCTCATCATCCACGTATGTAGATAGTTAACATGATGAAATGCATAACAAAATACAGCCATTACATTTACAACAAAATACAGGGTCCGTCCCGGGGACTGTGCTAACTTCACACTGCTTCCATTTTCAAAATTATCAAGTCAATTGGTTCCATTTTTTAAGTGGGCGAAAAGAGCGGGAAAAAAATTTAATTTGATAATAAATTTTCGATCGTATAATAAAATTGTTTATCGAGAAGGGCGTCAAAGTCAACCAGCAAGTGTACCAGCAAAAGGTGTTATATGATGCGCTCATACCATGGGCACGTAAGCAATTCTGTACGAACAGCTGGACGTTCCGACAAGGCTCAGCACCGTCCGACCTTTCTGTATACGTGCTTAATGCCTGCCACTTCGATATTTTCATTAAACGGGCAGGCTTCGAAATACATTACTCATTATTTATTTCTTATCGTGTTACTTGTAGAGTTTCATTGCAAAGCTAAAACAGTTTATAGGAACTGATGATTCAAAACATGATTAGCATATACCTACATGCCCCTCTGTACTAGTCTAGGAGGTAGCAATAAAAATGGTAACGATAACGTAAATGACTGACACTGGGGCTGCGGTCGAATTGCGCTCAAACGCTGACAGCTTTTCACACAGTTTGTCACAGCGTAAATAATACGCGCTGTCAGCGTTTGAGCGCATTTCGGACCACGGCCTGGGTTCACAGGATTAAGATTAAACCTCTGAAGCTAAACTTGTCGGTCTGTCTGCGCCAAAAGGTAGCGTTACCTAGATAAGGTGTCTGAAAAGGTAGTTATCGTGACTATATCAATCAGCAGGTACATACCAACATCTATTTTGTATAGCCAATATAGCAAACGCAACCACTTGGCGCGGGCAGAACAACGACATATTTATCATCAGAGGGTTGATCTCTAACCTGTGAACCCATATTCAGCCATTTACCTTATGACGAAAAATGCCACGACCTCCCAGAATATATCGCGAAGTCAAGAGATGCCGCGTGTAGAGAATGCTATTTTAGGCGATGTTAGTGCAATTTGCGAGCCTGCGATGAACTGCGTCTCGACGGCTGCCTGCGATGAACAAGCAGGAAAGTGTTGTAAAAATATCTAATGACAACATACAGAGAGCAGTTACAATGATTATCGCAGCGTCATTGACCTTGATCTGGCTCAATGCCGCGCGAGCGATGACGTGCGGAGCTGGCGACACATACTTCTCATTCACCACACATGTTCTAGTATTACTGGTATTACCGCGCTCACCAAGCCGCGATAAGGACCGTTGTTATACATCACCACATTGCTATGCATAAAGCTATGCTGCGCTAGACCGTGGGAAATTGTTCACTAGTCCCAACGAATTACACTTGTTGGCAGGGGCTGCATTCTGGAGGCAAATTCTTGCGCTTATAATTTACATACGGAATGCACGCAGTAAATTTCATCAGTAAATAACTTCTCACCTATTCTGGTGTATTTACGGATAGCTTATGGAAATTGATATGTATTTCTGGTAGCGCTGAATTCGGAGAGGCATATACATGTTAATTTCGTACCAGTCATTCCGTGTTTCGTTTCATTTATTTATTGAACTTCTGGTATCCCAACCACGTTTGTTGCGCTGTGATAGATTACCAGAAAACCAGATTACTCTCCTGAGAACCCTCCCTATTTGTCAACTCGGGAGTTCACAGAATTGGCCTCTTGTACACGCGCTCATGTACGACATGAGCCCATGGGCGTCGTCGGACACCTCTTGTGTGAGGTCCTGGCGTATGCCATATGCCGAGTGTTAATTTAATTTTAAAAAAAGAAACTACCTACCGAAAGAAACAGTGAGATAGGAAGAGCAGAAGCGCACGTGCCACGTTGCCGCGACAGCAAAGCGGGCTGGTTTACGACGCGCGGGAGGCCTTGCCAGAGATTTATATCCATAGCCATGGCCGCAGCGATCTGGGCGTTTTATATAACTACCTACATTCTAGAACATCGAATGAACATTTATAGGCTTAAGGAAACGTTACACGGACGGCTGATGCGGTGACATTGTCCGCTGACCACGAGAAGTGCGGACACTTCTTCCTGAAGTATTGAAAAAGCCTGGCTTTGCATAGTTTTGTATGAACGCAGTAATTTATAAATTTACCTATGATTTTTGTACCAAAGGGCGCCTCATTACTGACAGATTAAACGGTTCGTAGCCTATAGTGTTGTCGGGACTTGCCTTGCATACCAAATATCCGCCCCATCACTTTATTTCTCTTACTTTATTTCGTTTTCTGATAAGTGCATTTCGTCCCTTTCCCTTTACGCGGTAGGCTTGTTACCATCACATTTTTGATCTCACATTAAATTGAATTAAAATCCGTAACTTTTAATATCCTATACGAGGGAGAATCCACATGGAAAATATAATATTTTTTAAACTTCAATCTATTAGAAACAAAAAGACTAGGTGAAAATACATATTACAATAAAAAATGTCCGACGCCAAGGCATTGTGTAATTTAATATTTTTTATTGAATAAAAATAGCAGTACTTACGTTTTGGAGATTCTAATTAACATTTCTAATTACATAGCTATCAGAAATATTAATTACAATGTTTTCTGCTTTTCAAATTTAATCATAAAATCTTTCACTTGTGCGAATACATATTTTCAAGTCTCCGGTAAATAAAACGCGTATTATTTCTATGCCCTATAGATACATCACCGGACGACTTCCCGATGGGGGCTGGTGCCGAGATGGAGCCCGTGCTGTCAACGCTATTGTTAATTTTCATTAACGAATTACTGTCCCTAGGTGTATTTGGCTTTTCGGAGCACCTTTGGCCCTCAGAGCAGCCAAACCATACAGGCTTTTCAAATAAAGAAAACATAGATGGAACAAAATACCGCTTATTTCGTGGATGAAACGATTGAAAGTGCAGCGGGTGCGCCAAATCTGATCAGATGTCGCTTGCACGGTGTACACATAAGCTAAGCTATAGCCCTTCATACTTTGTGGTAACGGGTTAGTCAAGCTAGCAAGGCGTATTAGCCGCGCCACTGAGTCCCCTTCACTCGAAACGCGGCGCGCGCGCGTGCAGTCACGCGCACGCGCGAGCCTTGAGGTGCCCGATGCAACGGCTATGCATCTAGTCGCAGCCTCCTAGATAGATACCGGCCGCGCTGGTACTAGCGATGGGTCATTCCGGATGCACCCCATTCCGAGAACCCGGTTCCTTTTTTATTCAGTTCCTAAATCAATGAAACCTTTAATCCGATTTAAGACTTTTGCGTTTTCTCGGAGTACCAAAGTTTCCGGTATAGTCATTCCGGAGTGGAAATAGAACCATTCCGGAGTGGACATTTTAACCATTCCAGATTTTTGTGGGTTCACGGTGGGTTCTCGAAATAACATTAGCCCTTAATTCCGGACGTAGGAATGGGAATGCATTCCTTTTTGGAGCCGGAATGACGCATCGCTAGCTAGTGCTCACCTACTCGGCGACATTGGATTCAGGGTCGACGGCGGCGAACACGTGGAACAATTTAAGTGCATACGCGATTGCATTCCGCGGAAGGTTGCGACCGCAATTGACAACAGGGTGATTCTTATAAACACCTGAACCGCTTTAGGGGGTGTATCTGCATTGAAAACAAATCAATTTCCTTTATTTACAATATTGAAATGTAAAAAAACATATAATGTGAATTTCTCGTAATCAATTTTAAAAAACAGTTTGCGAACATTTACGATGCAGCGCAGCGATGTTTTTTTACCTACAAATATCCCTAGGCGGCTCTTACGGGCTATACACAAACTCTGAATAATATGTTCGAGAGAATCTTAATTGTTTTCTTCGAAACAGAAATTATTTGGTCATTATTTTTTTATGTTATTATTCATCTTATGTTATGCATCCTATTCACTGCTGCAGTTCAAAATCCCTGTGTACTGATATCCCGTAGATATCGGTACTTATCACATGATCTCTTCCTAATTGCATCTATGTAGGAGGAACGCGTTAACTCCGGGATGTGATTTCACGGGAACATGCCGAAATGTTTTCGCAGTCATTTCTTTCTCGAAGTTCGGATCCTTAGTTATTAGATCAATTCTGGCGTTTAGGGTCTTTGGTAACGTAAGCGGCGACATGGCGTATACGTCAGGCCTCAAAGAGGTGCCAGATTACGCCTATGGGCTTTCTAACATCAGAGCTTCTTCACACCATTGCATGTTTGAAGGACCTCAGGTTGTACTTGGAAAAAATACCTCGTCAGAGAGGGCACTCCATAGTTTAACCACAGAATAAGTAAAGTTTAACGACCCCATAAATAAAGGATCAGCCACGGAGCTTTTGGGTAACGTCATTCAAGGATGTTTGATGCTGTCCCAGGAGAAAGTTTTGTTTTATGCAACCTGACATGAATGACTAATATCACACAATTACCGTGATATTAGCCTAATTCAAAATTCCCGAAGTAATCAGATGCCATGCCAGGAATTCCCTTTATGAACACGGCTGCATTTAACTGGATGGAAAACAATTTTTCATTGCCGCTTCGACCATTTTTCATACAATGGGATGATACCAACCCGGGCGAGCGTAAACCCTACCACCTAGCAGGGGAAAGGACCTATCGTTTTACATTGATTCCGAACAATGCAGCAGCTCGCATTCGTGACGAAATGCACTTATCCAATTCAGAAAGAAAGTGGGCGAGGATTTCAACCCAGACCTCTGGTCTGCTAGCCGCTCATACCTGCATGGTAACTCTTGCATAGGCGTTTTAACATACCGTTGGCAATAACAAAAATTTTACAACATTTAGTTAAAATATTCTCTGTATATTTAAGTAGTAGGAGATTTCTACTGGAGCTGCGCCATTCGATTCACCGCACATGATCTATTTCCTATTTATACCTACGTAGATTTCCTGAATGTAGCGGCTAAGTGGGTCAAATACACCAGCCCATGGCCGGTGTTGCGCTTGCGTGATGTACTCGCGGGTCAGCGTGGCGTGGCGATAGCGCGCCCGCCAGTTCCCACACCACTCCGCCGCCGCAAGCGCACCGCGCCGGAAATGCCGCTCGGATCCGATTCACTGCGGCGGCGGCGGCGGATTACGATTACTCACGACACGGCGAAGGATACGCACACTTGGTCGTCTCTTCGGTGAACTATTTATCGATGATGAAAAATGCTTCGTGTTCGAGTTGGACGATCATTCGAATTTTGGTAAGGGTCGGTGGTCCAGTGGCGCGAAGCCTCCGCGTTCGGTAATCGGCTCTCGAGGTTAAGCGCGGTCGGGTTCTGGATGGGTGTCCGTTATTATGTAATGTTTCGGATCTATACAAAGCTTAATTAATTTCGTTTGATATTATGTATGTTTGACCGTTTAAATGCAAATAAATGAAAAAAATATATGCAATTTTTGACATAACATAAATTATATTAGGTAATCTAATCAGCGGTAATCTAATTCATATGATCACGTTATCATGATATTAGGAGCTTTGTTTGAAGAGGAATCTTCAAAACAGATCCCGGAAGATGATATAAGCAGAAGAAACTCCTATTGTCGGAACTGAGACGTTAACTGTTGTTGCAATCAAAGTTCACAAAGTAAGCAAAGCAGCAGCAGAGAACACGGCAGCAGTGTGACAAGCCGACGCGTGCAAGATAATGTGTATTGTCGAACCAGAAATTATCACAAAATTTGACGAGCATGCCATGCTTTAATCGAATGTTTAATTTCGAGTTGACACATTGCGTGATTGCGCGCCAGTTCGGCCGCGTGCGGCTGCGAAGTGAAACTATGACGAGTACGCGAGTTAGGTAGGGCACGAGTGAAATAAACGTAAACGATGCGATTACAACGCTCATTCATAACCGAAAGCGATTTCTTCAGTTCATTAGTCGGTCTGCTCCAGCGATACGCGCTCTAGCAGCGCCCAAACAACACATTTCCCAGGAAACGCAATGCACACACTAATCTTGGTGTCGACCTGACGCATGCCCTTAATTTCGGACTTTCGAGGATAAAGCCTACCGCGCCTCAAAAAAAGCAGGGGTCCTCAACAGGTTGCGTCAGTATTTCACGCCTGACCAAAAACTGCTCCTCTACAAGGCGCAGGCAAGGTCTTGCATGGAGTATTCTTCGCATTTGTGGGACGGCTCAGCTACGCACCTGCTTGGATCCCTGTACCCGAAGTCCCAGTTGTCACCTAAATTGGCGTTTACGGCAAACCGATCGACTGGCGTTATCAAATGTATGGAGAAATTGAAGAGCGCGCGCAGTGGGCGTTAAGCGAACTAACATTTGTGAGTCCGAGTTGGATTTGACAGCTTACTCACCGTCGACGTTGCCGTTTACGCCGACTCCGGGTTTTCATACAAATCGGAAGTCCGAGTTTGACTTTGACAGCTTGAAGAAGTAAGACCACAGAATATCTTATTAAAACTTGCTAAACGCCAATTTACGCGAAAACTGGGACTAGGGTCTCAGATAAGATACCGTTACCTAAAACATGTTCCGTCGCGCGTCGCTCGCGCGGATGCGTCACGTATAGCGCGTGAGTAGCGTCGGCGGCGGCGGGTCCGGCCGGTCGCAAGTTCGTAGAGCCACCAGCGCTGCGCCGGCCGAGTTACGAAATGTTCGAGCCGCTTCTCGGTAACTCGCCGAGCCACTCGCCTATTTGTGTGACGACGCGGCGGAGGCGGCGGAGGCGGCAGCGTGAGGCGGCAGCGTGAGGCACAAACTGTCCCGTGTCTGGCACATTGAGTAAGGAAGGGCGGGCGTGGCGACCGAACCCTAGCGGCAGCCAGTCAGGGGGGTTAACATGGTACATGACTCGCCAGGTGAGCAGGCTCTCTCTTCCATCATTCTTTTGATTCAATCTGACATTTAGATACATTTCGGACCATGCCCAGCTGGTAAATATTTCTTCACGCTGGTTGAGAATTAGCATGGCACGAATTTCAACTAAACGTCAGATTGAATCACTCTCTTGCCTGTTCACCTGCTATTCACCTGACGTGTTAACTTACCATGTTAACCCAACAAACAAACAACAAGTTTGCTTGCGAAATGTGTAAGGGAATTCGATCAACTTTGCACTAATCAGAAACGTTTATGCCATGCCTATGTATTAAACCAACACATCACATGGCCGCGTCAACCATCGTCCATCGAATTCGTTGGTCACCAACCCATCCGAACCGACGAATCTCGAATTCCAACATGACCGGGACGAAATGCAGTAGGACCACTTGTTTTATTTAACGTGGCGGTATCCACACTAGTTGATAATTTTATGTATTTATTTATGTATTAATTTGAGGTTATCCAACGACATCGACATTGCAGCATTTTAATCAGATTTCGAACATAACCAGGCACAAATTTTGGTGCGGACATTCGTCTGAAGCAGTAAATTCGTTGGCTGACTTATTTATAGGATAGCTCAGCTATAGAGCAGCACACTTGTGGAGTACACTACTAGCCTGAGTCACCTGCGGTCGCACCGGTCGCCGGACATCAAACGGACGCCTCCGAGCATCCCGTGCCTTCCGGGCCAACGCCCTCGCCGCCGCACTCGACATTCCACGGTGCGAGGTGCGAGGTGCGACCACTCCGCCACCACAACAATATCTATTCCAAGAAAACTTTATCGCTCCACATCGATTTCTGTCGAAATGTGAAATCGCGGCAACACTGCGATGCGTGCGATATCGACGACGCGATAAAATCGATAACAGGTGCAACTATTTCCTTGAATATTATTAGGTCACACTCGGCTATTGAAATTACAGATCAACAGGTCACTATAATCGGTATGATAAAAGTTTTGTTAAATTTTGCTTCTAGTTATAAGGTATTATTGTTTAAATGGTTTTGTACGATATTTATTCAAAGAGTTTATCCTAAGCACGGCATGCAAATAATTGCAACACAATCCTTAAGCTCTTGTTCAAAACGCCGAATTCATTTTTTCGGTATCCCGCCAAATTCCTTTTCGCTATTCCGGATGGTAGTTCGCCAAAAGCTCACCCATCACCAACGGTGCCTTTCCACCCGCGCCGTCTACCTAATTATTATATTGTTTTATTTTTATTTTTCAGATTCTGTATATTTTTATGATAAAAAAATCAAAATTATTTAAGAGTAGTTAATAGCCTTTATGTATGTGTATTTGTGTATGTATGTATTTGTGTATTAGTAAGAAAACAAAAAGTATTAACAAATTAACAAAACACGAAGATAATGGTAAAGGAAAAGATCGAGTAAAACCTACTTGAACGGTGTAGCAATAAGCAGACTCATCATTTGTTCTGTGTGCCGACAAGGTAGCGAAACGAGGAAGACATTTAAAATATCTATGCAGACATGAGTCACTCGCTGGGAGCCAAAATTCGGTTCTAAGCAATCAGAAAGAGGAACCATGATTACGTTTATTTAAAAAACAATAGCATACAAAAACTTCCACATCCCTAGCCAACTCCTGCGATGACATCACACTTTATCTGTACCCGTGTTGCGTGCAAGCAAGTTCCGGTGTTTGTTGTTATGTGGAATACATTAGTATACTAAATATGCTAGGATTGAAATGGCCTATTTACATTTAAAGTACCCCGTAGTCTAGTGGAAGAGCTGTGTGTAATTACAGAGGGTGTGGACCTCATAGGTACTGCGGAAATTCATAGTACCTAATATGTGCAAAGGTTACGATCCAAAGACAGCATGCAATATCTCGTCGCCTATAGACAAGGCAATTTTCAAGGTTCAAAACGTTCCATTTAGTCATACTGAATAGTTTTTCTAAATGCTAAAGGTAAATGTGGAAATCGATCGGGTATTAAAACATACGTGACCTCAAAAATGTTTTTTTAAAGTGATTCGTCTGGACGGGATCACGCGCCATCTTGTGTTTGGAGATGATGCCAACGAGCTGACAAAAACAATGGTTGCATACTACTATGTGCATAACTCATATTTATGATCACCAAAGATCAGGGTTTTGCGGCTACAGGCAACTTTATGACCGTGCGTAATTAATCGAGATTATGTAAATAAATCTTGATGCGTCAGCTTGGTTGTGACGACAGCTTGACATAACGCTAACATGACAACATCCGTATTCTATCGCCAATATTAGCAATACCGTAAAGGAGGGAAGCGATGATGATGCGTTGGTGGCACACGCGTCTCCGCTCCGGTCGAGGAATTCCGTCCGGCCGCCGGAATGTCGGACAGGCCGGAGGTACGAGCAGAGGGGGTCGCTCTGCCTGCCCCCGCCCCCCTTCCCCCGCCGCCGGACAGGCGTTGACCTCTGAGATTAGATCGCTCCCGGACTCCTGCCCCCCCCCCCCCCCCGCGCCGACGCCGCCGCCGCCCGCGGACACAAGCAGTCATGCGCTCGCCTCGCTCGCTTGGGGTAATGGGCATACTCTCGCGAGAGCCGCACTGAAGCCTAAGGGCCGAGTGCACGAACGTACAAAAAATCAAAATCAACGTCAAAGTATGATCAAACACGTCACTTTGTGTGGACAGTATGGAAGGAACTCTATGCGGATCACTAAAATTGACGTGTTCGAAAATTGATTAACTCGGCCGTCTCTTCGTGCAACCGGGGCTAAGTCCGCTAACAGATAACTCCGCTTTCGAACGTTAGCGTTATGAGAACCGGAATCACACACAAATTGTACCATATTGTGTGTTATCTCACAACGCTAACGCACAAAAGTGGAGTCTATAAAGCGGACTCAGGTTTCTGGTTGCGACGACTAGGGGGTTACCATGGAAAACTCGCCAGATGAACAGCCAAATGAGAGACGAAATCATAAGTTTAGTTGTATTTCGTACCATGCTGACTGTCAAATGACGTGTCATTCGGCCAAGTGAGTTGATATTACGCAAGTGAGCGACAAACGTCAGATTTAATCACTCGGATAAAAAGCAAATCAAAGGGCTGGGCCTAAAGGCTTGTCCACGACACAAAATGTGGTTTAAAAGCATGTGCCGGCCGCCAAAACCTTTCTGCGCTGGCACTGCTATATGAAATCGATGGAAGACACGGACAATTTTCAGTGCCCCTTCGACCATATTTCCACCAATGCAATGGTATGAAGCAACCCGGGCGAGATTAAACCTAACCCCTAGCAAGTAAGGAAGGCGACCTAAAGTTTTGCGTTAAATGCGAGCCACATCCGGCCTTAGCATCAAACATGGTCAGCCATCCGGAACCTGAGCCGGTGGTCTCAGTTCTTACCTAAATTGGCGTTTACGTAACTTCGAAGTTCCGTAAAAACGTCAAACTCTATACAAGTTTTTACTAGATATACTGTAGTTTTACTTCTTCAAGCTGTCAAAGTCAAACTTGGACTTCAGATTTGTATGAAAACGCGGAGTCGACGTAAACGGCAACGTCGACGTATTTACGGCAACGTTGAGTAAGCTGTCAAATCAAACTCGGACTCGCAAATGTTAGTTCGCTTAACGCCCACTGCGCGCACTCTTCAATTTCTCCATACATTGAAAACGCCAGTCGATCGGTTTGCCGTAAACGGCAATTTAGGTGACAACTGAGACTTCGGGTACTGACCGCGTCTAGAGATGCTGTACGTAGATAAAATATATAAATCGGGTGAGTATTTAGCAAAAAAAAAAAAATAAGTTATAAGTATTTTACCCTCACTGATCACTACTCTCGCAATTGGATGTTATGTAGCCAATAAAATATGAGTAGAATCAGAATTGAAAATTAGACAATATTTCTTAATTTGACTAACACCTGTTGCCACCACCTCCAGCTACAAAAGTCCCAAAGTTACTTCTCGGTTACACCATACAAATATGCCATGTAACCGAAAGTTACTTATCGGATTTCAGGTAACTGGCTGTGGTCAAAACAGGGGTAAGGAATCAGGCACGAGCCATTGCATGGAACTTGATCACCTCATGTCTGGTCCGGTCCGCGAACAATATCAATAATGTGCGTGTTACTAGTGCTTTCATAGCAGCTTTATAAGGCGTGTCCTTTAATTTTGGTGTAAGCAATGTACTTACTTCATGGGGTGCAGGCATGGTTGTTTGTAGTGTATGTGTATGCGCCCAGGCCAGCGAACATGGAAGAACGGTATTCGTTGACTACTGATATTCTCCAGTTCCAACAACGTACGTAATAACTTTACAGGACGCTATTTAGTGCAACGAACATTCGATGTTGCGCGTCCCAAATTAGCAATGGAACAGTTAGACGTTTTCCACTAAGTCGTGGCTACGTTACCGCCATACGAAATGATTCGATCGCTACTCCAGTCCTTCCATGCTCGCTGGCCCGGGCCTACCAACCACTAGCGGGTATTCTGTGCCGCTCGGCTCTAGCGCTGAATGTAGGTTATCGCGCCAGCGGGCATGAGCCCCCACCCCCCCCGCCGCGCCGTGATCCTTGCGTTTGTTGCCACCCCGGAGCAGGAACAGTCGTTACGGGAACGTGACGCTGCGTCCCGCTCGCACCCCTCCTCCCTCTCACTCTGCCGCCATTACCTAGAACGAGATAACATCAGCCTTAAAATGCGTACAAACAAGACCTTCCCGGAATTGAATAGGCAAAGAGGCCTGGCTCTTTACGTGCGTTACGGAAACCAGTTGTCTTTCTTATTAACTACATTAAAGTGCACATAAACGAAAGAAATTATGGGGAAAGATTCACGAGATAGTGGATGGCATAGTGAAGCTTATGACAAAAACGCCATGCATAATGAATGAAGGCATGCCAAGACTAAGGCATGCATAATGAACATGTTAGGTCTATTGAAAAGGTAAAAAATGTTGGCCTAAAATGAAGATAAAGAAACGACAGCATTAGTTGTGTCCTACCAAACTAGATAAAGTATAGTTAGTTTACTAATGTTTGCTTTTGTAATTGTGTAAGATAAATTTCGAAGGATGTCGATTTTTTTAAATAATTCGTCAAAAACCTTAGTAAAAATGTGTATCCAGTACATCATTCCACGGTATTGGGGGCTAAGCAAAACAAAATAATAAAAGAACCAAGTAAAAACTCTCTCTCTTTGTTTAAAAACTCTTTGTCTATTAATATAAGATATAGACTAAGATTAAAATGCTTCAAAACAAAAGATATATGTTGTTACATAGTGAGATGTAACCCGCGTAATCAGCTTCCGCGTGCACTTTGAACCCACAAAACTAAAGAGGGGGACAACGTGAGACACGATTGCGTCTGACTGCGTGTTAGCAGTAGATAATCAACGATACAGTACGAAACAGATTCAAAGCACTCGGCTCACACGCTGCGCCGCTGCTGTCGTCGTCGCCGCCGGCGCAGGAATGTTAACGAGAAAGAAACACAACACCTCGCCCCGGGGCAGCACAGTAGGCAGTCTAGAGTAGTAGGGAAACTATACAATTTGCGGCACAGTGTCCTACTTCTCAGTCACAGAGTTTTTAGACGCCCCGCACGGCTTGACCACCACGCGGCTCGGGGACTCGCTGGTCACTCAATATGCCGGCCTACAATAATCTAATTATTACTCGCTGGCTACTCGCATGAATTGATCTAGTACGTACGTGCGCATATACGTCAAGCTAGACCATAAGTCCAAAATATGTTACCCTGACCGGCACCTTTGAATAGATGTGGAATAATCCGTTATTTAAAGTGGCGACCGAGTCGCGCGGTGAAGGCGGCTGCTTCCGAGTCGCGTGCTATTCTAGTCGCTTGGCTCCCCACCTGCGTGATGAGGAATTCGTGATGAACAACCTCGGGGCACGGAGTAACCTCGAATAGTATAAAACGAAATTGAAATAATTCCGCGATAACCTACCGCTCTCATCAGCTACTGTGCCGAGTGGTCGCCATCGCTGCCACTGCATTTATTATTGATTCTGTTTTCAAAACACGTTTCGCGCCTACACCGTATGTAATATTATCCATACAAAGTCAGCTGTCTAAACATGACAGAGATTGTCCACGGAACGAAAACAATACGCGACGTTTAATTGTATCATTGAGTTAATGAAGGGGACAGTCTTGACTGGTAGATACGAGAAAGACGAACACAATGAGCGTAGCACGTGGACCTTGCTGACAGATGCAAAAGATAGCAATGACTTTCGGCTGGATGTTAAACCATGAGCGCCCAGTGTAAGATGTAACATCGAATGGTTGTCGAGCGAGTTCGGTGTAATAACTGGAATACTGATTATAAATGTAGAGGGAAAGGTTAGGTTTAGGGTATGGTAGGGTAAGAACGGGACGAGGTGAGGAAGAATAGACAGGCATTTGATTTATATGTCCGGTTTGATGCAGAGTGGACGCCGCCAGACCGGACGCTCGGGCCGGTTCCGCAACTCATAACCATCGGTTCAATATTTTAGTTTTGGTAATAACTACTCAACTATTCAACCCCTTTATAACGTAGTATGCATCGACTATTGACACTGCGTTATGGGAGTTGTTGCATTGGGGGTCTTAAAATGTGTGGCAACCAAAATAAATGTGCACCAAAGTTGGTGAAAAATTTACAATATTATATTATACTATGATGTATACTATAAATATACGGAAAGCATATAAATATACATCGGAAAAAAATACACTTCGACGGATTTTCATGAGAAAAGTAGTTTTTCGATAAGATACATTAATGTATAGGTACAAGCACAATCACTAAAATAATAGGGGTGGTTAGCTAGTAAGTTGGCTGTTATCGTAAAGTGCATATGTGATATGAAAGAAATATAAACCCTTACCGTGTTTTATTTCGAGTACTCGTACATTGCATATTAAATGCAAAATAAATATTTCTAATAATTAATGTTGACTTCCGATAGGACGGATTTTGTCACGCACGTCGATGCCAGTTTTTTTTAAGCATCCTTCTCTTTGTTGGAACACGCTGATAACAGAGATAGAAGTAGTTTGTAGCAAACCATTTATTTTTTATTTCAGTCACTCAACCTAGCTGCGAGCACCGTCCACAAATTGTTATTCATAAAGTTACAAAGTTATGACCACCCAATAATATTGCCAGATGAACGAACTCTGTCTGTCGCGTTTTCACGCCTAAACCTCTGTACCAATTTTGATTAATTTCGGTATATAGTCTTGATCTTGGAGGACATGGGCTACCTGTTGTGGCGAAAATTTAACTAGAAGTGGGTTAAATATATACAAATATACAAAATATCCAGGAAATTATTCGGACCGACGACAGTCAAAAACTACATCGACCCGAGCGGAGCCGGGTACCTCAGATCGTTTTCAATAATCCAGAACTGCAGTTTCCGGCTTTAGTTAAATACATTGCGAATACCGATTTTTGTTCCCATAGAATAGAAGAATGGGCATTGTCCTTTATGTCAGGTTGTGTAGTTCCGCGCAGCCTCATCGAAAAAAAAAAAAAAACCATTTCAACCGTATCCTACAATACAAAGGTGGATCGGCTCGGGAGAGAGGGGAGCTGATTGAACGCTCGCCTCATTTAGCGCTCGCGCTGGCTGCGAAGCTGAGACTTCACGCCTGGCGGCGGCGGCGGAGCGGCACGGCAACGCGGCGGGGCGGGGCGGGGTGGCATGGCGGGGAGGGGCGGGAGTGAAGAATGATCGCGGGGTGATTAGGGAGTTGCTCCGTTTTGATTAATGGGTGAGCTACACGCCTCATCGGCGCGGCGCCTCGTCGCATATGCTAAACCTAGCCTAACTTACCCAAGTACGAGTATAATCTCATACTTGTCGGTTGCCCAGTCTCCACCGCCCGCAAAGTAAATTCTGACTAGGAATCTTACCCGCGGTCTGCGACACAAGATAACACAGTCGTTACCCACTTAGCTACTAGATTAGGAGGTCGCGACAAAAACGGTAACGATAATGTCATGGTAACGCTGAAACTGGGCTCACAGCATAAAGAGACCATCCCTCTGATGCTAAATGTGTCGGTCTGCCTGCGCCAAATGGTTTCGTTGCCTAAATAAGGCGCCTGAAAAAGTAGTTATCGTGACAAAAAAATTTGATAAGGAAAATTGTTGCAAGTAACGAAGCATGAAAGTGTATTATACTTTCTTAGTAATACCAAATCTGAACAAATCTTTGGTTGCATTACTTGGTAGGTTACAGATATAACTTCAGGAATATTTAAGTATTTAATTAAACAACCGACTGGTTATTGTCGCATAAATAATAATTATCAATATTTCCACACAATCAGAATATTTATTAGCAGGTGCATACCAACTTCTTTTTTGATCAGCCAATCTAGCTAACGCAACCACTTGGCGGAGGCAGGCCGACATATTTGGCATCATAGGGTTTGTCTCAACCCTGTGAACCCAGATTCAGCCATTTACCTCATCGTAACCTCCCGTAATATACGGGCCAGTTTTTCGATTACTTGTTATTACGGTCTTTTTGGAGGTAAATTTTCGTGTAACACAAACGTTCCTAAGAGATTCAGTAGCTACTGATGCCACCACCACCGGCCAACTTAAATCCGATAGTTAACTTTCGGTTACATTGCATATTTATATGGTGTAACCTAAAGATAACATTGGTATTTTTGAAAAATGTTACGCAAGCAGTCGTCTGCTGCGTACGAACGTGGCGGATGCCTCCTTGACAACGGGCTGAAGGATTAGCTCGAAATGTCGGAGAATGTCTCTTCCAGCCGCGTGAAAAGCCGTAACATTGTTCACGAAGCGACCGCGGTAATCTCAAAAGTATCATGCATTGGTATTTTGTCGCTGGAGGTGGTGAAAACGGGCGTAGAACTGCACTTACTAAGTGTACATGAATCTAATATCTTGGCGAAATAACATATTGGAGGCTGGCTTTTGAGTTCATTGAATGTGTACCTTATTCAACCCGTTGAACGTTCCATGTTGAAAAGTGCTCAAGAAACATTAACTGCTTCTTTAATATTAAGGTGGACCAACCCGGCGTGACTAACTCATTGCGCGCTCTGGGACCTTCTCTGTTTCAAAGAAAAAGACAGGCTCCGTAATGACGAAGATGCAACATGTCCACAAAAAGACATTGTGCATAGTGTATGATTTGGTAAAATTTATGAAAATTTTAATTACAAAACGACTTATAGCCAAAAGTAAACCACGACCGCTGTAGTCAAAAATCCAAGTAAAAATCAAATGTATTATAAATCTTGATTAAATAAGATATGTCTGATGACTAATCTTTTTAAGATGTTCTTAATTTATCATTGCGTAATCCAGCTCCAAAGTTATTGCATAAAACGCGCGATTAATTCGAACTTTCGGACCTTATAACTTAGAAACCAAACACAATTTTACAATGCCAACGGTCATCACACATCTAGTTTGGTAAAATAAAGCTATTTTGAGCAAAATTTGGGATCTCTGACAATAAATATGGGTGTGATCTTCTTTCCCCGTTTGTATGGGGAGTTGAGCGGGATGGCCTACCTTAAAAGTGAAAATAAATATTAGCAAGTCATAGTGTAGTCATATAATTCACTATATAGATGGAATATAAAAAAATTAAAACACTTTCTAAAGATTGGCAATCGAATACCGCCACTGTTTACCAGACACGTACCTATGTATGTATATGACCTAAATGGGGTAACCGGAGCACCCAGTTTCAAATCAACACTGCTATTCTTCTCCGCGCAGTCGTAATGAAATTGGACAAAATCAAAATAACAAACGCCATTTAGCGAGGGGGCGTTTCACCCGGCATCATCGGCTTGAGACAATGCGAAGCCTAACCTCATTAGCGTTCGTGCGGTTATTAAGTGGTTTCTGGCAACCGGCCGACCACGACACGACGCTCAGTTATTTGTGTAATTGAAGAAGGGAAACCTAGCGCGGAGATATTGCAACTCCCTGGGCGAAGGGGGGCGAAGTGAGGTAGTGATGTTACCCGGTAGCGGCGGTGCAGAAGAACGGTGATCGATAAATTGGTCAACAGTAAACACGGTTGAATCCCATCTTGATAATGTATTAAAATATATTTACACATTAAAACACTCGATAGCAGCTGATTAAAACATAATATACATGTTATAAGTGGTATAACATAAATTTCCCTGACGAAGTTATAACCGGTAATACTAATAACCAGTAAGTCCGCTAATCAATTACTCCACTATCGAGCATTAGCGCTATGAGATAACCCCGAAATCAAACAAAATTGTACCAATTTCTTATAACGTTAACGCTCTTAAGCAAATCGGAACAGTGTTTTTCAAATGATTAGTAAACTGCGTTTGTATGGGGAACATAGCTTACGGGCCGTTCTTAAGTGGAGTTATCTTTTAGAGACTTTGGCTTCAGGTATATTTCCGCAACTTGACTTTGTTTTTTTTAATCTCCAACCCAACTTAACCAGAAACGAAACGATCTGAAGAGTCTAATTTGATTAAATCTCCTGGATTTATTCCTCTCCATTATGTTTTTTAACGCTATGATAGCGTACGTGTTAACTAGGGCTAGTGTTAACCAAGACACAACTATATATATCAAACAACCTATTGTACCGATCGAACCGCATGGATTTGAATCTATAGAATGAACCCCTGGCCTTAGATGTCGATTACATCTATGCATAATATGTGTTTATTTGGATTGCATCCACTTTACAAACACATAATCATTTGACGGGCTCCAATGATTTACGGTACAGTGAGACTTTGTTTTCAAAGCACTCAACATTTGAAAATCGGTTTGGGCCAGAGCCAAGCCACAGTTTGTATTTCAACGCCGATGAAAACCTCAACACTCTACATAGCTGCAACCGATTGAGAACACAAAATACTTTATTAAAAAATGTTCAATGGCCGTTGAAAGAAGTATCGATAGTGGAAGGGAGATTTGTCGTCGCGTCAACTTCGGCCCCTGTAACCCAATATGCGCGCACTTGAGAGGGGGCCGCGGACGCCGAGTTGTCGTAAATAAAACGTGCGGGGGGGAAGGGTGAGGAGTTGTCCCTCCCCTCTGCCCCGCTGACCCCGGCGCGACATCGACATCGCGAGGCAACGACCATTCATCATCACTACACAGCTCACGTATCCACTCTTCCCGTCCCAACCGTGTCGCCTCGTCGCACAAATGAAAACATTTTGTTGTTTTACAGCCATTTGAAACGAGATAATTTGATCCTCATACCTAAACATTTTGGACCAATTTTTGCGATTAAAACGAGATAGCCAGAGCCCGACGTCGCTAAGTTAGAGCAGCTCGAAATCATTCTTTCTAAATGTGACCAACCCGCATAACGCGTGAAACCGGTTTTCTTATTGTTTCGTAATAGAAATTGGGAAAAGTTAAACATGTTCTTCGCTGAATGGGTGGATAATGTTAAGATCTTTGAAATGGTATTAAAATAAATATTAATTAATATCAATATTAGCCACAAACTTGAAAAATAATATATTTGAGTAACTGACTTCAATTTTTTTTCCATGCATAAGATATCAATTTCTGTAACATTTTTTTTTTCTGTTTTGGTAGAAAATTAACTGGAATAATACATGTTTTTTTTTCATGTTCTCATTCCATAGAGATCAGGAACTTAACTCAATCAAACCATTCGCATTGGCTAGTATAACCATCTTAAGAACAAATTATTTAACCCAAACACCGAAATGGTGTTAGATAATGTGTGTTAGACAGAGAGAGTGTGTGTGTGTATATTTAACATCAACTTCGCTGTAATGCCACTGAAAGACATTTGTAATACGATATGTAATTGTTTCCCAAGTTCACAGGAAAACTTGGTGCTGTTTATTGGATTTCGCAAGAAGGAAACGGATCTCGTGGTTCTATTCCGTGAATTCACGCAACTTGCTTTTTACTTTACTTTACTTTTATGTAAACCCACTCGCACTTCGTGGATAAGTGTTGCGTAACACGAGGTTAAGTATCGGTTTGGGGAAAGTGTTTTGGAGATATGTAATCGGGAACGGGTTAAAACTTGTTGTTTTGAAAGGGCAATATTTCCTTGACGGGAAATGACGTAACATTGGGGTTTCAAGCAACATCAGAAGAAAAATGCCGGAGAGTATTACAGGACGGTACCTAACAATCTTGAGCTACTATTGCTTCTCTCTGAATGGGGCCCCGAACGTGTCTGGCCCATGCGAAGTTTCTTGTATACACCACACATACTAATAACTGCGAACGTAACTCAAGTTTCTTGTATACACCACACATACTAATAACTGCGAACGTAACTCAAGTTTCTTGTATACACCACACATACTAATAACTGCGAACGTAACTCTGTCTGTCTGTTTCGTTTTCACGTGTAAAACCGGAGAACAAATTTTAATGAAATTCGGTATAGAGATAGTCTGGGTCTTGGAAGGAAGGAAGTCGTGCTTACAATAAAAAAAGGACGTAGGCAATATTTAATAGTGAACATTAAACTCGAAGGGGGTGAAAAAGAGGAAGTTTGAATGTTTTTTTTTTTTTTTATGTGACTGGACATGGATGGCTAATACCACAAGTTCTGTTCATGGTATTAGCCCAACACACCACATGGGAACTAGGTGCCATGCCAGGACCTTCCTTATATTGCACGGCTACATTGAACTGGATGGAAAACACGGACAATTTTCATTGCCGCTTCGACCATCGTTCATCCAATGCGATGGTACCAACCCGGGCGGGATAAACCCTACCACCTAGTAAGTAAGGAAGGGGACCTACAGCTTAACGTGGAATCCGAACCACGGCCAGCCTCTCTCAACGGTCGAATGGTCACCCATCCAAGACCAGACCGGACCCAGCGTTGCTTAACTTCGGAGAGCGATCGCCGAAGTGTCGCGCCACTGGGCCACCGAGGCTGACATACAATTTTTTACATACAATTTTAGGTTCAGCCCGACGTGATTCCGAAACGACGTTGACCCGAACGGAGCTGGGTACCACAGTTAATTAATTATAAATATAAAATATTGCCATAACTGTTGCGACAAACAATTTTCAGAATTTCAGGTTCACAGTTTTTGTTGCAGTATCAATTAAAATATAAATAGTACAAACCTAACTAACTTGTTGTTTCTACAGAACTTTTCTACCGTTTCGCATTTTAGTAATCGATGGATACCATTTTCCACGACGTCGTCGTTCTTTTATAATTCATATTTTTTATGTATCGCGTGGCATATAAATAGGCATGAAGAAGACGCCTAAGAAGTGCTCGAAGACGCCAATGGCACAGCCCATGGGTATTCCAACTTTCAAGAGGGCTGCGAATATCATGCCGGTCGCCAGCCAGTAATTCTTCACACCACGTTTGAAGGACCCGAGGGTGTACTTTATATGAATTTAAATTAAACTAAAATTATCTCAACGAGAGCCCTTGAACCCATTTTTACGAGCACTGATAATTTAATGCCCGCATAATTTTTAAGTTCCACTAATACCATAAACGAGTAGATAAACATGTAATATAACCTCGAGTGTATTTTTTAATCTTATTCCGTATCATTTAGGTAATTAAAAGTGATGCTAAGTGTCCTATAAATTGTTGGGAAGAATCAAGTAACACGTAGATATAAACGGCAATAAAATCGGTTAAGTGGTTCTCAAGTTACAAGCGACCGGGTTCGAAGTTGCGTTTTATAAGAGCGAGCGATTATTGAAAGGAGAACTTGGTTTTCTGAGACTTTCTGAGTTCATTATTTGCTCACAAATTAAGTTTGACACGGAATCTCCGGTATGCGATTCTTAGGGCTGAGTGCACGAAAGGACAAAAGATCAAAATCAACGTCAACGTATGATTAAATACGTCACTTTGTGTGGACCGTGTGGAAGCAACTCTATGCGGTTCACTAAAAGTTACGTGTTTGAACATTGATTAACTCAGCCGTTTCTTAGTACAACCGGGGTTTAGGGTCGATTTTTTAATCCTTAGATAGTACTTAACGGTCTGATAGTACAAATTAAAGTTTGTCTAAAGACAAGAGTCATTCCAAGAGGATTATATTTCCTGTCACAATTATATAACTGTAATTTTACTAATCAAAATATGATTTTTTTATAACGAATGAATAAGGAGCGGCGTAAGTAAATTCGTCGACTAGTTATTTGAATGATTATCGGACTATTGAAACATCGCCCCTTAATATTGTCCAGTTTTTATTTAATTAGTGTCCTCGGAGCTCTTTGCGCAGGAGTGTCCGCTCTGGAGCGGCGGCGCAGCAGCACCCCGCGCGGCGGCGGCGGCGGCGCGCACGTGCGCTCATCACAACCCTTCCCGATAGACATCCACTCCCGGCGAGTGGGAATTAAGTTCCATTGTCGGCTGCCTTATTAATGCAGGGCGAGCGCGTGGCGTCTCCGCGCCATTGTGCACGGCGGCACAGCGCGGGGGCAGCAGCCGAGCGCGGCCGGGGACAGATGGTCTTTTATTGATCCGACAACGCCTACATACTCGTTTCGGAAAGTTATGGTGTTATACTGCCCTAGCTTGGAGTTTGGAGGTTGAAGGGGGCGCTCGAGATTGCAAACATGAACACCGGAAAGATAATCAGAATCAGAATCAGAATGCATTTATTTACCGGTTTATTGTTATACATTTTCAGTCCGTTGCGTTTGTGCACGAAATAATTCCCAAGTCCCTTTTAGTCTATGGTTGACGTCAATATGACAGAAATAGATCTCAAATTTGTCTATATTTCCGGTGTACCGGTTTTAGAGTAAACGTCAGAATACTGTTTCAGTTTCTTTATTTCCTCCATTCGATGTATATTACACACTCGGATTCGTAATTTTTTTCCCTGTCGGTTCGATTACTTCTGGCGAAGAAGAGCCGACAAGAAACTTCGTCACAGTAAAACTATAGTATAGTTATTATACTCGGCGAGCACTTCTGCTGGACAAATTCGGCAAAGCACGCTTGTGAGTGAGCAATTTCGCTGCTACTTGCTTTCAAGATTGGAAGAAGGTAAGAAAGGCACCTGATTACATTTAGTTCCATAAGAACGTAAGTGAAAGCACATTTTCTTATTTTGAAATAGAATTACTCCTGATTTTGTAATTTCAAAAAGATGAAAGATAATTTGATCGTTTAGCTGTATTTTAAACACATAATTATATTTATCTGAGGATCCCATCATTAAAAACATTCAAAACCCGTTTGAGCAATCAAAGCATCAGGATCTCACAGTTTTGTCTTTAAATTATGGCTAGATCATCATTCTAAAAAAATAAATGTACCTTTTTGATCATCGAAATTCGTTGCAACCATTTTTAAATCAAAAATAATTACGCCCTTATGGGACTGAACGCAATCAGGTGCTAACACCCCCTTAATAATTGAAGATTCTTTCCCCCTGCCGCACTTTTCTTGAAAACCGATGCCAAAAAGCATTTTCAATGCTAAAAATCTCTATGATCATAATTCGAGGGATATATGGCGCGATTTCACTATGTATTTCTACGCCTGAAGAGTTCCCACGGATGTGCCGCCGACTTACTCCGCATGCGATACAAGTTTCTACATGTATCCCGTAATAACAGAACGAAACGAACGCAGGGGGTCTTCGTGCAAGTAACCCTAACTTTAAAATGCCTGTTAAATTGTGACATGAAGGGTTACCCCTGACGCCTATCAAAAACATTCGATGCCGCCACTGGCCGCGCCGCCGCCGGAGGGGGCAGGTTTTAGATAATATGAAAGTGCTACAAAACGAACGTGTAATTACGCCTTTAAATCAACAAGTCATGCGTCCATGCATATTTAACATACATAATAAAAAACCGGCCAAGTGCGAGTCGGACTCGCACACGAAGGGTTCCGTACCATCGTACTGGATTTAACACAAAAAACACGATTTTTGTATGGGGGCCCCCTTTCATTTTTATTATTTTTAAATTGTACCTATTTGTTGTTATAGCGGCTAAATAAATACACACTCTGTGAAATTTTCAGCTGCCTACCTATTACGGTTCATGAGATACAGCCCTGTGACAGACGGACGGACGGACAGCGGAGGCTTAGTAATAGGGTTCCGTTTTCACCTTTCGGGTACGGAACCCTAAAAAGGAACAATATTTCAAATAGGTAATTCGTGAACAGGTTAGTAAATTAATATTTTAAAACTTACGCGGGACATAACTACAATATTTAGTTTGACGGCTTACCGCGCGTGTGAGGAGCAGGACGTGCTGCTCGACGTTTCGGAGCCTCACATGGGCTCCATCTTCAGGAGAACGTGCCTGTCGCGACGGAGGTAGGCACGATACTGGCTACCCGCCGCTTTGCTTCACTTCTCAGCGTCCATGGCAACACTCGTACATTTTCATGAGGATTAGCTGCGGTCCGAATTTCGTGTGAAGTGCAAAACACGCTGACTGTGTTTTCCTCGACGTCTGTTGTCGGTGCACCTCTCCGAAATTCAGTTTTCAGCTTATTCAGCACGGGTTTCCATATGGGCGAAAGACGGTAGGAATCTTCACGATTGAAGTTCTTGTGCTTGCTGATTTCGATGGACTCCCGAATGATTCGTGGGAGGTTTCGTTGTTCAGGTAATTTTTAATAAAAATAAGCTGTATATGTATGTATTTTTAGAACAAGAACGTTGTTCAGAATTAGATTATTAATTACAATCATAACAATGGATGTGCAATGAAAAGGAACAATATTTCAAATAGTTCATTCGTGTACAAGTAATAGGTTCGTAAAAATTTCTTAAAAATATGCTGTAAGTATATGTATTTTTTTTTTAGAACAAGAACGGTGTTCAGAATTAGATTATTATTTACAATCAGAACAATAGATGTGCTATTGATGGTCCCTTAGAAATGCATGTTTTGTTTATGAAGAGAATGGCATCGGAAGTAATAATTACTAATAGTGTCAATGTGATTTCCACTTTGTAAAACTTCATCAAGTGTGAACCTGATTGGACCTGGTAGCCACGAGTAGCCAGCGTACAGGTGATTAGGGATAGATTGACCTCCCTTTTACTAGCACGGCTATATTGAACTGGATGGAAAAAACTGACATTTTCATTGCCGCTTCGACCATCTCTTCGTCCCAACCTCATCGAGTTTTAACCTAGCAGGGAAAGGGTCCTAAAGCTGTATTCAGAAGGGACGGACTAAATTTAATCCGCCGGACTAAAGCCGGTTTGTGTATGGTTAGTCAGGTGCTAATCTCGTACTAAGTTTTGACAGGTGCTCTCTGAATAAGCCGGCTACAGTTTTACATGGATACCGAAGCATGGAACAGCTGGCATTCGTAATGAAACGCACATTTCCAAGTCAGAAAGAAAAATATAGTGGTGCACGAACGAGGCGGGGATTTAAATCCAGACCTCTGGAATGGAAGGAAAGTCCACCAGCCCCTGAGCCACGGGCCACGCGGTACCTGTAGATCGTCGCGCGTCGGTTAGGAGATCATCTATCCAACTGCACTCAGCGGGACATTATTCCCGCAAGTAATTGCGTTGTTCCTCCGTAAGCCGCTCCCGGCGGGGGTTGCCAAATGAAAAAGCTCCTCCCTCTAGTCGAGCTCCGCGGGTGAGGGCGGGGGAGTGGGTAGAAGGGGTTCGGGAGGGACTGTACACATTTATACAGCCGTGGTATCTCTGTTGGCCGGGTTAACATTACACTGTGACCCAAATAACATATTCCCTGTTACTAACTAATAAGCGCAGATCATCGCCTGAATAGTTACAAAATGTTTTGTTCATTGCACTGAATGTAGTTTCGAATTCGAGAGAAAGGGACAAAACATTGTATAACTATTCAGAAGATGATCTGGGTTTATTAGTAACAGGGATTAAGTTTACATTTTCAAAGTGGCCTCACCTCTTTAATTTTTTTTTGTTTACCTTGACTTTTACTTAATTTGAATACTATCTTTTCTAGCAGGTAGTACTATGAGGAAAATCCCTCGGCAGAAGGTCCATTTCACAGTTTACAGACCCTATAAGTATTTATGTTTTTGTATAAAATTGTGTCATTATGCATTAATTTACCCATCTATGTATTGGTTTAATCAACGCGGAAAAGAAATAGAATTTTCATAACCGGTGCCATCACACCAGGCGCCCAAGAAATGTACAATAACATCGGAACGAGGCTTTCGGAAAGTTCAAGTGGTAAACAGCTGTTACTGCCTGCAGGTACACTCGCGGCCATGGGATTGTAGCCAACAAAACATAGACACAACCCGCATACAAACGACAACTTGATGTATTTTTGACATGCCTCTTCTATCGTTATCGTGACAACCACGCCGGTGATATTGAAAGAAACACTTCAAATCATAATTTACTATCCTTACGCATCTTTAAATATTACAAAAGTCTGCAACTCCTCGACACACAATGAAATATGTCAGGTTCACATTTTATTTTATTTTATGGTATTTTTAACACTAACGTGCAATTAGCATAACTTAATAAAGAATATTTTGTCGTTGCCGAGAAGCTTCTGATCTAACTACGTATTGCAAGGACTCCAGCGTCCTAGTTGCGTCAGGAGTTACGGAAGGAAGTCGGTACCTGATGGAGAACCAATTGTTTTTGTTTAACATTGTCGTTTTAAACATTTTTGGATTTTTAAGTTAAGTACAATTTCACTGTGCTCAAAGAATAGGGACGAGAATCTATTTATTTATTTATATATGTTTATTGCACTCAAAATTCGGGCAAAAGGTACAACTTAATGCCAGGGGCATTCTCTACCAGTCTACCTTTGGGTATCGTGAGCAGAATCGCGACAGAAGATGTGATAAAAGAATAAATTATTCATTGTGCACAGAGAAAATATACAATTACAGAGAAAACATACAGAAAAACTAAAATACTGCACAAAGGCGGACTTATCGCCAGATTTATTCTAGTCAACCCGTGATGATGGCCGGTATTTGAATACATAAAACACAAGATGCACCCGGACACCCGAATGTGTCCTCGACTGTACCACGTGACGTGTCGACGAGACGGTGCGGCGCGGCGGCGCGGCGGCGGCGGGTGACACCGGGCGCACCTGCCCCGCAAGCGCGCACCGACCGGCACCCACCCCCCGCCGCCCGCCTCATTATAATCCAATTAAATCGACGAACAGTCGCACTCATTACCGGGCCGATCGTAACTTCTCGCCCCGCGCGCCGCCCCCAGCGACGGGCGCGCCCCAACGGGTCAGGAAGGACTGGAGTGGCAATCGAAGCTCAACCGGCTAGCCCCTCTGAGCGGCACGCTGCCTGGTGGCGCGGGGACTGTCCTAGCGTACCAAAGGTCTGGGTTCAATTCCTCGCCCCGACATGCACCACTTTCTTTCTCTTTCCGAGTTCGATAAGAGCATTTCGTCACGAATACGAGCTGGAATACGAGGTTTAAGCCCGCATCGCATTGGAGGAAAAGATGGTCGAAGCGGCAATGACAAATTGTCCGTGTTTTCCATCCAGTTCAATGTAGCCGTGCTCACAAAGGCAAGGTCGTGACATGGCACCTAATTCCTTCGGGAATGTAGTGAATTGGGCTAATATCATAACGGTAGCTGTGTGGTAATACCACAATGTCAGGTTGCATAAAAAACCGTTTAGCGGCAACGTAGACACTTTTTAGTGTAATACATACACTGACGGGAGCGCGCCGGCCAGCCAGTTAGCTTACGAATTCGCCCACTCCTGATGTTCTCGAGTTCCATCGACACGTGAGAACACGTATGTAGGAAGTTGCAACGGCTAGTACAGAGCGCATCAACCTCTGCGCCACAGTAGGCATCGGCATTTGCAAGGAAAACGTGTGTGAGTCAAAGGCCAATGTGTGATGCCGTTTATACATTAATTTCACATGGTTCGCAATGTCATGATGAGTGATATTAGCCATCCATGTTCAGTTACATACAACGTTCTCACGTTGTAACGGACAATACGATTCTTTTATACTAAATTCATGAATTACTTTGTACGGAAAGTCTTACTTTTTTATTAGAGGAAATTCAGAAAAAAAAAAACTTTTTTGTTTATTTCAATGACAATAATCAATTTCCAAATTTAATGCACTGGCCGTTGCAACAGCCTGTAGACGAACTGCACAGAAAGCTATTTACCGAACACTGGATGTCGCGCGTCTCTTAATCGTAAGCAATCAACTGGGGGGTTACCGTAATAAATTCATCTGACGGGTGAATTGCAAGCGATTTCGTACCACCCTAACTAGTAAATCTCAGTTCACTTGATCGAATAACACGTCGTGTGATAGCTAGCATGGTACGAAATGCAACCAAACTTCAGAAGTAATCACTCACGTAGTTTTTCACCCGGCGAGTGAATTTACCATGGTAGCCCCTCAGTGCATTATCAGTAACGCGTGGCTTCGCTGCCGCCACGACAATGACTATCGGTCGCTACTCCCGTACTTCCTACTCGATGAGGCGCCCCTTCAAATGTCAACTGCGGAAATCGTAAAATTTTACACGCCCGAGCCACAAATACACCTGAGCGACCATTCCTGGGAATGCGAGCGATAAAAATGGGGCGATAAAAAATTAAAAAGATAATTAATTAAGATTCCGAGGGCGAGTTTAATTTAGTAAAATCTGCGTTCGCTTCTAATTACTTGCAAATTGAACAGATTTTTATCGTTCGATAAATGACGGAAGATAGAAAACAAGAGTAAATAGATAATTCTGATTTAGACGGTTGAATCATAAGAAGTCGTTACCCTAACAATTCCCCATAATACGGGCGATAACGGTTTACAAGCTCTAGCAGTCGTATTCAGTCAAAACTTAGTACAAGATTAGCACCGGACTAACCATACAAAAACCGGTTTAGTCCGGCGCACTAAAGTTAGTCCGACCACTCTGAATAGGGCTATAAATGGTATACTAGGATTTGGACATTTTGGATTTTAAAATATATAATCGAGTCATACGTCTGTATTTTTTTATTTATTTATTTACGCCCTTAAACATTTTGACACAAATCTTTAGAGGCTTATATTATGGATGTCGCTCTCGGTTGATTTAACGTAATTTCATAATTTGACTGGGGAAACAGGCACGAGTCATTGCATGAAACTCGATCACCTCATTAACCTCTTAACGACCGTATAGATAACGGACCTAGAGGATCGGTTGTTTTTTTTTACTACAGTGAATGGGTGCATTCCCTGCCCGCTCCGCGTTGAGCGATGGTAGAGAGGGGACGGAGGAACAGCGTTGTGCAGCTCCGACGAGCATTCTCTATGGTAGAGACGATAGAACACAAATATTTCAATGTCTTCTATCTAAAGATAGCCTATGATGAAGTGGCTATGCAAGGCTCGTAGCCTAGTTGCCCGGGGACTTGCCTTGCGTACTAGAGGTCTGGGTTCAAATCCTCGCCCCGTTCATGCACTCTTTCTTTCTCTTCCTGAGTCGGATAAGTGAATTTCGTGACGAATGCGAGTTGAGTCATGTTTCGGAGTCAATGTAAAACTGTGGGCCCCCTTCCGCTACTATGTGGTAGAATTTAAGCCCGCACGGGTTGTTACCATCGCATCGGATGAAAAGATGGTCGAAGCTGCAATCAAAAATTGTCCGTATTCTCCATCTAGTTCAGTGTAGCCGTGCTTATAAAGGGAAGGTCCTGGCATGTTACCTAATACCGTCGGGAATGTGGTGTATTATAATATTAGCATAACGGTAGTGGTGTACGATCCACGACAGGTTGCATAAAAAAAATGTTAAATTGGAAAAACTGATCAATAAACAGAAAACATCAGAAATGAAAAAAAAAAACATAAATATAAAAAAAAGTTACATGACTGGCTGTTAAGTAATTCATTTTGCAATCTTTTGAGAATTATTAGTTAAAATAAGTTTTGTTCTTAACTTTATATAAAATAGGTATCGTATAATTGTTTATATACATGTAGGTTCAAACTCGACAAAGGTAAATACTAAAAAATGTTGTACTATACATTCTGTGTAAAGTAAATCTGATTAAAAATCTCAATCTGAATCTAGATGATAAAATCACCACGAGAAAAAGTTTAAAATCTTTACATTACTAATAGGCCCGTCCCCGGACGGTTTGAGAAACACATGAAATCCGAAATGAATTTTTTTTTCTCAGAAATATACAATTTCATATTTATATGCTTACATTAAGTTTGCAACATTGAGCGGGGCCCGGAAGATAGAAAAAAAAATTAAAATGTATAAAAAAATATATATCTCCTAAACAAATATTTAGAAATGGTATTATAGAAATGTATTTGTTAACTCTTTTAAGGCGTAATGTAACGGTGAATTTGCAACAATTTTCTAATTACGGAAATATATTTAAAAAAATGTTTTTACTAAAAAAAATCTATGCTGAGAACCTTACTTGCTATGGCTACCTTTCTTTCTAGAATATGTAAACAAAATTATATTCTTTATCCTGTAAAGTTTTTAGAATGTTGCAAGTCTTATAACAGTATTTTTTTTTAAATCCAAACTTTCTAATGCTGTAAACGGTAAACAAAAAATCAGAAATAAGATTTCCGTCATTCAGTGTTAACTTAAATCAATTGTGAACATTTCCCTAATTTTGCAACATCGCAAGTAGTCTGAAACAAGGTAAAAATGTATTAAATCTGCAAGCGTTTTACAGGTGCCGCTCTCACAGGTGTATTTGTTGCGCAGCCATATGCAGACATTTATCAGTTGTAATTGTATGAGTGAGTAGGCAGCGGCACGGGGAGACGGACGGAGGACGCTATCGCCGGGTGGTGCGGGGCGGGAGTGGCACGTGCGTGCGACAGTTACATGTGTAGGTACTTTCGGGTATTACGTCTTGGAAGACGCAATATCCACGAATGGTATTTTAGATGGTTCGGACCCAGCCTAGCAGTATATTCTTACAGTAGTTATTTTACGGGGCTCTTTCTTTATTTCATATGTTCTTGCTTCACGGTCGAATAATAGATATTTATTTTATTTATTTAGCATGAGTGACCCTTGCGAGCCGTGCACATTTTATAACATAAATTAATGATCTTAGAGTTTATAATAAAAATTAATTATAAATACATTATTAAAATTCCCAATACATTTTCAATACATAGTCTGGTTCAATAAATGTCAATATTAAATTATTCTAAATTACAATTAAAATTATTGAAAAATTCTTCTTTATTATAAAACGGGTTACTTAACAAATATTCTTTTAAATTAATTAAAAAATTGGTTATTGTTAAAAATTGTTTGATGGAAATAGGTAAATGATTGTAAATTTTTACTCCAGTATAAATCGATGAATTCTTAAACAATAAACATTTTGGGCCTTTTGGTCGAAAACTGTCGTTATTTCTTAAGTCATATATCTGCAATTCCTTCACTTTATCGAAGTATTAGTTTTTCTTATATACTCCAATGCATATTATATTACAGTCATGATTTTTTAGGGTTCCGTACCCAAAGGGTGAAAATGGAACCCTATTACTAAGCCTCCGCTGTCCGTCCGTCCGTCCGTCCGTCCGTCCGTCCGTCCGTCCGTCTGTCCGTCTGTCACAGTGCTGTATCTCAGTAACCGTAACAGATAGACAGCTGAAATGTTCACAGAGTGAGGGTTTTTATTTTGCCGCTATAACAACAAATAGGTAAAATTAAGAAATAATTAAAATTAAAGGGGGTCCCCATACAAAAAACGTGATTTTTTTTATACATTTTTTTACGATGGTACGGAACCCTTCGTGTGCGAGTCCGAATCGCACTTGGCCGGTTTTTTATTTTACGAAAAGGGGTCGGCAACTTTTATCATATTTGGCTCCACAAATAATTCGTAAAACTTTCTTTTGAAGGATGAGAATACTTTTTTTTAACATTACAATTGTTTCCCCACACATCTATTCCGTACCTTAAAATCGATTCTATAAAGCTAAAATCAATTATTCTTAAAGTTGATATGTGCACAGTGTTTTTTATTGATCTCATCGCATAACATGCACTGGCTATCTTCCATACATATCATAATATAACATACATATCACACTCCTTGGAAAAAGCGACGTACTTGTTTAGCACGAAATATTATCCCTGTTACTAATAAACCTAGATCATCAGCTGAATAGTCATGCAATGTTTTGTCCTTTCACATTGACAGGCAGTTTCTAATTCGATAGAAAGGGACAAAACATTGTATACCTATTCAGACGATGATCTGGGATTATTAGTAGCAGGGTTAATGTACATATTTACTGGAACTGCCTGGTTTAATATTTGTTCATAACGATATCTTAATCAAAATTTAAATATTTATACGATCGTTTTTGTTTGAGTCGGTATTGTAATGATTTTTTTAAAGAACTATAAATGGATGGCTAATACCAAACTGAACGTCAGATATTAGCCTAAAACACGACTTGGGAACTAGGTGCCATACCAGGACTTTTCTTAAATTCCTCGGCTACATTGAACTGGATGGAAAACACGGTCAATTTTCATTGCCACTTCGATCATCGTTCATTCAATGCAATGGTACCAACCCGGACGGGATAAACCCTACAAAATAGTAAGTAAGGAAGGGGACCTACAGTTTTACGTGGAATCCGAACCACGGCCAGCCCTAATGGTCTAAAATGGTCACCCATCCAGAACCCAACCGCGCTCAGGGCTGATTACCCAGCTTACAGAATCTCAAGGTGTCCCACCACTGTGCTACCGAGGCTGACAATGATAAAAATCTCTTAAGGGTGGCGTATTTTGTCTTCGAAAGAGTATTTACTACTTCACGTTTCATCGTAGTTCGGATTAAACATAAAACTGTAGGGGCTGTACTATCGCATTGAATTAACTACGGCCAAAGCGGCAATGAAAATAGACGATATTTTTCTTCCATTACAATGTAGCCATGAAATATAAGAAAGTTCCTGGCATGGCACCTCGGTCCTATATGTTGTTTTGGGCTAATATCATGACACTAGAGGTGATTATAGCTAAAGATGTACACTTTTTTATTTTGTAATTTGCTGATTTTGTAAGATTTAAGTGGGGTTATAGTTTATTTAAAAATCTAGACTTAAGGTGGGCCTTCCCGCTCAACTCCCCATACAAACGTGGAAAGAAGATCTTGAGCATATTTCTCATCAGAGATCCAAAATAATACTCAAAATAGCTTTATTTGATCGAAATAGATGTCTGATGACTGTCGGGCATTGTAAAATTTTATTAGGTTTCTAAGGTATAAGGTCCGAAACTTCGAATTTTTTTGCGCGTTTTATACAATAACTTTGGAGGTGGATTACTCAACGATTAACTAAAAAACCCTAAAAATATTAGTCATCAGACATGGCTTGTTTCATGAAGATTTATAACAAATTTGGTTTTTGTTAGATTTTTGACTACAACGATCGTAGTTTACTTTTAGCTATAAGTCGTTTTGTAATACATTTTTTCGTAAATCTTACCAAATCAAACACTATGCGCATTGTCTGCTTTGTGGACATGTTGCATCTTACTCATCACGGAGCCTGTCTTTTTCTGTGTAACAGAGAAGGTCCCAGAGCGCGATAAATCGGTTTTGTACCGTGCCCGTGAATGAGTTAGTTCCACATTCGTAAAGTAAGGCAATGTCTTTGATGTGTCCGTTGATTCTGCATTAATAACACATTTGTTGAACAAAGCGACGTATGTAATTTTAGTACTAAAATTTATATTTTATTAAAATATTTGCTTATCCGTCCTGAAAGAAAATAATAATAATAAAGAGTTTACTTACACCCATTTTCACTACCATCAGCTACAAAAATCCCAAAGTTATCTTATGGTTACACCATGCGAATATGCAATCTAACTGAAAGTAAGCTAACGAATTTCAGATAGCTGGAAATAGTGAAATCAGGGGTTAGTGGAGTGGCTGCTCTATAGACGGATACCCTCTTCTTCAGCCACTGGCCGTATTTCCTTATTTATTTATTTATTCATACAACAATATACCTTACATTACAGCGTAATGGCCAAGGCGTTAGGCAATTTATAGATAAAGTACACACCTTATTTAAAAATTATGCAGCTTCAAAGTAAACAGCAACTGCCTTCTGGAACTCGGACAGAGTGCAAGCATAGATGTCTATTTTGTCAGATATATCATTTAGAGCTGTAAGCGCATGGGTGAGCGGCGCGTGACGCAGCATGTTGGTGCGCGAGGAGGGCAGCGCGAAGCGAGGATGAGAGCGCGCGCGACTGTAATTTTCTGGGGCGAACAGATTAACACTATCTAGCACTGAAATATTTTGCATGTGTCCAATTACTAATTTAAACACATATTTTGTTAACTGCGATTCGGATAAATGGGATAAAAATTATAATTATTTTTATAAAGGAATCTCAAGAACTTTTTTTGCACTCTTTCAAGCATGGCAGTATATTAAGCCTCATGAGGGTTCCATATCATTGCATTGCATTCTAGCTTGCTTCTCACCAATGTGTTGTACAGGATGTTTACGGCATCTGTACTGCGCAAATGGTACGTTTGTCTCAATACAACACCCAGGGTCCGAAAGGAGCTTTTGCATAGTTTGTCGACGTGATCATGAAAAAAGACAATTTGGTGTCCATGATGACACCTTAATTTTTCTGACTTGTCACTCTCGAAAGCAAGACAGCACCAAGTCAATTTTGGTATCCCCCTAGCCAAGAGCCTATTCACTCTCTGGAGTGACTCAATGTCAATATAGCGCACTTGTCTGTGTTGAAATAGACCTATCGCCAGTTATCGCCCGTAGTATAGGGAATTGATAGAGTGACAACTCTCTTTAGAGGTTTTTATGCTAGTGTGTCGAGATCAATCTCGTTTAAAAAAGGCCGAGAACTCGCGAAAACGAGATCTTGCGAGATCGGGATTGCATTCTTGGTATTAATCTAATCTAATTAATAATCTTGCTATATCTCGCGGAGTTAGGGTAGTTAACCTTAAAACTCAGAAGGGAAAAATAAAAATACTAATATTGAGTCAGCGATTTACGTTTGTTTGTTACGATACGGGGTCATATCAAAACTTCTTGTTATGTTTTTCGCTTATCTGATAATTTTTTCGTCGGTTGAATTTCTTGAAAATTTTTTTTTCCTGGTTCAAATCTTCCTATTATTTCAGATAATGACTATGCGTGGCGAAATCGGTAAAAAGGTGAAATTATTAAGGCGAACAATTTATCATCCAAAATAAAAATATAGATAAAACAAGCATACCATAAGCATACTAAGAATGTTAAAAATAAAAGGACTAGAGGCACGGCCGGCATCCCGTCAAAACATTCTTAGTAATTGCCAATTATGATCGCATCAATTCTATTCCATTTTCATCTCAACACACCGCATTTACGATGGAATAAGTGCCATGGCAGGACCACCCCTTTTATGAGCACGGCTACATTGAACTGGATGGAAAACACGGACGGAAAATGCGTATGAAGGTATGAACCCGGGAGGGCTTAACCTACAGTTTTTCAAGGATTCCGAACCATGGAACCGCTCGCATTAATGACGAAATGCATTTATCCAACTCAGAAAGAGAAAGATAGTGGTGGATGTGCATTGTGGGGATTTGAACCCAGACCTCTGTCGTGTAAGGCAAATCCACCCGACACTGTGCCACGATCGCTCTATCGCAAATGTCCACAGCCATTCTGTATTATCAACAATGTAAATCAATTTACACATGAAAATTGCTCCCGAACGAACACAAAATAAATGCGGCGATGTTTAGGTAGCAAGGCGGGGAGAATCTGTCGAGCCGACCGGCCCCATCCCCCCGCGTCCACCGCAGTCTTCCTAGCTATGTTTACACGCGCTACACTCACACAGAGAAGTGGCTTTACGTCGGTGTACGAGTGAAAACTGGTAATTATAGTAATGTTTTAATTGAACCTAGTTCCGGACGATTTGTATTGTTGCAAAATTGATAGCATATTATTGAAAGATAAAACTACAAAATGAATGATTCAAACCGCATTTCGAATTTTTTGTTTAGCTTATATACGAATCTAAAAATTATAAATGAAAAAAAATGTGCTTCTATGTTTTGCAACATTTTAAATTTCTCACAGAATATAGAGATTTAGGCCATTTACATATTCCAGAAAATAAAACTGAGTTAGCAGTATTTGCTTTGCAGATATTACGGAAATAGTACAAAAAAAATATATTTACACAGTTCCGTAAATAATAAATTGTTGCAAATTTACAGTTATATTACACTTAAAATTAGTTAACATATTCGACTTTGAAAGACCATTTCTAAATATTCGTTTAGGAGATATCATTTCTTAAACATATTTCATATTTTATTTCTATCTTCCGGGCCCCCCAAAATGTTGCAAACTTAATGTACACACGTCCATATGAAATACTACGTTTCTGAGAAAAAAAATTGCATTTCGGATTTAATGTTTTTCTAAGTGCTGATTTAAGTCTAAAGTTCCTGGAGTATAACCGACCGTGGCTAACATTCATTTATTCCGAACACAACTTCAACACATGCACACAACATTAGTGTGTTTGTGTTAACCTTTTTGCTTCCATAAAAAGTCACAACCGACGTTTATCGGAATAGGGTCTCGGAAAAAAAAAGGGCGTTTTTTTTGGGCCCACTCGCATCGCGTCTCCCCTTCGATGCACTTCGGATAGGCCTAGCGCGCGCGAAAAGGACGGGACTACGAATATGTGTGAACTTGGCTGCGGAGGGTTTCGGGTGAACTATTTTAGCGGTTCACATTAGATTTGGATAATACATTCTATTAAGATGGTTATACCAGCCAATGCGAATGGTTTGATGGGTTATGTTCCTGATCTCTACGGAATGAGAACATGAAAAAAAAAAAAAAACAAAAATAATTCCAGCTAACGTTCTACCAAAACAGAAAGAAAAATGTTACAGATATTGATATTGAATGCATGGAAAAATTATTTGAAGTCAGGTCTCAAATATATTATTTTTCAAGTTTGCGGCTTATATTGATATAACTAATATTTATTTAATACCATTTCACAGATCTTAACTGAGATCTTAAGATCTTAAATTTCTTTAACGAAACAATAAAAAACCGGCCAAGTGCGAGTCGGACTCGCACACGAAGGGTTCCGTACCATCGTACAAGATTTAACACAAAATAATCACGTTTTTTGTATGGGACCCCCCTTTAATTTTTATTATTTTTTTATTTTATCTATTTGTTGTTATAGCGGCAAAATAAATACACACTCTGTGAAAATTTCAGCTGCCTACCTATTTCGGTTCATGAGATACAGCCCTGTGACAGACGGACAGACGGACGGACGGACGGACGGACGGACAGACGGACGGACGGACGGACGGACAGCGGAGGCTTAGTAATAGGGTTCCGTTTTCACCCTTTGGGTACGGAACCCTAAAAAACCGGTTTCACGCGTTATGCGGGTTGGTCACATTTAGAAAGAATTATTTCGAGCTGCTCTAACTAAGCGACGCAGGATCTGGCTATCTCTTTTTAATTGGACCAAAATGTTTAGGTATGAGGATGCTCTTAACGTGTTTGTTCATTCAATGCGATGGTCCTTTCAGGGCGGTATTAACCCTGTTAATTTAATAATTATGATGTTTAATAGCAGACCCATAATTTGACAGTATTTTCACATACAACTACAAAATTTACAAGAAATAAATATAAAAATAAAATCAATACAATTATTAAAAAGATAAACATCAGTCACAAAAGCAAAATCCCATTCCATTTCTGAAAGATTGCTGAGTGGAACCAATCAGCTATCCCACGAATTATTGCATTGGAACACATCCTGATTACGAACCAGTAAGCAAAGCAGAAGACGTGGAATTCGAATCATGAACGAAAAATCCCACAGTCGCCACTTGCTGCATGCTCGATAAGAAGCAAAGTGGAGCAAAAGTGGATTCCTTTTGAGTGCCGGAACCCATACAGCCCAACAGATTGTCAGCGGAAACTTTATCGAAAACGTAACGGAAACTCGGATTTCTTTTACATTTTTGTTCTTTCACAATGTTTACTCTAGAAATGTACATACACGTCGAAATGAGAATCGACCGGTGTTTCGATGATCTTACTCGGACTAATGCCTCAGGACAGTACGGTGTCGAGCCAGTCAAAAGTCCCAACATTTCGATGCCGCTGACGCGCTTCGTTATAATTTTAGCAACGATAAAACACGTACTTTTGAACGCTCTAAGTTGGGTCTCGGAACCCACGGTTCGGTCGGGAAGTTTAATTAAATAGGCTGAGAGAGGGCCGCGGCCCGCGGGCGATCCCACCCCGCGGGCTGCGCTGCCGAGGTGGACCGAAACCGCTTATAATTTCGTCGGCGGAGTTTGCGCCGCTCGCCACGCTGCCGCCGCCGCCGCGCCGCCGCCGAGCGCCCAGCGGGGCGGAGAGGGCGCGGTAGCGGTGCGGGGGCGGTATGCCTAACGGGAGGAAGCCTGTTGCAGCATCGCACTTGCACATTACATTTTTATTTGAACTCGGCAATGAGAATTTAATTTGGAAAATATTTTCTCAAACATTCCTCTATTCCTTTTGTTACTTTTGACGAATATGCTTCGAACTAGCTTTCCCCTCGCCACAGAAAACTTTTGACTGGCCAGCGAATCACATCTTAACATTCTTTTTCAATTGAGTTAACAGCTTTTTTAAATACTTAAGTCCATATTATCATGCTGTTTCAAAAAGGTCTATTTCTCATAATATTTTAATAATTATAAAAAAATCAAGAAACAATTATCTCAATATATTTTTTGCCTGGGTAGGCAAAAATTATATTGATTTATTTATTCAAAATCTTTACCGGCAAACCTTATCCTGAGTCGTTTACTAGTCATACTTTACTTAAAGTATTAAGTATTAAGTATTAAGATGCCTTATAACTAGCATTTTAAATGTACCTAGGCCATTATTAAATAAATCAAACTCTACCTCCATGTTTAGCTCGTTTAGCATATTAATGATCTTGCAGACGCTGTTTGGAGAAATACTCATCTTGGCCCTCTGATAGTTGTTCGGAACATATAAATTGAGCAACTGTATGAAAGTTGTAGGGTCTGTACAACCTAAGTCGTAGCATGTACAATGTGGGTAGGCATTAAAAAGGGCCGAGTGCACGAAAGGACAAAAAATCAAAATCAACGTCAAAGTATGATCAAACACGTCACTTTGTTTGGACAGTATGAAAGGAACTCTATGCGGATCACTAAAAGTGACGCGTTTGAACATTGATTAACTGGGCTCTCTTCGTGCAACCGGGGCTAAGTTAGTTTCATTGCTCGCACCCGTAGAAATCCCTAAAACATTACAAAAGTATATACGTCATACCATGCGATCACAGTATACTCCAGCTTTCTGACCATGTATCTACATACATGCTCTACTATTACGAATGCTACGTAACCGACCATGACGGAGTACTTGTTCGAAGTCATAGGACAATTTTCTAGGCCGACAGTTCCACACACTCCCGCTCTGTACTGTTTGTGTGTTATTCGCTCCATCCACAATGTACTTCTCAATTCTCGTCACCGACAAACCCAGTCTGCAACTTTACTTCATTTGAATTCACATTCTATACTCTTCTAGTACTAAAAAAGAACTCACTAATAAAAAAATAACTGTAAATAGATTTAGTGGATAATTTATGTTCTAAAAACGGCAACGTTATTGTTGAATATATTTATTATTTAATTGGGGATGAGTAATTCGACTACGCTAACAGAATTGCACCTACATTGTAATGTACTTTGCATTTCAAGCAGAGAAGGGCTATTTCCACTGCATTTTGGCCCGGCACGCGAACACAGCATGTCGTGTCTGCTGCACGGATCATTGTAATTTGGGCTGCATTACGCCGGCAGTGCACACGCACGCATCGCCACAGTGCAACCACAAGAGCAGTCGTAAAACTCGACACATGAGAATGTCTCATCAAACTCTGCCAGAAAAATCCCGGTAGCCAACATCTGCTAAGGCAGTTGAACTGCCCTACTGATTTATTTTCTACTGTGACTTCTCCGCCGCAACAGCAGCACTGCCTGAGCCTAATTATGTAGCTACTCACTGCTGCATATTACTCCTTCAACCACACAAAGGGCCCAAACAAAACGACTCGAACGACGGATTAGACTAGGAGGTCGCGACAAAAATGGTAACGATAACGTAAATGGCTGAAACTGGGTTCACGGGATAAAGTACAACCCTCTGAAGCTAAATGTGTCAGTCTGCCTGTTCCAAGTGGTTGCGTTACGTAGATAAGGCGCCTGAAAAAGTTGTTATGGTGACAAAAAATACATATGATAAGGTAAATGGATGCAAATGACGAAGCATGAAAGTATCAATACATACTTGCTTAGCAATACAAAAACTGAACAAAACTTTGGTGGCATTTAGTAGTTACAGGCGATTTAGGTTACAGATATAACTTTAGGTATATTTAAGTATTTAATTGAGTAACCGTCTGGTTATCGTTGTATAATTAATAGGTATCAATGTTTCCAGATAGTTTCAGTTTCAGTTTCAGTTTCTTTATTTCCTCCATTAGATGTATATTACACACTCGGATTCGTCATTTTTTTTTTCCTGTCGGTTCGATTACTTCTGGCGAAGAAGAGCCGACAAGAAACTTCGTCAGGTTGGTCATTGTATTATTATTTTTTCCAGTGATACTTACAAACTAGTTTACAGTGATTGATTGATTACTACTGCTCACAAAGAACATTATTATAAGAACATTATATACATTGGTGAGGAGCAAACTCTTGACTACTATAATGACATCTTATTCTAAATTAATATTTTAAATTAATAGGAATTATGATCTAAATTATTCAGGTGTAAAAAGCCATCGTCATTTTTGATACAAGGTAATATCAAATTAAATATAAGTTAGTAAATAAACACATTCATACTACAATGTAGTACCCATGTCAGAGAAAATAATAATAATAGAAAATAATAATAATAAAAAAATAAATAAAAAAAAAATAAAAAAAAACACGATACAGAATTGTATCGATTGTCAAGTTGTTAGCTTAAAAAAAAAATTAATAAATTGGTAGTACCGTGTTAGGTACCCGGTCAAGTATGTAGTCATGAGCTTAAATTTAAACAAGTTTTCTATCTAATAAGGCTTCCTGGATAGTGTAGTAGCTTTTTTTTATTAATACTGATTTCAATTTGCTCTTAAAACATTTATCTCCTAATTTCCTAATCTCCTCTGGAATTTTGTTGTATAACCTAATACTATTGCATATAAAACTTTTGAAAATTTTCATGACCTATGCTTAACATTTTGTAAATCAGTTTTACGTCTAGTATCGTAGTCATGTACATCAGCATTTAAGGTATTATGGTGCTTATATTTCCTAGCATGGCAGATATTTTGATACACATATGCGCTAGGTAGGGGTCATAATTCCTATTTCGCTGAATACATTCCTACAAGAAGCTTTCATGCTAAGAATACAACGCAAGGCTCTTTTTTGCAAGACAAATATTCTATTTGCTTCTGCTGCATTTCCCCAAAACATTAGTCCATACAACATGAGACTATCGAAGTAAGCAAAGTAGACAGTTTTTGCAGCTTGCGTGCCACAGAGTTCCTTGATTTTTTTAATGGCATAACAGGCTGAGCTCAGTTTACCAGCAAGACTGTCTATGTGGGGTTTCCAGCAGAATCTATTGTCAATTATTAATCCCAGAAAAGTTAATTCATTAGCCATGTTTAACGATAATTCCTCTACAGTATTGGTTACATCTTCATTATTTTTACGCCTATGTGCCCCAAGAAGAAAATGCATTACATTCGTTTTATTAGTATTTAACAATAGATTATTGTGTTCAAACCATGATGTGAGCGACTTAATTACTGACAAGAAAACCTCCCGTAGTTCAATTATATTTTTGTTTTTCAAAACTACTGAGATGTCATCTGCAAACATAACTAGTTCTATGTCTTGCCCGATTGAACCGGAAATGTCATTCACATAAATCAGAAAGAATAATGGACCAAGGATAGAGCCTTGCGGTACTCCTATTGTAACAGGGTCAACATCCGATTTTATACCACTGACCTCACATATTTGTTTTCTGTTTTCTAGGTATGTTTCACATAAACGTAGCTCTTTTTCTCTTACTCCATAATACTCTAATTTTAATAACAATATATCATGTCTTACACAGTCAAATGCCTTTGATAAGTCACAGAAAATGCCATATGTGTGCTGAGAATCATCCAAAGATGTTAATAAAGTTTTTATCATAGATGCAATGGCATCTCCTGTTGACTTACCTTTGCGAAATCCAAATTGTCTGAAATTTAGTAGATCGTGTTTAGTGAAGAAGTGAGTCAAACGTTTTTCCATAACTTTTTCAAAAACCTTGCTGAAAACTGGTAGTAAGGAGACCGGACGGTAATTCTCAACATTATTGTGACATCCTTTTTTATACAATGGTATGACCTTTGCTATTTTGAGGGAATCGGGAAATGTGCCATTTTCTAGACATTGATTTATAACTTGTTTTAGAGGATTTATGTCACCTGTTAATTACTTTAGTAATTTGGGGGAAATATTCCAAAGATCTTGAGAACGTTTAGACTTAAGGTCTCTAAGAATGTTTTTAACTTCTAAGTATATTCATAATAGTAGTAATCAGTATATTCATTAGCAGGTACATACCAGCATCTATTTTATATAGCCAATCTAGAAAACGCAACCACTTGGCACGGGCAGACCGACATATTTAGCATCAGAGGGTTGGTCTCTAACATGTGAACCCAGATTCAGCCATTTACCTTATCGTGACCAAAAATGTCGTAACCTCCTGGAATAGATGGCGTTGACGAACTCGGCGAGTCGCAGTGACCTGCGGGTCTACTCAGGGAAGCGAACATGAGAAGCTCTCGTGTTCGAAGCTGTCAGACTCAATTTGGAATGATGCCTGCTTTTTTCTACATGCACTGAGAAAACGGACCGTTAGCACTCTGCTAATGGCAAAACGGTTATTTCATACTGAATACTCGTTTAAAATTAACAAAAATCTCTGCTATAATAACCGAGTCATGGTTGCTATTATCAGATTATACTGTAAGCTGCATCGTAACCAATTTATTCGGTTGTAACTAACAACTATACGGTTGCGTTTTCTCAGTGTAGAGATTGACAGCTTCTCTCGCGAAAACTTCTCATGTTCGCTTCCCTGAGTAGACCAGCTGGTGAAACTGTAAAGAGCTCAATACAGTCCGCAACCGTGCGGGTAGTTATAATCAAAAGCTACGGCCAATCGACGACCGTGTGGACGTTTCGGCGAAGAATCCGCGCTCATCGGCGGATAGCGATCGCGACGCTGAGGCCGGTCGTCCGGCCGGGCCATATCGTCGTCACCGATCGGTTCATTCCTGGCGTTTGCGGCGCGGCAGGACGAGAATTCCACCCGATCGCGACTCCGACACGGGCCCCGCCGAAGGGCGGACAAAGAGCGATCGATAGCGGCCGTTCGCGCGTTCGTGACTATTGTGCGGGAATGCACCGCCATCTCCGCCGCGCCGCCGCCGTACATCTGTTTCGCTTCTTTTTACCTACCGTACGTAATGAAAGCCCTCTTTGTGCCGCTCCGGGAAAAAAACCTACAAAGGAACGCGTTTCTTTTCTCCGGGTTAACGGGTGTTTTGTACGAAAAATAAAAGCGATCGGGTGCCGCGGGCCTGAGCGATGCAGCGCGGCATTCGCGGCGGTGGCATTCATTTCGACTTGTCTCGTCGGCTGCCGCTCCCGCCGGAGGTGAGGCCCGCCGATCGAAATGTCGCGACCAACTGTCACCGCCTCACCCGGCCGCCTTGCCTCTTGTTTTGCGGTGAGGGGCATGCTTTGACTAAATAATAACAGACGGCTTAAGTAATGGACAATCAACCCAAATCAATAAAACAAGTGGAATATACATATCTTTTCCCGCTTAGACTTACAGAAATGTTGTCTGAAAACATTTTCATTCGGTGGCTAGTAACATTAACTTAAAAACCAATGCATACTAAACTACAAAATAAAACTACTACATCTGTGGGACCCAAAATAGCGAAATACTTATGGCATGTAGAGCTACAGTGGGGGACAGGCGTATGCATACTGGCGGGAAACTTCACAACCCAATTGGTATAGCGTGATCAGTAGTATGGCGACTGATAACTGTGCTTTAGTGGATTGAGCATGGTTTATTTTATTTGACACTTAGGGCCTTAATTAAGGTATTAAGGCCTTAATTAAGGTATTAAGGTATTAAGGCCTTAATTAAGGTATTAAGGTATTAAGGCCCTTTCTTAGCAGCTTGCAAGCCCTTAAGTGGCGATTAAAATAAATCAGCACTTGGCGGAAACCAGGCATAAAGGGCCTTTATTACTAAAGAGCTGATTATCTTGTACTGGTAAGAAAGGCCCGTTGATGTGAAGATTAAACTTATCAGCATTTGTTGTAAAAGGCCCTAAGGAAACAATCTGTGAGAGAAATTGAAAAAAGTTCTATTCCATTTTTGAGATTACCGCGGTCGTTAGACACGTTTGAAAAAATGTTGGAAGAGACATTCTCTGACGTTTCGAGCTAATCATTCAGCCCGTTATCAAGGAGGCATCCGCCACGTTCGTTGAGTCGTCTTCTGCGTGAAAAGCCGTAACATTTTTCAAACAAGTTCTATTCCGTTAGACATTTCTTAACACAACCTTGCTGATTTCGAAACACAAGTCTCAAAGGCTGTCGCATTTATTAATTGTACGTGCATTCACGTCCTATAATCTAAATAAACAATGAGAACATTGTAAAGGAACGGATCAGAATCTTTTCACCGGGCAAACCAGGAATCCACTGAGGATACCGCAAATGACAGGCGACTCAAGTTGGCAGCTTCGGACCCGGAGGCTCAGATTGCGACCGTCCTCGTCTTGGTAATTGAATTAAGAAACCAGCTTGCATGTGCTCGCTCCCCGTGCAGGCTGAGATGTACGTTGTGTGCCGTAGCGTGACTAGTGCTATGGTACACACAGATTCAATACCGTCTATGAAGATAACGCATTATTCGGACTAGTCTACTTCAATAAGTTATTTGACAGCCAGCAACATGTCAGTCAGTCAGTCAGCGTGTTTGCGCCCACTGCTGGACATACGCCTCTCCAATCCTTCTCCAGTCCTCCCGGCCCTCAGCGGTACGGAACCACTGCTTTCCGCCGACGCACTTGACGTCGTCTTCCCACCTGGCGGGTGGTCTTCCCACACTCCGTTTGCCTGTCCACGGCCGCCAGTGTAGGACACGTTACTCATATCCTAGGCCAGCAACATATCCTTGGGTAAACACGCATGTTTTTTTAATGAGGGGAATAAATACCTAAATATGAACGTTTTTCTGAAGTCGATTATAGTAAATCCTTTGGTGGTTAAACATTGAAAACATACTGAGCTTATAGAACGTACGTTTGCGAAGGTACACATCCCCATTTTGTCCAAAACACTTGTATGATCATCGAAATAAAAAATATTTCTAAAAGGACCTTTATTACCTTTCACAGCCATTTTTTCTGTTATCTTTCTATTTAGAATAATCTTTTTTCCTCTGTGGGTAGTTGAAAAATATAGACGTGTTTTTGTACCTCAGCTGGATTATTATCAAAATATATTAATATTGTAACGTTATTATATTAAATACTATTGTAAAGTGTTGTGGTACCTGCTATCTACATGCAGTAGTGTAGGCAGACCCTGCCAGCATAAATAACTCTTTCCAAACAAGGAAACAGAATTTCACATTCACAAAACCATTTTAAGTGCGTGTAGCCATGTCGAGGGTGATTGACGTAGCGACGGAAGTGGCAGAGCTGCAGACAATGATGGAGGAGCGGATGAGTTCTTTCGAGGCGCAACTCAAGTCAGCTACCAGCAGCAAGCCGGCCGATCTCCCCACATTGGCGGCGGACTTCAATTTGTTCAGGCAGTTCGCCTGGAAGGCTCTGGGCGTGGTGCGCTCTCAGGTGGCAGGCCTTGCGGAAGTAGTGGACGCGCAAGAGATGAGGTCGCGGGCGAAAGTACTACTAATCCATGGTGTAGCCGAGGACAAGACTGATGACTTGACGCAGAAGGTGGTGGTGCTAGCGCGCAGTAAGATGGGGCTAGCAGACTTCAGTAGCGACTGTATTAAGCTGTGCCATCGTCTGGGAGTGAATTCTCGGGCTCCGACACGCCCTCGTGCAATTTTGGTCCGCTTCACACAGCTCAGCAGCCGTACCGCGGTTTGGAAGGCGAAAACGTCACTAAAGGGCTCCGGCATTACAGTGTCTGAGTTCCTTACGCGGACGCAACACAACGTCTTCCTTGCGGCGCGGAAGCACTTCGGGATGGCGCACAGTTGGACACAAGAGGGTCGCATCGTTATCCAGTTGAAAGATGGAACCCGCATCAAAATCGTGACGGCTGCTGCGTTGAAGGTGCTGACCGACAAACACCCTGCGGTCTCAGGCGGTGCCGATGGTGTTGCTGATAGGCAGAAGCCCAGGTCCTCGGACCGTATCAACAAGGGGAAAGCTAAGTGAACTTCGGAGCTACTTCTGACGGACACAAGCACTAAACCAAGCAAAATGATAAACTTTCACAATTGTGCACATTGTTTTCAGATGTGCTGAAATGTTTCTGGAAAGTCTGTATGTATAATATACTTGTTTTGCTTTTATTATCACTCAAACTAATATTTTACTCAAGTACTTAAATAGTCTGTGCTACTCAGTCTTTGTCACAATTTGGTTCTTGTAACCACAGAGTGTATTCAATAGTTTGTGCTCAATAGTGTTTTTATTTTCTCAAGCGGAGAAAGAAAAGGCTCTCGCCGTTTATGCTTGTTCGGGCAACCACTTTACGATCAATTAATTATTTTAGGCCATAATCCTTTAATTTTTTTCTTTTCCTTAAACTTATCAACATTTGTTTTGAATACTTTTGTGTATTTTTAGGTCTCAGAAGTGGTGTTTTACTGGGCATACTATTTCCCTGTGTCTGTATAATTTAATTAGAGTAAATTTTTAATTTTTTTTTCCATTGCTTGTGAGATAATGGTTTTGTTTAGTCTATTGATTATTTCTGCAAGGTGTTTTACTATATGTTTTAAGTCTCATATTTGTTATCCTTTTCTTGTGCCTTTGCAGTTTGTTTATGTTTCCTGTATTATGTGTTTTTTTTTCTTACTTTCCACAATGCTGGCGGGTGATGAGGTACTGCCTGCGGTTCGGCAGCTATATATATATCTTTTATTGATTTATATATATATATATATATATTTAATTATATTATAGTAAATATTTATTTATGTCCACAATATCTGACAATTCAGATAATTATTTTTCTATTACCTCTTCTGACGAATTTTTCAGTGACAACACTTCTGACAGTGGATGTGTTCTTCCTATAGATGAACAACTTGACTTCACATTTACCAAATATCCCAAAAACTTCAACTTTGTGCATATCAATGCTCAAAGCATACCCTCCCACTACCCCGACCTTCTCAGGACATTTCCAAGTAAGCACATTCATGCGTTATTTGTTTCGGAAACTTTTCTCAAGCCTACATTACCATCCACTTCTTTTTCACTTCCCGGGTTCCACCTGGTCCGTAATGACAGAACGGGGAAAGGTTGCGGTGGTGTTGCTATCTACCTCCGAAGCAATATTCCTTTTACGATAGTTGCCCAGTCTCCTACTCAGTATTCGGAATCACCCGAATACCTTTTTCTGGAAATCATCGTCAATCATACGAAAATCCTCATTGGTGTTTATTACAGCCCTAATCTAAATATCAATTATTTTTCATCATTTGAGTCTTTTCTTGAAGAACGCTGCCCTGAGTACAACCATACTATTATCATGGGAGATTTCAACACCTGCTTGATCAAAGATGATCACCGCGCTAGAAAACTTAAGTCCCTCGTGTCTTCAGTCAATATGAACATTCTTCCTCTGGATGCGACACATCATTTTCCTAATTGTGAACCTTCTTTGCTTGATTTGATTATTACTTCTTCACCTAACCATGTAAGTGAACATGGTCAGCTCCCAGCGCCTGGTTTCTCCCATCATGACCCCCTCCTAAAATCAGACGGAAGGTTCTCTTGCAACGTAACTTCAAGGACATCAATCTCGAACGCTTAAGGGAGGATGCGCGTGGCTTGGATTGGTCTGTTATACTCAATTCCTCTTCCACGGATGAGATGGTCGAGGACTTCACCTCCAAACTCACTGCACTCTTCGATCTTCACGCACCTCTTCGTCCCACACGAGTAAAACATTTTCCAGCTCCGTGGTTGACAGACAATATTCGGATAATGATGGTGAAAAGGGACAAAGCCAAAATTAAACTAAGACATACATCCACGGACGAAAATCGCACCAAGTACAAGCTGCTCAGGAATCGGTGTAACAGGATGTGTAGAGATGCCCAAAGACACCACATTCACAATACCCTCGAAAATTGCTCTCCCGTGAATGCTTGGAAGTTTCTTAAAACTCTTGGAGTCGGTAAGAAATCATCTTGTAGTAAAAATAACATCGATATCAACTCCCTTAATAGACATTTTTCCTCTCCTCCTGTCACCATCGATCAAGTGGTAAAGTTTCAAACTCTTTTTCAGCTTTCAGCTTTACCGACTCCGGAGCACAATTCACTCACTTTTCGCCCAGTCACTGACCGTGAAGTTAAGATGATCCTGAATTCCATTTCTACAAAAGCTGTTGGTGCTGACTGCATTAGCCTTGACATGCTGTTACCACTGTTGGATGAACTGTTACCAATAATAACTTATATTTTAAACCATTCCCTCTCCAGTGGATCTTTTCCAAGTACCTGGAAAAGGGCTTATGTTATTCCTCTGCCAAAAATTTCAAATCCCTCCTCTTTTAGCCAATATCGCCCTATTTCAATTTTACCGGTTTTGTCAAAAATCTTGGAACGCATTGTTCACCAGCAGTTGGCCGACTTTCTTACCGATAACCACATACTGAACCTAATGCAGTCAGGTTTCCGACCTGGTCACAGCACTGTCACTGCCCTTGTCAAAGTCACTGAAGATGTCCGTATAAATATGGAAAATAAGAATGTTACAGTTTTAACGTTGCTGGACTTCAGCAATGCATTCAATACAGTTGACTTTGACATTATGCTAGGTATTCTAAGGACACTTAACTTATCTCCGGTAGTGCTTGACTGGTTTGATTCATACCTTCGTGGTCGTCATCAGTGTATCAGGATGGACAATGAATATTCTGACTGGGCTGATTTGACTGCTGGCGTTCCACAGGGTGGCGTGTTATCTCCTTTGTTGTTTTCTATCTTTATAAATCTGATTACGAATCTGCTTACTTCTCTCTACCACCTTTACGCCGATGACTTACAGTTGTATTTGCATTGCTCCTTAGATAACCTGTCAGATACCGTATCTGAAATGAATGTGAACCTGGAACATATCTTAACTTGGACAAAATCATTTGGCCTGCTGTTAAATCCTACCAAATCACAAGCCATAATAATAGGCAGCCCTAGACTTCTGTCGAAGGTTGATTACAGCACATTGCCAGCAGTGATCTACAATGGAGTTGTCATACCATACTCCAAAACAGTAAAGAATTTAGGAATTTTCATTGACGAAACTTTATCGTGGGTGCCCCAGGTAAACGAGGTCAGCAGAAAAATCTTTGCCGCCGCCCACTCCTTAAAGCGCTTGCAGAATTTCCTCCCAGTCCGAACCAAAATTACTTTGGTGCAAACTCTCCTCTTTCCGATTTTGGACTACGCAGATGTTTGCTACTTGGATATAACTGAAGTTCTCCTAGACAAGCTGGATCGTTTGCAGAATCTCTGCATTCGCTTCATATATGGTCTGCGTAAATATGACCATGTATCGCAGTACCGTCGAGAGCTTAAATGGCTACCCATCCGTTTCCGAAGGAACTGTCATTTACTAATTCTTCTTTACGGAATTCTAAATAACCCTAACTCTCCTGAATATCTTCGTTCCCGGTTTATGAACCTCTCTTCACATGGTCTCCCTTTGCGATCTAGCAATGACAGTATCCTTGCGATTCCTCGCCATACGACGTGTTTTTTCTCAAACTCCTTTACTGTTCATGCCGCACGTCTGTGGAACTCGTTGCCGATCACAGTCCGCTCCTGTCAAACTATCAGCTCTTTCAAACTTAAAGTCAAGGAGTTTTACTTAAATGAAATGTAAAGATGATAAAATTTTCTCACTGTATATATACAGGGTGTCCCAAAAGTCATGGTCCAAACGAACTGGGGTGATAGAGGAGCTTATTTGCTATCATAATCACCAGGGATGTAGTTACCGCATTCTTAGTAGTTTAGAAGTTAGAGCACTTTTTACTGATTTATTAATATAAGCTCCAATTCAAAGAAAAAAAATATTTAAAAAATACAACATTGTGTATATCTATTTTTTGTTTTCTGTGCTGTCCTAAATAGTGATGTGTCTTTTTATTAAAAAAAATTCCACTAAGATAGCTTTCATATTGTTCTTGTAGCAAATACATTTTAAACAACCAATATTAAATCCATAAAAAATATCTGAACTTCGAATGAAGATTATAAAAAAAAAATGTTCTACCGAAAAGTGAACCGATGCTGAAAAAACTTCTGCTATTTATGCCGATTCTAACAAGGTATAATTTGTTAATAATTCTCTGACACATGGACAGTAATTGAAGTAAATTACCTTCAAAAGAAAAAAATGCGGGTTCAGTGTGATCAGTTTATTTCATTATTTTTTACATTAAATGCTCAAAATGCCGGCCACCAGCCCTGATACACAAACGGCATCGCCTTAAAAAGTTTCTTTTTAATAGTCTCATGCCTCGATGATTGTTCCGAACTATCTCTGCGGCAGCTTGTAGCTTGTCCCGAAGCTGATGTATGTTTGCGTTTTCCTTACTGTAGGCAATTTCTTTGTAGTATCCCCAAACATAGAAGTCGAGTGGGTTAAGGTCTGGTGAGCGCGCTGGCCAGTGGATTGTCCCCCCTCTCCCTATCCACCGATTTAGGTATGCATTGATAAGGTGGTCTTGAACGATGCGTGTGTAATGCGCTGGTGCCCCGTCGTGCTGCAACCACATTCTCTCCTGTTGCTCAGGCAGGATATCTTGCAGAAGTTCACCCAGGTCTCGCTGCAGGAACTGCAGGTACCGTCGACCATTGAGCCTCGGCGGTAGCTCAAACGGCCCAATGAGCCTTCCACCTAGTATGCCTGCCCAGAGGTTTACTCCGAAGTGGTGTTGGAAGCGGTCGTTTCTTATTATTCTTGGATTTACTACTGCCCAAGAGTGAAGATTGTGAATATTGAAGATCCCAAGCCGTTTAAATGTTGATTCATCGCTCCACAAAATGTTGTCGAAGAACTGTGCATCCTCTCGCGACTTCCGAAGCATTTCTCTGCAAAACGCCACCCTATGAGCGTAGTCAGCGGGCAGGAGGGCTTGCACACGTTGCACGTGGTAGGGATGTAGACGGTTCCTTCTCAACATCCGTTGTACTGTAGACTTTGGAACGCCACTACGTCGTGAGATGGTTCGTATGCTTATAGTCGGGTCCTCCCGAACCATGGCAAGCACTTCTTCCCCGTCGACCACAGGTCGTCCTTCTACGCGTGGAGCACCAGGTATTTCGCCTTGCATGTAAGCGTTATGCACACGTATGAACACTCGGTGATCGGGGTAACGTTGGCGATTCGGAAATCGATTTTGGTATTCTCTTGCAGCACGTCGAGCGTTGCCATCACAGAACCCATAAATGAAATGCATTTCTGCATATTCACGCGGCGTATACTGATGCGGCATCTTCAGAGCAGCAACTAAAGTCTCCAAACCACGAGCAAAAACGGAGTCCAAATAATAAACACAGGTCTTAACACTGGTCACTGATGAAGTCAATAAACACAAGGCAAGTCGTGGGATATTTAAACGAGAACGAGAATATGTGTGCGTAGTTACAAGCAGTTAGCGAGTCACTGAGCTGGGCGCTAGGTAGGAGCAGCTCAAAGAGATAAGGGAGGTAAGGTAAGGGGAAGGGGGGAGGATTAGTGGGAAACGGAACCAGACGAGATTTCCAGTTATTTCTATTGTTTTAAGTTATTTCTACCGGCCGCATCACATGCAGATTATCCTGTTCTCAAAACAGCGCGGTCACGTCAATAGCTAGTGTTCCAGTAATTACCATTAAAAATCCAATCGCATTAAAGGTTGACTGATGATTTATACCTTGTTAGAATGGGCATGAATGGCAGAAGTTTTTTCAACATCGGTTCACTTTTCGGTAGAACATTTTTTTTTGATAATCTTCATTCGAAGTTCAGATATTTTTTATGGATTTAATATTGGTTTTCTAAAATGTATTTGCTACAAGAACATTATGAAAGCTAACTTAGTGGAAACATTTTTAATAAAAAGACACATCACTACTTAACACATCACAGAAATAAAATAATACATAAACACAATGTTGTATTTTTTTAATATTTTTTTTCTTTGAATTGGAGCTTATATTAATAAATCAGTAAAAAGTGCTCTAACTTCTAAACTACTAAGAATGCGGTAACTACATCCCTGGTGATTATGATAGCAAATAAGCTCCTCTATCACCCCAGTTCGTTTGGACCATGACTTTTGGGACACCCTGTATATATTTAATTTTATTGCCCTTCTAATAGTACAGATTTTAGAATCAATGGTAAACGGTATTATAGGTTTTTTTTTTCCCTTGGTTTGTGGATATAATAATATGTATTAGTGTATTGTATTATATATATTAGTATTTTTTTTATTTTTTTTTATGCGACCCGACATGGATGGCTAATACCACACAACTACCGTTATGATATTAGCCCAATACACCACATTCCCGAAGGAATTTGGTGCCATGCCAGGACCATCCCTTTATGAGCACGGCTACATTGAACTGGATGGAAAACACGGACAATTTCTCATTACCGCTTCGACCATCTTTTCATCCAATGCGATGGTACCAACCCGGGCGGGCTTAAACCCTACCACCTAGTAGGGGAAGGGGGCCTACAGTTTTACATGGATTCCGAACCATGGAGCAGCTCGCATTCGTGATGAAAATGCACTTATCGAACTCGGAAAGAGAAAGACAGTGGTGCATGTCGGTATTGAACCCAGGTCTCTGGTACGCTAGGCCAGTCCCCGCGCCACTAGGCTACGAGCCGCTCAATATATATTCAATTATATATTCATATAGTAAATTCAATTATATGTATAAATATGTATATATTATGGTATATGTATGTTTATGGAGTTATTATTATTTTTCCTTTTCAAATTCTAGTGTGTCACCTACCTACAGATATTTCTATTGCCTTTCCTCATCACCCCAAGGGTTGACTGGAAGAAATCACTCTTAGTGATAAGTCCGCCTTTGTGCAGTATTGTTGTTTTGCTGTAAGTTTTCTCTGAAATTGTATTTTTGTTTATGCACAATAAAGAATTTATTCATTCATTCATAAAAAACATCTTATACCTTTCAGCCATAACGAGGTACGAGGGGGATGTCCCTTGCTGTTAAAATATCTTCTTTTTTATTTTTAGGGTTCCGTACCCAAAGGGTGAAAACGGAACCCTATTACTAAGCCTCCGCTGTCCGTCCGTCCGTCCGTCCGTCCGTCCGTCCGTCCGTCCGTCCGTCCGTCCGTCCGTCCGTCCGTCCGTCTGTCCGTCTGTCACAGGGCTGTATCTCAGTAACCGTAACAGGTAGACAGCTGAAATTTTCACAGAGTGTGTATTTATTTTGCCGCTACAACAACAAATAGGTAAGATTAAAAAATAATTAAAATTAAAGGGGGCTCCCATACAAAAAACGTGTTTTTTTTGTTTTTTTTTTACGATGGTACGGAACCCTTCGTGTGCGAGTCCGACTCGCACTTGGCCGGTTTTTTGACAAAATTTACCTTGCCGAGCGGGGACGGAGCGCGCGAAACGTGCGTAGGGTACGCTGACATGATGGCACTGGCTAGATTCCGTCGCGCGCATTCTTGACTTTACGCTATGGGATATAGGCGCCTTAAGCGCAACATATGGCACACGACAGGTCTTTACACAAGAGGTATCCGATGACGTCCATGGGCTTTCGAGCTTGCACGGGAATTGCAAAAATCATGTCTGCCGGCCAGGTGCCTCTTCACACCATGTTTCAAGGACCCCATGTTGTACATTGGGGGAAATTTCTCGGAAGGGAGTGTATTCAATTTTTTTTTTATGAAAAACCGGTATGGGTGGCTGTGCTAAGGACCAAAGGTGCTCAGAAAAGCCGAAAACACCTCGCCTCGCGAAACCACGCTCAGCGAGGCGCTATGCCAGCGGATTTGCGGACTATGGCTGAGCTTTCGAGCTTTTTCAAATTACGCTTGAAGACTCCCAGGTTATAGGTATGAGGAAAGGCATCCGCCGGTAGACAGTTCCATATCCTGGCAATGCGGCAGAGAAATGAGTTTGAGAAACGGTTCGTTCTCTTGATTTGAATTTGAATTTGAATTTATAGGTAGGATGGGGATATTCCATAGTCTACAGATTCTATTGATAAAGGATCTAGAGGATCGGTTGATACTTATTTTGCGTTATGCAATCTCCGTGATAGAGACGACAGAACACCGAGAGAGAGACTGCCTGAATCCCTACGCATGTTTGGTTTTGCGTATTTCATTAATACAAACAAGGTAGGCTGAATACAAAAACACTTGTTGTTGATGCTTGAAGAAACAATTCGAGCGACATCGCCGCAAGAACGCCGAGAACAATGTGAGCGATCGATTACGTATCGCCGATACTTATTATTACGAACGGCTCAGCCGCCGCGACCGGTCGGCGGAGGAAGCGCAGACGGCGACAAGTTTCCTTTCTCGTCCGGCGACGTGCGCACGCGCATCACAGCAGACGAGTTTAGAGGCAGCTGACTCGGCGACTCCGCGCACGCGCCGCGCCACACTCGCGTGCCGCGCACACCTCCAGCTGTTCCATTGTTGTCGCTCGATTCCACTTGCTCGAGGTGGCATTTTACGCCTAGCTCTCGTATATGTACGGTCGCATTCAAAAGTCCAAGAGTACATCGCAGAGCGATTGCCGTCAAGCGCTCGCATCGCCCGGTGCGGGTTGCGGTAGGACGCCGCGCCGCCTGAAGACCGGTCGGCGGGAGACGTGCAAGGCCGAGTGCGCAAAACGCATATAATAATGTGGGGTTACCATGGCAAACAACTCGACAGGTGAAGAGCAGGTCAACAGGCCAAAGAGTGATTTAATGTTGCATTTCGTAGGATTTCCACTGGCTTTGAGTTCACTTGGCTGAATAACGCGTCGTTTGAGAGTTAGCATGGTACTAACTGTAGCCAAACGTTGGATTGGATCACTCTCTTGCCTGTTCACCTGGACGTAACCCCCCTGGACGACATACATCAAGAAGATGGCAAGGCGATGCGATTCTCTCCAGCCGCTTCACCACTGCGCGATGTGAGCGCTTCAAAGCTATCTCTTTGCGGTGTGCTCCTGCAGTTTGTATTCAGAGTGTGCGTGCTAATTTAAGGGGAATAAATACCTAAATATAAACGTTTTTCTGAAGTCGATTACAGTAAAGCCTTTGGTTGTTAAACATTGAAAAAATACTCGACTTATAGAATGTACGTTTGCGACGGTACACATTCCTCATTTTGCCCAAAACACTTGTATACATCGAAATAAAAAATGTTTCAAAGGTTGAACCTCTCAAAGCCATTTTTATGTTATCTTTTTATTTAGAAGAATGAAATAAAAAAAATCGTATACCTTTCAGCCATAACGAGGTACAAGGGGTGTGTACTTGAAAAAATATATAAAATCTTCTAAATACACGAATTTCACAAAATCCAGACTAGTCGTTCGGGAAACGAGTGTTCTTGCTGGTTGTTGAAGCGGGGACGGAGCGCGCGAAACGTGCGTAGGGTACTGACATGATGGCACTGGCTAGATTCCGCCGCGCGTATTCTTGACTTCACGCTATGGTATATAGGCGCCTTAATTATCGAATTATCTCCGGAGTTTTGTATGGTAAGTCCGCGGATAATCCGCGTATTAAATTCTGTAAGTTCGCTCTGAATTCGACCGTACGTTCACGTCCGCGTAAAGCGACGATGCAGACAGGCAGCTGACTTCTCGCGCATGCGCCGCGCCGCCGTCAGTCTTGCTGCCTCCTGGGACGCCCGTGGCTCGTGCCGGCCGTGGCATTCGTTGCGTGTCAAACATCAGCTGCCACGCCGCCGCTCGCGCGTGCTCTGGCATGCCTTTTATTTTTGAGTTGCTTGTGCTAAACTCTTGAGCGTAAAGTTTCGGTTCGTTGTCTACAACCACGGATATCGTCGATCTCCGTGCCTGATCATGTTGCCGTGACATGATCCTGGATGAACCATCCATCGCGTGTCAACTTTACAAAATCATTGCACACTATAGATTACACCTTAAATAAATAAAGATCACGCACCACTTTCATTTTATTTCTGAATCGGATAAGTGCATTTCGTTACGGTTGCGAGCTACGGTTCGGAATCCATGTTACACGCTGGTACTAGGTGGTAAAGTTAATTAAGTCAACCCGGGTTGGCACCATCGCACTGGGTAAAAAGATGGTCGAAACGGCAATGAAAAATTGTCCGTGTTTTATGTGAAGTTCAATAAAGCCGTGCTCAAGGGAAGATCCTCGCAAGGCACCTAATTTCTTCGGGACTAGCTATCCACGTTCATCAATATTCCACTAATATAACTAATAAACCATTGGCAAAAAAGAGTTATAATAAACATTCGTGCTAATACTCCGGTATTTCTCGATAGAATCACCGAAAAGCAAGAAATACGGGAGTAATAGCGATGTTATCAACGTTTATTAGAAATGTAGTTAAGAGCGTACATTTTGAAATTGAAACGCCCGTTGTTTACATACAAAGATGTCGCACCGCTACCCTCAGGATAAACCTGTTTTCTGCATCAAAATATGTCCGATTTAATATTTATTTTTCAATATGTATATTTATAAATCTTAGTAGCTAGTCTCCTATGTTTTCATAAATTAGAATTTTCTAATAAATTACTGCGATAAAATCAGTTTGATTTTGCATGGAGTAGGCAGCTTTCCGTTTTTGTATGGGCTGACACGAAAAATATACCCTCTTTAATGTATAATATATACCATACCAATAATGGAATCGTCGTCAAATTCAAGTACAGCATACACTTAAACATTAGGATTTAATATTTGCTAATACAAATATTGTAGCAGCTGATGGTGATGAACTTTACACGCTGGAGTCTAAATCGAGTTTCTATTTTTAAAAGTTAAACAATGCGGCAGTTTCAAACTGAATCAATAAGTGTATGTGAGTATATTCCCATACTTTTATTCGATTCCGAAATGAGATATAAATTATATACATTTGATCGAAAAATAAAATAGAACTCGCTAGATGAAAACGCAATCTCTCACACAAGAGCGAAATCGAATTATTTTTAACATAAGATGAGTTCAAAACGGACTTATAGTCCAAACGTTAACTAGGAAACTTTTTGTTTGCACTTTTTGATTAAAAAAAAATAAAAAAAATGTACATATAATGCTAAATTTGTATTTTTAAGATCATAGCATATCAAATACTTTTTACAGATTATTTCTCTATATAAATATCTCAACAACATTATCGACGGTTTTTTAAGTTTCGAATTTAAGTGGTCAGTCTGAGTTCTCACCTATATCGGCGTTTACGGCAAGCCGATCGACTGGCGTTTTCAAATGTATGGAGAAATAGAAGAGCGCGCGCAGTGGGCGTTAATCGAACTAATATTTGCGCGTTTTCATACAAATCGGAAGTCCGAGTTTGACTTTGACAGCTTGAAGAAGTAAAACCAAAGTAAAACTTGCATGAAGTTTGACGTTTTTTACGGAAAACACCATTCGATCGATTTGCCGTAAACGCCAATTTAGGTGACAACTGGGACTTCCGGCTCTGGTTTAGTAATTTTTCGCGAAAATAGTTTTAATGCTACTCTCAGTTTTAAAAATAGCTTGCGTTAACGCATGCGCATTCCGAATGGTTGTCGCTGAATTGTTGTTCTCAATCTCCGCAGTGACGATTTAGTGAATTCAAAGACCTTGGAATAAGAGCCGCATCCGAAGTGGGCAATATTATGCATTCGCCCGCGAGCGCCCATTACCATAAAATCTTCAGAGCCCCAGACAAGGCGAGCGAACTTAGCTGTTATAATTGTCGGGAACAAGTTCGGGGCGCAGAACTTGAAGCTTGTTGACAGGATTAAGCTGTATATAGAAATACGTTGATAAAGTACTAGCTGAGGTACCCGTCTCCGCTCGGGTCAATGTCGTCTATGTTTTATGAGTTCTCCATGCAAACTTTGATCCCCTAGAGTTTTTGAGAGTTCGACGATTGTGGATCTCCGTGGTCCTCTCACAAGGTCCAGACTCTATAGCAAAATTTCATCAAAATTGGTCAGCGTGGTAGACCTGAACGCGTAACAGACAGAGTTACTTTCGCAATTATAATCTTAGCATGGACAAAATGTAGCGTATTTGCTTTCCCAAGGTTCAGACTCACACTATACCATTATTGGTTCAGCGGTTTAGGGCGTGAACACGTAACAGACAGACAGAGTTACTTTCGTATTTATAAAATTACATCGTTACATAGAGTCATAGGAAGTTATTCCTATTTTTTCCCTCAATCTTGGTACCCAGTAAATCAGTCTAATGACACACATAGGTGGGTGTACAAAAGGCGATTCCAAAGTGCGCGGACGGACCTATTTTGAGAGCGTGACAAATTTACTTCAAATTATGTTTGCAACCCCAGTTCCAGTGTTTTTATCTTCGATGGACAACAACAATAGAGCATCGCCCCGTGACATTCTCCCCCCCCCCCCCCCTTCCGCGCCCTGGAGCGCCCTCCGCCGACATCTGCCGCCAACGATTCGCCGCGGGCGCCTACACAACATAAAACTTACATTCATTACGTGGCGATCGATCGAGCTACCCCTCCCCCCCCTCGCCCTGCCGAGCCCCGCGCCCCCCCAACCGGTTGCATCCGGATAACGAGCTCGCTAATGGCAACTCGCCCAATGACATTTATTAAAAAGGACACATTTTGCGAGTTTATCATTATGCCGGGCGAGTAATTGATACTAAACATTCCACTTTCCACTTAGACCGAGAGTACATATCACAAACGGTAATAACTACAAAGTAACATATATTGTTTCGTGCTAAGTACTCATTGACTATTGACTGTTTGAGATAAATAAAGGTAATAATATAGGATATTAAGGATATATAATATAGGATATAGGATATGAAATAAGGATAATATAGAATAATAAATGATAACTGCAAAGGGGTGCAAGGGCATACATATAAAACATTTATCAACCAAAGTTTGGGTTAGTCGAATTCACACTCCTCCAATTAGAACCAACCCATCTATTAACGATAAAATATCTACAGGTATTTCCCCCACAATTAGAACCAACCGATCGATAAAAGATAACAATCTAAAGGTATTTCCCCCCAAGTACAACCTGGGTCATTAAAAAATGGTGCGAAGAAGCCAGCATGAATTTTCCAGCCCTAGAGTAAGTCCATAGGCAGCGTCGTCGGGTGCCATTTAGGTGAGGGACTGGCGTACGCCATATGCCGCGTTTAACAAAAAAAAAAGGTTATTTAATTGCTTCCTAAAATTGGCCATATTGAAATTATTATTCTGTCATGTTAGTTAGGCCAAATTGCCCGACACTTGGACTTCCCCTCGGTAGATTATGATATAGCGTTCCCAATGATCAACGGTTAGGTTACAGCAAAGGGATCTGCTGTTTCCACTATTGTCGTGAAATGTTAGCGAGGACCAGAGCTCAGTGGGTGTGGCCGCCACGGAATATTGCCTCAGTGCTCTCAACGGCGCGAGAACAACGGCGAGTTATAGCAGCAAAATAATTTCAGCTGCCTAGCTATTACAGTTCATGAGATACAGGCCGGTGACGGACGGACGGACGGACGGAAGCAAGGACGGACAGCAGAGGCTTAATAATAGGGTTTCGTTTTCACCCTTTGGGTACGGAACCCTAATAAGGTTATGCGAATTCTAAAGTTTGCTACCCACTCTATAAACAAACTGAGGCAAAACCTTGCAATCGAATCCTCACATCTAGACCATGTTATGAACTACATGCCAGAACATCCTCGATAGCAATATGTAACATGTAACTGGACATATATGGCTAATACCCATACACCACACCCGCTGTCATGATATTAGCCCAACACACCACATTCCCGAAGGAATTAGGTGCCATGCCATGACATTCCCTTCATAAGCACGGCTATATTAAACTGAATGGAAAACACGGACAATTGTCATTGCCGCTTCTCTTTCATCCAATGCGATGGTACCCACACGCCTAGCAGGGGACGGGAACCTACATATTTACATGGATTCCGAACAATGGAACAGCTCGCATTCGTGACGAAATGCACTCATCCAACTCGGAAAGAGAAAGGAAACGGTGCATTGACATTATTTCGTAAGAATTTGGTTTTGCGACGGTTCCTTCAGCCCCGTATGCAATTATGCTGCCGAATCGCATATGACGACGTGGGTGAAGGTGCAGGGTGTCACCGCGCGCGCGCACCTGCACCGTCCAGCTGCTGTGGGAACCAGTCGCGCATGCGCCAACACCTAAACGACCGCTCCTTTTGCGTTGCGTTAGAATGCGCCCGCAGCGGCAGATGGCTCTACGCCGCGGGTTGATTAATTCCCTAGCAAGTGGGCGGAGCCCGTTGCGTCTTAGCTGGCATCTGCCAGCAGGGCAGTCGCTACTAATCAGCTCTCGACTCTGCCAGTTATTTTTTTATTAAGTAGGTGCAACCGAGACTGACGGGCTGCATTTTTTAAGTTGCCACTTCGTGTCTACTCTTCACTGACATCGCGTAGACAGGTAAATGTCTTGTTAAGAGGGTACACTTATCGTAGCCGCTGAGGGCCGGGAGGACTGAAGACAAATTGGAGAGGCGTATGTCCAGCAGTGGATGCGAACACGCTGACTCACTGACTGACTTTTCGTGTCGGCCTTACAAAAAAGGCATTTGGTTTAAATTATGCCAACACATGTAGTCGTATATGTTTTTATATTATATCAGAAGTTTTGATTAATTGGAAAGAGTATGCCGCCAACTCAAACTGCTTTTAACTTAGTCATTTACGAGAAAAAGTAATCACTGAAAACATAGCATACTAGCATTTCTATTCTAGGATTTAAAAATACATTTAAGAATCAATTATTAAATCGGACAAGTTTTGATGTAGAAAACAGGTTTCGCCTGAAGGTAGCTGCGCGACAACTTATGTAGTAGGTAAATAAATGATGGGTGTTTCAATCATACAATTTTGGCTCTAGGTTGAAACATTTTTTGCTCGAACGACCGAGAAGGAAATTACCTCGTTAGAGTATATATAGACTAGGCCTAAGTTAAGAACGGCTCTAAAGCTGAAATTCACCCACATATTAAACTACGGTACCTGCCTTCGATCCGGGGCGATTTGTCTGGTGAACGGACTCCGCAAATGTGAGGTGGGATTGGGTATTATATCCAGAAGGAGGCATTGGATGTAGAGGTGCCCTGGCAATCTCTCGGCAGCGTGTGACGCGACTAATGAGGTTACGCCGCTGTAGTGGAGTCGCGGCGAGGTCGGACGAGACGTTAGGAGAGCCGCCGTCGTCGGCGGCCGCTCTGTGAACTCGCCCGTTTACGGCCGCAATAGTAAAACATAATGGCGTGATTAGAATCGCGTTAACGTGCTACGTTTAAATTACACATTATTCACGCGCCACAGCCCGATACGCATGTGTCAGCGGGCGGCATCGACAGAACCTCATTGCGAAGAATATCCTTACATATAATAAAATCGTAAAAACATAGAGTGTTGTGAAACATGAACATATTATTTATATTTTTACGAATATTACGCGATATTACATTTTTAAGTTCAGTTAGGAATCTCATAGCACCGCGTCGCCTCACTGCTCCACCCAATACACACCCACACACCCCCCGACACGCCCCGGCGCTTCACGCAACGTCCCTTAGTTGTACAATACACACCCACACACACTTTTTCAGGCTCGTGCGCCTTCTGCGCCCGCCAAGCGACTGGCTATCCTTTTTAACGCCGACAGGCTAAAGGACATTAGGGGGGTGTTTTAGTGGGTAGGTCTGGCCTAGGGTTAGGTTAGACTCGCCAACCAGTCCCACATAACCTGATTCCGGAATCAGGTATGCGTAAAGCATTTCACCTTCACCTCCCCAGCCTCTTGCAGCCTCCGTTGGGCTACAAGGAGGTTCGAAAAAAAAAAAACTGCTCCACCGCGTCGCGTCACACGTCAATCGCCCAGCTCGACTTTAGTCCAAAACGATATTGATCCGAGCGGAGCCGGGTACCACAGCTAGTGTAATAAATAAATATTCTCGCTGCGAAGTATTCACAAAGCGATGACGGCGATTCGTGACGATGCGGAGCAAACGTTTACGGTTGGCGGACGCATGCGCGGGACATGCGGCAGTTTTGAGCGTCTCGCAGGGCGGAGGGACTTGCCTTCAATGCCAGAGATCATGGGTTCAAATCCCGGCCCCGTTCTTTCTCTTTCCGAGTTGAATAATGAATTTTGTCACGAATGCGAGCGTTCCATTCTTCGGAATTCATGAAAAACTGTAGGTCCCCTTCCCCTACTAGGCAGTGGGGTTCAGCCCGTCCGGGTTGGTAGCATCGCATTGATTGAAAATTTAAAGGTGGTTGAAGACGTCCGTGTCCGCGTTTTCAATTCAGTTCCACTTGCATAATTTCTTCGGAAATGCCATTATTATGAAAGTAGGTGTGTTATTAGGCTGTCTAGTTACATAAAATAAATTTAAATGTTAGGGGCCGAATATTGTCTCAGGGGCGGTAGCAAAAAAAGTTCGTAATAAGGCCCTCACAAACAATATCGGAATGGGGTATGAAATTTTATGTCCCCGAAATGAACATCGAAGAAAAGCCGAGCTCCGAGAAAAGGCACGAAAAGACAATTGGCTCGCAGCGCGGGTTTACTGCTCCTCGCCCTCGCAATAAAATTTAAATGAACCCAAACTTTCAAGGATGACCAACGATAATTGACAAAAGAGGGGCGCAAAAACAACGCAGGTAGAGTCTGTGCATTCACGCGTTCGTAGAAAATCTCGTCGAGTGGCGGCAACGGGTGGATGATGAATGTACAAACAATGCGGAGCCATCCCAACGAGAGCCCGTTTTGTTATAAGCCATCGAGCAACGTAGGACGGGAGTGGCGACCAATACTTATCCGTACAGCGGTACTAGAGTGGCGACAGAAACGCATCCGTGCAGCGGCAGCGTACTCGTAGGGTAGGGCTCGTACCCGTACTACGTGACCGATTTAGTGGGATTCGCAAAATATTATATAATATTCATATTATTTATTATATTTAAGCATTCACGACAAATATTTTTTTTAAGCGCGGCATATGGCGTACGCCACGACCTAAAGGTGCCCGACGACGCCCATGGGTTTTCGAACATTCAGGGGGGCGAAAACCATGCCGGCCGGCCAGGGCTTCTTCACACCACGTTTGAAGGACCCCAGGTCGTAATTTGGGGGGAAATACCTCGGAAGGGAGTTCATTACATTGTTTACCGACCCATATAGATAAAGGATCTGTGGATTCTTATTTTTGGAATGTCGCATTTTCTGCCTGTTCCGCGTTGACCGAAGGTATACTGTGTGACTAAGCACTGACCCCCCACTCCTCCTTATGACTGAAGGTTGTCTTTTGCAAATCCCCACTCCCTGCAAATCGGTCACTTAGTATGGGTACGAACGAGCCCTACCCTACGAGTACGCTGCCGCTGCACGGACACGTTTCGTTCGCCGCTCTCGTCGACACGTTGCTCGATGTAACGTGCCGGTTATGTTTCGTGGTGCACTGCCGCGCTAGAGGACCGGTCGGCGGCGCCGGGAGGTGCGGGGCGGGGCGCGGCGGGTGGGCGGGGAAGGGACAATGGTCGGCGGCGCGAGGTCGGAGCCCCGGGACGTGTGCCCTCAAACCGGCTCCGCGTCATCTGCCGACCGGTCCGCCGTCGCCGCCGCTGAGCGCACCTTCCGCAAGAAATGACAAACTACCCGCGGCACCCCCCGCTCTCCCCAGCTACCGAACCGCCACCGCGCTAGGCAGGGGCTATTATTTTTGCCGGTTAATCGATGCGTCCTGCTAGAAAGTGCTTGCCGCATAGGGTTGCCATGCGTCCCGAAAGCGGGAGCGAAAATCGCGTACCGCCCAAATTGTTTCTTTTTGAGAGTCAACATACTTAAGCTCGAATGCACCGTCTCTAGTTAATGTTAATGTTATTGTTAAGATATATCTATCCTTAGATAATTATATAAAAAAGAAGACAGATTATCTAACAATAACGTTAACGGTAACCAGCCAGAGATGGTGCTTAATAATTGAATGAATTAAAAATTCGATTCTTATCAAGCATATGTTCCGGTTGGATCCACTGTAACGTCATGCACAATGAAGCTAGTTAATGCATTTAGCAAATAAATATGTTTATTTAAATTGATCAAGATCGAGTATTTGCCTTCAGAAAGTCAGAAGTATTGCCCCAACCAAGGCCTCCTCAGTCTGTCATGTCCCAATTTTACTTTCAAGACTTAGCCCCGATTGCACGAAGAGACGGCTGAGTTGAACAATGTTCAAACACGTCACTTTTAGTGAACCGCAAGGACTTCCATCCAAACTGTCCTTACAAAGTGACATGTTTAATCATACGTTGACGATGATTTTGTTTTTTTGTCGTTTTGTGCACTCGTCCCTTAGGCAACCCTATCGCCAATGGAAAATGGACACTCGGAACAGCCGCGGTAGGTAGCTAAAGTCAGCAGCCACTCTATCGAGCACGCTACTTGTACATTATAAAACTAATGGGAAATGGTTTATAATCCTGTAGCTGTGTTACCGGGCTCCGCTTGGGTCAATGTCGTTTTGGACTGACGTCGGGCCGAATTGCTTCCTGGATATTATTATTTCCCCGTGCAACCTTTATCCCTTATTTCCCCCCCCTTCGAGTTTAATTTTCAGCACAAAAGGAAGCCTGTTGGAAGGTGTATTTGTATCCAATAGGGGGCGCTGCTGTTGTTATCAGTCTTTCAGACTGACCCACGCCCGCGAAGGTTATGTGAATCACATTTTAAGGTGAACGAAATTGAACCGAGCGGAGTCGGGAACCTTAGTTTGTGCAAGATAAAATTGCAGTTATCCCGAGATCCAACCCAAACTCACCGATTACTGTAGGTGTTAGTGGAGTAGCGGTTAGGGTATACCTGAAACAAAAAACAAAAAACTATGAAATACTGATTGGCAGTAACGTCAAGCACACGGCCGGCTCGCAGGCTAATAAGTACACTGCGCGCCGCAGTGCCGCTCTTGTCGCAGGCATTGGAAGTTTTGCAGAAATGCATTAGCTACGGACTTTGTAACGCAATAGCGGTGGATCCACGATACGATTTTCGTGTTACTTACTCATTAAGTTGAAGCGAGAGCCAAAGAGACAATTGATGAATCTAATGGAAAAAGTATCCCCCAGAAAAAGTTCGGGTTGATAGAATCCCTCAGAATAAGTTCGGGTTGATAGAATCCCCCAGAATAAGTTCGGGTTTATAGAATCCCCCAGAATAAGTTCGGGTTTATAGAATCCCCCAGAATAAGTCCGGGTTTATAGATTTATAGAAATTACACAACGCGAATTTGGACGAGTATAGGTATAACCCTTGAAATCACAGTAATTTTTAAGCATGTCGAGCGGTTGTAGGATGCGCCTGCGCACCGCGTGAGTGGGGGGGGGGGGGGGGTGCGGGGTGGTACGATGGCGGGGGAGGCGGGAGGTCGGGTTCGATGCCCGTCCGGCCGCGACCGCTGCGCCCGCGCCCCCCACTCCCCGCCGGCAGCGCATCCAGTTAGAAACTAACTCTCGTCGGGAAGTTTTTGTATGCCGCGCGCCGCCCCCATGAAAACGAGTTTACTACTCCCGCCCCTCCATGCTCGCTGAAAATACCTGTGAAAAGCGGGCGTACCTGCAGTCCTTCGAAGAGGTGCGATACCAGGGCAAATTAACTCGCCGGGTGAACAGGCAACTTAGCAATTAAATCTGACATTTAAGTCAGACAACACCACATTTAGCCCCGGTTGCACGAAGAGACGGCCGAGTTAATCAATGTTCAATACTGTCCACACAAAGTGACGTGTTTGATTATACTTTAACGTTGATTTTGATTTTTTGTACGTTCGTGCACTCGGCCCTTAGTCAACGAAATAACTCATTTGTGAGTGGTTAGTTCGGTTTCTCATCTAAATTGGCGTTTACGGAACTTCGAAGTTACGTAAAAACGTCAAACTCCATGCTAGTTTTTACTGATATTCTGTGGTTTTACCTCTTCAAGATGTCAAAGTCAAACTAGGACTTCCGATTTGTATGAACACGCCAAGTCGGCGTCAACGGAAACGTCAACGTATTTACGGCGACGCGGCGACGACAGTGAGTAAGCTGTTCGGTCTCGCAAATGTTAGTACGCCGCGCGCTCTTCAATTTCTCCATACATTTGAAAACGCGCCGGTCGTCCGCTTTGGCGTAAACGCCAATTCAGGAGACAACTGGGACTGGGGGCTCCGTTCGCCCGGAGAGTTACTTTACGCCGGTAACCGCCCTGTTCCGCTGTATAACGGTTCGTGTTCTCGAAGCTGCATGCGATCCACGTACGCGGGGACGGAGGCAGCTCCGCTCGGACGCAGCGTATGTTTACGAGCCTCTTTGCTCATTCCGCGCGCGCGGCCGCACCGAAGGCGGCTGTGCGGCCGTGGGAGGAAGCACCTTGTCTCTGACGGCGTCCATCCGAGTCTATGACCCGCACGTTTTAAGATGTAAATTGGACGCAGGCGGCGCGGCGCGAAGCTCGGCGAGATTTACATATTTCGTGTGCTATTTTGGGCCGCGCGGCGCGAATGCGTGAATTCTGTAGGCCTATTTGTAGATGTCAGATGATACCGAATAATGACAAATCGCGGCAACGTCCACCGAGAAGGTATTAGCATATTTGGAAGATACGTAAAATACTAATATAATCCTTAAAACGCCTGACCGATGAAGCGTTTTACGCTACACTGATTAATGGGGCTCCGATTCGAGAAACGACTCAGAATGATTTAGCAATGGCATGGCTTATATGAGGTGTCGAGTCTAGGATACAGAAAACCATATATTCCGGGAGGTCACGACATTTTTGGTCACGATAAGGTAAATGGCTGAATCTGGGTTCACATGTTAGAGACCAACCCTCTGATGCAAAATATGTCGGTCTGCCTGTGCCAAGTGGTTGCGTTATCTATATTGGCTATATAAAATATATGTTGGTATGTACCTGCTGATGAATATACTAATTGTCTAGAAACATTGATACCTATTAATTATACAAAAATAACCAGTCGGTTTTTTAACTAAATACTTAAATATACCTAAAGTTATAACTGTAACCTAAATCGCCTATAACTACGAAATGCAACCAAAGCTTTCTTCAGTTTTGGTATTGCTAAGCAAGTAAGTACTGATACTTTTATGCTTCGTTATTTGCAGCCATTTACCTTATCATATATATTTTTTGTCACCATAACTACTTTTTCAGGCGCATTATCTAAGTAACGCAACCACTTGGCACAGGCAGACTGACACATTTAGCTTCAGAGGGTTGGTCTTTATCCTGTGAACCCAGTTTCAGACATTTACGTTATCGTTACCATTTTTGTTGCCACCTCCTAGTCTAATAGAGATGTGCCTCGATTTCGTGAGCACTGCTACTCGACGGCTCGGCTACAGCCGCCCGAAAGAGCTGCATGAATATTGATGAGTGAGCACGAACTCTACTTTCACCGGGTACCTCAACCACTGCACTCGACCGACGCACACCTGACAATGGCCAACAACGCCCACTCGCGTCGCTTAGCTTCTAAAATTTTAATTTTTCACGCGACCGCAGAGTATTATTTATGTCGGGTGCATTGCGGGGTATATTTTGTTTTCAATAACATTGTGTAACCATCTTCCCGGTACACAAGACACGCACTGGACGATGGGTTGCACGAGGAGTGAACGCTGGTTGAGTGTATAATTCCTTAGTCATCTCTCAGGGGAAGCAAAGCGGTAGGACCGTGGCACAGAAATGTATATAATACACGTATAAATGTAATACTCAACACATACATCATCATTAATACATCAAGCTTCAATGCACACACATCTTCATACATTCCCTTCATCTCACATTGAAAGTTTTGTTAAGTAGGTAATTTCATTAAATTTTTGAGGATTTGGTATTTTTTGGAACTTATGTTTGCGGAAGTAAGGCATGTGGCCTACGCCAGGACCACACATAAGAGGTGCCGACGACGCCCGGGCGCCCATTCGAACTAATTGGATTAGTTATATTTAAATTTGTAATTTAAGTTTTTTTTATCATTATGAAACACTAGCTGATGAGGTACCCGGCTCCGGTCGGGTTAATATCGTTTGGACTGATGTCGGACTGAATCTTACTTTTTATGTTATACGAGTTCCCCACACAAACTTAAACAAAAACTTTAGAGTTTAATTTTCCACAAATGGTAGCTTTTGGGTTTTCCCATGGTCCACACTATAGAAAATTTAATCAAAATTGGTTCAGCGGTTTAGGCGTGAAAACGTAACAGAGAGACCGAGTTACTTTCGCATTTATAATATTAGCATGGATGTATGTGTTCCACATGCTTATACTCCAAAACATACAAAAGTTCCATAAATTTGTTCTCCCCTCATCGTGGAGCCCCTCGCAAGGAATTTGTGAACGTGGAGCGGTGGGCCCCGGACACACGACTCATATACAGGCTGTTGTTTCAGTTTGGTTACAGTTTCTTTATTTCCTCCATTCGATGTATATTACACACTCGGATTCGTCTTGTTTTTTCCTGTCGGTTCGATTACTTCTGGCGAAGAAGAGCCGACAAGAAACGTCGTCAGGTTGGTCATTGTATTATTTGTTTTCCATTGATACTTACAAACTAGTTAACAGTGATTGATTGATTACTACTGCTCACAAAGAACATTATAATAACAACATTACGTACATTGGTGAAGAGCAAACTCTTGACTACGATAATGACATCTTATTCTACATTAATAGGAATTATGATCTAAATTATTCAGGTGTAAAAGCCATCGTCATTTTTGATATAAGGTAATATCAAATCAAATATAAGTTAGTAAATAAACAAATTCATACTACAATGTAGTACCCATGTCAGAGAATACATATATGTAAAAAAAACGATACATAATTGCATCGATTGTCAAGTTGTTGCAACGGCCACTACATACATTTCGACAGCGTAATCCTCGTGATATTCCAAGACAAAGAAGTATTTTTTTTTATATTTGAGTTTCATCGACATCTACATCTGAAGCACTGTAATCAGATTTTTAAAATAATCTGAAAACGTTATCGTGACATTCGTTGGAAGCAGGATTCGAACCTACGACCTTTGGATTACATGCCCACCGCATGTAGATGTCGCCGAAACTCAAATTAATGAGAAAACGGTAATAACGGAAAATGGTAACGTATCCATTAAATACGTACAATTATCAAATTTATTCTTTCTCTACAGGGTCTTAACGAGGGGGTTACCGAAACACATTTTTTTTTATTTATGTTTTCGTCTAGTGTAATTTGACGCGATCTTGTATCCGTGCATAAGGAAGGTCGTGGCATGAAGCCTAGATCCCACGTGGCGTGTCAGGCTAATGTCATGACAGCAGGTGTGATATTAGCCATCCATGTCCAGTTACATACAACGTTCCCACGTTCTTACGGAACATTCGATTCCTTTTTTGTATAGTCGTAAAGTCTAACTTTTCATTCAGAAAAAAGTTATTAAACTTTTTTGGTAATTCCGATCCCAATAATTCCGAAATTTCCTGTACTGGCCGTTGCTACACCCATACTCCCCAGGTGACGATAGACGGAGTTACATAGCAGCTGTGTCAGTTTGGGAACGCTATTGTCCCGCAACCGTAGAATCGGACCGGTTACGAGAGTTGGGTCGGACCTGCATTCACCGCCTATAGGCCAAATTGCACCTGATGAATCTATTTAAGGTGGCCCAACCCGGCGGGCCTAACTCATTCGCGGGCACGGTACAAAACCGTGCTGTTGCGCTCTGGGACCTTCTCTTCAAAGAATAAGACAGGCTCCGTGATGAGGAAGATGCAACCTGTCCACAAAAAAGACAATATGCGTAGTGTATGATTTCATAAGATTTACGAAAATTTTAATTTCAAAACGACTTATAGCTAAAAGTAAACCACGACCGCTGTAGTCAAAAATCTAACAAAAACCAAATAAATCATAAATCTTCATTAAATAAGCTATGTCTGATGACTAATCCTTTTACGATGTTCTTGCTTTATCACTGCGTAATCTACCTCCAAAGTTATTGTCTATAACGCGCGAAAAATTCGAACTTTCGGACCTTATAACTTAGAAACCAAACAAAATTTTACAATGCCAACAGTCATCAGACATCTAGTTCGATCAAATAAAGCTATTTTGAGCAAAATTTTGGATCTTTGACAAGAAATATGGGCGTGATCTTCTTTCCCCTTTTGTATGGGGAGATGAGCGGGTTGGGCCACCTTAAGGCTCCATATGACGCTAAGCTTCAATATTTTGGGGTTATTTTTATTGTACGAGTATCTCAGCGTCAGTTAAGGATAAACAACCTTAGAAAAATTGAGACTATTATATATATCTATATTATAAAACGGGTTTAATGCGTCGCTTCTATTCTTAAAAAAAGTTTGAAAACACATATTTACTAGGTTTTCAAGCTGGCGGCGCTTGGAAACTACTGTGTGTCCCATAATTAACGCAAGATTTTAATTTAGCAGAAAACACATTTCTTTTACCTTATATTGCTTGTACACAAGATAGGGTTATGTATGGAATATCACATCGGACAATTGGCCTCCAAGGCTCTGCTGGCACATACGCTCTCTTATGTGTTTCATGACCATTTTGCATAAATCTCGCTGAATTTCGTTGATGCCATTGATGATTTAGAAAAATTAATTTTTCGTGTACAAGATCACAGATTTATCTAGTGAATAAGCGTGAAAAATATATGAATTCAATTTCAAAAGAAGACTTTGCAGACCAAAAACATAAATTTCGCTCGCCTGTGTATGATTTGGTAAGATTTACGAAAATTTTAATTTCAAAACGACTTATAGCTAAAAGTAAACCACGACCGCTGTAGTCAAAAATCTAACAAAAACTAAATAGATCATAAATCTTGATTCAATAAGCTATGTCTGATGACTAATTTTTTTACGATGTTCTTACTTTATCATTGCGTAATCCACCTCGAAAGTTATTGTATAAAACGCGCGAAAAATTCGAACTTTCGGACCTTATAACTTAGAAACCAAACACAATTTTACAATGCCAATGGTCATCAGACATCTAGTTCGATCGAATAAAGCTATTTTGAGCAAAAATTTGGATCTCTGACAAGAATATATGAGGATGTGCCACCTTAAGGTGGCCCAACCCGCTCAACTCCCCATACAAACGGGGAAAGAAGATCACGCCCATATTTCTTATCAGGGATCCCAAATTTTGCTCAAAAGACCTTTATTTGATCGAACTAGATGCCTGATGACCGTTGGCATTGTAAAATTGTGTTTGATTTCTAAGTTATAAGGTGCGAAAGTTTGAAATTTTCGCGCGTTTTATACAATAACTTTGGAGGTCGATTACGCAATGATACAGTAAGAACATCTTAAAAAGATTGGTCATCAGACATAGCTTATTTAATCAAGATTTATAATCTATTTGGATTTTGTTATAATTTTTACTACAGCGGTCGTGGTTTAATTTTAGCTATAAGTCTTTTGTAATTAAAATATTCGTAAATCTTACCAAATCATACACTATGCACATTGCCTTTTTTGTGGACATGTTGCATCTTCCTCATCACGGAGCCTGTCTTTTTCTTTGAAACAGAGAAGGTCCCAGAGCGCAACAGCACGGTTTCGTACCGTGCCCGCGAATGAGTTAGTCCCACCAGGTTGGACCACCTTAAGCGTAGATATCAGTGATACACTAATTAATCTGTGGTAATACATGTGCAACATGAGACGCGGGAGAAAGCAAATTAATATATAGGAAGCCCTGCTTGTGGTGGCAGTGTCGGAAATCAAACTATGGCGTCGGGAGGCGGAGGCACTAAAAGTGCAGTTACCATTCGCAACGACTTCGACCCTCCCTCGTGCAATGCGTGCGCGGGAACTGTGATCACACACAAATCTGTGCGCCCCTCGCAACCAGCACTTGCGGCAGATCGATTATGATGCATTTTGTTATGAAAACCTGTTTCTTTGATATTTTATTCAGCTAATATTGGTCTGGAGCTCAGATAAAAAAAGGAATAAATAGGTAATGCATTTTTTTTTATCGAAAGAGCCCAAAATAAAGGGACGATGCTCGTTTCTCGCACTGCCGAAGGTATTCTGACGGATTTTATTTATTTATTTATTTATTTCAGGGAAAACAAACAGAGTAACATAGAAAACTTAATATAAGTGTTAATATATTGCTTAGAAAATATGTTAGTCCAGCTTCGTATTTCACAAGTTTAGCAAAAGTAGTAGGACGAAGCAGTATATGTATAGTGTAGAACAGAGAAACAAAATAAGAAAAACTTACAGCTATTGATTAACTTTTATATTAAAGATGTTATATGCTAGTAAGCAAACCACAGTAAATATTGGATATGATATGGATTGGATATGGATATGAATATTGCAATGCCTAAGTGAATCATCCCGATCGAATAAATTGCAATCTGTAAAACGTAATGTGATGTAATACAATATAGTATAATATAGTATAATATAGTATAATACAGTATGGTATGGGAACATAGGACCAAAGAAAAGTAAATAAGTAATAACATTGACAGAACTAGATTATTTTAAGGTTATTTTAAGGATTCCTCGAGCTCCCGCACCTGCGATTCCCCGACATTACAATGAATTTGATAGGATTGCCAATGATTTCCTTGGGATTTCCAGATTCCCTAAGATTACTCAAAATTACCTAAGATTCCTCGAATTTGTATTTGTATTTTATTCATCATCCAAGACATCTTGCTACAATCGGAATCGTCACTGTCGTCGAACTCCCACCAGATACCCCGGTGACTGATGATGTCAGTCAGTCAGTCAGCGTGTTTGCGTCCACTGCTGGACATACGCCTCTCCAATTATCCTCCAGTCCTCCCGGCCTTCAGCGGTACGGAACCACTGCTTTCCGCCAACGCACTTGATGTCGTCGTCCCACCTGGTGGGTGGTCTTCCCACACTCCGTTTTCCTGTCCACCAGTGTAGGACAAAAAACATAAATTAGGAGTCAACTATAGTATATGCATTGGCAATACAGTTATATACTTAGACAATCCAATACTTCGTTTCAAGCAGAAACGGCGAAATAAATACATTCAGTTTTATTTATATTCCTTTATTCGACTTTAACTTTAGCGTACAATGTTCGGTCACGACCCCCAACTCCTACCAAAAAAAAACTAATTACCTATTGCCATGTAAATGAGGGGTCACCGCCAAAATATATTCCGCGCATAATCCAAATCGCACACATGTATTGTCCAGACGGCACCCGCTGTTTACAAATTAAGGGGTGGAGCGGCAGTGTACGCGGGCGAAGCCGCCAGTGGATAAGCCGCCCGTCTATCACGTGGTCCCGCGGGACCGGCGCGGCGGGGGGGTGTGCGGGGCGCGGGGGACACGTCCGGGACGGGGGGGGGGGGGGAAGGATTCGCGCACGCGTGTGGGAAAAAAACGTGGTGCCTACATGCGACCCTGTGCCCGAAATAAAAACGAGTATGTTAGTACAGTTAGCACGCCCGACTGCCCATAAAATCTTGTCAAGTGAAATGAAGTCATATTGAAGTGACATACAGTTCAATGTAGAATGAATAAAGTATTCACTCTGTTTCACATAGAAACATAATCACCCGAGCTCGTGGTTGCTTCCTCTCCTAAACGTGCTATTACCAAAGGGCGTCCCGAGGGGTAAGTCACTCGGGCAAAAAGTGTACACCAAGATTACCTAGTCAATTAAACCAGGATTACCTCCATGTGATTTCGACATTCCCAAGGATTCCTTAAAGGCTACCAAACATTACTGGTGATTTACATTATTCTTAAAGGACTTCCAAATATTCCTAAGAGATTACCAAATATTCTGGGATTTCGCAAGATTACCAGTAATTACAAACATTTTATAAATTACTTTAGTTTGGGCGAGGATTTCGAATGGACAAAAAAAGGTCAAGTCAAAATTGGAATGAGCAAGTTCATGCGGAGATCGCTTCAAAGATAAAAAACGTATGCACCCAATTTGAGTGCAATACTGCAGATATTTTTCGAATGAACAAAACAAGGGTCTTACAGGCCGGTTTAATGTTAGCATGTTAGAATTTTCAAATGATTTTGGAAATACTCGCCACTTCCGATGATTTTTTTTAATACCGCAACCACGATTCCTTAACATTACCATGAATTCGATAGGATCGCCAATGATTTACTTGGGATTCCCAGATTCCCTAAGATTACCTAAGACTCTTCAGACTCCCGCCAGATTCCCCGGACTCCCCACCTAAGATTACTGAGATTACCGAACAATTTTACACCAGATTCCCTGAGTGAGTGACCCCTCGGAGCGGCTATTGTATTTTCCACAGATTTTGGTACTTTCCGTATCCATACGGGTATATACATAAATTTTTCAATATTTTAATAATAATCTTACAAGTGATTTATCCATGTGTTTTATATTAAAAAGATTTAGATCTATGGTATATTCCAAGATTTCATTCCCATACCCCGCAATGATGTGTTAACTTGACTTAAAAAGTGTCGAAAGTCTTATATTGGATGGGAGCAAAATATACCAAATGAAAGCTTTTTAATGGAACTGCACCTGGACGGCACACGGCACGAAAGAATGGATGATGGATGACACAAGGACATTTTTATTGACGCTTCGACCATCTTTAATCCAATGCGATGGTATCAAACCGAGTAAGGACAGGTTAAGTGGAATCAGAACCACGGCCAGCCTCGACTGTCGAATAATGGTACCCCATCAAGAACCTTAGAGCGGCTCGTGGCTCAGGGGCGCGAGGATTTGCTTTCCATGTTTGGAGAGGGGTCATAGGTTCACTTGGGAGGATCATAGTTCGATACCAGCCCCGTTTATGCACCACTTTCCTTAAAAAAAAATTATCGTTCATGTTTTCCATCTTGTAATCGCACAATATAAGGAAGGTCCTGGAATGACACCTAGTTCCTATATGGTGTGTTGGGATAGTTTCATGACTGTGTGTTTTTTACCATCCATGTCCAGTAAGATCATCACAAAAGAACCCAACCGACTTACACGTGGATAACCTTCAAAAAAAGATAGTAATATTACAAATCCATACTAATATAATAAATTCGAAAGTAACTCTGTCTTGCCAACCAACCCGCTGAACCAAATTTGATAAATTTCGGTATAGTCTGGACTTTGGAGAAATACATAGGCTTCCTTTTGTGGGGAAAGTTAAACTCGACGGGGGTGAAATAGAGTATGAAAGTTTGTTAGGGAACTCATTATATCCAGGCAATAATTAGGCCCGACATCAGTCCAATGCGACATTGATCCGAGCGGAGCCGGGTACCTGGACTATATTTTCGAAAACGATCAAACAGCAACAATACATCGCGAAATAGATTGGAATGTGATTATTTAGACAACGTGTTACTAGTCCGTGGCACATGACCTTGACTCGACACATGGCAATGGCCGATAGTGCGCGCACTCACGTAGTTTGCGTGCGCGTATCACTTGTATCTGCCGAGCGTCACAGATACGCCGGTGTAGAGTTGGAATTTTCACGTGATATTGTACCTTCGAAGGGCCCCTTAATACCTATCTACAATAAGCGCTAATTCCAGCGCAAACTATCGCATCCGTTTGCGCGGAGACGTAATCCTATGTTTTATATGGACTGGGTTTTTTCACATAAAGAAGCATATCATATACGATGTACATAATATATGTATTTGCATGCTTGGCGATATACGAATAAGTGATACGTCACTGAATATACTTTTTCGTACTAAACAAGTACATGACTTATTCAAAGGGGTGTGACATGTAAGTGTGTATAATCGACGTAAAGCAAGGAAACATTAATTAAAGAAAGAGCCCAGTAAAAAGAACTACTTTACGAATATACTGCAAGGCTGGACCCGAACCAGCAAAACATACCATTCGCGGGTATTGCGTCTATCAATTTCGCCAACGGCTGTATACCTACCCATAATTTGGTATTCTACAGTCCCTCCTCCCGTAGTCAATGCCTCCTACTAACACAGTGTTCAAGATTATACCTGCATGCATTTATTTAACGCTTCATCTGCGTTTCGGACATTGACTGCAAATATTGAAATATGAATTCGAAACTCGATATCAATACAAAGAGCAAAACTTTGTATTATTCAGAGGACGATCTGGGTTTATTAGTTACAGGGGTAGTTTACAGGCTGGACAGTGGACACAGGCTTTTAATGCCGAATAAAAAAAACATTCGACATTGTTCCGAAGGGAGTCGAGTAGCAGCTAGTATGACATAATATAATTGAAGTTTCCAAGCGTTCGTTGAGTTGAAAGAAACTCGGCCTACGTCAGAACCTTTTGACTAGTCGTGTCTCTATGCAACAACGACGCACCCAGACGAGCGTCCATACGATCTCAAACCTAATATAATTATCGATGCGAGCAGCATGCGTTGGCTACGGACGTGAGCGGGCAAATCGTTTGCCAATTTAGTTAATAGGCAGGGTCTGCCTACCCCGCGCTCCTAATGGCGGCCCGCCACCGCAGTAATTGGCTCAAGTCTGGCTGCCCCGCGGAGTCGCCTCGCCTCGCTCGCCGTGGCAACACCTAATCGTAACACACGTGCACCGCTCGCATCTACCTACGTCAATATGCAACGCGATCGGTGCTACACAATCTCCAGCGGCTTTAGATATCAAATTTGTTGGGAAATAAAGAAGATTTTTTTTAGCCGGGAATCGTACCCTTGTCGAGAAAAATAACACACCTGTTTAATTGCATCATTCAATAGTGTCGGTTACAAGGAACTAATTCCGTAAAGAAATATTAAACGAGAAACTAAAGGAAAATTATGATATCTATATCTATACCAATAATATATCTGTAAGGGGTGTTCATGGAGTAACTTGCTTTGTTTTCTAAGGAACTTCGTTTGTAGACTTTATGTATGATACTTAAACTAAATAGAAATTAGTACTGTATGTATATACGTATGTATGTTCCTCCATAACTCTTAAACCGATTATCCGAATTAGATTAAACTTAGTACACGTACATTTCACTACCCGGGAATCAGGATAGGGTAAATATAATTCAGTTCCGCTTACGCTAAGATGTGGCTGTCATACAAACTGCAATGCTCTGCACGGCTCGGCGGGAGGGCGGCGGCTGGAGTAAGGGGGGGGGGCGGCGGCGGCGCTTACTTTTACTAATTGTACCGAAGTACGGCTTGGTATTTCCCGCAACATTAGGATTACTTGCCATCACGCTAAATCGCCAGAGGTGCGACCAATGGAATAAAATACTTATTACATGAGAACCAATTACTCGATTTAGATGCGGATTGTACCTACGTCTAGCCTGATTCTACTCAAAACATAATATAATGCTTCATTACCAGAGGGGTGAGTAGAGAGTGTTAAATTCTTATAACTTGCAAACCACTTACTCGATTTATATGCGTATTTTATCAACGTATAGCATCTCTGGGAGCAGTCAGGTTCGGGATGGGTTACCGTTTTCGATGTTAAGGCTAGCTGTGGGTTGGAGTCCACGCAAAACTTACCTACGTTACACGTTACTTACTTACTAGGTAAGCAATGTAGAAGTGCAAGTGCAGAAAGGTTCTGGCGGCAAATGCTTTTTTTTTAAATAGGCACCAAATGTCAACGAAGCTCTAAATGGGAATTATTGGATGTTTCTAATTAAATCATGCTATTTCGGCTCAAACGATCTTGATTAAATTTGGTAGATCGATACATTGTCCTGGACCAGTTTGACAATATTTTGGATCAGTCATGTGGGCTACTTTTTATCCATGAAATAATTTAGCCGACACTTACCCGAGCGGAGTCGGGCACCGTAGCTAGTTTTTTAATAAACTGATTCATATTTTCAAGCATATTAATATTATGCACATCGTTAAAAACCTACATTTACGTGTTAACAGCTCCCAGTCGGTTGAAAACTAGGCTATGAGAAAAATATTTTTGTTTTTTTCCACTACCGATAAAAATTCTACCCAACATCCACCTAAAACAAAGATCCAGCAAGATATAGACGCGTAGCCGATTGCCAGCCTAAACTAATAAAAATCGTCAGTTTGTATTAGTAGCGCTTAGAACTAGTGGGGGAAGATGTGGGACAGCGGGTAACGGAACCATGTGTGCAGAGTGGCCACTCTATTCATTTTATAATATCTCTGGTCCAAAATGGCGTACGACCCGCGCGGAGTCGGATACAAATGATAAAAAATTGGGATGGATTTTACACTGGAATAGTTTTGATTAGATAACACATTAATTTAGGATACGATGTCATTATGGAAGTCAACAGTTGCTCTCCACAGATGTAAATATTATAATACTTGTGAGCAGAGCATCTATTGCGAGTTATACATCCATCATTTATCGATCAATCGCTAAGATAATCGATTTCGCTTGCTTACACCATTAAATAAATCATTTGAGGCATACACTAAATCGCCCGTCCATGGAGTTTTAAATTTGTGTAGATACAAATGTTAAACATATTTATATGATTTCATATTTCTACACACAAATGAAAATCCATGGACGGGCGATTTAGTGTATGCCTCAAATGATTTGCCTTGCCTCAATGCTCTATCTATTCAATGGTGTTAGCGAGCGAAATCAAATGATCTAATCTAAGCGATTGATCGAAAAGTGATGCGTAACTCGTAATAGAGGCTCAGATATCTTTCGACCCTTGTAAAGTAAGTTTGTAAGTATACACATAAAACCCAGGCGGAGTTTTTTGTCAGCATTTCTACGCCAGAAAATATGTGGACTTAAATTTTCTGAATGTGTAATAGGTATACATCGAATGGGAATACGTACTTACGTTTGTAATCGCTGACAGGTTACTAAGTACATACTAAGTACAACGTCCATAATCTAAGACAACAAATGACACATTGGCGAGTCAAAACGTGTTTGAATGACGTCCGTCGGTAAAAAATATTTTTGTCAAGTAATTTTTCTTGCCGATATTTTATTGCGCACAAGAACTCCTTGTACCGAGGATTGATTGATTAACTAAATTGATCAAGCAATGTTGTTATAATAAAACGAGTAGTGGTCTAAAAAATAACCACAATCGGGCCACTTGACAAATCGACACGACAAAATACTTTGTAGGTAGGTATTTCGATTACAGATTTCTAGATATTGTATTCAGAGTGGGCAGACTAACTTCAATCCTAAACTTCTTCCTAACTTTAAGACTAAACCGGTTTTTGTATGGTTAGTCCGGTGCTAATCTTATACTAAGTTGTGACAGGTGCTCTCTGAATACTACTGTAGGGTGTTTGGAGAAGTGCATCTAGGAAGACGAACAAGAATTTTATAAATGTAGTGTGATTCAGATGGACCGCATATATTTTCATACAGCAAGATTTCTAGTTAAATATGTTAAAAAAAATGGATGCATATTTATAGAACTACATATCTACAATAGCGTTCTATAAAAACATTGATAGCGCGTGTAGAGCAGATAGGAGCCCGGTCAAGAGCAGTAGGCCTATTCATGGATTTCCGTGCTCAGGAATCAGTAATCTTTCAATCGATAAAACCCCTTTTGTCGAAGCGATTTTATCGACAAAAAACATTGAATCATTGAAGCACCGTGCGCCGCAATCTTTCCGTCGAGAAAATCAATTTGGGGACCTCTAAAAAGTGGTTTTCCGAGCTGAAATATTCATGATTCCCGTGTACGGAAATCCAAGATTAGCCCTACCGTGCGTAGGCCGCGCTTACGCACTCATTGTGTAACCGACGAGATACTATCAGATGGCAACATTTATCGGTGGCATACTCGAGATAAGTAAAAAAAAGAACGACGATGGAATAATCGCCGAGTCATATTAGATGCCTACCTGATGATTAGGCCCTTACATATATTACGATTGGCAACTTGTGAGACATCTATTACGATTGGCAACTTGTGAGACGTCACTTGCAACACCATGCGACTAGCAACACAGTCTATTATCCTGAGAGCCATATGCTGGTACTGGCAAGACATCGAGATGATTGCCGATTGGCTTCCGGTTCCGGAAGCCATCTTGTTGTTTACGACATTTTGGCTGGGTGATTGAAAAACCGGGCAAATGTAAAGGCTCAATAAATATATCAAGAAGGACCGTCGTTTTTCTTTCCGACCTGCTACAATAAGGCTAAAACTTCAGAAGTGGGATTTAAACCAGCCTTGCAAGATGTCGGGACCTTATCATGGTGGACTCGGCAAACGGACGCGAAAAAAAAGTGAAGATGTTAGCAAAATGGCCAACAGCTTGAAAAAAACTTTTTCTGAGTTAATCGAAACGAACTATTCATCAACCCCTTTCAAGAAAAGAAAGACCACGCATGCTGACGCGGAATTGGTTCCAAAGTTTGATCCGGATTCTAAGAATACCAATGTTAAGGTGTGGGTGAACAAAATCGACCAATTGGGCAGCATCCATGATTGGGGCGATGCGGATAAATCGTACGTAATGCAAATGCGGCTTCGTGGCCCTGCCCGGGAATGGTACGAAAATTTAGAGTCTTATGATCACACCTGGGACGAATGGAAGGAAGCTATAGAACGGGCATTTCCAAGATCTATTGACTTCGCGGATCTTCTGGAAGAAATGATGAGTCGTCACAAGAAGAACGACGAAACCATGACGCGATATTATCATGATAAACTAGGAATGATCAAGAGATGTAAGCTGGACGATGAAGCTGCTATATCATGCATTATTCGAGGACTTCCATCAGATTTAAGGACAAACGCAAAAGCCTGCAAATGCCAAACTACCGATGAGTTATACTACGGTTACTTATCATTGCTCGAAAACTATAAGAAGAATAACATTGCACATACTACGACCTCATCAGGGAACACCGCAACTACACCTGCTACGTGGAGAAGAGCTGTCACGACGTCAAGTATCCCGCGGGAGATCAAGATTTGTTACATGTGCAGGAAGCCGGGACACGAGGCGAAGACCTGCAGGAACTACTTATAGTGTGAGAAGTGCAAGCGGCGTGGCCACACCACCGCTAACTGCTGGTTCGCGAATGGTGCGTCAAGGAATGATGGCGAAGGAGCTAAAGTCGAGGTGAGGTTTACAACTTACGATGTCATCCAAGACTTTTACAGAAAAAGCATCATCATTACGGGACATCACTTAATTGCTTACTTGGATACGGGAAGCCGAGTCAACATTATCACTAGCAGTCAGGTTAATAAAATTGGCCTACCCACAAAATGTTCCAACATAATTCTTAAAGGTTTTGGAGGAGCACAATCAACATCACTAGGTGAGGTAAATATTAAGGTGGAAGTTGATGGACTTACGATTGATAGCACCGCTCAAATCTCCGATGAGCTGATTGGGGGAATCGACATAATATTGGGTCAACCCATTATTAACCAAAAGGATGTTAGTCTCGTTACTACTCAAAAATCAGCAACCCTCATCAACACATGTGAACTAATGGGCCCTTTATCTGAAATAAAATTACACAGTAAAGACTACCTACAAAAAAGTCCAATCCGACTACTTTGTAATACCACAATTCCTCCTCAAACATGGACGACTGTTGATATTGGTGTAGATAACAGTTTCAGTGATTGTATTTTAGTAACCAGACCGATAATTTTCGACTATGGCCAATGCTCATTTGTTATACCGGGCACCATTCTAAGGCCGGGTAACAGAAATTTAAAGATATTCAACGCAGGCGATCATTGCATTAATTGGCCAGCCAACAAGCTGATTACACGAGCGGAGGTTTGCCAAGAAGAAGATATAAGGAGTGTAGGTACGGAAAAGATTGCAAAATGTTCTTCCAGGGATGATCTAAATATATCTGCGTTAGATGTGGGAACCCTAGAAGTGTTCGAGCGCGATATGTTAGACAAGTTGTTGAAACGATATTCAGGTTTATTTGCTACGAGCACAAATGATTTGGGTTGCACAGACTTAATTGAGATGAAAATACTAACACCTAGCAACGAGCCCGTACATTGTAAGCCGTATAGGTTACCCTTCAAAGAACAAGATATCGTACGTGAGAAAGTGCAGGAGTTAATTGATGCTGGAATTGTTAGAGAATCAAACTCAGATTATGCTAGCCCGGTGGTTTTGGTAAAAAAAAAGGGAGGGGGTTATCGACTTTGCATTGATTTCCGGGCCTTGAATGCTCGTACAGTCAAAGATCGTTACCCACTACCTCATATAGATGATCAAATAAGTCGATTGTCAGGGAAATACTATTTTACGACTTTAGATTTGGCGCAAGGATATTATCAGGTCCCCATGGCTGCAAATTCTATTCATAAGACTGCTTTGGTCACACCGTTTGGACAGTACGAATTTTTAAAAATGCCTTTTGGGCTCGCCAACGCCCCAGCAGTGTTTTCCAGGTTAATGAGCAGGGTACTCGGAACGCTTACAGATGAGGATGTAGCTATGTATCTCGATGACATAATGATACCGGCAAAATCTATTGAGGAAAGTATTAAGTTATTGGACCAGGTTTTGAATCTCTTATCGGAAGCTAAATTAAAATTAAATTTGGATAAATGTTCATTTTTAAAAACTAGTGCGAATTACTTAGGTCACGAGGTTACTGCAGGAAGCATAAGGCCAGGTCAACAGAAAATCAATTGTGTACAAGATTATAAACAACCTCAAAACGTTCACGAAATTCGACAATTTATAGGTCTGACTTCTTATTTCAGGAAATTTATAAGAGGTTTCGCTGAGATTGCTCGTCCGTTAACGGAACTGACAAAAAAGGATGCACAGTGGTATTGGGGAACCAAACAAGAATTCGCCTTTAGTTCCCTCAAGCAAATTTTAACAGAAAGGCCTGTCTTGGCAATTTATAACAGAGAAGCAAGGACAGAACTCCACACAGACGCCAGTAAATTAGGCTTAGGAGGTATTCTCATGCAGTATCAACCCGGTGATGGTGCACTAAAGCCGGTCGCATATTTTAGCCGTGTCACAAGCCAAGAAGAACAATTCTACCACAGTTATGAACTCGAAACATTAGCAGTAGTTGCTTCTCTTAACAGGTTCCGCATATATCTTATAGGGATTCCGGTCAAGGTCATAACTGATTGTGCTGCCTTGCGGACTACACTAGTCAAAAAAGATTTAATCCCACGCATCGCGCGGTGGTGGCTTATGATACAGGATTTCGATTTAGAAATTGAATATCGCCCGGGTGAGCGGATGCGTCACGTTGATGCGTTAAGTAGAAATCCTGTCGAAGACGCCACAGTTTTAGTTGTGAACGAGGCTGATTGGTGTTTGACACTACAGTTAGAAGATGAAAACATACAGAATACAGTTACGCAATTACAGGGAGGAACAAAAAACACTGACATAACATCTAATTATGAGATTTGCAATGGTATCTTATATAGAAAAACGGTTGCGGGAAATAGACTCGTTATACCCAGAGCAGCAAAGTGGGGATTATTACAAAAACATCATGATCAGATCGGACATCCAGGCTTTGAAAGATGTGAAAAACTTATAAAGTCGCAATTTTGGTTTCCTAAAATGACTAGATCGATACGTAAATATATAAACTCATGTCTCCAATGTGCTTACAAAAAGGGAAACTATGGCAAGCTCGAAGGTGAACTACATCCTATAGAAAAACACGCTATTCCAATGCACACTGTACACGCAGATCATTTGGGCCCATTTATAAAGTCTCGGGCAGGTAATAGTTACGTACTCGTGGTGGTCGATTCTTTCACCAAGTTCGTATTTGCTCGGGCAACGCGAACTGTAAGATCGGTAGAAACAATTAAGCACTTGAAGGATATATTTTTACAATTTGGCAGGCCCTATAGAGTTATAACTGACCGCGGAAAGTCTTTTACGAGCCGGTATTTTAAAGCATTTGCCGATGAGATGTCGTTCAAACATATTATGAATGCAACGGCAACACCTAGGGCAAACGGACAGGTTGAGCGAGTTAACCGAACTATATTAGACGCGCTTAAAACATCTGCAGATAATGAGTGTGCCTGGGATGATAACCTATCAAATATACTTTGGGGAATTAATAACACCATACATTCTACCACTAAGGTTCCTCCGTTTAAACTAATGTTCGCTCATGATAATACCATTTTACCAATCCCTCAATCTATTGAAAACAATCGGAATGATTGTCAGAAAGAGGCTTTAGACGTAAGGAGAATGGTAGCAAAAACTAAAATTGATCAAAATATGCTTTACATGAAACGTAGATTTGATAAGAAACATAAACCACAAAGAAAATATGCCCAAGGCCAACTAGTACTTTGGAAGGGCGGTGAAGCAATCACACCTTCAGGGGTCAGTAAAAAATTGAGCAGTGCGTTCTCTGGACCATACAGAGTCACAAATGCAAATTCATCCATAGACCGTTACACAATACAAAGTATTAAGGGTATGAAGGGCTATAAGAAGTTTACAGCCTTAGTTGCAGCTGATTCATTGCGGCCTTATAATGTTTTAGTTGAAGAGAGCTCATCGTGAAGTCGATCGAGATGACTTGATCGACTTATTAGAAAGTTGTTTTTTTTTTTTTAATTCAGAATCTGAATAAAATTATTACTTAGAATTAATTGCGATGCAGAAGAGAATGATTACACTAAGAAAATTGTTATTTTGTTTCCATCTAGGCATTTCTTTGATTCTCATTCATGATTGAGTAATGATTTTAATAAAGCATTAATATCAACTTGTTTTTTTACTTTTACATCTAATGCATTAACATAAACGCTGTGTGTCAACTCTAAAGCTGTGTGCCAACATTAATGCTGTGTGCCAACATTAAAGCTGTGTGCCAACTTTAACGCTGTGTGCCAACGAAAAAGCTGTGTGCCAACGTAAACGCTGTGTGCCAACGTTAATGCTGTGTGTCAACTTTAAAGCTGTGTGCCAACATAAAAGCTGTGTGCCAACTTTAACGCTGAGTGCCAACGAAAAAGCTGTGTGCCAACATAAAAGCTGTGTGCCAATGAAAAGCTGTGTGCCAACTTTAATGCTGTGTGCCAACATGAATGCTTTGTGCCAATGTATTTATATGCTGGGTGCTAACATAAAAGTCCTGTGCCACCTTTAAAGCTGCGTGCCAATGTAAAAACACTGTGTGCATGCAAAAACAATGTTTGCTTCTTCAGAACTGTGTGCCAATATAAATAGAGCTGTAGCCGTTTACTGAAAACGTTCAGAACAAATTGGTTTTAAAATAATTCAAAAGCATTTAGTAAACAAATACTGCCCAAAATTTATTTTTGTTTCAGATCAACAATAGCACCACTGCCTTCACGCAGAATCGCCGTGGGTCACGGCAGTAACTAGGATGGCCGAATATTACGATTGGCAACTTGTGAGACATCTATTACGATTGGCAACTTGTGAGACGTCACTTGCAACACCATGCGACTAGCAACACAGTCTATTATCCTGAGAGCCATATGCTGGTACTGGCAAGACATCGAGATGATTGCCGATTGGCTTCCGGTTCCGGAAGCCATCTTGTTGTTTACGACATTTTGGCTGGGTGATTGAAAAACCGGGCAAATGTAAAGGCTCAATAAATATATCAAGAAGGACCGTCGTTTTTCTTTCCGACCTGCTACAATAAGGCTAAAACATATCAAATTGGCGTTTTATATGGAAAAGGTAAATCGAAAAAAAAAAGACGAATCCTGTACGCCAATAGGAAACGCTCATCATAAAAGTTGAACCCAGGAGAACCCTGGGGTCGGCTGGAAGAAATCACTTCGAGGGATAAGCCCGCCTTTGCGCCCCACTTATGTTCTTATTGCACTATACTTTCTTTTGGAAATTGTTTTTTTTTTTGTGGCGTAATAAAGAATTTTCAATCAATCAAACCCTCTAATCCTGCCACAAGCGAGAATTGACTCGGAAAAAAGTACTGGAAATTATGTCTGGCTGAAGGACCAATGCTGGTGTCATCCACTACAGATTCCTAAGATCTGGCCAGACCTTTACGACAGATCTGTAGCGATTGGAATGCCTCCGACACCCATCATACTCCCCGGATCTTGCTCCAACAGATAACCACTTTTTCCGGAACTTGGACAACTTCTTGCAAGGAATAAAAGTTCAATTCCGATGAGACCCGGCAGCCATTGCTAATCGCTTGCTGCGAGCAATTGCAAAGAATGATAAAAATAGCACGGCGGCGCGCCGCGGCGGGTCGAGATGCAGTCGCGTTGAGGCCTTGTTGCATGCGTTTCATTTCAAACTGTCAAATACATACAACATTTTTGACAGTCGATCTCGCTTGCTCGACAGCGTTCGTAGTAGGGCTCCAGGCGCTAGGCGGCCGAGCGAGCCATTGCACATTTAACGACGCCAACAAACGACGGCCGGTCAGCCGCGGTCCTTTGTCCGCGAAGGCCTCCGCGCCGGCCCGTACCGACCCGGGCACGGAGGGGGATCGGGTTCTGAGAGTGCAGCACGATCCGACACAAAGGGCGCTAAGACGCGATTGGCGCAACGCTGCACCGCCGCGCCGCGTTGCGGTGGCTCGCGTCGGCACGAACTGATTGTGACACTCGCGGAAATGTGACACTACATTTATGCCTTCCGTGCGCGTACCTTGAAAAATGTTTCCGTTTGCACCATCGACATTTATATTGCTATGTACCTTTTACTTGTCACTGGTTTGCACACATATTGAACAATTTCTGGCAGATTCTACAATGCGAATCAAACAAGAATAGGATAGAATCACCGTCTTTTTGAATGTCTTACTTCAGTATTTTGCCGCGGTGTTGCCGCGTACTTTCCCTCGCGAATTCGAGTGAAGTTAGTCACGAGCCCAGTCCTATTATTCGCTGATCTCTAGAGGGATTTCAGCAAGGTTGCTCAAGGTGCTTCTCAAGGAGATTTCCTGGGAGTATACCTCTGGGATTTCGATGAGAAACTGTCAAACTCTATGTAGAAAACAATATGCCTTTTTTAGGGTTCCGTAGCCAAAGGGTGAAAACGGAACCCTATTAATAAGCATCCGCTATCCGTCCATCCGCCCTTCCGTCCGTCCGTCCGTCCGTCCGTCCGTCTGTCACAGGGCTGTATCTCATGAACCGTAATAGGTAGGCAGCTGAAATTTTCACGAAGTATTTATTTTGCCGCTATAACAACAAATAAGTAAAATTAAAATAAAATAAAAATTAAAGACTAAAAAATTAAAACAAAAAAATATTTTTTTTTTGTTTTAAATAATTTACGATGGTACGGAACTCTTCGTGTGCGACTCGACCTTGGCCGGTTTTTTATATATAGCGAATGAAATATCGCAAGCTACTCACCGACGGAAGTGAGATTCAAGTGTACATACACTGTATAAACCCCTTTTCTGACCTAACCTGTCACCTTTATTTGCTTGCTTTCTTACTTATTAAAGTGAATAAAGATTAAGCCTGAAAATATTATAGCGAGTAAGAAACGAAAGTATGGCGACACAAATCTACAAAACGAAACTCGCAAGGCCTAGTAAATTAAACGATGACCAGCTCGATATACGATGAATACGATACGTAGTAATTCTTAAAGACACGTATGTATGGCACTAGAAAAACTCAGGGGCTAGGGCGAAGAGACTAAATAAACGAATACTCCATATATCCTGCTTCCGACGAATGTCACGACCAATACTTTTTCAGATTATTTTCGAAAATCTGATTACAATGCTTCAAATCTAGATGTCGCTGAAACTCAAATTAACCATATATGTAGTTAATCAGTTGTATTTGACATTCTCAACCTAATACGTAGCACGCTGACCTGACACGCAAATTTTCGTCAAAGGTAGGCACGGCTAAGGGGTAAACGGCTTTTAGATATGGGGCAAGGAGGGCAGGATTGGGCAAGAAATTAGGGGACGTGCCCATATTAATTGGAATGTTGCTCTAATAACTGAAATGATCTCGGAGCCAATCTCAATCGACGTAGACGTCACCAGAACCGTCAATCGCACCCCCGGAAACGTAAATTTGCCAAGGGGCAAAGCTACCCGCCCGCGTAGTTCGTGCGAGGTAGGCGGTTCGCACGCAACGCCCGCCGCGAAAGAGTTGTGCACACAGACGAGACGCAATGCGCGGTGCCACTTAGCGCCCCCTGACGCCTGTGCGATAATTCGATTAGCGTGCTAAGAGCTAAGGGGCCAGACGGCAACACTTCAATAGACAAAAACCCATCCACGACCACCACGTCAGCTAGGATAAGCTTCCATTTTCAAATTAGAAACTGTTTGTCTTTACCTATACATGCACACGACATTGGCAGGGCACTTTTAGTTATAGCCCTGTTGCTGGAAATCCGTGCTCAGGAATCGTCGAGAATACAGCTTTCGGCTTTTGGGAACTCCGTAATCAGATAGTGTATGAGGTCCGACCCATACATATATTTCCATAGGGGATTCATAAAATCAATTCCGTCCATCGTGGTTGTCAAAGCGATTTTTTTTGCGCATTCTGTCACATGGGCGTTGAATTCTAGCGTAAGCATAAATATTCGTTCTGCTATTATTACATAGTTTTAGTCCACTGTCGCGACCTATATCGTTGTGTTGACGCCAAGGTGCTTTCTATTACTGGGGTACCTAACCTTATTCCGAGCGAGAGAGTACCTATGGGATGAGATGGATCCAACTTGTGCGTCCCTTTATTTAGTCGAAGTTATTCTACAATCCACATTTAATCACGTATCCTCTCAAGGAAGATAATTAAAAAAGAATAGGTATCTTGAATTTGCTTGCGATCGGATGTTGCTGGTCAGTTCGGTGTGAAGCCCAGCATGACACCGCATTCTGTCTGAACCTGTCTCGAAATACATCAGAGGTTTATTTTTCAAGGCCGCTCGAATTCCTCGCCTGGTCATCGACCGACCCAACATTGTAACTTCGTGAGTTACATTATGGAGGTCGCCCTTTGGATGCAATTTAAATACTTCAGTAATCATTTGCCGCTTTATTTGTCTTGACTTGGTCGTTAAATATACAGTATTTTACGACCAAGTATATGCGTGATACAGTTCCATGATACAACGACACTAACACAAATTTTGCAAATCTTTCAAAATAACTAGACTGTAACCTTTGCATTCTCAGATTGAATCGTTAAATCATATCTATTCAATCTGACTGATGGATCATTGCGGCTTCACCAGCGTTAGTTTACAACGAAAATCAGTCGGATTTTTCAAGACTTCTCTCACATTTAACTCTACTGCTCACACCTCAGGTAAATTAGAGTGACGGTAAGTAGATACGAAAATAGCAACCGCATAAAAATCCAGTTAGTGGTTCTGAAGTTATTATAAACAGACGCACTGACAAAATACAATGTTTTTAGTTGTTTACCATTATGCTAAATTAACATACAGCACAGTGGAGTTAATATTGAAATTCACATTCGCCGGTGATTCACAGCCACCTGTGCAAAGGCAACATACAATTACAGCGATAAAGTCATCCAAAGCATAAATGAAAGTGGTTCACATTCACGTGTCCCATGTAAATTCCTCAGTAAATTCCATGAGTGCAGGGGCAGGTGTTGCGAGGTACACCCCGCTACATCGCGTAGGTGGTCGAGTTCACCGAATTGTTCTCTCAGAAATTCTTCATTTTTGGTGTCTGGTGTCCATTGAGAGCGCTCCGGACGCACGGAGCGGGAAAGGCGGGAGGGGAGGTGGAGGGGAGCGCACAGACTCGTCTCGCTCGCACTCGCTCGCGCGCTCCCAGCCGTCCCCCTCTCGCACGCGCGCGTCGCTGCCGATGCTCGGCGAGAGGTTCGCCAACGACGTTCGCCCGGACGCATTGTTTTGTGTTTGTGCTCTCAACACAAAACAATACAGCAGGCGATGGCCCTGAGGGGCAGCCGCCCTGAGGATCAGGTGGATCGGAGGCGGGCGATTTGTTTACGCTGACGCTAGGAGTGATCTGTGCCGTTTCTGGTGCGGCTGTTACAAAGATTTTTTGTTAAATTTATTGTTTTCAGGACTGCATACGCTAAAGATTCAACTAAACTTATAAAATACCTATTATTACCAGGTAAAAATGAATATGCAACGAAACGGTTCGGATTCTACATAATTACTAGGTAGGGTTAATCCTGCCCGGGAAGATATCATTATATCATCTAATACTCAAGATTGTTTATATTTTACCTGTTCTACCTGTTTATATATTTTTTTAGCTTTAATGTTTTTGTTCAACTAGATCAGAGTAAGTACTGTCATTTCTTTTATTTGTAGTTTTAGTTCATTTCTAGCATTCTCTTGGATTGAAAATTAAAATATTTCATATGAATTACTTGTGGAACACGTGCTGGATACGTTTTATGATTAATCTTTCATATTCTTTAGTTTAGTGAAAATTCGTATCTGTTTGTATAAATAAATAATTAAATAAATAAATTAATTTAAATTAGCGATAGTCGAAGCGGTAGTGACAATTTTTCCGTGTTTAATCAGTTTGATGTAGCCGTGTAACATAAGGAAGGTCCTGGCATGCCACCTAGTTGCCATGTAATGCGTTGGCACATAATAAGTAATACTTGGGATTTTTAATGAAAAGCCGGTATAAGCGGATGCTGCGGACCTCAGAAAAGGAAAAAGAGTACTCAGAAAAGCTAAAGCCACGCTTAGCGAGGCACCATGACAGCGGATTAGCGGACTATCGCTGAGCTATCGAGCCTGTTAAAATTACGTTTGAAAACTCCCAGGTTATAGGTTTGAGGAAATATACCCTGTAAAGATAATAAATGTAAAAAATGTATCAAAGAATAAGAACGCCAGATATAATCTTTATATGTTTCCGATCGCTAGATCATCAATTTATTTTTTCATCTCGATGTCTTTAAACGCAGGATTAACAATTTCACAATTGTTGACAATTAACTCCCTACACAATTTCCCGCCTAGATGGCACCTCGCTAGAAAGGTAAAATCGGCTGACTACATAATACTTGGTCGCTGTCATCGATCCCGCTCTACATAAAAAACCGGCCAAGTGCGAGACGGACTCGCACTCGAAGGGTTCCGTACCATCGTACACGATTTAACACGAAAAAAAATAACACATTTTTGTATGGTTTGTTTTGTTTGATTTTTTTTTTATTTGACCTATTTGTTGTTGTAGCAGCAAAATAAATACACACTCTGAAAATTTCAGCTGCCTACCTATTACAGTTCATAAGATACAGCCCTGTGACAGACGGACGGTCGGTGGAGGATTAGTAATAGGGTTCCGTGATCACCCTTTGGGTACGGAACCCTAAAAATGACAAAATGCCGTTTCTCCAGAGCCGAACGCGATCAGCTCCTCCGGAATCTTCCCGACAATATGTATGTATGCTTCGAATGAGATCTTTCATTCCAATCCCGAATCCCTAACCCTCAGTCTTCCGTGGAGCGCTATAACCTCGCGTACACCGCGGCGGGGAGGCCAACGGTAGAGCGAGGGCCAGGGGGGCGGGACTGGTTCAGCTGGTTAGTCCTCCCCCTCTACCCTCACACCCCCGCCCCGCCTGCCCGCCCGCACCTCCCCCGCGCCACACGCGCCCAGCGCACAAACGAGCAGCCAACCTATTCCTGCGCAGCCATCAGGTCGGAAATCTTTTCCAGTCCATGTTTTAACGTTTATTGCACGATAAAGTGTGCAAAAGGTAGAACTTAATGCCTAAAGTCTTTCTCTACCAGCCAACCTTATAATTTAAGAACAGACAATGAAACAAAGGAATGTTATGTAATTAAAATTACGTGTATTAACATGACAAACAGTTGTATCTCTCTGGTTAGTGAACATATATAATAATAATAATAAGTTTTATTAATGTTAAAATATTTTAAGTAAAAGATAATTTTAACATGTTCTCATTGTAAAAAAAAAATTCAGACACCTTGACCCTCGCGGTCCTGTTTACAAACGGCCAAATAGGCACACGGAGTATCACAAAACTCTTCAAAAATAATGTATTTAAAATATAAATTAGTGTAAGTTGATTGTACTTTTTAGGGTTCCGTACCCAAAGGGTGCCAACGTAACCCTATTACTAAGCCTCCGCTGTCCGTCCGTCAGTCTGTCAAAGGGCTTTATCTCATAAAATAAAGCTGAAATTTTCACGGAGTGCATATTTATTTTGCCGCTATAACAAATAGGTGGAAAAAACATGTTAAAAAAATAAAGGGGGGGATACAAAAACGTGATTTTTTTGTGTCAAATCTCGTACGATGGTACGGAACCCTTCTTGTGCGAGTCCGACTCGGCCTTGGCCGGTTTTGTTTTACCATTGAAATTTTAAATAAATATAACAATATTTAGGTCAGCAAATCTCGAAGAACAAGCCTTCTCTAACGATGCCAAGGAAAGAGCGCAACTCAACTAGTTTAGTACTCGAGCCTAGAGTAACGATGTCGAAATCGACCATCGGGTAGCAGCTCCATAGATCAGCGAAGGTAAAGACACCTAGACCTAGGTAGGTAGGCTGCGCTTGCACAACGAACGATGCAATGCCTGCGCCACTAGCACTAGGTACCGCGCTGCATTAGGTACGTGCAGTGCAAGTGAATGCAGCTAAGTTGCGCCCGTCAAGGCAACGACCACTGCGCCAGCAGGTCAATTCTGGGAATTCCGAGTTTATGAATAAGTAGTTTTCAAGAGAGGAATTCACTTTTTTCTTATGCAACCTGACATAAGCGGATACCACACAACTACCGTTATATCGAGGGGTTAGTCACTCGAGCAAAAAGTGTACACCAGATTCCCAGTAGTCAAGATTTCCTTGGGATTTCTAGATTCCTAAAGATTTCCAAAGACTACCAAAGATTCTTGGAGATTCCTAAAGATTTCCAAAGACTCCCAAAGATTCTTGGAGATTCCTAAAGATTTCCAAAGACTACCAATGATTCTTGGAGATTCCTAAAGATTTCCAAAGACTCCCAAAGATTCTTGGAGATTCCTAAAGATTTCCAAAGACTCCCAAAGATTCTTGGAGATTCCTAAAGATTTCCAAAGACTACCAAAGATTCTTGGAGATTCCTAAAGATTTCCAAAGACTACCAAAGATTCTTGGAGATTCCTAAAGATTTCCAAAGACTCCCAAAGATTCTTAAAGACTCCCAAAGATTTTTAGGGAATTACAAATATACTGGGATTTTCTAACATTTCTGAGGACTACCAAAGATTACCTGGATTTTTTAAGGACTACCAACACATTTTTGGTACATTCCAAAGATTTCGGGATTTCTAAAGATTCTTAGAGATTCTTAGTGACCACCAACGATTCATAGACACTTATAATTCAATAGAATATGTATGGTTAAAATCTTTTCAATCTCGTTTGTCATCTGACTGAATTGCTGACAGCCGGCTGGCCAGCTGGCTGTCCTTTGACTTGACGGCGCACAAATACCTACAAAAATAAAATTATTGAACCAAAATCACTGACTAAAAGTCCCCCACCCAATACACAGTAGGTACACGCGGGGTGCGCGTTGCGCGCAGCACGTGTCCGTGACGTCATCGCGGACAGGCGGGCGGCGCGGCCGCCCGGCGGGGGCGGCGCGGGCGCGGCGTCCGCGCGAGGCGGCGCGGGCGCGGCGTCCGCGCGAGGCGGCAACGGCGCGGGCGCGGGAGGCGGCGGCGAGCGGCGCCCGCGGGAGGCGGCAACGGCGCGGCGGGCGGGGCGCGGGGCGCGATATTCGTTTTGGACATATTCACCCAGGCGGAATCCGGTTAAATTAGATCCCATATTATCTCAGCGATCTTTAGATCAGCGCTGATTTTTTCTTTTCCTGAGGCATTATACAATACCATTTTTGAAGCCACAGTACATATTTCACATACTAAATTTCAAGGTGAGGTACTCCGCTCTTTCGAAATCTCTTCAAATCTCAGCCATCATTAGGTCAGGGTTGATTATTTTTTTGCCTGGGTCGTTATAAAAGGCTATATTTGAAACCTTAGCAAATATTTCACGTAGAAAACTTCGCGATAAGGTAGGTACTCTTCTTTTTCGAAATCCCTTGCAGTCGTATTCACAGTGAACCTGTAAAAACTTGGTACGAGATTAGCACCGGACTAACCATACAAAAACCGGTTTACTTCGACCTTAATACGCGTAGTAAAGTTAGTCCGCCCACTTTATAATACTTTTTAATACTGCTGTTTGTATCTAAAACAATTTTAGTAACAAAAATAAGATTTCCAGATTCATCGGACACCTTCCGAAGATTGTCTGATATTACAAAGATTTGCAAAGATTCTCAGATTCCTTAGGATTACTCGGGATTACATAAGATTTCCGGATTCTTCGGACTCCCGTCAGATTTATCGGACTCCGCCTAAGATTACACGAGATTTTCATGATTTTTTTAGGATTCCCAATGATTTCCTTAGGATTCTCAGATTCTTTAGGATTACTCGGGATTACATAAGATTTCCGAGATTCTCCGGACTCCCACCAGATTCCTCAGACTCCCACCAGATTCCTCGGACTCCCACCTAAGTTTCTCAGATTCTTTAGGATTACTCGGGATTACATAAGATTTCCGAGATTCTCCGGACTCCCGCCAGATTCCTCAGACTCCCACCAGATTCCTCGGACTCCCACCTAAGATTCTTGAGATTCCTAAACGATTGTACACCAGATTCCCTGAGTGAGTGACCCCTCGCGTTATATTAGCCCAAAACACCACATTCCAGAAGGAATTCGGTGCCATGCCAGGACCTTCCCTTTATGAGTACGGCTAAATTGAGTTGGATGGAAAACACGGAAAAAAATTAATTGCCGCTTCGACCACGTTTTCATCCAATGCGATGGTACCAAAGCGGACGGGCTTAAAAACCCCCATCACCTAGCAGGTGAAGGGGCCCTACAGTTTTACAAGGATTCCGAATCATGTAAAAGCTCGCATTCGTGAAAAAATGCACTTATCCAACTCAGAAAGAGATAGAAAGTGGTGCATGATTGGGGCGAGGATTTGAACCCAGAAGTACGCTAGGCAAGTCCCCGCGCCACTAGGCTACGAGCCGCTCAAAACTATTCTGGATATAAAATGGAACAGTTACAAAATGCAAATACCTAGGTAGGTACAAAACTGTTGTAACTGTTTTCTGTGATGTACAAATCTAAAAATTTGTATGCAAATGCTAAAAGGTGCTTATCATGGATACAAGTTAAGTTTAAAAAAACCAAACGTATAGACGTAGCTCTAGGTGATTTATTTTCTTTATTAATGTGATTTTATTAAGTTAATTTTATTTATTAATGTGCAAAGTTTCAAAAAAATATTCTTAATTTGACTGAGGAATCGGGCACGAGCCATTGTATGGAAGTGGTTCACCTGATTATCCTCTTAAGGCTGTCATGAAGTCACAAGAACTCTAAGATTTGAAAATTTTAAGAAATGCCTTCTTTGTCCATTGGCCAAGGCAATAGAGAAATCTTCTTCCAGGCCCTAACGTTTCCCTACCCTAAACGTAATCAGATTTCAATCTATGTTTATTTTTTGTAAATATCTGTATTTTTCAGTAAAAAAAATCGAAATGGAACGTAAAACAGACAGTTTTTTTCCAATGTTTATGAGCCAATATTTTCCAATCTAAAAGGTATATTATTATCGCCCGTAGTAATGAAATGAAATGATTTTTTTTTATTTGCAAGCCTGCAAGCATGGTTTACAAAAAGGCGGAATTAATGCCATGAGGCATTCTAGTATGCGGAATTTATAGGGTGACGACTCGTCTTAAGGTCATTTTATCCCCAACCGGAAGTGTAACAGAAAAGTTGTAGGGCTGTTGCTAAATTTTAGAATTATGTAAAATAATGAATAGGCTCTAGGGCTATTAAAAAATCGATCCATCCGTCCACACAAAACGCACCCATCCGACATTACGCAACGCGTGGCCGCTATGCCATGCCTCCGAGCCGAATTCACGAAGCCGGCGGCGGCGGAGGCGGCGACCTACAGCCGTATCTGCGTGAACTCCATTTTTTCGCCAGTGACCGTGACATCGAAAAAGTTTAAGTACAATAGCCTGCGGAGCAATGACTCTCGATATCAACAAACAAAGTAGGTAGGTGGTATAAATTCGTTCAGTTCTTAATGCATGCGCTTATTAATTGTCCTGTCCAATACATAAATAGATTCATAACTTAGCATTGCTAGGGAACGACTGATCCTGCTGCAGGTTTGAAAGTTTAATCTTAAAATGTTTGCACTACATCTCACCCGCTGAGAAGTTACAGATCTACAGCCGTTGGCCGTGGCTGCGGCTATTGAAGTTTTATTACGCTACTTTTCTCTTTCATTGGGGTAAGTAAGAGTGAGATGAACTAGAAGTCAGTTTAGGTTTACGGGGAATTGTAACCTGTGAAATATAAAACCCCAAGGGATTCGTAGCTCATGGGCAAACAGGTTTAACTACACAAATACTTCCAAGCGTAACCAACCTGTCCGATGATTCTGAGCTGTCGTAGCGGTCGACACAGCGCTTCTTGCGGTCATCTTCCATTGAGGCCGACGCCAAACTTCCCCCAGGCAGGTCGTCCGTCACAGACACTTCCACTGTACCGTCACTGGCCACAATTTCACTCGAGTTTCTGTCATTAGACACCATTTCAGGCAATAGAGTCCCGGAATCGGCCGGCGCTGGTCGCGGCACGTCGCGCGCGTCCGCCATCTTGGCCCGCACGCACGCCCGTCAGATCGTACTGTTGTGTTGAGTGTGTTTCGCTCGTCACCGATAGCGGCCGAATTCGGACGAGCTGAGCCGAGTGGTTACGACGACGAACGACGACACGACGAGCTTCGGCCGCTTCGGCTCTTGATGCACCAACACGAGAGATGTATCATGTCGATTTATTTTTATCGATAAAGTTCCTTATTTTCTCATTGTTTTGTAGATAATTTGTATTTTGCTGTCACCTTTCTGGCGGAGTGAACATAGCACATAGAACATAGCGCATTTACAGGTTGCAGTCGATTAACTCAAGGAAACTTCAATTATTTGGTCGTAAAAGACAATTAATTATAAACAAACTTATCGCGGCAATCAATCGCAGGCAATAACATCAAATAATTTATTGATTTATTTGTTTGTATTATAAGTATTAAAATGGTAATTAATATTTATCACGACAGGTGGCGCTTAGGTGGTCTGACTTATGATAATGTTTTTTATGTAACTTGTCATCTATTGCTAATACAAAACTGATTGTCAGATATTAGCCTAACACACCACATGGAAGCTAGGTGCCATGCCAGGACTTTCCTTATAATATAGCTCGGCTACATTGAACTGGTTGGAAAAGATGGAAAATTTTCATTGACGCTACGACCAACGTTTATTTAATGCGATCGTACCAACCCGGGTGGGATTAACCCTACCACCTAGTAAGTAAGAAAGGGAACCCAAAGTTTTACGTGGAATCCGAACCGTGGTCAGCCTCAACAGTTGAAAATGGTCACCCATCCAGAACACAACCGCGCTCAGAGGTGCTTCACCCCGCTTATCAAATCGCACCACTGGACTACCGAGGCTGACAAATATATCCTATAAATAACTAGTGTCTCTCTGAGCTGTAGACCTCGCGGATCTGTCATTGCATGGTTAAAGACTGTATAAATATTTACCACACACCGTTAACTTAATCCTAAAATTTTTATCGTATTTGTATCACTGTATTAAGTAATTAACGCTTAAGTTTTTATAAAAAAAATATAAGTTTTGTAACATCTTTAAGCATTATTTGAAATTGGTCCGACATTTTTTTAATTTTCCAAATAAAAACCATATAATTATCGAACCTGATCACAAACGGACGAATTCTCAGCATTTGAACTCTATTGCTCATCGCAACTATTGAGGTTATAAAATGTATGGAATAGAAAGATATGGACACAATTATCTAGACGATTAAGACAACCCTTAACTCGTTTTAATACATTGACGGAGAAAATATAATGAGTTGTTTGCATTTGAGATGTCATGTTCTATTTTCGCGTTTTATTTTCACTTCCGAATATTAGTATATAACTATACAAGTTGAAGCTTTAATTTCAAAAACATCGTTCCGTGATTTGCCACTTTACAAGATAGATATGATGCACGGAGCGCATCACCCTCGGCGTGACAGTAGGCATTGGGATTTGCATGGAAAACGTATGTGAGTCAAAGTCCAATGTGTGGCGTATTGGGTGATGCCATTATGGTACCATTTTCGGCTCCCTTAGTGTTATAACTTTTCAGTCACCAACTTAAATTTCTTAAGAAACTTTTTTGGAAGTTTATAAGGCCATATACGAAAACATTAAATAATCTATATTTATGTTGTAGGATTCTACTAAAGTCTTACTTCATTACTGTACTAAATATCTCGGTACACCTCGAAGCACTTTCTGAAAAAACAACTAAATATATTTCGTGCCGTGCAACTTCAATATTATATTTAGTGTTCTCCGATATAAACTTCCGAAAAAAGTTCCTTCCGAAAAGAAATTTGAAAAAGAAGTTTGGGAATGAAAAATGCTAATGCAATGGTCCCATACGGGCCGTGGTGGGCGGCGGCGGGGCGCGGCCGCGCCGCGGCGCGCGGTGCGAAGTTAAAAATTATCGAACTTAGCTCGGCACTATCGCATCACTGCGCCTGCGCGAAGGGGATGTGACGTAACGACCACGCCTCCTGCATGTGCAGTAGCCATGCCCATTGGTTGCCAGTTGCGCAACAGTGTGCATGCGGATGTGTTTGCATGCATATTAAGCGGCGATGTGTTAGTATAGAAACTAGGTGAGATAGGCCAAGGAAGCAACTATACATTGCACTACACCTACTGGAATAATTAATTCTGTACCAAAGCCGATTTCGACTAGAGGAAATGCAAGACGGCTTTTGTTATGTTTGACGTATCCATGCAGCTGATATTTCTTCACCTCCATGGACGTATCCACTATTCCACTATCAGAGAGGCTGCGAAAACCATGCCGACCGTTCAGGTGCTTCAAACCATATTTGAAGGACCCCAGCAGCGCGGGAGCATAAACGCAACCGTACTGCGCTATCGATCGATAAACGAGTTTTTGTTTCGCTTATCGTGGGAGCGGAAACGAGAAACAGACTTCTATAGATCGCTATAGCCATATCGTTCGTTTGTGCTCCTCTTGCAGGTTGTACTCTGGGGGAAATACCTCGGCAGGTTCGATTCCATTGGTTGCAGAACATATCGATAAAGGATCTAGTGAATCGGTTGGTTCTAATATGTGCTACGAGTTTTGCAATAACAAAAATATACTTCCCCATACATGATGCGTGTGTCCTGGTACTTAAAAATAATACAAGCGGTCCCACTGCATTTCTTCTGTATTCCTTAACTTATTAGTATTAAAGTAATTATTACTATTATATGGTAGTATCTTTGGTAATATACTTATCAAAAAAATGCTAAATGATTTTTGTTCAACTAATTGGAAAGAGGAACTAGGCGTAGGTATCCGACTTTCATTGTGGCCGCGTGGCAGGCAACCTAATTTTTTTACGAAGGATGTTTATAGAACTATCTAATGGTGGTATTGTCCTTCCTTTTTCATCTAAGGTATTGTCATCTTGTTCCTCGGTAACGTATATTTTTTAATTTTCACCATTTTAAAACCCTCCAACCTCAGAAAGTGCCAACCTACTTTTTAGGGTTCCGTACCCAAAGGTTGTTGACGGAACCCTACTACTAAGCCTCCGTTCTCCGTCTGTCCGTCCGTCTGTCACAGGGCTGTATCTCATTAACCGTAATAGGTAAGAAGCTGAAATGTTCACAGACTGTATTTATTTTGCCGCTATAACAAATAGGTAAAATAAAAAAAAAAAAAGGGGGACCCCATACCAAAAAATGTAATTTTTAGGGTTCCGTACCAAAAGGGTGCCAACAGAACCCTATTACTAAGCCTCCGCTGTCTGTCCGTCCGTCCGTCTGTCAGGGCTGTATCTCATGAACCGTTATAGGTAGGTAGCTGAAATTTTCATTTTCTCCTTCATGGGTTATACTCTTTAGATGTTCGGTCGTTGCAGGATAGAATCAGCTGGAAATACGGATATACTGCTACTTGCAAAGAAGCAGCCACAAAGAAATTCAGCTAGAAAGTTATTTCTTTCCGTTCTTATCTCTTTAGTTCAGGGTTTCTTAACCCGGGGTCCATGGACCCTTAAGATGTCCGTGGCATAACTGCTGGTGGTCCATGTTTGTTATGTTAATAAAAAAACACTGCAAGTGACGAATCTTCAATTTTTATATGGTAATAAATAAAGTAATTTTTTTTTGTTTTCTTTTGCTTCAATTAAGGTGGCCCAACCCGGCGGGACTAACTCATTCACGGGCACGGTACAAAACCGTGCTGTTGCGCTCTGGGACCTTCTCTGTTTCAAAGAAGCCTGTCTTTTTCTTTGATGAGGAATTCCGTGATGAGGAAGATGCAACATGTCCACAAAAAAGACAATGTGCATAGTGAATAATGGGCTGAATGATTAGCTCGAAACGTCTGAGAATGTCTCTTCCTGCCGCGTGAAAAGCCGTAACATTTTTCAAACATGTGTAACGACCGCGGTAACCTCAAAAGTATCGTAATGTGCATAGTGTATAATTTGGTAAGATTTAAGAAATGTTTTATTACAAAACGACTTATAGCTAAAAGTAAACCACGACCGCTGTAGTCAAAAATCTAACAAGAACCAAATGGATTATAAATCTTGATTAAATAAGCTATGCCTGATGACTAATCTTTTTAAGATGTTCTTACTTTATCATTGCGTAATCCACCTCAAAAGTTATTGTATAAAACGCGCGAAAAATTCGAACTTTCGGACCTTATAACTTAGAAACCAAACACAATTTTCACATGACAATGGTCTTCAGACATCTAGTTCGATCAAATAAAGCTATTTTGAGCAAAATTTGGGATCACTGACAAGAAATACGGGAGTGATCTTCTTTCCCCGTTTGTATGGGGAGTTGAGCGGGATGGCCCACCTTAAGTGTGAAATGGAATTAATGTTTTTTTATTTTATCTCGCAAGCGCTCTGCAAAATGTTTAAGAAACCCAGCTCTAAATGTTGAATTTAAATATGTTTACTATATTATTCATTTATTTTTGTAAATTGCGATAAAAAGATTTAGCCTGAAAGAGTACATTTGTCCCCTGCCTTGCTCCTACATTTTCACTTGTCCGATACACTTGGGAGATAGTTGTGTAAACACCTCTAGGCAACTTAATCGGACTACTACTATTAAAAAAACATTGCTGTTGTCAAAAATATAAAATATTATCTCATTCAATTTTACCGTCTAACATTTTCACTTTCATTTTCGTTGATCTGCAAAAGAACCTCTATAAAATAAGGTGATAATAGCGTTGGTAAAATAATTTTTGCTGCGTTACATAAAAAAACCGGCCAAGTGCGAGTTGGACTCGCACACTAAGGGTTCCGTACTATCGTACAAGATTTACACAAAAAAACATGTTTTTTGTATGGGGACCCTTTTAATTTTTATTATTTTTTAATGTTACCTATTTGTTGTTATAGCGGCAAAATTATTATATACTCTGTGAAAATTTCAGCCGCCTATCTATTACGGTTCATGAGATGGACAGACGGACGGACGGACAGCGGAGGCTTAGAAATAGGGTTCCGTATTTACCCTTTGGGTACGGAACCCTAAAAAAGAGAAAAAATATTCTAATGTCTGCTTCTACACTGCCCTCCTTATTAAAAAGGCGGTAACTACATATGCGTCCCATATGTAGTTACCTTTTAATAATGAGGGCAGTACAGGTGTTTATATACAGATTGAAGCAGCCCAAAATAAAAAACTTTGAGACTAAAATGTACGATATTCTCACTTTTTATTGTTACAGAGAGGTCGATTGTTATAATGTTCACCTTGGACGATAAAATATACTCTTTAAAAGTTAGTAAATAAGAATGAAACGACATAATTAAAACATTATTTTAATTTCATTAAATGCTTCTTAAACACCTCTGTTTAAGAAGGAGAACGTGCCTGTCGCGACCATGGACGCTGAGAAGTCGAGCAGAGCGACGGGTAGTCAGTAACGTGGGTAGTCAGAAGATAAACGTGGGTAGTCAGAAGATGGAGCCCATGCGAGGCTCCGAAACGACGAGCAGCACGTCCTTCTCCTCATACGCGCGGTAAGCCGCCAAACGAAATATTTAAATTACCTAATTTATTTAATAAAAGCTTAAGTTTGGAAATTCTGAATGCTTAAAAAATATTATCGTGACATTTACATGACAACAGGAGTCAATGACAACAGCATCTCCAGAAATTGAGTCTGGGTTTATGTAACTGGATATAGATGGCTAATACCACACCCACCGCACAGTAGTAATTCGGTGTCGTTCCAGGACCTTCCCTTTATGACTATGCCGACATTGAGGTAGAACTGTGAAACATGGACGATTTTTCATTGCTGCTTCAACCATCTTTATATCCAACGCGATGTGCATAGTTTCTGTATCCTATAGTTTCCTTGCTTCTCACTTGTCCTGTACCTTACCTATCAATTTATAAAAAAAAAAACAATAGCACTTGCTGTAACATTAAAGTAAAAATAACAAACATATTATTCGAGTTAATTCGTGAACATGTCCTGAAAGTAAAACACCCAGAAGGAAATAAATGCATTTACTATTTCGTTGGTTTCTCAATGGAATATAATTATCATTTATACTATTCTATCATTTCTCAAAGTTGGTTGGATATAGAATCTGCTGCTGATGTTAAAATTGTTGATGTGACACCTATGCAACATTATTGTCGTAGAACAATGGATTATTACATTATTAATAAAAAATTGAGTCAAGCATTAAAAATAAATACATTAAAAGCTAATTAAAGCCAAAATAACCCCTCCCAAATAGAAACATGTTTTGTAAAAATAGCTCATCTTAAGATTAAAAGCTGCGTTTACAGCGAAATAAATGTGGGCGGGGAATTTTCGACAAAAAATATACTTTTTAGCATTGGGCAGTGACATTGCCAGACGTAGGCAGGCGTAACTTTTGCACAGCACTTTGGTGCATTGATTTCACTGACAAAAACATCTGTAGTTTTCTATTGATCTAAATTCATTAACATCTTCAAGATATTAATAAAAGCACCAAATTTTTCATTAGAACAAATCCATGCTACTGACTAATTAGTAAGGGGACGCATCATAAAGTCCAAAAAGCACAAAGTCCAAAACCCATACCGTCCAAAACACTTATAAATTCGGATATTTTCAATTAGGTTATGTTATGTTAGTGTATATGCATTTTAGATTACCCACGAAAAATACATACTTTTGGATGTTCTGAGTTTTTGGACCTTATGCTTTTTGGACTTTATGAAGGCGACCCAATTGCAAACATATTAGACACCTAATAATACATTTTAAGGAGCACTAAAAATGTATTAAAATACCTTTAATTTTACATGAAATATATTATCAGATCACATCTTCCACCACCAACAAATCACTAACCCATTCAATTTTTTCCAGGATAACTCGCACGATGGACTTTTTTTTATCGGCTTAAAATCAATCTTAAAATAACAAGTCATTAAAAAAAATATCAATATCAGGAAAATATTTTCTTAAGATGACGGATTCAAACATTAATTCCAATAGCTTAAATTAAATTATCTGATTGCTTATGGAGGTATATGGAATAAGTAAGTGCAAATATTAATAATTTAAATTATAGCTTTTTAATAATTTACGACACAAATCCAAGCTTTGAATCCAAAGTTTAAGTTTTTAGTGTTTTCTTCTATGAAATATACTATTTGCTTAAATCGTACTTGTACATCGTAATACTATTTGCATTATAAAAAATATTAAATCCAATTACCTATTATAAAAAAAGTTTATATATTTTAATTATTGCATTCATAAGAGCTTTCAGTTTGATAAAGACGAAAGTAAAAAAAAATCTACTTATATATAAAAAAAAACTATATATCGATAATAAAAAAGTTAATATGTTGATTGATGGTCTAGCTATAATTTAAAGATAAAACTGTAAGTATCTGGATCTCTGTGTTCTCAAATTAGACAAACATTTATAAACTATCATAAAAAAATTCGAACACAGAATATAAGGGTCAAGTATTTATCTTTACGCCCGATGCACATTAGCGTGCAGCTCGCAAGTAGCAGTTGTGTGTCACTTCGCAAATGTGCAGCGGGCCTTATATGTTTTAAATATACTTAGACCATCAAGGTATCTTTCATGTTTTAGAAATTCCAAAATAAAACTATTAAATAAAAAATATATAAAGCATTGATTCACTTACAACTATCAATGCAATCAGGTGTTATCACGCTCTTAATTACGATTTTATTTGATTGGTCAACTTTAAAACAAGAATGGTCAATGGCGGTAGATATCTTACTAATGCGAACAAATAGAAAGTTAAAAAAATAGCTAAAACATATTTTTACACATTGTTTCATATTTCGAAACCTTAATTGTTTTGAGCCCATCAGTAAAACAATGCCTCATTTATGAGGGCATCACATTTTAATAAACAACAATATTTTAATAGTAAGAATGGCCTGTAAACTATGTTCCCCATACAAATATAGTTTACTAATCATTTTGTTCATATCTATTATCAGGCAACTAATATCCATGTTTCAGATGCAATAAACATTTTTGATTTCGCTGTAATTGATAAAAAAAAAAAACAAAAACGTCCAATCTTACACAGATATTCGATGCTTGTGCCACATAGCTCTATTTGCGCGTGTCCAAAATCGGAACTAAACGGTCGCCATCTTGAACGGTCATCTTCGCGGTACGGGGATGTGTTGCCATTATAACAATGCAAGTTACCCACTGCTCATTCATTTTAAGCTGAGGGTATTTTTTTGTTATGTAATTATTAGTTGGTGAAGATATGTTTGTTGTTTAGGTTAGCCATACATACATACCTCCACGCGCCGTCTTCCCGGAAGGGCAGTAGTAGTGTTAGATTATAACAAAATAAAAAAATACTCTATGAAGTAATATCTAAATTGGTTGGCAAAAAATATTTGTTTGACAGAGTTATACCCAGAGGTTATAACTCTGTCAAACGATATTTGACGTTATTTACGATATTGTGTATGTAGTAGTATGTGCATGTGTATGTAGTAAATATTAGGTTGGGGAAAAAGTTTCTTCGCATTTTTTAAGAAAATTCAAAAAAAAATTTAATATGGTTTATTTACATTTAACTAAAGTATATAGGTACCATTTTGTTCGATAACTTTTTGCCATCTTGTAGGTAGGGACATGATCCCATTGCTATAGAAATATTGGGACTTCTGATCAATATACCGCGACAAGTGGTTTTGGCAGTCCTCTCGTGATGTTAACCTGACACTGCCTAAAGAATTCTGAAGAGACCTAAACAGGTGGAAATCTGAAGGTGCAAGGTCAGGACTATACGGCGGATGCATTAACACCTCCCAGCCAAACTCTCTTAGTTTTTGCTGAGTGGCTAAAGATGTGTGAGGTCTAGCGTTATCATGATGAAAAACCACACCCCTTCTGTTGATTAATTCCGGCCGCTTTCTCTCAACTTCTTGCTTTAATCTCATCAGTTGTTCGCAGTAGAGTTCAGAGTCGATGGTCCTGCCTGGTGGTAACAGCTCATAATGAATAATGCCCTTCCAATCCCACCACACACACAGCATCACCTTGTTGCGAGTTAACCCGGGTTTCGCCACAGTCTGTGAAGCTTGACCGGCCTTTGACCACGACCTTTTTCGCACGTTCTTCTCGTACGTGATCCACTTTTCATCACCAGTTATCAGCTTCTTCAAAAATGGTTCGGTTTCATTACGTCGTAATAAAGAATCACAAATGAGTACACGGTTCATTAGGTTTCTTTCAGTGAGCTCGTGAGGTACCCAAATATCGAGCTTTTTTGTGTACCCAGTTTTTTTCAAATGCGCCAAAACTGTTTTGTGGTCAATTCCTAGTTCTTCAGCTACGTCGTAACTACTGATATGCCGATCTTGCTCCACTTTTTCAAAAATGGCATCCATTTTATCCGTAATAGGGCGACCAGAGTGACGTGCATCTTTGACATCAAAATTTCCGGATTGAAAACGCTTAAACCAAATTTGTGCTACTCTCACAGACACTGCACTAGGTCCATAAACATCTCAAATTTTTTTCGCGGCTTGCGTTGCATTTTTACCTTTTTTGTAGTAAAATTTCAAAATGTATCGAATTTCTTCATTAGATTCACTCATTTTGACAGTACGAAAAACAAATGAGAATCACACATTTTCCTAATTTGAATTTGGAATTATGTTCTTTAAAATTTAAACTTTCAATGATACCAAAACCAGCCAGATACAAATAGTATAGCCAAAGAGATTTTATTACAAGTTCATACATACTATAATGCGAAAAGACTTTTTCCCCGACCTATATGATATCGATATTGACGTTAGGGTTTATTTTCTTCATAGAATTCAAGAAAACAAAACTAGCGGTAGTAAGTAACCTGACTTCTACAACCCCCCCTTTTTTTTTAAATGATGAAAGATCAAATTTAGTTACATTTTGAATAATATTATTTAACTAAATTAGTAATTTTCATTTCCTCAAATTGTTTTCTTACAGCAGGCTGTAAATATTTTCCCGATCAATGGGGGACATTTTTTCATGAATAATTTTTTTCAGATTCATAATTCGTTTAGACCGAATGAAGGGCTGCATCAGCTGTTCGGATTAGACTTGGTTTCCAATTAATTTTTGTATCTTTACCGATTCTAAAAATTATATAAACATTTCAAAATTAAATCTTGGTTCAATATTGTTGCGTTAACAATATACGCATGGATTCACACTCAAATACTTAATAAGTACTAAGCTAGAAATATACTCAGAAAAAATAAATAAAAAGGCAATACATCAGAATATTATTAAAGATCATGGGGTGTGTGATCAAAACAAATACAAACAAGCACCTGGGATTGTTGCACATGGGGCACCATGGCATCAGGTCCAGAACACGATGGGAATCAGGTCTCGAGTGCGATGGACATAACATTCAATAGGTCCAAAGCAAAGAAACAACAGGCCTAGTCCAATTGGCACCAGGCTCAGGGCTAGAGCGATAAGGTGTCAGGTCAAGAGCCCGGTATATATCAGAGCCAGAGTGTGACGGGTATGAAGTTAAGTGCGATAAGCATCAGGGCCAGGGCAGGACAGGTAGAAGGCAGTAATAAGATCAAGAGCGCAATGGTCATCAGGTCCAGAGCGCAGTGTGATCATCAGGTCCAGATCGCAGTGGTCTTCAGTACCAGAGCGCAGTTATCATCAGGTCCAATGCACAGTGCTCATCAGTTTCAGAGCGCAGTGGTCATTGGGTCCAGAGTGAACTCGTCATCAGGTGCAGAGTGCAGTCAGTGGTCATCAAGTCCAGAGTGCAGTGGTCATCAAGTCCAGAGCGCAGTGGTCATCAGACCCAGAGCGCAGTGGTGATCAGGTCCAAAGCGCAGTGGGCATCATACCCTCCATGGATGTATTGCGCGGTGTGAGCAGCTCGTTGCAGAGGAAGTCGAGCGGCATGTCCACGAGGTGGCCCTGCACCAGCGCCAGCTTGGCATTTGCGAGCGACGGCTCCGCGTGCCACAGCGTGTGAGGGTTCTCCTCCTGATACTTCTTCAGCTCGGCGAAACTGTGCACCTGCGCACGAAGAAACATTCTTAATGCAGCTCGGATTAACACAATTTAATTTCTTATTCTGTATGACGTACTTATTCTGGTCTAGTGACAAAACACAAAGGTGATGTTATCTTCAGTGCAAACCTTAGAAGGCAGTGTCTGCGTGCGTACGGAAAAAACATGTGCGCAGTTTCACACACAGTAGAAGTGAAACCTTTAGAAATAAGAGACCATGATAAAAGTGTTGGTGGCGGCTGTGGTGTTGGGTGTAGTAAGCGGGCTATCGCTCTCTGCGCAGGTTGCGCTGCGGTGGTGCGTTGCCGGAGGCGGGAGGCGGCTGCATGTTGCCGGGAGCGAGTGCCGCCATTGCATTCTTTCTCATGCCCTCGCAGGTTAAATATTTAGATTTTATTATTTTTTTTTATTTGGTAAATGCATAGTGAAAGTGTTAACAAAGATGTACAAATTAAATTTATGCCTCATAATAAAGTCCAAAAGCAAGATCAAAAATACTTGTGCATTGCTACCCAACAAGGTGTGACCCGTTCTAGGGTGATACATGTGTCTGTCGCACCGGATAGGTATGTTCCCGCGGTAGTGATCATTAAGTTGACGTCTCACTCGCACACTGTATTCGTCTTATAAGCACCGTGCGCTCGTGCTAGGTCTGTGGATGAGTATGTGCAACTCATCTGATCGGTGGGTATGCAGTGGAAGACCTTCTCGCAGACGGCCGTGTTGGCGGCGGAGGTCGCCTGCCAGACCTGCCGGTAGAAACGGTTGCAGACGGGGTCGGCGAGGCTCGCGCATCGCTCTGGCGGCTTTTCTTGTAAGCACTGCGCGCTCGTGCGATGTCTGTGGAAGAGACTACCGAGCATGCACAACTCACCTGATCGGTGGGTATGCAGTGGAAGACCTCCTCATAGACGGCCGTGTTGGCGGCGGAGGTCGCCTGCCAGACCTGCCGGTAGAAGCGGTTGCAGACGGGGTCGGCGAGGCTCGCGCATCGCTCTGGCGGCTTTTCTTGTAAGCACTGCGCGCTCGTGCGATGTCTGTGGAAGAGACTACCGAGCATGCACAACTCACCTGATCGGTGGGTATGCAGTGGAAGACCTCCTCGTAGACGGCCGTGTTGGCGGCGGAGGTCGCCTGCCAGACCTGCCGGTAGAAGCGGTTGCAGACGGGGTCGGCGAGGCTCGCGCATCGCTCTGGCGGCTTTTATTGTAAGCACTGCGCGCTCGTGCGATGTCTGCGGAAGAGACTACCGAGCATGCACAACTCACCTGATCGGTGGGTATGCAGTGGAAGACCTCCTCGTAAACGGCTGTGTTGGAGGCGGAGGTCGCCTGCCAGACCTGCCGGTAGAAGCGGTCGCAGACGGGGTCGGCGAGGCTCGCGCAGCGCTCCGGCGGCTCGTCCATGAGGCCGAGGTGCTCGCTGAAGAGGCGCCGGCGCAGGGCACCCGCCGCGCGCCCCGACGGGAACACCTGCCCGTTCATCACGCCCTCGTCGAATGCCTCGTCCTGATGGCGATGGCGAACTTTCATTACCGTTTAATTATAAAGTGTCAAACCACATGCTCCATCCCTAAAGCCCTTGAAAGCACTGTGCGGGTGGTGGAAGTGGCTAAACCAGTCTGGTTGACCGCATACAGTCAGTGGGTACGATTTGTTTTAATGCAACCTGACATGGATGGCTAATATTACACAACGACCGTTGTGATATTAACCCAATACACCACATTCCCAAAGGAATTAGATGTCATGCCAGGTCCTTCCCTCTATGGATGGGACTAAACAGAACTTGATGGAAGACAATTTTTTTTGCTGCTTCACACATAGTTTCATCAGAGTTGTGGTACTAACCCGGGCGGGCTTAACCCTACTAAAACAATTTTACATGGGTTCCGACAGATGGAACAGCTGATTTTGTAACGAAATGCACTTATCCAATTCAGAATTAGAATGAAAGTGGTGCAGAGAGAGTTTGGGTTTCATCCATCAACGCTTTCTATGATTTGATATGATGAACATTTTTACTTTTTATATTTATTAATTTACCAGTATTATCTATTGAAATTAATTTTCAAAAACCTATGAAAATTTTTCCAAACATAAAAAACAGAACTGTGTTTCATTGTAAAACAATTAATCCAATGCCCTGCGACTTGCAGGGCAAGAAATGCAGTGGGACCACTGTTAAGATTTTAAGTAACCGAACCCACACAGCACAAAGTGTTGCTTTATTTGTAAAGCTAGCTAGCTTCTTTCCCCTCTTCTCACCTGCAAAATGACAGCGATCTCCGAGTCCCTCTTGCCGATCATGGAGCGATCGTTGATGTTGGCGCTGCCGCATATGATGACCTTGTCGTCGGCGATGAGCAGCTTCGAGTGCACGTAGATGAGCTCCGTGACGGGCTCCCCGTCGAGCGTGGAGTGCGTGCGCAGGCCGTGGAAGGTGATGTACTGGGCAGGCTCCGTCACGCCCGCTTCGTACAGCCGCGTCAGGATTGCCTCCTTGCTCCTGTGGGCGCAGGCGTCAGAAACCATTAGTGAACATTTTCAAAAGCCATGTCAGAGAATTTGGGAAGGAAACATACTTTTATTATTAAACCAACCACTGCTACTGAACGCAAATAGACTTCCTGGAAAATGGGCAGAAGCCTTGTCTAGGAGCTATAAATGGACATAAAAGCTGACAGCGCAACCACAAGTCTTTTACCGTTGTTTTCAGAACCCACTGAAATGCTGTACAATTTAATTACATAATATTTCTAAATAAATAAATAAATAATGCTTTTATGTTTTAGTTTGTATTCTACAAAAAAAATAATGTTAAAAAGGGGCCATAAATATACTATAAAGGTGGTAAAGTTTAGTATAAAGAACAAGAGGATTCACATTTCAGAATTCATTGAATAGAAACCAATGTATATCAATGATATTATTTATTTACAATGACATTACTTAACTTTATCGTTAAATTTTGTTTGACGTTAGCTACCTTACTCTTAAAGGCTAACGTTAGCTACCTTACTCTTACTTAGAGTAAGAAGAAGACTTAGAAAGTAGGTGCCAATCACGTACAGAGCGCATCACCGTAAAGGCCAGTAGACATTGGCATTTGCAAGGCAAATGTATGCAGTTAGGGTGATGCCGTTACACAAATACAATCAGGTACCATTGTTATATTATTCGTAAGGAAATACATACTGCATGCTTATTACTAAAACTTGGATTCGGGAATATTCAACACCTCAATATCGGCCTTAAGTTTTTAAAGATGCATTTAAAACACAACATTTTGAACATTTTTAAAACGCAACCCAGACAGCCGAAATGAGTGATTTGGATTTGACCGCCTCACCTCGAGATACTCTAGCAGTTCCTGTGCGTGACGGCGTGCAGGAAGTTGCCCGACGGCGCGCCCACCTCGCCCTCGAACCCGGGCAGCAGCATTTAGTGCTTGCGTATACCGCCTCACTTCGAGATACTCCGGTAGTACCAGTGCAAGACGACGTGCAGGGAGGTACCCGACGGCACGCTTACCTGCCCCCTTGAACCCAGGCAGCAGCATTTAGTGATTCCGTATACCGCCTCACCTCGAGATACTCTGGTAGTTCCAGTGTGTGACGGCGTGCAGGGAGGTGCCCGACGGCGCGCCCCACCTCGCCCTCGAACCCGGGGTTAAGCATTTAGTGATTCCGTATACCGCCTCACCTCGAGATACTCTGGTAGTTCCAGTGCGTGACGGCGTGCAGGGAGGTGCCCGACGGCGCGCCCACCTCGCCCTCGAACCCGGGCAGCAGCGGCATCACCACGTACACGCGGAAGACTTCGCCTGCCTTGTGGGCCCGCAGTATGCGGTTGTACAGTGCTTCGCCGATCTGGCAACATTACAATTGTATGTTAGGGCGACGAGTTTTGTGACTGACGCATGGTTGTAAATAGTTTGATAAAATATTAAGTCTGACTTAATTCCATAAAAATGATATAATTTCAAAATGAGTAAATAATTTTTGTATTATGTCTGCCTACAGAACCAATACGGTAAAATTAAGTAAATAAATAAGAGAAACAGCTAATCTGGTTGTATGTAGCTGAACGCCTCCTCTTGTGTCCCGCGCCGCTGTCCCGAACCGATCGGTTCCCGATACCCGATCCTGCACTCCCTGCACCCCATTGCAGCTCCAGGGGCGCGGCTCGCGCCACCCGATCCGCATAGAGACAGCGGCGCGAGACACAAGAGGGGGCGTTCAGCTACATACAACCAGATTAGCTGTTTCTCTTATTTATTTACTTATTTTTACCGTATTGGTTCTGCAGGCAGACATAATATTAATAACAACGATTGTTGTTTTTGTGTTTGTTGTAGAGAAGCACCATAACCAGTAAATAATTTTTGGTGTGACACAGATACATGGACCTCCAGTGGTATGTTGTTTTTGCTTGGCCAAATGTTTGGATTAGAACGTTGATGTTAATTCAATCGGAGACAAGGAAAGTGATATTTATGTATGTATAATTGACCGCGAAACAAAGATATATTAATTAAGTAAAGAGCCCAGTAAAAAGAACTACTTAAGAATATGCTGCAAGTCTGGATGTTTGGTGTTTGAAGTCCAAAGTTGTGCAACCTAGCTACACCACTGTTGAATGGACACTACATATACAAATATCATGTAACTCGGACTGCCGACCTGGTTGCGCACGTTGCCGCTGGAGCGGGACAGCGTGATGAAGAACTGGTTCTCGATGTAGACGTAGTGCTGGGCGCGCGTGATGGTGTCCACGTACGCCTCGTGGATGCTCTGCTCCACCGTGTCGGGGTCGAGGAAGCCGCACGACCAGCACGAGGCGCTTCTCAGCACCTGACACATTTCACTTTATCAATTCTATTGATTAAAATTCAAAGCAAGTAATTGTATGAGCTATTTATTGACTTAAAATATAGTTGATTTGGTGGCAAAAAGTTTTATTATTATTATTATTATTATTTGGTTTATAACACTAGCAGCTATAAGCTGATGCGTGCATATCAGGTTTTAGAACTACTGAGTGCACTTGTTTTTTTTTTTGTTTTTGTTCGTTTATTTATGGTCTATTTTCATATTTATATTTGTCTAGTAAATTTTTGAACCCATTAACTGTTTTGGCACTTATGACTTCCTGTGGTAGTTGATTCCAGGAGTGTACAACTCTGTTGCAAAGAAAATGTTTTCTGGGGTTTGTCCTTGATGAAGAGTGGTTCAGCTTTAGGCTATGTCCTCTAAGGTGAGTCAATGTGTTTATTGCAATCATTTATGTGTCAAATGTTTTCCGAGCCTGTGACTCTTTCAATAAGAAAGTCCTTTGGATGGAATAGAGATGATAACACATCTTTCAGTACTTGGATTGGATCCCAACTTTCATCAAATTTATGATATGGTTGCATCGGTACAGCCGATCAGGAGCCGGCCTGGGCTACTTAGGAGCACTCTAATGGTATAGCTGCATGCAACTTCGTAAGAGAAAACTATTAGGCGCCTTGGTGGATCAACTGGAAACCAACTGAGCTATCCCGACAATTACGTCAGCCAATGCATCTCTCGATTATATTTCTTTTTTTCTTTCGATTATATTAATTTCTCGGTTTAGAGCAGCGGACATGTAATCCAAAGGTCGCAGGTTCGAATCCTGATTCCGACAAATGTCACGATGAATGCTTTTTCCGATTATTTAAAAAAATCTGATTACAATGCTTCAAATGTAGATGTCACTGAAACTCAAATTAATGAGATAACGGTAATGTCGTATCCATTAAATACAATAAATTATCAGGTCTGGTAAAGTTTACCTGACAGGAAACTGCAGTGGTGTCAACCTTGAGGTAATGTTCAAAATCTCGCAGTGGTTTGATATCGGAGTAACTCTTCGGTAGCAAATAAGGGTACGCGCAGTTTTGTCTGGAATAAAACATTAGTAAAACAAAACATTCGGTGAATACATTTATGGAAATAAGACATTTTTCAGGATACGACGTTGCATTAAGGTCGGCCCGTAAAAATCAGAAAATTTCGCCTCCCATACAAACATAGTTTACTAATAATTTGAAAACCATTATTCCAACATACTTGATATTTGGTATCTAATATTAGGCTACAAATATCTGTGTGTGTTCAAACCACAGAGAAAACAAAATTCGTATGAAGATTTTCTTTTTGCTTTCATTTCATTCGGTTTGGATTTTTCAAAAATACAAAAGCATGCAGACACAGATATTTGTTACCTGATATTATATATTAAATATCAATTCAATTGGAATAGCGGTTTCCAAATGATTAGTAAACTACGTTTGTATGGGGAGCATAGCTTACGGGCCGTTCTTAAGATAGAAAATTGGGGCATGTTAAGTGATTTGTAAGGCATATTAAAAGTTATATTTTCATATTGCAACAGCATTGCTGAATTAGTTTAATTTTAAATGTCACTCGTTGGTGGTATTTGGCTGTTAAAAATTTAAGGTTAAACATTCAGTCCTGCCTACTAGGCCTGAATTGTACAATGTTTGATATGACAGGGGTATGATACTGAGTATTAAATGAGTCTTTCTAGGTTATGTATAAATATGTGATCAGTAACAAACCGTTTGGGCTTGTACTATGTAGCATTAGAATCGTCCCCTTCATTTTAGACTTTGATCTTTTACCATCCCATTGTAACCATCTACATCTTATCTCAACTGCCCTCTGATCTACAAATACTCAAAATACAGCATCTGCCTAGCATAGCAACTTTTTTACTAAAAATACACCATTGTTTGAAAATCATGTAACTTATATAGAGACTAATGTAATCCTATCCAGATAAAAGTACAAGCCGATTTGCAACGTCACAGGTGGAAATAATCTCGGATTACCGATATCGCTTCAAGAAGCTTTGTATTATATTGTCTCGATCAATTCTGAATATAGCTGGGCTGCCAAAAACACAAGTTAACACAATTTGACTGCACGAAGGACCACTTTCATGCGGTTAGCAAGCCAACAGTCAAGTGATCAAGAATGTGAGGCAACAAACCTGGCCTTCTCGAGCTTAATGGCGTTCCAGCGCTGTATGAAGTGGCGGGCGACGTCGCGGGCGGCGGCGCCCTGCACCACCACGCCCACGTCGTGCCAGGGCATCCGCGGCGTCGAGTTGCGATCGACCAGGTCTGAAACGTTCCCCCCTCACTTACAGCTCATGACAAGGCCGTAGCCGGGGAAGGTTGAACGCAAGAAAAAAAAAGGCATTTTTTTTATGCGACCTGACATGGATGACCACACAACTACCGTTATGATATTAGCCCAATACACGACATTCCCGAAGGAATTAGGTGCCATGCCAGGACCTTCCCTTTATGAGCTTATGTTAGATTACGTTTCTCGTCAGGAATTTGAGGGGGGGGGGGCATTAACAGCCAAATACCCCCTAATAACTACCGTGAAGTGATTATTATGCTCGACAGTCATAAAAGAGCCATAACAGCAAGAAGTCACGTTACGGGTGTCTAAGGCGAAGGGACGGTGCTTATACACAGAACGCTATTAGGCACATGAATGTTTAAAGGCTCAATAGCATTGGTCAATATGACGCATGCGGAGAGTCCTCGTGTGCGAGGGAATGACTAATTTAAATCTTTCGTTGTTTGTAAACGACAGCGGGCAATAACTCCTCGAATATGGGTTGGATCGACTAACACGCCCCTCCACCACTCTCTAGTCAACTGACGGTAAGCTAAAATGCATACCGGGCATTTTGAAACGATCATAAATATGCAACAGCTTCTGTTGATCAATTTGAAACGACCAATGTAAATAGTCAGTACACTGAGCCTGAGCTCTCATATGTACGACATGTTCTCTCGCATACACGAATATACACGAACACACAAAATGTCGAATACTTACCCACAAACGGCAGGTCCAAATTGGTGAAGTCCTTTACAATAAAATTTGTGTAATCTTTTCCGACCCACAACTTAGAATTGCTTTCTATGTCTGCCGAATCCTTACTGCTCTCTGTCATCACCCTCCCCTCAACTATCTCCGCCAGCGGAGCTTTTTTACTATAACCTATGAAATTTGGACCCGCAGTCGGCGGCTCCGAGTCCGTCATGAGAATTTGATCAGTCGAGGCTGCGTACTTTTCGGCTTTTCGCCTTTCTAGCTCATCGAAATGCTTGGTGGGACTGTCTTGGTCAAATGGCGGGTAGATAATACTGATTATGTCTTTTCCACGGCCTGTGATTTTATTGAGAACGTTTCTCCGCTGAACATCGGGTGTCTCGAATTGAGAGAAGTCCGTTGGCGGATCGGTGATGGTGGATGGTTGCGGTGTGGCAATGAGGAGATGGTCTCCGGGTGCCAGGACTGGCAACATCGATGGTTGGTCCACTTGGTCGGTCGATGTTTCGGCTTCCATAGGCTTTTGAGCGTCTTCGACCGGTCTAAAATTTGGATTAAACAAATTGTTTAGAGTCAGGCCATACTAGGTCATTCTGGGGGGCGGCCATGGTAGATTAACTCACCGGATGAGGAAGCGAAGTGATTCAATCTGACGTTTAGATGCTATTCGTAAAATGGTAAATTTCAATTCACTTCGCCGAAAACACCTCATATGACAGTACTAAATACATCAGATTTGATCACTCACTTGCCTACTCTCTCAGCTAGTTAAATTTCCATGGTACTTGGTACATGGTACTACACAAATTACTTGAAATCATCGAATCATAGTGACCTGCATCCGTCTGCATGATGTCATTAGCAGCACGTAAGTAATTAGCTAACAATAAACTCTAACAGTAAACTCAAAATAAATGAATTATTGAATTAGCGCAAAAATGCCCCAACCAAAATCGTGTAAAATGGTGCAGAACTCCGACTTGGACTAGGGCGGATTATTCATTATCGGCGTCCTTGCTTCACGGTCGATTCTACATACATATTACATTAAAAAGTATATTTGACTTATGCTAGTCCGCTCACTCGAGGTCGGTGACGTCCTGCAGCAGCCCCTTAGAGTTCATGGCGAGCGCGAGCGCGCTGTCGGCGGCGGAGGCGGTGGCGGTCGGCACGTACGGGCCGCCGCCGCCCGGCGAGCTCGACGTCTTCTTCTTGGTGCGGATCGTGGAGTGGGCGTGACGCACGCTGCCCAGGTCCGTCAGCCTGCGCACAACAAAACACACTTTTATTGCAATCATCTACTCACTGGATTTTGCATGTTTGTTAAAGTAAAAGGCATCTGAGCAGGTGGTAGCCTAGTGGCGCGGGGACATGCCTAGCATACCAGAGGTCTGGGTTCAAATCCTCACCCCGTGCACCACTTTCTTTCTCTTTCTGAGTTGGATAAGTAAGTTCGCATTTTGTCACGAATGCGAGCTGCTCCATGGTTCGGAATCCATGTAAAACTTTAGGTCCCCTTCCCATACTAGGTGGAAGGGTTTAAGATCGCCCGGGTTGGTACCATCCCATTGGATGAAAAGATGATCGAAGCGGCATTGAACAATTGACCATGTTTTCCATCTAGTTCAATGTAGCCGTGCTCATAAAGGGAAAAGTCCTGGCATGGCACCTAATTCCTTCGGGAATGTAGTGTATTGGGCTAATACCATAACTGTAGTTGTGTAGTATTAGCCATCCATGTCAGGTTTCATAAACAAAATTAATAAAATGTATAAAAGCCGGCTGGCCCTAGTTACGGCGCTGCCTCCGAGGAAGTGGCGATGGTATGTTCGATGCCAATCGCCTGCCTCAATCAATATGTTGTTAAAGCCTGGTGAAATTTCGGACAAGTCATTGAAGTTTGCGATATTATAAGATTGAAATGATAGTAGTGTACACATTCATAGTGGTATTTTATGCTCATTTTCATTCGACGTAAGGATCGTAGAAGTGCCTGTGAAACACCCAATAAGATATTCAGGTAAACATTTGTGTTTGATGTGGAATAAAACATCTACTGCCATGATATTAGCCCAACACACCGTATGAAACTAGGTGTCATGCCAGGACCTTCCTTTTATTCCACAGCTACATTAGACTGGATGGAAAACACGGACAGCTTTTATTGCCGCTTCGACTATTATTCCGTGAGGTCACGACATTTTTGGTCACGATAAGGTAAATGGCTGAATCTGTGTTCACGAGTTAGAGACCAACCCTCTGATACTGAATATGTCGGCCTGCGCCAAGTACTTGCATTATCTAAATTGGCCATACAAAATAGATGTTGGTATATACCTGCTGATTAATATATTGATTGTCTGTACATATTCATAACTATTTATTATAGAACAATAACCATTCGGTTTTTTTATTGAAGACATAAATATGCCTAAAATTATATCTGTAACCTAAATCGTTTATAATACGTAACAATTTGTTCAGTTTTGGGATCACAAAGCAAGTAATGAACGGATACTTTCATGCTGCGTTATTTGCAGCAATTTACCTTATCATTGGATTTTTTTGTAATGTAAACTACTTTTTTAGGCGCCTTATCTAGGTAACGGAACCACTTTGAGCAGGCAGACCGACACATTTATCTTCAGTGGGCTGGTCTTTATCCTGTGAACCCAGTTACAGCCATTTACGTTATCGTTACTATTTTTGTCGCGACCTCCTAATCAATATTGTTCATTCATGGGATGGTACCAGCCTGGGCGAAATTAACTCTGCCACCTAGTCTCTGATTCATTACAAAGATCTTCACCTGTGCTTGTAATCATCCCACCGGCCGTAGCACAGGTCGATGCCGCCGACGAACGCGACCGTCTGGTCCACGCACACAATCTTCTCGTGGTGCGCCCAGAACAGCACGCCAGCCTTCGCGTGGTCAGGGTGACGGAACACCTGCGAGGAGCAAGGTAGCTGTTAACAGTTATAATGTGAAATATTGAAATTGCATTGATTGAAAATAATTAATAGTAATTTTAATTCGTCGCTAATGTGGTTCTTTTATGTGGCAAGGTCTTTGGATTCGGCACCCAGGTCTTTATCACAATTTTTCTTCTTCTCGGTTTTTGAAATCTTAGCCAAAGGTTAAGAACGTCGGAATTGGTACTACAGCAATAAAATTAAATGTTTATTCTAAGGGGATTTTTTTTGCATTAGAAATTTGGCATTTTCGCTGTCAGCGTGTTTGCGTCTATTGCTGGACATAAGCCTCTCCAATGTTTTCTCCGGTCCACCCGGCCCTCAGCGGTACAGAACTACTGCTTTCCGCCGACGCACTTGATGTCGAAGATACAATAACCAGGGAAATTAGGAGATGTCAATGATTTTGACATCAATTCATGCCAAGAAGTTTTCTGTGCCAGATGCGCTTTAATTTTTATCAACTTATGCCTTGCTATTGTAAATGTTTATGTTAGGATATATGCTTGAGTGTCATACTAACCTTAATATTTTCACTAGCCAGTTTGGATTTGCTGTAGAAGCTGTTGATTCCAAGAGCCATTTCAACTTCTTTATACAGCATTACAAACACCTTCACTCCTTGCGCCTGAAAAATACATAACTTTGCAATGAAAAATGGGCAACATTAGATGGCGGGGATAGACTTTGAAAATAAACTGATTTACGGCATACGGCATGAATGGATTTCCGTGAATTCATATTAATTTAGTAATTTTCTGGCATCATTAATGGTCAATCAAACTTATTGTTAGTGTTACAAGGAATTAAAATTATTTACACAAACATAAACCAATAAGGTATGTAAGCGCTTGTTCGGAAACACTTGTAAACTTAGACAAAGGTAATACGTTTTTTGCCAGTTCTGCTATTTTGCGCAGTGTTTGTTGAACTGGCGAACGATAAAATAAAACAAATCTGGAGCTGGTGAAACCGCGCGCTGCAACCGTGTCGGAATAAGTTGGAAGAACCCACGGCCTTCCTCCTGAGGATGTTGTCGAGGCGCCAGTAGTTGCCGCTGAGCGCCGGCCGCTTCATGTATAACTCGGGGCTGAGCCACCAGCCGGCGACGAAGATCTTCGCGCGCGCGAGCCCCATCGCGTCGGCGACCGCGGCGAGGTAGGCGGCGCCGTCCACGAGCGTCGCCGCCACCACACCGGCGCGCATCGGCGCGAACGACAGGTGCAGGTTGGGGCTGGTGAAACCGCTCGCTGCAACCGTGTCGGAATAAGTTGGAAGAACCCACGGCCTTCCTCCTGAGGATGTTGTCGAGGCGCCAGTAGTTGCCGCTGAGCGCCGGCCGCTTCATGTATAACTCGGGGCTGAGCCACCAGCCGGCGACGAAGATCTTCGCGCGCGCGAGCCCCATCGCGTCGGCGACCGCGGCGAGGTAGGCGGCGCCGTCCACGAGCGTCGCCGCCACCACACCGGCGCGCATCGGCGCGAACGACAGGTGCAGGTTGGGGCTGGTGAAACCGCTCGCTGCAACCGTGTCGGAATAAGTGGGAAGAACCCAACGCCTTCCTCCTGAGGATGTTGGCGAGGCGCCAGTAGTCGCCGCTGAGTGCCGGCCGCTTTATGTATATCTCGGGGCTGAGCCACCAGTCGGCGACGAAGATCTCCTCGCGCGCGAGCTCCATCGCGTCGGCGACGGCGGCGAGGTAGTCGGCGCCGTCCACGAGCGTCGCCGCCGCGACTACGGCTGGTGAAACCGTGCGCTGCAACCGTGTCGGAATAAGTTGGAAGAACCCACCGCCTTCCTCCTGAGGATGTTGTCGAGGCGCCAGTAGTCGCCGCTAAGTGCCGGCCGCTTTATGTATATCTCGGGGCTGAGCCACCAGTCGGCGACGGAGATCTCCTCGCGCGCGAGCTCCATCGCGTCGGCGACGGCGGCGAGGTAGTCGGCGCCGTCCACGAGCGTCGCCGCCGCGACTACGGCTGGTGAAACCGTGCGCTGCAACTGTGTCGGAATAAGTTGGAAGAACCCACCGCCTTCCTCCTGAGGATGTTGTCGAGGCGCCAGTAGTCGCCGCTAAGTGCCGGCCGCTTCATGTATATCTCGGGGCTGAGCCACCAGTCGGCGACGAAGATCTCCTCGCGCGCGAGCTCCATCGCGTCGGCGACGGCGGCGAGGTAGTCGGCGCCGTCCACGAGCGTCGCCGCCGCCACGCCGGCGCGCATGGGCGCGAACGACAGGTGCAGGTTGGGGCTAGTGAAACCGCGCGCTGCAACCATGTAGGAACAAGTTGGATGTGTGACCGAGACTGTAGGACCTTGTATTATATGGTTTAAGATTACCGTGGTTATCACTTATTTTCAGGTTTGTGGAAAACGGCTTACTCACGGTGTGTCGATGATATTTCACGACGTTTCGAACCAAACATTTGGCCCATCATCAGGCGAGAGAAGAGAAGAAAAACCGGACCGTTTAAGACACCGTGAGTGCGTACTGCACATCATCTGACATTCGGAACGCAGCCCAAGTTTCTTTGCAGACTACCCTCTACGTACAATCCCCGCTACAATCTTCGTCAATGGCGGGAAACGTCAAATTGACAGTTCCCTGTTGACCGCCGCCGGCACGGGTGCTCTGCTGCTGTTTGGTTCGAAACGTTGTGAAATATCATCGATATACTGTGAGTAGGCCGTTTTCCACAAACCTTAAAATGACCTTTGTATTATTTGTATAGTGATATAGTTCAAAATAAACAATTTAAAAATAACCATGAAGAACAGGACCAGGAGAAGCGCCTGGAAAGATAGATGGGGATTCATCTTAAGTTTTGTTCTATCTAAGGATGTTAACAGCTCATACAGTTGCAGATAATTGGCAGTCCATCTCGAGGGGTGCTGAGGCGCTCATGGGTCCCTTTAACTAACCTAGCCTAGAGTGAGAGTTAGTTGGTACATCATAATCCCGTGGCGATGTCTCGCGAGACAGCGAGTCTTGGCATAATAGCTACAAGGAAGAAATCCTTAATATTAATTACCCTAATCCTACGGTGGGAAGGCGTCAGAAGGGTGCCCACCCCCTCTGACACGGCAAACGTCTTTGAATGGTGCCTTTTTATGGGAATGTACGTTACCTCTGTAAGCGATCTGTTAAACTGAACTTAGCATACTGACGCTGCAAATAGCAGTAACGAATCTCCAGTAAACCTTTCCTATGCTATAGAAATGTAACGTGCATGTTGCATTTCGATATACAAAAATTCGAAAGTATAGATAGACTTTCGAATTTTTGTATATCTATGTTTGAAAAATGTTACGGCTTTTCACACGGCAGGAAGAGACATTCCCATTCATATGGAGAATGTCTCTTCCTGCCGCGTGAAAAGCCGTAACATTTTTCAAACATGTCTAACGACCGCGGCAATCTCAAAAGTATAATTTTGTATATCTGTCTGTATGGTATCGCTGTTACTTGTGCCATGTAGTTTCGCAGCTTGGAGCGAACCAATGTAATTTGTCTTTTTGTACGAATTATTATGGTGAATCTCAGTTATGGATATCAAAACAGCTTTCACTAACCTGACTGATTAGCGACAGTTTTGAGGTGAGCCATCCACTCCTTGCTCTTGCGTTTCGTCCAGCACTTTACCACCAGCTGCCGACTGAGGTTCAGTATCTGCAGTCCGTTGTTCATACCCGTCGAGTACATGCCTGTGGACACTTCAAACCTGAAACACATAATTTTATTTTAGACATATGTTAAACAATTCTTCTGTCTTCCTCTGAATTGATGGATATGTCTTTTTGTTAAAGAGGACAGGCTGTGAGACTCACTGCACCATCAGTAAACCACTTGGGACATGAAATTGTTCAAATGTTTACTGCTCCCAAAACTGACTGGAATGTGTCCGACTGGGCTATCAGCAAAATATTCCCTAAAACTGATATTGGAAGCAGTCGGATAATCGACAAATTTAAAAATATATTTATTAGGTAAAAACTGGAAAACAAAACTGGGGTTTCAAAATTAATATTTGCACTATGATGATAACACAATGTTTGGTGTACTTACAACATATTGCTTGTTAGCTGCATGAAAACAAAGAAAAAATTGATTACCACGTTGTAAGTACTTAATTGAATTTCAAGAGTTTTGTGTGTAGCTCTACACATACTCAGTAATGCCAGATAGGTAGTTTAACAGAAAATTAGAGGATTTTGAGGTAGCCCACAGATTTTTGGGGGGTGAAATCTCAAATGCATAATTGGATGTTTTTTTTTTAACTTAGAAAACTCGGAGGTTCCTAGAAATGGTTTGGAGGGAGTTTGTAAATTGTTCTGGAAACGCGGCACACAAAAGCCGCTTTCAGTTTATATTATGCACTAGCAACCCGGCCTGGTTTCGTATTGGTTTTTTCACGCAATTTTAGAACTGAGATAAGCCACAGAATGACGCAATTCATTCTGTCATATCATAGTAGTGCATGAAGCAAAGTATGAGATTACAGTTCAGATTTGAGTATTCTTTGACAGGACTGAGATAACTTCGTGCCGTGCTCGTTTGTTTGCATGCATAGAGCCCTTAAAAATAGTTACCGTCTGTGCAAGGTTGTGCTTACCCCTGATCAAACATCATGATGGCCTTGATGACGCCGTCTCGTGGCCGGATGTAGCCAAAGAAAGTGTCCTTGACGAAAAACCAGCGCTCCTGCCATTTGGCACAGACCAGCCCCGTACAGAAGTAGTTAAACCTGCAAGTTAATATTCTGCTTGTTTATTTTGCTTCACAAAAGGCAAAACAGGAACTCAACACTATCTCATACATAGTTGAGCTATGACTGAGAGTCCTCAGCATTTAAGAATTACTTGTCCCAATCCCTTGACTGACCTACAAAACGGAAAACGGAAAACGAGGAAGATACTTTTATTGATTGATATGAATGAAGCCCTGCCATCCTGGCAGGGTGTCATGCACCTAGTTTTAAATTCTGAACCATCACAGTGTTATGCAGCAGACTGCAGCAATTGCAGCCCGCCTGAGACCCGGGTGTATGAAGCCAGTTCTCTTCTCGATCATGCCTTCTTTCCCCTTCTCGTCTAGCTCGATGACGAATGACAGTTGTGACATTTCTAGTACCGTATCTGAAACACACAATATTGTGCAGGAGACTGCAGCAGTTGTAGCCCCCCTGATCCAACTGGGTGGAGCCCGTTCTTTTCTCGATCAGCCTTCGTTGCCCTTCTTGCTTAACTCGGCGATGAATAACAGTTGTGACATTTCTAGCACCGTACCTGACACACACCATGTTGTACAGCAGACTGCAGCAATTGTAGCCTGCCTGAGACCCGGCTGTATGGAGCCCGTTCTCTTCTCGATCATGCCTTCCTTCTCTACTCACCTAGCTCGGTGATGAATGACAGTTGTGACACTTCTAGCACCGTACCTGACACACACCATGTTGTGCAGCAGACCGCAGCAGTTGCAGCCCGCCTGACCCGGCTGTGTTGATCCTGTTCTCTTCTCGATCATGCCTTCCTTGCCCTTCTCACCTAGCTCGGCGACGAATGACAGTTGTGACACTTCCAGGAATGTTGCCTGCAACACAAATATTGTATTTGGCATTAATTTATAAACTGAAAAAATACCAAGGTAATTGTTAATAAAGAAAAGAACTGGAAATAGCCGACCTGTGAAGAAGTTTACAGGAAATTGTGCATCGTAAAATATTTTAGAAATTTAAAGTGAAACGTGGAGAAAAAAACATCTATAACATAAAATAAACCCTCAAATACAAAATAACCGTTAAACATGAATTCAGCAAATAACGAATGATATGGTCATATAGGCTTCGGATGATCTTTGATCAAATAATTACATACTTCAAGTATGTAATTATTTGTAAATATAATTATATTGTAAGTATATAATGTAAATATTTCAACTTTTTCAATACATAAATGTTTTTTTACAAGATAATGTTGGGATTTGGCCATAGACATATGGCTGCTAAAAACATTTATTATGGGCCACAGATGGTCCTTATTTTTGTACATATGAACATAACATTATCTATACTCTATACCAATAATAAATCTGTAAGGGGTGTTCATGAAGTAAGTTGCTTTGTTTTCTAAGATACTTCGTTAGTAGACTTTATGTATGATACTAAGACTAAATTGATGATTTTTAGAAATCAGTTCTGTATGTATGTATGTATGTCTTACCGTGCTTACTTTTTAATCACTATCTGCCTTTATTTTTTCGTTTACTTCTTACAAGCTACGAAACAGACCTTTTGATACAGTTTTCATTAATATAAGAAGCGATCAACGAAGAAGCATTGCATATGCAATTTTGAAATATTTAATACAAACCTTAAGAGAAAAATTAAAACTATGTACTTGAGAATTGTTGGTGTTAAAAAGGCCTACAGAAAGTTCCACGATATCATGTAGAGCGATAACTTCGAACCACTCACCCGATATATTTGCGTATTTTATCAATGTATAGCAACTCTGGGCGCAGTCAGATTCCGGATGGGTTACCGATTTCAATGTTGAAGGTGGCTGTGGTTCGTATTCCTCATAAAAGGAAGGTGGTTGAGGAAACTTTGTTGGATTTGTATCGATTTCCGAAATCAATCCAACACGACATTGACCCGAGCGGAGCCGGGTACCGCAGCTAGTACACAATAAGAAGTGAGGTCAAAAAACCTAGTAAGAGTCATGTTAGAATTCAATATACTTCATCGCCTTGGGATAACACAATGACGTCACTACCTCACCTCATTATGGACTGATAATTTGATGTCATTGTCCACAAAATAATTGGTATAATTTGAATTGAAAGTGGAATTATACATGACATATACATGTATTTCGGTTACATTTACCCAAACATGTCTTTTATTTTATTATTTTCATGTTAAAGTTTCATCACAGCAATCAAGTATGGAATGTCTGGGAAAAGGCCACACCGATTTATTGAGCTGTACGATGTATCAATATCAATGCACAAAATAATCGCTCTAAGTGGTTATAAGTCCATTCATTCTGTGCAATTAATTGGTTAAGAAATATACAGGAACTTACACATGGCTAAAAAATATCAACCATAACCCTACTTTTATTAATCGCCGACATTTGCTTTGTATAATATTTCACTGGAATTGAATTTTTTTAATCCTTTAATAAAACCGGGACGCTGATGTAAAATGGCCCGGACGCTGGGACAGAGGCCTCAAACCGGGTCTGTTTCGGTCAAACCGGGGCTTATGGTAAGCCTACCTATAGCTAAAATAAATGTTAACATTCAAGTTGCATAACATTACATAGCAGTAATGCAATCTAATATGTTGGTTAATGCATCACCTTGTTTACAGCCAGGTGCAGGAAAGTACTAAATGTATGCATCATCTATTTATCCAGCAATTTGCGTCCATTTTCATCAGTTCATAAATAATATTACGTCAAGTTAAGGAAACAATGAAAACCTATTGTCACAGGGCGTCTTTCTTTCTGAATATTGGTTATTTAATGGAATCGTTGAATTGAATGAAAGATGGTTGAAACGAAAACACAAATGGTTGTTTCTCCATCAAATTCAATGGGGACATGCTCAAATAGAGAGAAGTCCTTCAGAAATGCGTGCGAACGATTTATATTGTAGCACTGGGTTCCGGCAAGTAAAAATAATGCAAGTGGGACACTGCATTTCTTCCCGTGTATGTCTTAAAAGGCGACTAAGGGATTCGTCGTAGTTCCCCTTCCTGACTTGCTAGGGGTAGGGTTGATCAAGATCAGGCTGGTACCATCGCATTGATTGAACTATGGTCGAAATTACCATGCAAATTGTCTGTTAAAGTAGCGGAGTGTGATGGCAGTGGTTACTTACAGTTTCGTGATGGTTTCTGTAGATGGATATGTTGAGCAGGTTGTACAAATAATCTTCCAACTGCTTCATTCTTATTTGTATTGCATCGTATGGGACCATCACCTCTGGCTTCTTGGGAAACCTATAACAAGCATAGTAATAAATTCAAGATGTTTCACCAATCATTAAAAGTGATTACAGTATCAAATCAGAAATGAAGTTGTGAGTCGAGATAACTGTTTACAAATCATGGCTGCTTAGTGGGAAATTTATTGATTTCCCTGAAGACTGGAGCAAACTAAGATTAGATTTTTGGTTTCTGGTATGGTTAAGATATGGGTAACTAAAATGTGGTTGGGGTCAATAAGTGTGCTATTTTTTTCAAGAACTTTTTAAATTTATTTTACATTTACCCTGAAACTGGTACTCTGGAAATAGAGACAAATTTGAAATCGAATTCTTTCATATTGACGTTGACAATAGATTAAAAGGGACTTAAGAATTCTTTCTCTTTTCAGTGTTCATGTTTGATCGTTAACGTCCATACTTATGTACATCATGCGATAAAAAAAAGGGTGTAATCAAATCATCAAAGTGAATGGGACTACCCAGTCGGAATGAGCCTCAATTATATGGCCCCATCCCTGACTGCCGCAGGAGGGAACCCACACAGAGCACTCGCACTGTGTGGGTTCTGGCGATTAAGAATGCAAGTAGTCCCACTGCATTCATTCCCGTGCATGTCGTAAGAGGAGACTAAGGGAGTTGTCATTCATGGTTCGGAACTGTAGGTACCCTTCTTCTACCACATAGCAAGGTTAGCCCGCCTGGGTTGGTACCATCACATTGATTGAACGATATGATCGCAGCGGCAATAAAAATTGTCCGAGTTTTCATTCCAGTTTAATGTGGCCATACAGCATAAGGAAAGTCCTGGATGACAGTTGATGTCTGGCTATTCCATGTCGAGTTCATAAAAAAGCACCTCTCCATAGTAGATGCCATTTTCAGATCTCCGTTATACATTCACGAATAATGATTGTTGATAATAAATCTATCTTTAAAACATTTTTGGGGTGACAATGTGAAAGCCAGGTGGATCGGATAAAATTGTGATGTCACATTTGATATGGAAATGAATAAGCGTGACCAGCGCTTGTAACATACACAATCAAATGCACGATAATAACAAAGTCTACTCAATCTTATCAGCACTTTGCACTGCGGATAATGTCAAAAAGACTATAGTAAAAAGAACTACAGGTAACATGAGTAAAATTAACAAAATTGAGAGTATTAGGTCAAATAACGGACGCATTCTTGAAAACCCCCTTGAAATCGCAAATGAATTTAATAACCACTATACCAATATGAATATTCATGAAGTAAAAAAGAATACGCCCAATCAAAATAAATTTCCAAAAATAACACAAAAATCTAGTATTTTTTTAATGCCAACTACCCCAAAAGAAGTGAATAAATGCATCCTTAATTTAAAAAATAAAAAATCAGTAGGTTGTGATGGCATATGCACCAAAGTGCTTAAGCATTGCTCCTTGGTAATCTGCGAACCACTTAGTTACATAATAAATTTGTCAATGCTAACAGGAACATTTCCTGAAAAATTAAAGATTGCAATAGTGAAACCATTATATAAGAAAGGTGATAACAAAGATCCTTCAAATTATCGCCCGGTTGCACTTCTTTCTGTAATAAGCAAAATTTTTGAAAACATTATAAATACACGACTAGTAGGTTTTATAGAGAAATTCGAAATTTTAAGCAAAAATCAAAATGGATTTCGCAAAGGACACTCTACAACCAAGGCAGTGTATGACATATTTAGCGATATTTGGGACTGCATAGATAGGAAAAAGCCAATTACAGGACTATTACTTGATATGACAAAAGCTTTCGACTGTGTAAATCACGATAAATTGTTAGATAAATTAAATGACATAGGTATAAGAAGTAACGCATTAGAATTTTTCGAATCATATTTAGACAACAGACAACAAATGGTAGAAATTTCAAGTTTTGATAAAAAAACGAATACCCTGAAAACATACAAATCGAAAACTAATTTAATTAAAGCCGGTGTCCCTCAGGGTAGTATCCTTGGACCCATATTGTTTCTCATTTACATTAACGAGTTCTCTAAATGCACTATTCATAAAATTGTGCTATTTGCTGATGACGCAACTGGATTAATAGTAGCTGAATACAAAGTTAATCCAGAACAACACGAGAAAACAGTTAAAAAAGCGCTATCTGATATAATTGATTGGCTAAATTGTAATGAATTACAGATAAATCTATCAAAAACAAATATTATACAATTCCACCCATATCAAGGCTCGAGACAGGACATTACGATTTCATATGCGGGAGATGTCATCGAAGAAGTAACGAGCGCCAAATTTCTCGGAATGATGATAGAGAGTAATGTTAGTTGGAAGACTCATATAGATACTCTAGAAAAAAAAATAAGTAGTTTTTGTTATGCTCTAAAAGTGCTCACTGCAGTGTCTTCCATCGAGACTAGCCTAATGGCTTATTATGGTTTTGTATACTCCCATCTTAAGTACGGAGTTATATTCTGGGGAAACTCCACACATGTAAATAAAATATTTGTTTTGCAAAAGAGGTGCATTAGAACAATTTATGGAATGAGGTCCCAAGATAGCTGCAGTAAAATATTTAAAGATAAGAAAATACTAACCTTAACATCATTATATATATTAGAATTGTGTAGTTTTGTTAAAGAGCATCCACAATATTTTACTACAGCTGCCGATATAACAAAATACAGGACCCGTCAATGTGAAGCTGGCAACTTATACAAGGCTCCTGTACGAACTACACTAGTGTTAAAGAGCACAACACAGTCAGCCATTACTATATTCAATAAACTTCCCCAACGTATGAAACAGTGCAATAATGCTGCTATATTTAAAAAACAATTGAAAGACTGGCTTCACACCAAAGCTTACTATAATGAAATAGAATTCCATAATGATAACCACGGTTAGAAACATATTTTGCTTATATGTAAGTTCAACATAACTTCTTTTTCACGTTTTTATTTTATTATCTTTTCTGCATAATTCTATTGTAGCATATAACATATTTAATCTGTGTCCACACATTTGAGTGTTCGCGAAAGTGCGAATCTATTGCTACACCTATGTTTAGGTATTCACTAAACTTATATTGTTAGTATCGCTTGTTCACCATTTTGTATGTACTACTGTAAGTGATAATGCAATAAATTATTTTGATTTTTGATTTTTGATTTTAAAGTCATAAAGTCAAAATATTGGTGATCGTTATGTTTGAGGCAGGGTCAACTAAGATAATGAGAGAGTGATTAAGTATTGCCTAAGATTATGTATACAAAAGGGTTTTGAAGAGGGATCTTACTAAAATCAGCACAAATAATCTTTAACTTTCTACAGAATTACTTATTTATTTATTAATTGGTTCACATACAGGGTTATAGATTATAGACATTACAAAAAAAAACTTATTTATTATAGAATAGTCATTCAATTGAGTTTCTGTGTTCAATTAGCAGTGGTTTGTACCGTTGTTTATTTTCTGATGTGGTTCCGAATCCATGTAAGCGATTGTCTACTCGGTAAGTCGTAAGCTCTACTTAGTAGGTTGAAGCTGGCGCGCTGGTAACCGTGCGTCTCGGTGGGTGGGGGCGTGTGACTGATGCGGTACTGACCTGGGCAGCGCGCCATTGCGCTTGCGCGGTTTGTGCTCCTTACGGCGATGCGCCGGAGCGGGCGGCCCTCGCGGCCTCGCTCTGCACGGTGCTCTTGAAGCTGGCGCGCTGGTAGCGGTGCGTCTTGGTGGGGAAGGAGATCTTGAGCGAGGCGCGGAACACGTGTGTGACTGATGCGGTACTGACCTGGGCAGCGCGCCCTTACGCTTGCGCGGCTTGTGCTCCTTACGGCGCTGCGCCGGAGCGGCCGCGAGGGCCGCCCGCTCCGCGCGCACCTCGCTCTGCACGGTGCTCTTGAAGCTGGCGCGCTGGTAGCGGTGCGTCTTGGTGGGAAATGGGATGTTGAGCGAGGCGCGGTACATGCTCAGCTGCTGGTGCAGGTACAGGATGTGCTTGTATCGCTTCTTAATCGACCAGCTGTAGTCGCCATGCTGCAGCTGGATCGTGTATCTGTCCATTTGTTTGAAATGTGATAACATGCTGGATGATATTTATAATAATTATGTCCAGAAACTCTGGAAATCATTAGCTGCATTTTCTGTACAAGTTAATGAAGAGGTGGGGTGAGAGAGGGGCTGACTGTGTCTGCATAAGCAAACAATTATACACTGCCCAATATGGCTGGCATAAGCTATAACTTAAGTTCTTAAACGTTAATGTTTGCTATTTTAAGTGCAGCATATGGCATAACCTGGTCTTTAAATTAGAGGTGCTTCAGATTGCCCATGCGCTTTCACGGGGGCTGCGAAAACATGCGTGCTTGTTATTTGAAGGACCCGGAGTAGTACTTTGGGGAAAATACTTCAACAGGGAGAACATTCCACAGTTTACTTTACGAAATACTAAGGAAATGACCTGAGGAAATATGTTTTAAAGTTAACGTTAATTAAAGACAGTAATTTAAATCTTTTGTCGCTTCTCCAGATTCTACACACTTCATGCAATAAAAATACATAGGAAGTCTATTTTTAATTTGCTTACTACTAATTAAGTTATTAGTGTCTATTATGTGGGTAATGGATTATGGAGTGATGTCACTTTAGAGATATCTATCAAAACATACTTAGAGATCTTTAATTCAGCATCAAGTGAACATACTTTAGTACATAAAAGATGCTCGTTGTCACATATTTGATTGCATATTTATGATAGCCGATAAATTCGATAACTTCATCCTGTGAATCATTTGAAACACTAACCGATTTCACAGCAATATAGTAAACCTTCAGACAAAAACCATCATTGTATCTGTAAATAGATGTTCTATAAGCACACACAAAATCCTTGAGTTGATATGTGGAAGTACACAGATGGATATCTTTGTATTGGGGAATGAGAATGTATGAGTGAATGCCAGCATAAAAGCTTCTCAAGGTGACTCTAATTTGAACCCATTTCTGAGTAGTTAATAGATATTCCTTGATGTGGTCTCCAGAAGAATGTTCGGAGGTATCCAAACATTAACTTGGGAACAAATTCGAGGCTTAATTACTTAAAATTTTACTCACTTTGCGATAGTGGTGGTTTATAAAGGTAATTCCATTAAAATAAATGCTGCATGCAAGCTGACAGTAAGCAATAAAAACCACAATCAAGTAAGAGCAGAAATAATGTTTAATATAATTACATTAATAATATTTTGAAATTGTAGAAATGCTTACAAGTTAGGGTTAAGCAGGTGAGTTGTGACGCTACGCTCATTCTCCACAAATCGCACGTGGATGGCCACCCCTGGCACGAACACCTTCCGGTGCACTGACTTGAACTTGACAGGCGGGTTATGGATGGCCTTGAACGGGATGGCTGTGATTTGCTGAGCTGCTGCCAAGAAATCATACATTTTTGTTGTTTGTTATCCTCCACGATGAGACATATTTTTCGATCGCAGCTTTTTTATGCTCTACGTTTTTGCATAACATTTTAAGTAAACTAGTGAGTGAGTATCAAAGAAAAAAAATTTACAAGCCCGGAAAGTTTTTTGTCGATTCTTCTTTGCCAGAGGTAAAAAAACTGGCAGAAAAAGAAAAAAATTGCCAAATGCGAGTATGTAAAAGTGTTGGTCCCCTTGGTTACTTTTTGGTGATAGGCTTAATCCTGCCCGGATTGGTATCATTGCATCGAATGAACAATTTCCATCCAGTTCAATGTAGCCGTGCAAAATAAGGTCACTGGTGTCCCATGACGTATATTGGGCTAAGATAAGTAAGTAAGTGTGGGATTAGCCATCCATGTCCAGTGACATAAAAAAAAGTTCATGTTTCAAATTATGTAGCTGACAGTTACTCACCCGCTTCAGCATCAGGCTGGTCTGTCTCCTTGCTGTTTGGGAGTGGTTTTCCGTCCAGTGCTATGACAGACATGGATTCCGGTACTGCGAGACTCTCGTCAAACTCCGACTCGGCTCCGGGTGTGAGCGAGTCCATGATATGAAACATCCCGCTTGGAGCCTCGTCGGGAGACAGCGGACTCTGCGCGTCCATACCGTAGTTTGTGTAGCCTCCAAATTGACTCTCATCTGCAAATATTCAGAATTTAATTATGAATTTACAATTATATTTAAAAGGAAACAACATTTCTTTTTATCAACTAACGATGTTCGATCTAAGGCATCGTTTCCTAAATGCAGGGTCGCGAAACGGTAACGGGCCATGAAAAAAAAATACCAGTTCACGAATCACCACTTCTCGCATTTTGTGATAACCATGCCCCCCTCAATAGAGGTCCACACTTTTTATTAGAAGTATTTTTTGGTAAATTTATATAAATAAATATAAAAACTAGTAGACATTGAAATATGTTTATTTTACCTACACACTAGAATAAGAATTAAACTTGTTAGTGGGTCACGACGGAGAAGCATTAAAATAACTGGGTCATATGGAAAAAAGTTTAAGAAACGCTGATCTAATGGATCGAGATTCTCGACAACAGGCTGTCTAAAAGACTAGCAAACATGAGGTCCACATTTGTCCGCCACTGGGAATTTCAGATAAGAAAGAGATAATGTTGCAGCGATAGAACAGTGGTATGAACCTGGATGCAAGCCATGCGTTAGGATAAGGGATAGCAAACAAAATGTGCTACGTATTTTTATGCTGTTATACAGGAATTAGAGAAAATATCGATATACCTAATCGGGACTTGTGACCCGTACTGTGCTTTCCCACCACCAACTTGCCTAGACCATGCCAGTATTATACATTTTTAGGTAGACAATAAAAACGCGCAAAGCAAAGCAAAATAAAAATAAAATAAAATAATTGTGCTAACTGCAATGCTGTAGGGGTGAATACAATTGAAGAGGTACCATCACGATAAGTCTTCTTACTGATGTGGTTTCTTTGTTGGACCGAGTTAAATTGTTTCAATGTTTTATTTCTTTTCTAATTCTTGTAAACCATCTTTGGAACAATGAAATATAAGTGATCTGGTGGTACTTAACACGTGGATTATGCATTCAGCCGAGAAATCTATGCGAAAAATAAACCACAGTGCAAAGAGCGTGCATATTTTGACCAAAAGAATACCCCGACCATAAACACAATTACTTATTCCGAAAGGTTAATTGTAGTGTCTTTACACTAATAATGGGCATTATGCCCACACACATATCAATTGTAGGGTATAATAACCTATGATTATAGCCTTCACCAATTAAACAATTACATTTTAAGGGCTTTGAGGCAAATTTAAAGTTATCCAACCTCAGGTTCCGACATAATAATTCATTTATTTTACAGCTCTCAGGCAATAGGTAATAATCAGACAATCACAAAGCCACAATATGTAATGTTACACTGCATTATACTGAAACCTGTGATTGTAGGTTGGTACCTCGTCTAATAAGATTGTGAAAGCTTAATGTTAGCTCTTTCTTCCTCAAATCCATTTTGCTTATTCCTTAGGACAAAAACTCTGGGAATCACCGTGACAGAAATATCCTGCAATATGCTGGTACAAAATATGTTGACCGGAGCAAGTGGCACTGTGGACTGGCGGGCAGGCACTAAACATAGCACTGATAAGATAACAGCTGTCAAAATATATAATTGAAGAAATTTATTTCTGTGGTCACGGTTTCACAATCTTTGTCACCAATTTGAAGTTTGAATTTGGAGTTCACCTAACTGACACCATGCGCTGGTACACCAAAGGAATTCAGACAAAATAAAACAAAGCAGTCGCAAGATCTAGAGACTGACTGACTCGTGAGACGAGCCTTGGAGAAAATAGGCACAAAAAGTGTTGAATAGCGCAAGCGGATATCACGCCTCAGTGGTGGCAAGGTTACTTTTAGCTCTTCGGATTGTATGCACGTGTACTTACCAATAACAAGCTCACTGATAAAATAAGTCTGCCTGTTGGATTGCGAGCTCTCACAAAACTGTACCGCTCCACTGACGGAACTGAGAAAGATGAGAAACTAAACCGGCCGACATCGCATCATCACTGGCGATGATTCACGTTTACTTCGCACCATTCCAAGCCAGCCTGAGCAAAATTTTAACTGAAACCAATTTCGGTACACCACCAATTTCTTTAGCTGCACGAATTTTATCTACTACTTTAAGATAGAACTAAAATTCTAATTGGAATTGGTTGCACCAGAATGCCAGTTTTGACACCCGCAGCAGCAGTCTAGGCGAGCTCTTCTCTATGCACTGGTATACTAGCAACCGAAGTAAGGTCTACTATAGTACGGTTGCGTTCAAAAGTCTAGCGGAGAGTTTGCATGGCCGACCGTGCGAAGATTTTGAGTGAAGTGAAACGTCATAGGAGTAAGAGTGACAGAAAATGTGGAAGTGAGAGCGTATGGTCATAATATATTTCATAAGGCGGGAGAATTTAAATAAATTGAAAGCGATTTTTAAAGTTTGTAATAGTTTTACAATGATGCAGTAGTTTAGTTAAACACAATTTTGATTCCATATATGTTTTTTTGTGTTAAGTAGAGTGTTGTAGTTTGTAAGAGCCGTTTATTGCAAGATGGCAGGTCAGGGAATGAAGCCTTCAAAGAAAACGTTGCTACTTACCTGAACATTGTCTCGGTATAGTATGATGAAGAGTTTCCGTGTTGTTGCCATTTACATAAATATTACTACGTAAGGATAGGCACTTCCAGACAACATACATGGAGAAACAAAAGTGGTGTTCACTAAAGAGAAAGGAAGGAGAAGTGGCATGCGGTCGATATCGCTTCTCCGCTATATGGTCAGAATGGCCATATAATTGTATGGGACTCCGGTGGCACGTCGTTTGCCACAAAATCTAATCATCGCCACCGCGCGCGAATCTCGGCGCGAATGTGCTTTAAATAGCGTTCGTCATGTCAGTTCCTAACCACACACATATATACACTCGTATATACACTTTTCTAGCCTTTTGTTCGGAGATCTTGTTTTTTTTTCTGCCTCTGTAGAAAATAATGACATGTTTGATAGCCCTTCATGTCCCATAGAATAATTTTCTCACCTCCATGCATAAAAGTCCTTAGATATTTTTTTCTCAGTTTGAATTTCGAAAATCTTTCAGCCTTTGCAGTTGTAATCAGAGTGGTCAGTCTGAGTTCTCATCTAAATTGGCGTGTACGGCAAATCGATCGACTGGCGTTTTCCGTAAAAACGTCAAACTCCATACAAGTTTTTACTAGATATTCTTTGGTTTTACTTCTTCAAGCGGTCAAAGTCAAACTCAGACTTCAGATTTATATGAAAACGCGGAGTGGATGTAAACGGCAACGTCGACGTATTTTACGGCAACGTTGAGTAAGCTGTCAAATCAAATTCGGACTCGCAAATGCTAGTTCGCCGCGCGCTCTTCAATTTCTCCATACATTTGAAAACGCCAGTCGATCGGTTTGCCGTAAACGCCAATTCAGGTGATAACTCAGACTGACCACTCAGAAGGGTCAAGAATAGAAAGAATGCTGTTATAACCTCCGGAAAACTGGATGCCAGGCTATGGAAAGTGATGAATTTTAAATGAATTTAAATTTAAAATAATTTATTCATGTTTGCAAAGCAATTAAAAGTTCATAAAGATAAATTGACATGTCTTTACTGTATTTAGCAGACAGTTTTCCGGCATACATTTTTCATTTGAAAAGGGTACGGTTTTTCTCAGGTTCTAATACTTCGCACTTCTTCTGCACAAATCTCAGATTATACTCCGTTGAATGGGGCATTTGAGACATGCATGAATTCGCCCGTCCATGAAATCTTCAGAATGTGTACAAATACAGGTTTTAAAAATGAATGACTCAGAATCCAACATTTTTTTTTCCCGGAACTTAGGTATTTTGGCCAAAAACACAAAATATGCGGTATCATTCGCTGCAAAAATGGCCCGCCAAATTTCTTTTCAATGTCTAGTAAAATGGGTTAATAGGTATATATGTGTTCAGGAATCCAACATTTTTTTTACACAAAAGCGAGTTTTTTTTAAAAAATACACAGTTTTCGCTCTCATAAAATCGGCAAAATTGGCCAGCCCAATCTGTCGTCACACATTGTTTTTTAATTCTAATCAGATCGATAATTTCAAAGAATCCAACAAAATTGTAACTGGCAACACATATATTTTGCAAATGCCCAAATAAAGTGAACAGCATAATTGGACCGCGCACTTTTTGAAATATAATGACAATAAAAGATATAATCGAAGATACTTTTAACAGAATCCAACAAAAAAGTTACACGCCCGTCAGTTTTGCAGCGTTTAACGCAACTTTGAATTTCGCGCCAAAACCGTAAGATGAGCGCGGGTGGTAGGCTGAGGCAGACCGAAGCGGGACGGCAGCGGCGGCTGAGGCACGTGTTTCAATATCGGGTTTGTGATTGCGTAAGTGTGCGTGTGCGCCGACCTTTGCTCGAGGCAACGAAACGCTCGAGGCGCGGGGCTTTGGAGTGTGGTGGCAAAGATAATACTAATAATTACTTCGGTGGTGCATAATCGAATGTACCTAAAGCGAGCGCTTAGTTGGGAGCTGGCGAGCATTGCGGATGATTTTGGTAAATAAATTGGTCATGTACGTGCATAACTCGTGTATGTTTCTATGGCAAGTGACACATCTTTATAACCGGCTCGACTCGTAGATTCTAGCAGTTGTATTCAGAGTGAACTGTAATAATTTTATACGGATTATCACTGGACTAACCATGCAAAATAATACATAGGACGGACATAATCCGGGTCGTCAAGTTAGACCGCCCACTCTGAATACTACTTTTTTAGGGTTCCGTAACCAAAGGATGCCAACGGAACCCTATTATTAACCCGTCCTCTGTGTAAGAGCGCGGGAAAAACGGGCGCTACGGGTGCAGCGTATTTATGTTGTTTTCGCGCGGCCGCGAAGGGTTTAGAAAACACAAGAGTTTAGATGATTTTTTTTAAATATCGTAACAATTTAAATGCCAATATAAAGCGCGCTAAATGTAGTATCCATTGGTGTAAAAACATTTTTAATAAAATCGTTATATATGACCAAAAGTACAATGTTAAAACAGAAAATTCGACAAAAAATTGGCTTATAAAATGTAATCAAAGCTACTGCACTTCCACTGTAGGTATAAACTTCATTCAAACTCGTTAAGTACATGAACACATAATTCCTCTTTCATTTTTTATATTCACATTTAGGGTAGGTAGTATAATTATAGAGTTATTTGAAAAAACACACAGGCACTCAGAGTAACCAAAACAGGCATCCGTGCGCCCTCACAGAAAGTACTGTCGGCACAAACAGCGAGTAGAAAAAAAATTTTTTTTTCTTGTAACGACATGAATGCCTAATACCTCACCTATTGTCATGATATTAGCCCAACACACCATCTATCCATCCCCGAGGGTCTGATGATGACCAGGAATGTTCTTGCTGGAACTCAGGAACGGCGCTAACTACAAGCTTCGGGTTTGGTTTGCAAGCTGAAACCTGATTGGCATTAACCTCATGCCAAATATTCAGGGTCTGATGATGACCAGGAATGTTCTTGCTGGTACTTAGTAACGGCGCTAGCTACAAGCTTCGGGTTTGGTTTGTAAGCTGAAACTTGATTGGCATTAACCTTATGCTGAACATTCAGGGTCTAATGATGACCAGGAATGTTCTTGCTCGCCCTCAACAACGGCGATAGCTACGAGCTTCGGGTTTGGGTTACAAGCTGAAACTTGATTGGCATTGACCTCATGCAAAATATTCAGGGTCTGATGATGACCAGGAATGTTCTTGCTGGTACTCGGTAACGGCGCTAGCTACGAGCTTCGGGTTTAGGTAATAAGCTGAAACCTGATTGGCATTGACCTCGTGCCAAATATTCAGGGTCTGATGATGACCAGGAATGTTATTGCTGGTACTCAGCAACGGCGCTAGCTACATGCTTCGGGTTTGGGTGGTAAGCTGAAACTGGATTGGCATTAACCTCATGCCGAACATTCAGGGTCTGATGATGACCAGGAATGTTCTTCATCAATCTATCAAAATCCGTAGCTTCTAATATACCATACAAATGAAAAGCTACAAAGAAACTGGGCTGGGTGGAGTTTTTTATTCTTAATCTAAACTTATTACAATATAATTTATGAAATAATGCTACTGAATGTTACAATAGTAGCATTTAGTTAAAATTGTCAAAGAAATAACATGAACAGGTTATATGAATTACAATAGTAGCATGAGCCAAAATGGCGAAGAAGTTACTTGAACTGATCAACTCCTCAAGCTTGATCTTGAACTCCTTGCAGAAATGTCGGTAGCACAATGCACAGGGAATAGGATTAATGTGAGACATGCAATAAAACTTACGAAATTCAATTCATCGTCTCATCTTGACATGACTCATCTTGATCACATAAACCCCAGGCGTGTTCCCTAAGAGGGGCAGATTATCCAGATTCGGCCTCAGGGAACCGCCCTGACATCATATTTGAAATCGACACCTCCGAAAAACTATAACACGAGTACCACGACGTAGCTACTGAACTAAGGTGTGGCGGCAATTTTGTTTTTAAAATGTCACGTTTTACCTTAAAACAGACATCACATTTGAAATCGAGACCCCTGAAAACCTATAACACGAGTACCATCACGATGTCACTGAACTTGGGTGTGGCGGCCATTTTGTTTTTGAAATGTCACGTTTTATCTCAAAACAGACATCATATCTGAAATGGACACCCCCGAAAACATATAACTTGAGTACCATGACGATGCAACTAAACATAGGTGTGGCGGCCATTGTGTGTTTGAAATGTGACATTTGATCTCATAACATATATCATACTTGAAATAGACACCCCCGAAAACCTATAACACGAGTACCATGACGATGCAACTGAACTTAGGTGTGGCGGCCATTTTGTTTTTGAAATCTCACGTTTTATCTCAAAACAGACATCATGTTTGAAATGGACACCGCCCAAAAACATATAACTTGAGTACCATGACGATGCAACTAAACATAGGTGTGGCGGCCATTTTGTGTTTGAAATGTGACATTTGATCTCATAACAGATATCATATTTGAAATAGATACCCCCGAAAACCTATAACACGAGTACCATCACGATGCAATTGGACTTAGGTGTGGCGGCCATTTAGTTTTTGAAATGTCACGTTTGATCTAAAAAAAACATTATATTTGCAATCGACACCCCCAAAAACCTAAAAAAACGAGTACCACGACGTAGCTACTGAACTAAGGTGTGGCGGCAATTTTGTTTTTTAAATGTCACGTTTGATCTCAAAACAGACATCACATTTGAAATTGACACCCTCGAAAACCTATAACACGAATACCATGACGATGCAACTGAACTGAGGTGTGCCGGCCATTTTGTGTTTGACATCTCTCAAAACAGACATCATATTTGAAATCGACACCCCCGAAAACATATAACACGAGTACCATGACGATGCAACTCAACATAGGTATGGCGGCCATTTTGTTTTTGAAATGTGACATTTGATCTCAAAACAGATATCATATTTGAATTAGACACCCCCGAAAACCTATAAAACGAGTACCATGACGATGCAACTAAACATAGATGTGGCGGCCTTTCTTGTTTTTTAAATGTGACGTTTGATTTCAAAACATCTATAAAACAAAGCCCAAACACTTTCAAAATCGTCTAAAACAAAACACAAAAAATCAATATTCGCAATGTTTTACGTCTCTTCCTTTTTTTCCACTCAGTACAGCGATTTGACGCGACATCCTATTTCATTTCACAATCGGATATAAGCTTTATGACATATGGCCTCCAAACACAATAGAGTTCAAATTGGCTCAAACAGGGTTTAGTTCCCGAAATTTGGCTTTCTTATTTTGTTGAAAAACTTGTGAAATTCGTGGTAAATCGTTTAGCAATGATCAAAAATAAGATTAGATGATGTTCTACAATAAAACTATTTAGGATGCGTGTACATTCATCTGTCTAAAATGGCGTCAGGCGTGGGTAAGCAAATCAGACGAGTTTTTTCCCAAAAAAATGTATGATGCTTATCAGACAAACACCGCAATCGAATTCACGCTGAGAATGCGCTTCTAATGGTATATAACACTTGCCGCTTTCGTTCCATCTTGCACTAAAAAACTTGTATTTTCACCACACGACAAAACAAATGGCGCGCGTTCAATGCAACTTGCAATGTAATGGCTTGCAATTGTAAAAAGTCTATGGGGGAAGTCAATCTGATGTTTCCAGAGTGTAGGTCTGTTCAGTATAGCCATATAAAATGCGACAGCACGCACAGAAAATCTCTACAGAACGCGTCCATAATTAAAACTCGAAGGATTGGTAGCCGGCACATATGTCGTGCCAGACACAGTCAAGGGAATTTTCGTAGGTGGCACGACGTATGTGCCGGACACAGCCAAGGGGTTAAGCCTCCGCTCTCCGTCCGTCCATCCGTCCGTCTGTCACAGGGCTCTATCTTATGAACCGTAATAAGAAGAAGGTGAAATTTTCACAGAGTATGTATGTATTTTATTTATTTATTACTTTTTAATATGTTGTTATATGATTAAAAAAATAAATAAAATTTTACACCCACAGGATTTTTCTTTGAATTAAAAAAATAAGTGAATTTTATGTTTCCTTCATATTGACTTTGATGTGGCTTGAGAAAATTGATAATAAATTCAACTTATCAGTATATTCACTCCATTAGCATGAAAAAAGATCGTCGGTGTATAAAGTATCGGTGAAAATGCGTCTTAACAATGTTTTAAATTTTAAATGTATGCAAATAAAAATACCGTCCATCTTTTTTCGCTTATGGAGTCTTTGACTTGCTATCTTTAATGGTGAAAACCTCATTTCAATCTGACCATTAATTTCCGATATATTCGGATGTCAATACTGTCAAAATTGTACAATAAAATTTCAAAAATATAATTAAAAGGATTGTTTACCGATTTAAAAATAACATGAAAAATATGTTCAATATCGAAAATAGGCAACGTTCGATAGGTGAACATGCCTTAAACAATGTTTTAAATTTAAAAGTATGGAACATTTACTGTTTTGAGTGTATTCAAATGCGAATATCTCGTAAATGAGTCGTCAGATTTTAATTAAGTTTTCATCATTTAAAATAACAGGTTGAAGACCCCATTAGCAAAAAATATGGAACCAAAAATTATGAAAATTACATACAAAACTTTTTTGTGTTATATCTTGTACGATGGTACGGAACCCTTCGTGTGCGAGTCAGACTCGCACATGGCCGGTTTTTCATGCCCATGGAGTCGTTGACGTGTTATTTTAAATGATGAAAACTTCATTAAAATCTAACGACTAATATACGAGATATTCGCATTTTAATACGCTCAAAACAGTAAATTTTCAATACCTTTACATTTAAAACATTGTTAAAGGCATTTTCACCGATCCAACGTTATCAATTTTGATATAGAACACATTTTTCATGTTTTTTTCAGACCGGTGAACAAGCCTTTTACAAATTGTTTTAAGTTTTAAATGTATGGACAATGTACTGTTTCGACAGTATTCACATGCGAATATCTCGGAAATTAATATTCAGATTTTAATAAAGTTTTCACCATTCAAAATAATAGGTTGAAGACTCCATGGGCAAATAAAGATCAACGGTATTTATATTTTCACACATTTAAAATTTTCAAAGTTTTTTAAAGGAATTTTAAAGAAAGAGGCATTTATACCGATGCAAATGTATGTACCGTATTTATAGATTTAAATAAGGTTTACCCCATTAGAGATAGCACGTCAAATACTCCATAAGCAAAAAATATGGAATTAAAAAATAGTCAAAATTACGTACAAAACTTTTTTGTGTTTTGCCTTGTAAGACGGTACGGAACCCTTCGTGCGCGAGTCAGACTCGCACATGGCCGGTTTTTAATGCTCATGGAGTCGTTGACGTGTTATTTAAAATGATGAAAACTTCATTAAAATCTGACGACTATTTTACTATATATTCGCATTTGAATGCGCTCAAAACAGTACATTTTCAATACCTTAACATTTAAAACATAGTTAAAGGCATTTGTACCAATCTAACGTTTTCTATTTTCGTAATAGAACACATTTTTCATGTTTTTTTTAGACGGGTGAAAACGCCTTTTAAAAATTGTTTTAAGTTTTAAATGTATTGAAAATGTACTGTTTCGACAGTATTCACATGCGAATATCTCAGAAATTAATGGTCAGATTTAAATAAAGTTTTCACCATTCAAAATAACAGGTTGAAGACGCCATGAGCAAACAAATAACATATTTAAAATTTCAAAATTTTTTGAAGGAATTTTAAAGAAAGAGGCATTTATACCGATACAAATGTATGTTCCGTATATACTGATTTCAATGAGGTTTTCACCATTAGAGATAGCACGTCAAAGACTCGTACCTATACAGACAAAACCTATAACACGAATACCATGACGATGCAACTGAACTGAGGTGTGCCGGCCATTTTGTGTTTGACATCTCTCAAAACAGACATCATATTTGAAATCGACACCCCCGAAAACATATAACACGAGTACCATGACGATGCAACTCAACATAGGTATGGCGGCCATTTTGTTTTTGAAATGTGACATTTGATCTCAAAACAGATATCATATTTGAATTAGACACCCCCGAAAACCTATAAAACGAGTACCATGACGATGCAACTAAACATAGATGTGGCGGCCTTTCTTGTTTTTTAAATGTGACGTTTGATTTCAAAACATCTATAAAACAAAGCCCAAACACTTTCAAAATCGTCTAAAACAAAACACAAAAAATCAATATTCGCAATGTTTTACGTCTCTTCCTTTTTTTCCACTCAGTACAGCGATTTGACGCGACATCCTATTTCATTTCACAATCGGATATAAGCTTTATGACATATGGCCTCCAAACACAATAGAGTTCAAATTGGCTCAAACAGGGTTTAGTTCCCGAAATTTGGCTTTCTTATTTTGTTGAAAAACTTGTGAAATTCGTGGTAAATCGTTTAGCAATGATCAAAAATAAGATTAGATGATGTTCTACAATAAAACTATTTAGGATGCGTGTACATTCATCTGTCTAAAATGGCGTCAGGCGTGGGTAAGCAAATCAGACGAGTTTTTTCCCAAAAAAATGTATGATGCTTATCAGACAAACACCGCAATCGAATTCACGCTGAGAATGCGCTTCTAATGGTATATAACACTTGCCGCTTTCGTTCCATCTTGCACTAAAAAACTTGTATTTTCACCACACGACAAAACAAATGGCGCGCGTTCAATGCAACTTGCAATGTAATGGCTTGCAATTGTAAAAAGTCTATGGGGGAAGTCAATCTGATGTTTCCAGAGTGTAGGTCTGTTCAGTATAGCCATATAAAATGCGACAGCACGCACAGAAAATCTCTACAGAACGCGTCCATAATTAAAACTCGAAGGATTGGTAGCCGGCACATATGTCGTGCCAGACACAGTCAAGGGAATTTTCGTAGGTGGCACGACGTATGTGCCGGACACAGCCAAGGGGTTAAGCCTCCGCTCTCCGTCCGTCCATCCGTCCGTCTGTCACAGGGCTCTATCTTATGAACCGTAATAAGAAGAAGGTGAAATTTTCACAGAGTATGTATGTATTTTATTTATTTATTACTTTTTAATATGTTGTTATATGATTAAAAAAATAAATAAAATTTTACACCCACAGGATTTTTCTTTGAATTAAAAAAATAAGTGAATTTTATGTTTCCTTCATATTGACTTTGATGTGGCTTGAGAAAATTGATAATAAATTCAACTTATCAGTATATTCACTCCATTAGCATGAAAAAAGATCGTCGGTGTATAAAGTATCGGTGAAAATGCGTCTTAACAATGTTTTAAATTTTAAATGTATGCAAATAAAAATACCGTCCATCTTTTTTCGCTTATGGAGTCTTTGACTTGCTATCTTTAATGGTGAAAACCTCATTTCAATCTGACCATTAATTTCCGATATATTCGGATGTCAATACTGTCAAAATTGTACAATAAAATTTCAAAAATATAATTAAAAGGATTGTTTACCGATTTAAAAATAACATGAAAAATATGTTCAATATCGAAAATAGGCAACGTTCGATAGGTGAACATGCCTTAAACAATGTTTTAAATTTAAAAGTATGGAACATTTACTGTTTTGAGTGTATTCAAATGCGAATATCTCGTAAATGAGTCGTCAGATTTTAATTAAGTTTTCATCATTTAAAATAACAGGTTGAAGACCCCATTAGCAAAAAATATGGAACCAAAAATTATGAAAATTACATACAAAACTTTTTTGTGTTATATCTTGTACGATGGTACGGAACCCTTCGTGTGCGAGTCAGACTCGCACATGGCCGGTTTTTCATGCCCATGGAGTCGTTGACGTGTTATTTTAAATGATGAAAACTTCATTAAAATCTAACGACTAATATACGAGATATTCGCATTTTAATACGCTCAAAACAGTAAATTTTCAATACCTTTACATTTAAAACATTGTTAAAGGCATTTTCACCGATCCAACGTTATCAATTTTGATATAGAACACATTTTTCATGTTTTTTTCAGACCGGTGAACAAGCCTTTTACAAATTGTTTTAAGTTTTAAATGTATGGACAATGTACTGTTTCGACAGTATTCACATGCGAATATCTCGGAAATTAATATTCAGATTTTAATAAAGTTTTCACCATTCAAAATAATAGGTTGAAGACTCCATGGGCAAATAAAGATCAACGGTATTTATATTTTCACACATTTAAAATTTTCAAAGTTTTTTAAAGGAATTTTAAAGAAAGAGGCATTTATACCGATGCAAATGTATGTACCGTATTTATAGATTTAAATAAGGTTTACCCCATTAGAGATAGCACGTCAAATACTCCATAAGCAAAAAATATGGAATTAAAAAATAGTCAAAATTACGTACAAAACTTTTTTGTGTTTTGCCTTGTAAGACGGTACGGAACCCTTCGTGCGCGAGTCAGACTCGCACATGGCCGGTTTTTAATGCTCATGGAGTCGTTGACGTGTTATTTAAAATGATGAAAACTTCATTAAAATCTGACGACTATTTTACTATATATTCGCATTTGAATGCGCTCAAAACAGTACATTTTCAATACCTTAACATTTAAAACATAGTTAAAGGCATTTGTACCAATCTAACGTTTTCTATTTTCGTAATAGAACACATTTTTCATGTTTTTTTTAGACGGGTGAAAACGCCTTTTAAAAATTGTTTTAAGTTTTAAATGTATTGAAAATGTACTGTTTCGACAGTATTCACATGCGAATATCTCAGAAATTAATGGTCAGATTTAAATAAAGTTTTCACCATTCAAAATAACAGGTTGAAGACGCCATGAGCAAACAAATAACATATTTAAAATTTCAAAATTTTTTGAAGGAATTTTAAAGAAAGAGGCATTTATACCGATACAAATGTATGTTCCGTATATACTGATTTCAATGAGGTTTTCACCATTAGAGATAGCACGTCAAAGACTCCATAAGCAAAAAATATGGAATTAAAAATAGTCAAAATTTCATACAACACCCTTTGTGTTATGTCTTGTATGACGGTACGGAACCCTTCGTGTGCGAGTCAGATTCGCACATGGCCGGTTTTTCATGCTCATGAAGTCGTTGACGTGTCATTTTAAATGATGAAAACTTCATAAAATCTGACAACTAATTTACGAGATATTCGCATTGGAATGCGCTCAAAACAGTATATTTTCGATACTTTTAAATTAAAAATATTGTTAAAGGCATTTTCACCGTTCCAACGTTATCTATATTCGATATAGAACACATATTTCATGTTTTTTTAGATCGGTGAAAATGCCTTTCAAAAATTGTTTTAAATTTTAAATGTATGGAAAATGTACTGTTTCGACAATATTCACATGCAAATATCTCAGAAATTAATGGTCAGATTTAAATAAAGTTTTCACAATTCAAAATAACAGGTTGAAGACGCCTTGAGCAAACAAATAACACATTTAAAATTTTCAAAATTTTTTGAAGGAATTTTAAAGAAAGAGGCATTTATACCGCTACAAATGTATGTACCGTATATACTGATTTCAATGAGGTTTTCACCATTAGAGATAGCACGTCAAATACTCCATTAGCAAAAAATATGGAATTAAAAATAGTCAAAATTACATACAACACTCTTTTGTGTTATGTCTTGTATGACGGTACGGAACCCTTCGTGTGCGAGTCAGATTCGCACATGGCCGGTTTTTCATGCTCATGAAGTCGTTGACGTGTCATTTTAAATGATGAAAACTTCATTAAAATCTGACCACTAATTTACGAGATATTCGCATTGGAATGCGCTCAAAACAGTATATTTTCGATACTTTTAAATTAAAAATATTGTTAAAAGCATTTTCACCGTTCCAACGTTATCTATATTCGATATAGAACACATTTTTCATGTTTTTTTAGATCGGTGAAAATGCCTTTCAAAAATTGTTTTAAATTTTAAATGTATGGAAAATGTACTGTTTCGACAATATTCACATGCGAATATCTCGGAAATTAATGGTCAGATTTAAATAAAGTTTTCACCATTCAAAATAATAGGTTAAAGACTCCATGAGCAAACAAAGATCAACGGTATTTATATTTTCACACATTAAAAATTTTCAAAGGTTTTTAAACGAATTTTAAAGAAAGAGGCATTTATACCGATGCAAATGTATGTACCGTATTTACAGATTTAAATGACGTTTTCACCATTAGTGATAGCACGTCAAAGACTCCATAAGCGAAACATATGGAATTAAAAAATAGTCAAAATTACATGCAAAACTTGTTTGGGTTAGATCTTGTTCGACGGTACGAAGCCTTCGTGTGCGAGTCAGACTCGCACAGGGCCGGTTTTTCATGCTCATGGAGTCGTTGACGTGTCATTTTAAATGATGAAAACTTCATTAAAATCTGACAACTAATTTACCAGATATTCCCATTGGAATGCGCTCAAAACAGTATATTTTCGATACTTTTAAATTAAAAATATTGTTAAGGGCATTTTCACCGTTCCAAAGTTATCTATATTCGATATAGAACACATATTTCATGTTTTTTTAGATCGGTGAAAATGCCTTTCAAAAATTGTTTTAAATTTTAAATGTGTGGAAAATGTACTGTTTCGACAATATTCACATGCAAATATCTCAGAAATTAATGGTCAGATTTAAATAAAGTTTTCACAATTCAAAATAACAGGTTGAAGACGCCTTGAGCAAACAAATAACACATTTAAAATTTTCAAAATTTTTTGAAGGAATTTTAAAGAAAGAGGCATTTATACCGCTACAAATGTATGTACCGTATATACTGATTTCAATGAGGTTTTCACCATTAGAGATAGCACGTCAAATACTCCATTAGCAAAAAATATGGAATTAAAAATAGTCAAAATTACATACAACACTCTTTTGTGTTATGTCTTGTATGACGGTACGGAACCCTTCGTGTGCGAGTCAGATTCGCACATGGCCGGTTTTTCATGCTCATGAAGTCGTTGACGTGTCATTTTAAATGATGAAAACTTCATTAAAATCTGACAACTAATTTACGAGATATTCGCATTGAAATGCGCTCAAAACAGTATATTTTCAATACTTTTAAATTAAAAATATTGTTAAAGGCATTTTCACCGTTCCAACGTTATCTATATTCGATATAGAACACATTTTTCATGTTTTATTTAGATCGGTGAAAATTCCTTTCAAAAATTGTTTTAAATTTTAAATGTATTGAAAATGTACTGTTTCGACAATATTCACATGCGAATATCTCGGAAATTAATGGTCAGATTTAAATAAAGTTTTCACCATTCAAAATAATATGTTGAAGGCTCCATGAGCAAATAAAGATCAACGGTATTTATATTTTTACACATTTAAAATTTTCAATGGTTTTTAAACGAATTTTAAAGAAAGAGGCATTTATACCGATGCAAATGTATGTACCGTATTTACAGATTTAAATGACGTTTTCACCATTAGTGATAGCACGTCAAAGACTCCATAAGCGAAACATATGGAATTAAAAAATAGTCAAAATTACATGCAAAACTTGTTTGGGTTAGATCTTGTTCGACGGTACGGAACCCTTCGTGTGCGAGTCAGACTCGCACAGGGCCGGTTTTTCATGCTCATGGAGTCGTTGACGTGTCATTTTAAATGATGAAAACTTCATTAAAATCTGACAACTAATTTACGAGATATTCGCATTGGAATGCGCTCAAAACAGTATATTTTCGATACTTTTAAATTAAAAATATTGTTAAGGGCATTTTCACCGTTCCAAAGTTATCTATATTCGATATAGAACACATATTTCATGTTTTTTTAGATCGGTGAAAATGCCTTTCAAAAATTGTTTTAAATTTTAAATGTGTGGAAAATGTACTGTTTCGACAATATTCACATGCAAATATCTCAGAAATTAATGGTCAGATTTAAATAAAGTTTTCACAATTCAAAATAACAGGTTGAAGACGCTATGAGCAAACAAATATCACATTTAAAATTTTCAAAATTTTTTGAAGGAATTTTAAAGAAAGAGGCATTTATACCGCTACAAATGTATGTACCGTATATACTGATTTCAATGAGGTTTTCACCATTAGAGATAGCACGTCAAATACTCCATTAGCAAAAAATATGGAATAAAAAATAGTCAAAATTACATACAACACTCTTTTGTGTTATGTCTTGTATGACGGTACGGAACCCTTCGTGTGCGAGTCAGATTCGCACATGGCCGGTTTTTCATGCTCATGAAGTCGTTGACGTGTCATTTTAAATGATGAAAACTTCATTAAAATCTGACAACTAATTTACGAGATATTCGCATTGGAATGCGCTCAAAACAGTATATTTTCAATACTTTTAAATTAAAAATATTGTTAAAGGCATTTTCACCGTTCCAACAATCTATATTCGATATAGAACACATTTTTCATGTTTTATTTAGATCGGTGAAAATTCATTTCAAAAATTGTTTTAAATTTTAAATGTATTGAAAATGTACTGTTTCGACAATATTCACATGCGAATATCTCGGAAATTAATGGTCAGATTTAAATAAAGTTTTCACCATTCAAAATAATATGTTGAAGGCTCCATGAGCAAATAAAGATCAACGGTATTTATATTTTTACACATTTAAAATTTTCAATGGTTTTTAAACGAATTTTAAAGAAAGAGGCATTTATACCGATGCAAATGTATGAACCGTATTTACAGATTTAAATGACGTTTTCACCATTAGTGATAGCACGTGAAAGACTCCATAAGAAAAACATATGGAATAAAAAAATAGTTAAAATTAAATGCAAAACTTGTTTGTGTTATGTCTTGTGCGACGGTACGGAACCCTTCGTGTGCGAGTCAGACTCCCACATAGCCGGTTTTTCATGCTCACGGAGTCGTTCACGTGTTATTTTAAATGATGAAAACTGTATTAAAATCTGACGACTAATTTACGAGATATTCCCATTCGAATGCGCTTAAAACAGTAATTTTCAATACCTTTACATTTAAAACATTGTTAAAGCCATTTGTACCGATCCAACGTTTTCTTTTTTCGTAATAGAACACATTTTTCATGTTTTCTTTAGACCGGTGAAAACGCCTTTTAAAAATTGTTTTAAGTTCTAAATGTATTGAAAATGTACTGTTTCGACAGTATTCTCATGCAAATATCTCAGAAATTAATGGTCAGATTTAAATAAAGTTTTCACTATTCAAAATAACAGGTTGAAGACGCCTTGAGCAAACAAATAACACATTTAAAATTTTCAAAAATGTTTGAAGGAATTTTAAAGAAAGAGGCATTTATACCGCTACAAATGTATGTACCGTATATACTGATTTCAATGAGGTTTTCACCATTAGAGATAGCACGTCAAATACTCCATAAGCAAAAAATATGGAATTAAAAAATAGTCAAAATTACACACAAAACTTTTTTGTGTTATGTCTTGTACGACGGTACGGAACCCTTCGTGTGCGAGTCAGACTCCCACATAGCCGGTTTTTCATGCTCATGGAGTCGTTGACGTGTTATTTAAAATGATGAAAATTTCATTAAAATCTGACGACTAATTTACGAGATATTCGCATTTGAATGCACTCAAAACAGTAATTTTTCAATACCTTTACATTTAAAACATTGTTAAGGGCATTTTCACCGATCCAACGTTATCTATATTCGATATAGACCACATTTTTCATGTTTTTTTTAGATCGGTGAAAATGCCTTTCAAAAATTGTTTTAAGTTTTAAATGTATGGAAAATTTACTGTTTCGACAGTATTCACATGCGAATATCTCGGAAATTAATGGTCAGATTTAAATTAGATTTTCACCATTAAAGATAGCACGCCATAAACAAAAAAGATGGACGGTATATATATTTTCATACATTTAAAATTTAAAATAATGTTTTGAGACATTTTCACCGGTACTTTATACACCGAAGATCTTTTTTCATGCTTATGGAGTCTTTAACGTGTTATTTGAATTGATGAAACTTCACTAATATCTGATGAGTAATTAACTAGATATTCGCATTTGAATACGCTCGAAACAGTAAATTTTCCATACTTTTAAATGTATGGTTAGTATTATATGACCGGTGCAAGCGAATTGCGGGGTATTTTACAGGCGTGCTAGGGTCTAGCGCTTTCGGCTCCTACTTGCCCTGAGGCCCAGGCACAACATAATTCAATAAGTAAATATACTTTTTCGTACTAAGCTAGTGCGGCACTGAATCCAAGAACGTGATATATCACGTTCTTCATTCATGAATGTATGTATAATCCACCGTGAATCAATTTGTGAATTATAAATATGCAGTTTATCTAATTTCAGTGATTTATCTTTGCGGAATTATCTTGCATAAAAATAAAATAACTCAAATTGTATTCAACCTTTACCAAAGTATTTTACTCATTTACATGTGTATATTCGACGATCACTAGCAATTACAAAATATAATACCTTTATCGAATTGGCGAATTAATTAATTTAAATTTCACATAACACTTTATAAACTCTTGTCCATTATGCAGGTACTACGCATGAAAACGAACTATACATAAGTATCACCAAAGATAATACTAATAATTACTTCGTAATTGGTATCACTAACACAGGCTAAACCCTTTATTACCGCCGCAACCGTTCCCACGCCACCGCGCCGCCCTGCCTCCGCACCGCGCCGCCTACCACCCGCTTTCGCCGAGCTATTTTAGCGCGAAATTCAATGTTACGTTATACGCTGCAAAACTGACTGGCATGTAAATTTTTTGTTGGATTCTGTTAAAAGTATGTTCGTCTATATAATTTATTATCATTATAATTAAAAAAATGGGCGGGCATATTATGCCGTTTACTTTATTTGGCCATTAGCAAAATATATGTGTTGCCAGTAACAAATTTGTTGGATTCGTTGAAATTATCGATCTGATAAGAATTAAAAACCAATGTGTGACGACAGATTGGGCTGCCCAATTCTGCCGAGTTTATGAGAGCGAAAACTGTGTATTTAAAAAAAAATACTCGCTTTCGTGTAAAAAAAATGTTGGATTCCTGAAAACATATATACCTATTAACCTATTTTGTTAGACATAGAAAAGATATTTGGCGGGCCATTTTTGCTGCAAATGATACCGACTATTTAGTGTTTTTGGCCAAAATACCTATGTTCCGGGAAAAAAAATTGTTGGATTCTGAGTCATTCATTTTTAAAACCTATATTTGTACACATAACTGAAGATTTCATGGACGGACGATTTAGTGCTTTGGTAAGCCCCAAATTTTAGCTTCATTCATTGGCCTATTAGGCCGGTGATAGTACACTGTAGCCACACATTGGACTTTTACACTACTATATCATTCAAAATATGAATTAAAAAAATATCAAGTTAGGGATGGATCATCAATCTACCACTTGCCGATTTCAATGATAATTGTACCGAAGTATGGCTTGGTATTTCCTGCAACTTAGGAGACCAGTGGGAAAAAATGCTTATTACTTGAGATCCAATAACCCGATTCTACTCATAGACTAGGAGGTCGCGACAAAAATGGTAACGATAACGTAAATGGCTGAAACTTGGTTCAGGGGATAAATACCAACCCTCTGAAGCTAAATGTGTCGGTCTGCCTGTTCCAAGTGGTTGCGTTACGTAGATAAAGCGCCTGAAAAAGTCGTTACGGTGACAAAACATATATATGATAACGTAAATGAATGCAAATGATAAAGCATGAAAGTATCAGTACATACTTGGTTAGCAATACAAAAACTGAACAAATTTTTGGTTGCATTACGTAGATATAGGAGATTTAGGTTACAGACTTAAGTTTAGGTATATTTAAGTATTGAATTAAAAAACCGAATGGTTTTTGGTGCATAATTAATAGACCGGGATAGATACGGTTTGAGAAGCACATGAAATCCGAAATGATTTTTTTTTTCTCAGAAATATATAATTTCATGTTCATATGCTTACAATAAGTTTGCAACATTTAGCGGGGCCCGGAAGATAGATTTTTTTTTAAATGTATTAAAAAGTATATATCTCCTAAACAAATGTTTAGAAACGGTATTAAAAAAAATTATATGTTAAGTCTTTTAAGGCGTAATGTAACTGTGAATTTGCAACAATTTTGTAATTACGGAAATGTATTTAAAACAATGTTTTTACTAAAAAAAAACTATGCCGCGAACCTAACTTGCTATTGCTATATTTCTTTCTAGAATATGTAAAAGAAAATTAAATTCTTTAAAAACTATACAACGAACGATTTTATACGTATTTCGAATTTTATGTTTAGCTTTTGTGTGAATGTAAAAATTATAAATGAAAAAAAATGTGCTTCTAATATTTGCAACATTTTACAAATTTCACAGAATATAGAGTTTTCACTATTTGCTTTGCAGATATTATGAAAATAGTACAAAAACAATATATTTACACAGTTCCGTAAATAAGAAATTGTTGCAAATTCACAGTAATATTACACCTAAAATTAGCTAACATATAACATTTTTAAATAACATTTCTAAATATTTGTTTAGGAGATCATTTTTTAAACATATTTCATATTTTATTTCTATCTTACGGACCCCCCAAAATGTTGCAAACTTAATGTACACACGTCCACATGAAATACTACGTTTATGAGAAAAAAAAATGCATTTCGGATTTAATGTTTTTCTAAGTGCTGATTTAAGGCTAAAGTTCCTGGAGTATAATAGTTATCATTGTTTCTAGACAATCAGTATATTCATCAGCAGGTACATACCAACATCTATTTTATATAGCCAATCTAGGTAACGCAACCACTTGGCGCAGGCAAGGCATATTTAGTATCAGAGGGTTGGTCTCTAACATGTGAACCCAGATTCAGCCATTTACCTTATCGTGACCAAAAATGTCGTGACCTCCCGGAATATCAAAACGTGTAGTGAGTGTGTAAAAAGTAGTAGTGAGTGTTAATGTCTTATAACTTGCCAACAACTAACCCGATTTATATGCGTTTTTTATTAACATATAGCATCTCTAGGAGCAGTAAGGTTCGACCCGTTCGGGATGGGTTACCATTTTCGATGTTGTGGCAAGCTGTGGTATGGAGTCCACGTAAAACTTGAGATCCCTTCGTTAGTTACTTACTAGGTATGTAATATTGCAGTGCAAGTGCAGAAAGGTTCTAGTGACACATGCTTTTAATTTTTTTTTTAAATAAATAGGCAATAAATGTTTCCGAAGCTCTAAATGGGAATAATTTGATGTTTCTCATTAATTCTAACGATCTTGATAAAATTTGGTAAATATGGATACATTGTTCTGGGCCAGCCTATTGGATCAGCCTTTTGGGCAACTTTTTATCCATGAAATAATTCAGCCCGACATGTTCCCGGTACCGCAGCTAGTATTAAATAATCATCTCATTTTGTGAGATAAACAATTATGACGGTTTTCAAAATCTTATTCTAGGCCCAAATTTAAACCGGCAGTATCAACCGAGTACGCACTGGTCATAGAGTCAAGTGTCCATTGATCGTTTCATCTAATGAGTACCTTTAGAGATAATTCCGTATCAGATCGGTTAGAATACAGAACGCTCAGGAAATTGTGATTTATATAACGAAAAAGTTTTAATGTCTCGACTCCGGCAATATCTTGAGCTATATGAGCTCTGAAATATAGGGACAATAAAATCAAACATAATTCATCATATCATAAACATTTTTTCTTTAATTTATTTTTAATTATCTTGGTATTAGATTTATTGAAATTTTGCAAAGTTTAAAAATAAAACATACTGATACAGTGCAAATTAGATCTAACACGAATAGAACACCTATCCTTAAATAAAATTATGTTTAACTTAACTGACCTATTTATATAGTCCATAGCATAGCGAGTAACGTTGTATTATTTTATGTCCAGGACCGAGTAGGTTCGAATCCCAGCGAAGGCACCTCTTTCTTTCTTTTCCGAGAATGAAATGTGCATTTTCGTTGAGGATGCGGATCACTCCATGGATAGGAAACCATGTAACACTTTAGGTGCTCTGTCTTAGTATAGCAGGTATACGATAAATGACGATGGCTGTATACACCTGAACATAGTAAATATTTATTTTATATTTTTTAATTTATTTTTTATTTTTATCCTGACGTGATATATCATATCCAAAATGACGATGGCTGTATACTCCCGAACAGAGTAATTAGGATAATTTTGTATGACCATAGACCTCAATATTGTAAAACTTTATATGTGTAATATAAACTACTTCTTAATTCATTAATTAATGAAACTTGTATGTCAGCTCTTCTCGAACCGATAGATTAGTAACGTGTCTAAGTGTAGGTATCCTACCTATGGATAAGAAAAAAATGAAAAATGAAATGAAATGAAATTAATACCATCAATGGTATACCCTTCCGGGTATACAATCGAACTGGATCGAAGCGGCATTGAAAATATGTCCGTGTAGCGTTCTATTTATGCGCGGCATGGTACCTAATTTAATGTGCTATTATTATGAAATTAGGTGTGGTAATAGCCGTTCATGCCCTAAAATAAACAATAGTATGTATTGTGAAAATATTGTTTTGGCCAAACGATAAAATGTTATTCGCATTTTATGTTAACATACATAGAAACGTGGGACTTTCTCCACATGCCTTCAATAAAACATATGTTTAAACAAATGGTATAATTTTATATATATTGTAACGACGGTTTTTCGCCGGGGCACATTTGTTAACGAAAGTTTGGAGTAGCAGTGCGGCGTGATGTCCTGCCGGCCCTTCCTATTCTTTGTTTGTTGGGCGCCTCAATAAAACTATGGTCTACCCACACCCGTAGCACAACACTTCACTCTTCACATCGATAAAGGTCTCTCACGAAAACTAAACTTGTCCAAAACGGTCGTGAATATCTTCAGTCTCGTAGATAAGCACTTCGGTCGCGCCCGCCACAAGAGTCCTTTTTTTCTTTTCGTTTTTTTTTCTTGAGGCCGAAAACCGTGGGTAGGTAGAATTAGAGGGAAATTTTAAATAAGTAAAATTACTATGCAGACTCTGTACTGAAATTACATCCGTTAAAATATATGTATTTAATTGACCGTGTAGCAAGGACAAATTAAAAAGAAAGAGCCTTGAAAAATAATACTTGACCCGAACCAGCAAAACATACCGTTTGCGCTGTATACCGTATCGAATCTGTAAAACTGTGTTAGTAGGAGGCATCGATTACAGGAGTAGGACTGTAGGAGAATATCCTGAAGAATCTTCGAAGGAGTTCTGTGTGAAAATAGCTATTAAATTAAATCGGTCCCCTATTCCAACGACCTAATCCGGTCAAGATGACAAATCTCTCCTTTTGTCCGACCTAATGTGCCCCATTCCAAAGGGGGTCATTTCACAACCCCGACCCACGCAGGCCGCCACCACCGGCGGAGCCATTGTCGAGCTGCGCGGAGAATGCCCTCGAATCGAGTTCATGTGGCTCCAGTCACGGATGCAGTGGCGGAGACGTGAGCACCGAGCGGGTAGTGGGCAGGGAGCGGCCGCACACCGTCCGCCGGCCGAGCGCGGCAGTATCCACGCCAGCTGCGCACGCGACGCACCGAGCACGCCACCGCGCCACGCCACCGTACGCACCGCAACTCACGCGCCAATATTCAAATCGCATTCCGTTACGCCGCCGCTTCACTTTCGTTTCTTTGCTGTGTCAACGTTTAACAATTTTTAGATTAACCGCAACGGTCCAACGGCCGCGGCGAAATTGCAGCGGAGCGTATCGCGAGCGGTCAGTCTGCGGACCGCCGCGGTTTGAGAGCGGCCGACTTGGGGCCGTCGAGATTGCACCTGTAATGTAAAAGTGCGTGCGGTGACGTGGGTGCATTTTCAGTGTGAAGAGTGAACGTGCAGTGGGTACCGCGGCGGCTAACAGTGACGATGGTGGACGGGAGTGTTCCGTGAAAAGTGTGCATTCAGTTCGCGACGAGACCAGATCTCTGCAAATAAGAAAAAGAGGCAAGTTATTTCGGAACATAGCGCCGGGTTTTGGAGCGATTGCCGCTGACGGTGTTAACCTGCGAATTGTTCAAAATAAATCACTTTACGTCAGTAATGCAACGCCGGTCGGTTCAATTAAAAACATTGCGGAGGGCTACGTGATAGTTCTGATAGAGTTTTACGTAACATCTACTCGGATGTTGGAGTTGAGTTAATAACGGACTCTAAAAGTGCAGTTGAAGTAGATATTACTAAACATGTTTTTTCACATGTACAAGATATTTTTTTCCGTGTCTTTCCTGTCCTTTCTGTCCGTGTGTCCGCTTATAACTTTAGAACCACTTACCCGGTTTTGATTGGGTTTATATCTAAATACTGATATAGTCTCATATTTCCCATTTTAATTATACTCACGCAACGTAAAATCACTTGAAGGGTGAGCAGTGGTTAAAGATCGCGTAAAAGAATCGCGTGCGGAGCCGCTAGCATCTACTGGCTTCTTAATGTTTTAGTCATAAAGTGGCGTACGATCGCTTCAAAGTTCTCTTTTGTCATTTTTGTATGAATTTGTAGGGCTGGGCTGTTCATCAACATCGAACTATTTCAGAATTTAGGAGAAATGTGCAAAACGCGCTTTTACGCCGGTTGGCACACATAAAATAATCTTAACCATTGTCGTTACGTTTTTGGAAACTTGAAAGTCTCGATTTTATGAAATCGATAATGTCCGTTTGTGCAAGCATGCCATTTCGGCAACAGTGTTCGAGAGTATTGAAAGTAGGGTACAGTGACACTCGTGGAGGGTATCGCATTATGTGGAAACATTAATACTGAAGGAAATTTATCTTCAGTCCACGCAAGACTGTATTTTCAACAATAAAGTAAAAAATATTTTATTTTAAACTGTGCAAAGTTGCCGTGGGCGGTTACTGATTGCTGTTTTTGCCCTAAATATAGTTGATATCTATTTTTGTTTCATTTAATTTGTCACATTAAATTGCCTTCCCTGCATTAGTTGAAATGTACTGTAATAACAACACTTAAATAAATCTTGAAACAAATTGGGCTTGAAATTTTTTATTTAATATATTAAACTAATATTAACACTAATAATTATCTAATTTCAATTCATGATTTGAAAGCGAAAAACAACCTTTTTGAAGTTTCTTAAAAAGATGAAAAAACTGACGAAAAAGTTAATGATAAAAAAAAGTTTCATTCATCCACGGTACGGTTTCTTTTAATACTAAATTTTTTTTTTATGTGACTGGACATGATGGCTAATACCACACCTTCTGTCATGGTATTAGCCCAACACACCACATGGGAACTAGGTGCCATGCCAGGACCTTCCTTATATTGCTCGGCTACATTGAACTGGATGGAAAACACGGACAATTTTCATTGCCGCTTCGACCATCGTTCATTCAATGCGATGGTACCAACCCGGGCGGGATAAACCCTACCACCTAGTAAGTAAGGAAGGGGACCTACAGTTTAACGTGGAATCCGAACCGCGGCCAGCCTCTCTCAACGGTCTAATGGTCACCCATCCAAGACCAGACCGGACCCAGCGTTGCTTAACTTCGGAGAGCGATCGCCGAAGTGTCGCGCCACTGGGCCACTGAGGCTGACATTATTATAATATATATATAATTATAATCTTTCCAATTGTGGCTCAAGAAATATTCTAGTATCATAGTTCTGTGGTCACTTTAGTAGAGTCTTTCGTTTTCGATTGTTTTCCAGAGAACTGGGAAGCAAAAAGGAGATGTAAAAATAAATAAAAATCCCTTAAGACCACAAAACAATCTTTAATTGTATTAGACAAAATCTTGTAATTTGGTGGTAATTATAATTTCTGCAACACTGCCATATTGCGTATCTCGTTTTTGGATCGTAGCCGTATAGCTATAATCAGACCCATGGTGCCAAGGCGATCAGCTGCCTTATCGTAATATAATTGTTTCTCTACATACTAGACATGCCATAATGTCCCATCATTTCAAGCAGCTATTGTTTGCGAAGTATTAATTACGCGATAATTACAATTTGACAAGTCAATGCAGACAGTAATGTACACTAATTTGACTCTAACGCAATTTACTTGTTTCGCTTCGCCAATAATATGTTTATCTACGAACAAGTATGTATGTGCAATGTCCTTAGCACTATCGAAATTGCGACTAAGTTCGAATTTATTTTTATGCGTTTCATGAGTCTCATCAATAATTACAATCAATACTAAACAGCAGTTAATGAAAGCATAAATGAAGGAATTTATCTTTTTTTTAAGGACCTACAGTAAACTTAAAAGGTTTTTCTAACATAGTTATGGGATGGAAACTTATAGGTTAGGTAATCTTTCACATCTTAAAATTTATTTACCTGTCTTTCAGGAATCACGGAATGTCATTTGTTGAACAAAAGTCTCCAAATTTAACGGGAACAATTCCAAATTATTGTAAGTTTACTTAAATTTCTGGTTATGTTAATTGCCATACAGAAAAAAACGTAACATAGTTAACAAATAGTTGTATAACTAATGTAATATTTCAGATTTGTGTGACAACTTTTTGACGAAACTTGTTGGTCTGAATATACCAATTCAAAAATGTATTTATGATTATTGTGCTGACATTTAAATAAAGTTGCATCGCTGTATTATTTTCGCAATGATGTAGTGTTTTGTTTGGCCATATTATATAAACGATACTCTTAACTCATAATGTGAGGCCTACAAACTCATTTGTCATCATATGTATAGCCTTTCACATTAGGTCTCGCTGCAGAACTCAGTGACCAATCTTGCTTCCATACTTCGATAACAGATTCGATCGTGTATTTTGTATTAGGTTTACACAAAACATTTACAATATTAATGATTTTCTAGCCTACTATGGATAACAATATGGAGTATCAGTATGTAGTTATAAAAAAAACCACCTGCGGGATCGACATATTCTTGGAATTTCGTGCTCGGTAATCTTACAATCAAGGTTTTATAGCAATTGTCAAAGTGATTTTGTCGTAGGGAAGATTCCTGAGCACGGTATTTCAACAATTCAAGGTTTTCCATAGAGAAATCAGCTTCGAAAACAGTTAAAAAGGCGGCTTCTCTCGACTAAATATTCCTGATTCCTGAGCCCGCAATTCCAAGAATAGGCCTACTGAACACCATTCAGTGAGAAGGGTTTGTTGTCAACGTGTTTGTGATTGGTGCCGCGTGTGGTTGCAGAGGATGCGGGTGCTACACTGGTGTGTGGCGGCCGCGCTGCTCGCCGCGGCCGGCGCGGCCACCCTTCGCAGGAGTTCCGTGGTGAGTACACTAACTGTCAACCCAGCACAGCCTTTTTAGAAGCTATTGCGTTCAAGCTTGCAAACTTTTACATTCTTTCAATATTTGTATGTATGTTTTAATGAAGAATTGGTATGGCCGGCTGTGCTGGTAAGCCTTATCGATTAAGATGGAGATGGAAGATGGACTTATCCCACGAAACCACGCTCAGCGTGGCACCATACCAGCGGATTTGCGGACTATTGCAGAGCTACCGAGCTTGTTCAAATTACGCTTAAAGACTCCCAGGTTATAGGTTTGAGGAAAGGCGGCAAAGCAATGAATTTGAAATATCATTCGGTCTCAAAAACCTAATGTCAACTAAAAAAGGGTGCTCTGATTACCTGCAACGGGTGCTCCAGCCTTGTCTACCCCGTCGCGCCGCTGGTAGCTTGATGCTTGAACGGTACTTGTAACATGTCGAGAAACGGACGGCCTTATAATATCATGATTATATTTCCAAATTTACAGGAAAAACTCAATGGTATCACTCAATTATAAGAACGTCATCGAATTTCGTGTGTATGCACAATTTCAGTAGATTTAAACAGTTTTTTAAAGTAACGATAATATTTAAAGAAGACCGGGCAATAAAACAAACGAAAACGCCGACACTAAAAATAGGTTTCAGGTTAGTTTTTATTTAAGGTAGGTAACTTACATTTTTTCAGTTCTTTCTTACATTCTTTGTACACAGCTTATGTACATTCGAGTATTATTTGAACTCACTTGACCGCAATTATTTTCGAGCTCAGCGTACAGTCACGATACCGTACGAAAAGAGAACGCGACAGGCTGCAGGTGAAGCCAAATCGCCCTCACGGTTGAAGGCGAACCGCTCGTGTTCTGGAGCAGTTTGTGCACACATCGCCTCATAACGTAGTGCAGATCACTTTCAATGATAAATCCGCTTTTGTTTGATCCGAATGAGGGGTACCATTGCTGCAATTCGTATTTGTGGCGTTGTCTTTTCTCGTGCGTTATTAATGTGTCTTTCAAATTAAAACACAATATGTATGAGTACATGAGCGCTAAAAATATTTTTGGCCAAATATATTTCATACATCTGCATCACTTAAACTCTACTGACTTTTAATTTATAGGTCTACATCTATTTGACTGAACTGTTTTTCCAAAAGGGGTGCCAACAGAGCCCTATTACTAATCCCCCGCTGTCATCTCATGAACTGTCTCTACCACTTGAACTTAACGGATTTTTCGTTAAATAGGTCTCCTCATTTCACCTTAACTGTTTTTTATTTCATTGGTCTCTAATACTTCAACTTAACGGTTTATTATTTCACCGGTCAACATCACTTCAACTTAACGGTTTTCGATTTCATAGGGCTCTATCACTTCTACTAAAATATGTTTTATTCCATATGTCTCCATCACTTTTCCTTAACGGTTTTTTATTTTGTTGCGTGCAGTCAACGCGTGTCTGCATGCATATTGTCACATCCATTGTTGCGGAAATAAGGTTTATTTTCAGGCCGAAATGGTTTTCGGAGCACCCGTAATAGTTCGAAATCCTGTGGCAGTTGTCGGGCACCTCTTATATGAGGGCCTAGCGTAAGTCATATTACACGCGTACCATTAAACAAATTTCAAAGTCATTAGTTTTTAGAAGTTAGAATCTTTAAAAAATACGAATTAATTAGTCTTATCGATTTACAAAACTTGTTTTACTTTGAAGTTTTTTTTAGTTTTACGATCAAGTTTAAAACAATAACCTCACAAAAATATTCGCACCGGTAATAAAGGCTTCAAGGCTCAAGTTGAGGTGACGTGACGCGCGGTATCGCCCGTTTGTCACGCAGAAGGGTTCTTCGGCGGGCGGAGGCGGCGGCGGCGGGCGGGCTGGGGGCAGCTGTCGCAACCGCCGCAGCCTTGAACGCACTTTCTTCAGGCGAACGTGTTGCGGGCGCCGCCGGCCGCAGCCTCCACCGCCACCGCCGCCGCCGCGACACGACCGCCTGATCGATTGACAATTGTGTGACATTGAGACCATACCAACGAACACTGCCCAGGCCGCCGAGACAAACACTTTGTGAAATATTGTTATTGATTCGGGTCTGCAAATTGGAAATTCTACTGTTTTTAACGTGTTGACTACTCTACGCGTCGGCACGTATATTAAGTGTGAAAGGGATTGATAGCATTATTTGTAACTGGCCATGGATGGCGGGCTTTTGCAACTGAAAAAAAGGAAACGGATATAGAAGGAGGACGAATGGGGCAGGGATGAAGCAATGAACTCTGGCATGAGAAATAACGCCCGGTGCCTCTGAGCTATGAGCTGAACATTGAATTAGTCTCCTTCAAATTAACGCAAGTGCGAAACCTGCAGGCTGAAAACAAGAAATACAGGAAAAAAAATGTACATAGGACGCAAGTGTGTAGCTTTTTTCGCAACATTGCAGGTTTATTTTGAACACGTTTTTATTAATTCGATCACATGTGTGTTTGTCAATCTGTTCAGTACTAATTTTAACATCGATTTTAAATTAACTTCCCTATGACAATGCAAAAAAAAGTAATAATATTTTGTTTCCTGAACTTGATTAATTTAAGAGTATAATGATGAGGTTATCGGGTTCCATACAATGGACCGGGCCTGTTTCCTAGTGGTCAATTTAAGAAATATCCGTGGACAAATACAAAAAAGCGCATATCATGGATACCAGTAAGGTTATCAAAAAACAATAATGTACAGACGTAGCTCGTTGTTCAATTATTTAATGTGCAAAATATCACATAAATATTTCTTAATTTCACTGAGGAAACTGGCACGAACCATTGTATGGAACCTGATTACCTCATTATCCTCTCAATGCGTTGATATAATATAGAATTACCAGACTAGTCCCATATTATCCAACTCAATAAGTGACTCTACTTTGAAGATCACTATCATGGCCGCCATGCATACTGCACGGACAACGGCGCGGCGCGAGGATGCGGCATTGACCTTCCGACGTGCGGCATCGGCACCACGAAGGCTCGGCTGCGTCTCCCACGGATACTGCCGTATTGTTCCATCGTCGCCAAGTCTTGCGAGGGCTACAATACGTATCTCATTTCATTTCTTTGAACTTTTGATGGTAAAACTAAACTAAGTTACGTCACAAACTGATAGATCCGGGGATTCGATTAACTCAGGGTAGATTTTTCAATCCTCTGACATTACTTAACGGTCTGATAGTATAAATTCATTACCGGAGGATTACATTTCATATAACAATTACCTTACTGAAATTTAACTAATTGGTATATTCAATTACTATAACGGTTGGATTAGTAGCGGCGTAAATAAATTCATCGAATAGTTATCTGATTAATTATCAGACTATTGAAAAATTGTCTCTCAGTAAAAAAAAACACAGAAAGAAATTTCACTGGTTACAGTTTTCAGTAGCTTTTAGCCACTTAAAACTGGGCCATCGAAAGGATAGGTACAGTTTTATAGCTGTTAGGTTTCATGAGAAAAATTAGGCCTTGAAGTTATTGTGAAATTATAAAACATTATTATAGAGGCACATCGAGTAAGAAGAACGTGAGTAGCAACAGAAACTCATCCGTATTGCGGCTGCGAAAGCCAAGTTTTAGTGATAATACACTAACAGTAGTGCCGGCCAGGCAGTTCGCTTACGAATTCGAGACGCCAAAATTCGAATGTTCTTTGCAACTTGAGAACATCAGGAACGAGTGGTTTCGTAAGCAAAATGACTGGCCGGCGCAATCGTCAGTAAATGTGAAACTGCGCTGCCGCTTACTGATGAGTTTCCGTAATTCTTAACTCTATGTTTTAGCATTACCGTGTTTCGTAGACCATCCTTTAACTTTAAAAATATCGTTTCGAGCTTTCGAAAACAAATTTCACCAACCTAAGACAGCCCAGGTAACTCCAGGTGACATGGTTTTGAATAACCTGATTAGAATCCGTACTTCATCTATGCAAACTACCTTTCCGAACTGGTCAGCGCGCTTATTAATATTGTTTTATTAATACCGGTTTTATTTCGCTGAGCTTTCCTATCAACGTTGTCGAGTTTCCCCGTTTACGTTTTCCCTCAATATAATAATGATGAAATGTTAGGTGCGAAGAATATCTCGGCACGAACGAGAGGTAACTGTTCGTAGCGTAGTCCCCGCAGCGTCGGACGGTCCGATAGCTCGAGCAAGCCGCACGCTCGTATAAAGACTTCAACGCGCATGCTTCCTCGGGCATATCGCCAAATCTTAACATCACATAACATTAACATTCTCGTTTTAGTAATACCTATGTGTGATTATCAATACAGTTGCCTAGCTTTATTCTCCATCGTGATATCCTAAAATTATGATTATAGCACAGCGCCTAATTTTTATTTTTGCTGAATAAAAACATTTTGCTGCAAACCGAAATAGGTATTATTTACTAGTGTTGTATTTTTTTATTTATATATGATAACAAAAGGAATGTTGCCCATTTTATTAAGGGCTCAGCACTAAGATTAGGCGTTAAGGGAACGAATATATTAATTCTCTCTTAAATGCCTGGGTAGACGAGATTCAGGCGACTCGGCCTAGTTCGACAACTATAAATTATTAGACTACCTTTCAATCGCTACACACACATATGTTCATGGAATAAACATTTACATACAATAATTTTTTTTTTTTAAATATTATAAACAAAGCGATTGTTTTGTCAGTATTTCAAATAAATTTAACATGATGACCTAGGTTTTAGCACATATTTTTAACATTATATTTTATTAAAATTTAAAGAAAAAAAAAATTATTTATTAAATCTGACAATTTCTCCTCATTAATTGTATACATTTTCTAAACAAAAAGCAATCATAAATCGAAGGCAAAGAAAGTTCAACATCGGTATGTTAATTATTCAGTAGGAATGTATCGTGTGACACACAACTCATTTACAATCAAATCGAAGTGATTTAACTTGATTTGGTCGGACATTACTTTCTCCTGTGACAGCTTTTGTGACAGTGTCAACTATCTAACTATGCAGCCATGCAATGCTTCCTTTCCGCAAATGTCTACTTCAACCGACTTAATCCCCATTGATGATGATATAGAAAAAAATATTGAACAACAATATTGATTTATAGATTTGCTGATTTGCTAGTAGATATCATGAAATCGGAACAAAAACGCAATTACATCATATGATATCGAAAGCATTTGGTTATCTTTAAAAATTTTTTTAAAAATAAACGGATATTACTTAGACCATACATATAATACTTGGGATTGGCACAAATAAAGCGGTGTCATGACAAACAAGCAAGATAGCAAAAAGCAACATATAATTTGACGTTAAATAAAAATATCGAAACGACAGTTCATGTCTCATGACTTACCATGCGTGAGTGAGAGGTCATAACGTTTTGTATAACTATCGATATGATTTTGTGTCATAGCGTACACCGTATTGTAAAATGAAGACAACATAATGCGGAAGGTAACGCACTTCGCTTTACCCGGGTAAAAAGGATTGGCTATCTGCGAAATTTCTAAAGACAGGTTTTCAATATATTTTTGTGTGTGCCCTTTACTCTGTAATGTGAAGTTGCCATTTTTTATGCTACTACAGCTCTCCTGTCTCTTAAGTCACGTAATATCAAATCAAATCAGTTCCAAATCAGCGGCTCGTAGCCTAGTGGCGCGGGGTCTTGCTTAGCATACCAGAGGCCTGGGTTCAAAATACCGATTTTTTTGCAGTATGCTTTGGCTTAGGCGTACTAGGCATTTAACCAGAATGTTGGATATTTTCCACGTCAGTATGTTTTCCTAGTTTAAACCCTTGGAAAAGTTAAATAACAAGATCGAATTGAACATTTATCTAATTGTATTAATTTCGAGTGTGAATAAGTATCTCTGCTGGCTGTTATATAACTCGGTAACCAGCAGCTGAGTTGAATCTAGATAACGTAGATATTTAATTAATAATTTGAGGTCAAGCGCCATATCCGATGCGTAGTCGGCACATAGATAAGTCGTTTTTTAAACAATTTCTTGTAAATTACGCGACCCGTCTCTGTAATCATTATAACTTTTTTTAATATCGTCTAAGATTCTGACCCAGATGCTACGAGCGCTTCTCAGTTAGAAAGATACCTACTAGTTTATTAATTGCTTAAGGTATCTTGTTTATTGAGATTTAAGATAAAGTATGTACATGGTACCATTGGAATTATCTGTCGAAATAGTTAAGCCTGAACGAGTGTTTATTTTGAGTTCTAAATTCAAAACCGGATCCAAGTTGAATTGATATTGTGCCATAGGTGGCTTGCATTGCCAGCATTTAGCGCAGGAACCAAATATAAATATGGAGAAAAATATCGATCTATATGGACATAATATCGATTCCAAGAGCATTATCCATAGTAGAGATGACAGAACACAGAGAGATACCCTACATACGTTCGGAGATGGAGGGTCTCTAGATTCTTAGATATGTCCGTCGACGAGGTTTTTGGTTCGGCGTAAAATACTGACAGACCCTGTTCAGGACTCACAACTATTTTGAAGCCAGCTTGACTTCATCCGCGATATAATGTCCTAAGTTTATGGAGCTCATTCAGGCATAAGTGAGTTCGAGTTCGGGAATGACTAAACCTGAAAGTAGCTGGAAACAACATTATTATTGAAATAACGAAACTGTTATTTTACCTTCCATATAGGATATACCAGATTTTGACCAAACTAAAATGAAGTTAAATAAAAGCGAAAACATAAACTATTTGGAAAAGTGAGTTGATATTAAGCAACGAGCTCGAACTCACTTGTACCTGAATGGGCGCCCAGGATATTCCTCATTTAGACACAAATAATGCCCATGTAGCCGGCAATACGTTCAGTTGTATTGCAGAAGATAAGAGCGCATTTATAATTCACCTTCGCCGTAAATACGCATGCTAGTGGGCGTAAAACTAGTTTCTGAAGACCTCATTAGATTTTTTTCCATGACCTCTTCGAGTCTATCAAAGAGGCTACGCCTATCACCCTTCACTACAGTCAGGCTTACGGTTCGATAACTGGTGTACCTTAGCTAGCACCGTGCTATCAGTTGCGTCAATCAATGTCGCTCGAATTGAGCAGATTAATAAATTGCAGCAGACAAAATATTGGGAACAGCACAGAGCCCTGCGGTACCGCCGGCTTTGGCTAACATTGCTCCCAAGCAACAACCGTCAACCTAGGCTGAGATATATATAGACCAAAACTAATGCTAACGCAATGTAGTACTTTGTGACGTCACTTTGATACTTTTTCTATGGACGAAATCTCAAAGTAATGCCAATTGACGTCACAAAGCACTACTTTTCGTTAGTCCTAGTTTTTGTTACGACTATTTATCTCAGCCCGAGACTTTTATGTTGCAGCCAGGTACTTTAGTATATGGTGGACAAGGGAAGTCAATTTATACGACAACGCCCCCACAACGCCCATGGGCTTTCGATATTTCAGGGGGGCGACGAACTTTACGGTATGGGGAGGTCCACACTGAGATTTCACCGATCATTAATAGCGAAGTACACACATATTTTACGAGAGGTGCACGCAATCCACAAGAACCAATTACGGCAAAAGAAATATTCTGTTCGAAGGTGTCCAAATCTACAATAATCTCCCAAATAATATAAAAAAATCTGAATCACATAATATATTTAAAAAGGCTGCCAAATTGTACTTTCAAACTAATTAGATATCAACATTATGTACACCAACCTACCTTAAAAAAAACATTAAATTACGTATCCACTCTCATTTCTTCTAGCTTACTTTATAAATAGTTTTAAAACGGTATTATGTACGTAAACTTACTTAGTTGTAATAATGTTTGTAACCGCACAACAAAATGTACGTATCTCTATAAGCGAATATAATAACGTTCTTTGAGATGAAAAAAGATTCTATAAACCGAAAATCGTCGATTGAACGGGTGCTTCTTCACACCATATTTGAAGGACTCCAGGTTGTACTTTGGGGAAATACCTCGACAGAGTCAACTCTGTTCCTGTCCGCCGTATACCGACCCTGTACAAAAATAATTTTATTTGTTATTATTTTTGGAATATCGACTGCGAATGCGTGAATTTCCTGCCATAAACTTATTAAAAAACCGGCCAAGTGCGAGTCGGACTCGCACACGAAGGGTTCCGTACCATCGTACAAGATTTAAAACAAAAAAATCACGTTTTTTGTATGGGCCCCCGTTGTTATAGCGGCAAAATAAATACACACTCTGTGAAAATTTCAGCTGCCTATCTATTACGGTTCACGAGATACAGCCCTGTGACAGGCGGACAGACGGACGGACGGACGGACGGACAGCGGAGGCTTAGTAATAGGGTTCCGTTTTCACCCTTTGGGTACGGAACCCTAAAAAGCAGGCGAAAATAATAGGTTTCCATGTCAATCAATGAATAATTTAGTATCGTTAAGGGGGGCCTTCCCACTCAACTCCCCATACAAACGTCTTCTTTCCACGTATCATGCCCATATTTCTTGTCAGAGATCCAAAATTTTGATCAAAATAGCTTTATTTGATCGAACTAGATGTTGGCATTGTAAAATTGTGTTTGGTTTCAAGTTATAAGTTCCGAAATTTAAAATTTTTCGCGCGTTTTTTTCAATAATTTTGGGGGTGGATTACTCAACGATAAATTAAAAACGTCTTAAAAAGATTAGTCATCAGACGTAGCTTGTTTCATGAAAATTTATAATCAATTTGGTTTTTGTAAATTTTTTTACTACAGCGGTCGTGGTTTACTTTTAGTTATAAGTAGTTTTGTAATTAAAATTTCATAACACTATGAGCATTGTCTGCTTGCGGACATGTTGCATCCTCCTCATCACAGAGCCTGTCTTTTTCTTTGAAACAGAGAAGGTCCCAGAGTGCAATAGCACGGTTTTGTACCGTGCCCGCGAATGAGTTAGTCCCGCTGGGAAGGGGCACCTTAAAGTATGTTCTCAAAAACACTACGATGTATTAACAGTAATCGCGTCACGTACTCGCCAATACTATTTCTTCCCCCTTCAGGCATTCAAACCTTTTTCTGCAAAAAGAATCTCCGGACCAAGTAGAAAGTAAGAACGAATAATCTTCGTACGAATGCCGGTCACGTTCTTACGTTTGTAAAAAAAAGCAAACCGCAAATACACATTCACACACCCTCACCCAACACACACATACACTCTCGGTTCTCTCGCTGCGCCTTTCATTTGATACAATTTTTTTCGTCTCTCCGTTACATCTGTGCACGACATGAATAATTACCGAGCGTGTTACAATTGTTGCGACTGGCTACTGGTAGAGAAGGTAATTTAAAGACAACATGAACACGTCTTAAGACGTTTTTGGGCGAGGGATCATCACGACTTGGTATGAGGTCACTGAGCAATAAGCGTAAATGTAAGTCCAGGTTTAATTTTGCGCGGGCGGAGACATGGTCAAAAGCTAGTAATTAATATCGGTTTGATATGGATTTGTGATGTTTTTAAATAGTAATGAGCAATGTTACATTTTCGTGTGAGGTTTACCGAATGAAAAATTAACATGGTCATTGTTAAATAAACATTAAAAAGTTTCCAAAAAAATATATGTAAATATGTTGTGCAGTGTTGGTTCCGGCTTGGAAAAAGAATACACTCAGCACTGAACTTATTTCTGCGCATTTTCTTTTCTCGTTCGTAAGTGTATTCCTTATTCACTAGGTGATAAGATCATTCCCCGTAGTACCATCGCATTGAGCGATGGCTGTGCCCGGCGTGTTGCTCGTGAACGGGTGCTGTTTGTGGGGACTGGCCTGCTGCAATTGGTAACATGTTAGATGGCGGGTATGGTTTTTACAAATAAAATGATATTTATCGTAACTGTTGTATACGACATAAATTATTTGAATAAACATTTGAAATTTGTGTTTAAACAAGTGATTCCATCTAGTTCAATATAGTCGTGCAATATAACTATGGACATGGCATGATACTTAATTATTTATGGTGGGTTGGGTTATTATCATAACAGAGGGCGTTGTATTAGCTATCTATGTCCAGTTACATAAAAAACGAGACTACATAGTGAAAAGAAGTGCTTTAATGAGGAAACGTAGTGGAAGTTATCTACTGAAATATCAACGCATTGGATGAAACAATGGATAAAGCGGCGTAAAAGGTCCGTGTTTTCCACCCAGTTCAGTGTAACCGTGCTCATAAAGGGAATGTCCTGGCATGGCACCTAGTTCCTTCGGGAATGGGCTAATATCATGGCGGTCGTTGTGTGCTATTGCCTTACCACTCTTACTTCAACACCGTTTGTTGCTTATAATTATGTAACCGTCGTTGTCCGTAGTCGTTACAGTCCGAGCGGCTTGGAGGTAAGTAGACTGCGCATGCGTCAGTGTGTGCCATCGCGCTAGTCACGGCTCGGTCAGCATCCGTCGATCTATAGGGTGTAATTGCACTCACTGGGAAATTATTTTTGAGGCTCATACAAATATTTAACGTGGATTGCATTTTTAGATATTTTGCGTATAAAAAAGCTTTCGTTTTTAAAAATAAAAAATATGATATTAACGTTAAATAATACTGAATACTTTTTGCAGTGAGGTTTCTGGTAAGTTACAAGAATACGATTGGGGCCCACTGCATTTCATCCCATGTAAGGGATTTTTCGTTTGTGATTCGGATTCCCCGCGCCACTGTAGGTCCCCTTTATTACTTACTTGGTGGTAGGGTTGATCCCGCCAGCGGTGGTACCATTCCATTGGATTAACGACTGTCAAGGAGGCGATGAAGATTGTCCGGGTTTTCCATCTAGTTCGATGTAGCCGTGCAATATAAGGAAGGTAAGAGCTATGTGAAGTTTTGGGCTAACTTCACGACCGCTGGTGTGGTTTTAACCACGTTTTTTTTTCTATGTGACTGGACATGGATGGGTAATACCACACTTTCTGTCATGGTATTAGCCCAATACACCACATGGGAACTAGGTGCCATGCCAGGACCTTCCTTATATTGCACGGCTACATTGAACTGGATGGAAAACACGGACAATTTTCATTGCCGCTTCGACCATCGTTTATCCAATGCGATGGTACCAACCCGGGCGTACATAAAATTAAAGTGATATATCCTTGGGGTCCTTACATATAGATAAATCTATGAAATACTCGTATAATATGCAGGTCAACTGCTAGACTAGACTAGAAATGATATTGTTTATTATGCAGTTTTAGGGCTTTTGCGAAAAATGATAGGAAAAGTTTTTCCCCCATGAAGCTGTTTATTGTATCATAACAAATTATATTTCAAGGAGGGAAGGTCAACATTTCCCTTGAATTCCCATAAGCGTTTGCAACCGACATGCGCCATCCCGACATGGACCAATTAGGTTAAGGTGTGCCCGTAAGCATCAGAAAATTATGCTCCCCATAAAAACGTAGTTTACTAATCATTTGAAAACCACTGTTCCAATTTGCTTGATATTTCGGACTTAATATCATGCAACAAATATCTATGTCTGCACGTGTTTGTTTTTTTAAAAATGTATCCTGCGTCACACAACAGAGAAAAGAAAATTTGTATGAAGATTTTCTCTTGCCTGTTATTTGACTTGCTTTATATTTATCAGCATAACAAAAACGTGCAGACACAGATATTTATTTTAGAATATTAGATACTAAATATTAAGCAAATCGGAACAGTGTTTTTCAAATGATTAGTAAACTACGTTTGTATGGGGAGCATAGGTTACGGGTCGTTCTTAAGGCGTCGCTTCCGCTCCGTGTCTTCTTTAAATTAACTTCGGCTATTTTTTTCATAGAGCACGAAAAGCCTTTAGTAGGTATTATAATATATATTTTTTTAATCGCGATGAATACATTTTTGAATGAATTAATTAATTAATGAACCGCGATAAAGAATTGTTTTCGTCCCCCCATGGAATATCACTTTTTGCAATCAGAGCAACAAGTTTCCGAAGAAAAAAATAATCCCATCGTTTTTCGCAAAAGCCCCCAATCTGCACAATTACCATTATATTTAGAAACTATTGAGTTTATGGCGAACGCCATATTGATTGTGTTAAAGAAGAAATGATGTAGAAATAATTTTAGCAACTATTAGTTGAGGAACTAGCGAGCGTTTCGTATCACATCGAGCCCTAATGCTGCAACTGTGTAGGTATTAATGGCAGTGAGACTGAATGATTGCAGTTCTACGTATAATACAACCGGTTTCACTAAAGCACGAACAAAATGGAAATGGCAGAAACTTGACCCAAATACGGCTACACAAGCGCCAACTCTAGTTCAAAACCACGGCTGCTGAATCCATTGATCGAAGTGTCTCTTTATTTATTGAAGATATTGGAAAACGTAATCCGACTTTGGAGAACCTATGTTTTATGGTAAGATATTTGGTTCATTTCAATTGGAGTTCTACAACGAATACTAACTTATCAAATGAATGGCAATAATAATTAGAATACAATTTTCTACGAATAAAAACACGCACGAAGTAGCAAAACTCAAATGAAGCAAATGTAAAAATATGTTAAATTATAACGATTTGTAGAAAATTATGAGTAACAATATAAGAAAATAATTAAATAACATAAGAGAAACTCTCCCAACATTCTATTAATCTCAAAAAAGTCTTGTTAATCAACAATAATGTATAAGTTTTATAATATCGGAAAAAGCAAAAACCAATAGATTTACATAAATAATAATATGTTTTCTAGACTTTAGACCATAGAAAGAATAATAGCTAGATCAAGGGTCTGGCTCAGAAGGCGGTCCTACTCGACACTACACGCATCGTCCGAAGGTTTCTTTTTTTGGGACTCAGCCACAGATATCTTGGTTTTTTCCCGCTGCTGGTGGACCCATCATTTTATTAAGTTAATTTTATACATTTTCTACAAAAAAATATGTAAACATATTTTTTTTAGTGTGCCAATAAAGAAATATAATAATAAATTGTATACCTTTTAACAGTGACAACAGACGGCAGCAATGTGAACTCACAGAGGGGCACTGAAATTATCGAATCTCATTGGTCGAAGATTCTCATTAGCTACAGAGTACACATTAATTAACTTTATAATTTTCTAGCGCAACTTTGCAATGTCCTAGCTTTCTAAACCTATATGTATAATGAGCTTAAGATAGATGGATTAGACCGCACCAACGAATATAATTTCCAATAAGGCAAAAGCTTATGTAACGCTATTGTTAGGAGCTATAAAGTTCATGTCTGTCTACAGACCAGACCAATTTGTTTGGTTATGCATATATGTCTCCTGTAACAACTGGATAGACAGACATCTCGCAGACAATGGTAAGGTGGAGTACCAGTAAGGCTTACATACATTAAACGCGTGCATTCATTGACATTCTGTCAGCTTCCGCCATCTCCGATCAGGCTGATGTTAGGTTATTACCATTTAGGTAGAATAAATTGTCTTACTAACTTTGTTTTTATTTTGAATTGGTAATCATTGTATATTCCTGGGTTCTTACGACTCCATGCCGTTACCTTGGTTGATGAATTATTTAAAATCCCCCTTTTTTAAGTTTCTGCAAAATACTCCTTTTTAAACGGTTGCGCAATGCAATATTAATATTTAATTAATCTGATAAATAATAAGCTAGTTACCAACTGAACCAAGTAGTTTCAACATGTGTCATAACGATAGGTAGAGTATTAAGTGCAGTACCACCATAAACATCAGTGTTAGCACAGAAAAAAGAAGGAGACAGTATTTACTGCAATGTTCATAGATGATTTCGTCCTTAATTACGCCATATTGTTCTTTGTATGGTGTCATCCATGACGATATACATTGAAAGAAATGCTTTTAAATATACCTACACATTAATTCAGATCCATTTTCATGTGACTGGACATGGATGGCTAATACCACAACTATGTTCATAATATTATTAGCCTAACCAACCCTATGTGATCTAGGTGCCATGCCAGGACCTTCTTTATATTGCATGGCTATGTTAAATACCCGGAAAATTAAATTGCTGCTTCGACCATCGTTCATTCAACGCGATGATACCAACCCGAGCGGGATTAAGTAAATAAGGAAGGGTACCTACAGTTTACCATGGAATCTGAATGACGAATCCCTTAGTCGACTCTTAGAACATGCACGGGAAGAAATTCAGTGGGCCCAATTGTATTATTTTTGAGTGCCGGAACCCACACAGCTATATCATTCTACTCTCCAAGGATTTTAGAAGTAAAAATAAATAAGTCTCTTCGAGCGTTTTGAATGTTTAAATAACGCTTTGGAAGAATGCGAGTTTGCTCTCTAAACTACTTAGTCCTCGGCGAAACAATGAGCATATCAGTATGTAGATCGTGTCGTAGCTAAGGCTGTCAGATGTCAGCCAGACACCAGTCGGACGTGTTGACCCGCTTGAGGTCACAGCGACACGACTCTACAATTTCAATTATCTAATACTTTCACGCACGTAATAATGATCGCGATTGACAATTGCCAACTATTTGACGTTGGAGTGTAATCGATGGTTTTTAATTTAATGATATCTTACAAAAAGTAAATAGAGCTTCGCGGTTAAGGTAAAAACTGTTTTCGTGTTTGATTTTTTATAATAAAATTACCATACGCGAAAACTATTTTAGGGCTGTTTTTTCAATAGTCTGATAAACAGCCAGATAACTATTCGACGGATTCATTTACGCTAATGCATATCCATCCGATATAGTAATTCCATATGTATATTGGTAATATTATAGTCAGATAATTTGTGATCTGACTATAATTTTACTAATAAATATATGGACTTACTTTATCTGATGTAAAGGCAAAAGGGTAAATAAATCCATCCAATAGTTATCTGGCTGTTTATCTGACCATTGAAAAATCAGCCCTTATAGTCAGATTCGACGAATTTATTCACACCGCTGCTTATCCATCCGTTATGGTAATGAAATATTTTTTTAAGTAAAATTAAGTTAATTGTGATAGGAGATATAATACTTCGGTGAGGACGTCTGTCTTTAAAACAAACATAAATTATTACTATCAGACCTTTAAATACTATCTGAGGCTTGAAAAATCGGGCCTTAGTAGTGTAATGAGCTATATTTTTTTAAGCATTTCTCACAATTAATTATTTTTGGAGCGACCGTATTTAGCGGGTAATCTGAACCCGAAGTCTCAGTAGTCACCTAAATTGGCGTTAACGGCAAACCGATCGACTGACGTTTTCAAATATATGGAGAAATTGAAGAGCGCGCGCAGTGGGTGTTAAGCTAACTAACATTTGCGAGTCTGAGTTTGATTTGACAGCTTACTCAACGTGGCCGTAAATACGTCGACGTTGCCGTTTACGTCGACTCCGCGTTTTCATACAAATCGGAAGTCCGAGTTTGACTTTGACAGCTTGAAGAAGTAAAACCACAGAATATCTATTAAAAACTTGTATGAAGTTTGACGTATTTTCGTAAAACGCCAGTCGATCGGTTTGCCGTAAACGCCAATTTAGGTGAAAACTCAGACTGACCACTCTGGAGTGGGTTCCGTTTCCCCCCTCTGATTATTGACAAGTGTATCGTTTATCATTCATTTTTCGATCAAACGATAGACAATAAATCAAACTAAACGTTCGATCAGTAGGCTAACCTAGCATCAATTATTAAATGTAATGCTGGGATGTCCGCACTCACATCAGAGTCAACGTCGACACCGAATGGTCGACGTCGACATACCGCTGTGTCTCAGTGAAAGTAAATTTGGTTCGCTCTCACAAAACCGGCCGCTGCTATGAGATCAGAAATGCGTCATAAATTTGCGGTATTGCCTAATTGTTATAATTGTCTCCATAATCTCCAAGGTAATGACGTGACCAGATTGTATTTTTCTCGTCATTAATAAAAACATTTCGTTTATCTTATGGTTTAACATTGTGTTCCAGGGATATCTGGGTAAAAATGAAAATGAATGATTCTATTAAATTCAAGTTTATATGGGTTCTGAACGATGGAAATACTCGCATTCTCTGGGAAAATGCACATTGCTTTTTCGAATGAGAAATAAGAGGAGCGGGGATTAGAACCCGCGGTCGTCGACACTGGATAACACAACCGTTAGGCCACAGACAGGTTACGTATCTAAAGTGAAATGATGTTGAGATTATTTCGAAATAAAACGTTTCTGACTTAAAACTGAACCGTTAAGTAATAATTTAGCAAACTTAATAATTTGCCAAACTAATATGTAAATCAATATATCTAGTCTAGACAGCTGGAGCGAGGGAGTTATGCAGACTGTAACAGACGTCGTGAGCACGCGACAGTCGCCGTGCCATAATGTACTGGTAGATTCTAATCTATCTATTGCATACACGTGTAGCTACATTATTTGATTCTTCTAAAGTTGTAATTTATTTAGAAATATTATGGTCCATTTGTTTACTGGAGCATAATAAGAGAAAAAATCTCTGGCATAGTGTTACTTGTTAGAAGAGTTAAAAAATTTACTAAGTACGTACGAAGAAAAATTATAGTTATTATAAGCCATAGTATTTTCTTTAAATGATCGGATGAATTTCATATAATTTATATTTACATGGCCTCGAAGACGTGTTATTGGTCACATAACTTCTCGAAGTAAGTAAACGCAATCAAATTAAATTGTTTCAAAATTTCAAAAATTATTTCAGAATGATTACTAGTAAGTTAAAAAAGGCGTGTAAATATTTAGAACTTCAAGGTTCTATTCTCTTAGACTTTGCAGTGACATACACGGAGAGCAATGCAGTGTTACTAAAATATTATTACCGGAATAAATTACCGATAAAATACCCGATTTAACTAGAGTGTTAAATGTAAATTTCTAACAAAACTATTTTTATTTCACCTTCGATATGACGGCGCGGTTTAGGAATTTCGCCTTGCGGCTAGGTGACTAGACTGTTGCGGAGCAGGATGTAAGACACATTTTAGTATGGGAGTATATATGAAAGTAACATACAAAGTGTACACTACGCGTTCACCTATTAGATGATGAGGCTACGTTTTCATGTGGGAAAGATTCATACTAAAAGTATTCATGTGGCCCATTCAAATCTTAATCATAAAATACTGTTTATAATATGGTTATGGTATAATAATAAACTTGTAAGAAACGAATTACAAAAAAAAATTGAAATTTTGCATTAAATTGTCTGAAGGTCCAAGCATTTAGTAGGTGTTTCAATAATACAACACACTTCTTGACTAAAACATAAAAGTGACTTTGACATATTGTTTATGAATATGACAATGAAAATTATGATTAAAGATGAAGCATTAATGAAGCAACGAAAATATGAAGCATTATAAAATATCCCATATATGTGATGACTTGGCGTGAAAATTAAAAGGAATGAAAAATTAACTCATTTGTTAACAAAACCCCATTCGAAATATTTCGGTAGATGTATAAATAAACATTCGTCATTCGAAACCTTTCATTTTCTTTCCCACGTTCAAGAAATGCGTCTATTGACAGTAGAAATGCCCAAATTGTGATCATATTGTGCAATTAAGGCCACCACTTTGTCGTAATCGTTAGTTTCCGATAGAAGAAGCGACCAGCGGATATGTTTTTAGCCTCTTAAACGTACTGTCAGTGAAACAAATGATAGAAACCCCCAGGGTTTCTTTTGCCTCTAAAATTACTTCCTAAAGATAATGTTTCTGTAGTAACCCGTATAAAACTATTATTTTCTTCAAGTGAGTTATCTTAGACTTTTATATATACTTAAGGTGGGCCTTCCAGCTAGACTTCATGCGCAACAAACACTATGTGCATTTTCTGCTTTGTGGACATGTTGAATCCTCCTCATCACATTTTCTTTGAAACCGAGAAGTTCCCAGAGCGCAATAGCACGGTTTTGTACCGTGCGCGTGAATGAGTTAGTCCCAACGGGAAAGGACCCCTTAAACATGTAAAATGCGTTATTTAACGATTTTCATATACATAGAATATTTAACGATTTTCATATGAAAAAATTAAAAGATTAATTCTATAATTATATCTCAAAATACATGAAAGAAAATAATTACAAATTTGACAGCTCAAGACAAAGTATTATTCTAAAATACCTACTAGTGGCTCTCTGAGCTGTAGACCTCGCGAGTTTGTCTTTTTGAACATTTCACATGTTTAAACATTTTTCAAAATCTCGAATATCTCGAGAACCAATTGCTAATTTGTTTGCGGCTCCAATGTACGTATAGGAATCCGAATACATACATACCAATTCACGGGTTGAGAGGTAGAATTCTGGAAAAATCCGACTGTTTATCTTCCTTTAAGGTGGCCCATCCCGCTCATCTCCCCATACAAAAGGGGAAAGAAGAACACGCCCATATTTCTTGTCAGAGATCCAAAATTTTGCTCAAAATAGCTTTATTTGATCGAACTAGATGTCTGATGACCATTGGCATTGTAAAATTGTGTTTGGTTTCGAAGTTATAAGGTCTGAAAGTTCGCATTTTTCGCGCGTTTTTTACAATAACTTTGGAGGTGGATTACGCAATGATAAAGTAAGAACATCTTAAAAAGATTAGTCATCAGACATAGCTTATTTAATCAAGATTTATAATCTATTTGGTTTTTGTTCGATTATTTACTACAGCGGTCGTGGTTTACTTTTAGCTATAAGTCGTTTTGAAATTAAAATTTTCGTAAATCTTCCCAAATCATACACTATGCACATTGTCTTTTTTGTGGACATGTTGCTTCTCCCTCATCACGGAGCCTGTCTTATTCTTTGAAACAGAGAAGGTCCCAGAGCGCAACAGCACGGTTTTGTACAGTGCCCGCGAATGAGTTGGGCCCGCCGGGTTGGGCCACCTTAACGTGATTCAATAAAAAAATATTAAATCTACTAAGGATAAGGAAAATGGAATGAATGAAAGAATAAATTCTTTTTTGCGCAATATAGAAAAACAAATACAAGTACAACAATTCAAAACAACAACAAAATTGTACAAAGGCGGACTTATCACTAAGAGTGATTTCTTCCAGTCAACCTTTGAGGTGATGAGGAGAAACATTCTAAAATCTCTGTAGGTAGGTATACAATAGCAATTTGAAAGGAAAAAGAATACAAAATATGTACATACAGTATAAACATACATAAACCACAATTTACAGGAAGTTAATAGTAACAAGCTGTCAACAGACTACAATACAATTTCTATTTAGGACGTAATTAGGATTTTTGTCATTCTTACTTTTCGCCACTTCCGTAAAGCGGCTTACTGTGACATTAATGGAGACACTAATAAACGGTACAGACGATATTGAAGTACGGAAACACGACTGCTGGCCTATTCTCGGAATTCCGTTCTCACGAATCAGGAATTTTTCAGTCGAGCAAACCGTTTTCAAAGCGGTTTTCTTGACGGATTTTTTCCGGAGAACAGTATTTTAATGACTCGATTAAAGAGTGGTTTTCTCGACAGAAAGATTACTGATTCCTTAACACGGAATTCCAAGAATAGGCCTACTTATGTATAGGTAGGAAGAGCTAGCCGATACCGCACGCGCACGCGGCTTCTTGCGTGTTTATAATGCATTGACATTACTTACGAGCCGTTTCTAGCCAACGGAAAGCGTAGACTATCTCAAAAGTTACGAGACGAAGCTTCTATGTAGAAAGTATCTTTTGCTGTGAAATTACCTTTCAAGTAAAATATGTAGTATTTTACTTGATTTATACGTTTACTCTGCTATTTTCTGCGATAAGATGTATATTCTTATATTGGTTCAATTTCAAAGACTGTTTGAAACTTCGTCGGGAACTACTTATATCTTACTTAATATAAGTAAAAAAAAATTCTTTCAAATTCTACCACCAACGGAAATAACAGGAAGAGAGAAAATGAACTACATACAATAATGTATGTACATATAGAAAAAAACCTGCATGAAATTCTGATCACCAACTTGAAATAAATATAACTTAAATTCGGGTTTATATCGCCCTCGTCATTATTAATACTGCTACCACTCACTTGTATCCCATGCTTGGTTCGCATTTACAAAACCATATACAATAGGTACATATATTTCTTAATCCAATATTATACAGAATTTTCGTAAGGAATAGTTTAGGATACAAATAAGTTCTATATTTGAATGTTAAAGGTCTGTATTTCCTTCAATATAAAAAAAAAACATTTTATTCTTAATCTTACATTCAATGCATTTCTTAAGTTTTACCAATGTACAATTTTAAAACACTCCACGCTACGTATTTTCAATGATGTCGATCGCATCGGATGCTCTCGGTGTAAGCTGTCGTGTCTCAATTAACACTGCTACTATGTTATCCTAATTTGTAATGTATCCAATGATGAAACGTTACGCATTTGACCTTTGATCCGAAGTGCACCTTTCACGTAATTGCACTCGTGAATTTGATCTGAGGTCGAGCGATAACCTGACAAGTGACGCTTCGAAGAGCCGTCATGATACATCGCCGGTGAGGCGACGCATCCAAAGTTTGAGTAAAAGTGAAGGTTGAAGGGGTTACTGATGGTTATCGTGCCGCGTGAGTAATAGAATATGTCCGTTTACAAATAATTCTTACTCTACGTACGTCTTGCGATATACATTTATGCGATTTAATTTCTACGTGACATTGAAACAGGTAAACCTTAACTGCATGAAACAATATTCATGTTGACACCATTTAAAACGTCGTTAAAAGTAGATGAGATAAATACGCAAATGGGTAAAGTGAACGCAATCAAAAAGAGCCATTTTAATACCTGAAATATGGCCTTTTCAGCACCTAAGTTGATTTTGTATCTTCCGATTTGATGGACACGGTTACAGATCATCCGTCGTCATATTAGCAGTCACTGCCGTTGCTTTGGGAAATCGTTCTTGAGGCCAATACAAATATAAAACTAATATTTTTTTGCTGGATTTTGGGAAAACATACGTTTTAGATTTCATAAAATATAGAACGCGAAATTTATCTACAACAAGACTTACTCGGTTAAGCTAACGGTGGGCAAGCGGGCGACGCTGATGCGGGGTGAACTGGTGGAGGCCGAGCATCAAGGGTGGCAGGAAGGGAAAACGTAGGCTTAATCAGGAAGGGAAGAGTAGGCTAATGCTTCCCGGGCTGGTACTATCGCATTTCATGAACAATGGTTGTAGCGATAATACAAGTTTATCGTGTTTTCATTCCAGTAAATGCAATATTAGAAAGGTTCGGCCACGCCACCTGGCTCCCATGAAGTATATTGGCCTTATATCATAATATGTGTGATATTAGACATTTATGCCCCCGCTGAATGATGAGAGACGCCTGCTGGTGGATAGATCAGTAAACTTCACACATTTTCATAGTAAAATTAAGGAATCGATTGCAGTTGCAACCTGTATATGGTAATATTAATCAGAAATTTGGTTTTAGCTCTATTATTTCTTATTACACATACAGACAGGGATGGCATCAAAAAATAATGTATCTTCATTGGTCACTGAATATCAAACCTACCAACTACATTGTCTTGTCCGTTCTGACTGTTCGGAACGATTGACCGTTGTTAGCCCCTTTAACAGTTACTCAATGTGTTGCACAATGATAGTGCACTAAATGTGGCGGCCACTCTACTAACGTAAATTGTTTTAACACTTAACGATATGTTTCGCGGAGACGCGGCGGAGATTTATCGCGTGGGAGATCCTCTCTCCCCGAAATACGAGATCTTCGGCTTTGGTTCGCTGCCAATTCTTTTGTTCATTACGAAACTCACCAAGGAAGCGTTAGGTTCGTTATGTTCCGCGGCCGCTGTGGATTATCAGTAAAAGTATTATTAATCTTAATGTACGATTACATTAATTATTACGTGCAATCGTTTTGGGCCTCAGCTTTTTCTGTATGTGTAATATCACTATATGTGTATGTAAGCCCCTTAGTGGCGCGACGCGTTGCCGAGGTAAGCAACTTTGGGCTCGGTCAGTTTCTGGGTGCGTGACCGTTTTTCAAACGTTAGTTCGTTGTGGTTCGTATTGCGTGTACAATTGTTGGTACACTTTACTAGGTGGTAAGGTTAATCCCCATGTGCTGTGGTAATTCCGCGTAAAAAGAATACATTTGGGACCACCGCATTTATTTTTGTGCAGGTCATAAGAGCCGCCTAAGTAATTCGTCGTTTGTGGTTCAGATTCCACGTAAAACCGTAGTTCTTTCTTTGATTACTAGGGCTGTGGTCCGAATTGCGTTAATGTTAGCTGCGCGAAACATTAACTGCATAGGCGACCTCGCTTCTTTGAAAAGCGTCAGAGTTTTCTTTTTATGCACCAAAGACCAGCCTAGCGGTGGGCAACAAGTTTTGTTGCGAAAAACGCACGAATCAACGCTGCGACGCGACACAGCCATAGACTTAGAATATAAATGCACACAGATATAACTGATAAACTGATTAAAATATTTTCGTACAAAATGTACTGAAATGTCTTATTTACTCAAAAAAATCAGTAAATCGCTATGTACCTGCTAAATAATGATCTAAGAAACATAAAGTTTTTGGTTTTACTTTGAAATAATGAAGAATATATAAGAAATATGGTCGACAAAGAATCAGTAGGTTTTATTACCAGAAAAAAGTGTAGTATATTTGTCTTGGTTATTACGCCCGTTCCCCTTACAATCCGCAAATTCCCAGTTCTCCAAGGCTTCACCACGTGTTTAATTTAAGGAAAATTCAATAAATATTAGACACATTGCAAAAATGCATTTTTCATATAATGAACCGTCACACTCTACCTCTAGCTATTCGAAGTCACCTCATCGTGCCTAAAACTCGAAGTAGTGACGCCACAGGTGACGAGTGAGCTACCTTCGCACTCCCTAACTCTGTCCGTCTTGTAAGCGCGCGGCATTAGAAAGGGATTAAATATGCCTACTTATAACCAAATGGGCCACGATTAATTAAATTTGAAATATCTTATGTAAACTGTAAATTTCAACTTTACATCCCTATTTTTCAGCTAAGTACATGGCCTGATAGAGATTGTTTGTCTAAAACAAGAATTTCCAGTACATTTTGTACGAAACCGTCAGTTGTCTTTGTGTGTCGAATAAGTCTATGGTCGCAACATGCAACATCATACAAACGACTCGCCAATAAGGTTCACTGGCGCAACATGTTTTTGTTGCAATTAAAACTAATTACATCATTTCGATAGGTGCCGTAGAGCGATCCGACAACAATGATGGTACAGTGTTGTGTAGCTGGAATAGCAAGCACTAGGTTCCCTTCCCTTGGGCAATAAATATAATGTGTAAACGGCCAACGTGTCATTTTCAAAGGATTCGATAGTGTTTATAACGAGAATTAAGCTAAATAGGATTACAAATCTTCATACGAAATTTAACAGAGATAACGTTATATCGTAACAACAATACGAAATGTTAACTGGATCAGAGATTCCTTGTTTTGATTCTTTCATATGAATACATTTTTATTTGTTTAATAAAAATTAAAGGGGGCTCCATACAAAAAACGTGATTTTTTGGTGTTGATGGTACGGAACCCTTCGTGTGCGAGTCTGACTCCCACTTGGCCGGTTTTAATAAAATTCCCAAATCCTAAGCCTTTTAAAAGATACAAGCAATGAACCAATCAAATTGTGTAACGTGGCTCATTAAATTAGCGAGGATATGCGAATGCGCTTTGGATATTTTTGAGTTTTTGACAAAGATATAATTGACGTGAATATTTTGATTGTTTCGTTTCGTACAATGAATGAAATGGCAGAATAACTTAGAAAACTTTCTCATAAATAGAAATACAACTGTCTGGTTACCGAAGTGACCAAACAATGATAACACTTTCGAATATTCTACGTTTATCCGCGCCTAGTTATTATTGTCATAATCAAGATAACGAGACAGTTACCGGATCAAATTACGTTATACTCCTATAACTTGCAATGAAATTGTTTGCTGGCTAACAAGATAATGGCGCAACGATACCATAAGCCAAAAGTTATTATATTTAAGGAAATTGGAAGCATTAAATGACTGATGCAATATATACCTAGGTAGGTGTGTATAAGAAAACATATCGTTACATATTTTTTACCCTATCTACTTCGGTAAAAGTAACTAGATTGCAGGTGTTGGAAATTATAATGATATCGAATTTACACTTTTAGAAATGATTAAAGTGGATATATCAAAGGAAAAGATAGTGCGATTGCCCTCCCCTCCGAAGTAAAGAATCACATAATTTATTTGATGTATAAAATTACTCCCATTTTGGGAAGGAACTAGCATTATCTTATTATATCTTACTCAATGGAATATAATATTGATCCTCTTTTTTCCTCATTTATATTTTTAGGTGCATTTCATCTAAAATCGAGGTTACTTTCATTGCTCATTCCACATTTTCAGGTCCTTTCAGCTAAAATTGCAGAAGGATCTTTCTTGTTCATCAGATTTTTCTTTCGAAATCCTGGATCAGCGCGTTGATATCTCGGAACACATATAATTAAATTGGCCTATTCTATTGGAGGTCTGGACCATTGAAATTGACATTTATAAACATAAAAAAATACATAAGTTCGAACAAAGAATCTCCTCCTTTTGTGAAGTCGGTTAAAAAATCCTTAACCTATTTAATTTACATAGGTTCTTTTTTACATTAATAAAATTCGACCTTATTTAGCTTCTTCCAACTTTTTCAATAACATGCCGTATTTTATCATTTGGCAGACGTACATTAAATACGAATTTCTCTTGATCGAGAGTTTAAGTGCAACTGCACAAAGGCGGAATTATCATACAAAGTGACAGCCATCATCCAGCCAATCTTTGCTGTGATAAGAAAAAAAAGAGTGTTGTATTAGAATTGTAGGTTCCTTACTTATTAGGTGGTAGGGTTAATCCCGCCCGGGTTGGTGACATCGCATTGAATGAACGATGTTCAAAGCGGCAATGAATTGTTCGTGTTTTCCATCCAGTTTAATTACCAGAACAATATAAGGAAGGTCCTGGCATGGCACCTAGTTCCCATGTGGTGTGTTAGCATAATATCGGACGGTAATTTCGGTACTAGCCTTCCATGTCCAGTTACATAAAAAAAATGCCCGTAATGGCGACCAAAGGTTTGAACGAAGGGTATTCGTTTCAGCTTGGACAAAAATGCTTTCGAACGTCTGTCCGGCGTTCAGCTGTCTGCCTTTCCGGCCTTTCTCCTCTCCAGGACGCATTTTTCAACCAATTCTCGAGAAATTTTGTAGCAGGTTCGATAGTTAAATGGATTTTTTGTCGAGTCAGTTTGAAAAGTGCACAAAAATGTCACAAAAAATGTTTTGTGACAAGACCTAAAGCGTTAAGTAAGTACCAAGTTAGAAAAATAATAGGAATTCGTTTTAAGGTGCGCCATGAACATTTATTCAGTTTTGAACTGCACAAAGACATACTCGCGAGGTGCGCTGCTCAGAGGCGCACTAGCCTTATAGCCGCGTGTCTCGAGGAGCCTGATATCGGGTGCTCTCCGCACGCAGCGCGGCGAGGAGCCCGCGGGCTACTGGTTGATCTGCACGATGACGACGGTGCAGCTCACGAAGACGCCGAAGAAGGCGGGCAGCGCGCGCAGCCGCAGCTCCATCAGCCCGTGCAGCGAGAGCTCCGTCGGCGCCGCCGCGCCCAGCAGCCGCAGCAGCGCGCGGAGCCACTAGCCCCGGACGTGTCTCGTGGAGCACGGGAGAGTGTGTCGGGCGCTCTCCGCACGCAGCGCGGCGAGGAGCCCGCGGGCTACTGGTTGATCTGCACGATGACGACGGTGCAGCTCACGAAGACGCCGAAGAAGGCGGGCAGCGCGCGCAGCCGCAGCTCCATCAGCCCGTGCAGCGAGAGCTCCGTCGGCGCCGCCGCGCCCAGCAGCCGCAGCAGCGCGCGGAGCCACTAGCCCCGGACGTGTCTCGTGGAGCACGGGAGAGTGTGTCGGGCGCTCTCCGCACGCAGCGCGGCGAGGAGCCCGCGGGCTACTGGTTGATCTGCACGATGACGACGGTGCAGCTCACGAAGACGCCGAAGAAGGCGGGCAGCGCGCGCAGCCGCAGCTCCATCAGCCCGTGCAGCGAGAGCTCCGTCGGCGCCGCCGCGCCCAGCAGCCGCAGCAGCGCGCGGAGCCACTAGCCCCGGACGTGTCTCGTGGAGCACGGGAGAGTGTGTCGGGCGCTCTCCGCACGCAGCGCGGCGAGGAGCCCGCGGGCTACTGGTTGATCTGCACGATGACGACGGTGCAGCTCACGAAGACGCCGAAGAAGGCGGGCAGCGCGCGCAGCCGCAGCTCCATCAGCCCGTGCAGCGAGAGCTCCGTCGGCGCCGCCGCGCCCAGCAGCCGCAGCAGCGCGCGGAGCCACTAGCCCCGGACGTGTCTCGTGGAGCACGGGAGAGTGTGTCGGGCGCTCTCCGCACGCAGCGCGGCGAGGAGCCCGCGGGCTACTGGTTGATCTGCACGATGACGACGGTGCAGCTCACGAAGACGCCGAAGAAGGCGGGCAGCGCGCGCAGCCGCAGCTCCATCAGCCCGTGCAGCGAGAGCTCCGTCGGCGCCGCCGCGCCCAGCAGCGGCAGCAGCGCGCGGGCGGCGCGCGCCTCCTCTGCACAATCACCCCACATACGTCCTTAGGTTTAACGGAGACACAAACTTTTTAATTTTTTTTTGCAAAGCACCACCTTTCAAATATAAAAAAAAATTTATTAAAATCGGTTCACCCAGGCGAAAGTTCTGAGGTAACAAACATAAAAAATACTCCTCCTTCTTTGAAGTCGGTTAAAAAGAGGAGACATTGTCTCCTCAAGAGGAGACGTTGTATATTTACCGCGCGTGTCAGCGCTTGAGGCGCGCCGCTGCAGCGCTGCACCCAGCAGTTCCCCAGAGCGAATGAGCTGCTCCGCCGCCCAGCACAGCACCACAAGCTCGGCCACCAGCTTGCCCAGGATGGGAGCCGGCAGCAGCAGCCCGCTCCACGCGCCCTCCGCCTGAGATCCACTCAACATTACTCTGAACTCTTCGTTCATCAGTTCGTTCGACAACGTCGTCGTGCAACGGGTTCTAACATAAAACGCAAATTAAAACGAAATTAAACATTTCGTTTGACGGCTTACCGCGCGTATGAGGAGCAGGACACATGGGCTCCATCCTCAGGAGAACGTGCCTGTCAGACGTGAGAAGTCGAGCAGAGCGACGGGTAGGCAGTAACGTGCCTATCTCCGTCGTGACAGGCACGTTCTCCTGAACGCTAAGGCTGAGGCTAATATCTGACTTTCAGTTTGGTATTAGCCATCCATGTCCAGTTACATAAAAAAAAAGATGCAACGGTGAAACAAGGATACATTAATTTAAAACCGGCCAAGTGCGAGTCGGATTTGCACACGAAGGGTTCCGTACCATTGTACAAGACTTAACATACAAAAATCACGTTTTTTGTATGGGGCCCCCCTTTAATCTTTATTATTTTTTAATTTTACCTATTTGTTGTTATAGCGGCAAAATAAATACACTCTCTGTGAAAATTTCAGCTGCTTACCTATTATGGTTCATGAGATAAAACCCTGTGACAGACGGATGGACGGACGGACGGACGGACGGACGGACGGACAGCGGAGGCTTAGTAATAGGGTTCCATTTTCACCCTTTGGGTACGGAACCCTAAAAAGAAAAGGGGTGAAAAGGACACATTATGAATATGAATCCGTTTTATTTAGAGATTTCGTTCTTTAGTTAATTGACCGAGAAGCTTCAGCTAGGGAAAAAATGTTTTCGTGTATCTATCCGACTTTTCTCCTCTACAGGTTACATTTCTCAACCGATTCTCGTGAATTATTGTGAGCACTTTCGATAATTATTAAATGGATTTTTTTGTCGACAGTTTTTAGAAATCTTTTAAAACGGTGGAGCCATGGGGGTTGAAAACGTAAAAATCATATTTTTATTTTTTTTATCAATCAAAAGTTTTGTTTATACCCATATTCACAAATAACTAACAGCTTTTTTTTAAGGATTTGGTGAAAGTTTATTTAGTTTTGAGCTATGCAAAGATAGACTCGTGAGGCCTACATGTCAGAGAACCACTAGTGTCTCCTCGGTTCACGGTGAACTCTACATACGTGCTTCCACATTGGACAAAGTCGTTGACCAACTAACTTTATACTGTCACCTTGCTTTTACCAACGACATCAGGATATTGGCGTCGTCTCCAGTTATCTAAGCCATTGTCCACGTTCGAACAATAGTGTTCTGCCCACTGAACTGGTATTGGCCGGAAATATTATTCGATTTCTGAAGTACTTGGCTTGGTACTCACTTTGTATTTTATTATGCAAATTTGCTCGAAATAAAGCATCCTGCAGAATGTTGCGACGACATATCCGAGTACCTGTAAACATAGTAAGTATGTCAATTTTATTTCGATGAGGTCATACGAACCATTTACGTGGCGAATTCATATCTGACGTACCTGATTCCTGAACAAAATGTTTACTCTTCGAGAGTAAATGACCGCTTCTCGGATGATATTCAAAGCGATGGCCAAGGATATCTTATCGGAATTGTTCCTCGTTTTCGGGGTTGGATCAACTGCTTTAGCCAGGGCTTCGAGCCTATTCGAGCCGGCCAGCAGGAGGCAAGCAAACAGAATCATCTCGCATCCCTGCACGGCTCCGGTGAGTTGGAGGGATGGATTGCGTAATCCATTTTCCCAGAAATCATTCACAATCTTAGCGAATGAACCTATCAACGGAATAAAAATCAGCTTCACGCCAAGGCATACTGAACATTTGCGTCGTTTCTTATCGCCTAGAAGATGATCAATTTTCTTGATCTGACTCACAATAGCAGTCATTTGGTTTTCGGCGGTGATCGCCCGGTGTACGATTGATAAGTAAGCGACAAGTTGACATGCCATGATAGACGACATGGCCAGGACCAGAACCTTGTATCGCTGCCACAGTTCATTGAGATCTTCGAGATGTCTGTCAACATTGGCGTAGACTATGGCGATTGCTACGGCGGCGCTGTATAGTCGGATAGCGACGCGACGGCGCAGCGACGAGCGTCGAGGAGCGGTGATGTCGGAGTGCGCGCCCAGAACGCTTAGCGCCGCAAGCGGAGCTCGAATTATGTCACATCCGGAATTTCCTTTAGCATCTGGTATTTGATTGCGAGGTTTTTGGATTGTAAAAATATCCATGGCTTTCCTTATGGAAATTCAAATGACTTTGAGATGAATCGCAATAACGTTCTGCTTCTCAGTTGAATTTGTGAACATTGACCATTCCGAACATAAAATGACAGTTTCTTGATATTTGGTAATCATCAGATTAAAACGGTTTCACAAGTCGTTAATAATTAATAGCCAATCAGTTAAGTGATGTAAATGGGAATATGTTAATATTAAATGATGATTTATTGTGCCTTTGTGGCTTATCCCGTAAAATGAGAAATACATTAGGCCGAGGTCCCTGCGTCCCCTTTCTACCATCGCTAAACGCGGAACAGGCAGGGAATGCACCCATTCACCATCAATATTCCGAAAATAAAAAGCAACCGATTCTCTAGGTCGGTAAACTATGGAATCCACCGAGGATACTCCCTGCCGAGGTATTTTCAAGTACAACCTGGGGTCCTTCAAACCTGGTGTGAAGAGGCACCTGGCCGTGCGGCATGGTTGTCGCAGCCGACATGAAAGTTAGAAAACCCTTGGGCGTCGTTGGGTGCCTCTTATGTGAGGTCCTGGCGTATGCCATATATCGCGCTTAACATAAAAAAACGGCCAAGTGCGAGTCGGACCGCACACGAAGTGATCCGTACCATCGTACAAAATTTAACACAAAAAATCCCTGTTTTTTCGGGCCCCCGATAATTTTAATTATTATTTAATTTTACCTATTAGTTATTATAGCAGCACAATAAATACACACTCTGTGAAAATTTCTGCTGCCTACCTATTACGTTCATGAGATACAGCCCTGTGACAGACGGACGGACGAACGGACGGAAGGACAGCGGAGGCTTAGTAATCCCCTCCTCACCCTTTGGGTACGGAACCCTATAAACAAACATATCATTTAATTACACGAATGATAGTCCGACATCAAAATGCGAAACAGGAAGAGTTTAAAAACCGTAAATGCTCACATGTAACTAACGCATAACTCTACGCAAGTTTTTGCCGGTGCTGTACTATGTAAATTGAAACGTTATTTATTTTATTTTTTATTTTATTTTATTTATTTATTTATTTATGGAGAAAAAACAGAAATAGACCAAATGACAGTAAAAAAGAAATGTAACAAATTTAACAATAGCCTATATCCTAAATATTTCTCACTAAAACACAGGTAACAGATTATATAGTTTAGATGACATTACTACAGTAAGTAATTAAAAAACACATGAGAGTAAGTTAATACATAGAAAAAAAACATAAAAACACAGATAAAGTTACATATAAAGTGAAGTGTTACACACAGAACAAACAATGACATTGTATAGCAGGAGTTTCTGTTAGGTTACATATTTAACTTTAACACGTTTCTTAAATTTAGCGATGGAATCGTTAAAAATATCATATTCGTCTTGCCCTTCATTGTAAATTTTACACATTCTATACACTTCTTATTATTCTTCTTATATTATTTCCAAATAATCCACCGAAATCCTGCAAGAAGGTCATTGCGCTAGTGACCCAAGCGAGCTCCCTGAGGCGATATCGTGACTCAACTGTAGTTGTCAATAGCACAGTGTAAGCCAATAGCTATTGTGGCAGTAAACTGAAATATTCACCTCGGTGTAACATTTCTGAGATCAGCTATTCACAGGGTTGTTACATTTACATGCGACACCATAAGGTTCCTAATGACCGACGAGGGAATAATATTTTCCTAGCGTAGCCGTGATTCGTTAAGAGAGTCGTTACCATATCAATTCGCCATACGACGGGCGATGGCAGTTTACATGCTCTTAATGTCGTACTAGGTTTTTGAAAATTTGAATTCTAAAATGTATTGTCAAAATCTACGTCTGCATGTTTTAATTTTTTTTATACCTTTTAGATTGGAAAATATTGACTAAAAACTTTGGAACTTTTTTCCAAAGTTTTTTTTTACTGAAAAATACAGATATTTCCAAAAAAATAAAAAGTTACGGACATAGAATGAAGCTTTCTCAAGTGATGATAAAAACATATTTCAATTTGACAACTTTTAGGGGTAGGAAACAAGTTAGGGCCTGGAAAATGATTTTATTTTCGAGCGCAAAATTGCGCCTTAGTCAATGGATAAAAAATGCATTTCTTAAAATGTAGAAATCGTTGATCTACGCACTTATGTATTTCCTTTGGAAAACCTTCATTAATTTTAAATACTATGTACCGGAATCTTTCCATCAAGCAATCGCTTTGAAAACCACTATAAAAGCTGTTTTATAGACTCCGGATTTCTGATACCTGATTATGGAATTCCAGGAATAGGCCTGCAGTTCTTTTGTGTCGCTGGAACTGGAGAACATCAGGAGTGAGCGAATTCGTAAGCGAACTGACCGGCCGGCGCTACCGCCAGTGTATCATTAAAAAGTGGCTAAACCGCCGCATATTGATGCTCAATATATAGTTATCCATTACAAAACAATATTACGTAAACCTAATTCTTCTTTCGTTGCAAATATGTGATTAAAGTTAGCAATGTGATGACAATATTACACATTTGCAAAGTAATAAAGAATCCATTAGGTAGTTGCCGATAGCAAAACTTTCTCCATATATCCATAGCAATCAAATATTTAACAGACCGGTTTCTCGCCGGACAAAAGTTGGTGAACAAGATTGGCTAGTTTTTTAGCAGTTTTATTAATTAAACTGGTGATTGATTATAAATTGATCTTTATGTATTTTCAATTGTACTATATTTAATTTTAAGTAAATCAGGGGCATGTCCAACACTTAAAAACACAAATCGGATTAGTGGGTTTTTTGTTTTTCTAATTCTAAACAAAAAAAAACTTCGGGGCGACACGCCCTGCCGTTTCCATGTAAAGAATCAACTGATTCGACTGTTGAGAATAGGCCAATTCTGTGACTAGGCGTGGTTCCGATTCCACGTAAAACTGTAGGTCCCATTCTTTACTGAATCTCGCTGCCGCCCGCAATTCAAGCTCGGGAAGATCGATAGGCACCATGTTCATTTGGCACGCCCTCCAAGTCTACGCGGCTGGATCGGCCGGGGTAACTACCAGGTTTTGCACACTTCTTGTTCTCCGGATTAGCACCGGATGACGTCCGGTTCTAATTCTCCGCTCCGACTTAACTAGGGCAACAGACCGCCTCACCGTTCTCTTATTAGGCACTAAGGGCATTCGCTGTGCGCGGAGTGGAGAGCCCATACGCGACACTACGTGCTTGCCCACTTCTGTAGTGCGAGCACAGACGCAACGATACGGCTGTATCGATCGATAACTCTGTTTTTGTTTTGATTTTCGGGCGAGTGGAAACGTGGAGGAAAGACGTTTATGGGTCGGTATAGCTGTAGTCAATCCCGCCCGGGTTTGTATTATCTCATTGGATGATGATTGAGGCGGCATTAAAAATTATCCATGTAATCATTCCAGTTAAAGGTAGCCGAAGTAGCCGGGCAACATATGGTAGGTCCTGGCATGGTACCCAGTTCCGGAATTACATAACGTCACTTACGTTATATATACCGTTACTTATAGCGTCTACAAAATATTATGTTAGTAATATTTATGACCTAAGCATTAATAAGATTAAAGACGAAAACATAATTACCTTTTAGATTTTTGAGGTTAAAATAATGACCAATGACAAATTAGGCAAGACGCCACCTTGGCATTTGGACATTGTTTATCTTAATTAGCATCAAGTCCACCGTAGCCACGCCAATTTCTAGTTCATACCTTGATCGCTTTAGGAATTTGTTTTCATTATTAACTCAACATTACATAAACTTTACTGTTAAGTTTTTATTTCAATTATAAAAACACAAAAAATGCCCCCTGCATCCCTCTGATTTAGAAAGTCATGCTATGTAAATGTTTGCAATTTCTCTTAACGGACTTACAACATCTAGCGAACATAGAAATACTTAAAAGACTGACTTTTCGCGTAGTTTAGCCGTTAACAATCTTTTTCTTTATTTATAAAAAAAAATTGATGTATGTGTGTATGTTTCCTATGGACTCCAAAACTGCTAGACCGATTTTAATGAAATTTGATAATATAATATTATAATAATGAATCTTCAGATTAGGCCAGCAGGTGATTATGTGCCATTTGGAAGCTTAGAAGAAAGTTGTCTGTTTTCCACCCAGTTCAATGTAGTCGTGCGATATTACGAAGTCGCTCGTTAGACACCCACATAATTACTTTGATTATATGATTTTGCTAATATGATGATGAGTTTTGCTAATACGATGACAGTGGGTGTGATATTAGTCATATATCCCTAGTCTGTAGTATAAAATAAAATCAAAGTTTTTCTCTAAATTTGAAAAAAAAAACGTATAGGATTCATCGACGTTCGCGACATGAAGGTCTAGCACTGAACTTTATTCGTGAATAAGTCGAACGGATATAAACCGGCCGGGGACTCCCACATTTAAAGAGCAACTGGACCTGGCCGCTGGCCTTTCAACAGGCGAGGTCGTCCGGAGAATCTGCATTCGTTCTTATACCGTCCCGACAATTACCTCTCCAATTTGTGCAGTAGACCGCATGCGATCCGAACGACAGTTGTCCGAACCAACCAGTTGTGCGGAGCATCCTGCGTGCTTGGCTTTGACATTTCCCGCATAATTCTTCCGTTGCCAGAAACATGTGATTATTTGGTATTTAACGAGTCCAAATCGATGTAGACTTTCAGCAAGGAAAGAATGAAAGGAGCAGTAACCGGGTCACGTTTGAAAGGAGGCGGAGTAGCCACTTTTATATACAATGCTTGTACATTTTCATGCAATATTTCGTTTTAAAGTTGAAGACACTGACAAAATATTGTATGGTTAAAGCATAGATGATCAACCCGTAGCTCAGGGATGAAGGGATTTGCTTTCCAGGCCAGAAGTCATGGGTTTATGCCCGTTCTGATCATGCACCACTTTCCTTGTCTTTATTATTTTGATCAGTGCATTTCGACACGAATACCAGCTCTTCCTTTTTTGGGATGCGGTGTGTTGTTCTAATATGTCAGAGGTGTAGTTTTCGCTATTCATGTTTACATAAAACATACGATCTATGAGTTTGAAGATACTTAACTAGTATTAAGCTAATATGTTTTAAGTATTAAGGCTGGAGCGCACAATCTCTGGTTTGTATTATAGTTATGGTAATGATAGATCGTTCTTCTTTCCTCTTTAGGTGAAAAATAAGAATGGATATTTTTTCATTTTAAAATTATCCCTAACCAGAAATTGTACACTCCACGCTATAAGTACAATTAAATGTTCTATCCAATATCTATATCTAGGGAACTGTTTATGATATGTTTAAAAGGGACGTTGATCCTCCTACAACAGAGATGTATTTTGCATATTGGATGTCCATTGGAACCGTATACGAGAGCCTTGCGGTTGACTTCCTCATTCCGCGTCGCTCCACATTTTAACCTGTTTAACTTGACGGCTTCGGTCCCCTCCTGCCTGCCTGCCCTACCTCAGGCGACACTTCTTACACATTACCTACATATAATATATGCATCAGCAGAGCAGTCGGTTTCCGGCAGTGCATTTAGGGGCTGTTGCAGTCTTTTTCATCATACATACCCCTGTTTTCACCACCTCCAGTTACCTGAATTCCGATAAGTAACTTTCGGTTACAATGCAAATACACATCGTCTAAATGAAAGGTTGTAGGTGGAGGTGGTGGAAACCGGCGCTTTCTTAATAAATACGAACTTGTTACATGCAAAGGGAGGAGAGGCTATGACGGGAGGACACATCGTTATCGACGGAGAAGGGATCGAACAGGTTGAAGAGTACGTATATCTCGGCCAAGTTCTGCGGCTTGGTAGACAAGGACTGACTAAGGAGGTTGAGAGACGAATTCAACTGGGTTGGGCTGCCTTCGGAAAGCTTAAATACGCTCTGAGGTTTGACCTTCCGCAAAATTTAAAGACCCGGATATATGACCAGTGCGTCCTCCCGGTTATGACGTACGGATGTGAAACGTGGACTCTGACGGTCGCCGTTGTCCAAAGGTTGAAAGTTGCCCAGCGAGCAATGGAGCGAGCCATGCTGGGAATATCGCTACGGGATATGGTGCGCAACGAGGCAATTCGCCGACGTACCAAAGTAGTCGATATTGGACACCGGGTGGCTAAGCTCAAGTGGCAGTGGGCTGGTCATGTCAGCCGAAGAGACGACGACCGTTGGAGTAACCGTGTCCTACACTGGCGGCCGTGGACAGGAAAACGGAGTGTGGGAAGACCACCCGCCAGCTGGGACGACGACATCAAGTGCATTGGCGGAAAGCAGTGGTTCCGTACCGCTGAAGGCCGGGAGGACTGGCGGAAAATTGGAGAGGCGTATGTCCAGCAGTGGACGCAAACACGCTGACTGACTGACTGACTGACATGCAAAGCAGATCTACGCTGCTACTCACGATACCCAATCGTAGATAATGCTTCCGGCATTAAGTCGTACCTTTTGACCAACTATTTCGAGTCCAATAAACGTATATTAATAAAAAAAAATGGAAGAATTTTATAAATTTCATCGTGAAATTGTCTAGTCGTGATTTTTTAATACGTTCACAGTATTTGGGTTAGGCTAGATTTATAGTAAGACCTAAAGGTTCTGACAATATCACGATAGTATATACATATGGTCAAAAATGCATGCAGAGTTTAAGTCGACCGTTTTAAAACCGATCGTCTTGGTTCATACTTCATACTGGTCATCCTTCATCTTATTTGTATGTTAAACGCGTTCATTGACTTTACAATACTTTTCGATATACTTATATTTAATCGTACTTATATTGGTTCATCATTGTTTTTATCTTCTAAAGAAACTTGAACTGTAATGCTATTCTTATGTTACATGAACAAATGAAATTATTTCGACAGCCAGTAAACATGTCTATTGGAATACAATCGCAGGAAAACCCAACTCGTTAATAAAACCACTTTTGTTATGCGCTCTCAGTATGTGAAGCTATAAATGTCACTGCACCAGGCCCCGGGCAGACACCGGACCGAGCACGTTCAAATATCAACCACTATGAAAAAGTCAAGAGCAATTGGCATATATTTAGATCAACGGAAGAATAAATTGCTCACATAGGTAGACACTCCGAAAGCCACATATTATTCTTTATTTAACAATTATACACTGGGATTATTTTTTTTTATTCTAGCTCGTTCAATAGTCATATATTGAAAGCATAGGCAAGAAAATAAGCTTTTTTTCAGCGCCTTCTTTAACTGTGTTTACAAAAATATCCACTGATTGCGCTTCATGACAAATGCAGCAAATTATGAGAAATGTGAAAGTTAGTATTTTTCGGCATAATAAATAAAACAATAGCACTTCACCTGCCTTCACAGACAGCAAGACTTGTTTAAGGCACATGTTTATGCCGTGTTCAGCCGTCGCTTCTTCCAACCAAATCAAAACAGAATGCCCATTCCAGTAACGGTAATTGTATGTACGCAATTATGTAGCAGGAACTGCTTTTAAAAAGCGGGCATTATTCTTGAAGGAGAGGGATGACCCACCTCCAAAGCACGGAGATATTAACAAATATTTGTTAATTTATTGTTGTCACACTCAAACTTGCATGTTGCAACTTAGCGCCACCATTAGCTGTGTGCTACTACTCCATGGGCAAAATGTTCTACGTCTTTGAAAGTTTAGGTTGATTAATACTGCTTCTGTCATAAACTCACATTATTTAATTTAAACAACCTGTTAACTTTTGAACTTGTAGTACACATTAAAAGCAAATATAAATAGGGATAGATAAAGTCTGGATTTTGAATCGCAATAACGTTGAAACAAAACAAAATTGAAATTGAAACAAAAAACAAATTTCATGAATCAACTTATGACTCTTCATTACGATTTCGCTGTTTGTGTTTTGATCAGAGGCCTATTCTTGAAATTTCGTGCTCAAGATTCAGGAATACCGCTTTTATTGCTATTATCAAAGCGACTTTCTCGACGGAAAATCTGGAATCATTGACATACCGTGCTCCAGAATCTTTCGACGAGAAAATTGCTTTTTAACACTCCTATAAAAGCGGTTTTCTCGACTGAAAGATTCCCGATTCCTGAGCACGTAATTCCAAGAATAGGCCCACTGCTCGGTTAGCCTCCAGCCAACATTTACTTTTATGAGTTTTCGACTGGAGGTAACCGAGTTAAGCTAACTTGTTTGCAGACTCACTGACATTTGATCAAGTCTAAATTGATTTATTAAGTGTACTAATTTGACGTTTTTTTTGGCTTTAAATTAGATACCTTGCTAACTACGACCTCGCGATGCGGTCTTGAAAGGTACGGTCTTAAATACAAGTGCCGGCGTAATAAAATTGTATTCAACGTTAAGTGTCCACGCAAGGTCTCACAAATGTGTGTTATTTTCTTAGATTAACATTTGATGAACGATTACAAATAAGTGCTGATATCTGCAGCACTCTGATTATTGATTACATAGCGCAAATATATATGTCATTATTATTTACGGTTACAAAAAAAACTTAATGTAGATAGGTAATACTCTTTATCTCTCCTAACACAGGGGCATGTGAACTTCTAAGTTGGACAAGTGAATTTTGTTACCAATGTGAGGTGATCCATAGTTCGAAATCCATGTAAAACTGTCCCCTTCTCTACTAGGTAGGGTTAAGGCCACCCGGGTCGGTACCATAGAATTGGATGAAAATATTGTCGAAACGGCAAGGAAAAACCATCCATGTTTTCAATCCAGTTTAATTTAGCCTCATAAAGGAAAGGTCCTGGCATGGCACCTGATTCCTCAGGGATTGCGGTGTGTTGGGCTGATATCATAACGGTGAGTGTGGTTGTAGCCAGCCATGCCCAGTTTAAGAAAAAAAGAATACTAACAAATAATTTTACATTTCCGCTTTGAAAAATCCAATTCCAAAATCAAAAATAAAAAAAACCTAAGTCCGAATGTTGTGGTCCTTGTCAACAGTTGCAGGAAATCAAACGGAATGATGCACCGACATCTTCGCTTTCGAACAGCGGATCAAGTTTGATGAAAGGTTAACCGATTACGTCAGACTAATCAGTTAAGTACGCCATTTTGAATGCCTCCATAAAAGCTCGCGTAACAATCGTTTACAAAGTAAATGTTATTTTATTTTATTCGTGAGGAAGTAACATTTACTGACGGTGCATCAGCTCGTTACAGCGAGCAAGGATGGACTGAGTGGTGATGGAAACCACTCACATAGCGGCAGCAGCGTTACCAGGAGTTAGTGGAAATGAAGTTCGTTCCTGTCCTTCCTTCCTCGCTGCATCATATATGTATTTATAAATTGAATTTCCCCCCTTTTTTATAAAATTTGTTTTGACGTCGTTTGATTAGGTGAAGATTAAAAAAAAATGCAGAAACAGATATTAGTTGTCAGATAATAGATAATACATTTTATAGGAAGTTCACTAAATTTCAATTTGTAGTTGTGTTTAAATGATTGGTAAACTACTTTTGAATTTGGAGCGTAACTTATTTATTTATTTGGAAAAGTAAACAGATACAGACATGATTAAGATACAAAAGACAATTTAATACTAATTTACTAGATATGTACCCAGCACCGCATTTCACATGTAATATAAAAGAATTTTAAAGGGCTATTATTTCAGAAGGAAAACAAACATAGCATCGGGCTAATCATAAAATAAAAGTTAATAATAAAACAAAATATAACTGAAGGTTGCAAGTTTAAAAAATTGAGCACAGATAAAGTATGAGTGTAACATGATAACATGCATGGCAGAATCATTCTTAATTAAATGGGTAAAAGAAAAAAAAACTAAATAACAAAAAAGAAAATAAAGAAAATGAAACTTTACACAAACAAGCATATAAAATTAAAATGGATTATGATGAAAGGGTTGCTGCAACTTGCTTCTTAAGGCGCTAGGACTAGCCAACTACTCGCGCCATACAAATGCACTTTTTAACAAATGTAATAATATGTAGTGAAACGCTTCAGCAAATCCAAATAGAACTCCAGACTGATAATGGATTGTTAATATTTTTTTATTCCATCATTTATTTAAATAATAATAAAAATAAAAAAGTTGATTTTTCTCATTAGAAATCTGAAAGTAATTCGATTTCTAGATATAAGCAAAAACAGCATATATGCATAAACAAAAAATTCCATTTGCTTTTAGATTTCTACATTTAGTCAAAAAAGTTCGGAAATGGACACCGTTTCCGCAATGTATTTTGTATAGAAAAAGGAAACATACATTAACGAAAATAATTCGATTCCTAGACAAGGAACCATATATTGTAAGGATGACACTTATAATCGTCAGACTTAGTTAGTTAACTTGGGGTGCCTCGTCTAACTTTGCGATTTGGCTAGTACCAGGCCCTTAAAGTCATCTTGCTTCTTCAACTTTGTGATGCTTACGGGCCAACCTTACGGTACAGCAGCTGTGCCGGTCGTAGGGAAAGGCAAGTGTCCAATCTTAATCATAATAGGGCTCGATGCACCTAAGGTTGTGTTTATGCTTCTTGGTAAAATAATTCATACCGCTGAAAACAAACAAAGAAGTTTCCTAGGAATCAGATGGCTAGAAAAAAATAGGAACACCTCCAATAGACTAAGAACCAAAATTAAAGACTGTATAGTTCATTCAGCAAATTGGTGACATGGGCACGTCACTTTTTATGGACAGTATGGAAGGAACTCTATGCGGTTCACTATAAGTGACGTGTTTGAACATTGATTAACTGAGCCGTCTCTTCGTGCAATCGGAGCTAAGAGAGTAATCCTGCTTCCGACGAATGTCACGACCAATACTTTTTCAGATAATTTTCCAAATCTGATTATTGCTTCAAATGTAGATGTCGCTGAAACTCACATTAATAAGAGAGTAATGATGTGAATGACCTGGGACCGAAGCAGTACGAGAGGTAGACCGGAAAATAGATCGTAGGATGATATTGTTACGGTGGCAGGAAAGAAATGGATAAAACTTGCCACAAATAGGAATAAATGGAAGGGAATGGAGGAGGCGTTTATACTTGAGTAGCTAATGAACTGATATTGAGAAAAGAAAGAAAACAAAATGTTATCGATGGGTTAACTCAAGACGTTTTCGTGTTATATGATGGAAACTTCACCGATTTTACGTAATTCTAGTGTCCCGTAGTGGACACACCGCCTTGGTTGCAACTTACTAACGATGTCAAATCATAATTCGTGACCGCGCTATATTGAGAGCAATGTCCGACCCGGGAATTGTCTAAGAGACTCGTAACTCGGCCTTCGTCTAGTAATAGCTAATACATATCCAATAAAACACCTGAGCACAAGAAGACTCCAACCGGAAGATTCTATTCATTAGATGATATTTGAAAGTAATAACCGTACGTTTACTTCACGACTATTGCTTAAATTATTTTATCTCTGCGCATACAATAGTGTCCAATCTCTTACTGATCTTAATCGCAATTTGAAGACTGGAGTGTTAGACGTTGCCAAATTACGTATGGATTGATATTTATTTGTGTTGCATGAGAGTTTGACCTTTCGATGTGGCTATTTTTAGGAGTCATCATTCTTGCACGTTTGCCGATTTATAAATTAAAATGCAAGCAGAAAATATACGAAGCGTCTCGTGGCTCAGGGGCGATGGTACTTGCTTTCCATGCCAGAAGTCTTAGGTTCGATACCACTAAATTTTTCTTTCTGAATTGGAAGAGTGCGTTTCGCCACGATTACGAATTGTTCCATGGCTTGGAATCAATTTAAATGTAACAATTAAGGTTGTGTTATTTTTCTCAAAATCAACGAGATCGATTCCTGGCTAGAAAAAAATATTTTTAGTTTTAGTTTTAATCAAAATCAGTCTCGTGACTCAGTGTTTTGTAATTTCTAATACTTTTGGATTTGGCCATTAAGGTACAGTTAAAAAAATACAACCTGTATGTGTGACATGAATGTTTTCTAACCACCTAAAGTACGATTAATGAAATTTTTCTTAACATTCTTAACAATTGCGAAACTATCACATATTAATAAAAAAAAAACGAATTTTGTACTTATCATATGCTACGCGACATTTTCTTTGTTTTTTCCTAAATACAAGAAAACCAATATTATGAGCTCTCTGGTTTTATATCATATGAAAAAACTTACATGACTTAAATAAATTAAACAAATTATTGCGCACGCAATCCGCATTTTTCATTATTTTATTTAATATCAAAACAATTTAATGGGAAAGAGGTGTGTAGATTTTTCTTTCTTTTATGGAGCAACAAAGAACCTGGTCGATTTGTCAAAGGGTTTCTGGTCGCAGAGTGACACAGCTTACCTTATACCGTCCCAAGCGGAGCCGAGTACAGCAGCTAGTACCACACAAATTCAACACATTCCAAATGTATAAATGCTGTGACCGTTGAATGAGATCGTCTCTGGTAAATCCCAGCTTTTATGCGAAGCCCAATGAAAAACTTAACAGAGAAAGCAGCCGAAAACATAAGACATTTTTAAATACCGATCATACAAAAGAAGCCCACGTGCCATTCTTTGTCTTTAAATGAATGCTGTCTTGCAAAAGTGACGATACTCGGCCATACAAAGCCGGTAATGGATGCACAATTTATCTTTGACGTGGTCTTTTTAGCTGTTAACATGTGAGTCGACGAAGGCATACCATTGAGAGAAGGATTAGTGCCACCGAATGCCATTGAGTGGAAACTGGCCAAAATAATGGTAGCCCATTTCCTATAAAGAGAAGGGTCCGAACTCCCAAGCGTTACCCCTAGTTCCCCGCGTTCTCTTGAAGAGCAATACCAGTTACACAAGACGTGATGTCTGGAGTAGTGGAGCAGACAGTAAGTAAGTGTGTTGGTTGGCAATATGTTATGTGGCATTTGATATATTGGACACGTTGCGGCGAAGATACCACTCGCAATGTGGCCACTTCCTGTTGTTTCTTGCATAATAGATGAAAATATTCACGTTCGAAACATTTTGCTCAACGTATGTAGGTATTCTTGCCCAATTGATAACGCCCTCATTAAAAAAATCTCAACTAAGTGCTAAATTTGGTAAATGCATATAGATTTTCGTACCTGGTTTTTTAGGTAGAAAGAAAAGTTGTCATGTCATATGCATTGTATAACAAATTAATGCAAATAAAATATGTCAATTTTAAATTTTTGAGTATCATGTTTTAAACATCAATGTACATAGAGTTGATGATATGCATTATATGATGCATTTTTAAGTGAGGAACAGAAAGCGAGTGCGGAATGCATAAACACTCGTGTATCATTTGTCTATACTCGTAGCCACGGGCAATACACATGCGCTTCAAAATATGGAAACCCATGGGCGTAACTAGCTTTTTTCCTGGGGGGAGGGGTGAGCAGATGAGGGGAGCAGTTTTATGGAGAAAAATATCGTTTACTTCGAATCGAAATTGTGCCTTTGGGCAGGCCTAGGAAGGAGGTTTTCTTCTAGTAGTTTTGATCGGATCTTGATCGGAATTTGATCGGATCCTCTAACTAAATCATTCATCTATAGGATCGGTAAACTATTGAATCGACTTCCTGCCGAGGTATTTCCCCCTAAGTACAAATTGCATTAAAACAGACAATGGCGGGAACATATTTCTTTGCTATTATTTTTTAGGGTTCCGTACCCAAAGTGCGAAAAAGGAACTCCGCTATTATTTTTATGCTATTATTTTTTAGGGTTCCGTCCGTCCGACCGTCCGTCCGTCCGTCCGTCCGTCCGTCCGTCCGTCGTCCGTCCGTCCTTCCGTTCGTCTTTCCATCTGTCACATGGCTGTATTTCATGAACTTTAATAGGTGGGCAGCTGAAATGTTCACAGAGTGTGCCCCATACAAAAGACAAGATGATTAAAACAAAACTTGGCAGTCGTATTGTCCCTTTGAGTTGCCGTTGAATTAAACTTTCATTGTGTTGTACATATATGTCGTGTCATTTCCGTAATCCACTGCACACTTAGCACTCGAGACTCGTGCATGATGAACGTGGATCTCTCACGACACTAACCAATAAATGCTCTGTTAGGAGAACTAACCACTTGTCTGACGAAACATGGCCGCTCTCTGCCAGTATTATACCAAACCACTAACATTCTTACCATAAAAATCACTAAGCTAGGATTCATGTTGGTGCAGTTTGCTATAGTCTGATCACAAATTAAACTTTACTTGTATTTCACTTAGCCACGTACCTTCGATTTATGATATAAAATATTTTAAAGCGTTCTCTGAATACAATAAAAGTACTGTATCACTATTTCATATAGATAAAATCCAGTTCCGTACCCAAAGGGTGCCAACGGAACACTATCACTAAGCCTCCGCTGTCCGTCCGTCTATGTGTCTATCTGTCACGGGGCTGTAATCTCATGAACCGTATTAGGTAGGCACCTGAAATTTTCACAGAGCGAGTATTTATTTTGCCGCTACAAATATACAAACTCTACGCTAGAAAATAGGTTAAATTAAAAATAATAAATATAAATGGGGGTCCGATACAAAAAACGGTGTTATATCTTGAACGATTAAACGGAACCCTTCTTGTGCGAGTCCGACTCGCACTTGGCCGGCTTTTTTTATGGGCTTTTTCCTTATAATACGCGCATGAGCTCATCGATAGTTCTGCCCACGCCCACATTTCTTTCATTTGGAGTTAGATCAGTTTTTAAATAAACTTGCAGTGAAAGTGAAATGAATCGTAATGATGTTACGAGGCATCAAGGACGTTTGATAGAAAATTAAAACAATTAACAAAACGATTGCATAGTTTAACGGCTCAATTAAGGCATCAATCAATCCTGAAAATGCACCGACAATAGCTAAGATTCGCATCTCCTTTGCATTAAATAACAAAGTGAGCCACGAATAATGCTAGGAAATATCCAAGGTCGCGCGGAGCGAGAATAAGACGGACTGCATTCAATGCTGAATATGAAAGTGGTCGACCCTGCAATATCTCAATTATATTTGTGTAAAGAGGATTAATTATTTAGCCTGGTCATCTCTCGTCCGATCCATCAACAAGTAAAGGTTACGTTAGAAGATCGTCTAGACAGGTCCATCTTTAGAGTAGCCTTGGGTTATCGTGACGGACCCATTGCCTAACTGCTTGTGATCGATACATCAAAAGATAATTTGGTTATTGTTAGGGTTTGACTTAATTGGCTATGAGTATATTGTAAAGGTGAGCAACGTCTCATGTGACATTGTTAAAGTTCCTAATAATGCCAGATAGAGCGTGTGCATTGAGGTGTAGTGTGACACGGTCCTTAGTTGTGTGTTGTCTCAAAACAGTTTTAAATTGATTTAATTTCATTTCAAGTATGACGGGGGCTCTGTACAACCGAATAATGTAGTTGAGCATTTTTTTTATGTAATTGGACTTTGATGGCTTATACAAAACCAACCGTCAGATATTAGCCTAACACACCACACGGGAACTAGTTGCTATGAACTGGATGGAAAACACGGACAATTTTCATTGCCGCTTCGATTCAATGCGATGCGATGGTACCGACCCCGGCGGGATTAACCCTACCACCTAGTAAGTAAGGCAGGGTACCCACAGTTTTACGTGGGATCTGAACCACGGCCAGCCTCAACGGTTGAAAATGGTTACCCATCCAGAACGCAACCGCGCTCAGGGGTGCTTACCCAGCTTATCGAATCGCAAGGCGTCGCACCACTGGGCTACCGAGGCTGACTCTTGGTTATTTGGTTCTTGGTGGTCAGGTTGGTCAGAATACTTTCATACTTAATTGTTGAGTTTCCTCTCAAACCATTATAAAACATATAACCCATATAATGTTTTGTAGGTGCATTTAATAACGATGTATTTGTATTTAGACTACCAGCTAAGCATTCGCTTCTTCTTTGTCCGTAGTAACCGAACCGTCCGTGAAAAAATTACTAATCCAAGAGTAACGAATCAAGAACAAAAATAATGGTGGAAAATAATTGTATAAATGAATTTCTTAAGTAATTAGGTATCATGCCAGGACCGTCCCTTTATGGGCACGGCTGCATTGAACTGGACGACATTTACGGTAAATGTTTTATTGCCGCTTCGGCTATTTTTCATGCAATGCATACTACCTAGTATGTGGGAAAGATGAAATGGAGTAAGGCGCATTCATAATGAAAATGCACATTTTCATCCTGGATAAGAATGTCCTGGCATGGCACTTAATTCCTTAAGAAATGCAGCATTGGGCTAGTAGGTATGGTATGACAGTGACCTAAAAGAGAATCGGAAAGCGGAAAATTGGCATTCGAGACGAAATCTTAGTCATGTAATGTACTAATTTCAGATAAAGACTTAACCAATTTTTACGTAATAACATAGTTTCACGTATTGTAAGTGAAATGATTACGACTGGAAATAATTCGGAAAATACTCAACACAGAGCATTCTAAGCACTACTTAACATAAACTTCAAGCGATTAGCATAACAACAATCAGTTTCCGAAATCTTCAAAAACATTACACAATTTCTTAACCATCAAAAACAAAGCTTCACGCGGATAAAGACTTTCGTTTCTAGTTTCACAATTTGTGTGGATGAAAAGATGGTTGCTGCACCGACACATTGTGACGAGCATGCACATGCATTTTAAAATACACGTAAAGAATATATTTGAATACGAAATATTATATTCTTTGTAACCAAATATTTTGCTCAGGTTTTGTAATTTAGATACATTTGTAAACAAAAACCGGGTGAAAAGATGCTTTGTAACAGGTGAAAATTAAACTGTATATAAAATTGCATTGCAAATACGATTCAACTGAAGCTACATCAATAAATATTTTCGCAAACCTATCCAACGAGTCGGAGCCTTGCGACCAAAGTTTGACAAATATGCAATGATGGCGAAAGCAATTTTTTTTGTTAGCAGATATCGATGTTTAACATGATATCGACAGTGTCCTTTGGGAAAAAGCTGTGGTAGCGGCAGGGGGAAGGAGGTATGTGCCAGGACCTTTGTTTACCTTAGACAGGACTACATCAATTCGTTTGTGACATAATTTTGTGTTGTTTGACGACTAGAAGCTTAACATTGTGGTCAAGTTCCATACAATGGCTCGTGCCTTCTTCAGCCAAATTAAGAAATGTTTTTCTGAATGAGTTACGTCTGTACGTTTTCGTTTTATTTTTAATAACTTTACTTGTATTCATGATATACGCATTTTTGTTATTGTATACGAATTTTTAGAGGCGTTTATCAAGGATAATAGTTAATAGGCGTTTACACCAGAAAAAACTAGCAATAAATACTCAATATGTATAATGAATAGGTTTAGTAATTTATAATTAAGGTGGGCCATCCCGCTCAACTCCCCATGCAAACGAAGAAGAAAGAAGATCACGCCCATATTTCTTCTCAGAGATCACGAATTTTGCTCAAAATAGCTTTATTTAATCGAACTAGATGTCTGATGACCATTGGCATTGTAAAATTGTGTTTGGTTTCTAAGTTATGAGGTTTTTTTTTCTATTTTGCAGTTTTTTGTATATCTTATTTTAATTGTGTCGAATAATATTAATTAAAGCACCCAAAAAAATTAAAATTTAAGTTATGTGGTCCGAAAGTTCGAATTTTTCGCGCGTTTTATCCAATAACTTTGGAGGTGGATTACGCAATGATAAAGTAAGAACATCTTAAAAAGATTAATCATCAGACATAGCTTATTTAATCAAGATTTATAATTTATTTGGTTTTTGATAGATTTTTGACTACAGCGGTCGTGGTTTACTTTTAGCTATAAGTCGTTTTGTTATTAAAATTTTAAAAAATCTTACTAAATCATACACTATGCACATTGTCTTTTTTGTGGTCATGTTGTATCTTCCTCATCACGGAGCCTGTCTTTTTCATTGAAACAGAGAAGGTCCCAGAGCCCACCAGCAAGGTTTTGTACCGTGCCCGCGAATGAGTTAGTCCCGCCGGTTTCCTCGTAGTTAAAATGCTTTAGACCTAATATCCGAATACAATTTCTGATTTAAAACGCGGTGTAACAACACGGACGGATTGTTACCGCCTGTTTTGCTTGAGCTGTGAACCACGGCATGACCTGCGTTCGTAATGAAAATACGCATATATTTTCACTAAGAAAGAAAGAGAAGTGTGCACTTCGGTATGAAACCCAATATACACAGTCATTTCCACTAGACTCAATTCCATATTACAAAGCAAAGAGAGAGACTAGAATTTTATGGACTTTCTCTGCGGTACATTTACCTGTAAATGTGCACTAAGCAACATAATATCTTTGTGATACATTATTTTAAGCGTTTCTTAGATTCCTTGGTATAATTTAATTAACACTTAACTCTAACACATTAGAGTTCGGCATTCGACCTTATTTGTACCGTGTGGGCTGCGGCACGTTAAAAGAATACAATCGGGCCCACTGAATTTTTTCCAGTGCATGTGGGCAGTAATGGGGCGACTCGTCGGCCGTGGTTGAATACCATGTAAAAGTTTTGTTTCTTACTTAATAGGTGGTAGGAATAAACCCGTCCGAGTTGGTACCATCATTTTGAATGATAAATGGTCGAAACGGCAATGAAAATTATTCGTGTTTTCTAACTAGATTTATCTAGCCGTGCAATATAAAGAAGGTCCTGTAATGGCACCTAGTTCATATATCAGTTACCATTTTATAGTTCTTCTTCAAGCAAATTAAATAAAATTGATTGGTTATATTTACTTCTAAGGAAGCTGTGTAGGCCTATAATTAACATGTACATACTAATTTGTTATTTTTAGTAGTGAATATACCAAAAATACCAAATAAATAAAAAAAAAACCATTAAGTCCATCGGTATTTAGATTTGTACCTTCCATGGTGGTATTATATAAATATGTGTCTAACTAGAGAGTCGTAATTGATGATAATGGTGGTATGGTACTAGTGTGATCGTGATGGTGTCACTACGCCCACACCTGCGCAGGCGCAGATTGCACTTTCTGCCGACTCTCCTAAAAGTCGTTTACATTTGGTCGACTCAAATGCCTGCATTGTAACATTGGCTGTTCGCGTGGTCTATTGTGTATATGTTAGTAGAATAGGTCAATCAACCACGATAAGTATCTCTCAGTTGTGCTGGCACTATTTCTGAGATTCAGAGACAGTTCTGGGGTCTTGAGATCATTCTCAAGCATTCAGACTGGCAAAATTGACAGGCTTGCTCTCAGACAGTCTACTTAAAATGCATGAGAGTAATGTAACATTTTTAGAAAATTTTAGATAGGTTTATTAATGAATTATTAGTATTCGGAAATATAAAGTAGCTCGTGGCTCAGGGGCGGGTGGACTTGCTTTCCATCCCAGAGGTCTCGGTTCAAATCACCGCGTTCATGCACATATTTCTTTGTCTTTCTGAGTCGGATAAGTGCATTCGTTTTTTACCCTTCCCCTACTCGGTTGTATAGGGTTAAGCCCGCCTAATTAGTAACATCGCATTGGCTGAAAAGATGGTCGAAGTGGCAATGTCAAATTTGTACGTTTTTAGGGTTCCGTACCCAATGGGTGAAAACGGAACTCTATTACTAAGCCTCCGCTGTCCGTCCGTCCGTCCGTCCGTCTGTCACAGGGCTGTATCTCAGGAACCGTAATAGGTAGGCTGCTGAAAATTTTCACAGAGTGTGTATTTCTTGTGCCGCTATAACAACAAATGTGTAAAAATTCAAAAATAATAAAAATTAATGGGGCCCCTTTAATTTTTATTATACCATACGAAAAACCTGATTTGTTTTTGTTAAATCTTTTACGATGGTACGGAACCTTTCGTGCGCGAGTCCGACTTTCACTTGGCCGGATTTTTCCATCCAGTTTAATGTAGACGTGCTCATAAAGGGAAGGTCCTGGCATGATAGCTAGTTCCTTCGGGATTGCGGTGTGCTGGGCTATATGTATGGTAGTTGTGATATGAGCCATCCATGGCCAGTCACAATAAAACACATCTAACAAAAGTAGGCGAATTCATTATTAATGGGTGTGTGAAAAAAAATATGTCAATTGTTGATGATTGTCTGGTTATAGAACACACACTGGTTACATTTGGAGTAAGCCAAGCGGATAAAGATGCAGTGCCCGATGTTCATGGTACGCACTGATAGTGACTTAAGTGACATGTTCTATGGAAATAATAACATGACCACTGGGATTTTGGGCCTAAAAGATACATACCTAATAAGAATGGATCGAATGGTTTATAATTGATGGCGCGGGACCTTGCTTCTGTTGCCAGAGGTCAAGGGTTCAACCGTCTTCGTTTATACAATAATTTATTTCTCCTTCTGGGTTGGATATGTGCATTTCGTTCGCAGCTGTTTCAAAGTTCTCAATTCATGTAAAAGCTTAGGTTGTCTTAAAAAAAATTCTATTTCCTTCCAGTTCAATGTAGCCGAGTAATATAAGAAATGTCCTGGCATGGCACCTAGTAACCATCTTGTCGTGTTACTCAAATGTCACACCAGTAAGTGTGCTGTTAGCCATCCATGACCGGTTCTATAAATAACCGGCCAAGTGCGAGTCGGACTCGCACACGAAGGGTTCCGTACCATCGTACAAGATTTAACACAACGAAATCAGGTTTTTTTGTATGTCCGCTTTAATATTTATAGCGGCAAAATAAATACACACTCTGTGAAAATTTCAGCTGCCTACACCTATTATGGTTCATGAGTTACAGTCCTGTGACAGGAGGACGGACGAACGGACGGTCAAACGGACAGACGAACGGACAGACGGACGGACAGCGAAGGCTTGGCAATAGGGTTCCGTTGGCACCCTTTGGGTCCGGAACCCTAAAAAGGTTCTAGGTCTACGCGACACACCTTCGCAGAAGCCGATTTTCGGGTCGCACCGGGGTGTGGGTATACGAATCCAGGGTTCAAGTTGTTTGCTGGCATCTACACTAACGTGCGGCCTATTATTTTCTGCGGGACCGACAAGTAGGGCAACGACTGCAAAATAAGACAATTAATCTGAAATCTGGTTCTGCGGTCACTTTGGTAACTTCGACAAAATAGGGCAGTTGGCTAGTACTGCTGCGGTACTGCGAGTGGCAAGGTGATTATCGCTCGGCGGAGCGTAGAAAATGAGATATTATCTCAAAAGGCGGCGTTCAGTAATCGAACGTTTTGCAACGGTTTGACCAATAGCGGGCCGGCTCGCGACCGGAAATCCTACAGTCGTGACCTTGCGGCGTACTGTCCAGCGGGTAACCAAATCTAGTGGGCAAATGACAAATGCGTCAGCGAGCATGCAAGTGCACTCCGAGCCTTCCGTATTACGAATAGCCAATTGCTAGGGGAGCGTTCGTAAACCACGTGATGGATTTTAGACCACTGTTGGACCCCCCTCCCCCCTTTTGACTGGTCGTGACTAAGAGGTTGAGCCAAAAGCCGTTTCCCCCCCGCGAAGAAAACACCGAGTTAGAGGATTATGGCATGGAGTTACTGGGTCAGGAGGATAGCAGTTACTGGCTTTGTATATCTTACTGCACAAATATTGCTAACACCACACACCCACCAAAAAAAGGACAACACACCACCTTCTACATTGAACTGGATTAAAATCACGGACAGTTCTTTATTGGCAGTTCCGCTATCTTTTCATCCAATGCGATGATACCAATCCAATATCACCTAGGAGGATCTCAAGTTTTTCATGGATTCCGAACCATGGAACAGTTCGCATTCGTGATGAAATGTACTTATCCAACTTGGAAAGAAAGTAGTGGAAAGATCTTCTCTTCGTAGTATGGGTAAGTTGGAAGCCATTGCGTGTTTGAAACATATTATCCTTCCGTATCATTTCCACATTGTTAATGTATTGAAACAGTCGACAGCACTGCAAAGGATCCTGTACCGGCTAAAGTGCAAACACAACACAGGATTTGTTGTGTTTGTGTTTTTAAAAAATATAGTCAAAACAAGCGGCGTCACCCGCGTTTAATCTATATTACCCATACTTTCATACCAATATTATAAAAACGAAAGTAACTTTGTCTACTGCGTTTTCACTCCTAAGCCGCTTAACCAAATTTTATGAATTTTGATGTAGAGGTAGAGATAGACCTTGGAGAAGGTATGGGCTACCCTTTGTAGTGAAAATTTAACTCGAAGGGGGTGAAATATGGGATGAAAGTTTGTATGGGAACTCGTATAATATCCAGGAAATAATTCAGCCCGACATCAGTTCAGAATGACATTGACCCGAGCGGAGTCGGGTACCTCAGCTACTACGTAATATATGGACTATATCATGCCCTCATAGGTGAGGTATTTTTTTATGCAGTAAAATTTAATATAAAGCACTTTAAATTTTACCTTCACCTAACACATGTTGCGTTACGGCCACCGCGATGGCTTTGTCGTTTACACATTCAAATGCAGATGCTGTACCCGACGGGAAAGAAGCAACCTTCTATAACTAAAGTCTTTTACCGTTTTAATCGCCCCTTGCTTTCACCCGCCGTAATATTTCTTGACAATTACTTAATATGATACTAATCTTTGTTTTATGCAACCGGACATGGATGGCTAATACCACATAAGTAATGTTATGATATTAACTCAATAAACCACATTTCCGAAGGTATTATGTGCCATGCCAGGACCTTACCGTTTCATAGTTATTTTAATGTCAGAAAGGCAGTTAGACTCTAAAACGAAATGATGTTCCGTAGTTCACTCCGAGCATGAACCGTGAAGTACCGTCATGAAGTTTTTTTTATGTAATCGGACATGGGACACGAACCACATCGACCGATATGATATTATCCCAACACACTACATGGGAACTAGGTGCCATGCCAGGAGCTTCCTCATATTGCTCGGTTACACTGAACTGGATGGAAAATATGGATAATTTTCATCGCCGCTTCGACCATTGTTAATTTAATACCATGGTACCAACCCGGGCGGGATCAAACCTACCACCTACAGTTTTACGTGGAATCCCAATCACGACCAGTCTCGACGTTTGAAAACGGTTACCTATTTAGAACCGAACCGCGCTCAGAGTTGCTTCATCCAGCTTATCGAACTGGACTATAACTCGAAAAAAAAAATGCGAGCATTAGAATAACACTTATGAGCTAAATTTTAAATTGCCAGTTTTGTCATTATAACTTCCCAAACAAGGTTTGATAATAGAGTAGTTAATAGGTATAGTCAACTACATTTGCACATATAGCACTGTCGATTGCAATCTACCATGTACTTTATATTGAATACTTACACAAATGTTTCACATTCACGACCTTGAGTTGCGCGTACTTAACGCGGATAATGTAAGCGAGATGTGGCCGAAGAAAGTTTAAACTGGTTCGAGAAACTGGAAAGTGATCGCGAAACGCGTCGTAACGTTATTATCAAGAACTTTCGTTCAATTTTAGTGCGACGGTGGGCATTCCTGTATTTTGCATATGCCTTTGATCAGTACCCCATGTTGCATGGGTAAACCAAAATATATGTTTTATTTTAGACATTCATAAACGTCCCAATGCATTTCGTAAGATACCATAAAATAAATATTAGAAATAAATATTGCTTATTGTAGTGGGGGAAGGGGGTGGTTCTCGAATCCGTGTTTTTTCCCAAGCTAGTACATATTCTTCTTCAATCTGAAATCACTTGTAATGATAATATTTCTTTATTTAAGTATCCCACGAATTGGCCGATATATTATTTTGTGGTTATCTCATAAACACAAAAGGTAGGTTTCTTTTTCTGGGTATTGGGTCGAATTCATCGAGCTTATTCTCAGGGAACATGCCAAACGCACTACACGACAGGCAAAGTGTGCATCGGAGTGCATCGTTTTTAATGTTCTTATGCAAAGCGCAGCATGTCCTACGCCAGGCTGTACGGTGTACTGCGCCTGGCAGTACGAGGTGAAGTGTGTCAGCTTGACTTGCACGGAGCACTGCTAGATTCGGCATGCCATAATGTTACTTGTTATTTCGAGTATTCGACGAGGCAGTTTTAAGTTTTCTTTCATTCATTCAGTTTTCTTAAAACATTCATTTTTCATTTTATTTCATTTATTTAAACTTTTTTCGTGGTCAAACCACACTAAGTTACGTCCAAAACGAATAGATCCGCGGACTCTATCAACCATTAAAGAAGAATCCGCAATGAAACTTTACTGGTTTTCCCTCAACAGTAATGAAATAAATACGTAGATCTAAATGCTACTGTCACACTGTCAAACCATTCATGGTAGAACAGTTTATAGTAAAGAACAAGAATAAAAGAAACAGCAACCCTCAGTGTAAAATATAAATTACTTAACAAAGTACATTGATGTACTTAAACCCGTGTACGGTAGCGTATCTTTCGGAAGCCCTTCACAGAGGAACTAAACAGCGCTGTCCTAGGCCGAATTTATATATTGACACATAAGTTGCCGAAGTGGCAGCCAACTCTGGCGCCACTCAATTCCTCTATTAGGTAAATATAAGTATCGTTCACGTATAGATTGAGCGGTTCGGAGAAGTCTGTTTTCGCCAGACAGTGCATCTACCTTCTCAATACATTCACCTGGGTTCCGTACCAATATCTCGACCGTCCGGTCATAGCTTCTGAGCCGCGTGTAGCCGCTCTACATAACAATGCTTTTAACTAAATTGCATTTTCCATTAACCGCTGGCCTTGTTGGAAGCGAGGGAAGGTAGTTTTATGTTTCTAATATTCAAGGACATTAGAATTAGTGTCAATTTATCATAGGCGGCCATTTAATCTTGTTATAACTGTGGACTGAAATTCATTTTTGGAACATGTAATATTTGCAAATATACCATGTGGTAGATATTATTAATGTATTTATTTTATTTTTTTATTTTATTTATTTATTCATAAAAAAAAGTACAAAAAAAAATATATTTATTTATTTATTTATTTATTCATAAAAGTACAAAATTTACATGATATATGTTATCTCCTAAACTAAACTATGTTTGTATTGCAGGAGATAACCTAAAATGACACGTTCGGTTACATGCCTACACATCCACAATATTAATAATACTAATAATATATGTTATTTCTATGTGTATGCATGATTTGTGTGTAGGTAGCATTCAGGTGAGTAATATATGTGTGAATGTATATAATTTATATATTATTTGTATATATTTTTTCCAACCCTTCGGGGAAGCGGCTTGAAGGTATATTTACGTGTGGAGTAGGTACAAACACATACTATCACCTTTCTGATAGCATGTCTTTGTTGTCAAGCAGTATTCTACCAGTACAGTGCACGAGACTACAGTACGTACAATACGGTACTGTATGCAGTCTCGTGTAGCGTATTGAATGTGAGTGTGTTAGATGCCATAGAGGCATGAATGTTTAGAGTGAACAATATTTTGTTTATGTTTTATTCTTTTATGTTATTGTAAGATCATAAGTAGTTTCTCTGTTTGATCGTAAGTTAATGTTTTCATAATTTTTTGCAACTCTATTTTTATCAATTTCCGTTTTAAATAATCGGTTTCAAATTTTAATTTTAATTGGTTGTATAGATATGGTGCTAAAAATGATTTAAATCGTTGCACAAATTTTGTTTTACGTTTGCTTTTGGGAGCCATTGAATTATTTCTGTATCTACTAGCTCGACTTATCTCATTGGTTACGGGGTGTTCAAATTTTAGATGGAACATGTTTATGCTTTATATTTATCCTACTAGCTGAGGTACCCGGTTCCGCTCGGGTCAATGACGTTTTGGACCGATGTCGTACTGTAACCCAAAGGGCTGGCCCAACAAGCAATCGGAGCAACTTTGGATTTCATGTTCTCCCGAAAGTTGTTCGGATGGCCTTCGACTGCACGACCTTTTTTTTGCTCATTCAAAATTTTCAATGAAAATTTGGTTCCTATTCCGGATTTTTACGGAATTCCGGGAATCCTAAGAACGTTTTTGGGCAATTGGGGGGTGGTTATCGGCAACGCTAATAACCTTCGGCTCTACTCGGCAATACTCGGTCCTCGTCGGGTGGCCACCGCCGTCACGGCCCTCGCCACGCTATTATTTCGTTTTCGCTCCGCGCCCTCTGACTATTTTTCTTTTTGTTCGGCTCCTAAGGGTCGTTACGTGATGATAGCCTATAGCCTTCCTCAAGAATTAGGTTATCGAATGTAAAAATATTTTTTCGAACCTGACCGGTAGTTCCAGAGATTAGCGCGTTCAAACAAAAAAATAAAATATATGGAGAAACAAACTCTTTAGCTTCGTTATATAAGTACTAGCTGAGGTACCCGGCTCCGCTCGGGTCAATGTCGTTTTGGACTGATATCGGGCTGAAACCCAAAGGGCTGGCCCAAAAGGCTAGTTGAACTACTTTACTAACAGAAGATTAAACAATGTATCTAACAAAAAAAAACTGGATCAAAATCCGTTAAGCCGATGTGGCATGATTGAATAAGAAAACATCCAAATATTGCCATTTGTAAATTCAGTGGAAGGAATATACTTGAATATATTGCAAAATATTGGGGCCAATTACTTAATTGTTTTTTAAAAGCATTTGCCACCGCGCTGGGGCGATCCTGCACTGGCACTACTACACATTGCCATGGACGGAAAACATGGACATTTTTTATTGCCGCTTCGACCATCCATCATTCAGTGCGATGGTACGTAACAACTTAAGCGGGATTTACCCTACAACCTAGGTAGTCAGAAAGGGGAGCTATTTTTTACGTGGAATCCGTACCACAACCAGCATTAACATCGAAAACGGTCACCTATCCAAACCCCGACCGCGCCCATAGGTCCTGTACGTAGATGCAATCCACATATTAATCGAGTGAGTAGTTCGTAAGTTATAAGCCTTTAATCGCAACAGTCACCCCTCTCGTGATCTAGAGTGATGTACTCTGCCAAATTCCACGTGCAGGAGCAGTCCACTTATTATTTTGTTATAAATATGAACCCTTTCTTCTCACTCCTCTGGTAAGTTAGCGTGATGCCTATACGGCTAGACTCAGATACAAACCTCATCTAAATTGGGTAATTGGTTCTCATGTTATAAGCATTTCATACTACTGGTCACCTCTCTGGTAATTTAGCGTGATGCTTAATAGCCCTAAAATTGCGGAAATAAATCGAGCTATACGGAGGTACAATTATCAGCTAAGTATCTGCTTGGCTCCCTGGACTCGATACAGCGTCGTGCCGTGCGTCTCGTCGACGATCCCAAGGTATCCCTAAATTTAGAGACCCTTCAACTTCGAAGGGATGTAGGTTCTCTCGCTGTATTCTATCGTCTTTACCATGGAGAGTGCCCTTCGGAGCTGCACAACGCTGTCCCTCCGTCCCATTTCTACCACCGCACAACGCGGAACAGGCAGGGTCGACATTCCCAAAATAAGATCCTACCGATCCTCTATATTTTTTTTCTATAGGGTCGGTAATCTATGGAATCGACTCCATACGGATATATTTCCCCCAAAGTCCCCCGGGGTCGTTCAAACATGGGGTGAAGGAGCACCTGGCCGGCCGGCATGGTTTTCGTCTCCCCCGTTGAAAGTTCGGAATACCGCGCTTGGCTTAGTACTAATCTAAGAAACAAAAAATAAGAAACCGTTCAACTGAAACCGTTATCTTACTTAAAAGCCCAAACTAATGTGTGTAGCTAGGACACGGCTAATTGCTAAGTTAGCATACCGCGCGGGTTGGTAGAAATAATACAAACAATTTACGTAAAAAACCTCATACTAATCCGTGCACCACACGACCACGGAGCGATGATCTCTGCAACCGCGTCTATCGTTAGCAATCGCGGGAAGCCGACTGGCAAAGAATATAATACACTGTGTCCGACTGGCGAGGGGCGCGGGCAGAGTTGCCGATCGCTCCCCGATTCCCCGAATCACGGGAAATTTGAGGTATTGCGGGGAAAATGGTGGGGGAATGCAAGCGTTGGGAAATTTGCGGGGGATTGGCCAATCCGTGGAGGATTTAGATTTTTGGCCACATGACCTTTTTTTCTTTGCTCATTCCAGAAATATTACCAACATTGAAGCAATCGGGGCAACTTTGGATTTCATCTTCTCCCGAAAGTTGTTCGGACGGCCGTCGACTGCACGACCTTTTATTTTGCTCATTCGAATTTAAAATTTCGTTCCTATTCCGGATTTTTACGGAATTCCGGGAATCCTAAGAACGTTTTTGGGCAATTGTGGTTATCGGCAACGCTGGTAGCCGCTTCGCGCGCTTTCGCGTACCTTCGGCTCTTCTCGGCAATACTCGGTCCTCGTCGGGTGACCGCCGCCGTCTCGGCCCTCGCCGCGCTATCATTTCGTTTTCGCTCCGCGCCCTCTGACTATTTTTCTTTTTGCTCGGCTCCTAAGGGTCGTTACGTGATGTTCAATAGCCTAAAGCCTTCCTTAAGAATTAGGCTATCGAATGTAAAAATATGTTTCAAACCTGACTGGTAGTTCCAGAGATTAGGGCGTTCAAACAAAAAAACAAACAAACTCTTCAGCTTTATTATATTAATAATAATAATAATAATAATAATAGTATAGATAGATTATATTTATGTATATCTTTCGAATTCATTTAAAAAAAGTTTACGAACTTGCTTAGCACGAAAATGTAAATTTTGCTTAATTATTGAAAGGTTATTTATCTTTTATAGAGCAATGCACATTCACCATGACTCCATTTTTTGGCGCAGCTTCGATTTTTTAAAAAATAATTACTTAAAATATTGTATGCAAACACATACCCTGTTCCAAATAAACCTAGATCATCAGCTGAATAGTTATACAATGTTTTGTCCTTTGCCTTCACAGGCAGTTTCTAATTCGATAGAAAGGGACAAAACATTGTATTACTATTCAGACGATGATCTGGGATTATTAGTAGCAGGGATAGTAGATATATTATTTAGATATTTTTAGAACATTTTGGATGAACTCTGTCCATGCTAAATAATAACCCTGGGAGGATATTTCCGTCAAGATTGATGAAGATGCCCACCGCTTTTCCGAACGAATTAGTTTCCATGCCAGGACCTTCCCTTTATGAGCTCAGATACATTGAACGGAATGGAAAACACGGACAACTGCACATTGCCACTTCGACCAATGCGATGGCACCAACCCGGGAGGGCTTAGTTGTGTGCATATATATAGAGCACAACTGGCACGTTGGTCTTATGATCTACGGAAACGGTGTCCATGCCCATATTTTCGACCATTAGCTTTAACAGTCTGTGATATTATCAAAGCCAATAACTTTTACCATACTATTCTTACGATTGACGTGAAACTGAATCGGAGAGGGAAAGTGAATCAAGTTATAATTAACTAATGTGCAGATGAATACTTACAATTTATCACGCGAGCTTGTTCGATTTAGCAGGCATTTGCGACACGCAAATATTTTTTTCTATATTCAATCTTGGGGGCTGTAATTTTCAGCTTTCAACGACATTTTTAAATTGCTAATAATTTATTTTGTTTGTTTCAGGTACGTTTTTGATCGTCGAATGCTAGTTGCAATCATTGTATGTCTTCGAAGAGTTTGTATACATTTTAAAAATGTTTCTTACTACCTGTGATATCGGCTTTCTCGGGTCAATGGCGTTTTGGACTGATGTCGAGCCGAATTCTTTCCTGGATATTATATGAGTTCCCCATACAAACTTTCATCCCCTATTTTTTCCCTACGAGTTCAATTTTGACTAAAAGGCAAACTTTGTCCTTCCCCAAGGAGTAGACTACATACAGAAATTAATTAAAATTGATTCAGCGGAATAGGCGTGATAGATATTAATATGGATTATAATAATCTATAGAACATGTAAGATTGTGTAAAATCAATAACTTTAATGTTTAGATAAGTTATATACGCATGATATACCCAGAATTGGTAACATTTTTTTTTTCAAAAGAATGTAATATTTTTTTATTTCAGTGAGCATAGACCGTTAAGTTGTAAATTCATTCAGTATGCGTAGATGCGTGCTATTGCTCAATTACCGGGCATCAAAGTGAATGAGGTGGTATTGAAAGGTACAGTCGCGGCAAAAAGTACTATTTGATTAATAATAAAAAAACTAAAGTAAGTAAACATGAATTGTTTCGCATTTAAGTAAGAATATTGAATGCTAAAAGGTACGAAGGCATAGTTAGGTTATATTAGGATAGGTAATGTAAGGACATGTGGGGTGAGATCATACATATTCTTATACAGCGTTAAATCATCAATAATCACGAAGCGTTACAAGGCTATGTCATACGGAAAGACTTGTATACCTAAAAACGGATAACTTTTTATGACTACAAATATTAATCCTTACGAACAAGCATGATGACAGAAAATCATTTATTAACGTGACGGTACTGGGGAATGTAGATAATTTTGTAGATATTCAAACCCGTTTGAGACCAGTTGAGCGGGAAAATCAGTCGCTAGGAAAACTGAGGCACGGGGAAAGTGTGGAAACCTACTTGTTTCTACACGATTAGATACATGCAATAAAGCCAGTTGAGCGGAGGGTTAAGCATATAAATAACTGACGTTTATTAATTATCAGTGCCAATTATCAAAGACTTATTCCACAACGCTTCTTCGATTTAGATGTTTGATAATCCCCATATATAATGGACACTGCAATGAAATGTTACAAGTAATATTCATGGATATAGACAACAAAAAATATTTAAAACACAAAAATGTTTTAATGAAATAAAAATGTTATATTATCAATATAACATTTTTATTTACGTATTTTATGGATTACCTTTTTCTCATTCATTTAAAGTGATTTTTTTTCTAATTATTAAAAAAAATCTGAATGCAATGCTTCAATGTAGATATCGTTGCATCTCAAATGAATGAGATGACTCTGGTGTCCGATACCTACATCAATAATTGCAGTAAAAATTCTTAGCGCAGGATTAATACCCAAAATGAGTACTAATCATTAATACCTGGTATTTCGTTGTTTGATGTATTTATCTGGTTTTTTACCTCATTTAGATAAGCCGTAAGGTGGACATGATTTCTACAGGTGGTACGTTCGAATCCCGCATCTGACGAATGTTAAAACCATTGTTTTCTGATTATTTCAAAATCTGATTACAATGCCGTAATGTAGATGTCGTTGAATAAAATCAAATTAATGAAATATAATATAGTCCTATTTTAATACTTGAAATATTCTTCGTTCCGCGAATTGGTTCCAATTAAAGATCTGAGTAAATTATATTCTATAAATAATATGCATGTAATTCGTACGTATTTTCGTTCAGTCGAGTGCTTTAGTGCGAGTCACCTAGGTCCTAGACTTGTTCTAAGTATTTTATAATTATACCAGTTCACCTAGATGTTATCTAATCATACCGGTTAGGTATAAAAGCTGCATTATACTTATTAGATATTATGCGTTCTACTAGATTTGCTTGTAGGTAGCTGAAACTTCTATGCTAGCTGAACATATAAATATATAATATATAAATATATAATATATAATATTCATTTGTAAGCTAATCTAAAACAGATATTAAATGAATTGATGAAATCACGGTTTACCGAAATCACCGATAATGTTAAAATAACAATTGGATTTCGTTTGTAAATATACTTTTTCGTACTAAGCAGGTACGTCGCTTATTCCAAGGAATGTGTTATGTATGGATTATTTCTTGGATTTCGTTTGCATTTAAATCCTTTAGTATCGTAAAATAAGACAAATCTGTATTGGGGATCGAATCATAATGAAAGCTTTATCTGATATTGGCTTACCACAGTTATTTTACTCGGTCCTAGTGGTCCGTGTGACGTTTCGAACTGTCCAGTGCGAGTGGTTTGTCAAACGTGCGCCCAGCCGCACGCACGCACTCGCCCTGAAATGAACTGCACGGGACAGCTCGAAGCGTCCGCCACTAGGATCGAGTAAAATAACTGTGGTAAGCCAATATCAGACAATATAATAAACACCCACAGAACACTAAAATCATTTAAAATGAAAGCTATCTTATAAAAAATAGTAAACAAAAAAGTATTTTTTTCATCTTTCAATCTACAAATACCAAATTTTGCATAAAAGGTTTGCATACACGTGCTTAATACAAAATTTGTTTAACAAAATACGAATATCTTCTTTATTGGCTAACAAAAACTTTATATCATAAATCCCGGGAAGTAATCGTACAGAGCTCAGTCAAAGCACAGCTTAGTTTTATGGTAACATTTAATTGCATTGGTCTAATAACAATTAACCGAAATTGAGCGAAAATGACGCATGCGCCGAGGTGTTGTCTTTATGGACACGAGGCCAACATAACATGTTTCAAGTGGAAACTGGACATTTGGTTCGGACTTTTACTGCTGAGCAAAGCCAACCTTTACTTGCCACCACGGCTTCATTTCGCATGATAAATCCATAAGTCGCTTTCTCTGTCCCTATATCCCTATGTATGCTTAAATCTATAAAACTACGCAACGGATTTTGATGCTGTTTTTTTGATAGATAGAGTGATTGAAGAGGAAGGTTTATATGTATAAAAACATCCATTAAATAGTGGAGGTTTCCAATGTGATGTCGTAAAAAATTACATTGTTTCCGCTTACATTGCAAACGCAGGCTGAACCCTACGAGATTTATCAAAATAATGTATTAAGTATTGTAGACATTGAAAAGGTCTACAGAAAACTCCGCGATGGTATATGTCTATCTCTTATGGATATCACACAATATATTTTTTTGTCATTTACTTTTTAGGACAAATAATGGCTAATTTTTGAAGCGATTTTAACCAATACAGCATTCATTCTTATCCAATTAAATACCTTAAATACATTGTTGATTTAATATAGATCTATATGGCCCGTTACAGCATATGATTTAAATGATTTTTTTCGAAGATATTACAGATTTAAAAATTGCGGGACGTAGCGTTTGCGCCGGTACCGGTACCGGTACCGGTAGGTATTGTAGATTTTATGGATTCCGTGGGTTGTAACTGTTTTATGCTTATCCTTACTATTTTAAGTATTGATCTCACTACAACTATGACCGGCTCGTAGCTTAGGGGAGCGGGGACTTGCTTTCTATGCTAGAAGGCATTGGTTCGATCCTGGAATATAGGAATACGGTGCGTTGGTTTAATATCATGACGGTGGGTGTGGTATTACCCATCCATGTCCGGTTACAAAAAATAAATCTACTTATGCATAATACTAGATGATATTTTCGACAAAAATATGAACATATGTTTACATCTGTATAGATACCTAATATTGTGCAGAATAAATTACCTACCCACACGCACAACGCCTCGCGGTTGGGTTCTAGATGGGTGACCATTTTCAAGCGGTGAGGCTTACCGTGGTTCGGCTTCCACGTAAAACTGTAGGTCCTTTCCCTTACTTCCAAAGTGGTACGGTTAATCGCATTGAATAAAGGACGGTCGTCGCGGCAATGAAAATTGTCCATCCGAACTGGATGGCAGTTCAGTGTAACCGAGCAATATACGAAAGGGGCCAGGGGCATGGCACTTAGTTCCCATGTGGTTTGTGTGTTAGGCTAATATCATGACGGTTATTAGCTATCCATTAAAAAAAAGTTTAAGCACCATTTCCATAGAAAAAGCTCGAGTAGTTGTCACTATGAAGACTTTTGAATGGATTAATGTTTGGATTAAAATTCGGCCTCCGAGGACTTTCCGGTGATAAAAGAACAAAGGCTTGGGTTCGCGGTCCAGTTGTAGCGGGGGTGAAAGGCACAAGGCGACAACGCGCCCACACCACGCTCGTAACGGTACAGACGTAAGGTTTCTATGGAGATGTCGACGCCGTGTGTTAGAACAGCCGTGCTATTTTTGAAATGGTTTGCAATCGCTCGCAGCCAGCGATTAGCAATACAATCGTAAAGGCTTGTCAACAGCCAATGGCTGCTGGGTGCTGCTCTCTAAACGTCATTCAAAAATACGAAACTGCGTGGCCTGAGTCTAATAGATAATTCCAGTTTCGAGCGTTAGCGTTAAGAGATAATGCAAAATTTGGTACAATACTCATAGCGCTAACGCTTGAAACTGGAGTTATCGTTTAGCGTACTTAGGCTTCAAATCGCAAAGTGCTGCAAACATTTGGTAGCAATATTTTCAAAAATAAGTCCGCCGAGCCTCAATTACTCTATATCTCGCTAAGATTATCGATTTCACTAAATTACGCCTAGAAAAGAGCATTTGAGGGATACAAAATCGCCCGTTCATTGATTTCTGTATTTGCGGAGATACACATTTTTAACACAATGCAATTTTTTAATATTTCGTAAACACTTTTTTATTTACTTAAGGTGGCTCAACCCGCTCAAATCCCCATACAAACGGGGAAAGAAGATCACGCCCATATTTCTTATCAGAGATCCCAAATTTTGCTCAAAAGAGCTGTATTTGATCGAACTAGATGTCTGATGACCGTTGGCATTGTAAAATTGTGTTTGGTTTCTAAGTTATAAGGTCCGAAATTTCGAATTTTTCGCGCGTTTTATATAATAACTTTGGTGGTTTATTACGCAATGATAAAGTAAGAAAATCTTAAAAAGATTAATCATCAGACATAGCTTATTTAATCAAGATTTATAATCTGTTTGGTTTTTATTAGATTTTTGACTACAGCGGTCGTGGTTTACTTTTAGCTATAAGTTGTTTTGAAATCCAAATTTTCGTAAATCTTATCAAATCATACACTATGCACATCATCTTTTTTGTGGACATGTTGCATCTTCCTCATCACGGAGCCTGTAATTTTCTTTGAAACAGCGGAGGTCCCCGAGCGCAACAACACGGTTTTGTACAGTGCCCGCGAATGAGTTAGTCCCGCCGGGTTGGGCCACCTTAAATATGTTTATTGCACTTAAAATTCGGGCAAAAGGTAGCTAGCGACATTCTCAACCAGTCTACTTTTCGGTATTGTGAGCAGTAGTGCAAGTAGCATTTATAGAGACAAATGAATTTACTAAATCAAACATAATTCCTACATAATGCACAGTGGACTTGTACTAGAAACTACTCATATACTAATCAAATTGTGCTAAATGTTTCACAAATCTTATAATAAACTTTTAGTTCCTTTGAGTGTTTTGCTACTTTTTATAGTTTCTGATTTGGCCATGCCCACTTGTATATTGGAAATGGAATTAAAATTTTAAATGTTATGTCCATACCTTTATAAATCCCAAGTATTGTATTGGCAGATAGATTGGGTTATAAACTGTCGCGGTGGCAAGTCCATTTATTCAATTTACTTTATAATTGATGGCTGCACATGTAAGCCATTAACATACGGCACACGTGCTCCAAGTAGGTAGATACCACCTATGTAGTCGAGTGCGAAATGCGAACAAGTTATTTGCAATCGGTCAATGTTCATTGTTAACCTACATTTTCCTTTCGATGCCCACCATTAATTTGATTTAGCTGCTGATTTATGACTGGGATTTACGTGAGTTTTAATTCAGTCACTTTATAAACTTAATTATGGGACGGGAGCTAAATTGTGCTGATTTCGCGTGTGATTTGACGGCAATGCTTGATATATCAATCAAATCCATAAATGATTGGGAAAAAGTTTGAAATCGCACCTCCCGTGCTAGTTCAAATCGTCTGCCCGGTGATGCACCGCTTTATATCTCTTTCTGAGCTGGATAAATGCATATCGTTACGAATGCGATCTGTTCCATGGTTCGGAATCCATGTAAAATTGCAGGTCCCCTTCCTCTACTAGGTGTTGGGGTTGGTACCACCGCATTGGATGAAAGTATGGTTGAAGCGGCCATAAGAAATGTCCTTGTTTATTTATCCACTTCAGTGTAGCCGTGCTCTTAAAGAGAAGGTACTGGCATGGCACATAATTCCTTCTGGAACGTGATGTATAGGGCTAATATCGTAACACTAGTTGTGTGGTACTAGCCACCTGACAGGTTATATAAAAAAAATACGACGAATTAATATTTCAAAATATAATAATCTGCCAAAGGCAATCTGTGACGACAGTTTGTTTATCGAGCGATATGTATCTTAAGGGGAATAAATACCTAAATATGAACGTTTTTCTGAAGTCGATTACAGTAAGGCCTTTGGTTGTTAAACATTGAAAAAATACTGAGCTTATATGTAGAACGTACACATCCCTATTTTGTCCAAAACACTTGCATAATCAACGAATTAATTTTATTTTCTAAAAGGACCTTTTTACATTGCAAAGCCGTTTTTTATGTTATCTTTCTATTTAGAAGAATGAAATAAAAAAAAATCTTATACCTTTCACCCATAACGAGATGCACACCCCTCTTGCAGTTAAAAAAACGTCTTTTTAATTTTTTTGACAAAATCAGACAAGTCGTACCTTGCCGAGCGGGGACGGAGCGCGCGAAACGTGCGTGCCCTCCCGCTGACATGATGGCACTGGCTAGATTCCGCCGCACGTATTCTTGACTTTACGCTATGGTATATAGGCGCTTTAACCAAAGCAAAATTTTATATAATATCAGTTAATATACCTAGTATAAGCGTGCTTTATACAACTTAGAGAAAGTTAAAAATATGGACTTCATGCAGACAAGGCGGCCCGGAGATGAACTTTTTAATATGTTAAAATGAAATTAGGTAGTTATCAATTCAATGTAAAAAGTTTACATTTTGTTACTAATTAGGCTATATTTTATTTTAATTTGGTTGTTAATTTGTCATCAATATCGGGGCAAGAGAAATTACTTTTTTTTGTTATACTTTTTAGTTCGTTTTTAAACGTTTTTCTTTATTATTGATTACATTTTCTTGTTCGTACGTAATGGTAGTAAATGGGAATTGTTTTTGGGGGTAGCATAAGCATAAATAATATGTCTTATTATATTAGAATGTGTTCGTATGTACCTATGTTACCGCTGTTAATTCTCTTAAATAACAATAAATAAATAAATAAAATAATGTTCTATTAGAACGAAATCAAAAGCCAAAGGTAACTCTTGTCAGGAGGATTTGCATTTTTATATAGCTTTCTATTTCCCTCATGCTTTACAAAACAAATAATAATGTTTTTTTTTATAAAAGTGCGTTGATAATGAATGAATTTTATCGCGAAACTAAACTTGAGTAACGTTTTGATTTAACTACATATGCACTAATTTTTTTCTCCTCAAATATACATATGCATACATACCATGACGAAGCTTTACTAAATGCGATTTCCGTATGACTATTATTTATTCTGTGGCATGGCTAGCGTATTATACGGTACGATTACAGCATACCTTATTTACTTACCTTCGTAATTTTATAAACTAGGAGGTCGCGACAAAAATGGTAACGATAAGGTAAATGCCTGAAACTAGGTTCACAGGATAAAGACCAACCCTCTTGTACTAAATGTGCCGGTCTGCCTACGTAACAATTTGGGCGTCTGAAAAAGTAGTTATCGTGACACAAAAATAATATGAGGGTTATGCTTCTTCTTGCGCAGTTGGGTAAAAATAGGCTGCAAACCACGGAACATGAAAGTACGAGGGAGACAATGAACATTCTTAGAACTGGCCTCTTGCAATCGATATAATCAAAAAATGTATTGATTTTTTTATATGCAACTCTTTACCAATATTATTGTGTATTGTATGTATTTCATTAATTTGTCCTTTGTTTTACGATTTAGCGGCAAATTGAAAAATAAGGACGAGTGGGCAAAGTGCTTCTCTTAGTGGTTCCATCGGATGCAGCGATGTATTTGTATGGTCATGGACGCTATTTTGAAATGATAAACTTGCTATAATTTGTTTATTTTTTTATTTTAAAAGAACTTTTAGTGTCGCCCTAGTACATACTTGCTTAGTAATACAAAAACTGAACAAATCTTTGGTTGCATTTCGTAGATGTATGCGATTTAGGTCACAGATATCACTTCAGATATATTTAAGTATTAAAAAATGGACTAGTTACTGTTGCATAATTAATAGGCATCAATATGTTAAAACAATCTGTATATTAATAAGTCGGTACATACAAATTGTTTTAGCCAATTTAGCTAACGCAACCACTTGGCGCAGGCAGACTGACAGACATATTTAGCATCATAGAGGCCTCTTACCTTATCGTGACCAAAAATGTCATGACCTCCCGTAATATGATTTCTTAGCTCATTCGCTCTACATGTATGGCCAGACCCATCTCAACATATGCTTCTTAATGTTTGTCAAAACATCTTCTTTTAGTTGATACATTACCTTCTTAATAGGTGAGGAGAAAGAGATGTCTCAAGGTAAGAACAAAATAAAAGAACCGAACGTTTGTCGCCGTGCGTGCCTTGTGTGTCGGCGATCGTGTGTGAAATTGGCCAACACGAATGTGCTCGAAATAGCTTTAGCTAATCGCGTAGATTTCTCAGTTCTCCACTCGGTGTGATGTGGGTGTGATCAATTTAAGCGACAGCCGTTGAAAATGTTACGTCTTAGCACGTAGGTTGGGATAAAGATATTGTGAAGAGCCTGTAATAGATCGCAAGTTATTAGGTGCCCGTATACACTTAATAAGGTTCGGTGACATTATTCGTACCATCGAGCAAGGAAGAACGGGAGTTGATGAAACTCATCCGCATAGCTTCATCGTATCCACGTATTAGTGAGAATGCACTGATGGGAAAGGTATTTCCAGCAGTGGACGCAAACACGCTGACTGACTGACTGACTGATGGTATTTAGTCCGTTTACGAATTCGGGACGTGCAATATGGAATATTAGTTGCTCGAAATTGCGTGTTGTGCTGTTCTTTCTTACGTGCCATTAAAATTCAATTAATAAGCGAACTTATCACTAAAATGTGGCTAACGCTACCACGATATAGATGAGTTTCGGTCGCTGGCGTCCTGTGCAGTTCTTACGTGTCGTTAGAATTAAAGAACCATCAGAAACGAGCGAATTCATACGCGAACTAATGACTATAACGTGGCTAGCGCTAACGCGATATAGATTAGTTTCGGTCGCTGGCGTCCTGTTACGTGTCGTTAGAATTAAAGAACATCAGGAGCGAGCGAATTCATAAGCGAACTAATGACTAAAACGTGGCTAAGGCTACCACGATATAGATGCGTTTCGGTCGCTGGCATCCTGTGCAGTTCTTACGTGTCGTTAGTATGAAAGAACATCAGGAGCGAGCGAATTCATAAGCGAACTTATCACTACATCGTGGCTACGCTGCCAAAATATGGCTAAGTTTCGGTCGCTGGTGCCCTGTACAGTTCTTACGTGTCCTTAGAATTCGAGAACATCGGGATCGAGCGAATTCAAAAGCGAACTTATCACTAAATCGTGGCTACGTTGCAACAATGTGAATGAGTTTCAGTCACCACTCCTTTCCTTCCTAAGTCAATGTATGTAAAGGCCTTGATTGTCCTATTTATGAAAAACCACCATATTTACTTCGAATAACAGATAAAGTGCTCATGACCATTCGTTTACTTGTAACTTTCTTTCTAATTCTGAGTTACATAATTGAATTTCGTCACAAATACGAGCATGGATCGGAATCCATATTAAAATGTAGGTTCCATTCCCCTAACCCCTAGAAGGGGATGGATGCCATGGTCGAAACGGCAATAAAAAAATGTCCGCCTTTTCCATCCAGTTTAATGTAGCCGAGCAATATAAAGAAGGTCCTGGCATGGCACCAAGTTCCTAGGCTAATAGCCTAGTGTTTTGGGTTAATATCTGACGGTCAGCTTGGTATTAGCAATCCATGCCCAGTAACATAAAAAAAAAAGTTTTAAAACAAGCTTATAACTTTATTGTAAGTACACATAAGATACAATTATTGCTAGAATATGATTAATTGAAACCGTCTACGCGTCGTTTATTTTGATAATAAAAAAATACGGAGTAAATACAGCAGGTGCTTTATGCAACAAAAGCAGAATATAGGATTAGTCCGAAGCGATTTTGGTAAAGTAAATCACCTTCGAATTCACCAGCAAATTGTTGTAGATCCTGCCATTTGAATGTTGTGGGTGTAATTAAAGGTCAGACTGCTTACATAATAGGAAACAGGTTTACCTACAAGTAACAAAACAAAAAACAAAAAGTTGTATATTTCCGTAGCTCATGACGTACCTGCATGTTTCGATCAGATTGTCACTCGCATAGCAACTTGACGCTTTGACACTTGAAAATGTAGAGTTTAAATGTTTTTTACCCGACTGCGAAAGAAGGAGGGTTATGTTTTTCGAGTGTATGTATGTATATATGTATGTATGTATGTATGTATATTTCTTTGTCGCCCCCTGCAGCCTAAACGGCTTGATGGATTTTAGCTTGAGAGATGTCGTTAGATTCGTCTTAATTGTGAGAGTGACACTGGGTATATCAAAATCATAAAAAAAATCATGGCTGATTTTTGGCGCCAAATTATGTGTTTTCAAATTTTTTTTTCTTGAAACCTGTCGAGTGGGGTATCAAACTAAAGTGTTTTCTAAATAGTTTACAAAAAGGTATGCAACTTACATGTTTAAATGTAATTTGGATTAGGAAATTCCAAAAACATCAAAGAATTCAACGTAAAAAAATTATTTAAATGATTTTTGTTAACGCAAGCGCGCTTGTCACACCAACTCAGGTCATATACTCCTCTTTTCACTACCTCCAGCTATATGGAATGTAGTTTCGGTTACATTGCATATTTATATGGTGTAACCGAAAGATACTTTGGGATGTCTGTAACTGGAAGTGGTGGATCCGGGCGATAGTCAGATAGATTTTCGACATTCTCGTTCGCCGCATAGACCGATATCACTATCATTGCTTTACTATCAGCATTCTGCACCTGCACAGCTCATAAATCCATACTTCCGTTGTCAATAGGTGTCACGCTGGGGAAGGTCCGCTTGTTCCACAAGAGGGCGACCCTACAGTGCCGAGATACTGTGGTGCCCAAAATCGGTATCAATCTGATAATATCTAAAAGCTTTACCAAAGATAGGAAAACTTTCCATGAAGATGTCGTCAGCCCCCTGATGTAACAGTTTATAAGCTCCAAGGTTACACATTCGATCGGGCGATTGTGGACCTCGGGTCCACATATATTTGCAAACTATGAATCCAGGTCTCTTTCGCCGCATCCAGTTAAAGTTCTAATCTGTGAAACTGGAACTTAAATAGCACAATAATTAAATAAAAATGGCTTTAACAATGCTTTTGACTCACATTCAAAGCTGTCAGTCAAGAGACAACTTCCAGTCTTATGAAGTAGTGGATATAAATATTATAATCATGGTTATTATGGAGATTATTGAATTTTAACCAGCAGTTAGTTTATACATGGATAAAATCCTGTGATCAAAGCGATTACTACAGGGTCCGTCACTCGAACTGTTACTTCTATTTTCAAAATAATAATGACAGCGCGCCAAATTTTGGTGAAACGTCAATTTGTTTCATCGTTTTTAAGTGGGCGAAAAGAGCGGGAATAAATTTGAATTGTATAATACATTTTCGCAATGGATATTAAACCTAACATTGTGATCGATTTGTATTTGACCAGAAAATCACAACCAGTCATCGTTCGAGAGCTCCGACATTTACATGTGAACAAAATGTTATTGCATCGAACCATTAAGCGTTATAACCTAGCATTGCTAAACGGCATAGAGGCGGTCATCCGAAAATAGCAGTATCACATGATATGGTTCGAAAGGTAAAGGCTCGAATTCAAGGAAATCCTCACCACTGTTCTTCAAAATTTGCGAAAAGTCAGACAATACCCGACTCAAGTAATCGGCGCATACTGAAATAAAAAGAAATGCAACTGAAGCCCTAACAACAAGATACAAAAATTACAGCATCTTATTTCAGCGCAGAAGGCAGTTCGACTACAAAGAGCTCAAGCACTGAAAGTCTTGCGTCGCGATCTGGAAAACATTGTTTTTTCTGATGAAAAAATGTTTACTGTCTAACAGTATCTAAACAAACAACATTTTCGTGTTTGGCTACAGGGCAAATCCAACGAGAATTTAGACGATGGAGTTGCCGTTCGTAAGAAGGCGCCCGCTACTGTTAGGTCTCGGCTGCAGTGACCGTAAATGGTCGCTATTCAATCGTGTTTATCGAGAAGGGCGTCAAAGTCAACCAGCAAGTGTGTGCAAAAGGTGTTAAATGAGGCGCTCATACCATGTGCACGTGTAAACAATGCAGTACGAAACGCTGGACGTTCCAACAACACTCAGCATCGTCTCAGAAAGCTCTTATCTATAGATCAAAGGTGACTATATCGAACAACAACAATTATTGTCTTAAAATTAAATGTTTTATTGTGATATAATTTTTAATGAACCCTACTTCAACTAACTAAATAACATCATTTTCAATTGGTAACACTTCGAGTGATGGACCCTGTATATAACCACAGGATTTGAGTGTCGAACTTTATTAAATAAAATATATAATATTAAATAAATTTAGTGTAACTTTAATCAAAGATGGTGAGAGGGAGATTCTAAAAAAACCATATATAGGTTGTTAACGGAGAAATGGTCCAAAAGCTAACCACGTATTCCTCGGTATATTTGGAGCTAAAAAGGTAGAAGATATTTTGTTGTACGACTTGAAAAAGATCCTCCCCATACATTTTAAATACCTACAAATAAAATGTATCACCATTTTTTGTTTCAAATATGCCAAGGAATACGTTAACGTTTGGACCATACCTCCACTAAAACCTTGTATATATCGGCATATGATCAAAATTCGTTGAATGAGGGAATCTCATTCTATGAACTGATGACTTCATTAAAGCCTTAAAGATAACATGAAGAAACGTTTAGAAAATGTAATTTTGTTTTAAAATCAATCAAAAAACTCTATTTGTTACACCTCGTAGTGTAGGGACTAAAATATTGCCTTTCGTGCAAGAGGTTATGGGTTCAAATCTTCGCATCTGTTATACACCACTTTATCTTGCGAGTTGTTCATGGTTCGGAACCCATGTAAAACTGTAGGTCACCTTACCCTACTAGGTGACAGGGTTAAGCCCGCCTGGGTTGGTATCACCGCATTAGGAAAAACTATGGACGAAGTGGTAATAGATCGTTGTCTGTATTTTCCACCCATGGTATCCGTGTGCAGCCGTGATTCTGTGTAAAGGAAGGTCCTGGCCTGTCACCTAATTCCTTCTGGAATTTGTTGAATTAGGCTTATATCATGACGGTAGTTGTGTTATATTAGCCATCCATGTCAGGTTCCATAATAATACCTAACCTTACTTTCGTTGGAATTTATTAACGTGCAGATATTTAAATGATAAATGCATGCTCTACGAAAACTAAAAATAATTAAAATAAAACAAGTTATTTAAAAATATAAAAAACCCGACAGCGTAAAAAAATGTAACTAAAAATTTACTTAGTAAAGGAACTGAAAAGATAGAAACAAGTTGAAAAATTAAATATTTGTTGTGTTTGAATGATCATGGTTGACAGTGTTTACAAACGCAGTCGGAGGCATAAGATACATTAACTACGATTTATATTTTCAATGGTGTGCCTATGCAAATTTCACGATGATCGGTTGAGTTCGCGAAACAGACAAACTTACTTTCGTATTTATTATATGACAGTTAGGAGATTATAATTTGTCTTAATAAGTATATTTTTGCTATACCCATATCACTAAGAAAATCGCTAGTCATTAATAATGGAATGTATTGGGAAATATATAATATATCATCATGTAATTTATATTGTGCATCAAATACATTACCTTTTTTGTTATTAAATTCATTGAAAGTGTACCTATGTAAATTTCATGATGATTGGTGACACCGAGAACGAGAAAAAAAAACCTCACTTTAGACATAAAATTTAAAGATAGGATATTGGAACTTCCCCCACCACGTATTTTCTTGCTCCACCGAAATAATCCATAAAATCGCTAGTCATTCACTATGGAACGTACTGGGGCTATTTGATGCCTCCGACTGCGTTTGTAAACACTGTCAACCATGATCATTCAAACACAACAAATATTTAATTTTTCAACTTGTTTCTATCTTTTCAGTTCCTTTGCTAAGTCAATTTTTAGTTACATTTTTTTACGCTGTCGGGTTTTTTTTTCATGAGTCCTTTTCTATGGTATTTCTTCGTCGATTCTGTAACAAGCAACACAACATGTAACCTCCTACTTTTTTAAGTATGTTAAAAACAACAATTTAATAATAATAATGTTGCAATCAATGTTGTAAACTACATGGTAATTAGTGTATCTTGGATACTAACACATCATCATCATATTAGGTGCCCTTCCAGGACCTTGCAAGATGTTCTAAACAATATTTAAGAAAGTAGGTTGTATGTCTGAAAACAATTATTATATTGTCTTATATAAATATCTACTTATCAAATATTATACATACAAACGTTATTTACGAATACGAATTTGTCGCAATAAACTGGAGGTCAAAAATCAATAGTTTTTGAGTTATTTAGGTTTCATACGTGTCATAATTTTTTTTTGTAATCCTTTTCGATTTAAAGACATTTTGTGTTTTTTTTTTCATAACCTGATTCATGACCTTTTATTTCTGAGATTACGGTTATTTTGAGGGCACCTATTTTTTTTAAGGAGTCTTTCATTCGTCACTTAAAAAAATTAAGTACCCAGAGCGGAGTAGTTATTTTATAATTATCATTTTTTGGTAACAAGACATACAATTTCAAACTCAAAAACTATTGATTTTCGCCATTCAGTTTGTTGGGACTAATTTGTTGTAAACTAGCTCTAAAATGACCCCCTTCGAAGGAATGTATCGAATTAACAAACATCCTGCATATATGGTTGCTAGTGTGTAAGCCTCTGTATATGTGGAGTTACATGGAAGAATACCTGTCTTGCGTGATTGTGTGTTATTTTTAACCGACTTCAAAAAAGGAGGTTCGTTTTTTTGTATCTTTGTTACGCGATTACTCCGCCAATTATGAATTTATTTTGATGATTCTTTTTTTATTTGGTAAGTCATACTTTTCTTGTATTGACATTGATACTTTCTTCTATTTTATCAATGATGAATACTTACTAATGATAATTAATAAATGTATTTACACAAACAAGTACCAATAACACGACTCTATGTAAGCAGTGGCAAACACTTACTATTACGCTAAGTGGAGTAGGTTTCTTGCCCGTTTTTTTGCGCTATGATTTTCGAACAGGCTAAAGATAATCTCTTGAATTCGAAACTGCAATGTAAAGGAGAAAACATTGTATAACTATTCAGGCGATGATCAGGGTTTATTAGTAACAGGGTAAATATGACAAATCCGAGTGCAGTGTCCTGCCTGTGGATGACGAACAAACAATAAATAATGAACCTCCAACTTCGTCGCAAGATTGACAGTTTATACATGCATTATGGCGCTTGATGCCAGCGGGCAATCTGTTGGTCACGCCAGTTCGCTGCGGTTGATAGCGGTTGCACACGCGGATGCATGCGGTCTGCTCGCTGGCCACGACGACATGTGCATATAGAGCGAGACCTACCCGCATTCTGCAGATTGTGTACCTTACTGATGCTTCGGTATGACTTTAAGAGGATAATGAGGTGATCGAGTTCCATACAACGGCTCGTGCCTGTTTCCTCAGTCAAATTAAGTAATCTTTTTCAGAAATTTTGCGCATCGAATAAACTAACTGAGAGCAAAGTCTAGACGTATTGATTTGTATCATAACTAAATTTATATCCATGGTATATGCTCTTAAATATTTTTATACAAATTTTAAAGGCTTTATATCAAGGATATAGGAAAAGTTATTAAAACAATCTAAACGTACGGACGTAGCTCTCAGTTCAGTTATGTGATGTTCAAAATTTCAGAAAAATACTTCTTAATTTGATCGAGGAAACAGGCACGAGTCATATATGGAACTCGATCACTTCTTTATGCTCTTAATATTAATTTAAAGACAAAGTAATGTTGAACCATATAAATATGTCTTTTGTATTTAACTGGACATGCATGACACTTCCTTTCATGATATTAGCCCAACATACCTCAAGAGATCTTCCTGATGTTGCACGGCTGCATTGTCTGGGATGGAAAACACGGACAATTGTCATTGCTGTTTTGACCATCCCGGGCGATATTAGCCCCCCCATCTAGTAATCAAGGGGTCTTATACCCATAAATCATCATTATATTAAAGAAGTCAACATTCGTAGGTAATCCGCCGTTAGCCCCTGGCTTACGGGAGCCAGAAATTGAGACCGTGATATCAAAATAACCTATAAAAGCAGAGATATAGCTGTAAAAAAATTGAAGTATTTTAAATGTCGATTTCTGATATTTCAGGTGGAGGCATCGCCACGCTCAGTTCGACGGTTCACATCGCCGGACGTAGCGGATATCGAAGATTTCGAGCGAATAGGCTCCACGCCATCTGCTGACTCTATCCGACCTCGAAGTTATTCCAGAAGGAGGGACGGACCAGAACTGACCCGGACTCGAACACGAACCAGCTCTCTGAACGACAAGGTTGAAGAAACTATACCCAAGTTAAGTAAAAGAAAACTTGCTCGAAGCGAAGTTACGACTTCTTCAATTGAAGTAAACAACAACGAACGCAATTTGAATTCAAGAACCAGGTACAGTCGTACTAGAAAGAAGGCAATAGAAAATAATGAAGAACCTCCGAAAGAAAATACTTCAGAAGAAACTTCTACTAGATTACCTAATCGAATTCGTTCGAGACAACAAGGAAGATTATCTCCAACTCCAGCAACTATAGAGGTTTCCTCACCGTTCATAGATGAAACCAAGATAGAAGTAATCAGTACAATGCTGGACGAGATTACTCAGATGGATTCGAAGGTGGAAGCAGCGCTTAACACCAGAAGCACTGAGCGTGTGCCCGCTCGGTCTCGGCAGCGGAGCAGATTCACAAGCAGAGATGCAAGTACCGAAAAAAAGCAATCTGACGAAACGACAACTAAAAAAACAAGAGGCAGAATCAACACCAATGGCCGGACTTCAACGCCTAAATCTGAAATAGCGGATACTATCAACTCGGAATCGATTAACGACGTCACTGTCGTCTTCAAGGATCCCACCACGGCGAGATCGACGAACGATTTGAGAAGCTCCCGCAAGTTGAGGTACAAGACGAAACTATCTGAAACGGATACAAACTTAACGGGTGAAGGAATTGCGTCCGAAAACGAAGGAACGAAATCTAGTCAAGTCAGTGAATCGACAGAGAAATCTACTCAGTACAATAGAGTTACATTTCGACCGAAAACATCATCACGTAGTCGAGGTAGTGCAAAGTCATCGACTACGCTAAATAAGCAATCGAAAAATAAAAGCAGTGGAGAGATAAGTGAAGATGACAACTATCCAGAAAGCTTCAAAGCGCTACTTCAAGCCAAAAATGCTTCGGTGAGACCATATTTTGTTCATTCATACAATACCACTATATTACTAAGAATTTGATAGAATCTTGATGAATACCACAGCTAAGCTACCTCTCAATGTTATAAAACTCGATAATAGCCGCATAAGATTTCATTAGTTAAATAATTTGCAATAAGGTCATAACACTCCTAGAAAATGATTGAACAATATAAAGTGTAAATCGCTTAAAAACCGCTAAGTCACTGAATATATGGTCACAGGTGTATATGATTTCGAAATATATAACATCTTTGTGAGAATGTTTACATCGAAAAGTTTAAATTATTTATTAAGTATTCTCAAATTATCTTGCATGGGAAAAAATATGTCCTCTTTAACATTATATCATTTCAGCAACAAGCGGTTACTCCAACACACGAGGGTTTGTCAGTGAAAGCATCACAAAAGGTTTACAATACATTTGCACCAACCGCATCAGACACCAAATACAGTAGCGCACAGAGATACACACGGGTAAATATCCATTCATCACCAAACTTATAACATAGATGGGGACTGGAAAGTATTAAGAATGTGTTATATATTATATAATGCCGGGCTGAATTTAAATTAGGATAAAAAGTATCCGACATCCATTTTAAAAACAAATAATTTCTAATTCGTTTCGGTAATTCAGCCGTCAGGATGGGGATAAAACCACTTTCGCATGCAACACTATAACGCAAAAAAAAAAAACATATGTATTTAAAAACAAATCCAAAAAAGTCAGAAAATTTAGATTATATGTTTCAATATATTGGATATGTATGTATGTATATGTCCTTCACATTTTAGTTTCGAAAATCGCAAAATTCAGCGGAAGGATCAAAACAAATTGACAGCTTAGAAGATAAGGAAATAGCAGACAACATTCAACCATCTTCTACAACGAAACCGTTCCGGATTACAAGTCCAGATAGCAGGAATAGAACTTCTTATCTATCGAAATTTCGCAAAAGTAGTTCAATAACGGCTAGTTCTACAGAATCTGCGAAAATTGAGATAAAACAGAAGCTCAAGTTCTCTCGTCCGAATAAGTTCAACTTGTCTGGACCGACAGCAGGGGGCTTCGAACGAAACAACACGAGTATTCAAGGCGAAAAAACTAAAGTTGTCATCAAGAAGCCAGTTTACAGATCAAGCTATTTTTCAAGATTGCGGACATCAAGTGTGAAACCTGAAGTAGAATTGACTACAGAAAATATAAATTCCACTTCTGCCGTAAATAATAGTACTGAGAAAGACGAAGAACAAATCCTAGGGTCAGATTTAGAGGAAATTCCTCAACCTCTGTCCCTGACAGCTAAGTTTCACTCGAGCTACAAAGATGGTAGAAGTACTTCGAATGAACCCAGTACGGAAAAAATCTTTACTTCAGCGCCTGCAATTAAGAATATTCAATCTCGACACAGTTTAGCCAAAGCTAGAACTCTCAAAACTGGGGAACTTAAAATTGAACATCTGAACTTAGAAAACGGTGAGATGAACTCAAAGAAATATAGCGAATCGTATTCAAAGACTACTATGCCAACAACCAATATGGTAAGTAATTTTCAATACACTCTCACATATCCAGGCTGAATTCAACGTGATTAGTAGTTTCCAATGCAGTATTATGATTCCGTCTCCATGTGAAGAAATTAACACACATCTTCCAGAAGGGCCTAGGCTGCAGTTCTTCTTAAATTAGTGGTGGGTATCGGTTATTTTTTTTTAAATAGGCTCATAATTTAATGTTTGCAGATACCAGGTTTTGACAAATCCAAAGGGCGTTTTAGTTCAAAATATCGAGCTCCATTCGACAGGCCATTGTATCAACCTACTGTGCCTTCGGTCGTTCCACCAACGGTAAGCCTAGTGTTAGATCAAATATTATATACAATATTTAAGGTGAAACCATATTCTACTTCAATAAAAATACCTATAGAGAAGTTATAATAGTATAACAAAGCCCCTTTATTTATTGGCATTAAGAAGTCAGGTCCTGAAAAATTAAACAGTTATGAAACATTGTATACTGTTTTTACTTTGTTTTTTTTTTACCATAAATGTTTCTTATTTTCAAAATTCATCCATCATCTTTCACTGTCAGTTAAAACAATAACCAACGAATATAATATCAGTAGAGAATTAGAGATGAACTTAGCACATACATTAAATGCAGAAGCATTTAAGATTGGTTATAATAATAAGAATGATATACTCATATTAGCAACTAAAGTTTTTTCTCTGTTAGCTTTAGGTATCATATTCGTTGAAAAAAAGCAATGAACTGGTTTAACACGAAAAAGTAAACATCACTAAATGAATTGCACAGCTGATCAGATTCATCATTCGTCATGCCATTCACACTATAATAACAGAACTTCTAAACACGAACACCGTAACTCTGGTAACGACTGTTTCGATGCTTCACAAAGGCCTGGCTGGATTTCTACGTGACCGATTCACAAGACACGGACACGCTGAGTGAGCCCTCGTGGTATCCAATCGGAGAAGACAACTTCGTCTTTGCTGAGGACAGTGCGCTGGCGAGCCAGCCGATACAGACCTACATACCCAGTCGTAAACACGCTTACTCAACGGAGGCGGCCAACGGATACACGTCGCGTTCAAATACATTCTACTAACATTTCATTGTCAACTACATAAATACTAACACAGTAACAAAAGTAAAGATATTTGTTTTTATTATGCGATTAAAAATAATGCATCTAAAATGTACATTATATAGGTTAGGTTAGGTTAGGTTAGGTTGGTCAATTTCGATTGACGCCCCTCAACCCAAAATTTAGACGTCTAAGATTAGAAACGTTATCAGTTTTGATATTAATAGAATCAAATGAAAAAAATCATTGAGGGTTTTAAAACACGAACTGTTTGAAAGGTAAGTTTATAAACTCGTGTTTTCGGAACATATTGTATTGACGAGCAATATAATTATTAAATATATTAATAAAGATAATTTCAGGTAATCCATTAACATATTACATACTAACTTCATATGTATCTTCATCATATACTAATCATTATAAATTCTGTCTTATAAGCCCTCTGGTACACAGCCAACTTCAAAACGCTCAATGATACTTCTATAATAACTTTCTAATTTTTAAAAATTATCTTTTCATCAAATATCAAAATCCAATCTTCGAAACTAAAATCATTTGTCTAATGTTCATCAAAAGTAATGAAACCATGGAATATTGAATGAATTTATCTTAAAACTCATAACTTTTGAATGGACAAACGGTTTTGAGCTAGATTTTCTGTAAGATAGTTGATGGAAAGATACATTTTGAACCTGAGAATCAAATTGATGACACTATAGTGAAAGTACGATTGTAAATGCATGTGCATGTTCCAAATGAAGGATAGATTTTAGCATATTATGCGACAATTATAGTTGTGTTTCTTACTTTTCTTAATACTGATAATAAAGAGGCTTTGAAAAATACATTTTTAATTTTTTTCTTAGCACAATATATCAAACCTTTCTTCCTTACCTATAAAGTTCACATACATTTGAGTACTACCCTTTCTTATGTTTTTTTAATAATATATTTCTTACTTAAATACAGTTACCATGATTGCCTTGTGTTAAATAGGTAAGAACACTTTAATTACAGGACGATGGAGAGGAAAACGAAATAGGGCCAGGCATCAATACTATATCTTTTAGTAAAACTCAAAGTACACCGTCGTCGGCAGATTTGAGATTATCAGAAACAGTACTGATGCCTTCACATTTAATTAATGTGGAGACTTCGCTTCACTCACCTTCGGTCACGATATCAATATTCGATGCTCTAGCGGAAATACTCACGTCTACACCCAAAACAACACCATCTTCAACTATTACTTCAACAACAGAAAACCCAAGTACACCAAATCAAATACTCAATGGCGTGAGTACAAACCAGCCCATTAATTTAAGTATTCATCGAAGTGCAGCAAGCGAAAATATGTTGGCAACCACAAATTTGGATGTAATCACAACTACTAAACCTGTACAGACAACAATACGGTCGGATATCGATGTGACTAATGGTGCGTCACTGGAAGCTTCTACCACAACTCCGACGAGTGCGGTATCGACAAAGCAACCCACAACATTATCGCAAACCTCACCCTATCCCGACCCGACATCTTCTTTATCAATAACACCAAGAAAGCCCTTCGCAACAGTTTTATTATACTCAACTACAGAACAACCATCAACTGACGCATTTACAACTTCATCATCACGACCACCACCGTTATTACAGTCATCAACTACTGAAAGTTCATCAATGGTATTTAACACTGTATCCGACCTCATACTTTCCAACAATAACTTAATCTCATCACAACTAACCAGCATGCTTTCAAGTAAAATTATGGATATTTTACTAAACATGGATGAAAATACGAGAGCCAAGGTTTCTGTAAATATGGATACTGTTTTGAGGTCTCTATCAGCAAGAGCTCTGGCTAATGCACCATCAGTAACAGATGTTGTAGATGAAACACCTAATACGACACCCTTTAGTGAAGTTGACATTATAGCAACTCAACTCAATGACACTTCCCTTGAATTTCCTAGTGATTCCAGCAAATTGAAAGAATCTGCTACTACTGCTACTGAAGTTGCGCTAGATATGAAGCTCAGCGTTTCAACACCTATCAGTCCTAAAACCATAACCTCCGTCACACCTATAATTGAAAAACTACAAAACTCAAATCCGCCCATCATTGCGACTAAAATTGACATTGATGTCCCATATTCTGTATTACCTTCGCAGTCAATGTTATCATCGACCACTTTAAATACTAATGATATTGAAATTGAGAACAAAGCATCGTCGAATTCGGAACCTGTTCCATTTATTTCAAATATCCCCCTCGATGATACGTCAGATGATCTTATCAATACTGATGTCAGAAGTACATTAACTCCACAAACAATAACTACTAAAACTTCTCTTCCAAGGATGACCACTCCATTTTCATTCTTGACACCATTAACTCTTCGACCTATAATGGAAAATTTCAATATACAAGATCCTTGCCTTTTAACTCCTGCCCAATTTTGGGGCTTATCTAAAAAGGCACGTATCTTGAAAATAATCGAAGACATTATACGTCAACACAATATTGAGCTAACCACTACCACACGAGTTCCATCTGCATCAAGCGAAACCATAAGTTTGATAAAGGAAATAACCAATGAACGATTAACAAGCGGTGACAATGGAGTGGCAACTACAATTCCATCTATTTCTACGAATTCTTTTAACAATCAAGCTGTCAATATAGTAGCTGAATCCAGGTTTTTGACGACGAACGCAATGACTACCAATAGACCACTATTATTGAATGAGGCCACGATACCTAAAGACTCGACAACTGTAGATACTTCTGAGGACGAAAGCTTATTTACCACCCTAGCTGAATCAATTGAGAATACAGATTCAAATAATAGTACGGTATCATCATACACAGAAAGTTCGGATATGGACTTGACTTCTCCATTTTCTGAACCCACAATTTCCATCCAAACATCCAATCCAAACTCTCCCATGCTCCCTGAATCATCAACGGCAAGCACAGCGGCAGAAATGTCATTATTTGATATTTCCTCGCTTTTATCTGATCAGACTACACCTAATGGAAATAAATTAATAGAAATTGACATTATTAGCACAACACTAGAAAGCACTACCTTGCAAAGTCATAATAGCACTTCAGCACCTACAACCACTTCAGCATTGCTACCTCCAAACACAATCGCAACGGACAGTACTACTGAAGCACTATCAGCAGATACCACCACTGAAATAATAAGTATGAATCCAAATGAAACCACCACGGAAATAACAACAATAGCTCCAAGTATTGAATTAAAAGATGTCGACGTATCAACAACACGTACTATTGAACCTGTGGCCACTCCCATCTCTGTCATAGTAAGCAATGCTCCACCCAAGAAAGATTACGTTATATTTGGAATACTTCCCAACAATACGGTGGTACGTAAAAATCCTAACGAAGATCCTTTGGAATCATTAACAGAGGCAAGCCCCTATATTGTCTATGGTGTTCTGCCCAATAACACAATAATAAGGAAATTTCCGAATGGGACCCGCGTACCCAGAGTAATGCAACAGATTGACGTACTACCAATTAGTCCATGGAGCCTGAGAAACCCGTACAGCCCCATTCACAATAATCCGGCAATAGTTAAACCATTTAACCTCATCCAAACATCCATTAATCTCCTCAACAACACATCCAGTAACGGAATGGATATAACTGGAAATATTGTAAATAACCCCCAACCTACAATGGTACTGATTTGAAATTACTTAAGCTTGCACAAAATGCTTGGCGCCTATGAACCTCGTAGTATTTTAAATACAATGGTGGGTGGTGGTATAGTTTGCTTTTGTACAATATATGTAATTGCAATGGGAGGTGACGGAATTGGTCTGCATGCGTTAATGAATATTGTGTAAAGCTTTTGATATGAACCGTTATCTTGACCACTTATAATATTCTACAATGCAATTACAGATATCTTCTCAAGCACTAAGTGTATATGGGACAGGTGCTTTGGCCACTCCTAAAGCCATGAGTGGTGTTAAGGCTGCCGGGTCAAGCACTTTCTCGCATGTTCTGAGTTTACGCACGTCAACAATGCTACCTTCTATTAATGAGATTCTGCTTAATAGTATATCTTCGGCTACTAAAGAAGAACAAGTTGTTCATATACCCGCGATGACAATGACGAGTACGACAATGGAGACCAGGATATTGACCTTGGATATTGATCCAGAGGTACATATTAGTCATATAAGTAGTAAACGTTTTGGGTGTTGAAAATAAACTTAACTCTAAAAGCATGTTGTATATACCGCATCTTTCTATAAATTAAATATCACTTTAAGTGAAGCATTCAGCATAAAATGTTTCAATTGTAAATAGTTTGCATATAATTTTATACGGTAGTTGGCAACGTTGAAATTTTTTGAATTTGAATTTTTAGTATTATATATATTTAAAACACTGTTAAAGTTATGCCTAATTGCTTAAATGTTTTGTTCATTATTTGCAATGACTGGTTGGTTATTTTTATTGTTTTATTGTTTAATGATGCTAGTTATGGCAGCAAAGTATTGTTTGTTTAAAACCATTTGTTTTTATTAATAAATAAAATATACATGTATAGATATTATATATATTTCAGTTTTTATCAAAATCGGCCTCATAGCGAAAAACACTCAAAGGTGGTGTTTTTCGCTATTTCTTATAGTTTCGGATTTAGCCCTAAAGGCCCACTCGAAAAAAATACCCTGCATATACATCCCTATGTGACAGTGGATGAAGACTATATTTTTATGAAATGACATACTTGTACAACTAAGAGTTATCGAGTTAGTCCCAACACTATCCTAGCTGTTATTTTCCAAACTGTAAGGTATTTTGACACTGGTTAGGCGGCCACAATGTGGTGTAAAACAGACGGACAAGATCTTCCTTCGGAAGTGATTTAACCTTAGAAGACTTGACCAAGAGAGACAAAATAAAAATCTACGTCAACGTATGGTTCAACAAGTCATTTTTATGAATAGCATGGAAGGTAGATAATTCAACTCATTGCGGTTCACTAAAAGAGACGTGTTTAAATATTGAGTAGTAACTCAGCCGTCTCTTCCTGCAATCGGGCCTTAAATTTCGTTAAGAAGTTTTAGATAATCGAAGGACATTTGCACAAACAGTTATTTGAAAGCTTATTTTTTATATAACCTGTATAAAGCTGACAACACTAACTCTACAAATCTGGCATGCACAACTTGTTCTTGTAAGCAGCGCTTTATAATCGTCTTGATTTTATATTTTGCTTTAAGGTTAAAAGGCTTGAAAGCTGGAATTTTTTGCTTTTGTCTCTAGTTCTTGTTATTATTTTTTTCTTATTAATTTCAGACAAAAATGATTCGAACAGAGAAACCAGAGAATGGAATGGGCGGTGCTTTTAAATATATTCCTATTGATGAAGTAAGGATTGAACAGAAAAATTCCAATGTACTTAAATTAGCTACAACAAGAATAAATACATTAGCTGATATCAGTACGTCAACGATGCAAGGTCCAATAACTGATTCATCAACACAAAATACCCTAAAGCCCGTAGATATCGCTTTACGATCGGCTACAGAGTCATTGACAACTGAAATACCAATTACTACTACAACTGAGACTACACCTGTAGTTACAACCACGACACAAATGAGTACTACAATTGCCAGTACTACGCCTATTCCTATCACGACGGCGTCATCTACAACAGTTGAATCTGAAATGATATCTACTACTTTTTTGCCCACAATGTTTCCTCCAAGGCGGGTGCAATTCAGGACAACTACAGAATCGATATTTACCACTGACACTCCAACATCGGTACCTACTACAACGCAGCGTAGACGCACAACGATAACGACCACTAATCCACCAGAAGAAATTCCGATGTCAACAACCAATAGACCAGTCTTTACTTCGAGAACTCGACCTCCCACGACTACCACAAAATCAGTCCAGACCACTACGATGAGGCCGACAATAACAGAGTTTCCTTCTACGCGGATAATTTTTCCAAATCGTTTTGGTATAAGTACTACTGAAATTCCTAGCACGTCCACGTTTTCAATTGAAGATGATATTGTATTCCTACAAAACCTGGTAAGATATTAGAAATACTTACTCTTATTGACTATACTTAACTAAGACTCAATTATAATTTGTAATTTTAAAAGGCAAATGACTTAATTACAGTTTTTTTCTTTTGAAGTCATTGTATATTTCAATCAATACGGTATTTTTGGTAATCTGGAATCATAATGTTCCTAGATATATAGGATGTCCCGAAACTCAAAGTCATGCAGCTACTGGGTGAAAGGCTAGCTTCTGCCAGTTCGTGTGAAAATAAAAATAATATTAATGTCAATTGCTTTAGTGGTAACAGGTTTTTTTGGAAAAACAAATAAAATTTTTTTAGGTACTGTAATCACAGATTTTTCCCACTTCGCAGTGATTTTTTTTAAAAGTAATTTTAAATAACTTCCTATTCATCGCAGTCACTAAATTAATCATGAACGTCGTTAATTTTGTAAAAAAAAAAGTTTGTTTGAATCATGGTTTAAAAATGAATTGTCTGCTAACTTTGATACTTCATCATTTAAAAAAGGATAACAATACCCGTAGGCACATGATTTGAAAAGATGGAACCGTTCATTAAGATTCTCAAATGGTGTAACACTTTCCACTTTCGTTATCATAAAAAAATATTAATATTTTTTCGCAAAGGGACATCATTTCAAAATATCTGCGAAATTGAATAAACTGTGATTACAGTACCTAAATCGGTGATCTAGGATGTCGATTTTCAAAAAATCCTGTTACCACTAAACCAAGTGGCTTTCATTTTATTTTATATTTTTTCTAGAACTGTATAGCCTCTCGCCCAGTGGCCGCTTGACGTTGAGTTTCGGAACATCCTATATATAATAACCAAAATAATTTACTCAGGCGAAAGGCCACCTGAGTAAACTAATTTGAAAGTTTGGTTTGATCTCGATATACTTGATCCGATATTAATTACAAATACATTAATTACAATTATATTTGCAGAAAAACGTCGTAAATTCGAATACAGATGATCCCGAGACATCCCTCGCAAATAGAATAATTGCTTTGGCTGTGGAAAGAAGTTTGAATGATTTGAGCACTAATAATGATTCACCTCGTACCGCAAAGAAAGTTAACACTTTCGGCAACACAAGCAATCGAATTCCGGTTACAACAAAAACTACAACAACAACTACGACCACGACTACTACTACGACTCCACGGCCTAGGACTACAACAAGACCGATAACGACAGAAAAGTCTACTCCATCGATCGAAGAAGATATAAGACAGTTCCAAGAGGACACAAAGCTTTTACAAGCCCTGTTAAAGGTTACCGGACAAAATCCAGCTAACTTGCAAATACCCACATTAAGTAAACCGAACGCAAATATAAGATCAACTTCGAATAAAATTTCTAATATGATTGATGAAGATTTGAAGCTACTTGGAAACCTACTTGCGTCACCTTCACCTCTTAATGAACCTTTCGACTCCTTGACTCCTAAACCCAACACAGTAGCTATCCAAGACAGTAAAGCCGATACTTCCATTTCGTTGAATGTTAAACCATTAAGCAGATCACCTCCACCCACGACATTAAGATCTTCTTCGTTGAGAAACATCAACGCTGTGACGCCTTCTATTAAAGATGATTTGAAAATTTTCCAAGAAGATACTAAGCTCCTTCAGACGCTACTGCAGTTGCAAGGAGGAAAAGTTACTTCAACGCCGAAAAACAAAGTCGCCATAACTGGTGAGTTGTATAAAACTTTACATAAATTTTCAATCAGAGTCTTTGAAATAATATTACTTTTGCATTACTCATCTCGTCGACAATGCCGAGGTATCCCAGAATTGGGAGAACCTCCAACTCCGAAGGGATGTATAGTATATCTTTATGTTCTATCGTCTCTACTATGGAGAATACTTTTCGCAGCTGCATCTCGATCTCCTTTCTACCATCCTTGAATGCTGAATTTGCAGGGATTCACAATTAACAGTCCAAAAATGAGGACCAACCAATCCTCTTGGAACGTACTCTCTGCCAAGGTATTTCCCACAAAGTAAAACCTGGGGTCCTGCAAATAGTGTGTGAAGAAGCGCCTGGCTAGCCGGTATAGTTTTTGCAGGCCCACTAAAGGTTCCACAGCCCATGGGCGTTGTCTGGCACTTCTTATGTGCGATCTTAGTGTAAGCTACATACATATATGCCGCGCTTAGCAAAAAACTAATACAATAATTCTTGAAGCGGTCTTGAAGCAGTTTTACGTTATCATTAGGAAACATTTGTAAGACAATGAACTATACCTAGGGTTGACTGGAGACGAGACCCTGGCCTCTTTATTGGCCCAGTCCAACAAGAAGGTGGTTGCGGCAACTAAGGCGCCTCTCGCGCTGAGCACCGAGTACGGCCAGACAAATGATGCATTGCTGGCTGCACTACTCAAGGAGCAGGGCTTCGGACCGACCACCGCCAACTCCTTGGAAGAGCAGATAAAACTAGCGGTAAATATGCACTCCGGCCAAGCATCTACCTATCATCAAACTCATCACATGCTTTCTATGTTTCATTAAAATTAATACGTTATTTAAAACTATACCGCCCCCTTTTAAAAACTGTGGGTGATATTTTAATAAGCTCAGACCGTGGTCTGAAAGCTTCTCATTGCTTTCTTTAACCTGCATGTAGTACACCTTCTATTTAGATTACTGATTTTAACGACGTATTTTTGTGTTTACATGTTAACAATGTTTTATGCTTGTTTATTTTCATTGAATTGCCATTGTTGATCTTTAGCTGATTACGTAGCGTGTATTTATCCGTCCTAGGCGTTACTGAATCAAGTGGTAGTGACGCCCAAGCCGCGGAGGCCGCCGCAGCCGCCGCCGCCGCCGCCCCCGCCGCCAGCGCCGGCGCCGGCGCGGCGACCCATCCTCGACGGCCTGGCGTGGCTGTGGCAGCAGTGGCAGGAGACGGCGCCGGGGCCGGGGCCGGCGCGGGGCGCGCGGAGGCCGCCCGGCCCCGCGCGCCCCGCGCCCTCCGCCGCCGCCGCCGCCTCGGCCCCGCCTCGAGTCCGGTGGTTCGGCTCGGGCCCCTTCGTCGGCAATGCGGACGACGGCTCTCCGCCGCCGCCGCCACCTCCTACGTCGAATAGAGTGGGTGTTTGATAAGTTTTCTTGGCGTCTGTCGTTTGGGTCTGTACAGCGAATGGTTTTTAAATGTATTGCTTAAGGTGGCCCAACCCGGCGGGCCTAACTCATTCGCGGGCACGGTACAAAACTGTGCTGTTGCGCTTTGGAACAGAATAAGACAGGCTCCGTGATGAGGAAGATGCAACATGTCCTCAAAAAAATGTGCATAGTGTAGGATTTGGTTGGCTTATAGCTAAAAGTAAACCACGACCGCTTTAGTCAAAAATCTAACAAGAACCAAATAGATTATAAATCTTGATTAAATAAGCTATGTCTGATGACTAATATTTTTGAGATGTTTTTACTTTATCATTGCGTAATCCACCTCCAAAGTTATTGTATAAAACGCGCGAAAAATTCGAACTTTCGGAACTTATAACTTCGAAACTAAACACAATTTTATAATGGCAATGGTCATCAGACATCTAGCTCGATCAAATAAAGCTATTTTGAACAGAATTTTGGATCTTTAACAAGAAATCGCGTGATCTTCTTTCCCCTTTTGTATGGGGAGATGAGCGGGATGGGCCACCTTAATGGAACTATAATTATTGCTGTAAGATAGATTACTGAAAAATATATCCAGTTAGTAATTGTGGCTCTAGCATATGCCCAAAAGTGAGCGTAGTTACTAAATTACTAAATTTCGTGTATATACAATCAGCCCCATAATCCATTTTAATTGAGTGCATGAATTAATAATTACTCCCAAATGTAAATATATAAATGTGTAGATATCGTACTATATTGTATAATTTTGTAAAATATCCTGCGTACATGTATGTAAAGTTGTGATTAATATTTAAGTTGCTCGCTTTATATTGATATTGACTAACGCCCGGTTCCACCACCTTTAGCTACAAAAATCCTAAAGTTATCTTTCGGTTACACCATATAAATATGCAATGTAACCGAAAGTTAATTATCGGATTTCAGGTAGCTGGAGGTGGTGAAAACTGGGGCTAGTGAACTACATAGGTTTGAGGTATGATAGTCTGAAAGGCCGCTTTGACCTAAGATAAATTAAAAAAAGTTTATCTCATCCAAGAATGTGATTATGTTAATATTTCCTTGTGGAGATTGTCCATAAAATAGAGTGTCGTAATTAGATTTTGTAGATGATTTTAGTTTTAGTAGCGCTGCATTTTTCCTTAAGGAAAAGGCCAATATTTTATTGACAAACTCTACAAAGATGGTGTATAATGTTACTGACAAATGAAAGTAAGTAATATTCACGGTTGTATTTTGAGAGCACATCACACTAGAAAACTAACCATTGTTTACTAATATGTATATAGATATAATCAAACAACACCGAAAAACCGGTGGGAAATTGGCAGAAACACGTGCTGTCATCAGACTGAAGCTAGGCTGAAGCGATGCGATGATCCCGTCTTGAAATTGCACATTATGCAAATGTTCTTTATTATTCAGTCTTGGTACAGCCGTGTGTACAAGTGAAGACACAGTGAACGAAATAATACTTTTTAGTTTTTTCCGTAACAATGTCACTCTGTCAAGCGCATTTTGTTATCAACAAATTATTTTTGTTTTAATTTATCGTAAATAAAATGAACATCAAACTGATGTTTGGATGAATAATAAAATATTTTTACGGTTTTGCTCCCATAATTTTTTATTTTCTTTGAAAACAAAAAAAAATGTAACAATTTTGTAAATTGCAAGAGCAAGAGTGAAATAAATAAACATAAAATATGAGTTCATTACGAAATATTTTTTCTTTGTTTATAATTTAAGAAATATAAGGATATTTTCAAAGAAAAATTTGAAATAGTTTAAAGTTCATTCCATCACTTCAGCTTTTTTTTAAGATTGTTTTTCTGTTTATAAATATATATACTCCCAGCACAAAAAATATTTTCGGAATTTTTGCAATTTTTTACCTTTGTTCGATATAATTTTGTAATTTGTTGTAATACTACATAATTTTAATAAATTCAATACATTATAATTAGAAAGAAATGGTTGTTAAACAATAACCACGCACATTCTCATTGTACAGGTTGTATTTTATTCCATTATTTTTATTAGGTAATTTTACAAGGAAATTAATTGAAAATAATATAATGTAATAATAAGAAATAATAAAATAATTAAATTAACCTAAAAAAATATAAGTACGTTATAAATTCCCTGAATTAAACTTTGCCTTACGAAACAGCTTTTTAAATTCATTGGTCGATTATTCCGCGTAATCGATTTAGTTTCCCTTCATATTCCATAAAAACGTAAAAATCATTTTTGAGGCTATTATAAATCAATGCGTTTCTGTAGGCGTAATCCGAAATACATATTTGAAGAAAAGCTGTGGTGTGGAAAGCAATGAGGTGATTTGATGTTAAATTATATTTAAGGTTCATACATTAAAAAAAAAAACAATTTGTTTTTGAAAATGAGCACAGAAACTCCTTCTGAAGAAGGTTGAAGAATGTCCGCTCATTTTCAAGATCTAGAGAGAATATGTAAAGGTGATTCGAAACGGTTGCTAGTTTTGAAACGAAACCTAAATGGTGCCATTTTCAGAAAAGGCGAAAACAAATGAATGATTTTTCTATAAAACAACCTAATTCTATATCGGCTGAATCCTAATACCATTCCTTTTTATTAAGTGAAATATAAAAAAAATGCGGTTAATACCACCTGCTTGCATTGAATGGAAGATTGTCAAATTCATTTTATTTTTATTTTTGTCGAAGCGGCAATAAAAATTGTACGTGTTTATCCAGTACAATGAAGCCGTGAAATATGAGGAAGATGCCGGCATGGCACTTCATACCTTTAAGAATGCGGTGTGTTATGCTAGTATCATGAAAGTGTGTGTGATTTTGGCCATCCATGTTCAATTTCATAAAAACATATGTAAAATCAACAGTAGTTAGGTCTGCCGCAAACAAATTATGTGACCGGTCAATGAAAACACCAACCAATGTTTACTTTACTCATTAAAAAGGTAAGAAAATACATTCATTTTACGAATTATAATAATACGAAATTTTCATATTTTTCCGGTCATTATCACTTCTTCTAATTCCACTTATTCTATACTATAGCTAACCTTGTATCAACATGATATACACTTTTGTAAATGTTTACACGACTACCCATGTGGGATGAGTAGGGCTGGAAATATACAAGTGAATTTTTTAAGTGAATAAATGACTCCTTAGAGTGTTGTTCACTATTTCTTATATATTTGGATACATTCAGATTTGGCCCTGAAAACATGCTTGAAACATTCAGCCTGTATAAATGGTTGTAGAAGTATTTTCCTAAACATTGCAATACATATCTTAAAGGGGCATTTTCTGTGTTAATATAATAATATGTGATTTTGACTTTATACATTTTTAATTTTATGTAGGTAGGTAACATGTAAATAGGCAAGGATAAATGTTTGTGCATGCTGTAGTGTCTAACATTCTGTTCACGTATTTTGTCTTAAAAATGGTTATTGGGTATTTCCCTGGGTTGTGGTATCTATCTTTTTTCGTTTATTTGCCTCATTATTATTTAAGTCCAACATGTTTCATCTGCTGTAATAAAATGTACATATTTTTACAATGTGAACGGTTTTTTTTGGGTTTACGACTCATGGGTTAAATGTTTTTAATATTTGTATTGAATGTATAAAAGTTACGATTAAATAAATTTAATGGGGGTAAAAAAAATCTTGTTGTACTTTATTATGAAAGAGTTCACTTTTACTTTGTTAACAGAACTTTCATGTCCAAAGTTACGTTTGTTAGTTAGGAGGTAAAAATTCGTTAAATTTTTTCAGTCAAAATCTAGATTAAATTATCTTCGAGTGTGGGATTGTCTAAACTAACTTTAATTAGGTGTATTTACCTCCGATAGAAAGTTTCACAATAGGTCTTCAACATTATTTCCTTAATTACTACAGGAAGAATACTCATTCGATCTCTTTCAAACCTGTTCATATTTCATTGTAAAATAAAAACTTCCTACCAAATCTCGTTTAATATTGACGAACTTTGAAGCTTGCATCTAACTTGTAATTATAGCTTTTATTCTGGGCACTATCATAGTTAATTCTCATTCTATAAATGGTATTAAATATTTATTGAATCAAACTCGAACTTGAGTAGATCCCGCTGGAGCCACCGGGTGCCGGCGCGGCGGAGCCAGGCCGCGGGCAGCTCGTCTCTGCCGCCATCAACGTCACGAGAGCCTTCTCTCAGTTCCTGGGCGCTGCTATACAGGTATTGCATCTTCCGCAATCAGATCGATTTACGACATTCCTCAGTTCCTCTCCACTGCCATCAACTAAATTCTTCACTAAAATCAGCGTCACCAGCCCTCCTCTCGGTTCCTGTTTGCTGAGTTGCTATACATATACTGAACCTTAAGCAGTTAGTCTCCACTAACTAACGTCAAATCTCGGTTAGCTATTCTCCACTAACATAAACGTCACCTGCGTCCTCTATGTTTCCTGGCTGAGATTATGCAGATGCTAAATTTTCCGCAATCAGGTCGATTAACGTCATTTTGGAATTGCTTTACATGTAGTGCACCTTCAGCAGATAGTCTCCACTACCATCAAATAACACTTATCTTTGCTAACATAAACCTGACCTAAGGCGCCTGTTTGTTTCTGGCAGCTGTTATCCAGATACTGCATGTTCGATAATCAATAACACAGACCACTGCTCTTTCATAATCACTAGGGCCTTTTTTGGGTCTCAAACGCTGTCATAGATTTTTTTTTTTATGTGACTGGACATGATGGCTAATACCACACCTTCGGTCATGGTATTAGCCCAACACACCACATAGGAACTAGGTGCCATGCCAGAACCTTCCTTATATTGCACGGCTACATTGAACTGGATGGAAAACACGGACAATTTTCATTGCCGCTTCGACCATCGTTCATTCAATGCGATGGTACCAACCCGGGCGGGATTAACCCTACCACCTATTAAGTAAGGAAGGGGACCTACACTTTAACGTGGAATCCGAACCACGGCCAGCCTCTCTCAACGGTCGAATGGTCACCCATCCAAGACCAGACCGGACCCAGCGTTGCTTAACTTCGGAGAGCGATCGCCGAAGTGTCGCGCCACTGGGCCACTGAGGCTGACTATTGCAATATGATGTACTCTAAATTAAATAAAATGTTCTCCAAATAATGAACAGCTTCCATAACACCAACAGGAACTCCTCGCATTTCCTGGGCGTTTCTATTAAGGTTACTTTTCTTAAAATAATAGAGTATACGTTCACTACATTGCAAATAGTTTGTATTACTAGACTCTCTTCTTTAAATAAAATGAAGACATTTTAAATATTCTCTTTGGCCATTAAATTCCACATTAATTTTTTCAGGGTGCCGCTAAAACGGTCCAGAACGTGATAAAGGCAGGGAGACAGGCTGCCACCGACGTCTACTCATCAGGGTCAGGATAGAACAATGCTAGTCTAGCCCTAACCGAAGAAATTGTAAAGCGATTATTGAAACATGTGATATAGTATGTACGGCCGATTTATGGCCTATGCTTTGGGTCTCAAGAACGTTAAAAAGTAATCGCACGCCCAGCAATCGCATGTCGTTTGCCTGTTTAGGCAAGCTAGATATTACGAACCCATAGTGATGTCGACTACACTCGCGACTGTTGATGTAAAAATAGACATTTCAGGTTACATAGCAAAATAACAGAACCATGATAAATCTGAAGCATTACGAAACTATATCATCATCTGTAAAGGTCTTAAAAAAATGACGAAATTTGTTAATGCTTAAAACATATTTGTTTCGATGCTATGACGCCGCTGGTTCATAGGAAACTATGCAGATCTCGCGTTCATTCCTTTTTTAACGTTCTTAGTGGGTTTATGCTATACCCACTCTAAAACACACATGTGTATTAGAGGACCTTACTTACCTTACTATTCGCATAATGCTCGTAACGTTCAATCTCCGTTATGCTACAGTTCGTGTACTTCAAGTCAGAAATAACCGTGCTACATAATTATATTATGTACTGGGATAAAAAAAAATTGCATGGGCGGTGCAAACATAACCTACATAAGTGCATGGAACAAAATTAATGATTTAAAGTAAGTCAACATATTTTCCAACCATTGCTGGCGTATCAAAGTGGGTCCTTTTGGCTGGACCATGTAAACTGTTTGCCCCAGAAAATTCGTATGCGCGTTGAATGATGCAATGGGGGTGAATACAGAAAGTACTTACCTGTGTTCTTTACTAAGTTTTGGGCTGGATTTAAATGTGGCTAGATGTTTAAAAAGTGCTCAAAAACCTAAAGAGTACAGATTTAACAAGTTGCAGTCATGTATATAGATGCGTTGTAATGATTTGTATTAAGATAAAATAAGAACAAAAGTAGGGGTCGGTTGTGAAGTTTAAAGTTCCTTGAAAAAAATAAGCGATCGAAAGAATCATCAATAAAACAATGATTTCTTGTTAATTGAATGGGATAAAGACAATGTGATGTTAGGTAGCCTAGATAGAAAACGAATTATTGTAAATATAGCAGGTACTTGGAAGGTTTAGTCAGGTATTTTATTTTAATTTAATCAATATGACGTACATTTAATTTTTGTATCTTTGCTTGATGGGACAGTTAATGTGTTTTACAATCAAAAGTTCAGGTTTGATAAAAAATGTGTCCCAATTTTGTTTAATAATTTATTTCTAGCTTAGTATGTAAGACTTGCTTTATATCTTTGACATGTGCCATTTCAGCACGTGACTAGCGTTTAAGATACTACCTAAAAACTTATGAATGTACTCTATGAGAAAATATGTTTTTTTATTTTTGAAATATTTGCCCGCTTTTGGACTGCTAAAAGTCATGCAAGGTCGCATCGGATGCGTTATTTATTTCTTTGTATTTAATTGTTTAATCAATTGTAGCAATAACACTGCCATAGTTTAATCTGTTTCTAGAATTAACTAGGAGAAAGAAAACACACTTTTCCTTAAAAATACACTTTGCACAGAAAAATTATAACTGGAGTTTTTATTACTATTCTTCCAGTTTAAAGTATCGCCACAGCTTAAAACAAGTACTTTTTTTAGATATACTGTGGCAATATGAGACTTAATTGAATATTCGGCCTTAATCAAGGAAATATGTACATTTATCTGAGGGAATGGTAATGGTACTAAGGGGTTGGATATAAATTGATTTTTGAATAAATAAGCTAAACAAATAAGAAATTACCTATAAGCTTACGTCGTCGCCTCTAAATTTATCCATGTTTTGCTTGAAATGTATATATAAATTTATATGTTTTTCTTTATACAGATTTTACACGAAATAAATCGATAAAATTCCTAGTATTAATTTTTATTTAAAATATGTACGAGGTCCTGGAGGTACATCATACATTGAAATTTTACTTGCGTTAGTGAACCATGAAAATAGCACAAAAGTATTCAAATTCAAATTCAAAAAGTACAAATCGTACAACTCGTGCATTCCGCAACGGGTGGGAGAGATAAAAAACGCGAGATGCGATTTTCATAGGATGCTTCTTAGCCTTCAATTACGGGTGCTATGCCCAAGTTGACTTTTATGTAAAGAAAGTGATCTGGTTCTCTTAGGCCTGTCGAGGACTATTGAATTTACACAAAGGAGATGTCCAGCCGGCAGTGCAATTACGAAGCACAAAATTGGGTGTAGGTTGCTGTACTTACAGCAAAATGACAGCTTTTGCGATTACGAAGTCGATGCATTCACATATGGTGCAGCACTCAGCGCTACCCGCAGCAATTAGGTCAACTCCATACATTTCGCGTCGAATCGGTATTACGAAACGGCAAAGAACTGTCAAATGCGGGGAGGTAAACGCCTATTTCGTCTGCTCGTCTAGTCAAGTACCTCAAAAGTTGACCTATTGTCGTCACAGATTGGTCCGTGCTGGATGTAGGTGGATGAAAAACGGCTTCGCAATAGCGATTTAGAAATGACGGGGGCGCACCTACACGTACCGCGGCACCATCCTCAAATTTTGCGTAATCGCACTGCGGATATCCAGGGACGTTTTGGTGTAATAGAAAAGTATTCGAAAGTGTTCGAAAGCATCGATACAAATTTTTTATGATTTAAAATTTCAAATATTTCAACTTTCATGATAAATCTGGCTAACATAATTCGATATAAACAATCTTTGAATAATTAGTTCGATAGCAGAGCCATCTCTAATGACATATCTCATTTTTCACCATTTTGTTAGAAATCAACACTTTCCTTTAGTTTGCCCTTTAACTACATGACTCCTCTGAGTGTTTTAGGCTATTTCTTATGGTTTTGGATTTGGCAATAAAGGCACAATTGAAAAATTAAGCCTGGATTTTGAGCCACCGATTGCAATATTAGAAAGATCAGTATTCTTTCTTTTTGAGGCGAAAAATAAGGACGGATATCTTTTAATTTTAAAATTATCACTAATCACAGATTGTATGTGTAATCCAGCGAATTATCTTGCCCGTTTGTAGGAGCGCAGCTACTTTTCCGAACTCTTTGTGCCCGTTCTTCTTCGCTATATTGTTGAACTGACCAATGATACAATATGAATAATTCGAGTGCAGTGTAATGCCTATGAATGATGAATAAACAATAACGTAATAATACAATACAAAAAGCAATGAAATAAACACAAAATAATAACAGCCCATCTCGGTATATCATCAGCCGATAGGTGACATGTCTTTATTAGGGGGTCATCGGGAACTGAAGGTTGGAAGGCGCCAACAGTCAGCGCAGCGAGGCGCGGCGCACGACCTTTATCGTGAGCGTCCGTCACTCAACGTGCCGCGCGCCGTTTAAGGTGGGCCATCCCGCTCAACTCCCCATACAAACGGGAAAAGAAGATCACGCCCATATTTCTTGTCAGAGATCCCAAATTTTGCTCAACATTGCTTTATTTGATCGAACTAGATGTCTAATGACCGTTGGCATTGTAAAATTGTGTTTGGTTTCTAAGTTATAAAGTCCGAAAGTTCGAATTTTTTGCGCGTTTTATACAATAACTTACTTTGGAGGTGAATTACGTAATGATAAAGTAAGAACATCTTAAAAATATTAGCCATCAGACATAGCTTATTTAATCAAGACTTATAATATATTTGGTTTTTGTTAGATTTTTGACTACAGCGGTCGTGGTTTACTTTTAGCTATAAGTCGTTTTGTAATGAAAATTTTCGTAAATCTTACCAAATCATACACTATGCACATTGTCTTTTTTTTGGACATGTTGCATCTTCCTCATCACGGAGCCTGTCTTTTGAAACAGAGAAGGTCCCAGAGCGCAACAGCACGGTTTTGTACCGTGCCCGCGAATGAGTTAGTCCCGCCGGGTTGGGCCACCTTAACAGGAAAAGCCGTGCTCGGTCTACGGTGCACGGCCAGCATAGGTGGATTGGCGCCGGAGCCTCGCCAGAACGTCAAACACTAAGAACTGAAAGAGAACAACAAACCAAAGTCTCGTTTAATCATTTTCTTTTGGAGGAGCACATTTGTGCACACACAGTTTGTGTCGTCGACATATTCACTCCCCTATGTAGCTGGTCTCCTATCTTTAATTAAATTATTTATAAAGCTTTAAGTTATAATACATTTTCATGGGAATTCATTCATATGGATCATTTCATATTTTCACAATCAAATAATGCACGAATTTCATACCGAATTGTAGACATTATTACAAGGAATTGAAAAACCACGGAACTCATGGCCCTTCCTGCGCATTGAAAATTACTAACTTCATTAAGGCACTTCAAATTAGATAAATACCTTTCGATATCTTCAACAGTCGTCTTGAGCAGTTTATGAAAGAAATATATTATGTAAAATCATCAAAAAGGTGTCTCCGAAAGGGTAAAACATCTACCTTTAATTATAATCCCATCGAAACTAGAATGGCATCATTTTGAAGCACTTTAAATGTCTCCTGGTTATACAAATATGTTTGTTTTAGGACTGTATTGTTAGGGAAAATGATAGAGATGATAGGGATTACCTGTCACTTATTGCATAAGTCTGTATAGTATTGGCTGCATGGAGAAAGGTCCTTGCCTTTCCCCTTACCAAATCTACAGCAATTAGTGAAAACTAGTTTTTTGACAGACACATTGTATTTCTGGCCTAGCATGTGCTAGTGCGATTTTGAGTGGAGTATCTTCACTCAAATTTGCTACGGGTTGCAATCACATTAAAGCACTAAGCCTGACTATTTCGCTAATGCGAAATACCGGTCGACTGACATACGATAGGGGTGATAGCGTACAAAAATGTGTGAGACCGAGTTATTTTTAGGGGGTGCGCACCCTAAGGGTACTATCCGAACCCTGTTACTAAGCCTGCGCTGTCCGTCCGTCTGTCAGAGGGCTGTAAATCTAGAGCCGTAATAGGTATACAGTTAAAATTTTCACAAAGTGTATATTTCTATTGTCAATAATACAAGTAACACAAGATTTTAATTTTATATCATACGTATCGAGAGTCGATCACAGGATTTCCTCACAGCTAACTTTTATATTCCATAATGACTATGGTACGTATCATTCGGAACATTTCAGTTCAAAGAATTGCATACATGTTTAACGCCTGTAATTTCTAGTTTCGGTAGACATTGTGGGTTGTTTTTTTCATCCGATTTTAAAATCAGCATTTTTGTTAAGAAAGTAGGTTACGTCATAGTTCAGAACCCATGGAAACTCTGTCATTAATCATAAAATCATTTTGATCTTAAATAAAAAAAATACAAGATTTTATTTTACAGCGCCATCTAAAGTATTAAAAGCTTCAATCGCTATTTACAACAAAACCATTAAACATGAAGTTGTGAAAATGTTTTCGCCGCAACTAAATTTAATATTTATAATTAATTCGTGGCTCAAAGTGCGATACTTTTTGCGTTCTGTGTACAAAAAACTTGGATCGGAACACCCTTAACATTAGTGTTGGTGAGTGACTTGGCTCCGGCAAGAATTATCTTCAATTGTTTTATGTTATTTGTTCGACAAGTTAGTCGGAAAGTTGGTAACGCCACACGTGCAAAAACCCGGACATATAATGTACACTTAAGCGTATCGAACACGGATGAAGACTGGCGACAAAGATAGACAATTTTTTGTCTTCTCGGAAAAGCCCTGCACTCGTCAATCGCGTTATAGTTCCGAGAATATACGCCGTGGGCGGCGGGACTTCGTTTATTTCGATTCGACGACCTTCAGACATTTGTATAGTTGAATGAGAGACTTTCTCTTGCGTAATATATATTTTCTGTGTTTACAGGCTCCATTAGCAAACATTAATTCAATAAAATAAGCGATTAGTTGAGATTTTTTTTTTTATGTGACTGGATATGATGGCCAATACCACACCTTCTGTCATGGTATTAGCCCAACACACCACATGGGAACTAGGTGCCATGCCAGGACCTTCCTTATATTGCTCGGCTACATTGAACTGGATGGAAAACACGGACAATTTTCATTGCCGCTTCGACCATCGTTCATTCAATGCGATGGTACCAACCCGGGCGGGATTAACCCTACCACCTAGTAAGTAAGGAAGGGGACCTACAGTTTAACGTGGAATCCGAACCACGGGCCAGCCTCTCTCAACGGTCTAATGGTCACCCATCCAAGACCAGACCGGACCCAGCGTTGCTTAACTTCGGAGAGCGATCACCGAAGTGTCGCGCCACTGGGCCACTGAGGCTGACGAGTTGAATTTAGTTAATATTAAAAAGCGCGAAAGCGAGGAGTGTATTAAAGTTTTCCTAAAGAGCACTTTATTACACAATAGTGACAAGGGAATTAATGACTCACATTTATAAAAAAAACATTAGAAATAATAATAAATGTATGTATAAATTATCTCATAGCAAAATAATAAAATTTATGTATTTATTTATTCTATATTAGACTGGCAGTCTAGGCTGATGTGTCTTAATCGTATACATAGTTCATTCATGTATTAACAGATTTTTTTTTACTTAATCGGTTTCAGTTCACTTAGTTACTCATTTTAAAAATGTATTTATTTAGATAAGCCTCCAAAATATAAGATAAGCCTGTTTTTTGCAGAGTTTAATTAAATAAAAAACATCTATATCCAAACTAATTTATTAACAATACACAAATATGCTAAGAAATCAGTGGAACTAGGTATTAAAAAGGTAAAACTAATATGAGTAATATTTATAGGGAATAGGAAAAACTCTCCGCTGCATGTGGATCGGGTGGGGCGGGCAGTGCCTGCAATGAGGTGCGGGGTGCACAGGATCGGGAGCCAGGAACCGAACTACACTAAGCCTGGCTTCAACCAAAGTTTTAATCGACACTTAAAGTGCCGTTATTAGTAAAGAGCTGATAGTCTAGTACTGGTATTGATCGCAAGCTGCTAAGAAAGGCCCTTAATATGTGGCGATTAAGCAAATCAGCAGTGGGTGAAAAAGGCCCTTAAAATAAATCAAGACTTGGTGAAAACCAGGCTCGATAGATCCGCGGAATCGATCTACTCAGTAAAGAAGAACCTGCAAAAAATGCACTGATTTACTTATTCGTTCAGTCCACAATAATGATATACACACTTAAATCTTAATGCTTCTGTACATTTACTGAATTACTTGAGTAAAATTAAATTTTAAGTTTATTACAAAAGTTGCAAATTATATTTGTATTCCATAACGTTTTTCTCAAACGTATCAAATTGCTAGATATTCGTATAAATAAGAATGCTTGGAACCAATTTTAGACAGCATTATAATTAATTTATGGGATCTTTCCGTAAGGTAGCTGAAAGAAAATATTAGTAAGTAGTTGCAAGCAGTTGCCTGGCTTTAATGCGATGTTAATAATGCGCCTGATCGCTCTCCGACTGCAATTATTAACCCATAAGTTGGCTCATTGAGGCTGATTTGTGGTAAGTATGTAGCGTGCGTGTGCTGGCACAGTGTAAAGATGAGAGAGGAGTAGGAAATCAAGAGTGTTAAAATTTTAATAAAAAAATAATACGCGAACTTTTAATGTTATGCATTGTATAAGTACGATCAAGTAAAAACATTTATAATTCTAAAAGCTAAAAAATTAAAGATTTGAAAAATTTAAAGATTTGTTTTTTAACGAATGCCATTCTTTTAAGGACAACATATTTTGTTTGAGAAAAACCTGTGCCATCTATAGGTGCCATCACTCGAAGTGTTACCAATTGAAAATGATGTTATTTGGTTAATTGAAGTACGGTTTATTGATTTTTTTATCAAAATGCTAAAAAACATTGGATTTAAAACAAAAAATATTATTATTGTTCGATATAGCCTCCTTTGGTACGGATGATGGCACTGAAGTCTCCCGGCAAAGGCATTGCAGGCTGTACGAAGATGGGTTTGCGGTATTCTGTTCCATTCCCGACGGAGCGCTGCCTTCAGCGTATTCACACTTTCATATCTTTTTGTTGACATGGCAACCTCCAAAATGGACCGAGAAGTCCATTCCATTCAAGTCTGGAGAGTATGGATTCCACTGTTCTAAAGAAATGAACCGAGGAACTTGGTTCTGTAAACAAAATTGTGTCGGGCGAGCTTTGTGGGACGGTGCTGAGTGTTGTTGGAACATCAGCTGGATATACCGAATTCCTTACGTACCTATGGTATGAGTGCATCATTTAACACCTTTTGCTGGTACACTTGCTGGTACACTTGCTGGTTGACTTTGACGCCCTTCTTGATAAACACGAGTGGAGAGCGACCATTTGCGGTCACTGTAGCCCGAACCGTAACAGAAGCAGGTGCTTGCTTACGGACGGCAACTCTTTCGACTAAATTCTCGTTTGACTTGCCCTGCAGCCAAACACTTTTTTTTTGTCTGTTTAAATACTGTTCGTCAGTAAAAAAAGTTCATCAGAAAAAACAATGTTTTCCAGATCGTCACGTTCGTTGAGTCACATACTTTCAGACTTTTCGCCAATTTAGCAGCACTCTGGCGAGGAATTATTTGATTTCGAGCCTTCACCTTTCGAACCATATCACGTGATGTTGATGTTTTCGGATGACCGCCTCCGTGCCGTTTAGTTATAGCACTAAAGCTTCACACGTAAATGTCGGAGCTCCCGAACGCTGGCTGGTTGTAATATTCCGGCGCCCTGTCATTATTATTTTGTAAATAAAAGCAATGTGAAGTTAGTAACAGTTCGAGTGACGGACCTTGTATATCGAATTGGTTCTTTATGTATTTCACTTCAGCCGCCTCTAGAACAAGATATTATGGGTCTTTTCAAATTTTATTAACCACACTTGTAGATAACCTTCAAACAATATTTTTTGCAACATTATTTTTACATCATGAAGTCACTCATACATAGTTTGGATTTTTTTAAGAATTCGGCCTCAAAACATATCACATTCTTAAACAACATCTATGAATGTTTGCTAAAGCCTACCTTATCTAATCTAATAAATATTATAAAGGGGAAAGTTTGTAATAATGGATGGATGGATGGATGGATGTTTGTTACTCTTTCACGTAAAAACTACTAAATGGGTTCTAATGAAACTTTACAATAATATAGCTTATACATCAGAATAACACATAGGCTACAATTTATGTGCCCATGGGCTTTAGAACTTTCACGGGGCTGCGAAAACGATGCCGGTAGCGATACTTCACACCAGGGGGAGCGGGGCCGGGGGCGGTGGCGGGGAGCGGCGGCGGGGGGAGGGCAGACGTCGTGACTGTTTGTTGTCCGTTTGGCGAATTTTCAAGGCACTAGCGATTTGTAAAACTTAGTACATGTACATTTAACTACCCGGGAATTAGGATTGGCTAAATAGAATTCAGTTCCGCTTACGCTAAGATGGGGCTGTCATACAAACTGCAATGCTATGCACGGCTCGGCTTTGCGGCGGCAGCGCTTACTTTTACTGAAGTACGGCTTGGTATTTCCTGCAACTTTAGGACTACTTGGCATCACGCTAAATCGCCGGAGGAGCGACCAACAGAATAAAATCCTTGAGAACCAATTACTCGATTTAGATGTGCATTGTATCTACGTCTAGCCTGATTCTACTAAAAACTTATAGATTACATAATATAACGCTTCATTACCAGAAGGGTAAGTAGTGAGTCTTAAAGTCTTATAACATGCGAACCACTGACCTGATTTATATGCGTATTTTATCAATGTATAGCATCTCTGGGAGCAGTCAGGTTCGAGATGGGTTACTGTTTTCGATGTTGAGGCTGGCTGTGGGTTGGAGTCCACGCAAAACTAACCTACGTTACACGTTACTTACTAGGTAAGCAATGTAGCAGTGAAAGTGCAGAAAGGTTCTCGCGGCAAATGTTTTTTTTTTAAATAGCCACCAAACGTCAACGAAGCTCTAAATGGGAATTATTGGATGTTTCTCATTAAATCATGCTATTTCGGCTCGAACGATCTTGATTAAATTTGGTACATGGATACATTGTCCTGGACCAGTTTGACCCTATTTTGGACCAGTCATGTGGGCTACTTTTTATCCATGAGATAATTTAGCCGACACTAACCCGAGCGGAGCCGGGTACCTTAAATCATCAACGACACAGTAAATGGAGTGCTTCTACTAAATCCATCGATAGACTGTGGCCAGAGTGTGTACCGCCCCGGGCCGGTGCTAGGCGGTGAACGATGAACGAAACATTATTTGTGACTTTGATGCACATACTCTTTATGCTAATTTATTTAACCAACGCAAGAGGGAAAACCTGTGGCTATACTAGATCGTCTGATCACCGAATGCTACGGATGTGTGGTGCGCTGGATGAAAACGATTAGGCACAGATGGAAAAAATATTTAAGCATAAAAGGCGGGTTGTTTTATTTTCATGTTCGTATTTTTTTGGTGTCTAAAAAAACGGCCAAGTGCGAGTAGGACTCGCACACGAAGGGTTCCGTACCATCGTAGGAAATTTAAAAACAAAAAAAAATATTAATATTTTATTTTGGCTTTTTGTCGTTAGAGCGAATAATGAGATACAGCCCTGTGCCAGACGGACGGACGGACAGCGGAGGCTTAGTAATAGCTTTGGGTACGGAACCCTAAAAAGGTATTTCCGAAAAGGGTAAACAACTACTATTAATAATAATCCTATCGAAACGAGAATGGTATCGTTTTGAAGCACTCTCCAGGAATGTTTTCGACATGTCTTATCGTTTTCGAGAAGTTTAAAATTCTTTGAAAAAAGTCCTAAAAGAAACTAAAAAATTGGCGTTTTTTTTTTTTAAAAATGTTATTAATTTTTAACAAAAAAATATCGCATCTTTTGTCAATATTTTAATTTCTCTATCCACGCTAGCCCCCGGTCGTGAAAACGGGAAATCTGAAGCGATCCATTTCTAATGCTAAAAAACCCTAAAATCACAAATCAAAATTCTGATGTTTTTTCGGGGTTTCCATACATTTCTTTGAAGTTCTTTTTCATACATTTAGTTGAAGTCACGTAATCAATGCTTTTTACCATCATTCGATAAAGTTCTCATATAAATTAAGGATATGGTTCATAAAAACATTTCATTTTCACCCAAGATTTAAAACAAAAATTGTGCTCAAGCATTGCTTAACAAAGGGGCAAAAAAGTTATTTTTTTCAATAGTGTCACGTGAAAGGAAACATAACCTAACCTAGCCTCACCCTACCTTAACCTTACTTAACTTAACCAAACCATAACATCATAAATTCATTGAATTAGATCGCCCAAATAAAACTAGTGGTTCTCTCAGCTGCAGACCTCGCGATTCTTTTTGAAAATTTGAAATGTTTTAACATTTTTCGAAACAAATCAAAAGTTTCAAAACGTGGCTCGAACTTGCTTACAACATTTCACTAGAATCACTTGAGAGATGCGACAGAGGAGAATAGCCGGACATACGAAAGCATTTTTCCCAATCGGAAACGGAGACACTACGCTTGACCCAGCCGTAAAATACATAGAGTAAATGCTATTTCATGCTAAAGTCAAAGCGCAGGATGCCGACCTCCGTTAAGTCAGTTTTCCTCAGTTTCAGCTTTTCGGATTCGTTAGCGCCATCTGTTGTAATATTGTCGCAAGTAAATGGATAGATTTCGAACAAGTGGTAACACTCACAACAAACTTTTTGCTAGTGCAAAATAGTTGCAACCCGGTGTTACGTTATAGCCGATAAGTATTGCACAGTCAATAAGGAAAATTAAGTTCACCATTCGGATTTCAAATTGTTCTCAGAAGTATCTTAAAAGCAAAGATAATACGTAATGTATATTAAATACGGCAAGAAATATTTAACGCAGGTGCAACCAATCATATAAGTTCATAATCACTCTTTTAGATATTAGTATAAGATTGAAAGTAAGTAAATATAATTTCAAGAGTTTTCCACCGTCTCTACTTGGAAGTAGGCCGCACGGTCGGGCGCGCTCGGCTGCGTTCGGGCTTCTCCGCCGCTGCTGCCACCGCGCCTGCGCGGGCAGTGCAGCGCACGCACACAGCACTCACAAGTGAGCTAGCCTCCGCCGCCAGCACTGTGGCTATCGCGAACACAAATCAAAATAAATAATTAATTACAATAAAATAACCAACGACAATACATACTTGTTATTTGATATTCAAATATTAACAAAATACGTACACAGTTGAGCAGCTGACTATAAAAGGACTGGACATTGTGCAGCAAGAGTGAAACGTGAATGTGAAACTTTTTGCTTAAATAAAGTGAATGTTAACACACTGTTCAATATTACAGAGAAGATGATTTGGGAGACGAATTTCAGTGAAGAGACCGACACGGTGAGGACAGAGTACTTTTTATTTCCTTAAAATTAAAAGGTTAGCAAATTGTCCGTATATAATTTTAAAACTAAATGAAATACTATATCCAACATTTTTGTGTACAATTCGATTTAGATAGATCACATTTGAGAAGACACTACAAAACATGATTAGAAAAATAATATTATTTTAAACATGTAAAATTATGAAATCGTTATGGCGTGGCGAGCCAATACAGACACTATAGGAGAGTGTGTACGTGCGCGTGCGCATGTGTGAGTAGACTTTCTAGTCTCTGGCGCGGGTAGAGGGGCCAGGGGAGGGGGGATCGTGCGGGGGGGCCGAGGAGGTTGTGATGCTATTTGCATAAGACTTGAATACAGGCGGCAGAAGTAATAAGGCAAGGTCGAAAGGATTCGGTTACGTTATGAATATTCAGAGGATTTTTAACGTTACTGATAACCGATTGTTTATGGTGAACGGGTCATTTTCCTTAGCAACGGTCATGATCCAATATCTTCGGGGTGATTCCAAGTCGTGGACCTGGATAAAGAATAATACGTCGCACTTGAAGATTGATATTTAAAGAGATGTTTGTGTAAACTCAATGCACACTTGTTGATAAAACACAAATGACCTTCCTTTCAAAGTGATTTAGTATTGAAGGCACAAACAGATTTAATGACCGTTCTGATAAAATACTAGTATATATATCATTAGATAGTATGAATACGGCTAGGAATTCAATGGTCGAGAGCCACTTACTTAAACATTTACAAAATGTATTTTTAATACTATCAAGGATACGAGCATCGGTCTAGGATTTCCTAAAATATCGGTGTTCTTTAAATCACAAATATTTTGTTTACCATTTTTAATTCACAGCAATAGCTTTAACCGTGAAACCTAGAACAAATAGAGTTACAGAATGCAGTTCCATGGTTGGGAATCAATTATTTAAAACTGTAGTTACCCTTCCCCTACTAGGCGGTAGGGTTAAGCCCACTCGGGTTAGTACCGTCGCATTGGATAAAAAGATGCCCGAAAATTGTCCGGGTTTTACATTCAATAAAAAATAGTTATGCTTACAAAGGGTCTATCCTGACATGGCACCTAGTTCCTTCTGGAAGTTGGGCTGACAACATGTCGGCAAGGGGGGTACTTGCCATCATGTTCAAAAGTTCAGGATCTATAATTACCGTTTTTGTATAGTGTTATTTAAATTTATGTTGTTCAAATAAATTACATGCAAAGGTAACTAAAATAGTAAGTTTTCTCGTAGCACCTCTACGCGTAGCATTGTTCCCGACCTGGCTGGTGACGCTAAGTCGGTCGTAGCAGCATTAAACGATTGAGCTGTTGTGATCTCGCTCCTACACAGATATAGGTAATCTGTCCGTCGCATGTGACACTTGTCGTTATGCGTCCGAGCAATACTTTAATTGTTTCAGGTTTCTCGAGGCATTGAAGTCTTTAATCTCACTTATTGAAGCATTGACGCCATTTTAAAGTCCAGCGAGTAAGATAATTGTCTGATAAGATGGTAATTGCATTTCTTATCAGAAAAAATATAATGAAAACAACTGAATTGCCATTGTATAATGTAGCAGCTAATATACTTTCTTTATGATGAATATAATATCTGAAATGTTATATTTCACTTAATAATTTGAGCGTTCTGAAGGGTAAGGAAATTATTTAACCAAATTTCAACAAACCATAATTATATTTAGGGTCGCTTTAAATTGTATGATGTGCTATATCTACTGTTGATTGTTCATGTTAAATAGAATTTGTTAAATAAAAATACTCCAAAATATTATTAACTATAGATTAGTGTAAGGGTTACATGCCAAGAATAATAATCACAGAGCAGTTGTATAACATTTTTCGTCGTGTATTCATGTAATGTAATAACATATAGAGATCTGATTTAAAAACAATGCTTGCCTGGTTGCACCACTGTATAAATGTATGATGCAAGCAAGAATAACGCTCAATAGACTGAAAGAAAATATAAGTTACCATAATATTACTATTCCATTGTTATGCTCACCATAACTAGTTTTTTTTCGTACGCCAGGCCTTCACATGAGAGATACCCGAGGACGCACATGGGCTCTCGACCTTTCGCGGGAGTTACGAAAATCCCACCAAGTTTGCAGGACCGCAGATTATACTTTGGGGGAAATACCTCGGCAGAGAGTTTTTTTGTTTACCGACTCTATAGATAAAGGACCCAGAGGATAGGTTGGTTCTGAATTTGAGAACGCCACGATAAGTGTGACAATAAATGGGTTATTTACCTGCCTGTTCCGCGTTGAGCGATGGTACATATAATAATAATAATAATAATTCTTTTAATAATAATAATAATATTTTTTTTTGTTTTACTTAACCAAAAATGCATTTCACATACAGTTTGATTCAAACCCCCACACTAGGATTCCCTGTGTTGTGGGGGATATTTTCCTTAAGTTTACCATAGCAATATTTTCAGAACAAAGTATAAATATGAAAAAGAGCTAAATAATTAACATGAAATATAAAAAAAAAGAAAATTCAATAATACATAAAACATTACAGTTAGTCAAGGGATAACGCGGTGTGCACATATTAAAGAAAGACATGGTTAAAGACTAAACAAAAATATTGAACTATTTTGAATTAGGCGGGATCAGGCCAAAATGTAAAAGTAATTGAGAGTGGCCCAAAGTTTAAACACTTGAGGGGTAACAAATAAAAGGTGTTGTTGGTGAGAAAACCAAAACTACAAATATGAAAATAGCTCCCTGCAAAACTTGCCGAAGAGGAATTCAAGTAAGTGATAAACCTCCCTGAGCTCGTGATGTTCCTGGAAACGCAACGGTCCGGCACCAAGCCGCGGTGATGATGATGCCTGGTGAAGTGCAGCTAATTTCTTGACAAATCGTTCGAGCGAAGTGTGCGATGGACGCGCGTGAGTTTCTACTCGTTACGAGTCCAGGCGTGCAATTAAGGCTTTCGCGGGCGGCCAGTGATCATTACCTCTAGCCTTGTTTCAAGAAGCACGTATTTTTTATTTAACAATGGAACAACTGCGTTTCGTCGCGTGCATGTCGTAAGAGGCGACCGGGGGTTGCGGCTCGGATTCCACGTAAAATGTATGTCCCTTTATTTACTTCTTACGGGGGGTGGTAGGGTTTATCCCGCCTGGGTTGAATAAACGATGGTTGAAGCGGCCACAAAAATTATCCATATTTTCCATCCAGTTGAGGTTAGCATAGCACCTCGTGTCGGGTTAATATCATGATGAAGGTGTTGTATTAGTCATTAATGTCCAGTCATATAAAAAAAGAGCACTGAGATCTTAAATGTTTCACATTTTTCTCTTCTCTCTCTGAATCACGGCTCCCTTGGATGAGTGGTTCGACCGCAGGTCAGTCATCTTCTACAATTTATGACTCAGCGTTTCGTTTCAAAATGCCACATTCTTAGAGGCTTAATTTCAAATTCATTAACATATAGATATGCGCGGGCCAACATAAACTTTTGAATTTGCAAAATGATAAAAGCGTTAGGAAATATAAAAATGTAGGCCCCGATATTGGTTACTATTAAATGTTGACCAAAGAAAACGGGCATCTCTGGATATGACATAGCTTTCCTCTTTGGGCTGGCAATTTATCAAGTATGTGCAGCATGCTTTCATCCAAATATTCTTATGTTAAATCACACGCTATCTCAGTTTTAGAATATATAATCTACAGAGAATGGGCGGCTCGTATCTCAGTGGCGCGGAGACCGGCCTTCCATTGCAGAGGTCATATGTTCCACCCCATTCTTGCACCACTTAATTTTTAGGGTTCCGTACCCATTTTTTTATAGAGTGAGTATTTATTTTGCCGCTATAACAACGAATAGGTAAAATTTAAAAGTAATAAAAAATAAAGGTCCCCCATCCCCTGAAAAAACGTGACTTTTCTGTGTTAAATCTTGTACGATGGTACGGAACCCTTCGTGTGCGAGTCCGACTCGCACTTGGCCGGTTTTTTTTCTGACATGGATAAGTACGTCATAAATTTCTTCCCCTTTCAGTTTAATTTTAGCCACAAAAGCTAGCCTATCTCCTTCTCTAAGGTCCAGATTATCTCTATACCAAATTTCATCAAAATTGGTTCAGCGGTTTTGGCGTAAAAATGTAACGGACAGACTGACAGAGATACTTTCGAATTTATAATATTATATAGTAATATAGTATAGAATGGGTATTTCAGACAAATTTAATGGTTTTTTTCATGAATTATATAATTGAACCTCGCTACTACCTGTGCTGGCTTTGTTGAAATGTTAATCACGAAATTAGGCGTAACATTTATTGCGATAAGTCGGAAGCAATCAGCGTCGTGTGAAGGCTGCTCGTGAGCTGCTCGTTACAGCTCACAACTCGACACTTACCGAGATAGACAAGAAAAACAATGAGTTCGAACCACGCTTTATCGAAGTGACAAAGGGAGCATTTCTTGCAGAAGGACAATTTATAAGAGCTTCTATTCAATTATTGCAATTATTTGTTCAACCTTCCGGTCATGCCATCGTGTGCACATACATATTAAAAGAGTAATTACTTAAAAACATCTCACTATAATTTTTTTTGCAATCTACATAGTTACAGCTGCAGAAAAAATAAGAAACTGACTTGATTAATCAGAAAATATATTATCGACGCAAATGAATGCTGCTTAGTTAGAAATTTAATTCGATAGCATGTTGTCGTGAACGTTTCGGACGGTTTGACTATATATAACATCAAATGTTTATAGGTATAATTGTTTTATAGGCAAGATAAGCCCTCGACGATATGTCTGATATGGACTTTATTTATTGCTTTAAATATATAATGTGGCATTATCGCCATATCTGCCCTTTTATCTTTTATTTGTACTATTTTGACGACTTGTTGGTGAGTTTTCAATGTTTCATAACAACAAGCAATATATAGGCAGCACTTTTAATTTTGAGTCATTTACACTGAAATTGCTTATTCTTTTCATTGCATTTTTTCGTCTCAAAAGATAAGCTTTTACTCATACGATGTCAATTCTTTAAAATGAATGTGCACAACCTGAGCTATGACTAAACTTTGTTTATTATTCTATTCGACTGTCTAAGCCTTCGTAGTCACTAAACGCACCTATTTATTACGTTCTGTTGATAGCACAGAAATTGCTCCCTCCTGTTGCTCTGGGACTCGGGGCTCGGACCCGTCTGTGACCATCATTTTAATACAGATTTATATAAATGTTTAACAAATGTTTAAGGGCTGATTTTTCAATAGTCAGATAAACAGCCAGATAACTATTCGACTGATTTATTTACGATTCTGCTTATCCATCCGACATAGTAAGTCCATATGTTTATTAGTACATTATAGTCAGATAATTTTGATGGAAAATATAATTCTCCGGCAATGACTATCCGTCTTTTGGGCAATTTGAATTTGTACTATCAGTCCGACAAGTACTATCTAAGGATTTAAAAATCGGCCCTAATATGAATACAATAACTACACCTTCAAGTCAGCTACGGAAAATCCATGAGCAAGACGATCCGCACTTGACCTGTTTAATATGATCTATCAGTTAATTACTTAAAGCGTGTTGGAAAAAAAACAAATGAAAGATCTTCTCAATGTCAAATCAGATGCAGGAATGCGGTCGAGATTATCAGAATACGAGCGGGGCGAGGTTCTAAACTTGATTTGATGGAAGCGTACAAAAACAATTCGATATTTTTTCTTCTGAAATACTACGGGCTTTTCTCAAATATATTTTTTATTTTATTTTTTGCTAAATAAAAATAAAAAGTATTTGACGAAATTAGCCTGCCATACTAGTCCGATGACTTGGCCGGGTTTTTTATACCTAGTCATTATCATAAAATATGATAACGCTCTCTCCCGAGGACTGCGGTCTGTTTAGAAACGAATGGGTTCCATTACGAGCACAGAAATCGGCTTATATTCCGATTTATGTGATTACGAGGGTGAACACATCTTTTTTGCGGGTTATAACTAGGTCCTGAAAACATGTAAATAAATAAGTTCCTTTTCCTACTCACTAGGTGGTATTCGATAAAAGAAGCGACATTGAAAATGTTCCAATTCCCAATAAAAGACAGAGGCTTGTAATTGTGTCACTAAACATTTAATTTCGATTATTGTACAGTTTGACTTGTAGAGCCCATTCTTATGTACTCGGTTTCAAAACCATCATGCTAAATGATGGTTGATGAAAAAAATTGCTTAAAGTTAGAAAAGATGTACTATGGTCAACGGGAAAATTTAATAGGAATATCGAGAAGCTGGAGAAATATTTAAATATTATAATATTATGATTCTTTCATCGCGAGTATGATCATCGATATGCAAACTTTATAAAAAAATAACCATTGCAATAACCTTTGTAAAATTGATAAGTCCTAGTCTCGCTAAGATTTGCACTAAAACAGTGTTTTATGGCATGTTGAGTGAAACAATTAAGATCGGTACCCGAAGTTTCAGTTGTCACCTAAATTGGCGTTTACGGCAAACCGATCGACTGGCATTTTCAAATGTATGGAGAAATTGAAGAGCGCGCGCAGTGGGCGTTCATCGAACTAACATTTGCGCGTCCGAGCTTGATTTGACAGCTTACTTAATGTTGCCGTAAATACGTCGACGTTGCCGTTTACGTCGACTGCGCGTTTTCATACAAATCGGAAGTCCGTCAAACTCGGACAGCTTGAAGAAGTAAAACCACACAATATCAAGTAAAAACTTGTATGGAGTTTGACCTTTTTACGGAAAACGCCAGTCGATCGGTTTGCCGTAAATGCCAATTTAGGTAAGAACTCAGACTGACCACTCGGATTATCCTCAAAATATATCATGACAAACAACAGAAAAATTTAAAATAAGCAACAACATTAAATCGGTAGTTATCTTAGCGTCTCATAAGACATCTCGAATATACCCATTATCTATTAATTTGCGGTGCTCATAATTCTGTGAAAGGCTAAGGAAAACAGAGCATTGAAATGGAATTTTGCTCGTGAAATTGCCCTTAAAAGTAGGTCGAGGACGCAGAGTGGTCAGTGTGTGACTCAACTTTCGACGGAAGCAAGAAGCCTCCTATTGCCAATCTCTCCTTTGGACGAATTCACCGTTACTCGGTCGGTTGTGCAATGTTGAGAAATGTTCGGACATGTTAACATTCGTTTTATTCATATATTATACTACATAAGGTAGTATTTATTCACTTGTTTTAGATTACAAAGTAAATTGTCGATCACGGTGTGAACTAAACCCTCAATGACGACGTGACTGACTTGAGTTAGGTTCGTAAAAAAATTACATTCACTGTAAATATATAGTTTGGAGCTCATCAAAAAATTTTTGTTCAGATTAACTTTTTTTTAGGTTATCAAATTCATTTATTCAGTGAAAGACAAGGTATGTGCATGGTGTTCAAACCAATAAATAATTTAAATAGAAAATTTCATCGAATTTAGCCGAGGCTGCCATTGTCTCTAATAAATTTAAGGCATTAGCTCTTTGAATTTCATGCTTGTACGACGAATGAATTATGCTTTGGAGCGTGAATCACCCGACGCTCGACTCTACACCTTCAAGTTCAACGTATAAAGTTAAATAATCAGATTTACTTTATTATTATCTCATTAGAATTTGATTAATGTTTTTCGGGAAACTAAACGTGTGTGTTTTTTACAATTTTGTCGATATTTTCTTTTTCAAAGAGACAAAACTTACATACGCTTGTTCGCTGAAATCAAGTAAATAGTTAAATTTAAAAGATTTAACTTTGTGTGGTAAATACCGTTTATATCTAATGATTTTAATATGTTCAAGAGAAGAGATATATAAATCTTACTGTACAGTTCGACACATGTCCGATGGCCATGGATTTAGAATTACTTGGGCTGTTACTTATTTCCTATGCTCCATTGAATTACAACGAAATAATAGAAGAAAATATTAACTCCTTGAAAAAGTAAGACTCAATATAACATTTTCGAAATGCTGCAAAATATGCTGCCCTTTCTATCCAAGATATTGCTGATTTTTAATGTTTATATCTCACTTCTTAAACTGAGAACGAATTCTAGGTTAATAAAAAGAAGGAAAAGGCTTTAATACTCATGTTTTATGATCGTATTTTTGATTAGAATTCATTTTGCCATGTCTATTGTAGTAATTAGCAATAGTGCTGCGTTCACTTGATAGACATAGTCAAAAATATATAAAAATACTCTTAATACATTTTATTATAACTTTTGTACATATTTTCAACATAGTTATGAAATGTTCCTAACAATTGTTTTGGAAAAAATATATTAAAAAGAGCATTGTAGAAATCTATTTATGTTTGAATTGGGAAAGTCACAAAATTATATTTCTATCTAAAACTGGTAAATCAGTAAATGTTAGTCAATTTCAGCTAATTTAAAACGGGTATTGTTTTAACTGGTTTGGAATATTTGTGCCGAACGTGAATACCGGTCACCACGCGGGTGCGCAGGCGCCGAGGGGTTAGTCACTCGAGCAAAAAGTGTACACCAGATTCCCAGTAGTCAAGATTTCAACAGCGCGGGCGCGGGCGGCGGGGGCGAGCGGCGCCCGCAGGAGACGGCAACGGCGCGGCGGGCGGGGAGCCCCCGCGCCGTGGCCGTGCGATATTCGTTTTGGACATATTTACCCAGGCGGAATCCGGTTAAATTAGATCCCATATTATCTCAGCGATCTTTAGATCAGCGCTGATTTTTTCTTTCCCTGAGGCATTATACGATACCATTTTTGAATCCACAGTACATATTTCACATACTAAATTTCAAGATGAGGTACTCCGCTCTTTCGAAATCTCTTAGAATCTCAGCCATCATTAGGTCAGGGTTGATTTTTTTTTTGCCTGGGTCATTATAAAAGGCTATATTTGAAACCTTAGCAAATATTTCACGTAGAAAACTTCGCGATTAGGTAGGTACTCTTCTTTTTCGAAATCCCTTGCAGTCGTAATCACTGTGAACCTGTAAAAACTTGGTACGAGATTAGCACCGGACTAACCATACAAAAACCGGTTTACTTCGACCTTAATACGCGTAGTAAAGTTAGTCCGCCCCGAGCTCGGTTCACAACATACCTACAATCATCTAATTATTTAATCAAAATACATACAATAAACACAGTAAACAAACCGGCCAAGTGCGAGTCGGACTCGCACACAAAGGGTTCCGTACCATCGTAAATGATTTAACACCAAAAAATCATATTATTTGTATTTTTTTATTATCTTTAAATTTTACTTATTTGTTGTTATAGCGGCAAATTAAATACTCACTCTGTGAAAATTTCAGCTACGTACTTATTACGGTTCATGAGTAACAGCTTTGTGACAGACGGACGGACGGACGGACAGCTGAGGCTTAGTAATAGGGTTCCGTTTTCACCCTTTCGGTACGGAACCCTAAAAAGTAGTATACGCATGATAACCTTCTATTCGCTTAGTACGCGTATTAAGGTCGGACTAAACCGGTTTTTGTTTGGTTAATCCGGTGCTTATCCCGTACTAAATTTTGACAGGTTTACTCTGAATACGGCTGAATATGTTTTGGAATTGTGTCGTCGGGCACACGCGGGGTGCGCGCTGCGCACACTCGTGCGCACACGTGTGCGTGATTTCTTCGCAAACTGGCGGCCGCGCCCACGGCCGCGCTATCATTGTTAGATTAGATCCCGTATTATCTCAGCGATCATTAGGTCAGCCCTGTTTTTTTTTTGCCTGATGCATTATGCAATACCATTTTTGAAGCCATAATACATATTTGACATACTCAACTTCACGATGAGGTACTCCGATCTTTCGAAATCCCTTAGTATCTCAGCCATCATTAGGTCAAAGTTGATTATTTCTTTGCCTGGGCCGTTATAAAAGTCTATATTTAAAAACCTAGTAAATATTTCACGTACTCGAGATAAGGTACTCTTATTTTAAAAACCTTTACAGTCTTATTCAGAACTAACCTGTCAAAACTTACGTACTGTACTAGAATTGCACCGGACTAAGCATACAACCGGTTTAGTCCGACCCCGACAAGATTATCTGAGATTACAAAGACTTTGATCGGATTGCCAATGATTCGCTTAGGATTCCTACACTCCCTGGGAGTACTCGAGACTACCCAAGATTTTCCTATTCCTCGGACTCCCGCCCAGGATTACTCGAGATTTCCATTAATTTGAAAGGATTCCCAATGATTTCCTTGGTATTCTCAGATTCCTTAGGATTACTCGGGATTACATAAGATTTCCAGATTCCTCGGACTCCCATCGGATTCCTCGGACTCCGCCTAAGATTACCCGAGATTTCCATGAATTTGATAGGATTCCCAATGATTTCCTTGGGATTTCCAGATTCTTTAGGATTACTCGGGATTACATAAGATTTCCGAGATTCTCCGGACTCCCACCAGATTCCTCGGACTCCCACCTAAGATTCTTGAGATTCCCAAACGATTGTACACCAGATTCCTTGAGTGAGTGACCCCTCGGCAGGCGCAGACTGCAGCATGCTCGGAGTCCCGGCGCGAGGTATGCACAGAGCCGCAGTCACTTTAGTGCCGCAGTGAAAGGGAAATCCTTCGGCCATTGGCGTCATCGGCTGTGATATTTAGATTTTATGGAAGCTATTATTAAAGTACCTTATCCGTTCTGCAGTTCGCCCGGTGCCGGGACAAAGGAAGCGGGGCATAACCATTTATAATAGTGCATTATAATAATTATATACCTAACGTATCCGACACGTTGAAAGCAAAGAGCTCACTACCTAATAACGATAAAGTTTGATCATGGTAGGTTCTAGGAAAATGAGATGAGCGATCTATTGCATGTATCGTAAAAAAATTAAGTGCGGAGAACATTTGCATCAACTCGTGCTTCCGTATCTCTCTTACTACTTAGCAAGACTTTAATTTAGCATATCAATCACATTTTTTATCGAACCTGACATGGATGGCTAGTACCACACAACTACCGTTATGATATTATCTCAATACACCAAATTCCCGAAGGAATTTGTTGCAATGCCAGGAGCTTTCCTTCATAAGTAGGACTGGATGGAAAATACGGACAATTTTTAATTACCGCTTCAACCATAGTTTCATCCAATGCAGTGGCACACCACCATTTGTTTAAATGTTTATTACGATATTTCCATAGTGCACACATCGTTTTCCCGCGTCTCCCGCGTTCGCCGAATCATTAGCGCGTTATTCTTTAAACTAACAACGAACCCAGATCCACCGCGCCCTGTACGAATTCTCTGCGTCGAATATAAAAGGACCAATTAAGTATTCCAATTCAGTTTTTCGTAGCGTCGTTTTTTTGCCGCCCGGCGTTTCGCGGCGGCCATTTTGGTCGTGCGCTCGCAGTCGCCTCCGCCGCGCGCGGAAAAACCGAGACTCGCGCGGGACCTTGGCGCAACCGGTTCCGCTCACTTCGGCCCGCGGCGGCGGCTCCGCGGCGGCGCAGAGGCTGTGTCCAACACATTCAATTCGTGGATAGAACAGTTTAAATGTTGAATTACATGTCTTAAGATCGGCCCGTAAGCTATGCTCCCCATACAAACGTAGTTTAATAATCATTTGGAAACTGCTATTCCAATTAAATTGATATTTAATATCTAATATAAGTTAACAAATATCTGTGTCTACATGCTTTTGTTTTTTTGAAAAATCCAAACCGAATGAAATGAAAGCAAAAAGAAAATCTTCATACGAATTTTGTTTTCTCTGTGGTTTGACCCAGAATACATTTTCCGAAAAAACAAAGACATGCAGACACAGATATTTGTGGCCTAATATTAGATTCCTAATATCAAGTAAGTTGGAACGGTGGTTTTGAAATTATTAGTAAATTACGTTTGTATGGGAGGTGAAATTTTGTGATGCTTACGGGCCGACCGCGGTGCCGGCATTATATTGCTGTATAAGCGATGACTTATGCCCACCGTAGCAACCCTCAAATCTCTATCGATAATAGATTTTTTTCTAGATGTACATGTTTTCTTGAAAATACTTCAAAATAAAAATAGATATTGATATGTTATATTGGATTCAGTCATCGCCTACACTGTTTTATGGGCTGCCTACTAGTGCCGGCTATAGATCGTATCGGATATATACAATTTTCGATGACTTTGTTATTGAAAAATATATCAGTGTTAGATTGATTACGAAGTTCTAAAATGTTTTTCTAATGAATACATTTTTCTGCTTATATTCATATACGTCTCTCAGTGATCAGATTCTGACGAAATGGTAGTTTTTTTAAAACGGGCTGTTACCATGAGCCTAGAAACCGTTAAACTTAACTAAAATACCAATACAATTACTTCATGAATGGAAAAATTATACGCATGGATTTTCCGAAATTATCATCAAATCATTATTGAAAAGTAAGGAATCGAAGGAGATAATATATAAAACATCTAGCATTCACGATGAACTTTTTAAATCAGACATCAAATTTGAAAATGCTTAATTATTCAAACTGAAAATAAAAGTTGGCGAATTATTGAAGCCATTCGTCACATATATATTTCATTCCGTAATGTAAAACGTAAAATGTACATAAGGTCGGAACTCGAAGTTGTGATGCTCCTGAATGTGATGCTAACATATTATATTCATGATACATATCAAAATAATATATTGATTTATTATCCAAGCGAATCAATCAAATAGCAAGGCTGCATAAATCCAAGGAGCGAAATGTATGCAAAGAAAAGTCGAGATGGAGTGTGTTTTAAACGACTTTTATAATAATAAATGTTTTTTCTAAGAATATTAGCAACAATCATGCTACTCATTATGTTTGCCGAAAAAGATCATTGGGCGAAGCATGATTGACATCAGTCAACCGCTGAGTACCGTGAGTCCGAATATCCGTGCTCGAAAGTGGAAATTCGTTAAAATATTGTTAGTTAAAATTATCAGAGAAAACGAACTTAGTCTACGGCATATAGATTATTATTTCCTTCCTTCTAAAATAAAAATTTAGAAAGAAACATAGATATCATTATAGTTCAGCGGAGGTCGCTTTTTATGAAAAAATATTATAGTCTGCATGACCTTATTGACTTATTAAGTTTAATTCCTTGAAAATCTTTGAAAACATGGAAAGTTGTCTATTATTATTTAGATACACGAGCGGCTTGAACCTGATGCGTGTATATCTAAGTTTGTAGCTGATGGTGAACTGTTTTTTTTTCATATCAAAGTCTAAGTTTTGTGATTTTTGTCGGTCTTTGAAGCTGTTCACTGTAGGAGCACTAATCATTGGATTCAAGGGTCAACTACTCTGTTGCAACGTAAAACTACATAACATGTTTCCTCGGAATTTACTTGCAAACAAGACCCTACAACCTAGAAAGCAAGTAGAACCTACAGTTTTGCGTGCAATTCCAACCACGAACTCACTCGCCTCTTACTAGACATTTATATTTTTTGTAATCAAACTGGTGCATCAAACACAACCGCAAAACGCAGTGGCGCGCGTGCGGTATCGCCGTGGGTACGGTTGCGAATCGAAACGCTGCGCGTTACGTCACATATTGCAGAGTGGTTCCCCCGCTTGCCTAAGAGCGCAACGCAACCGCTACCAGGATCTCAACTTCCATCCGTAGCATCGTAACATCGGCGAGTGGTCGACGACACCAATCCGTGACGTCACGCCGATGATCTTACTACGTAACGCGTTCGAACCACTCAGATGTTTGGTGAGCATCTTGTGAGCAGATTTTAACTATATTTTGGCTCCATGCTTCCTATGACAGTTTTGTGTATACAATACAATATCTTACGGTCAAACTAAACTGCAAATATTAGTATATTTCTAGACCCATTATTATTATTAATCAATTTATTGTTAAAGGTTTAATTTCAGAGATTAGTTGGTTTTAAGACTGATTATATCATTTGTCTAAATCTTTACTTAGTCAAGGCAAAAGCAAACTTCTAAATTTAAAAATGTTAGAATTAAAGGAAATATTTTAAATATTTACAGATGACGGTGACTAGAACAGATCCATGTTAAGTTCCAATAAATACAATTTATAACATTACTAAGTAGTAATGTTCAAAAATAAGATACCTTAAAATTTTAATAGAACACTAATTGCAAAAAAATTCATACTCATACGCCTCAACTATTACATACACACGCCGCTTCCTCGAATGTCTAGGCAAATATGATAGAGCGCCATACTGTACGATGCCAGCATACTTTTTTTGCTTCCTCTACAAAAAAATATACATTCATGCTATACGATTGCGGGTGTAACTTTCCTGACCTATAAGTATTCTGATAATCGGGTCATGGTACATCATGATACACTGATCGGTGAAGGATCGGGTGATTCACGCTCCAAAATTTTTTTTATCCGCTGGGTAAGCGTAGAAATTCAAAGAGGTAATGACATTAGTGTATTAGGGAAAATGGCAGCCTTGGATCAATTTAATAAAAAATATATTACTAAAATAAAATATAGAATTACTTATTCTATTGTTGAAGATATAATAATAATAATAATAAATCTTTATTTCACTGATTAAGCAAGTTCAGTACAAGTACAAGAATAATAAACAAAACAACAGGTTTCAGATAGTGTAGTAATGTAAGTATGTATCGTGTTCATTGAAGAATGTTTTAACTAATACTTTAACATGTAGTAGTTAAATTTTGTAGGATACCTGTCTCCCAAAATAGGATTCCCTGTGCTATGGGAGAGAGGGTCTTTCGTCGGAATATGGTAGGTTATAGTTGAGAGTAGTGTAGGTGTATTTTTCCAGATAATATTAACATATAATATAAAGTGTATAAATACATTGTTCGCATATCCAAGCAATTTATGTTCAATATACTGTATTTCATTAAAAATATTAGTGTTACTTGGCTCCTGGTAGTAACCAGCTGCAAGATAAATGAATCACAGTTGAGGGTAAGTACAAAAAAAATCTGTAGAAGTTATAACTTGCGTTACATAAGAGTTTTTAGGACACTATATATATATATATATATATATATATATATATATATATATATTGTCTTTCTCTGAATAAAATATTGACTACCCGCTTAATTAAAATATTATTTGTCTCGCCTACCCTTCTGGTTTATATTTGTAGTTCAATAGCAATTCTTCCTATAAACGGCGAATCTATTACCCATAAGACTAGTTAATAGATTCGGTTTTCAAAAGATAGAGCCACAAATATCAATGTTCAGACGACCCCATATCGAATTGTAACTAATGGTGTATTTGTTAGCACCCACAAAGCAGTGATTATTATAAACAAATAGTAACTGTTAACTGCTAAGCATAAATAATCTAAGGAAACGCTCGACTAGACAGACGTACTTAAAAACAGAAATTAAATATTTATAGATCATGCTGAACTATTAATAGCATTCGAGCGATGCGGAAGAGCCGCGTCAGAGGACTAGACAATGTTAGTGTTATAGTTAAGTGTGACGTCATTGAGCATGTGCTGCTGTAGTTTGGTGACGCAGGAGGCAGAAGTGAACAATTGCATATGTTATAAGCGAAACCATATTACATGATTGATTTGAATTTGAGTGGATAGTTGGAATTGTGGAAACATCATGAAAGGCAGAATTATTTATAATTAAATGGATGTGTTTTTAAAAGGTACATACATCCATAATTTCAATCATGTCATCATGTCGTCAGTTTGCCGAAAAACATTTAAATATATTTTGGCTGAATATGTTCGGATATTTTGGGACTGTGGAGCGGATACGACGAACTAAATTTAGGGAACCAAGTGTGTGACTGACTATAGTGCGTCGACTGTATGCATGTACCTGCCATTATCATATTCGCTAAGAAGCGTATATGATCATGTAATCGATCGAAGAGCATGTACATCAATTGCATGGCTATAAAATGGCGAAAGTAGCATGCAGAGCCCGTAGTCCAAGTTGTCACCTAAATTGGCGTTGACGCCAAACCGATCGACTGGCGTTTTCAAATGTATTGAGAAATTGAGGAGCGGGCGCTGTAGGCGTTAAGCGAACTAACATTTGCGGTCCGAATTTGACTTTGACAGCTTAAAGAAGTAAAACCACAGAAAAAGTTGTAAACATTTGTATGGGATTTGACGTTTTGACGTAACCTCGATGTTCCGTAAACGCCAAATTAGGTGAGAACCCAGACTGGCCACTCAGTTATCGGAATGTATCGCCTGTGCCTCGGGTATGTTGAAGGAGTACCTGTGTCACCTGACTGCTAAATTAAAATGACCCACAAATTAAAATTAGATTAAGTAATTAGGAAATTTTATTTATTTTAATCTCTAGAAGAGAATTAAACACTTTGCGGTAAAAATAAATGTGCTAAGTAATTAGAGAAAGAACCACACTTGTAAGCCAAGAGAAAATATAATGACAAAGATAGAGTAGGGCAATAGATGTGGAATCCGAACCATAAACAGTGAATTCCATATTCGCCTCTTTAAATTCATATACTTTAAATAGTGCAGTGGGACCAAATATATTATTTGTTAAGTGCATACAATTACCATACAGTACAGAAATATCTGTAGTTTTAGTCGACTCTCACAAAATGCTAAAGAAAAAATAAGTTTGAAATCATTAAAACATCATTTAGAAGACAGATGAATCCAAGGGATTTTTTCTGATAAATAAGTAATTAATAATCAATATAAGAAATATCGCAACAATGATTTCGTTTATCGTTGGTCTACGCGAAAATATTAGGGTGTAAAATCTCGTGTCAACATTCTCATGCTAGTTTGTAGTCCGTCTTAACCATCGTAGCCTGGTTGTAATCTGCTTTTCTTATCACACCAAAAGGCAGTCACAGTTCCCAAGAAACTAAGTGCTAGGCCAGGGCCTCTTCTTCATTGACTCATTACCTTTTTTCCCCTCTTACCTAATAATCTTTAGATAGTTATTATATGGTCTTAATATATTAAATAAAGTCAATCAATGTTACTAGAAAAATCAATTATGCATCAAGCGGAACTTCTAATTAAAGACCGAAACGGCATGTTGTGTCAGGGCCTTCCATCACAACGACGTATTTCATTATAAGCAAACTCATTTAACATTTCTAAAGCTCACCCAATCTGTCCCTAGTCAATCACCTGCCTGACGTAGGCAGCCTTTTCATTGATCGCCGCTTGCAAGCGAATCGTAACGTCACCGCTGCACCATTGATAAGCCTCCATCATGCGTGTAATGAGTTCCTGCGTGCCGGTACACCGCCGTGACGTAGCTTAGGTATTTCCAACCGCCGCGCCGGCTCTGACGCAAGCCTCCATTCATCTCGAAGGCTTCGACGCGAAGCCGCCGAGCGAAGCGCTCAGTCCCCGCGAACTCAACACGACGCGTACACGCGCTTAGACCTGTCAGATCGGATCCTGGGGTCTCGGTGGACAATAGCAACAGTGAATATGTAGCGGCGAATTCTACTCTCGGCCTGTGAGTTTCTGTGGATCGGCCACACTTGCCGGCGAATGTACTCGCGACGCCGCGCCGGCTCTGACCTTTGCCGATAGCGCTTATCAGTGTCGAATATTGTCGAAGTTCTCTTGCTGTGCTGACATGGGATTATCGGCCTTATAGGTCGATGCGGCGGACGCTTGCGCATCCAGTGAGTGTTGACTTATCATTATTACAGCGTGAAGTGTCTTCATTCTTCGGTGATCTCTGTGTCTTTTGGAACGATTCAACTTTTTTTTAATCACCTGTCATCCGACCTCCTTTACCGATCCTGACAGTGGAAGTTCAAAATGCTGCGATAGATGTAACATTTCGTACGTTAACTTGCGTTCCAAAGTTTTAGGTTATATTTTTTTCTCGTAAGCTCGATTCATGGCAATTTGGTCAACGACTTTGTATAGTATGTTGAATCAGAAACTTCGGCAGAGTTCCCATGGTAAAAATAGGGAGTTGTTTTATCTCATTCTTGATTTAATTATTCTAATAATGTCGTGTCAATTAGACTAAAGTTCAACATAAATTAGGATTTTGATTAGATCGATGTTCGTCCTCCCTAAATTCATTACTCTTAGCGGAAAATATATCCGTAGCCTCACGTTTTGCTCACATGCACTAAAAGAACCCAAGTTAATCAACAGAAGCATCCGAAACGATGCATCATTGTTGATTATCGGCGATGTATGTAATACTTCAATGCATCAGACAAGGTCCGAGGTCGAAGGGAGCGCGGAATCAAAAGCTCCTTAGTTTTTCCACCTATGTATAGACAGTGCAATAGTACATATATGTCTCAGCATCACTATAAATAGATAGTGATTGCGGAGCGTTATACACTGGCATCGAAGAGTATGAGTTCCGACACGTCTTATGTAAACAGGGTCTAATGTGTAGTCGACTCTATTACCATAGTCGCCGGGAAAACCAAGATGTCGCATCGAAGAATCTGTCGTATTACATATCATTTTGCTTCCATGCTAACTTTAATAGTGGCTTCGCTGTTACTCTATTCGTTAGATCATATTAGAAAACGAATGCGGTTTAGTGTTGATGTTGCATTTCTGACATTTTTAAAATTAAGAGTGCAGTGCCCGGCTTCAGTCAAAATTATATCTGAAATTGAATTGAATCATTACCCAAGAAAGGAGCAATCTAAATTGTTAGTCTAATAAAGGGTTTTACATCAGGTGCACATTTTCTAGAAAACCTGAATTTAAGTTTACACTGGGTAGTGATTTTTTTTTCTAATCACCTGTATACCTATTGAAATAAAGTTTCTAACAATACTACTCGATAACTAAGAAGGTATGCATACACACTGTTACTCTATTATCACTACACAATCCGATCTTTTAGTTTCCTTTCGAGCAATTTTGAATCTTAGAGCATCGACACAATGCTTTTAACTCCGTGTTACATCATGGAAGTTATGCTCCTCTGATCCAAAAAAGGGAAACAGTTGAGCGAACTCGCGCAGGTCGTGAAAACCCCAAGGTCTCAGCCAAAATTGTAACAGGCGACCAGCGGAGCGAAGCTTAGTGCTGCACCATGCAAGCATCCACTATCGATATTCACAGATCGAGGGTCATTGAACTTCTTTATAAGAAGCCGCTTTCTGTTCATGCTGATGGAAGTCCTAACGTATTATTCAAATCATCGCGTAACAGAACCTTTTTTTATGGAACTGGACATGGATAGATAATACCAAAGCGACCGACAGGATATTAGCCTAATAAAACAAATGGAAACTAGGTGCTAAACCAGGACCTTTGTTATATTGCTCGGCTACTTTGAACTGGATGGAAAACACAGACAACTTTCATTGCCGGTAATTCAATGCGATGGTACTAACCCGGGCGGGAGTAAACCTACCACCTAGTAAGCAAGGAACCTTCAGTTTTATGTGGAATCCGAACCACGGCCAGCCTCAACAGTTGAAAATGGTTACCCGTCTAGAACTCGACCACGCTCAGAGTTACTTTACCCAGGTTAACAGTTCGCAAGACGTCGCGCCACTTGACTAACGACACTGTATTTTCCTAGGTTATTTATACTGAAACAATAACATTTTTTGTTTTAAAAATATGCCTCATTCTCGGTGGCAGATCTCTTCATAACAAGGCGTGTATAAAGTCTACAGGGCTCGCAACTGGATCCGGCATTGATCGAGAAAAAAATGTCGGAAATTAATAGTGTCGATGTGTTTTTTTGCTTCCCTAATCCGATCGCCACGAGCAGCGATCTCATTAGACATTTCCGCATATCTCAAAACTGCCTGGCGCCATTGCATGCATTCGAATCCTCCAGCGAGCAAGCATCCAGCGATGTTTTCGCTTAAGTCGTGCGTATCCTCAAGACGCTTTGTTCGTTATTTCTTTGTTCAGATTTTTTTAAACAAAAAAAAACTTGAACTTTAATTGACCACCGTCCCATTTCCTGCGACTCGAGAACCGGAAAAACTTGTCGCCGTTAAGTTTTTCCTCGCAAACCTCCATGGGAAACGCTGGCCGGGTGAGCTCAGTCGGTCGCTAGGATTCCAGAGAGTAGGTTAACCATACGTGGTGATTACAATGGGCCTTACGCTTTTAAGAGTAAGTGGAAAATGTTGTATCCTAGTGTCAGAACTTGTAGTTTGCTTAATATATTTGACATTGCGTATCTTCCCATGATGCTTACTGCATTTACTTTAAACTAAACATCTAAACTTCACAAAATATTGATATTTTCGTAAGAAAACGTTACTTGCCCATTGTGTGCTGATCACATAAGAGAAGATAAAATCAATGTAATGGGGTCGTGCACATAATAACAGAAAAAATAATAATTATATAAGCTAATATAATAAAATAGCCGTAAACTCTATGAAACTGCTACAGCAATGCCTAAAGAAAATTCATCTTTAAATGTATTTAAAATGTGCAAATACATTGGGATTCTAAAGCAGAGAGTATGGAAAGCCGGGAGAAACAACCGATACCCGATTGTATGGGGGCGGAGCGTAGCCACTTTTACATACAATGGTGGCAGCGCCGGCATTCGGTTACGAGTTCATTTAGATTTTCTCCATTTCCAAAGAGACATTTAGGGCAACGAACGATAGATGTTGCTCGTCCTGAATTCGTAGACGAACTAACTACAGTTACTCGTTTTACATTAACTCGTGGTCATGCTGCCTTCATACGAATGGGTTTCGATCAGAGTGGTCAGTCTGAGTTCTCACCTAAATTACGGCAAACCGATCGACTGGCGTTTTCTCCAAACTCCATACAAGTTTTTACTAGATATTCTGTGGTTTTACTTCTTCAAGCTGTCAAAGTCAAACGCTGACTTCCGATTTGTATGAAAACGCGGAGTGGACGTAAACTGCAACATCGACGTATTTACGGCAACGTTTAGTAAGCTGTCAAATCAAGCTCGGACTCGTAAATGTTAGTTCGCTTAACGCCCGCTGCGCGCGCTTTTCAATATCTCCATACATTTGAAAACGCCAGTCGATCGGTTTGCCGTAACGCCAATTTAGGTGACAACTTAGACTACCGGCTCAGTACTCCCTTTCTTCCATGCTCACTGTTTCAAAGGGTCATTAGAATTGATGCTCCATGACTGTTTGCCACTGTTTGTATGGCTTATTTTGGTACCAAGCGTGGTGGACGAGACTATTGATATTTTGTAAGTTTTGACATCACTACCATTAAACATACACGTTTAGATTGTAATTTTTTACCGACTTCAAAAAAAAGGAGGAGGTTCTCAATTGGTCGGAATGTTTTTTTTTAATGTTTTAAAATGAGAAAAAACATAGTCAGAAGTAAGTCTGATTTTACTTAAGAATTGGTTGCTGAACCAAACATTGACTCATTTTTAAAATATAGTTACAATTTCTTCTAAAATAACAATTAATTACGTTACGTACGTTCGAATTCTCAGAGCGAATTACTTCGAGAACTTTCTTGTTGGAACTTTATTTGATTTGCAATGGAACTTTTATCTGAATCTATTTCCGATAAATGAGCCGGCTCGAGAGTAGATCATGCGCCGCGTTACTGTCAAAAGTAAACAAATACCCGCGAAATATCGAGTTTGTTTTCCTGCTGCCATCTGGCGCTCGCAGCTTGACGTAATAACGAGTTAGCGAAAGAAGTTTTAGAACCCAACTTCGTTTTTAGCGAGTGTACTTCGCTTCCAAATGTTAAATGACCGGTCTCTTTCTAAAAATATCGCTTTATTGACGGTGTGTTGACCGTTCTTATCTTACAAAATAAAAAGTGATACATTACCGTTTTTAAATAATTTTTTTTTCTGTTTGAATAAATAAAGCTTAAATTAAATAAATGAATGAAACTTGGAATAGTGGCAAGAACATGTTATAATGTGCATCGGAACATACGTCAATATACAAAGTGTGTTTAAATACAACATTAATAATCACTTATAGGTACACTCATCTTCAAAATCACGTATATATTAAATATATATGTATATGATATTTTAAATTGCTAGAATAGCTATTAAAATAGCACAATTACTTTAAAAAAGTGTGTAGTTAACATAATATTATTTTATGAATTTTAATTCTCAAATGACATTATACGTTAACATGAATCCCTGCTCAGATTTTTTCTGTGTTGTTGTAAGCAAATATAAATGTAAGCAAAAAAATATGCAAATTTTGGTTAAATCAGATTTTAGAAAAGTTTAAAAACTTTATTAGGTATTATATAATTTTAAAACCTAGTAGCTCGAAGACAGGCTATGAAAAAAAAACTTATAATGACCAATTTAAAGAATTTTGACGATCACTTTAGAAGATAAGTAATGGAGAGTTATAGTTTTGATTAGGGAAAAAAACCCGAAGTTTGTCGTTCACAATAAAATAATCGTGTTTCTAATTAGTTCACAAGTTAGATTAGATATTGCATTACCCTAAATGACTGTTGAATGAATGAAGCACTTAATCGAAGGGTTCTTGAAGATTTTTTCACCGACAGTGTTCTTTTGATATTGTTGAAAACTTGAATTCGCTGCGAAAGATGTAAAAATCTCAATATAACATTAAAATTATCTAGTATTCATTTTCATCTTTAATTTTTTTTCCTCATTTTATCTAATCTCAACTATGCAGAGAAGGCAACAAAACGTTCTGAAAGTTTATGAGGTTTTTTCGTTTAAAGCTCATCGACCATAAACTATTAACCACTTAGTTAATACTTAACTTTTGTTCAAACTATAACTGTTCGCCCCCTCTAGGACCTTTTTATGAATTTTAAATTCGAGGTAATAACTGCGTCTTATTTAAGGTTATATTCGGTTACATGTTATTGAGTTTTAATTCTATTTGGTAATTCACAAAATATACTAATACAAAGTTTATTATCGCAGTTGAGCAGTTGAGTAAGGCGTGATTGTATAGGATATAAAAATCCAAACATCCTAATCGTATGTTTCGTCTCTCAGTACAGTACAGTAGAAAAGTGGGAGGCAAAAGTTAGATTTCCAGACTATCAAAGTCTTTTTAAACTTAATGTCTTTAACATAATTGCAAACGGTCAGTAATATTGTGAGCAATGTAAAATAGTGAACAATTAAATTGACGTGGAGTGTCGGTTGTCCGCAGATGCCCCAGACGGTGCCGCACTCGGGCCGCAGCCCGGCGTCGTGGTCCGGGGGGGAGCGCGCCGTGCCCGGCTCCCCCGGCGACCTGCAGCACCTGCTGCGGCTGCTGGGTGCCGCCTCCCCGCCCGCCCCCATGCCTCCCTCGCCGCCGCACGCCAAGCCGCCGCCGCCCTACGCCTCGCCGCGCGCCGACCTCTACCTCGACCACTTCTACGTCTTCCCGCCCTACTCCCCCACCCCCGCCGACCGCTACGCCGTCAAGGAGGAGCCGCAGCGCTTCAACCTCTCCCCCTACCCGCTCTCGCCGGCCGGCTCCTGCGCCTCTTACGCCTCCTCGCCCTGCCAGACCTCGCTCTCCCCGGCGCCCTACCACGACGAGTACATCGACATCGAGGCGCTGCTCAAGGAGAACCAGATCCTGCAGGAGGGCGCGGAGAGCGCCTACCTGACGCCGAAGCTCGAGGCGGAGGAGAGGCCGCGGGACCACGAGCTGCTGCGGTCGGTGCTCGAGGACACGTCCTTCCAGAAGAGGCTCAACCTGCGGCCGCTGCCGTTGCCGGAGCTGGGGGCGACGGTGAAGATGGAGGGGTCGAGCGGGGGTGCGGGCGGCGGGGAGCCTGCGCTCACGCACCTCGACCAGGTGCTCTCGATGGCGATCGAGCAGTCGCGGAAGGACGTGGACGCCACTTGCAACGCGCTCGGAATATCTCCAGGTGAGTTCATAGATATTCGCGGGTATTAAGTCCCGGCAGCTAACTAGGTCCAGTATTCATTTGACACCTCTGTACAGAAGTAGAATTTTAGGTCTTATCGTCTCGCACCTTAAAACATGTTTAAATACGATTAATTTTACTCTTTTGTTGAGACTCTTACGTTATAGTCAATTCTATTATAATTAAAGCTCTCTCTCTACTTAGCCAAATATATTTACGTGAATATAACAAACATACAAAAAAACATACAATCCAATGAGAAGTCGGTTAAAAATATTTAAAAAATGAAAGCAGATCGGCAAAGGTTTTCTCAAAATGTAACCACCAATCGATCGTGAAGGTTGTTCAATATAACTTTTAACTCTATGCACCTTTATTTTTTTTTATTTTGTCTTTGATTCATACACGATTTAGATTCGTTGAAAAAAGCAACGTTCTTCTTAGTAAAGCAGATATTGTTAAAAAAAATATTTAAAGGCTCAATCAACCTAAGTGCGAATCTCAATTGAAATTACAGCATAGTTAGATGTTTATTCCTAAGAATACGTTAATGAGGCAATTAACTCGTGCAAACAGACCGGCAGCCAAGTGAAAAAAATCAGCTTGAGAAGTCGATTGTGTAATCATTGGTGGTTCAATAGGTGAAGAACGGACTTCTGAGAATATTATGGAACAGGTTTGTGAAGTCACTGATGAGACGAGCGCTTCGCCGAGGTTTTTGTAACTAAAATTCCTAGCTAATTTTTGTTGTGACGTAATGACCGAGTTAACGACTGGCTTGCGTTTGGTCATAACTGATCAAATATCACGCTAGGTTTATCTGTTATGTAGGAAAGCTTCTTTGGGAAAGTGATTAAGGATCAAAATTTTTGAATGCTGTAATTAATTTTGTGTGAATTTAATATGGAGATTATTTTTCAACATTGTTTGGTTGTTGAAAAATATAATTTCAATTCATTGTGACATTTTAAAATGAGCCGTTATCTGCGTTGAAGTAAATGCTGATTGATAGCCATCCTACTCTCTTATCATTTTTAAGTAGTCATTATATTTAGTTACTGAACTTAATACATACACAGCTAAGTACCTGCTTGGCTCCTTGAACGACTATCTCGCGGTTTCCCAGAATATAGAGACTCTTCAACTTGAAAGGGATGTACGGTCTCTCCCTGTGTTCTATCGTCTTTACTATGGAGAATGCTCTGCGGAGCTGCATCCATCCGTCTACTTGCTACCATCGTTTAACGCGGAATCAGGCTATTAATGCACCCATTTATTGGTGCAAAATAATAACCAAGTTATCCTCTAGATCCATAGGGTCTGTTAGCTATGAAATGTCTAGGTATTTCTCCCACATTATAACCTGGGGTCCTTAAACGAAAAAGCACTTGGCATTCGTAGCTCCGTGTAAATTTGACTATCCATGGGCATCGTTGAGCGTTATGTGAGACCTGAAACCTGAGCCCGGTAATAGATAACCCCGGAGTCATACAAAATTGTACCAAATTGTATTCTCATAACGCTAACCATCGAAAATTGAGTTATCTATGCATCTCAGGCTTCTGGGCGTAAATTTATAAAAAAGGTATAAAGCAACTAAACATTTTGATATCAGAATGCTCGAACATACTTTTTACCGTTGGAAATCACAATCTAAATATAACTAATTAGGCCATTCATTGAGAAGATTTAACGTCATTAAGCTTTCAGTAAAACGTCAGGTATTTTTTTTTCTTTTTCCCATTTAATTAAGAATGATTCTGCCATGCATGTTATCATGTTACACTCATACTTTATCTGTGCTCAATTTTTGAAACTTGCAACGTTCAGTTATATTTTGTTTTATTATTAACTTTTATTTTATGATTAGCTTGATGATATGTTTGTTTTCTTTCTGAAATAATAGCCCTTTAAAATTCTTTTATATTACATGTGAAATGCGGTGCTGGGTACATTCTAGTAAATTAGTATTAAATTGTCTTTTGTATCTTAATCATGTCTGTATCTGTTTGCATTTCCAAATAAATAAATAAATAAATATTCATTTGCAATATAATATTGTTAAATAGATAGATGTATAATGTGAAGTAATCGAACAACTCTTACGGGGATGAAACAAAATATTGTTTTGGCAGAAATCTACATTTTTCTTTAACGGAAAACAAATAATCATAGCCGCAGAGAATCAGAGCATCCCCTTGTGGTTGACATTAGGCTTTTGAGAACGAATCGTTTCTCAAACTCATTTCTCTGCCGCGCCGCCAGGATATGGAACTGTCTACCGGCGGTTGCGTTTCCTCATACTTATTACCTGGGAGTCTTCAAGCGTAATTTGAATAAGCTCGATAGCTCAGCCATAGTCCGCAAATCCGCTGGCATGGCGCCTCGCTGAGCGTGGTATCGCGAGGCGAGGTATTTCTGAGCACCTTTGCACAGCACAGCCACCCATGCCGGTTTTTCATAAAAAAAAAGATTATACGAGCCTTTGACTGACTCGCACCAGCCATTCTTGACTTTCTGCTCCCTGCAGATCCGAACCAGGCAGATCCCACTTGATTGGGTACCGGCCGACCAGGCGGTTCGCACCAGCCATTCTTGACTTTCTGCTCCCTGCAGATCCGAACCAGGCAGATCCCACTTGATTAGGTACTGGCCGACCAGGCGGTTCGCACCAGCCATTCTTGACTTTCTGCTCCCTGCAGATCTGAACCAGGCAGATCCCACTTGATTAGGTACCGGCCGACCAGGCGGTTCGCACCAGCCATTCTTGACTTTCCGCTCCCTGCAGATCCGAACCAGGCAGATCCCACTTGAATAGGTACCGGCCGAGCAGGCGGTTCGCACCGGCCATTCTTGACTTTCTTCTCCCTGCAGATCCGACCCAGTGGAGTCCGGCCGACGTGAACGCGTGGGCGATGTTCACGCTGCAGCAGTACGGGCTGGCGGCGGTGCCCGCCGACCGCTTCGGCATGGACGGCGCCAGCCTCGTCACGCTGACGGAAGACGACTTCAATCAGCGGGCGCCGCAGGTTGGCCCTCATGAGTTCATCATTTAGAAATACATTTTGTTCGAAATTTTCAAACCTATCCAAATAATGTTTTGAAAACTTACGGTTTTCCGGTGTGCAACGCCGTGCTTGGCTGACATGTTTCGCCTCCCACGACGGAAGCATCGTCAGGGCCACTTCGTTGCCCCGGAGTTACGTCGGACAGCCCGGCTCGTCAAACGGTAACTGGCGGGCGTCGGATGCGAAGATTGTAGGTGTGGGTAGGTTCGGGCTGCCTCGTGGATGCGGGTAGGTTGTCAATTTGCTGCACCATAGACATATAGGGCTCCGTATACCCGTATATACGTAGCACGGCATTGCACACCGGAAAACCGTAAGTTTTCAAAACATTATATACAGCGACGGTGTAAATCTAAAAACCTATTCAAATAATCCCAATGGGGAAGGAACCTCACCTCAAAAATGTCACAACTGTCATTCCTGTCAAGTTTGATGAACGAGTTTTTAGATGAAATATGAACTCCATGATGCAGTTCAACTTAGGTTTAGAGAAAAAGAAGAGCTTTTATTTTTCTTCAAACAAATTTAATTGTCGTTATGTTTTATATTAATGTTATTGTGATATTTTCTTTCCCGCGACTTCTTTTGAATATCATAATTAAGAACAATTAATGTTCGGAATAACATGGAGAAAATTGAGTCATTTCAATTACATCCATTGAGTTTTTTTGTACGGTATCTGACGGCTTTGACAGATCTTTTAGGTGAGCTCGCTTAGACGCCACCTGTCGTGATAAATGAGCGGGGACGGCGTAGGCACACTGTTACAGTTTCCCTAGCTGTAATAACTGTTTATAGTTTTAGTATTTTTTATATTCTTACTTACGTCTTATATTCATTAAAACGGTACTGCCCTATCTGTTAAATTACTGTATCTCTTGAAACTGGACAGCTGCACGCCTAATTTGTAGTCAGCCGTAATGTTCAAAAGATAACTGTTTCAAAATCATTCGATCCGTCACGTATTATTTTCACCAAGCGGTACTGTTCAATCGGTTAAAACTCATTAATAGATACTTACCGTAATACAGTAATAGTTACTTACTACATTAGTTATTACTTTACCATAAATGACAGCATTTTAACTGTGCTAAATCCGTAAACAGTTGCACATATTTTTTTAAGTGCAGTTAATTCGCTTGCTACTTATTTTGTCGAGTCCCAACGACACGAAAGATATGTTAGAACTTCACAGGACGCTATTTAGTTTCACGGACACAAAAGCCACTTGAGTTAGGGCGTTTTTCACTTACTGCTGATTAGCTTAATCGCCACATATTAAGGGCCTTTTTTGCAGCTTGCAATCAACACCAGTACAAGATAATCATTACTTTAGTAATTAAGGCCCTTTAAGTGTCGATAAAAATAAATCAGCGTTTGGTGAAAACCAGGCTTAGAACTCTTGCACTAACTCGTGGCTACCCTGCCGCCGTGCGAATGAGTTTCCATCGCCGCTCCAGTCCTTCCGTGCTCGCTGGATCCGGGCCCTGCCGCGCCTTAAGCAGATTCTCTTCAAAAAATTAAAACTCTATCGTCTTATCAGTATATGGTTTCACATACAGCGTTATCGGCGCATACCCATCACGTTTTCGTTAATACTTGTGTTAAGGCCCGATAAGTCCGACCCGCTGACCTCATCGACGATACGAAGCTATCGCAGTCCAAAGTCCGCCGTTCTGCGCCTCAATCTTCAGTCGACCTGATAACGACGCACCTCTGTCAGAAAGAAAGCAAATTGCTCACATGTCGACATATTCATTGGTATGCAGCTATGATATTGAGCCAACGTGACTTTGGATGTTTTATTCGAATTTGATTTTGATCATGAATAGGGAAGAAAGCTGCTTATTTATCACGACAGGTGGCGTCTAAGCCAGCCTGCTAAAACTGTCAGATACCATCCAAAATCCAAATAATAAAGAATAGATTTCAAAATTTAATTCACTCAAACTAACGTAAAACGTAATTAAAATGACTTAATCTCATAGTTATTGTTCTGAAAATTATTTGTTCCAAATTATGCTTGTCCAATTAATTCGCAGGAAACAAAATATTACATTAACATAACCTATATTTCATTTCCAACTTTGCGCTGGTCTATTACATTAAAATTCGTTTTAAGAAAAACAAAAACCATGCATGCATCTAAAAACTCGTAAATAAAACCTGACAGGAATGACAGTTTGTCATGTCCACAATACAATATTTACACCACGTAACCTAGAAGCTGTTTATTCAATTTGTTTGCAGAACTGGCAACGAAAATCTCAGACAGTGGGAATGACCTAAGTGTCATCGAGCTAGGACTTCGTGAGCGAACCCGTAGGCGGCGCGGTGCGCAGGCGCAGCGGGGAACTTTCTCTTCGCGAAAGTTACTGGGCGAGAAAAACACCTATTGGTCGTCGCGACCACGTAGCGCCGTCGGTTGGGAAATGCAAGGACGTTGCGCGCCGAGCGAGCCATACCAATTGCATAATTAACAAAAATAGGATTTTTTTAAAAACATATTAAGTCCACGTAGATTCTACAGAATTTATAGAGACGAGGAAACAAAAAAATCACTTGTATTTTTGCAATAATCAATGAGAGATCTTGATATTGCAAGATACACGGTTGTTAGTGCTGTGAATTTTGTTGTTTTTTTTGGTAATTTTACTATTGAAGGAAAACTGGCCAAGTGCGAGTCGGACTCGCACACGAAGGGTTCCGTACCATCGTATAAGTTTTATCACAAACAAATCAAGGTTTGTGTATGGGGGCCCCCTTACATTTTTATATTTCTTTAGTTTAACATTTTTGTTATAGCGACACTCTGTGAAAATTACAGCTGCCTAACTATTACGGGTAATGAGATACAGCCATGTGACAGACGGACAGACGGACAGCGGAGGCTTAGTAATAGAGCTCCGTTGGCACCCTTTGGGAACGGAACCCTAAAAAGGGGGAAAGAACTACCCTGTAACATTTTCCTCCCTAGTATTGTTTTAAGTTTAAAGCTTTCGTCAAATTACATACAATACATACAAAACTCATAAAAAGAGACGCCAAAATTCTTATTTTATCTTTAATCCGTCAGTTATTTTACTAAACATGAGAAGAAATATTTTTTATGTAACCGGAAATGGGTTGCCAAAACCACACCTACTGTGATGATTTTTTCCCAACTTGGTGCAATTCCAGGACATTCCCTATATTGCACGGCTACATTAACTGGAAACGGAGAAAACATTTTCATTGCCGCTTTGATCAACGTTCATTCAATGCGAGGGACCAACCCGGGCGGGATTAACCCTACCATCTAATAAGCAGTTTAACGTGGAATCCGAACCACAAATAATTTCCTTAGTCGCCTCTTGCGGGTTTTTTGTTTTCTGTTCTGTTTTCTGTTTACTCTTCAACAAATGATATCTAAACCTTTATTGTTTCCTCAGGCTGGGAGTACTCTGTACGCGCAGTTGGAGATCTGGAAGGCCGCCCGGCACGACAGCTGGCCGGCCAGCACCTGGGGCCATCTGCCGGACTCCGACCAACCCACCGTCCTGCCCACACCTGATGAAATCAGCGACGGTACGTGTCACAATGTCACCCTGTGCATGATAAAACATTGTAAAACACATTGCGCGTCACACTGCCCAACTTTAAAACGCCCGGCGTTACACTGACGAGTTCTAGATGGGTGACCGTCCAGTCATTGAGGCTGGTCTCCACTTACCAGTGTAGGTCCCCTTTCTTACTGGGGGACCAGGTGCGCAAGGTAAGGTATTGATTGAGTGTTCAAATTAATCGCATTGAATGAAGATTGTGTAATTGTCCGCGTTTTCCACCCAGTTCAATGTAGCCGTGCAATTTGAATAAGGTATTTTATCATGACGGTAGGGTTACCTTTACATCTAGAGGCAAAAATCATATTCATTAAGTGCATTATTCCACTAAGTATTGTTCACATCATGCTTGAACCATTGCCAAAGAAGTAACTATTGGCTGAACATGTCATGATATTAAATTGTAAGTCAAGTACAATATCAAATGCTTTGTCGTAAAAAAACGTTGCTGTATCTACAGTCGAAGATAGTATGTGTGCCAAGCTAGCTGCAGTTACTCAAAGCAAGAAACTTCTGTAATTCCTAGCATTTGTGACTTCGAATAAATCTTTCAAGAGCCTAACTGGTTTCCAGCTGCTGCGACAAACAATTTCCTCTGTATAGAGGTCTGCGCAGGCCTACTCGGTCGAGTGGTTAAAGCGATACCTCACTGTACGGAGGGTATTGACTTCGATTTCAAATTGTGCGTTTAGTGGAAATGGAATCCAAATACTCGTATGTAACTGATTTCCGTAGAAACGTTTTAGTTTTTACTTAGAAACCACTAAGGTCAAAACTAGTTGCTCTTTTATTGGGTCTCTGTACCCTCGTAAATGTAGGGAGAGCCCAGGAAAACACTCATTGAACTGGATTTTTTCTAGTACCACAAAAACACAGTGTGCATATCCATATATTTTTTTATGAAACTATTAATTTCGTTCATTGTTGTTGTTATTAACATTATTGTATATGTTGCAATCTCTGAACAATATGACTTCTCCTCTCAGTTTTCAAAAACACTTTATGATCATAGAAGCACTTGCTTTAAGCTACTTTTGACCACGGCGATGCATCACGCAATGGCGTTGTCCATTGTAAGCGCACCGTTAGATCAGGGGATATATTCTTGGAATTCCGTGTTCAGGGATCAGGTGTTTTTCCACTTTGAGGCTCCAGCTGAGTCCAGCGTTCAGCAGAAAACGATAATGGCGACCTTCGGAAGCAGTGAGTTTGCGTTAGGGTTCATTGTTGTACGCGCGTCAAAATCGTTTTCAGGTATGTTTTTGATCTGTAAAGCCTACTTTTTTAAGTAAATAAATATATGTTTCAGGCTTATTCACTAGATACATATGTGATCTTATACTTGCAAAAGGAGAATTGTCTAAATAATTTTTAGTTTCAAGCGTGCCAGGTTGAAAACCTAGTAAATATGTGTTTACAAACATATATTTTTTAAAGAAAATAAGCAACGCATTAAAACCGTTTTACGGTCATATACTAGATATTAGTATAACGTAATGATTTATTTCTACGGGTTTTTTTACTTAACCGATTAACCTTAAAATTAAAATATCCCCAAAATATTGGATGTTATCGTCATATGGAGCCTTAAGTATTTTCTCGACGGAAATTTTCAGATTTGTTGAATCTTTTCGTCGGTACCCTTTGACAATGGCGGTCAAAATGGCTTGCTCGACGGAAACACTCCTGATTCCAGAGCACGGAATTCCAAGAATAGGCCCTCAGCGCGCTGTCTCGCCTCACGGGCGGCACACATGGCCGCCATTGCACATCGCTGCATCGGACATGCATCTGTAATCCAAGAGTTTTCTATTGACTTATATTTGGGTCAGAAGATATCTTTATTTTTCTCTTTCATTGATTATTTCCTGCTACTAGCTTGAATTTTATTATTGGTCATCGAAATTTTGTCACCCTCGGTAGCCCAGTGGTGCGACGCCTTGCGATTCGATAAGCACCTCTGAGCTCGGTTGGGTTCTGGATGGGTGACCATTTTCAACCGTTGAGGCTGGCCGTGGTTCGGATTCCACGTAAAACTGTATGTCCCCTTCCTTGCTTACTAGGTGGTAGGGTTGATCCCGCCCGGGTTGGTACGTATTGAACGATGGTCGAAGCGGCAATGAAAATTGTCCGTGTTTTCCAACCAGTTCAATGTAGCTGAGCAATATAAGGAAGGTCCTGGAATGTCACCTAGTTCCCATGTTCTGTGTTAGCCTAATATCTGACTTTCAGTTTGGTATTAGGCATCCATGTCCAGTTACATAAAAAAAATGTAGTTAGACGTTACGATACGTTCATGATACTTCAAAACAATGACAGTTGGAGTCAAGTTAGCCGCTTACGTTTGATAAAATCAGAACATCCGGAATCCGAATTTATGAGCAACTATATTTGTATCGGAGTATCCATCCATTGATAGGCATCCTTGCACAGATGAATTGGAAAGATTAAAATTAATAGTAATGTAGGAAACAAAATTAAGTAACCAGCTGTGGGTCCTGGCTCCGGTGGGGTTAATTTAGTTTTGGACATTCATCCGAGCGGAGCCCGGTAGTATTTGGTTCAAAACCTTCGCGGACGAGCGTACGGAGACTCACCAAAGTTTCCTAAAACAAATAAAATAATAATAATAATTACAAGACAAAATATTTTCCATACCAACTTTGCTATCCCCTTTCACGCGTTTGGAGAGGAGAGAATAATCCATCATTGGTGCAGCTCTAAGCTTTTCAGGGAATATTTTCTCCAATTCTCAAAGCTGTGGGCCCAGCATTTCACACTATGCGTTGTCTGTAAGTTAGTCTATCACGGTACTGTTTTATATGTATATATAAGATACATAAATGATGGAAGTGTACTTTAAAGGGAGGAGCCTCAATAGACGACCCTATTGGTACAGGAAATGCTTGTCGTCAATTATCTACTGGATCTTGTGAGTTAGAGGCACCAGAACTGCAAGCCGACCCGAGAAACATACCAGCCAACGATCCCCGCTAGAAATCAAATGCGGTGGTATCTGGAACGAAATAATTAAATGAATGCATTACACACACAAACAATCAAGTGCAGCTCATGCAATTACCTAAAACATGGAAGGTCATCGTTATTAATGGCAATATGACATGCCTATTAACACCGCACACAATATAAATAAACATATAATTAAAAGAGAATATAGCAGATAACTGAGGTGTAAAGGTGCTCGAAACATAAAACAATTTATATAATGACGTCAATGCAGCAGATATTGAATTATATGTGGTTTATTCCACGGCCGTATTAAAGCTTCTAAGACTGGAGCTGCCTAGTATATAAACTGGGTCGGCGTAGAAAGGGTATAAAAACCTGGCGAAGACATACACGGAGGCTGGTATTACCAGACAGACTGCTAGGATGGTGCAGGCGATCGGACGATCGGTTATACCACGGTAAACTAGATGTACTGTTTTCTGAACAAATCTATTCATTGTAAGGGAAATACAGTTTATGCATGTTTATATAAGATAATATATATTGATAGAAACTGAACTCGTTGCTCCATCAAACATTGATGTAGGAATTAATTCAAAAAGACATAATAATGATACTTACCCGAAAACTGCCGAAAAAAATCGCGACCTCAAATAAAAGTATAACTTATTAAAATAATAAGAGAATGTAATACGACAGTAGATATACCACTTTTTCGATCTTAAATGTATTCCAGATTTGGTTAATTGACAACACAGTGCTATCTATATTCGTCAAATAACAAAAAACAATCTTATGCGTTTTCAAAGTTTTATCGAACGCTCAACCCACAGCGCTCTTACCTAGAAGTCGTAACTTCTTATGGTTCCAGCCAGTTCCAGCGAAGCCAGACTAGACCCCGCTGTCCCCGATTCTATATCGCTTCGAAAACCCCTTCACAATTTGCTCAGCTTCTAATGCCACAAAATTGTAGAACATAATAGCGAAGTTAATAGGCGATCAGTATGTATAAGTGTCAATAAACCGGTAGATACATTTATGCTCATATTTTCAGCGAACTGACTTAACTCTATTAAAATTCTTATGTTGGTGATAACACGCACGAAGCATTTAAGACACATGACTTTGGGATCGAACATATAAAACTCATCACATATTGGAAATTGGATACTTGTAAGTTTAAAAGTCTAGAAAACCGATCTTATTTTTATGGCGTTTTTTATGGAATTTTATTTGAGTATTTCAATCGAATGCGTTACATATTCAATTTATGTCTGACTAGTTGACTATTCGTCTTCGTTTTGATTTTAGGCGTTCCACAGGGAACGCTTCTAGTTACTCTTTTGTTCACAAAAAATCCTCAATTCACAGAGGAAGACTCAGAATCCGCGAGCCCCGCGGCCGGTAGCAGCGGAGCTCCGGGCAAGGCACCCAAGACTGGCGGTGCTCACATCCACCTGTGGCAGTTCCTCAAAGAATTGCTGGCATCACCACAGCTGCACGGCGCCGCCATCAGATGGATAGACCGAAGTAAGTTAAGAGTACGCTTGGAGAAGAGCTTCAAGTCCCATGGCATACGGTCAAGTACTTAGATTAGTATTTTATAGAGGGTATTCAAGTAAGACCAAGTTTCAGATTCTGTCAACGCTGTCATGATAGTTTTTTCGTTAAATAAAACAAATAAAAACTACCAAAACTTCATTAACAACCATACCTATTTGCAGTCCGACAATGTACGATCACCATTAGTATTCAGAGGTACCTATGCAAGATATACTCGTATTTACGAGTAATTTAGATATGTCTACGATGTACCTTGTAGGAAACATAAAACTAGGAATTCATTAGAGTGGTTAATGTCTTGTAGCTGATAATTCAATCTACAAAGGTCCTTTGTCTAACCAGATCGCTTGTGATAAATCGGGCAATCATGGAAACAGGTCCACAGTACACGACTAATAGTATCTTTGCACGCCACATTATATTGTCTCTCATATAAAAACCGCTCTCGCGGCAGCAACGTAGAGTGGTTGAGTACCAAGAGTCGTGCGTCCACGAGCCTTCAAGGTGAACTAGAACGCTTACTTGGCTTGCCCGGTGTGGCCAGCAACCAACGATACATTTTGTTAATCTACGAATGACAATGAAACTGAGCTGGGCAACGAACTAATTTACTGCGCAAGGCCTTAAACACGTGTACCTTCAAGGCCCTACGCAGTAACGAATTGTTCCTAATAATCGTATTATAATTATAGTTATAACATTTTGTCCATATCGACAGAAGTTACTTTAACATTTTAGTGAAGAAAATTACATATGGCTTATAATATTTATTAATACTGAATGTGCATGTTCTAAATATCCAATAAATAATATCTTGCTGATATAATAATCTACCAATCTTGATAGGTAAACGATGAAAATATTGACTGATGCAATTACTTTGATAATGTTTTCGAAAACATTGTGGAATTCGGAGATAGGATTTTCGTAATCAACTGTCAAAGTACCTACCTATATTCAACAGGTATCTTTAATTTCCATTAAAAAAACATTAAGGCCTACCTTTACAATCGTGTTTTTTAAGCTTATCGGATGCGGGCGTTCTCAGGTACTATACCTGAAAACGTACTGTATCCGTTAATCTATCGTTTTCTTTTTTTTTAATAAGCATTATTATAAAAAAAATAATGGAAACACCCTGGGCATAGAAGCATTTTATAGTTGAGACCAATAAAATTCCTATTGAAATTCAACCGCAACACTCTCTTCTCGAGCTTCACTTCATCTTCATGGTTTATGCAACGTGCGTACTGTTCGCAGGTAACGGAGTGTTCAAAATCGAGGATTCTGTCCGCGTCGCCCGCCTGTGGGGCAAGCGCAAGAACAGGCCTGCCATGAACTATGACAAGCTGTCCAGATCCATCCGCCAGTACTACAAGAAAGGCATCATGAAGAAGACAGAGAGGAGCCAGAGGCTAGTCTACCAATTCTGTCATCCGTACTGCTTATAATCCTTACGGATTCGTCGGTGATGCGCCATGAACCGGGCATCGGAGTTGTCTTTCCGCTTTGCTCGACGATTCTTGGAGTAGAATCGACTTTTAATAGATTTATAAGTTGTGATGGAATGACGCCTGATTGTAAATAGCTGTTTCTTGTACATAGCGAGTGGGCTCGACCGTGGTAAGGCGGCGAGACTTTACTGATGCAGCTGTCTTCGCTTTGCACAGCGAGCAAAACGAGTTCAGTTCACTATGTGTCATCTTCGGCGCGCGAATCTTCTAGTACTTCAGCTCTAGATTCTTCGAGCGCCGAATGAACCTCCTCTTTAGAATTCGAGAAAGGTAAGTTTCTCCAGAATTCTATTCGACGGTAGGCGTGACTTGTGTAAGAATGTTACTGACGGCTAAACATCGGAGTGCCTCCGCTGACCGCCTCGTTTTTGTGCGGCTCGGAGATGCACTCGACGTTGAAAGCCGTATTAGATATAGATGTATTCTAGTAAGATCTGAGAGTGTTGCTGAATGAATGTATGTAAATAAAATAGGTATCCACTTACACGAGTGAGTGATTATATAATTAGCTGCACCAGTCTACTTTCTAAAACGTTTGTTGTTTAGTCGCTTAACCTGATCGATCAATCGGCGTCGATTCAATGAACATTTTACAAGGAATGATGCAAGATCGATAGGTTTAGTGTTAGTTTTAATCACATTCGTTGCCCAGTGAGGGCGACGAATTGGTTTCGTTCACAACAACGCCTAGTATGGGACGTTTGCAAAACGAGTCATGTGACTCATTATAGGTCTCCTTCGAGATTATTATGTTTAAGATTATGGGTGGTAATACCTAATAGAATATTGAAATTAGTGGCATAAATACTTTAAGATTAATTAATTTATTAATAATTTATTGCATGGAATTTCCAGTGGATTATAAATTTGAAGTAATTTTTTTGTGGTTTTCTAAATTGTGTGCTAAATAGACGGTTTTTTTATTTGGCACTCGATTTTTCCCACCGATTTTTTAACACACATTTGAAGTAAATATAGACACTAGCGTTAACGTGTATTCGGGTCTGAAAGATTATGTATTGTGTATTAACCCTAAACATGTACTTATTTTCATCTTCATTTGTTGTATATGTTTTTATTAATAAATAATCGCAGAGTGTGTACTCTTTACATGAATATAAATATATGTTTAATGTTTGTTTAAAATGTGTAAAAACGGTGGTGGGTTTAGATTATAAGAAGGTTAAGCCAAATTATCAAAATTTAAGAGGGAACGGAGTATTCGATGTAAATAACGATTAGAAAGAATAAAATTATGGGTGCCTTGCCTATATATTAATAATAAATACGTTAATTAATTTTATTAAGCATTTTATACCTATTCTTAAGGTTGTAATTTATTAAATTTGTAGATACACTTAAATATGGATATGAAAAAATAAATGGCCATTTACATAACTGTTTGTTTGATTCGACGCCTTTTTTTATATTAGTCGCGGCATTTGGCGCACGCCAGGACCTCACAAAAAAAGCGCCTAACGACGACCGTGGGCTTTCGGACTTTCACGGGGGCTGCGAAAACCATGCCGGCCGGCCAGGTGCTTCATCACAACATGTTTGAAGGAACCGATTCCGTAGTTTACCGACCTTATAGATAAAAGATCTAGAGGATCGGTGGGCTCTTATTTTGGGAATTTCGACAGTGATTGGGTGCATTCCGCGTTGTGCGGTGGTAGAACGGGGACGGAGTGACAGCGTTATGCAGGTCCTTAGAGCATTATCCATGGTAAAGACAATAGAATACAGCGAGAGACCCTACATCCCTTCGGAGTTGAAGGATCTCTTAAATCAGGGATACCTTGGGGTCGTCGACGAGACGCACGGTTGACGCTGTATCGAGTCCAGACAGCCAAGCATGTTGTACCTTGTCTCTTCAAGTTTAACAACGAGGCACCGCCTATCCTCCTCCACTTCAACCCCGCTTGCGGTCCGGTGACTGGTGCACCTGGCTAGCACCGCACATCAATGTCGCCCAAATTGAGAAGATCATTAATTTTCACCAGGAAAAGGGTTGGGGACAGCACAGAGCCCTGCGGTACGCCGACGTTCACTCACATGGTTTTGGAGCAAGAACCATTAATCATGACATTTATGTTGCGGCTATGCAGAAAGTCGGCAATCCAGTTACACAGGTCGGGTGGAAGGCCCTAGGAGGGCAGCTTGGAAAGTAGTGCCTTCCGACCTTATTAGGTAAAGAGGAAAGCTGTCCGTCCGTCCGTCTGTCACAGGGCTGTATCTCATGAACCGTAACAGGTAGACAGCTGACATTTTCACAGAATGTGTATTTATTTTGCCGCTATAACAACAAATAGGTAAGATTAAAAAATAATTAAAATTAAAGGGGGCCGCCATACAAAAAACGTGATTTTTTTTGTATTATTTTATGTACCATGGTACGGAACCCTTCGTGTGCGAGTCCGAATCGCACTTGTTTTTAAAACCTAGCATCTAAGTCTCCTATGTTTTCATAAATTATTTTGTCTTGTAAATGACTGAGTTCATAGCAGTTTAATTTTGCATATTTTTTTAATCAAAATGTTTCATGATAAGCATTTAATATTGCAGTAAATAAAAAACTTTGATACAATTTAAAAACATAGACGACTACGTACTGGTAACTGTCTTAAACATTTTGGCAGAAATTTTTAATGCGGCATACATTTTTAGATTTTAGATGTATTATAAAAATAATCAAACCTAACCGACGTAGCTCTCAGTTGGTTTATTTGATGTGCAATATTTCAGATTTTTTTTTCTTAATTTGACTAAGTAAACAGGCGCGGCCATTGTGTGGAACTTCATCACCTCATTATCCTCTTAAAACGAGATGAGAAGAAGCCAGTCAGCCGGATTTTCGTAGCCCCCTTGAAAGTTCGTAATCTCAGAGGGCTCGTCGGGCACCTTTTATGTGAGTGCTTGGCGTACGCCAAATATGTGTGTAAGGAAGATCTAAAACTCGCACTTGAAAATTTATACAAACATCAAAGTTGCTTTTAAAATAATATTTTACTGGGCAAACCAATAACCAACTAATCTAATTATTAATTGGCTTTATTTGTAATCGGATATGAATGGCCAATAAAAAACCTATTGCTTAATGGGAACTAAGTGCCATGCCAGGCGATTCTGTACATTCATTGCAAGGATACATCGACTTTGATGGAAGACACGGACAATTTTCTAAGTTTTAACGACCGTTCACCGCACGGGATAAATCCTAACAAAATAAGTGGTGCTGCTTCACAAGATGATTAAATGGGCCCAATAGCGCGAGCACAAACACTACGATAAGAATATACCGATTATAAAATGTTATTTAGGACAAAAAATACAAGAGCAATAATCAAAATCAAACAAGGTTGGATCTTTGTCATTAGATCGGCATGGTATTTGTGTTCGGTTATTACGAAACATGAAATGAAATGGCATTTAAAATCGATATAATCTTATCATGGCGTTTTAGCTCCCGCCACTTGATTGATCTCGGCAGGAAATCCAATACTTTACCGACACTAGAGATGAAGGGTATATGGGATGGGATGGTTCTTATTTTGGGAATTTCAACAATTAACAACAAACCACCTGCCTGTTCTGCGTCTATCGATGGTGAAAAGGGATAAGCTGGGAGAAGCATCTCTGAGTGCTTTTGGGTTCAGGATGGGTGACCATTTTCAACAGTTGACACTGTTCGATGTTCGGATTCCACCTAAAACTGTAGGTTACTTGCTGAAGGGTTAATCCCGCCCGGGTTGGTACCATCGCATTGAATGAACGATTGTCGAAACGGCAATGAGAGTTGTCCCTGTTTTCCATTCAGTTCAATGTAGCCGAGAAATATTAAGGAAGGTCCTGGCATGGCACATAGTTTCCATATGGTTTGTTAGGCTAATATCTGACGGTGATTTTGGTATCAGACATCCATGTCCAGTTACATAAAAATAGCATAGTCAGGACACCGATTATATTATTATTTTCCTTGAAAGTGTCAACGATTTTCCGGACGTACTCGTGTCGAGTGCATTAATTTAGAGTTTATGGTAAGAAATAAAATTATATTTTGTAAACTAAAGTTAATACTGATATATTTTGTTAGAAAAAAATGTTAAGGTCCTTCTTTTTCTTGTCATTAATGTAATAAGAGATATATGTAATAATAAATATAATAAAGCACTTTACTATGAACCCTGGTGTTCAGAGCCCTGGGTTTCAGAGGACCCGTCAGACAATCATTACCTAGGTGGAAAATGAGAAAAAAGGATCAAGTTGAACCAACAATAAAAGTACATAAATTTGACGGCATTGTGCGACCACTCTAGAATGACCTTTTGAAGACCGTATCACATCGTATTCAGTAATAACATGTTTAATCGTGCTATAAAATGAATGCCTTACCAGTTAGTTACTTTACTGCAAGGGCTTCTCGAAAATTATGAGTCAATAAGGAAAACAATAGCAACTGTCCAATTACAAGGTGTACTTCCCACAAAACCGGCCGAAAACCTGTTACTAGAGTGTGACATTTGCTGCCGATGCATTATTGCACCTCACAATGCAACCATTCATTGTGAATAGTCTTAAGAGGATAATGTGGTTCGCGAGCCCGATTCCTCAGTAAAATCATGAAATCGATTTCTGAACTTTCGTGTACTTTTTTTTTTTTTGATAACTTAAATTATATCCGTGATACACGTTTCTAAAAATGTATACACAAATACAAAAAGGCGTATATGAAACAATACATTTTTTTTAAAATGGTGTTATCAGAAAACAAAAACGGAAATCTATTTCTTGTATGAAACTTGATCACCTCATTATCCTAAACTATAATAACTAAACGTCCGATTGAATGTTTACCCGGGGTTATTTACCACGGTTACCTCGATAATAGTCGATGGACCAGAAACGTTCCGACGACACGTTAGAAACACGCAGGACGCCGTTTAGTGCGATCAATGCGATGTTGCGCGTCCTGAATCAGTATGAGAACTGACTGGCCGGCGCGGCACTACTGTCTGTGTCACTAACACGTGGTCACGCTGTTGCTATGCTAATCCTGTCCTGCCTCATTCAATGGGAAAAGCTATCCATGTCTAGTTAGGTAAAACAAGTGCGAGTCGGACTCGCACACGAAGGGTTCCGTACGATCGTACAATATTTAACACAAAAAAATCATGTATTTGTATTTATTATTTACTGGTTTTACCTAATTGTTGTTATAGCGGCAAAATAAATATACACTGTGTGAAAATTTCAGCTGCATTATTACGGTTCATAAAATACAGCCCTGTGACAGACGGTCGTGCGGACGGACGGACGAACGGCGGAGGCTTAGTAATAGGGTTCCGTTGGCACGCTTTGGGTACATAACCCTAAAAACCTAACGCTGACCTAATTAGACATTCAGTGGAATCCATTAGTGGTACCCCAGCAAGGTTAGGTGCAAGATCACTTCCCTGTGCCCACCTATCTATCGCTGAGGAGTCGATTTATCACGACAGTTCAGTCGTGCTGTGCTACATAGCTACGAGCTATTGGTGCTACCCGAATTAGTTATGCAACCCGTTCCGAACACGTGCGGCCGCTAGCAAGGTTGTTCCCCCACCCCGCTCGCCGGACCGTTCCGAGAAGTGGAGAAAGGAACGGGCGCCGGTGGACACTTTCACTGCCGCGGAATTTGGCCGCGCTGACGTCATCGGAGCCATTTTGTGCAGTGATGCAACGGCGCTGATGGTCCAGTTTGGGGACCCGAGTGCGTTCGAATATGATTTGTGTTTTAATTTGCATTGCTGGACGCGAGGCGAGACGGCGCACGCGGCACCGGGGCCTGTGCCGTCAGGATAATTCATGGCGGCGGCGTGGAAACCTCCTTTTTAATTTTTTATGTAACTGGACATGGATGACTAATAGCTAACCGACCGTCTGATATTAGCCTAACACACCACTAGGTGCCATGCCAGGACCTTCCTTTTAATGCTTGTCTACATTGAATTGGATGCAAAACGCGGATAATTTTCATTGCCTCTTCGACCATCGTTCATTCAATGCGATGGTACCAACCCGGACGCGATTAACCCTACCACCTAGTAATCAAGGAAGGTGACCTACAAGTTTTACGTGGAATGCGAACCTCGGCCAGCCTCAACGGTTGAAAATGGTCACCCATCCAGAACCTAACCGCGCTCAGAGGTGCTTCACCAAGCGAATCACAAGGCGTCGCGCCACTGGGCTATCAAGGCTGACCCCACTTGTACCCCACTTGTAAGTTGTACCCACAAATTACCTACAGCCTCCGCGGCTGCGGCGACTGTGCATATTTGTTTTAAAATCTGCACTTATGAACAGTGGGTTGCCAAATTATTAGTGACGAATTCTATGTTTTTCCTGTTTATTAGTAGAAAATGATGAAATTGATTTTAGGCATGGTAAATATTATTTATTTTATCGTACGATTTAATTACAATCATTCAATCTGTCAATTTGGTTTATGTATAATGCAACCAAATAAAAAATATATGGATTCTTCCAAGAAAATTACTTGCACCAAAAATTAAATCCCACCTTATATTGCAATTCTTCTGAATTCAGAAGGCGTGGCATAATCTTAAAACACATTTATGCTCTGTTATTATTTTGGAGAGTGATGCCACACCCTGATCAGCTGCTTGAATGTGACCACTTATTTGGCCATCATCATGAACTTTGAAAGGTTCTCGATGAGGACCAAGGAAATAGTTTTCCATTTTATTGGCCTAGAATGCTATAACACTTCTGACTTTTTGGCAGAGTATGGATGGAATCGTGCATAAACATATTCTTCTAGTCAGCAGGATAGTAACCTGCTCTGACTTGAGGTAGCTCTCGATATTCCAGAATGCTTGCCTAAAGTAGTCATACCCCTAGTCTTTATCATGATGTGAAACTTAATTAAAGGAAATAATGGACTACACAGGTACGAGTAGGATAAAATTGCTCTTATGGGAGTCTTCGGACAAACGATGATTTGTCGACTAGGATTTAGAATATAGAATCGTTGGAGAAGTACATCGAAAAAATACCGCAATGACAACATTTTATTAAAAAGCACGAAATCAAGTCATGTGATGGTGTACTTTGACCCACTTCAGTCGATTATACTTCGCAGCTTCTGCAAGGCGAGGTTTTGTAACTGACCGGCGCCCAATTAGGCCTTGGTTAGTATCCTCTGGACTTTTCTTTAGGAGACCTCCATACCTTCTTCGTTGAACAGCCCGTTCAAGCTGTCAAAGTCAAACTCGGACTTCTGATTTGTATGAAAACGCGGAGTCGGCGTAAACGGCAACGTCGATGTTTTTACAGCAACGTTGAGTAAGCTGTCAAATCAAACTCGGACTCGCAAATGTAAGTTCGATTATCGCCCACTGCGCGCGCTTTTCAATTTCTCCATACATTTGAAAACGCCAGTCGATCGGTTGGCCGTAAACGCCAATTTAGGTGATAACTGGGACTACAGGCTCAGGGGGTGCATTCACGGCTAGAGTGAGTTCGAATTCGTCACTAAATATCAACTCACTTTTTTAAATAGTTAATGTTTCCACATTTCTTGAATATCATTACAGTTGGTAAAAATCTAGTCTGTCCCGTAAATACGTTGGCAGTATAAATAACGGTTCCGTTATTTAAATAATATTATATTTCCCAGCTATTTTTAGGTTAACTCACTCCCGAACTCGAACTCACTCTTACCTGAATGGGCCCCCTGGTCGGGGCAAAGAATATAATACACTGGGTCGGGGCGGTTTCTTTGAGTGGTCGCATGATGGGTCTACGATCAGTGTTTCCCAATATAAAACAAAAACGAGTTTTGACATGACAGACAGGTAGATCACAAATCAGGGATTTACAAGAGGAAATTTACTTAAAATTTACGTGAATACCTTGACATTACATAAAGAGATTTAATTTATAATTTATTGTATGTTATTTTAATATCTTAAAATAATTGGTTTTTGACTGTATGAAGATATGTACGATTCGAATAAACGAATTTAAATGTTTAAACTAAAAAAAATCTTATGAGTACGCAAGTACAAGGTGACATCGTTAGACCTAATGCAACATGGCGGCGAGTTGTCAAAACGGAGCTCACGTAGTTCTTCCGAGTTTGGATAGATGGCGCTGCTTTTTGCTTGTATGAAGAAGATTGTTTCAATCATATAGACCTAGCATGCGCGCGCAGCGCGATGGTTTCAATTCATCGATATAATCCAAAACTAAAGATACACCATCAGCTTTTCCCCGCGTGCCACGTAATATGCGCCCTATCCGCTCGTTGATGCCCTACTGCGTATCAGTATGTGCTCGACTTGAAATCCGAGCTTGCGCGCCATCTACAGGTTTTGCAATGTGGCATAATGCCGAAATTTACGGTCAAAAGGTATAAAAATCGGAGTGAAAGGCATTAAAATAAATCGCTGGAATTACTTATCACAGGCAAACGTAATATTGTTACATACAAATCAAGAAAACATTTCGTCCCAGTATGTACTCATGAGAAAGGAACGAGATGGCGAATAGCATTCATTATTTTGCGTGCGGGTGCGAGTTTGCGAATATGAGCGAGCGAGATAGAGCATATGAACACGAAAGCGCGAGTTCGGCGAGAGAGAATAGACGCCCATTGTTAGGGAGACTCGATTCCGTTGTAAGTGATACCAGGATGAAAAATAAGGGAATTTGTACTTTTCCGAGATTGTTTCTTCGTAATTATCCCGAAGTTTGTTATCTTTTATTTATTGCATTTGATCTGAAACTATTTTAATAAAGTAATTATAACGAATATAATGTATTGAGGGAATTGTGTTGATAATATAGAAAACGAAAACGTATAATAAGCGGTAAATAAAGTAACGGCAGCACTTAGATGAAAAGGGATCTTTTTCATCTAAGCGGCAGCACTGATATATTTGGAAACGTGTCCCGGGTGTTTGTATGGAGAAGTACTCTGATTGTCGGCCTATTGTTTTGTTACGTCGATGTTTCAATTCTTTAGAAGGGCGTATCTTTACGTTTGAAATCATTGCTCTTTAGATTATTCTGCTAGACTTTCAGATTCCTCGTAATAGGGGCGACGAGGGATAAATATCCATAGACCTAGCATGCGCGCAGTCATAGCCGACTATTATTTCCTGTTGTCAAGCCGTGGCGTGTCAAGAGCGGCAACGTCGCACTTCGGTCCGCCTCACTTCACTCGCAGTCGTCTCGCCGCCCGTCTTTAGTCTGTTGCGATTGTGATGAACGTGGTCTTTATCTCATATTTTCGTTATAAACATTATGGAACATTATGGAATGAACATTAGTGCAGTGCTTTATTCGCAGAGTGCAAATCAAAGTGTGTGAACCAATAAGTACACAAGATCGAAGGCGGCGTCGTTTTTGGAGGTTATGTTGACGTGTTTATTTTGCGATAGTTTGTCTTCCTGGGGCCAACATCACGATGAAAACGTCTAATTATCTTCCCTGAACATAATTGAATCGAAGGTAAGTCTCATCACTTCCTACTAAACATTAAAATAGTAATGTTAGTTTACTTTCTTCTAACTTACAATCAAAACGAAAGTTGAACGTATGTTTGCATAGGTTTTCTCTTTTATCGTCCATATTACTCTTCCTCATAGAATTATACGTACAAATTGAACCGTGCGCCCAACGAACATAACGTCCAAATATCTGCAGGTAATAACTTTTAAGAATCAAACTAGGTAAAATGAAGCATTGTTTTTAACCCCAAGCTGAGTCTCCGGGTGTGCTTGCAGCAGCGTTGGGTGGGAATATAATGGTTATCGTATTTGTACGATATTAGGTCGTACCTGGCTTTCTTTTTTAAGATATGTGTTTAATTATGAAAACGTGATTCGTAGGTCAGGCCATCCATGATTTTTTTCTGGAGCTGTCGAACTGATCATTGTTTTTTTCTTCAGATGCCGGGGCGTTGCTGTGCACCTGGGTGCAAGTCGAATTACGACAGCACAGTTAAACGCGAAGGAACAGTTACAGCGTTTAGCTTTCCCAAGGACCCCGATCTAAAGGAGAAGTGGATTCGTGCTATTCACCGGTCAGACTGGGCACCGTCGAAAACTTCAGTGGTGTGCCAAAAACATTTTAGTGAAAATGAAATTATAAGGTCCGAGGAAGAAGTTTATCCAGAAGGCGTTATTGAGATACCGCTACCTCGCCCTAAATTAGTGAAAGGTTCAGTTCCACACTTATTTGAAAACTTACCATCTTATTTATCGAAAAGTGTCCCTCCCGCACGGCAAAGCCCGAGCAAACGGAAGCAACTTTATTTAAAGCGGCACGAGGAACAAGTGGAACAGTTTTTGCAGCGCGATAACATTGGAGACTATGAACAACTGAAAAGTGAATTAAAATCAAAAGTGGACAGCAGCAAATGGTGTATTAAAATAGACGATGAAAATTGCTTTTTATACTCGCTTAATTATAGTTTAATTAGTGGTGTTAGTGTTACTAATAGTATTGTAGTTTTTAAGGACTTATCGATAAAAGTATTTTTAGTTAAAAATGAACTGTCGAGTCACGATTTAAAATGGGTTTTAAATAATAAGAATGAGCTTAAATTATGGTCGCAATTGGAAAATATTTTAAGTCGATATGGACACATATCTGAAAATGCAACCTTGAGCTTCGAAGTTCTTATAGGAAAAGCTCACGAATACATAAGTCAAGCTTTGAATCTTGCTCGGCAGAGCGAAATGACTTGCACTAAGAGCCTTGAGCTAATAAAAGATCAATTATTCTTAGTATCATCATCTACCATACGATACACATATGCAACAATCATATTTGCATACCTAATTTTTGCCCAGGCTCCGTCGGCATATGAAAATTTGAGGAATTTTTTTAGACTGCCCCATAAGCGTTGGCTGCAGTGCATAACAGCATCGCTTGATGTATCTCCAAATCGCTCAGCAGGTTCAGAGCATTATTTCATGCATAAAGTTAAATTATTAGAACATAAGGACAAATATGTGTCGCTTCTTATTGATGAAATTTATGTTGAAAACCAGATTGATTACAAATGTCAAAATTTAACAGGGTTTGCCGAAAACGGTCGCACATCTGCCGTTGCTAAAACTGTAGTTAGTTTTATGGCTTGTTCAAACTTTGGCACATTTAAGGAGGTTATTAAATTGATACCGGTAGCATCGTTAACAGGACCACAGTTGAAAAAAATGACGCTCGAAGTTGTCAATTTAATTTCAAGGATGGGCCTCATTGTAACTAATATTATGACGGACAACAACAGGCTGAATCAAAACATGTTTACATTGCTCAAATCCTGTGATGAATTGAAGTCGAAAAACATTTTTTATTTGTATGATAGTGTTCACATTTTTAAAAACATAAGGAATAATTGAATCAATTTGAAATTCTTCGCTAAAAAAATTTATTTTCCTGATTTCAATACTGGTCAAATAAAATGTGCCCAGTATAAAGACCTCACAGATTTATATGCAAAGGAACAAAACTGTTTAATAAAAAAGGCATTTAAATTAAATTATAAAACTATTTTCCCGAACAAGTTGCAACGGCAAAATGTACTTCTTGTGGATAACCTGTTTCACGATACTACAATAGTGGCATTAAGGCAAGAAAATAAAGGGGATACTGCTGATTTCCTTCAAATTATTAGATCATGGTGGGATATAGTAAATACAAAAAATATTTTGAAAGGACAAAGATATCTTAAAAAAATTTGCGACCCAATCAAAAGTATGAATGATGAAAGTGTACAATTCCTGAAAAATTTTATTACTTGGTTAGAAAAATGGCATTGTTGTGAAGAAAAACCATATTTAAGCTCAGACACATTTAATGCTTTATATCATACAACATCGGAAATGATTGCTTTTATAAAGTATGCTCTGTTTGACATTAAAATTGATTATGTCTTGCTAGGCAAATTGCAATCAGATAATATAGAGATGAGGTTTGGGGCATATCGTAGATTATCTGGATGTAATTACAATGTAAGCTGTCGCCAAATATTTGAATCAGAAAAAAAAATCAGAGTGAAAAAATTGCTTAGTCTTAAAAACTTTAACCTTAAATTGTATCAAACGGAAACGCAAACATTTGCAAATAACATAAAATATGAATATGACCACTTTCAAAAAATCTTAGAATCTAATTATTTAGAATGCATTGAATTAGATGAATCTGCACAGATACATGTTTGTGGCGCAGCTGTGCATAAAACCGTAAACAAACTAGATTGTAAAACATGCGTACATTTACTATTAGAAAATAACGAAGAGCGGGAAAGTACTAGTACATATTTTGAATCTCTGGATCGTGGAGGCCTTTGTATTCCTACAAATTCTGTTAAGTTCATGCTGTTCCACTTAGTAAGTATTTTTGAGTACATAACAAATGAACGAGAAGAAAAAAAATTTTTTTTACAAGCCGGCAACCAAAAACAGTTGTTATCGGAACTGACATTAATAAGTTTAAGTGATGATTCTTTTCTTATAAATTTGAAAGGCATTTGTGACGAATGCGGAATAAAAACGGTTGAAATATACAAAAAAGTTTTGTCCGTACTTACAAATATTGTTTTGAACAATTTTTCTAAAAAAACGAATGATATGAACGCATGTGGGTCAAGAAAAAGAAAATTGACAACTTATTAAGATTGAATTATTAAAATTGAAGAAATAAGCTTAAATTCTACTATATTTTTTCATGCAAAAACTATGTAATAATGAAAGAAAATATTTGTCGAACTTTGGTTTTCCCGGTGTGCGATGCCGTACTAGACCGACATGTTTTACCTGCAAAGCCAATAGGCATCGCGCACCGGGAAGCCGTTAGTTCATCAAATGTTTTGTATAGCAATTGTTTAAATATAAGAACATGAATATAAGAAAAATAAATGAAGTTCAAAAAATCATGTGTTCCGCATTTTATTTTGTTTTATGTTTAAATGTATTGATATAATGGTGAAGGTTTTTATGAGTTAGGGTTACAAAAGAGAGCATTATGTTGCCTGCTGAACAGGGGGGCAGACATTAATTTAGATTTACTTCTTTGGGAAAAAATCATAATGACCATCATCCCTAGTGTGTGTCTATCAGACTGAACAGATGTTACCTACCATAGGAGAACTAATTCTTAATTCCACTCTATCTTATTTTATTAATTATTCTTTAGAGATTTTAATACTTTTGAAATGTCAATAAATGCATTATCCTCCAAAATAAATTACAGAATCAGTAAATAGTAAAACATGTCTGTAACCAATCCAAACAGGACTGATTGATTTGAAAATTGCGATGTTGCCAAGTTGTGCAGCATGGCTTGTCCTACACAATAATAGTCGGCTATGGCGCAGTACATCCTATTTCTATTATATGTAAATATCGAAGAAATAGGGTTTGTTCGGGGAAAGATGGTTCCATTCCGCCCTGTACGTGTTTCATCGTAACCTATCAGAACAGAGCGGAACAGTAGTACTCGGAGAAGATTTATTTCAATTCTTTAGATGGGCGTATCCTTACCTATGAAATCATTGATTCCTCGTGATGGGGGCGATGAGGGACAAATATCGAAGTAAAGGGGTTTGTTCAAGGAAATATGGTTCTATTCCGCCCTGTGCGTGCTTCATCGTAACTTATCAGCAGAGCAGAACAGTGGTACCCGAACAGTTGCTGGTGACAGCTGTCAATGTCAACGCAAAGGGGCCACGTGCGTTTTGTTTAGAATATTTTCCTACGATTTGTTTGAAAAATCTTTCATCACGATGAAGTTCCATTACAAGGTAAGGATCGTCATACTGCAGCGGTGAATTTCCTCCATAGTGCATACTTTGTGTTAACATGTTTATCTTAGTGTGCTAAATCGCTACTTTGCTGTTCCAGTTCGCAAACCTGCTAGGGTCTGTGTACCGTCGCGGGGATGTTGTTTTTGCTGCCGATGGTAACTCTGTCGTTAGCCCAGTCGGAAACAAAATCACTATCTACAATCTCAAGCAGTAAGTCACTAGTTTTCGTGTCTGGTGCAGATATCACTTATCCTCCTGTATTTCGTAACCTCACCCAAATATTGACTCGCACACATCTATATTTAACTGTCGCTATTCAACGAAAACAGGCTGGCACAGGACTCAAAGCTGCACCTCTGACTCCTTCTTCATCCCCCTTAGGACTAGTTTTAATTTTGCAACACAGTATTGTAATATTACTAAACGGTGAAATATTACTCACCAGTTAAATTCAATATATTCTAGTTTGTTGAGTTTCAGAGTGTCGTGTTGGCAAATTTCCACAGGACATTTGACCACTTTTTATCATGGATCGCTAATACCACACCTGCTGATTTTGTATTGGCCCTAAACACTGCGTAGGAACTAAGTGCCACACCAGGACCTTCCTTTTATTGTGCGGCTAGACTGAACTGGATAGAAAACACAGAAAACTTTCATTACTGCTCCGACTATCTTACCTACAGTTTTATGTGGAATCTGAACCACGATCGACAAATCCCTAGTCACCTTTTACAATATGTACGAAGAAATGCAGTGGAACCATGAAACAAATGCAGTGCCCAATTGGAATTATTTTTACGTGACAGAACACACACATCACAAAGTACCGATGAAAACAGTGAACAAATGCTCATATTCAGTTACTGATGCTCGCCATTAGGCTTAATTTGTGACTACTCGCGTGTGTGAATGCACATCTGCGATTTTCTGAACTGCATCTCTGTTCGCACCAAAGTTTATGCGCTGTACCCTTGGATTGTTACTTTCTGGTGCTAGCTAATTTGGACTGGTCGTTGGCACGTGTTTGTGCAGCATTATTCAGGCCACAGAAATTAATGACTGTATACCAATTATAAACACTTGTGAAACAAATTGTGACAATCAGCAGTCCACCTACCAGATGTAAATTAACAAATCAACAAAGCATATCTATGCTTTTACAGGAACAAAAGCTACACTCTTCCTGTAGAGAGCTCTTACAACTACACAGCTCTCGACATATCTTCCAATGGATCCACTCTGGTGGCCGTCAATGAGAGTAAGTATTCAGCTGATATATGAAGTAACTATAACGACAGATGTTAATGGCATTTAGTAAAGGTAATAGTTTAGTTATGAAAAACCACATTTGATTTAAAAACTTACTGTTCCTTGGTGTTCGTTGCACTCGGTGGTGTGGTACTGGGCACCACCCTTGTATTATTATGTGTGCTAACAGAAATAAACGGGGACTGCACCCATGAACTCTGGCATAGGAGGTCAGTGTATGTACTCATAAAGTGAACATTAGTTCAATTCACAGATAAAAATGAAAAAGTTCACGCTTAGCTTTCGGTTGACTTCATCGCTGAAAAAATTTCTCTTGTGTCATCGCACTTTAATAAGAATAATTAGAAAGGGACACCACTAAGGTGACTCTGGCTGTCATTTCATCAGTATGAAAGTTTCTGCTCTGCCCCTACACTTCTTACTCTTCCTTCTTAACCACCCACCACTGCATAAACGGAACACAATTTTGTAGTTGCGTGAATATGGAGCGTGGCCTATTACATATTATGGGACTATCGTAACAACGTTGTAAACCCAAGAACTTACTATAAAAACTGCTAACAAACAGGATTATCTTGTAATCAGCTTCTTTTAATGTACAGCTAGTTAGGTATTATAACGTTTCATTGTTTATGCTTTAGGTTATTATGTTTCTTAGAAAAAATCACATTCTACAATAATTCAACAAATTGAGTATTGTTCTTTACCAGAACTCCCAAAAGTATAGTAACTCTGGCTAGTAGCTTGCCTACTTGAGGGAGTTACTAGATCTTCAGCTGTTCGTTGTTCCAGAGGGAGAGGCCCAAATGATCAGTCTTCTGACGTGCACCGTGATCCACCGCTATAAGTTCCGTCAGGAGGTGAAATGCATCAAATTCAGTCCGGATGGCAAAATGTTTGCTGCTTGTACAGGCAACACAGGTATATCTATTTTTTTGTACTGTCAGCGACAACAATGAATAAAAAAAAACTTAAAACTGTATAACGGTAAAAAGATCATTTTGATTCCCTGGAAGTTCCTAATAGGTGTAGTATTTGATGCTTGCGATGTTTAAAAAAAAATTATAATTTGTTAACTTATTCAATAACATTTTAATTTTTTTGTCTGAACAATGAATAGGTGTGTATGTATGTACTGACTAGGGACACCTGAGTGAGCGTCGAGCAAATGGCATTTGCGTATTTAGGGAGACTATACATCGGAACTCATCAGAATGAAAAGAACATTTTCACTCAAAATCTGATGTCATGATTGAGTATATCAGATACTATAATATGAGAGTATACAAATTCATCAATTTGTTTTGTGTAGTAATAGGTTTAAATAATTATATCTGAATTAATTATGTTAAAACCCGCAATTGGTTGCATGAGTTGCGGTAAACCTTAACTAAAATAAAGTAATTAACATGATTAAGAGTTAAATGTAAATGGTTACATAAAAGTATTTTTGTTTATTTATTACAGAAATCAGAAATACAAGTTAATTACAATACTATTTGTAACTCATTTTAGATGTTATTTTTGGGTTGTGAAGATGTTGTTATGAAGACACTGGAAGTCAAGCCAGCCATCTGTGCCCGGCACAGCTTGTAAGTTAGCTGTCTAAATCACCACTGCACGCTGCCTACATCAATACTAGTCATAGTAACAGTCAAGCAGGCACAGCTGAAATAAATTGTCATAACTGAAACTAATACTAAAAAAAAGTACTACTATCTTACGTCAGTTTGACACATTTTGTTTGTACGAATCGCCACTTTTGAGACTTGTTAGTATAACTTTCGTTTAATGTTAGTTCCAGTTGCGACTATTTATGCCAGTCAAGTCTATATTTCTCAATGTAGACAAAGTTAATGCATTTTATCCTGCTAGTATTTCACTCCAGAATTTATACATTTATTCTTGCAACTTTAAATCACACAATCAAACTAGTATGTAGACTCGAGCATGTTCTTGTAATTGTACGAGGGATGCACACAGCGTAAATCAAGCAGCCGATATTGCTTCTGCGGTGGAAGGTCGCATTAAAGCTAATGTCGACGCTGTCTTCCCCGTGCAGTGTTCGTGATGAGCGCCCCGTGCACGTTCACGGGCGAGTTCCGCTCGTTCGCGATGCGGCGCGTATTCTCTCGCGCGCACGACGACACCACCTGCCTCGACTGGTCGGCTTGCTCGCGCGTTCTCGCAGTCGGCTCCAAGGACACCACCACCAAGCTCTACAGCGTTCAGTACCTCGACAACTTCAGCATGTTCTCGTTAAGTGGACACACAGGTACATATGTGATTGCCGTGTACATTTGTGGTTAAATAGCGACATAGGTTGTTGAAACAACTCACAGCTTTTCACGCGGCAGGAGGAGACTTTCTCCGACGTTTCGAGCTGATCATTCAGCCCGGACCACTGAGCTCAGAGTTCAGCTGTGTGAGAGTGTGGCTGTGAGTTTTTTCAAACATGTATAATCTAAAAAGATTGTTTGTTATTTATTTATTCGTCTTTGGACACCAAGATTTGACACATTTACATTCATAAAAAAAGATATCCCAGCAGCTAACATAAGTCGTATACATTGTAGCATATATTGTAGTAAAGATTTTGGGAATATTTTTTTTTCAAAATTATTAAAATATACTTGAAGCTTCATATTAGGTGTTCTAGGAGTCCTAATCCAACTTTTAAAACCATTTGCTGATATTTTGCCAATATGTAGATGTTTTTATTAGTAATTCAATTTAAAAAAATATTATCTTCTGCAATGTTTTTTTTTATATCTTGAGTAAAAAAAAAAAAATTACCATAAATTATTATGTTTCACCAACCAAATAGCACTGAATGAAGGGTGTTCAATCGATCACTATATGCTCCTTTCAGGTACTACCTGTAATTATGAATATGTTATGAAGTGTAATACAGCTCTTTAATTCAATCCATCTATCAACTTACAAAGCTTAACTTCCATACAGATCCAGTAATTGGTGTGTTCTTCGAGCAAAAAAGCCTGGACCTGATAACCGTCAGCCGAAATGGGCAGATCTGCCTCTGGGAGTGCAGTATAGAACTCGATGATTTGGTGCAATCGGCCGATAACATCTCGCACCGAAAGCGGAGAAAATTAGCGCCCAAAAAGGAAGAGGACAGTGAGGATGATATCGACGAGAAAGCAGCCATTGAGAAGCTAAAAGATGATGTAATATACACGTACCATCAAGCTAAGATACTCATTAACAGTAGTTGTCAATAGTTGCAGGGTACTAGTGGTACTAGTGCAAGGTTGATTACATATGTAACAGAACTTAGAGCCACTTAGGTTTTTATTATAGAGTAAGATTAAATTTAGCAGCAGACCTCCTCCAAAACTAATGTTAGGATGTCTATTGAAATAGAAATAGTAGAATTTTATTCCCTTAAGTAGGTACAATTTTTTTAGGTACATTTTATCTATTGTTTTTCCTTTTTTAGGGCCCCGTTCCAAAAAAACGAAAATAGGTACCCTTATGGTCTGTTTGGCAGAGGTGTCTGTTGGTCACACGCATTTAATCCCGAATCATTCTCATTCTCTTATATCTTTTTAGGGTTCCGTACCCAAAGGGTGAAAACGGAACCCTATTACTAAGCCTCCGCTGTCCGTCCGTCCGTCCGTCCGTCCGTCCGTCCGTCCGTCCGTCCGTCCGTCCGTCCGTCCGTCCGTCCGTCCGTCCGTCCGTCCGTCTATCACAGGGCTGTATCTCAGTAACTGTAACAGATAGACAGCTGAAATTTTCACAGATTGTGTATTTATTTTGCCGCTATAACAACAAATAGGTAAGATTATAAAATAATTTAAATTAAAGGGGGCCCCCATACAAAAAACGTGATTTTTTTGTTCGATGGTACGGAGCCCTTCGTGTTCGAGTCCGACTCACACTTGGCCGGTTTTTCCTTATCATCATTCTCTTATTAACGGCTGTTTGACAATTCTGAAAAAAAGTCCTATGATAAGTTGTGCACCAGCTAATTACTTTTGCTCATAACTTAATACTTTTTTAGAAAAAGCTACATTTCTGAAGCGCCGATTTTGTGGGAAATCGCAAAATAATGATTAATTAGGTTTTGGTGAATTTCTTTCATGTCCAGCAGTGCTTGACTAGTTTTTTTCTTTAGAGCAAATTCATCATCATTAACCATTTTCACTAGACACACCAGTACAGCACAGTAATTTATTAACAACGTCTTTAAGTGAGTTACTATGTTTATAATAATACTGCTTATCAGATAAACGAGAGTGATGCTGAGGACGCCGAGGAACAAAAGCCAAAGGCTCCTACGGATAATAGATTGGCTTACAAGAAACTCGGACGGCATTACATCGGTGATGCGATCCGAAGTCAGAGTCATAGAGCACGCCTCACAGCCGCAAAATACCACAAGGAAACCAAGGTTCTGGTGACAGGTGCATTTTGTTTGATTTTATTAACTTTACATGCATATGATCCGAGTAGGCTAAGCAATGGGTGTTGCCCTAATTGGTATTTACACAAAGCGTCAAAATCCCACACCTATCTGATGATCTATAGAGATTTTACAGCTTGGCATCTAATTGTAATAAAGTTTTTTTTACGCTGTTGAATTGAAGAATTGAATTGAATTAATATTATGTCATAATGAAACTTTTAGCCTGGTGAGAAGACCATTGTGAAAACACGGACAATTTTCATTGCCGCTTTGACCATTGTAATTCAATGCGATGGTATCAATCCGGGCATGATTAACTCTACCACTTTGTAAGTGACAGAAGGGACCTACGGTTTTACATGGACTCCGAACCACTGCCAGCCTCAACGGTTGTAAACGGTCACCCAACTAGAACCCAGCCGCGCTCAGAGTTACTACACCAAGCTTATTGAACGCACGGCGTACCACTGGACTACCGAGGCTGACAAAACAAGTTTGTTAAAATACTCACAATCGTTTGTAGCCCTACACTGCGTAGCCGTTAGAAATTTCGGGCTTGAATTGTTAATTATGGTGAAACCCTAAAATTATTATAACCCACTTTACCTTAATTAAGATTATTACAGGATATCAAACCTTGACTTATCGAAAATGTAATATGTCAACGTCTACAGGTTTCTCAACGGGCGTATTCTTGCTACACGAAATGCCAGACGTCAACCTGATCCATACACTCAGCATCTCGGAACACAAGATCAGCACGATCGCCATCTCTTCGCCGGGCGACTGGATCGCGTTTGGCTGTCCCAACATCGGCCAACTGCTCGTGTGGGAGTGGCAGAGTGAGTAGTTTTTGAGATAATTAACGTCATGTATATTGTACACTTATTTAAAAAAAGACGACCAGTCAAATTGTGTAAAATCCTTCCTTCCGAATTGTATGTTTCGGCTCATGTCATTTAAGTGACCTGGAAAAGAAATATACAACTACGGAGAAATAAAGTCCGTAGTCTGGGCTTTGGATAACTTCCGACATTATATCAGCCTCAATAGCCCAGTGGGGCGACACTTCGGCGATCGCTCTCCGAAGTTAAGCAACGTTGGGTCCGGTCTGTTCTTGGATGGGTGACCATTCGACGTTTGAGATGCTGGCCGTGGTTCGGATTCCACGTTAAACTGTAGGTCCCCTTCCTTACTTACTAGATGGTAGGGTTAATCTCGCCCGGGTTGGTACCATCGCATTGGATGAATGATGGTCGAATCGGCAACGAAAATTGTCCGTGTTTTCCATCCAGTTCAATGTAGCCGTGCGATATAAGGAAGGTCCTGGCATGGCACCTAGTTTCCATGTGGTGTGTTGGGCTAATACCATGACAGAAGGTGTGGTATTAGCCATCCATGTCCAGTCACATAAAAAAAAAATCTGCGGTAGAAAAGTACAGATATGTACAGACCATAAGAGCTGTGTTATTTAAAATCGTCTAAAGATGTTAAAGAAGATTGGATGGTTAGGCCTTAAAACTTGTGAGATTAAGATGTAATGGTTGAATGAATAAAGTAATAGTAAAACAATTTGGTCTGCGAGAAAATCATCATATTTTGTGAGTTACGTAACGGCTACATTACATACATAACTTGCTTGCGATGTACCTATCAAAATAGCTTCTGGATGAAGGTAGAAAAGTGGTTATTTTAATCATGGAAAATTCTGGTATTCATATTTTTAGAATGACTTTTGCTTATATTTTTTATTGGATGTAAATTATTGTTGGATATTATTGGATGAATTGATGAATTATTTTGTGTGTATGTGTATTTGTAAACTTTAGCTGTATTTTATTGATGAATTTGACTGTTTTTTTAATGGACGCATGTGTTTTTTCTTCTGTATTTCTGTATTTTTATTGCTTGTGTAAGTGTGATGTTTCTATACAAATTATGTTTGTTGCAATTTTTGCGTGAAATTAATACTTTGACTTTGACTTTGAGCAAAATTACCGATTCACATGTTTCTTTGATACAAAATAAGATTTAGAATGGTTAGCTGTTTTTTTTCTTGATCCTTTATTCCATAGTTGTTTCTTTTGACCTAATCTGTGGTCTCCAATTCATAAAAAATCGATTGGATCTTTTACAGGCGAGCAGTACGTAATGAAACAGCAGGGTCACTCAATGGACATGACCTGCTTGAGTTACTCCCCGGACGGCCTGTACATTGTGACCGGGGGCTACGACGGCAAGGTTAAGGTGTGGAACACTATGTCGGGGTTCTGCTTTGTGACCTTCAACGACCACGCCTCTTCCGTTACTGGCATCGCGTTCAGCTCTAACAAGAAGTTCTTCGTTTCATCATCGCTAGATGGCACTGTTCGCTGCTATGATATTGTTAGGTAATTATGATAATTGTTTCTTATTTAATTCAAGCTGTCCTTGCTGTTATTATACATTTTATTGAATTCAGTGCAATATACACACTTATTGAACATGCTGGCAATTTTATCCAAAAATAAAATTGTTCTGTATTTTTTTTTATACATTTTTTATGCAGTAGAAACTGTAGGAATGTCATGTTAACAAGTTTTGCCGTAATTTTCTCGGCCCAATTGGAGTTCACAGGTTATATCTAATTATTTGTAACCACAATAAAAACATTTGAAGGGATAAATACTTTTTGCACCAATTGATACGTGTGGCGGCGAACATGCATCATACAAAATCACCCTGAACTAATGCAAAGTAACAAAAACATTTCGATTCCCCAAAAAATTCCTAAAACAATCAAATTGAACATTCATTCAAGTGTTCGCACAGGTACCGAAACTTCCGCACGCTGACCTCACCGACCCTGACTCAGTTTAGCTGCGTGGCGCTGGACTCAAGTGCGGATCTGTGCGCGGCCGGCGGTCAGGACGTCTTCAGTATATTCGTCTGGTCCGTCAAGTTTGGCAAGCTGCTGGAGGTGGGTGGAGCGTCCCTGAGGCCCTATTATTCTTACCACTGAAGAAAAAGGAAGGAGAAGTGGCATGTGGCCAATATCGCTTGTGCGCCGTATAGCCAAAGTGACCATAATTATATGGGAATCCGGCGTCGCTACGTATGCCACACAGTCGAAACATCGCCGCCGCGCGCGGATGTCCTCTAATAAGGCGTTCACCTAGTCAGTTCCCACCCACAGAAACCCTCCACTACATCTGCGACTACGTAAGCATGTGGCATGTTTGTTAAATTTGAGTTGGTAGTTTTTGAAAATGGGAGACAGCGGGTTTCATAGTAGGCGCGCCAGAATGTATATATCCTTCCTATTTATCTATGATGCAAACAGACACTTAGAAAATATGTGTGACCATCGAAAGGATTATGAAAAACCCGAAATGTCCAATGTTCTAAAGCCGAAATCATTGACTTTACTTCCCTGTCAGGCATTGTAAGCATTACGCTGCATAACTTATTATATATTTTTTTATGTGACTGGACATGGATGGCTAATACCACACGTTCTGTCATGGTATTAGCCCAACACACCACATGGGAACTAGGTGCCATGCCAGGACCTTCCTTATATTGCACGGCTACATTGAACTGGATGGAAAACACGGACAATTTTCATTGCCGCTTCGACCATCGTTCATCCAATGCGATGGTACCAACCCGGGCGGGATAAACCCTACCACCTAGTAAGTAAGGAAGGGGACCTACAGCTTAACGTGGAATCCGAACCACGGCCAGCCTCTCTCAACGGTCGAATGGTCACCCATCCAAGACCTGACCGGACCCAGCGTTGCTTAACTTCGGATAGCGATCGCCGAAGTGTCGCGCCACTGGGCCACTTTAGGTTAGTAAGAGTTCGTAGAAAGGCTATACATACTTATGGGCAGATGTAGTAAATGTTTTCAATAACAAACTGGATCTTTACTTAAAATAAAAATAAACATAGACAAGAAAATAAATAAATAAGTGCAAGTGCTTAAAAACAAAAGTGCAAGTGCATAAAAAGAAGTGCTCACATCAGCATGATGCTGCTAGTGCATTACAATATAATAATAATAATAATCTTAGTGTGCAAAAATGTTTCTACTTTAATTCTTTACTCTTCTTCCTTTCGAGGCCTCGTATTTGGAACGAGCAGTCATAAAAGGGATACTACTGTGTTGTGCTTGTTTCAGGTATTAGGAGGGCATGAGGCGCCGGTAGTGAGCGTTGCATTCAACCCCGCCCTCGCGAGCTCTGCTCTCGCATCTGCCAGCTGGGACAAGACCGTCAAGGTGAGGAGCTTAAATCAAAACGAGTGCTTAGATTCAACTAAAAGTCGGATGTACTCAATTTTTTTCTATTCCTCTGAATGTATAAATCTATGAGCCCCTCCAGTTTTGCTAAAACTGATCCCGTCAATTTGCATCGAGACTGGGTCTGCAGTGACAATTTGTGTTATAAAATTTGGACCGTGTGGTTCTATATTATTTAATATGTGTTGGTTCCATATGTGTGGATCATTCACTCTTATGGGTGAATTGTTTTTATAATTTCATTAGCAAACGAACATTTGGCGGCACGCCAACTAACCATGGGTCCATTAGTGACCGTTTCTATTACATTCAGGGACCCGACCGTAAGAGAGTTAAGGTGGCCCAACCCGACGGGCCTAACTCATTCGCTGCAACTGTTTCGAAGAATAAGACAGGCTCCGTGATGAGGAAAATGCAACATGTCCACAAAAAAGACAATGTGCATAGTGTATGATTTGGTAAGATTTACGAAAATTGTAATTTCAAAACGACTTATAGCTAAAAGTAAACCACGAGCGCTGTAGTAAAAAATCTAACAAAAAACAAATATATCTTAAATCTTGAATAAATAAGCTATGTCTGATGACTAATCTTTTTACGATGTTCTTACTTTATCATTGCGTAATCCACCTCCAAAGTTATTGTATAAAACGCGCGAAAAATTCGAACTTTCGAGCCTTATAACTTGGAAACCAAACACAATTTTACAATGCCAATGGTCATCAGACATCTAGTTCGATCAAATAAAGCTGTTTTGAGCAAAATTTTATATCTCTGACAAGAAATATGGGCGTGATCTTTCCCTTTTTGTATGGGGAGATGAGCGGGATGGGCCACCTTAAAGGTATTTTTTCCAATTTTCCTAGTATTTAAATGTTTTCGTCAATCCCCTTCCTGTTTCTTTCCACTACATACACCACACAGTTTCTGTTTCGATTTTGTCAAGGATAGCAAACAACCAACCAACATGTTTTGACAGGTATGGAACTGTATCGAGTCAGGAGCAGAGCATGAGACGATACGACTGTCATCAGACGCACTTCAGGTTGTCTACCGGCCCGACGGAGAGGAGGTCTGTAATTGTAATGTAGTGCTGAAGATAGAGAAGTATGTTTAGATGATTTATACCTGTTTTCACCACCTCCAGGTACAAAAATCCCAAAGTTATCTTTCAGGTACACCATGTATACACGGTGTTAAACAAGTTCGATAGGGGCTTATTTTGGGTCGCATACTGATTCCGAAAACGTAGGATTTTTCTTGTTTTGAGCTTTTGTTTTAAAATTTTCGATTTCTAATACTAGTATGAAAACATAGTTTTTCGTAATAGGAATCGCACTGCATTCGTAAAAAGTTCTAAAGTAGGAATTTTTTTAAATAAAATGTGAAAATTTACATTCGGATCGACGCGATACAATTGGCGGCGGCGGGCAGTCAGCTGCGAGACAGCAAACGCGTGACCTTGGCAGTTGCGCGTACACATGGCCAAAGAATATATAATACATACTGACATGGCATGCTTACACCATTCCTAAGGGAAATTGTCGCTTAGGTAAAAGTTTGGATTAAATCTGAGATTTTTTTTACTATTTTAGATTTCATTTTTAAATACCACAAAATGATCAGTATACGAAATAGTTAAATAATCGGTATTAAAATAGTAATGTCGCGAAAAAAATTTACACGTGTATATGCGAAGTAACCGAAAGTTATCTATCAGATTTCAGGTATCTGGAGGTAGTGAAATCAGGGGTCAGACATGTACAAAAGGGTAATTAAATAATGAGGAAGCTAATTACAGAGTAGATGTATGTGGAACTGGCATGCACAGCAGACGGGGAACTTTCCATGATCGGAAAGATGAGGTTTGGATGCATAAATCAGCATTCATCGGCTTCACCCAATATATCTGAGCTCGAGGATGGAACCTCTCCTTATCGCTAGTGTAAGCATTTCGGCTCGCATCAAAGCTCCTCAGCTAGCCTGCGGGCTAGGAAGCGAAGAATACCTAGTCCCGCTAATCACCTCCACATTCTGTGGAATGCCTGCAATGGCGTCGTCGCAGCTCTCTCCATATATTTCTTAAATTTAAATTCTTACATTTTCTTCTAATGGTCAGGTTCGTAGCACCGTAATGCAATAGCAAGTATTGTGAGATCTTTTTCCTCGAGGAGATGATATCATTCTTCTTTGCCATCACCACCCCACGACGCATGGATATTTGCCAACTCATGTTTTTAAAAATAGAGCTTCGTGATCGGTTTCAGATTGCCGTGTCAACTTTAGACGGTAACATCTCATTCTTCAACCCGACCACTTGCGACCAGACAGGCAGTATCGAGGGACGCAACGACCTGGGCTCAGGGCGAGCCGATGTGGACCTTATTACACCGGAGAAAATGATCAAATCCAAGTGAGCACGTCTTTTGATAGTCTTGTTGGAACTGTAAAACAGGGTTATAGATATCGATAATGGAAGTATGTTTGGAAATTCAGTTTTTGTTAAATTACTTTAATTGATTTTTTCCAGGGCATTCACAACAATTTGTTACTCCGCGGACGGGAGTTCCATTCTCGGCGCAGGCAACTCTAAGCATGTGTGTCTCTACAGCATCCAGGAATCGATTCTCGTAAAGAAGTTTGTTATCACACAAAACAGGTCACTTGATGCAGTCAATGTGAGTATTTCTATTTAAACCTTTCCTTGCTGTGGGTTTTTATCAATGCAATACGATAGCTGAATCAAACTAACAAATATGATCCTGCTAAAATCAAACGGATATCTTATGCCATAAGCAAATGTAAATTTATGTTGAATTTCTGTATAGAGGTAGTCTGACCCTTGGAGAAGGGCGAAAATTAAACTCGAAGGGGGTGAAATAGGGGATGAAAGTTTGTATTGGGAACTCATATAATATCCAGGAAATAATTCGGCCCGGCATCAGTCCAAAACGATATTTACCTGAGCGGTTCCGGGTACCTCAGCTAGTCTATAATTTGTGAACTGTCTCATAAAAAATATTTTCGAATTTGGATGAGTTTTAAAGATTTCGTAAGTCATACTTTTTAATGTTAACACCCAAACAAAGACAAGCTAAATCTTGGATGAACAATAAATCCGTAGAAAGGTAGGTCTATATTTTCGCTGATACATCGTGTTGAACGCGTCCAGGACTTCATAAACCGTCGCATGCTGACGGAGTTCGGCAACATGGCGCTGGTGGAGGAGCGCACGGAGCTGGAGGGCGGCGCGCGCGCGGTGCGCCTGCCGGGCGTGCGGCGTGGCGACATGGCCGACCGCAACGTCAAGCCGGAGGTATGGTGCCAACCGAACGTAAACCTCTTATCACAAATGGCAATCTTAATTCCACAACAACTCCCTGATTTCCACAATATAAGTCTCAATATCAATATCATTGCCTGGATAATATTTACGATGGGTCTTTCCCACGGAGGATAGAGGTAAAGAGGAGATGGTCTAAGCAAACTGGGTCTGTGTCCACCAAGTGGGTCGCTACATCACAGCCCACGTGATAAAGAAGGCGTGGCTTAGTCATTCGCGACATGGAGCTGGCGGTGTTAGGTTGTGGGACAATATTATGGTCCACGGCGCAATTTTCGGTGAACAGTCGATTACACGATGAGATTTTGTGTAAAATGTTGCAAACATGACACAGGACAAAATAATCTAAATTTTTTAGGTGGAATTACGTTTTATTTGTCAGTAAAACACCTCATATTTTATAATTTGAGTCAATATTTGAGCATTGTATCGATGTATCGCTCTTGCTATGTAAGAAATAATATGGTAAGAAATGTTGATCTCATGATGTAAATTTTAATGAAATTTTTAAATTAAAATTATTTGAATCCGCGTGAAGGTATAGATTTAAATTTATAAGGGTTTTTTTTATAGAAAAAACACTTAGTAAAATTTAAAAGGCGCCATCTAGTTGTAGTCTAACCACTAAAAATAACTCTCTGAATAGCTGCTACCAGAATATCGATTCTTCCGGTAGATGGATTTCGCAAAAATGGGCGGTGCATGACCCCACCATGATGCGATTCCCCGCACAGCGTCATGCTGCAATCCTTAGTAATATGAGTTAAAAACATCTCCTCTCTCCCTCTATCCTCCATGGTCTTTCCGGAGCCTGTGGTCTCCCTTGTACGACACCCATGATTTCATTAATGTGTAGCTTTTCGGATATAGGTTTACTTTGTAGTCCGCAACCCGTGCCAAACTATTGGTTGTGAGAATGTATGTAATATTTATATGCATAAAAATATTTTTAAATAAAAAAAGGACCGCCTTCAAAAAAACCGGAACTAAAAAGCAAAAAATAATTGGTTACTTTCAATTAATGTACGACAAGATATTTTTATACTAACTAATTATGTACATTTTCTTAATTTTTAATCATCTTTTGAAGGCGGTGCCTTGGGTAGAGTTCGCTCCGCACGCTGCTGACCGAACAGACACTATTTCAGCCGAACTCACCAGAAGGCTACAAGAGCGTAAACAACCTGAGTAAGCAATGATTGGTCCACAGAGCTTTTTAAGCGACCTCTCGTCTAACTGGAGATGCCCTTTGCGTTGGTTTACATCCAAGCTGATATCGATATAGCGCAGCGTAATGAAATTGGGTTTCAACGATTATAAAAATAGTACTGTTACTATTTTTATGTGCAGACAACGTGAAATGTGGAGTATTATATCCACATTTCAAATATCCTAGATTCGAGTACCCCCTTGAGTGCTTCAGTGCATCAGTAATAATCATGAGAGACCAAAATTATTTGGCATCACAAATCCTACCATTGCAATAATATTGTATTTCGCTGCGGAGGAGGCCTACGATTTATCATTTTTCTGATTAAACAGGAATAGGCCAGGTCGCCAAAAACCTAACATTCGATATGTCTAGGTTTTGGTATGTTCTTATTATTGTTGACACACAAAATTATTATGAAATCACGATTGTCTACTTTCTTTAACGTTGAAACTGTTGCCGTTCTAGGTGCGAGTGCATTGCGTGCGTTTCTCCCCAACTGGCGAGAGTTTCGCTGCGGCTGCCACGGAGGGCCTGCTCCTGTACAGTCAGAGCGCGGGCGTCGATGGGTCCTTCCGACCGTACCGCCTCGAGCTCGGCGCGACACCGCAGGGGATCCGAGCCGCGCTGCGCGACGCCGAGTGGGGCCGCGCGCTCCTCTCCGCGCTGCAGCTCAACCGACATACGCTGCTGCAGGAGGTGCTGGAGACTATCCCGCACACGGACAGTGAGCATTCCCTTTGACGACATGTTGTAGTGACAAACTGTGTGCTTCGAGCCTCAATACACGATAGAGTGGGGCCACCCACTCCTCTCTGCGCTGCAGCTCTGCTAAGTATTACGTTTGTTAGGGTTCCGTACCCAAAGGGTGCCAACGGAACCCTATTACCAAGCCTCCGCTGGCCGTCCGTCCGTCCGTGCGTCTGTCACAGGGCTGTATCTCATGAACCGTAATAGGTAGGCAGCTGATATTTTCACAGAGTTTGTATTTATTTTGCCGCTATAACAACAAAGAGGTAAAATAAAATAATTATAAAACTTAAAGTATTATAACATAACACCAAAGGTGATTTTTTGTTGTTTAATTTTTTACGATGGTATGGAACTCTTCGTATGCGAGTCCGACTCGCACTTGGCCGGTTTTTGGTTTTATGTCATGACGGTGGGTGTAGCTAGCCATCCATGCACAATTATATCAACAAGACATGACCATTCCTCCTACCTATTGGTACCGTTTCATTTATTTAAACTTTTTAGGATTCAAACTGCACTAAGTTACGTTAGATCTGGTTTACAAAACATGTTTTTTTCATCGAAAATTACGGGCTCACTGGATGCAGGGAAGAGCGGGTACACCTGAATCACAGCTAGTCTTATCCAGCCAATGCCACGGATGAGTAAGAAACTAATAGCTGTCCCCAGTTCCCTCCTATTTGATTTATTTGTATTGCAATAAAACCAATGGGAAAGAAAACTAGAAGCTTATTGTAGATTTCGCATGAGCGACCTCAACTTAAAAACGCCAAAACTGTCATTCCTGTCCAGTTTGATTTATGAGTTTTCAGATGAAGCATTATCTGATGCAGTTAGAATAAGGTTTAAAGGAAAAGAAGAGTTTTTATTTGTCTTCAAACTAATTTAATTGTGATTGCCCAGCACGAAGTATGAAACGAAATATTATAGGTTATACATTATTAAGAGCAATTTATTTTCGAGTAAATAGAATGTTCAAAGCTATTTCGTTTTATTTTACATGCTATCCGACAGCTTTGACAAATCTTTTAGGTCAGCTCCCTTAGACGCAACCTGTCGTAAAACATAAGACGATATGTTTTACGACGAATAACGACTCACTTGGCGCAAGCACATATGGACTAAAAGGAAACAACTGGACTGCAAACTCCGCAGCATGTACTGGCTCATCGGACGTAAATAACAGTTGACAGATGCCAGTAAAATGGCTATCTATAAGGCTATACTAAAACCTATATGGACTTACGGCATTCAGCTCTGGGGCACAGCCAGCCATACTAATATCGAAATACTAGAAAGGTTTCAAATTAAAACAATGAGAGCTATGTTCAATATTCCACCACACGTAAGCAATAAAAAAGTGAGGCTAGATTTTAATCTGCGAACAGTGAACGAATTAATTGAATCAAACAGCAAGAATTATCAAGTCAGACTGGACCAACATATAAACGAGTTAGCTGCTGAACTGCAGGGAGTGGGCAGTCTAACATTCTCTCGACTTAAGAGAAATAGTATACCAGAACTAGCAACAAGATTCGCAGACAAATGACGAGGATAGCACCATTGCGTGCACGTCTCGCTGAGGACACATTAACCGATGAAAATCTGACAGCATATTAGATTATTGTTTGGGACAAACAGACTGCTAAGTAGCGGGATACATAAAAAAAAAAATTATTACCAAGTCTCGGTTATTCCCCATTTTGCAGTTGTCATGCCAAATTCCATGAATTAAATCCTAAAAATTTTAAATTTGCTACTTCCAGTCGAGCTTACAGTGTCCAGCCTGGACGATGACTATGCAGATCGTCTACTGAACACGGTGGCACTCTTGCTGGAAGATAGCAGACACCTGGAACTGCTCCTGCTATGGGTGAAGGCAATGGTTTCCGTCCGCCAACGGAAGTTCCCACCCAATGTTCTGCTGGCCCTGGAGAAAGTTTTGACGGTCAAATATTCACAGCTGTCTAAAATGTATGTATGACATGGTATTATTATAACTGATCTATTTCTAAATTATATTACTCAATATTTTGAATTTCTGAATGGGTAACATTACCATTTAACCTTAAGTTAAGGTAGTATGGTGCTTAAAGCACATTTCGTGGCAAACTGGCGTCACACTGTGACAGCCAAGCGAATTGTGCTTTCGTATAAGACCAGTACGTGAAGTGACACGTACATCTATGAGAACTTTTTATGCATTTCGAGCTTGATCTCAATCTAACAATATAAACTTACGGTATAAGATATGGTAAGCTTCGAGGGTTTGGTGGCACGACACCTCGATATTCGATCGTTGCAGTTAAGAAACACTGGGAAAGGGAAATTCTTCTGGTATGGCTCCTAATTCCTTCGGGAACGCGGTGTTTTGGGTTACTATCATGATGGTGGGTGTGCCAAGCCCAGTTACAAAAAAATCTCTGGGTGCGGTCAGGCTCTGGATGGGTTATTGTTTGTCCATAAAGGGTGGCCATGGTATGGATTCCAAGCAAAACTGTAGGTACCTTTCCTTACTTACTACTGGTAGAGTTTATCCGGCCTGGGTTGGTACCCATCGCATTGAATTAAAGATCCAAATATTACAAGAAAAAAGGTCCATGTTTACCATTCATTTAAATGTTAGCCAGACAATATATGGAAGGTCCTGGAAGAATAAAGTGGACAATCATATAAAACTATAAAAAATATATATAAAATAAATAAATAAGTTTTGTGATATAGGCGCTAATCTATCAAAAATGATATAGTATAATGGCATTTCGTTTCCTAGTGGTTTGTTGGGGTGGAGATTAGATTGTACTACAAGATATAGGCGTAACATGTATTTATCCATAGGAAATATCTGGGATTTTCATGTTTGTTCTTTTGTTTTTCAAATTTCAGCTGCGACTTCAACAAATACACAATACGGTGCGTGCGTGCGGTGGGAGAGTTTGCTGCCAAGAAAGAGGAACAGGTCTCGGAGGGAGGAGACAGTGACCGAGAATCCAGTGGTCGTGGCACTGCTTCCGACACCGAATAATAGTAAAATATGTTTAAATAAATCATGAACAACATGCATAGTTTTCTTTTTACTGAAGTTCTTTTTAAGGTTCCGTACCCAAAGGGAACCAACGGAACCCTATCACTAAGCCTCCGCTGTCCGTCCGTCCGTCCGTCCGTCCATCCGTCCGTCTGTCACAGTAATAGAACTAATGAACCGTAATAGGTAGGCAGCTGAAATTTTCACAGTGTGTATTTTTTTGCCGCTATAACAACGAATAGGTGAAATAAAAAAATATAAAAACGAATTCAAGGGGGGTCGCATACAAAAAAAATATTTTATTGTGTTCAATCTTGTGTGATGGTACGGAACCTTTTTATTTGCTATACATGTTTACATTTGAAGACCTTAACAGTAGTTTAAATCCTTTTCCATCCATCTATTAGTTATTGCCTTGTGTTATGGTTCTACAAACAAATTATTAAACTAATTTTATTAAAAGTCTCAACTATTTCCATTATATGGTCAAAACTTCGGCTCATATCAACATTAAAATATTAAGATGCTCTTATTATTTGATTAAAGGGAAGGTCCTGGCATGGCACCTAATTCATTAGGGATTGCAGTGTGATGGGCTAATACGGTGACGGTGGGTCATGGAGGGTAATTTCCTCACCTCCATGCGGTGGGTGTGATATTAGTCATTCATGTAGTCACAAAAAAAAAATGGCCCAGTCACTGCTGGACATGGACATGACTCATGTTGAGAATATCACTACGAGACGAGAGTGCGAAACAAAGAAATTCGCCCTAGCCGGATAATACATTTTTTAGCAATTTCATATTTAAAATTTATGAAATTAGCACTTCAGACAACTAGCTTTTTCTTAAAAGTTATGACAGTTGGTGCAAAACTAGATGCCTATATTGGTATCTTTTTTTTAGAATTTTCAGGAAATCTATAATATGAGCACAATTCGGGAGAAAATGCGTTTGACCAACACCTTAAGACGGGACCATAAAAGGAACCAAACTACACAGAAAAAAAAAACCAAGCCACATTTTTAAAAGTTGGTTGTTATTTTATTTGACTTAGGTAGCAGCAGCGCGTGACAACCCTATTGCACTTGCGAGCACGACTCGCGCGAGCCGCGCGGCAATCAAGCACGAGTTATTGATCATACCCGCGCGTGTGCGATCATATTCACGAAAGCGAAAAGGAGAAATTCTCGTGATCTGTCAAATTCTATGTAAAGATGTATATTGTAGGTACATACCTACTTTTTTCCCCACTAGATTTTAAAAGAAGCGAACGCGAGAGGTTCTCATGTTCGCGAGCATTTGTATTGTTCGAAGCTATCAAAGGTGAAAAAAGGTGCCTATTTCTTTCACAGAGTTTGACAGCTTCTCGCGTGAGAAGCTGTTAAACGTTTCGTGTTTGCTTGCCATATCTACTCATGACGTCACTTTGTGTGGACGGTTTGGAAGGAACTATATGCGGATCACTAAAAGTGACGTGTTTGAACATTGATTAACTCGGCCATCTCTTCGTGCAACCGGGGCTTAGAAAGGGACAGCACTAGGGTGACTCGTGGCTGTAGTTTCACGAATGCGTTGTGACTCACTGGTGAGTCACCGGTGACACACAGGTGAGAAACTCATGAGTAGACCCGGAATCAGTACATAACCATTGTCCTCTTTTTATTCTGTGACTTATTGTATTATTCTGTGATTCAATGTTTTTTTGAATGAAATTTCGTTCATTATTTCGTTTTGAAAATTATTAGATCTTATCCAATAAAACAAGGATTTTTGCTGCGTTAAAATGGAAGGAAGTCACTGGACCTTACTCCAGTTCGTTCTAACAAATCTACAATATCTGCGTGTGAAGATAGGGGTGCTAGTTTCTAAGGGTGCGTGCGTGGGCGGGCGGTAAAGGTCGAGGAGTCAAGTCAACGATGAAGCCCGGACGCGGAGACACCATGGAGGAGGTAGCGGAGGTTCACTGCGCAGCACGTTCTCCTTCGCCTCGCGCCGCAAAGCTTCACGCCCGTGATGATTCCGCCACTCGCAAAATATCTAACGGTCACGCCGAAGACGATTCTGGTGGACCGTCCGGAGACAGGCCGAGAGCCCGCGACACCTGGCTCAACTCGGAGGAAAACGCCTCTATGGACACTGAGCTTCCGATCCACGATCAGATCAAACAAGGAATTCTCGGCTTTGTAGAGAAGGAAATAAAGAAATCGGATAGCACAAAGCCACCGACCTATGTGTTCTACTCCCACGACCCGAGCGGATCGGAAGATAGACTCAACTTGAAACCACTCTCCCGACCATCAAGTGGGCACCGAGAGAAGCGAAGTCCCTCTTACAGAAAAAAACGGCGACATCTGTCGCGCCGGGAACGGGATTTAAACAGCGAGTTTGAGATTCCAGGATCTAGCTTAAGTGCTTTAGAGAAAGTTGATGATTATTTGAAGGAGTACAATAAAGATGAGGTTGTGACTCTGAGTGGTGATTTAGAAATAGAAGCAAATGACATGGAAAACAACAATAGGAGTGTAAAGGAAGCACGGTACAAGCAGCGCAAGACAAGAAGGAAGTTGAGGGATGATCGGGCAGACCGGAATGCAAATGGTAGTGATGTGAGCCCTGGGGTTCACGTCCCTAGCAAAGCTAAATATGCGAATAAGCCAGGTGAGTACAGAACATTGAAAAAAAAGGAGGCACCAAGTTGTGTAAATTAATAAATATGGATAGCACTCGCAAAAAAATCTGTATTGTGTTCCTGAAGTAGGTAGCAATTTGGGAAAGGGTGTCTGGTGTGACCAAGGAAAGGAGAATGAGCACGCACCTGGTTCGATCATCAGCTGGCGACTGTAGGTTTCGCCTCCTTGCTTACACTGGTTTCCATTTACTAGTGTGGAGGGCGCAGACTTGCTCCAGCGACGCATGCAGCTGTGTGGGTCCAGGCCTGGACGTGCAGTTAACACGATGGTCTGGATGCTTTTCCTTTTGATGACTTTCCTTGTAATTCCTTTGTGGGCGCGATCTTTTACTATTGCACGCGCGAACCGTCTGCTGTGCCTTCGACCAGTATAGGCATATCCGGGAGTTCACAATGGCACTGGCATGGATGTAAAAAGGTGCAAACTCGTGGAAGGAAGTGAAGTTTTGAGGGAAAATATTTGCCAAGAAAAGGCAAAATCGGCCTCACTTGTAGTGTAAGTCACACATGGAATGACCCTATGGAGAAAATAAAGGTCATTGCAGGGTAGTTAAAAAAAAGTCATATCTGTAAGTCTGTCAGTTGGCACAGACAAGTAAACTATTTTACTTGTCTGTGTTAGGATTGACCAGTGTCCATTAGCAATGGGTCATTCCAGCTCCAAAGAGCGATGCATTCCCATTCCTACTCCACACATCCGGAATGACCTCCAACGTAATCTTAGCAACTAATTGGGAAATAAGGATTCTTAAAAAAAAATTTTTTGGGTTTTTTTACATTTCTTTAAAACAGCATTGACCAGTCAGTCAATATCGGATCTCTGAAATACTTTTCCACTCAGTTCCTTAACACCTTTTGATGTACTCACCAAGAACTTTAAATGGGCTATGTTTTATTTGAGGGTGCTCTTGGTACTCTTCCAATACATTTTTGCCCATAGTGCAATATGGCAGACCGATTCGTCTGAGATATTGCACTTTGTATTCAAAATGAATTATTATTAATTATTATTTGGTTTATAACACTAGCAGCTATAAGCTGATGCGTGCATATCAGGCTTTAGAACTACTGAGTGCACTTGTTTTTTTTTTTTTTTTGCAAAAATGCAAGTTATATCCTTTTTCTAGACCCTGAGTGTTGAGTGAGTATTGTTATTGTTAAAATATTGCAGCACGTCCCACTGAGCTGCCTAACGCTCTGGACTCGCCCGAGGCTGGGTCACACCTCGAGCGGTACGTGGACAACCCGTTCTCGTCACCGTCTCCAGTGACAACACCGAGCGACGCCCTTGGTGGCGGCGCAGGGATAGGGCGGAACCCGCGGCCGGCACGGGTCTACCTGCAGGGCGGCGGCACCTTCCGCGCGGTCAGCCGTGACGCGCTAGCCGATCCCCAGCGCAGCGCCGATGATCACAAATACTTGAGGTGTGCTTCCTTTTTACCATTATATGGAAAATTTTGGTCTACCACATTGCGGACGTAATCAGAATTCGCAATTCAATCCGGGGTGACCACTTCTATTATTTTTTTATTGCCAGAACTCCCTGGAAATGTAAATAAATTTGACTGATGGATGGTTGTACAAATAGCTCTGAATATTCTATTTCTCATATGTCTCATCTTATTCGACACAATGTTCATGGTTTTTTTTATGTAACTGGACAACCTAACCTAACACAATGTTTATGGCATTAATTCAACATACCACATTTCCCAAAGAGGTAGGTGCCATACCAGGACATTACCTCTGTCGCAGGGCAAAATTGAACTGAATTGAAAACATGGAGAATCTTTGCTCATCTCTGATTTTTTCATTTAATGTAAGATCATTTCACATTTTTAAAATTGTGCTCGACTGTCACCACACTGCAGGTTAGGCGACCTGACCCCCCTGGACATTGCCCTGGCGGTGCAGCGTGCGTGGCGTGGTGCGGCGCCGGCCTGCCACGGCCTGCTGGCCGGACTCGCGCTCATGCACCTCCTCCTGATTGGCTGCACGGACGGCCTCGACGCGGGCCACCTATCCTTCCATGCCGCCGTCACCATGCCATACGTCACCGCTTATTATATGCTATGCGTGCTGTGTTTGCTCTCCGTGCTCGACAGGTAACTTTTCTGTAATTATTTGAACAATTATGTAGAGAGATCAATGAATATTATTTAGGTGCAAAAATCGACCCATGCAAGGGTTGTGAGGCATGGTCTGAAATTTGTTGTTGTCTTCTTTGGTGTATATTTTTGAAGTCATTGCACGTGCCGAGCTGTTTTTAATTTACTAGACTAGAAACGATGATTTTATTCCGTGCGAAAATGATGTGATACGCTAAATTACAATATGTGGATCTTGTAACATTTGCAATTCAGCTGAATTCAGTAATGTTTTATTCCCTTCAAATGTCACAATTAGAACTCAAAGAATTGCTGTGAATATTTCTGAATAACTTTTAACATGTATCTTACTGTTAACCTTTTTAATATACATACATACTATTAGATAAGTATCAGCTGATGGTGGATGTGTGTAGTGATTGGGCAAAATATATTTGCGCAATGTCTCTTGCAGGCTGGACGCGAGCAGTGTGGATCTGAGCCGCGGCCTCCAGCCGTACGTTCAGCCGGTGGTCCTGGTGCTTCTGTACACGGGCTGCCTGCTCGTCTGCACGGCTGCGCGTCTCTACGACGAGAAGATGCTGCTCCAGTTCAGCGGACTTGTCGACAACGCGACGCTCTACAATGTCACTACCGTAAGCCGATTCACTTATGCGGCGTTTAAATGTGACGATATTCTCCATTGAGGTGCCCAAACGTCACACATGTAAGAAGTTCACTGTTTTACCTCTCATGTAGTAAAAATAGACTCCTCGCCCGATTCTCATCCAAACCGTTATACTGGCTTACCATTTTGAGAGTCATTTCAGCCCATAAAAAAAAAATTGCCCAATGCTCATCCAACCGTTACTGGCTCTTAATTTTGTAAGTTAGATAAGTAAGACACATATAAAATTATATTTTAAAGATAACAATTACTATGGATGATAATTTCAATTGTATTATAATAATATCCCTTTCTTTAAACCATAATTATTGCATTTTTTTTCAAGCCGAGATTTCAAATACATATTATATTTATGTTTTAAAATAATTTTGTTTCATGAATCATAAATTCAGCTGATTCACCACTGCAGGATATAGGCCTCCTCTAATTCCTTCCATTTATTCAGATTTCAGAAGTTCAGTCAATTGTTGGAATAGGTATGTAGGTAATTTGATTTTGCTTGTGTTCTTTTTTATTTTGTGAATTGCTATTAATATATAATAATTATTAATAATAACCATTAATATATAAATATTGTAGCATAATTTTGTAATAGTTTATGGCCTCAACATCTATACCATGACCAGTCATCTAGGACAGTTCATCCTAATATATTCTAAACATAATTACAAAATTATCAATGTTTTTAAATGTGTCTAGTTGTGCATAGCAAGTTGTGCGGTGCGTAACTATAAAACTGACAAGGTTAATTTAACTTTTACCTTAAGTCAAAATATCGCTCTGAGAAATATTTCCCTCACCAACGGTACCATATTCCAGCCGCCAACAATGTTGACGTGGTACATTATCAATTGCAGACCACGATACCAGAGTTCTACCACACGTGGACACACTTCTCCATCTGGCGGGCGGTGCTCTCGCAGCTCGGGCTGGCGTACCTCATCCTCACGAACCCGCCGGACCTCGTCTACAATAACCTGAGCAAGCTGCTGCAGTTCAAACAGAGCCTTCAGTCCATTGGATGATAGTGAATGGGTGCTCGGTTAGGTTTTTAATTTTAAACCATTACTGTGTGAGGTTAGGGGGCCTTTTTTTACCATCTACTGATTATGGTTTTTTTTGTGACTGGACATGGATGGCTAATACCCGCCTACTATCATTATTACATTATTATATATATTAGCCCAACATACCTTATGAGAACTAGCTGCCATGCCAGAACCTTCCTTATATTGCTCAGCTACACTGAACTGATTTTTTATTACTGCTTCGAATATAGTTTCATCCAATGCAGGCTTAACCCTACCACCTAGTAGGGAAAGGGAACCTACCGTTTTGCACGGGTTCGAAACAGCTCGCATTCGCAACGAAATGCACCTATCCAACTCGGAAAGAGAAAGAAAGTGGTGCATGGACCTGGGCGAGGATTTGAACCCACAACCTCTCATGAAAGGCAAGTCCGCTAGCCCCTACACCACGAGCTGTATAATGGTAAATCTGTGTTGTGAAATGCATTTGTTTTAATCGTCACATAGTTTGCGTTTCCAAGTGCTAGATAGTTATGGGTAACTTAATAGCAAAATGGCGAAAAGAGCCATACAATCATTTTTGGCACGACCTGTTAATTTGTGCATTAGCTTAGTGTCTAAGTAGGAGCATTCGTTATCTATTGAGTCCTTTGAGTCGTAGATGTATTGGAGGGTTTGTGTGAGTGGGAACAGACTTGGCGAATGCATTTCGGAAGCACACTCGCGCGCGTTGGCCACTTTTGGACTGTGGCATACTACAGCGGCCAGCTGTGGCCAGCTGCGAGCGGCCAGCTGCGAGCGGCCAGCTGCCCATACGATTATGTGCACAATTTGTCCATACGCAAGGAGTCACGGGTAAAAAAAAAAAATTGTAACTTCTCCTTACTTTCTCTATTTGTTTGCACATTTAAAGGTTATTTGAGAAGTTTTCTGGAAGAAATCACTATTAGTGATAAGTTCGCCTTTGTGCATTTCCTCTTTGTTCGATCAATTGTTCTGTGTATGAATTAACGTGATTGCACAATAAATAATTTATTTCTTTGAGAGAAAAAATGTGTTATCTGTTTCCGCATCAGTGAGCAAAACAAATAAGTAAGTTATGAGAAGGCTGGTAATACCGTTGTCACTCTGCATCATAAGAAAAGCTTTAAACTTAAATTTTGTTCGATAAATCATAGGAAATCCATAAAAATAATTGTTATATTTTACTAGTAGAGTAGGTTACACAGTCATATCAATAATAAAATATTTCTAGTCAAAATTCTAGTCTAATTTATAAGACAAATGTATTTATTGTTGATTAATCGTTCTGCAGACATGTTTTTAAGGGAATACTTAAGTACCTATCTATATTAACGCCTTAGCATTTAAATACTATTGCATTGTTGATATTAAGCTTAGTTTTTTTTATTGAATCGAAGACTAATCCTATTTCCTTAATAGACCCACCGGTAGACATGACAAGTAGCATAATAATTTCTATCACATATCACCTGGGTGTGCACCATGCCAGTGATCATATTGTTGAACTTCACGTCATGCTATTTTACAATGAACAACTTTTTTCCAGCTTTTGCATGATATTTTTTTTTTGATATTTAGAGTTTCTCAATGGATGCGATGGTAATTTTTCATTGATTGCTTAGTTCAATTAAATTTAACCGAGGTTATTTTGAGAATGTGAACAAAATGGAAACAGAAAACATTGTGTTTTTTTAGTAACAACAAAGAACATATTAATGAAATTCGAAATTATTGTGTATCGCACTGCAATTTATGTAAACATAATATAATACATGGCGGTACCATCGCATTTGAAGAAAATATGATCTAAGTGGCAGATAAAATATTTCCGTGTTTGCCATCCAGTTTAATGAAGCCGTGTTCATATAAGGTCCTGGCATGGCACCTAATTCCTCCGAGAATAGTGTGGCATAAATGTGGGTGTGGTATTATCCATCCATGCATAAAAAAAATTAAACTTAGATGGAAAAACTCTTTCCCTGAAGGCCATTCCATTCATTAGTCATTCCATTCATTAGTGCACATTGTTCTAGTATTGCTGTGATACCTACCGACACTGAAAGGCAATCATACTGGAAACATATCCTGTAGGTAAGCTGCAGTATAATCCATTCTTATTAATCTTGTTGACCAATAATATTGCTAGATAATGTAAATACCTATCGGATATCGATTGCTATGTATTGAAACACTTCTATTTTTATCTCGGCTTTATTAAAAATGTGATTTACCGCTTGTAATATAGGTTAATTTTTAGTCTTAAAGCTGTTCTGGCTTATTCTTGTACGCAAAACACAGAAAGTATTGTACATTAAATCACAAATGTACCTATATTAGTCGCAATAACCGAATATCTGGTTAATTAGTTTTGATGTCATAAAAACCAGCCAAGTGCGAGCCGGATTCGCACACAAAGGGTTCCGTACCATCTTACAAGATTTAAGACAAAAAAACACGTTTTTTGTATGGATTCCCTTTAATTTTTTTTTATTTTACCTATTTGTTATAGCGGCAAAATAAATACACACTCTGTGAAAATTTCAGCTGCCTATCTATTACAGTTCATGAGATACAGCCCTATGACAGACGGACGGACCGACAGATGGATCGACGGACAGACGGACGGACAGACGGACGGACGGACGGACAGCGGAGGTTTAGTAATAGGGTTCCGTTGGAAAAAAGGGTTTTTATTTAATAGCGCCATGTGCGGTCTTCAGCGCGAGCCGAGTCTTTCCCCTTCCAAGTGCCAATGAGTGCATGGCGACAAAACTGTATCTGATTTGGTTACTACTCACCGCTGGCGTTTAGGGAAGGATTCGGCTTGCAAAAGTAACTATGTCTGTCTGTTCCGTTTTCACACCTAAGCCGCGAACCAATTATGATGAAATTTAGCATAGAGTCAGGAACTTGGTAAAGGACACAGCCTACCTTTTGTGGCGAAAATGTAACTCAAAGGGGATGAAAGCTTGTATGGGGAAGAATATGTTAGGTTCAGCCCGACATCAGTGTAGAATTGACTCGAGCGGAGCCGTGTGCCTCAGCTAGTTGTTAATAACAAAACTACAAACCTGAACTTCTGAAAATAATTACGACAGCTATTATATTTATAATTAATCAGTGCCGAAAGTTTATTTCTTTTTGTATTCTGTATACTAGAAACCATGAATGGGTCCAGGTTGTTTGTATTGGAAATTACGTTTTAATCAATTGAAATTCTTATAAACATAAACATTCAGTTTAATTTCTCATCAAATCCACCATAAAATACACTAGACTATTACACAAATGTATCTATGTTTAAATGAACTGTTTGAATAATATAAATCTACTATTTAACTGTGAGTGTGTGCGTGTGTTTAGAAAATGTGTCAAATGCCTAATAATGCAAGAATTATATAGAGTCCAATGCTATGACCAGAAAAGGGAAAATATATTTTCTTTGTACATTTTTGTTTAATTTATTGATATCCCATCTCTTTATCTAGGCAGAATTTTTCAAGTGTGTCTTCAGGGCTAAACCCGAAGCTATAATTAATGACGAAAATACACTCTAAAACTTCATTATTAGATTTATGAATAAATATTTTGAACACATCGGTGAACAAATTCTGTGAAGTGATGGTATACGGCAAACTAAACCGATTTGATTGGGCGGGACTTTTTTTTGGTTTGCAGATGACCTCCCAGTAGTTTAAAAAACAAAAATATTACTGAACTACGGGAATTATTTTAACCAAAATAAAACCAACCAATAAGGCTAAGGTTATAAAGATTTACATTTATGAAAAAAAGGTTTGCGTTGAAAAAAAAAAAACTAATTTGAATCATGGTTCAATCGATGCTAAAAGGCTTGCTTTAGACTAGGCAACACGTTGGAGATGTCATTTGTTCAACGAGCGGTCTAGATTTCTAATTGAATAATTACAATCGATTAATAAGAGGTCTACACATCATCTTTGGACAACGTATAAAATGAAAAAAAAAATACTTACGTTAAACAAAACCTAGGTGGTAGGGTTTGAGCCCGGCCGGGTTGGTACCATCGCATTGGATAAGAATATGGTCAAAGCGGCAATGAAAAACTGTTCGTCTTTTCCATCCAGTTCAATGTAGCCGTGCTCATAAAGGGAGGGTCCAGGAATGGCACCTAATTCCTTCGGGAATGTGGTGTAATGTGCTAATATGATAACGGTAGTTGTGTGGTATTAACCATCCATGTCAGGTTGCATATAAAAAAAGATTAGGCGCCTGAAAAAGTACATCCTTGCTTAGTAATACCAAATTAAATACTAATACCAGTACAGTACAAGTAATATCAAATTAAGCCCGCCCTGGTTGATACAGCCTGTACGACTTAACACGACACCTGGCTCGGAATTCGATCCTCCCGCTGTCCCGCGCGGAGCCCCGCTGTGGTCAACTAGTTAACGATATCATCATTTTCCGTTACACGTGTTATTGCGTTTTAAAGTTACCGAGTTGTTCGTTTGCTTCCGAGCCATCCGAGATTCTTTTGTAACTCGCCTGTCATGTTAACTCGCCGTGTAGTACCATCGCATTGGATAAAGAAATGGTCGAAGGGGCAATAAAAAAATCTACTGGCATGAAACATGCCGTCGGGAATTCGGTGTGTTGGGCAAATATTAGTACGGTGGGTGCCATCCACACCCACTTCCATAAAAACAAAAGGTTGATGTCGTTTCATTGGATCGCCGGAATATATTACCCACAAACGACCCACAAACAGGACTCACGGAGTAGTAACACCTCCGTAATGACAGATCTCGGCCAAGGAGGAAGCACCTAGTTAGCTGGTTACCTGTAACACGCCGTGTTTCCGGATATATTCAGGGTCACGTGAGTAAGCAAGTATAACCCGGCCGCTTCCAGTAATTCAATGATCCTGGGAAATCAAACTGAAACTATGCGGAAGTCGATACCGAGTGGACGGTGGTTTTCTCATTTTGTCGTGAAGAATTTTTTTCAGTGAGAGCTAAATGTCGTGCGCGAACCATTTTTGCCATTTCAGTGAAATCAGTTGGACGCAAAAGAGAATACTTTTTGAAAAGATTTAGTTTTAGTTTTAGTGTTCTCTTTAGTAAGTTTTCAAAACTGGTTGTTTTCAAATATCCTTCATAAATATTATTAGTATGATTTTTTATGCAACCTGACATATATGGCTAATACTACATAACGAACGTTATATTAGCCCAATGCACGACATTCCCGAAGGAATTAGGTGCCTTACAGGACCTTCCCTTTATGAGCACGGCTATATTAAACTGGATGAAAAACACGGACAATTTTTCATTGCCGCTTCGACCATCTTTTCATTCAATGCGATGGTATCAACCCGGGCGGGCTTAAACCCTACCACCTAGTAGGGGAAGGACTGAAGGTCCCCTTTTCAGTTTTACATGGATTCCGAACCATGGAGCAGCCCGCATTCGTGACGAAATGCACTTATCGAACTCTGAAAGAGAAAGAAAGTGGCTCATGTTGGGGCGATAAATTGAACCCAGACCTCAGGCACGCTAGGCTAGTCCCCGCGCCACTAGACTACTAGACTCCGATGTTCTTTATACTTTACAAATGAATTTAAAATCCATAAGGAATGATGAAATAACAAAACAACAGATGAACAGATAAGGCAACCATAAATACACTAGAAACTACTCGTACTTTGCCGTAGGGCTCAAAATGAATAATGAAACTGATGTACCTATACGCCCATAGACAGGTACCAAATACATTAAATTGCTGTTAATCTGAAACCCTGAAATCGAGGTAGCCGTGTTCTATGGGCCAGGTAATGAGAGAGAGAACATGCATTTAAATTAATTTCTCTTGGCCCTGTCAGCCCTAAATAAATGCGCCAAATTTTTGAGTAGAGTAGGAGTTGAATAAGATCGAATTTTATTAAAATAAAAAATAACATCAATCTTAATTATATTAGGTAAGGGTTATTAAACATATGTTAATAAGTTACCGTTCCTATGATGAGCCTAGGCCAACAATTAAATGACCCGATTCAAGCATCTGGCGCCGAGAGCCATATCTGGCCCACATCATACTACGACTGAAACATGTCTGATTGGGCGAGTTCGTGTTACCGCAAGCTGTGTGGCCCCCAGGGCCCCCTCGATAGATGATACCTCGTATATTTGAATCGAAGGATTCCATTCGGTGCCCTAAAGTCAAGTTTTCTAGATTTACTGAAAGCCAACGTCATTTTCTGATTGGGATTTCGCAAAGTGAAGTCAGCTTCTAGATAATAAGTTATACGGAGAGAATACGTGCGTGTGTTAGGAACCGAGGGTTTCAGTTTGAACAGGATCTGTAATTTTAATTTTAAGATAAAATTTTAATTTTTCACATAAATAAATATAAGTAATTTAATCTTGATGCCCCAGGACTCCTTAAATTAAAAAAATCGTCTGCGCAAAACATAGGTACAGTAACATATTTCCATGTTGTCACATTGGAAATGTTGACAAATTCGAGATCCATTTCTGTCATCTTGATGTTGACCTTGGAGTATATGGGACTAAATATGAAAACGATCGTACACTTCTTTATTATTCTACTATGCCTGTAATCATCGGTCATTGCTTGGACAGTTGGAAAACCTCTGTCGATTATTTAGGGTGGCGACATAATTATTTGACCTAGAATATTGATGACCTAGACCAAGCCATTCCAATTTTATGTGGAATAACTTGACAGTTCGGAAAATTTAGTCATACGCCCACGGTCACCTAAATGACATAAATTCTTATTGCTTACGATGAACGCATTTCTGCAGTGATTTTTATGTTAAGGGTGGCTATTACCATTTTCTTTTTTTCATATTTACACTTTTTTAAATTTAGACTAAGTGGACGTTGAAAAAAAAAACAGCGGAGTTTCTTTCCAGTTCTTCTACGCTGTGTTTTGTTTTGCTGAACTGGCCAATGTTAAAAGATGACAAATTCAAGTACAGTGTCTATGGATGATGAATAAACAATACAAACCAATAAAAAATCTAATTCACCGTCATTATATTAGCCTAACGTAGCGCAATCCCGAAGTAATTAGGTGCGATGTCATGACCTTCCCTTTATGAGCATGGAACCGCTCGCATTCGTGATGAAATGCACTTTTCCAACTTTGGGTATTTCTCCCAACGAAGACACAGAAAAAAGGACCCCATCCTTCAAATATGCTGTGAAGAAGCATGTGGCCGGCCGGCATGGTTTTCGCAGCCCTCCTGAAAGGTCGAAAGCCCATGATCGTCATCGGGCACCTTTAGAGGTCCTGGCGTACGCAATATGCCGCGCTTAACATAACTGAAATGAAGTGTAGGAAAAGCAACAAGACAGGCCAAAGCAGTAAAACATCACCAAACATTTACATATGGGCCCTTACTTCCAGAATGCATTAAGTAAAAAAAAGACAATTGCAATTTTTTCTAAATTGTTTGCGCTATAAAATATTCAGAAACACACTTTATTGAGAAATTATATCGATAGAGAAAGGGCTATATGAGAACTAGTAACTAGCTGGTGCTTGATGAATTTCTGTATAGAATCTGAAGAACAGAATGACACAACGACCACGGAGGATAGAGGGAGAGAGGACATGTTTTTAACTCATATTACTAACGATCGCAGCGTGACACTGTGCGGGGAAGCGTGGGGAAAATCGCTTCATGGGGGGGGGGGGGGGGGTCATGCACCGCCCATTTTTGCGAAATCCATCTACCGGAAGAATCGATATTCTGGTAGCAGCTATTCCGAGAGCTATTCTTAGTGGTTACAAGACTACAACTAGATGGCGCCTTTTAAATTTTACTAAGTGTTTTTTCTATAAAAAAACCGCAGAAATTTAAATCTATGCCTTCGCGCGGATTCAATTAATTTTAATTTAAAAATGTCATTAAAATTTGCATCATGAGATCAACATTTCTTACCGTAAAACGAAAATTATTACGCGCCATCTATCGGCACATAGCAAGAGTGATACATCGATACAATGCTCGAATATTGATTCAAATTATAAAATATGAGGTGTTTTACTGACAAATAAAACTTAAATCCGCCTACAAACTTTATAGATTTTTTGTCCTATGTAATGTTTGCAACATTTTACACAAAATCTCATCGTGTAATCGACTGTTCGCCGAAAATTGCGCCGCAGACCATAATATTTTCCCACAACCTAACACCGCCAGCGCCATGTCGCGAATGTCGCTAAGCCACGCTTCTTTATCACGTGGGCTGTGACGTAGCGACCCACTTGGTGGACACAGACCCAGTTTGCTTAGACCATCTCCTCTCTACCTCTATCCTCCGTGGGCGCGACCTTGCCTCTATTACTACATACTCACATTGATACATATTCCTACGACACCAACAAAATACCAACTGTAGGCAAAGTCCGCTAATAGATAACTCCACTTTAGAGCGTTAGCGTTATGAGATAACACAAAATTTGGTACAATTTTGTGTGATTCCGACGCTTGAAAGTGGAATTATCTATTAGCGGTCTTACGCCTCAGGTCCTACGCTCGCTGGTCTAGGTCGCAGGCGTTTCTTCAGAAGTCGGCAATGGCGGCCTATTAGGCCATTGTTTGCGGTTGTCAGCCGCGCGCCGCATCCGCGCGCACCAATGAGGATGTCCAGTGTGACGCTACTGCCATTATGGGACAATTACGGACACTAATCGGGACACAGCGGCCCGAGAGATGGCGAGCTGCCCCGCTGGACACTCGGCACCACTCACAGAGTGATTCGAATCACGTCGCATGATCTACCTGTAATCAAATAAACTGTAATCGCCATCTATAAAACACTAGGGTCTAATGTCTGTAATTTTGGTATTTTAGAATTTTACATAAAATATCTTTCGAGGGGCTTATACTAACGAAACTGATGATATAAAACTATTGTTCTGAGGTGTTTGTTTGTCTGTTTGTCTGTCTTCATCAATATTTGACCGCTTTTCACTATGAAACGGTTAATTCTAATTAGATAAGGTTCTCACTACAGAATCAAGCACATCTCGAAGAAGTTTTTGCCAAATATCATCACGATATGTTGAAAAATGAGGGAGTAGTGAACGAAAATGTAAATGACCTATTTTGACCGAATTGACGCGTTGCGGGGAGGCGTCTCGGCGGCCGACCTCACAGTCATCTCTCTAACGTGAGCGGCGAGCTTACTGTATACCTAATATCGGACTTTAAGGTGAGCGGAGCCGATTTTTATTAAATGGAGTGTTGAACTGTGCTTTTCTATAAAAAATAGACAAACACAATAAAAAAATTGGACGCTGAAAAAATAATTTGTTGAACTGGCAAATGTTAAAATATGACAAATCCGAGTGCAGTGGATGGATGATGAATAAACAAATAAACATGCCGTACTAAATAGTACGTCTTGTTATTTCATAGACAAAGGCACTGCTGCAGGGTTGGAAAAGATAAAAAGTTCGTACGAGAAGTTTCGCTACAAATCCACTTTAAAAAGTCGCACGGCAGGACCAAGAAATAAATTCACGCCTCCGAAAGAAAAATAATGGTCAGTTACGGACCTGAAACGACACACCAAAGTTTGTACGTCATCCCTTTTTCAAAATTCCCAATTATGGTGAAATTCGTATAAATCTTCGAAAATCCAACGTCTTAAGGTGGCCCATCCCGCTCATCTCCCCATACAAAAGGGGAAAGAAGATCACGCCCATATTTCTTGTCAGAGATCCAAAATTTTGCTCAAAATAGCTTTATTTGGTCGAACTAGATGTCTGATGACCATTGGCATTGTAACATTGTGTTTGGTTTCTAAGTTATAAGGTCCGAAAGTTCGCATTTTTCGCGCGTTTTATACAATAACTTTGGAGATGGATTACGCAATGATTAAGTAAGAACATCTTAAAAAGATTAGTCATCAGACATAGCTCATTTAATCAAGATTTATAATCTGTTTGGTTTTTGTTCGATTTTTTACTACAGCGGTCGTGGTTTACTTTTAGCTATAAGTCGTTTTGAAATCAAAATTTTCGTAAATCTTACCAAATCATACACTATGCACATTGTCTTTTTTGTGGACATGTTGCATCTTCCTCATCACGGAGCCTGTCTTATTTTTTTAAAACAGAGAAGGTCCCAGAGCCCAACAGCACGGTTTTGTACCGTGCCCGCGAATGAGTTGGGCCCGCCGGGTTGGGCCACCTTAAATGTTGGATTTAAGAAGCGTAAATTGTCTGTCTGTATCTCTGTCTGTCTTTTTGCCTGTGTACGAATAAATTGAGAACTACTTACCCGATATGAATGCGATATGTACTTGTGATATGTATTCTTCCCATCAATTAAGGCTAGTTGAGAAAAAAACTATTCTTTTTCGTCGAAATTTAATGCACCTACAAGTATAAGTATAAGGCCGGGAAAAAGATTCATCGCATTTTATAAGAAAAGTCAAGATTATTTTTTTGTCAAAGTTGAATTAATTTTAATCAAAGTATATATTTGTGCCATTTTGTTCGTTGACTTTTTGGCATCTTGTTTGAAGAGGCATTATCCCATGGCTGTAGAGTAAAACGTTTGGGAATTCTAATAAAAAAACGAGACAAGTAGTTTTGGCAGTCGTCTCTTAATGTTAACCTGACACTGCCTAAGGAATTTTGAAAATACCGAAACAGGTGGAAATCTGAAGGTACAAGGTGAGGGCTATGTGGAGGATGCATCAACACCTCTCAGCCAAACTGTCTTATTTTTGCTGAGTGTCTTAAGATGTGTTTTCGTGATGAAAAACCACACCCTTTCTATTGATCAATTCCGGCCACTTTCGCTCAACTTGTTGTTTTAATCTAATCAGTCGTTGCAGTAGAGATCCGAATCGATGGTTCTGCCCGGCAATACAAGCTTATAATGAACCATGCCCATCCAAACCCACCTTATTGCGAGTTAACTGGGCTTTACCACTGTCTGTGAAGCCCGACCGATCTTTGAACACGACCGTTTTCGCACGTTCTTGTCGTACGCGATCCACTTTTCCTCACCAGAAAGAAAAACAAATGAAAACTAATGAAACGAATTTCGATTCTTTTTTTAAAATGTTTTAATAGAAGAGCCAAAGACGTTTGTTTACAAGTTTATACATACCATATGTCAAAGCACTTTTCTCCGACCAATTATAAACATAGGTTAACTACCTATCGGAACAGCTAAGTACTGAAGACCACTAATTGCTGAATTCAATCAATCAAATGGCTCGGGCATTTTAATAATATGGGATTCCCACTGTCTTGAGGTGAAAATTCAATATATAGCATATTCCTTACATTCTTTAATAAATAATATGTAAAATTCTCAATTCAATGAATTATAGTTCCATCATTCACTTATATCGAGTTTGTATTCAAAACGCATTAAAATATAAGGATAAATATTTATCTTCCTCTTGCCATGTAGGTTTAGAGTTTTGTTAGAGATTGTTTGAGAATTTTTGCTTATGTGTTTATTGTTCATCAGATAGAAATAGTTCTTTATCTATATTTTTTTCTGATCAATGGTATGTTGAGAGTAACGACGACGTTACACAAATCAGTGAATGCAGTCAACTTATTAATAGCATACAAGTTTTCTATTTTTATTTTGCCATTCTATTGGACATTCTTCTGTTACCAATCCGAAGCTTATATTACTCTAAACGTTAAAAAAGTCCCAAAGAAACTTAACAGAAAGATGAAACACACTGTTAATCCAGTGATGTTGCTGTTTTCAATTACAATTGCTGGGCTGCAGGCTGCAATAAAAGATGGGAGTCCAAGACCACAAGGCGATGTTTCATAGCGACTGAAATCCTTTTCTGCTCTACATTTTGTCATCCAGTTCGATTCATTGCTTCAACTCCATTTTTTCAATTCGGTTCGGAACATAAAAGATAAATCGAAGAAAGCTCTTTAGATGATTCGATTTATCTTTTAGCGTTCTCGTTTCATTATCAGAATCGGATTAATTGTATTGAAATTGGTAATGACAATTGAGATTTATTTATAACGCTGGCGTCGCATTTATAATAGGCGATCGATTTGCATATTTTTTCCTCAACTATATATCTCCGAGTATTTTTGTATGGATCTTGACAAGGATGACAAATAAAAAACTCATTATATTAGCCCAAACATAAATATCGGAATTAGGTGCCATGCCTGGCCCTTTCATATTATGTATGGTTTTTTTTGGCTCCTTCATTTTCCCGGATATGTAAATCTGGACGTTGCAAACCGCAGGGTGGGACGCTAGATATAATTCAATAAAAATATGTTAGTGTGAATTATATAAAGTTATACAATTTAAAAAAATGGTTCAAAATACAATTAAGAGCATTTTAGTGTAGGTGCCCTTGGGGCTACCAATTGGCTTGTAGGCATCCCGGACATCGGGAAACCACTTGTGGAATATTTTTTCTGCAACTTATAGATCGTAACTTGCCTCATATGGTAATTGGTGTAGGTACGACAGTGGAAACGTTTTGTTCGCAGGGCCACTTCAATTCGCAAGTCCTCCTGCCTCAGCCCTGCTCATTGCCTGCAGTCCTTACTTGAGCTCTAACCCAATATCGGCGAACTTGCCTGCCGTTGTTGGAAATCGCCTAAGGTACTCTGCGGATCTTACAAGCTATTGTACTTGCTCTCCGCATAAGACAACGCAGAGGGCGGAGATTCGCTCAAGGTGGAGCAGTTCTTAGTCGTTTGTCTCTCCGAATACGGCACCGCGTTCCATAGAGCAGCTTGGAACCCTGTCCAGACTTGTCCACCTCAACGCTTCTACAACAGTCCGTGAGACTACGCATTCTTTAGCCTCCATCTTACTTCGATCAGTGTATATATGAAGAGTGCTGACTAGATCCTACAACAGGTCTTTCGTCCTCAAGACATGCATACTCGATCGTCAACCTCCGGGCCGGGTTGTCCAGATTTTTTTATTTTTTATATGCGACCTGAAATGGATGACTAATACCACACAGCTACCGTTATGATATTAGCCCAATATACTACATTTCCGAAGGAATTAGGTGCCATGCCAGGACCTTCCCTTTATGAGCGCGGCTACATTGAACTATATGGAAAACACGGACAATTTTTCATTACCGCTTCGACGATCTTTTCATTCAATGATATGGTACCAACCCAGGCGGGCTTAAACCCTACCACCTAGTAGGGGAAGGGGACCCACAGTTTTAAATGGATTCCGAACCATGGAGCAGCTCGCATTGGTGACTTGTCGAACTCGGAAAGAGAAAGACAGTGGTGCATGTCGGAATTGAATCCAGGCCTCTGGTACTCTAGGCCAGTCCCCGCGCCACTAGGCTACGAGCCGCTCGAATGGCGATCGTCTAGCTTCAAGGACCTGGTCCTGGAGGGGATCAACTTTACTTTAAATAGAGATAAGGATTCTCCAATCATTGAAAGATGAACACGCCTCGAGATCTTGAGGCGAGCGATGTGAGCCGGGGTTCTAGCAATCCTGCTGGGGAAATGTCGTTGACGCCATTAAATCTTCTTTGCGTATATGTCTTATCAGCCGCTTCTCCCCACACATCGCTGGCGTAAAGCAGAGTCGAGGCCCCACGTGGGATGAACGGCTCCACTCCCATTGTGATAAATGCATATGGTCGAAGCGCATTGATCTTACAGTGGTCTAACTTTGAGTAGTCTTATGCTTGGACTGACCTCAATTTTGATGCCGCTCGTCGTGAACACAAGAACATCGCCACCGACTTGAGAAGGAAGTCCAGGAAAACGTTCCAGAGTAAGGGGTAACATGTAGATCCTTGTTTGTTGCTCCGGTGCCCTCCTCTCATGCGTATTGGACTCTACAAATACTGAGGTGTCTGGAGATAGCCAAATAGCTTGCCCGGGTGTCCCATCGATATCAACTGGAACCTAATGGCCAGTTATTCACCGTTCATTCAATGCGAGTTCATTCAGTACTATACCCTACCACCTAGTAAGTAAGGAGTATACATACAACTTGAAGGTTTAACCAAGCCAACCTCGACGGTGGAAAAACTACCAATCATTCGTGGCGAGGGTTGCTGAACCGCAATCATCGTGTATCGTTGGTATATGAATGTAATTGCGTGTGGGTCGTAGCCTAATGGAGCGATGGTGGTTTCTTTATGTAGGACACCGCGGGTTCGAATCCTAAGGTTTGCACATTTTGTCGTTCATATCCGAGATTAAAATCTCCATTTGCCATGGTCCGGAATACATGTATAGCTGTAGGTCCCCCTTCTCTGTCCCGTGTGCTTATAAAGTGCGATGGATGCTAATTGGAACCTAATTCCTTTATAATTGTTAAAATGTTTTCTGATAGACAGTTTTATGAATCGCTTACTTGTTTAAGTCGACGTTTCGTCCACCGCATTGTGTTATTCTTCAGGACTCCTGCAGTTGATTTATTACTCGACGACGTATCGGTAGTCATCCAGGTCGCGCCTCCACAATGCGGTGGACGAAACGTCGACTTAAAAAAAAAATTAACAAAAAAAATAACCGACTTCAAAGAAAAAGCACTAAAAAGTAAAAAATAATTTCCATTTTTGTAGTTACGATTTCTGTTATTTTTTGAGTCGGCGTCAGCCGGGCACGCGCTGCGCCAATCAAGAGAACCTAACCTAACCTAACCTAACCTAACCTTGGCTGACACCGACTCAAAAAATAACAGAAATCGTAACTACAAAAATGGAAATTATTTTTTACTTTTTAGTGCTTTTTCTTTGAAGTCGGTTATTTTTTTTGTTAATTTTTTTTTATTTGTTTATTTTTAGTGAATCTGAAGTACATGTACACGTCCTTGCCAATAAAAAAAGAATCACCGAAATCGGTTGGCGTTATATTGAGTTATTCGTCCATTTGTCGCGCACATCTTAATACAAATTTAAGACTTTTATGATTTTCTCATAGATATCATCGTCAAAACTTAACCAAATTAAAATGGGACTATTTGAGAAGCACTAGCTATCATTTAAAAAAATAATCATCAAAATCGGTTCATCCAGGCAAAAGTTATGAGGTAACAAACATAAAAAAAAAACAAAAAAAACAAAAAAAAAACATACAGACGAATTGATAACCTCCTCCTTTTTTTGAAGTCGGTTAACAAGTAAGCGATTCATAGGCTGAGATAAATGGTCGTAAACAAAACTAAGACTAACGAAAAGTAGTACTTTGTGACGTCATTTCGCCACACTTTGTATGGACGAAATGACAAAGTAATGCAATGTGGACATCATAAAGTACTACTTTTCGTGAGTCTTAGTTTGTGTTACGACTATTTATCTCAGTCATAACACTGTCTATCCGAAATCATTTTAATAATAATGTGTAACAACAGTGAAAGTCTAAATATATATAACTTATGTTTGGTTAGGCAAATATCATGACAGGTGTAAAATTAGCCATCCATATCCATTTCCACAAAAATTAAGTTGCGTGTTTTCGCTACTTCAGAAATTCGTTTGCAATGGAATCGCTGAAAAAATAAAACAATCAGCTGAAAAGCAAGTGAATAAGGCTGGCGTGCGCCCACAACCCGGTGTGATTGCCTGAAAGAAAATCGATGAAATGAATGAAGGTCGTTTCATAACCAGTACCAGACCTGAACGGTAGCTGTTTTCCTTTTACAATATCATTCTTGGTTTGATACTCACTGTGTAAGTAAGGTTCTGAAATGCTGCTTAATGTCTTGTAACACAGGAGAAAGGCAGTATTTAGAAAGGCAAAGGTAATAAGTTGCCGATAGACAATTTTACCATCTTGTTTAATGGAAAGTTTGCTCTTTTTTATGTTAAGGACTTATTCTGTGGATTAACATAATATTTGTTTATGTTAGGTTAGGTTATATTAGATTAACTTGGATTCACTTTGATTGGCTTAGGGTCTCTTCTCGTCGCTTAAAGTACTGATTAGCTTAATCCTCACATTAAAGAGCCTTTCTTACCATCTCGCAATCGATACCAGTACAAGATAGTCAGCACTTTAGTAATTACGGCCATGTAAGTGTCAATTAAAATAAATCAGCACTTAATGAAAATCAGGCTTAGTAATGATATTTCATTTCCTATTACTAAATTGTTTTTGTTCTTATTTTGTATTCGTATACTTTTATGGCTATTGAAATTTGTCTTCATTATAGATACAAGTACCTACCTAAACAAACTAACCTTAGCTAAACGAAATCCTCTCGGAACGGTCAGTGACATCGAACGACGAATAACTCTCAAAGACTATGTAAGCATACGTTATTAGAGAATGTTATTGATGGATTGAACATTAGCGTATTTCGTAGAAAGGTTATTCATAAAAACTCGCAATAGGATTACAATATTTTTCCTTCATTTTCCTAAACGGCAAGCTTCAAGGCTCTGTTAGCATGTAAGTACATATATGTTAACATGCATCGGATTCATTTGCAATTCAGAAATAAACAGGTTGAGCCTAAATTAAAATGATTAATCAAATAATATTATACATTGTCCTTTTTATAAATAAATAAGTATAAAATATTGTATTAAAAGTAAGAACGATTTCGGTTTTGTAATATAAATGTAATGTATATAATATATTGTAATTTTAAATTTTAATTATCTAATAAATTTAATTATGATCCCTAAAAGGAGCTTTTAAGTAAAATTGTCAGTTAATCTGATAAGAAGAAACGCATTAGATTATTTTGAATAAAGATTTAATTGAATTATAGCAAGCAGGCAGTTATTATAGCAAACAATAACATTTTGCATGGTAAATGAAACGCAAAGAAAAACAAGTCCAATGTAAATTTACGATAGGAAAAGATACTTCAAGGTCTTGAAAAGTTTTGCCGAAATAATGGCCGGCAGTTATACATTACCTACACATGTCGCCAACATATTCCTAAGGCAAGCTCACGACGGATTATCAAGTAGGACTTGAACATTTTTTTCCACTGTATAGCGACGTATCCTCGACTCATATTACGCGGCGGTACGGACAGGGGTGCGTAAACTTTTCGATTCACATATTTTATCGATGCTCGCATGTGCGAGGCGAGTAGGCGGGCGGGCGGCGACGGCGCGGCGTAGTCACCGCAAGCTCCACCGTGGGTCCCTCGATATGCTTACAAAATACTAAACATATTTCGGCTCCATCCCCCCGATTGTAAGATGCAGACACACAGATACTGCTCGTAGGCTTATCATTAGAGAATATGTATAAAAGAGCTGTTTAAGGATTTTAAAACGAGTATACTATAGGCCGCATTTCATACGAGCGAAGCTGTGAGCAGCAGCTATTAAGTAGATAACGTACCTATATACAATTAAGTACGAGGTTCGATTCTCAGTTAAGGTGGCCCAACCCGGCGGGACTAACTCATTCGCGGGCACGGTACAAAACTGTGCTGTTGCGCTCTGGGACCTTCTCTGTTTCAAAGAAAAAGATAGGCTCCGTTATGAGGAAGATGCAAAATGTCCACAAAAAAGACAATGTGCATAGTGTATGATTTGGTAAGATTTACGAAAAATTTAATTACAAAACGACTTATAGCTAAAAGTAAACCACGACCGCTGTAGTCAAAAATCTAACAACAACCAAATAGATTATAAATTTTGATTAAATAAGCTATGTCTGATGACTAATGTTTTTAAGATGTTCTTTCTTTATCATTGCGTAATCTACCTTCAAAGTTATTGTATAAAACCTTATATCTTAGAAACCAAACACAGTTTTACAATGAAAACGTTCATCAGACATCTAGTTCGAACAAATAAAGCTATTTTGAGCCAAATTTGGGATCTCTGACAAGAAATATGGGCGTGATCTTCTTTCCCCGTTTGTATGGGGAGTTGAGCGGGATGGGCCACCTTAAGTCGTAGAGCAGTTAGTGGATTTTTTTTATATACATACACTTGCCCCGAATAAGCTATCTTGCTTAGGGACGATTCTCAGTTAAGGGCTATAGTCGTAGAGCAGGTGGTGGAATTTGTAGACACACTACCCCCGAATAAGCTATCCTGTGGAGGGACTATTCTAAGTTAAGGGCTATAGTCGTAGGGCAGGTAGTGGAATTGGTAAACACACTATCCCTGAATAAGCTATCTCGCGGTGGGACCATTCTCAGTTAAGAGTTATAGTTGTAGGCAGGTGGTGGAATTTGTAGACACAATACTCCCGAATGAGCTATCTTGCAGAGGGGCGGGGTGATTTAGACTCAAGCCAGTCACTGCAATAGATATTTCAGTCCAAAATGAAATGTTTTGGGGCAAATAAGTTTGTGCAAATTCTTCGGTAAAATCGATTTCAGGTCTAAGTAAAATAAAATCTTAAAAATTGACTTTAACACAGGAATTAGAATCGGAATTGGAATTTGGGTCTCGAGTAATTGTTTACATAGTTTGGCAATAGGCATTTTCATTAGAATCCTAATAATTATAATTGTTATTATAAATCCACAAAGTATGATAAATATTCATATATATTCGAGGAGTATATTAAATATCACGAAGCCAATACATATTGATAAATATTTCGAGACGATTGAGAAGTAATAATAACGTTCAAATATTGCTTTGGTTCTTAAAATATTTGTCTACAGTGTTGCCGTTTGATATAAACAAATATTAATAAGTGTACTTAAAATAAATAGGAGAACTAGCATGATTATTGTTGTGAATTGATTCGTTCAAATAGCGTCGTACTAAAAATAGTGTTGCCAATATTATGGCGAGTCAGTACAAAAGAGCACTGACTAGCAAAATGAAAAAAAAAACAATTCCCATTAGTTGACGACCTCTGCACGCCTGCGACACGCCACCTCCACCGCAGCGTGGTTAGCGCAGCCGGCAGTAAACACGCAGCTAGTGAGCAGTTGCCGACAACTTTTCAGTTGAAACTGCTTTACAGGCCCGAACGCAACCAATCGCCGCCGCGCCGCCGAACGTGCATGAAACATCACTTATGTAACTGAAACGGCACTTCACATATATTTTATTGAACTCACATAAATACATTTCCAAAACATTATTTTCAAAAGTATACAGTAACAACACAGTGATTTTAGTAGAAGTGTTGTGGTCAAGAATTACCGTGAGTCGAGGCTGAAGTGTTGAATTGTTTTTGGAACTTTGGGGGCCGAGAGCGATGTCAGAGGACGAATCGCTTTGGAGTTTATAGCGGGAGTGGAGCAGTGGTATGTACTGAGCGAAGGGTAACCCATGATACTGGCTATGAAAGACGATACGATAATATTACGAATATAATGCCATTGCAAAAAGGGAATTATGTTCTTGAAGCAAAAAAGTTCGACCTGATTTTTTTGTTCACAAGCTTCAAATTTGAATTTAAATGGCTACACCTAAATTTAAAAGCATCTTCGGTTGTGGAAATTGAATTAAAACAATATTGTCTTTTAACAAATTTATAGCTGATGTATTTTTTACATATATTTACTTATACGTAAAATACCTGCAATCGTGCTGTTTTAAAAAAAAACATATATTCGTCTGACGTCTCAAGAAAGATGTCAACAGTATGACACTAAATGCTAGTTCAATTTTACAACCCTTACGCAATCCAACCGTAAATTGAAAACCGATAGGGCTTTGCTCCGCAAATAGAATTCCCCCGAAATGTAAATTCAATATGAGTCAATCAAGATATCGTATGACAATTAAATGCTTGCTCTCTTGGAAATTGAGAGTACCTACGGAATGCCGATATGTACTCACTTTAGCACGCACTTTGTCTAAAGAGCCTGGGATCTTCAGACAAGGTGCGAATAAACACCAGGTCGGCCGCCATGGTTTTTAAACCCCCTGAAAGTTCGAGTTCCCATGTGCGCCGTCGGGCTGTGAGGGCTTGGCGTACGCCATATGTCGTGCTTTAATATGAGCCTAAAAGCTAACAAGATTTGAAGATTCTAAAACTACTATGCAATTTGAGCGGGCAATTGAAAGATACACTGCGGGCAAGAATGCTGAATGAGAATTACAACGAGCAATTTCCTGCTACATCGTTTGTTCTTCCTAATCCGTTTGCTGATAGAAATTGATATGTATATTCAAGTTTTAAGATTTGGTACATATTCTTAGTACATATGCAAGTTTTATATCCACTGCTCTCCCGGTGAGCTATCCAGAAAATTACGTCAGCCAACGAATTTCTTGATTCTTAAATCGACACATAGTTTCCCTACTAGATGGCACTGATTTGCGTATAAATCGTACACTGAGGCATTTGACTGCAATTATTGATTCTGATATCGGACACTAGAGCCAGCCGGGATTTATGGAGCTTGATATTTGTATGCATTCAATGGATACGACATTACCGGTGAGGTTATACAATGACATCTACAGATTTTTCTAACTATTTTTAAAATCCGAACGCAATACTTCAGTGTAGATGTCGTTGCATAACCTCAAAATAACGGTAATGTCGTATCCTTGAAATACATTCAAATGTCAAGTACTTTTATGATTTACTTACAATGATGGAGATATATCACGTGATTGTGGGTTAACCCGCGTTTACTAAGGGTATGCGATTAGGGTTAGGGTCTATTCGGTCTGGTGGCCTTCAGCCTTCAAGGCCGAAACAGTTACGAGATTGTCTGCATTGTGTAAACATTATGGTGGCGCATGCCACTGCGTTTATAAACCTTGATACCTTTTGCCAAGGTTTTGTTTTATTCAGTTTCGATAATGTTCGCCTGGAATAAATAATAAAGTATTCTGTTAGTACACAAGTGCATTTTTGGTATAATTTGAACCGTCGGCTAAACTTGGTTGGGCCAACATAGTTGCTGAAAGAAATGTTATTTTTCTTACTAATCAATGACGAATAAAATTCGTTAAGTAAGGCAGCAAGCATCTTATAAACTAAGCTAAAATGATAAGTTCAAAGCGGCGTTTCGAGCGGCTCGTAGCCTAGTGGCGCGGGGACTAGCCTAGCGAACCAGAGGCCTGGGTTCAATTCCGACATGCACCACTGTCTTTCTCTTCCGAGTTTGATAAGTGTATTTAGTCACGAATGCGAGCTGCTCCATGGTTCGGAATCCATGTAAAACTGTAGGTCCCCTTCCCCTACTAGGTGGTAGGGTTTAAGCCCGCCCAGGATGGTACCATCGCATTGGATGAAAATATGGTCGAAGCGGCAATGAAAAAGTGTTCGTGTTTTCCATCAAGTTCAATGTAGCCGTGCTCATAAAGGGAAGGTCCTGACATGGCACCTAATTCTTTCAGGAATGTGGTGTATTGGGCTAATATCATAACGTTAGATGTGTGGTATTAGCCATCCATGTCAGTTCGCATAAAAAAAAGGATTTGACCGTCCGTAAGGAAACATTTCAAAGGTAGTGCGTCTACGTATTCTACCACATCCTCTTTGGAATCTTTGCTCTCTTTCAATATCAGTAGCTTTATTTTTTTTTCGTGGTCCTAATAATTAGGTAATAAAACTGTTGTTCTGTTGTTATCAGATATTTATTGTATTGTTACGCGGGTAGGGTGCAGATTAGAGAAGAAAACACCAATACTCAACACTCTTCCTTTATTTCGAATAATTCACAAGCAAACTCACAAATACAATTTCACACTAGGTTAATTCAAACACTAATTTACAAACTATATCACTCACTTCACTGATTCACTTCAGAGCTAGTTCACTGCACTTCTATATCGCTTGTTGTCGCTCACTTCGCTTCCAAAAATAGACTGCCGCCCTCAGCGCCTTGGGCGCCTTTTATATCGGTGGAGCTTCTTTCCAGAACACTCCACCGATTTCTAGGCGCCCATGTAGGGCAGCAGTCGAGAACAATCTCCCTCGAGACATTACTAGAATGTCCGAGATTTGTTTCTGAAGTCAGCTGGACGAGGCGTCACTTTATATGGGACGACAGTGATGCGATAGCCTGCGCAATGCAATAAGACAAGTAGCGCCATCTACTGAAATTCGAAGGAACCATTTGGCGCACTTTGGTAGTGTATCAGCGCTATGTCTTCGCAGCGGGGCGCGCTCGTAACACTGCCTCCTCCTTAGTTATGCTCGTCTCGAGCATAATTGTCTCCGTGGTATCGGGCCAGACGATCTACGTGCACAATCTTTTCCCGACATCTATCATTCCGGCGGATACGATATGTCACGTCATTGATTTTAGTCACCACTCTATATGGGCCTTCCCATTTTGGTTGCAGTTTGGGACTTTTTCCTTTTTTTCGTAATGGATTATGTAGCCAAACTAAAGATCCTTCTTCAAATACATTTCCATTAGCTTTGCGGTCGTAACGTGTTTTCATCCGCTCGCTTGCTCGTAGACCAGCCTCTCTGACACGTTTATAAACAGTGTCCATTTTTCCTCGCAGATCTGACACATACTCTGTTACACAATGGGATGCCTCTGGTGGAATTCCTGTCAGAAGGTCAGCTGGTAGTCTGAGTTCGTGTCCAAAATTTATGTAGGCTGGAGTTTCATCTACGCTTTCATGCACAGCGGTTCGGTATGACAGCAGAAACAGCGGAATATACTGGTCCCAATCCTTTTGATGGTCTTCTACCAATTTGGCCAAGTGTCTTTCCAATGTCTGATTAAATCGTTCCACCATGCCATCTGACTGTGGGTGGTATGGGGTTGTCCTGGTCTTATGGATTCCCATTATTCGACATGTCTCCTGAAACACTCGGGATTCGAAGTTTCTGCCTTGATCAGTGTGTATCTCGAGAGGTACTCCATAGCGACAGAAAACTTCGTGGACCAATTTCTGTGCAACCGTGATCGCCTCTTGGTTTGGTATGGCAAATACCTCAGGCCACTTAGTGAAATAATCCATTACAACCATAAAGTAACGGTTGCCGTCATTTGTCGGAGGAAAAGGGCCAGCCACATCAAGAGCAATTCTCTCCCACGGAGCTCCAACATTGTACAATTTTAAAGTTCCCTTGCTCCGTGTATGAGGCCCTTTAACAGCGCTACAGATCGTGCATTTACGGCACCAAACTTCTACATCATCGCGACAATTTATCCAGTAGAACCGTTGTCGTATCTTCAGGAGAGTTCTCTTTATTCCCAAATGTCCACCTGAAGTTCCATCGTGCAGGCATTGAAGAACTTCTTTAACCTTAGATCTGGGGATGACTAATTGCAGAGAAGTATCCTTTCCGTTAGGTGTTTCCCATTTTCTGTACAATATTCCGTCATGAAGTACCAGGCTCGACCACTGCGCCCAGTAACTTTTAGTCGCTGTGCTCATTGCAGAAATATCTCTCCATTCTGGCTTTGTCTCTCCTGCTCTCTTCCAGTGAATAATGGGCATCAGATCATCGTCCCCCTCCTGGGCTAGCTTCATGTTTTCATTGCTCCATTCTTCGCTGATGTTATCCGTTCGGATGGCCTTTAAATGAACGGTCTCCTTTATCTCCTCCCTGATGCAGTGCTTACACTCTTCTGGGCAGGGTCGACGAGACAAAGCGTCAGCATTTCCATGGGTTTTACCACTCCGATGCTCTGTATCGAACTGATACTCTTGGAGCTGTTCCAGCCAACGTGCAACCTGCCCTTCTGGATTCTTAAACTGAAGCAGCCATTTCAAAGCAGCGTGGTCAGTCCTCAAGCGGAATCTTCGGCCGAGAAGATACTTGTTGAAATGCTGCAAAGTCTTCACTACTGCTAGAAGCTCTCGTCTTGTCACACAATAGTTCCGTTCTGGTTTTGAAAGGGATTTGCTGAAATAACCAATAACGATCTCCTTGTCCCCATGACGTTGTGAGAGTACACCGCCGATTCCGGTATTACTTGCGTCTGTGTCGACTATGAACTCTTTATCGGCTTCGGGGTAGCCCAAGATTGGAGTGTTACAGAGATGTTGCTTAAGTTCTTGAAACGAATTTGCGCAGTCCTCGTCCCAATTGAATTGACGCTTATCTTCTGTAAGTCGATGCAGAGGCTTAGCAATCTCGGAGAAGTTTCGGACAAAACGGCGGTAATATGAGCACAGTCCTAAAAAGGCACGAACTTCAGTCTTATCCTTTGGAATTGGCCACTCCTGTACGGCTTCGATCTTCTTTGGGTCAGTTTGGATGCCATTTCCGGAGATAACGTGACCCAAATAGCTAACCTGACGCTTGAAGAAAGAACACTTCTTGCCACTTAGTTTAAGGTTAGCTTGGCGAATCTTGCTCAAAACGTTCTCCAAATTCTTGATGTGCTCGTCAAATGTCCGCCCTAATATGATTATATCGTCCAAGTACACCAGACAAGCTTCCCCGATCAGCCCAAAAAGTACTCGTTCCATAAGCCTCTCGAAGGTTGCGGGAGCATTACAAAGTCCAAACGGCATCACTTTGAATTGCCACAGCCCATGCCCTGTCGTAAACGCTGTCTTCTCTTTGTCTTTGTTGTCGATTTCCACCTGCCAGTAGCCGCTTTTCAGGTCCAGGGTTGTGAACCACTTCATGCCACTCAATGTATCCAGCGTGTCATCAATTCTAGGAATCGGATAGCTGTCCTTTTTTGTTACATCATTTAAACGTCGATAGTCCACACAAAATCTGGTGCTGCCATCTTTCTTCTTTACCAGAACTACGGGTGAACACCATGGACTTGATGAAGTCTCTATAACATTATTTTTCTGCATGTCCGCTATCATTCTCTGAACTTCTTCTTCTTTAGCTACGGGAACGCGGCGTGGCCTCTGACGTATTGGAAGAGCATCTCCTGTGTCGATGCGGTGCTTAACCATGCTTGTTCTCCCAATGTCTCCGTCGTGCGAAGAGAAGATGTCTGAATATCGCATAAGTAGATTTGTTGCTTTCTTGAAATCATCAACAGTCAGGTCCCGTCTGCTTTCTTCCAAAAGAGTGGACACTTTAGATCTCCCTGTGTCCAATTTATCTGAGGAAATTTCATCACATTTGCGTAGCCAGGAAACTTCTTCTTTGCCACATATTAGCACGCCTTTTGCCACATCTATTTTACAGTTGTTAGTTCTCATAAAGTCCAAACCTAGAATGCAATCATCGATGATATCTGCTAAAACGGCGGTATGACGATAAGTCTTACATCCAATTTTAATCGTAACTTCTATCTCTCCATAAACGGGTATGTGCTGGCCGGTAGCTGTCTGAAGCTTGCAACCATTAAAATACTGGCGACGATTCCATATGACGCGGCCAAAGGTTTTTGACTTAACGATTGTACGGGATGCTCCGGTATCCAAGGTCAAGTTGCATTGTATCCCGTTCACTTGCCCTTCAACGAGCAGGCTGTTTCCAGTACATGCCTGCGAAATTGTGACTTTCGGGGCTTCTATTTTACCAGCCAGCATCCGCCCCCCGGTTCTGGCCTTTTCATCTTCATTTGCAGCATCAGGCCTTTCGGTTTGATTTTTGGGGCAGTTGGTTCGAAGGTGCCCCAGTTCATTGCACTTGTAGCACCGGGGAGTAAATTTACGTCTAGCAGGTGATCTGGTTTCCGACGTCACCACTTCTCTTATTCGATGCGCTCGGGGATCTGATCGAACCGCTTCGACCTCCAACGCGTGGGCAAGAGCGTCCTTCAACGTTGCGTGGTGACTTAATCGTACAGCAGCTCGTACTTCGATGTCCCTGATGCCATCCACGAAAGCCTGCACCAAGTAATCTTCCAACGAAGAATTCGATGATGATTGATGGGCCTTTCGGACAAGTTTTTCGATTTCCAGTGCCCACTGTTGAAGTCCTTCACTTGCTCGTTGTACTCGATCACGAAGTTGAGCTCGGTAGACGTGTTCCAAATGCTTGTCGCCAAACCTTGACTCCAGTGCTTCTAAAAGTCCGTCATAGGTGATTCGGGGACCTAAAGCCTCGAGAACATGGAGTGCCTTGTCCCGAAGTCCTAAGGTCAAAGCAGTTCGTGCTTGGTTCTCATTCCATCCATTTGCAATAACCACTGATTCAAACTGAAGTTTGTAAGCGGCCCAGGATGTCAAACCATCGAAAGGAGGAACCTTAAATCTTGCTCCTGCTGTTGCAGATGAAGATACAGTTACTCCACAGGTCTTGATTTTCTCCATTTCTTCGGATATCTTTGACTCAAGCCCGTTCAGTCGCTCTTCATGGCGCCCGAGAGTTTGGTCTTGCTCTTCGATCTTAGAGTTGACCTCATCAAGCTTCTCCTTTATTTTGGCATTGGATTCCCTAACGGCCCACATCAGTTCTTGCTGCTGCTCCTCCTGACGGCGAGCATGTTCCTGCGCCTGCTCCTCTTGACGGCGGGCCTGTTCTTCTTGACGGCGGGCCTGTTCTTGCATCTGCTCCTCTTGACGGCGGGCCTGTTCTTGCATGAAGGTCATCAATGCGTTCAAGTCCAAGGCAGGAGTTTGCGTCATTAATTGTTGGCTCTCGAATTCTTGAGTTCCTGAGGCTGCTGCATCCTCGGCCGGTGTTGTGTCGGCTGCCGTCTGGCTCCTGGTCCTCACGCCTTCCTGGTCTTCTCTCGGTGTAATCGGCATCTCTAATCCCCGCTTCTGACACCAATTGTTACGCGGGTAGGGTGCAGATTAGAGAAGAAAACACCAATACTCAACACTCTTCCTTTATTTCGAATAATTCACAAGCAAACTCACAAATACAATTTCACACTAGGTTAATTCAAACACTAATTTACAAAATATATCACTCACTTCACTGATTCACTTCAGAGCTAGTTCACTGCACTTCTATATCGCTTGTTGTCGCTCACTTCGCTTCCAAAAATAGACTGCCGCCCTCAGCGCCTTGGGCGCCTTTTATATCGGTGGAGCTTCTTTCCAGAACACTCCACCAATTTCTAGGCGCCCATGTAGGGCAGCAGTCGAGAACAATCTCCCTCGAGACATTACTAGAATGTCCGAGATTTGTTTCTGAAGTCAGCTGGACGAGGCGTCACTTTATATGGGACGACAGTGATGCGATAGCCTGCGCAATGCAATAAGACAAGTAGCGCCATCTACTGAAATTCGAAGGAACCATTTGGCGCACTTTGGTAGTGTATCAGCGCTATGTCTTCGCAGCGGGGCGCGCTCGTAACAGTATATATAATCAATCGATTAATTAAGTACCCTTGAACCGCGACCCGGTTGAACCCTATAACCTCGTAGAGAAAGGGGACCTGCAGTTTTAGATAGATTCAGAATCATGGAAACAGCTTGCATTCGTAACGAAGTGCATGAAAATTAACTACTCCGAAAGAATATGGTGCATAAACGGGGCTGGGAATTCAACCCATGACCTCTGGAGTGGAAGGCAACTCCACACGCAACTCCAAGTATTGCACGCGAGCAGAGCTTTGGCTTTGGGAATTGTCTTGTAAAGTAAAGGAAATGGTCAAGTGCGAGTCGGACTCGCACACGAAGGGTTCCGTACCATCGTGCAAGATTTAACATAAAAAAACACGGTTTTTGTATGTATTTGTGTTGTTTGTTTGTTGTTGTTATAGCAGCAAAATAAAATAAGACATACTCTGTGAAAACTTCAGCTGCCTAGCTATTACGGCTCATGAGATTCCCCTGATATAGCCCTGTGACACACGGATGGACAGACGGACGGACAGCGGCGGTTTAGTAATAGCGTTACACCCGTTAGCACCCTTTGGGTACGGAACCCTAAAAACGTATCCAATTTAATAGAGCATCGACAGTAATTTCTTCGATATTTCCAAGAATTACGACTAGAATCGATTGAGCGGAATTCGACTTTGGGGTCACTGGGCCAAACTCATCTATTATCTAGTGAAAATGCTCGTACGAATGCATTCAAGGAGCTATTTATTGCCTGCCCATGGAACAGTGGACGAGACTTATATTGTGTACATATGGTCGTCTGCCTCAGTAGCACTGCGAGGCATCGATCATTGAGTGTGGGTTTTGGATGGGTAACCGTTTGATAATTAAGGCTGGCCACCTTAATTACTAAATAGTACGTTTAGCCCACCTGCGTTGGGCCATGGGTTACCATAGTAAATTAACTCACTGGGTGAACAGTCAAGTAAGTGATTAAATCTGACGTTTGCTTGCATTTCTTACAAAACAATTAAAAAATCCGACTAAAATCAGTAAGCATACCCCGACTTCTTTCGTATTTATCCCCACTGCTCATCCCCTAGTTTTTAGCGAGATGATTATTAACATTTATATATATGTAGTTGATGGGAAGAAATAGGTAAAAATGGTATACATAGATGCAAACCGCAAACAGTAACAGTAATCAGATACACAAAAACCGGCCAAGTGCGAGTCGGACTCGCAAACGAAGGGTTCCGTACCATCGTACAAGATTTAACACAAAAAATCACGTTTATTGTATGGGACCCCCAATTAATTTTTATTATTTTTTAATTTTACCTATTTGTTTGTTAAAGCGGCAAAATAAATACACACTCTGTGAAAATTACAGCTTATAAAGATACAGCCCCGTTACAGACGGACGGACGGACGGACGGACAGCGGAGGCTTAGTAATAGGGTTTCGTTGCCACCCTTTGGGTACGGAACCCTAAAAAAGGAAAGAGATGTGCCACATGCAAAACATAGTCGCAGACCTGATGGAGGGTTTGCGTGGGTTGAAACCAAAGATTTTTTTTTATATGTGACTGGACATGGATGGCTAATACCACAAGTTCTGTCATGGTATTAGCCCAACACACCACATGGGAACTAGGTGCCATGCCAGGACCTTCCTTATATTGCACGGCTACATTGAACTGGATGGAAAACACGGACAATTTTCATTGCCGCTTCGACCATCGTTCATCCAATGCGATGGTACCCACCCGGGCGGGATAAACCCTACCACCTAGTAAGTAAGGAAGGCGAAGGGGGTATTGAGATTTGCTCTAGCTCGCTTATACTCGCTATCTCCAATTTTCAAAAACGACCAACCCAACTTTTCCTGTAGCACATTCCAATGCAATTTCTATGAAAAGCTCGCATCGCGCGGAGGTGACGCGGGTGGAGGGGATAGCACAGCCTGCGCGGATTGCAGTAGGATGCCCCACCTGAAAACCGCGGGGCGGCATTGCGGGGGAAGGTACGCTACATGTGCAAAACAAACCCGACCGTAGGGTACTACCAGTAGCGGCGTTAGGGTAGGGCGCGGTTGGGCGACCGCCCAGGGCGCCAGATCGAAAGGGGCGCCGCAGGCGCCCCTTTTTTTCTGCTCGCTCATTGACCAAATCCTACTTACTCATAAATTCCCTAAATTTAGCGTCAAAATGGTGGGCAACACTAGAATGGAACGCGTGTCCGGTCGGAGTTATTGGTGAATTGTCATAATTGTTTAGGTTAAAATGTGTGAACATGTCGATCCAAAAAAAAATTTGAAAACGGAAATCCGAATAAGCAAAGGAATAAAAAAACAAAAACAATGTTTATTAGTTAAATATAAACGGTAACCAACGTGAAATGTGAAAAAATAGGTGAGATAAATTGATAAATTCTCCACCAATCAGAAGAGTTTATGTTATAACATTTGCGATCTTACTAGGTGGAATATTTTATATCGACATCGACATGGTGCAGAAATTGATCGAATTACTTCTATCATATTTTACGCCGGTTCACTCCCATGACATCTACATCAACCGGGTGTATCGGTAGCGGATCCTCTGTCAAGTTGCAGATTGTGAGCGAAGTTTCCCGAAGTGAGGAGCCAGGTTGTGTGTCAATAAATTCAACAACTTTTTTAGTTCTATTGCAGATAAATTAACTTCAAACTTTAGCCCATCCATTAAAGAAACGATGGACTAGGTACCTGAAGGCGTACACTCCACCAAGCAATAGTACATGTTTTTTTTAGAATATGAGCAAATATGAAATATTAAAACCTTTAAATCATAAAAAACTAAGCATTCTGAAGATTTATGGGGATTATCAATTTAACCAATGTGTCTCAAAAGGAACATTCCCAAGCATTCTTAAAGCTGCTAAAGTTTGTCCGATCCATAAAAAAGGATTTCGATAACTTAAGACCAATTTCTTTCCTGCCATGTATCAGCAAATTTTTCAAAAAAAAAATAAGTACAATAAATTGATCCATTTATAAAAATAAACACATAAATCTTCAGCTATTCGGCTTTAGAAAAAATAATTTACAGGAACTGCATAGCCAACATGCTGACATCAGTCTATTTAAGTCTTGACAACAATATAGGTAGCTTAGGACTATTCTGTGATCTATCAAAGGCATTAGAATGCGTCAATCATGAACTTTTAATAGGTCGGGGAAAAAGTCTTTTCGCATTATAGTATGTATGAACTTGTAATAAAATCTCTTTGGCTATACTATTTGTATCTGGCTGGTTTTGGTATCATTGAAAGTTTAAATTTTAAAGAACATAATTCCAAATTCAAATTAGGAAAATGTGTGATTCTCATTTGTTTTTCGTACTGTCAAAATAAGTGAATCTAATGAAGAAATTCGATACATTTTAAAATTTTACTACAAAAAAGGTAAAAATGCAACGCAAGCCGCGAAAAAAATTTGCGATGTTTATGGACCTAGTGCAGTGTCTGTGAGAGTAGCACAAATTTGGTTTAAGCGTTTTCAATCCGGAAATTTTGATGTCAAAGATGCACGTCGCTCTGGTCGCCCTATTACGGATAAAATGGATGCCATTTTTGAAAAAGTGGAGCAAGATCGGCATATCAGTAGTTACGACGTAGCTGAAGAACTAGGAATTGACCACAAAACAGTTTTGGCGCATTTGAAAAAAACTGGGTACACAAAAAAGCTCGATATTTGGGTACCTCACGAGCTCACTGAAAGAAACCTAATGAACCGTGTACTCATTTGTGATTCTTTATTACGACGTAATGAAACCGAACCATTTTTGAAGAAGCTGATAACTGGTGATGAAAAGTGGATCACGTACGACAAGAACGTGCGAAAAAGGTCGAGGTCAAAGGCCGGTCAAGCTTCACAGACTGTGGCGAAACCCGGGTTAACTCGCAACAAGGTGATGCTGTGTGTGTGGTGGGATTGGAAGGGCATTATTCATTATGAGCTGTTACCACCAGGCAGGACCATCGATTCTGAACTCTACTGCGAACAACTGATGAGATTAAAGCAAGAAGTTGAGAGAAAGCGGCCGGAATTAATCAACAGAAGGGGTGTGGTTTTTCATCATGATAACGCTAGACCTCACACATCTTTAGCCACTCAGCAAAAACTAAGAGAGTTTGGCTGGGAGGTGTTAATGCATCCGCCGTATAGTCCTGACCTTGCACCTTCAGATTTCCACCTGTTTAGGTCTCTTCAGAATTCTTTAGGCAGTGTCAGGTTAACATCACGAGAGGACTGCCAAAACCACTTGTCGCGGTATATTGATCAGAAGTCCCAATATTTCTATAGCAATGGGATCATGTCCCTACCTACAAGATGGCAAAAAGTTATCGAACAAAATGGTACCTAAATACTTTAATTAAAAATGTAAATAAACCATATTAAAAAATGTTTTGAATTTTCTTAAAAAATGCGAAGAAACTTTTTCCCCAACCAATACATTCAAAGCTTGAGCACTATGGCATTAGAAGAAACTCGCTAGATCAAATGAATTCATATCTTACAGGCAGAACCCAATATACTCAGCTCCACGATATTAGATCAGAAGCAAGGCTCAATTTTAGGCCAATGATAGATGAGTTATCTCAGAACAACACATATTTTAATGTTTGCTGACGACACATCTCTTATTTTTAGAACAACAGAAGGAATGGCCATGCACAGAATATTGATCCCATCATTGAAAAAATACATAACTGGTTCCAAGTAAATCACATCCTTCTTAATGCTGCAAGAATAACTTTGTCCTATTCTCATTACGAGGATCTACTTCTAACGTCAAATATAACATAGTAGATTCCGGTCTAACTTGTGTGCATGTAGTTAAGTTCTTTGGTTTGCACGTGGACATGGGTTTAAAATGGGACGATCACATCAAACATATTATAAACAAGTGGAATTCAGCAATTTACGCAATTCGCAAAATATGTACCCTATGTGACGTCCACGCTACGAAAACAGTTTACCACTCTTATTTTCATAGCATTATGAAGGATGGACTTCCATTATGATGGGTGGAAGGGGTAACGGTGCACGCATTGCTTGAACAAAACAAGCAATGCGTGCCGTGCTAAGCATGAAACCGAGAGATTCCTGCCGCGGCTCATTCTCAGAAAACGCTATATTTACGCTTCCAAGTGAGTTACCACAGTGTCTCATGTATGCCCGAAACAATTTGGGAAATACTTGGCTACAACACTAGAGCCAAAGATCAAATAAGATCACCTCTAGTGAAGCGCAGTAATACTTTAAATAGCTTTGTCTGCAACAGCGCAATATTCTTCAATAAACTTCCAGTTCTAAACAGAGAGTCAGACAAATTATTTCAAGGAAAACTTACTATAGAATTGACGTTAATATTAACAATTTATTCATAATTTCATAGAATTTATAATTTGTATTAATTAATGCTAAGACTGTAAATATATAATAACTGTATGTATGATGCATTGCTACCTGTGGTGGTCATGCCGAAATGAATGAAATGAAATAAAAGTGTTATGATTTTTTTTCATGTGACTGGACATGGATGGCTAATACCACACCTTCTGTCATTGTATTAGCCCAACACACCACATGGGAACTAGGTTCCATGCCAGGACCTTCCTTATATTGCACGGCTATATTGAACTGGATGGAAAACACGGACAATTTTCATTGCCGCTTCGACCATCGTTCATCCAATGCGATGGTACCAACCCGGGCGGGATTAAACCCTACCACCTAGTAAGTAAGGAAGGGGACCTACAGTTTAACGTGGAATCCGAACCACGGCCAGCCTCTCTCAACGGTCGAATGGTTATGAAAATGGTTAATGTGTGATGAAATCTTTTTTGCTTGATCAGAATGTGGTTGTATCCTGTCTTTAATTTAAATTGTATCAAATAATTCTTAAGTAAAATCCTGTCTGCGATTGATAATATTACAATTGTTAGAGAGCAATGTGAATTGAAAAAATATGTTGTGACTATAATCGAGAAAAGAGTGCTAAGATGATTTTGACATATGGAAAGAATGTATGACGAAAAAATTACGAAACAAATTTACAGAGCTGAAGTGAGCGGAAGCGTCGTGCACGGGCGGGCTAGAAGAACGTACCACGACCAAATCGATGTAATTATTTGTAAAGGTCTGGTACGTAGCACCGGTAATCGTAGAGCATGTATGAAAAAGTGTATTTATTTTATTTTATTTAAGAAAACATAGACTTTGGTATCTATTTCAAGTTTGCCTAAAGAAAGGCCATAAAAGTAAAATAGTATTTTTTCAATAAATGGTTATTTCATTATTTCCCTCGGCTTTTTTTCGAATAGTTTTGAATGACAGATAGGGGGCGCCGTAGAAATCTCGCCCAGGGCGCGAGTGGTGTTAAAACCGGCACTGGGTACTACTGGACTTATGTCGTCGATGGTACATGCCACATGCAAACACAGTCGCGGACGTGCTTTTACGCGTGGGTACTGACTTGACGAACGCATTTTAAAGCACTTTCGCGCTCGGTGATAATGTTTCGATCGTGTGGCATACGACGCGCCGCTGGATTCCCATACTGTCACTTTGACCATTCGGCGGCGCCTCGATATCGAGAGCATGCCAGTTTTCCTTCCTTTTTCTTAAGTGGGACAGACGGACACCAGGCGCGAGATTTAATTACAGTTTCAGAACAAATTCCTTAAACTATAAAAATGTGTTTTTTTTAACATTAAATTGTTGGTTATTGTTTATTGATCATCCATAGACAGCACCACACTGCACTCGGATTTGTCATATTTTATCATTAGTCAGTTCTGCAATTCCTGCGAAGAATAACTCCGCTGGATTTTTTTTTCAACTTCCACTTAGTAAGTAGTTAACGGTGAGATTCACAGAGATTACTTGTGCTTGGCTAAGCTAAAGTATGCCTCGCGACTGTCAGTTTTGACATAAAATGTATAGAACGAGTGTCAAATTTAACAGTCGGAAGCTATACTTTGTCTAAGCCAAACACGAGTAAAGTCTACGTATTTCACCATAAGTTTACAAAAGTATTTGCCACTACTTACAATGACAGGCAAAAACTGACGAATTAATATGAATTGATGAGAATCAACAATTCATGTCGTATGCAACATAGCAGTTTATTTGTAAATCATATGCATTCGATGCAAAACCATTCAGTGACATATTAATTGAAGGGTTGATAGTCCTTAAGAATATGTCTGCAGTAGAGTGTATATTCTGTGCCATGAGGTACATTGGAACTCGAGAACATCAGGAGTGAGGAAATTTATAATTTCGGCGGGAGTCTCGATCGCCGTTCCCTTACCGTCACAATACTTCCAGCCAGTGGCGTAGCATGGGGGGCGGAGGGTGCGGCCCGCACCGGTCGGCACTTTGTGCTTCGTATGTGGCGGCAAAAAAAAAAGTTGATGATTTTTTCGTGAATTGTTTGTGGTTTCCATGTATTCAAGCACATGCATGTGTGAACGGATGCAACTTTCTTCAATAAGTAAATTTATTTGGGAAGCTTATTTTGTTTCGATTTTAATTTAAATAAACGTCTCTCCTTCCCACGTAGTTGTACTTCACCATAATTATCGAAAAAGAATAGATACACTTTTAACTGTAAACATTTTTTTAAAATCAATCGCAGAAATAAGGGGGCAGAAAATTTGGGATCCGCACCGGCTGCTAGCGATATATGCTACCTACTGCTTACAGCCCCTGTAAGACTCATAGAAATCACACACAGTCTACGCGAGTGGATGTTATCCCCCATGCACATTCGTCCTCACTCTTAGCCCTTTGCCACAGAATAACTAATAGTGCTACGCACAGAAGTTGCACTCCCCGACAGTATTTTTTAAATTTTGATCCTAATTGTCGTTGTGCTAAAGTATGTATTACGTCGCTCATCGCCGGCGCGGCGGCGAGATGAAACGCGTCGACGCTCACCCGCCCCTCTACACAATATTGTCGCTGGAATGCGGTTGCGCTAGGGTTATCACGCACGGCCCCCGCCTATCGTTTTAAAGTCGAATGAAATACAAACAAAACTTTCCAAACTATTTTATTATAATGTGTCTACAATTTTTTTTTAAGATTTTGCGTCACAAATATGCCTGCTGCTGTTATGTGTTGTTTATTATTTTTCGGTGTTGTTTAATATTGTTTAGTGTTGATTGGCTTGTGGTGTATTTCGGTGTTTTCGATGTACTTTGGTCTAGTGTTGTTTGGCATTGTTGATTAAGGCCAGGTTGATAATATCACATTTGATAAATGGTCGAAACGGTAATGAAACATTGTCCGTGTTTTCCATTCAGTTCAATATCGCCGTGCTCATGAAAGGAAGGTCCTTGTACGGCAAAAAACAAACTACATGCCGCAAAGGAGAATAGGGAATAAATACCTGGAGCTGCCACGAATTATTGCCCATTATTCTTTCACTAGCCGAAACCAATTTATTTAGTTTTTCCTTGTAATACATGGATAAATATTACCTAATTTAAAAAAAATGCTGTGCTGATAACAGTTAAATACGTGTCAATTCAATAGGCCTTCATAACACTATACCACATACCTACCTACATAAAGGCAAAACGTCAACAAACCTAAACTAAAAAACAAACTTACCTTTCGGAATATTTCGGTAGCGTAAAGAAAGGTAACTTCCAATTCTGTTGTGTACTATGACATCCGTTCACGCAACAGTTATCATATTTAATTATATGATGATTAGACATTATTACGAAGAAAAAAGTCGAAAGTGCGCTTTCCGAAGCGACTGATCGAATGTACGTAGTGGACGTGCGCACGTGTGCGCGCGACGGCCCTGACTGAATTTGGAACCTCGGGTTCCCTAGCGTCGTAGGTGAAGATCTCAGTAGGTATTTAGGAGTGACGGATGCCTGCCTTTGCAACCCGTGCCGATTGTTGCAGGACGATGGCGGCCACGAATGACTAGCGGCGGAGCGGCTGTCGCGGCTCGCCCGCCGGCCACGGCCGCTGCGCGGGCGCAGCGCAGGCAACATGGCGGCCGTGTGCTGGCGGGGCGCGGCCTGTCGGACCCTGCTCGTGCTGGCCTGGTGAGACCGCACATTGCTGACCATGAATTTATTGCTTTGCTACGTAGGGTACAACATTGAAGGAGGCAGCCCAGAAAGTATTTTACGAACTGGCCCCGGGAAGTAGGCTATTATTTATATTACTATCACAGAAGTAATTAGGAATAGCAGGCCTATTCTAGGAATTCCATGCTTAGGAATCAGAAACCTATCAATCTCCTAAATCTTTCATAACAGCTTTGAAAGAAAAACTAATTTTTAAAGCGTTGAAGAGTTTTTTAAGGATGATTTCTAATGTTTTTTTTATGCGACCTGCCATGGATGGCTAATACCACACAACTACCGTTATGATATTAGCCCAATACACCACATTCCCGAAGTAATTCGTTGCCATGCCAGGACCTTCCGTTTATGAGCACGGCTACATTGAACTGGATGGAAAACACGGACAATTTTTCATTGCCGCTTCGACCATCTTTTCATCCAATGCGATGGTACCAACCCGGGCGTGGTCAGTCGAAGGTGTCAAGACCTCGCCCGTGAAGTAAGGAGGCGTCGGCCCGCACGCGGCAAATAAGCATAGCGGCTTTTTGATGTCAGAATACATACTGACGGTAAAGCGAGCTTACGAATTATATCACTCCTTAAGTTATCGAGTTCCAACAAACAGTTCCAACGACGCGTAAGAACTATAAAGGAGGCTATTTATTGCAATAAACGTTCGATGTTGCGCGTCCAGAATTCGTAAGCGAACTGACTGGCCGACGCTACCTACGGATGAGGTACGGTTGCCAATCCCGCGGCAAGCTCGGTATAGGTTGGACGCTCCCATCACCCTGCAGTATTTACTATATATTCTTTGACCCTGCTCCAAATCAAGTAAAATCAAATCACAGAACAGTGTGTACAATGTGGTTGCTTATATTTATAACTAATATTGGCTATTGTCTTCCTGCGGGTCTATTCATGAGATTTTTACCTGTACGTCACTGATGACTCATTGCTGAGTCACTAATGCATCACCGGTGTGTCACAGAACTTTCTTCGAGGCTGTTATTTCACGATTACGAAAATATAGTGAGTCACCAGTGAGTCACAGGTGAGAATCTTATGAGTATACCCGCTGTTGGTATTCACAATCTTGAACCAGTAGAGTATCTACTTACTGGACTGCCTTTATCGTGTATGAATCGTGTGTCCGTAGGGAACACAATAAGTGCGTGTGATTACTGATCAGTTTATTAATGATTCTAGCCATGTAAGCGTTGCATTATTATCCATTCATCATATGACGACCTCTATGATGGATGAAACGAGTAACTTATCATTTAAGTAGATGTGACGTCAGCACATCACCTACATATTATTTTTGTGGATAGTGTAGGTAATAAATGTGTATTGAATGATTCCCATATCTTATAGAGGTTCGTACTAGTGCTTTAAAAAATAATAACATAGCAATCGAATTATGTCGCAATAAGTATTAATGTGTTATTACTAACCACATAATTAGTAACGCTTACTAATTTATAATATTCGGTGATAAACTATTATCGTAAAGTAACTGTTATATACCGTTATATATAATATATAATGTATACTGTTATATATAACTACATTAAACTGGATGGAAAATGCTGCCAAATTTTTATCGCTGTTTCACCATCTGTTTATCCAAATATATGCACTGAAGATTTAGTACCTATTGCAGTAAGGGAAAAATATGCCTGCTATAGTTGATTTTTTTTATTATCTCTATAACTTTTGTATTAGTTTTATTGAATAAAGTCATTTCCACGGATACATAATGTATGTTTTATCGTGATATTCTAGTATTGCGCGTAAAAAGCTATATTCTTCTAGGTAACTTATGTTGCCGTTAAAACAAATATTATCAGCATCGGGTGCATAAATAAGCAAAGGTTAAGTAAGCAGTTAAGATTTCAGCCAGTTGATGGTAGATAACCTAGCAAGGCTAACTCGCAGACTTGGCATTTAAAATTACAAAATTTACCTCGAGAAGTTTTGTAGACATCCATATTATTATTTATTTATTTATTCAAAACAAGCACATAACATTTCACTTTATAGTTGCCCAATGAAAAAAAAAAATCAACCACTTTAAACCACCGAACAGCATCAATACCTTTTAGGTGTAAGAAACGTATTTTAGATTTTCTCCAACATTTTCTCCTGCATGGGAACATATTGTCTGATCTCCACTGAGATTTTGGATATCAGACAATTGCTACAGCATGGAGCTTAGATCTAACAAGCGAAACAAATAGCAACTTTATTACAATCGGGTCCTTAAAGTCTTTCGCGTTACTTGTATCGCCGCCTCTTGTCTCTCTGTCTCTTTATACACATACGTTGTAAGCGCACTTTTTGGTTGGTCATGTAAAACATATGTAGTGCTAAATGAAGTTATTAGGAATATCGGAAACGTAGATAAATACGCTTGGTTAGATTTCGTTTTTTTCCAAGATAGTCTGAAATCTCCGAGCCATATACGGTCTGTACTATGGACAGTCTGCTCTATGGTATGGCTCTATGGTTCTAAACACAGGTCATGATTGTTGGTAGCGGCAAGCTCTTGGCAAAGATTGATAAGAGTAATCTCCCACCTATCCTATACAATGGTATTACTATACCCTATAGTTCAAGGGTTAAATATTTAGGTATTTTCCTTGACGAGTCACTGTCTTGGGTTTATCATACAGGTCAAGTCTGCAGGAAAATATATGGAGCCATGCACACTCTCTGGCGTCTCAATCGCCTCATACCAATCGAAACTAAAATCAAGTTGGTTCAGTCGCTAATTCATCCTATTTTAGACTATGGTGACATCTGTAATCTTAACCTAAACGAGAAGCTTCTAGACAAACTAGATCGCTTGCTTAATTATGGAATTCGTCATATCTTTGGTTTGAGGAAGTTTGATCATATATCCACCTATCGTGCGAAACTAAAATGGCTTAATATTCGCCAGAGGCGTAATATGCATGTTCTCTCTCTTCTTTACTTAATCTTAAATGATCCCAAATCCCCACTTTATCTTAAAGAACGCTTCAAATATCTCTGTTTTCATGGTGTACCACTTAGGTCTGCAGATAATCTCCTGCTCCTTATTCCGTCACATTCTTCCACTGCTTATTCGGGTTCTTTTACAGTTCACTCAGCACGATTGTGGAATCAATTGCCTCTTACTATTAGGGAAAGTGCTTCCTTGTCTATTTTTAAGGTAAAATTAAAATCCTGGTGACATGTTATAACAATTAAATCAATCAAATATTTTTTGTTTATATAGTTTTAAGTTATCTAATGTTTTCTAAGTTTGATTATGGTGCTTAGTTTTAAGTATTTTATTGTTTCTTGCTACCTCTTAATATATTTTCTAATATTAAGGTTAGCTGTTAGAGATTGCCTTTGGCAATAAGCTCGCCTTTGCATACTATGTAATAGTTGTAAGCAATAAAGAATATTTTCATTTCATTTTCATTTCATTTCATTTATGGTTCCCAAGGACGATGCTCTATGAAGCCTGCACCACCCCTTGCTTCCGATCTAACCTATATCCGCAGCACTCACCGCACCATATCGCAACGAAATCGAAATTTTGCTTATTAGATTTTTTTTATTATGAACAATCGTTTTACATTTTTTATAGTGCATGCCCATCAGAAACTTCATACGATATAAAATGGATTTGTTTTAAAAAATCCTTTCTTTGTGCGCTTATTAAGGTATTATTTTTAATTAAGAAGCAACATTAGCACTTGAGATGTAAATGTATTAAGATATGTCTTACAATTAATTTACTACCAGTGGGTACGCTTAGCTGGCGTAATATATTATCCGTCGTGAAAGAGGATTTCAGGTCTCGCCGCAAAGTTTCATAATTGGGTTTCCTTTAAATGTTTTTGCCAGGAAAGGAGGCGTCTGATTGTGTGCGTATAAATAATTGACAGTCAAAGGAAGGTGGAGACGGAATTTAATTAGAATTAGAATTTAATTTAATCAGATTTATATGTGCCGTCGATTTTCGTATTGATCGATGTCATCTTAATGAAATGTGTGCTAAAAAAGCAACCTAAAAATATACAAATGTACATATAATTTCTTAAATAAATTATTTTTAGTAACGTCTACAGTATTTTGTGTCCAATTACAGTATGTAGTTTCAAGATTGTTTTCAAACTCAGAGAGTGCAATGCTGAGATGAAATTTTCATTGTTATTTTGAAGTAGCTGAGGTTTCCGGCTTTGTCCGGGTCGATACTATTTTTTTTATTTATCGTTATAACGTCCACAGAAATACACACTCTGTGAAAATTCAGCTTTCTACTTATTACGGTGCTTGAGATACAGCCCTGTGACAGACGGACGGACGGACGAACAGCGGAGACTTAGTAATAGGGTAACTTTTTTTGGGTATTTTGGGTTTTTTTGCTAAATATGTAGCTCCGCCCTTGCGCTGTGATTGTACCTAGGGGTAGGGTGAGCTCTGCACACTATAGATTAACCTATCGCCTCGAGGCAGGGGTGCCATGGCCGCGACCTTGTGGTGACCTTGCGTCTCCTCTGCACTCTACGTGTTCAAGCAAATGCACAGCACTATCCAGTGGCATGGCGATAGGAGTGTGGAGGGGGGGGGGCGGAGGGTGAGGCCGCGCCGGACATGTATGGTCGACAATTCAATCATACATTTAGGCACAATATTTTATGCATGTACTGTAATGTAATGATGAAAGGTTTATTTCGCAAACTTATTTTGTTTCCATTTTAATTGAAATAAACATACATTCTTCCCAATTATTTGTACTTCATCGTAATGACCGAATAAGAGAATTCTTTTTAACGTGGCCCACTGTTTTACAAGCTTTTATTCAATTTGCTAAGGTTTTAATAATCAATCGCAAAAAAAAGAGACAAATTTGGGATCCGCACCGGTTGTAAGTGATCTATGCTACGCCACTGGCACTATCCATGATTGTTCGAGCATAATTTTCCCTCAGGTATCTAAGGAAGCATAGATGGAAAATAAAATCAAGAAGGAATACTATGTTTTACAATGACTTTGATACGTTCCTTGGTAAAGTTTCTATATGTAATATTAATTGAACACTCAGATCAAAAAAGGAAGCAGATGTGCCATCTAGCGCGCCAGTATGTGACCCGCTGTCTCCAATTTTGGAACAACGAACTTAACATAAACTTAATACCACACGCAAGCATAATCACATGCGTATTGGAGGGTTGGTGTGGGTGGGAACTGACTTAGCAAACTCATTTCGAGATCACATTCACGTGCGGTGGGCGGTTTGGACTCTGTGGCACACGACGCGCGGCTGGCGGTCCATACGATTATATGCATACTTTGTCCATTCGGTGAGGAACGCCCACATGCCTCTTTTCTTTTCCTTTTCTCTTCTGTGGGTGAGCTCATTATTATTACACCCCACCGGAAGCTAGCTAATAGTACTGTATAAGTTGACCTTATTGATTCTTCAGTCGTATAGTTAGCTCTGAACTTTTTGATTGTAATTATAACGATCGCCTGTTATTTACCACAGGCAAGAAATTATAGGCATAATGGTCCAATATTTCAATTGCCGCTAGTTGCAAGTCAGTCCAATATGTACATATGAACGAATTTGGTAAAACATACTTTTGAGAATAAATAGAAAATAAAAACCGACCAAGTGCGAGTCGGACTCGCACACTTGGGATTCGGTACCAACTTAAAAGATTTAACACAAAACATGTCGTTTTTTTTATGGCGGGGTTAAAAATATTGTTGTTTATTTTTTATTTTACCTATTTGTTGTTATAGCGGCTAAATAAATACACACTCTGTAAAAATTTCAGCAGCCTACCTATTACGGTTCATGAGATACAGCCCTGTGACAGACGGACGGACGGACGGATGGACGGACGGACGGACGAACGGACGGATGGACAGCGGAGGCTTAGTAATAGGGTTCCGTTGGTACCCTTTGGATACGGAAACCTAAAAAATATATGTACCTAACCTAAGGTTATGCAAGACGAATTGCCACTTTAATTTGGTAAGGTACCTTACGTTTATGTAACTGGACAGAATAATACATGCAAGCTCGTGCTTTTTAAGCAAGTTTATGTACAACTGGAGGAAAAACACAGACGATTTCCGCCATTGACGCTTGGATGATATTTCATTCAATGCAGGTTACAGGAAGAAGCGGCAATAAAACATTTTCCGTATTTTCCATCCAGTTCAGTGCAGCCGTGCTCATAAAGAGATAAAGAGATGTGGTGTATTGGGCAAATGACGGTAGTTGTGTGGCATTGCACCAAGTTCCGATGTGGTTCCTAGTTCCAATCTGACTGGTGGTTTGGTTTTAGCCATCTATGTCCAGTTACATAAAAAAATCCATGTCAAGTGTCAAACAGAAACCAATGCTGGCGGGTCTAACTCTATCACCACTACCCAATTAGGGACCTATACTCCCTACAAACCAAACGTGCAGTCGGGGCCATAAAAGTTTATGAGCTAGTGAAGCCCAGTTGTGGATGCGCGATTATCGATAGCGTCGATAGATATTTCATGATTTCATGAACAAGATACATTGTCAAATATTCGTCTTATCCCTGATGGATGGTGAGTATATTTACTAGGGAAGTATATTTAACATTTTTTATGTTTGCGCAATTTTCAAATAAAAATAAAAATTAAATCGTCTGTCATCTAACAGGTTTTTTATTTATGCAAAGGTTAATATTAAAAAAAAAAACTTATGAAAGCAGTACAAAAATCATATAAAATATGCAAAAGTAACCAACACGTGGTATATATCTTGCCCGTCATGTGGTATTTTTATGTATGATTCACGAAAACAAACTCGATAATCTTAAATTTAAAAAATATTAAATCGTTTATTATAAAAGCAGCACAAAAGCTCGATCTAGGAAATCCCCTGTGCTATTCTCTTTCCCCCATGGGTTACACTCTTCATTTCACAGAACGTAAGCTGTGTTTGTAATTATAAAGAAGTGTTGGTAAATAGTACATTAGTCTAGCTAATTTGCGTAATAATAATTTCGTACATACTTAACAAGTCAGTAGTTACATACATACAAAAACTGTTAGATGACAGACGACTTAATTTTAATTTTAATTTGAAACTTGCGCAGATATAAAAACATTTAATATAATTCCCTAGTAAATATACTCACCATTCATCAGGGATAAGTCGAATATTTGACAATGTATCCAGTTCAATAAATTATGAAATATCTATCGACGCTATCGATAATCGCGCATCCACAACTGGGCTTCACTAGCTCATAAACTTTTATGGCCCCGACTGCACGTTTGGTTTGTAGGGAGTATAGCTGTTTACATGTCCTACGAACCAACTAAAGAAGTTGAGCCAGCATCCTCAATAAAAATGCATGATGCAATCTCAGATGACCAATATAAGGTTATATTGGCTTCGCAGCCTTGACCTCCGATAAAAGAGACCACATTCATCAGTTGCGTCAGGCAACGGATGCGATTCGTCGCTATAAAACGTCAAAAAATGCACATTTTTTAGACAAAGGACGCGTCATCACGGAGGTGAAGAAATTACATTCTTTAGAACGATGCACGTCATGCGATGTTGTGTCTGTCAATGCAGATTCGTAAGCCACGCGACCGTATATTTTAGCATACATACATACCTCCGCGCCGCTTTCTCGGAGGTAGGCAGAGATCATAGAGCGCAATAGAAATACGTTAAGCGGACTTAATCTAACGAACACATTTTGAAACGACTGGGTTAGAGAGCATTGCCAATTGAACAATTATGTTCTGACGAGAATCGAGAAGGGAGTGCTAAGATTATTTGGACATATGGGACGAGTGGGCGACGCAAGAATGACGAAACACATCTATAGAGCATATGTGAGCAGAAATGTCGTGCCCTAGGAGAACTTACCGCGACCAAATCGATTTAATAGTTCGTAAAGGTCAGGTACCCGTAATCGTAGAGCATATATAAAAAAATGTCTTTGAATGAAGCGAAAGAGGTGTGCTATGCTCGTATTCTATATTTCAACTACCGCAAAAACGAGTGGAAAGGCCTATTCTCATTGCTATGTTCACCGACTTTGTCCTAACTTGTAACTTTGTCTTAACTTGTAAGCTTGTCAACAGGTTTCGATGTAATATTGAATGCAAATCGATAAGTAACGAGAGCATAATGTAACCAAGAATTATTCTCAATTTAAAGTCTACCGGGGTAGAAGGACTCACAAATAAATATGGCTTTCAGAGTAGGTTCCCTAAGTAACCACCAATTAGCATCATAAATAAATAAGTCTTACAGAGAAGATTCTCCCAGAAACCACAATTGTAACCCAGAAAAAAGGTTTTTCCGTAATAAATTGTATAAGAATTTATATCTCCAAACTACGGTAACGAATCTCCAAGTATTATCATTCCAAACTACCGCTGTTCAGCATTTTTTACGATTCGCCGAATTATCGCCGGGCCAACGATGGAGAAAGTTTTGCGAGTTCGCTTATTCTCGTTTGCGAGACTGAATTCATTTCGAGTCACGCTAACTCCACAAATAGCCTGCGTTCATAATGTAGGTAGAACCCCCGAACCTTCCGCTACAGAAACTGCCCTCGCTTATGCTTCGGTACACCAAAATAGAACTCAATTAAAACGGGGCATATTATTTTTTTTTTCGTTTCGCTATGGCTCCACAATAGGACCATTCCATAAGCAATCAAAAGCAGACCAAATGACATCCGACGCCAATATTTTTCAATCTGTTTTCTTTTCATATTTTTTCGTATTGAAAAGCGTTTTTCATCATAAATTGATAAAAATCAAAGACATCTGAATATTCTAATGATTTTTATCCTGGTTGTAAGGCCTTTTACCAAAGTATTAAATACACCTACTAGACTGGATTCAGATACGAAAGGACATAACGAATGAAAATCTTTACAATAGGCCTTCATTTCGACAAGTTGTTGCAAAAGTGTTTGAACCGGTACAGGATATGTCTGTCATAGGGTATTGACATTTATTCTCAAGAAACAGTAATAAAAACTAATTTTACTTTATTACTTTTTATTTTACCATTCGGGTTGACTACAGAAATTGAAATTAATGACATGAAAATACATTAAATCATAGTTGCGAATCCATTAAAAAACATTTAACGGAGAGTCCAACTTACGGTTGAAGAAATAAAAATACATATGCTTTTTCGTAGTCAAACTACACTAAGTTACGCCACAAATTAATAGATCCGCGGATTCGATCAACCCAGAAAAAAAAATTACCAGCCGAAGAAACTTCACTGGTTTATGTGATATATTTTTTCCGTCCTCAATTATGAAATACACACTTAGATCTAAATGTATGTCATTACAAGTATGTACGTTACATTTACTTTAACATTTTGGACGGCGAGTACAATTGATCACATACACGAGTGTTTACTTGTGTATATGTTGTATAATTTGGACTTTCTCATACTGTCATTGAGCAGCCTGATAATGGGAGAAGGAATGTGTTTGATCTGATTTCAGGGTGTGTGGCGATGTCACGTCCAAGAGAAATTATACGCTCAAACCGCGCGCTGTGCTGCCAGAACATTATGTTAAAGGTATGTTAATATTATGACTGCATGGCGGCGGTATAGGCCGCGGAATTAATTATCTCCTAGCATGCAAAACACGGGCGTTCAATAAATTGTATAGGATTTTTATAGGAGGATATTTTCGCTTAAAACATTGAAAAGTTATTACATATAAAATTATTGATGAACTTGTTTCCGGGAAGTTATGCCATGAAGTACCATTTCAGGGCCCTCCCAATTTTGCACCGCTACATTGAATTGGAAGAAAACAAAAAACCGACCAAGTACAAGTGCGAGTCCACTCGAAGGGTTCCGTACCTTCGTACAAGATTTAACAAACAAAAATCACGGTTTTTGTATGGGGGCCCCCTTTAATATTTATATATTTATTTGTTGCGGCAAAATAAATACACACTCTATGACAATTTCAACTGCCTACCTATTACGGTTCATTACATACAGCCCTGTGAAAGATGGATGGACGGACAGCGGAGGCTTAGTTATAGGGTTCCGTTGACACCCTTTGGGTACGGAACCTTAAAAACCGACGATTTTCATTCCCGCGCTTCGACATGATACCAACTCAGGAGGGATCGGACCTACCACCTTGTAACGTTAGAGTTTTGGCTAACTATTAATGAGGAATTCCTTAGTCGCCTCTGCACAATTGTATTATTTTTCCGTGCCGGATCTCATATAGCTGCGCTTCGAAAAACTAACGCTTCGATAACATATTTTACTGGCTTACACTGCTGAATAGTCTATTCGAGGGATACACTAAATCGCATACATATTTTCAACGAATTAATATTATTCAATGTTTATACACAAATATAAAAACCCATGGACGGGCGATTTAGTGTATCCCTCAAATGCTCTATTCAACGGTGCAATCCATCGAAATAGGTTATCGAAGCGATTTAGTGATTAGTGATAAGTAACTTGTAATACTGGGGCTGTATTACGAGTTACGAATTACTTATCGAAAAATCGCTAAGCTCATCGATTTCGCAGGTTTACACAATAGAGCAGGCTTTTGAGGGATACACTAACTATTTTAATTACCATGTTTATATACAAAAATACAAATTCATGGAAAGTAGTTTTTGCGTATTCCTCAAATGCTAGCTCTACTCAATGTTGTAAACCTGCGGAATCAAAGAGTTCAGCGAAATTTCAATAAGTGATTTGTAACTCTGCTGATCAAAAGTAAATATACTTTTTCGTACTAAGCAGGTACGTCGCTTATTCCAAGGAATGCAGATGAAGCGTTAAATAAATGTATGTAGGTATAATCTTAAACACTGTGTTAGTAGGAGGCATTCATTACGGGAGGAGGGACTGTAGGAGAATTCCAAATTATGGTTATACCGGTGGCGAAATTGGTAGACGCAATAACCGCGAATGGTATGTTTTGCTGATTCGGGTCCAGCCTTGCAGTATATTCGTAAAGTAGATCTTTTTACTGGGCTCTTTCTTCAATTAATGTGTCTTTGCTTCACGGTCGATTATACATACATTCATGTCACATTCCTTGCTCTGCTGATCAGTTTCATCGTCCCGTTCGTTTGGTTGGTTGGTCTTTCATTCACCTCTTCAAGGACTTGTCGTGTCATAGCGACATTAGCTTATCAGAGCCCGCGAGACGTTTTGCTATTATAGGCGGCAGTTACGGTGCATTGTGTCGCCACGTGTAAATTGTGATTAATGCCTGGCGACACGGCTGTGCAGCGTGATGGTCGCATCCGAGATGCTAAAGAGTGATCGAATCAAATTGTGGGTAACAACAAGTATCTCAAATATATACTGCAAACCATGATTCTCAGATTCATAGCAAAAGCGCCATGGTTCACGCTTAATTCAGAGTTCCAGGTTTCCACAGTAACGACGGAAGTACAAGACTTTTGTAAAAAGTATGACACGGGGCTCAGCAGACATGTAAATACACTCGCTGCAACACTAGTTAACAAAGTTATAAAAAAAATTAGTACACTAAACTGTTACATTCGCCGACCTAAGAAATGGTCACAACAGCGAAAAGGACGGAATTCAATGACTTCCTCGCCCTAAACGCCATTACGTATACACCTTATAAATAATCTGCTAAAGATCCGTCAAATGGTGGCCCATTAATAATATATATTTATATATATATGTATATATATATATATATATATATATATATATATATATATATATATATATATATGTGTGTGTGTATGTATATATATGTATATAGTGAACGCAGATTGCCTTTTGCATGTTCTCGGGTTATGGATTGACATGGATTGGCTTACATCAGTGCTGCAAATAATATATTGCGAACTTATAGACTCCCGGTACGCCATTTAGTTCTTACGTTCTTAAGATACTTTGTGCAGCCCTGCTTGTCAAATGAGAAGGTCCTGGTATGCCAGCTAGTTTCTTTAGAAAAGCGTTGGTATGCGCATAAGCTGTCCAGAACCTGTTTGTTATTTTGAACCTGTTTGTGGATGGGCCGTGCTGTCGAATGTACCGCCATCCTTCGTTGTTGAAGGATATTTTGGCAGTTACTAATTATAGCATCACACGCCGCAAAACTTTTTGTGCTCGTAAGATATTAGTGTACAGTAAAATTGAAGATCCCCTTTCCCTACTAAGTGGTAGGGTTAAGCTGATCCAGGTTTGTAACACCTCATTGAATGAAACTATGGTTGAAGTGGCAATTAAAAATTGTCCGCATTTTCCAACAAGTTCAGTGTACATAGCAATGGGAAGGTCCTGTTATGGCATCTAATTCCCTCGGGAATGTGGTACGTTAGGCTAATTTAGATGTTTTAGTACTAGAGGTATGGTGGGCATGTACTGCGTACTAGTTATGATGTAAGTCATCTTTCCATGGCAACATGTCATCAGACAGTTTTAGAAAAAAATATTTTGATCTCCACTTGAGGTCAGTCCATGGGCCTTATTGGATTGTTTGTGCGTTTGTCTTGGTGTCTATATTGATCGATTAAAATTGACCATGAATTTGAAACTCGAGGCTATGTACATAGCCCTGTGCTTGTGACTTTGATTAATCGACCCTAATCCACACTGGTGTTTACTCAAGCGTAATTTGTATTTACTTCGAGAGCAATAAACCCATCTCAAATTGATTATAACCTTATTCAATTGGAACGCAACTATTTTCCGATATAAACAGTGACAAATGGCGCTGAATAAAGAACGAAAAGAAAATTGGAATGGAGCGCCGGGAAATTAAACGATTTATCAAATTGGGTTAATATTCATAAGACATTCTCTGCGTATTATTATGAGATGTTTCGAATAAGAAATGCCACTTGCCTGGCACATTATAAGAGAAGATGCTGATAGCGGCAACGATCAATGTGTCTATACGTTTATTGTAGACAAATTCTAACGCGGAAGGAGTCATACGTATTGATTTTCCTTTGTTAAGTATTCATGTGTGTAGGTAGTCTGATGTGTAAACGCACATTATGTAAAGTGGAAGATTAGTTATTATGCGCAACAAGTTAGTTTTTAGTCAGTCCGTCTGTCCTTCCGTCTGTCATGTCCGTCTGTCATAGGCGATGTCTTCTCATGAACCGTAATAGGTAGGCAGCTAATTTTTTCACAGAACGTGTATTTATTTGGCCGCTATAAGAAAAAACATGTAAAAAAAAACAATACAAATAAAAATACCCCATACAAAAACAAAGAGATTTATTTATGTTAAATTTGTAAGATGTACTACCCTTCGTGTGCTGGTCCGACTCGCACTTGGCCGGTTTTGTAAAAAAAAAATTTACGAAAAGTAGTGCTTTCGTAAAAGCGACGTAATTTTGACCCATTTAGTATGGATGAAATTTCACTTTTCATCCTAGTTAGTATTAGGTTTGGTCAGTCTTAGTTCCAGAAGCGACTATTTATTTGAGCGTAATGTCCACTATGCACAACAGATAGGTAGGTAGGAAATGCAGAAACAAACAAATAAATAAATATGTCGCATAAGAGGTGACCGACGCCCGAAGGCCTTCGAACTTAACGGAGGCTGCGAAAAATATGCCAGCAGGCCAGGTGCTTGCTTATTCACATCATGCTTGAAGAACTCCGGGTTGTATTTTTGATGAGGGAAATACCCCGGAAGTGCATTCCACAGTTTTCGTTTTCTTCTGTACATACATCCGATTTTGTTCTTGTTCTCAAAAAAAGGTGTACCATCATTACTAAAGAATTCGACTAAGTATTCGTCCACTGCGCTTTCTGTTCCAGAAGTTCGTCCGCCATCGCACAAGGGCCAACCAGTCGTGGTTGAATTCAGCATCTACGTGGTCGATGTCAACTCTATTAATGTTGAAGACATGGACTTCAGGTTACCTTATTATCGTGTTACGGAATACAGTATGACCTCTTTAATCCGAACTCCGAAAATGTACCCTCTGTTCGGATTCGTGGAGGGTTCGGATTATAGTACCACCTAGTAAGTAAGGATGGGGACCTACAGTTTTACCTGAAATACGAACCACGGCAGCCTCAACGGTTAAAAATGGTCACCCATCCAGAACCCAACCGCACTCAGAGGTGCTTCACCCAGCTTATCGAATCCCAAGGCGTCGCGCCACTGGGTTCCCGAGGCTCTTATCTGTAATGCGCAAAAAGTCTTGCCAAATCTGAAGGCTCAGTGTTGCTGTTCTTCTCACCTTGTCAGTCAGGAAGTTGCAGCCCCCCGAACGTCTTAACCTTGAACTCGACCTCCACTGTAGGCCGTGGCTTAACCCATCATTCACCGCGCTATCTCGACCTGGCGCCGCCCGCCTACCTATCTCGCTCATTACGGCCGGAGTTCGCATGGTTTCACTCCAAGGCCAAGGCTTTGATTAGCATTATATGAGGATTATACACAGCCCGTGGTTAAATTCATAAAGGTGTTTAAATTGTGAGTGAAAGTTGGTTTAGGACCGACGGATAAACTTCTAGGCTGTTAGGTAAAATCGATAGATTGTCGACCTAGGTCACGCCATGTGAATATATCCAGATGGTCTGCAAGATACCTTCAGACTTAGTTGTCATTGCGGGTTTTTGAAATATTGACTTATTGTATAAATGCAATTAAGCGAATATGCAAAACACTATCAAAGGACAAATGCAGGAGAATACGGTCCTATCAAGGGCTAAACCAGTCTTTCTCAAAGTGGGCGATAACGCCCCCTATAGGAAATTGGGTGGCGTTTAAGGTGTTTAGGGGCGAAATGGCTGATTTTTGTTTAAAAAGAATAGTAGACTCACTCAGAAGAAATTTTGGTGAGCCATAGCAAATAATTAATCCTCAAAGTGGGCGGTAGACGAAATAAGTTTGAGAACCTCGGAGCTAAACTATCGTAAGTGATATGTTTTCTTCAAAATGCATTGTTACGGTATCAAACAAAATTTTACGCAATGAAACATTTTAAATTGAATTGCTTAATTGTTGTGCTGAGAGACCAAATGTACTCAGAAAAGCCAAATCCACATCACCTCAATAAACCACGCCCAGCAAGGCACTACACCTGCGGATTTGCGAACTATCGCTGACTTATCGAGCTTGCTCAAATTGCGTTTGAAGACTCCCAGGTTATAGGTTTGAGGAAAGCCCGCCGGCAGAGAGTTCCATATACTGACGGTACGGCAGAGAAATGAGTTTGAGAAACGGTTCATTCTCAAAAGCCTAATATCAACCACAAGGGGATGCTCTAATTATCTGCGGCGGGTGCTCTGGATTTAGGTTTGATGGGGAGTAATAAGGGATCCAAGTTCCGTAGAGCAACCTCCATAATAGTATCTGCAGAATAGTTACCTGTTTAATGACTGTGGGACGTGCCCTACTTACCTAGTTCTAGATACTGCACTGAGTTTATCCGTATCGCAATCAATAACTGGTATAACTCACACAATAAGTGTATATAAGATCTCCTCTTTCATTGCTATAACTGATTGATAGTTGGAGAGATTAATTCTCAACTTTGAGGGGTTTTGGGCCAGTTCACCCCCAGGGTCCATCGATGCTATCAACATTGTATTATGTTGTTCCCGACTAACTTCTTACATAATTCAAATATGTTCAAATGTATTGCCTTGTTTTAGAATTGCTTCATTGTTGACGGCTACTATTTCAGAGTGGACATGTTCATCCGGCAGACATGGCTGGAACCCCGCCTTCAGCTCCCTGAAGATATCTTCGAGGAGGGAGACGATTACGTGACACTGCCGCCCGAGTTCTTTGACAACCTTTGGCACCCCGACCCCTACTTTCTCAACTCTAAAGTCACTGGTGAGAGAGTTCTGGAAGTCCTCTTTGGGACCCATACAAAAGTACTTGTATGCAACAAACAAAAACGAATATACTTTGAAGCTTTTTTGTAGCACCATTTACCTGCCTTCAATTTCTATTTGCTATTACAACAAAACCAATGACCTAGCGTCAACGACAATTTTCCATCCAGCTTAATGTAGCCGTACAGTATGAGATCCTCGCACGGCAGTTTGTTCTTACGTTGTGTTTTGGGCCAGTAAGTGTGGTATTAGCCATCTATGTCCAGTGACATAAAAAAATAAGGTGCCTTGAAATGTTATCACCCCATTAGAGAGATATTGTCCAAGGACCTTTGTGTGTGGTTTCTACGATTTGATGCCAGGACATCCTATTTGTTTGAGAATAGCTACATTGCTATAGTTGAAAAAACCTAGACATTTCAGTTTAATTTCGACCGCTTATTCAAACCTAGCAGCACTCACCTTGTAGTGGTTTTGCACTACGAATGCCTTGCGCTTATTTATTTTGTTTCTTTCTATCGTGTTTTTTTTTTTCAATTGCACCTAACTCTAATGTTTGTTATTAATCCAGAGATAGCGACGCTGACACACAAATTCTCGTCGGTGACGCTATACCGGAATCAGACGGTGCGGTACTCCGCCCGCATGCACGCCATCATCGCCTGCCAAATGGAATTTCAGCTCTACCCCATGGATATCCAGTCCTGCCCCATTTACATCGAGAGCTGTGAGTTTAGACGCTTCTATGAGATATTAATCTACCATCGATAATTCATTCCTGTCTAGTACATGTAAAAGATTTTCCATGTTATATCGGAAAAAATATTCAATCGCTTATCGCTGACTTTATGCAGCTCTAAAGTTATCCCGCTGGCGTACCGCAGGGCTTTGTGTTGCCGACAAGCCATTATCTGCTGCAAATGAATTGAGAAGTTTTTGCTGGGTGAATGCTACGCAGCACGTTGCTAGCCAGGTACACCTGTCACCGAGCTGTCATGGTGGAGGATACACGGGGCCTCATTGTTAGACTCCATTGGGTCTCCAGAAGCTCAGGCATGTGTATTTAGTGCGAAGCGAATATCGTTCGATACAGCTCTGAGTATAGGCGACCAAATCCGTATTCTCGGTGTTGACCTGACGTATGACCCGTGTAAGCTCAAAATCCCATGGGTGTCGTCAGGCGCCATTTTGAAGACCAGTCGTACGCCATACATCGAGTTACTCATTGAAAAATAATTTCTACAGGCATTTTAACATTTTATTTGTTCTAAAATGAACCTAATTATACAGAATTTTTAGATGCATTCCTAACAATAAAACGAAGGCATAAAAGTGAATAAATATAAACGAAATAAGTTGTTTGTGCTTAAACAAATTGTGATCCACTTTGCGAGTGGTTGAATAATATTGCATAGTAAGAATTCCTAAAATGATCAGGATGGTTAGTTCAGTGTTAACACGGATATCTGATTTTTTTTTTCTTCTTGCACTGAAGAATAAGAATGAATCTTCATTGTTACATTGAATGCTATTCAAAAGAAACTGATATTGTACACAGTTTTATTATGCAACACGAATTCTAATAATCAGCCCTTTATAATGAGAGATTGGTCCGCTTAGGTAACGGTTAAATGAAAAATGAATTCAACAAGAGTTTCACCTTTCAGTCTCGTACAGTAATCAGAAGGTGAGGTTCCGGTGGAGTGAGGCCGGCGTGACCATCAACCCAGAGCTGAAACTGCTGCAGTACAATATTGGCGAGCCTCTGCGACTCGAGGAGACCAACGGTCTCATGCTGGATAAGGACGGTAAATGTTCTAGTCGATTCTAATAGTTTTTTATGTTACTGGATGGCTAATATCACACTTATTATCATGATGTTATCTCCACACCTTGTGGTTACTAGGCGTTATTCCAGGACCATCCTTATGTTGCACGACTACATTTAACTACATTTTAATTGCCATTTCTACAATCATTAATTAAATGCGATGGTAACAACCTGGACCGGATTCACTCCACAACCATAGATCAGTTATGAAGTTACATATTTATTTTTGGCTTACAAGTAAGAAAGAGGATAGTTTTACGTAGAATCTAAACCAAGAACGACAAATTCCTTTGTAGCTTCTTGAGTAAGGATATCTCTAGCCATGGAGAATGCTCTTCGGAGCTGCATAATGCCATCCCTCTGTCTTATTTATATCATAGATCAACGCGGAATATACAGGGAACGCACCATTTAAATGTCGATAACCCGAAAATAAGAACCAACCGATGCTCTCGATCATTTATCTTTACGATCGGTAAACTGTATGCACTCCCTGACGAGGTGTATCTTCCATAGGAGAACCTGGAGTCCTTCCAACATATTGTGAAAAAGCGCCTGGTCAGCTTGAATGGCTTTCGCAGACCCCGGGACAGTTCGAAAGCCCGTTGGAAGCGTCGGGCACTTCTGGTCGTGGCGTACGCCATGTGCTGTGCCTAATATAGAAGAATAGTATTATTTGCTTTTATTTATTTAGAATTAAATAAATAAAAATAAAAAATAAATAAATTCCACGAAGCCCTATGCCAACCACAGAGTAAAGAATTCAAAATTGTGACCAACTTCTTTAACAAGTCTCTTGTGCTACGCAGCAATCAATAAACACACAAAACAGTTACTATGGGGCTGGCATAGTCAAACATGGCTAAAGCCCTAATCAAATCAAGAAAAAAAAAACCTACAATCATAGCGGTTCGGTCACTACAACCGTCGTTAATATCACCTAAATTATTGATTGCGATCAATGGGTATTGCGACTGAGCTTGATCGAATTGATTGACTTTCGTTACACGCGATGGAAACAAAAGATAAAAATACTTCTATAACTGAATAAGAATAATTTAAAAGAGGACACGGTCTATAAATTGTACAAAAACATATATTTTAGAAAAATGCCACCTAGATATCCTGTAACTAAAAACTGTAAACCAGCGGTGGCTGCTGGAATCTGAAGTGAATGAGAGTTTTCTAATAATTAAGTAACGCGTTGCGAAATGATTTGGTTACTTTTTTGGGGCTGCTAGTTAGCCCAAAAACGAGTCTCGCCATTCTCTGCTTATCGCCAGCCCAACCTGCACCCGCGCGGAGCCCCGGCATGCTCAGTCAAACCCCATTCGTGTAATTTTACATTGATTTTATTAATTTGAATGAAAACTAAAAACATTATAAATGCAAAATGCAGCAAACTGGCTGCGAGGAAGTTTGATTTCGAGAAACATTTCCCCTAGTTACGGCGGAGATTTCTGTTACAGTTTGTAACTGCGAGCATGGAAGGATGGAATTAGCAACCAACATCCATAGTATGGTTGTGGCGTAGCTACGTTCGCATACAATGCCGGCAGTGCCGGCGAGACCGTTCGCTCACGAATTCGCTTGCTACTGATTTTCCTGTGAGTTTGAGAACCTTTCTGACTCAGTAAAGAAGACTGTAAGAACTTCACAGGATGCTAATTAGTGCAACGAGCATTCGATGTTGCGCGTCCCGAATTCGTAAGCGAGCTACCTACAGTAAGACGTTTTCCAATAACTACGCTGCCTCCGTACTAATGAGTTTCTATCACTATTCTCGCCCTTCCATACTCGCTTTTGTAGACGGACAAAAGAGACAAACTATAATAACTATTGATTGAAACTAGCTTCGAGCAAACTTGGTGTAACTGTGTCCAAGTTTAAGGCTGCGTATGAAGCTAGACAAATTCCCGATTTCCCCCCCACCGCTCCGCTAGACGCCGAAGCGGCAGTGGCGCCGTGAATCTTAGGACAAAACTGAAATGACATATTGTTAGAGCGACACCTATACGCCGTCGCGGGAACTTCGTGAAAGTTGTATCGATCCCGCGGCAAGTCGTCAATGATCATACAACCAATCACAAGGCTCGAGATCACCCGCCATATTATTCACATTGCTGCTAGAAAACAGCCACCATTTCGTGACATCTCTACTTCATGAAAGGATTTACTATTTTCACATCGATCGTCAGTAGCTCGTTGGTGTAGCGCGTGAGACGTCTTATCTACAGTTATTGTTCGATGGGGGTGTCGGTTCGAATCCTGTAGGTTACAAAACTTTTTTTTCTGTTTTTTTACTTTTTATTGTTGATGGTGTATAGTATATAATTATAGCGTAGGTTATACTTAATTGATTTACACATATAAAAAAATATTACATAATAATAGGCTTTGGTAAAAGTTTTTACCTGAGAAACAATTTTAAAAAGTATAAACGTAAAATAAAACAAAACAATAAAAAGTAAAATAATACTTTTAAAAAGGATAAACGTGAGACGATGGAGAAAAACTTTCCATACAACGAGCGCGCAAAAAATTACGCCACGCGACTTACAACATTATATCGCCGTTCATAGCGCCCCGTAGCGCAGTGATGAAAACGGAGAAAAATCTAATTTTTTGTCTCCCAAATTGATGGGTAAACTGATAAAAAAAAGAATTATTTTTCAATAAACCTGATGGTCGTTACGTCATTCTTCATTAGTAGTGAGAGCCGAAACAAAGGCCAAATTCCTCCCGCGGCACAAGTGAAGTAAATTTACTTTTTTGTACTAAGCAGGTACCTACGTCGCTTATTCCAAGGAATGTGACAAGTAGTGTCGACACTTTTTTGGGTTCCGTACCCAAAGGGTAAAAACGGAACCCTATTACTAAGCCTCTGCTCTCCGTCCGTCCGTCCGTCCGTCCGTCCGTCCGTCCGTCCGTCCGTCCGTCCGTCCGTCCGTCCGTCCGTCCGTCCGTCTGTCACAGGGCTCTATCTCATGAACCGTAATAGGTAGGCAGCTGAAATTTTCACAGAGTGTGTATTTATTTTGCCGCTATAAAATGGTACGGAACCCTTCGTGTGCGAGTCCGACTCGCACTTGGCCCGTTTTTTTAGTTCAATTTGCTCTTCTGTGGTCGCCTGGAACGCAGTATCCTCTATTTAGCTGCTATTTGCCGCGGCAGCGAGTGCCGCGTCTTTTGTCGTTTGAACATCTTTTGTTCGACGTTGGCGACGTTGTCGTCGTTGTTCGTCGTTGTTGATGTCGAAAACGGAACCCTATGCGCGCTCGTCGATTGTATCTCGTTCACTCGCGTCAGTCGCGCGGTCGCGCCGCGCCGAAGTGTCTTATAATATTTGGACGCTCGTCCGCTCCGCTGTAGCGCCACAGAGCAGCGCTGTGCAACAATGGAATAATGTAGATTTGTATTCGAATGAATCGAATAACGGGAACAATCGAATAATTCGATTGTTTTTATTCGCAATCGCCTATCGCTAGTCTACGACCAGTGTTTCCCATGATATAACAAAAAACAATTTTGACATGACAAACAGGTAGATTAGGTCGGGGCGTTTATTTTGAGTGGTCGCATGATGGGTCTACGACCAGTGTTTCCCATGATATAACGAAAACAAATTTTGACATGACAGACAAGTAGATCAGATCGGGGCGTTTATATTGAGTGGTCGCTTGATGGGTCTACGATCAGTGTTTCCCATGATATAACGAAAACCAATTTTGACATGACAGACAGGTAGATCAGGTCGGGGCGTTTATTTTGAGTGGTCGCATGATGGGTCTAAGACCAGTGTTTCCCATGATATAACAAAAAACAATTTTGACATGACAGACAGGTAGATTAGGTCGGGGCGATTATTTTGAGTGGTCGCATGATGGGTCTACGACCAGTGTTTCCCATGATATAACGAAAACAAATTTTGACATGACAGACAGGTAGATCAGATCGGGGCGTTTATATTGAGTGGTCGCTTGATGGGCTTACGATCAGTGTTTCCCATGATATAACGAAAACAAATTTTGACATGACAAACAGGTAGATCTGGTCGGGGCGTTTATTTGGAGTGGTCGCATGATGGGTCTAAGACCAGTGTTTCCCATGATATAACAAAAAACAATTTTGACATGACAGACAGGTAGATTAGGTCGGGGCGTTTATTTTGAGTGGTCGCATGATGGGTCTACGACCAGTGTTACCCATGATATAACGAAAACAAATTTTGACATGACAGACAGGTAGATCAGATCGGGGCGTTTATTTTGAGTGGTCGCATGATGGGTCTACGACCAGTGTTTTCCATGATATTACGAAAACAAATTTTGACATGACAGACGGGTAGATCAGGTCGGGACGTTTACTTTGAGTGGTCGCATCATGGGTCTACGACCAGTGTTTCCCAAGATATAACGAAAACAAATTTTGACATGACAAACAGGTAGATCTGGTCGGGGCGTTTATTTGGAGTGGTCGCATGATGGGTCTAAGACCAGTGTTTCCCATGATATAACAAAAAACAATTTTGACATGACAGACAGGTAGATTAGGTCGGGGCGTTTATTTTGAGTGGTCGCATGATGGGTCTACGACCAGTGTTTTCCATGATATTACGAAAACAAATTTTGACATGACAGACGGGTAGATCAGGTCGGGACGTTTACTTTGAGTGGTCGCATCATGGGTCTACGACCAGTGTTTCCCAAGATATAACGAAAACAAATTTTGACATGACAAACAGGTAGATCTGGTCGGGGCGTTTATTTGGAGTGGTCGCATGATGGGTCTAAGACCAGTGTTTCCCATGATATAACAAAAAACAATTTTGACATGACAGACAGGTAGATCAGGTCGGGGCGTTTATTTTGAGTGGTCGCATGATGGGTCTGCGACCAGTGTTTCCCATGATATAACAAAAAACAATTTTGACATGACAGACAGGTAGATTAGGTCGGGGCGTTTATTTTGAGTGGTCGCATGATGGGTCTACGACCAGTGTTTCCCATGATATAACGAAAACAAATTTTGACATGACAGACAGGTAGATCAGATCGGGGCGTTTATATTGAGTGGTCGCTTGATGGGTTTACGATCAGTGTTTCCCATGATATAACGAAAACAAATTTTGACATGACAAACAGGTAGATCTGGTCGGGGCGTTTATTTGGAGTGGTCGCATGATGGGTCTAAGACCAGTGTTTCCCATGATATAACAAAAAACAATTTTGACATGACAGACAGGTAGATTAGGTCGGGGCGTTTATTTTGAGTGGTCGCATGATGGGTCTGCGACCAGTGTTTCCCATGATATAACGAAAACTAATTTAGACATGACAGACAGGTAGATCAGGTCGGGACGTTTACTTTGAGTGGTCGCATCATGGGTCTACGACCAGTGTTTCCCAAGATATAACGAAAACTAATTTAGACATGACAGACAGGTAGATCAGGTCGGGGCGTTTATTTTGAGTGGTCGCATGATGGGTCGACGACCAGTGTTTCCCAAGATATAACGAAAACAAATTTAGACATGACAGACAGGTAGATCAGGTCCGGGCGTTTATTTTGAGTGGTCGCATGATGGGTCTACGACCAGTGTTTCCCATTATATGTCGAAAACAAATTTTGACATGACAGGAAGTTAGACCAGGTCGGGGCGTTTATTTTGAGTGGTAGCATGATGGTCTACGACCAGTGTTTCCCAAGCTATAACGAAAACAAATTTTGAAATGAAAGACAGGTAGATCAGGTCGGGACGTTTACTTTAAGTGGTCGCATGATGGGTCTACGACCAGTGTTTCCCATGATATAACAAAAAACAATTTTGACATGACAGACAGGTAGATTAGGTCGGGGCGTTTATTTTGAGTGGTCGCATGATGGGTCTACGACCAGTGTTTCCCAAGATATAACGAAAATAAATTTAGACATGACAGACAGGTAGATCAGGTCCGGGCGTTTATTTTGAGTGGTCGCATGATGGGTCTACGACCAGTGTTTCCCATTATATGTCGAAAACAAATTTTGACATGACAGGAAGTTAGACCAGGTCGGGGCGTTTATTTTGAGTGGTAGCATGATGGTCTACGACCAGTGTTTCCCAAGCTATAACGAAAACACATTTTGAAATGAAAGACAGGTAGATCAGGTCGGGACGTTTACTTTAAGTGGTCGCATGATGGGTCTACGACCAGTGTTTCCCAAGATATAACGAAAACAAATTTAGACATGACAGGAACGCAAATCAGGTCGGGGCGTTTACTGTAAGTGGTCGCATGATGGGTCTAGGACCAGTGTTTCCCAAGCTATAACGAAAACAAATTTTGACATGACAGACAGGTAGATCAGGTCGGGACGTTTACTTTAAGTGGTCGCATGATGGGTCTACGACCAGTGTTTCCCAAGATATAACGAAAACAAATTTAGACATGACAGGAACGCAAATCAGGTCGGGGCGTTTACTGTAAGTGGTCGCATGATGGGTCTAGGACCAGTGTTTCCCAAGCTATAACGAAAACAAATTTTGACATGACAGACAGGTAGATCAGGTCGGGGCGTTTATTTTGAGTGGTCGCATGATGGGTCGACGACCAGTGTTTCCCAAGATATAACGAAAACAAATTTAGACATGACAGACAGGTAGATCAGGTCCGGGCGTTTATTTTGAGTGGTCGCATGATGGGTCTACGACCAGTGTTTCCCATTATATGTCGAAAACAAATTTTGACATGACAGGAAGTTAGACCAGGTCGGGGCGTTTATTTTGAGTGGTAGCATGATGGTCTACGACCAGTGTTTCCCAAGCTATAACGAAAACAAATTTTGAAATGAAAGACAGGTAGATCAGGTCGGGACGTTTACTTTAAGTGGTCGCATGATGGGTCTACGACCAGTGTTTCCCAAGATATAACGAAAACAAATTTAGACATGACAGGAACGCAAATCAGGTCCGGGCGTTTACTGTAAGTGGTCGCATGATGGGTCTAGGACCAGTGTTTCCCAAGCTATAACGAAAACAAATTTTGACATGACAGGAAGTTAGATCAGGTCGGGGCGTTTATTTTGAGTGGTCGCATGATGGTCTACGACCAGTGTTTCCCATGATATAACGAAAACAAATTTTGACATGACAGGGAAGGTAAATCAGGTCGGAGCGTTTATTTTGAGTGGTCACATGATGGGTCTACGACAAATGTTTCCCCAGATATAGCGAAAACATATTTGGTCATGACATGACATGTACAACACATGAAATTGAACTGAACCGTTCCTCCGAGATTAATATTGGAGTTTCTTTTCGTCATAGAATTTATTTTATTTTATTTTATTATATTTTTAATTTTTATTAATATTTTATTTTAGCTATTTGTTGTTATAACGGTAAAATAAATACACACTCCGTGAACATTTCAGCTGCCTACCTAAGGCCCTGTGACAGACGGACGGACGGACGGACAGCGGAGGCTTAGTAATAGGGTTTCGTTTTCACCCTTTGGGTACGGTACCCTAAAAACGAACCAACAAAACAAAACATATTATTTATGTCATTTATTCTTTTCACGGAGTTTTCCTTCTGTTCATGTTATTAATTATTCTGTGCCGCCGACAAAAACTACAAAAATCCGCCCGCCGAGCTATCTGCCAAGGTCATGTGACTTGTCCTGTTACGACCCGTCCGCAATGGACGTACTGTAGACGCACGTTCCACGGGGAGGCGGATATTTGCGGCCGCCCCAATACTCGTAGTGCCCGCTAGGCTTGAGAAGAAGAATTTAGCATATTTGCGTAACGACAGTCGTGGCACAATGGTTTTAGTGTCGTATTTTTGCTGCGAAGTTGAGAACCACACGTATCGAAATTCGGTTCCTGGAAACATCACTTTTTTATATTATAACAAATATTTTATTTATTTATGATATTTTTATTTATTTATATCTTGCTAACCGAACGTTACTAACCAGTGTCAATTATTTCGGCTTTAGACCTCAATAACATTTGATTGAAAATTATACAGCGCCATCTATGAAGTTCAGCTGATGCTCGTAGGAATTTGGTTCGGAACTTTGTTACTGTCGCGATCCCGAAAGCGATCTCCGCGTGCGGAGAGTCGTGCGGAGAGGCGTGCGCCCGCTTCGAAACATCGCAGCGGACTGAGGCTACCGAAATGGCGATAGATAGTCGCCAAGAGAACGAAAGGGAAAGGGATACTTTACGGTGCTCAGAAATTTTGTCGTAAGTCCAAAATTCATTTTTTTGATGCTTTGAATGAAAAATTGTGTCCAAATGCACCGATAATCATTCAAAAATTTGGAAATCATGCTGCAAATATAATAAATTACTAGCACTGTAATTAATACCAATTCTGAGAAATAAAGCATAATGTGAAAAAATCGACCTATTTTCGCGATGTTTTTCTATCGGGCCAATGTTCTGCTATTGGAACAATAATCATTCAGATTAAGCGGATATAAGTGAAGTTTCATATAACGCAATTTTAGCATGATTAGTTCAATATTCTCTGAGAAATTAAGACAAAGCTAAGTGCGATTTAGCGTCATATGGAGCCTTAATAAACTACTATTGGAAATCAAAGGAGTTCTAGCTTCAGGATTGTTTTTATTAAATGAAGTTGTAACCGATGTTCAAAGAGAATACAATCATAATCGATTAGGATTTAAAACAAATTAATAATATTTATTTTATTCAGTTTTATTTCAATTTTGAGTTCAACTCATGGAGCCGTAGTAACGTTTTATTTTACTGAGTACTCTACAGCATCAAAACATTTATAAAACTGGAGAAGCATTATTACAAATAACAATCTACTCTCTGTCGAAATTTTGTAAATTTCTATTACAGGAAATTACTCCCGGCTTGTAGTATACTTCCGGTTTGAGCGTCAGATCGGCCACCATCTCATACAGACCTTCGCGCCATCCTCTCTGGTGGTCATGCTGTCCTGGTTCTCGTTTTGGTTGGACCTGGACGCCATCCCCGGCCGCGTCACTTTGCTCGTCACCTGCATGCTGACCCTGGTCACCATGTTCACTGGACTGAGGGCGGACATTCCACCGGTGGCTTATGTTAAGGTGAAGTATAGCTTGCGTCAGACCGGCCAACACCTCTACTAACAAACCTTCGCGCCATTCTCTCTGGTCGTTATGTTGTCTTGGTTCTCGTTCTGGATTGGCCTGGACCCGATCCCTGGCCGTATCAATTTGCCCGTCACCTGCAAGCTGACTCTGGTGACCTTGTTCACTTGACTGAGCGGGGACATTCCAACGGCGGCTTATGTTAAGGTGAAGTATAGCTTGCGTCAGATCGGCCACCATCTTATATAGATTTTTGCACCATCCTCTCTGGTGGTCCCACTGTTCTGGTTCTTGTTCTGGTTGGACCTTGATGCCATCCCTGGCCGCGTCACTTTGCTCGTCACTTGCATGCTGATCCTGGCCACCATGTTCACTGGACTGAGGGACGGACATTCCACCGGTAGCTTATGTTAAGGCGAAGTATAGCTTGCGTCAGATCAGAAACTTTGGATTTCACCATGTAAGGACTGTCCTTTTACAAACATGATTGTATTTAACTGGATGGAAAACGTTTCATCGACGTTTTGACCATCGGTCCTTCAATGCGATTGTAACAACCCGGGTGGGATTAAACCTACTACGTTTACCTCTACCGCTTAACGTGATATCCGAACCGCCAACGACGAGTCCCTTAGTCGCCTCTTACGAAATAAATGCACAGGAAGAAATGCAGTGAAGAAAAACAGCAGAACGCTGCTTGAAGCGGCAATTAAAATTGTCCGTGTTTTCCATCCAGTTCAATGTAGCCGAGCAATAAAAGGAAGGTCTTAGCGTGGTACCTAATTCCCATGTGTTATGTAAGTAAAATCTGACGTTCAGTTTGGTATTAGCCGTTCATGGTGTTACATAAAAAAATCCCAAAGGAACTAGGTTAAATGCAAAAATATATTCTTCATGTGAGTCATGGCCGCTTATACCGTGTTTCACTCCAAGCGGTGGTAGCCAAGGACGGGTATGTAATTCCAAATCAGTTCATATATGGAGGATAGGAAAATAATTTAGATAGTAATTGTAGGTACAGTCAAGGGCACATAAAGCTTTACGGTTTGGCTTTGACGCCCTTGGTTTCCGGCATGAGAAACAATTCTGAAATATTCTTAAATTATCGTCGCAGGCCCTCGACCTGTGGATGGCGGGCTGCATGATGTTCGTGTTCGCGGCCCTCGGCGAGTTCGTGGTGGTGAAGGTGCTCGACGTGCAGTACCAGCGGAACAAGAGCAAGGCGCAGGACTCGCTGCCCAGGATCATTCCAGTCGTGAGTCTCGTGCATTGTGGACTCAGGAGAACCGACTAAGTGCGAATTGTTTGGCACAGAAAGGATTCCGTCCCATCGTAAAATAAAAACACAAAAATCACGTTAATTTGTTTGAAAATACACATTCTGTGAACATTTTCCATTGTATACCTATTACGGTTTATGAGATGCAGCCCACTGACAGACGTACGAGCATCCGCTGGCCGTTCGTACGTTGAGTCGCACCATTTGAGTAAGGGACCCTAAAAAAACATTATTTAAAGTGACAAGTCAAATTATTTTTGTTAACAATTTAGATTTTTTTAAAAAGATTTTGAAATTGTTAATTGTCTTCCATCCATAAGTATTACGAAAACTAACTTTTTCTTACTTTAAATTGGTTAAATATTACCATTTACCATAATAATGGTATTGAAATTCCAATGCGCCGATGAAGTTGGTCATGTTTTCCCGCAGCGCATCAACTCGGAGAAGGGAAGCTGCGGCACGGTGGCGGCGTGGGAAGGGGCCAGCGTGCGCTGCCGCCGCCTCGACGTGGCCTCACCGACGTCGCCAGCGGGCACCTCACCCCACCCCGCCGCCGGCTCCCACACGCAAACCCTCATCGGGCTCGAAAGACGCCAGAGCATACTGCAGGTACCATGTTCCAATCAACTAAGAGTAGTGCGGAATGAAAGGGCAAAGTGGCGGCATGGAATAGGGCCGGTGTGCGCTGCAGCAGCTTCTGATTGGCGTCAGTAATGTCGTCATCGCTATGCTTCATCCCACCGCCGCCTCCCACACATAAAACCCTTCGGGCTAGAAAAACGCAAGAGGAAACTGTTGGTACCGTGTTACTCTAGGAGAGAGTCAACTAGGAGTAGTGCGGAAGGAACAGGCGGAGTGACGGCGTGGAATAATACCGGCGTGCGTTGTAGGAGCTTCGCAGTGGCGCCAGTGACGACGTCGTCGTCGTTCTGCATCCTTCCGCCGCCTCCCACACAGAAACCCTCTCGGGCTAGAAAAACGCCAGAGGAAACCTAGAAGTAGTGCGGAAGGAACACGCAGAGTGACGGCGTGGAATAAGACCGGCGTGCGTTGTAGGAGCTTCGAAGTGGCGCCAGTGACGACGTCGTCGCCGTTCTGCATCCCACCGCCGCCTCCCACACAGAAACCCTCTCGGTCTAGAAAAACGCCAGAGGAAACTGTAGGTACCATGTTATTCTAGGAGCGCGTCAACTATAGGAGTAGTGCGGAAGGGGAGAGGCACAGTGACGGCGTCGAATAGGGCCGGCGTGCGCTGCAGCCGCTTCGAGGTGGCGCCAGTGACGACGTCGTCGCCGTGCTGCATTCCTCCGTCACCTCTTGTACACAAATCCTAATCGGGCTCGAAAGACGCCGAAGCATATTGCAGCTTTCAGTTTATGTCAGGAGTGCATCAACTAGTACTAGTGGAGGCGTAACATAGAGCCGGCGTGCGCTGCAGCCGCTTGGATGTTGCATCAGTGAGCCGCCTCCTGTAGATAAAGCTTCATCGGGCTCGAAAGACGTCAGAGCATAGTGCAGGTATTAGCTTACTCCAGGAGCGCGTCAAGGTGGAGTAACGGCTAGAGTTAGGTCCGGCGTGGGCTTCGACATGTCGAACGACGTCGTTGCCTTTACATACCCCGCTGCCGCCTCCTGCACACAAACCTCCTTCGAACTCCAAGATTAACTCATAATAGTGCAGGCATATGTATTTCCGGCCCGCATCATATAGGAGTAGTGAAGGCGTGTAATAGGGGTGCTAGGGCCACCTCAGCCGTACCTTATTACGCTGCCTTTTACACACAGACCCACGACGGGAGACGTGCTTGCATACTTTTGGGCGGTACCATGATGTTTTACCAGACTAACCGATATTTTAGTTTCCTTTTTTATTGTGTCATTTTACACATGAACACACATGATGAAATTCTGGCTCTCAAGGGCGCACTTATAATTTGGGCGTTGTGAATCATACTATTTGCTACAATATACGTACTTTACAATTCCAGGTGGCGTGGTTAGATGCCGATACGGGGCAGGAGCGGGTGCTGTGGCGGGAAATAGACAAGCTGTCGCGAGTGGTGTTTCCAGCAGTATTCCTGCTGTTCGTCACTCTATATTGGCCAGTGCTGCTGCTCAAGACGAACTCAGTTTCATAACTGTTAAGATAATCCTAGCTAGGGAGCCGTGTGCTGCTAAATATTTCCTTCGGAAATTATTTGAGAGGTCGTTTTCTTAATTAACATCGTTGTTTTAAGTAGCTCACTCTGAGTCAACCATTATTGCCAATAGAGTGAACGCTTAGCATAGTATAATCGAATAGTGCGTACTTTAAGAGACAGATAAAATTATATACTGACGACCAATTAATATAGTTTATGTGGCCCTGTTCTGGTTCACCTTAGAGTATGCATCTAATTAGTTCTTTTAAATATTTTGAAAAGGACTTTTTCGTTGAGAATGCAGACCTTCATGGTTCGGAACCCATGTAAAACATACAAAATGGTAGGGTCAAACCCGGTCGGGTTGGTCCCAACGCATTCGAAGAAAGATGATGGAAGCACCAATGAACACCACTCTAGTTCAATGTACAAAGGGAAAATCTTGGCATGAAACCTGAAAGAGAATGTGATTTTTGGGCTAATGTCATGACTACTAATGTAATCATCATATCATTGTTTCAAAAAATTACTCAAGCAGCAATCAACGAAGAAAATACATTGTATTTTAACTGTTCACCTTTGTTTTCAACCGAAAGTGGACTTTGGTCTGTCTCTTACTGTACACAAGCTGAATATTTGCTCCGAATGATATTTTTCCTAATATTGATAAAATCGCCCTGCTAGGATTTTAAAGTGCTTCAATATATTATTTTATTTTGCTACTTCTCGGTGCTTGCGCAAGTGGCCTTGTTTATTATAAATCTGAAATGAGAATGATACGCACATTCTATGATCGTAATAATCGTTTTTACATAATTAGATTGTGTTACAAATAGTCTGTCGATTATATTATTGTTAAGCAGGTATTCAAGTATGTGAACAGCTTTCGCGGTTTGTGATAAGACCCGTCAAATGATGAAAAACTTTTTTGAGTTTCCCTCATAATTGAACATAGTTAACAATGATAGTTAACAAAGTCAGGTAAGTCTATTAATATACTGCCGTTATCTCTGGAAATGGTTGATGATACGAACTAAAACAATAAAATTAGACTTCATCTGCTGTTTTTTGGGACGAAAAACGTTAAGTTTTGGTACTCCTAGATGGTAGTCCCGACCGGGTTGGACCATCACGTTGAATGAACGATGGTCGAAGTCCGTGTTTTCCATCCACTTCAATGTAGCCGAGCAATATAAGGAAGGTGCTCGTATGGCACCTAGTTTCCATGCTGTGTGTTAGGCTAACATTTGACGTTCAGTTCAGTATTAGCCATCCATGTCCAGTTACATAAAAAAAGAACTAACTTATACGTAGAATAAGTCTAATAAAACTCTCGCTGTTAGCTTAGCGGTTGGCACGGGGATGGATCTGATGCTGGGTGGACAAGCAAGCCCGTTACGTTCCCAGCCATTCAACTTGAAGGTAGGCTAGTGGGCATAACAAATGAAGAAAAATATTAAAAGTTAAACAAACCAGAACAATAGCTACATAATCTATGAAAACACTATAGGTACTAGGCCGCTGAGCTTTTTCAGGCCTTTTCAGGCCAGGAGATATGGCTTCAATCTCCGCCCCATTTATTTACCACATTCTTTCCTATCTGAGTTGGTCTTGGTCTTTCTGTTCCATTCCACTTCTGTTTTGGAATTCACATTCCAAAACTGTAGGTCCCCTTCCCCTAGTAGGTGGTATGGTTACGCCTGCCCGGGTTGGCACCATGGAATTCTATGAAAATAAAGCGGCAATGAAAAATTGTCTGTGATTTTCATCCAGTTCAATATAGTGCTCAAAAAGAATCCTGGCATGGCACCTAATCCCTTCGGAATTTCGATGTGTTGCGCTAGCATTTGAAGGTTGGTGTGGTATAAGCCATCCTTGTCCAAACATAAGTTTACGACAGAAAATACTGTTGCATCTGTATAAAAACAAATTTAGGTTAAAAGATATGTGTAAATAAAACTTTATACTTTTAAGTTATTTCCGAATAACTTTAGTCTATATTTATTTTTGAAAATAGTAAATAGTCTTTTAGGCCTTAAATTTTATTTAAAAAGAACATTTAAACGATGCAATATTTTCAATCGATGCAAAAACACTAATTTTAACAATAAACTGAATTAAAATAATGTTTCGCTTTATGTTAACATATTTTTGTAATAGGCAATCCATTACTGAAAAAGTTACATCAAATGGTTAAAAAAATCTACAATTCCCTTTTAAATCTCAGTTAACCAAAAGATCCATTTTAAAGCTTACGCCGTAGGTTATCACCAAGAATAAAAGAATACCCACAAAGATGTTGTAATTATTTCACTATTCGTTACGAATAAATATTGTAGTTATAATTGAAAGGTGATAATGGAACGAATGCTTTAGCTCATTGTGATAGTTATAAAATAGCGTTAATTATACTAAAATTTAAATCGTTAATAATCTCAAATATATATTTATGATGTATTGTCTCGCTGTAAATATATTTATCGATTTTAGTGGTTTTCAGTAATCTTGTATTATTTATTTTTCATAATTGATTTATTTAGATTTAGTTGCGTTTTACGTAAAAAATATGTAGTTATGAAATTCAGCATATTTGTACATATGTCGTAGGAAAGTTGTAAAATCCGTTAAGTTAGAAATTAATAGAAAACTTGTATGTTACCCGGATATTTTTGAAAGGCATTTAAATTTACTCCTTTATGCACATTACAATTCACCAATCATCACCACCTCAAGTGGCAGTGGGCTGGTCACGTCAGCCGAAGAGACGACGACCGTTGGAGTAACCGTGTCCTACACTGGCGGCCGTAGACAGGAAAACGGAGTGAGGGAAGACCATCCGCCAGGTGGGACGCCATCAAGTGCTTCGGCGGAAAGCAGTGGTTCCGTACCGCTGATGGCCGGGAACTGGAAGAAAATTGGACAGGCATATGTCCAGCCATAGACGCAAACACGCTGACTGACTGACTGACTGACTGACACCAAACATGTCATGTACAAAGACACTAAAATCAATTTTACATGCATTCATTATTATATTTCCAACTGTCCTAACAATTCGATGTTATGCTGAAGGTGTTGAAAATATGTCGTCTTACAGAAGGAGGATTCATCCACTTACTACTTTCCTAAAATCTACCAGAAAAGATATAATTTTACATTCTTACATATTTCCATAAATTTACAAGTTTTATTAAAAGAAACTCTTAAGTTAACAGATTTGACAAGTAATGTTTGATATCTTTCTTCGAAAAAGTACACATAAAATATGTAAGACCTACCTAGGTTACGCAACTAGAGTAAGATCCCAGGGTCCCCAGATGTTACTTATTTTCTTAGTAATCAAATCTATAGCACGGAGTAGTGTTACTAAGAAATTTGAACGTTTACATACTTGCTAGCTCAGGTAGATGGTCAGTTTGGAGGTAAAGGTACGAACAAAATACACCATTTTTCTCAAAGTGCGAGAGCACATTTTTTACATCTTTTAAAGGATATTGTTAAAAATTGATATTCCATATTGCCAGACACTTCCCGTCAGATTTATTTTCAGAAAATAAGTTGAGACTGGGCGCCCTGGGATCAAACTTACACGAAATAAAGCACAATCTTACTTTAACTACAGCGAATGTATGAGTCAAGGCTAAAGATATTTAATTTAATCATTCAGTGATTACGCTTATTGAAAAGGATTTGAATGTGGGATTGAATGTATTGTTATCTTTAAAATGTGATCCTGGTAAGAAATAAATTGTAATAAAGAAATAATTTTGCATTTGGTTATTTGATTTTTTAGGTACTACCTAATTATTAAAATCAACTTTACAAATACATACATACACTCGAAAAACAAACATACCAGTAAATTACAAAGTTCGCTAGATAGGAAAACATCTTAAAAACTTATGTACAATCAAGGAAAACATAATTTCCCCTTTCCCCTTTTTTTTAATGTTTACCCGAGATATAAATACGAATTTCCCGCAAATCATATTAAAATTGTAGGTTGGCGGAAAAGATGGAGAATATTTACTTTCGGAGAGACAATATCATTGACAATAACATTTCGAGATATGAAGTTGAATTATTTTTATATTAAAAAATACTTTTCCACAGATGGCACTAAAATTTGGTGTCTAATAAATTTATTTATCCATTGTATTTAGTATCAAAATATATATACATATTTAATAATTAACAAGATATACAAATGACTAAGTATATACATATCCAGCAGCATGATACTCGGGTGACAGGATAAATCACAACAAAAGAAAAAAAAAACTCCACATACAGGATTTCTAAGAATATTCAATTAACTTTATAAGAAAGAGTTAAGGCAATACGAGTAAGCTAAACGAAAAGCTACATTAGAAAACCAAACAAATATTAATATATCTTTACTTAAAAATTAATATATGTTCTAAGAGGCCAGATCCGTTTTCAGTTCAGTTTTGGTTTCTCTTATTATTATTTCTCTGTCGTCAGGTTGGTCATTGTATTATATTTTTTTTCCATTGATACTTACAAACTAGTTTACATTGATTAATTGATTACCACTGCTCACAAAGAACATTAAAATATACATTGGTGAAGAGCAAACTCTTGACTACGATAATGACATCTTATTCTAGATTAATAGGAATTATGATCTAAATTATTCAGGTACAACCATGTCAAACAAAATCGAATGTAAAGATAAATAACAAAAAAAAAAACAAAAATTGTTTTATTAAAAACCACTTAGCAACTAAATTTATCAAGTTAAACACTGGATTTAGACGCATCAGCATATGCTGTGTCTAAAACTTATATATAAATAAATAAATAAATAAATATAAAAAGCCATCGTCATTTTTGATACAAGGTAATATCAAATCAAATATAAGTTAGTAAATATATTTTGCACGGGGATTATTTTTTTATGTAACCTTATATGAATGGCTAATACCACACAAATGCTGTCATTATGTTAGCCCAATACACCTCATTTCCGAAGAAATTAGGTGCCCTGCGCTGCCAGAACCTTCCTTTTATGAGCAGGGCTAAACTGAACTGGATGGAAAACACGGACAGTTTTATTGCCGCTTCAACATAGTTTTATCCAATGCGTTGATTACCCTTAACCTTAACCTTCAGGCAGCAAGCATGTTTATGTCCACTGCTGGACATACGCCTCTCCAATTTCCAGCCCTCCCGGCTCTCAGCGGTACGGAACCACTGCTTTCCGCCGACGAGTTGATGTCGTCCCACCTGGCGGGTGCGGTCTTCCCACACTACGTTTTTCTGTCCACGGCCGCCAGTGTAGGACACGGTTACTCCAACGGTCGTCGTATCTTCGCCTGACGTGACCAGCTCACTGCCACTTGAGCTTAGCCACACGGTGTCCAATATCGACTACTTTGGTACGTCGGCTTTACGCGTTTAACATTAAGGGTACCTAAAGTTTTACATGAGTTGAGCATTGGTAATGAAATGCACTTATCCAACTCAGAAAGAGAGAGAATGAAGAGATGCTGCATGAACTGTTGAAAATAAGTTGAGACTGGGCGCCCTGGGATCAAACTTACACGAAATAAAGCACAATCTTACTTTAACTACAGCGAATGTATGAGTCAAGGCTAAAGATATTTAATTTAATCATTCAGTGATTACGCTTATTGAAAAGGATTTGAATGTGGGATTGAATGTATTGTTATCTTTAAAATGTGATCCTGGTAAGAAATAAATTGTAATAAAGAAATAATTTTGCATTTGGTTATTTGATTTTTTAGGTACTACCTAATTATTAAAATCAACTTTACAAATACATACATACACTCGAAAAACAAACATACCAGTAAATTACAAAGTTCGCTAGATAGGAAAACATCTTAAAAACTTATGTACAATCAAGGAAAACATAATTTCCCCTTTCCCCTTTTTTTTAATGTTTACCCGAGATATAAATACGAATTTCCCGCAAATCATATTAAAATTGTAGGTTGGCGGAAAAGATGGAGAATATTTACTTTCGGAGAGACAATATCATTGACAATAACATTTCGAGATATGAAGTTGAATTATTTTTATATTAAAAAATACTTTTCCACAGATGGCACTAAAATTTCGCCTGACGTGACCAGCTCACTGCCACTTGAGCTTAGCCACACGGTGTCCAATATCGACTACTTTGGTACGTCGGCTTTACGCGTTTAACATTAAGGGTACCTAAAGTTTTACATGAGTTGAGCATTGGTAATGAAATGCACTTATCCAACTCAGAAAGAGAGAGAATGAAGAGATGCTGCATGAACTGGGCGAGGATTTGAAGCCATGAACCTCTCGCATGAAAGTGAAGTACTCTATCTACTACACCACGAGCTGTTCGTGTGGGCACTGAGCGAAAAGAGTTAGAAGTAATTTTGAGAGCTAGAAAGGAGGGAAAAGCTTGTATGCATGTACATATAACTAATACTTATACTTTAAATTGCATCACATAGCCACTGCACCCATGATCTTAAATCCAAGGAACCTAGAGGCCTCGAACAGCTACTAAAGTATAAAAGTAACATGTGTCCCTCCTTAACTTTTACCATTTCGCCTTTTTTGTGTGAAAAGCTTAGAACATTTTATACAGGTTCGTGTTAAAATACAGTGCTCCCTTTCGGGGAATCAAAGCTAAGCGGAAGGGGGCTTTAGCCTGTGAAACATTTTCTGTGAGCACGAGAACAAAAGGTGCCGCAGCCACGTGGCTTCCTGAAAAGATTATTTCCGTCTGTGAAAATATTTTCCTTGCTATATTCCGTCTACTTTGATGTAGGTGAAACGGCGATCGCAAGGGATACGGAAATCAATTTTAAAAATAAAAAAAAAAATAAAAAAAATACGTTTTTGATTTTCATGTAACCTTAAAAGTGGCATTCCCATAGAAACCTTTGACAACATTGTTAATATAATGATATTTTTTTTATGGTTCCGTACTCAAAGGGTGACAACGGAACCCTATTACTAAGCCTCCGCTGTTCTTCCGTCGGTCCATCCGTCCAACCTTCTGTCACAGGGCAGCTAAAATTTTTACAGAGTGTGCAATTATTTTGCCGCTATAACCACAAATAGGTAATTTTTTATAGTAATCAAAGATAAACGAAAAGGAAAACTTCGTGTGCAAGTCCAACTCGCACTTGGCCGGTTTTTTTAATTTTTCCTTGTGATTCTTTCTGAGCCGGGACTACGGGCTCGGGCGATCTGTCACCTAAATTGGCGTTTACGGCAAACCTGGAGTTTTAAATGTGTGGACAAATTAAAAAGCGCGCGCAGTGGGCGTTAAGCGAACTAACATTTGCGAGTCCGAGTTTGATTTGACAGTTTAACGTTGCCGTAAAAACGTCGACGTTACCGTTTACGCCGAATCCGCGTTTTCATACAAATCGTAAGTCCGAGTTTGACTTTGACAGCTTGAAGAAGTAAAACCACAGAATATCTAGTAAATACTTGTATGGAGTTTGACGTTTTTACGGAACTTCGAAGTTCCGCAAAAACGTACTGGGACTAGCAGCTATGACAAAGGTCATTTGATGAATTCGAAAACATCATAGGCAGCCACAATTGTAGTCTTTATTACAAAGTAATTTAATTTACGAATATTTCAGAAGTTTTTCGTAGGTAATTCATTCCCGTGTCATAAATGTCCAGAAAGCAGAGCAATCAGCGATGAAACCGCCGCTTGTGAGAAGTGCCCTGCTTAGAGTCCAGTTTGTTCAGTGACCCAGTCCCTCAGTTGCGCAATGTCAGCGAAAACGCTGGGCGAGAGAACCTGACCGCAGCCTCGGCCGAACGACACGATGCCAACGGCCATCCCGTCCTGCGTGGCTGCACCGCCGGAGTCACCCTGGAAAATAATGTTTATTTTGAGTCCATGGCAGACGCCCATGCCCAAACTAATCAAACACAAAAAGTTTGTTTTGTGCAGCCTCACATGGGTGGCTAATACCACACAACTACCGTAATGATATTAGCCCAATACACCACATTTTCGCAGGAATCAGGTGCCATGCCAGGACCTTCATTTATGAACACGACTTTATTAACCTGGCTGGAAAACACGGAAAATGTTTAATTGCTGCTTCGACGATCTTTTATTCCAATGCCATGGTACCAACCCGGGCGGGCTTAAACCCTACCACCTAGAAGGGGAAGGGAATCTACAGTTTTACATGGCTTCCGAACCAGCTCGCATTCGAGACTGCACTTATCCAACTCCGAAAGAGGGCGAAAGTGGTGCATTAACGGGGCGAGATTTGAACCCAGACCTGGTATGCTAGGCAATACCCCGCGCCATACTAGGTAGGCTACGAGCCGCTCGGTGGGTTCAAACCTCATGCAAGAGATCCTCTTTTCAGAAACGAAATGATTGAATGTAAACGTTATTATTCCAGTAACGATTACAGTACCTTGTGTATCAGGATGCATCCGTTCAATAAACAGGAGTTCTTTGAATTTGTATGCCCCAAAGTTTCCACCGAACAAAACATAGTGCTTAGAAAATCCCGAACGCCACTGTTAGACATCGCATTGTTGAAGCATACTGGTTTAGTGTAGTCCGCGTGTAGCAATATTACCTGGCATGTGCCCTTGCCGCCGAAGAAGAAGTTTCCAGCACAGAACATGTGCTTCGTCAGGACATCTGGGTAGACCAGCCGGCATTGTGTGAAGTAGACAACGGGCACTGTCACATTCATGAGTCGCTCGGGGATGGACGAGGCACCTTGCTGAAATTCGGAATATAATCTAAGTAATCTTACAATATGGCAATTCATGGTTCTTTAGATTTTTACTGTTGTTCGACCAAACACTTTTTATATCGAAATAACACGGCGCAATTTTACTGATGCAAAGCTTAAGGCCAAGACAATGTGTATCAGTAAAATTTAAGTATTAAGACAATTCATACACCCAGACTTCCCCTCTATTTGAGCTGGGATATATCTATTGGTTCGATGATCTTTCGATGCTGACCTAGGCGGACTAAACCATTTTTAAGCATAGAAGCAGTCCAACAGTTTTCTTATTGTTGGTCACAAAAATATACAATAATTTCTGTGGTTTCGATAAGCATTCTGATTGAAATCTTTCCTCAAACTTCAAAATCAGAAAATACAAGAGCATTCCAGTAAGAATCGAACCCAGGAATGCAGCGCGGATTGCCGATATCATATCCAAATGAACTAACCATGAGTTAAAGGTAACATGAATATGACTAAAGGTTCAAGATACATTTAACATGGACCAGAACTCATGGCTGAGCGCACTGTGACATGTATGGATAATATCGCCAATATCGTGCGTGATCACCATTTTCAATCGTTATATGGGTGGGTTAAAGTGTGGTCCAATAAAAGAAGGGTCTGGATTGCGTTCGAGAACCTTACAAGGATGATCGTCATAGTTTCAACTACAGAATTGAGAATCCATAGGCAATCGCACTACCGTAAATAAGAGTTGCAAAGCTTCCTACTGGTCTCTACCCACCTGTGTCCGACCCCAGCCGCTAACAACTATATCTGTTCCTCCACTCATAACACGACCCTTGGGCGGCAAGGGAAGTGCCTGGATGGTGTCCGAGAACTGTATGGGGTCGACGGTCTTCATGACGGCGATGTCGTTGTCGAACTGCGGATCGTTGTAGTCAGGGTGCGCTGTCACCTCGGCTATGGGTATGATGGTGCCATTGGTGCGAAATGTGCTGCCGGCACGTAGCACCACGGTGTCTGGCTCAGCACTGGAAACACGACGATTATTAGGTTTTAGTTTACCGTTTACTTCGGATCTATGTGGTGTATTTGATTAACCATGCTTAAATTTTTTTCTTCACTGCCAACATGTGGTACAAAATGTAAAAATGGCCATTTTATTTATTTTGCATGTGCGATTCTTTTTTTTACCGAGGCAAAAAAGTAAATACATCGGTATTAATTTTGCTAAAGTAGTTCTCGACATACAAAAATGAGATATCAAATTAGAAACCAGAAAGTGAATACTGCATGTCAACGGATATCGAAACAACAAGATTAGTTGCCTTAATGATTAAATCTGATGCACAACAATTTTGCAAGTCGACTATCAATACTTAATGTGATTACATTACTCAAGTGCTGATTATCATGTACTGGTATCGATTGCGAGATGGTAAGAAAGGCCATTTAATGTGAGGGTTAAGTTTATCATTACGTACTTGGTGGAAGAGACTCTTAGACTCCTGTTTCCTTCTGAAGAATGATATGATCCTTTAAATATTCTCTGCCATGATGTTTATTTACATTTTTCAAAATCTTGTGAAGCTATTTGATGCAAAATTGTTTCGAAAAGTAGTCTACTCGTATTAGGAAATATATTTAGAACAGGTTTTTTTCTCCTTCTACTGATTAGAGAATTTCGTGAGTAACTTTAAGAGTGGTTTGCTCATACGAGACCTTCGAAAGTAGTAAAAAATAATGCTTACCCCTCGGCGCAATGTGCGGCTGTCATAATGTAGTTCTCACTGATGATAAACCCGCCGCAGAAGTACGACTGGTTCACAATAAAGGAAACCTGGTAAGGATGCTCTTCGATTATGGTCTCTTGACCTCCAACAATACGGTTGTCATTGTCTTGGAGATCGTGTTTCACTCCCGGGACTGGACGAGTTTGAGGCGGGGAACTGGGAATAGGATGGGGTCCTGGCTCGCTTTGCCACTTTCTGCTACGCAGTAACGCCTCTGAGTAAAGTAAAATTATTTTAATAGAACAATGAATACTAGTTCAAAGAAATAAAATATAAAAGGGAAATCAAGAATAACGTCTCAAAATTAAATTTAAAAAATATGTTCAATAATGATTACAAGAGATTTAAGTTTTAAACCGTTGTCATAAGTCACCAATATTTTTATAATATCATGTACAGTCGAACAAAGAGTTTAGAATACACATCCGGTTGAATGAAAAGATGAACAGTCGAAATACTTTGACTTTAGGAAACAATTATAGTGTTGAGTATAGATTCAAACATAGTTGAGGATGTCTACTAGCTACTGAGTAAACAAAACCCTAACAAAATTGAATCAGAGGTCGTATTTAAAGACCATTCATTTCTACTCGTAACCGGAAGTGTATCCTTTAACCTTTGGTTGACTGTACATATGTAAAGCTCAAAATTAGTCAAAATATTGTTACAATCTTATTTTATTCTGTTTAGTCTACAAATCTATGAATACTCTATAATACGTAAATATTTAACGCATGTGTTATTTGTAGCATGTTTAATATATTTGGTTTTATACACACTAATATTGATTTCAATAATTTTAATTTATTCAGTGCTCAAAAATAATCAAAACATGTTTCTACCTTTCTATCTGTGGGTTGATAGGGGTAAAACTCAAATTAAAGCAATTTTGTGAAGATTAAATTACTCTGTAATTGTAAATCAATGTTGAGTGTGTAAAGATGAAATTTTGCATTACCAGCAGCAGCAATCCCAATTGCACAGACGATAGCAAAACATATCACGCGATGTCTCAACATGTTCCTAGATACACAGCCTCGCCTTTCGGACGCGTGTTATGATTGGTGCGTCGTGTGACGTGTTTAACGTACAATTAAAAAAGTTCAATTACATTTAAACGCAAGGAAAAATATAATCACAGGTCCGCCCGATAAACACTGCGTGGATGTTGTTAACTCGCCCAACATTTGCTTAATAATATGTATCAATGGAGCTTATCTTTAAGAGCAGCGCTGCATTTAAAACACCCACATAATTCACAACCCAGTTACTCTGTAGGGCCAGGTCACAATGAAATTATGTGGCTTTCGAAGAATGAGAAAGTACCTAACTTTTCTAAATTCGATTTCCGATAACATAACGGGGGCTTGAGACCTTTGTGAAAAACATGCACGGTAGAAGCGCGAAACCCTTCAAAAGAGGATTTCCTAAAGGCAATCCGTGATAGACGAAAATAATTTTGGAAAAACTGTATGCGTGCGTTTGGCATATGCCAGTTTACTCCAGCATAACGAAATAGGCGTTTTTTCAATAAAACATTTAACGATGAGTGACGGGGGAATGGCGCTGGGGCGATCGGAAAAGTCCTCGAGTCAAATAAGTCGATGAGTTTAAATACAGGGTTGGAAAATAAATACCATTACTTACAGATAAATTGATATTTATTACGGTGGCTGTGGCGGCTTGTAGCTCAGAGGCGCGGGGACTTGATTTCCATGCCAGAGATCAGGGGTCCATTTTTGCCCACTTTGCATGACTTTTGTTATCTTTTTCAGTTGGATAAATGTATTTCGTCACGAATACGACCTGTTCAATGGTTGGGTATTTATGTAAAAAATAATAATAATAATATTATTTATTATTATGCGGATGCGGAGCTCTCCGATGATAGGGTTGGTGGAGGCCTGCGTGTCAAGACCAGCACCTATCGTTCGAAGCCTGGTTCACGTCGTCCTGGAGAGTGCCGCCAGCACGGCCTGCACCCACCGGCGTGTATATATAATTAATGCAAATATAAAAAATATTTGAAAACATATATTTTGGCGCCAAAAATCGGCCATGATTTTTTTTCATAACTTTGATATACCCCGTGTCATTCTGACAATTAAGACGAATCTAACGACACCTCTCAAGCTCAAATCCATCAAGCCGTTTAGGCTGCAGGACGTGCCAAAGAAATATACATACATACATACATACATACATACACTCGAAAAACATAACCCTCCTTCTTTCGCAGTCGGGTAAAAATAATGTATAAACGTGTAAATAAAAGACATAAAGTGAATAAACAAATCCTTTATTTTACACCATTACAAAAACAGTTTACAAAAGGCGGGCTTAATGCGAAACCTACCCTTGGAATGTAGGAAAGGTGCAAGGCCACAGACAAAAAAAGGACAAAAGAAGTAAGAAATGTTATCAATAAAGATATTTTTAATTCAATTAAATTTATTTTTAAATGAGATATTTTCAAGTGGAAACGAATATCAAATGGCATTATCTAACATCGAACCATATATAAAAAATAGATAAACCAGTGTTAAGCTTCCTAAACTCAACGTTTCGTCCACCATTCTATGGAGATATGCAGGATTTGCGATGAACCGACCTAGATAGAGGACCTCTGACACGTTATCCACTCCGGTTGTCTGCTGCGCAGATTACAGCTGTGGGCAGGCTCAACCGTGAATGACGGTCAAAGAGGAGGAAGGAATACTAAATAGTTATTACAAGGCTCGAGTCAAGAATTTGGCATCAATGCAAAGAGGGCTGAAGTTTGAAGACAGTACGCAGTGTTTCAAATATCTTATTAGAATAACTGAAATGCTTAGATCAGGTAACTGTGTGAGAAGTCACATTGGTCTGGCTGGATTCATACCGGGTTGGTACTGGCACGGAAAAATTATAAAAGTGGTCTCACTGCATTTTATCCCCTGCTTATGGGACAGGTCAGGGAGAGTACTCGAGTTATGGTGTACCTGAAGCGGCAGCTGATCTTGTACTGAACACCAATTCCACTGCGTGCAAAGTCTTTAAGCATAGGTGCATCCCAGGGTTGGATTTAATTTGTGCCTCTACTCAAACCTACAAATGGATGCATTTTTTGAGGGAATTGTGCATTCAAAGTTTATTCTAACCAAAAAAACAGTGTGTCCCAGTCTTATTATTATGATTTAATGCCATTGTGAAACAGAAAAAAATATCTATTCAAGGTCCTCTACTATCTATTCAACCAGTGGTGGGACCAGTGGCTTACGTACTGGGCGCAGTAATCTACGGGTAGTTATGTGAAGGTTACATAACTGGGCTCATTCCCTTTGAACTGCTTGTGTAACCCTCCCTCAAAGCTGCTCACGAACCTGGCTGACTTGCTCAGAGATGATAAATAATGGGTGATTTTGGTAACCCCTAGGTAAATACAACAACGCGCATTTTTTTAACTTTCTTTTGATTCAATTACTGAAGGCGCAATATTTCTAGGTTAAAATTTCAAAAACTTAGATATTCATAGATTTTTTTCTTGAATGCGCTGGACAAATTAATAGTCATGTTTTTATAATAAATCAAGAATTATCAAAATAGCTTCGTAACGATTATCAACCTAATAGGATAGTTAAATGATAGGAAATATTAAAAAAAAATGGGAATAAAGACTTCCTATAATTTGGAACATATAGTCGCTTTCGTTTGATCCATATAAAGTTTTTTCTAAAAAATGTTTCTTTATAAAGTTTCTAAAACAAACAAGGTTTAATTATGTAAAAGTGTTTATTAATTTCGCAAGTCTCAACGAAATCAAATGAAGTATTTGTTAGTATTAACGGAAGTATTATTAAATATACGGAGTGGGGGAAGACCACCCGCCAGGTGGGACGACGACATCAAGTGCGTCGGCGGAAAGTAGTGGGGGAAAATTGTAGAGGCGTATGTCCAGCAGTCGACACAAACACGCTGACTGACTGACTGACATATGTACATAACTTAACCCACATCATTAATGCATAATATTCTTTCGTAATGTCTTTATTCTACAAAATTCGCTTATTGCTATTTAAAGCATTTAAAGCAATATCAACTCAACAAAATGTTTATTGTGCTATACATGATTTCTTGCTCCGCAATACTCAGGTAAAATAAAGATTAAAAACAATCATCATCCATTATTTACAAGGATAACGGGACGCCCATTGGTAACATTAAGATTTTTTAAGGGTTTTTCATTAGAATCTTCGTTCTTTCAAATGTATTGTTATTTCAAAAATAAACTATTTACTTATTCCCAATCAGTTTGATTGTGTTCGTATTATGTCTTCATAAAATCGAACTATCTCTTGTGTCTATAATAATTCAATCATGTTATCCTGTTAGGAATCTTAAAGGAAGGAAATTTAAATTTTAAAATTTTAATAGTTAAAGGAATCTTTTTCATCTAAGGTTAATACTTATGGAAATAATATGAACAGCCGTGAATATTTCGTAGTCTGTATTGATTAGTATTATATATAGATTGTCTAAGCAAGTATAGCCTACTCTAGTTTTTCCTTTTTTTACCTTTTTATTTGTATAACATTTGATCAGTTTTAATTCACTACACTACGAGTAATGTTAAAACAAAAAATAATAATAATATGAATTTATAGATATATTTATAAATATAAAATTATGTAAAATCTGTGCTAAATTAAGGATAATGATACCCAGGTTCCCAGTAGGTCTGGTCAACCAGGCAACTTTATGACCGCTGCACCCCATGTGCACATGGCCAGCAAGCTCAAAATCTGGGTGACATAAAAATAAAAATTTAAAAAGTGATTTATACAAATTGTTTATATAAATGTGTAAACTTAGAAAAAAACAAAATTATTAGAAAAAAACAACCAATTCAGTGTTTCAGTAAATTGAATGAAGCGATTTCTTATTTTTCAATATTTTTATTTTAAAATTGGGTAGTTATTAAAATGCTAAAAATTACATAAAATTTCATAATCCTAAAAAAGTTGTCGTATAGAAATATACAAATGTTTGAATATCACATTAAAATATCTCGATATTACTAATGCTAACATGTCATTGTACTTTGAATAATATGTCTACTTGTTTACCTAAATACTACGTTTGTCCTTTTCATCTGACTGCAGAAATGCAGATTACATTTATTTAAGAATACTAAAAAACCACTGGTTCATTGTCTACATACGTTATGTTATGGTGACAATTTTGGTACATGTATTAATTGTATTATATGTGATAAATAATTGTTTATCATAAATATGTTTATTTTTTAAGTAGGCTAGCAAAAAATATTAACACCTTAAAATCACGCATCAACTGCATGAAATTTGCCTGAACATAGATTTCTTGATTTATTGTTTAAAGAGTTGTTAAATTAATTATAAAGTAACGAAAATCATTTATGTAATATCAATAAAAGTCATAGTAAAATATATCTACACGAACTTGAAATGGCTCATTTCGACAAGTTCAATTCTGAATGTGTTGATTGAATGTCAGAGTTCGGTACGTATCTAATTAGTTAATTCAACCGTTAATTGGCTAACATGTTACAATTCCTCTTTTGCTATCGGAAACCGGTTGTAACAAATGAATGAATTTGGCAAGCCGAAGTTAAAGCGTAGCCTACCTACGGTAACATTAGAAAATACTTACGTAAGTTCAAATATTAATTTAGTTTCGTAAATCATAATGCTATTTGCTGATTGATTTAGATGGGAGAGCTTAAAATAGACAACTTAGTATTAGGAAAAATATTTTTCTTATTATTAAGAATCGAAGAACTTTCACAACCACTCTTATTAAATTAAATTCAAAAAGAACTTACTCATATGTCATGAATGATGTAATAATAGATGATACATTAACTTCTATATTATTATAAGATAAAAAAAATATGGATGTTACAAAAAAAAAATGTTTAGCTCATACGAGATTATGTTCTGCTCCATTCTTGTTGAATCTACTTTTATTTTAAAATGGTCTGAATGAAATGTCAAAGGTCTCTTCCACCAAGTACTGATTAGCTTAATCCTCACATTCAAGAGACTTTTTTACTATCTCGCAATCGATACAAGATAATCAGCACTTTAGTAATTAGGGCCCTTAAAGTGTAGATTAAAATAAATCAGCACTTGGTGAAAACCAGGCTTAGTCTAGGATCCTAATAAAAGCACCATACAATTATCACATTCTTAAAACTATTTTACCATCCATAATATAACTTATAGTCAAATCTGGACATTGCGTTGAATGTGTTTGGACATAAAGCACATTCATCATTCACATATTTAAAACTGCACTAATAACTAAGAAATCGAATAACTTAATAAATTGTCAATTTCAGTTATGCTTATTTTATAACTTAAAAAAATACAAGTATACATATCAATAATTAAAATACTCATTCTCTTTATTATGATGTGAAACATTAAGTAAAGTCGAAAATATTAGGCAAGGCACCAGGCCTCTTTAGCGGACCATATGAACCTATGTACAACAATTGTTATATTTAAAATTTTATTTAACTCCCATCTGCGGAAAAAATCACGCAATCGGCTAGCCTGGTCTTCTGATAAGTTGTAGCCTTGGCCTTGCTTGGAGCCGAGAATTGAGAATTCTACTTCGTCCCAAATTTGTCGATCATTCCCTTTATGGAGACGGAGGAGCCGGCGATGAGCGCCACTATCGAGATGAATACGAGGAAGATGTTCTTGAAGAGTATCCAGTTGAAGCGGCCGAGGCCCCTCTCCCAGCGGTGCACGGTCTCCACCACCGCCGGCGTGAAGAGGCCCAGGGTGGAGAAGAAGATAGCTCCGCAGAGGCCGATGAACAGCTCCAGGTCGGGAAAGGCAGCCGCCAGGGCCACTGGAACAATGCTCTTGTTAATTATCGCGTTTCGGGACACGTTCACGGTATGATTTTAGTATTAATTCTTAAAATTGATTTTAATTTGACTATAATTTATACGTATAATAAAGATAATAGGACGTAACTTGTAATTATACGATAAAATAAAAATACAACAATACATGTATTGTATCTTATTATTATATGTATTATATGTATTATATCTTAATTATATTTTAGCTTAACCTAGGAAGCAGTTTAGGAGATTTTTTTTATCTGACTAGACATGGATGGCTGGACCTTCGCTTACCTGTACATGATGTGGTATCAACAATATCCAGCATTTAATAGTAAAACTTTTCTACTAAGTATTTCTCCTAAAGCATATATATCTGACTCTTACAACACATCACCTCATCCACAATCTTAAAGCCGTAGTGGTTCAAATAACTAACCAAAAACAATTGAAGTGGTACCTGAGGCAGTGACGCACGTCGTTCGGATGGCGACCTGCGTGATGTTGTGGTAGCGCGGGGAGATCTTGGTGTGGAGTCTTCGCCAGATGATCTCCATGGGCACGTAGAACTGCAGGCCGTACGTGAAGAGGATGGCCATCGCCATCAGGATCTTGGCGCTTTGGGCGACTCTAAAAAATGGCGCTCTTTACTATCACACGCGGAGCTTCAAATCTCCTCGCCTACTAGAGTTACCCCGTCGCTCAATTCTCAGGCGCTCTTTACTATCACCCGCGGAGCTTCAAATCTCCTCGCCTACTAGAGTTACCCCGTCGCTCAATTCTGAGACGCTCTTTACTATCACCCGCGGAGCTTCAAATCTCCTCGCCTACTAGAGTTACCCCGTCGCTCAATTCTGAGACGCTCTTTACTATCACCCGCGGAGCTTCAAATCTCCTCGCCTACTAGAGTTACCCCGTCGCTCAATTCTGAGACGCTCTTTACTATCACCCGCGGAGCTTCAAATCTCCTCGCCTACTAGAGTTACCCCGTCGCTCAATTCTGAGACGCTCTTTACTATCACCCGCGGAGCTTCAAATCTCCTCGCCTACTAGAGTTACCCCGTCGCTCAATTCTGAGACGCTCTTTACTATCACCCGCGGAGCTTCAAATCTCCTCGCCTACTAGAGTTACCCCGTCGCTCAATTCTGAGACGCTCTTTACTATCACCCGCGGAGCTTCAAATCTCCTCGCCTACTAGAGTTACCCCGTCGCTCAATTCTGAGACGCTCTTTACTATCACCCGCGGAGCTTCAAATCTCCTCGCCTACTAGAGTTACCCCGTCGCTCAATTCTGAGACGCTCTTTACTATCACCCGCGGAGCTTCAAATCTCCTCGCCTACTAGAGTTACCCCGTCGCTCAATTCTGAGACGCTCTTTACTATCACCCGCGGAGCTTCAAATCTCCTCGCCTACTAGAGTTACCCCGTCGGTCAATTCTGAGACGCTCTTTACTATCACCCGCGGAGCTTCAAATCTCCTCGCCTACTAGAGTTACCCCGTCGCTCAATTCTGAGACGCTCTTTACTATCACCCGCGGAGCTTCCAATCTACTCGCTTATTGGAGTTATCCTTTCACTCAATTCTCATAAAACCCGTTGTAACTGTAAGCTGGCATAGCTTTGGTTTATTATTGGACGTTGTGAGCAATTTTCAGCAAATGTTATCAAGACAAATAGATATATAGCCGCAAATTAATGATACAATAGTGGGAAATATCTTAATCCCTAAATATACATTATAATTCTGAGCGTTTATTGCTTAAATGACACAAAACATGTGGAGTTAACCAAGTGTTCTGTTATTTTAAAATTGTTATCAAACGAATTAAGCTGTTCCATGGTTCGGAATCCAAGTAAAACTGTCAAAGGCCCCCTTATCCTACTCGGTGGTAGAGTCCACCCGGGTAGGTGCCACCGCGAATGAAACTACGGTTGAAGCGGTAATGAAAAATTGTCCGTGTTTTCCATCCAGTTCAGTGTAGCCATGCATTGCTCATTGCAGCTGCAATTCAAATAGCTGGAATGCAGCCGCAAACTGTAATCATTCCTCTGCTAAGAACCAACCGATTTTATACAAACGTTTTTCCCCCAAAGCATAACCTCGGGTCCTCTGAAATTTTCGAAAGACTATCGGCACAGATTAGATACTTATGTCATGGGCGTTGCCAGTCGCCTCTTAATTGAGCTTGACAGCTCAGATCAACTCTTCTGTGCCTAAAGGTGTAACGACCACCATGTGTCGACGTATCTATAAAAAATAGACCCTCACATGTTGTGTTCAATCATTATTTATTTTTTAACTTTGCGACATAATTGGTAATACAAATCTATCTTTGGAACCAATCACTAAAATACTTATTCAATAATGTTCAATAACACAGTTATATTTATTACTTATCAATATTATTACAAACATCTCTCAATAAATATTGTACGTAAACTCGCTTTATCTGTATTCACGGCAAATTTGCTGTACTTCAGAGAAGTATTTGATAATTTTTGTCGTAATGTAAATACAGAGTAAAGAAAATATCAATCGAAAAGATTTCATTTCTTAGAAGCAAATCTCAAAGATACGGAAGTAAACAAGCATCGTCGTTATGAAAATTATTTGTGGGTCGGGATGAATTTCGTGACCTGCGGAAGGATTGGTTTCGGAAATTGTATTAAGGTCATTTACTGAAAATGTACTTATTACGTAATTCTACCAGGAAACAGATCAAGTGCGAGACAGGATATTGTACTTATACGAGCCGTATTCAATTTTGCAATATTTCAACAAAAACTAGAGAATATATATTTTTTATTTTTTATTTACTTTAATTATTGCCTTTTGCTGCACCCTCATTTAATTAATTACCGAACTACTGAGAAACTAGTTGGCAATAGAAAAGGCTTACATTTCACCTTGACGCAGGTTGAGCGTGATGCTCCCTTGACAGCGTCGCCGTACTAAAAGTAGCCGAATAATCCAAGAACACCACCACCAAACTGAGAAACTAGTTCGCGATAGAAAGGTTTACATTTCATCCTGAGGCAGGTTGAGCGTGATGCTCCCTTGACAGCGTCGACGTACTAAAAGTAGCCGAATCATCCAAGAACACCACCACCAAACTGAGAAACTAGTTGGCGATAGAAAAGGCTTACATTTCATCCTGAGGCAGGTTGAGCGTGATGCTCCCTTGACAGCGTCGCCGTACTAAAAGTAGCCGAAGAATCCAAGAACACCACCACCAAATTAAGAAACTAGTTGGCGATAGAAAAGGCTTACATTTCATCTTGAGGCAGGTTGAGCGTGATGCTGCCCTTGACAGCATCGCCGTACTTCAGGTAGCCGAAGAAGCCTACGATGCCGTAGAGCGCCACCACAATGCCCATGGCCACGTTGAGCACCCCCGGGCAACCGAGAAAGTGCTGCGGCTTGGCCATTTCGTTTTCTACCGGCATCACCACGCCGATGCCTTCCATGGCGAATATAACCGTGCTGGAGACAAAAGATAGCATATTATTCAACTAATATCGTAACGTTGGCGACATTATTAGATTGATTTGTCATTGTCACCAAAAACTATTTGTATTTGATAATAAGTGGAAAAGTTACTGCCAAAGATAACGTTTCTTCACTTTTTGAATTATCTTTTCGTTCGAATACAAAACAGGTATTGAAATCAAGCCTAAATTTCAATCAAGACCGTACTACACAATACAAGTTATGGAATACAAAGCACATACTTAGATAGAGGAGGGATGTAAGGAGGCCATAGAATTAAAAAAGTTTCATATTTAGATACACTCTACTGAGAGCAGCGAAGATCGCCACCCCGATATTTCAAAGAAAATTTTGAATGAGCAAAAAAAAAGCTCATGCAGCCAATTTGGGTAGCGTGTTCCAAAAATATTTCGAATGAATCCAATCAATCCTCGCCCCGTTCATGCACCACCTTCTTTCTATTTCTGAGTGCATTTCGTCACGAATGTGTGCTGCTCTATTGTTCAGAATCCATGTAAAACTTCACCTACTAGATGGTAGGGTTTAAACCCGCCCAGGTTGGTACCATCGCATTGAAGAATAGATTGTCGAAGGAGCAATGAAAAAAATCTCCGTGTTTTCCATCCAGTTTAATGTAGCCGTGCTCATAAAGGGAAGGTCCTGGCATGGCACCTGATTCCTTCGGAAATGTGGTGTGTTGGGCTAATATCATAACGGTTGTTGTGTGGTATTCATGTCAGGTTGCATAAAAAAATGTAGTATTAGGTTAAAGCGAGACTGAGCATGCATTACCTGATGAAAAGCGGCCACTGAATGGCGCTGGCGACCATCTGGCGATCGGACGCCGGCGGGATGTCGGTGAACATGTAGTACATGGTGATCGCGAAGGTTATCACGAGCAGCACGTTAGCGAGCGCGGAGAACGGCACCAGGTACTTGAGCTGCCGGATCTGGCAGATGAGGACCAGCGGCACGAGGGTCAGCGCGCAGTACACCTCCACGGGCACTTTCCGCTCCTCGGGGATGTATTCGTCCAGCACCTGGAGACGGGTATGCTTGCATTGAACGCACATCTCCGGAGCACCGATGTGATAGTTTTTTTTTATGTTCCTCAATGTGCAGAGAAGTTTTAACCATCCCAGCATTTCATCTCGTAGAAGTCAAACTCGTAGAATCGAGCCAAGTCGTTTGGAATTACCGTGAAACAGGATCCTATGAATATCCGAAGCAGCGTAAAACCATTTCCATTTAATGTGGCAACGCTTCTTGTATTCTAGGTACAGTCCGCATTGTGCTCTCTGTAGGACGATTTTTTTAAAGGTTTTGTATTAGATATCATTAAGCTGTTTTGTAAAATAGGTTTCCGATTTTAAATTTAAAAAAATATTACATTAACTTGTTTGTTAAATGTAGTATTTTGCTAGATTGCTTACTTAAGTGTTAATAATAAAATAATATGAAAAATTTAAATCGGAATTTAGGGAAATGAGGGAATTAAGGATATTTGAAGATTAATCAGACAACTTGGGGTAAATTCACAAAAATATTGTATTAGTTACCCTAATGGGAATGCAACAGAAATATTTAAGTCTAGACTACTGATGAATTTCAAAATAAAATCCAGTCCAGTAAAATAAAAAAAAAATACTGTGGGAAAACAATTTGCTTAATTTACTGTTGAAATGATTATAACTCCATAAAAAAAGAATATAAAATGGCAATTAATCGAGTCTGTTTATATATAAATTCATTGCCTCAGAAAAAAGGAGCAGCGTTTGAACAAGATGATTTTCAGAAAAGGATTGGAATTAGAAATAGTATGAAATGATGAAGTCCTTAAACATTAGCGTATTTTACCAGTAAGAACATTAAAATCATTTAGGAAGTGTAGTAAAGTAAATTCCCTAAATTAATTGAATTCATCTCCATAGTAATTTAACAATATTCAAAGTTTTGGTATTAAAATTATATTATCATGGAAAATCTAGAGAAGGAATGCGATAAAAGCAACGCAACAAACACTCCATAAAGAGGTCACTGAGTCATGGTTATTCTAGACAATTTATCAATATATCTGTCAGTTTATCAGATTTTCACAATGCATACACTATTTATTTTAGATTACTCTAATAGGCCAAGGTAAATACAAATTTTCAGATAAAAAACTTGAACGTTTGTTTTTCCAAGATAGGTTCAATAGAGCGTGTCATGTTTTGTTTACTCATTGATCATGCGATAGGACTTTTACTAATCAATGAGTTTAGTGTTTAGGTACTAGCTTATTAACGCGGTACGAAGCTTGTAGCGTAGCTGCAGTAGCGAGAGTGCAAGGATGGTGCATTCGTATGGTCCGATAAACGTCTATCTTTCTCGTTTCCGCTCGCACGAAAAGCGAAACAAAAACAAGTGTTTCGATCGATACAGCCGTATCGTTGCGTTTGTGCTCCCGCTGCAGGATCAGATCAGATCGAGATCATGAGTTCCATCGTGCACCACTTTATTTCACTTTCTGAATTTAACAATTACAATTATTCACAGATGGTTCGGAATCCATGTAAAATTTTAGATGCCTTACCCTAACTAGGCTTGACCCGCCCTGGTTGGTACCATCATAATAGTTCGTGTTTTTCATCCAGTTCAATGTAGCCGTGCTCATAAAGGGAATGTCCTGGCGTGACACCTAATTCCGTCGGGAAGGCGGTGCGTTCGGCTATTGTCAAGATGGTCGGTGTGGTATTAGCCACACATATTTAAGTAATGAAAAAACATCTGCCTCACCAAATCCCTTTTTCCTCGTTAAGGATATGAAAATATGTTTAAGTCCTAGAGATTTACGATCATCGCCTCCAGCCATAGGTTCTTAATTTTTAGGGTTCCGTACCTAAAGGGTGCCAATGAAACCGTATTACTAAGCGTCCGCTATCCGACCGTCCGTCTGTCACAGGGCTGTATCTCATGGACCGTAATAGGTAGGCAGCTGAAATTTTCACAAAGTATGCATAGTAATAGGTAAAATTAAAAAAAATATAAAAATTCAAAAAACAAAATACCGGATTTTTTTGTGTTAAATCTTGTACGATGGTACGGAACCCTTCGAGGGCGAGTCCGACTCGCACTTGGCCGGTTTTTCGTTCTAACTAAATTTTATTTCCGGGTTCTACTCACTTATGTTGCCCCGATATTGAGAGTAGGTACACCTCGGTCACAATATCAATATTCTTCGAGGAATATGAATAATTTATGAGATGTATCCGGGGATTCTGTAACGGAATTCCCTCTTCGGGGAAGAATAATTTTTTCGTTTAGGGGTCCAATCAGACCAAATCAGCCATTTCAATTGATTAATCAAATCAATGTAAATCCTTCGCGCAGTCCTAAATTAATATTTCATTTCCAATATTTTAAGTCTTTACCGACTTAGAAAGTCGTATTGCCTGTCCCAATAAATTTTCGAATATATGTCGTTCATGGAGGTGAAGAAATAAATACATTCTTCCTCCACGATGTCGTTACATTATAGATCTTCGAAGTACGTTGGCAGGCCGACTATTGAACCGTTTTGTTTCATTTAAAAAAAATACTATTTAAGTATCGGCACAGTTTAAAAAAAAACCGGCCAAATGCGATTCGGACTCGCACACGAAGGGTTACGTACCAACGTACAAGATTAAGTGAAAAAAATACGCTTCTTGTATTCCTTTAACTTAATTATTTTTAATTTTTAATATTTTTTGTTATAGCGGCAATAGAAATACATATATATGTATATACACTCTGTGAAAATGTCCACTGCCTATCTATTACAGTTCATGAAATACAGCCCACTGATAAATGGACGGACGGACAGCGGATGCTTAGTAATAGGGTTCCCTTAGCACCCTTTGGGTAAGGTACCCTAAAACAATGTACATTTCCATTTCATTCAGCAATTATATAGCGGATCTGAAAAACTGCGCGGGTAGTGGCCATGGAGGTGAGGAAATTCATTGTACCGGCACGTGAAAATAATTAAATTGAGCCTACTGCTTTTATTCCCGTGCATATCATAAGAGTCGACTAAGCGATTTGCCGTTCGTGGTTCTGATTCCACTGTAGGTTCCCTTTTTTACTTACTAGGTGGCAGGGATAACCTCTCTGAGGGTTGGTGACGGTTGGCCCTCTGTCCAGTTACATATTAAAAGTGGAAAAAATGCAAAACAAAAAATCTATTAACGAATGTGAGACATAAATAATTTTTTTGTGGAAAATGAACAGCATAATTTTTAACTACAACATTTAGTAGGAATTAAATTTTCGCGAGGACCATTGAATATTTTTCCCTGTGAATTAATTAGCAGTTGCATTGTTAATTGGCATTTGCCTGAAGGTACAATATTTCCAAAATCTAATTTTAAGTTACTTTAGCAAAAAGCTAAATGGAGTGTCATATCAAAAAAGAGGTTTTACTAGTATTTAGATCTTGATAAGGAGATTCTAACGGTATGTTTAACAATTTTTTTTACCCAAAAGTGACTTCAGTCGGTTTTTGCATGTACATCAGTAAAAAGGTCTTATAGCGATTGTATCCACTTCCCGTATCACCGATTCGGCCAACACACTGTTGCGCAAGCCCATCACCCAATCACAACTCCTAAACACATTGACTGAATAATATGAGGTTGTTTGGCTCACCTCCTTGAACGAAGCCGCAATGAACACCACGTAAACACAGGAAGCGCCGAGATACGTCGCCGTCAGTGCGTAGTCAACGAACGTCCTGGAATCATAATAAATTCATTCAGTGTTCCACCCACCGGAAAGGGAGGGAGGGGAGTGTAAAATTAGTCCAGCGAATATATGTACGCAGTTACTTTATCCCAGCAATATTCTGACATAGTTATGCTTGAAGTGTAGAGCTTGTCGGAACGATATCGAAAAAATAGTTTTTTTCCGGGATAACAACTTTTACCCCTGAGAGTGCTTAGGTCCATTATGTTTCCAGTCCATTACTGCGTGAAAGATGGAGAAAAAAAAACACATTTTACCCATTCATAATTTTAAAAAAAGCAGTAAGGATTTATTGCTTATTTTAATAGTCCTAATAAAAATAGGTTTGCTTTTTTTATAACTTGACATGGATGGCTAATACCGCAACATTCGTCATGATATAAGCCCAACACACCATTAGTAGCCATGCCATGCCCTTCCCTTTATGAGTACGGTTACATTGAACTGGATGGTAAACACGGTCAATTTTCAAACTTCAACCATTGTTTCATCCAATGCAGCGGTACTTACCAACCCGGGCGGACTTAACCCTACAATCTCGTAAGTTCATGGAATATGGGTTTCGAAGAATGGAACAGCTCGCATTCGTAACGAAATGCACTTATCCAACTCAGAAAAAGAAAGAAAATGGTGAATGACCGGGGCGAGGCAAGGAAACTCGCAGGAAAGGCAAGTCCCCTATTAATTATTATATTACATCAGTCTAAGGGTTTTATATTCGAACCATAGGATTATGAGGAGGATGATAGTCCATATGAATGAAATTTTCGGTAACGGTTACATATAGGAGAAAACTAAATGGAGAAATCACCTCGCAGAAGTATTTTTTTAAACGAGACCATATGTTTGAGTAATTCAGGAAATATGTTCAGAAAACTGCTCGCCAAACAACCCGCACACAACACAAGGTCCGAGACTTAGTTACATCAAATATATATGCTCTTCATGCGATAAAAGAAAACCGATTTACGAAACAAATGTTGCCCCCTTTGTTTTTCTTATTTTCCCCGTGTTTAGTCCATTCATCTATCATAAGTTTCGAACTTACACTTCAGCCTGTGTCTTATTTACTTATTTTCTTTATTGAGGGATAAAAATAACATACGTTAAACTTAAGCTTATTCGTTATTCAACTCCTTCGCTGACTCTTCTATGTTAGGATAGTACTTGAGTGGCACTTAAATCAATAATCTTACGAGTGTTAAGATCTCTACGATATTTCTCATCTCATGAATAGTATCTCCCATGTATGAGATATTTTATCGTCCGTGTGGGTTACGGCACGTAAATAAAATACGTAAGGGCGCACTGCGATTCTTTCCGTGCATGTTTGTGGTTCGGATTCCTCATAAAACTGTATAGGGGGACATACGTCCTTACTTACTACGTTGTAGGGTTAATCTCACCCGGGACCATCGTATTGAATCAACGATGATCGATTTTTTCTAAAATATAAGGAGGTTTTCTTTATATTGCCTGTTATGTGATCTTTAAAGATCATGATAGAAGTAATAGCCATCTACGTGCTGATAAAAAAATAAATAAAACGACATAATTTTTAATGTTTTTTTTTTCATTTAATTTATTTAAACTTTTTTGGTAGTATTTGTATTTGTATTTGTATATAAATCAGCCTTTGGAACACATAAGGAACACTTGGAGTCGTCAAAATCTATTCCATGGAAAAAATCTAAGTATCGAGTTAAAAGTTAATAATTAGGTATATACAGTTATAACCTAGCACTTAATATTAATACATGCAGTATTAAGATCTTGCTTTAATTAAGGTTTATAAATTAGTAACTAATGTGTCAAACTGCACTAAGTTGCATCAAAAATTGAACGATCCGCGAGTTCTATCAACTCTGTAAAGAATAATCCGCAAAGAAACTTTACGAGTTTTCCGTCCACAGTAATGACACATACGAGTACTTCGATCTAAATGCCACTGCCTGTAGTACCTGTAGTGCCTGTGTACTGTTTTGTAGAACAGTTCAAAGTAAAGATCAAGAACGAAAGAAACAGCCACCCTTATTGCAAATGGACTAGAAATAGAACTTACTTATCCGAAAACAAGAGAAACATTCGTTATTATCAATAGTTTTGCATAAAACATTTTTAAATTAAATTAAATACACCGTAGAATATATCTAAAGCGAAATTGCATACGGCGTAATGCGGATTCGGAAGATAAGACTTAATTTATTGAACCCCTTGCCGTTTTTTGTGCATAGTAACGCCCAGAGAATTTCCTTAATGAAAAACTAACGTGCTATCGGAAAATAACGATGCTAAAAGAAGATACTTTAACCTCTTCCACGCTCCGTTCGCATCGCTATTAAACTTTATGTTTTAATTCGGAGAGGCCCTACTTCGCTATCGCCTCGAACATTATTGATAAGAGCACCGAGTTCCCAAAGAGAAAACTTTACTTTTGAAACATGAAAGCGTTCGAGTGGAAAATATTTTCCCATCCAGCTGGTCACAATGATCGTGTATGACAGAACGAAGTGCCTGAAAGACATTGCCTATATATGTACATTAGGCGGTTACTAATGATGCCTGGTTTTTTATGTGTCTATGCATGTATGGACACTCACCGTCATATTACCCCAACACACCGCATTACCGAAGAAATAATGTGTCATGCCTGGGCCTACCCTTTACGAGCACGGCTACATTGAACTGGATGTAAAAAATTGACAATTTTACATTTTCTGTCGGCCGGCTGGTGCCTTTCCTTATTCCTATAACCTGAGAGTTTTCAAGCGTAATTTGAACAAGCTCGATAGCTCAGCAATATTCCGCAAATCCGCTGGCATGGTGCCTCGCTAAGCGTGGTTTCGCGAGGCGATGTGTATTTAGCTTTATGAGCCCCTTTAGTCCTCAGCAAAGCCACCCAGACCGGTTTTTCATTAAAAAAAATGCAGTTCCGACCATATTTTCATCCAGTCCAATGGTACCAACCCGGACGGGCTTTTAACCCTACCACCTATTACGCAAGGGGAACCTACCGTTTTGCATGAATTCCATACAATGGAGCAGCTCGCGTTCGTGAGGAAATACACTTACGCAACTCAGAAAGAGAAAGAAAGTGCTGGATGAGCGGGCGGAGACTTGGACCCTGACCTCTGGGATGGAAGGCAAGTCGCCGCGCCCCTGAGCTCCGAGTCGTATGTGAATAAAACTTCTTCCAGAAATTGCTTTTATTTATTCATATTTTGCGTTAGTTATCTGTTAAGTCAATAGTTAATAAGATATGCATGTATAGTATTTTTTTTAAATAATGTTGTAAACGGTATTATTGAAAGAAACATTGTACCCAAAGTTACTGAAAACCTTATTATTTGGATCTCTTTGTGAGCATCCTCGCACGTGCACTTGGCACATTGTTTCATTAAGTATTTAACTTTCTGAAATGAAAGCAATTCTAAGTTGCGTTCGAGTTAAACTTTCCATTAGGCTTTTACCGAGCGAGTTCGTATATCATTTTCGGTCCACGTTTATTCATTTGTTATCCATTCATAAAGCTATCTGAGACACATTATAATCCGTGTTTTTAAGCGAAACAGATGGTCTGGGTCTGGTGTCTGTCGGACACACGCATTTCGTCCCGATTGTTCTCCTTTTAATGATTGTTTGAACTTTCCCAATAGGTACACTTATGTAGTTGTGTGTGTAGTTTGACTCATAATTGTAAAAGTTAGTTTTATGAATTACGCATTTATAAAAAAAATGCAAAATAATCATCGGACATGTCCAGCACTGCAGGGACCATCGGGACGCGAACAAGTGCACGCTTGACCAGAAAGGACATTTCATCTAAACTACAGTAGCAATGCCATATAACGTAGGTACTTGCAGTGATCTATTGAAAAATATATAATTAATCCTTTAATTACGCATAATAATCTTTATTCGTTATTGTTTTTTTTTTTTTTTTTTTAATGCATAACACAATTTAATCGAAAACAATATTTCATAACAAAAATTAAAAAAAATTATAACTAAACTAAATTAAAATATTCTTCTGCAACGTCTTTTTTTAATGTTCCTAGAACACTAGCGGCGTTTCCGCGCTGAATAGCCAGACTAATTTTTTGGTAAAAGTAGGCCCCCGATTGTGGGATCCCGGTTTCCTCCCTCAATTTGACACAAAGTCTCTCCGAGAAAGCCTTTGCGTCTGCGCTCCACGGCCCGAACGTTTCTACCGCAAACGCGACAAATTCAAAGTCCTTTAAAAGGTCTTTGTATTTGCCGCGCTTCAGGTTCTCCGCTCCGGCCGCGGCGGCACCAGCTGTTCTCGAAGAAGCTAGTACATGACTCTGTGTCAAAGTGTCGACGCAAGTCGCGTCCCACAACAGAGACCTACCTTTAATCCAGGGCACAAGACTCATTCCGTCTGGGCGTTTGCCATCCTGGCGGGAAACGCCGTTAGGCTCTAGAACAGATGGAACATGGACGGTGTTTAACCCGGACTTTATGATGGCGTTGAGTGCGCTATGTCTAGAAAATCTTCCTGCACTTTTACAACATGAAAGGCCATGGTGACCATTTCTTTCCACTTGGGTACCACATACACATAAGTGTGGTTCACAGATATTTGAACCTAAACGTAGTGCCACTGCAATTCTGGTTGTATTTGCATCGAGCAATGTTCCTAAATGGCAAGACGGGTATGCTTGTAGCCAAGCCCCAGATTCATTTTCAGAGACCGCAAGAATACGTGCACGGTCGTTTATGGAACAATTTTCTAAAAGGTTATTATGAGTTAGTTTAACCAAAGGCGTATCCCATTGATTGTATTTTACTTTACATTTACTTTACTTTACATGTATTTTACATTTTAAAAGTATTTACATTGTAAGTACTGTTAAAATGTTTGTATCTGCGTGTTTTCTAAAATCACCGATATTGCTCGAAAAAGTCTCGTATTATTTTTTTTTCACTTCATTTAAATAAAAAAAAAAAGTAAATAATCACACGAATGTAAAAATAAATTTAAAGTTAAAATTTGGCTGTATACGTAAACTTACGAAATAAGACGACAGAACATTTAATTTATGGTTTTTCGCGGACAACGAATGTTGTCCTATTTTCGGGGACATTCCTTATATTATTTGCGCTAAAGTTTTTGTACTAAACAAAGGACAGGAATAAAAATAAAAAAAAATAAAAAAAGATTTTTTTTTTCCAGTTTGGGTTTTCGTGTTCTTGCTTGTACCTTTAGCAATCTCGGGTCGCGATTGTTTTGATGAAATATTACTCAAATGTGTTAACTTGAAAGGCGATACAGCAGTGTCGGTAAAGGTAAAATAAAGTTTTCTCTTTATTTGACTTTCTTTAGTCGCAAATAGAGAGCACTATATCTTATATGAAATAAGAAATAAACACACTTGTTTTCTTTTGTGTGTTTCTACATGAGGGAATTTTGGCGAAGGTGGGAATAGCAACGAATTTATTCGTTTATTCAATAAAATATCAGAAGCAGATACCCACTTCATTTATTTAGATTATTCGGAAATTTCCTGGAGCTGAGCGGTCAAGAGTTCTGTAGATTTTTTTTAAAACATCAAAACATATGAATTTCGTAAACATTCTTGAAACAATGTTTCATGGTTTTTTTGGGTAAAAAATATATGTGTTAATTAAATTAAAATAGTAGTGAATTGCATGAAATTGTAATGAAGGTTGACTTAGATATGTAGTATTTATTAGTCTGAAGGTTGATGTGTTGTTACCTGACAGCAAATTTGTCAAGAAATTTTTCGAAATTAATTGCTAACAAATATTGAATCCGTTACATTTATTTACAGAAAAGTGTTTTAATTTAGGTGTGGTTTTAGAAAACAGATTTACAGTTATTGTTTAAACGATTTTAAGAATTTTATGAACGTAAAAAACTACAAGCTTTTATGATATGCGATTAGGCGATTCTCTGAATAGCTAAATTAAAGATGTATTCATTTATAACAATTACATATTTAGTATTTGTTATTAATTTATGTGTTGCATTATTAAAATAAAAGCTGTAAGAATATCTTAATACTAATATTAAAATGTTAAATGTTATTTATATGAAATTCTATGTTTATTTAAAGATTTCAAGTGATTGGTAAAATAGAAAGACAGACACTTTTTTTATTTTTTTAGAAACAACTCGAAAATAATATTCCCATTCAAGTGTCTACGCTACTACGTTTTTTTTGGCTTGCATTTCTGTTACCTTATCTATCAAGATCATTAAAAATATGTTAAAAATTAAGGAATAGAGAGGACCGTGACATATTGACGGATGAACGAACGGGCATGATAGATTTATATAGGGTTCTAACTGGTACCTTCAAAATAGCAGAAGGAATTATATTCCAAGATTTTTACCTGATGAAAATTTTAAAATCCCCTTGTTTTAGGCAAATTTTCCTGGTTTATTCCCTAAGGATAGCCATAAAAATACTGCAGATAATTTGAAAATGGATTTCCTTTCAGTGTAATAAGAAAATGTACGCTACATTTTCGAAGCCGTTATCCTCTCATAAATTAGTGAATTAATTAATATATATTTTCTTCTCTTACTTTTCTGTGTATTCACCCTTGAGAATTATTATTTTAGTAAAGGTTATTATTGAGAAAAATACAGTTCAGTATTTTTTTTTAATAGTTCGATCAACTAGATGGATATTTCTACATGAACTCCATGACGCGATTTTTCTAAAGCCAGTCAGGCTCTAAGAGTGAAAGACACATATAATATCCGCTGTATTTCTTCCCGTGCATGTCGTAAGCGCCGACTAAGGGATTCATCGTTCGTGGTTCGGATTCCACGTTAAATTGTTGGTCCCGTTCTTAACTTACTAATACTTACTTAGGAAGGGTTTATTCCGCCCGTTAGTAAGGCAGGTTGGTTTTCCGTGTTTCCATCCCTTTTTCAATATAACTGTGCAATAAAAGGAAGGTCCTGGCATGACACCTAGTTGTTATAAGGTGTGTTGGGCTAATATCATGACAGTAGATGTAGTATTAGCCATCCATGTCAAGTCACATAAAAAATCATGTCAAACTTTACAACAAACTACCCCTTAAAACTTAAGATGCTGGACAGAGATGGTTTTCAGCGAATTAATTGATCTACAAAGCAGATGACTATGTTACTGAGTAAGCCATATTAAATGTTATAATTATGTTCTGCGTAAGGTTTGATACAGTGATTAAAGACTATTTTATGTTTTTTATATTGTATTTTATATAGTTCTGTGTATCTGAATATATCATGGTAAATATGATACATTTGAAATACATTTGAATTGAAATTTGTAAAAATTTCAAATAAGCAAAAAATATGTTCCTGTGATGAAGACCTTTTCTTGCAATTACGTGCTCAGGAATCTTTCAGTCGAGAAAACCGCTATCATTGCGATTCTCGAAGCGATTATCTCGACTGAAACTCTTGAATCATTTAAATACCGTACTCCAGAATCTTTCGGTCGAGAATATCGCTTTGACAACCGCTATACAAGCGGTCTCGACTAAAAAAATCCTGATTCCAGAGCACGGAATTCAAAGAACAGGCCTACATATGAGTAACGCAGGCATCGGGTTCTAACAAGCTGCCGGTTAAGATTATTATGCTAGCCAAGGCGTATGGTTTGTTTGCGTTAAGTTCCTGAACCTTATGAAATAGGAACATGAAAAAAAACATGTATGATTTCAGCTAACGTTTTAGCAATATAGTTAAAAAAATATTTTATAAAATGATATTTTTTGCATGGGAAAAAATGCTAAAGGCAGGTCTCAAACGTATTCTTTTCAAGTTTGCTACTGATATTGACAATAAATGATATTTAAATCAATATCAATTTAAAGAGCGTAACATTATCTATCAATTTAGTTAAGGTTATGTCTAACTTTTGGAAAATTCTTTGAAAAAACCGGTTTCACGCGTTATGCGTGTTGGTCACATTTAAAAATATTTATTCCGATCTGCTCTAACTAAGCGACTAAATTGGTCGAACATGTTTAGGTATAAGGACGCTTATAAGTAAGCATTGGTCATGGCGCACCTGGGATGCTCTTAAGTAAGCGAGAGGATCATGGCGCACCTGGTAAAGGAAGCCCAGGAGCGCAGCCGCTGCGGGCCGTGAGCGAAGGCTGCACCGCAGGTCTCCGCGAAGCCCATGGAGGGTGTCTTGGCCTCGCGACACACCTCGTGGGACGTCCGCACCTGGCCACGCATTCACATGTACGATGCATACTCACACGTGACAGATAAGGTACAGTACGCGACATCAGGAGTGCGTGTTAGAGGAATTCGCTAGGGATGTGCTAAAATTTTTATTCATAAAAACCATAGTAATCGATGTCGTCTCTATTCGTAAATTTTATTAATCTCAATAACCATATGTGCATAAACATTTTACAATTATATTATCAGTTTAATTATTTGTTATCATTACTCTGTTTATTACTATTGCACGGAAAACAATTTAGCTTCCCTTCAGTATGTTTATACTTAACAACTTACGTGCTTGACTGTGGATGACTTGACATGTTGCGGTTGTTCATTCGAAGTCATATAAAAACACATAATAGAAAGACCCAAAGGTAACAATAAACACGATTAAATAATAACATAAACGGTTTGCACATAAGTCGAGGTTCACACATGTATATTCCGTACGATGCATCTTAATTTATCATCTTGTTTGACTGTTCGACAATCAGCCGATATATAGAATATGATATAATGAAAAACTGGTTTGTACTAAATTATAATACGACCCACGTTTGCAGACATTAATTTTATAAAACTGTATATCTTATTCCATTAATTAATGACTGCATATCCATCTTGAATGATTATGTGTTTGAGATACGTGTGATTAGTGTTAGTGTGTATGTATACAGAACACAATGTTGTTGCTAGGATTGCAGGTGTAGTACTGCCTACTTCTGCTAGAACTGAGACAACCTACGGGCCAGTTAAGGTGGCAGGGATTGCCGCTATGTATGTCAGCCAGTCAGCGTGTTTGCGTCCACTGTTGGACATACGCCTCTCCAATTTTTCTCTATTATACATTCAGGTTTTTTGTATGTAATTAATTTTATATTTTTTTTTTTTTATTTTACCTATTTGCATTGGCAAAATAAACACACACTCTGTGAACATTTCAGCTGCCTACCCATTACGGTTCATGAGATACAGCCCTGTGAGAGACGGACGGACAGAGGAGGCTTACTAATAGTGTTCTGTTGGCAACCTTTGGTACGAAACTCTAAAAACTGTTTATTTTGATATTTTAAATTTGAGATATAGCTTAGGGCTGCCGCGAAGTCAGACGTATTGGAATCGTGCTGTGCATGGTTGGTTGAACGTAAACATAAAAGAGGATAATACGGCGGAGGCACTCCCACCTGACGCATACCATCGCTGGTATGAGGTTAGCAAAAGGGTCATAGGCCGAGATGAATAGTCGTAACTGAAACTAACACTAACCAAAAGTACTAAACAGTCAAAAGTCCATACATAATGTGTTAAAGGATATTAGATAATAATTAGTACCAGTAAATTCCGTTTATTTAGTTTCAATTACGGCTATTTATCTTAGTCATAGACAGTTCGTTGTCAGTGAGTGAGTTTAGATTGAAAACATATTTTTAAAAGTGTCTAGGAACTAACTTTGTCCAGTAAACGTCGAACGAAATATTACTCAGTGCTTTCACGAGGCCATTGCCTTACTTACACGGTTACAATCAACTGTGTTTTAATCTTACAGACTGAATGTCCTTTAGTAGAGGCAATTGACTCAAAAACCTATTTCAAGAAACTGAACACAAACAAAAGATAACACAGAATCGAGAAATAGTAAAAACGTATAAAACTATAAACAATAATAAAGACATCCTCGCTTTTGCTGAGCGAGCAGACATAACATACGAGTATGTCTACTTTTTCCAGCAGTATGTTGGCCGTAGCTTTTGGTACCAGCACAAAAGAGTTAAGTAAGGAGAAGTGACGTTTGGTCGTGCATATAACCCACGGAAAGAATCTTAAGGGATGCTGGCCACGCGTCTTCTGCGACACAGTCCAAACATCGCCACCGTGCGCGATTGTGCTCCCCAAATTCGTTCGCCAAGCCATACCCCTACATAATCCCTTCAATATCGCGTTGGGCCGATTCGAATAATTCCAACAACCGAACGCAATCATCTTAATTTACAATCGGTTTTCAAATCGAACACTCGACAATCGAAACAAAAATCGAATGATCGTTCGAATATAGAATTCGATAGCAGCACTCATTATTGGCCGGCAAGAAACCATTCGTTTAGTTTCTTTTCAGTCTCGTATTCCAGATTTTCATGGAAAATTTCGAATAAGCTTACGCAGCTAATTTCGCTTCTGTCTAGCTATACTAAAATGGCCACCCGAATAGACGACTGATTCATTCGCTTTCGAATACATTCGAATACATTCGAGACATTTCAACCATCGACTGCGACTACGATTGGGTTGATATTTAGGTTGGGTTTAAAAGGTAATGGCAACGTTTTGTGTCATCATCCTCCGCTCCACGCTACATGTCGCCCGTAAATGACCAGAAACTGGTGATGACATACACCTTTGTTCACACTTGAAACGCTCCTCGTGATAACACAAAGCGTCGACGGACGGCATTAAGCACGTATCGAGCGATTACTCGACACGTTTTCCCAGGGCTAACAATACTGTCAAGCCGCAGCGAATGTTCTGTAAGATAAAGCGAATATGGATTCTGAACAAGTGGCAAAATTGCTTTATCTGTGGTGTTTTTATGTAACACTCACCGTCATGTAATTAGCCCAACACACCGCATTTCCGAAGGAATAAATTGCCGTGCCAGGAAGCGCCATTATGAGCACGGCCTCAATGAAACTGGATGCAACCGTTCAAGAAAATATGGACATTATTTCATTGCCGTTTCGACAATATTCTCATTCAATGCGACGAACCAACGGGATGGAACAAGTCACATTCGTGTCGAAATGCACTTATTCAACTCCGAAACAGAAATAAACTGGTGAATGAACGGGGCGGGGATTTGAACTCATGACCTCTGGCATTCAAGGAAAGTCCACGCGAATATGACCAATGAGTAGCTCAATTTGCGTTTTTATCATCTTTATTAAACGACGTATTCCAAAAGCGGAATGGAGAAATCATTTTTATATCTTTAAAGTAAAATCTCTCGATAATAATGCTAGTAAATAAAACATTATATACCTTTACCATACAATTATATTTTTTAATATAATGTACCCCATTCGCAGTGGTAAGGGGAAAAAACCATGAAAACCTTTTCATGGATGAAAATTGGTCTATTTCTAATTGCTTAAAACGATTTATTTCCTTACGATTAATATATTAGAAACATATTTCGCCGAAAACAGTTGAAGATGAGTAGCGACATGCAAACGTACGGACGATCCTTACTAAATCGGAACGACTAAAATAGGTTATTTTAGATTATTTATATATTCTCTTTCATTAGAAAAAATATTGTTAATATTTCATTACCGAATTATATTTATTTTTCGTTAACTATGCTAAATGCCCATTTTATTATGTTCTTCAAGCGCATCTCATAGAAAGCAACAATAAAACAACAGAAAGATAAATGACCTTACCATATAGGGACATTCAAACAAAAAAAAATTGCAAATAGGAACAACACAATTTCAATCAAATAACTCCTGGGCCGTCGCTTTTGTTCTAAGGAAGTACATTGCTTTTTGTCCCACGTCTTAAACAGTAATTAAGTCAAAAAAAATTTTTTACGATTGCTTCGTGTTCAGTAATTTTAATTTGTAAATATTTCTTAGGACCCCGTTGCTGTTTAATTCCCTTTAGGTATTTTAATTTCAAGTATTCGTGGAAATGTACAATTTCTTATTTGACAGACATTCAATGAACATTCTTGGGTATAATTATTCGTATGTACACATGTGCTGCTGACATTGAGGAAACCTGACTAAACACATTTTCAATTAACTTACGCTGCCATACGTCATATTAGCTCTTATATTAAATGAAACAGCTTGCAATGATGCGTATACGCTTTGCAAAAAAATATATTGTTAAAAATTAAAAAATAACTATTCACTACTGAGACAACCGCCTCAAATATATTTATTAGATAAATACGTATGCATATGTATATGGTAGGAAGGGCCGCAGCGGGCTTCGTGGCATTAAAGGACAAATGCGTCGTCCCTTCTAGAGAAAGCGGTATTTTACGATTTCCGGGTGGTTTTGGGGGCTGCGCGAGCGCGGGATTTTGGCATTCGAGTTTGGACGGCCAGAAGGCGCTCCACGAGGACGAAGCGACTGGCGGCTCGCGACTTTCTTAATATTAAAATAATAATATACCGGACATTGAATAGATTCGGATATTGGATCCGTGGTTGTGCGAACTGTGTTGGTGCTAGGGAGTAAGTAGATTAATCAAAGGTTGTGATAGTGGAAGACTGTGTTCCTGAGAACACAGTCTTCAGGATCGTGTTGCAAGCAGATTGCAGAGGATGAGTGCTCTCTTCATTACACAGTTTTATTACTTGATTGATATTATTGATGTCGGAATAAGGTGTTTAATTAGGTGCATGCACGTGACACACTATTCATCGGAACGGGATTTGAATTTTTGATTACTGAAGGTTTCAACGGATTTTTACTGAGCGGCTGTGTTGAATTTTCACGACGTGGGCCGTTGAACTGGATACCGCCAATTTTGCTCAAGGCACCTAATTTATACAATTATCATAACGGGATTTTCGACGGATTTTTCTGAGCGGCTGTGTTGAATTTTCACGGCGTGGGCCGTTGAACTGGATACCGCCAATTTTGCTCAAGGCACCTAATTTATACAATTATCTCAATGGGATTTACGACGGATTTTTCTGAGCGGCTGTGTTGAATTTTCACGGTGTGGGCCGTTTAACTGGATACGGCCAATTTTGCTCAAGGTACCTGACGTATACAGCTCTGTGTTTTTTTTTGCCTTGGCTGTAAGCAAAGATTAATACAATTTAAGGAAGTTATACCGACGGGGTATGACCGCCTCCATCTTTTGGTGTGTAGACGTGGGTGCTATTGCTCTTACGATGGCCGACTGAACGTTGTATTACCTGCGATTACGGACCAATTTCAGGCCTACCGATCGCTAGACCTGGAGTTAGTACATATTATAAATTCCTTTTACGTTTTGTAAACAACGGCAAATGCGTTCACGGGAGAACATGGACTCGCGCTCAATGTGTTTCCCCGCGATTACGAAAACTCTTTAGCTAAAGTCGACAGGGGCACCAAGGAAAACATAGAATAAATAGTAGTACCTAAGTTAGCGTAAGGTCTTGCTTTGTATAACTATTTAAGCGAACTGTGTTGTATACATATAATGTAATATTTAGGCTTGTAGATAGTGTCAGGAAGTCAAATGTTAAGACCTAAGATAGCTGACATGACTCGTCCGATGACAGACATGACATTAGGCGCCTGCCTCGTCTCTCGCCTCTACGTGGCGGCCGGTAGTAACGTCCATTCTAAATTGATATATTCTTGTACCTTATATTTCATTAAATTTATATCCATTCAATCATACGAAGAAGTCTAACAGACGAAATAGCGGTCAAGGAGTGACCATTAGTTCAAATCTCCATGGCCCATAACTTACTAGACGATCACATGTTAATAACTTTGGCCAATTCCAGATATTAGTCGATTAAGTTGCAGTACTAGAATTTTCTAAGTTTGGGCTATTCGAGACTTGATATAAGTTAGCTAGCAGACAGCTTGATTAGTAAGAAAATAAGTAGGACAGGGGTAGGGTCGTCTCACTACTAAATTTTAAAATTGATGACTAGGAAGAAGATATGCCATCTAGCTGTCTCCAATTTTCAAAAACTACCAACCCAACGTCGCAGACGTATTTATTGAAGACCACCCAGGGAACCACAGAAATCGGAATTGTGGGAACTGACTCGATGAACGCATTTTTAAAGCACATTCGCACGCGGTGGCGATTTTTCGACTGTGACGAACGGTGCGCCGCCGGATTCCCATACAATAATAGGCACACAGTACCCGAAGTCCCAGTTGTCACCTAAATTGGCGTTTACGGCAAACCGATCGACTGGCGTTTTAAAATGTATGGAGAAATTGAAGAACGCGAACTACCATTTGCGAGTCCGAGTTTGATTTGACAGCTTACTCAACGTTGCCGTAAATAGGTCGACGTTGCCGTTTTCGTCGACTCCGCGTTTTCATACAAATCGGAAGTCCGAGTTTGACTTTGACAGCTTGAAGAAGTAAAACCACAGAATAGCTAGTAAAAACTTGTTTGGAATCTGACGTTTTTACGAAACTTCGAAGTTACGTAAACGACAATTTAGGTGAGAACTCAGACTGACCACTCAGGTCTAATCTGAAGCTTTTCTGAACATTTCATCTAATCGGTCACGCCGTTTTGTAGTCTATGTATGCACACACAAATCGATGTTTATATGTTTCGATTGATTAATATTCAACGAAATAATATGTTCAAACTACACAAAACAACACTCACGAGTATATGGACGCAGTGGGTGCAGATGAATCCGATGACCAGGGTGCCAACGGCGCCGGCCGCCAGGCCTGCGTTCTTGAAGGCTGCGGGCATCGCCAGGATACCGGAGCCGAGCGACGACTTGAGCAGGTGGACCAGCGAGCCTGTCGTCCTGGAAACAGGCATCACCAAGTCAAGACAAGTCATCAGTCATGTCATATATAGGTCTTATGGTAGCTTGTGCCACGGCATGATTGAAGCCGATCGGGTTCAGTTTGATAAGGACGAAAGTAAAACAATATTTAAACATATTAAAAAATAACCACAACGAATGTCTAATATCAAAAAAGTTATTAAGTTACGTAAGTAAAGTTCTTGTACTTTGTGATCTAAAATTAGACAAATATTCATTAACTTTCACAAAAAACTTTGAACACATGTTATGAGTGTCAAATATTTACCGTTATAGGTTTCATATATAAATAATGCATCAATTTCATCTTTCATCTTTTAGAAATTCTGAAATAAGAAGTAGTTATTTTTAAAAAATAATAAAATATGGTTTCACTTTCGCCCTTATGGAACTGAATGCAATCCGGTGTTATAACGGCCTTAAAGCCGACATTATAAACGTGAAATATAAACGTAATTGCTCATTGAAAGTACCTGGTGTATGATTTTAATGAATAAAAATTACATTATAGAAAACGATTCGTCATGTGGTGACGATTGAGGAAACTGTTATTCTGATAATTTGCAAAAGTGGCTTTGCTATTCTGAAAGTGTATTCCCTTGGATAAGTTGTTCTCATAAATTGTAAAAGTTACCCTGCCATTTCGAAATATGTATTCGCGTGAATGAATTGTTTTGCTAATTTGTAAAAGTTACTCTGAATTTTTGAATGTTTATACCAATGGATAAGTTATTCTTTATATGGATAAGTTAACACGTATAACAATAAAGCTATAGTTTTTCTTATATACACCTCACTGTAAAATGGTCGTTCTCATAAATTATAACCGTGACTTGAAAAATAACCCCTTTAATATTTCTATTTCACACATATACTGTGATCGTAAAAAATTTAACAGATTAGCAACAAGGCTATACTTTACTTTAGTCTCTGCTCTAACAGAGCGTAACGAAAAAACGAGAAACCAGATCTGATTCACATTATACTTCTCTAACATATATTAAATATCATTGTCTCTAAACATATACACCAAAACAATGAAAGTGTTAAGTAACTTCTGTCAAGATCAACTTTATCTGCAGTATTTTCTAACGAAATGGCTTTCTCGCATTCTGAAATTAGTTTTCTAGAATTCTTAAGAACTCTAGAGTCTGTGCTCTGTTCTTGAATATGAATAAAATGCTGACAGATAAAGGAAAATTTATCAAGTGGATTTCACTATTCAACTCTGAATTCATTCAAAAGTGTCCTTTGCACTAACGAGCACCAACGGCGCAGTTTATTCAGCTAGTTAATAGAGTGAAGCCATATAATAATAAGTGACGGGTTACAATAGTCACTTTTAAATCTATGGTAAAGCCAAGCCATACTGATTACTTACGAGTTGGGATGTTCCACATGTCGATGGTCAAATGGTTCGTATTCCTTCTCGTTGATGACTTCTTTTGAGCCGAGTGTGAGGGTGGACTGAAAGCCTGGGTTGCTCGCCAAATTTGCTCTGCGAACAAACAATTCTGGTTTAAAATGAGAATTAGACATTGTGCAAATGTTCCGAACTACGAAAGCCAAATTACTATATAAGCACATTATTTCCGTACCAGTAATTTGCATTGATAATATTCTAATATATTAGTTATCTGACCAATGAGCAAACAATTGAAAACGGTGCTTATGCGGCCAGACCGTATTAAATTGAATATCTATTGTTATTTGGGCTCGGTTGGCAATAGTCATTACTCGTCGAAATAAGATACCCCTTCTAATTTGAATGCTGTTATCGTGGAGTATCAACTTAACTTAACTCCAAAACATGCCTGAAATTAATAAGATGACTTTGTTTCTTAAAGTTAAAGTATATGGGTATAGTATAGGTTTCAAATCCCTACCTCAAAGAATTTCATAAATTAAATGGTTAAAACTCATTCAATTGTTTTTATAAAATCGATTATCAAGTTGTGGTTCAATCATTTTTTGACGTAAATTACAGTAGTTTGACTACCAAAGAATAATATAATTTAATGAGTGTATAATGAGGAGGATACACAATTTTGTATGCTTATGTATTAGTTTATGGGTTGGTTGTGGTATTAGTGCGCAATACAAGGAACCAAGTTTCCATGAGTTGTATTAGGCTAATATGACAGTAGGTGTGTATTAGCCATCCATGTCCAGTCATAAAAAAATATCATGGATGGTATCCGTTAGATTCTGATTTGCGCTTAGTGCGAAATCATCACTTTTATAATTTTGTATACGTTTCAGTCATTATAATTTTAAAATGTAGGTATATTATTTAATATCAAATTATTGTTGATGTCATTATTTATTGTTATCATTCAATTATTGTTGACTAAAAGTTGTTGTTTGCAAATTCTCCTCGATTTTTACCTCAAACGTGTCCCCATAAATATCGTTTTAGAAATTATACCTATAAACTGTTGCATTAAGAAAATACTGATATTTTTCCTTGAAAGCTTTTTTCCTAAGATGAATTCGTTTATTTTCATAGGTTAACCATTGATTTTTGTTGATCTAAGGTTTAACCGAGCGAGTCTCGATGCTAGCGAGGTCAAGGCAAACCGCTTACCACCTCTTACTTATTCTACTCAAGTATGAACGATCGTTGTACCTATTTGCCCAGCGGATCTCTCCTACAGAAGATGAGATTTTCCGAATGGTTCAAAACGGACCGAGTTTCTTGAAAAGTAGCCAGGAGTTTTGAGCCATCCCTTTTCATTTGACCTCATAAAGCAAAGTCACCAAATGCTGATTTATTTTAACCGACACTTGAAGGGCCTTTATTATTAAAGTGCTGAATATCTTGTACTGGTATTTATTGCAAGCTGCTAAGAAAGGCCCTTAATATGTGGCGATTAACCTAATCAGTATTAGGTGAAAAAGACCCTAATGATATAACTAGTCGTAACCGTAACTAAGACTTACGAAAAGAAGTACTTTGGGACGTCACTTTGACACATTTTGTATGGGCGAAATGTCAAAGTAATGCAAAGTGGCGTCACAAAGTACTACTTTTCGTTAGTTCTAGTTTCAGTTACGACTATTTATCTCATCCTTAGTTTCTGTTACGTCTTTATCTCAGCCTGAGTCTGAGAGTTATGGCACTTGTTCTTAACCGAAAAAAAGGAGGAGGTTCGCAATTCGTCGGAATTTTTAAAATAAAATTCTCTTCGTACCTGCTAATATTTTTTATAGCGGTTAGCCTTTGGTAATAAGCTCGCCTCTTGCATCCTATCTGTAGTCTAAGCAAGAAAGGATTTTAAGTTGAAGGCTATAATTTAACATGACGCTACGACCCCCGCGAAGTAATAGGCCGGGCAAATTTTACCGGACTGCGCTTGGGTTTTTTTTTTATGTGACTGGACATGGATGGCTAATACCACACCTTCTGTCATGTTATTAGCCCAACACACCACATGGAAACTTGGTGCCATACCAGGACCTTCCTTATATTGCAAGGCTACATTGAACTGGATGGAAAACACGGACAATTTTCATTGCCGCGTCGACCATCGTTCATCCAATGCGATGGTACCAACCCGGGCGGGATAAACCCTACCATCTAGTAAGTAAGGAAGGGGACCTACAGTTTAACGTGGAATCCGAACCACGGCCAGCCTCCTCAATGGTCGAATGGTCACCCATCTAAGACCAGACCGGACCCAGCGTTGCTTAACTTCGGAGAGCGATCGCCGAAGTGTCGCGCCACTGGGCCATTGAGGCTGACATTTGGTGATGGGTCCAAAACGAAACTTACCCGAGTGGAGCCGGGGGCCTCAGCTAATCTATACTAATAATAAATCTGTTAGGCGTGTTCATGGAGGCGATTCTTAAACGGTATACAACCTAGCATTGTATGTACTATTAAATAGGTTACAATATTACCATTTTTTTATTTCTTCTGAGTCAAACAGTAACATTTATGTTGAAGCATTGTAATAGTTTAATTAACATAATCAGAAGATTTTTTGGGATAAATATTCAATAGTTCTTCAATCCGACAACTTTACATCCTGATTCAGGCGAAACAAATGGACAGCCTGCTTAATCTCATATCATAAATGTTGTGCTTTAAACTGTTTTGTGATACTTAGATACTTAATTACACCAAACATTTACTTTTTTGTAGATATTCTGCCAAAAAAAATGCCACAACGACGACGTCGAACAATTTGGAATTACAGCACCAACAAGAGCAAACGAAATGAGAAATTCAATTAAGTAATTGAAAACAATTAGACGCTTCAACATTTAATAAAATGGCTTTAATTAAATAGTTTGAAGTTCCACTCCATGCCCACAATTCATTAGTTTTCGTGCGTAACTACCTTTATCAGAAATTACCACGTAATTAAAACCTTACAAACGTGAATAAAAAATACGAAATGGCATGAGATATCAAATGCATATTGAGTAACCAGATAAAGTAAATGTAGTCATATATAAAATATATATATGAGGTAGTTCGACATATTATTACTACAAATTACGCACTAAGTGTGCCCATTTTCTCTAGATATCCGATCTAGAGAATACATTTCTTCGGAACTATATGCATGGTGCCATCTCAGACAGGGCATTAGCCCGATGCACGCTTAAATTCGGGGATCATCCGAAACTTGTTTAGCAACTTGATTTTGTATCTTTTAGACTCGGCCAAGTTTCTTTTGTCCAAGTGTCAATCGCTGACTTGGGATATTTGTACCATTTAGCGTTTGCAGACAACAATTTGCAGCAAAATTATCTATTTTTTTTTTAAATAATGCTACACTAAGTTACGTCAAAAACTGATAGATCCGCGGATTCGATCAACTCAGTAAAGAAGAATCCGCAAAGAAACTTTACTCGATTTTGATCCACAGTTAATATCCTGGAGCGAGAGGGAATAAGGCAGTGGGCTCATGTCTTCAGGAATACTCCTGTCAGTTTTAGAATGCTAGGTATGTTTACTGAGGCCAAATAAGCTTCAGGATTGCATTGCAGCTATTGCCGGGAAAGTCTACTAATATTCCTTTAGCACGATACATTGACCTGATAGGTCTACAGCACGGAGGATAGAGCTTCGTGGTCTACAGGGACGCCGCACACACACACACGCGTGGGATTCACAAATATAACATTAGATCTAACCCGAAAGCAAAAGGAAATGCGTAAAGAACATTTTTTGTCAAAACGTGTAACTATGTATAGACTATTTCGAGCCTATCATGCACGGTAACGCTCACCGAGGATCTTGAAACAAACATCTATTATTTTTCTTGTATTTTTCTCAGTTATTATTATCACAAAACAAACATTTTGTGATCTTTTTGAACATAAAAGACGGAGCCAAAAACTAAATCGAAAAAAATCTACATAATAATTGAACATGCTCACAGAATTACGAACTGCAGGGGACGAACACCTGGACACAAGATATATTTTTTGCCCAAGCTGAAACGGAAACGCTTCGCTCGGTCAATTAGCTTCCATCCATGTAGCAATATCGCCATTTCGCCGGACAAAACGACCTCAAGGTATCAAATAGCTTTCATTCATTTATGTATTTACACGATCACGGTCACACAAAACTGCAAAAGTACGAAAACGGAGTCGCCTTCAGAACGTCAAAAAATCAAAACGACAAAAATCATTTTTTTTAAAATAGCTAAAATACCATTAAAACGTTGATAAACTCCCTACATTCAGAACGTCAAAAATTCCATAACATTACGTTTTCATTTTCGTTTTCTAGAAATCCTTGCAGAACGCGCTCTGGTCCAATGTACTTAAAGCTTGAATTACGTTGAAACAGCAAACTTTAAAAATATTATATTACTCAGACCATAGGGATGGCTCTCCAGCCCTCTAACAAGCGTGATATGCCCAATGAATTTTGAAAAAGGAACGACCCCCCCTTTCGACGCCTCCGCCGCTGTCAGCTCCCATCTGAAGCGCTGCCTCTGCTAATGTGCGCTATAAGACTTAAGCCCCAGGGCGCAATATAGTTTAACAAAGCCATATTTTTGACGTTCTGCAATGAATTTCCAATCGAAATTTTTATTTGATGCTAACAATGCTTGGTTGCAGATCGACGAAAATCCAACCAGAACATTAAAATATTTTTGACGTTCTGCAAGGGAGCCGAATTACATTTTATAATGTTTATTCAGAATGTAGAAAATCAGAACGACAACATTCGACGATTTGATTTTTTGATGTTCTGCAACGGTATTTCCAAAATAAACATTTTTTTTTTAATTTTTGACGTTCTGACGAGGCCCCCGAAAATGTACACCTAGATGATTAGCTCTGCGATGCATGGATTTATTTATGCATAAACAACGTGTCGCCTTAAAACTATATATCATTTTAAAACTAGTAGGACTATACGATAAACAATGAAAAACAATTAATAAGAAAATGATTTCAAGGAACTCCCATCTCAAAATTCAACTTATGTGCAGTTTAGTTACATAATAGGTAATGGGTTCAATATTGATGCCGGGACCTGGGATATTTGCCTTAGCACGTGCGCGAACTTGAAGCCTTGCAAGAACTTGAAGCCTTGTACGAACTTGAAGCCTTTTGCACGTGGCTGGAAACTGATCTCCTGAATTCGCTTTCTGCAAAACTTGCGTTATAGCCTTTTAAAAACACAGCCCCGTGCAAAATAATAGTTATTTTCGAGATCATTAAAAGTTTTAGTAAATTAATCATAGAAAATATATCGTAAAGAAGTATCGAAAAATTCCCAATTTTAAATTAGTTATAAAAAATAAGATAATCTTTTGAAAAAAAAAAATTAAGCAAATAAAAAATTAATTAGAAGTAAATTAATGAAGTAATAAAAGTAACTTACGTGGAGTTGAAGTTTTCCAGTATGATTGTTCCTTTCTTTATATCTTGCGCCATGGTGAAATCGGTGTCCAATCTTGGTTATGGAACCTGAAACAATTTTTAAAATTAATTTATGATTATCAATATTACATTCATACATAAAAGTACAGTATACATTTTTATAATACCTTTCAAAAATATAAGTATTGTAAAAACGTTTCAGGTAAACTAAAAAAAACATATCTATAAATATATTATTTAATAAGGGAAACCATAATTTATGCGGATTTACTTCTTTAGGTAAAAAAATTATGTCAATTGCTTTTCTGATATTTTTTCCTATCTGAATACGACACACGCGCAGCAGGTCTATTCCTGGAATTCCATAATCAGGAATCAGGAATACTGAGTCGCTTTTGTAGTGGTTTTCAAAGCGATTTTCTTGACGAAAATTTACCGGAGCAGAGTTTTTTTAATTAATCAAGGTTTTCCGTCGAAAAGCTCGCTTTGAAAATCGCTATAAAGGCGGTTTTATAGACTCAGGATTCCTGATTACTGTATGCCAGGAATAGACTGCAGAACACTGGCATAGCCGGCATGGCAGCACCGGTAGACGGAAAAGTGTTGAAGCTCCCAAAGATTACAAGCACAAAATAGTTCAGTTTTCAACACAGAAGAACGTATGTGGGTGCTGGGTAAAATAAAATCCGGAATTTGGAAAAAAATACATTTCTGAAAGTACCATTTTGCTTACCCAACGTATCAGTTATTCACATTTAAAGTATATAATAGGCATTGAAAATATTGTAAGTTGGTTAAAATGACATGACAGCTCACAGATAAAAATAGGCATGAAGGAATTTAGATAATAACATCGGTTTAGTTAGTAGTAAGAATTATTGCTATAAGTTTGTGACGGTTAAGTGGTAAGTACCTTGGATTAGCGCCCAGCGTACTGCCTGGAGGTCAAAGCAAAGACGACAAGATTCACTTGACCTTCTTTTTTAAACGAGTTTCTATATTTTTAGACGTCATAATAGCATTGATTTAATCAACGATATTAGTAAATAATGATGCGTCTTGTTGGACAGTATTTCCAGAGTAAAATTTTAATGATACAATTTGTAACATTTTGAAAAATAATACATTAAAATCTTTCTACAATGTATTTTTTGGCGGGCAAAAAACTTACTTTACATTAAGAATGAATAAATATGTGTGTAAATATCAAAATAGACCCATTACATGGAAATGTTATCACTGAAATGGTTCAAAAGATTAAACACCAAACCGGAATTTGACATATTAGTATAGAGGTTTTATTGGTTCATTCATGATGTACCGATCTATTAGCGTTACGCAAACTTGTAACCCTTTGTATAGAATTGTCTGGATTGCTTAGCCATCAGAGCTATAGACAAGTAATTCAAATTATTATGTTCGGCGCAGTAAATACCAACGCGTCATGATTTTTTAAAACATGCATGGCGCTCAAATAAAGTATAATTTCCTGAAGGGTAACAAATAATTATTTTTAAATATCATGGGAATCAGTTTTAAAATTCATGCACACTTAAAACAGTGTACTTTCTTGTGCTACAGTTAAAAGTGTTTATGTTGAGTTTAATATATATGTATGCTGTTAGTTACAAAGTTTGTGCACAAACATTTGAATTAACATAAAAAATCCTTTCCCTTATTATTTTGTTTTAGAAATTGTAGAAGAATAAATAAATGATTTTTTTGTTTTATTTTTTTTTATTTTGTAGGAAAGTTATTATCCTCAGAAAAATCAAAGTAAGAATTATAAGTATAAAACAATGTTTGAACGAGATGAGATATCTACTAATATTCTGCATATAACCAGAGAAACACGGTGTTTTTTTTGTAGAATATTGTTGCGGTATAAACATTTATTGGGTTACGTACTCTCTACAAAACAGATTAAGAAAAACCGAAAATATTTTCTCCTTGTTATAAACGAGGTAGCAAATAATTCTTGAAATGCTCCCAAAAATTGTTATTAACCTATTTTAAAGAAGCGCCACATTACTAACAAAAAAAAAACATTTCGTCGTCACCTATTTAAATATGAATGGATGGGAAATATATTAAATCAGCACGGAGGCATCATGGAATAATTAACGTCGAGTTTTACGCGACAAAAGAAAACCAACCTTTGTTCCAAACATGTTCGCACCCGTTTGCGATCCACGATTTCCAACGGTTTACAATTCCGGTATCCATTTAATAATTTTGGTGGTAAATTGCTTATCTGCAGGCACAAATTGCCATCATATTTGATATTTTGGCATCCAAATAAAAATATATGTGCCCAATTTTTGGATATTGAATTTTTTGACGCTGAAATATTATGACATATTGGACTGAATTATTGAATAACGGAAAACGAGTAACGAGTTCCAATTAAAAATTATTTCAAAAAAGTGTGACATGAATCAGATACGAAGCAAGAACGTTTGGAAAATCCAACTCCGAGTAAATTTTGTGGAAAAGTAAATAAAAAATAGAGCCTCCGAGCTAAGAATCGGTTGGGTGGCTGGCCCTATTAAAATAACCGTAAAACCGTTGGCCACTCCTGAAAAAAAAATTATTGAATCTACCTGCGATTCCGATAATACAACCGACTTGCATCGTTAAAATAGACTCAACGAAGTAATTGGTTACTCTGAATTAAAACAGCTAGCCTCAAGCATTAAATGTTACTGTAACTTTTAATTGTTTCCCTATCTTTGTGAAAACTGTTTCTAGCCTTCATATTTTTCCATTCTTGCTTACGTCTTATATTCAGTGAAAAGGTACTGTCAAATCTGTTAAATTCGTCTTACTGGTCGCACGCCTGATTGGTAGTAAAATCATGACACGTGTCATTTTTATCAAGCGGTGCTCTTCAATCTGTTAAAATAACTATTTAATTTTAACTGTTTTGGCTCATTTATATTTCCGTAATAAATCAATAGCAATGAGAAAAACTTTACCATTAAATAACTGCATTCGAACTATGCTGAAACAGATAAATGGTTCCACATAATTGTTTTCAGTGTTTATGAAGCAGTATTCATCGATGCTGATCCAAAAAATGCATTGTCCATAAATTGTAAAAATACTCTACCTACCTAAATAAGTAATGCTTGATGGATGCCCTTTAGTTCTTGCTTATCTGGCAAAACCATAGGATATATCGCATATATGGACAGCCGAGCCGGGTCGTTCCTCCTCCAACGCATCAGTCTGGCTGTCCAGAGGGGGAACGCAGCGAGCGTTATGGGGGCCTTCCCGCACTCGGTGCCCATGGATGAGATTTTTTATCTCGTCTGATGGGCACCAGGGTTGTCGGGGGCCCCCGGCACTGCTGCAATCCCGTCTCGACTGCTCCTGGACGGTTTTATCTCGTCTGATGGGCACCAGGGTTGTCGGGGGCCCCCGGCACTGCTGCAATCCCGTCTCGACTGCTCCTGGACGGTTTTATCTCGTCTGATGGGCACCAGGGTTGTCGGGGGCCCCCGGCACTGCTGCAATCCCGTCTCGACTGCTCCTGGACGGTTTTATCTCGTCTGATGGGCACCAGGGTTGTCGGGGGCCCCCGGCACTGCTGCAATCCCGTCTCGACTGCTCCTGGACGGTTTTATCTCGTCTGATGGGCACCAGGGTTGTCGGGGGCCCCCGGCACTGCTGCAATCCCGTCTCGACTGCTCCTGGACGGTTTTATCTCGTCTGATGGGCACCAGGGTTGTCGGGGGCCCCCGGCACTACTGCAATCCCGTCTCGACTGCTCCTGGACGGTTTTATCTCGTCTAATGGGCACCAGGGTTGTCGGGGGCCCCCGGCACTACTGCAATCCCGTCTCGACTGCTCCTGGACGGTTTTATCTCGTCTGATGGGCACCAGGGTTGTCGGGGGCCCATGGCACTGCTGCAATCCCGTCTCGACTGCTCCTGGACGGTTTTATCTCGTCTGATGGGCACCAGGGTTGTCGGGGGCCCCCGGCACTGCTGCAATCCCGTCTCGACTGCTCCTGGACGGTTTTATCTCGTCTGATGGGCACCAGGGTTGTCGGAGGCCCCCGGCACTACTGCAATCCCGTCTCGACTGCCCATGGACGGTTTTATCTCGTCTGATGGGCACCAGGGTTGTCGGGGGCCCCCGGCACTGCTGCAATCCCGTCTCGATTGCTCCTGGATGGTTTTCATTTTAGCTAGTACGTATTTAATTCTTGTTTTTGATATAATTTTTATTGAAGGTCTAAATTTGAATAAACTTTTGTATTTATATAATTAAAAAAAAAAATGTTAAAATTTTTAAAAGTTAGGGAAAAAACAAATTATTGGGTTACGTACTCTCTCCATTTGTCATTGTAAGTTAAGAACGAAAAGTAAAAGAAACAGGATAACCAACCTCTCCGTTGTATGCTTTACCTACATTTATCTATTTTTGCGGCCTTTTACGCAAAGCGTAGCTATTTATATTTATTTAGAAATGTGTAATGTTTGATGGATCGCTGCGGAAGTACACTTCGCAAAATGTTTGCGAATCTGTCACGATACGGTAGCAAAGTTTTGCAGCAAACGTCAAAGGAATTACTCCCATGGAATTAATTTAACTTTACAGGAGAGGCTGAGAAAGGCTGTGATAAATTAGCCAAAGAGACGAGACCATGCATCTGAAATCGGAGGAACCTAATCACCCCGCACCTACTATTTTAATAAATGTTTAAATACAACAAAAAACGTCTTTCAAGAGCCTATTTAGTTTTCGATGTTATCCATTCATTTCAATTTGTTACTATTTAAGTTAATATTTATGTTCTAAAATATGTTGATACCTTTGTTAAAATAGGCATTTGATTAAATATTTTAAGAAAAAAAAACATTTTGATTTAGACTAAAAAATTGATTTAGGCAAAAACATTTTGATTCACATAAATGTCGCTTAAAATACCTTTAGAAAATATTTACCATTTCATTTAACAACTAAGTATTATATTATTGATTGGGTTTTAATTTGAGTGTTTGGCCCCGGATCGACTGAAGTGACTTGTTGGTGCCGAAAAGCATTACTAATTCTTTCAAGGGCGCTCGATGATATAACCTTCTCGGTGCTGGATAGCATAACCAAACCATCCAAGGGCATTTAATCATAAATCACAAGCTAAATACATAATTGGTGTAGATTTTACCTTAGTGACTACTACTGCAAATTTCTGCTTGTACTCGGAATCAACGATTCAAAAATCCAGAGGCGAACAATAATAGTGTTGTTCCAATAAGTGGTTTCTATGATTAATCCGGACATAGAAACCCAAATTAAATATATTCTCATTCAATTATTATGCAGAGTGATCTCTTTTAACCACACGGGGTCATTTTGGAGACAAAAATAAGCAGGTTTTTCAGATATGTGACGATCGAAGTAATAGATAATTCAGAGATTAAATTGACGCGTATTTCGATGAAAAAGTTTCATCCATATCAAATTATTCTATTATAATCTGGTTGTAAAAACACGAGAGCGAACACATAAAAGTCACTTTTGCGTGAGACCCTTAAAAACTGATGAAAAATATGCAAGAAAGTCGGAAAAAGTACTGTCAAATTGTGAAAACCTGCCTGACTTCATTTCCGTCAAGATCTTTTCACGCTGGACTGCATTTCAATTCCGGAAATTAAACAGCTAAAAATTTAACAAAAAAAAAATAACCGACTTCAAAGAAAAAGCACTAAAAAGTAAAAAATAATTTTCATTTTTGTAGTTACGATTTCTGTTATTTTTTGAGTCGGCGTCAGCCGGACACGCGCTACGCCAATCAAGAGAACCTAACCTAACCTAACCTAACCTAACCTTGGCTGACACCGACTCGAAAAATAACAGAAATCGTAACTACAAAAATGAAAATTATTTTTTTACTTTTTAGTGCTTTTTCTTTGAAGTCGGTTATTTTTTTTGTTAATATTTTTTTTATTTGTTTATTTTTAGTGAATCTGAAGTACACTTACTAATTTGTACACGTCCTTTCCAATAAAAAAAGAATCACCGAAATCGGTTGGCGTTATATTGAGTTATTCGTCCATTTGTCACGCACAACTTAAGACAAATTTAAGACTTTTATGATTTTTCTCATGGATATTATTGTCAGAACTTAACCAAATTAAAATAGGACCACTTGGGAAGCACTAGCTATCATTTAAAAAAAAAATCATCAAAATCGGTTCACCCAGGCAAAAGTTATGAGGTAACAAACATAAAAAAAAAAAAAAAAACAAAAAAAAAAAACATACAAACGAATTGATAACCTCCTCCTTTTTTGAAGTCGGTTAAAAATGATGTCGCGAGATATGCCAAAAGTATGTGTTGACAATTTCAACAAGAAATTTGTTATCAAAGTTGTGATTACAGTCAGTCCACTTGACTAACTGACAAAATGAGTATAATGGATCGAGTTCAGATGCAACAACCTGATGGACAGGGTCTGTGAATACCAAATATTAATGCGAATCTTATTTAATAGTCATTAGCTCAGAATATTAGTAGTTGAGTCATTTATTTAGTTAAGTTTAAAAGAGATATGATTCCTTCCTGTTCCCTCCAAGGTTAACGTCAATGTGACGTATATAGTTCTCGAATTAATCTCACTTTCCGGTGTAATGACATGAAAATACGTGACCATATTCTCACACCAGCGAAGAATGTGTGTATGTGTGTGCATGTGAAAAACAAACCCGTTTACTTTCGTGATTATTTATTTTTTGTTTCTTATTAAACTAACAAAAACTAAAGAAGTTAACTGAGTAAAACAATCTTTATTGGGAAATGTGTATTTTTAAAATATTTTTTTTATTATAACTGGACTTGAATGGCGTATACCCCACCGATTGTTATGACATGAGGTGCCCGACACACCGCGATGTCTAAGGAATAAGTTGCCATGCCCGCACCTTCTCTTTATGAACACGGCTAAATTGAACTGGATGGAAAACACTGCTATTTATTACCTTCTTTCTATCCAATGCGATGATACCAACCCGGATAGGCTTACTTACCTAACTAGCAGAGGATGGGGACTCATTTCGACCCACGGAACAGCATTCATTCGTAACGAAATTAACTTACCCAACTCAGAAACAGAAAGAAAGAGGTACATGAACGGGGCAAGGTAATGATCTGGACCCATGACGTCTCACATGCAAGGCAAGTTCACGCGTCCTGAGCTACCAGCTGTATGGTGAAGATGATTACATTTGCCTGACGGATTCGTCTGTCCTTGTTCGCCCAACAATATCCTGTCGCCGAGTGCTGCCGCCGGATATATTACAATCAAGAAGTACGCCAGCTGGTAGACTTCTAGCGTAGGAGTAAACAATTGGAATCGTTGTGTAGCATTGTCGAATACCAGCTGAGGAGTGGCCAGCCTGATACTGAGCCGGTGCGGAGACTTTTGTCACAACTTTTGGACTAATTTGTGCAAAATTGTTGAATTATTGATATAGTAGCAACAGCATAAATAGGACCAAGGGAATGCTCTTATGTAACGAGCTAAAACGGACGAACGCACACAAATACGCGTACACTTCGCGTAAACACGGGCTCTCGCTACTGACACCGTTTGGAGGCCGCTTTCACAATATATCCGTTAAACAGCGCGTGGCTCAAGGGCGGTAGGACTTGCCTTGCCCTCCTGAAGGTCAACGCCCCGTTCATGTACCACTGTCTTTCTCTTTCCGAGTAGGATAGTGCATTTCGTTACGAATGCGAGCTGTTCCATGGTTCGGTATCTATTTAAAACTGTAGATCGCTTTTCCCTACTAGGTGGCAGGGTTAAGCACACCCGGGTTGCTGCCATCGTATTGGATGTTATATGGTCGAAGCGGCAATGCAAAATTGTCCGTGTTTTCCATTCAGTAAAATGTAATTTTGCCCTTTAAAGGGAATTTCCTGTGTTGGCACGTAATTCTTTCAGGAATGGTGTGTTGATCTTATATCATAACGGTGTGTGGGTTATTATGTACAGTAACATAAAAATATTACACACACATCATTTTGCTAATTTCCCTGTTAACTATGGTGAATAATTATCTTCTTGATATCTGTCGGAGGCACTGAGATCATCGAATTTCCTGAGTGGTTTTTTTTATGCTTGCTGTAACCATCAGATGCTCACTTAGCATCTGATGCTAAGTACTACTACTACTTCACACCTCAGCATGTCACTGACTTGCTGTTAGCTTCTTATTTTATATTTTAAATCAGCGAATTATCATCGTAATTTTAGAATTCCCTTATATTTACCTGGATTTAGTTGGAGCTAGGCACGAAGTATCCTGTTTTCAGTAACCTATCCTGTTTTAATATCATTTTTATTTAATAACAAATAATAGTGCTGGAAATAAATTGTATCCCCGTATCAACAATTAAGGATATGTATTTAGTGTTACTTTTTAAAAAACATTAAAAATAACAATAATATAACATTTATTACACGATAAAAATAATACAATAGGTAGAACGTTTTCACGCTGAAACCGCTGAACCAATTACGATGAAATTTGGTATAGAGAGATCCTGGACGTTTTTGTGGAGAAAATTAAACTCAAAGGGGGTGTAAAGAGGGATGGAAGTTTGTATAAAATTTTATGTTTAGCCCGATATCAGTCCGAAACTACATTGATCCTAGCGGAGCCAGGAACCTCAACTAGTAACTTATTTATAAATTAAGGTGGCCCAACCCGGCGGGACTAACTCATTCGCGGGCACGGTACAAAACCGTGCTGTTGCGCTCTGGGATCTTCTCTGTTTCAAAGAATAAGACAGGCTCCATGATGAGGAAGATGCAACATATCCACAAAAAAGACAATGTGCATAGTGTATGATTTGGTAAGATTTACGAAATTTTTTATTACAAAAAAATCTAACAAAAACCAAAAGATAATAAATCTTGATTAAATAAGCTATGTCTGATGACTAATCATTTTAAGATGTTCTTACTTTATCATTGCGTAATCCACCTCCAAAGTTATTGTATAAAACGTGCGAATAATTCGAACTTTCGGACCTTATGACTTAGAAACCAAACACAATTTTACAATGCCAACGGTCATCAGACATCTAGTTCGATCAAATAAAGCTATTTTGAGCAAAATTTGGGATCGTTGACAAGAAATATGGGCGTGATCTTCTTTCCCCGTCTGTATGGGGAGTTGAGCGGGATGGGCCGCCTTAAGTTAGCAAATTATGAATACTTCTGTTGGGGATAATTTTAATACAATGATATAAAAAGGCAAATTATAAGCAATTATTCTTAAATTGGCTTGAATTTAAATTGCTCGTTGGAGCATGTCGCAGCATAGCCGTATTTAAAAAAAACAATTGAAAACATTAACTGAGAATAGTTTATCCTTGGTAACGGGACAAACGAGGAGTCAAAATCTGGAGAAGAATTGACAAGAATCCGAGAAATCAAGTGACGAGGTATATAATACACAGATTAGCTAACAAACGAAGCCTTCGTACCAGTAAATTAAACTAAAAATACATTTTACAAGAACTTCGTTTTAGTTTACGTCCTTATTTATATTTAGTTAAATCTTTTATTACATATAGTCCATATAAATCGTATGTGTCTTCATATGGCTATTATCTAAAAAAGAAAAATGTAGCTATATAAAAATAGTTAGACATTAACACACAAAATTAACCACATTTTAGTGTAATAAAGGCCTTTCAAGCAACATAATTTCTTAAAGTTCAGCAGCCCTATTCTAGGAATTCCATGCTTCAGAATCAGATTTTTTTTCTGTCTAGAAAGAAAATTAAATAGCTGAAAGATTGAAATTATCTTGCTCCGGAATCTCGCTTTGACAACCGCTGTAAAATCAGTTTCCTCGTCCGAAAACATTTCTGATTCCTAAACACGGATTTTCATATGCAAGTTAAGCCACATGTACAGTAAACAATAAATATGGGGATCCATAGCTATAAAAACTATCGATTCAGGCTGAAAAAGTATCTTAAGAACAGATTTACAGGGTACAACTTGTATTTGGTCGATGGTTACAAATAACTTTATCAAAAATTCTAAAAACGCCATATTTCCATAATTGTACTAAGTATGTGTCTACATATAGCAACTCTCAAAGTATCAACGATATGAATACCAAATGATTGTGCTTTAAGGCCTACAAAGAGACCTGAGTACAAACTCGTTCAACATTCAACACGGAGCACAAAAACATCCGGGTGTTTTTATCCACCGCCGTCGTCGCCTTCATAAGTTTTTGCCCTAGGGTTTAATAATACCTCGGGGTCTACACAGAAAAAGATCAGGTTTTAAAGAATACAGGCATGAAACTTATACTGTTGCGAAGAGAAAATAATATTTCGGATAGTTTTTTAGGGATCCGTACCCAAAGGGTGAAAACGGAACCATAAGACTAAACCTCCGCTGTCCGTCCGTCCGTCCATCCGTCCGACCATCCGTCCGTCTGTCAAAGGGCTGTATCTCATGAACCGTAATAGGTAGGTAGCTTAAATTTTCACAGTGTGTGTATTTATTTTGCTGCTATAACAACAAAACATACATAAAAAGAAATTAAAAAGACCCGTTTAAAATAAGATTGTTTTGTGTTAAATCTTGTACGATGGTACGGAACCCTTCGTGTGCGAGTCCGACTCGCACTTGGCCGGTTTTATATTAATTATCTGCTTTCTTCTTACAAAAGGTGCCCATAACACGATCCTACATAGGTAACAGGTATATTATGATAAATTCTGGGATTTTATCTAAATTTTGGGTAATTAGTTAAAATGCCTGTAGACATTAAAATAACTACTCGATTCTATCATTTCTCCCCTAATTCCTACATTTGAGATTTGATTGAATTAACATAAAAAAATAAATTTTTTTATTTAAATTTTAATGGATACGTAATTAATAATTTTGACTAATTTTAACCATAAGTAACGGTGCAGAAATTTTCACAGAGTGTGTATTTATTTTGCCGTTATTACAAGAAATAGGTGAAATTTAAAAATAATAAAATTTTAAATACGTTTTTTGTATGGGGGCCATACAAAAAACTTATTTTTTAAAAATCTTGTACGCAATTTATTGTCTGAACGTTCATATTTACCAAAAATCTTGTGTTTTTATAAATAATTCTGCTAGCTTTATCATCCCATCTATCCGTGGCGTATGAATCTATATATCGGTATATGTAACAAAATAAGAATAATTAGCATGTTTGAAAAATGCTACGGCTTTTCACGCGGCAGGTAGAGATATTCTCCGACGTTTCGAGCCCGGCACGAGCGCGGCGGATGCCTCCTTGACAACGGGCTGAATGATTAGCTCGAAACGTCGGAGAATATCTCTACCTGCCGCGTGAAAAGCCGTAACATTTTTCAAACATGTCTTACGACCGCGGTAACCTCAAAAGTATCATAATAATTAGCATTTATATTTAAATGCAAAAAGTGTGCCACCGTGCGTGACCTGGTAGGTTGAACATGCCGTGGGTTTTCACACCGGGAAAAAAAGATGAATCTCAACAAAAACAAACCTCTTGATCTAATCTAATCTAAACCAATATTACCTAATCTAAACGAATCTTAACTAACCAAACTTAAAATATCTTATTCTAATGTATCTTTGTTGATTAGTCTGGAAAAAATACTGCAAAATAGCAATTATAAAGCAAAAGTAATTTGGCTAAACGAGATGGGGATTTGATCAAATCTATAGATATGTTTAGGGGAATGCTGAAATGAGTCGTCTCTAATTCATCTGCTGAGATTTGATACACATAAAAAACAATATTATATGTATTTACATACTAAGTTAATGGAAAAAGCATGCAATCAAATGCAAGTCTCACTGTTACGCATTCAGAATTTTAAAGATAATTTCATACCAAAGATTAAATAGTATGACTACGAAACGTTTTGGTCATTTATTTGTTTTGTTGTTTGCAAAGTAATGATTAATAGTTTGGACGTTTTGTAGATACCACTGCTGCTCAGATGGTTAAAATAAACGTGACATCGACTGGAGGTAGGCGATAAACCGCTCGCTTCCAAACTAGTTCCTGCCTGAGGACGTGCGTACGTGTTGGTGGCGGAGCACAAGGCCTCGACTGCGGAACCGAGATAGTACAGTCAGAATGAATAATATGCAATAAAAAAAATAATAATTTTGAAATAATTGAGGCGTGTTCTTGATGTATGCTACATTTATTGTATATTAATTAGAGTTTTAGCGACATCTACATTTGAAGCATTGTAATCAGATTGTGAAAATAATCCAAATAAGTCACTGAATGGCGTACGCCAAATATTGCGCTTTAAATAAAAAATTTTAATAATTGGATTCTTTCAAATTTCCCAATTTGATTGGACATTTTTTTTAACTGACAAAAATGGTCCCGAATTTGACTAGATTCTGAAAACATAAACTGTTTTATGTAAATCATGACGTGACATATGGCGGAAGGCGCGAGGGCGCCCATGGCATTTCGAAAATGTATAGGAGCTGCTAAAAACATTTCGGCTGTTCAGGCTAGTTCAGTCGGTTCAGTTATGTAACTTGACACTAATGCCAGTCCAAGGTCCTGAAGAATTTGGTCATAATTCTTTATTTAGACTACACATATCCATACCCAACGATTACAAAAATAAGTTTGCGTAAAACATGTTTTCGGATTTTTTTTGGCGACTGTACGATGGCTGTACGGTTCGCACAAAACAACGCGCGGGCGCATGACATTACTCCACTTGCCGCGCGCCTCCGCCGGCGTGCGTCACCCGGCAAGGACTAAGGTACATAATGACCGAGGTAAAAACGAAGACTCCTTCACAGCCCACTTAAGGCTCCAGCTGAGTCCAGCGTAAAATCGGTTATAGGTGTTCTGAAAAAATAGGGCGGGGCACGGCTAGTCAGGAATCATCCAATAGCTTTCATTCTCACGATGTCGCTGGCTACGGTAAGATCATTTACGACGCACTATGGTCGTTCGACGCGCCGCAGAGGTGTAAATATTTTAGAGGTGGCGAATTAATTCAGATCTGATAAATGTTGTATTACATTTAATGAGGTTATTATCTAGTGAATGACCGTACAACAGTTTTAATTCGTTGCTTATATTATTTTAAAAAAATATGTTTGTTAAACACCTATTTACTAGGTTTTTACTAGGTTTTTAGGCCAGCGCTTTGAAACTATAAACGATTTAGACACTTTTCTTTTTTGTGGTATTAGATCACATATTTATCTAGTAAATAAGCGTGAAACTTATATTAATTTATGTTACAAAGTGGGCTTTACAGACCAAAAACATAAATTTCGCTCGTCTGAAAACGATTTTAACGCGCATACAACAATGAAGTTTATCTGGGCAGAAAACTATCGTTATCTCATTAAAACTCGGTAAAAGCTCAAATTTCGGCGTCTAACATTTTTTTTTTTGAAAATATTGAGTGCTGATATAACATGAAATAACCAAGAGTACAACTTAAAAGCCTGTATACACTAACCTTAATTCTGTTTATGATGGATTCGTAATTATAGATATATGGCACGGTCCTGCTACGAACCCTATCGAGTTGGCGCTATCGAGGAGGTGATATCGCCTGTCAAAAATATTGTATGCATTTGACAGATTGTACCGAAAGCGCTATCTTTTTTTTATGCAACCTACCATGGATGGCTAAAACTACTAAACTGCCGTTATGATACCCGGGCGGGATTGCAATGTGTCGCTTCCTTTAGGATACGCTTAACGAAATTATTGATAAAAAAAACATTTAAAGAATAAGGGATTCCATACATTGAATAGGGATTGAAAACATTGTGAGAAAATGCGTCACTTTGGTAGTTTTAGCCTTTCTAGCCATACCTAGATGACTCAGCAATAGAATTCTTACTAATTCGTTCCTACATGCACCATTATGATACAAGCCCAATCATCTTTTCATCCAATGCGATTGTTCAAACTCGGGCGGGCTTAACCCTAACATCTAGTAGCGGAAGGGAACCTAAACTTTTACATGGATTCCGAACCACGGAATAGCTCACATCCGTGACTGTGACGGTGAAAATTTTAGTTATTTGAAAAGTTCACTAATTATTCAAGAGAAGCAAAAAAAAATGTTTATTTTCAAATTTAAATTTCCGGGTACCTCACATCTTTACTATTCCATAAAACATAATCTTTATTGTCCAACTTACTTAATACCACATACATTTAGTAAAAATAGTTTCATCGCGTTTACATTATCCTGTTTCGCAAATTTTAACCGTAAATTTGAGAAGTGTTTTTGGAATTTGGAAGCCATACTATTTTTAATGTAATTGTAAATATTTCGGAGTTGGATATTGGCAAAATTATCTTGATCGGATATTTTTATGTTCAATTTCCGAAATAATGGCAATATTATTATTACAACTTAGCGAGTGTCTCTAATCACCTAAAAAGGCCGTTCGATTTGGAAACTTGCTAATTAACGAAAAATGTGTAAATTTATTGGTTTCAAATTATTTTTTAATTGATATTAACATTTAGTAGACTCATTATCTAGTGCACACTTTCGTTGCCAGAGTTACTCGTTTAACAAAGAGTTTGGAAGGGTTTTAAAACCATATTTTGTTTGTGGATTTCTTGGGAAATGTAAGTATAAGCTTATTAAATTAGGGACTTACTAACACATGTACAATCAAGCTACTTTCCCGGAGGGGTAGGCAGGGATAAATTGTGGGTACGATCCCAGCATACTTCTTTCGTTTCCTATAAGCACATATACATATCTTTTCATACCATGTTCTATAATTGGGGGCGCTGCATACCTGGCCTTTACGAAGAAGATGGTACTCCAATTTGGTCGTGGTTTTAATTATCTATGATAGTTGCTTTTTTCAATTGTTACATCATAATAATTTCCCATTAATTTCACTCAATTTTCATCAGTAGAAGTTTTGCTTTGCTCGAGCAGGTTCGGAACTCCATTAAGGGCTGGTGGAAATCCATTTAAGTGATTCTCCGGTCCATTTTACTTACAAAAATCTATTTTATTTTAGTTCGATGAAATAACCAATCTCCTTAGAACAAGCCAATCTCTATCAATCGTCACCCGTCAGTCTGATTGATGTTTTGAATGCTGCAAAGACCCCTCTCTGAGTTGTCCAAGATACATTTTTATTATGTTTTTTTTAGTGTGACATTATTATAGCTGCTGGGTTTATTCCAATACGGCTGAATATTGAGGGCAAGAGAAACATATACGTTAAATTTCTGGTAATTCTGCTATCAAAAATGTACATACCATTAAGTTAATAAACTTGTTCGTACTAAGCAAATACGTCGATTTTCCAAGGAATGTGAGGAAGGTATGTATAAACGACCGTGATATTATTATAATAACGAGAGGAGGTACTGTAGAATTCAAAATTCTGGGTTCACAGCAGGTGGCGAAGTTGGGAGACACGATACACGCGAACGGTATGTTTTGCTGGTTCAGGTCCAGCCTTGCAGTATGTTCATAAAGTCGTTTTTTTTTCAGGGCTCTTTTTTAACTCATGTATTCCTGCTTCAAGGTCAATTATATATACATACTCCTCACATAGAACCTTTGGCAATATCAGTCCAAAACGCTCATGGAAATGGGTGCTATGCCAGTACCTTCCTTATATTGATTTTAATGAAAAACGCTGAAAATGTTCATAGGCGCTTCGACCATTGTTCATGCAATACGATGATATCAACCTGGGCGGGAATAACCCTACTGCCTAGTAAGGCGTATTTTCTTCGGGAAGACTGCTGTGTGGGTTTTGGCACAGGTGCTTAAGGTGGCCTAACCCGCTCAACTCCCCATACAAACGGGGAAAGAAGATCACGCCCATATTTCTTATCAGAGGTCCCATATTTTGCTCAAAAGAGCTTCATTTGATCAAACTAGATGACTGATGACCGTTGGCATTGCAAAATTGTGTTTGGTTTCTAAGTTATAAGGTCCGAGAGTTCTAATTTTTCGCGCGTTTTATACAATAACTTTGGTGATTTATTACGCAATGATAAGGTAAGAAAATTTTAAAAAGATTAGTCATCAGACATAGCTTATTTAATCAAAATTTATAATCTATTTGGTTGTTGTTAGATTTTATACTACAGCGGTCGTTGTTTACTTTTAGCTATAAGTCGTTTTGAAATAAAAATTTTCGTAAATCTTACCAAATCATACACTATGCACATTGTTTTTTTTGTGGACATGTTGCATCTTCCTCATCACGGAGCCTGTCTTTTTCTTTGAAACAGAGAAGGTCCCAGAGCGCAACAGCACGGTTTTGTACAGTGCCCGCTAATGAGATAGTCCCGCCGGGTTGGGCCACCTTAAGGGGATAGATGAAGGTTGTTTTTGGATGCACAGCACAGCAAAAAGTGTAAATGTTTTAATACGAGTATTTTTCTTTCACCATTGCCGGGAATCTACCGTGACCACACATTTAATATTACCCGTGTATACCGAGAAATCCACTTTGTAAAGTCATTGGTGCGATAACACTGATGCATTTGTGAATCGAGAGTTAAGATAAAATAAGAGATACATGAACAAAAACAATATATCTATGCCACGGAAGCTATTCCACATTTTTTTCTTAAAACGACTTGAGGTAGGCAGCTAAAAATTCTACAGAGTGTGTATTTATTTTGCCCCTATAACAACAAATAAGTAAAATAATCAAAAATAAGGGGGGGGGGGGGGGGGAAATACGCATTTGGTACGACGGTACGGAGCCCTTCGTTCGCGAGTCGGACTCGCACTTGGCCGATTTTTATAGAAAATGAATGGCTAATCATGCCTTTTTTTATGCGACCTGACATGGATAGCTAATACCACACAACTACCGTTATGATATTAGCTCAATACAACACCTTCCCGAAGGAATTAGGTGCCATGCCAGGACCTTCCCTCAATGAGCACGGCTACATTGAACTGGATGGAAAACACGGACAATTTTTCATTGCCGCTTCGACCATCTTTTCATCCAATGCGATGGTACCAACCCGGGCGGGCTTAAACCCTACCACCTAGTAGGGGAAGGGGACCTACATATTTAAATGGATTCCGAACCATGGAGCAGCTCGCATTCGTGACTAAATGCACTTATCAAACTCGGAAAGAGAAAGACAGTGGTGCATGTCGTTATTGAACCCAGGTCTCTGTTACATTAGGCTAGTCCCCGCGCCACTTGGCTACGAGCCGCCTTATGTGATGATATTAGCCTATCACACCGCATTAGCAATTGAACGAGGTACCATGCAGGATATCCACGGCTACATCGATTTCAATGGATGTTCAGGACAATATCGCCGCTTCGATTATTTCGTATACATAGCGAATGGTAGCAATTCGGTCGTGCTAACGCCACACAAACATTTGAGTAGGGAAGGGAATTTCCGTTTTACATGGGTTCCGAACCATGAAGTGAAACCCATGATGAATAAAAAATCATATTACTATCTATTAAAGCGCCTATTTCTAAAGTAGTAAAAATACCTGCGCAGGAGTAGATTTTTGGGTCGCATTAGTGGTGCCGAGCTGAAGGGAGGCGTAGGGCCAGGGTTTTAAGTTTTGAACCACTACTCTTAAACGTATACGTGTATACCCTAATAGTACCTGTTGGGCACACATGCAACGGTATGCATATACTTCAAAACCACCATTACATCGGAGACTCGTGGAACTTCTTTTTTTATATAACTTGACATGAATAGCTTATACTACTGTCATTATTTTAGCCAAAACACGACATGGGAACAAGGACCATGCCAAGACCTTCCTTATATTTCTCGGCTTCATTGAACTGGATGGAAACCACGGAAAATATACAGTGCCGCTTCGACCATCTTTATTTAATGCGATGCTACCAACACGGGCGGGATTAACCCTACAACGTAGTAAGAAATGGGACTTTCAGTTTTGCGTGGATTCCAAACCACGGCCAGCCTCAACGGTCACCCATCTAGAACCCAACGGCGCTTAGAATTGCTTCACCAAGCGTCGAGAGACTGGGCTGCCGAGGCTGACAAGGCTGACTTTTAATACTACTATTCTTGTATTATTCTATGGTTAAAACGAGAATATGCAAGAATTCAGTAGAGGTACCAACAAAATAAACCATGTCGAAGTAACCGTGAAGCAAGGATGCATTTATTAAAGAAATATCTATAAATAACTACTTTATAAGGTAAAGTGTAGGTAAGGTTGAGCAAGAATCAGCAGGTTAACGTGGGAAGAGTTTCCACTGATTCAGTTACGGCCAAAACAGTTTCTTTAGTAACTCCACCGCAATTGACTTTCAATGCCTCGTAATAGATATTCTACATCCTTAAGAAAACAAACTTTAGTAGATTGACCTTCGTTATTTTTTCCAGGTTAGTTCACGGTCGAGGCTTCTTACATCCTTCTCCATCCAAAGAACGTATTTACTTGCGTACGAAAAAGCAAAAAATACGAATGCATATATGTCCGTGCTATATATATGTTTTAAAACAACGTTACATCTCGATAGAATATCATCTTTGTTCAATAAAGAACGACATTCCGTTAGTTTGCCTAGCGGTCGATGATCTAAGTCTCAACAGATACATATAGAAACATTATGCACAATGATTCATTTTTGTCATCTGTACTACGATTGTACTAACGCCCGCTTACCCCATCTCCAGTTAAAACAATCCCAAAGTTATCTTTCGGTTACACTATCTAAATACGCAATGTAACCTAAAGTTATTAGTCGGATTTTAGGTAACTGGAGGTGGTGAAAAAGTAGTGTCACGAATTTTTAAGTCCTTACATTGGAGAGAGAGAAAAATCACAAGTCTTGTTACTCTCCAATCGATGTCAATGGGACAGAAAGGGGGATCCCTTGTTGTCCCATTGACACACAGCGAGGAAACTTGTTTCATCCGCGTCTCGAATCCTGGTCTAGTCTCGAATCTTTCGATCGAAAATGTTTCTGTTTGTAAAAAAATGGTGCGAAATAGCAAAAGCGCTACCTAATCTATAATGTGATTTTGAAATAGTTAATTAATTTTTTTTTCTAAAAAACCTTTTGTTTAGTTTAATACATAATACATAATTATATACATAATTGAATGAAAGTGTTAACGAAAAAAAATAAAACTTGTTTTTCACGAAAATGGTTGAGATTCAGATACAAGTTGCAAATTGACCTACTTCAAGGAAGTGAAGAGATGAAATTGCATCTTGTAACACCTAATAACACTAAAAAACTCACGTGTAGGTGGGGTTCTATCCAATATTTTTTTTTCCTTGACGGTTACTACAATTTTCACTATACGGGTAAAGTGTCGAGTGCACTCATTTCAAGGTTATGGTAAACAAGAAATGAACATTTTTGGTATTAGACGACGACCGTTGGAGTAATCGTGTCCTACACTGGCGGCCGTGGACAGGAAAACGGAGTGTGGGAAGACCACCCGCCAGGTGGGACGACGACATCAAGTGCGTCGGCGACAGGCAGTGGTTCCATACCGCTGAGGGCCGGGAGAACTGGAGGAAAATTGGAGAGGCGTATGTCCAGCAGTGGTCGCAAACACGGTTACTGAATGACTGATTGACTTCTAAATATTTCCATTGCATTTTGGTAGTGGTGACTTGAACTGCATTGCAATCAATATTTATAATGAATCCTAGCAGGAAAAATATGAATTGAATGAATGAAGGTGGCACTTTAGCCACCAATAAAGTGTACGCGAACTCGCCGCTATGCGTTAATATGGTCCAGATTGCGTGATGTTAGTTTGATATAACGTTCGTGTAGTCTCGGAGCTAGCTTTTTATTTTAAGCGCGGCATATGATGTACGACAGAACCTATTTAGGTGTCCGACGTCGCTCATGGGTTTCCGAACTTTGAGGGGGCTGCGAAAACCATGCCGGCCGGCCAGGTTTGAAGGACCCCAGGTCGTAATTTGGGGGAAATGCCTAGGAAGGGACTTCATTCCATTGTTTGCCGTCTCTATAGATAGAAGATCTAGAGGATCAGTAGGTTCTTATTTTTAGAATGTCGACTGTGAAAGGTGACGGTGGAAAGGGGATGGACGGACAGCGTTATGCAGCTCCGTCAAGCATTCTCCATAAGCTACCGCTGATAAAGTCTTATTAGGACAGTTCAAAGAAAACAATATGATTTTGGCTGATCAAAGATAAGAAGAATGTAAAAATACAAATAGGAAAAGAGGATTTTACAAAAAAATCCAATAATCCTATGTTAAGATACAAATGGTACGCATTAATGTATCAGTACAATAATAATATCAAAGTCGACATTAATTACATATGCATGCTTAACTTTAATTTTTTCAGTAAATTGAAGTTTTGATTTAAAATATTTGAACCCCATTAAGCCACCTTTGAATTTAACCGTTCGTTTGTAAAAATACGAATGAGAAGGGAATCATTCTCAGTCACGATGAGGTAAATTCGCACTCTCCCAGCTCCGAGACTACTGCGCCAGTAAAATACGCAATGCGAACTGTCGGCGGCGGCGGAGCGGCGGCGTCCAGAGCGGCCGCCGAGATGGTGGTAACCGCCGAAGGCTGCCGCGCCGTTCTCCGGGTCTCCCCCCATCCACTTTGCACTTATTGGGTAATCGGCGGGCACGGACTTACATAAACTATGCACTAGGCGGTCGCGGTGGGGCCGACGCTGTCACTCGGTGTTGTCCGTGTCCCCGCGGCATGGGTGGCATGCGGTGCGCGCGACGGTCGAGTGAGCACTGCTGCTCGCTGCCAGACTTGCGAAATGCCCACCTGCGCCCGAGCCGTTGTCGTTACCACTTCCACGGCACGCCGCCGCCGACGCGGCGAGTAGAAGCGTTTGGCGGCGCACGGCTGGACGCATTGGACGGGAACGACTGCGACGATTGTGCTATTTGACAAAACCCATTGCTGATTGATTACTCAGATAATGAAGGACGTTTTTGAACAATGCCCACATGCCATCGCCCCATTTACCTGCAGAGGCACGTCATGCGGTCCGATTCTAGCATTTTCTCTCGCTTCACCACGGGGAAAGCATGTCTTCATACCAACTCTTCGATTTCCGATGCTATGAATGACTTATATATAGCACGTGATCTATCTATTCATGACACGTTCTCACTCGTTTGTCCGGCCATGCTGGATCCACCCATTTCCTCTCTTTCATAACTCATACACTTACATGTGCATACTATCTTATCATACCTGCCTTAATCTATAATTGTCACTATAGTTTCTTTCAGGTTACAAACACAGTTTACATATTACACAAAACCTTAATTTACATAAAAATCTGTGTTTGTAACCTATAAGAAAATATATGCGTATCTTGTCAGGCAACCCCCGCTCAGCTAAGTTACCGCATTTCTCTTGCACAGTACACTCATGCTTCTTATGATAAATAACCCATGTAAATAGTAAACTTTCATAGGTTTTTTTCCAAAACCACCTGAAGAAAACTATTGTTTGTCCGTTAAGAAACGTTACACGTTAAACGTTACGAGTTTCAAAACTAACGCTTTGGTATGCAATATAAATATTTATATAAATATTTGCGCTATTCCCACTAACGTCTTGCCGCCTCGGTGGATTGCCTTGGTTATCTTAAGGCACGTTTCCATTCCCGCAAGCGCCTTGTGAACTTGGATGAATAGCAAATGGAAACATTACATTAGTTGCGGTTCGCAGGCGCTTGCCTCGGTCAGTCCACGCTCGCCTCTGATGCTACGAGAATGAAATTCCAGAATGATTCTAGGATTAAATCCCTGTTCTATTGTCAAATCCAATTAAAGTGTGCTAAGATGTTAGTGGCTTCGGTTGCGGCCGGTGACCATGCATTACAGGTCCGTTACTTTTATACCGGTAAGCTTTACCCAATAAGATCATCTTGGGAAATGGTCCTCAATGGACTATTTTGACCGATCAGTGAGAATAGTTTCTCCCTTTGCGTATTGTTCGTCATTGGAAGCGCTACATCATAAAAACCAAAGGGAAGTACGTAGCATCTGCAAAAAACTTCGCCTACCCTAACCCTCATTTTTGTTCACAATCGAACGCTCGAGTCTCTCTGACTCGGACACGAAAAATCGACTGGTGGACGGATTGATGCAAGCGCCTGCGAGCCGAACTCCGCACTCGGATCAATTCAATCGGATCGGATGTCAATTTCCGTACTCGCCCAAGTTGGCGAGGGGCTCGCGGGAATGGAAACGTACGTTTATGCGACCTGACATGGATGGCTAATACCACACAACTACCGTTATGATATTAGCCCAATACACCACATTCCCGAAGGAATTAGGTAGCATGCCAGGACCTTCCCTTTATGAGCACGGCTACATTGAACTGGATGGAAAACACGGATAATTTTTCATTGCAGCTTCGACCATCTTTTCATCCAACGCGATGGTACCAACCCGGTCGGGCTTAAACCCTACCACCTAGAAGGGGAAGGGGGCCTACAGTTTTACATGGATTCCGAACCACGGAGCAGCTCGCATTCGTGACGAAATGCACTTATCGAACTCGGAAAGAGAAAGAGAGTGGTTCATGTCGGAATTGAACCCAGACCTCTGATATGCTATTACGACCACGTAATAGAAACTATCAAACATGCACTCTCAATTAGCAAAAACATTTCGTCGACTGTCAGAGTAAGTATTCATTTTGATTACAAGCGGGCTAGATTCTCAGACGCCCGGCTCTGCATTCAGTGATATGTAATGGTACGTAGTAATATATTTATGTTAATGTCTGCATCCCTAATTTATTTCCTGACCTCCTATATTTATGCATAGTTAAACGAGTTAAACATGTTAGAACACATTATGAGATTTATGCATGCGGCGATTGACATTATATAGGCTACACGCCCGGTCATTAGGTAAGGCATCCGCATGCCAATCATTCATTAGGCAATTAGACAACGATATATATGTATAGGTATTAAATTATTTTGAATGCAAATGTTTGCGATGCATGTCAAGTTTGTTGGACTCTATAAATTATAACAAAGTATAGCGGCCAGTAGCTTTGCGTATTAGTGGACTTCTCTGGGTTCGCCCACAGGGAATAAGCACAATAGTTAATATAATAAAATACGTATACAATATCACTCCTTTATTTACGGTAGTAGGCCGGAACCTTATTTTATTCTATGACTCAGTTTCGCAGAACCTTTCGAATCTTTTCTGTCGATAACTAAACACAAAATCAACCGTGACTATATTTGTTCCAAAATGTTCATGTCGGCCCATACAAAAAGGGAAAAGATATGCCAACGTTAGAGTCGTTTATATTTTGAAATTTCATCAAAATGTTTTTACTGGAATATATCATAAAATATTTTGAATAAAAATTATGAAAAATCTAGCTGCTATTATCTCAGTCATTTACGAGAAAATTAATTTATAAAATGATAGAAGACTAGCGACTAGGATTTTTAAAATATATTTAGGGAAAAAATAATTAAATCGTACATGTTTTAATGTAGAAAACAGATTTCTCCTGAGGATAGCCGCGCGACATCTTTGTAGGTAAATAACGGCTGATTCAATTTTAAAATGTAGGCTATTAACTCAGGTACCGTAATGAAACTTTACATCATATTACATTTGAGTATTTACTAAAGAAGTTATTTTTAAAATTAAGTCAAAAGCACATTAGTATCTCATATTGCAGAAGGTCCTTTTTGTATCCTTTATATATTCACATCTTCTGACCTTTCGTTTTGACCTCGCTGATTTCAAGACCTATGCTGATTTAAGATAAATTATACCGTTTTTGAATAGGTTAAGGTAAAACACTAATACCATAACGTCTATCGGTTTTTTATATTATGGATGCAATGGTAATTTAGACAAATTAAACCAATTCATTTATATGAATGAAATACGGGTAGACGGAGAATGCTCTGAGTGGTCAGTCTGAGTTCTCACCTAAATTGGCGTTTACGGCAAACCGATCGACTGGCGTTTTCTCCAAACTCCATACAAGTTTTTACTAGATATTCTGTGGTTTTACTTCTTCAAGCTGTCAAAGTCAAACGCGGACTTCCGATTTGTATGAAAACGCGAAGTGGACGTAAACGGCAACGTCGACGTATTTACGGCAACGTTGAGTAAGCTGTCAAATCAAGCTCGGACTCGCAAATGTTAGTTCGCTTAACGCCCGCTGCGCGCGCTCTTCAATTTCTCCATACATTTGAAAACGCCAGTCGATCGGTTTGCCGTAACGCCAATTTAGGTGACAACTTAGACTACCGGCTCTGTTTGTTAATTCGAATTCAGCCTTGAACAATAAGATATAGTTACAGAGTAGTTTCTTTTGCAGCTTTATTTGTTTTTTTATTATTATATCCTTGCATAGTATAAATCCTAAAAATATCGCGTATAATCAGGGACTTAATCAAATCCCGGCGGATGTTAAAATTACAACTGCGTTTTATCATTTTCTATCAGTTATCTACATACATTTAGGGATTTTGTCAGATATCTATATTTGTTTAGTAAACTGAAAAGAAACAATACAATTATTAGATGAGTGTAATATTGATAACAAGACATTATGTATTAAAAACTCATCGACAAAGTAGGCTGCGTAAGATAAGGTAAGGTAACAAACGACGCTCGACTATACTGAACAAAAGAAGTCCGGAGAAAACTGAAAAAAATCGGTCATTAATTAATTAATCGAGCAAGAATAAATATGATACAAAATACCCTCAATTTCTGAAAGGAGCCGAGCATATATATTTGAAAAAGGGCTGATTTTTCAATGGTTTGATAAACAGTCAGAAAGCTATTTGACAGATCTATTTACGTTTACGCTTATCCATCCGTTATAGTAAGTCCATATTATTATTAGTAAAATTACGGGCAGAAAAAAGTGATAGAAGATATAATTCTCCGGTAATGAATGACATGTAAATATCTGTTATCAGTCCGATAAGTACTATGTGATGATTGAAAAATCGGCCCATTAGATAAAATACTAAATTTTATTTATTTCCAGAAACCTTTGAAAGTAATTATCTTTTTTATTTTAATGGTCGCTTTGCTCCTGGGACATCCTTTAGGGAACTTCAAATTCTACTCCGCTGGCCGACTTTGTACTTGTTTGATGCACTTTTTAAATAACATTAACATTTTTGACGGCCTCTATAAGTTCATCGTCCCACATAAATTCATATCTCACAAGGTCTTATCTATCGATACGGACCATCCCAATGTTAGCAATATCTTAAGTTCCTTTAGTATAATTCCGCAGCAGTCATAGCTCCATTGGCTTCTTCAGAGATAATTAATACATTTAATCGGACACTTCTCAAGCACCCTCGAGAACGATCAAGATGTCTTTCTCCGCTGAATGCGCTGCCATGTTGCCATTGAGCAGGTTTGGCGAAGGCATTTAATTGGGGTTATTACACTCTTCAATGTCAAATTCGATCAAAACAAGACCTCGACCAGTTGTCGATTGTATGATCACCGGAACTCATTCAATTCCCGTATGACGTTGGGTTTTTTAAAGAAATTGGACACACTTAAACGGATACTTAATATATATATATATGTTTATGTGCATAATAATTTGGCAGGGTCATCACACCCAACTGTGTGCATAAATTAAGGTTAACATATGAGTCCGAAATGTATTCTTTAAGGCGCTAGGACTAGCCAACTACTCGCGCCATACAAATGCACTTTTTAACAAATGTAATAATATGTAGTGAAACGCTTCAGCAAATCCAAATAGAACTCTAGACTGATAATAGATTGTTAATATTTTTTTATTCCATCATTTATTTAAATAATAATAAAAATAAAAAAGTTGATTTTTCTCATTAGAAATCTGAAAGTAATTCGATTTCTAGATATAAGCAAAAACAGCATATATGCATAAACAAAAAATTCCATTTGCTTTTAAATTTCTACATTTAGTCAAAAAAGTTCGGAAATGGACACCGTTTCCGCAATGTATTTTGTATAGAAAAAGGAAACATACATTAACGAAAATAATTCGATTCCTAGACAAGGAATCATATATTGTAAGAATGACACTTATAATCGTCAGACTTAGTTAGTTAACTTGGGGTGCCTCGTCTAACTTTGCGATTTGGCTAGTACCAGGCCCTTAATCTGGAATTTGGGGTGACTTAAATCGTAAATAGGTCCCATATTGGTGGTTAAGGGTAACGGAGTTACAAGAGATTTTGATGATGGGTGTGATGGGTGGGTTTGATGATGGGTGAGATTTTGAAAATTGTGCAGAAAAAAAAATCTTTCATATTTGATAAAATAAAACGTATAAGCAAAGTGAATTACAGAGTAAACTATACACAATGAAATAGAAAATCCAAGTTCAAGTGAAAGCAATGATGTATAGTTATTATTCATGGTAAATGTTGTATTGTCATTTTGTTCATGTATTGTTCTTTATGTATTGAAACAATAATAGTATTTACATCCATAGCTGCGGTCACGGTCAAAAGTTTGTGATTCCCGTCCATTATTGGTACTGTATTCAAAGATATGAATTTTGAGTGAGTATTATGGTTTTTGGTAAAACCTTTTTTAAATTAAGTCATTAAAGGTGAATAGTGACATTATTATAATATATAAATATCATTACATTTTTATACATATTGTTATGATATTATGATATATTATTAAAATAATTATCTTATTTTATTTTGTCTTCTATCGGAATAAAACATTACAAGAAATATTGAAAAGGGTTAGGAACCGAAAATATTCACTGACTGTAAATTGAAACCTTAACTTTATCTTCAGCGTTATTAACTATATTGTACAAAATTGTTATTTACATATCTTCCGGTCGAAAATAATGTGTCATTACTTCACTGTCTATTCTATGTATACATGTACCTAAATTTTTCGAATCATAAGGACTCGTCCAATTAAGGTGATCTTTGTGGTGGCTGTAAGCTTATCATGTTTGATCTTATGTAAGGATGTAAAAATACAATTTCAAAGTTTTGATAAACATGATAAAATACAGCGAAACATTCACTGTAAGCGAAACCCATCTGGCCAACAAGAAGGAACCGCAATCCGGCGACACAATAGTCTGCCGGCGCAGGCACAGGTGCAGCCGTTGCACGCTGCACTCGTCGGAATGTCGGGTCCGTCCCAGCCGAGGTCGCCATCGCGCGTGACGATACGAAGGTCTCGCTTGTCTGCCATCACTACACAAGCTATTTTTTCAAAGACAAATTTCGATGAAGATTCAAACGCAATGGAGAATATTACGAGTATGGACGTTTATCAAAGGAAAAGCTTGTAAAAAAACAATACCGGTTATTACAATTTAATATTTTTGAGAAAAAAATGCCTCGACAAACAAACAAATCCTTATAATACATAACACCTAATTCTGAAATTTGCAGTCTCATAAGGTTAATAGTGACATAAGAATAATATGTATAACAATACATATTTATACCCGACTCGCACTTGGCTGTTTTTTATTTAATTCATAATTGAATTCTCCCTGGACCATTATTTACAAGTAAGAATCGGGCATACAACTCCCTATATAGGTATTGCAATAGGTATGTACTTATTCGATAATTCTTCTTATTTTTTTAAAGTCATCACTTAACAATCTCTTTCCTAAGAATGTCTTGCTATTAATTAACGTTTTGTGTGTGTATGTGAATACTTGATTATTGTGTTTCGGCCATGGTTTATTTGGTAAAGACTACCACATATTTTACACCTCCATCTCTTAATTAACGATTACTAAATTGTTTTGTTCCATTTGAAGTAACGTCTGAAAAACGCTGGAATAAATTATGGCGAGTCCGTTTTTGCCGCTTTGAAATATAAAACTATCAGCAATCCATATTTATATGGTGGTTATACAAGTTCTTCAAGGATAAATCCTGCTACTAGCTAGAACATATTCAGATGGACCAACGTTTTTTTTGGATGAAAGCAAAGCCACTCCACGTTTCGTAAGACAAGTGCACGAAAAATATCCTGTCACAACCAGTCAGTCTCCACAGGAGACTTTTATTATCTGGTCTGTGATATGTTCAGAAACTCGTACCTAGCTAGTCATAATCAAACGTTCGACATCTGAATGCGATGACGTATGCGCATTGTAAGGTTTTTCAAAAATATGCGGTATCTTGATTTCGTTGATAGTAAAGATGTTGTTCATGCATCTGTGCTGTTCTGTAAGTAAATGACGTCGAGGAAGTAAGAGTTATAAAAATCCAATTACAAGCGCGAAATCCAGGCGTGAACCTCATTTCAGATATGATCAAAATAAAATATACGCGGACAAAGACCAGCTTTGAGCTCAAAGCAACAATGTTGGCCATGTGCGAGCAAAAATCTAACATTTTGGTGAAACACTCGGGCCGTTGTTAGATTCAGGATTTGCTGTATACATGCCCGCAAAGGTAACAACATTTTACTGGGCTCTGCTCAGGTTAATATCGAAAATTAAATCGATCCGAGCGGAACTTGAAACTTAAATAAATAAGATGAACCTGGTGTTTCATTACAAACATGTGTTGCGCTCAATAGCCTTCCTAATCCCTCAACTTGATAAGAGAAAACTTAATTTATGAGGCAATTTTTCTCTGTCTCGAACGTTATACATTTATTTTTTTAACTATCATTGAACCAGGGTAAGCTCTAACATGACATTACAAGCAAGTCACACGCTTCGTGAGAAATTTATAAGTATGTACATTTATTTGAAAGCTTACGGTTAAAGCGTTATACATTTTGAATTGTATCGATCACTGAACCAGGCAGAGCTCTAACATATTACAATCAATTCAATAAAACCACTATTCATGAGAAATATATTTATTTAAAAGCTTACGGTTTATAACGTTATAAATTGTATGTTTTTACTGTCACCGAACAAGGGAGAGCTCTAACATATTACAATCAATTCAATAAAACCACTCTTCATGAGAAATATATTTATTTGAAGGCTTACGGTTTATAACGTTATAAATTGTATGTTTTTACTGTCACCGAACAAGGGAGAGCTCTAACATTAAATCACAATCAAAATAATAATCAATATAAAACTACGCTTCATGAGAAATTTATATATATATTTATTTGAAAACTTACGGTTTATAACGTTATACATTGTATGTTTTATCGGTCACCGAACAAGGGAGAGCTCTAACATCATATCACAATCAAAAGAATAAAACCACGCTTCATGAAAAATTTATAAATATTTTTTTTTTAAACTTGTTTTGATTTTTTTTAAATGTTATTGATTTAATTTTATATCTATCGTAAAACCAGGGAGACCACTAACATCACATTATAAGCAAGTCAACAAAAACACGGATCATTCGGAAATATATAGGTAAGTCAATGAAGTAAGATTATATATTTCAATTTAAAATATAACAGCCAAACTAAACTAAATTCCAACCAGAGTTTGTAACGCCGGTTTTTCGCCAGGGCACATTTGATAATGAAAAGTTTGGAGTACCTTGCACATCCACTTAAGGGCCTGGTACTAGCCAAATCGCAAAGTTAGACGAGGCACCCCAAGTTAACTAACTAAGTCTGACGATTATAAGTGTCATTCTTACAATATATGATTCCTTGTCTAGGAATTGAATTATTTTCGTTAATGTATGTTTCCTTTTTCTATACAAAATACATTGCGGAAACGGTGTCCATTTCCGAACTTTTTTGACTAAATGTAGAAATCTAAAAGCAAATGGATTTTTTTGTTTATGCATATATGCTGTTTTTGCTTATATCTAGAAATCGAATTACTTTCAGATTTCTAATGAGAAAAATCAACTTTTTTATTTTTATTATTATTTAAATAAATGATGGAATAAAAAAATATTAACAATCCATTATCAGTCTGGAGTTCTATTTGGATTTTCTGAAGCGTTTCACTACATATTATTACATTTGTTAAAAAATGCATTTGTATGGCGCGAGTAGTTGGCTAGTCCTAGCGCCTTAATATGACACGGCTAGCTCAGGTGATGGGGCGGCGTGGTGTCCTGCCGGCCCTTCCTCTTCTTGGTTTGTTGGGCGCCTCAACAAAACTATGGTTTGCCCACACTTGTGGCACAACACTTCACTTTGCACAACCGTGAAAGTCTCGTAAGAAAAACAAACTTGTCCAAAACAGCAGTAAATCTTCTCAGTCTCGTAATTAGCAGGCACTTCGGTCGCACCCGCCACAAGAGTGTTTTTTCTTTTCGTTTTTTTCGTCTTGAGGCCGAAAACCGTGGGTAGGTAGAATTAGAGGGAAATTTAAAATTAGTAAAATTCCTATGTGGACTCTGTACTGAAATTAAATCCGTTACAATACCCCGTTTCAAAAAAAAAAAATTTGAGCACAACGAAAACAAATTCTTTTTTTTTTAGGAAAATTCAAGAAAAAAAAACACAATTAAATTACTGGTAAAAAAAACAACACACACACATAATCAGAATAGCCTTATAGGTCTCGGCAATTAAGTCTTAACAAGATCTTTCACGTGATAATTTCCCAAAATTTTGCCATTAAGGTCTGCTACAGTGTAGCTGACATCTGATATCTTGGCAGCAATTCTGTTTTTGACAAAACGAGGGGCTAGCTTTTGACAAAAAAAGTCAGTCGCTTTAGACTGCACAAAGTTTCGCCGCCAGACTACGTCTCCGACTTGATAACTGACGTGACGTCTTCGCAAGTTATAATATTTGGCATTCTTTGCGAATCCCTTCAACAACTGATTTTGAACCTTATCGAAAATGACTTTGAGTTCTAGAAGAGACTTCGTATACCCTTCACGATCAGCTATTTCGACCTCATCTAACGTTTTTGGTTCCGCAGATTGAAAACACTGCCCATTTAAAACTGGCTCCCGTCCAAACATTAAAAAGTAGGGAGTGTAACCATGAGCTAAATTAACGGTACAGTTCATAGCACAACAGATGGCAATCACAAAATTCGACCAGGTCCGTTGATCAGACTCTACATAGCATGAAAGTGCAGTTTCTAGAGTTTTATTATAACGCTCTACAGGATTATTTTGAGGAGTATAAAAATGATTATAGAATATTTTAGGAATTCTCAACTCATCCATTAGCTCCCGAAATTCGTTTGAAATAAGCTGGCGACCATTGTCGCATACAATTGTTTTGCAAATGCCGTATACCAAGAATATCCGCTCCTTCAAAAATTTACAAATTAGTCTAGCAGTAGCCTGTTTAAGGGGACAAAACCAGCAAAACTTAGTAAAAACGTCGACGACAGTTAATATATAACAAAACCCATCGTAACTACGTGGAAGAGGTTTGATTAAGTCTAAGCTCAGCATTTCCATTGGCTTGGACACTTTCTTTGGATGGCTACTAAGACCCCCAGGTGCAGTATTTGGAGACTTAGTGCTTTTGCAGATCTCGCATGATTCCACATAGGACTTAACATGTCCATGCATTCCAGGCCAAAAATAGTTTTGCTGCACACGTTTGTAAGTTTTAAATACTCCCATGTGTGCAGCTTCAGGTGGGTCATGACACGATCGAATGACTTCTTCTCGAGATTCGGAGGGGACAACCAATTTCCAGGCGTGATCTTCCATAAGTTGATGAGGCATTTTACAGTGACGATAAAGCTGTCCATCACGTATTTGAAAGTTTCGGTAATGTGTGGGCGACTTTAGACCTCCGTCATATATATTGCGATACCAAACATCGAGGGTAGAGTCAGGGCAAACGGTGACAATGTCGAGCTCTACTCGCGATAGAGCATCTAGAACTTTATGCTCAGCTCCCTTACGATGCACTACATCAAATGAGTACTGCATAAGTCGAGTACTCCAACGAGCCAACCGACCACTAGGGTTATCAAGCGAAACAAGCCAACGAAGACTAGAATGATCCGTCACTACAGTAAAATGACCATATTCAATGTACTGACGGAATGCATGGATAGAATCTAAAACCGCAAGAAGTTCCCTCTCAGTAACACTATAATTACGCTCACACTTAGTGAGCATCCTGGAAAAATAGGCCACTGGGTGCTCAGTGCCCCTGGCATCAGCCTGAACAAGGACTCCGCCAATGCTTACTCCACTCGCATCGCAATGAATAGAGAATGGACGTGAGAATTCCGGACAACTGAGTACCGGGGCGCTCACCAGAGCTTGTTTCAACTCCAAGAAGGCAGCAGCTGCCTCATCGCTCCAAACAAAATTACTGTTACCTCGCCGACCACCAGTAAGCTTGGTCAAGGGAGCAGCCAAGGTTGAGAAGTTACAAATAAAACGTCTATAGTAGGAGCAAAGTCCAATAAAACTCCGAACTTGCTTAGCATTTACGGGCGATGGGTAGTTCTTGACGGCATCAATTTTTCCAGGATCGGTGCGAAGTCCCTGGCTGTCCACTATATAGCCCAAATAACGTAATTCTTTTTTGAAAAACTCACATTTCTGAAAGTTTACGGTCAGGCCAGCCTCTTTAATCCTGAGGAAGACTTGGCGCAAAAGAGCCAAGTGTTCATCAAATGTTGCTGCTAAAATAATAATGTCATCCATAAAACAAAAAACCTTACCATCAAATTCAGGGCCAAACAATTTGTCGGCTAATCTCTGTAGTTCACCTGGAGCATTCGACACACCATAAGGCATGCGAGTAAATTCATACAGGCCACGACCTGGCACGACAAAGGCAGTCTTTTGGCAAGAGGAAGCTTCCAGTGGTATCTGCCAAAAGGCTTTGGAGAGGTCTATGGAGGAAAGATAGCGAGCATTACGTAGATTGTCCAAAATCCGACTTGTATATGGTAGGGGATAAGAATCTTTTACGGTGACCGAATTCAGCCGACGAGAGTCTAAACAAAATCTAGCAGTACCATCCTTTTTGGGAACAATAATAACGGGATTAGACCAAGAAGAACGGGATGGTCGCACCACACCTAAAGCTAGCATGGAGTCGAGCTCGCTTTCCAGTAATTTTTGCTTTAGCGGTGAGAGTGGATAATACCTCTGCTTAATCGGTGGACCCTCGGTCTTGATTTCATGTTCCACGAGATCTGTTTTTCCCAAGCCACATTTTTCCAAAGAAACAGACAAAAACATATTTTTAAGAGTGATGATCTCCTGGTGTGGCGGAGGTGTCAGTTCATTGGCAGAAATGATAGTTCTCACTTCACCTAGCTGATTCACGTCCGAGGTATAATTTAGAGGTGACAAAATTCAGGAGCTATGTCAAAAGCCCTCCAGAAATCAATACCGAGAATTATAGGAATTTTAATTTTAGGAGCAATAAGAAATTCTATTTCCATGGTTCTGTCATCAGAAGTAACAGGCAGGACCAAAGAACCTAAAACATGTTGAGCGCTGCCATCAGTGGTGGCAGCTTTTTTATAAGTTGTCTGAACAACAAATCCCATACCTTCAAACTTTTTGTGTAGACCAGAGCCCAAAATACAAGCCTGAGCGCCGCTATCTAAAAGACCAGTAAATTCAGTGTCCAATACTTTGATATGCACGTATGGACGCTGATCATTAAGTTTAGAAGAAAGAAACGGTGCGCTAACACTATTAGTAGAAAAAAAATTGGTTATAAATTTTAACCAGCTTGACCACTCATGTGAGTCAAAATTACAATGCATTTGAGGAGTAGCGCACCGCTCTAAGCGTTTTTTGAAGCCGAAGAAGTTTTTGATGCGAGTGTGTTGTTGCCCGCACACTGTGAGCATTGTGTAGTGGTCACATTGAGAGCACCACAGTTAAAGCAAACGGGCACCTTGATGTTAGGACAAAAGCGATAGTTGTGACCGGGCAGCTTGCACTTGAGACAAAGTACTGACTGTAGGGTGCTCACGGGTGCAGAATTTACTGCTGCAGGCGCATCTACCACAGCGTGGGTGTTCGCATCGGCAGTATGACCAACTTCAGCCATGGCAGCCACTTGCCTCCGAACCTTTCCGGGTTCTTGCAGGGTCCTCTTCCGGTGCGACAGTTCTTCATAATTTCGGCAAAGTGCTACGAATTCATCCACTGATGACATCATATTTGAGGCTATGACATTTAGGTAGCAAGGCAATGAGTTATATTTTAAAATATCCAAGAAAATAGCATCACTGAGGGGTGCTTTGAGACGAGAGGCCAAGTGACGGAGCTCAATAACGAACTCACTGATTGATTCATGTTCCCTCTGCTTTCGAGTACGAATTTCCAAGTCGAGAGTAAACTGGTAGTTTGATTTTTCAAACTGAACTAGGAGAGCGTTCTTCAGCTGCGTCCAAGTATGGATTCCCGCTTTAACACTGCGGTACCATTTTAAAGCAAAATCTGAGAGTAAATCGGGGAAGCCTCGGAGAAGTACCTGCTCGGTGACATCACGAGCGTCACGTAACTCCTCCACACGCTCAATAAACTCATGAACACAACCTTTACCTGTAAATTTCAAACTCCAACTCTGTATTGTGCTGGGCTTTGACCCAACATTAACAATGTTGATAGGAGCTGCACCTGCACGCGCGCCGAGTTGCTCATTAAAGCTCTGCGCATGAGTGCGCAATATTGCCACTGTATCTTCCAAACCAAAAGATATGCCACGATCCTTTAATGTTTGACACAATTCCTCTTTTGAAAGCTTAGCGTAACTGGTTATAGGTGTCTGTGCAGGGCCTTCACGACTTGTCGATTGATTTGAGACAAGAGCCTCCACGAGCCGCCGAATGTCGTCTTTATCCATGTTAAACAATAATAATTTTAACTTGGTTGTTATCAAGTGAAAGATCTAGAGAAAAAAACAACTTAACTAAACTGACATAAAAACAAAGAAATCCTTGGTGTTTATTAACAGCTGACAACTGTCACTTTCAACAGTGCATAATGAGAAATGACTTCCAATATTTCGAAACAATATTTTTTCTCTAATACCCCCAATATTGAAAGTCAATTAATGTTACAAAAAAAGGATTAAATAAAATAACGAAAATTCAACTTAATCAGTAACTTGAGCCAACAAAAGGAAAACTAGGATGTTAGAAAGGAAGGTAGGCTTCGGCCCCAACGTTGATGCGCCAAATTGTAACGCCGGTTTTTCGCCAGGGCACATTTGATAATGAAAAGTTTGGAGTACCTTGCACATCCACTTAATATGACACGGCTAGCTCAGGTGATAGGGCGGCGTGGTGTCCTGCCGGCCCTTCCTCTTCTTGGTTTGTTGGGCGCCTCAACAAAACTATGGTTTGCCCACACTTGGGGCACAACACTTCACTTTGCACAACCGTCTCAGCCGTCAACAAAGTTTGTTTCTCGTAAGAAAAACAAACTTGTCCAAAACAGCAGTAAATCTTCTCAGTCTCATAATTAGCAGGCACTTCGGTCGCACCCGCCACAAGAGTGTTTTTTCTTTTCGTTTTTTTCGTCTTGAGGCCGAAAACCGTGGGTAGGTAGAATTAGAGGGAAATTTGAAATTAGTTAAATTCCTATGTGGACTCTGTACTGAAATTAAATCTATTACAAGTTCATACTTCAGTTTGTGTCTTATGGTACGTTCAGGACTATTTATTTCGGGGTAAGGGTACATTCCGTACTCAATGTGGTGTTCTGAGGCTTACTTTCCTTCTTCTTTCCTTTTTAGGGTTCCGTACCCAAAGGGTGAAAACGGAACCCTATTACTAAGCCTCCGCTGTCCGTCCGTCCATCACAGGGCTGTATCTCATGAACCGTAATAGGTAGGCAGCTGAAATGTTTATTTTGCCGCTATAACAACCCCCCTACAAAAAACGTATTTTTCGTGTGAAATCTTGTACGATGGTGCGGAACCATTCGTGTACGAGTCCTACTCGCACTTGGCCGGTTTTCCGAAAATGGAATGGTTCTATCGGTACCCCCGGCGACAAAAATGTGTGCTCTGACGGGTTATTCCTTTTTCGTCATCGTGACATCACAAGCTAAACAAATTTATTTCCACATTCGTCACCCTAAAAATAAGGTGACTTTTTAATTTCCTTTTTCGTCACCCAGTACTCACAGTATGTGAGGTACAGTTAAACTAAGAATTATTGGAACATGATAAAAACGACGCAAATAGGCGACGTAACCAATTGACAGAAACACAATTACGAGGGTTTTACTTGCTTTGCAGCTTTCATTTTACTTGCTTGCCTCCTTGAAGAGTTCGTGACTGAAGGTTGGCTCTGTGTCATGCAGACATGTCCAGATACGGATGGAACTACTTTGTTCAATGATTATTTTATCAAACAGTTATACAGCTTGCATGGGCATGTTCTGCAGAACGCCACAGAGCCACAATCTCAGTGGAAGCATGGCACCACCATGCGGCTAATGGAGTTGCAGAGTTGACGCCAGAATAAGAAAAAACTGGTCAAGTTCGAGTCGGACTCGCACACGAAGGATTCCGTACCATTATAATTCGACCCAAAGAATTCACGTTTCTTGTATGTTTACTATTTGCTATTAAAGCGGCAATTGAAATACACAATCTGTGAAAATTTCAAGTACGGCTTTTCAGGTACGGTTCATGAGATGCAGCCCTGTGACAGACGGACGGACGAACGGACAGACAACGGAGGTTTAGTAATAGGGTTCCATTTGACACCCTTTGTGTACGGAACCCTAAGAACGACGACCTGGGTACATACTAAGAACCAAATATTCAGTTCAAGTCTGGTAAAGCTGTTGAATGGTAGGTACCTACGTACTTTGACGTCGAGCAGTTTTTATCGGAAATTACTGAATAAGTTTCGTTAAAGAGTAAGAAAAAACGCAATGATTCTTCACAATTAGGTATATTTGTGTTAAATCCGTGTACCTAATCATGGAAAAATCTTTACTTATGTATGCTAATGAAGGTCGTATAATGTATTTATAATAAGTGAAACATAAACAAACAGCATTTCTGTGATTTAGCGATTTTTAGTAAATTAGGGCCTTTTTAGGGTTCCGTACCCAAAGGGTGAAAACGGAACCCTATTACTAAGCCTCCGTCCGTCCGTCCGTCCGTCTGTCACAGGGCTGTATCTCGTGAACCGTAATAGGTAGGCAGCTGAAATTTTCACAGTGTGTATTTATTTTGCCGCTATAACAATTAATAGGTAAAATAAAAAAATATTAAAATTAAAGGGAGCCCCCTTTACAAAAAACGTGATTTTATTGTTATAAATCTTGTACGATGGTACGGAACTTGGCCGGTTTTTTCAAGCGCAAGGATTGATCGATAATGGTTTTACTGTTTTGCTTTTGTATCAAATTTGTTTATCGTTTTTATATATTGCAATAAATACTGATACATTTTTCATTAAATAATTGAAATGTACACCGATAAATTATTATGTATGTTATTAGATTTATTAGTTACACATTTTACTTAATAACAACACCACAACATAATTAAAATAATATTATATTTTTTTACATTTAATTCATATTTCATTGTGAACTTTATTTTATTAAATTCTTCGGTATGTTTCGATTTATCTGTATTGTTACTTTCATATGTGCCACTGTGTAATCGATTGATTTACCCAAATTTCCGGAGGCTTAGTAATAGGGTTCCGTTTTCACCCTTTGGGTACGGAACCCTAAAAATATGTTTCTTTGATGGTGAATAAACATACGAATATCAGAACATGGTATGTATGCATTATGAAAAAACAAAAGTAAACAATAATTTAGAATGAATGGCCATTCGTTGAAAACGCCGCCACGTGTGAAGAATGATTTTTTTGGTTTAGTCGTTCTTCGCTCAAAACATTAGACTTGGAAGTTTTATTTTATTTTATATAACTTGAGATGGATGGCCAATGCCACGCAACTACCGTTGTGATATTAGTCCAATACATAACATTTACGAAGGAATTAGGTGTCATTGCAGGACCTTCCCTTTATGAGCACGGCACACTGAACTGTTTGGAAAACGCGGGCAATTCTTCATTATCGCTTCGACCAACTTTTCATCCAATGCGATGGTACCAACCCGGGCGGGCTTAAACCTACTAGAGAATGGAGACCTACAATTTTACGTGGATTTCGAACCATGGATTTCTCATTCGTGACGAAATGCACTTAGCCAACTCATAACGAGAAATAAAGTGGTGCATGAACGGGGCGAGAATTCGAACCCAAACCTCTGGTATGCTAAGTGACCCAAATGGTGGATTTGATTCGAATCTTAAAAACCGTACCAAGAACCACGAGAAAGAGATTTGAACCTTTGAAGAGAATGAACCAAGTAATGGTTAAATTACCAATGCTTATTCAAAATCAATGCTCAAGACAGAAATATCTGTCCACCAGAAAAACAAACCACTTGTCGAAAGATTTCTTCCAACATTAGATTAGATTTCTAATGCTTGTTCAGAGTTGTAAAACTCACGGAAATCCGCCCACAGCCTTACCTTGCTTAGCCCAGGTTGGGGGGAGGAACCGGCGTAACTCTCAGAACAGAGTTACTTAAGTGATTTTTTTGTCCCCCGCTTCACAAACAATTACTTTAACTAATTATTTTATTGCTTATTTTCTTATCGATACTACTGAGAAAAAAAAACCGGCCAAGTGCGAGTCGGACTCGCACACGAAGGGTTCCGTACCATCGTAAAAGATTTAACACAAATAAATCACGTTTTTATATGGGGTCCCCATATAAAAAAAAATAATTTTAATTATTTTTAAATTTTACCTATTTGTTGTTATAGCGGCAAAATAAATACACACTCTGTGAAAATTTCAGCTGTCTATCTGTTACGGTTACTGAGAATACACACTCTGTGAAAATTTCAGCTGTCTATCTGTTACCGTTACTGAGATAAAGCCCTGTGACAGACGGACGGACGGACGGACGGACAGCGGAGGCTTAGTAATAGGGAACCCTAAAAAGACTTCAACACACTTATATTTTTCATATTATTTTTATATTTAAAAATAACTATCACTGCTTACCTCAAATTATTTTGAATACGGTATTGTACCAAACAATAATATATCTAGTTAAATCCGGGCTGACTGTGACATATGTACTTTATACTTTAACAAAACTAACAGTAGCAGCAGTCATTAGATTGATATCTTAAACATTGTTGTCGAGATATCCAAGCGTATAATTAATGCGCGTAATCAGCGCCATCTAGTAGATAGAGGAAGCAATTAGTTGATTATAGATATCACTGTTTAATCTCAAATTAATCAGATACTATGATGGAATAATGTCAAATCAGTGCGTATGATTAGTGAAGAGCTGATCGAGTTTACTCATCTCTTGGTGCGAGTTACCCCGGTTCACACCGGCAAGATGAGTCATGTAAAACCGTGCCAAGGCCGGCATCACACGTCGACACCGCGGCCGAATTCGTGCAATCAGTGCCGCCGCGAACCATGTCGTCGGCTGTCACGTTCTAATAACCGTTTGGCTGCGGTGGCCGCGTGGTGGGTTCACACACCACATATCTCAGTCGCCAATACGATTGTTACCCGCGCAGTATTGGTTATGGGTTATTGGATTATGCATGCTCTCTTGAAAGGAGGCATTTTCGTGACAACGTTGTTCACTTAGATTTTTGATCTGTTACGCGTTACGTATTCAAAGTTAGCCAAATATTACGGCATAGAGAAAATAACGTTTCCATGTGCTTCAGAACGTTATATATGTTTTTCTCAAGGACCGTATATCAATGAGTATATATAATTGTAAATAGGTATATTGTTGAAATATATATGAATATGGTCAGATGCAGTGAGCGGTGTCACTTCGCATTACCTAGGTCGAACTCGGCGGTATCGCCTGAAAATCCCCTGATCATTTTGTGTACAATGAGCCATGAGCGATTAAAAGGATTCGTGGATTAGTGGACCATACTTAAAATAACCCGGGCATCATTACCCTACCACCCAGTAGAAAGGAAGGAGACCCACAGTTTTACATAATTGTTGTGGGATGCACGGGAATAATAAAACCGGCCAAGTGCGAGTCGGACTCGCACACGAAGGGCTCCGTACCATCGTACAAGATTTAACACATAAAACCACCTTTTTTTTTTCATTTCTTTTAATTTTAATTTTTAATTTTTGTATTTTTACCTTTTTTTTGGTTATAGTGGCAAAATAAATACACACTCTGCTCAAATTCAGCTGCCTACCTATTACGGTTCATGAGATACAGCCCTGTGACGGACGGACGGACGGACGGACAGCGGAGGCTTCGTAATAGGGTTCCGTTGGCACCCTTTGGGTACGGAACCCTAAAATCAGTGGGACTACTTTTATTATTATTAAGTTCCGGAACCTACACACACATAATTATGAAGAAGTAAACTTCGAAGCGAAAGTGTGCATGTAGGGTGGTTCGAACGACTCCTAAAGACACAAATTCACGAGTACAGCACCCAATCTATATGATAATGGATTAATCCCGGCGGGATAGAGCAGGACGGAGCCTTGCCATTTCGGCAGATGTAATATGTAACACGCTCAGATACACGTGTTTTCACGTTGATCAGGTATTGCTGATAGCGTTGACGAATTGTCCTATATCCATATCACCGGTAGAATCGCCATTCATGGTACCTTATCAGCAGGTCTATTCCTGGCATTCGGTAATCAGGAATCCTGATTCTAGAAAACCGCTTTTATAGCGATTTTTTCTACGGAAAACCTTGATTGATTGAAAAAACTATGCTCCGGAATAATTTCATCAAGAAAATCGCTTTGAAAACCGCTACAAAAAGTGTTTACTAGACTCAAGATTCCTGATTCCTGATTACTGAATGCCAGGAAGAGAAAACCCCATGTAAAAAATATGCAGGAGTCTTCTTATGATGTAATGTGTACAGTGGTTCGAACGATTCCCAAAGACAAAAAATCGTGAGTACAGCACCCAATCTATATGATAATGAATTAATCCCGGCGGGATAGAGCAGGACGGGGCCTTGCCATGTCGGCAGATGTAATATGTAACACACTCGGATACGCGTGTTTTCACGTTGATCAGGTATTGCCGATAGCGTTGATGAATCGTCCTATATCCGTATCACCGGTAGAATCTTCATTCATGGTACCTTATCAGTTCGTCTTGATCTGCTGTTCGTCTGATATGAAAACTTTATGATTCGAAACCCATGCAAAATATATGCAGGAGTCTTCTTATGATGTAAAGTGTTACTGTTTATTTAGACTTTCGCTGTTGTTACACATTATTATTATTAATTTTGCGGGTAGACAGTGTTTTGAATCACTTACTTGACGACGTGTCGGAAGTCCTTCAGGTCGTGCCGCGAGTGCTGAAGAAGTCCACAATGCGGTGGAAAAAACGTCGTCTTAAACAAGTAAGCGATTAATGTTTAGAAAACTTACGGTTTTCCAGTGTGCAATGCGGTGCTTGGCCGACATGTTTCGCCTCCCACGACGGAAGCATCGTCAGGGCCACTTCGTTGCCCCGGAGTTACGTCGGACAGCCCGGCTCGTCAAACGGTAACTGGCGGGCGTCGGCTGCGAAGATTGTAGGTGTGGGTAGGTTCGGGCTGCCTCGTTGATGCGGGTAGGTTGTCAATTTGCTGCACCATAGATATATAGGGTTCCGTGCACACATAGCTAACGGTGTCAGCTGGTGCCACTTTTACTTGCGTGCCCTTCAGTCTATGCTGAGCATTTAGTGGAGTCCAAGACGGAGAGAGTCTGATGCTGTCGTCCCTGTTGAAGTTTGCATGTCTGCAGATTTCAATGGATTCTCGAACCAAGCATCGTCTTGATCACATATTTTATGTGCTCGATTCATTAACGAGCTCACCACGAACCTCAGCTGAGCAGAATTATGACGGGAGTGGGCACGTTGGTTAGATATCTGTCTGTATGTGTCGGCTTTCGGTACACAGTGTGACCTAGCGTGCCATCCGGCTTCCGTATAACTAATACATCCAGAAATGCCAATCTACTCTCCTTCTCTACTTCCGTGGTGAACTTGATCTGTTTGTGCATACCATTAATGTGCTGAAGAAAACAGTCCAGATGGGTCCGTCCATTTTTCATGATGGCAAAGGTGTCGCCTACATTGCGGAACCATACGATCGGAGGGTGTGCAGCAGATCTGAGCGCCCGTTCTTCGAAGTCCTTCATGAAGATATTTGCCACCACTGACGCGACTGGAGACACCATGGAAACTCTGTCGAGTTGGATGTATTAGCTACCCTGCCACAAAAAATCATTTTGGCGTTAACAGTGTTCTATGAGCCTTGTGTGCTCAATCGAAATATCATTTTGGACTAGCTTGTTTTCAATTATATTCAGAGCATCAGCAAAATCGAAGGAATGCTGGATAGTGACACCTACGAGAAGGTAAGCTATAATCCTTCAGAAAAACCTGCGTTTTGCCTGCGCAAACACGGTAGGATTTACTTGTAAACCAAAATCGACCTCAGAATTGTGCTTTAGAATGCAGTTTCAAATTCGATCGAATGTGACAAAACATGTTATAACAATTCAGAGGTTGATCCGTGTTTATTCGTAACAGGGAGTGTCTACACGACACCATCTTTCATCTAATGCGATGGTACCAAGCTGGCCGGGCTTATAACCCAGCCACCTATAGCAGGGAAAGAGGACCTTCTCTTTGACGATTCCAAGTGTTCCCTGCGTCCCAAAGGAGGATTCATAAATACAAATACAAATACTCGCATTCGTGACGAAATAAAAAAATCAGAGATCTAAAATCAGAACCAAAAATAAAGTTCTTAATGAACACGGCAAGAACCCAGACCTCTGAGGTAAAGTCCCTGCGCCTCTGCACGAACTGCTCGTCCATAATTGTGCATGCCCTGTAATATTAATTTTAGCAAAGGCAGCGTGTTAAGCAAAATTCAAGAAAATAGAACTAGCCACGGAATATTTTCCGTGGAACTAGCGATCAGCAGCCGTGTGTATCGACACCCTATTTTTTTCATGGGATAATATTCTACTCTAGCCCTCGACTTTCAGAAACACAAATTATCTTTTAATCAATGACTATCCTGGTAGATGCCTTGCGGCATGTAGTCACATCTAAAATAGTAACATTTCTTAAAAAACAAATTAAATTATTATGCATCATGTGTGGATTTAATAACTACAATAATAACTTATACAAAACCTCTATAAGTTACTTTAATACAATACGTACAAATACTTTCAAATAATACCTAAATTTTATATCAGAGAATTTAAAAAAATAAACATCATATTTGGCCGACTGCGCTGTGATAATATTCTACTCTAGCCCTCGACTTTCAGAAACATAAATGATCTTTTAATCAATGACGATCCTTGTAGATGACTTGCGGCATACAGTCTCATCTAAAGTGGTAACATTTCTTAATAAACCAATTAAATCATTATGTATCATGTGTGCATTTAATAACTGCAATAATAACTTATACAAAATTTCTATAGGTTACTTTAACAAAATACTTACAAATACTTTCAAATAATACCTAAATTTTATTTCAGAGAATTGTAAAAAAGAAACATCATGATATTTGGTCGACCACGCATTTAAGAACTATATATAACATAAACCTTGCGCTGCCATTTATACAGCTTGCAATGAAAACTACTAATACCTACTTCAACAAAAAAACAAAACGTTAGTATGAACATGTTTGAAAACTGTTACGGCTTTTCACGCGGCAGGAAGAGACATTCTCCGACGTTTCGAGTCAATCATTCAGCCCGTTGTCAAGGAGGCATCCGCCACGTTCGTACGCAGCAGACGACTGCAGTCGTTAGTTATACGGCAGTCATATGAAAAAGTATCGTTAGTATGAACGTTTGAAAACAGTGAAGCGTGAGATCAATGTGTATACTTTCAATTCGTCAAAGCAATGCATTTCCTTTGACGATTGCTGCAAAACTAAGAGCAAAAATGGCTGCCCGACTGCGCTGTGACCGTCTGAATATGCAGAAGCCACATTTCAGTTTGTGCCAACTAGCAGTTGCGAGATCTAAAATCGTTCACAAGCACCGTTTTTCTTGCGCAAACCGGCTATAGAAGCCATTCCATATTAAAAAACAAATATAACATTAAATTGGCCTAACGGTCGTCTCGAATATATTTTCGTAAAATTAAATCATAAATTCGATGTGACTATGTATTTATTTACAGGTTCAAATGGAATCTCATGTAGCTGACAAGACCTTTTTCCTCCACAGTCACGATGTCTCGCCAATTTTGCCAGGCTCATATTTTTTCTAGAAATGTCACTCAGTTAAATTTAAAGTGTACTTAATTAGCCATGTAGTGAGATGATAATCAGTTCGATAGTATATACAAGCCGCGCTATCATAATGCATATATCATAAAATTTCGAGCGGCTCGTAGTCTAGTGGCGCGGGGACTTGCCTAGCATACCAAAGGTCTGGGTTCAAATCCTCGCCCCGTTCTTGCACCACTTTCATTCTCGTTTTGAGTTGGATTTCGTCACGAATGCGAGCTGCTCCATGGTTCGGAATCCATGTAAAACCTACTAGCTGGTAGGGTTTAAGTCTGCCCGGGTGGTACCATCACATTGGATGAACATATGGTCGAAGCGGCCATGAATGGTCCAAGTATGTTAGTTTAAGCTTCGCGCGGTACGCTATTTCATTACATGAATGTTGAGGCCGCACCTCAACCGAACCTCAATTAAGACTTTCATCGAATTTACGTAAAAAAATAATCCCAGACAATCCGCTAAAGTAAAAGACGATCTTAGTAATTTAATCCAAATAACATGTTTTTTTATTTGGCTTAATTTCTTGAATTTGTTATGATGATTGCACCGAAATAACGATCGTAAGGAGAAATATTTGTCAGCAATTGAAAGTTCAACATAAATTGCAAAAACAGAGGGCAATCTGTTTTTAATTTCTATTTCATCTAATCTGGAGGAATATTACAATATTTTGTACACAAACAATTTTATAAATTTAGATTATGTAAGCGGACGTAAAAAAAAAATCAGCTGTGTTTTGTTTAGCTGAATTGGCTAATGTTAAAATGTTAAAATATGACAAATCCGAGTGCAGTGTACTGTCTACGGATGATGAATCAACAATACAATGCGAGAACACAATCTGTGCAAGAATTTGGTTGTCACATACTGTTAACAATTTAGGATTAAAACAATGCTCATCATCACCCCCTGCTTTTGTCTTCCTAATTCTGAAACCTTTGTTTTTGCCAAATCTTAAAACGCCGATGAAATTTTGCTCAGATGTTCCGCTTTCCTGCCTTCATTAAACTTGGACAGTTTACTTATTTAGGGCTACAAACTAATAATTAGTTAAGTTCAGCTTACACCGGTTTAATCAACGATGCTTTTCTCATTTCCAGACTCCAGCATTAGGTAAAGAAAACACGAGGTTAAAGATATTTTTATGTTATGCGCGGCATATGCCGTACGCCAGGACGTAGGGCCTATGACGCTCATGGGTTTTCGACCATTCAGGGGGGCTGCGAAAACCATGCCGGCCAGCCAGGTGCTACTTGACACCACTTGATATCTTCAAAAGATATACAATGATAATTTCATACTTTTGGCAATAGTAATGGTATACAAACCTGCTATATATTTTTACGTTACAGTCTTTTCACATTTTTCTGATGAGAATTTTCGAAGATTTTATCGCTTTTGGGATGAAATATTTGCTCGAGCATTATTTAAAAGTGTTCATTTATTAGGTATATACATTTCTAATTATACTGTACAGTGAAATTTAACTGTACGTAAATGAAGAACAAGTATGTTTTTTTCTTGTTTATTATTTTATTATATTATATATATGTTTATTATATTATTTTTTGGATATCTAACCAATCAGATGTGTGATGCTTGCGCGATTTTTTTCATGATAATCGAACCAATGTTTACAGACGTATATGAATGTGTGGTCAGCCAGACAAAAACTTTTGCGATTCCAAAAATGTCCCTGATGCATTTTTTGCGACGGAACCCTTAAAAGAGAAGGTACATTTTTAGGTCGCCTCTCACAACGTTCATTGAGTAAAATGCACTAGAACGTTCCATGTGTCATAACCTTCTTTCAATGTAAGTTACGGTTAAAGTCGAGCTCGCAATATCGTTGGTTTTATTGCTCTTTTAGCCGGAAAGTAAATGAGAGAGGGCTCTGCGTTTCGTCATTGCGATTACGTAATCCATCAGAATGGAAAGTGTCGGGTCGGTGGCAGCGTGGCGTCGACCGCGCTCACTGGAAACTTCTCCCTAGAGAGTCGCTGGCGAAAATTAACATCTTCCTAATCATTGCAAGGCCTTTGGCAATCGTGAAACCGTAAAATATGCTTCTCCATATTCGTCGGTATTGAACGGATTGTGGCTTAGTAGCTCAGGTCTTGCATTCCAGTGGTCTGGGTTCAAATCCCCGTCCCGTTCATGCACCACTGTCTCTCTCATTCTGAGTTGGATAAGTGCATTTCGTCATGAATGCGAGCTGGTCCATGGTTCGGAATCCATGTTAAACGGTAGGTCCCCTTAAGGATTGATACCACTGCATTGGATGAAACTATGGTCGAAGCGGGAATGAAAAATTGTCCGTGTTTTCCATCCAGTTCGTGTAAGATAGAGGGAAGGTAGAGGCATGTCACCTAATTATTTCCGGAATGTGGTGTATTGGGCTAATATCAGTATGGTTAGTTACATATAAAATATCCAACAGGCAAAGGGGTGCACCTGAACTCTATCGCTGATAACTATAAGGTTGCTTAGGTTACAAAAAGGAGATTTTTTAAGGAGCTGGATATGCATGGTTAATACTACACATTCTGATATGATATCAACCACTAGGTACCATGAACCTAACTTGTAATTCTCGGTGGCATTGAACTAGATCGAAAACATAGAAAATCTAGTGTCTGGGTCTGGTTTTATGCTGAAGTTTAAACAGAAATGTATTAAACAACCGCAAATATAACAAATATTGCTATCAATTTTTTTTCTGTAAATATTATAATGAGGGAATATCGCCATTTTCATGTCTTTAATTAAGAAGGATGAGTTACGAATCCTGTTCTTAATTAATCTACACCCAATAAATTATGTAAATATTTCTCTCACTCGAAACAGTTTTTCGGTGTATCCTCCAAAACTACTTTTTTAGGTTTTGTACCCAAAGGACGGACGGACGGACGGACAGCGGAGGCTTAGTAATAGGGTTCCGTTTTCACCCTTTGTGTACGGAACCCTAAAAACGAGGTTTAATCCTAGTTGAAATTTTATTTTAAAAAAAGTTTCATTTTCTTCTAATAGTTAGTACTCTCTATTCCCGAAGTGTCTCCTACATATCCCGAAACACTCTGTAACATGTTGCCAACTGAAGCAGTTCCGTTTCCACCATGGAGTAAGTAACCGAAACACATCCGTATAGCGGCAGCGTAGCTACGTTTTAGTGATAACATACTGACGGTAGCGCCGGACAGTCAATTCGCTTACCAATTCGTGACATGCACCATCGAATGTTAGTACTGTGCAGTTCTTACGTGTCGTTCAAACCCGATAACATCAGGAGTAAATGAATTCATACGCGAACTGACTGGCCGGTGCTACCGTCAATGTATGTACTATGACTAGAATGTTGCTTCGCTGTATTACGGTCTGTATTTTCGGATGGGTTTCGGTCGCTAGTCCTGTCCTTTTCCTCACTTGATGATCTTCATACAAGGCATCATACAAATTTAATAAATTTGTTTAAGACTCATTTAAGTGTCCGTAAAATCATACATTTTGGACACATGCATCAAAACTATATTTTTATTTCTATTTCAGGACGCGGAATCCGAATCGGCACACAGGCGCATAGGCAGCCTAGGACTAGTGATATTATTTCGGCTGTTGCCGTTTTCAGTAGTATTTTGCCGTTTTCGTTTATTTCTTTTTATGTGACTGGACATGGATGGCTAATACCACAAGTTCTGTCATGGTATTAGCCCAACACACCACATGGGAACTAGGTGCCATGCCAGGACCTTCCTTATATTGCACGGCTACATTGAACTGGATGGAAAACACGGACAATTTTCATTGCCGCTTCGACCATCGTTCATCCAATGCGATGGTACCAACCCGGGCGGGATAAACCCTACCACCTAGTAAGTAAGAAAGGGGACCTACAGCTTAACGTGGAATCCGAACCACGGCCAGCCTCTCTCAACGGTCGAATGGTCACCCATCCAAGACCAGACCGGACCCAGCGTTGCTTAACTTCGGAGAGCGATCGCCGAAGTGTCGCGCCACTGGGCCACTGAGGCTGACGAGTTTAGGTTTTAGGCTTACTGATCTTTGATACTAGAAATCGGACCCATTTCGGAAGATTTATTTATTTATAGTAAAAGCAAAATTCTGACTTAAATAACTAGATCAAAGCCAATAAAATATTTTCTCCAATAATCCTCCATCTAAGATGCTACAATATTAACATAACAACCAACATGATACTTTTATAGGAGGGTCAAAGGAGACGATAATATCGGCGACGATATTGTCAGCTCATACTGCCTGTCGTCTGAAGTTCGGACCGCAGGCAAACACATTTCCGCTTCCGCCCCCACTCACAGCTACGATTTACGACCACGGCGAGACTAGCGGTCACCTCAGTCGTCTGCTGCGTACGAACGCGGCGGATGCCTCCTTGACAACGGGCTGAATGATGATGAACGTCGGAGAATGTATCTTCCTGCCGCGTGAAAAGCCGTAACATACTTTCAAACATGTATAACAACCAACACTTTAGTCAGAAAATGGCGGACGCCAAAATATTACAGCTTTTACGTTACAAACATTTGTGTCAGGATAGGAACTCCCACTTCCTGAGCCTGTCATTCCCGCGTATTCCCGCAGTTCCCGGTCCGGTTCTTGCATCCGGGCTCGCCTTCACCTCCTGCCTTAAGGATTACGGCGAGGGACACAAAAAGGGGACGACCCAAAAGTCAAGATAAGCCTTCCTTATTTTCCTTACGTGTTTGTTGAAGAAACAACACCATTACCGCCCTATTTATATTTTATACGTGCTTGCAAACTTTTATTTCATTTATTTATAATTTTGTGCAGGTGACTTCCTGCAGGTGTATTTTCTTCTCGAAGGGCGAAACAGCTTTATTCTGATGCTGATATATCGCAGCTGATCGTTAATTCAATGCGATGGTACTAACCAGGGCAGGATTAACCCTACCACCTAGTTTAAGATGGGATCCGGACCATGGAACAGCTCGCATTCGTACGAAATGAACTTATACAACTCATAAAGAGAAAGAAATTGGTGCATGACCGGGCGAGGATTTGAATCCACAACCTCTCGCTTAAAAGTCCCCTAGACCACGAGCTGTATAATGTCTCCGTCATCTTTCTACATACTATCGCTCGACAAGGAACAGGCAAGGATTGTACCAATTTACTGTATATAATTTACCAATTAGAACCAACGGATCCTGTAAATTATTTATTCATAGGGTACCCGAAAGTACAATGGGTACAATCGCTCAATCATACAATGGGGACTGTATCCTTCAATTATGAAATTAAAACGTGCCTGGCTAGCTGGCATGGTTTTAGAGTCCCTGTGAAAGTTCGAAAGCCCTATCCGTTTTGGACTCTTCAAAAATACTGTTATACAGGCAATAGTTACTTTTGAACAGCTCCTCTATAATCGACGATCGTCTGGGATTTATGTGAGAAGCTGGGAGGCTTATAGTTATTTACCGGCGTCTATAGATAGTATCGTATAGTTTTTATATGCAAAATGCATTGCCCAGAAGACCGTGTATCCTATGAATAATTTATTAGCGCCTGTAAACCTAACCGAGCAATGAAATAGCAAAGCTTCCAGTTGATGGCTTTTATATTATCGTGGTTATTATTTTTAAAATTTCACTCGACGGGGTTCCTCGTCGAATGAAATGCGTAATGTGAAGGCTTGTTCGTCAATACTTCCGAATGTAAAAACCTTGTAGCGCTACATCATCGTGTATAATATTTTCGGCTCCCGAATATGATTGTTATTATAGTACAAAGATGTCTTAATATTGCACATAATTAGCCCGTCACATCACAGTCCCGAGGGAAAGGGGTTCAATGCAAAAATACCATGTTTGTTTGCGTTAAGATCCTGAATATTATGACTGAACAGAATGAGAACATGAAAAAAATGTTCAAGTCAGGTAATTGTAACTGATATTGATTTAAATATCATTTTAATAAGCGTTATTACCTACCAATTTAGTTAAGGTTAATGTTTAACTTTTTTGAATTTCTACAAGGTAACAATTAAAAAACCTGTTTGTGGTCACATTTCGAAAGATTTATTCCGAGCTGCTCTAACTAAGCGGGGTCGGGCTCTGGTTATCTCGTTTCGCAAAAATTGGTCGAAAATGTTAAGGTGTAAGGATGCTCTTAAATGAGTACGACGGTGGTGAACTCGACGGATAATTCGGAGATTTCCTGTTGCCCCTATGAATATTTGTAACTCAAAGCGAAATGGTAACTTACGCGAACTGACTCTAAAACCTATTACGTAAGAAAAGTAGTCATATTCACAGAATAACTAATCTGCGGGCTTACATGGTTTCGGAACGATAGAATAGTCGCCATTGTCTCAAAGTAAGTCTGCTTCCGGCCAAGTGCGAGTTAGATTTGCACACGAAGGGTTCCGTACCATTGTACAACATTTAACACCAAAAAAACACGTTTTTTGCACGGGGGCCCCCTTTATTTTGTTTATTTTTTTAATTTACCTCACTGGTTATTTCGTTCTCTTTTCGAGCCACCTGGTAAAAGTTTTTCAGATATCTTAACACCGAAATATTTGTTCTATGTGCGGCTATTTTTCTGTGTGTTTTTGATGCATTAAAATTAGTACATCCTATTCACCAACTGTATGCAGCCGATCACTAAACATTTACTAGCATCCAGTTATCTAGAAAGAATATCCGAACGCTTCATCATATACCACCACCTCTAGCTACCTGAAATTCGATAGTTAACTTTCTGTTATATTGTATATTAATAAGTAAGTACATTAGTAAGTAATTTAGATCTAAGTGTGTATGTCATAATTGTGGATGGAGAAAATACGTTTTGTAAACCCGTAAAGCGACGTAACTTAGTGTAGTTTGACTAACAAAAAGTTTAAATAAATGAAATAAAAATGAAAGGAAATAAATTCATGGTTAAACCGAAAGATAACTTTTGAATTTTTGTAGCTGGAGGTGGTGAAAACGTGCAAAAGTCTCGTTGATTAATTCGACTTTAGGTTTAGACAGAAATTTATGATTAGTAACCTACCCTCCTTACTTTTTTTTTTTTCCCCTCGAATGGATCCACTACCTACCGCATTGCATTGATATTTGTCGGTAGTAGTTAAAATTAGAAATGTTGCTTTTTCTCTCCATTAGATTTCATCAGTAGCCGTATAAAAAAAAGTCCTGGCAAGCCACCTTGTTCTCACCGGAATGCGTTTTACTCTCCAGTTCTATTATTATTAAAAAACTTCAAGATTTTCTATAACAATACCAATTAAAAAAGGTTTAATCATTCTAATTCTACCTCTGCGTAGCTCGTAATGTCTTCATTATGATACCTATGATCATCTTGACTTCTATCTGCTTATTAATTCATGTCATGAATTGTTATCTCTGTTATCAAACCTAGCGTATTATTGCGTGTTTGCTCATGTAAATGCTTAACATTTTTTCAAAAACGAAATCACCACTCTATTTCATTTAAACTTTTTGCATGTTTTTTGGATATGGTTGAATAATATGACACCCATATTAATTATATATAACCCTAACGTACCGCATTTTAGATATGAAAGAAGTTAGGTAAATAAACCTGATGGTTATTTTCCTGAAATTGATAGGTTCACTCGCAGGTAGAGACCGCATCCGAATCGGGAAAATAGTTCTGGTTTTATAAGCGAGCAGCTATTTTGCCAGTCGTTTGATTTTTTAACAGTTATGATTCGCGAGTGTTTATTACTTATTACTGTTTCATTATATCCATGTGTGTAACGTGGTCGTCACGTTTACCTAATACATGTGATTATAACAATAATGTATTGAATGAGATGTTCATGTTACCTTCACAGATAATGATTTAAGGGTCCCGCCATTGAATGCTTGCATAGCTTGCTCTGAGTATATATGCAAGATTTAGGCTATATTTTTATCGTATAATTTAAAGATAGTTCTTAGTGAAATTCAGATATATTCTACTATAACACTTTAGATTACCGCGGTAGTTAAACATGTTTGAAAAAACTTGACAGGGTCAGGATATGATGGGGCCATCTTTAAAAAGGTCTGTCCGGTCTTCCCCATTCCACCTTTCATGGTATTACCACTGCAACGTGAACGTATTGTTACATCATATCATTCCTTCCCGAGCTGTAATGACTAATGAAACTGAAAGCGAATAACGAGAGGATGAATGAATCTCTAAAGGAAGTTGTGGAGTGTATTCTTGAAGTATGGAAATTCCCTACACAACTCACATGCTCAAAACAAGTATGTCATAAATACCATTACATTGTTTACTTCAAATGAGACCGAAATTCCGGAACTTTACTGTGTGTGAATTGTGTGTACTTAAAAACTTTTGTTTTTCTTTCGAACTTCAACTTCATAATTATATCTTCGCATCCATTCGATTAAGTTACCAAAACTCATCATCATCATCTGAAAACAGCATCATCTGAAAACACATTTAAGTCATTTGATATGGGAAGTACGACAACATTAAATCTCTTACATTTAATCTCCTGCTGCGTTTTTTCTAGGTTGCACAGAAATATGTTTTTAATAAATTGAACAACAACCAACATATTATGCTCTTAATACACAGACGTAACTAATTGTTTTAAAAAAAATATATTGTTATTGACAATACATTTTTTTGTTAGAATATTAGTTGTATTTATTCAAGAAAAAGTAACTTAAGTCATTGTCATGATGAGGATATCCTAATTAAAATAAAAAAAAAATATATATGATCAGTAAAATTAATGCATTCACAAACGGGCTGAACGATCAGCTCAAAACGTCGGAGAATGTCTCTTGCCGCCGCGAGAAAAGCCGTAAAATTCACAAACCCTTGGAATCATAAGCCGAACGCCCAAGACATTTTACGTCGTTATTGAAACGACTGTGATATGTATGTAGAATCTTGAAATAGTTGTTTTTATTATGAGTCCCTAATTATAAACTTCAATGCACAATTCAATTTAGCAGGAATGGTTTAAAGACAGTTCTTTATACGTAACTAATGATCAAAAAATATCCATAACGAATGGAATATAACGGATATTTAAGCCTCCTGTACGATTATAAAATATGGATACGCCCCTATGTCCTGATGCCGTTAATATAATTTATGTTTTCTTATTTGGCAGTCTTTGGAAATGTAGCTCTCGTTGTGTGTGTTGAATTGTCGAATGAGTTAGATGCGTCAACCCGAGACTGAATATATGGTTATCAGGAGCCAGAAATGACACAAGTGATATTGTTTTTAAGCATGCTATATTTTCTTGTTTCTCCGTGTTTACCGTATTACGTATTCGTGCGAGGATTATTTAATAATGCACGGAGTAATAACATATGATAACAACGAAGTAATTCACCTCAGGTCCGTATATACCTATATTAGAAGATGAATGTTGAATGAGAACAAATAATGATTATTTGTTTGATGAACATACATCATCATGGATACATAAGTTTAGATTTGAACACATGATCTTTTTAGGGTTTTATATTATGTTTCTTTAGTTAGGTACCCCTTCGAGTATGCTTTGTTATCGCACAAATCCCGAAATCCACAAATTGCAGCTAGATTTCTTAACAAATTATCAAATAAGCCCCGCTACCTTCTAAGATGCACTCGAGGCTATCTTCTAGGGTACTCATAGTAATAACAACATCAAAACAATTGTTCATATTACTATATACTCCAAATAAATCGTTGAAATAACAACAGCGTTTTATTGTTTTCGACACTGATCGTGTACAATCATTATTACAATCGTTCCTAACTTCAGAGTGGAGTCTTTTTGGATATCAACGAAGAAATCATTCATATTCATTGACGTACAAAAGTTCATATTATTATGGAATCTCATCGTGACAAGAGTTGCCAGACCTTATCTCTGACTTTCGGCTATATTGGTATTATTTTTATGTAACTGGACATGGATGGCTAATACCAAAGTGACCATCAGATATCACACACCATACGGGAACAAGGTGCCATGCCAGATCCTTCCACTTGCTCGGCTACATTGAACTGGATGGAAAACACGGAACATTTTTATTGCCATTTCGATGATCGTTAATTTATTGCGATGGTACCAACTCGGGCGGGATTAACCCTACAACCTAGTAAGTAAGGAAGGGGGACCTACAGTTTTACGTGGAATCCGAACCATGGCCAGCCTCAACGTTTGAAAGTCACCCATCCAGAACCTAACTGCGTGTTTCACCAAGCTTATCGAATCTTAATCGTCGCGGCACTGGGCTACCGGATCTGACGAAATAATATATTGCCATATACAAAAATGGGGATAACTGCCATGGTGGTTGCACCGATACTTGCATAGAGCAACGCAACAAAGTCTATTCGTTTCATCATTGCGTTGTTATTAATATATAATTTCCTTGAACTGGGGTTTGGGTGCATTCCTCATCAGTCCCAGCTGTGTCATGCGCAGCAGGGAAAGAGGAGGAAGTCAACCTATCGTACGTAGCGCTTGAATTAACTGCAAGGCGTCCTTAAGCCTTGTCAACATTCAGAGGTGAGCTCCTCATTCATAGAGTGGTGGCGGCCATGAGCGGTGTATTGGAGTTTTCTCATCTGAGTGCTGCGTGCTTGTGTGACAATGATAACTGAATAATTGCGCTGATAAGAAATAGCTAACAGGTGAGCTATGGAAAATATTTAAATTTAAATAAAATATTTAAGACTACTTAGTAAGTATGGTATGGCGGTATGGACTAGCTGCGGTACCCGTCTTCGTTCGATTAGCGTTTGTAAATTTCCATGTTAGTTTACCATTTAATAAATATAATGGTAAATCCTTAAAAATAAAGTCGCAGGTACATTGCTTTTCGATGGTAAGCACATGGATTAATTTGATGATTGATTTTAGTCAAAACAATTGATTTTAATCAAAATATCTATCCAAAACAAATTAACGGGGTTAAATTAAGGGCACAAAAAAAAACCTGACTCGCAATGCATTACGGCTGCATAGATTTTTGTTAATTTATGCCTGGAGCCACAGTATCTACAATATTTACCTTTTTATCAGTACTATTTCACTACACATATGATGCTAGAGTTACAGCTGTGACAGGTGTATTCATATTATCATCTAGTTAATTGTCGTCGTACTCATAAAAGGAAGATCCTGGCATGGTACCTAATTCCTTCAGGAATGCGATGTGTGGGTTTAAATGACAGTAGCTGTTGTATTAGACATCCATGTTCAGTTACATAAAAACAAGTGGTACGTGCAACATTATAAACAAAATAAATATTAAAGAATAGTGTTGTGGGCGGCGTGGTTAAGCTGACGGTCGGCAAGCGGGCGGCACGGATTTTAGGCAGGCTGTCGGCGAGCGAGAGTGCAGGATGACAGGAAGAAAGAGGATCTGCTAATGGGTCCAGCAAGCGCGGAAGGGTTGTGTCGTGCGCAACCTCGAAGGCCCTGCCATGGCACCTTATTATTTCGGGTATACGGTTGTTGGGCTAATAACATGATGGTGGGTGTGGTATTAGCAATCGATTTCTAGTTATTTGCAACAGCCAACTGTTAATACAAAAATTAAACTAGAATTATAAAAAAGCCTAACACGTTATCACAAATAAAAATTAAACTTTTAAACACGCTGATTTAAAGTTTATTGGAAGAAAATTGGAAGAGAGGGGTGTGTTTTTGTGTTAGAGGGTGTGTGAGGGTGAGTTAAAGGTGTGTGGTGTGTTATATGATTTACTATTTCATAAAAAGGAAATTGTAATAAAAATAAAATTTAGTAAAAAAATTATATTAACATAAAGGTTACCACAATTATTTTTTTAATTTACGTATAGGATACATATTTTTTATATTAAGATCTACGTACGTAAAATATAGTTTAATTGTATTTTGATATCTTATCGGAACTCTTACGAAACGTAAAATTTGGTTATAATTTAATGACACATTAAATGAAAAAATAATAATTTTGCTTCTATTTATTTATAACCAAGCGAAGAATAATATACAACGATAATCTACCGAAAAAGCTTTCAAGTGACCCGCACTCTAAAATACACATTCAAATCTCGGAAGACAGAGCACACCCTCATTATCGAACCCATGGACACAGAGACAATATACATAACCACTTTAGTCTACAGCCAACGTAATAATTAAATTTTACAGACTCACCGCTCAAAACTAATTAATTTGTGGTTGTGGTACTACGATATATTTTAATGGAATTGCCAATAAATCGACTTTAACGTAACCGTTTGTTGTTAAGTACTAAGATTTAATTTATTTATTTAAAATTGTGGTATGATGTAAATAAACTTACGTACAAAGCAGGTATGTCGCTTATTCTAAGCAATGTGATGCATGTATGTATAATCAACCGTGAAGCAGAGATACATTAATCAAAAAAAGAGCCCTGTAAAAAGAACTACTTTATGAATATACTACAAGGCTAGACACGAACGAGCAAAACATACCATTCGCGGGTATTGTGTCTTCCAATTTCGTTACCTACTACTCAAAATTTGGAATTCTCCTACAGTCCCTCCTCCCGTAATCAATGCCACCTACTAACACCATGTTTAAGATTATCTTAAATAAGAAGACTTCTCTCATATTTAACGTTACTGCTCACCTCTCAAGTGCTCAATTCACATAATATATGGGGAAAAAACCAAGCTCTTCGTACTATTGTATCAAAATTAGTTAAGTGGTTCTCAAAGTGCAACCGAACGGATTTTAATCGATTTAGGGATTTCAATGAGAATTTCAGAAAATTTGTAAAGACTGAAAATTATGATGTAAAAAAAATAAGGGATGTAATTTGATAACCTTACTTTACCAAACATGCGTAGTTTTTAAAATACCATATTTTTTATTATATTTACGTGTAACAATCATGAAACTATTTCTTATCGATATATCTACTCAGCTAAAGATAAGTAACGTTAGTTAAGGCATAATATCGAACAGAACATTCTCAGATTAAGTTTCAAGTGTATGGTTCCAAAAACCAAATTCAGATCCCAATATCAACTTGGTGCACACAACTTTGTCGTTACCAAAGTTGGGTGTTCGTCAATTCAGCAATCAATGCTTTTGAAGTCAAGTGTACTGAGACAGGTGTGAGCAATAAAGTACACGGCTGCTCACATAAGCAGTCGACCTTCTGCTTGCTAAGTTTGTAAGATATTTTTACTAGTTTACAGTCGACACAGTAATTGTACAGTTTCATACTTATTTACTAGTGGTTTCAAAGCAGTCTGTAACGGCCTTGGTATTACCAGGAAAATCAATGTAAATCCACAGATGCTTAGTGCAATTTTACAAATATGGTTGCAGTATAAAATGGTACCAGTAAATAGAAGTAATTTGCTGCGAGTGTAACCTTACATGCACAAAATATTTTCTTAATTTTTCATGAAAGCTCAAATCGTCCTCTTTTTTTAGGGAGGTTTCTTTTATTCATTTTAAATATATATTCATCCCACAGAATGGATGCCGTACTAAATAGAATTTAGTAAGGCATTCTCAATTTATTAATTATTAATTTATTTCTTTAGCTATTTCCTGTTAATTTTGTCCGTATCTCGTTCGTAAGAAAAACATTTGCATACCAAACCTTATCGAAGCATTTTAAAGTAATTTACGACCTTATTGAAACTGTTGACTTAAAACAAGAAATAGAAGAAATACTTACGGTGACGACTATTACGAAAATAATTTGTTTTTTCATGTTATGTAATTTTTCATGCAACTGTGGATTATACCATAGTTGCGCAGTGCAGGTTTACAAAATACACAAAAAATAAATTTTTTATTGGGGTTCCTTGGTTCAGATATTTATTTAATTTATTTTGTTATTCAAATCAGATCGCAGGCTTTGAATGTATGGTTTATTTTTTATTTGATTCTAAGTTATTAATCTACGTGGTTAATACTGTGAACATGAATAATTAATTACTACTAATTAGCGTGAGATATTACATAACCTTGACGAAAAGGGACGGGATACATATATATTAAAATAATAAAGGAATGTTTGAATAACCAGATAAGGAAAAAGTAGCATACACAATCCAATATATGCTACATTAAATAGCAAGAAAAATTAAGGACAGACTGAGATATGAGTTTGCATTCATGAATGTATGAAATATATAATTATATGTACAATTTGTGAAAATAAATGCTATATACAACCCTCCCATTATGTTACAATGTTTGTTAACAGTGTTTACTCATTTAATTACGACTTTAAGTATGTTCTCAGTTTTTTATTGTTTTGTTAGAATCTACTACGTTTATCCTTACAAATAATTATTGTATTATTAACATATTATTGTGTCTGTCACCTAACTGCTTCTAAATGGCTGGATCAATTTTGATAAAAAAATGAGTGTTCGGGTGGGTCCCCGAATGGATTAGGTATACAATTGGACCCGGCAGGTGGCGCTCGATTGGAGCCGGGCGCCACAGCTAGTAAATTATAATTAATGAGAGCGACGGAAAGGTGAACGGCGTCAGCCGGTTTTCTGATACAATAAAGATAGAATGCAAAACCACTAGTTCACCTGACCTGGCCTTGAGCTTTCATCGTTCTCAGTTCGTTGACATTTAGTCCACAAATAACACTTATTGGCGGACCGGTACGCCACGAGCCCGTGGTCATTTACATTCACCAAACATAGTTTACTTCTGGCCGGGCCGCGGAGATATTATGGTTGCATAATCTCGCTTGACCGTCTGAGGGTGACTGGCCTAACTCCTTCGAAATAAAGGAGTATATTCATCAACTTTCCAACAATATGAGAGCTAATATTTTGAATGATTTGAATTGGTATCTTTCTTAGCGATTGATTTGGCAAACAGCACATTTCCATCGTGGGAGTCAAGTCAGTTATTCTTCTGCAGCTTTATAATAAATATAGACGCCTTGAAATATCGTCTTACGAAAGGTAAAAGAAAGTATAAAGTAAGGCAGTGGTTTGTCAAAAGTATAAATTGTTCAAAGTGACAGGGTATTGGTGGACATTTTTAACCTACTGCCGAAAATTTAAGTTCAATGGTCTAGGCAACTATCTCGGTGCACTATCTTAATGCATTGCAAGGTCTTAGTCTTCTATCTTGGTCAACCCCATGGTAAATTAATTGAAATACCTAAAACTATGTCTCTCTGAGTTGTAGGCCTCGTGAGTCTTGCATAGCTTAAAACTGAATAAATGAATGTTAAAATGTGTAACTTAGGTATATGAAATATATGTAAAATAAATTTATTGATTAACTCTTTGAAGCTATATAGTGATAATGGTATGGAAATATAATGTAAGTTAAACAAGTTGAAATCGTTTTATTTTGTTTTATTTATTGTTTGCTTCATATACATAACAATTAATTCATAGTTAATTTCCTGAAACTAATGTTATGAGATTACGAAAAAAAACACAAGTATAATTTCAGCTAACGTTCTACTAATACATTTAAAAAAATATTTTAGAAAATGATATGTTGAAGTCAGGTCTCAAACGTATTCTTTTTCAAGCTGCTGCTGATATTGACAGTTACTGATATTGATATAAAATATAATTTTAAATAAAACATAACCTTATCTACCAATTTAGTTAAGGTTATGTTGAACGTTTTGAAATTTCTGTAACGAAACAATAAAAAAACCAGCTTCACGCGTTATGCGGGTTGGTCATATTTCGAAAGATTTATTCTGAGCTGCTCTAAGTGACGTCGGGCTCTGGCTATCTCGTTTCAATCGCAAAAATTGGTCGAAAATGTTAAGGTATAAGGATACTCTTAAGTTTACATCGTCACTGCACATAACGGCGATTAACACTTACGGTAGTCCGGTGTGGTATATCGGCCTTTGCAATGCTCATGAGCTCATATTATATTATTCTGTATATAATTCTGTAAATATTACAAACGGAGGTAATTTATTAATTTCGCCTAGCCACAAACATATTATCCCCGTTCGATGGAATTTCATGTAATTCGCTGTGAAGCTGTGAGGAATTTACGTTCTGTGGGACTGCAAACTCATAACAATGAAAATATACCCATTATTTGTATACAACAACTGCATAATAATGATAAATTAGTCATGTCAATACATAAACGTACCAAATGTACAGCATCCTGCTCACGTGGTTGTTTAGTAACAAAAAAAATTGAACATTTTAAATAAATGCTGCGTACAAAAAAAATTTTAAAGCACTTCATCAATCTGTATCGAAGCTTCGGTAGGTGACAGCTCAATTTGTGGGATATGAAAAAATATCTTTACAAAACCGCAAAACTGAAAATTCACGTTTGACGCAGTGTTACAGTATAAATAACATAAAATATTGTAGTACATTTCAACTGAAACTGTTCATTTCACATTCGCTTGGATGGATATTAAGAATTTTGTATATGTGTGTATCTAACTGCAAAATGATAAAGACACAAAATAGAGAAGCCAATTTAAAACTCAAAAAAATATAGGTAATTATATGGTTCATAATATTATTTCTGCCTGCAAAACGAATATAAAAAATAATTAAGAGAAACATTTTTTCTAGTTTTCTGTATAACCGCCTTTGTTGTTTTTTGTGTTGGTTGTAGAGACAGCACCATTACCTACTTTTCATAATATAAAACTATTTGAGTACATTATAAGTTTGAAACTGCTTAATTTTCCTACGAACTTACATACGTTCTGTAAACAATCATGCATTTCAACACCCCTTCGTCAAAGATGACTGAAAATGTGAAATTCTGTTTCAGGTTAATTAGCTTCGAAGCGCCTCGACAGATGACTGGTGACGTTGAATAATTATATCACACAATCGTCGGAGCGAAACGTGCACCTACCACACACCAAGAAATAGAAGTACTTAAGTGCTTCGACGTAACATGAAGTTACCAACTCCGACCTCGCCGCTGCCGCTCGAAGTTTTCACAGTTGCATACAGCTCCAAGTGAGAGTTTCCTTAATTTCCATTAATAATTTTCCTTGATCTCCATCTTCCGTAATAATATTTCATTATAAATGTAATTTGGGTGTTCGCATAAATTTCACGGCGTGGAGTTTTAGCGGCTTGCATGGATACAATTAACTAAAGACAAACATTTATGATTTATTCATGATTAAATTAGTAAGTCTTATTGAAGAGGAATGCATAGTGTTTTAGGTTAAATCAGAAGACCTAACAGTGAAGCTATTTATTTGTATGGCTTATTAGCCATAGCCATTAACCAAACCCACCGTAATGAAATTTCCCCAATAGGCCCAACATACCAGACCAGGACATTCGACTCAGAAAGAGAAGGAAATTAGTGCATGAACGGGGCGTAGATTTGAACTCATGACCTCGGGCATACAAGGCAAGGCGTCGCGCCTCTTAGCTACAAGCCTTTTTGTCTGTCGGCTACAGTCCTGTAGCTCAAAACGGTTACATACTCGTATATATTGTACACAATAGACGTCGCGATTGTCGAATTGACCCAATACCCATATCCGTAAATGTTATTTTATCTTCAATCAGAGGCATATTGGGGAGGCTCTCCGTAGATATACATAAAATTAACCATATCTAATTGTATCTAAGAATGTTAAGTGTACACTCAAGAGTAATAATATCTTAATACAATAAAAAACGCCCCCCAAATCAGACAACCTAGAACTATATGGGATATGTGTGACGATTTCGTAACTAGAGTTTGTAAAACGTAACCCTCGAAGCTCGAACCTGAATTGACCTTGGATAATTAGTATATCCTGGGGACGCTCCGATGACCTAAAGAGATTAACATTAACTTATACAGTTACGGCTTTCACAACGCTATCTAATTATTGGAAGAATAAACGCCCGTTTACGTGTAATAATCTCCAACTAATAAGATGGAGGGTATACTAAATAAAGCCGCCTCCATATAATACTTTTAGTTTCGTTGTTCCAACCTATGTCTCGTGTCCACCGGTAATCGGAGTTAGCAGAATATTTTAGTGATATACTTACCAAAACTAGTCCATAACGATATATGTCAGTACGGACCGTGTACTTGCGTGTTTTTCCTGTTTTTGAGCTATGTCGATACCCTGTTCAACTCTAACCTCCCTTTCTCAACTCTAATTCTTTTTGCTTTTAATATGGTCGTTACCCCATCAATTACCCATACTATGGGCGATAATTGTTGATATGCTCTAAATTGTTTACTATATTGGAATTTTAAACATATTGTCGAGGCTTTTATTTTTAAAGATTTTTATTTTTTCAATTTGCCTTTTATAAATTGGAAAATATTCGAAATAGTTATCTTTTTTACATCATGTTAGATTTTTTACTGTAAAATACAGATTTGTATATATTTAAATACGGACATAAAGTCAAGGGTTTTCAAGTGATATTTTTTTTTAAAATTAAAATCTGACAACTTTACAATATAGTGAGGGCCAGGAAGACGATTTTGATAATTTTATTCGCAGTCGGCGTGCGAAATTGTGCCTTGGCCAATGGTCAAAGAAATCATTTCTACAAAGTTTAAAATCTCAGCGCCCCGTTACCGTCACAACAGTCTTAACAACGTTTCAGCCCATTACATAAACTTTCGTCATATCGACGTTGACATTTTTTTATGTTAATAATAATAATAATAATACTTGTTTATTCAGGTACATAGTCCCATTAATTTACATTTAACATTAACCATTAACATACGAATAAAATAAAAAAAATACAATTAAGCTAGGCATATGGCGTACGCCAGGCTCTCGCACAAGAGGTGCCAGACGACGCCCATTGGCTTTCAAACTTACACAAGGGCTGCTATACCCATGCCGGCGGCCAGGTTAGGTACATAAAAGTTAGTAAGAATGATTTATCTTTGCAACGTAACTACATGAAAAAACATAACTTTACAAGATGTAATGGTATTAATACAATTTATTCCACTGAAGTCATGATAACTATAGGTACAATTTCATGTTTCACAAAATTTTAGGTAAACTTAATAGTTTAAAACAAAATAATTCACAAATAACTAGCTGAGGTGCCCGGTTCCGCTCGGGTCGATATCGCGACAACAGCGCCACCTGCCAGGTCTAAACCACTCAGGGACCCATCTGAACACACACAAACAATTTCATCGAAATCGGTCCAGCCGTTTAAGAGGAGTTAAGTCACAAACACATGTACATAAACAATATATACATAGGGATAAGAATATGTTAAGAAAAGTCTACAACAAAATCTTCCAACCAAAGTATAACGACATCAAAGTAAACGATTGTACAGTAAAATCTCTACATGTACGTGGCAGTATATGCGGCGGAGTTGGCGTCACGCGCGTAAACATGCAAGTGTCCCGTAAAGTTTCGTCATTGTGTCGCACAAAACGAACGTGATTGGAAATGAACTAACAGCACGTCGGTACTCGTATTATTAATGGTATTGCAACTCTCAATGTCGATCCGATTGATGGCGCACGTGAACAGCAGGCCTATTCCTGGAATTCCGTAATCAGTTCTCCGGATTTTTTATTTCTAAAATTATTTAGTCCTTCTACGTAGAATTCCAAACTCGAATTAATTCTGTTATATATGTGACTTTTAAGAATAAAATAAAGATTGATTGAAAAACTATCTTCCCGGTCTCAGGAATTTCACTTTCTTGCAAGTATTTACATAATTGAAGCGAACCTGCGAAACTATATACAGGGGTTGCAAGATAACGTTGAATTGAATTATCTACGAACTAGAGGGCTCTAAAGATAATGAGATAGAAAAGATAAAATAACACTGGCAGGATTTCTACTTTTAGATTGATAATTTAAATTAAAGAAAAGAAATATTCATACTTTTATTCGCAGTTGAGAGCCCAAACGACTTGTAAATGCAGCCCCATAAAACTATATTATTTAAAAATAGACTACGGACAATTTTTTTTAAACAAGAAACCAAAATACATTTAAAGTGTTTTTGTGGCTTTATTTAGGGCCTGGCAATTTACCGGGGGAACACCGCATTCGTCGTTGGGGTCTATGTCCAATACCCCAATGGAGGAATATTTTTATTTATAACTAATGTTTTCAGAAGAAACTGTAATATATGTTATGATGACCAAATAAACTTAGTTATGAGATACATATAAACCGATACACAGGATGTAGTTAAATTCGTCTATAGCCTTTAAGGAGGTTGGTTTGAATTAGAAACTGTGTCCATTCGTGAAATGAATACTTGCAAAAATGAGGAAATAAAATCGTTCCTCCATGGGCATTAATATTTTAATTTTAAGCAATATTTATGTTGAAATTTTAGTTTGCTTTAAACGACCCCACATTTACTTCATTTTTATTTTAATATTAGTATTATAATTATTTTACAAAATTAAAGGCTTTTATTTTTTGTTGTATTGCATTGATTCAATTAATTGATATGTATTAAAAACTGTGTGATCAGTAAACTTAAAAATAAGGAAATATACTATAGCATTACGTGCTTACAATGTATTATTGTATTCTTGAAAAAAAATCTCCACTTTATAAATAATTTAAAATATGAAAATATCAAACATACAAAATTGATTCAGAAACTTTGAACATTGTATGAAAAAAGGATATTTTTTAAATTTAATTTCAATATTTTTCATCCTTAATAGATTCAGTTCAGCTGCAGATGAATCCAATTACAGCCTGCTAACATACAGGCAGAATTAATTTAAGGCGCTGGAATTCGGCGCAGAAATGTGGAGGCTCAAAATTACGTTGCGTTGCTTCCTGTTTCCTGCAACGAATTCACGGCTGTGCTTGCTCTTCTCGTCGCATCGGGAGCACCGCCTTCCGTTCTCCTCTGAAACTGAAGAATTTAATAAGGCTCGCTTGTATTTTCATTTTCAGAGTGGACCTAAGTACGAATGTCGACTTGAGTCGAAATGGATCCAAGGACACGCTGGATCCCTACAGGCCTGCGGACCACCGCGCATTGCCGCTCACGTCGTAAGTATATATATATATATATATATATACACCAAAGAACTTGACGTAACCACAGAATAAGTAATAGTGACGTAACGTAGATACAAGTTCCTTGATACACACTGACTTATCGTTGCGCTGCAATTTCTGAACGGTTCCCAATGTTTCGGAGCACGACATGTAATTATGGCGAATCGATGATAATACTTGCTCCTTTTTAAAAAATACAGGTTAAAAAATCACAGGTTAAGTAAGAATTCAAATAAATTTTATTATTTCGTTTTATTTTTTTTAAGTTTAAAACGACTATTTTTTCAAACCATTAGGTTCAAACAAAACGGACTGCCAGCTGCCGACTGTGAGCGCGCGTTACGCAGTTAACAGATTTTCCATACGCTCCTACGCTATGCGTGGTCTCTGACTCTCGGCGGCCGATCATTTGCTGCCACGGAACCCGATTGGCCTGCGCAACTACGCTCCGCGGACGCAGCTGCACGTGCGCCGGCGGACTCGATTTATTTATGTGTGAAACTACTTACAAGAAAGACGTGCTTATCAGGGGTCCGTACCCAAAGAGTGCAAACGGAACCGTATTACTAAGTCTTCGGTGTCCGTCCGTCTGTTCGTTCGTCCGTCCGTCCGCCCGCCCGCCCGTCGGTCCGTCCTATCCGTCCGTCAGCGGGCTGTATCTCATGAACAGTATCACAGTCAGACAGTTGATATTTTCACAGATAATATTTCTATTTCCGCTACAACCACAAAAAGTAAAAAAAAATATTAAAGAAACGTGTTTTTTTTTTGGGGAATAAAATCTTGTACGCCACCTTTTTGTGCAAGTCAGAAGTGCACTTGGCCGGTTTTTCATTATGTTTGATACAACATTTTTTTTGTAGAAATACATTCGCGGGAATGTATTTAGAATGCAAAATGACTTATTTATTTGAATAATAGTCGGCCGCTCAGCATACGGCTGAAACAAATGCAAACCGACTATTTTTGTTCATACCAGTGGCGCATTGTACGCTACAGCGAGCTGTCGGCATAGTATGAACGGAAAATACAGTTTGACTTCACATTCATACTGGGGCTCACAGTGAGCGTGCTTACAGTGAGCGTGCTCAGAGTGAGCGCGCTCACAGTCAGCTGCTGACAATCGGTTTGGTTTGACCGCGGCCTTACTCTATCAATCGACACATCTTACATATTTACACAAGATTTACACATGCACAACGGGTCTATTCTACAATCATATCATACAAATTCAAAAGAACGACAGCTTGCATAATTAATCAACTTTAATATTACACCATACAACGTGTCAAATTAGATGCGCATTAAACGGGAACCTTTATTAAATGAGTAAATTTATTTAAGACTAAAGCAGAATTTGGAACAGCTAGAGGAAATTAAAGTCAGATGAACTTCCTCTAACTCGCTGGCCCTTTCAATTTCCAACTCAAAGCACTAAATAATAAATCTCTTGCGTCCTTGACAGCTTTATCCGTCGTGATTGGATATTTGAGTATAATGAAGTACATTATGAGGAACAAACATTGTATGTACATCAGCAGTTTTTAAAAGGTAAATCTGTATCGAGAACTGAATTGATTGAGCGAAATAAGGGTTATTCGGCGAAACAACGAATTTTAAAATACAAGTGGATTCCCATTTTGCTTCAGAGAATTTGAGCAATGTAATTATTTAAATGTATTTTATTCTAATTCATATATGTTTTTGACACAGATACCCCTCCTAAACGTAAAGTAAGAATAACCAGCCTCTCTGAACCTGTACCTATAATGTTGTAACGAAAAGATAAGATTTCATCTAAAGTAGGATTAGCAACATTGAGGCGACATACTTAGGCTGAGATAAATAGTCGTAACAAAAAGTGCTACTTTTCGTGTGACGTTGTGACGTCACTTTCACACATTTTGTGTAGACGAAATCTCAAAGTAATGCAAATTGACGTCACAAAGTACCAATTTTCTTTAGTCTTAGTTTCTGTTACGACTATTTATCTCAGCCTTAGGGTATCTTAAGAGGATAATGAGGTGATCAAGTTCCATACAATGACTCGTGCCTGTTTCGTCAGTCAGATTAAGAAATCTTTTCAATCAACTGAGAGTTACGTCTGTAAGAGAATGCTTTAGTTTTTTTATAAATGAACTTGTGTAGCTTCCCATACATACACACTATGGCCATAGGGCTGAGGTACCATGCCAGTTCTCCTTTCTCTCTCTTCTGTGGTCGAATCATGAAAAGGCTCAACGAGGCATATTTTTTTTTGTCTGTGAATATATGTATTTCTTCTTCGGGAATAAACCTGGTTCAGTCTAATGGATACGATGCAATCAAATTGTTAATAATGTTACGTAATTTAGAGCTCAGTAGAAGAGCATATACACACAATATCCGTTTCTTATGAAATTATTTTAACATGCAAACCAGTTTCAGCGACTGGTCGCAATATAGAAGATCAATCTGAAAAAGAGATTCCGTAAACAAAAGGGACTTCTTAAAATCAATTCATCTGGTTTCTGCCCAAGTTTTGCAATGGTGGATTTCTATTAGTGACAGTTACGTAAAATCTCTTGTTGACTAGAGCTTGCCAATTAAAATTTTGATTATTGAACTTTTTGTAGCCAAACCAAACTAAGTTATGTCACAAAATTGTTCAAACGTCAATAGGTTTGATTAACTCAGTGAAGGAGATCCCGCAAAGAAACATCATTGGTTTATAGATTTTTTTCGTCCTTAACTCACGAAGTGGCTGATATTATCAGACATACCGGATGATTACCTGCAGCAGTGAATGCCTTAGTCATTGACTTATATATATTATATATTACTTAGTAGATAACGTAACATTAAGTAACATAATACAAGAAACCATGACCAAATCTTTCCGGAGAAAAAAAATCCCCTCGTCACATTCGATACGGATAAAGTGTATCAAGTCTAATATATTTTAAAACAAATTATTACAAGTGAAATAAAATGCAGTCTAATAGAGAATGTGCAAGTATACAGAATACTATTAATACTATTTTTATGTAGGTTTTTACCAGCTGTTTTCCCAACCTTGGTTCCCGACGGGACTAACTCATTCGCGAGCATAGCAGAAAATCGTTCTATTGCGCTCTGGCAATGTCTCTGTTTCAGAGAAAAAGACAGTTTTCGTGATGAGGAGGATGCAACACGTCCATAAAGCAAACAATGCGCATATTGTTTGATTTGGTTAGATTAAAAAAAATAGTAAATCACGGACGCTGTAGTCAAAAATCAAACAAAAACTAAATTCGTTTGAATATTCATGGAATAAGCAAGGTTTGATGACTAAGATTGTTTCGATTTTTTTGTTTTATCATTGATTTGATATTCAGTTGATCTACGACCAAACTTAAAAACGCGCTAAAATTTCGAACTTTCGGACGGACTTAGACACTATATACGATTTTACAATGCCAATGATCATCAAGCATCTAGTTTGATCAAATAAAGCTAGTTTGAGTATATTTTTTGTTATCCGACAAGAAATGTGCGCATGATCTCTTTTCCACGTTTGTATGCGGAGTTGAGCGGAAAGGCCCTTAAGCATTGTTGATGCCGTCACCAGGAGCGGCGGCACGCTGGCGCACCTGCTGAAGGCTTCGCTGGGCTCCGGCGTCCTGGCGATGCCGCTCGCGTACCGCAACGCGGGTCTCGCCGTCGGCGCCGCCGGCACCGTGTTCATCGGCGTAGTCTGCGCGCACAGCCTGCACATACTGGTAACGGCTCACATACTAGTAAAGCCTTAACTACTGGTTGTCACTCGACATATCGGGTACACGCTCACGGACTGGTGATGGTTCAAATACTGGCTCACATTCTAGTAACGGCTCACATTCTAGTTATGCCTTAACTACTAGTTGTGACTCGACACATCGGGTATTCGATCACGGATTAATGATGGTTCAAATACTATTAAACCGCTCACACTTGGAAGGGAAAGGGGGACTCACAGTTTTACATGGATTCCGAACCATGGAGCAACTCGCATTCGTGACGAAATGCACGTATCCAACTCAGAAAGAGAAATAAAGTGGTGCATGAACGGAATGAGGATTTGTACCCATACCTCTGATATGCTAGGCAAGTCCTTGCGCCACTAGGTCACGAGCCGCTCAAATGGCTTGAACGAATGGTTAAATAACATTATAGCTGTATGTTATTATTCAAAATTATCGTCGGTTGTCTCCATGACCAACCAAAAAAACAGAAAATGTTTTTAATAAAAATTAAGAACACCTGGCAATAGTTTAAATTTTGCTTAATATATGTTTATTTTAGAAAGTCATGCGAAATAGTTTTATTTTTTGAATATTTAAAAAAGATGGCAAAAAGTCAAGCTATTTATCATGTTTACTTCTTTTTAATCAAAGTTCCTGAAAAGATAATAATCGTGGAAGACTCGAACTCAATACCGATTCTCACAGGGCTTGTGCCTCCTAATTCGAAGACAAAATAAACTAATTTAATATTACCCGACTGGGGAGTAGCACAGAGGGGTTACCTTTTCTATTTAAATTGGTCTATCTTTCAGGCGGTTCGTTACAAAGGGCGCAGGGACTTGCTTCTCATGCGAGAGGTCTGGGTTCCATCCCCGCTCCTTTCATGCACCATTTTCTTTTTCATTTTGTGTTGGATAAGTGCATTCCTTCACTAATACGAGCTGTCCCATGATCCGGAATACATGTAAAACTGCTGGTCCGCTATTAGGGGACCTGCAGTACCATCGCGTTGGATGAGAATATAGTAAAAACGGTAACTAAACATTGTCGTGGTTTCTTTCAATTTCAATATTCTCATAAAGGGAAGGTCCTAGCATGGCACCAAATTCCTTCGAGAATGAGGTGTGTTCGGCCAATATCATGACATTAAGGGCCTGGTACTAGCCAAATCGCAAAGTTAGACGAGGCACCCCAAGTTAACTAACTAAGTCTGACGATTATAAGTGTCATTCTTACAATATATGATTCCTTGTCTAGGAATTGAATTATTTTCGTTAATGTATGTTTCCTTTTTCTATACAAAATACATTGCGGAAACGGTGTCCATTTCCGAACTTTTTTGACTAAATGTAGAAATCTAAAAGCAAATGGAATTTTTTGTTTATGCATATATGCTGTTTTTGCTTATATCTAGAAATCGAATTACTTTCAGATTTCTAATGAGAAAAATCAACTTTTTTATTTTTATTATTATTTAAATAAATGATGGAATAAAAAAATATTAACAATCCATTATCAGTCTGGAGTTCTATTTGAATTTGCTGAAGCGTTTCACTACATATTATTACATTTGTTATAAAGTGCATTTGTATGGCGCGAGTAGTTGGCTAGTCCTAGCGCCTTAAGTGTGGCATTAGCCATCAAGTCCAGTTACACCAAAAAAACCTTACCCTGGTACAGCCTGTCGTCGTGAATGCCCTTTTACTTGCTCTCCCCAATGATTGAAGCCTGAAACGTGATATGAATACACGAAAGCGCTTACATTTCCAAAAGGAAAAGTATATTTACTAAAGCGGATAAGCAGTGGTATCAGTAACTAAATTACTTACGACTTAATGCACAAATATTATTACGACGTGTAGTTTCGTCAAGTCAAAACGTTTTTCTGTTGGGTCCAACTGCAAGATTTGATAACATACATAAAGGTGACAATAATGCAGTAGCTACTAGTTACACGAAAAGTATATGTGTTTCAAATATATGTTTTTAAATTCACGAAATCGATAGCCCATGGGCGTCGTCGGGAACCTCTTAAGTGAAGCACTGTTCCGTTCACTGCCTGATTGGTTCTATTCGCCGGATTTAAGGGAGGGCAACCGGGGCAACTGCCCGGGGCCTCCACAAGAGAGGGGCCTCCACATAAATTTTACTTATTCAAGGAAAGGTTGAGCACTAATTTTATAACGAAAATATGTTCAATTTATCGATTTAGCAGTTTTTAATATTTTTCCGTTAGAACAGTGTGTTTTTTTAACATTTACAATTACACTTAGAGAATACTGAAAGTTTCTGGCTTCTGATAAACAAAACCAGATGTTACATTAGTGATACATTTATAGTTATGCACAATAAATTATTGTTTGCATTATTTGGAACATATGCAAAAAGCAGTTCGACCAGTCTTCCTTTCCCTCTTCAATGTCTCTGTGAAACGTATGCACCGCCGTTTCCAGATTATTTTAATAATAATTAGGGGCATCCACCCCTTTGTTGCCCTGGGGCCTCCACAACTCTAAATCCGACCCTGTCTATTCGTGTATCTTATGAGGTAAAAAGTCTTGGAGCGGGAACCTAGTAAATTAACTGATTTGAGTGTTCTGAGGGTGTTAAAACTATTGTCTAAGATTGGCTTACCACAGTTATTCAACCAACGTCGGCCAAAAGGACCGAGGAAAATAACTGTGGTAAGCCAATCTTAGACAATAACCTAGTAAATTGTTGACGGTGTGCAGTTATGGATGGGTTTCATGCAATTGTTCTGGGCGCAGGTGCGGACGTCACAGGAGGTGTGCGTGGAGAGTCGCACCCCGGCGCTGGGATACGCCGACACGTGTTATCGCGTGTTCCAGATGGGCCCAACGAGCACGAGGCGTTTCGCCATGCTGGCTAGGTAAGCATTGGAACTCTAGTCCCAACGGAAGTAAATAATAAGCAGATTTTTAGGTAAGCCTTAAGAGAAAGGGCAAGTATGAAGCCCATTAAGAAGTTTTTAAATCAAAATATATTATTACTGAAAATAAGGAAATGTTTGTATTGTATTTAATTTAATTTAATTTTAATATTACTTTTTATTCAATAAGTATTAATTTATTGTATCTGTAATTAGATCGTCATACCTTTGTGATATGGTGTTACCGACGAAAGTTTATTTTTAGAATGGATGTCCACGTCGAATTAAAAGTTTAAAACTTATCGAAAAATTCTAAAGTAAAATCTAACTTCTGGAGTCCATCTCTTTGTCCGCTGAGATACTTGACCACATTCTACGATACTTATCGTTAGGTATAGGTATGAGAGAATTTGTGGAAAACTTGCCGGGAATTTGTGGAAAAAGCAACATAATAAATATGATTGAATATGAATGTCCTAAAAAGTATTTGGTTGGGACGGGGCCCGTTATGATTTTTTTTTGTCTTTGCAGATGCCCCATAATTAACTTTTTAATTAATGCCTACAACTTAAAGCATTTTATGTCCCCTCTTTAATCGCTTTCGAGGTATAGCATTAAACATGTTTTACGAATAAAGGGCTATGAGAAAGTACGAAACTAAAATAGCACCGGTAAAACTTCTTTGTAACGCCACACAAATAGAGACTTCGAGTTTCAAGCAGTTTGTCAAATGACTTGCTACAAATCTTGACTGTTTGATGTTTGAAAATAATTTTGAAAATATGTCCTCGAGATTTTAAAGTAACGAGCAATATCAGCAAACTATGTACCTTTCTGTCTGAATTTACCTCACTGATGGCCAAGAGGACTAGGTGTTGGAAACACTTTTTTAATCGCCGAGAACTTATATTTGGAATTATTTTCTACGTTTTGAATTAGGTGCTGAACCAAGAGGTAATCATTACCGTCTGGACCATTTCTCTACTTATTTCAATTTTAATTTAATATTTAAGTCACGCCGTACCGCGTTTACGTCTCTTTTTATCGCCTCGCAGATTGTTTTCTCAAAACTTCAAGATTGCAAGAGTTTTAAATTACTTGGCGCGACAAGCGGTTCATTTAAAGAATACAGCTTAGATATTTGTGCCGCTATATTGCCTGACACCACAAAATTTTCTCCGCCGCAAACGTAAAACTTGAATATTTCTTCTAGCTCCGTAGCCGACTGGGCTCTAGCGGCTACACATTTGGGGGCGTGCTGCGTCTACGTCGTGTTGGTAGCGGAATCGTTTAAGCAGGTTTGTAACACATAATCAACGAGAAAATAACCTAGGTATTTTCTCGTTGCACATAATGGATGAGTTCAATAGGTTGCACAAATTAATAGAGTCGTTGCCATATAAATTCCCCATACTGCGGGCGATAACTGTTTCCATGCCTTAAGCGGCCCATCACGCTCATCTCCCCATACAAAAGGGGAAAGAAGATCACGCCCATATTTCTTGTCAGAGATCCAAAATGTTGCTCAAAATAGCTTTATTTGATAGAACTAGATGTCTGATGACCATTGGCATTGTAAAATTGTGTTTGGTTTCTAAGTTATAAGGTCCGAAAGTTCGAATTTTTCGCGCATTTTATACAATAACTTTGGAGGTGGATTACGCAATGATAAAGTAAGAACATCGTAAAAAGATTAGTCATCAGACATAGCTTATTTAATCAAGATTTATGATCTATTAGGTTTTTGTTAGATTTTTGACTACAGCAGTCGTGGTTTACTTTTAGCTATAAGTCGTTTTAAAATTAAAATTTTCGTAAATCTTACCAAATCATACACTATGCACATTGTCTTTTTTGTGGACATGTTGCATCTTCCTCATCACGGAGACTGTCTTATTCTTTGAAACAGAGAAGGTCCCAGAGCGCAACAGCACGGTTTTGTACCGTGCCCGCGAATGAGTTAGGCCCGCCGGGTTGGGCCACCTTAACACACACATACACTCACCACATAAATACCGCACACGCAGTACACGCACCCCGAGTCATTAAAATACACGCGGTTGTGGAATGTTCTAAGTTACTTATCATTAAGTTGTAAGACATTTCAGTTCGTAAACAATGACACTTTGTCGTTGGCTTAAAAATATTAAAATAATATCATGTAATAATCTAACATTAGCTTTAAGGTTTCTTAAGAAATCACAACCAAAAATATATAATATTTTACTAGGTTTTTGAAATTTTGGATTCTAAAATATATTATAGAAATCAATGTCTGTATATTTTAATTGTTTTGATATACCTTTTGAATTGGAAAATATTGGCTAATGAATATTGGAAAAAAAGTTTTTTTACGTTCATTTTCGAATATTTTTTAATGAAAAATACAGATATTTACAAAAAAATCAAACCATACGAAAATAGAATCAAGATTTCTCAAGTGATATAAAAACATTTCATCAAAATCACACGTTAAGTACCTTTAGGGGTAGGGAAGTTAAGGCCCTGAAGACAATTTCGCTATTTTAATGGCAGTCGCCGTGCAAAATTATGCCTTGGCTAAAGGATAAAGAATGCGTTTCTTAAAATTTTCAAATATTAGATTTCCGATGACTTCACGACAGCCTTAACTGTTTGTTTAAATGTGTGTTTCATCTGACTGGATGAAGTGTCAGAAGTCCTCGATCGAGCTCGCGTCACGTTTTCTGAAGATGTTGGAACGTCGAGCTAAAAAGTTAGCTGTCTATACGCGCGTGTAAATAATATTCTGTGAATGTTAAATACTAACCAAAACATTGTTTATTACGAAATGCATGGGGAAAATATTTCGAAAGATAATGTGAACGCATCCGAACTACTTCGCATTTATTATTAAGGTCTGCTTTGGAATTATTTTAATATTTAATGGTTAGTCCAGGTGTGAGGATACCTCCGAATATAAATATATAAGAACTAGGTTGATTCCTAATACATTTCTTAAACTTTTCTGATAAAGACGCTCTAGATTCCGTTGCAAAACTAGTGAGTGTTTCGAATAACAAGGATTCATATTATGCAGCCGATACATAACATTTTACCCGCTGTTTCGGTAGTTGATATATTCCTTCGGACGTCACCCTATTATCTCGTCGTGAGTTTGAAAACACCTTTTGTTTGACATACTTGTTGCAAGACGCTAAATGCATCAGCTTTCAGTCGTTGCGAATTAGGTATTACAATACGCGTGTGTAGTATTGAGTGTCTTTAGCGTGAAATTGTAAGCGGACACCGCAGTGCATCTGTTACCTTTAAATGAGTTGGAATATTGGGAAATAAGAAACATCACACTGCATTGAATAATTTATGTAGATAAAGCCCTCCGAAATAAACAAATTAGAAAAATAAGTAAACATATTTATTCTATACGTTCTGCGTAGATATTTGGATTGTGGAGAAAAATATGCACCGACAGTTTTTTTTGTAAACTCGGTAAAGTTTAAAATTTTTTTCGGATCACACTCAACACGGGTCCACCCCTTCATAAGTCACAACGACCGACAGAACAGTTGGAACGCTAGGGCGACTAGGCGACTAAGTGTCGGCCTGACTATCTCTTTAGTTTAATAAAATCGACCTCTTTGTATTTTGGGTTTCGTCAACTGAATTTTTATATTTTCTTATAAGATGTACACAGAGTACCTGTAAAATATTACCCACGGTCAACTATTTTACTCTACCCTTTTTTATTTCATTAAATGATTTCAATCCTTTTAAAATAACCTGCCAGAGGCCAATCTAATAAAAATGATAAATGCCAGACCCGCACCGTCTAGCATTTAGTGCTGCGGGCGGCGCGACGAACCCCACTCTTGCAGAAAATATCTTTTGAATAATATCGTATCATGTTAGAGTAATATTTTTCTTTTCATATTTATCCTGATATTTCATGATTTCATCTCATTTTTTTCCATTCAGAACCGCCTTATTTTATGTTTTTTTTTTATGCGACCTGGCATGGATGGCTAATACCACACAACTACCGTTATGATATTAGCCCAATACACCACATTACCGAAGGAATTAGGTGCCATGCCAGGACCTTCCCTTTATGAGCACGGCTACATTGAACTGGATGGAAAACACAGACAATTTTTCATTGCCGCTTCGACCATCTTTTCATCCAATGCGATGGTACCAACCCGGGTGGGCTTAAACCCTACCACCTAGTAGGGGAAGGGGACCTACAGTTTTACATGGATTCCGAACCATGGAGCAGCTCGCATTCGTGACGAAATGCACTTATCGAACTCGGAAAGAGAAAGACAGTGGTGCATGTCGGTATCGAACCCAGGCCCTTGGTACGCTAGGCCAGTCCCCGAGCCACTAGGCTACGAGTCGCTCATTAGATGTTATTATTTATTTATTTAACACATCTTGAAATTAAATACTGTAGTGTAGTCTCTGTTGGCAAAAAAAAATAACAAAATCACAAGAGGACAAGTTACTACATAAAGCATGAATCCCGTAGGGGGCAAAATCAAAACACAGCGTACTAGTATGAAATAAGCGAAACAAACAGTGGCAACACAAGCCCTGTATGAAAATACAAATGAGTTTGATTGTACAAGTACCCGAAGTAGGCAAAGCCTGACTTTCGTGGCACCTGATGTGAGGCTCGGTATTAGAAAAGAAGAAAAAAAAAATGGAAGCTACACAAATAAAAATGGAAGTCTCATCACACTATTGGTCTAACCCTTTAAGTTATAATAAAAAATATGAACAGATATGGATAGCTAATACCAAACTGACCATCAGATATTAGTCTAACACACCACATGGGAACTAGGTGCCATGCCAGGACCTTCCTTCCTTCATTCCTTTGACTTTCCTTCGGCTACATTTAACCGGATTGAAAACACGGACAATTTAACTGTCGCTTCGAACATAGATTATTCAATGCGATGTTACCAACTCGGGCGGGATTAAGCCAAGGCCAAGGCCCCGCGCCTAGGCTACCCAAGTTGACAAACGCCTTGAAATTCCCAAACTATCAACTTATTTATTACGCCTCAACTTAATTGACTTAGCAATCACAACTGCTATGTATAGATTTTAAAAAAAATGTGCCATGCCAGGTCCATCCTTATATTTATCTACTAAATTTAACTGTATGGAAAAGATGAACAGTACATCATTGCCGCTTAGAACACCGTATATTCAATGAGATAGTACAAACCCGGTCGGGAATTACCCTTTTACCTAGTAAGTAAAGATGTGTCGCGCTACTGGGCTACCAAGACTGATAAATGCTTTTTTAGGCTGTGATAATCCCATTTATAGCGCCTTAACATCACTGTCTAAAACCCGGAAAGTCAGCATTATTTACAGAAGAGACGACAGTCGTAGTCACTCCCTGACAAAATGCTTTAATGTCTATTTTTTATCGGTAGTGTATTTAGCGCTGACCTAGCATTAAAACATTTGAGAAAACTAAACGAAGTAGGAAAGTATTTCGAATGAATAACCGTCATAAAAAAGTAATAAAATATGTGGCAGTCCACTGTGAGTATCTACGAGTAGCACATTATAAAACATATACGTAACCCCGTCCTACCCTACCAGAGCCTTTATTACGAGTTACTAATCACTTATCGCCAAGGCAATAAGTAAATCGTTAAGAACATTGATCACTTGGCCACTATCCCCTTAGCTGGCATCATAGAAATGAGCCAGGTGCTACTAGTACCGCGTTTATGCGTTTCACCAATATTGAATATCCCGTTCCGCTCAATCGAAGACATACATATTATCCGTTTCAGGTATCGGAACCTGACAATGTTTTGTTATATGTGTGTTACTTTGTTTTATGATTAATAAATACAATACAATACAATATGTAGGAGTGGGCCATCGACCACCTTAGCTGGCATCTTCGAAACGGGCATGGAGCCACTTGTACCACTTACGCGGATCACCAACGTTGCCATTGCTTACGCATAATCTCCATTGCAGGTATCGGACGCACACGGAGGCCCAGCGATCTCACTCCCCGGCTACTGCGCCATGTGCCTGGTGCCACTCATACCGCTCACGCAGATCACCAAACTCAAGTATCTGGTGCCGTTTTCGGCGATGGCTAACTTCGTCTGGCTGGGGGCTATTATCATTTCGCTTTACTATTGTTTCTTGGACACGCCGGGACTGTCTGATAGAGATCTCAGCACTACGTTTGACAGCTTGCCGCTTTTTGTGTGGTAAGTGTGCAATTACTTGTGTTTTTTTGTGTCATAGTGATTTGTCTTTCCTCCTAAGTACATGAAATGTCTTCCGTCTGCATATGAGCCCATCACTTTTTATACATGTTTGTATTTTCTAAGACTATAATAATATATTAGCAATTCTTCATAATTTCCGAATTATTAGTTTCTGTACATACTTACGCGATTTTTTATGTTAGTACTTTAATTGCCAATACCACAACCCTCGTCATCATATTAGCCCAACACACCGCATTCTCGACTTTCATCCAATACGATGGTACCGACCTGGGCGAGTTTAACCCCACCATCTAGCAGGGGGTGCATGCATGCGTTGCGGTAATAATTCTATTGATTTTTAAATCACTGCCTTCTGTATATGGGATATGGTGCGTAACGAGGCAATCCGTCGACGTACCAGAGTAGTCGATATTGGACACCGGGTGGCAGTGGGCTGGCCACATCAACCGAAGAGACGACGACCGTTGGAGTAACCGTGTCCTACACTGGCGGCCGTGGACAGGAAAACGGAGTGTGGGAAGATCACCCGCCAGGTGGGACGACGACATCAAGTGCGTCGGCGGAAAGCAGTGGTTCCGTATAGCCAATACGTTCTTCTGAAAAGATTCCTTGCTTCCAGCACGAGCTTGTTCGCTATGGAGGGAGTGGGCATCGTGATGCCGGTGGAGAACGAGATGACCAAGCCGGAGCAGTTCCTCGGGTGCCCCGGGGTGCTCAACGTCGCCATGACGATAGTAGTGACGCTCTATGGATTTGTTGGCTTCGTTGGTTACCTCAAATACGGTGACGAAGTCCGCGGAAGCCTAACGCTGAACCTACCATCCGATGATGTGTAAGTATCCTAAGATTTTTTTAGTTTAAAATATTTCATTAGAGGTGGACAGCTTGTGTTGTGATGAAAAATTGTTAATGTTCTCTTTTCGCAAAGAACTCAAATCAGTGCAATTGACATGGGTACAACTGTAGAAACCCAATAACCTCCAAGGAAACATGTAATTTAATCGACATCTGAATTAAACAGTAACATATAAATAAAAACTGTACTATACTTGTTAAGAGACTGTACCGTCTCTTAACAAGTGCTTTCGAGCTTTCAGGGGGGCTGGCAAAAGCATGCTGGCTTGACAGGTGCTGGTTGCCACTATGTTTAAAGAACGCCAGGTTCTTTATTTCATTGTATGAAATAAAATAATTTAATGTATGTGTCTTTTTTTAAATTATCTTTCCCTTCCACTCAAAGGTTGGCGCAAACCGCAAAGATTATGGTCGCTCTGGTACTTATGCTGTCGTACGCTCTGGTCTACTACATACCAATAGACGTGGTGTGGAGGCGGATTTCCCACAGAATCAGACCTGAACGCCACACCATAGCAATTTCACTGATAAGGATAGTTGGAGTCTTGCTTACTGGTAAGGGTTCCATAAATGATTTGAACCGTAAAATATTCATACAATGTTTATTGAATACCTGCATATAAGCTTACGAACTTGATTTTAAAGCTTAGCACTACAATCAAACGCCTTATTACAGAAAACTAACTTAACATAGTTTTGGGTGCAACAGCAGTTACTGTTATAACTTAGGTATTGGATCGGATTGATCTGTTAACAAATCTATGACTTCTAATATTTTTCGATTTTTTTTAGCATTTTTTTAATTTCGTCAAAAATATCCCAATGCAAACCCCGCTATCCTGAGGCTTGTTTTGCATCGCTTTACATGTGGTGATAGGAGCCAATAGCATTCAGTTTAATAAGGACGTTAGTGATACAACATTAAATTTTATTTTAAAATAACCACTACGAGTTTCGATAATTAAAAAAGTGAATGTATAGATTGATAGCATAGCTAAAATTTAAACTTAAAACTTTAATTCTTTTGATTTTTGGTGATTTGTGTTTTCAAAATAGACAAATATTCATAAAATTTCATAAAAAAAGTTTGAGCACACAACATGAGCGTTAGATATTTACCGTTATAGGTTTAAAAAATGGCTAAACTATCAAAGCATCTTTCTTCAATCAATCTTTTTGTAATTCCAACTAACTAGTAGTTATTTTTAAATAGAATAAAATATGAAATCACTCACAAGCCATTACGGAACTGAATGCTATTAGGAGTTATTATTCTGTGTGCTTCGAGACTTGCTTGCACCATTTCCGTTCTTCACTTCACCGTTCCGTTCCAGTGAGCCTGGCCGCAGCCATCCCCCGCCTGGAGCTGTTCATGGAGCTGGTGGGCGCCGTGTGCCTGTCCATGCTGGGCCTGTTCCTGCCCGCGGCCACGGAGACCGCGTGGCGCTGGTCGCGCGGCCTCGGCCGCCTCTGGTGGGTGCTCTGGAAGAACGTCCTCATCGGACTGTTCGCTCTGTTCGCCCTCTCGTTCGGCTCTTTCTATGCGATACGAAATCTAGTCGAATATCTTACAGATGAATAAATATTATTTATTAATTACTTTAACATTATTTCCACGCTTAACCTTAGGCTAGTGCGGAGGTGAAAACGAACGCTTGACTGAGGATTGTACTTACGCAAACATATGTTTGCTTTGATTTTGATTGTCGTGTGTACAGCAGAGAAATATATGAAAGTAAGAAATATAAATTAACTATTAACTTATTAAATATCTTTACTTCACAATGGTAGGAGCTATTATTACAATAATTTAATAATATTGATTTAAGACTAATTATAACAAAACTTGCCTTAATTGTTTTGTATTTTTTATGAAAGATAGCAGAAAATCATCCATCGACGCACCATGCGTAAGACGATCTTGAAAACCTGTAAAAATAGTGCCAACCACGGTAATTCTAATTAATACAATATAGAAAAATATTTATGTATCGAGCACGATCTTGAAGAGAAGTACAGAATTCATACATTATTCAGGAATAAATCTAGTATAACACTTCAACGTTTAAAATAGAAGAGGTGACCTTACAAACAAATCTAACGTCATTAATTTTCAATATTATATTGGAATTTATTAAATGGATTAAATAAAACTTTAGGCATTACATGCTAAAAGCGTTGAGGGGGTAAAGTTTAGTTTTTTTTTTAATAAATCCAACTAAAAGATTAAAAACAAATGTGATATTAGAATGAGTTCATCACAATTATATTAAAATCACTTGCCTGCCTGATTTATGCATGTTAAGTTTATGAGCATCCTTACACTTAAGCATTTTCGACCAATTTTCTCGAGCAGCTCGGAATAAATATTTCGAAATGTGACCAATTGAAACTGGTTTTTTATTGTTTTGTTCAAGACATTTCAAAAAGTTAAACATAACCTTAACTAAGTTGGTAGATAATGTAATGTTCTTTAAATCAATATCAGTTACTGTCAATGTCAACAGCAAACTTAAAAAAAAATACGTTTGAGACCTGATTTCAGCCTTTTTTTTTTGGTAGAAAATTATCTGAAATGATTCATGTTTTTTTCTTGTTCTCATTCCATAAGGTCCAGGAACTTAACGCCAACAAACCATACGCATTGGCTAGTATAATAATCATAATGAAACTAAAATCTTGTTGATTGACATGCCGGTGAAATGTGACATAGACCTGATGCTTTGAAACATATGTTGCAAAGTTTTAGTTGAACAATTTATAATTGTATTGCTGAACAAAATAGTCTACCTCTTTTCTTTCTGTAGTATATGCCTTAAAATCACTGACTGACATTGGTGCATGCACATTTATATGGTGGTATACTACATATTTTTAAGTATAATTATTTTATCGCTGTGAATATATTTATAAATGTAATATAATAAAAATATAATTATAAGGGATGATATTATTGTATTTACATAGATCAATCCTTTGGGCTATTTTTTTTATTGGATATCGCAAGGGCAGGGAAAGTGATTGATGTGCACTTTAATACAACAAAGTAATCAATCTTACGAGAAACATTGATATTTAAAAAGTATATGTGCACAAGTGAATATTCCATTCATATACAGTTCAAAACATACAATTATAAGCATTGAAATTTTATATTTAATAAACATACAGAACGCTAAAAGAAAATTGTATTACTATAACCTATTATTTAAATTATAACCTATTATAAAAGCAGAAAATTACATCTTTGCAAATATTTGAGTACCAGGTTTAGAAAAAATGTCCTTCTATACGTTCACCCCGCTTACCGGAGGGACCGGTTTGAATGACGATACAATCACGGCTTACTTATTTCATTTGTTCAACATACATTCATAAATACTCGTCGTTACGTATCTGTCATTTCAAGTACGTCAATCTCAAGGACATCTCACACAGGCCGCCTGGGTACGATTTTAGCTCTATACGTCATTATATCGAAAACATTTTCTAATTCAAGGTAAACATTTCATGTCTGAAATGAAATTCCTTTGATGTCATTCCAGTCGTTCCATATCATTTTGGAATACAACATAAATAACAAAAATGCAGCATGTTCTTACGTAGTTAGGTTTATTTAAAGCTAATTTTCTATCTTTGAGAACTTAATCATATGTTAATTTAATAATAAGTCACATTTAACAATTATTCTGTAGTGAAGGGATAAGTTGTGAATTTTTTTTATGAAAATATTTAAATTGCTACAAAATATTTTTTTTTTGTCTTTTTGGGGATTAAACTTTTGCAAAGTTACAATTACACATATGTAATAAGAGTAAACAATACTGTTTTAAAAAAATACAAACCCCGATGAGCTGTGGCCGATATTCTAAGGATATTCGATTTCAGAGCATCAGGGCCCCTACTTCCAATCTTATCGAGTAGGCGCTATCGAGGTGACGATATCGCCTGTCAAAAAACATTGTATACGTTTGACAGTTGGTATCGAAAACGCTGTCGATACCATCTGTCAAACGCATACAGTATTTTTGACAGGCGATGTCGCCTTCTCGATAGCGCTTACGCGACACCGTTCGTAGTAGGGCTCCAGGTATGGCACCCGTGACGATGGGAAAATTATTCCTTTGTGCATATTTGTTCAAACTGATCGAAACTGAAGGAATAAATACTTAGATCACATTGTCATCATTTCATTTCATTGTCTAGATGAATTTAATCTACATGAGTCCCTTCCAATCAGTTAGTTTTAAATGAAATTATATTAATTACTATTAATAGAAAACGCTGTCGATACCATCTGTCAAACGCATACAGTATTTTTGACAGGCGATGTCGCCTTCTCGATAGCGCTTACGCGATACCGTTCGTAGTAGGGCTCCAGGTATGGCAACCGTGACGATGGGAAAATTATTCCTTTGTGCATATTTGTTCAAACTGATCGAAACTGAAGGAATAAATACTTAGATCACATTGTCATCATTTCATTTCATTGTCTAGATGAATTTAATCTACATGAGTCCCTTCCAATCAGTTAGTTTTAAATGAAATTATATTAATTACTATTAATAGAAAACGCTGTCGATACCATCTGTCAAACGCATACAGTATTTTTGACAGGCGATGTCGCCTTCTCGATAGCGCTTACGCGATACCGTTCGTAGTAGGGCTCCAGGTATGGCAACCGTGACGATGGGAAAATTATTCCTTTGTGCATATTTGTTCAAACTGATCGAAACTGAAGGAATAAATACTTAGATCACATTGTCATCATTTCATTTCATTGTCTAGATGAATTTAATCTACATGAGTCCCTTCCAATCAGTTAGTTTTAAATGAAATTATATTAATTACTATTAATAGAAAACGCTGTCGATACCATCTGTCAAACGCATACAGTATTTTTGACAGGCGATGTCGCCTTCTCGATAGCGCTTACGCGATACCGTTCGTAGTAGGGCTCCAGGTATGGCAACCGTGACGATGGGAAAATTATTCCTTTGTGCATATTTGTTCAAACTGAACGAAACTGAACGAATAAATACTTAGATCACATTGCCATCATGTGATTTCATTGTCTAGATGAATTTAATCTACATGAGTTCCTTCCAATCAGTTAGTTTTAAATTAAATTATATTAATTACTATTAACTTTATTTAAAATCTATATAGTGGGACGAAAAATATCACATCAAGTCAATCTCTAGATATCAAACATAAAACTTAATCAGTCCTGTTATCCACCCGTTCTTCTCGATGGTATTATTTTTGTAGGATAATTTAACCAATTTTAAAGTCAACATCATCAAAAGTAATCATTACATTTATATGATATTTTTTTCTTCGTTTCATTGAAACTGACGATTCTACATAAGAAAAAAAAACGATAATAATTACACATTTAGAAATATTATTTCATATTAATTTCATAAAATGAAGCTGATCACCAACATATAAAGAAATATATAAAATAAAGTTAATTAAATACCTATTTAAAATATATTTTCTTCGAGCGAAGCTAGTTGTGGCAAAATAGTAAATCTTAAAATATCACTAAATTAATTATCAAATTCGTTTTTGTAATATCCATTTTGTTGGGTGAAATATCCAAACGCTAAAATAAAAACTCGGTGTTAATGGTGGCGCCAAACATTTTAGGTTATGTATTTTTGTTTCTTTACAATTTCACTGATTGATGAGAAGCACCCGGAAAACAGTACGAGCACGTAAAAGGCAAAGAGGAAAGTGTTTTTCCAGACAATCCAGCGGCAGATTCCCAGGTCACGCTCCCAGCGGTGGACTGTCTCCACCAGCACCGGAATGAGAATGCCCAGAGTGGAGAAGAAGATGGCACCCATCAGTCCAATCAAAAGCTCCAGATCTGGTACTGCTGCGGCCAAGGCAACTGGAATAGTTAGAGAAATACTTCAGAGCATTTATAAAGAAGGTCCAGTTGCATATGTGTTATCCGTTTCAGCTTGGGAAAAAATGCTTTTGTATTTCTGTCTGGCTGTTCTCCTCTATGGGTCGCATTTCTCAACTGATTCTCGTGAATATTTGTTATCAGGGTTAATAATTACACAAAATTCGAATACCTCTAAAAGGGAGCACTTTAAATGAAAAATTATGACAGGAAGCTGTGGTAACTGTATGCGGTTCACATAAGATGAGACATCTGCAATTGGGCATAATTTGATTTAGATTTATTGAAGTAAATACTAACATATCTTTAAGGAACCTTTGTAAACCTAACCTCACCTAAATTACAAAAAGCCACGGTTATTATTTTTTCGGAGCTTTAATTATTTCATTAAATAAAGAGGCATATGATTTTAAAGGATATTTTAATCAGGACAAATATTTCAATGAAAAAGGCGGCGTTTATTTATATAAATTATATATTGTTAAGATTTACTTTCATAAAAGTTTATTCACGATAAGCTCGGGCTTCAGGCGCATGCATCCCACGAGGGAAATCTCCAAAGAAAGGTGAACAAGGCTTACGTGGCTGGAAGCGTATTTAGGCTATATTTATCACAATGACAAGAAAATAAAGTCGCCAAGGACCTAGATAATAGTTATGAGAAATAATGTTTATTTTTACGGGTTTCAAACCTGACTTGGCTATTTCTTTTGAGTGACATACAACGTTTCTCATGAAAATTTGACATTTGGTCCATACATTTTATGTCAAAACTGACAGTCGAAAGACATACTTTGGCTTAGCCAAGGACGAGTAACGTCTATGAATCTAAGCATAACTGTAGTTAGTTCGCTTAAGGCGCTAGGACTAGCCAACTACTCGCGCCATACAAATGCACTTTTTAACAAATGTAATAATATGTAGTGAAACGCTTCAGCAAATCCAAATAGAACTCCAGACTGATAATGGATTGTTATTTTTTTTTATTCCACCATTTATTTAAATAATAATAAAAATAAAAAAGTTGATTTTTCTCATTAGAAATCTGAAAGTAATTCGATTTCTAGATATAAGCAAAAACAGCATATATGCATAAACAAAAAATTCCATTTGCTTTTAGATTTCTACATTTAGTCAAAAAAGTTCGGAAATGGACACCGTTTCCGCAATGTATTTTGTATAGAAAAAGGAAACATACATTAACGAAAATAATTCGATTCCTAGACAAGGAATCATATATTGTAAGAATGACACTTATAATCGTCAGACTTAGTTAGTTAACTTGGGGTGCCTCGTCTAACTTTGCGATTTGGCTAGTACCAGGCCCTTAAGAACTCGGGGTGCCCAAGTTGAAATGATCGTTGCAGTAAATGGCGTCCTGTGATATTTTTACGTGTCGTAAGAACTCGAGAAAATCAGTAGTTAGTGAATTCTTAACCGAACTAACTCGTCGGCGCTTCCGTTTTTGTACGTAAAAGTTGCTACAAATTTCGGTTGCAACCCCCGTCTGTCCATAATTGATGCCATAAATCACAGACATCGACAATCTCCGTACCATAAACAATTACATATGAACCAAAAACCTTAATATTAATTGCTATCTGATGGTATACACCCCACTGGCTAAGCCCTTCCATTGCGTGTGGAAACTTACATTCAGTTTAAAGTAGGAAACGAAGAAATCTCAATGAAAGTCCTCATTTAAATCTCCAGGACGATCGGATATCTTAAAATAAAGTTTTGAAGAGAGTAGGCACAGAATATGTGAATATTTAAACAATCCCTGGGTGGAGTTGTACCGGTGAGTGTGACACACGAGGTGCGCAGCGCGATCTGCGCGATGTTGTGCCAGCGCGCGGCGACGCGGCTCCGCAGCCTCCCCCAGATGATGTCCATGGGTGCGTACATCTGCAGGCAGTACGTCAGCATCACCGACAGAGCGACTAAGAGTTTCGCCACCTGCGCTAGCCTGAGGAGACAGTCAAAGAAAACGTTGTAAGTTGAATCCATAAAGTTTTCGTAACCTCGTTTGGCGGATGGCAGCTACACCATGGAGGTGAAGAATGTATAGAGAAATAACTTCCATACAACTTGCGCGCAAAAAATGACGCCACGCGACTTACAACATTATATTGCCATACAGATTTGTAGCGCAGTGATGAAAACGGAGAAAAATCCAATTTGAAGTCTCCTAAATTGGTAGGTAAACTGATAAAGATAAGAATTATTTTTCAATAAACCAGATGATTGTTACGTCATTCTTAATTCGTAATTATGTATTCAGCGAGTGCCGAAACCAAAGAATACATATATGCCGAAACAAAGGCCAAATTCCTCCGGCGCCACAATAGATGCGTCGACACTTTTTTAGTTCCATCCGTTCTACTGTTATTTCTTCACCTCCATGAGCTAAACGGGGAAAAGTGTCCGAGCGACACTTTTGTTGTCACAGACCCGTCGACCATATTACTTTACGGCAGAAACGATAACACCGCTACTTGTCTCTTTCTTCGCTTGGCTTTTTTTTGTGAAAAAGTAGACAGGCAGTAGTGTCAACCTTCCGAACGTAATGCAATACAATGCGTTGGGACCGAAATGCAAGCGAAGTGCTCAGCAGGACTATTCCCAGAATTCCGTAATCGGGAATGAAGAATCCTGAGTCTCGAATACCGCTTTTATAGTGGTTTTTAAAGCGATTTTCTTGATAAAAAATTCTGGAGGTTGATCAAGGTTTTCGCATTGAAAATCTCTATAAAAGCGGTTTTCTATACTAAGTATTCCAGATTCTTGATTAGTTAATTCCAGGAATAGGCCTGTTGCAGCAGTGTGCGCCCCCTTTCAATAATGTAAGCGTAATCTTGAGTTTAACTTGACAACGGCACTTGTTAAATGTTGTTCCGTCCGACTTTAGAGTTTCTTGAGATAATACACAATATAGCGACTTCATCCCACGACACCTCTCGTAATTTTTTATTATATTATTAGTTTACTTTTGCTGATTAGGCCGCGTTGGTTGAAGCAAACGTTCATTAAACGTGTTTTTCAAGTTCTACTATTTCATTTTTCATCAAAGTCTCCGAATAAAATAACTGATGGATGGACGGACGGAGAAGACGAAATCATAAGGGTTCTTGTTTTTGCCATTTGACTACTTCTTTGGAAGGGGAAGGAATCGTCACGCTCCTGGGCCTATACATCGCTCTAAGCTGATGCGCCTATATCATAACACTTATTTATTTATTTATTTATTATATTTATATAATAAATAAATAAATAAATCCAATATCTACTATCCAATCCTGCAACGCAGACTAGGGCTTACACAACAAAATTGGTTTAATACTACATTGGTGTTGAAAATATTGTTTACTTACGAAAACATCAAGCTATATGTAGGTAATTTTTTTACTGGACTGTATTAAATATAATGTCACTAATTACTGCCTTTGGGCGCTTTGAGGCTGAAATTCAAACGCTTTCAAAGTCATTTCAAGTTATTTCCTCGTTGGTAAGTTTTCCCAAAAAGTTTCGTCTCCCTTTGAATTCCGTGTTTCGCTCCGTTCCGTGGTAAGGCTTTCGTAAATATTTATTCATTTACCTTTACCGGTCTCAAATCAATTTCTCTTTTTCGTTATCGGAACTTGAAGGTTCTCATCTTATGCAAATCTAAACATGCATGCAACATGCATGCAAATAATCACGCCGGCTCCCTGGAGAAGTAGGCAGTGATAAGTGTCATATGGAACGACTACAGCATACTCCTTTTGCTTCCTGTTCGGACACACATATTTTCATACATGCTCTACGATGATGTGTGCTACGTACCTGACCTTAAACAAATTAATTTATCGATTCGTGGTACGTTCTCCTAAGCCGTCACTTTCACTTGTTTTTGGTCTTAAGGACCATGCGTAAAATTGGTCAATTGGTCTCATTGGTCTAGTGTCAACAGAGATGTCATTATAAAGGCTTCTGTTCATACTTAAGTTGTTAAAATGGGCACCAACTTAAATTCTATTGCAGAAGCCTGAGTTCACGAATAGATAACTCCACTTCCCAAAATTGTACCAAATGTGTGTGTGTTATGTCGTAACGCTAACGCTAAAAAGTTGAGTTATCTATAAGCGAACTGAGACTTTTGATAAAAGATATGCACCTAAATTAGTTTCATAGAAAAAGACAATTTGGTTGTGAAAAAACTACCCAAAGAATAACCCAGGCTTCATAAATGTTCGCCCACGGTCGTTTGGTTCAGAAGTCGTGGTAGTGACGAAAGACCCATTCGCTCTTAATACTCTCATCGCATCCTCACCTTTAACACACTACTTTACTGTACTACACCCGTCGATGACTACACCTCTCTGCCATATAACAAAAATAAATACCATTGTAATTTTATTGACGAGATTTATTACACACCCCATTTAATATTTCCACGAAGTTTCTTAAACGTTCGCATTTTCGTAATTGAAAGAATGTACCTCGTTCTTTTGAATTACCCTTCCCCGGTAAAATTGTATTTCACTAGGCACAAAATTTAATCCATGCTGCATATCATGCTAATCCTTGTAAAAATATCAAAGGTCGGCTTTTTATTTAAAGAGTTAATCCTTAAAAGTTCGGTGTCAGACCAAAGTTTGTTTCGTTCCCTCGGTACTTGAGCCCGACCTAGGAGAAGTTATGTTGCTCTTTCGCACAATTCAAAGAAGTTCATTGCACGTTGTTCTATTGGAAATTAATTTTGATACATTTAGAGTCTCGATTACCCATTTGATTATTTATGTACATAGATAACAGCAAATATGCGATGTGTGTAAGTACGTTTGTTTGTATATTCCACAACAGCCTGACCAATTTTCAGGGAATTTACAGATTAGTCCAGAGGAGGTTTGGTAGCGATCCAAGTGAAGTTTCTTTGCGTTTCTTTGCGGGTTCTTCTTCACTGGTTGATCGAATCCGCGGATCAATCAAATTGTGACATGACTTAGTGTAGTTTTACTACCAGAAGTTGAATAAATAAATGAAATGAAATGAAATGAAATCAACAGATATTTTTTTTGTAAACGACAGGGCGAGCACGGAATGAATTGGTCTCAGTCCCGTCAAAGATAATTCAAATCCGAAACGTCATGTTATACTTCGGCAGCGTGATAGATGACAGAACGGATTGCGTTTTTCTGTGGCGTATGTCAGTTTTAAAATTCGTCACATGACCGCACCCATCCATCCACCAAAAGAGTGTATTTATTCTTTGCCAAAAGTCATCTGGTTATAAATATAATTAGTGCTTCCCGTGCGAAGCCGGGGCGGGTCGCTAGTGGTTTATAAAATGTGCTTAAAATGTCATATGTAATAATAGGTTATAGTCAAACCTACTATTAATATTATTAAAGTGAAAGTTTGTATGTTTGGATGTTTGTTACTCAGTTACACAAAAACGGCAGAACAGATTTGTATGAAATTGGGCACACAGATAGTTTATTACCTGGATTAACACCTAGAATACTTTTTAATGAAATCGATTTAAAACGACATTGACCCGAGCGGAGCCGGTACCTCTGCTAGTAAATAATCATATAAAGTCAAGCTGAGAGTGCTCACGTTTCATTCTGCGGCAGGTTGAGTGTAACGCTTCCGAGGATCGCTTCTCCATACTTCCAATAGCCGAAGAACCCCATGACAGCGTACAGGGCGCAGACGATGGCCATGGTGACGCTGAGCACCCCGGGGCAGCCCAGGAACTGCTGTGGCTTGGCCATCTCGTTCTCCACCGGCATCACCACGTTGATGCCTTCCATGGCGAAGATGGCGGTGCTGGAATGACGCTATGTTTAAAATTGTGCTACTTTGGAACAGATGCGGAACTTGCATCCCTTATTCGTCCCTATCCAATCGATATCCGGAGCACCCGCCGCAGAGAATCAGAGCACCACTTGTTTTGTTTTACGCAACATGACATGGATGGCTAATACCACACAATTACCGGTATGATATTAGCCCAATGCACCACATTTCTTAAAGGAATAATGTGCCATGCCAGGACCATCCCTTCATGAGCATGACTACATTGAACTGGATGGAAAGCATGGAAAATTGTCAATTACCGCTTCGACCATCTTTTCATCCAATGCGATTTAACCCTACCACCTAATGGTAGCCTTCAGTTTTACATGGATTCCGAACCATGCAGTAGCATTTGTGACAAAATGCACTCATCCAACTCAAAATGAGAAAGATAGTGTTGCATGATCGGGATGAGGATTTGAACCCAGACATCTAGTATGCTAGGCAAGTCCCCGCGCCACTAGGCCACGAGCCGCTTGTGTTACACAGGTACAGGTGCAGTTAGATTATTCTCTGCCGTCTGTCTGAATAACATGATGGTGGGTGTCGTATAAGCCATCGATTTCCAGTCACATAAAGAAATACCACCGCGCCTATAGTTGCTTCAACTCGATTTTATCGAACGGATAGCCGTCGCTACCACTAGGATGCAGGAATGACAAAAGTAAAGGAAATAATTCTCACCTGATGAACAGGGGCCAATTCACGACGCTCGCGACGTAACTTCTCTGGGAGATGTCCGGGAGGTCACCGATGATGTAGTAGCAGGTGATTGCTAAAGGAGATAATTCTTACCTGATGAACAGGGGCCAATTCACGACGTTCGCGACGTAACTTCTCTGGGAAATGTCCGGGAGGTCACCGAAGATGTAGTAGCAGGTGATTGCTAAAGGAGATAATTATTACCTGATGAACAGGGGCCAATTCACGACGTTCGCGACGTAACTTCTCTGGGAAATGTCCGGGAGGTCACCGAAGATGTAGTAGCAGGTGATTGCTAAAGGAGATAATTCTTACCTGATGAACAGGGGCCAATTCACGACGTTCGCGACGTAACTTCTCTGGGAAATGTCCGGGAGGTCACCGAAGATGTAGTAGCAGGTGATTGCTAAAGGAGATAATTATTACCTGATGAACAGGGGCCAATTCACGATGCTCGCGACGTAACTTCTCTGGGAGATGTCCGGGAGTTCACCGAAGATGTAGTAGCAAGTGATTGCTAAAGGAGATAATTCTTACCTGATGAACAGGGGCCAATTCACGACGTTCGCGACGTAACTTCTCTGGGAAATGTCCGGGAGGTCACCGAAGATGTAGTAGCAGGTGATTGCTAAAGGAGATAATTCTTACCTGATGAACAGGGGCCAATTCACGACGCTCGCGACGTAACTTCTCTGGGAGATGTCCGGGAGGTCACCGAAGATGTAGTAGCAGGTGATGGCTAAAGTGACGAGAAGCAGTGCATTGGCGACGACGCTGAAGGGAACAAGAAATTTGAGGTGCCGGAACTGAGTGATGAGGATAAGGGGGACGAGGAGTATGACGCAGTAAACCTCCACGCTCAGCTGCCGTTCGGAAACGAACAAATCAAAAATCTGGAAAAAAATATTTTTTTTTGCATTTCATGCAATTGATTCTGCTATTGTAGGAATAAAACGAATCCAAACAATGACAATTAAGATTACGGTCACTCAGTCTAAACTCTACCACGCTCAGCCTACCTACTCATGATATTCTCACCTGTGAGTCGCTGGTGAGTCACAAAGTATTATTCATGAGTACGAAAGTGTTATGACTTTGATGAGAATCTAGTAGATCCTCAGAGCTGCTATACGTACCTAGCTAGGTCACAGGTTCGGTCACATAATCAAAACTTTTGAATTTAGAACATTCTTAAAAACATTTACCGAATTCGAATTTCGAATAGTGTGTATGCTACCCGGGCTGGTGCGATCTCATTGGATGAAGGATGTTCAACGCGGTAATGAAAATCGTGCCGAGCAATATAAAGAGGGTCCTGCCATAGCACCTAGTTCCCATATGGTAAGTTGGGCTAATATCAAGTAGTAGCCATTCATGTCACGTTACATAAAAATGTCATTGAAGTGATTATTAATTCACTTTCGCGTTTTAACTCATAAGGGGTTATGAAATATTGCGTTAAAATGAGACATTTTCTTGCGCGTGCGAGTTTTGGGGTCATTTTCGATTATTACTGCATTTCTAAAGCATCATCAGTAGATTTCGTAGTTAGCAATGCCTATAAAACCTAACCAAGTAAAGTATCAGAAAATGTATTTAACGCGTACGTGGGTAACAATGAGTAGAACCGGACATGTAGCGAGTAAGTTTCAAGTGAATGGCTGGGAGAATACATCGATCCCTGAGGAGAGAGAGCTTGTAGAAGAGAGAAATGCGCGGTGAAAGGTAGTCAATACCGAATTGGACTTAAATACATAACTAAAGGGGGCACGATGTGAACGTTTGGAAACAACTTGAGACGTCTACGAAACTCGGTTACAAAGGTAAATGTTGTCCTGAATATATATGCAAACTATACAAGTAGGTAAATGGTCCGCATCAATAAATAGCCCCAATAACAATGATCTCGTATTTAATCTCGTTCAGTAAACTGTACATAATTTGGGTATTTAGTTAGACTATTAAAATGTATTGACTCCCACCCCTTCCATGTATGTTTCTCACTCTCACTTTATACCATATTGATCGCGCTGATGTAAGGGTACGCGAAGTTTGAAAACAAATAAATTTTGAAAATTCATCACTGACCGCTATATGTACGGGTTTTTCAAATTTCATTTCCAAGGCCTTTATTTGAGTTCCTATCTGTGGTTTAATTATTTCCCTCATTCCGCGGGCGCTATTTTAAGCATATTGAGTTGTAAATCATTCATAAACGTAACTTTTGTATTCGGCCTTGATGAGAGCCGTTTCTAAACCAATCTCGTACGGGGTGGCAAGTAAAATAATGAAACAAAATAATAAAAACACGCTGTTTTTTGGGGTACATGGTAAAAACATGCAGTGTTTTCGGGTACCTAACTGTACATGGATGCCTTATACTTAAAAAACCTACTTTCATGACATTAACCAATCACACCTCACAGAAACTAGGTGCCATGCCAGGACCGTCCATCAAGCAACGTGTATGTGAAATTCATTGATAGTATTAGTATTCACAGTATAGTATTCATTTACAAGTTTCATACATTATTTTGATGCTTTAAATTTGTATCTAAATTTATAAAAATATTGTAAAAATTGTTTCTTCTTCGCCGACAGCGAGATTGCCTACTCCAAGCACGCCGGTGAGTTTTTTTGGTGGGTTGTGAGGGCCGATAGTAAAATGTTATTTCTTAATTTCGTCGGTATACTGGTAAAACCCGTTATGTGAAGAAATGAGAGTTTCGAGATAAATGGAATTAAAGGTTTATTGGCTCATAGTGTGCATGTGTTTACACAACCTTACTTTTAAACTAAACGTCGTATCAAAATACGGGTTTCGCCAAAAGAAAGAGTTATTAGAACTGCATTTACATCGATTTGTTTGTTTCATGGAAAACATCCTGGAACTTGAATGCCACTTCTCGTATTACTACCTACACCGATCCATGTAGTTAAAAAAATAATAAAGCCCATTCTACGAAATTTAACACAAGAAGGAAGAAAAGAAGTTACCAGTGACCCCAACCGAGCGCAAAGAATGCAGAAGTCTGAAGTTAACTCCAGTACAACAATTTAAAAGTATCCCAAAAACGGGTAACCAAAATTGAGTTAGTATGATTCAGCCCTTAAAAATATGTTGAACCCAACGAAGGATTTGTCTAACAAACATTACGGAGTTTTCACTTACGTCCTTTAGCGATGAAGCGATGAAGATAACGTACACACTTGTCCCTCCCAGGCACACGCCGACCATTGCGCAGTCCACGCACGTGCTGCGAATAAAGTTAACACTTTGGTACGGACCTACGGTATTCTTGCCGACCGTAAATACAGTCGTGCCGTTCTTTGAAAGCATAAATTCACCAGTAATGTGGTGTTTCATTAATGAATGTGTGCCCTTTCTGGCAGGGATATGTATCGATCGAAATACCACCTTTTTGGATTGGACGTTAGATGCTGCTAAGGAAAAGAGGCAAGTTTATATTTTACTGTTGACTTACACTAATTGCAAATAGGCACGGATAGCGAATACCACAGATACTGTCATGATATTAGCCCAAGCAACCCATTCCCGAGGTAATTAGGTACTATGCCAGAACGTTAACTTTGTAAGCAAGGCTAATTTAATGAGATCGATAATACGGACATTTTTCCATTTCCTCTTCAACATCTTACATACAATCCATTAGCACCAACCCTTTTATAAAAGTAAGGTTATACATTATTTGGAAAGAAAAAGTATTATATATACCATCATTATTTAACATATTAATAATCTTGATTTATAAACTTAGAGGGGCTCGTAGCCTAGTGGCGCGGGGACTTGCCTAGCATACCCGACCGGGTTCAAATCCTCGCCCCCTTTCATGCACCACTTTATTTCTCTCTGGATGGGTGAATTTCGCCACAAATGCAAGTTGCTCCATGCTTCTAAATCCATGCAAAACTGTAAGTCCCCCCTTCCCCTACTAGTTGGTAGTTGGTAGGGTTTAAGCCCGCCCGGGTTGGTATCATCGCATTGGATGAAAGATGCTCGAAGCGGCCATGAAAATCAGTCCGATCTTTTCGTTCAAGGGAAGGTCCTGGCACCTAATTCCTTAACGAACGGAACGTGATGTATTGGGCTAATATAATAATAGCCATAATCCATGTCAGGTTGCATAAAAAAAACTTGCAGTTTTGCAATTAACTATCATGATAAATATAGAGAATCTAATAACAGACAACAGAATGCTACAGGCACGCCCAAAATAAATAGTGAGTGCGTCTGTTATTTATTTTGTGATGTAGGGCACGTTCGTCGTAAAATACAAGATTTAGTTTGGGCTAGGCTCGATATACGTCAGACTTATAAAACTTGGCAGGGCTTTTATTACTTAGGCTGAATATTATCTAGATAGAAATGTTATTGAAAAGGCGAAAACTGGGATGATTTATTTGTCTATTCTTCGCAATTCACGTAAACAGTAAAGAGCACTGTCACGGGCTGTGTAGGTAAAATAATGAGAATAATTTGTAGACTGATTTCTCAATATACTATTTAAATTTCTTTTCATAATCTTTTTGATATATTTTTTAAAACGAGACAGTACAGAAATTGAAAACAAATGACGGTACCATGGAAAATATCAACGATAAAGGGAAGACCTTGGCATGGAACTAATTTCGAAAATAATCATTGCACCTGCCTGAAAGGGACCTGCATCTCTCACCATGTCTCGCGACACACATCTTGTTTAGGATATATTTAATTGTTTGTTTGAAAACTTAAGGTTTCACGATGCGCGATGTAGCTCCTGGTCAACATGTTTCGAATCCATCGACGGAGGCTTCATCCGGACTGTTTCGATTGTGATTGTACCTACCTGTACAGCATCGCAGCCTCCCGAAACACCGCAAAACATCTCCTCAGACGTCCTGGCGTAGTCCTCTCGCGGCCGGTTTTGTGACACGGCCCTTTTGGCCTACGGCAAAACACCTGCCTTTGGTCATTGTGACTTATACGCACGCATCCTTGGTAGGGTGTTCATGTGTGTGCATCTGATAGTGGCAGCTGCTCCAGGCCACAGCAGAACTTCTCCTCACACGTCCTGGCCTCGTCACACGCGGCTGCCACAACTTGCGGCACGCTTCTTGAGAAGGGCATGCATGTGTGTATAACTACCTGACGGTCGGAGCCCAGCATCGCAGCCGCTCCGGGCCTCGGCGGAACACCTCATCACACTTGCCGGTATAATCGCGATGTGCTCGCCGTGCCTCGCGGCACGCCTCTTGAGAAGGGTATGTGTGGTTGTACCTGACGGTGGGAGCCCAGCATCACAGCCACTCCGGGCCACGGCGGAACACCTCATCACAGGTCCCGGCATACTCGAGACGTGGTCGCCGTGCCTCGCGCGACGACTCTTGAGAAGGGTATGTGTGAGTGTACCTGACGGTGGGAGCCCAGCATCGCAGCCGCTCCGGGCCACTGCGGAACACCATATCACATGTCCCGGCGTAGTCGAGACGTGGTCTCCGTGCCTAGCGGCACGCCTCTCGAGAAGAGTATGTATAAGTGTACCTGACGGTGGGAGCCCAGCATCGCAGCCGCTCCGGGCCACGGCGGAACACCTCATCACATGTCCCGGCGTAGTCAAGACGTGGTCGCCGTGCCTCGCGGCACGCCTCTTGAGAAGTGTATGTATAAGTGTACCTGACGGTGGGAGCCCAGCATCGCAGCCGCTCCGGGCCACGGCGGAACACCTCATCACACGTTCCCGCGTAGTCAAGACGTGGTCGCCGTGCCTCGCGGCAAACTTCCTGAGAAGTTCTCACCTAAGGACAGAAAATGAGTCGATTCCACTCCTGTATCACTAGGTTTTATCCTGGCATAACAGAGATGATTTGACAAAGGAAGAAGTTTTGTCTTGTTAAGAAAATAAAAAGGGTTACCCTTTAAGTCTGCTACAAAATGTTGAGATTTTAAACATATGTCTGAAGCTACGAATCTTCAGGCAACAAAACAATTTGTGAAGTTTAAAACCTTTCAGTAGCTATTGAAAATGTTGCTCACAAGTTTGTTGGAGTATGATTATTGTGATTTATTTTCTATACTTATAAGTACATTTGGCGCGAAGATATATAACATCCCAATTTGTAAAACTATTCAATTCTATGGTTTTCTAACTTGTTTGAAGTTTTGTCTGACTCTTTATATTAATCCACGTCTTTTTTCGCAAAAAAAATCTCGTTTCCCGCGCTTTCATTTCTGTGTTTGTCGTCGTCATAGTCGACTTATACGGCTTATACGAGTTGAAAGAAAATTAACTAACTCAGAAAGATAGAAATATTTGATACATTTTTCATTCCTTATCATTCATTTATTATCATTTCGAAACAGTAAAGAGATCGTAGTTTCATAGTATTATTATATTATATTCATTCGCAGAGATGAGACCTAGCTAGATCAATTTCTCTCCCCCAAAATCCCCACATACCAAATTTCATCAAAATCTTTAAAACCGATTTTGAAATTCTCAAAACACATATACAAGTAAATAAACAAACTAATATTGCTCGTTTAACAGTATTGGATTAGGTTCGAGTTCGCCTTAACTTAAAATGTCTGACCTTTTAAGACTGCGTAAAGCCACCAACCAACTTTAATGATTTATGAATTCATAACATTTTTTTTTAATTGTGTTACATTTTTTTAATGCCTATGCCGGCATAACATTATCGTTTATGTTATGCTGCTTCAAATAGTACAGTTTTTTTCACATCATTAATCAGATAACAAAGCTCTCAGAGATATTAAATGTAAATAATCGTAACTTACGCGGGCGTTGTGAAACCCTTGGCTAGATTTTCGATAACCTTTCACTTGGCGTCAGAAGAGATTCATCGCCTGCTCCGTCTTACTAATCGCTGATTGCCAACGATTTGTTCTACACATTTGCAGGGATTCTTATCAGATTATTACCTACCCGGCGACAAGCAAAGATGTATGCGAGCCACCAAATGTTAGTTCAGATCGTGAGTAAGCCGAGGCGATTACTATTAAATAGCGCGATAAAAAATAACACTTAATTATGTACGGAATGATCATGCTTTATGTAGATACTAATTGAGGTACGTGGCTCCGCTCGGATCAATGCCGGGGTGAATTATTTCCTGAATACTATATGAGTTTCCAATACAATATTTTATCCCATATTACACACCTCCTAGTTTAATTGTAGCGTACATCTTTCTCCAAGGTCCACACTATCTCTTACAGAAATTCATCAAATTGGTTCAGCGGTTTAGGCGTAAGGATGTAGCAGAGTTTTTTTCACACTTATAAAATGTATCTATATAAAGAAGTAATGTTTGTTTTTTGTTTGTTTGTACAGGATATTTTTTAAAACTATTGAACCAATTTTTAAATTATATTACCAATAGAAAGCTACATTATTCTTGTCTAACATGAGCTATATTTTATTTTAATATTTAAGATTTTGTTTAAAAATTGCTATATTTATAAACGAATTCGGAATAAAAACCGTTGCTTGGTCGCTTCATCGGCGTAAGCTGCCCAAATAGTTTGAGATATTTGCAATTATTATTTTTTATTTTAAGCGCGGCATGTGGCATACGCCAGGACCTATTGAGGTGCCCAACGAGGCCCAAACATTCAGTTATATCTTGGGAAAAACACTGGTCGTAGACTTATCATGCGACAACTCAAAGAAAACGCCCCGACTGGTTCTACCTACCTGTCAAGTCCAAATTGTTGTGGTTACATCTTAGCAAGCACTGGTCGTAGACCATCGGAACAATCGCCCCATCCTGATCTACCTACCCGTCATGGTCAAATTAGTTTTTGTTTTATATTGGGAAACACTGGTCGTAGATCGATCATGCGACCATTCAAACAAAATGCCCCGTGAATAAGCATACAATCGGTATGGGTGCAAATTTTGAGAATTCTAAGGAAGTTAATATACGAAAATAGGATATTTTGTTTAATCTGAAATGGCTAAATGTTATTTAAAACCTTATGGGGGGGGAGGGGGGATTTCGAAATCATTCAACGGTTCCTAGCGCGAGCGAAGCCGCGGGAAAAACCTTGTTTGTTTATAAAAGGTAAGCCAACAGTGTACACACGATAACTTTACATAATAGCAAATATATGGATCACATTCCTGGTGTGTGTACCAATTGTAGGCGAACACATCACTTCGGAACAGTGTCTAAAACTGAGTTTAGACATTTTAAACATAGTACAAAAGCATAATAAGTTAAAGACAGCATGTATAAAAAAGTATATTTGAAATATCTGAAATTTAAATTGAAATATTGAAATATCAAAAGACAGTTGGCAAAAATGTAAATAAGAAAATGACAATTGAACAACAGTTGAACGACGGTTAAGATTTTATATTTAACAGGAATTTCTTATAACTCAATGCATCGCTTTAAATTACTGACTTGACTGGTATGGATAAACCAACTCAAAATGGGGTAAGTTTGATCAGGTTATAGGCGGTCACAGAGCCAGAAAGACGCACAGTCATTAGGTTCCTTTAGCTTAGAAGAGTTTTATTACTTATTATTCCACTTTCGTTAGTTTTGTAAAGCCTTGTTAGATTTGGGCAACCTCGCGGCGAATCGTTTAAACTTTCTGCACATACAGACACTCGGCTCTCAAGGCTCTGAGCTTTAGTTGTTATGATATCGTGTTTTTGCTTTGCATATCGTGAAAGCTTTTCTGAAAGTATTTCGTTTACAGCTTTTTTTGTTTTAGGTTATTGCGTTTCAACCGCAGGCGTCAAGACACTGTTTTGAACAATTTGTTTTTATTATTACAAGACGAAGACACTTGCCCTCAAATTTTTGACTTTAAGGTGGCCCAACCCGGCGGGCCTAACTCATTCGCGGGCACGGTACAAAACCGTGCTGTTGCGCTCTGGGACCTTCTCTGTTTCAAAGAATAAGACAGGCTCCGTGATGAGGAAGATGCAACATGTCCACAAAAGAGACAATGTGTATAGTGTATGATTTGGTAAGATTTACGAAAATTTTAATTTCAAAACGACTTATAGCTAAAAGTAAACCACGACCGCTGTAGTAAAAAATCTAACAAAAACCAAATAGGTCATAAATCTTGATTAAATAAGCTATGTCTGATGACTAATCTTTTTACGATGTTCTTACTTTATCATTGCGTAATCCACCTCCAAAGTTATTGTATAAAACGCGCGAAAAATTCGAACTTTCGGACCTTATAACTTAGAAACCAAACACAATTTTACGATGCCAACGGTCATTAGACATCTAGTTCGATCAAATAAAGCTATTTTGAGCAACATTTTGGATCTCTGACAAGAAATATGGGCGTGATCTTCTTTCCCCTTTTGTATGGGGAGATGAGCGGGATGGGCCACCTTAATTAAAAAAAAAGGGCTAACTAGGCTATTAGTTTATACCCCAATCATAAAGGTTTGAAACCTTTTATTTTAATTCAAATAAACAACATTTTATTTCATTTGTTTTCTTAGTATTCCAATTTCAATTTCTTCTACTTCATGATTAGGTTGTTTAATTGAATTAGGAATTAATTTATTATTCAATTATGATATGGTTAGTCGCATAACGTTTTAAAAAATGTCCAAGGGGTCGCTGTGGTAAATCAATTAAAATGCATCGGAGGGGTCCATTCCTAGCTCCTAGAAAGCGAATATTTCAGGGTTCTCTGCAGTTGAGTAATGTAGACCATCTTTATCACATTTCGATTTGAGGATATCTCTAATATATTTGAGACATGTAATCTAGTTAGATTACATGTCCCGAATCATGATGATTCCCGGAGCCTAAAACCACCGAATTTGTCGGTTTCCTCACCTCGACCGGTACTGAATCAATGCTTCAAAGGCCGTGAAGTTCGTCCTCAAACTTCTTGGCTACGAACCCCGGTTCGGTAGCGAAAACAAATTGATTCAAAATAAAATACAAATATCTTTCCGAGTACATGCACATATTTATACAGAATATTACTATACATTTATCGATTTAAGTCTAACGATAAACATTTGGATTTTCCCTGACTCCTCACATATGTGAGCTAACACTCACACACACTCTTAGATTCGTTATTTTTAAACACCGTTCGATTGTCAAGGACGAAGAAGAACTTCGCCGGGAGTCAAAACACAATTACTTAAGGCTAAAAGAGCCAATATATGATATTATTCCTTTAAATGCTACCACCTACAGAATACTTATTGTAAGGGCCGAGTGCACGAAGCCTCGTAAAATATTATCCGTTACTGATTACATTTGACGATGATCTGACGGTTAATCGCCCATCTTATGAAATTGCGTTGCACGTAACATATTTTACGAGTCAGACCACAAATAGTCCCTCGAAACAATCGGCAAAAATGTTTGCTGTATGGCAACTCTTAGCACCGCCTAAGCTGACATAGTACTGCCTTTCTCCACAGTACATAAACAGAAAGGGGCAGGCACAATTGAAGCACCACCTAGCGTCAACCATTTGTACTAATAAACAAAACAGTAGCTCTTGGAGCCGCGGGGTGGCGCTACTAGCGCTTAATATGTCGGCTTGCTATCAGCTGTTGGTAGCACTACAGATTACATAGATTTTGCGCCGAAATGTTGAATCTGTGGAACCGAGTGCCAGGCTAATAATTATGGAAAACAAAGCATTGTATTCCATTAATGGCGACGTTTGCCTATTATTTAAGGTCCAACAAGACTACAAAAATATAAAAATAGTAACTATTGATACTTTGAATTATTATTTAATCGTGATTTTGACGGTGATCAATGGTTCGGGAGTGTTTACTATTAGCGGTTAACATCAGGGATCAACGTAATGTTTATGTTTCGTGCAACGCAAATTTTGACTGATCAGTCTTTAATCATACGTAATGTTGACGTGCACGATGGTACGTGCAACCGGGCCTAAGAGTGCAATGGTTTAAGAGTAACTTAAACAATATACTATAAATAATATTCCTACACAATTCGGTTGTACAGAACCCTCTATCGTGATGGTAAGTATCCAATAGGATATGGAAATAATAAAACTATATACAAACCACGTTAAAATCTATTAAGTATTCTCAAGTAATAAATTGAAAGACAGACACATATACGTATAGATAAACGCCAGACGTTGGTTTTTATAAGAGTTAGTGATCACGAAAGGTATATCTTTATAATTCATAAAACATTGGTCCTCTTCTGCGATGAATAAAAACAAAGAGAAGGTAGGATAAAAGCTTACCTACCTATCTGGTAGAGAATATTCTTGCACAAAACAGTTTCCCAAGGTGAGGTCACCTTTTCAATGCGCGTGCTCGCCTCTAAGCCTATTTCAAAGTCAATTGCTTGTCAAGTAGACGTAACGTCTGCGATTTATTGATTCTTCATTAAATATGCAACGAGTATGCTGAATTTTCACTTGATCCATTTAAACAGAGAGTCCCTTCCCACTCGTCTCTAAAAAATTATATTTCGAACTGTTTCCGTCGCTGATGTCAAAATGTATCCTAAAATATTTTGTTGCTGGAATAAATGGGCAAGTGCTTGATATTTTACAATAACTATGCTTGATAAAAATCCAAACATTTTTTTTATTGTTGTAAAACAAACTATATTGCTGTCTGCTATAAATACAAGAAGACGAAAAAAATATGCACTGGAAAAATAAATGCATCAATATTACCTTTCTTTTTTATGCGACCTGACATGGATGGCTAATACCACACAACTACCGTTATGATACTAGCCCAATACACCACATTCCCGAAGGAATTAGGTGCCATGCCAGGACCTTCCCTTTATAGGCACGGCTACATTGAACTGGATGGAAAACACGGACAATTTTTCATTGCCGCTTCGACCATCTTTTCATCCAATGCGATGGTACCAACCCGGGTGGGCTTAAACCCTACCACCTAGTAGGGGAAGGGGACCTACAGTTTTACATGGATTCCGAACCATGGAGCAGCTCGCATTCGTGACGAAATGCACTTATCGAACTCTGAAAGAGAAAGAAAGTGGTGCAAGTTGGTATTGAACCCGGGCCTCTGGTACGCTAGGCCAGTCCCCGCGCCACTAGGCTACGAGCCGCTCAAAATAAAATGCTTACAGTTTTTTATCACTGTTATGATATTACCCAACACATCGCCTTCCCGTAGGACTTGGTGCCAAACAGGTAGTGTTTTTCATTTCACGAAGTCCCATGGGCTTTCATTTTTCTCGTGTCGGTAACGTTTGCCTTAGCACTTTGTGCCAGCGATATATAGGTATGTACACAACTGCTATGTGTGAGTAAATTGAAAAATGTCAATGCACGTACATAATAAACGCGAGCCCGCGGGAATGTAAATCGAAAACATTCTAATCAACGCTCCTTTGAGTTGATCGACGTCGCGAAATTTTGCTGATTTCCTGACAATATCTCATAACAAGTTCATCAGTGGCAACAGCGGGTTCTCACGCTTCCAATTTGCATTCCATTTGGCGAGTGAATCCACAAACCCCATGAGAACACACTTTCTACGAGTTTGAATTTTTATTTCCCGCTTAGAACGTTTGATTTTTACAACTTTTAATTAACTTGCAATGTGTAAGTGTGTATGTACCCACGTATGTATGTATGTATGTAATGTAGGTGTTTAGCTCAAATCTTGCAAGCTGAATTAGGACCACTCTCTCTTATCCTACGGAGTTGATTTTTCAAATATTGGTTCAGTTCCGACGACAATGCTATTTTTTCCTTCAGAGTTTGTATGATCATCGTCATGTATTGATTCTTCACAGAACGTTTGTGACTTCCATGCACTTGTCTCCAGCAGAACTCCCGGGTCGTACCCAACAAATTCGAACGCACCAGTATATGAACGCAGTGCGCCGCAATAGCCGCTACCAGCACGGTGCCCAGAGAGCCGGCCACCAGGCCAGCGTTTCGGAAGGCCGCGGGCATCGCCAGTAGACCCGAGCCCAACGAAGACTTGAGCAGGTGCAGGAAGGATCCCAGGGTTCTGCACACAACAAAGAACATCTGTCATACGCAAACGAGCAGTACATGGATGATATCTGATGTCAAGGACCGTGGAATGTGTGCCCTCTTCCCTTTCGAATGAGGGTTACTTCATTGCAGGGGCGTCGCCAGAAGGGAGGGGGGGGGGGGTAGGGTAGCGGTCTTACAATGACAACGCATTCGGGTCTAAGTAATCAACCCAAATTACTGTAAAAGTAACCAATTATTGACAGAATATTGATGTAGTGTGGTGATTTCGATTTTTTATTTAATCAATAAACAATATAAATTGAAACTTATCTGGGAGAGTAGCCCGAGAGAGCACTGAGATAGATTTCTTCCATACAATCTCTAAGGCCATACACATTTTATTTATAAATATATGATCGCGTTTCACTTGGAAACTCAAAATATCATACAACATGTATTTGTTCTTTAGACGTACCTATAATATATTGAACGAGCCAAATCCTGTACGGCGGTGTTACTTTGGCTAGATTTGTATTCCGGTTCATGGTGTGTTCAGCCAAAGTCATTCCGGTGAGAAAAGGTAACAGCTATTAAGAGCATTGGTGTAAGAGCATTATTTTTCGTAAGACAGCTAGCGCGCTTTCACACATCATCGATCATTCGCGCATCACGGAGTGCGATCTCCTTGGGTAGCATTCATACGTAGAAGACTAAGGATTCCAAAACCTTGGAATACCAAAGTATAAATTAAATCTTATGAGCAAATCTCATTTGGTATTATTTTTTTGAGATTGCCAGCATTTTGCATACAATTTTAAACATCGCAACAAAAATAAAAAAGTTAGGAAGGATCCGATCAAAACGTATGCTAACATTTTGATTAAATCTCTAATGTCAGAACTCACGAGTTAGGATGTTGTAGGTCTCTGTGCTTGAAAGGATCGTATTCAGACTTCGTATCCGCCACCCTTCGTTCCAACGTTGTCGTGGACGAGAATTGGCCATCTTGCATCACGAGGTCTGGCTCTCTGAAATCACAACTTAAGTTTTAGTAACTTTTAACATAATATTTAATGAAATATTTTAGCCTAAATCGTATTCCTGCTTTCGTATATCGAAACAAAAATTTATTTTCATCACTTTTAAGCGCAGCGGCGGCGGCGCGGCGCGGGGGCAGCAGAGATGCGTGGTAGCCCTTGCTGTATATGGTAAGATTACATAATACAAACATAATTATATGTAACATATATTATGTATTGCGAGTGTGCGTGTAAGTGTAGTAGAATCGGCTGACTCGATCGCCTTACAATCGTCGAGAGGACCGGGCGTGACACAGATATGGATTCGATCGAGAGTTGAACTGATCAGGGGGGTCTTAACTTGAAATTGACATTCGTCTGTGATTTATAGTCACTACTTACTCATGAAATGCCAGCCACGTGTAACCATAGTATTGTCTCTTTCTAATTATTCTAATTAGCGATGACACAACATAAACATTTTCAGCGATGATGACAAGCGAAAGCTAAGTGTAAACTTTTCACTTTCATCTGTGAACTGAAGTCGTGTTCTCTTCATGAATGCATAGGTACACTGATTTAACGTCATATTCTGTTCTTCGAAACGAACCATGGATTACTACACTCCCACTGCATAGAGACTAATATATATTGGTTTCCACGGATCCGTAAATAGAAAGAATATTACAGAACTATATTACTACGTGTGATGTCAATCATTATCAGTCGTATTTAGAGAGATCCTGTCAAAACTAAGAACGAGATTAGCACCGGACTAACCGTACATAAGCCGGTTCGGCGTATTAAAGTTAGTCCGCCCACTCTGAATACGGCTGTACGGTTGTAAGTAAATATACTTTTTTGTACTAATCACGTACGTCGCTTATTCCAAGGAATGTGATATGTATGTATGTTTAATCGACCGTAAAGCAAGGACACATTAATTGAATAAAGAGCACAGTAAAAAGAGCTAGTTCTTTTTACTGGGCGTCGATTATACATACATACATATCACATTCCACGGCTGAAATTATTTAAATTTTACAGCGATTAAATTAATATTATGTTGGAATCACATCCTAAGAAAATCTACTACCTTTATCTACCTAGATCGTTGTTATATTATGACGGGTAAAAAATACGATCGATCTCTTCGAGAGAATGTGCGGTGCGTATTTTACATTACATTGCTGTAGCTCCTTCACTCCACTAAGCGAGGGTGTAACCGTAATACCGAAATAATGGTTTGTCCAAGAACGTTAAAAAATGACTGGACGCGAGATTTTTATGCTTTATTATCAGCACCAGTCAGCCACGGTAACCCAGTGGTGCGACGCCTTGCGATTCGATAAGTTGGGTAAGCACCTCTGAGCGCGGTTTGGTTCTGGGTGGGTGACCATTTTCAACCGTGGTTCAGATTCCACGTAAAACTGTAGGTCCCCGTTCATTACTCACTAGATGATAGTGTTGACCTGCCCGGGTTGGTACCATCGCATTGAACTAACAATGGTCGAAGCGGCAATGAAAATTGTCCGTGATTTCCATCCAATTCAATGTAGGCGAGCAATATAAGGCAGGTCCTGGCATGTTACCTAGTTGCCATGTCGTGTGTGAGGCTAAAATCTGACGGTCAGTTTGGTATTAGTCATCAATGTCCAGTTACATAAAAAAAACCAGTGTCGCCATATTCCTTTCTATGGGATTTACAAATAAACACAGAAAATGATTGATTTATGACGATCAGGTAGTTTGATGGCGACATTACTAGAAGCTCGTTGTAATGATGTTTGCCCCTTGCGGCAAATACTCGGTGACACGGTTCTGCAGAATGTCTCTAGTCCATTCCTTTTTAATGCTCGTGGGTCGGTCGAAGCTGGGACATGAAAGGACCAATAATTGCTTTTACTGTTAATTTCACTAGAAAATCATACAGAGGGCGAAACTTTGACCTGATTTTGAAATTATTCCAGGAAATCGAACAATTCAACTTCCTCATTTAAAAATGTCCGCATTTTTACATAAAATATTAATTATTGCCTTTTCGTTTTCACTTTCATTTCATCTTTTTCTATGGAACATAGAACATATATATGAAACAAATAGGGTATTTGTAGAATATGGGTCGTTACGTGATGTTCAATAGCTTAAAGCCTTTCTTAAGAATTAGGCTATCGAATTTAAAAATATTTTTTCAAACCTGACTGGTACTTCCAGAGATTAGGGCGTTCAAACAAACAAAAAAACAAACTCTTCAGCTTTATTATAGATATATTAGTATAGATGAGATAATTAAACCTACAAAATATAAAAGATTTCATCCAATTTTTCTCTGCAAAGCAATTTTGTAGACGCCATTACGCTCGCTGCATTTCCTCGCTGTATAGCCAGCCCGACCCTCTGTCGAAAATATCTTCCAGATCGGTAATCGCCTGAACATTCTTTTCATTTAGAACCCAAGATTTTGACAAATAATTTTGTATCCTTACTCCAAACACCTAAAGTCTCACCGCAAAAGCAACGAACTCATAATTTACTTTAATTGCCGAATATTTTGAGTGTTTTAATCTTGCAGCAGTTTCTGCTGCTGCTCCTGACGTGCGAGCGATCGAACTAACATATGAGGCCGCCAATGTATCCACGCATGTGGCGTCCCACACCAGAGCCCTGCCTTTCATGGTCATGCCATCTGGTCTCTTTCCATCATCCCTAATCAGGCCCACCGGCTCTAATAATGATGGAATATTTGCAGAGGAAAGTGCTCTTTTAATTAATTGGTTGAGGGTTGCATGAAGTGAAAATCTGCCTGCACATTTCAGGCAACTTAATCCATGGCGTCCTTTGGTATCGACCATAATTCCGCAACTTTTTTTTTTTTTTTTTATGTAAAGCGCGGCATATGGCGTACGCCAGGACCTCTTAAGGTGCCCGACGACGCCCATGAGCTTTCGAACTTTCGGGGCTGCGAAAACCATGCCGGCCGGCCAGGTGCTTCTTCACACCATGTTTGAAGGAACCCAGGTGGTACTTAAGGGTACCTGCACTTATGCGACAGGCACATGTCGCAAGCAAGGCGAAGAGCGATGACAATTCTTAGGCAATTATTATCCAAAAAAGTGCCGGTGTGCGATGATGGTATGGCGTGAAGCCATGCACCAGCCTCTGGTGTGAACACTGCGCGGATACGCGCCTGTTCTACAATTGAGTCTGAATTTAAAAGTACGTTGTGCAATCGTTTTACAACGGATGCATCCCAAAGTTTTTGTGAGCTTAGATTTGATGGGAATAGATTAATATTAATTAATATATATTATAAATTAATTAGTTAATAGATAAATTAGATTAGAATGAACAATCTTTTAAGTGTTATTTGCTATTACGTCTAATTTCGGATTTGGCTATGTAGACATTTTATAAATTTAGCCTGTATACAACAGGCACAACACATTCAAGCTTCAAATTCAATAAAAGCTAAGATCTGAAGGTGTCGTAGTATACAGTTTTTACGACGAAATGCTTTGGGAATAACAAACGAATAAAATGATTGAACTCAGCTGAAAGCTGACTAGTGCAATTAGTAAAAAGCGAATAGTCCGGTCATTTAGGGAATTACAAATTCACGCCTCGGAATGACAAATAACAAGCTGCAAATTTGTCTAAACCTTTATGATGGCGTTATTTAAGTGGTCACAAAAGTCTTATAAAAACAAAAGAAAACTTCTCTGCACCCTCTCCTTTGTCTCCTACATCCGCTTTATTTTGAAAACGGTTAACCGTACAAAATAGCGTTTTGGGAAAAAAATAAGAATTGTATGCTGTACAAACTATTAATTGTTAATTACTACACGAATAAATTTATCATGTATAAAATCGCATTGAAACCATAGGAGAAACGAGAAATTTGCGAAAAGTAGATTTTCAAAATCTGAATTGATCACCTTGAAACACAGACGCGAGATTTTTTTTGACTTTTGAGATCACTTAAAGAATACCAATATAAAACTTTATACGAATTCACAGTTTTTTTTTGTCATTCCGAGGTCGACATGGATTCTTTCCTGAAATGATTGGACTAGAAGGCCATTAGATACCGGTATTTCCCGGAAAATTGCTGCACAGCAGAACAATGCAACGAGTACAGGAAAACATTAATTCTATTTTCATTGTTTTTCAGGCGGCTTACAGTACAGCATTATTGTAGAAATATAAATATTGCATAAAATTGTATTTAGACAATAACCAAAAACCACTTAAACAATGCGAACTATACATTATATTTATTATACCTACCTTCACGCCAGTTTCCCGGAAGGATAGGCAGGGATGATAAAGTGCCATACAGTTCAATCAAAACATACTTCTCTCGCATCATCTAAAGACCTACATGCTGTACAATTACGGAAACTATGTAGGTTGTGGTACGTTATTCCGGGTCGCCCGGGCACGACGATTCTAATCGCTTATTCGTATTCCACTTAGTATTTTAGCACATTATCATCGGTTCCAATTTTGAAGCCACCTAAACCATACCCTTCTAAATGTTCTGTCACTATGTCTTCCATCAGTTCAATTTGCTCTCTAACACTACCTATAAAAAGCTCTGAAATACCTATAAAAATAAAAATCTCCATAAAAAGCTGCTATAACCCAAACTTTTATTTCATTTCATTTCATTTATTGATTCAACTTCTGGCAGTCAAACTACACTAAGTCATATTACAATTTGATTGATCCGCGGATTCGATCAACCAGTGAAAAATAACCCGCAAAGAAACTTCACTGGTCTATAATTTTTTTTCGTCTACGTAAATGATATAACACTAGTATGATTTCATACCTAAATGCTAATGCCAAACGAACAGTGGTAGAACGGTCTAAGGCAAATAACTAAGAACTACGAGGAAACAACGACCCACAATGTAAAAAGTCTTAAATAATAAATAAATTACTTAACTTAATAACCTATAATATAATATTATTACCATAATAATACATATATATAAATAATAAATTTAAAATTAAATTAATTTTTAAAATTATTAAAAAAGAACAATACGATAATTAATATAATTACTTAACTTAATAATAAGTTGGTAATTGGTGCGTCAATAGATTCACCTTCGGAGGTAACGTCAAGGCGAGTATGCCCCGATTCTATTAATTTTTTAACTGTAAAATTACTGAAATTTTCGCGACCCCGTGAGAAGACAAACTTGTAAAGTCCACTTCCAGAACTCCATTAAATGAGGCTTTCGTAAGTGTCACCACCGAAGAGAATTATGCAAGTATATAAACTTCATAATATAGACCACGTTAACGGTTTTTATCGATTTCGGTAATACCCACTTTATCGTGAAAGATGGATTCTGTTGACTTCTGACAGTTGAAAGTCTTTCTTAAAGGAGTTTGCTTTTATGAAACGGTTTTATGTGCTTATCTTTTATGTTTATATTTTTTTTATTTTGCAGCACATGCATAGCTAATACCAAACGACCGTCATTCTATTAGCCTGACACACCACATGAGAACTTGGTGCCTTTGCCAGGACCTTCCTTATATTGTTCGGCTATACATTGAACTAGATGGAAAACACGGACCATTTTCAATACGATGGTACAAATCCACGCAGGATCAATTCTACCACGTACTGAGTAAGGAAGGGGACCTACAGTTCTACGTGGAATCAGAACCACGACCAGCCTCAACGGTTGAAAACGGTCACCCATCTAGAACCCAACCGCGTTAATAGTTGCTTCACCCAGCATATCGAATCGTAAGGCGCCGCGCCACTGAGCTACCGCGGAAATATGGTCTTCTGAATTCGTAAAAACGTGTGAAGGAGAAACACTTTTTTAGGATCTTTTTTATGAATCTAATTCTTTCTAATATTTCGAAATTCTTAGAAGTATCACTATTAAATGTAACTAAAACAAATTTAAATAAAAATATATAATAATAAAAATATTTGTATTTTGTTTGAATTTCAATAATACAATTAATACATTTCTGGGCAAATTGCATTGATAAAATATAAAAAGAATAAATCAGCCCATTATGATTTAAATAAAATTTTCGACTAAATTAATTATATTTTTCAGATAAGTGAAATTAGAATATTTATAAATATTTTATAAATTCAGGTTAGTTATTTATTTAGGTCAATTCCAATAAAACTAATAAAATGTTTGAAGACATAATAACAAACTCGATCGTAATACGAAACATTAGAAATAGATAAGTAGTTGTGTTCGAGCGGACTCGCGCATAACTTAGTATTTCGAGACAACGACGCTACGTCGGTGAATAATAGATAAATCATTGTTTATTTTTCTATCAAATGCTATAATCAGCGAGAATGGAAGGACAGGAGTGGCAACCGAAACTCATTTGTATGCGGGCGCTTTAGCCACTTTTACATGCAAAAAACGGGAGCGCCGGCGGGTGAGTTCGCTTAAGAATTAGCTTACACTCATGTTCGAGTTCTAACGACACGTAGGAACACGTAAATCTTTTTAATTGGAGTTTCAGTGACATCTACAACCAGTGGTTAGAGTTGGTTAGAGCAGTGGGAATTCCATTCCAACGAATGTCACGACCAAAAACTTTGTCCGATTATTTTCAAAATCTGATTACAATGCTTCAAATGTAGATGTTGCTGGAACTTAAATTGATGAGCTAACGGTAATGTCGTATCCATTAAATACATGCATTATCAACGTAAGTCTTTGTCCGTGTTTTCCACCCAGTTTCATGTGGACGTGCTCATAAATGGAAGGTCCTGGCATGGCACCTAATTCCTTTGGTATTGTGGTGTATTGATCTAATATTATAACGGTAATTGTGTGGTATTAGCTATCCTAGTCAGGATCCATAGACATGTTCCGCGTCTCGAAGTGGCGAGTATGGCCCGATTCTATGAATTTTTTACCTGTAAAATTTATGAAGTTTCCGCGACCCTGTGAGACGGCTTTTCCACTAACTCGTGGCTACGCTGCTGCCGCCATACGAATGAGCTTCGATCGCTACTCCCGCCATTCCATGCTCGCTGACGATAAGGTGTGGTGGCAACCAAATGCCGGAATCGCGTTTCCCACGAAAACAAAACACAATCTACTAAGTAAATAACCATGAGTTTACCTGATTTAGGGCTGATTTTTCAATAGTCAGATAAACGGAATTCAACGGATTTATTTAAGCTTCTGCTTATCCATCTGATATTGTAAGTCCATGTGTTTATTAGTTAAATTATAGTCCGGTAATTGTGATAGAATATATAATTCTCCGGAAATGCCTATCCGTCTTTTGATCAACGTGCATTTGTACTATCAGTCCGATCAGTACTATCTGAGGATTGAAAAGCTGTGTGGGTTTTGGCGCAAATAAGTTATCGAACTGCCCAAACAAGTTATCATGCCCTTGAAATTATCCAAGTTTTGGGATAATTTTAAGGCAATTACAGTTGTTTTGCTAGTGTAATTTTAAGCTCAAATCAACTCAACATTTTAGAAATATAAGATATTATAAAAATATTATAAATTTTGTATTACAGATATTGACGCTCAATATTGTGCAAGTTAAAAGACTATAATTTATTGCTACAAGTAATTTATCTTCTTTTCATTATTTCTAGAAAGCTCATATAAAGATGAAAAGTCATTAAATAAATCGTTCATTCTATATTTCCTGTTTTACCATTAGTCACAACATTAATTTTAAAATGATAGAAGATATTTTGACAGCAATGTCATAGCCATATTTTTAACGTAAAAATGGCGACAACAGTAAAAAAATATTGTGAAAACATCGTATTAACATAGTATTAGAGCAACATTTCTAAAGCATAACCTAAAGTGTGCATCATAGATATTTATTCTAAAAAATATCTACACAATTATTAGTAGAATGATATTGACACAGTATTGCTTAGTCTATACGTACATTAGTTTCATATGGAAAAAATAAACGGTTCTCTAGACAATTTCATTTAATAATAGTAAATAACGCTTTATGTTTGGATATTTCTTCACACTTTTTTAGTATGGTTACCAAACATATATTTCAATACATTTGTTGTTTTAAGATAGAGTATAACATATATTTTTTACATATAATCTTTAATTTTTTATCTCGTCTGATGGGCACCAGGGTTGTCGGGGGCCCCCGGCACTGCTGCAATCCCGTCTCGACTGCTCCTGGACGGTTTTATCTCGTCTGATGGGCACCAGGGTTGTCGGGGGCCCCCGGCACTGCTGCAATCCCGTCTCGACTGCTCCTGGACGGTTTTATCTCGTCTGATGGGCACCAGGGTTGTCGGGGGCCCCCGGTACTGCTGCAATCCCGTCTCGACTGCTCCTGGACGGTTTTATCTCGTCTGATGGGCACCAGGGTTGTCGGGGGCCCCCGGTACTGCTGCAATCCCGTCTCGACTGCTCCTGGACGGTTTTATCTCGTCTGATGGGCACCAGGGTTGTCGGGGGCCCCCGGTACTGCTGCAATCCCGTCTCGACTGCTCCTGGACGGTTTTATCTCGTCTGATGGGCACCAGGGTTGTCGGGGGCCCCCGGCACTGCTGCAATCCCGTCTCGACTGCTCCTGGACGGTTTTATCTCGTCTGATGGGCACCAGGGTTGTCGGGGGCCCCCGGTACTGCTGCAATCCCGTCTCGACTGCTCCTGGACGGTTTTATCTCGTCTGATGGGCACCAGGGTTGTCGGGGGCCCCCGGTACTGCTGCAATCCCGTCTCGACTGCTCCTGGACGGTTTTATCTCGTCTGATGGGCACCAGGGTTGTCGGGGGCCCCCGGCACTGCTGCAATCCCGTCTCGACTGCTCCTGGACGGTTTTATCTCGTCTGATGGGCACCAGGGTTGTCGGGGGCCCCCGGCACTGCTGCAATCCCGTCTCGACTGCTCCTGGACGGTTTTATCTCGTCTGATGGGCACCAGGGTTGTCGGGGGCCCCCGGCACTGCTGCAATCCCGTCTCGACTGCTCCTGGACGGTTTTATCTCGTCTGATGGGCACCAGGGTTGTCGGGGGCCCCCGGTACTGCTGCAATCCCGTCTCGACTGCTCCTGGACGGTTTTATCTCGTCTGATGGGCACCAGGGTTGTCGGGGGCCCCCGGCACTACTGCAATCCCGTCTCGACTGCTCCTGGACGGTGTTATCTCGTCTGATGGGCACCAGGGTTGTCGGGGGCCCCCGGCACTGCTGCAATCCCGTCTCGACTGCTCCTGGACGGTTTTTGTTTTAGCTAGTACGTATTTAATTCTTGTTTTTGATATAGTTTTTATTGAATTAAACATTTCTGTATGATTTAACGCATAAAAAAAAAATAAAAAAAATCTTTAAGAATAACTCAACAAAGTTTTTTAAGTCCGGTGCATCCCTCTCGGAGTCATTTGAAAAGGATTGGATAGGCTAGTTCGCATTTAGTCTCAAACTCAGAGGAATCATAAATCTCGAGCAATTTCAAGAGAACTATTATCATCCTCTATGGAAGAAAATTAAATGCGCCATGACTTTATATTCAAAGGAATTAATCATAGGGTTGAGCTGATATGACAATAACCGATGAATGGTCCGAAACAAAAGCGTAAATTATATATTTATTTGATAGAAAAAAATAATTATGTATCACATGTAATATACTTTTTAAATATCAGTGCTGATATTAGAATAATACTTTAGCAATTTTGACATACTTCAACAATGTTCAAATAAATAAAATTCCCAAGATTACTTTTACTATAGATTATTTTTTTTTTACATATAATGCAGCCAGCCAGGGTTAATAGATATTCAAACTTTAGTTCATACTAACTTAACTGGCCTTGATAACATTTCAGTCAGAACTACTTCACGCTTTGGTATCTTAGCCTTTTTATGTACATTTTGACTGACCTATAAACCTTCTTTCACGCGTCGTGGTACCCTATATTATAACCTACGGATACTGATGCGTTAATATTGTTCGTAAATATGGCAAACTGAGTTTGGGTTACCAGAAAACTAAAACTAATAACCATATTAAAAAGATGCATCGAGCACAAGAAAAACTAATTTCATCAGAAATTATGATATACTTGATAATGTAAGAAATATTGACGAACATTATTTCCGCTTAAGTTTGTCTGGAATATTATATTTTACAGAGTAAAACACTCACCGTAAATCATAACGAGGCTCTTTCGTTGAGTCTGCCATTTTACTTATCTCACGGCAGCAAACAGCTCGTCATTAAATTTCAGTCCTAACTGATGTCGATGATAAATTTACTCCAACAACTCACGGAGAGTTATATTATGTAGATACGTGATAGATAAAACGTAAACGACACACATAAAGGTTGTTTCACGACGGATTGTCTGGTTTTGTTGGGGCGCAAAATTTGAGAACAGTACGATGTACAGTCGAACAAAGAGTTTAGGATACACATACGGTTGGATGAAAAGATGAACAGTCGAAATACTTTGACTTTTGGACACAATTATAGTGTTTAGTATAGATTTAAACGTAGTTGATGATGTCTACTAGCTACTGAGTAAACAAAACTCTAACAAAATTGAATGAGAGGTTGTATTTAACCACCATTCATTTATACGTTTAACCGGAATTGTGTCCTTTAACCTTTGGTTGACTGTACCTGGGAGAAATGTACTATTCTCCAAATTAAAATAACTATCTTAAACACAAAAAACAAGCTTTAAGGTCGGCCCGTAAGCACCTGAAAATTTCGCCTCCCATACAAACGTAGTTTACTAATGATTTGAAAACCACTGTTCCAACTTACTTGATATTTGGTATCTAATATTAGGCTACAAATATCTGTGTCTGCATGCCTTTGTTTTTTCGGTAAATGTATTCTGGATCAAACCACAGAGAAAACAAAATTCGTATGAAGATTTTCTTTTTGCATTCATTTCATTCGGTTTGGATTTTTCAAGAAAACAAAAGCATGCAGACACAGATATTTGTTACCTGATTTTAGATACTAAATATCAATTTAATTGAAATAGCAGTTTCCAAATGATTAGTAAACTACGTTTGTATGGGGAGCATAGCTTACGGGCCGTTCTTAAGAAGCAAGATTGAAATGTATTGTTATGTTACTTTTCCACAAACGCTAAACTGCATTTTAATAATTCTCAAAAAATGTCTTTTACTTGTATTGAGTATTAATTTTATAAATTCTACGACACCAAAATACATACATAAAAATATCAAACGCTCCAATTTTTAAAAAATGCAATGTTTAACAATGAGGTTACATTTTACTCATCATATATGAATCATTAAGATTTTCTACTAGTTCAATATTAAAAGATAAAGTAGGAATTAGGTTTTACAGCACGACAGAAGATATCTTTAATTATCAAAGATTGCAAGATTGGTGAGAAGCATTGTCATTGTCTCGTGAAATATCTGCAGAAGACACATTTTTTTAGGTTAAATCATGGTCATAATCGTTATTGAATTACATACATCCAAATGTCGATGCACTATTCAAGTCAAAGTTTTTTCGAAATATTTGACATCCTTGTTATCAGGATCAGAACCAAAGGTGCATAAAGGGTATCGTATGTTTGGAATATTACTCTAGAGGCAATACTTATTATAATACTACAACTTTTAGGGAAAGTGGGAAAATCAACGGTTCATACGGCCTTTCAAATTCGTTACCTCAATGGACTAGGGCGTCAGTTCGCAATCGGGTCAAGTCGCAGTAAAGAATAAGGAAATCGTCGTAGGTTGAAATGTTTTTGTGTTAAAGTGTATTTAGTGCGAAAGTGCCTTTAGTGCCTTTAGGATGATGAAGTGATTGAGTTCCATAAAATGGCTCGTGCCTCAGTCAAAATAAGAAATATTTTTCCGAAAATTTGCACATTTTTTTTTATGTGACTGGACATGGATGGCTAATACCACAAGTTCTGTCATGGTATTAGCCCAATACACCACATGGGAACTAGGTGCCATGCCAGGACCTTCCTTATATTGCACGGCTACATTGAACTGGATGGAAAACACGGACAATTTTCATTGCCGCTTCGACCATCGTTCATCCAATGCGATGGTACCAACCCGGGCGGGATAAACCCTACCACCTAGTAAGTAAGGAAGGGGACCTACAGCTTAACGTGGAATCCGAACCACGGCCAGCCTCTCTCAACGGTCGAATGGTCACCCATCCAAGACCAGACCGGACCCAGCGTTGCTTAACTTCGGAGAGCGATCGCCGAAGTGTCGCGCCACTGGGCCACTGAGGCTGACAAATTTACATTTGACATTATTGCACATTAAATAAACCAACTGAGAGCTACGTCCGTACGTTTTGATATTTTTGATAAGTAAACTTACATCCATGATAGACGGCATTAAACATGTTGTTACAAATCTTTAGTGACTTATATACTGGATATAAGTTATCAAACAAATCAAATCGTGCGAACGTAGCTCTCAGTTGATTTATTTCATATGCAAAATTGCAGAAATATATTTCCTAATTTGACTTAGGAAACAGGCACGAGTCATTGTATGGGATTCGATCAGCTCATTATCCTCTTAAGGCACTTTACCTGTTCAGTGATCACAAGGAGTATGGGTGCGCTACAGGATATTGTTATTACTCACAACAACAATAGGTAAAATAAAAAGGGGCCCCATAGAAAAACGTGATTTCTTTGTGTTAAAATTGATGATCCTTGTACGATGGTACGGAACCCTTCATGTGCGAGTCCGACTCGCACTTGACCGGTTTTTTGTCATAATTATAGGGTCTTTTGTATTATCCTCTGTGTTTTCTGCTTAATAATACTAATAAACTTTTTTAGTTTTACCAATATCATACGTGCGAACTACCCTGATGTAGCGTGCAAATTGATTGATTGATTGATTGAAAATTCTTTATTACGCCACAAAAGAAAAACAATTTACAAAAGAAAGTATAGTGCAATAACAACATAAGTGGGGCGCAAAGGCGGGCTTATCCCTCGAAGAGATTTCTTCCAGCCGACCTTTTGTCTCAATATCAAATTGTCCAAATTGTCTCAGTGTATCGACGCATCTGTAGGTACCTCCAAAATTTCGGTAATACCCGTGTCCCGTGCGACCGACACGTGACTTTCGGTGATTTTGGGAGCGCGCCCACCGTTCCGGATTTGGCGCGAACTATGCACTAATTGCCAAATAAATCGATTACGAATAAACAATTCTGGCAGTCTTTCACCGTTATTTCAATTTAAGAATATTGGAAAATCGGCAACTACTAGTGAGATCGCATGCGTTGACATACAAAATGTACTGAGTAGATATTTCACGTATTTCGAGATTCGCTCGTATTCCGTGTTTCCCACATTGCAGCGCCTTTGACCTACACTGAGAAAAAAATATTGTTGGCCCAACAATGAAACTTTAACCCTGGAGAGCCGTCATAGTGAATTGGTCGCAACGACAACCTTTATTTTGTCGACCATATATACAATCTAACAAAGTGATTCTAGCAAAACATACTAGAGATTGTTGCGCTCGCAACTTCCACTTTGTTACACTAACAAACAGTGACCAAAGTTGTTACAGTAACAGTCGTATTGACTTGGTTTCAATGACAAAAAGCAATTGACAAAATAAAAGCTGTCCTGAGAAATAAGCTCGATTCGTTATAGTAACAACTTATTTTGATGCTTCAACAATTTTTTTCTGACAACGTGATTTTTGTCACTTTCTCAGCCCAGTGTATCAAACCGCATTCCTGAGTAAGCATTAATAATAAGGTCTTAATATACTTACATAGCCATCTAGATATCTAAAATTACAATCGTTAGAGATCAGTATTAATGAAATGGCGCCTTGTGTAGGCAACGCAAGCACATAGTATTAAATTATAAAATTGCGAAGTGAATGACAGAACACTGCAAACACTGCACTTTGCGTCTACGCGATTATAGAGACTAATACGCTACGAGGCAGTCTCTATCCAACTAGTCGCGTCTGCTCATTAGCGGATCTTAATCGTGAGCTGATGCTATCGAGTCGATGAAGGAGAAAATAGATTCGAGAAGGATTGTCAGCGGAGAGAACTATCGCGTGGCTTTCTTCTTGGTCTTTCAAATTTTTAGGATTACGGTAATGCATAGTTTGCGAGATTGCGGTAAGTACATTTATTTAAAAAAATGTCAAGGTGATAATAGATGAATTGCAGACTTTTGCTAATGACGTAAAAAAATAGCAGTTTTAAAAAACATTAAACAGGCTCTAAGCACCTTGGAGTAGAATGCGGTACTAAATCACACCTGAAAAATGAAAATGTATGTGCTTTTGTACCGCCTACTCCAGGTTGCTTGAAGTCGGTTCAATGTTTTGTAAAACTGTTAGTCTTTATGTCTCCAAAATTAAAAAAAGCGGTGTCTTCCATAGGGAATGCTCTCCGAAAATGAATACCGCCATCTTTCCATCAAATTTTTTACAATCGCTTAGCTCGAAACAGGCAGGGAATGCACGCATTCATTGTCGACACTCCCTAAATAAGAACTTATCGATGATCAAGATTCTTTATCTATGGGCTCGGTAAACTTTGGAATGTACTTCTGGGGACGTTTTTCACACGACCTTCAGTTCTTCAAATATGGTGTGAAGAAGCATCTGGCCAGCCGGCCTGGATCTTGCAATGCCCGTGTAAGTTGGAAAGTCCATGGTCGTTGCCAGCACCTCTTTTGTGAGGTCTGGCATACGCCAAATGTCGCGCTTAATACAATCATGAAAAATCTTCATCTCATTCCTTATAAAGGACAATGTAAAATATGAAAATAATTAGGATTAAAAGAAACCACATAATATTTATCAAGATATGACATTAAATATACAATTTCTTAAATATTTTCTAGCATCTCATCGCATCCTTACTGAGTAAATCTACTTTATCCTCGGTACGTGTAAAACTGGTATAAAACTTGTTTCACCTATCTCGAGCAGTTGCCGACTCAATACCAAGAGTGCGTTCGTATAGGAATTCGCAGTTTGATTGAGCGTTGTCACCCGCAACCCTCAGCATTCGTTCGGACCAGCCTGAATAATTTGGCTGATATGACAATTTCCAAACATGATACTGTTACTTTAATTAACGTTACGACAGCTCCCAAAATTATTCAGACACAAGCTGGGGCAGAAATTACATTTTGTATTCAATGTGCTTTGGTATTATTTATCATACTCGAAGTTTACTATGACAATTTTTACATTTAAATTGAGCCGAGCTGTAGGTAAGACATAGGTAGCAGGTTTAAGCGACTTTCAGCGGTTTAATCAGATCATATGATATTCCATGCCAGAGGTCATGGGTTCAAAACCCGGCCCCATTCATGCATTTCTTTCTTAGTTGGACTAAATCCACTCACATGTCGTTACGAATGGGAGCTATTATGAATCTATGTAGAACTGTGGGTCCTCTTCCCCTAATTAGTGGTAGGGTTAAACCCGCCCGGATCGGTGCTATCGCATTGAATTTAAAGATGTTCGAAATGGCATCGAAAAAATTTCCGTATTTTCGAACCAATTCAATGAAGCCGTACTCATTAAAGGGAAGGTCCTGGCACGGTACCTAATTCCATCGGGAATTCGGTGTGTTAGGCTAATATCATAACATTGAGTGAAAGTTCTCAACGTTTGAAGTTTCCTTTTTATTTAACTAGGTATGAAAATATAATATTCTTATTCTCAGTCTTAATATTCGTCTCCTACAAGTATGAGTTTTTAGTTTTAAATTTAGAACAATGCGTTTAATTGTAGGTTCATAGTTTTAACCGACTTTACAAAAGGAGGAGTACATATAGTTCGATTATATGTATTTTTTATGTCCGTTCACCGATTTCTCGGTCATCTGTGGACCAATTTTTATTAACTGCACTTACCTATTTCTCGCATTTTGTTCTTATCTGTTTAAAGTTTGCTAAGCTTGATTATTTGAAACATGCTGTGTTTGTCCGTAAATGAATATAGTTTCAGACAGTATTAGGTATTTTTTGTAACATTTTTAAAACTAGTCTATGTTGAAAAAACGAATTAAAAAATATATTAGCCATCCTTATCCAGTAAAAAATATTGTTGGGTCAAGAGAAATTGAAATAAAACAGGATTTAGTGACCAAGATTCGGAAATATATGCATTTCCCAATCGTGATCTCTAAATAAATCAGTAAATCAAAATATTTTACAAAAAACTTGCGGAATAAGATGTTAAATATGTATTCTATATTTTAGACAGCCTACACGTGTAGCTTGTAGACTACCTATGTGGAAACAACAAAAGATTTTCAATGCAGGGTTTGCGGTAATGAGCTATCCATAGAAAAATTGCTTCCAAATATGTCCGGTAGATTGTAGAGTTCTCGTAGAAGGTTCATTATTGTCTGCTTGTGAAAGTTACGCGCAGTCATAACTTGGTCACAACTAATAATAAGGATAAACTCGAAAGCAGCCAATCCGATAACGACCAGAATATCTAACTGGAAAAGTTCTGTTTTCTTTTCACATCAAGTTCATTGTGAAAATATTTAGTTGGAAATGTTTATTTTATTTTACTTGACTTCAATAACATGTGAACGCGCATTGAAAACATTCTTGCGATGCATACAAACGGTTGCGTGGGAGGTACTCACTCAATTAACTTTGACGTGATCACAGGTGTGTAGGTTGTACGCTTATTTTCATTGAACCCACGACCGACCCAAAGGCACGAGCATCCATCTTATGAAAATAATTTCCATGAAAACTTTCAAATGGGTGCAATTATGAAAACATTTATAAACAGTAATATTTGTGAACATTCTTACCATCCCATCTGGCACAAAATACCTACCCTATTTTTTGTTTTATTGTATCAGAAGTGAACCCTAAGCACAAAATAAACTTGAAAAACTGACTGTCAAATTATAAAATTTGCATAATAATAATAGCCGAGCTGCTCTTTTTCGGGACGAATAATGTACATTTATCTCTCGCGGCAAGCCGGGAGAAAAACCTATTTATCAACGAAGATACCTAGTAAGTAATCGAATTTCTCGCGTTGTTTCAATTCACCGGAGATCATTCGCTATTTGAATACAAGCTACCGAACCGCGGAGGACCGAAAAAAAACCAAAAAATGTTTTATATAAAAAACCGGTCAAGTGTGAACGTATTCACTTGCCGAGAGTCTCGTCACAGCTTGATATGGAAGAAATTTGCCCTCGACTGATCATTATTTTGAAATTTCATTTAAAATTAGCGCTTCAAAAATCTGGCTTTTTCTCAAAATCTATGACGTTTTGAGCAAAAGTAATTCTGCACAACTACATATGTTGGTGATTTTATTCAAAAATATAGTGCAGCCGTTTCTAGGAGAAACATTCCAGACAAAATCACTACTTTGTATTAGGTGTGTATGACGTCTCAGATGTGATAGCGCAGTAAATTGAGTATCTATACCTAGACTGTGTCAAGATTAATCGATTAAATTAATAAAACATTTATTTTGAATAAGATTTATTAAAAAAAAACCTTCAGGCAGTCTAGTTCATGCTAAAAGCCAAGTAAAAATTCGGTCAAAAAAGTTATGGAAAGCGCAAAGATACGACAATGATCGATATCGAGTGAGTGAGACTCTATCGGGAGCATGTCGAGTGATTTGTAAATTTTCTGGATACCTATTAACGTGCAAAATTTGACCTCAATTTGAATGGAGTATGTCCATGGCCTTACTATATGCTTTAAATTAAATTAAATAATTTAAAAGGTAAAAAATTTAGTAGGTAGATACCTCAGTAGATACAGCTTTCTAAAAGAACAGACGAGGTTAATGTTCTGATTTATAAACAAAACGATTTTTTGAACTTAATTCTTCAATTCTAAAGCTGGTTACTAGCTATAGCGTTGTGAAACTACAAACGAGTTAAATGTTTTGTTTTATAAACAAAACTGTATTCTGAACTGCATTCTACAAATTCTAAAACTGGCTACGAAAACAGTGTGTTGTGTTTGAGTGTAATCCGCGTAATCTGCGGCTGTTCATTAACTCAGTACACTTTTTCGCCGCTACGCCACGAGCAATATGAATATTGTATGAAACACCTGCCAACTTGGCGAACGCAACTATTAAAGCCTCTACAAACTATTGCGGAAATTATCGGTAATTTTTTTTGGGACTACGTATTTCGATTTTTTTGTTTTTTTTTAAGAAGCCTATTATAAATGCAGTACGAACCAAACAAAAAAAAGCGTGAACGCGTTCACTTGCCGAGGGTCCTGTCACATACTACACACACTACACAGCTAACGCAACCACTTGGCGCAGGCAGACCGACATATTTAGCATCAGAGGGTTGGTCTCTAACCTGTCGACCCATATTCACGTATATTCAGCTATTTACTTCATAAAAAAAATATTTAAGTAAATAAGAGTATTTTCGTTGGTTTGATTGTTTATATTTACCCTTTTGTATTAGAAATAAAAATACATGTGTAGTTTCGATTCGTTTTCCCATATTTGTGAAAATTTTGTTAACAAACTGTACAATTTAATGTCTTGCCAAGCATTTGAGGCAAAAAGACAAGTTTATTGTTAATCTTAATAAAAACAAAGCGTCGTTATACTAAAGCCCGTAAATCTTACTTTGATATAAGGGTAACATACCCGCCATATTTATATTAAAGAGGAGGCGGCGGCGGCCAAATAGTGGCGTCGAAGTGAGGCAGTGGCAGCGGCGCGGTATGGCATCGGCGGCAGCGTGGCAGCGGCGGCGGCGTAACAGCGGCGGCGGCGTGGCAGCGGCGGTGGCGTGGCAGCGGCAGCGGTGTGGCAGTGACTGGCTCCCATTGCTCCCGAGCCTGGCAGTCGGGCAGACGAATCGTAGCGCCGCGCTCGCTTAGGCGGGAGCAATAGAAGCGTTGGGCGGAAAAACTTTCCGAATTTCCGTGACGGTGTGAAACATTGCGACTGTGCACATTGTGTCTGAACAACATTTAAGTGCAATGTTTTCATAATCTGTGATGGAATAAAGTTTAACGCATAATTGTTTATGGGTGCATAAAGTGCAGATATTAATGAAAGAATAAATGTGTGAAAGACGCCGAAGTTATGTATGACAAAGAGAAATATGTGTCATCGTTAAAATAGCGTTTTAGTACCTACATAATTGTGTAAATGTATTTAATTGTGCATATTTAGGTAAGAAAAAATCTTTCAACGTGTTTTAATCTTAGTGGACATAAGTGAATAACTTTAGTATAATCAGTGTCGCTAATCAATGATTATATGTACCAAATAAATAAAATAATGCGAAATGGACATGTTCATGGAATATTATAAATAAATAAAAAAACCTGGTGTTAAATGTGTAGGTATGTATCACTTTGTACTTTACTTAATATTAATACTAAGACATATTTATTTACTAGTCAAGTTGAAAACAACGTCATAAAAAAATTAAGCCCTTTCATTATAAGTCCTGATTTCAATGGATAATCTAAATTAAATCGCTGAGATCTAAAAATATAAACATTGTAAAATAAGTAAAATCGAATATTATATAAGAACGGCCATCTTTATATTCACGGAAACTTAATATGAGCAAACTTTATCGTTTTCTGAAACTGAATAAAATTAAAGTTAGTAGTATAGTTGTAATAATGTCGTGGTTAAAATTACAAATTTAATGACTAAGTGAAATAAATGACGACAATAAAAATAATATACGAGAATAATAAATAAGAGGTATGGACTGTATCCACTCTTAGTAGAGCTCTAATAAGTATTGCCGATTAGCAATGATAGAAATATTGGTCAAGCGAGTCGGAGTCATATTACTTAGAATTCCGAGAATACGATGTCAGTGAACGAATATTATGAGTGTTTATTTTACAATCATTTTTATAAGTGCTTTGACCAAGTATTTTTTACAGATTTCAAAAGTTTGAAAAAAGAATAAATGCCGTGTTTGTTTAACTTGAAAGAAAATATGTCGATAAAAGGAAAATAATCAAATTAATTATTCCTAATTGTATTTCAGACACGCGGATATTCCACTCGGTGGAATATAAAAAAAAAATACTCCTAATTTTTTTTAGCAATTTTCAATCTTTGTTTTATTTTTCGGCAAGGAGGAACATTTCATAATTTATCTATGTCCTAATAGATCTGAAAAATGGGCTGATTTTAATTTTGACATTGCCGGCAGTGAATGTGTGCTTTTCCGAGGAGAATTTTCCATGGTAGAGACGACAGAACACAGATATCCCAAATACATCTTCGGAGTTGGCGCTCTCTAAATTCTGGGATATATTTGGAATTATCTTGCGCATCTAAGATGTTAACAAGGAGATTCCCACTAGATATATTCGGACGAAAGCCGTATTGGCTCTCGAATAACCTCATCAACAGCGAGTTAACAATGCGCTCCATCACTTTGCAGAGAAGATATTAATGGCTTTGGGTCGGTAGTTAACGGGTCTGATCGATAGCCTGTTCGAGGCACGAGTTGAACGTTGGGCGATTCCCAAGTTGCGGGCATACCTCCAGTGGAATACGATAGACGGTAGAGACAAAATCACTGGCAGAATTGTATATCCCATGATAATATTTTCAAAAGTCGGCTAACCGGCGCGAAGGTAGCGAGGGCGTTTCTGTTGCTCGATTTTTCGAGCCCTTCTGTGGGGCTCGTCTTCTGTCCGAGGAAACTGCACTAGTTCGGCTACGAGCCGAACTAGTGCTCAATTCCGCGCTCCGACGTGCACCACTTTCTTTCTCTTTCTGAGCTCGATAAGTGCATTTCGTCACGAATTCGAGCTGTTCCACGGTTCGGAATCCATGTAAAACTGTAACTCCCCTTCCCCTACTAGATGGCAGGGTTTAAGCCCGCCCGGATTGGTACCATCGCATTGTATGAAAAGTAGGTCGAAACGGCAATGAAAAATTGTCCGTGTTTTCCATCCAGTTCAATGTAGTTGTGCTCATAAAGGGAAGGTCCTGGCATGGCACCTAATTCCTTCAGGTATGTGGTTTATTGGGCTAATATCATAACGGTCGTTGTGTCGTATTAGCCATCCATGTCAGGTTGCTTAAAAAAAAATTCATCGTGTCCTGAAAGAGAATTACTATGCCCCACGGTTTGCAAAAATTAAAAGGAAAAAAATTATAATTGGTGGCTCACGTGAAGCGACCGCCTGCCTTCATGCCATACATATGTGGTGTGATAGGCTAAATAGCAAAACTTCTTAGAAAGTGTTGCACCCGCACCGCAATATTTCGAGTATGCTGCGTTCGGCTAAGGACAGTTCGCCGTTACAAGCGTCTGGGGTATACAGGATACCGTTTTCTTGGGGGAAACGTTTATATCGGACGAAACGAAGTGTCAGTACAGTGACTGAACATATGCGAGCGGTCAATAAAAGTCAGGCGGGAAAGGCAGCGATTTGTGACCACATCGACTCGGGACATATTGGATGGTCAGGAGAAGATATTCGCCACCTAAGAACGCCACCTTCTCATATAGTCCGTGAGTAGATAGAAATTGCTAAATACAAGAACTTGAACCGAGAAGACTCATTCAAAATCTCGCCGATTTGGATGCCAATACTGACCACATGGCAGTCTACACGGAAAATAAACGACGATTTTCCAGAGTGCGATACTGTCAGTATGTTCTTTAGATCCGACCAAGTAAGGTCCGCAAGTCAATCCGAAAGAAATTCCTAACCAAAGCTACATTTTGAGAAGCAGGCGGGCTCGCTTGTGCGATGTGCTCGCCGCCGAGTTGGGGCTGGTCGATACACTAGGAGGTCGCGACAAAAATGGTAACGATAACGTAAATTGCTGAAACTGGGTTCACAAGATAAAGACCAACCCTCTGAAGCTAAATGTGTCGAGCTGCCTGCGCCAAGTCGTTGCGTTACGTAGATAAGGCGCCTAAAAAGTATTTATCGTTACAAAAAAATTATAATAATTTCATTTCCTTTCATTTATTTAAACTTTTTGGTAGTCAAACTACACCAAGTTACGTCACAAAGATCCGCGGATTCGATCAACCCAGTAAAGAAGAACCCGCAAAGAAACTTCACGGGTTTACATAACATATTTTTCCGTCCACAATTATGAAATACATACTTAAATCTAAATGCTACTGCCAAACAATTCCTTGGCAGAACAGTTTAAGGCAAAGAACAAAGAACAATAGAAACAGCAACCCTAAGTTTAAGTTACTTACAACTAATAAAGTTACTAATTCAATTATATAAATACAAGTATACTCTTGTGTAAAAGCCGTCGTCAACATAACCTATGTCAGGTGTATAAAGCCCTCGCCACTCGCCAAGACGTGTATAAAAGCTAATAAGGGAAATGGCTGCAAATAACGCAGCATGAAAGTATCCGTACATACTTGCTTTGCAATATCAAAACTAAACAAACCGTTGGTTGCATTTCATACTTATAAACGATTTATGGTACAAATATAATTTTAGGTATATTTATGTATTGCATTAAAAAACCGGCAGGTTATTGTTGTATAATAAAAAATTATCAATATATGTCCAGACAATCAATTTATTAGCAGTTACATACCAACATCTATTTTGTATAGCCAATCCAGCTAACGCAACCATTTGGCGCAGGCAGACCGGCATATTTAGCATCCGAGGGTCGGTCTCCAACATATGCACCCAGATTCAGGAGTTCACCTATCGTGAACGAAAATATCGTGATCTCCCGGAATATAAGCACGTTCTCTTGAAGACAAGCCCCACAGAAGGGTTCGAAACGTCGAGCAGCAGCGATGTGCTGCCTTCCTTCGCGCCGGTGGTGAGCCGACTTCTCCTTATATTATCATCATATCATAAGTGACGGCACGAGAATAAAAACCATCCGTATATCCCATTCTCGAGAAGTGATCGAAATACTTAAACATGTAAGAATTCGGGGAAAAGTGTCACTTACATTTTCGAGAAGTGATGGAAATGCTTAAATATGTAAGAATTCGGGTAAAAGTCTTACTTCCATTCTCGAGGAGTGATGGAAATGATTAAATATGTAAGAATTCGGGCAAAAGTGTTACTTCTATTCTCGAGATGTGATGGAAATGCTTAAATATGTAAGAATTCGGGTAAAAGTCTTACTTCCATTCTCGAGAAGTGATGGAAATGCTTAAATATGTAAGAATTCGGGCAAAAGTGTTACTTCCATTCTCGAGAAGTGGTGGAAATGCTTAAATATGTAAGAATTCGGGTAAAAGTCTTACTTCCATTCTCGAGAAGTGATGGGAATGCTTAAATATGTAAGAATTCGGGCAAAAGTGTTACTTCTATTCTCGAGATGTGATGGAAATGCTTAAATATGTAAGAATTCGGGCAAAAGTGTTACTTCCATTCTCGAGAAGTGATGGAAATGCTTAAATATGTAAGAATTCGGGCAATAGTGTTACTTCGATTTTCGAGAAGTGATCAAAATGCTTAAATATTTAAGAATTCGAAGAAAAGTGATACTCCCATTCTCGAGAAGTGGTCGAAATGCTTAAATATTTAAGAATTAGGGGGAAAGTGTTGCTTCCATTCTCGAGAAAGTATTGTAACTGCTTGAAAATATTTTCCTGTTTTTCCATCATTTATAAACTCCTTTCAGTCGGTTTGGCGTTAAATATGAGACGATTGTTTAGTCACAATCAGCCACTCTTTTTCCCTTGGGTTCTATAGACCTAAACAAATGTATTTCTTACTCATACTAAGTCGATTTTAACCCAATAGTAATTGTGAGTCAAAATAATTAAAATAGGATCTTTTCTATGGATTTCGATTCTGATTTAAATTGTTTTATACTCAAGGCTACAATGTGCAACTTTTTAGGGTTCCGTACCCAAACGGTGAAAACGGAACCCTATTACTAAGCCTCCGCTGTCCGTCCGTCCGTCCGTCCGTCCGTCCGTCCGTCTGTCCGTCTGTCACAGGGCTGTATCTCAGTAACCGTAACAGGTAGACAGCTGAAATTTTCACAGAGTGTGAATTTATTTTGCCGCTATGACAACAAATAGGTAAGATTAAACAATAATTAAAATTAAAGGGGCTCCCATGCAAAAAACGTGATTTTTTTTGTTTTTTTTTTTCCACGATGGTACGGAACCCTTCGTGTGCGAGTCCGACTCGCACTTGGCCGGTTTTTTCATTTTTGTTGTTGCGTTGTTAAGGAGTGTCACTAAAAAGTGTTATAATATATTAGAAACAACTGTGCCTTATACAATTATAAATATTAAATGGATTCTTTGAACAAAATAGAGTTATTACGTGTTCTTTCATGTTTTTAGAGTGTCGTTGTAACTCGAGCATATGTAGTGAACGAATTCGTAAGCGAACTGACTTATCAACGATATTAATACGACGATATTAAATATCCATTACACCTCGTGGTCTAGGGAGTCTAAGGGCGCGAGGTTATGGGTTCAAATCCTCGTCTCTATCAGGAACCACATTTTTTCTCTTTCTGAGTTAAATTAGTGCATTTCGATACAAATTCGAGCTGTTCCACGATTCGAAACTGTAGGTCCCTTCCCCTGTTAGGTGGTAGGATTAAGGAAGCTCGGTTGGTACCACCGCATTGGATGAAACTACGGTTGAAGCGGCAATTGATTGGGCAATATCATCGATTAGCCATCTATATCAGGTTGCATAAAATAAATGCCCAGATCTATAAAAGAAAAAACATTTTTATACCGTATACGTTAGGACGTTGATCAAAAGCACCGATTTGGTGAAACAAAGGATCTCATTCAAAGCCAAGCCTTATTGTCCGACATATCCAACAAAAGCGCCTCACGCTTTTTAAAATTGTTTTCAGTTCACTGAAAGCCTAATTAATTGCCTTGTTTGGTGGAGCCACATATAAAGAGCATCCGTATACCTAAACATTTTCGACCAATTTTTGCGATATAAACCCAGACCCCGACATCGCTTAGTTTGAGTAGCTCGGAATAAATATTTCGATATGACCAACTCGCATTACACGTTTTTTCGTTAGAGAAATTTGAAAAAGTTTAACATAACCTTAACTAAATTACATTTTAACCTTAACACCTAATTAAAACCTTAACATAAGCTACGCTCTTAAAATGATATTTAAATCAATATCAGTTACTGCCAATATCACCAGCAAACTTGAAAATTAATACGTTTAAGACCTGACTTCAGCATTTTTTTCAATCCAAAAAAAAAATATTTTCTAAAAACATTTTTTTTACTATTTTGATAGAACGTAAGGTGAAATTTCAATTTTTTTTTCATGTTGCTATTTCATAAGGTTTAAGTACTTAACGCAAACAAATCATACTAATTAGCTAGGATAATAATCTTAACCTGCCAAGTAAATATGTACTTGATTTAATACATCCTCCGACCTCAAATTTCGCTCGCCTAGGTAGTAGTATCAAGGATTTACAGTAAAGTGTCATATAACTGGAATATTCGAGTTAATAAACGTTATCTCATTAAGAATTTGTATTTTATAAGCTAAAAAAGACTGGAGCCGAACCAGCAAAACTTACCATTCGCTGGTATTATCCATCGCGTCTTTCAATTGCGCCACCTTGGATTTCCCCTACAGTCTCTCCTCCAGTAATGAACGCCTCCTACTAACACAGTGTTTAAGATTAGACCTTCAAACATTGATGTAACACCATGCCTGCATTGAAAAAAACCCACAAAACTCTTTCTTTAATAATGTGTCCATGCTTTACGACCGGTTATAGGTACACACATGGGTACATATCACATTCCTTGGAATAAGCGACGTACTTGCTTATTACGAAAAAATAAAATAGAAACCGTAGATTCCTTACTTACTAGGTGGTAGGGTTAATCTCGCCCGGGTTTGTACCATCGCATTGAATGAACGATGGTCCTTGTTTTTTAATGCAGTATAGCCAAGCAATATAAGCAGGGTCCTGGCATGGTACCTAGTTCCCGTGTGGTATGTAAGGCTAGTTTCTGACAGTCAGTTTGATATTATCTATCCATTTCCAGTTCCATAAAAAAGTAGGTGAAGTTTAACTTAGTAGGTGTATTTTCTATCACTGAAAGTGAATTGAGAGCATTGCCGTTCTATTGCCGAATATTGTGGCGAACCCATCTGTATCTGCAGCTTGAAGATGATTGTGTTTCAATCAGGGTCTTCTGAGAGGTCAGTCTGTGTTCTAACCTAAATTGGCGTTTACGGCACTCCAAAGTATCGTAAAAACATCAAACCCCTTACAATTGCTTACTACTTATTCTCTGGTTTTACTTCTTCAAGCTGTCAAAGTCAAACTCGGACTTCCGATTTATGTGAAAACGCGGAGTCGGCGTAAACGGCAACGTCGACGTATTAACGGAAACGTTGAGTAAGCTGTGAAATCAAACTCGAACTCGCAAATGTTAGTTCGCTTAACGCCCACTGCGCGCGCTCTTAAATTTTTCCATACATTTGAAAACGCCAGTCGATCGGTTTACCGTCAACGCCAATTTAGGTGACAACTGGAACTAGGAGCTCTGGTTATAGTTTTTATAATTCTCCTCATGTAAACCATGGTATATCGTTCTTCTGGGCTTACTTTTTATTATGTATTTAAATATGAAATGGAAATCCTTCGTATTACATCTTTTACGACTTGATCACTCATTTGGCCCAGCATATTGTTACACACGACTAGTAATAATTAAAACATTCTCACTCAATGTAGGATTGCAGAGCCGTGGCAGAGAGAAACTAGCCCATATAATGTCGCCGTAGAAGATCTTACAGCCCACTTCATTTATATTTCCAACAAGGGGCTATCTATCACGCCTTTATGTGCACAGCGAAAACTGTGATGCCTCCAGCCGTAATTTACATGCTTCTCTCCGGAGGTTCAAATAATAGGTTTTATCCCTAAATAACTTTCATAATTATTTGTTTTAACTACAATACACTCATATAATTTATCATGTTAATTGACCATTCAGTTGAATATCGCTTTTAGAAGGACCCTATTTATACTTTCGTTCGATGTTTTTCGTAGGAAAATATTGAAATACTATTTGGCTATTAGCCTAGTTTTCACCAAGCGCTGATTTATATTAATCGACACTTAAAGGACATTTATTACTAAAGTGCTGATTATCTTATACCGGTACCTATTGCAAGCTGCTTAGAAAGGCCTTTAATTTGTGGCGATTAAGCTAATCAGCAGTAGGTGAAAAGGGCCCTTAGTCCTATTATTCGGCATGCCTATTCCTGGAATTCTGTAATCAGGAATCAGGAATGCTGAATTTAGAAAACTGCTTTTATAGCGATTTTTTCGACGAAAAACCTTGATTAAATTTAAATACTATTCTCCGGAATCTTTTCGTCCATAAAATGGCTTTTAAAAGCGCTATTATAAGCGGTTTTATAGACTCAGGATTCCTGATTACGGAATTCCAGGAATATGCATGCTGTTCTGATGTAAATTGTTCTACCGTCCCTTTTATTTAACATTTGAACGCAACTCGTTAATGTTTTATTAACGACTAGCATCCCGCTCCGGCTTCGATTGGACAGCACCTCATTATGTATAGCGAGATTACTGCTGGTCAATTGTTTATTATTTATTCATCATCCATAGACGGTATACTGCACTCCGATTTCAGCGATTCCAGCGAAGAAGAACTTCGGGGGGTGGGGGATGTCATGTGACGAATTTAAAATTTGACATGCGCCACATAATAACGCGCAATCCATTTTGTCATCCCTTATAATTCACGCTGCTGAAGTATGAGCTGAAAGTTTGGATTTGAGAGAAATTCGCTCCGCGCTCACATTGCGGTTAGAATGTGATTTGCTCAGAAATTACAAAAAAAAAATAACTGAATCGCTACCAAACTTCACAGGATCGCCCTGATTCTTTCACACTAAATCGTCCGTCCATGGATTTGTGCATTTGTGTATAAATATGTAATAATATAAATGTGCTAAAAATAGTAACTACACAAATATAAAAATCCAAGGACCGGCGATTTACTGTATCCTTCAAACTCTCTATTCAGTGGTGTAACCTAGCAAGATAGTTCTTCGAAGCGATTAGTGATGCATAACTCGTAACCAGTCTACAGATGTTTTCCCCCATTTTCTCAAAAATTAGCTACTCCTACAATGATACTAACCCAGTGTAGTCGCAAAGGCTGCGTGCACAAAATGTTATCAACCTTTTTTGCTGCGATTATGCAAAGGAATGCCCACTTGACGTCTGGACCATACGCCCGTCAAAATCCTGTATACTCATAAATAACTTATTTGCCACCACTACTATACCGAGGTTTCGCTCGATTGAGCACAGAAAATTGCTCGCAAGCGAGACCACTATGTAATCTGTCACGAGACCTATCACATATTATATCCAAAGAGTATGTAATCACTACGTTATTGTATCTATTGACTAACGATCGGTTGGCGGCCGACGAAAGCCTCGGGTCGCTTGATATTGACATCGCCGTAAGACCCGTGATAATACACCGTCTTTGTGATGTTATACCAAAGTAACATCAAGAAGGTAGCTCGTGTAACTACGATGTACCGGACCGCCAAATAATATGTTTATACATGAAGGACCCATACTATTTAAAATTTGTAACCGCTTCTGTCACTTATACGTTGAAAACTTACCAATCAAAATTTTATATTTTCACTGTAAATACAAGATAATGCGTAACTGTCCTTAAACAGGCCAAATAATTTGTTTCATTTATACGATTGTGCCTCTTTTTTATGTAACTCGATATGGAAGACTAATACCAAACCCGCCGTTATGATATACCAAAACAGCGCATTTCCGAAGGAATTTGGTGCCTTTCCAGGAACTTCCCTTTAAACTGTGTACATTAAACTGGGAAGGGAACAACAGTTTTACATAGATTCCGAAAGCTTGAAGTGGTTTTTTTTTTTTATGTGGCCCGACATGGATGGCCAACTACCGTTATGATATTAGCCGAATACACCACATTCCCGAAGGAATTTGGTGCCATGCCAGGACCTTCCCTTTGTGAGCACGGCTACATTGAACTGGATGGAAAACACGAATAATTTTTCATTGCCGCTTCGACCATCTTTTCATCCAATGCGGTGGTACCAACCCGGGCGGGCTTAAACCCTACCACCTAGTAGGGGAAGGGGACCTACAGTTTTACATGGATTCCGAACCATGGAGCAGCTCGCATTCGTGATGAAAATGCACTTATCGAACTCGGAAAGAGAAAGACAGTGGTGCATGTCGGTATTGAACCCAGGTCTCTGGTACGCTAGGCCAGTCCCCGCGCCACTTGGCTACGAGCCAAGAAGCGAGTTATAAAGTACATAGATACATACATTCACACCTTCACGCCGCTTTCCCGGAGGTGTAGGCAGAGATGATAGAGCTCCATGCGGTACGATCACAGCACACCTCTTTCGCTTCATCTACATACATACATCGTTTCATACATGCTCCACGTAGGGGCCTTTACGAAAAATTATATCGATTTGGTCGCGGTACTCGTATGTTCTTGAGGCTTCCCGGGCACGGCACTTCCGCTCACTTCTGCTCTGGAAATTTGTTTCGTAATTTTTTCGTCATTCATTCGTTCCATGTGTCCAAACCATCTTAGTACTCCTTTCTTGCATTAAAAAGTACACTCATCAAACTCGGACGGATAAAGAAAGTGGGGCATTAATAGGACGGGAGTCGAATCCACGATCTCTGGCACGAGAAACCCTTCCACCCACAGAACAAAGAAAAGCTTCTACCCTTCTGCCTCTATGGATTACCCGTTCATGCGAACAAACAGTGACCTGCCCGATTCGGATCACCAGGTATTTTGTGAGAAAATAGTTCTACGAGAAGTCTAGCTTCCATTCAAAGAGATAATATTAAAAATAACATTTTACCAGAAGATTGTATACGACTTGGGGTAAGCGTTGAAAAAGTTTCACGTCGACGCCGATACAACTTTTTCATTGAGCAAAGGTTTTCCAATAAGTCTGCGAAGTCTTTACTTATTACACAAGTTACGTTAGCTGCAGAAAATGTCAACTTGACCAGAAAATGTTTGAGGAATAACACTATAAAGGAATTGAGTAGATGCACTCCCGTCAATCGCGTCGCCAGATCAAATCAATCAAGAGGCAAACGCCATACAACCGACCCATATTAATTAATAATTCATTTCTAGAACCGATTATGTATTTTTGCAGCGCAACCTCTTTCCCATGATACAGTCCGGAACTAGTTTCGGAAAGAGGAACTAAAAAATGTTTACACTCTAAATTTAAATGAATGTTATTGTTATTGTTATTTTTATATTCATGATTAGAATAAATGTTCTTGTTATTGTTATATTCGTGTCCACTACGCGCGCGACTCACCGTGATGTAAATATTTATATAATAGGTCGGGGAAAAAGTCTTTTCGCATTATAGTATGTATGAACTTGTAATAAAATCTCTTTGGCTATACTATTTGTATCTGGCTGGTTTTGGTAAATTTTAAAGAACATAATTCCAAATTCAAATTAGGAAAATGTGTGATTCTCATTTGTTTTTCGTACTGTCAAAATGAGTTAATCTAATGAAGAAATTCGATACATTTTAAAATTTTACTACAAAAAAGGTAAAAATGCAACGCAAGCCGCGAAAAAAATTTGCGATGTTTATGGACCTAGTGCAGTGTCTGTGAGAGTAGCACAAATTTGGTTTAAGCGTTTTCAATCCGGAAATTTTGATGTCAAAGATGCACGTCGCTCTGGTCGCCCTATTACGGATAAAATGGATGCCATTTTTGAAAAAGTGGAGCAAGATCGGCATATCAGTAGTTACGACGTAGCTGAAGAACTAGGAATTGACCACAAAACAGTTTTGGCGCATTTGAAAAAAACTGGGTACACAAAAAAGCTCGATATTTGGGTACCTCACGAGCTCACTGAAAGAAACCTAATGAACCGTGTACTCATTTGTGATTCTTTATTACGACGTAATGAAACCGAACCATTTTTGAAGAAGCTGATAACTGGTGATGAAAAGTGGATCACGTACGACAAGAACGTGCGAAAAAGGTCGTGGTCAAAGGCCGGTCAAGCTTCACAGACTGTGGCGAAACCCGGGTTAACTCGCAACAAGGTGATGCTGTGTGTGTGGTGGGATTGGAAGGGCATTATTCATTATGAGCTGTTACCACCAGGCAGGACCATCGATTCTAAACTCTACTGCGAACAACTGATGAGATTAAAGCAAGAAGTTGAGAGAAAGCGGCCGGAATTAATCAACAGAAGGGGTGTGGTTTTTCATCATGATAACGCTAGACCTCACACATCTTTAGCCACTCAGCAAAAACTAAGAGAGTTTGGCTGGGAGGTGTTAATGCATCCGCCGTATAGTCCTGACCTTGCACCTTCAGATTTCCACCTGTTTAGGTCTCTTCAGAATTCTTTAGGCAGTGTCAGGTTAACATCACGAGAGGACTGCCAAAACCACTTGTCGCGGTATATTGATCAGAAGTCCCAATATTTCTATAGCAATGGGATCAAGTCCCTACCTACAAGATGGCAAAAAGTTATTGAACAAAATGGTACCTACATACTTTAGTTAAATGTAAATAAACCATATTTAAAATTTTTTTGGATTTTCTTAAAAAATGCGAAGAAACTTTTTCCCCAACCTTAAATGTGATAAAGTATATATTTTTTTATACAAGCAAAAATATCAGACAATACAGACTTCATCCACCTTTTCACCACCTTTATGTTTAATTTTCACCACAAAACGTACCCTATGTCCTTTCGCAAGTTCCAGACTCTCAACGTAGGTACCAAATGGAATTATAATTGGGTCCGCGGTTTAGGCGTGAAAACGCAACACATAGACAGAGTTATAATATGCATATTAAATATACTATATATGATATTTAGTATAGATTTGAAAAGCGTGAAGCATTCCATAACTTACGCCTGGTTTACGCCTGGCTTCACCACTTTAAGTTACAAAAATCCTAAAGTTATCTTTCGGTTACACCATACAAATATGCAATATGACCGAAAGTTAACTATCGGATTTCAGGAAGCTGAAGGTGGTGAAAACAGCGGTTAATGAATTATTGTTGGTTCTTTAAAACCCATAAAAACAATACGACGCTTTTAGTTCTAACGAGATATGAATATCTTATTTCCAATATTTTTTTACATTCGTGTCTTTGAAGTACCATGGCGACTCCGTATGTTGACTTGTGAGACGTTTGGTTGACTACGGCTTTTTTGTCACAATTTCACCCACGGGAGTCTAAAAACACATTTCAAATCGTTTAAATGTAACGCACGCGCAGGGAATTCGACAGTCTGTTTTATCGCCAGTATTACCTAGGTAGGCATCCTCTAGAGGATAATGTAATAATAATGTAATAATAATATTAATGTAATAATAATACCTAGCTAGGTAATGTACCCAAGCGAAATTACGTGGTTCCAAACGTGACCGGCCCATACAAAGTTTCTTGTAATCACCCAAATCTATCAAAAAAAAATGTTGGTGATGGGACCAAATAATTATAAATATTCAATATGACTAAATATAATATGTTATGGCCAATTGATTATTTAGCAATTTTCGCATTTATAATATGGATCAAAGAAAGGTTAGGTTTCAAAATCGTTCGAAAGTGTACACTATGAAATGAACCCTACCAGTCCCCTTTAAAATTCACCGTCGCCGTTCTAGACACTGACGGTTCAAAAAGTAAGAAATTTCTTTTGAAAGTACGTGCTGGAAATAAAGATGACTAGATGTAATTTAACAGAGTTTATGATTTGAGGAAATCGTCTTGTTTCCTAAAACATTTTTTGCATACCTATATTTTATTTGGTTTAATATAAAACTTCAGAATCTAAGTGGGCTGCTTGATGTAGTAGCGATTTTTTTCCGGACATGGACAAGTGTGGTATTAGCCACAATTACTGTCGTTTCATTAGCCCAATCCACCACATAGTAATAAGTTATAGATATTGAACTTAATGAAAAAAACAAACGAACATTCTCATTGCGGCTTCGACCATCTTTCATTCAATGAGAAGGTACCAACCCGGGCAGCATTAACTCTTCCCAGCTGCGTCTATGGATGGGGTGATGGGTTGAGGTGAATCTATAAATTCACCTCAACCCATCCATCCAGTCCATGTCGGTGTCCGAAGGTCAGCTTCGCAATTTTTCTTAAAAAATAATCAATTCCGATGACCATTTTTAAAATTTCTCTGACTTAACATATATGTCTAGCAAGCCGTTGAATTACTCTTCTAATTATAATAAATTGTTATCAAAGAATTTGAGCTAAAGTGAGCTAGGTTATTTCATATTTCTATTTTTTTATTCAATTGCGCATTTTACAAGTGTAAATACATAATTGTATACACTTAATAATATAGAATACGTCCCAACATGTAAATTTCACAGACAATTGTCAGTAAATAGGCACACAGTACAGAACAGTAACAGGAGCCTTTACAGTTGTCAACATTTAAAATTAACCGCGGTTGTCCATACATGAAAAATAAAGTTATAAAAACAATTGTTAAATAATAGGCAGTAAGATATTTATAATAAATTCATGATTAATCATTTATTTAGATGCATAAGTTAAAAAGTCATCAATAGAATAAAATACATTTTTAAATCGACACACTTGTAGAACAGTTAGAACGTTATTAATTTAATCAGTCAAACCAAAATAGAGGCTCTTAGAGAGGTGATTTCCTACAATTTTCATTCCTTTTCAGTTCTGACTTGGGCCCCGCGTCGCCATGGAAGCCAACGTCACGTCCACGGAGTACAGCAACTGGAGTCTCCTGGTCGCGCCGAAGGCTACGGGCGCCCCCGCCGGCCTCCCCACGGCCGACACGGTCCACGTGTCGACGGTGGCCTACGAGTGGCGCTACATCCTGCCGCCGTACTTCGTCATCTTTGCGCTCGCAGTCCTGGGAAACTGCCTGGTGATCGCAACCCTGGCGCAGAATCGCCGCATGAGGACCGTCACCAATGTGTATTTACTCAATCTGGTGAGTGCAATTCGATAGAAACACAACCACCATTAACACACGCAAAAGATAATAGACATATTGCCAAGTATTCTGTAAAACCTTAAGAACAAATACACGCAAGCGAAATCGATTCTAATCGAAATCTAATCTAATCTTAACGTCGTATTCATGTTTTTTAATGAAAAACCGATAAGTACGGCCGTGCTGAGAGACCAAAGTTACTCAGAAAATGCTTAATCCATCTCAAATTGCGAAACCACGCTGCAAGGCACCATACCAGTGGATTTGCGGACTATCGCTGAGCTATCAAACTTAATTAAAGGTCATTTGAAGATTCCCTGGTTATAGGTTTGAGAAAAGACACCCACAACACATGACACTGCCAACTGTCATGGTGCAATTTCCGATTCTCAATACTGGCAAGTTTGAACTCAAATATCTGGCGATTTGTGTGAAATTCCAAATTAAAGCTTGTAGAGTTTTATGTCTAAATTAGTCCAGGCTCAATTTCTACAAGGAAGTAAACTTCCGCGAAAAATGTCGGACAGACTGTCGTGACAGTCAATCGCCCGTGTAAACGCCACTGCAAGACGTGTTTACACGGCCAGATTTACTGTCTCGCGGAAGTTTACGTCCTCGTAAACTTAACTCTATCACCTACTAGAGAAAGAATGTCTACTGTTTTAGATTGATTCCTAATCATGGAATAGTAGAAATCTTAGTAAGATAAATATAGTGGTGCATGAACGGGGCGGATTTGAACCTAGATCTCTAGGATCGAAGGAAAGCCCACACGCCTCTGAGTTAGCCCTTAGGCTATTAGTGTTACCATACAATAATTTATGGCAAAACATTTTGTACTTTGTTACAACCAGTATACACAGTATGTTACAACGGCCACTACCAACATTTCAGCCGCGCAATTCTCATGTTTTTCCAAGATAAAAAAGCATGTGTTTAGTTGTAGAGTATTAATTTTTGAAATTTATATTTTCGTCTAGTGTAATTTGTAACCGTGTCTTGGCATGAAACCTACCTTGTGCGTGTCGGGCTAATGTCATGACAGTAGGTGTGATATTAGCTATCCATGACCAGATAGATACTACATTATTTAATAACTTTGTATGGAAGGTCGTACTTTTTATTTAGAGGATATTCAGGATAAAGTTTTTTTGTTTTGTTTATTTCAATCCCAGTAATCATTTGCCAACTTTTCTGTACTAGCCGTTGCAACACTCTGTATATAATGTGCACGTAAGGACTCTATGGAAGCGGTAATATGTCTCATGACTTTGTGGTTAATTGAAATTACGTTGGATACGTAAATAAATGTAGTCTTTATTGAATATTGCTGCATCTCTATGAGACACATAATAGCTTTTCTGTGCTGCTACATTTTAATTGAAATTGGGAAAATAGATGGCAACGGCGGATTTTGTTGGGTTTGTATTATTATTGTCTTTATAGGTAGGTGAATGTGAGTAACACATTTGATATTGTTGCTGTCTCTCTACTACAAACAAATACGTATGCAAAGATAGTTAAAGGAAAGTCATAATTAGCTGTTTTAATGACAGACCTTGCGATAAAACAATCACCCCTAGTTGTAACAGTATTCACACCATCGATTCATGAGATCAAGAAAGATTTAAGAGCTGCAACAACAGACCAGCGTAATGGTGCCATTAAAGTCAATTGTCACCAGAAACACCCGTGTATGCCGAATTCCATCGCAATTGGACTTTGTAAGTGTGTAGATAAAAATTAAATTGCAAGGGGATGCTAAATATAAGCTTGTAAAAATAAACAGCTCATAAAGGACCAGCCGAGGTCAATTGAAGATCTTGGCAAAATGGCTGCCGCCCTTACATTTAGGCGTGCACATTCTAGAGGTCCGATTTTGAATGACTCCATCGCATGAATCGGGTTCGATTTCCTTAATAGCGGGGGCGATGTTGGCGTCAAATCAAATCGGTTGCGGTGGATTTGGGATTGCACATAACCCCACACGTAAATTGAAGAGGGTGAGATTCCATTATCATGGTTACCAGTTGTTCTCGCTAGATAATTTTAACTGCATACATTAATGTTCATTCGTTGTGTGATCAAATATGATAAATATTTTTTAAACTTAGCCGCATTTTTTTTAAATAAACCGTTTTTTTTTTATACAACCATTATTCACTAGTTATATCTGTATGATGGTATTTCTATCTGTCTGTATTTTTTATATCTTTGGCTTACTTTAGGTAAGTTAATTCTTCACGACAATAACCAACCCACTATATTTATTTGAGTGTAATGACTATTAGACTTGACATCTCAGAGGTTTTTTCTATAATGCAGCCAGTATAAACCTAAGAAAAGCTAAGTTGTTTTCTTTAAATCTCTCCCCCTATAGAGAAACAATTCCAAATGATAATGTATGTAATTGTTCATTCACTAACAAACACTGGAGATAGCTTTTTATTGTGGTAAAGGTTTGATTCCGCCTTCTTTTCTCCAGCAAGAAATTGATTTGTAAATCTTCTTCACACTTTTATATGGTTCAATCCTCAAATCATCTATTTTCTTCCTATTTAGTCCATTTCCATTTTCCACGTAGACTTCGTCTCCCGCTTAAAATTTATATTTTTCCCCATGCCGCCGGTCGATTTTTTTCTTTAATTATAATTATGAGATTTTATTGTGGTTTCAACTGCAAGTTTTCTATCTCTTTTCAGATCTTCTGTTGTAAATCTTGATTTTAATTCATCCGGTAGAATATTCACAGTTTCTCCTTCCAAAAGGTATTTTGGAGCAAACTTTGTGACTGTGTGTTCTGTTTCGTTTTATTTTTCTACACATTTCTATGCCATAGTAGACCACTACTATTGCATACAATTTTTTTTCATTTATTTTACATCTTATCATTTTGACTAAAGTTTGATTTACCCTTTCATTAAGCCCATTCGAAAATGGTTCATCTACAGCAGTGAACATCATCTTTATGTTTTCCTTCTTAAGAAATTATTTGAAACCAGATACTGGTCCGTTAATATGGTATTAATATTGTAGTTTTGTGTCACATTTTTCATTAGTTTCATAAAATCACTGGATTTTTGATATCTTGATATGGAAATATAGGCATATCTTGTGAAATGATCAACCAGAAGACCTAAGTATTTTTTGTTGATCATGATACTCCAATGGTATCAATAAATGTAATTTCAAAAAGGCGTGTTGCCGGACTTAAATGGGCCATATTTTGACTTCCTTCTTAATTTGTTTTTTTGTTACAAATTTCACATTTATCACAAATTTGTTTAATGTTTGAGATGATAGATGAGCCGGTTATTATATTTTACAAATATTATTGGAGAAACAATTTAGGGAGCAGGGGCTGAACCGGCGTAAGATGTGTAAAAATATGTGAGGGAATTCGATCAATTTTGCTCTAATCAGAAGTGGATGCCAAATATTCTACCCAATAAGAGCGCAAAAGGTATGACATAAACGCTTCCAATTGGTTCAGAATTGATCGATGCCCTCTCCTATTTTCGGACATCTGACGCCGTTTAATTGGGGAAATGTCCAGTAGCTGGACAATTTATGTCAGACTCCTAGGCATGGTTTGCCCGTAGCAACTCGATCTCACCACTACAAGAAAAAGCTGCCGCGTCACACGGACAGGGCCCAGCTACAGATTATGGTTTTATTTTAAAACATCTAACAATTTCTGCCGCCCTGATATATTTTCGGGCTAAAAGTTGGTTGTGCATAGCCAATCACTAGAATATTACGCCGAAATTATTAACAAAGACAAGGCATTAGGCATTTAATTCGCTTTGTTCTCATTAAGTAGTAAATTGAGATGCTTTCATTGTTGCAAACTTTTGTCTCCAGAACAGCGGCCAAGAAGAAAAGCTGCCAAGTAGAAAGCTCCAAACTCTGTTACGTGATGATTTACTTAAAAGGACACTAAAGTTTAACGGCTTAACTAAGTGCAATTTAAAATAATTTTAAACATTAAAACAATTTTGTTGTGACTCACTTAAGAGTCTACATAATTCATAGTTCGTCAAGCATATAATGTCATCATCACTAGATGCTGTGTTTACTTTCACGTTTGATTTTCACAAATTAGATGTAATCACAGTGAGGAATCACATAGGGTTACGGAAAAAGGTTAATACGTATAAATGATATGCAATGTATGCATCCAAAACATATTTAAATAATATACAACATAAATTAGAAAGAGAAGAAAAAAATATACAAACCAAGGATGAAAACCTGGTCAAGCGTGAACGTTTTCACGTGCCAAAGGGATTCACTGTTGTACATGGAAGCAATTCGCCCTCGCTTGATGATTAATTTGCAATTTCATACAAAAGTTACGCTTCAGATATTACCTTTTCTTAAAATCATTGAAACAACGTTAGTATTTTTATTCAGAACATTCAAACAACCGTTAATAGGAGAAGAATTCTGGACAATACCAGACCATAAGCGTCCCTTTTATCGCTTTTTGTGACGGGACCCTAAAAAACGTGGACCAAGTCAAATACTTGGCTCCAATCGGCAACATGTTAGATCGCGGGCATAGTCTTTGCAAAATAAACTGATGTATGTTATGAATTATCTACGTCACCGAGAGGCTCGTAGCCTAGTGGCGTGGGGATTTGCCTAGAATACCAGGGGTCTGGGTTTAAATCCTCGCCTTGTGTCTTATGAACCGTAATAGGTAGGCAGCTGAAATTTTATTTTGTCGCTATAATAACAAATGAGTAAAATAAAATAAAATAAACTATAAAAGTCATGTTTTGTGTTAAATCTTGTACGATGGCACGAAACCCTTCGTCCGTACAGTCCGAATCGCACTTAGCCGGTTTTTTCCTATCTTGATATTATTAAAACGGTTTGATGCGGCGGTCATTGCTTGAACAAATGTGAAATTGTTTGTGGTAAAAATATCTTCCCCATCGGGAAAGAAATTAACGCTTTAAATTATGTACTTCCATCACACATTTCATATAAAATTTGGTTTCATCATATGTTCCCCTATTTAGTGTAGTTTAGTGCTCCTTCTCTGATTATGAAGACAATGCAAGTCAACATAGATTATCCGGTTTTCTGCTTTATTGCGCCTACCCTGCCATTTCCAATTGCACGACAATGGTTTAAATTGCGCAGGCGGTGTCGGACCTGCTGCTGGGGGTCTTCTGCCTTCCCTTCACGCTACTGGGGCAGGTGCTGCGACGCTTCATGTTCGGCTCGGCCATGTGCAAGCTCATCCCATACCTCCAAGGTAAGTTCATCCATCTGTCGGACCTACTGCTGGTCGTGTTCTGCCTTCCCTTCACTCTGCTGGGGCAGGTCCTACGACGCTTCACGTTCAGCTCGGCCATGTGCAAGCTCTTCCCATACCTCCAAGGTAAGTTCATCCATCTGTCGGGCCCACTGCTCGTCGTGTTCTACCTTCCCTTCACACTGCTGGGGCAGGTCCTGCGACGCCGTGCAAGCTTATACCTGCAAGGTTACATTCGATTACATTTGCCTTGAATATAATCACCTCCTCTGCTGAAAATGTTTTTACGATTTTGCAAAACCTAGCTGTTTGGATGGAAGAAACCTAAATTTTGAAAACTGGACTTGAACCAGCAAGCATACATTTCGCTGGTAGTAGTACTCGTACTTTACAAGGGAGTAGCGAAAAAATGTGTTTATTTATGATAAAGGCTGTCGCTTTGGGAAATGATATTGAAATAAACAAAAAGTTTAATAACTTTTTTCTAACTGTCCTATAACTAAAAAGTTGTACTTATCATACAAAGTAATTAATGAATTTATTATAAAAAATAATCTACTGTTCCATAAGAACGTGGGAACGTTGCATGCAATTGGACACGGATGGTTAATATCATTCCTACTGTCATAATATTAGCCTAACACGCCACGTGAGATCTAGGTTCCACACCAAGACCTTCGTTATGCACGGTTCCAAAATTGCGCCAAATTACACTAGACGAAAATATAAATAAAAAAAAATATCTCCGTAACTAGATATTTTACAGAAAATATAACAATATTTTTTGTCTCGGATAAACCTGAGGATTACTCTGTAAAAATTAATGTACGGGTAGTATCGTAAAACATGGAATAATATCGACGGTTGAAAGGCAAAGTGACTAACAAGCCACTTTGGTCGAAATTGAGTTATATATACCGTTGGAATAAGCAAATTTTTTTGCGTCTAATGCGCCGGGTTTTATAACGATCGGAGCACTTTTTTGGCTTGTTAGTCACTTTAAAATGCTCTATTTTCTAAAAATGCTTTGGCTTACAAGCCAAAATTTATGATGTTTTTTTTGTTTTTTCTTATAATCTATCTTCTAATATGCCCGATTGACTTTTTAGCAATTTATCCTTTCCAGGTTAAATTAAATGATATTTATTGGCCCTTTTTCCGTCCTGCTAAATGCAGTGGTCCTGTGATTTAAACTTTCTTGCCTACTCTATAAAACAATTTAATGCACGTTAGACCTTTTTCTATAATGTAAAAGAATACATGTATGCACGTTAGCCATTCTTCCTTACCGAGTTTTTTATTATAACGGATATTTATTCCATTAATTATTTCATATTAATAATAATCCCTCATACCATTTGGTCATTATTCAATTAGATTTAAATTATATTTAATTAAATGAGAAATAAAATTCATATTCTTAGGTGGTTTGCTTATGAAACCACAGAATATTAAAAAAAATATAAACCTAAATCAGTTAAAATTTCCAATTTTCTTTTAAATAATAGCCAAAACTAACTTAGTTAGTTAACTTTTAAGTCTTTTATTAGTCATTATTTAGCCTACTTAGACCTAATGTCCGGATTTAAAATGTTGTCTTAATGGATGTGAGCTGAATTTCCGTAGTGCAATTATTTATATTTCTACACGTAATACTTTTTTCCCACACGATATCGCTATGAAGATACACATTAGTTATTTAGTCGTACTGTCACATATGAATAACGTGCTTATAATTTGTTTTTCCTGATAGAGAAAAAAGTTATTTTGACTAACAAGCCACTTTTTTTTAGAACTTTTGTAATTTCAATAATTCAATTTAAATGTAAAAATTGAGCATAAAATTATCAAATTTTTGCTCCAATCAGATCTTAGGTTGATTTATTATTTTACAAGATATTATTTTTTTTTCAAAAAATCAAAACTTTAAAATTCGCTCCTGGAAAGTTTGCAAAGTGACTTATTAGTCACTTTGCCTTTCAACCGTCGATATGTATCTACGAAGTGATTTATTCTCCGGGTAAAATGTACCATTCAATTTAGAATAATTCTTTCAAAGAAAATTCAAAGAGGAAAACCGATAATTCCCTCAAATTCAGTCTCAGCCAACGTATAAAGGGTAATATGTTTACATTTGATTTGGCAGTTGTAACGAGTTTCACAACAAAAGGTATTTGACAGTAACTGTATTATCGATGGGAACAATCAACCAATAGACATACTCTGGTCCGATGAGAAAATTAATTACTTTGCATGTAGTTACCGCTTTTCGTTTGTGCTAAATAATCCTTGGAATGAAATTCCGCTAGCGAGCTCAAAAATTTAACCATCGATTTAATTTAAATTTAATCTGGGACGGGATTTTACTTCGGCGGAATTGGGGATGATGGATTGGAAATCCTCAAATTGGCTTCAATCGGTGTGTTTTGATCTTAATTTTATAAAATCTATTTTCTCTAATCTAATAATCAATGACTTATCATGAATCGATTGCATATCATCTTTATCTTCTTTCTTTAACTTCTTCTTTAATATTATAAGATGAAGTCGCTTTTTCTGTCTGATTTTAATATAGTTTCCAGCAATAGATAGAGTGATTTAAGAGGAAGGTTTTTAGGCTATTTACCATCACGCTACGACCCTTAGGAGCTTCGCAAAAAGAAAAATGTCCAAGTTTTAGGTAAGCAAAAAAGGAATTAATAGCGCGGCTTGGCAAGGCGAAGGACACGTGGGCGGCGGTGGAGGGGGACGGCTCCCCGAGTGTAACCGAACATTCCCGACAAAAGCCGAAGGTACCCTAATGCGATTCTCGCGCAATCGCACGGTCGACTTCCTTCGCAACAGTTTCAACAATTTGTTCGAGATTATTGACGTTGATTGTTTATGATTTATTGTTATAGATATTCGAATATATGCTTAAATAACTTGCAATAACTAAAATACCAAATCTTAATACCAAATATTGATCTACCTATTAAAATTTGCATAATCATTTTATTATCATTTTTTTTAGTAGATTAGTACTTAACAAATACGTCGGTTACAGTTGTCCATCTATACAAATATTAGAAATTACTGTAGGCCCCCTTCCTTACTTGCTAGTTTAATCCTCCTAGGGTTAATCCCGCCCGGTTTGCTACCATCGCATTGAATGAACGATGGCCAAAGCGGCAATGAACATTGTCCGTATTTTCCATCCATTTCTATGCAGCCGAGCATTATAAGGAAGGTCCTGGACTTAGTTCCCATGTGGGTTTGGCTAATATCGGACGGTCAGTTCGGTATTAGCCATCCATGTCCAGTTACATAGAAAAAACCATCGATAAGTGTCCGCTGCGTATTTCCGATGTAGTCGCAATTCGCCAAGTAGTTAATTAAAAAGGATAGTCGATCCGGGCCGAACCGGAAGGTAAAGATAAAAGGTTTCTTGTAACTTTCTCAGAGAGGGTAAGCCTTCACAAGACGAAGACGAATTGTGTCAAAGCGTCTTCCGAACGTGAAAGACGCTGGTTACGTTTCAGAGAATTCTTTTTCCGTGCCTCAACAGCCAATCCGAAGTGAGTGTATATTAACTGAGACCATATACATTGCAGGAGTGCGGTATTCTCTACTCCATTTCATTCTCGTTAGGATAATGAAAGTCTCGTAGACTGCTCTTATCGTGATTTATTATCCTCTGGAACACAATTTCATTTACATTCTTGTATCTTTGTATACGGTTATCTTATTTTTGTTTCGAAAATTTTTTCGAAAAAAAAATCATTTTGTTAACATAGTTTATAGATAATCTTTAACTATAACATGTGTTACTGGAACATTTTTTTAAAGTGAGTTCTATGTGGTGCTATTCTGCAAAAAGATCGAGTATAAAATGGAATCGGCAAGACATAACCGTGACAAGACACACCGTACTTAAAAGGTACAAGGTACTTTAAGAAAAAAACTAGTTTTCAAACAGCGCCAGAGTCAGCTGAAAAATATCTTTTAGATAAACTATTTTTTCTTATAGTAAAAATAACTAATATTACTGACTTGGACGATCAAAATGAATAATTTTATATTATTATTATAGTTTATTATGTAAGAGCGGCTCGTAGTCTAGTGGCGCGGGGACTGGCCTAGCGTACCAGAGGCCTGGGTTCAATACCGACATGCACCACTGTCTTTCTCTTTCCGAGTTCGATAAGTGCATTTCGTCACGAATGTGAGCTGCTCCATGGTTCGGAATCCATGTAAAACTGTAGGTCCCCTTCCCCTACTAGGTGGTAGGGTTTAAGCCCGCCCGGATTGGTACCATCGCATTGGATGAAAAGATGGTCGAAGCGGCAATGAAAAATTGTCCGTGTTTTCCATCCAGTTCAATGTGCTCATAAAGGGAAAGTCCTGGCATGGCACCAAATTACTTCGGGAATGTGGTGTATTGGGCTAATATCATAACGGTAGTTGTGTGGTATTAGCCATCCATGTCAGGTCGCATAAAAAAAAAAAAAAAAAAAACATGAAAAAATAAAGAAACTATTCAGATTGCATTGCTGAACGGATCAAAACAAAAATGATGACGAACCATATTGAAAATGCAAATGACTTAATTTAATATTCTTAATGTTGTATGTGTTCTTTTGGCGAAATAAATATATGAATCTGTATCTGTATCTAAGACGTCGAGATATTTTGTAAAATAATTCAAGTCATATCTAAAGGAACTGCATCCCATTCAGGGTTGGTGGCAAAATATCTGAAAATACTCTGATGTCGTTGGACCCAATTGTACGAAAAATTACTTCAAAGCATAAAATTAATTTATCTTTTGAAATAAGTCACCTTTAACTTTGCTTAGCCTGTACTAAGTTTATGCGGTTACTGTGTGTTGTCATTAATGTTTTAGTTTCGAAAATACTTTTATTTCACGAATTAACATCGATTACCCAATTGTTTTTTTTTTTCTAGAAGCAACTTTAACCCTAGATCATAAACAGAATCTGGGCGACCGAACGTCGCTCGGCGTCTCTGGATAAAGTGCCATCTGCCATTGAGTAGCAAGAAAAAATATTAGTACCTGTTCTTACAAGAAAATATTAATTATTTATTCTTACAGGCATGGCAACTGTCTCGAGCCCAAATACTTTAAATCACAAAAGATATTAAACAACACCAAATAACGCCAATCGACACTAAACAAACCAACAAGAAAGCAACAACTAAAAACATCAAAAAAACTGAACAACACCAAAGAGTAGTATAAAACAAAGTCGCTTTCTCTGTCCCTATATCCCTATATCCCCATGTGCGCTTAAATCTTTAAAACTAAGCAACGGATTTTGATGCGGTTTTTTTTAATAGATAGAGTGATTAAAGAGGAAGGTGGAGAAATACTGTTATTTTTGAGGTTTCCAATGTGATGTCGTAATAAATTTAAAAAAATCCGCTTACATTGCGAACGCAGGCTGAATCCTACGAGATTTATCAAAATAATGTACTAAGTATTGTACACATTGAAAAAGTCTACAGAAAACTCCGCGATGGTTTATGTATATCTCTTATGGATATACCACAATAAATTTTTTGGTCATTGACTTTTTACGACGAATAATGGCTAATTTTCGAAGCGATTTTAACCAATACAGCATTAATCCTTATCCAATTAAATACCTTAAATACATTGTTGATTTAAATTAATATTTTCGAAGATATTACAGATTAAAAATGGCGGGACGTAGCGTTAGCGGCAGCACCGGCCGCTAACGCTACGTCGGCGGCGCGGGAGCGTGCCTATAAATAGTGCGTCGGAGGCCGCGGTTCTAGCACTCTGAATTTAGCAGCGATCGGACGCGTTTATTATCGGAGCTCTCTAATATCTAATAATCATCTAATAATAATATCTTAGTTTTTTTTTATTTCAAATATTTCAGTGTAGGAACTCTACGTAAAAAGGGTTTATTTGTGCATCATTGTGTCAAAATAATATTTTTTTAAACGATATTATGCCCGTGCAAAGCTGGGACGGGCTGCTAGTACTAAATAAAAACGAACAATAAAAAAAATAATCAAAAAAGCAAAGAACATAGAAACATAAACACAGAAGACGAAATAGAACATAAAACGGGTGGCGTCGGGGAAAGTCCGAGAGCATCAAACCATTTACGCATTTATCAGTATTTTTTTACTTCGCCCTTTAAAATGTTCTAATAAAAACATTCAAGCCCCGAGTCTGTCAAACACACGTGTAGGCTACATGGATACCGGCGATGGACTGATGGATGGTGCAAGACGCATATCAAATTAACTTCAAGACTGCGACGTTCACAAAAAATATGTTTCGTTTTTATATGTCGGAATTTGCGTGCAATTTTGTGATTGTGAGTTTCATACGTTGTGCGAAACTCATCACTTGCAAACATCACAAAATTTACTTTGCTAATGGAAAAAAATAACGTTATCATGAACGCACTGTCGCTCTTCCAACGTATGTGCGACTAGCATTGAAACGATACAAAATATGTACTAAGTATGTGGAAGCCACAAATCAGGCCTTATGGTTGTAGGGAAAAGTGCGTCAACACCTTAGACATACTTGTTTTCTAGTTAGTTTCGCATCCGTTTTTTCTTAACTTAACCTAGTGTAGTTTAACTACCAAAAAAGTTTTAAAAAATGATATGAAGTGAAAAAAATAAAATTATTATTTGTTTCAGCCGTATCTGTATCGGTGTCGGTGTGGACCCTGGTGGCAATTTCCCTTGAGCGCTACTTCGCGATCTGCCGGCCGCTCAAGTCGCGCCGCTGGCAGACGCAGGGCCACGCGTACAAGATGATCGGCCTCGTCTGGTCCATGTCCTTGCTGCTCGACTCGCCCATACTCTACGCATCTACGCTGTTGGCGATGAGGGGCAACGGTGAGTGTTTCTGATGTAGTGTAGCTCAAACGCGGTGTAACTTTGTAACTTTTCTGTAGCATTTAAAGGGTTATGTAACTATGTGATATGTGTAGAAGTTTATGACAAAACTAATAGTATTAAAACCAAACGTGCAAAGGTTTTCTTGTGGCCACTGGAGCAGTGCATCGCTTACGGTGACGCTTGGTTCGCGTTATCTATTTCCCTAAAATATGGTCGAGAGAGGTGATGGCTGTGCCCAGCGTTATGTTGGTGAACGGATGCTGTTTGTGGGCACTGGCCTGCTCGAATTGGCAACATGTTATTTGGTGGGAATAGTCTTTGCAAATAAACTGATATGAATTGTTGACTTTCGTGAATTTATGTTAATTTAGCGTTTTATCAGTGTTTTTGTTAAAAAAAATGATAAACGCTTTGGTAAGTGGACGTTCTGCAGAGTTTCTTGCAGTCTTCTTTACGCTGTTGTATTCTGCTGAACTGGCTAGTGTTAAAATATGACAAATCCAAATGCAGTTACTGTGTATGGATGAAGAATAAATCAAAAACGACCTAAAATGATCCCTTCAAACTTAAAAAAAGGAATGGAAATATTTATAGGTCATGAGAGAGATATTCATAGCTCGCTTTAATTAACATCACCGCCCTAGTCGTTTGAACGCGTTTTAAGAAGGAATAGGAAAAAATGTAATTAAACATTTAGTGATGAAAGATATTTGGAATCCTTTGACATTTTAAAAGATCTAAAGTTTTTGCATCAGCAGCATTGAGTAAATGAAGATGGTGCTTGTATCTTCAGCACCAGAACTCACAAGCAAGAGTTTGGCTGATCTTGTGTCACCTCATACATTACTATTCATTATTAATATTGCTACGATTTGTATGTGCAAAGACTTAAGTATGAGTATTACTTAAAATTGTCAAGAAGGTTGACTCAATCATTCACATATTCAGCCACAGCGAGCCGTGTGCGCATTATATTCGGCAATGATACCGGATTCGCTTTCGGGCGCGGTTGCCTCCAATCCATGTATTTCCAAACTTTTAGAATAGGCATATGCCACGTGGCTAGCAGGGGCATCCCAAAGCGATACGCCGCAATCTTTGGGAACCGCTGCTGTTATTGAGGAAGGCCATGGTATCTCCGTACCCATAATATGAAATCAACATAATTTACTTAGTCGGTGCATTAAATGTTCAACCAAACCTAACGAAAGAAAAAAAAACAGTCTGATAAGTTCTAGTTGAGGGTGGAAAAATCGGCCATAAGATGAATAGCAATCAACTATCCGTCCCTCATCCTTAGCAGCTTATTAAAACCAGAGCATAAGTATTAATTCGTTTAGCCGATGGCCGGATCTCTATTCTTCTTCATAGTAAGTCTCTCTCTTAGTTCATATTAAGTTGCTTCCATTGTAAATGTAGTAACAAAAAAAACCGGCCATGAATCCAATTCGGGATTGTTTTAAGTTTTAAAATTTTCAGTACAGGGTCACTTAATAAATATATATGAAGAAAGTTCCGGTCTTAATAATTTTAAGTATTTTCACATACGACCATTGACATTATGGTACGCACATTAAAGGTATTCCCATTCAATTAAAATCATCGTTAAAACTAATGAAATCGTTAATTCAGCAAGCAATACATTATTATTTCCGAAACGCGAAACTGTCAAATCCACTTTGTTCCTAGTAAGTACGTAACCCTCTTTTCTCATTTAATTTGTTTGGTGGATATTGCTCCGCAGCATCTCTCCCCGAGCAATAAGGAAGGGACGGCGGCGCGGAAGGTAAATTAATAATTGCCCGTACTCAAACGAGATGAGTTTGACACACCGACAGATTGATCAACATTTTTAAAACAATTTATAATAGCATTTCTTCTGATGGCGTGAACCTATTGACGCGGGTTTCCCTTGCGTCTGAATTTAATGCGTCAGCATTTTACATTGACAATAATAATTAGAATTAAATTCCGCATATTTTTAGATTTTAATTGCATAAATCTAAATGCTGTAATTTGATGTGAGGTTTCGTGACAAACCCGTCACCTGTGTCGAGGAAGTGTTAAAAAAGACGCGTAAATTAGCGAGTAATCAAACAAATATTACTGGGAGATTTAAGATTAAATAAAGTCATTGTAATCAACAAGATTATATTCTATATTTTTGGAACAAAGAGCACTATAGATTTTAGCACATATCTAAAATTACAACGCTTATATTGTTAAATGTCGTACCAACATGTTTCCCAGGTCCCTGACCATTTACTTTCACGACATGGACAGACTTGCTAATGCAATATAACAGCCTGACGATGAGCTGACATTTTGAAATAATCTTTCAGTATTGGCCGTGATATAAAAGTACGAAAACGTTACAAATCACGTAAAAGTATTAGAGCACAAAAAAACATACATATCAGCAAAAAACACTAGCCAATAATTTGATTTATACTTTAGAATAATTAAAAAATATATATATCAAATTTGCTGGATGTTTCGAAAAAAAAATTTCAAAGTGCTTTGCCCTTTCGAATCTCCCTTCGTTTTTGTACCCGAAAATAACCCGCCCGATTTGGCGGTAAACATTCAAATTGCTCGGCTTTTAAATTATATCCTGTAACTCTTACAATAAACTACTTAATGCGATAAAAATCGTTCAAAACATGGTCTACTTAATATAAATTAACATATCAAAATAGGGCAAAAGTGGTCAAATCAGTGGTCTTACCCTTCCCTAATCCTCATCCTGTTAATTTATTATAAATTAACTGTAGGTTGCTTGTCAACTCTATTTCGTCAGAAAATGTGTTGGTCCTCCACTCCGTCATGTTCAGATCCATCAAATTGCAGAACAATTCCAAGTGCTACATGCAAAAAGTGCATCAAGCAAGTCTGTTTCTCTGCAAGTCTCTGTAAGTCTGCTCTCAATAAGCATCTTATTTCCAGCATTGGAATAAATTCAAATATACTAGCATACAATTTTAGTTTGAGTGTCACAATTGCGGGGTTTATTTCATAATTAAAAATATGAGCTAGAACATACAATAAAGAAAACACATTTAAATAGTGACTAAAATACATGGCCAAACGACCTACGAGTACATAAAGTTGTTAAACAAAATATTTTGAATACTCAATTGAAAAACATAAACGAGCTTCAAAAACCGGCCAAGTGCGAGTCGGACTGGCACACGAAGTGTTCCGTACGATTATACAAGAGATAAAACGTTTCTTGCTTGGTAACCCCCTTTATTTTATATTTGTCTTTAATGTATTTATCGTTATAGCGGCAATAGAAATACACACTCTGCGTAAATTTTTGCTGTCTACCTATTACGGTTTACGAGATACAGCCCTGAGACGGACGGACGGACGGATAGCGGAGGCTTATGGTTCCGTTTGGCACCCTTCTGTTCGTATCTGTAAATAGTATTTCTAACATGCTTCACTAATAGGTGCATAACTTACAAACTTACAACATATTTCTTAATAATAGCTTTAACTTTAGGCACACGCAAAATTACTCAAAGTTCACGCGGTAGATCATTAAATGTTGACGGTACCACGCGATCAAGTGTTCTTTGGTTCACCTTAATTATTTTACTTATTTTCATTAATTTTCCGAGCTTCAAACATTTTAACGAGGACAGCATGTTTCCTAGTTTTATTCACGGAACCCCTACACAACCATACTCTTATTATAAAATGCGAAATCAACTCAGTCTGTTACGTTTTAACGCATAAATCACTGAACAAATTTTGATGAACTTCCTCGTACATTTCATAATGACGCTGCTTTGTAGGTATTTTTTTGGAACAGACGTTTTGTGTTGAAACGTTTTGCACAAATGGCATTCAGTTCAACAGAATTTTACCTCCATGAAGTTTACCACAGGGCTGGCAGTTGAGTTGTGTCGAGTTTGTTTAAATTCCTTTGAATTAAAGTTTCAATAAAATAATTTTACAGAAACGATTAGGTATCGATACTTATTGTTAAAAGTTTCTGAGGTGTGATCATCTATAACTTTCAGAATCTATTGGAAACCTTAGGTTGCGAGTCTGACTTGCATCTAATACTAGATGGATTGCTAGGAACAGGAAATAATAGAAAACAAAAACCTTTAACCCTAGAGTAGTCGCGCCTTTCCGTGAAACGCGAGTGATCGCGTAGGGAGCATTTTGCCGCCCATACTTAATAATATATAAAAAAAAATAAGAGTTCTATGATTACATATTTATATTGAAAGGATAAAATACAACATAGATTATCATAATAAGAGACATTTATTAAAATTTTACATTTAAAATTAAGAAAACAATGCTTTGCAAAATCTTAGGAAAAAAATCTAGGTTTTTTGCAACCTCTTTATAATTATTTATTTTTAAAAAACTACATTTAAACTTAATAGCTAAATTACTCTTTTTCATCATTTACAGCATGTACTTCGGCAAAACAATCCTGACACATATACATGCAATGTTCGCTGCACAGTAACTTTGCACATCTATTGCACCCTTTTTTTGTCCTTCTATTTTTCTTGGATGGACATACTGCGCATATACCTTCCCTACCTGAGGGTATATTTTGATGATCTGATGGCACAAATCGCGTTATTTGGTTCCTCAGTTGTTTGTGCAATGTGTTTATGTTAGACCTTCTAATGATATGTGGTCTAGTCGTGGCCAGGGCAATGTCTTTCAGGTATGTTCGCCGAAATCATAACTGCTTCGTATTTTCTTTGTATATTATCTGACTATTTATGCCAGCAATGTTTAGCAGTGAGAAAAATAATCTCATTGGCCATCTGCGAGTCATTCTACCTACAGAATATTCTTCCTTCATTTGATCAACGAAGTCAACTCCTCCTTTAGTGCGATGTTTACTTCAAAACAATAATATACGCAATGAATACGAATAAGATTTCAATTAGAGTAAAAAACGAGAATCAAAAATTCTACTTGCGCACTGAACTTACTCTAATTTCTAAAACAAGGAGGTGAGGAACGGGGGAGCAGCTACTAGGACGCTTGACCTTGACAAATGTATCGTGTTCAAAATAAGTCACGAAAGGGGTTATTTCTTTAATATGTTTTTTTTAATCCTAAATAGATAACAGATTATAAAATAAAATGCACGGAGAATTTTTTATTTAGGTTTTAAATATTATTTCTCGTAAATGACCGCCATTTACAGCCTCACAAAGACGAACTCTTTTGAGAGTACTATCATTACTTTCCTCAGAACATGGGAGGTTAGCAACCGTATTTCAGCCTAGATGTAGGTACGCCTTCATATGCTCGATTGTCCTGGGATTATTAAATGTACACATTTTCTTTTAAATAATTCCAGAGAAAATAAGCCGCCACTGTTAAATACAGGGAATGAGCGGGCCAGTGAATTGATGAAAATCTCGAGATTTAACGCTCACCGAAAGTCTGCCTTAGGATCGCCATTGTAGGATAGCGTTGGATAACGCTGAACTTGTCCATGATGAATCTCAAAAAAGTATTTTAAAATTTGTTATAATAAAAGAATACTAAATGCACTGACATTATCAATATCAATTAATTATCAATAAATGATCAAACGAACTTCTTAAGTGAAGTTCGATCGTTATTATATGAGTCGCTTCATTCGAAGATATTATATTACCAGGTAGTCCTTTAAACCTACAAGACGACTTCGCACTTTTTTAAAAGACATTCAGTTGACTTAAACGGAAATATAGTTTATCTGCTACCACGCCGCTGGCGTATTTTCTCATTATTTTTAGAGAATTCTTACCAACTCAAAACTTTGCTGGGTTTTGGGAGGGAGGGAACTCATATCTTCGAATGAAGCGACTCATATAATAACGATCGAACTTCACTTAAGAAGTTCGTTTGATCATTTATTATATTTCGTCGCTTCATTCTTCAGATATTATATTACCAGGTAGAATTTCAGAGCGATTTCAAAGTTTTGCTCTTCCTGCATTGATTTACACATCATGGAAATGAAATTAAGATAGGTTTTATTATTAAAAAAAATGACTTTAAGTTAAGTTAAACCAGTAGTTTTATAACTTTTTTATAAATGTTACTCACGTTTTTCTACGTGGTGGGAAGTAAGCAAACGGATTTTGTAAAGCTTCCTTTGTCTAATGGTTTTATTGTAAAAGCGAGCAAAGGCGCTGGATGAGTCTGTCCAGCCCGCTGTACTCGTATTTCGTATGGTCGCCCAGTCGACACCGGGGCGCGGCGCGTCGCGCTGCCGAGGTGGATGCGTGGCATGTGCTATGCCCCCTGAAGGTGGGTACGTCCACACCGCTATCTGCCAATACGACTTTGATCCATCTACTGATGGACTGTGTGGTAGCGGCTCTGTGTGGTGCTTTGTATGTCACTTGAAGTTTTCCTGTACCTCCAGTTCTCTTAGTTTTTGTTACCGAAATAATATATTCTTTGAGACCAGTGGCAGGGCATATTCTTATATTATCTTTACCCTCCTAGGGTAAGGTGAGCACGGGTTGGCACAGGCCTGGGCGGACGTTTTAATAGTGTCTGTAATACTTATTTGAATGTCAATATCTGTAATTGATATATTTTCCAATTGTATGAGCGAAAGGGTTTGAACCCTAAGACCGGTATATAATGCTAGTAAAATTGTTAGTTTTTAGTTTTTTTTTTTTTTTTTTATATACTTTTTCTAGACTTCGATTTGTATTTGGAAACCACTCTGCGATGTGGTTTGATACTTGCTGAGGGTTCACATATAAGTATATTTGGATCCTTAAGGTTTTAATTTGAATGCTCCTTAAGCAGGCGTTTTACCCATTTGTCAGATACAATATTATTGCCTAAAACAGTAACAGGTCAGATAGATCGGTGGCTGTGTAAAGATCCATAGGAACACCCCTTAATAAATGTTTTACTTGAAAAACTTAAAACAAGTTGCTTTGAAAATGAAAAATACGTAAGGATCTTCATAGTCACTAACTTGCCACCAGAGCTTAAGTGAAACGTTACATTGCTTTACCGTACTGACAGATAGTGAAGCTAACAGCAAGGTCAGCGCGTCTAGTGGGGACCCACGTCGGATGAAGGCCTGCTGCAAAGCCACGGAACACCCAGCGTAAGGTTCGCGTGCAAGAGATGGTGTTCTCTGAAATGCGATTGCAAGAGATACTTCTCAGGCTTGAAACATGAAATGTTTGATATCAGCAAACTCTGCAGCAATGGAAACCAAGGCTGTGATGACCAATAAGGGAAGACTGATATACTGTTTGCACCGTCTCGCGTCGTCATAAATGTTTCCTAAGCTTTTTAAGATCAAGGAAAAAAGGGGGGATGCATGAAATATTTTTCCACGCTAATCGACGGTAAATGCATCGACAGCTATGGCGTCTGGATCTTGTTTCCAGGATATAAAATTCTTGCATTTTGTGTTGGTGCGAGAGGAGAACAAATCAATATGTGGTACGCTAAACTGTCGTACGACAGCATGAAATAATTACCATTGTGTATCTGGGTTTATTATTCAAGATTCGATATTTGCACAGTTCTCCTTTGTGTTGACATAAAAAGCGAATATCCAAATGTTTTGCTCCTCGCACCATCGCCAAATTATTCTAGATAACTCTTTTAGGGGAGGAAACCGTATACTTCCCATGCGGTTGATGTAGCTAATTCCGGTGGTGTTGTCGACTAGCAACATTTTTACACAATTATTTTGGTTTTGAGCAAAGCTCTTCAAACCTAGAAAGACAGCTAACAATTCAAGGTAATGTATATGGAAATTTTGTTCAGAAGACTTCCACTTACCGTTGGCTCGATTGGCACCGCAGACTGCACCCCAGGCTACCCTGGAGGCGTCAGAATAGATCTCGAGTTAAAAACTGGAGTATTTCATAGAATTGGTGGTTGTAAGTATGACCACCAGATGAGGTCATCTAGTAAACTGCCGGGCAGTTTTATTTTAGCTTTATAATCGTTGTTGTTTCTTGATAAAGCAAGGTTCTTATGACTCTCTAAACGTTTTGTATACAGCCAAACATATCTTACGCCAGGGCAGGCAGTACCTACACCGATAAGTTGAGCAAACTTACGGATAGTACAGATAGGTAAAGGTGAGTATTTTTTATTAGTTTACAATATTATGTCAATTTTCTATTGGCAAACAAATTAATAAGTTCTTTGTGTCCAATTCAAAGCCCATAAATCTACGTATTTGTTTCGCATGTATCGAACTTTTGTCATGGTTTTTGCAGAAGCCTAAGTACTGAAGAAGTTTCACTGTCTCATTAACGTTAACAGTACACTCCTCAAGGTATTGATTGCAATATATATATATTGACCTATACGTGGGATATCATCGAAATAAAAAACTGATTTAAATCCCGAATAAAATATCACTTTTTCATCAATAATTTCACAATTTCGTGACTAATTTAAGGGCAATGCATAATCCATGCGGCATAGTCATGAATTCGTATGTGGATATGTATTTAGCGGAAGCAAATTGAAACGTAAATCTTCTCTATCTTTGAGAGATAGGAATAAGAAAGTACTCCTCTTTGAGATCTATAGTGGCTAGATTACCGTTTTTGTGTATTAGTTTCGACGAAGTGCGGTAATCTTCTATTTTAAAATGAAAGGTTGAAATAAACTTATTTAGGGACTATGAAGCATTTCATCACTGTACATTCATTCACCGTTCGGTTTTGGTGCGAGAAAAACTTTCCATATAAATTGATCGTTAGCAGGTGTACATTTTTAATGGCGCCAAAGTCTAATACTTCATTAATGGCTATATTCATATCCTCTAATCCGCTTTCAGAAAAACGATGTGGCAATCGCTAGTGTTCTACGCTTTTAGATTTTATATTTAGCCAAAAGTTTTAAAAATGGCTAATTCTGCCTGCATGTACCTGAAAATCACGTTGCTTGTTGTACACGTGGCTTGTTGTACACGTGGCTTGTTCGTGCCACATGGCCGTGATGCACTCGCATAGGGTCGGCCAATGTTCGGCCCCGGGTGTTGCGGCTATATTGGCCTCCTGTACGTGGGCCCTCCCCCCCCCTGTCCGAAGGATGAGAAGGAGGGGCTTGCCAGTTTCGCGAGGAAAATGGACAAGTACCCGTCGGCTGCGTAGCACTTGGTGCCTTCTACGTGCTGACTTTCTTGACCTGAAGACCTTGTTTTTCAAGGCTTTCGTTGCCTTGAGAGTTTTGCACCGAACAGTGTGCTGTCACAATTTGCGTCTTGAATGACGTGTAGGAAAGTCTTATCAAGGCTCGGCATAATAGGTAAGTTTTATGCGACTTTTGGTAGAATCTGAGTGCAGGTCGCTCAGTATTCGACAGCTATTGCTGATATGTTTAATAGTCCGTATTTTATCTTCACCTTTCAGGTGTCGATCCATCGGCTTATTAATAGCTGATATGCTTATTCCTACCTGTTTTTGGTAAGCCATTAATTTTTTAAATCGATTTCTCACCATATCCGGTACGACCGCTGAAAACTCTGCGTTTAGTTTGGGGGCCTGTAGGAATTTATGTTGCATGCATGGGATTAAGTACCATTTCAGTATTTTTTCTTTGTCTTTAGACATCCCCTTCTTAAGGAGGGGGAACCAGAGATTTCGCCATATTTAGGTGAATATTTTACCAAACTCGGGTACTTTTACCAGAGTGGCCTGACACTTCACCGAGTGCCGACAGAATTTCTGGAACGAATGCGGGTTTTTTCGGTGCGCTAGTTTCCAGCTGGGCATAGTTCGGCTGTATTACCTTTGACAGAACCGTCTCATCGAAAATTTTATTCGCTGAAGTGGTGGTTTCGTTAGGAACTAATATTGCCGAGCCCTGGGCCTTCGCGCGCAACATCCGTCACGTTGGTACTTAAAAAACCAAAAAATATCTTTGGCTTTGTTAATGCTCTCACCCCACTTGGGATAGATACGCACATACGTATATTCCTGTCTTGCTATGTGGACGCAGCGGATTGTGTATATCTATTGCAGATTGCACATTTTTGCTGCTTTTTATATCGTTGAAGACTCGCAGTCAACCCCGATAAACAATGTTCATAGTTATTGACTCGCAGTCAATCCCCATGATAGTACCAGCGATTCGTCGAATTCTTGTAAGTGTATGGAATCTTACCGTCGTAAACCCTGTCCGGTGACAAGGATTGGTTTCGTTTACAATGTTTTGTTCCAATCGACATATTTTTTCTGGATATCGTTCAATGCGGTCTTGAGTATGCCGCTTTGGCATTTTGGAAAAAATATTGTTTTCGAAAATGACAGTGACGCGTGCGTTCGTCGTCTCGCACGAAAAAAGAATGGGAAAATACGCCAGCGGCGTGGTAGCAGATAAACTATATTTCCGTTTAAGTCAACTGAATGTCTTTTAAAAAAGTGCGAAGTCGTCTTGTAGGTTTAAAGGACTACCTGGTAATATAATATCTGAAGAATGAAGCGACGAAATATAATTACTCAATATCAATTACCAACATCTTATTTTAATTTTTAAGCCCCATCCTGACTTTTGTCCCACCCAGTACACAGGTATGATTTGCACATGACAATTAATAAAATCACAGTGAAATAAATGAATTCACACAAAAATAGTGATTGTACAGTGTATAGTGTAGACACAGATCGATAGTGAGTGATTGTAAAATAGTGATTAGTGTAAGCGAACCTTTCCCGGGCAGTCCTACATCAGCTTGGATAATGATAAAATATGACAAATCCGAGTGCAGTGTGCTGCCTGTGGATGATTAATAAACAATAAACAACAATCCTACAAACAATTGTAACGCTTATCATATTCATCGAAAAAATATATTCTAGTTAAATGTCTACACGCCAGGACGAAAAAACTATGTCAACTGTACAATCGATGCATACGGGGACACAACATTTTTGAGAATTCATAAATATGATGAATTGTTGTTTAAAAATATGGTAGCGCATAACTATTATTAAAATATTATTAATAAAAAAAAATGAGTTTTTTAGAGAGTAAGGGCCAGAAAAGCACTCGAAACTTGCATGTATAATGAAAAAATGTTACCACTAGTGCCCTCTGTTAGCAACCTACTTCATTATTTCACAGAATGAGATAATAGAGGACTCTGATGTAAACCGTATTAAGTAAGTTACTTTATATGCAAATAATGTGATGCAAAGCCAAAGGCTCTAAGCAATACGTTCATTGATTAATTTTAAGTCGTAAGTTCTTGCCTTTCCACTTGATCAATTTATATCCAATGATTTTCTCATCAACTTTTAAAATTATTGATTGACCATTATTATACAAATTATGATACACCAAAAAAACAGAAATTTGGGAATTTTGGGTATTCTCCTGTGTCTTAAACAAAGATTTGCTAATGAAGATTTATTTTACTCAATATTTGAAACTAGCCCCGAATAGTAATGCATGTTCATGCAATAATCGTATGTTAGATTTTTGTATAACATGGATAACTAATACCTACCACACCTATTTGCTGCCATGACATTAATCCAAAACACTACTTAGGAACTAGGTGCCACGGCAGGACAACATTGTATTCCAAGGCTACATTGAACTGGATGGAAAGCACATACAATTTTATTCAATGCAATGGCACCAACACGGAATTGACCCTACCAACTAGTAAATAAGGAACCTACAGTTTTACGTGGAATCCGAAACCATGAACGGCGGAACCCCTTTAGCCTCTTACGACACTCACGGATATAACGGATATAAATCCGTCCCACTAATATATTTTTTTACATTCCGGAATCCACACAGCACAATACATTTTATTAAGATTGTATAAGATCTTTATAAAATGTTGTAAATACGGCATGCTGTAAAAAAATTGGTATTCTACATCACTGACGAGTGAGGTTTGGTTAATTAACAGTCTTCCTACGGCAGACACTATGCTACATAAATAAATGGCTAACAAACTATTAACAAAATTTGAATGAAAGCGTACTTGTTTAGATAGAAGACAGGCTCTATCCAAAGTCATCACAAAAAGATGATGAATCGGCCACTAAAACTTGAATTATTTACATATTACATACAATCAATTATTATACCATCACAGCACCATACCTACTGTTTTATTAACAAACAATTCTAAAGCAATTTCACCACTTCTTCAGAAAATGACCAGAGCTTCTTAGCCAGAGCTTTATCCTTCGCTTTTTTAGATGTTGCTGCTTCTTTGCAATCGACAAAGTACTTCCCGGTGACTTTTGCTAGATCTGGCGACAACGCCAAATGAATGCTTGTTTGTGCTCCGTCGCGGCTTGTTTTCGGCATTAGGAACTTCACCAGAAGCCGCAAGGGGAAAATTATGTTTCTGTAGATTTCAGTGTTCACACCGCCCGGATGCAAGCAGTTAACTGTCACTCCCGTCCCATCCAGCCGTCGGCTCAGTTCACAGGTGAACAGAATGTTGCACAGCTTGCAATTTGAATAAACTCGCTGATGTGCAATACGTCCTGGTGCCTTTTGTACTAAAGTATCAAAGTTGATGGTCCCGAAATAATGCATAACAGAAGACACATTCACTATCCGACCCTGTTCAGAGGCCTTAATTAGAGGCAGAAGCAGATTAGTGAGGAGAAAGGGTGCAAAGTGATTGACTTGAGCTTCCACTGCTATTCCATCTTCGGTGAGGGAATTGTCGAGACGGCCGACACCCGCATTGTTGATTAAAATATCTAGTCGTGGCTCACTGGCGAGTAGGTCAGCCGCAAACGCTCTGACGGACGCGAAAGAGGCCAAGTCTAGTCGTTTAAAGAGCAGGTGCCCGCCGGTGCCTTTGGCGAGGCTTGAGCAGGCTTCGGCCCCGCGTGTGGGGTCTCGACACGCCAGGATCACTCGCGCGCCGCGAGACGCGAGCTCTCGCGCGGTCTCGTAGCCGATGCCGCAGTTAGCGCCCGTGACGACCGCCAGGCAGCCGTCTAAGCGGCGCACGCACCGGCACACGCCGCTGGAGGCCCTCGAGTACAGCTTCCATAGTAGTGCCGCGCCCACAATAGCAGCAGCCCATTCAACCCACATTTTCTGTAGATATACCGATCCTTATTTTACGTTGCTCCCGAAACGACCACAGTCCACCAGTAGAGTTGGAAAGTAAACTTTTCTGACTAGATAAATTTACCTATCGATACTATAGATAGGCTCTCAGACTAGATTTAGTAAATTTATGAGAAACGAAGAAGCGGCATTGTGTTTAATTGCACTTTCCGCCGGTGCCACTTGGAATTGACACTTGACTGACAGTGACGTTTCTGGGGCTATGATCCGAATTGCGCTCATATGCTGACAGCATGACTACAGTTGGTCCGAAACGAGCTGACAGTGCTCACAAATGCAAGATTGTGAGGTATGAAGTCACGATGACGTCATCTTTCTAGTGCTTACGGTGCTCAGGGCAAACCCGTGAACGCTGTCAGCGGCAGCCACAGATCGCGCGGCAAATTTGATTTTGATACTGCAAGTAAAGGACACAGAAAATGAAATGAAACTCGTCACCGCTTGCGCTCGCCCTTTAGCCTCAATAATAACGTAACCGTGTGCAATACTGCAGAAATGCGCGCTCTCTCCATCGTCGTTCTACTACTATTTCGCCTGTTTGCCAAATTATATGTCTATCAACATTTCAAAATCACCTTCATCATCACTCTCATTGTCACATAATATTAGTAAATAGTTATCCGCTTGCAAATTGTTCATTGTTGAACATTACAATACTCTTTTTTGTTGAAGACACTTCAAACGTTATTTTGTGAGCACCGTTAGCACGCTCACAATCGGTCCGATTTGATATCGCAAATATTGCAGTATTGGCGAATACTGATTCGGACCAGGTGTTTGCACGAATATATTTGTGAGCACTGTCAACCCAATTCGGATCAAGGGGTGGGAAACTAAAAATTTGTCTATCTTATTTTCAGTAACGTTATTTAAGTTTCCAAATGTCACACCACAGAAATGGTGTCAGAAATGAAATTAATTTATGCATAACGTAGTCAATGGCATCACGGCATGGAAGTAATATTATTCTGATAGAACTTGATAATTTCCTTCATCACCCAGCAGCCGAATTAATTCTAATATTTGTTCAATTGGTAATGACTTTGGTATTATTCTGAACATCACTTTTTAGCACTTGTTCCTGCGACAGCCAGTTCAAACCTTTTATTTCAATAACTTCTGAATATAAGCAAATTATGCTGGCACTTACGTGCGTCTATCGGCATCTCCAAAACAACATTACAAACAAATAATTTCAGTCTGAATCTAAACACTAACAGTTGTATTCAGAGTGGGCGGACTAAATTTAATGCGCGGGATTAAACCTGGTTTTGTATGGTTAGTCCAGTGTTAATCTCGTACTAAGTTTTGACAGGTTCTCACTGAATACGACTTTAGGGACTTTCGAGTGAAAATCCTATCATTTAAATGGGTAATTAAGTACTCATGTATACTATTCATTTACCGTAATTGTACAGTGCAAATTATAGACCGCTAGAAAGTTTTGAAGGGGTGATAGATAGAAAAGGTAATTAACTATGGACCTTCAACACATTAGCTCCACTTAAAGTCCTTCCGTTTAAAGGTACATAGGTTCCCATTTAGAATTTAGACTAATTTACATAACTGCCCGAACTTCTATGAATGAATTGATTTACGTCGTCCTAATTACCCGACCGAGCGACGGCAAAGGAGGGTTACGTTTTTCGTGCCTAATGCCCCAGCCCTAATAATCCCTATGTGAAATTAATTTTAAACTTGTATCTCCATTTATCTAAACTTCTGGTCGTCCGACTACACGAAGTCACGCCACAATCCGATTGATTCCCGGATTCGATGCGATCAGTGAAAGAAGAAGCGGGGAACTCATTTATCGGGATTATCACAGATGGAGTGCACAATATCTGGTACTGGTAGTATTATAGTTATGGTTTTTAGAGATCTCTCTTCTTTCTCCTTCAGGCGAGAAATAAGGACGGATATATGTATTTTAATTTTAAAATCATTACTAACCAGAGATTGTGCACTCTATCCTTAGTTGCTTGATATTTATTATGTTTTATACCTAATAGTTAAATAAATTGACTTTAAAAAAAATTGACTATAGTTTACTCGGTATTTACATTAATATTACCGTTTTAGTGAGAATGGTTGCAGACAGGTAAAATAATTTTCTTTGTGATAATTAAATATTAAGATTGTATTTTTTTTTATCTCTGTTTATTCTTCAAATCAACGAAAACACTTCATGGGCCATAAGATAAAAAAATGTCAGCCTCGGTAGCCCAGTGGTGCGACGCCTTGCGAATCGATAAGCTGGGTAAGCATCTCTGAGCGCGGTTGGGTTCTGGCTGGGTGACCATTTTCAACCGTTGAGGCTGGCCGTGGTTCGGATTTTACGTAAACCTGCCTTGCTTACTAGATGGTAGGGTTAATCCCGCCCGGGTTGGTACCATCGCATTGAATGAACAATGGTCGAAGCGGCAATGAAAATTGTCCGAGTTCAATGTGGCCGTCTGGTCCTGGCATGGCACCTAGTTCCCATGTGGTGTGTTAGGCTTATATCTGCGTTCAGTTTGGTATTGGTCATCCACGTCCAGTTGCATAAAAAAAACGTAATACACTTATGAGTTAATACATAATGCTGCTGCCAAACTTACATTTTTGGTAGACAAAGTACTACAAAGCACCAAGTAGGTAAAGTCTAGAATATAAAGTACCTACTTAACCTTAGAGTATACTAAATATACGCGTATTTTCTGGTGTTAACGCCAAATTAATAACAATGTCAAGGCGTATAGAGGATCTTCAAGTTTGATACAAAGTGCTCCAAGTCAATATAAATATACATGAAATATTATAAAAAAGAATACCAGCGTAGTATGTCAAAAATATAAAAAATATGAATGGTACAGTTATGAAGTTATCCTAAAATATTAAATCACTAAAGAAGGTTTTATATGTAAAATACACTTTATCAAGAACACATTTTTGCCACTGCCAACCTGCTCATAAAATATATCCAACACTGATAACAATAATAACAATTTTATTCATATTATCACACATATATGACAAAATGTATCTTATTATACCTCCTTATGGCTGCAATCAATTAAAAAATCGCAAAATGATTTTAAAAGCTGATCAACCTAAGTAATACTTGAAAATAAATGTAAGTAAATCTTACTTGAGCTCATTTACGAAAACAAAACATTTCTTTATTCTCCGGGCGATGGTTTAGCTGTTGTAAGTTGAGAAGACAAATTAGCGTCATTTTGAAAATGCTTTGGTGAAGTAAAACGCGACGTGATTCCGTATTTAAGGAAAAAAATTTTCTTTTATTCAACATTTTCTTAATTAAAACGATACGTTTTATTACACCGAGTGGTTTTGCGAGCTTAATTATTGACATCTTTAATTGCAACATTTAATCTGTTTTGTTAATAAATACAAATAATGTAAACAATATTTATGCAACCGGAATGGTGAAGTAATATATTGTCACTCGCTCGTAAACTCGCTTGACAAAGAAACCAAATCACTATCGAAACTGCCCACAAACTTTGACGAGAATAAATTGAGAAATGCGGCCTGCAGGTTAGAACAGCCGTCCGGTATCCAGGCAGACAACGAAAGCAATTCTGCCTAAGCTAAAACGGAGCAAGCGCGCTTTGCTCTTTCAATTACTCCATGCTTTGTATAGTTTAGTACGTGGGTTTGTAGTCTAATAAGTTTACCTGCTTCAGCGTATAAATGCCGCGAGATATGGCTGAGCCTCGGCATGGAGCGGGCGTTCAACCTGGGTCTGGACCTCGCTCTGCTGGTCGTGCCGCTCGCCATCATGACCTTCGCTTACTGTCTCATCGTGGCCAAGCTCTGGCGGGGCATGCGCAGTGAGATCCAGCATCACCTCAACTTCCAGAGGCAGCGTGAGTTTCGATGTACTATTTACATGTTGATATTCTAAAAGTCTTAAATCGTCATCTTATGGGGATTGTAAACATCTTTAACAAACTTAATAATTTAATTAGTCGTAAAAATACTTTATGATCAAATGTTTTTTTTCTCTAGTAGGAATGATTAAATATAAAAAAATGTAAGTAGGACTAAGATACATCGTGTCTGTGTGCAGTGGAGCGATCGTTGAGCTGCAGGAGTAACCACTTGCTGGTGCCGGCCTCCGCTACGTTAGCGCCCGAAGTGAACGGAAACGCTGACCACTGGCTAGCCAGAAACCTCGTCCAGGTGAGTAACAGGTTCATGGTAATAATTGAGAATAGGGTGCAAACCTATAGGTTCTTAATTAGCCGAATGCGTTAAATAATTAAAATTTCACTTATTTTACAATTATTAACACCTTATGACCTATTCATATTACGAGAGGTCACGAAATTTTTGGTCACGAAAAAGTAAATGGCTGAAGCTGGGTTCGCAGCTTAGAGACCAACCCTCTAATGCTAAATAGGTCGGTCTGCCTGTGCCAAGTGGTTGTGTTTTTGAACCTAATATCAATGATGTTAGGTTTGAGCTTCGAGTCCGTTTACGTTTTAGCTGCTGACTTGGAGCGTTTCGGTTTAAACCAGTGAGTCTATTAATCAGCCCGGTAGACGCCCCGGTGCAAGGCTAATGAATGTGGCGGTGGACGCAGGTGGAGAGCGCCGACGCGGCAGCCCTGCCGCAGACACCGCAGTCGTGCGCGTGCTGCCGCCAGCTGGCCGCCGGCGACGCCAAGCCGCAGCGGCACGTCATCCGCTCCACGCACACCGACAAGAGCATCGAGGCGAAGAGAAAGGTATCTAGAAAGGTAGACCGTCGGGACGTGCGTGTCGTCGACGATCCCGAGGTATCCCTAAATTTAGAGACCCTCCAACTCCGAAAGAATTAAGGGTCTCCCGCTGTGTTCTATGGAGAATGCTCGTCGGAGCTTGCATAACGCTCTCCCTCCGTCCCTCCATGCACACATAATCGGTTGACATTTAAAACATTTGAACCCACCGATCCTCTGGAACCTTTTACTGTAGGGTCGTTAAACAATGGAATCAACTGCTTGCCAAAGTCTTTCCCCCAAAAGTACGACCTGGGGTCCTTCAAACGTGTTGTGAAGATGCACCAGGCCGGCCGGCATGGTTTTCTCAACCCCCCAGAAAGTTCGAAAACCCATGGGCGTCGTCTGGTACTTTGGGTACCTTAATAGGTCCTGGCGTACGTAATATGCCGATCAAAAAGAAAGGAGATTACTGTGAGACCCGTTCCCTCCAATTTTCTAAATCATTTCGGGAGCAGGTGGGATGAGCATGTAAGTTAGTCATTAAATCTGACGTTTAGTTGCACATCGTGGCATGCTAAATAACAAACGACACTGTATTCGGCCAAGTGAACTGAAATTTTCCAGTTAGCTATTGTAGCAGTAAATAGCAATTTACCACATGCCACTTCGCCTTCTGTTCCCTTTCTCTTCAGTGTCCTGACCGAACTTCTTCTAAATACTTTATGCTTTCTCCAGTAACCGTACATGTTAAATAGGTGGTTTATTTAAATACCAAAATAAACATAAATGCATCTTTCGTCATAACTATAATCTCTAAGTAATCTTTTTGTTTTGTTTCAGGTGATTAGGATGCTCTTCGTCATCATGCTGGAGTTCTTCATTTGTTGGACTCCGGTTCATGTTATCAATACGGTAAGATATTTACCTATATTACAGATATCTTCAAATATTTAATATGTAGGGTGAGCTTGCATTGACTATGTTAATTTCAGGAGGCAATGCCGAAGTAAACAAATATTTAAAAGTGCATGCCCTTTTGCTGAATTCGGGTTTGCTTAAAAATAAATGTTTGATTTTTTATATGTACAGTGCGACATGTGGCATACGCATTTTTTTCAGCGGCTGCGAACCATCTGAGTCAGTCAGGTTCATTACGTTTTACTTTGGGAGAAGTACCTTGGTATCTTGTACTTTTGCATTTAATATTTTACCGACCTTATAAGATTGGTGAATTTTTGAAGGATGAATGTCACAGTGTAGTATTTATGCAGTGCCGAAAGTATTCTCTGTCGTACAGACCAGTACACGGGAAGAGACTCTACATCTCTAGATGGAGTTGAGGGTCTGCATATTGTGGGATTTCTCGAGGTCATCGAAGAGACGCACGGTATCGTATAATCGCGGCAGATTCAGATCACACGAGAATTTCAATGTCATCGTATAAGCAGCTCCTCCTCCTAAGCCCGGTTTGCTGTCCGGTGCCTGGTGTACTTGTCTTGTACCGTTCTCTGCATTTCAATCAATGTCGCCCAGATAGAGCAATTTATTTGTGCCAGAAAATGGATCGGGAGCAACACGAAACCCTGCAATACGCAGTGAATGCCTGCGTACCGTAGGGTTTCATAGCTTTGGAGCAAGTCTATTTATACACTTATAAGTTACGGCTATGCAGAAAATCAACTACCGGTCACACAAGCTGGTTATAAGCCGTAGGAAGGCAGCTATATACCATATTTATACATTTCATCTGCTTTTGAAATTAATGTAGTCGATGTAAACTCACCGTTATGTAGCAGTGTTCATATCTGGGCAGACTTCATTGACTTTCTTTAACATGTTCTTATTTCAATAAGAAAATTGCTTAGCCTACAGATATTTTCTTTAGTTTCCTAGGTTAATTTTTCCTTTTTATTGTATTACAAAACAATCTAAAATTGTAATGTAAAACCACGTATGCGATCAACATTTTAGTGGTTGGCCTAATATAAATTAAGCTTTTGATATATCTTCCAGATATACTTGTTCTACCCGGAGAAATTGTACAACTACATTGGTTCCAAAGGCATAGTGCTGCTGCAGCTCCTAGCATATTGTTCCTCCTGCTGTAACCCTATCACCTACTGCTTCATGAACCGCAAGTTCAGGCAGGCCTTCATTGGCCTCTTCCGCTGTTGTCGCGCCGGGGGTGCCGTCGGGTGAGTAGTTACAGATCAGCATTTCTGTATCTATTTTCTAACACAAACATACCTTTTAGCAGATACACCACCAATCTCTATTTGGAACAGTATAGACTTTCGTGTCACCATTCTAATCATATTATCACGAGTGCATACCTTTCGTTCAGCCAATGCTCATGATTCGTTGGAATCATATTCAATGCTTATATGCTGAACCATCTTGTTTCTTACATTTTTATCCTATCATGCACCAATCTTATGGTTACCAGATATTTTGAGAAGGCCCATCAGATGTTGAAAGTGTTCTTATTATCTTAGATCACTTCGCAAATTTATTTTTAATGTAAATGGATATGAATGACAACACCTCGTGGTCATGGTATTAATACTACATGAAAACTAAGTGCCATACCAGGACCATCATTATATTGAACGACTACACTAAACTGGATCAATCCGGTGGTACTAACGCAGGCGGGATTTATTCTATACTACCTATTAGGTAAGAAGGCAACCTACAGATTTCTGTGGAATTCGAACTATGGCCAGTCTCAAAGGTCTACAACAGTCACCCGCCTAGAACCCGGCTCTACCGAGGGTTATTTAACCTCGATCATCGAACGCCGAGACATATCGCCACTTTGCTGCCGACCTTGAAATGTGTTTCCTCGGCCTAACAGGTGCTGCTGCCCCAACAATGCCACCGATGTTAACGGCAGACACAAAAAGGACCCCTCGAGCCACGATCAAAACGACGTCACGCTGTGCTTAGCGCGCGGTAGTCACACCGGTCGCACTGGTGAGAGAGAATTATTCATGGGATAGAAGTAGACATTATTTCTAAATGGTTCGATGATCATTGTCAGCTGCCCCAGCTGGTCATTGGTATCATTTACCCATGACAACATGATACTTTGAATCAATAACCCCCTCTAAGTTCTAGTCAGTCTTCCCCTGTGGGTAGCCTTTACACTTTGTAAATACAAACACACAACATTTATGGGAGGTAGGAGTGAAACTATATTTTATTATTTTAAAAATAATTAGTACTCATTTTGAAATTTCAAAAAGATGCAATATGCAGCTATATTTTAAATCTATAACGGTAAATATATGACGCTCATTTTATCATGTTTAAATTTGTTTTATGAAAGTTAATAATATTGGTCTGATTTGAGAACACAAAGCACCAGAGACATACAATTTGATCTTGAAATTATAGCTAGAAAATCAATCTACGTATATACTTTTTTGATTATCGAAATTCATTGTGGTTATTTTTAAATATAATTAAATGTTGTTTTACTTACATCCTTATCAAACTGAAAGCAATCGACTCTTATCACACCCTTAGGTCCCGATTGCACGACGCCTCGTACAATGTTATCCGTTACGATTACATTTAACGATGATGTGACGGCTAATCGCCCATCATATGAAATTGAGTTGCACGTAACATATTTTCGTCAAAGTCAGCTTAGCGTCAGACCACAAATCGTCCTTCAAAACAATCGGAATAAATGTTTGCTGTATAGCAACTCTCAGCAGCTTCTGAGCTGACATAGTACTGTCCTTCTCCCACAGCATATAATCAGAAAGGGACAGGGACAATTGAAGCACCACCTAGCGTCAACCATTCGTACTAACAAACAAAACAGTTGCTCTTGGAGCTGCGGGGTGGCGCTACTAGCGCTCAATATGTCGGCTTGCTATCAGCTGTTGGTAGCACCACAGATTACATGGATTTGGCGCCTACATTTTTAATCTGTGAAACCGAGTGCCAGGCGAATAATTATGAAAAACAAAGTATTGTATTCCATTAATGGCGAGGTTTGCCTATTATTTAAGGTCCGATAAGACTACAAAAATGTAAAAATAATGACTTTTGATACTTTGAATTATTATTTAATCGTGATTTTTACGGTGATCAATGGGTAGGGAGTGATTACGATTTGCGGTTAACATTATCAATCAACGTAATGATCAATTGTCGTGCAACGCAAATTTTCACTGATCAGACTTTAATCACACGTTGACAGTGATGTTGACGTGCACGAACCATGACGTGCAACCGGGCCTTAAAGATTTATCTATCGATTTAAACATTTGGCTAGCCTTCCCCATTGACGTAGTTTTGTTTGTGGACAGAGCTGGAAGGGCAGGAGGGGGAGGAATGTGTTTAGCGGCGGCTCCTCTGGTGCGGCGCGAAGCAGCTCCGGCTCCTCCGCGCCCGCCGCGCGCCCGCCCTCCCACGTGAGCACCCACTTTTCACCTTTAAGGGCCCGTTAATTTTGCTAAGGCATAGGGGATAGGGCTCATTCACACCGAGATGGCAGCGGCCGGCAACGATGCGGCGAGCGCTTTTAGAGTAAAAGCGTATTAAACTTTTCATTCATTTATAAAATACATAGTAAGTATAACCCGGTTTTTAGAAGCGAAAACCGAGACGGGATTCAAGGTACGCAGCACTAAGCCACAGTGATATATAAATTACCCCGCACTGCGCGCTATATCACATATTGAAGACCTGTTTTAAGCTTTAACACACAAACATATAGATATGACGATGGTTTATGAATTAACTCGAAACGTTTTTAAAAATACATGAAAAATCAATTGTTCTTGTGTCTTCATTCATGAATATCAATGTTTTAGCCATGTTAGCACATTACCCTTAATGCTATTTCTTTTTTTTTATTGTTGTTTCATCTTCCATAGACAGTACACTGTATTCGGATTTTTCATATTTTATCATTATCCCGTTCAGCAATCCCAGCTTTGCAAACCACAATTGCATGCCTACAATAGAGATATAACTAAAAACTACGACTACACTGTGTCACAGTCATAAATTTGACGAGCAGTGACATGTTGGAAATAATATGTTTCTTTTTCGGTACTAACAGCTTTCTAAAATCGATAATAGTGAGATTAAGTTCAAGCACAAATTCATATATTATGTAGAAATTAGAGATAGAAATATTTTTCTGTCTGTATATTTCAGTATATTGACCCAATGCTTGTTGTTTTTCGGGTCGTTTATACAACGTTCCAACGTTCCATAGTCCTTAAATTCCCCCTGGGTCTAATCTTTTAAAAACCGTGTTATGTCACTTAATGATGGACTTGGAAATGCCACCAACGCGCGAAGCGTCACCGGCACGCGACTGCTCGCTCGGCCGTATGAAGATTTGAGCGGCCGGAAGTCAGACTTCCGCAACCCCGGTCACCTCCCCTATTCTTCAAATGTTTCAAGTGCTACAATAACCAAGTCTAAAATCCCAAAGTTTACACGAGTTTTGTTGTTGAATGTATTTAGATGGTAAACTGACTAATGGCGGCCATACACTATGCTGCCTATCGTCAAATCGGCATGACGATGCTGATTGAATCAAGTAGAACTGACGGTAAGCAGGTGTCATAACTGTTATTGCCAATCCACGCCCACACACAGTCAGTGCTACTTTGCATCACATGCATAACTGTCATGCCAATCCACGTCCACACATGGTCAGTTCTACTTGATCCAATCGGCAGCGTCGTGCTGATTAGACAACAGGCAGCATGGTGTATTGCCGCCTTTGGGCACAGGCAGACTTGCCTCGCTCGACCGTACGCCTTCGTTTGCCGGCCGATGCTATTTCGGTGTGAATTGAGCCTATGAGAGACAGAAGCCAGCACCTCATATTTTGCGGCGGTGTTACGGAAATGGTCAGCTTATCCTACACTCTGCGCTCGACTGACCAAACTATATCGCCTTGTGCCTTTGTTTGATTTATCGTAGTAATTAACTTACGTAGGCGCCTCTAGTCTGATTGCTGACTCGTAGAATACAAATGTCCCCATGCTGCCCATGAAGATTTAATTCTTGTCACTTACGTGTCTCGATTCTGTTTACTTACATGTCTGTTTTATTACATTAAAGAAAGTAAAAAAAAGTAAAAAAAGTTAAAAAGATTTATTTGTTCATAATATTACATACATCGGTATAATTACAACCATGGGTTACAGTACATAGTTTTGATGAACAGGTAATATTTTAAGCCCTGGCTCCCACACTAGGATTCCCTGTGCTGTGGGAGTCAGTGTCTTTCGTCGCACTAATTGTGCACTGTTGGCGTTAGTAATGTATAAGAAATAATCTATAAAGACAATAATGTAATGTATTAATGTATGTATATGTAAACACGTGTAAACAAGGGTGTTTTTGTATATATTAATATTAGCTAGAATTGTACTATCTTAGAGGTGATGTTTTTTCATTTAAACAAAAACGCACATTCATTTAAACACAAAAACTGTAGTTCATAGCTCAATTATTTGATAGAATATTCTAAAAACTTCTTCAAACAATATAAATTTACAAGGCAGTGCGGCTGCCAATTTCAACCAACACTTTTCAATCATCGACCAACAAAGATTCTTATATTACAGTATCTGCGCTCATAATGGACACTCTCCCTCTAACACAGTATTATAGAATCTAGGTACCTTATGTTCCACATGTTCTTTTGAAATAGTTCGGGCTGAGTACAAAAATTAAACAAGTTCCATCAAAAACTGTTTTTACTTTTTGATGATACACACTGTATAAAACTGATTACCAATTATTTGTTAGTTTATTCTGAATATTACAGGTTGAATCATAAGACAAGCGATCAAATACGTTTGAACGCTGGCGCTATTACTCATGCATCATAGGCTTCATAAAATATAGACTTCTTATACTAGCGCCCTCTGTGTGCAGGTGATCGAGACCGGCGGCGGAGACGATGGCTCAGGGTTCCTCTTGAAGGTCAAGTGGCTGCGGCGGGAGACCCCCGCCCTCTCCCCCGCGCACCGGACTCCGTCGCGCTATGAGTGATACACCCCCGGACTTTTTAGTCGACAGCCTAATATCTATTTGAATAGTGCAGAAACTAAGTTGTGAGTTCTTTGGAATAATGCGTAATGTTATTCATATAGGCTGTTAAGTAAAAATGATACCAATCCCTGGCGGTTCAGGCATTATGTATGCTTGTATAATGATCCCTTTTATGGTGACAATGGTCTGTATAAAATCATAAATAAATGGGTGGCAAAATATGTTGGCAGTGTTTATACATTTTGGTTTTTAGAAATACTCGGTGGGTAAAATCGTTTGTTCTTATTTCTTAGCAGTAATACGTTCTAGTCGTATTCAGAAAAATAACTGTTATCAAAAAATAACACACACACAATTTGAAAAAAAATACTGTTTTGTACTGTACCGGAGATAATGAACGTTTTAAATTTAGCAACTACGAGCCTTTAAGTTTACAAATGCTTATGGGGACTGAGATTCAGACGAGCTACTAGCATTAATTCAATTTGGTGTTTAAATCTTGTCAATTCTCTTCGACACAAGAAAATTTTTATTCAAAACTTTAAAAAAAAAGTTTTTGTGTGGATTTTTTATATTTTTATTTCACTACAACGGCAAATAATTAAATTATTTATGTCTGTCCAAGTCAATTTCGAGTATACAGAAGCTTTGTTAGTAAGTAAGTTCTTTTTGCGATGACATCCAAGGTTGACAGGAATAAAATGTTTCTCAAATTAATAATTTATTTTTATTTCATCTGAACTTTTTTCTATTAATTATTTATTCCAGCTACTTTAGAACAGATCACTCCTGAACATGAATATTAGTTTGGGTTCATCATTTAAACGTATGATTGACTGAGAAAAAAGCAGGGGTGAAAAGTGACTCGTGCAAAACACAGTTGTGTCCAGAGTGTACACTCGGCCACTGAGATGAATGCTTGATCTCTAAACCATTTCTGTGCCAAGACTGGGGGGACCACATATAACACGTACCAACTCTACAGCTTTGTGAAGAGATCCAAATTCTTTAAAAAAAGGCAAGACTCGTCTGAAACGGATCTTACATGCCGAATGGCAGCAACGGATTTTCGAGCAAAACATATCACACTGTGTTCAGTGTTCAGTCCTGTTTGATACCAAGTAATCAGTTTCAGTTAAGGCGCTAGGACTAGCCAACTACTCGCGCCATACAAATGCACTTTTTAACAAATGTAATAATATGTAGCGAAACGCTTCAGCAAATCCAAATAGAACTCCAGACTGATAATGGATTGTTAATATTTTTTTATTCCATCATTTATTTAAATAAAAATAAAAATAAAAAAGTTGATTTTTCTCATTAGAAATCTGAAAGTAATTCGATTTCTAGATATAAGCAAAAACAGCATATATGCATAAACAAAAAATTCCATTTGCTTTTAGATTTCTACATTTAGTCAAAAAAGTTCGGAAATGGACACCTTTTCCGCAATGTATTTTGTATAGAAAAAGGAAACATACATTAACGAAAATAGGTCGATTCCTAGACAAGGAATCATATATTGTACGAATGACACTTATAATCGTCAGACTTAGTTAGTTAACTTGGGGTGCCTCGTCTAACTTTGCGATTTGGCTAGTACCAGGGCCTTAATGCGGATGAAAGAATGGCACGTGATCGAAGTGAATGCGAGAACGTCATTGCCAACTTGGCCCCAGACGTCCTTTACTGCTGACATGAAGCCCTTCCGTCTTGGAGCCACGTTTGCTAACGCTGACATACCTCACCACATAAAAATTATACTTCGCTTAAAAAAATTGATGCATTCAAAGTACTCAAGAATAAATCCTAACACTCTAAGCCAATAACAGTGCAACGCGAAAAGATATTTTCCTGCGAGAAGCTGGCAGAACGCACGGGAAATATTCCGGGAGATCACGATTAATTATTTAATTAATTAAATACTTAAATGTATCAAAATAGTTATATCTGTAATCTTAATCGACTATAACTACGTAATGCAACCAAAGATGTGTTCAGTTTTGGTATTGATAAGCAAGTATGTATTAATACTTTCATATTTCGTTATTTGCAGCCATATACCGTATCATATATATGTTTTGTCACCATATAAGCCAGTTCATTTTTTTTTTAAGTGACTGGACATGGATGGCTAATACCACAAGTTCTGTCATGGTATTAGCCCAACACACCACATGGGAAATAGGTGCCATGCCAGGACCTTCCATATATTGCACGGCTACATTGAACTGGATGGAAAACACGGACAATTTTCATTGGCGCTTCGACCATCGTTCATCCAATGCGATGGTACCAACCCGGGCGGGATAAACCCTACCACCTAGTAAGTAAGGAAGGGGACCTACAGCTTAACGTGGAATCCGAACCACGGCCAGCCTCTCTCAACGGTCGAATGGTCACCCATCCAAGACCAGACCGGACCCAGCGTTGCTTAACTTCGGAGAGCGATCGCCGAAGTGTCGCGCCACTGGGCCACTGAGGCTGACAAAAAGAAACTATATAGAAATGGCGGCTTGTACTTGTCCAACGGACGGTACGGTCAGCATACTATTGTTACAAAGTATACATTTATGTTTTAAGATTTTTCACGATACCACAATAAATTAATGAAATTAAACATAAATACATACCACATTCCTTGGAATAAGCGACGTACCTGTTTAGTACGAAAAAGTATATTTACTTATAATGTTAATTCGTTCAAGAGGTAGGAAAAGGTTAATAAAACTGTGGGTCGTTTAAATGTACTTATTTATGTATTAAAATGAATTATTGCATTCGAGAAGATTCATCTGAACCAAGTTATTAACTTAAGGTGGGCCCGTAAGCATCAGAAAATTACGCTCCCCATACAAACGTAGTTTACTAATCATTTGAAAACCACTGTTCCAATTTGCTTGATATTTGAGACTAAATATCAGGCAACAAATATATATGTCTGCGCGTGTTTGTTTTTTCGAAAAATGCATCCTGTCTCACTCAACAGAAAAAAGAACATTTCTATGAAGATTTTATTTTGCCTGTTATTTGACTTGCTTTAGATTTTTCAGCCAAAAAAAACGTGCAAACACAGATATTAAATTTCACAGATATTTTTTGTAGAATATTAGATACCAAATATCAAACAAATCGGAACAGTGTTTTTCAAATTATTAGTAAACTACGTTTGTATGAGGAACATAGCTTTAAGCCTCTGTGTGTTTTAATTTTTTGTAAATATCTGTATTTTCAGTAAAAAATTAACATAAAGATAGACAACTTTTTCTAATGCTTATTAGCCAATCAATATTTTCCAATCTAAAAGATATACAGGGTAAACGTTTCCAGTGAGCCTTCAGGGCTAGATCCGAAACTATAAGAAATAGCGAAAAACACGCTCCTCTCATGAATTTTGATAAAAACGAAAACTGCATTATTCGATTATTTTTTTTTTGTTTCCCTAGCCGCGAATCGAACTCGTTGATTTTGAAAAAAATATCTATATTATTGCGCCAGTCAATAATGTCGCTTACAAGGAGCAAATCCTGTGAAGTAATGTTATGCAACAAACTAAAGAAAAGTGTTGACTTTTAATGAACAGAATAAAATTTTCCAGTATTCATACATTACCCGTTTCCAGAAAATAAAAATACAGACGTAGATTTTGACAAAATATTTTAGAATCCAAAATTTCATAAGAATAGTTAAACATTAAGAGCATGAAAACAGTTTTCACCCGTAGTTATATGATAGGATAACGACTCTTTTAAACACAATTTCTCGGGCGACACTCCAAAGTATCTTCCGGCGGTTTTTAGAAGTCATCGTTCTGTTCAGTTTAATCAGTGAAACACTATACCGACCTAACAACGCAATTGAGTACATATCACTGCGCGCTTTGTAAACTGTCGTTTTGCAGTCGGTACCGCACTTTGTGAGTATAGATAGCGATATAGTGGAAGCGAGATAGCATGCGATTCGCAAGTACAAGCCGCCATTTATACATAGTTTCTTTATTGAACCAGGATATAATTACTTTTTCAGGCGCAACCACTTGGCGTAGGCAGACCGACACATTTAGCTTCAGAGGGTTGATCTTTATTCCGTGCACCCAGTTTCATCCATTTACGTAATCGTTACCATTTTTGTCGCGACCTCCTAGTCTATCACCATACAATACATTGAGGGAAATTGCATGGCCGATGCTCTGTTACATTTCATTGTCATAATGATTCTTAATTAATTTAAAACCAATTAAATATATTTGCACACACTGAAATAGTAAGTGGGTCAAGACATTTTAAATAAAATTATTTAATTTATTAGGGCAGATTTTTCAATAGTCAGATAAACAGCCAGATAACTATTCGACGGATTTATTTACGCTGCTGCTAATCCATCCAATACAGTAAGTCCATATGTGTATTAGTAAAATTATGGTCCGATAATTGTGATAGAACATGTACTTCTCCGGCAATGACTATCCGTCTTTTGACCAACGTGATTTTTTACGATAAGTACCTTGACATTTCCAGTGTAAAGACATGACAATAAAATAATGTATACACCTACTAAATTCGTCGAGATTATCTCGTGATCATTGGATAATTTCTGGGTTCCTCAAAAAGGCTGTCTCGCTTAACTCCTTAAACCCCTATTTTAAGACCCACTTTGAGGTTGGCAAATGTAAATTCGAATCAGCCTCTTTTCTTAGACATTCAAAGCGGCGAGGCTTTCAGTTCAATTGGAGCAGATAGGGTCTGCTGATTATACGGAAGTGTGAGCTTACTTTGGTTGCGTCAGTTGCTTGAAATGTTGAAAGGAATGGTCCCATTGAGACCGGAAATATCCATTCAAATATTTCACAGGCAGGTTTAGCTGCTAAGTACGACATAATAGGGAGCACTTAAGTGCTAGTGAGTAGATACATTTTACCGAGGGTCCATCCGTTTCCTGTTAGGAGAGAGGTTGGCCGTTGTCCTTACTTACTAGGTGGTAGGGTTTATCCCGCCCGGGTTGGTACCATCGCATTGGATGAACGATGGTCGAAGCGGCAATGAAAAATTGTCCGTGTTTTCCATCCAGTTCAATGTAGCCGTGCAATATAAAGAAGGTCCTGGCATGGCACCTAGTTCCCATGTGTTGTGTTGGGCTAATACCATGACAGAACTTGTGGTATTAGCCATCCATGTCCAGTCACATTAAAAAAAAAAGATTATTTCTTGCATAGATTAATCACAAAGTCATCCGATATTGGTAATTTGCAATACATGACTTTTATTAGAACTTTAAATATTAAAATGGTTTTACAATGGAAACGCCGCAGCTGCATCAAAGATGTTTTGAACGAGCTAAATGTATCTATACAATACATATAAACATTTTTATTTGCTTATTCAGTTTGCAAACTCATACAATTACTTAACAAAATATTTTGCTTTTGTGCAACACAAGGCGAACACAGCTAGCATAAAATATAACAGAATTTTATCTTTAAAGATTTAAGACAAACATCTTAACCCTAACAGCATTTTATTAAAAAGTGACAACAGAGAAATATTTTGGAAAAAAATTCAGACTTATAAAACCGTAAAAAACTAGCAGAGGTACTCGGTTCCGTTTGAGTCAATATCGTTTCGGACTGATGTCAGGTTGAACCTTACATTTAATGTCATATGAGATCCTCAGATCCTGGCGGCCGTGGACAGGAAAACGGAGTGTGGTAAGACCACCCGCCTGGTGGGACGACCACATCAAGTGCGTCGGTGGAAAGCAGTGGTTCCGTACCGCTGAAGGCCGGGAGGACTGGAGGAAAATTGGAGAGGCGTATGTCCAGCAGTGGACGCAAACACGCTGACTGACGAGTTCCTTATGCCCGGTATAGGCGTGAAAACGTAAATGATATAGACAGAGCTATTTTCGCATTTATAATATTATTATGGATGCAAAAAACAAAGCAAGCTAACGCTAAGGTAAAATTTTCAAATGGTCTTATAATGGAAAGGCCCCAAATATTTCGGTCCTACTCTTTGGATTCACCTTGTGGTGAATCTGATCATCGTTTTTTAAAAACCGGCCAGTACGAGTCGGACACGCACACGAAGGGTTTCGCACCATCGTACTAGATTAAATAAAAACATCTCGTTTTTTGTACGCCCCTCTTTAATTTTTATAATTTTCTTTTACCTATTTAAACTAGCGGCAAAATAAATACACAATCTGTGAAAAATTCAGCTGCCTATCTATTACGGTTCATGAGATACAGCCTTGAGACAGACGGACTTGAGACAGACGGACAGCGGAGGCTTAGTAATAGGGTTCAGTTGGCATCCTTTGCGTAGTTAACCCTAAAAAGTGGACGTCAATTACAACTCTTTAATGACTGGACCGTATCTTTTCAATTCCATCCTTTTATTCCCATTTTAGTTTTGCTTCAAATATCATTACATGAAATTATGAAATTTTCGGCCACTTTCCCGGCATTGTCACATGAAAATGTAAACTAGGAAGAAGTAAATTTTAGGTACCTACGAAATCCCAAATGGTGTCGATTCCTAATAGCCCACGAACGTCGTGTCATTACAATTAGGGAGGGTCGGCAACATCGGAACATCGCCTCGACACGCGCGGAATATCAGCTAATAACTAATCACTAATGACTAATGGAAGCGGTGGAAGTCACCCGTGATGGCCGCTTATTATTCGCCCGCGCCGGACGCGGCCGGCGGCGGCGGTCCGAACTGTTATTAGGATTATTTAGCTGACGTCAGGGAAGATTGCGAAACTATTTTTAGCTATTCAAGGATATGTGGAGGTATTTTGGGGCCTTCTGACCAATATGTTGTGCGCGTGGTGACATAATGTTTGTCAAACTCACAAAACCACGACGTTTATTACCCGACTGCGCGGGACGGGGTTATGTTTTTCGAGTGTATGTATGTATGTTTGGCACGCCCTGCAGCCTAAACGGCTTGATGGATTTTAGCTTGAGAGGTGTCGTTAGTTTCACAAGCTTTTTTATTTTCTTTTTAACTTGCAATGTTTGTATGTATGTATTTGTATACATATATTTAATATCATATAATATAATCAAGAGATATAATTTAGGTCAAATTTTGCAAGCTGAATTAAAACCACTGCCTCTTATCCTACGGAATTGAATTTTTACATGTCAGTTAAGTTCCGAGGACAATGCATGGACCTGAATCGACATCGAGGGTTAGCTCCAGAGAAAGGAACTCTTCAACGGTCAACAGCATAGACACGACATTTTGTATACGCATTCAATTAGTTATAAGAACTCATTTCAAGTGTCACATGGCTACACTGCCCTCAGGGTTGGATTCCATGTGCGGGAGGAACCGTTAAACGATGAACAGCACCGGCACGATATATTGTGTATGCATTCATTAATGATTCTAACTTTATGAAAATTTTCCAGCGAAAACTATTTTTTTTTAATTAATTATATAAAACAAGCATTTATTTAAATTCTCTAAAAAAAAAAAAACTTAAATCATACCTTTCAACTTATTACATTTTTACAATTCATGTAAAATGCTGTAATCGTTTTTGTTAATAGTTTTGTAAAACGTTTTTCATATAAATGTTACATGGCGTCGTGGGATATCACTTAGCCACGATTGCACGAAGAGACGGCTGAGTTAATCTATGTTCAAATACGTCACTTTTAGTGAACCACATGGAATTCCTCTCATACGGTCCATACAAAGTGGCCTGTTTAATCATACGTTGACGTTGATTTTGATTGTTTGTCCTTTCGTGCACTCGGCCCTTAGTGATGGATGTCTTGTTGTCTTATAGATGCATACCAAAAATCATTCATTTAAATTTACTTTAGGCTTACTAGATAGAGAATACAATTTTGGCTAATTTGGTTGTAATGCATTAAAAAAACCTAATTTGCAACAAATTTGACCCAGTGAAATTTGGATATAAAATCAATAGTTTTTGAATTATTTAAGTTTTAATTTCTGTATAATTATGAAAAAGTGATGATTATAATAAAACGAATACTCTTCTGGCACTTTAAAAAAAATGCATTCAAAATATCCAAAATCTCAGAAATAAAGGGTCATAAATGACAGTTTATGTAAAAAAAAAATACAACATTTATTGTAATTAATAAAAAAAAGTATGACACGTCGTGGCATACGAGTTATGGAAATTACTTCATTATTTCATAAGCTTCCAGAAAAGGTACAAATGTTGTAAACTTTCACTAAGGTTCCATCCCAAGTAACATTCTAGCTGAGCAAGCAGCCTTTGTACAGCCAAATGGCTATACAATAGCCGTAGAATGGCGTATCTATCCTCTTAAGTATGTACAACAGAATATTCCGCAGCTCTTCAAGAGCTAGGTGGTATAGTCACCGTAGAATTGTAACAAATTATCGCTTACGCTGCACAGAGGTGTTTTTAATCTCTGTTGTACGGGCATTGGATCTTGAACTGGGTTAAAAACACCCTCTGTGACACTATACGGTCTTTAAGTGAACATTTGAAGTTTAAGGCTTTTAGCTGGCGTTAGAAACAGCTCTATAAACACTTTGGGTGTTAGAACAAAATATATTGAAATCTACATAACATAACCGTGAAATTCAATTGTAAGATCTTCTGTACTCATATTATCCAGCCTTAGCCTGCAAATTCATGGGTAGAGAGAATCAAAATACGGTTAAAACTGTACAAAGGCGCTAGAAGAGGATATAACAGATGCATAGAAGTTTTCAAGCGCTTTTGAAGAGCCGTTGTATCGCCTTTTGGCGAATTCAAGCGCCGAATTAGAGCCCTTGTATCGCCGTAACAGTTTTGCAGAGCTACTGTCGAACGACTGTGGCGCTTAAGGTGGCCCATCCCGCTCATTTCCCCATACAAAAGGGGAAAGAAGATCACGCCCATATTTCTTGTCAGAGATCAAAAATTTTGCTCAAAATAGCTTTATTTGATCGAACTAGATGTCTGATGACCATTGGCATTGTAAAATTGTGTTTGGTTTCTAAGTTATAAGGTCCGAAAGTTGGCATTTTTCGCGCGTTTTATACAATAACTTTGGAGGTGGATTACGCAATGATAAAGTAAGAACATCTTAAAATGATTAGTCATCAGACATCGCTTATTTAATCAAGATTTATAATCTATTTGGTTTTTGTTCGATTTTTTACTACAGCGGTCGTGGTTTACTTTTAGCTATAAGTCGTTTTGAAATTAAAATTTTCGTAAATCTTACCAAATCATACACTATGCACATTGTCTTTTTTGTGGACATGTTGCATCTTCCTCATCACGGAGCCTGTCTTATTCTTTGAAACAGAGAAGGTCCCAGAGCGCAACAGCACGGTTTTGTACCGTGCCCGCGAATGAGTTAGGCCCGCCGGGTTGGGCCACCTTAAGGCTGCATAATTTGGGGCCCTTTTTGGCGCTACAGCGGTGTTATTACCCCCACTAATCCTACTGTAGCGCCTAAATGTACAGCCTTAGCCGTTTTCCAGAACCGTTAAGCGGTGTCTGTATGGCTTAATTTGGCAGCTTAATGCTACTTGGGATATTTTTATTTGTTCAGTAGAGTTTTTTAAAAGTCTAAGTGAAATATTTATTACAGATTTTTTGTTATTCCTAAAAACTTACTTTAATTTACGGGTTTCCAGCCCATTTCCCGCCTTGTTAACATTACATAATACATCATTGAGAACGTGTTTCATGTGCTTCGATTACACCTGGCCTGCACTATGCCGCCATACACCTTTATTCCATCAGAATAGGCAATTTGGCTAGTTCACAAAGCGGATATACCCTGATTAACATTCCTACGAAGGGCTAACGACCGACCCAAACACCAGTTGACCTAGACTCTGCCTCTATTTAATATTTATATCTAAAGCGAGGCGTTATTTCTCGGAACCACATGACCTGGACGCTATTGTGAGACCTCCTGGGACCTGCCAATACGTCCGTAACTCATTATCACCCTTTTTGAGTTATGTACTAGCGTAAAGGTCAGGTAGGCGTAACAATAGGGTGGCAGGGCTGGCAAAATGCCACGGGCCCCCGACCCAAGAGGGCCCCGGCCCAATGAAAATATTTTTTTTTACCTGAGTTTTTATTTTATTTGAAAAGTATATTTTTATAAGTTCTGCTTAAAATCTAAAATGAGACAACTAAAGACCATAATACAATTTCAAGTTATTCGTTAAGCATTTTAAACCAACCTAAACAAAAAGATGTTGATTCATTTTTAGAGATTCATGGGCCCCATCAAAAGAATTTGCCACGGGCCCCGGATGGTATAGTTACGACACTGTATAGTACCTAAAGTAGCAGAGTACGAATAGACTGACACGCTAGTGAAATGGGCCTCAACAGTACAAATGTATCCTTGCATAAAAAAAGAGACCCGGTCTGGTGTTATACAGTCTGTTAGCGGAGGTATGGTCCAAATGCTAACCACGTATTCCTTGGCCTATTTGGAGCAAAAAAGGTAGATGACATCTTCTTGTACGACTTAAAAAAATCTTCCTCCCATACGTTTTTGTAAATACCTGCACACAAAATGTATGGGGAAGATGATTTTTTTTAAGTCTTACAACAAAAAGTTGTTAACCTTTTTTTACTCCAAATATGCCAAGGAATACGTGGCTAACTTTTGGACAATACCTCCGCTAACAACCTGTATAGTCATTTGACAAAAATCGTTTTTATTAGGGTTCCGTATCCAAAGAGTTCCAACGGAACCCTATCACTAGGCCTCCGCTGTCCATCCGTCCATCCGTATATCCGTACGTCCGTGTGTCACAAGGCTGTATCTCATGCACATTACATCTTGTACGATGGTACGGAACCCTTCGTGTACGAATCCGACTCGCACTTGGCCGGTTTTTATGTTTAGATCAGAGGTATTTCAACGGATGCCACGCTATCAGCAAAATAAATCATGGTATCATTATAATCACATCTAATAATTGAGCCTTTTGGCTTTCAGAAATTATTTCAAATCGAACACAATGGAAGTTTAGTAAGGTAAATATCAGCCACATTAAAACAAATGTATATCGGTAGTCACATAAATGTCTTTGTTAAGTGACTTACATTTTTTTATGCGACCTGACATTGATAGCTAATACCACACAACTACCGTTATGATATTAGCCCAATACACCACATTCCCGAAGGAATTAGGTGCCATTATGTCAGGACCTTACCTTTATGAGCACAGCTACATTGAACTGGATGGAAAACACGTACAATTGTTCATTGCCGCTTCGACCATCTTTTCATCCAATGCGACGGTACCAACCCGGGCGGGCTTTAACCCTGCCACCTAGTAGGGTAACGGCACCTACAGTTTTACATGGATTCCGAACCACGGAGCAGCTCGCATTCGTGACGAAATGCAATGAACGGGGCGAGGATTTGAACCCAGACCGCTGACCAAGGCAAGTCCACGCGCCACTAGACTACGAGCAGCTCAAATTAATGCATGCATAACCACATTACAAGTACACTTACCTCAAGCTTAACAAAAAACTGACTCCTTCATGTTCCAATTGCGTCACTTCTCACCTTGGCGTGAATCTGACATTTCCACTCACTGATATTTGCAGCGGCACCACTTCTTTTTACGTAACTGTTATCGAGCGTCCTAGCTTATGCCATATGCCGTACTTAACATAAAAACAATATGAAAAAGAGTAAACGAGTATACGCCGTAACACTGAAAAAAAAAGAAGCGCCATACTCTCTACTTGTATGTAATAACTTTCGTATATATGCACATTTTAACAGCATAATTTAGTCCGTAATATCTTGGTAAAATACGCCTAAATCATAATTAACATAGATTTTAGGCACATTTTCCAGCCATTCATTTAAAAAAAAAATCGAATAGACGCTTTGTTTCGAAGCTGTAAAGGGCAGAGTTATCAACTGGCATGACTCCAGTATCACTTAGGCATGAATGGACATTTTTTTCCATGCACATCATGTTATTGTTTTAATGGTTATTAATTATGTATCGTGCGCCACGTACCATGCCAATGCCGCGGCGCGACCCAGTCACGACACTTGTGGCAACAGTGGTACACCAGTCGACGGAGATACCACCGTATAGAGCAGCCATCTTTACGATTTTTGATCGATTACTTAGTTTTAAATTAAAAATCATTGACATCCTAATGTGGTGTGTGATATTGGTGATGAATCTTTGGTACCAGAAAAAAAGTTTAAATTTATTCAGTTCCTTAATTAATTAGTTTAATCTAAAGATTTACGTTAAAGTTTGTGATTGTGTTGTCAATTTATACAGCCTTTACCTAATGGCTTAAATGTTAATTAAGATTTTTATTTTATTATAAAATTTACTTTAAAAAAAATGTAGCGTACTTAAGAAGTTTTTCAAATGATGACCTGACCAATTTTTGGTCTCAAAATAAAATATAGCCTCCTTTTAGTTCAAATCAGTGTTGTGGGGTAAGTGGCAGGCAGGATGCAGGAGAGACGTCTGCATGGGTTGTTTCTGTTGGCGATGGTGGGACTGGTGGTAGCCATCGTGATGGCCTCCTTCGGCTTTCCCAGGATCGTGAGGAGACAGGTGCAGAAGGTGAGAGCAAAGCCACACGATTTTACAATTTTCTCGTTACGAAGATGACGAAATATTTTTTTGAGAATTAAAGAAAAATAATTAGGAAAGATTACTAGCTTGTGACGTATTTAAAACCTAATATTGTACCATATTCTAAAATGTTCAAATACTGAATTTATAGATTCTTCATCTAGCTATAATGTCCAGATATTTCCATTGATTAACTTTGACAAAAATGTACAAAATAGTCTTTGTACAATTTGTACAAGTTATATAACAGTTATGTGTTTCAAATATAGTTAGACCATCATTGAATTTTTTAAATAATTGTAAAATAATGTTTTGCAAATATTTCGAACTTTTCGAACCAAACGCGATCCGTTGTTATAATGCCCTAAAATGGAAAATTATCAGCCAAAGATTTTGCATCATATAAGTACACTTATATGAAAAAACGCTCTCGACCGTGTAAATTCTGTTTACTCTTCCGTAAACGTGACTCAGCTAAACTTCGGTTATATGCGAAATTGGTTGAAACCCTGACCATTACATTTGCGAAGGAACTTTATTGTAGTAGAGCGCTGAATAATCCCTTTAATATTTAGTGGGCCGCAGGAAGTAAAAATACAAAACAGTTATTATTTCGGGGCAATATTGCGCACTCGTGCTCGATGTTTTAAACTTTGTTAATGCAAACTGCCCACCGCTAGTAAAAAATAGAATATTTGAGGGTCTATGCTCCATCAGAATAAAAGAGGAACTATGAACTAGAGACCGCGTGCCGAGAGTTTGCTTGAAGAAGCAAACGAACACGGAGTCTCTGCAACTACGCGCGTGATGTAAAATGACAGTTTGTAGTAAATTCATGCGAAAACAAAAGAACAATGAATCGTGTGAAGCATTACAAAATATCTAATCGTTTGTGATTGTTTCGATCAATTATTTTCGGTGTTTCTTTTAAAACCCAAATAAGTAATTACTATAAATTAGGTACTGATAATATGAACATCTCGCGTTCATGGGAAAAAATGACAAACAACGACTAAATTGTTATGAATAGACTTTGTTGTACCTATTTCCGTTCGTCAAATGATTCACATATCAATGTTTAAAAAAAACTTCAATATTAGCAATGCCTTGATCACAAAACATACTATGTGTATACGTTTATTCAGTTAATGAAAAACCTTTTCATAATTTTAAGATAACGATGCCTAGCTCAAAACAGTAAATTCGTAGGATTTAATTTTAGTACAAAAATATTAACGAGGTAATATATTTTTTTTTATGGAAATTTATACTAGAATTGGTTTAAAGATATAGTCATTTTCAACTTTCAACTTCTCCTTTCAAGTTTATTTTTTTCCATAAAATGTAGCTATGTCCTTCTTCTATAATATGGGTAGTAACATGGTTTTTTACAGATGTTTTATAACGTAAGTGATAAATACTCATAAAACCAATAATTAAAATCTTAATACAAGCACTTCCTCTATTTTTTACGGACGATCGCGGAAGCTCTGACAAGCTGAAACACGGACGGACAGACTGAGTGACATTGAGGGATTTGCAATGGTTTTATTCATTTCCCTAAAACGATTGGGATTTCAAGAGAATCGAGCGCAGTAATTGGAACTGACATATTTTGTAGCTTACAAGGTAATATTTTCAGTTTGCATTTCCGCTTGTTATTTGAGGAATACCGATAAAAAAACCGGCCAAGTGCGAGTCGGACTCGCACACGAAGGGTTCCGTACCATCGTAAAAAATAAAACAAAAAAATCACGTTTTTTGTATGGGAGCCCCCTTTAATTTTAAATGTTTTTTAATCATACCTATTTGTTGTTATAGCGGCAAAATAAATACACACTCTGTGAAAATTTCAGCTGTCTACCTGTTACGGTTACTGAGATACAGCCCTGTGACAGACGGACAGACGGACGGACGGACGGACGGACGGACGGACGGACGGACGGACGGACGGACGGACGGACGGACGGGCGGACGGATGGACGGACGGACAGCGGAGGCTTAGTAATAGGGTTCCGTTTTCACTCTTTGGGTACGGAACCCTAAAAAGCATGAAAGCGAACAGGAAACGCTGAAGGCTGAAAAAAATATGCCGCATTTAATATTTTTTATTCCAATAGTTGCATTGATGAAACCTGAAATCAGCTACGAACTTGGTCGGGGCCACACTAGTAGTGGCCGTCCAATACTTTAACAAATACGGATAAATTAATACTCTACAACTAACAACCTCTATTAAAAGTACAGAAATTCATAACTCAATTAATGACAGGAAATATATGAAACCCCTCCAAATAAAAAAAATGTAAGAGAACGGCGACACATAGGAAAAACCAGTGCTAGCTAACAGTTTCTTCTAGGAAATATAAATATAAACGAATTATACGTACTTCAGATATGTTTAATCGGTGCCAACCACAAAAATTGGCGTCAGCTGGTCAGCGCGCTTCGAAATATTTTTTGCTTAGCAATACATTAATTAAAATACTTCGAAAATAGAGCTCCTGGAGAAACTCGTGCTCGAATCGTTCATATTTTAATTAATTGCTCTTAATTTTAACTCAAAATAAAAAAAATAATCGAATCGAAGTCAAAATAAATAAATTAAAATTACTGCTTATATTGTAGGAGTTAACGCGCTTTAAAGTTTTTCATATCAGTTTAAGGGCGTGAAAACACCTGATTAAATTCAGTTACATAAGGGCGTAGGTGAAAATTTTATTATTTTAAAAATAACAACGGCTTTAAAAGATGAAAGATGCGTGGAATGAGTATTTGAAATATCTGACTCTCATATTCTCTGTTAAAAGTGTTTTTATGAAAGTTTATAAATTATTCTCTACTTTGAAAACACAAAGTACCATAGACTTACAGCTTTATCTTATTAAAATTATTCCACGTATTAACTTTTTTTATCATTTAAATTTCTCGTCGTTAATTTTAAATATAATTAAATGTTGTTGTACTTACGTCCTTATCAAACAGAACGCTATCGGCTTTTATCACACCGGTAAGACTTGAAATTTAATGGCTCGGGCAAACTTTGATTAGTTTAATCATATAATGGTTCCATGCTAAGTTTTTTCCGAAAACCATGGTCTAATAAAGATCTAATTAAAAGAACGAAAAATGTAAACCGATATCTTAACGTATATTCCGGTAAGGGTTGACTTGCCTTTCGTCTCGTTGCATTTTTTTTCTTTCAGTTGCCAATACACTTACTAAACTTGTGCGCAACTTGTGCTAACAATGGACTAAAACTGAGAATTGCGCTTTGTCAAAATGTCTCGTTGTCTTCGATGCTTCTCCCTGGGGATACACATATGTACAACTTCAGGTATATAGGACCCAGACGACGAATGAAACTTAGAATCTCTCTCCCTCGGGTCGGAAAGCTGAACAGGGATAAAAGCCTTCGAAACCTCGACAGTTTATTTGAATAAGATTTCGATTTGGTTTCATGTAAATTCTAGCTGCATCAACATGGAACTACCTGAGATAATGGTATTTCTTCGATTTCAAAAAAACGGTTCTCGACTTGAAAAATAAATTGCCTTTTTATTGTAACAACCCAATAAAGTTTACTTCAAGCTAAAGCTTAATTTTATAGATTGTGAAGTGTGTGTATGAATTGCATTCGTGACGATTAGTTGGTATACAAAATATAATGACCCCCTTGTGTCATGCAAAAAGTGTACAACATTTTGTTCATGTACGTTACTGAAATTTGTGGAATTAGGTGCCATACCAGGACCTTCGTTTTATGGGCACAGCTTCATTGAACTGGATGGAAAACGCAGATTTTTTTTCATTTTGGTTTCGACCATCTTTTCATCCAATGCGATGGTAACAAAAATAACCTAGTAAATTTCAGTGGCGAAAGTTTTTTTGAAACTTCTATTATTCCAGTAAAAAAAAATTTTTTGTACTAAAAGGTACGTCACTTATTCTAAGGAATGTGATATGTATGCTTGTATAATCAATGAGTCCTTGCTTCACAGTCGACACAAACAAACAATTCACATTCCTTCTATTATTCCTATTTTAGTATTTTCTAACTAACTGTATAGTCAAAGCTAGTTAGAATGGACGGAGGGGTTGAGACCAATGCGAATAAGTTTGTAGTAGTTGTAATGTAAAGTAACGCTTGCAGCGTCGTCGGTTTCGGAATTCAAATTCGCTGCCAGCTGCCAAGCAACAAATGGTACCTACCTATAGACTAGGAGGTCGCGACAAAAATGGTAACGATAACGTAAATGGCTGAAACTGGGTTCACAGGATAAACACCAACTCTCTGAAGCTAAATGTGTCAGTCTGCCTGCGCCAAGTGGTTGCGTTACGTAGATAAGGCGCCTGAAAAAGTAATTAGGGCGACAAAAAATAAGTATGACCAAGGTAAAGGGCTACAAATAACGAAGCATGAAAGTATCAGTACATACTTGCTTAGCAATACCAAAACTGAACAAATCTTTGGTCGTATTTAGTAGTTATAGGCGATTTAGGTACAGACAGAACTTTAGGTATATTTAAGTAGTGAATTAAGAAACCGACTGGTTATTGTTGTATAATTATTAGGTATCAATATTTCTAAACAATCGGTATATTTATCAGCAGCTACATACTAACATCTATTTTATATAGCCAATCTAGACAACGCAACCACTTGGCGCAGGCAGACCGACATATTTAGCATGAGAGGGTTGGTCTCTAACATGTGAACCCAGATTCAGCCATTTACCTTATCGTGACCAAAAATGTCGTGACCTCCCGGAATACTAGTTCCTACGGGAGGTGGAATACTTTTAGATCTTTTTCTATACTAGGACTATACATTAGTACATTTTAAATTAAAATTTGTATGGGTGCTCTATATCAACTTTTAAGACTTCATATCCAACCACGGACAGATTTGTAGCGTGACTCATTGCTTAAGCTATACAAAAAATCGTGTAATTGATCAAATGCACGTCGGGGACCATTTGGACCTAATACGAATTGAAATCTAAAACATGATGTTAGGATTAAAAATATAACATTAATCCACTTACCCAAATGTAAAAAGTTTAATCGTGTAACATATTGGTTTAGTAATAACACCGAGAGCACAGGCGTGTGTGTGAAATGCTAAGCGGACACCAATCAATGCGATCCTGGATTTCCTTCCTTAAGGTGGCCCAACCCGGCGCGCCTAACTCATTCGCGGGCTCGGTACAAAACCGTGCTGTTGCTCTCTGGGATCTTCTCTGTCTCAAAGAATAAGATAGGCTCCGTGATGAGGAAGATGCAACATGTCCACAAAAACGACAATGTGCATAGTGCATGATTTGGTAAGATTTACGAAAATTTTAATTTCAAAACGACTTGTAGCTAAAAGTAAACCACGACCGTTGTAGTCAAAAATCTAACAAAAACCAAATAAATCATACATCTTCATTAAATAAGCTATGTCTGATGACTAATCTTTTTACGATGTTCTTACTTTATCATTGCGTAATCCACCTCCAAAGTTATTGTATAAAACGCGCGAAAAAATCGAACTTTCGGACCTTATAGCTTAGAAACCAAACACAATTTTACAATGCCGATGGTCATCAGACATCTAGTTCCATCAAATAAAGCTATTTTGAGCAAAATTTTGGATCTCTGACAAGAAATATGGGCGTGATCTTCTTTCCCCTTTTGTATGGAGAGATGAGCGGGATGGGCCACCTTAACTTCCAGGGTACAACTTTGTGTATTAACGGCCCCGTTGGGACTCTCGGTGTCGACGTGACGCATGACCGGGACTTCGGGCGCCGTATCGAGAAAAACCGGCCAAGTGCGAGGGTTCCGTACCTTTATAAAAGATTTGACCCAAAGAAATCACTTTTCTTGTTTGGGAGGTCATCTTATTAATTTGTATTTGTCGTTATAGTGGCAATAGAAAAACACAATCTGTAAAAAAATCGCTTTATACGGTTCATGTGGTTCTGTGATAGACGGACGGATGGACGGAAGAACAGCGAAGGCTTAGAATGTTTTAGAAATTACCTTTAACTTGGGGGCGGAGCTCTGGTAATCGGAATGAAACACCTAGATCTCTTAAGGATGTTCCGACCCATACAATGTTTTTTTTACACAGAACGCAAAAAGTATTGCACTTTAAGGCACGAATTCGTCAAAAATATTAAATATAGCCATAGTAGTTGCAGCGAAAACATATTCACAATTTCAGGTTTAATGGTTTCGTTGTAGTTGCCGATTAGAAGTTTTACACCGTTAGATGGCACTGTTAAATGATAATCGTATTTAAATAAATAGTAACAAAACCAATAATCCTGAAATTGTGAAATGGTTTTCGCTGCAAGTAATATGACTAATTAAACTTTTATTATTAATTCGTGGCTTAAAGTGCAATACTTTTTGCGTTATGTGTGCAAACAACTTTATATGGGTCGGAACAGCCTTAAAAATAGTTTTCAATCTATGGTAAGAAGCTGGGTTCCTTAAGGGGAATAAATACCTAAACGTTTTTCTGAAGTCTATTACAATAAAGCCTTTGGTTTTTAAATATTTACTTTTAAATTTTAAATACTGAGCTTATAGCACGTACGTTTGCGAAGCTACACATCCCCATTTTGTCCAAAACTCTAGTAAAATCATCGAAATAAAAAATATTTCCAAAAGGACCTTTTATACCTTTCAAAGCCATTTTTTCTGTTATCTTTCTATTTAGAGGAATTAAATAAAAAAAAAGCATTTTGAAGAAACACCTGGCCGGCCAATGTGGTTTTTGCAACACCTAGAAAGTTAGAAAGCCCATGGGTATCGTCGGGACAATTTTGCCCGGCGTATCATAAAATTTACACATTACGTGTATCTTATGCATAAATATCCGCCTCTCCGTGCGCAGTAGCGAGTAAGGAAGGACGGGAGAGGCGATCGAAATTAATTCGTATGGCGGCAGCGTGGCCACGTTTAAGTGTAAATGCGACGGTGGTTACGAAATCGGTACGCCATGTTCTTGCGTGTTGTTGGAACTTGAGACCATCAGTAGAGAGCGAATTCGTAAACCAACCGACTGGCGCTAGCGTCATTCTATGTGTTTTCACCGAAAAAGTGGCAAAGCTGCGGATATACGAATGAGTCCCGATTGTCACTCCCATCGTTTCTTCCTCGTGGGCATCGACACGGCACAAGGTTTATAGCACTTGTGTGACTTCGCTAGAGTACAATAAACTTAACAGCAGCGAGAACGTTGAAGAAGATAAACCGACTCTAGCCCCAAGGATCTGCCACAATGGATGTTATATTTTTTTAACGTGTTGGATTTATAAGGAAGCTTGCTTTTATTTCATTGAAGATCAACCGAAACAAAAATCTATCTTAAGGGCGTGATAAGAGCCAATTGCGTTTAGTTTGATAAGGTCGTAATTAAAACAAAATTAAATTAAATTTAAAAATAACAAAGTGTTTCGATAATCAAAAATGTTAATAAATAGATTAATGGTCTAGTTATAATTTAAAGATAAAACTGTAAGACTCTGGCACAATGTATTCTCAAATTACACAAATATTCATAAATTTTCGTAAAACAAGTTTGAACACAAAATAAGAGCGTCATATATAAGGTGAGTTTAAAATAATCTACAAGCCTTATAGGGTTGATTCAGTATCTGATATAGAATAACTTTTGCTAAGAATGTAGGCATGTAATTTTTTTTTCAATTTGAATTTTTGAGAAATTTAAACAGTACGTTCTGCCCAGTATTGTGAACAACTTTTGCGAAGAAACTATGTACCTATCGGTGATGGTTTCGAAGAAATAATTAAATAATCAAATTATTAAATGCGCGCGAACTTCGCTAAACGGCGCGTCACCGCTGCACCGCTACCGCGCCGGCCGGCGGCGCGGAGGCGGCGCTCGGCGGCAGAGTCTATTTTACCTACCCGAATAGTTTTGCCTCCTTCCCACGCTGACGCACGCCGCGCCGGGCTATGGATTTGGTCGGCGCGGCTGTAATGTAGGTATGTACACAAGCATGCATGCCTTTTTCGCCCGATCAGCACTCGCTTCACTTAAATTCACTCACGTGCGATACTTATGCCCGATGCGCGCCATGGACCTTGACATACTAATTGCTTTCAAAACGAAAACAAACGCCCTTCAGTGAGAGGGGCGGCGGCGGGGGGATGGGGAGGCGGGGTTTCTGTCTGCGCACGCGGCGGCGGCGGCGGAGAATTGTCTTGTGTCAGTGGGTCACGGTCGGGTCAATACCCCGTGGTTGACCTATATTTTTAATTAGGTACCTAGCTGAAGAGTTAGTGCACTTTAATAAATTATTTTCTTGGAAACCATTACAGATAGGTGCATAGTTTCTTCGCAAAAGTTGCTGACAACACTGGGAAGATCATACTGTTTAAATTTCTCAAAAATTAAAATGGAACAAAAAAAATTACATGCCTACATTCTTAGCAAAAGTTGTTCTATATCAGATACTGAATCAACCCTATAAGGCTTGTAGATGATTTTAAACTCACCTTATATTTACCATTATAAATTTCAAATATAGCCAGACTATCAACGCATCTTTCATCTTTTTGAAATTGCAAAATATCTAGTAGTTATTTAAAAATAATAATAAAATATGGTTTCACTTACGCCCTTATGGAACTAAATGCGATCAGGTGATAGTCGTGGCCTTAAAAGGATGTCGTCAAATTCGACCATAAATTTAAGTGAGAATACTCAGCAAGCAATCAGTGTGTAAAACATTCTCGAATACCTACTTTTAAAACTTTATCCCAATTGCAATGTAATAGGTAGGCATAGCTAACCGTATCATTTATGTAAATTAAGCGGTCTTGATCGAGTGCTAGTAAATGAGATAGACCTAGAAATCCTGGGTAACCTTAACCGTATTCATAGGCATCGGCTTCTTGTTGCGATGTCGGCCTTTGATCTGATACGACTTAGTGCCTTTGAAATGATTGCTCTGTAACGGTATACTTCAAACATAACTGCTTTGTTGTCTGCATTGAATTTAGTTTTACCTAATGAATACAGCTGTCAAAGGAATGGCCGTGAAATAAAAATAAGAGAAATAAAATTTCAAACTTCTTTTCCTAATTTACAATGTTTACAAGCAGTATATCTGAAGTGGTAAACTAGAAAATAGTAAAAGATACCGGGAAAAACCTGGAAACTTTCCACACAAGCACATTTAAAATACACAAATTACAAGCTTTATGCTTTAGCGGCTCGTAGCTCAGGGGCGAGGGGACTTGCTTTCTATACCAGAGGTCATAAGTTCGATCTCCGCTTCGTTACTGCACCACTTTATTGGTCTTTCCGAGTTGGATAAGCGCATCCCAACACGAATGTGAGTTGTTCCATGGTCCATGTAAAACTGCAGGTCTCTTTGCAAACCTTTTAATTGGGGTAAAGTCATATAGTGATAATGTGTTAAATATATCGAACTTACAAACCACAGACAATACTGTCCTGTCAGTGTGACATCTCTTAGGCCGTTATTTATGGATGACGTGTTTCCAAGGTCAAAACTAAAACAGTAATGTTGTCTATAAAGCTGCTTAATAGCATCCCTTACGCGAGTTAACACTCTCATTTATGTTCTTTACTGGACATTACTGCGGCACTTATTTTGAATTAACGTATATTTTGTTTACTTTTGCCTCCCTAAATTTTCCACGTGCAAAATTGATGCAATTAAAAACCTGCAAGGTTTCACCTCACATTTCATTGAACCGGAGAATAGTTTTTATTTTTTTTAAATAATTATTAATAGTCCTTTTCAGTTTTAATTATTTTGTTTATTTGTGTTAGCAAACAGGTAATTGTCTGTTCGTTTCGAATTATTTTTAAATCTCAGTTAATTAAGCAGTTAAACTATGGTTCATAATAACATTAGTACAAACCCGAGAAATTTACAGTTTTACATGAATTCTGAACCATCGAAAAGCTCGCATTCTTGATGTACTCATACAACTTAGAAAGATAAATAAAGTAGTGCATGAACGGGGCGAGGATTCGAACCCATGCCCTCTGGCATGCAAGACAAGCCGCCGCACCCCTGACTTACGAGCCGCTCGCTCACGTTTGTGATTCTTATGTTCAATAAATCGTTTGAGTTGGAGGTAAAATGTAATGTTTCCTAAAGTACTTCTTACAGAACAATTAAAATAAATACGCAAGCCTAACGAACTCCTATTGTTCCAGAACATTCAGATAGACAACACGTCGGTCGCGTACGACAAGTGGGAGAAACTGCCGTTTCCTCTCCAGTTCAACGTTTACCTCTTCAATGTCACCAACGCCGAGGAGGTGACGCAGGGAGCCAGGCCGAGGCTGGCTCAGGTCGGGCCCTACTGCTACGAGTGAGTCTCAAATGAAAACAATACCAGTGGGCCGATTCTAGGAATTACAAGTTCGTGAATGAGGAGTGTTCTCAAGAGTGGAAATTACTTAAAGACTGTCGTGAAGGTAGCGGGGCTCTGAGATTTTAAAATTAAAAGATATTAATAATTTCTTTGTACACTGGCCGAGTCACAATTTTACACGCCGACTGCGAATTATACTAGCTAAATCGTCTTTCAGGCCCTTACGGTTTCCTACCCCTTAAAGTTTTCAGATTTTCATATTTTTTTAACATCACTACATGACTTGAGAAAGTTTGATTCTATGTCCATATGTTTTTATTTTCCTCACTCAAAAACCAGGAGTTACATCTGTACTTTTTGTTTTTTTTTTATAACTAAACTTGTATCCATGATGTACGCCCCTAAATATTTTGATACAAATATTTAGAGGCTTATGATATTAAGATAAGTTATCAAACAATCAGAACATAGCTCTCGGTTGATTTATTTAATATGCAAAATTTCAGAAAAATATTTCCGTATTTGACTGATTAAACAGGCACGAGCCATTGTCTGAAACTTTATCGCCTCATTATCACTTATGTTACTGAAGGCTAGTGATAAATGTTTTCTGGTAGTTTCGAATATTATATTTTATCGTTTTTTTTTTTTAAATAATCTTACCCTCACATAACCCCTCTACCGACACTAATTTTCTCGTTCGTAATTAATTTTTTTTCTGTAAATTACTTTCGCGCATTTTATTAAATTTAAATTCCTACGTATTTCTAATGAAATACAAAACATTTATTTAACTATTTTTCGGTAGTTTAAAAACTCCTGTATCGCATCAATTTCACGAGAATACATTAAATTTATTCAATAGCCGTATTGGGTAGTCGACTAGCCGAACGGATCGAGGGGAAAAACGTGGAAAATCCCCGACGTCTCAGCCGGTTCAGTGACGTCCGCGAAAGAAAAACAAACGGAGAGAATTGCTTTGCAAATATTGCGAGGCATCGGTATGCACGACATTAACAAGGGTCATAAATAATATTCTTGATCGTAATCGCATAAAGGAGGAACGGATCGTTGCGACTTCTTTGTCTGTCTGTGCATCCATTTGTATGTCTCTCAAAGCCAACTTTCGGAAACATCGCATTTCAGTCTATAGAACTTGAATGCCTGAAAATAATCCGCATGAGTTTTCCCATTATGTTAACAGGCATATTTTTTCTATTAACTTACCAAAAAACGGTAAATTAAAATGTATTCGAAGACTGTCAGTAACATTCTATTGGAAATTACAAAAAATATATAAAAAAATGCTTTACTGGATCTTTCTTCATATAAAACTACAAATTAATTCAAAAGAAATTACGCCAACGTTCGTTCACTTTGGAATTGAAAATATTTTGAAAAAAATGAGTTAATAAGCAAATTCCATTCAAACTAAAATACACGGCTATCATTTTAATATAATATTTGAGAGAGTCATAGCCAAATACATAAGCATCGCGTGGCGGTGCGTAAGTTCGATATGTTTTATTCGAAATCCACAGGAAATCTTGTCGCAACATATTGTATTAGTCTTTAAAAATCTATACTAGATTTCATATTCTGACACATATTTAAAAGAAGATACTACAAACCATTTTTTTTTTGTACAGTGAATACAGGGAGAAAACAGTTGTTGGTTACGGCGAGAACGACACCATCACATACATGCTGAGGAAAACGTTCGTTTTCAACCAGGCGCTTTCAGGCAGTCTGAGCGAAGACGATCAAATTACCGTCATCAATCTCTCCTATATGGTAATAATGTAATTATTAAATTAATTTTGTAGCAACCTAGTTATAAACATGCGCGAGGGAACGAATGGAAATAAAATTAAATAAGAAAAGACACAAGCGTTCCACAGGCAATGCTTTTAATACTTTTAATGTCAACCCCTACTGTCAATATATTAGCCCAACACACCACATGTAAGGTGGCCACCAAGGCCTTCCCAATCAGATAATTTTCATTGTCGCTTCGCCGAACGCTTGATAGCTCATTCAATGCGAAGGTACCAACCCGGGCGGAACCTAGATTGTAAATAGGTATTTGCAAAAATGTATAGGTAGAACGATATTTTTTTAAGTTGTACAACAAAATGTTTTGTACCTTTTTTTATTACAAATATGCCTAGGAATACCTGGTTAATGTTTGGACCATACCTCCGTTAACATTTCGTTAGCTATGTTACAAATATATGCACAGGAAGAAATGCAGTGAACTTACTTGTATCATGTTTATGCCTCGGGACCCACACAGTTTTTAGCTGAATTATGCGAGATTGCGATTACCTGTGTAAACGACAAGCTCGGCTAGTCTCGCTTCGCGCCCTCGCTCGCCAGCGGCTCTCGCCTCGGAAGCGGTTTTTCGGACGATTCAAAAGGACTGGAGACGAGATGCAAACTCAGCGTATTGGTCACTTGCCGACGCGCTCCCGGATCGAACGGTCGTGGGCTTGCTGCGCTACGCATGTGTTTGCCTTAATTTTGTCGAATATAGTTTCTTACAAACAGAAAAATAATTTTAAATCACTAAAATGTTTGTAAAAAATAAATTAGGGTGTTTAAATTCGTGATTAAAACATCACAAAACGTCATTTGTGAGTGGGCATGTATTAATCAAACTTTAAGAGTAGCAATGGTAGATAATAAGGAAAAAATCTGCACCTCTACCTTTGCCGGTTGAGGTCACGAATTACTTTACATGTGCTTGAATCGCGAGCGTGCACGACTGAGCGCGAGGCACGCATGTTACTGACGCTCTGTTACGAGTAACAAATCACTTATCGAAATTTCGCTAAACTCTTTGTTTCCGCAGGCATACACCATTGAATAGAGCAAGCATTTGAGGGATACATTAAATCGCCCGACCTTAATTTTTTATATTTGTGTAGAAACATGAAATAATTTAAATGTGTTGAAAGTATGTATCTGCACAGATATAAAAATACATAGGCGGGCGATTTATTTGATGTATCCCTCAATTGATTCAATGAAGAGCTCAATTTCGATGAGTGATTTGTTACTCGTAATAGGGCCTCAGTTTGTGTGCAATACTCGCAGTGCGCTCGCACACGATTTTTTGTCGCGAAGCGCGAGGCGGTGCTCGAGACACGAATGTGCAGAAAAGTGATTATAAGGAAAACAAATAATACAAAATAAACCCTAATCGGATACGGTATTTCTAAGGTCTTATGTCACCTTAATTTCGGCCCAGTCTTTTCAATATGTGTACCTGGCTCTCGTTGGACAATATTAAAAAAAAAAATTGATCAGTTAAGGTTTTCACAACAATTGGGTGCTCGTAAAATATTCGAAAAATGTTGATGAGTTCTAGAAAATTACATCAAATATGAGCCCTCCCAAGTCAATACTGGGTCGCGCGTCAAACTTAGCGAAACATTCCGCGAAATATTAGCGCTATCCGTTCTTCCTTTCGACGCAGAATTATTCATTATAGCGATGGAACTTTCTCGAACAACCCTAACTTTGTTTCCAAAGACAATCATTTGAAATAGTTAATACAATGAGGCTTTATGTTATTTGGTTATTTATGGGAATCCGAAGACTGGTTGTAGAGAAGTTTCACGCCAAAAAAAGATTCGTCAAATATAGTTGAAACAGGGTACAAGGTTTAGGACGCCAGTGTAATCACATATTCTTTAGTTTTGTTAACGTAACTGATGCATTACAACGCGTTTCCGAAAGAACTAAATAACATATTACCATACTTATTAAAGTTGATTATGGTGTCATTAAAGTTTCTCAGTTATCCGAAATGTATTTATTGGGTTGGTTAATATTCATATAATACTCATTGAAATTTGAGCCACCCAGCTTCGACATGTTCTGCACTGTGGGTAAAACTACCTTCCTTCTTGACACAGAATTGTGCTTGCACACAATAATTTAGAGTACTTGTTTTGTTGAAGTTATTATTATAAGATCATCCTTAGTAATGTAATACATGGACCATATTAACATAGGATTTCTACAATCCAATTCCATTTACAATAAGTTTTATTATTATCTGAATACTACATTTGTAAAAGATTGTCTTTAGAGCTTACAATGTATTTAAAACGATGCGTTAATGGCTAATGCGGCGACTTGTCGATAACGTCGTATTTAGATAAAACTAGTTTCTACTCCATGATCTGATCAAATGAACCGGAAAATGTTCCATGACACAGTTAGTGACGACGCTTTAGAGGCTTTTCATGTGTTCAGAGCTATCAAACTAAATCAAATTTTAATATTGGATAAAGGTTGAGGTGGCACGGAAAACAATCGAAGGTATATCTTGACACGAGAGAACCGTGCGAGAGACCATATGCGTTAACCCTAGTTACGTGGCGTTCGAAATACAAAATTATTAAATGTATACTGCATTAATGACTGTCCTAGAACCCACATCAATTTGAAATGGGTAGAGGTTAATTGATAAGACACAACGTTAGAAACGATAGCCTTGGAAGTTTGGAATTATCCTGGCATGGGCATCTTAAAATTGTCTTAGGGTATTTAGTCAAACCCTAGTTGTTGTGTCATGTTCGTTTTTAGGGTTCCGTACCCAAAGGGTGAAAACGGAACCCTATTAATAAGCCTCCGCTGTCCGTCCGTCCGTCCGTCTGTCACAGGGCTGTATCTCATGAACCGTAACAGGTAGGAAGCTGAAATTTTTACAGAATTTGTATTTATTTTGCCGCTATAACAAGAAATAGGTAAAATAAAAAAAATATAAAAAATAAATGGGGCCCCATACAAAAAACGTGTTATTTTTGGGGTAAATCTTATACGATGGTACGGAACCCTTCGTGTGCGAGTCCGACTCGCACTTGGCCGGTTTTTATTGATCGATATTTTTATTGCATTATCTTCTCAATTATAAATATTTTTTCGGCGGATTTTTTTTTTCTAAAAGCGTATCAATGTAGATTTCGTAAAATTGCACCTCAATTGTAACGTGTCAAAAATCAACATTGCGTTTCATCTGCGACATATGATACATGTATATGGTAGAATCGAACGTGAACCAAATACGCATAAATGATTATGCGTATTTGCTTCACGCTAGCAAACCTAAGTTCGTAACTAATACACTGTGGTCAAGATTATGAATTCGCTTTTAACCGGACTCATTAAGTTGCAATTTTAGCAGAATTATTCTGTTTGTGTATTTTTGCTTAATGGCTGATACTACCCATATATTAAACAGTGCTCATACCTTCGAAGTAAATGTTGCGAATAATAAAACGTTATCATCCACTTCTATCAATCTCGGAATCGTAACAAAAGAAATGTTTTCCACCTCGCAAAGGGGTGGCAAACGTAGACACAAGACACTCAAGTGTGCGAGGGACCGTAAACACTTTAACAAGGCGAAGTTGGTTGTCAAGTTTATAAGTAACATTTGAGCGGCTCGTAGCCTAGTGGCGCGGGGACTGGCCTAGCGTACCAGAGGCCTGGGTTTAATTCCGACAAGCACCACTCACTGTCTCTTGCTGAGTTGGATAAGTGCATTTCGTCACGAATGCGAGTTGCTCCATGGTTCGGACTCTAAAAGTAAAACAAAGTGTAGGTCCTGTTCCCCCAACTAAGTGGTAGGGTTTAAGCCCGCCCGGGTTGGTACCGTCGCATTGGATGAAAAGATGGTCGAAGCGGCAATGAAAAATTGTCCATGTTTTCCATCCATTTCAATGTAGCCGTGCTCATAAAGGGAAGGCCCTGGCTTGGCACCGAATTCCTTCGGGAATGTAGTGTATGGTACTTATATCATAACGGTAGTTGCGTGGTATTGGTCATGCATGTCAGGTTGCTTAAAAAAATAATTAATCAGTCTACTTGGTTTTAAATGCAATTTAAAGGCGTTTATACAGTTACCGCGTAATCTCTATTCAAATTCAGTTCGACCAACAACTACACGAAAAGTTGTATAACTTTAACAAAGCAAAATATATTCCATTCACCTTGTCAATAGCTGTGTATTTATGGTCAGGCGCTGCTTCTGAAGGTCGACGAGATGATGCCTAGCATGGTCTCGATGGTCAACGAGGCCATGGGGCTGTTCTACCCCCGGCTGGAGGACCCCTTTCTGCGCACGCGCGTGGGTGACCTTCTCTTCGATGGTGTCTTCCTAAACTGCACGGCTGAGAATACAGCCTTGAGTGAGTCTTTATAAGAGGCCGCATTTTGGTGCCATTTAGGTGCATGTTTGGGGCTTAGGTAATGTATTCGGAGTTATCCGGCTTGGTTTAAATTTTACCTGAAATGGGTCATACGTTGAAGTGAATATTCCGAATATTTCCTCATACTGAATTGAACCTTTTTTAGTGTTTCGCGTGATTACCAATCTCATAAAGAATCTAATATAAAAAATAACATAAATTAAGTGCCGTTTTCACAATACTATGTGTTCAGTTGGTAGTATTGAAATCGTTTTTGTGCATTCGAAAGTGATGAAGTGAAAACCACAGTTTTTGCCCACCAATAAGATTACAAAAATCAAAGAGTTGTCGTGAGTCATTCTTTAATATTCAAAGTAAAGGTATACAGAAGAGGTGCAGTAATTCGGACAAAAGTACATGATATCGATTAATATTTCAAACTCAGTATAATGTAATCGGTACATTCTAACAATATTTCGACAATAATCGCACGAAGTCCCTAGGGAACCGGGTATGGGCACGGGTTACATAACTCTACATTAGACTAATAAGGTTAGATATTTCTTTTAATTCAGGTTGCAGACGCGCTATTTTCCTTATCTCAAAACGGTCATATTGCTAATATTATATATTATATTATATTTCTAAAATTCTAGAACGAGTGACCAAAGTGATTGAATAATGTAATGTAAAATTCAAGAAACATATTGGCATCATTCACGCAATAATGCACTACACATTTAAGACACTCAATACTATTTTTGCTATCGAATAACGCTTACATAGCATTATCTTTCATATTCGAGACTCGAACTTATTCCCTAAATAAAATAAACTCATACATATAGGTACCTATAGAAGAAAGTGTTGCTAGAGGCTTCCGACGAAACAATTCAAAGGATATTTTTGCATCTGGCTTTTTAAAATTCTACTCTATATTTTTATACGTAACTATACGTGTACTGTAAAAAGGTTTTTAAAAGTTAAATACGTAACCATAAAAACGTTTTTTACCTAATAATCTTAACATTTGATTCGAGAAATGTTAGAGCAGAACTGTAAATTAAAACTTGTTATATGTATAGTAACTGGGGGTCCATTCAGAGCAAGAGTGAGTTCGAATTCGTCACTAAATATCAACTCACTTTTTTAAATTGTCAATGTTTCCACACTTCTTGAACATCATTACAGTTAGGTAAAAATCTGGTCGGTCCCGTAAATAAGTTGAAAGTATAAAAAACGGTTCCGTTATTGAAATAATAATATATTTCCCAGCTATTTTTAGGTTAACTCACTCCCGAACTCGAACTCACTCTTACGGGAATGGGCCCACTGTACCACTATGACCTATAAACAATGCCTTACAAAATAGTTATTTTGAAACTTTCTTTGTGATGTTTTCTCGCTTCATGGTTTCTACACCCATAATATATTATTCGAAAAAAGCAATGTTCCTGTTTAGGGATAGAGGAAAGAAAAAAAGAAAAAAAACTTTTCTGTTTAGATAACCAAACAGTTTGGTCCGAAACCCTCGGTAAATTATCGCATATGGATTTACTTTTATTTCCGATATGATTTAACTCCACAATCAATTGATTCCCGAAAGCATTGCATCCAATTACATTTGAAATGAGTCTAGACTAAAAAATTCTCAGACGTGCAGAAAGAAACAAATGCAAAACCGTCAGAAAAGTAATGGTTTCTATCCGACTGTAAACGAAATTGGTACAATAACATTTCTTAGCATATAAAAACTGGTCACGCACCCCGAAGAGATATAAGCTTTTCTCTCGTGTATGCGCGACCCACGTGAGCAGTCAGGACGATAAATCTTACACACATTGGGAAGACAGTGGCAGTGCCCACAGGCCGATTTTATGTATTCATGAATTCACATTCTTTATCTGTCCCTGCGTTAAACCTCATGAAACTGCTGTCTGATTTGATTGCAGAGTAGGGTGCCTTTAGAAGTGATAACTCACGGATGTGTTTTCCGGCACTTGCTATGGAATGTAGCGAAGCCCTTGTTTTATTAGGGTTCCGTACCCAAACGGAACCCTATTACTAAGCCTCCGCTGTCCGTCCGTCCGTCCGTCCGTCTGTCCGTCCGTCCGTCCGTCTGTCACAGGGCTGTATCTCATTAACCGTAACAGATAGACAGCTGAATTTTTCACAGATTGTGTATTTACTTTGCCGCTATAACAACAAATGAAATTAAAATTAATTAAATTAAATAAATTATTAAATAAATAAATTAAATAAAATTAAATAATAATTAAAATTAAAGGGGGCCCCCATACAAAAAACGTGACTTTTTTGTTTTAAATCTTTTATGATGGTACGGAACCCTTCGCGTGCGAGTCCGACTCGCACTTGGCCGGTTTTTTTTTTTTTGTATCCGTTGGCCTGTCGAAGTTTGTGGGATGCATAGGAGTTTTCGTAAATGCAATCGGAAGTAGATGGGTAATATGGATAATATAGGTATGATGGATAAATAATGGAAGAAACTAGGTGCCATGCCAGTACCTCCTTGATATTGTACGGCACTGGATGGATAACATGTACAATATTCGTTGCAGATTCGACCATCTTACACACAAAGATTATCGATCTCCATAATTTTGGATTCACTGCGATGCGATGGTTCAAATCCCTGCCCTGTTTATGCACCATTCTTTGTCTTTCTTAGGGTCTCATCCACCAAGTACTGATTTGCTTAATCCTCACATTAAAGGGAATTTCTTACCATATCGCAATCGATACCAGTACAAGATAATCAGCACTTTAGTAGTAAAGGATCTTTAAGTGTCGATTAAAATAAATCAGTACTTGGTGAAAACCAGGCTTAATCGAATAGTGCATTTCGTAACGAACGCGAGCGGTTCCATGATTCGGCACTCATCTATAACTAGGTCCTCCTAAATAGCCTACCCCTTCTGGGTGGTGCCCGCCCGGGTTGGTACCATACGGCTTCGCATGTAAAGATGGTCAAAGCTGCAACGAAAAATTGTCCGCGTTTTCCATCCAGATCAATGTAGCCGTGCTGTTCAAAGGGAAGGTCCTGGCATGGCACCTTGGTTTGTTATTCCCGTTAACTAAACAATCTATAAATACACAGGCTACCACGCTTTCTTTAAAGAAAACTAGAGAAATCATAAAAAAATCACAAAAAAAAATCACATTCCACGAGCGCGACTCCAATGTATTGATAACGATTTCAGAAGTCAGGTGTGTCCCATCTCCCTCCAACTCGCGGCAGTGGTACTTGAGTGGACGTCTCACTCCCACGCTTTGTTCGTCCTGAGCCGGTAGTCTAAGTTGTCACCTAAATTGGCGTTACGGCAAACCGATCGACTGGCGTTTTCAAATGTATGTAGAAATTGAAGAGCGCGCGCAGCGGGCGTTAAGCGAACTAACATTTGCGAGTCCGAGCTTGATTTGACAGCTTACTCAACGTTGCCGTAAATACGTCGACGTTGCCGTTTACGTCCACTCCACGTTTTCATACAAATCGGAAGTCCGCGTTTGACTTTGACAGCTTGAAGAAGTAAAACCACAGAATATCTGGTAAAAACTTGTATGGAGTTTGGAGAAAACGCCAGTCGATCGGTTTGCCGTAACGCCAATTTAGGTGACAACTTAGACTACCGGCTCTGTAATCACAGCGCGCTATGAAAGGTCTGTGTGGCTTTGCTTTCGCCACCCGGATAACCACGTGCCGTGTTTCAGGGCTGGTGTGTGCGAGACTGCGCCAGCAAGCACCGGCCACGATGCGTCCGTCGGAAGGAGGTGATGGATTCTACTTTTCCATGTTCTCACACGTAAGTTCAATCCAAAACATAGTCTGGCATACAAAATATTAAATAAGATATTCAAATTAAGGTGTGTCTGAGGTTTCAATCACTTATTTTCAAAATATATATATGCATATTTGTTGCATGTATACACAGTATGTTAGCGGAGGTATGGTCCAAACATTAACCACGTGTTCCTCGGCATATTTGGAGCAAAAAAGGTAGAAGACATTTAGGTAGAAGACAACTTAAAAAAACTGTCATCCCCATACATTTTTGTAAATACCTACACACAAAATGTAAGGAGAGGACGATTTTGTTTTCAGTCGTACAATTACAATTCAATTCAATGTAGCCGGGCTCATAAAGGGGAGGTCCTGGCATGGCACCTAATTCCTTGGGGAATATGGTGTATTGGGCTAATATAATAACGGTAGTTGTGTGGTATTAGCCATCCATGTCAGGTTGCAAAAAAAAAATACATAAAGAAATGCTTTTATATTTCTGTGATCTCGGTATGTCCTCTCTACAAAGAGTTTTAAAATAATCATCGAAGCGCTAGGAAGATTAATTTTCAGTTTTACTTCACGCATCCGGTAACAATAAGCAGCTAATGAACCAATTTCAACCCATTCATGGCAGGTTATTGAAAAGATCCGGATTCCGAAAATCCGGACATCAATTCATCCGTACGGATAGGGCCGATGAACCCGGGTTCGTTCGTTCCAAGGGATGGATTTAATGAAATTTGACTACGAAATTCAATTAAATGTAACCAATGAGCGTTCACCGGTTGACTTATTCATCGCTCCCCGGTCGGATACAGCCCGAACGTTCTCGAACCTACGCGACCTTGATTCGGACAACAAACGCCTCCGTGAACCCGAAAAACGGGAAACATCGGTCAAAGTCACGACAGAACGTGTGAGAGGTCATGGAGGGAATGTTTGTTTCGATTCGTTCCAACGGTCCAGCTTATTGCCAACTTTCAAGTTTTATCAAATGTATTCAGAAATCTACGCCGGATATCAGATCTGCATCCATTTCAGAGAGGTAATAAGGAAATGTATAGCCAGAATCTTAACTTATTAAACGCACAGACTAAACAGATGGAAATAGTGATTTGAAATTTGTAATAAATATTTCTCGTAGATTTTAATTCGATTTCTAAATGATAATTCGATTAATTTTTATTTGATTTTTACACATACATATCTTCACGCCGCATTCCCGGAGGGATGGGCAGAGATGATTGAGTGCCATACGGTACGATCACAGCACACTTCTTCACAGTCATACATGGAGTTTTCATCCAAGCTCTATGATTGCAGGTGCTACGTGCTTGAACTTTGCGAAGTATTACATCAATTTGGTCTCAGTACGTTCTCCTATGTCCGGGCACAACACAACTCAATTCTACTCTGTAAATTTGTTTCGTCATTATTTCGTCACCCATTCGTTCCATATGTCTAAACCCATCTCACCACTCGACTCAAGTCACAACATATTTTGTAGGGTTTCGTACCCAAAGCGTGCCAATGGAACCCTATTACTAAGCCACCGCTGTCCATCCGTCCATCTGTCACAGGGCTGTATCTCATTAACAGCTAAAATTTTCACAGAGTGTGTATTTATTTTGCCGCTATAACAACAAGTCACAATAGTGAAGAAGAACCCGGAAATAACCTACAGAAGTATATAAGTTATGATTTTTATTTTTCAGATGTCGGCTATAAACACTTATGCAACCTAAATGCTGCTGCGAAACTAACATTTTTGGTAACAATTTTTGGATTCGTTTATTGTCTTCATTGACCTCAAGAATCACCACCTTAAGTTACTGCATTAACTGCTTTTACATCGTGTATATTGAAGTAACTAAACAAAGTTATTAATTCTGCAAATTGAGAAATAACTTGCATACTAATTAAGTTGGTTTCTGTTTATCCCTGTAGCGGGATGATTAACAGTTGGGTGAACTCGCCTTTGCACAGACCGATAGCGGTCTATGATTTCCTCCAGGAATTCCTTTAGTCGGCTTTGACACACATACAAATTGCCCATCCTTGAACCAGCGTAAGTTTACGCTTCCTGTTTACGAAATGAGTGGTTTATTGGAATCGCTTGAAATTACATTAAAGTTTTCCGATCCTCACAGTCACTTACGAAATCGGGAAATTAGCTTTTTAGACTTCTCAAAGTCCGGTATGAAGGGTTCGTTAGAGTCAACTTCATGAACTCTTGAGGAAAAGTTGATAGTACATGCAAAAGTAATAAAATGTTTGTACATTTTTTAACAATCTTAAATTTTAAATTCAATAATTTCATAACCGTCGAGATTTTAAAATATGGATAGGGGAATAAATACCTAAATATGAACGTTTTTCTGAAGTCGATTACCGTAAAACCTTTGGTTGATAAACATTGAAAAAATACTTAGCTTATAGAACGTACGTTTGCGAAGGTATATATCCCCATTTTGTCCAAAACACTTGTATAATCAACGAAACAAAAGATATTTCTAAAAGAACCTTTTTTACCTTTCAAAGCCATTTTTCTGTTATCTTTCTATTTAGATTCTATTTATTTCTTAGTGGTGATAGCTGATTACATATATTACATATGTCTTATCCCTAAGTGTGTTAGGACCAACGGAAGATCAGCGCTGCAGCGCTCTCATCGCGAGGGAGTTGAACGTTAGCTGAGTTGGCCCCCTTTTCCTCTTAGTTACGAGCATTATATTATATACAAAACTGTTACTGTTTAAATGAGGAAATAAACGTTTATTCTATTCTATTCTATTCTATTCTAGAAGAATGAAATAAAAAAAACGTATACCTTTCAGCCATAATAAGGTACACATCCCCTTGCTGTTAAAAAATCTTCGTTTTTTATTTTTATAACAAAATCAGACTAGTCGTACCTTGCATGTCATCGTATGGAAACAAAGTCTATATAAAATAATATAATAAATATATAATAAATCAATACACTAATATCTTTTCAGGTGCACTGAAAGGAGCAAAACTTTACACTTATATTATCTTCGAAACTTCTTCCCGTATTGATTTAGATTTCGGGCAATATATGGAAAAAAATAACCTAATAGCAAAATAGACCAAGCTCCCATTGCATAAAATCTTACCTCACTCGATTTCTCTACAGACGTGTATTGCAGTGAGAGAAAACACTTGGAAACATCGGTTCATAACAGGTTGCCATTCCGTAACCTGGTAAAACCATGTTTTTTTTTTCGGGTTTAAAACCTCTATTTTCACCCAAAATTATCTCATAAGATTTCACACAGAAAAGTATATGCAGTGAAAGATATGCCTTAGGAGATCAGAACCCGCACAGGTTACCTCCCCCCACCCTGGAAGGTTCCATGGTCAGCCAAGTTGAATGAGGCCAAAAAATGGGGTCATTTACCTCATTTGATTTCTCGATGAAATTTGTGCAGAACGATAGCTCGAAATGTGCCATTGATAAAAATATAAGGTTGCCTGTCATCAGCCTGGTAAAACCCTGTTGTCAGCCGCCTCAAAGGAAACGAAGAAAAATCTTCGGTTTGAGAAAATCTCATGTAGTCGCTAAATTCAGGGGAGCAATCAATCCCAATCATGGTATCAAGATAAAATCCATACCCTGACATTCCTGCGCCTCGTTTATTTTGGCAAAAAGGGTACAGGGGTCGACTATGGACTTATTAGTTTTTTGTATTCAATAATAAAAAAAATCATGTTATCGTTTAGAATAGACGTAAAATTAGTACCACCAACCATGACATAAGTCGAAATCTATACGCACTGACATTTGCACACATTATATGTTTTGAAATAATGAGGGTAAAATAGTCAAATGTTTGACTTTCCATTCGCACAGATGTATGATGCCGTTTAGATTCGTGCCCTATGTAATGACATTTTTGAGCTAACTGTGTAAACTGTGTCAATTGGTTGTTATCCTGCCTGTTTGCATGTATAGGTATAAAGAAAAACGTACGCTGCCGCGGAGATGCATCAAGGTATGACGAGTGCCAGTCGTGATTTTAAGTCAAATGAATCGCACTGATGTGGTGACAACCATACATATATATTTTACTTTACTTTAATTTACTTGACTAGTCTGGTTGTTTGATTTTAAATAAATATTCATAATGCCGCTCAGTTTCTAAGTATTAGGAGTGATATTCGTGATATAACTTAAAAACCTACACTCTGGAATATAATATTCTCAAACAGTTAGTAAGTGACCTTAGTCCGTGGTCCTTAGAAAAGTTTATGTAAATTTGGATTAGAGAAGCAATGTTTGCTGGGGGTTTTCACTTCAGGTGACCAGCCAGTTGAGCCAGTTGATCCAGCCAACCAAAACCAGTGCAATGTACTACTGTTGTTCGATTTATGTTTTTGTTATTTTTTTATTTAATAAACAAATTTTATTTCTTTCTTTCTTTATCACGCCATTAAAAGATAAATCTATTCGTCACCAGTTGAATCTAGACTACCATCTGATTAAGTTTTTCTTACTATTATATATTTAATACTAAAATTAATGGTATCACCTGCTATCATATGTCGTACACAAACATAAAATTCCTATGGACCATTCAGCGAGGCGAAAACGGCTCACGTTCTATTTAAGTAAATTAAATGCCTTCGCTTTTTCTTTGTCTTTTAAGGCAGATGTGTAGTCACAATCAGTGTAAACCTGCTGAGCTGCATAACACATTTCCTAGCTAGCGAGCTTACTCTGTGCAGTTATAAGCCAAATGGCGATGGTCACTGTAAATCCATATTTCTGAACAATTCGAGAGTACGTGTAAATTCCCAAGTATAAATATCAAAATTTCGGTATCGGAACAATAAATTAGTTAGTGTCTTAGAATAAGGCTGGACTTTAATTAAATTTCTCCAAATCTAAAATCATCCACAAACCACTGGCTAAGCTAAACATACCAGACCAGATGTCCTATTTCGAATCCAAACTCGAGGATGCTTAGCGCCACGCGATGAGGATGCCGACATCGACAAGGCATATACGAGCTTCGTATCCTCACTAACGGACACGGCAGAAAAGCACTTCATTAAAAGTCGACATGCAGACCGCAGTAAGTTATCAGCAGAGACGTTGAGGCTCCTGGAAACACGACGAAATATGAAACCGGGAGATCCGCAGTAGTGTCTCGTGCACAAAAACCTCAACAAGACCATCAGTAAGTCCATTCGCCGTGATATTCGCCGAGAGAATATGAAGTTGGTTGGTGGTTGAGCGCATTATAAGAGAAAATCGAGGCAGTTAAGTGTTTGCCTGTTCCTTTTCTACCGGCGCAAACAAATTTCAAAAATCGAGCGAGCGAATGGGGTTGTCACTGCAAGAAATCCGGATATACTTCAGGCAATGGAAGAATTTTATGTCGAATTGTACTCCGCAGCAATTCCTACCCCGAGCCCAAGCAAACCAGTCGAATCTGATAGGCGTGCGCCGCCGGAGCTTAGTGTCTATGAGATAAACGCTGCCTCTCGGAAAGTCAGCCTCTTGGTCGGCTGACAGAAAGGCTGGATTGGTACCAGCCTCATGAGCCAGCTAGGTTTAGAAAAGGACACGGCACAATGGATCATATATTTACTGTGAGACAAAAGGTGCTGAAGTGCGAGGATTACAACAAGCCGCTCTTCCTAGACTTCGTGGACTACGAGAAGGCTTTCGACTCAGTTGAAAACTCCCTCCTGAGGTGCAGAATCGCTACATCGAGGTATCGTAAATGTGTATCGGTCCGCGACCATGACTGTGTAGACTAGGAGGTCGCGACAAAAGTGGTAACGATAACGTAAATGGCTGAAACTGGGTTCACGGGATAAAGTACAACCCTCTGAAGCTAAATGTGTCAGTCTGCTTGTTCCAAGTGGTTGCGTTACGTAGATAAGGCGCCTGAAAAAGTAGTTATGGTGACAAAAAATACATATGATAAGGTAAATGGATGCAAATGACGAAGCATGAAAGTATCAATACATACTTGCTTAGCAATACAAAAACTGAACAAATCTTTGGTTGCATTTAGTAGTTATAGGCGATTTAGGTTACAGATATAACTTTAGGTATATTTAAGTATTTAATTGAGTAACCGTCTGGTTATTGTTGTATAATTAATAGGTATCAATGTTTCCAGATAATCAGTACATTCATCAGCAGGTACAAACCAGCATCTATTTTATATAGCCAATCTAAAAAACGCAACCACTTGGGACGGGCAGACCGACATATTTAGCATCAGAGGGTTGGTCTGTAACATGTGAACCCAGATTCAGCCATTTACCTTATCGTGACCAAAAATGTCGTGACCTCCCGGAATAGTGAGTCTCCATGAAAATATCCAATCCATCCTCCTTGGTAAAGGCGTAAGGGGTATGTGATCTCACCCAAGCTCTTCGCCAACGCATTGGAAGATGTGTTCAAGACGCTTGAATGGGACAACATGGGTACCAACGTTAATGGAGATTTTCTCACTCATCTTCGCTTTGCCGATGACTTTGTTCTTCTGTCGAATTCCCGAGTTCAGTTTCAGACCGGGCTGTAAGACCTTTATAAAGCATTGGTAAAGGTAGGTCTGAAGATGAACCGGGACAAAACAAAGGTCATGGCGACCGAGGGCATGACGGAAGGACAAATCGTTATCGACAGAGAAGTGATCGAACAGGTTGGAGAGTACGTATATCTCGGTCAAATTCTGCGGCTTGGTTGATAAGAACTGACTAAGGAGTTTGAGAGACGGATTCAACTGTGTTGGACTTGCCTTCGAAGCTTAAAATTCCCTCTGAGATCTGACCTTCCACAACATTTAAAGACCCGAATATATGACCAGTGTGTCCACCCGGTTAAGACGTACGGGTATGAAACGTGGACTCTGACGGTCACCGTTGTTCTATGTCGATAACGATTTTATATCAATGCTTTATAAAGGTCTTCCAGCATGGTCTGAAGCTGAACTCGGGAATTCGACAGAAGAACAAAGTCATCGGCGAAGCGAAGATGGCTGAGAAAATCTCCATTAACGTTGATACCCATCTTGTCCCATTCAAGCATCTTGAACACATCTTCCAATGCGTTGGCGAAGAGCTTGGGTGAGATCACATACCCCTTACGCCTTTACCAAGGTGGATGGATTGGATATTTTCATAGAGCCTCACAGTAATCTTCGCGGACCGATACAGATTTACGATACCTCGATGTAGCGATTCTGCACCTCAGGAGGGAGTTTTCAACTGAGTCGAACGCCTTCTCGTAGTCCACGAAGGCTAGGAAGAGCGGCTTGTTGTACTCTTCGCACTTCTGCACTTTTGTCACACAGTAAATATATGATCCATTGTGCCGTATCCTATTCTAAAACCAGCTGGCTCACGGGGCCGGTACCGATCCAGCCTTTCTGTCAGCCGACTCGTGATGACTCTTGAAAAGACCTTGTACAGGTGGCTTAGAAGTGAGATAGGTTGATCGTTTTTCAACTTCGCCCTATTCGTCCTACAGCACGACGACACTATTTTGCCATGCAGCCGGAACGACACCATTTTCGAGAACTGCATTGAACATATGTTCTTAGATTTACACCGTCGCTGTACATAATGTTTTAAAAACTTACGGTTTTCCGGTGTGCAATGCCGTGCTTGGCCGACATGTTTGCATCCCACGACGGAAGCATCGTCAGGGCCACTTCGTTTCCCCGGAGTTCCGTCTGACAGCCCGGCTCGTCAAACGGTAACTGGCGGGCGTCGGCTGCGAAGATTGTAGGTGTGGTTAGGTTCGGGCTGCCTCGTGGATGCGATAGGTTGTCAATTTGCTGCACCATAGAATGCTTGGTTCGAGAATCCATTGAAATCTCCAGACATGCAAACTTCAACAGAGACGACAGTATCAGACTCTCGCCGTCTTGGACTCCTCTTCTTGCTCAGCATAGACCGAAGGGCGCACACGTCACAGTGGCACCAGCTGACATCGTTAGCTATGTGTGTACGGAGCCTATGTCTATGGTGCAGCAAATTGACAACCTACTCGCATCCACGAGGCAGCCCGAACCTACCCACACCTACAATCTTCGCAGCCGACGCCCGCCAGTTACCGTTTGACGAGCCGGGCTGTCAGACGTAACTCCGGGGCAACAAAGTAGCCCTGACGATGCTTCCGTCTTCATATTTCGTCTTGTTTCCAGGAGCCTCAACGTCTCTGCTGATAACTTACTGCGGTCTGCCTGTCGACTTTTGCTGAAGTGCTTCTCTGCAGTGTCCGTTAGTGAGGATACGAAGCTCGTATATGCCTTGTCGATGTCGGCATCCTCATCGCGTGGCGCTAAGCATCCTCGAGTTTGGCTTGGAAATCGAGCATCTAGTCTAGTATGTTTAGCTTAGCCAGTGGTTTGTGGATGAGTTTGGATGTAGAGAAATTTAATTAAAGAAATTTTGATATTTATTTTTGGGAATTTACACCTACTCTCAAATTGTTCGGAAATATGAATTTACAGTGACCATCGCCATTTGGCTTATAACTGCATAGAGTAAGCTCGCTAGCTAGGAAATGTATTATACAGCTCAGCAGGTTTACACTGGTTGCGACTACACATCTACCTTACAAGACAAAGAAAAAACGAAGGCATTTAATATAGTTAAATAGAACGTGAGTCGTTTGCTGAATGGTCCATAGGAATTGAATGATTGTATACGATACGATACGGTGATACCATTAATTTTAGTATTGAAGATATAATAGTAAGAAAAACTGAATCAGATAGTAGTCTAGATTCAACTGATGACGAATAGATTTATCTTTTAATGGCGTGATAAAGAAAGAATGAAATAAAATTTGTTTATTAAATAAAAAAAATAACAACAAAAACATAAACCGAACAACAGTAGTACAATTGCACTGGTTCTGATTGGCTGGATCAAATGGCTCAACTGGCTGGCCACCTGAAGTGAAAACCCCCAGCAAACGTTGCTTCTCTAATCCACATTTACATTAACTTTTCTAAGGACCACGGACTAAGGTCACTTACTAACTGTTTGAGAATATTATATTCCAGAGTGTAGGTTTTTACGTTATACCACGAATAGCACTCCTAATACTTAGAAACTGAGCGGCATTATGAATATTTATTTAAAATGAAACAACCAGACTAGTCAAGTAAATTAAAGTAAAGTAAAATATATATATATATGGCTGTCACTACATCAGTGCGATTCATTTGACTTAAAATCACGACTGGCACTCGTCATACCTTGATGCATCTCCGCGGCAGCGTACGTTTTTCTATATACCTATACATGCAAACAGGCAGGATAACAACCAATTGACACAGTTTACTAATTTACTCTACTGTTTCAATAAACATGAAGCTCAAAAATGTCATTACATAGGGCACGAATCTAAACGGCATCATACATCTGTGCGAATGGAAAGACAAACATTTGACTATTTTACCCTCATTTTTTCAAAACATATAATGTGTGCAAATGTCAGTGCGTATAGGTTTCGACTTATGTCATGGTTGGTGGTACTAATTTTACGTCTATTCTAAACGATAACATGATTTTTTTTATTATTGAATACAAAAAACTAATAAGTCCATAGTCGACCCCTGTACCCTTTTTGCCAAAATAAACGAGGCGCAGGAATGTCAGGGTATGGATTTTATCTTGATACCATGATTGGGACTGATTGCCCCCCTGAATTTAGCGACTACATGAAATTTTCTCAAACCGAAGATTTTTCTTCGTTTCCTTTGAGGCGGCTGACAACAGGGTTTTACCAGGCTGATGACAGGCAACCTTATATTTTTATCAATGGCACATTTCGAGCTATCGTTCTACACAAATTTCATCGAGAAATCAAATGAGGTAAATGACCCCATTTTTTGGCCTCATTCAACTTGGCTGACCATGGAACCTTCCAGGGTGGGGGGAGGCAACCTGTGCGGGTTCTCATCTCCTAAGGCATATCTTTCACTGCATATACTTTTCTATGTGAAATCTTATGAGATAATTTTGGGTCAAAATAGAGGTTTTAAACCCGAAAAAAAACATGGTTTTACCAGGTTACGGAATGGCAACCTGTTATGAACCGATGTTTCCAAGTGTTTTCTTTCACTGCAATACACGTCTGTGGAGAAATCGAGTGAGGTAAGATTTTATGCAATGGGAGCTTGGTCTAAAAGTAAAACAACTATTTTGCAATATCTTCTGACAAAAAACATCCTCGGAATAAATATTTCTTGTGATATATATGTGAAATTATACCTAATGTAGAACACTATTTCCATTTTGTATTACAGCTCACATACCTATGACAACTACGTACTTACGCTATGTACCTACATGTAATTTACGACACACAATTAAAACATTCTGATTAAAAAAAAATTATGTAGAGGAATATAAATATGCTTGTTTATAAACATGTAGGTAACAACCTTCATACATAATACTCTTTGAAACATCATATATTTATGTACGGTTTTGCTAGGTTGATATCAAGTTAATGACATTCACAAATATTTATTGAAATTATTTAAATTAAAGGCTCGAACAAGATATAGTTATAGGAGCGAATGTTGCTGGTTAGGACATAATGTGTTTTAGGACTTATGGAGGGCATAACTTCTATATTTATTTTGGCGCGTATGAGCAGGACGTCTAACTCGGCATTTCTGTCACAGGGCTGTATATCATGAACCGTAATAGGTAGCTGAAATTTTCACAGAGTGTATATTTATTTTTCCGCAATAACAACAAATAGGTAAAATTCATAAATAGCAATAATAAAAAGGTGATTGAAAACGTGATTAAATTGTGTTAAATCTTGTACGATGTTACGGAACCCTTCGTGTGCGAGTCCGACTCGCACTTGGCCGGTTTTTTTTATCACTTGAGAAGGTTTTTATTTTTATGCAAATATCTTTTCATTCACAACAATATATTTTTGAAAATCATTGGAAAGTGAACTTAAAAAATTACAACTTTTTTCCAATGTATATTGGCAAATATTTTGCAATCTAAAAGATACATTTAACAAATGAAAACTTGCATACATTTGAATGTATGGCTTAGAACCTAGTCAAATATTAAGAGCATGTAAACAGTTTTCACCCGTAGAATTGATAGGTTAACAAGAACTGAAGAGTAAAGAAGAAGTGGCATGCGGTCGATGTCGCGTCGCCGCTGTATGGTCAAAATTACTATATAATTGTATAGGAATCCGGAAGTGGGTCGCATGCCACGCAGTCGAAACACCGTGCGCGAATGTGCTCCAAAACCCTTCAATACGTCTGAGACTATGTTTGCATGTGGCATGTACGTTTAAGTTGGATTAGTAGTTTTTGAAAATTGGAGACAGCAGGTCCCATAGAAGGCGCGCCCGATGCCATATCTCCTTCCTTTTTATCTATGGCAACGACTCTCTTGATTGGGAGCAAAAATACATTCTCCAATGCGAGACTTGCCCGGCAACGCACGTTCTCTGAAAACAGTTTGGCTTTTATTAGTATTTACGGCAGCGAGACGTGTATTTGCACAAACTTGTCCGATGTGAATTTAGCTACAAGTAGCGAAATTGATCGCTAAAAAGTCAGAGTTAGGGTGAGGTTGGGATAAAATAGATAAATGCACCTGTCCAAGCAATCGACTCAACACCGGTCACTTTTTAAAAGGTTTTTCATAGAAGTTCTAAATAAAAAACAAACACACAAAAATGTCTTCGGAGTAGAGCTAAATATAACCGATTAAAAAATATTTCTGAAGTTGATTTTAGGTTATCCAAAGACATCTACATTGAAGGATCATAGTCAGATTTTTAAAATTACCAGAAATTTCCCAGTCTGGGCATTTGTCGGAAGCAGGATTCGAACATGCGAGGTAAGGGAAGAATTATTTCGATTCGATAAATAAATAAAAAACTCAGCGGTAGAATTGTTGTGCTCTATTTACAAAAATCAGCTATTACGGTTCATGAGATACAGCCCCGTGACAGACGGACGGTCGGACGGACGGATGCACGGACGGACGGACGGCCAGCAGAGGCTTAGTAATAGGGTTCCGTTTGCACCATTTTTGTATGGAACCCTAAAAACAAAGATTCGCTAAATTATTCTCTGTCAGAGAGCATTTAAGTAGAGCTTAATTCTACTGAAACGGGAAGAAATAGTTTTTATTACAATGATTTCTTAAGTTTATAAGGATATTATAAGGACAAGTTTATATTAATATTGCAAACTTGCACTATAGGAGCCAAGTATATCATGGAAAGTAATAGATAATTTTGCATTTCTTTAATATTAACGAACAAACAAATTAATATTGATTTTATATGGATCTCCCTTTGCATCTCATATTAGGTTGTTCAACTAGTTGGAGCTAGCAATATAACATTGTATGCTTCCAATAAAATTGGATACATTGCTGGACGAATTTACTTTGACGACAGCAATATGCGATGTTTACAAAAGGGTTCTTTTATCCTCCGCTTATCGATACTGAGCCAATGATATTACATCAATATGCAAAGCATATTTCTTTTTTTTTTTCTTTTTGTGTATATGGTAAACGATAAAAATATTTAATCTTTTTTTTCTGATTCACTCTAGCATTATTCTTATTTACTTGCATGAACTATGTTAATTATGGATCCGAGAATAAAACATGCTTTTTGAGACATTTTAAAAGGCTTAACCAACCTCTTTCATATCAATGTCGGTTCTTTTAATTAGTCAGAATTAATTGTGAAAATTAAATGATGAATATGTAAGCAATTCGAATTGTATCGAAAATATAGTAAAATGGAAATTTTAAAATTGTTTATATTATTCACGTGACGAATGGAATAAAATGTCAAATACAGTCTGTACCAGATTGGTATACGCCTGTAAAGTTTATTCAGGTAAAGATGAATTCATATTAGTAGACAGAATTTAAACTTTACGATATTAATGCTTACCGGTGTATTATTGTATCGGGGTGTCTTTTTTTAACGAACTATTCTCTCTGTCATCCTCAACAAACTTTATGGTTAAATGTGATGCAACATTTCAATGGAAACCCATATTATCAATTTATTATCGGGTACTAGCTGAGGTACCCGGCAACACTCGGAGCAATGTCGTTTATTTTATTTATTTATTTAAACACATGACAAATACATACATTTCACATAACAGAGAACCAAGGCGTCGTTATGGGCTTTGGGTAATCCAACCGGAACGCAACATTATTCCGGGATAAAAAAAAGATATGTGGTAATCTCTCTATAGGTTTGTGACAAATTTCATTCATATTTGTTAGTATTTTTGCGTACCGATAAAAAATCGTATCGATTAAAAAATAAAAGCGGCAGCGGCCCACTAAGAAGGCTGGGCTGTAATCGTTACGCAGACGTTGGAATTGTGAAAATATTGAAAGTGATAAAATATTGTGGATATAGGAATGTGATATGCATGTATGCATAAGCAACCGTGAAGCAACGACACGTTAATTAAAGAAAGAGCCTAGTAAAAATAACTGCTTTACGAATATACTACAAGGCTAGACCTCAACCAGCAAAAACTTACCATTCGCGGGTATTGCGTTCACCAATTTCACAATTTACATACATAAAACATTCCTTTGGAATACCTGAGCGAGACGTACCTGCTTAGTACGAAAAAGTATATTTACTATTGTGGATATATTTAGTTTTCAGTATATTGCATTTAATGTTAAATGTTTCTTAATAGCTTATTAATTTCCAGTTGTGGCAAACGTTAGCGCGTGAAGTAGAATCCTTGCATTTAAAGCAAATAATCAATTTATAGATAGTTTTACATATGATACAATTAAATTACAAGTACAGCTGAATCTGAGCAAGACCGGGCCCTTGTGGTGCGAGGAACCGAAGACCACAGCTGATACAATTCTCGCCTTACTGCGAACCTAAGCGAGACGGGGCCGTACGAGGTGGGGCGAGGGACCGAAGACCACAGCTGATACAATTCTCGCCTTACAGCTGAACCTGAGCGAGACGGGGCCGCACGAGGTGGTGCGAGGGACCGAAGACCACAGCTGATACAATTCTCGCCTTACAGCTGAACCTGAGCGAGACGGGGCCGTACGAGGTGGGGCGAGGGACCGAAGACCACAGCTGATACAATTCTCGCCTTACAGCTGAACCTGAGCGAGACGGGGGCGTACGAGGTGGTGCAAGAGACCGAAGACCACAGCTGATACAATTCTCGCCTTACAGCCGAACCTAAGCGAGATGGAGCCGTACGAGGTGGGGCGAGGGACCGAAGACCACAGCTGATACAATTCTCGCCTTACAGCTGAACCTGAGCGAGACGGGGCCGTACGAGGTGGGGCGAGGGACCAAAGACCACAGCTGATACAATTCTCGCCTTACAGCTGAACCTGAGCGAGACGGGGGCGTACGAGGTGGTGCGAGAGACCGAAGACCACAGCTGATACAATTCTCGCCTTACAGCTGAACCTGAGCGAGACGGGGCCGCACGAGGTGGTGCGAGGGACCGAAGACCACAGCTGATACAATTCTCGCCTTACAGCCGAACCTAAGCGAGACGGGGCCGTACGAGGTGGGGCGAGGGACCAAAGACCAAAGCCGATACAATTATCGCCTTACAGCTGAACCTGAGCGAGTCGGGGCCGTACGAGGTGGTGCGAGGGACCGAAGACCACAGCTGATACGATTTTCGCCTTACAGCTGAACCTGAGCTAGACGGGGCCGTACGAGGTGGTGCGAGGGACCGAAGACCACAGCTGATACGATTCTCGCCTTACAGCTGAATCTGAGCGAGACGGGGCCGTACGAGGTGGTGCGAGGGACCGAAGACCACAGCTGATACGATTCTCGCCTTACAGCTGAACCTGAGCGAGACGGGGCCGTACGAGGTGGTGCGAGGGACCGAAGACCACAGCTGATACGATTCTCGCCTTACAGCTGAACCTGAGCGAGACGGGGCCGTACGAGGTAGGGCGAGGGACCGAAGACCACAGCTGATACAATTCTCGCCTTACAGCTGAACCTGAGCGAGACGGGGGCGTACGAGGTGGTGCGAGAGACCGAAGACCACAGCTGATACAATTCTCGCCTTACAGCTGAACCTGAGCGAGACGGGGCCGCACGAGGTGGTGCGAGGGACCGAAGACCACAGCTGATACAATTCTCGCCTTACAGCCGAACCTAAGCGAGACGGGGCCGTACGAGGTGGGGCGAGGGACCAAAGACCAAAGCCGATACAATTCTCGCCTTACAGCTGAACCTGAGCGAGTCGGGGCCGTACGAGGTGGTGCGAGGGACCGAAGACCACAGCTGATACGATTTTCGCCTTACAGCTGAACCTGAGCGAGACGGGGCCGTACGAGGTGGTGAGAGGGACCGAAGACATTCACGAGCTCGGCCACATCGTCGCGTACAAAGAGAAGCGCTCCATGGACATGTGGCGCGACCCTTACTGCGCGATGCTCAATGGCTCGGATTCGTCCGTGTTCCCCCCAATCGACACAGCGGACGTGCCCGATCGCATCTACACGTTCGAGCCGCAAGTCTGCAGGTATGTTAAGGCGGAAATACACCCAAAACGTAAAGGTAACCGGTCGTTTTAAAAAAAAATTTGTTAAAAATATCAGTGAAAAATATATGTCATAAGAACGTTTCGTAGCTCAGGGCCGTGGGGACTTCATCATCATGGGCTCAAATCCACGCCCCGTTCATCCAACATTTGATTTCTCTTTCTGAGGTGGATACACGGGGTGGATAAGTGCATTTCGGACGGACGCGAACTTTTGCGTTATTCGGAATCAATGTTAGGTTAACAAAACGTTAGATTTACTAGTTTACTTACTACATGTAGCACGGATAATCTCTATCGGGTTGGTGCTACCGCTTTGAATGAAAGATGCTCAAAGTGTCAAATTAAATTTGTCAATGTTTTCCATCCGGTTCAATGTAGCCAATGCAATAGGAAGGTACTGATACGGCACCTTCAATATATGTTAAGCTGATATCAAAACAATATCAATTCTGCTTCAGGTGAATGTCGCGGTCTAAATGCATTGTGCATATTTTCAAAATCTGATTTGAAATTAATTTGAGTTTCAGCGACATCTACATTTGAAGCATTGTAATCAGATTTTGAAAATAATCTGAAAAAGTATTGGTCGTGACATTCGTCGGAAGCGGGACTTGGACCTGCGACCTTTGGATTACAAATCTGATTAGAATGCTTCAAATGTAGATGTCGCTGAAACTCAAATTAATGAGATAACGGTAATGTCGTATCCATTAAATACATAAAATTATCTGATTTGTTTTAAAATATGTCAGATGTCGTTGTCCAATCCCAAATTTATAGGAAACGGTAACTTTATTATTTAAACGTAATACATATTTGTAAATAAGAAAATTTATTAAAGTCGCGCGAGACTTTCTTAACACGATTAAATTATTTCAATAACGAAAAAATTTGGAAACAACAACATTTTTATAATCCAATAATAATTTTGAACCATTATCGTAGAATGCATTAACAAATTTATTAATTTATAAACCTTTATTGCACACAAAAAAGAATCAGGCAAAATGTACAAACAACTTCAGTAAAGGGAAACTCAATTAAAATCCACCACTTTTCCCCGCTCCAATGGTAACGATGCGTAGATAGCAGCAGCCTATGTTCCGTATTACCGCAAACAAATACGGCCCATTACAATCGTGCGTAGCGTGTCCTTTGGGAATTTACAAAATCACGAACATTTGTCGTTGGAAGGAACCAGAGGGGCAAATATCTGGAGTAACGCACGTCGTTACTAATGTAAATTTGTATTAGACTTGATTTCAGCGATTCTCAAATGTGTGTTATCCTTAGAGCTGGATTTTTCGTGTCTTTTCTGTCTGCAATCAGTGTGCTCCCGTTGTATTATCAGTGGTGTGGGTATATGCATAGGAACTTTTAAGTTGACGTCCATTGGGAATATTTACTTTACAATATTTATATACCTACTAGCTGAGGTATCTGGCTCCGCTCGGGTTAATGTCGTTTCAGTAACACAAGTCCTTCTCCATGGACTTACCAGATTATAACTACATCGAAACTCATCGAAATTGGTTCAGTGGTTTAGGTTTTAAAACGCAACAGATAGAGCATTTATAATATTTGGATGGATTTTAAAAAAATCGGCTTCAATTCTGGGTCGCTTCGGGCGTGATAAATAATATCGTTATGTCCAGTAATCCCAACGCTAGGAAAGCTAAGTCAGTCAGTCAGTCAGCGCGTTTGCGTCCACTGCTGGACATACGCCTCTCCAATTTTTCTCCAGTCCTCCCAACCTAGCGAGCAATGGAGCGAACCATGATGGGAATAAAGCTACAAGATATGGTGCGTAACGAGGCAATCCGACGACGTACCAGAGTAGTCGATATTGGACAGCGAGTGGCTAAGCTCAAGTGGCAGTGGGCTGGGCATGTCAGCCGAAGAGACGACGACCGTTGGAGTAACCGTGTCCTACACTGGCGGCCGTGGAGAGAAAAACGGAGTGCGGGAAGACCACCCGCCAGGGGGACCACGACATTAGGTGCGTTGGCGGAAAGCAGTAATTCCGTACCGCTGAGGGCCGGGAGGAGAGATATGTATGTGTTTAAACTTGTTTTATAGGATTTTGGACGTATTTGTAGATATTCCTGAATAGATAAGCTTGGGTAATCGAGTACGTATCTCTTTGAGCCCCAGAAGTCATTGTGTATACTTAGGTCCTACCTAGCTCGAGGATGATCTAATAATAATATGAATATAAGCCTTTATTTCAGACAATCTTGCATTGTTATTAAAAAAAAATGTATTGACTTAGTCGACATCTATAGCGTTGTCTGTTTGCACTTTGTTGGCAAAGGCCTCCTCCAAGCTCTTCCATGCTTTCCTGACTTTAGGATGATTAGAAATTATTAAATATATTATACAAGTCATAGCTTGGATCTTCCGCCTAGTAACCAGGCTGTTGAAATATAGGTTTAGCTGGTATATTTTGGCTTTGTTGTGGTTCTGTCATCAGAGTCATCTTTCTCAATTAAGATATTTGACACCTGTCACTTTTATTGGTGGGAAACACCACCATTCGCAGCGTAGATATCGATTTCAATGGACTAGTCTCTGAACGTTCCTGATGCAGCCAAACGTCCACAATGTGCTCTTGTGTGACAGTATCCGCATGAGAGAAATGATATGAGGCATCTGGACGAAAAGCCACCATCACGGAATTTCTTATTTTTGTGTGTACGGTGGCTTTCTGTTGTCCTCAACCCGGAAACAGATACTATTAAATGTCCCCCTCGCTTAAGACGGCGAAGTAAAGAGAGCCTAGAATTTATCTCCCTTTCTAATGGGACGGCGTGAAAATACATGACAATTCTCGTGTGTGCTTTCAGATCTATGCACGCGTCGCTGGTTGGTCTGACGAGCATTTTCAACATGACGGCGTACCGCTATGAAATAGACCGCCTTGCGTTGGCTTCTAAGAGTGCTGTGCCTGGCAACAAATGCTTCTGTCAAAGGTATTGTCAAAGCCACTTCTGGAATGGTGTGTAAAATTGTGAGGGTATGGTCATAAATGCACCCATACGTCTCTAAAAGAGATGGAGATGGCAATGTGGAAGAGTGTTAGGAGCACTTCTTTCGCAAGATCGTACCGGAGGCAGTTAAGCTCTGCGCAATACCATATTTTTAGGTTTAATTAGAGATGTGACAGGAGAGGGATGGACTGTGCCTGCGCAAGCTGATGGCTGTCAATGGTCTTGATTAAATAGGCTTTTTTTATACAAAATATTTCAACTTTTTTGGAACGACGATTACTTAATGTTCTATGCAGAAAAGCTTTTTATTAAAATATTTCGTGCCAAGATTTTCAACACTTCTCTCTTCCTTCCCGATCTTGTTCTATAACAATGGTGTGTCCGTCAAAAGCAGGGTCTCTGTGCCTTGTCAAAGATTCCCGCCAGTGCGCTGTAATTTATTAAATTTAGTAAAAAGTATTAAATTTAGTTACGTAACGTTCTTACAAAAAATATAAAAATGCTTCCTTTTGCCGTACCTGTATTTAATTGTGTGTATTTAAAGTGAAGGGACATTATTTTTAAACATGTGTAACTTTAAATAATTTATTTTATTTTATTGGACTTAATTTAGTTTTTCTGCAATGATTTCGCAAGTTTTATTTAAAAATATTTTTGTATAATCCTAAAAACTGAGATGAATGGCGAGTCGTTCTTAAATTCTGCTGTGACTTCCGGTGTGTTAGAAATTCTTGAAAATCACATTTTGGTCGTTATTAATGCCTGTAAAGGATGCTTTGAGATAAACATAATTCCATACTTCTATGTGTTATTCTGTAGCATGTTCTTATCACTTTAGTTATGTAAATGTTAAATTAGGAACTTAAATTTTTTATTCAATTATGTAAGTTAATAATCACATTATTACTGAAATTTAAACGATTGCATTCAATTGAAGCATTTTTTTGGGCAGAGTTGAGTTCCCTAATACGAGAAATATCACAAAATAGATATTACCCTTTTTGATATCCTTTAAAAAACGGGCAAACCGAGTAGATCAAACCCATCTAACACACAAGTCCATAGGCCTTACCACCACTCTACATGTAACTTTAGGAAAAGTTTTCCTTTTTAACCAAAGATAACGACTGCAATGAATAGTCTATTACTGTCACAAGATAGCGAGCGTGAAAATTCGTCTCAATGTGAAATGAAAACTAACGGCTTTTCTAGTCGAGCCAGAGTCATTTGTCTTCCATTTTTCTAGCAAGTTCCTAGCCAAGGGCGGCTAAAAAACTCCCTTCACCTTTTTAGTAGACTCGCGAAAACATTTACCAGCAGAAAACTGACAAGTCGTTAAATTAGGGATTTAAATTTGAGAGTTTTCCCAAAGCTCTTACGCGGACAGCTGGCGGGTGGCTCGACTTTACGCTCCAATAAATATTTCTTCTTTTCAGAGCTATTCAAGACATAAAATTCATTTTAATGTAATAATATTCAATTCGCGAAAATGGAAAGCTCTTGTTCTCCATCTGTGCGGTGATTCTAAACAAATGAATTATTGCAAAGTCACAAAGGAATATTATTGAAAATAACCTCGTTTCGAGCATAACCAACTAACTATGCTACATTTACATTTACTAACAAATTGTAAATCTAATATAAAACATGTTCGGTGACTTAATAATAACCCTCGACCATCGACATATTAAATCAATAGAATAGTAATAAAAACATTTCTTCGTGGATACATCGGCTCCACCTATTTACTATCGAAGTGTTGCTGTCATTATATTTTAATTTGCCCGCATATACTTCTGTTTTATTATTGCTCTAAACATTTAAATTCTAAAAGTTTTACACGTTTTAAGAAACTTGTCTAGAATGAAATGTCATTAAGACACAATTATGTACGAATAATAAACATACGAAAACCACCTACTAATGCCTTTGTTTTGCATCCTTGTATCCTTGTACTGAAGCGCCTTGAATGAACCTATTAGAGCATCTGTGGTCTCGTTCCCTCTTGGTATACCCGTGCAAATATCATAACGTGTTTGTGCAAAGCGCGTTGCTATGTAAATCAATAACTAAGAAAAAAGAAACTTCTGGTTCTGATTCCGATTGCAGACACCTGGCGCTGCCATGCTGTGTTTTGTTACTTCGAATTTCAACATTTGCGTCTAAACATGCACGCTTACACTTTGAAACAAAATTGCATTCAAAATTGTATTTTTCCTGTATTAATAATTTTTGGCTGCACATTTTTGGCGTTTTGTCGCATTAAATTGCTGTGATTGAAGCTACTCAGACGTTTAGTCAACCACAGACAAAACAATATTAGGACATATGCGGGTCTGCAGGACATATGCCATGTAGTGCGTAGTGGCAAAAACTCATCGCGCATCTTATGTTTTAGGTTATATCGATGTTCTCGACATTTTGTGTTCTCATCAAATTCACTCCGTGTGCACAAATAAGGAATCCTATTTGAACCGTATTCAGAGACCGTCGTGTCGTCCCTATAAAAGCGCCCATCATTTGCACGGACGCTAGTTACCAGACCCCAGTGTACACAGTGCTGAGTCTTGTGTATAATGTTTGCATTCCACAAACGTCTCTGAGGCAGAATTCTGTTGACTTTCCGTGCGTACTTTCTGGCATTTGACGGACCGAGTACGTAGCACTAAAGGCTGATAACTTAGTTACATGACCCAAGTTGGGCGATGCTTTGGGATATTCAGTCCAACTAGCTCAATTCAAGTCAGAGACAATATCGTATAATTACGTACCGGAGATGGAAGTAATTTTTCTTGTCGGCTGACAAAATATTATTTAGTAAGTGTGAACTTGTATCAATGTAAGAGAGGGTAAAGATTAGAACAGGAATATATTTTCTTTGAATAATGTTGAGTTGGCTGTTAAGCACAGATGGTTATCAAAATAAAATAACAGCTGTTTCCTTTTTAAATTACTACCTCGTACGTAGAACAAATGGACGAATAAGTAATGAAAGAATGACGCTAGCAACCGCTAGATGGCCGGTATCGAATAGAAATTGCCTTGTCAAAATAGGTAACGTGATGCGAAAAGGTTATTTCCGTAGCACCTGTAATCCAAGAGCTAGTATGTATGTTGTGAAGCTAGTGTAATCATACAGCAAGGTGCTCTGTTATCTCGGTCTATTCTTCCAAGGACCTGACGTGATTTCGTGACGTGATCGTGAGAGCATACCTTATCCCAAATAACATTCAACGTACCTACGTTGTTACGGAACATTAGATTCTTTTAAATAAATTAATTACTTTATACGGAAAATCTAACTTTTTATTTGGAGGATATTCAGAAAAAAGTTATAAAACGTTTTTGTTTATTTCGATCATTTCCCAAATGTCATGTAGTGGCTGTCGCAACAACCTGTATAACCACTAAAACCCACGCAATCCATACAGCTGTCCATATTCCATGGCATAGTGTTTTTTGTATGCGACCTGCCATGGATGGATGGCTAACACCACACAACTACCGTTAAGATATTAGCCCAATCAACCACATTCCCGAAGGAATTAGGTGCCATGCTAGGACCTTCCCTTTATGAGCACGGCTGCATTGACCTGAATGAAATCACGGATAATTTTTCATTGCCGCTTCGACCATCTTTTCATCCAATGCGATGGTACCAACCCGGGCGGGCTTAAACCCTACCCTATGTCGGAATTGAACCCAGACCTCTGGTACGCTAGGCCAGTCACCGCACAAGGCTACGAGCCGCTCAAAAGTGTACCGAGGGGTGGGTAACAGGAACTGGAGCGCGAAGCACGACGGGTGCCTGGTGATGGGCGTTCTGGACTTGTCCCCGTGCCAGCAGGTGCCCGTCATCGCCTCGCTGCCGCACTTCTACCTGGCGTCCGAGGAGCTGCTGGAGTACGCGGAAGGGCTGGCGCCGGCGCGAGACCTGCACAACACCTACGTTTACCTTGAACCGGTAAAGGCGTACAGGATCTATGGAGAAATCTATGAAACCTATTTAGCCACTCATTTGTCTTAATCAGTCCCAACGAGTTTTATTCATACGCTTTCTTGGTGAATTTTAGCCCAATTTCTATTGGGCTAAAATTTAATACTTAAAATTGTGATCTTTGCTATGGATTTTGATTTGGAAATATGTTTTGTCCTACTCTAAGATTTAACGCTTTTTTGGTACTGGAACAGTGGAACAATGCACAAGCTTTCATTTCTGTGGTTTTTAGGGTTCCGTACCCAAAGGGTGAAAACGGAACCCTATTACTAAGCCTCCGCTGTCCGTCCGTCCGTCCGTCCGTCCGTCCGTCCGTCCGTCCGTCTGTCCGTCTGTCACAGGGCTGTATCTCATGAACCATAATAGGTAGGCAGCTGAAATTGTCAGAGAGTGTCTATTTATTTTGCCGCTATAACAACAAATAGGTAAAATAAAAAAAATATAGAAATTAAAGGGGGGTCCCATACAAAAAACGTGATTTTTTTATGTTAAATCTTGTACGATGGTACGAAACCCTTCGTGTGCGAGTCCGACTCGCACTTGGCCGGTTTTTTGTTTTTTTTTTTTTATGCAACCTGACATTGATGGCTAATACCACACTACTACTGTTTTGATATTAGCCCAATATATATAATAAACCACATTCCCGAACGAATTAAGTGCCATGTCAGGACCTTCCCTTTATGAGCGTCCTTATAGAATGTTTTAACAAAAGTGATTTATTAAACTAAGAACAGCAGGCAAGTCTTATAAAAATATAAACGAACGATCTGCCATAATGCCGTGTTTAAAAGAGATCTTGGATCTTCATGTAAACACCATCGATTATGGTGTGACTTGGAACGAAGCGCATTGCTATTTCAGACAACGGGCGTGCTTCTGAAAGGCGTAAGGCGACTTCAGTTCAACGTGGAGCTGCGTCAGATGGCAGCGGCGTATCAACTCGCCAACGTGTCGACCGGCTTGTTCCCCATGCTTTGGGTCGAGGAGGCAAGTAGAACCTAGATTTGTTTTATGTTAAACGCGGCATATGGCGTGCGCCAGGACCTCATATGAGGGGTGCCCGACGACTACCATGAGCTTCCGAACTTTCACGGGGATACGAAAACCTTCCCGGCCTTTTTTTCATTCATTTCCATTTCATTTCATTTCCATTTCATTTATTAAAACGTTTTTGGTAATCAAACTACACTGAGTTACGTCAAAAACTCTATTCTTTTTAGAAAACTAGATTCTATCAACCAATAAATAATACTTCGCAAAGAAACATTAGTTGTTAGAGATGGTAGAGATGATAGAATAAAAATAGAGTCCCTACATCCCTTCGGTGTTGGAAGGTCTCTAGATTTAGAGATACCTCGGGGTCGTCGACGAGACGCACAGCTTGACCACAGTAAATTTATAGCTTTGCGACCGTACCCGCAGCAGTAGCTCAACATTATTTTGAGATAAATACCTTCCCTCCATCCAGTGTCGGGGTTGTCACTTAAATATTGGCGGAGCACTGCTGGTTCTGTTATATTTAAAAACCGGCCAAGTGCGAGTCGGACTCGCACACAAAGGGTTGCGTACCATCGTACAAGATTTTAAAAAAATCATGTTTATTGTACGGGACCCCGCTTTAATTTTTATTTTTTTTATTTTACCTGTTTGTTTTTATAGCGGCAAAATAAATACACACTCTGTGAAAATTTCAGCTGCCTACCTATTACGGTTCATGAGATACAGCCCTGTGACAGACGGACGGACGGACGGACAGCGAAGGCTTAGTAATAGGGTTCCGTTTTCACCCTTTGGGTACGGAACCCTAAAAACATGATCTCTAAGGAACATTCGCGTCAGTTCAGCACCCCAGCGGATGATCCTGTGAAGTTTGGAAGTTTAGAAGTTTCGCTCGGGTGAATGTTTTTGTTTTTTGTTATTTGCGAGAAAATCACATTCAAATCGCAGGGCAAGCACTGAACGAATTTCTCTCCGTCCCGTCAAAGTATACTTAAATCTGATCTGTCATCACATACCTCGGCACTTCGCTTCGTGCACTACTATTGAATGACAGAACGGATTGATATTCTGTGGATTTAGTCAGTTTGAAAATTGCAAATAGAAAAAGATGCTTCGTGCGAAGCTGGGGCGGGTCGCTAGCGAAAGGAACTTCAATCCCACCAGGTGTCCCACTACACCTCTCGTAGTTTTTTTTAGGTATATATTTTTTAAGAACAGGCGTAGCGTTATTTTTTCTTGAATGACGAATGAAGACGCCTGACCGCGACACAGGTGCTCGTCATCCCGGGTTATACATAATTTAACATACACCCGCTCGGAGGCGGCTTCGATCTAACGTCTACCCTTTAAGGCACAGAATTGCGAATATGTTGGATATACCTATCTCTCGCTTTACTGCCGCGCGTTTCTCGACTTCTTGCCTTTGAATTTCATACTAATTAAAATCCATAACCTTTATAATACTGAAACGGCTACAAAACTAGATGGAAAATACGGGCAACTGTCATTGCCGCTTCGACCATCGTCAATTCAATGCGATGCTAATAATTAAGCGTAACACCTAGTAAGTAAGGAAGTGGACGTGTAGTTTTATGTCGCCTTTTACGACATGCACTGGGCAGTGCAGGAAATTAGGCCCGATTGTATTATTTTTACTTGCCGAACCCCACAAGGCACTTGTGTTTCTAGTACTTTTTGCAAAGCTATTAAGTGACCGTGTCAACTTCAAAACACAACCGAGAGGCTAGGCATCTCAAGACGATTCCCAACTCTATGCTTCGAAAGCTCTCGCAAGGCATAAACAATATAATGCCACACGACGTGAGCGGAGTTCAGTTGGAGGCTGAAGCCGGGCTTTTACCATTTTCCGATTCTACTTTGTGGTAAAAAAGCCGATAGATTTTCTAGAGTTTACCGGACTTTTAAATAAATATTTTAACATTTCAACGGATACATTTTGAATAGGATGAACCTTGGGTAGAGGTGAAAGTTTTGCGCATTATGGGTGTTAGGTATTCTTAATGGTATTCCGACCCATAAAAAGTTTCTTGCAAATTGAACACAAAATAAAATTTTCACTTTGAGCAAGGATGCATTTTAAATGTCATTGTGTAATAGCTGTAGCAGTTGTGGAGAAAATTTATCAGAAGTCATTTTTATTGGTTTTGAATTATGTAATTGAAACGAAAAATCAATAGCGCACTCTGACCGAAACTATATTTTTTTAATGACGACCACACCATTCTTGTTATCATGGACCAATTCACATGGACGGATATATGTGAATCACTTTCATTTCGCTTTGGGTGACCTCATCGCTGCCATTTTATTTGGTGTCATCGCACTCTATTTAGAATTAGACTTATGTGGAGGATTTATGCGAGTTCCTGTCATTCAATGAGCTAGAATGTGTAGTATTCACCGATCTGTGAGTCACCTGCTAATGTGAATTTCAATAAAAACCCTACAGTAAACCTGAAATATTGAAAATGTTCTCGCCGCAACCAAAAAATATGTACTACGACGGCAAGTGTCTTGGTAAGAACTTGAATTTTAAAAACTTTACGCCTGGTTATCACCAAGTGCTGATTTATTTTGATCGATACTTATTGGGCCTTTATTACTAAAGTGCGGATTGTCTTGTACTGGTATTTATTACAAGCTACTAAGAAATGCCCTTAATACGTGGCGATTAAGCTAATCAGCAGTTGGTGAAAAAGGCTCTTAATGATTTATATGAATATATTAATGAATAAAAATATAAGATTTATCAGCCATATTTGGTTTATTGTTTATTCATCATCCATATACACTGTACACTGTGACAGTACACTACACTCGGATTTGTCATATTTTATCATTTTATATTTTGTTGTTAGAGCAACTTGTTTTATGTTACAGTAACACTCCGACGTTCCTTTACAATATCGGATATATTCTTGAACCCTATAATTTAAAATACATAAGCAGCTATTGCAATAAGAAATTCTGTTATGTGAGGAAATGGCCATTCTGTAAGTAGTTAGGACCTAATGAATTCGGTCCCATCGTTTTATATTCGGCATCAAAGTTTTAGTACGGTAGACACACACACATCATTTTCAGTCTTTGACTGTAAAATCGTATGAGCGTGCGCAACGACAAGATATCAAATAATCATGAAAAGCATTGCTGGTCACCAATATTTACTTACTTAATTAACTTTTTTACATTTTAAAACTGAAATAAGTTCTTTTTTAACGACTTCATTATGTAACTGGAGTTGGACGGCAAACAACACTCTCACCTTCATGATATAATATTTATTCCCAAAACACCGTATTCCCGAAGAAATTGTTCTATGGAATTGCCTTCCTTCTATAAGCGATTAAATCCGATGGAGATTCTAACACCTATACATGGTGAATTTTTCAAATGTGCCTTCCTGACCAAATCAGTCATGTGGACGATTTTGATAAAAACTAAAACTGAATTTTTTTGCTAGGAATCGAACCTGGACATAAAATAGGATCATAGTTTTACGTGGAATCCGAACCACGCCGAATCCTTAAGTCGCCTCTTACACCATGCATGGGAAGAAATGCAGTGGGCCCGACTGTACTCTTTTTACGTGCCGGGACCCATACGACACAAAATATTTTACTTCTATGAACCAATCGAACTCTTAATATTAAATAATATTCCTTTATGGAGTCGTTTGATGTTGGTCTCCGTTAGAATCCACTAAAATTTAAGCCATTTCCCAGCGCGTTGTCCTTAATATTCGCAAATGAATTCGGCGCACGATTTCACGGTGCCTCTGTTGTTCCGACCCGCGTTAACCCTTGAAAATAAAATTCGATTTAGCAGTAATCCGACCCCATACCCTCGTAAGCCTCGCGGGGGGGCTGTCTCCACGAAATAGGATTCGACGGGACGCTAAGACCAAAGCTTTCTCAGTCCGACTCTGTCTTGACAAGCTGCCAAGTGAGCGGAAGTCGACTCTTATTCTCAGCTAGTAATTTAAGTGAATATTTTATAAGTATATGTACTTTCAAATATAAAAATAGATGTGTGTATATATCGTCAGTATACTGATAAAACCCTTTAAGTGAAGAAATTAGAGTTTCTAAATAAATGGACTGGCTCATAATGATTGGTACAATTGTCCATGTTTTTACACAACCTAACTTTAAAACTAAACGTCATAGCAATATATAGGTTTTGCCAAAAAAAAAGAGCTTGGAAGATTAAGTAGAACTGCATTATTAACTCATTTTACAAAAAAATGTCAATTAGCGGGTTTTACCAGTATACCGACGAAATACACATTTTTTTTTTTCAGTGTAACATGAATGTTTTAATGTTAAGGAAAACATCGTGAGGAAATCCACTTCTTCGGTGGTGATTTGTTTACATATAATTTGAATAAGTGATCACAAGTATGTATTACCTTTAATGCAGTTCAAAAGAGTGAAGCTTAAATATGAAGTACTAGCTGCGGTACCCGGCTCCGCTCGGGTTAGTGTCGGCTAAATTATCTCATGGATAAAAAGTAGCCCACATGACTGGTCCAAAATAGGGTCAAACTGGTCCAGGACAATGTATCCATGTACCAAATTTAATCAAGATCGTTCGAGCCGAAATAGCATGATTTAATGAGAAACATCCAATAATTCCCATTTAGAGCTTCGTTGACGTTTGGTGGCTATTTAAAAAAAAAACATTTGCCGCGAGAACCTTTCTGCACTTTCACTGCTACATTGCTTACCTAGTAAGTAACGTGTAACGTAGGTAAGTTTTACGTGGACTCCAACCCACAGCCAGCCTCAACATCGAAAACAGTAACCCGTCTCGAACCTGACTGCTCCCAGAGATGCTATACATTGATAAAATACGCACATAAATCAGGTAAGTGGTTCGCATGTTATAAGACTTTAAGACTCCCTACTTACCCTTCTGGTAATGAAGCGTTATATTATGTAATCTATAAGTTTTTAGTAGAATCAGGCTAGACGTAGATACAATGCACATCTAAATCGAGTAATTGGTTCTCAAGGATTTTATCCTGTTGGTCGCTCCTCCGGCGATTTAGCGTGATGCCAAGTAGTCCTAAAGTTGCAGGAAATATCAAGCCGTACTTCAGTAAAAGTAAGCGCTGCCGCCGCAAAGCCGAGCCGTGCATAGCATTGCAGTTTGTATGACAGCCCCATCTTAGCGTAAGCGGAACTGAATTCTATTTAGCCAATCCTAATTCCCGGGTAGTTAAATGTACATGTACTAAGTTTTACAAATCCCTAGTGCCTTGAAAATTCGCCAAACGGACACCAAACAGTCACGACGTCTGCCCTCCCCCCGCCGCCGCTCCCCGCCACCGCCCCCGGCTCCTCTCCCCCTAGTGTGAAGTATCGCTACCGGCATCGTTTTCGCAGCCCCGTGAAAGTTCTAAAGCCCATGGGCACATAAATTGTAGCCTATGTGTTATTCTGATGTATAAGCTATATTATTGTAAAGTTTCATTAGAATCCATTCAGTAGTTTTTACGTGAAAGAGTAACAAACATCCATCCATCCATCCATCCATCCATCCATCCATCCATCCATCCATTATTACAAACTTTCCCCTTTATAATATTTATTAGATATCTTCGTTATTTACTAGAATCAATATAACCATCTAAATCGTGTAAGTGCTTCTCAAATCTCAATGAACAGACAGACAGACAAACAACAGAATCCTTATTCTGCTAATTGATAACTGCGCGCGTTATGTTTGTGTTTTCTCAAAACCGCATGTTTCGCGCGAAATGGTAATCTACTAGCGTAGTTTGCAAAATGCATGCGTTGTGTTTGTGTTTTGTTCGCAAACTCGTAACGCGCGCTCCATGTTCTCGTGGGCCGTGTGTTTTGCCGAAAACTTGCGGTTTTGAGAATTCTATTTGTCAAATTCGGAGTATCGCGTCGCCGAACTTCGAATATCACTTTTCTACATTACGTTGGCATATCGCTGTCTCTTTCTTTTCGTATGTCATATTTGAGTGAGAAAATAACTGTCAAAATCGTGACAGGTTATTTTACCCTATAGGCGGCGCGCAAGACAAACCACTCCATAGACAATAACAAAACGCATGTGTGAATTAGCTGAATACCGATTTTTGAAATCCGCACTCGAAACTTAGCGTGTTATGTTTGACGGAAACATAACTAATACGGAATGGTTTGAAATTGGACAAATAGCAGAATCGGGCTTCGGCACTAATCTTGTCAAGAAAACACTTTAAAAAACATTTGATGTTTTTATGTGACTGGACAAGGATAGCTAATACCACACTTACTGTCATATTAGCCCAACACACCTCATGGGAACTAGGTGCCATCAGGACCTTGCTTTTATTGCACAGCTACATTAAACTGAAAAACACGGGAGAGTTTTCATAGCAATTTCGACCATCGTTTATTCAATGCAATGGTATCAACTTGGGCGGGATAAACCCTATCACCTAGTAAGTAAGGAAGGGAAAATTGTACGTAGAAATGTTACAGTTAATATGAGAAAGGCATTAATGGGGATAATCAAATAAAAACCACAGTTTCCAATTTTGTTCACAAATTGTACGGAACCCTCTTTGTGTGCGTCCACTTGACCGGGTATTCATAGAATGAATTAGCAAGCCTTCTCTTGCCTCCAACGGACGTGAAATTAAATCCTTTGTTAAAAAAATGACAAGGGAGGATGTACCCCCTCAATGTTAACAGCTAACATCTATGCTAACCCTAAACATAATTACATACAAACATCACCCCGGTTTTACAGAGGGGACAGAGCGGGGTTATGATATTAGCCCACTACACCACATTCCCAAAGGAACTAGATGCCATGCCAGGACCTTCCTTTTATGAGCACGGCTATATTGAATTTGATGGAAAACACGGACAATTTTCCATCTCCCCTTCGACCGATGCGATGCTACCCACCTTGGCGGATCTAAACCCTTCCACCTAGTAGGGAAAGGGGTTTTTTAGTTTTACATGGATTGTAACGTAATGCACTTATCCAAATCAGAAAGAGAAAGAAAGTGGTGCATGAACGCGGCGAGGATTTGAACCCTGAACTTTGGTATGCAAGGCACTAGACTACGAGCTGCTCAAATTATCAATTGCCAACTTATCATTTGTTTTTTAGTATTTAATTTTCGATTCAAATAACCTTTTATTAGATGATCACAGGTTGATGTTAGACGCGAATTTGTGCTACGTGTTTCTGAGCCATACACTAAATTACTCCTTTTCTGTTGATTTGTAAACTAATTTTTCCGTTAATTCGCAGAAAGGATGAACTTTTTTTGATCAATGTCAAATATTGCGTCAAATTATGAACGCAAATTGTATTAACTTGCATGCTTAACTTTTGATTTTTTAAATATTTTTAGGACAGTTCTTTTAATGTGCAATATGTCGTTTAAGGCGGCCCATCCCGCTCAACTCCCCATACAAACGGGGAAAGAAGATCACGCCCATATTTCTTGTCAAAGATCGCAAATTTTTCTCAAAATAGCTTTATTTGATCGAACTAGATGTCTGATGACCGTTGGCATTGTCCAATTGTGTTTGGGTTCTAAGTTATAAGGTCCGAAAGTTCGAATTTTTCGCGCGTTTTATACAATAACTTTGGAGGTGGATTACGCAATAATATAGTAAGAATATCTTAAAAAGATTAGTCATCAGACATAGCTTATTTAATCAAGATTTGTAATCTATTTGGTTTTTGTTAGATTTTTTACTACACCGGTCGTGGTTTACTTTTAGTTAAAAGTCGTTTTGTAATTAAAATTTTCGTAAATCTTACCAAATCATACACTGTGCACATTGTCTTTTTTGTGGACATGTTGCATCTTCCTCATCACGGAGCCTGTCTTATTCTTTGAAACAGAGAAGGTCCCAGAGCGCAACAGCACGGTTTTGTACCGTGCCTGCGAATGAGTTAGTCCCGCCGGGTTGAGCCACCTTAATATATAAAACATGGCTTTTTAGGGTTCCATACCCAAAGGGTGCCAACGAAACCCTATTACTAAGCCTCCGCTATTCGTCCGTCTGTTACAGGGCTGTATCTTATGACTCGTAATAGGTAGACAGGTGAAATTTTCACAGAGTGTGTATTTATTTTGCCGGTTTAACAGGAAATACGTAAAATCAATCAATAATAAAAATTCAAAGGGTGCCCTCTACAAAAAGCTTAATTTTTTTTTATTCAATCTTGTACGGAACCCTTCGTGTGCGAGTCCGACACACACTTGGCCGGTTTTAAAAATATGCTGCAAAGCAAACAAACGAGCAATTACAAACTTGGTGTTTGATCAAGGTTTGACATTTGGTTGTATTCATATTAGTGGATTTCTTATTTATTTGATTAATTCAACAAACATATGTACACAAATACATTGTTAACTTTACCATAAACGTAAAATCTTGAACTACGAAAACCTTTTTGTTTTACTTCGTAAAACATGTTTTATACAAACAAAGCGACGGCCCTTCATTGTCAAGTATTATCACTTTGTCTCGTAATTATTAAAGTTAAATTATAATTATTTCACCCTCAAAGACTCAAGTTTAGCGAGGACTTGTTCGACCTAAATATCTTCAGGAATATTCGCTATCAGAGCTTAAGGGGGTGTTAGCACCTGGTTGCATTCAGTCCCATAAGGGCGTAGTAAAACAACATTTATTTTTATTTAAAAATGAGTACAACGAATTTCGGTAACCAAAAAAAAACAGTTAATTGCGAGTCGGACTCACACATGAAGGGTTCCGTACTATCATAAAAGATTTAACACAAAAAAATTCACGCATTTTTGTAAATTAATTATTTTTTTATTTTCCTTATTTGTTGTTCTAGCGGAAAAATAAATACACACTCTGTGAAAATTTCAGCTGACTACCTATTACGGTTCATGAGATACAGCCCTGTGATAGACGGACGGACGGACGGCGGAGGCTTAGTAATAGGGTTCCATTTTCACCCTTTGGGTACGAAAAAAAAAAGACCAAAAAACGAAAAAAAAAGACCAAAAAAAAACATAATTTATAGACCAGTGAAGTTTCTTTGCGGGTTCTTCTTCACTGGTTGATCGAATCCGCGGATCAATCAAATTGTGACATGACTGAGTGTAGTTTTACTACCAGAAGTTGAATATATAAATAAAATGAAATGAAATGAAACGGAACCCTAAAAAAATTACATTTGTAGATTGATAGTCCAGCCATAATTTAAAGACAAAACTGTATGACCCCGATGCTTTGATTACTCAAACGGGGCAAATATGCATAACAATTCATAAAAAAAATTTGAAAAAATAATGGGGGCCTTAAATATATATAATTATATGTTTTAAATATATCTAATCAATCAATTTATCTTTTATCTATATGAAATTTTAAAATCAGTTCTAGTTATTTTTAAAAAATATAAAAAATGGTTTCTCCTACGCCCTTCTGGAACTGAATTAAATCAGGTGGTAACTCCTCATTAAGGTGTCGACATACGACATACGACATAAAAAGTGACGTTGCAGTTATTGTAAGCGGTGCGTCATTAATATACTACAAAAAGCGAATAGCAAAGGACAATGCCGAAATCAAAATCGCATTAAAGAGTACATTCACAAAGACCGATTCCAATAGGCAAACATGTGATTGAAAATTAAAATTTAAAATAATATTTTTCAATTACTAATGAATTAAAGTACCAGCGGAGAAGGATTATTATTTTTAAAAAGTTCACAACATGTTGTTCTCAGTGTTGTCAGAGGTTGCGTATTTTCGCTGTAATAGGTAACGACATTTTAATCCTATCTTGCGATTTCAGTAAATGATTAATGTCACACATATACGTTTGTAATTATTCTTCAACCACTATTTTTTTTATAATTCAACTTAAATGCCTTTTTCGTAATTAATAGAAAAAAGATATTTATGGTTCTATGCTGAAAGTCCTTGCCTTTCCGTGTGAACAAAGACACAAAAAGAAGTAACATTTCACAAGACTAACCTCAAATATGCATTTTTAAAAGTGTCTGACGGGTTATTCCTGCTGTGAAAGTAAAGTAAACCATATTAATTATTGTGTGTAAGCATGTGAGGAATGAAAATACGTTTGGTAGATTCGGTATCGTTTAAGTAGTAGCGCTTTTCTGGCCCATAGTAAAATCGGCAATGTCCTTTGCAATTACATTATTCTGTTCATTGGTACATAGCCCGTAGTAGTAATAGTAAAGCATGTATAAAAGTTGTACGTGTAAACGAAATAAGTATGCTCTTATCGAACAGACTTACCCCCTGGAGAAGAATTCTAGAAGCTTTAATTATATTTATTTTACGGGGCTATAGTATATTTAGTAGTAGTATATTTTTTAACTCTTAGTTGTTACATTCTAACTGAGGTTTGCTGGGAAATCATATTTGTTGGTATGTGCCATTTTTTTTTTTTAGAAAAATTATCTTAAAAAATTGTTTCCTCGAAAATGAGACCCGGGCCTTTTTTTCCGGAAATCATCAAAACTGCAAGTTTTTAGTTTTATGTAACATGTATTCAAAATTGCTTAAATTTTAATGTATCGTTAAATTTTAGTATAATAAATCAATTTTTTACTTTGATGTAAGCCGGCATAGATTTCGCAGCCCCCTCGTACGCCCTTAGCCGCGCTTGACAAAAAAATATTAAATAAAAAAGGTAGAATTTTTATTATTAAAGCTTTACATGTCACCTTAAAATGTTGTTCCCGCCAAGTTATGAAATGTTTGGGAGCGATGTCGCGTCCATAAAAGGGATGTGTATTCCAGCGTAGAATTCCTGGTATCGAGTTCGTGTCTTGTGGTTCATGCTTGTCACATCCTTCCATTGAAATTACAATCGCTTTCTTTGTTATTCCGCACGTCATATTCCTTAGTACGGAGGCGTTGCTGTATCGTTAATCCGATTGTAGTCACGGTTTTCTGTCTTTTTATCTCTCAAGGGTTGATCTTAGAGAATATTTTTCGATAATTATTGATACTACTGTGTTTTTTTGTTTGCCGAGTACCTGCGCTGATAATGTTTATACAATCTGGGAAATTACGATTAAAAGGAATACGAAGATCTCGAAAATCTATTATATCATGGGGTAACAGATGAATAACATCAAGTAATGTAATAAAATAAGGATATCAAACTGTATCACTTTCCTAGTATTTGCACTTTTTTTCCATCAAATCATTGAGATAACTCCCTAGGCTAGACAGAACCCCCATTAAGCTCATATTCGCTAGTAAAATCTAAGTAAGCCCACTGGAACATGAGACGTCATAAAAACCCGAACAAGATTGTATTACATGCCTCTAAAGCTAATATACAAAGTAATAACGGCATAGTAACAGAAGTTATCCGTCACAACCATCGATAAAAAGGGAGCAGATATGGCATCGAGCGCGGTTACTATGGGACCCGCTGTCTCCAATTAAAAAAAAAACAATCCAACATAAACGTACATACATGCCAAAGGCCACGCGTGTGGCATTCGACGCGCCACCGGATTTCCATACATCCAACCCAGGCGGGCTTTACCGGGGAAAGGAACCTACAGTTTTATATAAATTGCAAACCATGGCATTCGTAACGAAACCTACAAAACATCTTTTGTTTCCAAATTCCGCTTTGTCGTCTTAATCAGCGAGCCGTGTGCGCAGGGTGCCGAGGTGCCCGCCGACATCGTCGAGCTGCTGCGCCGGAGCAGCGTCGCGCTGCGCTACGTGGAGGGCGCGCGCTGGGCGCTGCTGGCGGTGGCCTTGCTGCTGGCGGCGTGGAGCGGCGCGTGCGTCGCGCGCCGCCACGGCCTGCGCCGGCGCAACCGCTCCGTCAGCTTCGCGATGAGCCCCAACGGGCTCGATCGGAAGCCGTAAAATTTAATGCTCTTAAGCAAGGCGTTCTATACAAGGAAGTCTAAAGTAAAGGAAAAGATGCGGTCTAATTTACTAAGTAGCCTAGGCCGAACGGTTATTTGTTATTGTTCTGCGGGCGGTAACTCACACGCCCGATGCATCGGAAATAAACCGTACCCTAGCCTGGATCCAGATCTAAAGGAATAAAACTTCTTACTGCTCTCGACGCTTCTTCTCGACGTGCTGGAGGCTGTTTGCTGGCTTGTCCTTGCGCCTCAAGCCTACACGGCCGGCATCGCCGATTTGAGATCGCAAACACGCGGCACTTATGTTGACAAGCGCACTAACGCACGACTTTCCCGCGAAGGTTTACAAAATGCACTCTCCCCTGCTAGCACATGCTAAGCCGGAAATTACAATTCCATCCGTCACAACACTGACGGACCCAGGCCATGCCATCTGCTGATACACTTCCAACTCTCTTTGCCCTGACAGCTTCCAATGACGCATGACAGATGTCAATAGCTCCTGACAACTTGTAGGCAAGATACCTTTCCACACAGTCATTGAATCAAAACAGTATTTTTAGCCCTTTTAAGAAAAGGGTGGTAGGGTGGTAGGGTAAGCCTGTTCGGGTTGGTTTCATCGCATTGGATGAAAATTAGTCGAACGGAAATGAAAAAAATGGTCCGTCTTTTTTATCCAGTTCAGCAAAACAAATCAGCAAGGGAAGGTCCTGGCCTGGCACCTAATTACATACATCGGATATGTGATGTGCTTAATATCACGACGGTGGGTGTATGCCATCCTGGAAGTCGTGTTATCCATGTCCAGTTACATAAAAAAAACAGAATCTTTGAATGTGTGAACAGTACCAATGTGTGAATTAGTACCAGCGTTAATTTTTTTTTACCGTAGCTATTCATTGAGATCCAAAGATATACGCGTTTTTAGTAACCATCATTTATAACATTGTCAGATGCTCGCTTCTTCGCCGCGAGGCACACATATAATATCATGGTGTCCATCACACTGGTGAGAGCGACCTTGTTCTTCAGATTTAATCCTTTGTTACTTTGGTAATCCACCGTTGTTCTTTTGATCACAGAATACTTAATAGACTGCCTGTAAAACTCGTTTTTGTTCTCTCTGCAAAAATGTTTAATATATAAAGAATGAGAATATTTTAAATCGACCTGAGAGATAGTAGTTCGCGATGGCGATCTGTCTCTGCTGTCTAGCTAAACCATTGTTGCTCTTTTGCGCAAAAAAAGGTGGAATTTGTTCTCTTGTAATAAAAAAATAATAACATTCTTACGTGTTGTTTTCTTGTATTGAATCGAATGTTTGCCATTATAACAAATGGGACTGGATATGGACCGCCTCCTTTCAGAAAAACACATATTTTCTATGAAGAAGTCTATATCGAGGACGCAGCCACAAAGGGGTGCATTTCACATCACCGTAGAGATTGACAAGCAAATCAGATTTATATCATCATTTATATGATCTGAATCAAGATAATCTGATTTTGTATCAGAATATACATTAAATCTCCAACTAGCGGAGGAGTGAAGTAGATATTCAATGCTCAATTCTTTAAAAAATCGTAAGTCTACATTATTGAAGTTGCGAGGCCTATAATGCAACCATTCACGTTTTGGATGGCCTTACTGCCTTACTTGAATGAGTCAGGAGATACAATGTTACCTACATTATACCTCAACGTCTTAGGTAAAGATTGAAATCTCATTGAATTGAATCAACGATCTATTTTATTTCCTCTTTCAAAACGATTCAATATAGTTGCAATTCAAAAATAAATTCGTATTTTTATGAAAGTGACATCAAGAATAAAATTTATGAATATTCCACATATTCGATATGTTTTGCCCAACGAGAAAAAACCTCTTTCTCGTTGGTTTTGCCCTTAGCGTCTTAGGGGGTGGGCACATTAGGGGTGGCAGTAGGAGTAGCGTCAAGTTAGAACGAAGTCCAAGAGCGGAGCCTGTCAAAAGTCAACTTTGTAACTTTGCTAGCTTGATCAATAGACATCCTGTCTTTTATTTGGACGAACCAAATTTGAATTAATTTTAATTGCAGAAATTTTAGAAAGCTATATATGTCATAATTTTTCCTATCTCGTGTTTTCACATAAGTGATGTGTACATACATAAACATACATTTCTCAATAAAATATTGTCTTTTCACCGGCGTTTTTTTGCCTTATAATATTTATTCAATATATCTTTTCCAAAACCCATACTTTTTATCCTTTTTGTAAAACCTAATCATACTTTCAATTGTTTCAAATATGATACCGGAAAATGTTTGAAACATTGTCTTAATTTATATGGAAATTTGCAATTTCAAACTTGCCGTGGTGTTATAACCTATGCAAATATTTAGTTCAAACCTATTTTCGGCCGTTGCTTTATGAAAATGGTCCTACATACAACTTTAAATTGACAGCACAGCGTTTTTTCATCCAATTATTGGTTTTAAAATAAATTACACAAAAATATAATATAGTTTTTATCGTTTTATTGTCTTATTATAACGAACTATTCAAATAAGTGGCAACAACCAGTATGTGTGTTTAAATAGCTTTATTCTTGTCCTGATACCCATTCTTGAATTATATGATGGATTTAGACTGTGTTTACTCCAGTATTTTAACCAAGTGGTTAAGGCTAATCAAAAAAAAATGTTGTGCTAAAAGGTAAAAAAAGTCTGATCCATAAATGAACGTTTAGTGCTTACTTTATAGTTAATTGTGACACAATGTGCCCTAAAAAGAATAACTGTTCGAATTACTCAACTTACAGGCATTGTCACAGATTAAATATTATGAATCCTTTGGATGTATGGATCAGGTTATCAATTTAAAAATCATAGTTTACCGAGAGGAAAGCGGTATGATCTAAGCCGAACTGTTCTACAGGGATTTCTTCTTTAAAGAGTTCATCTTTGAGGGAAATACCTCGAAACAACTCTGAACATTTTGCATACACCACCTGACGCGACCCGCATTGTGATCGTCGGAAAGCAAGCGAATGCAGGATCTTAATTTTGAGACTTTGAATAATTTCAGTGAATATTGTCAACGATTAGATTTTAAGGGCGATATCAATTAGCAACATTTTGTCGATTAGCGAACATTTCAGGCTAGGTCTAGAAAAAACGTTAGCTCCCAAAATACTCGATTATTTTAAATTTAAGTTAAAATCCGAGACACTCCGAGACAAATATCAAACTGAGATTCGTTTTCAAATCGGCTTACTCAAGAGACCGGAATAATTGTCCTTAAAGGGTTAGGGTCCATGAGGAGTGCAGAAGACGTCCTCCGAAGTGGTACTTTATTTCATTTATTAACCGACTTCAAAAAAAGGAGGAGGTTATCAATTCGTCTGTATGTTTTTTTTTTTTATTTAACTTCTGGTAGTCAAACTATGAGAGTCATGTCACAATTTGATTGATCCGTTCATTTGATCAACTCAGTGAAGAAGAACCCGCAAAGAAACTTCACTGGTCTATAAGCTATGTTTTTTGTCTTTTTTTTCGTCCACATTAATGATATAAAAATAAATTAAATTAATATAGAATACATAAATAATAATAAATAATAAAAAAGTTAGTAATATTAATGTTGCCTGACATAGTTGTCTGGTAGCGGTATCCATCCATAATCCAGAGGCCAGAGGTTCGAATATTGCTTCAGATGAAAGTACAGACCGAAAACGTTTTCTGATTATTTCTAAAATCTGCTTATAATGCTTCAATATAGATGTCTCTGGATAAACTCAAATTATTTAAAGTGATTTGTCAACTGTTGGACTGATGAAGATAAGAATTGAAAAATTAACATGATAGAAAAGAGCTAGATAAGGTTCTGATTTATTTTAAAAAATATTTCACTCTGTTGGAATTAATGTATTTGTCGAACATCTGGCTTACGTTCTTCCATCAAGTACAGGCTCTGTAGTGTATCAGTTGTTCTACAAATAACTAATCCGTGCTACAAACAACGAAGACAATACATAGACTCATTCGTATGACGACAGTGTTAGAGTTAGTCCAAAAGGTCTAACTAAGTTCGCTGACGAATTTGGGACGCGCAACATAGAATGTTCGTTGCACCAAATATCGTCCTGTGAAGTTTAACGTTTACGTTTTAGGTATCGTTGGAACTCCAGAAAAACCGTAGTAAGCAAATTTTTTAACAAGCACATTCGCCAGCGGCGCTCTAATTTTTACATGTAAAAGTGCATTCCCGGTCCCCATATGTAGTGGTTCGGTTGCTACTCTTGTTCGTTCTTGTCGCTGGCTACAAAGGACTTGACTATTCTGTTGGTCCAATATCATGACCAATTCTGGTCATGATATTGGATATGAAAAAAAACATCATTTCGATTAAAAGAAGAGTGTCTACTCTTTTTAATTATTGTTTATTTTATTGTTTCGTTAAGTTTTGTTTTATTTCATAATGAATACATATGTAAACTAGAGAATCGTTTGCAAAATAATTCATCAGAAAAATTGACATCGCAAATTAAATTGCAGTTCCATATGAAGCAAAACTAAAACGGGTTCTCGTTTTCATATTGCCATTTATAGGGTGCCTTTGATGCCTTTTTATTTAGTTAAGAGTCCTTTTAAATATCTAAATTATTTATTGAATGTAGTCTCGTTTAATTTTTCGGAGAAATTATTTTCCAGACTACTTACATATTTCAATATCTTATTTGCTATGAATATTTGTAGGTTATTTCCAACAAAATACTTTACGTTCGATACTTCCAATAAAATTCGTATTGAATTTTCCTTTCCTAGGAATGAACGTTCGTTCACCCTGAATTTGCTTTTAAATTTGTCACAGTGAAACCAAAGTGCTCGTTCACTTCACTTCTACCAATAAAATATATTGACAGATGTTTTATTAAAACTTGAGGATATTGATGGAATTGATTGGTAAAGGGAGGAGAAGTGGCATACGCTCGACATCGCGTCATCGCCGTATGGTCAAAGTAACCATATGGGAATCCGACGGCGCTTCGTATGCCACACAGTCGAAACATCGCAACTCCGCGCCCATGTGCTTTAAAAATGCGTTCGTCAAGTCAGCTCCCATCCACACAAACCCTCCAATACGTCTGCGACTATGTTTGCATTTGGCATGTACGCTGAAGTTGGGTTGGTAGGTTTTGAAAATTGGAAACTCGCCGATCTGATAGTAAGCGCTCTGGATGACATATCTCCTTCCTTTTATGTAATTATGAAGAATTTAACCCATTTAAAAATTAAAACGACATATTTCCGACCTATTAAGGAATAGATACCTATTTGATGTGGCAAGCAAAGCAAAAGTTTCTCGGTTATCCTTTGCTTAAAAATATCAAAGGATTTGCAAGAATGTCCTTCGAGAAATATAGCAGCTGGGCCCACGGAATATTAAGGAGGCTGGGCCCTAAGAAGCATTGGCGTCGTCGGAAACCATTTTCGAACATTCACAGGGCCTGCGAAACTATATCCGCCGACCTGGAGCTCCTTCACACAATGCTTGAAGTACCCCAGGTTACACTTCGGGGGAAGTAGCTAGTCAGTGAGTGCGTTCAATTTTTAACCTACCCTATAAATATACGAAACAGAATCGGTAGGCTCTAATACGAGGAATGTTTAAATAGGTGCATTATCTGTATATTGTGTGTTAGCTAGTAGTAGAGAAGGGAACGAACAGATGGCGTAATGTAGCTCAGAAAAGCTTTAACCTATAAAACAGAGAGAGACCCTTAATTCCCTTCGGAGTTGAAGGGTCTCTAAATGTTTTGACAACTCGGGGTCTTTCCCAAGACGCTGTGAGTATTCTCACCTTTTTTAGATTGATTTATCCTCGACAATTCCGGTCACGCGTCAGGTCGACATCTAGAGTTGGTACTTATGTGGTCGCACCCTCCGCCCCACCTCCGAGCACATACCCACATGCATAGTTGTACCCACGGAGGATGGAGGTAGAGGTTGTACCCTAGAAGGAAGAATCATAACCTAAGTCTAACGAAATCTGCGCATTACTTATAGGCCAACATCACGCTAACTTACCAGAGGAGTGAGAAGTTAAATATTTATAACAAAGCAATAAGTGGACTGTTCCTGCATGTACCATGGAAAGTGGCGGAGTATACCACTCCAAATTACGAGAGAGGTGACCGGTGGGGTTAAAGTGCGAACTGCTCACTGGATTAATATGCGTATTGCATCTGCGTATAGGATCCATGGGCGCGGTCGGGTTTCAGATGGGTGAAACGGTCACCCATCTCAATCACGAAGGTTGAGGCTGGCTGTGTTACGGATTGCACGTCAAACTTTAGGCCCACTTTCATACCAACTAGGATAAGACTAAGAGGGTCGACGCGCCATTAAAAATGTCCATATGTTTGTCAGCCTCAGTGGCCCAGTGGCGCGACACTTCGGCGATCGCTCTCCGAAGTTAAGCAACGCTGGGTCCGGTCTGGTCTTGGATGGGTGACCATTAGACCGTTGAGAGAGGCTGGCCGTGGTTCGGATTCCACGTTAAACTGTAGGTCCCCTTCCTTACTTACTAGGTGGTAGGGTTAATCCCGCCCGGGTTGGTACCATCGCATTGAATGAACGATGGTCGAAGCGGCAATGAAAATTGTCCGTGTTTTCCATCCAGTTCGATGTAGCCGAGCAATATAAGGAAGGTCCTGGCATGGCACCTAGTTCCCATGTGGTGTGTTGGGCTAATACCATGACAGAAGGTGTGGTATTAGCCATCATGTCCAGTCACATAAAAAAAAACCATGTCATTGAAGCAGTGACTTTTGGACCAGCCGTTTGGCTTGCTATTTATCCAGGATATAATTCCGCTTGATATCAGCGCAAAACGACATTGGCCCGAACGGAGTCGGGTACTGCAGGTAGTATCCTATAACAGCGTCAACCAATTTTGGTTGTCAATCCTCCACCAGAAATCTATACCCTTCCTTCTTATTAGTCCTAAAATATTAGTAGCAATCGGAGCAATGGACCTAGCGAGTTTTTCTCTTTGAACATTTGAAATTTTTGTTTTTTGAAAAAAAACAATTAAATTATAGAACCTGCTCCCAACGAGAATCAGTTGAGAAATACGACCTAGGTATAGAGAAGAACAGCCGGACATTCGAAATCATTTTTGCCCAATCTGAAACGGAGACGCTGTGCTCGAGATTTGCTTGGTCAATAATACTTGATCATCGGTCTTTGTAAACTATGTATCGTAGATATTATATTCTAAAAGTTTGTTAGGGTTCCGTACCCAAAGGGTGGCAACATAACCATATTACCAAATTACTTGTTTCACAGAGTGTTGCAGCTCTATTGCAGCTATAACAACAAATAGTAAAAAAAAAAGTGGGCCCGATACAAGAAACGCGATTGTTTGTATAAAATATGACTGTATTGTACGATGGTACTGAACTGTTTGAGTGCGAGTCGAACGGTTCGATTTACGCATCATTCCATGGTCTTTACTTTCCAGTAGAGTTATTTAACCAATTAGAGGAAAAACACTTTTCAAATTATTTAAAACACTCATTCCGCTCGTATCATCCGCTCGATCACCCGCTGCAACCGGTTGACCGTTCGTGTCTTACGATTGCGACACATTACATAGCGAAAGGCGGAATTCGGTTACGTTATTTAATAATTTTAGGATAGTCCCGCGTGCACACATTAACGGCGAGAGTGTGGTAGGCGCGGTTCGAAAGCAGGTTCCGTTCGGCGCAGGTCAATGTTTGGCACTTTCACTTCTCTTGCGGCCACCATCCGACGCGCAGCATCAATCTTGAGCACCCATTGAGATACCGGCAAAGTCTTCCGGTATACGGTAGAGCCACCAATCGAATCAAGTGGCATTTTTATAAAGGGGATTCAATTTTGTGGAAACAAGAAATTACGCGCGGAATGAAAATTACTCCAATAAGAAGAAATAGACTAGGAGGTCGCGGAAAAATGGTAACGTTTGTGTAAATGGCTGAAACTAGGTTCAAAGGTTAGAGACCAACCCCTGTGAAGCTAAATGTGTCGATCTGCCTGCCTAAAGTGGTTGCGTTACCTAGATAAGCAACTGGAAAACTTGTTATCGTGACAAAAATAGTATGATAAGGTAAATGGCTACAAATAACGAAGAATTAAAGAATCAGTACATACCAAAACTGAGCAAATATTTTGTAGCATTCCGTAGTTATAGGCGATTTCGTTTACGGATATAACTTAAGGTATATTTAAGTATTTAATAAAAAAACGACTGGTTATTGTTATATAATTAAAAGGTATCAATATGTCCAGATGGTTGATCTCTAATCCGTGAATACAGATTCAGCCATTTGCTTTATCGTGACCAAAAATGTCGTGATCTCTCGGAACGAAATCCAACCTGTAGATCCATTCTCTGCCCAGGTATTTCCCAAAAATACGCAGCCCCCACGATAGTTTGAAAGCCTGTGGGGGTGAGGGTTTAGGAGAGGACCTGCCGTGCTCTATATGCCGCACTTGACATAAAAAATAAACGTAAAAATGTTCAGCTGCGTTTCTTACCATTTCATCTTCGCTGTGACTCTTGAGGCTAGGTAACGACAAATCAAAGTACAATAAACAACTAAATGAATTCATTCAAGTTGCGGAAGCTTAATTAGTGACTAGAGCGGTAGACCTCGCGAGTCTGTCTTTTTGAACATTTGATTTTATTTTTAAAGTAAAAAAAAATTAATGTGCTTTAAAAAAACTGGTTCTATTAAAAATCATTATAAATATCTTACCTGTTAGTTCAAGAAATTGGTTGGGAAATGCGACCTGTAGATGCATGTTTGCCCAATCTTGAAACGGAGACCTTCGCTACGCTCAGTCAATAAACTGTAAGCTTACAAAACTGTAACTTAGAAAAAATATTGCAATTACATAATATTTCCACGGCATTTCACAAAATATGGTCTGACCCACTTTGAAAAATATGTCTGTGCTCTCAGTCCGATTCAATGGAGCTGCGTTGAATTAGAGGGAGAGTATTAATAGTATTGGAGTCCTGGGTTGGCTCCTCGTTCCTTTGGTATTACTATTTATTCTATGGAATTACGGTGTGATTGGAATACACCCAACCCTACATCACCGGCGGCGCTACGGTGGCCATGTTGCTTCAAGTTAATGTAATATAAACCACCTACGAATATCTCATTTGCTCGTGCAATTCCGCAGTTAATTAGTAACTGTTAATTACAAAAATATTATTACTTTATTATTGGATAATGTAATAGAATGTAATCTTAAATGTTAGCGTAAAACGTTGGTAAAAAATGTTTTAAAAGTAAACGTTAAGGTAACGTAAGATCCTAGAAGGACCGTATCCGATAAGAGTTCGTTTTGTATAATTAGTTTTCTTGAAAATATCTATTCTGCCAAGATTTTATTGGAGAAACTTAACATTGGACTATTTTCTGATTATGACTAATAATAGTATGGCGCAGGTTAATAAATTAATAGGCTTGAACTTGAATGGCAATACATTCAAGTTCAAGCCTTAATGTTTCTAAATTAAATTGAAACATACATGCATGGTATTTTTAGATTGCTTAAAAAGTAAAATATGATACCTTATCCTATAAATTAAACTATTCCTAAAATAATACATTTCAGCCAAATCGCTGACAGGTGGCAGGATGCCCAAAAGACTGGGCGCATTAGACTTCTGCCCGAGATACCAGCCAGCCCTTTCTTTCAGGTTCTTAAATTGATATGAAAACTTTGAAATGCGATAACTCCTATAACATAAGCGGAGAGAGTATAATTTTTTTATTTAATTTAATTCAGTAATCGATTATTCAGCATGAAAACATTTTTCATTTGGCTTAATACTAATTAATTACTATTATTTCAAACATAAGCGATTCTGAGCAAACCAAGGACGAATTCCCCCAGAATCGCTCATATTTTTATTTATTATAATTAATATAAAGCCAAAATTACAAATGTTGTCAAGGGCGACACAAGAAGATCAATTGGTGAATATAATACTTTTATTATTCTAAATCCTAAAATTGTTTCATGTTAAGCTTTTTCGATAATAATGTTTTCTAATAAGTGTTTATTATGCAAACTAAAAATATGAAAGTATCACTTATCGGATACGGTCGTTCTAGGGTTAAACGTATTCGCTCTTACTCCCGTAAAGTTTCATCCATCAAAAAGAACACGCTAGATTGCGTAGCCCCGTCGATGTCAGTGGTTCCGACCTGATTAGATTAATAGAATATTTAATTAAGAACCCAAACAAAACAATGGGATTCGGCTGTTCGCAATAAGGGTAATTAATTTATCAATTTATTTTGACCGGTAATTCAGAATTACATGAATTCTACCTCTCTGAAATATAATATTAGAAAACACAGATGTTCAAATGCTTGAAAACGAATCTCTGCTTCGCTTTTGTCCGTTTGCATTTGTTAATAGCACACTTTGCTATTAAAATAATAAATGGTTGCATATGTAGATTTATAAAGAACTTCTAAGATGCATTAAGCATTCGTGGCATATCGGTTTGAGCTTCTCAACCCGGAGGCATCTGTTCGATACCCGTTGGCCACGCCACTCTATTTCTTCTTTCGAGTTTGAAAAAGTACGGAGGGCATCATAGTAAGCTCCACATAAGTCATTGGCATTTGTAAGGATGGTGTATGTGGGTCAAAGTCCGATGTGTGGCGGTTCCGGTGATGAATTTTGTACAAATTTGACATACGTAACACGAATGCTTTACGGTGAAGGAAAAACATCTTGCGGAAACGCAAAACTTTGGTGGTGTGACGCAGAGCAATGTGCTCGACACTTGTAATGTGTACCTAAACATCTTTGGGCGAAACGAGGTTGACAGTAATCAACCGCTGGATATCCGTGTTTTCCATCCAGTTCAATGTAGCCGTGCAATATAAGGAAGGTCCTGGCATGGCACCTAGTTCCCATGTGGTGTGTTGGGCTAATACCATGAACAGAACTTGTGGTATTAGCCATCCATGTCCAGTCACATAAAAAAAAAAAAAAAAAAAAAAAACCTGTGATCACCTATGGGTTCTATAAGCCGACACCGATGATGATGTTTTTCTTCTCTTTTATTTGGTATTGATTTAGCATGAAGGAATGTACCCAGTTCTTGAAAATTAACATAAACTGACGGAAACATTGTTGGCAGTAGGATACTATACTACTTATGTACCCGGCTCCGCTCGGGTCAATGTTGTTTTAGCGTGACGTCAGGCTGAATTATTTCCCGGATTGTATGTGAATTCCACATTCAAACTTTCTCTCCCCTATTTCAAAAATTTCAAGGTCCAGAATATTCGGTCCGGAATTCATCAAAAAAAGATCAGCGGTTTAGGCGTTGTTACGTTAACCGCAACAGACACATATACTTACTTTCGCGTTTATAATATTAGTTTGGATTATCGGTGTCATGCATAATTTTAAAATAAAATTTTTAATCAAATACAATAATTTCTGATTTTTCTGGCGACAACACTGAACTTTAATGTCCAAATTACGTACCTATTTCTTATATAACGATCCAGTTGATAATGTTTTTATTACTGAGACTGAAGAAAATCATTTCAGCAAATTACACCCCAAACTGCTGTATCTGAAATTCCATTAAAAACATGTCACGTAAAAAATTGAGCTTACCTCTTGACACGTACGTCATAAAAAATAATCTCATGTAGCTATAGCCGGGGGAGTTTATATATATTCTAAAGTTCTCTTGAACTCCACACTTTCAATGAAAACTCTCGGCAAAGGTTTACGTAATTGGTTGAAGGACTTGAGAGCAATTTTTTTAGTACGATAAAGGTAGGTCTGAAGATGAACCGGGACAAAACCAAGGTCATGTCGACCGAGGGTATGACGGGAGTACAAATCGTTATCGACGGAGAAGTGATCGAACAGGTTAAAGAGTACGTATGTATATCTACTGACTAAGCAGGTTGAGCGACAGATTCAACTGGGTTGGGGCTGCCTTCGGAAAGCTTAAATTCTCTAAAATGTAAAGACCCGAATATATAACCAGTGCGTCCAGGGTTATGACGTACGGGTGTGAAACGTGGACTCTGATGGTCGCCGTTGTCCAAAGGTTGAAAGTTTCCCAGCGAGCAATGGAGCGAGCCATGCTGGGAATACTACAGGATATGGTGCGTAACGAGGCAATCCGCCGACGTACCAAAGTAGTCGATATTGGACACCGGGTGGCTAAGCTCAAATGGCGGTGGGCTGGTCACTTCAACCGAAGAGACGACGACCGTTGGAGTAACCGTGTCCTACACTGGCGGCCGTGGACAGGAAAACAGAGTGTGGCAAGACCACCCGCCAGGTGGGACGACGACATCAAGTGCGACGGCGGAAAGCAGTGGTTCCGTACCGCGCTGGACTGCAGAAAAAATGGAGCGGCGTATGTCCAGCAGTGGACACAAACACACTGACTGGCGGTGACCATGAACATTCGGAAATGATCTATGTGGACAGCGAATACTATTGCTGTAATGGCTGTTTCACGCTTTTCTTAAAAAACTCATTGCTGTTACTTCATATTCAAGCAGCACGAGATATGAAAGTTAAAATATTCGTTTTGAGCGTGAAAAAGGTAATTCGACCGTAAATTAATGTAGCCCCTGGCCTTGGTAGATCTGAAGCAGTTAGGGATCAACTCCTAAACTCTTTGGATAAAACGATAATAGAATATACTTAGTGGGGCACCGTCGAACCATTACTAATATGTACACGAGGAATGTAAACGGTCACTATTTACAGTGATTTAATAGTGATGCCTCCATTTAGAATCTTCCAGTCGTATTCAGAGTGAACCTGTCAAAACTTAGTACGGAATTAGCATCGGACTAATCATACAAAAACCGGTATAGTCCGACCTTAATATACGTACTAAAGTTAGTCCGCCCACTGCTGATAGTGATTCGATTTCGAAGTGATGATATATTTTGATAGCATGGTCATCATAGGCCTGTCGTTTCAACCTGAACAACCTCTTTTGATCGGTAACTGAATATTGCATTGAGGTTTATACCAAAACTTTGTATTTTTTTACATTTTAAGTTTATTATATTTAAAAATTTTGCTAATTATCAATTGGGCTTAACATTACAATGATTTCCTTTCAGTAAACATGGTTAAGGCAGTGATTGTTTACGGTACAACCGTGGCAGACAAAATGTAATATAGTGTTTTGAATATATTGAATATTCCGTTATAAAATAGCGCAGTAACACTTTTCAAATATTTTTTGTGACCAAAAAATTTTTACAACACAGATGTATAAAAAACCATATTCTGCAAACCACAATTTCAGTGAGAGCAATTTACCTAAAGAAAAGTGTGACAACAGGTGTAAATAGTATATTCGAGGTCGTACCTCAAATGTGCTATTCACACCCGTTCTCTCATTCACACAATAGTAGTCTTCCAACCAATCTTCAAGATGGAAATGTCATCTATCGTCCGTTGTTAAGGCTTATTTTGCAGTGATATTTTGATTCATTCCGATGAGAGTGCTGTCCCGTTTAAGTTTGACATACTTGCATGTTGAACGTCTGACCTGCCAACAATGGATCGACACGGCACAATGCCGAATAGAAAACTGTTGTATCTTCTATAGAAAGTACATTAATCTTTAAACCGGCCGGATTGGTTTTCGCAGCCCCTATGAAATTCCGAAAGCCCATAGCCATCGTTTTTTTTGTGAGGGCGTCATATGCCGCGCTTAACACATAAATAGTAATAATAACATGTTGCCAATTGAAGCAGGCTAGTCCCCACAAACAGCACCCGTTTATGAGCATCACGCCACCGGGTCCAGTTATCGTCTTTTAGGGAAAATTTTTTTAGGGAAAGAGGTGACCCGCACCAAGCATAGCCACAAGCAAGGACCTTGAAACTATGATCTACTCCAGTGGCAACAAGGTCCGGCATTAGCCATCCATGTTCCATAAAATATCCAAGATTTTCAATACATTTTGTTCCATACAACGTCTTTATTTTTATGAATGCTTGATACATATTTATTAATAAAAGTTATTTTATTTCCCTAGAGGGATTTTGTTACAAAAATATTTTCGATATTTTTAGGGTGGAGGCAACGAGAAAATAACCTCTCGAGGTTTTTTCTCGTTGGGTGGAGCATACGCTTAGAATGTAAGCACAGCGCGCTATGCTAGGTCTATGGGGTGGAGTACCATCTTTGTTTTTTTTTTATGTGACTGGACATGGATGGCTAATACCACACCTTCTGTCATGGTATTAGCCCAACACACCACATGGGAACTAGGTGCCATGCCAGGACCTTCCTTATATTGCACGACTACATTGGACTGGATGGAAAACACGGACAATTTTAATTGCCGCTTCGACCATCGTTCATCCAATGCGATGGTACCAACCCGGGCGGGATTAACCCTACCACCTAGTAAGTAAGTAAGTGGGACCTACAGTTTAACGTGGAATCCGAACGACGGCCAGCCTCTCTCAACAGTCGAATGGTCACCCATCCAAGACCAGACCGGACCCAGCGTTGCTTAACTTCGGAGAGCGATCGCCGAAGTGTCGCGCCACTGGGCCGTTGAGGCTGATTGGTAATAATGTTAAAATTAAAATATTTTCGTTCGTATTTTTCGCCTGAAGAAGGAAGAAGACATATATATAAATAACTAACCATAACTATAATACTAAACGCAGATTGTGCAGTGCAGCCTTATTTTATTTTCGTTTCCTTTAAATCTTGCTTTTATTTTTTTATTTCGTTGTTCCCCCATATTATAAATACTCCATCTTCTAATATCTTTGACCTCTGCTTGTAACAAGAAGCCGTTGAAGAAGCAGTTTACTTATCCTGAGAATGCTTTCAGGGGTAGTCATGTGAATAATTAACGCCTTCTGAAGGGTGTCTGTGTAATTTGAGCAAGACCTGTATGGGTTCTAACCTGTCGATCGGGCTTAGGTAGCAAGTTTCGTCTAGTAACTTTCTGCTAGAATATTGATCCAGGCTTTACGTTTTAGATCAAATATACGTTATCACAAACAAAGGCAGTAAATGGATGTCAAAATAACTGCTACAAAATTATATCAGTCAGCAATGTCATCTCGCCAGGGTGGGTGATGGAAAACACAGGTATACAACTACCTACAACGTCTTCAAAATAGATCTTAATTATTTAATTGCAGTTTTATTCACGTATCTCATAATTTCATTTTTGTTAGTATGTAGACAAGTTATTTTTTACATGGTTCTTCCATTATACGGGATGGCTATAACAGATATTGTAAGTCATTACTAAGTACGTACTTTCTTATGAGGTTTCCCTTTAGTTCAAGAAATATGATTTTAAGCATAATGCGTATGCTCAATAGGCACTTTAGAAATAGAATAATATTCTGTTAAATAAACTGAAGAAGTCGCACAGATTTTGTTAACGTTTGAGTTATGTAGCTTAAGGTGGCCCAACCCGCTCATCTCCCCATACAAACGGGGAAAGAAGATCACGTCCATATTTCTTATCAGAGATTGCAAATTTTGCTCAAAAGAGCTTCATTTGATCGAACTAGATGTCTGATGACCGTTGGCATTGAAACATTGTGTTTGGTTTTTAAGTTATAAGGTCCGAAAGTTCGAATTTTTCGCGCGTTTTATACAATAACTTTGGTGGTTTATTACGCAATGATAAAGTAAGAAAATCTTAAAAATATTAGTCATCAGACATAGATTATTTAATCAAGATTTATAATCTATTTGGTTTTTGTTAGATTTTTTACTACAGCAGTCGTGGTTTACTTTTAGCTATAAGTCGTTTTGAAATCAAAATTTTCGTAAATCTTACCAAATCATACACTATGCACATTATCTTTTTTGTGGACATGTTGCATCTTCCTCATCACGGAGCCTGTCTTTTTCTTTGAAACAGAGAAGGTCCCAGAGCGCAACAGCACGATTTTGTACCGTGCCCGCGAATGAGTTAGGCCCGCCGGGTTGGGCCACCTTAAGATAAGTAATTATAGGCACAGGAATAGTTCAGGTTGATATAAATCACAGAAGAGGAAAGGAAGATCTAATTGCATCCATCAGAGTTGGATCCACGGGATTCCGCAGTTTAAATTCTACTACTAGAACTACTTTAATAAGTCCTAACGTAAATTATTTCATTGTTACATCGTGGCTTGACTGACTTTAAGTACTTTGTATGCCAAATGCATTCTTGCTAAGAAAAACTTACGTATTAAGGAATTTATTAAACTGAAATAGATGTAAACAAAAAACGATTCTTTGGATCTCCACATCTAATGAAGTGAATTTGATAATTTACTATGACCATAATTCAAATTTAATTTAAAAAAAATCATCCATAGCTGGCGGATCTTCAAAGTGAATCTTAAAATGTTAAAATCTTCGAATTGAACCTTAAAAGGGTTTTTAAGAGACATGTTCCTTCCCGTGTGACCTTAGACCACATAGTAAATCATATCGCTCCCTAGACTATTACGTAATCTACCGACTTCCATTCAAGTGCACTATTAGTGCATTCAATTAGAACACATGTAGATCAAAGAAAATTTCACATTGAGGAAAATCTAGAAATTCTGCTTAACTGCACGTCATATGCAAACTTAAATAGTTAAACATTTAGTTAAGAGGCCACAAAGAGGAAATTGTGTCATATGTTGACTCTGCCGGCAAACTGAGTGAGCGCGCCCTGGTTGTCGTGTGGTAAGTTTGTTTGAGTTACATAGGACATTCTATTTGCGCAAATTAAGGACCTTGGTATTCGCAAAGTGTCTCGGCTTATTCTGTGGTCTCAGTCCAAAATGGGCCAACTGACGTGCGTAAATGGGATATGTTGAAAATATCACTGTTTTCCAACTTATACGGGAGATAGCGATGTTACCAACGTGCATACCTCCGTCGCAACAGCGAAAGCGCCAGTCCATCCTTAAAAAAGGATAAGCTCTTAATTCAAGTTGTTTAGCCAGAAAATAAGGGACATTAATTAATATTTTCACAGATTTCAAATAAATAGAACTGAAGTACTTTTGGGAGTTCAGTCAGATCACTATGCTCAACAAAAATAATCATAAAATAAATATAATCTAAACGTATGAAGTCATCAGGAAATCTATCATGCAGAATAATGAATAAGTATTGGAGATTTAAATAATGATCTAAAAAACCAATTTCAAAACGGAGGTAGTAAATTAAATTTTCATAAATTTTACAATACATTCATTAGATATGTATGCATTTGCCATTAAAAAAAACATCTAAAAATCACTTAACTAATTGACTACTCTAACCAACTGAGCTATCCCGACAATTACGTCAGCCAACGAATTTCTCGACTATATTCGAATCGACTCAATGCTATCTTCCCCAGATGACGCTGATTATTTCGCGTATAACTCAAATTAATGAGATAACGGTAATATCGTATCCATTCAATACATAAAATAAACGAGACTGTGAGGCTTTTCTAAAAGCTGGCAAATTCTGCCCAATGTCCTTTGATGGCAAAAAAAATACGTAAACATAGGTACTGGCAACGGCTACTGGACATATTTTTTGTACCTGATAGTCCATTTAAGGAAATCAAATATGCAAACTGACTATTCGGAATTTTATTTACATCGTATATTTTATTTGCAGCCTTAGGGGAGAAAAGGGTCCTCTGCAATTTAAAAAGGTCCGTCCAACTGCGAGTAAGATTCGCGCCCAGAGGGTTTTGTAAATTGCACCACTCGAATTATGTTTGTTCGGTTAGCGAGGATGAATGTCTTTGCGAATTTCTAAAAAAGTTAAGCGAAATTGGTTGATTTTGCCCATTTTTGCTTTCTTACAACCAAATAATCGAATCAAACTTTGAGTGCACAACTCAAGTGGCGAGCCCCTTGCCGCGTATAGTAACTTGTAGGTTTCTCAGATTATGTTCTTCCCTGTAGATCTATTATTCGAATCATGAATCATGAATCATTCTGTCGAGGAAACCGCTTTTACAGCTTTGTCAAAGCCATTTTATCGACAGAAAACGTTGAATCATCATATAAATACCGTGCTCCGGAATCGATCCGTCGGGAAAACCGCGTTGATAACCGTTATAAAAGCTGTTTTCTCCACTGAAAGTTCCCTGATTCCTAAACGTGGAATTCGAAGAATATGCCTACTGATTCGAGTCCAACTTTGCTGACGTAAATATAGTTTATTTTTTACAGCTGTCTAATTACAACATCAATTAATGTATTCTTGAATGCATTCTTATAGAACCCAAATAGGGCATTCCTTCATCCCTTTAAGATTATACGTCCTACACTGAGACTGAGGACGTGTATGAAAATACATAAATTTTGAAAGGTTTTTTCTATTATTATAACATAAAACTTTATTTTTTGAGAGGACTATGATGTGAAAGTTTTAGATTTGGGATTATTTTCAACTCAATACCATCTGCCGTTCCTGAGAAGAGGGTTTAAAACTAAATGATCCTATAATATAATTATTAGCTAGATGCGGAACCCTACAAATCTAAACAACTGTTTCTAAGAACATATATTACATTATAGCCATATTTTTATATAATGTGTCTATTACGGTGATTGCACATATAAAACTGGATCTTCATAATTTAAATATTCATAAATTCCCGCTTCTATCTTAATGGAGGAGTCTGAAATTGACTTACCTAATTTACCCTCATTTCCTGCTTTGCTTTCAGAAACTCGTGAAACTGAAACGATTGTGCGTCCATTTTGAAATAAAGTTATATGGAATTTCCAGACAAAGCGAGAAATTTCGATTCAGGAACACTGTTGGCGGAGGATAAAGTAAGCGAGTCTCCTCCGCCTCAGATTTCGAGGTCTTATAACAGTGCCAACCGTCTCGATCGGATTCAATGTACAGTCGCTTACTTCCATGTCGTTACAAGGGAAGAAAACTCAAAGCTCATTGCAGGTGTCGTATGAGCTACCTCACCTTGCATAAATCAAAACTGCCATTCCTTTCAAATGTTTTTACGAGTTTTGTAAATGCAATTTGTACTCCATGGTGCAATTAGAATATTTTTTGGAGGAAAATAATAGCTTTTGTTAATATTCAAATCAACTTTACCATTTATGACCAGCACAAAGTTTGAAACGAAATATTAAAATTAAATGCTATCGTCATAATATTTTCTTTCTTACGACTTAATTTTATTACTCTTATTTGGAACAATTTTCGAACTAATAACGAGAAAATTGAGTCATTGTAATTACGGACATAGGTTGAATAAATGAAACTTTAAATTCTAGTTAGATACCTGGCCAAATAAGTAGTCCTGGGCTTGGTTTAAAACCATGTTTCTGTCTTATTGTGATTCCTGGATAGTTTCGGACCTTTTTTATTAACATTGATTTTAATTAACCTCTTAAAACTATAATATAATAATCTAATACTATTACAAATCAAACTTTTGAACGGTTTGAAAACTTCAATAACCTACTAATTTATCATCGACCGATATATGCAATTTTAAATATCATTTACATGGATAAGGTAAAGCAAAGGTCCCAGAATAGGACCCTGTGGTAATCCCACTTTTATGGGTTTTGTGTAAAATTTTATTACCGTGCACATCATTGCCCATTGCAAAAGTATGATTGCACAAATATAATTCCAAGTAAAGTAATTTTTTTCACATCATTAAACCCTCACATTAATAACACCGCATTCCGTAGAAATACATATTCACATGGCTCGAATTCACAGAATCAATTAGATTTTACAATGCCCACCGTACGGAACCAGTGTCCCTCAAACTTTCATAATTTCCTGCTGACCGCGCGGCTGCGCAGTCGCTCACCGGACGGCGCGGGCCACTCGCGCATTCCAAATTCAAAAATTCAAGCCCGCGAAGTAGACGCCATCTTTGACATTCAAACTCGGATTATCTTAATGAAAGTGAACTCGGTGGGATAACAATATAACCATTCTGTGGCATACGTGAGTGGATTCTGGATAATTTGCCGCGACTCGTTGTGGAAGGTTTCATGGTAAGTTGAACATGAATATTATTCTACATTACATATATACTATTGAATTTCCATCGTGTGTTTTATATTTAATATTTTTTTAAATGTGAACCCCACAGAATTAATATCAAGGAAAATATCGTTTTATTTCCAATATGGTAAAACCTAATGGTCAAATTACCACAACTTGATAATAACATGGCCCTATTTTAAACGACTTCTTTCTCTTATCCCACTTACGCCCGTTGCCACCAACTCCAGCTACAAAAATCCTAAAGTTACTTTTCGGTTACACCATACAAATATGCCATGTAACCGAAAATTTACTTTTCGGATTTCAGGTAACTGGCGGTGGTGCAAACAGGGGTTAGTCACCGCTACATGTGCCGGCCCACATACAAAAGTACTTATTTTGTTAAAATAGGAAAACGCTCTTATTTTCTCAATAAATGTAGAAATTAACATTTATTGCCGCCAGGTCACATTCTTTGAAGAGATTCTCTTACTCAACATTGAGGCTGATCTGACTTCTCTTTATGGTCTTAGGTATATAAGCATTAAACCTTAATATTTCCCTTACCATACTAGATATGTTAGAGTTGGATTTAATTCTTATATTAATCAATGTATTAGTGCTCAAATTATTAAAACAATTTAAAATGCAACTAATTGTATTGGTGCATTGCGTTATTATCTTAACGGTAATTGTGTTGTATTAGCAGTTGGTAATGACTATGTCGGTAAATCTTTAACCCATATATCCCTATGAAACAATGCTGGCCTGGAATCAAGTTACATAATTAATATTACAACTACATTATCTGCAAGTACTTTACGTACGTGAACTAAGTTTTTTTAAAAATAAAAACACTAACTTTCTTCGACGCTACCCGATTGCACGAAATATATTTTCGGGCTATGAAGACTAGCCCGAAAATTTATTTCAACTGCAATAATACAGATTGCGTTATTTTTCTTAAAATCAACGAGTTTAATTCCCGGCTAAAAAAATGTATTTTCTTCATTTTACTTTTTATCAAAATCAGCCCCGTGACTCCTTTGAATTTTTTCAGCTATTTCTATTTAAGTTTCGGATTTGGTGATGAACGCACAATTGAAAAATTCAACCTAGATTTTATCATACTAGCTGATATACCCGGCTCCGCGCGGGTCAGAGTCGTTTAGAACTGGTGTCGGGCCGACTTATTTCCTGGATATTATATGAATTCCCCATACAAACTTTCGTCTTCATTTCACCTCTTTCGAGTTTAATTCACCCCACAAAGGTAGCCAATGCCATTCTCTAAGGTCCAGACTATATACTGAAATTCATCAAAATTGGTTCAGCAGTTTAGCTGTGAAAATGCGACGTACAGAAAGAGTTACTTTCTAATTTCTAATATCAGTATGGATAGCATGGATATGGATATTATGGATAGTACGGATTTTATGCTTAAAAAAAAACATACAGACGAATTGAGAACCTCCTCCTTTTTGGAAGTCGGTTAAAAAAGGTCAATACCTGCACAGGTGCCTACATATAGGATAATTAAAGTAAGAACCAAACGAATTCTGTGCATGGTGCCAATTCTCAATCAAACTCTAACATACCGTCCGATTGACCCCGTGACCTTGTTTCTGACTGGACAACGGAACCCGCTGTGCGAGCCGGCACCGGCGGGCCCTAACGGAACCCTCTACACTCGACATCTGTGGGTGCAGCATGTCGAGATGATCACTCGATTGTTCTCGACTCGACGTCGCGGCACCTGGCGATTTCACACGTTAGGCCGGCGATCCACTCACAATTTGAGAAAACGCGTCGGACCGGTGATTCGCCAAGTGGTGGCCGCACCTAATCTTGGTGCCTTATTCGCTACTCAAAAAGAAGATTCTTTATTTGGCAACTCGAATGAATATAAATGTTTTTATGATTTTAATTATCAAAGACATTTGGTGCGAAACAAGAATCTTCGATTTACCTGTAGCCTACCTGTAGTGCTGCTCCTTTTTTGGAGTTTGTTAAAATGCCACCAATTTTTTTTATGTATAGCGAGACATATTACGCAGGGCCCTCGCAGAGGTGCCCGATGACGCCCATGGGATTTCGAACTTTCATAGGGGCTGCGAAAAATATGCCAGGTGGTAATAATGTTGTGATCAGTTCATGCAATAAACGAGGCCTTGTGGCTGCTCGTCTATTTTCTTTAACTCTCGGATCTCGGACCTGTGCAAATAAATAATGTAATTGCTGTAAACTGAAATATAAATTTATATATTTTTATTATTATTTATTTTTTTATTATTAATTATGTATTAATATTTTATATATTTATAATTAAATTAATTAATTAATAATCCAATTTAAAAGATAATGGCATTATAAAATAATAATACTTACAAATCTTTTCAATGGTTGTCTAAATTACGAGTGTATTATGCTCTATAGCTTAACAACTTGAGGTAGCGAAACCAAATAAAAAAACATTAAAAAAATATATAACAGACTTCAATTACTAAGAGGAGTAATATGCTTTCACAAAATATATGGGACCACCCCGGAGATATACCCGACTGATGAGAAATATAATTCTTCAAATCGGTTGACAATTTGCGATTAAATCCAGTCACATGGAAAATCGGTTAAAAATTAAGTCGAAAGTAATGAACAACCGACATTTCGAAGGCACGAGCATGTGACAAAAAACTCATCGTAGAACAACATTCACCGTAGTTACCTGAATTAAGAAAATACCTTCGATAAATAGTGATTTTCCTTTCATTTCGAGTTGGTTAATGGATTTCGAGTGCCAATTTTCCGCGCCCCCACTACGCCGCCGCGCCGAGTGGGCCGACCGACGCGGTCTGCCCCCCCCCCTCCCCGCGCACGCTTCCGCCCCCGCCCACCCCGCAGCCTCCACGCAACAATCTTCCTGTTTCACTTTCTCCAGTCGCGCAGTCGTTATGACGGACAGCGGCCCCTTATATTGGCATTACGGATTACTGCGAGCCGCTTTGACCTTTAGTCCATTGTAGTTTTTTTTCTTTTATGGCTCGGCTACGTAATCATAGAAACTTTAGAAAACAATAAACGATTCGTTGTAGATGTATGGATTTATTTTAGAACATTAAATACAGCTCAATGGTGCATACCTACATGCATAAAATTTAGCAGCGAGCATGGAGGGACGAGAGTAGCAATCGAAACTTGTTAATATGAGAGCGGCGGCGTAGCCACTTACATACAACTGCAGCAGCGCAAGCCTGTGAGTTAGCTTACGAATTCGCTCACTGCTGCTCTTCCCCTGAGCCCTTTCGCTTCATCTACAGACATGTATATGTTTTCATACGGTTACTGGTGGCACATATTATACTTATAGGAAGGCCTTCGACGATCTGAGACCCTAGCCCCAGCTGTCAACTAAATTGGCGTTTACGGCAAACCGATCGACTGGCGTTTTCAAATGTATGGATATATTGAAGAGCGCGCGCAATGGGAGTTAAGCAAACTAACATTTTCGAGTCCGAGTTTTATTTGACAGCCTACTCACCGTGGCCGTAAATACGCCGACGTTGCCGTTTACGCTGACTCCGCGTTTAAATACAAATCGGAAGGCCGAGTTTGACTTTGACAGCTTGAAGTAAAGAACCACAGAAGATCTAGTAAAAACTTGTATGGAGTTTGACGTTGTTACGTAACTTCGAAGTTCTGTAAACGCCAATTTAGGTGACAACTGGGACTAGGAGCTCTGGGCACGGCTCGTTATCCTAACACAGCGGCTACGACAATTCCATTCACATCCACTATGTAAATATTTTGTGTCATTCTTTCGCCACTCATTCGCTCTGTATGGGCAAACCATCTCAACATAAAATAAATATTCTTAACACTTTCTCACAAATAACATATAACTTCACTAAAAAGATGCGATCAATAGTGGGGCATGGGTCAATCTTAATATCATCTGGGAATATTTTCCAGTTGAAACATTCAAATGAAGGTGGGAAGTTTACTTGATTGATTTATCTTTATTAGTTAAGTACGCCACAGAATAAAATTTACAAAAAAAGTGCAGTGCAATAACAACATAATTCGTGGGGCACAAAGGCGGGCTTGTCCCTCGTATATTTCTTCCAGCCGACCTTTACGTAATGCTTTTTAATAAAACGAATTTTCTTTAAAGAAAAAATACAACTGAAAAATACCTGCTATTTCTTGAAGGTTGAGACATTTCTTGAGTCGCGGTTTCAATATTAAAATACTTTCTGAATATTTAATGCAGTCCGGCAGCGCATTCCGGAACCGACTACAATGCTGTGCCCGGATTTTATTAAAATACCTTTCTATTTTTACTTGTAATAGTATATCTTCTAAATACTTTGTATTTTAATAAATGTACCACCAATAAAGCCTACCAAATGCTGGGGTTCATGCTGCGATCCTCGAAAAGATTCACCATGCCCAGAACCTACAAATTTCTTTATCACGCACTTGTTCGCTCTCAACTTGAGTACGTGTCGGTAGTGTGGAACCTGTATTACGCTGTACATTCAGAGCGAATCGAGTCAGTTCAAAAGAAATTTCTCCGGACGCGGCACTACCGCTTTACATATAAAAAGACTCATCTATTCATCTCTTAAAAAAATATATTATGCCTTCCTTATCTGACCGCCCTTCGTTACTCGATATGTCTGCCTTACGCAACATTATTGTTGCAGAATACAATTGTTCAGACTTACTTTAACTTGTTGGACTTCATACCCCTGCCAGGGCTACACGATCTGTGAATCTCTTTCACGTCAAAAGAGCTGCAACAAATTAGTGTTTTCGTGCACCTATTCACAGGATTTGTGTTTTTTTTTTTATGCGACCTGACATGGATGGCTAATACCACACAACTACCGTTATGATATTAGCCCAATACACCACATTCCCGAAGGAATTAGGTGCCATGCCAGGACCTTCCCTTGATGAGCACGGCTACATTGAACTGGATGGAAAACACGGACAATTTTTCATTGCCGCTTCGACCATCTTTTCATCCAATGCGATGGTACCAACCCGGGCGGGCTTTAACCCTACCACCTAGTAGGGGAAGGGGACCTACAGTTTTACATGGATTCCGAACCATGGAGCAGCTCGCATTCGTGACGAAATGCACTTATCGAACTCTGAAAGAGAAAGACAGTGGTGCAAGTCGGTATTGAACCCGGGCCTCTGGTACGCTAGGCCAGTCCCCGCGCCACTAGGCTACGAGCCGCATATTTACAATAAAAAAATGTCCAGCATAGACATATTTTCCTGTTCTTCTATTACTTTTAAAAAACATGTTTGGAGACTGCTGGATGGTTTACAGTAAAAATCTAACTATTTTGTTGTTATGTTGTTGCTAATAACCTGTATTATGTATTATTAAAGCCTAAATATAAATATAAATAAATCACAGTAATTTCAGGTGACCGATTTCCTAAATTGTAATATGTGCCTAATATTACGAATTTACTATTGTTCCATTTCAGAGTAATTTTTTTTCGTTGATTAGTTTTTTGTTTTTTATTTCATCTTTCTTCACGTACCTTGCTTTTTGGATCTGTATGTTTCGGTGGAAAGCGTAGTGGAAATAAGTTAAGTTTCTTTAAGTATTGTTTGCAATGTATGTATTTGTATACTTGTTTCTGTGTCTTTTCCTTAAATAAACAAATAAATAAATAAAATAAATAAATAAATAAAAAATACTAGCAGTGGTTAAATAAGGAAAAAAAAATTGCCAATCGCGCGCCAAACCCACGCGCCACCTTTTTTTTATAATTTTAAATTTTAGTATCAATTTAGAAATGTCCGCATAATCTAAAATGCGGGATATTAAAGAATGTGGATATAAAAATCTGCATGTATTTAGATGAGGCTCTTATTTGCAGTTTTGAAAAAACATATAAGGTAAAGTGATACAATAAGGCCACCTATACATATTTAAAACCCCAATAACTCCTAATTATGTTGATCAATCGAATCGAAGCAAATGTTTTCCAATAAGTTTGTTTAGTAATCATCTAATCATTTCGCTAAACTTAAAAAACAAAATTCTATAAAGTAGAAAATTATTTATTTATTAAACTTTACCTCATGGCCTTAATTTATCATGTTCATAAAATAAGGCCAAGCAAAAAAAAATATTCTAATCAATAATATAGCTTTTATGAGCTCTCAGTGAAATTTAAAACACGTTTAAGTTGTAATTTTAATATTGTATTAATGACGGCGGAAACTGGACTCAAAACGTAAAAATAAGTCGATTTAAAAACATTAGTTATTCGTAAAGACAACAATCTGTAAAAAATATTTGCTAACTTATAAATACAAATCGAAAATTTTCCAAAAAAATCCAAACCTTAATCGTAATTTACATTAAATTGAAATTGTCTTGAGAACCGCTTAATCTTTCGATATGAAACGAATGTAAGGTTATATTTTATTGATCTATACATATAATATAAGCGTATATCATGTTTCTAGAGCACGGATAGTATTAAATACAGATATGCCACGCAACTCTGACTCTTATAGCCACTTCCTGAGTCTTGTTTCCGCCTCGACGTCGAGTAAGGTTGTTGCACTGCGAAACTAGCTAGAACCAGATTGGAGTCGGTAGCATAACTAATTTGATGACATAAATTGTGTCATTTGCAGTTTCGTTACTCGATTTCTTTAGATAACATAGGTAAAATTTGTATTCCGTGAATGTATTGTGGATAAGAGGGCTTTTTGGGTGGAAGAATGCCGGATGTGCTTATTGGGGTCAGTTTCGATAACTACTTTCTTCTAAGAGCAGGAGGTCCATTCAGGGCAAGAGTGGGTTCGAATTCGTCACTAAATATCACCTCACTTTTTTAAATAGTCAATGTTTCCACACTTCTTGAACATCATTACAGTTAGGTAAAAATCTGGTCTGTCCCGTAAATACGTTGGAAGTATAAATAACGATTCCGTTATTTAAATAATAATATATTTCCCAGCTATTTTTAGGTTAACTCATATTACGACATTTTTGGTCACGATAATGTTAATGGCTGAATTTGGGTTCACAGGTTAGATACCAACCCTCTGATGCTAAATGTGTAAGTCTGCCTGTGCCAAGTGGTTGCGTTCTCTAGATTGGCTATAGAAAATAGATGTTGATATTTACATGCTGATGAACATACTGATTGATTAGAAACATTGATACTTATTAATTATGCAACAATAACTAGTCGATTTTTAAATTAAATACTTTAACATACCTAAAGATATAACTGTAACCTAAATCGCCTATAACTACGAAATGCAACCAAAGATTTGTTCAGTTTTTGTATTGCTAACCATGTATGTATTGATACTTTCATGCTTCGTCATTTGTATCTATTTACCTCATCATATTTATTTTTTGTCACCATAACTACTTTTTCAGGCGCCTTATATACTTAACGCAACCACTTGGAATAGGCAGACTGGCACATCTAGCTTCAAAGGGTTAGTCCTTATCCCGTGAACGCAGTTTCAGCCATTTACGTTATCGTTACCATTTTTGTCGCGACCTCCTAATCTATCACTCCCGAACTCGAACTCACTCTTACCTGAATGGGCCCCCTTATCTCATCAGTAAAGTAATTATTTTGATTAATAAACGAGTAAGAAACTCTGATGAAAGTTTAAGAACACACCTACCGAACTTTTTTCACGGGTTTTCTCAGAGGTGACCCGCCTCACGTCTGTTAACTCAAGGTAATAAAAGGCTGTCGACAAATGTTCTCTCTGCCCCGTAGGCACCGCGACTCTCTCTAGATGAATAGCCGACGTGACCGATTGTGAGTACAGTTACCTTTTCAATGCATACCAGTCTGCCGATCATTCATCTCCAAACGTTGCCTATATATTTGAGCCAAACACATCTCGACCGCAATGGGTAAAGGAGCATTATTTATTATAGATTTGTGTGGCCCGAGTGCAGCCGTTCGTTTTCGCCTGTGGTCTCTAATTGTGTTGAGGAGTGCGGATTCCAATCCCAATAGATCACTTATTTATTCTTAAGACTCCAACTGACTAAATCGAAATCGAACACTAAAAAAAAATCTAAATATGTTATATTTTTCAAGCGCCTTGAAAACCTAGTAAAAACTTGTAAATAGCTGTTGACAAACATATTTCTTTTAAAGAATATAACCAACTTATTAAAACCCTTTTACGGTCATACACTAGATAACAGTTTTTAGCGGTGTTTATGCTTAACAGACGCTGAGATAAAATAAAATTAAATCCAACATTTTGGAGGTTAGCATTAAGCTTGAAAACGCACAGACAGACAGAGTAACTTTCTAATTTCGGCGTCACGCACTTTTCAACTTTGAGATCCGGTGGCATTAAATAGAGAAAAGATTTGTTATATTTTAAAACAAGAATACTTAAGTGATTTGAAATATAATAGAGCAAATCCAAGAAAATAAAATGTTTATGTCATTTTTCAATCAAAGGGCATTTACGTTTCTAGACAAATATAGTTTGTACCACACCTACTTTCATGATACTAGTCTAAACACTACATTCCTGTATGTTACTTCTTGCAACCATCTGACGTATCTGAGTGTATGTAATGTACCTATAGGATGAATAAAAATGAAATGAAATGAAAAGAAATGATGGAATTGGGTGCGATGTTAGGACCTGCCCTTTAATAGCAAGGCTAAATTAAACTTCATTTAATCTTTTTTTTTTATTGCCTCTTCGACAATCTTCTTCCAACGCGATGGTACAACCAGGGCGGATTTAATTGGGGAAGGGGAAAAGTTGTACGTGGTTTCCGAAGCATTAGGTCACCCGCATTCTCACGTGAAAGCTAAACTCCTTTGCGTGTCGCGCTGAAATACTTCCAAACAAAACAAAATTTCTGTCAGTATTTAAGGTCTCAGTCTGGAGATTGACACGCTTTGATTATGAAGCATTATGCCACGAAATACTAAAAACCAAATTGTGTCACGGCTTAGAAATTGAGTTAGGGGCGAGCCGTGACCACGGCCGAATTCCAAGTACAATTGAGTGCCCGCGGCCTTTCGGTACATTTCATTTATGTACGATCGATTCCTAGTGGACCCTTCCCGGCTACCGCACTATTAAAGAGCCTTCGTCCTTTTTCGCGGGCCGGCGCTGCTGGTGTGAAATGGAACGTTACACGCTTTTGTCAAGCTGTCGCCGCAGACCTAGCATAAACACGCTGTGCTTATACGACAAAAACATTGTGCGAGTGAGAAGTCAACTCAAGCATCCCGAATTAGAGAGAGATGGAACTTACCTATCCGATGCAATAACTTTTCGAATAGCTCTAAGTACAAGCCGGGTCAATGTGAAATGGATTTTTGTTAAATATTTTTGATTACTCTAGTTTGCCTCAAATAAACTTTGTGTTGACATCATGGTGACCTGCTGAACGGGATAATACATGTTTTCTGGCAAATAAGAGGTGATGATTTTTTTTCGATAATTTTCATATCTTTTTATGATTATTTCAAAGTACAACTTGAAACAAAACTTAATATCAATATCTTGAAGCTACATGGAGATTTAGAGTTGTTTTTAAGTAAAATAAGAAGTTTCAGTAAATTTTGAATAAAACAATTTTGGTTTCATACAGAGTCTTACAATATAAGTCTATACGCCGACCAAACGACAGGGCCGTAAATGTTTGAGTTGTCCCTAAATTAAGGCGGGAATAGGTATCAAACAAACTAGGTATATCTCCAACATCATACATAAATACGTGCAAACATTCAATAATATTTGCACGCTTTAATGTACAGAGCGCACCACACTCAACGCCATTTGCGAAGAAACCGTATATGGGTCAAATGCCAATTTTTGGCGGCTAATGGATAGACTACAGGGGATTTATGCAACGAATGAATAACTAATTTTGAAATTTACAATGAAGAAGCGAGTGGAATTTATCGTGCCCGGGTCACCCGGGTGGCCTAACAGAACGTATCCCAAACAGATTGATGTATTGCTTCGTGAAGTATAGGAAAGTTACACTCGTAATCGTTGAGCATGTATGTAAAGATGCAACTCAGTATAAAAACCGGCCAAGTGCGAGTCGGACTCAAACACGAAGGGTTCTGTACCACCGTAAAAGATTTAACACAAAAATCTCGTTTTTTGTATGGGGCCCCTCTTTAATTTTAATTATTTTTGAATCCTACCCATTTGTTGTTATAGCGGCAAAACAAATACACACTCTGTGAAAATTTCAGCTGTCTATGTGTTACGGTTACTGAGATACAGCCCTGTGACGGACGGACGGACGGACGGACAGCGGAGGCTTAGTAATAGGGTTCCGTTGGCACCCTTTGGGTACGGGACCCTAAAAAGCACACTTTGGAAGAAGCAGATATTGAGAACACTGTTCGTTTGTATTATGTATTCAAGCCACAATTGACACACATAAATATATTATTTAATAGCAACAAATGTAATTGTCAATTGTCTTTCATTTTCAAACTTTAATTAAAAATTGTTTCTTTAACAACATCAGTTCATTAACAAACTGATCGCGGACTTGGACAAATTATAATTAAGTTATATCGACATCAATCTCGCCTTAAGAAAACCTTTTTTTTGTTACGATCGTTATCTGCAGCAAATAAACTATCAGCCGCTCAATTAATGCCAGCATCTCATAGGGTATGCCTAGGACACTAGATTGCCATGTGACCTAGCAGTAATAGTGGCTAAACCATCTTGCAAATAATTGATGTATTTACATTAAAGTTCGGGGTAAAACCGCCAAGTTGCGTTAGCAGAATCCGTTATTCCATTGTGAAAATTAGTTTAAATCATTTAGTATAATAATCATTAAGTATAATAATCATTCATAATCATATACTTAATAATAATTACATACAAATACTTTACTTTCTTCAACTAATACGAAATGTGTATAGGCACAAGCAACCTGACAAGAAAGCTGTAAAATAATTATTATGGTTCCGTACCTAAAGGGTACCAACGGAACCCTATTTCTAAATGTCCGCCGTCCGTTTGTCCACCGTCCATCCTTCCGTCCGTCTGTCCGTTCGGCCGTCTGTCTGTCACAGGGCTGTATCTCATGAACCGTAATAGGTAGGCAGCTGAAATTTACAAAGAGTGTGTATTTATTTTGGCGCCATAACAACAATTAATTTAAATAATAAAATATTAAAAATCAAAACCAAAAATGTTTTATTTTATTTCTCACATTATATATATATTTTTATAGAATTATCTTTAATAATTGTTAATATTTTTTAACGTTTTATAAATGTTGACATATTTTTTTTTGTATTGAGTAGCAGCCGAGATCGATTTATGAGCACCTGTGACTTTCGATGTCAGTTTGCATTTGAAATTTACATTCAACAACAATGTTGAACAATGAAGTTGCAAAAACATTTTAGGGTCATACAATTTTCTATTTTTTTTATTAATATTAGCAGTCGAGAAGGATTTATCAGCACCTGTGACTTTAGACGTCAGTTTGCAACCACTTGAATACCATTATGTAGTTATAAAACATCAAAAAAATCTTCTTAGGTTGAAGTAAAAAAAGTAAAAATAAAACCGGCCAAGTGCGAGTCGGATTCGCACACGAAGGGTTCCGTACAAGATTTAACAAAAAAATATTTTAACACATTTTTTGTATGGGGGCCCATAATTATTATTATTATTTTATTTTACCTATTTGTTGTTATAGCGGCAAAATAAATACACACTCCGTGAAAATGTCAGCTTCCTACCTATTACGGTTCACGAGATACAGCCCTGTGACAGACGGACGGACGGACGGACGGACGGACGGACGGACAGCGGAGTCTTAGTAATAGGGTTCCGTTTTTACCCTTTGGGTACGGAACCCTAAAAAACCAGGGGAGTACTAAGATTATTCTTACCTTGCCTCCCCGTGGCCGGGAACGAATAATGTCTGTGTTGTACTGTACACATGTACGTTCCGTTGCCTTCAAATAAATCATTTTCACTCCCTCGAAATAAACGTGAAAAGGGTTGTCGATAGCGAAATATTTCGGCGGAAAATGTTGGCTCCCTTCACTAAGTAATATTCCCGGTTCCCTTTTTGCGGTGAACATCGTTTTTGTGCCCCACAGATGCTGGATATTTTTGCAGAACGGAAATTCTTAGCGATAGACGAAATCTTGTACATTCGACTTAAATCCTGATTATATAACGGTTCTTTAACGCATTAAAACTTCTGTCAGATTTTGTTTTTTTATTGCATTTTGGTTCTAAGGAATCATGCACTCGTAGAAGTTAAAAATGAAATCGCAACGTTATCTGTAAATCCGTAGCTTCAATTATACCATGCGAAGAAGAAGTCGCGAAGAAACTCCGCTGGATTAAAAACCATTGCAAGAACGTTTATTACATGATACGCTTAGTTTTATACTGTGAAAGATACTGTCTCCCACAGCACAGGGTATCCTAGTGTGGGAGACAGGGACCAACGTATTTTATACACCAACTGCATACTAGATACTTCTGATTGTTTTTATTGTTCTGTTTTTGTGTTTGTAAGTAAGTGCAAATAACTGTTTTTTGTTTTTCTTTTATATTACTACTTTATTACTTACTATTTTAACTTGTATTTATCTATGCGAAATAAATAAACTTTTTACTTTTTTACTTTACTTTATGTGCAAATAACAAGGAAATCAAGTTTGATTCGCTAGACTACTGATGTCACGTGTATGTTACTCTACAGCTGCATGCAAACTATTATTCAAAATTAAAAATTTAAAGTTTATTACATAAAATACATTAATAACAATGTTAAGACCGAGAGCGACAATAAAATATATATACATATAAAAAAGAACATAATAGGGACTCATGTCCTTCAGTAAGTCCTGCCCCGTAAACTAGTCATTTGACTGTACTATAGGGGGCAGTAGAAACATTTCCTATTACGGGTACAATGTTTAACATGTTACGATTACATGTTACGGTTACACGATAGAAACACATCTTGTATGTTACTCGATATCTCCGCATACTGTCAATCGATTTGAATAATTGTTTTTCTCTATAGTAGCGTATATCTATGATCTTTTAATTTTTTTTAAAGAATGCCACTCCTACGGCAGGGAGATCCAAAAAAAGAGTGAAAAAACAAAATCACACCTGAAAATTTATGATGGATTCCTTCTGATCTTAGGCTTCAAAGGCACGGCGGACGTATTTCTAAAAGGCAATGTCTATGCCATCGAAATTATTTTTAATTAAGCATCGTTTGAGAAAAGTATAGCTGTTTCATAAAACAGGCTAGGTGTGAGGATTCTGCACACGAAGTTAAAATAAAACTTTTTTTTCAACATGTCAGATGAAGGCGCCGTCTATATATCGTTGAAGATATAGCGAGCGCTTCGTATCACCTCAATTTATTCAATTCTACATTTTCCATTATCGTAATCGGAAAAACGTGTTTCCAAGGCAAAGTTCGTCGAAGAGGAGACAAAAGGTTTTCGTAGTCATGCGGTTATATTGAAGTGTGAGCGCAATTAGGATTCCATTTTATTTATTTGAATTCCTAGTAGTAACACTGCACTAAGTTTCGTCACAACGAATAGAACCGGGGATTCGATGAACTGTAAAGAAGAGCCTGCAATCTAACTTAACTGATGTATGGTTTTTTTCTGCTGCAAATGCTACTGCCAAATCTATATTTTTGATAGAACAGATAAGACAAGTAAGAACAAAATAAATATCAACCCTCAATGTAAAAGGGATTAAAAATATAAATGACTTAACTAAATGAAATGGATAATACAATAATATACATTTATATTAAAAGTATTTTCTGGTTTAAAAGCAGTCATCAACTTAACAACCTGTTTCGGGTGTATGAAGTACGTACACTACATTCAAAATAACTAAATAATAATATAGTATGTCACGGTTATGTACTTGTCTTATTTTAAATCAAAATAGGTTTTATCGGAGAGAGCTTCACTTATATTTTATTACACTATCAATAATGGATTCGTTTATTTTATTTTATTTTTATGAGTGATTTATTTTACAATCTTACAGTATTGTGAACGAAGCTGTCTTGATGTTTTTGATTCGTATGACAGTGAAATGTCATTCCTAAGTATGGTTTTGTAATTAGCGGTGAAAGTGCCTAATGCGATAGATGAAGTACAGTCATTAAAAATATATATTATGCAATTCCTCATTGTTTCAATTAATAGGGTATGTTAATAAATGTAGTTGATGAACTATCAATGAAAATACAATATCTCTATTAACTTAATGTTCCCATCATATCATCTCCATATCATAATGGGCATACACATCTTACTTATCCAAGATACTAAGTTGATTTAAGCCTGGATTTAACTAATGTTAAAATATTAAATTTAAGGTGAATTATTGTGAAAAAACATAAGCGTCGATGTGTTATACCGTTATCATAATTTTTATTATGTATATTGTTTGTACGACACCACAAAGATATCACACTGGTGATACCGGCCCGTCCGGAACACATCAACAGCCACGGTAGCCCCGTGGTGCGAAAGCTCGATGTTAAGCAACACTGGACGCGATTTTGTTCTGTTTGGGTGATCTTTCGATCGTGGGACCCTTCCTTACTCTTAGCCTAGTTTACACCAAGTGGTGATTTATTTGAATTGACACTTTAAGGTAATTTATTACTAAATAGCTGATTATCTTGTGCTGGCATGAAAGGCCCTTTAATGTGAGGATTAAGCTGATCAGTACTTGGTAGAAGAGACCCTTAGTGTAGTTTGACTTCCAATAATAAAAGGTATGTCGCATTGAATAAAGATGGGCGAAATAACAATGCAAAATCACTATGTTTTCCATTCAGTTCAAAAAGTTAAAAAAGAATGGTTCTGGTGGCTTCCGGCCAATAAAAACAATACAATTGATGTCACTTCATTTCATCTCGTGCACGTCGTAAGAGATAAAAGTCGCTCGTGGTTCGGATTCCAGGTATAACTCCACACAGGCACTCTCCCTTAATTACTAGGTTATAGGATTAATCTCGCACGAGTTGACACAATTACATTGAATGCACGATGGTTGAAACTGCAATGAAAATCGTCCAAGTTTTCCATCCAGTTCAAGGAACCGTGTAATATAGGCAAAGTCCTGCCATGGCGCCTAGTGACCATGTGGTGTGTTGGGCTAATATCAAGACAGAGGTGTGGTAATACCATAGACCCAGCATAGCGCGCTGTGCTTACAATACGAACAAAGCGTGGGAGTGAGACGTCAACTCAAGTACCACTACCGTGAGTTAGAGGGAGATGGAACACCTCTGCCCGATGAGACAATTTCTGAAACGTTATCAATACATTGGAGTCGCGCTCGTAGAATGTGAAATGTTTTTTTGTGAAATCTGTATGTAAATTCCTTAAAGAAAGCAACCTGTGACCTGTGTATTTGTAGATTTTTTAGTGAACGGGAGTACAAAACCCGGATAAAAACCCTTCGATGGTGACCCACCGATTCTTTGTCGATAAATTTTCTTAACTTTTCCACAATATTTCAAAGTAAAACTAAAAACATAACTTCAGATCATTATTTTGAAGCTCAAATTTTTTTTTTGTGAAAAAATAAATTTCAGTACATTTTGTATGAAACGATTTTGGTCTCATCCATCAGTTTCAGTTCAGTTCATTGCCACAAAATGACGTTTATTTTCATATTTTAGAAACATACATTATCAAATTATGCTGTACGCGCCCAGGCAGGTCGCACTTCACAAACGAAGGAATTGCAATGCCCGGTAGCCTCGGGACGTCACAGCGGGCCACCAGAGGAGTAGGAACAGCCACCTACCTCCAGCAGCACCAGCTCCTAGGCGTCCAGGTCCCGGGACGGCGTTCGGCGGGCAGCACTTCGTCCAGACGAGGAGAGACACTGCGTTGTCAGGCGCGCGGCGGGTTGCGGGCGTGGAGCCCTAAGAGGAGCTCCACGATGGAAAAGATTGCGAGGCGCGGCGCATGCGTGCACCATGCGCGACAGCTAGTAGGCGAGAGAGAGGGTGGCATAGGAAAAACTTCGGATGGGATTGATTGCTTGTGAAGTGCAAACTACCCACCTAGGTCACCCATGCCATATTGGCGTGAACATATGCTGTACACGCGAAACCTTTCGGTTTGCCTGCGTGTGACTATGGTCTATTTAAAGTTTACATCCCATTTTTTTTACTCTGTACGTTTTTACATTATAAGCCTGCGGGTTATACCCATACATGTCCAGTTCCTTGATAGAGGCAACTAACGAATGTCGACGAAGACTGACATTCGTTACTTTATGGCTTTTCAGAGTCATCGGTGAAGAGAGCGACGCCGACGCCGCACCTGAGCGACGCTGTGCGCAGCCGCCGCCGCCGCCGCCGCCGACGCCGCCGACGGCGCCAGCGCCATGACGGCAATCATCATGAACTCAACGCAGACCATCCTCGAGAAGACTTATGACTATTACCTTTGGACCCTTTCATTGTCCGGTGAGTGTTTTTTTATGTAACTGGACATGGATGACTAATTAATTAATGGATGGCTGACTAATTGGACGGATGGATGACTAATCTATACTAATTATAAATCTGTAAGGGATGTTCATGGAGTAAGTTGGTTTGTTTTCTAAGACACTTCGTTTGTAGACTGTATGTATGATACTAAAACTAAATTGATGATTTTTAGAAATCAGTTCTGTATATATGTATGTATGTATGTTCCTTCATAACTCTTAAGCCGATCATCCGAATTTGATGAAACTTACTACAGGTATATTTTATGACATGGGACACAGGAGCGTAATATAAGGAGCGATGGGGATCAATCAATGAGCAACGATTGTGCATGTAATATTTAATACAAACTTTAAGAGAAAAATTTAAACTATGAACTTGAACATTTTAGGTGTTAAAAAGGTCTACAGAAAGTTCCACGATATTATATAGAGCGATAACTTCGAACCACTCACCCGATTTATATGCGTATTTTATCAATGTATAGCAACTCTGGGCGCAGTCAGATTCCGGATGGGTTACCGTTTTCGATGTTGAAGGTGGCTGTGGTTCGTATTCCTCATAAAACTTTAGGTCCCCTTCCTTACTTACTTACTAAGTGGTAGGGTTAATCCCCCCTATGTTGGTTTTTTATCAATTTCTATGAAGCAGTGCCAGTTCAGTAAGGGTCTGCCGGCACATGCTTTTAAAATTCGCTCCCAAATGTTTACGAAGCTCTAAATGGGAATGTGAAATCATTCCATATCGGTTCAAACGATTTTGATTAAATTTGAGTGATGGATACATAGTCCTGGACCAGCATTTTGGTGGGTTACTTTATATTCAGGAAATAATTCCGACCGAAATCAGTCCAACACGACATTGACCCGAGCGAAGCCGGGTACCGCAGCTAGTTATAAAATAAGATTGTAAAATAATAAGTTCAGACAAACTGAACGTGATATATTAGTACAAAATGAGAACTAAGTGCCATGCCCGGACCTTCCTTATATTGCTCGGCTAAATTAAACTGGATGGAAAACACGGACAATTTAAATTGCCGCTTCGACTATCGTTCATTCAATGCGATGGTACCAACCCTACCACCTAGTTAGTAAGGAAGGGGACCTACAGTTTACGTGGAATCCGAACCACAACTCAACGGTTGAAAATCTTCACCCATCCAGAACCCAACCGCGTTCAGAGTTGCTTGCTTCACTTAGCTTATCGAATCGCAAGGCGTCGCGCCACTGGGGTACCGAGGCTGACAACCAGTGCATGCATTTAAAACGTCAAAACTGTCATTCCTGTCAAGTTTTTATTTACGAGTTTTTGGATGAATGATGTACTCCGTCAGAATAAGGTTTAGAAGAAAATGAGAGTTTTTGTTTGTCTTCAAACAAATTTAAATGGCATTGACCATCACAAAATATGAAACGAATTATTGTGTTTTTGTAATATTTTCTTTCCCACGACTTCTTTTTATTAGCATAAATAATATGAATTTATTTTCGGAATAACATAGAGAAATTTGTATGATTTCAATTACATGAGTAACTAAGTAAAAATTTCAAATTTGTTTTATTTTGTATCGCAGCTGACAGCTTTGACCATGGAGGTGAAGAAATAACTTTGACAGATCTTTTAGGATAGCTCGATAAATAAGCAGTTTTTTTCCCATTGTTCTCGTATTAACGTTTGTTTAAAAATTAGGGAAAATAATACCAATATATGTACGCCTATGTGGTTGTGCACCAACTAATTAAATATTTATTTATTTATTTATTTACTTGTGCTCAAAATGTCATTCTTTTTAAGAAAAACTAGATTAATAAAGCTTTAATTTTGTATGAAATTGCAAAATAATCATAAGGCCAGGGCAATTTTTTCCATATCCAGCAGTGATGGGAACCTCAACACGTTCATGCTAAGCCGATTTTTTATTCATCGATTTCTTGTTACTGAAATGGTCATGGAATAATTACCTTAGGTTGTGTGTCAAGCGTCATCACGTCCTTAACCAGAGATGGTGCACTTCAGCCAGGGCCGGATTTAGGGGAGGGCAACCGGGGCGATAGCCCCGGGGCCTCCACAAACGGGGGGCCCCCACAATAGAGACTTCGGAAAAAAATCTTTCAAATTCCGACTAGTAAACACTAGCAAACATCTTTTCTTTTGAGATAATTTTTTCGCTGTTTTACTTTTACCTACAGTACTTTGTACATACATGATTGTATTATTCTTAAATATTAACAGAAATCATTGATCTATATTTATTCACTCCAATCAGGCAATCAGTAAAATATCAAAATCTCAAATGGCCCTGATAAGCACTTGCAATTTACTACCCATCTTGAGGCAGTATCCCAATGGCTCAATGGCTGAGTGTGGTGGTACTTGCCCGCAACCTCGGAGGTTGGGTATTCGATTCCGTGTCTCGACAATTTTAAAAAAAATATATATACATGTAAATTAATTGCAGTATGTGAACAATTGGTGTTCAATTCTTAAACAAATCAATTATTATTGACTAATTGGTAATTTTTTCATATTTCTTTATGCAGCAAGGTATGTAGTTTGATAGGCAAATAATTATTATTGTGACACAATTAAATTCCATTAGTTATTCACAAACTTTACTGCATGCAACAGAAAAAGGGGATGCAGGCTCTTATTTTGGGGAAAAATCATTTATCGGCGTTTGTACCTTGTTGTGGTCATTCTCTCAATTTAGTGGGAAAAGCAGCTGCTAACTCTTGTCCATCGGCTGTTCAATTCTTTGATTTCTTGCAGAATTTATATACGTTTTTCACAGCCGAATTCTGATCGAGAAATTATCGAAGAAAAAAGCGGACAGTTTTGCGTGTTGAAAAAGCTTAGCGACACTCGTTGGTCTTGTCGAGCTGAAGCTACGAAAGCCATAGTCTACGGCTATTCGGAAATCGAAGAAGCACTAACCAGCATATCTTCCGATAAAGAGCAAAAAGACATCGTCAGGAATGAAGCAACGCACCTTCGACAGAAGATTAGTGGTCTCGAAACCGCTTTGTTTGCAACCTTTTTGAACGACATCTTGGAGCGATTCAACGCTACAAACAATTGCAATGCTGCAAGACCCGAAAATGCTGCAAGACCCGAAAATGATTCTTGAATCGGCAATGCGTGCACTAGAATCATTGAAATAATTCGTGGAATCCAAAGGAAACGATTTTGATAAATACAAGGAAGCAGCCAAAAAAATATCTCATACTGATCAATATGTACAATCACGCACCAGAACGAGAAATGTGAGGTTGAATCCGTTCGATTACGGGAAAGCACAAGACGCAAATCTGTCACCCAAGGCCTTCATCCCAGTGGTTGACCAGCTATGTGTTTCTCTTACTGAAAGATTGCATGCCTATGAAGCTGTACGTTCGAGATTTGGATTTCTGAATCACATCTAGAAGACGGATGCTGAAAATTTGCACGCTGCAGCAGAGGCATTGGTGAAAGTTTATACGGATGATTTAGAGCCTAGTCTTGGTAATGAGTTGGTTCAATTTGTTTCTTTGATTGACTCATACAAAAAGGACTATGGAAAAGACCAATCTCCGGAACTATTTTACTACCAAATTCTCGAAGATCAAAATTTCAGAGCTACATTCCCAAACCTTGAAATTGCATTGAGAATGTATTTGGTTTTGATGGTATTAAATTGCACTGGAGAGCGCTCATTTTCAAAAATGAAAATTATAAAAAATAGGCTTCGAACCACGATGGGACAAAACCGTCTATCAAAGCTTTCTCTCCTGAGCATTGAATGCGATTTACTCCTAAAACTGGATTTCAGCGATATCATCAACGATTTTTAGGGGAAAAAAGCTCGAAAGGTTCCGTTCGTTAACAATAAAATTTAATTTCAGATGATTCTTGTTTCCGATTATATTTATACTAGCAGCCCGTCCCGGCTTTGCACGGGCATAATATAATTTACAAAATATCATTTTGACACAATGTTACACAAATAAACCCTTCTTACGTAGAGTTGCTAAAAAAATAGCATTAAAATATTTGAAATAAAAATAACAAATTTTGTGAATATATATTTTTTTATTTTTTTTTGTATTTCTTACTTTTATGTATTTTTCATACTATTAATTATTGTAAAAAGGTCATAACCACAAAATAAAGCCATTAAATAAATAATTTATGAGTTAAAGCCAGGAAGTAAACATTATTTGATGTTGTTTTATTTTTCACTAAACAATTAGCTTAACTGTTATTATGATACTTTTGAGATTACCGCGGTCGTTAGATATGTTTGAAAAATGTTACGGCTTTTGAGAATGTCTTTGGAGAATGTATCTTCCTGCCGTTTGAAAAGCCGTAACATTTTTCAAACATGTTTAACTGTTATTAGCTACCTACAACTACTACTATAACCTACAACTAAAAAGTATTTAATCGAAAATCATAAAAACTCTTTAAGTCACTTATTTATTAGGATAACTAAATGTACAACATATATTAATGGGTCTAGTTCTGAAAAGAACTTTTTGAATGCGTTTAGTTACCTACTAAACTAATTATCATGAAGCGACAAAATATTATCAATCGACAATTTCTTAAATTCCGCACACGGCTGCTGCGTAGGGAGCCCCTCCCGTACCTCTGAGTGACGCCTACAAACTCTAAAACGCGTAGTTGGCCGAGCGGAGTTTTTTCTAATTTTTAAACTCATGATATCTTTCGAATGAAATGTCCGAATCGAAAATTTCAAAAAGCAACATAAAGGTATTGAAACAGTCTTCAATAAAAATTTATTTATTTTGATAAGGATTAATATCTAGGTACAAATAAAGAGCCTTTTCTAGCGGCGGTATTTAAATTTTTATTTTAAAATAAATGCACACTTATTGTGACATAACTATGTATGCTGTCGTGACATTTTTTTTAGATAATAATGTGTTCTATAAAATTGTAATACATCATTTTGTTTTATCGTGAATAGTTTTCGCAGCGCACGCGATGTAGGGAACATTCTTGGTAATTTTTTTGCACCTTGGGTTACGTTATCGGAGTTTTGGTAAGGATCCCTAATTTTTTTAAGATAAAACATAGCATGTCCCTCGGATAGACTGTAGCTTTCCAATGGTGAAATTATTTTTCAAATCCGTTCAGTATTTTCAGAGCCTATTCGGTTTAAATAAACAAACAATCAAACCTTTCCTCTTTATATAATATAATAGTATAGATATAGATGTGTTTGTTAAATACTAAGATAATCTACTTGGTTTCACAATCAATTATTCATTGAAAAACTCGACTAACCTCGAAATTGTTCATCGTATTTGGAAAATAATTTGGGGCCAGGGGGCCTCCGCTCCTTTGTTGCCCCGAGGCCTCCAGACCTCTAAATCCGGCCCTGACTTCAGCCTTAGCAAATAATTACAACGAAAAATTACTTGGAGATACTTTACTGAGAGAATAAAAGCCGAGAATATCCAATTTCGTTTTAAATCTTGTTCCGTGTTCCAAAAAGGTACATCCATATATGCTTTCTTGAATGAGAGTATTAGGGTAGCCTTCGAAACCGGAAAAATAAAAAATAAATATGCATAAAGTTTAATCCAAGATCTAGGTTTATTGACTCAGCCACACAGTCGTGATCAACCATGACCTGACCCAATACGGCAACGTCGACGCGTACCCACTGAAATAAAAAATAAGAAACCGATGCATTAACCAAAACCTGACTATTCCCACATAGTCGAAAGCGCGGTGAAACCGCAAGTCACATCAATAACGAATTTTGGAGAATGGCCGGTGAAAGTGACCGTCCAAGTATGTACTTGATTACCTCTTGGCTGCTTGCCTCACAGCACCGAAACGGAACTTGATTTGCGACGCCGCGCCGCACCGCGCATGCGTCACAGCTCGGCTCGCTTGGGGCTACGCTGGAATCCCGTTGCTCTTACTGTCAGACGGGGTCACTCATTGAATTGTGTGTCACATGTGAGTTAGTTCGTGACGAGCAGCTGCCAAAAATTATTTATTCCAAATATTACATTATAATAAGACATAATAACAATATAAATATTCAAATATGTGCAATTCAAAAGGTGTAGATAAATGGTCAAACTGTATGTAAGCCTGTGGTGTTACTATGATTCTTCAAGATTAGAGAATTTGCTTAAGTTTAATTCTGAAGAAAAATCAACCAACAACGCCTGGCCGCTAGCTACCTATACGTTGCTAAGCAGAATGTTCTGTAGCTATATCTCAGCGGGGCTATTATATCAAATATAAAATACATAAATAAAATAAATAAATAACATGTTTTATTTGTCTTTTACGAAAGTGCACTCAGGCTTAATGTTAATGTATTTATTTTTTCTTATGTGAATGTTAGAGCTGTACTTTCGTTGACGAACCTAATAAAAATATGTATATATATATATCAAATGGCAGCAGGTCCAAATCCTTCAGACGAATGTCCGAATGTCGAATGAATAAAATGCTTCAGGTAGATGTCGCTGAATAAACTCAAATTTATATTTATGGGTAACCGGAAAAGTGCCTGTTCCGAGTTAACTTATACTTAATAGGCGGTTAATGCAAATTTCGATGAGTTAAACATGCGCTCCCGCCTAAAATACTTACTCGTTTTACTATCAAAACTCCAATCCGCCAGCGGACCCATGATTTTATACGTTCGAAAAGGGTTACCTAATGTCCGGAACTGCGTGCTTACGCGCGGCATCTGGACTATAAAAAAATGACGAGCCTGGAGCAGTTATTCAACCACAAAATGGCTCCGAGCGATATTATGCGTAGTCATTACTTTCTCGGTTGGATCAGTTTCCAGTTCCTACGTTGAGGTGGTGGCGCGATGGCGGCAGTCAGTGTGTCATAGAATTATCCACTTAAGTATATGTCAATTAATTACTAATGGTACCGGTTCCTGTAGTAATGTACTTACCGCGCATTCCGATTTAAACTGTAAACGATTACACTGCTAAAAGCGTATACAAGCGTCCCGAACCAGATTGCACGCCCAAAGTAGTAAGCATTACAAACGATTCGGACCGTTTGTGTACGCGTTTACGAAAATAAAACAACAAACATGAAACAAATGATATTAGTGCTATTAGTTCACCTCAAATTGGAATCTAATCAATTACTCTAAGTTGAACTTGAATTTGGACCTGAGGGACATTCAACGATTTGTGAAAAAACACGGCAGAAAGACGATGATTACTCTTTAGAAACGTTAAATTGACAGTTCCACACACGGTGCCCTACCTCCGAAGCGTGGACACTGTGTACGGCTTTGCGTGACGCAGCGTTAACTTCATACCGTTCAAGGGACGCCATTTTGAGGCCGTAAGCGCGAATCGGACCAGTTTCGAGCGTGCTTTTGGTAACGATGGTTCAAATCGGACCGCGGCCTGAGTGCACAATCTCCGGTTAGTCACATTCTGATAGCAACAATTTTCAAACCGCTGCTGTCGAATGTCCGCTCAGGCGAATGTCGGCGTGCACAACCCGCCAATGACGACACAACCATAATACCAACTATAAACACTCGATCATCCACACTAAAACATAAATATGGCGCTAGCTGAACAGCTGATGTGTGGTAATGTCAGCGGAGTTTTTTTTTATTTCGGTTTCAAAGCCGAGGAAAATACCTACATAAAATGCACTATATATTTTAGTGCAATTCCGCGTACATGACCCGTGTATGGTTAGCATTGTAATTAAAATAGATTTTGTCGACTGGTAAATTAGTATTAATACCAACCGGAGATTGTGCACACCAAATTTCTGTTTGACAGCTACCGGTGGTTAAATTTGATTTATTTTTTATGTTTATAGTTTACTGGCTTTGCGCGACCTGTTTGAAAAACATTGACTATAAATCAATTGTCAAATAAAATCAACGGACAGCAGAAATGAATGAGAACATAGTTTTTCAGAGGACATTTCTTTCAAAAGATTTTCAATGTGGTTCAACTGTAAATATTCCGACGCTGCTGAAGCGGAATCTTCGTGTTTTCACTACAAACTAAAATCAATTGGTTTCAGGAATATTAAAAGTTTGGATCTCGACGGCCCGAATGTCTATCAATGTAACATAAATCCGACTTTATGAAAATTAATAGCATCGATTTTAAGTGATACGAATAGTTTTGACTTAAAATTACAATCATGGCTGAAACTTTTTCGTCTGTTAAATTTTTCATTTATTCGCGGGAATTTTAACGAAAATACCTACTCGTTTTTTGCAGGCATTAAATGAAAATTATAATTAAATGGTATTTTTTTTTCTGGAAAAGGAACTTAATTATGTATGATAAAATCCCTGATCTCAGCGATTAAACATGATTTTTACGGACATATTTTTTTAAAAATATTACTAGAAATACATATTTTTCAGGGCTTAGTTAGGTCATTAAAGACAGCTAAATAACGAAAAAATATTTGTTGCATAGATAAATTTGCCCGATTCTTTCTAACTAACTCCAATAAAAGAAATTTCATCACTTATTTATTGTCAGCATATTCCTAGCGATCTAAATATAACTATCCTCATAAAGATAGGTTTTGAAAAATACACAATGCCGAAATCAAGCACAGATTTAACTCTTCCTCCGTCTTAAAGAAATTCTAGCACGCGCGTGTTTTAGCTCCAGGATAAGTTATAGCTTGCTCATATATAGAATTAAAATCCGTTGGCGTTCTAACATATGTGTGCTCCACGTCACTGTTATGAACAAATATCCTGATATGTTTATCCGTAGTGTATACGTAATTTAAATGGTTGAAAATGCTCTACTCAGGGTCGCCCCGTAAGCATCATAAAATCCCGCCTCCCATACAAACGTAGTTTACTAATAATTTGAAAACCACTGTTCCAACTTACTTGATATTTGGTATCTAATATTAGGCTATAAATATCTGTGTCTGCATGCCTTGGTTTTTTCGGTAAATGGATTTTGGGACAAACCACAGAGAAAACTAAATTCGTATGAAGATTTTCTTTTTGTTTTCATTTCATTCGGCTTTGATTTTTCAAAAAAACAAAAGCATGCAGACACAGATATTTGTCACTTGATATTGGAAATTAAATATCAATTTAATAGGAATAGCGGTTTCCAAATGATTAGTAAACTACGTTTGTATGGGGAGCATAGCTTACGGGCCGTTCTTAAGATACGGCCGTAACGAGCCGGAGAAAAGGTTCTTCAAAGGTTTCAGATTCGTCCAGACGCCCCCGCACGTTGAGCCCGATAAATCCGTAAAGATCATTGGTAAAGATGGATCAGGAGACCATTTTAACGAGAGTAGAGAAGTTTCTTCTAACGTAAGTATTCAAACCTGCACTCGGAAAGTACACTTAAGGGTGCCCTTTCCGGCGGGACTAACTCATTCGCGAGCGCGCTACAAAACCGTGATATTGCGCTATTGACCTTCTTGAGTGATTATCAAAAACCTGATATTGAAACGCGCGAAAATTTCGAACTTTCGGACCTTATAACTCAGAAAACAAACACAATTTTACAGTGCCAACAGTCATCAGACATCAAGTTTGATCAAATAAAGCTATTTTGAGCAAAATCTTGGATCTCTGACAAGAAATATGGGCATGATCTTCTTTCCCCGTTTGTATGGAGAGTTGAGCGGGAAGGCCCACCTTAAGGGTGTCAAAACTTATTTTGTTTATTAACAGTCCTCTTTTACTCCCACACCACCTTTTGAAATTGAACGCCCCCCAAGTAACAGGACCAGCAGTCCTAACCCCTCCTCGCCCAAGTTAGTAACGTCATTTATGTATTAACGACCCGAAAACATTATCAAAAGTTGCGAAATGACCCTGAACCCTCTGAAACGAGGTTTTAAAATTAAAGTGCTTCGCATCTTTCGTATTTCAGAAATATGTTACAGTCAACATTTTAACCATGGTTTTTTTAATTTCTTCTCCAGAGATAATCAAACGGACATAAAAACCGGCCAAATGCGAGTCGAACTCGCACACGAAGGGTTCCGTACCATCGTACAAGATATAACACAAAAAAATCACGTTTTTTGTATGGGATCCCCCTTTAATTATTATTATTTTATTCTTTCACCTACTTGTTGTTATAGCGGCAAAATAAATACACACTCTGTGAAAATTTCAGCTGCCTACCTATTACGGTTCATGAGATACAGCCCTGTGACAGACGAACGGACGGACGGACGGACGGACAGCGGAGGCTTAATAATAGGGTTCCGTTTTCACCCTTTGGGTACGGAACCCTAAAAAGAGTCCGTGTTTTAATGTATATGTTACGGTTAAAGCCCGATGTTGGTTAAAGTTCGAAATATCTTGAAGGTAACTAAGATTTTCAAGATATATCTGTGTCGAGGACACTAATTTAGAGTTTATGGTATGAGAACAAAAATAATCTTAACCAATTTTTTTTTCGATTTTTTTCACACATTCTACATTTTAAAGTTCTATTTTTTTTTTGATATCAACTCTCAATTAGTGCACTCAACATTGATATAAGTGCAAAAATCCAAAAAACTTCAAGGAAAAAATAATTTCGGACTTTAACTAACATCGGGCTTTCACCATAAGTTATTACAGAAGAAACAAAGAAACTGACACCAGATACTCGTTTCTCCTCATATATAGATCAAGGACAGAAAAGCCCTTAGGATAAAGGATTCCTCCAAGGATTGAGTAGTTTCCTCATTATTTCCGTCAACTAAGCTACATCCAATTAAGTCTTAATTGGTGTCTGATATTACTTGGGTATTTGAGCGCGCTTTTTCCCTCGAAGGACGAACTACTTTGACGAAAGGTAGTTTCCTCATTTGTAGGGTTTCGGGCACGGAGAGTTTAACTGATGATATTGTTATCACTATTATGTGTGTCTCTCTGTCCGTTCGTAGCTTTGACCCGATACTGAAAATAGATATTTGTGTTTCATCCTGGGAGCGGTACGATCCGTTTTGTGTGTCATCGAAGCAAGCAGAGTTCCTAGTCGGACTTCCCACAGAAATTGGCGTTTACAGAACTTCGAAGTTACGTAAAAACGTCAAACTCGATACAAGTTTAATTACTCATTCTGTGGTTTTACTTCTTCTCCCTGTCAAACTCGGACTACCAAATTTGTATGAAAACGCGGAAATGCAACGTCAACGTATTTACGGCGACGAGAAGTAAGCTGTCAAATCAATCTCAAGCTCGCAGATGTTAGTTCACTTAACGCCCACTGCGGGCGCTCATCAATTCTCCATACATTTGAAAACGCCAGTCGTTCGGTTTGGCGCAAACGCCAATTTACGCCGGCGTATGGCTTTTTGCGACGGAACCCTAAAAATCGGCTGTAAAGAAGAAATTGTTGAGTAAAAAATCATTAAAATATCCTGTCGGATGCGAGCACGGGGATCGTCGATCTCCGTGGATGCGAGAGGCTATTTTTACTAAAGCTTCTAGACCATAGATAAAATGAAGCAGATATGCTATCTGGCACGCCCACTATGAGATCCGCTATCTCCAATTTTCAAAAACTCCCAACCCAACGAAAACGTGCATGCCACAAGGGGACATAGTCGCAGACGTATTGGAGCATTTGTGTGGGTGGGAACTAACTTGACCATTTTAGAGCACATTCGCGCGCGGTGACGACGTTTCGGCTGTGTATTTTTTAAGAAAAACCGGTATGGGTCTCACTCCTCCGTGGTCGCTGAGCAAAGGACCAAAGGTGCTAATAAAAGCCAAATACACCTCGCCTCGCGAAACCACGCAGCAGGCACCATACCGGCGCCAATCAGCGCTGTAGTTCACTCATCAAGAGGGACCTGCAGCACAAAATGCTGAGCTGGCTCCTTTTTTTTCTCCACAAATGTGTATTTGGAATTTTGTAAGTGTTCTAAGTTGTGTGTTGGGAAAAAATTAACGTATTTTCTTTCTTTCTTTCTTTCTGTTTGCGAACTATCGCTGAGATATCGAGCTTGTTCAAATTACGCTTGAAGACTCCCAGGTTATAGGTATGAGGAAAGGCACCCGCCGGCAGATAGTCCCACATCCTGGCGGTGCGGCGGAGAAATGAGTTTGAGAAACGGGTCGTTCTTAAAAGCCTAATAAAAAACAAGGGGATGCTATCATACTCTGCGGAGGGTGCTCAGAATATAGATAGAATGGGGAAGAATGAGCGATGCAAGTTCCACTGAGCAATGTCCATGCTGCGCATCGTATCCCGATGCGCGGCTGGATTCTCATATTATTTATTGTTTATTGTTTATTCATCATCCATAGACAGTACACTGCACTCGGATTAGTCATATTTTATCATTAGCCAGTTCGGCAATTCCAGCGAAGAAGAACTGGCAAGAAACTCCGCTGGTTTTTTTTTTTCAACGTCCACTAAGTCTAAGTTTACAAAATTATAAAGTACAAACAATTAATATAATATGCAACAGTTCATGACAAATATCAGTTTATTTGTAGACTATGCCCAATATCTAACATGTTGCCAATTGGAGCAAGCCGGTCCCCACAAACAGCACCCGTTCACGAGCATCACGCCGGGCTCAGCCATCGCCTCTGTCAACAATATTTTAGGGAAAGAGGAGACCCGAACCTAGCGTCGCCGCAAGCAAAGACCTAAAAGCGAGGCACTACTCCAGCGGCAACATGAAAAAGTTGTGAAAACTTTGTACGATATAGTTTTAATACTATTGTTTCTGTCATGAACTACTACAGTGGCCTCTAAACAAAGACAAATACATAACAACAACAAATACATACAATTATATGGCCACTTTGGCCATACGGCGGAGACGCCATATCGACCGCACGCCACTCCTTCCATTCACTTCAGTGTTCACGACGCCCACACATTCTCCTTTCGTCCTCCCCCCGCCCACATTGCACGAGAGAGCGAAATTTCAAACCCGACTCAGCCAGCAAAATAAATTAGGCCCCAAGTATTTCGAATGGGAAAATTCAGCGCTGATCCGCAGTGAAAATGTGAAAGTAGACCGATAGATATTCGTAGGATCCAAGTGTTTTGCATAGTATTCAAAGAAAAATTATGCTAACTTACAGATATATCAACACGCCGCTTGCCCGGGGTAAAATAAAGTATGATCATGTCATACTTATTTCTCTTATTCTGTATAGATATAAAACCGACCAAGTGCGAGTTAAACTCGCACACGAAGGGTTCCGTACAAGTACAAGATTTATCACATTTCACTTTAATTATTATAATTTGATCTTGGCAAAACAAATACACACTGTAAAAATTTCAGCTGCCTACCTATTACGGTTCATGAGATACAGCCCCGTGACAGACGGAGGGACGAACAGAGGAGTCTTAGTAATAGGATACGAAACCGTAATGAGGTGATCAGGTTCCATAGAATGGTGCGTGCCTGTTTCGTCAGTCAAATTAAGAAATATTTTCCAGAAATTTTGCACATTAAATATATCATAAGTAGAGCTTAAAAAACTTACGGTTTCCCGGTGTGCAATGCCGTGCTTGGCCGACATGTTTCGGCTCCAACGACGGAGGCATTGTCAGAGCCACTTCGTTGTTAAATCACCTGAGAGCTACGTCTGTAAGTTTTCGTTTTTAGGGTTCCATACCCAAAGGGTGCCAACGGAACCCTATTACTAAACCTCCGCTGTCCGTCCTTCCGTCCGTCCGTCCGTCACAGGGCTGTATCTCAGTAATCGTAACAGATAGACAGCTGAAATTTTCACAGAATATGTATTTATTTTGCCACTATAACAACAAATAGGTAAAATGTGGGAACGGCAGAACATTTAAAATGCAGATCGTATAATATCATATTTTAACAAAATTTTAAAACCATGCACAACGTATAATCGGCACATCATTAAAATTATGATCTTTATTTAACAAAAAAAAGAAAACCATGCATATCATATAATCCAAAAACTTTTCATACGATAAGCGCCTTTATGTATATACTTTTAAAGCGTATACTCGCACGCGACTTTTCGACCGTCTCAATTAGCGTAAGGTGGCCTTTCGAAATTGTAGCAAATTGTTACTCTTTAACAAATATCGAATCGTAGCAATTTCAGCCTTAAATGTATCTTTATTAGGGCGCTTTATGCCGTGCTTCTTGGCATATTATATGTTCTGCATGGTTTTCTTTTTTTGTGAATTCACGTTAGGAATATTATACGTTGTGACTATTATACGTTCTGCATGATGCAAAGAGTTGATTCTATTTTCAATATTTCTTCATGCACAACGTATAAAATTATACGTTGTGAATATTATACGATGTGCATGGTTTTAATATTTTGGAAAAAAATACTTTTATACGTTGTGAATATTATACGTAGTGAATACTACTCGGTAAAATTAAAAAATAATTAAAATTAAAAGGGGACAAAACGTGTTTTTTTTGTATTAAATCTTTTACGCTGGGTACGGAACCCGTCGTGTGCAAGTCCGACTCGCACTTGGTCGGTTTTTTGATAGCTCAACTTGTATCCATGCGAATGCGAGCGGCGGTTCCATGGATCAGAATCCTCGTAAAACTGTAGACTGACCTACTGCCTACTAGCTGAGAGAGTTAAACCCTTCCGGGCTAATACCATCGTATTGGATGAAAATTGGTCGAAATAGCGATGTTTTATCCTTGTTTTCCATCCAGTTCAACGTAGCTGCGCTGTCGTGACAGGAAATCTAAAATTAGAAAATTTTAGAAATGTATTATTTGTCCATTGGATAAGGCACAATTTTAAGGCAAGGCAAATGCTGTCAGCTTTTAATCCATTTTGTTTATGACTGCTTTGAAAGCTTCATTCTTTTTCCAACAAAAATCGAAAAAGAACGTTAAAAAGACAACTAGGTTACAATATTTATTTGCCAAGATTTTTCAATCTAAAAGGAATATTGAATCATTTTAAACATTCAGACGTACATTTTAACAATGTATGTTAGAATCAAAAATTTCAAAACCTAGTAAAACATTAAGACAAATTCTTCGGGACTGCAGTGTATTCATGACGGTGGGTGTTGTAGTAGCCATCCATGTCCTGTTAAATAATAAAAATCAGCCCTAAAATCCATAAATATTGAGCTAGTGCGCGTGTGGCAGGCGGTTATTTAGGCTTCCGTTAATAGATTAGCTTTTTCACTATATTTAAACGTCTCAATCAAACGCGACCCGATTTGTTAAAAGTACTTGTCGAGTGCTCCATTAGCGATTTCCCAACGGTAGAAAGATTGATGAGGAAACATTTCAAACCACTTTGAAAGCTTTTATCTTCCAAATGGAAAAAAAGTGGCATATTAATTGTTTTTATAATACCTTATTCAACGAAAATTCCCTCGTTGCGACACGCTGAATAATACCACGAACCTTTATTTTTTTAGGATTGAGTACACTTCATGGGAAAGCGGAACTCCTTTGAGATCACTCAAGGGTCTGTACTTCAGTACTTCTGTCCGTTTGTTCGTCGGTTAAACAGGGTGTAAACGACCGCTGGTCCTTTTTTTGAACCTCGTAGTATTTATATGACATTAAACTCGTTCGAAGAAAAACATTTTACTAATCAATTGAAACATGCAACCTACATGCAATTGTGTACCGCGTGAAGCTTACTTACTAAGCTAACCCTAAGCTAATGCTAAGCTTCCGATAACCTGTTATACCATATAATAACGTGGCCTTGCCTTGACGGATCGGTTTATGACATTCGTTTCGCGTGCATGGGCCGTGAAGGGGCCGGGAGCGAGGGGCCGATTTTGACATTTTGATCCTCCATTTCTTTACCTTTTTTTTCTATCTTTATTTATTTTATCTTTTCTTTATCTTTATCTTTATTATCTTTAGGAAGAGATCGAATTCACGAAAATATTCGCGGGGGGGCCGGTAGGCTGTGTCTTTATAATTATTTTTTTGGAACCGTCATAGGTTACGCGGGTCGGACGTATTTAGAGGCGAAAACGTCAAAAGTTTACAATTTTACTTCCAATCAAACAATTTACAAAACAAACTTATGAACACATAATTTTAATTCAAGTCGATACGTAACTTTGAAAACTAATTCACTTGTATCACTCCGGAGCCTCACTATCGCCTGTTTGTTATCGCTTGCTTTGCATAACAAAAATTACCAGATCTTCCCTTTTTTCTATATAACTAGATTGCTAGACATCGCTAGAGCTTCTTTCTAGAAAGCTTCACTGAATTCCAGGTGCCCCGCATAGTGCACCAGTCGAGAACAATCTCCTTCAGTGCGAAGCACGAATATTCCATATATTATTCTTATCTTAGCAGACCGAGAACATGTGTATACAAGCACAGCATTGCATAACCTGCGCGCCGTGTAAACAGGCAAGTGGTGCCATCTGTTGACCAAGGTCGGTCCGGGAAAATACGCTTCGCGCCGAAGTGTTTGCAGTTGCGCAATGCTGTCACAGATAGCGCGGTACGCGCGACTATTTTGAAGTTACAGAAAGAGCTATGTGTCCATTGGAAAAAAAAGGCTTATGTTTTCATTAATTTACCAAAGATATGTAGAAAATGTTCAGATAATAATCAATCTAGAAATAATTCATGGAAATAAATAAAAAAAAGGATCTCGTAATTTTGTAAGTAACTGCAACTACGTACTAATTAGTAAAAGTAAAAAAAATGGTTTTGCTTTATAGATAAACTTAGTTTCGATAGTAGATAGAGAAGACATTTCGGAGTTTATTTGTAGCATAAGGATTAAAAAGAATCCTAAACCCATTTATCGATTAACCTTTTCAGGATAGTGTGAAAAGGCCTTACAGGAATTACCAGGCCTGCATTATCTTTGTCGATGATCCCCTCACGACCGCTGCCACCCTTGCCTCCTCCTCCACCCTAGCTCTCCCCCCGCCACGCGCCGGCTGAGAGCGTCGGGTATTTTACATTTTTTTCATTCGCTTAAACATTTTCATTTTACCACCAAAATAACAATATAGCTATACATGTCAGTGAGTCAGCGTGTTTACGTCCACTGTTGGACATACGTCTCCTCAATTTTCCTCCAGTCCCCCCGGCCCTCAGCGGTACGGAACCACTGCTTTTCGCCGATGCACTTGATGTGTAGCTAAACATACAGGATATCAAATGGTTGTTAATACCCAGTATTATACACAATGTATAGTGAACATAAAAATGCACTAATCAGTTGGCTTTATTCTTGAATTTACTTGTTCAGGAAACAGGAATCTTCAGTCAAGAAAAACGCTTTTACAGCAGTTGTTAAAGTGATTTTCTAGACGGAAAACATTGAAATATTGTGCTTCGGAATATTTCCGTCAATAAAATCAGCAAGCAAGCAGTTATCTCGATTAAAAGATTCCTGATTCCTGAGCACGGAATTCCAAGCTACCAGGCAAGCAGTGTCGAAAAATAATCCATTTATAGACCAAATAGACCAGTGAACATTATTTTCGGGTTCTTCTTCCCTAAGTTAATCGAATGCGCTGATCAATCAAATTATGACATGACTGTGTAGTTTGGCGTTTACGGACCCGCAAATACTTATCGTGAAGACCAAAGTTGGTTTGCGACGAAAAAATCATGTGAAAAATCATGAATGTTTTGTTTTGAGCAAAAATACGATTGCGCAAAAACAGGCAAGTCTTTCATGTTTTCTAGTTTTGAATAAAAATATTTAAAAAGGTGATAAGGTGATCACCTTTTTTCGATTCTAATAAAATTGTTATGCAAGTCGGTAAGCTATAGTATAAGTATATTATTATATAGTATAAGATAAATTGCTTCTATAGTGCTTTTATATTGCTTTTGTGCCATTAAGATTTATGTAATTTACTTAACATAGAGTGATCCGTTTCAGTCTCTTTAAAATATACTTTCTAGATTTTCAATACAGTTTCAAAGCTGCTTTCGCGATTGAGATTGATAGTTTATTTACCCTTAACTGGTTAACGAATGACATTTTCGCAAAGTTTCGCATCTTTCCAAAGGTCAAGTGCAAAAGTACAGACCTAGTGTGGGCGAGTAGCATTAGCCGATGAAGTCACGGCTTGACTGTATTTCATTGAGTCTTCAGTCTGGCGCGAACTTCAGAGAAATACTGATTTGATTTGTCGTGTGCAGTTAAATTTCACAGATGCTTAGTGAAGGCCAATGGTAACAAAAACCTCAATCTTACGTTTCCAAAAATGCGGATGCATATAGGCAAAGTTATATTTTATTGTATCAAGGAAAGGGCATCGGTGATTTGTGCAATGCGATTACACCATGCACGTTACACTTAACGTCTGGCTAAAATCTTGAATGTGCTCCCCTGCCGTAAGGCGACTAAGAGATTCTTCGTTCGTGGTTCGAACTCCACGTGAATCTGTAGGTTCCCTTCCTTAATTACTATGGGGTATATCCTACCCAGGTTGATACCATCGCATTGAATTAAGATGGTCGAAGCGGCAATAAAATTGTCCGGGTCAAGGTAATATTATCTGGAAGGACCAGTTCAATTCGTACAATATTGGGAAGGTCTTGGGATGACACCTAGTCACAACGCAATATTTTGGGCTAATATCATGAGCCATTCATGTCCAGTAAAATAAAAAATACTTACCGAAGGGGTCGTTTAGAGGACATAAAAAGGCTTCAATTAAGCCAACGATTCATTTATTGCAGTCCTCGAATTTCTACCTTAATGAATTTCAGATAACAGAACGAAAGGATGGCCGCTGGTGGACTCGCCGGTGCCCACGTTGTGCTACACCCTGCTGTACCTGGGCATCGTGTGGGCGGGCCCGAGGCTGATGAGGAACCGGAGCGCTTTCAAGCTGAACTGGCTCCTCGTGCCGTACAACCTCGCCATGGCGGCGCTGAACGCGTACATCGCTCTGCAACTGCTGACCGCGTCTTTCCGCCTGCGCTACAGCTACATCTGCGAGCCTTGCCGGTTGAAGTATGACCCTGACGAACTGCAGGTTAGTGGGAGGTTCATATATTTCAGGAAACAGAACGAAAGGATGTTCGCCAGTGGACTCGTCGGTGCCAAAGTTCTGCTAAACTCTACTGTACCTGGACATCGTGTGGGTGGACCCGAGGCTGCTGAGGAACCGGAGCGCCTTCAAGCTGAACTGGCTTCTAGTGACGTACACTCTCGCCATTAACCCGCACATCGCTCTGCAACTGCTGACCGCTTTCTTCCGTCTGCGCTACAGCTCCATATGCGAGCATTGCCGGCTGAAGTATGACCCTGACGAACAGCCGATAGTAGACATGTATGGCTAATACCAAACCTACTCTCATTGTATAATTACAGATATAAACCCAACATAACGTATTGCCGAAGGAATTAGGTGCTATTCCAGGACCTTCCCTTTTTGAGCACGGTTTTATTGAACTATATGGAAAACACTGACAATTATTTAGAGCTCGATTAAATTTTTATTCAATGGGATGGTATTAACCTGGGCGGACTTTACTCAACCACCATTGCCTACCACCTACTAGAGGAACAGGACCTACAGTGTATCATGGATTTAGAACCATGGAGAAGGCTTGCCCTGCGACTAAAAGCTCTTATCCAACCTAGAAATTGGAATTAAATATATAACGGGGCAGGCATTAAACTATGTACCTCTTACATAAGAAGCAAGACCCCGCACTCTGAACCACTGGCCGCACAGACCAATTACCAACATAATCAGGTTTGGTACTCAGAAGTGTTTTTCACGCAGATAGCAAACGCGGTATGGTGGTACTACTTCTCCAAACTGCTCGAATTCTGCGACACCTTCTTCTTCATCCTGCGCAAGAAGGATGAACAGCTGACCTTCCTTCACGTCTACCACCACAGTACCATGTTCTCCTTCTGGTGGATCGGCATCAAGTGGGTGCCCAGCGGCTCCAGTGAGTACTGACAACAGCTCATTATTTGTTGAACTTACTGGCAAATGGAAAAGACTGGAGTGCGCCGTCTTAAAGTTAATTGGTGTTAAGTCATTCCCCTGCGACATAACATCCATAGAAACGCGGACTCAATTTTGCGAGGAGAGTGGTGCGTTTAAGCTACTTTAGCATATATCTTGTTTATAACAATGACCAATGAATTATTTTTTAATGAAACTAGTAGTTAACAGATTGTTAACGTGTCCAAGAGTAGGTATCCTATCTATGGATAAGAAATAAAATAAAATGAAAGTTAAATTAGGGTAGAATTTCTTTGTGGTCGGATAAATTGTTATACTTTGATATTCCTATTATTACGAAACCCTCTTTTATAATATTTCACAAAGATGCAATCACTGACCATCCTGCTGTTTTCCTAATAAGGTCTATATGACGAATATGTCATACTATTCAAGAACTGTCACCAATGAGATTGGAAAGCTACACTTTTTACCTGAAACTCGTTTTACATAAACAAATCTATAACCCATACAAAATGTGCTTGCAGCGTTCCTGCCAGCCATGGTCAACAGTGCCATCCATGTACTCATGTACACGTACTACGGCCTGTCGGTGCTGGGCCCAGCTGTAAACAAGTACCTCTGGTGGAAGAAATATCTCACTATTCTGCAGCTGGTAAGCATTGCACGAGAATTCAAGTAGCCGAAGCCCAATTTGACCCAAAAATATAAAACATGTCATTTTTAGCGACAGAAGTTTTCGGGGGATTCTTGACTGTTATTTTCAGATACATATTAAATTCAGCAGTACAAGTGATGGATTAGACTAGGACTGCGGATTTGTCCGGTAAAGATCAAATATATTGAGAATGGTTTTTTCCTTGTCGCATATTCTCCACCAAAATCAGGCTGGATATCACTTCATGATATACCAATTTAACTGTCAAAGTTAAAGTTAAGTTAAGTTTCAGAGTTTCAGAAAACACTGTGCAACGGCTCTTTTATGACCGTGCAAAGTACATATAACATTTTCATGATTTATACCACCATTCAAGCATGCCTACAATCCTGATAACAGGGTGGGTAGATCATTAAGTGGTGTGTAACAAAGATACAGAATTTAGCCTCACAGCATCATGGAGGTGAAGAATGTATTTCTTTATTTAAAGAATTTATTTCTTCACCTCTATGCATAGCATATGACCGTTCATTTCCATCTAACTCGGCCGATTGGTAAATTGCATTTCGAACAATATTGAAATACATCAAGTATACATCATAACTACTCGATATGAAATCACACCCCTTTTCTGTAGTAACCTTCCAATAATCCTTAATATTCTTAATTAAACCATACATTCTCGTTTTTCACCGACAGATTCAATTCACGTGCGCCCTCATCCTTGGCATCAACGGAATACGCACTGGCTGCGAGTTTCCGCTGTGGATGCACTACCTTCTCATCGTCTACATGATTTCGTTCATCGTTCTGTTCGGAAATTTCTACATGAAGGCGTACAATGCCAAGGTGAATATTTCGAAAACAAATTGGATACAATATTATATCCTTCTTGACCACGATCCCATCGTTGTCCAAGAGGGGTGGGCAGAGACGAGATGTATTTTTGTAAATGTACTTAAATCTCACTTTATGTTAATCTCCCATTAAATATAAATCGTACGTAGCACGTCTGTGCTAAAGATGATTAATGCTTCCTTATCCTTAGCCTTGTTTTCCTTAATCGACACTTAAAGGGCCTTTATTACTAAAGTGCTGATTATCTTGTACTGGTATTGTTTGCAAGCTACTGATTAAGCTAATCAGTAGTTGGTAAGAAAGGCCCTGAGAGTTTCATAGACATGTTCAAAATTTATAAATATGTTTAATTATTACTTGGAAAGTATACTATAAGTACACGTCTACTGCTTGCATTTGGCTGTCCTCTTGTTCCATACAAAAGTAATCATAATGACTCTGTTCGAAATTTATCTCCCTCTGATGTTTCATCATCATGAATCTAAAAAGCTATAATGATATGGTATAATGAAAGTTATGTTATTCTTAAATGTTATATTAGCTCGTTTACATGTTATTTAATCCTGATGTAAGCATTGGATGTCTTAGCTGTAGCATATTCGTTCTTTTTTAAATAACTATCATTTGGAGAGGTCAAATGTTACATTACTCCATTGAGGAAATAACTTTCACTGATAAATCTGCGCAGATCCAGGTCGTTTGGTTTAATTATGTGTAATGTGTTTACGTAATTGCACAATTCTTTTTTTCTATCCTTTCTTTTAACCAAATAAATAAAAAATAAAATCTTTCTTTCGATGATTAATCGTAAATGTATGATTATAATTGGATTTTTTGTTTCATTTTTCAGGGAAGCAAATGTATGGAGGTGAGATATGGCCAGTCTCTAGAAGACGACAATACAATCGAGCTGAGAAAATTAAAATCGACATAGAAGTCCAAGAAAAAGACTAAAAAATAATTTATTTTACATAATGTTAAATAATATTAGTTATTGTAAAATGTTGTTAAGAATTTTACAAAGATAGTGAGCTCAATTTTTTTATCAATGTAACATGGATTGGTAGGGTATTTATTCCAAGAAAATAAGTAAAAGTTGTTACCAATGTTAAGTATTCAATAAACGTTTTGATGGTCTTTTATTAAATTAAATATGCAAATATAATTAAATGGCATAAATATGCCATAATTTAAAGACAAAACTGTAAGACCCGATGCTTTGATGGCTCAAACGGGGCAAAATAATGGGAGCCTCCGATAAATATAATGATATGATTAAAATACAGCTAAACAAAAAAATGTATCTTTCAACTTTTTTTAATTTCAAAATCAGGTGTAGTTATATTTTAAAATAATAAAATGTGCTTTCACATACGCCCTTATGGAACTGAATTTATTTCTGGTGGGTGAGGCATGGTAGTGACCTCGTGGTTGTGACTAAGAAGGTTTGAAAGGAATGAACACAACGAACGAAGATCGGTCGATCTCCTTGTCACTAAATTTTTTAACGCTATTTTTTACCGGTTTTACCAACCAATGTAAAAAAATGTTAATTCAAACATTTGCAGTTGATAACATAGTAATTATACTTATTTTAAGGACTATAAAACTGTTTTGTAATCCTTAAAAGTCCTATTTTACAACACAGTTCATCCCACTTGTAGTGGATATTTCAATTAGCTCGTTCTATAGCATTTGACGCTTCGGGTAAAAACTCGGTGACGAAAGTTTTGTAACTTTTATCAGCCACCGACGTTAGTCCAACATCAACAAATGTGTCCTACTTCTTCGTCGCCAATATGTTAAACGCCGCGCGGCTCGGCCACCACGCAACACGGAACCCGCCCGAATGGGAGGCCGCACGACTTAGGCGCCACTGGGTTGTATTGTTCAGGGAAATTTAAGAATAAATTGGCGACGAAGAAGAAAACTCATTTGTTACGGCTGGCAATGACAGCCGCCTAGACACTTAAACCGGCTGGCACTGGGCACGCGCCATGTAAGCGACCTGCTGCGCGCGGTGGATGACCTCGGGGCAGCGCTGGCGCCGTATCATGCGGCAGTCCTGGAAGAAACCCTCGTTGCGCGGGAACCCGTTGCTACCGTCGCTGAATGTCACTAAGCCTGCGAACAATGCATATATTTTTTTATAATAAGAAGTTGACGGCTATATCACACCTAAAACCATGACTGATATCAGTCTTGCGTTTCTTCGTTAAATTAAAAAACAGATCAAGCCTCAAAAAACTTACAGAAAACTCTATCATTAGTATTTTAGCGAGGTTTTCCTTAAACGTAAACCCTTGAATAGGTACCATGTCATAGGTTTCATGTCAGAAACATTTCTTATTACTGATTATTTTCCTGTATATATACATTAATTGTAAATATATTTCTCATTATAAAATAAAGCTTTTGTGAATATTTCATATTTCTGGGTATAGCGGTTCCAGAGAGTCTGTTTCTTGCGTAAGTGTTGTATGAAAATTTGGTCTTTTTTACCCCCCTAGTTAGTAGAGTTTCCAAAAATATATACTTCGTCAACATTCCCATCTTAAAAAATCCTACAATGACATTTCTGGGTTCAGCGGTTCCAGACATTTAAAATGTGTAAAATTTGCTCTCCTTTATCCCCCTTAACAGTAAAACTTACAAAAGTCTCTCTTAACGAGCATTCTCAACCCTAAAATAAAGCTACTGTAGATAAAAAATCTCTTTTCTGGGTTCAGTGGTTCCGAAAATTCGTTGTTTGTTGCCTTTAAGTACCAAAATACTAAATCGATTTTGATAAAACAATATATGAGACCACCGGGAAAGTATACCCTATTAGACAAAAAAATAATTTTTCGAATCGGTCCAGGGTCTTCGAGTAATCGGTGAACAAACATAAAAAAAAAGATTCCGACGAACTGAGAACCTCCTCCTTTTTTTTAAGCCGGTTAGAAATATATTTTAATACTGGAACGTAAACTAAACATATCGCTTTTTAAATCCCTGGGGGTATTATTGTACCTCAATGCAGTTATAAGAGTGTCCTTCTATGAATGTGTTAAAAAACTAAAACCCATAGCTCCGACGAGATTGTAACGACAAACCTTAGTCTTCGCTAAGCCACGACCGTAGTAAAAGTTTATAGGTAGTTTTCCCCGCCAACGCTCATTTTGAAAACGAAGCCCTGAAAACATTCGCTGTCATAAAATGAAATGACTCCGGGAAACGCATACAGAGCCGAAAGACCGAACATACCAAGTTTGTGTTCTCAGCAACCTATCTCTCTCAACCAGGCACGGCTTCTATATTAACACGGGGAACACAAAAAAAGGATCGCCATCAATTTATATTATGTTTTGTGTTTCCTCGTTGCAAGGAACCTTTATAACTCGTCTTGCTATCCGTCTGCTTATCCGCGATAAACAGCTTTGGTTATTCTGTTTTCTCAGTTTCACGACGACATTATGTATACCTACCTACGCCCATTGCGCAAACAAGGCTTTCAGGGTAAAAGGAACCCTTACAGAATCACTTGGTTGTCCGTATGTCCGACAATTCTGTACCTTTTCTCAGGAACGCATATCTTAGTTGGTCGTTTGCAGCAATGGACCTTTCATGTTCGCTGCTTGGAGCTGTAGAGCGATTTAAGCTGTAGAGTAAGGGTTTTTTCTTATTGATCGAAAATCGAGACCATCTGCAAAGATTCTAAAATGTTAATATAATTTGTGGTTATATCACATAAAAAGAACCGTGATGAATCTAGAGACTCGCGAGGGTTTGCAAAGAAGAAAGTAGGTTTTGTTTCTAATACATTTTCACTGAGGGTTGCTGTTTCTTTTGCTCTTGTTCTTTGCTTTAGGCTTTTCTACCAAGAATTGTTTGGGAGTAGCATTTATTCATTACTGTGGACGGAAAACCAGTAAAGTTTATTTGCGGATTTTTCCACGGATCTATAAGATATTGACGTAACTTAGTGTAGTTTGACTACTAAAAAATTTTAATAAATGAACTGAAAAGAAAATGATATTAAATAACTAGCAGCCCGTCCCGGCTTTGCACGAGGATAATATCATTTAAAAAAATATTATTTTGACACAATGATACACAAATAAACCCTTTTTACGTAGAGTTCCTACATTGAAATATTTGAAATAAAAAAAAACTTAGATATTATTATTACATGATTATTAGATATTAGAGAAATAATAAATTCAAAGTGCAATAGGGAGAACCGCGGCCTCCGGGCGCCGCCCCGGCCGGCCGTTACCGCCGCAAACGCTACGTCCCGCAATTTTTAAATCTGTAATATCTTCGAAAATATTCATTTAAATCATATGCTGTAAAGGGCCATATAGATCTATAATGAATCAACAATGTATTTAAGGTATTTAATTGGATAAGGATTAATGCTGTATTGGTTAAAATCGCTTCAAAAATTAGCCATTATTTGTCGTAAAAAGTAAATGACAAAAAAATGTTATTGTGGGATATCCATAAGAGATAGACATATACCATCGCGGAGTTTTCTGTAGACCTTTTCAACGTATACAATACTTAGCACATTATTTTGATAAATCTCGTAGGGTTCAGCCTGCGTTTGCAATGTAAGCGGAAAAAAAATAATTTTTACGACATCACATTGGAAACCTCAAAAATAACAGTATTTCTCCGCTATTTAATGGATGTTATTATACATATAAACCTTCCTCTTCAATCACTCTATCTATTAAAAAAAACCGCATCAAAATCCGTTGCGTAGTTTTAAAGATTTAAGCATACATAAGGATATAGGGACATAGGAATATAGGGACAGAGAAAGCGACTTTGATTTATACTATGTAGTGATGAATATACTGAAAGCATACATTATTAAAGTTAAACGTTTTTGTTTTACCGCCCTTGCATCACCGTTCCGTATTATCAAAACCAGTAAAACTAATAATTTAAAAAAATATTGTACATTGTCATCTGGAATGAGATCCTGATTATGTATTTGTAGTAAAAATTTTACTTTTGTAGTAGACCTTTAGAACCGAAAGCTGCCGGTTTTTAATAAAGTCAGCATTGCCATGCAAATACAGAGTGAGTCAGTCATTAATTTTAATGTTCTTCATTAGGATAATTATACAACTTTCTGGGGAAAACATATCGACCCGGAAAGGGAACATTATGCCGCAAACCATTTCGTGCACGAACCACAAGGATACTTACCAAACTTTCGTATTTACTTACTAACTTTTAGCCGCGCTTACAACCGCGGAAAATTAGATCCCGCTCATTGCTTAGGGCCGAATTTCAGCTATATCCGGCCTAGGTCTATCTAGCTCTCACAGTACATCATTCTCCCGCATGGTATGAGACACTTGGTACATTTTTATGTTGTCAATTAACTTTATTTTATTTTTATTAATTTAAACTTTTGGTATTCAAATTACACAATGCTAATACACTGATATATCCCCGGTTTCACTTTATTAAGTAAGGAGAACTGGTTAAGAAAATTCACTGATTTATAGATAGTCCATCCTTCTTTCCGTGCAACTGTTCATCTGTCACGGGGCTGCATCTCATGGTACAGGTAGGCAGCTGAAAATTTCACAGAGTGTGTATTGATTTTACCGCTATAAAAGCAATTGGATAAAAAAAATGTTTTTTTGTGTTAAATCTTGTACGAGTGTCCGACAAGCACTTGGACGGTTTTTTAAGCAAACTCACCACTAGTACACAGCATATATTGTTCAAATGTTTACAGCCAAATAAAATTAATGAAAAATTTCACAATTATTTAGACCAGTCAGGCCTAGCGTGCCGAATATTTCACCCCATACAGTATCACCTTCCACCCCCGAAGTACAGTTGATTCTGGCCTAGCGTGCCGACTTCTTCATCTCCATTATATCGATGCTCCATACAATATCATTTCCGATAAAGCACTCGGTGAATGTATTTGGTTGCACAATTTAATAAAAACAAAATATCATAATTTCAACAGCTCTATTTTGAGATTTTGATTAAAACTTTGCGCGCGTGACTCTCGATCCAACCGGCAGGGTCGTGGATTCAAAATAACGTGATCAACGCTCTTTTTGTTATCAACAGATTTAGCCAGCACGTGCCATTGTAATTAATATTTCGTCACTGCGATTGGTATCTACGAAGGCAAGCTAGGTAGAAATTTAAAGCTGAAATCAACGGGTTCGTCATATTTTCGGTACAGATTTACGAACCAAATATCTCTGTGCAACTCGCGGTCAAAATTCCTAAAGAACGTAAGTAGTAATACAACATTTCTACCTTTGGTTAGTGAAGAGTTTTTAAATGCATAAATAAAGCACTTTTATGTAAGGATAACATAATAACCACCATTCAAAGAAGGTATTATGCCTTTTTGTCTTTTACTTCAACTGCAAGGGTATACCTGAGTCGAACCAGGGGGATTACCAGGTGGTAGCATTTAAAGGGATATGTAACTATGTGATCAGCTGACAGTAGTAGTTTATGACAAAACTCATAGTATTAAAACCTAATGTGCAAGTGTTTCACAGTGTTGTGTTGCCACTGGAGCAGTGCATCGCTTAAAGGCCCTTGCTTACGGTGACGCTTGGCTCAGGTTATCTCTTTCCCTAAAATATGGTTGAAAGAGGTAATGGCTGTGCCCGGCGTGATGCTCGTGAACGGGTGCTGCTTGTGGGGACTGGCCTGCTCCAATTGGCAACATATTAGTTGGAGGGGATTGTCTTTGCAAATAAAATGATATTTGTCATGAACTGTTGCATACGGCATGGATTGTAAATTTTTGTGTATTCATGTGAATTTTGTGTTTTACCTATGTTTTTTAAAAATATTTGACAAACACTTTTTTAAACTTAGACTAAGTGGACGTTGAAAAAAAAAACAGCGGAGTTTCTTTCCAGTTCTTCTTCGCTGTGTTTTGTTTTGTTGAACTGGCCTATGCTAAAATATGACAAATCCGAGTGCAGTGTACTGTCTATGGATGATGAATAAACAATACAATACAATACAATACATGGTAAGTCAACTCGCCAGGTGAATAGCAGGTGACGTTTAGTTGCATTTCGTACCATGCCTACAGGTCAATTTCAATTCATTTGGTATCAAAAGATGTGTTAGGAGGGCTAAAAAAAATGTGTTTGAAAAAGTTTTTTAATTTAAAAAATACGCCAAATTTATACCGTTTTTGATAAGATTCTGCGGACGTTAAAAAAACACAGCGGAGTTTCTTGCCAATTCTTTCTCGCTGTGTTTTGTTTTGCTAAACTGGCTAATGTTAAAATATGACAAATCCGAGTGCAGTTTACTGTCTGGATGATTAAAAAACAAAAAAAAAGGACTGAGGTTCTCCCTTTATTTAAACTCCTCTGATTTTTACCTAAGTACATTATTGAAATAAATTCATTGTCACCAAACAAGGTCATGGGGCCACGGTTTCTGTAGATTTTTTTTTCCAAAAATAGCTTCATCAATGTCTGGAACAACGATGGCAGCGTTCGGGAAAATATGTTGCCCACGAATACCTTGCCGGCTTGGCAGGACGCTCTTCTCAAAGAACCCCTCAACCACTGTGTTAGTAGGAGGCATTGATTAAGCATTTGATTGAGGTGTTAATGTAGCAGAATTCCAAATAATGGGTACACAGAAGGTGGCGAAATTGGTTAGACCCGATAGCGAATGGTATGTTTTGCTGGTTCGGGTCCAGCCTTGCAGTATATTCATGAAGTAGTTATTTTTACAGGAATCATTTCTTTAATGAATGTGCCCTTGCTTCACGGTCGATTCTACATAGACACATATCACACAACTCGTATGGTTGGCAAGAACTCGTATGGTTGGTTGGTTGAACTTCCAGTTGTGTATGCCTCGGTGGCTCAGTATTGCAACGCCTTGGTGTTCGATCATGTTGCGGTCGGGTACTAAATAGGTGACTGTTCGACCGATAAGCGGTCATAAACCACGTGACAGATTAAGGGGAAGGGAGGGGTCTGGCTATCGGTTAGCCAGACCTCTCCCTCTGGGTGTTGAAAAGTGGTCTAAAGTACTTCACGTGGTTAACGAAATTTCTCTAGCCGCGGTTGGTATTCCACGTAGCTCTCCAGTTCGACTTTCTTCCAGGGACAGGATTAATTCCTCTCAGGTTGGTATCATCGCAATGATTGAAAGATGCTGTCCGTACTTTCCATCCAGTTCAATGTAGCCTTGAAATATAATGAGGATCTATCTAGTTCCCATGTTAGTGTTAGACTAGCATTAGGTGTGGTATGAGCCATCCATAAAAAAACGAAGTGTTCAAAAGTCTTCAAAGGAAAGTTCGCTATAACCTACAAAATACCTTTCCGGAATTGCTTTCAGTAGAGTCTATCGCCAGCCACACTGGTCCATTAATCTTGATTGAATCAAACACAAGAAGGGATTAGACACAGGCTGATTCAATATAAAGGCCATTGAAGGGTTGGCGGTTAAGCAGATAAGATCTTATCTTGTTTTATGGAACCAATACATCTTCCATTGATGAGGAGTCCATTTCAGGAGTGAGTATTATTATTATAATTTTATTATTTGAACTAAGTGTCTTGCCCTATAGCCCCTAATAGGTGTCCGTAGCTCGACTTCACTGCGAAATGAAAAGATCTATTGTGACTTTATCAATTTATACCTTGTTTGTTTTTTTTTTTTACTTTTTTCATCTGGGTGTATCATATCGCCAAGGTGGATACTTCTTTTGCATTCCAAGAGCCCACAGTCGCATATAATGTAAAGTGGAGTTTCTGTCTCCTCGCGACAAAACCTGCAAGACTTTGACCCACATTTTAATTTTTTTTGCGACCTAACATGGATGGCTGATACCACACAACTACCGTTATGATATTAGCCCAGTATACCACGTGGCCATGCCAGGACCTTTCCTTTATGAGCATGGCTACATTGAACTGGATGGAAAATACGGACAATTTTTCATTGCCGCTTCGACCATCTTTTCATCCAATGCGATGGTACCAACCCAGGCGGGCTTAAACCCTATCATCTAGTAAGGGAAGGGGACCTACAGTTTAACATGGATTCCGAACCATGGAGCAGCTCGCATTCGTGACGACATGCACTTATCGAACTCGGAATGAGAAAGACAGTGGTGCAGGTCGGTATTGAACCCAGGCCTCTGGTACGCTAGGCCAGTCCCCGCGCCACTAGGCTACGAGCCGCTCAAAATTACATTACATACATTTTCATTGCAAATGCCAATGCCTACTATGGTTTTGAGAGTGATGCGCTCCGTACATGTGTTTATTCAGTTTGCAGTAACCTGGGGTGGTACCATGGTAAAAACTTGTCCAGGTGAACAACAGATGAACAGGCAAAGTAGTGGTTAAACTGATATTTAGTTGCATTTCGTACCAGGCTAACTGTCAAATCGGCGTTTTATTCGGTCAAGTGAAATGAAATTTACCAGTTGGCATGGTAGGAAATGCAACAAAACGCCAGATTTGTTGAGATCACTGTTGACCTTCCATTCACCTGGCGAGGTATTTACCATGGTAATCCCCCTGTTAGAGCTCTTACAGTGACCTTGATTTCGAGTAAGATTCATTAGTTCACGCGACCGTTTTTCCGAATACTCTGTGACCAGGGCTTACTTATGTGTGCGTCCCGGCAACTTGTGCCACATATCGTTGCATTGGTTCTTTGCCCACAGTTTTATTTCGCTTAGTGCGGTGCTTTTCGTAATCCCAGAAAATTGTTAGATTTATGAGTAATTTAATGCAATTTAAAACCAAGAGATGGCCCTCTCTACTACCTGCTGCGAATCACAGATCTTCGTGATGCAAATGGTTATTCTCAGTTATAATATTTTTTTGTGTTAAGCGCGGCATATGGCGCACACCAGAACCTTGTGACCGACGGCGCCCATGGGATTTTGGAATTTCACAGGGGCTGCGAAAAGCATGCCGGCCGGCCAGGTGCTTCTTCACACCATATTTGAACTTTGAGGGAAAAACTTCGCCAGGGAGTCGATTTACCGACCCTACAGATAAAAGATCTAGAGGATCGGTTGGTTCTTATTGTGGGAATGTCGACAGTGAATGGGTACTTTCCCTTCCTGTTCCGCGTTGTGCGGTGGTAGAGAGGGGACGGAAGGACAGTGTTATGCAGCTTCGAAGAGCACTCTCCATGGTAAAGACGATCGAATACAGCGAGAGACCCTACATCCCTTCGGAATGTAAGGGTCTGTAAATTTAGGGATACCTCGGGGCCGTCGACGAGACGCACGGAACGACGCTGTATCGAGTCCAGGGAGCTAAGCAAATAATTAGATGAGCCTTCCCAATAATGCGAACAATATTATCACGCAAGACCTTATCTGCGCCTTGTAAAGGAGCAGTTTTTGGTCAGGCGTGAAATGCTGACGTATCCCGTTGAGGACTCCCAGCTTGTTTGAGGCGAGCTTGGCTTTATCCTCGATATGACGTCCAACATTAAGGTCATGCGTCAGGTCAATACGCAGAGTTGTACCTTGGAAGGTCGGAGTCTTCGTACTGAAAATTCACGCCTGTGTCTTTCTCGCGTTAATCTCAACTAGGTTCTGTACGTATATCCAAAATATCCGTTGAATCTTCCGAACTATACATCATTTAAATCAATGATGACCGAAATAGGGTGTACGGCCTATTTCTAAAACCCGTTACACTCGGCACAAAAAGCCACTGGCTTTCTTATAAGCTCTAAGCCACTTGATTCTAGGTAAATTAATCACAATATTACATTTCAGCCAACGTAATAACAGACGACGCAACGGTAGAGAATGTACAGTGGGCAATAGATTAAACGTTAAGGGGAGCCCGTAAGAATCAGGAAAGGGGTGCACCCTTTGGATATAAATTGAATACAACTTTGCCTACTTACAGCCGTCGAGAAGGCAACGGAAATCGAAGATTCAAACATTTTAAAAAATGCATTTTTTGTCCATTGGCCAAGGCACAATGTTGCAAAGCGACTGACATTAAACTAGCGAAATCTTCTTCCAAGCCCTAACGGTTTCCTCCACGGAGGAAAGTGTAAGGTATTACATTGTTTTCTAAAAAAACGTTAGAAGTGGTCGCATGCAATTTACCATATTTAAACATTGGCAACACAGAGAGAGGACAACAAGAGAAAACTGCGGGAAAACGGACACATGGCTGATGGGGTCGTTTTGGTTGGATAAGTATTTGGTAAGAAAAGTGGAAAGTGATAATTAAACAACTATTACCTTGATTACAGCCTTGAAAAGTTAAAGGGTGTTTATATTTCACGCTATCCTTATAATTCCTCTATCCTCCGTGGTTTCCTCCCTCCAAAAATTATCAGATTGTAATCAAATGTTTTTAATTAGGTACTTTTGTAAATATCTGTATTTTTGTAATAAAACAACTAAAATGAAGTTAAAAAAGAAAAAAAAATACGGCCATCAAATAAAACTTATGCAGATAATTCTTGATATCACAAAACTCAGATTTTATTTTTAAAAAAACAGACCCACGTTTTTGGGGCACTGTACTTTTACTCACGAGCGCAACGAAAAATATATTGGTCCTAAACTCTACTGCGCCTTCAAAGAGTCCAAGTACAAAGTGTGGCGTTTGACGTGCCATCCACTGTACGTATTACGTATTGAGGGTTGTATTGATTTTATCTTGAATCTTGTCTCGTGCGTGTCACGAGCAGATAGTTGCTGGATATTACTGATATTGGCTTAGGGCGACGCGGACTGTCTCCGGCCGGTGTGATGTATTGAGATACATACATACTCGTATTAACCTTACATATTCCTGTATACCTTTGATTAATACTTGCTGAATAGCTAAAACTTAATTATTATTCTAATTTACCAAATATCTCCAAAAACTAGTTAGAACTAGAATTATTTCTGTATATAAAATAAAAATCTATTTATAACTTCGAAAACATATGTTTAAACACATTGCACTGAAATGATTACCAGTAAAACTAGTAGCCCTCAAACAAAATAATACATATTTCTAATACATACATATCTCTGCTTGGCTCCCTGAACTCGATACAACGTCGTGCTGTGCGTCTCGACGATGTTCCCAAGGTATCGCAAAATTTAGAGACCCTTCAACTCCGAAGGTATGTAGGGTATCTCACTGTATTATATCGCCTTTACCATGGAGAGTGCTCTTCGAAGCTGCATAACACTGTCCCGCCGTCCCCTCTCTACCATTGCACAACGCAGAACAGGCAGGGAATCCACTCATTCACTGCCGACATTCCCAAAAAAATAACCTAAACGTATATAACTATAATTATAATTAAACTATGGAATCGACTCCCTGCTGAAATGTTTCCCTGAAAGTACAACATGGGGTGCTTCAAACATGGTGTGAAGAAGCACCTGGCCGGCTGGCATGGTTTTCGCAGCCCTGTGAAAGTCCGAAAAGCCCATGGGCGCCGTGGGGCCTGGCGTGCGCCATATGCCACGCTTAACATAAAATAATAATAATCATAAAAATAACTTTTGAATACCGTTTCAATGGACCTCCTTACCGGGAGGGGCTATGCATATTATATCGCTCCATAACACACGGATTATAGTCCTTTGCCTTCTTGGAAGAGTTTCAATTCGAGCTCGCAACATTTTATGTAGGTAAACAAGGTTATTTTCGGAAGAATCCTGTATAATTTCGTAAAATATTCCTCGTCCTCATACATTTGGTGTATATGTATTTACAGATATATTTGCGGAGGACTTATTTTTTTAAGTCGTAAAACAAAATATGATCTACCTTTTTTGCTTCAAATATGCCTAATCTGAAGAGAGGATCCCTCAGTTAACAACCTGAATAGGTTAAGGTCATTATTTAATATTCAATAAAATAAAAAAAATATTGCAATGAACGGCCTTGGTATGAAATTGAGTGGCCTTGACCACTTGCACTGAATTATTTAATAAAACCAGGGACTTCAGTGATTCACGGAGCAAAGTTCACTTAATTTTGTCATTTTTATGAACAAGTCTAGTAATTTGGGAAGGCGTTCATTAATTGCATGAGGCGTTTTTTTTTATGTGACTGGACATGGATGGCTAATAACACACCTTCTGTCATGGTACACACCACATGGGAACTAGGTGCCATGCCAGGACCTTCCTTATATTGCACGGCTACATTGAACTGGATGGAAAACACGGACAATTTTCATTACCGCTTCGACCATCGTTCATCCAATGCGATGGTACCAACCCGGGCGGGATAAACCCTACCACCTAGTAAGTAAGGAAGGGGACCTACAGTTTAACGTGGAATCCGAACCACGGCCGGCCTCTCTCAACGGACGAATGGTCACCCATCCAAGACCAGACCGGACCCAGCGTTGCTTAACTTCGGAGAGCGATCGCCGACGTGTCGCGCCACTGGGCCATTGAGGCATTGCCGTTTAGGAAGGGAGGCCGAATCTCACACGAGCTTACTTCGGGTGAGGGAGAAGTCTCGGCAAATATCTCATATTTTTAGCAAGAAACCGTGTAAAATTGCGAGCAAAGTGCGACCCTCACCGATTGTCACACGTCGAGCTACTAAACTTCTGTGGTCAAGCGACAACGGTTTAGAGTGGCTAAATCAGAGCCCCTAGCTAGTACGACTTGTCACCTAAATTTGCGTTTACACGTGGACGTTAATCGAACTAATATCATTTGCGAGTCCGAGTTTTATTTGAGAGCCGTAATACGTTGACGTTGCCTTTTAGGCCAACTCTGCGTTTTCATACAAATTGGTCCGAGTTTGATTTTGACGGCTTAAAGAAGTAAAACCGCAGAATAAGCACCAGAACTTGTATGAGTTTGACGTTTTAACGTTAACGTTCCGTAAAGGCCAATTTAGGTGAGAACTTGGACTGACCGTGCAGAGCAAAGATGAAGGAGCACAGATGATTTTACTTAAAATCACACTGACGTGTTAGTTCCAGTAGTCACTGTTAAGACCACCGAAGCACATATTAACGTAATTATATTACAAATACGCATTTATAAAAATCTCATGTGAGATAGGGGGGATATTAGGGACCTCTCAAGAGGGGAAGGGGATCTCTGAAATCGCCTCACGTAATTAATTTACGCCCCATTTTAACAGATCCCAAAACTACTATTGATAAACACAATTGCAAATAGATTTATGGGTTTGATTTACCTTCCGTAATTAGTGGTTTTCGGCTCTTAAAAATAATGCAAGTGGTATCACAGTATTTCTTCTTTTGCATGTCGTAAGAGGCGACTAGCATGTTCCTGGTTCCGATTCTACATAAAGTTGTAGAAAATTAAGGAAGGTGTCATTACTTACTAGGAGGTAATCCCACCAGGGTTGGTACCATCGCATTGACAATGGTTGAAGCAGCAGTGACAATTAACCGTGTTTTCCATCGAGTTCAATGTCACCTAATTCTTCGGGAAAGCGGTGTGTTGGGCTAACATAGAAGATGAGATGAAAGAAGAATGTTGAATGTTGACTGACCGAGGCCCCAGACGCGACCTCCGCGAAACTCCCCCTCGAACTTCATGCCGTCCGTGCGCCAAAACACGCCACGCCCGTGGAACCAGCCCTGCATGAACTCGCCTTCGTATCTGAAATATTATGGATCGGAGTTAGAATAGATTATATATATTTATTTCTTCGCCCATTCGGTAGGCATCCTACATTTGAGCATGTTTCGCAGGATGGTAATTGTTTTCAATGTCTAATTACACTTTAAATAAACCCTCGTAGATCATAGCACGCAAATATTTTCGTTTTAGCTCCATCATAGCAGACCAAAAGGCGGGAACTGCTGTCAGAATAATTGATAATGTTACAAAAATGCATTATTTTTTTATTGCTCTAAATTTAGATTCATGTTCGATTTTTAAATATGCTACCAAAACATTGGAGAAGGACGCGTTCCATTAGTATTTAAATTTTGAGAATTTTATTTTGTGCCACCCATGTAAAGTCGCCTGCGACTTTCAAGCTTTTTCATTAGTACGAAACCCTAAAACTTCATAACATATCGAGCTTACTTAGCGCCGTCCGGGAAGCAGAGAACGCCGATGCCGGAACACAGCCCGTTTAGCATTGCTCCGTCGTAGCGGCTGCCATCTGACAGCACCAGATGTCCCATGCCGTGCTTCTGGCCCTTCGCGTTCCACTCCCCCACATAGTGAGTGCCGTCTTCGTACTTGTAGGCTCCGGTCTTCACCACCGAAGGGTCAATAACTGTCGGGTGATTTATAGGGTGTTAGCGGAGGTATGGTCCAAACGTTACCCATATTATGATGGAATTAGGAAAACCATCGCCAAAGACTCTAATAACTATGTTTGTTTATATCAGAGGCTGAACCTACCAGCTACAATCTGCGCATTCGACACGACAAGTAGTTGACATCTGACTAGCTAGGTGGACGAAACATTTAGCTAAATAAGTGAGCTTTTGTAACTACAGGAAAATAGACCACATAATGTTAGACATTACTGAGAAGTATAAAGACGCAGATTAAAGAAAGAGAAATGTGAACAACAAACTTTCGCAGAAAGGGCATATTCCATAGATCTAAACCGATCCAAATCTTTCGCCTCTACAAAATACGCCACCCGCATTAATGATAATTCTCCTGGTGTACAGAAGAGAGAATGACCTTCCGTAACACGGAGATCGTCGATCTCCGTGCTCCGTAATCAGATCAGGTCCGCCGTCCGAGCAACGAAATCGTCACCACGAATTTGATTGATGTAGTCTCACTCAAACTGGCGACGCGTGGGAAATAAGCTGGAGGCCCTAGGCTGAGTCGGTCCAAGTTACATTTTCTGTTTTTTTTTTCTAAAAAAAGCGGTAATGCCTTATTTTAGATAGGTAAAAGTGATTCGCAGTCGAAGACATTGTGCTTAAGACGTTGAAAATGATAATAAAATGAAAAATTCTGATAACTAATCTTTTTGAGATTTTCTTACTTTATCATTGCGTAATAAACCACCAAAGTTATTGTATAAAACGCGCGAAAAATTCGAACTTTCGAACCTTATAACTTAGAAACCAAACACAATTTTACGATGCCAACGGTCATCAGACATCCAGATCGATAAAATAAAACTCTTTTGAGCAAAATATGGGATATCTGATAAGAAATATGGCCGTGATCTTCTTTCCCCGTTTGTATGGGGAGTTGAGCGGGTTGGGCCACCTTAAGTGGGTTGATTACAGTAATACAATTAAGATAGACAAATGTGTATAAAAGGGCTGTAGGTAAACGTTAATGTCAGTAAACTTGTGCCGCTGGTTTTCAGCCACCACCGGATGTCAAGGTATTTAAAAAAAAATTAAATAGAAAATAAGAAGGAACAGTAATTTACATTTGACTAGGTATGTAAAAGAGTGTAAGTAGGTGTGGGAGCTCATAAAATAAATAGATAAAAAGTTTAACTATTAAAATGAAAAAATGTGAATCGCTATCGTAAAAGTCGGGCTAGGCTTCCGTCCAGGCCACATCAATCAAAATCGTCGATACCATTTTGGTCCTTGGGCGGCTGTACTATCGATCAATCAGAAGATTATTTATCTATAGGTTCTCCCTCAATATAATACATATGATATTATATTTATAATCAAATAAAGCAAGAATGAGCCACACGAATCCCTGGAGAGGGATAATGTGATCTCAGCTTACAATGATTTCACCGAGAATATCCGGCGCCCTAGCTGGCAGGGAGGTTTCGCAGGCGAGACAGCGGCTTCCCACACAACTCGCGCGTGAAGCGTGAAATCTACCGAGAATAATCGACGAGACCAACCCGGTGACGCTGACAAACATCGCTTTTCGCAGAATTCAGTAAGCTCTACGCGAGAGCTGTTATCTGTGGTTACTTTGAGGCTATATCGTCGATGTACTTTGTATGGAGATGGAATGGTAATTTACATGTACAGAGCGCATCACCCTCGGCGTCACAGTAGACATTGGCATTTGCAAGGAAAACTTATGTGGGTCAAAATTCCAATGTGTGACGTTTCGGGTGATACCGCTTATACATTATACTGATGTACTTTAAATGCAATGAGGACTAGTGTCCGCCCTCTGCAACCATCCCATACAATCCTAAATCCAGCATATCTTCATCATTGTCAGTCAAATCACCAAAATCTTTATCGTTGTTCGAGCTGTGTGAGCTGTTGCTTCGTCATGTAGGCACCAGTTTCAGGAGACCAAATTCAACAACTTACAGCTGGGACCTTCAAACTTTTCATACTACGAAGCGGTAGCGATTATTCCTAAAACTGAACTAAATGGGAGGGAGGGAGGGAGAACTGAGTGAGCTACTGGCTCACAAACCACCACCGTGGCGAACTGGAAACTAGCGAAATGTTGCATTTATTAAAATAATATCATCCCCTTAAAAATAGAATAAATTATAATAACTTTCACGTTTTTCAAAATTATTTAAAGTGGTCTAAAAAAAAAACCAAGGTTTATTTGTAGAAGATGCGGAGCGTAGCATCTATTACCAATTGTATATAACTGTAACAGCGGTCCATCTCGGAACCCGCAAGTCGGTATCATAACCATTAATAAAAGTTAACATATATTTCTATGCTAGACTTATTCAAAAGCTAAACTAAGTACTATTGTACATCAAATCAAAACATGCTAAAATTACATAACTATGCAGGTTTATGCTTGCCATCTCGCAACAATTCAACAATTGGAGTGTAAAATATGTGGAAAAGTTTGATTAATATTTTAAAATAAAGGATAAAAAAAAATCTATACCAGTCAATCTTAATAAAAGGTCAATCTTTCATCCTATCCATCCAGCAAGCTTCTCGGAAGGAGACGGAGTATAGGAAGGAGACGGAATACCGACGGGCTGCTTGCCCTTGCGGCAAAAAAACTCGTTAAACATCCGTCTGGAGCTCCACTAGGCACACGCCAACTTCCGGGCCGTCTGATCTCCCGTTTTGGCAATTCGAACTGACCGGCCAGATCGCCAGATCTGAGCGTGCCAGACTTCTTCATTTAAAATTCAAAACTCAAAAAATTCCAAACTTAGTACGGGGTTAGCACCGGACTAACCATACACAAAACTATTTAGTCCGGCAATATCCCAAAGTTAATCCGCCCAGTCTGAATACGAGGTTTTTAGGGTTCCGTAGTCAACAAGGAAATTTTATAGTTTCGCCATATCCGTCCGTCTGTCCGACATTTATTAAAATCTCGCGTTTACTAATTGGCATCTACAAAGATGAAACAGACTTCTTAGCATTTTTAGCAGCATAAAAGAGCTTGCTTATTAAGAAACTAAGCATACGAAACCGTTATTACTCGGTTACGGTCCCTGTAGGGTAGCATATCAGGGTAGCATATCAGTTGCGAATACTTTTGAAAAGTTCCCAGGTAGCACAAGATAATTGTGGCTGACTTCCATGGCATGGCGATCTCCGTGCTGACTTCGGACGTCACTTCAAGTCAATCTGAAGCTGCTCACAATTGTCCCAAGAATGGATTTCATTCTAAGGTAATTTTTTGGTCAGTCCTACAGTAATCCGAATTACAACGCTTAAGAGACGTCATCTTAAGGTCCGTCCATAAAACATCCCTATTTTCCCACAAATTAACGTCATTTTAAGGTCAATTTAAGATCTGTTCAGGTATCGTTTCTTCGGGTCCAGATAGGATGCACCGAATATACACAATGTGTGTCCGTGTGTGGTCAGATAGAGACGTATATCGCGAGGCTGTGACATTAGAACGTCATTTGACGGGATTGTATGACGTCACTTTTAGACCTCATTTTCGTCCACCAATACCTTTAGATGATTTCGGTGTCACCAATTCGTGCTACGTCAGGACGTTGGAAAAAATCCAGCGGCGTTTATTGCCAACTTTGCTGGGATTGCTGAACTAGCTGATAATAAAATATGACAAATCCAAATCAATAATTGTTACAATATAAAATTTCACCTTAAGGCGATAGGACTAGCCAACTACTCCCGCCATACAAATGCACTTTTTAACAAATGTAATAATATGTAGTGAAACGCTTCAGCAAATCCAAATAGAACTCCAGACTGATAATGGATTGTTAATATTGTATTATTCCATCATTTATTTAAATAATAATAAAAATAAAAAAGTTGATTTTTCTCATTAGAAATGTGAAAGTAATTCGATTTCTAGATATAAGCAAAAACAGCATATATGCATAAACAAAAAATTCCATTTGCTTTTAGATTTCTACATTTAGTCAAAAAAGTTCGGAAATGGACACCGTTTCCGCAATGTATTTTGTATAGAAAAAGGAAACATACATTAACGAAAATAGGTTGATTCCTAGACAAGGAATCATATATTGTAAGAATGACACTTATAATCGTCAGACTTAGTTAGTTACCTTGGGGTGCCTCGTCTAACTTTGCGATTTGGCTAGTACCAGGGCCTTAAGCTAAACCGAATATATTTCTATTTCCGGGGTTACAACATGAAAATAAGGGACTGTACTCTAATAAAATATGTACATGTATAGCCTTGGAAGTGTATAGCTATAAAAACTAAATATGGCATAAAGTTAGCAAAGGAAAGGTTCAGTAAAAATGTGTTTTGTTTACCGTCCACCATTATTGTTGTTTCGGCGTCCGAGCACGCACCGCTGCGGTCTCGCCTCCGCTCGCCCGAAGCGCCCACCGTTCTAATATAATCGTGGGGCTTCGCAGCGTTGGCAACTGGAGCAACAATTTTACTAATTGCATTAGGAACTGCTGTAGCAGCTAAATTGTCTACGAGCTCGACCACGTGACCCGTGAACAGCCGGAACGTTGTTGGGGCGCGATATCGCCCGATTTATGAAGGCTGTCTCAGTAAGGAATTGAATTTTATGAGAGTATCAATTCCCCATATAGTTATAACTTTTTACATGCTCTTTTATTTTATTATGTACATTTTTTCTGACATTTTGAAATATATTGTCGAAATCAACGTCTGTATTTTTCTTCCCTTTAAGATTGAAATATTTTGGCCAAAAATCTTTCGAAAAAAGTGAATTTTTTTGAAACTTTATTTTTTTCTGAAAAAATCAGATATACAAAAAATCATACTGAATGAAGCTTCCTATATTGATTACATTTTTATTGAAATCTGACAACTTTTTGGTTGAGGGAACCACGGGAGGGAACCGTAGGGCCTCGAAGACGATATCGTTAGTTTAGCTACATATGACGCTAACCTTCAATATTTTGGGTTTTTTTTATAAAATAAAAGCCAGCGTCGGTTAACAATAAACACCGGTAGAAAAATCGAAATATCAAGGTTTATACTATTATCTAATGTATGAAGGTAAAACGGTTTTAATGAGTTGCTTATATTCTTTATAAAAAATATATTTGAAAACAGCTACTTGGTTTTTACGGGTTTACAAACCGGCGCTTGTAAACTATAAATGGTTTGGACAATTTTCTTTTTTGTGATACAAGATGACATAATTACCCAGTAAATAAGCTTGAAACATATATTTATTCACTTTATAAAGTAGACTTTACAGGTCAAAAACCTAAATTCCGCTTCGTCGCGCTCGATTTTCACGCGCATACAACAATGAACCCTAACGCAAACTCATTGCTTCCGGGGATAGCCATTATTGTCTGTTTTCTGAACACTGGAGTCTTGATATTTTATTTAATGTGTAAATGATATCAGTACCTCCATACATGTGTAGAAAACAATAAAATACAACATTATATGAATATAAATACATATTTTGGTTTTTAAGATTAAAATTCCCACGAGATAACCGCTACTTTTGGGAGGCAGGATCAGAGATTCGCAGGCCTTATGCCTGGTGAGAATTGGACCAAAAGTTTATATATTTTAAATATATTGGACTATAAGATCGTGTGCTTTTTCAATAAGATGCCTACATACCTATTTACGTGTTATGTATGTAAAATACTTGGATACAATTATCTTTTTTTTTTACCATGGTCATAATAATTCCGAGTTTCCTTTCAAAAATTCCACTCATAATTTTTGTATCGATGAAACAAAACTATAGTATCGAAGATTGTGTAATAATACAATTGGGTCCGCTGCATTTATGCCCGTGCATATATCAAGAGCCGACACAGATGTTCGTCGTTCGTGCTTCCTTACAAGGTGGCAGGGTTAACCCCGCCCGTGTTGGTACCGTTGCATTTAATGAATGATGGTCGGAAAGGCAATGAAAATAGAACTTTGAATATTTTTAAAAGAAATGTAAATGACAAAAAATAAACCGATATAGAGACATATAAACGTAGCCTTGCAACAGCTAGGGATGGTTAAATTACCTAACCTAACCTAACCTAGGTTAAGTTAGGTTTCGTCTCACGTGACATTTGGAAAATGCTATCATTTGTTTGCTATTATTTATATCTTTTTAAATTTATATATACAAGCACATCACAGTTAATGCCATACTAGAAATATTTGCGAATAATTCGTATGTGGATCGAACGACCGAAGAAGTGTTCGGAATAGTTCAGAACAGGTAGATCACGGAACCGGAGCAAGGTCTGTCAACTGTGACGTGGGTCTAAAACTCAATGTAGGCGAGTCTTCCCGCTCAACTCCCCATACAAACGTGGAAAGAAGATTGTACGCGTATTTCTTATCAGAGATCAGAAACTATACTCAAAACAGCTTTATCTGTTCGAACTAGATGGAATTGCAAAATAGGGTTTGGTTTCTAAGTTAAAAGGTCTTGAAATTTAAATTTTTCGCGCGTTTTATACAATAGCTTTGGAGGTGGATTACTCAACGATAAAATAAAAACATCTTAAGAAGATTAGTCATCAGAACTAGCTTGTTTCATGAAGATTTATAATCAAATTGGTTTTTGTCTTTGATTACGGAGGTCGTGATTAACTTTTAGCTATAAGTCGTTTTGTAATCACAATTTTCATAAATATTACCAAATCAAACACTATGCGCATTGTCTGGTTTGTGGACATGGTGCATCCTCCTCATCGAGTACTCTATCTTTTTCTTTGAAACAGGAAAGGTCCCAGAGTGCAATAGCACGATTTTGTACCATGCCCGCGAATGAGTTAGTCCCATGGAGGTGAAGTCACCTCCATGGTTAGTCCCGCCGGGAAGGGCCACCTTAGGTCATTTTGAGTTGAATTTTGTATCGACTGGAAATTATTTGAGTTTTTAATAAAATTAGATAGAATTTTCTTGGTTTTGCGCGTTGAAATCACTTCACCTCATGAGATTAAAAGGATTTTAGTTTGTATAATATCAAAGTGCCGTTCATCTCTGCACTTTTTTCGTTTTGGCGTTCGGGCTAAAGCGTTGATCAGAGACAGTAGCGCGCGCAGTGGGCGTTAAGCAAACTAATATTTGCGAGTCCGAGTTTGATTTGACAGCTTACTCACCGTTGCCGTAAATACGTCGACATTGCCGCTTACGCCGACTTCGCGTTTTCATACAAATTGGAAATCCGAGTTTGAATTGAAGAAGTAAAACCACAGAATATCTAGTAAAAACGTATATGGACTTTGATGTTTTTACTTACCTAACTTCGAAGTTCCGTAAACGCAAAGAACCCCGCACAAATCGTATGGGAATTGGCTCCCGGTCAAATTGGCTGAAATTTGGATATGTTGTTCGTTTCGGCATCCTGAACAAAAGTCTCAATTGGCACAAAGCCCAATTTTGCTTATTTTGGCCGCTACGGGGCTCCAAAGCTCCACGGGTTGACCATTATTTACTACTCAAAACGGCGATCTCCTGGCAGTTTAGTATTTTCTACGCTGAGGAAAAAGTACCCTCTCATGTTTTCGGGGGGGCTAAATTCAAATCCAATGTCAATATGACAATATTGACAGTTGGCAGCTGTCAATTAGTTGTCAAACAGCGAGAAATAAACAAAATCGATAAAATCCACATGTGAATGTAGGTTTTTGAGGTTGCTGAGTTCAAAACTGATGGCCAAAAGACAATAATGACAGTTGACAGCTGTCAACTGTCAATATCGTCTTTTGGCCACCAGTTTTCGACTCAGCAAGCTCAAAAACATATATTTACATATGGGTTTCATCCACTTTAGCTGTCAAATGCTGTTTGACAGTTAGTTGACAACTGTCAACTGTCTATATCATCTTTTGGACATCAGTTTTGAACTCAGAAAGCTCAAAAACGTATATTGACATGTGGGTTGCATCCATTTTGGTTGTAAAATGCTGTTTGACAGTTAGTTGACAGCTGTCAACTGTCATTGTTGTCTTTTGGCCATCAGTTTTGAACTCAGCAACCTCAAAAACCTACATTCACATGTGGATTTTATCGATTTTGTTTATTTCTCGCTGTTTGACAGCTAGTTGACAACTAATTGACAGCTGTCAACTGTCAATATTGTCATATTGACATTGGATTTGAATTTAGCCCCCCCAAAAACATGAGAGGGTACTTTTTCCTCAGCGTAGCAAATACTAAACTGCCAGGAGATCGCCGTTTTGAGTAGTAAATAATGGTCAACCCGTGGAACTTTGGAGCCCCGTAGCGGCCAAAATAAGCAAAATTGGGCTTTGTGCCCATTGAGACTTTTGTTCAGGATGCCGAAACGAACAACATATCCAAATTTCAGCCAATTTGACCGGGAGCCAATTCCCATACGATTTGTGCGGGGTTCTTTAGTGACAACTTGGACTAGGAGCTCTAAGCGGTTCTGACCGAATCCGTTCTGTAACGGACATTACGTGGCGGGATTGAATCTTCTTTGCCCGTACAAACCTTACGTCTGTGCTTCATAATCTGTGGCTTCAACCACAGAAATAGTATTTTTTTTTAATCTGTCATTGGTTTTTATTTCATCTGTGATCAGGAAACAAAAAGTCATCAATCGTCAGGACAGGATATTATATGTTCTGTGGTCAGGACGACCTTTCTTCTCCAGACGCTAAATCAGTGTTTAAAAGTAGCAGTGATATAAACGCCAGCGTTGGCTGTAGTTGGCTACGGCCGTAAGGTCTAGCAGCGATGGCCCACTACAAGGGTGCCGCCTCGGAGGCGGGGCGCGCGATGCAGCTCATGAAGAAACGCGAGCGGGCGGCCCAGGAGGTCGAGCTCCGGAAGCGCAAGATAGAAGAGGAGCTTAAAATTGACAACATCGAGAACAAATTCGCAACCCATTATGATGCCGTCGAAGCGCAGCTGAAGAGCTCGACCATCGGTCTGGTGACACTGGACGAGATGAAAGCTAAGCAGGAGCATATAGTGAGGGAGCGAGAGCAAAAACTAGCGCAAAAGAAGGCTGAGAAGGAGCAGGAAAAACAAAAGGAGATAGAGGCCAAGCAAGCACAGAAAAATAAGCAGAAGCGGCAGGTATTTTCCTCTAGCATAGCCGGTCGTCGTTCTTACGTCGCATTGTTGACTATTTAAAATAGGCTTTTTTTATGGATTTTGACTCAAAATCTAGTTTTCACTTGCACTTAATAATATTTGTTTCAGTTATGAAATGCCATCCTAGCTGTAGGCATAATCACCCGACTTTTCTTAACGGCTTTCATTGTGCCGTTTACTCTATTTCCAGCTACTGGTGACGGCTTGCTCGGAACAAAGGTATAGTCCCTACTCAAGTCGTAAACAAACCACTTTCATGAAACTTTTTTTTTCAGATTCAAGCTTTATCTTTTGCCTTGGAGGAAGAGGAGGAAGAAGATCAGAACAGTGAGACAGAAGATGAAAAACCAATAGACAAGGGAACCTGGAGGGACAAGGAAGAATCTGTTTGTTTCAATCTCATTCATTGTCTTTGCTCTTTTATTTTACAGTACAATTCTCTCATTATTGTAGACAACTAACTTGTCCACTTGAACTCTGAACCATTTAAAACCACCTTTTTAATTAAAATTTTGTGCTTAATTTTGTAAGGAACCAGTAAATTTTTTTTTAAGTAATTTTCATAATTGCGGTTGTTTTGATCCTTCACTATAAGGCCATAATACCTAATGCTACCAAAAGGTATTTTCTCCAAAGTGTTTTTTTACTGATACTGGTTCGTAATGTTTAAAACATTTCAGTAGATCAGCCCTTAAAACTTTAATTCTTATCAATGCACCGAATCAAGTGGGATAGGAAACAGAACACTATTCCAAAAATACCTTGACGTGCATTTTCTTCATTCCTTTATAAGCCCACATTAAAACAAAATTGAGTATTTGCATTCATAATATAAAGAAAAAATTATGAAAGTCTACATCTTTTTATTTATGATTATTTTTATATTATTGTACTTATTATTAGGTGCCATGCCAAAAAATTCCTTATATTGTAATGCTACGTTGAACTTAAAGGAAAAATTGACAATTTTACATTGCCCTTTCGAACATCGTTCATTCAGTGTTTCAGGGCGGGATTAACTCAACGTGGAATCTGAACCATTAATTACAAATTCCTTGGATGAAATAATATTTTTTTACATTTAAAAGTGCTCCCATCAAAACTGAGCTCTTACGCTTCCCTTTGGTGTGAACAGTCAATGAAGAAGGTTCGCAAGAACCCAGATGTAGACACGTCGTTCCTGCCGGACCGCGACCGCGAGGAGGCTGACCTGCGCCTACGCGAGGAGCTACGCCTGGAGTGGGTGATGACGCAGGCGAGCCTCAAGGACGAGCCGGTCGCCATAACCTTCAGCTACTGGGACGGCTCCGGCCACCGGCGGAATGTTACGCTTAAGAAGGGTGAGCATTAGTCGTGGGCGTTTCCACTGGTCTTCGAAAACTTTAGTAACTGTTATTGCTGATGCCGATAGCCGTTTGCGGAAACGGTTGCAAAAAGATATGAAAAAAAACTCCCTCTCTTCTTCTCCTTGACAAAACTTTTTATTCTCGACAAAATAATCCCCAGAAATAATATAACACAAATGATAAATAAACATAATTAGCATTGAGAAATACTAATCGTTGGACTATTTCTGTAAGCAAACCACAACGGCGGTCGTTAACAATGTAGCCCCTCTTTAACTACAGTGCGCACTGCGCGCGCGCGGATTACAGTTTCGGCGGTAACCGGCGGTAAAGAGTCTCCGGCTACAAGCCGCAACAAAGTAATTATTAGTATTACTAACTATTACTCGTAACTCCAGTTATGAGAGTCGCGGGCTCCAAGCCTCAACCGACGTTACAGCTACTGCCGCCCGCCATTGCGCGAGCGAGACAGTCGCGGCTGGCGGGTCGTTGCGACTAGACGTCTCGCAACCTACGGGCTTTCGTTGGCGCGCCGCGTGCGCGATCCAGTGCGCTACAACAAATTTGTAGCGGCCATACTGCAGTTACGAGAGTCGCCGGCTCCAAGCCTCAACCGACGTTGCAGCTACTGCCGCCCGACATTGCGCGAGCGAGACAGTCGCGGCTGGCGGGTCGTTGCGTCTAGACGTCTCGCGACCTACGGGCTTTCGTTGGCGCGCCGCGTGCGCGATCCAGTGCGCTACAAGAAATTTGTAGCGGCCATACTGCTCGGCGTAAAATGAATACTTCGTTTTTACACTAGTAACAGTTATACGAACCCATTTCTCATTTCTCGTCCCACGACTAGTGAGCATATACCACTGCGGAATTGATTCAGGAAAGGTCATCATAGGCTGAAAAGAAAACTTTTCTTTCAATTTATTTGTAAGAAGATGTATATTACACACTCGGATTTGACATCAATATTTGTTTTGCCGGGTTGATTTACCGGGTTGGTCATAATTATTATTTTTTATTTAAAATATTGTCAAACTAGCTGCGGTACCCGGCTCCGCTCGGGTTAGTGTCGGCTAAATTATCTCATGGATAAAAAGTAGCCCACATGACTGGTCCAAAATAGGGTCAAACTGGTCCAGGACAATGTATCCATGTACCAAATTTAATCAAGATCGTTCGAGCCGAAATAGCATGATTTAATGAGAAACATCCAATAATTCCCATTTAGAGCTTCGTTGACCTTTGGTGGCTGTTTAAAAAAAAAACATTTGCCGCGAGAACCTTTCTGCACTTTCACTGCTACATTGCTTACCTAGTAAGTAACGTGTAACGTAGGTAAGTTTTGCGTGGACTCCAACCCACAGCCAGCCTCAACATCGAAAACAGTAACCCATCTCGAACCTGACTGCTCCCAGAGATGCTATACATTGATAAAATACGCATATAAATCAGGTAAGTGGTTCGTATGTTATAAGACTTTAAGACTCACTACTTACCCTTCTGGTAATCAAGCGTTATATTATGTAATCTATAAGTTTTTAGTAGAATCAGGCTAGACGTAGATACAATGCACATCTAAATCGAGTAATTGGTTCTCAAGGATTTTATTCTGTTGGTCGCTCCTCCGGCGATTTAGCGTGATGCCAAGTAGTCCTAAAGTTGCAGGAAATACCAAGCCGTACTTCAGTAAAAGTAAGCGCTGCCGCCGCAAAGCCGAGCCGTGCATAGCATTGCAGTTTGTATAACAGCCCCATCTTAGCGTAAGCGGAACTGAATTCTATTTAGCCAATCCTAATTCCCGGGTAGTTAAATGTACATGTACTAAGTTTTACAAATCGCTAGTGCCTTGAAAATTCGCCAAACGGACACCAAACAGTCACGACGTCTGCCCTCCCCCCGCCGCCGCTCCCCGCCACCGCCCCCGGCTCCTCTCCCCCTAGTGTGAAGTATCGCTACCGGCATCGTTTTCGCAGCCCCGTGAAAGTTCTAAAGCCCATGGGCACATAAATTGTAGCCTATGTGTTATTCTGATGTATAAGCTATATTATTGTAAAGTTTCATTAGAATCCATTCAGTAGTTTTTACGTGAAAGAGTAACAAACATCCATCCATCCATCCATCCATCCATCCATCCATCCATTATTACAAACTTTCCCCTTTATATTATTTATTAGATTGTTGTCCAAATATGTAAAATGCCCATGGAATTAAATTGTTTGATTAAGCAGAAACAAGAGAACTTTTAGTAAAATCACTAAGCATATTATTGTACCGATTGGTACCGAAGTGGTAAGAGGTGGTGACCGAAGTCACAAAATCTACTGAAGGATCATTCAGGAATGGATTGGTAGAGAAAGAGGGAGTGAGCAGGATTATAGTTCAGCAAGCGTCCTAGCCAAGGCAGACCAGCTGAAAAGTTTTTTTGCTAAATTTAATCCTCAGAGCTGCAGCAAGCACGATAATGTGGCCACCTGACGATTTCCTGCTTGGGAACCTTTCCCTTAAGGCTGTTCCGACCCATATAAAGTTGTTTGCACACATAACGCAAAAAGTATTGCACAAGCACGAATTAATAATAATAGTTTAATATAGTCATATTACTTGCAGCAAAAACAATTTCACATTTTCAGGATTATTGGTTTTGTTACAATTTATTTAAATACGATTTTTATTTAACAGCGCCATCTAACGGTGTAAAACTTCTAATCGGCAATTAAAACGAAACTATTAAACCTGAAATTGTGAATATGTTTTCGCTGCATCTACTATGGCTATATTTAATATTTTTGACGAATTCGTGCCTTGAAGTGCAATACTTTATGCGTTCTGTGTAAAAAAAACATTGTATGGGTCGGAACATCCTCAAAGAGGACCAGATATTTTGGGAAAGTTGGAAAGAGATGGACAGCAAATCCTGGTATTCATCGGGCTTCTAGTTTTAAATTCATACAGGCCATTCCATTCACTCTAAGAGAATTATTTTACCTGGTCGGTTTCAGGCAACTCCATCTATCAGTTTCTGCAGCGCTGCCTCGATACACTGCGACCAGAATTCAGCGAGCTGAAGACGGTCTCTGCCGACCAGCTCATGTATGTAAAGGAAGATCTCATTCTACCTCACCACTACACCTTCTATGACTTCATCGTCACCAAGGTATGACATCTAACTTATATGCAAATAACTGTGCTTGTACAGTACTCTTCTATCAGGAATGGAATTTGGCGAACTGCTAAAATACATAAAAAGTGGGACAAATAAATTATGCTATTTTATTGTTACTATACTATACTTACCTAGTACTGTCCCCACTGTACATGCGAAACGCATGAAATCAATTAATTTAGAGACTTTTGGAGAGAAAACTTTGAAATTGCTTCCTTATTTCAAATTTGAATGAAGACAAGTATTATTTTAAATTCGTGTATGTTTTAAAATGAAAATAAAAATATACTTTATTGGTTACCACTATGACGAATGCACAGATGCAAGAGGCGAGCTTATTTCCCATGGCAATATCCTAACACCTAACCTAAATATATGATAATGCATTATGAGGTATGATAAAGAAACATTAAATTACTTAAGACTCAGCACCATAATCCAACATCCATAGATTAATATATACTGTATAATGTTTGTCTCTGTATTTTTTTATTCATCCATGTTTTATTATGGAATTGGATACGGGGAAACCACATGAGAACCGGATGCCATGGCAGGAACCTCCTTGTTTACATGGCTACACAGTTATCTGAATGAAAACACAGACTATTTTCATTGTCGTTTAGAACATCTTTCCTTCAATGTGATGATAAAAACCGAGGTGGGACCTGCTACCCTTAACACCTAGAAAGTAAGGATGCATTTTTATGTGAACCTTAACAAATCCAGACTTGCTTAACCTCGATTATCCAGCACCGAGACATCGCCACTGCAGAGACTGACAGATCGCTGAATATCACTCTCACTCCGTATTTTGTGTTTGCAGGCGAGAGGGAAGAGTGGCCCACTGTTTCAGTTTGATGTGTCGGATGACGTCCGGATTGTGAATGACGCCACGCAGGAGAAAAAGGACTCGCACGCTGGAAAAGTTTTACTGAGGTTTGTTTCGGCACTCCTGTAATATCGAAATGATGAATTTATAATAAAATAAATCATATAACCGCTACAGGTGTACATGGGTCATTTTATAATTAATAATATTATCTTGATAATTTTATGTATTTAATGGATACGACATTACCGTTATCTCATTAATTTGAGTTTCAGCGACATCTACATTTCAAGCATTGTAATCAGATTTTGAAAATAATCTGACGTAACTGTCGGGATAGCTCAGTTGGTTTAGAGCAGTGGACATGTAATCCAAAGGTCGCAGGTTCAAGTCCTGCTTCTGACGAATGTCACGACCAATACTTTTTTAGATTATTTTCAAAATCTGATTACAATGCTTCAAATGTAGATGTCGCTGAAACTCAAATTAATAATATGATCCTCCTAAATTGTTCATTTTAGACACAATAGTAAACTCTATCACCCAGCAGGGGAATTACGAACCATGGATCAACTCACATTCTTGACGAAATGCATTTATCCAACTCGGAAAGAAAAAGTGGTGCATGAATCCATAACCTCAAAGCAAGGCCCACGCCCTTGGAGGTACAAGCCATTCAAATGTCTAAACAGCCCAAGTATTTACTAAGCTAACCTGTTCTACAGTCCAGACGTCGAACTTTGGTCATTTAGGTATGGTTCGACAGTGCAGTGATGAACTAACCGCCACCAAACTCTATTCTATGTAATAATGAAATAATTGATGATAAGCGTTTCTAATCTAGACCAAGTTCAGACAACATTCATCGAGTCCTTCGCGAGATTGTGATATGAATAATGGAATAAGTACTTATTTTTCCAGATCGTGGTACGAGCGGAATAAGCACATATTCCCGGCGTCACGATGGGAGCCCTACGACCCCACCAAGACGTACTCAAAGTACACAATCAAGGGAAAATGAACAGAGTGAAATGTGAAGTATTGTCGTTTTAAAATTACGCCACAATTTAAAAAAACATCCGTGCCTTCCGTGGATGAAATAGTTTGAATTCGAGACAAGACAGTGCAATAACTATCAAAGGCCGGCAATCAGTAAATAGAGAAGACGAAAGGGATATCAAATAAAACTTTGTGATACATTGCAAGAATCATCTTTATTATTTTACTAAAAGCACCATTGAGATCACTATTGATGTTCATTGACTATATTTTTCTTAATATTTAAGTTACCTTAATGCAACTAACATGCTTTGCTACAGAGGTGTTTTGACTGGAATCGTGCACAACGAATGGAAAAATGTCTATGCCATGACACGCAGCGCCGTACACTCCGCTCTTGTTTATGGCTATCACGCCGCCCATGACGCCAGGGTAGTGCTGGGCGATTCTTTTGACGGCGGCTGCAGCGGCGTCCGTGGGGCTGGCTCCTCGACGCATCTCATCAACTGCTAGGAAACTGAAACAAATAAAATTATTAAAGCAGGCAGCTAAGATATTGCTTGCAAGCTGCTGCGCAGAAACATGTTTTTCAGTCATTGGCAGGTGATGTAGAAGAATGTACTAGCTGTAACGTGCAAAAGCGACTTTGTGCTAGACAACATGGCTGACGCTCTTATGCATGGCGACCAACATGACAAAATTAAAAGCTGATTAATTTTACCCAAAGGAAATTCTCCTTTCCTCCCCCATAGCATGATCACAATGGAACGGTTTCCATATTTTTCTATTGTGTCTCTATAATTTAGTGCAGTAGATTAATAGTTTTTAATTTTCTCTTTCAAATGGCATAAGCCTTAACGGACGAAGTCTCGGCAGTTCAACTGTATTGTTCATCAAAACTTTTGAGGTTATAAAATGTATGGAATAGAAAGAGATGGATGCATGTTTGCAGAGCATAATGACAACCGGAAACTAGTTTGCAATTAGTTAAAAAAGAAAATATAATTCGATGTTCATATTTCAGTTGGCCTATTCTATTTAATGTTTTTTTTTTTTTCACTTAGGAATATATCTAAATTAATGTACAATTTGAGGTTTACTTATTAATGTTATTAATATAACGTTACCGAAACTGCTGTATATCAAGAATGCGGTGAATTCTAGATGTTTTGCATTTATATCAATAAGTGCATCCCGGGCGGTATATAAGATTCATCTCCATGTATACTCAAAATACAGTAAAATACCGATGGCACGCAATGTTTGTGGCATGCGACAACAATTTTTAAAAGATAAACGGCTTTCTACTCACGGCATTATTTGTGCGAAGCAGGACATTTTGAGCTAAACATTTGGGTTATTATTGTGTCCAACGCTGACTGTCAATTTGACGTATTCCGCCTTTGTTGTAGTTGTGGGTAGTCAAAGATCTTGATCGGCTTCGTTCCGGAGCTCCGTTTATCTTTTAAAATGAACAGTGACCACGGTAATCTAAAAACTTACATATACTATTTACCACAAATATTACCTAGGGCAGAACCGGAGCATGACGTCACCATCTCCAGTGGCGGCTGCCCCACCCACATCATTGTCAGCGTACGCTCCGGAGCCCGGGATGGGAGAATCTCCTACTCTCCTGAAATAAACAACACAATTATGATGTATTTATCTATGTATAAGAAATGAACTATAAATTAATGACTGAAAGTTGTGCAAAAAGTCATGATTTTTGGTGATTTTTAGTATTTTTTTTCATGTGCAAATACCATACCCACCATCATATTAGCCCAACTCACCACATTTCCGAAGGAATTAGGTTCCATGTAAAGTCATTCCCTTTATGAGCATGGCTACATTGAACTGGATGGAAAACACATACAATTTTTCATTGCTGCTTCGACCATCTTTTCATCAAAAGCGATGTTACCAACCCAGGCGGGCTTAACCCTACCACCTAGTATGAGAAGAGGATCTACAGTTTTACACGGATTCCGTACCATGGAAACAGCATGCATTCTAACGAAATACACTTGTCAAATTCAAAAAGAGAAAGAGAAAGTGGTGCATTGTATTTGTTTTTTTTTTTTGTATTGTTTATTCATCATCCATAGACAGTACACTGCACTCGGATTTGTCATATTTTAGCATTGGCCAGTTCAGCAAAACAAAAAACAGCGAAGAAGAACTGGAAAGAAACTCCGCTGTTTTTTTTCAACGTCCACTTAGTTTACTTCCTTTTAGTTAAGTTTACAAAAGTGTTTGTCAATTATTTTAACAAAAACATAGGTAAAAAACTAAATTAACATGAATACACAAAATTTACAATTCATGCCGTATGCAACAGTTCATGACAAATATCATTTTATTTGCAAAGACAATCCCCTCCAACTAATATGTTGCCAATTGGAGCAGGCCAGTCCCCACAAACAGCACCCGTTCACGAGCATCACGCCGGGCACAGCCATTACCTCTTTCAACCATATTTTAGGGAAAGAGATCACCCGAGCCAAGCGTCACCGTAAGCAAGGACCTTTAAGCGATGCACTGCTCCACTGGCACCTCAACACTGAAACACTTGCACATTAGGTTTTAATACTATAAGTTTTTTCATAAACTACTACTGTCAGCTGATCACATAGTTACATATCCCTTTAAATGCTACCACCTACAGAAAATTAAGAGTATAATGGTTTGAGAGCAGCCCTATCAATAAAGTAATAACAGATTCCTATATGAGATTTTGACCAATACTGAGAAACTGTGCATGAACGAGGCGGGGATTTGAACAGAGACCTCTGGGATGAAAGGCAGGCCTACCCGTCCAATATGATATGTGTTTGCATACCTAACAATGAATGCCATCTTTACTCTTTCTATTAATTCCATTTTGTATACAAATTGAGTCAAAATCTATCGAAAGACAAAATATCTATAATTTTATTCTCAATAACACAGTCAATTCGACATTATATTAAAATTATTTTGTTTAGTGTTTTTTTTTGCTTACTGTAAATAAACAGAAGTGGGGAAGAAAACTGCTTATTTATCACAATAGGCGGGTGTCTAGGCGACCTGACCTAAAGCTGTCAGATACCATACAAAATTAAACAGAATAGGTTTGAATATCATCCATCAATCCATGTAATTGAAATAACTCAATTTCTTCAATGTTATTCTCAAAATGAATTGTTCCAAATTATGCTAATATCAAAAGGAGTCGATGGAAAGAAAATATCACAAACACATACCTAACATATAATATTTCGTTTCATACTTTGCGGTGGTCAACTACATTAAAGGTCTTCTTTTTCTCGAAACATTCCAACTCCATCATGGAGTATATCTTTCACGTAACAATTCGTAAATAAAACTTGAAATTAATGACAGTTTTGACATGTTTAAGGTGAGGTCGCTCATGTTACATCTACAATAAGCTTTCAGTTTTCTACCCCATTCTAATACTATTACCAACCCTGGAATCTTAAACCTCGCTCCATTTGTGGATGTTCCGGCTGCTATATCCCCATTCTGGTCTATGGCCACCATACCAATGGTGTCATGATTGTGCTTATCAATATGTCTGTGTCTCTGTTGTGTGTTTGTTTGTAGTTCTGGATGATAAGGGCCGCATGTGGTCTTTGGATCTGGAGTGACACCCTGGTAATAGATAAAGGCACTTGAGATAATCCAGCACCGAGACATCGCCACTGCAGAGACTGACAGATCGCTGAATATCACTCTCACTCCGTATTTTGTGTTTGCAGGCGAGAGGGAAGAGTGGCCCACTGTTTCAGTTTGATGTGTCGGATGACGTCCGGATTGTGAATGACGCCACGCAGGAGAAAAAGGACTCGCACGCTGGAAAAGTTTTACTGAGGTTTGTTTCGGCACTCCTGTAATATCGAAATGATGAATTTATAATAAAATAAATCATATAACCGCTACAGGTGTACATGGGTCATTTTATAATTAATAATATTATCTTGATAATTTTATGTATTTAATGGATACGACATTACCGTTATCTCATTAATTTGAGTTTCAGCGACATCTACATTTCAAGCATTGTAATCAGATTTTGAAAATAATCTGACGTAACTGTCGGGATAGCTCAGTTGGTTTAGAGCAGTGGACATGTAATCCAAAGGTCGCAGGTTCAAGTCCTGCTTCTGACGAATGTCACGACCAATACTTTTTCAGATCATTTTCAAAATCTGATTACAATGCTTCAAATGTACATGTCGCTGAAACTCAAATTAATAATAGGATCCTCCTAAATTGTTCATTTTAGACACAATAGTAAACTCTATCACCCAGCAGGGGAATTACGAACCATGGATCAACTCACATTCTTGACGAAATGCATTTATCCAACTCGGAAAGAAAAAGTGGTGCATGAACCCATAACCTCAAAGCAAGGCCCACGCCCTTGGAGGTACAAGCCATTCAAATGTCTAAACAGCCCAAGTATTTACTAAGCTAACCTGTTCTACAGTCCAGACGTCGAACTTTGGTCATTTAGGTATGGTTCGACAGTGCAGTGATGAACTAACCGCCACCAAACTCTATTCTATGTAATAATGAAATAATTGATGATAAGCGTTTCTAATCTAGACCAAGTTCAGACAACATTCATAGAGTCCTTCGCGAGATTGTGATATGAATAATGGAATAAGTACTTATTTTTCCAGATCGTGGTACGAGCGGAATAAGCACATATTCCCGGCGTCACGATGGGAGCCCTACGACCCCACCAAGACGTACTCAAAGTACACAATCAAGGGAAAATGAACAGAGTGAAATGTGAAGTATTGTCGTTTTAAAATTACGCCACAATTTAAAAAAACATCCGTGCCTTCCGTGGATGAAATAGTTTGAATTCGAGACAAGACAGTGCAATAACTATCAAAGGCCGGCAATCAGTAAATAGAGAAGACGAAAGGGATATCAAATAAAACTTTGTGATACATTGCAAGAATCATCTTTATTATTTTACTAAAAGCACCATTGAGATCACTATTGATGTTCATTGACTATATTTTTCTTAATATTTAATTTATTTATTTTATTTTATTTATTTACCTTAATGCAACTAACATGCTTTGCTACAGAGGTGTTTTGACTGGAATCGTGCACAACGAATGGAAAAATGTGTATGCCATGACACGCAGCGCCGTACACTCCGCTCTTGTTTATGGCTATCACGCCGCCCATGAAGCCAGGGTAGTGCTGGGCGATTCTTTTGACGGCGGCTGCAGCGGCGTCCGTGGGGCTGGCTCCTCGACGCATCTCATCAACTGCTAGGAAACTGAAACAAATAAAATTATTAAAGCAGGCAGCTAAGATATTGCTTGCAAGCTGCTGCGCAGAAACATGTTTTTCAGTCATTGGCAGGTGATGTAGAAGAATGTACTAGCTGTAACGTGCAAAAGCGACTTTGTGCTAGACAACATGGCTGACGCTCTTATGCATGGCGACCAACATGACAAAATTAAAAGCTGATTAATTTTACCCAAAGGAAATTCTCCTTTCCTCCCCCATAGCATGATCACAATGGAACGGTTTCCATATTTTTCTATTGTGTCTCTATAATTTAGTGCAGTAGATTAATAGTTTTTAATTTTCTCTTTCAAATGGCATAAGCCTTAACGGACGAAGTCTCGGCAGTTCAACTGTATTGTTCATCAAAACTTTTGAGGTTATAAAATGTATGGAATAGAAAGAGATGGATGCATGTTTGCAGAGCATAATGACAACGGGAAACTAGTTTGCAATTAGTTAAAAAAGAAAATATAATTCGATGTTCATATTTCAGTTGGCCTATTCTATTTAATGTTTTTTTTTTTCACTTAGGAATATATCTAAATTAATGTACAATTTGAGGTTTACTTATTAATGTTATTAATATAACGTTACCGAAACTGCTGTATATCAAGAACGCGGTGAATTCTAGATGTTTTGCATTTATATCAATAAGTGCATCCCGGGCGGTATATAAGATTCATCTCCATGTATACTCAAAATACAGTAAAATACCGATGGCACGCAATGTTTGTGGCATGCGACAACAATTTTTAAAAGATAAACGGCTTTCTACTCACGGCATTATTTGTGCGAAGCAGGACATTTTGAGCTAAACATTTGGGTTATTATTGTGTCCAACGCTGACTGTCAATTTGACGTATTCCGCCTTTGTTGTAGTTGTGGGTAGTCAAAGATCTTGATCGGCTTCGTTCCGGAGCTCCGTTTATCTTTTAAAATGAACAGTGACCACGGTAATCTAAAAACTTACATATACTATTTACCACAAATATTACCTAGGGCAGAACCGGAGCATGACGTCACCATCTCCAGTGGCGGCTGCCCCACCCACATCATTGTCAGCGTACGCTCCGGAGCCCGGGATGGGAGAATCTCCTACTCTCCTGAAATAAACAACACAATTATGATGTATTTATCTATGTATAAGAAATGAACTATAAATTAATGACTGAAAGTTGTGCAAAAAGTCATGATTTTTGGTGATTTTTAGTATTTTTTTTCATGTGCAAATACCATACCCACCATCATATTAGCCCAACTCACCACATTTCCGAAGGAATTAGGTTCCATGTAAAGTCATTCCCTTTATGAGCATGGCTACATTGAACTGGATGGAAAACACATACAATTTTTCATTGCTGCTTCGACCATCTTTTCATCAAAAGCGATGTTACCAACCCAGGCGGGCTTAACCCTACCACCTAGTATGAGAAGAGGATCTACAGTTTTACACGGATTCCGTACCATGGAAACAGCATGCATTCTAACGAAATACACTTGTCAAATTCAAAAAGAGAAAGAGAAAGTGGTGCATTGTATTTGTTTTTTTTTTGTATTGTTTATTCATCATCCATAGACAGTACACTGCACTCGGATTTGTCATATTTTAGCATTGGCCAGTTCAGCAAAACAAAAAACAGCGAAGAAGAACTGGAAAGAAACTCCGCTGTTTTTTTTCAACGTCCACTTAGTTTACTTCCTTTTAGTTAAGTTTACAAAAGTGTTTGTCAATTATTTTAACAAAAACATAGGTAAAAAACTAAATTAACATGAATACACAAAATTTACAATTCATGCCGTATGCAACAGTTCATGACAAATATCATTTTATTTGCAAAGACAATCCCCTCCAACTAATATGTTGCCAATTGGAGCAGGCCAGTCCCCACAAACAGCACCCGTTCACGAGCATCACGCCGGGCACAGCCATTACCTCTTTCAACCATATTTTAGGGAAAGAGATCACCCGAGCCAAGCGTCACCGTAAGCAAGGACCTTTAAGCGATGCACTGCTCCACTGGCACCTCAACACTGAAACACTTGCACATTAGGTTTTAATACTATAAGTTTTTTCATAAACTACTACTGTCAGCTGATCACATAGTTACATATCCCTTTAAATGCTACCACCTACAGAAAATTAAGAGTATAATGGTTTGAGAGCAGCCCTATCAATAAAGTAATAACAGATTCCTATATGAGATTTTGACCAATACTGAGAAACTGTGCATGAACGAGGCGGGGATTTGAACAGAGACCTCTGGGATGAAAGGCAGGCCTACCCGTCCAATATGATATGTGTTTGCATACCTAACAATGAATGCCATCTTTACTCTTTCTATTAATTCCATTTTGTATACAAATTGAGTCAAAATCTATCGAAAGACAAAATATCTATAATTTTATTCTCAATAACACAGTCAATTCGACATTATATTAAAATTATTTTGTTTAGTGTTTTTTTTTGCTTACTGTAAATAAACAGAAGTGGGGAAGAAAACTGCTTATTTATCACAATAGGCGGGTGTCTAGGCGACCTGACCTAAAGCTGTCAGATACCATACAAAATTAAACAGAATTGGTTTGAATATCATCCATCAATCCATGTAATTGAAATAACTCAATTTCTTCAATGTTATTCTCAAAATGAATTGTTCCAAATTATGCTAATATCAAAAGGAGTCGATGGAAAGAAAATATCACAAACACATACCTAACATATAATATTTCGTTTCATACTTTGCGGTGGTCAACTACATTAAAAGTCTTCTTTTTCTCGAAACATTCCAACTCCATCATGGAGTATATCTTTCACGTAACAATTCGTAAATAAAACTTGAAATTAATGACAGTTTTGACATGTTTAAGGTGAGGTCGCTCATGTTACATCTACAATAAGCTTTCAGTTTTCTACCCCATTCTAATACTATTACCAACCCTGGAATCTTAAACCTCGCTCCATTTGTGGATGTTCCGGCTGATATATCCCCATTCTGGTCTATGGCCACCATACCAATGGTGTCATGATTGTGCTTATCAATATGTCTGTGTCTCTGTTGTGTGTTTGTTTGTAGTTCTGGATGATAAGGCCCGCATGTGGTCTTTGGATCTGGAGTGACACCCTGGTAATAGATAAAGGCACTTGAGATAACCAATCAATAAAGTTGATGACAGGACAACAAAGACACTTGACGACCAATGATAAGAGTCGGCAAAGATCTGGATAAATTTACAAATCCATAGATCAGATATCGGAAAAAACTTATAACGCAAAGAAAGATGCAGCTATCTGATTTGTAGTATAGTTTAGACAAAGTAACTGGTAAGATTAAGAGGGTCCTTCCCGATGGGACTAACTTATTTACGGGCACGGAACTTAATCGTGCTAATGCGCTCTGGCACCTGCGCTCTCTGTTCCAAAGAGAAAGACATTCTCCATGATGAGGATGCAACACATCCACAAAGCAGACAAATTGCATAGTGTTTGATTCGGATAGATAAAATATAATAATTACAAAACGACTACTAGCTAGTCAAAATCAAACAATAACTAAATTTATTAGGCTAGGCTTGATTACTAAGATTTTTTTGATGTTTTGGTTTTACTGTTCAGTAATCCAAGTATAAAGCGCACGAAAATTTCGATCTTCCGGACCTTATAATTTAGAATGCCAATGATCATCCAGTATATTATTATAGTTTGATTAAATTCTTTATTACAGACTGTTTTGAGTTTAATTTTGGATCTCCAATGAGAAATATGCGCATGATCTCCTTTCCACGTTTGTATGGGGAGTTGAGTGGGAACCTTCATAAACAAACCGACACAAAAATCCTTGTTCTACAATAAAAAAATTACCATCCAGAAATTAGGTTGGCAGTGATTAGCCCACCAGTCCTTCCACAATTGCTTGGAAACGGGGGTGGTCAGCGACTCCTGCTTAAATCCCAAGGACACTGCGAACTGAGTGGCGAGCTCCCCAACAAGGAGTGAATGTGAAGTGTGCTCTAGAACCTTCCGTGCCACAGCCATTGCATTCTTGATGCTACGTAGGGCACCTACTGCGCCGACATTCATCTTTTTACTGAAATTAATTTTTATTATTAATAATATAATTTATTTGATATTTGGTATCTAATATCAAGCATCAAATATCTGTGTCTGCGTGTCTTTATTTTTTCGGTAAATGTATCATGAGTCAAACCACAGAGAATTCAAAATTTGTATGAAGATTTTCTTTTTGCTTTCATTCAATTCGGTTTGGATTTTTCCAAAGCAAGCAGACAAAGATACATATCTTTGTCTGGTTCAGATATTAGATTTTACATATTAATCCAATTGGAACAGTGTTTTTCAAATAATTAGCTAACTAAGTTTGTATGGGGAGCATAGCTTACGGGCCATTCTTAATTGATGATAATAATAATTAAAAAAATGAACATGAGATAACACTTGCAGCGATTCAATATCTAAACATCTATAGGGAGCAGTGTTTATCATACCCATCCATAATGAGGGCATCCAGTGTGGTTTCTCCGTGCTCATCGGGGCTGCCTCCAAAACCCACCGTTCCGTCACAACGAAGCTCCTCGCACGTGCCTGCGCCACGCTCCACCGCGTCAAGTGCAGACCCACCACGGTGTAACTCATTCCAAGCTGCAATGAGTTAATATTATTATTACATAACATGAGAGACAAAAGGGTCCCTCTGTTAAGAAATTTCTTTACCCCCTTTAATTTTTATTATTTTATAAGTTTACCTATTTGTTGTTATAGCGCCAAAATAAATACATAATCTGTGAAAATTTCAGCTTCCTACCTGTTAAGGTTCATGAGATACAGCCCTGTAACAGACGAACGGACGGACAACGGAGGCTTAGTAATAGGGTTCCGTTTTCACCCTTTGGGTACGGGAACCCTAAAAAACACCAATGTAGTCCCTACTAACATTAAATATGTGAAAGTGTGTTTCTAAATTTGTCCTTCTTTCCATGAGAAATGGATTGACGTAATTTTTTGCATAGAGATACTTTATTGGCAGGCTTTTAACACAGGCTACTTTTTAATGTCCCGAGAGGATGCTTGCAACACAGATAGTAAAGTTTATATCTGTGCAATGAAGTGTTTTTGAATTTTCATAAAGTGTTTTTGAATTTTCATAAAAGAAAAGTCGGTCTCTACCTTGTTTCATAATTACAAAATGTGGTCTTAAAAATGTTTTTAATAAACCTCAACTTACGCAATCATACTAAAGTAGGCAATCATGTGAATTGGTCAGGCAATTGGTTTATTTTTCATGTACTTAGTTAATCGAATTGAAATTGACAATTAACAAACAAATTAATTTGAGAACACAAACAACTAATTGTTAAAGTCAATTGACAAACAAATTAATTTGAGAACACAAACAACTAACTTAGAGATCTCGTCATCGAGATGTTGCTCAACATATATTTATTCTGCTTCTGAATATGTCATCAATAAAACTAACAAAGTAACAGTTATATTTATATATATATTTCTGCAAGCATGATTCATAAACATATTTTGTATATGAAATTAATATGTATAAAAAAGTGTTTAGGGAACCACGGCTTGCAGCACAGAATACTAGCCAGTCACTATAAATACGGGTAATACCAAAGTGGCAACGTCAAAATGCAAAGGCGTAGTATATTGGCATCGGAATACGCAACTGTTTTTACCGCTTCTGCCTTACTAATAAACATTTATATTTAGACTTATCCTCTGATATTTCGAGCTAGAAGTACCGGAGCAATAGCGATGTGTATCCAAAATGTTAATAAAGGTTTACCCTAACACCCCCCATACCCAGCCAGTTGCTAAGAACAGCAAACTAGCTAATGGAGGAATTGCGAGCTATGTGATCTTCGTACCCAATATAGTATATATAATAGGTACACAAGCCAGTTCAATAAAGAAAAAATATAGAAATAGTAGCTGCTACTAGTGAATCGTGTTTAAGGTGACGGCCTGGTGAATACCTGGTTCAGACAACAAATAAATTTCAACACACTTTTTATTAACCGTTTCCCTACCTCTTAAACTTAAAACATAACTAAAATCTTAAAAGATAAATGTATACTTAGTAACAAAATTATGTTGACCGTACCAACCATACGACAAGTAGCAGCCGCCATGTCTATATAGTTTTTTTATTGAACTGGCTTATATATAAGTTAAGTTAAACTTCAAATAAAGAAAAGGAATGAAATAACAATCAACCTCTGTCCGTGGCCTCAACGAAGCCCCAAGTGGTGATCACGACCGGAGAGCCGGAGAAACATTCAGATGAAGTGCTGTGCCAGAACACTAGCACAAATAACACCCGCCTTCTAAGCTCCATGAAGATCATTAACTAGGTACGATACGATCAAGATGTGCCCCTCTGCGCAAGCAAAGCACACAATAGGTAACTGCAAGCAATACTTGGGACAATCGCGACAATCGACTCAACATGAACTTAAAATCCACCCGCCGAGAGAAGAAATGAACTTTTGACGTCTGTCAGTTGCTCGTGACTGATCCGAAATGCGCTCAATCAAAACCAAACAGCCGGATTCAAAGTGAACCTGGCAAAACTTAGCACCGGACTAATCAAACAAAAACCGGTTTCATCCGACCTTAATACGCGTACTAAAGTTTTCCGCCCACTCTGAATACAGCTGAAAGAGTTCGAAAATGTAGCTGCGTTCCTCTCACGCCATAGGCAGTGGTATTCAGAGTGAACCTGTCAAAACTTAGTATGACATTAGCACCGGACTAACAATACAAAAACCGGTTTAGCCCCGGTTGCACGAAAAGTTAATCAATGTTCCTACACGTCACTTTTAGTGATCTTCGAGTTTCACTTTTAGAGTTTCTTCCATACTGTCCACACAATGTGACGTGTTTGATCATACTTTGACGTTGATTTTGATTTTTTGTCCTTTCGTGCACTCGGCCCATAGTCCGGCGTATTAAAATTAGTGCGCAAACTCTGAATACAGCTGTTTGATGTACACATTGTCCTATTCGTATTTATTTTGTCAGCCTCAATGGCCCAGTGGCGCGACACTTCGGCGATCGCTCTCCGAAGTTAAGCAACGCTGGGTCCGGTCTGGTCTTGGATGGGTGACCATTCGACCGTCGAGAGAGGCTGGCCGTGGTTCGGATTCCACGTTAAACTGTAGGTCCCCTTCCTTACTTACTAGGTGGTAGGGTTTATCTATATATCTATGGTATGGTATATATTTATGGTATGGTACCATCGCATTGGATGAACGATGGTCGAAGCGGCAATGAAAATTGTCCGTGTTTTTCATCCAGTTCAATGTAGCCGTGCAATATAAGGAAGGTCCTGGGCATGGCACCTAGTTCCCATGTGGTGTGTTGAGCTAATACCATGACAGAAGGTGTGGTATTAGCCATCCATGTTCAGTCACATAAAAAAAAATCAGAGTGGGCGAACTATATTTATGGTTAGTCCGGTGCTAATCCCGTACTAATGTTTGACAAGTTCACTCTGAATACGACTTACAGAACTAACTGATGGATGAGACCAAAACTGTTTCTTTCAATATGTATTATCTTATTTTGTTAAAAAAATTACTAAGTTTAAAAATAATGCTCTTAACTTATGTTGTAAGTTCTACTTTGAAATAATGAGGAAAAGTTAAGAAATATGATGAACGAAAAATCAGTAGGTATTTACAAGAAAAAAAAGGTATTAGTCCAGGTTTTTTTACGTAATTCGATACATTCCTTCTAAGTCATTCTAGAGCTAATTTAAAACAAATTTGGCACAGTGAAATAGGGGCCTAAAATCAATAATTTTTGAGTTAAAAAAAGTTTTAAGTTTTTTTTTAAATGTTCTGTGTTATTTTAAAAAAGTGAACTACATAAACTGTCATTTATGACCCTTCATTTCTGAGGTTATGGATATTTTGAATAAATTTCTTTTTTTGAATAATCAGCTATTGTAGAAAATTTAGTCACACACAAAAAGCCTCCAAAATTTTGCGTGGAAAATTCTATCAAATAAATGAACTATGAACTACTATAAAATTGCTAATTAAATGCCCAGAGTGTAGTAGTTATTTTACAATCATCAATATTTCATAATAACACAGATTTTTTTTTAAAAAACTTTAAACTTAAATTAACTCTAAAACTATTGATTTTAGACCCCATATGGGGCCAAATTTGTTGCAAATTAGCTCTAGAATGGCCCCTTAGAAGGAATGTATCGAATTTCAAATAATTCTGTATGTTCTATACACCAGATTTAATTATATTTATAAATAACCACTGTATATTTTAGGATTTCAAAGAGATGAAAGATACCTTATTTTCGATGTAAAACTTGTTTTATGAAACTTTACGAATATATGTCTAATTTGAGAATACAAAGCACCTGAGACTATATGGCTTATCGTAAACATTTGGTAGCTATTTCTTTTTTTAAATGCATTTGCTGCCAGAACCTTTCTGCAAGTAAGTAAGGAAGAGGACGTAAAGATTTCAGTGAACTCCAAACGACAGCCAGCCTCAACATTGGAAACGGTAACCCATCCCGAACCTGACTAATCCTAGCGATGCTATGAGTTGATAAAATTCGCATATAAATCGAGTGAGTGATTCGCAAGTTATAAGAATTTGACACTCACTGCTGACCCCTCTGGTAATGAAGCATTTTATTATGTAGCTTACAAGTTTTGCTGGGCCACCAGCCGCCCATAAATGTGTGACTTTCTTTAATGCTAAATGTCGGCACATTGACCGACAAAGTTTTTGGAACTCTGTTTATTTTCCCGCGTTTGGCGGATGGATGCCAGACAGTGACACCGACATGTTTTACCTTGACAACATATATTTACTATGCGGCCAAAATTAAGGAAAATATGTTGTAGTGACGTAAACGTCGGTGAAGATTAAGATCTTGATTTCGAACAATTATAAAATTCAGACCATGTAATTGTCGCGCGGGCACTTGGTTCAATTCGAACTATATACCAGGCTTTCATTGTTATTGTTTATAATCTTGCAAGTGTCTACTCATGAGATTCTCACCTACGTGTGAGTCATGAAATGGTAGCCACGAGTCACCTTTGTGTTGCCCCTAATTGGAGTGCGACGAACAAAAACATAACATTTGATGTTCGATGACGCCAGGCGAGAGCGTCTCACTTTCATCGAGTAGATATGCTGCGCTGATACTGGGTAGAATGTTTGGCATTAACTTCTGATTAGAGCAGTATTATCGAATTCCCTCACCAATATTCTCACATTTAACATTAAAGAATTATAATAAGTCAAAGGAGCACTGAATAAGTATTAAACCTATTAGTGGGTCACGACGGTGAAGCATTAAATTAACCGGGTCATGTAAAGAAGGTTTGGGAAACGCTGCTCTATGTATGTGATAGTAACCAATACTTGTTATACTACCAAAATCCAACGATGGCTCATAGTGATGTCGACTACGCTGTCGTTGTGATATAAAACGGAACGTTTGTGTACAAATATGTTCATGTAAAAACAACAGAACTATGTGTGCATAATAAACCCATCATTTCGTGTGTGAAGATTTCCATAAATCATTTTCCATAACTATTTTGACGACGCTTTTTATTTAGCAAGAGTGAAATATCCTGATATTCTTATTGTAAAATGATGTGCGCATGGGAATTTTGAATTGCATGGCAACACTGATCGTTTTCGGTTGCGCTGCGCGTCCCGGAGTCTCAAGTTTCGCGCACTTTTGTTGTGCGTGCGTGCGTGCGGCTACAGGAAATCGGTTTGTTTTGCGAATTGAAACGTCTTCAAATGTAATTCAAATTCTGAAAGAAAACCTCCTTTCCGTGTTGGGAGGCGTTTTCCTGGGGCTAATTCAGTTTGTCTTACAGTACAGGTGTGCGCGTAAGTATTGGTGAGTGCGCGCTTTGTTCACTTTGGAATATGCATGTAATGTCCGCCGCTCGATAAGTAATCGCGACGCGCCTGCTTAGTTCTGCTAGGTTCTCTTCAATCTCATGCGTCATTGCAAAGCCTACTCCGGCGAAAGTCTATAGCAAAGGATCTACGTTCCTCAAAAAGTAGCGCTATCAAAAAGGCTTTCTTTCATTGCCGCGTTAACTTCACGAAGCGAACTTTAGGTCATTCGAACGAGAGAATTGTCACGCCCGATTGAAAAATTGCTCGCTCGGAAACTTATTTGATCGGCGAATATATTTGTCTGATGCTCTCCGATCATATTCTCAGTTTATGTATGACGAGCACGTCAGATAGACTGACCAGGTTCAAAACCAGTGCTAAACAGAGGGGGCGCACGACTAAAAATGGACCTGAGTGAAATTGGCTGCATTTGTTTGACTTCTAATTGCTACTTGGGACACTTATTTCAATATTGCTAGATGGATAGAATAAAAAACTGATCTGTGAGGTCAGCATAGAAATATTTTATTTTAAGATTAGTTTTTAGTTATAATTATTAGAATTGATATATTAAAATAACCAAGATTTATTCACAGAACATGACTACTGACCTCTCCGAGAGTTAATCTTTCATTCTATCTACCCAGCAAGCTTTTAATGTGGGTGTGAAGTAGGAATTAGTTCCCATTTTCTATACTTTTTTGTCATAACATAAGTAGTATATTACATTGCATCTCATTACCATTCTGGTGGCAAGTGAATGAAGTCTTTGATGCCACTGGTTGTCAGTGTGTAGTTATGTTCTTTATTATTCTGCACTGGCTTAAAAAACTATGCTTTTACCTGTTTTACCCAAATTTTTAAAGTTGAGAATGTAAAGTTTGTTTCGCGTGGGAATGTTTGCGAAAGAAATATCTGCATGCCATAATTTTTTTAACTGAAAATCAACAAACTCCTCAGCTAGAATTCTTAGGCTGAGAGGCTAGCATATAACTGATCTCACTCCCCCAATACCAATCTAACTAATCCTCTCAAGGCAGATTTGGAAATTCTTCCTATTTAGTTATTCCAAGTCAGATCTCACAAACATAAATCTTACAAACGGTTGAAAAAAGATCTTCACAATTTTTAAAACACTTTCCATATCAAAACTTTACCGATTGATCGTTTAGGACATAACTTATCATTGGCCTGCTGTATAGACCAACCTTTATACTCATCCCATTGCTCTATCCAGTTTTTGAGTTTCTTATGTGCTTAAACTGCTGCAGGGCTACAAGTCGTGATAATCCTGTTAACAACCATGCTATTATTTTCAGATTAAAAAAAGAGTATGAGTGACGTTAAAGATGGCGCCATCATAGGGGCGGAGGAAGAGACTTGCGATAAAAAACAAATTGAGGCTGAAGAACAAGAGGTATGTAACTATCCATTGGTAAAAAATAAGGGTAGACTTTTGAATGCTACCAACTGCGATCGTAATATTGTTTAAGAAAAAATGGCTGTGATGGTAATTAAGGCTCTATCTAAATTAATTTCTTACAGCTCGGGCCAAACTTTTTGCCCGGTCTGAACACATGCCGAGTCCGAGTTCGCGCATAGTAGGATACGCTCCCGCGCTCCTGACCTATAATTTGGCTTCTGCACAGCCAAATGCGCCAACTCATATCTGCCTAATAGTTTGGTCTGCCTTATACCTATTTCTGATTATGTACTGAAAACAATATTGTCATATTTTTTTACCAACTGTTTTATTATGTCCGCATTTGTCAGGAGCTGGTTTTCGTAGAAATAAGTATCTATCCATGTCTATTCCCCAAAGCACAGCTTAAAGAGGAAGGTACGGATAGCTAGCGTCATACAACGTACAAAACTTGCCAAAAACTGCTTATTTTCACTGGTACTATGATATTTGCAACCAGCACCATCCCCCGTCACTGCCAGAACTAGTTACGCCGTCATAAACTAAGCTTGATTTTCATTTTGTTACATTTTAACAATAAATCAAGTAATGTTATTGTTAATAAAAAATACGATTGATATTCGTTTCGTTCTATTCAATGTATTCTGAAATGTGAATTGCAATGCCACCTGTGGACTTTTATTATCTCTATTCAACACTGGTATGATGATAGCAATCTACCCTTTTTTAGGGTTCCGTACCCAAAGGGTGCCAACGGAACCCTATTACTAAGCCTCCACTGTCCGTCCGTCCATCCGTCCGTCCGTCCGTCCGTCCGTCCGTCCGTCCGTCCGTCCGTCCGTCCGTCCGTCCGTCCGACCGTCCGTCCGTCCGTCCGTCTGTCACAGGGCTGTATCTAAGTAACCGTAACAGATAGACAGCTGAAATTTTCACAGAGTGTGTATTTATTTTGCCGCTATAACAACAAATAGGTAAGATTATAAAATTATTAAATTTAAAGGGGGCACTCATACAAAAAACGTGATTTTTTGTATCAAATATTTTACGATGGTACGGAACCCTTCGTGTGCGAGTCCGACTCGCACTTGGCAGGTTTTTAGGGTTCCGTACCCAAAGGGTGAAAACAGAACCCTATTACTAAGCCTCCACTCTCCGTCCATCCGTCCGTCGGTCCGTCCGTCTGTCACAGGGCTGTATCTCAGTAACCATAACAGATAGACAGCTGAAATTTTCACAGAGTGTGTATTTATTTTGCCGCTATAACAACAAATAGTTAAGATTAAAAAATAATTAAAATTAAAGGAGGTTCCTATACAAAAAACGTGATTTTTTAGGGTTCCGTACCCAAAGGGTGAAAACGGAACCCTATTACTAAGCCTCCGCTGTCCGTCCGTCCGTCCGTCCGTCCGTCCGTCCGTCTGTCCGTCTGTCACAGGGCTGTATCTTATGAACCGTAATAGGTAGGTAGCTGAAATTTTCACAGAGTGTGTATTTATTTTGCCGCTATAACAACAAATAGGAAACATTTAAAAATAATAAGAATTAAAGGGGGTCCCCATACAAAAAACCTGTTTTTTTTTATTAAATCTTGTTCGATGGTACGGAACCCTTCGTGTGCGAGTCCGACTCGCACTTGGCCGGTTTTTTTTTAATCTATGCCCACAGTAATGAATCTTGTGACAACCTATTACTTAACTAAACTCTAAACAATATTGAAAAGGAACTTTGTTAAACCTGTACAAATAAATTGCCAAAGATAAAGACATATCAACTTCTGCTGCTCCTTTGTTGAACAAATAAATAAATAAATCTTAGTATGGATACCAGATACTTATCGTTTACAATTCGTTCCTTCACTCGATGAACTGTTGCAGGTGATGTTACCGGTGGTGGCGGAGGTGGCGAGCGGCGGGGTTGGTGCGGAGGCGGCGGGCGGGGGTGGGGGAGGGGGTGCGGTGCGCGCGGCGCTCGCCTCCGAGGAAGGCCGCGAGGTCAAACCCAAGTACATCCCCATCGGTGGCATCAAAATGCCGGGCTTCTTCACGAGGAGCAGCGATAAGAACAAGGTGATTTAGCGATAAATGGAGAAGGCGGAGAGGGCCTTTGTTATGTTAAGCGTGGCATATGGCATACGCCAGGATATCTTAAGGTGGCCCAACCCGGCGGGCCTAACTCATTCGCAGGCACGGTACAAAACCGTGCTGTTGCGCTCTAGTACCTTCTCTGTTTCAAAGAATAAGACAGGCTCCGTGATGAGGAAGATGCAACATGTCCACAAAAAGACATTTTGCATAGTGTATGATTTGGTAAGATTTACGAAAATTTTAATTTAAAAACGACTTATAGCTAAAAGTAAACCACGACCGCTGTAGTAAAAAATTGAACAAAAACAAAATAGATTATAAATCTTGATTAAATAGGCTATGTCTGATGACTCTTTTTAAGATGTTCTTACTTTATCATTGCGTAATCCACCTCCAAAGTTAGTGTATAAAACGCGCGAAAAATGCGAACTTTCGGACCTTATAACTTAGAAACCAAACACATGTTTGCAATGCCAATGGTCATCAGACATCTAGTTCGATCAAATAAAGCTATTTTAAGCAAAATTATGGAACTCTGACAAGAAATATGGGCGTGATCTTCTTTCCCCTTTTGTATGGGGAGATGAGCGGGATGGGCCACCTTAAGGTGCCTGACGACGCCCATGGGATTTCAAACTTCGAACGAAAACCATGCCGGCCGGTCAGGTGTTTCTTCACGCCATGTTTGAAGGACCCCAGGTTGTACTTCGGGGGAAATACCTCAGACGGGAGTTCGTTCCATAGTTTTCCGACCCTATGGATGAAGGATCTAGAAGATCGGTGGGTATTTTTGGAATGTCGACTGAATATGTGCATTTTCTCCCTGTTCCACATTGAACGAAGGTAGAAAGGCTTTTATTAGATGAGGAGAAGTGGGATCGGCAGCTTTGCTGATGAAAGAATTGAGATCTAAGTGGGCGTCAACATCCTGCAAAGTCATTAAAAATATTTTTTTGCTTTCTGCGAAACCACAGATTAAATGTAATCTGTAGCGAAATGTTGTAATTTCTTTAATAACAAAATAGATGCTGTAAATGCTCATAAAGGGAAGGTCCTGGCATGGCACCTAATTCCTTCGGGAATGTAGCTTATTGGGCTGATATCATAACGGTAGTTGTGTGGTATTAACCATCCATGTCAGGTCGCATAAAAAAAATAGAAGAAACTTCAACCCTAAGTTTTATCGAATCGGGTTTTTGCAAATGCAGTGACTAATGTTATGATCATAATCATGAAAATCATGCAACTGTACTTGTTTTTTTTTTGTGGAATTATTTTGCCAGAACCAAATATGAAATAAGCCCAGTAATATAGAAGACGATGCCGCACCTGTTTTTAATTGCATTTGCCTAGTTAATGATGGTTGCTCCCAAAATATTTCACTAAAGTTTGCTGATATTATCGAACTCTATAGAAATACATTTCTGTTTTAATTAATATAAAGTAACTTACTTAACTACAACAAGAGGATAATTTGATTTATAAGAATCACTGCTGCAGGGTTCTATTACTCCTTCGGTCTTCTCAAAACTGCTTACGCTGTGCATGATTTGATTTCATCACATTTTGCATAGCTTGTGGTTTTTTACAGCTGATGGTCTTGCACAGCTCGTGGTCTTTGTACCACCTCTAATCGGAACAGCCTGATATCGGGATCTCCCTGTGCCTTCAGGAGGAGGAGACGGCGGAGGCGGAAGGCGAGAAGACGGAGGACGCGGACAAGAGCAAGTCGAAGCGTCGCCGGCTGCTCTTCACGTGCCCATTCACCCGCTTCCTGCACCACCCGGAGCCGCACACAGCCGGTAACTTTGGACTGTAGTCTAGACTGAAGCCAGGAGACGGCAGACGAGCAGGGCGAAATGTATTTATTTATTGACGTGAAACATCTATTTCGGCGGATCAGACCAACTGCTGCCGTGGCCCAATACACCACATTCCCGAAGGAATTTGGTGCCATGTCAGGCCCTTCCCTTTATGAGCACGGCTACATTGAACTGGAGGGAAAACACGGACCATTTTTCATTGCCGCTTCGACTATCTTTTCATCCAATGCGATGGTACCGACAGTGGTGCATGTCGGTATTGAACCCAGGCCTCTGGTACCCTAGGCCAATCCCTGCGCCACTAGGCTACGAGCCGCTCAATAAATACGTCAGACTAATTTTGTATGTTAGTCCGGTGCTAATCCCATACTAAGTTTTGACAGGTTCACTCTGAATACAACTGTTAATATTTTATTTCCTTTTATCCATTTTACCTGTACAAAATAGTTTTAATGTTTCACATCTGCCAGGCGTCCCGCGCCGGCTTACATTTATTTTCTATCTATGTATGTTTGTGTATAAAAAAACCTGAATGTGCAACCAATACTTCATAAATAACTTTTAACAAACAAAATTAAATCTCATGAAAAATAAGACGGCATGTAGACGGCCATAAGAAGAAACGGCTGAGTTAATCAATGTTCAAACACGTCACTTTTAGTGAACCGCATAGAGTTCCTTCCATACTGTCCACACAAAGTGACGTGTTTGATCATACTTTATTTTTTTGTTCTTTCGTGTACTCGGCCACGTCAGCTTAAGCTGCCTGTCTCATATAAATAAATAGATATTTGAATATAGTTACGCATATTGTATATTTATTGTGTATTGTGTAGGAATTGTGTTTTATTTCTTGTAAGTAAATATATATTGTTCGCAATGATGATGATGATGTCGTGCCTAATAGCGGTTATATGGTCACGCTCGACAGAGACGTCGGGGGCTGGCGAGCAGCCGAGCATCAGGCGGCGCATCGTCGAGGGCATCCGCGCGCCGCTCGCGGGCATCCTGCGGCGGGGGGACGCGCGCGACCCGGAGGCCACGCTCGCCTCCATGGAGACCCTCGACGACAAGCCGCCCGAGAAGGACGACGGCATGGAGAACGTCAAGCTGGACGGAGCCGATGTGAGACCTGTCTATTTTTAGAAACCAGCGAGCGTGGAAGAGCGGCAGTAACAACCGAAACTCATTTGTATGGATGCAGTGTAGCCACTTAACATACAATGGCAGCAGCGCCGGCGAAAGCGTTCGTTTACGAATTTGTTTATTATTATTATTGATAGTACTAGCAGCTTAAAGCTGATGTGTGTACTTTAATTTTGATATTTTGAGTGCACTTCTACTAATATTATTGTGTTTTTAGTTAAGTTTAATTATTGAGTTGTTTGTCTAACTGGTTTTTAAAACCATTTACTGTGATAGCACTAATCACTTCTTGAGGCAATTTATTCCACTACTCTGTTGGAAAGAAAGTACTTTCTTGGTTTGAATTAAACCGGGTTTGATTAAGCTTTAGCGAATGGCCACGAAGTCCCGTTTTGTTAATTGTGTATATGGATTTGAGTTTATTACTGATTTTTTAACGACACATAAGAACTTCGGAGGATGCAATTTAGTGCAACGAACATTCTATGTTGCGCGTCCTGAATTCATATGCAAACGCATACCTATTCGGATGAGCTTCGATCGCTACTCTTGTCCTTCCATGCTCGCTGCGAGAAATCCTCAGTTGAACAGTGACTGGCCCCTAGCATACCAGGAACGCTGGTCACTTGTGTCGAAGACCACTGTTATATTATATTAGATTGAAATGTGCTTTTTCATGACAATGCATTTATGCCTTGGAATCCAACTGCAGGTCCCCATACCTAGTTACATTGCCTTGCTGGCCGAGTTGGTACCATCGCTATTAATGAAAGATGTTGGCAGCAGCGATACATTTAACTTTGTTTTCCATTCCATGATATTTTTTTTTTTTTTTTCGTGTAACATCTGCAATCAGTCCTCAGACTATAATCAGATTTGTTTTAAGGTATAAGGTCGTGAAGAGTGTGCCCCCCACTGGGAGCAGCTCCTCTCTATAATTGTGAAGCTACTGCCGATTTTGTAGCTCCAGGATGTTGTATGATATAAAAAAAAAATATTAGTATAAAAAAGTAACAAAGAGAAGTAGAACGTGATATCATGAGAACCTTCGTATCTTACTTATATATATCTTCTATTCGTATTTTGACTCCCAATGATGGTTCATGTCGGTTCTACTTCTATATTAATAGGTCGGGGAAAAAGTCTTTTCGCATTATAGTATGTATGAACTTGTAATAAAATCTCTTTGGCTATACTATTTGTATCTGGTTGGTTTTGGTATCATTGAAAGTTTAAATTTTAAAGAACATAATTCCAAATTCAAATTAGGAAAATGTGTGATTCTCATTTGTTTTTCGTACTGTCAAAATGAGTGAATCTAATGAAGAAATTCGATACATTTTAAAATTTTACTACAAAAAAGGTAAAAATGCAACGCAAGCCGCGAAAAAAATTTGCGATGTTTATGGACCTAGTGCAGTGTCTGTGAGAGTAGCACAAATTTGGTTTAAGCGTTTTCACTCCGGAAATTTTGATGTCAAAGATGCACGTCGCTCTGGTCGCCCTATTACGGATAAAATGGATGCCATTTTTGAAAAAGTGGAGCAAGATCGGCATATCAGTAGTTACGACGTAGCTGAAGAACTAGGAATTGACCACAAAACAGTTTTGGCGCATTTGAAAAAAACTGGGTACACAAAAAAGCTCGATATTTGGGTACCTCACGAGCTCACTGAAAGAAACCTAATGAACCGTGTACTCATCTGTGATTCTTTATTACGACGTAATGAAACCGAACCATTTTTGAAGAAGCTGATAACTGGTGATGAAAAGTGGATCACGTACGACAAGAACGTGCGAAAAAGGTCGTGGTCAAAGGCCGGTCAAGCTTCACAGACTGTGGCGAAACCCGGGTTAACTCGCAACAAGGTGATGCTGTGTGTGTGGTGGGATTGGAAGGGCATTATTCATTATGAGCTGTTACCACCAGGCAGGACCATCGATTCTGAACTCTACTGCGAACAACTGATGAGATTAAAGCAAGAAGTTGAGAGAAAGCGGCCGGAATTAATCAACAGAAGGGGTGTGGTTTTTCATCATGATAACGCTAGACCTCACACATCTTTAGCCACTCAGCAAAAACTAAGAGAGTTTGGCTGGGAGGTGTTAATGCATCCGCCGTATAGTCCTGACCTTGCACCTTCAGATTTCCACCTGTTTAGGTCTCTTCAGAATTCTTTAGGCAGTGTCAGGTTAACATCACGAGAGGACTGCCAAAACCACTTGTCGCGGTATATTGATCAGAAGTCCCAATATTTCTATAGCAATGGGATCATGTCCCTACCTACAAGATGGCAAAAAGTTATCGAACAAAATGGTACCTACATACTTTAGTTAAATGTAAATAAACCATATTAAAAAATGTTTTGAATTTTCTTAAAAAATGCGAAGAAACTTTTTCCCCAACCTAATATAAAAATACAAATCCATGAGTGTGTACACCTAATAGATGAAAATAAAAATATGACAGAATTCAATAGTCATGCTCAAATTAAGGGCCTAGTATGGTACCGCATTCATTTGTGAGTGACCTAATATCATGATTGGCTATTCTAGTTCTACCCAGGAAGAGGCTACACTCGAACAAATCACAATCAAATTCAGGGTCTCTACTACATACAGCAAAGACAAAACCACAAAGAAACTCACCTGGGTTGATGGTAGTAGGTGAGGAGTGCTAAAAGCCATCCGAGTCCAGCTCTATGATATAACTCTCATGTCAAAGTTTGTAAATACTCCTCACACAATAGTCCACCTAAATGTCAGCATGGCATGACTCATGAAATTGGCAACGTCCAATTTCCACTTAGTCGCCATCGGTGCCGGTCTGCATAAAAAAATAATCGAATAAATAAAATAATAAAATAGTAAACGAGAAAAAATTTTCAAGGTTAAAAGATTGGATAACCTAAATTCAATAATACTACAAATGCAATTGGAGTCGTAAAAAGTAGGATCAACAAAACTCTATAACACTACAAATGCAATTGCGAGTCGTAAAAAGTAGGATCAACAAAACTCTATAACACTACAAATGCAATTGCAAGTCGTAAAAAGTAGGATCAACAAAACTCTATAACACTACAAATGCAATTGCGAGTCGTAAAAAGTAGGATCAACAAAACTCTATAACACTACAAATGCAATTGCGAGTCGTAAAAAGTAGGATCAACAAAACTCTATAACACTACAAATGCAATTGCGAGTCGTAAAAAGTAGGATCAACAAAACTCTATAACACTACAAATGCAATTGCAAGTCGTAAAAAGTAGGATCAACAAAACTCTATAACACTACAAATGCAATTGCGAGTCGTAAAAAGTAGGATCAACAAAACTCTATAACACTACAAATGCAATTGCGAGTCGTAAAAAGTAGGATCAACAAAACTCTATAACACTACAAATGCAATTGCGAGTCGTAAAAAGTAGGATCAACAAAACTCTATAACACTACAAATGCAATTGCGAGTCGTAAAAAGTAGGATCAACAAAACTCTATAACACTACAAATGCAATTGCGAGTCGTAAAAAGTAGGATCAACAAAACTCTATAACACTACAAATGCAATTGCGAGTCGTAAAAAGTAGGATCAACAAAACTCTATAACACTACAAATGCAATTGCGAGTCGTAAAAAGTAGGATCAACAAAACTCTATAACACTACAAATGCAATTGGAGTCGTAAAAAGTAGAATCAACAAAACTCTATAACACTACAAATGCAATTGGAGTCGTAAAAAGTAGAATCAACAAAACTCTATAACACTACAAATGCAATTGGAGTCGTAAAAAGTAGAATCAACAAAACTCTATAACACTACAAATGCAATTGCGAGTCGTAAAAAGTAGGATCAATAGTTAATGCATTTTTTTAAATTGCTTTTTTTTCCCTAGGAGCCGGAAGGGGGGCCGGTCGCCACAAAACTGCCACTGCGAGAAAGAATAAGACAACGCAAGTTCATAAGGGGTAAGTTACCAGGAATGATTACCATTTGTGGCTCTAATTAATTAATTCTGTTTTTGTAGCACATCGTAAATTTTTTCAATCCATTTTGTGAACTGTTTCCCTTCTTTTCTTTTACAATTTTTTAACCTTAATCTATGTACCAAACTGGTATTGCACCTTAATATAATCTATGTACAATCACAATGAAATGTTAAGGTGGGCTAATCGATGCTTGTAGTTTGGAAATCAATTAACAACAACTTATATTTTTTTTTATAAACATCAAGAGACGGGCAGACACTGGTCGACCTGTGTCTGCACGATGATTATTTTTTGTAATCTAAACTCAGTCATATGTGGGAAAAATTGAAATCATGGCGCTTAATACATTTATCATTTAATTTTAGTTTCATTACATTTAGTTTGGTTGTATGCTACTTGTACGAAAACGTCCTATCGTCACCCTACTTGTACGAAAAAATCCCATTGTTACCCTACTTGTACCACAGAATCCGTAATGTCTGTGTTTGCTGCAGATGACTTGCTGGTGGCGGCCGCCGCGGTGGCGCTGATAGCGATCGTGGTGATCATCGCAGTGGTGGTGGCAACTGCCGGCCCGCCCACCGAGCGGCCGCTCCGGGAGGGGCTCTTCGTCACCACGCTGACGACATGCGGCCCGGTCGAGGGGTGAGAAAAATGTTCTATGTAACAGTGACACCCCTTCACTGTGTATGAAAATCCTTATTTATTCAGGTTATGTATTTTCCAAAGGTCTGCTTGTAGACAATTTTTCCATAACTTTTCGAACTGAAATAAATCAAATCATAAAGTACTTTATTTTTATTTTAAAACAACATAATATTTTTTCAGAGTACTCAAAAACGGCGCGTACAACTTTTACGGAATCCCGTACGCAGTACCACCGCTCGGCGAGAAGCGCTTCACCTACGCCCAACCCCTGAACAACATCTCCGCCTGCTGGAACGACACCCTCAACGTGCAGGAGCCTGCCCCCCTGTGCCTTCAGCTCCTCGAGAACGGGACCGTCGTCGGCGAAGAGAACTGCCTGACGCTGGATGTCGTGACACCGCACGTTCGCTACGACTCCCCTCTCCCGGTGGTCGTCCTCATCGGCGCGAACTCCTTGGCCGGCGGCATCAGCCCCCTGCAGCCCTCCCCGAGGTACGCCCGCTACCGCGAGGTGGTTTTCGTTAAGCCCAACTTCCGCTTGGGAGCCTTGGGCTTCCTGGCGCTCGAGGTCTTGTCCAAGAGCAAGTACCCGCCGACCTCCGGAAACTATGGACTGAGCGACGTCATGGTCGCGTTGCAGTGGGTGCAGGACAACATCAAACACTTCGGCGGGGACCCGGAGTCAGTGACACTCCTTGGGCACCGGGCGGGCGCCACCCTCGCCTCGGTCATTACCACCATTAAGAAAGCTAAGAAGCTCTACACCCGCGCCTGGCTCACTTCGGGCTCCGTCGTCTTTCAGGGGGACACCCTTCAGGATTCCGAAAAGAAGAACGAGGAGTTCCTCCAGCGCAGCAACTGCAACTCGGCCGAGTGCCTCCGTCGCATATCGACCACCCAGATAATGACGTCCACGCCGGACACCTGGCTGGAGAGCCGACAGGACGAACTGCCCCGCGTCGGCGAGACCCAGCACCGCTCGTGGCTCGTCATCGATGGAGACCTGGTGCGGCAGCACCCGCTCGATGCCTGGGACGAGGAGCGCAAGACGGCCATCAAGTCCGGCAAGGAGACCAAGAAGATAATGTTCGGCACGACCGAGCACTCGGCGCACACTGACCTGCTGTACCGGCGCCACCTCAACTGGACTGAGGAAGTGGTCGAGGCGACAGTCAAGGACAGCGCTCTAATCGCAAACCTCACCGTGGAACAGTTGTTCGAGAGCTTCAACAAGACTTACGAGGGTCTCGTGGCGTTGATATCTTCGGTGCGCAGCGTCTGCCCGCTCGTGAGCGTGGTGCGGATGCGTCTGGACGCGCCGCTGTACGTGGTGACGGCGGCGGGAGCCGGCTCGGGGGGAGTTCCGGCCGTCGCGACGGTCAACGCGGACGTGGAGGCCATCTTGGGTGCGTTCGAGTTGAACACGCCCGAGCAGCGTCGGTTCGTTGCGGCGATGCAGGACCACTTCTACTACTTCGTGGCAAACGGGCGCCTGCCGGCGCCGCACGTTCCCCTGCTGGCGATGGCGCAGGACGCCCTGCCGCTGCCGGGGCTGCCCGCCTGCGACCTCCTCATACAGAAGGACCTGGTCCCGAGGTACGGCCGCGTCGATTAAATCCCCCCCATCCCTCTGACCGTTGACGATTAAGAACGAAACATTTCAATCCGATGTTAAAAGTTATCGATGAAAATTAATTAAAGACTTTTTGCTGTGGGCTTTTATGTGGCGTTGTTGCAAGCGCTTGTTTGCAGTGTCTAGTGTTGACCGGATTCTTGCCAAATGTTATGATTAATTATTATTCCACTAGTACGATATAAGGATATCCCCATAGATCTGGTTTCCTATGAAGTGTATTTATTTCTAAACGACAAGCCTGCTGTTAACACAGTTTTTTGTTGCATTTATCGAATTTGTTATCTGTATCTTGGCTTATAATTATATTAGTAATATTATTATATTGGTTTTATAGATAACTACATAAACCAAAATAGAATAGGGCAGTCGCTTTTTCACAAGCAATTAAAATTCAATAATTTCAAATAAGTTCGCATAGCTCTCTGTGTCTATGGGGACTTAAAGTGCAAGTGTTACGCTTGTGCATCTTCTTGTTATATTTAAGTACCTATACAATGAAAAGGCAGGCGCCTGTACGAATTATATTAGGATTTAAGCTTTTGAACTTCTTAAATGTTGTAAGTGGCAGTTGCAGCGATGGCTACAAGGCTAGTCATAGCGTTATATGGACGGGATGAAAACCACTGTCAGATGTACTTACCATACCAAAATATTCCATTTTAGAAGTAAGTTAGTGTTAAGTTCAAGTCATGCAATCAACATTGCGATCTCCAAGCATTTTTACACTGAGACCAAAAACCAATTTCAAAACTAGTGTGTACATAGCGATATTTTTGTTTAGTATATACTTTAAATGCTTTTTTTTTGACGGCAATTGCCGATTTAAATCAGATAAAAAATCTGATGTTGACAAAAGTATTCGTTGTCTATAGGCTAGTTTGCTCCTAGGGGTGATATTGTATAAGCATAAAAATATGCATATTTAGTATTACAGAAGATTATTAAAATCTAATCTGATCTCAGTCCAAAGATTTTGTATTTTTTTATGTGCGGGCTGATTTACTGCGAATGGTGGCCATGGCTGCATAAATATTTTTTTATTAAATTGAATTTTTCTACTGTAATAATTTTACAGCAAAATCCGAGCCTGATGCAATTTGAAGCCGGGTTTTGTTGAAAAATATGACTGAATTGTGCCGAATCTCATTTTTGTAAGTACTTTTTTTATAATTTATTAGGCTCTTTTTTAAGCAATAAGTTTAACGTATCCATTAAAAACCATAAAATTATTAAACATTTTCTAATCTGAATGTTGTCTTAAAACAACAAAAGTAATTTTTCGTACAATAATTGCATTAAGACTTTTAGTTGTTTTGCAATATCTGCCTGCGTTCGACGACTGCTTAAGGTCGTAAGCTTTCAATATTCACAAACTTAGTTTGGACATATTTTCAAAACCACTGTTCCAGTTTATTTTACTGTGTATTTTATTTTTTATTAAAAAAATGCATATATCCTGAGTACAGGAGGAAAGTAATTTCGTATGTAGATTTTCATTTTTCATTTACCTCGGTTTTGATTTGTCGAAAATATTGATTTAAAAAGTTTTCTCGGATTTGACTGATATTGGTCGAGAAATCTATGCGAAAAATAATCATAATGCAGTGTAACAAGATGACATGTTTTGACGTAACGAAATCGAAAGGTTAATGTTTGGTACAAAAATTGGCACAGTGATTTCACATGATTGCCAAACTAGAATAGTATGGGGTACATAGCTTACGGGCCGTTCGTTAAGGGCTTGCCTAAACCGTTCAAAGCGGGCCGGGCGATAACGCTGAATGATACTTCAAAGACACTTTTTTTGACGCGCCTGTGTTGCGCACAATTCACTGTTTTGTTTTCGAATGGGATGATGCTACCACGTGCCGAATTTAAGAAACATACACGCAAGAATGTTAAATACAAATGGACTAGAGGTTGCCAAAGGTATGTAAGCGCCTACAGGGGCAAACGCCATAACTAGTCTACGAGACTATACTTGATGCGTGATGTAAACTAGAAGTTTTCACACAAAAAGAAAAGATTACAAAAGTATCTTATCATCTGCATATCAACTCAGGAAAGCGAAAACGAGTTAGTCACAGATGGAAGTGAAAAGCTTCCGCCTGACGTCATCAAACATAAAATGTTATGTTCGTGTCGTCGCACTCTAATTAGAACAATTAGAAAGGGACAACACTAGCGTGACTCGTGGCTGTCATTTCATGATTAAGAAAGCGTTTTGATTCACCGGTGAGTCCCTGGTGACTCACATGTGAGAATCTCTTGAGTAGACCTCTGTCAATGTTTCAATCGAATATTTTATATTTTGGACAATCGATTATGGCGACAATTTTAGTGATGCAAACTACGGATATCTCACGTCCATTCCTCTTTAACGTTCTTGCATACGCCAATAGCATAAGTATCATAGCGAGTCCACATACAATGAGTGAAATAAATTATAACCATTATACTATGCAGCTTTTGTAAGAACATATCTTCACTGCACCGCAGCTATCGTTGTACCTTCCGAGCAAGCTCACAAAACAGGTGTTTTTGTAAATTTGTATGAAGTGTAATTTTTTGTAATAAATGTAAGACTGATATGTTTTGTTTTATTTCCGTCACGCACTTTTGACACTCCTTTTCCGTGACTTAGGCTGGAGCGCACCATCTCTGGTTATAACATTAATGTAATATCTGTCTTCTTTCTTCTTATATCATTAACTAGGGATATATATCTCATTACAATAATCTTAATATTAATAGAGTTATCTATCCTTTAATGACATAATAAGAAGACAGAGACGGATTAACTTATCAATAACATTAACCAGAGATGGCATTTCATCCTAAAAGTAAGACATTTTTAAGTCTTCAACTTGGATTTCATGCAGTGTCAGGAGACCATGGGTTCCATACAGAGGTCGTGCACATCTTCTGAAGTTTGAAATGTACATCTTTACATAATAAATGAACTGGTTAATTATTTGCACATGTTTCATATCGATACAGCTTGGATAAATATTAATACATTTCAGTCAATAAAAGTCAGAAGTCACTGGGTTTATGGGTTACAGCGTACTTGAACTATGTGCACACGTCTGCCTTTCGATCAATATAACAGCTGAAGGGTGCGGGTCCTTGCATTTAAGGCAAGAGGTCATGGGTTCAATCACCGCCCAATGTATGCACCGTTTTTTTCTGTTTCCGAGTTCGATAAGTGCATTTAGTCACGAATGCGAGCTATTCTGTGTTCGGAAGCCGTGTAAAACTAAGTCCCCTTTTCCTACTTGATGGTAGGGTTAAGCGCGTCTATGGTTTGGCACCATAGCACTGGATGAAAATATGGTCGAGGTTGCAATAAAAAAATTGCCATTCATGTCCAGTTATATTTAAATTATTTAAATCTCTAAGCTGGAAAAATTAAGGCATGTATCCAGAACTGTTTTCACTGTAATTCGTTCAGTCACACCTATTCGCGTTTTGATTGGCGATGGGTGCTTTGCTAAGTTCATACTCACATCAATTTTGCATCAATGAAAAGTATATGTCAAATTTTCCACCAGTAGCAGACGTTACGACAAAAATATTCCTGATTGGTTCAGAATTGATGGAATTAAATAATTTCGTTTATTTTTTTACGCCATTTCGATGTAAGTTGGTTTTGAATTTGACATGGTTCTATTTGAAATTACCGTTCGCCTAGCGAATTGATTGATCACGGTACGTTCAAAGGTAACGACGATAATGGTACGTTCTCCACGTTCTCTCATGCATTATTCTTACATTCACTGCCGCTCTAAACATTTATTTCGTCATTCTTTCGTCACTTTTGCTCTAAATATCCATCAAAAGTCTTAAAACGTCGGTTCGAGCACCAGGTCAACCAAAAACAATGGGGCTGTTGCAATGAGGGCTAACGTTGAGTCGCCACCAAGACCGATTGTGCGATGGGTTCCGGCGCGTAAAAATAATACATGCGGGCCCATTGCACTTCTTAACCCAACCCTCTCCTTACTAGGTTGTATTCATTGTTTATCCCGGCCGATTTGATACCTCGTACATTCTTTCTTCTTCACCGTATTGAATGGATTAGCGGCTCGTAGGGAGAGGTCATGGCTTCTATTCCCGCCCTTTAATTCTCCACTTTCTTCCTCTTTCTGAATTCGATGAGTGCATTTCACCCTTCCCCTGCTAGGTGATAGGGTTCATTAAGACCGCTCGGGTTGCTGCCACCGCATGGTGCCATCGCATTAGATAGAAAGATGGTCGAAGCGACAGTAAAAATATGTGGTGTGTTATTTTATTATAGTATGTAGTTATATCATAATAGTAGAGTCATGGAGGTGAAGAAGTTCCACCATGGGTAAGTTGTGTTATTAGCCGCCCATAAATTACATAGAGAAGCCAAATCCGACAGGTCTAAGGCAAAAAAAAATACATAGTCAAAAGATTTGACAGCTATAAACATAATAATATGTCACAAAATTACTGCTTGAAAGCAATCTAGATCAAAATAATTTTATTTCTTTCCCTAAAACTGGATTCAGTCAGGTAAAGCATTAATATAAAATTAAATATTACTTTTAATAAAATATTAATTTTACCGTTAACATATCACTGGGTAAAGCATGTTGGCACGCAAAGATTTTGGTACAGTCGTTACTTATCAAATGTATACACTGGAAAGAGAAGGAATTTCTAAGTCCCTTTTACTCTATGGTTGACGTCCGCATGTCAGAAAGAGAACTCAAATTTGTCTCTATTTCCGGTGTATAGATTTCAGACGAAACGACTGTACGATAGTCATATCTTCACATGCATTTCTGTCGCTCTGTTGCTTAGATTTCATCTAAGCTCTGTTGCCCTAACATTAGTTGGATGCATGTCTTGTATTCCGGTACAGCCGCTTAGATTGCTGGGCTCTACCAGGTTTGGTAGCTAGAAGTGAGATGCTTTATCGTTTATACGGCTACCGATATGTCAGTTTCCAAACGGTTTCTTGACCTTGAACAATCCTAAAGGCTGCGCCGTGTGTGTGTACCCACAGCCCCTCGCCTCCGCACCGACATCCGCCCCAGCTATATAGTTTTGCCCAGCATGGGAAAACGTTGCTAACAAAAATCAGGCTCCGTCGCACTTCTAGCTTATTTTATGTTCTAAGCCGGAAAATAACTACGACCCTGACCTCTACTTCAGACCAGGTGTGTCGTGCGGGCGTAAGGCTCTAGTCAGCTGCCAGCACCTATCGAAATATCTGATAATGTACCATTGATGTCAATACATCGACCAGACAATTTGTTGATACGGGGAGCGGTACTATTGTTATCCCGTGGTCGAGTCAAAAGCGATTTTCTCGACGGAAAAGCCTTCAATTACTGAAATACCGTGATCCCGAATTTTACTACTTCAGTTCTCGTTCGCTGCAATAACAGCGTCACTCAACCGAGATCCAAGCCGACGCGGCTGCGACCAAATAATTGCGGCGACAGAGGAGGCGGCCGGCCCACGAGTTGCCAGTGCGTGTTTGCTTCGACAGTGCACGCGCGGGCGCCAAGCAGCGAACATACTCTCCGGAGGCGCCCACCTCAGACAACCTCGCGGATTTGCGCAACTACATACAATCGGTCACAATGCGATCCGTCCGCCAGGGTCGCCAGTGCTGACGGGGATGTTATCAAACGACACGATGGAACTGTACCGCTCCACTCTCATGTCTTGGGTGGAAGACCCGGGAGTGGAGACATTCGAGGGGCTGGATATGACGGATCTGCAGCTGGACGAGGCTTACCTGGTGGCGGAGACCACCATGGACAGCGTCGGACTTTACAGCGTATCCGACAACTGTTATAGGGTGAGTTTTCTTAAAAATATTTACGCGCATAAAGTTTAATGCCCATTAGTATTCAAACATAACCGAGGTATCTGACAATAGGAGACATCTCACTGCTGATCATATAAATTTTAGAATTTTATTTAAAGATATTTTTTTAAATTTTAAATACAATTACAAAGCTTAGGTTAGGTTAGGTTATCCGTGGTACTTGCTACCCATATTATTGAATAATTTCTTACAAGGATTCGCTCACTTCAAAATTAAGCGTTTTGACTCTTTCAAATCTCTATTGATTTTTCACAAAATATTTTTTTCTTCAAACAATATTTTCTTTTATCTACACAAACACACGGACAAATCTACAACGTTTGTTAATGATTGCAAACGCTTTCTAGGTAGCTATTCAACCAGTTCCTGTCTGTGGTAATATAATAGGCGATGCAAGTATAATTACTTAAGTGCATACCGGTCGGATGATGCGCTCCGAGGGCATTAACCCTGAATATACCTTGCGATTCTCTGGGCACGGCTACCTACTTCCCATCGTCTCATCGAGGTATAGGATATACGAGTGCCGAATTAAGAAATTGAGCAATCACTTGGAGCAATTGAAAAATGAAGGAGTGATAAGATGGTTTGGGCATATGGAACGAATGGATGACGAAAACATTACGAAACAAATTTACAGAGCAGGAGCCCTACTACAAACGCTATCGAGTAAACGATATTTCTTGGTAGAGGTCTGGTGCGTAGCACCCGTAATCGTAGAGCATGTATGAAAAGTTGTATGTCTGTAGATGAAGCTGTATGTCTGTAAATCTAGCGGCTTGTAGCCTAGGGGCGCGGGGACTAGCGTACCAAGGTCTCTACCCGAAGTCTCAGTTGTCACCTAAATTGGCGTTACGGCAAACCGATCGACTGGCGTTTTCAAATGTATGGAGAAATTGAAGAGCGCGCGCAGTGGGCGTTAAGCGAACTAACATTTGCGAGTCCGAGCTTGATTTGACAGCTTACTCAACGTTGCCGTAAATACGTCGAAGTTGCCGTTTACGTCCACTCCGCGTTTTCATACAAATCGGAAGTCCGCCGACTTTGACAGCTTGAAGAAGTAATACCACAGAATATCTAGTAAAAACTTGTATGGAGTTGACGTAAAACGCTTGTCGATCGGTTTGCCGTAAACGCCAATTTAGGTGAGAACTCAGACTGACCACTCTGGGTTAAATTCCGCCCCGACATGAACCACTTTCCTTCTCTATCTGAGTTCGATAAGTGCATTTCGTCACGAATGCGAGCTGCCCGGGTTGGTACCATCGCATCGGATGAAAAGATGGTCCACATCCAAAATGTCCCGTCCGAAAGGTATGCCCGTAAAGAAGTTTCGCTCAGAAATAACGAATCGCGGATGCAACTAGAAGCTATTTACCACACGTTGCAACGATTGCGCATCCTAGGAGAGCTATAATGCATGAAGTTACCATGGTAAATTGACTCGCCGGGTGAATAGGCAAGTGATTAAACTTGACGTTTAGTCGAATTTCGTACCATGGTACATCTTACGCCAGGATCTCTTGAGGTGCCCGACGACGCCCATGAACTTTCGAACTTTGAGGGGAGGCTGCGAGAAACCATGTCGGCCTGTCAGGTGCTTCTTCGCACCACGTTTCAACTACCGCAGGTTGTATTTTGGGGGAAATACCTCGGCATTCCAGCGTATTTACCGACCCTATCGACAAAGGATACAGAGGATCGGTTGGTTCTTATTTTTTGAGTGTCGACAATGCTGCAAATGGTCGCATTCCCTGTCAGATCCGCGTTATGCCGAAGAGCAATCTCCATGGTCAAGACGATAGAACACAGAGGGCGACCCTACATCCCTTAGGAGTTCAAGGGTAAATATCTGGTACTTGTTTGAATAACGCGTCGTTTGACAGTCAGCACGATACGAAATGCAGCTAAACGTCAGATTTAATCACACATTTGCTTGTTCACCCAGTGAGTTAGTTTACCACGGTGAACCCCCAGAATATAGCTCTCATTAGATGCGTGATTACTCTGCAGTGTCCGTACGAGCTTCTGCGGATGATACGGAGCAACGAGACGTCGACTATGAAGCTGAGCGCGGCGCATGGCGCGAGCTGGCGGCTGCTCTCCGCCGCCGCCGGGGAGTACGCAGAGTTCGTCAGCACGAAGAACAAAAGGTTCGTACGTTCGGAAGCAAATATCATAATCCAATCAATACAATCCAATCTTTGTTTTATGCTTAATAAATACAATACAACATAATATCTTAGTAATGAGCGAAGAATGAAAAATGTTAATGTTAACTGGACCATTTATTGTTATAAACAGGCCTAATGGGAACTTGATGCCATGCCCGGACGTCCCTATAGAGGTTGTTAACCAACAAAGAAAATCAAATCCAACCAAGAGTTAATTTTTGCATTATAAAAAATATAAAAACTATAAAACAGCAGGCCTATTTCTGGAATCTGGAATTAGGCAATAAGGAATCTTGAGCATCGCTTTTTTAGCGGTTTTCAAAGCGATTTTTCTCAGATAAGCTCCGGAATCTTTTCGTGAAGAAAATGTTCAGGATTCCTCAGTGAAAACTCAGGATTCCTGATTCCTGATAACGGAAATCCAGAAATAGGCCTGCTGGTCCAACGCGAACAGCTGACGCGCAACCGCACACCTCGCCTCCTTTGCGAATTACGACTATTTTTGCAAATAAATGTTAATATCTCATAAACTAGCAGACACGGGGTTTTCACTGTTGTTATCCCGTATTCCCATAGCTCTACATCCGTTTGAGTTTTTTTTTATGGTGTCGTTAACATCATGCATATTTTTTTTTATATTAATTCAGCGGCGTCTTCTGCGAGCTGAGGCCGGAGCTGGGCGAGTTCGGGGTCTACCGGCTGAACGTCAGCGAGGCGGCTTGCGACTTCGTAACAGCCAAGGAGCCAGTCAACATTTATTTACGTGAGTACCACTGAAGAGAAAGGAATTGAAATGGCATGCGGTCGATATCGCATCCCTGCTGCATGGTCAAAGTGACCATCTAATTGTATGGAAACCCGGCGGCGCGTCGTTTGCCGCGCAGTCGAAACATCGCCACCGCGCGCGAATAACCTCAAAAAATTCTTTCGTCAAGTCAGATTCACCGACACAAACCCTCAAATACGTCTGCGACTTTGGTTACGGCATGTACGTTCGGTTGGTAGTGATTTTTATCTATGGTGAGTACCGAGTCTCTTGGAATGTGGGAAATGTTTAGTTCAGCAGGCTTGTTCTTGGGATTCCGTTGGGAAACCGCTGTTTTAGCGGTTGTCAAAGCTTTCTCGGCGGAAAACCTTGAATCATTTAAATACCGTGCTCAGGGAACCCCCCAACATACTCGCCAGGTGAACACGCAAGGCAGTGATTAAATCTGGCGTTTAGCTGCATTTCGTACCCTCTGGAATATTTTCGTCGAGATAACCGATTTGACAACCGCTATGAAATCGGGTTTCTCGACTCCAACAACAAGACGCCAGATTCCTGAGTGCTGGATTCATAAATAGCGAAATATCTGTTTAGAAATAGTAACGCGGGTCTCTAATTTCGGAAACGTGTTCGTGTGTTTTTTTTTAACTTGGGGGCACCTGAATGGTTCTTAGCACTGTTCTTAGCTATAATTGAATAGAACCGGGCTGGGAGCCTGGCACCTCTTAATATTTGTTTAACCGATGGAATAACACGTCCGCGAAGGTTGCTGATCACATTTTACCGGTGTCCTTCCGGGAGATTGTCTCAAACTAAATTGGCCCGATCGGAGCCAGAAACCTAAGCTAGTAGATTTCTTATAGCTAAGCTATAAGAAATTACTCACGCAAATTTCAAATTGCTTATCTGATTTTTAAGTATAGCCCGGGTCAATCGCAGATTGTACATATTGGTGCATAATATGTTTGTACGTCTGATGTGGCAATACGATAACACCGATATGGTCCTTGCGAAGTGGATCAAGGTATTCTCCTATCAATTTGAAGTCAACGACGTCTTTTAATGTCGCGGAGCGATCTTGGCACTCTTTCTCAATGTAAGATGAGGAAGGAATGTGTAAACTTAAAAACAATACAAATGAGCCACTTTTCAGAATGTGGCTCATTATTGTATGGCTCATATGGCTCCTTACGTGGCTCATATTTCACTTACGACCTTTAAATAAATTTCGTATTTTCGCAACTTTAGTACTTAGACCTTAAACCATCTTGTTTATCCCTAAGATCTGGATAAACTCAACACATCGTAGTAATTTCAGCTATGAAGTCCTTATGCGACTAATTATATATATTATATACATTGTTATTTATAAGTTATTTTATTCCTTTGTATGTGGTTTTGTGAATATTTTAATTTGGTTAAATATTAAAAAATCTTACTCGCTCGTAATCGAGTAACCCGGTGGGGTTCCAGATCATTTTTAGGGTTCCGTACCCAAAGGGTGAAAACGGAACCCTATTACTAAGCCTCCGCTGTCCGTCCGTCCGCCTGTCCGTCCGTCCGTCTGTCACAGGTCTGTATCTCATGAACCGTAATAGGTAGGCAGCTGAAATTTTAACAGAATGTGTATTATTTTTGTCGCTATAACAACAAATAGGCAACATTTAAGTATAATAAGAATTAAAGGGGGTCCCCATACAAAAAACGTGTTTTTTTTGTGTTAAATCTTGTTCGATGGTACGGAACCCTTCGTGTGCGAGCCCGACTCGTACTTTTTAAAAGCCAAGTCGTTTTAACATAGAGCAAGGTTTTTCAACCTTTCTTGCGGAATTTCAAAATGATTACGGACCCCTTCCGAACTCGCTTGAAGGAAAAGAAAACAAGGCATTTAATAAAAACTACTTTTATTTATTACCACAGAAAAGTAAAGATACGTATTTTTTAACCGACTGCATTTTAATCGACACTCAGTATTTATTATCATATCGAACATGACACTTATGCCACGGACCCCAGCACTGATTCCACGGATCCCCAAGGCGCCATGGACCCCAGGTTAAGAAATACTGATCTAGATGGATATTATAATTTATTTGTAACCTATCGAAATGTTTGATTGCATAATTTGAGAATTTCTTGGCAGCGATATTGTTGCTATCCGAACGGTTTTTGTTGCGTTAAGTTTTTACGGAGAGAAACCGGCTTATTGGAAAGTGCATGACATATCAGAAGTGCAAGCTAAATGCATTGATATTACTGTACTTTACATTATGCATCCTGCATCGTCGGCTTCCGCGTTATCTTCGTAGTTGAACATATATTCTTTTGTGTTTATAGCTATGGTTGCTCTGAGGTCTAAAAATTTTAAAATAAAAATATAATAAAAGTAAGTAGTTTCATACAGAAATACGAGGGTGTTACTCAGACGCTTCGGTCAACGCCATGTCCTCTGAGGCATCGTACTTAACGGCATAAGCGCATTGTGAACCAAACCTAATTTATTCTCACTCACACTTAATACAAGCCTTACTACCATCGAATCGACATCATCTTACCTCTGCAAAGAGGAACGTTGTCGCACAATGGTGATGCTAAACGATTGTGAATTCCACCCACACACGTCTCGCGGGCACACCTCACTGGCCGTGAGCTGATTTGCATACGTAGTGACACCTTCTTCTCGCCAACTGTGGTATCTTCGAGGGCAATCAATGATAGAAGCGCTGAATCACTTTTATAACCCTTAAATCCCAAAGTTTGAGCGCTAATTGAATTTAGCTTGATGTTGAGCACACCCTGCACCGGTGACCTGCTCAGTGATTATTATTTACGCTGCTGTAGCTGATACAGTGCTGTGCACGTCTAGCGTTGGTGCGAGTGGTTCTTGCGCCCGCCGCGCCGGTAGCCTTGTTCTCAGTTGCGCACACAAAGCGTACACAAACTGCTCTACGGGGATGTGGAGATGACCGCCCGCAGTGACGCGTGTTCTCTTTACTGCTCTTTCTTTGCGCTACAATACCATAATGCAGTGCTTTGACGTCGACAGAGCTGGTGCTCGCGGCTCTTATGCGGTTATTATTGGCAACCGGCTCACGCACAGGAAGGGCAAACTGCGCTACGGTGACGTAGGGCCAGCCGCCCCGCAAAGGCCGCGCGTCCTACACCTCAGGGGATAGTTGTGTGCGCTGTTATACCTCAACGCAGTGTACTTACGTCAACAGCGCTGGTGCTCGCGCTTCTTGTTCTGAGCGGCGTGGGCTGACTGTTGACAGCAGGCTCGTGCACAGGAAGGGCAAACTGCGCTACGGTGACGCAGGGCCAGCCGCCCCGCAATGACCGCGCTTCCTACACCTCAGGGGATATTACTGTGCTCTGCTATACCTCAACGCAGTGTACTTACGTCAACAGCGCTGGTGCTCGCGCTTCTTATGTTGAACGGCGTGGGCTGACTGTTGACAGCCACCTCGCGCACAGGAACGGCAAGCTGCGCTACAGTGACGCGGGGCCAGCCACCCCTCAGCGACCGCGCGCCCTACACCTCGGTGGATAGCTGTGCGCTGCTGTATTACTTACTTAATCTGAGCTCTGCTATACCTCAACGCAATGTACTTACGTCAACAGCGCTGGTGCTCGCGTTTCTTGTGCTGAGCGGCGTGGGCTGACTGTTGACAGCAGGCTCGTGCACAGGAAGGGCAAACTGCGCTACAGTGACGCGGGGCCAGCCACCCCTCAGCGACCGCGCGCCCTACACCTCGGTGGATAGCTGTGCGCTGCTGTATTACTTACTTAATCTGTGCTCTGCTATACCTCAACGCAATGTACTTACGTCAACAGCGCTGGTGCTCGCGTTTCTTGTGCTGAGCGGCGTGGGCTGACTGTTGACAGCAGGCTCATGCACAGGAAGGGCAAACTGCGCTACAGTGACGCGGGGCCAGCCACCCCTCAGCGACCGCGCGCCCTACACCTCGGTGGATAGTTGTGCGCTGCTTTATTACTTACTTAATCTGTGGATGATTTACCTCAACGCAGTGTACTTACGTCGACAGCGCTGGTGCTCGCGGTTCTTGTGCTGACCGGCGTGGGCCTCCTGTTTGCTGCCGGCAGCGCGCTACTCGCGCTCGCGCGCAGGAAGGGAAAGCTGCACTATGGAGACTCGGAGCTGACCAGTTCGCAGCGACTACGCGCATTGGACACATTCCGTGGGTAAGCAAATACATCGCTCTACACATGCGTGCGCATGCTGACAGTCGTGTAAACTCTTCCTGAAATGTTTTAATGTTATGAAAACTGAAACGGTTCTAAAAAATTTCGACTTTAAATTCGCGCACTTTTTTATTTTTGAGTTAAGCTCTGCGCGTGGCGTATGCAGGACCTAAAATAAGAGTTGCCTACGATGGACTTTCGAACTTTCATGGGGGGCTGCAAAAACCATGCCGCCCGGCCAGAATCTGCTTCACACAATGTCAGCCTCGGTAGCTCAGTGTGCGACGCCTTGCGAATCGAAAACCTGGGGCAGCACCTCTGAGCGCGGTTAGATTCTGGATATGTGACCACTTTCAACCATTGAGGCTTGCCGTGGTTCGGATTCTACGTAAAACTGTAGGTCCCCTTCCTTACTTACTAGGTGGTAGGGTTAATCCCGTCCCGGGTTAGTACCATCGCATTGAATGAACGATGGTCGAAGCGGCAATGAAAATTGTCTGTGTTTTCCATCCAGTTCAATGCATCCGTGCAATATAAGGAAGGTCCTGGCATGGCACCAAGTTCCCATGAGGTGTGTTAGGCTAATACGGTCAGTTCGGTATTAGCCATCCATGTCCAGTTACATAAAAAACACAGTACTTTGGGTAAAATACCTGGGAGCCCATTTCATAGATAAAAGATCTGGATCGGTTGGTTCTTATTTTCAATGTCGACAGTGAATGGGTGCAGACCCCGCTTATTTCGCTTGGAGCTATAGTAGAAACGGGAAGGAGGGACAGCTTTATGCAGCTCCGACGAGAATTCTCCATGGTAAAGAGGGTAGAACATAGAGAGAGACCCTAGATCATTTCGGAGTTGGAGGGTCTTTAAATTCAAGGATATCTCGGGGTCGCACGGCCCTACGCTGTATCGAATCTTGGGAGCCAACTACTTAGCTGAGTTGTCCCACAATTCAAAATGCAGCAAAAGGTTGCATTCATTTAACTTGATTTAGGTTTCATGTGTCTAAATAGAGTGTGTAAGATTACCAGCTGTTTTCTATTGCATGTTTCTCCCGTTGTTTTGACTTTTGTTATGGTTCGACCTAAATGGAAGACCTAAGTCTTGACTCAAAATTTTCGTGCGGCCTCTCCATAAGAGCCTCTCCCATATCTTCAAACACGTAAACCCCTGCAGGCTGGCGATCGTGCTGACGATCTTCAGTTCGACTTTCGTTATGTCTCTACCTAAATGTAAGACCTACATCTTGACTCAAAATTTTCGTGCGGCCTCTCCAGAAGGGCCTCCCCCATATCTTCAAACACGTAAACCCCTGCAGGCTGACGATCGTGCTGATGATCCTCAGTTCGACTTTCGTTATGGCTCTACCTAAATGTAAGACCTACATCTTGACTCAAAATTTTCGTGCGGCCTCTCCATAAGGGCCTCACCGATATCTTCAAACACGTAAACCCCTGCAGGCTGACGATCGTGCTGACGATCTTCAGTTCGACTTTCGTTATGTCTCTACCTAAATGTAAGACCTACATCTTGACTCAACATTTTCGTGCGGCCTATCCATAAGGGCCTCCCCCATATCTTCAAACACGTAAACCCCTGCAGGCTGACGATCGTGCTGACGATCTTCAGTTCGACTTTCGTTATGTCTCTACCTAAATGTAAGACCTACATCTTGACTCAACATTTTCGTGCGGCCTATCCATAAGGGCCTCCCCCATATCTTCAAACACGTAAACCCCTGCAGGCTGACGATCGTGCTGACGATCTTCAGTTCGACTTTCGTTATGTCTCTACCTAAATGTAAGACCTACATCTTGACTCAAAATTTTCGTGCGGCCTCTCTATAAGGGCCTTCCCCATATCTTCAAACACGTAAACCCCTGCAGGCTGACGATCGTGCTGATGATCTTCGTGAACTACGGCGGCGGCCAGTACGAGCGGTGGGTGGGCCACGCGACGTGGAATGGGCTGCAGCTCGCCGACGTGGTGTTCCCCAGCTTCGTGTGGATAATGGGCGTCTGCATTCCGATGAGCGTGCGCAGCGTGCTGGCGCGCGGCACGCCCAGGTGGAGGGCGCTGCTGAACATCTTTAGGGTAAGTGATGTTATAAGAAGTACTATTTTCAAGTTAACGAGACGCTTTTTCTAAACGACCGTCTAACGCCTGTTAGACGGCAATGTGTTACAAAATCCCGAAGTTATCTTTTTGGTTACACCATGTAAATGTGCAATGTACCCGAAAGTTAACTATGGGCTGTAAATACCGGCCAAGTGCGAGTCGAACTCGCTCACGAAAGGTTCCGTACCATCGTACAAGATTTAATACGAAACATGTTTTTTTTTGTATGGTCCCCCCACAATTTTTTTTTTTTACTTTTCGCTGTTATAGCTGCAAAATAAATACACACTCTGTAAAGATTCAGTTAACCACTTATAACTCAGGATATACTGCCCTGTGACAGACGGACAGAGGAGGCTTAGTAAGTTCCGCTGGCACCCTTTGGGCACGGAACCCTAAAATCGAAAAATAACTCAACAATTTGTTAAAGTAGCGTTTGAAGACGAACTTTTTTGATGATAAGCGCGTCATATGGCGTACGCAAGATCTTCTCAGCGGCCCAACGATTACCATGCGGTTTTGAAATCTCTCAGGGGGTAGCGAACATCAGGCTGGCAGACCATTACTTTTGATCGAGGTAAGTTGAAATAAGTTCTTTGGGAGAAAATCCGCACATGGTAACCACATCCGCAGGCCCGTCGCCCTAAATCGCCCCGACGGGATTTCTACACAAACAAAAAAATCCATGGATTTAGTGTATCCCTCAAATGTCTGATCTATTCAATGATTTAAACCTGCGGCATCGATTATCTTATAGATTTTTCAATAAGTCATTAAGGTGGGCCATCCCGCTCAACTCCCCATACAAACGGGGAAAGAAGATCACGCCCATATTTCTTGTCAGAGATCCAAAATGTTGCTCAAAATAGCTTTATTTGATCGAACTCGATGTCTGATGGCCGTTAGCATTGTACAATTGTGTTTGGTTTCTAAGTTATAAGATCCGAAAGTTAGATTTTTTCGTGCGTTTTATACAATAACTTTGAGGTGGATTACGCAATGATAAAGTAAGAACATCTTAAAAATATTAGTCATCAGACATAGCTTATTTCATCAAGATTTATAATTTATTTAGTTTATGTTAGATTTTTTACTACAGCGGACGTGGTTTACTTTTAGCTATAAGTCGTTTTGTTATTAAAATTTTCGTAAATCTAACCAAATCACACACTATGCACATTGTCTTTATTGTGGACATGTTGCATCTTCCTCATCACGGAGCCTGTCTTTTTCTTTGAAACAGAGAAGGTCCTAAAGCGCAACAGCACGGTTTTGTACCGTGCCCGCGAATGTGTTAGTCCCGCCGGGATGGGCCACCTTAAGTCAATAAGTCATTACAATAGAGGCTCTGTTTTTGTTTCAACCTGTCCGATAATAACACCATTTAGATTTATTTGAGAAACTAATGAGCGTTCCAATCGCCTTAATGTGTAGTGAACCCAGGCCATTGAATGTGATATGTATGTATGTATAATCGACCATGAAGCAAGGACGTATTAATTAAAGAGCCCTGTAAAACGGATTACTTTATGAATATTCTGCAAGGCTGGGCCCGAACCAGCAAAACATCAAATTTGCGTGTATTGCGTCTTCCAATTTCACTACCTGCGTTATTTAATTAATGTGTCCTTACTTCACGGTCGATTATTAATACATACATATCACATTCCTTGGAAAAAGCGACGGACATGATTAGTACGAACAAGTATGTTTGCTCAATGATTATATTGCTCTAAAGTATTCGATTAATAATGATAACAAATTGATCACCGAAGCGTCTCAGTCGCAGACGACGGAGTCTGCGCGCGGCGCGCATTGTCGGTGCATCTATAGGCCAATTCTGGGTATTCCGAGTTTAGGAATCAGGAGTGTTCTCAGGAGAGGAATTCACTTTGGTATTCTGGTAATCGATCGCAACGCCACACGGAATGAGTTACATGAAATTAACAGTTTCCATCGGGTTCCGCAACGAAAAATTACATATCCATTTCCATAAGTGATTCGTAAATGCCAGAATAGGTCGGAAGTAAATTGTTTTATGTTGAGCGCGACATATGTATGTCGTACGCCAGGACCACCGATGCCCGACCACGCCCATGGGTTTTTGAACTCTCACGGGGCCTGCGAAAAAAAAATTATTTACTGATTCAATGAGGATTCAGGAGTGTGTATTCCGCATGTAAACTTATTAGCGCAAGAATTGGCCTCTTGAACAGGCATGCGGAATGTACGTCCGCTTTCCCCTCGCTCGCTCGCCGACAAAAAGAGATGAAAAACGGACGTGTGCACGCAGCCAGTGTAACGTCCCCGTCACGTTATTAGTATGAACTTGACCGTACTGTTTGTCGAAATGACTCGTCATTAGGGATGGAAGAACCAAAGATGGACATTATTTCTGAAAAAATACCGAAAAATTCAATAACAAATTTGTTTTATGCAACCTGACATGGATGACTAATACCACAAAACTACCGTTATAATATTAGCCCAATGCACCACATTCCCGAAGGAATTAGGTGCCGTGCCAGGACCTTCACTTTATGAGCACGGCTACATTGAACTGGATGGAAAACACGGACAATTTTTCATTACCGCTTCGACCATCTTTTCATCCAATGCGATGGTACCAACCCGGGCGGGCTTAAACCCTACCACCTAGTAGTTTTAAATGGATTCCGAACCATGGAGCAGCTCGCATTCGTGACGAAATGCACTTTCGAACTCAGAAAGAGAATGAAATTGGTGCATGTCGGGGCGAGGAATTGAACCCAGACTTCTGGTACGCTAGGCAAGGCATCGCGCCACTAGGCTATGAGCCGCACAATATAGCGACAATATGTTCTGGGGTTTCTCCTTCTGAAGGAACACATATTTATACATTTTTGGTTTTACATTTCAGCGGTCGTGTCTGATGTTCACGATCGGCGTCTGCATGACGTCCATGTTCGGCAACAACTGGCTGGACTCGTTCCGAGTGATGGGTGTCCTGCAGCGCCTGGGTCTCTCCTACTTCTTGGTCGCCTCTTGCTGCCTGCTCACATCTAGAAAGTACTTCACGCACCCCCGGGTGAGCATTTTTGTTAGGATTATTATATTTAAGTCGTAGGACCAGGCGGCTCTAGGTCTCTACATGGAAGCCAGACCGTTCTTACCACTTGGTCTTACCTACTGCGTAGCCGCGAGTGGACTCCTGCAGGCCTATTCCTGGAATTCCGTAATCAGGAATCAGGAATCCTGAGTTTAGAAAACCGCTTTTATAGCTGTTTTCAAAGCGATATTTAGAATGAAAACCTTAACTAAATTAAAATACTATTCCCCGGAATCTTTTTATCAAGAAAATCGCTTCGAAACCCGCTAAACAACTGGTTTTCTAGACTCAGGATTCCTGATTCCTGATTACGGAATTCCAGGAATAGGCCTGCAGGTGAAGCGCATCGTTCCCTTGCAGCGATCATGAAACGACGGGAGTAGCAACCGAAACTCGCTGGTATGTTGGCGGGGCATATAATGGCAGCAGCGCCGGCGAGTTTGTTTGCGTACGAATTTGCTAACAACTGACTTTCTCGAGTTACAAATACACGTAAGAATACGTGGGAAAACGTTAGAACTTCACAGGACGGTATTTAGTGCAACGTAGATTCCCCGAATTCGTAAGCGAACTAACTGCAGATAGACGTTTTCTTTCTTTCTTTCTAGGACATGATCGGAATAGAACCGGACGGACGGAATACATTTTATGAATCGCCTATGGAATTGTATGTGTCCGGCCACATGCACTCACTGATCCCGGAGTTCCCAATATAGGCATACATTCCGTCCGTCCGGTTTTATTCCGATCTTGCGGTCCAGGCCTAAGTTGCTCCTGCTGCCTACTAAGTACATACTTACATACATACATTACATGTTTTATTTAACTGGACATGGATGGCTAATACCACTAACCCCGTCATGACGACATCCAACACGCCGCATTCCCGAAGGAATTAGGTGCCATACCAGGACCTTACTTTTGTGAGCACGTTTGCATTGAACTGGATGGAAAAGACGGACATTTTATTCAATCCAATGATATCAACTCGAACGGCCTGGATACTACCCTAGCAAGGAAAGGGATTCAATGGATTCCGAGCCATGGAACAGTTCACATTCGTTACAACATTCACGTATTCAACAAATAGAAAGAAAGTGGCGCATGAACGGGGCGGGAAATCGAACCCATGATCTCTGACATGTAAATCAAGTCCTCGCAGCCCTGAGATAGTACATGGGTTTTATATTTTTACTGATGTGGGTGCTAGATGCGGGGAATGGCGGCGCCAAATCTGCATACCTACCACGACTAAGCGATTCTCAGAGCCTGTAGTCTAAGTTGTCACCTAAATTGGCGTTACGGCAAACCGATCGACTGGCGTTTTCAAATGTATGGAGAAAACTGAAGAGCGCGCGCAGCAGGCGTTAAGCGAACTAACATTTGCGAGTCCGAGCTTGATTTGACAGCTTACTCAACGTTGCCGTAAATACGTCGACGTTGCTGTTTACGTCCACTCCGCGTTTTCATACAAATCGGAAGTCCGCGTTTGACTTTGACAGCTTGAAGAAGTAAAACCACAGAATATCTAGTAAAAACTTGTATGGAGTTTGGAGAAAACGCCAGTCGATCGGTTTGCCGTAAACGCCAATTTCTCCAGAACTCAGACTGCCCACTCTGATCCTTGAGAGATTTTGCTTATACATATTGTATAAGTAATATTGGTTAGTTAAGTAAGTTCCATTTCTAATCCATTTGTACTGAGGGTTGCTTTTTCTTTTGTTCTTGTTCTTTGCCTAAAGCTGTTCTACCATAAATGTTTGAAAAATGTTACGGATTTTCACGCGGCGGGAGGAGACATTATCCGACGTTTCGAGCTGATCGTTCAGCCCATTATCAAGGAGGCATCCGCCATGCAGTAGACGACTTTGCCGTAACATTTTTCAAACATGTTTAACGATCGCGGTAGTCTCAAATGTTCTACCAAGCATTGTTTGGCAGTAGCATTTAGATCTAAGTATGTATTTCATTACTGTGGACGTAAAATCAGGGTTGATAGAATCCGCGGATCTAAATTGTTGACGTAACTTAGTGTAGTTTGACTAGCAAAAAAGTTTAAATAAATGCAATGAAATGAAAGTGCTAACGATGCGTGTGCCGCAGGGCGCGTGCGGGCAGGCCCTGAAGGACGTGTGGGCGGCCGCCGGGTGCTGGCTGCTGGCGGCGGCGGCGCTCGCTCTGCACACCTTCGTCACCATGCGAGTCCACGATCCCGACTGCCCGCCGTTAGTATGCGAACCAACAGAACGATAGAGTGGCTCACTTACGTGATATCTTGCCATTCAAAGTTTACCGAGGGTATACCCTCAGTACTATAGTCAGTATTTTTAAGGGCCACCCAACAATTTAATGTTCTGGACACCTGGAGGCCAGAGCTCTGCCTTAAATTTTACAACAATTACACCAGCCAATCATTTTCCTTGAAATACGCGGAAAATTGGGAAGAAACTTCTTATTTATCATTATCAATACAGGTGACGTCTAGTTTGAATCTGTCAAAGCTGTCAGTCCCTGCAAAATAAAACAGAATAGATTTGAAATCTTTTTACTCAAACTATGTAATTTAAATTACTCACTTTCCTGGATATTTCCTGGAAAATAAATTCATTCAAATTATTTTCGGGCACCTTTAGGTCCTGGCGTACGCCATATGCCGCCCCTAACATAAAAAAATGCTATTCAAATGTATTTGTGAGACAGAAAATTGCACAAAAATCATTGACTTATATATTACTTCGTTTGACAAAAATATTTAATTTCATATTTTCTGCTGATCTATTACATTAAAATGAGTTTGAAGATAACAAAAGCTTTTATTTTCCTCCCAACACTCATGCAACGCCTTCAATAAGCTTTGTGATTTCTTCACCGGGGGTGTGTGCGTCCATGTAGATGGTGCTACATTCGTTCGTCGCTATTCCTGCTATAATTCCCCAAAAATAGGAAGTTACTAGCCATAGCTATAATGGCGAACACACTACGCAGCTATGTATTTAATCTCATTCAAAACTTTATAAAAAAGGCTATCATTTGTGAATTAATTATGAGGCAAAGTGCAAAAAGTTGCTAATTGTAAAAGGCAACTTTTTCACATCTTCAAAATGATTTAAGCAAGTCCAGCTTTGTTTTCAGTTAACCGACGAATCGAACAACCGATCTACTTTGACGCACACACCCCCTTAACCAATTTCGGAGTCGGTTTCGCTCACGTAGTATCGGTTTCGCCGCAGGGGCTACCTGGGGCCGGGCGGGCGGCACGACAACTGGGCGGCGGCGGCGGCTTGCACGGGCGGCGCCGCGGCCTACGTGGACCGCCTGCTGCTGGGCGCCGGCCACGTGTTCGGCGGGCTGAGCGCCGCGCGCGTCTACGGCGGCGTCACCATGGATCCGGAGAACGTACTCGGTGAGCGGTCGGGTGGACACACGTACTCGGTGAGCGGTCGGGTGGACACCGGTACTCTGTGAGCGGTCGGGTGGACACACGTACTCGGTGAGCGGTCGGGTGGACACACGTACTCGGTGAGCGGTCGGGTGGACACACGGATATGTCCCACATCGATTAGTTTGCGCGCTGCAAAAACGGAAACTAAACAGTCGCCAAATATTTTTTGGTGTTCCGCACCCAAAGGGTGCAAAATGGAACCCTGTTAACAAGCCTCCGCTGTCCGTCCGTCCGTCAGCTTGACTGCAGACTTGACAGCTAACGTACGTTGACGTTGCCGTTTACGCCGACCTCGCGTTTTCATACAACTCTGGTAGTCCGAGTTTGATTTTAAAAGGTTGAAGAAGTAAAACCACAGAATAAGTAGTAACACTTGTATGGGGTTTGACGTTTTTACGTAACTTCGAGGTTCCGTAAACGCCAATTTAGGTGAGAAATTTACAGAAAGAAACTGAACATCTCGCACCCATTTCTTTTTTTGCAAGCTTTTATTTAACTTGCAATGTATGTATTTACGTATGTGTATATGAATGTATGTATGTAATGTTGATGTTTTTGGTTAAAATCGTCAGGCACGCTCACGACGGTGGTGCACGTGGTGCTGGGCGTGCAGGCGGGCGCCACGCTGCAGCACTACAAGGGCCACCAGTCGCGTGTGGCGCGCTGGCTCGCCTGGTCCGCCATGTTGTTTCTCATCGGCGCCATCTTGGCCGGGTTCTCCAAGGAGAAGGGCATCATTCCAGTCAACAAGAATCTGTGGTGAGCAAAGACTGGAGCAAAGTTTAGTTTTTCTTTATTCTTGCGTAAGTTTAATGATGGAGAGAATCAATAATTTCGAGATGCACACATAGTGGAGTCTATTTATTTAATTTTAAATCTTAGTACCTTATACCTATAAACATTCTTCCCTTTATAAGTACGGCTGCTACATACCTAAATTGATGAAAAACACGTTCAATTGTCGCTTTGACTATCATTTCATCAGAGGTGGTGGTACCTACCAGACTGGGCCAGCTCAACCTTACCACCTAGAAGGGGAAGGGGACCTACAGTTTTACATGGATTCCAAATCATTGCAAATCTCGCGTCCGTGATGCACTTATCCAAATATGAAAAGAAATAAAATTATGCACGAACTGGACAGGGATTAAACCCACGACTTTAGGCATGAGCAGCAAGGCCAGCACTCCTGAATTGCGAGTCGCTCATAAGCTATAGTAAATTAGGGCCTCAAACTTGTTTTGTGTTGGCACAAACTTTGTATTGGCTGCACACGTTACAACCCAGGGTGGGTCTCAATGTATTCCATGGGCTCAATAGCGTTTTCTATCAATCAAATCGTGCAGGTCCATCTCGTTCGTGCTGGTGACGAGCGCGCTCAGCGGCGCCGCGCTCGCCGTGTGCTACGTGCTCACCGACGTGTGGCGGCTGTGGAGCGGCGCGCCGTTCCACGCACCGGGCCGCAACGCCATCTTCCTGTTCGTCGGCCACTACGCCTGCTCGTACATGCTGCCGTTCGTCGTGCGCGTGCGCGGAGTTCGCACGCACGCTGCGCACCTTCTCGCGCAGCTGTGGGCCACCGCGCTGTGGGTCGCCGTCGCGCACCTCATGGCGAGGAAGAAGATATTCTTAACGCTGTGAATGTCTCGAGATTCCCGCACACGCCAGGCCGCAACTCCATCTTCCTGTTCGTCGGCCACTACGCCTGCTCGTACATGCTCCCGTTCGTGGTGCGCGCGCGTAGAGTTCGCACGCACGCGCGCACCTGTGGGCCACCGCGCCGTTGGTCCCGAGAAAGAAGAGATTTTCTTTACGCTGTAAACGCCTGCAGATCCCTGCTCGCGTTGACAGCTAACACTATCTCAAGCGCAGGGCTGCAACACCATCTTCCTGCCCGTCGGCCACTACGCCTGCGCGTACATTCTCCAGTTCTTAGTGCGGGTTCTAGCGCAGATTTGTGCCACCGCGCTGTGTCGCCGTCGGGAACTTCATGGCGAGTAAGAAGATATTCTTAAAACTTTAAACGTTTTGGAAAATCCATTCACATTGACGCAGCTCCACGCACTAGGCCCGAAACGCCACTTCCTGTTCGTCGGCCATTATGCCTGCACGTACATGCTCATGCTGACACTGCTTGACGCGCTTGGACAAATCTGCCCATCTCTCCTCCGCATCTATGCGAATCACGACGTCTGTGTATAATAAGTCTATGTAAGTCCAACGTCCACCAATGTGTCCTACTTCTTCATCGCCAATTTCTTAGACGCCGCGCGACTCAATGCTACTCAATTTACCCAGTGGTGACCGAGTCGCACGGCCTCCGAGCTGTTTGACGTTTAAGAAATCGGCGACGAAGAAGAATATTCAGTTTGACGGCTTACAGCGCGTATAAGGAGCAGGATGTGCTGCCCGACGTTTTGTAGCCCCACATAGTGGCAAAGAAGTAGGTAAAATTTGTGGCGGTTATCCAGCGTGGGTAAATAATCAGGTATCTATGTCGTCGTCTGTTTTGCTAGAAAACAACTCTGAATGTTATAAAATTATTGGTGATGACTGTATAATCATTATTCCTAAGGACCATAGTTCGTAATTTCTCACTTAAGAAAATTTAATAAAATGTTTGCAAAGCATAGTGTACTATTGGGCTTTAAATTATTTTATACCGCCTGGGGAGAGCGCCAGGCTCTAAGGCCCCAGACCGACATGGTTTTACAAACATAGTATTGTTCCAAATATGTTTATTAGTTGAATTGATGCGATTTCTGCATTATATTCCATTAAATCATTCAGGTTTAACATATGCAGACGTGGGTAGTATGTAAAACTTTATCAAAATACTCCCAACATTATCAAATAATTAAATCTCCGAATTTACAGTTCGTTTAGGGCTACCTAAATATACGGTGAATTTATGCTTTGTGGGTTCCGGCACTTAAGGTGGCCCAACCCCCCATACAAAAGGGGAAAGAAGATCATGCCTATATTTCTTGTCAGAGATCCAAAATTTTGCTCAAAATAGCTTTATTTGATTGAACTAGATGTCTGATGACCATTGACATTGTGAAATTGTGTTTGGTTTCCAAGTTATAACGTCCGAAAGTTCGGATTTTTCGCGCGTTTTATACAATAACTTTGGAGGTGGATTACGCAATGATAAAGTAAGAACATCTTAAAAAGATTAGTCATCAGACATAGCTTATTTAATAAAGATTTATAATCTATTTGGTTTTTGTTAGATTTTTGACTACAGCGGTCGTGGTTTACTTTTAGCTATGTCGTTTTGAAATTAAAATTTTCGTAAATCTCACTAAATCATACACTATGTACATTGTCTTTTTTGTGGACAGGTTGCATCTTCCTCATCACAGAGCCTGTCTTATTCTTAGAAACAGAGAAGGTCTCAGAGCGCAACAGCACAGTTTTGTACCGTGCCCGCAAATGAGTTGAGGCCGCCGGGTTGGGCCACCTTAAACGGAATATTGAAGGAAAATAATTTAAAAGTGGTTGCACTGCATTTCCTCCCATGCATGTCGTCAGAGGTTCCATGTAAAACTAGGTCCCCTTCCATGCTCGTTATGTGGTAAGGTTGATTCCGCCCGCTGGGTGCCATCGTATTGAATGAACGATAGTTGAAGCCACAATGTAAATTGAATCACAATGAAGTTGTGCAATATGGTCCTGACACCTACTCGCCGTCTGATGTATTGGGCTAATAGTCTGCCTTTATTGATATTAAAGACAGAATGGCTTCATGCCGTTATCCCTTTCGGAGACACATTTTTGGTGATTTTACATATTTCGTTTAGAATATGGTCATTTGACAAATCAAACGACTTGCAGATATATCGTTTCATTTTATGAGCTTTGTAATTCATTAAAAAAAAATGTTCCTGTTCATGTATTAATGATTGATTCAATATCTCCCTTTCTTTGAACTCCCTCGATTTTTATCCTTAAAAAGATCATGACTAATTCATAAATTTATTGACTAATTGTTTTGTTTTTAAGTTTAAAATTATTTTAACTGATGTACAGTACTTATCATCACACTTAAGAAGCTCAGGTTTTAGGTTTTAAGGCGGGGTTAGCGAATTACTATACTTCGCCACCTCCGCTCCCGGGGGAACGGCAGAACGTCTAATATGCAGATCGTATAATGTCATATTTTAACAAAATTTTAAAACCATGCACAACGTATAATCGGCAGATCGTATAATTTTATACTTAATGGATGAAGAAGTTTAAAAAATAAAATTTCTTATTTTTCCATGCATAACGTATAATAGTCACAACGTATAATATTATGATCTTTATTTAACAAAAAAAGAAAACCATGCATATCATATAATCCAAAAACTTTTCATACGATAAGCGCCCTTATGAATATACATTTAAAGCGTATACTCGCACGCAACTTTTCGACCGTCTCAATTAGCGTTGTAGCAAATTGTTACTCTTCAACAAATATCGATTCGTAGCAATTTCAGCTTTAAATGTATTTTTAAATGTATTTTAAATGTATTAGGGCACTTTATGCAGTGCTTCTTGGCATATTATACGTTGTGACTATTATACGTTCTGCATGATGCAAAGAGTTGATTTTATTTTTAAACTTTATTCATGCACAACGTATAACATTATACGTTGTGAATATTATACGATATGCATGGTTTTAATTTTTTGGAAAAAAATACTATTATACGTTGTGAATATTATATGTAGTGAATACGACTCCCGCTCCCCACTGTCTTCTTGTGCGCTCTCACCATTCAAATCATCGAAATCCAAAGAATGGCGTTACGAGTGCAGTCGTCTGTAAGCAGGTTTTGGAACGAGGAACAGAATACATGGGGAATATCAAAACAACTGATGTTTTTATTACATCTGACATTTTATTAGCAAGTCATTTCGCCACATCATCGAAAAATAAAACAACACAATTTAACAAAATCATGACTCAAGGTAACAAACAGCGGTCGCTACTATATACTATCTATTAAAATTACACCTTCGTTGAATACACTTCATATTAAGTAAGCTTTTAACAGAATTGCTTGGAAAGATCTCAGGATTTTTTTTTTATAAATTGTACACACGCATACTGGACGCGATATCGACGTACAATATAAATTATTGAACTAGGCTTAAATCATGTCTTTCGCTTTTTTACATAAATAAATTCGTCGCTCACTGTAAATGCTGTTTCAGGAATCGCAATAACGTATACTTATTCAAATAACTTTAGACCTAACTGTTTACATAAATTCTCACTTCGGAGACGTTATGACTTCAACGACGCACACAAAATGCGACAAATTGCAGCCGAACGATGTTAAACTGCCGATTCATTTGACGGACAACCTGTATAATTTCACCTATCGTTAAAATTTCTCTAAAATTCGTTAAACTTTAAAAATCTCTTAAAATATATCTCATGTTAATATCTCTGTCGATTCATAAATAACGATCGGTAAACATTTTAAATAACTCGCTTACGACTAAATTCAGGAAAACTTTTAGTAAAACTTTTCCCATTGCACATACATTCCGATATACAATAACGATCTCGTGCCAACTAAAAATATCTTTCAGATTTCTACCATTCTCTTGGATCCATTGGAGAAATGAAGAAATTGCTGTTTTATTTCATGTTAACACTTGGTCAATGTGTGTTAATTTTTCACAAGAAATCTACTTATGAGTTAAAGTAAGTACTAACCATTAGCATTATGACCGATACGGAATGTTAACAATTATCAACTAATTCTCGATATGACAGTTTTAGTCTGAACATTATGGTACTACCTTTACTAGACTTGTGGGCAGGTAAGACATTAGTTTGTACTTTCAGAATAACTAAGGCTTACGTAACTAGAGGCAACGGTCGGTCAGCTACAAACTCCTCTCATGGGGCAGACCAATTTTTTTAAATCAAACGATAAAGAAAAAATAAATAAAATGGAAGCCAAAATTCATTGCAACTCTATGCTCCGACCTAATAAAAACACAAAATATCAATGAAATCAAGAGAAGTTGTCCTGTGAAGATGGCATATCCCACAGGAAAAATGTTAAAGAGAATTAAGAAATGTTTTATGAGACAATCCTTTTTATAATAATGACCAGAGTAAAGAAAACTTGTCTAACACACCAGATTAGGTCCTTTTAAAGCAAGTCCAACTTTTTATGAATATTGGAGATGTGACAGCCTGGGCATTCTATAATAGAGGTTAAGCAACCTTAGGAGCGATCAAATAAAAGGTGGGTGACCTTTTTTGACCATTGAGGCTCCCCACCACCGAACCACGTTCGATCACATTGATCGCTGTGATAAGGAAGGTCCTGGTATGGCATCTAGTTCCCATGTGGTGTGTTTTGCTAATATCATGACAGTTGGTAATGGTATTAGCCATCTATGTCCAGTTCTATAAAACGGTAATTTTAAATTTATTCTAATTTAAAAAAAATTGTGAAACCATTGTCAATATATCAGCGGAATACATTTTAATGATTTTTTTATAAAAACATTGTGAAGGAATTCGATGAGGATGTTTGTATGTAAAACTATTTAAAAAATGTGTTAATATAACAAGACGATTCAAAAATTAAAAAGTAGTAGATATGAATTAGGTAATAAAGTGGGTTAGTTTTAAAATATGAAATGAACTAGTTGCAAAGATCCCTGTTCAAGTGTTTCAAAATTATTTTGATAGCCATGCGAGGGTTGAAATGTGAGCCTGTATTATATATGCAGTATGGTTCCAACACACATAAACATACCATTGCACGTTTGGAGTCGAAATACCTAACCTGGTATGTTCAATTTAATCATCTTTTATGGAATCACATTCCAAATTTTAGTAAATACACGGTGTTAAACCTAGTAGGCGTCATTCCCGAAAGGGGGTTATTTTGGGTCACATACTGATGCCGAAAAAGTAGGTTTTTTTTATTGTTTTGACCTTTTGTTTTAAAATTTTAGATGTCTAATACTAGTATGAAAACAAAGTATTTCGTAATAGGAATCGCACTGCATTAACAAAAAGTCCTAAAGTAGAACATTCTTTAAAATAAATGTGAAAATTTACATTCGGATCGACGCAATAAAATTGGCGGCGGCGCGCAGTCAGCTGCGAGACAGCAAACGCGTGACCTTGGCAGTAGCGCGAACACATAATTCCAAAGGGAAATTGTCGCTGAGGTAAAAGTTTGGATGAAATCTGCAATTTTTTTACAATTTTAGATTTAATTTTTAAATACCTTGTGCTGTGGAATGATCAGTATACGAAATAGTTAAATAATCGGTATTAAAATAGAAATGTCGCGAAAAAATTAACACCGTATATGTGAATGCAGTAATAATGCATTCTATCATGTCCTGTGTTTTTTTATTTCGTACTCTATTGAGATGTACCCTAGGTTACATTACAGACCATGTCTTTCTATGACTAGCCGGGCGGAACTTATGGCCTGCTGTAACGGGCACCCGACTTTCATCTTTGTAAAATGTTAAATTATGCTTTGGGTAACACTTCGATCGACTTAAGGCTAATTGCACATTTCCTTAAAAATATACTATAGTTCTTATTTATTACTAAATTACAAACGCATCTTCAATATATTACGAGATTTCAAACAACACGCATAAACTTATCTAGCTTATACTACATATTACCCAGTTTTGTATGGACCCAGACGGCTCAAACCATAGAGTAAGGAAGAAAGGGAGCGGCGACCGAAAATTAAGGGCAAAGCGGCAGCGTAGCTACTTTTTAGTAATATACATTGACGGTAACGCCGGGCAGCCAGTTCGCTCGCTCCAGATATTTTCGAGTTCCAACCCGTAAGAACTGCACAAGAAGCCATTTAGTTACACGAACATTCGATGTGGCACGTCCCGAATTCGTAGGCGAACTGACTGGCCCGCGCTACCGTCTGTGTATTATCACTAAAACGTGGCTACGCTGCCGCCATACAGATGAGTTTCGGTCGCCGTCCCGACTTAATCGATGGGTCGAACAGACTAGGCCAGTCAATCGACTCAAGTCGAAGAATAGTATTTTTAACAAACACCCGACGGGTACCAGGGCTAGTCCATTGCCCCCTTAAAGTGGCGATAGAATTCGTTTGCAGGTTTTTTTCTTCTGCCTCCCCCACTTTCGTCACACCTGAGCATAAAAGTTTTGGGAAGTGTACGTCTATTGTGGCACTTGACATTATATTAGCAACAGATAGGTAGCTAGCACCACGGAAGCTTATAACTATAACGTTTTCTAGTGAGCAACCATTCTTGTCATTTCTAGGAGGCATTGTCAGCAGCTTCATACTTTCCGAACTCACAACAGATGGGTTCCACCTCAGAAACGGTACAAACCGTCAAACGGATTAACAATGCGGTCATAACAGTAAAGATGTATGACTTGGCATGTTAAAAATCGGCGATATTGCCTATCGAATAAGCGCAGAGTGGACCCCCGTTCGAGTGAAATGCTGGCTTGTGCGGGACGCGGACACTCGCGTGCGAGTGGCTAGCGCTAGTGGCTGGCGCGAGTGGCTGGCACCAGTGGCTGACGCGAGTCACTTGCGCGTGGCTCGCGTGACGAGCGCCTGCAGCGCCGCCAGCTGGCTGAGGAGGTTCGTGTTGGACTGCTCGAGAGACTCCATCCGTTTCCTGTAGTCGGAGTTTTCTGATATGAGAACCTCCACTTTCCTCTCGAGCTGGTCCATGTACTCTTTCTTCTTGCGTCTGCTTTCTTGTGCCGAGATCTGGAACGTATGAAAAACTTTCCGATTAGTTATGAAAAAGTTGTCTCATATAACATTGTCACATCATCGTCAAATGAACTGGGCCCACTGCATCTGTCCGGGTTCAATTCGTAAGAGGCGACTGTAAAATTGGACCCTTCCTTACTTGGTGCGATTCGAACCATCGTTAACGGAAGCGCGTTCACAACCGGTACAATTCGCACTGACAGCCCTCATAATGGCGACCCGTGAACGGTATGACGTCACCGTTACGTCACTCCATGCCATACACACAGGAGACAGGGCACTGTGTGTGGAAGTGTCAGTTTTACATTTTGGCGTTCCTATAGCGTTAACTAACATTTTCATAAACCGTTGAATGTCTCTCAGGTGAAAACCCATGTATATAATAGCCATGAATAGCTATTCGGAAAAACGGTCGCAAAAACTAATAAAACTCGCTCGAAATCAACTTAGGGTAACTAAGAGCTCTAACAGGTCACTGCAAAGACATTAATGCCATGAATTTGTTTGAAACGGACGTTTACAGATTCTGTCGCAAGGAGAAAGAAACTTCACTTCACATTTTAAGCGCCTGTGGGCCCTTAGGATGCAAAAGAAGTATCCACCTAGGCGGGCATATTTAGTTAGTTAGTTTTGCAAAATGTTTTCCGCGCTAAGCCTACTTCACAGAGAGGCCATTGTGCTTGATGCACCCAGATGAGATCAGATCGATCGCTCCCCAAACACTACTACACTTCATAAAAAGTGTAGGGTTGGAGAGCGAGCTATAAAGGGGTAAAGTCACAATAGATCTTCTTAGGTCTCAGTGACGTCGAGCTACGGACACAGATTAGGGGCACTATTCCCAGTTTAAAATAATATAATAATAATAGATGATATAACCGACTCACTTTGTTTTTTATTTTTCTCCTAATTTTCTTGAGTGACTTTTCTTCTGATTTCGTTAGCGGAAGACGCGTGGGCACTGGGTAACCCTCTGCCAGTAGCGTGCGTTTCTCTTCTTCCGTGAGCTGTAGTGAGCCTGTCGATCCTTTCTGCAATGCCACATATGATATTATAATGTATGTATTTACGTTCATGCAAATAAATAACTATCAGAAAGAAGTTCGCTGAAATCGCTGATGATGGGGTGGAGCGGACATCTAAGAGCATTAATTAAAATAATATATTATGGTTATTTATTTATTTTATTTTATTTATTTAGTAGTTAGGTTTTCCCTTAATCGGATGAGATCGTAACCCATCAGATAAGCGGCAAGAAAATTCTGAGTAATTCTGAGCGAGGCCTGAAAATGCTATAAACTAAACTAAAACAAAAAAACTGGCAAATGCACCTAGAGCGAACCAGTGATGCAACACAACCAGGCTTGCGACGAGTTTTTTGGGCATGGTCATAAATCAAAGAAGAAGGTATGGATTTCTAACGTCATACAACATACAAAACTCTCCACAAAGTGCTTATTTTCGCTGGTACTATTACATTCCTAACCAGCGCCATCTTCCGTCATTGCCAGAACTATTTACACCATCATTCAATTAACCCGAATTTTGCCTAGGTAGGCCTGATGAAAATGTTACATTTAACTATAAATTAAGCGATGTCTTTGTAAATAAAACATATCATTGACATTGATTGGTTTCTATTTAATGTATTCTTAAATGTGAATTCGAAATCGCGGTATGGGTTGTCATCGCAGCTACATGTATATTTTTATGCGCAAATATAGCACAATTTTTTTTTATTCGTATTCAGAGAGAATCTGTCAAAAGTTAGTACGAGATTTGCACCGGACTAACCATACAAAAACCGGTTCAGTCTGGCGTATTAAAGTTAGTCCGCCCACTCTGAATACGGCTGATAGTAATTAGTGGCTACATTTTCCTAATATTACTTCTGTGACAACGCAACCGACCGGTTGTGTGCTGATGAGTGGCGTGTTGATGGGCTGACGGCTGGCGTGGTGCGGCACGTAGAGGTGCGAGCGGCGCGGCGTGTCGCCGTGCGAGGGGGACAGCGCGCCCTCGCTGTCCGATGAAGAGAGCGAGGAGGGCGGCGTGGGCGGCAGCGAGAAACCTGGGAGTAACGGCTCAGTCAATCGTTGCAGCAGTCGGCGCAGTTCGGCTGCACTGTGACACCGCCAAAAGTAAGGATGGGGGAAGGTACCATGGTATAATAACTCGTCGGGTCAACAGGCAAGTGAGTGATTATATCCGACGTTTACTTGCAATTCACGGCATTTAGCGGTAGACACGTGACAAGGGACAAAGACTCGTTTGCATCCACTAACGAGAAGGACAGGCGGCTTCACCTGCAGAGGTGGGAACCATGTTGATATCGTAGAGGGTTTCCTTGCTGTGATAGCTGACAGAAGCGACAATGGCTCATGTGTATTCGGCGAAAGATAGGAGCAGGCGGTTTTCGTTTGGCAAAGTAGGTTCCAGCTTAATTAACACTTTCCTTGCTTTGGTGGCGGCTACAGAGTTCGCAATCCACAGCGAAGCCGACAGAAGCGACAATGTGTATATGTGTATTCAGAGAAAGATCCACTGGTCCATCGTCTGAGAAGGTGGGCTCCGTATTGATAAAGAGTTTCCTTGGTGTGCTGGTGGCTATAGTTCATAAGTCACGGCACACTAGACTGAAGCAGCAATGTCTCATGCATGTTCAGCCAGCGAGCGCAGGCGGTCCTCACCTGAGGATGTGGGTTCCAACTTGATGGAAAGTTTCCTCGCGGTGCTGGCGACCATGGAGTGAGCGAGGCGCGGCGCCGCCGATAGGACAAGCTGTGGCACGTTGACATGCTGTAACGCCGACTGTTGCACATGTATGCTGCCCGTCTGCAAATGACACAAATTAAGGTCTTAACCTCTTCCTTTGAATGCGACTGTTCCTCTCACTAGTTAAGCAGAGTGTTGATTGTTGAACCCGTTAGGAAAATAATGCCAATTTTAGTAACTAACCAAGGGCTTTCAAAAAGTTGGCATCGATATTATGAGCCGAGTTGGCAGCGGTGGAGAAGGCCACGGCAGAAATTGTAGCCTTCCTTTTGAGTCGAAAAGAGTGGTTCTCATCCGCGGGCTTAAATTGAATTGGATTATAGAACCCGCGTTATTTCCTCACCTCCATGGCCGCGCCACGGATAATTGTCGATCTACGGGATTCGTGGTCCAATTTATCCGACGCCTCCACAACTGTTGCACTATCAGCATAGCGCGCTGTGCTTACATTCTAAGCCTATGATCTTAACAGTTTATGTTCCACAGCCAGATTTTCAACTTGTTCTAACACTTATTGAACAGTTTTCGGATTTTTGCTATATCGAGATTACATGATGCAAGCAAATTGAAGGACTGATCAGAATCGTCAGAGGGAACTTGAAATCAAAAGTAGTAGCATTCCAATACTGCCGTGCTCACCGTGTGGTCGATGACGTAGTCGATCTGCTGCGGCTCGGCGGGGCTGGCGGGGCTGGCGGGGCTGGCGGGGCAGCTGGACGCGGGCGACTCCGGCTCGGACTTGGGCTCCTCCTTGACGGCGCGCGGCGAGGGCGAGCGAGGCGCGCGGCGCGCCCGCGACCACGCGCGCCGCAGCGGGATCGCCGGGAAACACTCCTCCTCCATGTCTGTGGAGAAATTCGTTAGCTTTATAGAACGTCCGCTAGGTGGCACTGTTCAATTTTTCTAACATATTTTTAATGAAGGACAAGTATTATTTAATATAATATTCATATTTATATTTATATTAACAAACCGTTGAATGTACCTCAGTTGAAAATTCAAGTTTAACCTAGAGCAATTGATTAGATTCAAATTTGAGGTGAACTACTACAATTAACGTCATTTGTTCCATGTTTGTTGTTTTATTTCCGTAAGCGCGTGCACAAACGGTCCGAATCGTTTGTAATACTTACTGCTTTGAGCGTGCAATCTGATTCGGGACGCGTGTATACCGGTTTTAGCAGTGTAATCGTTTACAGTTCAAATCGGAACGCTCAGCTATACTTTGTAGATTCGTGTGTTATTGTCTAGTCTCACTGTCACGGCAAGGCAGAGCCGCTACAAAACAAGGAAACGCAAAAGCATGTAGACGCACATACTCGGATCAAACCTCGATTCTGATGGATGGATAAAAACCGGCCAAGTGCGAGTCGGACTCGCACACGAAGGGTTCCGTACCATCAACACCAAAAAAATCACGTTTTTTGTATGGGGCCCCCTTTTTTTTATTTTTTTTATTTTACCAATTTGTTGTTATAGCGACAAAATAAATACACACTCTGAGAAAATTTCAGCTACCTACCTATTACGGTTCATGAGATACTGCCCTGTGACTGGCGGACGGACGTACGGACAGCGGAGGCTTAGTAATAGGGTTCCGTTTTCACCCTTTGGGTACGGAACCCTAAAAAGCGTCAGGCTTCCTTTGATATCGAAGCGAATGTTTCCCGTGTAAACCCGTGCGAACGTGCCGACCGTACTTTTCCGCGCTAATTCGAGTGAAGATAGTCACGAGCCCCGTCCTATTCTTATTTGAATCGCATTGTACTATGACACACGTTGGACCAACCTCAACAAATGTACACTACTTCTTCGGCGCCAATTTCTTAGAGGTCCCCTCACCTCCATGTCCCCACGCCTGTCTGTGGCTCTGGTATAGTAGTTAGAACTAATTCACTTGATCGATTGCATACATAAAAAAGTCGATTATTAACCGTTTAGGATTATGTGTGTCAAATGGTAATTAAAGTTCAAGAAGCGCGGTACAGACTCTTGGCTCAGTCGTCGGCGCAACAGATTGCAACTTAGCTCGTAACAAGCTATACGTAACTCAATCGGAGTTGTTGCATTGAAATTGCTGTGCAATGAAGCTGAAAAGCGATTTGCGGACACAACGCTCCGTAGGACGTGACACAACAAGCGGTAGCGGCGCCGCTTCTAATATTCAACGGCAAAAACAATGCAATTATGCGTGTTTGTTTGCAAAACGTGTTGTCAGATAGGTACGACCTGTCTACGCCGAACGCGTAATTTGTAACCGATTTCAAAAAGGAGGAGGTTCCCAATTCGTCTGCATGTTTTTTTTATGATTCTTACCTCATAACTTTCGCCTGGGCGAACCGATTTTGACGATAATTTTTTTATTTGAAAGCTGGTGCCTACCGTGTGGTCCCATTTCAATTTGGTTTAGTTCTGACACTGATATCCATGAGAAAATCATATATGGACGACATATGTGTGCGACAAATGGACGAATAACTCAATATAACTACAACCGATTTTAATTATTCTTTTATTATTAGAAAGGACTTGTACAAATTAGTTAGTGTACTACAGATTCACTTAAAATAAACGAATAAAAAAAATAACCGACTTCAAAGAAAAAGCACTAAAAAGTAAAAAATCATTGCCATTTTTGTAGTTACGATTATTGTTATTTTTTGAGTCGGTGTCAGCCAAGAGAGCCAAGGTTCTCTTGACTGGCGCAGCGCGTGTCCGGCTGACGCCGACTCAAAATATAACAATAATCGTTACTACAAAAATGGCAATTTTTTTTTACTTTTTCTTTGAAGTCGGTTATTTTTTTTTATTTATACCATGCGAGCAGTGGCTCGCGGCTCCGCCCGCGTTAAAGGAGTTTATTTCCTTTAATGTAACAATATTTTACCGTTTGTAGATAGAATCAAATCAGCACAAATATTTTTTTTTCAATGCATGAATGCATTGCATTCATTTTTTTGAATGCTTCAGCTAATATTTATTAAAATATAATAAATATTAAAATGACATAAAGCCCGCGCACAGTAAGAAAGACCGCGGGTTCGACTCCCAGGGGTATTCATCCCTTTCATAATAGAATAGACGTTTTCGTTGAGGATGCGGGTCTCTCCATTGTCCGGAACTGAACGTCCCATTCCCCACTAATAAGTGGCAGGGAAAGTCGGTCAGGATTGGCACCATCCATTATCGGTACCATCGCATTGAATGATAGATGTTCGCAGGAATTTAAAAAAATCGTGCGTTCTATTCCGTTCAATGTATCCGTGCTAATATTTTTGAAGCTAAGCTTCTTTACGGTTTTTCCTTCGTATTTCTGATTGGGACCTAACCCAGAAAAATTGAATCGCCATGAAACAAGCAAACGCATAAAACATAATTTACCATTTTCCGGAAGCTCCGAATGTAAGAAAAAAATCCGCCCTTTTGAACTATTTTTAAAATTGTTGGGTGTTCTCAAGTGTTTCATGTTTCTCATCGAAACCCTTCTTGTCCCGTTCAAATTTATTGTCAGACCCTTTAAATTGGTACTCAAATGAAAGGTCTCATCGCATACCTTCCTGTTCTTAGGCCTAGGACGGCCAATTTTTTTGAAGCAATAAATGTATGAACGCTCCAGGCTTTAGGGGGTGTGTACGTCAAAGTATAGATGGCGCCACAGTCGTTCGTAGTTATTTCTGCTATAACTCGTTAAACATAAGAAGTTACAAACTATAACTGTATTGGCGAGCACATTATTCGGGTGTGTATTTAATCTCATTAAACAATTACAAAAATAAGCTGGAATTGCGTAGATTATTCCGAGGACGTGTGCAAAAAGTTGTCATTTACAATTAGCGACTTTTTGCACTTTGCCTCAAAATGATCTCAGAATGGGGAGGACGGCTGCTAAACTTTGCCACAGATGGCGCCACATAAAACTGTGCCACAGTTTTAGTTCAATGTTACAGGTTCTTGACCAATTGCTGTTTACTATGTGCTTGAGTTTAAAATAAAAAAAACCGTTTGGGTGGAAATAGTTGTTTGTTCTTGTAAATAAATAAAATAACAACCAAAAGCTGCTTATATTTTAATTAAGTTATATTACGTTAGAATATTTAATAACTTCAGACCAGTATTAATAAGTAAATAACTTTAAATCAAATGTTCAGTTTACCATTTTGTATCCTTATACATATTTAAGCGACAATTTCAAATAAAGGTAGGTATGTAGGTAAAATCTCCCGAAAAAACTTTCATATTTTTCTGTAGCTATGGACGCTCGCTTGGAGGCAAAGCCAGAGAGTTTTCAACCTGAATCCAACAATTTATTTTTTAAACAAAGATTCACATGTGCATTTCATATGAATACGAGTCGCCCGAGAAATCCCCCTGAGTGTAGAAAGAAAGCCGTCGAGAGGAATATTGTAGTCGATATCTGTAGTATAATGTGAAGAGAGACGCTCTTAACCAACTCAAAAGTACTAATAAATACTTTAAACATGCTTATCAAGTGATTCTTGGCACAGGTTTATGTAGCGCCATCTACGCAAAGCTTTGCGCCTTGATAGCCTTTTTTACAGAACGTTGTATGAGATTAAATATATAACTGCGTAGTTTGCTTGCCACTGTAGTTATGGCTCGTAACTTCATATTTTTGGGGAGTTATAGCATAAATAGTGACAAACTACTGTGGCGCCATATACATGGACGCACACAGCCCCTTAACGGTTTTTTTTAGATCTCTGACGTTATGTGGTTGTAGAGCCACAGTGCAAACCAAAGTCCGCCAGAACTGTACATTTAGGTAAGTATATGTGTGTAAATACCTAGTTAGCTATTTGTTTTTCGTAGGCCGGTCGGTGTTTGCCCATCGCATCGAACCAGCCAATTAGAGCCGCGACCGCAGGAATGAGACAGCGGGTGGCGATTGTGACGAATTAGCTAGAAGTTTATTGCCCTCATTTTCTTATGGTGTTGTGTCCAATATCTAGCAATCTCCGACTGAATACCTACCTTTATTTGCTATACGAATTAGCACGGCGCAGTCACCAAGCAGAGCGAGGGTTGTCATTTCGAACCATTGTGCTTTATTTGCGCGACGTTTTAGTAAGCGTTGGGTGCGATCCCAAACTGGCCGGCTGTCACCCCAGATTTGAAGACATCGAACATTCTACACGTCGAGGTAAATTTAAAAGAAGAAATTCTTTAAAAACTGGTCATATATTAGAATTCCAACGAGGAGTAAGGAACCAAGAAAACGTCGATCTTAGTGAAGGGTTGGTAAACCCAGCTTAATTTTGTGACATACCCTCTTCCCACCTGAAGCGTATGTCCGCTTACAGATAACTCCACTTTTCAATCAACGCCGGAATCAAACAAAATTGTACCAAATTTTGTGTTATCTCATAACGCTAACGCTCGAAAGTGGAGTTATCTTTTAGCGGACTTTGCCTTCAGGAAGTATTGCAAACAAAGACACTAGAAATAGTATTGAGACGACGAAGAACCAGCGTGGTGGGGTAAGCGTAACCCAGATACGGCATAACCGCAAGTGAAAAGGCATGGGAACAAGCGAACACACACATATTCACCTCGAGAAATATTATACACAATGCCCTTCAGTATCAGTAACAGTAATATCAATTTGTTTCGATTGACAAAGAGGTGCGCGACGGTAAAGAGAATTATACTGATATACGACAAGGAAGGACCAGAAGCCTAAGTCCGCTAATCGATAACTCCACTTTCGTGGGTTAGTGTTATGAGATTACCCCGGAGTTATACAACATTTTAGTCGCGTGTGTCGTGACGCCTTGCGATTCGATAAGCTGGGTGAAGCACCTCTGAGCGCGGTTGGGTTCTGGATGGTGACCATTTTTAACCGTTAAGGTTGACCGTTGTTCGGATTCCACGTAAAACTGAAGTTCCCCTTCCTTACTAGGTGGTAGGGTTAATCCCGCCCGAACTATGGTCGAAGCGGCAATGAAAATTGTCCATGTTTTCGATCCCGTTCAATGTAGGCGAGCAATATAAGGAAGGTCCTGGCATAGCACCTAGTTCCCATGTGGTGTGTTAGGCTAATATCTGACGGTTAATTTGGTATGAGACATCCATGTCCAGTTACAAAAAAAAGTCCACTGACGGTACTTTCCCGAGCGTTACTCCGCATTGCAGTTATATGAATGGTGAATACCCATTTGTCGATAAGTACGCATGCACTTGACAAGTAGCATATTACTCCAGTGACCCTATCTCGACTGCACCGGATCGACCCGGCGATATGGCATTGCACGCAGTCTCTATGCAGCCCGATAGGTGCACGGCTTGAGATTATGACAATGTTGCAGGGACTAAGATCAGGTCAGTCAAGTCAAGGCGCTTGGAATAGCACACTCCAGTTATATAAGGGGACATACTAACCTAGGACGACCGTATCCGATACGCAATCGTTTTGTTTTTCAGTTTTCGTTATAAGCACTTTTATGCAAACATGGTCATCGGACCATTTATTTTTGGAAATATATCATGATTATGTGTGTAATAGGAGTTGGTCCATCCTATTATAATTCAAACGTTAAATGCGGGATAACACCTGATTGCATTCAGTTCCATAACGGCGTAAGTGAAACCACATTTTATAATTTTCGAAAATAACTACTACTTATTTTAGAATTTTAAAAACATGAATGGTCTAGTTATATTTGAAACCTGTAACGGTATATTTATGCCGCTCATATACTGTAATCAATCTTTTTTCATGAAAATGTATGAATATTTCTCTAATTTGAGAACACAAAGCACCAGCGATTACAGTTTTATCTTTAAATTGCAGCTAGACCATCAATTTCTCTCCATCAAATTCGTCGTGCTTGATTATATGTATAATTAAATGTGGTTTTACTTACATCCGTATCAAACTGAAAGCAATCGGCTCTTATCACGCCCTTAAACTATTTAAAAATGGTTGACGCGCGTTAAGGGCCTGGTACTAGCCAAATCGCAAAGTTAGACGAGGCACCCCAAGTTAACTAACTAAGTCTGACGATTATATGTCTCATTCTTACAATATATGATTCCTTGTCTAGGAATCGAATTATTTTCGTTAATGTATGTTTCCTTTTTCTATACAAAATACATTGCGGAAACGGTGTCCATTTCCGAACTTTTTTGACTAAATGTAGAAATCTAAAAGCAAATGGAATTTTTTGTTTATGCAGATATGGTGTTTTTGCTTATATCTAGAAATCGAATTACTTTCAGATTTCTAATGAGAAAAATCAACTTTTTTATTTTTATTATTATTTAAATAAATGATGGAATAAAAAAATATTAACAATCCATTATCAGTCTGGAGTTCTATTTGGATTTTCTGAAGCGTTTCACTACATATTATTACATTTGTTAAAAAGTGCATTTGTATGGCGCGAGTAGTTGGCCAGTCCTAGCGCCTTAAGTGGGTACAACATGCGTCGCGCTCAGATTTTTTTTTACAATAAATAAATACTTTAATATACTTAAATTAAAATAAAATACCTTAACGGCTTATGCTACAGGAGTTAACGCACGTCAACGTTTTTCAAATAAATTCAATACTTAAATTTTAATGGAATGCGGTCGTTCTCGACCGATCTCACTCTTTAGGGTTTCGTACGGAATAGTAGAAATCAACTATAGCCCAGCGGCTAGAGCAATAAAGGGTTCGATAAAATTCTAAAGTCGCAGATTTTTTTTCAGGCGATGTAGTTTCCTTATAGAATGTTGGGTGCAAAAGATTATAAAATTCGGACCGGTGCTTTTGGAATTATTTAGGTATTTTCAATAATTCGATCTAATAGATTGAATAAAATATTTAAGTCAAATTTAATGATTGTATATTGCTTGAAACTTTATTTCCATGTCTTGGAAATAAAGTTTCTAATGTTAATAGAGTGTTTCGATATGGTCATGTTGCCGCCGACTCTAATAACTTAAATATTTTATTGGTTGAATTAAAGATAAAAACATAAATAACTTTGAAAGCCAACTACATAGATTTCTAAACTTTTTATAGCAGGTTTTCATGTTCATTCCTAATATGGAAAACAATAATTTAGAGACTTAAATATTTTATTGTAATTATAATGAGCGATTTTTTGTTTTGCTATGTTCCCAAAACGCAATTTTTCTAAACTTTTTCTTAAGACATGGAAATAAAGTTTTAAGCAATATACAATCATTAAATTTGACTTAAATATTTTATTCAATCTTTTAGATCGAATTATTGAAAATACCTAAATAATTCCAAACGCACCGGTCCGAATTTTCTAATCTTTTGCACCCAACATTCTATAAGGAAACTACATCACCTGTAAAAAAAATCAGCGACTTTAGAATTATCATAACTTATCATGCCAATTTGGTCCGCTTCGACAGGTCTACTACTAAAACCAGATTGATCTCAAGCTGCCACCAGGAGTACGCCTTATAGATAGTGGAGTCAACATAAGCTAAGATTAAGAACTTCACAGTTACTAGATTGCTGTGAATTCAACCATTGAAAAGAAAATGCCTATAATTTGGTCGTGGATTACTCAATAATTATTTCTTTTCTAAGTTACTGCCAGCATTACTAAAACTCCGCCAAACACGTGTCGCTAACTAAATATGACATTATTACTAATGATAGTTACGAACCAATCATAATAGATACCGGAATATGATTGTCTATCTATAGTTATAGGAAGTACGGTGAATCTCGAAATCAATTTATTACTATTTGACTTCTAGAAATGTGTGTATTAACAACGATTTCAAATCGTGCTTGAAACGTTAGGAAAAAGCCAATAATTTCCATAACTATGCAAATGTGTTACTTGATGGTACCATCTCGTAACTGCAGATAACCTTTGATGACCTAAAGATTTAGCATAAATGACATTGTCTGTCGCAGTTAACCCGGTTTTTGACGCGCAATGTCGAATGTTCATTGCACTAAATGACGTCTTGTAGACCGTTCTCCCCCAAATCGGAATTTACGGAACTTCGAAGCTACGCAATAACGTCAAACCCATACAAACGTTTACTACTTATTCTCTGGTTTTAGTTCTTCAAGCTGTCAAAATCAGACTCAAGACTGCCGATTTGTTTGAAAACGAGAAGTCGGCGTAAAAGGCTGAATAAGCTGTCAAATCAAATTCGGACTCGCAAATGTTAGTTCGCTTAACGCCCACTGCGCGCGCTCTTAAATTTCTCCATACATTTGAAAACGATAGTCGATCGATTTGGCGTAACCGCCAAATTAGGTGACAAATCGGCCTAGGGGCTCTGTGCACTTCTTATTGTGTCGTTAGAACTCGAGAATGCCATCAGTGTATTCTTACGCTGACGCTATACAAATACATTTCGGTCGCTTCTCCCGTCATTTCTTACTCTATGTTGTCAAAAGGGACCTGAGGCAATGCGCATGGAAAAGGTGCCCTCTGTATCGGTCAACGCACGCCCTGGAGACCACAGGACACACGGAGGTCACACGCGTGGTCTGTGGGACCTCTAGCCGGCAGATTCAAAGATCACGATGCTTCGATTCTCTAATCTTTTGATGCACTCACTGTCTCCGTGTCTCTTCACGCACTAATTACTGCTTGCAACATAACAATGTACAAGCAATTCTGTCATATTGTTCGATAACAATGGCTACGTCGTTGTTAAAATGGGAACTCGAGATAATGACGTAATGCGTTTGATAGCGGTTTTTAGGAGTATTTAAGAGGGTCGTTTTCCTGTCAATTCCCCATGCTACGGGCAATAACATTCTCTAAATGTTTTAATAGGATTTTGAAATTGTGGATTCCAAATGATATTGTCGAAACCTACGTCTGTATGTTTTCATTTTTTTTATTAAATTTTTAGATTGGAAATTACTGGCTTATAAACATTGGAAAAAGTTGACTTTTTTAATATCATCTTAGATATTTTTTACGGGAAAATACAGATATTTTACATAATAATAAAATCATACGATCACGTGATCTCTGACAACTTTCAGGGGTAAGTAACGGTAAGCGCCTGGAAGACGATTTCGCTAGTTTCATTCGCAGTTGTTAGCGTGCACAATTGCGCCTTGGCCAATGGACGAAGAAATAATTCAAATGTTCAAATCAGACCGCCGCTACCTTCACGACAGTCTTAAGAGCCCTCCAGTCACACAGCACAATTTTAATTCCATCGAGCAAAGAAGTTGGACCTTGCAGTGGGCATGAATTCCGGGGACAGTCTCCGTTTTAATTTATATCGAAGATTTCCAAGCAAAACAATTTAACGGTAACACGTCACGGAATACTATGGGACAAATTGAAATGATTTTAACCGAATGCCACAATCAAGTGCAGCTATCCGTGGAAAATAACAAGGCTAAATGCTCTTGGTGTTACGCTACTCGCATGAGCGAGTATGTACTAGCGCGCATTACGCACGCAGGTAACAATACAGAACGCGGCTGTTGAAATTTATAGTAAGACAAGGTTAAAGCGATAACACGTGCAGTATACAGGGTACGACCGGGAAAGTGTCGACCGCGATAAACTATAGTGCACCTCCTGCATCAGCGGACACGGATTTCTAAGCAGTTGTAAATGTAAGAATGGTCCGAGCTCTCTCCTAAATTGGCGTTAACGGATCTTCGAAGTTACGTAAAAACGTCAAAACCATAAAAGTAAAAAACGAATTGTAGCTGTAGGAGAAGTTCATATTATGGGTGCAGTAGATTCGTAAAGTAGTTATTTTTACAGGGATCTTTCTTGTATTAATGTGTTCTTGCTTCACGGTCGGTTATACACACATACATATCACATTCTTTATAATGCGATTCTCTTTTATCCCTATTTTGCGCCTGTAAGGAATAAAATTCCTGTAAGGGAAATCCAGCAATTCTTCATATAATCTAAGCCGATTATTTCTTACATTTAGGTCCCACCCTATACTAGAGACCGATCTGTTGACACAACTGGCACTATTCAGTGCTCGTCGCCATTACCGTCACCATGTGGAAGATTACAGCACCGCAATATTGTCATTGTAATGATGACCTGAAACTACAATTGGTACTCTGCATTGGAAACATCTAGAAGTTCTCTTCAAAGAGTAATAATAATACGCTTACACAGCTAAATGTAATAACCTTACCACTATAAAAGTTAGACAATATTTTGACCATTGATACTTCATTTCAATGATTCTCCTCACCATTTGTATTTTTTGGTGAGGGAGTCCCCGTCGCTGCCCGTCTTGATGGGCAGCGCACCGAGATGGCCGCGTCCGTCATGAGGCGGTCATGCAGCACTATGCCGCCGCACCGCTTGTCCCTCTCCGTCACCGTCCATTCTGACCTCTCGTATTCGTCGTTGCTCAGAGTTATTACTACGGTGTGACTACTTCAGCTGGGGTACGTACCGTCAACTTTGGTATTGTGTGGCGAGTGAGGCGGGGAGTCGACGTCGCTGCTAAGGCTGTACGAGTGTTCCGTCTTGATAGGCAGCGCGCCGATGGCCGCGTCCGTCATGAGGCGGTCGTGCAGCACCACGCCGCCGCACCGCTTGTCCCTCTCCGTCACCGTCCAGTCTGACAACTCGTCTTCATCGTCGAGGGCTTCTTGCATCTCCTGAAACAGACAGTGATAGTATTAAGAGGATACGAAAGCCAAGATAGAGAGATTTATTATTTCAAACGTAATTCGAGAATGATTGTTCCTGGTTTAAATATGTACTATTTTTTTGAAACAGTATTTACCACAGAAATAATTTACCTCGAGTGTGTCCACAGCGTGTAGGACGAAATGTCGAGAAAAACAAGAAGGCGTAAATGTAAGTAAAAATCCCATGTATTTAACAGCTACAAAATTAGACAAAATTTTCGTAAATACTTCCGATCTTTCTTTAGAGGCATTCGTAGTTGTATTTTAGTGTCAGAGAATAAAGTGTACACACATATTTTGATTTCCAAAATCTTTGTATGTCGCCTACATAGTGCCTAACGAATTTAGATTATTGTATCGGACAACTCCAGTTCGAAATCCAAGCTTACATAGCCTTTTTCGTTGTTATCCGAGATACCCCATCTCCATCCAGTCCAATTGCAGGGACCTTTCATGCTTACTAGGTGGTAGTCGGGTTAAGCCGTCAGTGTTAAGAGATGGTACAAGCCAATTTAGTGGGACGATCGCATCGTACGAAAGACAGTAGACAGTAGAACGATTTATCTGGGAATGTGGGATCTGAGCTGATGTAATGATGCGGTTGGCTTATGACCATCCATGTCTAGTACCGTAAAAAGTAGTTTAAGAATAGTTAGTTAATTCAGTGATTGGGTAAATCATTAATAAACCATTTGACGTCCCAATTTAGTAGTGCTCGCCCCGTATTGTTTTACGTTCACCAAAAATACAGCAAATGCAAATGAGAATTACTGGTTTACTTCTGCATACCTCACGGCCCCGATTGAGTTGCAACGCAGCGAATTTTACTGCATATATTTGGTAATCTACTGTATGCTATTCGGTTTTAGTGCAAAGTTTTAGTAACTGACACACTGGTAATATGCACACGTTGATACGTTCAAATGAAATGTACGCAAGATGTGCATAACTCACAAACACTTAAAGCATCGCCATAATACTTTTTAGGGTTCCGTACCCAAAGGGTAAAAACGGAACCCTATTACTAAGCCTCCGCTGTCCGTCCGTCCGTCCGTCCGTCCGTCCGTCCGTCCGTCCGTCCGTCCGTCCGTCCGTCCGTCCGTCCGTCCGTCCGTCCGTCCGTCCGTCCGTCCGTCCGTCCGTCTGTCCGTCTGTCACAGGGCTTTATCTCATGAACCGTAACAGGTAGGAAGCTGAAATTTTCACAGATTATGTATTTATTTTGCCGCTATAACAACAAATAGGTAACATTATAAAATAATAAAAATTAAAGGGGGGCCCCATACAAAAAACGTGTTTTTTTTTATAAATCCTGTACGATCGTACGGAACCCTTCGTGTGCGAGTCCGACTCGTACTTGGCCGGTTTTTTATGGATTTTGCAAAGTAACAACTAAAATCATCAACATTCACATTTTCAAATTTCTGTTATTTTATCATGAATATATGCAACAAACTTTCATTCTACAGCGAGTTGCACGCGTATTCGACATAACTATGGGCTCGTTGAATGACGTTTATTTATAGGCAAAAACTCCGCGACGCGTTTGTCGGGAGTATATCTAATCCATTCATATTAAACGTTCGTATTCAATACCTTCGACAGTTTAATTATATTAAATAAGTAACTTTGACACATTGTTTTTATTCGGACTGTCTTAACTAAATACATTTTTAAGGCTCAAAATTACCCAGATTAATTTCAGTTGACCACTGTAGTTGTTTCAATACAACATTTAAAGTGCCTATAGATACAATTAGAAGCCGGTAGGCAATCGACAATTAAAAAAGTTAAAAATGATTGTTTAAAAAATATTTTTTGGACTTCTTAAGTGCCAACCCCGTAGTACTTTTAAATACATACAACGTAAGAAACAAAATTAAAGATGGAATATCTCTTAGGATCCATAAGAGCTAACACCACTTTTATAAAATCTAAAACAAAAATAAAAACTTAACTACTCGGTTGCAATGAAACACTTAGAATTTTAATAGAGATGTTTAGCCTGTCCATTTTTGGTTCTGTGCCCAAAGGGTGCCAACATAACCCTATTACTAAGCCTCCGCTGTCCGTCCGTCCGTCCGTCCGTCCGTCACAGGGTTGCATCTCATTTGTTAGATTTAGTAATAAGGAGCAATAAATAACGAGACTAAATTGCATAACACAACAAATGAGGTAAAAAGGTATCGATATTTTCAGATACATGTAAACTGTTTCGCACCCAGATCAAACGATTCTGTAATACGAGGTTGAGCTTGTTGCTTGTGTTTTGATTCGTTCTAATTCAGGAGTATATACGGAACATGTATTAGCACATCAAAAAGAAAATAAGCCAGTGCTAGACTGCTACCATTTGGTATCATCTCAACTCCAAAGTCAAAATGACATATTTGTTGATAACAAAAATAAATCCTCTGATATGGAAACCAGTCGCACAGAATTTGAAGAGGAAAAGTACGGACTGCCCCTCGGAACAGGAAAACGCAAGATATTGGACGTAAAAATAAAATATGGTTTACAAGTGTGCTCGTTACGTTATTTCCTGGACACCAGCGTTACTCAAATAGATTTATTTACTTGAGGAAATAATTCTAAACAGGACTATTCCCATATCTGTGCTTGAAGACGATCGCTATGACTGTGGAAGCAAGGAAAATGCTCTGCATATGAATTTGTTAAATAGTCCGCTTACAGCTTTATTTTTGCAACAAAATTTGGCGAGAACTAAATAATTGCTTATTGGAAAAATCTATGATTTAGAAACTCCGGTAATTCAGATTTGTGCAACATCGAAATTCAGTTCGGGTTGAACTAAGTAGTGACAGTACATTACCGAAAATGTGGCAACTTCAGTCAGTGTCTGGCCATTAAAAGGACATTTAAAACTGAAAGGAAACACGACTTGAATATTCATTACAACTAAGATCGAGAATATTGCAATTTTGAGCATTTTGGACCTACGAACCATTCGGTTTCTTATCGTGTAATCTCGGCTTGAGCTCGCGTTACTTCGATCAAGAGAGAGGCGGATATAGACAGGGAGTTTTGAACATATTACCCAACGTTTAACATAATAAACATTCAAAGGCTTTCCAGGTATAGACCCTAAATCCTAAGGGCACGTGGTGCCCTGGTTTCGTCCCGAAACCCCCATTCCCATGGCTACATTCAACACCATATCAATTACTTATTCTGTGGCCATATCGAGGATAAAGCCAATCTCGCTTAAATTAGTTTGGAGTCCTTCATAAAGTGCGTCAGTATTTCTCGCCAGATCGAAGACTTCTGCTCTACAAAGCGCAAGAAAGGTCTGTTCGTAACCGTGGAAGGAATCAGCTGAGCACGTGTTTGGATTCTTGAACTGATCAGCGTCTTGTCGACGAAACCGAGGAATCCTAGAATTAGGAAAGTCGGGTATTTTTCTGTACAATCGTCTATACCACGATACCTCGGACGATGCTGCCTGGCTCCACCGCCATTCAACCATCGGTCACGCGCAATATGAAGGGTATGCACCCATTCACTTTCCAAATTCGTCCTATAAGATATAACCGATTCTGCAGATGTTTTATGTATAGCGTTGGTGAACTGTGGAATCGACAAGTAAGTCGAGGTATCTGCCGCAAAGTACAAACTGTGGTCCTTTAAATGTAATGAGAAGAAGCACCTATCCGCGGCCGCCACATGTCGGGATTCACCTCCAGTTTTTTTCTCAAATGGATGTTGATTCTTCATGCCATGTCAACGTAACCAGCACGTTAACGTTCTCTAGGCCTCTTAAGGTGGGCCCGTAAGCATCAGACAATTGCGCTCCCCATGCAACTGTAGTTTACTAATCATTTGAAAATCACTGTTCCAATTTACTAGATATTTGAGATTTAAGGTGGCCCATCCCGCATACAAACGGGGAAAGAAGATCACGCACATATTACTTGTCAGAGATCACAAATTTTGCTCAAAATAGCTTTATTTACTCGAACTAGATGTCTGATGACCGTTGGCATTGTGAAATTGTGTTTGGTTTCTAAGTTATAAGGTCCGAAAGTTCGGATTTTTCGCGCGTTTTATACAGTAAATTTGGAGGTAGATTACGCAATGATAAAGTTAGAACATATTTAAAAGATTAGTCATCAGACATAGCTTATTTAATCAAGATTTATAATCTATTTGGTTTTTGTTAGATATTTGACTACAGCGGTTGTGGTTTACTTTTACCTATAAGTAGTTTTGTAATTAAATTTTTCGTAAATCTTACCAAATCATACACTATACACATCGCCTTTTTTGTGGACATGTTGCATCTTCCTCATCACGGAGCCTGTCTTTTTCTTTGAAACAGAGAAGGTCCCAGAGCGCAACAGCACGGTTTTGTACCGTACCCGCGAATGAGTTAGTCCCGCCGGGTTGGGCCACCTTAATATCAAACAACAAATATCTATGTCTGCACGTGTCCGTTTTTAAGAAAATGTATCCTGTATCACACAACAGAGAAAATAAAATTTGTATGAAGAATTTATTTTGCCTGTTATTAGACTTGCTTTAGATTTTTGCATATTTTATATCAATTATCAAGCAAATTAGAACAGTGTTTTTCAAATGATTATGAAACTACGTTTGTATGGAAAACATAGCTTACGGGACGTTCTTAACGAATCAGCGTTCGCCCGCCTCGTAGGTTTGAACTTCACCTTGCACCGGGGCGCCGCGGCCGCGCGGCCGGCCTCCTCCACTGCCCCCGCGCATGCGCAGCGGCTATTCGCGGAGTGAACGTCCGGCCGTGAGCTCGCCGCCGAAACGCGGTCGGCGACCCGCCTAGCGCCTGCGCGGGAGATGAGCGACGCGCGCGCACCAAAACGGAGAGGCGGAAGGTCGTCGCGCTAGGGCTCGGACCGAGGGGTCACTCACTCAAGGAATCTGGTGTACAATCGTTTGGGAATCTCAAGAATCTTAGGTGGGAGTCCGAGGAATCTGGTGGGAGTCCGGAGAATCTCGGAAATCTTATGTAATCCCGAGTAATCCTAAAGAATCTGGAAATCCCAAGGAAATCATTGGGAATCCTATCAAATTCATGGAAATCTCGGGTAATCTTAGGCGGAGTCCGAGGAATCCGATGGGAGTCCGAGGAATCTGGAAATCTTATGTAATCCCGAGTAATCCTAAGTAATCTGAGAATACCAAGGAAATCATTGGGAATCCTTTCAAATTAATGGAAATCTCGGGTAATCCTGGGCGGGAGTCCGAGGAATAGGACTTTGAAATCCGATCAAAGTCTTTGTAATCTCAGATAATCTTGTCGGGGTCGGAATAAACCGGTTTTTGTATGCTTAGTCCGGTGCAATTCTAGTACAGTACGTAAGTTTTGACAGGTTAGTTCTGAATAAGACTGTAAAGGTTTTTAAAATAAGAGTACCTTATCTCGAGTACGTGAAATATTTACTAGGTTTTTAAATATAGACTTTTATAACGGCCCAGGCAAAGAAATAATCAACTTTGACCTAATGATGGCTGAGATACTAAGGGATTTCGAAAGATCGGAGTACCTCATCGTGAAGTTGAGTATGTCAAATATGTATTATGGCTTCAAAAATGGTATTGCATAATGCATTAGGCAAAAAAAAAAACAGGGCTGACCTAATGATCGCTGAGATAATACGGGATCTAATCTAACAATGATAGCGCGGCCGTGGACGCGGCCGCCAGTTTGCGAAGAAATCACGCACACGTGTGCGCACGACTGTGCGCAGCGCGCACCCCGCGTGTGCCCGACGACCCAATTCCAAAACATATTCAGTCGTATTCAGAGTAAACCTGTCAAAATTTAGTACGGGATAAGCACCGGATTAACCAAACAAAAACCGGTTTAGTCCCACCTTAATACGCGTACTAAGCGAATAGAAGGTTATCATGCGTATACTACTTTTTAGGGTTCCGTACCCAAAGGGTGAAAACGGAACCCTATTACTAAGCCTCAGCTGTCCGTCCGTCCGTCCGTCCGTCCGTCCGTCTGTCACAAAGCTGTTACTCATGAACCGTAATAAGTACGTAGCTGAAATTTTCACAGAGTGAGTATTTAATTTGCCGCTATAACAACAAATAAGTAAAATTTAAAGATAATAAAAAAATACAAATAACATGATTTTTTGGTGTTAAATCATTTACGATGGTACGAAACCCTTTGTGTGACTCGCACTTGGCCGGTTTGTTTACTGTGTATTGGGTGGGCGACTTTTAGTCAGTGATTTTGATTAAATAATTAGATGATTGTAGGTATGTTGTGAACCGAGCTCGGGGCGGACTAACTTTACTACGCGTATTAAGGTCGAATTAAACCGGTTTTTGTATGGTTAGTCCGGTGCTAATCTCGTACCAAGTTTTTACAGGTTCACAGTGAATACGACTGCAAGGGATTTCGAAAAAGAAGAGTACCTACCTAATCGCGAAGTTTTCTACGTGAAATATTTGCTAAGGTTTCAAATATAGCCTTTTATAATGACCCAGGCAAAAAAATAATCAACCCTGACCTAATAATGGCTGAGATTCTAAGAGATTTCAAAAGAGCGGAGTACCTCATCTTGAAATTTAGTATGTGAAATATGTACTGTGGATTTAAAAATGGTATTGTATAATGCCTCAGGGAAAGAAAAAATCAGCGCTGATCTAAAGATCGCTGAGATAATATGGGATCTAATTTAACCGGATTCCGCCAGGGTGAATATGTCCAAAACGAATATCGCACCAACGCGCACGCCGGCCACGGCGCGGGGGCTCCCCGCCCGCCGCGCCGTTGCCGCCTCGCGCGGACGCCGCGCCCGTGCCGACCCCCGCCGGCCGCACTGCCCGCCTGTCTGCGATGACGTCACGGACACGTGCTGCGCGCAACGCGCAATTATAAGTCTCTATGAATCGTTGGTGGTCACTAAGAATCTTTAGAAATCCCGAAATCATTGGAATGTACCAAAAATGTGTTGGTAGTCCTTAAATTAAAAATCCAGGTAATCTTTGGTAGTCTCTAGGAATCTTTGGTAGTCCTCAGAAATCTTACGAAATCCCAGTATATTTGAAATCTCCAAGAATCTTTGATAGTCTTTGGAAATCTTTAGGAATCTCCAATAATTTTTGGTAGTCTTTGGAAATCTTTAGGAATCTCCAAGAATCTTTGGTAGTCTTTGGAAATCTTTAGGAATCTCCAGGAATCTTTGGTAGTCTTTGGAAATCTTTAGGAATCTCCAGGAATCTTTGGTAGTCTTTGGAAATCTTTAGGAATCTCTAAGAATCTTTGGTAGTCTTTGGAAATCTTTAGGAATCTCCAGGAATCTTTGGAAATCTTTAGGAATCTAGAAATCCCAAGGAAATCTTGACTACTGGGAATCTGGTGTACACTTTTTGCTCGAGTGACTAACCCCTCGGCTCGGACACGGCTTCATGAACGCTGCAAGCGCCCGCACGCTTGCACAATTGTTCTGCACACGGACATAGAGTCCGTGCGGAAAGAGAACCGGCGTGGCGTAGAATGGAACTGACATTAAGATTTTGCGTAACATACACTAAGACAATTATTAAGACCTGATAATCTGAAAATATTATATTCTAACACAGCCTCAAAATATCAAGTTGTTACAGTCATACTATAATGACGTGCCAGTGTTGTCAACAGGACAAATTGACTACTGGGAATCTGGTGTACACTTTTTGCTCGAGTGACTAACCCCTCGGCTCGGACACGGCTTCATGAACGCTGCAAGCGCCCGCACGCTTGCACAATTGTTCTGCACACGGACATAGAGTCCGTGCGGAAAGAGAACCGGCGTGGCGTAGAATGGAACTGACATTAAGATTTTGCGTAACATACACTAAGACAATTATTAAGACCTGATAATCTGAAAATATTATATTCTAACACAGCCTCAAAATATCAAGTTGTTACAGTCATACTATAATGACGTGCCAGTGTTGTCAACAGGACAAATACGGTAAATGTGCACATGTGCGCCCTCAAATCTTAGGACGGTTCTCTTTCCGCACGGACTCTAGTATAAACCGAGGTATAAACGCGCTGTGCTTACGATAGGGATTATGCTGGGCGTCCGGAATTACTCAAATACCACTACCGCGAGTTCGAGAGAGAAAGAACATGCCTAACCGGTGTCTGATCGGCGTCAATTTTTGGATCGCTATAACTACACAGTGTTACGGCGTAATGTATTTTGGAAACTATCAATTCCTTTTAATTTTTTTTACAAAGAAATCATGTGGACGCCACGGCATTTGTAGATTGTAGACAAATCAGTTTAAGTTAATTTTATTTTATTTTACTTAATATTTCAAAGTAAAACATGAAATATTACTTCAAATCATTGTTTTGGAGGATTCATTTAATAGTTTTTTAGCTACGACGATTTAGACAGAGACTCACCATGAGTGGCTGTATTAGCGAAGCGAAGCTTTGGACACACGCAGAGATCACATGGATAAAAAACCAGCCAAGGCGAGTGGGACTCGCACACATAGGGTCCGTCACATTGTGTAAGATTTAAGGGAATTACGATTTTTTTAGCTATTATTAGAAACAAACTAAAGAAATACACACTCTGTGAAAAAATCAACTGTCTACCTATTACGGTACATGAGATATAGCCCTGTGACAGACGGACGGACGGACGGTCGGCGGAGGCTTAGTAATAGGGTTCCGTTTGCACCCTTGGATATTGCGCCGGCAAATTAAGGTGGCTCAACCCGCTCATTTCCCCATACAAAAGGGGAAAGAAGATCACGCCTATATTTCTTGTCAGAGATCCAAAATTTTGCTCAATATAGCTTTATTTGATTGAACTAGATGTCTGATGACCATTGGCATTGTAAAATTGTGTTTGGTTTACAAGTTATAACGTCCGAAAGTTCGGATTTTTCGCGCGTTTTATATAATTACTTTGGAGGTGGATTACGCAATGATAAAGTAAGAACATCTTAAAAAGATTAGTCATCAGACATAGCTTGTTTAATCAAGATTTATAATCTATTTGGTTTTTGTTAGATTTTTGACTACAGCGGTCGTGGTTTACTTTTAGCTATAAGTCGTTTTGAAATTAAAATTTTCGTAAATCTTACCAAATCATACACTATGCACATTGTCTTTTTTGTGGACAGGTTGCATCTTCCTCATAACGGAGCCTGTCTTATTTTTAGAAACAGAGAAGGTCCCAGAGCGCAACAGCACGGTTTTGTACCGTGCCCGCAAATGAGTTGAGGCCGCCGGGTTGGGCCACCTTAAGTGAATTTTCAATTATACTTGTCCGTACTAAGGAAGTACATCGCTTCTTTGCAAGGCTGGACTCTCTTTATCGTTATTTTTACATCTACCTTTCTTTAGTCAACATGTCCTTGTATCACGGCCGATTCTACGTATATACCACATTCGTTGAATGTTTTTCGAAGACTGTAATATGCCGTTCAACGCACCCATCTCGCCAATCATCCATTTCATAAGCAAAGCAGCCTACTTAGTATTCAACCCGACATTTAACTGGACATTCGCTAATATAACTAATAGCAGATGTTAATGTATGTTTTGAATGCCAGCGTGCGGAGAATGTCTCGAACAACTCATAAACAAAATTCACGCTCCTTCTCAAATGCCTCAGACATAATGTGAAAAATGTGTTTGCGTAAATGGTAGCGATAAATCCAATAAGAAGTACAATGATTTATGTCCAAAGCTTGATTATTTTCGTTGCTTCCGTATTTATTTAGCACTTCCATAATACATATTTGGTGACTACTTAATTTTGTAAACGCCGGACGAGATGGCTGAGAAATTATACTAAGAAAATGTTTATGATGAAATAATTGATTACCATACGTAAAATCCTTTCACATTATCATTAGCGACGTTTAGCGCTAAAGATAATGTGCAGTGAGAACCCGGTACTCATACAAATACATTTCGCGAATACAGCATGCTTGAAACATTGTTGACAAATATCTTCTTAGTAATGTGCCAAAATACTTCATAAACTATTACAATTAATAGAAATCACTAATTAGTAACGACTTGCGTCACTCACACTAAGTTTCTAATACGGTCACATGTATTCACTCTATGGTTAATGTCAAAATAACAGACAGGGATCTCATTTTGAAGACATGCGACTGTACACAATACACAATTTATGGATATTGGGTCACTAATAGATTATATTATAAATGCCTGGACGCCACGAAATTATTTGCAGTATTTTTAGCAATTATAAATTTGATTCCGTTTGATGGCGCTATTAGCGGACATATTGTACTTACAATGTCCGTAGTCCATACAAGAGAGACTAAAAAAAAGGCCGACAATAATGGCGCAATATTCAAATTATTTATTATCATGTCTATAACATGAAGGTGAAGGTCTATAAACGCCCGTATCGATACTGCATTGGCACCAAACGATATAATTAACTCATAGCTTTGCGCCAGCAGAAAGAAGTTGATGCAGATAATTATAGTTTTAATAAGCTTTTGACAAGGTTCCTCTTATACTCCTTAAAACATCATATCAAAGTACAAAGCAAGACATTTGACAATGGGTTTTTATGCATTTTGACCATGGAGGTGAAGAAACACCTCCATGATTTTGACTCGATAAACCTGCAACTTAAGAACTGGTTAGCTAATATTTAACTATAGATGAGAAACAAGTCCAGAACTGAACACAAAGTTGGAACACCTCTTTATCGTAATTAGTTAACAGTGATCGGTTGCTACACACATGAGGCCAAAGAGAAATTTCAAGTTATTTTTTTTCTTCACTAGCTGTAGGCCGATCGTGACCAGTTCGTGACTTTGACAAGTAGTTGATGTGTTGAGAAATAAAAGTGGCCGGATAGAATTAAGAGACACGTATGTTTGAATCCTGCTCGATTGTTTATAGAATGTAAGGCGTTTGAAGTATGCAAAAGCAGATCCATTTTCTTCGATCCATGGTAATTAATTACGAAGCAGAAATTATATCATAATATTAGGACGATCATTACGCAGAATTGGGCAGCCTTTCCCTTTTTTTAAAATGTAAAATGAATAGGGGTGCCCATACATTTTGGCAGCGTACAGAGGGGGTGAGGCCAAAGTATACACTTCGGATTGAAGGAAAAGATGAGCAGTCAAAATACGTTTAAGGCCACGTTATATAGAATATTGTTTACAACGTTTATGATTTAAGAAATTGTATTGTATTTTTTTTAATCGATATGGTTTCAATCGTTCATTGGCTGGCTCCTAGAATGACGTTTTTGAATGGGTCATAATTCAATTCAAATTCATATCAGTGGCCCGATTCGATACAAATGGAGAATTCATGTATTATGTATGCAGCGGCTAAGACTTATTCTGTGACAGCGGTTTGGATAGTTGATACTCCATTTCGCGAAAGGTCAAACTTTAGCACGCAGAGATTTAGGTGGCCTACAGACGAACCCTGGCAATTAATGTTACCGTCTCTTAGAGTATTCAATCTTTTCTCTTTCTACACACATGGCAACGAAGACTGGAATGATTTATTCCAATAATTATAATTATAGAAGTAGGAAAGTTCGGATGTTGGTCATTTAAACATGCCATTATGGGTGTATCCTTTTTCGTGAAAATTGGTAAATATAAGAAAAAAATACATTATCTGTTCAAGTGGGGGGACTAACTTTAATCCGCCGGCCTAAACCGGTTTTTGTATGGTTAGTCCAGTGCTAATCTCGTACCAAGTTTTGACAGGTTCTCTCAGAATACGACTGATAATATTTGAAGTTATTCCAGTGTGTTAAAAAAAGAAGAATGCCAATATTCACTTTAACTTAATATGAGCTCTATAACAGTAGACATTACATTGAAAATTTTAAAGTTTATTGAATTGATGTTAATAATTTAGAAGATTTTCACACTAGCTATAAATATGTAATCAATGAAAATATATTTTTTTCTAATATGATACGCAGTGAAAAATATGTTAAGACGTTGTTTCTGTTTAATTTTTTGCAAAATCTAAATTATGCAGTGGAACAGCGTGTACACAGTTGGAGTCACGAGTCGCTGAATCATATATACATACGTCATTTCAATCAATATGTGCTTTTACTTTCCAGCCGTATTTGGTTACGGAAACCAATACTTATTTACGCACAGTAGTTTTCATGACTAATGCCTATATTTACCGTTAAACACCTATTCTGTTCGACTTTTCGCCCATCACGTTGCAGACATCGTCATGATTCGCGACGCGATATTTAGGAACTCTGACACGCCTCGTGGCCAAGTCAGAAGTCAACTACGTCGGCTGCACACATTGTAGCTACGGGAAAATGAATACGTGCAAACTATGCTTACGGTACCACTAGGCGTCAGTGTTGGAAACCTTGGTGCTGCCATATATTTCCAGTAACAGTGGCCGAGACTATAACAGGTTCATACTATATTCTTTAAAAACAAATGTATTTTGCATTATTCTACATGCCGTACATGTAATATGAAGTTAGCAGTAAGGTGGCTGTAAACATCGGAACACGAGTTTACGTTAAAGTTCTCACTGTAACGAAATACCTTATTTTATCCTGATATGTTGTATGCATTTAATGAATACGATATACCGTTATCTGATTAATTTGAGGTTATATGTAGATGTCGATTGAAACATTTTAAAATATTTTTTTTAAATAAACAGACAAAAATTTGGTTTGGACATTCGGGTGAATTTGTTAAATTATTTAATTGAAAACTTGATAAATGTATTTTAAAAAGATCCGAAGGTGATCGCAAGTTCACACGACATACAATAAACGGATACACCGCTATCGGACAATCGTTCTCAGATCGGAGACGCACGAAATAGGATAACATGAAACGAGTTCGATCGGGACTCGAGAGCGGGCGCACCTCTCAGGGTACAGTCCGCGCGCCGTCGTCCAAAGTGAATGTCGCCGGCTAAATATCAACCGGTGCTTGAGTGAAGTAACGAGAGCATTTTTTGTGAGTTCTACTTTCACCGGTCGGTGCCCAGCGGTTACCCGAGGCGGGGCATGCGAGCCGGATGCAAGTAGGGAACGAAACTGCGGACAACGGTTCTCTTCGGGAACAGTTAGTTGTGAAATGGAAACGTTTCTGGACTCATCTTTATCCATTGCGCTGAAGGTTAGCGTCCCGGGTTTTCTACGGTTGGACCTCACGCTAAGTGTGAGACCAAAGCCGCAAAATGCGATAATGATGCTAATAATACAGGTAGTCGTAACGGCCATTACATTAATTTCGCCAGCGCAATCCTCATGTTTTTCCAAAACAAAAAAGTCATTTTTTTTTCTCTAAAGTGTCTACTTACCGAGATATACATTTTTTTAATTTATGTTTTCGTCCAGTGTAATTTGACGCGACGTTGTAACCATGCATAAGGAAGGTCTTGGCATGAAACCTAGACCCCACGTGGCATGTCAGGCTGATGTCATGACAGTAGGTGTGACATTAGCTATGTATGTCCAAGTACATACAACGTTCCCATGTTGTTACGGAAGGTTAGATTCTTTTTACACTAAATTATTGAATCTAACTTTTCATTTAGAGGATATTCAGCAAAAAGTTATTACACTTTTTTGTTTGTTTCAATCCCAATAATCATTTCCCAAATTTAATGTACTGGCCATTACGACACCTTGTATATATATGTATACCCTCTGGAAAAGATCAGTTTTATTCTGCACGATTCTTTGCCTCATTTTGGATACTCAATCTGGATACACTGTAACAGTTAAAACAATGGGTGTCCCTGTTTCCGTATTGTTTTGTAACCTTATTTGTTTAGTTACATACTTTTTTAAGGAACTAGACATGGATGTCTGTTAAATGTGAACACTTCGCAAGGGTATGCTTATGTATTTATATGCAGATTTTCGGAAGTAATTTGGCAGTCAAGAGCTCACTAGACTAGATGCTAAGAAGGCACAACGTAAGAGAGAGGTCTTGAAACTGAGGTCAGGCACGCTCAGAGAAAGCAGCGGGTCGACTCTTTCACGCCGAAGAATGCAGTGCTTATCCGAATGACGTTAATTCAAAAGAAACAATCTCCAAACCTGACGGTTTCGCCTAGCTCACGACACCAAGTGACTTGAGCCCAGTCAGGCCTGAGCTTCTTGGGAACTAGAGACTACGTGAACGTGTACGCACGACAGTGACCGTTTGCAACGTGACTAGAAAAAGGCTAGACGAGTCAATGTTAGCGTCGGGTCTGTTTTTCTCGTTGTCTGCATTAAATATGCACACATTCGCCGCGTGACGCAAGCGGGTCGTCGACTCGTACAAACATGGATTCTTGACTATAGTAGATGCCTTATAGCATAGATTAATCATTACTTACTCTTATAGTTTATCGCCTCAAATGAAGAGTCAAGACAGCTATCGATGGGATGTAGGGTCTCTTTCTGTGTAATATCGTTTGTACCGCGGAAAATGCTCTTACAAGCTGCATAACGCTGGCCCTTCGTCCCCATTTTACCGTCACCCAATGCGCATCAGACAGGGAAGACCCATTCACTGCCACCATTCCTGCTACAAGAACAAACCAATCCTGTAGATCATTTATCTATATGGTTGGTAAACTGTGGAATACAAAACCTGCCGAGGTGTCTAGGATGTTTTTGGCACCCCTGAGAAAGTTCGAAAGCTCATGGACACCTCTCAGTACGCCGAATTTCGCGATGATTCCTATCAAGTATGGTCACGGATTTGCCGATTATGAAATTTGAAAATAACGTGTCCACAGCAAATCCCGATCCTGTGATTTTTTTATGTAACGTAACAAGGACCGCTAATAACACACGCACCGTGAACGTCAGTTTGTTTTTTCGTGGAAGCATAAAACTTGAATATGAACTTAAGGTGGCCCAACCCGGCGGGACTAACTCATTCGCGGGCACTGTACAAAACCGTGCTGTTGCGCTCTGGGACCTTCTCTGTTTCAAAGTAAAAGACAGGCTCCGTGATGAGGAAGATGCAACATGTCCACAAAAAAGACAATGTGCATAGTTTATGATTTGGTAAGATTTACGAAAATTTAGATTTCAAAACGACTTATAGCTAAAAGTAAACCACGACGGCTGTAGTAAGAAATCTAACAAAAACCAAATAGATTATAAATCTTGATTAAATAAGCTATGTCTGATGACTAATCTTTTTAAGATTTTTTTACTTAATCATTATGTAATAAACCACCAAAGTTATTGTATAAAACGCGCGAATAATTCGAACTTTCGGACCTTATAACTTAGAAACCAAACAAAATTTTGCAATGCCAACGGTCATCAGAAATCTAGTTCGATCAAATAAAGCTCTTTTGAGGAAAAATTGGGGTCTCTGATAAGAAATATGGGCGTGATCTTCTTTCCCCGTTTGTATGGGGAGTTGAGCGGGTTGGGCCACCTTAAGTACTGAATCTGAAATAACTATTAATCTGAATCCGTATCTGATTATGTGTGTTATAACTGCGATACACACATTTTTGTTGTATCCATCATACATACCAGTATCACCATACTTTGGTGACTTGAACGGTATTCCTTCGGAGTCCATTGTCCAATCACATGGGATCGCCAGAGAGTCATTTAAATAAAACAAAAAAAAATCATTTAAACCAGTCAAGGTGTGCACGGATCGAATTGATAATCTCCTACATTTTGAATTCGGTTAAAAAATAAGTCCGAAGGAACCTCGAGTATTCGGCTCTTAAAACGAACAAATGCCTTATTAAATATTTTGGAACTAAAGCTTTCATTCCAAAATATTTGCGACCATGGAATGCCGCCGCGTACCGGCGCACCTATCTAATCTTATATTACCTAAATTCGATGTTGGGTCTCTTGGTCCCGAAAAATCCCGAATTTGAACAGATTCCCGATGTCGCGCCAGGGGTCTGAAATTCCCATCCCCGCCCTTTGTTTATGAAAGCCTCTGCCTTAGGGGCGCGGGAAAACACTCATGTAAATACACGGAGCTTACGCTGCGATTGATTTTGAGAGTAGTGCACGAAAGGACAAAACATCAAAATCAATGTCAATGTACCATTAAACACGTCACTTTGTATGGACAGTATAGAAGGAACTCAATGCGGTTCACTAAATGTGACGTGTTTGAACATTGATTAACTCGGCCGTCTCTTCGTGCAATCGGGGCTAAGTCGTGAAACTACGAGTACCACCCGTTCACCATTTTACTAATTCGAACGCCGAAAGAAAGACTACGGTAAGCAATTTCGATACATCGAAAATAAATTCTAGTGTGTGTAGAGTGGCCAGTGAGCCAGCTTCCTACCACGCTTTTATTAAATGGGCTGCTCAGATATATGATTACGATATCGATATCAAAGTTTTCTAACGTTATCGTAAAATGATATTTAATGCGGCAAGGGGGAGTCGGAATACTCGCAGATAAAAAGACTCACCGAAATGAAAGGACCAGTCAGAATTAGGATAGTTTTTTGTACTTTCTCAAAAACAATGTCCAAAGAAAGATAAAATAATAATAAAAAAAAAATATTTTACTTGTAAGGTATCCTCGTTGCTCGCACATAATGTTGACTTGGAACGTTTTTAGGGTTCCGTACCCAAAGGGTGAAAACGGAACCCTATTACTAAGCTTCCGCTGTCCGTCCGTCCGTCCGTCTGCCACAGGGCTGTATCTCATGAACCGTAATAGGTAGGAAGCTGAAATTTTCACACAGTGTGTATTTATTTTGTCGCTATAACAACAAATAGGTACAATAAAAATATAATAAAAATTAAAGGGGGGTCCCATACAAAAAACGTGATATTTTTGTGTTAAATCTTGTACGATGGTACTTCGTGTGCGAGTCCGACTCGCACTTGGCCGGTTTTTTTTAATCAATTAAAAACAGGTTTTACTGTTCTTGCAGTTTTCGATGCATTTTTATTCTAGTTTTAGGTACATTATTTCTGCTGTAACTTTGAATTTATGTTACGGGGCAATTGCTTCTAATAATCTAGTGCTAGCAGTGCACAGCAATAGGCTGGCAGCTAGCTTTTAAAACATTTAACCCTCGTACATCAGGCCTACTCTTAATAATGCCATGCTTAGGTTAACCTTGCACCATTGATATTAAGAAAATTGCTTTGACAACCGCTGTAAAAGGTGGAATCAGATTCGTATTGAGTCTCATTTTTAGGTCAACAGCTCAATTTTAATTCGGAAAGCTTGATTGCTAAACAAATTGAGCGAATCACTAACGCGAAGTCAGTTTAAATATATTAATGTATTACAATAAAATTACACCACCGAACTTCCGCCCACGAGTCGACGTCGGGGAGGGCGAAGGGTTGGGGCGCCTCCGCCGCCGCCGACGCCGCCCTGACGTGCCGCCCGCCCATGGCGCGACGTTGGATGTATTTAGATACTCTGGACAAGAGACTATTAAGTACTGAAGCGAAGTCCGCTAATAGATAACTTCACTTTGAGCGTTAGCTATATGAGGTAACCGCGGAATCACACAAAATTGTAACAAATGTTGTGTTATCTCAGAACGCTAACTCTCGAAAGTGGAGTGGGAATATTCTTGAATTTAAAGTTTTTCACGAACAATAAGCTATTCGCGTATCTCCTTGTCGTATTCATTATATTCACTTTAATATTACTATTCGCAAAGTTGTCGGTTTTTTTTTTATATTACTTTCATACTAGCCCAACATTTCATGGGACCTTCATTACACTACACATCCTTATATTACACGGCTACATCGAACTGGATACAAGAACACGGACTATTTTCATACATCGTTCATTCAATTCGATGGTACCTGCCCGGGCGGGATATAAGTCATGCTAAGTACTGCATGCATTCCACACAAGCCAGTTTTTTTCACCGCGCCCAAAACATGTGTCCGTTTCTCAACATTATGCATTGCTTGTATTATGCATTAAAAAAAAGTTTAAAAAACTGTAACTCAACTAAAGAAGCAAGGTAGGTGCTGTTTGATGCCATCGTTTTATTAGTTTTGCCAAAAATATCATTATGGTTTGTTAATAAAAAAAAAAATTAACAAAAAAATAACCGACTTCAAAGAAAAAGCACTAAAAAGTAAAAAATAATTTTCATTTTTGTAGTTACGATTTCTGTTATTTTTTGAGTCGGTGTCAGCCGGGCACGCGCTGCGCCAATCAAGAGAACCTAACCTAACCTAACCTAACCTAACCTAACCTTGGCTGACACCGACTCAAAAAATAACAGAAATGTAACTAAAAAAATTAAAATTATTTTTTACTTTTTAGTGCTTTTTCTTTGAAGTCGGTTATTTTTTTTGTTATTTTTTTTTATTTGTTTATTTTTAGTGAATCTGAAGTACACTTACTAATTTGTACACGTCCTTTCCAATAAAAAAAGAATCACCGAAATCGGTTGGCGTTATATTGAGTTATTCGTCCATTTGACGCGCACATCTTAATACAAATTTAAGACTTTTATGATTTTCTCATGGATATCATTGTCAGAACTTAACCAAATTAAAATGGGACCACTTGGGAAGCACTAGCTATCATTTAAAAAAACAATCATCAAAATTGGTTCACCCAGGCAAAAGTTATGAGGTAACAAACATAAAAAAAAACAAAACAAAAAAAACATACAGACGAATTGATAACCTCCTCCTTTTTTGAAGTCGGTTAAAAATTTTTGAAAAGATAAAATGACTGAAAAAATTAAGCGATAAAATGTAAATTGTAGATTTAATGTTAATTTAAATTTATGAGAAATTTTTCTTTTTATTATATTTCTTATACTCAATAATGATATTAAATGTAATCGCTTAGCAGTTTTTTATATTTTTTATATAATGTTATCTGGGCCATAATAAAGAGGCGATTGACACCTTATTCGTCAAAATCGGATGAATAGTTTAAGCGTTACGGTGGAACATACGTCAATACAAACATACATACATAGGCTGCTAAAATCATAACAAATTCCTTTTGGCTTCGTCGTAGTCGGGTAAAAAACACAAATGTAATGTGTACACGATGGCATTGTCTTATCGTAAATGTCAAATTGTGCTATCATCAAGGGGTCGACCCACATTCCCGTTACTTCCTGCCGTTTCAGTGTCCGCCCACGCCTAAAGTTATTCTTGGCTAAACTGAAGCCTTCCGAATGAATTGCTTGGCTCGTGTAATCGTGACGTCATGCCGATGGTTCAATTTACAACTGTACCCCGCAAATTTCGGATGAAAGGCAAACTATATTGGACGCAGTTCCAAAACGGTCCTGCCCCTAAAATATGTATTGTATATATTGTTGGTTAAAGTCCGAAATGATTTTTTCCTTGATGTTTGTTGGATTTCTGCACTTGTACAGTGCACTAATTAAGAGTTGATGCCAAGAAAGAAAATTGTAATTTAAAATGTTTTTTTTTTATTTTTGTATGAAAAAATTCGAAAAAAAAATTTCTTACCATAAACTCGAAATTAGTGCACTCGACACGGGTATATCTTGAAAATGTTTGTAAGCTTCAAGGAAAAAAAGATTTCGGACTTAACCAACATCGGGCTTTAACCGTAACATAAATACTAGTTGAGGTTCCCGGCCCCGCTCGGGACAGTTTCGTTTTGTACACGAGCGGAGCCCGGTTAAATGCGCCCTCGGCCCCTCGGCTTAGCGTTCTTTCTCACTGATCCTTTTTTTTGGCTGCTCCTCCTGCCCGCTCCAAGGGCCGTTTTTTATGTGACTTTTTAAAATGAAAAACCGGTATGGTATGGTGCTGGGAACCTCAAGTGCTCAGAAAAGCCAAATACTCCTCGCTGCGGACTATCGCTAAGCTATCGAGCTTGTTCAAATTACGCTTGAAGACTCGCAGATTATAGGTATGAGGACATGCACCCGTCGGCAGACAGTTCCATATCCTGGCGGTGCGGCAGAGAAATGAGTTTGAAAGACGGTCAACCACAGGGGATTTCCCCGATTCTCTGCGGAGGGTGCGCCGCATATAGGTAGGATGGGGAAGAATGAGGGGTGCTGGACATGGATGACTAATACCACACCAGCTGTCATGAATTTAGACCAATAGACCTTATGGGAACCATGTGTCATGCTAGGATCTTGATGGAAAACACGGACAAATTTCATTGCCGCTTTAACCATCGTTAATTCAATGCGATCGTACCAATCTGGGCCGGATTAACCCTACCATCTAGAAAGTAAGGAAGGGGACCTACAGTTTAACGTGTAATCCTAACCAAGAAAGATGTATGCATGTAGGATCGACAGTGAAGCATGGACACATTAATTTTAAAAAAACGGTAAAAAAAGAACTACTTTATGAATTTAGTGAAAGCCTGGACTTGAAGACTTAAACCAGGAATCATAACCTTTCGCGGGCATTGAAACTGTTTCAAAAGTTTATAGAAGACATGTTTATTGTATTTATGTATCCTCCTTTGGGACGCAGGGATCACTTGGAATCGTAAAAAAGAAACTTTGATAAAATAAAAGCATACAAAGTTCACTATCTGTCGTTATCGTGGCAAGAGGCTCAATTTAGTCTAGATTTTTAAATAAACTCTACCCACGCTTAAATATTAGAAAACCAGCAAGGCAAGCATCAAAATAATTGTAAATAAAAATCATTAAAGAAAATATAGTAATTATTAAAGTAATAAAAATATTTATAAAAAGTCGAACATAGCACCTCTTCCTTTTGTGAAGTCGGTTAAGAATTATAAATTACAGAAAGAAAATACAGAGGCAGCGCCTCATCGCCGTTTTACGCCCACGGGGAGCCTACGTATCCCGTGACGTGATCGAGTGCGTCACGACGTCACTGGACGAAGGCGGCGCGGCGAGGCGTCGCGTCCCGCGTGGGCCGACGCGACTTTTCCCATTTTCCGCGAGGGCGGGCGCGTGGCGTGTCGCCGCGCGATAACACACTTGCACGGCGTTATTGGACGTCGCCGCCGGGTTCTCTTATCGGTGAGAATTAAGCGCCGAATGCATCGAAGATGCTGGGAAATATCGCTCGGCGAACGAGAGAGGTTTATCTTCGAAAAAGCGAGTTTTTATTAAAGTGAATATACTTTTAGGGTTGCGTACCCAAAGGTTGCCAACGGAAACCTATTCATGAGCCTCCGCTGTCCGTCCGTCTATCACAGGGCTGTATCTCATGAACCGTAATAGATAGGCAGCTGAAATTTTCACAGAGTATGTATTTACTTTGCTGCTATAACAAAATATAGGTAAAATTAAAATATAATAAAATAATTTATATTATATTTGGTGTTAAATCATGTACGTTGGTACGGAACCCTTCGTGTGCGAGTCCGACTCGCACTTGGCCGGTTTCTTATTAAGCAAGCACGTCGCATATTTCAACGAATGTGATATGCGTGTACAATCGACAGTGAAGCAAAGACACTTCCATAAAGAAAGCTCTGTATAAAGAGCTACTTTATTAGGGTTCCGTACCAAATGGGGGCCAACGGAACCCTATTACTAAGTAAATATACTTTTTCGTACTAAGCAGGTACGTCGCTTATTCCAAGGAATGTGACATGTATGTGTGTATAATCGACCATTAAGAAAGAACACATTAGTTGAAGAAAGATCCCAGTAAAAAGAACTACTTTACGAATATACTGCAAGGCTGAACCTGAACCAGCAAAACATACCCTATTACTAATCCTGCGCTGTCCGTCCGTACGTCCGTCCGTCCATCCGTCTGTTACAGGGCTGTATCTCATGAACCGTAATAGGTAGGTAGCTGAAGTTATCACAGAGTGTGTATTTATTTTGCCGCTTTAACAACAAATAGGTAACACAATACTAATAATAATTAAAGTTATACAAAAAATTAGTTTTTTTGTGTTAAATCTTGTACGGAACTCTTTGTGTGCGAGTCGGACTCGCACTTGGCCGGTTTTGAGTATACTGCAAGGCTAGACCCGATCCATAATTTTTCATTGTCGTTTCGACCATATTTTCATTTAATGGGATGGTAACAACCAGGTCGGGCTTCTACCACCAAGTTAGGTAGGTAGGTTACGTTAAGTTTTTTTTTTTTTTTTTTTTATGTGACTGGACATGATGGCTAATTCCACACCTTCTGTCATGGTATTAGCCCAACACACCACATGGGAACTAGGTGCCATGCCAGGACCTTCCTTATATTGCTCGGCTACATTGAACTGGATGGAAAACACGGACAATTTTCATTGCCGCTTCGACCATCGTTCATTCAATGCGATGGTACCAACCCGGGCGGGATTAACCCTACCACCTAGTAAGTAAGGAAGGGGACCTACAGTTTAACGTGGAATCCGAACCACGGCCAGCCTCTCTCAACGGTCTAATGGTCACCCATCCAAGACCAGACCGGACCCAGCGTTGCTTAACTTCGGAGAGCGATCGCCGAAGTGTCGCGCCACTGGGCCACTGAGGCTGACAACTGAGGTTAACTACAGCTTTACGTGGATCCTAAACCATGGAACAGCTCGCATTCGTAGCGAAATGCACTTATCCAACTCATGAAGAGAAAGTGGTGCAGGATTAGAACCCATGGCCTCTGGCATGGAAGGCAAGTCCACGCGCCACTGCGCCACGAGCGAGGCCACGAGCCGCTCTTGGACAGTAAGTTTTTTCAAACGTGTGAGAGGAATTCTTCGTCCGATTCTATAGATAGTAAAGATTGCAACCACCGCCGCGTGCGCTTTTAGTTAGTGGTCGGAATTTGTACAATCCCCTTTAAACGTCAAAAGCATTGCTAGCACGTCGTCACCGAGAAACCGCTTTGGTGCCTTCGCCATTTCGCGCAGACAGTCGCAGCGTGATACAATACATCTAACGAAGGCCGTTACCACGAGACTCGCCCGACTAGTCTCATTACGTCCGTCGCCGACGACGGCGGACGTAATGCGATTAGAAGTGATTGCGACCTGAAAGGGCATAGTGCGTACCTCACCACGAAACTTGTGCGGTGACCGGAAGAAAGGAAATCGTGTGCGCGAGCGATAAATATGAATTTACTTTGCGATGAATACCGGTCTAGGCTAGGGCCGTAATGCAGCGCCAGGGTCGGTGTTATTAGGCGTCTATTAGGTAAGATTGAAGCAAAATAATTAAGTTACAACTACAAAAGTCTATAGGTCTTTGGTTCTTGTGTACGTTAAACACATCTGTAAGTACATGTTGGACCAGTTTTCTGTGCATTTATTTTACCTCCGATCTTCTTCGTTCTAAACGTTCCGCACGCCGAAGGAAATCAAGATTAGATTTGTGAGATGCAAGTGGGTTCTTTAAGCCCCTAAATATGCTCTTGTGGGACAAACCTAAAGCCCAAGAAAACATATCCTCATACCGTAAAAACCGTCTGGTGCACTGCAATGTTTGTATTACTCCAAGGATAATTTTAAAATCTGCATTATAACAGCGGTTATGCACCATTGATTTCTATTATGTCTTTACATTAAACAACTTGGACAATTTCTTCTTTCATGAGAGTTTGAAAATAAAATAATCAGGGAAGGGATTGTCAATTGCTTACAATGATTACGGTAAGCTCATATTCGCCATCATTTTTATTCCTGGGGCGAACATAGGCTATTGTCTCGCAATCTCTATGCTGTTGTTGCCTCTAAACTTTTGTCTTTGACGGATGACCCTACCTGACATAAGGACATTCCAATTTCAAATTTGTGGCGTAGTTTACGATTGCACCGTGAACAAACCTTCAAATTCACTCTCAGGAAGTCTCTTTTACATATTCAACATACAATATTTTGTTTTGCTCCATTGCGTCCATTGAACCGTTTACGGAACGGCCGGATCTGCTTCCGTTGCGCGCGCATACCTAGCATTTCCCGCCACGACGGCACTCCGATAAAATGTTATCGAGTGCCGCATTGCAACACATACCTTATAACAGTAACGACGATTCGTGTGCGCGTATAACCCGAATATCTCACACAATACATGACACAAGGCCTCGCACAAGGCACACTTCGCGTCGTCGCGGTCGAGTATTTTCTTAACGTCTCGCCGGAGTTTAAAAAGGGAACGATTTTAGAACTGTTTGAATAATAAATGACTTGGAAAGAACTGATCTGTCTACTCTATGGTGTTTGATTTTATTATTGGCAAGGTCGCGTGCGTGTTATAATCATTGGAAGTAAATACGGTTTGAATCTGCATAGAGACAAGAACATTATTTCCTTATGGTGGGCCTTCCCACTTAACTCCCCATACAAACGTGGAAAGACGATCATGCGCATATTTATGTCAGAGATCCAACATTATACTCCAAATAGCTTTATTAGATCAAACAAGATGTCTGATGACCATTGGCATTGTAAAATAATGTTTGGTTTCTTAGTTAAAAGGTTCGAAAATTCGCTTTTTTGCGCGTTTTATAGAATAACTTTGGAGGTGGATTACTCAACGAAAAAATAAAAACATCTTAAAGAGATTAGTTAACAGACCTAGTTTGTCTCATGAAGATTAATAAAAAAATTGATTTTTGTTAGATTTTTGACTACCGCAGTCGTGATTTACTTTTAGCTAGAAGTCGTTTTGTATTTACAATTTTGTAAATCTGACCAAATCAAACCATATGCACATTATCTGCTGTGTGGACATTTTGCATCCTTTTCGTCACGGAGCCTGTTTTATTTCTTTGAAACCGAGAAGGTCCCAGAGCGCAACGAGTTAGTCCCGAAGGAAAGGGCCACCTTAAGGAACGTGACTACATATGTCAAGTTGAAGACGGACATTTCTTAAATATATCCGGACATGGATGGATAATAGGACATCATCGTCATATAAGCCCAACACAGTACTTCACGAATTAGTTGGGGGGGTTTATGAGTATTGATATAAACTGGATGAAAGAACGGACAATAATAATTGCCGCCCTCTTTCTCCAACCTACCACTAACAAAGGCGCACAGTTTTACATGGATTCCGAACCATGGAACTGATCTCATTCGCGGCGATTTTCACCTATTCAACTCAGCAAGGTAAGTGGTGCCTTTGCGGGGCGAGGATTGAACCCATGACCTCTGACATGAAGGTCCGCGCCCCTGTGCTACGAGAAATTTTCTTTGTGCCGCTAGACTGGAACCACAGAATAAATAAGAGTCTGGAACTCTGCGATCCGGCGCGCGCGGCGCGGCGGCGGCGCGGACCGGTCGCCATAGCGGAATCCGCTTGCGCAAGTCTCCTCCCACCGGCTTCCACGCTGATACCACTATCACCACCAGCGAAAATGAAAGGACGTGAGTGGTGACCGAAGCTGATTCGTACGGCGTCAGATTAGCCGGCGGATGGACACGGAAGGAGAGCGTCCGATATTTAAAGTCGCATGTTTTCAAGCATTGCTTGATTTCAACTTTTTGAAGTTTAAAAATTGGTCGTAATTATTTTTAAAAATAATAAAATATTGTTCTATGTTCTCATATATGGAACTAAATGAAATCAGGTAACATGATCTATGCGGCGGGAAAATGTAAGGAATTATTAAGAGGATCTGGACAGGAAGAGGCCTGTTTGTCACAAGTCACAGTCAAATTAAGAAATATCTTTCGGAAATTGTGCACAATAAATAAATCAACTGAGAGCTACGACTGCAAGTTATGGTTTTTTTTTTTAACTTAACTTGTGTCCATGATATACGCCTTATTGTATTTGTTTACAAATTTTAGAGGCCTATATCACAGATATAACATAATGTATCAAAAAAAAACGAAAACGTACAGACGTAGCTCTCATTTGATTTATTTAATTTGCAAAATCAGCGCGCACTTCGTTGGAGCAATATTTCCCAACTGTTACCTACATATTTCGAGACGTAAGCATACGTCGAGCGGGCCCACGCAGTATTGGGGGCACGCCACGATCTAGTGCTTGCGGGTGCATATTGCACCATGCACGCGTGCTTTCGCTGCATTCTGCGCAAGGGCGGCAAGACTTGCTCGCATGCAACACGGCGGGCCTGTGATACTCTGAATGTGACCATGTCTTGGGGCGATAAAGCAGGGCTCCGTGGATAAACGATCCACCGAGGCCTTATTGTGTGCGTGTCGAAATAACGCACTTAAAACTAAAACCTTTTAACATTTCTGCATGAGGTTGTGACCTGAAATTAAATATATGATCACTAACATTAGGGTGCACGGATTATGTTCGGATTGCAATAATGCACTTGTTTTTTTGTCATCGGAATTCGTACATTTGTTTTGACCTAAACTAAACTACATATCCCATTCTATGTAGAGCCCTAAACATAGAGGTTTATTTCATTTATTTATATTTTATTCGGAATTGTCGATCCAGACGGACGTTTCTCGCTTCCAAGATGTGATCGCTTCCATCCGATTCAATCACACGCTTCGCCGATTTCTTACTCTTTCCATTCAATTTTATATTAACGATTCGCGCTCTTAGTTTCGGGCACAAACTCGTTTTCGATACTTTCGAAATTAAACTCGGAGATATCCGCGACGTTTGTCTTGTCATTATCGCATTTTTAAACATTTCGAGCTGCATAAGCGCGCGGTCACGGAACAAGTAATGCGCGGTGAATGGCTAAAGGCATTCTCGCAAACTCAGACAAAAATCCAGTCGAGCTACTAACCTTTTCGGCGTTACGTGCATGGAGTTTTGGCGAGCCTTAACCCAAATATTGTTAACCTTTACATAAGCTAGTCATACAATGCATCGTTAATAAACAAGGGGTATTACTTAAAATGTTCACATTCATAAATCCAAGTTTACGCAGAAATATTTTGTGTAAATTTGCAAGTATGGCTTTGTTTAGCGGATCTGTCCCGTGCTTGTTGTGCGACAAATAGGCCCAACAAAACATACCCTAATCACGGAATAAGTAATACAATATGTCTTCAGACGCGAAGTGATTTGAAAGTTTTCTTGCGTTCGACCAGGAATTCCAAATTCAAATTAGTGTCAAATGAAACCTCACATTGCTTTTTCAAAATCAATTATTGGTTTTTTTTTTTTGGATTTTTTCCCGCCTTTGCCTTTTCTTTCATATTGTTGTGTTGGAAAAGTTTAAAATTCGCTTTATTTTCGAATTGGAGTTCCATCGTAGAACCAATTCAGAGGCCCCTATTACGAGCTACAAATCACTTATCGGAATTTCGCTTGAAATAGGGCCTCTGTTTAGAGAGTGTATCCCGTCAGATCGTTTTAATTTGTTTCACATGTTTTCAATCTCATTGGATTCTTTTGTACTAAAACAATACAAAAAATATGCAAAATAGGGCAAATATATGCAAAATAGTATGAATAGATATTCTTATGCACCTAAATATTTGGTCAACCGAAATTGTCTGACCCCCCCCCCCCCCCACGCCCCCCCCTCTGAGATCCCAGTTTTGCGCCTGAGAAGGTCGCTTCTCACGACAGCAAATTGTTCGCCTCGTTCGTGGACGGACCCAAGTCCACTAAGACGCCGCGGCGCCGTTGCGACACACGTGCGATCCAGCCATTTAGAAGTTTAGAAACGCCGAATCAAAGCTCTCGATACAAAAGCACGAGGCAGAAGAGTCACGACTTTAATTAAGATATGAATTCACTGAGTGTGGGGACGGGGACAGGCTGACGAAACAGTGCGGGCGCACACTGGCGGAATTTCTGACGAAAGTCGGACGGTTTGTGCTAAGAAAGAGGCCGAATGTCGGAGTGGACAACAGCCGGAGCGTTTAAACGTCTATTTTTGTATGCAAACATTAAACTTAGCTTTCTGTAAATGTGACGCGTTTGACATCTTATGTAATCTTAACGTTACATCTCTAACTTATTTTTATTGTAGCACAAAAGCAAAAGTTTAGAAAGTAAATGCCGCAAGTATTTTTCCATGGTAACCGACGCCGATGCATGATCGACATGCAACCGCACAGTTGACACCTTAGATAAGTTGACACTAAAGTAATGTCAAAAGTAAATCGCATACAGTTACGGCCAACTCATAGAATATATTACTCGCAATTAATACTCTTTAGGCGTAAATGGTGACAGTTGTATTCTTACTTTAACAGGTATTTTAACGATGTTATCATCATTAAATACCAGCTAGCTAAATGCAGCTACCGTTAAATACCGGAATATGATCTTAAATTTTTCTCTATTTCGCGCTGGTGCGACTCTACATATTTGGAAAGCGACCCTTTAATATTTTCATGTTTTAATTTTCGAGCGGCAAAACCGTTCCGTGTGCAAGGGACCTAAGCGAGCTATGTCTGACGGGTGAAGCCACCGACTCGATAAGTCGTGAATGAACCAACGGTACTTATTCACCATCCGCGGACGTAACATTCAACAACCTGCGAATAAAAACACGAAGACGAAAGTACCGCCAAGTGGTGTGACGCCCACAACCAGGCAGGGCTACGGAAGACTTGGATCGCACAAAAATGTGGTCGGGAAAACAATGCGTGAGCACGTAACACTTTACACTCACTTCCACTTCTACTCATATCGCTGTGGAGAAGCGGATCATTACTCGTTAGGCTCTACCCATAAATCTGCTATAAAAGAGCATTTATTTCACGTTTGTAGCGTCGTGCTAACAAATACAAAGTGAATGGAGAAACATGGCATTGCACCGTAAAATCAAGTAAAAACAACTTTTTGTAAATAAATTACTTCCAATTATAACTACATCGCAAATCCCGTGAAGCCCTATGCGTTCTGTCAATCGCAAGCGATTTTGTAACGGTTCCAACCCGGATTTGATCGGCTGAGTCTAGTCTATCTGCATTCCAAGCATATCAATAGTTTAGCTTAGTCATACACCGACACCAACCTTCACAGCGCCCATCACAATAGCGAGTCTACAAGACTGCAGCCAATACGAGAACCGCTAGGAAAGCTTCTAGCACGGCCAATGTTTCCGTGATGTTTTTTACTATTTAAGATAGGTAAAGGTGACAGAACATTCAAAGTTAGTTCTTTCGTTTCATCTGTGGCCTTACTTCGTTAAGGACGAGAGTTATTATTCTGTGGTTCGATTTACTCTTCCATTATGGATGTTTCGTATGTGGTGAATGAGGTTAAACTATTATTGGTTTGTGAATTTACTTCCTTACATTGTATCATTACGTTGAAACACAATAATTCGATATAATAATAAATAAATAAATATCTTTGCAATGCAGATAAATGTTGTTGTTCATAAGACAACGACTTACATCACTTTCCAAGCTCCTGACGAACTGTTCTTTAAGATCATTGTTTTATCTGGAGACTCGACCAAGTTCTTACCTGTAACAAGAAAACAAATTTAATCAAATTTAGTTAAGGAATTAGTAAATTTACATGGTACTAATGCAGTAGAAGCGTCATAATATACTGTCTGTGCAGTATCGTTTGCAACGGTTTTTTAATCACATCTTTTTGAGCTTTTTACTTTGTGTCCTTGCCATTCTGATTAATCGTTTCAGTAAGCTCTTGCTTGCTTTTAGGTTTGTCGACCTCTTTTATTTTTACCAATCAAGATTATGTAAAGTAACTATATAGTGGTATATAACTCATAGTGGTTTATCAGCCTGAGATCCATCAAACGATATATTGTACAAATTCAACGGATGTAGAGTTTTAGGTGTACAAAAGATTGATAAAAAATTATGCAGGATTAGCCATACGTTACTTAGTGAAAGTTGCAACTTAGCAGTAAATTAGTCAAGTGACGTCACGAGAATCTCCATATATACGTAGCAACATTTAAAATAACCTCGTATTTCAAGGCACTTCTATGGTTGTACCGTATGTGATAATAGTGATAAACCCGTTTGCAGGAGCACGGACGGAAACAGAAGATATGTAACAATCACCCAAGCACAACAGTAGGTCACCATATACTAGCGTTAAAAAGTAAAAGCGTTGTGCGACATACGAACGCCGAAACCGTAGACACAGATCATAAATTCACAATCGAACAATGTGCATAGGATGTGTGATCGCATTGTTTGCGTGACACGCATGACAGAGAGAGATAAGCCATCGGGCGCGTTCTAGTGGCGTGGGATGTAGGTGGTGGCGGCGACGCTGGCGCGGGGGAGGTGTGAAAGTCTACTTCCGCTTTGTCGTCGGCAGCAATGCAGTAGTCAGTATCGTAAACCAAGTCCGGATATACACAGGAAAGAAGAGAAGATTACATAGAAGACGTTATAGGAGAGAGAATTCGGGGCACGGAGATCGACGATCTTCGTGATTCTGGGAGTCAACCAAAGATATTGGATAGTAGAAATAGAGTCCGTGTATGGGCGGTTAACTGACGCCCGAGCGGTGCTCAGTTTTTCTTGGTTTTGAGTTGAAGAATATTTCGTGTCATGAGCACCAGTTTTACCTAGCCGCATCAAAAGACTAAACGAGAAAACTAGTTAAATTTTTCAGTTAACAAAGTTTCCAGTCGTGTTCGGATGAGGGAGGTCAGAAGGAAAACAATATGTTCATTCGACTTATTGCTTGCCAACTCCATCAAGATAAGAACAGAGCATACCCCGAGGCAGATCGCTGCTTCATTACGGCAACGATCTGCGAACAATTGGATCAGAGTGAAAGTCGGCTCATTGATAGCGCTTGACGGATCGTTGCACAACGCACACCACGACCGAACGCGAGCCGAGACTTTAGACGAGGCAGCGGCGGTGGAGAGACGGAGACGCGGCCGGCCAACTGGAGGAATGATGGCATACCAGCCATCAGGTCACACATCCATAGCATTCGAGGAATACTTATTCTTAACGATCGAGAATCGAGAGTGGGAGAGGCAGTCTAAACTGTGCTACCAGGCTTCACAAAAATGCTTTCAGGGGCAGGTTTTGATGCAAGAAATTCTACGCATCTTTCGAAAAGTCCATTCTATAAATTAACTCGTCCACTCGCCGATGTCGGCAGAAATGACGATACCGGTATGGTTTTTTTATGAGCTTACTCCACAGTGGCCGAGCGGGTAACGAGACTATAGAACAGTTGTATTAAAAGATCTTACCTATTGATTTTAGACAAGGTGATTTGCGTGACTCGCAACTTGTTTTAACAACGTTAATGAAAACTTTTTTAAAAAGCACCAACTAAAATCCACATTACTTCATACTAACTGTATAGATGTATTTAAGTATTCTCGTTAAAACAATAATCGAGTCAGTACTAGTGTTTTGATCAAGACTAATGAAACAACAGACACGATACTCTTCACACTATACTCTTCACACACTACAAGCGACATTTCAGTCGAGGGTTTAGTAAAAGAGGCCTGTTCCGGCGTGCGGTTTAATCAACAGCTGGCGAAGCTGGTTTTAATGGGTGAGTAAATGTAACTAAATACTTACATAAAAGGATGTGGGTGTGGATGCTAGCAAAGATACACTTTCATATGTTACAATCGCTACTCTATACTATACTATAAGGACTATAATCCTTAACCTATTAGCGACTCAATGCGTTGAATTTGAAGAAGCAAGAACTTGAAAACGCAAAAAACATTTATCTCAAAATTACAATAAACGCCAGCCAAATCCGGTAGATACGGCCACATAAACGTTTAGATTACCGCACGGATTTTCATACATCCCAATATTCTGTTCCTAGAGAGCACACATCGATCACAAACTGAAATTGCGAAGCTAGTCGTTGTCTTTTTCGAACCAGAAAGCAAGTAGTGACTTTTAATCAATTCACTTAGGTGTTTTTATAGAACACGGCATAACACCGTTAAACTTTAGAAGTGGTGTAACTGTCCAGGACAATTATTACGACCATATATTTTTACAAAATTAAATTAGATCAAATTAATAGACCAGGGGATTTCGACATTCCGTAATGCTACCGAGAAGGAACTTGGTATTTATCTGGTGTTGAAGCGGAAATAGATATAGAAAACTACCTTGGCCCTGTCTGTCTTTTGTCCTTATCCCCTCCTCATTACGTATACCTAAAGAACATATCCGGAGGAACACTTTGATTAATCGAGGTAAGCCGTAGCTCTTTACTTAATCTGTGCCCGTAGCCTAGAGGTAACGCCGGATTGTCTCTTATATCAAGACCACGGGTTCTATACCGAGCGTGTTCACATATTTCTTTTTCATCTGAGAATAAAATGTATTTGCGTTGCATGGTTTAGTGATCTTCCAAAACAGTAAGGGGCATTAATTACCTAGGCAGTAACCCAGAACAAGTTAATAGTGTTAGGGTTAAACCCGCTCGGGTTAAACCGCAGTTCTGGCATTATTGCTAGCCGTGCTCAAAGTAAAAGCCGTGCTCAAAGTAAAAGCCGTGCTCAAAGTAAAAGCCGTGCTCATGGCACCCAGTTTTGTTTGTGAAACAGTCATGAAATCTAAGAAGAAGAATCCGTATCCCCAAGACGTTAGAAAAGCCGAAGCACGAGCGGTGAGAGTGGAGGATCGATCAAAGGTGAGGAGTGATTACGAGACGAAGCGGGCAAGGCGGTGTGCAACAATATCGCGACCAGCAACCTGCACCAGATAGCCTCGTTGCTATCGGCTGGCACGCGCCGGCGCCGCCACCGGTGCATCTGTGCAGCGGCGTATCTATTCAAAAGTGACAGATTGCATAACATTCACTGGATCTGCGCGTCTATAAAAGCGATCGATTGCGTGCAAAGGCCGAGCCAGACACATATTTTATGCGTGATCAACCAATTCATTAGGAAATTTTGATGTTAGCACTGTCGTCTTTGTTGTGGAAAATCTAAATTGTAACTAGCATGCGGCCTGTAGCCTTATCTTCCGGAGACCATAGGCTAGAGCCATATATCAGTGCACCTTTATAGGGTTACGTGCTAACGGCCTCCACTGTCCATCCGTCCATCCGCCTGTCAGCGGGCTGTATCTAATGAAACGTAATATGTAGACAGTATGAGATTTTTAACCAACTTCAAAATTCTCAATTCGTCGGAATCTTTTTTTCACAGAGTGTGTATTTCTATTGCCGTGTGTTTATTAAAATTGTATACAATACACAGTAAAACGTAGACATGGCGTTAACGCCTTTGCTAACGCTCTCTTTGAGAACCATCAACAGCACTGTTCTCAAATTGTCAAGACAACCTTTTTATTTGCACGTTTATAACGTCTAGGTATGCGATGCCGTTCTTCGATCGAAGGAGTCGTCATCAGGACCTGATCAATAACCTGAGCGAATTGACATGGAGTTACAAACAGTCGCTTTGTTTAAACCTCTGGTTCTCTGTTTACAGAAGTAACACAACTTGAATCAATGAGAGCAAAGTGCGGTCCGGTGTTCTCCGTAGTAGGGAGTTTATCATTCTCTCGGCGACAGTGTTGCAAGTGATTCGCTTTCTTCTGGCAACTCGCCCGCTGCCTTGATCCGGCTGGCACGAGGCCTGGCCCCAGCATACGCGATTAGAATGTTCCAGTTACGGGCAATACTGCTTTCTTGCAATTTTATAATGCATGCAATGCAATAGCGATAATGATGTTGCGCGTTCCACATATTGTTGCGAGGCTGTATCCAATGAAACAAACATCACTTGATGACCCTATGTCCGTTTTAGTGTAGATATTAAGTTTAATTAAACTTATCGGTGGGGCGCCAAAGAAGGCAATAATTAAGTTAAGGTTCTTTTTTCCGAGACAGGCCGCGAGAATCTTGTGAGAAACATTTAAGAGGATATGGCAAAAAAAACACGTTTTTCAAATACAATGTTAAGAATTATGCTTGACCGTTACCAAAGAATAAATGATAAATAAATAAAAGATAATGATAAAAAATTAGTAACGCAAATCGCAGTTCCCATACAATTTCTCGAAGTCACGTAACTAAAACGTATGGGAGCTGCGTTTTTTTTTTAACTTTCGTTTTTTTATGGTTAGCTGATTATTTTTATCTTCAGAATAACTCCTTGCAGTGGTGACCGCACCCTTCCTCTCTATGCTCCATGCAGTACGGGTGCTGTGCAATTGTCGTTTACGAAGTATTACATCAAACCGAGGGGTCAATCACTCAGGGATTCTGGTGCACAATCGTTTGGTAATCTCAGTCATTTCAGGTAATCTTAGGTGAGAATCCGGGGAATCTGGTGTGGTTTGAGGAATCCTAGGTAATCTGGGGTAACATTTGGGCTCTGGGAATCGCAAGGAAATCGTGGGTGCGGGAGTCAGAAAATCGTCGGCAGCGGCGAGTGTTCCGAAATAATTCAAATATCCAAAAATCCAAGACCGGCCTGTATGAATTTTTTTGCTCCTTCGAAAAAATTTTGCAGTATTTCAATCAAATCGGAAGCATAACTTTGATTTTGGAAGACAATCCTCCGCATGCGCTTTTTTTGCTCATTCGAATATTTTTTTAAGTATTCCACTCTTACTTAATATCGTGTTCCAGTTGATAATGCTTTCTAATAGCTGGGATATTGTGGAACTTTTCCAATAAATCCATTCACAAACTTACAAAATACCCGTTTATTATGCTTTTAACATAATGTACCTGGTCTGCTCCTGATAATGCAAGACAATCCTATGCTAGAATAGCCTAAAACGCGCTCTTGATCGCATTCAATGGACTTATCGAAACATCGAACATTGCTAGCTCATCAATGCGAAAAGAATGAGCACACAATTAAAATTCACAATAATCATTGAACGAGTGGTCTCTTGCATGCCGCTGCCGCTGCATTTCACGAGAACGCATTGACTAATGGCACAATAATAAAGAAGGCTAACGGCCCTGATTTATATTTTGTAAGCACGGACGAGCCTGAGTCACAGACACAAAGAACATTAGCACGGGTCACAAATGTCAAGATTGTGTTATCTCGGTATGCGCATAATCAGATCTGACAGTAAATTGTGCGATGACTATCTTGTTAACGATATACTATCAGGTTGAGGATACACAGTCGTACCTGAAACTAAAAATAACGAAAATTAGTACTTTGTGTTGTAACGATTCAGATTATTATACTAGCCAACGCGTATGGTTTGTTTGCGTGAAGTCCCTGAACCTTATGGAATGAGAACACGGTTCTACTCTGTTATGCAAGCATATGTATTTCCGATATGATCGAGCTGTGCAATAGCACTACATTAGTACTGATTCGGTGCTTAGGTATTCTCGAAAACGTCATTTGCCAATGCTAATTTAGTGCCAAACTCAGGATAGGGTAGGTTAGGTTAGGTTAGGTTAGGTTAGGTAGGGCAGGACAGGGTTTGTTGAATGCTTAAAGGCAATCTGTAAAATTTAGTATTCTTGACTGCCTTGCTAGACGACGATCGAGCTTATGTCAAATGACTCTCGATGGTACTTTTCGGACTAATTTCCTAACTGGAATACAATTCTTCAATGTAGATGTCGCTGTTTAACCTCAAATTAATGAGATAACGGTAATGTCGTATCCATTGAATACATATACATATCTAATTCATACATTCATTATGTGTGATTTGTAACTCCAAAACGGAAAACTTCACTGAGAGAAAACTACGAAATCCTTTTCATAATTTGACCTTTTCATTCAGCTTGAACGGAAACAGTGCATCATTTTGCGTTTTACGTTTATACGATGTGAACACAGGCGCTACAAGATTACATTATCATTTCCTTCACATAATCTTTTGATAAAAAAATAATTTGGGTATTATTTCGCTTCCGCTATTGAACATATGTGTTTTCTGAAGGTCCTCTAGGTCATATAGATCGATTTGCAAGTCTCGTTCGGATATTAAATTGGGATACTAGAAATCAAAAACTTACTGACAAAAATTTACCGATGTTAGATTTTTTTATAGACACCTCATGTGAGCTCGGGTCTTTCTTACATATATTGCACGGCTTCATTGAGCTGGATGGAAAACATGGATGGCCAATTTCCATTGTCGCTTAGACTGTCGTACATTCAATGCGACGGTATCAATCCGGGTTTAATTTACCCTACCACCGGTTTGCGTGGAATCTGAACTACCCTTGCTCGTTTGTTGCGACAAGCACGGAAAGCACTTTAGTGCAAAACTTGAGTTTCTTTTAAGTGCCGGAACCCACACATCACAAGAATAGATGCAAGAAATTGGTATTCCAAACCATCTACACTTGTTTCGGCTGCTTGACATGGAATTTGAGAGTTTTCGCATCCGTTCGACAGTACACTGACAATAAAAATATTTACTTATACATGAAGCATACGAATATAATTTAAAGAAGTGATCCTCCCGTACCCACGTGCTTGCTAGGTCATACCGCGTGATTTGTGGAAGGGCTAGACCACTGAGGGGCACACGAAGGTCAACCACTCTATTTCTTCGGCTGGTGTTCCACCTTTCACATTCCGCCGCCAACGGACTGGACACGACGCATACCTGAAGTTGAACCCTAGTACACGTACCACTCAATTTGGAGGTTAGGTTCTTCGACCAACCGTTTTCCGTCCTTGGCGATTTGGCGTCCAACCAGTTTACGTAGAGTTTGTAAGTAATTTGGATAGAAACAACCTGATTTGCATAAATTAATCTGAATTGCAAAAAAATGTCTCGTGGCAGTAAACATAGTCTTTAAATTTCTCATAGCACAACAATCACAAATAGTATAAAACATGTATATTTTTAGGTAGCAAGTCGTCAGAAACTTTAAGAAACCCACCATTTGACGTCGACTTAAGTGTTGCTAGTAGACCCGTGTAGTCAGTATGTAAATGCAATATAATCCTTGTCAACATTTCACTAAGAGCCTTTCAAAATCAAAGTGAACGTTAACGTGTGACTAAACACGTAACTTTTTATGGACAGCCGGTGGACAGCACGGAAAGGAGCTGAGTCAACTTCATGCGGCTCACTAAAAGTGACGTGTTTAACATTGATTAACTCATACGTCTCTTCCTGCAACTGGGGCTAAGTATGTATATCCTTACTATTAGCTCTTCATATAACATGTTCTTCATTCGTTCATGAACGCTGCATCATAGGACCGCATTACATTTAGCTACGTATGTACATATAGATAATATGCATAATATTTGTTTTGAAGTGAAATGTATCTTATCATATATATATATATGTGTTAATATCAGATAAAGAGGCGTGTAACCAAATTAATTAAATAAACGAACTACTGTTTTAAATTTTCCTATCTTACATAAGTTACAGAGTAAGGTAATTTTAAAACAGATATTAGTATAATGGCCAAGATTTTTTTATAGTTATTGAATTAACTGTGACATAAAAAGGGCATTAAAACACGAATGCTTTGACATTTGATAGCACCTAAGAGATTACTTTAACTCCTAATGATTTCGACATCCGATGGCTGCTCCGTTTTCATTTCGAGATTGGTAGGTGCGTGCATTATGTAACACGAATGCTTTACGATGAAAGGAAACATCCTGATGACACCCACCATTTCGATAATAAGGCTTTCTAGCAACAACCAACTACATGATACAGCAATAGGGTCGCCACTCATGTGTGCCTAAAAATATCATTGTGCGAAACAAGGTGGGCATAAGTCAACCGCTGTACCCTGAAACCGAATATCGGAGCACCGGTGAAGAAGTGTGTTCGTGTGTTTTATTTACATTGAATCAAAAGGCTACGTAAAACTATTTTACTGATTAACATATCAGATTTCTTCGAAACTGAAACAATCACGGGGCGCTTAAAATTATTTGATCGGCGGCTCCAATCGACCAACGATGTTATCTAAATACTCAGGTGGCAATCGAGTCACATGGCCTGAACATAGAAGCGCAAGAGAAGCGAAAATCTTGCGACGTGGACCATTGTGTGGTTTTCGAAGTATTTAGGACACATTTGGCAGCGCAGCACCCGGGTCGAGCGGGCCAGGCAAGCTCGACTTGGATGGCAATTTGATGAAAGATCTTATCAGCATGCGTTTATTAACTGTTCTTTCTCACTGTTTTTATATTTTTGTGTGAAACTATTACCTGCTTCTAATAATTATTAACACAGTTTTCATGGTTTCGCTCTTATGTAAATGCTAGACTGATATTAATACCTCTTTGGGTCGAGAATAATTTGGTTTCTTATCAACCGGAGTCAGATTGCCGTGGTGCTGGCTTCTGAAGGCGATTGGCTAAGACGTGGTAGATTGATTACATTATTATCCAGTCCTGAGATAAATTTAGCTCATCGGGAAATTGGGAACTTATTTTAAAATCGATTGCAAAATGTGTATCGAACAGGCATACAGACATACAAAAAACGCGTTAATAAAAACGTATTAAAATAAATTTCATTGTAAGCATAGAGTGTGTCATGCATTCACTTATTTAATATGTATTAATCTCATCGTGTCTTGACCTACACAAATGACCTGTTTGTTATATTAAGACAGTCGTTACCTTATCAATTCCCCATTCTACTGGCGATAACTGTTTACATGATCTAAATGTTTACTAGAGATTATTAATTTTGCATTTAAAAATGTACTGTCAAAATGTAGGTGTGGATGTTTTTATTTCTTTATTTACCTTTTAGATTGGAGAGAGATACTGACCTAGAATCAAATTTTTTTTAGGAAAAAACATTTAAATACCAATACTTTTAGGGTTAGGGAAACGCGCAATATTGTGCCTTCGCCAATGGACAAAAAATACTTTTTTTATTTTTAAATCTTAGAGCCCCGTTGACTTTACGACAGCAAAGAATATATAATAAATACGACAGTCTTAAAGCTGCCGGGTTCTGATTACATGATTTTATAATATCGTTTGCATCGAGAGAGTCTCTGAGCAAATTCATTCGTGCACGCTATATCAGCTTGATACGGATTCCGATTTTGTGGTGGCGGCCACGCATATACGAGTAAGTATACAGATAGATTCGGTATGTCTCGGATTAGCCACAAGGAAACACTTTTATTCTATTCACTGTTTTTTTTTCGTGGCCTTTGTCTTGATTTCGTGACAATTCCCCAGTTTCATGTATTTGTTTCTCCTTATGTGTTTGTTTTCTTCTTCATTTCTTAATAGTTTCTCTTCATTATCTTTGGTCTGCTAATGAACGGATTTTGCGGTCAGAGTTTTAGGGGCTTGGCCGTTTTTTTTAAATGACAGACTTCCTTGACAATCTTGTTTTACTTTTCTTCATGCGCTCTTAATAATTTGTTTTAAACTGCTTTCTCCGAGATTTCTGATGGTTGATTTGTTTGGCCATGTAATATGAATAAAAATACGTAATTAATTTTAATATTAATATATTTAAATTTATTAATACTTCATTTTGTGTTACATACGAAGGCCATGAATTTACCCGAGCTAGTTTAAGACAGATGGCGGAATATTTTTTTTGTTCGTTTGTCAGCTTATAATTTACAAGAATACGTTAATAAACAGCACAGTAATTGGGTAAATGTTTCTCAAGTTATAAGCTAACATAGGGATCATTTATGCCACTGCAGCATGCTAAAATCATTAAACAAAAGTGGCTTGCATTGCGTAGACGGCGAAAGTATCCGATTGTTATGTGTCGAGATAGGCAGCATATGATAGCATTTTTACGAGGACATTATAATATAAGTAATCATTTCCCGAGGCCATCTTACTATTTACAATTACACATGTTCATCCACTCGAGTTTAATAAAGGTTCACTTTTCCACGCACTTTTATGCAAGTAAATTTAAAAAAAAGTTCGGAAATTAATTTAATATACAAACATGTCTTTTCATTAGCGAAAAATCCGGAGACCAAATCGTTATCAATCGTCTGAAATTGAATCCAATCTCCAAGACCGGCAAAAGTAATGAGGTACTTCCGGCAAAGGTCAAACGGTACCCACAATCCACAAAGAACTGCTCAAGTCGCTCGCACGCAGCCAAGCCCGTTCCCACGGACGCTCAAGTATCGCAAAGCCTACTTATGCAAAGCTGAATTCCGATGCATCACGTCACAGTCTAGAATTTCGAGTTGAATACTTAATCAAATCAATCAATTATACTATTGCAACATCGAAGGAGTAACGATGTACCGGGTCATATTTAATATTTCCTTTCGGACCTACATAAATCGGCCTGTACTCACGTAAAGAGGGAATAAACAAGCCTGCATGATGTTGTTACATTCTAAGCTAACTGGCTAAGTGACTGGTCCTTGCCGCATTGATTGGCTGTTTCGCCACCTGAAAATAGTTTTACGTTTAGGGATCTGCCTAACGAGTTGGTTGTATAGTTATATTCGAGAAAGAGAAGGTTCCTAAAATTCGTCCATATTTGTTATCCGCATCGCTTAAATACATAATCTGGAGAGGAAATAAGGAATAGTTAGGTGCCAGAAAATAGACTGAAAACACCATTTCGGAGTTATCGAATTGAAAGCCGCATGACAGCCGCTATTAATTCAAACATAACCACATCGCACAGCCACGAACGCAGACAGAGGTGACAATCACGACAACTGTAAATTGTGGTTTGTCATGCTTTTTGATCGCAGATCCAACAAATAATAGATTATTTCGTATTCACTTTAATTATTGAATGCAATGTACCTACCTAACTTCCAAATATTGAGTGTGGTGATATATAACTCGAGCTTTATGGTCTGCGAATGACATTCAAATTATTTTTCCACTAGCATTTTGTAACGGGTCCCAAATCAAGATTGAGTCAGGAAGCAAATTGACATTTGCTTCCTAACACAAGCCAATTGAAAAACAAGCTTTGTTTTGGCGATTTTCTTGGAGAAATATTTTGGCTGTAGTAGCGAACCTTAAATTGTATAAAGAAGGTCGTGCGAAGCGGTTATGAATAATTTCACAAAGAAAATAGACGATAGGACAGAAACCACCTGCAACATAGAAAATAATGGCTGGAGGCTGTAGCACATTTCACTTTACCACTCAAGTGGATTGTTTTGTTACCTAAATACTTCCTTGTTACTAATAATAGCAGATCATCCTCTGAACATCTAGTTGTACAATATTATGTCGTGTGCATTGACATGCGGTTTAGAATTCGAGAGTAAGGGACAAAACATTGTACCTATAACTATTTCGAGGACGGTCTGGATTTATTAGTAACAGTGTTTTAATACATCGTTTTAGCAAACAAAGATTATGCCTTGACTCATTGTCTAGTGGGAAACTCTCTGCATGGTCTAAAATTGGATTTTGAAGGTTCTATCCGGCGCCACGGTAGAAGAAAGCCATACCTACATGTGCCACAGATCACATAAATCTCTGGCCACAGACGCCAAATTAAAAACATAATTCGATAACTGTACACACGTGCAAATGCAACACAGACAATAAAACTAAAACATGATACGATCGCCGTAATAATGTCGGCGATGTTATGGGAAATCGTGCGGCGGATTGATTGTACGAACATAAAAGCGAACAATGCTGGGACGTGTGGCGTGAAGGACGCGTATGGCACGATAGCGTTCGACGCGTGATAAAGCTAATTCTATGACATTTTCATAATCACTTGAAATTGCGAGCGTGCATTCCGTCTCATGAAATACAGAATGATTCTGCAAATGCAATAAAATGAAACGAACCTAGATATACCTATGGACAAACTTTAGACTATGACGACATATTTAATGAAAGAAGTGAGTGATTTGAGAGCCTGAACTTTGCCAGCAACATTGTATGGAGCGATGGCATTGAATTAGAGATGGCGTCATTTCTTTAATTGAGGAATCAAAAAACAAGACAAAGGTCGTGTAGCATATTATAAAGTATATTTTTGAAATATTATCTACCATTCAACAAACACTGTTGAAAGGAGATAACGGTAATGTCGTATCCATTAAAATACATAAAATTATCACTGTTGAAAGGTATTTTCGAATTTTAGGTTATTGCAAACTGTATGGTATATTTGTTGGTTAGATGCCAATAGTATTAAAAAATATTACCTTTCAGAAAAAAACTATTTTAATAGTTCATAATTTCTGCAACAATACCTAGTGTAAAGTGAAGTTTACAGCTTCATCCATAACAGGATACATTTCCTCTAATTAGGAAAACAATATGTAATGTAGGTGTGTATCGCGTAAGTCATATTTTTATCTTAAGTTCTATATTGTGTAAACACGAAATATAATTATAATGAACTAAAGCTATCTTAAATTAATATTAAATAGTCTTACATCTAAAAGTTAAATTTAAATTAAAACTAAAGAAAAATGTGGATCGGAGAGCAATTCAATGAAATATGTTGCATTAATTTTAAAATATTTCATTGAAGTCAGCCGATGATTGCCCCTCGTATTTAGATATAAAAGTCTCGAATCATATTCTCCTATAATTTTGATGAAAACTTTGTTTTTTCATCACGCTGGCAATTTCTTTGCATATTAGTTTTTTTTTAATAAGATTATAACAATGCAACTCAAACATGCGCCATAAGCATTTTAAATTATTTTTAGCATTGAAAAAAAAAATTAACAAAAAAAATAATATATAAAAAAATAATAAGCAGCGCCAGTCAAGAGAACCTTGGCTACCATGGCTGACACTGACGCAAAAAATACTATAATTACAACTACAAAAATGGCAATTATTTTTTTTACTTTTTAGTGCTTTTTATTTGAAGTCGGTTTTTTTTTTAATTGTTTATTTTTTGTGAATCTGAAGTACACTAACTAATTTGTACACGTCATTTCCAATAAAAAAAAGAATGATCGAAATCGGTTGGCGTTATATTGAGTTATTCGTCCATTTGTCGCGCACATACTTAATACAAATTTAAGACTTTTATTATTTTCTCATGGACATCATTGTCAGAACTAAACCATGGGAAGAACTAAAGAGAACTAAACCCAAACAATGGAACCACATGGGGAGCACCAGCTTTAAAATAAAAAAAATCATCAATAACCTCCTAATTGTTCTGTGGAGGTAACAAACATCAAAATTGCCCAAAAAAATTGGGCTTTCGTATGATTTTAATTAAGGATAGATGTTTAGGAAGGTCCTGGCATTGGCACCTAGTTCCCACAGATACCGATATCCATGTCCAGTTACATAAAAAAAACCCTTTCGGAGAAACCTTTTTGGTGATTCCACATATTTCCTTCAGAATGTGATCATTTGTCATATCGAGACGACTGTTGGAGATATCGTTTTCCACGTTGCACAAGTTACTTTATTCTTCATGTAGTTATTGATGCTTGATTGAAGTTCTCCCTTTTTAACAGACTTCGAAAAAAAAGGAGGAGGTTTTCAATTCGTCGGTTTTTTTATTTTTTTATTTACACTTATACAGTTAACTGTATTGTTAACTGACTACTTGTCATTTGCGGACGATTGACGAGACTACTTCAAGGTACCTATCGTATAAAATATTTCTGAATTTCATCAATCATGCCGAAGGTTTTAATGACATATGAACGGTACGGTTCCGAATGCAAGTGGTTACGTTAAACGATAAGAAAAGTAGTAAATATTTTTAATAAGCCCGATAAGCTTCCATCCATTATAAGGCCTGGGTAGGCAGTACGAGGACAGTACGTGGTTTTTAGGGTTTCGTACCCAAAGGATGCCAACGGGACCCTATTACTAAGCCTCCACTGTCCGTCCGTCCGTCTGTCACAGGGCTGTATCTCAGAAATAGTAATAGGTAGGCAGCTGACATTTTCACAGAGAGCGTATTTATTAGAGGGGGCGTTCAGCTACATACAACCAGATTCGCTGTTTCCCTTATTTATTTATCTCATTTATCATATCAGTTCTGTAGGCAGACATAATATTAATAACAACGATTGTTGTTTTTGTGTTTGTTGTAGAGACAGCACCAACACAACCAGATTAGCTGTTTCCCTTATTTATTTATCTCATTTATCATATCAGTTCTGTAGGCAGACATAATATTAATAACAACGATTGTTGTTTTTGTGTTTGTTGTAGAGACAGCACCATAACCTATTTATTTTACCGCTATAACAACAAATAGGTAAAATAAAAATAAAACTTAAAAAATAAAGGGGGCCCCCATACAAAAAACGTGTTGTTTTTGTGTTAAATATTGTATAATGGTACGGAACCCTTCGTGTGCGACTCCGATTCGCATTTGGCCCGTTTTTATTATTGCGTTCGTACACTCGTCACAACAAAGTTACTATCGATCGAGGCATGCGGTAAAAATGCAGGTAGGGAATTCCAATTCTAAGTAACTAACGCAGAAGTACCACGAAAACATTTGAAACGGTCCTTACATGTAAATGACAATTACAGGCATTGATTACAGGTAAATGCCTTCCAGGCAGGCAGGGTAGGGTTACCGCGATGACCAACTTTATTCTCCGGCGGGATGGTTTCTGTCTTATTGGACTTTAATATTCACCAGGGCCCGAAGTCAAGTCGGGTTTTTATTTTTTTTATTTATTTTATTTATTTTATTTTCGACAGGTCGACCGGCAATAGAGGTATTAAATCTTTAATAAATAGTTTGATTTCGTACCATGTTAACTGTTATTCGGTCAAGTGAACTAAGACCTACTAGTTGGCATGGTACAAAATGCAAATAAACGTCAGATTTAATCACTTTATTGCCTGTTCACCTGATATTTACCCGGTGGGTTAACATACCATGGGAACCCCCCTGGTTCGATCCGGCCGCGGTCGGTGCGGAGCGGGGCGGAGTGCGTAATCTAGGTGCGCGGTGTTTGCGCATCGTACGCGGTGGAACGCAACCGCGCGGCACCGAGACGCGTAGGAACGCATGCCCCCGCGGCCGCTGCGAGTTCAAGTTCACGCGACGCGCGAAGGTCACCGCGTGGCCGCGCCCGCCCCCTCTCCGCCACTCCCCCCCGCGCGGAGAATCGTCACCCAGAGGCCGAGTTGATCTTCGCTTGCGTGAGACGTTGCTGACCGAGCTGACCATCTCGTGATAAAGAATATGTAGTGACATTCATCCAATTCGGAAATCATTAGTGACTCTCTTACCTCGTTTCTTACTAACAAGATTAGTAATTAGGTAAGTAAGTACAACGCGTTGCCTCTAGTATGCCGAAAATCGATGGCACTCTTGAAACTTTGCGTGTGTACGAAATCGCAGACAGATAGCAACTTTTATGATGTCACATTAGCTCACTCATACAATGTACCTACAGTTTTCAGTAGCAGGGTCTAGCCCTGCGCAGAAGTCGATTTAAAATTTCTAGGAAACAATGACGGCTTTAAAACTTGGTCAATTTTTGGATTTTATCTTAGAGCCTAATTTCCTCCAGCTGAAAGTGTATCGAGTACTAGCTTGCTTTCAGGATTGACATAAGGCAAGACTATTTTTTCCTGAAGTTTGTTTCACTTCGACAGGCTCAAAATTCGAAGTGTACGATTTCGTCTGACCGACACTACACGGAATTCGCTTCCTACTCGGGGGCAGGGCAGTTTAATTAAATGTTTTTTTAGAAACTTCGCCCAGCTGATGACCACAGAAACGGCATCGGACACAATGGACTGTAAACACTGCCCGCATGGAGAGCGGAGAGCCACGGATGATGCATACCTCCGTCTCCCTCCGCCTCGCCGCGGCGGAGAGAGACGCGAGACGCGGAGTCGTTGACCGCGCGTGCGTGAGCGCCCGCTGTGCGTACCTGTGATGCGGAACTGAGCAACGGGGATTTTTATGCGAGGCCAATATTTTGATTAGCAACCATTTTGGCTTTCCTCATCGAGGATAATGAAAATCTGGATGATTTAACATGAGTAGTTCGGAGGCAAAGGGAGTTCTCTGCAACGACTCCTAGGAAACCCAAGCTCTGCGTATAACTCGAGGACCGCTTAGCCGGCTTGTACATGGTATAGCTACGTGTCTTCCCGTTGTTCCCATCAACTTTTAGGGTTTCGTACCCAAAGGGTGCGAACGGAACTCTTTTACTAAGCCTCGGCTGTCCGTCCGTCCGTCCGTCTGTCACAGGGCTGTATCTCATGAACCATAATAGGTAGGCAGCTGAAATTTTCAGAGTGTGTATTTATTTTGCCGCTAAAAATTAAATTTAAAAATAATAAAAATGAAACGGGGCCCCCATACAAAAAACATAACAGTTGTGTTAAATCTTGTACGATGTTACGGAACCCTTAGTGTGCGAGTCCAACTCGCACTTGGCCGGTTTTACTTTCCATCACGCTAATTACTTTAGGGGTCAGCGGCTTTTGTGGGAATAAATCAGAGAAATCAGGGAAAAGCTTTTCAGCCAGTAGAGCGATATGCTTATTGACATGTGTTCTGTCATTTTCCCCGGAAGTAACTTCAAAATCTTATTTCAAGGCTGCATTGTATTGCTTATGCGCCCCCGGTTGTAAATAAATTATCGGGAGGCGGCGAGCGGGGCGCGGTGGAGTAGCGCCAATGTCCTCGGAGGTCAACGCCTGCCGAAATGTTCTATTGGTATCTCCTACACGTCCACACTTGGTATGCGGGCCGATGTGAGCCGATGTGCTGTTGACCGGCCACGTTAATGGACCCCACGACGCTTTGGCGTTTCTGCAATTAATGTTGCCGCCTTTTTAAATGATGTACGTACACTCACGGTTAAAGTTCTGGCGTTCATTGCACAATCGGACGTTTTACACATGGCAGATTGAGAACGACTGATCCGAGCGGAGACAGGAACTTCATCTAATCGTTTATATGGGTTTCACAAAGATATAAAGAAAATAATTTGATTTAGGGTCGATTTTTCAATCCTCAGATAGTACCTACTTATCGGACTGATAGTGAAAATTCATGTTTGTCAAACGACGAATAATCATTTCCGGGGAATTATATCTTCTATCAAAATTATCTGACTATAATTTTACTAATAAACATATGGACTTACTATATCGGTTGCATAAGCAGAAACGTAAATAAATCTGTCGAATAGTTATCTGGTTGTTTATCTGACTATTGAAAAATCTGCCCTAAAACCTATTTTTATATTTTCATAAAAAATATGCATTTCAAATCGCTTGGTTATAAGATAATTTTGAATTGCTTCACATCTTTCAAGTTATGTGGTGTGGTTATTTCATGCATATAAAAAATAATCCATTTTTAATCATAGCGAGTCGCGCGCGCAGTTGATATTATAATGGGTCTGAATTTTTTTGAGGCTATATAGCAACATGTACATTTAATTTTGCATTGTCTGGATAGCTCAGATGTTAAAGCAGAGGACATGCATTGAAAGGTCTCAGGTTTAAATCCTGCTTCAGACGACGGTCCTGACGAAATAGTTTTCATATTTTTTAGGGCAAAATCTTATTGGAATGCTTGAAGCTTTTGAAGATATTGAGAAGAACTCCATGCATCGGATGCAACTATAGGATGTCATGATATTGTAATAGCGCAGATTTCCTCTATAAATTCTGAGCCGGCGGGCTATGTCTGGGTATTAAAACATTTTATTGACTTTCGAAAGACACTTAATGGTAGCTAGTGAAAGGAAAATTAAACAAACATGCACGCAATCATGCAAAATGCTCATCGTGTTAGAAAATTATATCTCCAAAGCGAGATCACTTCTGGGGGCCAGGCGTGCCCTTCTCCAGTCAGCGAATACAAAGGAAAGAAGCCGTACAGGATGTGCCTCATGTAGGCCGTGCTTGCGAGTTTAATTTTACTGACAATAAACAACGGCCAAGTGCTCAGCCTAGGGTTTCGTATCAAACTTTATTAAAACTCTCATTATTTAAATCTCATTGTTTCTGTTTTTACTAAAGGCGGTTCGGCGTTCCATAGAATCCTAGATCAAAGTGCATTGCGAAAACTAGGGAGCTTATAATGTTGCAGAAGATTTTTTTTACAAGAACGACTTTTTTTACAAATCACAGATTAGCCCGGTTGTAGAAGATTGTAACCACAAATTGGCAAGGTATTAATCACTACCTGCCGGTGTCCTTGACCTCAATACAGCGCAGAGCGGTCCGTCTTGTTGGTGACCCACAACTCACCGTTGGCCTGGAGTCCCTGAGCCACAGATGGTTTGCAGGGGCGCTCAGTCTATTCTACAGTTACTATCATAGACGTTGCTCTGTGGAACTTGCATCCCTTATTCCTCCCCATCCAGCCTATATCTGGAGCACCCGCCGCACAGTCAGATCAACCCTTCGTGGATGACATTAGGCTTTTTAAGAACGAATTGTCTCTCATTCAATTTGCGGCACCGCCAGGATATGGAACTGTCTGCCGGCGGGTGCATTTACTCAAACCTACGGACATACATAAGTAAGAATCAACGGAGCCCTAATGAAAAGAGCTCATTTGGAAGGGGAAACGTAAATTCGGCGTTATCTCAAGCAGGTTGTCGCAAACAGGTCTGGATGGTAGGCGAGCTAAAGGCCATTCAACTCGCCGCGCCCGTGCGAGTTGCCCACTCAAAAACATCACGCAAGCTTCTACAACTAGACAACCAGTTCTCCATAACACTTCCTTAACACTTACTCATTAATCTAAGTTTGTACAATGACACTTGAATTGAGCTCGTTGCAATAGTTTTTGAACATAATCAGCAAACGCTTTGGTCTGGACATTCGTCTGAAGCAGGACTCTGATTTTGCTCAAAATCTGATACAATGCTTCAATGCAGAAGTCGTGTGTAAAATCTATTGAAAATTCTATGTTTCTCATGATAAGCTGCAGGATTTAAACAAGGTTTGCCCCAAAACCGATACCCATATGATATTATTGCTTTAAAGGTTAAAGAAACGTTTAAAGTTTAAGCGATTCCTTCAGATCTTTCTTAATTTTTTACGATTTGATTTGTTGTTTCATCAATCTTAAGGAGAAGTGCCAAATCACAAAGGTTTGAGAATCGTATCGTAGAAAAATAAACACAAAGTGACATCAATATGTAAATTCTCTTGCAGATCGTATGCATGAAATGATATTTTAAACCGGGTCACGGTATTTCTTAGGCATACTGGGGTGATAATAATGCGGGTGACACAACTATCGCAAATTTTGAAATTTTGTGGATTATTGATTGATTGAGACAATGCCACTTTCTTTAATCGGGCTACTTAGCCCAATGCAGACGGATTTATGGGACGCACTGTCCAGGGGGTTCGCACATGGTAGATTGACTCGCCGGGTGGATAGTGGCAAATGAGTGCTCAATATGACGTTTAGTTCGTACCATTACGCTAACTGTCTAACGACGTGTTATTCCGCCAAGTGAACTGAAATGCACCAATTTCGTTGACAGCTTGGTGAAACTTCTACTCGAGAGAAGATGCTTAAAGGTGGTGGAACTGTATTCGCTGTCGATATCGCAAGAACACGACAACGCTTGTTGGGTCCGTATTTCCGTAACAAGGAACCCAAACCCTAACATAAAAATGTTTAGTAAATACCACACCATCTATTATTGGCATATTGAGAGTTTTAATAATTTCATTTATGACGTCATAAGGGGAAGTCTGCAGCGCAACCCTAGACCAGAGGACCAATCTGCGGAAGACTGGCAATTCATGCAATGAACGAAAACGTATACCGTAACGGTATGTCGAAACTTTTCTCGCAAAAGGCGAATGACGCACAAGGTTGGACAAATAGTACACCAACTATAATGTGATATGAAAGCACATTTTCAATGCAGTGAGTTTGACATATTCGTATTGACCTCATTCAATAACGTAGTTGTTGATGAGCACAGCTGAATAAGCTTTTCATATGCGAAGCGAAAATATTTATGAACCTGGACATGGATGGTACATATATGTATGGTATATGCTTACACCACACATACATTCACTGTATAACCTATTAGTTTCACCGGTTATTAGTCGATAATCTAATATCGACAATTACCCCATCACTATTTTACTTTTGCTGTAGCTGGTATCACTCTGTCAAACCAATTGGTCAATTTCTGGCTTCGACTTTAAACACATGATCCTTATATCCCATGGCTACATTGAACTGGTTGGAAAATACAGATAATTTTCATTGCCGGTTCGATCTTTTCTTTCTTGATCTTAGGAGTTGCTTAGTCGATAAATTGATAAGACTACTTCCTAAAATTAAATTGCCTTTCGCGAGTTTGTCCGACTAATCTCCGCGAAAATGCACCTCAATGGAGGCAGAGGGACAGCTCCACGGCGATTGATTAGCGATGAGTCGTGAGTCACGCGCGTCGAGTCGTGATAGCACTTTCATATTTTAGTGATGTGACGTGCCGACGCGCTAGACATTCTGTGGCGGGGCGGCGCGGCAGGGTACGCCTAGGGTTGCCACCTTTGGAACAGATTTCCAGGAGATGACTAAAATAAGTCAGGCATTCATTTCGCATCGGGAGGACTAAGAAAAACTATTACAATATTTATATTAACGAACATTTATAACGTCGAAATAAATAATTGTTTTATATCCGCAAATTTAAAATTCCGGGAGGAAATTTAAATTATTACCAAATACTGTTTACTATGTGTTATTTATTTCCTCCGGGAGACCGGCAAAGGTGGCAACGTTGAGGCGCCGCGGCACGTATGCAATTAATCTTGCAAATTAAACTGGTCAATGAATGCATTTAAAGCTGCAAATCTGACTTCTGACTGGATTATGCGGTGGATAACGAATACGACTTTTTTATTAATTGATTTTTTTAGATGAGTAACAAAAAACCACTTATGTGTGGTGTCAGCAATTCATAAGAAACGTCGTATCATTCGACGCTTTGTTGCGTGAGCGCTGTTGTTGTTGTGAGCTGTGTCCGTTTTTCTGCCTGCCCTAGAAACAGATCACAGTTAACAGATGCCTTCAAATTTTAACACGCTCATTTTGATTTGTCAGAATGGACCGTTGACAATCACAATTAAATCCAGAATTCTTACGCAATATTTTTCATAAACAAGACCCCAAAGATAAGATAAATAAGGCGAAGCAACCGAATATATCGCAGTTTAAAAATTTCGAGTACTTAAACTCCTCCTGTTAAATACTCGGACTCGATATTCTAGTTCGCTATCACCTACATTTCTAATCGTGGATCCCCCGGCGGCTGACGATAACGTTAAACCCAGATAGGGTATCTGTCTGACGAGTCGAATGTGATGCTGTTTCGGTGCTCGGACGTGGTGGAATTTTAATTGCAACATTCACACGTTTTAGGGCTAGGATATGGGCTTCAGCATGCTCAAATTTATGTAAATGTAAGACTTGCTCGAAGGTTTTCTGGATGAAATTACTATTGGGAAAGGAATTTCTTTTAACTGATTCAAGGACGTTCTCAAATATAGAAGCAGACTAATACTAGGGAGGTGTTCACTTACCCCTTTTGACTTGTGTGTGTGAACGCCTATTGGAGGTGTATTTTTTATTAATTCGTAACTAAAAACTTACGAGTTATGCAATCCTACTTATTGCTTCCAAAAAATAGTCAGAGTAAAGCATTTTATCTATAATCCGTTCGCATTTAAGACTATGTATTTGCTGTTTCAAATGAAATTCTAGAGGCCTACAAACAAATAACTATACAAACCTACAAATATAATGGACAGCTTATCTGATACTTTGAAGCTAATTGTGTTTTTTTGTGTTTGTTGTAGAGACCAAACCATCGTCAGAATCAAACACGGGTAACCCCCCAGATCTAGAGCACAAAAGATAAGAACTGTTTACTCCCTCGTTGGGAATTCTGGGTACGCTCGTTCGGCGAGATGTCCGCACAACAAACCCATGACTCACTGAAGACCGATAGGAAAACATGAAGAAGCTAGAATGGATAACAGAGTACAACAAATTTCCGTTGTATTGGTAATTTTGTAGTATGACAAAAAAGAAAGAAAGAAAGTTTAGGTTAAACGAAGAAAGAAGTGGATATGCGGAAATTATTGTTTAATCTGAGGATTTATGTGTTGCGCGAATGTGAACACCCTCTCATAAATCTTTTAAAAAAATACAATGCAAAATCTATTGACATTCTCTCGGCGCTAAGTGGTTAAACGTTAGTGTAGTGGTTATATAAATTATTCATTCGACGCCTAGAATGATATGAGTGAAGATAGGTTAACGTTAAATGTGTTAGCTGGTTAAAAGTTATTAGCCCTTCGAAAAGGAATTACGAATTAGGAATAACAAAAACCAAACGCTATCCGGTAATTTTGATTCACTATTTTAATTGATATAAAAATAGCCTACACCTATTGAAACCGTATAAGCAGATTGAGGTATTTATATTGATTAAACTTCAATGGTTTTTATATTTGTTATGGTTATTTTCATATTGCATAAACTCGAAGATGTAAATCGTGGAGTCGATTAGTCCGCCCACTTTACGTAATGTGGGATATTCTAACAATACATAATAATTTCAGTCAACCGAGGGGCGAAGAGGTTGGGCCATGTCGCTAAACATTTCTTTGCTTTCAACCATTTGTGGTTAGTATTCCTAGCTTCGTATCCTAGTAAAAAAATCAAATTATTCAGCCACTTGGCGACATTCCCACAAAATTTCAAAAAGATCGTCAGTGACGGTTATCTTGGGGAAATACAATATCGTGTTGATTGATAAAAGTGAATTATTGTACATTGTGTATGCAGTGCGGATTTCAGCCTACTTGTATTGATTGTTCTAGAATAGCCCGCCCGTATGTCATAAAATTCTACATCGTTTTATTTGGGCATTGGCAACACCAGCGTCACGCAGCTGACGAACAAACGCACCCGCATGATATGAATGATGTGGTAATAAAGGGAAAGGGAAAGGAGGGTGTGCGACTTTACGGAGGTATTCCGGGAGGTCACGACATTTTTGGTCACGATAAGGTAAATGGCTGAATCTGGGTTCACATGTTAGAGACCAACCCTCTGATGCTTATATGTCGGTCTGCCCGTGCCAAGTGGTTGCGTTTTCTAGATTGGCTATATAAAATAGATGCTGGTATGTACCTGCTGATGAATATACTGATTATCTGGAAACATTGATACCTATTAATTATACAACAATAACCAGACGGTTACTTAATTAAATACTTAAATATACCTAAAGTTATATCTGTAACCTAAATCGCCTATAACTACTAAATGCAACCAAAGATTTGTTCACTTTCATGCTTCATAATTTGCATCCATTTACCTTATCATATGTATTTTTTGTCACCATAACTACTTTTTCAGGCGCCTTATCTACGTAACGCAACCACTTGGCACAGGCAGACTGACACATTTAGCTTCAGAGGGTTGTACTTTATCCCGTGAACCCAGTTTCAGCCATTTACGTTATCGTTACCATTTTTGTCGCGACCTCCTAGTCTAAGGTGGGATGGGAATTGGCCATTTCAAAAACAAGTATGTAATGTCACCATGAGATTGATCATAAGGAGATCAGAGGCATCTAATCCAAGGAAATCACCTTGCCATGATTTTTTTTATAAAAATGTATACTTGTGGGGTTATATATAAATGTACTAGCTGAGGTACCCGGCTCCGCTCGGGTCAATGTCGTTTTTGACTGATTTCGGCCTGCGTTTGCAATGTAAGCGGAAAAAATGTAATTATTTACGAAATCACATTAGAAACCTCAAAAATAACAGTATTCCTCCACCGTTTAATGGATGTTATTGTACATATAAACCTTCCTCTTCAATCACTCTATCTATTAAAAAAAAAACAAAATCCGTTGCGTAGTTTTAAAGATTTAAGCATACATAGGGATATAGGGACAGAGAAAGCGAATTTGTTTTATACTATGTACTGAATAGTGATAATTGTACTTACGGGTAATTTGAGGTTATCCAACGACACCTACAATGAAGCAGTGTACATAATTCGATTTTGAAAATAGTCAGAAAAGATTTTATTTTTTTGGTTATTTTCAAAATAAAAAAAATACCTCAATGATTTAACGGCAATGTCCATTAAATACATAACATTATCGACTTACGGGTAAGTGTAAAGCTTTGAATAATCTTTCATAATAAGAGCTCTCAGTTTGTAAATTTTCATTCGTTTTCGATTTGCGGTGGTACATTTTAATCCATTGCAGCCGCGTAAAGGTTAGGTCCTAAATTGGCACCTGGTTAACAACGAATAGGGTATCATGGGCTGATATGATGTATGTTCATCAATGGATAGCCATATATGTCCAATAACGTTAAAAAGCTAAACAAGTATGGTAACATAAAACATACAGGGGCTTTATATTTTTTTCGTAACTCGTCCACATGGCCGGCATGAACATACATATTTTCCTTTCTAATAATCCACGCCGTGGTTTGGGGGAAAGTGGACGTTTGTTCAGAGGCAACCCATGTCCCGAATTTCAATGAGCTGTCGCTTTTTCCGTGGGAAAATCGACTCGATAGCGGCGGGTATACTCGTGAAATCAATCAAAAGTCAGGTCACATAGTGTGTATAGAGAATGTCGGAGGGAACCACAGAAGAGAAAAGGACCAGGACATTCGGTACTAGAACCACTCCCGAAACAACCCGTTACTGTATTGAAGTATGTTTGTATGTAAGTATACCTTATTGTTTGCTGTGCACGTGACGAAATGGCCACGATCACGACCAAACGGCATATGGCGTACGCCAGGCCCTTACATACCTGTCCCAGGTTTTTAACTGGTTTTATTACGATTAAACTTTTTTTAGTTGCATGCGTCAATGATCTGCATTTATTTAAAACAAACTCTAGTTATGTATTAGAATACGTTTTACCATTAAAATAATGTTAAAGGAAACAATTTTAATTTATTTATTTATGAAGTCAGAATACACGTTTATGCTTTTTTTTTACATTTTTCCTAGATTTATACAAAGCCCAACTTGAAGAGGACATGGGTGGAAGCGGTTCTTCTCACTTATTGAGTACACGTTGTAAATTTGTTTACAAGTCTTATCACTTCGCTTAACTTTACTTATAGGGTACCAATACTAATTAAATATCATACACATAAAAAGGAAAGAATAAAACAGAGGAAGGAAAACTGGCGTAGACTACTTATTTAGACAGCATTTTATTTGTTATTTGTATCAATATTTAGTTACGATCTTGAGCAACTCTCCAATAATGCGGTCCAGCTGCACAACCTCTAATTAGTGATATTATTAAAATTAAAACATATCCATTCTTAATTTTCGCATGAAGAAGAAAGAAGATAGAACTATAAAAAGGCCGGCCAAGTGCGAGTCGGACTCGCACACGAAGGGTTCCGTACCATCGCACAAGATTTAAAAAAAAACACGTTTTTTGCCCTTTAATTATTATTATTTTATGATGTTACCTATTTGTTGTTATAGCGGCAAAATAAATACATAATCTGTGAAAATTTCAACTTCCTACCTGTTACGGTTCATGAGATACAGCCCTGTGACAGACGGACGGACGGACGGACGGACGGACGGACGGACAGCGGAGGCTTAGTAATAGGGTTCCGTTGTCACCCTTTGGGTACGGAACCCGTAAAACAATAACTATTCTACCTTTGTGCACTCCATCGTTACTCTAACATATAAGCTGTCTACCGAGACTTATCAAGTTTCACGGGGGATCCATTCGATTGCTAGTTTGATTGCTCGTAGTTGAAATCAGGAACCGCTACTTACACATCATTTTAGTTCAGCAGTAATACGAATAATATAGAATATTTGCCTTGTGTAAGTCCACTCTAAAACATTTTAACACTCGAGTGTGAAGAAGCCAAATGTTTGCGGCAATAATGCGTCCGGAATCCCCAATCTCGCGTCGGCGTCGCGCCGTTCGCTGAAGGAATCCCCTCTTTTCGGTGTAAGGTCGAGGGCACACTGTGTTTAGTAAAATTGCGAGTTATATTGCAACTTCCTTCTTGCTTCTCGCTATTCTCTTGTAGTCCTTGTTTAATTTGACCACCTGCGTCCTTCACTGGCCAAGATATATGGTGAGTAGTTTAGTGTTTTACAGTTCTGGGTAATTTTGAACTCACTTATTCCGGAGTTCCCAACAACGGCCGAAATTCCTTCCGTTCCGTTTTGTTTAGTTCATGCGGTCCAGGCCTAAGGGAATCTAAATCAGATGTAAAGTCTTATTCATGGCTTATACTTAACGAGTAATAATAGAATTTGACAAGTTGCAAATTTTCACACGCCTATGCGCACGCATGTATCTTATTTTGTGCAAAATATTCAGGTCATGCAATAAAGAGTTGCATCATGCCGCTGGCCATTAGAGGATGTCATGTACTTAAATAAAGTTGCAAGGCGATAGGAATTTATTAACGGGGTACTAAATCGCAATTATCCGTCGCTGTAGTTAGAACTTTTCCGCTGAGAGGTAGCGCGTAAAATGTGCTGAGGTTCCGACAAGTGAGCCATACGATTTCGCAACACCTTTCTAACTTCTACTCCCTGGTTCCCGCAGTAAATGTAATATTGTCGCCATGCGTCTGTAACATGACCCCACCCTTTCGGACCTGTGCCGCAACTTTCGCCATTCATCTCAATATCTAAAGGCGAGAGAAAAGTAAAATATTTGCATTCGCCCCGAATGTTTGACCGGGGATTCTTTTGGCTTTGAAGCAAACTCGTTACGCGCTCGGCCACTGGGGAGTAAACTGAGAAAAAACGTCACCGTCAGCCGTTACTCGGTGGGTGGACGAGTCATTTATTCATTCGTTTATTTTCCTCCATTAAGTGTAAACACACTCTTAGATTCATATTTTTTAGGGTTCCGTACCCAAACGGTGGAAACGGAACCCTATTACTAAGCCTCCGCTGTCCGTCCGTCCGTCCGTCCATCACAGGGCTGTATCTCATGAACAGTAATAGCAAGGCCGCTGAATTTTCTACAGATTGTGTATTTATTTTGCCGCTATATCAACAAATAGGTAAAGTTTAAAAATAATAAAAATTAAAAGGGGCCCCAATACAATAAACGTGTTTTTTGTGTTTAATCTTGTACGATGGTACGGAACCCTTCGTGTGCGAGTCCGACTCGCACTTGGCCGGTTTTTTATAAACGGTTCGATTATCACGGACGAAGAAGAACGGACCAGAAACTTCGCCGGGAGTCAAAATACAAATACATTTTTATTCTTATGGCGAAATAAATGTATTTGGCAGTATCCTTTTAAATGCCATTCAACTTTTATTCACCTACAGAATACTTAATATTTTGTAATTAGTAGTAACTCGCCTGGTCGCCCCACATAGCGGTTTTCAGTTTATACATACATACATTATTCACACAACTTTATTGAAAAAAAAATATTCCCAGAAAAATGCGTCACTGTTTTTTTATTTCGGGGCTCTAAAATCTATAAGTAAAAAACATCCTCCATTTCGAAAAAAAAGGTCATAATTCTCTATTGCGAATGACAGCTACTCGTGAGAGAACTTCTCGTATTCGTTACACGAGTACAAGGACAGGGCTGCCAAGAAATTAAATCAATAGTGGCCAGTCCAGTCTGTTTGATGTACGGATGGCAATTCACTCTCAGCATGGGCATTTGTAATACAAACTATGATGATCGAAGCCCATTGTGTGGCGCTAACTTTGATGCCGTTGCACATGCAATACAACGCATGCGCAGCAATATTTGTGTGCATTAGGTTATGTTACAGGTGTGACACCCAAATCAAGCAAGCATGGCGGTTTGCAAGTCGCGCTCAGGAGCAACACGCGGGAATCAAAGATGGCGCCGAAGCGCGCAACGTCTTCGTCGGCCAGTGACCCCCGAGTTCAACGGTTTCCAGCACGGTTGGGCGAGGCCGGGCCCCATAATGTTGACTCACGACTGTTTAGCGCTTAGGCAATGTTATTTTTTTGCAAATTTACATACTTACCTGCTCCGCGAATCGACAATATACACAGCGAAAGATCTGAATAGCGGCGAATGAGCGTAGGAAAGCAATATAAATGGAAAATGCACGATTAACGTGTAATTGCGGTGATTAGAAGTAGAGATTTAATAAGCGTATATTTTATGCACGTACATTTATGTTTCAGGCATAAATGCTTTAGACGGCTTTTTCTGTAACGCAATGTTAAATTGAGTTAGGTTAGAATGGGTTTAGTCAAGTAAAGATAACATTAAAATATCAAATACAAATCGCTGCCCTTATGAAAGGGTTACGACCACAGAACATTGATAACGACTCTCTTAAATACAAACATTTACCTGTGTTGTGATTCTTGTGCATGTACTGACGAAATTTGATTGATAAGCGTGTCTTACCTGAAACAAAAAATATGGTTTAAATAAAAAAGTTGAATGTAGGAAGAAAATTAAATATAATATTTGAAATCTTTATAAGATTCAAACACGATGTTCGGCACCATTCGTAATTAGTGCCTTACGTTAATTAATTTTTTAGTCGAATTTACATGAAACTTTGTGTGGGATTCATTTTATGTTTTTGCTTTTGACAAAATATACAAAATGCAAAATATTCCGTGACAGAAGAACGGAGGGACGGATGGACGGGCGCATGTGAATCTCATAAGTGTCAGGTTTACCTTTTGAGGTCCGCCTCCTAAAAAACACTGGTAAGCTTTCATTCATGAGGAAAAGTGTATCGTTTAAACAAACGTATCCTGCTATTACACAAGCGATGTGGGACGCGTTCCGTTCCACGCCCGCATGCGAAGAATATCTTAATCAGTTCAGCACGCATGGGCTGCATAGCAAATGAGATGCGAAATGTGACCGACTGCGTCAAAGAGCGTTTAAATAAATAGAGACGGTGCTCCTCCATGCACTAACGTGCTAGCTTGCCGCATCTCGACCACGGAAATTCGCGCAACAGGTTGCTGCGATATGCACACTGCACCAACAACAAACGTGGTCTACATAATTCACTCAATGGGTCAACGAGAACAGTTATATTTTTAAGTGCCGTGGTTAAAAATACATTTCCGATAGAGGGGGAACCAAACGATGAACGCTTTATGCGAAAGATTTTGCCCGGATTTTGCTGCATGTGAAAGATTTACACATTTTTATAACACCAAAAATAAGAACCAAAAAATTACCTTTTAGCCAACCTTAATGCATTAATTATTGGACTGGGAAAGTCTTTCATTTTTGAAACATTTTCAAGAAAACTATATACATTTTCAAACCCTGTACAAAAAAGTCATTGGTTGTGTTAAATCTTGCAATCAGCCTTCGTGTGCGGGTCCGACTCGCACTTGGCCGTTTTGTTTCAAACTAGCTCTCTGGCAGGTGCTGTCCTTCCCCGCGTTCCACATTCCAAAACAATTTCTACCAAAACAGAAAGAAAAATGTTACAGAAATTGATATTTTATGCATGGATTTTTTTTTATTCAGGTCTCAAATTTATTGTTTTTCAAGTTTGCGGCTTATATTGATATTAACTAATATTTATTTTAATACCATTTCAAAGATTTAACATTATCTACCCATTCAGCGAAGAACATGTTTAACTTTTCCCAATTTATTTAACGAAACAATAAAAAAACTGGTTTCGCGCGTTATCCGGGTTGGTCACATTTAGAAAGAATTATTTCAAGCTGCTCTAATTAAGCGACGTCGGGCTCTGGCTATCTCGTTTTAATCGCAAAATTTGGTCCAAAATGTTTAGGTATGAGGATGCTTTACGTCACTTTTAGTGAACCGCATAGAGTTCCTTCCATACTGTCCACACAAAGTGACGTGTTTGATCATACTTTGACCCTTAGTAATCGGCCCTTAGTTAGCGGAGGAAACAGTTGCCAAACCTATGTGCCCAACGTCATTTCCCCCGAGATTGCCCCCGCCCGGAATGATAATATCTCATGGATGAAAATCAGCGACGCGTCTGTCTATTGAAAGGTTATTGTAAAGCGTACGCTGTGGAAAAACATCGTTTTAGCCATAGTCGCATGTGCGGGCGCACTTGCGATAAACGCGGTCAACGCGTGAACGCTATTGTACAATCTAGGCGATATACCGAGAAATGTTCAATTAGAAACGCCCCTGGGACTGAAGGTTGTCGAGCATTAACAACGATTGGATGCCGTGAAGGTCGATTCTGCATGCATGCCAATCTTCCTACCGTCACCATAAACCTAATCTGATATCGAAAGGAATGTGTAGATTTTCGTTCGATGTTACAACTTCGGTTCAAGGACAGACTTTTTATCTACACGGAAAACTATTTTTCAAATTGATTTTTAATGAAGCCAGGAAATGTTTAACCCATTAACAGCCAAATGAAAGTCAGAAAGGTTATATCAATGAAATTTATATTTTTTCATTATACTTAAACCAAATAAACCGAAAAATATTTTTTTTAACCCCCTCCAGAGGGATGTACTCATTTGAGTACAATGGCGTATTACAGGTGAAAATATTCAAAACACTGCTTTTCAACAGAAAATGTTTTCAGACACTTTTTACATGGCCAGCGGACTCTAGAATGACCTATAACACATCGTAGTTTCTGAGGATAGTGTCCTACCCCATCTCGAGGTAAACCTTGTATCAAAGAAGGGGATTGTCGAGCGTGTTTTGTCATTAGTCGTATCTCGCAATGTTCTGGCGAAACAGCAACTGATCCATACGTTCAATGTGACTCATGACATGTAAACGCCAGGCATTTGAAATAGCCATATCGATCATGCATGTCAATAAAACCCACCACCACTTTTTTCCATAAATTGCAATTCTATAGAGTAAAATGGATCTGTCAAGTTCGTATCCACCACCCATGTTTTTATAATTCTGAAATCGTTTTCAGATACCAAAATAAATTTTATTTTTACATCTCCCATAGGTTCAATAGCATCTATAATAGTCACCATAGTGCAAACACTTTTATCTTTCCATCTTACTAATAATATATCCTTATGTTTGCCAAACCTGCAAATCATACGAAGCTCGGTCTTGATTTTTCATGTCTTTATTGCTTTTCAGAGGACATTCTTAGCCCTGTTTTCTCTGAAAGTCTCAGTCGCACGAAATTCTTTTCTTGAGATCAGCCAAGAGATCATAACTAATAAATAAGTTGGCAAAAAAACACTGCATGATTCGTTGGATTTGTGTCCAATTTCCAAAGTAAACTTTTAACAACTCTAGAACCCAAGGGTACGGTAGAAGGTTCAGTTGCTTTCAACATTAAACATCAAAGACATAGCAGTATCCCGGCAAGCTTCCTGCTACCCAGCATTTGAACCCAAATCTTACTGGTTTTCCACGAATGACGTTCACGAGATGGATATTCTTTTTTATGTCGCGAAATCTTGGTCTTAGCATAGTATCACGAACTCGCTTTGCAGCCATCTCTACTATCACTGTCAACACTTGGGATGGTGTCCTCGTTGCTTTGAAATATTTCTATACTACCAGGTATATCCTGTGGCAAATCAGCAGTAAACACATCTTCGCCAGTACCTTATTCTTCATCTGTCTCGACGATGGGTTCTGGTGGTATGATTGCTAAATCATATTCGGGGTTGATGTCACCCTCTTCTATAATGGAATTAAAAGTTTTCTCTAAGCCTTTTGCAGATCTTGAAAATGTTGAACCACAAATTGAAATCATTATAAAGCACCTGTAATATAAAAAGTCAATTACTGTATGTATTCGGCCGCTGTACCCAACTGAGTACAATAGGATTTCAAACCAAATATCTTGGTAAATACCGTTTTTTCAACACTCATTAACCCTTTATTTTATAAATCAGGATATATTAGATAATACTAAATACAAGTATCAAAATTTGTTTGTCAATTAGTAATATAAAATATTGAAATAGTAAGCTTACCGGTACAAACAATGTTACTGGGTAGTTCTTATCCTTTCTGCGACATACATTTTGCATTTACCCACTTTTCTTGTCCTTATTTTAGTAAACCATCATCCTTCCAATAATTTTAAATGTAAATAAAAACTTTAACTTCTAACAGTTTGGTCCTACTCTTAAATGTTTAACTGTACTCAGTTGAGTACGGCAGCGCCAAATGGGTAAAACAAGTACGGCCAACGCTACGGCTGCATTGATCGATAAATGTGTTTTTGTTTCGCTTTACGTGCGAGCGGAAACGAGGAAGATAGACGTTTATGGGACGGGGGAACGGCAGAACGTCTAAAATGCAGATCGTATAATATAATATTAAAAAAAAAAATTAAAACCATGCACAACGTAAAATTATACGCTGTGAATATTATGCGATATGCATGGTTTTGATTTTTTGGAAAAAAATACTTTTATACGTTGTGAATATTATACGTAGTGAATACGACGAATACGGGACGATATAGCTGTATCGTTCTCCCTGCAGAGCCGAATAAAGTATAGCATACTAAAAATGTATTTGTTTCCCGATTGATTCTACATGCGTATCAAATCCGTTAGAAGTATAATCTGAGGTTGGTACATTTGTGGTTAGTTTTTTATCTCGCATGCGGTTCACGCAAAACGTACAATCAAAAAACCTCGCCAGTGGTACAATACCGTACTCCAGCATCATCATTATCAGCCAACAAAAAATGGAAGACAATTATCGCCTCCGACATTTTAAAACACCAATATGAACAGGCAGCCATATTAACAACTTGATTAACTACCGATAGTGACGACATATCGCGTTCTGCCGCGGCGTGCTCTTTCGACGACAATGGCGCGCGTTGCACCGCTCCAACTCAAATATTTACGATTAAAGAACACAGCAACAGGCGATAAGGCTTTATGACATTTGCGCAGCCCGCGCTTTCAATGGCGGTGCCGCTCGGAATTCTATGCGCAATAAAAATATCTTATTTGACGTTAAATTATAACTTGGGTGTCGCGGCACAGATTATTAACTACTGGCGTATGCTCGCGGGAATGTCAGCAACGTTACTAATTGACGTAATATTTAACTGTCTAAACACGACAATCGCCCTTTCGTTACCAGCTGGTTGTGAATATCGATGCATTGACATTTGATATATATGTTTATGTGGTATATGTATTTGTTATCAGTTAACTCGTTGTTTCGACCACATAATAGATAGAGAATAGAAGAGCGCTGCGCTCACGCCGCCGTGGTTCCTAGACTGCACGAGACGAATGGTTACTTGCGCAACATTATATGAGACTTGGTTGCGGTATCGCAGAAGATCTGGTTTTGAGACGTGAAGTGTATCTGGGACAACTATGACAGTAAATCATATATTTCTCCCCGCCTTCGAATAAAAATATTCACCGAGAGCGGCAAAAAATCCGGTCCTGGATTGTATTTTTAGAAATTAGTTTTTTCCATCCATTACGATCTGCAGATTGGATCCGAATAACGAAATCAAAATCTCGCCCCTATGAAAGTTTGTTCTAACCCAGAAATACGAGGTACACATCTCCCAACGAACATCTAGTAACCATTGCCGCATCACGGTCGTTGGTGCTCCTTGGGCCGGTCTGTACGCGCCTTAATAAAAAATATTCCTATAGGTCCTACACATCAGCTTAAGGTGAAACTAACCAAAATGTCTCTGAGTCACGCCCGCATTGTGGTGCAACGGACGCACGGACGGAAAACGAAACGCCAGTCATTACGGCTCTGGTTCGTGCCGCTGAATAAGCAATTAAACAAATTTCAATCTAGCTAATTTATAATGACAGTGACTTAACTTATCCAACGATTCCACAGCGATTGCAGGAATGTGGTTAGCGACAATAGAAACATAAGACGAACCCGATTCACTGGACAAACAAAAACCAAAAGCACACAGGAGGTAAATTCTAGCGCTAATTGAAATCGCCGATTATGGAAATGAATATGTAATTTATCGTTAGCTCTGAATTCATTTTTGTTTCATTGCGCGCCATCTGACCTTGCGATCGGATCACGAGATTACTAAAGTATTGTCAAAGAGATTTCCTCTCCTGAGAACAGTCTAGATGTATCAACTCAGAATTCCCAGAATTGGCCTCTAGGTCCTGGGAACTAAATACATACGCATACGGACGTGACACATACGCAGGAGTCGATTTTCGGATTGAGCTTAGGCCAGCAAGACTTCAGGTTATTTTCCGGTAAAAGTTTGGAACGAGCAATAACGCAAGAACGCTCGTCTAAGAAACTTCCTGCTTTGTATCTTCTATATTTATGTTCATGCCGTGTTGAGTCGTCCCAGGTTGCGTTAGCTTATTTTCCTGCTTCATGTTTACGTTTCTATACAAAGTTGATACTTACAGTACTTGAATACGAGGATTTTCGCCGGACTAAATATCATTTTGTATGGGTGACTCCGGTGCTAATCCGCGTACTATTTTTTGACAGATCACTCTGAATACGACTGCTCCTGCTTACGCGTCATTCTTGCTGAAGCCTGAGTCCGCTAACAGATAACTCCACTTTCGAGGGTTAGCGTTATAACACAATATTTGGTAGAATGTTGTGTGATTCCTGGGTTTTCTCACAACGCTAACGCTCCAAGGTTGCAAAAGGCAAGACAGCGACTTGTACCATGGTTATCGGCCTCTGGAGCGGAACAGAAGAAGGTATCAAAATAAAAGTCACCGCCATTTTTTCTCTCCAAAAATATGTAGAAATTAGGGAAAGCAGAAAATTCTAACGGGTATTGAGGTTGACCAAGATTCTCGTTTTGGAGAGTCCATTCAGTTTAATTTTGAATAAGATTGATTCTCGAATCAATCTTTGATTGAATTGAATTTAAAAGAATAAAAACGTTTTAAATTCCGTACTGTTGAGTTGAAAGTGGAGGGAAACAATTGCAACTTTTTAGCATTCCTGTCACGTGATTTCGGTTGCAACATAGACGTAAGAAGCGGAAATGACGTCGCAAGTTCCAGATCCTACCGTCCGCCGTACGTGGAAGCGGTGACACATTTGTCCCCCAATGATGGACTCGTAACGTTTCGACCAGTCTATTGTCGTTCATAAACCCCGATGGCGGGCTCTATTTCGGTTTTATGGCGGAAAGCCGCGCGCAACAGCGACGGCTGTGTGAAAGTATCCACATAGTAATATGCACATATAAATTATCCTATAACAAAATTGTTTAGGGCTTGTTGCAGATGGTGTGTAGCGAGGTGCCTTTATTCGCTGTTAACTGACTGAAACAATCCATTCCTGTGACACATGGGGTTTCTTCTGAACGATAAAAGAAAAAAGATTTGCCACTGCGTATATAAACCACCACTAATACAACCATCAGTGGACATTTGGGTAAAAGGCACTAAGGAATCATTCCTCTTAATTTCGTTCTGTCCAAGACTAATTTTAATGGCTCTTTAAAATCTCGTCCAAAGATACGAGGTCTCTTGCAGATACAGGTTTACGTAGAGCCGACATGCCGCCGTGTAGGTGGGCCGTTAAAGAGTTCAGCGACTTGGCTGGATTTATGGATGCCAAATATAAAAAAGTGATAGAAAGTTTACCGATTAAGCCAGAAGAAACACATTATGCTTTGCCCATTTTCGAAGTGTGAGAACATCTAATAATGTTTTATGTGTGTATTTTCACCCACAGAAAACTACATGGCAACATTTACGAAAGGCCCCAAAGGTTAAAGCCTCAAACCACCCTTATCAATGGCAGAGATTAAAATACATCTCGAGTTCAGTAATGTGTATTTTGTTTAAGTTTACCTTTACAATTGAACATACATTTCATAAAGACTATATAAGAGCAACAAATATATAAGATGGAATAACAGTGAGAATAATGAATTGTAAATTGATTATGCATCGTGAATGGCTTGTGACTACAGGACGTGAGAAAAATATTCTTGATCAAGGATGAGTGCAAAATCAACCGTGAATTAGCCCAAGGCACAGATATATGCAGGCACAAGGATGCTGCAGTTTTCGAAATATATAGATAAATGGCAGGTGTCGCGATTCAAATATATTTGTGGAAAAAATATTTCGATCGAATAGTGCTTTTCTTTGAAGTCGGTTTTTTGTTGTTAATTTTTTTTTAATTGTTTATTTTTGGTGAATCTGAGATACACTAACTAATTTGTAAATGTCCTTTCCAATAAAAATAGAATCATCGAAATCGGCTGGCGTTAAAAAAACATACAGACGAATTGATAACCTTCTCCTTTTTTGAAGTCAGTAAAAAATCAAAATCAACGTCAATGTACGATTAAACAGGTCACTTTTTATGGACAGTTCGGTAGGAACTCCATGCGGTTCACTAAAAGTGACGTGTTTGAACACTGATTAACTCGTGCAATCGGGGCTCATTCGGTGCATTTCGGAGTGCTTCATGAAACTGGTCATGGTTCCCGCCAATCAATCTACCATAAGCAAACAATTGTTTTAGGTACTAAATCCAATAGAGCAAATAGTCCATCACTGGATTTACATTCCATCACTCCCGCCAAGTGATATTTCCAGCCCAAGCGCACCTCCCCTGCCTTCACCTGTTGCGTCGCCGTCTCGCCAACATTCACCGCCCTCCCCCGCTCTGCCCTTACCCCTCACCCGTCCCCTCTTCGAGTGACGGCAAATCGCCTGGTTATACCGTTACCGTTGGGCGTGGAATGCCAACACGGGTACTTTCGTGGGACCGCAGCCGCCGCGCCGCGTTCACACTGCGCGGGCCTGCTGTGACATAATTTATGCTTTGGACATGTAGCAAATGACGATGGTGAAGTGGTAAACAAGTGATAAAGTGGCATAGGGTCAAGAACAACAAACTGTACTTTTTACTTAGACCAAGTCTCAGGTATCTGTTTGAATAAACATGCTGACTACAAAAATATCCTCGATCCAGGAGTCAGGGATATCTAGCAGATATGAATAATATGACCGTTAAAGAGGTCGTGGGTTCAATCCCCGTCCCGTTTATGCACCCTTTACTTTCTCTTTTTGCTTAGGATCAGTGCATTTCCCCACGAATGCGAGCTGTTACTTGGTTCGGAATCCATGTAAAACTGTAGGCCGCCTTCCCCTGCTACCACCTAGTAGGGGAAGGCGGTTAATCCCGTCCGGATTGGACCATCGCATTGCATGGTCGAAACGGCAATGAAAAATTGACCGTGTTTACCCATTAGTTTATCGCACTCATTAAGGAAAGTTCTGCATGGCACCTGATTCCTGCGTTAATTCCGTGTGTTATCATGACAGTGGGTGTGGTATTACTCCATGTCCAGTTGCATAAAACAAACATTTTGTACGCATTGATATCGTTGATTAATTCCTCATTTTAACCGACTTCAAAAAAAGAGGGGGTTCTTAATTCGTGTATGTTACTCGATATCTCCGCAAACTGTCAACCGATTTGAATAATTATTTTTCTCATTAGTGGTGTATATCTCAGGAGTGGTCCTTTCATATATGTTTTAAAGAATACCACTTCTAAGGGTGGGAAATACTAAAAAGAGTGAAAAAAATAACTGTTTTAAAAAACATTGAACCGACTCCAAACATCCTGGAGTAGAAGGCGTTACAAAAGCACACCTGAAAATGTATGATGGACCCTTCTGTTTTTAGTGTTTATACGATGTCTGATCACTACGAAACTTCGTCAAATTGAATAGTCAATATAATATATCACTTGGACCTAATTAATCATGCATTCTGTGAATACGCACAGTAAAAGTTTCATATTTTGATACAGAAGTTCACTGGAACACTTGCACAATAACATAAATAAATAAATGTACGGTTGATATCAATTGAACAGATAATTGATTAAATCCCCAAAAATCCCCAATCCGTGAAACAAGATAACGCCAAGATAACACACATTACACGGGTACTTTAGACTAATTCACATAACCTGTAGATAAACGCCTTCGAATTTCTGTAATTGATCCGAGATAAGCAACGCTGGGTATGTGGAGCAGTAATAAAACGTCGATTAATTTGTCGCCTTCTGCGAAGGCTGGATCATTAACTGAAAGGGCTATAGATAAAAAAAAAGCTAAGTACCTACATCCCTAGCCCTGCAGGCTCAGATCAAAAAGGAAAAAGTTGTGTCATTTAGCGCGCCTGCTATGAGACGCAATGTTGTCAATTTCCAAAAACGAACGTACTTGAATGTCACACGAAAATAAAGTAAATAGTCGCAGACGTACAGTCAAGTATACACATCGAACGTTACAAAGAGACTGTCGGCTAGTTTCGGCTTCGTAAAGTGTCATCTCTCTCGCAGGTACTGAGTGACAGCGTGTGACAGCGACGCCGCTCTACGCAGAGCCGAAACTTGCCGTTTATCTCTGTTTGGTGGGAAACAATGATGTTAATAAAGTAAACCTCATTGGTGGGAACTATAATGGTTTTTGTTTTGTTTATAGCACTGACTTGGCGAACGAATTTCGGGAGCGAATTCGCGCGCGGCGGAGATCACTTCTTCCTTTGCTATTCTGTGCCTTCAAGCAATTCGCGTTGAAAACGCATAAAGAGTCAGTTTACCTAATTAATGTTTAAGGAGATATGAGTTATGTTTTAAAACATACATTAACCAACCCAAACACGCTTAAAAAGACGCATGAAAATAAGAATTTCTCTGTACTCATGGAATTCACATGGACGGGTGAATTAGCTTTCGCATAAAGTCATCGCTGTAACTTCATTTTGCGTCATAGTAATGTAATTAGGTTAATTAGAAAGGGACAAAATTAGGGTGCCTCATGTGAGAAAGTTCCACGAGAGTAGCTGTCATTCCATGAGTGAAAAAGTGTAAGTATTCACCGAGAGTCACAGGTTACTGTGGACTCTCGGTATTGTTAACACCATCGGTATTGTTTAAATCCCTCTGATTAACACCATCGGTATTGTTTAAATCCCTAAAAAATTATTCGTAAAATTTGGTACGCAGTCGTCTGCAAGCTGTTGTCTCTAATGACTCCTATAATCGTGTGCACATCACAAGAAAGGAAAATATCACGGCCTTGATACCTAATTACCTACAGAGTGTTATCACATTAACATTCGCCTAATCTTTAGCTGTTTATTATTGTTTCGTTACAAGGCAATACTATTTTGCTTATGCGTGTAATTCGTCTGTGGAAGCAACTTTATAGGAAACATGACATTTTGAAGGTCAAAGATTACTGCGGTTCAATGTTCAACAGTATGTTGATAATATAGTACTTTACTCATCAAGTCCATATTTATCATCGCCTACAAATTAGGGATGGAATCTTTTTTGGTTTAATTATTATTGTATTTTTTTTTACTTATATATTTTGTGTAACTGTGTGATTCCTGAATAAATTAAAAAAAAAAAAAATGTTACCTAATTTCGTTGCAATAGCGTCCTGTGAAGTTCTGAAGTGTCCTTACGCGTCAATAGAACTCGAGAATTCTAAAGCGAACTCATTCGCCGGCGCTGCCGGTTTTGTATGTCAAAGGGGCTACGACGCCCTATGCAAACTAGTTGCGGTTGCTACTCCTGCCCTTCCATGCTCGCTGTTCATGACTGTGCCATAAGTTCCACCATCTTTCATTCTTCAATTCATATAAATCGTTATGATGGCGAAAATACCGTATTCTTTGCCACGATACTTCCCCGTTCGCCGATCTTTCAATGGATTGCACAAATCAAAACAAAAGGACCATTCTGCAACGTCTGGGACAATCTAGTCACTGGACCACGCGCGCTCGGCCAAGCGAAACCGGATCGACTCAATTTCTTTATTAATCTTGCCGGCGCATTATCGACCGCGACGCGACTGGACAAGGGCCAAAGTCGAATGGCCGCGCGTCGCCTCGAAGCACCATGATGGCAAGTCGATGAACTATTTGGCCAGCGCGTGTGTCCAAACTTTCAACATTCGCCTTTTTGTTCCCTCGTTTATCGGCGGTGGTTTCGGTTTGATGAGTATTTGAACAAATTTATATTTTTTTTGGTCCATAGGTAATGCACAGAATATTTCCTGTATGATGTAACCTACAATCAATTGGATTTAACTTTTTGTTAGCTCAAGTACGACTCATACTGTGTTGTTGTCACACTGGCAAGAGAAGCAACATCGTAGTCCCTTTTACCATAAGGTGCACGTTCTGTAGAAATTCTCGAATTTGTCTCTAATTCCGGTATAAAGACATGTTTTCATGTCACACTCCTCTTCTTACATCAAGTAAGTATATTTCGGTTGGATTTAAAACAAAACCATGCTTCACTGATTTACTAGTATTCGCCTCCATTAACTGTTTAACCACTTATAGGTAACACAAAATGTGCCCTCAACTGTTAATCCACCGTGGCCCGCAAGCGTCCGACCTCGCGAACCTCGTGGTCTGCCCGGCGGCGGCGCATGCGCGGTAACGGGACAGCGATCGGCCATGACAGCCGCCGGCTAACGGACGTCGTGCCGGTTGCCGAACTCTACACGCCCAAAAAATATCTAGATGCCAAAAAAAAACTACACGCTAAAATGATCACTGCCGAAACAAAAACAACTCACGTCCTCGCCTCGTAAGACAGGTGCCTTCATAGCTGGGATGGCACATCAAATATTGGACTGAGAGCCCTGCTCTAAACCCAATGAACAAATTATCCCGAAAGACTTCACAAAATGATTAGGAATATTCTCCCTTTTTGTTACAAAACTTTTTAGTGTGAACTAGTGCAAAACACTCAAATATCCGAACCCAAAATCCTATTATTCCTTTATAATAAATAAGAGACAATAATTTTGGGAAAGGTCTTTAAATTATCTCTTAAGGTGGCCCATCCCGCTCATCTCCCCATACAAAAGGGGAAAGAAGATCACGCCCATATTTCTTGTCAGAGATCCAAAATTTTGCTCAAAATAGCTTTATTTGATCGAACTAGATGTCTGATGACCATTGGCATTGTAAAATTGTGTTTGGTGTGTAAGTCTTTTTTGTGGACATGTTGCATCTTCCTCATCACGGAGCCTGTCTTATTCTTTGAAACAGAGAAGGTCCCAGAGCGCAACAGCACGGTTTTGTACCGTGCCCGCGAATGAGTTAGGCCCGCCGGGTTGGGCCACCTTAAGTCAGGCAGTCGAACGATTAACTAATGAACAGTTAATTAAAATTGATCAATCTTTAATACGCGTTTAAAACGAAAATGACAAGAGCTGCTATAAAAACAAAATTGAAGGCCTTCCACCCGACCTGTGCGACTGGATGCCGGCGTGTGGTACCGCAGTGCTCCGTGGTATTCCCAACACTGTCTCTGCTACCAATCAACGACTTGTTTCTACCTGTGCAACATGTTGTTATGCAAACGACAGCAAAGTGCTAGCCAGGTGGCGAAGGATAAAGGATAAAGTGGAGAAGGATAGGCGACCCGATGCATGACTCTAATTTCTGAGACGATATCGACGATAAATCCAAGCTTGCCTCGAAAGAGCTTGGTAGTCCTCAACAGGGTGCGTCAGTATTTCTCGCCTGATCAACAACTCCTACTCTACAAGGCGCGGATCTGGTATTTTGTGGAGTATTGCTCGCATTTGAGGGAAGTACCTGCGTGACTTCCTGGACTCGTTTGAGTGTCGGGCCGTGAATCTCGTTAACGGCCACTAGGTATTCTGTACAGAGCTTACTTTTCTAGCTTCATACAACATAAAAATGTAGTGCGTCGTTTTTGGCTTGATGACACCCTGATAAAATATTCCGAAGGAGGTATCCAACACGTCGTCAAGTTTAACGGGAGCATTGAATTCGAATTTCGGACCTTCCAGGATACAACTCTTCATATCGATGAACACATTGGGACGCGTGGCCCGAAGTTCTGCTCTATCGAAGTATTTTCCCGAATGCACACCTGGATGACTTTAAAAATATGAAAGATGCACCTGGTCTGTCCGCATGGTTTTTGAAGAACCTGAAAGATTGCAAGAGCCCATCGGCGACGTCGTCGTCGGGCGCCTCATGGTTTAAACAAATTTCTATGAAATTAGCCAGTGCGAGTTCATTAATCTTTCCACGTTCATGCTATAGATCCACAAGAGCTTAAGGTGGCCCAACCCGGCGGCCCTAACTCATTCGCGGGCACGGTACAAAACCGTGCTGTTGCGCTCTGGGACCCTCTCTGTTTAAAAAAATAAAACAGGCTCCGTGATGAGGAAGATGCAACATGTCCACAAAAAAGACAATGTGCATAGTCTATGATTTGGTAAGATTTACAAAAATTTTAATTTCAAAACGACTTATAGCTAAAAGTAAACCACGACTGCAGTAGTAAAAAATCGAACAAAAACCAAATAGATTATAAATATTGATTAAATAGGCTATGTCTGATGACTAATCTTTTTAAGGTGTTTTTACTTTATCATTGCGTAATCCACCTACAAAGTTATTGTATAAAACGCGCGAAAAATGCGAACTTTCGGACCTTATAACTTAGAAACCAAACACAATTTTACAATGCCAATGGTCATCAGACATCTAGTTCGATCAAATAAAGCTATTTTGAGCAAAATTTTGGATCTCTGATAAGAAATATGGGCGTGATCTTCTTTCCCCTTTTGTATGGGGAGATGAGCGGGATGGGCCACCTTAAGACAACAAATCGGCATCGACTAAAGGTTTTGTTATCGGAACGACTAGATACAAAGCTTCATAATTTCAGATGAAGCCGAGCAGTGTTGGATGCATTATAAGATATCCATTAAAATTTTAACGACTTCGCCAGTGAGCTTGGTCGGCCCCATTTCAGGCTATGTCGGTAAAATATAAGCCCTAAATATTATGACTTAAGGCCTTTATTTACTCGGTCCGCTCAGCAAGCCGTGATCTCACTTGCAACACATTTAAGATGTTTCATAACTGGAAGTTTAATATTATCTAGGTGCATATAAGTATTAGGTTATGCTGTGTTTTATACCGACTAAAGTTATATCATATAGGTATAACTCATATAGACCTATTGATATGACCACCATAATCTATTATATTTTATTATTTTGTTTATGGCATGTTGCATGATAGCAACATGCATTGACATATTATATTACCTTTTACATATCACTGGTAACAAGTGACCTAGACGATTTGGTGGTCAAAATCTTAGATGAAAAGTCACAAATGCGGTATTTTTGTGTCATTTCGTATTTTCTCTTCAATAGTCGCACGAGACGACAGACACTTTCCATTATCATTGGGTATTTCACATGTTCAAGCCATCTCATAGATGCACAAATTGTATATAATATGATGGTAATTGCATGAAGGCGAAGAATTTATGATTTGATAGATGATAGTATTGGTTTTCAAGACGAATTAAGGCACGGTTGGAGGAAGAGACGTCGAAGTTAATCAATGTTTAAACATCACTTTCAGTGAAGCGCATGGAGTTGACTTCTATTCAGCCCATACAAAGTGACGTGCTTAATCATACGTTGACGTTGATTTTACGTGACTGTCCATTCGTGCATAATAAAAGTCCTAAGAAAACCGTTCTTTTTCGCTTCGCTTTGCAGCCAGTCAGTATCCCAATTGCAAAATCGTTTGATGATTCAAATATCATGCGGTGTCCCAAAAAGACCATCAGAGTAAGATTATCGGAAGATTAACGAAAAAAACGTAAGACTCACTAATTTAACATTAGCATAGGTACTAGGCATTTAGCCATTTGAGTAAGAAATTAATGACAAAAAATAACTTTTGGCAGTGCCGATTAAAACGAAATGGAGTTTGAGAATCTTATCGGCGGTAACTATATAGATGATTTTGTTAAAACATTATTTCTACAGTTTTGTTGAATTCCCCTCATTATTACTCAGAAACAAGATATAATAGTAAACTCACGTGACACGATATAAATAAATAATTAAATAAAATTCTTTAGAGTAATGATTGCGATTTGTGTTACAAGATGTGGTTAAGCTTAATATTTTGGGGGCGCTGGAACGTGATGGATTCTCAAAGTGTGCGGTAGACAAAACAACTTTGAGAGCCTCTGGTCTAAAATGATAATTTCACCGTTTGCCGCCCGCTAGCTTCGACTTTATCTCGCCGGAGCCGACACAATAGCACGCCCATTGTGTTGCTGGTTTTTACGAGCGCAACTGTTAGCCAATTGGACGGCGGCGTGGATACAACGAAAAAGAATCTCGACTTGCACCCGATTGGGAGCATGTGCGAGTGCGACTTTCACCTTGCACCTCGCGAAATTGCGCGGAATGTATCAATTTGTGGAGCCGGTTCGGCGAATTGTCGGGCGCGAGATCTACTTTCTTGCAAATTGGAGCGAAGGAGATTGTAGTGCGCGGGGGGCGATTGGAACGGGCGATTGTACCAACCCGATCGAACCTTTGTCATTAAAGAGAATTATTTAATTCTTAAACCTTTTGTCAGCCGCGGTGGTACGATTTGACGTTGGATAGTCGAGGTGAAGCGACTCAGGGCGCGTTCAGGTTCGGGATGAGTGACTGTTCGAACGTTGAGGCCGGCGGTGGCTGACTTGACTCTTGTTTCAAGAAGTAAAAAGTCATCGAGATTTGCTCAGATAAGGTCGTTCAGCATTTCGGTTCGGATAAATTGTTTCCAAATAAAACATATTTTCTTTGCCACAACAGAGAAATAAGTATTTGGCCTCGATGATGTGATTGGACGCGATTACACCCATCGTAAAACACAGGGAATTAATTTGATTTTGATATAATCCATTTCAATTAGAAACGTTTTTGCATTTGCCCGTAAGCTTGATTCTTATCAGCAACAATATGAAAACTGGAGCGATACTAATATGCCGATAAGCTCCGAAATAACGATCATAAAGTAATGAACAGAAATGTTTAAATTAACAAAGTCTCGCGGAATCTCCGTGCCAGTAAGGTACAGCGCAAAATCACAGTTAATATAGAGGCAATGATGTCCCGTGGAGCTCGATTATTCGATTCGTCGGAGCGAGACGAGACTGTTCGCGGTGGGCGCTAGGTTGGTGAGGCGGCGAGTGGGCCTCGGTTCGGGCATTTATTATACAGGGTGTCCCGTAAGTAGTGGATCAAACGAATAGTGGGGATAGAAGAGGTCAGTGCCTATCAGAAACACCTACTTTAGATTCTAAGTCATTCCTAGTTTAGAAGTAATTAATTTATTTCTGATTATTTTTAAATTTTCAGAATGTAAAATAAAAAAAATATGTTTAAAAAAAGTTCATAACTTTTTCTAATTTTTATTTAAATTTATTGTTGCCGAATATGTTACCTTTTTAATAAAAATACATTTGCATCTAACTAATACATTATTTTAAATTTTAAATATGTTTTTCGTAAAAAGTTTCAAATTTCAATAAATTCAACGCTAATTCCAACATTCCTGGTGCAAAAAAAATGTACTACCAAAAGTTTGCCCATAATATCAAAAACTTGTACACTTTATTGCGTTTCTAAAAAAGTATAATACCATTTTACTTTCATTTAAAAAAGTATTTTTTTCAAGTGAAGAACCGAAATGAGTGGTAATTTTCGAAATATCTGACTGCACAATATTCTAAGAAATATTAATATTGTTTATCAGACACTTATTGTGTGCTTGATGATAGTTCTGAAAATATTTAAAATACTGGTATTTGTGTAAAAACAAATTTTTACATGACAATCGACTATTATTTTGCCTGCAATTAAAATTAAATAGATTTTGTTAGTTCAAAATTTCAAATGGATTTTATTATGAATAAAAACAAAAATGCCTGTTCTCTAATCCATTTATTCATCGACTACAACAAGTGCTCAAAATTTCTCCCACCAACCCGAATGCACAACCGACATCTTCTAATAAAATTTATTCTCAATCTTCTCAGCGCACGATGGTTATTTTTTACGATACCATCGATCGATGTAAAAATTTGTTTTTACACAAATACCAGTATTTTAAATATTTTCAGAACTATCATCAAGCATACAATAAGTGTCTGATAAACAATATTAATATTTCTTAGAATATTGTGCAGTCAGATATTTCGAAAATTACCACTCATTTCGGTTCTTCACTTGAAAAAAATACTTTTTTAGATGAAAGTAAAATGGTATTATACTTTTTTAAAAGCGCAATAAAGTGTTCAAGTTTTTGATATTATGGGCAAACTTTTGGTAGTACATTTTTTTTGCACCAGGAATGTTGGAATTAGCGTTGAATTTATTGAAATTTGAAACTTTTTACGAAAAACATATTTAAAATTTAAAATAATGTATTAGTTAGATGCAAATGTATTTTTATTAAAAAGGTAACATATTCGGCAACAATAAATTTAAATAAAAATTAGAAAAAGTTATGAACTTTTTTTAAACATATTTTTTTTATTTTACATTCTGAAAATTTAAAAATAATCAGAAATAAATTAATTACTTCTAAACTAGGAATGACTTAGAATCTAAAGTAGGTGTTTCTGATAGGCACTGACCTCTTCTATCCCCACTATTCGTTTGATCCACTACTTACGGGACACCCTGTATATTCTTTGGTTCGGGCAAGGACCTATCAAAAGATAGACGCGGTGCTCCACGTCGCTGTTTGCCGAGCGCAACAAGTCCGGGATAACCTCCAGAATGAAGGGTTCAAGCTATTTAGAAAAGCCACTAAGTGTACTCCAAGAACCCGCAGAAATCCGGAATGATTAACATATGTTTCACTTCAGAACGGGTAAAATACCGTTCGCGTCTTTACAAAAACAGCCCCCGATTGAATTTTGGCTCCTATTGGATCCTAAAAAAAAACAGCGTCCGTCGGATTTTCACTCTAGAATCAATATTATTTTCTTCATCTTGTTTATCTGAGAGTCGCCGGCTATGATGATGTTCAGCCGGAAACAATAGGGTGGCTAGATGACTTATCTCCTTTTTATTATAGGGTATTATAGAGGTTATTATTATATTTATTGTAGAGTGAATAGATATATATTTATATATATTTACTCTATATAAGCCATCTAGCGCGCTAACTATGGGAGCAGCTGTATCCAATTTTCTACGAACCCAAATTAAAGGTACATACTGCATGCAAACATAGTCGGAGAGTTTGTGTGGGTGGGAACTGACTTGACGAAAGAATGTTTAGAACACATTCACGCGCGGTGGCGATGTTTCGACCACTGGTTTCGACTGTGTGATGCGACACCGGTTCGCCGCCGGATTTGCCGCCGCCGCCGCCGTCACTTTGACCATCTGACGCGATATCGACCGCGTTCCTCCTTCATTTTCTTCAGTACCGTCTCTGACCGACACAGAATGTGCCACCGAGCGGTCACAGCTGCCGACAATGCAATCTGTTCGCGTAATTGTCGCCAGCACGAGCACAACACTTAATCTAGGGCGAGACCTCACCGAGGGAAAAACCGCTCAACGCGCGGAGGCTACGTGATTACATTTTTATTGGCTTAGGCTCTATGAATCGAGTTGACTAGAATATTAGGTTTATACGGGCAGAGCGGTTCTACTCTGCTCTTTTCGTTACAGGATGGTATCGGGCGTAATGTTCTTATAGTCGAGCCGTTCTAAGAAGCGTTTTTTGACACAGCGTGTGGAAGAAAAGCTAATGACTAAATTATGGAACAGACCACTTTACCCCACGTTTTATATTTTTGGGACCAAATAATAACAGCTTGCTGATGTGTTTTTTTTTATTATGACTTGTAGAATATATTTTATTCTATATTGTGTCAATTAATTACTTAACAATGTATTAAATAATATAATTATGAACAAAATAATGGTACAGTACCAGCACTGGGAGTAAATTGCAATAGGGATGTGAACCTGCAAAATAATATCGACCATTTAAGTTTTAATATCTTTAATTTTCATAACTATTACTTAAATATTCTTATAAAGGAAAATCAAATAGATATCATCACGATTACCAATGTTGGCTTGTGAGAATGAATATTCGGTCTCGGGATTTCCAGCAATTAACGAATGCCTCCTTCATTTCTTAAATTATATGTTTAGGCACATATAATAAATGGAAAGTTAATTGCAATATCATCTAGCTTTTTAGGGTTCCGTACCCAAAGGGTGAAAACGGAACCCTATTACTAAGCCTCCGCTGTCCGTCCGTCCGTTCGTCCTTCCATCCGTCCGTCCGTCCGTCCGTCCGTCCGTCCGTCCGTCTGTCCGTCTGTCCGTCTGTCACAGGGCTGTATCTCATTTACCGTAACAGGTAGGAAGCTGAAATTTTCACAGATTATGTATGTATTTTGCCGTTAAAACAACAAATAGGTATCATTATAAAATAATAATAACTAAAGGGGGCCCCATACAAAAAGGTATTTTATTTTGTAAATCTTGTGCGATGGTACGGAACCTTTCGTGTGCGAGTCCAACTCGCACTTGGCCGGTTTTTCTAGTCAGTTAACTTTACACCGCTGACAAAGAAAAAAGTCGAATCAGTCGAATAAAACTGACAGTAATCTTATGTGAAATAGAATAATAACAATCGGCTTAGATTCACGATATTTGTACGTCGCCCTTTTTTTTTTCAATTTGGGTGGTTATGTTTTCCTTTTTTCTGTCCTCAATACTGTTTTTCGACTAAAAAAGTGGTGCTCACCACAAAAGTTGTCAATTACTACTCACGAAAATGTATGTGGAAGAGGCTCCTTTTAAGGTGTACAGCAAAATGTTATTAAAATGTTTTGCTCCAAATATACAATGGTTAATGTTTGGAAAAATATTCAGTTTCAGCTGTATATGTGCAAAAGATCTTGTATTTAGCTTATGAAACACCTTCCGAAATCAGATAATCACCTGTCCATCTGTAGGAATGTGTTTTATTTTAGAGAAGATTGCCTATTATTAGATTTTTGCTTTTCCTTATTGAAATGTTATCGATATAAAAGTAAAACTCTGGTTTTTACCCTTCCCTATCCCTCATCTGTCAAAAAACGCTTCTTAGAACGGCTCGACTATAGGCACAAACGCACGAGAGAAAAAAGGAGCACTTTGAGGTTTTACAAAAATGCTTGTTTCCGATGCTTGTTTCTCAGTCTATGTTCTAACTCCCTAGTTAGACTAACGCAAAATATATCTGAATTTTATTTAAATCAACTCATGGAGGTAATTTCTTCACCTCCATGAATCTATCTCCAACCTACTTATGTGTAATTTAATTCGAACTTACGTACCTACCTATTTCTTCACCTCCATGCCTAGAAGCAGAAAATAACAGCTGGAAATATGTTTTTGGGTCAGCGAAAAGGCCAAAACGATTCGTATTTTTAACACGCTTTTATTAGCTTGGGTTGTATCTATGTATGTATCTATGTAACGGAATCTTTGAACTTAATTTTCACCAGTTTCCAGAAGTCTGATTAATTTGAAACTTTGCATACGTATCAAGGACCGATGACAATGCAATAATTTCATAACAGTTTCCCATTATCCTTATTAGGACCGCCAGGATAAATCAATTCATTTTTTTTAACACGCTTTTATTAGCTTGGGTTGCATGTATCTATGTATGTAATGGAATCTTTGAGATTAATTAACACAATTTTATTAGCTTGGGTTGTATGTATCTATGTATTTAATGGAATCTTTGAGATTAATTTTCACCAGTTTCCAGAAGTCTGATTAATTTGAAACTTTGCATACGTATCAAGGACCGATGACAATGCAATAATTTTATAACAGTTTCCCATTATCCTTATTAGGACCGCCAGGATTAATAAATTCTTTTATAGATCCTCTGTAGTGGAGTAAAAGAGACAGAGCTAGCGCGCGATCTGCGCATGCCCGCAGTTTCGGACTTACTCTTTCGCTCGGGCACTTGGTACCATGGAGTGTAGAGACTCTGTACACTCCATACTTGGTACAGTACAACGGAGGCAAAAATGTTTTCAGGATAATTGAGTTCTTACCTTGTTCATTCTTTATGCATGTGTAGGTACTAATGAGTCTAATATACGCAAATTACTGTATATAATATTCATAAAATATATAATACTAGCAGCCCGTCCCGGCTTTGCACGGGCATAATGTCATTTAAAAAAATATTATTTTGACACAATGATACACAAATAAACCATTTTTACGTAGAGTTCCTACATTGAGATATTTCAAATAAAAAAAACTTAGATATTATTATTACATGATTATTAGATATTAGAGAAATAATAAATTCAAAGTGCTATAGGGAGAACCGCGGCCTCCGAGGCACGCTCCCGCCGCCCCGGCCGGCCGGTACCGCCGCAAACACTACATCCCGCATTTTTTAAATCTATAATATCTTCGAAAATATTCATTTAAATCATATGTTGTAAAGGGCCGTATAGATCTATATTAAATCAAAAATGTATTTAAGGTATTTAATTGGATAAGGATTAGTGCTGTACTGGTTAAAATCGCTTCGAAAATTAGCCATTATTTGTCGTAAAAAGTAAATGAGAAAAAAATGTTATTGTGGGATATCCATAAGAGATAGATATATACCATCGCGGAGTTTTCTGTAGACCTTTTCAATGTATACAATACTTAGTACATTATTTTGATAAATTTCGTAGGGTTCAGCCTGCGTTTGCAATGTAAGCGGAAAAAAAAATTTTTTTTACGACATCACATTGGAAACCTCAAGAATAACAGTATTTCTCCTATATTTATTGGATGTTATTATACATATAAACCTTCCTCTTGAATCACTCTATCTATTAAAAAAAACCGCATCAAAATCCGTTGCGTAGTTTTAAATATTTAAGCGTACATAGGGATATAGGGACAGAGAAAGCGACTTTGTTTTATACTATTTAGTGATGATGATAACCGTGATTCACAAAAGGCTTTTTAGTCACAACAAAATAATCTAATCTAATCTAATAAATATTATAAAGGGGAAAGTTTGTAATAATGGATGGATGGATGGATGGATGTTTGTTACTCTTTCACGTAAAAACTACTGAATGGATTTTAATGAAACTTTACAATAATATAGCTTATACATCAGAATAACACATAGGCTACAATTTATAAAGATATTGTGCCCATGGGCTTTAGAACTTTCACGGGGCTGCGAAAACGATGCCGGTAGCGCTACTTCACACCAAGGGGAGGGGGCCGGGGGCGGCGGCGGAAGCGGCGGGGGGGGGAGGGGCGGGTGAGGTGGGGGGGGCGGGTACAGCTTGGTATTTCCCGCAACTTTAGGACTACTTGGCAAAATCCTTGAGAACCAATTACTCGATTTAGATGCGGATTGTATCTACGTCTAGCCTGATTCTACTCAAAACTTAGAGGCTACATAATATAACGCTTTATTACCTGAAGGGTGAGTAGAGAGTGTTAAATTCTTATAACTTGCGAACCACTAACCCGATTTATGTGCGTATTTTATCAATGTATAGGATCTCTGGGAGCAGTCAGGTTCGAGATGGGTTACTGTTTTCGATGTTGAGGTTAGCTGTGGGTTGGAGTCCACGCAAAACTTACCTTCATTACACGTTACTTACTTACTAGGTAAACAATGTTGCAGTGCAAGTGCAGAAAGGTTCTGGCGGCAAATGCTTTTTTTTTAAATAGCCACCAAATGTCAACGAAGCTCTAAATGGGAATTATTGGATGTTTCTCATTAAATCATGCTATTTCATCTCGAACGATCTTGATTAATTTGGTAGATGGATACATTGTCCTGGACCAATTTTACCCTATTTTGGATCAGCCATGTAAGCTACTTTTTATCCATGAAATAATTTAGCCGACGCTAACCCGAGCGGAGCCGGGTACCGCAGCTAGTAAAAATTATAAAGGGGAAAGTTTGTAATGATGGATGGATGGATGTTTGTTACTCTTTCACGTAAAAACTACTGAATGGATTTTAATGAAACTTTACAATAATATAGCTTATACATCAGAATAAGACATAGGCTACAATTTATAAAGATATTGTGCCCATGGGCTTTCGAACTTTCACGGGGCTGCGAAAACGATGCCGGTAGCGCTACTTCACACCAGAGGGAGCGCGGCCGGGGGCGGCGGCGGGAGCGGCGGCGGGGGCGGGGCGGACGTTGCGACGCGCGGAGGGTGAGGGGGGGGGGGGCGGGTGAGGGCAGACGTCATGCCGGTTGTGTCCGTTGGAGAATTTTCAAGGCACTAGCGATTTGTTAAATACTCATTGTACTTAAAGTAATATAGGCCCAAGGATAGTTATTGGCAGGTTTTTTTTGTTAGGAGTTACACATACAAAAATATACTTAATTTTTATTTTAATTATATAGATAGGTTACTTACCTGTTAATTATAAAGAATTACTTCGTTTTTATTTAAATTATTAAAGGTTGTAAGTAGGTAAGTAATTTGTCCTTTTTTGGTTATTTTGGTTCATTTATAATAATGTGAATAACATAACAGCAATTACAATGTAAAATCTATACTAATAATAAATCTGTAAGGGTTATTCATGGAGTAAGTTGCTTTGTTTTATAAGATATTAGGTTTGTAGACTTTATTTATGATACTGAAACTAAATTGACGATTTTTAGAAATTATTTCTGTATGTATGCATGTATGTTCCTCCATAACTCTTAAACCGATTATTTGCATGAGATGAAACTTAGTACACGTACATTTGACTACCCGGGAATTAGGATAGGCTAAATATAATTCAGTTCCACTTGCGCTAAGATGTGGCTGTCATACAAACTGCAATGCTATGCACGGCTCGGCGGGAGGGCGGCCGCTGGAGGGGCGTGGCTCGCTTACTTTTACTAATTGTACTGAAGTACGGCTTGGTATTTTCCGCAACTTTAGGACTACTTGGCAAAATCCATCAGAACAAATTACTCGATTTAGATGCGGATTGTATCTACGTCTAGCCTGATTCTACTCAAAACTTATAGGCTACAAAATATAACGCTTCATTACCAGAAGGGTGAGTAGTGAGTATTAAATTCTTATAACTTGCGAACCACTTACCCGATTTATGTGCGTATTTTATCAATGTCTCTCTGGGAGCAGTCAGGTTCGAGATGGGTTACTGTTTTCGATGTTGAGGCTAGCTGTGGGTTGGAGTCCACGCAAAACTTACCTACGTTACACGTTACTTACTTACTAGGTAAGCAATGTTACAGTGCAAGCCACCAAATGTCAACGAACCTCTAAAAGGGAATTATTGGATGTTTCTCATTAAATCATGCTATTTTATCTCGAACGATCTTGATTAAATTTGGTAGATGGATACATTGTCCTGGACCAGTTTGACCCTATTTTGGATCAGTCATGTGGGCTACTTTTATCCATGAAATAATTTAGCCGACACTAACCCGAGCGAAGCCGGGTACCGCAGCTAGTCAGAACATAAATTTTTAATCTATTAATTTTACGGGACAAAATTTGGTAAACACCAATGCTTTGAAATTACAGTCGATAAGGAAGGAATTTAATACGATCAAAAAATTTGTAATTATAAAGTCTTATTGATTGGAGTACAAATAACGCATATGAATTCGAAAAATCGAACCAAAAATTGAAAAATAAATAATAGTTTAAAGAAACTAAAAAAACACGCTTTTAGAGCTAACCGAACTAAAAAATAGAAAATAATTTTTAATTTTAAAGAGTTTATATTACAGTAGTAGAAGATCGAACAATCAATCAGAATTTATCACCTCAAGATAAAATTATAATAAAGTTTCAGTTATTAACAAAATAATTCAATTCAGAGTAAAAAGCGTGGGGTGCATTTTACTACTTTTCATAACTCTCCTCTCATAGATAGTTGCAAATAGAATGATTGTTACATTTACTTTATCAAGCACCCCACGCTTTTTACTCTGAATTGAATTATTTTGTTAATAACTGAAATTTTATTATAATTTTATCTTGAGGTGATAAATTCTGATTGATTGTTCGATCTTCTACTACTGTAATATAAACTCTTTAAAATAAAAAATTATTTTCTATTTTTTAGTTCGGTTAGCTCTAAAAGCGTGTTTTTTTAGTTTTTTTAAACTATTATTTATTATCTAGTTACTCCTCCATGGTTCCTGTATAACCTCCATGGTTAAACAGGAAAGAGAAATAGTTTTTGATTTCCTTTCACAGTTCACTTTGTCATCATGACAAAAAGAAATCATGAACATAAGTGACCGTGCAAAGGAAATGTCACAGTATTTTTTTTATTTCGTGTTCCTTTCTGTTCGCTGCAGCACGGGGTAGCCACCCTGAACCAGCACATTGACACTTATGCACATTACCTATGTATGTATTACATACTTTTATTTGTTAGAGAAATAAGTAAGCTCCCAAACTATGAACACAATATTTATCTCTATGTTTACGTTATTTTTCAGAAAAAATTGCTACTCAAGTTCATTAATTCATTATAAATAAATGGTGATTTTGTTTTACTACCTAATTCACCGTATTAGTAAAGATTAGTCGTCAGTGTCGGTATAGGGGTTGAACATGAGAGAAGTGGGGGAACAGGCGACTGTTTTTTTACGAATTATAGAATGTAAGCACAGCACGCTATGCTAGGTCTATGTTTTTACGTCGGACTTTCTTTCGAATCTGCTAGTAAAAGTCATAAAACTTTAGTTACTGATATTTTGGATACCGCCCTCATTAACCCAAAGACCACTATCTTCTCTCGTCGATGCCTACACTGACTCAATCCTACACTTGACCGGTGTCGAAAAGCCGGGAGAGATATGAGCGATAGAATATTATGGAGGCTAATTCTGGGAATTCCGACTTGAATAATCAGGACTGTTCTTAGGAGAGGAATTCACTTTGCCATTACTTTTGTATTAGCTTAATCGATCGCAGCGCCACACGGATTTAGTTGCACGAAATGTAACATGTGTTTGCGAACTGACCGCCAGCCAAATCATACTTTTATCCATTTCCATAAGTGATCCGTAAGTGCACCAGAATAGGTCGGAAGATAGTTACTGATTCAGTGAGGATTCAGGAGTGTGTATTCCGTATGTAAACTAGTTAGCGCAAGAATTGGCCCTCTGAATCGAGTACAGCGCGCTCGAGTTATGCAACGCCGCTATCACTCGCGATAACTCCCGAGCGTGTTTATAAAATAAAATGCTGGAAGCGAAACATTTTGTATTGCTTTCACGTTACACGAAACTTGGACTCGGTTGCAATTGAACGAGACAATGACATGAATAAGAACGTTAAAAATTAATGGACTATAAACAAGCCCGCAAAAGCGTCGCCGAGAGCGTCGCATAGTTTTCGCGTCAAGAAGCAAACTCCATGCAACGAGCCCTTTAGAGCTGATTTTTCAATAGTCAGATAAACAGCCAGATAACTGTTCGACGGATTTATTTATGCTTCTGGTTATCCATCAGATAAATTAAGTCCATATGTTCATTAGTCAAATTATAGTCCGATTATTGTGATAGAAGCATGGAGGTGATAATTCTCAGACAATGACTTACCGTCTTTTGACAAATGTGAATTTATACTGTCAGTCCGATAAGTACTATCTGAGGATTGAAAAATCGCCCCTTAGTAATATAGACTAATTACTATCGCGAATCACTGTGTTGTAAAATGGAAATTCGTTGTTCATGCAAAAACAATGAAAAAAAAGTTTTTTTTTTCATTGTGCAAAAAACCGGACGGACGATTTAATGAGACACATTAATGATCTCATAAAGGAACGAAAATGACTGAAAAAGCACTTACTGGTCTTTGACATGACTCATTAATTCGAAATGCCCTTTCTATCACCCTACGATTATACAGCGTTCCCGACTGGTTCTAAACCAGTTCTGCTGGGGAAATTATTACCGAGCAGGACGAGTCGATGGCACGAACACGCTCGTGTGGTGGTATGCTGATACGTAAACGGTAACTCATTTGAACGGCAGTGAATTTGTAAGTACATCAATGATCTCGAGCGCGGCAAGATATGCAGACGCGGTGGTACCTATTGGAAATAGATCTTTTTACATATAGATCACACAGGTTCAATGTTTGACGTATTTTCTCCCATTCTTCTGACAGCCTAAAATTGCGGAGCCAAACTTCTCCTTTGTATTGAGATTTTAGATCTCAAGTAGGGAAAGGCATCTTAAGTTGTAGGTACATGGATTGCACTTAAAATGCACTTCTCCAACATAAAATATATTGTGAAAATCTATATGCATCTGTAGGTATATTATTTGACGTTTACGGATAAACAGTGTTCAGCTTACTTGGACGAAACGTCGCGCTAAATAAGTAAGCTGAACGCTATTTATCGGTAAACGTAAAATAATATGTCGAACAGTAGTGAAAATCTAAACACACTACGTCTGCATGTTTACATTGGAAAATATTGTCTAAAACATTGGAATAAAGTAGCCTATTTTTTCTCCGAAAAATACAGATATTTACATAAAAAGGACATCTCAAGTCATCAAGAAAATGTGATTAAACTCGACAACTTTTTAGGGTAGAGAAACGTTCGCGTCTGGAACACGATTTCGCTAGTTTGATGGCAGTAGCCGTGCAAAATTGTGTCTCGGACAGAGAATGCATTTCTTAAAGTTTTCAAATCTTCTATTTCCTGCGACTTCACGACAGCCTTAAAACTTTCGCGGGACATACTTCGTAAGCGAAGTACCATCAGTGCATTATCACCAAAAATTGGCTACGGATAAGTCGGTCGCGATTCCCGTCATTTCTTGCTCGTTTCTCGCAGGAGGTCAATGACTCAGTCATGCCATCGATCGATGAAAACTTGCGTAAGTGATTAAATTAAAATAAATGGTTTGTGTCCTGCTGATGCCTGCTTTAATGACCGACGTTAGTTTGACATATTTCGTTATTGAGCCGGGGTGACGTTCGATGCAGTTTCATTAGGAGAAAAAAAAATATTTGGCTATTCCTATATAGGATTACGCATTTGTAACTCAGTTAATGCCAAGGATTTTCAAAGACAATAGGACATAGGTACATAGTATTCAAGAAATCGATTATCAGTGGGTAATTAAAAGAATACCTAATTAGCGACCTGGAATGATTCGCGTGTAGGAGGTATTCGTTAGGTAAAAGTCCCCCTAAGACGTAGGCAATACGTAACATGTCGAGATTTTTTGTTGCAAATAATAGGTAGGCAGGTAATTTCCTTTGAGAGGTACTGGCTGTCTTTGACTAAGTTGAAGGAAATTTAGGTATATATTTTACCAATACCGTTCATTGATATTTATCCAATTATACGCTGATCCGAAAATTTCCCGGAGAAGTGAGCTGAAACAATAAAGAGAACTTCTACCTTTTGACCGTAGGAAGTATATATTTTTTTAATGAAAAACCGATATGAGTGGCTGTGCTGAGGACCAAAGGTGCTCAGAAAAGCCAAAAACACCTCGCCTCGCCACAACCACCACGCTCCATGCGCGGCACCATGCCAGCCCACAAAGGTGCTGTGTGGACTGAGCCTAAGGTAAATAGTCTTAACAGAAACTAAGACTAACGAAAAGTAGTACTTTGTGACATCACTTTGCATTACTTTGAGATTTTGTCCATACAAAATGTGTCAAAGTGACGTCACAAAGTGCTGCTTTTCGTTAGTCTTAGTTTCTAAGACTAACGAAAAGTACTACTTTGTGACGTCACTTTGCATTACTTTGAAGACTTCCTCCATACATACTGTGTCAAAGTGACGTCACAAAGTAGTACTTTCCGTTAGTCTTAGTTTCTGTTACGACTATTTATCTCAGCCTCAATGTCTTCCCGTGCACTTCGTAAGAGGCGGCTAAGTGATTTGTCGGACGTGGTTCGGATTCCAACTAAAATTGTAAGTCTTTATTTTTAACCGACTTCAAAAAAAGGAGGAGGTTATCAAGTCGTCTGTATGTTTTTTTTTTTTGTATTTTTTGTTTTTTTTATTTTATTTTTTATGTGACTGGACATGGATGGCTAATACCACACCTTCTGTCATGGTATAAGCCCAACACACCACATGGGAACTAGGTGCCATGCCAGGACCTTCCTTATATTGCACGGCTGCATTGAACTTGATGGAGAACACGGACAATTTTCATTGCCGCTTTGACCATCGGTCGTCCAATGCGATGGTACCAACCCGGGCGGGATTAACCCTACCACCTAGTAAGTGAGGAAGGGGACCTACAGTTTAACGTGGAATCCGAACCACGGCCAGCCTCTCTGAACAGTCGAATGGTCACCCATCCAAGACCAGACCGGACCCAGCGTTGCTTAACTTCGGATAGTGTCGCGCCACTGGGCTATTGAGGCTGACAATTTAAATGTATTTATTAATTAATTTTAGTCTTTGTTACTTATAGGTGGTAGGGTTATTCCCGCCCGGGGTGGGTACCTACCTACTAGGGAATGCAATCCCGACTCGAGATTGCAAATTCGAGATCCCGCGGGATTAGAAATATCAATCCCGCGGGATCCCGGAATTTTCGGGATCCCGTCTAGTTTAAAAAAAATGTTAAATTCGGATGACTGAAAAAGCTAATAACTGCTTGTTTGTGATAGTGAGGTTAACTAAAATAACGTATTACTCGAAAGAAAATAAAAATCTTTATTCTTTAATCTTACCAACTAAATAATTATCAGGTTTTAAGGAAATTAACATAAGTAATTTAGGTAATCAAAACAATAAGCATATTTCAAGGGAATTAGGAAGTAGTTATTTTGATTTTGAAATTGAAAAAATAATCACTACAACTGCACAACTAAAACAATGACGAACGTAAACAAACAAATGACTGCCTCTCCGCGCGCATATACTTCTTTCTCAATTACTCGACACAGTTCTATATTATCTGTCCCACTCGTCACTTGTCGCTAATATTCGGAAATAGTCGGAATAGTTTTCTAACGCTGCATTCCTGTCGCTCGCGGTCGTCAGTCAGCGCGCCGGGCCGCTTGCGCCCCGAGTGGACGTGTGTAGCGTCACTGACCACTGCCGCCCAATCCCGTCAATCTCGAACGGGATCTCGTCATATGATGCGTCGGGATTGATCCCGAAAAATTACACGAGATCTCGCGAGATCGGGATCCCGCGGGATCGGGATTGCATTCCCTACTACCTACCCGTCCACTTCAAGTTTGAACGGCTCGTAGCCTAGTGGCGCGGGAACTTGCCTAGCATACCTGAGGCCTGGGTTCAAATCCTCGCCTAATTCAGACACCACTTTTTTCTTAGATGGATAAGTGAATTTCGGCACCAATTCGAGCTACTCCATGGTTCGGAACCACTGTACCATCGCATTGAATGAAAAGATGGTCGAAGCGGCAATGAAAAATTGTCCATGTTTTCTATCCAGTTCAGTGTAGCCGTGCTCATAAAGCGAAGGTCCTGGCATGGCAAATTGTTATTTCTTGAATATTTGGCTAATATCATAACGGAAGTTGTGTGGTATCCCACCCATGGTCAGGTTGAATAAAAAAAACCCGTGAATTACAAGAAAGATCCTGGCATGTCATCTAGTTCCCATGTGGTGTGGCTATATTTATTAACTGAATAATAAACATATTGCATTAAAATATAAAAATTAATCTTTTTCATCAGTTAATAAAACAAATTAAGTAATGATTTATGTTTAAGGAATTATTTAAAACGTACCTACCTACCTACTATGGCCATAATGGAAATTATAAATTACAGATCGGCGAGTCAAAATATACCGCAATCAATTTACCTTTCCACCTACCTATACCGCTATGCTAAGCCGTTACAGAAGTTCGTGGTAGGTGAGTACTAGTACCTACCTACCTCAGACAGAACACATGTGTCTACATAACATACATATGAATGGAATGTGAACCTCTCACATTGACATACATACATATAACATCTTGGTTGGTTTCCGATTTTGGTTTTTTCTTACTGCGCGTGACTGCGCTGACTGGCAGCTTTGCTGGCAGCACGCTTCTATCTGTCGGCAAGTTTTGAGACTATTAGACTTGTCAATATCTAAAAAAGTGTCAAGTGCGTGGTTCCGCACGATCGTACAGGATTTACAAAAAAACACGTTTTTTGTATGGGGCCCCCCTTTATTTTTTATTATTTTATAATGTTACCTATTTGTTGTTACAGCGGCAAAATAAATACTTACATAATCTGTGAAAATTTCAGCTTCCTACCTGTTCCGGTTCATGAGATACAGCCCTGTGACAGATGGACGGACGGACAGCGGATGCTTAGTAATAGGGTTCCGTTTTTACACTTTGGGTACGGAAACCTAAAAAGGCAATTTACATAATATAATTACATCCAAAAAGGTGTTTGTAATAATCATAACCATCAAAAGTTATTCCCTGTTTTGCACTGTTTTTTTCTTGAAGTGTTATCTATACGAGGAAGGTAATCATTCTCGTTTAGGTACTTCATCGAATTGTTGTTAGCGTGAGCATTAATTACATAAGAAGATAACTAGATAACTTGGTGAAATAGTATTACATACTAAAATTAGCTAGGTTTGTAGGTATTACTTTCATTATTAAAAGTCGCCCAGGAACCTACACCAATCAGCGCTCTACCCGATCGTTAAAAACAATTATAATTAGGTATATCCTCGGGTATTTAGAGATATACCCACTCACTCACTCACTAAGTAGGTATACCTACACACAGAATTGAACCCAGGCATATCTGTAGCCAGTAGCAGTCATATCCAAGTTAGGTAGGTACTTACATATTAGGGCAGTCCCTACAGGCTAAACTTTATAGGTATCTAACAAGGCATTTGACACAAGTCACCAATATATTCCTGTTGAATAAGGGGTTTTGATCCATAGATGTGTTCTCTTCAGTGTGTTGATCCAAAGTCCCACATGCAGGGATAAAAAGTTGAAAAGGAACTCACACTTTTGTAAAAAATAGAAAATGCAGTAATCAGAAAGAAAAAGAAAGTGGTGCATGAACGGGTGGGGATTGAACCCATGACCTCTGCGCACGAGAAGCAACGAGACGAGCTGTTGAAAAACCGGAAAACTGTAGTTCAAGCGGATCCGTCACTTTAGGTAGGTAGGAATACATTATATCACTCGCTAAAGTAGGATACACCTAAATAAATGCATGCGCATAGACATTATATTACCATATCATCGACTCGATGGCCTACGTTTAAGAATTCAGTCACTCACCGGGTCAATGTCGGCATCCCAAATGTCTCTCAGGTCACTCGACGCGAAATCCAGGTATCCCTCCATCGCGGAGGCTTCAATCACGGGCAGTTTTCACGGGCACCAGGTCAGTCACACACCACCCAAGGACTAAACCGCTCGGCACATCACTGTTCGGAGGATCTCAATCAACCTTCACACTCTACTATCACGCACAAACGATTTTCCTGGTGTGGACAAAGTTGTTTACCATAAGCAACGAGAGTCCCCGGCGTCGATGCACCGCAATGCACCCGCGATGAACAGTTTCCCTGTAAAGTTTGCGAAGTGAGTTTGGAGAAACTCGCGGAAATGCGAAAGGCTCTGCGTCACACGACTGGCGCGATGCACGTGCGAGCGGCGAATGGGCGAATGCGAGTTCAGTCAGTCAGCTAGCGAGCGAGCGAGCAGTTGCGTTGCGAACGAGCGATCGGGCGACCGAACAGCGGAGTTGCGAAAAAACGGACCGGATCCGGGAAAAACGGAACGGTGATTTGGGATAAACAATTCCAAGAAAGTGGAATAAACACTCGCCTCGGCGGCGCTCGCCTCTGTTGAAATGTTAATTAGCTTCATCGATATAAAGTAGTTTTTATAGTTCAATGATTAGCATGTATTCTTTTTAAATTTTATATTAATTTTTATCAGGACGCTGATGTCCGTAAACGAAATCGATACCGCGATCAGTATTGTGTCAAGCACATACCGCATGCTACACAGTGTCAAAGAATATCTAATAAATACCAGTGTGTAGCACCTAAACCATCGATAAACACACAGCAAATAACTTTCCAAGTAATAAAAAATACCTGTACATAATTACATTAATATTATAAGGTCTTATCACAAAACCTGCCTATAATTACAGGGTTAATGCAGTAGCCATTGCAGTAACTCAAATAGAACAACGTTTGGTTAGAAATTAAATTAAGCTGTTTTAAAATATTCCGAGAGCTTGAAATAACTTTTGCCGGTATTACCATATGCATCATCATTCGTATGTGTAAAGGTTTCCAAGGAAATATTTTATCAAATTGCACGCCGAGCCCTGGCCCTGAGCCTACCGGTGCAATTTCATAAATTATATGCTTGGAAACCATTAACACGTTTCTCGTGCATTGGCAAAAGTTGTTTAAAAATTATTCCAACAAAATAAAAACCTTAAATTACTTTCTTAGAATATGTTCTATTTTAACATACTGAAACAACCTTAACAATTTGGACGCTTTTTCTAGTAATAAAAATAATTAAAAGTCAAAGATTTACATGTAATTTATTTATCTGACCTGCTGCTGACTCGCTGCGCGTGGTGTCGCGAGGTGCGGTGGAATTGACTTTTCAGAGCATGTTTGGTCTCTCGGCAGAGCCACCCGTACCGGTTCATAAAAAAAATATTGTCTGATTAGAAATAGTGTTATCAATAATTGATACCTATAACCATTTGAGAGAAGATGCTTTCAAAGTAGCGACTAGATGCTGCTTTGAAACATTTGGCCACAGTTGGAAGGTCAAAGTCTCGTTGAAGAATGAAATTCCGCACGTACTTTGGTACGCTCCTTGAAGTCGATGCGATGAAGCGGTTCTGGAATTACTGAAGGATGGGATTTTTAGGGTTCCGTACCCAAAGGGTGAAAACGGAAGCTGAAATTTTCACAGATTATGTATTTATTTTGCCGCTATAACAACAAATGCGTAACATTATAAAATAATAATAATTAAAGGGGGGCCCATACAAAAAAAGGTTTTTTTTTTTTTTGGTAAATCTTGTGCGATGGTACGGAACCCTTCGTGTGCGAGTCCGACTCGCACTTGGCCGGTTTTTTGAATTTGACTACTTATGCAAATACAGCGGGCCTATTCCTGGAATTCCGTAATCATGAATGAGGAATCCTCAGTTTCGAGAACCGCCTTTATAGCGGTTTTCAAAGCGATTTTATTGACGAAAAGATACCGGAGCATAGTTTTTTGAATGGATCAAGGTTTTTCGTCGAAAAAAATCTCTTTGAAAGCAGCTATAAAAGCGGTTTTCCGGACTCAGGATTCCTGATTACTGATGACCTTTCTACTATCGGCCAACACGCAACAGGCTGGGAATACACCAACTCACTGTCAATATTCCTCGAATTAGTGCCAAGCTATCCTGTGAAACGTTTATTTATTAGGTCAGTAAACTGTGGAATGCACCTGCCGAAGATTTCCAATTATTTCCATATATATTCCATAACTCCGCTTTAGAGCTTAAGCGTTAGGAGAATCACACAAAATGGTACCAAATGTTGTGTTATGTCATACCGCTAACGATCGAAGGTGGAGTTATTTATTACCGTTCTCAGACTTCTGGGGTCCTTCAGAAAAGCCTGACCGGCCGGCATTATTTTCGCAGCCCCTGAAAAACATCGAAAGCCCATGGGCGTCCTCGAGTACGTCTTTGCTACGTCTAGCCTTTGCCTAAGCCATAAGTCTCGCTATCCATAGAATCACCACTTCGCTCCATAATAGACGGTCGCCAGAACTTTCTCTTCATAGATATTTGTTTTCAAAGGAATGGATGAATATCGAATTTACGATTTTTTGTGTAACTGGACATGGTGACTAATTACACATCTCCTGTGAATTAATCTTACTTGTATTGAACGCTTGTAGCCTAGTGGTGCGGGCACTTGCCTTGCATACCAGAGGTCTGGGTTCAAATCCTTGCCCCGTTCATGCACCACTTTCATTCTCTTTCAGAGTTGAAAAAGTGCATTTCTTCAAGAATGCGGGCTACTTCATGGTTCTGAATCCATGTAGAACTCCAGGTCCCCTCCACTACTACGATCGCATTGGATGAAAATATGGTCGAAGCTTACAAAGGGAGTTCTGACAGAGCCCCTAATTCCTTCGGGAATGTGGTGATGTCATCAGCGAATGCCAGACACTCATCTGGTATTGTCGTAAGGAGATCGTTAATAAATATTATGAACATTAGGGGCACCTAGGTGAGAACCCTGCGGAACTCCAGAAGTGAAAGGTATGGCATAAGAGTCGAAACCATGACTTGATAGTATTTGAGTTCTGTTAGATAAATACGATGAATGCCATAATGCTCCAGTTTTTCTATTAGTACCGCATCGTTGACGCAATCTAAGGCCTTAGAAAAATCTAGATATATAGAATCTACTTGAATTATTTTATTTAACTAATGGTAGGCATAGATAATTAATGTATTCAGTGGGGTGCATGGCGCAAAGCTTTACCACCAGAAGGGGCCACATAAAACTAGGTTATGTTTACTCGCGAATCACAGGCAATCACATTGTCTGTGTTTTACATCCATTTCATATTACCTCAGTTTAATTGGTCAACAACCTGTAACCTTGAAATGAAACCTTGGCATAGTTTTATGTGGTGCCATCTGGTGGTCAAGTTTGCCAGACGTCCTCCCCATTAAATTGCTATTGGTTGGCTGACTACCTACAAAGCCGTGTTGTTTTGACTCAATATGTGGTAAAAATAATATGTAGGTAATAATGATTGTAGGTCCATAACATGGAAATTTTGATCTTCGGTCATGATGTTAACCCAACACGTGGTGTGTTGGGTCCCATACATCGACATGATGTACGTCAATGGTCCCATAGCATTTTAAATTCTAACATAATTCATGGTGAAACAAATTTTGAGTCGTAATAATAGCTATTGCAGCGCCTAATAAAATTGCTGCTGCCAAAATAATTTGATTGTCAGCAAGCAGATACTTGAAAATTTGAACCCGTTTATAAATAAATAATAGTTTAAAAAAACTAAAAAAACACGCTTTTATAGCTAACCGAACTAAAAAATAGAAAATAATTTTTAATTTTAAAGAGTTTATATTACAGTAGTAGAAGATCGAACAATCAATCAGAATTTATCACCTCAAGATAAAATTATAATAAAGTTTCAGTTATTAACAAAATAATTCAATTCAGAGTAAAAAGCGTGGGGTGCTTGATAAAGTAAATGTAACAATCATTCTATTTGCAACTGTCTATCAGAGGAGAGTTATGAAAAGTAGTAAAATGCACCCCACGCTTTTTACTCTGAATTGAATTATTTTGTTAATAACTGAAACTTTATTATAATTTTATCTTGAGGTGATAAATTCTGATTGATTGTTCGATCTTCTACTACTGTAATATAAACTCTTTAAAATTAAAAATTATTTTCTATTTTTTAGTTCGGTTAGCTATAAAAGCGTGTTTTTTTAGTTTTTTTAAACTATTATTTATTTTTCATTTTTTAGTTCGATTTTTCGAATTCATATGCATTATTTGTACTCCAATCAATAAGACTTTATAATTACAAATTTTTTGATCGTATTAAATTCCTTCCTTATCGACTGTAATTTCAAAGCATTGGTGTTTACCAAATTTTGTCCCGTAAAATAAATAGATTAAAAATTTATGTTCGGTTGTACAATCTCTTTATTAGATAGGTAGGAACTAATGTTAATAAAATACATATTTAATTTAGACTTAAAGATAAAAAACTTCTTCTAAAAGAGCCGGAGCTCCAGCTGTACCTAGAATACTGGCGGTGTTGCCTCTTTGGATTTCGAGGCTTATTCGCCGGACAAAATGTGCCCCGGACCTGGGATCACCAGAACTTTCATTTAAAAGTTTGCCTAACGTTGAAGCAAAAGTTATCGCTTCTGGTGACCATGAACCGAGTGTCTCGGCGGCGAAAGCTAAAAACTCAAAAGAACTCGCCACGCAGCTGTATTTTTGATGTTTATTTGCTGCTGCCCTCTCAGCTGCCGCTCCGGCCGCGCGAGAAGTGGCCTGAATGTAGGACGGCGCCAGAGTATCCACACAGGTGGCGTCCCATATTAATGCCTTTCCACTTGCCCACGGCACTTAGGTCACCCCGTCCGGGCGTTTACCATCCGAGCGACTGATTCCTGGGGGCTCGGTGATGCTGGGGTAGTTTGCTGTCACCAGTGCTCTTTTTATAATGTTATTTATATTGTAATGGCGGGATAAACGACCAGCGCTCCTTTGGCATGATAAACCGTGGTGGCCCCATTCGGTAACGTTGGTACCACAGACGCACGTATGAGGATGGCACAATCTAGCACCGACTCGAAGGCCTATTGAAATTCTGAGAGTGTTACTGTCAAGCAGAGTGCCTAGGCTTGGTGATGGATAGGCCCCCCGCCCCGAATTCGGCGACTGATGATGCTAGAATGCGAGCTTTGTCAATGTCAGCACTATTCATCAAGAGGGAAGAGTGTATAGAATTTAATAATCGGCAAATCCCAGGCTTTTTGGAGTTTAAGACGGATTGGAATAGGTTCTTCTGGGCACCTGGATTTCCAACCTTCGATAGCCCTGTTCAAGCAGTCCACCTCGAAATCACAGCCAAGTGATGGTGAAAGAATACTACCCACGAGTGGTAAACTGCTGTGGACGGAACTCAAAAATGCTGGAAGTGCAACATCTTTTGTGCATCGTATGCCAACTCCGCCGAAGCCTATGGGAAGAGAGGCTTGTATCCAAGCATTTTCTTCTAATTGAGTGTTCGTTATTTGGGATAGGCCTTTTTTGACAATAGCGTCTATTTTAGTTAGTGCTTCTGTATTGCGCCATAAAGGGCAACAGCGCATAAAGTATGTGAATCGTGGGATACCAAAACAAAATTTAAGGAGATGTAAGCCGACATGAGGTTGGATAGCACGAAGGCGATTTGTGAATATCTCCAACATATTGGTTTTATTTTCTAAAAGCGTTGTTGTGGATTGTTCCGTCAACGGGGCGCCCAGGAAGAATCTGTTCTCTTCAGTTAGAGTTTTGATTCCCGGTGTAATTTTTTCCAAAAGGCTTTTGATTTCTGTTGTCCTATCGGCGGTTAATTTCGAGAATATTGCTTCGCATTTTGTAGGGTTCAGCTCTAGGCCGATTAGTTTGAATTGTTTGATTACACTTTCTAAATCGTTCAAAACTTGTTCAGCGCTGCCCGCTAACACACCGTCATCGAGGTACCAAAGATTTAGCTCGGAGCTGAGGGTCTCGATTATTGATTGTATTGTCAAGCTAAAAATAGCTGGACCGAGAGGATCCCCTTGCTGGCATCCAGACGCTGACAGAATTTTGAAATTATTATAAAATAAATAAGTCGGGCTTGAGTATGATTGGTAGATGAATGGATATGCGGATGAAATATGATCGTTAACTGCTGTTAACATGGAGTCTCTTTCGACAGAGTTAAAGGCATTTTTTAAATCAATCTTCACAGCAATATCTGCCCTAGAGCTTTTAAGATACGTGCGCACTGAGTGAACGGCGGCTTCTGCTCCTCCTTTTGTACCGAAACCAAGTTGCCTTGGGCGGAAAATGGATCCAAGATTTTCTTTGACTGAGGCACCGGCCACTTTGGCAGCTATTCGTCGTAGTGTACACCCAACCGCTATCGGTCGGATGCCTCCATCCTTTTTCTTGAGTGCTATTAATCTAGCTCCATCGAGATATGGTAAAAACTCTGGGTTCACTTTTCCTGACAACATCAAATTTATCACATTTGTGAGTGCGCTTTGTAGTTTTTTTTTTTTTTTATGTGACTGGACATGGATGGCTAATACCACAAGTTCTGTCATGGTATTAGCCCAACACACCACATGGGAACTAGGTGCCATGCCAGGACCTTCCTTATATTGCACGGCTACATTGAACTGGATGGAAAACACGGACAATTTTCATTGCCGCTTCGACCATCGTTTATCCAATGCGATGGTACCAACCCGGGCGGGATAAACCCTACCACCTAGTAAGTAAGGAAGGGGACCTACAGTTTAACGTGGAATCCGAACCACGCGGCTGCGGCGGCAGTCGCTTGCGCATCGCTGCGCCGATAACACCGTACCACGCCTATACATACCTATATCGCAGCCATATATCGAGTGTACAGTATTGCAATAAATACTAATTACTCAAAGTGTACCTGAACATTTTATTTAATACCCTTAATATCTCAGATAATCTCAAAGATTCCATTACATACATAGATTCATGCAACCCAAGCTAATAAAAGCGTGTTAAAAAAAGAATTGATTAATCCTGGCGGTCCTAATAAGGATAATGGGAAACTGTTATGAAATTATTGCATTGTCATCGGTCCTTGATACGTATGCAAAGTTTCAAATTAAAAAGACTTCTGGAAACTGGTGAAAATTAAATTCAAAAGATTCCGTTACATAGATACATAGATACAACCCAAGCTAATAAAAGCGTGTTAAAAACAACATTTTTCTTTACTTTTCCGTATATTATTACTTTACAGGATTTGCTCCTTAGAAGCGATACTATTTACTGGTGCAATAATACCGGATGCGTTATTTTTCTCAAAATCAACGAGTTTTATTTCCGGCTAACAAAATCATTTTTTTTAAATCTAATAATAAAGTTTTAGATTTTATCAAAATTGGCCTCATGACTCCTTTGAGTGTTTTCGCTATTTCTTATAGTTTCGGATTTGGCCGTGAAGACACACTTGAAATAATCATCTGCATATTATGTGCTCCGGTTTCGCGCGTGTTTTTATGAAATTTGAAAACAGACATATGCCACAGGATAACTCAATCCGTCCTGTCATCCCACATTTTATCCAAGAATAAAACAACCATGGTCTGGAATAATTAGATTTTTAAATAAAAACATTTTTAATTATATCTTTATTTTATTGATTTGAGGTTATCTATGAATTATCCAACGACATCTACATTTAAGCATTGTAATCAGATTTTGAAAATAAATAGAAAACGTTTTGGGTGGTGACATTCGTCGAAAGCAGGATTGCTCAGCGACCAGAGCAGTGAACAAGCAATCCAAAGGTCGCAGGTTCCAATCCTGCTTTCGACGAATATCACGACCAAAAACGGTTTCTTTCAAAATCTGATTACAATAAGCTCAAATCAATAAGAAAGCGGTAATGTCGTATCCATTGAGTACATAAAATTATCAAATCATCATTTTTATCCTTCATACTAAGCCTGGTTTTCACAAAGTGCTGATTTATTTTGATCAAAACTTAAAGGGCCTTTATTAATAAAATGCTGATTGGACTGGTATTGATTGCAAACTGCTAAAAAGGCCCATTTTGAAAATTCATGGAAAGTGCAGAAAATGTTATTTACTTGCATGCCAAATGCAATCTTAATCTAGCTTCCTTCGTACTTAAAGTAATAAGCTAATCAGCTTTAAGCTAATCAGTAGTAGGTGAAAAAGGCGCTTAGTTTCTTCGGGTAGCTCACCATACATCTGACTTTCTTCGGGTAGCTCACGATACATCTGACTTCCTTCGGGTAGCTCACGATACATCTGACTTTCTTCGGGTAGCTCACGATACATCTGACTTTCTTCGGGTAGCTCACTATACATCTGCGTCGCATCATAGATGTGTTCTAACTAAATAACTCAGGCAATTTCAATGAGTTGACTTTCTATTGAACTTTGATTTACTTTCTTTCTCCGGGGCGTGATGAAGCTGACCACTCGATCGCTGGTTCGGGCGTGGCGGGCACGGAGAATGTTTAGCGGAAGTTTCACCGCCACGAAGAAGAGCAGCTCCAGAATACTGACGACGCTCAGGCCTAGGAACATGTTGAAAACGCCGCCCAGCGACGCTGCAAGCGCAGCCATCGTTGCAGAACAAATGTGTGATTTATGCATCTTTCGTGATGCTAAGGATTTTTTTAAATAACGGTCCGTAGTCAGTGGAAATATCTGTTGTACTTGCAAATAAGACCATCCAAGGAGTGCACCTATTCTATCCGAGATAGTCTAGGTCACAGAACGCCTCCTCAATATTCCGTGGTCTAGGTCGTGGTCCCGGTGCAAGTTTTCTTATGCATGATCACAACTATTATACAGTGGGAGTAATTAAGTGTCCTTAATTAGATTAAGATATTGTTGCCATACTCTACCTTGGCACACCAAGTTCTCATAACTGATTGTGGAATGTAAAGTGTTCTCAATTATGGCATCTAAACTTACTATGCAGGGTGTCGTAACGGCCAGTACATGAATTTCGCCAGCGTAATCCCCAATTTTTTCCGAGACAAAAAAGGTTAAAAAAAAATCTCTAAAGTGTCCAGTTACCGAGATATACATTTTTGAAATTTATGTTTTCGTCTAGTGTAATTTGACGCGACGTTGTAACCGTGCATAAGGAAGATATTGGCATGGAATCTACATCCCGCGTGGCCTGTCAGGCTAATGTCATGACAGTAGGTGTGATATTAGTCATGCATGTCTAAGTACGTACAACGTTTCCACGTTTTAAACGGATCATTAGATTCTTTTACACTAAATTATTGAATCAGTTTGTATGGAAAGTCTAACTTTTTATTTAGAGGATATTCAGCAAAAAATATGTTTTTTTTGTTTTTTTCAATCCCCATAAGCATTTGCCAAATTTAATTTACTGGCCGTTACAACAACCAGTATTTCATTTATTTATTCAACTTCTGGTAGTCAAACTACACTAAGTAGTGTCACAATTTGATTGATTCGCGGATTCGATCAACCAGTGAAGAAGAACCCGCAAAGAAACTTCACTGGTCAATAAATTATGTTTTTTTTTTGTCTTTTTGGGGTTCCGTACCCAAAGGGTGAAAACGGAACCCTATTACTAAGCCTCCGCTGTCCGTCCGTCCGTCCGTCCGTCCGTCCGTCCGTCCGTCTGTCACCGGGCTGTATCTCATAAACCGTAATAGGTAGGTAGCTGAAATTTTCACAAAGTGTGTATTTATTTTGCCGCTATAAAAAAAAATAGTAAAATTAAAATATAATAAAAATTAAAATGTAAACAAAAACTTCCCCATACAAAAAAATGATTTTTTGGTGTTAAATAATTTACCGCCGGTTTTCATAGTTTGACGGCTAAAGTTAGTCATCTTTTGTTTCGGTTCGATAAGAGACATGAATCATTCTTATTATTTCATGTCTATTTCCATTTTACAGAATGGCTAACACGTTTGGATGAGCATTATTTAGGGCGTATTTTAACTGCATAATCGTGACAGTGCAGTGTATCTTATGACATTAGAAAACATGCAGTGTGACCCTAGACTAAGACTGAAACCCATGTAGATGCTCTACTAAACTAGGCGGTTGGGTCGTAATTATCGTGAGTGAAAATGCTCGAAAATTCAATTTTGTCTGATGTTTACAATGCAGTTCAGTGTACCCGTGCTCAAATATGAAAGGGTCCTGATATGGCACCCAGTTGCTTTTAGAATGCGCTGTGATGAGTTGGTGTATCTATCTATTAATATCTAGTAATGAAAAAATATACATACATGTGGGATTACCTACCCAATGTTTCCTGGCAGCGAGCATGGTAGGACGGGAGTGGCGACCTAAACTCACTCGTATGGCGGCTGCGTAGCCACGAGTTAGTGGAAACGTTCTGAGGTTCCAACTGTAGTTAGTTCCCTTACGAATTCCCACCCCTGTTGTTCAGTTTCTTTTATGATAACTAACTAAACAATAATGAGTAATGCCGGACAATTTTGAGGTTCCGTAAGTCACGGAACGCTAGTCAGTACTTACAGAGCAGCGTGAGCCAGGAGACTATAGGCTCGAGGCGGTAGAGCCTCCGGTGGTTGCTGGCGAGGTAAGTCCGCAGCACCACCGTGTGATTCTGAACGCCATGGCTGGACAGACATAAGCAGCGTATAAGTGCATCGACAGTTATTATCGGTTTGTTGAGACATGAGAGGCGTTTTCTGAAGTCTAGTGAGATTCCCTCTGTTCTGATGACTAGCAGTCAGTTCAACTCTATAAGCAAGGAAGTGCATTGCTTTTTAGGGTTCCGTACCAAGCCTACGCTGCCCGTCCGTCCGTCCGTCTGTCACAGGGCTGTATCTCAGTAACCGTAACAGCAAATAGGGTAAAATTACCCCCATACAAAAAACCTTATTTTTTTGTACAAAATATTTTACGATGGTACGGAACCCTTCGTGTGCGAGTCCGACTCGCACCTGACCGGTTTTTCTAAATTGCTGAGTTAAATTAATTGTATGTGAAGACGTCGCCGGGAACTCCTGCCGTGCTGCAAAAGTAGTCGCGTAATTTACACCCCGTCCCGTACATTTTTTTTTCACAAACTTTGTTGTGTCGCCGCTCTTTTAACTCGCCCCCATGCAGGGGCCCCGCAGGTCCTATACCCTAAATAAACGCCCTAAATAACAATAAACGTCACTGATCATAAACGTCGTCCCCATTGAACTGCTCAGTTCGCAGGTCACACTGCTCATTTGCAGACATCTCCAGAAGCAATATATTCAGCGGAAGCACCTCACGGCCGGATTGCGACCTATCTTCCATAACTTTCCTTGGTCGGCCCATTCTATCGGTTGAGCCAGCGAGCAAGGAAGTCCTTCCATGGTCGCTGGGTGGAGCATACCAAGTACTTAGGCCCCCGCCTTACCACCACCGCTCGGATGCGAGGTCGTATCTCTTGCATATTTCACTCCCCTTCTCCGCATGGGATAAAAAAGGTAAATATTCAGTCTTGCCTACCGCGACGAACAGAGCAGCCAGCCAATAGATCACCTGCCATAAGTCAGTATTTCCTGTTGCCGCAAGCAATCGAACCCGTCCCGAACAAACACATCTAGGTAACGTCGGCCCACCAACAATAGGAGTGAAGACCCTAGGGGTTACGCAAACTACTATAAAATATGTATTGAAGATATTACAATATAAAGATATTTTTAAAAATCACTCACTAATACTCTACGGTAATATCGAAGGCAGACAATGGCATAGAGTCCACTTCGGTGAACGCTCGTGACTCTTCGCACGAAGGCAGGCAGTCGCAGTTTCCGTCCCTCATTACCGTGTCATCTGCACATGCTTCATAGTCAGAGTATATTTTATTGGAAGAAGCATCATGTTTCGAGATTCAAATGGCATCATTTGATGGAGGAAAATAATTTGAAGGTTGTTTATGTTTTAAAAAAGGAAAATGATGAATGCTTCTTCGATGCGAAATAGATAGAACCAATTGGCAGGAAAAAAGGGAAATAACAGGTTCACAAAGGATTGCGAATTGTGAATGGATTCGTTTTCTCAATGAAAAATTGCACGTCAAATTGCTGCTGAAATAGGTCAATGAGCGTTCACCTGACATCCGGTATCATTTTTTTTACCAACGGCTATCCGTGCATTGACCAAAGTTTTAAGATGTAACAGCAGCATTGATCGAATATCGCCTGTTGACTCATTGGCGATATATCACCCTGAAGTCAGGAATGGCAGACAATGTGCGGAAAATGTGAGAACCAACCGACCGTTGATCGCAATGAGGCAGGGCAGGCGAGACGGGGCGCAGGGCTTAGTGCCGGGCGACCGCGGGTACGTGGGGCCCACGCAGCCACACCGCGCCACCATCACGCGTACGAGGCACTCCATCTGCAATCCCGTCACGTGAAATGGTTGCTCTTGTAATTCACCCAACGCTCAGCGATAGCGTACCGATTCAGAATATAAACAGTTTTACTTTGAGTCGACGTATGTATTTGAAATATATTCGTTTGTAAACATTTTAAAATAAAGGGGGCCCGGTACAGGTGTTACTTCCCTCTGTCGCAAGGCTAAGCCCAATCGAGCACTCAACACGGTGCCAGGTGCCAGTGCTCCCAGTCCAGTAAATATTTTGTAGTTTACGTATAATTGTCTTTTATTGGCCAGGCCTGAAGGCATGATAGCAGATATACCAGCCAGATATTCAAATAAGACTTCAAGACAGGCAAATCTTCTGTAGGGATGTTTCCCATGTGTCGGGTCACAGTTCGCGATTTCCAGTTGGTTGCCATAGGTGTTTCTGTCAATGCGCACACGCGCCACCCCTACCCAGTATTCCCTCCCTGGCATCATCTGACGGTAGTCGCTCTTGAGTGAATTCATAGTGATATCTTCTATCTTGAACTGCGAACGATAAGTCTTTAAGTTACAGCACATCTGTTTGTACGCAAGTTACCTGATTTAAATAATGAATTTAAAACATTACATTTCTAGCAAACGTTACAATCCCTAAAGCTGAGTCAACTGGTTCACAGAACTCAATACTATCGTTATTATATCGTTTGCAACAACGTGACCTATTCACCAAAATAGAATAGGGCACTTCTAGCTCAGTATGATTATGTAAATGATCCACAAAAAATCTCACAGATTAAGGATGAAAAAGTAAGGTTTGAAACATACCTTAACGCAGTCGACGGTAGGATTGATTATCAAATGGTCGCTGGTATTCATCATGACGCTTATTCCCGTAGTGGCAGCTACCATTGGGTCTATGCTACCTTCCTCGTCTTTAAACAACGGTGCCACTGAAGCCATTGATCCTGCCTCCTGGTATCCAATGGGTCTATGAAGGAGGTATATGAAGAATATTTGATGAAAGTATCAAAGTTCGAAGGTTTCAAATGTCAGCGTCCGAATTTTCTAATAAAGTAATGAAGTATCTTGATCGTAAGACCTAATAAAGCATTCATTGAACAAATCTAAATAATAATAATACAATAACATTAAAAACTAGGTATATGGCTCAAATTTCTGATGCGCGATCGTTAGGAGGTTTCAATCAGTTGATCTCGGAGACAGTTTATCCCAGGTTTGTTCAGGTCCTTAGGGTTTAGAAAATACACGTTTATGTTTATATTTCACTTTTGCTCAAATAAAAGTTTTAAAATAATATTAAGATAGTAAACGCCTATCCGCAATATACCTAAAAACAGGGCACCACCACAGCCGGCGCGGCTCAAATGCGCGGGCACATGTGTGTGCACAAACAAATGTGTAAACACAATATACAACACTGCACCTGTGTCCCCAGTCGACCTGCCCATGGCGAAGAATATATTTCTTGGTGAGTTGGTGTGGCCACGTCAAAAATACTTACAAGGAGGGTCGGTTGAATCCACAACAGATGCCGGATCTTGCGACTATGCGCCGGAATAGCTGTCCGCAAATCTTTGGTTCCCCTCGCAAGGTGCATCTGGAGATGAATATAATATAAATATAATCTTCGAAGTGTCTGAAGATTCTCTGTATATAGGTTGGGGAAAAAGTTTCTTCGCATTTTTTAAGAAAATTCAAAACATTTTTTAATATGGTTTATTTACATTTAACTAAAGTATGTAGGTACCATTTTGTTTGATAACTTTTTGCCATCTTGTAGGTAGGGACATGATCCCATTGCTATAGAAATATTGGGACTTCTGATCAATATACCGCGACAAGTGGTTTTGGCAGTCCTCTCGTGATGTTAACCTGACACTGCCTAAAGAATTCTGAAGAGACCTAAACAGGTGGAAATCTGAAGGTGCAAGGTCAGGACTATACGGCGGATGCATTAACACCTCCCAGCCAAACTCTCTTAGTTTTTGCTGAGTGGCTAAAGATGTGTGAGGTCTAGCGTTATCATGATGAAAAACCACACCCCTTTCTCTTAACTTCTTGCTTTAATCTCATCAGTTGTTCGCAGTAGAGTTCAGAATCGATGGTCCTGCCTGGTGGTAACAGCTCATAATGAATAATGCCCTTCCAATCCCACCACACACACAGCATCACCTTGTTGCGAGTTAACCCGGGTTTCGCCACAGTCTGTGAAGCTTGACCGGCCTTTGACCACGACCTTTTTCGCACGTTCTTGTCGTACGTGATCCACTTTTCATCACCAGTTATCAGCTTCTTCAAAAATGGTTCGGTTTCATTACGTCGTAATAAAGAATCACAAATGAGTACACGGTTCATTAGGTTTCTTTCAGTGAGCTCGTGAGGTACCCAAATATCGAGCTTTTTTGTGTACCAAGTTTTTTTCAAATGCGCCAAAACTGTTTTGTGGTCAATTCCTAGTTCTTCAGCTACGTCGTAACTACTGATATGCCGATCTTGCTCCACTTTTTCAAAAATGGCATCCATTTTATCCGTAATAGGGCGACCAGAGCGACGTGCATCTTTGACATCAAAATTTCCGGATTGAAAACGCTTAAACCAAATTTGTGCTACTCTCACAGACACTGCACTAGGTCCATAAACATCGCAAATTTTTTTCGCGGCTTGCGTTGCATTTTTACCTTTTTTGTAGTAAAATTTTAAAATGTATCGAATTTATTCATTAGATTCACTCATTTTGACAGTACGAAAAACAAATGAGAATCACACATTTTCCTAATTTGAATTTGGAATTATGTTCTTTAAAATTTAAACTTTCAATGATACCAAAACCAGCCAGATACAAATAAATAGTATAGCCAAAGAGATTTTATTACATGTTCATACATACTATAATGCGAAAAGACTTTTTCCCCGACCTATATTTTGTGTAATTAAAGTGCATTGTGAATAATCACGTTCAACAGCAAGTTAAAACAAATCCGTTTTTAAATGATTTGTTGAGACCGTGTTAACGAATTTCAAATCGATCATTATGGACATTATTAGTAACAAGTTAGGGCATATTGCATGCAATGCTGCATGCATAACTTCAAGAAATGAAATGGAGACTTTTACCTGATCAACAGCTCATCACAGGTAGGCGCGAGCTGTTCTAGGGCCTCTCGGTAAGTCAAGTTATTCTTGGAGAGAACCAGGTCCAGGACGAGGAGGTCATGCTGACGTCTGGTAATGGAGGCGGGAGCAAATAGCGCAGAAAGCTGAGGCACGATGCTAACTATGTAGGACATTTCCAGGTCTGAGGGCAGAGATCTGATGAAGAAGGAGCTTATTAAAATAGCGAAAAAACAGTAATGGACGTCCGATTTGCGTGGGTAAACTACGTGTAATACCTACCAGGATACATGAAAATATTAAAAACTATAAAAGGGACTCATCATCAGAAGATAGTATATAATTCTTAAACACGTACAAGTAAGCTAAATACGTAATCGTAATTTGTTGTGTTGACGTTTAAATGTATTTATAAAAATCGTAATCTGTGTACTACCGCCAGAGTCATGTCATAGCGGATATATTCTCATTCGAATAAATAATTTAATAAAAGGGCATATCATTTGTATTAAATTTTCGGAAAATAAGTCTATACTGGTGCAGGGATATCTATGTGGCGGTTGACTAATCCTCTCGTTCCAGTCAAGGTAGTTTATTTAACTCACAGTTGTCTGGTAAATCGAACGGCGGCGGCGTGGGAGATGCGGGACGGTGGGCATACGGTGAGCACGGGGTAGGGCTCCGCTGGCGCTCGCATCACTTCCGATGGCTGCTTCATCAGGATCGAGGGGTTTTGCTGGTAGCGATGCCATAGCACCGCACACAGCACGGCCGCGCAACACGCGTTTACGCAGTGCACGACCAGCCACAATACCCTGTACGTGTATACATATACTTGTATATATACTTAGCGGATTCCAGGGTAATTTCGTTTCACAATTTCCAGTCAGTCTAACAGTGCAAGAAAGAAAGTGATGTTGCATGGACTACTTCTGAAATAAAAAGGTAATCAGATATATATTTAGTATCAGTTTTTACTAAGCATTCCCTTCGGTAATTACTATAGCTAGAAAAGTGATACATAGCAAAGAAGCTGATATTTAGATCTACTTCTGAAATAAGAAGGTAATAAGATCTAGATCGAGCTTTTGTTTTTTCATCATTTCCTTCGATAAAAACTGTGGATAGAAAAACGAAATGATATACTTTGTTCCTAAATCCTGTCATTGGCCTTTATTTTTGGTTTTATGATCCTTTTCTATTGTACGTCTGTTTCATGACTGTTGGTTTTCCATAGATTTTAAATAAATAAATGTATAAAAGCAAAAATTATGCAAGTACAATTATCAATGTCCAGGACTTGATCACATCAAATACCGAAAAAAATCACATGTAATTAAATCTATGCGCTCGAGCTACGGCCGGCTACCTCCGTGGATATATATCTTCGTCTAGAACAGAGGTCTAGATAAATAACACAAAAAAAAAACTGCAAACCTCTCTGTAATGTGTCGGTCCATGAAGTACTTAAATCCATGCAGAGTTGTAGACTGGATGAAGTGTGTCCTCGTACTTGCTGCAACTCTGAGACAAAGTCTGTCAGACTTTTTTTTCATTGGAAATTTGCAGAGACCATTGTAAGGCTCTGAGTCTTGGATCATGTCTCGCCGCATTGCTATCGTAAAGGAATATCTTGTTTTTTTAGGCGCCACTAAAAGTAAGATTAGTAATAAAATTAACAAAATAAATCATCAAATTCCTGAAATAAGAAGATTTAATTTTAAATTAATTTTCTGTTAGATGAAACAGCAATCTAAGATTTCTTCCCTAACCATCCCGCTAGCCGTTCCGCGAAGATTTGGCATTGCTGGTCCACGGCAAGAGCGTTTCTGCTGCATCCGCGACACTTTCAAAGTCCTCTAAAAGATCTTTTATTTTCTACGCATGACGTTTGACGACGTTGACGATAAGTACGCTGCAGCAACATCGTTGCTTTAAAATGCATGGATGTTGGCTCGGTGCTATAGTTCCGACAGCAGCACATGTGGGAAGGAATGTATGTGGGACCACCCAGTACCTGTTCGCGTGCTTGGATTCAATACAGTCCGTTTTGTTGGAGCCACAGACAGATCTTAGGGTCGCTCAGTCTGTTCTACAGGTAATACCAGTGTTTACAATACCATTTAACTGGCATCCCTTATTCCTCCCCTATATCCGGAACTTTAGATGCAGTTGTTGTTGACATTAGGCTTTCCAGAACGAACCGTTTCTCAATCTCATTTCTCTGCCAACCACCAGAATATGAAACTGACCAATATTATTATGATATGAATATTCAACATGACCTGGGTGTAATTTGCGTCTTCAAACGTAATTTGAAAAAAAAACTCGATAGCTCTAAGGTATAACTGATTTGAGTGTTCTGTGGGTGTTTAAACTATTGTCTAAGATTGGCTTACCACAGTTATTTTCCTCGGTCCTTCTGGCCGACGTTTCGAACTGTCCCGTGCAGCTCATTTTCAAGGCGAGTGCGTGCGTGCGGCTGGGCGCACGTTTGACAGACCACTGTCTGTCACACGCGAGCGGCTGCGAAGATTGTATGAGTGGCTGTGGGTAGGCAGAAAACTTGTTGCGGCTGCGTTCTGTGCTCCCATCAATGTGCAGAATGAGCTGACGACATCTTCCTGCGAATGCTTGTGTGGGGAGTCGGACTTGCTACATCTCAGAGGAGCCAGAACCGGATTCCAAACTGCTGACAATTTGTACGAGTCCCCTCTATTAAAATTGGCGTGCTTCGAAATCTCGATGGACTCACGGATAATCCTAGGGAAGAATCGTTTTTCGGTGGACAAAATCTTCACCTGATCGAATCTTATCCAGTGGTGTATTCCGGAGTCGGCGTGCTCGGCAATCGCAGATTTATTTTTGTCCATTTTCTTAAGGGCACGTACATGTTCAGAAATCCGTTCCATAACGCTGCGCTTGGTTTGGCCTATGTAGGATTTTCCACAGCTACAGGGAATCTGGTAGACACCCGGCGACTGTAACGGGTTTAGGGCGTCCTTCACGGAGCGAAGTAGATGTGACACCTTGGTTTGGGGTTGGAATATAGTTTTTATACTAAATCTGCTCAACAACCTCCCAATTTTATCAGTGACTCCCTTTATGTATGGAAGGTACGCCTTCTGCCGCTCAGCACCTTGTCTGCGTGTGAACTTTTTAATTGTGTAGCTGGCAGACTTTCCTTTATATCCATTAGCGGCCAAAACTCTTGTCACCAATGCTCTTTCTTGGGCCTTGCTGGTATTATCACATAAGCGGTCTGCACGCAACCATAGCGACCTAACGACTGAATTTAGTTGGGCCGGATGATGGTGTGACGTGGCGTGCAGATACCTGTTGGTATGTGTTGGTTTGCGGTACACTTGATGTCCCAATGAGCCATCCGGCCGGCGTGATACCAAAACGTCCAAAAATGCCAGACCATTGTCATTTTCGATCTCCAGAGTGAAGGTGATTCTTGGATGACATGCATTAATATGATCTAGAAATTTATGTAGTTCGGCGCGGCCATGCGTCCAGATAGCAAAAACATCATCGACGTAGCGGAGCCAGATTATGGGGATTTTTGAGGCCGTGGAAAGTATTTGGTCTTCGAAGAACTCCATGAATAGGTTGGCCACTACTGGAGCGACTGGAGAGCCCATAGCAACACCACTTGCACGTAGTAGTCACTGTTCCACAAGAAAAAGGTGGTAGTGAGACAATGTTCCAGTAGCTTCGTGTACCCGGTGGAAATGAAATTTTCTTCTAAAAGCCTATCAATTAACGATAAGCTCTCATTCACCGGTACATTGGTGTACAAAGATGTGACGTCGAAGCTCACTAACAAATCGTCTGGTGACACCTTTATGCGTGACAGCATGTCCACAAAATGAACTGAGTCCTTTACATATGATTTAGATTTACCGACAAGTGGTTGCAACACATTGGATAAATGCTTAGACAGTTCATATGTAGGTGAACCAATTTGACTTACTATGGGTCTCAACGGACAGCCTGCCTTGTGTATTTTCGGAAGTCCATAAAAGCGTGGGGGCTGCGGGTTACCGGTACATAGTCTCTTGCGTATTTCGTTAGGCACTGGGGAGTCGGATGCGTTAATCAAACTGGAGGTTTGCTTTGTAACGCGCGGCATTGGTTTGTAAGTTATTTTCCGGTAAGTATCCTCTGATAACATTTGTGAAACCTTCTCCGTGTACTCCTTCTTCTTCATGACGACTGTTGCGTTGCCTTTATCCGCCTGTAGTATCACAATATCAGTGTTTTCACGCAGTTCCCGTATTGCACGGCGTTCAGTCGGCATGATATTGGGTTTAGGCAGCTTGGCGTTGCGTAGCACCACGGCGACATCTTGACGTAACGTATCCGCTTCATCCTTGGGTAACCGATTGGACGAGATAACACTTTCAACACAGCTCACTATGTTTTCCACCGGTAATACTCGAGGGGTCAACGCAAAGTTTAATCCTTTCTCAAGAACTGACGTTTGTGCGTTTGACAGCGGACAACCGGCAAGGTTGACAACACAACGAGCTACGATGGAGTCATTTGTTGTATTCTGTGGCGCAATTCGCTCATATTTACCATGCAAATCGGCACCTTTTCGTGACTTGCATTTTTCCGCTTTGAGTTGTGTGATGTAATCCACTTTTTCCCACAACTCCCTCGAGAGAGTGGCAGCAAGATATAAATGCTGATGTAATAGGGACTTCGAAACACGGTCAAGTTCACTTCTATTATTCTGAATAATCTTGCGCAGCAAGCACAAACTCGCTTTGTGCAAAATGGACTTGGCACCCGCGATCTCATTGCGTGAACCTAGTTTCGCGCACTTTGGGATAATATTATTATCGCGGCACTTCACGAGGTATTGAATGGAACACAAGAGTTTTTCACGGTTGTACCTGAGTCTGCTAAACTTTTGCACAGATTTTTGTGTATCCTCGCCATAGAGGTCACATATAACTGATTTGAGTGTTCTGTGGGTGTTTAAACTATTGTCTAAGATTGGCTTACCACAGTTATTTTCCTCGGTCCTTCTGGCCGACGTTTCGAACTGTCCCGTGCAGCTCATTTTCAAGGCGAGTGCGTGCGTGCGGCTGGGCGCACGTTTGACAGACCACTGTCTGTCACACGCGAGCGGCTGCGAAGATTGTATGAGTGGCTGTGGGTAGGCAGAAAACTTGTTGCGGCTGCGTTCTGTGCTCCCATCAATGTGCAGAATGAGCTGACGACATCTTCCTGCGAATGCTTGTGTGGGGAGTCGGACTTGCTACATCTCAGAGGAGCCAGAACCGGATTCCAAACTGCTGACAATTTGTACGAGTCCCCTCTATTAAAATTGGCGTGCTTCGAAATCTCGATGGACTCACGGATAATCCTAGGGAAGAATCGTTTTTCGGTGGACAAAATCTTCACCTGATCGAATCTTATCCAGTGGTGTATTCCGGAGTCGGCGTGCTCGGCAATCGCAGATTTATTTTTGTCCATTTTCTTAAGGGCACGTACATGTTCAGAAATCCGTTCCATAACGCTGCGCTTGGTTTGGCCTATGTAGGATTTTCCACAGCTACAGGGAATCTGGTAGACACCCGGCGACTGTAACGGGTTTAGGGCGTCCTTCACGGAGCGAAGTAGATGTGACACCTTGGTTTGGGGTTGGAATATAGTTTTTATACTAAATCTGCTCAACAACCTCCCAATTTTATCAGTGACTCCCTTTATGTATGGAAGGTACGCCTTCTGCCGCTCAGCACCTTGTCTGCGTGTGAACTTTTTAATTGTGTAGCAAGTCACGAAAAGGTGCCGATTTGCATGGTAAATATGAGCGAATTGCGCCACAGAATACAACAAATGACTCCATCGTAGCTCGTTGTGTTGTCAACCTTGCCGGTTGTCCGCTGTCAAACGCACAAACGTCAGTTCTTGAGAAAGGATTAAACTTTGCGTTGACCCCTCGAGTATTACCGGTGGAAAACATAGTGAGCTGTGTTGAAAGTGTTATCTCGTCCAATCGGTTACCCAAGGATGAAGCGGATACGTTACGTCAAGATGTCGCCGTGGTGCTACGCAACGCCAAGCTGCCTAAACCCAATATCATGCCGACTGAACGCCGTGCAATACGGGAACTGCGTGAAAACACTGATATTGTGATACTACAGGCGGATAAAGGCAACGCAACAGTCGTCATGAAGAAGAAGGAGTACACGGAGAAGGTTTCACAAATGTTATCAGAGGATACTTACCGGAAAATAACTTACAAACCAATGCCGCGCGTTACAAAGCAAACCTCCAGTTTGATTAACGCATCCGACTCCCCAGTGCCTAACGAAATACGCAAGAGACTATGTACCGGTAACCCGCAGCCCCCACGCTTTTATGGACTTCCGAAAATACACAAGGCAGGCTGTCCGTTGAGACCCATAGTAAGTCAAATTGGTTCACCTACATATGAACTGTCTAAGCATTTATCCAATGTGTTGCAACCACTTGTCGGTAAATCTAAATCATATGTAAAGGACTCAGTTCATTTTGTGGACATGCTGTCACGCATAAAGGTGTCACCAGACGATTTGTTAGTGAGCTTCGACGTCACATCTTTGTACACCAATGTACCGGTGAATGAGAGCTTATCGTTAATTGATAGTCTTTTAGAAGAAAATTTCATTTCCACCGGGTACACGAAGCTACTGGAACATTGTCTCACTACCACCTTTTTCTTGTGGAACAGTGACTACTACGTGCAAACAGATGGTGTTGCTATGGGCTCTCCAGTCGCTCCAGTAGTGGCCAACCTATTCATGGAGTTCTTCGAAGACCAAATACTTTCCACGGCCTCAAAAATCCCCATAATCTGGCTCCGCTACGTCGATGATGTTTTTGCTATCTGGACGCATGGCCGCGCCGAACTACATAAATTTCTAGATCATATTAATGCATGTCATCCAAGAATCACCTTCACTCTGGAGATCGAAAATGACAATGGTCTGGCATTTTTGGACGTTTTGGTATCACGCCGGCCGGATGGCTCATTGGGACATCAAGTGTACCGCAAACCAACACATACCAACAGGTATCTGCACGCCACGTCACACCATCATCCGGCCCAACTAAATTCAGTCGTTAGGTCGCTATGGTTGCGTGCAGACCGCTTATGTGATAATACCAGCAAGGCCCAAGAAAGAGCATTGGTGACAAGAGTTTTGGCCGCTAATGGATATAAAGGAAAGTCTGCCAGCTACACAATTAAAAAGTTCACACGCAGACAAGGTGCTGAGCGGCAGAAGGCGTACCTTCCATACATAAAGGGAGTCACTGATAAAATTGGGAGGTTGTTGAGCAGATTTAGTATAAAAACTATATTCCAACCCCAAACCAAGGTGTCACATCTACTTCGCTCCGTGAAGGACGCCCTAAACCCGTTACAGTCGCCGGGTGTCTACCAGATTCCCTGTAGCTGTGGAAAATCCTACATAGGCCAAACCAAGCGCAGCGTTATGGAACGGATTTCTGAACATGTACGTGCCCTTAAGAAAATGGACAAAAATAAATCTGCGATTGCCGAGCACGCCGACTCCGGAATACACCACTGGATAAGATTCGATCAGGTGAAGATTTTGTCCACCGAAAAACGATTCTTCCCTAGGATTATCCGTGAGTCCATCGAGATTTCGAAGCACGCCAATTTTAATAGAGGGGACTCGTACAAATTGTCAGCAGTTTGGAATCCGGTTCTGGCTCCTCTGAGATGTAGCAAGTCCGACTCCCCACACAAGCATTCGCAGGAAGATGTCGTCAGCTCATTCTGCACATTGATGGGAGCACAGAACGCAGCCGCAACAAGTTTTCTGCCTACCCACAGCCACTCATACAATCTTCGCAGCCGCTCGCGTGTGACAGACAGTGGTCTGTCAAACGTGCGCCCAGCCGCACGCACGCACTCGCCTTGAAAATGAGCTGCACGGGACAGTTCGAAACGTCGGCCAGAAGGACCGAGGAAAATAACTGTGGTAAGCCAATCTTAGACAATAGCTCTAAGGTAGTCTGCAAATCCGCTATACTCATACATTCTAACCTTCTCGAACGCTTCGAATTCCTGGCATTTGCAGTAGATGCCGCCGAACTGGAAGAAATCTACTATTTATTTATTTACATTTTATTTATATTTACTTTATTAATTATTGTGCTTTTGAGTGTTACCCTTATCCAATTAAATTATTAATTGATTGAATGACTGTTTAATCCATCGTCCGTGAATTGAGAATGTAACGGTTTTGACTATATGAAACATTAGCTTTGTTAGGTTTTGTAAGAATTTAATTTAGTAAGTAGTTAAGTTCATTAGAATTACAAGAAATTTAAAGAAAATTTAGCATACATCTTGCTTTCAAAATAATAACATATCTTATGATTGTAAGCTGTTTTCTGTGCTTTCACTCTGGCTGAAAGAAAAATTTTTAAGTTACTTCCAGAGGTCAAAATCGCTACATAGAGCTACATTTGGTTCGCTTTATTCCGTCAGTGATGAATGGATGCATAATCAATCACTCATTTGCTTTCATTAGTGGTGCCATTTTGATTTGTTTCCATAGAATGTGACTAATCGTTCCAATATATTTTTAACGCAGGTAGCCTTTTCGCAGCTAAAATATATGTTGATCTGCCAATAAATTTCCCAACGTTATGTATGACTACAAAGCAAACCGTAGTGCATCAAAACAAAATGTTCTTTTTTTTTATGCGACCTGACATGAATGTCTAATACCACATAACTACCGTTATGATATTAGCCCAATACACCACATTTCCGAAGGAATTTGGTGCCATGCCAGGACCTTCCCTTTATGAGCACGGCTACATTGAACTGGATGGAAAACACGGACAATTTTTCATTGCCGCTTCGACCATCTTTTTATCCAATGCGATGGTACCAACCCGGGCGGGCTTAAACCCTACCACCTAGTAGGGGAAGGGGACCTACAGTTTAACGTGAATTCCGAACCATGGAACAGCGCGCATTCGTGACGAAAATGCACTTATCGAACTCGGAAAGAGAAAGACGGTGGTTCAAGTCGGTATTGAACCCGGGCCTCTGGTACGCTAGGCCAGTCCCCGCGCTACTAGGCTAAAAAGCCGCTCAAAAGCTGCATAAGAATGTCATGATATCACAGGTGTAGGAGTTATATACAATTACGGATTTTTTTCTTTATTTGAGTAAGATACCATAATATTTATACCAATATTTTTTTTTTGTAAAATTGGATTACAAGGATTTATATTTGGATAACAAGGACCTCTCCTTTTTATGGGTTTCTAACTATGACGTGATCCGCATCCTTCAAGATTATTCATATTTAAAATCGCAGGAAGGGATAAGCTTAATTTCCCCAAAGGACAACTCAAGCCTCCGCACACGCCTCATCATCATACCCTCGTTCAAAAAAACGTTTATTCCCACATACTTATACGATTTATTATTGGACCATGGACTACTGTCCTAAGCGCCACGCAACTTTAACATTTATAATGCTAGGGCATGTGTTACAGTATTCCACGAAGGCTAGACTGTGTTGAGAAGTCAAACATGGGGTGGTCGTAGCTGTGGCGTTCGAGATGACTAGAGGGCCAGCGTGGAGCCTCCGAAAAAGTCTGCGAGCAATGTCTCTTCACGGAGTCAAACATTTAACTGCTGGCCACGTCTGGGATAGGTAACATATACCAGTCATTTGGGATCTGAAGGTGAAGTCTGAGTTTTCACCTAAATTGGCGTTTACGGCAAACCGATCGACTGGCGTTTTCTCCAAACTCCATACAAGTTTTTACTAGATATTCTGTGGTTTTACTTCTTCAAGCTGTCAAAGTCAAACGCGGACTTCCGATTTGTATGAAAACGCGGTGTGGACGTAAACGGCAACGTCGACGTATTTACGGCAACGTTGAGTAAGCTGTCAAATCAAACTCGGACTCGCAAATGTTAGTTCGCTTAACGCCCGCTGCGCGCGTTCTTCAATTTCTACATACATTTTAAAACGCCAGTCGATCGGTTTGCCGTAACGCCAATTTAAGGTCGCCCAACCCGGCAGCCTCAACTCATTTGCGGGCACGGTACAAAACCGTGCTGTTGCGCTCTGGGACCTTCTCTGTTTCTAAAAATAAGACAGGCTCCGTGATGAGGAAGATGCAACCTGTCCACAGAAAAGACAATGTGTATAGAGTATGATTTGGTAAGATTTACGAAAATTTTAATTTTAAAACGACTTATAGCTAAAAGTAAACCACGACCACTGTAGTCAAAAATCTAACAAAAACCAAATAGATTATAAATCTTGATTAAATAAGCTATGTCTGATGACTAATCTTTTTAAGATGTTCTTACTTTATCATTGCGTAATCCACCTCCAAAGTTATTGTATAAAACGCGCGAAAAATCCGAACTTTCGGACGTCATAACTTGGAAATCAAACACAATTTTACAATGCCAATTGTCATCAGACATCTACTTTAATCAAATAAAGCTTATTTGAGCAAAATTTTGGATCTCTGACAAGAAATATAGGCGTGATCTTCTTTCCCCTTTTGTATGGGGAGATGAGCGGGTTGGGCCACCTTAAGTGACAACTTAGACTACCGGCTCTGGGAACAATAAGAAATGGATTGCCTGAATTCGATACTCGACTAGGAATGCGCTCCTAGATTGGATACATTTTTTTTGCTTACCTACCACATTTGATCCTAGGTGTTGAGAGTTATTTAATGCTCCTAAAAACCCAAAGTCGGTATTTTTAGATTCTTTGACTTCAAGAACTTTGCAATACATAATCAACCAGAGCTCTGCTGCTGCAGAGGTATATTTTTTATTTTTGAGCTTAAAATATATTCAGTATTTAGTAAAATAATATTTAAAAGTTATATCGTTTTCATATTGACTGGATATGGATTGCTAATAGACTAGGAGGTCGCGACAAAAATGGTAACGATAACGTAAATGGCTGAAACTGGGTTCATAGGATAAAGACCAACTCTTTGAAGCTAAATGTGTGTCAGTCTGCCTGTTCCAAGTGGTTGTGTTACGTAGATAAGGCGCCTGAAAAAGTAGTTATGGAGACAAAAAACCGGCCAAGTGCGAGTTGGACTCGCACACGAAGGGTTTCGTACCATCGCACAAGATTTACAAAATAAAACACGTTTTTTGTATGGGGCCCCCTTTAATTATTATTATTTTTTAATGTTACCTATTTGTTGTTATAGCGGCAAAATACATACATAATCTGTGAAAATTTCAGCTTCCTACCTGTTACGGTTCATGAGATACAGCCCTGTGACAGACGGACAGACGGACGGACGGACGGACGGACGGACCGACGGACGGACGGACGGACGGACGGACGGACGGACGGACAGCGGAGGCTTAGTAATAGGGTTCCGTTTTCACCCTTTGGGTACGGAACCCTAAAAATACATATTTGATAAGGTAAACGGATGCAAATGACGAAGCATGAAAGTATCAGTACATACTTGGTTAGCAATTAAAAAACTGAACAATTTTTTGGTTGCATTTCATAGTTATAGGCGATTTAGGTTACAGATATAACTTTAGGTATATTTAAGCATTTATTTAAAAAAAACAACTGGTTATTGTTGCACAGTTAATAGGTATCAATGTTTCTAGAAAATCTGTATATTCATCAGCAGGTACATACCAACATCTATTTTATATATCCAATCTAGATAACGCAACCACTTGGCGCAGGCAGACCGACATATTTAGCATCAGAGGGTTGGTCTCCCACATGTGAACCCAGATTCAGCCATTTACCTTATCGTGACCAAAAATGTCGTGACCTCCCGGAATATAATATTGTGTGTTATTAGCCCAACTCACCGCATGAGAACCGTGCCATGCCAAGACCATTGGCCAGGATTATTGAACATACATTGAACTGGATGGAATTTTCATTGCTGCTTCAACCATTGTTCACCAACGTGAACAGGATAAACCCTACCATTTTTAAGTATATAAGTAAGGAAACGTGAATTTAGTGTATAGGTATTTACGAAAATGCATGGGTCAGAAAAAATCGTGCTACAAAATTTTTTCTACCTTATTTTGCTCCAAATATGTCGAAGAATATCTGGTTAACTAGTTAAAAATATAGAGTTTGGTTATACTGCTGATTAGTTAAAGATTCATAAAAGGGCTGCCATGAAATTGGCGACATCACGGTGGCGGGGGGCTTCGAAGGTGGCTACTAGGGTGGCTGGAGAGGCTATAGTCGCCGACTGACGCGAGGATGCGCCCTCGCAGGCGGTGGTGGTGCGCGGCGCTGTGCGCGGCGTGCGCGTGCACACTGTGGGTGCTGGCGGCGCTGGTCGCGCGTCACAACCGCGCGCCCACCGTGCTCACCGTGACGGCGCAGCAGCGGCACCGCGCCGCCTTCCCCGCCGTCGCGCTCTGCCCCGAGACCAACTTCGCGCAAGCGAGGGTCGACGCCTTCCTACTCAACCTGTAAGTATGAACTAGCGATGGGTCATTCCGGGTTGACCTCATTCCGAAAACCCGCTTCCTCTGCTATCTCTCTTTTGACACTCGTCATTAGCCCTACTGACTCCTATTACCATTCCTACTTAATTCCAATTAAGTTATATCCATTCCGTCTTACCTACTACAGTCACAGAATAACGAATGCTACTGTCATTCTCCTCTCACCCAGAAAGCGCTGGTTCAATACTATTATAATGCAACGCTTTCTTTATCTTCGAGTTAGGGAAATGTGGATGTTGATGAAATTCAACTTTGCAGTGAATCGCCCCACCTATCATAATATGGAATGTATGTACTGGAATGTAATTAATATTTCCATTTATGTTACACAAATGCTTAGAGTGAAGCTAAACATTGCAAGTTAATCCAATACTTTGGACAGCTCTACCAACGAATGCATAGGAACAGTGGGCTCACGACTCCTTCTGTGTCTGCCGTTGAGTATCCAAGACCAAATATTTGGTTCTCAGGATTACTTTCACTTCATTTACTCTATTTCATGAATCTTTTCAGATTAATTACAAATCCATATATTGTCCTTGTCAGCACCATGCCACCGGATGTGTCGAAGAGGAGTATGCGCGACGGCATGAGGCAGCTGGCTGCTTTCACGGATCCTGACGTTGAGTTCGATACCAGTACGTTGGTGATGTTGGAGTACGTGCTTCGGCTCAACGCGCTCTCTATCCTGGAGGCTACGCTCGCGCTATTACCTTCCTGCGAGGACATTATACTCAGGTTGACATGAGACTATTTATGACATGGCACAGGGCACAGATGTTATCAACGTTTGTTCGCATTTGAAATGCTCTTGGAGACTAATTTAAAATCTAATGTCAAGTGACATTAGTGAAGAACCAAGGTATCTCCTCACGTGCTAACCATTCCCATAACGTCTCACGTTTCGTTCTCCCGAAACATAAGATGTTCGAGGATTATAATGACCGATTCAAGGGCGTCGCCAGCCGATGGCGCAGGGGGGCGGGGCAAGTTGACTTTACCTACTACAATTCATACTTTTCTCATTCTCATTGGTGAATTCATTCGAGTTTCGACGTACGGGAATGATTGTTCAAGGCTTGAAGGGTCTCTAGGGGGGGGGGGGGCAGCTGCCCCTCCCTGCGACGCCCTTGGACCCATTGTTTATCAATCGCCCGTTTCCACCACCTCCAGCTACAAAAAATCCAAAGTTACCTTTCGGTTACACAATGTAAATATGCAATGTAACCGAAAGTTACTTATCGGATTTCAAGTAACTTCAGGTGGTAAAAAACGGGGTATATACATCTGTATCTAGACTAGACTCTGACTAAATCCAAAGAAATTGTAGATAACTTGTTGTTGTCATCAAAAAAAATACGAGAAATGTTTATACAAATACAAATTAGTAAATTTACCATGCAGGGCTCTACTTGTGAAAAAAGGTATGACTATATAGCATAGTAGTGGTGATAGATAAGCATATGAGATACTAAGATTGTAAAGATAGATTTAAAATATTTTGTTTCTTGTTTTAAAACTGGAGGAATACTTCCTAAATGGGCTGACAAATATTGAAGGCATAATGGTAATAGATCGTGACACAATTTCGATGATCAGGTTTTAGCAACTTTTCTCTAATATTACTTGCTAAATTCTGTTCTTTTTCTACAAAAAAGGTATTAACATTTTTATCCGTGAATAATATATTAACTCGATTGATGTGTTTTTGGATGGTTTATTATTTGTCAATCTGTAGTCAATAGCACGCAAACATTTAGCATCATTATTATGTTTAACTTCGATACTTTCTAAGACGCTTCAAATGTGTAATTACTTCCTTTTTTTATTTCTATATCTGTCCTGTGAAAGGTGTCGATGGCGGGGACAGCTCATCGATTGTCGAAAGCTCTTCCAGATGAATATGACTGGAGATGGATTCTGCTGCAGTTTCAACGGGAGGTCCTTGCGCGGGTAAGTCTTCAACGGGTCTACGAAAAGCTTCAATGTCTTATGTCTGACAATAGTTATAAGTGCCACATGGTGAGAAGTTAATCCTGTCTTAAAGGAGCTTCCTCGTTTGTACTGTATAACTTTTTTTACTTTACGCTCATATCTAGGGAGAATAAAAAAACCTCCCAAGTGCGAGTCGGACTCGCACACGAAGGGTTCCGTACCATCATACAAGATTTAACACCAAAAAAAAAACACGTTTCACGTATGGGGGCCCCCTTTAATTTTGATTATTTATTTTACTTATTTGTTGTTATAGTGGCAAAAGAAATATACACTCTGTGAAAATTTCAGCCGCATACCTATTACGGTTTATGTGATAAAGCTCTGTGACAGACGGACGGACGGACAGCGGAGGCTTAGTAATAGAGTTCCGTTGGCACTCTTTGGGTACGGAACGCTAAAAATCTTTTTTATCGATTTATTCTGAAACCGAGCAGTTTTTACCCGACTGAGCAAGATGGAGGGTTATGTTTTTTTATTACATAATAATACTACTTTAAAATAGTCTAAGTATATAATAAAGTTTTTATTTTTATTAAGTTATATATTTATCACAATAATTTTGAAATGATAATTTTTACTTCTAGCATCCATACTCTTTTATAATATCGTCTTTTTTGTGACGTTCTTTTAGTTTTGTACACTTGGACATTGTGTTAGTATTTGGCGGCATGGTATTTTACATTGCACAAAAGTAATACATTGCCGCACCCGATAACTAACTAATTACAAAAATGTGTGGAAAACAAGCAAGCAGTTTCCGGAGTCTCTGGTAGTATCAGCAAGAGGCTCAAACAGCGGACTTGAGATGGTGGTGTCGCACAAAGACGAGTCTCCGACGTCAGTCGACCTCGGCTATAAGTGGGTGAGTTATTATTATCATGTTAATCACTACTTTCAGTTAAGTTCTGAATTCAAATAACCCTATAAGATTAACCGTATGATGACCGATCCTCATATCCATGTTGAAAGCTCTCTGAAACAAAGTAAGGGCATAAATTAAATGTGACATGCAAATTTTAAATAAACAAATCCCCAATCGTATTATTTCGTTTTTGTTTCTGAAGTTTCATTGTGGCCTTTAAACCTGGAGAAAATGTTCCCAATCATTTACATTTTGTGATTACAAATGTTAAACACATCATGAATCCCCATTCTTTATAGTTGGTGATAAAAGACGCTATGATGTACAACGAAGTCAAGAGCAACGGCACAGCAATATCTCGCGGCTATGAGAACTTCTTTGGGCTTCACACGCGCCACCTCACCTCTTCTGATAACGTCAGACAGTTGGATAGCTCTCTGAGGCGTTGTCTGGAGCAAGAAGAGAGCCCGCTTAAGTACTTTCCAGAGTATCATAGGTGGGGAGTTTCACTGCAAATTTGAATTTCATCAACACCAATTAATGAACTCTATTCATCTCCATTGATTTAGCGATTAAGGTCCAATTCGGCGAACGAGTAGAACGAGGAGATTGGGCCATAGTTAGTGAAGGAACATTAAGCGTTTTTTAGTTAATGACGGATTAACAAACGAAAAATTGGCCACAAACCGCCTCAACGAAAAACAGAAAAATATCTTAATTATAAGTTTATTGACTCACTCGCTTTTTAGGGTTTACATAACTCTCAAGAAGAGTAAAACCTTTAGAACTTGGTGAGAAGCATGCTTCGTGTACTAAAACATAATTACGTTTAATGTTTGCCCCTTGGGAACAGAATTTACGGTTTCAGTGACTGATTTATGCAGACCTCTTTCTGGATTTCATTGGACATGTTCAGGACATGTTCATGTTCAATTGGAGAATAAATTGTTCAAATAAAGTTTCTACAAGATGTTTTCCTTAACTAAAATCATATATTATTCTCAGGAGTTACTGCCTGGTGGAGTGCGAGATGGAGGCGTCGATACGCCGCTGCGGCTGCGCGAAGCCGACGTATCCGGTGGTGCCAAACATTCCCGAGTGCCGTGCGCGCGCACTGCGTTGCGCGACCAAAGCGACCGGTATGCCTTTTAAAAGTGCGTGGCTCACTGACCATTGTCAAGACTACGCTTTTTTATGAAGAAACGGTATGGGAGGCTGTGCTGAGAGACCAAAGGTACTTAGAAAGCTAAATCCACCTCACTTCGCGAAACCACGCTCAGTGAGGTTTAGCAGACTATCGCTGAGCTATCGAGCATGTTTTAGTTACGTATGAAGACTCCCAGGTTATATGTTTGAGGAAAGACACCCGACGGCAGATAGTTCCATATCCTGGCGGTGCGCCAGAGAGATCAGTTTGAGTTCGTTCTCAAAAGCCTAATGTCAACCACAAGGGGGTGCTCTGATTGTCTGTGGCGGGTGCTCCGGATATAGGTCGGATTGGTAGGAATAAGGGATGCAAGTTCAAACTAATCGTTTTGGCCGAAAGCCAAGCACTTATACATGCTCATAGAAAAAACCAAAGATATACCGCTTAACCAAAGAATTACACTCCTCAGCGGCGGCATCTTGCGACTGCCCCGAAGCCTGCGAGTGGGTTACCAGCTACTCTATCAGAAATCTCCTGAGTATGACTGCACCAACCCACGCTGTCGACAGCTTCTAGTAAGTGGTGTAGCTGATGTAATTACTCCTTTGGGAGATCCGTGTCCGCCGACAACTTGCTAATTTGATAATAATGCAACTTGATATTTTTTTATTGTTTATTCAGGTGAATTTGTATCGACTAGGACATTCATTTCAGGAGTTAAAAAGTTTTCTACTTAATTTGGCTGAATTTGGCTTACTTTAAAAAATATTTAAACACATTAAATAATTATCAAAAATATTAGGGCCCTTTGCGCTTGGAATCTTTCATCACACAGAAAGTTTGTCGTACTCTGCCAGATAATATCTAAAAAACCGGCCAAGTGCGAGTCGGACTCGCACACGAAGGGTTCCGTACCATCGTACAAGATTTAACACAAAAACTCACGTTTTTTGTATGGGACCCCCCTTTCATTTTTATTATTTTTTTATTTTACCTTATTTTTTTATTATAGCGGCAAAATAAATACACACTCTGTGAAAATTTCAGCTGCCTACCTATTACGGTTCATGAGATACAGCCCTGTGACAGATGGACGGACGGACAGAAGAACGGACGGACGCACGGACAGCGGAGGCTTAGTAATAGGGTTCCGTTTTCACTCTTTAGGTACGGAACCCTATAAATCCGTCAATACAAGCTAGTAAGCGCGATGACATGACGCGGCGCTTGCAAAGGTTTTTATATTACACACAAACTAAATTCTTCAAATTTATGGAATTAAATGCAGGAAAATTACACGTTGGGACCTTTTAGACTCAAAGAACTACAAGGTGGTGAATTAATGTCGATTCAAAGTTACTACTACACTAATATTTAGTAGTTTGCGATCGAAATATAATACGGGTATTAAATATTATATCAAATCTGAGAACACATACGGTAATGGTAACAAGTGAATGGGGTTAATATTAATAAGTATATTCAGGAATATTCAATCCAATCCCACCTCTTGCCGATCCTTTATTTAGCGACAATTTTATTTAAAATTTAATAAATGATTTCTTACTAGTCCACGCTTAGCAGCATCCGATCTGTTTTAAATAATCAAAAAGTTCTGACAAAAGCAATATGACAATAGGGATGAATATAGAATATATGTAAGTATAGAGCATATTTATTAGATTATATGGGCTCAGATAACATGTACCTAAATCTTGATTTTGGCAGCGAAGCCGTAGATCCAGAGATCATGTCCATAGTACGGGTGTACTTGCCCGATCTGAGCGTGTTGAAGACTCGCAGAGATTGCCTCTACACATACTTCGACCTCATCAGTCAGTATAAAGATTTATTATTTACCGATATACCTCATACACATTAACATGCATATTCCCTTCTTATATGAGTAATTTTAATAGATTTTAAATGAAACTTTACTTGACTAGTAATACTTGCCAGGTTTGATATGAATGGCAAGCAACCCGCTAATGCAACCCGAGCCTCTCTCTAAACGTATTCTCTTTCTGAGTAGGATAAATTGCATTTCCTCACGAATGCAAGCTGTTCCATGGTTTGGAATCCATGTAAAATTGTAGGCCCCTTCCTCTACGTTACATAGTTGGTAAGGCTAAGCCCGCCCGGGTATCTCGCCTCGCATTGGATAAAACGATTGTAAACTGAAAATTGTCCTTATTTTACATCCAGTTAGAACCGTTTTGCTGGGCGAGGGTGAGTGTGGTAAGAGCAAGTAGGTAGGTATAAGACATGAGAATAGGAGGTACTTTATATCTATCTTTATTTCATCTTTTATTACATCTTTTGTTCACAGCACCATGTCACTATTTATGATCAGACGGTTTGCATAAAAAAAATATGCCTCAGGGTTTTATCACCGCAGTGGTCATTTAGTGATCCCTGTCGAAAAGAAACTTTGCTTTTACTCCGCTAAAATGTGAAGAAATTTCAGGTCAGTTAGGGGGACTCTTCAATGTGTACATGGGCTGCAGCTTCATATCTGTGCTTGAGGTGTTATTCCTCATTTGGCGCAGCACCCGTCACCTATTGGCCCCATCCAAGCCCGTGCGCCGAAAGCAACGACTTCACAGAAGGAGGTTGCCAAAGAACTTTTAATCAATTAAATAAAGAACGGAATGTTTTGATTCGGGAATATATTTCGAATTCCTTTTCCTGCTGTTTTTATTTCTATCTTTTATGTCTGGTAGTATTTGAGTTTCTGCGGAACAGATTGTGTTTCCATAATATGTAAATGTGGTCTCAAATATGTTTGCTGTAACTACTCAGCTATACTCAGTCAGGTTAGATCATTGTTTATACTTTCTCTGGCTCTCATTTTATTCCCTTTGCCGGAACGTGGTGACGCCAAGAATACGATTGCTGTTTTGGGCGTGGCGGGCACGGAGAATGTTTAGCGGAAGTTTCACCGCCACGAAGAAGAGCACCTCCAGAATACTGACGACGCTTAGGCCCAGGAACATGTTGAAAACGCCGCCCAGCGACGCTGCAAGCGCAACTATCATTGTTGAACTAGGGTTATTGCTATCAACAAAAGTACTCTAGAAAGGAATACATTCTCATTATTTCTTATTAAATCACAACTATGAAAGGGAGGACCGAAGAGAACCTTTAGTGAACCACGGAATGTTTACATTACGGAAATAGATGATCGTTAAGATGTATGGTAGTCACAAATATCTTGCCATTTAAATGTTTTCTAGCATGCATAATATGGCTAGGTATTTCTTCTCGGTTTACAGTTTTGTGTACTATTGTGAGCATTTTTATTCCTTTCTATTTCATTTACTTATGTAAAATATTAGTGCTTTTTTAAGAGTTCTGCAGCAAATGAAACAAACGTACCTGTATTTCAACACAATAAACAAACCAGAACGTACTTGTGTAAAAATAAATTAAACAATGTATATAATTATTATCCTTGTGCAATCTAACCTTAGCGTAAGAAACTATGTTTTTTTTCTTTTTATTTTAACAAAATTGTAATACTTGCTTCGTTCCCATATCTTTCCGGTGGTTTTTTTCATGCTGTTATTTTTTAGTTACAACAATAGATCTAGTATCAACATTTACCGAAAACATTCAGTAAACTTTACCTTGACCTTGGGGCGAAAGAGAATTAGGAATTCTTTATATTTCCAGTGAGATAAAATAAAATAGTGGCCTGCATACTTACAGAGCAACGTGAGATAGGACACTATTGGTTCGAGGCTGTAGAGCCTTCGGTGGTTGCTGGCGAGGTAAGTCCGCAGCACCACCGTATGATTCTGAACGCCATGGCTGGACAGACAACACACAATGATTTTTTAGGAGACCACAGCGTCCCTCAAGCTCTTATTTCAAAAATCGTTGGCGCCCCCCGACTTGTAATAGTTAAGTACGGCGGGAATTGTGGATGTCTCGTCATAAAAATAAAATGCATAATTTGCACAATTATTTAAATAAGTAATTATCAAATGGATTTAATTTCTAAGGTACATTACAGAAACTTTAATTATTCCTATAGTTTTACTCCAAGATCGAAGTCAACGCAATGTGTAATGAACATAAATGGGAATGGTGCAACGACATAAAATATCAGACTGTACACGCTTAACCAAAGATTGCTTAAATGCATCAATCGAGGAGAATTTATGGTGGAATAGGTTTTTATGTTTGGATATTACGTAAATTTTCTTTAAATTAAATAAGTAATTAACTTTTTAAACAAAGTACTCACTAGAAAGGGTCTACGGAAATTTCGAGGGCAGACAGCGGCATGGAGTCAACTTCGGTGAACACTCGGGACTGCTCGCAAGGCGGCAAGCAGTTGCAGCTCCCGTCCCTCATCAACGTGTCATCTGCGCACGATTATTTTTACTGTCATAACATTTTCAAAAACATTCCTTTTTTCAAAACGACCTTTGACTACTATACTTTATTCAATGGTTCGATATCTATGATACCAGGGCGGGTATAGTTATTTAGAAGGTAAAATATTGTTTTAATGATGCAAATAAATGATGCAAATAATGAAGTAGACCAAATTCTTAAATTTAACAGCATGTAGGTAGGTATATAGTCTCATAAAAAATACATAGAAATTGTGTACATGTTTTAAAAGTAATCTTTATTTATTTCTATGTAGAGATTAGTAATCACCGTAGATATAATTTATCGTCTCATTCGATCTTCGTTCTACGTCGTCGATTCAAATACGAATCCAAATAGGTATTTGATATTTTATTTTATTTTTTGTTATTGTATTCGCCATATCTAAACGTAAGCACTGGAGTTAGGAGCGAATTTTTTTGGGCGACTGATACACCGACCGTTGATCGCAATGAGACAGGGCAGGCGGGACGGCGCGCAGGGCTTGGTGCCGGGCGACCGCGGGTACGTGGGGCCCACGCAGCCACACCGTGCCACCATCACGCGAGCCACGCACTCCATCTGCAATCCCATCACTCATTCGCTTGATTTTATTTTGTATGTAAAAAATATAATGTAAATGCAAGTAAATATTTGTACTCTTTACATTATCAATCTTCAAATTCATATACTAAATTTATGAATAAGCTTTGTCCAGATCGGTAGCAAGCGTTGAGAGAAGGATCATCGGTACCTAAGTACTCACTGCTAAACCAGCAGAGTATAGAGTACCAAATGGCTAAACTCATAACTTTTACTTTTACTTCTACGGGAGCTCTACTCAACTTAGCATTCCATTGTATAAGTCCGTATAAGATAGAATGATTATGAGAAGACAAACTGGCCATACATACAAAAAAAGTCTTAACCGACAGGAGACAAACTGGGTTCACATAAAATTAACCCTAAGGATCAATACGAGAATATAGCTAGATATTTTGATAGATAAACTGACTGCATTATGGAGACAGGCTAACTGTCTAAACTAGCTAGATATACGACAAGGCTTACCAGACAGGCAAACTGCCTGTAGGGATTTGTTCCACGCTTTGGGTCGCAATTCACTTCTGCCAGATCAAGGTTTTTATTTTTTTCTTCAATGTGCACTCGCGCTAACCCCGCCCAGTACTCTCTCCCAGGTGTCATTTGAAAGTAGTCACTCTTAAGCGAGTTCATGGTGATTTCTTCCATCTTAAACTGTGAAAAAAATTAAACGTAGCCAATTTCGTGTTAGTACCCATATAAATGCAACCGTCTGAGCTAGAGTGGTTTCCATTTTGAAAGGTAGGCTCAGGCTCAGCAGATCGGAGCGATCTGGCAAATCTATATCCATCCAGTTGAAAATTTCGAGATAACTTGGGCCTCTGATTCTGATCGGTATTCTGAATTACAAAAAATCAACTCTGAAAGGATATACGGAAATCTTACTTATATACATATCTCGTAAATAAGGGCAAATAGGTTGGTTTCATCAAAAATAAACGGCCTGATTAAATACATACCTTAACAAAATCAATGGCAGGGTTGGCTGCCAAATCTGCGCTGGTACTTATCATCACGCTTAATCCCGCTGTGGCCGCTATCATTGGATCAATACCAGAATCCTCGTCTATAGACCATTTTGCCATAGAAGGGATTGATTTTGCCTCCTGGTATCCAGTGGGCCTAACAAGAAACATCTTTCAATATGTCAAAGTTCAAAAAATTTCATAAGTCAAGTTTCATAGTATGGTATCATATAATTAGGGCGTTAATGGTCCCATAGACTTTTTTGCGAAAGATACAGTAAACATAATTAATATAGTCAACTTATAGGCACTAACGGCTTAGGTCGCCTGACGAAGCCACGATCGTTTGTTAAATTTGTTATTTTGAAACATGACATCGATCCCAAATAAATAGGTGCCAGGATCTTTCCTTTATGAGCACGGTTACATCGAACTGGATAGAAAACACGGCTATACCGGCGGCTCATACCCCTGGGTAGCCTTAACATAATACTGCTACGTGTCACCATCACAGTTACATCCACAGCTGCCCATAGTCAAATGTGGTGTGGCCGCGCCAAAATGCTTACAAGAGGGGCCGGTTGAATCCACAGCAAATTCCGGATCTCGCAACAACGCGCCGAAACAGCATACCGCAAGGCATTGGTTCCCCTCGCAAGGAGCACCTGAAAATCATCGAACTTTAGGGATGGATACCAAAATAGATGTTTGTGCCTTTCTTACATGAAATGCAAATGAAATGGGAATACTTTGTTTAATGGGCGCATATAAAAACATTTGTGATTTTAAAAACATATCTGCAAAGGTCCACTTTTTAACGTGATTTTATAATAAATCAATCAGTAGGGGCAAAAAGTAGGGAGTTTGTCCTTATCCATGGAGACGTTTCATCTTGAATCGTTTGTTTGTACATCTCGGAATAAATGTTATACATACTGTACTGCGACTACATACTAAACAGTCTTCCCACCTTCACTTGATAATCAAATATTGTATAAAGACGTGTTGATGTAGTTTGTAGATGATCATTACTCGCAGTCGGGGTCATTCAATGCAGGTTCAATACCTCCAAAACTGAGATGATTACCTGATCAGTAGCTCGTCACAGGTAGGAGCGAGCTGTTCTAAGGCTTCTCGATAAGTCAAGTTATTTCTGGAGAGCACCAAATCCAAGACGAACAGGTCATGCTGACGCCTAAAAATGGAGGTTGGAGCAAACAACGCAGAGAGCTGAGGCATGATATTGACCAGGTAGGATAATTCCAGCCCAGGGGCTAGAGACCTGCCGAAGAAAAAACTATTTTTATTAATGAAACAGGGATGCCTGGTTTGTGTGGTCAAACTGCATTGACATGTAGACAGCACGGAAAACAACATTAAAAAATGGTTACCGGCATTCCTGGATCACACTTCCGTTAATATTTTACATAGAGGCTGCTAAACCTGCTAAACAGATTTAAATGGTACCTTGATGATGGTATTCTTGGTGGTGATGCAGACACTATTCTTGGTGATTTACAAGTTCTGATTGGGGAATTTTAATCTATTGCGCTAACTTTAAATACGGAGAAATGTAATTTTTTTTTTATCGGTATCTGAAGAAAGGAGAAAATATATTTTAATTTAGATAACCTTAACATTCTAAGCCCAGGTGTACACTTTTTGAAAGATGAAAACCTATTCTTGCTAGGTGTCCCTTTAGTAGATAATTCTGTAAAACTTCTAGTTGAAAACAAGAACCACTTCTTTAATTTTGTATCGGATGCCATGATGAATTTACAGCCACATGTTGCATTACTTTTGATTAGGTTGTGTTTTGATATACCTCATCTTACCTACTTTTTAAGATGTTGATCTATTTGGAAAAATTAATCGTTACTGTATTTATTTGACGTGGAATTGAAGAAAACGTTAGAAAACATATTACATTTAAATTTAGAATCAAGCTCTTGGACACAAGCATGTTTTCCTACCGATTTTGGCGGAATTGGTATTAGACGACCTTCTGATGTCGCACTTCCTGCATTCCTTGCTTGAGCTTATAACAATATGGACATAATAGGTAAAAATGTATTTCCATCACTTGGTGATTGTGAGGTTAACTGTTCGAATGAAGCAATCGAGAGTTAGGAAGTTGTGTGCCCAGGAGTTGAATTGCCAGAGAAAGTAAAAACTCAATTCGGATGGGATAATCTGACTACTTACCAAAATTTGTCACAAAACGGTTTTAGAAGAAAATTCAGATATCAACCTGGCTCGCATACTTGGTTCTTTAGAAATTGTATCTGGAGCATGGCTCAAATCATTTCCGTCGCCAAATTTAGGAATTCTCCCAGACAAAGCCATTCTGAGAATCACGATAGGCCTACGTATAGGCGCCAAACGGTGTCAATCGCACGTATGCGTTTCCGGTAGCGTCGATACTTTCGGACATCACGGACCATCGTGTCAAAGGAACTCTGATCGAATACCTCGTCACTGTGGTATTAATAATATCATTAAAATATATTTGGCCTGAGTAAATATTCTGGGCTTCCTGGAGCCACCAGAAATTTACCGCTTCGACGGAAAAAACCAGATGGGCTAACTCTAGTATCGCGGTGTCGAGGCAAAGCACTGGTTTGAGACGCCATGTGTGTTGACACGATGGCTCCAGCAAATAAAATTAAGAAATATGCGTCTATGCGTGACCTATCATTTCCTTGAATTCGCTATGGAAACGCTTGGCGCATGGTCATCGGATGCATTGGAACATTGGAAAACTACTCATTGAGAAATCTGGTGATCATCGCGGTAAACATATTTAATGCGGCGAATAAGCATGGTAATTCAGAGATTAAATGCACAGAGCATTTTAGGTTAGGTTAGGTACTGTGGGGCGGGCATGGAGGAAATTTTGTATTTAGTTTAGTACAGCTTAAGTAAGTAGTCAATTGCTGGTTTTGTTTTCTTTAGGGATTATTTTGTTTTTCTTCACAGAGCATGTATTTTAATAAAATATGCAATAAATTACTTAAAACATAAAGGAACTAAATGGTAGGTAAACAGAATATACGGATCATACTTTTTATTCTATGAAATTACTTCTAAATAAATCGAATTCGGGTGTCACGTGTGTGTGGTCAGAATCATATACAGGAATCTACACGTTCTTGCTGATATGTTGCTTTACGTCTTTGTACTGGTGCAAGTGAAGTGATCCAGGTGGACTTTACTAGTCCTTACCAGCCAGCCAAGACCTTCACTCACAGTTTACTAGTAAATCGAACGGCAGCTTCGTGAGAGATGCGGTACGGCGGGCACACGGTGAGCGCGGGGTAAGGCTCCGTCTCCGCCTGCAGCCTCCCCGGCGGCGGCTGCACCGCCAAGATGGAGGGGTTCTGAAGAAAACGCTGCCACAGCACCGCGCTCAGCACGGACGCGCAGCACGCGTTCACGCAGTGCACAATCAGCCACAATACCCTGCCCGTGGAAACGTATTAGCGTCTTCCGTTCTGTTTTCCCCTAGAACTAGCAAGCTGCGAAGAGATATACGAAATACTTTAATCGAGTTGGATATTCACAAGTGAAGTCCCGTCGCGTTGCTTTCGAATTTTATAATCATAATTGTACGGTAATGGTGCTTAATGTAAACGTAATTCAGTGTGTCGCTTTCCTTGGTGGCGCCTGCGGGTACCTCTTGAACTCGGAAAAAGGGAAAGAAAGAGGAATTTATTTTCGCAAATCTCTTTCAAAATTCACTTGAAGGCCGGTTTTCAGCGATTTTCTGTGGATGAACTGGCTAATTGAATAAAAAATAATCAATTAAGTGAAAATATTCATACTTACCTCTCTGTAACATGTCGATCCATGAAGTATTTAAAGCCATGCAGAGTTGTTGACTGGAGGAATTGTGTTCTCGTTTTTGCTGCAATCCTTAGATAAAGACTGCCGGCCTTCATTTTCGATGGGCCCTTTTCGAGTTTTAACTGACTAATTGATCTATAAGTAGATAATGTTTGGCCACATTGCTATTTAGAGAGACAAACACCAATCTCTTCGATCTTCAGGAGAAGCTAAAATGTAAATTGATGATCTTTTTGTTATTTTGCATGTGCCGCGCCATATGCCGCGCTTAACATAAAAATCATTACATTTTACTAATTTTCACCTAAACGAGAAGAGCTTTTCACCCAAACGGACACGATTTACACCTTAATAAAAAAATTCAAACTTACCCTAATTTGTAATGTATAAATATTAAAAAAATCGTCTTTTCTGTGTAACTTTGAGAACGACCATGACGGCCATGGGTGACAGGCAGGTTTGGGTTTGGCATCTGATATAACCCCTCACCACTTGCCTAGGGTTAATGCGATAGGTGATTAAAACATACGTCGTTAGGAGCTTGGGAAAGGTATTCATGGCAGTGATCGATTGAAATCAATGATTAATGATCTGATCAAATCTATTGATTTCAGCAGGTATAATTTTTATTTTGAACCAACAGTCTGTAAGCAAGTGCTGTCTAGGTTCCAGAACGTAATAATAATACAACTGATCGCACGAAGTTCTTCCCGTTCGTCTTAAGAGGTGAATAAGGGATTCATCGTTCATGTTTGGATTAAACGTGGTAGGGTGAATTCCGCCATATCATCTCTTATATCTATCATCGCATTAAACGAATGATGGTCGAAGCGTCTATTAAAATTGTCTGTGTTTTCTATCCAGTTCAATGTAACTGGGCAAATTAAAGGAAGTTCCTGACAGTTCGGGGACTGGCCTAGCCTACCAGAGGTCTGGGTTCAATGCCAACATGCACCACTTTCTTTCTCTTTCAGAGTTCAATAAGTGCATTTCGTCACGAATGCAAGCTGCTCCATGGTTCGGAATCCATCTAAAACTGTAGGTCCCCTTCCTCTACTAGGTGGTAGGGTTTTAGCCCGCCCGGGTTGGTACCATCGCATTGGATGAAAAGATGGTCGAAGCGGCAATGAAAAATTGACCGTGCTCATAAAGGGAAGGTTCTGGCATGGCACTTAATTCCTTCGGGAATGTGGTGTATTGGGCTAATATCATAACGGTAGTTGTGTGGTATGGATATGTCAGGTCGCATAAAAAAAAATTAGACATTCATGTCCTGTTACAAAAAAAGAAATAGCAATGAAAAAAATGTTTAGGTGCTTTCGCTTCTTCAAGTTTACGTCTTTTATAAACTAACGAAGTTTTTTATTGTGGTAAAATTCTATCTGCTTAAAATATATCAAAAAATTCTCTAGCCGGCTGCTCTTTGGCAGCAGTTTGAACTAAAACAGTAGTATTCAGAGTGGGCGGACTAACTTCAATGCGTGGATTATATCCGTACTAAATCGCATTTTTTATGATTAGTCCGGTAATCATTTAACTCTGAATACGACTGTAAGAGTGTTCCGTTTCTATCAATAAAACAAATTAAAACAATCCGTTGGTACACATTTCATTGAATTCATTACAACACAGCGTATTGACACATAACTAAGTTTTATGAATAAAAAACTACTACTTTTACGAAAGTTGCTTAGTTACGCCCTTCATCCAATTTCTTAAATTTAATGACCAACTAAAGCAGATTACTTTCATGTCATTTGTCGTGAATTCTGCAGGTTATCGACCCATCTATAAAAGCTTTACATAATCGGTTGTGTGTTAATTTATTGGATATTAAAAAGTCTGTAATGAGGAATGTGGACAGAACATTTGTGCGTTTTCTGCCTGCTGCGTTGGTGGAATGTCGACAGAGGGATAGCGTTATGCAGCTCCAGATAGCGTTCTCCATGGTAAGGAGATCCTACATCCCCTAGAGATGGATGGCCTCCAAATTCTTCTTTCACACTGAAAGGTTTCCACTATGCAGATGTAAATATAATGATTACTTAATTTCCTTTTAAATTTTTCGTTGAAAAAACAACACGGGGCTATTGGATTTCAATCTATGAAGTATCCTTGTGGCCTGCACCAGCGCGACAGAAGCGGCGGGTGCGGCGAGCTCGTACGGTGTTCAGCGGCAGTCTCACAGCCGCGAAGAACAGCACCTCCAGGAGACTGACGAGACCCACTCCCAGGAATATATTGAATACTCCACCGAGGGATGCTGTTTACATGAAGTACACATACATATACCAGTCATATAACAGGATAAACACATAAATATGGTCTCAGGACATGTATGTATGTTAGTTCCTGCCAGCGTGAAAGGACGGGAGTAGGAACCGACTTTGCCGCCATAATGAGTTTCGATCTCTAATTCCATGCTTCCATGATCGCTGGTTAGTCGTCTACAGGAACTCAGGGCCATGAACGGACTTAAAATATAGTCGAGAAATGACAACAGATTTTTTTTAAGGTTCGACCGTATCAACACCATACGGTCTAATCCTGTCACCTAGTAAATTTGGAGAGATCTTCAGTTTTAGCATGGGTTCTGAACCATTAAGTGATCGGCACTCTCAATGAATATGAAAATTTCAACCTGTTAGGAAAGAAGAGGTTCACATCCTTGATATCAAACCCATGGTGTTCGACAGAAGGAACACGACACCGGGCATTACCAACTAGGTCACATACTACCACTTCATTGACACTTGGCTCATTCTGTGAACGATGCTTTACGATTCGTCCGTGGAAGAAATCTTAAAAGACTGCACAGTTTGCGTTTTTGGTTGGAAAACTAAGATAATAAAATCGGAGAACGGAAATTAAAATACATAAAGTCGAACATAGAACCTCCTTTTATAAAGTCGGTTAAAAATATGTATACAAGCGTTATTAATAATCAACTTTAGGGAGATGCGAGGGACGCATCTAAATAACCATCTAAATCAACATGATACTTACAGAGAAGCGTGAGAAAGAAGACGAGTAGGTTGGAGACTGCAGAGTCGGTGGCGATGCTTGGGGAGATTCCTGTCAAAAACGACCGCGATCCCGTGCAAGACTCCGCACAAGTAACATTGTACTTACACAGCAAAGTGAGCCAAGAGACGGTGGGTTCGAGACTGTAGAGTCGATGGCGGTGGCTGGCGAGGTACGTGCGTAGCACGACAGCGTTCTTGTGCACGCCACGGCTAAACAGACATATAGAACACATTTACCAAAATAGTTATTCGTAGACGAAACGAATGATGCATTTATTTTTAAAACAACTACGGAAGAATATGCTAACTTCAAATATAATCAAAAAAGATTTGAAGAGGTGCAGCGAAGATATCTATGACGGCATCAGCAGATGGAGACACTAATCTGCGTGCATTGAGCTTTGATTCCAAACTGCTTCCCCTATCCATGTTATTATAAATCATGCGGAAATTAGTGAACAATTTAAATGTTTCAAGCACAAAAGATAACATACATATTAATTTGTCTTTCTGTATAATGTTACCGATAATTATCGATAGTTGAAAAATACTGATCCAAAATAATAAGGCATGTTAGGGATATTTTTTATTGAAGAATTACTTACTAAAAAGAATCAAAGGTGAACTCGAGAGCAGACAGTGGCATTGACTCAACTTCGGTGAATACTTTGGATTCGTCGCACGGCGACAAGCATTTGCAGCTGCCGTCACTTATCACCTTTTCATCTGTGCATGAAATCTCCGGATCATGTACTATCAACGACATATACTTTTATTAGGTACATGAACCAACACCTACCTATCAAACGCGTTAAAATAGGGCATAAAGTTAGATTTGCAGACTGGGCTACTCCAGGAATAATTAAGTCCGAAGAACATTTGCTATTCCTATATGATTTGTTGTTGTTAAAAATAAGTAAACACAATCATTTAAGAAAATATGTTTCTGTGTAAAGCAAAATTTTTAAGATGGTATCATTCTGTGCTAAACAAATAAATTGCTTGCTTTTCCTTATCTATGATATTTCTGCTTTCATTTCGGACGATGTAGAATTAGTTATGTTTGCTGATGATTTTTCTTTAGTCTTAAATGATGTAAACACGGATTTGTTGCAAAAATCTCGTGAAATAACGGTGGCTAAAGTCGTGGTACCAATGTAATAATTTGTTGCTTAATGTGAATAAAACAAATTTAATGTAAATTTGTTGCTTAATGTGAATAAAACAAATTTAATGTACTTTGCTCTAGGAACATAGAGGCGTATGTTAAGTGATACGATAGGTAATGTTGCTAAAGACATGTCTTTAAATATTACGAATGAAATAAATTTCCTTGGTGTAGTATTTGATAATAAGCTGACATGGAAAGCTCATATAGATAAGCTAGCCGATAAACTCAGCTCAGCATGCTATGCTATAAAAAAGATAAGGGAATTATGTGGTATTCAGGCAGCTAGGGCGGTCTATTATGCTTACTTTGACAGTCTGATGTCATACGGTCTGATGTTCTGGGGAAATGCATCCGAAGCAAATCGAATATTTTTGTTACAGAAAAGACCCTTGCGAAGTATCCTCAACATGAAAGTCAGGGATTCATGTAGAAATGTCTTTAAAGATCTCGGAATAATGTCCCTCGCAAATAAGTATGTATTTCAAAATAAAGTCTATGCAAAAAAAACTATAGAATCGGCTACTCTTAACGCTGACATACATTCCCACAATACTAGAAATAAGTTTAACATACAATCCAAAACACAGACGAGCAAAGACTTCGAAGAGTTTTATTCGCAACAGTGTTAGATAGTACAATAAATTACCAGCAGTAATGAGTATTTTGCCCCTTAATGAATTTACAAATAAAATTAAATCAGTTCTTTTAAATCGTAAATCAGTATATTATAATATAAGCGAAGCTCTCTGCGATAAAACTCTCTTTTGTGCTTAATATCCTAAGAAGACAACTACATAACTGTGTACATAACATGTAAATTGTAAGACTTCTTTGACATAATACTACGTTGGTAATATTTTTTTTATATATAAATACTTATTCTTTATATAATATATTGACTTGATACACTTCGTTGGTATCAAACTTGACTTGGGCTTTATACACCTGACAAAGGTTAAGTTGAAGACGGCTTTTACACCAGAGTATACTTGTAATGCTATAAATTATATTAATTTATATAATTGCATTAGTAACTTTATTAGTTGTAAGTAACTTAAACTGAGGGTTGCTATTTCTATTGTTATTTGTTCTTTGCCTTAATCAGTTCTACCGAGGAATTGTTTGGCAGTAGCATTTAGATCTAAGTATGTATTTCATAATTGTGGCCGGAAAAATATGTTATGTAAACCCGTGAAGTTTCTTTGCGGGTTCTTCTTTACTGGGTTGATCGAATCCGCGGATCTTTGTGACGTAACTTGGTGTAGATTGACTACCAAAAAGTTTAAATAAATTAAATGAAAATGAAAAAAAAGTCCAGTGACACCCTACGGTCAGATTTGTTTTGCACATGTGGCGTGCCCCTTCCCCCGCCGACCGGTTTTCAGGCAGGTCCTACTGCAATCCGCGCGGGCGGTGCGAGCGCTTCACAGCAATAGCGTTGGAATTTTCTACTGGACTTTTGAATGAGACTATACGTGAACCTCTCACACCAGCAATCGTATAAATGCTTATGTTTTTTTTTGCAAACGTAAGATTTGACGCGAGATGCCAAAGGTAATTTACCAATCATTTCGCGTCCAACAAGGGAGGCATCGTCAGGACCGCTTTGGTACTCTGGACGTCTTGTTGTAGAAAAAGGTGAGCTGGATACTTAGTTCAACTACTAAGAGTTTCGTGACACGGTAAGAAACCACAATTTCGCAAAATATCAGTGTTAGGTTAGTTAGTTTATCAACAAATAATAATGTCTACTGTGAGTTTAGTCACATGTGTTACATTTTTGTTTGCACAGCACTTGGACATCACATCTTGCACATCGGTACGTCTCTAAAATATGAAAATAAATGCCATTTTGTGGCAACGAACTGAGTGAGAAAACAGTTAAAGTAAGAGATGACAAATTACTTTAAACGCACTATAACTTTTTAAATCATAAAGGCGGCTGAAAATCAATTGAGAACATAAATTTTACCTCTTTAATTAAATTCGCTAATACTTAGGGTACCAATTATCATTACTGTTTTATAAAATACATAAAACAATAGAAATCGCTGTACAGATATGTTATTAATCTAATTCATATTAAAAATAAATCGTCCACCGTTGATTGCGATGAGACAGAGCAGGTGGGAAGGCGCGCAGGGCTGGGTGCCAGGCAATAGCGGGTATGTGGGGCCCACGCAGCCGCACCTCGCAACCATCACTCGAGCCACGCACGCCATCTGTAATCTTACTTACGCTACTTAGTTTGGAAAATATACTACGCTGAGCACCGTTTTTTATGTTTCTGGACATGGATGGCTAATAGGTAGCAAACTGACCGTGAGAGATTAGCCTTACACACACACGGGAACTAGGTGCCACGCCACGACCTTCCTTATATTGCTCGGCTACATTGAACTGAATGGAAAACATGGACAATTTTTACTGCCGCTTCAACTATAGTTTATTCAATGCGATGGTAGCAACCCGGGGGGATTAACCCTACCACCTAGGAAGTAAGGAACGTGAACTACAGTTGTACGTGGAATCCGAACCACGGCCAGCCTCAACGGTTCAAAATGGTCACCCATCCAGAACCCAAACGGCCCCAGAGGTGCTTCACTCAGCTTATTGAATCGCAAGGCGTCGCGCGACTGGGCTTCCAAGGCTGACAGGTGCTGATAGGTACTTATGTAGGTGAAAGGGAAACATAAACAAAGCTAGGTGTGTAGAAACGTACTTAATTCCAAAGATCTAAGTGGCATTGCTGTACTGTACTGTATTTGTTCTGTACTGTATCAATCGCAGTGAGTTTTTCGAACAAGCATTATGTTATACTAATGGATATACTCGTATTGTTCGACCAGACCACGGAAGAGGGTGGTAGACGAAACGTTAGTTAGGAGAGGATGACCGAAACTAATGCATGCCCATGACTGTTAGCCTTTGCGAACTTTGTAAAACTCGATATAGACTAGGAGGTCGCGACAAAAATGGTAACGATAACGGCTGAAACTGGGTTCACGGGAGCAAGACCAACCCTCTGAAGCGAAATGTGTCAGTCTGCCTATTCCAAGTGGTTGCGTTACGTAGATAAGGCGCCTGAAAAAGTACTTATGGTGACAAAAAATATATGTGATAAGGTAAATGAATGCAAATGACGAAGCATGAAAGTATCAGTACATACTTGCTTAGCAATGCAAAAACGGAACAAATCTTTGGTTGCATTTCATAGTTATAGACGATTTAGGTTACAAAAATAACTTTAGGTATATTTAAGTATTAAATAAAAAAATCGACTGGCTATTGTTGTATAATTAATAGCTATCAATGTTTCTAGACAATCAGTATATTCATCAGCAGGTACATACCAACATCTGTTTTATAAAGCCAATCTAGATAACGCAACCACTTGGCATAGGCAGACTGACACATTTCGCTTCAGAGGGTTGGTCTTTATCCCGTGAACCCAGATTCAGCCATTTACCTTATCGTGACCAAAAATGTCGTGACCTCCCGGAATAATAGAGAGACAAACAGAAATCACAGGCAAGGGAGTCGTATTTTATGAGGGTGTCGCTGCACTGCTGTAGGAGTACCAGCTCGTTTCTCTGGTGTTCACCCAAAATCACATGGCGACTACCATCTTTCTTGTCAGACTAAACCTATACAAAGCTCACCAGGCAGGCGAGCCGCCTAGAGGGGTCTGCCGCTCGCCTGGAGTCACACTTCATAAGTGCGAGGTCGTTCCCTTTGTAGTTGCTGTTCACACGCACTCGCGCCGCTCCCGCCCAATACTCGTTGCCAGGTGGCAACTTCAAGTAATCTGACTTGCGCGAGTTCATGCTTATGTCTTCCATTTTGAACTGCGATAAAAGTTGAGAGTTGTAGTTTGAATATGGGTATGCGTGGGGTGCATAATTTATATCAGAGTAGGTTTCAAATTAATTATCGTTTTCTAATATGCACTTTTGCTAATTTAGAATTCATGCCAATTCACTTTTAAGGTGGGCCTTCTCGCGCAACTCCCCATACAAACGGGGAAAGAAGATTATGTGTATATTTCTTGTCGGAGAACCAAAATTATACCATAATTTAATTCAAAACTGCTTTATTTGATCGAACTAGATGTCTGATGACCATTGAAATTGTAAAATAATGTTTGGTTTTTAAGTTATAAGGTCCGAAAGTTCGATTTTTTCGCGCGTTTAATACAACGTTTAATACAACGTTTAATACAACAATACAACGTTGGACGTGGATTACTCAACGATAAAACTAAAATATCTTAAAAAGGGGGGAACGGCAGAACGTCTAATAGGCAGATCGTATAATGTCATATTTTAACAAAATTTTAAAACCATGCACAACGTATAATCGGCAGATCGTATAATTTTATTAAATTACTTATTTCTCCATGCATAACGTATAATAGTCACAACGTATAATATTATGATCTTTATTTAACAAAAAAGGAAAACCATGCATATCATATAATCCAAAAACTTTTCATTCGATAAGCGCCCTTATGTATATACATTTAAAGCATATACTCGCACGTGACGTTTCGACCGTCTCAATTAGCGTAAGGAGGCCTTTCGAAATTGTAGCAAATATCGATTCGTAGCAATTTCAGCCTTAAATGTATCGTCATTAGGGCGCTTTATGCAGTGCTTTTTGGCATATTATACGTACTGCATGGTTTTCTTTTTTTGTGAATTCATGTTAGGAATATGTGACTATTATACGTTCTGCATGATGCAAAGAGTTGATTTTATTTTTAAACTTTATTCATGCACAACGTATAACATTATACGTTGTGAATATTATAAGATATGCATGGTTTTCATTTTTTGGAAAAAAATACTATTATACGTTGTGAATATTATACGTAGTGAAACAAACATTATGCGCATTGTCTGCATTGTGAACATGTTGCATCCTCCTAATCCGGAGCCTGTATATTTCTTTGAAACAAAGAAAGTCCCAGAGCACAATAGAATAGGTTTTGTACCGTGCCCGCGAATGAGTTAGTGCGGTCGGGAAGGGCTACCTTAACATACTACCAGTATTTAGCAATATCAATCAATTATACTTAGTTCCAACATACAGAAAATTTAGAAAAATATGGTTTTGAAGACAAAGAAATAATATAAAAGGAAACTATTCTAATCTAAAATACCTTTGCATAGTCAATGGCAGGGTTGTTCACCGTGTAAGCACTGGTATTCAGGATCACGCTGAGTCCCGCGGTGGCGGCAATAATTGCATCTCTGCTATTTTGCTCATCTGTGGTCCATGCCCCAACCGACTTCACCGCATCAGCCGTATGTTCTCCAATGGGTCTGTCATGATGGAATGAGATGTAAGAGCAATCGACTTAGTCACCACCGAACTAACCGAAGCCCCAAAATCCCAGCACTTCTCTGTTCTTGCTGAACAAGTAACAATTTCGCACGAATGCATGTACTTACTGGGAACAGTCTGCTCGTCGGGCAAATTAACGGAATTGCATGCAATTTTATGGATACTGCGACATCTCGTAGAAACGCGATAAAAATAATGGCTCAGATGATGGCGAAGCGTTGGCAGTGAGACAACTACCGGCCAATATTTACGAGTCAGAAGAGACCAGTGAGTGACGATAATAATTGCATGGAAATCTTTTCGCCTTCTTAATAAAAGACAAAAGCTATGGGCGGTGATGACTGGGTTGCAATTAGTGCATTGTTCATACGCGCTAGGTCGGTTGAATCCACAGCAGATGCCGTTTCTGGCAACCACGCGCCTGAAGAGTCTCCCGCAAGGCATTGAATCTCCTCGCCACGAACACCTGGACATAAATACCTATTAGCGTACGGTACATTACCAAAAAAGTCGCAATGATGGTACATTGCGATCACAGGCCGATTCAAGGATTGAGCAATTTATCTCCAGTTACAGCTCCACCTTATAAATTCTTGAACTCTTTTGTGATATTTTATTTCAGTGAGCATGTGGGAATGGTTACATAATGGGATTGTCACCTGATCAGCAGGTCGTCACAGGTGGGAGCGAGTTCTTCTAACGCTTCTCTATACGTCAAGTTATTGCTGGACAGCACTAAGTCCAGTATGAAGAGATCCTGTTGCTGTCGGGTGATGAATCCGGGTGCAAACAGTGCAGCGAGCTGGGGTACGATGCGCACAACGTGGGGCACGTCCAGTCCTTTTGGCAGTGATCTGAGGAATAATAAGGTTATTTTTTATTGATACTTGACTTAGGATGGCTAATACTTCATATTACCCGAGTACATCGAATTTCCGAAGGAATTGGTGCCATACCGGAATCTTCCCTTTTAAGAGCACGCCTGCATTGAACTACATAGATGGAGAACGCGGACAATCATCTGATTCGATGGTACCAACCCGGGTAGGCTACCACATAGCCAACCCGTAGGATAAGGAAGGTCACTTTCACAATTCACAATCCAAACCATTGAGCAGCTCGCATTAGTGAAGAGATGGATACTCATCCAACTACAAAAGAGAAATAAAGTGGCCAATAAGAGGCGAAGAACTACGCCTTGAATCATGAGCCTTTGAAACATTTCAGAACCTCCGTTCGGTACAACATTGTTGCTTGGACAAGCAGACATCCTAACTTCACTTGTGATCGATTTCGCCTCGGATTTAGCAAGCGGCCTGGAAGCAATCAATCTTAGTTCTGTGAATACGAAGCTTACAAGCGAGCATGGGACGACAGGAGTAGAAACCGAAATTCGCCTATATGGGGACGGCGCGGCGTAGCCACTTTACTTACGCCGGCGAATGAGTCCGTTTACGAATTTACTCACTACTAACTTATGTTCTCGAATTCCAAAGACACGTATAAACACGTAAGATCTGCACTGGACGCTAGGTATTTAGTGCCACGAACATTAGATGTAGCGCTTCCCGACGGTACAAGGGCAACTAAAGTTGCTCAAATTACAGCAGTCTCTGTCGATTTCGATCACGACAACATCCAGCAATCTCCGGCAACATGGTTTATGGACAAGCATGGAACCATTGAAATGAAAAGAGGATATCCTTTATTGCTTAAAACTATTATTACATAGTATACAAATGCGAACTTATTGCCAAAGGCAATCTCTAACATATAGAAGTATTAAACAATATAAGAATTCATGGAGCAATTAATTGCCCGCATGTGGCGAGCAAGTGCACGGATACGTAGCAATCCGATAAACAACTCAACGGCGGCGACACCAAGAGTATGAAGCGATGTGGAGCAATGTCGTTCCATATCGCTGGGCTAATGGCCGAAAATGTATTGGAGTTGCTCTATATTGCTCACATTTTCGCGACGAAGCGTTCGGCGGCGGCGTGCAGGATGCGGTACGGCGGGCACACGGTGAGCGCCGGGTAGGGCGCCGGCGAGGGGTGTGCGCCGCCCGGCGGCTGCATCGCCAGGATCGAGGGGTTCAGCACGAAGCGTTGCCACAGCACCGTGCACAGCACGGACGCGCAGCACGCGTTCACGCTGTGCACCAGCAGCCAGAACAGCCTGTCCGAAGGTAGTTATTTTCTCATTGTGTGTGCAACTATTTACATAAAGTTTCGTAGCCCTGCCGTGGGGGCTCGTTACCCTATCAATAACTGTTCACATGCTTTTAATATTTTACTATGTTTTTTAAAATGTTGGAGTCTAAAATATATTGTCAAAATCTACGTCTGTATGTTTAAATCTTGAGAAACACTGGACGTAGACCTATCATGCGACCACTCAAACAAAACGCACGGACCTGATCACACCACCTGTCTAGTAAAAATTGGTTTCGGTTATGTCTTGGGAAACACCGGTCGTAGACCTATCATGCGACTACTCAAATTAAACATCCCAACCAGATCTAACTACCTACCTTTTATTTATTGGAACTTTCAGGAGGGCTGCGAAAACCATGCTGGCCGGCCAGGTGCTTCTTCTCGCCATGTTTGAAGGAGCCATTGAGGTGCCCGACGACGCCCAAGGTCATTCTAACTTTCAGGGAGGCTGCGAAAACCATGCCGGCTGGCCAGGCTAATTAAAATCTTTGTTGCACTATAATTGTGTAAATAAGTCTAAAATCGGTATGGGTTCAGTTGTTGAGAATCAAGTAAGTTCATTTTCGAAAATTGGATATTTTATTTCACAATCTAATTTTTCGAAATTATTCAACGGTTTCGCGGTACGAAGCCGTAGGCAAAAGACAATATTGTATACATACATACATAATACATAAATAGCGAAAACACTCAAAGTGTAATGGGGCTAAAAATAAAAAAAATAAAAATATATATTATAAAAATAATATAAAAATAAATAATAAAAAACTGATCGATTCAGAACTTGTTAATTTTAAGTAATTTAGGAACGTTGCATTATGGCACCAGACTCACTTTATTGTATGTACATCACACTCACGGTATTAGACTCCTGTTGGGTAGTTGTACCAGCATAATAATAATATATTGAGAAAAAAATCCGATTTTGATCCGATGTGGAAAGAAGCTCCGATAATCGTCACCTTTCCGCGACGTGTGGATCCCTGAAGTACTTGAAGCCGTGAAGGGTCGTCGCCTGGAGGAACTGCGTCCCCGTACTCGCCACAGCTCTCAGAGAAGTTCTAACGAAGCTCTGCTCTGACGAAGACATCTCACGAATGTGATCGCCACGGTTTCGTTGGTCCCTCATTCCTTTGGTCGGTATCCTCAGAAAGGGAAGATAAAGCAGCTCCTGGATAACGTTACTGACATGATACTGTGCGACAATCTGACTGACATTTGCATGAGGTAAATAAGTAATCGGATAGGGATATTGTCGTCATTGTAATGGATAAATGTTTCCTTCTCAAATTGGTCAAATAAATCATTAATTTGAGTTTCAGCGACATCTACATTTTAAGCATTGTAATCAGATTTTGAAAATAATCTGAAAAACTATTGGTCGTGACATTCGTCGGAAGCAGGACTTGAACCTGCGACCTTTGGATTACATGTCCACTGCTCTAAACCAACTGAGCTATCCCGACAATTACATCAGCCAACAAATTTCTCGATTATATTCGAATCGACACAATGCTTCCCCTATCTTCTGCTAGATGGCGCTGATGATGTTTTTGCGTATTGATCCTACGCTAAGGCATTTTGACTGCAATGATTGAGCTATCAATCTTATTGCTGTCGTCACCAAAGACGTTTTTGGTATCGGACACTAAGAGTCAGCCCGGATTTTACTTGATAATCCAAAGGTCGCAGGTTCAAGTCCTGCTTCCGACGAATGTCACGACCAATAGTTTTTCAGATTATTTTCAAAATCTGATTACAATGCTTAAAATGTAGATGTCGCTGAAACTCAAATTAATGATATAACGGTAATGTCGTATCCATTAAATACATAAAATTATCAAGTAAAATCCGGGCTGACTCTTAGTGTCCGATACCAAAAACGTCTTTGGTGACGACAGCAATAAGATTGATAGCTCAATCATTGCAGTCAAAATGCCTTAGCGTAGGATCAATACGCAAAAACATCATCAGCGCCATCTAGCAGAAGATAGGGGAAGCATTGTGTCGATTCGAATATAATCGAGAAATTTGTTGGCTGATGTAATTGTCGGGATAGCTCAGTTGGTTTAGAGCAGTGGACATGTAATCCAAAGGTCGCAGGTTCAAGTCCTGCTTCCGACGAATGTCACGACCAATAGTTTTTCAGATTATTTTCAAAATCTGATTACAATGCTTAAAATGTAGATGTCGCTGAAACTCAAATTAATGATATAACGGTAATGTCGTATCCATTAAATACATAAAATGGTCAAATAAATGTATATAGGCATAATCTTAAACACTGTGATAGTAGGAGTCACTGCTTATTAGAGGAGGGACTTTAGGAGAGTTGCAAATTATGGGTATACATGGGAAGACGCAATACCAGCGAATGGTATGTTTTGCTGGTTCAGGTCCAGCCTTGCGATAGATTCGTAGAGTTCCTTAGAGCACTGTAAAAAGAGCCCTGTTCTACGTTGAGCGATGATAGAAACAGACGATAAAATACAGGTAAGCCTTACTGGCTTAAAAGGCAAGGTTTGTCGCTGGAAGGTATCCAGCATACCCTTCCAGCTTTGGGTATGCATGTTTAAGAATGCAGCAATAAATTATTTCAAAACATCATGGAGGTGAAATTTCCTCACCTCCATGATGTCTATTGTATGTTTTTATATGTGACTGGACATGGCTAATATTAAACCACTGTCATGAAATTGCCCACTGCAGAAAAGTTACCCAACACACCACATTCCCGAAGGAATTAGGTGCCATGCCAGGACCTTCCCTTTATGTTACTCTGACCTGGATGGAAAAAACGCACAATGTTTTATTGCTGATTCGACCATATTTTTATCAAATGGGATGGTACGGACGTTTACTCTGCAACCGGTAAACCGGAAATAGAGACTCATTCGAGATCGAATTCTGTAACATTGACGTGAACCACAGAGTAAAAGGATTTAGGTATTATTTCCTAAACCCTGGTAGGGAAAGGGAAACTACAGTTATATGTGGATTCCGAACCATGGAACAGCTCGCATTCGTAACGAAATGGACATATTAAAGAAAGTGGTGCATAACCGGGCGGGAATTGAAACCGATTACCTCTGGTGTGCAAGTCCACCCGCCCCTGGGCCACAACTCGTTCAAATGATTTACTTCGTACAGATTTACTTTTATGAGAAGTACATTTTTATCCGAGTAAAACCTCTTGAAACAATTCTGCAGAATGAAATCAACGCCACTCACCTCTGATACACTTCTATTTACAAATACATATATCCCGTGGACTACAATTTTTTGTATTAATTTGAGCGGAATTACTAGCATGGAGGAATGGTAATTAACGTGCTTTTTGAAATGTAAGTGCCGACATCCAGTTCGCTGTGACGACGATATGGGATAATTTAACTTGTCATTAAATTCTACCATTAGGTGCTTGTAATTGCTTTTGGAAACGAAAAATTTAGATAATCTGATCGGCTTTATGGCGGCCAAACTACATGATAATTAAAAATAGACGACAAAATAAATACTTGGTAGTGTTTTTTTTCTGTTAAATGCAATGATACAAATATACCATTTACGTATCACTGGTTAAATGCATCGAATATAAAGGCCAGCGATGGTTGACTCAGGTTCAATCAACGGGAAAAAACCTTTTATTTGAAAAGGCAATTTTCTCGTTGGGTTCAATGTCTGGAAAACACGCCAAAAATAGTGGTTCCCATGGTGACTTGGTGACTTTTGCTCAGTTTCGGTATGCGAGCTTGAGAAGTGACACAATCGCATTTTACACTTATACAGTCGTATTCAGAGAGAACCTGTCAAAATTTAGTATGAGATTAACACCGCACTAACCATACAAAAACCTTAAAACGCATACTAACCTGGGTCCGGCCACTCTAAATACTGCTGATCGCATCGCATTTAGTAGAAGATGGCGATGTTAACGACGGAGACGATGAAAGAGTATACTGATGACGGAAATATTATAAGCTGAAATATCGTGTTCCATCAAATGTCAACGGTGGATTGGTGCATGGGATTTTATTTTCTGTTTTTAGGTTAGAGTTCCATGAATAAATAATCGGTTTGTTTGTTCAAATGATAAAATAAATTTTATTAAGTACATACTAAAGTATGAATAAAATTTGTGAATCGTGTAACTCCTCATCGGTCACTTACATCTAAATTTGTTGGGTGGTTAAGTGCAGCTATTGAGATGTACGCCTGGAGACGGCTCGCAGGCGCTTGCTGCAGCAGTGCAGCACCATTACTGCGACCGGCATTGCTGCCTTCGCCTCGGAGTAGTTACGCCGCACGGCGCGGCAAGAAGCACGGCAGTGGAACCCCGAGCGCGCTCTTCACGCCGGTGCCTGTGAAGCCGAGCGCGGACGATGTAAACATAGGCGAAGAGTTCACGGGAAGGCTCAAGAAGCAGGATATGCTGAAAGTCTTGAACCGGTTTTACCAAAAGGCGGAGGTGCGCGCGCTAGCGGCTGAGAGCGGGCTCGACGACCATCTGCTGCATCAGGCCTTCATGTCGTTCCGGCGGCACTGCCTCGAGCATGACCTTCCGCCCGACCTGCACATCACCGTCAGTGACATCTTGCAAGGTGCAGCTCCACTTTGAGTCTCACTCGTGAGATCCACCTTTACCAAAAGAAAATAAACAAAAAAAAAACAATTTAAAAATACATACATTCTCATAGACATTTCTGTTAAATTTCAAGCCTTAATCACAAAAAAAAGGTGTGCCTTTGGAAGGCTCTTTGATATGGTTAGTCAGTCAGTCAGCGTGTTTGCATCCATACGCCTCTCCAATTTTCCTCCAGTTGTCCCGGCCCTCAGCGAACGAAACCACTGCTTTCCACCGATGCACTTGATGCCGTAGTTGCACCTGGCGGGTGGTCTTCCCACACTTCGTTTTCCTGTCCACGGCCGCCAGTGTTGAACACTGATGGACACACATATTGTCCAAAATAGAAGGTTTTAAATGTTTTCCTCACAAATTTCTCGAACCATGGTACGAAATGCCCATGGAGGCATATGCTTGCCTAAATTGGTTTGTAAAATTGGATGCTTAACTAAATAAATATTTTTTTTAAAATAACTAAGTGAGCTGAAACCGAAAAAGTGAAAACAAAAAATCATAAAATCTATGAATACATCAATGCATTATATTCTCGATTTAGATACATCAGCCTAGGCTGCTTGTCTAATATAAAAGAAATAACCCAAGCAGCAATTTTGGTTCTGAATTGGCAATAAAAAGGCCCTAGGAGCTATTTAAGACTTCAATACCTCAGAACCTATTAGCACAAACGAGCGCATATATTGGTATAAACAACCTCCTGTATAGGTCCTGGTGACCAAAAGGGCCCAGCCACGACAACCTCCTAACAACCTCCTAATGACTATTTAGCCCTGACCTGTTAGCAAGTAAATGTTCACGACGAGGGCTAAAATATGGCCTATTAGCAAGCGCGTGGTTCTGTCAGTCCCGGTGCGGGCTAAGATATGACCAATTGGCTTCCGCGCGGGCTAAAAATGTGCCTGTTAGCCATCTGTTTGGCATGTAGGAGCTCTTGAATGCTTCTTTATGACCAAATAAAAACCATTTTATTGCTATTACCGGGTATCTTTTTTTGCTAGAACCCGACGACGGCACGAAAGCAATTCGTTTAGCACGTATTTTTGGTTGTTGCAACCATCGATGGCCGCTAACTTGTTCACAAGGCACACTTATACAAGCTTGGTTGTTACATGGCGGCAAGGCGTAAGTAAAACATAGCTAGTTGTGGACACATACGCGTAAGTTTGTCTGGGAAGCCAAGTTTGTCGATGAAATGCTATATTATATGCATTATGAACAAGTGCGCCCACTAGATTATTAATATTTAATAAAAAAAATATAGTTTCGAAAATAACAAAAATTTCTAAACTTATAAGTATTACACATGAAAATGTGCAACTCGAGCCGTTCAAGTCAAATACAATAACGGAATAAAATTATTAACCGTTTATTATTTAATTAAAATGATTTTAAATACCAAATTCACAATTGAAAAATGGCGGATGATCAAGATAATCAATAGGCTACGAAAAATGCCTCTTGACCATCATGCATGCTGGTTTTGTTACAGTATTGCCATTTCAAGCCAAGTTGGCATCTTTTGTGGCCAGTTAGCATTTATAGTGGCCAGTTGGTTTTGAATAAGCCATTGCTTATCAACCCAGAGGCCTATTTAAGGCCAATAAGCATGCGCGTTTGCCAAATGTGCACACTTACAACTATTGTAAAATTATGTAAGTTGTATCCGACCAGCGATTTAAGAAATTCTACATAGCAGCATTGCGATCGGAATGATTGTTGGCTGTTTTAGTATTTCAGTTTCGACCCTCTCGCTCAAGCTCGCATAAGAGGCTAACCACTAGGTTATCCGCCTTCCTGATAAAATATTACGCACGATCCATCGCCAATAAAGTATGGTTTTCCTATACTGTAGTACAAGCCTTTTAATCAAAGGCTATTTCCAATTCATAAAAGTTAATTTCGCCGACATACCACGATTTAAATCATTAAATAAGTTAGATGATTTAAATCGTGGTATGTCCCCTCTTCAAAGGTTAAGACTGCCCAGGCTGATACAAGAGCATTTGATGAAAAGATGAAATAAAAAGGCAGGTCTTAGGTCTATTTATTCCAGAATGCGATGTGTTGGGTTAGTACCATGAATGTGGTATAGCCATCTATTTCCAGTTACATAAAAAAGGCAATGAAGTAGTTTATTCTCAGGTACCCTCTGTAAAGCAAGCTGAAATTGCTTAAAAAGTGTAAAACTGAACTAATTATGTTTAGATTCCAAATAATATTTCGCTTCGCCTTTTTCTTAAATTTTCCACAGGTTATTTTCAAAGTTGACATTATAATTGATTTTACCTGGAAATAGCAACCTGATGTATTCCAGTTGAGAATGCATTTCACTCATCATAATAGATAGCCTATCTGTCTAGTGAATCTAAACTCATTGATATACACATAGTCGTTGGTACTCGATGAAACCACAAAAAAAACTAGTTGGTCTTCGCGCAAACCATTTTGACTTAATAATGGCCAAACAGCAACGAATCGGGCCAAATAGTCCGAAATAGGTTCTGACGGGTTCTGCCTTTTTGCCAAAAAGCCACACAATGGTATTTAAAAGTGCTTTCTGGTTGTTAGAGCTTATTGGTCTCAAATAAGCATGTCAAAAGCCAAATGGTCTCTAATTGGTCATGAAATGGCACCACAGTGCTAAAAAGTGGCTTAAATATAACCTTAATGTGGGCCATCAGGCAAGTGCCTTTTTTGGTCTTGAACTTAAGTCATCAGGAGGTTGTCGTGGCTAATTATTAGAACCTTTAGGTTCTAAAACCTTTTGGCAACAAATGATGCTTGAAATTTACTACATGGTAAGTGACATGCTATTATATAACCTATTTAATGCCAATTAGCAAGTTCCAGAACCTCTATCCGCAAAAATTGTTACTTGGGAAATAAATAAATATGTCAGGTAGACCTACAGTGAAGTTACTCATGCCAATTCTATGGAGAGTGAATTATTTAATTGGCCCTTAGTACTTAGGGAGCGTTCATAAACCATGTGACGAATTTTTGGGGGTGAGGGGTCCGGCTCTCGGTCACGTCTGATTACATGGGGGGTGCCAGCCCGAGTCATGTGACGGTAGGAATCGAAGCAGATTCATGTTGTGCTGAGCGTTCCTGCTGCGCCACCGCTCTGCCTTCGTGATCTCTTCCAAATTGAAGCAGCGTATAGTTTGCATTGATAAAAAATAGCAGGTTTTTCAAATAGTTGTGTAAAATGCGAATTTCACGTAACTTTAGCCTCTCGGTAACGGCCGGTCGCAGGAGGTTGAGGGGATCCAAAAGTGTTCTAAAATCCGTGAGGTGGTTAATGAACGCTCCCCTACTATTAAAACAAATGGGACCATTTTGCAGGTGCGGGCCACGTAGACGACCTATTCCCATACTTCCTAAGGCACGCGCGACTCGCATTTCCGCACCTTGACTGCCTCGACGACCTGAAGAAGATATCGGACCTGCGCACACCTGCAAGCTGGTGAGAATGTGCTTTCTCGTTGTCTCAACACTGGCCACTATTATCTGTTTAAAAGACTGAAATATTAACATAGCTTACAAAATGAAAGTTATTGCCATACAAAAACTAGAACCTCCTGGCAGGGTAACCCCCTGCACTCAGATGGTATCTTGTTTATAGGAGGCTAGCCATCAGCTATGTCAGCACTCTGTAGTAAGCTTACAAGATGCATGCGCCAGTGCTGTTGCAGAGGTACTTACAAAAGTTCAAATAGCTTAGAAAGATAGAGCAACACAACAGGTTTCATTTGATGTGGCGAAAAATGTTACCCGCCATTAGCTACGAATGAGAAGAAGACATGAATATTGGCTAGTTTTTCGGCTACAAAGATACAGCTTTATTGGTTTTTTATTATGCATGTTCCTTATTTTCGAAAATAGATAAAAGTTACAATTACAAAATAATCAGACTCTTTCATTTCAAAACTGAAAGAATACTGCTACATTTCAGGTACCCACAGGCTCGTAGCATGACTAGAAAGATAGTGTTCCACGCAGGGCCGACCAACTCTGGCAAGACGTATCACGCGCTCGAAAGATTCCTGTCGGCCAAGTCGGGCGTCTACTGCGGCCCGCTCAAGCTGCTAGCTACCGAAATCTATCACAAGTCTAATAAAAGGGTAAAATTTCGATCAATTAAAATTGTAAATGTCATGCTGTTATTCAAATACTTATACAGTTTCCATGCGCACGACCCAGATATAAAGAAATATGGCAATGCGTTTTGAAAACATTGAACAATAAATTCAAATTTTCTAAAAGCATGCGTGAGTTCAAACGAATGATATTCATGTATTGTTTGCATTGAATATCTGAATGAATAGCCTGTGAGTATTTTTATCGAAATCGACACAATATAAATCTCAGTATTAAAACTCACACATGCACACAGCACGCACTGGTCTTCTTACACACGGTAAGCCGTGAAAGTAAATAAAATAGTTAGGTCCCACGTACATCCACGATATAAGGATGGTGGTGACATGGGACCCAGTTGTCTGTTGTAGTAATATCATGACAGTAGGCGTGATATTAGCCACCCATGTGCAGTAACGTAAATGAGACAAGTATGGATTAGAGTATTTCAGAATTTGGATTGGTAGAGAGAGGGGGAAATGAGCGAGAGAATGGTTGAGTCCGCCTACGCCAATGCGCCCTAAATATCAGCAAGCACGAAAGGGTGGCCACCTACCAATATCTCGCTTGCGAGCCCTCTCTGCAGGCTATATTAGGTATTTCCATTGATAGCCGTTCATTACCTTCCAAGCAGGTGAAAACCCCATAAAGTTCCTTCATTGCGGCGCAGGGCACCCCGTGCGACCTGGTGACGGGCGAGGAGAGGCGTCACGCGCGCCACGCTGACTCTGCCGACGTCGAACTCGCTGAAGAGGCCGACCAAGACTTCGCGCCGTCGAGCCACGTCGCATGCACCGTCGAGATGACCTCACTCAATAATAGCTGTGAGCGCTCTTTCTCGTTGACCAAGAGAACATTGTAAACATTACAAGAGGTGTCGTGGGAGGAACGAAGTTCCTTTCGCTGGATTACGTTTTATTTATTATGTATTATAAGCACGTATTCCTTCAGGAATGTTGTGTATTTGGCTAATATCATAATGGTAGTTGTGTGGTATTAGTCATCCATGTCAGGTGGCAAAAAAAAAATTAAAGCCCCAAGAAATAATTCAAAGTCAGACAGAATAACATTTCACAAGCCCCTGTTTTCATGTTAAACACGATATTAAGAAAAAAAAAACGAAGAAAGAGACCAGTGACGCTGATAACGTTTGGGCCGCAAAGTAATATGGGTTGACGGGTCTGTGACAGCAAAAGTGTTGCTCAGACATTTTTTTGCCGTGTTGCCTCCATCTGCCAAATGCGCGATCAGAAACTTAGTTCCAAAAAAATTTATCAATCCATTCATGTTGGCTACATTCAATGTTATGGTATTAACTCGGGCGGGATAAACCCTTCCACCTAGTAAGTAAGGAAGGGGGACCTAGAGCTTCCCTTAGTCGTCTCTTACGACAGCACGGGTAGAATAAATGGTGGTGTTACGCTCTAGCAATAGCTAGAATACTATTTCTGTAAGCTTAGACATAGATCATATACAAGACCGATAGAAACCATAAGTGGCGCTCCTTTTTTTGGGTTTTGTTTTATTTATGAGTAAAAAAATTGTATTTCAGATGAGGTGGCAATCATCGATGAAGTGCAGATGATCGGTGACAGAGGAAGGGGCTGGGCGTGGACTAGGGCCATTTTAGGTAAGCCATCTGCCTACAAATGATTTTTCCCATAAAAGAAAATACCTTTGTTGGAAAATGACACTTTACGTGTTCGAAGTGTCTTTTTGTTTAGAGTGGAATTCAGAACCCAAGAAAACAGAATACCACACGGGAATGACATTGTAAAAGCCAATAAAATTATCTCGAGAAAAAGGTATTATACATTCAAAACACTCTAACTTAATAATATAGCATGTCATTATTTAAATCCTGCTGCAGACAATGTTAGGAATTTAATATTTCCTTAATGTGGACTAACCACACGAAATCTATTAGCAAAGTATGCATACTTCAATGTTGATTCTTCAGGTATTCAGTCAGATGAAATTCACCTGTGCGGAGAGGCTGGTGCCATTCCCTTGATAGAGCAGATCTGCGACACGACCGGAGAGGAAGTAGAGGTATGGATATACCAAACTGTTTACACCTTACAACCTTAGACACCACAAATATGTCCTGCTTCTTCGTCGCCATTTTCTTATATGCCGTGCGGCATGCCGAGTAATTTCGATGAAAATCACTCCATTTGTTGCACACTATACGAAAATTCAGGAAAACAGAGTAGTGTAGCTCAATGGGCACCGTTGCTTACATGCTATCTACGATGAGCTCTATGTTTTGTTTTCTATTCAATTTAGTACCTAGTAGGTCTTAAAAAAACCGGAGGGTCAAACTCTGATCATCAGAAATTAGTCTTATTAAACGATTTGAAAAAGTAAAATATTTCAACAAGTGCGTATCAAACTAAATGTTGGCTGCATCATCAATCTATCATGCAGTTCCATTTCTATTTTGTATTCAGTTAAATGTATTTTTTAACATACAAGTTATCTGTGCCCGTAATATACTAACATGTAAAATAACATTACCAATCACATGAAACAAATTTTCTATTAATTTGTATTAATTTGTTTGTATCCAGGTCCGCACGTATAAGCGGCTCACGGAGCTAAAGGTGGAAGACCAGGCCCTGGGCTCGTTGGAGCGAGTGAGGCCCGGCGACTGTATTGTGTGTTTCAATAAAAACGACATTTACAGTGTAAGTCGAGCTATCGAACAGAGGTTAGTGGGCTACAAACGTGACCCGTCACTGCAGTAGGTGTCCATTATCTAAAGTGGTTTTATAAAAAAAACCAGGTCAAAAAATTGTGTGGGAGTGTTTTTTTCTCCTTTGGGTTTGTCAATTAATCACATGGGGCTTTTAGGTCACTTTTACCTCTCTCTAATTATTTGTTTAGGGGAATGGGTTTAAACACCCACGTCGTGTAAAAAATTACATTACAATTGATTGAAAGTTCTTTCTGAATTTGAAATGTTCAATTACACATTTGATAATTCATACTTTTATACTAATATTATAAATGCGAACGTAACTCTGTTTGCTGCGTTTTAACGCCTAAAACGCAGAACCAATTTTGATGAATTCCGGTATAAAGATAGTATGGACCTTGGACAAGGACATTGGCTACCTTTTGAAGGGGTGAAATAGGGGATGAAAGTTTGTATGGGAAACTCATATAATATTCAGGAAATCATTTAGCCCTACTTCAATTCTAAACGACATTGACCCAAGCGAAGACCTAGAGCTCAGCTTGTTACAAATAAACGTAACACGTGTGCATACATTTTTAAATGATCGTTTACAAATCACAACATAAGCATTCACTACTCTTTTGGACTAATCTGTGTGTGCGATCTATTTCCTCACCCCCTCCACTATATCTCCTCCCCCCTATTCGTAGCTCACGAGATTAATAGACAAGCCTTTATCAGGACTCAGATAATTGACTTCCTACTAACTGCTCATTGAATTCTGTTATTATATCACGTCGCTTCTCCAGAGGGGTAGGCAAAAATTTAATAACACCATGTGGTACGAACACAGCATTCCTTTTTTCCACGTATTGGACCTTTAGGAAGCATTACATCATTCTGGTTCTGGTATGATCTTTTAGGTCACCTTGTCAAAAAAATTGCACTCAGTACTGCTCTGTAAATTGGTTTCATTATTATTTTTACACCCATTCGCTCTAAGTGTCCAAATCAACTTAATATACAATCCTCAATTTTATAACTGTCACTATAGCCTCTTTCAGTTGACAATGTTCTCACATAAATGTTTTTATAATACTGTCACTGTAGAAAGTAAAATGGGAATTAGCCCAATACATCATTTCTCTCATAGCTTATGCTGTTCTTTGCACAAGCACCATGTTTGTTAGGATAAAATCATGCAATGTTGTAGGGGGCACGAGGTAGCCGTGATCTATGGGAGCCTGCCACCCGGGACCAAGCTCGCTCAGGCAAACAAGTTCAATGACCCGGAGAGCGCCTGCAAAGTGATGGTCGCCACGGACGCCATCGGCCTTGGTATCAACTTGTGCGTTCTTCATAGCTTTATACCCACTTTCGTTCCTTACAGAAACTCGATATTTCAAACCGATCTAATGTCGTCACTCTAGCATATAACGCCATATCAAGACTCATTGATTCACTCATGGTCATCCGAGGTCGGAGACCATTAGTTCGATTGGGTCTTCCAGGGTTGGAGGGACCCAGGGTGATGTCCCTATGGTGACGATGGCCTTAGTAAAACACCATAAATAAACCTATAGACAACTGTGGGGGCGTGTAAAACAATGTTAGGAAGATATTGCCCCATTGCTTTATGAAGGCCCGTTGGATAATCGATCAATATACAACAACATATGCCGGCTTGTTGCAGGAGTATACGAAGAATGATATTCTACTCGCTCATCAAACCAGTTATAAATGAGAATGGTGATAAAGAAATGGATGTCATCAGTATATCGCAGGCTCTTCAGATTGCAGGTGATTTCTCTTAATTCTGTTCCTTGTTCTGATCGTGTCGATTCATTGTTAGCGAATGAGCACAAATTGACAGTTTGTAAAACTGTGAAACAACTATGCAAGGAACTCGCATGGTCCACCACCATCTTTTTTGTTCTGAAGTTAACATCTGATGTATGAGGTACTTATGGCATCGAACGCGACCTACGGCTTTGTTGCCATGTGAGAATTGCCCGATACTCCAGTCAAATGATTATCTGGTATGCCATACATCCATTACCAAACATCATTGAAAAGCCCTTTCGTAGCCTAGAGGCCTTAGGCCATTTACCACTGGATTATGAATCAAATCGAGACTATTGTAATACGGTGAGAGTGGTCAGGTCGCGCGGGTCGGTACGGGAGCGCGTGGGAGACGGGCTACGTGACGACGTTCCGCGCGGAGGAGTTGCCCACGCTGCGGAGCCTGCTGGCGCAGCCGCCGGAGCCGGTGACGCAGGCTGGCCTTCACCCCACAGCCGAGCAGATGGAGCTGTACGCGTACCACCTGCCGCACGCCACGCTCAGCAGCTTGATGGTAAGGTTTGGCGTGTGAAAGGCAGGGCTCATAATTAGAGGTAGCCTGTCAATGTGGTGATTGAAAGATTAATATGTTAGGAAAATGGGTCTGAATATAATAGGAGCAACCTTCTTCTTTCTCTTTTTCTTCAGCATTTTGTAGTCCACTGCTGAACATAGGCCTCCTCCTGACATTGCCAAGTTCGGTCTCCTGTTTTTCTTCGCCAGTTGTGGCCTGCTATCTAGCATCATCTAACCAACGTACTATGCGATGCTTCTTTTTCCTGTGTAGGCTTTCCACATCAAAACTTCCGTGCTTATTTGGTCGCACAGTGAGTTGCGGAGCATGGATATTTCCATTGCCCTATGGTTTCATTTGAGCTTGTGTGCAATACCAACCGTATCCATCCATGTCTCACAGGCGTAGGTCAAAACAGGCAAGGACGCATTGGTCAAACAGTCTGGTCTTGAGAGACTGGGGCATCCTGGAATGGATCTCAATCTTCAAATTTTCCAGGCCCACAATAGCTGAATACGCTTGCCAATTTATTTTGTGAGTATCCATAAGATAATCCGTATATAACCAAACCGATCAATCGATCATGCTCTATAGCTCTAATGATCTAATGTAGACTTGTAGGGTCTTGCTATCATTTTTAAATTCAGGTGAAGCAGAGCCCATACAATTAATGATAAATTTTAGGTAATATGTAAGAGTTGTAAAAATCTCGTCCACCGCAGGACATCTTCGTGCATCTGTGCACGGTGGACGACTCGCTGTACGTGATGTGCAACACGGAGGCATTCAAGTTCCTCGCCGAGATGACCCAGCACGTGCCGCTGCCGCTGCGAGCGCGCTACGTCTTCTGCTGCGCGCCCATCAACAACAAGCTGCCATTCGTGTGCGCCATGTTCCTGAAGGTGCGTCGTTGTTCTCTTGGTGTAACACCATCTTTGAAAAGGAATGTGAGACTCACGTAGAATTGATAGTGAAGCAAGGACGCTTTTTTAAGGTTCCGTATCCAAAAAGTGCCAACGGAACCCTATTACTAAGCCTCCGCTGTCCGTCCGTCCGTCTGTCCGCCCGCCCGCCCGTCCGTCCACCCGCCCGCCCGTATGCCTGTCCATCGGTGGTAAAACCATCTTTCAATTCTAATTGAAATACACTTTGTGTTTAAGTGGTTCTCGATGGTGTATTTTTTCATACGGCAGCATAGAAATTGCGAAATAAATAGGTGATATGTTGTTGTCCAAGTTCTAATATCAAGTACTTAAATTAAACATGAAACAAAATGTAGCCATCTAGTACATCAAGCTATGTAAGGTAATTTTTTTCTAAATTCTGGTAGCATGTCATTCTTAAAACTCTGACCAAAAAGAGTCATATTTTAAGAAAATTAGGCTTAGAGTGGACCGTCTACGCGTACTTTGATCGATGGTTCTGATGCTCACGATTTCTCTGAATATATGAGATATGTCATCTAGCGCGCTTACTATAAACCACACTGTATCAATTTAAAAAAGAATTACTAACCCAACTGAAACGTACATGCCACAAAAAAACATAGTCGCAGACGTATTGGAGGGTGTGAGAACTGACTTTATAAACGCATTTTTAGAGCACAGTGGTGACATGTTTCGACTGAGTGGCGTCCGACATGCTGCCGGATTCCCATTCAATTATCTGGTCATTTTGACCATATGGTGGAGCCGTGATATCGAGCGCATGTTACTTTTGCTTCCTTTCTCTTCAGTGCTTTCTACCTAACCTAATGCTTGACGAACATGCGCGTATGGTCGCAGGTGGTGCGCCAGTACAGTCGCAACGAGCCGATCACCCGCGGCTGGCTGTGCAACGCGGTGGACTGGCCGCTCTCCGCTCCCAAGACCATCATGGACCTCGTACACTTGGAGGGGGTTTTCGATGTGCTCGACCTCTATCTGTGGCTTAGGTGAGCGGCAACATGCAGGAGGATGCTAACGCTATGGCCTTTACTGACGGAACCTATTTTTAGGGTACCGAACTCAAAGGGTTCCACCGGAACCCTATTATTAGCCTTCGCTGTCCGTCCGTCCGTCCGTCTCTCACAGGGCTGTATCTCACGAACAGTAATAGGCAGGCACCTGAAGTTTTTACAGAGCATGTATTTATTTTGCCCCCATTACGACAAATAGGTTAATTAAAAAAATAATAACAATTAGAGGGCAAAAATTGGATTTTTTTGTGTTTAATCTTTTATGATAGTATTTTTTTATCTTCACAATAGTGTGGATGTATTTGCAAATGTACATATTTTGGGATGTCTTTGTGTGTGGGTACTACACGAGTTCCCAAGGATTAGATATATGAGGAATTGAAATGTTGGATTTCTTTGAAAATTATTTTTAAATATTTAGATAATTTTCCGTAAGTGATGTTTTAGTTACCGGTTCGAAGATATGTTCCCGGACGGCAAAGCGGTCAGAGAGATGGGAAAGGAGCTGGACGCTATCATACAGCAAGGGATATTCCAGATCACCAGGTGAGCTGTCATAATAGTAACTACGGTGGTTACATCTCGCAATATCTCGTGGGCCTTGCGTGTAACGAGACCACGAGAGTATGTATCCGTGTTCGTAACTGGATCAAATGTCACTACTGCACGCTAAAACTGTGTGTACGTACATGAATCACTTCATGACATGAAAGAAATATCCCTCACCTATTGGAGAGGTATTTTATTACAGTGACACGATAAGAGCTAGTTCAGACCAATTAGGCTCAAATGGTCATTCAGACTGTACTCGTATCGTGTTAATGCCTAATCCAAGCACAGTCGCACACCAGTCTCTGTTCTGAGTGGAGGACTGCTCTTAACTCTTCTGAGTCTGCTCGGATACAAGTGATTTTTCTAAGATGCGTGAATCACGTGCAAAATAATAAATGGAATTAATGAAAAACATATTTGTTAAGTTATCAAGGTGAATTTTGATATGGAACTGTTTAGAGAATGCTCTGTAAACATTTCTGCGGCAGATCTGATACACTTTAACACAAAATCTGCCATTATGAGCACGGCTACATTAAACTGAATGGAAAACACGGACAATTGTTCATTGGCACTTCGACTATCGTTTTAACCAATGCGATGGTACCGATCTGAGCTTCACCCTACCACCTAGTAGATGGAATGGCGCCTACTGTTACATGAATTACATGAACCATAGAACGGCTTGCATTCGTGACGTCAACTCGTAAAGAGATTGACAGCGCAACTGTACCGTGAATGAACGGGACGGGGATTGGACTCCTCTGTCAAAAAAACAAGGCCCCGCGCCCCTGAGCTAGCTGCGTGACGTGACCGCTCGGTGCTGGCAGGCTGCTCCGCAACTCGGAGTCGGTGCTCGGCTGGGAGGCGGGCGGGGCGGCGGAGACGGCAGCGGACGGCGAGCGGCGGCGGAAGGCGCGCCGGGCGCTCGCCTCGCGCGACGAACGCTCGGACTCCAAGGGGAAACTGTCCGAAATTCTAGTCGCGAGGGTCAGTATATGCACAGTGCGTTGAGAACGCGATGAACCACCGAGAACCCACATATTTCCGAGCTTCCGATATGAGCCGATTGTGTTCAGTTCGATACGGGTGTAAATAAAACGACATTTGAATATATTTAAAAATAACCACAGCGAATTTGGATAATCCAAAAGTTTTATATGTATATTGATGGTCTAGCTATAATCTTAAGATAACATTGTAAGTCGCTGGTGCTTTGTGTTCTCAAATTAGACAAATATTTATGCATGTAAAAAAATTTACCGTTATAGGTTTTAAATATAGCTAGACTATCAATGCATCTATCATCTTTTTGAAATTCCGAAATAAGTAGTAGTTATTTTTAAAAATAATAATATATAGTTTACCTTACGCCCCTATGGATCTGAATCCAATTAAGTGTTATCACGCCCTTAAGCACATTGGCACATTGGTATTTTTTGTCTTTTGAACCATAGATTAAAGACGAAGGGATAGATTGCTAACATTATACCTGCATAGAATAGGGATAATAAAAGTCCACAGGAGGCGTTGCGATTTAAATTTCAGAATACATGAAATAGAAACCAATGAATATTAATGATATTTTCTTATTTACAATGACTATCTAATTTAAAAAAAGTTAAAATGGAAAGTTGTCATCACGCATACCTATGCAGAATTTGGAATCAAGCTTAGTTTAATGCAGGTGTAACTAGTTCTGGCAGTGACGGGAGATGGCGCTGGTTAGAAATGGCGCTGGTTAGAAAATAAGCAGTTTTCGGCGAGTTCTGTATGTTGTATGACATTAGCTATCGATACTTTCCTATTTAACCTATAGTGCTACCTAGAGAGAACAAAGTCATTAGTTATTCCGTCCATGATTTTTTTAAATTTAGATTTATTAAAACTATTTTTGCATGGAAACAAAATTGCTTGTGAGCTCAATTAATTAATTTTTTTATTTTGTTTTCCAGAGAAGGATTGACTCTTATTTTCACAAGATAGTAATATTATTGGAAATATTGTTCCAGCACTAATCCATAGTATACTTGTCTATACAGGGTCTGCTGACTCCGCAGATGCTTGTGAAGCTACAAGAAGAGCTGGCTGACAAGGAATCAAAACCGCAGAGTAAAAAGGTCCGGACAAATCGAAAGAGTAGGAAATAGCTGTCACATATTTAAGTTAGGAGTAAATAAATGACCAAAATATTATTCTGAGTTTTATTTTGTGGGTGATTCAAATTTGTGATTTTTTCTTTTTTTAGAACTATTCTGATTAATTTAAGCTTCTCTCCTTTCTTGAATTTCCCTCTACAGATAAATAGTCAAAAACAACTGTTAGTTGCAAATCTACCTGGTTGAAGCAACTCAGGGCGGTTGGGTTCTAGATGGGACACCAATTGGCTGGCCGTGGTTCGGATTCCACGTGAAACTGGAGCAGTTGTATTCAGAGTGAACTGTCAAGTACGCGGACTAGCACCGGACTAACCATACAAAATGTTTTATAGTCCGACGATAATCCCCGTATTAAAGTTAGTCTGCCCACTCGGAATACTTCTGTAGGTTTTCTTACGTACTAGGTGGTAGGGTTAATCCTGTACGGGTTGGTACTATCGCATTGAATGAGTAGTCCTAAAGGCATTGTGTTGCTACCTACTCAAAAGGACTCATCGAGACCTGAATTCCTATCATGTTCAAATTTCATTGTGTCATATCTCTATAACCTCTGGTCCTTAGTTTTACTACTCATACAAAAGGTCTAAATAAAATCTACCTTCTAATCATAGGCAAATTTAATGTGGTCATATCTGTCTGTATGACGTCAGAAAAATATGTTACTATCGTAAAATTTACATTGTCCATAACTATCATGGATTTATTTGCTTTTTTAGGGTTCTTTACTCAAACGGTGCCAAACGGAACCCTATTACTAAGATTCCGCTGTCCGCCCGTCCGTCTGTCACAGGGCTAGACCTCATGAACCGTAATTGATAGACAGCTGAAAATTTTCAAATATTTGTATTTCTGTTGCCGTTTCGGTTTCTTGTATAGTGGCCCATACAAGAAACGTGATTTCTTTGGGTCAAATAATGTATAATGGTACGGATCCACTTTGTGTGCGAGTCCGACTCGCACTTGGCCGGTTTTTTTGTATTAGTTTGCTTCTTATTTCTTTCTCCATAAAGCTCTCTTTCCAATATGTCAGCCTCAGTGGCCCAGTGGCGCGACACTTCGGCGATCGCTCTCCGAAGTTAAGCAACGCTGGGTCCGGTCTGGTCTTGGATGGGTGACCATTAGACCGTTGAGAGAGGCTGGCCGTGGTTCGGATTCCACGTTAAACTGTAGGTCCCCTTCCTTACTTACTAGGTGGTAGGGTTAATCCCGCCCGGGTTGGTACCATCGCATTGGATGAACGATGGTCGAAGCGGCACTGAAAATTGTCCGTGTTTTCCATCCAGTTCAATGTAGCCGTGCAATATAAGGAAGGTCCTGGCATGGCACCTAGTTCCCATGTGGTGTGTTGGGCGAATACCATGACAGAACTTGTGGTATTAGCCATCCATCTCCAGTCACATAAAAAAAATCAATATAGGTACCGAAACATTGTTTGAATTGCGTCCAATGAATGCTTATCAGTATCTGTCGGTCCACTGAGTTAAAACCATCTGTTTCGTCGGCCTTGGAATTGAGAACTGTAATGATACATAAATATTTTAATATTCATTTTATGTGATTGAGCTAAGTAAAACCAGTTAGAGTGATTGATTAGTTGTCCTTTTTGAACACAACAGAAACTTTCCTTCCAAAATTGTGCAACGAGAGACCTTTTTATTGATAGACAAGACGAGTGCAGTGCGAAGGATCAAAATACTTAGGTACTTGCTTACCTAAGTTATGTTTCAAATATGATAAGTACGTGGGTACGTTGTTATTACCCAAGTAGGTACTAAACAACAAAAGTATGTATCCACTTTCATAATAAATAAGTAATAATCATTATGTTTAAACAGCTAGGTATCCACTCAATATAAATGAACTGAATAGTGTGCTAGAAAAGTCCGCTTACAATCATGGATATTTTTGTAATCAAGTTGTGAACAGTGCGAATAAATAAAACATGGTTTGCCGAATAATAATCATCGCCATTGTTCTAACGATGGTGATGTGTCTATCTCGAATACAGGAAAGCTATGGTAAGTTGAGATATTTAGGGCCTTTTTCACCTACTGCTGATTAGCTTAATCGCCACAAATTAAGGGCCTTTCTTAGCGGCTGGCAATCCATACCAGTACAAGATAATCAGACCAACCCGGCGGCCTCAACTCATTTGCGGGCATGGTACAAAACCGTGATGTGTCGCTCTGGGACCTAAGAATAAGACAGGCTCCGTGATGAGGAAGATGCAACCTGTCCACAAAAAAGACAATGTGCATAGTGTATGATTTGGTAAGATTTTAATTTCAAAACGACTTATAGCTAAAAGTAAACCACGACCGCTGTAGTCAAAAATCTAACAAAAACCAAATAGATTCTAAATCTTGTATAAATAAGCTATGTCTGATGACTAATCTTTTTAAGATCTTCTTACTTTATCATTGCGTAATCCACCTCCAAAGTTATTGTATTAAACGCGCGAAAATTCGAACTTTCGGACGTTATAACTTGGAAACCAAACACAATTTTACAATGCCAATGGTCATCAGACATCTAGTTCAATCAAATAAAGCTATTTTGAGCAAAATTTTGGATCTCTGGAAAGAAATTTGGGCGTGATCTTCTTTCCCCTTTTGTATGGGGAGATGAGCGGGTTGGGCCACCTTAAGTGTCGATAAAACAAAAATCAGCACTTTGTGAAAACCTTAATCTTTCTAATGTTTGTAATGAAAAATGATTGGCGTGAGGTTTGTGAAAACAATATTGTTAATAATCATGCTACTCTACGAAACCACTTACAGATTCAAGCATTTTTGTTGAATTTTTAATGGCTGCAGTAATGTTTGCCTCTTCGAGAAATCATTCAAATATTCATGTCCTTTTCTCTGTCACAATGAATGTAAAATGATAATGCTTACCGAACAGACGACGTTGTGATAATTATAGGAAAATAATTTAATAAATTCTTACTTATTCACATGTCATGATTTTTTTTGTAGATCATCTGCAATCTATGACTTTGAACAGCTTGCAGCTTAGTGGCGCAGGGATTTGACTTGCATGCCAGAGGTCTGGGTTTAAATCCCTACCCCGTTAATTCACCACTTTTTTATCCTTCTAAGTTGGATACATTATTTCGTCACCGATGCGAGCTGTTCCAGGGTTCGGAATCAAGTGCGGTAAAAAGTGGTAGGGTTAAGCGCGTAAGGCGCCCGGATTGTAGCCATTGCATTGGATGAATAGATGGTCGAGGCGGCAATGAAGATTCATCTTGTATATGGTATAGTGATCCAGTGATGGATCTCATCGATAACTCTTAGTTGATGAACTCCTCAGCGATCACCAATACGGCTTCCGTCCAAATCGGTCTGTTATGGATCTCCTAGTTCACTTCTCACATGAAACGGGCAATGCAATATTTTTTATACTGGGCATTTGCAGGCTTCCGTGCGTGTCTGTGACTTTATCGTTTAACGAGTCATAGTGACGAGCCATCCCAGCAGCCGTTGGAGATGTCTTGGTAACATAATGGGAAGATGGACAGGTTTGAGAGTGGTGGCGGTGCGCGCGGTACCGGAAGGGGGAAGTGCGAAGAGCGCGCTGGCGTCGGAAGGCGAGGAGTTGGAGATCACCTGCTCCGATGTGCTCTCGCCTTGTAGCTTCATCCACCCCAACGGTTCCGAGCTGCCGTGAGTGCCAGACGCTTTGCCTGCCTAATGCCCTAGGACGTATCCTTCCCGGCATTTTAGCCATACAGCAAGCGTATATCGCTTGCTGTATGGCTAAAATGCTGGTCGAGAGGGGACAATGCAACGATCATGGAAGGGCGGGAGTATCAACTGAACGCGACAGCGTCATCGAGACCGTTCGCTTACGAATTCGCTTACCACTGATTTTATCGAGTTCCAACGTCACGTAAGAACAAGTAAGAACTTCACAGGACTCTATTTAGCTATTCAGCGGGGGAACGCTGCATCAGTATTGGGGACAATGACAACAGTCCCAATGGATGATTTTTTTTATATTTAATTAAGTGTATTTAATGTTTGGTACTTATGTTGTGTTTGTTTCATAAAACTGAATAAAGACAACTTGAAAATAAAAAAATAAAAAAATAGTGCAACGAACATTCGATGTTGCGCGTCCCAAATTTCGTACGCAAACTAGCCACAGTCCGTCTTCCTCGAACTCGTGGCGTGCTGAGTTTCGACCGGTACTCCGCCCTTCCATGCTCCATAACTCCCATCGAAATTTAACTCTAACTCCGAAATAATTTTGTGAATCTTTGTGCTACAAATAAGCTCAGGGAGATATAGTTTCAGTGGTTCATTTATTTGTTAACATCCAGTAAACACACATACTACATTACTAAAAAAATAACTGGTTAAAAAGTTACGGTACTTTAAAATTTTATATTTGTAAATTAACCTAAAGAGATTTGTATTTTTTGAACCAAACAAAATTTTAGTTTTTCGATTCTACAGAATCGTCGATAACTACTAAATAAAACCATATAAGCAAGTACTTGGTATGGAAAGTTCCGGAGCACCCACCGCAGAGAATCAGAGCACCCCCTTGAGGTTCACATTTGGCTTTTGAGAACGAACCGTCTCTCAAACTCATTCCTCTGCTGCACCGCCAGGATATGGAACTGTCTGCCGGCGGGTGCCTGTCCTTATACCTATAACCTGGGAGGCTTCAAGCGTACTTTGAAGAAGCTCGCTAGTCTTTCTGATAGTCCGAAAATTCGTTGGTATGGTGCCTCGCTGAGTGCGGTTTCGCGAGGCGGGGTGTATTTGGCTTTTCTGAGCACCTTTGGTCGTCAGCACGGGTGGCTGTGCTGGACGGACGCTGGATTTTCTTAAAAAAAGATATAGTCGCTGCCGGAAACCGTAACGATAGCCTGCTCGAGAACCATAACCGTTGTTTGCCAAACGGAACCCTATTACTAAGGCTGCAGGGTTGTATCCCATCAGCCGTAATAAGGAGACAGATGAAATTTTCACAGAGTACATATTTATGTTGCCGCTATAACGACAAATAGTAATAATATAAAACAAATGAGAATGAAACCACCATACAACGTAATTTTTTTGGGTCAAATCTTGTATAATGGTAAGGAACCCTTCGTGCGTGAGTCCTACTCGCACTTGGCCGTTTTTTTATAGTTATCTGGTATATTTATATGTGACATAACATGGATGGTTTATTAGCCAGTGTGATATTTCACACATACTGTCATATTTGTCCAACACACCTCATGTGAGCTAGGGTGCCATGCCTGGAACTTCCTCATATTGCACAGCTTCAATGAACTGGACGCAGAAAACGTATCCGAACAATATAAGGATGGTCTTGGCATTGCACCTAGTTTCCATGTTTTGTGTTCAGTGTAGTCAGGCGTGGTGGTAGCCATCGATGTCCAGTTCCACTAAAAAATCGAACTAACATTTCAACAGATCCTCAGATCCGAGCAGCAAACACTGCTACGTGAGGCTAAAATTCCTAAAGAGCGACAGCGGCAATTGGACGTGCCGCGGCCGCGTCGACGTGGTACGGACGCAGATTGTGAGGGTCGTGGACGCACTGGCGGCTGTGGGGACCAGCATCACCGCAGCAGCCGGGAGTGAAGTCACCCTATCGTGCATGGCGGCGGGGGCTGGGGCGCCACTGAGGTCGTGTCGGTTCGTGTCCCCGGAGGGAGCCATATTTGAGGGAACATCCGAAAACAAGTGAGTATTTGACGCTAATGGAAAATAAGATCGAGCATGGAAGGAGCAAGGAAGTTTGTATGGAGGCGGCGTATCCATTTTTACATAGAACGGCGGAAGCGCCGGCGAGTGTGATGGCTTACGAATTTGCTGTATGGCAATTCTCGACTTCCAACGACACGTAAGAAAGAACACCAACATTTTTGAGCTTCACAGGACGCTATTTATTCAGTCGAACGAATTTTGGATGTTGCGCGTTCCCAATTCGTAAGCGAACTAACTACAAGTACGACGTTTTCCAATAACTCGTGCCGCCAACTAAGGCCGCCAAGCAAATAAATGAGTTTAGATTTCGACTTCCATGCTGGCTGGAAAATCATATTACTAGGTAAGTACACAAATTGCCAATAGTTTTGCAAATACTTTTTAGAACGAAGTGACGAAGGTAATCCACACATGTGATATACAAACAATTACACCGAATAACATAATCACAAGAGAAAATCTTATATTTCCTTCATATACTCCTGCTATAATAAATAAAATAATATGTTTTCTGAAAAATAATAAGGCTGCAGGTGAGGATAATGTAAGGCCAGCTGATTTAAAAGTAATATCAGAGGATGTCAGCCCTGTCATTAGCAAAATTATAAATAAGGCAATTGAGTGTGGGAAATATCCAAACATACTGAAGACTGCAATTATCAGACCAATATATAAAAAGGAAGTCACTCTGACTGTAGGAACTATCGCCCAGTCTCAATATTGTCAACCATAAATAAAGTTTTCGAAAAATACTTGGTCTCACATTTAACTGGCTTCCTAAATACTTACAAAGTAATTTCTCCGTGTCAATACGGATTCCAGGCAAAGAAAAGCACTAGCGACCTTCTTTCAAAATTTTCAGATCAGGTAAATACCGCCCTCAACGAACGCAAGCATGTAGTGATGGTCCTTATAGATTACAGCCGCGCATTCGATACCTTGAACCATGATAAGCTGGTACAAGCTCTTGAACGCAGCGGGGTGCGTGGGCGAGCCCTTGCACTGCTCGCCTCCTACCTCCACGACAGACCCTCGCGGGTCAAGATCAAGGGAGCGATCAGCGATGAGATCAAAATGGATTCCGGGGTTGCTCAGGGTAGCTGCTTGGGACCTCTGGAATATCTCATCTACTGCAATGATATGGTCCGGGCGGTCAGAAAGTGCCTTATTTACCAGTTCGCAGACGACACCATCATCGTGTCAATTGACGAAGACCTGAGTGAAGCTGTCAAAAGGCTCGCGGTAGACTTCCATAATGTAGTCAGATGGTCCCACGACAACGGACTGGGTCTGAATAGCCAGAAGACAAAAGTAATGCACATCCGATCCCCCTACCTGTCATTTGGCAGTCGAGGTGAAGGCACACTCGGACGCCTGCTTGCTTACATGTAAGTGGCCCTTGTACTGGCGCCGCCGCGGGCTGCAGGTTGCTCGAGGTGGTGGAACAGCATAAATACCTAGGGCTTATAGTCGACAGCTACTTTTCATGGAAGAATCATGTAGACCATATCTGCACTAAGTTGAGACTTTGTCTTTACGCTCTCAAATATAAGCTCCCACCCAAATTGCTTCTGGTCGCGTACAGATCATTAGTCGAACCGATAATTATGTATGGGGTAAGTGTGTGGGCTCTTACGTTCGACTCGTACTTGGATAGGGTTCATGGTCTCCAATTACTCAAAATTATGGCCCCATCCTCAGAACGGTCGAGAGCTAGGGAGTGCCATGAACACCTGTTCAAGTATTTCAAAGTGTTACCGGCAATGTGTGCCCAAAAAATTATATTGTGCAATTATGCTGATGAATCTCGTAAGATATCTATTTCACATGACTACCCGACAAGACTCAAACTTGACCTTCAGCTCCAAATTCCGACCACTTTAAATTACTTCGGCAAAAGAACTCTCAATTATGTAGTTCCTAGATTATTTAACTCTTTGAACCCAGGCTTGAAAAAAAAAGATTTGTCAATATCAAAATTAAAAATGGAGAATTGTTTAGAATTGTTGATAAATGAATTGTATTTTTTGAATGTAACTGAAATTTTCTAATACTGATTATGGGTGAATACATATATGTATATATTATTGTGTTCATGTATGTATGTGAATTTATTGGTGTGTATAAAAAAATGTCTCAAATGCTTAAAGTTTTAAATGCTAGCACACGAAAACAGGTTGTCACGCGCAGACAAACCTTCGGGTTTCGCGCGTACAATATACTATAAAAAAATGTAAAATGTGTGTTCATGAAATAAACGCCACATTGTGGGACTGAAACTGAGATGTTCTGTGGTACAGAGCGTATCACCTTCGGCGACACAGTAGGCAAGGAAGGAAAACGTATATGGGTCAAAGTTGTGTCTAGGGAGATGTCGTTTGTACATTAAAACAATGAATACTATTAACTTATATAAGTAAATAAGGTACCCGACGACGTCCACGGGCTTTCGAATTTTCAGGGGGACTGCGAAACCATGCCGACCTGCCAGTTGATTCTTCACACCACAGAAATCGGATTATACACCATGTTTGAAAGACCAAAGGTTTGGGGAAATACCTCGGCAGGGAGTCGGTGGGTTCTTATTTCGCTCTCATAACGCCCGTCATTGGCGGTTTAGACCGGACGGATTTTCAATAACCAGAACGCGGCACCTCGAATGACGCCCTTTATAAGCCCCTGTACGCGCCGCATCAATGATAAGTACACCTTGTCTGGCAGATCACTCGACGGCTACTCCTACTCCCCCGGGGGGCTCCAGCAAGGGAACTGCGCCCTCACTATCCGGCGCGCGGGGCCCCGCGACCGCGGCGCCTGGCGCTGCACCGCCGCCCTCCAGGGCCGCCTCGGGGACTACGGTGACGTCATACGCTTACACGTGGAGGGTATGTTCAATGTCGCCCTCGGACCACACTGGCCGAAGTCGCATTCTAGACGGGTGACCGTTCCACCGTTGAGGCTGGCGTGCTTCGGATTCCACGCAAAACTGTTGGTACCCTTCCTAATCATGGGCTTACCTACACTACACTTCTTAGAATCCTTGAAGTAACTATACTCCGTGTAACTAACGGGGCCATGCTAAATGAATAAATCCTATAAATTAATTAATCATCTAGCCACTATGTGCTACTTTGCGTAGTTAGCATATGCGTAAACGATGGTAGAAATGGCCATTAAAATCGTCCGTGTTTTAAATAGTGGGCAGTCTGAGTTCTCACCTATATTGGCGTTTACGGCAAACCGATCGACTGGCGTTTTCAAATGTATGGAGAAATTGAAGAGCGCGCGCAGTGGCCGTTAAGCGAACTAACATTTGCGAGTCCGAGTTTGATTTGACAGCTTACTCAACGTTGCCGTAAATACGTCGACGTTGCGGTTTACGTCCACTCCGCGTTTTCATACAAATCGGAAGTCTGAGTTTGACTTTGACAGCTTGAAGAAGTAAAACCACAGAATATCTAGTAAAAACTTGTATGGAGTTTGACGTTTTTACGGAACTTCGAAGTTACGTAAACGCCAATTTAGGTGAGAAGACGTACATGCACCGTCTTCTGGACGTCCATTATATGGTCGCAGCAGACGTTATACATACAGGTTAATGCGTCGTCTTTTGGAAGTCTAGTATACGGAACCAGAATACGTACATGCATCGTCTCCTGGACGTCCATTACATGGTAGCAGCAGATGTCATAAATAGAGGTTAATGCGTCTTGCTCCGGACGTCCAGTATACGGAAACAGAAATCGTTCATGCTTAGTCTTTTGCACGTCCAGTTTATGTCAGGGTTACGTCTATTTGTTGTCCTCTGGAAGTCAGTGCATGTAGTAGCAGCATAATGCCTAGACTTCCATATGTCGTCTTCTTGACGTGTCCAGATGGGATATACCATGGTATATTCGTGTGTGATGAGAGAGACGTCGTAGGGCTGTGACATTAGAACGTCATTTAAAGGGATTGTATGTCATCACTTTAAGTCGTCATTTTCGTCCGCCAAGACCTTCAGATGACGTCAGAGTCATCAATTTGTGCTTCCTGGGGCAACGCAATACAAGAACTGTCAAGAATCAGAACAGTTGGTCACGATACCATAGTATATTCGTGTGTGATGAGAGAGACGTCGTAGGGCTGTGACATTAGAACGTCATTTAAAGGGATTGTATGACATCACTTTAAGTCGTCATTTTCGTCCGCCAAGACCTTCAGATGACGTCAGAGTCACCAATTTGTGCTTCCTGGGGCAACACAATACAAGAACTGTCAAGAATCGGAACAGTTGATCACAATACCATAGTATATTATATTCGTGTGTGATGAGAGAGACGTCGTAGGGCTGTGACATTAGAACGTCATTTGAAGGGATTGTATGACATCACTTTAAGTCGTCATTTTCGTCCGCCAAGACCTTCAGATGACGTCAGAGTCACCAATTTGTGCTTCCTGGGGCAACACAATACAAGAACTGTCAAGAATCAGAACAGTTGGTCACAATACCATAGTATATTCGTGTGTGATGAGAGAGACGTCGTAGGGCTGTGACATTAGAACGTCATTTGAAGGGATTGTATGACATCACTTTAAGTCGTCATTTTCGTCCGCCAAGACCTTCAGATGACGTCAGAGTCACCAATTTGTGCTTCCTGGGGCAACACAATACAATAACTGTCAAGAATCAGAACAGTTGGTCACAATACCATAGTATATTCGTGTGTGATGAGAGAGACGTCGTAGGGCTGTGACATTAGAACGTCATTTGAAGGGATTGTATGACATCACTTTAAGTCGTCATTTTCGTCCGCCAAGACCTTCAGATGACGTCAGAGTAACCAATTTGTGCTTCCTGGGGCAATACAATACAAGAACTGTCAAGAATCGGAACAGTTGGTCACAAATTGGTTACAGATCCACTCACGCTCTCTCTGGCCTCGACGGCGGCCATATCGTTCGCGGGCACGCTGCTAGCGGCGGCGGCGGCGGTGGCGGGCGGCGCAGCGTGGAGGCGGCGGCGGAGGAGCAGGCCGAGGCGGCCCGCGCGCGCGCGCGAGCGGTGCGAATCCGAGCCGGCGGCGGCGGCGCGCGCGGTGCCGCTCATCGTCGTGCACATGACCAGGTCCAGCAGTGCGGGCCTCATAGACGATCTCTGCCTCAAGTAGATTATGGCCAAGGAGGAGGGAGGTACATCCACCTTCACCTCTATCTCTGCCTCCCTCCTCTGTGATTATGACCTAATTCATATTTTACCACCCTTGAATAAACGTATAAAATAAAGAAACTTTTTTATCTTTATTATTTTAAGCACTTTTAAACAAAAACTAAGGGTTATTCCTGGCTCCCGAGCACCAATTCTCGCTTGCAGGGCAACCCATTGGTTGACTAGTGTCAACCTAGTTTAGCCCAATGATTTCTTTACGCCCGTTTCCTCCACCTCCAGATTAAAACAAATCGGTTACACCGTGAAAATATGCAATGCAACCGAAGATTTCAGGTAACTGGAGGTGGTGAAAAGAGAGGTTAGGCCATTGCCATATCATTAGTTCGATTCCCGCCCCTTTCATGAATCACTTTATCTTTTTGAGTTGGATTATTGCATTTCGTCACGAATACGAGCTGTTCCATGGTTAGGAATCTATGTAAAACTGTGGGTGCCCATACTATGTGGTATTGTATTATTTTTTAACCGACTTCAAAAAAGGAGGAGGTTCTCAATTTGACCGTTTTTGATTATTCTTTTTTTATTTGAAAGCTGGTACTTCCCGTGTGGTCCATTTCAATGTGGTCTATTTCTGAAAATGGCATCAATGAGAAAACCATATAGTTAAGTCTTAAATTTGTATAAAGTATGTGCGCGACAAATGGACGACTATCTCAATATCTCGCCAACCGATTTCGCTGATTCTTTTTTTATTGGAAAGGATGTATAAATTAGTAAATGTACTTCGGATTCACTGAAAATTAAAAAATAAACAAAAAAATGTAACAAAAAGAACTGACTTCAAAGAAAAAATATTCCAAAAAAAATTAATATACACACAAAAGTAAAAAAGTCAGTTACAATTATTGTTATTTTTGGAGTCGGTGGTCCGGTCCGTTATTTAAAACCTACATATAACGGTAAATATCTGACGCTCATAATCGGTGCTAAAACGTTTTCTATGAAAGTTCATGAATATTTGTCTAATTTGAGAACACAAAGCTCCTGACAGTTACAGTTTCATCTTGATCACAGACTAATTAGGGATATCTTAATATTATAGCCTGACCATCAATTACATATTGACTTTTTGAATTATTATTTTATAATTAAATGCTTGTTTTATTTACGTCCTTATTTATCAAAGTGAACGCAATCGGCTCTTATGACGCCCTTAAATAAACGAAGAGACGGCTGAGTTAATCAATATTCAAACACGTCACTTTTAGTGAACCGCATGGAGTTCCTTCTATATTGTCCTTACAAAGTGACGTGTTCAATCATACGTTGACGTTGATATTGATGTTTTGTCCTTGCGTGCACTCGGTCCTTAGGGCCGTCTCTTCTTGCAATAATCGGGGCTTAGTCTGCCGAAGTAAGCCTGCGCGTTTACGAGCAGCCTGATCGCGGACTTTTTTTAGGACAGAGGTATTCTAGGCCAATTACTTACAATTTAGTTCCAATAATCGATGCTCTACTTTAGTTACAATTGGTGCCATAATGCTCAATATGCATTAGTTGCATAATGTTTATACATCCCCACGGTATTTACCCCTGATTTTACCACCTTGAGCTACCTGAAACATCCTTGCAGTCAACTTCGTTTATGGATGTCTAATATCACACCTACATTACATCACTTCCTAGAATGCAAGAACTAACTATGTATGTATGTATATGTATCATGCTAAGTAAATTTATTCTATAAAATTGAGCTTTATTTAAAATTGTAGCTACTAGCTTAGCTAGCTTAGCTAGTAGCTATGTAAGGTAGCACAGTAGGGTAGCGTCAGCACGTCAGCATCTGTCATAGCGTAATTAGGCAAACCCGGCGGGACGAACTCATTCGTGGGGACGGTACAAAACCGTGCTGTTGCGCTCAGGGACCTTCTCTGTTTAAAAAAAAGACAGGCTCCGTGATGAAGAAGATGCAACATGTCCACAAAAAAGACAATGTGCATAGTTTATGATTTGATAAAATTTACGAAAATTTTAATTTTTTTCAAATTCAAATTCAAGGATCTTGGGACAAGAAATATGGGCGTGATCTTCTTTCCCCGTTTGTATGGGGAGTTGAGCGGGATGGGCCACCTTAATTAAAGCGATTCACCGACTCGCTTGCGAGATGTCATCCGTTATATAGAATAAAGGTAGGCACATTTTTTTTCTACATAGAGTTTGATAGCTTCTCACGCGAGAACTTCTCGTATTCGCTTCCTGAGTAGTCCCTCAGACTCGCAAGCGAATCACTCAGCGCGTCGAGTTAGTTTTTCTCTCGTGTTTCGGCGCGAAAGCTCAAATACTTACGAAAGATCGAGCGATTGGCGTGTTTCGCTCAGGGGCTTACCATGGTAAAGTAACTCGCCGGGTCAACAAGCAAGTCGTGTTTAAATCTAACGTTTAGAAACATTTCGTACAATGTTGACCTATACATTTTAGTTCACTTGACCGCGCGATTGTTTAACAGTTAGCATGGTACGAAATGCAACTAATAGTCTAATTTAATCACTCACTTGCCTGTTCACCCGGCAAGTTACTTTACCGTAATAACCCCTCAGAGGAGGTCCGCCATCGACTTAGAAATGAAACGGACACATGCATTTTGACTCGCTTTAAGAAAGACAATATCGCTTTTAAGAAAACTTATGTTAAGGTAGGTAGTTGAACAAATGTCATGACCAGAAAATAAACAGAGTATTTCATTGCAAACGTAGAATTACTTTTTTGTTGTAAGTACCCACTACCAAAAAAACTGTTGATTTAAGTGGTTTCCTTTAGCAAATAATCATAAAAAGCGCGGTCGCGATAGAGAGCAGTCGTGTAGGTTCAATGAGACGGCTTCGTGTTTATCAACAAGTCAGCTGATCATTTCCTTGGTTGCAACCTCAGAACCGAAGAGGTTACAACCATGACGTACTCATTCTCCAAGGGCAAACAGTTCTAGCTTTGCGCGAACGCAAATGTGAGTGCCGTGTATTTATGGAGTTTCGTAGGAAATATGCTTGCATTAATTTAATTGTGTTTGAATGTGCATTAATTTATTACCCAAGTCAACGACATTATCCTGTTTTTTTTTTCTTCAGTCTTTTTTACAAACATGACACCACACAAACTTTACAAAGATCGTAGCACCTTGGTTCTCTTATTCTAAATAGTTATATCATGCTATTCGATTACGGGAGCTAAATACTGTCCTTTGCGAAGAACTGTAAATTCATATCGGGAGTTCACCTTACTTGTATAATTCATTGCAACGCGCAAAATCTCCGCGACCGAGAGCGCGTTTTATGCAATTTTAGCATACGTAAGTATAATCTTGTATTTACTAAAAATATGTTTTCTTTCGTCTATTATGGCTTTTAACCGCGAAGAGATAACACAATTTTTAACACGAAGTTGTGATACTAAATTCAGGTGTGTTAAGCTACATTTTGATTTATTAGATTTGTGCTGGCACGGGTAATGTATGAATACTTGAAAAAATGAGACAGTTTATTAAAAATCAACTTTTTCCTTTAGTTTGCCGGAAAACATTTATTCAGAAGATTTGTTCCTTATAAGCGAAACTATTGACTGGTGCAATAATGGTGATTTTATCAAAATCGACGATTTCGATTCCCGGCTAAGAAAACGATTATTCCAAAAATCGAATAGTGCAGTTTTAGTTTTTATCAAAATCGGCATCATGATTGCTTTGAGTGTTTTTCGATATTTCTTAAAATTTCAAATTTGGCCCTGAAGGCCCAATTGAAAAATGTATCTGTATATAGATAAATATTTGATGGTTCATTGCATATTATGATTGAGATGCCGAAGGTTCACCCGAAAAGTTCAGATTTTTAGTTGTTTTTTCAATTGTTGCTAAAATAAAACGTTGCATACGTTTTATTTTATTTTCGAATGATCTTCATGATGTTTTGCTTGCATCATAATGCTTACACGACGGTGGTCTTGTTCTGCAAGTACTAGTTTTATTGCGAAATTATCGCAGAAAGTCGTAAAAGCGTACAAAAATACATTGTTTATGAGAAATCGTCCATGTTTACGGGCAAAAGAATTGACTGCTCTGTGCTCTTATAAAGAAGGCTCCGATCTACTCGTTAAAGGTGGAGGATTAGGACAGAAGCGCCAGGATTGGACAATAGTTATTTCATGAACACAATTTTATTTTATTGTTTGTTTTCTGCATTAATAATAACGACATCTATCAGGAGAATTTTCTAAAACAAAAATCGATTATTTTTGCAATCTGGTTACAATGCTTGCAAAGAGGATGTTAGAGAATGGTATCTAATGTTGCATCCATTAAATACATTAGATTTTTTTTCTAAAACTTTGAAATATACCACAATGACATACAGCGAAAAATGATAGTAATTTAGTGAACACTTACGTCAATTTGTCTTAGAAGTTATGATTATAATAACAATGGAATGAGATTTACCTAAAGTTTCTTCAAACTGTTGTTCTATTGTAGTTAAATGCTAATGCGTTTTTGGAGACATACTGACTTTGAAGCTGACAGATCAGTCTCGAAGTTTGAATACGTGCTTGCAACTCGCCCCGATAGAGGGTTATAAGTGATAACAAAAAAACTTGTCATCTCCAAGTACAAATAAATTATCCCTTCGGACGGTTAATTTGAGCTGATTGTAGTAAAAGATAAGCAAGCAAGTAAAGCTGATAAGTATGACCAAGTTCGAGCAGTGACCTATTGACTTCCATTAGTTAACATCTCCCCGAGAGGGTAGATTACAATATTTCTGTAGAGGTGAAGCTGTCGAGTGAATTGAATGCGTTTTGAAAGCGAGAAAGTGAACATGTTACCTGTGCTGAGTGTAGTGCTTGTGCTAGCAGCGGCTGAAGGAATCAGAGGTTGGTTCAAATTTTACTTTTATTTTCTTGGCCAGTCGCCCGAATATCATAATTATCTTACAGTTACAAGGGCATTGAGACGCCCCTTTGATGCCAAAACGAATAAAGCCGTTACATTTTTAGAATACTTTATATCCAATTATTAATAGTTACTAATACCAATAGTATTTTAAATATATGTATGATCATATTTAAAGAGTATAATAATTTACATGGTAACGCGGCTCGTTTATTATATTTTATTTTAGATAAATTTAGTTTTTTTTTAAAACACGAATTAAGTATCTTTCAATCACGTGTAAGCATGATTAGTCATGTTCTACCACAGGTTCTTCGTTATATTTTTGAAAATTTACGACGTAAGTAATTTTGTAGTTCATATGGCGATCCATACCTTACACTGTTTTAACTTTTAATAGGTCAATTTTAGGGTAAGGCATTACGTTGGTCAATCTTTATAAAAAAAAGAATATTTAATAGCCCCGAACATACGGTTTTGCGTCTTTTTTAGTGTCTCCTCTTGGAGACCCACCGCGTGATAATATATGATCATATTTAAAGAGTATATATATGTTAACGTGGCTATTATAAAATATTTTATTCGATTTATTTTTTATTTTTTATAAAACCATGTATTATCTTTCAATCACGTGTAAGCATTATCAGTTATGTTCTACCACAAGATAGTTATTCGCTGTGTTTTTGAAAAGTTACGACGTAAGTAATTTTATCGTTCAAATGGCGATGCATACGTTAATTGTTTTAACAGTTAATAGGAAATGTGAGTTTCGAGATAAATGGACTAAAAAGTTTAATACCTAATAATGGTTGGTACAATTTTGCATGTCTTTACACAAACTTTAAAACTAAACGTCATAGCAATATATGGGTGTTACCATAAGAATCCATAAGAGAAAGGACTTGGAAAATTAAGTAGAACTTCATTATTAAAGCATTTTACAAAAAAAAAATCAATTAGCGGCATTTACCACTATACCGATGATATATTGGCCAATCGTAATCAAAAAAAGGTTTAATTGAAATCACCGTTTTGGTAAAACAGCTGTGGTTTCTACAAAATCCTGTTATGATATAGTTTTGTGTTTATGACTGTTAAAATAAACATATTTTGAAGCTAATTATACCCTGAACATATTTTTTTAATAAGTATTTTCATGGTATTTAAGTGTGGTGTGCAGTAAATTCATAAAAAAATCATGTTCATAAAATATTAAAAACATCTTTCCACAAAATTAAGTTCTTAATCTTAATTTTAAAAAAATCTGAAAATAATTGGTAAGTATTTCTTAAAATATATAAAAGTTGAACAGGTGGAAACCTGGTGATAAGTCCGGTTGTACTGTATTATGGATATATTTCAATTTGTATAGATTTTACATTTGGAAAATAAAAAAAAAAAGGATTTTGAAAAAATCAGTCGAAATATGTTGATTTTTGCAAAATGAACAAAAATCCCATGAAGAGTCAAATTGTAAATTGACTGCGGATCTCCTTATTATGCATGTTGTGCAACGAAACGCTAAAAGGGTAGGGAACTACAAAACCCTTGTAACATAGAAAATCCTATATTTGGATAAAACGTATGTTACTCTTTTTGTAGGATGGCTAATATCACATAACTACCGTCATGATATTAGCCCAATAGACCAAACACCTAAATGAATTAGGTGCCATGCCAGGACCTTCCCTTTATGAGCAAGGCTACGCTGAACACCAATGGAAAATATGGACAATGTTTCATTGTCGCTTCAACCATATTTTCATCCAATGCGGTGGTACCAACCCGGGCGGGCTTAACCTTACCACCTAGTAGGTGAAGGGGACCTACAGTTAGAGAAAGAAAGTTGAGCGAGGATTTGAACCCATAACCTCTCGCATGAAAGACAAGTTCTCTAGCCCCTACACCACGAGCTGGTAATATAACAAATACTAATAACATACTTATATAATAATGCTACACACATATCTTATTGAAAGTAATTTTGATTGAAAGAGTGACATACATTTTTACGACTTCAGAACCGCATATCTCACCAACTCACTTTGAAACAAGAAATTCTTGTGTTCACCTTAAAATGTATTCATTGGACAAACCGGATTTTGCAAAACTATAAATATAAGTGATTCGTTGCTTAGCGCCGAACTCAAACTCACTTTCTACCATAATCTCCCACCAACCTCATTACAATCCCGTTTTAATACATTTCTTTATGATTTCTTAGTGGATATTCTATTCTCAATAGCAATACATAATGCATGTAGGGCTGTGCGTTGATGAATTAATCATTCAGCGGACCTCATTTGGGCGAGTCGTGAATTACGACCAATCATCGTGACCTTGCCGTGCTGGCAACCCCACACAAGCCTCCCCAAGGCAATTGCCTTTTCTGCATGTAGCAGTCAACATTATTTGCGCTGCTAAATAAATACACAATAAAAGTTACCTATTTACGGTAGAGCAAAAAGTCCACCCATGCAGCAACTATCGGTGAGTTGTTTATCTTTCTCTTCTCTTTTCTCTTCATTTCTCTAGATATTAAAGATTCAAATTATTTATTATAAAGATTTGGATAAAGATGTATTTTTCTTGTGTTTATCAAGCATAAAACAAAGCTACACGCATATAACAAGACATTGTCAGGTAGGTCATAAAGAAAAAAATCAAACATTAAACATTCTAACAACAACATCAAATAAAAATAAAAATTAAAATACATAAAGAGATATCTGTTACAAAAGTAAAAAGAAAAAAAATTAAGTATGGAATTGCCGTCAATTACGATAAGCTAATTCCTTTGCCACGGTGCAATGTAAATTTTGTTCTAAGAGAAAGATACATTGGGAGCTGTTAGGTCGTAATGGACAGACGATAAACACCTACAAACTGTTTTACAATACATACTAACCTCGTGTGGAGGCTCCAGAGTGGTCGATGTGCGCGGGGTGCAAACGGTGCTGGCCGTGGAGAACGAACTGGTGAAGCTGAGCTGCGAGGAGGACGTGCCCATATCCTATTGCGGCTTCATTCACCCCAATGGCACCAGATTCTCGTAAGTATGACTTTATGTACCTCAGTGTGCAACGCCTTGCGAATCGATGCGCCTCTGAGCGGGGGGGAGCAGAAGCTTTAGGTTCTGGATGGGTGACCATTTTCAACCATCGCATTGAATAAACGATGGTCGAAGCGGCAATGAAAAATTGTCCGTGTTTTCCATCAAGTTCAATTTAGCCAAGCTCATTAAGAGAAGGTGTTGGCATGACACCTAATTCCATCGAAAACGCGGCGTATTGGAGTAATATCTTGACAGCAGTTATGTTATTACCACCCCATGTCCAGTTACATAAAACTTATTTATAATACGACGGCGCCCAGTGTAGCTTAATATCAAGATCCCGAAGTGTCGCGCCTCTGGGACTCAGATGCTGTCTAAATCAATATCGAAGAAGTAATTAAAAAGCTCCTTACTTATAGGTAGTATCTATAGCTGAGTCAGTTTGATCACATCGTCTCGTATGGGCTTTCAGTTACTCCGGAACCAGCCTCAACAGCGGCCAATGCTTCATCGAGTTGAAGGTAGGGCGCAGCGACTCCGGCCCGTGGACATGCCACATCGGGCGGAAGGACCGCATCGGCGAAGAGTTCACTCAGTTCAAGCGCATGCGCGTCGGCGGCCAGCTGGCGACCGTCGAGCCAAACATCACGGCGATCCACGGCGAGGAAACCACGCTGGTGTGCACCACGCCGCGGCAGGCCACGCCGCTCAGCTACTGCCGCTTCGTGCCGCCGGTCGGCACGCCTTTCAGCATCGACGGTACCGTTACCAGAAACAAGTGAGTGCACTTTTGTGTTAGGCACTAGTCGTCCTCCATCTCAGCGACACCGATTGGCCCGCTCTTCAATATTCACAGTATATTTGCCAGAGACCAGTGAGTGTATTTTAATGAAAGGCACCCACCAATTTCTCCAGCTTAGCTGTAGAGAATGTTCCGTATCGACAAAATCTTGACGATAAACAAGTGAGTACATTTTCTTGTCAGGAATGGGTTACGGCACTCATCGCTCAATAGCTTAGGGTCACCAGCTGCCACGCCCTTCAGTATTGTTGGTGCGGTGAATATGGTTGAGTGAATATACTGTTTTTGAAAGGCTTTGCCACACATCACTCAACAGTTCGCCGCCGGTTGACACGCTTGTGGAAAGCACCATCTCTCTATTCTAAGCCTTCGGTCTACGCTATTCCAATTCGATGGTCGACACATCCTCCAATATCGACGGCGCCTTATCAAACACAAGTGAACACTTTTGTGCAAGGCACGGGTCGTGGCACTCAACAATCTTCTGCTTCGCACGGCCGTTGGTTGGCTGCTCTCTCAATCACTCTCCATCTTAGCATCGACGGGACTATTACCAGAAACAAGTGAGTGCAGTTTTGTGGAAGGTACAGACAGAAACAAACGAGCTAAGGCTCGTGCCACCAGTCAAAGTTAATTACCGAGCTCTGAAGTTAACTATTCCAAAATAAAATTGCTGTTTTGTTGCATGAATCTCCATGACTGCTTACATGTATCATTATTTTTATTTTTTGAAGTTGGGCTGCAAGCTTTTTTAGCTTTGCACTGCGACCTTTCCAGATCTATTGTGACTTTTCCCTTCTTAAAGTTCACCCTCAATTCCTGCCTCCTTCAGGAAGTGTAACACAAGTTGGTAGTGTTATCGTACTAAATTTTGGCTTTGCAGCGACTTCTACATGGAAGTCTTGCAATCGGATTTTCTTAAGATCCTGCATTCACAGAGCATTGACTGCGCGCGGGTGCTTCGCGCGTCCGACTAGAGATGAAAGTACCTAATAGATAAAACACCAGAAGCATCGAGTCAGGCTATACGGCAGAATTTGAGGTACAGCAACATAAGTCCGCGTCCGCTCGTCGCCGCTGTGTGTCCTGCCTCAGACGAATATCCAGTCCAGTAAAATAAAAATCTTTTTATTTTTAAATTGTATTTTTGAACATAGATGTCGCTGTATACTTAAGCTCAAATTAAAATTGCTGCCGTTTAGCCCAATGCAAAATCCTTGAGTTGTGTGAAAGATCCATGCAGTGTAGTCGAACCTTACGTCATCTTTGTGCGGAATAAAACGCATTCCACTTATTTCAGTTCCATCAAGGGCAGATTCTTCTACCCAGCCAACAACAGCGTTGACCGCGGCGACTGTGCCGTCACAATCGCAAAGGTCACGTACGAGGACGTGGGAGCGTGGGTGTGCGGAGCGTGGCTCGACGGAGGTTCCAAGGAGTTCGTGGACGTCATAGAACTCTCGGTTGAAGGTAAGAGCATCGTTAACTATTAATTTACACCCCCTAAGTTTTTCTCACACTAATCATAGAGTCTAGGAAAGCCCACACTGAAATTTAAATAAGTAATAGGTATAACTATGCATATGGCGTACGCCAGGCCGGAGATAAGAAGTCGATAAGAAGTGCCCGACGACGTTGACGGGTTTTGGGAATTTCACAGGGCTGCGAAATCCATTCCGTTCGGCACACATCGGATCGGCTTCACACAATCTTTCATGAACCCAAGGTAGTAACTAGCTAGTTATAACATAGATTAATGATGGTTGTACAGTAGGAGAAATGCCTCGGCAGGGAGTTCATTTCATTGTTTACCGACCCTATGATGCCCTGTAGAGAAAGAATCTAGAGGTTGGTTCTTAGTTCAAGAATGTCGACAGTACAATTCACTGCATGTTCTGTGTTGAGCGATGGTAAAAACGAGTGAAAAGGGTCCGGAGGGACAGCAATCCAGCTCCGGGGGTGCAATTTTGAGTTACAACTTAAGTTATGCCTATTTTTTCGACAAATTCTGAAGCAAGACGCAATTCCTTCTATTTTGGAAAGGAATTTCTCCTCAATCTCCTCGAGCATTTTATCTCGGGCTCAGCCTATCAACTCAGGAAAGCGAAAGCGAATTAGTCACAGATGAAAGTGAGACGCTTTCGCCTGACGTCATCAAACGTTATGTTAGTGTCGTCGCACTCTAATTAGAATAATTAGAAAGGGACAACACTAGGGTGACTCGTGGCTGTCATTTCATGAGTACGAAAGCGTTGTGACTCACCATTAATACACAGGGGAGAATCTCATGAGTAGACCCTCTGGTATGAACTGGAAAAGAAGATTTCGAAAATCACCCAACATTTGCCCTCTGAGCGATAAAGTGTAGCCATGTTACGAAACGGTCATCTGCATTGTGATGCAGCAAACATGAATCAGGCATCATTGTTTTCCAGGCATGTACAACCTGAGCACGGCGTCCGTCACGGGCATAGTGTTCGTCGCGATAGCCGTCATCGTGCTCGCGCTGGGCGCGCTGGTCGTGTGGCGGCGGCGGTCTAGCGGCGTGGCGGCGGCGGCGCCCATAGAGCTCGCGGACGTGCGCCGCCGGCCCTCGCCGCTCGCGCCGCGCGTCCGCGTCGACGCGCCCGACGGCAGCGGCGCGCCGTTGCAAGACCCCGCGCACGAGTTGGCGTGATCGCGCGCCTGTCACGCCCCCTCAATCAAAAGAACTCGCGTTCGAAAATTGTCACTGCCAGACTGCTGCGGAAAGGGGAAGTAAACTCGAAGCTTATTGTCGATGTCGCATGAGGGAACTCACCTTAAAAACGTCAAAACATCCTGTCAAGTTTGATTTACGAGTTTTTAGATGAAATATGTACTCCATGATGTAGTAAGATAAGGTTTAGAGGAAAAGAAGAGCTTTTGTTTGCATTCAAACAAATTTAAATGTTAATGACCTGCACTAAGTATGAAACAAATTATTATAGGCTATGTTTTTATGATATTTTCTTTACTAAGACTTCTTTTGGTCAGCATAATTAAGAATAATTTATTTTCGGAATAACATGGAGATAATTGAGTCATTTCAATTACATATATTGAGTTTTTTCAAATCTATTCTGTTATATTTTGTATGGAATCTGACAGCTTTGACAGATATTTTAGGTGAGCTCGCTTAGACGCCACCTGTCGTGATAAATAAGCAGTTTCCTTGCCCATTCGTGCAAAACGCTGGAGGAGCATTCTCATGTATTGCATTCTCGCCGAGATAAATGGTCGCAACTGGAACCAACACTAACCGAAAGTTATATCAAATTTGACATTTCGTCCAAACAAACCGTATCAAAGCGGTCTTTAGTGTCAATAAGACATAAATAGTCGTACGGAGCGCATAACCTCGGCGCCACAGTATGCATTGGAGGATGCAAGGATAACGTAAATGGGATAAAATCAATGTGTGGCCTCTAGGGTGATGCCGTTTGTACCTAACTAAAACTAAAACAAAGAAGCGTACTACTTTCCTCACTCACAAAATGTGCCACTTTGACACATTTTGTATGGACGAAATGTAACTTTTAACAAGAGTTAGCGTTACTTTCGTTTTTTTTTGTTTGACTTAGTTTAAAATCTTTTTGTTAGTTTTAGTTTCAGTTAAGAGCGGTGTAAATGTTCGATCTAAGTTATTAAATTGCAACGAGTTGCCTCTCAAAACTTTTCATTTGGTCACCCACTATTATTCCCATACATTTTCTGGACTATGTTTCAAATTTCTAAAAAACATTTTGTTAAGTAAATCATCAAGAAATAACGAAAGAATTAACTTAATAATTATTTTCAAATATTATTCACATTTCCTAACAAAATATTGAGCTGAAGTGTTGAAATTAAACGAAAAAATAAGGCATTGTTTTTTTACAATGCTCTGGAATTAACCTGTTAACAGTCTGTATATTTTAGTTCATAGGAAAGTGGGAAAAGATATATGGGCAGAATACGAAGAACGGGCATAAATTACATTATCCATAATTGAATGTCCAACAACAGTGAAAATGTAAACAAAAGTATGTAATTAGAAAACAAAACAAATTTATTTTTCTTTTTATGACTAAAATTATTCATGCTCTATTTCAACGACATTTAATTAATTTACTCATGATATACTGACTTCCTCCACATTTCAGGAGCAGGAGAACTGATTCAGTATGTATATACATGATTCAAAATAAACTTCTTCAAGATCTTGTAGTAACAGCATAGAGAAAATTTAATAACATGATTAGCTATGCAGTCACCCAATATGTATCATGCAGATTTTAAAAATATCATTACTAGCCAAGAAGCATTAACTTCCTGAATAGTTAGTCAAACAGCCACTCCTGTCCTGATGTGACAGGCCGATGAAAGACCAATGTCGTCGGGAATCAAACAAGGCTGGGCAGCCTTTGCCAGAAACAGCAAGCCGATAGAAAAGCCAACAGCTATCGCAGTCGCGCCTTGTCAGCCAATTGTAAACTCAAATAGAACCCAGGACTCCAGTCCAGTAAGCAGAACCTTTGTCTTCTCTTCAACGCTCCCCATAACTAATAACTCGGGTGATTGAGCATGGTAACCATTCTCTCCATGTTGACAGCGTATATCGAGTGGCTGGCGATTATGTTTCGATGCACAAGCAGGGTCTGGTAGAATTCGTTCACGGTCAGTTTCTCTTCGATTCGCGCCTCCTGGTGTGGATCGCTGGAATCATAGTCATATCGTACTAATGTTATCACATACTTGAAGCATTGGGGACAGGCGCAGATCCAGGGTTTCCTTGACGGGTCAGGGGCCAAAAACAAGGGTAATGTTTCGAAGGAACATAAAAGAAATACAGGAATATTAAAATTTGTTTGAGAACTTTGATTTTTGAGCACCAAACAAGCTCATGCGAAGACCTTAAGAACGGCCCGTAAGCTATGCTCCCCATACAAACGTAGTTTACTAATCATTTGGAAACCGCTATTCCAATTAAATTGATATTCAATATCTAATATCAGGTAACAAATATCTGTGTCTGCATGCTTTTGTTTTTTTGAAAAATCCAAACCGAATGAAATGAATGCAAAAAGAAAATCTTCATACGAATTTTGTTTTCTCTGTGGTTTGACCCACAATACATTTACCGAAAAAACAAAGGCATGCAGACATAGATATTTGTAGCCTAATATTAGATACCAAATATCAAGTGAGTTGGAACAGTGGTTTTCAAATCATTAGTAAACTACGTTTGCATGGGAGGCGAAATTTTCAGGTGCTTACGGGCCGACCTTAAGAACGGCCCGTAAGCTATGCTCCCCATACAAACGTAGTTTACTAATCATTTGGAAACCGCTATTCCAATTAAATTGATATTTAATATCTAATATCAGGTAACAAATATCTGTGTCTGCATGCTTTTGTTTTTTTGAAAAATCCAAACCGAATGAAATGAATGCAAAAAGAAAATCTTCATACGAATTTTGTTTTCTCTGTGGTTTGACCCAGAATACATTTACCGAAAAAACAAAGGCATGCAGACACAGATATTTGTAGCCTAATATTAGATACCAAATATCAAGTTGGAAAGTGGTTTTCAAATCATTAGTAAACTACGTTTGTATGGGAGGCGAAATTTTCAGGTGCTTACGGGCCGAACTTAAAGTTTATGTGAGAATTTTGTGTTATAAGTCATGCGAGGATCTTAAAGTTTGTGTGAGAATTTTGTGTTCTGAGTCATGCGAGGATTTTAAAGTTTATGTGAGAATTTTGTGTTCTAAGTCATGCGAGGATCTTAAAGTTTGTGTGAGAATTTTGTGTTCTGAGTCATGCGAGGATTTTAAAGTTTGTGTGAGATCCTTGCTTTCGGAGGATCAAAAAGGTCTCGGGGGGCGATTCCATCACAAAACCATCTCATCTCAAATCAATCAAAACAAAATGTCTCAGTCGTGACTTCGGTGGACAATTGCACTCATTGCCCCCCCTCCCCCCCTGCCCTCCTGGATTGGCGCCTCATCGGAGATGACATAGCTCCCCTTTATACAATTTAATGAGCCCAAATTTTTATATTAGTGTATATTACGTATGTGGTTGTGACCAGTGATCTTAATTTCTTGAGTAGGATCTTTCTTTAGATCGATTGAGCATGCAGAGTTTGACAACCTTAAAAATGGCTCATGATTAATCTGGTGAAGTTTTCATCACAGAACATAAACATATCAAGACAATGTGCCCACTCAGAAGTAAATAGGATAACCCGTGAAGACATGACATGATGATAACAAATTCACAATAAACAACTCACTTCTCATACTCCACTAAAGGCTGGCTGAAAGAAGGCAAAACATTTTTTTTATCTGTGCTCTCATTTAGAAATGATAAGTAACTGCCTATTTAAAAATGGAAAGTAACAATAAAAAAAAAATCCAAATTGTCTAATACTTTTACAATACCGAATTCCTGGTGGACCAACCAACCAAAAGTTACTAAAACTGTAATAACATGACAATAAAAATAAGTAAATTTTATGATTCATTGCCCGTCCTCTCGTCACTATTTACTGAAGCATGGAAAATATGCAGTTGTACTCATATTTGATATGCAGTTGTATATCGGAATTCAGAAGAATAACCAATTTAATACAGATCACTATATGGGCAGAAAAATACACTTTTCTTCGGGCCGACGGTCTCACCAACGTAACTAAAGTACCAAATAGCACAATTTGTAGAAGTTTTATTTTACAATTGAATATTTTAAAAATTTAATTACTTGTCTGTACTTTTAACTCAATCAACCTATATCAAATATTATGCAAGGAACATGTATTTATCCATTCTAATATGGTTTATATTACCAATGTGTAACATTGCAGTCTTTTATTGTTTTGTCAAAAAGGTCATTTACATTAAATATGTATGTTACATATGGGAGGAATTGTTATCTTGGTTGACAATGTATGGATACTTGTAGGTAGTTGATGATATTCAATTATTATTATTTACAATTATTATTAATATCGATATTCAAATAACCTATTAAGCTCAGTGATCAATTTTATACAAGCGAGGAATGTTTGAGCCTTAGTGGACCTAGGTCTCAAGACTCACAAGGCCAGCTGATGAATGAAAAAACATTCACCATGTAACTGCAGAATAATGATCTGTTGTTATGTAACAAGTTTTAATTTTAAATAATAAAGATAACATATAAAATATGGTCAACAAAGAACCAGTGAGGTATGCAGTATTTACCTGTAAAACACAGATAATCTCGGAACCAGAAACCAGTGTGTCTAGAAACGCTAACTTGTAATTAAATTTTTTTTTTTTTTTATGTGACTGGACATGGATGGCTAATACCACAAGTTCTATCATGATATTAGCCCAACACACCACATGGGAACTAGGTGCCATGCCAGGACCTTCCTTATATTGCACGGCTACATTGAACTGGATGGAAAACACGGACAATTTTCATTGCCGCTTCGACCATCGTTCATCCAATGCGATGGTACCAACCCGGGCGGGATAAACCCTACCACCTAGTAAGTAAGGAAGGGGACCTACAAGCTTAACGTGAAATCCGAACCACGGCCAGCCTCTCTCAACGGTCGAATGGTCACCCATCCAAGACCAGACCGGACCCAACGTTGCTTAACTTCGGAGAGCGATCGCCGAAGTGTCGCGCCACTGGGCCACTGAGGCTGACAAATAAATCAAAACAAGTAATATAATAATAATGGCTAGAGCAAACAAGCTCTAGCCAGGGTCAGTTGAAGATCTATTTTGATCTTAGGTGGCCCTTCCCAGCGGGCTCTCAAATGTTATCCATTTTGGTTATTTAAAAGATAATCGTCTGTCATGTAAAATCGAGTTCCACGAAAAATTATTTCATCAAAGTTAGATTGCTGGGCGCAAGAACACAACTTGTCCGTTAATCGGAAATCAAAATTTCTAAATGTATCGGTATGAAGCACCTGAGCTCATATAGTGCTGTCCTTGTTCCCACAGTAAATTAAAACAGGGAAAGTTGAAAAATGTAAGTGCTAGACCATCTAGCGACTTCTACGATATACAACAACTGTTCGTACAAACCAAAATATGTGCTCTGGGAGCCGCGAGGTGGTTCTGCTGTGTCCAATATGTCGGTCTGCTACCAGGTGTTGGTAGCATGTCCCTCCATCAGCTCTGGTCCGGATCCATTTGTTCGCCAGCAGGTCCACTAGCCGCCCAGACCTCTGCACTATTTGGGCATGTTGGCGGCCAGGTCTTAAGGACGGCCCGTATGCTGTGCTCCCCATACAAACGTAATTTGGTAATCATTTGAAAACCACTGTTCCAATTGAATAGATTTTTTATATCTAATATCAGGCAAGAAATATCTGTGTCTGCACGCTTTTGTTTTTTTGAAAAATGAAATGAAAGCAAAAAAAAAATCTTCATACGAATTTTGTTTTCTCACTGGTTTGACCCAGGATACATTTACCGAAAGACATGCAGTCACAGATATTTGTTGCCTGATATTTAATATCAAATATCAAGTAAATTGGAAAAGTGGTTTACAAATGATTAGTAAACTACGTTTGTATGGGAGGCGAAATTTTCTGATGCTTACGGGCCCACCTTAAATCAGGCTGCCGTGACTCTAATAGGCGTGTCTATGCGATTATACCGCGCTCTGGATGTTTTAATCAGCTTAAATCACTAACCTGGAAGCTATCTTATTGGCCGTCATGAGCTCCACCTCATTTATGGTTAATAGCGTATATAGGTGCTACGCTCTCGTTTGTAGCAGGTCTAGCAGGCGGACAGACCTCCGCAACCACATGTAGGGCACTTCAGCGCCGAGGTCATACGTCAGGCTGCCGCGACTCTAGTCACGTCGCTGCGATATCACAACGCTCAGGATGTTCTAATCAGCTGGCATCACCAACCTGCAAGCTATCTCGTAGGCCGTCGCATGCTCCACCTCGTCTATGGTGGGCGGCGTGCGTGGTACGGGCGCGCCGCTCTCGTCCGTGTCTGTCCGTCCGTCCGCCTGCGGATCCAGCAGCCGCGCGGACCCCCGGAGCCACATGTTGGGCACGTCGGCGCCAAGGTCGTAAGTTAGACTGCCACGACTCTTGTAGCCGCGCCGTTGCGATATCACCGCGCTCAGGATGTTCTTGAGGAAGTTCTGGAACGTATTAATAAAAACTTTCCTATATTATACGTAATCATGAACCAAGAAGACAAGAGGAGTAGCCCTCAATCCAGCATTGAGCATTTCTCAACTGTTCAACATGCTTACAATTCATGCTTTTTAGGCCAATAACCCATTGTGCTAATGGACATGGCTAATAAATACCACAAAACTACCGTTATGATACTAGGCCAATACACCACATTCCCAAAGGAATTCGGTGCCATGCCAGGACCTTCCCTGTATGAGCACGGCTACATTGAACTTCGACCATGGTACCAACTCCGGGCGGGCTTAAACCCTACCACCTAGTAGAGGAAGGGGGGCCTCGGTTTTACGGTTACGATTTTACATGGATTCCGATCTATGGCGCAGCTCGAATTCGTGACGAAATGCACTTATCCAACTTATCCACAGGCTTTTACGGAGCTTTGAAGTTACGTAAAAACATCAAACCATATACAAGTGTTTACTACTTATTCTGTGATTTTACTTCTTCAAGCTGTCAAAATCAAACTCAGACTTCCGATTTGTATGAAAACGAGGAGTCAGCTTAAATGGCAACGTCAACGTTTTTATGGCAACGGTGAGTAAACTGTCACATCAATCTGAGACTTGCAAAAATTACGTAAACGCCGACTGCTTGCACTTTTTAATTTCTCCATACATTAGAAAACGTTAGTCGATCAGTTGGGGTAAACGCCAATTCAGGCGAAAAGTGGGACTAGGTGCTCTGATCACAGATCTCACGAAAAAAAACCTACTTGCAGAGCAATGACAATGATGTGAGCCGCATCGTCGTGCGCCCCCTCAAGCCCATGCTCCCATGCAGCCAGCATGAACCTGCCGACGACGAGCGCATGGTCCGGCAGGAACAGCTCCTGCACGGCGTACTTGACGCCGTCGCCGCCTGCGCCCGGCGGCGAGCTCGGCGGCAGGTACTCCGCCAGCTCAGCCGGCTCGAAGTTGCTCTTCTCGGAGCCACTGCGGGAGCCGCGCTTGTGGCGGCGACTGTTGCGGCTGTGTGAACCGACGCGCTCCTGAGATGCCACCGAGGCGTCTGCTAGGCCTTCCACCTGGAGTGTTATACACTTGCTTGTACTGGTACGCCAACTAAATACTTATAAGGAAATTATTTCTCGTCGCCATCAATACTGGTGGAATACCTGTTTCCATCTTAATGCACAAAATTTTGATTGTTTTCTCAAAATTGCGTTATGAAATACCATAGCTACCATAAAAAAGTTGTTTGAGATTATCCCATCAAATCAGCTAAAGCGCAGAATCAAAATGAATTGCGGCGTCTGGTGCTTGGGGCACCGACTCTATTAATTCATATACGGGTGCATAAAAGCTCTCTGTAAATAACCTAGATTTATTTTTAAGACAAATCAATGAGATAGTAAATTTCGGTGAGGATAATTTTGACAATGAATGTAAATTTTAAGCAATATCTTTTTGCTCTACCTTGTTAAGGAGTGCTAGGAAGAATTCGTTGTGTAGATGCACTTGCTCAGGAGACAATAGAGAACGCGCCTCCGTGTCGAACTCCACTTTAGTAAGCTTCATCTTGAACCACATCTTCATGTGACCAAGGTATACGGCCATGTTGTCACCTAAGGCTTCGGCCAATCTCCTACGAGCAATGTTTACAGTGTCCGTTGACATGCTTAGATTGGATAGTCACAGAATGTTATGGTATGCGATGGGTTTGGTTGGTTGGTTAAAGGATTTTCTAGGGATTGGTTTACATCACATGACAACACAACAATAAAATCACAACATATGATATCCTAATAAAATACTGTGATAAAATAAATAAAAGCCATTGAAAACAGCTAATCACAGAATAACTAAAGAATAGAGATTAATCAAAGAATATACATATATAACACAGAACACTTATCCCTACCCTACCACCTAGTAAGGAAGGGGCGGACCTACAGTTCAGCACTGCTACAGTTCAACGTGGAGTCCGAACCACGAACGACGGATTCCTTATTCGGCTCCAACGACATGCACGGGAAGAAATGCAGTCGTCGCAACTATATTATTTTTACGCGCCGGGAACCCACATTAAAGATTTTGAGTGTGATTGATGCAAGAATATTGGCAAACAGCTGTTCAAACTACAACGGCCGCCGTTAATGCGGGATTAGTACGCTGTTAAGCCTTCTCTGAGGTGGTTTAACCGATGTTCGAAAAATAGTCCGGTATGAACGCGCGGACTAACCTCAAACCGGTTTTCTGAATACCATTTTTCATAAAACTGACGTTTCTGATTTAGGGCCCAGTGTACGAAAGGACAATAAATCAAAATCAACGTCAAAGTATGAGCAAGCACGTCACTTTGTGTGGACAGTATGGAAGGAACTGTATGCGATTCACTAAAAGTGACGTGTTAACTCAGCCGTCTCTTCGTGCAACCGGGTCTTAGTACGCGATTTAAGCTTTGATACGGCTGACAGTTGCAAAATAGCCACTAGAACGGGCTTAGTCCGCCGGTAAGTCAGCCGCGCGCCGTGACGAGGACTAACACTAATTCCGCTCTCTAGTCCCGGCTTAACCCAAATACTAAAGTTAGTCCGCTTACTCTGAATAGCACTGTTAATACGAGACACAAAAAGTCGTATTCAGAGATCACCTGCCAAAACTTAGTACGAGATGAGCACCGGACTAACCATACAAAAACCGGCTTAGTCCGGCGGATTAAAGTTAGTGCGACCACTCTGAATACAATAGAAAGATAGAATATCAGCTGGGACTGTAGCACTGTATCACTCCGGGAAGGGGGCTACTCATGAGCTTCTCACCTGTGTGTCACTGGTGATTCGCGCTTTCGCATTCATGAAATGACATCTACGAGTCACCCTTGTGTGGTCCCTTTCTAATTATTCTAATTAGAGTGCAATGACACAACTTAACATTTTATGTTTGATGACGTCGGCGAAAGTATCTCACTTTTACCTGTGACTTACTCGTTTTCGCTTTCCTACTCATGAAAGTGAAAGCAAGTAGTTCTCGTGTTCGCTGCTGTCAAACTATATTTATTTAAAAGATGCCCACTTATTTTTCTACATAGAGTTGGACAGAGGCGAACACGAGAAATTCTCGCTTTCACTTTCTTGAGTAGATATGCTGATTGTGAATCACCGGCGATGGTGAATACATTTCAAGATGTGTATAGTATGCATATTTCACTTAAAATTATAATTTATTCTGTGTATTTATTCCATATAGTCTGTGATTCTGTTTTATTTATGCTATTCGGACTTTTTGGCGGGAATTTGAAAAAGGCGGTCGATATTTTTTCTCTCGTCGATTTATTCTTTGTTTTAGTTTGAAGGAAAACATAAGCTCTTATCATGGGGGGAGGGAGCAAGAAACGTAAGAAAAAAGACGAGAATGTTTGTTCAAAGAACCAACAAGATGATTCATCCTCGGAGTCTGCTGAAGGTGGAGGAGGCTTCGATAGCGACCAAGAAACGGTCCTATCTGCAGATAAGTACCAACCATACCGAGATTCAAGTTATAAAGGGCAATACAGCGAAAACTCACCAGAAGCTGAATTTATTGTATTTGTTGAGTCGACACAAAATGACAGACCTATTGGTGACCGGGACATAATGTATCTATCCAACATCTTCAAAAGGAACATAAAAGGCATAAAGAGGTTTCAACGTATAAATCGTTACAAGATCGGTGTCATCTTTGAGACGCCAAGCTTTGCTAACACAATGCTTAACGACACTAGATTCGCAGAACACTATAATATTCAATGTTCTATACCAGCAGGTAAAATTGAAAAAACCGGAGTGATTACGAATGTTCCAGGAAATATTGGGAACAAAAAAATATTCGAAACTATTGTTTCATCTGCAAAAGTGATATCAATCAGGCGCATCATGCGTAAAATAAATACAGATTCTGGATTCACTCTCTCTCCAACAAAAACCGTCATAATTACCTTTACTGGCTCACTCCCACATTCTGTAGACTTGAATCTTTGGAGCTTCAGAGTCCAACAATATATTCAACCAGTAAAACAGTGTTACTCATGCTTAAGATTCGGACACATGGCCAAATTTTGTAAAAATAAAGTGCGCTGCTCTATTTGTGGCGAGGCCCACACTTTTAAAGAATGCCAAAAAAATACTAATGAGGCCAAATGCATCCACTGCCAGGGTAATCATATAGCCATCTCATCGGCTTGTCCAGTGAAAAGACAGCATATTGAAGAAAATAAAAGAAAAGTCAGAACATTGTCATTTGCTGATATATTTAATGAAAAATCTTTTCCGGTTCTACCGGGTACTGCTAAAGAAACTTATCCAAAAAAATTTACTAAAAATACGACAAATAATATACCAATGAAGACTACATATGACATTACACATTTATTGAACTCCGACGATGTATTGAATTTATTGGTGCAGACAATTGTCACAATTATCTCACAAAACAAAGAGAATGCAACAATTAACGCAAAATCAATCAAAGATATTCTCAAAAAAACTTTAGCTCAGTCAAATAATACAATTCTTGCACACTCACAATATACATGTAGGGATAATATGTGAAACATGGTTAAAAAACTCTCAAACATTCAGTCTTAAGCATTATAACATAGAAAGATTAGACACAGGCAATAGTCATAATAGGGTAGCCATACTAATACATAAGTCCATAATATACGATAATCTTCAAACATACAGCGATGACTCATTACAAAACATTGCTATACAAATACAGTGTTATAACAAAAACATTAGTATCGTTAGTTTCTACAGCCCAGGCAACTGTATCCCAAGTCTTACTAAATCTAAATTTGAAAATTTTATTAAAAGTATTCCAGAACCTATGATTTTGGCAGGTGACTTTAACGCATACCACACCCAATGGGGATGTTCCTCGACGAATGCTAGAGGGAAAATTATAAAAGAAGTAATTGATGATCATACGCTTATCTTGTTGAATAATGGTGACCCCACTACTGTGGGGTCACCACGCATTGGATCTCACCATAGTCTCACCTTCATTAGCACTATCATGCGAATGGGATGTCCAAGATGATTCATTAGGAAGTTATCACTTACCAATCAAAACTACATTACTTATCACGAATTACTGCACAAACCAAGAAATACCAAAAAAAATTAATAAAATAAATTTAAAAAAAAATAATTGGCAAATCTACTCAAAGCGAGTTGAAACTCAACTTCATAATGTGTTTAATATACCAACTACACTGAATGAAGGCAATTTAAAAAAAATGTACAATGACTTTACAGAACTCCTTCTGGCAGCTGCACATAAGTCGAGTACCAATAACATACAATCACCTGAATCTAATAAACTATCCAGCAATCATAAACCCTTTACTCCTCTACCGTGGTGGAACCATGCATGTGCTGAAGCCGTCGAAAGGTGCAGAAAAGCTTATCAAAAGTTTAAACAGACATATTCCCTTGATGACCTCATACTTTTCAAAAAAACTCAAGCTGAAAAAAAAATCACTCTTAAAACTCAGAGACAACTAGAATGGCAAAAATATTGCGAATCCATAAGTCGAAACACACCTATCACTAACATTTGGAATATGATGCGTAAATTTAATAAAACATTCAAATATACTAAGTTTCTGAATGATTCATGGATAACAGATTTTCTCAATAAGTTTACTCCATCCACTGTCCAACAGGAACCCGCTGACATAATCAGCGTTGTGCCTGTAACACATAGTAATACGTTTTTAATAGAAAACTTTACATTGCAAGAACTAAAGTCAGCTATCAGTTCAAGACGGGACACAGCATGTGGCTTAGATTCAATTTCTTACAGCTTACTAAAAAATCTCAGTCCATATTCTTTAAAAAATCTTTTAAAAATTTTAAATCTCCTTTGGATGTATTCTGTAATCCCGAGTCAGTGGAAAACAGATTGCCTGGTACCTATTTTAAAACAATTTAAAAAAGCAGGGGATCCTAACTCATATAGACCCATAGCGTTAACTTCCTGTTTAGGAAAGGTGTTCGAACAGTTACTTAAGCAACGACTTGAATTCTATATAGAAAAAAACAACATTTTACCCAGTAACCAATTTGGTTTCAGAAGGGGAAAATCAAGCCGCGAGAGCTATTGTCATCTACATTTAGATGCATCAACTTCAATTAAAAATAATAAAATACTCATCTGTGTATTTGTTGATATAATTGGTGCCTTTAACAATGTTAATCATCATAAACTTGTAAGCATTTTAAATAATCTTGGTATTCCATCAAAACTAGTGAGTTGGATGTTTAATTTTCTGAATGGTAGAGAAGTTTTCGCTAAACTTAACAATACTCTACATGGTCCTCGATACTCATACAAAGGCGTTTGCCAGGGCAGCATACTCAGTCCATTAATATTTTGTCTATTTATTCACAAACTAAATTTGATTCTGAATCAGGTATCAAATCTTCAATTTGCTGATGACTTAGCCATTTACTATTCAGGTTGTGACATTAACCACGTAGTTACGACTTTAAATGAGTCCCTTAACAAACTTTCTAACTATTTTAATAACCTCGGCCTGGAAATTAGTCCAGAAAAAAGCAAGGTCTTAGTTTTTAGCAGAAACAAAATAAAAAATTCAGTACTTATAACATATGACGGCCGAGAACTTCCTGTGTGTGACCGTGTCTATTTTTTAGGTATTCTTTTTACCCGTAATCTTTCTTGGAATGAATATGTTGACAAGATTTTAGATAAAGCTAGCAAAGTGACTAATATTTTGCAGTCTTTGACAAAGACAACATGGGGTGCAGATCCAAAAATTATTAAAATGCTCTATAAATCTTTAGTGAGAAGTCACTTTGAATATGGATTTCTTTGTTATGGTCATAGCGATAAGCTAGTAGGAAAACTTGAAAAAATTCAAAATAAACATCTCCGTTTGATAACGGGTGGTATGAAAACAACACCAATAAATTCACTACAAGTAGAGTGCAATATTGTTCCACTCAAACTTCGTTTTCAATATCTAAGAGCTCGATTTATATTGGGTTTGTCGCGTTTACCAAATCATCTACACGCTAAAATAAAGATAACACCACAGAACAATGACAATCCCTATATTTGCAATAATTTCACAAACATAATTGAATATGCTGAAAATAATATAATACATACATCTCAAAGATTACCCTGCTACGAAGGCCCATATGAGAGCAAATTCCTTGAGATTCCAGTCGATATTGATCCCGAACTGTCGACAAAAGAAGAAATATATGGAAAATTAGAAGGCTACAATGAGTATTTACAAATTTACACAGACGGTTCTAAAGATGGAGAACAGGTATCTATTGCAATATATGACAAGAGAATCAAATTTGGTTTTGGGTATAAAATACATGGCACAGCTTCCATATATACAGCTGAAGCACTGGCTATACACGAAGCACTAAGTTATATACAAGTTCAAGAACCAGACCAAAAAAAGTGGGTTATTGTGAGTGACAGCATGAGCGTTTTAAAAGCCATGGCAAATCCAAAGTTAAGCGCCAAAACCATCCACATCATTCACACCATTAGAGAAAAAGTTCTGAATTTGAACAAGAACGGCATAACTGTTATATTTCTATGGTGCCGGGCTCACTGCGGTGTTCAAGGAAACGAAGATTGCGACTTTGTGGCCAAGTCCATATTGACAGCTGACAGCGAAGTTTCTAGTGTTGCTATACCACACTCTGACATACATGCCATAATAAAACAGAAATTATCCGAAGAATGGTCTCAGTCATGGATAGATTCAGCACAACAAAAGGGCAGATGGTTCTGCGGAATTCAAGAACGTTTGAAAAACATATCTTGGTTCGACAAAAATAGAACAGCGAAGAGCAGACACTTTTACACCTCGCTTTGTAGACTTCGACTAGGCCACTGTACCTTCAACGCCCACCTATTCAGAATGAATTTGATTGACTCCCCCCAGTGTCAATACTGCACAAATGTAGAGCAAATTTTGGACCACATATTCCTTGAATGTCCTGCGTTCAATATTGAAAGATTTATTATGATAGACAAATTTCTAAACATTTACAAGGAAGCAAGCAAAATTCCCAGCTCCCTACAAAATATTTTAAAAAATATAGATACTTATGAAGTTCTATATTCATTTATATTATCAACTGTGAAGAATATTTAAAACAAAACAAATCGAAAAACACTAATGACATGGCAGTATGGTTAAGTCCTTCGCCTTTCCTAAGGGAAGAATTAACAAAAAAAAATTATGCTATTCTTTGGCTCTTGTTTGAGGTTATATTTGTTATTTTTCTGTAATCGCTCACGCGCACAGCTCACTCGGTCCGCAGTTTGATTTTCTACCCCTCTTTCGGTCTTACTGGCGATGGCTGCAGCTTTACGCAGTATATTACAACTAGAAAGATCAGACAGCGGAATCCTTAAAGGCTAGTGTCATTGTGTTATTACAATCAGGACAGCCCACTTGATAACGGAGAGGCTGTGAATGGTAGCTCTTATCTATGTATCAACTATGAGCGCCTTGTCGCTAGGGTTACTATTTGGAAATTTGAAAAGTGAAGACGGGAACAGATATCTGCGGCTGTGCCAACGAGATCAGAGGCTTCCAGATCAAACATTAAAGTAGGCGCTGCCTAACGAAATCTGTTAAAATGTTGTTCTAAGGGCGAGGGTACCGGTGATTGGGGTACGCAGGCAGCTGTCGATGATCTTCATGAGGCTTCAGTCCATTCCATCAATTTTAGTCATAGTGCTCTCACTCGCGTCAATCCAAATTACTTTAAGGTCCAAATAATAACACCGCTACCTGTATCTCTCTTTGCTTGCATATTTCTTCATGAAAAAGAAGAGCGGCATTCCTGTCATCATTCCGGCCGTTACATCGCGTCGTTAGTCAGGCTTTACTAATTTAATAATAAGTCTTATATCTCGCTTCCGCGACAACTTTTCAAACTGAGAGATTTGGTCGTAGAAACGAAATACAAATAAAGCTCTCTCCAGCAGTGTGCGTCTTAATTACCTACTTAATTTATAGATAAAATGTAACGTTCTCATCATGGCTGCCTTGGTAAAATTTGGAATTAAACTAAGTATAATAATGTTGTAACTAGTTCTGGCAGTTACAGAAGGTGGCGCTGGGTAGAAATGTCATAGTTACAGCGAAAATAGGAAGTATTTAGCGAGTTTTGTACGTTATTATTATTAAGTAAATATACTTTTTCGTACTAAGCAGGTACCTCGCTTATTCCAAGGAATGTGACATGTATGTATATATAATCGACCGTGAAGACATTGATTGTTCAATCTTTGCAGTCACTGTCCGCAACGCAGATGAAGCGTTAAATCAATGTATGTAGGTATAATCTTAAACACTGTGTTAGTAGGAGGCATTCATTACGGGAAGAGGGACTGAGGAGAATTCCAAATTATGGGTATACAGCCGGTGGCGAAATTGGTAGACGCAATACCCGCGAATGGTATGTTTTGCTGGTTCGGGTCCAGCCTTGCAGTATATTCGTAAAGTAGTTCTTTTTACTGGGCTCTTTCTTCAATTAATGTGTCCTTGCTTCACGGTCTATACATACATGTCACATTCCTTATTATTATTCTTATTTATTTATATACACTAGCAGCTTCAAGCTGATGCGTGTACTTCACGTGTTGAGTGCACTTTTTAAATATCTTTTTATATTTTTTTTGTTTTTGTTAGGTATACTTATTAGTTTTATTTTTGTTCAAATGTTTGTCAAGTTGATTTTTAAAACTGTTAACTGATACAGCACTTATTACTTCTTGTGGTAGCTTGTTCCAACGTTGTATGATGTTAGCAGCCTATGTCCTATTTTTTTTATTCGAAAATTTCGAGAAGGATGCATGTTGAATTTGTGGATATGGATAGGTTAGGTAAGGTACTAATAAAGGTGCTTGGTGCATACTAAAGAGGATTAGCTATTGATGTCGTAAAATGTGGTGACAGCTTCAGGTTCCAGGAGTGGGTTCTCTATGAAGGAATTGTCCATTTCAAATGTTTTTGCAGTTTCGCTATTATTGATTTTTTGCAAACCAAAAACTAACCTAAACGTTGGGATGAAACACAATAAGTGATCTAAAAAATTTAGATGTGTTTGGCCTGAATTCCTTTTTTAATGAGGTCTATACTTAAATTAAGTGTCAATTGCCCAGTCAGTCAGCGTGTTCGCGTCCACTGCTGGACACACGCCTCTCCAATTTTCCTCCAGTCCTCCCGACCCGGCCGCGGACCACAGGCGCCGCCGAGTACTTCAAAGGGTCCTTCAAACATGGTGTCAAAGAAGCGCCTGGCCGGCTGGCATGGTTTTCGCAGTCCCTCTGAAAGTTCTAAATCCCATGGGCGTTGTCGCCCAGTGACACAGGGGATATTTGGGGAGTCGTCGCGTTACTGAGGCCTCGGCACCCGCTCCCTACGAAGACGCCAGTGTAATTAATCCCAGTATTGAAAACAGGTTTGTTACTCAGTCCAACTAAATCTAACTGTTTACAGAGTTTGTACGTTACGCGAGTAAGAAGACAGGAGGTAGCACGAAGAACACGAGCTGCAAAGTGCGGCCGAAGCATCGCGGCTGGCGCGTGCAGGATGGTCACCACGTGACCGCGGGGACCATTCTCGCTACTCAGCGTACTCTTCGCTTCCACCCAGGCTTGAATGTAAGACTGTTTGATTGGCGGTTGAGTTGGTTTTTCCAAGGTATAAAAGCTGAATTTTTAAGTGTGTTTTCATGGTATTCATCAGAAACTATAAGTATGTAAGTAAGTAAGTATTTTATTTCATCAAACAAACAGACATTTACATGATTAGAAACATTATTAACTTAAGATTAGACATTTAACAATAACAAGTATTGGATGTGGTGGGTGAACAAGTTAATAAAATAACTGCAGCCTACAAAAGAACTGAATTCTGAGTAGTAGGCGGCATTCGACATAGAATTATTAAAAAAAAAGGTGAACGCACACTTACTATATGGCAAGCTGAATAAAGTCATGCCAATATGAGTGGATGTGTAAGAGGAGGTAGGAAGGGGAGTTAGGTGAAAAATGATGGTGAGTTAATTTGTTAATTTGAGAAATGTATGTTTGTGTTGTGTGTCAGGGGAAATGCTTATTGCAGCTAGTTAAATTACATAAGAAACAGTGAATACCACTGTAAGGATTCACGAGGCCGATTAGTTTTTTTTAAAACATGTTTGCACTCCCTGCCGAGTTATTTCCCCCAAAGTACAAACTGGGGTCCTTAAAAAAATTTTTTTTAAGCAACCTAACATGAATGGCTAATACCACAAAACTATCGTTATAATAATAATAAAATTAATATTTATTGCAGACAAAGTCCATATTTTAACAAACTATAAAACTAAAACAAACATTTTATAAAACTCTCTAAGAAATAAAAAACAAACAAACAAACAAACACATTTAAATACAGATTATATCATATTTCAGATAATTTGGATATAGCGATGGACACCAGATCAATACTCAAATATTTTTCCGAGTCCACCTTCCAATGCGGCAATTATTGTACAGTTTTTCGACATGAAAATGTGCTTCCTGAATGAGGCAATACGCTTACGAAGTATTAACTGAAAGCCATCTACCCTTGACTTGGGAAACATTCCTGCGGCGCTACAGAATTTGGGTAGACTGAGTAAAAATCTGAATGCATTATTATATTGCACACGCACTGTGTTGTAAGCCCGTTGAGTGTAATAAATCCACAGCTGACTTGTGTACATCGGTTGGCAGTACGCTTTAAAAAGAGTAATTTTTACAGCTTTGGAGCACCGAACAAACCGTCTCGCCAGCATATTGCTTTTAATCGACAGAGCCCGACGTTGTCTTTCAATTTAATCAATTCAATTCAAGTTAATCTATCGGTTATTATATGACCTAGATATTTAAACTTGTCTACCACTTTATGACATTAGCCCAATACACCAAATTCCCGAAGGAACTAGGTGCCATGCCAGGACCTTCCCTTTTTGAGCACGGCTACATCGAACTGGATATAAAACATGGACAATTTTTCATTACCGCCTCGACCAACTTTTCATCCATTGCGATGGGATCAACCCGGGCGAGCTTAAATCCTACCACCTAGTAGGGGAAGGGGACCTACAGTTTTACATGGATTCCGAACCATGGAGCAGCTCGCATTCGTGACGAAATGCACATATCCAACTCAGAAAGAGAAAGAAAGTGGTGCATGAACGGGCTGAGGATTTGAACCCAGACCTCTGGTATGCTAGGCAAGTCCTCGCGCCACTAGGCTACCAGCCGCTCAAAATGTATGAGCTATGGTTTTAGCAGCTCCTTTAAAAGTTCGAAAACCTCATTTGGGACCTGGCCTATGCTATTAATAAAAAAAAACATATTATGAAGCAGTATTCTTCTTACTAATTGTCCGTCCGTCCGTCATCAACCATAATAAGTAGGCAGCTGAAACTTTCACAGAGTGTGTATTTATTTTGCCGCTATAATAACAAATAGGTAAAATAAAAAAGTTATAAAAATTATAGGGGGGCCCCATACAAAAAACGTTACTTTTTTGTGCTTAATCTTGTACGATGGTACGGAACCCTTCGTGTGCAAGCGGTTTTTCATGAATTCACGAAAAAGCTACTAGCTTTTACGTGATTTCCAAACATATGTCGCCATTGCATATTAATAATTATTTATGTGCATGGTAGGTTGTCCCGTGCTAAAGGTGCTATCCGGCGCGCACTTTCAGGTGGGCTTCGGACGCGACGGCACACTGTTCGCGATGGAGCCGGGCCGCGTGCTGGTGACGTGCGAGAAATTCGACCCCGACTGGGAGCACACGTGGGTGTCGCGCCAGTACGCCGGCCGCCAGCAGCAGACCGTCCACAAGAAGTACTTCAATGTGCTCGCTGAGCCGCAGCACAACCGTTTCAAGCTCATCGATGAAGTTTAAATGTTATGTGTGTAGAAGGAAGTTAAGATATTTTAGTAGCGTGTAAGGTTTAGTGGAATATATTATGGTGAAAAGTGGGCTGTCACTGGATTTATTCATTACGGACAGTTGATCAATAAAAAAAAAAAATCCCCCTGGTGCACAATGTGCAGAAAATAATGAGCATCAATCTTATATTAAAACCTACCTGACTAGGTGTTAGGGTTAAGCCTGCTCGGGTTGTACCATCGCATTATATAAAAAAATGGTCAAAGCGGCAATGGAAAACTGTCCTTGTTTCCAATCCAGTTCAATATAGCCGTGCTCATAAAGGGAATGCCCTGGCATGGCCCGTAATTCCTTAAGGTATGCGGTGTGTTGCACTAATATCATGGCGGTGTGGTATTAGGAATCCATTTCTGATCACAAATAAAATATGTACGTAGCATAACTTTTTGGTGGCCACTATTTTCGGATTAATAATTTCATTTCGGGTGGTCCATGAGACAGTGAGTGGGTAAAAATGATTTCTTTCGGTGAATTCACGTCTATGCCAGTTGTAAGACGTAGATTATTTCAAGTGTTAAAGGTCTCTGTACTCTTTAATATGGTGGATATCGCTCAATTTGAGCCTATATAAATTTCCTTGTTGGCAGCAAGTTGTTTTGCCAAAATGTCTTCAATTTCTCAAATTCTTTGCTTTTTGTTTGGCTTTCAATGCTTTCTCGGCTAAAATATTTTATTTTGGTTGATAACCCTGAAGTGTATAGATTAGCTCAGTCAGGATTTGAGAAAAAGAATCCTGGAAGACGAGCGAAAAGGAGAGCGCTTCTGCAGAATGCCAAGGCTCGCTCAGGCGTGGCGTATGATCCGGAACGTGAACTGTGAGACCGACGACACTGTACCCTGGGTACCATGAGCCACCAGTACCGGAACTGCAATGCCCTCAAGTGAAAGGAGGGTACGCCCTGCATGTGCATCAGCACTGGCAAGGTGCAGCTACAACCATTCGAACCCCTACCCAACCATCTGTAGCACACACATATGGCATTTTCTGTGACTTATCAAAGGCATTTGACTGTGTAAGACATGATATATTGTTATTAAAATTAGAGTATTATGGAGTAAGAGAAAAAGAGCTACGTTTATGTGAAACATACCTAGAAAACAGAAAACAAATATGTGAGGTCAGTGGTATAAAATCGGATGTTGACCCTGTTACAATAGGAGTACCGCAAGGCTCTATCCTTGGTCCATTATTCTTTCTGATTTATGTGAATGACATTTCCGGTTCAATCGGGCAAGACATAGAACTAGTTATGTTTGCAGATGACATCTCAGTAGTTTTGAAAAACAAAAATATAATTGAACTACGGGAGGTTTTCTTGTCAGTAATTAAGTCGCTCACATCATGGTTTGAACACAATAATCTATTGTTAAATACTAATAAAACGAATGTAATGCATTTTGTTCTTGGGGCACATAGGCGTAAAAATAATGAAGACGTAACCAATACTGTAGAGGAATTATCGTTAAACATGGCTAATGAATTAACTTTTCTGGGATTAATAATTGACAATAGATTCTGCTGGAAACCCCACATAGACAGTCTTGCTGGTAAACTGAGCTCAGCCTGTTATGCCATTAAAAAAATCAAGGAACTCTGTGGCACGCAAGCTGCAAAAACTGTCTACTTTGCTTACTTCGATAGTCTCATGTTGTATGGACTAATGTTTTGGGGAAATGCAGCAGAAGCAAATAGAATATTTGTCTTGCAAAAAAGAGCCTTGCGTTGTATTCTTAGCATGAAAGCTATAGATTCTTGTAGGAATGTATTCAGCGAAATAGGAATTATGACCCTACCTAGCGCATATGTGTATCAAAATATCTGCCATGCTAGGAAATATAAGCACCATAATACCTTAAATGCTGATGTACATGACTACATGACTTTTCAAAAAGTTTTATATGCAATAGTATTAGGTTATACAACAAAATTCCAGAGGAGATTAGGAAATTAGGAGATAAATGTTTTAAGAGCAAATTGAAATCAGTATTAATAAAAAAAAGCTACTACACTATCCAGGAAGCCTTATTAGATAGAAAACTTGTTTAAATTAAAGCTCATGACTACATACTTGACCGGGTACCTAACACGGTACTACCAATTTATTAATATTTTTTTTTTTAAGCTAACAACTTGACAATCGATACAATTCAGTATCGTGTTTTTTTAATTTTTTTAATTATTATTTTCTATTATTATTTTCTCTGACATGGGTACTACATTGTAGTATGAATTTGTTTATTTACTAACTTATATTTAATTTGATATTACCTTGTATCAAAAATGACGATGGCTTTTTACACCTGAATAATTTAGATCATAATTCCTATTAATTTAGAATAAGATGTCATTATAGTAGTCAAGAGTTTGCTCCTCACCAATGTATATAATGTTCTTATAGTAATGTTCTTTGTGAGCAGTAGTAATCAATCAATCACTGTAAACTAGTTTGTAAGTATCACTGGAAAAAATAATAATACAATGACCAACCTGACGAAGTTTCTTGTCGGCTCTTCTTCGCCAGAAGTAATCGAACCGACAGGAAAAAAAGGAAAAAAAAATGACGAATCCGAGTGTGTAATATACATCTAATGGAGGAAATAAAGAAACTGAAACTGAAACTGAATATGGACACCTACCGGAAGTCAGTACCCGATCCCGTTTTTCGAAGATTGTCACTTTTGGGCGGCTCGTAGCCTAGTGGCGCGGGGACTTACTTGCTTAGCATACCAGGGATCTGGGCTCAAATCCTCGCCCCGTTCATGTACCACGTTCTTTCTCTTTCCGAGTTGGATAAGTACATTTAGTCACGAATGCGAGTTGCTTCATGGTACGAAATCCATGTAAACGTGTCCCATTCCCCTACTAGGTGGTAGGGTTTAAGCCCGCCCGGGTTAGTATCATCACATTGGATGAAAAGATGTTCGAAGCGGCAAAGAAAAATTGTTCATCTTTTCCTTCCAGTTCAATGTAGCCGTATAGGGAAGGTCCTGGCATTGCACCTAATTCCTTCGGGAATGTGGTGTGTAGGGCTAATATCATGACGGTGTGGTATTAGGCATCCATGTCAGTTTGCATAAAAAAGAGTACCTTCAATGTGACCATGAGAATAAACTGTCCCTATCGGAGACGGTCTCCGCTGCAAACTTCTACGCCTACCTGAGGGTTAGTGAGATTTTTGGGAATGTCGGTAACATGTTTCGCTGTTGGTTAATCGTGCCCACCGAATTCTAGGTGACCTAGGTGTCCACAGGATTCCGACTGAAAAATTTCATTCGAGCTGTAGTTAGTTCGAATGTTCAAGAGATGTTCTAGTTTGAGCATTTAAAAAAAAAAGTAAACCAGCATCGGAAACGCTATGACTCTACCTCCTTATTCCTTTAGCAATACGTGTGTACACCTCAACACTGGGTGCAGTCACATTCTTAGTGTGTTACCGCTCGACTGGCTCGGCTGGCCGCGGTTCGGATTCACGTAAAACTGTTCCTCTCGGATTGGCCCTTGATTGAAAGGTGATCGAAGTGGAAATAAAAATATGTGTACTATATCATATACAGGCAATTATGTGGGCCTTCAGGGCCAAATCTGAAACTATAATAAATAGCGAAAAGACTCAAAGGAGTTATGAGGCCGATTTTGATAAACACTAAAACTGCCATATAAGATTTTTGAAAAAAATTAAATTCCTAGCCGGAAAACGAACTTGTTGAATTTGAAAAAAATTACGCATGATGTAGTATTTCACCAGTCCGTAGTGTCGCTTATAAGGAACAAATCCTGTGAAGTAATGTTATACTACAACCTTAGAGAGTGTTGATTTTTAATAAACTAATTCACATTTTGGAGTATTCATACATTTCACAGAATTTGTTCCTAATAAGCGACACTATTATTAAGTTGCTTTATTTTTCTCAAAATCAACGATTTCGATTCCCTGCTAGGAAAAGATTTCTCCAGTTTTCGTTTTTATCAAAATAGGCCTCATGACTTCTTTGAGAGTTTTTTGCTTCGATATTAAATAATTTTCAATAGTTTCGAAATTGGCCCTGAATGCCCACTTGAAAAATTCAACTGTATATTGCTTCATTAAGGTAATTTTAAATACATATGTATATGGAGCAGTTTGATTCTATTTATTTTCGATTTCTCAATTTCCAGTGTATGAATGTAAATTGTCTTCTCATCACCCCAAGGGTTGATTGGTTTCCAGTTTAAAGGACAATGCCGAAATCAAAATCGCATTAAAGAGTACATGCACAAAGACCGATACCAATAGGCAAACATGTGATTTTAAAAATAATTAAAAATAATATTTTTCAATTACTAATGAATGAAAGTCCTAACAGACAAGGATTACTATTTTAAAAAAAAATTCACAACATGTTGTTCTCAGTGTTGTCAGATGTTGCGTATTTTCGCTGTAATAGGTAACGACATTTTAATCTTATCTTGCGATTTCAGCTAAATGATTAATGTCACAGTCGTTAATCTGCAATAAAAATCTAAACTAAATACACTCCGTATAGAGTAAAATGAATTATGTTACCAATAAAATATTTTATCATTATACTTCCGGTTTAGTTTTGCTCTATTTTCTATACCAATATCTGGCAGCTCCGACCGCGACAAGCCGTCATCATGACAGATTGTATGTATTGTTAGATAGAAAAACTAGTATTTCAATGAACAAAGCAATTTATTTAACCACAGGCACAAGTACAAGACACGAGTCCACGCGCGCGGTGGTCAGAATTCGCCATCTTGTCCAACTCTCTCCCCTCCGCGCCCCTTCCTCATCCCGAGAGACTGGTCGGGTATCACCGGGACGAGGCTACGGAAGTGTTCGGTAGTTTTCGGTTAACATCGTCAACAGTTCGGCCTTCCTGACAGAGCTGCGTCCCGCAGGTCGATCTTGAATTGTGGTTGACAGCAACACCCAGCCGCAGGTCCAGGATCCTTGAACAAGAGCAGTCAGCAACTGCAGTCGGCCACTTTCTCGGTCCGGATAGATGAACAACATTCCAAGACTAATGCGTAGCCTTTATCAATCACGGCTAGCGCGCAGCAGCCTTTGATAATCACGGCTAGCGCGCAGCAGCCTTTGATATCTACGGTTAGCGCGCAGCAACCTTTGACAATCACGGCTAGCGCGTAGCAGCCTTTGATAATCACGGCTAGCGCGCAGCAGCCTTTGATATCTACGGTTAGCGCGCAGCAACCTTTGACAATCACGGCTAGCGCGCAGCAGCCTCTGATAACTTCGGTTAGCGCGCAGCAACCTTTTACAAACACGGCTAGCGCGCAGCAGCCTCTGATAACTTCTGTTAGCGCGCAGCAACCTCTTACAAACACGGCTAGCGCGCAGCAGCCTCTGATAACTTCGGTTAGCGCGCAGCAACCTTTTACAATCACGGCTAGCGCGCAGCAGCCTCAAGGGGATTGATCCCTAGTACACCACGGCTTCATTCTGTCTCGAGCTACGATATTTTTGTAGCCCCGCCTCCCCTTATTAGCGGACGTCACCTCGTAGCGGTCATTCGGAAGAACTGCGGTGACCTTGTATGGTCCTGCATATCGAGCCACGAGTTTTCCACTCAAAAGTCCTGGCTTTAAAACCCTTCTCTCTACCATGACAAGTTGGCCCTGCCGGATTGACTCCGACGTCCTACGCCTTTTGTCAAACTGAGCCTTCATGCGGGATGCATTGCTTTCGATTGAACGAGCCGCTTCTTGCCGGGCTCGCATTACATCTACACTCAATATCGGGCCCGCTGGTTCTCCAGACATCCGTGGTCTCATACCGCAAGTAAGTTCCAAAGGAGACTTTCCGGTACCTTTACAAATTGTGGAATTCAGTCCCAACTGCGTCTTGGGTAAGTACTTTTCCCATCCTTGATGATCATCGCCCACATGGGAAGTAAGGGAATCTAAGATTGTACGGTTGTATCGTTCAACTTGGCCGTTAGCCCTTGGCGACGCAACTGCAGTCATTACATGCTTAATTCCATGCTCAACGCAAAACCGATTAAAGTCCTTTCCCGAGAATGCGGTACCTCTGTCGGTAATAACTCGTACAGGATATCCAAACGTACTAGCCATCTTGCTCAATGCGGTAATAGCCCCCTTGGCATTTGCGCTAGCCACCGCTTCTAGCCAGATGAATTTTGTGAAACCGTCGATGATTGCCAGTACGTAGGTCTTTCCTGATGACCCCCTGCAGAACGGACCTAGATGGTCAATGTGAAGAGTGTGAAATGGGATCGGCTCTCTGGGGATAGGATGTAGCAATCCTGGTTGCTTGCCCGTAGGCTTTTTAGTGAATTGGCAAGCGAGGCAGCTCTCCACATACTTCTGCACAAATTTACGCATCTTGGGGAACCAATATTTATTTCTGATCGCTTCAAGACATTTTTCCACTCCAAGGTGTCCGTGTTCGTCATGATAGATCTTTAAGACCTGCCACCTTGCTCCTTTTGGCAACATAGGCCGCAATTCACCCTCTACTAAACGGCAGAGTCGGTCCCCGATCATGCGATACTCATTGTTAAGCCCTTCCTTCTGACCAGCTTCGATTTCAAGCCTATATCTCAAGATAAGATCTTGGATTTCTTTATCCCCCTCCTGGAGCGCATCAATCAATTCCTTCTCCTCAATGTGCTTAATATCAACCGGATTTCTGCTCAAAGCATCCACATGAGCCATACGGACCCCTGGCCTATGCTCAACCTCAAAGTCAAAATCCTGGAGTTCTAACCACCACCTACCAATTCGAGGGGACAGATCTCTTCTGGACCAAGCTAGCCTCAATGCTGAACAGTCAGTCACGACAAGGAATTTTAGTCCAGTCAAGTAAATTTTATATTTCTGGATGCTGAACACTACCGCCAATGCTTCTAGCTCGAAGCTGTGGTATTTCTGCTCGGCTATAGACGTTTGCCGACTGGCATATGCCACTGGCCTGAAAAGACCATCGTTTTGCTTCTGAAGGAGTACGCCAGCTAGTCCAGCCTGGGACGCATCCGTGTGTACTTGCGTTTCCAGCTTATGATTGTAAATCGCAAGTACAGGATCGGACGTCAGGGTGGATTTAAGGGTTTCGACAGCTTCAGACTGTTTCTGTCCCCACTCCCATTGTTGGCCTTTTCTAGTAAGTGAAGTGAGTGGTCGCGCAATCGTTGCAAAGTTTCTTATAAATTTTCTAAAGTAACTGGCCAAACCCAGAAACTGTCGCAGTTGATGAACATTCGCCGGGGTCACAAAATTAACGACTGCATTTAGCTTGTCCGGGGAAGGTCGCAGCTCTCCCCGAGATATCACATGACCCAAGTATTCTAGACTGTCTGTAAGAAAAGTGCACTTACTGCGCTTCAATTTGACGCCAGAGTTAAGTATTAATGACATTACTTTCCTTAGATTTTCCATGGCATCATTCACATTATCACCCCACACAATAACATCATCAAGATATACTTCCGCACATTCATGTAGTACACCAGATAATATTGTATCCATGGCTCTTTGAAACACGGCTGGAGCATTACAAAGACCAAAGCTCATCATCCTGTACTGATAATGTCCATCGGGTGTAATAAACGCTGTATACGGCCTTGACTCCTTTGATATCTGGATTTGATGGTAGCCATTGGCTAAATCCAAACAGCTGAAAACAGTCTTATCAACCATTCGGTCTAAAAGATCTTGTATGACTGGTAAGGGATACCGTTCCTTTTCGGTGATTTTGTTGAGCGCTCGATAGTCAACACACATGCGATATTTGCCATCCTTCTTTTTTACTAGTAAAATCGGGCTTGCATATGGTGACCTAGAGTCCTCAATTATCCCTGCCTCCTTGAGGTCGGCTACCATCTTTCTTACAACTTCTCGTTCATGATAGGACAGGCGGTAGGGGCGATAGTTAATAACCTTCTCTTCGGTGAGTTTTATCGTCATTTCCACTTCACAATTTCCTATGGCGAGACCTTCTTTTGAAAAACAGTCACGGAATTCATAGAGTAGATTCTCTAAATCCTCCCGATGCTTTGGTGTCAAGTTAGAACCAACTTCAAACGCACCAGAACTACTGACATTATCGACGATTTCGGCTCGCGCCACGCACTGTATTTTATTAAGCGTGATCTCTCGACTCGTCATGTTCACAACCTCTATTACGGTCCTTCCATCTTCAGCCTCGGTTTGTTTCCTTAAAACATCTACTTCGAACGCTGGCTTACGATGTTCAGAACCTCTTACCTCTATGGGTCCATTCGTTGGAGGCTCCAACATAACTTCCATCTTGTTTAATCCTGGACTTAATTTGGTATCTTCTCGGGGATACAAAGAAACCTTTGTGAATAAATCACACAGCTCGGGTAGTTCGGTTGTTAGTTCGCTATTGTATATTGTCAGATCCGTGGATGTTTTGATAACGATGATATTTGGGGACTCCGTGAAGGGTTGGCCCACCAGTGCCTCAAGACTCCTGGGCCTGGTCCGGAACCACAAATAACGGGCAGTGTCGACTCACCCCGTCGACTTCTATGTTTGCCATGACCTTCCCAAGAGGCACCGTTAATGCACCACCGTATCCCCGTAGGACAGTGGCACTGTGAACGTCTGACATTGGAATTTTGGCTCTCTTCTGCAGGGATTCCTTAATCGTATTGCATGCACTGCCAAAATCAATGAACGCCGTGCATTCAAAATTGTTAATCCGAATGGTTTTGTAGTATTTTTCGTCAGAGACCTCCGGGCAGCGCACGAGTTGTACCTTTTTCACGAAAGAATTGTCTTGTCCCTGCCGAAGAGATGCTTGACGCTTTCTGCATTCTTCGAATGTATGGCCTGTGTTCTTACAGAAAGAGCACCTTTTGTCCTTGTTTTGCTTTTTGTAGCAGTTTGATTCTAAGTGTCCTGTTTGATGGCAGAAATAACACTGTCGTTTGTGCGCCTCACTTCCTTCATCAGACCTTGACTTCTTTGCCTTGCAGAATTTGGCCTGATGCCCTTTTTTACCACAGTTGAAACAGAGACCGTGGGAACGCACTGGCATATCCGGGTTGTGATTGCGTTTCGCTGTGAGGGTAGATCGTGCATAAGGCGGCAAGTTCGCCAGGTAGTCAAGCAACGACGTCGTATCGTGGCACCCTGCCGAGACTGCACCAACTTGTATTACATCATTTCCTAAGGTCCCGACAATAGCCTCGGCGATTAGATCGTCTTGTAGACTGCATGACATACCAAGTGCCAATTTTTCATAGTAAAACTGCACAATGTCATCTTCTGGCGCTCTAATTTTATTCACAAGCTCTTTCAGAATGGTGAATTTACGGTTTTTAGGTGGGAATGCTTTTATCAATTTTTCTTTCCAATCAATCCAGTTTAGATCAACTTCATTAAGGCGTTCGTACCATCCTTTGGCGTAACCACGTAGTTTCGACATTACATTACATACCATCGTGCGCTCATCCCATCCATACATTTTGCCGATGGTTTCTACGTTCCTGAGCCAGTGTTGTATGGATACAGTGGAGTGCTGGGGGTCGAATTCGGGAACAGCGTCATTACGTCCTAAGTAGCGTACGGAAGTACGTTCGGAGACACCTGAAGGCCCTGGAACGTCCAGTCCTATCACCGTGTTTGGCGTCTGAGATGTAACGCTAGCACTCGGTAATGTCGTTGACGTGGCGACGGAAGGTCGACCATGATAGTTGTGATCCTTCCTTAGTTCTTTAATGAGAGACTGTAGTGCCTCAATTCTTTTCTGCTGGGTGCGATGCATTTTTCTATATTGTTTTTTGCTAAGTCTCTCATCATCGCTATCCGACGAGGAGCTAGTGGCATAGCGTCTCTTGTAAGGCGCCATGGTTAGTCAAATGTTTAAAACAATTTATCACTCAGTAACTAAAATTAAAACGTATCTCAAAGTTCGATACCACTCACACCTTATTTATATCGTACACAAGTATGCTAGAATAGTCTGCGTGCACAAAATGTTCGCAATTATGATTAACTGAAATGGAACGAGCTCACCATATTTCGCCAATACGCTCAAAGAAGGGGCCACTCCATAGCCCTGCCGCTAGCGCGGCGCGACATACAGGCGTCAACACGTGCGCGAAATCGGTAGACTGGCACCGATGCGATGGCATGTGCGGCGACGGCGACGCGGCGGGGCGTCCCGGTGCGCGGCGTCACTGGCAGATCGGCGGGCAGCGGCGCACGCGGCGGCGCACGGCCGCGGCGGCGGCGAGTGCCACACCCACTCAACACAGCATCTTATTGTTGAGATGGCGGTGTATGCGCGGGACGTCCCCGCAGAATCACGTATATTGCTAGCTATATGTTCTATAAGCAGATTATGCGCGTGACCGAACCACTATTACTAGCACACCACCAAACACTCTTTTCTGAGAAGTAGACGGGCAGGCGAGTTCGTACGCCTCAACAGAGTGCGTTAGAATTTGCGTTGAGACGCGATATCACGACAATATCAATCCACTTACGCACAATGCCTCGGCCACATTACGTCACTTTCTTACCGCGACAAACACTAGGTAGGTATTCGTTTACAAGCACAACACAGAGGCGCGGCTGTCCAACGAAAGAATACGTAGGCAGGTATGCACTGTTCGAAATCCCACTTTCTGAAAACTGTTAGATAGAAAAACTAGTATTTCAATGAACAAAGCAATTTATTTAACCACAGGCACAAGTACAAGACACGAGTCCACGCGCGCGGTGGTCAGAATTCGCCATCTTGTCCAACTCTCTCCCCTCCGCGCCCCTTCCTCATCCCGAGAGACTGGTCGGGTATCACCGGGACGAGGCTACGGAAGTGTTCGGTAGTTTTCGGTTAACATCGTCAACAGTATGTATCAAGGTAAAGATCGGTCAGTACGTCTTCAATAGTTTACGGTGAACCTACTGGCGCTACTATCGCTATAATATTTTCCTTTAGATCGGAAGGAAAAGGTTATCAGCCAGATCAATTTATTTTAAGGTTTACGACCATACTGTTCGATCATAGCATACTGATTTCGCTTCCTTTACAAACATACACGTTTGTAATTATTCGTTAACTACTATTTTAATTATAATTTAACTTAAATGCCTTTTTCGTAATTAATAGAAAAAAATATATTTATGGTTCTATCCTGAAAGTCCTTGCCTTTCCGTGTGAACAAAGACACAAAGAGAAGTAACATTTCACAAGACTAACCTCAAATATCCATTTTTAAGGTGGGCCATCCCGCTCAACTCCCCATACAAAAGGGGAAAGAAGATCACGCCCATATTTCTTGTCAAAGATCCCAAATGTTGCTAAAAATAGCTTTATTTGATCGAACTAGATGTCTGATGAACGTTGGCATTGTAAAATTGTGTTAAGTTATGAGGTCCGAATGTTGAATTGAAATGCGTTTTATACAGTAACTTTGGAGGTGGATTAGAACATCTTAAAAAGGATGTAAGAACATCTTAAAAAGATTAGTTATCAGACATAGCTTATTTAATCAAGATTTATAATCTATTTGTTTTTTGTTAAATTTTTGACTACAGCGGTCGTGGTTTACTTTTAGCTATAAGTCGTTTTGTAATTAAAATTTTCGTAAATCTCACCAAATCATACACTATGCACATTGTATTTTTTGTGGACATGTTTCATTTTCCTCATCACGGAGACTGTCACGGAGCCTGTCTTATTCTGTTTCGTATATGCATTCGTAATAAATTATGTTTGAAGGAATGATAATACTATAATTAGGAATAGGTAAGCACTTACATTTTTGATGTGTCCTTTAAAAACACTTACCCTGGCCAGGGATACATCTTAGATTTGTTATTATTTATTATAGTACACACTAGGTATTTGTAATTGACTGTTTTCATGAGTCTTCACCCAACTTTGTCCAGTGCTAACGGCTGACTGCGCGCGCACGTTATTGCATATTATTTTTGAAGGTAGGTAGGTATTTAAGAAAAGGAATGACAGATCTTAAACGCGCAAGTATCTAACATTACCCCTCACCGAAATCTCATAAGATTTCCACCTGGAAAATTGTTAAAATAAATTAAAAACTAAGTTAGTAGTTAGAGTTAAATAACTCGTTTGATAAAACAATGCTTCAATATTCGGAGGTAAGTGGACTGTATAAAGAAAAAATAAATTTAAATTACCTTATAAACTAACATGCATTATATAATGAACAAACTGATATATTTAGGGATCATTAATAGGAAGTGGACACAACTTGACCACTGGTCTTTTTAATTCCCCTGTGGGCGTTCTTAATGTTACAACACGGACAACACTGTCATGACCTGGATGTAGCTGTTTGACGCGACCAAGACACCACTTTTGAGGTGGCGTCTGGTCACATTGTATTAAAACCAAATCGTCAATCTTCAAATCTGTACAATTTGCGTGCCATTTGTTTCTCTGCTGTAAGGTATGCAAATATTCTTGACGCCATCGCTTCCAGAACCGCTGCGTGCACTGTTGAAGAATTTGCCACCTTGTAAGACGATTAATTGAGATGTCGGCAACATCATTCTCAGGCACGTAAACCAGCTCACGTCCAACAAGAAAGTGACCCGGAGTCAATACATTAAACTCGTTCGGATCATTTGACAAACTGCATAAAGGACGAGAATTTAATATAGCTTCAATTCGGGCAAAAAGTGTGCTTAATTCTTCGAAGGTCAGTGCTGTGCTACCCAAAACCTTTTTCAGATGTCCCTTTGCGGCCTTTATTCCAGCTTCATAAATTCCACCGAAGTGACTTCCTGCAGGTGGATTAAATGACCAATGAATTTTCCGAAATGACGAACTTTCAATCAATGCGTTACATTGAGACTTAAGAAATAGCGATATTTCGTCTAAATGCTTTGCCGCGGCAACAAACGTTTTGGCATTATCAGACACTATAGTGTGAACGATCCCTCGTCTTGCTACAAATCGGTCAAGAGCCGCTAGGAAGGCATCGAGAGTTAACGAAGAAACTACTTCCAAGTGAATGGCTTTTGTAGCAAAACAAACAAATAAGCACAGGTATGCTTTGTGAATTTTGGCATTTCGGCGTGCACTATCCTTGATAGAAAACGGTCCCCCCATATCAATACCTACCGTGTGGAAGGGATGAACTATCTGAGACCTGCTTGGAGGTAAATCTCCCATTATAGGTTGAATAGATTTAGGATTTGCCTTAAAACATGTCATGCATTTAGTCAATCGGGATCTTATAACACACCTCGCAGAAATAATCCAATATTTTTGGCTCAAAATGCTTTGTAAAGTGTGCGGTCCACAATGCAAGTAAACCTTATGATAGTAATCGATTAGAATACGTGTGAGGTGTGCATTTTTAGGAAGCAATAATGGATGTTTTGTCTTGTAGGGTAGATCAGACCTGGTCAATCTACCCCCCACCCTGAGGAGACCCACGGGATCCAGAAAGGGGTTTAATTTCCGCAAAGCGTTGCTGCAAATTTTTCCTTCTCGTAAAGATGCAATATCTGCTGCGAAATACTTTCTTTGGATAATTTCTATAAGAATATGGTGCGCATTATTTACTTCGATTGTTTGTAATGGGGTACTGATGCGTGGAAGTTTACGTGTACAATTATTTATAAATCGGAGGCACCAAGCAACAACCCGTTGTAGTTTAATGAACGATGAAAATTTTGACATTATTGACTTCTCAAAAAAAGCTCGAAGTTAAAATTTTCGGAATCTGTTGTGTGAATCTGAGTGGATATTTCAAGTAATGTAGTTGTGTTCAATTTAGCCTCAGGAAAGTTATCAGTTTTGAACGTTTGAACAGTTCTGACGGGCCACAAGTGTTTTGGTTCGTACAACCAGTGGGGTCCATTGAACCATTCAGTGCAAAGCAATAACTGCTCAGGTTGTGCTCCACGTGAGCCAATGTCTGCCGGGTTATTCTCGCTATTGACGTGGTACCACTCCGGTTTTGGTGTACAATCATTGATTTTCGTAATTCTGTTTGCAACAAACGTTTTTAACTGAAATGGTGATGTATTTAGCCAACATAATACTACAGATGAATCTGTAAACGCGAGATACTCATCTATGTTGACGTGCCCATGCAATATTTCGTTACTGTAAGTCACTAACTTAGACAACAAATGTGCTGCCATGAGTTCGAGCCTCGGGATCGATATAGTATTTAAAGGAGCAACTTTCGATTTTGCCAACATAAGGTTAACCCTGATACTACCGAAACTATCTGAGCTTCTCAATACCGCTCAATAGCACAATAACCAGTCGACGAAGCATCGCAGAACCCTATGAGCTGACACTGTGTATAGTGCGATAACAATAGGTGACGTGGGTGATTTATATTTGAAAGTAAGTGCAAATGAGATAGAAAATCAACCCATTCATCCTTTAGAGGTGATGGAAGCACATCATCCCAACCAATGTTTTTTCTCCACAATTTTTGCAAGAAACACTTGGCAAAACATACACATGGTGCTACGAGACCCAACGGATCAAATAATTTCGCAATCTGGGATAAAATAACTCGTTTTGATGCTGTGGCGTCGACCTTTGATGTGAAAAATGAAAAGCAATCGAGTTCTGGCTTCCAAAGCAACCCTAAAACTTTTATGCCTACATTTTGATTATCATCGAATTCTATGGGCGTTTCGTGATGTGTTTTGGGTAAAGTAGATAAAAACGCTACTACACCATTTCCTCAAGGCAAATCCTCCACAATTTAACAAAGATATCAATTCTTTCTGCAGATGAATTGCTTCCTCATAAGTGTCGACGGACCACAACAGATCATCCATATAAAACCCTTGCTTCAATATTTTCGAAGCATCAGGGAAATTTTCGCACTCGTCATTTGCCAATTGATGTAATGTTCGTATGGCGAGATAAGGCGAGCTAACAACACCATACGTAACGGTATTTAATTGGTACAAACTTATCGGAACATCTGTTGAACTTCTCCATAAAATATGTTGGAATGTCCGTTGCGCTGGGTTAATAAGTATCTGCCGATACATTTTTGAGATGTCACTCGAAAAACAAATCTTCTTTAAACGAAATTTTGTGAGAATGTCAGTTATATCTGCCTGCAATTTAGGTCCCGTATACAAAATATCATTTAATGATTTGTTTGATGTCGTTTTAGCCGAGGCATCAAAAACTGCTCGATATTTTGAGGTACTACTCATAGGCTTCATAATGCAATGGTGTGGTATAATGTAATCAGAATGGACCTCCTGTGGTTTCCCGAGCAAAGTCATGTGTCCGAGATCTTCATATTCTGTCATAAATCGTACGTATTCCTTTTTCAAATCGGGCTGTCGCGATAATTTACTTTCTAAGTGTTGAAAACGTATAAGAGCCTGTTTAAATGAGTCTCCTAATTCGGAACTAGGCGACTTAAATGGATATGACGTCACATACCTGCCAGTTTCATCACGGTAGTGCTCGCTACGAAACATATTTTCTACCGTTAGATCTTCCGGATTATCAGGTATTTTTGTTGGTGTTTCCTCGATCTCCCAAAACCTGCGCAAAGTCATGTCTATATTTTTTACCGAAGAAAATAATGTGGTAGCGTCAGAATTGTGAATCTGACTTAGCTTCAAAGACCCTCCGATTACGTAGCCAAAAATACTTTTCATGGCTACCGGAAGTCCGGTTTTTTCCGGACGAAAACTATTACCTTGGTAAATAAAGGGGAATAAATCACCCGCCAACAGCATTTCAATATTTCCTGGCTGATCATACGTCGGGTCGGCCAACAATAAATGTTTATAGTGCTCGGTGACACCTTCAGGTAAAGACATGGACGGCATGTCACTTGAGATTTTAGATACTACGACAGCGTCCGTCTTTAATAATGGTTCGAGGCAGTTTCGCGGCTTCACTGTGCAACTGATCATTCCAAAATCACGTACTCTTTGACCGCCTAACCCAGATAGGTTAAAATTACATTTTCGTCTTTGAAGGCCGAGTCTTTGAGCGCAAGCGTTAGTGATGAACCCCGATTGAGCTCCTGAATCAATTATCACTCTGACGGGTTGAAAGGTTCCCGAAAAATCTCCAACCATAACGACCGCCGTTCCCAGCAAAACTGTAGCGTTGCTCGAAGCGCAACTCATAGAAACGACATCTCTGGAATCGGAATCAGTCAATCGGTCGGATTGGTTTACGTTCGGTAGCCGCGGAAGTGACGGCTGCCGCGGAGGCTGCGGCGGCGGTGCGACGAGACCGGTTGCGCGCGTGCAGGAGCCGTCTATATGTAACGTATGCGAATGCTTACCGCCACACACAGCGCACGTAATTTTTGATGTACATGTATCAGAAGTATGGGAACCCTTCAAGCAATTCATGCACAGATTTAATTTAATTATATGGTCCATTCTTTCAGCAGGTTTTAAATTTAAATAACTGAAACATCTTTGAATTGTATGGTTAGTTTTAGAGCAGAACATACACGGAGTTTTCACTGATTTATTGTTCATATTAAATTCGCCATTGGACTCGGCAGCTAAGCATGCCTTACTCATATTTCTTGGAGTTACATTTAAACAACTTTGTACTTTATTTACCGGAGTCTTAGCACTCAAGGAAGACATTTCCAGCACTCTAATAGGTATGTGCGGCAATAAAATCAACTAATAGGTCAAAAGTAGGTATCTCCTTTGGATCGGCCTGTAACTCGAAATGACGTCTTGTAACCGGATCGAGGTTTCGTTGCGCAATGAAAAACAAAATAAAACCTGACAAGTCTTTAATTTGAAGGGTCCTCAATGCCCTAACACTTTCTTCAACGGTTTGAAGGAACATATTTAAACTCGATGAACACTCACTCGCCAATGGTTTCAAAGAGAATATTCTATCCAAATAGCTTGTTGCCAATGCACGTTTATTTTCAAACCTTTTCACTAACGCGTCAAAAACTATATCATAGTTATCGTTTGAAATTGGTAGGCTTTGAACTATGTGTAAGGCGGAACCGGAGACTGCAGACAGTAGGTAGTAAAACTTGTCTGTATTCGTTAGTGAACTGTTATTATGAATCAGGCTGCAAAAGGAATCATAAAAAGTCATCCATTTATCCAAAGATCCGTCAAAAGTCACGAGAGTAACTTTGGGTAACCTTGGCTGACACGGCCGTGAGTTGTCACCTCGTACTGTCTCGGGTTTAGCTAACTCAATCTTCGACAGACCAGGCACCCTTTTGTGAGTAGACTTAATTGCATAATATAAAGTATCAAACGAATCAATTTCTTGTTGGATATTATAAGGAGATTCCGGTACTAATTGACTCTTTATTTGAGCGATGGACTCCACTGTGTTCTCAAACGATGAGCGTAAATGTTCTACGTCATCAAATCTGGTGATAAACTCGTCAACTTTGGACTCATCACTTTCAATAATTTTCGACAAATCGTACAATATCTGTAGGCGTCTAAAATACCTTTCCCTGCGGCTAATTAGAGTTGTTAATGTTTGTTCAGATGTTGGCGCCATATTTGACAATAAATAAATTATTTTTATTTAATTCCACCGATTAACTAACTTAAACTATGCTTTAAAGTATCAGTATATGTTGAAAAATACAATTGATGCAGGTTTACAAATCATTCATCTAAAATCCAAACATAGCTATGTAAAAGCATTTCAACTTAGCATTAAATGTGTAGCGGAATGTGTTTGTAAATTGAATATAAAAACCAGTTACGGTGAATACAGAACAACGAACGCGAGCATGTAGTTCAAAGTAAATATTTTACCTACCCGCCCCGTTCTTTCCGTCTATTTAAATCTACGCAATGGCATGATGAGCGCTACGTAAAACTTAAATTAGAATACTTGCTTATAGGACTAAACAAATTACTAATAACCTAAGGTAAGTATTAATTAGATAATTCCCTTTGTAAATGTGACCATTTGATGCCTCAAAAACGTAACAATTTTCCAGCTGGTAATCAAATTAGTCCGGTTCGAATTAGACCAAATGTTTCGTATATGCATTCGTAATAAATTATGTTTGAAGGAATGATAATACTATAATTAGGAATAGGTAAGCACTTAAATTTTTGATGTGTCCTTTAAAAACACTTACCCTGGCCAGGGATACATCTTAGATTTGTTATTATTTATTATAGTACACACTAGGTATTTGTAATTGACTGTTTTCATGAGTCTTCACCCAACTTTGTCCAGTGCTAACGGCTGACTGCGCGCGCACGTTATTGCATATTATTTTTGAAGGTAGGTAGGTATTTAGGAAAAGGAATGACAGATCTTAAACGCGCAAGTATCTAACATATTCTTTGAAACACAGAAGGTCCCAGAGCGCAACAGCACGGTTTTGTACCATTCCCGCGAATGTGTTAGTCCATAGCCTGCTGTATTGTTTTGTGTTTGTGTGTGTGTTACAAGCCGTGAAGTAGGATTAGCAGCGTCCCATTTTCAGGTAGTGGTAGGCCGACCGATATCTTAACTTTGTATGAAGGCTCTTACTATCTTATCGAGCTGAGGTCAAAATATTATCGAAAGACGCTGATTCTAGCCTTGTTCTAGGTATTAATTAGCCTTTTCTTACTTAATTAATGTAACTGTATCTTTTAGCAATAGTTTTTATGAGTGAATGATCATAAATTGTTTGCTATTTCGTGATTGGAATTAATGTAACAAATTAATCATTTTATTAATACGTTATAATTAATTTGTTACTGTGAAAAATGTGCATTACTTTGAGAGTGGAGCGAAAATAAAATATATGTATTATTTATATTTAGTTTATTGGTTCTTATTTTCTAAGCACAATTTATATCTCCAAACATAGAGAGATATTCAAAAATTCATTTTCAATTATTGACGCAACTACCTAACTCACTTGAATTAATGTTTTCATTAGTAAACATTATTTAGTAGAAAAATATAGAGGACATCATATTTGCTAGATATATCTACAAAAATGGCATAATTTCTTTATGTAATAGAACCTGCCTCAAACACAAGGAAATTCATATCTACTACATATTTATCAATGACAATTTTCCGCGATTAAGGCAGGCCCTGGGATAGCTCCTAAATACTATTTGCTGTGTTGAGCTTGACTAATGATAATGTAATATGTCTAGTTCAATATGTTTAATATGTACGTAGGTATATGAAGCTTCAGGAAGGAGTCATTTTAAAATACATATCTTTATCGTTTAATCTGTTGCCATGTCTAAATACGTTTTCACTTAAATATGCTGCTACATTGAACTTTCAGAATAGGTATCGACATTATATATAGGATTCTACATTAAGAATTCTTCTTTATTATATAAATCTAATCTTATTTAATCAAATAATGCATATAGTGTGAAACAAAATAATTCTTAAACAAAATAAAAACCACCTAAATTATATATAACTAAACTAGCTATTTTATTTAACAGAATGGGACTATAAGTACTCGGAAACATTTAAATCCAGTCACTGTCACACATATTTTGGCGCACACACTTCACTAACTTTCTTGTGTATGATTTTTAGAGGTTCACTGCTTGTAGAAACACCACTTATTTACATAATAACAACCAAATCAACACATTTGAGTCAAATCACGAACGAACGAATCAAGCGCACTTCATAGCTGGGGGCACTAAGCATACTGAAAGGCGGGCCGGTACAATGTCGGAGCTACCTGCGTGTAGGCCTACGACTCGACGTACCGAATTTCTACTTCACGGCTTGTAACACACACACAAACGCAAAACAATACAGCAGGCTATGGTTAGTCCCGTCGGGTAGTGCCACCTTAAAAGTGTCTGACGGGTTATTCCCGTAGTGAAAGTAATGAAAACCATATTAATTATTGTGTGTAAGCATGTGAGGAATGAAACTACGTTTGGTTCATACGGTATCGTTTAAGTAGTAGCGCTTTTCTGGCCTTGTAATATGCAACTGTATTTTTCTATATTTCACAAAGAGAGTTTAGGTATTATCCATTCCAAAATTGTACCGAAAATACACGACAAATGAAGAAGTTAAATGTCGCGTCCACGCGGACGAACAGACGGAAGGATGAATCGGACGGATATGACAAAATATAGCATTAGTACACGCGACCCAAAAATAAAACACGAGGAGTTCAAGTGTAATATTTATGATTCTGATACAGTACCGTAGTAAAACAGAATATTCTTAATTCACTGTCTTGAGACAAATTGAACGTGGACTCCATTCTGTGAGTGTAGGGTGATGTCTGAGCACAGCACTGGCTCTATTTTGCTCGGTAACAACCTGAAGTTCCGTATGATGCTTGAAAGTATTACCTTCATCTCCATCATTGCGTATTTTTGACCTGCAATGCAAATAAAATGTTTAATGAACCTACGTTTTGCAAATTGTTAGTTTTCTAAAGCTAAAGTTCTAAAAAACAGAGGTTATAAATTGCATCCTTAAACTCTTAGGGCCGAGTGCACGAAAGGACAAACAATCAAAATCAACGTCAACGTACGATCAAACACGTCACTTTGTGTGGACAGTATGGAAGGAACTCTTTGCGGATCACTAAAAGTGACGTGTTTGAACATTGATTAACTCGGCCGTCTCTTCGTGCAACCGGGGCTTAGTCCAGCGATTGGGTAGTGTAGTCTATCATTTTGTGAAATTGATTTAAACTTCTATTCAAAAATGTAACCATGACATTGGTGTGCATACTGCCCTATGCATAATATATTGCATCTTATCCTTCTTAGTAGAGCGATTATTTTTATTATTTTGAAAAACTATTAAGTAAAATTTACATTGGTGATATTGTGATAAATTCTCGATTGAAATGTCATTGGATACTTAAAGGTCCTGAAATAGTTCAAGAATAATATTTTATGTGTAGGTAGATATGTAATATGTTTTGTCGCTATCACTATGCGCCTGGCTTAGTATTATAAGAAAGATCGTTCGTGTCTTCATACCAATGCAGTTTCTAGGACCAGCACTAAAGGGTATCCAGGTAAAGGGGTTTCTGGTGCTCATATTCTCCGGAAGAAACCTCTCGGGTTTGAAGGTGAGGGCGTCTTCATACGACTCTTCATTTCGGTGCATGTGCAAAACGCTGACCGCCACTGTTGTACCTTTAGGCAGATTCATTCCTAATATACCTGTGGAGTTTTATATGACTTGAAAATTGTTAAGATACTAAACTTAGTTGATACGATTTGCGAAAACGCTTATTGACTCGTGGCACCACTCGAGCTTGCGACCGAAACGTTGCGGTGACCGGACGTGTTTATTGCGAAGCGAAATCTAGTCATTTTTTTTAAATAAAATCAGAAATCTCAAAAGAGTTAAACTGTACTCCACTGAAGTGTCCATAAGTCATAAATCACAACATACATTTCAACGTAACATTGGATCTTTCGGCGTCACGCGCCACACCGCCCGCTCCCCCCCCGCCGCTGCCGCGCCGTTCGGATGCAGGTGAGCTGACCCGTCCCTCGCCTCGCTTCTCCACTTCGGGTAAACGAGACGACTGAGATAATTCATCTCACTCTGCCTGCACGCGCTGTGAAGTGTGCCTACCTATCGGGCCTGAGCGTGCCGCGCCGCGCACTCCGCTACCTCAGCCCTCAGCGCAACACACGGATATTATATGTTCTGTGGCGCTGCACTAGCCGCACCCGCCACCGCGTCGCTCGCTGCCTCACTGCCCCCGCGCCGCTGGCACCTCACCCCCCTCACGCCGCCGAGTATAGTACTGAACTACCGGCGCTAATTACCTAGACTACTTAGATGAAATAAAGCAGCAGTTACGGTAGAACAAATCATTTAAAGCTACCTACATCGCAATAATGAGTCTGTTAAGATCGCCAGACGGGCAAAAAAGTGGATCCGTACCAGAATTATCTAGTAGAAACTTGTACGAAGATGATAAACTGAGTTCCGTAACAACTAGAAAAAGAAAGTTTTTAGGAGAAGCGGCCGAAATGAAAGAGGAAATAGCGGACTTCAAGAAAGTAATGATGGAATTTCTTTCCAAAGTTACTGATACGCACAGCGAAAAGCTAACAACAATGATGGATTGCATTTCCGAAATAAAGGCTCAAAATACGGACATAAAAAAATCGAATGATCAAATCATCCAAGACCACGCGTCACTAAAAATCAGGTTTGATAATCTCGAAATGGAGCACAAGAAATCCATGGAGCACATAAAATTATTAGAAACAGATCTGCAAAAACTGAGAAATGAAACACTCAAGAGCTCAGTGCCCCAAGAATCACTGCAGCCGAATTATGAAGTATTACTGAATGAGATGCAAGAACGGGCCGAACGAGAGAAAAATGTCATCATCTTGGGCATCCCAGAATCAGCAGACGAAACCCCAGAAAATCGCCGTAAACATGACTTGAATGAAATCAAGAAAGGAATCATATCTGCGTACCCAACGTGTAATAGCCCAACCAAAGTGATTCGCCTCGGAAAGTATGACCCACAAAAAAACCGCCCTATCAAGGTATGCTTCAACTCGCGAGAATGCGCAGTGCAGATCCTGAAAAATAAGACCAAATCTAATATGCGTATATACCATGACCAGACCCCACTACAACAAAAACATATCCAGAACTTACGCGAAGAACTTGCCCTTAAGCAAAAGAATGGCGAAAACGACCTAACCATAAAATATATCAAGGGAGTGCCGAAAATTGTTAAGAATATCACAAAAAACTGAATGAAACAGAACCTTCACTCACTAACACAAAAGAATACAACCACATTACGCACCAACTATTCGACAACTTTAATGAACTTCACTCTTTTACATCATCCATGAATTTCCTTTACATGAATGCTCGAAGTATTGTAAAACCAAAACAACTAGACGAAATTAAATGCATTATACATACATCAAAACATACGATTCACCTTATTCTCATCTCCGAAACGTGGATTAAAAATGAAAATGATGTCAAGATGATACAGCTGACAAACTATACCCACTACTACGACTACAGAACAGACCGAATAGGTGGGGGTGTCTCGATCTTTGTGCATGACAGCATTGAACATAGTTACACAAAAAGTAAATATTGTGGAGGTAATAACTATCTGTGGGTTCACATTGACAAACTTGCCCTTGATATCGCCGTAATATACAAACCTGGAAACACAAATGATAGAAACTTTTTGGAAGAACTTGAAAAACAAATACAATTGAAGAAAAGGACAATTTTATTTGGAGACTTTAACCTTGACCTCCTTAAGACTGACAACGTAACCGAAGAATACAAGGCAATGCTACACACAAATGGATTCTTCATACTAAATAAAATAGATGAAGAATATTGCACACGCGAAACAGACACGACAAAGACCATAATAGATCACATCAGTACCAACTTACGAGACACCTATTTTCACATGGCAATAACGGATGCATCAATTTCTGATCACAATATTATAACATTGGAAATGAAAAAAGGTAGCCCGGCGCAAAAAAGACAAATGACGTATCAAGCCGTAGACTATACAAAATTACAAAAAATGATTACACAGCAACCACCTGTAACGAAGCTTAATAAAAACTATGGTTATTTTCAAGAATACTTTAAATCTAAAATCAATGAATGCCAATTAACTAAAACCAAAATTATCAACCTCCCTCAAGAAGACTGGATCAACAAAGAAATACTACGAGACATCACGAAAAGAAACCAACTATGGCGAAGACTGAAGAAAAATCCTAAAAACCTCTACTTAAGAAATGTTTTCACTAAACAAAGAAACAAAGTTACTATAACTATAAGGAAAGCAAAGGAAATATACTACAATGCAGCGTTCAAAAAATGTGAAAGAAAACCGAAGAAAATGTGGAATCTAATCAACAATCTAACACACAATAAAAATACTCCTAACTACGCTCCCTCAAAACTAACTGTCAACAATACAATAATAACGGAATCACAACAAATTTGCGAGCACTTCAACACTTTTTTTGCAACAATAGGATCACAGTTGGCGAATAATATTTTACAATCACACAATAACCTACCACATACAAATACACAAATTACAAACACGATTCCAGCTTGCTCTACAACTCCAAATAACCTTTCTAGCTTCTTACTGTGCACTCAGTTAGAAGTAGGAAGGATTATCGATGAGTTGGATGTAAATGTGAGTACCGGAATGGACGGCATAAGCACCAAAAGTGTTAAATGCACCAAACATATAATAGTAGAAGCATTAGTAAATCATATCAACTTCAGCTTAGAAGAAGGAATATTTCCAGACGAACTGAAAATTGCCCGTGTAACACCAATCTATAAATCTGGAAGCAAGACCAACCCTAGCAACTATAGACCCATTTCTGTGCTTCCAGTTGTGTCAAAAATTTTTGAAAAAATAATTTACAAAAGAATAAATGACTTTTTAAATTCATCAAACTTTCTCTACAAACGGCAGTATGGATTTCGGCCAAAATCTAACACACTTGCCGCATGTACAGATTTAGTAACAAATCTTAAACAACACATAGACAAACGTAACATAGCTTTAGGCATATTCATAGATTTGAAAAAGGCTTTCGATACCGTAAGTCATACAATACTACTAACAAAGCTCAAAAATATTGGAATTACTGGAACAGCATTTAAAATCCTTGAAAGCTACTTAAACAACAGACAGCAAGTGGTACAAATAGGAAAAACTCTCAGCAGCCCTAAGTCAGTGACCTATGGAGTGCCTCAAGGCTCCATTTTAGGTCCACTACTTTTTCTAATTTATATAAATGACATCTCTAAAACAACACTACACGGACATATGACACTTTATGCAGATGATACCTGCCTATTCTACTTTGGATCTTCCATTGTAGACACAATAAGAGAAGCGCAAGAAGATCTTAACATACTCAACGCATGGTTCAAAAATAACTTACTTACAATAAATACCAGTAAAACTTGTCATATCATATTTACTGCAAGAAACATCAATATTGATCCACACTGTTCACTTAGTATAAATGGAGAAGTGATTGCTCAGGTAGACCATGAAAAGTATCTTGGATTAATCCTAGACAAGGATCTTTCTTGGCGTACACACATAAATCATTTAAAATCCAAAATCACTTCCCTGACTGGAGCACTACGAAGGATCAGTGCTTTTCTACCTCTGCAAGTTCGAAAACATATTTACAACTCGTTAGTATACCCACACCTCGACTACCTCGCTGCAGTCTGGGGAAGTGCTGCTCCTTCTATTTTAGAAGAATTGCAGGTTGCTCAGAATAAAATAATTAAGGTTCTGTTCCATTATGACTACCTGACTCCAACGGCCACCCTTTATAAACAAACAGGACTTTTAAATATCACAAATATATACAAATACAGCACATGCATCCTAATCAGGAAAATACTCAATGATGACATTCATTCCCAGACAACATTTGTAAGAAATGATGAAGTGCACGCTTATTTCACTCGGAGCGCGCGAAACTTACACGTGTTTTTGCCAAGAACAAATTACGGTAAAAGGACCGTGACTTTTGAGGGAGCAAACATTTATAATACCTTACCTAATCATATTAAAGACCAAACGTCTCTAGAAGTGTTTAAAAAAATGGTAAAATCGTTCTTCCTTGCCGATTAATGTTAAATATCTAAGGTAACCGTAACAAACTTTAATGTAATTAACTCATTATTCTCTGTAAGTGAATGTTCTGTTCTTAAGAGAAATAAATAATCTTTAAACTGATGTGCGAGATTATTCGGGTCGTTAAGAAACTGTACCTAACCCAAAAAAATCGAATGCAATGCCTTTGATAATATTCGGCAGTGTAGGTTCCTGGGATTACAAATGAATCCCTAATGTTGCATGGGTTTTCAATTGATGCTCGTTTAAATAGGTATTATAGCGCCTGGACGGTATTGAATCTTCATGGAACAAGCTAAGTTTGATGACTAAGATATTTTAGATTTTTTTTGTTTTATCATTGAGTAATCCACGACGAAACTTATTGTACAAAACGCGCCAAGTTTTCGAACTTTCGAATTTTAAAACTTAGAAACCATATACAATTTTACAATGGCAATGGTCATCAAACATCTAGTTTGATCAAATAAAGCTGTTTTGAGTATAATTTTGGATCTCCGACAAGAAATGTGCGCATGATCTTCTTTCCACGCGTATATGGGGAGTTTAGAAATCCTTGAGTTCTTACCATAATAATACGTAAATATTACGTAAATAGTTGTTCTATTCTGATTTTTCTTTCCCATTTAATTGAAACTCCCTGCTATTTGTTGAGGTATTGGGTTTTGAACTTACGTATATCTTCAGTTACTTGTCGAGCGATGAACGGAATGGTAGGGTAGAGCCTGAGTGTCTCTTTTATGACCATCTCCAAGTAAGTCATGCTGGTCAGGTCCCTTAAACGGAATAAAAAACATTCATTCCTGATTGCCAATTAGGATAATTACTGAATAGGTTCAGAGCGTCAGAGCAAGTTTACGACAAATAATCTAGAGGTTAGTAACCGCATTCATGCTAATAGGTTCCAGACATACCTGAAGGAAGGTCTATATAAGCTAGCTAACAAGAGGCGCTCTTGTGGTCGCAAAGCGAGCAATATTTTTTAGGGTTCCGTACCCAAAGGGTATCAAACTGAACCCTATTACTAAGCATCCGCGTTCCGTCCGTCCGTCCGTCTGTCACAGTGCTGTATGTCATTTTTTTATGAAAAACCGGCAAGCCAAAACACCTCGCCATGCCAGCGGATTTATGGACTATGGCTGAGTTATCGAGCTTGTTCAAAGTACGCTTGAAGACTCCCAGGTTATAGGTATGAGAAAAGGTATCCGCCGGTAGACAGTTCCATATCCTGGCGGTGCGGCAGAGAAATTAGTTTGAGAAACGGTTCGTTGTTAAGAGCCTAATGTCAACCACAAGGGAAGCTCTGATTCTCTGCGGAGGATGCTCCGGATTTAGGTAGGATGGGGAGGAATGAGGGATGCAAGTTTCACAGAGCAACGTCCTGTAGAACAGACTGAGCTACCCCACAAACCGTCTGTGGCTCCAGTGACTCCAAGTCACCGGTGATTTGTGGGTCCCCAACAAAACGGACCGCTGAATTGAGTGCAAGGACGCCAGCAGGTACTGGGGACTACCTTTCCATATGTGGCTACAGTATTCTGTCACCGGCCTTATCTGTGATGTATAAAGAAGAAGTAGTTGTACCGGTGAAAAGAACCATCTCGAACGGTATAGGATCCCCAGTTTCTGCGATGCAATTTTGGCCTTGGCTTCAATGAAACGCCGAAAACCTACGTCTTTGGAGATGTTGCAGCCCAGTAGGTCCAGGTGATCCGAGACAGGTACGATGTTGCCTTGAAAACTTGCTAGGTAGGAGCGGAAAGGGTTCTACCTTGGCAGAAAAAAACACAGCATCGGGTCTTGCGAACGTTGAAGGCGACAAGGTTCTCCTGGCCCCAGTTGGCTACTTTCTCGAGAACACTATCCAAAAGTTCTCATGAACCGTAATAGGTAGGGAGCTGAAATTTTCACAGAGTGTGTATTTTCATTGTTTCTAAGTAGGCGAAAAGTTCGGGACCAAATTTGATTTTGATAATAAATTTTCGCAATGGATATTAAATAAAAAAGGAAGGTTGACTGGAAGAAATCACTCGTAGTGATAAGTTCGCCTTTGTGCAATTTTGTCATTATTTTGAATTGTTCATGTTATTTTATTTGTTTCTATATTTCACAATAAAGAATTTATTCATTCATTAATTCAAGGTAACAATGTGATCGTTTCGCATTTGCATCATGCTTCGGGAGTTCCGACATTTACGTGTGAACAAAATGTTACTGCATCGAACCATTGAGCGTTAAAACAAAACCGGGAGCATTGCTTAACGGCATGTAGGCGGTCATCCGAAAATAGCAACATCACGTGATATGGTTCGAAAGGTGAAGGCGCGAATTCAAAGTAATCATCGCCAGAGTGCTGCAAAATTGGCGAAAAGTCTGAAAGTGTCCTACTCAAGTATTCGGCGCATACTGAAAAAAGAACCTTAACTACAAGATACAAAAAGTACAGCATCTTACTTCAGCGCAGAAGGCAGTCCGACTACAAAGAGCTCAAACACTGAAAGCCTTGCACGAACGTGGTGATGTGAAAAATTTTTTTTTTTTCTGATGAACATTTGTTACCTCATTTGATCATGTTTGGCTACAGGGAAAGTCTAACGAGAATTTAGACAATAGAGTTGCCGTTCGTAAGCAAGCGCCAGCTTCTGTTATGGTCTGGGCTGCAATGACCGCAAATGGTCCCTCTCCACTCGTGTTTATCGAGAAGAGAGTCAAAGCAAAAGGTGTTAAATTATTCGCTCATACCATGGGCACGTAAGCAATTCGGTACGAACAGCTGGACGTTCCAACAAGACTCAGCACCGTCCCACAAAGCTCGCCTGACACAATCGATTCATTTCTTTAGAACAGTGGCCTCCCTGCTCTCCAGACTTGAATCCAATGGACTTCTCGGTTCATTTTGGAGGTTGCCGTGTCAACAAAAGATATGAAAGTGTGAATACGCTGAAGGCAGCGCTCCGTCGGGAATGGAACAGAATAACGCCAACCCATCTTCGTACAGCCTGCAATGCCTTTGTCGGAAGACTTGGTTCCATCATCCGTGTCAAAGAAGGCTATATATCGAACAATAATATCAATGATTGTCTTAAAATGTAATGTTTTTTATCATTTTGATACAATTTCTAATAAACCGTACTTCAATTAACTTCTATGATTGGTAACACTTCGAGTGACGACGTTTTCAATCCAGTTCAGTGTAGCCGTGATCACAAAGGGAAGTTCCTGGCATGCCACCTAATTCCTTCGGGAATGTGGTGTATTTGGCTAATATCATAACGGTAGTTGTGTGGTATTAGCCATCCATTTCAGGCTGCATAAAAAAAATGTGCTGCGAATGTACTAAATATTTGATGAAAAATGTTTCTTTGAGCATATGTATGTCGTTACCGGTATTACCTGTGAGTGATGGTCCTGTCGTAGTTATCTCCGAATATACCGCGCTGCTCTTCGTACAACATATCCTGAACGTGCTGGTGTTGCGACACACAGTATAGTGTGAAACTCATGGCGGATGTCGTTGTTTCGTAACCCTGCCGTAATATTCCAGATAAACGTATCGTTAATGAGAAATGCGCTCCAAACAAATTTTGAGATCGCGAGAAAGAAAAATGTTGAGTTAAGACCACAGGATCACAAAACTGCTAAAACTAGGACTTTCACTTTTGCTCACACCTGGAATATATATTCCCCGCTTAATCTGTATTGGGTCAGAAACATAACATTTAGTGAAGATGAACTTTGCAAGATGTTAGCTTATATATGATGCTTACTTTTGGCGAATCGCCCATTTGTGTGAACTATGTAGATTTGGTCATGATTTTTTTATTTTTATAATGTTAACAATCCAGAAAGTAATCCATTGTTGGCCTTATTCCTAAATTTCAACATATCATAATTTAAAGTTCCGCTAAATTAGATCGAGCCAATTTCATTCGAAACATATGTGTTTTACTTTACCGCGACCATAAATGTTGAGACCTCTTCTTTAATGACGTCGTCGGCTAACTTCTTGCCATCCAGCGTAGACAACAGCATCAGATCCAGAAAAGCAAAACATTTCTTTTCACCTAGACAACAATACCACGTTGTGAAGTTAAGTCAGTAATAAGTTTTATATAAGAAAAAAGGAATTCTATCCTGTCATATTTCGTGACATGAGTATTTAAGGAATGTGATATGAATGTCTGTATAACCGGCCGTGAAGCAAGGACTCATTAATTAAAGAAAGAGCCCTGTAAAAAGAACTACTTTTCAAATATACTGCGGGTATTTAATCATAAAATTTCGCCACCTGCTGTCTACCTATGTATACCCATAATTTGGAATACTCCTACAGTCCCTCCTCCCGTAATCAATGAGTTCCTACTAAAACAGTGTTTAAGATTGTATTGAATCTCTTCAGAGGTTTCTGCTTTATCACTACCCGGAAACTTGTCTTTTCTCTGCAGCTGTTTTCAGAATAGAACCGAGATATACCGATGCCGTGTCCAAGCTGCAGCCCAACTTACCTACTTCCGGGGCGAAGTCTTCGATGGTGGCGCCAGTCTCCTCGAGCTGCCGCCGCCTGTTCCTGATGACGTCCAGGGTTAAGCCGTGCAGCGTGGCCAACGCCGCGTCATACCGCCTCCGCAACGGGGACAGCGCAAACAGGAAGTCCATCCGCCATAGCAAATGGCGCATGCGCGTCCACGTGATCTGGCTTATCCTGGCCGTGAGTTTTAAACGTTGGGAAGCTGAAACCTTTTCGATTATTTTCTGCGTAGATGAATTAAGCTTGTTGAAGTCGCGCGTGGGGCGATTCTATATTATGACCATTGAAAGATGCATTAAATTGTTGAGTATTAAGTACGCATCTTTTTTCTACAAAGAGTTTGACAGAAGCGAACACATTAACTTCTCACTTTCGCTTTCATGAGTACATTTGCTCATCTATGGTCACAAACAATCGCCCTTTTAAAGTTCTCTTCATATCTTAGAACTAGAAAGAGTCACACGCGGGCGAATACCGTGTCTGAGGCGGTATGATTTAAAAAAAAATATGGACTTTTATGGAAACATATTTTTTGATCGCGCAAGCTGTTATTAGGAATTCGTCGAGAAGCTCGATGTATTTTTTGGGCCTAGGCACTGGCGTTTCCATTATTGCAACTATTGCACTTTTAAGGATGTTCCGACCCATATAAAGTTGTTTGCACACATAACGCAAAAAGTATTGCACTTTAAGCCACGAATTAATAATAAAATTTAATTTTAATATAGTCATATTACTTGCCGCGAAAACAATTTCAGAATTTCAGGGTTATTGGTTTTGTTACAATTTATTTAAATACGATTTTTATTTAACAGCGCCATCTAACGGTGTAAAACTTCTAATCGGCAATTACAAAGAAACCATTAAACCATAAATTGTGAATATGTTTTCGCTGCAACTACTATGGCTATATTTAATATTTTTGACAAATTCGTGCCTTAAAGTGCAATACTTTTTGCGTTCTGTGTAAAAAAAAACATTGTATGGGTCGAAACATCCTTAACATTAGCTGGCAACAAAATGTTTGGCACAAATTTGACGGCCACTCGAGACATTCTCAAAACGCTTTTCATAATCGAGTCAAAAGATTCTAATGAGACACCGACTCCTCTTGAAATCTCTCTAATAGTGATTTGGCGACTTTGATTTTGTGGACCGATCGAAAAAACCCAAAAACGTTTTGGAAATTTAGTTTTTTTTTTAAATGAAAATGTTTGTTCGCATGGAACCATATTCAGTTCAAATATGCAAGAGCACTATGCGCATGCGTTGTATTTTTTTAGCTTCATTACTTTCCACTTGGAAGAAATAACCAAAATGTGAAAAAATGTACCTACTTTGGCGATTTTTTTATGGAGAAAAGTTTGTGCTATAGAAACGAAATCATTAATTTCGTGTGGGTACACCTAAAGTTATATAATATAACATTTAAGTTAAGTACCTTTTGAGAAATTAACGAACAACTGAGTGTCACCTAGCATCACACGCAGCGTTAATACGCGCACTCGGAATACTGCTGTTAGTTTTTAGATTTTGCCGTTACTTCCTTTTCTATATTTTGGGGGTGTTAACAATAATTATAATTTTCCAATCAAATATTTTTGAGTTGAAATTTGCTCGAAATGGTTTTGGTAAATCCATGGTGTAATTAAGTATACAAACGGTTAAGGCGGCCGCTTAGACTAGGGGGTCGCGACAAAAATGGTAACGATAACGTAAATGGCTGAAACTGGTTTCACGGGATAAAGACCAACCCTCTGAAGCTAAATGTGTCAGTCTGCCTGTTCCAAGTGGTTGCGTTACGTAGATAATGGGCCTGAAAAACTAGTTATGGTGACAAAAAATATATATGCTAAGGTAAATGGATGCAAATAACGAAGCATGAAAGTATCAGTGTATACTTGCTTAGCAATACAAAAACTCAACAAACATTTGGTTGCATTTCGTAGTTATAGGCGATTTAGGATACAGATATAACTTAAGGTATATTTAAGTATTTAATAAAGAAACCGACTGGTTTTTGTTGTATAATTAATAGGTATCAATGTTTCCAGACAATCAGTATATTCATTAGCAGGTACATACCAGCATCTATTTTATATAGTCAATCTAGATAACGCAACCACTTGGCACGGGCAGACCAAAATATTTAGCATCAGAGGGTTGGTCTCTAACACGTGAACCCAGATTCAGCCATTTACCTTATCGTGACCAAAAACGTCGTGACCTCCCGGAATAGCTCTTGCATTAGGAAACTTTACTGACACAATGGCGTGTAGTTTACAATTTGATTTTTGAGCTTTCACTTTTTTGGGTTGTCTCAAAGCTATTTCTAAAAAAGATATTCTTACTCTTTTACCGCCTTCACGTACTCCGACTTTTCATCACGCTGGGCATCTATTGTAACGCCCATGGATGATTCTGAAAATAATATTGGTTGTACAATGGTTTCAGTTGAAGAAAACTTTTTATTTTATTCTTAATAAAGTAGGTTAATAAACGGAAAACGAGATGAGAATGAGAACTAGAGATAAAGTTATAATTAAGTCAAGTACTGTTTGAGAACTTAGAATATGATATGTATATGTAGGTTGTATAGTCGGAATATTGTGATTTACAGGATTGAAAGTAATTTTTAATCAGACAATCAGGCATGTTTTAAATGATGACCAGATGTCTGTACTGGGAAATATAGGATTCCAGAAGCTGTTAAAAGTTTAAAAAAATTAGTACTAGGAGGACAGTAAGAGACACCAAGGATATATTTCCTACATTTTAATTTAAGTTCAACAAGTATAAATTCAACGGATTCCGCATTTTAAGAAGGAGTTCTGACAATTATTTTGTAAGCGACATTGCTCCTAAGATATATGCCCACCCCGTCGTACCCTCCCCAGGCTCCAAATGTCCAAATTTTAGGTTATACGTAAAGGAAGACACCATTCCCACCGCCAGAATAAACCAGATCTCAGTAATTGTTGCCGCCTCAGCATATTGCTTGGCCGATGTCTACTCCCTATTCCAGGTAAGGGAGCTGCAATGCATGGTCCTGTATCGCAACCGAAGCTGCTAACGTTTCAATCCACAATTGATAAAAATCGTCGACTTAAGCTTGTCACAGAGGGAACAGATACTATACAATTTTATCTGCGACCATTTGCGTATAAAACATTATCGCATCCCTGGGTATCACACATGAGACATATACTATAATAATTGAAAGCCGACGGGCTCTGCGGGCCGCACTGTATGTGGCTATTGTTAGATTTAATAGACATTTCATCAGAAGATTACTCATATTTTTACATGTTGCCTTATCATTTGCTTAAAACCGGCCGAGTGCGAGTAGGACTCGCACACGAAGGGTTCCATACCATCACATACACAAAAAAATCACGTTTTTTGGTATGGGGCCCTTCTATTTTTTATATTTTTTTATTTTATTTTATTTATTTAGGTACACCAGCAGCTTAAAAACTAAACAATTGATCGTTAAATACTAAATACAGAAATTAAAGCCAATTACAGGGAACCACTACTTATCTCTTCTTATCTTCTCTTCTCTTCTCTCTCTACTTATATAAAAGGGAACGTCTGTCCACATGCGAGTAACCACAAAACAGATCAAGATGCGATTTAAACCGATTTCAAGAGAACATCGCGGAGCACGCTTTAAGGTACATACCATCACGCTAAATATCCTAAGGGCTGAGCAATATCAATGAAATTACTCTCAAACAAAATTAATACCATTCCGTTGCGTATGGTGGCGTTACTTGCGGCGTCATTTTGACCGCTCTCTTTAAAATAGAAACGATTCACTATTTTCGCACTGAATGTCAGAAAGCGGATGGCGTAGGGCCAAATACCGACTCTTCTATACGTATTTTGTTCGGGAGGGTATAGTTTCGAATCCTGATAGCCTCAATTTTTTTTCCGTTTTTTACATTTTATTGTTTATGGGGTCTCGCATATAATTATAGCTTGGATTAGACTTAATAGATATACACATATCTATTAATATCTCGGCTTTCACTATCAAATCAAATCAAAAATCATTTATTCATCATATACACAGTAAGATTTATAACATAAAAGTAACACAATGAGTTAGTAAGTAGTTATGAAGAACAGGGACCATCTCAGCATAAGTTGCATTTCACTTAGTGAGCAGCAACGCTGATTTACGTCTGGTCCCTAAAACAATAAAATAAAAACCAAATCCTTCGAACCCTGTCGAAATATTCAAAAAAGAGAGAAAAAAAATAAGCAACACAATACAAAAAGAAGAGAAAACCAAATATCAAAAAGTATTACACACACATCCGTTTAAAACATAAATCACATTTGAAGAAAAGGAAGCAAAATTTGCAAACTAGCTAAACATCTGGGTAGAGATGGCGCCACGTGTACTCTCATAGAAAAGAATAACTTCTATCCGGGTAGAGATGGCGTTAAATTTGTAAGCCCGGACTACAAATGAAGCCCCGCCCGAACACTCCCCGGATGCCCTCTAAACTAGGACAAATCCGGGGAAACCCGGACGGATGGCAACCTTACACATGACCAACCAGCAGCGGGAGCACCAAGGCAACGATATTGCTGGGTTGATCTATAAACGAGTTTTTGTTTCGCTTATCGTGAAAGCAGAAACTAAAAAGGAATATACTTTTAAGATTGATTACCGTATCGTTCGTTTGTGCTCCCGCTGTAGGTTCTGAACGAAATATGTGAAAAGGTGTCTCCGAAAGGGGTAATCACCTACAACAAAACATTATAATCCTATCGAAAACAGAATGTTATTATTGTGAAGCCCTCTAAACTGTTCAGCGGGGGGACCAAGCAAAATCGTGATTAAATCTGACGCTTAGTTGCATTTCGTAGTTTCAAAATTGAATCATTCTCTTGCCTGTTCACCTACTATTCACCAGGAGTATTAACTTACCAACTCCCCAGTAGGCCCATACACCCGAATTTTAGTTAAGTATTATTGGTTTCTCGGTATTGGTCAAAATCTCATACCCAATCTTATTCTTACTTTATTGATAAGGCTGCTCTAAAACCATTATACTCTTAATTTTCTGTAGGTGGTAGCATATAAAGGGATATGTAATTATGTGATCAGCTCACTGTAGTAGTTTATGATAAAACTTATAGTATTAAATCCTAATGTGCAAGTGTTTCACAGTGTTGTGTTGCCACTGGAGCAGTGCATCGCTTTACGGTGACGCTTGGTCCGGGTAATGTCTTTCCCTAAAATATGATTCCGGGAGGTCACGACATTTTTGGTCACGATGCGGTAAATGGCTGAATCTGGGTTGAAAGGTTAGAGACCAACTCTCTGATGCTAAATGCCAAGTGGTTAAAACATTTTGCACAATTAATTAACCATTTTGAAAAAAATCTTAAATTGGCTGAACTAAAATTCTATTTAAAAAAAATATCGAAACTATTTAGAAAATTTTACGCGAATCGGTTGAGGAATGCGATCTGTAGAGCAGAAAGGCCGGACATACGAAAGCCTTTTGCCAAATCTTAAAAGAGGGGGCCCATTCAGGTAAGAGTGAGTTCGAGTTCGGGAGTGAGTTAACCTAAAAATAGCTGGGAAATATATTATTATTTAAATAACGGAACCGTTATTTATACTTCCAACGTATTTACGGGACAGACCAGATTTTTACCTAACTGTAATGATGTTCAAAAAGTGTGAAAACATTAACTATTTAAAAAAGTGAGTTGATATTTAGTGGCGAATTCGAACTCACTCTTACCCTGAAAGGACCCCCTGAACTTCGCTCGGTTAACAATAGTTTTCATAGTCCAGAAAAAAAAATATACCTACTCGTATAAATAATTTCAGCTAAAACATACTTAGTCAGAACTTGGGCTTGTCATCAATGATACATTCCTAATATAACTCAAACCTATTCTTCTATTTAGATCTGTAGGTAATCGAAATAGTTTTTGTTTATTTTTCAAAAAAATACTTTCTTTTTGTTTTCTTAGTTTAATATAGGTAATAAAGATTTTTTGTGATTTCCGGCCATAGAATTAAATGTGGATAGAAAGTTGTTACACAGAAAAATACCTCTCCGATAATATTAAACAGCTCGTGGTCTAGGGTACAAATCCTCGCCACTGTCATGCACCACTTTCTTTCTATTTCAGAGTGGGATAAGTTCATTTCGTTACGTATGCGAGCCGTTCGATGGTTCGGAAACCACGTAAAACTTTAGGTCCATTGACGTACATAAAGCAATAGACGCACCATCAGCTTTTCCCCGCGTACCACGTAATATATACCCTATCCGCTCGCTGCTGCCCTACTGCCTGTCAGTCTGTGGTCGACTCGACATCCGAGCGTGCGCGCCATCTACAGGCTTTGCAATGCGACAAAATGCCGATACCCAAGGTCAAAAGGTATAAAAATCGGAGTGAAAGGAATACAAAGATCCGTGGAATTACTTATTACAAGCAAACGTACATATTACTACACATAAATCAAGAAAACATTTCGTCCGAAATAATAATTCGGTAGCGACCGCGGTGGCTGCAACCGCCGCCACAGTGGGGCGAAACCGTAAAAAGAAAAAGAAGTCGGATGAAAAACTGTGGATGTATTTTCCCAATTTCTCTTACATTTAACCCTAATGCTCACCGCTTGAAGTAACTTGCCATGATGTTAAATGGCCTATAATTGATAGGCAGAATGAACCTTTACATATATACATACGGAGTCAAATCAGGAAATCAATTGTTAAATTGTAAGCGAAAAGACGGACAGAACAACGCCAGATGTAGGATTTTGTAAGAATTGGTAATTGTTATTCGGTATTAAAAGTTATCTTGATTGTAGTAAATAACATTTACTATGAAAAATAGCAGCACCCGCCGCGGGTAGTCAGAGCGCCCCCTTGTAGTTTACGTTAGGTTTTTGGAAACGAACCGTTTTGCAAACGAATGGATATGGAAGTGTCCGTCGGCAGGAGGCTTTCCTCAAACCTATACCCGGGAGTTTTCAAACGTAATTTTGCTTGATAGATCAGCAATAGTACGCAAATTCGCTCATAAGGCACCATAGTATGTTGAGAGTACCTTTGGTTAGTCTACAAATTTTATTTTCAGCCTCTAGGGTTGCCATTTAATTTTTGACTATTTTAGTGGTCTCGTTCACGAACTTAGGGAATTGGCAAACACAAAATAGTTGATGAAGGTGTCTTATTACTCCATAACGCTTAGCAGTCGCAGGCTTATTGAATGAGTAAGACATTTACCAAAAAAAAGACAATGCTTTGTCGTCCTCTTCATCACCATTAAGTGGTTGATTATATGTACTCTGACCATATAGAGTCATTAACACCCTAGATACTAACAGCGTCTGATAAGTTCCTACTAGATCCCTGCTAACAACATTTAAAATCTTACTTGCTGTATGGTCTAAAAGAGTGTGGCGGCATGCTTATAAACGCGTGCCCGCATTTATTCAGTGAATATACGCCCTTCTACCAGTACGCACGCGTTTCACTCCGGCCTAGCGAGTCGACATTCCATCTGGCTAAAAGAGCTTGAAGCTGGATTCTTGCTTCTGTAGCGAGCGCACAGCGCGCGCGACACCGCCATGACGTCGGCCAATGAAATGAGAGGTGTTTCACGACGCGCTCCGTATTTATGCTCTCTCTGTTGTCTCTCTCTCCCCTTTGGTGTTAGGGGGGAGGGTATTGGGTCCTAGGCTTTTTGCCTTCTGGCCCAGGTTTCAGTCCGCGACCAGCAACGGCTGGTCGGTCTCGGGGGTAGTGCGGGGGGTTCGGCTGTCAGGCGCTAGTGGTCGTCATACGACCAGCGCCCGAGTGCTCGAACCCTCTCCAGAACTAGGGGGCACAGCGGGTTCGATGTGTTGTCGCTTCGGTGACGGCGGTGTGGGTGTGAGTTGTCTGCTTCTTCTGGGATGAGGCTGCGCGGGAGCTCCCTCTTGGCGTTCGGTGGCCTGGCGTGGAGCGGTGCCAGGTTGTGCAGGCTCGGAAAGTCCGAGTTATCTGCTCGCCTGAACATGGCCCCCGCCAGGCGGCCGGTGAAGGCGCTCAGCTCCGTATTTATGCAAGCCGTGGCCGCTCCATAGCATATAAGTATGCGAGCACTGGTAAATAAATCGTTCAGAATACAACAAGTCTTTCAATACATCAGAACTCCTAAACTTCTTTTAGAATAGAAATTTTGCCCATTTTACTTTGGAGCATAATGGACATAAATAAGAACCCACTTCTATAGCAATGACTCTCTGTGTTATATTTTGTCATCGTTTTTCAACGATACAGCCAACTCAAGATACATTGTTTTCTATTTTTTTTCCATGAACGGTTTGAACTTTTCTATTTCATCAAGATGTTTTGCAAGTGATCCAGTATCTTTCTCAGGTCTATGTTTTCACTGGCTTTTAACTGCAATTCAGTTGAATTTGGGGGTATGACAAACCTTAGTCACAGCCTCCACCTGACAAGATCTCCGTATTTATTATACGTATTATATTATTAAAATTACCTTTTTAATAATAATTTGTTTAACTAAACTTTGAGAAGTGCGTATTAGCGGTTTAAAGTATTGCAAAGAAGAAGCTGCGATAAGACCCAAGCCATTTTCTGGAAATACTATAGTTAGCTGACATACACTATGCGATGTAACTAATACTTTCAGAAAATGGTATGAACACCGTCATAAGAAAACTCAAAAGCACTTACTGCCGAAATATTAGAATAACAACTTAGATTTTTCTGTAAGAACTATGTTGAAAACCATTTACCATTTGAATTTACGAATGCCAGCATAGTGAAGGATACTGCACTATACCAATCCTTTGAGGATGGAGCAGCAATTTAAATGTGTGTAAGTCTGATTAATATAATCTGCCTGTATGGCCGCGACGCCACAGATGAGTACTCTGCCACGCTTTAGATTAATCGTGTGAACCAAGATGGCTACCAAGCACATTTAGTGCCGTCAGTACAAGTTTGATATAATAAAAAAACATTGTCACATTTTATTATATTCAAGCATTCTCTGGTTTGTGTGGATACATACAATTATTTAATCACACGCTTTGTTCCATAATTTCTTGAATAATAAATTGTTTACGGGTTGAACATTATATGCGTATTTTGGGCATGTTTATAATTGTGGGTTAAGTACATCAAATTTTTATTTTACTTCCAAATCATAATTTTTTATTGTTAATTTGGTTTACGTTAAACAAAAATAATCATATATCGAATTAACACATTACTTCACACTCTTACAAAATCTTGTATTTTCGCTCATTAGTGAACAATTGCCCACCTGATTTTGATTCCATATGTATCTACGTACAACTTCATTCTTCCTATCAATTATAGGCCATTTAACATCACGTTAAGTTACTTCAAGCAGTGAGAATTATGGTAAATATACGAGAAATAAGAAAATATTCACGCGGGCAGAGCCGTGGGTATTAAATGTTTTGTAAACAACGTTGTTGAGGTTTTTTTTCATGAGAGAAACAATAAAACATATCTAAATATTGGTTGGGGAAAAAGTTTCTTCGCATTTTTTAAGAAAATTCAAAACATTTTTTAATATGGTTTATTTACATTTAACTAAAGTATGTAGGTACCATTTTGTTCGATAACTTTTTGCCATCTTGTAGGTAGGGACATGATCCCATTGCTATAGAAATATTGGGACTTCTGATCAATATACCGCGACAAGTGGTTTTGGCAGTCCTCTCGTGATGTTAACCTGACACTGCCTAAAGAATTCTGAAGAGACCTAAACAGGTGGAAATCTGAAGGTGCAAGGTCAGGACTATACGGCGGATGCATTAACACCTCCCAGCCAAACTCTCTTAGTTTTTGCTGAGTGGCTAAAGATGTGTGAGGTCTAGCGTTATCATGATGAAAAACCACACCCCTTCTGTTGATTAATTCCGGCCGCTTTCTCTCAACTTCTTGCTTTAATCTCATCAGTTGTTCGCAGTAGAGTTCAGAATCGATGGTCCTGCCTGGTGGTAACAGCTCATAATGAATAATGCCCTTCCAATCCCACCACACACACAGCATCACCTTGTTGCGAGTTAACCCGGGTTTCGCCAAGGTCTGTGAAGCTTGACCGGCCTTTGACCACGACCTTTTTCGCACGTTCTTGTCGTACGTGATCCACTTTTCATCACCAGTTATCAGCTTCTTCAAAAATGGTTCGGTTTCATTACGTCGTAATAAAGAATCACAAATGAGTACACGGTTCATTAGGTTTCTTTCAGTGAGCTCGTGAGGTACCCAAATATCGAGCTTTTTTGTGTACCCAGTTTTTTTCAAATGCGCCAAAACTGTTTTGTGGTCAATTCCTAGTTCTTCAGCTACGTCGTAACTACTGATATGCCGATCTTGCTCCACTTTTTCAAAAATGGCATCCATTTTATCCGTAATAGGGCGACCAGAGCGACGTGCATCTTTGACATCAAAATTTCCGGATTGAAAACGCTTAAACCAAATTTGTGCTACTCTCACAGACACTGCACTAGGTCCATAAACATCGCAAATTTTTTTCGCGGCTTGCGTTGCATTTTTATCTTTTTTGTAGTAAAATTTTAAAATGTATCGAATTTCTTCATTAGATTCACTCATTTTGACAGTACGAAAAACAAATGAGAATCACACATTTTCCTAATTTGAATTTGGAATTATGTTCTTTAAAATTTAAACTTTCAATGATACCAAAACCAGCCAGATACAAATAGTATAGCCAAAGAGATTTTATTACAAGTTCATACATACTATAATGCGAAAAGACTTTTTCCCCGACCTATTATATAGCCTATCCTGTGTTCCGTGTATTTACATATACGCGTAGTAAGTTTCATCGAATTCGGATGATCGGTTTAAGAGTTATAGAGGAACATACACACATACATACATACAGAACTTATTTCTAAAAATCATCAATTTAGTCTTAGTATCATACATAAAGTCTACAAACGAAGTATTTTAAAAACAAAGCAACTTACTCCATGAACACCCCTTACAGATTTATTATTAGCATAGATATACCACCATACATCATAAAATTATATGTTACAGTTATTTTTTCATGATGTGTACCAAGTGTAAGTATTTACGTGGAGTTAGTTATTATAATATGTAGTTTTGGTGTATTCGTTTAAATTTGTATTTTTTTTTATCATACATTTTATTTGCAGTGACTGTAAATTACTTTGTTATTGTGAATAGATTCTTTGTACTATTGTAGTCTAGATGCATTAGCCAGTTTGTAATCGCTTTTCTACATTGGTAGCCTGAAGGTCCTTTATATTAAATTTTTTATGAGCATGATTATAGATGTATGGACCGAGGAACGAGTGAAATCTTTGTTTTTACACACAGTTTTAGTTTGGGGCACTAACCAAGAATTAAATTGTTTTGATCGAGAGTTTGAGGTGTTGATGGGTAAAGTTGCTCTTTTGTGATATGAGTATAGTAGATTTGACAAATAATTTTCTCACTGATAGTAAATTGTTTTCAATGTAAAGTAATTCCGTGGGGTGTCTTAAGTGTTTGCGGTACATAACTTTAATAACAGCTCGTTGCGCCCTTTCAATTTTCAACATTGTGGTCTTTATAGCTCCACCCCAGACACTAATACAATAGCAGATTATTAATTGACATAAAGCAATGTATACTGTTTTTAGTAAAGCAACGTTTCCATTTTGTCGTATAGCTCTGAAGATGCGCATTAATTTTCTGACTCGACTGGCCAAGGTTTCTATATGTGGAGTCCAGCACAGGCGTTCATCCATAATAACTCCTAAACTCCACAAGTACCACTCGGTAGTAGTATCGCATTGGATGAAACTTGGATGAAACCGCCATCCCCGAGGCTCGCCCCGAGCGCTCAAATGCTCCAAACGGTATTTACCCGCAGATAGTCTTCGCGTCTGTCGGCGGCGTCTCTCATTATCGGTCTGTATCTGCAGATGCCCGCAGATCAAAAATATATTATTTGCGCCGTGTGTGGTAGTCCGTTAGTTTCTATGAAAAGCGAATCTACGCAGACGCGCGCAGTCGCAGATCTGTGACAACCTTTAAGTTATTATCTCTCTACCTTGACAAGTATCTAATTTATTTTGTGCACCCGCCGCTGGTGGTTTTCGCAGCCTGAGATTAAAACAATGACAAATGTCTCACTTTTAGTGATTCTTGTTCAGGACGTTCCACAAATGCAAACACCATTCATAGAATGCTGTTATCACTCACCGGCGATAATGTCCAGAGCTGCGAGCCCTAAGAGCGGGAACATGTCGACGACAGCTCCGTCCGCCAGACGCCGCAGCTTCTCCACCAGGATCTTTTCGTTCCGCTCGAAGATGGGCAGGAAGTTGAGCAGAGTGTTGAAATGGAATGCAGGCGTGAGGAATTTCCGGTGCTTCTTCCATCTTTGACCTTCGTTCAGAATGCATGCATGAATATACATTCCAACGATACAACGCAACGAACGGATTATCAAAAGTGGAAATTAGCAAAGAACATTATTTCTTCTAATCACATTTTCTATTGGGCCAAGGGCTTTACCATTATATTGCAAAAATGCATTAAAATCTTACAAAATGCATTAGAGGCTTACAATGCATAGAATTATAAGAAGTCAAGATTCTAGCCAAGGGCCCACAGTTGTTAAGTCATCAAGATCATTGTTTCTTTTCTTGGTCTAATTCTTAACTCATAGCATGTCATTAGTATGTTGGTACTTTAACGTTAATGTTTTCAAACGGGACTGTTGCTTACTGACAGAAAACGCACAACCTAATTAGCTGGACTTTGAAACGTTCTTCGAGTACCCTAATTCCATCCCAAAGGGTTGGCAAAGTTTCTATGGAGAAATGTTTTGTTCTGGATGCCTTCCTAAACCAGTCAAACGATTGCGATTCAATGTTGGTTAGTTATTGTCAACGAAGATGTCTGGCCATATTTTACCTTGATTACTCTCGGGTAAATGTAAAAAGGTGGCCTGGCCGCTACAAGAATATAACTTGGGAGCCAAACAATCAGCTTTATATATTTAGATGGAAACGTGCCAGTTTGCGCTGACCTGTAGCGGTGACGAGGCCTTGGCCCAGCCAGGGGTGGAGGTATTTGTACGCCTCTGCTTTGGTGATCATTTCTGTGCTCTTCATAATGACCTGGTACAGCCAATGAGTATAACATTAGTGCCCTGTTTTTCTTGCAGGTAAGTGCTTGCCACAAAAGACGACATCCGTTACCCCTAGCGCCGCTTAGTTAAAACATAAAATGATATCAGAGTTTTTAACAAGGAGCGGATCCTGCTGGAGCTTTAAGATCTGCCGAGCGTTCGGGGTGGTTGGATATGTAACCATTTGCTCAACTCGTAATCCCCAGCGTTCAGGTTCCAAAGAAAACTCACCCTGAAAGACCAAGGCGTGATGGAAGTTTCTGTACAAATGTCGTCGTCTTAGACCTTTTGTTCCACGACGGCAACATTCAAGATAATCTCGAGCACTTGTATGAAAATGTGACTTTTTTTAGTGCGTAGGTGGGTTACAATCAAATAGAAAAAAACCTATTCTCGTTGGTTACAATAAAATTATAAAATAAAACAAATATACATTAATTTCACTACCTCCACATCCTTGGGGTTTAAGAAGAGTATGTAGAGTGCGGAGAAGAGGTAGAAGCGAAAACGCTCGCCATACTCTCCAACAAGTCTGGTCACCGTTTGAAGAAACTCTGAAATAATCATAGTAGTGTGTTTACCTAACAAATACACAAAATTGGACGAACTTAGCTGCTGGGTGGGACATCCAAATGTTACTCTGACTTCGTTTTTCGATTACTTTGATTCGTTGTGGGGGTTGGACGATATACGTCGCCTTGTAAGTGATTGCGTCTTGGCGTCATACTCAAGAGTAGCCGTCTATGTGAGCTTGATTGATTGATTGATTGAAAATTCTTTATTACGCCACAAAAAAAACAATTTACAAAAGAAAGTATAGTGCAAAAACAACATAAGTGGGGCGCAAAGGTGGGCTTATCCCTCGAAGAGATTTCTTCCAGCCGACCTTTGGGCGTTGGGCGAATAATCATTTGGTATATACATACATACATTAGTTATGTAATAAACTTACTTAAAAATATTATAACAATAAACCTACATATATAATATTGCACATATATATATATATATATATATATATATATATATATATATATATATATATATATATATATATATATATATATATATATATATATGTATATATATATATATACATATATATAATACATACATCATACATATTGCTCTTGGGCTTATTGTGAAAGGTCGCAAATCAGCCAAACCAGAACGGTTTAGCTGATTTGTCTAACTCTGAGGCATTTACGATGTATGCTTCATCACAAAAAATAGCACTAGACAGAAAAAGTTCCTTAACGTAGAAATGGAATAGACCACTGGACTTTTCACCGGGGGTGAGAGTAAAGTATATAGCTCCGGCACCACACAGGAGGTGTGGAAGTGGAAGCTAACTTTTTTGAAATTTCCAAAAGAACAGTGTTACCGGAGAAAGCATATCCTGATTCCGATTAGAAGTGGACTTTACCTTTGAAACACTCGCTTCAAGAGCGTCCGGGCTTAGGTGGCAAGATCTATCCCTACGGTTTAATATAACCGCAACGTTGATCATTCGAAACGATTAGTCTAAAAATATCAAAGGGCAATCTTATTGAAAAATTACCTTCAACGTTTGCAGCATTGATAGTCTCAACACTTGTTTTTATAAATTAAATCTAAATCTAATCAGAGAGCTCGTGGTGTGGGTGGAGAAACATTGAAGACGCTAAACATTAATGGAATATTGTTCCTATAAGTTAACCACCCCTTGGTCCCACCGCATTGTATGAAACTATGGTTGAAGCGGCGATTAACATTTGTCCGTGTTTTTGATCCAGTTTCTTGTAGCCATGCTGATGAAAGGAAAGTCATAGCATGGCACCTAATTATTTCGGGAATATAGCGTATTGGGCTAATATCGTGGCGGCAGTTGTGAGGTATTAGCCGTCCATATCCGGTTCCATAAAAAAACCATAAAACTATTCAGGAAAAAAATGACGAATCCAAGTGTGTTATATACATCTAATGGTAGAAATGAAGAAACTGAAACTGAAACATAAATAATAATATTAAAAATAATCGGGTAGCTCAGGCTGTACGTATGACGGACTCCAGTATTAGGACTCCAGAGCCAATCCGACGACCGGGCTTTTCAATTCTGGAAAATACTATGAGGAAATACATCATACACGATTGAGCCCGTCTGCCAACCAACGAATGGGATTAATGAGCTGAACTAAAGAAATTCAATTTGATATTTTATTTTATTTATTTAGGTACACCAACAGCTTAAAAACTAAACAATTGATCGATAAATACTAAATACAGAAATTAAAGCCAATTACAGGGTACCACTACTTATAAAAAGATAAAGATGTGTGCCATGTTGACGTGTGCTGTGTGTTGTTTCGTTTTCAGTATAATTATATTGCGATTTTGTGTGTTACTTGTCTAATGTAAGTGTATGTGTATGTGTGTGAGGGAGGGTGTGAGAGGGTGTGTGAGGGTGTGTTTGTGTAAAAGGTTACAAGTTTAGAGACACATTGTATAAGATAAAAACTAAGTTATTGAAGTTTTGCTAATGTATCTTTTAGTCTATTAAGTATTATTTGTTTTTTTACTGCAATTTTAAATACACTTTTACTTGAAGTAAATATATCTTGTGAACTAAAAAGATTATTATAAGTGTTAGTTAATCGTGTTATTGTTGAATTTTTAGCATATTTGGTGCGTTTTAGTGGCGTATAGAAAAGGTGAGTATGACACGTGCGGCGGACTGGAGCATTATACTTGATTTCAGCTATCAGTTGTGGGCAATCAACACTGCTGTTGACTAGGTCAAATAAAAATGCCATATCTAACTGTAGTCGTCTTTCTTCTAGGGTTAGAAGGTTGTAGTGGTTACAACTCTCAGTGTATGAGTTATAACTGCGTTATATAACCGAAAAAAATACAATGTTAATTACGAATAGCACGAAACCTCGCCAGCCGGTGAAACCAAATAAATTCAACTTACTTGCCGAGTCTCCCAAAACTATGTGACCGTTACCCACAATAGGAATCGGCCATGGTCCAGGAAGTTTATCCCTAAAATTTTTCATTGGTCTCTCATACAGCAACTCAAACAAAAACAATGGCACAGCTATGAGAACAATAAGTAAAATCCACATTTTCTATATTTGAAAGCAAAATAAATGGTAATTAATATAGTAAATTAAGACCTAAAGTATGTCTGTACGAGCCGACAGTGTTATAACGAATCAAACACATGCAATTTTGATTCAAATTTATAGATGTTTGCGCTGACACCCCTGACTTCTGTCGCGCATAATTCGGGGTTTTTATTCTATGTCTGCCTGTCCACAACATAGATCTATGTTTGAATGTTAAACTCCTAAAATACTTATTGAAACATATTTTTAACTTGGGATCACGTCGCTATCTACAAAAAGTTATTGGGGCATGTTCGTGATAGTTGCCATCACAGAAGGCTAATTGGATAGTGATTTAAGTAAATATACTTTTCGTACTAAGGATGTACGTCGCTTATTCCAAGGAATGTGACATGTATGCATGTATAATCGACCGTGAAGCAGGGACGCATTAATTTAGGTCCGTAACGCAGGTGTACCGTTAAATAAATGTATTTAGGTAAAATCTTAAATAAATGCGAATGTTATGTTTGTCTGGTTTGGGTCCAGCCTTGCAATTAATTCGTAAAGTAGTTCTTTTTACTGGGCTCTTTATTCAATTAATGTGTCCTTGATTCACGGTCGATTGTACATACATACATGTCACATTCCTTGGAATAAGCGACGTACCTGCTTAGTACGAAAAAGTATGTTTACTTAGGACTAAAGCAATATATTCATGGTTTCATCCAATGCGATGGTACCAACCCTACCGCTTACCCTACAGTTTAACATGGGCTCCGGACCATGGAACAGCTCGTATGGAACGAAAGTGTTCGGGCGCACATTTGTATCAACGAGAAAATAACCTCCATAACCTCTCGCATGAAAGGTAAGTTCTCTAGCACCTACAGCACGAACTTTGGTGTATTTGAACACGGCTTGTCCTGAATATAAAGACATGGGACTGGTCGTTAACAGTTTATTTATTGTAATTTTAATGCAGCGTTAACTAGAGAAATAACTAAAAAGAGTCTACAGCAACGGTTCCTCTGCGTCAGAGCCAGAGCTATGGAGTGTACAAAACATAGTATAGCATCACAGCAGTTACTTCGCAGTTTTTTAAAAACAGTTAGATCGATTGCCTCAGCCCTTGTAGATGAGGTACCATTGTGGTACTTCCAAAAAATGTAAGAAGGAAATGAAATTGGTGCAAAGTAAATTGTATTTTTAACGTTCTTGGTTACTTTCATAAATCAGAGCCACAGCCACGAGCTGTTCCACACTTAGTGGTCGAACAGCTCGTGGGCTAGGGGCTAGAGGATTTGACTTTCATCCGAGAGGTCTGGGTTCAAATCCTCGCCAGGTCATGCACCACTTTCTTTCTCTTTCTGAGTTGGATAAGTGCATTTTAATACGAATGCGAGCTGTTCCATGGTTCGGAACCCATGTCAAACTGTAGAGGATCTACTAGGTGGTAGGATTAAGCCCGCCCGGCTTGGTGCCACCGCATTGGATGAAACTATGGTTGAAGCGGCAATGAAAAATTGTCCGTGTTTTCCATCCAGTTCAATGTAGCCGTGCTCATCTAGTGTAGGTCCTGGCATGGCACCTAATTTCTTCGGGAATGTGGTGTATAAGGCTAATATACTTAACGGTAGTTGTGTGGTATTATCACAGTATGTCAGGTTGCATGAAAAAACAACGATTAGTTAGGGGTCTTTCGAAACTACTTCCGAATATACGACACTGCTACTCATGCTGCATCACGTGAACTTGCAAGTGTTGTTAGACACAGTATAGTCATGTAGGTAATCAATATGATAATACTATAGTTTGAAGCTGCTCGCGGATGTCGTTGTGTCGTGACCCTGTCTCAAAAATCTATTGTCCTGTCAAAATATTGCACGTTGCGGAGGAAAAGGTCAAATCGCCAATGTATAGTATAAGGTGAGAACAATTTGTGGAGAAAAAAAAGGAGCCAGCTCAGCATTTTGTGCTGCAGGTCCCTCTTGATGAGTGAACTAAAGCGCTGATTTTACGCTGGTCCGGACACACTTACGACTAACATAAAGTGAGAGCAACAGCTGTTTGTCGTGAGTGAGGAAACATAATACATAAAACCAGAAAAAATACAGTAAGTAAACCCTTAAAAAAATTTTGACATAGACCAATTAGTTAAATTATTGTCAAAGAGAACACATGAGGGAAAAAAATACTTTACTCAATTAAAGAAAAACACAAAAATACGATCACACGAACTATTTAACAACACAATTAAATTCAATTACAAGATACAATTTTATCTTATAAGACACGTAAAACATTTTGAGGGGGCATTTTCATTTCAAAGAACTTCTCAAGGAACACGGGCTAATATAATGTTATAGATTTTAAGGGGTTGGTTTTTTTCTTTCCATGTGTCTGTTTACTAAAAATATATGTAAAAAATGTTTATAACACACGTCTTGTCCATATTAAAATCAAGTTGTAAGTGCACATCGTGCCCTCTTGTTTCATTGTAACTGATCGGGTTGTTCTACTGGGCACCCTAATTTCTACATCACAAAGAAGATTGAGCAGTCTATATAGTGATTACAAATTTTAAATAGTGTCATAACATCAAGCAATTGCGTTCTTTGGCTTAGGTTTAAAAGAAATACTGCTAAGAATATCTACGAGGACTATAACATCTGCGATGCATGGTGTAAAGATAATTACGCTGTATTTGTTCTATATATTTTATACTTATTTGTCATAATCGGTGAACCTACATAAAAAATCGAAAAAAAAAAGATTCCGACGAATTGAGAACCACCTACTTTCTTAAAAAGGATTTCAGATAGGGGCGGATTCCATCCATAATGTTATGTAGCAAGGATCACACCTTGCAAATAGATTTTGGCAGATGCACAAAGAATTAAAAAAATAACATGGCATGGAAGTCCATCAATTTTTTTGGTAGTCCCGTGTACGTTTTAAAGCCAATGGACATGTCGGGAACCTCTTATGTGAAAATAATAAGACGAAATTATATTGTAACAGATCAGGAAAAATTTATAAAACACGATTAAATTATTATAACTACGTAATTGCTTTATCAGTTCTTATCATGTTCTCATATATAAATTCATTGTTATCAATCATAAAGTAACGGGAGTACATAATGTAAAATCCATCTTATTTCAGAGCGGCTCGTCGCTTTCTCTTTTCGAGTTCGATAAGTGCATTTCGTCACGAATGCGAGCTGCTCCATGGTTCGGATTCCATGTTAAACTGTAGGTCTCCTTCCCCTACTACATAGGGTTTAAGCCCGCCCGGGTTGGTACCATCGCATTGGATGAAAAGATGGTCGAAGAGGAAATACAAAATTGTCCGTGATTTCCATCCAGTTCAATCTAGCCGTGCTCATAAAGGGAAAATCCTGGCATGGTACCTAATTCCTTCGGGAATGTGGTGTATTGGCCTAATATCATAACGGTAGATGTGTGGTTCACAACTAACGGCAGTCATGGTGTGTCAGGTCGCATAAAATAAAAAATGTCATGGTTGGTTGGTCATCGTGCACGGTTGACAGTATGGTGGACGGTTCACTAAGTTACCTGCTTGGCTCCCTGGTTTCGATACAGCGACGAGCCGAAGTACCCCGAGGTATCCCTGAATTTGATCCCCCAACTCCGAAGGGATACAGGGTCTATCTGTGTTCTATCATGGAGAATGCTCACCGGAGCTGCATAACGCTGTCCCCTCGTCGCCTTTCCGATATTCTAGATCCTTTATCTATAGGCTCGGCAAACTATGAAATGCACTCCCTCCCTACTGAGGTATTTCCCCCAAACTACAACCTGGCGTGTAGAAGCAGCTGGCGGGTCGGCATGGTCTCCGCAGCCCCCCTAAAAGTTTGAAAACCCATGGGAGTCGTTAGGGCAACTGCGCTTAACGTTAAAACAGCCTCGAAGTAGTCATCAGAATTGAAATCTTACCGGGGTAAGCGGCAATCGAGACTGCATTGATTTTAACAAATATTTTGTGCGTATATATGTGGGAGAAATGAATGAAGAATAAAGCCTTTTAAAGGAGGATTCTGACTGGAAATAGGAAGTTACCAGCCTCAGAGCATCATAGCCCACTGTGTCATATTACATTTATTTGCTGGCTGTGACATATTATTATAGAAGGACGGACGGACAGTAACCCAATAGTAAAGCACGGAAAAAGGCTATGTATGCATATTTGTATGTATTTACGTCTATTGCTTGAATTTTTTTTTCGATTTTGACGAACAAGGTGTCAGTCGATTCGTTATTATGGCCCGTGTAACATAAGCACGTTAAATATTAAAACAAGTTTAAAAAACTGTAACCCGTCTACTAAAAGGTAAGAAACAAGGTAGGTCGATGATATCAAACAGCTCCTACCTTGTGGTATGTATGTATGTAAGATCGACCGTGAAGCAAGAACGCATTAACTGCGGACACGTACCTGCTTAGTACGAAAAATTCTATTTACTTAGTTACTTGTTTCTTACGTTTTAGCAGTCGGGTTACAGTTTTTTTTAACTTTTTTGTGCATACCTTTACAGGGAAAAGTTTTGTATTGAAAAAGTAAATGAAAAAGGAAATGTATCGTATTTAGCATACTGTATTTTATGAAATAACCATATTATTTTTTGTTGAGATTAGTTTGTAGTTGCACATATTTTCCGTATTCATTGTCTTGGGATAAATTTAACGTAGACTCCATTCTGAGAGCGTAGAATGAGATCCGAGCACAACACTGGCTCTATATTACTCGGTAACAACTTGAAGTTCCATATGACGCTGGACAGTATTACCTTCATCTCCATCATTGCAAATTTCTGACCTGTAATTCAAATAAAGAGAGGAGTTGAACAGATATATCTTGATTTTTTTTGTCAAGTACGATTTCTCTAAAATAAAAATTGCATTTCAATTTCTTTGTTTGATAGGCTCTTTGGTATTTTTTGTGGGTTGTACTGCAGAATGCACAATTCTCTTGTTGTTTACCTGTACAATATTATTCAGATACAAATGACGGTCAATGAGGGGTTAAACACTTTAGTCAAACTATATAACTATATTACGAGTCGCTTAAGCCTTTCCTGGTTGGTACCACCACATTTAAAGAAACATCTTTATTATCTTCATACCAATACAGTTCCTGGGACCAGCACTGAAGGATAACCAGCTGTAGGGGTTCCGAGTGCTAATATTGTGAGGAAGAAACCTCTCGGGCTTGAAGCTGAGCGGGTCCTCGAACACCTCTTCACTACGCTGCATGTGCATAACGCTGACAGCCACCGCTGTACCTTTAGGCAGATCCAGTCCCAATATACCTGTGGAGTCAGTTTATATTACTCAATTATTGGTTTGTATTAGAATATTGAATTTTTGTGAAGAAATTAACTGGTAAAATCTATTTTTATATTTTAATTTGAGTTTCAGCGACATCTACAAATAAGTTATCAGAATATTAACAAAGTCTGATTACAATGCTTCAAATGTAGATGTCGCTGAAACTCAAATTAATGAGATAACAATAATTTTGTATCCATTAAATCCACAAAATTATTCTATTCTCTGTTGAGTAGCTGTAATGTAAATAATTCCAAAAATATGTGTCCTCTGCCTTTCCTGATTATAAAGGGTCAAAACATGTAGGTGAAGAATTTACCTCCATGGATCAAAAGCATCTAGGTTTCTGGGCTCCATTATTGAATCACCACTGACACATGGACTTTTAACTGAAACTGGACTTTTAACTTGTTTTTTTTTTTACTGAAAACCAGCTTAGCAGCGAGAGCTGCGTACCGGCTGAGTGCATACCTATTTAGCGCAGCACTTACATCTTAAGGCATGTTTTTATGTTATAAGTTTCTCTTTTTTATTATGTCTTGTTTATTGTTGTTTTTATGTATATTGTTGTTATGCGCTGAATAAACGATTTGATTTGATTTGATTTGATTTGATTAATTGATATCGGGTTCAATATGTCGCTGACCTAACCTAGCCAAGAAGGTATAAGTCCCACATACGTTATTTTGCCTGAGTCCCACATACGTTATTTTGCGCCTGGCTTAGGGCACCACTGTCTGTAAAGAGTTACCACATGAAAAAAAATCCCCTATTGATCGATAGAATATTTACAGCCTGCTGTAAGAAAATAAATGAGGAATTGATAATTACTATTTTAGGTAAATAATATTATTAAAAACATAACTAAATTTGATCTTTTACCATTTTAATAAAAGAAATGGGGATTGTCGAAGTCGGTTTACTTACTACCGCTAGTTTTGTTTTCTTGAATGATATGAAGAAAATAAACCCCAACGTCAATCCCGGAGGTTATAACTCTGTCAAACGATATTTCTGCCATCCAATTAAGATTAGACTTTAGACAGTTTTTTTTTATTTCGTTATAATCTAACAAGGAGTTTTCGAGTACCACTCGCGACGGTATCAAACCACTACTACTACTACCCTTCCGGGAAAATGGCGTGAAGGCAAACATATCTTCACAAACTAATAATTACTTAACAAAAAAATACCCTCAGCTTAAGATGAATAAGCAGTGGGTAACTTGCATTGTTATAATGGCAACACATCCCCGTACCGCGAAGTTGACAGTTTAAGATGGCGACCGTTTATTTCCAATTTTGGCCGCTCCAAAAAATTGTGGCACTCTACTCAATAAATGAAATAGTGAAAGGTATTTGTTGCTCCTACAGTGACCGTGGCAGTGGTAGTGTGATTGTGTATGATTGCCATATCTCCGTTCCTCTCCGTCATCGCCCGGGACAGGGTAGTTGCGTTGGTTACCGAGGCCGGACTCGTCTTCCGCTTCCTCGACCCCAGCACCGATTGCGATTGCTGAGTCACTCTCTCTTTTGTGGTTCAATTGGTTTAAGGGGAAGGTGCATTTGGAAGTCGAAGGAAAATGAAGGAGGAAGGGGAATAGTCTCCATTTCTCTTTTATCTGTATCGAAGGCATCATGGTTTGGTTGGAATAGCTTTTCACGATGGCGACCAAACACATCTGCCTTTTTGTGACTCGTCCAGGCTCTTCTATTTACAACAGTTTTTAGGGGAGGCTTTATTTGTTGAAACCGGTTGAATGAATTGGTCACTTTCCAGAGAGAGTAATCGGTCGTATTGCTGAGAGTAATTCTAACTGGGACTGAAATCTTTTGTTTTTAGGATCTTTGATTATTTCTTTTAATTTAGGGCATTTCGAATTTAGAGCTTTTTTGTCCAGTGAATGTCTACGTAAGTGCCATACTCTAAGCGGTCTCCTTTTCTCAGCTACCATTTCTTTTATAGACTAAGGTATGCTCTGGTAGAGAATCGACCTCGTTTCTACGATGGGTGAATTTCTCCAGAAAGCTTCTTTTATTAGGTTTGTGATATAAGTTGTTACATTGTCAATATCATCTTTTGTTTGAGATTCATATGTTCTTGAAGGAGGGTATTGCTTGAACAACCCCTGTACTATAAATAAGTCGAACAGATCGGAAGATTTATTTGGATCAGATGTCCAGTATGTCGGCTCTTCAGTTGTGATTAGGTTATTTTTATCCTGACACTTTCTCAGTTCTCTGCCACTTGCCGTGGTAAGTCTTTAGCCCCAAGATTTGTTCTTTGAGTTCCAATCTCGTTCTGCCACGAATTAGCTCCCAAGTGTAGATAAATAATATGTGAATTAGGATTAATTAATTTTGTACACTGAGGAGACATTAAAGTCTTCAACTGCTATGCGTGCTGCCTGTATGTAAAATATTGTATTGTCCAGGTGGCTAAGCTACGGGGCCTGTGAAAATTTTCTACAATTTACGGTATGTGCTAAAGGGTATTTCTGACCCTCTTTTGTGTCAACAAGAAAGCTTAGTCTCCAAGGATAGCAATGCCTCTTCCGAGTAGTTGCCTGCTTAGGAGTATGGCTATACCAGTATTGCTCCGTCGCTAGAGCCTTCGTTGTAATCTTTCACGTGCACCGTGCTCAAATAGCACTGTCAGCTATTCATACGAACCACTGACGTGGGCAGGTGAGGATGACATTTGGGCCGGTAAGATCTTAGTTGCGTTACATTTTGCATCACATCTATCACCTATATATATTACTTTACTCTGAATATTACCAATCACGGTTCGCGTTTACTTATCTAAGGTGTACCGTCACAGTTTTTGGAGCGGTTTTTATTGTGATTTTATTTTCTATTTAATTAAGTCAACATTCGATTGGGAACTTACGCGTATCTTCAGTTACTTGTCGTGCGAAGAACGGAACGGAAGGGTAGAGCCTGAGTGTCTCCTTTATAACCATCTCCAAGTAGGTCATGTTGGCCAAGTCACTGCAACCGAATGGAGAACATAGGTTAGTGGAGCCATGACGGTAGAATGTAATTAGAGTTGAGCATTAAATTGTTCCTGCCTACTGTAACCGCAAAACTATTCGACCCTTAACATCATTGAAAAGCATATCCACAGAATCTACAAGCTACGAACACGTATGGATTAGCCGTCAGTGACTGATAACGACGACCAACCATATCTGAGCACTTGTATGTATCATAATTTGCTGTATCAGTTGTTAATTGTATGTATTTTTTGGGAGAAGTTTCAGTTGACTTTTTATCTCAGCCTGAAGTGTAACCTGCCTTTTTTTCTCATAACTCGATGTAAAGAGAGAGACCTATTAACATTTAACAAAACATGAGAAGTATTTGGGATCGCAAGGTTGTTATTTCTCATATCAACCACAGACGAATGAATAATCAAAACCTCAACTATTACTGTTTCATATGCCACATATTTGATGAAATGTAGCAATAGTACGCATATTGTGTCGATGATTCACTGCGATTTAATTACAATATTTGTGCAGGGCGCCTGCCCTGATGGTAAATATAGACTATACTAATCCCGCTGCATAGTAAGTCCTCTGATATATGTTTTTCGTATGGTATGAACCTTTTTAAACCTAATTATAATTTAAAAGTGTGAAGAGACCACATTAAAAAAATTACAAAGATGTCGTGCAGCTACCCTGAGGAGAAACCTGTTTTCTAATTCAAAACATGTCAGATTTTATTATTATTCTTAAATCCTAGGTAGCTGTGCTAATGTTTATTGAATTCGTTTTTCTTGTAAATGACTGAGTTAAAAGCAGTTTGATTTTGCATTATTTTTAATAAAAAATGTTTATTATTGATGTTATAATTAAATTGCGTTTAATAATAAAGTAAATAAAAAACTTTGACAAAACTTAAAAACATTGACGACTACTTACTGGTTGGATTATGTTGGAATAGAATAATTTAAGCCAAATAACTTTATTAATAGAGTAGGAAATAGCATTCCTTTTTGTGATGGGTCGAAACAAAAAATATACCTTCTTTATAAATTGTGAACCAGTTAACACCTCGGTTAACACAACAAAATACATTTGTAAATGTATGCTAATCTTTTGTAAATTCTCAAAAATAAAATAGTAACGTTGTATCCCAAAGCACTTCCTGCAGCAGGACTAGCTTAGTTTTTTATGATAATTTCAAAGCAACGCCATCTAGTGAAAAGCCTAGAAATTTGTCTGTAGGAACGTTTACTCCGCGAACAAACGCGCCGACGCTATTTTCGTTCGGCATGTGTGCGTTTGGCTCAGTGCACATAGAGGGAGTACTAACATTACTTATTGATGGAGGATTCTAGTATCACCTGTGAGTGAGGGTTCTATCGCGATTATCTCCGAATATACGGCGCTGCTCCTCGTGAAGCGCATCTTGAACGTGCTGGTGTTTCGACACACAGTACAGTGTGAAGCTGATAGCAGATGTCGTTGTGTCGTGACCCTGTCACACGAAGTCATCGATATGTCATTATGTATTACGTTGTGGAGAAAAAGGCGGGTCAGGTCTTGAGACCCATTACTAAACAAATATGTTTTTATCAATCGGTCATTCAACTAGAAAGCGCTCAAAGGAAGTGTGAAATCATTGAGCTAATGACAAACATTTTTTTTTTTCAATCAGACATGTACGGCTAGTAACACACGCTGTTGTTATATTAGACAAACAATATTTTATTATATATTTCTATTTATTCTATTTATTTATATATAGAATATTTCTTTGAATAAAAATATCTTACTACGACGGAATCAAGAATATCAAGATTAACTCGAAAAGACCCTTACTATTGTAGTATACTTTTTCATGCTAAGCAGGTACGTCGCTTATTCGTCGCCAGCGGCTGCGCAGAGAAAAAAAATATCGGATTTGTTTACACTGCGCACCGCTGGGGCTTGGAAGGGTAAGGCACCGCCGGGTCCTATACGTCATGTATGGTCAGTCCGAGTACTCGGTTAGTCGGAAGTTACATAAACCCGCTAAACCGATACAAGTTTTTACAACTAATTCTGTGGTTTTACTTGTTCAACCTGTCAAAATCAGACGGATGCGACATATTTGTATGAAAACCGCAGAGTCGGTGTAAACGGCAACGTCAACGTATTTCCGGCGACGATCCGTAAGATGTCAACTCAAACTCAGACTCGAAAATGTTAGTTCGCTTAACGTCCACTGCGCGCGCTCTTCATTTCTCCGTACGAGGATCGATTCCTGATCGGCTCCTGATTCCCGATCATGTGTTCCATGCACCCATTGCAGCTCCAGGGGTGCGGCTCGCATCACCCGATCCACATAGAGTGTAGTGACGGCGGCGCGGGACGCAAGAGGGGGTGTGCAGCTACAGAAAACCGGATTAGTTGCTTCTCTTTTTAACCGACTTCAAAAAAGGAGGAGGTTATCAATTCGTCTGTATGTTTTTTTGTTTTTTTTGTTTTTTTTGTTTTTTTATTTATGATATTCATTCTGTAGGCAGAAATCATATTAATAACAATACAGCACCATAACCGGTTCTTAAAATTTTCATGCAGATTTGTTTTTTATTTACCTCAAACATAAAAGTGTCGACCTCTTCTCTGACAACGTCGTCGGACAACTTCTTGCCATCCAGCGCAGACAACAGCATCAGATCCAGAAATGCCCATCTCTTCTTCTCGCCTACAGAAAATAATATCATTCAGACTTGAGACCGGAAAGAAGACCCAGCAAATCCTTTTTTTTCAAATGGAACAATGTAGAAAAACTATGAAAAGATAGAAAACCATAACCTATCGCATGAAAGGCAAGTCCTCCAGCCCCTACACCAAGAGCTGTACGAAGTAGTACTCCTCAAAAGAAAAGGGTTTATTTATCGAACATGCATTCAAGATGTATAAATAAACCTAAACCTAACCAGTCCATCTTGGGATCCGAGGTAGGACGAGCGTTTATAAACTGACGATACCGTTTGTAAACGGACGATATCAACTATTTGCCTACGACATATGGCTCACCGACTTCCGAGGTGAAGTCCTCGATGGTGGCGCCGGCCTCCTCGAGCTGCCGCCGCCTGTTCCTGATGACGTCCAGGGTGAAGCCGTGCAGCGTGGCCAGCGCAGCGTCCTGCCGCCGCCGCATCGGCGACAGCGCGAACAGGCAGTTGATCCGCCACAGCACGTGGCGCATGCGCGTCCATGTGATCTCGCTGATCCTGCACCCCGTGTGGAACTTTGACGAGAGTGAATATCGAGTAAGACGACCGAAACTCGTCCCTAATGCGGTAGCCTAGACACATTTTAGTGATAGTACACTGACGGTAGCTTACAAATAAGGGACGCGCAACATCGACGACCAAGCCAATGGTCGCGAGTAATATTTTAGCTCAAACTGAATGAGCGAGAATAGAAATTTGAGATCAGCTCAAAACGTCGGAGAATGTCTCCTCCCGCCGTGTGAAAAGCCGTGAATTTTCAAAAATGAGAATAGAAAATGTTGGATTCAAAACAACATGCACGGAGACATCAATACTTTCGGGAACTAACAACACGGTCACCAATCCCGGTAGCGAATGTCGATGAGTTCTGTTAATTTGTAGTCTTTTACTCCATATATTATTACTAATAAATATATGAATAAACACACAAAACGTTTAGTGAAACGTTCATGTTTGATACCCAAATCGAGCTTTGATTGCAGTCAAAATGTCGTCACGCGGTTGATAGCGGGATAATTATTTTTTGAATATGTAAGTGAGCATAGTTAATTCGATAAAGGCGTAATTGTCTCAATATTATCATTGCATCAGCTATTTTGGAAATGTTATCCATAACGACTAATTAAAGACCGATAAATCTGTAGCAAAACATTGTTACAAGGTGGAAATATTCAGTGATATAGTGAATAACACATAATAACACTATTGAAATGTTTTTGATATGAAAAATGTGCAAAGTACAAAGAGATAAAGTTGGTTGGCCAATTTAATTAGACATAACAATAATATCTAGTGTATCATTAAAATATTGCAATAAGAGGCAAAATATATAAATCACCGAATCTCTACAGTCTGTGTTCTACGTCCACAAACAAAAGTCTGCAAAACGACACAATCGAAAAAAAACTTTTGAATTCGGAAAGACTCCTTTCGTTCCCAACTAAGAAATCCACAAGGCGGGCTGTGGAACGGGATCGGGTTTAATGAATGGGCCGGAGAACTGAGCCTGTTTGAGAATTGAAATTGAGTTGAATTGACAATGTTTTAGTAAATTTCTTACTCGTTCACAGCTTTGACGTATTCCGACTCGCTATCAAGCTGGGCATCTATTGAAACGCCCATAGCCGACTCTGAAAACAATTCTAATGATAAAATTCATCGTAAAAAATCATCCAAATATCATGGCAGGAGGTATGGTCTTCGATATCATCAAGGCATGTGCCCTTCGGAGAAGAATGTACCAGTGCGTTGGTTACTGATAGGGGCACAAAACCTTTAAAACTTGAAATAAAATTTAATAAAATGAATTTTTGGGCTACACTAAAATGTTGAGACACTGCAACGGAAACCCTATTCATAGACACCTGCTCTACTCACCGCTGATATTGTCCAGAGTTGCGAGCGCGATGAGCGGGAATACGTTGATGGGCGTTCCGTCCGCGAGCCGGTGCATCTTCTTCACCAGGATCCTTTCGTTACGCTCGAAGATGGGCACGAAGTTGAGAAGGATATTGAAGTGGAAGGCGGGCGTTAGGAACTTTCGGTGCTTCTTCCATCTTTGGCCTTTCATAAAATCGAGCAAACAGATGAATACCAACGAAGTATTGCAACGGGCATTAGAAATGCACACAGGTGGAAAATGACTGCAAATGCTATATTCTGCTCACATCTTGCAATTGTTTCCAGAACCCGTTGAGCGTGAATGAAGGAAGCCGTAACTGGTCGATAATTAGCTTATCAGAATAATCTAAAAAGAGTATGTGTCCTCCTCAGTACGATGAGTCAGCTCTCATAAGAATAAATTGAATAAAATTAAGTCTTAGAAATATATAGTGTCATAAGTGTTTTGTCACCTGGGAATCGGACTGTTAGATTATGGATAGCCGACTGATCATAAATATTTAGATGGAAAATATCAGTTTGCTCTGACCTGTGGCGGTGAGAAGACCTTGGCCCAGCCAAGGATGCAGGTAGCTGTATACATCTGCTTTGGTTATCACTTCTGTACTCTTCATGATGACCTAGTACAAGCATTATTAGATTTTTAGAAGCTTTCCAAGATGTTAGAGCGTGTAAATTAATAATCAGTTTTCAAAACGATTTCTTACAAATCATAATTTTATTAGTAGTCATCGGTTAATCAGAGAATTAGACTAGCAGATATCACTTGTAGTATCAATATTGGTAAACAAATAGCCTAGACAAATTTCGCTCAGGGGATTTTTCAGAATAACACCCATTGCCCCCCCTTCCAGAATGGGCCTTTTTGTGGTGTTTAGGCACGGCGACAGCATTGCCGTTTCGATGCACTCTTGTTCAATGTGGCTGGATCACTGATCAAATCGCTGGTTATTTCTAAAAAATATTAGACATGTATTAAATTTGAGTCCACATTACGTACCTCGACGTCCTTGGGGTTTATAAAAAGTACGTAGAGCGTAGAGAATAGATAGAAGCGCGATCGCTTGCCGTACAGCCCGATTTGTCTGCTCACCGTTTGGAGGAACTCTGAAATCATCCCCGAAAAAGTGTTCATGGAACAAGTTAGTAGACAAAGTTGCACTTACTCAACAAAAGGCCATCAAGTGTTTGTTAGCAGATCAAAAAGAGATGTTTTTTTGTTATTAAATATCGAATCAACATATTCGTCTAGTATTGCTACCTCGGTTTGTTTCGGCCCGATGGGAAATATCAGTGTGACAGACCATGGTAGAGTCAACTGAATCCAAGCGTACAATTGTGGTGATGTGCATTACTGGATATGCGAGAATATTTCTCAGGGCAGTATGTTACATAACTCTGCAAATTTCTGCTCTTCCGAAAAAGGATCCCTCGGTCAAATCACGGATAAAATAAATATTGTGTGGTGATAATCGTTTGCTGCAGACTGCAGACAGTTGACTGATATTGGACTAGACACATAACATGTAAAATCAAACTTACTTGCCGAGTCTCCCAAAGCCATGTGGCCGTTGCCCACAATTGGAAATGGCCATGGTCCAGGAAGTTTGTCCTTGAAATTCTTGACGGGCCTCTCGTATAGCCACTCGAAGAGAAACAACGGCACAGCTATCAAAGCGAGAATTAGAAGCCACAAATATTTAAAAACTAATTAAATGGCAATCAACGAAGCGACGTCCAATGACTATGGCCGAAATATGTATGTCCGGGTCGACAATTATTTGTCGAATGAAATACATGTTATTCATAAGAAAACAATCAGAGGATGCGCTCTTGGACTTATTATCTTATCATAGTTCCGCCGCCGCTGCTGGTTCGATGACCACGAAACACAAACGAAGAAGAACCAACAAGAAACTTCACAGGGAGTTATTACCTTTTTACATTTAAAACCAGGCTATATTTCCTTATAATTATTTAATCCATCGTGTCCGTCTATCCGTCCGTACATCAAAGCCTTGTATTATTTTAAGTAGATAATATTTTTTTTAATATGAGTAAAAATAACTGTTAATGATCAAAAGAAAAAGATCAAAAAAATCTATCGAAAATGCGATATAATTACATTGCAATACGTATTATTATGGAAGCATAATTCTGTCATTTGTATTTACTGTGTAAATGAAAAAAAGGTATGAATAAAAAACCTTGCATGGATAGAGTAATATGAATAGAATTATTATTAATTGTATAAATGTATGGCACTTTTCCATAGGGTCATCGAAAAAGGCCTCCTGAAGTGCAGAATCGACCACCGCTACGTCGAGGTACTCCGAAACCTGTATCGTTCCGCGACGATGACTGTGAGGCTGCATGAAAATACCCAACCCATCCTTAAAGGTAGGCAGGGGGATGTAATCTCACCCAAGCTCTTCACTAAGACTAGGAGGTCGCGACAAAAATGGTAACGATAACGTAAATGGCTGAAACTGCGTTCACGGGATAAGGACCAACGCTTTGTAGCTATATGTGTCAGTCTGCCTATTCCAAGTGGTTGCGTTAAGTAGATAAGGCGCCTGAAAAAGTAGTTATGGTTTCAAAAAATAAATATGATAAGGTAAATAGATGCAAATGACGAAGCATGAAAGTATCAGTACATACTTGGTTATCAATACAAAAACTGAACAGATCAATGTTTCTAAACAATACGTATATTCATCAGCATGTACATATCAACATCTATTTTATATAGCCAATCTAGATAACGCAACCACTTGGCACAGGCAGACTTACACATTTAGCATCAGAGGGTTGGTATCCAACCTGTGAACCCAAATTCAGCCATTTACATTATCGTGACCAAAAATGTCGTGACCTCCCGGAATATAATGCATTGGAAGATGTGTTCAAGACGCCTGAATGGGACAACATGGGTATCAACGTTAATGGAGTTTATTCTTCTGTCAAATGCCCGAGTTCATCTTGAGACCATTATTATTTATGGTTGGCAAGTGGGCCATATTTTATCGATATATTTCAACCGTAAATGGTTTCCGCCATCAAATATATTATTATTTCAGCGTACGGTTTAGATTAAACATTAATAGAATACACAGTTATCGATCGATATTGTAAAATTGTTTCCAAAAAAGTTTTCAAGGTGAGCAGGTCTATTCCTGGCATTCAGTAATCAGGAATCTTGAGTCTATAATACCGCTTTTGTAGCGGTTTTCAAAGTAATTTTCTTGAAGAAAATATTCCGAAGCATAGTTTTTTTTAAACAATCAAGGTTTTCCGTCGAAAACCTCGCTTTGAAAATGGCTATAAAAGCGGTTTTCTAGACTAATGATTCTAATTATTGAATGCCAGGAATAGACCTGCTTATCGGAAGTGACTTGATAAATTCATTGTATGTATCATCTTGTATCTTACCGATCCGGTCCGTAATAAAACATGTATTCCATATCGTCATAATATGGATAGGCAAACACTTTTTTCTTCCCGTACGCTCTTGACAGTAAGGCAATGTTTAAAGAAATCTCGTTATTTATGATGTCTACAGCGTTATGGAAATAAAATTAAAAAAATATATATAATTTTTTTTTTTTATGTGACTGGACATGGATGCCTAATACCACAAGTTCTGTCATGGTATTAGCCCAACACACCACATGGGAACTAGGTGTCATGCCAGGACCTTCCTTATATTGCACGGCTACATTGAACTGGATGGAAAACACGGACAATTTTCATTGCCGCTTCGACCATCGTTCATCCAATGCGATGGTACCAACCCGGGCGGGATAAACCCTACCACCTAGTAAGTAAGGAAGGGGACCTACAGCTTAACGTGGAATCCGAACCACGGCCAGCCTCTCTCAACGGTCGAATGTTCACCCATCCAAGACCAGACCGAACGCAGCGTTGCTTAACTTCGGAGAGCGATCGCCGAAGTGTCGCGCCACTGGGCCACTGAGGCTGACCCACTGGGCCACTGAGGCTGACGCATTGCTTAAAAAATTCGAAGCAGATTTGTATGAAGGGTCCTAATTTTATGTTTATTTTCACCACCGTTATTTTAACTAATCGACTTAGGGCCAAGGGAACGAAAGGACACAAAATAAATGTAAACGTCAAGGTACGATTGAACACGTCTGTTTTTACGGACAAGGAGCTGAGTCACTAAAATCGGTTCACAAAAAGTGACGTGTTTTAACATTGATTAACACAGCCATTTCTCCCTGCAATCGTGAGTTAGTTTACGTACTAATTTGATTGCATTCTGTAGGACCTCAAAAGTGAAGGGATAACGGATTTTAAAAATTTGCGAGGAAGGGGCGGTCAGTTCTGTTTATTTATTTTGTTATTATATTTTATTCGAGACAATTTGCACTAATTACTAGTCACTTAAATAACTACTTATGGAATAAAATTATCACTAACGCATCATACACTCTAAATAAGGGGGAACAACTAAGAGGGATTTCTTCTTAGATGGCTCAGTCTGAATAAAACAGTCATGATCATGGATAATTCAATTAAAACTGATTAGTTAAAGTAGCAAGTTCATCCATATTTGACTGATTTAATCAATTCTAACAAATTTAGGAGTTGTTTCTATTTGTATGATTTTTTGATTCTATTCTATGACTACCTCGACGAAACAACAATAAAAACGATAACATTGACGATTCGGCATTGCTATATTAAGGCTGTTCCGACCCATATAAAGTTGTCTGTACACATAATGCAAAAAGTATTGCACTTTAAGCCACGAATTAATAATAAAAGTTTAATATAGTCATATTACTTGCAGCAAAAACAATTTCACAATTTCAGGATTATTGGTTTTGTTACAATTTATTTAAATACGATTTTTATTTAACAGCGCCATCTAACGGTGTAAATCTTCTAATCGGCAATTACAACGAAACCATTAAACCTGAAATTGTGAATATGTTTTCGCTTCAACTACTATGGCTATATTTAATATTTTTGACGAATTCGTGCCTTAAAGTGCAATACTTTTTGCGTTCTGTGTAAAAAAACATTGTATGGGTCGGAACATCCTTAACGAATAAATTTTACTGCATACATTTATGATACTTGTTATATCTACTAAGACCACATAATAAATTCAGCTGAGACCTAATGCTTAAAACTATGTTCTTTAACATAACTGCCGCGTTCATTATCTTTGCAGGTTTACCTAACAACATTATGAAATCAATACTACATGTTTTTATTGATCAATTTCTTAATTGATTCAATGAAATTAATTTGGTAATCTTTATCATAAAGATAATATCTTAGTTAAATTAATGATGCATGGTTGGTAATCATAATAATTATCAATGATCTTTTTGAACAGTTATTTAGTTGTTTTAAATAAACAAGATTTTAACTCATTTGTCTAGGTAAAAATGGTTAAGGAAGTCAATTTTACACAAAACTGATTAAATTGTGACAGACGGACAACGTGACCTAAGGTTTTTATAACCTCAAATTGAGTAATGTTACTTATACACAATAATAACAATATTGTTAGAAACAATAACATTTTGTTTAGAGCGTACCATAGTTAATATTATAATAAATTACTACTAATTAGGTAGATTAAGGCGCTAGGACTAGCCAACTACTCACGCCATACAAATTAACTTTTGAACAAATGTTGTGATACGTAATATGTACGATGTAATATGTAGTGATACGCCTCAGTAAGTCCAAATAGAACTCCAGCCTTATAATGTATTGTCAATATTTTTGGATTCTATGATTTATTTAAATAATAATAAAGTAGATTTTTCACAGTAGAAATTTGAAATGAATATGATCTCTAGATATAAGTAAAAACAGTATATATGCATAAACAAATAATTCCATTTGCTTTTAGATTTCTACATTTAGTCTAAAAGGTTCGGAAATGGATACCTTTTCAACAATTTATTGTATATGGAAAAACGAAACATACATTAACAAAAACAAGTTGATGTGCCTCGTCAAACTTTTCTATTTGTACCAGGCTAAGAGAAGTCGGGGAAGATGGACCATTTTAATCGGACATTAACACAGGCAGGTAAATTACCAAACAGAAAATAATAGATGCAATGCATACAATCAGAAGCAATGCGGCTCATAGTTTAGTGGCGGGGACTTGCCTAAGTGGAATCCTAGGTCTGGGTTCAAATCCTCGCCCCGTTCATGCACTACTTTATTTCTCTTTCTGAGTTGTATATCTGCATTTCGTCACGAATGCGAGCTGCTCCATGGTTCGGAATCCATGTAAAACTGTAGGTCACCTTTCCCTACTAGGTGGTAAGCCCGCCCGGGTTGGTACCATCGCGTTCAATAAAAAGATGGTCGAAGCGACTGTAGAAAAAATAGTCCATGTTTTTTATCTAGTTCAATGCAGCCGTTCTAATAGGGAAAATCCTAGCATGGCCTTCGGTTGTTTGGTATTAGCCATCCATGTCAGGTTGCATTAAAAAAAAAACAATCTTCACCTCAAAAAAGCAACGCTAATATTACTTTCGTTAGGACTGTCAGCCTCAGTGGCCCAGTGGCGCGAGACTTCGGCGATCGCTCTCCGAAGTTAAGCAACGCTGGGTCCGGTCTGGTCTTGGATGGGTGACCATTAGACCGTTGAGAGAGGCTGGCCGTGGTTCGGATTCCACGTTAAGCTGTAGGTCCCCTTCCTTACTTACTAGGTGGTAGGGTTTATCCCGCCCGGGTTGGTACCATCGCATTGGATGAACGATGGTCGAAGCGGCAATGAAAATTGTCCGTGTTTTCCATCCAGTTCAATGTAGCCGTACAATATAAGGAAGGTCCTGGCATGGCACCTAGTTCCCATGTGGTGTGTTGGGCTAATACCATGACAGAACTTGTGGTATTAGCCATCCATGTCCAGTCACATAAAAAAAAAAAAAAAAAAAAGGACTAGATTTCACTTTCAATTAAGCAAGCGTCTGAATCAGAGCCTTGGCAGGAACTTGACGTAGAGACCGTTCTGAGTGCGCAGGATGAGGTCAGCGCACAGTATGGGCTCCACGCCGCCTGGCATCAGCGTGAAGTGACGTAGCACGCTGGACAGGGTCACCTTCATCTCCAACATTGCGAACTTCTGTCCTGGAACGGGAAACAACACATTTACAATGTACCCTCTTCTGGTCTGGAGGATGGCGGTTAAATTTATATTTAACTTATCGATGGTCGTCATGCCGCACGCAAACATTGGAGGGTTTGTGTGGGTGGGAATTGACTTGGCGAAGACATTCCGGAAGCATTTTCGCGCGCGTTGGCGATGTTTGGACTGTGAGGCAAACTTGGCAAGAGATGCGCAGCCGGCGCCATACGATTACATGCAAACAAATGTCCATACGACGGAGTCGCAAGTAACGACCACTCCTTTTATCTTCCATGGCAACATACAACTAATAACATGCATATTTATCGACAGATTAATGAGAATAATTTTTTTAAAGAAAATATAGAATGTTGATTTCACAATAATCGACATTTAAGCTTAGAATAATAATAAAAGATTACCGATGCAATTTCGGGGTCCGGCGCTGAACGAAATCCAGCTGTAGGGACTTCGCTCGGCAGAGTTCTCCGGGAGGAACCTCTCAGGCTTGAAGCTGAGCGGGTCTTCGAACACAGACGCCAGGCGCTGCATATGGAACGGGCTCACTACAAGGGTGGTGCCTTTGGGCAGGTCCAAGCCGGAGATATCTGCACATATTGGTTTATGTACTTGATGATTGTATGTAACTATTTGTTCGCTCAAGATACTCGTATGTAAGCGAGCGACACAAAGGCAATAAAGCAAGATAAAAAAGTACATATTACATTAAGACCCAACACTTATTGACCCACCAATTGGTAAAGGTAACAATCTAGTTTCGGGGACACAGTGTGACCATAGTTGAAATCAGCAAAATACTTATTTATACACATTTCAGGTAATTCTGTTATTTTTTAGATTACTTCATTTAATATTTATTTTCAATAAGCTTTATTTTCATGTAATTCTGTAATTTTTAAGACTACGTCATTCAATAGGACAGTTTGGGTTTTTACTAAAGCTTTCTTTTAGGGTACAATATACAAGCTTGAAGGTGTATTCTGTGTGTATTGTGCGCTTATAAACACGACTTGATGTTACAAGTGATGACTTACGTATATCCTCAGTGACATGGCGCCCGATCATGGGCACGGATGGATACAGCCTTAACGTTTCCTTGATCACCAGCTCCAAATAGTTCATATTTGATAAGTCACTGTAATTAACCAACATAATATTTTAGTCTTGTGCTACTTTTAAATCACACTGCAACTTTTGATTTGGCATTTAACGTCTCACATAAAATAAAATAGTAAATGTACATCGGATGATGCTGTGGAGTTGACAGCTGGCGCAGAACTAGAATGATTTTTGCCACTTCAATACTGCAGTGATTCTAGCGGGTAGTTGCGCTGCGATTATAGGCTGCATACGCAAAACATTCACTGCTGCCCTGGAGGTGATGGTGGGAGTGTCATAATCTTATCATCCTGGAAGAGGCTGCAACCTCGGCAGATAAATATAATTGAGTCAGTGGTGAAAGTGTCATCACAGCCCAAATGTCGCCGCTCTACTCGATGCTATCAAAGAGTACACGATGATGAAGGCTAATTGTGACATAGGAGATAAAACTAGCAAAGCAATCACAGGTAAAATTATCACCAGGTAAAAATACATGGATGCTTCAAAAACCAGGGCAGGCGCAGGCGCAGCGGCCTGGCAAGGCAATGTCATCAAGCCTTGGAGAACATCGTAGTTAAAATAAGATAACATTACAATGCATCAAATGACACAACGAATCGCATGGAAAGGATGCAGCAAACGACCTTGCAAAGTTAGGTTCGGGCAACCAACCCGTTGGACCAAAACTGTTTTCTTTATTGAAGCACCACCGGGAGCAAAAACAGCGATGTATTATTTGTATTGATATAGGCAAGCAAAGGAGTCCTTGCAAAAGCCGAATAAACGGCAGACCAATAAGCTGATCAGTCGACACAGTAGTACAATACGTACGATGGTGGTCACTGTATCTTTAACAGACGCCTATTTTTCTAGGTGGCACTGATAACCCACTCTGTAAGGGTGGCCTAGAAGCTGAGGAAACAGCTGCTCACGTGCTGCTGGCGTGCTCGAGGGTGGCACAAGAGCGGCTTATATTCCTTGCGCTAGTCTCCGCTTAGGGTCCCGCGCTTCATGGAGGAACTCGGTTGGCTAAATTAGCTGCCGCCGGGCTGCAGACACGACCGACCTCTAAGTGCCGAAAACCCCTCCCACCGGGGCTAGAAGAAGCAGAATAATATGATTTTTTCTTTGCCCGCGAATATTGAGGAATTGAAGTTGAATTCCAGAAAGTAAATTATCAGATACCCTAAGCGTAGACTTTGACTAGGCGTTGTTAAAATATTTGTCATTCTATCTTCATCCATGTGTACATAGAAACAAAGTGAGCAATATGTTAGGCCGTTATAATTGACCTGAGGGTGACGGCTCTGTCGCGGTCGTCTCCGAAGATCCGTTGCTGCTCTTCATGCAGCAAGTCCTGGACGTGCTGGTTTTGTGACACACAGTAAAGCGTGAAGCTGATGGCAGATGTCGTCGTGTCGTGACCCTGAAATCAGAAAGATACAAGACGGTGAGTACATTTCAAATTATCAGAATCGTGCACACCATTTATTCTCTTCCAATGAAATATTTAGCAGTTAAAGCGTTGGATGGATTCAAATCTTAGAAAATTATCGAATTATATTTTCGTAATGCTGTGAGCAAACAAAACTGAATGAGGTACTTTTTTTTATTAATATTGCATGCATTATGGCCTGGATGCTGCCTCACATGTGGTTTTTTGCCGCATGAAACAAATAAGGACACTAAGGACCGAGTGCACGAAAGGACAAAACATCAACATAGACGTCAACGTATGATTAAACGCGTCACGTCGTAAGGACAGTGTGGAAGGTACTCCTTGCGGTTCACTAAAAGTGACGTGTTTGAAAATTGATTAACTCAGCCGTCTCTTCGTGCAATCGGGGATTTGGGGCATAATTGGTGGTCAGGAATACTCTCAGGACTTTATTGCAACGGACAAAGGTCCATTGGCTCCATAGACGTAGCATGTTTCTATGGTTGGCTCACTGATGTGACACTTATTGACTGACTTATTTTTATATCAGTAACACGATGGACCATCTCTAAGCGATGTATCGTACCTCAAACATGAATGTGTCCACCTCTTCCCGGACGGTTTCGTCAGAGAGCCTTTTGCCGGAAATTTCACTCAGCAATAGCAGGTCCAGGAATGCAAACCTCTTCTTCACCCCTGAAACCAAATTATTTGATAGAACGTTGTCCAGGTGACTTTATTTTGGGTCTTCGAAGTACACGGTAATCGAACCGTCTTTGAGAATTGAAAAATCCAACAGTGTGTACTTACAATATTTTACTATCTCCAATGACTAAAAGGTTACGGTAATTGGTACCATTTTTAATGTACTTTAATTTTTCATGTCAAATTTTTTTAGCAGTAATAGAATCTGTTATTAAATATAAATGCACAAGCTTACATATGCAGACACATAAGCTTACCATTATCACTTGTCAAGTAATCCGTTAGCGTAACGCCGTCCTGGTCGAGGGTGCGTCTCCTGATCCTGATTACCTCCAGAGAGAAGCCATGCAGCACCTTCAGAGCCTTGTCGTGTACGGTCTTGCAGGGCAGTAGATTGAAAATAAAATTGATACGGAGGAGAGGATGTCGCATAGTCGCAAATATTAACTCGCTTATTCTGTGCAGAAACATACAGTTTTGTTGAAACACAGTTTTGGTGACGTAAGAAGAAAGGTATATCCTTAAACAATTTTAAATCCTGACCATAAGGCAAATAGGTAAATGGTAAAAATAACATAACGATAATTCTAATAAGAGAAAATATTTGATTTATATCGATGCTGAAGTTACATTTATAAAGACTAAGGTAAAAGCAATGAACTGATTGATTTTAAGATCAGCAATTTATTTTCAGTTCTATTTTATATTTAACATTCTTATTTGGCAAGCATTAATATTCACTTACGTTTTTACAGCCTTCACATATTCAGACTCGCTATTGTTTTGAGCATTTACTGCTACACCCATGGCTGATTCTGAAAATATTTTTAATGAAACAAAATAAAGCAATACATATTAGTATTTCGTGCATTAACAGTGAGGTTTTTGTATTAGGTAGTGGTCCAAAGCTAGAATAATCATTATTCTAGCTTTGGACTTGCAAACTAACTTAAAGCCAATTTCGTTTAAAAAAATTTTTTTAAACGAAATCAAAAGACCGATTTGTCATTATGATAAAATAATATTATATCGAAGATATTTGTCATTCAATCATTATTGTATGCATTTGAAACACATCGCAACAAAAAAGACGCATTCACGCCTCAAACTAGCGGTGCAATTTCCAAATGATTGTTCAACTTTTGCTATAGCTAGGGCTTAGGAATTGCTTATGGTTTATTTATCATCCACTAGCTCTCGGATCAATATTTCGACAACAGCGCCACCTACTGGGCCCAATAGCAAGTCGGGGACGCCCACAAACATACACAAAAACATTTTATCAAAACCGGTCCCGCCGTTTCAGAGGAGTTTTTGTCTAAACCACCACCACAGTACTGAGGCGAACAAACAAGCAAAACATTTGTTATTTTTATATTGATTTTTATCTCGACAATTTTGAGCGAGGTAGTACATTGCATTCGGATTTTTCATATTGTATCGTTAGCATTAGCCAGTTTAACAAGCAATAAACTTCACTGGAGATTTATAACGTCCACTTAATCTAAGTTTGCAAAAGTGTTTACCGCTGCTTGGACATACTAGCTATTTTTACCCGTTAATGTGTCTACATTATTTCAATTCATAGCGTAACATTAACAGTAAGTGTTTATCATTGATAATGAGAAAAACATAGGTAAAAACACTGAATTAATATGAAATTAGGAAAATCGACCATTCATGCAACAGTTCACGACAATAAGCAGATAAATGCAAATAGCAAAGACTATGCCCGCTTGACAATCGGAGCAGCAGGTCTATTCCTGTCATTCAGTATTCAGGAATCCTGAGTCTAGAAAACCGCTTTCTTCGGCGATTTTCAAAGCGAGCTTTTCGACGGAAAACCTTGATTAATTAAAAAAAACTATGCTCCGAAATATTTTTGTTAAGAAAATGGCTATGAAAACCGCTACAAAAGCGGTTTTCCAAACTCAGAATTCTTCATAATGCCGGGAATAGACCTGCAGGCCAGTCCCCGCAGACAGCAATGCCCACCGCTGACGTTATCCAGAGCAGCGAGCGCGACGTGCGGGAACACGTCGACGGGCGCTCCGTCCGCGAGCCGCCGCAGCTTCTCCACCAGGATCCTCTGGTTCCGCTCGAAGATGGGCAGGAAGTTGAGCAGGATGTTGAAGTGGAAGGCGGGCGTCAGGAACTTCCGGTGCATCCTCCACCTTTGGCCTTAAAATTTAGCATGAATCACGAATCTCAGTGCGAAGGTAAGTATTCATCCAAGCGGGATTAGCACCTAGTAAGAAATTAATGAGAGCTAAAGTTGTACATGGAATCCGGAATCGACCGCGCCCGAATATTCAATACTTAGAAACAATGCGAATTTAGAGCTGATAATTGGTTTTCAAGTTATAAACATTTCATACCAATACCAATTTATCAAAACCAAAATCTAAATCGGACAAGTCTCAAAATGAATTTTTAAATATCCCTAACTTGGAGGAATTTCCCATACACATTTTCATCTCCTATTTCACCCTCCTCAACATTTTTTTAGACAAAAGGCTTTCATAAAGACTTTCACAGGCTACAATCTATCTTATTGCCAAATTTAAATAAGATCCGTCATATCACGTGAAAAGGTAACAAGCAGACAGAGTTACTTTCACATTTATAATATTAGTATGGATAAATCTAGACAATTTTATGTATTTAATGGATACGACGTTACCGTTATCTCATTAATTTGAGTTTCAGCGACATCTACATTTGAAGCATTGTAATCAGATTTTCTAAATAATCCGAAAAAGTATTGGTCGTGACATTCGTCGGAAGCAGGATTAGAACCTGCGACATTTGGATTACATGCCCACTGCTCTAACCAACCCAGCTCTGCCGACAATTACGTCAGTCAACGAATTTCTCGATTATATTCAAATCGACACAATGCTTCCCCTATCTTCTGCTAGATGACGTTGATAATGTTTTTGCGTAATTGATCCTACGCTTAGGCATTTTGACTGCAATGATTTGGTTAGAGCAGTGGACATGTGATCCAAAGGTCGCAGGTTCGAATCCTGCTTCCGACGAATGTCACGACCTATACTTTTTTTGGATTATTTTCAAAATCTGATTACAATGCTTCAAATGTAGATGTCGCTGAAACTCAAATTATTTGATAAATCTAGTATGGATTGCATAGAAGTATGGATTATTTGAGTATTCGACATGTACTGAAATAGCCTAGAATACGACGTGATTCATTTGGAAAAGGATTACCAATAACGTGTTCTAATTTATTCGCGGTCTTCGTGCTTCGCTCGGTCTATAAGGGTTTCTTTTGATTATGCTGCAGGACGCAATAATAATATAAAACGCTGGGACTGCGAGAATTCCCAGCTTTTTAATTATTATGAAACGCACATCCACACTATTTTCTCATTTTCACTATTCGCTGCAGATATTTATAAAATATTTTTTCTTAATTTGATATTGCAAATATAACTCATCATCAATATACATTCCTAAAACACTATAGCATTAGCAATTTTAAAATAGTTACTTTCCTCTATTCATACTTTTTATCATAATTTGAGTTTAAGTAAATTTTATATTTACTTTAGAGCGAATTTGCCAGTTACAGGCAACCTACAGCCTAGCGGTCAAGCCCGAAAGGCGTGGGTTCGATATCAAAAATTAATTCGGTTCAAGAATATGAACCGAATTTAACCACAAAGTGGTAGGATATTGCAAAAAGATGTATGTAAGCTCGAATATGCGTGAATTGTAGTGTTATCTTAATGCGTAAAAATAATACAAGCAACTAAATAGGCTTTTAAACCGAGCAGAGATTGATATGAACCTTTGAACCTTGCATTGGAAATTGTATTCAAGTTATCTGCATTGAATTATATCATTAAACATTCGCACCTACACAGCATCACAACAAAAAGTACTGAGTGATTTATGCCACTTGGAACTCGTTGTGTTTTCGTCGGAAATAACTGGCTAAACGTTTTGTCGATTTAGCACAACACATGTCTGTAGAGTGTCAAAAAATGTATTTGCTTTGCCTGTTCATATACCATCCAACGCCAAAAAATTAATTATCGATGATAGGAGGAGAACTTTGTAGGTATTACATTATTTCATGACCCAATAAAGATTCAAACGTAACATTTCAGTAAGAAAAGCTTACTTACTAATCTGAGCTTACAGTGAAGGATGTTACAGCTGTATTTGTTCGACTACTATGCCAACCACACCACAACTACTACCGTGATATTATCCATACATTCTACATTGGAACTAAATGCCATGCCAAGACCTTTCTTTCCTTTAATTGTACAGTTGCATTGATCTGGATAAAAAACCTGGACGATTTTAATTTCCGCATCGGAAATCGTTCATTCAATTCGATGGTACCCACACTGGTGCAATCAACCCCATAATCTAGCATAAGCATATTCTTAAGCCCACGTCCGTCCCATGGATTCCGTGTAGTAGAAACTGCAAAAGGCTAACAATAGTATTCAGAGTGGGCAGAGTAACTTTAATACGGGGATTATCGCCGGACTAAATATCATTTTGTATGGTTAGTCCGGTGGTAATCCGCGTACTAAATTTGAACCGTCCACCCTTAATACGACTGCAAGTTTTGAAGTATCTCTGGATTTTTTTTCAATGTACAAGGCAACATATGGACCTTTTCAGACACTCATACAGTCATTGACATCTTTGTGTCCCGAGAAGTTAGAAATTTTATTTCATATGAATTATGAGAAACTATGATGACTCCTACCTGTAGAAGTAAGAAGGCCTTGTCCAAGCCAGGGATGCAAGTAATTGTAGGTAAGTGATTTACTTATTACTTCGTTGCTGGACATGATGGCCTGAAAATAATAGAAAAAAATATATAATTTGTATGATTACATCATCTTCCTACAATCACATCGATTGAATATATATATATCACGTACTGAGCAGGTACGCCGCTTATTCCAAGAAATGTGATATGTATGTGTATAATCGACCATGAAGCAAGGACAAATTAATGAAAGAAATAGCCCAGTAAAAAGAACTACTACTGCAAGGCTGGACACGGACCAGCAAAACATACCATTCGCAGGTATCGCGTCTTCTTTCGCCTGACTTTGAATCCAACAATTTTATTTCTATTGCAAATAAACAAAATATTGCAACTTTACCGAGTTCAAGAACTTGCATCTAACATAGTTATCAAAGAAGTTATGTTATAATTAATATATCCTTATTGCTTATGCCCAAGTTTATCGCTTAAGGCGCTAGGACTAGCCAACTACTCGCGCCATACAAATACACCTTTTAACCAATGTAATAATATGTAGTAAAACGCTTCAGCAAATCCAAATAGAACTCCAGACTGATAATGGATTGTAAATATTTTTTGATTCCATCATTTATTTAAATAATAATCAATAATAAAAAAGTTGATTTTTCTCATTAGAAATCTGAAAGTAATTCGATTTCTAGATATAAGCAAAAACAGCATATATGCATAAACAAAAAAATCCATTTGCTTTTAGATTTCTACATTTAGTCAAAAAAGTTCGGAAATGGACACCGTTTCCGCAATGTATTTTGTAAGAAAAAGGAAACATACATTAACGAAAATAGGTTGATTCCTAGACAAGGAATCATATGTTGTGAGAATGACACTTCTAATCGTCAGATTTAGTTAGTTAACTTGGGGTGCCTCGTCTAACTTTGCGATTTGGCTAGTACCAGGGCCTTAATTTGATTGATTTTTGACTTTAAATCAATTTTTCATTGCCGATTCAACAACATCTTCAGCATAAACTATTAAAAAAGAGCACCTACAGTTTTACATGGATTCTTAACCATGAAATAGATATAAATTGTTTCTAAATGCACTTGTCCAACTCAGAGAGAGAAAGGAATTAGTGCATGAACGGGATGGGGATTGAACGGGGGGCCTCTTGTACGAGAGGGATCTCTAGGTGCCCTGAGCCACGAGCCATCGTAGTTAAACATAATCATAGATTAACATTTAGTTTATCAAAATAGTTGAAGTAATATATCAGCGGTCCAATCCCAGCGTGACTAAACGCTCAAGCAAGAATAGGATTCTGTTTCACCATAACAACATCACACAAGCTTTTCTAGGCCTATTCTTGAAATTCCGTGCTCCGGAAACAGGAATATGTCGCTTTCAGGGCAATTTTCTCAACGCAAGACTTTGAATCGTTAAAATACCGTGCTCCGGAATCTTTCTCCGGAAAATTGCCTTTTTATTCCTTATAGAATTAATGTAATACTCGATACTTTCGAGAACATGCAATGCCTACTGATCTGCGTTTTTATAGTGCTTTGGTTAAATTGAATTGACAACAATAAATCAATATGAAAACTTACCTCTACATCTTTAGGGCTAACAATGAGGACGTGAAGTGTTGACATCACATACGCACACACTCGTTCTCCATACTTTGATACCAATGCGCTGATCGTTTTTAGGAGAACTAGAAAGAGGATCAAGACCTTAACTTTCATACGAACGATGAAAAGAACCATGATAAAAGTACGAACAATCCATTGATTAACGATTTTAGACCATTTGTGGGTGTGTAAATTATATTGTCGGCCAATTTGGTCAAACATTTTTGACCAAATTGCGAAACAACTGTGGTAAGCCAAAACTTCATACATTGTAATCCATTGATTATTTTCCATTCAAGAAATAATAGGGGGAATTAAGATTGTTTCTTTATTATCATGTATTGATTTACACCAAACTTATTCGATTTTATGAAAATTTAAGAAGTATATTTATCTAACTTGTGATAACACCATATCCAGAAAGTACGTTCTTACATTTTACCTTCGTAAGGACATACACGCAAAGCCATGTGCTGATTAGCTTAATATTCACATAACTCTTACCAATTTGCAATCAATAGCAGTTAGAGATGATCAGTACTTTAGTAATAAAGGGCCTTTACGTGTCGATTTAAATATCAGGTTTATAAAAAATAAAAGTGTATCGTAAGAATTCACCTGATGAATCGCCACAGAACATGTGGCCACTGCCTATGAAGGGGTACCTGAATGGCCCCGGAAGCTGCTTGAAACTCTTCGCTTTCCTCTCGTACAATTGGTCAAAAAGCAGTAGAGATATGATCACCGCAATCAATAATATTATGGTCGACATTTTTATTATAGAATATCGAGATAATTTTAATTTCACCGCAGGTTCAGTCAGTGTGCATCTCGAGGTATCCAGACACGAATGAAGTGACTCTGTTGTGAATGGACGGAAGGAAGATTTTTAAGGCGCTCGGAGTTCTCAGCTTTCTTAAGAATATATGTATGTCCCATTGAAATTACACCATTTTGCGATTGCGTTATTTCTTAATAATCTCAGCTTTAATGATAAAAGCCATATGGTTTCTAAAACTGTTTTACCTACGTAATACTACCTCATAACACGTGATTTGAGATTTCATCCAAAGAACAACAATTTCATTGTGTTTTCACCACCGATAAATACGTTTCAGTTACCACTATTACGATATATTTTATTGTTTTGTTATTAAATCTGATACGTAGGATCAACTATGATGGAAGGACTTTTTTTTATTTAATTATTTTTTTTATTTAAATAAAGAGTATGATTTTTTGGCAACATGCATCGGAATTAAAACCGATCGCCCAAAATGCGAGCACTTTTTTAAATTCAGCAACCGATTCGAATTTTCTGACCATATTTACCCTTAGATACTGAATTTGATAGCAACCAATGCCTAACATATAAGTTCAAGATTTCGAACTTTTATTTTATTGACAATATTGACCCGTAGAAAACGTATTTACAATTAAATCAGTTTTTTAAAATGGCAAGTTACATTAAAAAATACTGTATAACTTAAAAAAATTAAGAAGAAGAAACAACAATATCCATGTCTAATCATCTTTCAAATTTCACTCCAGGTAAGCTTTACCACTCACAGAGACCAAAATTTTAATATGATTTCTTTGAAGTTTATTTTTATGAATAATTATTTTTGAACAAGATTTTCATTGGACCGCTTGACTATTGCAGAACACGAATGAAATATTTACGTAAGTAAAACAAGTGCGCTTTAAAGATTCGATTACATAAATTTCTCGCGAAAGCCTGTTTTATGTAGCTTAATGCACACTTGGCCATTTTTATCGCAGAAAAAGGTCAGGCAATGCAACGTTAAAGACATCCGCATAATCAAAGAATCGAAACGACTATATTGGGATTTCGTGTCTCAATTGGATGAACAGGAAGTTTGATATTAAAATGAAATTAAAAAGTCGTACTGAATGTAATGGAAAAAAATATGTAGATACATTTTTTCATTTTAGTACTTGACTACTAAAAAATTTAAGAAAGAAAAACAAATATTAACAAGTCATTAAGTACCTGCAAAAATTGCAAAAACTAAATGCTAAATTAATATATAAGAATGTATAGCATATAATATATATAAGCAGAAACAAAAAGAATCATTTCATTGACGTAGCCTCGAGTTGGTAAAAAACGTCTAACTGTACTTAATTCAATTATAAATTCGGGACGTGCAAAATCGAATATTTGTTGCACTAAATAGCGTCATGTGAAGTGCATACGTGTTTTCCGCTGTGCACGATTTGACCTACAACGTCAGTAAAACCGAAGTGGTCGTCTTCAAATATGGTGCCGGACCGGATCACGTGCCACCTATAACTTTACGAAACTCTCAATTGAGAGTTTCTACAAAGTTTAAATATCTCGGGCACGTGATTACCGATAGGCTGAAAGACGACGAGGACATGGAGCGGCAGCGGAGGGCTATCGCCATGAGAAGTAACATGTTGGCTCGCAGGTTTGCGCAGTGCTCTGGAGAGGTCAGGCTTACTCTGTTCAAGGCATACTGTCAGGCGCTTTACACCGGTCACCTGTGGTGCAGCTACACGCAGCGAGCGTTTAACTCGCTGCGTGTGCAGTACAACAATGCGTTGCGCTGCATGATGGGACTGCCGTGGCGGTGTAGTGCGTCTGGCATGTTCGCGGAGAACGGTTTGACTGATTTCTTTGGTGTACTGCGCAAACAGAAGGCGGCATTCCTTCGCCGTTCAGCCATCAGTGAGAATAGAATAGTAGCAAACATTTTGGGACGAATTTATTATAAGGATTTTATTAATGTGTAACTTAGTTTTAATATTATTTACAATGTTATGGGACAATGCACCTGAAATAAATTATTATTATTATTATTATTATTTCCGTGTCGTTGGGGAATTCGTAGGCGAACGGACTCGCTTGCGCTACCGTTTTTGTATGTGAGTGTCGCCCCCATACAAACGAGTTTCGGTTGTTACTGCCGCCCTTCCATGCTCGCTGTTAGACGTCTAGAAACGTATTTGATAAATATGGCGCTAAAATTAAATGCACCTAAAATATGTTGGAAGCCCTAAGTGCGCGACATGGACTGGTAAATCAGCCCAGGTAAATATGTTTGATAACCTGTAATAGATGAATAAAAATATAAAAAACCCGACAGCGCAAAAAAAATTAATTTAAAATTTACTTAGCAAAGGAACTGAAAAGATAGAAACAAGTTGAAAATTTTAATATATTTTGTGTTTGAATGATCATGGTTGACAGTGTTCACAAACGCAGTCGGAGGCATAAGATACGAGTACATTAACTACGATTTATATTTTGTTATCATATCCGTTAATGGTGTGCCTATGCAAATTACATTCTAATCAGCTGTGATAGACATTTTTATTCTTGTCTTGACAAACTATCTACCAGAAGGCATATGTTTATTATCAATGTTCGATGACTCGGAAATGAATTTGGGTATAAAAAATGTAAAATAATATGCGATGCATGTCATTTACAATTTATAAATAAATCGTTCGCTAAATGCCAAGGTCAGGTAAACCGGTCCCAAACATTGGACAGGTCAAGATAGTTTCCTGCTTCACTGTCTGTGCAAATATTTTACCGATCTGTATTACTTGCAATTTCATATCCGCAATTCTTTAATTTTTTGCTAAATGGGACCACATATTTGTTGTCGTTTTCATATCAATTTACTGTAGTTAGGTCGAATCTTAGATGTTTTCATCTAAGGGTCGAATGGAAGAAGTCGATCTGAGTGATCATGCGGTTTTTATGCATTTTTGGTTTTCTTATGAAATAATTCATTGTTTTGTAAAAATATGCTAATGATTTAGTTAATTAAAGAACAATAATATTTAATTACATTTATACTGTTAACATTTTTTATTTCCTCTTTCCCAAACTAGTTGCGGACTGTATCATGGGAAAGAGTTTGCGCTGTACAAATATATAATCGGTTCTAGAAATTATTTAAACATTTAAATTGATTGAAATGGGTGTCAGTGAGGGCAAATGTCAGTGAGGGTGTGTAAGACACGTGTGTGTGTACGTCAAGATGTGTTCAGTTTCGTGAGGATGTGTATGTAGCACGGGAAATGTGGTATCGTGTGAAGTAAGAAAAAGGGTGAAAGTGTATGTAGATACTTTCCTGCATGCTTCTAAGTAATGTGTTTAAATATTTCCCTTAACATCAAGAGATTTTATATTCCTCCAAAGAAGAACGTAGAAAGTGTAAATAAGTACATTTAGAACGCCTTCGTTTCATAGACAGGAACTCTACGTCCACGTTTGTACATGTAGGCGCTTGTGACATCCGGTCAGTACCGGAAATCGTTTCAAACCCGGAAGTTAGTTCATCGCGCTGCAATGACGGCGCCTGGCTCTGGCTTTCAAAGTTGAAATGAGAAACTGTTTACATTTAGGTAAATATTAAAGAAACAAATATTCTCACTTTTTTACCTAAGATTTTTACAGTGTAGAAACAATAAACAATCGTGCAAGATTTTTTTCAATGCGACTGAAGTATTATTTTGGCAGGTAATAACGTTACTAAACAGGAAATAAGTTTCCTGAAACTCAAGTAACATGCCCAATTTTATATTTGGTTTTTGTTATTAATCTATTAGAGTATTTAAATACAAAGAAACTAAATTGAACATAATTATCATACGAACATTACACTGCACTCGGATTTGTCATAATTTGACATTCGATTTTTGGTTTAATATTTACTGTATTTATATTTGCTCAAGCTAAAACGAAAGTGTCGATACCATCGAAACCCTCAAAATACACAATTTTGAACCGAAAACTCGAGATACGAGGCCTAAGTATGCAATTTAGTTATTCTTATATATATATAGCGCGGAGGCACAAGAACGGCGCAAATATTCAATGCTCAGTTCAATTCAATTCAATTCAATTCAATTCTTTATTCGTTACACTTAGACAACGTCATTTTTTTTTATAAGGGTCCTAGCAAAACTGGGACCTCATACGTACAAAATGTATGCTTAAATCTAGAATACAACATTACACAATGAACAAATTTTCTACAATACCATATTTTAAAATCAATTATAAATAATTTAGGTCAATACACAAATTCAATATCTAAAAAACCGGCCAAGTGCGAGTCGGACTGGCACACGAAGGTGTGAAACCAATTGGAATGGTACGGAAACCATCGTAGAAAAAAAAAACAAAAAAATCACGTTTTTTGTTTGGGAGCCCCCTTTAATTTTAATTATTTTTTAATCTTTCTTACTTACTTACATTTGTTGTTATAGCGGCAAAATAAATACACACTCTGTGAAAATTTCAGCTGTCTACCTGTTACGGTTACTGAGATACAGCCCTGTGACAGACGGACAGACGGACGGACGGACTATATGTAGTGAGTGCTATATGTTTGTGCCGTTTGGTGTCGAAACGTTAGGCTCATGGGAGCCGGATGCTAGAAATCTGTTTGAAGATTTGTCGTCGCGGTTGATCGAATCATCGCGTGACCAGAGGGCTGGCTGGTATCTCGGGCAGAGGTTGAGCCTAGCTATCCAGAGAGGAAATGCGGCCAGTCTTTTGGGCACCCTGCCGCCTGGCAGCGATATGGCTGAAATTTATTATTTGTTATAAATGTGTGTACTTTTAGGAATAGTTTAATTTATAGGATAATGTTTAATGTGTTTTTAATTTCTTTGTTCATTTTGTTGGATTTAAAATAAATAAATATTTTAAAATTAAATCATATCAGTTATTCTTATCTAATAATGTAAGTCTTGGCCGGGGCCTTGAGCTAGTGACTGCGTTTACTTAATCGGAGTCAGCAAAGATAAGGCTAATTTGAGCGTAAATGTATTGAAAACATGTTCATTGCACATGCGTCATGTAAAATTACAGTCATTTTAAAATAGTCGGTACCATAACATTACGTTCAGGTATTTTTTTATGCAACCTGACATGGGTGGCTATTACCACACAACTAACGTTATGATATAAGCCCTATAGAACCCCAAAAGACCTCGACCATCTTTTCAACCAATACGAAGGTACCAACCCGGGCGGGCTTAAACGCTACCTAGTAACTTACTTAGTAATGAAGGAAGGGGACCTACAGCTTTACGTGGAATCCGAACCACGGCCTGCCTCAACGATTGAAAATGGTCACCCATCCAGAACCTAACCGCGCTGAGAGGTGCTTCCCCAGCTTATCGATTCGCAAGGCGTCGTATTCCAGTTTAATGTAGCCGAGCAATATAAGAAAGGTCCTGGCATGACACCTAGTTCCCATGTGGTGTGTTACGCTAATATCTGACGGTCATTTCGGTATTAGCCATCCATGTCCAGTTACATAAGAAAACGTTTTTTGTATGGGACCACCATTTAATGTTTATATTTTTTTTATTTTACCTATTTGTTGTTATAGCGGCAAAATAAATACACACACTGTGAAAATTTCAGCTGCCTACCTATTACGGTTCATGAGATACAGCCCTGTGACAGACGGACGGACGGACGGACGGACAGCGGAGGCTTAGTAATAGGGTTCCGTTTTTACTCTTTGGGTACGGAACCCTAAAAAACCAACCCGGGCTGGTTTAACCCACAAAAACGAACGAGAAGTTCATGAAGTCGTTACTTGCGACTATGCCGTATGGACAAATTGTGCATATAATCGTATTGGAAGCCCGCCGCTCGAATGTATTACTACATAATACGTATTTGATTTAGCTTTAATTTAATAAACATGCGAGTACAGTCTAATGCTTGTGTGGTTAGAATGTACACTTCATTAATTAAAATAAATTTACGGACCATGATACTTTTTAAAATTGGTAATTTATGTATTGAATGCACACGACATTACCGTTATTTCATTAATTTGAGTTTCAGCGACATCTACATTTGAAGCATTGTAGTCAGATTTCTAAAACAATCTGAAAAAGTTTTTTGGTAATGACATTGGTCGGAAGCAGGATGTCACGACCAAAAACTTTTTCAGATTATTTTCAAGATCGGATTAATTTTTAATTATTAAAATTGCTGATAAATGAAGAAAAAATAATGGGTAGTCTTACTTTTGAATAATTGATTTAATTAATCATTAAAATTGCTCTACCCACCATTGTCTTGTCTGTACTAATATTGAAATAAAAAAAATATCTTCAACAATAACATAAATGTTACTCCTACGTCGGATAATCCAGGATATTTTTACATAAGACGACATAGCAGCGAGCAGTAGACCCGTAACGACACAAAGGCTATTTCAGGTAATATATTGTCTGAAACCCGCCAAAGAACTTACAGGTACAATAACCTGTTACCGGGAGCAATAAATATATCATGAATTTTTGAAATATTCTCCGAGGAAAGAGGTACGGATATACCCGTAAGTAGCGGCCGATAAATTTTGTGACGTCTTCGTTTATATTTTTCTTATTTTACCTGCAAGGGCTTTTGAGGTACTTTCACACTGCTTTCGATAGAACACAATTAGATGATTCTGGTATTGACATCCCGGTAATGTGTGTACTAAGAGTTATCTTGTCCGACTGGAGGACGATGTTTGCATTTTTACAACATTTTTTATTTCTCGTTGCAGAACGCTAAATGTCAGTCATTAGAGTGTATATATAGAGATGTATGTATAATCGACCGTGAATCAAGGGCACATTAATTAAAGAAAGAGCCCAGTGAAAAGAACTACTTTACGAGTGTACTGCAAAGCTGGACCCGAAATAGCAAAACATAACATGCGCGGGTATTGCGTCTACCAATTTCACTACAGGCTGTATACCGATAATTTGGAATTCTCCTACAGTCCCTCCTCCCGTAATGATATATGAAAGCCGTGCAATATAAGGAAGGTCCTGGCACGGCACCTAGTTCCCATGTGGTGTGTTGGGCTAATACCATGACAGAAGGTGTGGTATTAGCCATCCATGTCCAGTCACATAAAAAAAAATGAATGCCTCCGACGAGTCGTATTCACTACGTATAATATTCACAACGTATAATAGTATTTTTTTCCAAAAAATTGAAACCATGCATATCGTATAATATTCACAACGTATAATGTTATACGTTGTGCATGAGTTTAAAAATAAAATAAACATTTTGCATCATGCAGATCGTATAATAGTCACAACGTATAATATTCCTAACATGAATTCACAAAAAAAGAAAACCATGCAGAACGTATAATATGCCAAGAAGCACTGCATAAAGCGCCCTAACAACGATACATTTAAGGCTGAAATTGCTACGAATCGATATCTGTTGAAGAGTAACAATTTGCTACAATGCTAATTGAGACGGTCGAAAAGTCGCGTGCGAGTATAATCTTTAATCTTATATCGATAAGGGCGCTTATCGTATGAAAAATTTTAGGATTATATGATATGCATGGTTTTCTTTTTTTGTTAAATAAAGATCATAACATTATACGTTGTGACTATTATACGTTATGCATGGAGAAATAAGTAATTTAATTTTTTGGACTTCTTCATGCACTACGTATAAGATTATACGATCTGCCGATTATACGTTGTGCATGGTTTTAAAATTTTGGTAAAATATGACATTATACGATCTGCATATTATACGTTATGCCGTTCCCCCCCTCCGACTAACACAGGGTTTAGGATTATACCTACATACATTTATTTGACGCTTCATCTGCGTTGCGGGCATTGGGTGCAAAGATCGACCATTCAAACATATTGCGGTCGTCACCAAAATCGTATTTGGCTTCAGACGCTAGACCCAGACCTAGGTTGATGTGATACATATGATACATATCATATTCCTTGTAATAAGCGACGTACTTGCTTAGTACGAAAAAGTATATTTTCTTAAGTCAACCTAGAACTGGCTCTAGCGTCTGATGCCAAATACGATTTTGGTGACGACGGCAGTATGTTTGAATGTTCAATCTTTGCAGTCAATGTCTGCAACGCAGATGAAGCGTTAAATAAATGTGTGTAGGTATAATTGGTAGACGCTATACCCGTGCATGGTATGATTTTCTAGTTCTAGTCCAGCCTTGCAGTACATTTGTAAAGTAGTTCTTTTTCACTGGGCTCTTTCTTCAATTAATGCGTCGTTGATTCATGGTCGATTATACAGCAAATGCCTATAACTACGATCACTCGGAAATGTGTCGGTAATTACGATCAGTATACTTAAGCCTCCGAAAAAATATTAAAACAATGAGTTATTCATATGGTTTTTTTACCTAGGCAACGCAATGAAATTATCTTTCATTCCAAGTAAACAGTTATTATATTGCATAAGTAGGTTTGGGCCAGTGTGCTGCCAAAGTTCAAGCGGGGCAGGCGCGTCCGCCGCCTATACTATGTCTTAGTGAAAGGAGTAAGAAAATCGAAATTATTCAAATCAGTGTTTCCAGTTAATAAGGGAAAGTAATCCTATAGTAACTTTCTTTACAGTTTGCTTGTATGTTTAGAGATCTTATATGTTTATTTGTCTGCTCGTCATTAGCTTAGTTTCGTCAGGAAGTAAAGAAAACAATCGATCGTAGTTAGGGAAGTCAGTGCAAGCTTCGTCCCGATTTACGACCTAGTGATCGTAAATGGGATTAAGCATCGATCATTTAAATACCGTTTTTAACACAAATCCAAATGTTTTTACAAGTATTTTTTTAACATTTAATTAAATTCACCTTTTGATTATGTTAGGATCAAATTACGATCGACTTAATACTAAGATTTTGAATGAATAATTGCGAGAAAGATGGGACTGAATTCAATGAATTAGTATCGAAAGTATTATTAGGACCAATAATTTCATCATTCGTATATTTGACGTTTATAAGAATTAAAAACACGAGTCATCGACTCAAGTATTGTTTATATATTAACAATATTTAAAATGTTCTCAATTTTGATGAAGACATGTCGCTTTCGTCGTAATTTAAATAAAACATGTGATCGGAAATAGGGACATAAGAAATACTGTATTCTCTTAATTGCGATCTCAATGATGTTTGCTAGTGTATTTAGAACATGGGATCTTGATCCTGAGTCTTAAGTTGTTTAGAAATAAAAGTTATAAGCATGATAAACAGTTCTAAGGGTTCTTCTTTACTGAGTTAATCGAATCCGCGGTTCAGTTTTTGACGTAACTTAGTGTAGGTAGTTTAACTACCAGAAGTTGAAATAAATGAAATTATTTAAATAATAATTCATATAGAAAATAAATAAAAAAATGACTTTTGCATGCAAAAAAAAAAATGGAATGAAAACTCTTGGATACTAAATAATCATTTTAAACGGCCTTATCCACTCGGGTGTGGAGCGGCCTCAGGAGGCCTCTCAATTAAAAGCTATACCGGGTGTTAACGAGGCTATGGTCCAAACGTTAACCAGTTATTCCTTGGTATATTTAGAGCAAAAAAGGTTAGTAACATTTTGTTAAAAAAAATCGTCCGCCCCATACATTTTTGTAAATACTTGCATGCAAAATCTAAATTTAAATAAGTATCATAACAACAATTTTATAATATAATTACATGAGATTACATTAATACCTACCTACTGATAATTTAAAAACTTATTCAAAATCCACTTATGTCATACATACAAAAATTATCGACTAACGACCCGTCACAGTCACAAAATTTTGCTTTAGGTTTCGACGTCATTTCAGATTTTGTAGGTATCTGGCGTCGACAACCACGTTCGCTAACATGGGCGAGTAGCAGCCCAACTGACACACATAACGCCGGCGTGTTTGGCTCGAAAGCAGCATTTCGATTCAGCCTGGCGGAGTGAGCCCCCCTGGTTAAATGGAATTTCTCTAAACATCTGTCAGGATCAAGATTGGGCGTTCTCACTTCTAGAGTTATATATGCTATTATTATCTATAATGATTTCTCTATAAAATGTATATGCCGTTTTTAAAGATTGGACGAAAATGAAAGGTATTGAAAAACATTTGTAAATAATATTAAATCATCAAACCAATAATTATAGCATTTAGGTACCCTGTATGTACTAACGGTGCAGAATAAGTCATTTGAAGAAAACTGTGGCTAAAGGATGTTTTAAGGGATTCCTGCTCATTTTTATCATACAAAAACGTTTAAAAACTTTTTTAAATGTTTAATATATTAAAATTTGGATCAGTTAAAACATTGGTCGCAATTAGGTATGATGGCGATCGTAATTGGGGACATCATTAAAAATCGATCGTAATTATGAGCAAACCATTTTCGCCGGCTAATCGCAATGAATGGCCCATATCTTTTGTTTTAACAATAATCAAGAAGATTATTTAAATACAAACAATAAATTTAAGGAATATTCTTACTATCTACATACACAAAATATGTGGACTTGTAGCTTAAGGCTTGTTTTAGTAATGTAAACATGGAGGGTCCTTAAGACTCTAAATTTGATCGTAGTTATAGGCATTTGCTTATATACATAATACATTCCTTGGAATAAGCGACGCACCTGCTTAGTACGAAAACGTATATTTACTTATGCCATTCATTGATGTAATATTTGTTTCTAAAATGATCCATGGATCCGATTTTAGGTGTCCGTAAACGAATAAGAAATAGTTCGTAACGGAAGGTTAGTGTAAAAACCACCGAACGTGTCTGCGAAGCACGGCTCTTGTCCTACATTTTACCAACCATCTGTCGACACACTTGCTGCCAAGAAAACCTTTCTTCCACATTGTACTATTTTTCGTTTCGCTCAGGAAGCTTTTCATGAAACATTTTTGTTTCAGTGCTTCACTTAGATTTCCTACTTAAATTATTGATATAATGGTATTGTCGTATCTATTATACACATACAAATTTTAATGATTAATCAATGCTGCTGTTATAAAAACAGAAACGTTTTGAAGCAACTTTGTTCTTAGAGAGTTTTGGCGTGCGTTTTTAAACCACATTTCAAGCGGTTGCCATAAATCGCATTTTGCAAACGAATAGAAGGATTCCATAAAGGGAGGTTCCGAAAGCCCGAGTATCACCGTATAATATTTTAAAGGTTATCCTCGCACGCAGAAGAGTTGCCAGCAGCGGTAATATGGCTTGATTTATTTCGCAAAGATATTTATTATTGCAATAAAAGCGGTCCGTGTGCGCGAGTACTTTTCAACACTTTCTCCATTTTAGGCTGCTTGAAGCGAGGCCTTAAAATGGTATTTTTTTTTCATGGACTCGATTAAGTCCGATTTGGTGAACATTTTCGACGATAGATAGTATCGCATTGAACGAAAAAGGATGGTTGGATGCAAAATTGTTAGTATTTCTCATGCAGTTACATAAATATAGTATTGTAATCAATTATATTGTATTCATTGCATCCTTCGGGATACGAAAAGGACTTGGCATTGTAGAAAATATTACTCACGTAAATAGCGCATTATCTCTAAATTCTGAACTCTTGATTACAAAATAACGAAAACAAATTAATCGTCAAAATAATCATGAAGCATAATTTTTCCTGGCAATTTCGACCATTTTTCACCCCAATGCAATGGTAGTAACCCGAACTATCGTCCGCCAACCCGGGAGATACTACCCTAGCGCTTATTAAATAGGGAAAGGACCTGATTTTTTAACATGGGTTCCGAAACACGTTGAGACACGCATTGTGAACGAACATACACCTTCGGATCTCGGAAAAGAACGTCATACGGTGGGATTTGGACGCGCGGTCTCAGAAAAAAGAAACCAGAGTTGTTAAACAATAGGCTTTTACACCTAAAAATTGAGATTTTCTTACGGAAGCCTCAATAAGATATCGCTAAGTTCGCACCGTTCCACTCCTTTTATTTCAGCGAATCTGCTTACCGGCGGCACATTACGTTGACACAAATTGTCCAAAGATCCCTTTTTTATTATAACGGCTACCGGTGATAGATGTTAGGCGACATTAACTATGTTTACAATGTTTTTTTATTCAGGGTTTTGCGGAACCTTCAGATCGAGGGTTCGTTCTCTGTCATGGTGGAGTTTTTTTTATGTGACCTGACATGGATCGCTAATACCACACAACTACCGTTATGATATAAGCCCAATACACCACATTCCCGAAGTAATTAGGTGCCATGCCAGGACCTTCCCTTTATGAGCACGGCTACATTTAACTGGATGGAAAACACGGACAATTTTTTATTGCCGCTTCGACCATCTTTTCGTCCAATTCGATGGTACCAACCCGGACGGGCGTAGGGGAAGGGGACCTACAGTTTCCTGCAGTTGCTACAGTTGCCTACCTACAGTTCCGAACCATGGAGCAGCTCACATTCGTGACGAAATGCACTTATCGAACTCGGAAAGGGACGGACAGTGAATGCATGTCGGAATTGACCCCAGACCTCTGGTACGCTTGGCCAGGACGTGTATTCTTGGCATTCAGTCATTGCGGATTCAGTAGAGTTAACAGAAGAAGAATTTACTTTGACATTACTGTTAACTCTACTGAATCCGCAATGACTGAATGCCAAGAATACACGCCCAGTCCCCGCGCCACTAGGCCACGAGCCGCTCTAATACTTAATAATAAAATAAACTGGTGTTTTTACATCATAATCATGATAATATTTATTTAAATTAGATATTCTAAAAGATATGTTATGCATACAATTTTAAAATCTGCTTTGTTAACTAATTCAATGCATCCGATTTCTGGACATTAATGTAAGCTACAGAAAGTTACGGTTCTCATACGAACGTTATTTAATTGTTGTTAATTTATTACTTAAAATCCAAAACCAAAATCAGGCAACAAATATTTTTGTTTTTCTATAACTATATCATGTGCAAACCACAGAGACAACAATTCCTCAATTTTCATTTGATTCGGTTCAGATTTTTCCAAAAAAATTCAACAAGTGCGAGACACAGAAATGTCTTGCCAGATATTAGATATTAAATATCAATTCAATTGGAACAGTGGTTTTAAAATGATTAGTAAAGTACGTTTGTATGGTGAGAATAGCTTACGGGCTATTCTTAAGGTGGCCCCGTAAGCATCATAAAATTACGCTCCCCATACAAACGTAGTTTAATAATCATTTGAAAACCACTGTTCCAATTTGCTTGATATTTGAGACTTGACATCAGGCAACAAATATCTATATCAGCATGTATTTGTTTTTTCGAAAAATGTATCCCGTACAACAGAGAAAAGAAAATTTGTATGAAGATTTTCTTTTGCCTGTTAATCGACTTGCTTTAGATTTTTCGGCAAAACAAAAACATACAGACACAGATATTTATTGTAGAATATTATATACCAAATATCAAGTAAATCGCAACAGTGTTTTTCAAATTATTAGTAAACTACGTTTGTATGGGGAACCTCGCTTACGGGCCGTTCTTAATAAGTATATATGCCACCCGTTTTCACCTAATCCGCGGGCTCCTTCAGTATGGTAGCTATCCTGAAACAACTTTCAACAGCTCGGCCTATCGAACGTCCACTGCCATAGCATAGTAATTGCAAAATTCCACATTCACGTAGGTGTTAGGTATCATTTCAGATTTATACCTTTAAACAATTAAATGAACGGAAAGCATGAACAATTTTCATTGCCGATTCGACCATCCTTGACCCAGGCGGGGATAAAACATTTCGTTTGATTCACCTGGGTATATATTTTTTCGAATGCGATATTTACGCGTAATTACGCAAAACATCATTGCTTCCAAAACGCTAAGCTGCCCCCATCGTCGTATAATTATGCGTAGAACATTTTCCACCTCACTGCGGGGCCTTAATTAGGGAATGCAATCCCGACTCGAGATTGCAAATTCGAGATCCCGCGGGATTATAAATATCAATCCCGCGGGATCCCGGAATTTTCGGGATCCCGTCTAGTAAAAAAAAAAGTTAAATTCGGATGATTGAAAAAGCCAATAACTGCTTGTTTGTGTTAGTGAGGTTAACTAAAATAACATATTACTCGAAAGAAAATAAAAACCTTTATTCTTTAATCTTACCAACTAAATAATTATCAGGTTTTAAGGAAATTAACATAGGTAAATTAGGTAATCAAAACAATAAGCATATTTCAAGGGAATTAGAAAGTAGTTACCTACGAGTGATTTTGAAAATGAAAAAGTAATCACTACAATTGCACAACTAAAACAATGACGAATGTAAACAAACAAATGATTGCCTCTCCACGCGCATATACTTCTTTCTCACTTGCTCGACACAGTTCTATATTATCTGTCCCACTCGTCACCTGTCGCTAATATTCGGAAATAGTCGGAATAGGTTTCTAACGCTATTTGACATTCCTGCCGCTCGCGGCCCTCAGTCAGCGCGCCGCTTGCGCCCCGAGTGGACGGGTGTAGCGTCGCTGACCACTGCCGCCCAATCCCGTCAATCTCGAACGGGATCTCGTCATATGATGCGTCGGGATTGATCCCGAAAAATTACACGAGATCTCGCGAGATCGGGATCCCGCGGGATCGGGATTGCATTCCCTAGCCTTAATGATATCTGCCAGATGTGAAAGTGGGTGTGGATGGAGAGAGCTTCCGCCCTTAAGTAAGCGTCGAATTTCGATAGTATTGTAAGAGTAAAGATAAATAGTAATATAAACGTCCATCTTTCTCGTTTCCGCTCGCACGAAAAACGAAACAAAAACTAATTTATCGATCGATACAGCCGCGTTTGTGCTCCCGCTGCTGAATTCGCTTGGAACGTCAACCTTGTGTAGATCGTACTCTAGACCTAGTATAATATATTTCTTAAGTATTGATTCCAGCCATGTTTTATGCCTTTTTCCGAACGCTAGAACCAGTTATAGAAAAAAATATTCAACTTCAAATTAGGGGTACTTAAAACCGCCGATTTTATAATCTGCTTCTTTATAGACTGGAACGGTTGTACACGAAGTTCTTTCTTAACTTTGGGATAAGTTATAAAATATTTTTAAATAAAAAAAGGACCGCCTTCAAAAAAACCGGAACTAAAAAGCAAAAAATAATTGGTTACTTTTAATTAATGTACGAAAAGCTATTTTAATTCTAACTAATTATGTACAATTTCTTAATTTTTAATCATCTTTTGAAGTCGGTGCCTTGGGTAGAGTTCGCTTCGCACGCTGCTGACCGAACAGACACTATTTCAGCCGAACACACCCGAAGTCTACGAGAGCGTAAACAACCTGAGTCAGTAATGATTGGTCCACAGAGCATTTTGTCTAACTGGAGATGCCCTTAGCGTTGGTTTACGTGCAAGCTGATATCGATACAGCGCAGCGTACTGAAATTGGGTTTCAGCGATTATTATTAGTACTTTCGGGTTTATAAAGGCTGGACTGGTGAAGGAGGACGTTAATTCGCTGCTCTGTGTTGATTGGTACTGCCCTGCGACATCGTTGTCTGAACGAGACGATTTCTGCCGAAATTGGTGAGATCTGTACTAACCGCACACTTTCTCTCGTTTCGTTTTGACACGAAGTTGAGAGCAGACACCTCAAAGTCGCTACCTATTGTTTTCTGTTCTTTTTTATGTTTGTATTTTTTTTTGTTTTGTGTTATGTAGGTATTTAGGTAGAATAAAAAGTACAAGCTACACCTACCTAAATATTTATCATATAAGTGGTCGTTGTTTTTATATTGGTTTGTTCGTAAGGTTTTCTTGTAAATATTTTGTTTTTATTGTATTAGGTATTTAGTTTAAGTATAAGGCATATTTAAATTACAAAGTACTTGCCTAAATACCTACTTACATACGTTTTTCCGACCAGTTTGTTCATGTAATTTTTGTTATTGTGTTTTGTTCAAGTAGGTAAATGTAAGTAGCTACCTACTTATATTTCTTTCTTAGCCATAGGTAATATTAATCTAACTACTTGCAGCCCTTAAAGAACGTCTACCCAAGGCACCGACTTCAAAAGATGATTAAAAATTAAGAAATTGTACATAATTAGTTAGAATTAAAATAGCTTTTCGTACATTAATTAAAAGTAACCAATTATTTTTTGCTTTTTAGTTCCGGTTTTTTTGAAGGCGGTCCTTTTTTTATTTAAAAATATTTTATTTTTTGCTTTTTAGTGGTGGCGTAACTTTTAAGTCAAGGTGGGCGAGCCCTCCTGCTCAACTTCACATGCAAAGTGGAAAGAAGATATACATACATATACAATTCAATACAATACAATGAACGAGCATTAGCAGAAATACAACCATTGAGAAATCTCATTTCTGACGAAAGGTAGACCGGTAACTATCTGGATTCATGAGTTCACGGTTGATACGTACGATAATTGATACGATGAGATCACGTGAGATAGAGTGCTGTGACAGACGGACGGACGGACGGACAGCGGAAGTTGGTGCCCTTTGGGAACGGAACCCTAAAAAGACAAAACAACGATGAACCGGAACCGCTGAGCTTCTGAATTTCTCATCCTACCATCGTTCCGGATAGTCTGTTTCTTGCGTAAGTTTAAGTTGTATGAAAATGTGTACATATCGGCCTCGTTTATCCCCCCTTAACAGTTGAATTTTGTAAAATCCGTTGTGAGCGAGCCTTTTCGAATTAACAAGAAGTCACTGAAAATTTTAAGTTTCGAGGATAATTGGTTTCAGAGATCTCAACATGAGTGGTTTTCGCCTAAATGTGTTCATTTTGACCTGTTTTACCCCCCTAATAGTATAATTTCCAAAAATATTTTCTTCTTAAGAATTCCCATCTAAAACAAAACATACTCTGACATTTCTGGGTTCAGCGGCTCTAGAGATAGAAATGTGTACAATTTGCCCTCTTTTACCCCCCTTGAATACCCCCAACAGTTGAAGTAAAAAAAAACCTCTCATACTGAGCAATCTCACCCGAAAAGAAAGCTACTGTAACTAAAAAATCACTTTTCTGGGTTCGCGGGGTTAAGAAATTCGATGTTTGTTATAGTTAAGTACCAAACTACTGAACCGATTTTGATAAAAAAAAAATGGGACCAACTAGAAAGTATACCCTTTCGAACAAAAAAAGAATTTTCCAAATCGGTCCACGGGTCTTCGAGTAATCGGTGAACATACATAAAAAAAAAAAAAAAAAAAAAAAGATTCCGACGAATTGATAACCTCCTCCTTTTTTGAAGTCGGTTAAAAATCGATAGGATTCATACCACAAAGTAATCAAATAAATGCTTGGTAAAAAATTACATGATTTATCAGTCATAAGTCCAATTCACAGTTTGGACCAAAGTAACGTCATTTGACAATTCTATTACATGAACATTAAGCCGAGATCACGTCAATATTTACGTGAGGACATCTCGCTTATTTGGAGTATCTGATACGGATCTGCTTCTCTATCCAGTGGATACAGAAGCCACAACAAATAAGTTTGTTGTAGGAGACCGGATTCTTGCGTAAAAATGCTTTTTAAAAAATTGTCCCTATTATAACAAATATGTTACTGACTGCATATTTTCGCAGAAACATACATTTATTTACTAGGTAAATTCGTGAAAGAATTCGTCACGTCAAAAGGAATAAGACAGTCCTCTTTGTTACATTAAAATAAGACTCTCAAATTAATCAAGCCTACACGCGACGTCTCCGTACGGTGCGAGCGTCGCCGTCTCGGGAAAAAAATCGAGATTTCTTCAGCTGAGCGTTTTCCGGCTGTCGGCGCGGGGTGCGGGCGCGGAGAGGCAGGACATTAATGCCTGTAAGATGAGGCGTCGGCGGCGCTCAGTATGCAGGAGCGAGCGTCGTTTACGCAGTGCTCTATGTCTCTATGATTTATTGTCTTTGCCGCTCTTGGTGGCGGCAGCGTAGCGCGACGGCGCGCGGCGGCTGCGCCGGGGATGTGACGTGGTCGATGTTTTGTCGCAGTTAGGAGAATACTTATTAATTTTCTTTTATGTAAACATTTATAGCTTAAAAATTAAGAAAACCTATTCATCATTTTGAACGCCCGGTTCAGGCCTCTTCTGCCAGAGACGGATTCGATCACTCTCAGTCTCTTTCTGAGTTGGATAAGGTCGTGTTTCCCATCTAGCTCAATATAGCTGCACTCACAAAGGAAAGGTCCTGGTCATGGCATTTAATTCCTTTGGGAATGCGGTGTTTTGGGTATTATTGTTAGAGAGGTAAGAAAAAACCAATATTATCAAAATGCAATGTTAGATACATCTGCAGTAGTCGTGGGACGAGAAATGAGAAATGGGTTTGTAAACTGTTACTAGTGTAAAAACGAAGTATTCATTTTACGCCGAGCAGTATGGCCGCTAGAAGTTTCTTGTAGCGCACTGGATCGCGCACGCGGCGCGCCAACGAAAGCCCGTAGGTTGCGAGACGTCTAGACGCAACGACCCGCCAGCCGCGACTGTCTCGCTCGCGCAATGTAGCTGTAATCGGCTTGAAGCCGGCGCGACTCTCGTAACTGGGGTTACGAGTAATAGTAATATTAATAATTACTTCGTTGCGGCTTGTAGCCGGCGACTCTCGTAACTGGGGTTACCCCCGAAACTGTAATGCGCGCGCGCAGTGCGCGCATTACAGAAATGAAATGAAATGAAAATGAAATGTAGTCGAAGAGGCGCTACATTCTTAACGACCGCCGTTGTGGTTTGCTTACAGAAAAAGTCCAACGATTAGTATTTCTAAATGCTAATAGGCATATGAAATAAATTATAAATATGTTTATTTATCATTTGTGTTATATTATTTCTGGGGATTATTTTGTCGAGGATAAAAAGTTTTGTCTGACTTCTTAATTGTTTGCGATAACTACATAGTAACAAAACCTGATTCTTGATTTTGATTTTTGGATTTTTTGTCTTTTTCTTGTTAGGGTTCCGTACCCAAAGGGTGAAAACGGAACCCTATTACTAAGCCTCCGCTGTCCGTACGTCCGTCCGTCCGTTCGTCCGTCCGTCCGTCCGTCCGTCTGTCCGTCCGTCTGTCCGTCTGTCACAGGGCTGTATCTCAGTAACCGTAACAGATAGACAGCTGAAATTTTCACAGATTGTGTATTTATTTTGCCGCTATAACAACAAATAGGTAAGATTATAAAATAATTTAAATTAAAGGGGGCCCCCATACAAAAAACGTGATTTTTTTGTTCGATGGTACGGAACCCTTCGTGTTCGAGTCCGACTCGCACTTGGCCGGTTTTTGAATACAGGTCACTGCACTCGAGATTCAGAATTCATGTGAGATGATCGAACCGTGCTAGATGTCATTATATCCATTCATAAAAAAAAAAGGGAGAAGAAGGGAGAGGGAGTTTTCTTTCATTTCTTTTTAAAACCGTTTCCGCTAACGGCTATCGGCATCAGCATTAACAGTTACTAACGTTTTCGAAAACCAGTGGAAACGCCCACGACTAATCTGCAGTGATATTTTGCATGTTTATATATTTTTTTATATATATTTATATTCTTTATTTTTGGTAAAAACAAAGAATAAAGAATATATACACATCATACGTTGGTATTCAAATACCTTAGGTATTTTACTGGAATATTTGGACTTTAGTAATTATTTATCATTTTTAACCGACTTCAAAAAAGGAGGAGGTTCTCAATTCGTCTGTATGTTTTTTTATGTTTGTTACCTCATAACTTTTGCCTGGGTAAACCGATTTTGATGGTTATTTTTATAAATGAAAGCTATTGCTTCCTAAGTGGTCATATTTTAATTTGGTTAAGTTCTAAAAAGGTTTCCATGAGAAAATCAGTCTTAAATTTGTATTAAGATGTGCACGACAAATGGACAAATAACTCAACATAACGCCAACCGATTTCGGTGTTTCTTTTTTTATTGGAAAGGACGTGTACAAATTAGTAAGTCTACTTTAGATTCACTTAAAATAAACAAATAAAAAAAAAACAAAAAAAAAAACCGTAAAAATAATTGCCATTTTTGTAGTTACGATTTTTGTTGTTTTTTGAGTCGGTGTCAGCCAAGGTAGCCAAAGTTCTCTTGATTGGCGCAGCGCGAGCCCGGCTGACGCCGACTCAAAAAATAATAAAAATCGTAACTACAAAAATGGCAATTATTTTTTAATTTTTAGTGCTTATTCTTTGAAGTCGGTTATTTTTTTTGTTAATTTTTTTTTATTATCTTAACACACAAAACCAAAGTTGGTAAGCGAAATTTAAGGGCGGTATTTAGTCTGAATATTTATAAAAAATAATTTAAAAAAGCTTACTTGCCGATAACGATTTTTCGATTAAAATAACGTATTGCCACTGTTAAATTTGTATTTCGTTACTATACCATTTCCACATTTTCACTGTTAAAACTTACAAAATATTTCTTCCGTTTTAATACGCAAAGATCACTCCCGGTTCTTAATTCGATCGATAATTAATAGAATCGACTCATAACTCATCACTGTCCGCAAAACTTATTCGCGTAATAGGGAAGTTGGTATTTACGTCAAAGATAGCGCTCATCTCCCACTGGTTGCTCGCTCGCCGCCGTCAGGGGCATCGCAACGTGCCGCGTAACATATTACGCGTTACACGTAACACGCAACACGCCGTAACGTGTGCTGGGGAATGTTATTAACACGGGTAATGTAAATGATGGGCCCTTCGGAGAACGTAATCTTCGTTGAAAAATAAGGCCAATGGCTTTTCTTTGAGAATATGCGTCCTTTGGGAGGAATAAAGTGTATGAGAAATATGATAAGTGTCCATGGTTTTATGATATGAGTTTTTTATTTTTATACCACTTAACCCAGGTGAATATTTCTGTAAGAGCAATGACTTTATACTAACAGCATAATCTTGGAATTAATTTGACGTAAATAAACGATGTATCTAAGAGTAACAACAATTCTACGCATACAAATTCTGGGTATCGCACCGATAATACCGAAACCTAATATTCTTTTACCGAAACAAAAACATTCATTCAAAAGCCGGGTGGTTACCCGGCTTTTTTTTTAAAAAAAAAACTAACGGAAAAATATCAAAAAACTACTGGGTTAGAGTGTCAATTGAAAAATGATGTTGTGAGTGTTTATGAAAAGAGTGCTCAGATGGTTTGGACATATGGAACGAATGGATGACGAAAAAAACCAGCCAAGTGCGAGTCGGACGCGCACACGAAGGGTTCCGTACCATCGTACAAGTTTTAACACAAAAAATCACATTTTTGTGATTTTTTCAGCCTTTTATTTTTATAATTTTTTAATTTGACCTATTTGTTGTTACAGCGGCAAAATAAATACACACTTTGTAAAAAAATCAGCTGCCTACCTATTACGGTTCATGAGATACAGCCCTGTGACAGACGGACGGACAGCGGAGGCTTAGTAATAGGGTTCCGTTGGCACCCTTTGGCGGAAGTGTCGTGCCCGGAAGGCCTAGAAGAAAGTACCGCCACCAATCAATGTAATTCTTCGTCAAGGTCTCGTACGTAGCACCCGTTATCGTGGAGCATATATTGTATGTCGTATGTGTAAATATGTACGTCTGTAGATGTAGCGAAAGAGGCCTGCTGTGATGGTAGCGTATGGCGCTCTATCATCTCTGAGTACACTCCGGGAAAGCGGTGTGAAGGTATGTATGTAAAATCATTTATTCATTGTCATTAATTTGTGTTACGGATGCTGCCTTAACATATGTACAATGATATGTTAAGGCAATATATCGCTGTGTAAAGGTGAATTTCATGCATATATGTCAATGTGTATTTCACCTACAAAACATTCTTCACCTCCATGCCTACAAATATGACATAGCGAGAAATAGAAACATAAAAACATTAGTCTTTTCAATGTAACGATAAAAAAACACGTCCGTGTTTATGGAATTCATTACCCTTTTAGAGTTACCCTTTACAGTCGGACTCTAAAGGGCAAATTTTATAAATTGGGATAGTCAAAGTCCCTGCGAAATCTGATTCAAATCAGAAATTAAATTATGCATTCAAAGATGAAAGCACTCTACTCTGACAGGCGAAAACAAAAATGAAGTCAAAACTTAAAGCTCGCCAGTCTCTTTTAATCTCAAAGTTTTCAGTAAAAATAACTCGTTACTCAATGCGCCGAAGTTGGCTAAAGGCTTCCTCTCCGCTATGAATAGCCACCTCTGCCGCCTCCACTACAAGTTGGTTTAGGCGGCCTTAAATAATTTCTGTGATGAATTATGCATGAGAGGTTCCGTCGTGTCGGGATGAGCCGCTGTAACGACTGTCCCGGACCTCTGTGTCCCTCTCGTCCTGCAAAATGCACACGCGGCTAAATATTGGGCGCGATCGGTGTCCTGGCCGCAATCGAAGAAATCATATTATTCGTCTTACGACTGCGTAAACATACGGAGAACGCTTGGAAAAGAGCGATTTAATTTACGAAAAAGGTTTAGTAAGGTTAGACAAGCTAGAGGAAAGGGAGTATGGGGGCGGCGTAGCCATTTTAACATATAATGGCGGCAGCACCGGTAAGTGAGTTTGCTTACGAATTGGCTCACTACTGATTGTTCTCGAGTTCCAATGACACGCAAGAACAGCACAGTCCGCCATTTATTGCAACACGCAAACTATGTTCCAGAATTCGTAAGTGACTGGTCTACGATGCCGTCAGTGTATCATCACTTAACCGTGTTTACGCTGACGCTAATACGGATCATTTTCGGTTGCTTATCGTCCTTATTCGATAATCAGGGGGTAGCGATTGCACCCATTACCCCACCTGTGCAGTAACTTCAAATACATTGAAATTCAGACTTTATATTAAACTTTATTTTTGTATATCTTAAATTAAACATTGTGCCAGCTGCCGGTTAGTGCAGATACAATTAGTTAATTTATTTTGGATCTATCTCATCGAAGGGTGTCGTAACGATGCATTACTGTTTACAGAGATAAATGGAAACAGAAAGTTATAATAATCTTTTTTTTATGGCGATAAATTACCAATTTTCCATTCCTTTAAATTTAAGTGTTTACACTTTATTTGTCTTCTATCACTGTCCAACCAGAATTTTTGGTTACGTGAGTTTTTTATTGTTTAGTTTATAATTTAATATATTTTTTAACGAAGTATAAAATAATTTAGTATAAAAAAAGATCAGCGTTCTACTAAATGTTTTAATAGCATACTATCCTCAGGCCATCATAAGTTTGAAAAACGATACCTTTGTCATCTTTTGATGAAAACCAACTTTTCATTAACTCGAAGAAATAGGTGTAAGAAATGTAGACCAACCTAAATATTAAAAATTATTAGAATTTCATAGTGCATACCTATGTAAAAAGGTTGTTCTCGCAATATATCATTCTATACGTGTATATTTCAAGGTAAGTACATCGTTTGAGTTAAATTGAATAGGCTTCTACCAAGTTGGTCAGTCAGTAACAACGCGCTGATTGGCTTATAGGATTATAACTGATGAGCTTAGTACAAAGTTTGAATTGCTCGGGAAAGCGTATCCTTCCATTTTGTGCAGTTGCTAATGGTTTTCGCTAATGGAGTTTAGTTAATTGATTTAAAAAAAAAAAATCATGTATTTCTATACGTTTATTGTACTAAAAAATAATCGGGCAAAAATACAACTTTCTGCCAGATGCATTATCTACCAGTCTACCTTTGATGGCTATTCCACACCAACCGTTATGATATTAGCTTAAGGTGGCCCAACCCGGCGGGCCTAACTCATTCGGGGGCACGGTACAAAACCGTGCTGTTGCGCTCTGGGACCTTCTCTGTTTCAAAGAATAAGACAGGCTCCGTGACGAGGAAGATCCAACATGTCCATAAAAAGACAATGTGCATAGTGTATGATTTGGTAAGATTTACGAAAATTTTAATTTCAAAACGACTTATAGCTAAAAGTAAACCACGACAGCTGTAGTCAAAAATCTAACAAAAACCAAATAGGTCATAAATATTGATTAAATAAGCTATGTCTGATGACTAATCTTTTTACGATGTTCTCACTTTATCATTGCGTAATCCATCTCCAAAGTTTTTGTTTAAGACGCGCGAAAAATTCTAACTTTCGGACCTTATAACTTAGAAACCAAACACAATTTTACAATGCCAATGGTCATCAGACATCTAGTTAGATCAAGTAAAGCTATTTTGAGCAAAATTTTGGATCTCTGACAAGAAATATGGGCGTGATTTTCTTTCCTCTTTTGTATGGGGAGATGAGCGGGATGGGCCACCTTAACACACTGCATTCCCGAAAATCATGGACAATTTAGCATTGCCGTTTCGAACATCCAATGCGATGGTACCAGCCCCGGCGGGCTTAGTAGCCCTAACCCCTAATGTATGAAGGGAACCTACAGTTTCACATGAATTCGAAGCCATAGAGCAGCTCGAATTCATTACGAAAAAGAAAAAAAAAATCTTGAACGGGGCTGGACTGCCGCCATGAACTCTGGCACGCAAGAAAAGTAGCCGCGCCCCTAGCTACAAGTCCTTTATGACTTTATTTCAGGCCACGTTTCATGCCTACAGATTTTGAAGTTACATAAATTTTAGCTCCTGTTTTTAAAAAAAAAGTTGTACCAAGCTTTGAACGGTGCTTAGTTGTCCTGTTCGATAGATATTTCTTTATAACATTTTAGAGATATTCTGTTTCTAATCTCAAAAATAGATAGGATATCTAGATAGAGTATTTTAATTTTATTCATTTGTGATTTAATAATAATGAACACATTTAAAAGTGAAAGTTAAGTTTAAGAAAATTAACAGAAATTATATAGGTTTATCTAATACTTCTTCGCTATTGTTCTATATTAAAATGATATCAACTTATTATTTCAAAAACTGCGCTAGATTTAATTAAACAAAATGTAAGGTATAAAAACATACCGTCGAATCTAGAACATCCCTCTTTTTTTAAACCGGTTAAAAAGTGATACAGATTAAAACGAAAATACGCTATTTAAATTTCAAATAAAAAAACACGTTTGAATTACTTGAATATGCACCAGCGTTTAGAATGACAAGACATACATTAAAAACGATTGTAGTTTGATTATTACGCATTATTCAAACTCTGTATTTAAAAGTTTTGCATATTAAACAAAGGAATAATGGGATGAAAATGAAACAATTCCTTCAAATTTAAATCAAATGTAGGTACAGGTACATATTTGATGTGAAACAATCAAAAAATAAATCTGGAGAATTTTCTAGAAAAAAAAAATGCCATCGCTCCGCCGTATTTTCAGCCATAAGACTAGTCCCTAGGGAGTCCGTCCCGGGACGCAGGAGCCGTGAAGAAGATAATTTTGATATTAAAAGGACGTGTAACGCGTCCTTGGAGACAGACAACTCTCTCGCGCTCGCGTCGTTCCAATTTAACGCCATCCACAACCTCCGACCTGCGACTGAAAAATGTAAAATGTTATTTGTTAGCTCGCGAAGATAACCGCTTGCACGGGCAAGATTGTAGTATGCCGTTCCCGGAACTGTCTTCATAGGATATGGTATGCTAAAATAAATAGGACTTCTAGTAAGGTGTAGTTAATTGGAATAAATTGAGATATCCGATGCTTGTGCGCAGTGGATTTCGTATCAAAAGGTAAAATGGTCCCAAATCTATATCTATCTATACTAATAATAAATCTGTAAGGGTGTTCATGGAGTAAGTTGTTTTGTTTTCTAAGATACTTCGTTTGTAGACTTTATGTATGATACTAAAACTAAATTGACGTTTTTTTTAAATCAGTTCTGTATGTATGTATGTATGTTCCTCCATAACTCTTCAACCCATTATCCGAATAAAATGAAACTTAGTACACGTACATTTAACTTCCCCGGAATTAGGATATAGGCTAAACAGAATTTAGTTCCGCTTACGCTAAGATGTGGCTGTCATACAAACTGCAATGCTCCGCACGTCTCGGCGGGAGCGCGCCGCTGAAGAGGGGTGGGGGGCGGCGGCTCTTACTTTACTAATTGTACCGAAGTACGGCTTGGTATTTCCCGCAACTTTAGGACTTCTTGGCATCACGATAAATCGGTGAGTAGTGAGTGTTAAATTCTTATAACTTGCGAACCACTTACCCGATTTATATGCATATTTTATCAACGTATATCATCTCTGGGAGTAGTCAGGTTCGGGATGGGTTACCTTTTTCGATGTAGAGGCTGGCTGTGGGTTGGAGTCTACGCAAAACTTACCTACGTTACACCTTACTTACTTACTAGGTGAGCAATGTAGCAGTGCAAGTGCAGAAGGTTCTGGCGGTCAATGCTTTTTTTAAATAGCCACCAAATGCCAACGATGCTATAAATGGGAATTATTGGATGTTTCTCATTAAATCATGCTATTTCAGCTCTAACGATCTTGATCTTGATCTAACTCTCATGAACCGTAATAGGTACCCAGCTGATTTTTTTACGGAGTGTGTATTTATTTTGCCGTTACAACAACAAATAGGTACATTATGTTTTTTGGTGTTAATTTTTGTACGATGATACGGAACCCTTCGTGTGCGAATCCGACTCGCACTTGGCCGGTTTTTCCATTTAATACATCCTTCATTTTCCTCATTCATCTCTACGCTACTCCCGCGAGTTCCTTCAAGCGTACTCCTCTCCGTCCGGTTTCCGTCGTCCGCCCATGCGTGAGGTTACACCGCCGCCTGAGCGCGTTCATTACTCATTCACTTAGCCCAATAGTCCCGAGGCGTTTTCCCTAATTTATTATCAAAATTACGGCTGGTTTTGCCCGACGTAAACAAAGTTTCCCTTGTTCGCGAGATTAAGACGTGCGAGCTTGAGGAGTCTGCCTGAGATGAGGGTTCACTACGATAGAGCGTAAATTAGATCTTGCAAATGTTTATAGATTTAAATATAAGTAATCAGGAATATTAATTTTATTTTACTAATGTTCTGATAGCATGTATCTTTAAAATTAACTAACACATTTAAATAAATAATACTACTGTAAAATTTACCAAAAAATCCGATCTTTTATTAAAACGGCTAAACAAAGTGGTTGTAATTTATTTTTACTTTACTCAGTAAATTAATTGTTTGATTGAGACACTTTAGATTAAAAAAGGCATAAATCTATTAATTTTTCCCGAAATTTCAGAATATTAACCATTAAAAATGACGGGACCCCTTGGCTTCCGTTCGGTCGATATCGACTGAGTCTATGCTCGCCGCGCGCAGCCGCGCTAGCATCGCGGGAATTATTTTTTAGTGGTTATTTTATAATTCGCATACATATGAGTGAGACAAAAGTAAAAAGCTGGATAAATTGCCTTTCCAACGATACCAAACGTCCACAGTTCCACCTCTCTGATCTATGGCAATATTTTTTTCTTTTTTGCCTTTCTGTGACTGTGTTCGGCTAGGAGTTGGCGCGATTTATTTCGAATAAAGTGATGAAATATAGTGCATATCCTTCGAAATGTCTCGGTAAGTGATGTTATTTCTTATCATGCACTATGTAGGAAGCCATGAGAACTATAGCTTTGCTCCGAATTTTGATATTTATTGAACATTTTGTAGATTTAGTTCGGCGTGACCGGCGGTTCTTAGAGAGCAAAATGCCGACATCAATTATCGCGTTTAGCGGGACTTTCGCGACATTCTGCTCATCTCAAAACCTAAGTATTCTCTTTTCCTTGATGATTCCATTCAGTTTTGGCCTCTCAAAACTCTAACAAGACCGTAATCTAGCTTGCAATTTTGATCAATATTTCCATATAAAAAAGGCGCGAAGGAGCTTGCGCCGCCTGGTGGTAGAAACGAGCAACGTTCTTATCAGGTGCGACTAGTGTATTCCAAGTTTCGATAATGTTATCGATAAAGTTGCGATAACTATTTTTGTTTGTTGGAATGCTGCGGATTATGTCCCCTGCTGGGTTGATCAGATGTTGGCGCAGGCGCAAGAGGATAAGGCCGACCCTGGACTGGAGGAGAAGGTTGAGGACAGTGAGGTATGTATTGAATAAACATTTTTTTTTCTTGGGTTGTTTGATCAATCAATTATTATTTTTTATTTAACTGGATATGGATAGCTAATACCACACCTAATTTCATGATATTAGTCCAACACATCGCATTCCCGAAGGAAGGAGACCTACTGCATTACATGGGTTCCAATCCATAGATTATTGAAATCGATTTATTTTTTTTATTTGACTGGGCATGGATGGCCACACCACACTAATGTTTGATACGACATAATATTAGCCTAACAACTACTACTATTAGCATTGGGAACTAAGTGCCATGGCAGGACCTCCCTTTTATGGCACAGTTACATTGAATTTGATAGAAAACCCGGTAAATTTTAATTATTGCTTTGGCCATCGTTCACCAACACGATGTTACCAACCTGCAGATATACAGATGTGATTGTGTGTCACTGGTGAGTCACCGGTAACTGATTCACAGGCGAATGAGAATCTTTTGAGTAAACTAGCTAGACGAGATGAACCCTACAACCTAGTACGAAAGGAAAGGGACCTACAGTTTTTAGGTGGATTCCAAACCACGAACGACGAATCCCATAGTCGGATCTTGCGACATGAAAGGGAAGAAATATAGTGGGCCCCAATTGTAGTAGTTTTACGTACCGGAACCCACACAACATTATTTTGATGTTCTATGACATGTGTTTTTAGAATGTCATCGATTTGGCGGCGGGGATGGATCGAAGAGCGCTTAAGGATTGCACAAGATGGCGAGGTATTGAAGGCATTGAAGAATCTGCACGACAAGTGATAAAAATTACTTATTATAAATCAAACAACTATTCATACTGCTCTTTTTTAATTTAATGCAAAAATGGCATCAAACGTTGTATTGATTTTCTAAAACATAAAAAATGCAGTTTTTTTTTAAAATTAAATGGTAATGTGCTAATTTTATTATTCAATTTGCAGTGGTGTGCGCAATTAAAATAGCTGGCTGCATACATAGATTTCTTCCATTAGCACAACTAAACAACAAAGTAGGCTAGTAGATAATGACTTAGGCATTAAGTTCTACCTGTTGTATTTTTTTTTATCGTGCAATAAATGTAATATTTTTATTATTTATTTAGTTTTATTGCTTAGCTGCCTCTTGAAGCATGAACAACAAATGATTTAGTATGATAATATCAGACGTATTTCCCCATTAGCGTGACAACTTGTTTTAATATTTAGTTGCCTTTTGCAACATGCACGGCATTTGATGCAGTGTGACTATTTGATATATTTATATAATACACACATGTTGCATATTAGTACAACCACTTGTTTTATTGCTTAGCCACCTCTTGTAACATGCACGGCAAATCATCCAGTGTGAAAATTTCAGACATATTTAATACATACATGCACGACAAAAGATGCAGTGTTTGTATTCAAAATAAAAAAAATATTTGATATCAATTGTTAATCACATGAAGATATCGATAAAATGCGCGCTTAGTGTGGCGCCGCACTAGCCACGCGCAAAGCAACACACCACACATCTATACATATACTACTCACGCCGGCGAGACTTTCGCTTGGTTGTTTTAGTGTTTTTATCGTAATTTATCCTATAAATTTGATAAAATTTTAGTGAACATGAAAATTGTGTTCAATCTAAATATAAGTTGTGATAAACCAAACCATAAAGTGTTTACGTATAGGAGATGTGGTCATTTACATTTTTTGGTTATTTTTTCAAATTTCATGATGATTTTCTCAAAAATTTCAGTAAAAAAAAATATGATCTTATAAAATAAACCAATATCAATGTAATATGAGGTTTTCATGTGCCTACCTTGAAACTTTTCATCAAAATAAAAATAAATGAAGTTCAAAACTGGTTCCAAAATAATGAAAATATTTGTGAAATAAAATGTTTTTTTTTCGACAATGCGTATGCCATCCAACCAAAGTAGGCATACTTTTGGATGGATAATTTTCTTGTTTATCATGATATGTAAAAATAATAACGAAATATACTTGGGAAAAAAAATTGTGTATGAAAAACTGGACCATAATCGTAATTTTATTTTACACTTGTTTTTATCCAATTTAGGACAGGATTTCGACATAAAATAAGTAAGGCATGGAAAGAGTGTTTATTTGACTATATTATTCACTGATAATTATTTGCACTTTCATTTAAAAAGTATTCACAGCGATTTTTTTTCTTGGACTCGCCTCCCGCGGCCGCGCGTCTTCCACACCTGCGGAATTTTAAGGTAGTTCCTGATAAATTAGCCCAGAAGGCAAAGGGTTAAAAATGATAGTGATCAATAAAAAAATAGACATTGAAGTTCCAGATTAGCAGCCTTGACTTCTACAAAGAGGGCAGTTCAAAAATGTTGAACGTAAAATGGAATAACATTGATAGTAAAAGCTAAGCTATGACATTGGACTTTAATCAACTAAAAAAAACATTAAAAAAAAAGTCCTGCACTCTTTAGTGCAATATTTAAAGTAAATTGTTTCCATTGAAGTACGGTTGTATCTACTCTCAGTCCCGTGGTGTCGTCGAGTTGACTCTTCCGCTCGTCGACCAATCGCCGTCGCGTCGCTCGAAACAGAGCGCTTTCTATCAGCGAACTTCCCGCTTTGTGGGCTCGCGATAAGACGCGGCGCGTCTGTCGCTGTGGGCTGCACGCAACTCCGGCCAACTTCCGCATCGACAAGGGACCTCCCGAATTTACCGCTTTGAAGATAACTGCAGCTGAAGGATATGCGGGCGAATGCTGGCTAGACAACCGAATTGCTTACCCGGTTATTTTTTGTGATGTTACCAGACGAGAAAGGCTAACATCACTATCATACCGAATTCCTGGAGGGAAATTCTGGGAATTCTGAGTTGATGAATCCGTGGGGTTTTCAGGAGAGGAATTAAATTTTAAAATTCAAATTTAATAGAACACGATAAGGTTAGGCTATATTAAGTTAATTAATAGTAGGTTAATTAATAGTAGGTTATTTTTATTGTAAGAAATAAAGGCTTGGAGGACTTAGAGGACATAATAATAACATGGAACATGGAATTATTTTTTAAAATGTAATTCTATATCACAAGTGTTCCTAAAATATTGAATTTCCCCTTGTTTCATTCGGGACAATAACCAAACATACCACTATAGCTAAAATAAAATCAAATGAACAAATTTAAGGTCTCTCGTGCGGAAGACACACAGTTCTTTGCCAAGTAAAAATCTGTATGTCATTGACAAATTATGCAAGGCTGTGGGTTTATTCATCTCTTTTAAAAATATGATAATAGTGGATTCCATTAAATGGAAATAAAGATGTCGAAAGGGCTATAATAAACTGTCTTTTTTCAGTTTTCTAATGTAACTAGACCCCCGCTTCCAACTGTCACGAATATAATCGAGAAATTCGTTGGCTGATGTAATTTTTGGGATTGTTCAGTCGGTTAGAGCAGTGGCCATATAATCCAAAGGTCGTAGATTGGATTCCTGCTTCCGACAAATCAAAAATTTTCAGATTGTTTTAAAAATGTGATAACAATACTGGAAATGTAGATGTCGCTAAAACTCAAATTAATGCGATAACGGTAATGTCGTATCCATTAAATAATGAAATTATCAACGTATTTCTCCTTCCTATAAATTAATTACAGTAAGTATCTATAAATGAGCCAAAAAGTTCGTATTGAACAGTTATTTTAACCAATTGATCAGTACCGCTTGGTAAAAATAACGCGTGTGACAGATCAGATGATTTTGAAACGGTTATCTTAACTGATTGAACATTACAGATGAATACAAATCGGGCGTACAACTGTCCAGTATAGTAGGTACAGACATTTTAACAGATTGGATAACAGAGTACCTTTCACTAAATGTAAGACGTAAGTATGAATAAAAAAATATTAGTTTTCACACGGTAAGGGAAACAGTAACAGAAAATAGTTAATTTTTTTTTTAAATATACAGTAACATTTAATGTTTACGGCTTAATGTTTTCACTCAGTTATAGTAATTTTAGTTAGTACAATTTAGTTAGTTGGTTCTATCTTAACGTCGCAAGACGGTTGTTATCGGAATTACAGTTTGATTCACTGATTGTTTTTTATTGAAGCCTGGCTTTGCCTTGGCCTGGCTGGTTTTGGCGTGTACCTATCTAGCTCCTCCTGAAAGTGTCACGATATAATAACGGTCATAAAGTACAACCGATAAAAATGTGTTTAGCCATCCTCAGCCTTGAAATGTATATTTGCAAGCACATTTTATGATAATTCGCGCACTCCATTCCGAATTAAACACTCGGAAGCGGCGACAAAGGCATTGTCACACCGCAGACGAATAGTATACGTAAACTTTGTAATTCCCGCGCACAGAACAATGGCAAAGCTCTTAGCCGGAAGCGACAAAACATAACAGCGGTGGCGACATCTCGGCTAACTGCGGCGGCCGAGGAACCTTTTAGCGGAACCGGAAACAAGGCCTGCCTCGGCGACGCCGCCATTACGGCGCAGTGAGTCCGGGAGTTGCTGAAGACCGCAGCGAAGGCACCAGTGCTCGTGTATCGTGTGATCGGTGGGAGAAGCGTGCGAGAATTCTCTGGGAATGCTGCAAAATCGGCCGCGTAGTCTGGCGATCTGGGATTTATGTCACTATGATGTCATAAATTCCGGTGGGCTCTTCTTTTTATTCGGTTCCGCTAACTACTTCAGGGATTAGAAGCGCTGGGGATCTTATAAAAGAATATTTTTTGTAGAATATTTAAGCGTTTTTATACTTAACATTTTAAAGAAGCTTTTTGAATTTAATAATTTATTTTTTCTAAAGACCATTTTTAGGGATTCTTACCCAAAGGGTGCCAACGGAACCATATTACTAAGCCTCCGCTGTCCGTCCGTTCTTCCGTCCGTCCGTCCATCCGTCCGTCCGTCCAATCGTCCGTACGTCCGTCTGTCACAGGGCTGTATCTCGGTCACTGTAATAGGTAGGAAGCTGAAATGTTCACCGAGTTTGAATTTATTTTGCCGCTATAACAACAAATAGGTAAATTTAAAAAAATATTAAAATTAAATGGGGCCCCCATACAAAAAACGTGTTTTTTTGTATTAAATCTTTTACGATGGTACCGTAGGTAGCCGGGAGTCTCAGATAGTTGAATATATTACAAAAATTGAATATACCCGATTATGTAATAATGTTTGAACGAAATACATTTCGGCTTAAAATGTTTTTTGTAAATATTTAAAAACAAACCTAGCAAATAGGAAGTTCTGACAAGCTTGGATGAAAAAAAATAGGGCAAAATAAATATTTTTCACATATTTTCCCATCAAATGCGAATACAAAACGGCGTAACAGACGCTTTTTAATTCTATCATACCTCATGGTACGGCGCACAGGTCGGCGACACACCGCGTTAAAATATTTTTAGAACATTTTTATTTTTGAAGATTATTCCAAGCAAGCTTAAACAAAATAGGGTCTGCTACTATTTCTCTTGTTATTGTTGTTTCTAAGTTCTTAAAGTAAATTGTATCGATCGATTTAACATAATCAGATAAAAATACATTTTTTCTAATTATGTTCGAAATCTGATTACCTACAATGCTTTAATGAAGGAATCGCATTCAACCTCAAATCTAACTAGAATGTTGCATCCATTCAATGCATATACAAATAGTTGTATAGAATTTAAGTAATATAATTTTAATATGGGTCTAATTTTTCATGAACACTAATAATAAAATGTAAAGTCCAACTGAAAACCTACAAATGTTCAGTTTTTTCTCGTGACTCCGACATAATTTTTTATTCAAGTTATTGCATAGATTTTTTTTATTTGGTCCTTTTTTCAATGGTTAAAAAGTAAACGATGTTTTCCTGCTTACAAGAAAATTGTTAGCTGGATGAGGAGAAATGTGGCAATGTGCCCCAGATAATAACGAAGACGGTGACTGAACTAAGAATCATCCATGCAAATAAGCATGTATATGTTTCAACGTGTGTCTCCGCCTTTGCTTGCACGTTCGGTTAGCTGAGCCGGATAGGAAACAGAATTGTTTACCCTCGGTCGAAATAACTGCAAATATATCAACTGCAGTTAAATATTAAGCAGAGATACTCAAACTTTCATAGATATAGTTAATTATGTGGTGTTTTCTTCTAATGTTATGTACTCAACTTTTTGGTTGAGTCTTTGCGATATTTCAACGAAGAAAAAAATGCACTAACAAAAGAAAATGATGCTTCGAAAACATGCACACAACAATTTCATGTTAGCAGATCTGATCAATGACATTTATTTTTTTGTTTTATGTTAGTTCACATTATACTCGCTGGTATAACATAGCCTGCTTCAAATTATAACTATACTGTAAGATCAAAACCTGAAGTTCAAATATAACAACTTAAGGTCGGCCCGTAAGCATCAGAAAATTCCCCTACAACGTAGTTTACTTACTAATAATTTTAAAACCACTGTTCCAACTTACTTGATATTTGGTATCTAATATTAGGCTACAAATATCTGTGTCTGCATGTCTTTGTTTTTTCGGTAAATGTATTCCGGTTCAAACCACAGAGAAAACAAAATTCGTATGAAGATTTTCATTTTGATTTCATTTCATTCGGTTTGGATTTTTCAAAAAAACAAAAGCATGCAGACATAGATATTTGTTACCTGATATTAGATATTAAATACCAGTTCTTAACTGAGGCCAACGACAAAACCCTCCCAACCACGCAGCACAAAGTTGCGTGGGGGGCAGCGAATCGAAGCGAATGCTCGTTTACCACCGCTCTGAGCCCTAAGTCGTCGTTTGAAGCGAGTTGCAGAAGTCACAGCGAAGCAGGTGGGGCTCAGGCTAGGCCCCGGCGACGGCCGCAGGGTGAAACTTTGCCAATTTGAGTGCAAACCATTAGGCACGCAGTTTGCACTCCTCTCGGTGGCGAGCCAGCACCTAACCTGTATAGACTAGGAGGTCGCGACAAAAATGGTAACGATAACGTAAATGGCTGAAACTGGGTTCACGGGATAAAGTACAACCCTCTGAAGCTAAATGTGTCAGTCTGCCTGTTCCAAGTGGTTGCGTTACTTAGATAAGGCGCCTGAAAAAGTAGTTATGGTGACAAAAAATACATATGATATGGTAAATGGATGCAAATGACGAAGCATGAAAGTATCAATACATACTTACCTAGCAATACAAAAACTGAACAAATCTTTGGTTGAATTTAGTAGTTATAGGCGATTTAGGTTACAGATATAACTTGAGGTATATTTAAGTGTTTAATTAAGTAACCGTCTGGTTATTATTGTATAATTTATAGGTATCAATGTTTCCAGATAATCAGTATATTCATCAGCAGGTACATACCAGCATCTATTTTATATAGCCAATCTAGAAAACGCAACCACTTGGCACGGGCAGACCCACATATTTAGCATCAGAGCGTTGGTCTCTAACATGTGAACCCAGATTCAGCCATTTACCTTATCGTGACCAAAAATGTCGTGACCTCCCGGAATAGTATAAGTATTTAGACAATATTCGCACCGCCATCTGAATCACAAAAAGTTCGCGCCCTCCATTTTGGATACATCCGGTCGATGAAATGTATGAAGACGGTCTTTTTTGACCTCGTCTCAACTCAAAAATAATAAAAAAATTGTATGAACTACCCATTTACATAACGAGAGAAAAAAGGCATTTTTCCATATTGATTAACAATTTCAAGAAATTTTGTAAATAATTTGAGGTTATATAGCGACCAGTTCAATGTGTCGTTTTCATAAAGGGAAGGCCCTGGCACGGTATTCAATTCCTTCGGGAATGCGGTGTGTTAGGCTAGAATCAAGAATGTGGTTATGGTATTAGCCATCCATGTCCAGTTACATAAAAATAATCTACATAGAAGCATGTAATCAGATTTTTTTAAATAACCAGAGAAATCGGTGGATAGCCTGACATTAATGAGATGACAGTAATTTCGTGTCTATTAAAATACTGAAAAAAATTGTTAAATAATCCTAAGTATGATTTAAAATAATTTTCAATAGGTTTTTACAATCAGGTAATATTACGATTTCTAGAAGAATAAAAAAATCAACTAAACAGAATAACGAATCCTATTTCTTTAAGTAATCATGTTTTTCGTATTTTTTTACGCTAAGGTATTTATGCGATTTTTTTTAAATATTAATGATATTGTTATGATAAAAATAGGGGGCTACACTCCATAATAACCCCTTGGCTACTTACAACAGTTATAATACTCATGATGACATAGCCCACAACAAGGCTAATTACTGCCACTGTAAGACTGTAGCGATTCCAGGGGTTAGCTTAAACAGCGAATTCAAGATGTATACGCTTAAACACAACTGCCTTGGAGGTAATGCTGGGATCGCCGCCATCTGTTCATACATCAAGCAGACGTTGAGGAAACAGTCGTTCGGTGTGACCAGGGGGTCCATTCAGGGCAAGAGTGAGTTCGAGTTCGGGAGTGAGTTAAGCTAAAAATAGCTGGGAAATATATTATTATTTAAAAAACTGGAACTGTTATTTACACTTCTAACGTATTTACGGGACAGACTAGATTTTTACCTAACTGTAATGATATTCAAGAAGTGTAGAAATATTAACTATTTAATAAAGTGAGTTGATATTTAGTGACGAATTCGAACTCACTCTTGCCCTGAATGGACCCCCAGGGGTGGCACACAGAGGACACACTCACAGTGGATTTTATTTCTTGAGCCTTCTTTCTCTTTCTGAGTTGGATAAGTCTGTTTCATCACGAATCTTTCCATGGTTCTGAATAAATTTACAACTGTAGAACTTCACCTACTAGGTGGTAGAGTTAATCCTGGGTCGGTACCGTCGCAAAGTGCAATCGAAACGGCAATGAAAAATTCCCTTGTTTTCCGTGCACAATGTCATCTTGCCGTCTTGCTCAAAAAGGGAGTTTCTGGCATGGCACCTAATTACTTCGGGAACGCGGCATGTTGGATTAATATCATGACTGTAGGTGTGTCTTAAGCCATCAACGCACCCAAAAAATGCACCACTCGGATCGGACAACAGTTTTAAAACTGCAGGTAAACACTTTCGGTCTGGTTTCCCAGAGCGCCGAGTGAATGCTGGAATTTTTGTAGCGCTATTCACTTAATTAAATATTTGAAAAGCTCTCGCGTGCCCCACCCCCCCGCCCCGTCTACCCCCCTCACCTCCGCCGCCCGCCAGGAGTCCCCCCGATGCGCTTTTATTCTGTTCCAATGATTGAGATGTAAAAGTATCCGCCCGGTTGGAGTTAACTTTGAAATTGGTAGATCGCTGCGCTCCATTGTAACTAACTGACGGATGTTTGTTTGAATTTTGTCAAGTTGTTTTGTATGTAAATATTTTCTGAATCGAACTATATACGGTGCATATAAATAGAAAAATGATACTCAGTATCTTTTGTGTCTGAGATTTTTGTTTTAAAGACCAATATATTTCATCCTTCACACACATTTTTGGGCAACTCTAACTACTTGTTTATGTACAATGTATGTGTGTAATTTAGAATATTTTAGTCCCCATTGCGATTTCATCCATGACAGAATAGTACATATTCCGTGTCTTCAATTCTAAAGTCAACGTGGTTCAACACGTGACTTGTGATCTTTATACATAACTGATGGGTTTATGCGGGGTAGTAAACTTACAGTGGTTTGTTGGTTTGAGCAGTGAAAATTATTATAAGTGGTATCACTCCATTTCTTCCAGTGCATGTCGTAAGACTAAGGAATTTGTCGTTCGTGGTTTGGAATTTACGTAAACTGTAGGTCCACTTACATTTCTAATTACTAGGTGGTAAACCGTCCGATTTGTTCAACTGTCGAAGTGCTTGGGAAAAATCTCCCTGTTTTCCGTTCGGTTTAATGAAGGCGCGCTATGTCAAGAAGGTGCAGGCATGGTACTTTGTGGTGTCTCGGGCTTATTATCATGAAGCTCTTGAAGTATAAAAAAACACAGCTGTAGTTTAGCCATTCATAACAGCTTACATAAAAAAACAATTGAAGATCTAAGAGGTAAAGAAATAATAGAGATACGTGTTTTATTGGGGAAATTATTATAAAATAAGATGACAGAGCAGAAGTATGATCAAATTGTCAAATGAGCATCACAGCTATTAACAATGCGATAGTTTGAAATTAATTATAAATAATAACATTACTGACTGGAGTATCATGCCATTCGTAATTAATCATTGGTAAAACAAAAAATAAACAAAACACCACGATTAAGTTATATTTTATCAGGTAGTAAAACTATAATCATATTTCAAGTTGCATAAGCTAAGGGAACTCTGTGATGAGGGACAAATATGTACATTTGTTTTCTTTCATAAGTAAGACTTAACAGTCAATTATATAAATCATGTATATAATATGAGCTCAGCATACTTTTATGCTTGGCATATCCTCACCTCACATAAAGTAATGCTTACTTGATTATGAAAAGCTGGGGCACACGTCGGCAGGGAATAGGTGACTTTTCCTCCGGGAAAATATTGTGCATTTAAAACCTGTCTCGGCGGATAAAGTGATACAGTATGCAGGAGGGGAGCGCGCAATTTTTCACACATCATCAACGTCTGCACTTCCGGGGTGGGGCTGAGGGGGAGGGAGGGGACTGTAAGCGAACAACTTTGAAACGGCTTTAGAGAAGTTACCCCCGTAAAATAAAATCGTAAAAAATACGAATAAATAGGGAAATTATTTTGTCCTAGTACTTTTTTATTCGTTAGAGGCATCCTAAATGCGGAATCACATATGATTTAGATGTTCATCATAATCAGTCATTTATATTATAATGGTGGGAGAAAAAAAACCAAGACGAAACTTTATTTAAAGCTATTGCTTGAATTTTCGTTGAAATTATGCTTACTTGGAAAATTAGTCACTATTAATCGGATGAATTAAATTTTTTGAATTTGAGTTAGATAACCACATTTTAGTCGTGTGCCTTTAAAATATTCGAGATATCAACCGCTGCCTAACATGGCACCTAGTTACCAAGTGGTGTGCTAATATCTGACGGTCAGTTTGGTATAAGCCATCCATGTCCGCAAAAAAGAAATTAAGTAGTAAGTAAGTAGTAGTAAGTTTAAATTACTCGGTAATGTTGAGGCTCGCTAGCCACAAATACCACCTAATATTATTTTAATCATCTCTTTAAACATGTTAGTGAAATCAATTTGAAACATGCATATCACTGTGTATTTAGAATTACCCAGGCATGCCCTAAATGACTTTTCGGTGTAGCTTTCAAATGCAAAAAAATACAACAGCAAAATTTAAAAAAAATCCCGAAAAAATCCGAGCGAGGCAGAATGGACGCCGTTTTCCACCGTCTAGTTTCGGAACACCTTTTATATTATGCTTCGCGGCGTCGTTCCGCCCTACGCTCATCCGCCCAGCATGCCGCCTACTGCCGCTTGCCGCCCGCCCCCGTACGATGCCGCCTGATGGGCTGTCAATGACGTGGAAGCACTGCCATTTCAGATATCCCGACTTTTACCTCCGATAAATTGGTGAAATTTACTACATATCACCCGACGCCCACCAGTTTGTATTTTTAGGGTTCCGTACCCAAAGGGTGAGAACGGAACCCTATTACATAGCCTCTGTTGTTAGTTCGTCCGTCCGTCTGCCGTCCGTCCGTCTGTCACAGGGGTGTATCTTATGAACCGTAATCTATAGCCAGCTGAAATGATCACAGAATGTTTATTTATTTTACCGCTATAACAACGAATAGGTTAAGTTAAAAAAAATATAGAAATTAAAGGTGGACCCTACACAAAAAACGTGATATTTTGTTTTAAATCTTATACGATGGTACGGAACTCTTCGTGAGCGAGTCCGACTCGCACTTGGCAGTTTATCGCTTTTTGCGGTTATCTAACAGAAAGGGATACCAAATTTTTTTCATTAAAATATTTATTTTAATACATAAAGCAAGTAGATTTCTCTTATGTTATAACCTTTGAGTTGATGTTAAATGATAGGGTAACATAGAAAAAATACTATGACATGATATGAATTCACACAAAATATTCCGAAGTGAAATTTCTCGCAGAGTGAAAATAAATCCATCTCAAACTTTAAGCCAGATTTCAACTGTACACCTTCGACACTGGTAAAAGCCTTCGCAACTCAGCCTAAGTAGACGGATCCTCGCCCCAGATCCTTTGAGCCACCTCGCAGGAAGTTTTTCTTATTAACGAGTGCACAGGGGTGGCCGGACCGGGGCGCCACAATAAAGGGCCTCTTCTTCAGCGAGGATGTTGAGAGATAATGCGAGGTGAGATGCCTATATATCAGGAGATTAGTTACGCCGCCGCCCCTCTGCGCGATCATACGACCCGCCATCCGGTGTGCCATGGCGCCGCGATCTCCGCTTGCATACAAAATGGAATTTTCTAAGGCTAGGTAAAATAAATCTTTTGAATATTAGCGATTTCGTCGCAATGCACGTAGAATCGACCGTCAATCAAGGACACATTATTTAAAGAAAGAAAGCTGAAAAAATAAAACTTTATGAATATGCTGTATATAATAATGCTGAATATGAACCGGAAAGCTTACCTATCGCGGGAATTGTGTCTTCCGATTGCGCCACCCGCTCTATACCCACAATTTGGAATTCTCTTACAGTCCAATTCTCTCACAATTCTCTTACTGTTATCTATGCTTCCTACTAATACTGTGCTTAAGATTGCAGATGCAATAATTTTACGCTTTACTACGTTGCGGACATGTACTGCAAATACTCAACATTTTTAGGTGGTTAATAAATAAGTACACTTACTTAGAATAAGAATACTACTCTCGAAACATGACTCGAGGTTAAATAATACTGATCAATGGTTGACAGTAAACGCTGGGCTTACAAGACCAACACAGTGTGGGGAGTGAGAAGTCAACTTAAGGACCATTACCGCCAGTTAGAGAGAGGTGAAATATAACTACCCTTCAACTGTTCTAATCCCTTCTACATAATATCACTGCTCGTTAATTGTTAAATATATTATTGAAAACTATTTATATGTTTACATTTAGGACATATATTACTGTCCATTCTTTCTCAAATAAAGCACGTGTTGAGGCCACGGTGAACTATACAATTGCAGATTGTGAGGTAAGCAGTAGTCAGGCGTAATAACTCGGACAAATATACTGTTTCTGGTATATATGTTTCGCCCCCCTCCCTCATTCTAACTAGATAGTTTTTTATATTCTCTTTATTATAAAGTAAAACTTGAATCATAACTTCATTCAGTAAGATCAATAAAATAAGGATGTTTTAAAAAAAAATACATTTAACATAAAATAATGTTGGGCTCTTTGGTCCATTGACTTTGTGCGTCTATTCTATTTTACTTTACTTTTTCATCTAAGATCCTAAATTCTAGGTTTCGAAATTGGCTGTTGTTCAGATTCCGCGTAAAACTGTGAGTCCGCTTCATTGACGTATGTTGGTACAACATCAGCGAATCCAGGATTTTCCAAGTGACAATGGTAATTTTCCCGTATAATATAAGCAAGGTCCTAGTATGCCTCTAAGTTCCCATGTAGTATGTTAGGCTAATATGGTGCGAAACCCTAGCCATTTCACATTTCCAATACATTTTACGATCGAGAAGCAAAACGCGTCATTCGCGTGTTGTCAACACGTCTCGCTACGCCACGCCAGGAGCGCTTCTGAATCGAGCGCCTGACATGATGCACCACTCTGAAATGCTCGACGTGTCAACGCGCTCCGACTTCGCTTCGAAGTATTGCGGCCCCGAAGATTATATTTGGAATTGGAATTTCCTGAAATAAACCCTGTTAAAAAAATATTATTATTAGATTGCCGAACAGGCTAATGATAAAATATGACAAATCCGAATGCACTGTACTGTCTAAGGATGATAAATAAAGAATAAACAATAAACAATTATAGATGTGAAATTATTATGAAATAAATAATATCATATTTCTAACCTAAAATATTTATTTGAAACATCGCTCTAGGTGGAAAGAGCAATTCAGCTGTGGAATCAAACGTTGGAGCGAAGTTAATTATTTTTTGCAGAAAACTGCAAAAACTGCTGCTTTTGATGAAACTTGTATCATTTTAAATATATGTCAAAACGCTCTTCATATATCTATAGTATGATAAAAAAAAATTATTCATATACAACTGTAGATCTCCTTAGCCTGTTAGGTTCAGCCTGGCCGGGTTGGTTCCATCGCATTGGACGAAAATATCATCGAGCGGCAAAGACCAATTGTCCGTGTTTCCCATCCAGTTCAATGTGGCAGCGCCCATGGAGGGAAGGTCATGGCATGGCGCCTAATACTTTTGGTAATGCTTATTGCACCCATGTTTATTTATAAATAATCCCATCTTTGCACGGGTTCAAAACCATATCTTGGTCCCAAATATACTTTTAAATCCTTTAGACCATGAAGTGGACAAGGATAATGACGTTTCGAATGTATATTCAGGCTTACATGGTACTATCGCACCGTAAGCCCAAGTTACCGCGTTTCCGCTTTCCCCTTCGCACACTCGTACCGCCCCGCTACGTAGAACCTTGCAATATATCTCTGGCGCGTGACATATTTCTCCGGCGCGTCGTCTCGACGTGTACTCCGAGCTTTATTACGAGGTGTTCCGGAACCATGGAGTAACAGTAGCTTAGGAGGTAGTTCAACCATTGTCACTCTGCTACTTTTAGCAGAGTACTTTTAAAAGGTGGGTATAAAAATAGTATTCCTTTGACTTATGGCGGTGCCAAAATTAAGTAAACAATAGAAAGAAAAAACTTATACTGATTTCCATTTAAGTAAATAGCTCGATCATTGTGTGGAAATGTATTATTTTCTTATTCTAATAAAAATCAAATACATTCTTAATGTAGAAGGACACGACGTGAAGAAACCCATTGTGGCGATGTATTTTTTTAGATAAAAGACACAAACATTGACTTTCCACCTGTTTTGTGTTCAAGAACATGTCAAAATCAGTCATCGAGAACACTGATAACGTTTTTACGGTCGCATTAATAGAAATAAATAGCACCTGTGATGATGTGTACTTTTAAGTCTTGTCTATTAAACGAATAAAAGGTATATTTTATGTAATAAAACATGGATGGCTGATCACACCCACCGTCACAATATTAGCCTAAAACTCACTCCAGAAGCTGTTAGGAGCCATGTTTTTCCTCATTTAATTTATCAGCACAGCTACATTGAACTGGATAGAAAACCCGGACAAAGTTTAACCCGACCGGGTAGTAGAGGGGAAAGAGCTGTACATTTACAAGTATTTCTAATCGTGGGACAGCGAAAGTGGCAAAAGTGGGCAGACGAAATGCCTTAATACAGCCCAGAAAGACAACGAAAGTTGTGCATGATTGAGGTGGGGATCGAAGCCATAACCTCTGGAATGGAAACCAAGTTTCCACGCCCCTAGCCTACGAGCCGATTAAAAAAAGGTTAAAGCATTATCGATCCGAATACTTATGAGCAAAACAAAAAGAAAATATCACCCCTGTTGGTTTCGCTAGTTTGTGGTTTCCGTGTTTATGCTGACGATTACTGGAATTGCTCAGGACAACGGTTTTTATTTCGCCGAGATATCCGACGTCGGGAGTTTCAAATTTCACGTGAGGAGAGCTCGAAAATTTAAGATAAAGAGATTGATTTGACGTACTTTTCGGTTCTCATTTATTTATATCAAATGAGCTCTTTTCAGTCTGGTGGTTCTTCTGCTTTCATGTTTACATGAACGTTTTCTACGTAGAACAGCCAAGTATCCAGGACTAAACCGCGCCTAGGTTTGTCTAATCTTGAATCTGATGTTTTTCGTGGTCTCCGTATTTTTTTTTTGCGATACAACGTGACACATATTTAAAAGATAGAAATTCTAAAACATTTATTTTATTTTTGATGGAATATTGTGTACACATGTAGTATCCTCAGCCTCATCTGAAAATAACCTGTTAGTAATAATAATACCAAACATAACATGAAAAAACATAATGCAGCCAATGTTGATGTCGGTGGAAGAACAAGTTTGGACCACGATCATGATATTTGTTTTTTTAATTTACTTGATATTTTGTAAATAGTTTTTTCATATAACTGGACATGGATAGCTAATCACCGCCAGGATATCGAACTGTTTTCCGGCGGATGTCTTTTCTCAAACCTATATAACCTGGGAGTCTTCACTCGATCGGAGACTCGATAGCTCAGTCGTAGTCCGCAAATACGCCGGTATGGTGCCTCGCTGAGCGTGGTTTCGCGAGGCGAGGAGACTTAGATTTTCTGACGACCTTTGCCCTCGAACGTGTCACGATATTAACTCAACATATCGTATATCCAAAGGAATTAATTGACATGTCAGGCCTTTTATATAAGAATAAAGCTACGTTAAACTAGATGGAAATTACGGACATTTTTTAATTACTGCTACGGCCATATTTTCATACAATGCGCTAAACCTACCATCTTGTAAAGAGAAGGGGGACCCGCACAGTTGAACATGGATTGAGAACCTTGGAACAACTCGCATTCGTGACGAAATGCACTTATTCAACTCAGAAAGAGAAAGAAAGGGATGCATGAACTACGTCCTCTTTAAAATAATTTTAAATTGCACACGCTGATTCGCCTTAATGGACCGACAATCTTATTCTATGCTCCGCTCGTTCAAATATAGTTAAAGGAAATGAAAAGCCAAGTCACGAAAGTGGCACACACTTACGCGTCGGCTGGATCAATAATCATTATTAGGGTTGGGAAATTGTGAAAATACTCGACTGTCGCCCCCAACCGGGCCCAGCCCTTCGCAAACACGCTGACAACGACGCCGGCACAATACGCGCGCTCAGCGGCCCGGGGCAAATACCTGCGAAGGGTTAACTGCGGTCTGCTGACGGAACCTTTTCGCGTTGCTTTCACGGACAAGACACTTTGTGTATTCAATTGTGAGGTTGTTTCGGTGGGGTGCGGTGGAATGGTTTTCTTATGCAAGCATATAATTGTATTTCCTGTATTCGATGTGACTGTACAAAGTGAAAAGGCCAGATTGGGTGCCTTAAAGTTGTGGTAATTTTAATCACTACGAAACATTTTATTTCATAGTCTAACTTCATTAAAACAGAAATATTTTAAAATATTTTTTAAGCTTTTACCAACCAATTTAAAAGAAACTATAGTATACAGATTGATTTTTTTGTGTGTGCCTTTATAACCAAATGCGAAGCGAGTTTTTTGTATGGTTCGACTACCAGGAATTTTATAAATAAATGAATAATGAATAATATAATATGAGAAATAGCGAAAAACACTCAATGGAGTCACGGGGCCAATTTTTATAAAAACAACTAAAACTGCATAATCACAATTTTCATAATATCTATACCTCTTTTAGTAAAATTGTTTACAATATTGTATTTTTTTCTTTTATTATGGCCTTTACCCGGGCAGAGATAATTCAATTTTAAAATAATAAAAACTCGTTTTTGTGATGCTGAATGTAGGTCGTTGGAATAGTTCTGATGTTGAGTTTAATTTTGAACATTTTTATTAGTAGGTACGTGTAATCGTAGGAATACCTACTTGGAAAGTTCGTCATTTAACATAAAATTACAGAGTTTGTTCCTTAATAGCGTCACTATTGGAACAAGATGTTTTATTTTTCTCAAAATCAACGAGTTCAATTTCCGACTAGAAAAAAATATGTTTTCAAAAATCTTCTTCAGAATTAAGTATTGTTTCCTGATTTAGGTATCACTGGTATTTCCCAAATGTAACGTCGACCGGCAAGCTAAATCTATAGACTTTTTTAAAACCCTAAAAAATTCATAACCTTTCTAGAAATTTCACTCCTGGTTGAATTACCATCTTATAACCATAATATCTGTATCATCCCAAAACATTCTAGTCACGTTGTCGTCAAGCAATCGTTTATTGCATGACGTAGACAATGGGTGGTGAGGCGGCGCGGCGTCATCTTGGGCGGGCGGAGGTATCGAGGGCGGGCGGTGTGGCGCAGGGCGGGCGGGCGGCGCGGCGGCTGCTCAATATTCCCACTTAGTCAGCGTTAGAAAGCTCTCATTTCGGGAGGATAACATGGAGATACTTGACATCTTTGATCGCCCTGAAAATGTGATACCCGCGACTTTGGTTCTGTCTGAAGAAAGTAATAAGAAGTTTAGTAGTAAGTGTGTCATTGGAATTTTAGGAATGAAATTAAAAATAAAAATTTAACAAAACAGATTTATCAGAATTAGAAAATATACGACGATATTCGCGTAAAATGGCCGCTGCTTTACCAAATGAGATATATTTAGTTTTTTTTAATGAGCTTTACTCGTCCACATTTAAGGTGAGCCCGTAAATATATGAGATAATGCGCTCGAATTTCCATGCATATGGTATGGCAAAAACAAATAAAAAAAATATCATATTGCAAATATGTAAACACATTTTTAAACGGTCTCCTTTTTTATATTTTTACCAGCTCATCTGATAAAGCCTCCCGAAAATACGTTTGTTTAGATTTTCACTGTTGTTCGACGTATTATTTTACGTTTACGGATAAACAGTGCCAGAGGTCCTCCAGGTCTCGTCGCGAATCCTGAGCGTGGTGGACGAAACGTCGAGCTAAATAAGTAAGCTGAACACTGTTTATCCGTAAAAGTAAAATAATACCTCCTAAAAATGTATCTAAAACAGGCTCCCATGTAAAAACTTTTCTAACAATTTCGGAGAAATGTGATATTTGTTATTTTAATACTTATCTGCACATCAAACCCAATGTATGTATAAGGAAAGAGAGTAGACGTAAGATTAAACTAGATTTATTGTAGGATACGGTTCTTTCACCATTAAACACGGTATGTATTCTTTTTGTTTATGGTATTATTCAATTAACATGCAAGAAAGTCATCATATGCCATTTATATAATTATCCATAACGTGTAAGCGAAAGCTCCTCCAGCGCATACTCTGCCCCTCTGGTGCTACCATGCCTCAGCGCCCATAGCACGGCGATATACCTCCATGATTTATGGGTCCCGCATACTAAATTCCGCTGCATTGACACTTACCGCCCGCTCCGGCGGAGGGGCACTGAAAATACTGCTTTGAACCTCGGAGGCAGCGAGCGTGGAAAGACAGGAGTACCGACAAATCTGTAGCGCCTATGAGTGAGTTCGCTTACGAATTCGCTAGCTTACAGTTTACTCGAGTTCCAAATACACGTAAGAACACGTGATAACCTCACAACATGCTATTTGGTGCAACGAACATTCAATGTTGCGCGTACCGAATTCGTTATCGAACTAATATCAGTCAAAATTCAGTAATTTAGGGTAAAGTATTTCTCATTACTGTTAACGCATTACGGTAAGTATATATAAATGAGCCTGCATAGTTAATATTAAATAGTTATTTTATCTAAATGAACAGTACAGCTTGGTGATACAGGACGTGTAGCAGATAGATGTTTTTAAACACTGTTATATATATTTTTTTATGGAACCTAACATGGATGGCTAATGCCGCACAACTACCGTTGTGGTGTATTTGGTACTACCGAATACCCGATACACCACATTCCCCAAAGGAATTAGGTGCCATGCCAGGACCTTCACTTTATGTGCACGGCTACATTGAACTGGATTTTTTATTGTTGCTTTCATGCGATAGGTTGTGGGTTCAAATCCTCGTCCCGGTCATGCCCCACTTTCTTTCTCTTTCTGAATTAGAATTTTCGTTACGAATGCGTGCTATTCCATATCCATAGTTCGGAACCCATACACAACTTTAGTACCCCTTCCCCTACTAGGAGGTAGGGTTAAGCCGGCCCGGGTTAGTACCAACCTATTGGATGAAACTATGGTTGAAGGGGCAATGAAAAATGTACCCTGTTTTCCATCCAGTTCAGTTTAGCCATGCCAATAAAGTGAAGATCCTGGCATGGCACCTTATTCCTTCGGGAATGTGGTATATTGGGATAATATAGTGACGGTAGCAGTTTGGTATATCCATCCATGTAAGGTTGCATAAAAATACAGTTTAGAATTAAAAAGAAATGAATTACAAATCGTATCAAAGAACAATTTCCGGCCAACACCCAATGAGTCTCGGCAACTTAAGGTATAACAGCATCGTAACGAAACCCAATCAGCATAAAAACTCTGACCAATCACGATCGGACATCCCCCGGCAGGCGGCGCGGCGAAAATCTGCGGCTCGAAACATCCCCTCCGATTGCCTTTAATTACGGCTCCCTTCCCATCCGACGCGCCCCTGCACTACCTGAAGATCGTTAATCTCTCTAAAGATACATTATTACGGAGCCGCGACGCTCCGCAACGTCTTGAGACGCATACACTTCGTCGAGACATAGCAGCAACTAGCTGAGGTACCTGGCTCCGCTCGGGTCGATGTTGTTTTGTTGATATCGGGCTGAATGATTTCCATCGCTTTTAGGGCGCTTTATGCAGTGCTTCTTGGCATATTATAAGTTCTGCATGGTTTTCTTTTTTTGTGAATTCACGTTAGGAATATGATACGAATCGGGTCCAAATCACTGGATATGTTTCGATCAGGTTGGCATAATCGCCGCCGAAAAACGAACTATACCAAGATTAGTCCGAGAAGCTATCGAGATTAAGAAGCACAGCAACCTCAATCGAGAAGACTCATTTAAGCTCTCTGCAATGTGGAACCCCGTGCTTCAGCCACTTAGAAGGGGCCAAGGAGACGATAATATCGGCGACGATATTGTCAGCTGATATAGCCTGTCGTCTGAAGTTCGGACCGCAGCCAAATACATTTCCGCTTCCGCCCCCACTCACAGCTACGATTTACGACCACGGCGAGCCTAGCGGTCACCTCAGTCGTCTGCTGCGCACGAGCGCGGCGGATGCCTCCTTGACAACGGGCTGAATGATTAGCTCGAAACGTCGGAGAATAAGAGACATTATCCGACGTTTCGAGCCTGCCGCGTGAAAAGCCGTAACATTTTTCAAACATGTCTAACGACCGCGGTAATCTCAAAAGTATCATAATATTATACGTTGTGACTATTATACGTTCTGCATGATGCAAAAAGTTGATTCTATTTTTAAACTTTCTTCATGCACAACGTATAAAATTATACGTTGTGAATATTATACGATATGCATGGTTTTGATTTTTTGGAAAAAAATACTTTTATTCGTTGTGAATATTATACGTAGTGAATACGACTCGATCAAACACAAGGAATAGACGATTGCATCTTGGTGAAGTTTTTTTAGTTAACTGGACATTGATGGCTGACTCATAGTCATCATATTATCCTAACACACCGAATTTCTAAAGGAATTAGGTGACATGCCAGGTCCTTCCTATAATGAGCATGACTACATTAAACTAAATGGAATACTGTCAATTTTTCATTGCCGCTTCGAAGATGGTCGATATCAAACTGCTATCTGTGACAATTTAAAGAAAGAAATAAATAAATTCTTTATTGTGTGGTTAAATTAAATGTATACACAGAGTAACTAAAAATAACAAAGCACACATGCGGAATTAAAACTAAAAAATATTTCTTCCAGTTAACAGTTTAAATAAAATATTGATTAAATGTGACTGCATTGTTAGGCAGTTTAAATGGGAATAGCTTAACCGTTAGGGACTGGCGTGGATATGAAAATCGATTACTTTAAATAACTAATTCAGTATCGAATCATCATAATTCCAAAATCAAAATTAAGCTGCTGACTGTCCTTTAGTGCACCCGCATATCTCAGAGAAGCTGTTGGAATGCGAATGAACCGATGTGAGCCCAGAAGGGAAGGGCAGGTATCTTCACACAGCTAATCTCCAATGATGATAATACGTATTATGTGTTTGACATTTTAGATTGAGTAATGGATGTATTGTTTGTTCTTTCCCTGTCCAATTAACTAATCCTTCACTTGGTGTATGGGATCCGGCACCTAAAATAAGACATTTGGTTTACTGAATTTCCTCCTGTGCATGTGGCAAGAGGCGACTTAGGCATTCTTCGCATTACTTCTAGCAGCAGAGATATTTTCGCGCACTCTCTGTAACTCTCTGTGCTCATCTCATTCTTGTTATTTCCTGTTCTTAGTTTTTATTTATTAATTTTAGACAGGCCGCCTTGGCTGTACGTCTTATGCTCAGATTCTCAAGCCTTCAGACTGTCAATGTTGACAACTTTGAGGAATAGTGTCAAATTTGGCAGACTTAAGAATCGTTTCAAGACCTAAGATCTGTCTTTTAAACTGTAGTTAAGTTTATCGTGCCAAATTTATGAAAAGCGAATTGTTCAAATTTTATTTCCTGAGACTCTAATCTGTCAGAAACTGTTCAAGACACATGCACGATTATGACATATTTATTACTATGTTTGTAAAATCATTTTGTTTTTTATATATTTGTGATTTGCACTCTTTTGTTAATGTATAATTTCCCAAAAAATTTAAACCTTTTCTTAAAATTTGTTCCCTTTCTTATAGCGTCTACAGAATATCACTATTTAAACAATTGCTGTAATTAAAAGCAATTAAAAATAAAAGACGAAATTTGGCTCGATTGGATCTACTCTCATACGTGATAAACGGCCGGGGATTTCGTACGTTCCGCCCGGATACCGAACTCGGTATAACTTAGGGGGAAAATATTACAGCCACTATTCGCACGTTTAATTGGTAGCAGACAGGATGGCGTACAACGTAAATTAAGCACGTTTAGTCCGAAGGTTTAGCCTCTGACGTAGATGAGCCCCATAAATAGACCTTGATTTATGGATCCATCTTATTAAATTGCTTAATTTACAAGATTTTTGAGAAATTGTATCAGTATCCTATTTATCTAGTATAGGATGCCAGTACCAATAAATAAGTTGACCCAATCTTGCCTATTGATTGATACGCGTCGTGCAAGTAGAGGTTAAGGTGGCCCAACCCGCTCATCTCCCCATACAAAAGGGGAAAGAAGATCACGCCTATATTTCTTGACAGAGATCCAAAATTTTGCTCAAAATAGCTTTATATGATTGAACTAGATGTCTAATGACAATTGGCATTGTAAAATTGTGTTTGGTTTCCAAGTTATAACGTCCGAAAGTTCGGATTTTTCGCGCGTTTTATACAATAACTTTGGAGGTGGATTACGCAATGATAAAGTAAGAACATCTTAAAAAGATTAGTCATCAGACATAGCTTATGTAATCAAGATTTAGAATCTATTTAGTTTTTGTTAGATTTTTGACTACAGCGGTCGTGGTTTACTTTAAGCTATAAGTCGTTTTAAAATTAAAATGTTCGTAAATCTTACCAAATCATACACTATGAACATTGTCTTTTTTGTGGACAGGTTGCATCTTTCTCATCACGGAGCCTGTCTTATTCTTAGAAACAGAGACGGTCCCAGAGCGCAACAGCACGGTTTTGTACCGTGCCCGCAAATGAGTTGAGGCCGCCGGGTTGGGCCACCTTAAAAAACCAAGTTAAATACAATTAAATTCAAAGAGATGCAAACAAACTCGCAAATACGAAGTTTTATTATACGTCAACTCGTCATTTCACTTCTTAAGGTGTTCCTTCCCGGCGGGACTAACTCATTCGCGCTCTGGGACCTTCTATGTTTCAAAGAAAAATACAGGCTCCGTGATGAGGCGGATGCAACATGTCTACAAAGCAGACAATGCGCATAGTGTTTGATTTGTTAAGATTTACGATTTTTTTTATTACAAAACGAATTCTAGCTAAATGTCATATGGGTGCCGCCGCCGTATGGATATATCCATATCCATAATAATGTTATAAATGCGAAAGTAAGTTTGTCTGTCTGTTACGTTTACACACCCAAACGATTGAAACAATTTTGATTTAATTTGAATTTAGTATGGAGAGTCTGGAGGTTGGTAAAGGACATAGACTATTAAAATTAAACCAAAGGGGATTAAAGAGTGTTAAAAGTTTGCATAGGGAACTCATTTATCATTGAATATTAGATTCATCCGACCTCAATCCGAAACGGTATTGACCGGAGCAAAGCTCGGTAACTCAGCTAGTTGTTCCATCAAGTTCAACCGCCGAACAAATCGATCAGTAACGGCATCTGTTGGCCGCTGCCGATCTGCGGACAACCAGCAGTGTTGGCAATTATGAACTCGTGTCATTGCGTAATAGATGGCGTGTTCACAACAGTATATAATATTTTATATGCAAGTTCCTGTAGAAAAATCAGTATCCTGTTAGTACCATGGTACCCTGCCCAATTTTTTTTACTCTTTTATGAAGGTCCTGGCATGGCACCTAGATCCAATGTGGTGTGTTGGGCTAATATCATGACAGAAAGTGTGGTATTAGCCATACATGTCCAGTCACATAAAAAAATAATAATTAAAGAATGTTTCTTGTAATTTCAATGGATCTTCTTATTTGACATTCAGCTGGCTCTTAGACTACTTATTTACAACCTGAAATACATTAAGTATGTACACCGCAAAAATATTATGATATTGTGGTGCGAATGACTCATCTTTCGGGGCGCCAAAATATCCATTGCCAAAAACATATTAAGAAAAAAACTATGTGTAAACTCACATTAGCTTTCGGCTGGTATTTTATTTGCTGTAAACTATCTTAAAATAAATAAAGCATAATACTATTTAAGATTAAAAAATACTCAAGTGCTTGGCTCTGGAAATGGAAATGGAATTTTCACAGCATATAATAAAACATTTCTTCAAATGCCAACCAAATAACCAAAAAGGGTTTTTTCAAATGACTGCCCGCTTATGATTTCACAGTGCGATCAATCACTAGCTGGGGACAGTGGGGTTGAACTGGGGACAAAACCTAAGCACACCATACCTTCCCAGCTAAACAATTGCAGATTTTACTCACCAAGATTGGTATTAATACATAAGATATTTTTTATCGATTTATGTCACACGGAAAAAAGAGAAAATCTAGCATTTATTTTATTTATACCAACATTGCCCATTCGCGTAATCCTGAAAGCTGTTGCTATGAGAATAAATTCCCAACTAAAGTAATAAGGGACAGCCCAGACGACTTGAACTCGGCAAACTTTGGAGCTTTTTCCCAACTCGGCCATTGTGGGACAAGTTGGACAAGCGGCCGCTTATCTGGGAGAGTTTTTGTCGTTTATTTCGGGCCGCGTCAACGACGTACATGGAGTAAGAAACACCTCATGGCTCGCTGGTGATTACTTGACTGGGTATAAGGAGACGACGACCAACACCAAGCACGACAAGAAAAAACCTGCGCGGAGGGGTAATCACTTTCAGTGTTGCATCTCGGGAGGATCACGAGACCAAAAAAAGGTTAATCCTTCTAAAAACCTTCGGACTTTCACAGGGGCTGCGAAAACAATGCCGACCGGCCAGGTGCTTCTTCACACCATGTTTGAAGGACCCCAGGTTATAGTTTAAGAGAAAAACTTCGGCAGGGAGTCGATTCGATATTTTACCGAGAATATATATGAAATCAAATCAAATCAAATCAAATAATTTATTTGGTGCTAATGGGAATGAATCAAAGGATAGCATAACATTTCACACCTCGTCATAGAGAATACAAATAAATATCACAATATATTATCATTAATCAAACATTCATTATTAAATTATCAAATTATACAATTTTAAACATTTCCAATAAATATTGATCTATAAAAATTAAATAAAAAATTAAAATAAATATTAAACATCTGAATTGAAAAAATTTAGGTCGTAAAACGTTTTAGTGAGGAGCCATTTGCTCATTTTTCTTTTAAAGAGAGTTGAAAGATCTAGAGGCTCGGTGGGTTCTTATTTTGGGAATGTAGACAGTGAATGGATGCATTCCTTGCCTGTTCCGCGTTGTGCGGTGGTAGAAAGGGGACGGAGGGACCCACACAGGGAGCCCACCACATCACATTCCCGAAGAAACGAGATACCATGCCAGGATATTCCCGTTATTTAAGCTGGACTAAATTGAACCTGATGGAAAACACGGATATTCTTTATTGCGTTCGATGTGATGGGCAAATGTGTGGTTTTGGCGTTAGATATTAATTTCGGATTAAATTGTTTATTGTGATATTTTTGCAAAAATGCGTTGGGTAGCCATTCCTTAACAATTAGAATAGAATGTAATGTTAATTCAACGTACCATTATAACTATGTGACCGTTTATTCTTTAGATGTTTCTACTTTTGTATCCGACAATAGATATCCAGTAAAATGTTTTTCGTTCTTACGTTTTCACATTCGTAATGAATATATTCGATATTTCTGTCACCTTGTCCATCTTTGAATCTTCCGGAATTATATTCATAATTAAACAAATATTCATCGAAAATAACTTTCAGTCAAGAAAACTTAAATTTTGACTTTCATAAACGTCTGAATAACCCAGAGTCTCCCACTTCAGGGTCCCCATGTTCGACAACATGTGACCACCTCGTGCTGCCACGTCGCGTCGCGTCCTGTTATGAAACTCCTCCAAATTGTGTGAGATTCCATATTGGTTCCATAGTAGTAATGCTTATTTTTTTCTAATCACTGTAATATTCAGGGTTCCGTACCCAAAGGGTGTCAACGGACCCCATACAAAAAACGTAATTTTTTGTGTTAAATCTTGTACGATGGTACGGAACCCTTCGTGTATGAGTCCGACTCGTAATTGACCGGTTTTTAAATAAATGGAACAAAGAAAAGGGTATTTGTCCTAAATTGCTAACGGAATGAACGTACATGCCATCACGGGTCCATCATGTTTTTAAGTACAAGCAATTTTGTAGTTTTGTCATCTAGGGTTGAGATAAATAGTCGTAGTAACATAAACTAGGACCAACGAAAAGTAGTACTTGGTGACATCACTTTGTATTACTTTGAGATTTCGTGCATACAGAATGTGTCAATAGTGACGTCACCAAGTCCTACTTTTCGTTTTTCTTAGTTTCTGTTACGATCCCTATTTATCACACCCTAGGTGTTGCTGAAAGTCACCAAAGGGATTGGTTTACGAGCGATTTTTTTTATATTTCACCGTAAATCATTCGTTTCATATGCACATATCAAACTCTTAAAGAGAAAGAAAATGGTAAAGTTAACGGGTTTTTTTATACGACCTGACATGGATGGCTAATACCACACAACTACCGTTATGATATTAGCCCAGTACACCACATTCCCGAAGGAATTGGGTGCCATGCCAGGACCTTCCCTTTATGAGCACGGCTACATTGAATTGGATGGATAACACGGACAATTTTTCATTGCCGCTGCGACCATCTTTTCATCCAATGCGATGGTACCAACCCGGGTACCAACCACCTAGTAGGGGAAGGGGACCTACAGTTTTACATGGATTCCGAATCATGGAGCAGCTCGCATTCGTGACGAAATGGACTTATCGAACTCGGAAAGAGAAACACAGTGGTGCATGTCGGAATTGAACCCAGGCCTCTGGTACGCTAGGCCAGACACCCGCGCCACTAGGCAACGAGCCGCTCAAAAGCCGGCTACCGCCGCCGAGGGTATCGGACCAATGCTTCCCGCAAATCCACGAAATCTATAACAAAGGAGGCAAGCCAAGAGCAAGCCATCTTTCGTCATAATTTTGTCAGAACATAAGCAGCCACTCGCATATTTAATAAAACTATTTCATCCATTTGAATATCTTGCCAAACAGCAAAACCCCGTGATTTCCATTTGCAGAAAACTCGGGTTTTAAATCAAGTTCCGCAAGTTTTTGTCTTCTGTTTTTTTAATGACTCATTATTTTAAAAACTTAGGTACATAAATTATTCATCATTAAGATCGCCTTTCAGACTTAATGCAAAACCTATTTTTTTTTCACCAATACGAGTGGTCCATATCGTTTTGTCTGAAAACATTTTCTATCTGAATAAAAATGAAGCAAAAGAACGTTATCAGATCCGTTTTATATCATGCAATTTAAATTTCGCATTTTCCAGGCTTTTAAACTGGAAAGGAGTAAAAATACAGATAAAATAAAACCTAACTGCCGCTGACGCCGCAAACATTCAACCGACTCTTTTATGCTGTAATGAGCAGTTAGCCTCGAGGGCTTATGGTTTTGCCAAGATATATATTCATGAATTGCATTTATATAAAGGAAGCAGGGTAAACTGTTTACTAAGGCTGAGATAAATAGTCGTAACAGAAAGTAAGACTAACGAAAGGCAGTAATTTGTGACATCACTATTGACACATTTTGCAAGAACGAAATCACAAAGTAATGCAACACTTTGCACTTTGTCACAAAGTAGTACCTTTCGTTAGTCTGAGGCTGGGATAAATAGTCGTAACATAAACTAAGTCTAACGAAAAGTAGTAATTTGTGACGTCACTTTGCAATACTTTGAGATTTCGTCCATACAAAATGTGTCAAAGTGACGTCACGAAGTATTACTTTTCGTTAGTCTTAGTTTATGTTACGACTATTCATCTCAGCCTTCGTTTCTGTTAGGACTATTTATCTCAGCCTAAGTTATCAACATTGACCGATGATCGGAATATAATGGAGTTTTATATTTCAACGAATAAAAAAAAAACAATGGATGATACGGTTCTGGATAGTAATCATTTTGTAATGGGATTATGTCAAATATTTACGGGACATGTTCATAAATCAAATTGTAATACTTATATTCTCAGCAATGCATCTGCAATTTCAGATTCAGTGTCAATTTTTTTGGAACTTGGGTTCACTTAGTTTACATGTTAGCCCCGTTGGGTCTTTCTATATCTTTCTACGTAATATAAGGTTTAAAAAAACCTTTTCCCAGTCCGTTTCCGGTGTTCAAGGTAACGATCCCCAGTTGCTGCCTCTAAACTGCGCTTCTTTCACAACACATCAGAACATATATTACACATCGTCAGGTACGAAACATAAGAATGAAAAGTTGAGATAATATTTTTTTACTTCAAATGAACATGAACAGCTCGTGGTGTAGGGGCTAGTTGACTTGTCTTTCATACGAGAGGTCTGGGTTCAAATCCTCGCCCGGTCATGCACGAATTCATTACGAATGCGAGCTGTTCCCTGGTTTGGAACCCATATAACTGTAGGTCCTCTTCTTCTACTAATGGGTAGGGTTTAGCTCGCCCGAGTTGGTAGCACCGCATTGGATGACAATTGGATGCGGCAATGAAAAATTTTCCGTGTTTTCCATCCAGTTCGATGTAGCTGTGCTCATAAAGGGAAGGTCCTGGCATGGCACCTAATTCCATCGGGAATGTGGTGTATTGGGCTAATATCCTAACCGTAGTTGTGTGGCTTCTATCAGGTTCCATAAAAGCGGGTTAACTATCATAGGACAAATTATATGCGTCCTTACCATCGCGCAGCATCTCCTGAGGGGTAGGCAGAGATCACAGAGCACCATACGGTTCGATCACAGTATACTTCTCTTGCTCCCTATTTTTATGCATGATCTTTGACTACGGAGGCTTATCTTGTTTTGGTACGTTCTCCTAGGGTGGACATGACACTTCCACTCACTTTCGCCATGTAAATATATTTCATTTATTTGTTATCTTCCAAACCACGTCAAATTACCCTTCTCAATTACTACAATACAATTATAGCTTTCTATTCCAAATGTCTAACCAACCACACCAAGCAAACGTGCAAGACAGGTGCAGGCATATAGCTAGAACCCGACACTAAAGTGACCTGCCTGCGCAGAAGTCTATTTTTGGGTCGCATCCGAAGCACGGATTCAGTTGCGCAGAGGGGAGATGCCTCGCTACGGTTCTAGTTGATTTCCGGTGCCTGTACTGTACCTACAACTGGCGCACCCTCCGCACTGTTTACCCACGTGTTGGTTCCCAAGGCGTACCACGTGCGAGTATTCCGCATTCAATATTCACCGTTATGCTAATGTCCACGGCGAACGTAGGTTCAAATAATAGGCAAGTCAAAGAAAATAAGAGGCCGGAAAAATAAAATGGACCTTTATACTAACAAGTTTAATTTATTTTTGCGATGATCCATGTTTACTCAGATGTTTTCGTTCGATTTTAATGATTATATTTTTTTTTATAAATTCACCACCAAACTCAACTCCTTCTGAACACAGCAGAAGGCAAAGTCCGCTATCTATTAGCGTTTTCGAGCATTTTCGAGCGTTAGCGTTATGAGATAACACAACATTTTATTAAACAACAACAACACATTTTTTGTGATTCCGGCGTTATCTCATAGTGCTAACGCTCGAAATTGGAGTTATCTATGTATTAGTAGACTAACGCTTGTGCGGAGTTGCTGTTTGTGGAGTTTTCCATTTGAAACGAAGATCCTGCAACGTGTGTTGCATTATACGAAACTGCTTCATTATTCTAGCAAAATACATTCATCATATATATTATAAAATATCTAGGCTACTGAAAAAATATGACTAATCGGAGTGCAGTGTACTGCTTACAGATTATGAATAAACAATAAACAACAACATATAACTTAAATATTTTAGAATATATTTTAGTAAAGATTTTATCGCAAAATTTGAAAGGAGCTCAGAAATAAATTAAGCTCTTCTTAAAAAATACAGATTAGGAATTAAACAAAATTTAAAATTAACGAACAAGGAATCTTAGGCTTATAAGCGCCCTCTGTAGTAGTATTATTCGAAATAACTAGTTTTTTTCTATAAGGTGATCTGAAGCTAAAAAAATTAAATGTACATTTTCCAACCCAATTCTCATTGCGAATAACGTAAACTTGTGTAACCTTTCCGACATGCAAGAAATCTCCAACAATTTTTATTTTCCAAAGTCAGTAAATGAAATTGTTAATACCACAAAGGCCAGGCTGAGTCCCGCTTCACCACAGTGGCATTAGCAAGGAGAAAAACGAAAACATTTGCAAAGGAAAAAAGCCCTGCAAAAGCACATAATTAAAAGAGAATATTGTACCGCAGTAATCAGAACATACGCTCGAACTAAAAGGCACTGTCGTTTTAAGTAAAGATCTATGCTAGGTAGGATTTAAGATAGTCGTCAGGTTATGTTAATGATTACCGGCCCAGGGGAATTTCGAACGGGTGGATGGGGGGAATCTTAGTTCTATGTCTGACCTGGGCATGTATTCTTGGCATTCCGTCATTGCGGATTCAGTAGAGTTAACAGAAGAAGAATTTACTTTGACATTACTTTGGCATTCTAGAAACCGATCGCAGCGCCACACGGAATGAGTGGCCACGGAATTAAACGTTTACATATGTAATAATTGTTATTTGTATGGACGATGAAAACTTTGGCATTCTGGGAAGATTTTGACAGCTGCGTTTACTGATTCATTCGTGGAATAATTTCGTACTTGTTTCCGCAGCTGCATTGACAAAGGTTGCCAGGCATTCGGCTTTAGCCAGTTATGTTTGGGATTTTAGGAAACATTTTTGGAAACCATTTGCGGGTCTGGCCTGTCCGGAATTTGTTAGGCTTTTCATCGTTCGTGGTGTAACTCGTCACACGCCTGCTGGTTAAGCGGGCGAAGAAATGCAGAATGACGTCGACACGCCGACCCCAGAGAGAAGCGGCGACTTCCTCCCCGTCCCGCCGCGGTGTCGCTACGCATTTATAAACATTACGCTATAATATTTTGGCAAACGAAACGTTAGAATAAGAAGATGTTAATAGTTCATAATATATCCTCACGGCCACTGTTCCGTTAGTTACTTACTTTTAGAATTGAAACTTCAGTGAGGTTCACCATAAGCAGTAAACAAACACAGAATAAGCTAAAATACAAATCTTCGATGAGTCGAATCTCCGAGTCGTGTTTGTTTTCGTGCGCTACCATTCGTTAGCAGCTTAGAGCGAGCACTTCTTTTACTGAAAAACAGAAAGAGATAGCACTACACTAGCTCCCACTGCCACAGTCCTATTTAAAATCATACTTTCCGAGTTGAGGAATAACCTCGGGAATAACGAAAAATAGCATATTCGTTTCCGTATGCGATTCATTAAATGCCGCAGGAATAGGTCGGAAGTAATTAACTGATTCAGCTATGATTCAGCTATGATTCAGTAAAGTGTTTACATAAGTTTGGCTAGAATGCACCACCTGGCATTTTTTTTTTATACTATTCATAGAGATGCACGAATAGAATTTAAGAGTGTCGCTCCCTAGCCAAGTTCATTGGGTATATATTCCGTCGTTCTTTACTTCATAATCTGTTTCAAGTAGAGGGCATACATAAATCTGACATGCTGTTGTAAATTCTTATAGTATGCTTCTATCACCTTGATAAGAGTACTGTTTGCGTACTTTTATGGTTTAGAAATAATACATTATCATATAGCTAATGGCTAACGTTACCTTGTTATACTCTTCTTGTTTTTTGTTCTTTATTGAGAATCCTTATGGTAGCACAATACACTAGAAATTGTCGACAATTTTAGATTGGTATACAGTTACATCATTACAGACACCGCCTACAGTGTTAAAGAATAGTTTCGTTTCGTTAAGCAACTAATTGGTAATACCATTCTGACTGCTCAAAATAAAGAAATAAAAAAATTCAAAGTTCTTAAAACTTAACAATTATAGGATTAAAAAGAATTTACGTAACAACTACTTCAATGTTTTAGACCTAAGTAATGTTTATGAAATCGCTGAATATCGTCGTCTCGCAATTATCTCTGTGGTAATAAAACTGAAAAGTTAATTTTAATTCATCCGCGGACCACTATCTCGTTAGGAAGCTGAGGACGCAAGGGGATGGGGGGGGGGGGGGAGAGGGGAGGAGGCGGTAGGCGAAGCCCGATGCGCTTTTTCTACAGAGATTGGTTTTTTCTACAAGCTCGAACAGTATAGAAACGAGTTACTAGAAATTGAGAAGATGAAAACACAATTTAAAAAAATAAAACTATATAAATACCTTAATCTTAAGGTCGCAGGTGAACTAGTTATTCTCTAAATAAAAACAAAAACGATAAATTGTTAAGTAATATAAAATACGTTCTCAATAGTATCATAAAAGGAATATGTCTTTCTACTCGTACTAGCGTAAAATTTTATGTCTGAATGAATGAATGAAAAGGGATTCGGTGCCATGTCAGGACTCCCTTTATGAGCACGGCTACATTGAATTGGATGGATAACACGGACCATTTTTAATTGCCGCTTCGACCATCTTTTCATCCTATGCGATGACAATAATTTATTAAGATGACAATAATTTATTCGCCGTTTATTATATTTCTAGCTATTTTCTCTTTTTTCAGTTTTCACGTTTATTTTTCTACATTTGTGACGGTAATCTTATTTAGGTTTACTTTAACATATTCAGTTTTACAAGAACATGTTCGCCCAATTTGCTTTGGATAAGGTTCCTCATCCTCTCGATAAAATTAATTAACTATCTATGTAGTTACTCACCACAATGTTTTCGTAAAAAGTGAGCTAGTTTTGTGGGAACGGGACTTAGCATGTGAAAAATTGTCAAATTAAAAACAATAACTTATTTCTGTTGTTTATAGTTATGCGGGTTAGTCACATTTAGAATGAATTATTTCGAGCTGTTCTGACTAAGCGACGTCGGGCTCTGGCTATATCTTCCAGCTGTTCGAACTAAGCGACGTCGGGCTCTGGCTATATCGTTTTAATCGCAAAAATTGGTCCAAAATGTTTAGGTATGAGGATGCTCTTAACCCTTTTTTTATAAATTTTCGGAGAGCACGTTCCATGCTCGCGTAGCGCATCGATGCCATCCACTGCAACGCTAATCCTCTTACGGCATTAATTTCTCATTGTGAATCTCACTTTACAGGCTTTGCCTTCTTTAACATTCGCTCTCGAATGAAATTTCACTAATATAAGTATAATGGACTATTATGCGACCATTGTGGACCTTTAAAAAGATTTTTATATGGTTATAATTAAGCATTGTTATAGTTAAATTTCTATGTAACATAAACTCTACGTATTCTTAAAACGAGTTGGATCAGATATGTATACTCGTTTGTGCTGTTTGGGTTCCAGCACGTAATAATAATAATACAAGTATGCCCACTGCATTTGTTCCCGTGAATTTCGTAAGAGGCGACTAAGGGATTCGTCGTTCGTGGTTTGGATTTTTGGTAGGATTAATACAGCACGGGTTGGTAATATAAATTGTCCGTGTTTTCCAAGTTGTGCGAGTACCTAGTTTCCATCAGGTGTATTAGGCTAATGTCAATTGAAGTATCATTTTTTTTATTTGGTTCACAAACAGAGTGATATGTTACACATAATACATTTAAAAATCCCTTAAAAATAGTCAAACATATACTTTTAAGCAGTGAACATTACATGAATTATAAAAACATGCAGAAAGTACACATCTAAAAGGTTTTAAATATACTTACAATTATTTAAGAATAAAAACCAAAATTTAAAAGAGCATGTTAACCGTTAAGCTAGTCTTTGTTTCAAAATGGCCGATCAATTTTGAAAAATGTTAAAAAATTGTCCCAAAAAATGGTTGTGTCAAAAGATATGTAAGGTTAGAAACATGTATCATGAAAGCAGTTTCCTCCAAAATCAACACCATCAATATTCGAGTGGTAAATGATACGTGGAAAATAAAAGACTGGAAGTCAAATATATACTCGCATCATCTCACGTAACTGAAAGCGCCATTTTTGTAGCCCTCGACACACATTTCCATGACAAGTAGCCTTCTGCAAACAAAACGGAAGCAAAACATCCCGCGGGCTCGGCGAAACCTACGAGATATTGAAAAATACACTCGCTGAGCCGGTCGAAATATTTCAGCGGAGCTACATAATAATTAATTAATCTTAGAAAGAAATAATGTTCGAAAAGAGTTTATATTTCATTTTTATATTAGTAATATTGAGTAGCATAAGTAAATATAATGTTTCGTACTAAGCAAGGTTACTACGTTACTTTTTCAACGAATGTGAATGAATGAATGAATGATTTTTTATTCAGAATTATTGATACATTGTCAAATCATGCATGTTATTACAATTACTTACTAACTACTATGTACTAAATATGCTATAAGTCATCATTTTAAATTTTAAAATATGTAGTCAAATAAATGAATTAAATCAACAGTATTTATACAATGATGTCAAAGATGTGATTTGTATGTAGAATCGACCGTGAAGTAAGATCACAGTAATTAAGAAAAGAACTCTGTAAAAAGTACAACTTTACGAACATACTGCAAGGCTGGACCCGAACCAGCAAAACATAAGCAAAGGCTACACTGAAATTTTAGGGTGATTTTTTTACCTATTTGTTGTTAAAGCGGCAAAATAAATACACACTCTGTAAAAATCAGCTCCCTAACTATTACGGTTTATGAGATACAGCCCTGTGACAGACGGACTGACGGATTGACGGACGGACAGCGGAGGCTTAGTAATAGGGTTCCGTTGGCAGCTTTTGGGTACGGAACCCTAAAGGATATTGTTTTTATATTTTCGACCTTTGATATCCTATCTAATGTGTTGTCCAACTGAAACAGCTACCTGCTATAGAGATAATCCGCAGGCACGCATAGGTCCAGCTACGACAAGGTTCTTGGGTTGATGACAGAAATTAAATTGGGGACGGTCTTATAGCCTGTTTTTCGCGTCTGTACACAAACCCTTTTATTTCCAAGCGGCCATCTCATCGGATGGGTCTGGGCTTAAAATAGGGTGTTCGAGTCCACTTAGGATTAGGTTAAGGATATTTGCATACATAAGAATGAAAGTACTAACAATGTTACCGAGAAATCATTCCATGGGAATTGTTTGCTTGCTTTAAATTTGTCATTAAATGAACAGTGTTACATCTCATGATACCTCGATTCTATAAATAAATAAAGTTTGTTTATTTAATCACATTGTTTGATTATTTAGGATGTTAAAAGTGTATAAAGTAAGTGTTAAAGGTATTCCTTGGCATGATTAAAGAAAAAAAGGAAAAACACATTCTTAATAATGTATTGCAAGGTTTAAAAAAAATCGTCCATAGAATATCCCCATTCATTTACATGTCCAGTCAAAACCGTTTGGACTATAAGTCCATTAACAACTCCAATAAACCTAACTCGGAAGGCGAAATCCTATCAGTTATGTAGAGGGAAAAAGTCATTTAAAAATTTCTGATCTTTTCATTTCATTTCATTTATTTATTCAACTTCTGGTAGTAAAACTACACTAAGTCATGTCACAATTTGATTGATCCGCGGATTCGATCAACCAGTGAAGAAGAACCCGCAAAAAAACTTCACAGGTATGTTTTTTTTTGTCTTTTCACAGTAATGATAAACATTCTTGACATGAATGAGATATTCTAAACTAAAAAAGAGTGTGAAATGTGTCATCACATCACAAAACTATTTTTTACACAGCTTATTGGAAATGTGACAGTAGCAGTCCTAATTATTCTTAACATATTAAATGATGATGACGTATTTATTGTCATTTATTTTATCATCTTGACAAAAAAAATATTTACGCAAAAAATAAAACACGCTTGAGAATCACACATTGCATGAATTGTTTAATGATTTCTCCAAGGCTTGACGCAATCCTTCCGACCATTTTCTACACCCTCTCACCTAATATTGGTTTTTTGTCATGGAAATTTGTCACTCAAACCGCAACGAACAATATTTCGGCACCCTACCGGTAAGAGCATAACCGTGTTATTCGTTTCCACTTTATCAGACTCATAAAGCCGCATTCCGCTGTGAGTGCGTTAGACGATGACGTTTTATAGTTTGACGTCATTGGGTGTTGAATGCAAAGTGAAAGTGTTTCACAAAGAAGATGAATTAATATCCCACACGTCACGCGGTTCGCTGGTCACCCTAGCACGTCGTCGCTTGGTAGGGAACAAATTACAGTGATTCCATTTTATTTGGACGCGCCAATTGCTACACACAATTTTAAAGTGATTAAAGTTTGTTTCAGCTTGTATATTGCACATTTTTAGGGTTCCGTACCCAAAGGGTGCCAACGGAACCCTATTACTAAGCCTCCGCTGTCCGTCCGTCCGTCCGTCTGTCACAGGGCTGTATCTCAGCAACCGTAACAGATAGACAGCTGAAATGTTCACAGAGTGGTAAGATTAAAAAATAATTAAAATTAAAGGTGGGCCCCATACAAAAAACGTGATTTTTTTGTATTAAATCTTTTACGATGGTACGGAACCCTTCGTGTGCGAGTCCGACTCGCGCTTGGCCGGTTTTTTTATCCTCTAGGAATATAAGGGATTCAAAGGTTTGGATTTTAACCAACCACATTGTTTTCACTGATGAAAACTCAAATGTGAACGTATTATTTTCGTGTTCACTAAAATCCTATTTACGCCAATGAACTCGTATTCAATTTTGCATGGTTTTTTATTTATAGTCTGAAAAAAGGTTTAGTAGTTAGTCATCATGGGTGTCATTTTTTGTTTTGGTTCCCAGCAATCAAATATTAAGTCGCAGTGCCCAGCGGTTGCCTGTATGCCGACCTTTCTGGCATTTATTACCTAGTACCTGATCAAAAAAAAATCTTAAATCTTTTATCGAGAACACTTTAGGCACCAAGTATAATAAGTAAATACAATGGGAACCGCGGACATGTTTTCATAGGCGATTGATCGCATTCATTCAATGCGATGGTGGCGATGATACCGGACCGGTTTGATGAACATGACATGAACCAAAGTGAAGGAGAAATACTATCAGTATCAAACCCGTAGTTTCCGACATAGGTAGCTGCGGGCTGATGAAAACTTGGGAAAATCGCCCAAAATGCATATACAGTGGAACACAGACCAAACATAGCATTTTCGGTTGAAAGTAAAAATGAACGTTTTTTTACAACCCAAGTTTTTTCTTAGGGTTGCATATCTAATAAATAATATAAAGGGGAAAGTTTGTAATAATGGATGGATGGATGGATGGATGGATGGATGGATGGATGGATGGATGGATGGATGTTTGTTACTCTTTCACGTAAAAACTACTGAATGGATTCTAATGAAACTTTACAATAATATAGCTTATACATCAGAATAACACATAGGCTACAATTTATGTGCCCATGGGCTTTAGAACTTTCACGGGGCTGCGAAAACGATGCCGGTAGCGATACTTCACACCGGGGGGGAGAGGAGCCGGGGGCGGTGGCGGGGAGCGGCGGCGGGGGGAGGGCAGACGTCGTGACTGTTTGGTGTCCGTTTGGCGAATTTTCAAGGCACTAGCGATTTGTAAAACTTAGTACATGTACATTTAACTACCCGGGAATTAGGATTGGCTAAATAGAATTCAGTTCCGCTTACGCTAAGATGGGGCTGTCATACAAACTGCAATGCTATGCACGGCTCGGCTTTGCGGCGGCAGCGCTTACTTTTACTGAAGTACGGCTTGGTATTTCCTGCAACTTTAGGACTACTTGGCATCACGCTAAATCGCCGGAGGAGCGACCAACAGAATAAAATCCTTGAGAACCAATTACTCGATTTAGATGTGCGTTGTATCTACGTCTAGCCTGATTCTACTAAAAACTTATAGATTACATAATATAACGCTTCATTACCAGAAGGGTAAGTAGTGAGTCTTAAAGTCTTATAACATGCGAACCACTTACCTGATTTATGTGCGTATTTTATCCATGTATAGCATCTCTGGGAGCAGTCAGGTTCGAGATGGGTTACTGTTTTCGATGTTGAGGCTGGCTGTGGGTTGGAGTCCACGCAAAACTTACCTACGTTACACGTTACTTACTAGGTAAGCAATGTAGCAGTAAAAGTGCAGAAAGGTTCTCGCGGCAAATGTTTTTTTTTTAAATAGCCACCAAACGTCAACGAAGCTCTAAATGGGAATTATTGGATGTTTCTCATTAAATCATGCTATTTCGGCTCGAACGATCTTGATTAAATTTGGTACATGGATACATTGTCCTGGACCAGTTTGACCCTATTTTGGACCAGTCATGTGGGCTACTTTTTATCCATGAGATAATTTAGCCGACACTAACCCGAGCGGAGCCGGGTACCGCAGCTAGTTACTTCATATGTCATATTACAATTTTTTTATTCAGTAGAGCATTTTTTTTTCAAGTATACAATAATACATTGTAAGCACTTAATGCTATAGAATACATCATATTTCACACACACAGACACAAGTATTTAATACATATTAATTCATTAAATCAGTACGATACAATAAAAAATAAAAGCCTTTGAAGTTGTCCAAAAAATAAAAAAATCATAACATACTCGTATCCAGTTGAATAATAGATGCTTTGTATAGTCCCCCTTTTGTGTTTCCAGAAGTCAAAGTATTGTGCCTGTTAATCTTTTTGCTTGAGACACTACTGATAGCTTTGGTCTGTTGCCCACTGTACCACCACTATTTTATAAGTGCGAGGGTGCTCCTCCACACAGCTAACGAGCTCGTTACGCGGGTTTGCGGGTGCGGAGCGGCACGCGCGGGACACGCGTGCCGCGGGGTGTCACACCGGGAGCCACTTATCGATGGAGTGAATATTGATGCGGTGCTGCAGTGTGTTTGGACCTTTATTTTGTTAACTTTTTTGGAAATTATTCATAAACAAATTAAGGCTCAAATTATAAGAAGAAAAGCAGCACATGAACACGAATTACATTAGTTTGACTTATTATAGAATGACCTTTTCTCTACCTTTTACAGAATAAAGGTTCAGTCTCTATAACCATAAAAATAACCGGTCAAGCATGAATGCGTTCAAGTGCCGAGGGTCCCGTCACTGCTGGACATGGAAGAAATGAATTAAATTGTAATTGATGCTCAATACATAAGTGTACCTATAGCAGTATTTTTACAATGTTTGTGAACCGTGATAAGTAGGCAGCTGAAATTTTCACAGAGTGTGTATTTATTTTGCCGCTATAACAACAAATTGGTAAAGTTCTAACAAGTGATTTTTTATTTGTTTGTGTTAAATCTTTTACGATGGTACGGAACCCTTCGTTTGCGAGCCGACTCGCACATGGTCGGTTTTTTACTTTTTTAACAAGGTTTTCAGGTATAGTTTGGAGATATGCAGAGTCTTGGAGATGAAGAGAGATATGGTCTCAACTTATAAGTTCCGAAAATATTGATATATAGCAGCCTACACTACTCTTACATTACAGAAGAAAAGGCGAAACAGCTAAAAAGTACCCATAAAATTTATCAGCCGGAACAAATCTAAAGGATCATTCGATTCGGAAAGGAGAATTTCGTTTTGATCCTTTTTATACGAAGGTCCTCATATCGTCCACTTTACGAGGTCGAGCGGGAAAACAATATTGTCCTGTCCAGTTTTATGATCATTTGCTTATTTAGAACCGGGTTCGAGAGATTTATCGGCAAATACAAACAATCGATAACTTTTTTATGTTATCTGCGAACGTGCTCCTCTGTGAAATGCCTCTGTACTGTTGGTTAGGGAAATAATGAATGTTTGATGTGTAATCAATTTTCGCAAAAAACATCGCGTAAGGATGATGATGGAAACCAAATATTACTAATTATATCCTTGCTAACATATTATTATCACCAATCGAAACACAAACAGGTACACGCTTGATTAACATTCAACCGCCGCATTTTACATGTAATATAAAAAAATAGGGCTTAATATTTCACAAAGAAAGAAACATGTCATCATGAAAAAAAAAGATGTAAGTTAATAATAAAACATAATGTCATAAATCTTAAGCTTTCGGGTTTTTCACACATTATTAATGTACTTAAGCGGGGCTTACGCGAACAATTTTGAAGAAAGCTATTTTAAAGTTATCATTCTTCAAAATTGTTTGCGTAAACCCTGTTTAAGTACATAAATAAAACAACATATATCAGAAGTTAGCATGTTTAGAAAATTTAACACACATAAAATATGAATGTAACATGATAACATATTTGGCATAATCATTCACGTAAATGGCAGAAAGATATGAATAAAAATAAACGATTACACAAACAAACATACAAAATTCAAATGGATTATGATGAAAGAATTGCTGCAAGTTTTCCCTTTCCCTGCTAAGTAGGTGGTAGCCCGTCCGGGTTGGTACCCAAGTCTTGCTTAACAAGCTAGACCGTCTCCTTAACTTGTGCATCCGCTATATTTTCGGATTGCGTAAGTTTGACCATATCTCTGAATTTCGTGTTCGGCTTCAATGGCTTGATATTCGTTGTCGCAGAAATATGCACGTCCTTTCTCTTCTTTTCTCCATTCTTGATAACCCGGAAGCTCCTAAGTATCTTAAAGATCGGTTCGGTTTTCTATGTTCGCATGGTCTTCCGTTGAGATCCACTGACTCACGCCTTCTCTGTATTCCTTCTCACTTTTCCGCTTCCTACTCAAACTCTTTTACCACTTCCTGTCCCAATAAATATAGAAGTTTTTTTAACTCAATATGAACTCTAGTAAGTATATATTTTGTATAAATATTTGTATTATCCGTTTATATTAATATATATATATATATATATATACATATAATTTTATATGTAATAGTATTATAAAATAGTTTATGTATTAATATATTTATTATATTGTAAAGTAGTATATTGCTATTTGTATGTTATAATATTTACAAATTTGTCAATGAGTTAAGTTTTATTTCACTCTCTGTTACTTTTCTTTGCTACCTAATATGTTTTCGTGATATCCCTAAGGTATACTGGTAGAGAATGCCATTTGGTATTAAATGTTCCTTTTTGCCATTGTTTTATGTGAAACGAGCAAATAAATGATATTTTCATTTCATTTTCATTTTCATCTCATTCAATGAAAAGAATGTCGAGACGGCAATGAAAAGTCGCCCATGTTTTCCATCCATTTCAATGAAGACATGCTCATAAAGGAGAGGCCCTTAGCCATCCATGTCCTGTTACATAAAATAGGTGCAGCAAGTTTAGTAAGGTTATCCATAAATTTTCTATTATATTATCAAAATTGCATAAATAAGGCAAATACTAAATTTCTATTACGTAAAATCCTATTACAAACATTAATTAGGTGGTAACAAGTCCATCCAAATCAGTCTTACACAACCATAATTAAAATGGATTTAGATTCAAAATAAATTGGCTTATTTAATTAATTTGAGATTATTCTCAATACCCACTTCTGCAGACGTTCGAGCAATTTACAGAGTTTACGGTAATATGCGTCGAGAGACGTTTCATTCAATCAGATTGAGTCAAAGGTAGATTAAATCGCACAGAAAAGATCAATTCTATGGAGGTCTGCCGCCTGCCTCCGGTGCCGCCTCGCCGCCTCCGCCCTACCACCGCCGTCATCTCCTTCGCTGTCAAAGGCACAGGAGAAAGAGTAACTACCTGCAATGGGTAAAATTCCGTTTCTAACTCGATGTATTATCCCTTTTGTGGTTGGAGGTGACCGTGTCGAGTCTACACCTCCTGCTCGTCGAGAAATTCAGGAGCGGTGTGGCAATCGAAACTTCTCCATATTTAGTCAGCGGAGCCACGTTTTATTGACTTCATTTCATTTATGTAAACTTTTTTGGCAGTCAAATTACACTAAGTTACGTCAAAAACTAATTGGTTCGCGGATTCGATCAACTTTGTAAAGAATAATCCACAAAACTTTACGAGTTTTCCGTCCACAGTAATTAACTTTGATCTAAATGCTGCTAACTGCCAAGCAATTTTTGGTAGAACAGTTTAAGGCAAAGAACAATAACGAAACAAACAGCAACCCTCGGTTCACATGGATTAGACATAGAAACATACTTAACGGCCAGTCAGTTCGCTTACAAATTCGCTCACTCATACTGTTCAATAAACAACAAATTAATCCTGTCTAATCTGTAGTTGCGAATTAAAATTTTTAAGTATTATTTTCTACGATGTAATATGTTTGAACAGAATCAAACAGACAAGGCCTAGGCTGCAAATTGGTACTGAATTTAAAACGAGAGTCGAAAAATATATTTTAGCTAAAAAGTATATAAAAGTCGTTGCGTTTATGTTTGATAAGATCGCCAGACGTGATTAGTAATGAATAAATCTCAAAAAAACTTTATTTTTAATGTAAATTGGGAAATAATTTGAGTTACAGCGACATCTACATTTGAAGCATTGTAATCAGATTTTGAAAATAATCTGAAAAAGTATCAAGCTAAAGTTGTGAGTTTCAGCTTTGAGCTGAAACTCAAATTAATTTTAATGTTGTATCTATTAAATATACAAAATTATCAAGCAAATTGATAATTGATTAAAAATATATATTGGGCAGTTTTTTAAGTTGAACATGTTAAAATATTGAGATGAAACCATAACACTTTCTACAAAATACTTAAGTCAGTACTTTAAAATTCAAAGTCCTTAAGAAAAACTACATTAGATTTCCGTAGCGGATACAAACTCTCCATACAGAATATCACAAGTCGACATAGAATCGGAATGTGGGGTGACATTATCGATACAACCGAAAAGGAATAACAGCGCTGCTTCAAGGGGAGTTTCCAATTCAATCAGGTTCCCTCTCCGACGCGTTGGTGATTTGATGGGATTGTGCGAAATCAAAATGGGTTAAGAAAAACCTTCCTGCGAGTTACTAATGGAAATTCGCTGTAAACCAGCGGTAGTGGAGGAAATTCGACCGAATGCGGCCGATGATCCGATTTTCGTATATTTACCGAACTACTCTTTTCTGGCCTTTCTAAGGCCGAATTAAACGTTTTTTGAGGTTCACGTGAAAAACACTAGTTCATTGCAATAGTATTTATATAATTTGTATTTATTTTAAGTATTCATTACGTATAGATTAAGTATCTCTAGTTGGATTGCATAGCGACACCTTGAGCGGCTCGTAGCCTAGTGGCGCTGGGACTTGCCTTTCATACCAGAGTTTTGGGTTCAAACACTCATCCCCTTCATGCACCACTTTCTTTCTCTTTCTGCGTAAGATAAGTGCATTTCGTCGTGAATGCGTGCTGCTCAATGATTCGGAATCCAGGTACAACTGTAAGTCCGGTAGCATCGCATTGGATGAAAAGATTATCGAAGCGGCAATAAAAAAGCGTCCATGTTTTCCATCCAGTTCAATGTAGCCGTACTCATATGGGGAAGCTCCTGGCAGGGCGCCGAATTACTTCGAGAATGTGGTGTATTGGGCTGTTATCATAGCGGTAGTTGTGTGGTATTAGTCATCTAAGCCAGGTTGCATTACAAAAAAACCTAAATGCAACATTGTTTTCACAGTAATGGTGAACACGCTTCAATTCACTCATATAACGCTTAACACTATCACACGGTAGTGTTAAGCGTTTTCCGTCGAAAAAATGAATGCTCATTTTCTTAGGAACCTAAAAAACCGGCCAAGTGCGAGTAGGACTCGCACACGAAGCGTTCCGTTTAACACCAAAAAATTAAGTTTTTTGTATGGGGGCTTTAATAAGAAAAAATATTTCTCAATTTTACCTAACGGCAAAATAAATACACACTCTGTGAATATTTCAGCTGTCCATCTGTTACGGTTACTGAGATACAGCCCTGTGACAGACGGACGGACGGACGGGCGGAATAGGGTTCCGTTGGCACCCTTTGGGTACGGAACCCTAAAATATATATATATATATATAACATGGCCAGTAAGCTTGATGAAATTTGCGGAATTCAGCGCACAGCTTTGAAGATATTCTGAACGTTCACTCGCCTTTTCACGGCCCCAAGGCGCCTAATTAGTCCTCGTTCGTTTTCAGTCTTGAATGTTGAACGGTTAGAAGTCTTTTCAGCTCCATCGCGTGGCTTTTCGACGCGGCGGTCTTATGAAGATGTTCGCGATTCAACGTTTTCACGTGGATCGACAACTGTAGGAATATTCCAAACTTCTTAGTTATGGTAATTCATTCTGCATTGAAAAAGTTTATCAAGAGGTGATTCGAAATGGTCTCTTGTTCTTCAACGAAATGTAAATGGTGCTTGACATGACTGCTATTTCCCATGCCTTGTTCATTCCAAAGTTTAACGCCCCTCTGGATAAATAATATAGAGGACCGGTTGGTTCTTATTTTGGGACTGTCAATAGTGAATAGGAGTTTTGTTCCGTTTTAATATTTTTGAGACTAAAAAACCTAAGTTGTAGGTTTCTAGCCGTTACCTTTCGTGATTTTGAAATGAGCACAAATTGTACGAAAAAATAAAAGGAGGTACACTCTAACGGCTATCTAACCAATTATTTTAGGAGTGAGGAATGCGGCTAAAATATTGAAAAGATGCTGTGATATTTAAAAATTTAATTAATTAAAACCATAAGTCATGGAAGGGCATTTATGAAGAAATTGGTGACGGTTGAAGGACCGAGTGGAGTGATGGTGCTCTATCATATCTGCTTACCTCTCCCAGAAAATAACGAGACGATATGTAAATGTAAATGTTATGTACATTAATTTAAGCAAAAAAGACGTACGTTTTCTCATGCAGCTTTGGCACGATTTTGGTTTAAGGTGGCCCAACCCGGCGGGCCTAACTCATTCGCGGGCACGGTACAAAACCGTGCTGTTGCGCTCTGGGACCTTCTCTGTTTCAAAGAATAAGACAGGCACCGTGATGAGGAAGATGCAACATGTCCACAAAAAAGACAATGTGCATAGTGTATGATTTGGTAAGATTTACGAAAATTTTAATTTCAAAACGACTTATAGCTAAAAGTAAACCACGACCGCTGTAGTAAATTAGAACAAAAACCAAATAGATTATAAATCTTGATTAAATAAACTATGTCTGATAACTAATCTTTTTAAGATGTTCTTACTTTATCATTGCGTAATCCACCTTCAAAGTTATTGTATAAAACGCGCAAAAATTCGATCTTTCGGACCTTATAACTTAGAAACCAAAGACAATTTTACAATGCCAATGGTCATCAGACATCTAGTTCGATCAAATAAAGCTATTTTGAGCAACATTTTGGATCTCCGACAAGAAATATGGGCGTGATCTTCTTTCCCCTTTTGTATGGGGAGATGAGCGGGATGGGCCACCTTAAGCGGAATTGTATTCTAGATACCAACGCTACTTACAGGTGCGTACGCAGACCTACGCGCGGTTTGCGTAGGTCTACGGAGTCCGCCTGCCGGCACCCCAGGCGTCTCAAGACGGAGGGAGGGTGTATTTATTTGCAGCGAACAGCGTAGAGGCGGTACCGGGCTGCGTCTCATCAGGCTGAGTGCCCGCGGTGACGTATTAGAACGTCACGCTTATTGACGATTCTCTTGAAAAGTGAGGTGACGACTACCATCCTTTGTTAAGAATTCAACAGTCGGAAAGTAAAAATCTGCAGAATCTACGAAAGATTATGTGGAAAAAAATTATACAAGATTTTTTTCCTTCAAAATATGCCTTACATCCTCCAACTGCAAAAAATAAACTTAAATAAAATAAGCTTAGATGTTGTAAATTTACGAGTCCGGAAGCGGCTGTGAATGCGTTCTGTAAACCCATTGAAGAAGTCCCTAAAGAAAACTGTTACCTGATTTTTACAGCTTAGGGTCCAAATAATTTGAAATCCGGCCAAGTGCGAGTCGGACTCGCACACGAAGGGTTCCGTATCATTGTACAAGATTTAGCACTAAAAATCACGTTTTTTGTATGGGGCCCCCTTTATTTTTTAATAAATTTTTTTTTTACCTATTTGTTGCTATAGCGGCAAAATAAATAAACACTTTGTGAAAATTTCAGCTGCCTATCTATTATTGTTCATGAGATACAGCCCTGTGACAGATGGACGGTCGGACGGACGGACAGACTGACAGCGGAGGCTTAGTAATACGGTTCACCTTTTTTCACCCTTTGGGTACGGAACCCTAAAAATGCATTTGTTGTGAGCGCAGGTATATCTGGTTTCATTAATTAAAATAACGAAAATTTTAATATGCCCTTACTATATTTATAATAGTCTGTTCATCTATTAAGACATAATCATTATGTCAGCGAATGCTTCTATGTCTCAGTCATTACGTCCGTCCGCACGACAATGTTCAACTGTAATATAATTAGCGTTCAGTACCCAACTGACAACAGTGCGCAATTAATATAATGGATGCCCATTGAGTGTGTCCGATGGAGCTATAGTTGGCTGAACATCCGACAATAACCAGAGGAATATTGCCGAGACAAACTTGTGCCAACTAGTTTAGTCCGGTTCAGTCACGTTACGTCGACGACATCGCGATCGACTCATTTCCGAGTGTTTCAGTCATTTCATGGCTAAGAAAGGTGAAAGTAAAACTAAAGTGTAGGTGCGTATTGACAAATCCATCACGGTTACAGTACATAAACATGTTCTAAAACAATAACTGTCTGTTCCGCGAATAATTCTATGCTCAATGTAAATGCCGGGAGGACTGGAGGAAAATTGTGAGAAGCCTATGTCCAGCAGTGGACACAAACGCGCTGACTGACTGACGTCATTAAATACGTCCATTTAATCACGTATTTTTCGCCAGTAAGAACTGACTGACTGACCACTGACTGAGCTTTTAAAATCTTTAAAACTAGGTCTTTGTATTTAAATGTATTTAGATGATCATATTGATTTTAAGATGATCTAGAATTATGCATTTTCAACCAAGTTAAAAGTAAATAAAAGAGTATGCTAAAAATACCCAATTGTCTGCAAAGATTTTGTGCAAGGGGTTAATATGCCAAGTGAAGTCAACATTCGTGAATTAGAACGAATCAATCAATTGTGCCTACCTCCTCGGTGGGACCGAACGACAAACTTTTCGGCCATATGCTTTCCGACTCGCAGCCTGCGTCCGTTATTTATAGTTCGGTCGGAGCCCTCGCAATTACGAGGGCGCAACTTTCCCAGCGTCCGTTTTTTTCCAATTTTGCAAGGTCGGAAAAAATATGACGATATTATTGAAGGGGCCGTCGAAAGGACTCGGCAGACGGGATCGGGTGGCCGGCGGAAAAAAATCGGAATAAAGAAGCTTAGCAGGTTATAAATATATACTAAAATAATAATATATTTTATTATATGTTTTAAAAAACCATAAGCTCGTTAACACTTTTTATGAAATAGTTTGCATAAAATCTGAAACTTTGGGCGGAATCTCTGGAGACAAGAATTAACTTTTTTTTTTTTGATTTGGTTTTTGAAACTTTTTTTGTGTGAATGGGAAGCTAATACCACAACAGCTTAACATACCGTATTTCCGAAGGTATTAGGTGCAATGCCAGGATATTGCATTTCAAAGTATGGCTACATTGAACTGAATGGAAAATACGATCATTTTTTCACGTGTGACACAGTAAAAATATAAATTTAATTTCAAAAACATTTTTTTTTATGCTACCTGACATAGATGGTTAATACCACACAACTACCGTTATGATATTAGCCCAATGCACCATATTCCCAAAAGGAATTAGGTGCCATGCCAGGACCTTCAATTTATGAGTACGGCTACATTGAACTTCATTTCATTTCATTTCATTTCATTTCTTATCCATAGGTAGGATACCTACACTTGGACACGTTAACAATCTATCGATTCGAGAAGAGCTGACATACAAGTTTCATTAATTAATGAATTAAGAAGTAGTTTATATTACACATATAAAGTTTTACAATATTGAGTTCTATGGTCATACAAAATTATCCTAATTACTCTGTTCGGGAGTATACAGCCATTGTCATTTTGGATATCATATATCACGTCAGGATAAAAATAAAAAATAAATGAAAAATATAAAATAAATAATTACTATGTTCAGGTGTATACAGCCATCGTCATTTTTGATATCAAATACCACGTCAACATTACGATGAATATAAAATAATAATAATAATACAAAGTTGTACTCGTAAAGAAACGTCTACATTAAAAATCTATCGTCCAAACCTTCCTTAATAGTATAATAGCTTTTATTTACCAACAATGCTTTAACTCTTTTCTTAAATAAATTGTCTCCTAGATTTTTTATATCGTCTGACAATTTATTGTAAAACCTCGCACTATTGCATACAAAGCTCTTGGAGGTTTTGGCCAGTCTGTGCCTTATGTTCTGTATTTTTTGTTTACCACGTGTGTTATGATTGTGTACATCTTCATTCAGAGTGTATTCATGATTATGTTTCTTTGCGTACATAATATTCTGATATATGTATGCACTTGGTAATGTCATGATCCCTAACTCGCTAAAAACATTTCTGCATGAGTCTCTTGGCTTGATGCCTAGGATGCTACGCAAAGCTCTTTTCTGTAAAACAAAAATTCTGTTGGCCTCTGCTGCGTTGCCCCAGAACATGAGACCATAAGACATTATGCTTTCAAAGTAAGCGTGGTAAACAATCTTTGCTGCATGAGCTCCACAAAGCTCTCTAATTTTTTTTATTGCATAACAAGCTGAGCTTAATTTAGGTGCGAGTTTATCAATATGAGGTTTCCATGTAAGTGATGCATCGAATGTAACCCCTAGAAATGTCATAGTAGTTTCTAAGTTTAAATGTAAGCTATTTATAGTTGTAACAATATCTTCATTGCATTGGTTCTTATATGTCCCAAGCGCAAAATGTATAACATTCGTTTTACTAACATTAAGTAATAGATTGTTGCATTCAAACCACGTCTCCAGAGAATTTAGAACAGTGAAAAAATATTCTCTTAGTTCACTCATGTCCTTATTTTGTAAAACTACTGAAATATCATCTGCGAACATAAACATTTCAATATCAGAATGTTTACAGCTGGATATATCATTGACATAAACTAGAAATAACAATGGTCCTAATATTGAGCCTTGAGGTACCCCCATTTTAATATCACTTACATGTGACTTCGAGCCATTGACTTCGCATATCTGTTTTCTATTTTCCAAATATGATTTACATAATTGTAGCTCTTTGTTCCTAACACCATAATGGTCTAATTTCATTAAGAGAATTTCATGATCTACACAATCAAAAGCCTTTGATAAATCACAGAAGATTCCATATGTATGCTTACTACTGTCCAATGACATAAGAATTGATTTCAGTACAGCTGCTATGGCATCACCTGTTGACTTTTTCTTGCGAAATCCGTACTGCCTATAATTTAGAAGGTTATTTTTTTCAAAAAATCGACTAGGCGTGTTTCTATAACCTTTTCAAAAATCTTGCTTATTACTGGTAGAATAGAAACTGGTCGATAGTTTTCCACTTTAGTGTGGCAACCTTTTTTGAACAATGGTAAAACTTTAGCAATTTTGAGGCTATCAGGGAAAATTCCAGTTTTAATACAATCATTAATAATATTTGTCAATGGATGTACTACACTCTGTAATGATTTCAGTAAATATGGCGAGAAGTTCCATAGATCTTGAGATTTTTTGGGCTTCAGTTTTTGGATTATTTGTTTCACCTCTGTGTAAGTCGTATTATAAAAAAATATTGGGTTAGTAACACGAGGCATATATTTTGCAATGTATCCGTGAGACATTTCAATATTAGTTTTTAAGTTCTCTGTAGATTTGGCAGCTATCGAAGCAAAATATTTATTCATATGTTCGGAAATATTTTTACCATCGTTATATAATATGTCATCTATTTTTAATTCAATTTGAGCATTATAAGAAATAGATTTGCCAGTTTCTTCTTTAATAATATTCCAGGCCATATTAATCTTATTATCAGCCATCAATATTTTATTTCTTAAGAATAATTTTTTGGCCTCTATTGATACTTTCTTAAAAATTTTACTATAATTTGAAACATACTTACGTAAAATAGAACTATTATTGGATTTCGTTAATTGATACAGGTCAAACAATCTGTCCTTTGATATACATATACCAGGAGTTGCCCATTCTGCGAATGTATTTTGTTTTGTATTACTACTTAATTTAATCGGCATATACATATTAACATAACGGATGAAACTATTAAAAAATGAATTAAAATGTAAATTTTTACTATTGTTAAATTCTTTTTTAAAGTGAAGATTAAATAAATGTATTGGGTGGACTTAAATAAATGTATAAATGTAACTGGGTGGAAAACACGGACAATTTTTCATTGCCGCTTCGACCACCTTTTCATCCAATGCGATGGTACCAACCCGGCCGGGCTTAAACCCTACCACCTAGTAGGGGAAGGGGACCTACAGTTTTACATGGATTCCGAACCATGGTGCAGCTCGCATTCGTGACGAAATGCACTAATCGAACTCTGAAAGAGAAAGACAGTGGTGTAAGTCGGTATTGAACCCGGGCCTCTGGTACGCTAGGCCAGTCCCCGCGCCACTAGGCTTAGAGCCGCTCAATACAAACATGTTCATACTTCTACAAATAACTCTTAATGAAATATTAAACTAAAAAACATTACTTTATCGACACTTTGGTAAGCGAGTACTAAAGGTTGTTGTTTTTCTCAATTATAATTATATCGTGTGGCATTATGTTTTGGTTCAAAAGGCAGTCCACATATTGGGTACATAAAAGAGTTCAGGACGATGGTCCCTTACGAAATACGTATCGTGTAATGCATACAAAATAGTATTAATAAAACGACATGGAGGGTTCTAGCTCTTTGTCCTCGCACGGTATATACGTTGTCTATATTTTTTTGGTATGAAAAGCCTACGCTGGAAAGATACCGTTATGATTCAAGAAAAGTATTTTGATTAAATCCAGTCGGTGCTTATAGATGTACCCTGAAAACGTTGATCTTTCCTTTGTGTGAACATGAAGTAGTCAAAATATAATACAGAAATACATAAATTACATATATATTGTAGTATATTCGTAAAGTAGTTATTTTCACTAGGCTCTTTCTTTAATTAATTTGTACTTGATTCATGATTGATTATACATATGCATACACATCACATTCCATACGTACCTGCTTAGTACGAAAAAGTACAGTTACTTAGTTCAATGACTTATTGTAAGAACATAAGAACAAACATTTGTCATTTGTTCACGTCGAGCGTGGTAATATCATTTGTGAGCAAAAAGTAACACTATACTCATAGTGTTCTGTCTTCCGGGGATTCCATTTCCTCAAACCTACAACTTGGGAATATGTAAACGTAGTCCGCTGGTATGGTGCCTCGTTGTGCACGGTTTCGCGAGGTGTGGTGGATTTGTATTTTCTGAGCGCATATGGTCGCTCAGAACAGCCACCCGGTTTTCATAGAGAAATGTGCGTGGATTCCGACACATAAAATTAGTGCGGGTGGGGCCCAATGTATTTGTTGCTAATCATGTCTTAAGAGGCGACTAAGGGATTCGGATTCCGTGCTTTTCGGATTCCACTTAAATTTACGCGGTAGGGTTAATCTCGCCTGGGTTTATACCATCGCATGGAATGAACGATGGTCGAAGCGGCAATGAAAATTGTGAACAAAATTTAACAATCCATTTATGGTACCCATTAAGGTGTTTCAGATAAACTGAAATTGTTTATTAAGGGCTGATTTTTCAATGATCAGATAAACAGCGAGATCACTATACGAAGGAATTATTTCCATGTGTTTATTAGTAAAATTATAGTCAGATAAATGTGATAGAAGATATAATTCTCCGGCGATGACTATTTCTCTTTTGACAAACGTGAATTTGTCAGTCCGATGAACACTATCTGAGGATTGAAAAATCGGCCCTAAGTCGCATAAATGAAATGTGTTTTAAAATTTCTTCCTATTTTAAATATACCTAGGTATGTATAGATTTTTCTCGCTTAGGTGGTCTTCAATAAACCTTAGATTAGTATTCAGCAAGAATAAAAAACTCTTAATTGGCAAAGTTTACAAGAGTGAAAGCATTAAAATACATAATTCATAGAGTAAAAAGGAATGACCGCAAAGAATATTTTTTCTTTTAATGACGAAACGATACAATAGCGGGCGAAATAAGATGTACATTGGTCGAAGCACAACTTTTGCGATAAATAAAATGGACAGTATCTTTTATCCCTAAAAAATTGGTCGGCATTTCATATATAAGATTCAGAATATTTTACGGAGAGCACAGTGAATTTTTTCGGAGTCATTATATTAAAAAAATGCCTTTGAAATTGGTTCAGCCTTAATGCAAACAAACAGTCTCCAAAGTAGATCGAATATCAGAATGATCAAAAGAGTCGTATTCGAGAGTCAGGTGGCGGTTTTCAACGCAGAGCTCATTTAATACTTCAGTTCGAGGTTTTAGGGCGTTTGTTTTGCGATTGAATAATAATGAGCCAGCGCTTCACGGAAAAAGAAAACTCCCTTGTGATTCATTTGTTTTGAGCACGAGAAAGCTCCGTGAATATTAAACAAGAATTTTAGATTGTAATATCCTGATGAACTGAGACTTGAGTGATTGTCAAAGCATCTTACGATCAAAATGAATATTGTTATGGTAATAAAAATGTGGGTCTAGATTTTAAGATAGTCAAAATGGAGATGCGAAGTTGATGACATTAATGTAGAAACCATAAAGAATGTCTTTATCATCACGATAGAATCTTCCAAATAATCAGAAAGGCTGTGAGAAAATCCATTGTGCGGCCAAGAAAGGGACCTGGCTTTCAGAAGTTAAGTTTTATAAAACCTGAAGCCAATAAGTTGCCCAAATATCGAACAGACCTTTTCAATTGTGTATGGACATACATGAGAACAAATATCGCTTCAGTAATATAAATAATACAGAATACGGGCCGGACATAATTGATTTCTGGAAAGTGACAAACATGTCGCTGCCTAAAGACTGAGTCGCCACTATTGAGTGCCATTGGGGACGAAGAAGTAGAAAACATTTTGAAACGTTGACCCAACATCTGCAGCGGGCTTATGAAATTACAAAAAAAATATTGCCGCCCGTTGCCAGTCAATTGCACTAGTTCACGGAGGATAGAGGGAGAGAGGAGATGTTTTTAACTCATATTACTAAGGATCGCAGCGTGACACTGTGCGGGGAAGCGGGGGGAAAAATCGCTTCATGGTGGGGTCATGCACCGCCCATTTTTGCGAAATCCATCTACCGGAAGAATCGGTATTCTGGTAGCAGCTATTCCGAGAGCTATTGTTAGTGGTTACAAGAATACAACTAGATGGCGCCTTTTAAATTGTACTAAGTGTTTTTTTTTCTTAGAAACTAAAAACCTTAGAAATTTAAATCAATGCCTTCGCGCGGATTCAAATAATTTTAATTTAAAAATGTGCATCATGAGATCAACATTTCTTACCGTAAAACGAAAATGATTGCGCGACATCTATCGAAACATAGCAAGAGCGATACATCGATACAATGCTCGAATATTGACTCAAATTATAAAATATGAGGTGTTTTACTGACAAATAAAACGTAATTCGACCTGCAAATTTCACATGCAAATACTATTTTTTCCGGTGTAGTGTTTGCAACATTTTACACAAAATCTCATCGTGTAATCGACTGTTCGCCGAAAATTGCGCCGCAGACCATAATATTGTCCCACAACCTAATACCGCCAGCGCCATGTCGCTACGCCTTCTTTATCACGTGGGCAGTGACGTAGCGACCCACTTGGTGGATACAGACCCAGTTTGCTTAGACCATCTCCTCTCTACCTCTATCCTCCGTGCACTAGTTACAGACACTGATTTCCACGATGCCACTTCAAAAGATGGGCTTGGACCTTAGCCTCAGAGTACTTAAAAACGTTTGGTATGTTGGTCCTGAGAATTAAATAAAAACCACCCTCAAAAATATAAAAATAACTGTGAAAAAATATTTTGCTAAAATCGATTCCACGTTCAAATTAAAATGTTGTACGGAATGTACGCACTTAATATATACAAATATTATCAAATTTCAGGCGGAGTGAATGTGTCTCCTTTCCTAATGAAATAAAGACAGGCGGATAAATTTACTAATCAGGATGCAGTCGCTCGCGCAATCTGTAAATGAGCTCGATTAGGGCGAGCCGGTAAGGAAGGGGTGAGGGAAGATACCTACTTGTTTGAAAACAAGTTTCTGTCTATTAATTATGAATTCATCGTGAATTTTCCCCAGCGCAGAATCCCCTTTCATTACACCCTACCTAACTGAACTGAGATGGGAAATTCGTCACAGCTGGAATCTTCAAATCTAACTAAATGCATAACTGCATGGATACATCAATATGGATTTGATACATTTTACTTGAATCATTAGAAAGAATAATGTATTCAATTATTAAGCTTATGAGGAATTGAACCACATACAATTGAATACATGAAAGCGTCTTTGAAAATATGTCACTTGCTTTGAAATGTATTTTTAGGGTTTCATATTACTGACTCTTTATTACTTCGTCCTGTCTATCAGCCTATTAATTTTTCAACCGTTTCCGATCACATTCTAGTATAATATTAGATGTATTACTACAACTACGCAAATGTTAGTTTATTGGGAAAAACCTTTATTCATGGGTACCTGGTAAAAAGTTAAATGTAAGAAAATTGCTTAAAAGATTGAATAGGCATCATATTTTTTTTCCATTTCAATTTATTTTCCAAATACACTAGTATATAGGATGCATTTTTCAAGTGGGCTTTCAGGGCCAAATCCGAAACTATAAGAAATAGCGAAAAATACTGAAAGAAGTCATGAGGCCGATTTTGATAGAAACAAAAACTGCAATATTAGATTTTTGGAAAAATCGTTACCCTAGCCGGGAATTGAACTCGTTGACTTTAAGAATAATAAAGAATTCTGTATTCTTGTACCAGTCAATAGTGTCGCTCATGAGAAACAAATCCCGTAAACTAATGTTATACGGCAAACTAAAGGAAAGTGTTGATTTTTTATATTAATACACTGTTTCATATTTTTAAGTATTGATACATTACCCGTACCATCACAAATCAAATAATTCGAAATATATCTCAATACACCTAGATTCAGCATCACAACATCGTGTTTTTATTTTAAAATTGTATTATCTTTTCGCGGTTAAAAGCCATATCAAACAAAAGAAAAAATACTTTGGACAATTTGATTGGTAAAGGTACGGATATTGTATAAATAATTGAAAATGTTAAACAATCCATTGAAAAATCAACACTTTACTTTAGTTAGTCGTATAACTTTACTTCATAGGATTTGTTCCTTATAAGCGACACTATTTACTGGTGCAATAATACAGGTTGCTTTATTTGTAACTTCTTTTACATTCTTAATTAAACAAATAATAGGGTAAAAGAATTCATTTTACAAGCATCAAGTCAATGCATCTAGCGAATCCAATTGTACATTACACTTTTTAGAATAACTAAATTATGTGTAGTATGGGCCGGCATGTATGGAATGTGTGAAAATATAAGGTCATAATATTAATTTATTAGAGAATATAAGTCAGTCAGCTTTTAAAATGTCTACACGTAATAAAGCAAATTCCAATTTATGTATTCCCAACGGTCTGATGAAATGATAATGATCCACTCATTCTGCGAGCAAAAAGCTTTTATCCGACTAAAGGTAGATATCTATAAAAGAGGATATCTCCTGATTGACCGACACGCCCCTGCAGGAAGCCCTAACGAACTCCCGGTGGAATGTTTTCATTCTAAGTAATTAATCTGGAATTATGAATTAATTTGTAGAATTTAATATTGCTCAGCTTCGCCAGACTGCTGCAAAATCTGATTAATTTCATTTTCTTGCCCTCCTGTGATTAAATAACAATAGAATGAATCTTAAAAAAATGGAAATAAGTACGGTACTATTTGCTAGCCTACATAGTTACTCTAGATCTGTACTTTTAATTGAATTTATTTAAACTTCGGTTAGTCAAACTTTGCTAAGTTACCTCACAAACTGATCGATCCACGTATTCAATTGACTTAATCCATATATTTTTTTTATTTCATTTCACCTACACTTGGACACGTTAACAATCTGTCAGTTCGAGAACAGCCGACATACAAGTTTCATTAATTAATTAATTAAGAATAGCTTTAGTTGCCCCATTTTCAATACTACCGCTCACTAATTTTGAGTAGTTTATATTACACATATACATTTTTACAATATTGGGGTCTATAGTCATACAAAATTATCCTAATTACTCTGTTCGGGAGTATACAGCCATCGTCATTTTGGATATCATACATACATCATACATTAAAGGGGCTTTCTTAACATCTTGCAATCGATATCATTAAAATAAAATCAGCACTTTAGTAATTAAGGCCCTTTAAGTGTCAATTATATTAAATCAACACTCGGAGAAAACCAAGCTTAGTAAGAAGAACTCTCAAAGACTCTTCACGATGTAGGTACTTAGTTATAATTTGTGGTTACTTTGGACCCTATAAGACATTATTTAATCTTAATTCTTAATTTACCACTCGGATTTGTTTTATGTCATGGAGCCACTTAAATATTCAAAACGAAGAATAACTGGCTAGAAAATTCGCCAGTTTTTTTAAATGCGCCTACTGAATCATTGCCCGCGGTAATTGGCCAAAGAAAAAAAATTAAGCCAACTTCAGCCAATATTAATTTTCCAATGTTTTTCTGTTTCAACTTTCCTAGGACCTTTGGATTACATGTCCACTGCTCTAAATCAACTGAGCTATCCTGACAATTACGTCAGCCAACGAAGTTCTCGATTATATTCGAATCGAAATAATGCTTCCCCTATCTTCTGCTAGATGGCGCTGATGATGTTCATTTTGACTACAATGATTGAGATATCAATCTTATTGCTGTCGTCACCAAAGTCGATTTTGGTATCAGACATTAAGAATCGGCCCGAATTTAACTTGATAATTGCATGTATTTAATGGATACGACATTACCGTTATCTCATTAAATTGAGTTTCAGTGACATCTACATTTGAAGCATTGTAATCAGATTTTGAAAATAATCTAAAATATTCCGGGCTGAATTTCGATTGGATTGGATGATAAGATGTTCGAAGCGGCAATGAAAAGTTTTCATTCCGCTTTGAGAATAATGGCAAATCAGTTTAATTTATCCTCGTGTTTCAATTATTGATTACAGCTTCAAAAATTATAACTTAAAGTATCATTTAAATCCACCGCATACATTTTTGGTAAATTTGAGTAATATACTTGTCATACATTACAGTACGTGTAACTTATTGTTTTCTTAAAAATATTTAACTCTATACATAAGACTACAAGTTATAGAAAAAATACGTATATTTATTACGGTTAAAGCCCGATGTTGGTTACAGTCCGAAATATTTTTTTCCTTTAAGTTTGAATGTCAAGAAAAATAAATAACTTTTAAATGTTGTTTTGTATGAAAACATTTTAAAAACATGTGTGTGTTAAGGTATTTTTTTTACCATAAACTCGAAATGAGCGTACTCAATACTAGTATATCTTGAAAATCTTAATTACCTTCGAGGACAACAGGATTTCGGATTTTAACAAACATCGGGCTTTATTTATCCGAATATTATGTCTGCCTACAGAATTATAATATAATATTATATTATAGAATATATAAGAAATAAATATTAATATTATCCGAATCTAAATCCGGTAAGGGGTTCTTCAGATGTAAGCATTTAACGCTTTGATCACCAATGGGGTTAATATTAGGGTCCCTAACCTGATCTATATGAACCATCAATCTATATATAGATAAAAATCGCATTAAAGGATTCGCTAGTTATAAACTAACGGATAGACGTTATTTCATAGAGATTGCACGATTTTTAGAGTTTTTTACTTTTGTTATAGAAGAAAAACAATTGGATGACATTTTAATAAAATGTACTAAACTTTTTTTCGTCTCAGAGCAAGTGCGTATACCTCCAGAAATCTGGCTGAAACTATTTTATGCTGTATCAAAAAATGCCATGAAAGATCAAACACCGGCAAATATACACTGTAATGGCATTCTAATAAGATCACGTAAAATGTCGCAAACATTTACGGGTCCGAGGGCTACGGGTCTCATTTTTGCAAAGAGATTTTTGTTTCAGCGGTATGCCTCCAGGTATCCAGGATAAAAAAATTCTTATTAAATTTCTCCGTCGGGCTCCATAAGAATTCCTGTGAGGATAAAAGGATGAATTGGATCTATGAAACATTGCGGAGTAACATCGCTAAATTCTCTATGGATAATTTAAATTTCATGACATGAAAATTACATACCTATCAATGCTATAACATCAATGCCCAGATGCATAATTCATTTCCGGAAAATGACAATAAAACCTGAAATTTATTATTTTGAGTAACAATAAACGGAATCATATGCAGAAATTACAGTACGAGGAAATTAGGATCGTTTTGAGTTAAATGAAACATATATCTCTGTCGTGCGACGATTTTTACACAAAGACGGCATTTAGCTTCTTATCTTAGGCAGCAACGAGCAAAGATTTAATCTCTGCAAAAAACGAAGCTCGTATGTTTAATTTCAACATTATGATAAAAAACTAGAGACAGAAACACATTAAACATTTAAATGATTTAAATCCTGAAATTAGATCATAAAAACATTAACATAATTTAAGTGCACATGTTTACTGTGAAGCTTGGCATACAGTAATTGGCTCGAAATTATTTTTTTGTTTCCAAACATCATTATTTAAACATGTCAATGTTAGGGAACTGAGATGAAATGTTCGGTCTCTCAGCCAGAAAAGGCATCAATATTAGCGTTCGTTGTTTAAGGCGGCCCAACCCGGCGGGCCTAACTCATTCGCGGGCACGGTACAAAACCGTGCTGTTGCGCTCTGGGACCTTCTCTGTTTCAAAGAATAAGACAGGCTCCGTGATGAGGAAGATGCAACATGTCCACAAAAAAGACAATGTGCATAGTTTATGATTTGGTAAGATTTGCGAAAATTTTAATTTCAAAACGACTTATAGCTAAAAGTAAACCACGACCGCTGTAGTAAAAAATCTAACAAAAACCAAATAGATTATAAATCTTGATTAAATAAGCTATGTCTGATGACTAATTATTTTACGATGTTCTTACTTAACATTGCGTAATCCACCTCCAAATTATCGTATAAAACGCGCGAAAAATTCGAACTTTCGGACCTTATAACTTAGAAACCAAACTCAATTTCACAATGCCAATGGTCATCAGACATCTAGTTTGATCAAATAAAGCTATTTTGAGCAAAATTTTGGATCTCTGACAAGAAATATGGGCGTGATCTTCTTTCCCCTTTTGTATGGGGAGATGAGCGGGTTGGGCCACCTTAAGTTGCAGATAGGTTTTGTATCCAATTTAGAAAAAAACCGGCGAATTGCGCGTCGGACTTGCACACGAAGGGTTCAGTACCATGGTACATGATTGAACACCAAAAAATCTCGTTTTTAGTATGGGGCCCCCTTTATTTGATTTTTTTATTTTACTTATTTGTTGTTATTGCGGTAAAATAAATTCACACTCTGTGAACATTTCCGTTGCCTACCTACTCATGAGATACAGCCCTGTGACAGAAGGATGCACGGATGGACGGTAATAGGGTTCCGTTGGCAGGCGAAACATTAATAAATTGTAAGCTTAGCTTCTCAAACTTGAATTCATAAAAAAACAATAAGGTCGCTACCATTAACATACGAACATATTCATCTCATTTAGGTACAATGTTTAGTTTAGATGATTCATTCGGGGTTGACCGGTAATGCGTTTTATAGACAGGGGGTTCTAATCCTTGATTAGGGGATCCACACACGAATACACTCGTACGTTTGCCTAAATTACTCTATCCCCACAAAGCGATAGCGTCGATTGCGCGAGAGTGGCCGCGGCGCGAACCGGAAACACACTGGCCGGAAGTGTTCAGCCGTAACTCAGTGAGAGAACTTCCGCTTGTCGAAAGATAGAGCGGAGACCGTTCGATTCAGGTGAGGGGCTGATGCAGAAATTGTCTGCAATGGTTTTGTTTCGTAGTAAATTAAGTATTTACTGCATTGAATGAAATAATGTCGATCGGAATACTTAATGTGACCGAATCAAGAAACGCAAAGTTATGCATGGATAACTACCTAAATACATCCACCATTTAAATTTTATATAGATTTACAAATTGCCCAATAAAGAGACTTGACATTATTAATTTATTTACTCTAAAGACTAAAAACCGTTTAGTATTCCATAACGAAAAATATGATAAATATCAGGTTACACAAATAAATGTATTTTTTATGTGTTTGGTTGTATTTTTAATTGTTTATTTGATGGTTTTACTCGGTTACCTTTCGGATAATTTTCATGCTACCATATGAATTTATACATTGGTTTCAGAATAAACGTTCATGTATCTTATGATTTATCCTTATGATGGAAGAAATCATCCTGAGGGAGCTTTAACTAAGGAGATCATTACGGTACGGTACAAGGTGAAAAGTGATCAGTGGCTGTTAAATTTACTTTGCACTCAGTAAAGTCAGCGCTTTTTTTCGACATTTTTAATATTAAATTATTAAAAAAATAACTGGATCCAAGACGTTTGCTTGCTGATTCGAGTCCAGCCTTACACAATGCTTATAAGTAGTTTTTATTTAAATACTATACTTTATAAAAATCGTTCGTTTTACTGCTTTCTTTCTTTTTTTAGGGTTCCGTACCCAAAGGGTGCCAACGGAACCCTATTACTAAGCCTCCGCTGTCCGTCCGTCCGTCTGTCACAGAGCTGTATCTCAGTAACCGTAACAGATAGACAGCCGAAATTTTCACAGAGTGTGTATTTATTTTGCCGCTATAACAACAAATAGGTAAGATTAAAAAAATATTAAAATTAAAGGGGGTCCCCATACAAAAAACGTGATTTTTTTGTATTCAATATTTTACGATGGTACGGAACCCTTCGTGTGCGTGTCCGACACGCACTTGGCCGGTTTTATTTCATCCATGCTTAATCAACCTTTTCTTCATGTACGCTGATTAGCCGTAATTTTGCTTTAAGATTTTCATAATTGCGCCTGATGTTGTTTGAGCTAACAACGTTCTAAAGTGGCCTTGACACTTGAAGAGTAAGTTTTTATTTAGCGCCGAACTCATTTTACATTGTACCGTAATGGCTACCGACGGGTTACGCATCCCTCACTCAACCCATTGCGTTAAAATTATTTCGATGATGTCAGCCGTGTGATCGGTGCAAGCACCACGATACATACATTACATGCAATCGTTCAGCAAACGAAGGTTGTTGCGATTAACATCGAATTTTGCAATCGACTTTGTCCGGAGTGATATAATATTTTTTACATAATATAATACATGCCATACATACATAATGTGTATGTCTTATCAGAATATTACATCTGTGTATTCGCTTTTCTATAATGCAGTTATAATTATAATATGAGACTACTATTATTATACTACTACTAATTTTATATTATTTTTTTATTTAAATTATTATTACTGAATTTAATAAACTATCAATTTATTAATTTGTAAGTATATTTGGGTTAGACATTATTGCGCAAAAAGATGTTGATACTTAAACCTCTGGGTACCCTGAAATCTTCCCGTGTTACACCTAATTGCTTCAGGAATTCAGTCTTCAGGCAGTAAGTGTTATGAGCCACCCATGACTTGTCCATGGGAAAGATCATAGCAAAACTGCCAGACAACCTTATGTTAATTTCCTAAAGTATCAAGCGGCTAAACTGGGATATAAGCAACATAAGCCACTTCATAGATTAAGTACCGTAGTAGAGAAATACAGTGGTGCATGTCGCAATTGAACCCAGGCCTCTGGTACGCTAGGCCCGTCGCCGCGCCACTAGGCTACGAGCCGCACAAATGAAATTATTTATGTCTGTAGATGAAGCGAAAGAGGTGTGCTGTGATCGTACCGTATGGGGCTCTATAATCTCTGCCTACCGCTCCGGGAGTATGTTAGTGTGTGTAAGCGGTGTGAAGGTATGCATGTATGTTCGTATGGAATAAATATGTCCATGCGAAGCACTTGTGCCGAAGTAGGTACATTTTTGAGTAGCATCGGGGGTGTGGAGTGAGCTGCTCTGAGGGAGAGTCCACGTCAGTATTGCTTGCACCTGCATTATAATTGAAATCCTTATCTCCAACGAAGAGTTATTTAAATGCTACAGATATATAACGATAAGATAAGATATGCCTTGGACTTTGCAGAGCTGTTGATAAGCTGAAATCGCTAGCATAATATAATAAAATTCTTACCGCCATATTTTTTTCGAGTATCATAATAACATTTTGATTTACGCTTCTTTTTCTGAAACCCACTCGTGGCTAATACCACACCTACAGTCATGAGTTTAGTAATGATGGGAAAACGAACAATTTCAATTGTCGCCTCGAACATCTTTCATTCAAGGCAGTGGTTCCCACCCGGGGAGAAATAACCCTCCCAACTAGTAAGTAAAGGCTCATCCCTTACCTACAGTTTTACGCGGAATCCGAAATACGTCGAACCTTAGCTGTCAAAAACGGTCACCCATCCGAATCCGACCTGTGTTCATTCACCTTGATTATAGTAAGATCTGTTGGTCTATTCTTGGAATTCCATGCTCAGGAATCAGGAATATTTCAGTCGAGTAAAACAGCTTTAAAAGTGGTGGTGAAGGCGATTTTCTTCACGGAAAAATTTGAATTTTTGGAGATACCTTTTTCCGGAATCGTTCCGCCGAGAAAAGAGCTTTGAAAACTGCTATTAAAACGGTTGTGTTGACTAAAATATCCCTGATTACTGAACACGGAATTTCAAGAATAGGCCTGCTGAACTCGAAGCATATCTGCGAATTGTGTAGCACTATCGCATGTGTGCGTTCACTTTATCAATTGAAAACAATAATGGAAGTACGTTCAACTGAACGCGACGAGCAGTCTCATCTCGCTGTACCTGCGTGTCGCATGTCATTATGCTGGTGATTACGAGCATTATAGTGGTGCTTGTCGTCGCTTTGGTGTGGTACGACAAGTTCTCTGGCAACAAGAACCATGCGACGTTCAAGAACATGCCGGGTCTGCCGACTTTGCCGCTCATAGGCAACGCACACCATTTCATCGGAGGTCCTGTCCGTAAGTTCTGTACCTATACTTGCGTGTAGATCTCGCGAGTCTATCTTTGCATAGATTAAAAGTTCAAATGTTCACCGCGCACCTTAAAACAAATTCCTATTTTACTTATATTTTTCGCACTGTATTAAGTACCTAAGTCCTTAGGTTCTGGCGCAAAACAAAAGTTTTGTGACATTTCTTAACAATCTTCTATATGGCTCCGCCATTTTATTCAGCAGAACTGGATCGTCAAAAGACTTCCATATAATTATTTAACTGAATGCTAACAAAAGTTCACGAGAATCGATTGAGAAATGCGACTTGTAGAGACTTGACAGCTGGACGCCGGACAGCCGGACATACGAAAGCATTTTTGCCCAAGCTGAAACTGAGACGCTTTATTTATTTATTTGTTTATTTATTTATTTTAGACAGGCAGCCTAAGCTGATATGTCTAAATCTTATTTTTCATTAGATTAAGTTGATCGTCATGTGGAAAGTTATTTAATTAGTAATTGGGAACGCTTTGTTCGGTAAATTAGCAAGAAGAACATTTCCCCGTAATAGTACCGGGTAAACCTTTAACAACACTTTTGAGTAAACTTTTGAGTAAAACTTTTGGGTAAAACTTGAGTAAAACTTTTGAGTAAAACTTTTTGCTTCGAGTAAAACTTTTTTTGAGTAAAATATGGCTTTGAGTAAAACTTTTGAGTAAACCCTTAAGTAAACTCATTGACCTTATCCGCAGCAAGCGTCGTATTCTACAGATAACTGTATTTTATTTTTAGCTACATATTACATCAGTGAACTTTATCCGTTTATTATCCACGATTTTTGTAAGATGTACTTAATAGCTCCAAATGATTTCAGATGTGCTGAGTAAGATCAGTGAGTGCTGGCATAAATACGGCAGGAGGGTCCTTACCGTACTGGGCCACGACGTACTTATACTGATGGCCGATCCTAAAGACGTGGAGGTATTCAATATGTACATCTGACAATGAATTGCCCCTTTGTTGATAGGTAGAACAGAATCGATACCCAAATTTATACATTTTCTTTTAAATCTCTTAAATTAAAATGAAGTTGCACTTAAAAATAGTGAATATGTTTAAATGAGAATAAAAGTTTTAAATTTTTTTTAAAAATAGCGTGAACTCACAAATCAGTTCTCTACGTATCCCTTTTTGTGGCAATTATTATGTGATTTTATCCATCGGGTTATGTTTTGCAGGTACTGCTGACTAGTAATGAGCACCTGGACAAATCCTTAGATTACGAGTACCTGCACGTGTGGCTGGGGAAAGGGCTGCTGACGAGCACAGGTAAAGCACTAACCTTTAGCTGCAGAGAATTTAAATTTCATGGAGTGTGCAGAAACCAGTTGTCAGAACCGAAAATTCAGTCATCGTACCCATATTTTTTGCAAGAAAAAATTTAAACAAAAAAAATAACCGACTTCAAAGAAAAAGCACTAAAAAGTAAAAAATAATTGCCATTTTTGTAGATACGATTTTTGTTATTTTTTTGAGTCGGCGTCAGCCGGGCACGCGCTGCACCAATCAAGAGAACCTTGCATACCTTGGCTGACACCGACTCAAAAAATAACAAAAATCGTAACTACAAAAATGGCAATTATTTCTTACTTTTTAGTGCTTTTTCTTTCAAATCGGTTATTTTTTTGTCATTTTTTTTTATTTGTTCATTTTTAGTGAATCTGAAGTACACTTACTAATTTGTACACGTCCTTTCCAATAAAAAAAGAATCACCGAAATCGATTGGCGTTATATTGAGTTATTCGTCCATTTGTCGCGCACATCTTAATACAAATTTAAGACTTACATGATTTTCTCATGGATATCATTGTCAGAACTTAACCAAATTAAAATGGGACCACTTGGAAAGCACTATCATTTAAAAAAATATTCATCAACATCGGTTCACCCAGCCAAAAGTTATGAGGTAACAAACATAAAAAAAAACAACAGACGAATTGATAACTTATTATATATTAAATTTTTTGAAGTCGGTTAAAAAAAAGGTTGACAATGAAGGGGAGGGCTGCACTCGAAATTAGCGCAGTCCCGTAGGTTGCTGGATTTCGGGAAAAAAAAGTGGAATTAGTTATTAAGGTATTGTATGACGCCATATAAAATACATTGCGAATGACCTGCTCTCCGCGCCAGTGGGTGTTCACGTCTCGAGCTGGAATCCATACCCGGGGTTTGCTGGTGTCAGTAGTGACGATGAGGCGGCGCCGCCGTGGCGATATACTGACTCTACAGTTCACCCACTACTAGCCAACTTAGCGTTAGGTACCGACATCGAAGATAGGCAAAAAAAACTCATTTTGGCTGGATTTCTTGATGAATATGTCGAGAGCTCAGTGCTGGAAAAACGTTGCAGACGAATGGCTTATAATTGTGGTGTACTCAAAAGCGACGGAAAGTGTGGGTAGTTCGCATTTGCATATAAAGGGCGTCAGAAATTCAAATTTGAAATAGAATGATTGAAAGATTTCTCAACTAACAATATTTTCAGTGGTACATAAAATTAAATACTATGACCAAATTTTGTTCAATTACGTATACAGAATCACACACATTTCACGATATACTTAAAAACGCCTTCCCTGATCCAATGCATTGCAGGCGAGAGGTGGCGGCGGCACCGCAAGTTCCTCACGCCATCATTCCACTTCAACATCCTGCGCCACTTCGTGCCCATATTCGACCGGCGCACCGACACGTTCGTGCGCAAGCTGGCTGCGCACGCGCACGGACAGCCCGTCGACGTGTACCCGCTCGTCACGCGCTGCACGCTCGATCAGCTAAGCGGTATGCGCTACCTTTAAGAGGATAATGAGGTGATCGAGTTCCATGCCATGGCTTGTGCCTATCAGATAAAGATATGTATCAAAATATTTAAGGGCGTATATCCTGGATATAAGTATAGTTATAAAAAAAATAAAAACGTACGGACGTAGCTCTCAGCTGGTTTATTTAATGTGCAAAGTGTTTTCTTAATTTGACTGAGAGAAACAGGCACGCGCCATTGTATGGAACTGGATCATCTCATATCCTCTCAATAACGATCAAAATGGTATTAAAATTGACAATGACGGAACCTTTTAACACTTAGATAAAGCACAAAATAATGACGTAAGAATACCTAGACGTTGTTTGCAATTAATAACTCCTGGACTGTTATTCACAGCAATGTAAGATAGGGAAGCAAAAACGTATGCTATATTTTTTCATGCCAAGTGAAGGCACGAGACAAGTCTTCCTTTCTCGCTCAATTGCTGTCTCGCCTTCTCACTGCCTCCATGTCACTTACATGAGTGGCGTGGATGATTCTATCCATTTTTTCTTACACAAGTCCCAAGATTTTTTTGTAGTTTTGTTTGCACATGAGCATAGCTAAGTAAAGATTGTTCAAGAAACGCTTACCTGTGACGTTGTCACAGTTACCACACGTTATACACGTTACCTGTGTGTCAGTACTTGGTGCATCTAAGGGCCGATTTTTCAATAGTCTAAATCAAATTACTATTTGACGAATTTATTTACGCCGCTGCTATTTCATCAGTTGTAGCATAGATTAAAGCGCTTAAATCTATGATTGTAGTAAGGCCATATTTATGTTAGGAAAATTATGTTAAGATAATAGGGATAGGAGTATTAATCTACCTGTAGTAACTGTTCGTCTTTTGGTAAAAGTAAATCGTACTATCAGACCGTAAGTACTATCTGAGGAATGAAAAATCGGCCCTAAGTAATATAAAAGCATACAAAAAAGCATTATGCATTAAACCTAATTATGTTTCAGAATCAGCTATGGGTACTTCTACGGAAGACCAGAATGATAAGAATTTGATGTACGTCGATGCTGTAAAAGAGTTGAGTACATTTCAGAGATACTTATACAAACCTTGAACAAATTTTTAAGTAAAATCGCAATGAGAATATCAACCAAAATACCGATAAAGATTATGTTTAATGAATATATAAAAAGATTAAATTTTCAGATTGACAACTATTTTGAACAATCGAATGAACAACGTGCTGATTCGTCCTGATTTCATATTTCGGCTGACATCACAGTATGCAGTGTTCATGAATGCGCTGAAGGTAGTTCAGGAATATACCACTAGAATGATCAGGCAGAGGAAGCAGGTGTTGAGCGAGCGGGGAGTCGATCTAGAGACTTACACCAAAGAAGAAGAAGATATTGGTAAACCAAATTTGTTTATGCCCCCCTCCCAAAATGCGTACCAGATAATAATTCCAGAATGCAACGGCCACTTGTGAATCTTTTGAGGACTACCAACTTAATATAATAATATTAAATTATTTTTAGGTGAAAGGAAATGCGTTGTCTTTTTAGACCTGCTTCTTCTGTCGGAGTTGGATGGAAAGAAATTGGATGATACAACTATAAAGAATGAAGTGGATACATTTCTATTTGAGGTAAGTTTAGTTGTTAAACTTTTAAAACGAAAGAACCGAACCAAATTACCTTATATTTTAAAGAGAATCTGTTGAGACAACTGTCGTCTAACCCAGAAAATGTTAAAGTTAACATCAATCAATCAACAGGGACACGATACCACAGCATCCGGGATAAGCTTTACGATATACCTACTGGCGGCGAATCCGAAAATTCAAGACAAATTGTATGAGGAACAGAAGGCAATTTTTGCTGATGAGCACGACAGGCCTACAGAATACAGGTATATTAAAGACTTTCTTAAATTAGTAAAAAAACTGATTTGTCTTGAAATTTAAGTGCATATTAAAATATAGAGAATATTTTATACACTATTCAACTGCGAAAGACTAAAATTGTTATTCGTGCTTTTTAAATAATATTGTACTTTCATGACAATGACGAATCGAAGTTAAGGACCAATTAGAAAAAAAAAATCATTTTTTGAGTAACATTATTTCAGTCTAAAAATGCACATTCAATAAAATAAAAAAAATTGCCATATCTTTAAAACGGACCAATTTATCAAAAACACAAAAAACACTGATTTCTGTTATCTATCTACGCCTGTAAGTTATCATTTCTGCTATTGCACCCCACATTTTCGTTTTGGAGCAATTAGTCGGCCTTAAAAGCTTAGTACATTTATTGAAAACTAATAATTGCATTAACATCCAACTGTGAGACATGTCTAAAATGTCAAATCTCGAAGCCTGAGATAAATAGTCGTAACAGAAACTAAGACTAACGAAAAGTAGTACTTTGTGACGTCATTTCACATTACTTTGAGATTTCGTCCATACAAATTGTGTCAAAGTGACGTCTCAAAGTAAAATTATTCGGTAGTCTTAGTTTCTGTTACGACTATTTGTCTCAGCCTAACTCTTCGGGAAGTTAGTGTAAAATGTGTTGCTAAAATTGTACGGAACATACAGAAAACAAATCTCAATGACATATTTTAAACAGTGGATGTGCATGGATAATACTATCTCACCAATAGTCATGATTTAAGCCTATCACACCTTGTTCCTGTAGTGATATGCCAGATTCCTATGTTTGTATGAGCACAGCTTCATTGGCCTTGGATTGGTTTCAACCTTGGCCGGTTTAACTCTATAAGTAACTATTCACAGACAGCACTATCAATTAAGTACACAATTTTAAAGAAGCCCAGAGATATAAATTAAAATGGATCGAATCGAATATTCTCGGTTTTGTGACAATATCGCAGTAATATCCAAATCGCAGATGCCTTTATGACATCATACTTGTATTTATTCGTCAGTCGCATGAAACTATTTCCGAATATGCTGAAACTATATTTATGAAAGGACAATGCCGAAATGAAAATCGCATTAAAGAGTACATTGACCAAGACCGTGACTCATAGGCAAACACATGATTGAAAATTAAAATTAAAAATAATATTTTTCAAATGTATTTAATGTTATAATTAAGCCAACGAGGTTTTCAGTGCTGCCAAATGTTCCGTATTTTCGCTAATATTCGTACAACGTTATTAGAATATCTTGCGATTTCAGCCAACGCATCGTATTTGTTGATCGGTAATATAAAGTCTAAAATACACATATCGTAATTAAATTCCGTAAATATAGTACAATAAAATACAATTCTATCATATAATCGAATAGCAATGCGGTATTTCCGACTTCGCTTTGGTCTATTTACTATACCAATATCTCGCAACATTGACCGCTTCTTGGGGTCATCTAGCCTGGCGCAACTCCCTTAGTAAAAACAATGGCGGCTATATCGGGAGCTGACAGCAATGGCGGCTGTCAAGGTAGTGCACGTTTTATACATTCGGTTGAAATCGACCCAAACCGTTCCAAAGGATGACAGTCCCGACTCCTAAAACAATATGATGAGTATAAAAACCGATGCAAGTATTCCTAAATTATTATTTTTTAATTCGTAAAATACATAATATTAATGGTTGTATGGCGTAAAACCCTTGCCTTTCAATCTAGAATAAAACGCAAGAAAAATATAAAAATAAATCTAACCTCAAAAATCCATTTTCAAAACAGTCTACTGGTCGTTTCCGTCTTACCCCTGTTTTCACAACCTCAAGTTACCTGAAATCCGATAGTTAACTTTCGGCTACATTGCATATTTGTATGATGTAACCGAAAGATAACTTTGGCATTTTTGTAGCTGGAGGTGGTGGAACCGGGCGTTAGTCAGTCAGTAAATCATATCGATCGTTGCTTGTAAACATCTGAGGAACCAAACCACGTTAAGTTGGTATGGTCACGTTTACATTGGTAGCGTTTTTGTGGCCCATAGTAAAACTGGCATTGTCCTTTAAACTCAATTTAACGTAAACCTACCAGTTAATACACTGTCACTATAATTTTTCAATCATAATTTTAAGCCATCTTTTCATATACGCATCCTTTTGATTATTTGATTTCTATCTTATTTCACAGGGACTTACAAGAAATGAAATACATGGACTTGGCTTTGAAGGAATCACTCAGAATTTACCCTCCGGTGCCAGTTATAGCACGCCACATAAAACAAGATTTCCAAATAAGTAAGCATGCTAATACATTTCAGAGATCCACTAACTAAGATTAACCACATACCTTCATGAGCTCTGCGTTTACTAAGTAAATGGTATTGTTAAGTGGGTCGGGTTTAGTCGCTTCGAATATTAAACTCGAAACAATACTACTCGTTGAACTGTTTCACTAATGGGTCTAGTTCACTTTATCTTGAACCCATTTCGCATCCCAAAAATGACTGATTGCCCTCAGCGCTCAGGCAACTTTTTTTGTCGGTGGAGCATCTTATTTATAGAAAACTCCACCGAATTCTAGGCGCTCTCGCATGGCGCACCAGTCGATAACAATCTCCTTCGAGAATTGCCTAGATGTTCCAGAGATGATTTGAGCAGGTCGAGGAGATGTAAATAAATGAACATGATTGTATAATCCGCTCGCCATGGAAGTAGATAACAGGCGCCATCTGTTGACCAATCTCGGTCCGGCGAGAAAATGTTAGGGCTTAGCCGCGGCTTCGTGCGTCTCGTCGACGACCCCGAGGTATCCCTGAATTAACAGACACTCCCACTCCAAATGGATATAGGGTCTCTTTTTGTGATCGTCTCTGGCATTGAAAACGCTGATCGGAGCTACATAAGGCTGTCCCTTCGTCCCTTTTCTAATGCACTAATTCACTTTTGGCTTTCCGAAAAGAAGAACTTACTAATCCTGTAGATAATATTTCTGTAGGCTCAGTAAACTATGGAATCGACTACTTGCTGAGGCAATTTCCCCAATGTACAACCTGGGGACTTTCAAACACGGTGTGAACAACCTTGGCGGGCGGCATATTCTTCACAACCACGCAAAAGTTCTAAACGGATCAGATACCTCTTGTCCTGGCGTACATCATATGCCGTTGTCAAAACCTGTGTTGGCAACATTGTATTGGCTGAAAAGATGTTCGAAGTGGCAATTGTTCCGTGTTTTCCATCCGGTCCAATGTACAAAAAGGGAAAAATCATAGCATATCCTAATAATACTTCAGGCGTGGTATTAACCATCCATGTCAAGTTCCATGAAAAATTGTGTCTATGAAATATGTAAAACTAAAGGAAAGGAATTTTTAAATTCCAGACGACATGCTGATACCAGCCGGCACCGACCTTGCCGTGAATATATTCAACATGAACCGTGACCCGGAGGTGTTCCCTAACCCCATGGAGTACATCCCGGAGCGGTTCCTGCCGGAGGAAGTCAGCAAGAGGAACCCTTACAGCAACGTCACCTTCAGCGCAGGACCGAGGAACTGCATTGGTATGTATCTAATTGTAAATATTCTTACAGATTACTGAGAAAATAATTTAATCAATGTGAAAGGTGAATCACTCGATTGTAGAATTTTTTAAAATCATTAATTTGATGTTTGACAGCAATTTTGTTTCTGAAATCTGATTGATTGAGTAAAAACTAGATATATGATGTATTTAGGTATACATATGTACCAGTCTATACATCTGAAATGATCGAATTTATTTTTAAATCTAATAACATTATTATCATTAATACAATTACATCGGATTAAGTAACTGCAACACAGGAAATTCCTATTTCTATGCTAGGGATACGAAGCATTAACCAAATCAACTTCTAAACTACTAAAAGATTAATAAACAATTTCATTTCATTTCATTTAATTTCAGTTATCCAGCTAAACACATTTAAATAAAATATAAGATTTAATAAATATTGTGAAATGAAAAAAAATATGGGAAAAATGGGAAAAATAAATGCATGGGTGGTTAAAGTTTTTAGTGACTGTAGTGCACGAAAGCAAATTTGTTTGACACTTATAGGCTGGAGTGCAGCACCATCTCTGGTTACTTTTATAGTTATGGTATATCTTCTTTCTTCTTCAAGGAAAAATAAGGGTATAAATATTTTAATCTTAAAATTATCACTAAATAGAAATGGTGCAATCCATCCGCAAAATACAGATTTCAATACATCTTTGATCGACTATTGCGCAAATCTTTTTAAGAATTGTGAAAAATTTAATGGTCAAAGCAGCAATGGTTAGCAGTTCTTACAAATATTTTATTCAACATACCCAGAGCACCCACCGAGCAGGCTTCAAGTCGGAATGAGTTTGCGAAATATATTTGATCCATTATTAAATTGTATAAATATTTGTAATTGCGAAGAAACCATTTTTAATTTCAGGTCAAAGATTCGCAATGTATGAGATGAAGATGACTCTTTCAAAGCTGGTACGCAACTATCGGTTCTCATCAGCGGACACGCCCCCATTGGAATTAGCTGGAGATTTGACGCTTAAATCTGCGAACGGTATTCACGTTCGTATACATAAGAGATAAAATATGTTTGAAATTTAAATTGCATTGTTAAATAATTTGTTATTTAATCTAATAAATAATATAAAGGGGAAAGTTTGTAATAATGGATGGATGGATGGATGGATGGATGGATGGATGGATGGATGTTTGTTACTCTTTCACGTAAAAACTACTGAATGGATTCTAATGAAACTTTACAATAATATAGCTTATACATCAGAATAACACATAGGCTACAATTTATGTGCCCATGGGCTTTAGAACTTTTACGGGGCTGCGAAAACGATGCCGGTAGCGATACTTCACACTAAGGGGAGAGGAGCCGGGGGCGGTGGCGGGGAGCGGCGGCGGGGGGAGGGCAGACGTCGTGACTGTTTGGTGTCCGTTTAATGGCGAATTTTCAAGGCACTAGCGATTTGTAAAACTTAGTACATGTACATTTAACTACCCGGGAATTAGGATTGGCTAAATAGAATTCAGTTCCGCTTACGCTAAGATGGGGCTGTCATACAAACTGCAATGCTATGCACGGCTCGGCTTTGCGGCGGCAGCGCTTACTTTTACTGAAGTACGGCTTGGTATTTCCTGCAACTTTAGGACTACTTGGCATCACGCTAAATCGCCGGAGGAACGACCAACAGAATAAAATCCTTGAGAACCAATTACTCGATTTAGATGTGCATTGTATCTACGTCTAGCCTGATTCTACTAAAACTTATAGATAACATAATATAACGCTTCATTACCAGAAGGGTAAGTAGTGAGTCTTAAAGTCTTATAACATGCGAACCACTTACCTGATTTATATGCGTATTTTATCAATGTATAGCATCTCTGGGAGCAGTCAGGTTCGAGATGGGTTACTGTTTTCGATGTTGAGGCTGGCTGTGGGTTGGAGTCCACGCAAAACTTACCTACGTTACACGTTACTTACTAGGTAAGCAATGTAGCAGTGAAAGTGCAGAAAGGTTCTCGCGGCAAATGTTTTTTTTTTAAATAGCCACCAAACGTCAACGAAGCTCTAAATGGGAATTATTGGATGTTTCTCATTAAATCATGCTATTACGGCTCGACCGATCTTGATTAAATTTGGTACATGGATACATTGTCCTGGACCAGTTTGACCCTATTTTGGACCAGTCATGTGGGCTACTTTTTATCCATGAGATAATTTAGCCGACACTAACCCGAGCGGAGCCGGGTACCGCAGCTAGTATAGTTATATAATAATACTTCTCATTTTATTTTCCAAATATGCATTTCCACAGGAAATATGATACGAAATAACAATAATATAACATAAATACTTTTGTCCTGAATGGGATCTGACTAGTATAGAGAATACAAAGGTGTTCACTGCATAACTTCCCTTACAAGTCGTAAGAGGCAACTAAGAGATTCATCCTTGGTGGTTTGGAGTCCACATACAACTGCTGGTCCCTTTCCTAAATTATTAGGTGGACGGGTTAATTCTACCCTATTTGATAATTTCCATATTAGTTACATGTATTTAGCGGTGAAAAAAGGGTTCTTATGGATTAGTGCAAATACATTTTATACAAATACAAAAAACGGTGCACAAAATGCCATGTAAAACATCTACATAGGTGACTAATTTTGTGTCTATGCCTATGACCTCGAAATCAAACAGTTAGTCAATATTGGGGGTATTCCAAGATGACCCAAAACTTGCTCGTGCAAGTTTAAAGGTTGACAGTAGTTCGTGTGTTTTTAAATATGCAATTACCTATTTAAGAACACACGAACTACTGTCAAAAAATTAAAATGGGTTCAGACCAAAGATGTCAACAGAAAAGGCAGTTGCTCACGTTGTCAAACATCTTTCAGTAGGCATATTCATAGGTTGAGATAAATAGTTGTAACAGAAAGAAATACCTTATGACGTCACTTTGACATTGTAGCGTAAGCTACATTATGTGTAACCTGACTGCTGCGTCGTCAGCTGTTTCTTTACGTGCGCCGCGCGCGCACTCCAATAATTAATTTAGTGAATATACGATCCTCAACCGAAGTACACGTCTTTCACTCCGGCTTTGCGACCACTACATTTCATCCCGCTAAATTGGTGACCCCGACTGAAGAACACGAGCGCCTCTCGCCGCCGCCGCCCGACCTGCCGTCTGGCGTGCGGCGGTACTGCTGCTTCTTGAGCTGTCCCCAGATACAGCTCCACAAACAGCTGCCTGTGCTGACGTCCACCGCTTCATTAAAACCGGTATACACATCTTCCTCGCCCGAAACATAGCGCCATTATGCTTCAAAAATAATCATCAAACCTCACTGCCATCAATCATTACTCCAACTTTACAAGAATAAAGCAAGCACCGTCGTCCTACGTTAGTGTATAGATACGCCAACTAGGTAGGACGCCGCCAGCAACATTATCACCCAGCAGCATCGACCAACCCATCGCGTCGACCTGGACGACTACATTATTCCATCACCCAGTACCATCGACCGACTCACAGCGTAGCAGTGGGCACTGAACAACCACATCAAGATGGGATCGACCAAACTTTTTCTTCAGCACCGCACCAGCAGCAATTACACAACATCGGCATTTCAACCACAGTAGATCCACGTCGCATCTGCATTATCTTCTCCATCGTTCTATGTGAGCCCAAAATGCTACTAGAATTTTGGACGCCTTCCGCCACCCAGTGTATGACCGACTCACCGCGTCCCACTGGGCACTCGACCGACTCACTGTGTCAAGACGGAAGGGCAAGCCTGCAGCACTCGTCCCCCAGACTGTACGACCGACTCACCGCGTCCCACTGGGCACCTGGACCGACCCACCGCGTCCGTTGAGACGAGCATGCAGCAAGCAGGATATAACAGCAAACCTACGAAAACTACGAAAAAACCACATAAAACAAGCCAGGACCAATCATGCAAGTACCAAAAAGTTGCAGACAATGCCCTCCATGGACTTGTATACGGTATTGCAACAACATGACACATCGTGTAATATTACAAAGTTCAATTCACGGAATCTCGCCACTGAGCGATTTTTGCCATGCAGCGAAATTCCAACGTTCGCACATCGTAATCACCAAATCAACAACAATTTTGTATGTACGACATCTCAAATGAATGCAAAGTGATGTCACAAAGTACTAATTTTCGTTACTCTTCGTTACTATTACGACTATTTATCCCAGCCCTAGCCTTGACAATGCGTTCGAGACGATTTCTATACCACTTCTACAAGTAAAAATGGAACGGGAGGAGTGCGAGGACTGCCACGTGTGTGGTTTGAATCCTATTTGAACGAACCTACTCAGCAAGCATTACATGTTAAGAAATATCTTTCACTCGCAGCTCTAATTTATTGAGAATCTTAATAAGTGCGATACTAAAAGAGAGCATCAATTTAGATTAAACACTGCTATTCACCAATGACTCGGAAGATATAACTGAAAAACCTAGGATTTGTTTTACGGATTGGAAAACCTGTTCCGACACTGAATTCTTGAAGACATTGTTCTCTCCTTGTAAAAGCATCTTAGAGTATGGCTCTTGTATAGGGTCAAGTCACTATGAAACTTAATAGTACATATCGAGCATATTCACAGGAATTCCCTGTGAATGAAATATTTTAAAACTAAAAATAAGTGTTGTTAATATTTGCAATATGGCTACCCTTATAATATACCAATATTGGAATAAAGAAGAACATTGCTGGATATGTAGTTCCTGTTTGAGCTGGTAAACCTAACAAGTGAATGGACTGCACAGAGCTAGTCGAAGAAATCACCTCCGCCGCACACATCACACACACTGCACTGCAACGGACTAATTACGCTCAGTTATTGCATGCTTGTCAAATGCATTAATGATAGTTTAAATGATGCGAATATTATTATACTAAATAAACGAACAATTAAGAATTAATAAATATACTTTTTTCTTTGTTAATAGAAATTACCAGTTAACATCCATATTTTCATTTATCTAAAAAAATCATGCACACTCTTACACGCTTGCAAACCGACTCTACACATTCATACACACCCTACCTCACACATATTTGTACACCCTTACATACGGATTTTTTTAATTGAACTCATTGTAAATGTTGAACTCTAACCTGGGTGCGAATTAAATGGGAATCATTAATCGAAAATCCAACAATAGTCTTCTGTCTTTTTGCTACGGATTATGATACGTGGATTTCCCTTTATAAATCAGTAAATAATAAAAAATGAAAAGGATTTTTTTTCTTAGGTATAATTAATGAAATCGCTTTTTTGATGTAGTATTTGACAATCGTTTTATATGGACATCAAATACTGACAGTCTCTCTGTTAAGCACACAACGCAATAAAAAAAAAATAGGGGAGTTTGGTAGTTTGGAGGCTGCTTAATCTCGTTTATTATTATTTTCTCAGTATAATGTCATACGCGCTGATATTCTGGGCGAAACATCCTAGACCCTGAAATAAAAGGTATGTTCCTATTACAGAATGCGTTGCATACTAGTTATGATGATAAGATATTACTGCAGAAAAGTATTCAGTGACGTAGAAATCTTGACCATACCGAAAGCTTACATTTTCCAAAACATCTGGAAAGCAAGGATCATACAAATGATACCACCCCATACTTCTTACTTTACTTACATTCTCAAAAAATATAACAAAAACACAAGAAACGTTATTATTCACGAATTTGCTAAAACTTCCAAGACTTTAATAAAATATTTGAAGGATTTAAAAAGTTTAGCATAACATTAATTAAATCAACATGTCTGGGAATATATTTAACATAATCTAATATAATCGAACACATCTAACAGAATATAAACTTTGAAGATCGATTAAAAATATGTTTTATTTGAAAATACTAGATGGAAATGATAAACATACGCATGTATGGTGACGGAGGTAAGTATTGGAGTTTATGGAACTAGTGTCGAATGATTGATATCTTGGGTCCCCAAGTAGCGGCGATGGTGACTCACCCCCCAGCCGCCCGATATGGAGAATTTCAAGGTTCCAAAGTATGTGGCTTAAAAATCGCTTGCTACCCTGATGCTTATTGGAGCGCAAAGGTAAAGGTCTTCTAGATTACTTACCGTTCACCAACGATAGCTATCTAAACTTAAACGAGATTTAAGGTGACAAAGAATGTGGCTCCGTGACTTTTCGAGGGACTAATAATTTTGCGGTCGCAGATTTTGTTGGACCTAAATACAGTCTTCGCAATCTAGGGCTCTTGGTATACGAGTGGTCCTGCCTGCTGAACTGGCTATCCTGAGCTATAACAATGGGATACTTGTAACGGTGAGGGAAGGTTGATCAATGCTGTTAGAGCTAAGTAGAGCCGAGTCAATATCATTAGCAGCCTCTCCTAAATCGCTAGCTAAAATAAATATTATTCCGTCGATGCGTGTCTTTGGTTGCATATAGGTTTGACATCAATGACATTACCACATTTGATATTATAAGAAGGATGCAGGTACAATGCTTTGGCCAAAGGCAATAACAAGATTTAACCTAGAAGTTAAAATCATCTCATTAAATGAGCGCGTTTCATTTAAATCATCAAAGAAAAGCAAACTTTTGTATTTTGGAGAATTTTGAGGAAGTCTATAAAATATCTTTCGTATTATTATGTGCTTAAAGTAATTTAATAAGTATAATCTTGTAATCTATTAATTAGACAGTTCGGCTGTTGTCTAATTGAACCGTTTCATTTAACTGGATTTCCACACAACAAAAATATCATCAATAAAGGAATATGCGTTATTCTCTTGTATTATTCAATAAGGTATTGTTTTCATTTCTTAGGTTTCGTTCAATCGGATTGAACATACCCACTAAATTAAGATAACAATATACCTTCGGACAAAAACGATTGAACAAATACAGTCAACCGTCTCGGGGTGCCCAACTAGGTAAAAAAAAACCAAATAATAGTATTAAACCCTATATGCTTCATTAGTTTAAAAAAAAATTAACAAAAAAAATAACCGACTTCAAAGAAAAAGCACTAAAAAGAAAAAATAATTTCCATTTTTGTAGTTACGATTTCTGTTATTTCTTGAGTCGGCGTCAGCCGGGCACGCGCTGCGCCAATCAAGAGAACCTAACCTAACCTAACCTAACCTAACCTAACCTTGGCTGACACCGACTCAAAAAATAACAGAAATCGTAACTACAAAAATGGAAATTATTTTTTACTTTTTAGTGCTTTTTCTTTGAAGTCGGTAATTTTTTTGTAATTTTTTTTTATTTCTTTATTTTTAGTGAATTTGAAGTACACTTACTAATTTGTACACGTCCTTTCCAATAAAAAAAGAATCACCGAAATCGGTTGGCGTAATATTGAGTTATTCGTCCATTAGTCGCGCACATCTTAATACAAATTTAAGACTTTTATGATTTTCTCATGGATATCATTGTCAGAACTTAACCAAATCAAAATGGAACCACTTGGAAAGCACTAGCTATCATTTAAAAAATACTCATCAAAATCGGTTCACCCAGGCAAAAGTTATGAGGTAACAAACATAAAAAAAAACAAAAAAAAACATACAGACGAATTGATAACCTCCTTATTTTTTGAAGCCGGTTAAAAATGTTGCCAGATGTAAATAAATCTTCATAATAGTTAAATAACACATCTGTGGGGACAATCGAGCTCCCATAAACTGGTCAGTCACGTCAGTCGTCAATAATTAATCTTATCATACACAACATTGTTGCTTCATTCCTGTGCACTCCTTCAGCTCCGCGATATCAATGTCCGACATTACACTATTATCTGACTCCGACACTCGGACGAAGGCCATTCGACTGTTAGTCCTGTTGCGCGTTTCGATCACCTCACACGCCGCCATGTTGGTGATTGTTGCCATTATAGTCGTGTTCATTGCAAGCCTGGTGTGGTATGAGAAGTTCAGTGGGAACACGAACCATGTAACGTTCAAGAAAATGCCGAAACCGCCAACCCTTCCGCTCATTGGCAACGGTCACCAGCTCATCGGTACTGCTGTCGGTACGAAAATATCAAATAGTCGCTCATTGTGAACTTGCACCAATATCCACTCAGATGCCCGAGGTCTCGATTAGTCAAAAACGAGTTGATTTTTTACGCACACTGGGTCGACTTTAGCCCAAGAGTAGTTTTGTTGACAAACTACTCACAATAGTGATCTTTTCTATTGATTTATGATTTAAGATTCGTCTTACTCTACGCTACAATACAATGCGCGACTTTTCTGGTACTGGAACGCCGACGAACACGCTATCATTTCTGTGGTAGGGCCGTATAAAGAAGTTTACGCAAAAGAGTTCCACTAAACCACCATGTCTTATATAATTACAAATATTTGATGAATTGTGATAATATTATTGATAGATAAATAAGAAAAAGTGTACCCTCCTTTTATTTTCGAGTTATTAGCTGTTTTACCAACTTTAAATACCAAATTTTAAACCTCGCAATTAACTAACTAATATTAAAATAAATTATTTATTTGATTAAATAAAAAAAAATCTCAAACAAAAGATAACTTCATACTCTACATTAAAACTACAACTTTCTATAGTAGTCCGATAGGATTTATTTCTGAAAAATCATGGTATTAAAAGACCCTTCCGTGCGCTCGCAAAAATCAAAACTAGGACAAAAGGGGTGAGCGCCGAGCGGCCTTCTTGTTCTGCATGAAGATCGTCTACTCCGTGTTATACTAAGTCAGTGGTTCTTAACCGGTGGTCAGTGGTTCTTAACCGGTGGTCAGTGGTTCTTAACCGGTGGTCAGTGGTTCTTAACCGGTGGTCAGTGGTTCTTAACCGGTGGTCAGCGGACCCTGGAAGCACCTTAAGTGGTCCGCGAAGCCATCCAGAAAATATTAAATAAGTGACGATGTGAAGGGGGTAAAAAAGTGCGCAGAAAAAACAAAAATCTCATTAAACTAATAAAGATATTTATCGCTGTAAAGATAAATGTTGAAAGGAAAAAATACCTTCGTATGCGTGTTTTATGTATAGATAGACCAACCTGTATTCAATTAGATTTAGATTACTTACTCCATCAGTTGGTGGTCCATGGCAAGAATCTTTCGTCAAATGATCCCTCATCACTAAAAGGTTAAGAACCACTGCTCTAGGGTCATGCGAACACTAAACTATTTCAATTTTATTTGGAAGCTAAAGGTTTACTACCACGTGAGCTTCAGAATAAGAAAGATGCAACTTGTAAAACATACCTGCTCTCACCGTTAACTGTTTTATGCATAGATATTAATGCTATTAGAATAAATGCATTGCGAATACTGTTGATTTCCTTACATAATGCGCACTTAAAACTAAATTATTTATTAAATGGAAAAGGTAGTTGCAACAGTGCAATTAATTACTATTTCATTATATTTTGGTCGTTGTTTCAGAGTTTCTTACTTTCTTGGATGGTTCCTGGCACAAATACGGCAGGAGAGTGTGCCTCGCCCTCGGGCACGATGTCCTTCTACTGCTCGCAGACCCAAAGGACGTGGAGGTACTGCTTTTGTTTTTGAATGGTTTAATAGTTTTAAAACACCTTTCTGCGCCTTATAAATTTATAGCACAGCATATCAACGCCAGGGTTCATCTTAGAAGAAGCTAGGCCGATTTGAATGAAAAAATGCTAAAACCTTAAACGATTCGTTGTGCTGTATTCTTTGAACGAAGTTTTTAAATCCGGTCGCACGAAGAAATATAAACGGCAGTATATGATTCAAGCCTGATCAGTCATAATTCGCGTTTCATAAACGTCAATAATTACCTTGATTTCTGATTCTAACAGCTGAATGTAAACTCTCTTGTTCCAATGAAGCGAGTAAAGATTCAATATTTTTTTAAAGAGTTGAAGGTATTTTTGCATCTTCCCTACAACATTAAATGCAAGGCAAACGTAGATAAACGAAATTAATACAATAAATTGCTTTGTATTCCTAGTAGTAGGCTTAGACTCGGCGCTAATTTGAGTAACTTGTGGTGCTACCAAACCCGAGTAATAAAACGAAATTTTGGACGTGCTGCTAGATTTCCCCTCTGCTCCCAGACCATTCTTTTTGTTTGTACGAACGGTTGATAAATTTAATCGTTAGATGGTCTAGCGCTTCTATTCGTCAACAGTAAACATTATATCATACTCTAGGATCAGTACTGATCTGTATGGCTACTGAGAATTGCCATACAGTTTTTTGAAATACTTTGTTCTCGTTGTGTGGCCAATTCCCTGGTAATCTAAAATATACGAGAATATGTTTTGTGCAGCATATTGACAGATAACACAGGCGATTATCCGTTACTTCATCGTAAAATGTAATCATAACGGATAACATAGGATGAGTCCTCGTGTATTCGAGCCTAAACAGTTGGAGGGCAGTTAGCATTTTTACAGTGATCACGTTTCATTATATTTTTTTGCTGGTTTACAAATGTGAATTAGATACATCAGCATGTCTTTAAAATAAATTAAAACAAATCGAAGTATTTAAACGCCTCCTTTTATGTCACTGATAATATTACACATACTGCAATGGTAATAGTCCAACAGAGCACATGGGAACTAAAATCCATGCCAGTACATTCCTTTTATTTGTCAGTTTCATCGAACTTGATGAACGGACAAATGTCGGAAACGGGTTCGGATGCCATTATTATTATTTGTAAAGAAACTGTTCATGCAATAATTTTGTACAACTTTCATAGATGAACATGACTTCAGTGTTCAATAATGAAGCCATATTCCTGAGAACCATCGAACTATGGTATTTACAATATTACCTGCCTTAGCCTGGTGTTCACCAACTGCCGATTTATTTTAATTGACATAAAGGGCCTTTATTACTAAAGTCCTGATTATCTTGTACTGGTATTGATTGCAATCTGCTTAGAAAGGCTCTTAATATGTGGCGATTAAGCTAATCAGCGGTAGGTGAAAAAGGCCCTTAGCGTCAAGTATACCGAAAAACGATATACTAAGATTTTTCCAATGAATGTGATGTGTGTAAAATCTACAGTAAAGCATGGACACATTAATTAAAAAAACTCTAATAAGAACTAATTTATAACTACTTCAAAGTATGAATTGAACCAGCAAGTAAACCTTTCGCGGGCAGTGCATCTAGTAGTCCATATTAGTAGTATTACCATACATACCATCTTAGTAGTAAACCTGTTGCCGTCTAGAGAAACTAAAGCAGAATTCCAAATTATGGTTATAGAGCAAGTAGCAGAATTGCTAGACGAATTGTATAGATTCGAAAGAAAAACGACTGTACTGCAGAATTGTTCCACTCCTCTGCGAGACGGGCCTAGCCCAGTGCAGAGTAGGTGAGCCTAAATATAACCCGCTGATAAGTTATATCTGTAATTGTAATTGAAAGAGTTGTGATGTGATGGCAGGTAATATTGACAAGCAACGAACTTCTGGACAAAGCCACGGACTACAATTTTCTGCACGTGTGGTTGGGACAAGGCCTGCTTACCAGCACAGGTAGGACGCCACGTTAATTTAAAACGAACAAACCTGCAACAGTTACTGACAACTCTACGGTGAAGGCGTCTTCAGAGTGTGTCGCGTCACATACATACGAGACTTCGTACTTTGCAGGGAGCATATCAATAGTTGTACATTGCTTCTCTACCTATGGTGTATCTGAACTCGTGACAGTCAATCTACTAAACAGCAAAGAGCATATGATCCACAATTTAAACACAGAAAATATTTGTGCCCAGACAAATCTTTGCCTTTAGTGTAGGAAAAACAAAGGAGTTGAGACAGCACATTGGCATAAAATAACGAATAAGAATTAAATAAAATAAATTGTACAATACCAGCAAACCCGAATAAGAGTTCTTTCCACTCCAGAGTCCGTTTGTTGAATCCACGCTATCCCATTAACACATACCGGTATACTTAAATGGGCAATAGCTCATTATGAGTAGCAATTGCACTTTGCTAAGTATAGGTCTAGCTTCGCTAATTAGCCCCAGAGTATAGTTATAGCTTAGCTTAAATGCTCTCCAATTAAGGCGACATAGAACCCTAGAACGACCGTAACCGATTATGTACGTAACTGCTGTATATATATATGTATATAACTGTATATAACTCCACCAAAATAAGCGGTGAGGATTTTTTAGTCAATTTCATTTCATTAACTAATATAATATCTTGTGTCGCGTTTGGAATTTTGTTTTTGTTTTGCCTATACATTATTAACTATTAATTAAAACATGAGCAATTCCGAGCAAATATATTATAATTTATATAATTCCCCCAGAATTTCTAACGTCTTCATTAGTTATAATTAATACAAAGCCAAAATATTTTTTTTAGTTATAAATGGACACTAGAAAATTGATTAATTAATATAATATAATAAAATTACTATTCACACAATAAATATTATAAACTTCATGAAATTACAATACCCTTACCACTTATGTTGTGTCAGTTCAAAGTTTTTTAAACCATTTTAAGGCTTGCATTTTAATAGCAAGGACCAACTTATATTAATTTATTTAATAAAATGGTTCCATGCTAAGGTTTCCCGATGATTATGTTTGCATAAAAGTACTTATTCTGAAAACAAAAATTTTAAAACCAGAGCGTATCGATTACGGTCGTTCTAGGGTCCTATGTTGCCTAAAATTGACAAGCAAGGCTGGTTGCAGGCGAGAGGTGGCGGCGGCACCGCAAGTTCCTCACGCCGTCGTTCCACTTCAACATCCTGCGCCACTTCGTGCCGATATTCGACCGGCGCACCGACACGTTCGTGCGCAAGCTGGCTGCGCACGCGCACGGACGGTCCGTCGACGTGTACCCGCTCGTCACGCGCTGCACGCTTGACCAGCTCAGCGGTATGTGTCAGCGTTGTGCTCGAATACAATAATATCGAATAATTAAATTCGATTCGAATAAATAAAAACCGGCCAAGTGCGAGTCGGGCTCGCACACGAAGAGTTACTTACCATCATGCAAGATTTAACACAAACATTTCTATTTCTATAAAATGCTATACATACATAGCGGCAAAATAAATACACACTCTATGAAATTTTCAGCTGCCTACGTATTACGGTTCATGAGATACAGCCCTGTGACATACGGACAGACGGACGGATGGATGGACGGACGGACGGATGGACGGACGGACGGACGGATGGACGGACAGACGGATGGATGGACGGGCGAACAGCGCAGGTTTAGTGATAGGGTTCCGTTGGCACCCTTTGGGTACGGAACCCTAAAAATAATAATTAAAGTAAAAACTAATTCCAAGCGATATAAGTGTACTTTAAGTTTGGATTAAAATTTACATTCTTGGATGTCAAGAATTTACTTCTTAACTTAACTAACTTAAATTACCTTAACTTAAATAAGAAGTAAGTTCTTCACCTCAATGCTTTCACGGGGAAAATATACATTGACGATACTTTTAAATGCGTAAGCTCAGTTTACCTAGTTTGTTCAAATTGCCTAGCCGAGTCCGCTACTGTGGGAAAAAATGTTTTGTTTCTCATATTGACTAGTTAATCTGCACATTATTAGATAATCTACACATTAAGAGGATAATGAGGCCACCAAGTTCTATACAATGGCTCGTGCCTGTTTCCCCAGTAAAATTAATAAATATTGTTTTGAAATTTTGCATGTTAAATTAATCAACTGAGAGCTACGTTTATCAGTTTTTGTTTTTGAAATAAATTAACTGGTATCGTTGATGTACGCCTTTTATAATTTTAATTAAAAAAATATAGGCGTATACGACTGATATATTCATGTATTCATTCTGTTATAATATACGCTTAATTGAACGTTTTTTCCGCCTTACAGAATCAGCTATGGGTACATCGACTGAAGATCAGTCTGAAAAAAATGTGCAGTATGTGGAGTCTGTGAAACAGTAAGTATCATGCAATTTTAATTTTTGTTGCAGTGAAAAGAAGTAAAGAAGACACAATCAATGCGCAAGTGCATTTTGTGTAGCTTAAACATTAAGAAAAGTAATGCAGATTAATAAATGATATCTAAAAAACTACGATAATGTTAAGTCCACCGGTCATCCAGAAATTTCTATGATTATAGTGTTCCAATTTATAGATTGCCGCTTCGACCATCGTTCATTTAAAGTAAAGTGCCAACCTGAGTGAGATTAATCCTACCACCTAGTAAGCAAGGAAGGTGACCTACAATTCAACGTGGAATCCGATCCACTAACAACATATCACTTAGCTGTCTCTTACGACTTGCACGGGAAGAAATTCAGTAGGCCTATTAATATTAGACACAAACACACACACATTACACACCTTTACAAACACCATATGCACAAATACTCATTCGAATTCACATATTTAACTTCATACTCCAGTCGGCTGCTGCGTCCGCACGTAGCCGCTGCCTCCTTGACAACGGGCTGAACGATCAGCTCGAAACGTCGGAGAATGTCTCCTCCCGCCGCGTAAAAAGCCGTAAGTTTTCAAACATGTTCAACGACTGCGGTAATCTCGAAAGTTTCATACTCATAAATACCCAAGCTCGCGCACCCAAACCAATATATCACCATCACACACACACACACCCACCCTCTCATACGCACACTTAAACTCATCCTTACACTAACATTTCTGTACAGTAAATAATTAAGCGAAATAATTCTATAATTTGCTAGTTTTAAGGCTTAGATTAATGTAAGGGTAATAATAAGCTGTTGAATTCAGGTTTAGTGAATAAAGAAATAAATTAATGTGCCGAACCACACACAGAAAAGTGATACAATGGTTTATTACATGACCATTGAAATATTTCCAGGTTAACAACGATCCTGAACAATCGCATGAAGAGCTTTATCGCTCGTCATGACTTTTTGTTCCGACTGAGTTCACAGTACCCAATATTTAATAAGGCGCTGAAGGTGGTGCAAGACTACACCAGCAGCATGATCGAGCAGAGAAAACGGGTCCTGAACGAGCAAGGGATTGATCTTGATAGCTATACTAAGGATGAATCTGATATTGGTAAATATGATTTTGCTAAAATGGTGATTAATAAAGATTATTAGAAGTCCAGAAGAAGAAAGTATTCGGATCACTGCCATATGGACCTTATTGACCTCATCTCTGTTTTATGTTCACTTTTTAATTTAAAACCAACATTATCAAAGATTTATAATGTTACAAGGTGTGTTTGTTTCTAGTTGAATAGAACACTTTTGTACAAACACTCCTTGATGACCCGAGCACAGACTGATGTGAAAGCGGGTGCATCGGTGTTCCATTACCAAAAGTGCAAGTAACACGACACTTGAATAAAAACTGAAATCCAGTGCAAATAAGACAAAACTTAAATAAAAACCGAAAGCCATAGAAAATATTACCATCATACATATTTTGAATCAAAATTAATCTTGGGCTAAGTTGGACCCAGTATGCTAAGAAGCAAAGTTCTTTGGGACTAATCGATGCCATGGGCAAATGAGTGGATAACATGCATTATGTTAACATTTCAGGTGAAAGAAAGTGCGTTGCGTTTTTGGATTTGCTCCTTTTATCAGAGATGGATGGAAAGAAACTGGACGATACAGCTATCAAGAATGAAGTGGACACGTTTTTATTTGAGGTACAAAAATATATTAAATATATTTTCATAAGTGCAGGCAGATTATCAGATTATTATATTATAGCAAAACGATTTACACTTTAGCAACTAGAGTATTTAAAACATTCTTAAAACTTTATACATTGAGAAAGCCATGGTATAACTTAGTTGTCAAATTCCCGAATTCTCAAGAACTTGTGCAGCTGAATTTTGTTTAACAAGCTGTAACCGAATTGAATATTTCAGGGCCATGACACTACAGCCTCCGGAATAAGCTTCACAATATATCTTCTGGCGTCGAACCCAAAAGTTCAGGAAGCTTTGTTCGAAGAGCAAAAGTCTATCTTCGCCGATGACCTAGAAAGAGCAACTACATTCAGGTAACAAGTGTGCGTTATCCGCGCAAACATACTAACTTATTAAAATGTTGGATAATTATAGAAGAATCAATCAATCACGCTAATAAAATCACTACATATAACGATTAGATGATTCTTTATTATGGGTCTCGCAGGGTTTTTCTTAAAACATTTTTTTTTTGCAGGGACCTACAGGAAATGAAATACTTGGACCTCTCGTTAAAGGAGGCAATGCGAATATACCCACCGGTTCCATTTGTGGGTCGCAGCACTAAAAAAGACTTCCAAATAAGTAAGCTTCGGATATTTTATGTCTATACTAATAATAGATGCTAATTAATATTTTTCCGTTAATTTGAAATCAAATAACGAATCTACATTAAATTTCTAAAGCAGTTGCTCGTAAGCAATTCGTAAGCATTATGTGCCATTGGGCTAATACCATGACAGAAGGTGTGGTATTAGACATCCATGTCTAGTCACATAAAAAAAAAGAATGCCATGATTTGCTTTTAAATAAAAAAAAGATTAATGTTCCTGGCAAGGCGTCAAATCGTACATTTCTGAATGCTCTTTTGCACCATCACTTTTGTTCTAGACGAGTACTCGTACTCAATAAACTAACATGAATGAAATGAAAGATTCAATCAATTATTTCCTGTCTCCGTTGCATGACGCAGTGACGAAACCTGATATTTTTTTTTTATAAAATCAGATCGCATTGAATGAACGATGTTCGAAGCGGCAATGAAAATTTTCCGTGCCTTCTATCCAATTCAATGTAGCCGTGCATTAAAACGAAGGTCCTGGCACGACACCTAGTTCCCATAAGGTGTGTTGGGATATTCTCATGACAGTAGGTGTGGTATTAACCATCCATGTCCAGTCACATAAAAAATGTTCAGTTCCAAAAAAGTTTATAAAGAAATTCGAAGTTCATATTTTTTGTAAATTCGTTTTTCTTCTGCTATTTCCAAGTTTGGATTCCATAACAAAGTGTGTGCACAAATGTAATATTCAAAAGAGAATATTATTATTGTTACATTTTGTATTTTGGTTGAGAGTGTCTTTCTCCTGTCCTATGTGCCTCCTTCTCTAATTACTCGATGATTGCTCCTCACTAATGTATATAATGTTCTTATAATAATGTTCTTTGTGAGCAGTAGTAATCAATCAATCACTGTAAACTAGTTTGTAAGTATCACTGGAAAAAATAATAATACAATGACCAACCTGACGAAGTTTCTTGTCGGCTCTTCTTCGCCAGAAGTAATCGAACCGACAGGAAAAAAAAATGACAAACCGAGTGTGTAATATACATCTAATGGAGGAAATAAAGAAACTGAAACTGAAACTGAAACTGAATAGGGTTAAGACTCGGGTTAAGACCACCCGGGTTAGTACCATCGCCATGAAAGAGATGTTGAAAGCGGCAATGAAAAGTCATCTATGGCCCATCCAGTTTAAATTTAGCCTTTTTTTGTCATCCATTAAATTTTTCGTCGAACTACATACATAAAACTGAATTGCAGACGACATGCTCATACCAGCCGGGACCGACATCGCCATCAACATTTTCAACATGAACCGTGACCCGGAGGTGTTCCCTAACCCCATGGAGTACATGCCTGAGCGGTTCCATCCAGAGGCAGTCAGCAAGAGGAACCCTTACAACAACGTCACCTTCAGCGCAGGACCGAGGAACTGCATCGGTATTTATCTTGGGATTTTATTGTGATGTTTCTAGCCGTGGTTGCCTGCTCCGCTCGGGTCATTCGTTTTGGTTATTCACTTCATTCACATTCATTCGCCCGGTAAAATGTGAGCAGAAACCTTCGTGGGCGTGTTATAATCCATGCTCAAATCCATTCATACCAATTTACGTGGCGATCGGCTGAACGGTATAGGAGTTGATATATTGTTGTTATCTGGCGGCGAGTTACAACAAAGTGGATAGTACAAACGATGAAAACCTTAATCTACCAACTCCCACGGAGTTCGTTAACCCGAAGTCTATTCGTTTCGGACTGACCATCATCATTTTTTTAAAGTGGTAATAATGTTTAGATCAGAATTTTGAAGTTGTTTTGCGCATTTTATTTTCAAGTAGCCCTTTTGTTTTTATTTACCAGTAGTTTTAGAGCTGATTGAATTGTTTTTAATAATGCTCGCGGATATAGATTTCGCATTCAAGAATGCCGTGCGTCAGTAATTAGCAGACTTAAATGATATATTATTATCGATATTAATTTTATCTGCCATGGTATCGTTAAGGCTGGTTCACTAACTGCTTGTTCCTTACACCTTATCATTATATTATGTAATGGTGCAATAACTCAAGAGATAATTTGTCACGCAGCACCAAGAAACATGTTTAAATACCTCTCTTGGCTCTTAACGCCATTTTGTTGATTCATTGCCATTCAATGCATGCTTGACATGTGTACAGGATGTAGGGGTTGACCTGTGCGCACTTAATAGGTGTGAAATAGAATGTGATACACTACTTACTTTTTACAATCAAATGCTTTACTGTAATTGACTTCAGAAAAACGTTAAATTTAAGTAACGGATGTATGATCACCTTTAATTGGAGAAAGCCATTTGCTCCGGGTTCGCTAACCTATCTATGCATAGTTTGACTTATTTTAACTGTTATTTAATAAGCTAACGAATAAAAAAACTTGTTTTTTTTTAATCTGTTGACATATTTCCATATTCCAGTTGTGTATCAAACACTGTGTCGGACACAGTATCCGATACCTCAATAATATAAAAAAGGATGAGTTATGAATATTTACATTATGTAGTTCCAACTCTTCTGTACTGTTTCAGGCCAAAGATTCGCAATGTACGAGATGAAGATGACTCTGTCGAAACTCATACGTCACTACCGGTTCACGTCGGCTGATGCACCGCCACTGCAGCTCGCAGGAGATCTGGTTCTCAAGTCTGCCAATGGCATACATGTCTGCATTCAGAAGAGATAAACTTAATCATTGGTTATTATCATGGTTTTATTCGTCCCGACAAATTACTACAAATCGGTCAAAATAAAAGTTCAGTTGAATTATTAATTTTTAGAAAACAAAAATGACTCTTGTCAAACTTCGTCAACTATCCGTCAGACTCATCCTCGAAAGAAGAAAGTCCGTATCGAAAACTGACCGATTTTTCACAAAAACAATCTAATAAATATTATAAAGGGGAATGTTTGTAATAATGGATGGATGGATGGATGGATGTTTGTTACTCTTTCACGTAAAAACTACTGAATGGATTTTAATTAAACTTTATAATAATATAGCTTATACATCAGAATAACTTATATAATAGGCTACAATTTATAAACATATTGTGCCCATGGGCTTTAGAACTTTCACCGGGCTGCGAAAACGATGCCGGTAGCGCTACTTCACACCAGGGGGAGCGGGGCCGGGGGCGGTGGCGGGAGCGGCGGCGGGGGCGGGGCGGGCGGTCCGACGGGGGCGGGAGCGGGGAGGGGGGGGCGGGTACGGCTTGGTATTTCCCGCAACTTTAGGACTACTTGGCAAAATCCTTGAGAACCAATTACTCGATTTAGATGCGGATTGTATCTACGTCTAGCCTGATTCTACTCAAAACTTATAGGCTACATAATATAACGCTTCATTACCTGAAGGGTAATGAGGGTAGAGTGTTAAATTCTTATAACTTGCGAACCACTAACCCGATTTATGTGCGTATTTTATCAATGTATAGGATCTCTGGGAGCAGTCAGGTTCGAGATGGGTTACTGTTTTCGATGTTGAGGCTAGCTGTGGGTTGGAGTCCACGCAAAACTTACCTACATTACACGTTACTTACTTACTAGGTAAACAATGTTGCAGTGCAAGTGCAGAAAGGTTCTGGCGACAAATGCTTTTTTTAAATAGCCACCAAATGTCAACGAAGCTCTAAATGGGAATTATTGGATGTTTCTCATTAAATCATGCTATTTCATCTCGAACGATCTTGATTAAATTTGGTAGATGGATGCATTGTCCTGGACCAGTTTGACCCTATTTTGGATCAGCCATGTCGGATACTTTTTATCCATGAAATAATTTAGCCGACACTAACCCGAGCAGAGCCGGGTACCGCAGCTAGTCCATAATATTAATAAACACCAGCAAACAACTTAAAATATTTTTATTTTTAGAACCGATAACCTGATGCGACGTTGTTTTCCTTATGTCAATAGTGCTAACGTAAACCAGGAAACGACTTAATTAAACAATAATAACATTTGATCAAATAAGGTCAAGGTTACTTACCTAGCTATTCTGTCTCAAACTTTTGAATAATCTTGAAATATTTGTTAATGGAATATGAAACATTACGTTACGTAAACGGTTTCATATGTGCATAATATACTTCCGGATGTGAAGGAATACAATAACGCCATGTAAATATCACTACATAGTATAAAACAAAGTCGCTTTCTCTGTCCCTATATCACTACAAAAATCTCTTAAATCTTTAAAACTACGCAACGGATTTTGATGCGGTTTTTTTTAATAGATAGAGTGATTCAAAAGAAAGGTTTATATGTATAATAACATCCATTAAATATTGGAGAAATACTGTTATTTTTGAGGTTTCCAATGTGATGTCGTAAAAAAATATTTTTTTTCCGCTTACATTGCCAACGCAGGCTGAACCCTACGAGATTTATCAAAATAATGTACTAAGCATTGTAAACATTGAAAAGGTCTACAGAAAATATATCTATCTCTTATGGATATCCCACAATATATTTTTTTTCTCATTTACTTTTTACGACAAATAATGGCTAATTTTCGGAGCGATTTTAACCAATACAGCATTAATCCTTATCCAATTAAATACCTTAAATACATTGTTGATTTAATATAGATCTATACGGCTCTGTACAGCATATGATTTAAATGAATATTTTCGAAGATATTATAGATGTAAAAATTGCGGGATGTAGTGTTTGCGGCGGTACCGGCTGGCCGGGGCGGCGGGAGCGTGCCTCGGAGGCCGCGGTTCTCCCTATAGCACTTTGAATTTATTATTTCTCTAATATCTAATAATCATGTAATAATAATATCTAAGTTTTTTTTATTTCAAATATCTCAATGCAGGAAATGGTTTATTTGTGTATCATTGTGTCAAAATAATATTTTTTTAAATGACATTATGCCCGTGCAAAGCCGGGACGGGCTGCTAGTATCTGTATAAAATATCCGTATAAATATGTTTCACAGATAACACACGAGGAATAATACGCGTATCTTCACGCTTACCAGAACGTAACGATATAATGTTGTGCTCTTTCTATAGATGTACATATTTTCCCAAATGCTCCTAGATTTCGGATCGATTGGATTTTACGAGGACGGGCAGGATTTTATTTTCGATTGTCCAGATATTTCAATGATTAACTTAAAAAAATCCTGATACTTATACAAACGATTGAAAACTAAAGTAAATATACTTTTTCGTACTGAGAAAGTACGTCGCTTATTTCAAGGAATGTAATACGTATGTATTTATAATCTCCGTAACGTCAATTTCCAAAACGAAGGTAAAGCGTTAAATCAATGTATATAGGTATAGTCTTAAACACTGTGTTAATAAGAGGCATTGATTACCGGAGGAGGGACTGTAGGAGAATTCCAAATTATGGGTATACAGCAGGTGGCGAAATTGATTAGATTCAATACCCGCGTATGATATGTTTTTCTGGTTCGGGTCCAGCCGTGCAGTATATTTGTAAAGTACAAGGAGCTTTCAATAATTGTGACATCATGGCAAGTACATCTATGTCTGAAACTACTAAAAATTGCTCGATTTATAGCAGCGACCGGTTATGAAGTTCTTCACTGAAGATGGAAAGAAGCCTAAAGAAATATTTGAACGCATGGCAATTATATAAAAGGAGTCTGGGCTCTCTGAATATAAAGTAAACATTTGATGCAAGCAGTTTACATGGGGAAGAGAGTTCATAGAAGACGACCCTCACATGGGGCGGCCCGTGGTGGCAAAGTGTTCAGAAATATGTAAAAAAGTAGGAGAATGACTATTTCCAGGATAGCTAAAGAAATGTACATCTCGACAGGTACAGTTTGGAATATAATTCATGAACATTTGCAAATGTCTAAAGTCAGCGCGAAATAGGTCCCGCGGTTTCTGACACCACTTCAAAAGAATGCCCGACGCTAATGTTCCCAAGAGAACTTGGACCTGATTGGTGAGGACCCAGCAAGTATTTTTTAACGGTTGGTGTCAGGAGATGAAGCGTTGATTTATCATAGAGATCTTGAGTCTATGTTGAAGTCCATGCAGTGAAAGTAAAAATCGTCACTCACCTGTAAGAAGTTGAAAGTCAAAAAATCTGCAGGAAAGGTCATCGCTACTATCTTTTGGGATGAGAAAGAACTTTTACTGTTGGAGTTCATGCCACATAAGACTACCATAAAGGAAGAGACCAATGCTAGTACCATAAAGGCATTGCGAGATTTTATCAAGCAGTATAAAACGCGGAAAGCTGACATCAAACGTTCTGCTTCTTCATGATAACGCTCCGGCGCGCATGTTTGCAAAAGCACAGGCCACCGCTGAGGTCGCGGGTTGCAACAGCTCAACCATCCATCCTACAGCCCTGATCTAGCCCCGTCGTATTATTTTCTATTCAGAAATGTGAAAAAAATCCTTAGAGGGCAACGGTGTTCCAGTGACAAGAGGTCAAGGAAGCTGTGGCCACATGGTTTGACGAGCAACCAAAAGATTCTTTTTTTCCAAGGGTTCAAACTCATTGCAAGAGAAATGAACCAAGTGTTTTGAGCTTATCGGAGATTACATTGAAAAAAATGAAAAAAAATATTTTTTACTACAATGTTTTTTTCTCGTTTAGGTAGTCTATTTTTAGTAGTAGGTAGTCTATTTTTAGGTAGGCAATTTTTAGTAGTTTCGCCACCTCTATAAACCCATAATAAATAACTATTAAATATATATTATCAAATAATTGCTAACCCTAGAACGGGCCACACCTTGTTGGGTAGCAATGCAATGTAATTTTGATCTGCTGTTGGACTTACTACAAGGCAAACATTTTATGTATACATCTTTGTGAACACTTGTACCATGCATATACCAAATAAAAAAAAAATGCCGCTATAACAACCAATAGGTAAAATAAAAAAAATAATAAATACAGCTAACGTGATTGTTTTGTGTTAAATTGTGTACACAATTTTGTACACCCTTCGTGTGCGAGTCCGACTCGCACTTGGCCGGTTTTTAATTTTTCTTGCCCGCCACATCGCACATCTTCTATGTCTATAATGTTAATTTTTTTTTTATTTCATTAAAAGGATTGACTTGCAAAAATCCTGATACTAAATAAAACTAGTGAATACAATGTATGTAAGGCACAAGTTGCCGCTACAACCAGCGGACTTGTGCGAAGAGTCACCTCAACGTCGCGCGTCGGCGTTGACGGCCGCTAGGGGGTCGTTCTTCCCTGCCGCAACATTGTACCCGCCAATAAGTTGCAGCGGAATTATGTTTAGACATTTTGTAGATACCTGACGTAAAGGGTCTCATGTTTGATTACTGTCTATATAAAGTCTTCTGGGAACATGTACTAGACTCTTAGAGCCTAGACTCACCACACTTTACTCTATTTTACAACGTTTAAAGTAAATACAAAACGTAAGGAATGTTGGTGCATAATAATAACATAATAATAATAAAGCCGTTTGTGTATGAGCACAAATAGTAATCGTTACATTAGGAAGATTTCTAGAGTATTAGTGTTAACAAAAAACCGTGTATAAGTGTTCTCCTCTTGCACAAACTGGCAAATAATCTTATGTACGTTCAGGAGAGCATCATGGGAAATTTGTAAAAGTGATCGTCCGACGATCATCTCAAATATATCCTGCGTAGTTACGTCGCTGGGACCTCCAAGGAAAAATATTGCATTGTCCATATGAGGAAGATTCTTCCTCTTACAAAACCCAGCCGACAATCAAGAATTTCTTATTTCATATTGAGAGTTATTCTCGTAGGCTTTTAGGCGATTTTGGTCTTGATTTACACAATATCCAACAATTACAACAACCGAAAGTACATATCGACTAAAATCATTTCTACGAGAACAACTGTTTCGGTTCTGAGAAAGGGTTTTTCTGTTCCCGTCACTCACCGTTCGGGAAAAGTCGGAGTTCGGGAAAAGCAATCAAACCGTGTTGCTCAGTTTCCAATGTTTATTTAGGATTCCGTCAGTGGAGCTAAGGTAAAACACGTTCGCGAAAGTTTCTCAACTCACCTACTGCGCCGTCGAGCCGCGTCATATAACTACCGCATCAAGATGAACTGGGGCATACTATTGCTGAACTCTTAATGGCTCAGGGTGAAACTTTCCTGAAAGTAATTCTAGAAATATGTTCGCTGCTTTATTCATAACGCTATGAACATTCTTGATTTTATATAAATTAACCTATATAATTACGAAACCAAAAAAAACGAAAAAAATACACGTTAAGGTCAGGACTTCAAATTAAAAAATATGCCGGTTGAGTAGTTAGTGCCGTTGATACTTTTTGAATTTGAATCAATTCATAATTACCCATTAGTAAATCGCTCCTAGTACATTCTAGCTGTAAACACGTGTAGTGTGTAATTAGTGCCGTTGATACTTTTTGAATTTGAATCAATTCATAATTACCCATTAGTAAATCGCTCGTAGTACATTCCAGCTGTAAATACACCGTCGTAAAAGTTTGCCTAAGAAACATTGATGTTTTCGCAGGATTAAATTTTGCATAGTGAAGCCAGCGCTGAGAGGAGATGGAAAAGTTAGGGCCAGTGCCGGTGCAGCCTTAAAGCCTAACTTAAGATAGCAGTTCAACCAGCCTTATGAAATTGTTATGGGTACATCTTGGTAAGTTATCAATGGGGAGCATGCGAACAAAAGTGGACTTTTCCGCCCAGATGTTTTTACAGGAGAGGTCAGATAACCTGCGTTTCTGACTGGAAGAGCACTATTTTAAAATTATTTTGAATTGGATGGAGCTAGTTTTCATAAAACAGATTTTACAACTTGATAGATTTGAGCTTAGAGTTCCCAAACTTTCGTCATGGGTGGACAAGTCCGCCATTGTTCTCCGGTTCCTCAATAAATCTTAAAATGTGTCGTATACCTTGTTACATAATTTTGGGGCCATAGAGGAAAACGAATCATAGTATGTAATCATAGCATGACAGTTCCTAATTCATGCCTTGAGGTAAGGAGACATGGGACTTTGTCATGGATCCTAGCTCTTTTTAAAAATGGTGTTAGTAATAATATAGGTGTATTTTTTTAAGTATTTATAGATATTTTTCTATGTTAAAATATTTCCAACTCCGATCCATTTATGTATTGACACTGCTGCACTTATAGAATGCAAGCTTTTTGTTTTCTTTTGGGCTCTATATAATTTCACTTCGTAACCAAAGTAACAAAAAAATACGTGATTTTATAAAAAAACGTTAAAAGATGATTAACAATGGCAATAAAAGCATGATCTTAAATCCTTTATTTAAAAAAAAAATATATCTATGATACTGCTCAAATTTGATACTATTTTCTCAGTGCACCTATGTCTATCACTGGACCCATCTTGTTGGATAACTTATCGGATAACATGCGAAGGCTTTCACAAACCTGCGTACACTTGTAATACCTTAATCTTGAGGATTTTTTTGCGGATCCTTCAATGACCGTTCTTGGAAGTTTCAGTCAACAAGTCAAGAGAAGCCACAAACTGATTTTGTGAATTCTCTTGACTTATGACTTTTGATCTCTTGAAATAAATAATGGAGTGATTAGTTGAACCTTCAACATTTTTAATCTACTGACCTAGTAGCTCTATTTTTTTATGTCCAAAATTGTTATCTAATTTGTTATATCTTACGCTATCGTACGCTCACATACTATGTGTAGGTATAAATATTTGTATTTCTTTATATACAAAAATAATCTAAATTAATTAGATATAACAGCATTTTTCATATAAAATAAGTAACGTTTCAAAATAATGATTCTTTAAGAAAAAAATGAAATGTCGGAAGATTATTCTGGACTAAGCATTGAGCGAAGCGGTTTCCCATATTGTACAGTAACGTAAAGTATTTTAAGTTTCCAAAAAATACTACGCGGAAAGTTTGCTCAATATAACATCCAGTTAATTTTCCCAAGAAATGTATCACACGCATAAAACACCTTTGCTGACAATAATGGAAAATAATAGTTCTATAATAGGCGCGCTGTAAACCAATCTACTCGCTATTCGAAAATTCAGATCCAAGACAATAGGCTTGGGAAGTTCACATTTTTCATCTTGAAGGATTTGGGGCTCGTTTCCGGTCGAATGAATGGTGAGGTTTTAGGATGAACTTACTTACGTAGGTACAGTAGCGGCAAAGTCTAAAGGCTCTAATATAATTTTTAAAACAATCTTAAATTTCTACTCACTACTACACTAAAATGGCAATCACAATTTCGATAAATTGAGTTAAATGTTTGAGTGATTTACAAATTAAATTGTATAAACTTTTTATACCGAATAACAGATAGCAACAAACATTTACACTATAGCTGATGGATACATAGTTTATGGAATGATTATGAACACACGTAAATTTCCAAAACCGGCCAAGTGCGAGTCGGACTCGCACACGAAGTGTTCCGTACCATCGTACAAGATTTTCACAAACAATCACGTTTCTTAATTTTTTTTAATTTTACCTATTTGGTGACATTGCGTATACATTTCTTCTGAAGTCACGACTAAAAAAAATATTAAATGTTTCAGGTACTTTAAAAAAAATTATGTTACATTTTAAATGATCGCGGTCGTTAAACATTTCCAACGCACAGAGAAAGTCTCCTCCCGCTGCGTGAAAAGGCGTCAGTTTTTCCGCTTGAAGATTAACCCAGTTGATGTAAAGTAAACAATGAAAAGAAACTTTAAATATGTACTTTTTTACTTTACCTTGCCCATTTTTCGCGCCAAAATTCGTGATGGAAGATTGATTATTACCTTCATGTGATAATTCAATATACGAATTAGGTTATTTATTCAACCAAACAGATTCTTGAATGATATTTTTGGGTAAAGTGTGTAATAAGTCGTAACTACTTTATTTTTGCACACGCAAAAGGAAAGCAGAGGACGGTTTAAGAAAATAGACCAAAAACCGTGAAACTAAAATGTAAGAGGATCGAAATAGTACATTCTCGTAATGATTATTCATATGAGACTGCACGCACTATAGGCAAGGTCAAACGGACGCGCGCAGATCCAATTTCAGGATGGAGTCGACCCGATCCCGACCTTAATATCCGTCGCCCTATCAATCACCTCATTTACTTGCCCTCAGTTCGGCAGACAATAGGCAACTCGCACAACCAACATTACATGATACCCTATTATCGGGAAATTCATCGCCATTATGTCGTTATGCGGCTGCTACTCCGTAATGGTCGATCGTGGAGACGTTACGCCAAAGTGTTTTGATATAACTAGCTGGTATGTACAAGGTTAACCAAATAGTACATCGTATCGTAATCTTGCTCGAGTTGGTACTATCGCATTGAATGAACGATGGTCGAAGCGGCAATGAAAAGTATGCGTGTTTCTATCGAGTTTAATGTAGCCGAGCAACATAAGGAAGGTCCTGGCATGGCACCTAGTTCCCATGTGGTGTGTTAGGCTAATATCTGACTGTCAGTTACGTATAAAAAGTATAGTATAAATACCAATTCACCCTGTCGATTACTCCCAGATTTTTTGAGGAGATCTTGGCTTCATCCTCAATGTGGCGTCCGAAATTAAGGTCAGTCACGTCGACACTAAGAATCCCTGTGTGGTCAATACGCAGAGTTGTACCCTGAAAGATCGGAGCTGCACTGAATTAAATTCGCTTCGCATGAAAGAGCAGGCCTGTTTCTTGCTCGGGTAAACTCAATAAGGTTCTGGAGACACATCGGGAAAAACACAGGCAAGCGTTTGCGTATACGTTGCCATCACTACAATAAACAACGTTGATTCCCTTTGAAACAACCTATTAACCATTAAAGACACGTCTACTTTTTTTTTATGTAACTGGACATGGATGGCTAATACGACATATACAGTAATGGTACAAGCCCAATGGACCGCATTCCTAAGGGAATTAAGTTCCACGCCAGGACGTACCTTTATGAGCACGGCTACATTAAAGTGCATGAAAGATACGGAACATTTTTAATTGCCTTTTCATCTTTACATTCAAGGCGATGGTATTAACTCTGGTAAATTGACTTAGACTTTGGAAATGGGCCTATAGTTTTACATGGCTTCCGAACCTTAGATGAAAAAAGATCCTTTTTCATCTAAGTTCCGAACCATACAATCGCTTGTATTAGTGGCGAAATGCACCAAACCCATGACCTCAAATAAAGTACAAGTCCCAACGTCCCTCAGCTACGAACCGCTCATATATAATATCGAGAAGGTATATTAATGAAAGCAAATTTTTTTTTGTTTATTATGCACCAAATAATTCCAATTTTATTTATACCTACACATATCTATTTAGTTATAGTAGGCAATATTGTTAAGCAAATATAAACTCCTACTCTACTACGTAGAAGGTACTAACTATAACACAACGCTCACTAAAATATTAAGCAACAAAAAACGTTGAAATAATTATCCCTCGTCTCGTGAACATCCGTTAACCACAATAAGAAACAGCCTCCTGTGAAACTTGAATCCAAAACTTAATCTCCATTTCGCATGTAACAAACACAATTACAGAGCGCCAGAGCCTAGATTAACTGGAAAAGTTTCCATCGCGGGCGGCCAAGAAATGAACCTTGCGGGGGCGGCGCTTCAGACAGCGTATTTCGCCACTCTGCCATTGTCCTCGCCGCCGCCGTGCCACCCGGCGCGCAGTCCCGTGTTATTATGTCTGGAAACAAAAGAAAACGGCCGGAGAAAAAATAATTATTTTGTGAATCTAAATACATCCGACTGTTTCAAATGTTCAGGGATGAACTTGGCTTTTCCGATTTTATAAAATATTTTTTTTTATAAAATATGAAATTTGTAACGACGTGAAGGTCGTCACATTATTTGTTGTATTAAAAAAAAAAAACGCGTATTTTTTTGTCCGATTTCCGAATTAAATTATGTTGCAGGACTATAACAGAAGCACAATCTATACTAATAATAAATCTGTAAGGGGTGTTCATGGAGTAATTTGCTTTGTTTTCTAAGATACTTCGTTTAAAGACTTTATGTATGATACTAAGACTAAATTGATGATTTTTTGAAATCAGTTCTGTATGTATGTATGTATGTTCCTCCATAACTCTTAAACCGATCATCCGAATTCGATGAAACTTACTACATGTATATGTAAATACACGGGACACAGGATAGGCTATATATAATTCAGTTCCGCTTACGTTAAGATGTAGCTGTCATATAAACCGAAATGCCCCGAGGCGGCGGCTTGGGGGGTAATCACTATCTGCCTTTATTTCTTCGTTTACTTCTTCTAAGCCACGCAACGGAATTTTTGATACGGTTTTCATTAATATAAGAAGCGATCAACGAGCAAGGATTGCATATGTAATTTTTAAATATTTCATACAAACCTTAAGAGAAAAATGAAAACTATGTACTTGAAAATTGTAGGTGTTAAAAAGGCCTACAGAAAATTCCACGATATCATGTAGAGCGATAACTTAGAACCACTCGCCCGATTTATTTGCGTATTATATCAACGTATAGCAACTCTGGGCGCAGTCAGATTCCGGATGGGTTACCGTTTTCGATGTTGAAGGTGGCTGTGGTTCGTATTCCTCATAAAAAAAAGTGAAAGTAAGGAAGGTGGTAGGGTTAATGCCGCCTTTGTTGGTTTTGTATCAATTTATTTGTAGCAGTGCCAGTTCAGTCAAGGTCTGGCTGCACATGCTTTTGAAATTCGCTTCCAAATGTTTACGAAGCTCTAAATGGGAATATGTCGATGTTTATAATGAAATCATGCCATATCGGTTCAAACGATTTTAATTAAATTTGCTAGATGGAAACACTATCCAGGAAATAATTCAGACCAAAATCAATCTAACACGACATTGACCCGAGCGGAGCCGGGTACCGCAGCTAGTTTTAAAATAAGATTGGTGTTAAGTGAATATTACAACGTCTTCAACTGAAGTTCTTCCTTCTCGGAAGAATTCCATCTTCCAAGAATTCTTCGCATTCCCAACGGACGGAGGTCCCATGCCAGAGCATTCCCTTTATGAGCACAGCTTAGCCGCTTCGATCATATTGTCATCCAATGCGATGGTACCAACCCAGGCGGGCAACTCTACCACCTACCTAGGAACTACATTTGAAATGCATTTCGAACCATGGAACAGCTCACATTCGTGACGAAATGCACTCATCCGACTCGGGGAGAGAAATAAAGTTGCATACCAACGGTTCGGGGATTGAACTCATGACCTCTGGCACAAGAAGCAAACCCCGCAACCCTGAGCTACGAGGACGGACATAAGGAAACTTTACATTGGATATAACAGCTTGTTCTCTTTTAAAATATATAGTTTTATTACAAAAACATGTTTAAACCTTTTGTGATCATCGCGACTTATTCTAACAAAAAAATTGAAGCAATTTGGAACTATATCCACTGATATAGTTCCAAATTGCTTTAATTTTTTTGATAATATTTTGGTCTGAGTCACATTAGGGCACGATGGTAGCAGTTACGTTTAAATACAGTGCATACTATTTAATATAGATATACATGAAAGTATTAGATGTCATATGTTTGAATTAAAAACGTATGAATGCTCTTAACCCAAATGATCCTAATTAAATAAACTTCAATGTTAATTCCTGAACGATTTCACTTTTATCTGGATATAAAAAAAAACGATAACTTTTAAAAACAACTGGAAGCACGCTTTATTTTTTCTTTTTCTAAAGAAATTTTGGGCGTGACACATGAACCATCAACACACGTACATTTAAATCGGGTAAAAATCCAAGGCAATAGTCCACCGTTATCCGAAATCGAAATCACCTTAAACTATAATGGCGGCGAGTGAACGTTAAATTGTCGAAATGGATCCAATGAAGTGAGGTCGCGAACCCGCGAATTCCCCAGGGTACTTGTATCCGTCTTTGCCCACCCTCCCCTTGCTTCCGACCCCTCCCCGCCTGTCCAGCCGCACCTGAATCCATTCCTGTCGCCAGGACTTTGAAAACGAGCTATGTGTAATCTCTGCACTCTATGTAGACTCTAGCATTCCCTCTTTTTCCCTCGGCTAGGCTCGCGTTAGCTTTAAGTTTTGATTATATTTTTACCCGACTACAGCGAAATAAAAAGGAAGGGTTATGATTTTAGCAGTATATGTGTGTATATAAGGTAAGTTTAAACATAAATACATATATATTTATCTTGGATTATATTATATCTTGGAAACCATTACAGATAGGTACATAGTTTCTTCGCAAAAGTTGTTCACAATACTGGACAGAACGTACTGTTTAAATTTCTCAAAAATTAAAATGGAACAAAAAAAAATACATGCCTACATTCTTAGCAAAAGTTGTTCTATATCAGGGGGAACGGCATAACGTATAATATGCAGATCGTATAATGTCATATTTTAACAAAATTTTAAAACCATGCACAACGTATAATCGGCAGAACGTATAATCTTATACGTAGTGCATGAAGAAGTCCAAAAAATTAAATTACTTATTTCTCCATGCATAACGTATAATAGTCACAACGTATAATGTTATGATCTTTATTTAACAAAAAAAGAAAACCATGCATATCATATAATGCAAAAATATTTCATACGATAAGCGCCCTTATTCATATAGATTTAAAGATTATACTCGCACGCGACTTTTCGACCGTCTCAATTTTGTGAGCGCGATATTATTCTGTCAGAGTATTGTGCGAATAGCCCATAGTGGTATGAATGAAACCATAAGTGAAAGAGTTCCTTATTAAGCATAGTAACAAGACCGAAATTGCTGCGACGATCTTATTCAATGTTGCATAATTATTGACACGTTTTGAATGCCCTTCATTTGACAGCCGAAACAAAGCAACCATCAAAGAATATAAAGAACTTAGCGGTTGTTGTTTACATCTTGAGATTGTTTGTCAAGTGCATTATTTAGAAAACGTCGGAAATATCCCTGTTAGCAATCCTTTTTTCTTTATCAGTCATGAGTGAACGGTTAAACTTGAATACGCGTCCTATCACCGGACTAACCATAAAAAATGCGATAGTATACGGACATAATCCGCGTATTAAAGGTAGGCTGCCCACTCTGAACGCTGCTGTTTCACAGCCAATTATTTTCCTCAGGGCTTCAGGTTTAACTAAAAGCGATAACATCTCCAAAGCAAAAAGGTATGAGTTTTATTTATTATAAATACCTATAGTTACGTTCTTATCGTAGCTTCAGATTGAGTGTGAAACATTGAAACTTATTGATCTCAAACCCGGAAATCATTTTAGCATTGCTGTATTTCAAACCTCAGGTGATCTCAAGTGCCTAGCAGTTTGACTACATACCCACTCACTGGTCTGAACACCAACTGCTAGGCATTTGAAAACCTACTTTCTAGTTCATTGTTACCAAAGACTTGATTTAATTTAATAACTGCCCGGAATATAAAACAGTTTTAAGTGTAGATTGGTACTTAAAATACAAATAAAAACTCCGTCCCACTCATCACGCAGGAGCGGGAACAAATAAAATAATGGTACTGTGTGGGTTCCGCCACATAAAAATAATACCGTGGACCCGCATTTATGCTTACGGTATTCATCGTTCATGGTTCAGATCCCACATTAAACTCTATATTAAATGTTTTTCTTTACGCTTACTTTCTCCATACTTAAAGTCAAATGTGTTGGTTTCATAGCCATTTAAAAATATTGCCTTGAATAGTCTTATTTATAGAAGACGCATTCTCTGTAAATGAAACATAACCTAACAGTTTCATGTCAGGCCCGCATTTCAGTTTTCATCATTCAAAATTCCGAAATGAACTAATCACCCTCTCACTGTCCATCCAGTTAGTCGCTAGGAAGGTGATTACTAGGAAACCCTATTTAATGTAAAGTTAAATATGAGCACAGCAATTTTTATTTCCATATCGGCCAGCTCAAGGAAAACTGATATTTAGCTAGTGTTTGGGCTGCCTGCTTGGTAAGCACGAAGGTAGCAAAGAGCAATAAATTGTATTTTGGCTAATGACAGTTCTGTGCACCTTCCTGGTTCGATTTCGCTTACCAAAAAATCGGTTCACAATGAATCTTTTCTGCTAAACCCATGCTCAAGCTTGGAATCCAACATCAAATTGCTTACAAATGTAGAACTTTGTGTATATGTTGTAAGGCAATGTGTATACTCCTGCCAGGATTTCTATACAATATCTAGTTAATGAAATAAATAAAGAACGTTTGGACCATCCCTCCATTAACACCCATACTTTACCTAGGTATTGTGCAAAAAGCCTAGGGATTGTATAGAATACCTATGGAACCACCGCCAATGCATGCAATACGGTGTCAGGCAACAACCTCAGACTCCCTTAGATGTTATAAATTAGTAAAGTATCTAACCTAACTTAAAACAAAAATGCTAGCTATCTACCTATAAATTCGTTTTGTTTAGGTAACTACCAACGCGTTCACTGCCCCGCCCCGCAAGTTATTACCTTCCTTGCCCTCATCTAATATACACATTTCCTGGCGTACATTTGGTATTGTATATCATGCCTAGGTAATGTGTTATTTCAAACATTACCTGAATGTTTTAGGCATTGTATATAATGCTTAGGTATTCTATAAAATACCAGATACACATTGTCGGTAACATATATTTTGGTTTTTTCTTTCTTTGCCTGATAACAGCTATTAGAAGTTTTGGTAATTGTGCAACGTCAGTGATGTTAACCATTTCTCTCTATCCTTTCTGATATTTGGGCTGTGCACCATCAGAACCGAGTGTGACCGCATTGTCTGAACAATGCCATAATAATAATAATAATGTTCTTAACCTTTTTGTAGTCATGGACCCCTTGCGGAATTAAAAAATTGTTACGAACCCCTTCCAACTCACTCAAAGGTAAAGAAAACAAGGCATTTTGAAAAAAAAAATGTTTTATTTATTAACATTGAAAAAGGAAATATACGTAAAAAAAATTTTGATCACACCAGTATTTATTTTCATCATATGAAACATGCACCCTCAGCTCAGATGCCACAGACCTCCAGCAGTGATGCCACGGACCCCCAAGGGATCCATGGACCCCAGGTTAAGAACTGCATTAAACCATGAAAAGCACCCCATAGCGCCTGAGCATGGGTTAAAGGCCTAGGCTGTGCACCTGGATTAATTGGATTAATATTCTAGTTTAATAGAAATGTGATTTTTGGTACAAACTAATTCATTCAAAGTGTTTTTGTGGTGAGGTCTATCCCGCTCAGATTAATACTTACTGAATTAGGTATCTAATGAAGGATAATGGAGCCATCCATGCACTGTATTAACATTAACTTATTCTATGGTATTAACATGAGTATTAATATGGTTGTTACAGATTCTACCAAAAAAGTTGGGATGCCAGCATTCACGAAACACTTGTCTCCATGATTTGACGAACTAAATTAGTTATGAGAGTGGTTAAATGTACTTAGGTATACCTAATAATACACCATGTAAAAAGGACGAGGCCGTGATTTACTCCTAACTGAGCATTCGAATTACATAAGAATGAGCGGCTCGTAGCCTAGTGGCGCGGGACTTGCCTAGCAAACCAAAGGTCTGGGTTCAAATCCTAGCATGCCCCACTTTCTTTCTCATTCTGAGTTGGATAAATGCATTTCGTCACGAATTCGAGCTGTTCCATGGTTCGGAACCCGTGTAAAACTGTAAGTCCCCTTCCCCTACTAGGTGGTTGGGTTTAAGCCCGCCCGGCTTGGTACCATCGCATTTGATGAAAAGATGATTGAAGCGGCAATGAAAAATTTACTGTGTTCTCCAACCAGTCCAATGTAGCCGTGCTCTTAAAGGGAAGGTCCTGGCATGGCACCTAATTCCTTGGGGAATGTGGTATATTGGGCCAATATCATAACGGTAGTTTTGTGGTATTAGCCATCCATGTCAGGTTAAAAAAATAAATGTAACACATGTACAAAGGAAAATCTGAGTAACTTGACGTACGGTTTAATCCCTCCGCTGTTCCTTCTCCTTTCTATACTTTCCTGGACATTTTTTCAGTGAAAATAACCATTTTAAAATATGTTCGAATGCAAACCTCTAGCAGCTCTGAAAGGTTTGCAGCCAACTATAAACAGGTTGTAAAAAGCATGTGTTTATTGCAATAAACATTGTAAGCATTGAAATAAAACAATGATATTTTGCTTTTATTATTTATTATCGATGCACTGAAATATATATATGTACTAATGATATAATAAATCTAAAGAGTTTATTTTTTAAATGCGCTATTCTTGGAAATACCAATCTGATTAGAAGAAAAATGCAACGCATTAATCGGGGGTCAGGGTAACATTGAACCAGGCTCCGCAAGGGTGATTGAACAAAACTGATCCGAGCGAGCCCGAAACCTCGAATTGTTATAAATAAGAGTGGTTTAAAAGCAGTTTGTTCCATAGAGTTAGCGGCCTTTATAACGTGGTAGCACAAATTCAATTACAAAAAAAAAATACACAGCTCATCCACTTCAAAATATTACTTAAGGTCCACTAAAACTATCCCCGATACCCAGCTATTTCTTAAGAACGGAGAACTAGTACAATGAGCCACTTTAATTTTGTTGCATTTCCAGGTTTCAACTAGAAGAAACATGATACTATTTAAATTTCTACTTTTCAACCACATTGAAGTCATTAGTGCTGGAAAATTATTATGTATACTACATTAGAGATATCAGATTAATCCTACTAATATTATCAATTACAGCAAACACACCTTGTTTGCTGGTTTGTCACTCTTTAGAGTAGCAATGTATCAAAGGAACAGTGATTTTTTGTAAAGATTGTTGATAGGCTGAATAGTGACATAGGCTTAATACTTTTCATAATAAAAACTTTTCGATATGGTCCCGCCGGAGCCGGTTATTGCTATGGTGTACAATCATTACATCACATCGAAACATGTAAATATTACATTACAATGCAGGGTTTATGCTTGCCATTTGGCAACAATTTAACTAGTGGATAAACACACAAATCCATAAATATGATGGATTAATATGAAAAATAACTAATATGAATAATAAAAACAACAATATTTCAATGTTAAGCTCTTAGCAGATCCATATTTTGTTCTATCCATCCAGCAATCTTCAAAAGTTGGTCGAGTATCAATAAGCAGCCGTAACAAATATCTTTCGTGTTGGAGCAGCCTCGGTGCGGAAGAGTTCGCGTTGGCCTTCAGTGAAGCTCGCGCGCCGACACTTTACTGGAGGACGACCGCCGTCACGAGAGCTCTCAGTCCCTAGTAATGTAATGATAGGACTAGGGACCTAGGACTGTAATGTGATGTTTTAGAGCGCAGCGCCTGCCTGGCATCTCCGCCGCCAGGTCAGCGATCACTTAAGCTTGTTACCTGCCGAGAAGCTCGGGCAACAAGGGTTAGCATAGCACGACCATATGATCCAGAATAGCTGCATCGTCGTCTCCGATCCACAAAAGACCAACAACAACAAACAAATTATTTGTGTAAAAAAACATGAAAAAGAGCTGTGAGCTGTCAGTTCAGACGGCTGTCATTATCTTGGTTTTTTATGTAACTTTTATCCATACGGAAAGGCAAAACCTCTCGCTATACAGCCTTTTCATTCGTAATATGAAGTGTAGGTACATGTTTTCTATTGGATCTTGTATGTAACTAAATATGGATTCAAATATGTTCTTCATTCTTGCGGAATTAGTTCTCCTACGTTGTCTGTCGCGTCACAGAATAACCAATGATTACATGTGTCCGGAACTGTGGCTGCGTTCGGGCAAAGTGCTCCGAGCCATTCTGTGCAAGGAGCAATAAATAGCGTTTTTGCTAACAGAATGACAGCATATCTACTCAGGAAAGCGAAAATTAGAATAATTAGAACGAGACAATACTAGGGTGAATAATGGCTGTCATTTCATAACTTCGAAAGCGTTGTGACTCACCGAGGACTCACAGGTGAACATCTCATGACTACAGTTCCCAGTTCCATGTACCTACCTCCTCAGCCGTTTTCGCTGACCAAGAACGGTTCAGAAACGCTCGGAATCACTCCTTTTTACTCACTTAAACTACGATTCCACAGCTCAAAATGTACAAAAAATTCGTAAAACTGACAGTTTGTATTCTAATTGCAATCGCAGCTGCAAGTTGCAAAATTTCCGTGCTTGCACTGCGGGCTGGCTTGCGGGATCACTGACTTTCAGAATGACGTCACCGTGCTATTCCCAACTCATGCGCGCGTTCAAAATTACGTGCAATTTCAACTGCTTGTATTTACAAATCACCAAACTAAATAAAAAATAATGTTTCCTTATAATTATGCCTTGGGTTTACAACGCGATTCAAATAAGAATGGGACGGAGCTCGTGACTAACTTCACTCGAATTCGCGAGGGAAAGTACGCGGCAACACCGCGGTAAAGTACTGAAGTTTGTGAAGTGAAGTGAGGGCTTTAGCAGTTTGACATTGAAAATGGTGGTGATATTTTCCTATTCTTATTTGAATCGCATTGTACAAAGGTTTTAAACAATAATCACAAACTTGTGTTCTTCTCTATTAGAACACAAACACCATATTCAGAGTGGGCGGACAAACTTTAATACGCGGATTACGTCCGGTCTAAGTCGCAATTTGGATGGTTGGTTTTTTGGATTTTTTTACAGATTACTCTATATACGACTGAAAGTCTATGGACTAGTCATTAATACACACCCTGCATTCCGAATTGCGTACATTGCAAATACCGCAGAGAAAGCGAATACAATGAATATTTGGTGTTCCGAATTGCACGTTATCAAATCGGAACGAATTTGAGCAGACATATCTGTCAGAGCTACCTCATAATGCCTTGTAAGTCTCGAGAGTGGTTATTTCAGGCCTAGAATTGTCTAACTGGACTAATAAACGGCGAAAGGCCATCGTTATTTCAGAATACAAGTGCATACTATCAGATAAACACGCTTAATGACAGCTCGATGACAACCATTTGACAGCGTACGCGGTGCACATTCTCTAAACCGTGAACACTTTGTACGATCTGTGTGCGGTCTATAGTCACGTCCCTAATGTCAAAATGACGTTCACGGGAGTGAATATATAAGCAATTCGGAACGGTCGGATACGCGTACATTGTGAATTCTCCGCAATGTACGCATTTCGGAACGCAGTGCCAGTTTCCCGAAAATGTGTACAGTTTCTTTAAGTCTGTGGTAAATGAGAACCCCGTACCACCCCTTATAGTCTGTGCCCGTACAAGGAGATGGCGTCATGATGGCGTCAGATGGCGTCCATCTTTGTGAATTGATTTCGGTTGTTCTTATTATAATGAAAATAAGTAGAAGTTTGTGTTTTGTGTCGCATTTTGTCAGCAGAGGTTTGCTAGCTTGCCTAGTGCGAGCGTTAATTCAGTTCAGTCCGGAGAATATAGTGTTTGTTCGTGCTGCGCATGGGGATTGCGAGAAAATGTCGACCAAAGGCGCTGAAGATACATAGGCCGAATACCGCGCGAGGATCGCGCCAGGACGCCCCGCCTGAAGACCGGTCAGCGGAAACAGGCACGCCACGTGCCCAAAACGAACCCGACCGTAGAATGCTACTGGATGGACCCGTACTTGCATGGTTAATACCACACATCATTTTATCGTCATTATTTAGACTACAACCTACATGAACTAGGTATCATGCCAGTTCATTCCTTTTATGACAGGGCTACATTGAACTGTATGGAAAACAGACATATTTCCTTTAATCAATTACTTTACACAATACAATACAATACAATTTCTTTAAATCATTAACGCGAGCAGGATTTTAGCACCTATGGTCAGTCCGTAAGCATCAGAAAATTTCGCCTCCCATACAAACGTAGTTTACTAATAATTTGAAAATCACTGTTCCAACTTACTTGAAATTTGGTACCTAATATTAGGCTACAAATATCCATGTCTGCATGTCTTTGTTTTTTCGATAAATTTATTCTGGGTCAAACCAGAGAGAAATCAAAACTTGTATGAAAATTTTCTTTTTGCTTTCATTTAATTCAGTTTGCATTTTTCAAAAAAACAAAACCATGCAGACACAGATATTTGTTACCTGATATTGGATATTAAATATAAATTTAATTGGAATAGCGGTTTCCAAATGATTAGTAAACTACGTTTGTATGGGGAGCATAGCTTACCGGCCGTTCTTAAGAAATAAGAAGTTAATTGTGGAATCTGAACCACAAACAACTTATTCCTTTGCCGCTTCTTATGATGATATTTTCAACCTGTCGGAACCCAAATGTCACGTTTTGTGACCTTAGAAAAATAATCTTAAACTATGTAGATTCACTTAACATATGTTTAGGTAAATGACCTGAGCCGGTAGTCTCAGTTGTCACCTAAATTGGCGTTTACGCCAAACCGATCGACTGGCGTTTTCAAATGTATGGAGAAAATGAAAAGCGCGCGCGCGCAGTGGGCGTTAAGCGAACTAACATTTGCGAGTCTGAGTTGGATTTGACAGCTTACTCAACGTTGCCGTAAATACGTCGCCGTTGCCGTTTACGTAGACTCCCTGTTTTCGTACAAATTGGAAGTCTGAGTTTCACTTTGACAGCTTGAATTAGTAAAACACAGAATATCTTGTATAAACTAACTTTGGAGTTACGTAAACGCCAATTTTGGTGAGAACTGAGACTACCGGCTCTGAAACCTGATATCTTAAGGTTCTTGAAAGGTTGGTTATAACTGAAATTGGGTCGGTGAATACAAATTTGTTCAAAATCACGCATTGATACATCTTGGTAGTTTTTGAACAAAAAAATATGTGGGTCGTTCTTCGGTATTTCAGTTCAGATAAGATTTTTTTTTCGCAATTTTTTTTTAAATTTAAGTGTTGATATCAATTACATGTGTTCTTAACAACAAAATGTGTATGTTTCAAAACCGGGCCAGATAGTTTGCATATTTTGCACATTTTATGGATGCCAGAGGAAAATAGTGCGCAGAGGAGTGACAAAGTGACAGAGTAGTGACAATTTGGCCAGAGGAGTGACTTTGGTCTTTAATAATAGTTTAAAATAGTTAAATTTGACAACATATTGTTTTAAAAAACGTTTACTAGCAGTGAAATTATCAATTTTCCGAAACTAAATTACAATTTTTGTTAGTTAAAATAAATAAAAAACCGGCCAAGTGCGAGTTGGACTCGCACACGAAGGGTTCCGTACCATCGCACAAGATTTACAAAATAAAACACGTTTTTTGTATGGGGCCCCCCTTTAATTATAATTATTTTATAATGTTACCTATTTGTTGTTATAGCGGCAAAATACATACATAACCTGTGAACATTTCAGCATCCTACCTGTTGCGGTTCATGAGATACAGCCCTGTGACAGACGGACGGACAGACGGACGGACGGACGGACAGCGGAGGCTTAGCAATAGGGTTCCGTTTTCAACCTTTGGGTACGGAACCCTAAAAATGACAATTTCTGTCATGGAACCAAAACAATACGACAAATTCTAGCATAAAACAAAATTATAATAACAATTTATGTTATGAAACTAAATCAAAATGACAAATTCTGGCAAGACACTAATCACAATCAGGAACACAAGTGGTATATTATCATTTCTGTGTTAAAATTACATTCATTGCTCGAAAATATCAACCGATTTCTTAAACTTTAGAAACACTCTCTCGCCGCTGACTACTAGACTAGCCCTTAATTTATCCCGTGACTTAAAATCACACATTTTATCTATATGGGTCCATTGGACCCATACATTTACAAATTACTGTAAAATAAAACCAATACATTTTGAAAGAGAAATTTTAATGTAGTAATTATAATAACATTACGCTTTGCAAGAACGAAAATAATTACAAAGTTATCAAAAACAGTAACAACTCTATTTGGGTCACAACAAAACATTACGAAAAATGTACTCCTCTGCATAGCCTTTTCTTCAAGACTGAATTTAACATACAAAAAACTAAGATATCGTACTTATCTCAAAAATCTAAAAAGAGGACGAACATTCCAATATAAAACTAAAACAATAATAAGAAAATCTTCTCCGGGTAAAATTCATGCAGGAGGTGAAGATTCCTAATTATTTTACTCCATAAAGCACATCTTGCAAACGTTTTTAGGGTTCCGTACCCAAAGGGTGAAAACGGAACACTATTACTAAGCCTCCGCAGTCCGTCCGTCCGTCCGTTCGTACTCCCGTCTGTCCGTCTGTCCGTCCGTCAATCCGTTCGTCCGTTCGTCACAGGACTGTATCTCATCAACCGTAATAGGTAGGCAGCTGAAATTTTCACAGAGTATGTATTTGTTTTGCTGCTATAATAATAAATATTACAATAAAATTTAAAAAAATATTAAAAGTAATTAAAAAAACGTGACCTTTTGAGCCTTCGTGTGCGAGTCCGACTCGCACTTGGCCGGTTTTTGAACAATTCAAGCACACTGGCTACCTGCATTTAGAGCAAAGGGTTGATGATGAATCGTGAGAGTCACCCGAACATCCTGATTCAGTATCGTTATAACTTGGTATGTAGTCACTGTCATCTAAATCAGAAAATCGTCGTCTCGAAATGTGTTCCTTACTTCTTGTTCGGGCAGTGTGTGGTTTTCTTCAGGAACGTCCAATTTCTCAATTTCTTCAAGCCACTTATCGATTACACTTGGTACATTCGAATCATACACCCTTACTATACTAGTTCCAGGTAGGTTGGCGTCCATTGTGGACCCTGAAATTAATAAAAGTACATTTAAAATTATTACCACTAAAAACAAAATGTTACGTAATTTATCTATATGGGTCCAGTGGACCCATACGCTATATATACCTACCAAACTGAGCGTCGCACGCAGGCGCCCTCTCGTCACCGCATCGGGGACACTACAGGAGGAAGGTATCGCGGAGGGCAGCCACTACACTCCGCGCACTGCAAAAACACTAGCTAAAAATTTTTTGATGTGGGTCCATTGGACCCATAAGATAAATTAAGGGCTAGGTTGAGGGAGTTTTTGAAGTAAATCTTCTATTGGTACTAATCCCTTGTCTTCGTCATTTACTTTGAACACAGTTGCATTAGCATCGCATACTTTAAGGAATTGGATAAGTATTTCTCCGTCGTCATCTTCACTTCCACAGCACATACCCACATACCGATATTCCGATTTCTTTTGTTTGAATTTGACCAAGACATAATCGCCATCTTTGTATGTAAATTTAGAAGGGCCTGGAACATCTCTGTCTGAATCAGAATAGACATCAGCCACGCTCAGACGACCGCCATGATCAAGTGGATACATCATTTTTCCAAGGTTGTAATGCGAACAATTCTCAGAACAGAAACAGCTTAAACTTTTCATTGTGATTCTATTTGGCATCAGTGTAGTGCCTTGCACTTGATGAACTTTTAAGGTACCGGAAAATGGTTTTATACATGATTTCTTGCCTTCAATGAGTGCCGCTGTTAGTTGAATATCGTTATCGGTAATTATGAACGTTTTTATGCCGTCGCAGTTGTTCTCAATTGCTTTAGCAAAATCAGTGATGGACGAAATATCTTTACCAGTTGCGACTAGTTTATCGGCAGTTCTCTTGCACACAGCCCCTACACCGTCAGGGGCTCCCTTGCCATGACCTGCCTCGTGGTAGTTCCAAGTGTAGTAACATATATTTGGATAGATGTTCTGCAACAAACAGGCCAGGAAAAAGAACATGTACTTATTACGATACTGCGTCACGGGACCATCACTTAAGAAATGTACATTTTCAATAGTGAACGGCAGCGAGTGCAGCACAGGTTGTAGGTGAGCCATTATCGCTGAAACATTGTGGTTTAGATTCGTTGATATGGTGCAGAAGCAATCTGTGGATTCTTTTGTGTACACCACGACCGTGTGCAGGCTTAGTTGCGTCCGAGACGATTTTTTTGTTTTAGGATCTTCAATTTCTTCGACAGCAGCAATCCATTTTTTGTGTTTGATTAAGGTTGAATTATCAAACTCTTTGCATGTCAGGGTATGGCGATTACAATCTGTACAATTTCTTGACAAACATTGCTCGTTGTATCGGTCACAACATAGGTTTACGAGCAGCATCTGGTGATTACTTGTGGACAAAATGTTTGCTTGGCTTAAACTTTGTAGCGTTAGGTCCATGTTTCATGGATAGTGCAAAGGCACGTGTCACACTCGTTGACATGTGGTTCCACTATCCAAAATGGTCGCAATTTACAAAAAAGTGAGTAGCTGATTTTCTTTTCTTTTGAAACAAGGAACTTTTTATGTAAATTTTTCATGTTGTCCAGTAGCAGTCTCTTCTGTTTTCTTTCTTTCTTTCTAGTTATACAATCTCTTTTACCGGGACACAATCTGCTGTTACAGTCTTCTTCTAGAAAATTAACAACTTGTTGTTTTGTTTCTTCACTGGTTTTATCAATTCTTCTCTTTCGGCTTAGGTCCAACAAGCTCTCTCTACCGGGTCGCATAGCTTTAATGTTCATATTATCAAAAACATTGAATTTTTTTGTTATTTTGCCACTCACAACTCTTCTAAACAACTTGTTTTCCTTGTCAGATTTTACACTTTTCAAGTTTTCTTTCAATTGCTCTTTAAGAACCTCCCCAAAAAGTAACCTTTTTTTTACTTGATTCGCATCCATCTTTTCGACCATTTTGTAACTTGTATTCGGTGTAAGATTTTCTTTAATTTTTTTAAACCTAAACATTTTTTTCTTATAACATCTAACTTCCTTTTTCAGTCTTTCTATTTCTTCTTGTTGTTTTAATATTAAGCGGTTTCTAGTTCTACGTTGTCTTTCGGATCGCTTTCTGGCTGCCTCAATTCTGTTATCTACTGGCTGTAGTGGCGGCATTTCTTCATCAGAGCAAGGTGGTGTAGCAGGAGCAACAGATGGATTTTGGAGATCAATACGAGCCCTTCGCTTTCTAGTTTTTTCGGCCCATACCTTTCTTATCGCACGTTGTTCTCTGGGGGTCATATTTTTTATTGATTTAGCCGTTCGCTTTTTCTTCTTATTTAGGTAGCACTTCCTTTCCTTTTCCTGTAATTGAGCATGCTTAACAGGATAATTTTTAGGCGCTGATACTGCAATCGTTCAGCTATTCTCTTCTTTTCTAACCTTTCTTCACGAGTTTGTTTTTTTTTGTTTTCGCCATATTCCTTGTCTATCGTTTTACCTATAACAAAATGTTAATAGTAATAAAATGTATGCATACACAAAATAAAAACGAGTCACATTATTATAGTTGTCCCTCCCCTGGCGAAATTGTCTCTCCTCTGGCACAAACGAAGCCACAGGAGAGACGCCAGAGGAGTGACAGATTTACACAAATCACGAAATATCACCAAACATACTACTCAAATCGTTTTAGCAATTAGTTTATGTAAATAAAGCATCCAAATGTCTTGATAGGTTATCACTGTAAAAGCGACATTTTTGTATTGATTTATTTATGCTTACCAGAAGAAAGACCACCTTCACCAAGACATAACCTCACTTCTAAGCAACATGCGGCTGACTGAGATTTACACTGTCAAACAGAACACATTTCGTAGTCTGCTGCTAACTTCACGACAAGCCAGTATTGCTAACCTGTCAAAAGCTATCGTTTTCAACGTTTTTGCGGGAGTTTTTAAATTCGGAAAAATGCCAGAGGAAGAGACGTGTAACCAAAGGACGCTTATAAAAACGAAAAAAAATCGACTAAAATGTTATTTTTCGTGTATTATTGTTTAGAAAATCAATAAGGGAATTAATAACAGTTAAAAATAATTAGGCTTAGACAGGAACAAGTTGAACGTTTTGAATTTACTGAACTTTTTCTCAAGCAATCTGATGAAAAGACGAGCCAGAGTAGTGACATAATCGTGACTTTATTTTTTTTCGGAAATAAATTTTATTATTTTTCAAGTGTATGTGTAGGTTAAACAATACATAGATATCTACTTATATAATTTTTTTGGACATTCTAATATTTAAAACACAAACGATATGATTGAATACTCTCTGAAATCAAATACCGTAGAACGACCCATGTAAGCTTATTTTTCTACACAGGCAGTAATATTTACACTTATTTTTCATGATACGGAAGCACCCACATTCTTTTATTTAACATGCATTATTATCAAAGCTTTTCCAGCAACTACGGCAACAAGAGTAACATCGTCCATCACCAACAAATTGCTCCACTAATGGTCAATGGTTGCCGATAACATGGGTTGCCGGAAATTGCTGGATATTGTCGTGACGTCTAAATCACCATACATACCTTGAAGTGGAGCAATCTTGCAGGGTTCCTTTAGGAAAGAATTTAGCCTTCATTTCCTTAGTTGTTAATAAATGTAAAGGTAAAAATAAATCCGTTTAGCATGTGTGGTATGTAAATAACCTTATTGCATTTTCGAAGCTTACAGATTTTTTTTAACCTAAAAATTATTTAATCATCATTTTGTCGTTAACAGTGAAGGAAAACATCCTGAGGAAATTCACCTGACCCTACATATACTAATTAGAACTGTTTCTGTTTTTAGCCATTCAGCTCACTCAAAATAACAGCAGGGTGAAATCTAACTTTTGTGATTACCGATATGTTATCAAGGTAAATGTACATTTTGATACTTACTAAATTCTGTTTTATCAAATATTCTAAGCCCTATTTTCAGAAAATATGCACATAAAGTATAAATTGCAAGTAATGCATATTTTATGGAGTTTTGGAACATATTGTGACACAAGAAGCGTGCCCAATATACTCAAATTGAAAATTCAATAAAATTTCAAAATTAAATTGATGGTTAGGAGGATAATGAGATGATCGAGGTCCATACAATGGCTCGTCATAATTCCTTAGTCAAATTAATAAATATTTTTCTGAAATTTTGCACATTAAAAAAAAACCAACTGAGAGCTACGTCTCTACATTTTGATTTTTTTGATAACTAAACTCTTATATATATATTTATAGGCTCTTAAACATTTTTATACAAATCTTTAGAAGCTTATGTAATGGATTTAAGATAAGTTATCAAAAGAAACAAAACCTACAGACGTAACTCTCAATTGATTTATTGAATGTGCAATATTACGAAAAAAAAATCTTAATTTAACTGACAAAAGAGGTACAAGCCATTGTATGGAACTCAATCACCTCATTGTCCTCTTAATGCCTTTTGTACTGCCTACTGTCATATTTACTAGAACTAGGATTAATCCATAACACCATATTCGAAAGAAACTTAGGTGGTATGCAAGGATTTCTCCTTTATTGTATTGTTTTGGTGTGACAACTTTAAGTTGGACTCTAACCAATAGTTTCAGTGCAACATGACCCACACCCTCCACTCCAAAAATTTAAATGAGTGAGGCAAAGAACACTGGCAGTTAAAAAAACAGCCTTTGTGTCTTTGTGAAACCGGATGAAAGAAGGATATTTTATGTATCATTAACAGGGTTAAATGGAGGTTTGAAATGGAATACTGACATCAGGATGGCTGTATTGGGAGACGCTGGGTTGGGTGCTGGTATGTGAACCTGAACTGAATTTCTGAACTCCTGTACATTTACCACTCAACCAACTCACACACTCTTTGACCATTCGATATGCTTAGTGACTATTGGATATTTAGACAATTTGTAATAGAGGTATTCATCTCCAGCTGGCAGCAGTATCAGTCATTAATATAGTGTTAATTGCATAATTTCAGATTTATCTTTACGTTTTATAGTACACAATTCTGCTCATAGATATACGACAACGCAAACACGGACATTATTGTCTAATTAAGGATGTCTGCATATGTTGGGAAATCAGATTTTGATATTTTTTAAACAAAGTCAAGTTTTGTGGAACTTCTGCTTGTATGTTTGATTGCATTATAACTTAGGACTTCCAGCTGGAGTTCGGGGACAGTTTTCATTCAGCTTACTGAAAATCGAGAGGAAAACACATTTTTACTGGACATGGATGCCTACTACCACCCACCATCATATTAGCCCTGGACTGCCTTCTTGACGCCATTATTTTTCTTTATTAGTAGGCTACATTGAACTTGATGGAAAACACGGACAATTTGTCATTGAAGTTTCGACCATCTTTACATCCAAAGCGATGGTACCAACCCGGGCCTAGTAGGGGCTAGGATAGTACTCGGAAAATGAGAGACTCTTGTAATGCTATTGAAAAATACAATTTCTTTTTTTGGCAATTCTTTCAGCACCTTTGCAGTTATAAGGTCAAAACCTGGGGCTTTATGCGGATCTATTTGATGGATGACTCAACAGTTTCTTTGTTGTGGCTACGGTTATTAGAATACCTTCATCTAGGTTTTGCTCCGAATTGCGCTCAAACGCTGAATGTGGATACAGTTGGACTGAATTGTGCTGACAATGCTCTGAAACGCAGTATTGTATAACATTTAAAATATATTAAATTTTATAATATTATGTAATAGGTATGACATGACGATGACATCATCGTTCAAGTGCGGTGCTCATGGCTAGGCCGTGAGCGCCGTCAGCGGCAGCCATAGATCGCATGCCAAATTTGACTTTGACACTGCAACAAGAGGACACAGAATATAAAATAAACCACGTCACCCCTTTCGCTCGCCCTTTAGTTACATTAACTGTCTCCATTGACTTTCTACGATTTCACCTGTCTGCCAAATTATATGTCTAGCAACATCTCAAAATCACTTTAATCATCACTTTTGATCATCACAACAAAGTTCGAGTCATCACTTTGGTTTAGTTTGTATATGCCCCGGAAGAGAATGCATCGACTTTTTCTTTTTCTTTGTCACTTCTCGCCCATTGGCCTCCTGCTTGCTGTAGGAGGGCAGTTGCAACTTGTGGATGTTTGAGGTGCTTGGTTGCTTTCCAAAGCGAAGTAATGGTCTTTTGCTGTAGCGGTAAGAGCTTCTATGCTTTGCTGTGTTGCCTTATTTTTAACTTGGCTTAGGAAAACATTCTATCAATCCTTTTCATATGTAATAGTTTATGCGTGACGCGCTTACTGAGGGAGGGGATGACCTCTCTGGCCTGCCTGCAGTCTACCAGAACTTTTCATGCGGTATTGTATTGCATCTTTGTTCTTTCCTGAAACCAGTTTTTAATTTGGCTGAAGGGTAAAGGTATAATGGGTTCTGGACCTGTCGGTACTGTGCTGGGTCCTCTTTTGGCCAGTTCGTCTACCAGTGAACCACTGTGTCCCTATATCCATTGTAGAATTGTTCGGTTGTTTTTTGCAACTTATTCCAGGGCATAATGATTATATTATTACTCCTACACGTTCAGTACAGCCCCTAGTTTACTTTTCTGTTTTTTAGTGCATATAGAACGCACACTCTGTTTTTAATCTGGTAGTCACACATATTTCTGTTTTTTTTGGTTCTGCCACCTTGATAATGCCCATGCATTCTGCCTGGAATATGGAGTTGAGAGCGCCTAGGGTTGTTGAGATGTTGATGTTCACATCCCGGAAGAAGGCACCTGCCCCAGTTCCTTTCTCTGTCATTGATCTATCTGTATAGATTCTAATTTCCTTCACCCCAGATTGGTCAGTGTCTCCTTCAATTAGTTGGATGTCATAGTGTTTCACAAAGATGTGGTTTATAGGAATTCTGTCACTTATTGCTGCGAGCATGGGTTGGTCCTTCAAGGCCTCTTCCATGATCCGTGTATGTGGAGTTCGATAGCTTTGTTTCCACAATCCTGCAGCTCTTAGCTTGAAAGCTGACATGGCTGCTTCCTGCTGTACGTGTAGGTGTAAGGGTTGCAGGTTGAACATGACTCCCAGTGCCTGCGTGGGGGTTGTACGCATGTAGCCTGTCGTGGCTACACATGCGAGGCGTTGGAAACTTTGTAATTTAGCCTTCACGGTGATCAGATCTGTTATTGGCCACAATGCTATTGCTCCATATGCTATAATTGCGCGGATTACAGCAGTATGCAGCAAGCGTGTTATAGGGGGTTTTAGGCCCCAGCTCTTCCCTAGCATTCTCTTGTATTGCCAGAAAGATATCCACACCTTCTATATACAAAATAAACACGTCAAAGTGTTTGTTCTAGTTCAGCTTACCCCCAAGGATTACTCCCAGGTATTTGACTTCAGTTGAGATTTCTAATTTTGTACCAAAGTACCTCGGCAGGTCCATGTCTGCTAACTTTCTCTTGTTCAGAACTAGTTCTGTCTTGTTTGGATTTACTAAGAGTCTGTTCTATCCACACCGGTCTTCCACGATTCTTAGGGCTGATCTCATAATATTACAAAGTAGTTTTTTCTGATTTGCCGCTGATCAAAATCGTGATGTCATCGGCCTGCACCACAGTTGTATAGCCACATTCGTTCAGGCGCTTGAGGTCCCATCCTTGTTAGTTAGTAAGTTAGTTGGGCAAAATATTTTCCGCGCTAAGTCTTCTTCACAGAGAGGCCATTCTGCGTAACAAAAGTGACTATGTGAGCCATCCAAGCTCGTCCCGGAAGCCCAGCATACCCTTTACATTCCCACACGCCTCTGTAAGGGATCCCAGTGCTCCCAGAGTCTGCGCCCGTTGGTCGGTCACACTCTTGCACTCCAACAGTACATGGGCGGTTGTTTCCGTTGTCTCCATGCAGCCACGACATAGAGGGCTGTCCGTTACCCCCAGGTTAAGGAGGTGTTTGTTGAGTAAACCATGTCCTGTCATTGTTTCCGCCATTGTGCGTGGATCATTTCTATTCAGATGCAAAAGCTTGTGCGTGAGTCGCTTATTGAGGGATGAGATGACCTCTCTAGCCTTCCTGCAATCTACCAGGTGTTTCCATCCTGTATTGTGAAGCATCTTTCTATCCTCTAGCCAGTTTTTAAATTGACTAAGTTGTATAGGCACGCACTATCGGTTCTGGGCCCGTTAGTACTGTACTGGATCCTCTTTTGGCCATTTCATCTGCAGCGTCATTCCCCACAGAGCCACTGTGTTCTCTTATCCACTGCAGAGTTACATGATTGTTTTTCGCTACTTCGTCTAGGGCGCAATGACATTCTAGAATTAAGCCCGAGATAACTTTGTTGTTTTTCAGTGCGTTTAATCAAATCAAATCAAATCAAATCAAATCCTTTATTTACTTTTTTGGCCATACAGCATAGTAAATAGTATTTAAGATAAATAAATAATTTAAGTATTTCAACATAGAAATAAAATTTTCAAACAGAAAATTTTAAACACATGAAATTAACAGTACATTTAGTACAGATGCGCTATCTGAGATAATTCTAATCTGATAGTCATGCATCTTTCTGGTTTTGATTGCCTCTGCGGCTCGAGTTATTCCCACACATTCTGCCTAAAATATGGTGTTAAAGGCGCCTAGGGTTGTTGAGATGTTAATGTTCGCATCTCGGGAGAAGACACCCGCTCCAGTTCCCGACTTTGTTTTGATCTATAGTTTAGTGCAATTTTATAGAGACCCAGCCATGAGAGCCCCAGCACCCTTCGAGAATGACCGCCAAATTGTCCGCACACAGTCGCGGACAGTTAGACCTCATATCTGAGGGCCCGTACACTATCCGCAACCTGTGGACGCGTTCGGTGACAGATGCCAATGCCACCGCCAATATCATACTCTCGTCGAATGCTGGTTGCACTTCGAGACGTCGGGAAATGCACGTAACACAGGGAGGCCATTGTGCGTAACAAAAGAGACTCTGTGAGCTATCCCAGCTGATCCCAGAAGTGCAGCATACCCTTTAAATTCTCATAGGCCTCTGTTAGGGATCCACACTCCAACAGTACATGGGAGGTTCTTTCCGTTGTGTCTATGCAGCCACCACATAGAGGGCTGTCAGTAACCCCCCAAACTGTCGAGGTGTTTGTTGAGCGAATAATGTTTTATTATCGTTCCCACCATTGTGCGTTGATCATTCCTTTTCAGATGCAATAGCTTGTGCGTGAAGTGCTTATTGAGGGATGGGACGACCTCTGGCCTGCCTGCAGCCTACCAAGCATTTCCATCCGGTAGTATGAAGCATCTTAGTTCTATCCTGTAGCCAGTTTTTGAATTGAATGAGGGGTATAGTCTCTATCGGTTCTGGATCCGTTATACAGTACTGGGTCCTTTTTAGGCCATTTCGTCTGCAGCGTTATTGCCTAAGGAGCCACTGTGTCCTCTTATTTACTGCAGAGTTACATGATTGTTTCTCGCTACTTATTCTAGGGCGCAATAACATTCTAGAATTAGGCCCGAGTTAAATTTGTTATTTAATACAGATGTGCTGTCTGAGATCATTCATATCTGTTTTTTGATTTCCTCTGTAGCTCGAGTTATTCCTACGAATTCTGCCTGAATAGATATTTATGGCTCATACCATACCTGCATTCATGACATAGCCCTCTACACCACATTAAAATTAGGTGGCATGCCAGGACATTTTTATATTGCGCTTGCATTTTTGCATTATTTATACTTAGGCTTCAGTGCAGCATCTCTGGCTACCGTTAATGTTATTACTAAAGATGTATCCGTCTTCTTTCTTCATATCTCATTAACTAAGGACAGACATATCTTAATAAAGTCATTAACGTTAACCAGCGATGGTGCACTCCAGCCTTACTGTGCTGTATGTATATTAACATTACTAATGTGTTGCAATTCACAGGTGGAGGGGACAAGATGGTTCCGGCAATTTCGGAATTATCATGCTGGGTGACGAACCTGTTTTTTTATTCTTTTAAAATTTAGCTAGTTACAAAATCACAGAAAAGAAGAACTGTTTCAAAACTTATCTGGATATTCTACTGGAATACATCACAGGCTGGCTCTACACGATTACAGGTCGACTCATTTTTTTTAATTAATCGAACAGAAATACATTGTGCCACATGTACGTGTTTCTATCCACGCTTATACTTAGCAAGGAACATGTAGCCGTGGTACATTTATTTATACATACTATACAATTATGGGTTTTCTTCACTGTTTTGCGGACTATTGCTGAGCTATCGAGATTGAACTTTCATATTTGAACAATGGAATATTATAGTGGAATCGGTTTCCAGCTACAATATATTCCAAAGATGTTATTCGAGCACAGGCTACATCTTCCTCAGCACTGAACCGCTTGGTTTGTAAACCTGACTACTCTGCCAACAAACATTGTATCCTAATAGAGCACTATATTGAACTGGATGTTCTTTGATCATTGCTACATTAAATTGAATGTTTGGGGATGGATTAGATTGAACTCCCTATTTTACGAGCTGTTAATGGAGTCCCATCTATTTTAACTGTACTATTTGAGTCCATCTATTTTCAGTGTATGTTATTTGAGAATGGCTACATTGAACTGGATTTTATTTGATCACGGCAAAATTAAAATGGGTGTTTTTTTATCATGGGTATGTTGAACTGGATATTATTAATGCACAGCTACATTGAACTAGTTTTCTTTTAAACACGGCTACGTAGAGATGGATGTATTTTGAGCATAGCTGCATTGAGATGGATGTTATTTGAGCACACAGCTTCATTGACATGGATGTTATTTGTTCACAGCTACATTGAACAGGATGCCATTAATGAACAGCTACATTGAACTGATTTTCTTTTAAGCACGGCTACATTGAGATAGATTTTATTTGAGTACGATTACATTGAGATGGATGTTATTTGAGCACACAGCTACATTGAACTGATTTTCTTTAAGGCATGGCTACATTGAGTTAGATTTTATTTGAGTACGATAACATTGAGATGGATGTTATTTGAACTCACAGCTACATTGAACTGGTTTTCTTTTAAGCACGGCTACGTTGAGATGGATTTTATTTGAGTACGATTACATTGAGATGTATGTTATTTGAGCAATTACATTGAGATAGATGTTATTTGAGCACTCAGCTACATTGAACTGATTTTCTTTAAGGCACGGCTACATTGATATAGATTGACTTGAGTACGATTACATTGAGATGGATATTAATTGAGCACACAGCTACATTGAACTGATTTTCCTTAAGGCACGGCTATATCGAGATGGATTCTGATTGAGCACACAGCTACATTGAACTGATTTTTTAAGGCACGGTTACATTGATATGGATTCTATTTGAGTACGATTACATTGAGATGGATTCTAATTGAGCACACAGCTACATTGAACTGATTTTCTTTTAAGCACAGCCACATTGAGATGGATTTTATTTGAGTACGATTGCATTGAGATGAATGTTATTTGAGCACACAGCTACATTGAACTGATTTTCTTGAAGGCACGGCTACATTGAGATGGATAATTTTTGAGTACGACTACATTGAGATGGATGTTATTTGAGCTCACAGCTACATTGAACTGATTTTCTTTTAAGCACGGCTTTGTTGAGATGGATTTTATTTGAGTACGATTACATTGAGATGGATATTAATTGAGCACGCAGCTACATTGAACTGGATTAATTTTAAGCACGGCTACCTTGAGATGGATTTTATTTCAGTACGATTACATTGAGATGTATGTTATCTGAGCAATTACATTGAGATAGATGTTATTTGAGCACTCAGCTACATTGAACTGATTTTCTTTAAGGCACGGCTACATTGAGATAGATTGACTTGAGTACGATTACATTGAGATGGATATTAATTGAGCACGCAGCTACATTGAACTGGATTTATTTTAAGCACGGCTACATTGAGATGGATTTTATTTGAGTACGATTACATTGAGATGGATGTTATTCGAGCACACAGCTACATTGAGCTTATTTTCTTTAAGGCACGGCTACATGGAGATGGATTTTATTTGAGTACGATAACATTGAGATGGATATTAATTGAGCACGCAGCTACATTGAACTCGATTGATTTTAAGCACGGCTACATTGAGATGGATTTTATTTCAGTACGATTACATTGAGATGTATGTTATTTGAGCAATTACATTGGGATAGATGTTATTTGAGCACTCAGCTATATTGAAATGATTTTCTTTAAGGCACGGCTACAGTGAGATGGATCTTATTTGAGCATACAGCTACATTGAACTGATTTTTTTAAGGCACGGCTACATTGAGATGGATATTATTTGAGTACGATTACATTGAGATGGATATTAATTGAGCACGCAGCTACATTGAACTGGATTTATTTTAAGCACGGCTACATTGAGATTGATTTTATTTGAGTACGATTACATTGAGATGGATATTAATTGAGCACGCAGCTACATTGAACTGGATTGATTTTAAGCACGGCTACATTGAGATGGATTTTATTTGAGTACGATTACATTGAGATGTATGTTATCTGAGCAATTACATTGAGATAGATGTTATTTGAGCACTCAGCTACATTGAACTGATTTTCTTTAAGGCATGGCTACATTGAGATAGTTTTACTTGAGTACGATTACATTGAGATGGATATTAATTGAGCACGCAGCTACATTGAACTGATTTTCTTTAAGGCACGGCTACATGAAGATGGATTTTATTTGAGTACGATTACATTGAGATGGATATTAATTGAGCATGCAGCTACATTGAACTGGATTGATTTTAAGCACGGCTACATTGAGATGGATTTTATTTCAGTACGATTACATTGAGATGTATGTTATTTGAGCAATTACATTGGGATAGATGTAATTTGAGCACTCAGCTACATTGAACTGATTTTCTTTAAGGCACGGCTACATTGAGATAGATTGACTTGAGTACGATTACATTGAGATGGATATTAATTGAGCACGCAGCTACATTGAACTGGATTTATTTTAAGCACGGCTACATTGAGATGGATTTTATTTGAGTACGATTACATTGAGATGGATGTTATTCGAGCACACAGCTACATTGAACTGATTTTCTTTAAGGCACGGCTACATGGAGATGGATTTAATTTGAGTACGATTACATTGAGATGGATATTAATTGAGCATGCAGCTACATTGAACTGGATTGATTTTAAGCACGGCTACATTGAGATGGATTTTATTGGAGTACGATTACATTGAAATGGATGTTACTCGAGCACACAGCTACATTGAACTGATTTTCTTTAAGGCACGGCTACATGGAGATGGATTTTATTTGAGTATGATTACATTGAGATGGATATTAATTGAGCACGCAGCTACATTGAACTGGATTAATTTTAAGCACGGCTACATTGAGATGGATTTTATTTGAGTACGATTACATTGAGATGTATGTTATTTGAGCAATTACATTGAGATAGATGTTATTTGAGCACTCAGCTACATTGAACTGATTTTCTTTAAGGCACGGCTACATTGAGATAGATTTACTTGAGTACGATTACATTGAGATGGATATTAATTGAGCACGCAGCTACATTGAACTGGATTAATTTTAAGCACGGCTACATTGAGATGGATTTTATTTGAGTACGATTACATTGAGATGGATGTTATTCGAGCACACAGCTACATTGAACTGATTTTCTTTAAGGCACGGCTACATGGAGATGGATTTTATTTGAGAACGATTACATTGAGATGGATATTAATTGAGCACGCAGCTACATTGAACTGGATTAATTTTAAGCACGGCTACATTGAGATGGATTTTATTTGAGTACGATTACATTGAGATGGATGTTATTCGAGCACACAGCTACATTGAACTGATTTTCTTTAAGGCACGGCTACAGTGAGATGGATCTTATTTGAGCATACAGCTACATTGAACTGATTTTTTTAAGGCACGGCTACATTGAGATGGATATTATTTTGGTACGATTACATTAAGATGGATGTTAATTGAGCACACAGCTACACATTGAACTGGATTTATTTTAAGCACGGCTACATTGAGATTGATTTTATTTGAGTACGATTACATTGAGATGGATATTAATTGAGCACGCAGCTACATTGAACTGGATTGATTTTAAGCACGGCTACATTGAGATGGATTTTATTTGAGTACGATTACATTGAGATGTATGTTATCTGAGCAATTACATTGAGATAGATGTTATTTGAGCACTCAGCTACATTGAACTGGATTGATTTTAAGCACGGCTACATTGAGATGGATTTTATTTCAGTACGATTACATTGAGATGGATTTTATTGGAGTACGATTACATTGAGATGGATGTTATTCGAGCACACAGCTACATTGAACTGATTTTCTTTAAGGCACGGCTACATGGAGATGGATTTTATTTGAGTATGATTACATTGAGATGGATATTAATTGAGCACGCAGTTACATTGAACTGGATTAATTTTAAGCACGGCTACATTGAGATGGATTTTATTTGAGTACGATTACATTGAGATGTATGTTATTTGAGCAATTACATTGAGATAGATGTTATTTGAGCACTCAGCTACATTGAACTGATTTTCTTTAAGGCACGGCTACATTGAGATAGATTTACTTGAGTACGATTACATTGAGATGGATATTAATTGAGCACGCAGCTACATTGAACTGGATTAATTTTAAGCACGGCTACATTGAGATGGATTTTATTTGAGTACGATTACATTGAGATGGATGTTATTCGAGCACACAGCTACATTGAACTGATTTTCTTTAAGGCACGGCTACATGGAGATGGATTTTATTTGAGTACGATTACATTGAGATGGATATTAATTGAGCACGCAGCTACATTGAACTGGATTGATTTTAAGCACGGCTACATTGAGATGGATTTTATTTGAGTACGATTACATTAAGATGGATATTAATTGAGCATGCAGCTACATTGAACTGGATTGATTTTAAGCACGGCTACATTGAGATGGATTTTATTTCAGTACGATTACATTGAGATGTATGTTATTTGAGCAATTACATTGGGATAGATGTAATTTGAGCACTCAGCTACATTGAACTGATTTTCTTTAAGGCACGGCTACATTGAACTGGATTGATTTTAAGCACGGCTACATTGAGATGGATTTTATTTGAGTACGATTACATTAAGATGGATATTAATTGAGCACGCAGCTACATTGAACTGGATTGATTTTAAGCACGGCTACATTGAGATGGATTTTATTTCAGTACGATTACATTGAGATGTATGTTATTTGAGCAATTACATTGGGATAGATGTTATTGGAGCATTCAGCTACATTGAACTGATTTTCTTTAAGGCACGGCTACAGTGAGATGGATCTTATTTGAGCATACAGCTACATTGAACTGATTTTTTTAAGGCACGGCTACATTGAGATGGATATTATTTTGGTACGATTACATTAAGATGGTTGTTAATTGAGCACACAGCTACACATTGAACTGGATTTATTTTAAGCACGGCTACATTGAGATTGATTTTATTTGAGTACGATTACATTGAGATGGATATTAATTGAGCACGCAGCTACATTGAACTGGATTGATTTTAAGCACGGCTACATTGAGATGGATTTTATTTGAGTACGATTACATTGAGATGTATGTTATCTGAGCAATTACATTGAGATAGATGTTATTTGAGCACTCAGCTACATTGAACTGGATTGATTTTAAGCACGGCTACATTGAGATGGATTTTATTTCAGTACGATTACATTGAGATGGATATTATTGGAGTACGATTACATTGAGATGGATGTTATTCGAGCACACAGCTACATTGAACTGATTTTCTTTAAGGCACGGCTACATGGAGATGGATTTTATTTGAGTATGATTACATTGAGATGGATATTAATTGAGCACGCAGCTACATTGAACTGGATTAATTTTAAGCACGGCTACATTGAGATGGATTTTATTTGAGTACGATTACATTGAGATGTATGTTATTTGAGCAATTACATTGAGATAGATGTTATTTGAGCACTCAGCTACATTGAACTGATTTTCTTTAAGGCACGGCTACATTGAGATAGATTTACTTGAGTACGATTACATTGAGATGGATATTAATTGAGCACGCAGCTACATTGAACTGGATTAATTTTAAGCACGGCTACATTGAGATGGGTTTTATTTGAGTACGATTACATTGAGATGGATGTTATTCGAGCACACAGCTACATTGAACTGATTTTCTTTAAGGCACGGCTACATGGAGATGGATTTTATTTGAGTACGATTACATTGAGATGGATATTAATCGAGCACGCAGCTACATTGAACTGGATTGATTTTAAGCACGGCTACATTGAGATGGATTTTATTTGAGTACGATTACATTAAGATGGATATTAATTGAGCATGCAGCTACATTGAACTGGATTGATTTTAAGCACGGCTACATTGAGATGGATTTTATTTCAGTACGATTACATTGAGATGTATGTTATTTGAGCAATTACATTGGGATAGATGTAATTTGAGCACTCAGCTACATTGAACTGATTTTCTTTAAGGCACGGCTACATTGAGATGGATTTTATTTGAGTACGATTACATTAAGATGGATATTAATTGAGCATGCAGCTACATTGAACTGGATTGATTTTAAGCACGGCTACATTGAGATGGATTTTATTTCAGTACGATTACATTGAGATGTATGTTATTTGAGCAATTACATTGGGATAGATGTAATTTGAGCACTCAGCTACATTGAACTGATTTTCTTTAAGGCACGGCTACAGTGAGATGGATTTTATTTCAGTACGATTACATTGAGATGGATATTAATTGAGCAGGCAGCTACATTGAACTGGATTAATTTTAAGCACGGCTACATTCAGATGGATTTACTTGAGTACGATTACATTGAGATAGATATTAATTGAGTACGCAGCTACATTGAACTGGATTTATTTTAAGCACGGCTTCATTGGGATAGATTTTATTTCAGTACAATTACATTGAGATGGATTTTATTGGAGTACGATTACATTGAGATGGATATCAATTGAGCACGCAGCTACATTGAACTGGATTAATTTTAAGCACGGCTACATTGAGATGGATTTTATTTGAGTACGATTACATTGAGATGTATGTTATCTGAGCAATTACGTTGAGATAGATGTTATTTGAGCACACAGCTACATTGAACTGATTTTCTTTAAGGCACGGCTACATTGAGATGGATATTATTTGGGTACGATTACATTGAGATTTATGTTATCTGAGCAATTACATTGAGATAGATGTTATTTGAGCACTCAGCTACATTGAACTGATTTTCTTTAAGGCACGGCTACATTGAGATAGATTTAGTTGAGTACGATTACATTGAGATGGATATTAATTGAGTACGCAGCTACATTGAACTGGATTTATTTTAAGCACGGCTACATTGGGATGGATTTTATTTCAGTACGATTACATTTTGATGGATTTTATTGGAGTACGAATACATTGAGATGGATGTTATTCGAGCACACAGCTACATTGAACTGATTTTCTTTAAGGCACGGCTACATGGAGATGGATTTTATTTGAGTACGATTACATTGAGATGGATATTAATTGAGCACGCAGCTACATTGAACTGGATTAATTTTAAGAACGGCTACATTGAGATGGATTTTATTTGAGTACGATTACATTGAGATGGATGTTATTCGAGCACACAGCTACATTGAACTGATTTTCTTTAAGGCACGGCTACATGGAGATGGATTTTATTTGAGTACGATTACATTGAGATGGATATTAATTGAGCATGCAGCTACATTGAACTGGATTGATTTTAAGCACGGCTGCATTGAGATGGATTTTATTTCAGTACGATTACATTGAGATGTATGTTATTTGAGCAATTACATTGAGGTAGATGTTATTTGAGCACTCAGCTACATTGAACTGATTTACTTTAAGGCACGGCTACAGTGAGATGGATGTTATTTGAGTACAAATACATTGAGATGGATATTATTTTGGTACGATTACATTTAGATGAATGTTAATTGAGCACACAGCTACATTGAACTGGATTTATTTTAAGCACGGCTACATTGAGATTGATTTTATTTGAGTACGATTACATTGAGATGGATATTAATTGAGCACGCAGCTACATTGAACTGGATTTATTTTAAGCACGGCTACATTGAGATGGATTTTATTTGAGTACGATTACATTGAGATGGATGTTATTCGAGCACACAGCTACATTGAACTGGTTTTCTTTAAGGCACGGCTACATTGAGATGGATTATATTTGAGTACGATTACATTGAGATGGATATCAATTGAGCACGCAGCTACATTGAACTGGATTAATTTTAAGCACGGCTACATTGAGATGGATTTTATTTGAGTACGATTACATTGAGATGTATGTTATCTGAGCAATTACATTGAGATAGATGTTATTTGAGCACTCAGCTACATTGAACTGATTTTCTTTAAAGCACGGCTACATTGAGATAGGTTGACTTGAGTACGATTACATTGAGATGGATATTAATTGAGCACGCAGCTACATTGAACTGGATTTATTTTAAGCACGGCTACATTGAGATGGATTTTATTTGAGTACGATAAGATTGAGATGGATGTTATTCGAGCACACAGCTACATTGAACTGATTTTCTTTAAGGCACGGCTACATTGAGATAGATTTACTTGAGTACGATTACATTGAGATGTATGTTATTTGAGCAATTACATTGAGATAGATGTTATTTGAGCACTCAGCTAAATTGAACTGATTTTCTTTAAAGCACGGCTACATTGAGATAGGTTGACTTGAGTACGATTACATTGAGATGGCTATTAATTGAGCACGCAGCTACATTGAACTGGATTTATTTTAAGCACGGCTACATTGAGATGGATTTTATTTGAGTACGATTAGATTGAGATGGATGTTATTCGAGCACACAGCTACATTGAACTGATTTTCTTTAAGGCACGGCTACATGGAGATGGATTTTATTTGAATACGATTACATTGAGATGGATATTAATTGAGCACGCAGCTACATTGAACTGGATTGATTTTAAGCACGGCTACATTGAGATGGATTTTATTTCAGTACGATTACATTGAGATGTATGTTATTTGAGCAATTACATTGAGATAGATGTTATTTGAGCACTCAGCTACATTGAACTGATTTTCTTTAAGGCACGGCTACAGTTAGATGGATGTTATTTGAGCATACAGCTACATTGAACTGATTTTTTTAAGGCACGGCTACATTGAGATGGATATTATTTGAGTACGATTACATTGAGATGGATATTAATTGAGCACGCAGCTACATTGAACTGGATTAATTTTAAGCACGGCTACATTGAGATGGATTTTATTTGAGTACGATTACATTGAGATGTATGTTATTTGAGCAATTACATTGAGATAGATGTTATTTGAGCACTCGGCTTCATTGAACTGATTTTATTTAAGGCACGGCTACATTGAGATAGATTTACTTGAGTACGATTACATTGAGATGGATATTAATTGAGCACGCAGCTACATTGAACTGGATTTATTTTAAGCACGGCTACATTGAGCTGGATTTTATTTGAGTACGATTACATTGAGATGGATGTTATTCGAGCACACAGCTACCTTGAACTGATTTTCTTTAAGGCACGGCTTCATGGAGATGGATTTTATTTGAGTACGATTACATTGAGATGGATATTAATTGAGCACGCAGCTACATTGAACTGGATTGATTTTAAGCACGGCTACATTGAGATGGATTTTATTTCAGTACGATTACATTGAGATGTATGTTATTTGAGCAATTACATTGAGATAGATGTTATTTGAGCACTCAGCTACATTGAACTGATTTTCTTTAAGGCACGGCTACAGTGAGATGGATGTTATTTGAGCATACAGCTTTCATTGAACTGATTTTTTTTAAGGGACGGCTACATTGAGATGGATATTATTTGGGTACGATTACATTTAGATGGATATTAATTGAGCACGCAGCTACATTGAACTGGATTGATTATAAGCACGGCTACATTGAGATGGATTTTATTTCAGTACGATTACATTGAGATGTATGTTATTTGAGCAATTACATTGAGATAGATGTTATTTGAGCACTCAGCTACATTGAACTGATTTTCTTTAAGGCACGGCTACAGTGAGATGGATGTTATTTGAGCATTCAGCTACATTGAACTGATTTTTTTTAAGGGACGGCTACATTGAGATGGATATTATTTGGGTACGGTTACATTTAGATGGATATTATTTGATCACAAAGCTACATTGAACTGGTTTTCTTTTGAGCACGACTACATTGAGATGGATTTTATTTGAGTACGATTACATTGAGATGGATGTTAATTGAGCACACAGCTATATTGAACTGATTTTCTTTAAGGCACGTCTACATTGAGATGGATGAGATGGGTGTTATTTGAGCACAAAGCTACATTGAACTGATTTTATTTAAGGCACGGCTACATTGAGATGGATTTTATTTGAGTACGATGACATTGAGATGGATGTTATTTGAGCACGCAGCTACATTGAACTGATTGTCTTTTAAGCTCGGCTACATTGAGATGGATTTTATTTGAGTACGATTACATTGAGATGGATGTTACTTGAGCAATTACATTGAGATGGATGTTATTTGAGCACACAGCTACATTGAACTGATTTTCTTTAAGGCACGGCTATATTGAGATGGATATTATTTGGGTACGATTACATTTAGATAGATATTAATTGAGCACACAGCTACATTGAACTGGTTTTCTTTTAAGCACGGCTACATTGAGATGGATTTTATTTGAGTACGATTACATTGAGATGGATATTAATTGAGCACGCAGCTACATTGAACTGATTATCTTTAAGGCACGGCTACATTGAGATAGATGTTGTTTGAGCATACAGCTACATTGAACTGATTTTCTTTTAAGCTCGGCTACATTGAGATGGATTTTATTTGAGTACGATAACATTGAGATGGATGTTACTTGAGCAATTACATTGAGATGGATGTTATTTGAGCACACAGCTACATTGAACTGATTTTCTTTAAGGCACGGCTACATTGAGATGGATATTATTTGGGTACAATTACATTTAGATAGATGTTAATTGAGCACACATCTACATTGAACTGGTTGTCTTTTAAGCACGGCTACATTGAGATGGATTTTATTTGAGTACGATTACATTGAGATGCATGTTTTTTGAGCACACAGCTACATTGAACTGATTTTCTTTAAGGCACGGCTACATTGAGATAGATGTTATTTGAGCATACAGCTACATTGAACTGATTTTCTTTTAAGCTCGGCTACATTGAGATGGATTTTATTTGAGTACGATTATATTGAGATGGATGTTACTTGAGCAATTACATTGAGATGAATGTTATTTGAGCACACAGGTACATTGAACTGGTTTTCTTTTAAGCACGGCTGCATTGAGATGGATTTTATTTGAGTACGATTACATTGAGATGGATGTTAATTGAGCACACAGCTACATTGAACTGATTTTCTTTAAGGCACGGCTACATTGAGATGGATGAGATGGGTGTTATTTGAGCACAAAGCTACATTGAACTGATTTTATTTAAGGCACGGCTACATTGAGATGGATTTTATTTGAGTACGATTACATTGAGATGGATGTTATTCGAGCACACAGCTACATTGAACTGATTTTCTTTAAGGCACGGCTACATTGAGATAGATTTTATTTGAGTACGATTACATTGAGATGGATATTAATTGAGCACGCAGCTACATTGAACTGGATTAATTTTAAGCACGGCTACATTGAGATTGATTTTATTTGAGTACGATTACATTGAGATGGATGTTAATTGAGCACGCAGCTACATTGAACTGGATTTATTTTAAGCATGGCTACATTGAGATGGATTTTATTTGAGTACGATTACATTGAGATGGATGTTAATTGAGCACACAGCTACATTGAACTGGATTTATTTTTAATACGGCTACATTGAGATGGATTTTATTTGAGCACACAGCTTCATTGAAATAGATTTGATTTTAAAACGCCAATATTGAGATGGATTTTATTTGAGTACTACTACATCGAGATGCATGTGATATTAGCATTCTTGCATTGAAATTATGTTATTTGAGCACGCCAACATTAAACTGAATATTATTTCTGCGCGGCTACATTGAACTATATGTAATTTGAAGACGGCTTAATTGAACTGGATTCTGTTGAGCTAGGGCTACGTTTAACCTCTTATTGAAACCATGGTTATTTAAGTTCATCTGCTTCTGTTAAAATAGGTGTATCTTAATAGGTACTTAGGAGTTTTTTATATAATGACAAGGATGGCGAATTCCACACCCTCTGTTATGATATTAGCCTGACACATCGCAATTCCGAAGGAATTATGTGCCCTGCCAGGACCTTCACTTTATGAACATGATCTTTCATGTTTTAAGCGGGTCATGTTGAGAGTTGTTGTTTCTTGTGTTCTTTATTCGGGTCGCCTTCATAAAGTCCAAAAGCGTAAAGTCCAAAACCCAGAGCGTCCAAAAGTATGTATTTTTCATGTGTGTTATAAAATGCATGTAATCTAACCTAACCTAACCTAAACTGACCTAACCTGAACTAACCTAACCTAACCCAATTAAAAATATCTATATTCGTCAGTATTTTGGACGGTATGGGTTTTGGACCTTGTGCTTTTTGGACTTTATGATGCGTCCCCCTTTATTCTGATTTGCCAAACTCAGCACATCTTACCATACCATGTTTACCATTACTAGAATCTCTTTATTTTCCTTCATCACAAATAATCTCAGTAAAATATCTTCAGACATACATGTTTCATGTTATATGCTTATTATATGAATGTGCTTTTTTTATCATTGAGTTTTACTTTATTCATTTGAACCCTGTATGTGAATATGTGTATGTATTTAAGTTGTCCTATGTCTATGTATGTATGGACATCTGCAGACATGCATCCCTTAATTCATTCGTTACGATAATTCCCTTGATTTACTAAATTACAAACTTCAAAGCCCTGATATGTCCTTTCTACTTTTTTCCGGATCTCTTCAAAGCAGCTGAAGTGCTGGAGAGGAGGTGGTACCGTCCTGACCTGCAGCGCCGGGCCTGGTGAAGCGGTGCAGCAGTCTCATACAATGTGACATATAAACGTTTGCTTCATGTCACGTGGGGCACTTCGAATGTACAGCTTCGGAAAAAAAATATCTTTTGATAAATATAAACAGAATCGAATGAAAGCTAAATTATAATGTTCATACACATTTTGTTTTGTCTGTGAATAAATGTACTGTGTAGACATGCAGACAAAGATAGATACGTTTGGCCTATTAATATATATCAAATGTCAAGTAAATTGGAACAGTGGTTTTCAAATGATTAGTTAACTACATTATTAATGTTCTTAAGCGGGGCTTACGCGAACAATTTTGAAGAAAGATAACTTTTAAATACCTTTCTTAAACCCGACGTTTCGAAAGGAGTTGCATCCAATCGTGGTCACGGGAGAACTGAAGCAGCTCGCCTTCGCCACCGAGTAGTTCGTGCAGTTTCACCAACTACCCTCACATTTATATTTAAGTAATTGCTAGGGATGTCCCTACACACAACACTGATCACATCGACAGGTTTTTCAAAAGTTATCTTTCTTCAAAATTGTTCGCGTAAGCCCCGCTTAAGAAGATTTATGATTAGTTAACTACGTTTGTAGTCTCTGATGTCTACAGGCCAATTTTAAGCCACGAATTCATTATAAAACTAATGGCTCTCTGACTCGCTCTCTGACTCGCGAGTCTGTCTTTTTGAACATTTGACATTTTTAAAAAATTTTGCATGTCTTTGTTTTCCCGGTAAATGTATTCTGGGTCAAACCACAGATAAAACTAAATTCGTATGAACATTTTCTTTTTGGTTTCATTTCAATCGGTTTGAATTTTTCAAAAAAACTAATGCGTGCAGACACAGATATTTGTTGCCTGATATTAGATATTAAATATCAATTTAATTGGAATAGCGGTTTTCAAACCGGCCGTTCTTAACAGCCCGATCTTAACAGCCCGACATACAAAAGCATTTTTACCTCATCTGAAACAGAGACACTACGTTGGCTCTTTTACGATTTTCTTGTTTATAGCACTATTCATGGTTGTAAAACTTCCTAATGCTTTTCAAAAACCAACATACCATTCCTTATCAATATATGCCTCAAAGTCCATTCATTTTTGTATGTTGTAACCAAGAATATTTGCATGGGTCGGATGTGCATTTTGACATGGGGTGGCCCAGGTCAAAATGCACATCCGACCCATGCAAATAAAAGTGTAATCCCTTATTACCAATTATGACCTAAGGTCAATATTTCCATGCAAGCACCGCAGTGGCTTCCATTAGTTTACTATTACATTTTTATTTCTCTTACACAAAATAAAATCAATGATAATATTTTAAAATAAAAATATTGTTCTTCCATTTAGGAGTCATTCAAATACCTGTTTTTGTTTGCTACGGCGAGCCGTAAGCTATGCTGCTAATACAAACGTAGGTGACTTAATATTTGAAAACCGATTTGCCAATTTCATTGATATTTTATAACTTATATCAGGCAACAAAGATCTGTGTCTGCTCATTTTTGTTATTTTGAAAAGTCAACCATAGAAGTGAAAAGAAAATCTTCATAGACATCTTGTTTTCTCTGTGGTTTGTAGAATACATTTATCGAAAAAAATTAACATGCCAACACAGATTTTTGTTATCTGATATTGGATACCAAATATCAAGTAAAATTAAATAGTGGTTTTCTAATGATTAGTAAACTACCGTTTGAATTTTCTAATGCTTACGTGCCCACCTTAATTTGGGTTTATTGGGTTTAAGTAGAAATATATTATATTGAGGAACAATTTAGAATCTAAACAATTTGTAGTAGGAGACAGTCAAATCCACTTCTAGTTGAATGTTGTCTGAATTGTACGATGTTTCTTTATGCTCGTAATATTTGATAAGGTTTGAATGTATACTTTGCGTGTAAATGTACACTTTGATCTGTCTCCTACTGTACCTACACTGCCCTCCTTATTCAAAAGTCGGTAACTACATATGTGCCTCCTTTTTAATAAGGAGGGCAATACAGAACATGTATTTGCTTTGCATCCAAAATTCCTGTCAAAAACTATAATACTTATATTTTATCAAAATTAGTAAATAAACTTATTTGTTATATAATTATAGAAATGTTTCTAAAAAAAGGTTGTCTCTTTCCAAAATTGTCCTGTTGTTTTTTTTCTGTCATGTATTTATTTAATTTAGATTACGAGGAACATCTATTTCTCTAAAAATAATTTCAATTATTGTATGAATTATCTTTTATGGCAATATCTCAGATAACGAAATATGATTAATTTCTCAATTTTTGTTTGTTTTTATTCTTATACCTAATTGTTTTTTTTTATATTTTACCATATTGATATTATACAGGTGAATTTTTCAAGTGTGCTTTCATGGCCAAATCCAAAACTATAAGAAATAACGAAAAATACTGAAAGTAGTTACTAGGCCGATTTTGATAAAAACTATAACTGTATTATTAAATTTCCTACATCCTGCAAAAGAATACGATTCTGCACAACGTTCCGTTGAACTTAGCAGACGGTAGCAAAGCACTATGTTATGTAATAGGCGTGGGTGTGTGGGTGTACAAAGGTAAGAGTGTATGTAAGTGTGTGTGTAATCAGTTAATTAAAAGTCAACACTTTCATTCACTTTGCCGTACTTATAAGATTACTTCACGGAATTTATTCCTTATAGGCGACACTATTGGCTAAGGCTGCATTTTTTCCGGCTAGAAAAAATGTGATTTCAAGAATCTAAAAATGCAATTATAGGTTTTATCAAAATCGGCCTTGTGCCTCCTTAAAGTGTTTTCGCTGTTTCAGATTTGGCTATGACGACACACTTGTAAAATTAACCTGTACAGTAAAAAATACATACAGATTCTTATGTTCAATAAAATATTGAAATTATAAAAAATATATCATTTAAATGTGTCGCCTTCATGAAGTCCAAAAAGCATAAGGTCCAAAACCCAGAACGTCCAAAAGTATATATTTTTCGTGTGTATTATAAAATGCATATAATCTAACCTAACCCAATTAAAAATATCCGTATTCGTAAGTATTTTGGACGGTGTGGGTTTTTGACCTTGTGCTTTTTGGACTTAATGATGCGTCCCCATTTAAATAAATATATGTACCTGTATAAATCCAAAGATCAAATGAAAGGTTAATTGAGTAATGGTTATCCTAAAATTTCGCCGAACTAGGACGAAAGATAGAGATACGTTCCAGCGGAGGCTGTCTTCACATGATTTCCAGATACAACTGCTTGTAAGTATTGAACCACTTCCAGTGGAGTATATGTAGCATTTCCGAAGGTATTTAGATGCCATATCAAGAGTTAACCTTTTGGCGTGCAACCGATTAGTCAAATCTGTTCACTAATGCCCGTTTGCAACACTTCCAGCTATAAAAATACCAAAGTTATCTTTCAGGTACACCATGTAAATACGCAATGTAACCGAAAGTTAACCATCGGATTTCAGGTAGCTGGAGGTCATAAAATCAGGCTAGATAGGGCTTAAGTAGAACAAAAGGCCTTAGTAGTTTTAATCCGCATTTTCAATAAAAAAATGCGTTTACTTGTGAAAGGGACAAACGGTTTTACATGGGTGCCGACGGTAGCCGCATTAAATTGGAAAAAATCCGCACTTTGCCTGGTTAAGGTATTTTGTACACGAAAATTATTAGTTGCACCATTCGACACGTTTGTTACCTTAAACCACTCGATCTGTGTTTTTTTATAATACACCGCAAACAACAGGCTGAAATGCCGAATAGTTCGGTAAAAAGGAATACCTGGCAACACTGCTTTAAAAATCTGAAATAGATTAATTTATAAGAAATGTCTCGCATCGAGCCTATAGTCTTAGGGCCGAGTGCACGAAATAATAAAAAATCAACGTCAAAGTATGATCAGACACGTCACTTTGTGTGGACAGTATGGAAGGAACTCTATGCGGATCACTAAAAGTGACGTGTTTGAACATTGATTGAATCGGCCGTCTCTTCGTGTAACCGGGGCTTAGTCACCAGACATCACAGCCTGTGTTACGCACGCACACTAGGCTTACTAGGCTGCCTGCCTCTCGGCTAGATAGCGGTAGATGGAATTGTGGAAATTCTTTTCGTAGGTACATACATACATACATACTTCATTCATGCATTAAAATAATATCAGCAACATAGTTACCGTAACAATAATGTCGCCAACCATATTACGATATTATGAAGTGGACTACGACATGCTGAAATGCAGTTGTCCAAACGTTTTGAGAATAAATAAATTTATTTGAGGCAATTACAGACTTAAAATCATCACAGTAAGGTGGCCTTTCGAAATTGTAGTCATTTGTTACTCTTTGACAAATGTCGATTCGTAGCAATTTCAGCCTTAAATGTATCGTTATTAGGGCGCTTTATGCAGTGCTTCTTGGCATATTATACGTTCTGCATGGTTTTCTTTTTTTGTGAATTCATGTTAGGAATATTATACGTTGTGACTATTATACGTTATGCATGATGCAAAGAGTTGATTTTATTTTTAAACTTTATTCATGCACAACGTATAACATTATACGTTGTGACTATTATACGTTATGCATGGTTTTAATTTTTTGGAAAAAAATAAGATTATACGTTGTGAATATTATACGTAGTGAATACGACTCCTATATCAGATACTGAATCAACCCTATAAGGCTTGTAGATTATTTTAAACTCACCTTATATATGTATTTACGTATGTTCCATCGTAGCGCTTAAACTATTCACGCAAAACGGATTACCATTACTAATACAATAGTTATTCAATGTACAAATTTATGGCGGATATAAATTCACGGAGACGGACTTTTTTAAATTTGATTTTCAACTTACAAATATGTTAGCTCTTGTTAATAAACTCAAAATCAGAATAAGCGTGGAGTGCACAATCTTTGGTTAGTGCGTCCTTATTTTTCGCCTGAAGATGAAAGAAGATAATTCTACAGTAACCATAACTACAATACGTGCACAATTGTGCACTCCACCGTGGCAAATCTGAGTTTTTGCCCATTTCTCTATTAACATCAATAGATATAAGAGATTCAGCGATAAGGCCTTTTTGAGAGCACGTTTTTAAGTTAAAATATATGTTTTTTCATAAAACACAATTATGTGTAGTATCCAAACCTTTTTTTTACCGTTGTTAAGGATCTTGGACGAGTAATACACTTGACTGAATATTCAACCTGCATAATTAATTTTCAAAAATATTAGAACCAAGAGATCCTGCTTTGTAATCGCCAGCAAACCATTATTTTTAGTGTAGGTCTTCCGTACAAAGAAGAACAGAAAGATTCAAAATCATTTGATCTGCCAGAAACTAAATCCCTTTAGACAACATCGAAGCTAAATCTATTTTTTTTTTGTAAATGTATTTTTCTTTGTCTAATAGTCATAAATTTGAAAAAGTTTGTAAATGTATTTTTCTTTGTCTATAAATTCAAGTTACCTATACTTGGTCCAAGCATCATTGTCAGCGGTCTAGAGAGAATACAGTCCAGTACAAGGGGGCCCCTTGCCCTGGCCGGCGATCCGTGAAATTTTATCAAGAGAATTAATTCTGCGAAAGTTTCCCCCTTCGAGAGACATTGCCCTGGACGGCGTATTACGCTTTTTTCGCCGTCCCCTGAAATTTATCGGCGTCCTGAAGTTGCAGTCGGGACCTGTTTTACGGTGAAGGCGCCGCCGGTAAATAAGGAGATCCAGCTGTTTAGTGTTGCGTTATAATCGCGTCGTCTGCTGGAGGTAGATTGTCTCTTTTTATAATTGATCAAAGTTTATATGGGGCTAGCTGAGGTACCCGGCTCCGGCTCTGGATTAGATGCCCACTGATCTATCGTCAGCCAACAGTTTTCTCAATTATGAGCGAATCGAGTAATGTTTCCTCTATCTACTACTACCTGGTAGATATAAGACAGGTGAAATTGTGTGGATAGCTCAGCAGAAGAGTATGGTTTCGCAGCCCCCCTGAAAGTTCGAAAACCAATAGGCGTCATCGGGCACCTTAATAGGTCCTGGCGTCCGCCATATGCCGCGATTAACTTTAAAAAATGAAATCCAAAGGTCGCAGGGTTGAATCCTGCTTCAGTAGAATGTCCAATCATGACAAAAAGTCTACAAATCTGAATGGCGTTGTATCTGCAAACGTTCTTATATCCTGTGAATGACAAACCATGGATTGGAATAGGGTTTTCAGGTTCATTAGGTTTCTGATGAACATTTTACCTTTCTGTTAAATGTTTTACATTATTTCTCTACATCTGGAAGTAAATTAGGACAACATTTTATGTGGAAATATAAACTTTGTGTTTATTGCATGCAATATTTTATTTAATAACACTCCCTCTGGCGCAGTCGGGTAAAAAAGGGAGTTTAGGCAACATTAAACATGTGATGTTTTCCAACTACCAACATCTAACAAATCAATGCATTAAGCGAGGTGTTATTAAAGTTACTTACATATAATAAAAACACTGGTAAAAAGTTTTATTCTAGAAGAAAGAAAATGCAAGAATAAAACACTTGCGTCATCACGGGTGCCATATCTGAATGCCTAGTCACCGGTCACATATTTTCAAAAATGCGGTCGAATATTTTCATCCTCGTTTCGCCAGCCAAAAGTTAGTGCTCGCATCGCTGGCGGATAAAGTACTGTTGAGTGGAATTCGATAAGAAAAGATCGAGTATTTCACATGGACCAAACGTTGGCAACATCACATATTTGAATGAAATTCATCTGAGACCACACACACCAAATATAACATCCCAACCATTCCGATTAATATTATAATTTTATCGAAATCAATTTCATACATACGTATGGAATTAGCCAATTTTTATCAAATTATTTAACGATGCACACGAAAATGCTTGAGAAAAACAAAGATCCCGACAAAACGAGAACCTCCTCCTTTTATTGTTCGTTAATAAGCCATAATAGTTCTTCTCAGGTCGCAGTGACGTCGAGCTATAGACACCGATTACGACACCCAGTTTCAAATAAATTCGTGAGAATATAATATAATTTTTGTAAGAAAAAACAATTTTAAATATATATCGGCGTACCCTAAACCACTAAAACGAGTGATAATAATGAGTGCTAACATAAAGGCGAAGCAAATTTACTGATCATGATCGGGCGACTGAGAAAAACGGAAAATGATCATATTTTCGTTGGTTTGTGAATCAGCCAAATGACGATTTTAAATTAGAGCTATTTTTGTAAGGTTAAAACCATTCATAAAATTACTCACTGGAATCATTTAATTGATAATAAAATAGAAATCGTTTAATTAACTAAATCACCTGAGATAGTATGCGTGTAATCTGATGTAAAATTCGAGTATTATATGTATGGACAATGCCAGATTTCGCCTGTTTTTATTTGCACAGCCATCAACTAAGCTTAATTATTTTTGTTAAGAAAAATGTTACAAACAAAATTCATTATCTTATAAACTCGTCTAAATAAAGTTAAAAGGTTCAGAAGTTCAAATAAATCAATAACAACAAATAAATTATAACTTCTAATCCTTATAACTTAACTCGGACTGAGTATAGGCATAAACATGTCATACCACATTTTGTTTGTAACAATATTCTTAAGTAAAATAATTCAGTTTGGTTGAAGGCCGCGTGAACAAAAATAAACCTTGATAAAAAGGCACCAATTTCAGGCAAGGTTCTATTACACTTGCAAAAATTTAATCTGCAGAATATTTTTTTTTACTTTATAATCGTAATGTTACATACTTTGAATTCTCTTACAGGACTCTGTTCATTTATCATCAGACAGCATTTAAAGCGTAGAATACATTTTGATTGAACGCGATTAGTTAACCCGGAGAAAGGATTCAACGATATTGTGTAGATCTCGATTTGTATAAGTTAGTCTATGCATAAATCTATGTTTGTTCAGCATAGTTTTCCTCACGACGTTCAGGATTGTTTTTCAGGCTAATCTCATTTCAGTGTTGGTCGAACACGGCGCTCATTTATTAGTCGGTTCAATCAGAGGCCGGAGGGTTCCGCGGCAACAGCTTGCAGTTATTTATGACTCGCCTCTGCCTCCCTCACAATTACGGATAAGAAAAAACTTTTCCTATTACGACTAGCCCTTTTCAGGATCTTTCGGGGCAAAAAAGAAAACAGTGTACAGGGACTAATGGATTTTCCGCCTTCCCATTGAAAACGCATTCCGCGTTCTATTGTAAGAGACGGCCGCGCAGGTGATTACCAGATTCGCTATTTATTTTCGTATTATCGCGGATTCTGATATGATTCTGAGGTGTCTCGCGATAACGGTGATGAATTGTTTGCAATTTTCTTTTGAAAATCACGCTGCGTAGTCGGAGGCTTTCCTTGTCAAACCATCGTTTTGATTAAAAATTATACATTGTGAAAAAAATATTGTAAAATCAAAAAATTATTGTTTGAAGAATATTATTACGACATAATTAGATCGACATAAATTTGTACGGTTATTTCCAAAATAGGTCCCTTTTATTCTGTGCAGATGGTATTTGCCATCAATGACGCCTTAGCTAAAAATTAGTTCAGATTAGTTCACCCTTTCATGATGTTAAATGAATCTTGTCATTTTCCTTTCATCATTCATGATTCATATCTTCAATCGATCAAACCAAACCTAAAAATTACAAAAAAATTACAATTCAATACTGACATGGATGATGTATGATGAAGACCACTTGGGCCCAAGAAGATCGTCGAGATCTCCTTGCCTGGAGCCTTACTACGAACCCTTTCGAGTAGGCGCTAACGAGGAGGCGATATCGCCTGTCAAAAATATTGTATGCTTTTGACAGATGGTATCGGCAGCGCTTTCGATACCAACTGTCAAACGCATACAAAATGTTTGACAAGCGATATCGCTTCCTCGATAGGGTTCGTAGTAGGGACCCTGGGCCAATGATGGTATGAAGCGAAATAGATGTGAATATAAGGTTAATAATAAAAAAAAATAGATTATAACCAAGCTTATATTTTCAATGCATTACATGTAATATTAAAATACAAACCGGATCCTGTCCAAACTAAACTTTGTAAAGGAAAACATGAACATAATGGCTCCCCTGTTATTAGAACGCAAAGTAAGAGACACATAAATATTGCCTGAGAACTCACAGTACACCTACGAAACTATGAAGACCACGGATCAATATTATCTAGTTATTTTATTCACTCTAGAATGTGAGGGGAGACTTGAAGAATTTTCATCAATATTGTTCCAGTCTGAGATTATACGCAACATGTTGGAGAATTTCTACGATGCCGGATGGAATTTAATATTCGATGCATCTTACGTGCAACGATATTTCAAAATATCTTGCGAATACCACTCAATCTTTTTACTCTCTTGGCTCGGGTGAAGAATGATCGTAGAGCTCTATCTTTTGTATTGTAGTTGGTCTAAACATGGAAATATAGTATGGCATGGTAGGTAAGATTCAGCATATATTCATACGTGTGTAATTTACATTAAAATATAGAAATCAAAAGCTTCCATTGTAATTCTTTTAGAACTTGAAGCTGTAAGGACACTCTGCTGGTTCTATTGGTCTTGCTTTTATAGAACTTCTTGTATTTGAAATTTAACTTCAATAAAAAGTATACAAAAAAGATTTCCAAGCGGCCTGATGTAATAAATAATAACGAAAGGTGTCGCGAGACACCCGGTAGGAGCAATGTTTATTTCTCTATATTAAGTGTTACCTCAAGAAACACTTCAAAGTCAGAATCAATAAAAATTCATAATCGTCAGTCATCAAGTTAAACAAGAGATTAGGATTAAAGCGCCAGACGCCTATTTTAATGAAATGGACGCACACTGTTGCAGAGTGCTCATTTCGCATTTTAGTCACAACGCATTGTAGTGTAACAGGCCTTCTGCCTTTACGCATTTTAAAGTGTATGTTTAAATAAATATTAATATGTATATTAAAAAAAAATTAACAAAAACAATAACCAACTTCAAAGAAAAAGCACTAAAAAGTAAAAAATAATCTTCATTTTTGTAGTTACGATTTCTGTTATTTTTTGAGTCGGCGTCAGCTGGGCACGCGCTGCGCCAATCAAGAGAACCTAACCTAACCTAACCTAATCTAACCTAACCTAACCTAACCTAACCTTGGCTGACACCGACTCAAAAAATAACAGAAATCGTAACTACAAAAATGAAGATTATTTTTTACTTTTTAGTGCTTTTTCTTTGAAGTCGGTTATTTTTTTTGTTAATTTTTTTTTATTTGTTAATTTTTAGTGAATCTTAAGTACACTTACTAATTTGAACACGTCCTTTCCAATAAAAAAAGAATCACCGAAATCGGTTGGCGTTATATTTAGTTATTCGTCCATTTGTCGCGCACATCTTAATACAAATTTAAGACTTTTATGATTTTCTCATGGATATCATTGTCAGAACTTAACCAAATTAAAAAAAAAATTAACAAAAAAAATAACCGACTTCAAGGAAAAAGCACTAAAAAGTAAAAAATAATTTTCATTTTTGTAGTTACGATTTCTGTTATTTTTTGAGTCGGCGTCAGCCGGGCACGCGCTGCGCCAATCAAGAGAACCTAACCTAACCTAACCTAACCTAACCTAACCTAACCTTGGCTGACACCGACTCAAAAAATAACAGAAATCGTAACTACAAAAATGAAAATTATTTTTTACTTTTTAGTGCTTTTTCCTTGAAGTCGGTTATTTTTTTTGTTAAATTTTTTTTATTTGTTTATTTTTAGTGAATCTGAAGTACACTTACTAATTTGTACACGTCCTTTCCAATAAAAAAAGAATTATCGAAATCGGTTGGCGTTATATTGAGTTATTCGTCCATTTGTCGCGCATTCTTAATACAAATTTAAGACTTTTATGATTTTCTCATTGATATCATTGTCAGAACTTAACCAAATTAAAATGGGACCACTTGGGAAGGACTAGCTATCATTTAAAAAAATAATTATCAAAATCGGTTCACCCAGGCAAAAGTTATGAGGTAACAAACATAAAAAAAAAAAAAAAAACAAAAAAAAAAAACATACAGACGAATTGATAACCTCCTCCTTTTTTTGAAGTCGGTTAAAAATGGGACCACTTGGGAAGCACTAGCTATCATTTAAAAAAATAATCATCAAAATCGGTTCACCAAGGAAAAAGTTATGAAGTAACAAACATAAAAAAAAAATCAAAATAAACAAAAAAAAAAAAACATACAGACGAATTGATAACCTCCTCCTTTTTTTTAAGTCGGTTAAAAATATGAAAATAAGTTTAGAGATTTGGAACAATATTATATTTTGAAAAGAGTAAAGGCAGTCATCTGTCTTCTTAGGGAGGTCAGACTCTTGGGCGATAGATTTTAAACCGGGGTTTGCTCTGCCCCGAGTATGTACTGGCATGGTACCCGTATGGCATGGAACCCCGCGCCGGTGCATAACGCGTCTTAACACCCAAGTTTTTTTTATTGTTTTTTAAGATTTTAGTTAATCCCCATATGCTGAACGCTCAGGCAGCCCGGGATGAGTGTAAATGTTTTAAAATGTTTACTCAAATAAAGAATCGCCATAGCGACGCTATTTGTTGTATAAATAAGTTTAGAGATTTGGAACAAAATATTCTATTATTTTTGTTTTTATTGCTCAAAAAAATATATCTTTTCCTTACAGTATTGTATTACGGCTGGAAGGTTAACACTAAAGCCTGTCTTCTTTTTCACGAATAAACAGTCAAGCGAAGGAAGAGACAGGTAATCGTGCTATCTTTTCGACCTTAAAACAACATAATTGTTATAACTTGGTCTGTGACATCAAAAGTGTCGCTTTGACACTTTTTCCCGTGTAACTCCCATCCGTCAAACGCGGCAAAAAACATAGTTCTAATAATTTGACAAATTCTCAACGCATACATGTTTACCTCTAATCTTATTTACGTATTCTTGCAATAATTCTACGCGTAGGTCGGTTACGCTGGCCGAAAGCTCGATTAGCCTAATTCTCAACTGCGCTGCCTCGGGAGCGGCGACTGTGGTAGATTACGGAAATTCCGGCCAGCTGAAACATTCGGGAAATAAATGTGTTCGGAAATACCGGGCACTTACTCACACGCCGCCGCGGACCGTGTGGGCCGCGGCGGAGGGAGATAAGGGAAGTATTGAATAATGCCTAGAGACAGCGAGAGTGTTAATTTACTGCGTGTGATAATGATATCTACTTCTTAATAAATCTAAACTGTTCATCAGCTTTAGGCATCGAGTAAGGAACGAGTAGCGTAGGTTATAGCGACCAAAACACATCCGTATGGACCTTCGATATTAAAAATATATATATCCTCTCTATTTCTAAATCCGGAGCACCCGCCACAGAGAATCAGAGCACCCTTTGTGGTTGATATTAGGCTTTCGAGAACGAACCGTTTCTCAAACTCATTTCTCTGCCGCACCGCCCGGATGTGGCGACCTTTACTCATAGATATAATCATGGAGTCTTCAGGCGTAATATTAACAAGCTCGATAGCTCAGTGATAGTCCGCCAATCCGCTGGTATGGTGCCTCGCTGAGCGTGGTTTAGCGAGGAGAGGTGTATTTTTCTGGGCACCTTTGGTGCTCAGCACAGCTGAGTTATAAAAAACTATTGATCGCTATTATAGATCTCTCTTCTTTCTTCTTCCGGCGAAAAATAAGGACGGATTAATGAATTTTAATTTTAAAATGATCACTAACCATAGATTGTGCACTCCAATATATGTGAATTGAAAGCCTTCGTAGGCTGGTAGGTTTGGGCCGTGCATCTGGAAAGCGAACCGTAGTTTCACAACACGTTGGCTAAACCACGGTCTATCTTGTTTGGAGTTTGATAAGTGCAATGTAAACATATTTAAAATGAATGCTTTACAGTAAAGGTAAACATTGTGAGTAAAACCACCACATTGTTTATTGTTTATTGTTTGTATTAAGCCTCATAGCAGTAGACTGACTCGATTATTGTGACACATTGATATGAATCTGTTTTGAGCTGTTCCACTGAATTCGCAAAATAACATCATTAGGTACTTAGAAAGCTTCGTATTCACTACGTATAAAATTCACAACGTATAAAATTATTTTTTTCCAAAAAATGAAAACCATCCACATTGTATAATATTCACAACGAATAATTTTATACGTTGTGCATGAAGAAAGTTTAAAAATATAATCAACTCTTTGCATCATTCAGAACGTATAAAAGTCACAACGTATAATATTCCTAACGTGAATTCACAAAAAAAGATAACCATGCAGAACGTATAATATGCCAAGAAGCACTTCATAAAGCGGCCTAAAAACGATACATTTAAGGCTGAAATTGCTACGAATCGATATTTGTCAAATAGTAACAATTTGCTAGAATTTCGAAAGACCACCTTACGCCTTTGATTTTAAGTCTGTAATTGCCTCAAATAAATACATTTTTTCAAATGTTTGTCAAATGAAGGGCATTCAAAACTTGTCAATAATTATGCAATATTGAATAAAATCTTCGCAGCAATTTTGGTCTTGTTACTATGCTTAATAAGGAACTCTTTCTCTTATGGTTATATTCACACCACAGAATAATCTCGCGCTCACAAAATAGAGACGGTGAAAAAGCCGCGTGCGAATATACGCTTTAAAAGTAAAAGCATAAGGGCGCTTATCGTAAGAATTTTTTTTTGGATAATACGATATGCATGGTTTATTTTCTATGCATGGTTTTAAATAAAGATCATAATTTTATACGTTGTGACTATATGTTATATGTTATGCATGGAGAAACAAGTAATTTTATTTTTTTAATTTTTTCATGCACTACGTATAAAATTAAACGATCTGCCGATTATACGTTGTGCATGGTTTTGAAATTTTGTTAAAATATGATATACGATCTGCATTTTAAACGTTCTGCCGTTCTGCCCTTAGAAAAACCTAATCCACCGCACCTCGAGAAATCACGCTCAGCGAAGCACCATACCAGCGGATTTGCTGTTTAAATTACGTTTGATGACTCCCAGGTTATTATAGATTTGAGGTAAGACACCCGCCGGTAGACAGTTCCATATACTAGCGGTAAAAAGAAATGAGTTTGAGAAACGGTTCGTTCTCAAAAGCGCAAAGTCAAAAGCCATGCATAACAGCTTCATTGATATGTGTGCCTAAAACGTCATAGGGTGAAAAGAGTTTGGCACTAGTCCACTACTAAACAACTTGGTTTTCATCTAAACAAATATGCGAAACATTTTCAATAAAGCCGACAATATGTCAAATGACCCATAATTCTAAATTAATATATTATTTCTGGCTTCCATCGTTACTTTTATTTTGCCGGAATATTAGAAATTGATGTAAAATATTTGTATCGGGAAAACTAATCTCTGCCGTCAAAAGAAGGCTTGGAAAAGCTTTCAGAAAGCACTCAGGCGTTTTATAGAACATGTTAGATTCAGGGATATGGCATTGTATTCAGTAAAGTGTTGTTATTTTAAATGCTTCTAGAATTTTTGACACATGGCAAATTAAAATTAAATCTTTTCGATTTTTTTAATATTCTAATCATATTAATTATAATATTATTAAAATATTAGAGAATATTTTAATTTCATTGGAAATAATATTACATTAGCCTTTCGGTGCTAAGAAAACTAGATTTTTTCATATCGTAAGCTTTCACTGCTTTCGAAATTGGATATTTATTATTAACTTGAGGTTAAACAGCGACATTTAGATAACATACATGCATACCTAAACTCCGCTTTCCCGGAGGGGTAGGCAGAGATGATAGGATCGCCAAACTGTACCATCACAGCACATTTATTTCGTTCCTTCTACAGACATTCAAAAGACCAAAAAAATCAATCAACTTTTACTTAGAATATAAAATAAATTGTCATTGTATTATTAATTCCGTAGATGTATTCATGAAATTATTGGCACTGGTACATTTCAGAGTTTTGCTGGAAATTTTCTGGAGGAATCCATCCATTACGGCTGTTTTAGATATTCGCTTATTGGGAGTTCCGATGCTTAATTTCATGGAATTTTTAGGAAAAAGGTTTTTATATGTGCTCGTATTGAACACATCGTTTTATATGGTCTAAGGTCGAGCCATTAATATTTTGCAGAACATCCCCATCGAATCTGCGGCCTCTTATTATGCACGTAAATACTCGTCGCCTCATGAACTGATTTTATATTTTGCTTGAGAAAATTGAACTCTTTAAAGCCATCCCTCGTCAGGTTTAAATAGCGCGCTCCCGACGCTAGGCTTAGCGAGAGATTGCCTCTCTACGACCAGCCATAGCATAGTGGTTACTTGTTATTACCCTTGCTAGCTTGTGTTGAATTTTTTCGATATTTGCATCAATCACGTATCTGGTGATAAAACATTTGGTGCAGGCCGACCAAATAGTTCGAGCTGGTTCTAGGCTAAAAAAAAACTTAATTGAAACTGATAGCAGATTTAATGGTATGGTAATGAATTCAGAATGCAACGTACAATGTTAGCTGATCAAATTTTTCTTGCTAGGCTTATTGGCTGTACGGTTGTTTTGTCTGAAATCTATACACCGGAAATAGAGACAAATTTGAGATCTCTTTCTGTCATGCTGAAGTCAACCATAGAGTAAAAGGGACTTAGGAATTCCTTCTCTTTCCAGTGTATACAATTGAGAGGAGACGACCGTACCCGGCGTGATGCTCATGAATGGGTGCTGTTTGCCGGGACTGTTCTCAAATTAGCAATGTGTTGCATGGCCTGGCATAACAGTATTTGTAAAAAAAAAGATTCCGACGAATTGAGAACCTTCTCCTTTTTTTTTAAGTCGTTGAAAAATACATTTATATTTGTCCTGAACTATTGCATGCGGCAAGAATTGTTGATTTTTGGTAATTGATGTTCATGGTCAAGTGTGCTTCTACACGTGTTTCTTTCTCCTGTTATCTGTAGTAAGTACTTACTCTTGATCTCACACGCAATTTAATTAATTTATTTACACAAGGTTACAATAACTGGTTTATGTATTTGTGAGCAGTGGCCGATATTTTTGTAAACTGAGACTAAGGCTGGAGTGCACCATCTCTGTTTAATGTTAAAGTTACCGTTACCGTTACCAGCCCGCCCGAGTTGGTACCATCGCATTGGATGAAAAGATGGTCGAAGCGGCAATGAAAAATTGTCCGTGTTTTCCATCCAGTTCAATGTAGCCGTGCTCATAAAGGGAAGGTCCTGGCATGGCACCTAATTCCTTCGGGAATGTGGTGTATTGGGCTAATATCATAACGGTAGTTGTGTGGTATTAGCCATCCATGTCAGGTCGCATAAAAAAAATTATTATGGATCTATCTTCTTTTTTCTTGAGGCAAAATAAGGACGGTTTTTTAATAACCGTAACCGTAATCGTTAATAGAAAAAAACCGGCCGAGTGCGAGTTGGACTTGCACACGAAGGGTTCCGTACCATCGTACAAGATTTAACACAAATAAAAAAATCACGTTTTTTGTATACCCCACCATTAATTTTTATGATTTTTTAATTTTTGCCTTTTTGTTGTTATAGCGGCAAATTAATACACAATCTCTGAAATTTTCAGCTGCCTACCTATTACGGTTCATGAGATACAGCCCTGTGACAGACGGACGGACGGTCGGACGGACGGATTTAGTAATAGGGTTTCTTTTTTACCCTTTGGGTACGGAACCCTAACAAGAGATGGTGTACTCCAGGCTAGGTATAGACTATGAAATAATTCCTCTTTAAGAATTACACTATCGGAATTTACGTAACATTACTTAAATCGAGTGCCTCGGCAGATGTGCTAATAGAAGAGTTTCCCTCACGGACTTGACTCCTAGAACAAGTTACAGACTTCTTGCTTCATTTCACTACATGTATATCCTATGACGTCTGGCAGATACGTCTGTGGGCGATGTGTAAATGGAGTGCAGACTTAGGGCGTGTATACGTAGTGTTAGACTTGCGTTATATCCCGCAACCACTGTTTAAATACGATCAAAGCTGTGTAGAGAAAACGGGCGTAGGAATGTTTGTACAAATTTTTATGGTGGCATGGAAGCGGAATTATAAAAAAAAATATGTAGCTGGATATGGATGGCTATTACCACCACAAATGTTTTAGAATGAATACGTAGCTCTCAGTTGATTTAATTTATTTTAAAATTTTCATAAAAATATTTCTTTATTCGACTGAGGCAATACATGCTGCAATAGCATCCTTTATTTTGCAAAATCTCTAAATCATTTGTCATTGAATAACGTGTGGAATTTAATTGAATAATGCATATAAATTTTTTACCACAAAAAACATTCTTGTACCACGTATACTATTCTAAACAGTAAGTGAGATATTAACATCAACTAAATCCTCGCCGATACAAACATATATTCAATTATACTTTATTTAATATTTAAAGGCAGTTTTTTTGCCGGTTTATTAACAGAACTACAGTCTCAGTACTGTCAATTCCTATATTGTATCAACACGTGTAAACATACAGGATGCTCTTTTGAATGCGCACCACGCAGCTAACCATAAAATAAATTTCAAAATTACCAAAAAATGCAGTTCCCATAAAATTCGTCGAAGTTGGTAACGGCAATCTTTTTTTTGTTGCGGATTGTTTAATGGTATCTGCTTATTTTTGTCTCCAGAATAACCCATCGCAGTTGTTTGTGTGTATAAAAAAGAGCCTTCTGAATGCTTAATTTATATACTAGGAATAGATACTAATGAATTGGTTTCAATAACCAAGCATTGCGATGCGATATACATCGCTCATATACATCCACTATATCTGCGAGCTTAATTGATTAGACGACAATTTAAATAATTGTGTTTCCTTATTACAGGAGACTCTAATGGCTGTATCGCAAATTGAATTCACCCACAAGATAGTTGCTCTAATGAAGGAGTAACTTTGTGTATATCCGATGCCTCAAGGCGTCCTTCACTCAAACTTCTTGCGGCCGCGACTACGGCGAAGCTGACTCGGGCGCGACTTAACAGACCATATATCGTTGTACTCCATCTGCAAACCGTATGTAGCCTTAGCGTAAATAGACACTTTCTTGTTTGAACTAAAAACGGTAAAAAATATAATACTTTAAGACCACTGTGCAATTGCTTTATTTGTTATCTCAGTCAAGAACGTTTTTGAAATCCAGAGTCAAACGACCGATTGCACTAGGACTTAGATACTTTCTTCTTGGATAGTTTATTTTCTTATATAAGTCGCTGGACACAATGGCGGTTAACACTTACGGTTGTCCGGCCACTTATAATTTCGCCACGATAGCACACTTGGAAAATGCACCCTGCATAGTTTATTTTCCATACAAAAAAATTAAGGTACGTTGTGGCACTAATTAATTATAATATTAAATTGCTAAACATTTTTAAACATGAAGCTCAATTTAGCCGTATTTATATGTATCTCATCTAATTCCTTCGAAAATGCGGTATGTTGGTCTGATATCATGACAATAGGTTTTTCTGCAAGGCATTTGACGCCAAATATCAAGTCGTTAATCCAGTAGATCTACATGAATCTTTAATATTAATAACTTGATTTTGCTGAAGACCTTGAGAAGAAGTAGAGAGCTGCATATTGCTCTGAATTCTATCTAGACTTTGAAAATACGCGTCTGCAGCGGTGACGCCAAAATGCGACCAAGATCAGGCTAACTTTCCAACAGCAATAACTTCGGTTCAGAGAGCGGCGGCGGCGGTGGCGGCCGGTAGTTTGCGGATCAACTTCGGAGTTTAATTTGATCGTTTATCTTTACATAACGCTCGTGGTGTGTGGGCGATGTTATGCCATTTCAACATGTTACAAACGGCACCATAGTTTCACCTTCATGGCCTTCATGACCAGGGCTACGCTCGCGTGAGATTCCGTTTTTCCTCATTCAAACGAATATTTCCTTCTAGGGGCAAGAGAAACAGTGCCAACATGAATGTAATGCCTGGTAATGCACATTATGCGTGGTGTACTGTTTTACATATTTAGACAAATCTGTATCAATAATGTTAAAAAAACTTATTTATTGCAGAGAACTGTAGAGCACCTGGCAGACCGAATATTTTTTTTTAATCTGATTACAATGCTTCAATGAAGATGTATATGGACAACCTCAAATCAATGATTATCTCATGTGTAATGTTCTTACCCTTAATTATATAAAAAATATCTAATGCAATCCAGGGTGACTCTAGTTTGAAGTTTGTATTGACAAGTAAAGCCCTCGGGCTGATTCTAGTCGGAAGTTTGGGTTAATAAGTAACGTCCTACATGTATTAGCGACCTCAGAATTTGTTTCATCCTTCTCAAGGTCTTTTAGGTCCTACGTTTTAATCATTAAATATCACACTAATTGTTTGCTTAATCATGTAAGGAAGCAACCCCATATCTCACTTACTAACTTACTGAAGCTATGCCCAGAAGAAGCCGGAGAAAATGTTACCTTTTGCTATTCACCATGCAACCTCACACGACGAGGAGGCTAAGTTATGATGCAAGGAACCCCGTGAATCATTGCAAGCAGGACTAGGAAAACTATTTAAAGAAAGAGAAGTATTAAACCTTCTATTATATATATTATTTATATATATATATAAACACTTCAGACGTCTAAGAGAGAATAAACGCTTTCCGCCACAATATGTAACATAAACTACCCAGAAAGAGAACCTTACATATCCTAGTTATACTAATATAATTCCGGTGTTGGTAGTTCTTCTTTTCCTAAACGGCTTGATAGATTTTGACAGAGGCATTCCGACGACTGGCCATACAAACAGCGAGGAAATACAGCGAGCGTTATGGCCTCTACAAAATTGCATGGAAACGAAAAATTGGATGCAATCTTTTATATTTTGTAACTCTATATTTCTTATTTCCAATAAGTATATTTTCACAAAATTGGCAAATCCAGTTTAAATTAAATTATTATCGTTTTCGGTAGTGCATAAATATTGAAAAACCCCAAAGGTTTTCATTCACTCTCAAAATTCTTTCAAACCTAAAGAAATGGAAATGCGTGGGTTAGTATATTCTTCCTCCACCCTTCCCGCAGCATAATATAATTTTCCTGCCACTTTGTCAACTGAACGCGCCTTCGCCGTTGACTTTTCAAGTCTTTGTTGACTTTTCGCGGGCTTTCCACGCACGTGATTCCGCATTTTCCGGCGCGGTGAGGCGGTGGGCGGCGCGCCGCAGGGCGGGGTCTCCCCGCTCCATCCAAATTAAAAATCTATCGAAGAGCGACTTACGGGTTTAACTTTGAACTTTGCCGAGCTACTTTGGCATTAGCTCCCCTAATTTATGACTGCCTGGTCTCAATAAAATATTTTAAGGACTTTTCCGAAGGCTTTGCCAAAGTTACTGGGCGGCCTCTGTTTTATGTGGATTTTAACAAAACTTTTAAGGTAGCTATGGCAGATTTGCTTTCAGGTTTTTGGGTAGAAGAACTGAAAATAGGTGGTGTTCACATTCAAATATACAGGGTGTTAGCGGAGGTATGGTGCAAACGTTAACCACGTGTTCCTTGGAATATTTGGAGCAAAAAAAGTAGATACATTTTTTTACGACTGAAAACAAAAATCGCCCTCCCCATACATTTTGCATGTAGGTATTTGCAAAAATGTATGGGGATGACATTTATTTTTAAGTTGGACAACAAAATGTCTTCTACCTTTATTGCTCCAAATATGTCAAGGAATTCGGTTGGCTCTTGGACCATACCTTCTCCATTAACACCCTCTATTTGACGATATTATTTTTTTTGTAAGCACATAATTGTACATTAATTGCAATAAAGGCATATAGGCAGACATTAGGCAGACATTATATGTATGGTCATTTCTTATTAATATTGAATTCAGCAATATCCAAGCTGGAGCCTAAAGTTAAATTCAATACATCGTGATGTATTTTTTTACAATAGCTGAGTATAACCACCTGCTTTTACAATGATTAAATGAAATTATAAGTAACTGTTTTAAAATTGCTGCTTCGACTATCTATCTTTCTTTACGATGGTATACAACCGATAGTTATGAACCCTACCATCCCGTAAGTAACTAGTGAGTTATACCAATACATGTTAATCAATATAAGAAAGGTCCTGGTATGGCACCTAGTTCTTGCTTGGTGTTTAATATGAGCCATCCATGTCCAGATACATAAATAACTTAGAATTGACTTAGTAAAGGAACTGAAAAGATAGAAACAAGTTGAAAAATTAAATATTTGTTGTGTTTGAATGATCATGGTTGACAGTGTTTACAAACGCAGTCGGAGGCATCAAATAGCCCCAGTACGTTCCTTAGTGAATGACTAGCGATTTTATGGATTACTTCGGTGGAGCAAGAAAATACGTGGTGGGGGAAGTTCCAATATCCTACCTTTTATTTTTATGTATAAAGTGGGGTTTTTTTTCTCGTTCTCGGTGTCACCAATCATCATGAAATTTACATAGGTACACTTTCAATGAATTTAATAAGAAAAAAATGTTAATCGTAGTTAATGCACAATATGAATTATATAATGATATATTATATATTTCCCAATACATTCCATTATTAATGACTGGCGATTTCTTAGTGATATGGGTATAGCAAAAATATACTTATTGAGACAAATTATAATCTCCTAACTGTCATATAATAAATACGAAAGTAAGTTTGTCTGTTTCGCGAACTCAACCGACCATCGTGAAATTTGCATAGGCACACCATTAAAAATATAAATCGTAGTTAATGTATCTTATGCCTCCGACTGCGTTTGTAAACACTGTCAACCATGATCATTCAAACACAACAAATATTTAATTTTTCAACTTGTTTCTATCTTTTCAGTTCCTTTACTAAGTCAATTCTAAGTTACAATTTTTTACGCTGTCGGGTTTTTTATATTTTTAAATAATTTGTTTTATTTTAATTATTTTTAGTTTTCGTAGAGCATGCATTTATCATTTAAATATCTGCACGTTAATAAATTCCAACGAAAGTAAGGTTAGGTATTATTATGAAACCTGACATGGATGGCTAATGTAACACAACTACCGTCATGATATAAGCCTAATTCAACAAATTCCAGAAGGAATTAGGTGACAGGCCAGGACCTTCCTTTACACAGAATCACGGCTGCACACGGATACCATGGGTGGAAAATACAGACAATGATCTATTGCCACTTCGTCCATAGTTTTTCCTAATGCGGTGATACCAACCCAGGCGGGCTTAACCCTGTCACCTAGTAGGGTAAGGTGACCTGCAGTTTTACATGGGTTCCGAACCATGAACCACTCGCAAGATAAAGTGGTGTATAACAGATGCGAGGATTTTAACCCATAACCTCTTGCATGAAAGGCAATATTTTAGTCCCTACACTACGAGGTGTAACAAATAGAGTTTTTTGATTGATATTAAAACAAAACTACATTTTCTAAAAGTTTCTTCATGTTATCTTTAAGGCTTTAATGAAGTCATCAGTTCATAGAATGAGATTCCCTCATTCAACGAATTTTGATCATATGCCGATATATACAAGGTTTTAGTGGAGGTATGGTCCAAACGTTAACGTATTCCTTGGCATATTTGAAACAAAAAGGATATACATTTTATTTGTAGGTATTTGAAATGTATGGGGAGGATCTTTTTCAATTCGTACATCAAAATATCTTCTACCTTTTTAGCTCCAAATATGCCGAAGCTAATACGTGGTTAGCTTTTGGACCATATCTCCGTTAACACCCTATATATGGTTTTTTTAGAATCTCCCTCTCATCATCGTTGATTACAGTTACACTAAATTTATAAGCGAACAGTTCGACACTCAAATCCTGTGGTTATATACAGGGTCCGTCACTCGAAGTGTTACCAATTGAAAAAGATGTTATTTAGTTAATTGAAGTACGGTTCGTTAAAAATTATATCACAATAAAACATTTAATCTTAAGACAATAATTGTTATTGTTCGATATAGCCTCCTTTGATCCATGGATAAGAGCTTTCTGAGACGATGCTGAGTGTTGTTGGAACGTCCAGCGTTTCATACTGCATTGTTTACACGTGCACATGGTATGAGCGCCTCATTTAACACCTTTTGCACACACTTGCTGGTTGACTTTGACGCCCTTCTCGATAAACACGAGTGAATAGCGACGCGACCATTTGCGGTCACTGCAGCCGAGACCATAACAGAAGCGGGCGCTTGCTTACGAACGGGAACTCCATCGTCGAAATTCTCGTTGGATTTGCCCTGTAGCCAAACGCGAAAATGTTGTTTGTTTATATACTGTTAGACAGTAAACATTTTTTCATCAGAAAAAACTATGTTTTCCAGATCGCCACGCAAGACTTTCATTGCTTGAGCTCTTTGTAGTCGAACTGCCTTCTGCGCTGAACTAAGATGCTGTAATTTTTGTATCTTGTTGGTAGGGCTTCAGTTGCATTTCTTTTTATTTCAGTATGCGCCGATTACTTGAGTCGGGTATTGTCTGACTTTTCGCAAATTTTGCAGAACACTGGTGAGGATTTCCTTGAATTTGAGCCTTTACCTTTCGAACCATATCATGTGATATTGCTATTTTCGGATGATCGCCTCTATGCTGTTTAGCAATGCTAGGTTATTAATTAATGGTTCGATGCACTAACATTTCGTTTACATGTAAATGTCAGAGCTCCCGAACGATGACTGGTTGTGATTTTCCGATCAAATACAAAACGTTCACAATGTTAGGTTAAATATCCATTGCGAAAATTTATTATACAATTCAAATTTGTTCCCGCTCTTTTCGCCCACTTAAAAACAATGAAACAAATTGACGTGTCCCCAAAATTTTGCGTGCTGTCATTATTATTTTGAAAATAGAAGTAACAGTTCAAGTGACGGACCCTGTAGTAATCGCTTTGATCACAGGATTTCATCCATGTATAAACTAACTGCTAGTTAAAATTCAATAATCTCCATAATAACCATGATTATAATATTTATATCCACTACTTCATAAGACTGGAAGTTGTCTCTTGACTGACAGCTTTGAATGTGAGTCAAAAGCATTGTTAAAGCCATTTTTATTTAATTATTGTGCTAGTTAAGTTCCAGTTTCACAGATTAGAACTTTAACTGGATGCGGCGAAAGAGACCTGGATTCATCGTTTGCAAATATATGTGGGCCCGAGGTCCTCAATCGCCCGATCGAATGTGTTACCTTGGAGCTTATAAACTGTTACATCCCAACTGAGCGTTTATTGTTTTTCTTGCCTCCAAAGCCCATCAAAATATAACGTTCACGATTTAATCCGTACATGAACTCCTGGTTTATTATTTTCAATAATATAACGTGTTAATAATATGTGATATATGATGATAAACCCAACTTTGGCAAAGCCGTGCTTTTCCTTCCCACTGCTCCCAAGGACGCACGGTTAAAGATCAGCGATATTATGATGACGATCATATCTAATGTACCCTATGTAACATAAGTCCTCATCAGGGGGCTGACGACATCTTCATGGAAAGTTTTCTTATCTTTGGTAAAGCTTTTAGATATTATCAGATTGGTACCGATTTTGGGCACCACAGTATCTCGGCACTGTAGAGTCGCCCTCTTGTGGAACAAGCGGACCTTCCCCAGCGTGACACCCATTGCAAACGGAAGTATGGATTTATGAGCTGTGCAGGTGCAGAATGCTGATAGTAATGCAATGATGGTGATATCGGTCTATGCGGCGACCGAGAATGTCGAAAATCTATCTGACTATCGCCCGGATCCACCACTTCCAGTTACAGACATCCCAAAGTTATCTTTCGGCTACACCATATAAATATGCAATGTAACCGACACTACATTCCATATAGCTGGAGGTAGTGAAAAGAGGAGTATATGACCTGAGTTGGTGTGACAAGCGCGCTTGCGTAAACAAAAATCATTTGAATTAATTTTTAACGTTGAATATTTTGATGTTTTTGGAATTTCTTATTCCAAATTACATTTAAACATATAAGTTGCATACCTTTTTTTAAACTATTCAGAAACCCTTTAGTTTGATACCCCACTCGATAGGTTTCTAGAAAAAAAATATTTGAAAATTCATAATTTGACGCCAAAAATCAGCCATGATTTTTTTTTATGATTTTGATATACCCAGTGTCACTCTCACAATTAAGACGAATCTAACGACACCTCTCAAGCTAAAATCCATCAAGCCGTTTAGGCTGCAGGGGGCGACAAAGAAATATACATACATACATACACTCGAAAAACATAACCCTCCTTCTTTCGCAGTCGGGTAAAAAGCTTAGAATCTTTACCACGGCCAGCCTCAACGGTCGAACATGATCAGAAATAAAGAACCCAACCGTGCCTAGGCTTGCTTAATCTCGATTATCGAACGACGAGACATCGTCCCACTAAGCTACCTGGCCGACATCCTATTTTCTTAAGCTGAAGCTACATTTGTTTTAAATAGCCTCATGATATGATATAATAATCGTCATACTCGGTAGCCCAGTGGCGCGATGCCTCGAGTTTGATAAGCTTGGTAAAGCAACTCTGAGCGCGGTTGTCTACGTAAAACTGTAGGTTTGTAGTGACAATCTATTTATTAGATAGGTAGGAACTATTTTAATAAAATATATATGTTATATACAATACTATGTTAATAAAATACAAATATCATTTGAAATTAAGGATAAAAAACTTCTTCTAAAAGAGCCGAAGCTCCAGCTGTACCTAAAATACTGGCGGTGTTACCTCTTTGAATTTCGAGGCTTATTCGCCGGACAAAATGTGCCCCGGACCTGGGATCACCGGAACTTTCATTTAAAAGTTTGCCTAATGTTGAAGCGAAAGTTCCGTACTGTAGGTTCCTTAGTTACTAGGTGGTAGGGTTAATAACATCCGGTTTGGTACCGTCGCATTGAATAAACGATGGTCGACGCGGTAATGAAATTTGTCCGTGTTTTCCATCCATTTCAATGTAGCCGATTAATATACGGAAGGTCCTGGCATGGCACCTTGTCGACATGTGGTGTATTAGGCTAATACTTGGTATCGGCTATCCATGCCCATTTACAAATAAATCATAGGCTTAGCCCCGGTTGTACGAAGAAACGGCTGAGTTAATCACTGTTCAAACACGTCACTTTTAATGAACCGCATAGAGTTCCTTCCGTACTGTGCATACAAAGTGACGTGTTTGATCGTACGTTGACGTTGATTTTGATTTTTTGTCCTTTCGTGCACTCGGCCCTTAGAATGTAAGCAAAGCGGGCTTTGCTAAGTCAATGTAAAAAATGGTTAATACTACTTATTGTTTAATTCATACTATTCATTACCCCCGAGAAGATCGAAACCCCAAGACCTCTCCAGGGAACGACGTGGGCAGCCTAGGAAACTCTACCCGAGCTCCAACACCTCTTTCAATGTGCAAGCACAGAGTAACATCCGCCATAAAAAAACTATGGCATCCCTAAACACACATTCCTATTCAGATCACACCGACGTTTGCATTTCACCGCATTTTTTTTTTCTAAAATCAAAGTAAAACTCAAAGCAAACACTTGCAGAAAATGCGGTATAAATAATAAAGGGATTTCCGCCATTACCTTGGAGGTTTGGGTTTTCACGTTAGGTTGAATAAGAAAATGAAAATTCACTAGAATTTATTAAGTTTAATTTTGGAATTATCCATAAATTCAGTTTGTTATAGTCATTCATTTTTAAATGAACCACTATTGACATTTAAAAATTATTCTGATATTTAATTTACATATATATGTTTTTATCTTTTCCTCTGTTATGTAAGTAAAATTCTTTATAGGGCGTAAGGTGTGCGGTTTTATTATGTTGAGCTGGGCATATGACATGCGCCATGCCCTCATAGAAGAGGTGCCTGACCCATGGGCTTTCGAACGTTCACGGGGGCGGCTGCAAAAAAATATCAGCCGATCAGATGCTTCTTTACACCGTAGGTTGTACTTTAAGGTCGGCCAGTAAGCACCTGAAAATTCCGCCTCCCATACAAACGTAGTTTACTAATGATTTGAAAACCACTGTTCCAAGTTACTTGATATTTGGTATCTAATATTAGGCTACAAATATCTGTGTCTGCATGCCTTTGTTTTTTCGGTAAATGTGTTTTGGGTCAAACCACAGAGAAAACAAAATTCGTATAAAGATTTTCTTTTTGCATTCATTTCATTCGGTTTGGATTTTTCAAAAAAACAAAAGCATGCAGACACAGATATTTGTTACCTGATGAATAGCGGTTTCCAAATGATTAGTAAACTACGTTTGTATGGGGAGCATAGTTTACGGGCCGTTCTTAAGGGAAGCACCTTGGCAAGGAGTCGATTCAATGGTTTTCTGACCCTATGCACAAAGGATTCGATCAGAGGATCGATTACATAGTATTGTTTTCGGAATCCCGACTGTCACGGGTGAATTTCCTGCCTGCTCCGCGTTTAACTTAGGAGAAAGGTGACGGTTTTTCGTTGACCGGTTAGTTTACCGGCCCTATTCATAAAGAATCTATAGGATCACTTGGTTTTATTTTCGTAATGTCCACAGTGAATGTGAACATTGACTGACTGCTCCACGTTGACCGTTGTTAGAAAGGGGACGATTTTTCGTTGATCGTTTAGTTTACCGGCGCTATTGATAAAGGATCTAGAGGATCGGTTGGTTCCTATTTTGTTACTGTCGACAGTGATGCATTCACTACAATCTCAGCAACCAGAATCTTAGCAACGTCGTCTTTTACAGCGTCGACCGAGTGTGGACCACCGAAACGGCTTGGCCGAAGCGGCTACATGCGAGGGGCGGTGGACGTCATTTTCCTTATTGTAGCCACGTTCCCCTTCCGGTGAGCGTATATGTTTCCATTCGCGCCTAACTATACATCAATTCAGAGTTGTTGCAGGTCCATGTTAACATATGTTTCCACCTCCCTGTCGAGGAAAGAAAAAGTTTATTTTTTAATTTTACTTATTTTTGTTTTGTGTGTATTTAACACTCTGTGAAAATGTTTATTAATAATTTCGCTTTAAATTGGTTATTGTGTTGAGGTAAATATACTAAATCCAAATTTAATTAATAAAAATCCTATACTCTGTAGTATCTTCTTTTGTATTCCTGACTGGCCGACGAGGAAAGTTACATAATTAATTAATCCCAGTTAATCCGTGCACTGATAGGATGCTTCCATCCATCTATGCTATCCATGCTTTATGATTCGCTTTTTTTTGAACGTTACGATTAGGCTACTTTTTAATGTTAAGTGGCATATGTTGCCCATAAGCCATGGGTTTTAGAACTTTCTCGGGGGCTGCAAATACCGTGCCCGCCAGCCAAGGACTTCGCACCATGATTAAAGGAGGTGTACTATGGGGAAATGCCTTGGCATACCACAGAAGACGATGGTTGTGTCGACATACTCTGCTCGCTCTGCACTCGACCAGACGGTGTGGTAAGCGCGCCGTGATTTAACTGTTAAAACACTATTTACATGTCTGGCCCGCGTCTCGGTACCAGCTCAACGCGGCGAGGGGTCTTTGTATATTGAACGGGAAGATCCGGGATCGCCTGCTGCTATCTATTGCTAATACTATCACGTTCGCACTATCCTTTCTCCGTCTGCAATTTCGCCGGTCCAAGTCCACTTTACGTACTTATATTATACAAGCACGGGACATATATCAGTGTTGTCGTGTTGTCTTTGCTTATATCGGCAATTGACTCGAGATCTTTTAGATTAAATTTCTCTTTTACCATGAAAAATCCATGGATCGATCCTGGAGCATAAATAATTAAAAGAATTTGAAACATTTTTTCAATTTATTTTAATATTTAGGTAAAGAAATCATTCAACCCTTTATTTAATCCAACTCTTAGTAAAGTATTGAAAGTAAGTTCATTCAGTAGTAAAGTTCTTCATTCTTACACAGTCAGTACTCAATACATGAAATGTACAGAAATGAAATTTTAATAACCTATCGATGCTCTATAAAATAAAATTTAAAAATCTAGAAAAGGTTCTGAAATTATTCTGCATGCCATAAACTGTTGGAAAATATATTAATATGAACAAAAAAAAATATTATTACATTTAAAATTGCATTAAAACCAGAACATATGTATAACCAATAACGATAAAGTTAAAGTATGCAGATCTATGGCAATTTAACGCAATCCTTAAAAATAAGGTGTCAGGTTCTGTTTGAATGTTTGGTCAAATGTTCACTATTATTCGTAATTTTATTTACATTTACGGATGATTACGGTGTTCAGTTAAGGTTCTGCTCCGATCTTTATCGAGAGTTATTCATGATGCTTAGTATCTTGTATCCAAGCAATGAGAACTATGAAAGTACATTATTAGAACTAAATCGCTGCTGTGCCAATTTATTTGAAATTTAGGTATATACTTATAAAGATAAAGAAAAAAACAACCTTTGCTTTGCTATTAGAAAACAATTCTACCTGCCCTGTGTTAAAACTATCGCAGTATCTTCCATGATGCCATCATATATGCATACATATATGCGTCGTAGGTGAGGTGATCGTATACATAAACATGGAGCTAATCGGGAAAGCTTTTCGACCGGATTTATCGGCTCCCCTCCTCCTGAATAAATAACGTCAGGCGTCATGAATGTTTTACGACGTCACTGCCCATGATACAGGCGTCTTGCCGCTATAGCTTGATAGACAAGGCGATGCGGAGGTGCCAATATCGTACCTGATCGATACTGGAATGCTCTCCGTTCATTTGAATATTGCGGTGAATATTCCTGGAACATCTTCCCGTGTTTCACTTTAAATTTGCATCCTAATGGGCGTTATCCTTAAGGGCCTGGTACTAGCCAAATCGCAAAGTTAGACGAGGCACCCCAAGTAAACTAACTAAGTCTGACGATTATAAGTGTCATCCTTACAATATATGATTCCTTGTCTAGGAATCGAATGATTTTCGTTAATGTATGTTTCCTTTTTCTATACAAAATACATTGCGGAAACGGTGTCCATTTCCGAACTTTTTTGACTAAATGTAGAAATCTAAAAGCAAATGGAATTTTTTGTTTATGCATATATGCTGTTTTTGCTTATATCTAGAAATCGAATGACTTTCAGATTTCTAATGAGAAAAATAAACTTTTTTTATTTTTATTATTATTTTAAATAAATGATGGAATAAAAAAATATTAACAATCCATTATCAGTCTGGAGTTCTATTTGGATTTGCTGAAGCGTTTCACTACATATTATTACATTTGTTAAAAAGTGCATTTGTATGGCGCGAGTAGTTGGCTAGTCCTAGCGCCTTAATAAGGCATATGAAAAGCTGATAGGTTATTAGGAACTGAACAGCGTGCTTATTGCGTACTACCGTGGACAGTTCAATACAATCATTTCCGGTTAGAATTTTAAATAAATTTCCTTGTCGTTTCGGTACAGTTTTCTTGGATAAGAACATGACGTTTTTAACAAATGTAACTTTTAATATTAACATTTAAATTGTTTCAAACAGTTTTGCTAATGGTGCCCTGATTTTTGGTCTCCCGGTTTTGAGTTGACCGATGATGTAGTTATCAGGACTGGGGGTCCATTCAGGGTAAGAGTGAGTTCGAATTCGTCACTAAATATCAACTCACTTTTTTAAATACTTAATGTTTCCACACTTCTTGAACATCATTACAGTTAGGTAAAAATCTGGTCCGTCCCGTAAATACGTTTGAAGTATAAATAACGGTTCCGTTATTTAAATAATAATATATTTCCCAGCTATTTTTAGGTTAACTCACTCCCGAACTCGAACTCACTCTTACCTGAATGGACCTCCTGTTGATAGAACAAATATTTGTAATTAACCAAAGTGAAATCTACACATATCGTGTATGTGTTATTCAAGTGAGCAAAGTAAAGAGAATGAAACAAAAAAATGTAAATATTTCCCATTTCTAAGTAAGGTACCCAGCCCGCTCTGGTCTATTTCATTTTGGAAATTCACCCGAGCGGAATTTTAAAGTGAAGATTGCCTGAACATTTCATCAAAATCGGTAACGCCGTTATTTAATTTTCGATATTCACCCGAGCGGAGATTCTAATAGTTTATACACTTATATAAACAGGATCACTTGATGGCTAATTTGAAAATTGCCTGAAAATGTCATCATAATCTGTCCAGCCGTTTTGGAGTCAATTAATGGAGAACATACGCATATACACACAGCCACACGCAGCGGTAGCGGTTTTTATATACATATACAGTATCCTGTGGTATTTTTTTATTTATAAACAATCGACACAAAGAACAGAACTGTCGCTTATTTATTAATTTCATTGCAAAACATTAAATTCGGCACCGCTTTTCTTGCTAATGGAAAAATGGTCATTGTCCTTTTATTGCAAAGAATAAGTAATTGTTATTGATTTCAGACGATTCCGGATTAAACTGGCTCTTTTCGACTACTATGTACAGAGTACAGAGGGACGGGGATAATCGTAGCAGGCGTAGCGTCGTAGCAACGGAGATCGACGATCGTGGTCGTAGCACTCGTGGCGTATGATCGTAGGTTCGTAGAAGTCTCTCGAAACTTCTACCTACGTTTATCTAATCTAGAACCTGATTATTAAAGTAATCACTATTTTCCTAGTACTCATAAATTTAGACAATATCAATTTATTTTATCATCAAGGGGTGCAAGCGGAACACTATTACTCAGCATCCGCTGTCGTCCGTCCGTCCGTAAGTATGTCTATCATAGGGCTGTATCTCATGAATCGTTATATATAGGCAGTTGAAATTTTCCCAAAGTGTGTATTAATTTTGCCGCTGTAATAAAAAAAATTATTAAAGGGTGAAAAAAAACCTTTTTTTTTTGTATTAAATCTTCTAAAATGGTACAAAACCCTTCGCGTGCGAGTCCGACTCGCACTTGGCCGTTTTTTAATACTTTCAAGTACATTCTTCGGACTGTCACCAACCGTAGCTTACTGAGCGTATCAGCCAGCCAAATTTTTATAAAACATCTGAGTAGAAGTGACATCTAAATATAAAACATGTTTGCAATACTTTCTCTCAGATAATTAATACATTTGCTTTCATAAACAAAAAGATGTTAAAGATTTTTTAACTCAGGAGGTGGTGGTGATTCTATAACATTATATTTCAGGTTTTAAATTAACAATAACAACGCGACTTAAGCGATACTATTTCTGAACAATATGTAATCCGAACCGGGATCAGCCTCACCTGTCGAAAATGGTCACCCATCCAGAATCTAACCACGCCCGAAGTTGCAAAGCGTCGCGCCACTGAACGTAGACTTGTCTCTTAATCTCTTCACCACATGCTTTCAAGCTAAGACTTAATAAAAGCCTCTCGGATTTAAATAAGTTTAGTTTTCCTTTGTTCCCAGCATTCTTATTCAAGAGACGAACCTGATCACTTGTAATAAGGCGAACGATGTTGCATTAATATGCAAATAATGTTAGAAACAAAGCTGCAAACCGAAGGGCGACGCATTGAAAAATCCCGTCATTAAAATTTCATTAAGGTAGTGAAACGAACTCTTCGTGGAGCTGTGGAGATTTACTGCCACCAAATGGGAAGGCTCCGGGATTGTTTCCCGTACAAGTTGTTCTCGCATAAACTGTTCCCCGGGGGCAAACGAATGGTTAACTTTGAATTCATTAGTGAATTTCCCAAATGTGAATACATTTGTATTGTTGGATCCTAAGCATCAGAATATAACGTTCAAGTAAACAAAGTTTTGGAATAATTGAAAATTTGTTTTGACTTATGCGTAGGTAATTAATTTTTAAGTCCAGCAGCCGTCAATCGATGTCGGAGGCTACGTTTTTTAGATACATTTATTCCCAGTCAAATGTCAGCAAAATAAATGTTCAATGCAATTTTAATTTTCGCTGCCATTTGACCTCGTTTTAGTTTAGAAAAAAACCATTAGATTAGCTGTTGTCTCAATACAAAGTAAATGGCTATTAAATCGGCACAGTGGTTTTAAAAGCATTTAATACTAAGTAGCATACTCGTAACTCACGATCACACCACAAGAGTCAGTAGAAGATCCCTGCCAAAACTGCGTCTAAAGGAAGCATAGTAATCGCATATCTTTTAATCGCAGACGACGTTTACATATCTATTTACATGGAGATTATACCACCCACTGAGTCCACGATGACAAATTCCGATTGTTTTAATATTGTAAGATTGTAATACAGGAATAACCTAAAAAAACATAGCTTGTTAATATCTTGGATGCATTATAAGTACTTTTATAACAATATTTATTTTTGATATTGCGCTTTTAGGCACATCCACGCAATATGTTATATTAAATTCCAAGTTACAGGAATGAATGCAATTAAACAGAATAAGCCTAGAAATTAATAATCATAGACCCAATCTTAGTTCGATTTGGCAGGCTTGGGTTAGGGTAGGTTAGGTAAGGTCAAGTCATTAAAAACAAAAAACATTAGCAAGCGGCACCTCTGCCATTTTGGGTCACACATTCAATACCGCGGCGTCGGGATTTCGTGCGTGAAGAGTCCCGCACACGCAGCAAAGCCTCACGCACCAACATTACGGTACGTGACCGTGCATTATTCAACGGACTTTTCAGAGGCATCCCTTCTCGCCTCACAAAGGGGGCAACCCCGCCACTTGAAAAGTTAAGCGCGTGTGGATCCAGACGGGGGGGCTAGTCCGCGGGCGGGACTCACCGCTGCGGCCGCGGGGGCGCTGGAAACTGTACTCAGAGCCCCTAGACCGACTCGTCGTTAAATTGGTGCTTACGGAACTTCAAAGTTACGTAAAAACGTTAAACCCGTACAAACTTTTACTACTTATTCTGTGATTTTACTTCTTCAAGTTCTCAAAATCAAAGTCGGACTTCCGATTCGTATGAAAACGCGGAGTCGGCATAAACGTCAACGTTTTTACGGCGTGTCGATGAGTATATGAAAACGGGGAGTAAACGTCAAAGTCAACGTATTTACGGCGTCGATGAGTAAGCTATGAAATCAAACTCGGACTCGCAAATGGGCTACCACTGTGCGCGTTCTTCAATTTCCCCATACATTTGAAAACGCTTGTCGATCGGTTTGGCGTAAACGCCAATTTAGGTAACCAGTCGGACTAGAGGCTCAGGTCTAAAGTGGGTGACGCTGGAAGAGGCATTGTTATTGTATTTAGTAATAGCCTAGGCTTGACAATTTCTCGACGGAAAGATCACTGATTCCTGAGCACGGAATTCCAAGACTAAAATTCCAACACTACATTTTGAAAATTAGCCGTACATTTCTCTCAAATTTATGCGTTGGTGTTTCTAAAATATGTAATTATTCTAGCCTAGTTTTTCGTTATTGTTATACGAATATCAATTCAGTTTTAGTCGTCAATATGTGCTCGTAGCCTAGTGGCGTGGAGCCTGGCCTAGCGTACCAGAGGTCTGGGTTCAATTCCCTGCCCCGACCTGCACCACTTTCTTTCTCTTTCTGAGTTCGATAAGTGCATTTCGTCACGAATGCGAGCTGCTCCATGGTTCGGAATCCATGTAAAACTGTAGGTCCCCTTCCCCTACTAGGTGGTAGGGTTTAAGCCCGCCCGGGTTGGTACCATCGCATTGGATGAAAAAGAATATCGAAGCGGCAATGAAAAATTGTCCGTGTTTTCCATCCAGTTCAATGTAGCCGTTCCAATAAAGGGAAGGTCCTGGCACGGCACCTAATTCCTTCGGGAATGTGGTGTATTGGTCTTATATCATAACGGTAGTTGTGTGGTATTAGCCATCCATGTCAGGTTGCAAAATAAAGAATAACTATTCTTCTAATAATTTTATTTGATCATCATTAAATGATTCTATTATCTATATCATGGCATAATTGTAAATAACAAAACATATAGGTACATTGATTTCGAACTCATTTTCGAAAGAAATTTCATTTCATTATTTTACGCTCCACCTGAGCAGCATTTATGTAATCAACAGTTCAATATTATTTATTTAACTTTTCTATTTAAAGTTCAAACTCATAAACAAAACATTAAATAATTCTGTTATACTGGCAACTCATAAATATTAATATAAGAATGGGTAGCATGAATGTTGTATTACTAGAAGCACTCTAACGACAATCGTATGGTTGCTTACAAATAAAACAATCTAAGCATGTAGTCCGGCTTCAGGACATGAATATTAATAAAGGTGGGTCTCCTATCCCTGCGTCACCTCTGTGCCTAGGGTGCGAGCACAATACACGTGCCGTACGATTATCCAAATGACTATATACATTATATGGGTAGAGGCAGCATCGACAGATTTATGATTCTAACTATATGTTACCAAACCGCCTACTTAATATATCAATGCAAAAAATCCTCAACCAAACAATATAATTTAGTATTTTTAATATCAGTAGCAATGCCTCACAGATGCCAGCGTGTCGCATGAAACATTCGCGCCGCCTATTTAGGGTCAGTTTACAATTCTGGATTTTGACATCAGCGCTACCTAGTGAGACCAATTATAGTAAATATCCAGGTGACCCCGTAATTATAAAATTAAAAATCATCCACATTTGTCAAGCCGTTCAGGAATAGAAGAAATTACGAACACACGCACACAGGAATTTTATGTATGATAACATTCCGAATGTTACCCCCGGCATTGTTTTAGACGTGTGTAGAAAATAACAAGATTTTTGCATCTAATCAACTGATTTATCATAGACACATAGACCCAGGTTGGGCTAAATGTTTGAATTTACCTCGCTAGAGAGGGGTTGGCTTAAGGACTTGAAAACACCTGATTGCATTCAGTTCCATAAGGGCCTAAGTGAAACCATATTTTATTATTTTAAAAAATAACTACTACATATTTTTAATAAAAAAATAACGAATGATGTATTGATAGTCTAGCTATATTTTAAACGTGTAACGGTAATTTTTTTGAATGGAAGTTAATGAAGATTTGTCTGCTTTGAGAACATAAAGCACCTGAGACAGTTTTATCTTGAAATTAACTAATCTACATATATACTTTTGGATTATCGAAATTCATTGTCATTATTTTTAAATATAATTAAATGATCTGTTACTTACGTCCTTATCAAACGGAACGCAATCGGCTCTTATCGCGACCTTAAGGTGGCCCAACCCGGCGGCACTAACTCAATCACGGGCACGGTAGAAAACCGTGCCGTTGCGCTCTGGGACCTTCTCTGTTTCAAAGAAAAAGAATGGCTCCGTGATGAGGAAGATGCAACATGTCCACAAAAAAGACAATGTGTATAGTGTATGATTTGGTAAGATTTAGGAAAAAAATAACTACAGAACGACTCATAGGTAAAAGTAAACCACGACTGCTGTAGTTAAATATCGAACAAAAACCAAATAGATTATAAATCTAGTCTGATGACTAATTTTTTTAAGATATTCTTACTTTATCATTGCGTAATCTACCTCCAAAGTTATTGCATAAAACGCGCGAAAAATCCGAAATTTCAGACCTTATAACTTAGGAACCAAACACAATTTTACAATGCCAACGGTCATCAGACATCTAGTTCGATCAAATAAAGCTATTTTGAGCAAAATATGGGATCTCTGACTAGTAATATGTGCGTGATCTTCTTTCCCCGTTTGTATGGGGAGTTGAGCGGGATGGGCCACCTTAAACAAATTAGATAGCTCGAAAATGTGACGACTCATTAATTAGCAACTTCGTCCAGAGTATGCATGAAATGAACAAGTTGTTCTTTGATAAATTTGTAATATACATAATACCATCTCCGTGTATAATACAGGGCTGATTGCAATTAAACAATCTACAATGCAGTCCCCGTCTGTAAATGGGTTGAAGGTTAAAGCTTTTAAATTGAGACGCAGTCGGAAATAATTGCTACTTATAACCATCGATTGTAACAAGTTTGTAAAGTGCTTAGGCATGGCCTTCAACAAGGCACAGACCGGTCATTCAAATAAGATTTTGCAATGAACTTTTCAGCATCATGTAATTGATTAATTAATTTGTGTTTTTTTTTCTGGCTACTGCCGTTTTAGCAAGCTCCTCGTTGTGTACTGCAGGGCGTTCGGTGGATCAGGATCGTATGATCAGGCCAAGACTACGCGTGGTGCAGGAAATACAGGCTTAGGAAGTAGTAGAGCCAATCGCGAAACATACGTGATACATACATATTGGTTATATTACGGCGTTCGTGGTTATGAGATAAAGATCCTTGACTGACAATGGCATATCTTTCTTGTTCCGCTTTTGAATGTTCTGCAATATAATTAATAGCAATTTATTATGTAACTAGACATGAATGGTTAAACACCACACTTACGGTCATGATAACTATACCACATGGGAACTAGGTACCATGCCACGAATTTCTTCCCGTGCATGTCGTGAGAGACAAGTGAGGGATTTGTGGTTTGTGATTCGGACTCCACATAACCCGGCAGGTCCTTTTCCTTAATTAATAGGCGATGGGGCTAATCCCGCCATGATGGATGGTCGAAGCGCCAAAAAAATATATCGTAGAGATAACCCCACAAGCATTTTTATATTCCGATTACGAAAAACTTGTTCAATCATTTATCTCATTGATTTTTTAAATAGGAAATTTTCGGAACAGGCAAACAAAGACGACATCTTTGAAGAAATTCGTCCTATAAGATTAGTCGATGCGTGTTTTAATTATTCATTCTGATCGTATCACGATTGGATGAACTCCCGGTGGCGCCATAAGATAATAGAATACCCTCAATTTGATCACTATGTCCTTAAACAGTAATAATATATTGTGGGTTGGTAGAGATAGAGCTGTGTACACATTTCCCTTGGGCAGGTGGGGAAAAGGACAACCGGCGCCAGAGAATATATCCTAAGACAGATATCAGGCGTAGCTTTTAGAACATGGTATACAGTAAAATTCTTCTTATTTTATTATGGATTATTATTCCTTCATATTTATTACTCTTTTGTGTATATGTATATTACATGTTTAATTAGTTTAACCCAGAGTGGATTTTTTGTAAAAAAAATATATCAAACAGTCAATGCTGATAAATCAAATAAATCTCACCGTTTTTTAAATGCTTTCAAACCACGTTCGTTGCTTTCAAACCACGGTCGTTGGAGGAAAGTAGATTTCGAATACCCACTTTAAACATTAGATTTGCGCAATTAAACTTTAAAACTGTTTGTGAAAATTCCATAGCACCAAGGTCACTGACGTTATGCATAGGGTTGCTAAACTCAAGTGGCTGTGGGCAGGTCATGTATATCGCAGAGATGACCATAGATGGAGCACTAAAGTCTTGGTGTGGAGAGCCTGCACAGGAAAAAGAAGCGTCGGCAAACCGCCAGCACGTTGGTCAGATGATATACGTCAGACAGCAGGTGAAACACAGAAGACCGAACAACTTGGCGAAGTTTGGGGGAGGCCTACGTCCAGAAGTGGACAGCAAAAGGCTGAAAAAGAAGAAGTAGAAGATGAAAATGTTAGATTTAATGTGTAAAAATAGTAGCAGCTATTTATTACGCGTACACATAAAGCATCATGTCGTTTCTCCGGAGGGGTTGGCAGTCTTTCGTTTCTTGATTACGCATGTGTCTGATCAAATTCTCTCTTAGAGTATGATGCATCCATACTCTAAGAGAGAATTTGACTGTTATGAAGAACATTACCCTATATTATCATTACGAATGAACTGTTATTGTTTTTTCAAAACTTTTACGTTGACACGAAAGAATAGGTCTTGAATTAATTCGTCGAAAACATTTTAAATAAACCAGTCTAGTGTCTTGTCTCCAATCGGACACTACGCCCATTCTTCCACTCAGCAGCCATAAAGCTTCTATCGGGATTGTCGGAACGACGTTTATTGAGGAGGTGCGGGGCGGAACGGGGAGTCTCGGTGGATCCGAGGGAGGGGGGGCATCGGGCGTATCGGGGGATATTGAACGTTCATTTAACAGGGTTGGATCAATCAGGCCCGAAGTAGAGCGATCCGTGGACGGTTTGACGCGGGCCTCGCACGCGATCGCGGCCGTTGTCTGACATTTGGTTACGTTACGGGGCATTGGGTCAGAAGATCAAGATGGGCCGTTTCAAGGGACTGGCTTAAAGTGGACAAATAAAGTATTCCTTTTATGTTTCATCTTATAGTTACAAAACTTCACATACGATCACACGGGCTCAAAATTGACATCGGGCGTGCAACTGTTTTTTTATCTATCTCATATTAGATCACCAAAGTTACCATGTAAATGAATTTTCCGGGTACTTCGTACAATGATATCTGTCAAACGACGTACTATTTAGCCAAGCGAATGAAATTTACCATTTAACATTCGTTCGTACCTACAAAATGCAACTAAACGTTAGATGTATTTATGTGCAAACAAACGCACTATTAGCATTTTGTTGCAAACGCTGATTACTTCATTATCCAAAATTAGTGCGAAACTTACGGGCCCGTAAGCAGTGTCCCCCATACAAACGTAGTTTACTAATCATTTGAAAAACACCATTCCGATTTGTTTGATATTTAGCATCTAATATTCTACATTTAATATCTGTGTCTGCACATATTTGTTTCGCTGAAAAATATGAAGCAAGTCAAATAACAGGCAAAAGAATATCTTCATACAAATTTTCTTTTCTCTGTTGTGTGAACCAGGATAATTTTTTCGAAAAAAACAAACGCGTGCAGACATTTGTTGCTTGATATTAAGGTGGCCCAACCCGGCGGGACTACCTCATACGCGGGCATGGTACAAAACCGTGCTGTTGCACTCTGGGACCTTCTCTGTTTCAAAGAAAAAGATAGGCTCCGTGATGAAGAAGACGCAACATGTCCACAAAAAACAATGTGCATAGTGTATGATTTGGTAATATTTACGAAAATTCTAATTACAAAACGACTTATAGCTAAAAGTAAACCACGACCACTGTAGTGAAAAATAAAAAAAAAACCAGATAGATTATAAATCTTGATTAAATAATCTATGTCTGATGACTAATCTTTTCAAGATGTTCTTACTTTATCATTGCGTAATCCACCTTCAAAGTTATTGTACGGTCATCTGACATCTAGTTCGATCAATTAAAGCTATTTTGAGCAAAATTTGGGATCTCTAACAAGAAATATGGGCGTGATCTTCTTCCCCGTTTGTATGGGTTCCCGGGTTCTTTTCTTTTTCGTTCTTTTCCAGCGGGATGGCCCTCCTTAAGTCCCAAATATCAAGAAAATTGGAACAGTGGTTTGGATGGAATGGAATGGAGCAGCTCGCATTTGTGATGAAATTCACTTATCCAACTCAGAGAAGGTGCGTGGAAGGTGAGAAGGAATTGGTGCATGAACGGAGCGAGGATTTGAACCCAGATCTCTGGTATGTTAGTCCATTCCGAACGTCACTAGGCTCCGAGCCGCTCAAATCCACATACCCCCTTAAAAAAAACATCGACGTATCAGTAAAATAATAACAAGCATTTGTAGATGAAGCAAAAGCCGTACAAAATCAGTTTATTACTTGAGGCGGGCCAACCCGGCGGGACTAACTCAATCGCGGGCACGGTACAAAACCGTGCTGTTGCGCTCTGGGACCTTCTCTGTTTCAAAGAATTAGACAGGCTCCGTGATGAGGAAGATGCAACATGTCCACAAAAAAGACAATGTGCATATTGTATGATTTGGTCAAAATTAAGAAAATTTTAATTACTAAACGACTTATAGCTAAAAGTAAACCACGACCGCTGTATTAAAAAATCTAACAAATACCAAATAGATTATAATTCTTGATTAAATAAGCTATGTCCGATGACTAATCTTTTTAAGATGTTCTTACTTTATCATTTCGTAATCTACCTCCAAAGTTATTGTATAAAACGCGCGAAAAACCCGAACTTTCGGACCTTATAACTTAGAAACCAAACACAATTTTGCAATGCCAACGGTCATCAGACATCTAGTTTGATCAAATAAAGCTTTTTTGAGCGAAATTTGGGATCTCTGACAAGTAATATGTGCGTGATCTTCTTTCCCCGTTTGTATGGGGAGTTGAGCGGGATGGGCCACCTTAAAAAGCAAAAGTAAAGGGTCTTAATCAAATAAAAAAAACATATTGAAAGTAAGTAAAACCAATAAAACCAAATATTATCCCGGGCTTCAAGTTCAAAGTCTGCAAACAGGAATCACAAAACAGGAGCCTGGAATCCAATTAGACAAATTGATCGGTCCGCAAGAGATGGCCGCCTCCTCTTCACTTTGAGCCGCCGCTTTGTACCCGGAGTCAAAGGGGCCGATCCGATAATTTCTTTGAAAACATTCAAGATTGAGAATCGGAAGGGAATCGGATTAAAATATCTGTCCATTGTAACTGACACAATAGGGATGTTTCAAATCGAAAAGCCATTATTGAAAAGTATTCTAGGGAAATATAATAATTATATGTATCATAAATAAGTACGAGCGCTTTGTAGCTTATTTTTTTTTAACTGTATATGGATGACTAATACCACACCCACAGTTATACCATACCCAACACACCGAATTCCCATGTGGTTTCATTGAACTGTATGGAAAACACGGATAACGACGTAACGGATACGATTCGACAGTATTTTCATCCAATATACCAATTCAGGTGGGCTGAAGATTAGAAGGGGAAGCCTAGTGGCGCGGAGACTGGCCTAGCGTACCAGAGGCCCGGGTTCAATACCAACTTGCACCACTGTATTTCTCTTTCAGAGTTCGATAAGTGCATTTCGTCACGAATGCGAGCTGCTCCATGGTTCGGAATCCATGTAAAACTGTAGGTCCCCTTCCCCTACTAGGTGGTAGGGTTTAAGCCCGCCCGGGTTGGTACCATCGCATTGGATGAAAAGATGGTCGAAGCGGCAATGAAAAAATGTTCCGTGTTTTCCATCCAGTTCAATGTAGCCGTGCTCATAAAGGGAAGGTCCTGGCATGGCACCTAATTCCTTCGGGAATGTGGTGTATTGGGCTAATATCATAACGGTAGTTGTGTGGTATTAGCCATCCATGTCAGGTCGCATAAAAAAAAGGGGTAAATGAACAGGGCAGGGATTTGAACCTAGACCTCTGAGATGGAAGGCAAGTCCACTAACAACCACTAACCCACAAAACCACCTCAACGTCACTACTCATTAATTTTTATTTTAGTGGACATTGCTCTCTACCTTGTTATTGCGTTCATACTATATTTTTGTACCTCTTCTGGCATACCCAATTCTCGCTTCCATAGATAAGGCTAAATTTCAACAAACCCTTCTAAACCACCATCCTAGCCTAGAGTTTTCATATGCTCTCAATCTTCTTACATGATTAAACTTACTTTAAATCAGATGTTGTTAATTTCCCAAGTAAATCAGCACTGTTACAGAACAAAGAGAGAATTCGAGAATTAGCCATTATTTCCCCGTGTACGTCGCAGTTCGATTCGCTATCGGTTCCAGACTTCGCCCCTCCTCCACTCACTACTTAAATAAAAAATAACAGGACACACTGAGCGTTTGTGTAAATAACATATTATTTATTTAAATAGGGTATATATATATTAATTGTATGTAAGAATATGTTAATAGATAAGACATTTTAAGTCACAAAATATAAAAGATTTCATCATTTTTTTCGTTGCAATGCAATTTTGTAGAGGTCATTACGCCAAATTATCCTCTGGCTAAAATATCTTCCAGAACGATAATCCCCTGAACGATCATTTATTTTATTTTTGAACCCAAATAGCTCTAATAATGATGAAATATTAGCGGACATCAGTGATCTTTTTTTTATCTGCCGGTACATTTCAATATATTTAAATATTTTTAAATTTTTATCACTAATTTTATCATTTTTTTTATGTTTTTTACCTTAAATTATATATAACAAAATACAAATTATAAATACATTTTTTTTAATTCATACGACATGCACGGAGAACAAATAGTGTAACCTACGCTGTTCTTTAAAGTGCTGGAAGCCACAAGCCCCAACTGATAGCACAACTAAGCAAATACTATCACCATTAGAATCAAATATCTAGAACCGCAGCGAATAAACGCAGCAAAGAAACGCAGCGGGATACCGCGCGGCGAACGTCGCGGCCGCGGCCCGCGCCCAGTGCGTTCTCTCCGCTCCGCCCATCGCAATATAAAAGATGGCTCGTGTTTTCCTAACAAAGTGTGTTTCGTGAGTTGAACGGTAATGAGATAGGCTTCGCGCCGTATGCTTTCTTTTCCCTTTTACGAGCTGCGACAACGCGTGGGCTGGAAAGCCTCCTCATAGTGAACGTCCAATCCGACATAATATTAAAGAAAAACATGTCCTGAGTCGATGTTGCATGTGACAGTGAAACTTTTCGGTAGGGTTCGTAAGCATGGGCTACTGCTTTGTGCAAAGAGTGATATTCATGATATTCACTACCGTCAAAAAACCTGCAGGAGAATCACAGACTTGACAAATCGAAGACTTTTATAGTCTTTGTCATTGTATGGTTAGGCAAAGACCTATCCATGTTTTCCAAATAATATTTTCAATGTTTAAGCAAATAAGATTTATACTACACAAAGCGATATATTTGCCATATTTGGCAGGGACAATAAAATTTTAAAAATTATGTTTTGAAATGCGAATAATTGTGGACCTTTGTCCTGATAAATGAAAACTCTGCTCAATGATAGTCGGAAAAACTCTAGTTTACCGTTTGTAGATAATGTACACGTATATAGGATTAAACATTTCTAAGTCAGAAACAACGCTGCCCTTTACTTATGACACATACATGCCTATAAAATCTACCATCTAATTTTCAAAGACGCTTCTGTAAAGTAAAACAAAACACCGGCCAAGTGCGGGTCGGACTCGCACACGAAGGGTTCCGTACCATCACGTTTAATTTTTATTATTTTTTAATTTTACCTATTGGTTGTGAGAGCAGCAAAATAAACATTTTAGCTGCCTAGCTATTACGGTTCATGAGATACAGCCGCGTGACAGACGGACGGACGGACGGACGAACGGACGGACGGAAGGACCATTCGTCCGTTTTCACCCTTTGGGTAAGGAACCCTAAAAATTAGTCCATAAAGTTTTTAAAGCGATATTATCTCGTAAATGATAAACGTGGCGTGCACGGCATGTACTCTCTACGCTTATTACTACTATCTATTGCACTCCAAGTTTTATTATTGAGAAATTAACGCTTTGAAAACGTGGTGGATGTAAAATTTTCTTCTTAATTTGTCATCTAGTCCTGAGCTATATTTATAAAACTCATGGGAAAGTTAGTTTAAAAAAAATGATAAGAACATTTGCACACAATAGAAAAACGGAATCAAGTTAATAAAAACGAGTTCAAAAGGCATATTCTATAGAAATTGCGACGTTCCTGCCTTAGAATGTTTATTAGTGACGTCTTGAAGGCGTCAATCAGCAAGCGAAAACAAAGAAAATAAACCGTTTATTATGGAATAGGAGTGTCAGGTTAATGCATAAAATCAATTAAACTAATATCGTATAAAATGCTTTAAATGCAAAGGGCGATATTTTTTTTTTGTAAATTTCCGTGAAAATTATGTGTAACCATGTTCTTACGTCGATGCTGGCCGTGGTTTGAATTTCACGTCAAACTGTAAGAGGACTTACAGTTGGACGTGACAGTTTTTACTGGGTGGTAGAGTTAATTCCGCTCGGGTTGCTACCATCGCATTGAATGAATGAGTGTCGAAGCGGCAATGAAAATTGTTCGTGTTTAAATCCAGTCCAATGTAGCCGAGCAATATAAGAAAAGTCCTGGCATGGCTCCTAGTTACCGTGTGGTGTGTTAGGTCGATGGACGAGGACGGTCGATCTGGTATTACTCATTCATGTCTAGTCACATAAAATAGTAAGCTTTAGGCGAATCTCTTTGCAACGACTGGAAAAAAAAATTAGCATGGCAAGGATATAAAAGAGATTCTGAGGTATTTTATTAGGGTTCCGTACCCAAAGGGTGAAAACGGAACCCTATTACTAAGCCTCCGTTGTCCGTCCGTCCGTCCGTCCGTCCGTCCGTCCGTCCGTCTGTCCGTCTGTCACAGGGCTGTATCTCAGTAACCATAACAGGTAGACAGCTGAAATTTTCACAGAGTGTGTATTTATTTTGCCGCTACAACAACAAATAGGTAAGATTAAAAAATAATTAAAATTAAAGAGGGCTCCCAAACAAAAAGCGTGTTTTTTTTTGTTTTTTTTTTACGATGGTACGGAACCCTTCGTGTGCGAGTCCGACTCGCACTTGGCCGGTTTTTTCGGCAAGTGTTCATACACGAACATCTTAGCGTGAAGAAACTTTGTCGTCGTTGGATACCTTTAGTGCTCTCCGAAACAGAAAAACAAGCTAGTACGGATTGGTGCAGATTATATTTCGAAAATAGATAATCAAGGCGTGTTTCTAAAGAATTCCTACTACGAAACATGGATAGATCAGTATGATCCGGAAAAAGCTTTCGTCGGTATGGGTGTTTCCAGGTGGCCAGTTGTCAACAAAATTGCAAGCATCTCGGAATATGGACAAACAATTGCGTGCAGTTTCACAGGGCAGACATATTATGACATCGACGATACAAAATTGTCGATCAGTTAACTCGGAATGATACACGCGAGTCGCATTGCCAAAGTTTTCATAGCTATGCAGGAAAGACGACCAATGTTTAAGGTAAAAAAATAAGGAAATCATGATTGCACCGAGATAACGCGTCTGCACACACTTCACTTAAAACAAAAAAAAGCGATTATAATCTGGTATTGAAACCGTGACTCATCCACACAGCAGGGCCGGGTCCTCAAACATATGTCACAGGGTGGGTACTAATGCTGTCTAACTAAATCAAAACCAGATAAATTAAATAAATGCACTATGTATTGTGAATGTTTAAATGTTTTAGAACGAGCATAAACACAAAAATATACAAGTAGGTAACGAAATTGAGTAGGTTCCTAATTGGGCCGCCTAATACGAACGACGACACTGAGAAGTGTTACGCGAACTGACACTAATGCCGGCAAAAAACAAGGTTCGGTACAGTACCTAGTGAAGATGATGTCTGGAGCACGTGGTTGGGCGGCGAATGGCGCCTGCGACCGCGCGGGCGAAGTTCGAGCGGCTGGGTCCCCTCAGCTGCCGACGCACCAAACCACAGGGTAAGTCGTTGGAGGAGCCCACTCGGACTCAGGGGTGAAGCCCCTGGAGCACGTGGCGAAACTCGAGCGGCTCAGTGTCTCTCAGTGGGCTCCGTCAACCACTGAGGTTGACGGAGCCCACTCCAAGGAGCACGGCGTGGGCGCCGAAGACCCGGAGGGCGCGGCTGTGCTCCACCGAACCAGCCCGAAAGCGGCGACGGCGAGAACTCGGGACGCGACTGGCGTTACTCGCGGCGGTCGGCGGTGGTGTGGCGGCGAGATGCCCACGCGCCGTGGCGGTTAACAACAAGATGGCTGCCTTCGTGCTCCTCTCCCATTGGCTCTGAGCGCCTGACGTTCGCTAGGCGCGCGCGCTTGAATTGCTGAGCGTTAGAAAGAGACGGTACTAATGTTCGTGGTTTGTTGTTTTGTTTCTAGAAGATTTTTGACCGTTAGTTCCTTGAAACGTGTATTTTTCCATTATGTAGATAACTATAAAGGTCCATTGTGAGTATTCATAGGCACTGACATCATTCTGAAGGCTACCGTAAGTGTAGTTCAAGAAATATATGACATACAGATATTGGTATTGCCTAAAAAGTAAAATAATAAAGTAATGTATGTTACAAGTGGTCAATTGAAAAGACTTTACATTTACTAACCGATTTAAAAAAAGAGGAAGTTCTTAATTCGTCCGTATTTTTTTAACACACACGTTACGTGATATCTCTGCAAACTGTCAACCAATTTGAATAATTATTTTTCTCATTATTAGTATACATCTTAGGTGTGGTCCTTTCATATACCTCTTCTAAGGTTGGGAAATACTAAAAGGAGTGAAACAAATAAATGGTTTAAAAAAACATTCAATCGACTCCAAGCACCCTGGAGTAGAAGACTGTACAAAAGCACACCTGAAAATGTATGATGGACCCCTTCCATGCTTTTGTACAGCCCTTTACTTCAGGTTGTTCTAAGTCGGCTCCATGTTTTTTAAAACTGTTATTTTTCCATTTCATAATGTTAAACTGTTTTGAAGTAGAAAATATTACAATATAATTTAACGTTTATTTGCATAGCCTGCGTTAATAGGGGTGATTTCAGGCTTATTAGGGAATAACTATACCTATCTATCTATAACGTTTCTTCTACAGAGGGGTGGATGGGGGTGGCGTGTTTCTGAATGCACAGCCAGCGCTTATTGCGAAATAATCGCGAAATATCTTAAGCTTCACAGACAGAATGTTCAATTACATTAGAGCATCGCGAGACTGACTGTTAATAATAGCCAGGATATTGCTGTTGTGACAGTTTGAAGCTGGCAGGCGGCTGCTGGGAGATAATATTGCAAATTGATGGTCTTTTTAAAGCCTTGCATTGAAGAGAAAGCTTGAAAGTTATATTTTTTAAGTAAACATTCAACTATTATATTTCTAAATATATAGGTAGGTAGCGTACGTAATGATAGAGCAAATATGAAAGACGTGTTTCTGTAGATGAAGCGAAAGAAGTGTGCTGTGATCGTACCGAATGGTGCTCTTTCATCTCTACCTACCCCTCCAGGAAAATGGCGTGAAGGTATGTATGCATGTATATAAATAGATAATTTTATGCCCGACTGGGGACCACTGTTCATTTAGGTTTACCATTTATAGGGGAACATTTTACAACCGACCTCTTAAATAGACTTCAGCTTAAAATGAATAAATAGTAGGTTACTTGCATTGTTACAATGGCAATGGATATCTGTAGCAGCAAAGACGCGCTGGGTGATTGGCCAATTTATTTCCCTTACATCTCAAAAGAATTTTCTCACATTTAAGATTTTATTTGGGTTCCGAACCATGGATTCGAACAGCTCGGATTCGTAACACAACGCACTTATCCAATTCAGAAAGAGATGAAAAAATATTTATTTTCATAGTTAAGGGGTCAGCGAGGTTTATTTTAACATACATATTTAGTTTAATATATGCATGTAACAGTTTCAGTACAATCGACTTGAATAGGCTTTGTTTAAACAGACGCCATACTTTTTTCTTAAATTTCATAAATTGCTTAACTCCACCTAAATACCGCCCAAAGTGAGTTATTGGGTAAAAAAATGTTCGAGAATGTTTTTGCCCACGGCTGCGTCTTCAGTCCGCAGACAGGTAATTAATGATTGTTGCTGCGTTCTTTCCTAATATCCGGACGGTAAAAGTAGCAAGCATCCGTCTTTGTGCCCGGGAAAATACTTCAATGCTAATCTTCGCAGCGAAAAACAAATCCAGAAACTTAAAAATCATAATTTCTAAAATTTTATAAATTTTGTGCTGTGTGGTTTCTAGCGCGTAAAATAATTCAATTGGGCCCGCTGCATTTGTTCCCGTGCATGTCGTCCCGTCTCAGAGATTCGTCGTTCGTGGTTCGGATTTCACGTTAAAGTTAATTACTAGGTGGTAGGGTTAATACGCTGCCCATGTTGGTACCATCGCTTTTGAATGAATCATGGTCGATGCGGCAATTAAAGTTATTCGTGTTTCCAGTTAAATGTCGTTATGCAATAAAAGGGAGGTCTTAGCATGGTGCCTTGTTACCAAGAGGTATATGTTGGGCTAATATCGTGTCAGTAGGTGTGGTATTTGCCATCCATGTCCAGTCACATAAAAAATGATTGAATTTGTTTTGGCATATCGTTTATTTTTACGTACTTATAACTACACAACAAAATATCAAAAAAACATGATGGTCATTTATCTTGAAAAAATTAAACGCGTAAGCGGGCACACTCCAAAACATCCGCAAATAGATATAGATCATACCTTTGATCAACTGATTACAATTTAATAAAACGTTTTCAATAACTTTAGGCACAGTTCCATTCATCGATAGACGGCATGTTCGCAGAGTTAGTCATAGGACGCGTTCCGATTGTATCCCGACGTGCTCCAGAATACTGCCGGCGGAGAGTTGCCGCGGGGATCCATTCACGTGTCTCCTCTGCCTCTCTACAACTCCTCCGCGAGGAGAAAACTCCAGCGCGTCCGATATATCGACTCTTCTAATGTTGACGTGGAACTGCCTCGGGTCACGCACATATCGCTGTGGGAAGGCGTGGATGTTTGGATGTTACTCGATCACGCCCTAACATTATATAAATATATAAATTAGAAAACAACCCGTGGCGTGGCGACGCCCGGCATAATCGTAGCTTCTACACAATTTTCAGTAATATGTGCGGGCACAAATCTGGATCAGTTAGCGGTGAAGGTGACTTTTGACGTGAATTCTATGAACGTCTTACTTAAGGTTCAACTTTCATGTAACGAAATCGTGTACCGCGCGAAGCGTATCTAAACTATCTAATATGTTACATACCGTATTATAGCGTGACTTTTGCTGAATGAAACGGCTTATGACATTTGTTTCGCGCGCATGTAGATGTAGAAGTGAGGGGGTCGGGAGCGAGGGGCCGATTTTGACGCTAGCGCTCAGTCAGTGTCAGATGTTTGGACGCATTATTCGTGTTATACTTGTACTATCAAACTGATTCATAAGTCAATACATAGCTAATAAAGTATACTTTAAATTGTTTTGAGCGACTTTACTAGAAAATTGGTGAGTTTGGAAAAAATGTGCGATATCTTGACTGTGAAGCAAAAATGTGATTCCATTTAAAATTGTGAATGAATACATAGTCACTTTGATTTTTATGTTTAATTTATTATATCCTCTTTGAGGGATAGTATTTACGAAATTTTCGCAGCCCGTGGATGTGGGACGGCCAGTAGGCTGTGCCTCTTTTTGCCAGCGGCCAAACTTGCAAAAAGGCTGTAGAATCTTATCTTCAAGCGTTGACAAACCCGAATTCTACTCGAACACAGCTAATGAATAATAAATAGTCATGCACAAGCGGGGATCGCTGACTGATCCTACTTAAGAATTTCGCCAGAATTCATAACTTTGACCATTTTTAAAACCCTCTAAATCTAATGCTAGGTGTTTTTTTTATAAAAATCGAAGATGGATGAATAAATGAATATCAGATGAATTTGTTTATCTTAAATTTGAGACTTTTTTCTAATTTGGCGCCCAAATCACCATCGACTCACAGCACATGTCCCCACCCTCTCCGTGACAGACGACGTCATTGAATGCCCTCTATTCATTCGGCGGCAGCCGCTCGTTCCGCTAATGGAGGAGGCAGTTCTCCCGTTTTTCTTTTACGACTTCCCCGGGCGCCCAGATGATAGAATTTGGTCGACATCCGTGCACCGATTTCTATGGAATAAAACAAATTTGGCCTTGCGAAGGTGACTAAGTGGAAAGTTTTTTTTTCGTATTTGCTTATTTACGGCAGTTCGAGCACTTTGATTCCGGGGTGATTTAATGGAACGGTTCCAACTTTTGAGATGAATTACTGCGGCGTTTCTAAAGAAGTGAATAAGTAATGCCCGCGAGGACCAATTAATTTGAGGGTGATTTCAAATGGTACTTAAGTGGATTTTCCGATCTTTTGAGCAAGTTTCCTTACGGATTTGTCCAATTTAAAGGACGTTTAAATAATATAGATACCTACTAATAAACTACACATGTAATCGGTGAAGTAATTTATGTTATTGATATAAATCACAGATCTCGCTCTTCCTGCAATTATTGTAGGCCATTGAAAACGTACAATTACCGCCACACGTTTGATTTGATTCTGTACAACTTTTGCAAGTGACAAACAAAGCACGCGGAGACAGTGTGAATATCATCGATTTAACCTCCCCGCTACACCTCGCAGCAGTTTATGTCCCGCCGCAACCGGCCGCGCTAATATCTACTGAAATCGACAGAATTATTGATGCAGTTACTAGTCTGAGCTTAAATTTTAATGAAGACAACTTTTTAGTGATTGGTGACTTTAATTTACCTAACATTTTATGGGCATCTGAAAAACCGCAACACTTGAGACGAGGCCGTGTAGATGTTCAAAATGCTGGTTTAAAATTAGTTGAAGAATTTAACCTCATGGGACTAAGTCAGCATAATAATTTAAAAAACTCATGCGGTAACACCCTCGACCTTGTGTTTAGTAATTTCACCTTAGACATTTATAGGTGTGACTTTGCGCTGACTAAATGATGTTTTGCACCCATCGTTTCAAATTGACGTATCTGATTTATTAGTTCAACCATTTACTGAGGCATTTAAAGAAAAATTGAATTTTAGAAAGGGAGATTATGATAAAATTAAATGCTTTTAAGATAACGTTGATTGGATTGTTTTATTACAGTTGGAAACAGTAGATTTGGCTACAAACTTTTTTTACGGAATTATATATGAAACTTTTGCCAAATACATACCTTGTTATAGACAAAGACAAAAACAAATTTACCCTGTATGGTATACCAAAGCTCTGATAAAACTGATTAAAAGTAAATCACGCATGCATCGTCGCTGGAAAAGGTTTAAAAATCCAAGAGACTATGATGATTTTAACCTATTAAGGCATAGATATCACAAAATGCAGAGAGATTGTTACGGCAATTACATTCAGAATATACAAAACTCTATTCAAAGCGACCCCAAAAAATTGTGGTCTTATATTAAAACAAAAAAAGGAACGTCTAACTACCCTCAATCTTTTTCTCTAAGCCAACACAATATTACCGATCAAAAATGTGTCTGCGATGGTTTCAGTGACTTCTTTCGAAGCGTATTTCAGCAGCCACTAGATGATTATGAGAACATTTTAGGAATTCCGACTGAGCACCTTTATACAGGACACATTCATACAATTGACATACAACCACAAAATATTCAAAGGCTTCTAAACAATGTAGATATCAATAAAGGTCCGGGCAGCGATGGAGTTTCTCCAATATATATTAAACATTGTGCTTCTTCACTAATATACCCACTATTTATAATTTTTAAGCGTTCAATACATGAAGGCGTTTTCCCTACGTTATGGAAGCAGGCGCATATAACTCCGATCCATAAGAAAGGCAAGAAAACTAAAATCGAAAACTATAGGGGAATCTCAATCTTAAATATTTTTAGTAAACTTTTTGAGAAATATGTCTATGATGCCATATATTTAACAATATCGAATAGTATATTAGAAGCTCAGCATGGATTCCTGAAAGGCAGATCGACCACCACAAATCTAGCACAATACACTCAGTATATATTAAAAAACATGGAAAGAGGCGGGCAGGTTGATGTCATCTACACGGATTTCGAAAAAGCTTTCGATCGTGTAGATCACATCATCCTGACACACAAACTTAAACATCTTGGCATACACGGGGACCTGCTTCGGTGGGTGGTCTCATACCTTTCGAATAGGTCACAGGCTGTGGTCATGGGAGGCTTTAGATCGAACTTTGTTGATATACCATCCGGTGTTCCTCAAGGTTCTCTTCTGGGCCCATTGTTTTACAATGCTTACCTCTTTGACATTGGTCTATCACTTAAATTTTCTGAACACTCTATGTATGCCGATGACAAAAAGGTAATCAAAGTAATCAAAGACCCTAAAGACTGTGAGCAGCTTCAAGAAGATTTGAATTCACTATCAATATACTATGCACTAAACAGAATTAACGTCAATATTAATAAGTGTCAACAAATTTCATTTACTCGGAGTCAAAACCCTATAATATTCAATTACACAATACAAACTGTCCCTATATCTAAAGTCAATACAGTCAAAGACCTAGGGATCCTTCTAGATTCAAAACTATCTTTTACAGAAAATTTAGATGCAGTTACTACCAAGGCATACAAAAACCTCGGATTTGTGATGAGAATAGGTAAGCCTTTTTCAAACATTGAATGTCTAAAAGTGATGTTTTTTGCGTACGTTCGTAGTGTTCTTGAGTATGGCTCATGTATATGGTCCACTCAATATACAACTTATAAATCGCAAATTGAACGTCTGCAAAGTAAATTCGTGAAATTCATAAATTTTAAATGCAAAGTTAAGTTCGATTCTTATTTAAATAGCTGCAATCATTATAATATTCTAACATTAGAAGAAAGAAGGTTAGTTCTGGATATGGCATTTTTATATGACTTAGTAAACAGTCGAGTGGACTGCCCGGAACTTGTTGGAGAGATTGGTTACAATGCACCAGCACGGCGCACACGGCACACTCAACTGTTTTATATACCGTTACATCGGACAAATTACACTCACAACTCAGTATGCACACGGATCGTTAACACCTATAATAACATGTTCAACAATGTAGACCCTTTGTCAACGACAAAAATAACGTTCAAAAACAAACGTTTGACACGGTTTCGATACCACTACTACTAGCAAAAATGGAGCGGGTAGGAGTGCGAGGGCTGCCACTTTTATGGTTTGAATCCTATTTAAATGAACGTACTCAGCAAGTAAAAATAAAGGACTTAGTTAGCGACAAGTGTCAAATAAAATATGGAGTACCTCAGGGTAGCATCCTAGGACCAACGCTGTTCTTAATTTACATAAATGAGTTGTGTGATTTATCAATAATAGATTCGAAAATAATCACATATGCAGATGATACTGTATTGCTTTTCTCAGGCTACAACTGGGCGCAAACGTTTATTCAGGCGGAGAAAGGGTTGATTAGTCTAAAGAAATGGCTAGATCATAACTTATTAACTGTAAATGCTAGCAAAACTAAGTATATGTGCTTTACTATAACGAGGGCGAGAGGAGTACGTGAGGATCACCGGATTACATTACATACGTGTTCCCTCTTCGGCCCTTGTTCATGTGAGCACTTAGAAAGAGTGAGTCACATCAGGTATTTGGGTGTGATCTTGGATGAGCACTTGACGTGGCGTAACCATATTGAATCAATTGCCTCAAGAATGAGAAAATTAATATATTTTTATAAATGTATTAGGACCATAGCTAACATTAAACTTTTAAAAACCGTGTACTACGCAATGACTGAGTCTATACTAACCTATTGCATAAGAGTGTGGGGAGGTGCGGCAAAAACAGATCTAATAATATTAGAAAGAGCACAACGTGCCACACTTCGTGTGATTTTCAAAAAGCCCTTTCGCTACAGCACTTACAGTTTGCTGTACGAAACCGGTATGTTGTCAGTGCGACAGCTATTCATAAGTCGTCTTCTGCAAAATTTTGAAAGCAAGCCCGCCCGCCCCGATCTAGGCGAGATTCAGACCAGAGGTCGTAACCAACCAAAGCCGTCACAATGCAGAACGCTTTTTGCCCAACGTTTTAGTTCTTTTCTCGCACCACATTTGTATAATAAAATAAACAAAGCGCACACTCTGGATTTAAACACCATTAATAGTCGTAAAAATGTTCTTAAAACGTGGCTGAATTCGCTTGATTATGATAAAACCGAAAAACTTCTCCAAATCTCCTCCTAGATATCATCAAATTCAAACCAAATACGCCTGCAAACACCTTTATATACAGAATCCCGACACTCCTCACCCTCCCCCCCACCTTTTTTTTTTTTTTTTTTTTAACCCCCCTTTTTGAACCTCCTCAAACACACTTGATTTACACCTGATTAGATTGAAATGAACATACAAATTTTATTATATTATTGAATTTCGTTTTGTTGATTTAATATTTGATTTGTTTTTAATTTTATTATTTTTTTTAGTAGCTTTAGCTCATATTGTTTTTTTTTTTTTTTTCGAAAGCGCAAAGGAATTTAAAAAAAAATGTTTAAAGTGAAAATGACCTCTGCAAGACAGAATTTATCTAGTGCAGGGGTCTATGAATGTAAAGCATGTATATTTATATTTTTTAATAAATAATTTTTTGATTTTGATTTTTTTGATTACACGTTTTTATATGACTTAGTAAACAGTCGAGTGGACTGCCCGGAACTTGTTGGAGAGATTGGTTACAATGCACCAGCACGGCGCACACGGCACACTCAAATGTTTTATATACCGTTACATCGGACAAATTACACTCACAACTCAGTATGCACACGGATCGTTAACACCTATAATAACATGTTCAACAATGTAGACCCTTTGTCAACGACAAAAATAACGTTCAAAAACAATATTAAGGCCAAAATACTAGAAAAGAGACTCATGCCATAAAATAAATTTGGAGGTTCATGTACCTTTTATTTTACCATTAATCCTATAGAACTAGTGCTAATAATTCACATAAAAACTCATCCACACACCCTCCCTCATCAACACGCACACACCCACCCTCTCATCCTCTTTCACCTACACACATACGCATACACACCCTTGCATACACTACTCACATGCACCCTATACCCTTACTCCCCCGCAAATTAGTATTAGATCAAATGCACAAAGATTAAATAACACGAACTATAAAATATCTACATAACATTATAATAATTAAGTGGAAATCTATAATTGGCTTGTATTTTAGTATAAGATTTTCTGTTAACATGTTTGTCAATATAAGCTGTTGATTTCCTAAATAAATAAATAAATAAATAACCTCGCCTTTCGTGTATTTGTGATTTTTATAAAAAAGTAAAATACCGGGCACCATTATGGCCAAAAAAAAACTAAATCCATATCCTACTTTAAAACTTTAATTAAAGCAAGATCTTAATACTGCATGTATTAATATTAAGTGCTAGGTTATAACTGTATATACCTAGTTATTAACTTTTAACTCGAAACTTAGATTTTTTCCATGAAATAGATTTTGACGACTCCAAGTGTTCCTTATGTGTTCCAAAGGCTGATTTATATACAAATACAAATACCTATTACCTATTACACGTTTTTTGTCCTATTTTTTTTTTTCTAACAAGTTTAAACCTTTTTACAGGTATTATGTATAGATCATAACGAGACGTGTCCTGCAGACACCTCCACTCATCGTTGTAACTCAACCCGACTTCCGAAATTGATTTTGCGAAATTATACGACATGGCGGTAATCGCAAAATGTCGTATTATTTCGCAAAATGACGCCCGTACCAACGCGATTAAAAAATCATATCCAAAGATAAAATTAAGAACGCATTTGGTACCTGGGAGAAATCAATTAGCCGTTCGATGAAATCCTACGATCGCCTAACAATGCCAATCACCGTTATACCGTGACATGGCCAGGCCCGCTCGAATGAAGGCAATAGAAATGAAATGACCTCTGCTCGATCCGTGCGCGCAGGTACTTACTCAGACCCCTCTGTGGGGACAAAAGATATCCGTGCCGATTAATTAACCCATCCAGCTAATCCACGGCCTGTCTCTGGCATTCGATTACGTAGTTGTTGTTTTATTATTTTCTGTACACCTAAAAAAACCAACAAAGATGTATTTCATTCGTATAACTCTAAGTACGAGTATAACCGTTTAATGTAAACAAGAATTTTAAGTAGGAATTTATGTTTATGATTTTATGTCTGATCCCCTAGTCCCAGTTGTCACCTAAATCGGCGTTTACGCCAAACCGATCGACTGGAATGATCAAATTAATGGAGAAATTGAAGAGCGTACGCAGTGGGTAAAGCGAACTAACATTAAATACGTTGACGCCCACTTCGCGTTTTCATACAAATTTTGACAGCTTGAAGAAGTAAAACCACAGGATATCTAGTAAAATCTTGTATGGAGCTTCACTTTTTGCGTAGTTTCGAAGTTCCGTAAACGCCAATTTAGGTGGGAACTAGGACTGACCACTCTGATATTACATGTCATGCGATGTACCTCAGCATTACAAACATTCCCAGTAGATCCAGTCAAGTCAGCATATTCCAACACTACATATCATGCCCACCAGCATGAGAGACCTTTAGCCCAACCGTGGGTGGCTCTCTTACAAATAAATAATGAGCGCGAAATGTCGCTCGATAACAAAATCGGTATACACTGTGAACCTCCAGACCCCCCCTTAAATAGACTCCTAGCCTACATTAGCTTATACATATCTAACCTAAGTTATGTACCTTATATTTCCCTTGGATACATCCTACATTAATTACCTATTTACCATGTATCCACTCGTCCCATTTGTTCTCCCCATTGGCTCGTGATCGTCCTATATGCTCTCATTATTTACATTACATAACCATTCGTCTAATATATTCCCATTTACTGTTTCCTGATTTGCTCACGTTAAATCTAGTTATTTGACTACATTACTTGCTTAGGTAACATGTATTCTCCTGAATATTGTTGTCAAATCCTCATTGGTGCTACGCCCTCCTTCTGTACCTAGCTGTCTGTCTCTTTCGATTCTTCTAATCAGTTCCTTTCTCTCTATCCTAACCTAATACATAATTTCGCTCTCTCTCACACACGCGCTCTCACATACAAACACAAATCTGAATTGATTGGAATAGAGCATTTTAGCATGCCCAGAACTTCAAAAAATTTTTACCCCATGGGGTAATGGTGACGCCCCTCACAGTCCAAGGTCCATCCATGGCACTGTTATCCCGCGTCCCCACATGATCGCCTTCCTGCCTTCAGGCTGTATATGCGACCTCTGCTTCAAAAAGCGGCGGCCAACCATCCTGAATATGGCCTCTGAACACCAAGGCTCAATTCCCGTGTAGGGAAATATGAGTTTATGTGGTTCATTATATACCAATTGGGGTATTGGATTTACAACATGACCACTATATATTTTGAGTGTCCACTGACGACGTCAAGTACGACACATTAGGTATCACAAGAATGTTCGTTTTGTCAGCCGATCAAACGGTGACGGAAAACTACGGCGGGTGACCATAGTTACGAATCTGTCTTGTACCAGCCCACATGAATGTAGGACATACCTCAGACCTTCCCATCTGCCATTACTAATGCATGGACTTAAGGGTAGTTTCGTGGACTGCCTCGGATGCACCAAAGCGTAGCCACATTAAAGATTTTTGCGACAGGTGACATCACCCACACACGTTGCCAAGCCTTTCCTGGACTCAGGGTAGGTCATGAGAGTGTCTCCACATTTTCACGGTTCCGGCACTTGGCAGATCGTGGTAAAGCCAATAAAGGCTTTCAGAAGAGCTGATAGAAACAGCAGTTCAAGATAAGCGGTTATCCGCAGTCATGACAAACCCTCAAGGTTGTCGACTAATTTAAGCAGGGAAACAGGAAGTTGCCTGCGAAATGTACACTGAGGTCAATCCAAGATGGATATGTCTTCAGATTTTGTATTTATTAAGATAGTCAACCTGGTCGCCGGTTGTCAAGCGAACCAGGGTATGGCCTCCGCCTTCCTCTCAAGCGAGGTGAAATTTAATATTGGAACATGACTCCTAGGTCCAAATGCCAAAAATTTAAATTACGGTGTCATAGTGTCATTTATGTTCAGAGAGATTTTTGGTATGTATTGTATTATCGTAGTGTAGTTTTGTGCGATAATGCCAATACTATATTTTCCTTTCAAGGTTCTCTAGAGTTTGACTGAGTATGAAAGTCTTAATGGGTTCCGGCTCCTTTCAGTATAAAGGGGTACCGCCCAATCTAACTCGAGGCTCAAATTCAGGATCCGCAGCTTCTCGGAATGTTCGTTAGTGATGCTACATTTACGTTTAAGGTACAATCAATCTGGCATGGAATCTCATAGAGATCCCAGACCCGACCGATGTCCCGTAATGCCTCGTTTTCTGGCTGCACTGCAAACAAAAATCCACATAGCGTGCACAAATATGTGGATTAAACATGCTTCCCACAACTCAACATCCATCGCCTTAACATTTCTGTGAAGAATATATCGTTTCATTCTTTTGTAGCTAGCTAGATAGATTTTGTCTAGAAAAGCGAAATGGTGCTCGTGGCTGTTCCGTCGACCACACTACGGACTCCCAGTCCTACTATTCAACACTGTTCCTAGGAAATTGATATCTTTCTGGTTCAGCGTGCGCTGACGCACTTCCTCATTCCACCCACACACATACATTATTTCTCATGATTCTGGGGTAAGAACCCACTGACAAGAACACCCTCCTTGTCCTCCTCACACGACCGCACGTGTTCATTATCCTTCATTCTTCGTTTTCGCCCCTCGATAATGTCAGATCGGCTCTCTAAAAAAATAGTAGTTTCCGACTGATTCGTGAGCTTCCGTCACGAAGCACTCATTTCAGCCTGGGTTTCCCCTCCATTCTGCTGATATATTAATCCTCAACTATTTCATCGGTTCCCCGTCTTTAGACCAATCAGAGAGAGAAAGAAAGTGAGTTCTTGCCTCTATACCGGGTCCAGCATCCTCCTCAGTTATTTCCCAATATTGCTTTAGCTATTTCCTCAGTCCTGAAGGGTTCTAATGTCTCCTCTTCTTCCCTTTCGACGGACAGGTCAAGTCGAGCCGCAATGCAAGAGTATATAGTGTTACCCCCTTTTTTTTTAAACCCATTCAGTTCCAGTGCTACTCTTCTTCATGCCACATTCTTCCCTTCACAAGTCAACATTCACCACGTTACACATCCTAAAATCCTGGGGCCTTCACGGGCCCTCTCTTATTCTATCCCCAGGCTAGTACATTCTTCCTTGTCTTAGACTAACTACCTGGACTGGAAGCTGAATGGCGTAATATATATTTTTGCCCCCCTTTTTTTTTGTTACTTAGTTATCAAACTCGCAGCCCAAGCTATCGAATGAGCTCCCAGCTCTAAGCGTGCAAGGATAACTGGCTCGGCTTGACTCACCCCTCGCTAACAACATTTTTCTTGGCAGAGCCGTAGCAAAATCTACTTAAAACTAACTACTTTCGATTCTCTGGCAGCTTGGAGTCTAATACATCCACTTCGATGCGCACCTACTGGCGCGAGGCTGTCCCTGGAAAAAAATATCTAAAATATTTTTTTTTTTTTTTTTTTTTTTTCCATCACCATCCTATTCGTGCCGGACGTACGTCAAAACGTATGTCTTTTGGCCCTAACATGACAAGACAGCCTGCTCTAATGCTTAGATCGGACCAAGAGCTCTCTGCCCCCAGTCTTTTGAAATAAGCCTCTTTCATTCCCTAATTCACTAATCTTTTGTCATATGTACGCAGAAGTTCGTGTATCCATTTTTTGACTCCAAGTACCTCCTGAGCAGAGTGTTGTCGTTTACACAAAGACCACGGTGGAGTCACCCCTACGGGAATCGAGTATTTACTTCGTCTGATGGACTCTACGTTTTGTTAAGGTTTCGCACTGTGATTCCACGTATTGGGATGAAGTCCAACGTCTCTCTTGGAAAGGGTAACTTAATTAGGGGATAGCTCAGACATGTTCCTGACGTAACCGCCGAGCTGGACAGATTGCTTCTTCTCGCAATCACACCAGTGTTTGGACCAGGAAAGCCTGAATGATTTCTCGACCCGGCTTATTACTTACACGATTAACAACACAGTTCTCAGGTCGAATCGATCATCTACTTACGATTTAGTACTCTTTCAAACCTACAGCTCTGCCTTTCCTCCTAGTTTTGCCCAAATATCGAGAACTCCATCTTAGTACTAACATAATCCATCGCCCCCACTCCTGGTCTCCACTTGTGTTCTCAATGATAGTGAAAGAATTAGTCTTAGCCTCACTGATCCACTGGTTTCCACCTCAATTGTCCCCGTCCGCCTAAAATATTAAGTGAGTTTTCTGTAGGCAACTCTCTCTCTCTCCCTCCGGGTAACCTGCCATCCTATAGAGTTAAATACTAGCCCCTTTCCCGTTATTGGACCTATTTCGTAACCACACAAGGTTTTCCTAGGATTCAACATGAGTCCCCTTTGGTACGAAAGTCTCCTCTCCTCCATCTCTTCCTCCTATCTCTCTTATCTCGTCTACCTTTTAACTTCCCATACACTCCCATTCCTTCCTGAATATAACCCACATCTTTCTACACAGCAAACCCTCCTTGCTGTAAGGTGAGACTTGATTCCACATAAAACTTAACACAGACTCTCATTTATGTCATCGCTCCATCAATACACACATAAATACACTCCCTAAATATATAGTAATCATTAATCATACACAGTAGCCTTTCCCACTGTAAAGCGAGATCTCATTTCGCATACAACTCAACCTGTACCCTCAACCGAGCCGCCGCACTATCAATTTGCACGTAAGATCCTTCCTGAATATCCTACAAATTATTTAAACACATAAGAACTCTTTCCACTGTAAATCAAGATTTTATTTCACATAAAACTTGGCCTGTGACTCTCATCCGATCCGTCGGACCATCAATTTGCACGTAAGATCCTTCCTAAATATAGTACAAATTATTCGAGCACAAAAGAACCCTCCCCACTGTATCCAGAGATTTTATTCCACGTAAAACTTTACCTAGATCTTTATAAAATCTCCCTCCATACTATTCGTAAGTCAAAATTGCAGTACATCAGCATATTTAATCGTTCATCCAATGCGCTTGCGCGTCTCCCAAACCGCGCGAGCTTCGATATACAATCAATACATATGCCGTCGGCTCACCCACACGGCGTAAATGTTAGTACAAAATATAATCCTAAATATAAGTGTCCTGTGCTAGGAATACCTTCCAGCGGCTTCCTACCGCTCCTCGTCCTTAAAAATATGTACAGACTTACCAAGGTCCAGAGCCGTATCCACCTCACTCTATTTAAAATTTCAAAAAAAAACCCGCTTGCGAATCTACCTATTCTGTAAGAAAATAAAGATTATTTAGCTAACTCATCTCGTTCCTAAATTTGCACTTTTGCTACTCTCTCAAACCCAATGACCCGTTTCAATGCCCCCAAACCAGAATCTAAACGAGGGAAAAGGACTTTGCCAAAGCAAATTCCATAGAAAAAACACTCGCGTATTCAAACCTCGCGCCGAATTCTTTCAAATAGAGGCACCCACCGCTCTCCAGGTACCGCCGACGCCAACTGCCGAGGGACGCGCGCGATTTGCCCTTCCTAGGTTTCCCCTCCCCTCTCCCCGCTCTTCTTTCCTCCCGGCTCCCCTCTGTTAGAATCCCGCCATTTTTCGGGTGGTCATGCGCACTCTCCCCTCTCCCCGCTCCTCCTTCTGTCTGCCAACACCCGCTCCTCTGTACCCGCTCTCCACCCCCTCGTCTCCACTTGGCCTTGGGCGCGTGAGTCGTGTTCTTACTATTTTATTATTATTTACCTGTCGCTAAGCAGAGCATTATTCGAGTACTTTCGAACGTTGTACCTGCGCGATCGCTCAGGGTCCTACCTCCGCTGACCTTGATTTTATGCTTAGTCAGATGTGCGTAAAACAAAAGTATTATTTTTACTTGTCGCTAAGCGTGCATCGCAACGCAACCTTCATATGCCTATAGGACGCTACTTTGTTATATTTATATATCATGTTTTGAGTGTGGAGGCTGGCCGTCCACAGCCGCCCCCAATTAACTGTGACTGCACATGGCACATGATGCCACACGCAGGGAAGCAGTTAATTCAATAAAGTAAGGACAATTGATACAACGTAAAAGAAAATAAAGTGTTTATTCCATAATAAGGAAACCTCAACCACGCCCCCATCTCAAAATTACCTTCAACATCCTTCCACCTACTGCGAACTTCCCATATGGAAAATTTTTTTTGTTTAGTTTTGTTTTTGTTTGTTTGTTTGTTTGTTAGTTAGTTTGTTTATTGTCGCTGCACCTAACCTCCTTCAAAGTAATTTAACTTATGTTAACCTAACCTACATCCACAATTTATCCTAATCTTACCTAGCCTAACCTAATCTAATCCAACTGTAATCACCCACAGCCTAAACCTAACCTAGCCTACCTATACCTATCTACCAATAAAGACTAATAATAATAATAATAATGACTAATAAAGGCACGTGTTCGTCTAGTATTATTAATCTAATTTTAATCCAATCATTTATACTTAACCTCAAATAGAGTTTCCTAAGTATTCAACTAAAATATTACTCACCCATACTATATTGTATATATTCTTCTCTTATTCTTTAACTAAGAAAATATCAAATATTTCAGCAGAAGTTATTATATTGCTGCTCAATAAACTTCGATAAAAACAAATAAAATGAAAATTCGCGGAAATTTAAAAGAATTATAAAATTTAAGACGATTTCGAGCTAGGCCCCAATAGTAGAGCCCCATTGAAAATTTACAAATGTTCTCCTCCTCTCAACCAAGTGAAAACCTGCCTAAATATTCGAATCGCTTTCTCCTCTTTGTTGTTACAAATTTTGAAGAAATTTCCATGCTCAAAATTTAGCAAAGTATAAAGAGATCCAATTCACTGATCTCTACTTTACATCTGCCAACAGGGAGGTCAAGCTTATGATATGATCAAATAACTTGATTGAATCTATTTGCATACCAACCATGAAGGTTGGATGTTACTGCATGAATGACATGGTCATTTTCGGATTAGTGTTGTACATAGAGCATACCAACTATGAAAGGTTGGATTTTACTGCCATCTCAGCGTCACGCAGCAGCGTGCTAAACCCTGCAAATGCCTGTACTCGCCATTAATAAATAGGTGTGGTTCTGGCATTTTTCCTCTGACATTGGGCTGATTTAGTGAACACAGTCATTATATGATCACAATGCCCTAATATGGATGGTTCAGGAAGCTGTTTAATGTATTCAAGCAATTCAAACTTTATAGTCTGAAATACACAATGACCGAACCTTAAATTCGCATTGAAATTGTATGGTGTTTTCAGTTGTTCTCTGGGAACAATATGAACAATGTTTACCCTATGTATTCATGGTCAATTCACTAGTAGTACTCGTCAACGTTGCACTCCGGGTGAGTGTGTGGTTTTGAAGGTTAACCAATACTTCCCACGTTGCAGTTTGCAAGTCCCCATCTTGTCAACTGATCCATCGGTGGAAGTCACCCGCTATTCAGCTAAGGATCTTCTTCATAAACGACTTTCCAGAACTAGTTAAGCCATGAACACAAAAGGCACTCATATCTCCATAATTGGCCATCGGACAACACGGTCAACTAGCAATGTGGATGAACTCTATTTGTTTTGTTATTTTATTGAGATCTCCACAGAATCCATGTCATTTTACTTTAATCAAGACAGGTATTCTACAATTCAGTTAAATTGAATCGTAGCCGACCTCATAATCCATACCAAGAATCAATTTAAAGTTGGTAAAACCACCAACATAAAATGCAGGAAGTATAGATCGTTAATAAATCAAACGTTTGGAAAACGTATGTGAAAATTATCTCACATATATCGTGCTCGAAGACAACTCAAACGAGAAGAGAATTGAACAAAAGATGTTCTGAAAATATCGGTTGAAACACATCAAAGCCTTTCCTCTTCAAAATTTACATGATTTGAAATTTACTGATTTGAAGCTTAAAAGTAATAAAATAAAATATATTTAATTTCTTGAACCACAATTTATTAAGTGCATTTGTATGTAGTTCATTGTATATTTTCCATCAGCAGATTATTTAGTTTCAACCTTGGCAACTCGCTGAAACCATCAAAATATCAAGGTAATTATTTGATGTTGTCCTCGAATATTTTGTAACAAACCATCACAGTGAAATCATCACTATAAATCAAATTTAATAATTTATAATCTAAAACAAAGTCTAATAAATGAATGATTTAATCAAATAATCCAGAGAACCTTATTCAAGCTTCATATCTATGGTAATAAAAAACTAAGTGATTTATATTTACGATATTTCAATTACTGCTCAGCAAAGAAAAACCTAATCAAACACACCCATGGCTCACACTCTCCTAAATATTCTTTCAATAATCAATTTAATAATCATAATAAATCACACAAAATATCAAAGAAAACTATACCATTGAATCCACTCAAACACACTCTTACACTAATCCCCCCTTTTTTTTTTAACCCCCCCCCCCCCCATTCTAAACACCTCTACCCTTAACTTACCGAAACCCCCATTATCCTTCTACCCCCCCCCTATCTGATTATCATAAATATATGTAGCCGAATACGATCGCCCCCACGCCCTCCTAGTCTCTGATCCCCCCCTCAGCCATAGCGGAAATATCACTTCCACCTTTTCCCCAATTCCGTGGTCCCGCGAAACACCGCCGCAAACTCGTATACTGACTCCTTGGTCGTAGTACGTCGCCAATATTGGAGCAACTGTCACTTCTAACTTATTTTCCAATTCCGTGGTCACACTGAACTAAGTATTCGAAATTTCCCGCGCAATCTTCCAACAACGTTCGCTCAAGTTCAAATTTAAGTTCACTTCCCTACTTGCTAGAACCACTCGCAATTTTCCTGTCTACTTCTGAAAATATTTAGATAACCCGTCGTCACCTCACAATAAGACCGTTTCAATGCTCCCGTTCACTAAGTCTATCCACACTTTTAATACTATTTCACTTACACTAAAGTTGAACTCTAGGGAAAGGGACACGCTTAAATAGCCTATGCCATCATCACTCGTAATACCCCCCTCCCCCAGAATGTAACCCTATCTTCTTCCTAAATTTTTTTAAAAATTTTTTTTTTTTTTTTTTTAACCCGACTCCTGAAATCAAACACATATTTAACGATAACCTTGATTCTCTTGATCCCAATTGAAATGAAACAACGATTTCAATTGCCACTCTTTGATAATTAAACAATACCTTCATTCACTTAATACCATACGTATATGTATATATATATATATATTTATTTATACCGCAACGCGTTCCCCTTCTCCAGTTTGCCTTCAATATATATTTTTTTTTTCCAAACCCTACCACCAGCATGATACACCTGCTCGAACTACGTTACAATAATACTCAAAACGCAAGCCAAAATACTTGGCCGTCACTATTATGTCAATCTAAATAAATTCAGATTTGTGTCCGAATAATCTCAAAATACGAAAATAGTATTCACCGAATTGTATTAAATCTAAAATACCCGTCAACATTATTGTTAAAAGAAATCAATAAAAAATTGTTAAATAAATTATTATTATTATATCTTTCTCCAAAAGGTAAAACACCATCGCTCACTATCAACACGGTCTGCCTCGCCCCGTCCGCATCCGTGCTCAACAACGATCCCCTATATACAGTAACCGACCCATCCCTAAATCATCTAAAATAAATATTTCCCATTCCACACCTCTCGCTCTCGTATACGATGATGACGTCAACCTTCTTGTGGCTAAACCACATGCAAACATCACCCCGACTAACATCCAAACATCATGATATCGCATCATAGCACAAAGTTCGCCCCCACCTTCATACAATAATATATCCACAACTCGTTATCGCGAAGCCACCCACACATCACATTATCCTCCCTAAGTCCAACACTCGTACTATTACGCACCTGCGACCCGAACATTCAGATCTCAGATTTCATCGGAATAGACTGTCACAACAAATTCACCCCTTTTTTTTTTCAATCTCTACGGAACCCTAACTCTAGTTTATCTCGCCCTCACATAAACTCACAGTCATTACTAATTCTCGTTCCGTTCTCGAACTTCCTCACTCACCCAAGGCTACTTGCACTTCAATGTTGTAAATATGTCTAAGTAATTGCACTATAAACCGCAAAATTGTAATCCCTTATTCCTAATATTTTTTTCCTATCAAATAACACCAACTTTTAAACTCAAAGAAAATAACTAAACCCCGATGGAATATCGTAACCTTCAAAGAGTCTGTCTTCTTTAATATCTAACATCCATAACTATCCTATATATCTATCCATACATATCTATCCTTCATTCATAATTAATCAATCTATCTTTAAAGCACAATCTCTAGAATAATGGTAATAAGCGCGCGCGGTTCCGTTATTCAATAATAATATCAAGCTCGATGCTCCCATGTCGACCCGAGACGCAAGACGCACGAACCACGTGACTCGCCGCTCGCGACACCAATCCATGTGACTGTATAGGTATGTACACCCGCTGTTCGGCGCGCGAGTTCACCCCGCCCCGAGTCGGCACAACCGTTCTGAACGAACGACGGTTGGAGCGGCCGGGACCGCCCCGCGCTCCCCCATCTAAATCAATGTTACCTCGCAATACTATAATAACCTCACAAAATATGTAATACTGTAATAAAAAATATAATAATTATTATTTCCTTTCTTGCTTTCACAAAAGTTTTAACCAATATTTAAGTTACATGATGGTTTACAAACTAAGTTCCCATGTTTTTCTACTCACTCCATTTTAATACTAATATTATACCTACTCTCAGACTTCGTCTTCGTTACGGACCCCATGCGACAACCAAAATATTATATATCAACTAAATGTTACCCAACTAAGTTCAATTTGGCTCATACCTCATTTTAAAATATTCCTCTCCGCACAACGACTTATTTACCCTATCACTCTTTACCTTTGTTTCTATTAATATATTACATATGACCAGTGCACTTTATCAATACTTTCCCGTGACCAATGGTCAACACAAATATTTCGCACACGATACTTCTACAATCTCCGCCACGTGTTCGACTCATGATCTCTCTAATACTCAGCGGAGGATCAGACGCCCCGGCTCGTTAAGCCCGTCGCCCCCATAATTTCGACAGGGTACGAATATTTAATAAATGTTTTAACGGAATAATTTAAAGTAAAACGGTAAATCTACAGTAAGCGTAGTCAATAATAGTAATTAAAACATAATTTCATTAGGATTGGTCGCCCCCACAACATTGCCGCCATCCCTCTGACCCCAATCGGCCCCCCATATAATCGGTCCTGACTGTAGCCAATCCTTTCGTCTAGTAATCTGTAATTTTCCTATAGTAAATAGAAATCTATGTTCATATAGATACTAAGACAACATTCGCCCTGAGGAGACATTATTCAGTTCTATCCGCTCAACGGAACCAACCGATCCTAAATGCAAATCTTCCTTTGACCGATTTTCGTTCGTGGAAAATTGGTTCTCTATTTAAAGAAACCTAAAAGATATCACTTCCTTGATTGTTTACCGTAATGAGACGTAAATTAGTTAGGTCTTATTATTTTTATTTCTGCCGACTTTAACGTGCGTGTGTAATTATAATTATTAAAATTTTAATGGTACGAGAGTAACACATGCAGGTAAGATGGAGTTCACCATAATGGTGGGTTATTGATGAATGGCACAGAACTAAATTCAAGCTGAAATTCATAACACTGTTTAGTACCCAATTCATTAGCACAACCAATTTTATACCGACTTACCTGCGGATAAAACATTTCAGAACACATAATTAACAATTTCCTAAGGTACTAACCTTTGTACTATTTTTTTAAAGTAATTCTGAACCCATGAGCAATAGTTTTCACACATTCTAAACTGTAGTCAAACAATTTACCTGGTAGGTACCTCTGAGCATTCCCAGAGGTAGACGTTCGGCGTCGCGATCAACGCGTCTCTCATAACGCATCCAATGCGCTAGTGGCGCGATCACACAACGCATTCAATGCGCTGGTGGCGTAATCACACAACCGCTCTCGTGCTGTTGAAACATCCTATACTCCCTAATCTCTTTTCATAGTTTCATAATATACTTTAATAAATTACAACAACAGTGTAATATGTTGAGAATTGTTTACAACCATGATTTTATTTTTCCGTGAACTGACTAACCGCGTTTAACTATTCCCTGCTGACAATTTTACGTCTTATTACTTTTATATATTTTTATTCTTTTGCTTCAAGTATTTTCTTAGTTATTTTTCGTGAACAAATACGAATAATATGACTACGCTATTTGACCCATTTTATTTGTTGTGTCCTTTAGTAACCTTGGTTCCTTTTAATTGTAGAATTTGATTAAAGATATAAACAAGTCCTTGTCAACAATCATCCTGTGGTCACGGCAACATCTGTAAACCTCCAGACCCCCCCTTAAATAGACTCCTAGCCTACATTAGCTTATACATATCTAACCTAAGTTATGTACCTTATATTTCCCTTGGATACATCCTACATTAATTACCTATTTACCATGTATCCACTCGTCCCATTTGTTCTCCCCATTGGCTCGTGATCGTCCTATATGCTCTCATTATTTACATTACATAACCATTCGTCTAATATATTCCCATTTACTGTTTCCTGATTTGCTCACGTTAAATCTAGTTATTTGACTACATTACTTGCTTAGGTAACATGTATTCTCCTGAATATTGTTGTCAAATCCTCATTGGTGCTACGCCCTCCTTCTGTACCTAGCTGTCTGTCTCTTTCGATTCTTCTAATCAGTTCCTTTCTCTCTATCCTAACCTAATACATAATTTCGCTCTCTCTCACACACGCGCTCTCACATACAAACACAAATCTGAATTGATTGGAATAGAGCATTTTAGCATGCCCAGAACTTCAAAAAATTTTTACCCCATGGGGTAATGGTGACGCCCCTCACAGTCCAAGGTCCATCCATGGCACTGTTATCCCGCGTCCCCACATGATCGCCTTCCTGCCTTCAGGCTGTATATGCGACCTCTGCTTCAAAAAGCGGCGGCCAACCATCCTGAATATGGCCTCTGAACACCAAGGCTCAATTCCCGTGTAGGGAAATATGAGTTTATGTGGTTCATTATATACCAATTGGGGTATTGGATTTACAACATGACCACTATATATTTTGAGTGTCCACTGACGACGTCAAGTACGACACATTAGGTATCACAAGAATGTTCGTTTTGTCAGCCGATCAAACGGTGACGGAAAACTACGGCGGGTGACCATAGTTACGAATCTGTCTTGTACCAGCCCACATGAATGTAGGACATACCTCAGACCTTCCCATCTGCCATTACTAATGCATGGACTTAAGGGTAGTTTCGTGGACTGCCTCGGATGCACCAAAGCGTAGCCACATTAAAGATTTTTGCGACAGGTGACATCACCCACACACGTTGCCAAGCCTTTCCTGGACTCAGGGTAGGTCATGAGAGTGTCTCCACATTTTCACGGTTCCGGCACTTGGCAGATCGTGGTAAAGCCAATAAAGGCTTTCAGAAGAGCTGATAGAAACAGCAGTTCAAGATAAGCGGTTATCCGCAGTCATGACAAACCCTCAAGGTTGTCGACTAATTTAAGCAGGGAAACAGGAAGTTGCCTGCGAAATGTACACTGAGGTCAATCCAAGATGGATATGTCTTCAGATTTTGTATTTATTAAGATAGTCAACCTGGTCGCCGGTTGTCAAGCGAACCAGGGTATGGCCTCCGCCTTCCTCTCAAGCGAGGTGAAATTTAATATTGGAACATGACTCCTAGGTCCAAATGCCAAAAATTTAAATTACGGTGTCATAGTGTCATTTATGTTCAGAGAGATTTTTGGTATGTATTGTATTATCGTAGTGTAGTTTTGTGCGATAATGCCAATACTATATTTTCCTTTCAAGGTTCTCTAGAGTTTGACTGAGTATGAAAGTCTTAATGGGTTCCGGCTCCTTTCAGTATAAAGGGGTACCGCCCAATCTAACTCGAGGCTCAAATTCAGGATCCGCAGCTTCTCGGAATGTTCGTTAGTGATGCTACATTTACGTTTAAGGTACAATCAATCTGGCATGGAATCTCATAGAGATCCCAGACCCGACCGATGTCCCGTAATGCCTCGTTTTCTGGCTGCACTGCAAACAAAAATCCACATAGCGTGCACAAATATGTGGATTAAACATGCTTCCCACAACTCAACATCCATCGCCTTAACATTTCTGTGAAGAATATATCGTTTCATTCTTTTGTAGCTAGCTAGATAGATTTTGTCTAGAAAAGCGAAATGGTGCTCGTGGCTGTTCCGTCGACCACACTACGGACTCCCAGTCCTACTATTCAACACTGTTCCTAGGAAATTGATATCTTTCTGGTTCAGCGTGCGCTGACGCACTTCCTCATTCCACCCACACACATACATTATTTCTCATGATTCTGGGGTAAGAACCCACTGACAAGAACACCCTCCTTGTCCTCCTCACACGACCGCACGTGTTCATTATCCTTCATTCTTCGTTTTCGCCCCTCGATAATGTCAGATCGGCTCTCTAAAAAAATAGTAGTTTCCGACTGATTCGTGAGCTTCCGTCACGAAGCACTCATTTCAGCCTGGGTTTCCCCTCCATTCTGCTGATATATTAATCCTCAACTATTTCATCGGTTCCCCGTCTTTAGACCAATCAGAGAGAGAAAGAAAGTGAGTTCTTGCCTCTATACCGGGTCCAGCATCCTCCTCAGTTATTTCCCAATATTGCTTTAGCTATTTCCTCAGTCCTGAAGGGTTCTAATGTCTCCTCTTCTTCCCTTTCGACGGACAGGTCAAGTCGAGCCGCAATGCAAGAGTATATAGTGTTACCCCCTTTTTTTTTAAACCCATTCAGTTCCAGTGCTACTCTTCTTCATGCCACATTCTTCCCTTCACAAGTCAACATTCACCACGTTACACATCCTAAAATCCTGGGGCCTTCACGGGCCCTCTCTTATTCTATCCCCAGGCTAGTACATTCTTCCTTGTCTTAGACTAACTACCTGGACTGGAAGCTGAATGGCGTAATATATATTTTTGCCCCCCTTTTTTTTTGTTACTTAGTTATCAAACTCGCAGCCCAAGCTATCGAATGAGCTCCCAGCTCTAAGCGTGCAAGGATAACTGGCTCGGCTTGACTCACCCCTCGCTAACAACATTTTTCTTGGCAGAGCCGTAGCAAAATCTACTTAAAACTAACTACTTTCGATTCTCTGGCAGCTTGGAGTCTAATACATCCACTTCGATGCGCACCTACTGGCGCGAGGCTGTCCCTGGAAAAAAATATCTAAAATATTTTTTTTTTTTTTTTTTTTTTTTCCATCACCATCCTATTCGTGCCGGACGTACGTCAAAACGTATGTCTTTTGGCCCTAACATGACAAGACAGCCTGCTCTAATGCTTAGATCGGACCAAGAGCTCTCTGCCCCCAGTCTTTTGAAATAAGCCTCTTTCATTCCCTAATTCACTAATCTTTTGTCATATGTACGCAGAAGTTCGTGTATCCATTTTTTGACTCCAAGTACCTCCTGAGCAGAGTGTTGTCGTTTACACAAAGACCACGGTGGAGTCACCCCTACGGGAATCGAGTATTTACTTCGTCTGATGGACTCTACGTTTTGTTAAGGTTTCGCACTGTGATTCCACGTATTGGGATGAAGTCCAACGTCTCTCTTGGAAAGGGTAACTTAATTAGGGGATAGCTCAGACATGTTCCTGACGTAACCGCCGAGCTGGACAGATTGCTTCTTCTCGCAATCACACCAGTGTTTGGACCAGGAAAGCCTGAATGATTTCTCGACCCGGCTTATTACTTACACGATTAACAACACAGTTCTCAGGTCGAATCGATCATCTACTTACGATTTAGTACTCTTTCAAACCTACAGCTCTGCCTTTCCTCCTAGTTTTGCCCAAATATCGAGAACTCCATCTTAGTACTAACATAATCCATCGCCCCCACTCCTGGTCTCCACTTGTGTTCTCAATGATAGTGAAAGAATTAGTCTTAGCCTCACTGATCCACTGGTTTCCACCTCAATTGTCCCCGTCCGCCTAAAATATTAAGTGAGTTTTCTGTAGGAAACTCTCTCTCTCTCCCTCCGGGTAACCTGCCATCCTATAGAGTTAAATACTAGCCCCTTTCCCGTTATTGGACCTATTTCGTAACCACACAAGGTTTTCCTAGGATTCAACATGAGTCCCCTTTGGTACGAAAGTCTCCTCTCCTCCATCTCTTCCTCCTATCTCTCTTATCTCGTCTACCTTTTAACTTCCCATACACTCCCATTCCTTCCTGAATATAACCCACATCTTTCTACACAGCAAACCCTCCTTGCTGTAAGGTGAGACTTGATTCCACATAAAACTTAACACAGACTCTCATTTATGTCATCGCTCCATCAATACACACATAAATACACTCCCTAAATATATAGTAATCATTAATCATACACAGTAGCCTTTCCCACTGTAAAGCGAGATCTCATTTCGCATACAACTCAACCTGTACCCTCAACCGAGCCGCCGCACTATCAATTTGCACGTAAGATCCTTCCTGAATATCCTACAAATTATTTAAACACATAAGAACTCTTTCCACTGTAAATCAAGATTTTATTTCACATAAAACTTGGCCTGTGACTCTCATCCGATCCGTCGGACCATCAATTTGCACGTAAGATCCTTCCTAAATATAGTACAAATTATTCGAGCACAAAAGAACCCTCCCCACTGTATCCAGAGATTTTATTCCACGTAAAACTTTACCTAGATCTTTATAAAATCTCCCTCCATACTATTCGTAAGTCAAAATTGCAGTACATCAGCATATTTAATCGTTCATCCAATGCGCTTGCGCGTCTCCCAAACCGCGCGAGCTTCGATATACAATCAATACATATGCCGTCGGCTCACCCACACGGCGTAAATGTTAGTACAAAATATAATCCTAAATATAAGTGTCCTGTGCTAGGAATACCTTCCAGCGGCTTCCTACCGCTCCTCGTCCTTAAAAATATGTACAGACTTACCAAGGTCCAGAGCCGTATCCACCTCACTCTATTTAAAATTTCAAAAAAAAACCCGCTTGCGAATCTACCTATTCTGTAAGAAAATAAAGATTATTTAGCTAACTCATCTCGTTCCTAAATTTGCACTTTTGCTACTCTCTCAAACCCAATGACCCGTTTCAATGCCCCCAAACCAGAATCTAAACGAGGGAAAAGGACTTTGCCAAAGCAAATTCCATAGAAAAAACACTCGCGTATTCAAACCTCGCGCCGAATTCTTTCAAATAGAGGCACCCACCGCTCTCCAGGTACCGCCGACGCCAACTGCCGAGGGACGCGCGCGATTTGCCCTTCCTAGGTTTCCCCTCCCCTCTCCCCGCTCTTCTTTCCTCCCGGCTCCCCTCTGTTAGAATCCCGCCATTTTTCGGGTGGTCATGCGCACTCTCCCCTCTCCCCGCTCCTCCTTCTGTCTGCCAACACCCGCTCCTCTGTACCCGCTCTCCACCCCCTCGTCTCCACTTGGCCTTGGGCGCGTGAGTCGTGTTCTTACTATTTTATTATTATTTACCTGTCGCTAAGCAGAGCATTATTCGAGTACTTTCGAACGTTGTACCTGCGCGATCGCTCAGGGTCCTACCTCCGCTGACCTTGATTTTATGCTTAGTCAGATGTGCGTAAAACAAAAGTATTATTTTTACTTGTCGCTAAGCGTGCATCGCAACGCAACCTTCATATGCCTATAGGACGCTACTTTGTTATATTTATATATCATGTTTTGAGTGTGGAGGCTGGCCGTCCACAACACCAACAACATTATAACGATAATTATTTCGTTAGTCAGGCGATTTTATGAATCATCATTAATGAAAAGAAATATTTGATGAAGTCCTAGACTTTTGATGGGTGAGGTTGGATACATAAGTACTCCATACTTGTTGACCGCGTTGCTGCACGCAGCTAATTGAAATAACAGGCAAATAGCTCTTTACACCAGAAACACATGTAAGAAGTCTGCGAATGTCTGAAAGCAGCGTTTTTGTTGTCTTCTCGATAGCTCTGTACCTTGTCAATGCAATGATACATGTGGTGGCATTGACCGTCTTAGTTAATATGTGGATATGAAGAAAGAGATGCATGGTACTGATGTGCTTATTTCAGCAAGACGAACCACCAGATGTAATGGTACATTCAATTCGGAAAGTTTTCATTAACCAAAACATGTTTTTTACATACTTTTTTTAATCAGTGCGCGCTATTCCCTTTGTAACTTCTCCATTTGTATTTCCATCTTCCATGTGTGCTCCTCCTTTAACTTCTCAATTTATTGACATTTCATTTCATTTATTTAAACTTTTTGTTACTCGAAGCACACTAAGTTACGACACAAAGATCCGCGGATTCCCAACTCAGTAAAGAAGATCCCGCAAAAAATGTGCCTTCATGGCCCATTCCTAAACTATAGGAAATGCTAAAAACGAAAAGCCTCAGAGAAGCCATGGGGCAGATTTTGATAAAAACTAAAAATGCATTTTTTTGCATGCTTGCAAATTGCACCGAAGGCAGCCCGTCCCAGCTTTGCACGGGCATAATATAATTTTAAAAAATATTATTTTGACACAATGATACACAAATAAACTCTTGTTACGTAGAGTTCCTAAAAAAAGTGCATATACCTACATTGAAATATTTCAAATAAAAATTACAAATTTTGTGAATAAACATTTTTTATATTTTTTTGTATTTTTTACTTTTTATGTATTTTTCATACTATTAATTAGTATGGTCATAACCACAAAACAAAAGCCATTAAATAATTTATTGAGTTAAAGCCTCCCAGTGCACAATATTTAATGTTGTTTTATTTTGCACTAAATAATTAGCTTAACTGTTATTAACTACCCACAACTACCCACAAACTACAACTAAAAAGTATTTAATCGAGAATCATAAAATCTATTTCAGTCACTTATTTATTAGGATAACTAAATGTACAACAAGGTCTAGAAAGGGTCTAGTTCTGAAAAGAACTTTTTGAATGCGTTTAGTTACCTACTAAACTAATTATCATCAAGCGACAATTTCTTAAATTCCGCACACGACCGCTGCGTAGGGAGCCGACTGACCCTCCTCCCCTCCCGTACCCCTGAGTGACGCCTACGAACTCTAAAACGCATAGCTAGCCGAGCGGAGATTTTTCTAATTTTTAAACTCATGATATCTTTCGAACTAAATGTCGGAATCGAATAATTCAAAAAGTTATATAAAGGTATTGAAGCACCCTTAAATAGTAATTTATTTATTTTGATAAGGATTAATATCTAGGTACAAATAAAGAGCCTTTTCTAGAGGCTGTATTTATTTTTTTATTTTAAAATAAATGCACACTTATTGTGACATAACTATAATAGATAGGTGTACGCTGTCGCGACATTTTTTGTAGATAATAATGTCGTCTATAAAATTGTAGTACATCATTTTGTTCCATCGTTAATAGTATAGATTTATTAAATATGAACACGAACAAATACTCGCAGTACAATTACATACAATATTATTACATTATTACAAATGAAACATTATGTTCTGATGGTAATTTTACAAATAACTATCCATCATTAGTTATCATAGAATTTCGAAATCACATTTGAGTACTTCTATTCTAAAATTCTTGACAAATATGTGTGTTTTTGTAGTTACTGTTTTTAGTATGTTTGAAATATATTTTAAGTTTACTCGTAAATAAGAAGATATTTAATATACTTGGGATATGCACCTCTTGATCTCACTCAGGATGCATCTATAGGATCACAGCCTTATCTTCTTCGGCTATTGTGTTCAAAGCTTTTCTTTTTCCCGTTTGTTCGCTTTTTTCTTCATTTGCGCCAAATAATTTCGGCATGATTGCTCTCAAAGGCACACTATAGCCAAACTTACGGATCCATAGATCGGTTTGTCCCATGACGAGCCCCTGGCAGGCTTCATCGCGACACAGGCGCACCTCAGCCACTCAATAAGCACCGTGAAAGGCGCCCTTTGTCAGCCAAACATCCGCGCCCATCGCCCGCCTCGCGCAATTTCACAGCAGTGAATTTAAATGGGAAAATTATTTCCAAGTACTTTTTCGAGAATTGAACTTTCTTTGTATTGTTTGATTGTGTGTCATTCTCTGGAGTGGCGGCTGACGAGCTGGCGCGGCAGGGAGCGGGGCGAAGGGGGGCGTACGAACGGGATAAACGGGGTCATTAAAACTTTCTACACCTCGGATGAGCAGGTTGAATTCGTCCTGCAGAAAGAATGGAAAGTGGGCCGCGATTTCTTTTGAATTGTGCTCAAGAAAAGTAACGCTTTGCAAATCTCGGTGATGGATTGAAGTTTGAGATGGTACTTACTTGTTTACTAAGACGAGACTTCTTAAAGTACACTTGGAACTTTAATCCATACAAACATTTATGTCAATGGGAATATAAATTGGACCCTTAAACTGTATTCATTATTTCTGAATCATTTAGAAAATGTCATACCTCACTTACCAAAATACTTTTTACTAATTTTTGTTACAAGTTGGACTGATTCTAACTGGTCATAAACTTGTATTTATAAACTGTTTCCTATAAAATATACGTAAGCAGACCTTTTAGCGCAATTTCGGCAGTGATATAATTCCGAATCTATGTAAATTCCGCAAGGAATACGTTTCTGATAAAATATTTTCAGAAAACGTTTTTGTCGGACGAGGTGCGTAGTGTTTGATTTAATTTTTGATGTTTCAATTAAATATATGTTTAATGAAGGACGTACATAATTTATGTAGTGTAAGCTTGTGAAACTGTAGAACCCAAATAATAAAAAAGAGATATCTGAAATGATATACATACGGAAATAGTAAATTCCTGTATGCGTATCAGTAGGGCTACCACACCCGACATGTCTAGTGATGTAAGTGTTTTGTTAAAAAAGTAAGAACAGCTGTTTCTATATTTTAATGAATTCCAATTTTTTTTTTCTTGAAAAAATATCGAAACGAATCTAAATAAAATTAACAATCACTTTGCACGATAGTTATTTAAATTGAATATGACTTTGCGAAAATGGATACTTAATTTTTTATTCTCTCGAAATGATATTTTAGATGGCCTGAAAATCAAGAAGATTAGTGGCAGCTGCCGTAAAATGCCTCAACACTGTTAGCCCTTTCAGCAAATGGCTATGATTTATATAATTGCGACGACGATGGCTTTAATTACTGTTGTGGGAAACGACGACTCGACATGATAGAAGGCTATTAAAGGGGTTGGCCGCCATACTGTTCGTACTTGGTTACATATGCAAATATTCTTCAATCTATGACATGCTAGCTTCCGCCTGAGAATAATCGAGTTAACTGTCCTATTACGCTAACGTTGTTTTTCACTGTAATTCACTGAATTCACGAATTCTAGCTGTTCCATGGTTCGGAACTCATGTAAAACTGTAAGTTCCCTTCCCCTACTAGGTGGTAGGGTTAAGCCCGCCCAGGTTTGTTCCACCGCTTTGGATGAAGCTATGGTTAAATCGGTAATGAAAAAATACACGTGTTGGCAATTTGACGGGCCTAGCCCAGTGCAGAGTAGGTGAGCCTAAATATAACACGCTCCTACGTTACGAATATCTCTAACAAAGTGTCAGTGTCATACCTATTTAATAAAATAAATAAATACATTAATTAAATAAATAAATTAAAATTCAATGTAGCTGGGTTCATAAAGCGAAAGTCCTGACAGGGCACTTAATTCCTTCGGGAATGTGGTGTATTTAGCTAATATCACAACGGTACTACCGCCATTCATTTCAGGTTCCACAAAAAAGTGCTAAGAGTTGAAGCCCATGTGAAGCCAAAAATCAATTTAGCAAACCTTTTATGAATCAATGCATGTCTAATCTTAAACACCGTGTTAGTGGGAGGCATATTACAGGAGGATGGACTGTAGGAATTTCAAATTATCGGTGGCGAAATTGGGAAATACAATACCTGCGAAGGGTAGATATGTTTTGCTGGTTCGGGTCCAACCTTTCAGTATATTTATAAAGTAGTTCCCGTACATTTTAACCGACTTCAAAAAAGGAGGAGGTTATCAATTCGTCTGTATGTTTTTTTTTATGTTTGTTACCTCATAACTTTTGCCTGGGTGAACCGATTTTGATGATTATTTTTTTAAATGAAAGCTAGTGCTTTGGTTAAGTTCTGACAATGATATCCATGAGAAAATCATATAATTCTTAAATTTGTATTAAGATGTGCATGACAAATGGACGAATAACTCAATATAACGCCAACCGATTTCGGTGATTCTTTTTTTATTGGAAAGGACGTGTACAAATTAGTAAGTGTATTTCAGATTCACTAAAAATAAACAAATTAAAAACAAAATTAACAAAAAAAAAATAACCGACTTCAAAGAAAAAGCACTAAAAAGTAAAAAAATAATTGGCATTTTTGTGTTTAAGATTTTTGTTATTTTTTGAGTCGGTGTCAGCCAAGGTCGCCAAGGTTCTTTTGATGGGCGCAGCGCGTGCCCGGCTGACGCCGACTCAAAAAAGAACAAAAATGCCAATTATTTTTTACTTTTTAGAGCTTCTTCTTTCAAGTCGGTTATTTTTTTTGTTAAAATTTTTTTACGAGGCTCTTTCTTAAATAAATGTGTCCTTGCTTCAGTACCTAAAAGCATCACTTTCGTTTTATGTCAATTAGGAACCTAATACCGTAAAAAAATATAACATACAGTATTTCGTTTCGCGCGGGAATTACGTCGGAGGTGTGTAGCTACACACAATAAATGAATAAACGATTTAATAACTTAATATATGTATATACCTTCAGTTCCTTTAAAAACCGGCCAAGTGCGAGTCGGGCTCGCACACGAAGGGTTCCGTACCATCAAACAAGATTTAACACAAAAAATCACGTTTTTTGTATGGGGACCCCCTTTAATTCTTATTATTCTTAAATGTTACCTATTTGTTGTTATAGCGGCAAAAATAATACACACTTTGTGAAAATTTCAGCTGCCTACCTATTACGGTTCATGAGATACAGCCCTGTGACAGACGGACAGACGGACGGACGGACGGACGGACGGCCGGACAGCGGAGGCTTAGTAATAATAATAATAATAATCATATTCTTTATTGCAATCCATACAAAGTACAAAGCAAAGGCGGATTTATTGCCTTAGGCAATTTCTAACCCTTTGGGTACGAAACCCTAAAAACCGGCCAAGTGCCAGTCGGACTCGCACACGAAAGGTTCCGTACCATCGTACAAGATTTAACACAAATCAATCACGTTTATTGTATGGCCCCCATACAATAAACGTTTAGTTTTTTTAATTTACCATTTTGTTGCTATAGCGGCAAAATAAATATATACTTTGTGAAAATTTCAGCTGCCGGCCTGGTACGGTTCATGAGATACGGCACTGTGACAAACGGATGGACGGACGGACGGACGTACGGATGGACGGATAGCGGAGGCTTAGTAATAGGGTTCCGTTGGGTACCTTTTGGGTACGGAACCCTAAAAAATATGCCGAGAAAGTCTCCAGTATCGCATGGGCCGCGTCCTCTTAATGGTAACTGCCATTTATGAGCATGGAAACGTTTTGGCATGGGAGAGTTTGCTATCGGAAATGGGTTTTTTATTTCAGTCTGGAAAACATCCAATAACATATGCTAATAAATAAAAAGATTATATTTTCTAAAATAATTATAAAATGATAATATTAAAAGTTTTAGAATACAGTATAGAAAGTAACATTATCTATGTATGGCTATTGAAATTATTAATGTAAAATAAATAAATAGAAATATAAATAAAAATTCATAAAAAATATAAACCGGGTTATGCATCTTTTTTACTCCAAATATGATAAGGAATATCTCGTTAACGATTTTGATAGTTACCAGTTTGATAAATGCTTTCAATTTCATTCGTTTATTAATATTTACTAATTTAATTTAATCTATACGTATACATATTTGATGTGATTCTAATCTGAATCTCTTGCATTATAACATCACTTAAATGACATTATATCTCAATTATTATTATTACATTCACGGAAGCCAGACTCGCGCGTCCCGCAGCACGAGTCGGGAGCGCGGCAGGAGTCGGGAGCGCGGCACGAGTCGGGAGCGCGGCAGGAGGCCTGCAATAAACGTCAACCTACCTCCCTTTTGCGTCCCATTTCAGTATTTTTGTCGAGAAAAGACTATTTTTTCGTCTGAGAAATTAATGGAGCCTCCAGTCCGTTTGTCGCCTCCGTGCTAATATTAAGGAAAGCGAAACGGGACTTGTCATTTAGTTTCTCTTTCACACAATTTTATAAATTTTATAGCATAAACAATCCATCGACGGCCATATTTGGATTGTGGGCGATCAAACGGGGAGATTTTTAATTTTATTATTAGTAGATATTTTTACAATATAATATGTTGCATACGCGTCGAATGGGGATATGTATACCTAGATCAGCGTTTCATAACCTGGGGTCCATGGATCCTCCTCTATCCTCACATAGTACTTATCGGGCTGATAGTACACATTCACGTTTGTCAAAAGACGGATGGTTGTAGCCGGAGAATTGTATCTTTTATCACAATTATCTGACTAGAATTTTACTGATAAACATATAAACTTACTATATCAGATGGATAAGCAGAAGCGTAAATAAATGTGCCGAATAGTTATCTGGCTGTTTATCAGACTATTTTAAAATCAGCCGTAAAGAAGAATAAATACTTCGCATGATTGATCTAAAGTTGAATCTAAGATTCATGATTGGATTTTTTTTTGTGTGGTAATAAATAAAAAGTACTTTTTTGCCTTATTTACTATCACTTCGATTGAGTTTGGAACGGGTCCGTTACATATTTGTTTTAATTTGGCTAGGGATTTATGGCTAAAGCAAGGTTAAGAAACCCAAATAAATGGTATTGTGTTTAAAGAATTAGCCGAATGGCGAATCAAGATAACGGCTTCCTTAAACGAGTGTGATAAAATGCAGTTCTTAATACATTTATTACGAGTACAATCATGACAAGGTCATGCAACATCATTGCAATTTGTTTGTGTCACCTACCTCTTTTAATCTTAACAAATAAATGAAACGCGTGCATCATCTTTTTCATCTCTATGGCCCATTTTTTTATAAAATAATTGTAAAACACGATAAAATACGTTTAAATATGCGCAAAAACACATCACTAACTAGCATTTCGTAGAAATAACAATGCTAGATAATCGTGCAAGCGCTCACTTTCCTTCTCTGTCGTCGTCAATATTATTGTCCTCAGTAAATATTCCAAACGTTTTCTTTAAAGACACTTTGGAATTTCCGTATCACGGGTTCGAATCTCGGCCCGTTCATGCACCACATTCATTTTCCACGGTTCGGAATCCATGTAGGTGGTTCAGAAATACACAACTAGTGTTTGGTGCACTAGATAACCTAAATGTAAGGTTTATAGTATTCATAGTCCATAATGTACAAGAACTTTGGGTTGGACAGGTTCGGAATACCCTAAAAAAAAGGATTACTTAACATTCAACTAAGTAGGTGGCACAACGAATGGAATCAAGTATGCAGCAAGTCAGCGTTATCGTCAAAATTCTGATCATTAACTCAGTTTAAGATTGAATCATAGTGATAAAATGATTCATGTGAGATTACAGCGGGTATCAATCAGCGCGCGAAGCTCAGAGGGAGTCGGATGATGCCGGCGAGTTTTCATTTTCCGTTGTCGCCGGTCGACCGCGCCCCAGCGGGGGGTGCGGGGGTGCGGGGGTGCGGAGGGAAGGCTGTATTTATTTTTCATTTCCGGCCGGACTGAAGCCGCCCGCCCCGGGCCGGCCGCCCTGCCTGGACACGCGCACACAATCTCACACGCACACGACCATCACACGAACATGTATGTTCATGCGTGCGAGTACTGAAAAGAAACGCACGAGTGTGGATGAATCGTTTATTTTATCGGCCTTTCTATAAGTTTGAGTGTAGACAGTTACATTAAACGATAAAGCCTAGCGTCCTGTAGTTCTATGTTATACTTTTTTATATAGGTAACATGGATAGCTAATACTAATCCGACCGTCATGATATAAGCCTTACACACCACACGGGAACGAGGTGCCATGACAAAACCTTCCTTATATACCTCAGGTTCTAGCCACAGAAGACTTAGCCCCGGTTGCACGAAGAGACGGCCGAGTTAATCAATGTTCAAACACGTCACTTTTAGTGATCCGCATAGTGTTCCTTCCATACTGTCCACAAAAAGTGTCGTGTTTGATCATACTTTGACGTTGATTTTGATTTTTTGTCCTTTCGTGCACTCGGCCCTTAATGACGTTTTGGACGATAGTTTCATTGAGTATTCGATCGAATGAAGGACAGTCGAAGCGACTACGTGTTATAGATGGAAATCTTAGTATATATAAATGGAAATCGAAGAAAAAAGTCTTTATCGTATCCAGTTTAAAGTAGCCGCTGCCAACCTATATATTTTATTCGTGAACAGGTCTTGATTTTGTTTTATATAATGACAGTTGGTGTGGTATTTATTATTCTCATCTAGTTCTAATGACTGTTATAAAATCAATGTCTGTCTGTCTATCAGGTTTCAATTTAAGGACCGCCTTCTAATGCGGTTTTTGTCTACGTATAGTCTGCGTCTTCCAATTCAATCAGCCTCAGTGGCCCAGTGGCGAGACACTTCGGCGATCGCTCTCCGAAGTTAAGCAACGCTGGGTCCGGTCTGGTCTTGGATGGGTGACCATTCGACCGTTGAAGTCGAAGGAAGGTCCTGGCATGGCACCTAGTTCCCATGTGGTGTGTTGGGCTAATACCATGACAGAACTTGTGGTATTAGCCATCTACTATTAGATCTATACAAAAAATAACACACTAAGACAGTATTTCACTTTATTCTTTTCTTTTTAATTTTTGTAAGAGTTTTTTTCGCTGTTTGAAATGTAAATTTTACGGAAGTCTCTGAATTTAAAAGTAATATTTGCATAACTTGATTTTGATTTAGATTTTTAAGTTGGGAGTACAATTATATAATAGATTTATAACCTTTTTGTTCTATGTTTTGTATGTTTTTATGCATATTGTGTTCACTACCAGGGGAGTGTGAACCTTTTTTTGAATGACGTTTGTGTATCTCAGTATATCCTGTGTACTACTCTGTTTGTGAACCTTTTACTAAATAAATATAAATCTAAGTATTAAAAAAAAGACTTAGTGCGAGTCCGTACCATGCCAAAATATATTATACGATTTGTAGTTTTAGCGCCGAAAATCTCTGAAATTTTCAACTGTTTACCTAATGTGGTTCTCCACATACAGCCCGCCGACAGACGGACGGATGAACGGACGGCCGGCGGAGGCTTCGTGATATGGTCCCATCGGCACCCTTTAGTTACGAAACCCTGAAAAAGGACTGCACCTTCCCCACATAATTCTGAGGCCATGGAAATGACGTATTTACTTCTCGGAGCGGAAGACAGTTCAGCGAGGCGAAGCCAACTAGATTCCTTCCCGGCGCCTCTTATCGGCTGTAACGTCGTTAGGGCTCGCCGGGACACCGGCGCGCGTCCCCGCCGTCTCTGCCTACCCACCGCCCCGCGTCACAATCAGCCGTGAGCGCGAGCAGATGGGGAACGTGCGAAAAAAATAGAAAACGGGATGGAAAACATTTGAAGACTCTAGTTTAGTGGTAAAACCGTTGCCAGCCTCGGTAGCCCAGTGGTGCGACGGCTTGCGATCCGATAAGCTGGGTAAGCACCTCAGAGCGCGGTTACGTTCTGGATGGGTGACCATTTTCAACCGTTGAGGCTGGCCGTGGTTCGGATTCCACGTAAAACTGTAGGTCCCTTTCCCTACTTACTAGGTGGTAGGGTAATTCCTGCCCGGTTTGGTACCATCGCATTGAATGAACGATGGTCGAAGCGGCAATGAAAAAAATGTCCGTGTTTTCCATCCAGTTCAATGTAACCGAGCAATATAACGAAGGACCTGGCATACTGGTATATGGCACCTAGTTCCCATGTGGTGTGTTAGACTAATATCTGACGTTCAGTCTGGTATTAGCCATCCATGTCCAGTTACATAAAAAAAAGACTCTGGTGTCGAAAACCACGACTTTGTTGCTTAGGTTGTACTCCTGTTTTGAAATATGCCTTTTGCAAACCCACATAGGTGAATGGCCCGGGTTCTATCGCAATGGATCGTCAAAGCGGCAATGACGAATGAATGTCCCCTGTTTTCCGACCAAATTAATGTAGCCGGGCTCATATCATGCCAATAGGTGCGGTATATGACAGCTATGTCCAGTTCCTTGGACATCGATAGCTTCTTTGAGCCACGATAAACATGGCAATCGTTGTTAAAAGTGAGTTGGCTAGAAATTAACACTTATTTTAGCTAAATATTACCCAGTTCCGCAGTGCGATTACGCATCGCGGCATGAGATGCAGGTGCCGCACCTACCCCAAATTGTCTTACTGTTTTCGTGTACAAAATATGTCAGTTTGGGGTACTAAAAGCACCTACACCTCATTTCTCACTTCGTAATCGCGCTGCGGTTGCCGGTGCTTCCATTTTATAATCGCAATAGCTGTCAGATACAACCAACCTCCCCCGTTTCGTGCGTCGTAATCGCGCTGCGGTTGCCGGTGCTTCCATTTCATAATCGCAATAGCTGTCAAAAACAACCAACCTCCCCCGTTACGTGCTTCGTAATCGCGCTGCGGTTGCCGGTGCTTTCATTTCATTATCGCAATAGCTGTCAGATACAACCAACCTCCCCCGTTTCGTGCTTCGTAATCGCACTGCGGTTGCCGGTGCTTCCATTTCGTAATCGCAATAGCTTTCAGATACAACCAACCTCCCTCGTTACGTGCTTCGTAATCGCGCTGCGGTTGCCGGTGCTTTCATTTCATTATCGCAATAGCTGTCAGATACAACCAACCTCCCCCGTTTCGTGCTTCGTAATCGCACTGCGGTTGCCGGTGCTTCCATTTCGTAATCGCAATAGCTTTCAGATACAACCAACCTCCCCCGTTTCGTGCTTCGTAATCGCACTGCGGTTGCCGGTGCTTCCATTTTGTAATCGCAATAGCTTTCGGATACAACCAACCTCCCCCGTTTCGTGCTTCGTAATCGCACTGCGGTTGCCGGTGCTTGCATTTCGTAATCGCAATAGCTTTCAGATACAATCAACCTCTCCCGTTAAGTGCTTCGTAATCGCATTGCCGGTTAATACCTCTTTGGCAGACGTGAATAGATAACGCCGCAAACTGACACCTCCAAAAATCTATCGGATTGAAGAGCTGAGTTGCTATTTGAATCTCATACAATTTTGAGAAAACAAATTGATCTCATGTAATGTTACAAATTAAGTTTTATATTGAATAACTAAAACGAAATAATAACGAAAATGTATGCATGTCCACTGTCTCAATTTAATTGAAAATGCATTTATGCCCTTCACAGCGATTACTTTTCGACAGCACCAGCTGCCTCCGACAATATCAGAGAATTACAAACACTTGACGTTCTATGAATTTTTTCAGCGCGCCTCCTTTGGGCGGGCGGCGGAGGCACGGGCGGCGCGGGACGGGCGGGGCGAGCGGGGGAGGCGAGGGGACTGCCACATGGTGCCTCCGCTCGTAAGGGAGATAAACGCATCAACGATGCCTCATCGTCTTATTATTTGCCAATTTTCTTTCGCCAGGACGTTGTCGAAAAAATATTGCATTTCCGCGGGTTTTTCTCGATGGAAAGCTCGCCTTTTCCACGCACGTAGAAATTGTAACATTTGAATGAAATAATTTCCTGAGGCGGCAAATTACTTTTGGGTTGTAATTAAACATAAAATCATTACAGATTTTTATTACAACTAGAATTATTTTACAGATAGATATTATTTTTCATAAGCTTCGAGATTTTTTTTACATAAACTGTCATTTAGGACCCTTTATTTCTGAGATTATGGATATTTTGAATGAATGATTTTTTTTGAAGTAGTCTCTCATTCATTAGCTAATAAAAATCGCTGATAAAATGCCCAGAGTGTAGTAGTTATTTTACAATCATGACTTTTTCATAATAACACAGAACATATTAAAAAAAACTTAAGTAACTCACAAAAAATATTGATATTAGGCCCCTATTTCACTGGGCCAAAGAACCCCGCACAAATCGTATGGGAATTGGCTCCCGGTCAAATTGGCTGAAATTTGGATATGTTGTTTGTTTCGGCATCCTGAACAAAAGTCTCAATGGGCACAAAGCCCAATTTTGCTTATTTTGGCCGCTACGGGGCTCCAAAGATCCACGGGTTGACCATTATTTACTACTCAAAACGGCGATCTCCTGGCAGTTTAGTATTTTCTACGCTGAGGAAAAAGTACCCTCTCATGTTTTCGGGGGGGCTAAATTCAAATCCAATGTCAATATGACAATATTGACAGTTGACAGCTGTCAATTAGTTGTCAACTAGCTGTCAAACAGCGAGAAATAAACAAAATCGATAAAATCCACATGTGAATGTAGGTTTTTGAGGTTGCTGAGTTCAAAACTGATGGCCAAAAGACAATAATGACAGTTGACAGCTGTCATGGGTTTCATCCACTTTAGCTGTCAAATGCTGTTTGACAGTTAGTTGACAACTGTCAACTGTCTATATCATCTTTTGGACATCAGTTTTGAACTCAGAAAGCTCAAAAACGTATATTGACATGTGGGTTGCATCCATTTTGGTTGTAAAATGCTGTTTGACAGTTAGTTGACAGCTGTCAACTGTCATTATTGTCTTTTGGCCATCAGTTTTGAACTCAGCAACCTCAAAAACCTACATTCACATGTGGATTTTATCGATTTTGTTTATTTCTCGCTGTTTGACAGCTAGTTGACAACTAATTGACAGCTGTCAACTGTCAATATTGTCATATTGACATTGGATTTGAATTTAGCCCCCCCAAAAACATGAGAGGGTACTTTTTCCTCAGCGTAGCAAATACTAAACTGCCAGGAGATCGCCGTTTTGAGTAGTAAATAATGGTCAACCCGTGGAGCTTTGGAGCCCCGTAGCGGCCAAAATAAGCAAAATTGGGCTTTGTGCCCATTGAGACTTTTGTTCAGGATGCCGAAACGAACAACATATCCAAATTTCAGCCAATTTGACCGGGAGCCAATTCCCATACGATTTGTGCGGGGTTCTTTGTTCCAAATCAGCTCTAGAATTCTAGAATCTAAGAAGAATTTTATCGAATTTCCAATTCCAATTTCTTGTATAATATTATTTAACATCGTTGAAAAAAAAATGTTACTTTGTAAGAATAGCGACGTTGGCGCGGTCATGTGACCATCAGACGTCACTGCATTTTATATTTTCAAATTCCGCATATCAGGCATCCGTAGGTGTTTCACGTGTAAAGTCCATTAGATTGAAAAACGTAAATCAAATATATATATGGTATTTAGTATAAATATATTTTTATAATACATGAATATTTTCTTACAGAATCTCAAGAGAAAGAAAATGTACGCTAAATAAGAAATTACTTTAATTAATTAATAAGTAGAACTGAGTAATATACTATTTAGCAATTCAACAAATTAATTAGTAATGTCCTTTACGAGTTACCGCAACTCATGGTCACCGCGCTTTCCCATTAGTCATAAGTCTACAATTTCTAAGTTGTAAGTTTCAAACTCTACAAGTAACCCAACCGTCTCGTCGTCTGCACCCGCAAAGCTTTTAAGCGATTAGAATGTTAGATAGATTATATCCTCCCAGATACATATGTTACTCCGACTTGTTTGGTCAATGTATAGCTAAATCATGAAGCCACGATCGGAAATTTAGCTGTGCATATTACTTCAATAATGCATCTTTCCAGGTATTAATAATGTCATAGTTTATTCCGTTTTTAAATGTACCGACCGGTATTTTACAATAATTTAAATGAACAGTTCTACAAAAAAACAAACAATAACCTTTTATCCATATAATGCAGTATACTGAAATAAAATCAATAAATAAAGCCATTCAAAATTAAGACTCAAATAGCAATGTAAGTACAAATTCAGGGTCCTGTGGCAAACTTAATAATCGTCTTCTCTCCGATATCAAAGAGAAGAAGCACATTTTATACACATAGCATATTTTTTGTACTATTTGTCCATAACTTAGCATTTTATCTCGCTTTTCACTTTTTGTGAAAAGCGTGTGTGTGTGTGAGTGCGCTAGTTTGGTAAAATTATTTTCTAACACCGCCTTGAGGATCAATATCGCTGTGAAAACCACATGCTCGTGTATTCTTTGTAATGCCTTAAAAGTGTCGTTACGCTATCAATTCTCGATACTACATGTGATAGCTGTTAACATGCTCTTAAAGTTCTTCACATGCGTTTTACCTAGTGAAACGAGGTTTTAAAAAATTTGCATGCTTAAATAAATTGTCAACAGCTATGTCTGTATGTTTAATTTTTTGTGACATATATTTTAGATTAGAAAATATTGACTAAAAGACATTGGAAAAAACTTGTCTATTTTATCTAAATAAATATTATTCTTTTCACTGAAATTACGGAACCTTTCTCAAGTGATATGGTTTAAATCTGGCAACTTTTAGGGATGGGGAACCGTTAGGGCCTGGAAGACGATTTCGCTAGTTTAATGGCAGTCGCCGTGCGAAATTGTGCCTTCGCCAATGGACAAAGAATGCATTTCTAAAAAATTTCATCTCCGATTTCCGCTGCCTTCACGCCAATCTTAATGCAAACTCTGTGGCTCAACCCGATACAATGGCGCACTCACCCATCATAAATAAATGAACTCAAACTAAAGTACCTATTCTTACCTGTGGATATAATAAACTTCATAGAAAGTAATTAATTTTATTAAGTAAACTCTTCTGAGAGTTTGCCTGCTTGCGTCGAGTGAGGCTCCGTCAAGCCGTGGCAAGTCGGCCGCATGCTGGGCCAATCTACATGCATACAATGACAATGTACTTTGTTTAAAGGTGCTGAGTTAGGAATCATAGGAAACCCTTTTTAGCATTTCCAAAAAATTGCGGTTACTTCTTGATAATGAAACGAGAATGCTTCATATAAAATTTACGTTAGCAGGAAATTTTTATAAATATAAAGTGTTAGTCCGTTTAATATACGTCGAATCAACGTCAACGTTTTGCCTGCCAGTTTTATCGATTTTAAGATATAAAATTAGCTACCCAAAGCAGTCTGTTTATAAGTATTCATGCTAAGCAAGAACATCGTTTTTTTTACGATAAATGATCTATATTCTGTCTTAAAGCAAAGATATATTCATTAAAGTTTTGCTGCCTGGTTCGAGACCAGCTTTGTACGATACTCATAGAGTGCCTCGTAGCTCGGGGCACAGGGACTTTTTTTTCATGCAAGAGGTCGTTCATGCATGATTCGATCCCCGCCCCGTTCATACACCTCTTTATTTAACTTAGTGAGTTGGGTAAGTCCATTTCGTCACGTTAGCGATCTGTTTCATAGTTCGGAATGAATGTAAAGCGGCCACCCGGGTTGGTACCATGGCATTGAATGAAAGATGGTCGAAGCGGCAATGAAATGTGTCCGGGTTTCCCATCCAGTTAATTGTAGCCGAGCAATATAAGGAAGGTCCTGGCGTGGCACCTAGATCATTTGTGGTGTGTTAGGCCAGTTACATAAAAAATAACCGTACATTTCATCTGATTGTTATACCCAAAGTATTGTCTGGCTTTCTATGCAGTTACAATTTCTTTCATTAAGTGCGTGATACCTAATTTCATTTAGTTCCGTAAGTAAAACCAAAAACATTTTAATTTTAAAAATAAATCTTAGTTATTTTGGAATTTCAAAACGATGGAAGACGCATTGATGGTCTAGTTATATTTGACACCTATAATGGTAAATATTTGACGCTCATATTTTTTGTTCAAATTTTTTATGAGCGTTTATGAATAATTATTTGATTTGAGAACACCAGAGGCTTACAGTTTTATCTTGAAATTATAGCTAGATTATCTACCTACATATTTACCTTTTTTACCATCGAAATTAATTGTGGTTATTTTTAAACATAATTAAATGTTGTTTAACTTACGTCCTTATCAAACTGAACGCAATCGGCTCTCATCACGCCCTTATCGGACGGCCAGGAACCTTGAATCTCTGTATATTTTTGCCTGAATACTACCTGAAGTATATTAGGGACGGATATTCCGACGTGCAATTAGACATCCTCACATAACTCCGCACGTGCCACGCGATAATGATACCAATTAAACTGATGGGAACCAATCGATTTCCATTAGAGCCATCGCTGCGATACCGAAGTAATTGAACCCTGGTATCACGTACGTGTACGTGATCAAATTTTTATTTCCGTATGGACCCTGAGTGCTTTGTGCAAAATCAATTAAATTAATTTATGGAATTATTTGACGCTTCATGGTTAGCCAAATATTTTTTAAATATTTCCTAATTGCCTGTAATGACCCAATCGATAGCTAAAATTACCAGGAAGGTAGCGATTTATGGAAATTGAATTGTTGATGTTTTTTTACTCAACCAACATGCAGCTGATTACAAGTTTATAGCTCAACACCTTAAGGTCGGCCCGTAAGCATCACAAAATTTCGCCTCCCATACAAACGTAGTTTACTAATCATTTGAAAACCACTGCTCCAACTTACTTGATATTTGGTATCTAATATTAGGCTACAAATATCTGTGTCTGCATGTCTTTGTTTTTTTTGTTAATTTATTCTGGGTCAAACCACAGAGAAAACAGAATTCGTATAAATATTTTCTTTTTTCTTTCATTTCATTCAGTTTCAGTTTCAGTTTCAGTTTCAGTTTATTTATTTCCTCCATTAGATGTATATTACACACTCGGATTCGTCATTTTTTTTTTCCTTTTTTTTTTCCTGTCGGTTCGATTACTTCTGGCGAAGAAGAGCCGACAAGAAACTTCGTCAGGTTGGTCATTGTATTATTATTTTTTCCAGTGATACTTACAAACTAGTTTACAGTGATTGATTGATTACTACTGCTCACAAAGAACATTATTATAAGAACATTATATACATTGGTGAGGAGCAAACTCTTGACTACTATAATGACATCTTATTCTAAATTAATAGGAATTATGATCTAAATTATTCAGGTGTAAAAAGCCATCGTCATTTTTGATACAAGGTACTATCAAATTAAATATAAGTTAGTAAATAAACAAATTCATACTACAATGTAGTACCCATGTCAGAGAAAATAATAATAATAGAAAATAATAATAATAATAAAAAAAAAAATTAATTGGTAGTACCGTGTTAGGTACCCGGTCAAGTATGTAGTCATGAGCTTTAATTTAAACAAGTTTTCTATCTAATAAGGCTTCCTGGATAGTGTAGTAGCTTTTTTTTATTAATACTGATTTCAATTTGCTCTTAAAACATTTATCTCCTAATTTCCTAATCTCCTCTGGAATTTTGTTGTATAACCTAATACTATTGCATATAAAACTTTTTGAAAATTTTGATGACCTATGCTTAACATTTTGTAAATCAGTTTTATGTCTAGTATCGTAGTCATGTACATCAGCATTTAAGGTATTATGGTGCTTATATTTCCTAGCATGGCAGATATTTTGATACACATATGCGCTAGGTAGGGTCATAATTCCTATTTCGCTGAATACATTCCTACAAGAATCTATAGCTTTCATGCTAAGAATACAACGCAAGGCTCTTTTTTGCAAGACAAATATTCTATTTGCTTCTGCTGCATTTCCCCAAAACATTAGTCCATACAATATGAGACTATCGAAGTAAGCAAAGTAGACAGTTTTTGCAGCTTGCGTGCCACAGAGTTCCTTGATTTTTTTAATGGCATAACAGGCTGAGCTCAGTTTACCAGCAAGACTGTCTATGTGGGGTTTCCAGCAGAATCTATTGTCAATTATTAATCCCAGAAAAGTTAATTCATTAGCCATGTTTAACGATAATTCCTCTACAGTATTGGTTACGTCTTCATTATTTTTACGCCTATGTGCCCCAAGAACAAAATGCATTACATTCGTTTTATTAGTATTTAACAATAGATTATTGTGTTCAAACCATGATGTGAGCGACTTAATTACTGACAAGAAAACCTCCCGTAGTTCAATTATATTTTTGTTTTTCAAAACTACTGAGATGTCATCTGCAAACATAACTAGTTCTATGTCTTGCCCGATTAAACCGGAAATGTCATTCACATAAATCAGAAAGAATAATGGACCAAGGATAGAGCCTTGCGGTACTCCTATTGTAACAGGGTCAACATCCGATTTTATACCACTGACCTCACATATTTGTTTTCTGTTTTCTAGGTATGTTTCACATAAACGTAGCTCTTTTTCTCTTACTCCATAATACTCTAATTTTAATAACAATATATCATGTCTTACACAGTCAAATGCCTTTGATAAGTCACAGAAAATGCCATATGTGTGCTGAGAATCATCCAAAGATGTTAATAAAGTTTTTATCATAGATGCAATGGCATCTCCTGTTGACTTACCTTTGCGAAATCCAAATTGTCTGAAATTTAGTAGATCGTGTTTAGTGAAGAAGTGAGTCAAACGTTTTTCCATAACTTTTTCAAAAACCTTGCTGAAAACTGGTAGACGGTAATTCTCAACATTATTGTGACATCTTTTTTTATATAATGGTATGACCTTTGCTATTTTGAGGGAATCGGGAAATGTGCCATTTTCTAGACATTGATTTATAACTTGTTTTAGAGGATTTATGACACCTGTTAATGACTTTAGTAATTTGGGGGAAATATTCCAAAGATCTTGAGAACGTTTAGACTTAAGGTTTCTAAGAATGTTTTTAACTTCTAAGTATGTGACAGGACCGAAAGTAACTGATGCAGTGCTACGTGCTGTATAATCCAGCAGGTGATTTAATGCTAACTGTGTGTTGGAGTCAATTTTATTTGATAATTTTATGTATTTAATGGATACGACATTACCGTTATCTCATTAATTTGAGTTTCAGCGACATCTATATTTTAAGCATTGTACTCAGATTTTGAAAATAATCTGAAAAAGTATTGGTCATGACATTCGTCGGAAGCAGGACTACAGATAGGGGAAGCATTGTGTCGATTCGAATATAATCGAGAAATTCGTTGGCTGATGTAATTGTCGGGATAGCTCAGTTGGTTTAGAGCAGTGGACATGTAATCCAAAGGTCGCAGGTTCAAGTCCTGCTTCCGACGAATGTCACGACCAATACTTTTTCAGATTATTTTCAAAATCTGAGTACAATGCTTAGATGTCGCTGAAACTCAAATCAATTTTATTTGTTGAGGTTTTAGCCACTGAAGTGAAGTATTTATTGAAGTAATTTGCAATCTTACAACCATCAGATACAATGTCTGCCCCAATTTTTAATTTGAGTTGAGTATTTTCAATAATAGGTGCTTTGCCCTTTTCTTCTTTGATTATACTCCAGGCCATTTTAATCTTGTTTTCGGAATTTAGTATTCTGTCCCTTAATTTTTCTTGAAGACAAATAAAAGCTTTTCTTTTCCTCTAAACCTTATTCTAAATGCATCATCGCGGACATCTTTGATCTAAAAACTCGTAAATCAAGCTTGACAGGAATGACAGTTTTGACGTATTTAAGGTGAGGTCGCTGATGCGACATCTACAATAAGCTTTGAGTTTTCTTCCCCATTCATATTCCTTACTGGCTTGTTAAGAACGGCCCGTAAGCTACGTAAAAATTATCTGGAAACCGCTATTCCAATTAAATTGATATTTAATATCTAACATAAAGTAGCAAATATCTGTGTCTGCATACTTTTGTTTTTTTGAAAAATCCAAACCGAATGGTTTTATGTGTTTATAGGTCTCCTTCAGGAAACATATCCTTTTTTATAGAAAAACTAGAAGAATGTTTATACAAAATTAATAAAAACAATAGCAAATCAGTAATAGTATGTGGGGACTTTAACGTAAATTTCTCATTAGATGCAGGGGGAAAACATGAATTTTCGGATTTATTCGATAGTTTTTTGCTTCAACAAACAATATTTGAGTTCACGAGGGTGACTAACACTTGTGCATCGTGTATAGATAATATTTTTACTGATAGTCAAGTCCATGGATCAAAGGTATTTACAGGTATACAGTCAGACCATTATGCCCAGTTGATAACTGTAAAAAATGAATGCAAAATGAATGTCACACATTCATTCAAAGTGACAAGAACTGTAAATAAGCATAGAATTGAATCCTTAAATATGGACTTGAATACTGAATTTGGTAAGGTTTCTGAAAAAATCTCTTTTAAACAGTTTTTTAATACCTTCATGAATTATGTAAATATGCATATGCCACTAAAACGCATAAAAATATCGAACAAAAAAAAGTTTGCAGAGTGGGCTACACGTGGTATCATGGTTTCAAAGGAAAAATTATTTCTATTGTATGATTTATTGAAGTTAAACAAAAGTACAGACCTTAAGTCATATGTATCTCTCTACAGCAAAGTTTTTAAAAAGGTCACAATTAGGGCAAAACAGTTGTTTTTAAATGACCAGCACAAAGTGTGAAACGAAATATGATAGGTTATGTTTTTGTGATATTTCACTTCTTTTCATTAGCGTAATTAGGAACAATTCGACTTCTTTTCATTAGCGTAATTAGGAACAATTTATTTTCGGAGTAACGTGGGGAAAATTATGGCATTTAAATTACATAGATTGATTAAATATTGTTTTTAAAACTATTCTGTTTTATTTTGAATAGTATCTGACAGCTTTGACAGATCTTTAAGGTGAGCTCGCTTTGACGCCACCTGTTATGATAAATAAGCAGTTTTCTTCCTCATTGTGGCCCGTGTTCCCCAGTGCTGCTAACTAATATATGACGAGTCTGACTCAAAATTCTCCTACTGACCTGTGATCGATGCCCCAATTTGGACACAGTACTTAAATTTAAATGATTATTAATTCTGCTTGAATTATTATATTACGAAATATTTTATCACTTTAACTACTAAATTTAGGGTCTCTTCCACCAAGTACTGATAAGGTTGATCCGTACATTAAAGGGCCTTTCTTACTATCTTAGAGAAGATACCAGTACAAGAGTATCAGTACTTTAGTAATAAAGGCCCTTTAAGTGTAAATTAAAATTAGTCAGTACTTGTCGAAAACCAAACTTAGATATGTTTCATGTTTTTTAAAGGAACTACAGTATCGAATTATTTTTATTATCCCGCTCTCACCACTATCTAATATACATAAATTACAAACATCGATTTCTTAAATGTGAACAACCTCGAATAAACCTCTCCAGACACTCGCGGCGAAAACTACTATTCATAACATCTGCAACCTCCAGGATACGTTCCTATACGGGATACCGTAAAAGCAGCCGAAATCGACGTATTATGCAAAATTCGGCTCTCGCACCCGAGAGCATTACCTTGAAATGACGGGCACAAGGGGTCGTTTGTGGTATATGTGATGTGGCGAGGGGATTTTAAGATGCAACCTCTTCCTCCCAAGAAAACATGTAATACTATAACATTGTATGACTTTTATAAATATGTTCAGTAAATATTTGTATTCTATTCAATCAATGGAACAGGACATCGATGGCTAATACCGTACCTTCTGTCATAATATTAGCCCAACACACCTCATTGGAATTGTTTATTGTTTATTGTTTATTCATTATCCATATACAGTACACTGCACTCGGATTTGTCATATTAATTTAGCATTGGCCAGTTCAGCAAAACAAAACACAGCGAAGAAGAACTGGAAAGAAACTCCGCTTTTTTTCAACGTCCACTTAGTCTAAGTTTACAAAAGTGTTTGTCAATTATTTTAACAAAAACATAGGTTAAACAATAAATTCACATGAATACACAAAATTTACAATCCATGCCGTATGCAACAGTTCCTGACAAATATAATTTTATTTGCAAAAGCAATCCCCTCCAACTAAAATGTTGCCAATTGGAGCAGGCCAGTCCCCACAAACAGCACCCGTTCACGAGCATCACGCCGTGCACAGCATTACCTCTTTCAACCATATTTTAGGGAAAGAGATAACCCGAGCCAAGCGTCACCGTAAGCAAGGACCTTTAAGCGATGCACTGCTCCAGTGGCAACACAACACTGTGAAACACTTGCACATTTGGTTTTAATACTATAAGTTTTGTCATGAACTACTACTGTCAGCTGATCACATAGTTACATATCCCTTTAAATGCTACCACCTACAGAAAATTAAGAGTATAATGGTTTGAGAGCAGCCCTATCAATAAAGTAATAATAGATTCCTATACGAGATTTTGACCAATACCGAGAAACTAATAATGCATAACTAAAATAAAATTAAATTCAGGTGTATAGAGCCCTCGTCATTATTGATACCTGCTCGTCATTAGGTGCCTTGCACAGATAAATAGGGAGGAGATATGGCATCGAGCGCGCCTACTATGGGACCCATGTCTCCAATTTTAAAAAATTAGGAATTCAACTTAAACGTACATACCACATGCAAACATAGTCGCAGACATATTGGAAGGTCTGTGTTGGTGGGAACTGACTTGACGAACGATATTTAAGTGCACTTTAGCGCGCGGTGGCAGATGTTACGACTGTGTGACATACGACGCGGCGCCGGATTCCAATACAATTATATGGTAATTTTGACCGTATAGCCGAGACGCGATATCGAAAGAATGCCTCTTCTCCTTGCTTCCTCTTCAGTGGTGCCATGCCCTTCCTTAAATTGCACAGTTATATTAACGTCATTGCCTCTTCGACTTGATTAATTCAGTATGGATCCTACATAAAATGAGTTAATACATCATAACATTTTTTTTAGAGAATCTTCTCAGCATTTTCTTAAATGTACTTATTCAAATGATTTGACCGGCTATGTGTCAGCCTAAATAAAATGATTAAACAAATATTTTAAATCTTTCACACACTTTTCGTCGATTTTGGAATATCATTTTTGGTCATATCAAAGTCACATTTTGAACATATTCAGTCCCGTTTTTAAGTGTGTGGTAAAAGCTATGGTTAAAAATTCTAATTAGCATTTTCAACAGAAAATCGCATTTATATCTGGCTGTAGAAAAAACTTGCAACATAGTGGTACCGTTACATCGGCACTGCCGATGCTCCGCCTGGAGAAAGCAAAAAGTTAAATTGAAACCAGCCGCGGTGATTAATTAGTCCACTGTGCAAGCGGTTTGTATTTTACTTTCCCACTTTGTAAAATATTCAATACTAGCTAAGGTACCCGCCTCCGCTCAGATCAATGTCTTTTTGGACTGATGTCTGGCCATGGAGGTGTAGAATGTATGGAGAAACGAGCGCGGAAAAAATCACGCCACGCGACTTACAACATTATATTGCCGTACACATTTGTAGAGCAGTGAGGAAAACGGAGAAAAATCAAATTTGTAGTCCCGCAAATTGGTAGGTAAACTGATAAAGATAAGACTATTTTTTCAATAAACTCTATGGTCGTTACGTCATTCTTCATACGTGATGAGTGCCGAAACCAAAGAATATATGCCGAAACAAAGGCCAAATTCCTCCGGCGGCACAATTGACGTGTCGACACTTTTTTAGTTCCATCCGTTCTCCTGTTATTTCTTCACCTCCATGTGTCTGGCTAAATTATTTAATTTTCAGTTTCCGATAAGAATTTTCATCCCCTATTTCACCTCCTTCAAGTTCAATTTCCGCCTCAAAAGCTAGCCTATGTCCTTCTCAAAGTTACAGAATACCTCTATACCGAAATTCATCAAAATTGGTTTTGCGGCTTATGAGTGAAAACTCAACAAGCAGAAATAATTTCGCATTTATAATTTTAGTATGGAGTTATAAATTAATTCAGATGCAATGTTTTGTATTGCGAGCAAAGCATTTAAGGTAGGCCTTTCCGCTCAAACTCTCCATACAAACGTGGAAAGAAGATCATGAACATATTTCTTGTTAGGGATCCGAATTTATACTGAAAAGAGCTTTATCTGATCGAACTAGATGTTTGATGATCATTGGAATTTGAAAAATAGTGTTTGGTTTCTAAGCTATAAGGTCCGAAAGTTCGAATTTTTCGATCCTTTTAATACAATAACTTTGGAGGTGTATTACTCAACAATATAATAAAAACATCTTAAAAGGATTAGTCATCAGACCTAGCGTGTTTCATGGCGATTTATAATCAATTTGATTTTTTACTAAAGCGGTCGTGATTTGTTTGTAGCTACAAGTCATTTTGTATTTTTAATTTTCGTAAATCTTACCAAATCAAACACTATGCGCATTGTCTTGCTTGCTTTGTGAAACATGTTGCACCCTCCTCATCACGGAGCCTGTCCTTTTCTTTGAAACAGAGAAAGTTCTACAGCGCAATGGCACGGTTTTGTACCGTGCCCGCGAATGAGTTAGTCCCGCCGCCGGGATGGGCCACCTTAACATTGGATCCGAGACTCATTAAATATTGTTTATATGATACTAATGAATCTTGTGAAACCATTTGACAGTTATGACTTGGAACACAAAGATGTAAAAATATATCCTTTGGAAATATATAGCAATAGGATGCTTTTTAAAACTTTAACGTGCGCGGAAAATATTTCTTGCAAAACGTAAAAGTGGTTTAAATTATTCCGACAAAATTCATAGGAATTAAATTTGAAACCGTGACAGTAAACATATTTAAACAAATTTACTGGTAATGAATACAACAGCCTCCATCTCAAAAGTGCTCAAAATGTTATGCGACTGTTTCGCGGAATTGCTTCGCAAAAGTATCGAATCAAATTGTGCTCTTGTTACAAAGCCAACTCAATTTCACTGCGGCCACATTAACATGAGTTACTGCAAACGAAAATAACCCTTGAATTCTATCCTTCGCAGTCGAATAATAGCTGCATAGGACAGAAATTGTCGAGAATTGCGGTTCATAATGCATATTATTACATTTGAATCCGCCTTACTGCTGTTGTGTGTGCAAGCTTTCCAAGACAGACGTTGCCATTAAATCAGAGCTTTGTTTACCTTCAGTATTGCATTACACAGGTTTGCTATGATATTATCAATATTTTGTAATCCATGTTGCCACTTGTTTTGTACTGTGTTGGTTAAAATAATATGATTGGGCCCAAATCATTTCTACCCGTGCATTTCGTAGTTCGGATTCAACATAAAACTGTCTAGAATAGGAGCTCGCGACAAAAATGGTAACGATAACGTAAATGGCTGAAACTGGGTTCACATGATAAAGACCAACCCTCTAAAGCTAAATGTGTCAGTCTGCCTGTGCCACGTGGTTGCGTTACGTAGATAAGGCGCCTGAAAAAGTAGTTATGGTGACAAAACATATAAATTATAAGGTAAATGGCTGCAAATAACGAATCATGAAAGAATCAGTATATACTTGCTTAGCAATACCAAAACTGAACAAATCTTTGATTGCATTTCGTAGTTATAGGCGATTTAGTTTACAGATATAACTTTAGGTATATTGAAGTATTTAATTAAATAACCGACTGGTTATTGTTGTATAATTAATAGGTATAAATTTTTCTATATAATCAGTATATTCATCAGAAGGTACATACCAACTTCTATTTTATATAGCCAATCTAGATAACGCAACGCTTGGCGCAGGCAGACCGACATATTTTGGATCAGAGGGTTGGTCTCTAACATGTAAACCCAGATTCAGCCATTTACCTTATCGTGACCAAAAATGTCGTGACCTCCCGGAATAGTCGGATTAACTCTACCACCTATTAAGTAAGGTAAGGATCCTGACTTAATAGCTTAATACTGTCCAGGTTGCTACCATCGTATTTAATGAACAAACGCCGAAGCGACAATGAAAGTTGTCTCTGTTTTCCATCAAGTGCAATGTAGCTGTGCAATAAAATGAAGATTCTGGCATGGCAGCTAGTTTCCATTAGCTGTGTTGGACTAATATCATGAAAGTAGGTGTGGTATTACGTTTCTATGTCCTGTCACATTAAAAATGTGTTCTATTTGATCAGTTATTGTTTTCTCTAAGAGACAAGAACAAGCTGTTTCAGAATACTTCAAAAATGGGATGTAGGTACTCATAATATAAAACAAAAATTAAACAGAGACACAAAGTGTCTCTTTCACCGTCCTTATGAAGTTGGTTACGGAAGCAATTTCAAGGTAAAATAAAAATTAAAACATTTGAACTACGTTTATCTAAAAATTACAACTTCCAAATCCGGAAGTGTCTTTAGCCGGTCCTGAAACATCCTGTCTATTGCCAAAGCTAAAACTGAACGATTCTTTGGGTCTACTTTTTAACGATGTTGACCAAACAGAAAAGGCCTCGCAGGCGACTTATCTCGGTTCCGGCAATAAAATTAAATAATCTCTGTCCGTTACTCCGTCTACGAGGCACCGGAGGACGGTTTGTTTCGTGCCGTTCCTTAGTTGGGGACAATAAGAACGCAGGTCCACCCTCCCACCACCCCCCGCCTCCGTCGACGTTCCCCACCCCTGAAGCACGGAGGCGTTCGTCTCGAGGGCTAGTGAAGGTTTTCGGGCCATTTGCTTCTCGACAAAAAAAAATCTTTGAGCATAGTTCTACCAAAAGAAACAACAACATTTAGATAATTAAGAGAGTCGTTACACGACCAAATCCTCATACTACGGGTGATAACAGTTTAAATTGAAAATCTACGTTAGTATGTTAGATTTTTTTAAATGTGCCTTTTAAATTGGAAAAGCCATTGGAAAACAGTTGTTTTTTTCCTTAATTTTAGATTATTTTCCACTGAGAAATTAATATATTTACATAAAAATAAAAACTTACGGGCATAGAATGAAGCTGTATCAAGTGATTAAATATTTTTTATTAAAATCTGACAACTTTAGGGTTTAGAAAACGGTTAGGGCTTGGAAGACGATTTCGATAGTTTATCGGCAGTCGCCCCGCAAAATTGAGTCTTGACAAATGGAAAAAGAATTAATTTACTGAATGTTTCTAATCTTCTACTTCTGCTGCCTTCATTATAGCCTTAACTTTTAGCTTCGTTTATGGATACTCACAAATCTTTTTCACTTCTATGGCTAGCAATCATTTTTAAACTTGTTTGAACTATAACGAAGGAAATTGAAAAAAAAAATGCCCACACAGACTTTTTGTTTTCAGACATTACTAGACTTTTTGTTTTCTAAGCAGTGCGATTCTATTTTGTTTGACTCGAAATTGGTCGGTTTGAGTTTTCAATATTTTTTTTTAATTTCCGACATGTCTAATCCTTGGTGGATTTGCTAGAATGGTTAAGCCATCGAAAAATCGGTCGGTGTAATCACAACGCAACTTAACTACATAATTGTCGAGAGAGGATAACGGCAGAACGATAACATATCCAAAATAAGAATATTGTAGTCGACTGAATGCTTTTCACAACATTCAAAGCGCCTTTAAATGTTGGTTGACTACAATTATTTGAAGTTCCCGGATCAAAATGAAGGAGATATGCCATCGAGCGCGACTACACGGGGACGCATCATAAAGTCCAAAAAGCACAAAGTCCAAAACCCATACCGTCCAAAACACTAATGAATTCGGAACTTTTTCAATTAGTTTAGGTTAGGTTAGGTTAGATTATAATATTTGCATTTATAAATATATGCAAAAATACACACTTTTGGATGTTCTGGGTTTTGAACCTTATGCTTTTTGGACTTTATGAAGGCGACCCGACTACACTATGAGTCCGGTTGTATTTAATAATCTAACACTACAAACTCATCTTAAAACTGTAATACAACTGCTGAAATATTTCCAGATGTAATGGAGGATTTGTGTGGGTGGGAACTGTTATGGCGAAGGTATTTCTGAAACAAATTTACGCGTGGTGACGATGTTTGGACTGTGTCAACACCATACCACATAGTAGGGGAAGGGGAACAACAGTTTTGCACGGATTCCGAACCTAGCAGCTTGCATTAGTAGCGAAATGCTCTTATCCAACTAATAAAGAGAGAGTCACACTTAGGCTGAGATAAACAGTCGTAACAAAAACTAAGGCTGAGATAAATAGTCGTAACAGTAACTAAGACTAACGAAAAGTAGTACTTTGTGACGTCACTTTGAAACATTTTGTATGGACGAAATGGCAAAGTAATGCAAAGTGACGTCACAAAGTTTTGGTTAGTCTTAAGCTGAGATAATTAGTCGTAACCAAAACTAAGACTAATGAAAAGTAGTACTTCGTGACGTCACTTTGACCGAGACTTTGATACATTGTGTATGGACGAAATCTCAAAGTAATGCAAAGTGACCTCACAAAGTAAAATTAGTACTTTGTGAAGTCACTTCTAGTATTAGATTCTGTTACGAATATTTATCTCAGCCTAAGTGTTGGACTGATTTTTATTGCCATTAATGTGGGTAGATCAGACAAAAGGTCCAGCGCAATCGGGTGATTTATTCAGAAATATATAAATAAATTAAGCAACATACATCTGCTACAAACTATTATTTATTTTAATGTATATTATTATATTTTTTTATACTTAAATATTTATAAATCATTAAAACATACAGATATTTGTTTGGTAATAATATTTTTCTTCCCACGTCTCGTTTTTATCTGGGTTTTATGCTCTTTTATCAAATAGGTATTTTATTTATACAAATTGTACGCGCCATGGCAGGTCGCGCTTCACGAGCGACGGAGGGCAATGCCCGGGAGCCTCGGGACGTCACAGCGGGCTACCAGAGGAGTAGGAACAGCCACCTACCTCCAGCAGCACCAGCTCCTAGGCGTCGAGTCCCGAGACCGCGTTCGGCGGCACAGCACTTCGCCCAGACGAGGCGACACGGCGTTGTCAGGCGGCGGGTTGCGGGCGTGAAGCCCTACGAGAGCTCCACGGTGAAAGGTTGCGGGGACGCCGCGCATGCGTGCACCACGCCTGACAGCTAGTAGCAGAGAGCGGGTGGCACAGGAAAAACTTCGGATGGGATTGAATCATTGTGAAGTGCAAACTACCCACCTAGGTTACCCATGCCGGATTGGCGTGAACACAAATTCTTTTATGATGGTGATTATTATGCTTTCAGTTAAAGTATCACATATAATTTAATACTACCTAATTTAAAATGTTCTTATTTATTCCGGGGTTCCGTACCCAAAGGGTGCCAACGGAACTCTATTACTAATCCTCCGCTGTCCGTCCGTCCGTCCGTCCGTCTGTCACAGGGCTGTATCTCATGAACCGTAATAGGTAGGCAGCTGAAATTTCCACATGAGGTGTATTAATTTTGCCGCTATAAAAACAAATAGGTAAAATTTAAACATAATAAAAATGAAAGGGGGCCCGCATACAAAAAACGTGATATTTTTGTGTTGAATCTTGTACGATATACGGAACCCTTTGTGTGCGCATGCGACACGCAAAATCACGTTGCGACATTATTTTTATATCTTAATTTTTTTTTTATTAAAATTTATACATTCACACATTCTTAACATAATTTAAAAGCCAACCGTCGTGATTCAGGGTGAACTGGAATATTTTTGTACGCTGGCTATCACCGAACCAACCAGACAAAATGATATTTAGTCCGGGTGATAATCCCGTATTAAAGTTAGTCCGCCCACTCCGAATACTGTTAATATTAGCAAACGCTTGATGTTTCCTTTCTACGTAAAAATATTTTTCTTCAGTTGATACGATGCAAATTTCAGGACAACTTTGAAAACAATTGAAACTTTGTTTTCGTGTCGTTAACTTATGGAAATTGTCTAAGTTAGTTAGAATCAACTGAACGGGCCATTTAGTGAATGTTTTTATCTTATCAATGAATACTTTTCATTAAAGATTACGTGCAAAGAAAAAATGTGACAACAACACTTTTTTAATGGGTCAAAACTAGGTCCATTTTTTATTATCTTGTAGAACGATATATCGACGAAAATATAGTAATTTTCACATTATTATGAAGTAATAATATTTATGTAAGTATATAATAGCCCTATGACTAATATTCGCGCACTCTGTGTCGTGTTTGCAGGTTGATCATGCATATTACATACTGAAATTTTTATCCACTATATATAATGAAAGTTATATACCAACAATTAAGCTTTCAAGGTAAAATATTTACGCTTAAAGTAAATCTGCATTAATTTCGTTATTTGTAAAAGACGACCGAATCGTATAAAACGTAGCGATGAAGAGAGACTAGTTCATATGAATGTTTGGTACAATATCACAGCAATAGAGATGTGCCTTGCGATGGACAAGGGATAAGTCGAGGGTGACACGAAGGTACCACTTAAAGACCGACAGGGGTGCATTAAGGGCGAGTTAAAATTTAAATTGATTCTTCCCCCACGCACAAATTGGAATAGTGTGCGGTGTGATTCCGAGCGAGAGATGGCGCTGTTTGTGGGATGTTTTTCTGTAAATTGGATGCCTCCGGCTGGTAAAGAGCCGGCGCGGGGGCTGTCTGTATTGGCGCCAAAAAACTGAGGGACGCGACTAAACGTAGACTGTGCGCGTTCTTGTTCACGGTTGATTAAAATGTCTGACAAAAAAAACTATATGTTAAGTAAGCGGATCGTGTACTAGTGGTGGAGGAAGTAGACTAGCATACCAGAGGTCTGGGTTCAATTCCTCGCCCCGTTTCCACTTTCTTTACCATCTACTACTACTACTAACTAGCACTACGTACTAGCAGGTACGTCGCTTATTCCAAGGAATGTGATATGTATGTATGTATAATCGAACGTAACACAAGGACACATTAATTAAAGAAAGATCCCTGTAAAAAGAACTACGAGTACTTTACGAAAAAGTATATTTAAGGTGGCCCAACCCGGCGGCCTCAACTCATTTGCGGGCACGGTACAAAACCGTGCTGTTGCGCTCTGGGACCTTCTCTGTTTCTAAGAATAAGACAGGCTCCGTGATGAGGAAGATGCAACCTGTCCACAAAAAAGACAATGTGCATAGTGTATGATTAAGTAAGATTTACGAAATTTTTTATTTCAAAACGACTTATAGCTAAAAGTAAACCACGACCGCTGTAGTCAAAAATCTAACAAAAACCAAATAGATTATAAATCTTGATTGAATAAGCTATGTCTGATGACTAATCTTTTTAAGATGTTCTTACTTTATCATTGCGTAATCCACCTCCAAAGTTATTGTATAAAACGCTCGAAAAATCCGAACTTTCGGACGTTATAACTTGGAAACCAAACACAATTTTACAATGCCAATGGTCATCAGACATCTACTTCAATCAAATAAAGCTATTTTGAGCAAAATTTTGGATCTCTGACAAGAAATTTAGGCGTGATCTTCTTTCCCCTTTTGTATGGGGAGATGAGCGGGTTGGCTCACCTTAAGTCAACCTAGGACCGGCTCTAGCGTCTGATAACAAATACGATTTTGATGACGACGGTAATATGTTTGAAAGTTCAATCTTTGCAGCCAATGTCCGTAACGCAGGTATAGCGTTAAAAAAATGTATGTAGGTATAGTCTTAAACACTGTGTTAGTAGGATGCATTGATTACGGGAGAATTCCAAATTATGGGTATACAGCAGGTGGCGAAATTGGTTAGACGCAATACCTGCGAATGGTATGTTTTGCTAGTTCGGGTACAGCCTTGCAGTATATTCGTAAAGTAGTTATTTTTACAGGAATCTTCCTTTAATTAATGTGTCCTTGCTTCACGGTAGTTTATATATACATATATATTACATTCCTTGGAATAAGAGAGGTACTTGCTTAGTAAGAAAAAGTATATTTACTTATAATTTTTGACCCAACCCAGGCTTGAACAAAGATTTGTCAATATAAAAAAAATGGCAATCAAATAATTGTTGACAAATTAATTGTAATTTTGTAATGTAATTGTAGTTTCGTATTACGGGTGAATCGTTTTCATTGTGTTGATGTATGGGGAATTGATTGGTATGTATTAAAATGTCTAAAATGCTAAAAGTGTTAAATGCTAGAACACGAAAGCAGGTTGTCACGCACAGATGAACCTTCGGGTCTAAAGAGCGTCCAGTGAAGTTCTTACGTGTTGTTGGAACTCGAGAGCATCAGTAGTGAGAACATTTGTAAACGAACTGACTGGCCGGCGCTGCCGTTATTGTATGTAAACCTCATAAAAATAACTGGTCAAAGTGGCGATCCCGCATAAAAACAAATATCTGTTGCCACTCCCGTCTTTTCTTACTCGCTGGCTCCTGGCAGCCATTAGATAGCGAAGTAAGTAATCCGTCCATAGTCAAAAGCAGGCCCAGGACAGGGCCACTTGAGAATAATAATATGATTAGTTAGTCACACAATTAGTGTAGCCTTTACTTGTATTTAGGCACTGAAAATATAGCTTAATTCGATTTTTAACCGACTTCAAAAGAAGGAGGAGGTTATCAATTCGTCTGTATGTTTTTTTTTTTTAGTTTCGATTATCAAGCGTGTCCGAGTCACCGTCATTGTGAGGTCATTATCTACGGGGAAAGTGCAATATATACTTATTGTATGATTGTACTAGAAACCTATTTTGATACGAGTATGTACAAAGTAATATGAATAACATTGTAAGAACTGTCGTAACAAAGTATCTGACTCCAATATCAGATAAACAGATACAAATCTTAACCCTTCAAAACTAATTTTGTTGAGTAAGTAAGTGAAACGTCAATAAACATTTTATGAATAAATTCAATTACAATTTGAAACCCTACATTTGAGTTCCCGGCCGGCGGCGCTATGAACGTGTTCTCGGTCGAGGAGGAAGTGGCTGAACTACGCCGAGGGAGTTCGCGTCCGAGCCGTAGACAGGGGACGCTCTACGTCAACGAGTTACTGCCGACGCACCACCCACTCCGGCGGGACCGCGGCGGCCTGGGCCAGCTGCGTGTCGTGCCTCCTCCGCCGGGAGCCGCCCCGCAGCCGCGCGACTCCGAAGATGGCGGCGACCCCCCCGCGCAGGCGCAGGCGCCGATACTGCGCGCAGTCCGGCTCTACATTTGGGCACAGACAGCACTCGGTGTACAGAGATTGTCCGTGCGCGGATGCGCCGCCGTGCCCAAGTCGACGCGAGCCAGGCTCTATAGTTGCGTCGTTGTTCTGCTCTGTATTTTCGTTATTTACTTGATTTGGGATGAGCATAAACTTCATTCGACATCTAGCCACGCGCTTATCATCGGAAACTGTTTTTTTAGAGGTGTTTTTGCGATGGATGTATTCTTCGATAATGTTTTTCCTAATAATAATGCTGTTGGTATGTTTACAAATTATGCTCGTATTGACCGCATATTCTTCTCAAATTACCTTACAGACCAAACGTTATATAATTACCACGACCCAATGACTACAATTTTCTTTTTCTCGACGAACGTGATTGTTATTATTACATACATAACTGGTTATTTTAATTTAAAAAATGCGATACTAAATTACTTTGTGCATCTTGCAATAGAAATAGGGCTACATAAATGTCACAAGCTGGTCGGGATGTTAACGCAGCGCGTACGTATGGTAAGAGGTACCCTGGAGAGAACGTATCTAGCCAACGAGACTGCGGGAGGAGACGACGGACAGCCGCAATGCGCCCTCCACACCTACCGCCGCCGCCAGTCATCGCAGCTGCATTGTGACGTCACGCTAAACAATGTCCTTGACTTCCACGAGTTCCTCCAAAGCGTCCTGAAAGAAATTAACCGTGAAACCAGATTTAAGGTTTGTTCATGTGTATTAATATTTTGAATAACACACCTTAGCAGAAAACTATGAACAGTCATAAAGTTTTGGTAATGCTTAGTGCCAAATCCGACAGGCTCCCATAGAGACCTCAATGGTAATCAACCGGTTACATGTACACTTGAAGAATTCCAAGTTAAAATCAATGAATAACTACTAAAAATATAATTGGTATTCTTGTATAAATATTTTCGATCGGAGATAGAGGTGATCAAGAATGATGTTTTGAATTGCTGCTGATCATATTCCCAGTTCTTGCGCAAGAATTCAAGATTATTTATTTCACAACAAAATACTTTTATATTGAAATTACATCACACATAATTAAAAATATTGTTTAAATTATGAAATAATCGATTACAATTTAAAATATTACAATAAAATTATGTCATACAATAAAAAACACAATACAATAAAAATGTAGAATACACATTATGAATACAGATTAATTATTACAAAAAAAATCACTTAATTATTTAATAAATAGATGTCACTTTTAAGTATAGGTAATAAATTCAATGCCAGGTCAAAAATTTTATGATTAAAAACAACGTACAATACACATTAGAAATCATCTTTAATAAAACTAGTCAATGCTTTAGTAAACTTTACAAATTTTGTTTTTTCTTTTAAAGCTGTTGTAAAAGATTTAGGAGATTGATAGGCGAGTGACTTGATTTGTTGATACGTAAGCTAAGCCGTGACGCAATATATTTACCCTTGGAATAATACTCTGATGGAGATTTCAGGAACTCGAACTCTACATACTCATATAATTCGTCGGTTTTCACCAAGAATAATTATTTCGCCTGTAGCAACCGCTGTTGGTGGCCGACTTGTTTTTTCCTTATCTTCTTAGCTTTCAAGCACTCTTACCAACTCAGCAAACCAAATAAAAACCCGTTCCAAAAGTATGTAGTAGCTAATAGTTCGAAATATTTTTGGGGCTCTGACAATGATATATCGGACTATTTACGAAAGTAAATTATTGCTCAAAATTCACGTCGATTGAACTCTTTTGCTGCGAATAAGTTCTGAATAAACTGGCCATTGATGGCGTATAATACATACTCCTACAGTCATGATACTAGCCCAAATCCCATATTACTAATGCAATTCGCTGTCATGCAAATACTTGTGTTCTAGTATAGGCTTAAATGCTTCACGATACCGTCCTTCCAGCATCACCTTGTAGCTCCAGTTGACATAGGAACAAGCCTCCGCAGTTGAATAATCAACTGTTATTTTCCAGCAAGCAAGATGTTATACACTTATAATCGATTAAACAATCAATTCGTTTTTCAACTATATATTTGACCTTAGCGTATTGCAAATAATATATGTATAACAGGGGAAACAACCTCATCAATTTTGTATGGGATATCCATAAAATCTTGAGTCGTAACATCAAAGTTCTCGTTGAAAGACAGACCAGTGAAACAAGATCTTGAACTCGAGGTCGGTCGTTCAGTGGCTTAAGATCGTGCGTTTAATTCAATCCCTAGCGAAGGTGACGCTAACCTTCTGGCTATTTTCAGTCACAATGTCGTAAACTCTCCCTGTCAAGTGAATTCGAATACAGTGACATTAACCAAATAGAGATTAGCCAAGAACTAAACCATAACCAAATAAAAAATATCCGCGTCTTCCATATAGTTCTACATAACCGTGCGATGTAGGTAAGGAAATTCCAAGAGTGGCACCTAGATTCCATTGTTTTCTGGTCACGACAGTAGGTGTGGTATTATCCATCCATATACACTAACAATAAAAACCCCATTCCATTTAAATCTGGAAGTGTTCTTGAATAGATATACCGTTGCAAAAAATCTGGAAGTGTTCAAGTGTACCGTTGCAAATAATCTGGAAGTTCGTATGATTGGACTGCATTGAACAAATTGCTTTATAGCGGCCAATTTAAATCAATGTATTTAAAACAATAACCATCACCTTATTTCAATTTTTAAGCCACTTAAAAAAAGAGGTTCTAAATTCGTCTGTAGGTTTTTTTTTTGCTTTTTTATGTTTGTTACTTCGTAACTTTCGCCTGGGTGAACCGATTATGATGACTTTTTTATTTGAAATCTGGTGCTTCCCATGTGGTCCCATTTTAATTTGGTTTAGTTCTGACAATGATATCCATGAGAAAATCATAAATTTGCGAAAAATGGACGAATAACTCAACCGATTTCGATGATTCTTTTTTTATTGGAAAGGACGTATACAAATTAATTAGTGTACTTCAGATTCAATAAAAATAAACTAAAAAAATACTTTTAACAAAAAAGTAACCGACTTCAAAGAAAAAGCACTAAAAAGAAAAAAAAAATAGTTGCCATTTTTGTAGTTACGATTATTGTTACTTTTTGAGTTGGTTTCAGCCAAGGTAGCCAAAGTTCTCTTGACTGGCGCAGCGCGTGCCCGGCTGACCCCGACTCAAAAAATAACAACAATCGTAACTACAAAAATGGCATTTTTTTTTCTTTTTAGTGCTTTTTCTTTGAAGTCGGTTACTTTTTTGTTAAAAGTTTTTTTTTTTAATACTGTAATCATTTACAGAAACTTGCGCCTTTCTTAACGAAAGTTTTTTCTAGATGCTCCTGAAACTTTTGCTGATAATGAACGCTGGAATGTTTTTACCATTTGTATTCTTCAACTACATCAAATCAAATGAGAGTGTAAGTTTATCCTTATGTATGAACATAATAGCATTGCAATTTTCAAGAGACCCGTACAATTGACCATATATTGAAAAACATTAATGAGGAAATGCCCATCATTCGAATACGCTTTGTTGTTAACTTGTATTAAAGATTCCGTTTACAGAAATCTATTTTTTCTACAGCTTCCGGCGCCTTTCGCCTTCGAAGCGCCAGCGGTGCGTAGTAACCAAATCCGATACAGTGTTGTCCCTGCGCAGCCGTTGGCGCTTGGAAAGGGAAAGAATCGGCTCGCGCCGGGTATTGTGCTTTTTTTATGCGACCTAACATGGATGGCTAATACCACACAACTACCGTTATGATATTAGCCCAATACACCACATTCCCGAAGGAATTAGGTGCCATGCCAGGACCTTCCCTTTAAGAGCACGGCTACATTGAACTGGATGGAAAACACGGACAATTTTTCATTGCCGCTTCGACCATCTTTTCATTCAATGCGATGGTACCGACCCGAGCAGGTTTAAACCCTACCGCCTAGTAGAGGAAGGGGACCTACAATTTTACATGGATTCCGAACCATAGAGCAGCTCGCATTCGTGACGAAATGCACTTATCGAACTCGGAAAGAGAAAGACTAGGCCATACAATTATAAATAGGCATTTCTCAGTTTCAATAATTAGTTTTAAGTTGTAGCAGCAGTTTATACTACACAATTACTCTTCTAGAGATTTTCATTAGTAGGTTTATTTCATAAATGGTGAATATGAAATACATAATAATGCATGTTCAATTGTTTTATGCTTTACAGTTATCAGTACTTATACTTTTGGTAGTGAGCAATGCAAAGTACATGGCATCGCTATTTTTGGTGTGCGCTGTGTACGAAGATCTCGCCAGTCAACGGGACCGTCTGGTCGGTACGCTCGTAAGGATCTCCACGATCTCTGGCCCTACGCATCCAGGTAAGAAAATAGAAGTAATCATTCCTTCACACTCATTCCAGTAAGCATAGGTATATGACGTGTATCGTGGATCTATGTATTACAGTGTTCAGAGTATAGCTAGTATCAATGCAATGATATTAAACCTACAAGTAGTTCCGTGAAAGCCGTTATTGAGTAGTACATGGAAAAAATGCTGGTACCATTAAGGTACCAGCTCTATTAGGTAGCGTAAGAAATTAAAATTATCCCTAAATTAATATTTTTTCAGAGCTGACACCCGTCTTGAATAACAAAAAACCAAATACATTAAATACACAAAATAATACTATAAAAAAACACGAGGATACCAATGGATACCAAAGGACAATAAAGAATATCAATTAACCACAAAGGACAACGAGATAAATGTCGAAATCGCACACGAAGGGTTCCGTACCATCATACAAGATTTAACACAAAAAATGGGTTTTGTATGGGGCCCCCCCTTAATTTTTTATTATTTTAAAATTCTACCCATTTGTAGTTATAGCAGCAAAATAAATACACACTTTGTGAAAATTTCAACTGCCTACCTATTACGGTTCATGAGATACAGCCCTGTGACAGACGGACGGACAGACGGACGGACAGACGGACGGACAGCGGACGGACAGCGGAGGCTTGGTAATAGGGTTCCGTTGGCACCCTTTGGGTACGGAACCCTAAAATACACTAAATAATGTTCAAGAATGTAATAAACAAGAACACCAAAGACCACCACAAAACCAAAGAATAATCCAAAACAAAACCAAATAACGTAAATAAACACAAAAGAAAAACGAAATTTTACATATAATATTACATTGATTTGGTAGCAGTACGTTCTCCTAGGCCGCCCGGGCACGACACTTCCATTCACTTCTGCTCTGTAAATTTGTTTTGTCATTATTTCGTCACCCATTCGTTCCTAATGTCCAAACCATCTTAACACTCCCCTTCTTAATTCTATTTACAACATCATTATTCAATTGACACTGCTCTCTAACCCAGTCATTTAGAAATATAATCTATAATTCAAGGCGAGTTAAAAACTCAAAACAGCCAAATTCAAGGGTCGAGAAAGGTTCACCCATCCAAACCGCGCCATGAGTTGCTTCGCCTTGATCATCAAACTACCGAGGCTGACTAAAGTTAGTGAGATATGCATGTTCATCTCGTCACTCTATATTTTGTTGACAGAGCGGAAGCGTCACGCTCGGCGGTTGGTGAGAGCCTTCCTGGCTGATCCTCCCAAGCTATCTCTCTACGGACTTTGCGATGTGCGCGCGTCACTCATACCAACTCTTCTATCCCTTCTTGCAAGCTGCCTCGTGATGTACCTGCAGTTTCAGTGAAATGTTACGGCAATAGTATATATTAATGTTAATAAATGTGATATTCACTTAAAAGGTAAGGTTGGAAAATTACACGTTTTAATATCTGTGCGACTGAAGAAATAAAGCAATTTTAACATTCATTTGTGACTTTGTATTTGTATGTTCTCACGTACGCCAGACCCCCAATGAGGTGCCCGAAGACGCTGTGGACTTCAAACAGAGGCTGCTAAAACCATGGCGGCCTGCCAAGTGCCACTTCATACCTTATTTGAAGGACCCCAGGTTGTACTTTGGGGGAAATACCTTGGCAAGGATAATTTAAAGGATGTTTTGGTTCTAATGAGAGCAACGTTGTTAGTGAATTGATGCATTCCCTGCCTATGGCGTGTTGGGCTACATATAGTAGAAAGTAGACTGTGGGGCCTTATTCAGCTCTGAGGAGCATTGGGCAAGGGACCTAATGTTTTTCGTATTATATTTCTAGCATGTATAAAACCCACCAGATTTCTTCCCGTGCGTTTTGTAAAAGGCGACTAAACGATTTACTCGTTTTGGTTCGGTATTCACGCAAAACTGTCGGTCCCTTTCCTCTACTAGGTGTTAGGGTTAAGCACACCCGGGTTGGTACCATCGCATTGGAAGAAATGATGGTCAAAGCGGCAGTAAGCAATTTACCGTGTTTTCTATCTAGTTGAATGCAGCCATGCTCTTAATGGGGAGGTCCTGGGATCATACCTAATTCCTTCTGAATATCGATGAGTTGGCCAAATATTATGAAATTCATGTCAACTGAAGCTTTACTTACATAGGATATACGACTTAAAAAACTGACCAAGTGCGAGTCGGACTCGCACACGAAGGGTTCGGTACCATCGTACAAGATGTAACACACAGAACTCACGTTTTTTGTATAGTGGGCCCCCAGTGGATATGCAGCATCGAAATGTTGGAATGATATCCGCACTGGGTGGTCTGCACTGAACTGAACAGCAAGAACACTGAAACAGCAAAGAGGAACAAAATAATAATAAAATAAAAAAGCATTCATATCCAAACAAAACACTGCGCTTTTCTACTTGAACCACTCCTTAACCTAATGTACTATATATGCACTAAACACCGAAGGCACACAACACCTATCGGAATATATTCACACACATATTACCCGGATACAAATAAACATAAACCACAGACTCATACAGATTGCAGACTTAAAATACACACACAATCACACCTTTCATTAATACACAAGCAGTATACATACACCCTAATTCGCCCACAAACCTCACCACACTCACACGGCAGCGGCTGAAAAACAGCCCAAACCAGGGCAATTTACGCACCTCCCTGGCATGCTGAGCCATGGCCATTTTTGCACACTATATATATAATATATTCACTATTTCAACGTAAACTGTAATTAGTAGTAATTTATTAACGATAACGATTATATGTATAACACTGTAAAACATGTGCAAAAAAACTGTATTTTTTTTTAATATTTTAATTTCTTAAAATTTTTGTTTTTACTATTTGTCGTTAAAACGCCAACAAAAATACACGCTCTGTGAAAAATTCAGCTGTCTACCTGTTATGGTTCATGAGATACAGCCCTGTGACCGACCAACGGACGGACGGACAGCGGAGGCTTAGTAATAGGGCTCCGTTTGTTACCCTTTGGGTACGGAACCCTAAAAAAATCGTCCTCCCGATACATTTTATTTGTAGGTATTTACAAAAATGTATGGTAAAAACGGAAAAAAAAGTGTTTTTTTTTAAATCGTACAACAAAGAGTTATGTACCTTTTTGCTCGAAATATGCCTAGAAATTCCTGGCCATACCTCCGTAAACCGTGACTCCTGTATATTGTGCCGCTCATCCACCTCGCACCCCGCCTCGACACAGCTGCACGAATCAATCTTAAGTATTAAATTTGCTTCGTAATCAGATTGAAACTTTCTACACAAATCCAGTTTGCCCTTTGCAATTTTACGCCGTTCCCGGCGACTTTGGAAAATTTAGTTGTTAACAACACTTTCAGAATAAACTTTCTCTTTTAATGAGCGGTGTTCATCTGTTATCTTACTTTGTAATATTTCCTGAGATTTGCCTTCGAAAAGTTTAATAAAAATCAAAATTACAACATTTAGGGTCGAATAATTTTCGTAATTATATACCATCACATTTTTTATTTTGATGTCCTTTAAATTATACATCATGGACAAAAAAAAACAATGGTAAAGATTCCGACTTTGTATTTTGTGTTAAATGTCAATGTTCGTATAACTTTTGTAAACAATTGTATTATTTTAAATTTACGGATAAACATTGTTCAGCTTACTTATTAAGCTCGACATTTCGTCCACCACACTGTGGATATATTCAGGATTCGCGACGCGACCTGGTGGACACCTCTGATGCTTCGTCCAGTCTGATGTCAACTAGTAAAAAAAAATAGGTCATCGGTAAATGTAAAATAATATGTCGAACAACAAAGAAAATTTAAACAAACACACAATTGTATGTTTTTATATTTATCATTTTGCGCTCATGTAATTACGCAGACTTTAAATACTACGACCACCTATTACTCAACTTACGAAATTCATTCAAAGCTCATTCAGGAATTATACAGCTGCTCAAATTCATTTTTACGAACCCTTCCCCAGTCGACCCCTGCATAATTTCGGACGGACGTAACTGAGTTTGAGTAACCCAATTTTGAGATTGGAAATTTATTTCTCGAGGAGGTGCATGTTTATGCAAAATGGACAGAAGCCCTTCTTTCTTCCCTATTTGATTGAGAAACTGTAATCACTTCGTCGACGATTAGATTTAGAAATAAATATTGAATTTAAAATTTTCATCTTACTAGATCGCGAATTTCCCATGCATCCAACCAAATTTTGATTTCAAAAACTACAAGTAAATAACGATAACCCGACTTATAAAAAAATCCCATGAGGTAATGAACAAGATTTCGTTTTAAGGCTGTCGCGAAGGCAGCGGAAATGGAAGATTTGAAAATTTTAAGAAATGCATTCTTTGTCCGTTGGCCAAGGTGCAATTGTGCACGGTGACAGCCATTAAGTTAGCGAAATCGTTTTCCAGGCCATAACGGTTCCCAACCCCTAAAAGAGGCCAGAATTAAATCATTTTTTAAATCACTTGACAAAACTTCATTCTATGCTCGTATATTTTTAATCTTTTGTTAATATCCGTATTTTATAGAAAAAAAATATATTTTAAATGAAGGCAAGAAATTACAACTTTTTTCCAATGTTTTTAGCCAAAATTTTACAATTTTATAAAGATTTTTTATAAAAATTTAAACTTACAGACGTAGGGATGGTAATATATTTTATAATTAAGAAAAATGTTAAAACTCTAGCAAAATGATTCTCGTGAAAAGCTTTCGGCTGGTAATAGAAATAGTAATAGGTGCTATTATTAGGAAGGTTACTATTTTTATTGACGGTATTATACCATAGTTTTAGGTCTCAATTTAAAAAGAAGATTACACTAAATTTTATTTCGAACTGAGCAAAACGTTTCGGGCAGGTCCTGCAAGCTTTAGCAAGGGTTAGAAATCTTCGAACGATTCTTGCTCTAATGAAATGCAATGAACAGCTTTCTGCATGTGAAACCGGAGCCACATATCGGCCATTTTTCTTGGAACAAGGCCGTTCGTAAGCATAATTGGCTCGATGATGGTGGTTGTCCGTACACGAATAATGACAGTAACCTCGTGGGCCATGTCTTAATGTTTTATTAGCTTGTGATTTTCAGCCTTGTCAGGGTTTTTACTATTATTATTCATTGTTTAAGAGCAACTCAACAATGCTTTTCCGAACAGCAACTACTACATATAAACAAATATATCTGAAATGCAGGTGAACAGCGTGCCTTCAATATTATTAATTGGAACTTGTGTCGACTCAAATTGATTTTTTTTATAACTTCATACCAAACGTTGTACTTTGTAGTCATATGGTATGTAGGCCACATAGTCCCTTAGCAAACAATTTCTTACCCAAATTATTTCAGCTTCGTCTAATGTAAATCCCTGTAAATTATGTACTGGAACACACCAATGCAGAACTATCGATCTTATTTTCCGCTGATTTTTTCCCAATCACCCCGTTCAGTCTGACATGGATCTCATGACTCTGGACTGGTAGTCCGATCGAATGGGAAACCATAAGGAATAGCGAAAACACTCAAAGGAGTCATGGGGCCGATTTTGATAAATACCTAAACTGCATTATTCAATTTTATTAAAGCGTTCTTTAGCCATGAGCCGCTTAATGCAAGTGGAGATCTTGATACGCCTTCCCGTAATAAACTAGCCGGGTGAACAGTGATCAAATTAATTTATGCAAATACATTTTCGTCGTACTAAATGGTAAATTACAGGTCACTTGACCAAATAACATCATTTGACGGTTAGCATTGAACGAAATGCAATCAAACGTCAGATTTGACCACTCACTTGCCTGTTCACCCGGCAAGTAAAACCATGGTAACTCTTCAGGTCGGCGAAGATATTATCATTGGCCTGGCGAATTTTTTCAGTCTATTCGCAGATGTCAAACATTCTCCACAAATCTACTCAGAGCTTTCGTACCTTCCCCACAACTATACTCGCAATCTAACTGTCTCTGCTAGGCTTGCAATTATTTGGTTCTGATAATATTTAAGTCATATTAAAAATAATTAGAATGCCACAAAATGTTATTCGTTTCCTCGCTTCATAACAGTTCGGGAGTTTAAAGTTTTCTTAACTCTCTAACAAATTAAAAGTTATATTGGAGTAAATTTCCAGTACACATTCCCGCGAGCAGGTAAATGTTTAGGTTGCTATATTGAAAAAGTTTATGAGAGATTGTTTGTTTTCTTTGTTCATAAATTCGCATGTTCGAGAGTGGGCGAAAAGTACTTTACCATTAACTTCGAGTCTTCCATAAATAAATACATAATTACTCTTACAATCACGGTTTTCGTTGATGCTGAGGGCGTAAACGTATGAAATAAAAAAATTGGTCTATGCTTTCCTAAAAAAAATACTTTTACAATAATCTATTTCTGCAACTGATACTTTGGGGTTTATACTTACGGCTTTTCACGCGGCGGGAGGAGACATTCTCCGACGACGTTTCGAGCTGATCGTTCAGCCCGTTGTCGAGGAGGCAGCCGCTACCTACGTGCTACGTTTCTACAACTGTCATAACATGTTTATAGAATCTTTATTTATCTCAAAGAACGTAATTACATTCGCTTAAAGAGATAAGTACATTTATTCGAGATTAACTTCGGCTCTATTATTTTCATAATATTAAAATGTATGTCTAAGCACAGCAGAGAATTTTCCCACTTCTCAACATTTAATACTTCTATCAAAAGTTCTATAAGGTGGGTATCTATTACGAAATTGCGATCTGATAAATAGTCAGTCATTAGTTCGAACGTTAAAATGAATGGCCCTGTGCATCGAAAAACCGTCTTATATTCCTCGGAGAAGTCCATTGGCAATTTAAACCTTTTTCCACAAACATTAGATCACTTTCTATTTACCCAATAATACAACGATTGCGATTAAAGATTTCCCCTTGTGATTTTCTTCTTCGGTGGACAATATTTCTAGAAATTTTGTGAGTGATTTTAACTCATAAGTTACTCTTCTAAGGATCTCATAATAATATGTTAATATCTAATAAGATTTTGTTAACATTTTCAGGCAATCTTCAAATTAGCTCAGCGGATAATCCTGTGAAGTTTGGTAGACGGATCAACATATTGTTTTAAATGGTTTTTTTTTATTATTCGCCAGCAAACCACACTCAAACCGCAGGCGAGCACGGAACGAATTTCCCTCAGTCCCATCATATAATACTCAGATCCGAACTGTCATCCTATTCAGCTTGCACTACTATGATATGACGGAACGCATTACGCTATTCTCTGACGTTTTAAAATGCGTAACAAGACCGTCCCCGTTCATATACCAGAAATAACCGGACTATAGATCATTATAGACTATAGACTATGGATATGTTCTTCAATGCTTGTGTTATGCGAGGAGGAATCTAGTGAATACGCCACGAATTTCTGAAATTCATAACTATAATACTAGATACAGGGAAAACATTCAAGTACCTGGTCACAGATTGCATAAAATGTCGACAAGCTTTGTTATTACCAGTGCTAAGTTTTACAACAAATTACCTCTTGAAGTAAGAAACCTTGAAGACAGAGAGTTCGAGAGCAAAGTAAAAATTATACTGATAAATAAAAGTTACTATAGTTTGATAGATGTGTTTAGTGATAAGTTTATCTAGTCATTCTAGGTTAAGTTATGTATTACTCTTAAGATTTTATTAATTCGATTGCATACCGATTGAGTTTTGATTTTGTATTTAACTTATTTTTTATTTCTTGACTATAATATGACATTTTTTATGCTATTTCCTTTATTTAATTTCCTTGCATAATATATGACTACTTGATCCTTTTTTTGATATTGAATTTGTCTAAGTGTAACAAAGTGTACCTAAGGACGAATAAAGAATTGAATTGAATTAGTGTTCCTCATGTTCGATAAAACATTTTAATTTTAGGGCTATTTTCCGCCGAGTTAACGAAATATGTGGCCCACAAATAGAAAAGAAATGAGCTCGCGAGCCCTGAAATTGTGCTGAAATGGAGCACCTCGTCGCGAAATAAATCTCAGCACGACATCGGCTGCGCCGCACGCGACACCCGCTAAAGCGAAAATCGACTGAGAAAGTGGCCGACTGGAAACTTGGGCCGACACGAACGGCCCATCAGCAGGCCTAGCCTGGCAGTAGTTATATCGAATTCGCGAAAGAAAATGGTTTATATTTATACATAAAAAAAAATTCAAAGAAATAATATATTGAGTCCGTGTCTAATGTGGTCTCAATAAATTGGCATTGAAGTATTTAAGCAACAATATTTGATATATACAACTTTGCCGCAATAAAAAAACCAAAATCATTCAAATTCACGGACTATAAAGTCTTAAGTCTTGATTTTAGAAGCATACAAATTGTTTGTCTTAGCATTCAAACTATCGTCAATATAACGAAACAAAATTATTTTGTCTCAATTTAGTTAAATAAAATTGGGTTTTTATTTTGCAGTTTTAAAAAATCAACATCATCATGAGTGCCATTTATGGCTCCCAAACTCCGATATTGAATACCACCTAGTAAAGAAGGAAGGGACCTACAGTTTAACATGGAATCCGACCCACAAACGAAGAATGCCTTAGTCGGCTCTTACGACATACTCGAGTGGAAATTCAGTGGGTACATTTTTATTTTATTTACGTGTCGGAACCCACACAGCACATTCCTTACGGTGATTTACCTCACTGTAAAGCATTCGTTTACAATTAAAAGCCATTTATCAATACCTTAACGGAAAATAAAGTACAATAGAATGGAATAGAAAAACCTTAGGTACATGGTTAAACAGAGAAAAGTCAATGAAATTACATTCAAATAGAAAAAAACTGGAAGAAAAAAACAGAAGAAATTAAGTAAAATAGTACCCTCAGGAAAAAGACTGTGATTCAGATGGTTCGCACTTACAAAAGCTAACAGATTAAAATTCAAATTCTAATAGTTTATTCAGCCACAACACACGAAAATACATAGAACACCAATTAATCAAGCAAAGAAAAAAGTAATTTACAACTATCATTTAGACCTCGAGGCTTATATTGTGTTGCACTGAATGGCTATGCTCTCAGCTGGAACGCAGCAAACGCTGCGAAGCTGGTTTTCAGCGCATCCTTTTCCGAAGGTGTGTTAGGGTGTGAGGGTGTGTAAAAGAGTGGCAATGAGAGAAGGTGTGTATGTGAAGAAGGAAGGGACCTACAGTTTAACATGGAATCCGACCCACAAACGAAGAATGCCTTAGTCGGCTCTTACGACATACTCGAGTGGAAATTCAGTGGGTACATTTTTATTTTATTTACGTGTCGGAACCCACACAGCACATTCCTTACGGTGATTTACCTCACTGTAAAGCATTCGTTTACAATTAAAAGCCATTTATCAATACCTTAACGGAAAATAAAGTAGAATAGAATGGAATAGAAAAACCTTAGGTACATGGTTAAACAGAGAAAAGTCAATGAAATTACATTCAAATAGAAAAAAACTGGAAGAAAAAAACAGAAGAAATTAAGTAAAATAGTACCCTCAGGAAAAAGACTGTGATTCAGATGGTTCGCACTTACAAAAGCTAACAGATTAAAATTCAAATTCTAATAGTTTATTCAGCCACAACACACGAAAATACATAGAACACCAATTAATCAAGCAAAGAAAAAAGTAATTTACAACTATCATTTAGACCTCGAGGCTTATATTGTGTTGCACTGAATGGGTATGCTCTCAGCTGGAACGCAGCAAACGCTGCGAAGCTGGTTTTCAGCGCATCCTTTTCCGAAGGTGTGTTAGGGTGTGAGGGTGTGTAAAAGAGTGGCAATGAGAGAAGGTGTGTATGTGAATGAGCTGCCACATTTTTTTCTGTGTCAGGAACATAAATTTGTTCGTAAACATACATCATTGCTGCTATATTTCCGTAGTAAATACGAATCGAAACAGTCGACTCTAGACCCCACAGCAGCGATGGGAGTGTTCGCGTGAGTGATGCAGGACTTAACCTGCTCCTTGCTCCGATCCCCTCCGTAGGTACACAAGCGAGCGCACGCAATGCGAATATTTACCAATATCCGAAACATATTAACGCCGCCAAATTGCTCCCACGCTCTTCTCGCATCAAAAATAATTTACTTTTGGAGTAGGTGCGTTTGTAGTTGCGGAAAAGAAAACATCTGAATCATTGAGTTATTATGTACCTATGTACGTTGTATAGCATAATGGTCAGAATCTATTTCTTTTTTTTTTCTTGATTTGATTGGGGCTTTAGCCATGTTTGACTATGCCAGCCCCATAGTAACGTTTTGTGTGTTTATTGCGCAGCGCAAGAGACTTGTTAAAGAAGTTAGTCAACATTTTGAATTCTTTGCTCTCTGGTTGGCATAAGGCTTCATGGATTTTAAAAAATAGATCAATTTCTTTTGGTACCTATCAATCACGGTACCAGTGAATGTAGGCATTTTGTTGTTATTTCTTGATTTATTTGCGGGCATTCCGCTCCTCCAACAGTTCTAACAAAGCAGGACGCATGTCCTTTTTACATCGGTACCTCAGCCAGTCATGCCTTAGCAGCTCGTAGCGAAGGGGCGCGGCGACTTGCCTTGCTTGCCAGAGGTCATGGGTTATGAGAAACAAACTGTTGAAAGATCTATGTGCAGACAGACTGAATTTATTTTTCCAAAATCCATGAAACTCTGAGTCAACCAAAAAGTGATGAGTTCCAAATTGTGACCACATTTTTTGATAATCCTCTTGTCTTGCGCAGCAATCAGTAAACGTAAATAGTTACTATGGGGCTGGGATAGCCAAACATGGCTATCCCAGCCCCTGGGACAGACGGACGGATGGGCGGACGGACAGCGGAGGGTTAGTAATAGGGTTTCGTTGGCACCCTTTGGGTACGAAACCCTAAAAACCCTGCCCATTCATGTAACACTTTCTTCCTCTTTATGAGTGCAAGCATTTTGTTATGGAAGCGAGATGAGCCATCGTTCGTAATCCATCCAAACTGTAGGTCCCCTTCCCCTACTAGGTAGTAGATTTAAGGGGGGAACGGCAGAACGTCTAATATGCAGATCGTATAATGTCATATTTTAACAAAATTTTAAAACCATGCACAACGTATAAACGGCAGATCGTATAATCTTATACGTAGTGCATGAAGAAGTTTAAAAAATTAAATTACTTATTTCTCCATGCATAACGTATAATAGTCACAACGTATAATATTATGATCTTCATTTAACAAAAAAAGAAAACCATGCATATCATATAATCCAAAAACTTTTAATACGATAAGCGCCCTTATGAATATACTTTTAAAGCGTATACTCGCACGCGACTTTTCGACCGTCTCAATTAGCGTTGTAGCAAATTGTTACTCTTCAACAAATATCGATTCGTAGCAATTTCAGCCTTAAATGTATCGTCATTAGGGCGCGTTATGCAGTGCTTCTTGGCATATTATACGTTCTGCATGGTTTTCTTTTTTTGTTAATTCATGTTAGGAATATTATACGTTGTGACTATTAGACGTTCTGCATGATGCAAAGAGTTGATTTTATTTTTAAACTCATGCACAACGTATAACATTATACGTTGTGAATATTATACGATATGCATGGTTTTATTTTTTTGGGAAAAAATACTATTATACGTTGTGAATATTATACGTAGTGAATACGACTCGAGTTAAGCACGGCCAGGTTGGGAGGATTACATTGGTTAAAACGAAAGTCCAAACGGAACTAAAATTGTCTGTGTTTTTTTAAAAAGAAAGCTCCTGGCATGGCACCTAATTCCTTTAATTAATCAGGACACATTAGTTAAAGAAAGATCACTGTAAAAAGAACTACTTTACGAATATACTGCTTTCTTTACTTCATACATACATGTCACATTCCTTAACATATTAACATGTCTTCTCGACGTAAATTAATCAACGCTGTCACACATACACCGAGGATTGGTAAGTAAAAGTATAACCACAAGATTACAAGCCACAAAATGCAGTATTCACTCAACATAACGGACTCGTCCTGCACCGTCTGTTAAGGTTTATCGCGCCGGTCCACGTAAGGAGCCATCACGTTTCCACACCATTTGCGACATCAGTGGCCAACTTAATGAGCTGGAAACATTCGACGATCACCCTCGACGCTGCTGCCACCACCTTGCTTCGATGCCGTAAGGCTAGAGTGCAGTCGTATATCCGTTGCTTATTGACCCAGCGTAGCGAAAGTCTCCGTTTCAAGATTGGACAAAAAATGCTTTCGTATGCCCGGCTGTTCTCTACAGGCCACATTTCTCAACCGATTCGCGAACCGAGAATTTCTTAGTCGAGCCAGCTCTTTAATTTTTTTTTTTTTTAATTTTACCTATTTGTTTTTATAGCGGCAAAATAAATACACACTTTGTAAAAATTTCAGCTACCTACCTATTACGGTTTATGAGATACAGCCCTGTGGCAGACGGACGGACGGACGGACGGACAGACAGCGGAGGCTCAGTAATAGGGTTCCGTTGGCACCCTTTGGGTACGGAACCGTAAAAATGATATTGCATGGCCTTGAGAGTTCTACTCTGTGTATTGACCACATTTGGATTCTCGTTGTCGACCTGACGCAGGACCTGAACTACGAACTCCACATCGAGGATGCAACCAAACCAACCTCAAAAGAGCTGGCAGTCCTTAACAGAGTGCGTCATTATTTCTGCTGCTCTACAAGATGTGGGAACCTTAGAAATAACCTAGCGTGCCCGCGCAGCGTGTGTGCCTATGTGAGACACGCAATGTGAGACGAATCATCTCCTGGGGGACCATTCAGGTAAGAGTGAGTTCGAGTTCGGCACTTAATATCAACTCACTTTTTTTAATAGTTCATGTTTCCATTTTATTTCATGATTATGTTGGAAGGTAAAAAAACAGTTCCGTTGTTTAAATAATAATCAATTTCCAGTCATTTTTAGGTTAACTCACTCCCGAATTAAAAACTCACTTTTACCTGAATGACCCCCCGTTTGGCTCCTTGGACTCGATAGGTCTTTCCTTGCATCAAATCGATAACCGCAAAAAACCCAGAGTTTGGAGAACTGCACAGGACGCCAATTATTGTAATGACCATACACTATGATCAATAAGTTCCGGGAATTTGTAGTTTGAATTTAAAACGCTTTAACGATTCGAATATTTTTTCTCAGGTTGGTACACCTTTCCCTGACACTCCTGCCAAATGTCAAATATTAAATGTCATTAGTAATTGTTTGGCGGGTGTTTATATCAATCAAGTTTTTGAAGTTCGTCGCATTTCAAAATGGAAAAAAATATTGAACAAAGAATTTGTTTGAAGTTTTGTGTTTCTAACGAAATCTCTTGTGCTGATGCATTCAAAATGCTACAAAAAGCCTACGGGGACTCTGCTCTCTCAAAAACAAGAGTATACGAGTGGTATTCGTCATTCAAAAATGGTCTCAAAGAAGTTGACGATGCACCTCGTCGTGGACGCCCTTCAACATCAACTACCGATGATAACGTCGAAAAAGTTCAAGAAATCGTACCCGAAAATCGTCAAACAGTCAATAAGGAGAACTACCTGGCCGTAATTAAGCGTTTGAGAGATGCTGTGCGTAGAAAACGACCGGAATTGTGGCAAAACAACTCATGGATCTTGCACCATTACAATGTTCCGTCTCACAAAGCGCGCATCGTGACCGATTATTTGACCAAACATACTGTAAATACAATCCAACAGGCATCTTATTCTCCGGATATTCCACCATGTGACTTTTTCCTGTTCTCAAAACTTTAATTACCCCTTCGTGGAAAGAGATTTTCGAGCATCGATGAAATAAAAGAAAATGCGACGAAGGCATTGAAAGCCATTCCTTCACCGGACTATTAAAAGTGTATGGAAGAATGGGTTAAGCGTTGGCGTATGTGCATCGCTTCAGACAGTTGTTATTTTGAAGGTGATAAAATAAATCTATCTGAAAATTAACACAAATTTTTTTTATTTATTAATTTCCGGAACTTTTTGATCATAGTATGTACTATGTTACGCGTCCCGAATACGCGGACTGAATGGCCGGCACTACCATCATTGTATTACCACTCAAACGTGGCTACGCTTTCTCGATGGTGGTCGGGCACCTCTCAGGTGGTAAAAGTAGACTCTCTCTAGCCCCTTAATAAAAAACCTGGTCGTTTTTAGTGTTCCGTACCCAAAGGGTGAAAACGGAACCCTATTACTAACCCTCCGCTGTCCGTCCGAACGTCCGTCCGTCCGTCCGTCCGTCCGTCCGTCCGTCCGTGACAGACACAGGGCTGTATCTCATGAACCGTAATAGGTAGGCAGCTGAAATTTTCACAGAGTTTGTATTTATTTTGCCGCTATAACAACAAATAGGTAAAATAAAAAAATTATAAAAATTAAAAGAGGGCCCCATACAAAAAACGTGATTTTTGGTGTTACGGTGGTACGGAACCCTTCGTGCGTGAGTCCGAATCGCACTTGGCCGGTTTTTACTCAACCACCGATCCTGAAACCGAATATGGTCTCGGGAGCCACAAACGTAGCCTGTTTTTATTTACATAAACTAAAGAGCATACAGTTTTTTTCAATGCACCGTTAAAACATAAAAAAATGTTGCAAGCATTGGAAAACTGTGTAAAATAGAGGCAAGTAACGCATGTATTGCATAGAAAATTAATTTCGAAAGATTTCTTACTCTTACATACACGAATTACGTAGTCCATGCAGGTTATTGCCCTCGTGACTGCCACGCTGTCGGCTTTTTTATCTCATCCTAATATTTGGCTAGAGATTGCGTTAGACACTGTACATTATTTGTTCTAGAACATTTAACTACAGCTTAATCATGGCGCCAGACTTCAATGCGGCGGCATAGAATGGTAACCCAATTAAATAAAAATGGTAAGGTTATATTTGGCACAATTTTAATGGATTTCCATAAATTCACTACAAAGAGTTATGCGTGTAAGCGTCATAAAACATGGTAAACGTTTTTGTTTTACCTTGATATCTTTAGATGAAACACTTCAATTTTTTTTTAAATCACCAAACGCATGGGCTTATTGTGCAAAACGTATTTCGGGCCTACCTGCGCTTGGCTAAGCTCAATCTACAGAACTCCGGGTTCAATGGAAACATTCGGCTCTCGGAACAATGAGGGCATTCTATAAATGGTCAACGCATTGTTCGGTCACAAAAAGCCTCGTATTCGTACAGATTTCGGTGCATTCAATAGAAAGGGGATCACTACGATCGGTGGAAATACAGTGCTTGCGCCCTCTGATGTCACATGAAATTGTTTTCGTAAATAAAAACATTTCTAATTTATTTTTATTACGTTTAAGGTGGCCCTTCCCGACGGGACTAACTCATTCACGGGCACAGCACAAAATCATTATGTTGCGCTCTGGCACTGTCTCTGTTTTAAAGAAAAAGAAAGCAAACAATTTGCAAAGTGTTTCTTTTGGTTAGATTTACAAAATAAATAAATTCAAAATGACTTGCAGCTCAAAGTATATCACGGACGCTGTAGTCCGTGATATACTTTAAAATCAAATAAAAACTAAATTAATTTTTAATTTTCATGGAACAGGCTAGGTTGGATGACTAAGATTTTTTATTAATTTTTGTTTTATCGTTGAGTTAATCCACAACCAAATTTATTGCCCAAATTTTGCTCAAAATAGCTTTATTTCATCGAACTAGATGTCTGATGACCGTTTGCATTCTAAAATTGTGTTGGATTTCTGAGTTCTAAGGTCCGAAAGTTCGAATTTTTCGCGTATTTTATGCAACAACTTTGGAGGTGGATTATGCAATAATAAAGTAAGAATATCTTAAAAAGACTAGTCATCAGAAATAGCTTATTTAATCAAGAATTATAATCTATTTGGTTTTTGTTAGATTTTTTACTACAGCGGTCGTGGTTTACTTTTAGCTATAAGTCGTTTAAAATTTTATATATTAAAATTTTCGTAAATCTTACCAAATCATACACTTTGCACATAGTCTTTTTTGTGGACATGTTGCATCTTCCTCATCACGGAGCCTGTCTTTCTTTGAAACAGAGAAGGTCTCAGAGCGCAACAGCACGGTTTTGTACCGTGCCCGCGAATGAGTTAGTCCCGCCGGGTTGGGCCACCTTAAGGGAAATGCTCCTACATAATCGGCAGACCGACACACTCAACCTGGTTTTACCAACTGCTGAGTTATTTTAATTGACACTTAAAAGGCCTTTATTACTGAAGTGCTGATTATATTTTACTCGGTATTGATTGCAAGCTGCACTTAATATGTGGCGATTAAACTAATCAGCAGTAGGTTAAAAAGGCCCTTAGCTTCATAGGTTTAGTCATTATTATTATTATTCACGTTATCATTACCATTTTTATCGCGACCTCCTAGTCTATAGGTATTTGGGAGTTTTTTTTTTATGTGACTGGACATGATCCTTCTGTCATGGTATTAGCCCAACACACCACATGGGAAATAGGTGCCATGCCAGGACCTTCCTTATATTGCTCGGCTACATTGAACTGGATGGAAAACACGGACAATTTTCATTGCCGCTTCGACCATCGTTCATTCAATGCGATGGTACCAACCCGGGCGGGATTAACCCTACCACCTAGTAATTAAGGAAGGGGACCTACAGTTTAACGTGGAATCCGAACCACGGCCAGCCTCTCTCAACGGTCTAATGGTCACCCATCCAAGACCAGACCGGACCCAGCGTTGCTTAACTTTGGAGAGCGATCGCCGAAGTGTCGCGCCACTGGGCCACTGAGGCTGACGGATGCCTGGGTATACTGTGATAATGGGTTAAAATGGTGTGTTACTTATTCTGAAAGACAACATATTTTTTGTAGTCAACATTCCCGGTAAGTGTCGACCTAACTGACGACACCCACTTATTGTATTCAGCTGGCACTCAGATCAAAAGCAATGTTTGGTGATTTATTTCAACGTTTCTGTAACTCGGGTGACATTCTATTTTGACAGATATCGGCTAGTTCGTTGCTTTGTAGAGTTCAACAATCGAAACGTCTGTATTATTACTAGATTATTTATCTTTATTTACTTTGCTAGGAATCTATCTTTTACATCTCGAAGACATTTATTTTAAAATCATAAAAATATAAATTGAATGTTTTAAGAATCGGTGGCACGAGTGTGTGCTTGAGATCGGTGGCAAGGAATAATTTCCCGACTTGAACTTTACACAAAATAACAACCATTTTGAGATGTGTAACATACCACATGGAAACTAAGTGCCGTGCCGGGACCTATAGTTATAATACTTACGTAGTTATATAGTATAGGTTAGTTAAGTTTTATTGCACTCTCTATTACTTTTATTTGCTTCATACTTTCGTGAAGGTATACTTGAATGCCATTTGGTAGTGTTCCTTATTGTCATTGTTCAGTTTAAAACTAGCAAATAAATTATAAATTCAATTTCATTTGAACATTTTGAACATAACATTTGAAATTTGAACAAACGGAAAACAGGATTTTTTTTCATTGCCGCTTCGACCACCATCTTGCAGTCAATGCGATGTTACCGACCCGGGTAGGTTTAACCCGGCCAAATAATATTTTGGAAAATGACCCATATATTTAAAGCAAATCCGTAACGCGACCAACCTCAAAGGTCCAACGGACACCCATCCAGGACCTGACCGCGCCCAGGTGTCCTCGACAATCGAATACGGATTGTTCAGACAGATTACTTCATGTTTCTTGCAGCACATGAGACAATCATTATGACAGTCTGTATCGTGTTAGCCATCCGTATTAATTCCATTTAAAAAGCAATTGAATGAAACCATGACACCAAGTTTCTGTGGAAATGCAATAATCTTAAAATCAACCTTCCATGTTATGTCTATAAAGCCGATTAAAATTTTTATAGACTGAAGATTCGCGAACACAATGGTGTTAATTTCACACATTAGTTAAGACAAATAAGTTGTCTGCTCCTTTCAGTGCAACATTTATCATTTGAAAAGCATTGACACAGAATAAATAATAGTAGGACCTCCCGCTAACACACTAACGACTAACTCGAAAACAAAATCACCAAAGTTTGAAGTGACAAACCAGAGAACTATCAGAAACAAACCTCTGGCTATAAATCACATCGTTATACAAAGCAGTGGTGTTTAGGCGCGTGTCTGAGGCTGATGTATAGTTTCATTGCAATCATGAGTCCCATTTATAAAAACGTTGCAAGAATATAAACCATTACTTCCCGTGCATGTCGTAAGGATTCGTTGTTCAAGGTTCGGATTCGGGATTCAGGATCCGGGTTTCGGATTCTATAGTTTAAAGTAGGGTTTGGTTCCATCGCAACGAATGAACGTTGGTCAAAGGTGTAATGAAAAATGTGCATGTTTTCCATCCAGTTCAATGTGAAAAAGGAGATGTATTTATTTAAATCCAGTCATCTAAAAAAAACATCATCTCAAATCTGTGCATTTTCATTCGTCTTTTCATTAAAAACTATTTACATTTATAGGTTTTTTTATGTTAAGGTGGCCCAACCCGGCGGGCCTAACTGATTCGCGGGCACGGTACAAAACCGTGCTGTTGCGCTCTGGGACCTTCTCTGTTTCAAAGAATAAGACAGGCTCCGTGATGAGGAAGATGCAACATGTCCACAAAAAAGACAAAGTGCATAGTGTATGATTTGGTAAGATTTACGAAAATTTTAATTTCAAAACGACTTATAGCTAAAAGTAAACCACGTCCGCTGTAGTCAAAAATATAACAATAACCTAATAGATTATAAATCTTGATTAAATAAGCTATGTATGATAACTAATCTTTTTTAATGTTATTACTTTATCATTACGTAATCCACCTCCAAGTTATTGTATAAAACGCGCGAAAAATTCGAACTTTCGGACCTTATAACTTAGAAACCAAAGACAATTTTACAATGCCAATGGTCATCAGACATCTAGTTCGATCAAATAAAGCTATTTTGAGCAAAATTTTGGATCTGTGACAAGAAATATGGGCGTGGTCTTCTTTCCCCTTTTGTATGGGGAGATGAGCGGGATGGGCCACCTTAAGCGCGGCATATGCCGCACGCCGGGACCTCACAAAAAAGGCGACCGACGGTCCCATGGGCTTTTGGACTTTTACAGGTGCTGCGAAAACCATGGCGGCCGACCAGGTGCTTCTTCACACCATGTTTGAAGGGCCCCAGGTTGTGCTTTAAGGGAAAAACTTCGGCAGGGGGTCTATTCCATAGTTTGCCGACCCTATAGATACAATATCTAGAGGATCGGGGCGTTCTTATTTTGGGAATGTCGACAGTGAATGGCTGCATTCCCTTCCTGTTCCGCGTTGTGCGGTGGTAGAAATAGGTCACGGATTTGGAAACTGTCACCGCATAATATTGGAATTTAAATAAACTTAACACAGAAAATAAATATCGTTAGATGGCTAAAGATAGTCAAGTTTGCAAGCTTTTGTTCCATACAATCTATAATTATTTCCGCTTCTCGAATGAACAAAATACAAAAGCCTTAGAGGCTTGTCTTAAAGGCCTTAGGATAGCCATAAAACTATGCATTCTTCGGGCAAAACAATAGAGCAGCAAGAATATTGTCGCCTCTATTACTTTACAACGTCCGTCACATAATCATTACCCCCATTGTTCGCGAGACAATTATTCCAAAGGACTCTCGGCGTAATAAAGCAGTCGGCTCGAAATTCCATAATGTCCTCGTTGTGGCAGAAAAGTGTACAAAACAGTGTTACCGCTGTGTGGAACGAATTCTTACGGATTCGTTGCAGTTTCGGCGAATCCGTGACGCTTGCACATTGGAGGCTAGACAAAATATTTTTTTACCCGAATATTTTTTTCTATTTTTATGCTTGCTTGCTTTCTATGCAATAATTTCAGGTTTTGTAAAATCATGTACTATATATTTTTTTGGATACTATATAATCTTGGATAAAAAGAGATTATATATTTATTTATATTATATATTCAAATGTTGACCGGAAGGATAACTATAGGTCTACTGGATTTACTTCTGCATAATTGCAGTTGGCTCGTTGCATACTGTTGGTTTTCAAAATAAAGGAAAAATAATTACTTTAAGTTTTAATTCCTTATTTATAGAAGCGGCTCGTAGCTTAGGGGCGCGTGGACCAGAGGTCATAGATTCAATCGCCGCCCGGTTCATTGTACTACTTTCTTTCTCTTTCTGGGATAGTTGAGTGCATATCGTCGCGAGTATGAGTTTTTCCATGGTTCTCAATACTTAGAAAACTGTAGGTGCCCTTCCTCTATAAAGATGATGGGTTTAAGTCCGTAGGTCCAGTTGGTTCCATCTTTCTTTATCAAGACTTTCCATGTCCTCTGCACGTGGATGTTTTGTACGACATGGACACAAACTACCTGCTCATCTTGGTGCCACATTCGATCAAAGATGACATCACCGGATCTGAGGAAGCCGTAGTGAATTACATTCATCATGAAGTGATCCCCAAACGATTACCTCTTTCTATGGGTAAGTTTCGTTTTAAGACATTGTTGTGACGTTTAATCTGGGGTCAGTCACTGCGTTTTTCGCTTGCGATTATCATAAACAGTCCACTTTTCGTCACACGTAACAATTCTGTCCAAAATCCCTTCATTTCCGTATCGGTTTGACAGGTTAAGGCAAGCTGTATCGCACGTCGCTCTCTGCAGATCAGTCAAATCATGAGGCGAAGTGGAAATAGTTTCTCTCTGATATCTGGACATCATGCAGGTTTAACTTGAATTAAAATGAGTTAGTAAATTAAAACGGCCGTTTCGTGTTTAAAACCCCCATTCATTTGCCCCAGCTGCAAAAGTAACCATCTGACATGGACTTTACGTGCCACGGATCTAACCAGACAAGGACCTTAGATCAGAGAAGTATATATTGGAACTGGTTTATTATATTTCCTGTTGACAGATGGAGAAGTAAATTGTTTGCTGTTTGCTACTAAAAAGTCCTTTTAAAAATAATTGCCTACAGCAAATCGTATACTTAGGTTTCGTAAATAGCAGCTCTTATTGGTGTAGATGATGTGTGCTATCCCTACACCAGTGCCCCGGAATGCTAGCACACACTTCACTCAGCAGTTGATAATTCATTAGTATAATCTCACGTATGTTAATTAGTGATCAACAAAGTGCCCCATTGCAAACTCCACGCACGTTCCTGCTCCGATTTACCCACGATAGACGCTTATAAGAGGCAGTATTTTAATATTTTACTAATGCTTTCAACCTTAATAATCGAGACATGCTATCCGTAAAATGTGATTTGTTGCAAAGAGTATATTCCTGAATTGAACGTTGTATTTATTGTGATTTTCTTCGATCGATCCAAACGTTTTCGATCTATATTTTTAGCTTTTAAATAAAGCTCAAAATTTCGATAGCTTCCTTACCTGCACTAAACTCGTGAGACTAAAATTCGTATTTTAGGATTTGGAGCTATGCTCGGGTCAATTTACTTTTGGATATTTACCCGTACGGAGTCCAGTTAAATGTGGTTATGCGGGCGAACGTAGAATAACTCATCGCAATCTAATGAATGTTTAATAACTGTTTAATAATACATGTTTAATCAACCATAAACCGATTCACTGCTTTAAGTATGGAATAAAAAAAATAGTGTTTAGTACATTTCTAAGGCACTCCAGGAATGTTTCCTTCAAATTGAAAATTAGGTCTAGCAACTGTTTACAATATGCGTTGTATGTCAGTCAGTAAGGTTACTTATGCAAGGAATCAAAGGATATTCAACAATGAATAAAATACTGAATATTGAATAAAAATAAAAAATAAAAAATCCTGTCCTTAATGATCGTATGTTTTCTATTTAAAATATCCAGAAAATTCATCAAAATTATTACGGCTGATTATGTGACATAGGCACATTGTGTGATGGATCAAATCACCGAGAAACGGTCGGGGATATCATGTCGATCCCCCACATCCCAACGCTCGTATCCTAGTATGTTATGCCTTTTCAACTTTAACAAACTAAATTAAGCGGTTTGCACATTACGCGAATTCTTCCCCGGGGGGCGGTAGAGGGAGGGGGGCGGAGCGGGTAGAGGGGGTGGGGGGTCGTGCCCGAGGCTATTTAGAATTGCTCGCATCTCGTTTCGTGTGTGCCTAATTTGAATCTACAAAGTGATCCAGTTTCCACTGTTATTTGAAGAAGCTTCACAAACCATCTTCGTGCATAATATTACGTACTCCCAATTTTAAAGTGAGTGCGATTGAGTGAATGAAAACATAGATTTTCAGAAAAAAACAAAATAAAGAAATCACAACGTCTGACGTCTGTCCGTCCTGCAAGCTTATAACTTGAGAACATTTTTTGCTGTTTCTTTCGACGCATACGTATACATAAGCTTCATAAAATTCACTATAACGTATTACCTATGGGGTGAGAGGGTTAAATATGAGAGTATTCGGACAAAAATCTTGAATTTTTTACAAGCGTGTACTAGGTACTTTAATTTTTTTTTTCAAATTTATTTCGACTAAAGTTTTGTAAGTTTTTTAAATATTGTATTCCATCTTGATCACTACTAATATTACCTCATTATGTTTTGACATGATGGTAGTAAACATTTCATTGACAAGGCTTTGACACTAAAAGCATATCCCCGGCATGTGTCATGTGCCACTCCAAAGCTTTTCTCAGCGCTCTTATTTACCACGGCTTTCCCTATTATCTCTTTGCTAGCTCCATTCCTTGTACAATACCTTGTTCAATGCGGAGTAAGTTTACACTAGACAAGACACAGGCTCACGTATGCTCTCATACCATCTCCTGGCTGACTAGGTACACTCCTTTCTCACTAGGTGTACCGAGCGCTATTGCTTAACATGCATTCCTAAGGAAGGCTAATGACTTTTTATTTTAATTTCCACAGAAAGAAAAAAAAATCATTAGCTTTCATTATTATTTTGAAATGCATTATAACATTATAACTATTACCTAAGGACAGTCTTAAAAATATTATTGGTATTTTTAAATTAACTTTAGAACCATACAAACTTTTATAATAATTAATAATATTTTGAGCATACATTATTGAGAATATTTTTTCACGATAAAAAATATTAACTTAATTTTTGAACGTCAAATTGACTCCTTTGCTTAAGTATATATATTTTTTTCGTAGTAAGCATGTACGTCGCTTTTCTAAGTAATATTGCTGGTTCGGGTCCAGCCTTGCAAGATATTCATAATGTAGTTCTTTTTACGGGGATCTTTCTTTAATGAACGTGTCCTTGCTGCACAGTCGATTATACGAGTCGTATTCACTACGTATAATATTCACAACGTATAATAGTATTTTTTTCCAAAAAATGAAAACCATGCATATCGTATAATATTCACAACGTATAATGTTATACGTTAAGCGCCTATAATGTTATACGTTGTGCATGAATAAAGTTTAAAAATAAAATCAACTCTTTGCATCATATTAAACGTATAATAGTCACAACGTATAATATTCCTAACATGAATTCACAAAAAAAGAAAACCATGTAGAACGTATAATATGCCAAGAAGCACTGCATAAAGCGCCCTAATAACGATACATTTAAGGCTGAAATTGCTACGAATCGATATTTGCTACAATTTCGAAAGGCCACCTTACGCTAATTGAGACGGTCGAAACGTCACGTGCGAGTATACGTTTTAAAAGTATATGCATAAGGGCGCTTATCGTATGAAAAGTTTTTGGATTATATGATATGCATGGTTTTCTTTTTTTTGTTAAATAAAGATCATAATATTATACGTTGTGACTATTATACGTTATGCATGGAGAAATAAGTAATTTTATTTTTTAAACTTCTTCATTCACTACGTATAAAATTATGCGATCTGCCGATTATACGTTGTGCATGGTTTTAAAATTTTGTTAAAATATGACATTATACGATCTGCATATTAGACGTTCTGCCGTTCCCCCGATTATACATACATACACATCACATTCCTCAACTCCTTTGCCTTTAAAACAACTTTGAAATCTCGATATATTTTGTTGAATAACATCTGAACGAAAATAATCAATCTTTGTGTTTCCGCATTTTTTTTTGTCAAGTAACTAGGGAAACTGTCGTTAATCCCAAAACGAATGTAAAGCAAATCCGTTGCGAGCTGTTGTCGGCCGCTTTCACGTTATCACCCCGTTTGCACCCGCTCTCGCCTCGCCCCACCCCGCCGCACCCCCCCCGCGGGTTCACGTTTAATGAAACAAAAACATTAAGCTCTTTAATAAATCTGAGGAGCACTCCGCTTGGGATGTACATAGGTACAGGCTTACAATGTGCACCAGGACTTGATGTGAGGATTGTACGAAACCAGTGCTAGCGCTAAGTTGATGTTTAAATCAATCGCTTGGTTAATTATGTTAAACTTAATTATGTCACATTAGACAAAACAATATTAAAGTAAACATTCATAATCTGTAGATTTTAAAACTACCTTAAATAACAGGGTCCCTATAAATTGAATGTGCGCAAAAAAACAAGATATTTATTATTATTCAAATGCAAACATAAAGGGTAACAATAATATTGATGGTAATTAAAAAATATAAAAATATAATCCTTTTTTTAACACTATATACCAATTGGTCTTGTATTTGCGCTGCTTGAAGCTGTTTCGATACGTCAATGAAAAATGAATTATTTCACAGAATAATATTATGATTTGTGTGCTTAGATTTACCCCACTACGCGATGTCTACTGGGAATTGAAGTTTTAGATTCGAGTCCACGAAAGAACAAAAAAACTAAATCAACGTCAACGTATGAACCAATGTTTTTGCGCGCATCGATAACTTGTGCCCTAGTTTAGGGTCAAATCAATAAACAATTTAAAGTAGTCAAGCAAAAAAGCCTTCTGTCCATTTTTTGTTAATTACGACATCATTCACAAATAAAAAAATGGTAAAAATAAATGATGATTTTAGTCAACATTTTGCATTTCCATTTTACTCCACTGTCAATGTCCGTAAGCCAATTTCTATGTCCTGAGGTCACGAAATGACTGGACCTCTAATTATTCCATAAGACCTATCACATAACACTTTTTTTATTAAGTTTACTTACCGGATAAGGACATACATACATGCCATGTCCACTTAATTGAGGGTTTTTTAACAGGCACTCCAAAAGTACCAGATTGTTAAGCATTTGCTAAGTGCAGGCGAGATAATGAGAGAACCCTTGGAAACCGTCCAACAATTAATTCCTATTTCGTGCCGAAATCGTGGAAATAAACCCGACTGAAAGCTTTTGAGTGCAGTAAAATAACGGTAGAATTTCTATCTACAATGGCCAAGCCAAACCTTCGTATAGCCTGCCTTCTTATGCTGGTGGTTCGCAGCGGGGCGATCTAATAGCTCAGAGCTAAGCCGCGGAACCGCCAACCGTGCGAAGACAAATTGTAACCATTAGCCTGGCAGGCGCTAGTGCCTGAACATATGACTCCATTAAGTTGGCTACCTCCTCCGCACTTGGATCGGAGAGGCGGATTATTGGAATACTCTACATTGAACAAGCTATCTGCTTAGTAAGAAACCTTGAAGATTTGCTATGTAATTACTACGAAAACAATGTTTTCAGACATGAGAGCTTTTAAGGGATGAAATTATTTTAAATTGAATGTAATAGTGCTTTCAGATGTATCCTTATTACAGTTACCTATGCATACAATACCTATACTGTCATGATATTAGCCCAACACATCTCATGAAAATTAGTTGCCACGTCAAGACCTTCGTAAAAATACACGGCTACATATAATTGGATGGAAAACACGGATAATTTTCATCGTTTCTTAAATCCGGGCGAGATTAACCATTCCTTCTTGTAATAAAGAAGAGTACTTTACGCGGAATCCGAAACACGAACGCCGAATCCCGTAGTCGCCTCTTCACTTCTCTCTCACGGGAAGAAATACTTGAAATGATGTCTTTGCAATATTTTTTTCCCATTAGTTCTATACATTCTTGGATACCTCAATTTACAAAACGGGTACAGGTAAGTACAAATGACAAGAAATTCCGGGCTAGTCATTATTATAAATAGGTTAGGTGAGGTTATGACAAAGGATAGTAGGGATAGACTTCTAATGTCGCAACGTACAAAATTCACTGATAATTGCTTTTGTTTGCTGGTACTATGACATTTCTAACCAGCGCCATCTCCCATCACTGCCAGAACTAGTTACACCGTCAAAAAACTAAGCTTTTAGTTCCAAATTTGCCTATTTAAGGTGGCCCATCCCGCTCGTCTCCCCATACAAAAGGAGAAAGAAGATCACGCCCATATTTCTTGTCAGAGATCCAAAATTTTGCTCAAAATAGCTTTATTTGATAGAACTAGATGTCTGATGACCATTGGTATTGTAAAATTGTGTTTGGTTTCCAACTTATAAGGTCCGAAATTTCGCATTTTTCGCGCGTTTTATACAATAACTTTGAAGGTGGATTACGCAATGATAAAGTAAGAACATCTTAAAAATATTAGTCATGAGACATAGCTTATTTAATCAAAATTTATAATCTACATTTTGGTATACTGTATTTGGTTTTTGTTCGATTTTTTACTACAGCGGTCGTGGTTTACTTTTAGCTATAAGTCGTTTTGAAATTAAAATTTTCGTAAATCTTACCAAATCATACAATATGCACATTGTCTTTTTTGTGGACATGTTACATCTTCCTCATCACGGAGCCTCTCTTATTCTTTGAAACAGAGAAGGTCCCAGAGCGCAACAGTACGGTTTTGTACCGTGCCCGCGAATGAGTTAGGGCCGCCGGGTTGGGCCACCTTAAGAGCGATGAAAACTTCACATTTTAACTAGAAATTAATTAATATTATTGTTATTAAGAAATATCATTGGTAATCATTGGTATGTATTTATCCCTACTCAACAATTGTATGACGTTAGCAATCTTTCCATACTATCATTTATCAATGGTTAGGTTCATCTTAGGTTAATCTTGGATATTTCGTTAGTGCGATATAGGCTTCTTGTATTTTTAGGTCCAAATGGTCAGCGTACACGCTGATTATCTTCTATGCACCTGTGTTTTGCGTTTTTGTTGACATGTTGGAACAAGCAGCTTCATGTAGAGATACAGCGGCTACCCTTTCCCCAAATGGTCACGGTGTGGCGACGGTACTTATGCTTCGAGTTGACTAGACCGAGCGCCTTAATTAAAACATTCGTTTTGTTACTAATCTCAAGTCAAACGCATACGATGCACCAGACAAAAGCATTTACAGGGAACGCAGGAAAAGCTTAGAGGAATGCTTTGAGCTATCTGGGAAATTAGCGAGTTCGTATGCACGAATAATTCTGTTGGTAGAATTGTAAACACGGGGAATTTGCATTCACGATTCGATGTAACGAGAACGAGAAATGGTTGGTTCAGTGTGGATTCTGTATACATGCATATTTTATTGTTCTTGCTGTTTTTGTGATGGAAGAACGGTGAAATGAATTTGATGGTTTACCAAATAATGAAGTTAGAACCAGGCTTCATTGGTAATCAATTTAATAAAAAATATTCAATTTCAAAAAATTGGTCGTAAGTAGTTTAAAAATTTCAAATTTCAGTAATGAGCACATACATTCTGAAATAAAGTTTTGTGCTTGATCGTTTTTAACAGAGGTTTAAATTTTTTTTGTAATATTTGCCCATTTACAAGGTAGGTTGTATTTTAACACAATTCATTATAACCTTTAACCGGAAGTGTCTTTAGAACTTTGGTCGACTGTACATTAAAATTAAGAAATAAGTATGTTCCAACACAAAACTACCTACCAGCCTTCTCGATAATAGCTTCTTATGTCATCAACATGCAAAACGTATTTGGTTTGGAGTGCAAATCACATTCCAAACATCTTGGCTTCGAGACAGCGCGACAGCAGTGACAGGCGAAATTTTAATTATTTAAAGCTGCCCCCCCCCCCGCCTCTCCCCGCGAGCCGCGTGCGCCGCGGCGGAGTCGGGTCCCGTGTCGGGAGCTTTGCGGTGACGCGGGGCGGGCTGGCCGTGGCAGGGGGGGGGAGGGGGGGCGGCGGTACGCTGTTTGCTTCGGACAAACAGTAGCAAGCGAACTCATTCTACCCACAGAAGGTTTTACTATAGAAGAGACACTTTTCTGAAAACACATAAAGTCCATTCCTAATACTTTTTTTAGTAATATATACGTGTGTACAAACGGCATCATTCTAGTCGCCACACATTGGACTTTGACGCAGATACGTTTTCTTTGCAAATTCCAATGCCTAGTGTAACACCGAAGGTGATGCGCTCTGTACGATCAATGAATTGACTCTAGTTTCTCGCCTTTTGAGTTACAGTCGTGTTCAGAGTGTATCTGTCAAAACTTAGTACGGGATTAGGTAGGCAGAATAACAATACAGAAACCGCATAGTCCGCCCACTCTGAGTGGTCAGTGCTCACACTAAGTTCACACAACCTCACACCTCACACAGTTCTCACCTAAATTGGCGTTTACGGAACTTCTAATTTACGTAGAGACGTCCAATTCCATACAAGTTTTTACTGTATTCTGTGGCTATACTTCTTCAGACTTCTGTCAAAGTCAAACTCGGACTTCCGATTTCTATAAAAACGCGAAGTAGGCGTAAACGGCAAGGTCAACGTACTTACGCCGACGGTGAGTAAGCTGTCAAATCAAACTCGGATTCGCAAATGCCATCCAGTTCCATCCAGTTCAATGTAGCGCTGCTCATAAAGCGAACGTCCTGGCATGGCACCTAATTTCTTCGGGAATGTGTTGTATTGGGCTAATATCATAATTTTATAATATTTAAAAAATACATAGTCCAAGTCCACCGTGCATCGTGATCCAATGTGCGCCGTGTAAATGTCTTACATTTGTGTGAGTGAGCACGTTGTGTCAATGTGTTGGGGCAATATTTTTTTCCCACGGGTGGAGGGCGTAGCCTTAAGGTGGCCCAACCCGGCGGGCCTAACTCATTCGCGGGCACGGTAAAAAACCGTGCTGTTGCGCTCTGGGACCTTCTCTGTTTCAAAGAATAAGACAGGCTCCGTGATGAGGAAGATGCAACCTGTCCACAAAAAAGACAATGTGCATAGTGTATGATTTGGTAAGATTTACGAAAATTTTAATTAAAAAACGACTTATAGCTAAAAGTAAACCACGACCGCTGTAGTAAAAAATCGAACAAAAACCAAATAGATTATAAATCTTGATTAAATAAGCTATGTCTGATGACTAATTTTTTTAAGCTGCGTAATCCACCTCCAAAGTTATTGTATAAAACGCGCGAAAAATGCGAACTTTCGGACCTTACAACTTAGAAACCAAACACAATTTTACAATGCCAATGGTCATCAGACATCTAGTTCGATCAAATAAAGCTATTTTGAGCAAAATTTTGGATCTCTGACAAGAAACATGGGCGTCATCTTCTTTCCCCTTTTGTATGGGGAGATGAGCGGGATGGGCCACCTTAACACACACTGCGCGCGCGCTTCAATTCTCCATACATTACATACGGCTGTGAAAGTTAACTATTTAAGAAAACTAGCCTACGATATTGTTTTATAAAAAATCTATTACGGTAAGTGATTAACAAAATATATATGAAAATTATCTTTACTAGCCTAAAACTATTAATTGCTAATGATCATTCACGAAATTAAAGATAAAAAGTTTCTCTAATTCTATTGGGACTTAAAAAAAAGAAAACAAAAAAAAACTTACAGACGAATTGAGAACCTCCTCCTTTTTTGAAGTCGGTTAAAAATGCTTCTCGCTAAAAGAAATGCCTGTGCCGAGGCTGGTCTTAACGCAGAGTCCCCTCACAGGGCGCGCAATCAAACAAAATGCAAATAAATATGTTAATGTATTTGTCTTGCATTCGTTCTTTGAGTTGCGCTAAATAGTCGCAACTGGAACTAACACTAACCGAAAGTAATACTGACTACCTAGAGTTTAAAGTGATGTTTCTTTCATATCCAATTTGTTGAAGTAACGTAAGAAAGTAATTAATACCTCGCGAAACGTTTTCGGAAATAAGCAACAACGCAACTGATTAGATAAGTAATAAGGCAACGCAAAAGAAAATGAACGTATTGAGAGTGAGGGAGAGACATGGTAAAAATTAAGTTTACCGGTATATTTTGTGGGATGGATCAATGGTACTAAATCGGATTTGGTTTCGGCGCAGCCGCTGGCGCTTGGAGGGGGTAGGACTCGATCCGTCCCGGGCAGTGTATCATACTGAGTATCCGTACGAGTCAATCACACAAACCACGGGCTCGGCGTTAGTCCAACGCCAGACCTAATTGTTGTATAATGTGTTTCCTCCTTATATACATTTTCAACTGTGCGGTGAAGAATTCAGAAATAAATTTACGTTTTATTTGAAATATGGGATATTTTCGGTTAAATTCTTCTCGTCTACGAAACACTTCACTGCGCGTGGTGCCTGTACGCGCTTGGCCGTATTTTTCAACTTTCAGCCTTACAAACATTTAATCTCTACACTAGCGTTATCGTCTCATGCAGTATGGATACAGTTTGGGCTATGCAACATGTCTCATCGATCTCTGTAGATTCTGCAGTGGTGTCGGACGAGGAGGCTGTTTGAGACCGAACATGCTCTGGCGAGCTAAATTTAACTTAGATCGATACATATTCCGAACCTGCGGCCAGCCAAAGCGCACGCCGCGGCGCCGCCGGCCTCATTGCGGTGTGCACATATTTAGTCTGCAGCCTTTGACGTAGCGATGCCAGCGTGCAAACAGACTTGCATTATTTAATTTCCCTGAAGAAGACTGTTTTTAAATTATTATGTAGACAGTGCAAGCCGAACACGGCCGAAGACGGTTTTTTTTTTCCTTTTCTTAGTTTAAACCACTGGTAATAAGAAGTTGTCAAAATTACGAAATGACAGTATTCGAGGTATTTAATATTTAAGGACTGGAGAGAATAGTAAAAAAAACACGTTAAGTCTCTTACGGATAAAATAAGAAGCTAATTTGCAGGCGAGGATAAAGGGGGAAATGGGGTCAATTATTCCCCCCCCCCCTTCGATATGTAACTGCCCCCAATTCAAGAAGGCATCCCTCCACTTCCAAAGCACGATATGCAACTGCCCCCAATTCGAGAAGAAATTTCCTATTCCAAAACACGATATTCAACTGCCCCCAATTCGAGAAGGAATTCCCTCCTCTTCCAAAGCACTATTTGCAACTGCTCCCAATTTTAGAAAGAATTTCCTTCTCTTTCAAAGCATTATACGCAACTGCCCCCAATTTGAGCATTGTTCTGGAACAGAGTCTGACTTATTGGCCTAGCCAATGATCGTAAATTTATGTCGGGAACAAGTCAAAATAGCGCTCAGTCAGATCTTCAGGTAAGTCCGATCACTGAAATAATAGATGCATTGTTCTGTAAACATAAACCGAGCCAGCGAACTCCCAGTCGATTGAAAATTAATTTGCATCTTCATTACGTAAGCTGCATCCCGCTCAATATCAATCCCGAGCGTCCCACTCGGCTCTCGTCTCCATTGTTAATGCGATCCTCAATATTGTGATCTCCAATAAAACCTGGAAGGCCCGATCGATGTGTGAAAGCGACCAACGTAAATATTTTATCAGGGCTCCGTCCGGGTCGGGGTTGGTCGCTTTCAGGGGTCGGTGGCTGTGGTCCCCCCCCTGCCCCGCGAGCCGCCCTCCTGGATGTCTTCCCGTCTAGACGCGCCGCCGATCCAGCCAGTCCGCTCCCGGTCCCCGCGCGCGGCGGACCCACGTCCCGTGCGCTCCCGAAATACGTGATTTGTCGATGTCGTGCGCCCGGTGACGCTTGACTGATGGCATGTGACTTTGCTGAGGAAACTTGTGACATTATGTGATGTTTGGATTTATGGACGCTCTGTGAAAGCAATCTCGCGGAATTGAGGTAAAGTATTTTCGTATTTCGTTTTTTTTCGTGGTGATTTGTCGAACTTGTTTTTGGTCTGTTACAATACATTTCGTATTTTTTATATTAGTAAGACTTAAGGCAGAATTTCTTTAATATTAAGTTATTCTTCATTTATGGAAAACGTTTTTATTGTTAAAGAGGGGAACGTAAATATAAGACATGAATTACATTACATGTAAAGCAGACAAAAAAGAAAATAATCCTTAGGGAAAATTATAACACGTAAATTGAGCAAAAAGATTTCGTTCAAAAAAAAATTAATTTAGGTCTATTTGTTAAATATAACATCATGCCTATTTCTAATACAATTTTTTCAATCGTTTAGATAAACAGCGAAATTTCCAAAAAAACATTGTAGGTAATCAGATTTTATTAATAAGTAGATTTTTTGGTATCGGCATTTGTTATAATTTGAATACTCACAAATACTTGTGTTAATTGCTCATTTCCAAAAAAACTATCCAAAGTAATAAAAAACACAGAACTTAAAATATACTAAAATTCTGTCTTACAAAAACCATAAATTCAGGAACTGAATACTAAAAAATGTAACAAGAACACAACCTCGGTAGCCTAGTGGCGCGACTCAGAGCGCGGTTGGGTTCTAGATGGGTGACCATTTTCAACCGTTTAGGCAGGCCGTGGCTTGGATGCCACGTAAAACTGTAGGTCGTCTTCCTTACTTACCAGGGTTCATACCGTCCGGTTGGAACCATCGCATTGAATGAACGATGACGAAGCGGCAATAAAAATTGTCCGTGCATTCCATCAACTTCAATGTGGACGAGCGATATAAGGAGGGATTCTGGCATGGCACCTAGTCCCCATGCGGTGTATTAGGCTAATATGACGTTTGGTATTAGCTATCAATGCCCCATTACAACAACAACGCCAAGGGTGCCATTTGACCGATATACGGTCTCAGGGTACCGACCTAGAGGTTAACTAATATCTTTTAAGATTCCAAGAAGTTTTTTTAAGATTCGATACCTACGTAGGTACGTTCTTCTTGATAAATGGTGAAGAAATGTATTTTATTATTTTATATCGGTCTTAATTTTCATCAAGATATCGAACCTTTTATCATTAAGAAGAAAAACATGTGTGTCACTACATACTACGCGCATTAGCGATTTTTAAAGTAAAGTTAAATATATGACTCTAACCATAGGTATAGCCAAAGGGTAAGAGCCGATGTAGATAAAAAATAATAATAGCACTTAATAGCTTGAAGACACCCACGTTATAGGAAAGAAACCATTGCACAATAAGGCTAATTGCGAGTCGGACTTGCACACGAAGGGTTCCGTACCACAGTACGAGATTTAACACAGAAAATAAAACAATTATATGGGCCCCCCTTTAATTTTCATATTTTTTTATTTGACCTATTTGTTATTTAAGCGGCAAAATAAATACATACTCTGTGAAAAAATCAGCTTCCTACCTATTACGGTTTAGGAGATACAGCACTATGGGAGACGGACGGACGGACGGATGGACGGGCGGACAGCCGAGACTTAGTAACAGGGTTCCGTTGGCACCGTTTGGGTACGGAACCCTAAAGTACCTGGAAAATCTTAAGGTTCTTAATACTTTTCAGTCTTCTACAAATGGGTTAGCTTACATTGATTCAATCTCGTATATAAGTTACGGTTATAACCCGATGTTTTAAAGTCAGAAATCCTTTTTTTCTTTAAGATATTAAATTTTTTAAGATATACCCGTGTCGAGTGCAAATTTCGAGTTAATGGTAAGGAAAAAAATAATCTTAACCAATTTTTTTTTCAATGTAACATGTTTGTATGTAAAGCTGCTGTGGCGCCAAAGTTACAGTAATCCTTTCCGCACGCACCCACTCGAGAAAGTAAACAGGCCTGCTTCCGCAATAAATTATGCTCCACTTAAGAACCAAAGTCCTGAACCAACACGGTCCGGAATATTTTGTAAATAGTACTTGTGTCGCAAGCATTTAAACCAGAACTAGTAAAATTATAGAATTGCTTTTTGCCTCAAAAATTGTAATTAAATATTCAATAAGTACCAGGTGATGTTTTTCTCATTAACTGAAGATAATTTTAAAGTTTTTTTTCAAATGTTATTAAAATTTTACTGCTATCATTTAATGTAAGCGTTTTTTTCTGTTAATTTTTCTTTTCACCAACATATGATTGGCCAATATCAAATGAAATATTAACCAATTTTACAGCATTTGCCAAGGATCATATACTTGCTTCGGCACCATCTTGGCTCATTTTTGTAATGCAGCTATGTCATGATAAGTAAAAAATTTCGCTGTAATAACATGAAAAAAAATACTGTTTTTCCTGCTGGATCGAGTGAAAGCCGTGATATCTATTAAATTTGTTTTTAAACGCTTTCTTTCTTATACATTTAAGTCATCCATTACTTTATTTTACGTCGTCGCTCATTTAAAAATACAATTCAAGGAGAGCAAACAGAACTAGAAGACTTTTTTTAAAGACATGAAAATGAACTCGCACTTGACAAGAGGCGGCGATCGCCGATAATTCGAGAGCGTCGCTAAGATTTTCCCCAAGCGCCTCGACCAAGAATTACCATTTCGGGGAGGTCACGTATCGACTTCCTATCGAAAGCTCACTCGCCCTAAGAGCCTATCCGTGTCCCGCGATAAAACCAAGATAACTCCTGACCTCAAGGAGCGGACGGGTGACGGCAGCGGGCTCTCAACGGCTCCGCCTATTCCTAAAACTCCATAACTCTTGTTTGTCATTTTGTCCCTGACACTGGAACATGGTTTTAATGACAACAAAGGTTCAAATCGTGATGCAATTATTGAACAAGTACAATTTTACAAGAACTAAGCGACACATTTAAAAAAAGGACGCTTAGGATCCAAATATACTTATTTGGACTTGGATTATACTTTATTGGATATAATTATGCGTAAAGTTTCTTTGCGGATTCTTCTTTACTGAGTTGATCGAATCCACGGATCAGTCAGTGTGTAGTTTGACTACCAAAAACGTTTAAATAAATAAAATTAAATTAAATTTGATTTCTTAGCCTTTTGGCTTCTGTTCTGTCAATATTGACCGACGATTTTTATGAGCAAAAATCTGCCTTATTTCAAAAGGTCGATGTTCACATACATTTAGGAATGAAAACCGCCTTATTGCACCCTTTATTGCTAATGGCGGAAGTAGGGCAAATCTAACTTGTGGCAAAAATACTAATGAGTCCCAATGTGTAGCACAATTCGATTTAGTTCCAATGACTACCATTAATTATTCGTCTTTTGATTTAAATTTATAACTGTATTTTTAACTCATGGACAAAAATAAACTGCAAGCCTTAAAAACTTTGTGCCACTTCGTAACACTCAATTCCTGGCCGCACAGTCAATAGTGTTGAGTGCCTTGAATAGCTGTGGCGACTGAACACAATGAAATTTAATTCTCTCTCAAGTCAGGGGGCAATAAATAAGCGTCTTATCGAATTGGTAATTGGTGGATGTAGGATATGGATGGAGGTGCCCGCAAACACAGCGCTTTTCGGACGCTGCCAATGCAACGAGGGTAAGATTGGTCCAGCACGTATCTCTATCGTTTTTTGTCATTCCGATATGTGTTGAAATAAATAAATAAACAATAAATATAGGAATATATTTGTTACGTTATGTTATTATTTACACGGCTCTAAGTCGATTGGTTATGGTGGAAGAATGTGGCCTAAAATGATGTTTATTATGACAAATACTGTTTTAAATATCAATTGAAAAAATTTTTTTTTATTTTTATAATCGCATACCAATTCTACATTATATAAAATAATTGTGACACTGTTTTATTAAGAAAAAAAGCCACAAAAGTGGACGCGTTTGCGCGTGTTCACTCAGTTCTCCCACGTCGAAGTATTTGTTACCTTATCTTCTGACTGTTGCTTATAAATTACTTAACAGAACATCCAGTTTATTGAAAAGCCCTTTCTCTTGTTAAAGAACATATTTCTTCAATTTACTTAACAGTATACAATATAGATAACCAGTTTACTATCTCAAAACTTTGGAGTCCTTTCTATGAAACGTTAAATCAAATATTCAGAATATTCAAATTTGCTTTTAATACTTGTTTTATACTCATTTTCAACATCCACACTTACAAAATGTTCGCGGTATACTACGTTAAAATTAAATTAAACTAAAAGTATTTTATGTTTTATTTTAAACCGTATTTTTGTCAACTATCAAATTCTTCATTGAATAAACGTGATATTTTATAAACTATGTAATCTTAATTGCTACAAAATAGCGTTTATTTGCATATATTGCCCAGCGAGCAATGGAGCGAGCCATGCTGGGAATATCGCTACGGGATATGGTGCGTAACGAGGCAATCCGCCGACGTACCAAAGTAGTCGATATTGGACACTAGGTGGCTAAGCTCAAATGGCAGTGGGCTGGTCACGTCAGCCGAAGAGACGACGACCGTTGGAGTAACCGTGTCCTACACTGGCGGCCGTGGACAGGCAAACGGAGTGTGGGAAGACCACCCGCCAGGTGGGAAGACGACATCAAGTGCGTCGGCGGAAAGCAGTGGTTCCGTACCGCTGAGGGCCGGGAGGACTGGAGAAGAATTGGAGAGGCGTATGTCCAGCAGTGGACGAAAACACGCTGACTGACTGCATATATATTATTTATTAAATTGCACTGGACACGCAAAACGTTTCTGTTCGTCTGCGTGCATTTATACGAGTATATACGTTCACGTAGCTCATTAAGCTACATTGAACAAATATACCAATTCAATAAAAAATAAACGATTAAGAGTACATGACAGTGTTAAGGTATACATAAATTGGAACAGAGTATTTAGATATTAAATAAAAGTAAGAGATACGTAAAACAAACATTAAACTTAAACTTTCCAAAAGGTATCTTTCTACAATATATTTTTGCTTTTAACAATGAAAATAATGCAAAAGGGATTTGTCGATTCACTCTGTACCATGATGGCCCCCTTGTCCTGATTTTCTCATGTAAATTAAAGTCATACATTTCGTACCGTTCAATGTTATTAAATACCTAACCTGACCAGCTCATCAATCAGAGAATTATTCGACCAAAAGTCATTGATTCGATCGTCTGCCACACGGCATTTAATTGTTCATGGATCGTCTTATTCAACGGACAGATGGATTTCACGGCTCTCGCAGATGATATTCCGCGGAAAATTTCCCCCCTTTCGCGCACACGCTACGCGCTCGCTTTTACATTATTATTTTCACCGCTAGGCGGCGCGCACTCCCACACTCGGAAGTGACGCATAAAATGACGGAAGGAAGAACGAGATAATGGAAGTAGATAGCACTTTATGTGAATTTGATGGGAGCCTACTTTAAGAGCGTTATATGGAGATCATTTAGAAAGAGTAGATTTTTATGATGAGAGATTTTATTACACGCGAAACGCTGGCCGTCGAAAGAAATATTTTGAAATTTTGCTAGTTTCGAGGTATAGGGTCACAGTTAAAGATATAAGCAACCTAAGATAATAATAATATCGTCACTTTTTTAACTGAATATATTCATAAAATTTGCACAAAGTTAAGCTGTTTTCAAGAAAATAGACAGGTTCAGATTTTTTTTACATAAATCTAAAAGTTCTATTAAAAAACGAAAGGTATGGGGTCCTTATGTAACAGTTGTTCTTTCCAACACATATTTTTAATCATGAGTTATCTTTTTGCATGTGCTATAAATATGGGTTCAAAAAACTACAATTTCACAAAATCGCACGACAGAGGTTTAAGAAGAACCAAATTGAAATGAATCCGTCAACGTTTGTACCTATCCTTACAAGTAGTTTACTAGTAATTTTCCGAAAGGCGATCCTAGCAGGTCAATGTATGTCACACAATTTTGATCATTAAAACCTATCATACCATAATAAAACCTTACGTGTAAACAAGTTATATGATAGCATATAACTTGTTTACACGTAAATGAATCTAACTTTACTAGTTCGAGGTTTGACGAAATCCGTAATTCTTTGATTAAAATCATAATTATCGTAATCCTGCGAACTAATTTTAAGAATTTAGGAATCATACTTTTTAATATTTTGCTGCGTTACTCTTTTTGACTCCAAACATTTTTAAACTGATTTCAAAACCCATTCGCAATCGAACCTCTAAATTTAAAAAAAAAATGGTTTTTGTATTACATACAAAATTCGACAAAAACGTGAGAAAGCTCTGATCATCATCATTTTGTGATAATAGCCATTCATGTAAAGTTGCATACAAACATATCAATAGGTAACTTTAAATTAAAACTCATTCCATCAATATCTCATACATACATTTAGCTGCATTGAATTCAGTATTATATTTGATTGTTTTTGTTGTTTATTGAAATTACTTTATTTTATGTACACGTGTACAGCTGATACTGCTGATATTACAGGAAACATTATTCTCTGTAATAACCTGGCAACGATATCTGGGCGCATTATATAACTACTCATTACTTGTTAAAGTTCCCCCTCTAGAATAGAAGAATAATGCTTTCTGGTTCATTTTCATAATTCCGGAATCTGCTTGGGTCATTAACAGAAGAAATTAAACCAGCATATTTAATTTCAATTAGGTACTGAAAAGTCTAGGAAGACAGCAGAAATTCTTCGAAGATATACGTACAATCTGACTATTTATTTCAATTTCTTCTCCCATTTATTAAGGAAGCAAATAACAATACCTTATCAAAATTCCTACCCTTCTGCATACCAATCATTTTTCTCTTGGCATAATTCATAGAACAATAGAGGTGAGCACGGCTGTAGGTATTTAAGCTCTGCAGCGATCCATTGTTGTTGAAATAACAAGGAAAAATCCAGCGCTCTTCCGCTCCCACCCCCACCCCTTACCCCCCCCCCCCCACCCCTCTTCCTTCCCCGCGCCGGCGAACTCATTGTTCCTCAGCGCCGTCTCCCGTCGGATTCTTTCATTCCGACTTGACAATATTCGGTGGAATTTCTTAAATCTGTAAATTGTTTATGGAATGGGCAAGCCTAATCTAATTCACGCTGTCGAGGTTCGATTTGGGGATGGCGTTAATACATTGCTTTGTACCATTGTCTGTTTTGCCCTGCAGTCCATATTGTAAGCAAAATAATTCTTGTTTAAATGGAAAAAAAAATGTATGTTTCGTAAAGGAAGCGAGGGCGTAACAGACTAGGTAAAATGTATACCATCACAGTCGCTAGAAAAATGTATGGTGTCGGTATCTCAAGAACGCTACAGAAGTGGATATACCTACCATGAAAGTAAATTGAATACTTTTAGTAGATTTCCAAATTGAATTTTCAGAATAAAACAAAAAATAAGTTTAATGAATTTTAAGGTATTTTTTAAAACTTTTCAAAGCACAAGCTAAAAAGAAATCAATATTTAAAAATTCTCGTCACTTACGAATATATCCTCGCCTCGATCCAAATTAAAATAGGTATCAGTAGGGTTGTGTGCATATAAAGAAAAGTTTGTTATAAATATTCAAAGTTCCATCGAATGAGATACTCAATGCTATTATTGTATTAACCTTTTCCCCTGTTTCGAAGTCTTGATGATTTAATCAAAACGCTAGTTCTGCTGCGATTGTCGTAGGTTGGGGCGATGGGCAGATTTCCCACGAACTTCTATCTCGCGTACAGACATTGGGCGTTACGCTATTTTAGTTTTCGGGTGATTTATGTGTTGCAAATTTAGCGAGGGTCGGGGTTATAGACCAGGAGAAGACATGTTTATTATTAAGTTAGATCATAGAAATCAGTTGCTAAAATGTGCGTTCGCTCAGTATGTGGTACTATGTGACAAATGCTGGAAATATTATTAAATTAAACATTTCATATATTTTCTTAGATTTACACCGTCGCCGTACATAATGTTTTGAAAACTTACGGTTTTCCGGTGTGCAATGCCGTACTTGGCCGACATGTTTCGCTTCTCACGACGGAAGCCGGCCAAGCACGGCATTGCACACCGGAAACCCGTAAGTTTTCAAAACATTATAAACATTTCATGTTTTCATTACTTAATTCTAATTTTCATTACTCAATTCAAATATGGTGCACTCTTTTTTGTAATCAAATCTTCCATAGCAATTAAGGTTTATCCAATTAAGAATATTCGTAAAGATACCTACCAAATAAATTAAATACAATTATATAATCATAATTGTGCACCACAATACAATTTGAGGGGTCATGATGACTTTTAATTTTACGTTGAAAAAATATTTATTTTATTTATAATTTTATTTAATTATAATTATTTTTAGGTTGATTGAGATCATATAGAGATACATACAGTGGCGACTGTAATAATCATGTTCATCACAATCGCCTTAGCAAACTTTGTATGTTTATAACATTAACAGTTTAATTGCGGAAGTAAAATTATCGACCCCCTTCATGTATAATTTCATACATAAATATAATAACATAATTTCTTATAATAAGTTTGGTTTATCTCAAACAATCGTATACTTTCCTTGTAACGAAACGCGTCCTTCTCATTTCCCTCATAACACTTTCCCTCTTTACTTTTCATTTGAGAGCAAACATATCACTTGTACATACGTATACACCAGGAGAATGCAATAAATCATTGAACCAATTGACTTTATATATAGAAAGTTTTCCCTTTCAACTCCGTCGCTCCACGGAGCTAACAAGGCGGTAAAGTGGTTGAAATGTTGCGGTAATTTGTGTTCAACTTATTTGTCTAGTCACTCCGTTCCGAAGATTGTTTCCTAATTTAGCAACAAAGGGGTGACACGACCAGAATACTCACGCCCGACGCGACGCTCGGGGAATACCGTGGCACTGTTGCTTGATTGTGCCGCAGTATTTGCAACGCGCGTGACAGTTTGGGAACACTTTCTTGGCTGTAGCAGTTATGTTCTAACTGTGTTTATGTATTAATATATTTAACATGAATGTGGACAAAACAAAACTATAAACAAAAAATATATATTGTATTTATCAAAATCTGCTTGAAAATTAGATTGTGAAGTAACTTTGTCAATTTAGACTATCAAAAGTTTAAAAAAATAAATTCAAACTCGCGATAACTTAGAGGCTATATTTTAAAGTAAATTCTAGCAAAATGGATAGAGCCATTATTGTTTAGTGAAAAACTCTACATACGATTCCGGTTGAAAGTAAATTGAATAATTTCATAACACCATATATTTTTGTTATAATTTATGGGGTTTTATTTGTCAAAAGTTGTTATCGTTTTAAACAAAACCGTTTTTAAAAAACATTCAACCGATTTCAATCACTAATAGGCGTAATATTCTTTCATAAAATTTATGAAAGGACCACCCCTGAGATATACCCTACTGATAAGAAAAATAATTATTCAAATTGGTTGACAATTTACCGAGATATCGAGTAAAAAAATAACATATAGACGCATTTAGAACTCCTCCTTTTTTGAAGCCGGTTAAAAATATGTAGTTGCATTCTACTTCCACCATTACTGATTCGGTCCTTGTACGGTGGCCCAACCCGGCGGCCTCAACTCATTTGCAAAAGGGGAAAGAAGATGACGCCCATATTTCTTGTCAGAGATTCAAAATTTTGTTCAAAATAGCTTTATTTGATCGAACTAGATGTCTGATGACCATTGGCATTGTAAAATTGTGTTTGGTTTCTAAGTTATAAAGTCCGAAAGTTCACATTTTTCGCGCGTTTTGTACAATAACTTTGTAGGTGGATTACGCAATAATAAAGTAAGAACATCTTAAAAAGATTAGTCATCAGACATAGCTTTAATCAAGATTTATAATCTATTTAGTTCTGTTCGATTTTTTACTACAGAGGTCGTGGTTTAATTTTAGCTATAAGTCATTTTTAAATTAAAATTTTCGTAAATCTTACCAAATCAAACATGCACATTGTCTTTTTTGTGGACATGTTGCATCTTCCTCATCACGGAGCCTGTCTTATTCTTTGAAACAGAGAAGGTCCCAGAGCGCAACAGCACGGTTTTGTACCGTGCCCGCGAATGAGTTAGGCCCTCCGGGTTGGGCCACCTTAAGCGCGTATTCTTAAGGTGTACGCAGAACTGAAAGTTAGTCATTAAATAATTTAGTTGGAAATTAACTCTGCTTTCCAATCAATTTTGAACCAACACTACACAACACGATATTTACAATATGGTGACGAGAATAATATCGCTCCTTTGGCATCATCGCGAAACGGACGAAACACGAAAGACAAACTTGAAGGAAGTAAAATCCTGACGCGGGTAAGAGTTTCTAACAGTCGATTCGTTATTTTCCAACTACGCATCTTCTGGGAATAGAACAGACAGTAGACTCGGTTGATAAATCAGCTGTCAGCCGCTAATCGCTGGAGCAGATTGCCGCCCCCTCCCCCCCGCCGTCGCCCCTCCCACTCCCCGCGGACCTCCGGCACATCACTGAAAGCCGCCGATGTGTTTTTCAGCGCCTCGAACGCGACCGAAATACACCACCCATTATTATTATGGATGGAGTAATTTGTTTCCTCGTTCGGAAACGTTTTGAATTAATTGATGCTTAGCGCAGTTTTTATTATGCTCTTCGTCTATGTTTACGTATTCAAAATTATAATTCAAAATGGTTTTGCAATATTGATGATCACCACTCCGGACGAGCTTAAAGCTAGAAGTAAAAGGGAATCTTAAAGTAGCAGAGAAAAGAGCTATTAGTTTCTGTGGGTTTCCGGACATTAATTAACACGTATATTACCAGCATCGAAATGTAATTTTAAAACGCGAATAAAAAATCATGTTATGATTTCAAAGGTGCACATTGTTGACATCGAGCAAAAGTGGCGTCTGGTCTCACTGGAATGAAAGGAATTCCGAAGCGACATATGAGGATCAGACCAGATGGATAAATAGGTCGTACTACCGTTTAGCAGATAATACATTTGACTTAGGTAACAATTACCGAACCCTTGGCAGGTGAACACTTTTCACTTGTTTTTAATTCATGTAGATAAAGCCAAGCCAAAAAAAAGCGTCAGTACTCTAGAAGGCGCAGATACAGGTACATAGTATTATTCGCATCTGTGGGAGAGTTTAGCGAATTAACTGCTTATGACCTCGAGGCATCCCAGAATTAGAGATCCTCCAACTCCGAAAAGATGCAGGGTGCGGTAGAATCTCTATTTGTGTTGTATCTTCTGCATCTGCACCATGCATAATGCTCTTCGGAGCTGCCATCCTCCCATCCCATTTCTTAAGTTCTCTGGGATACTTCCCTGAGTAGACATGCAGGTAGGGCATGCACCCCTTTCTCTGTCCACATTTTTGGTACTAAAATCAATCTATTTTTCAACTAATTTATTTAAAGACTCGGTAAATTGTGCAATGCGCAGGATTTAAGGTGGCCCATCCCGCTCATCTCCCCATACAAAAGGGGAAAGAAGATCACGCCCATATTTCTTGTCAGAGATCCCAAATTTTGCTCAAAATTGCTTTATTTGATCGAACTAGATGTCTGATAACCATTGGCATTGTAAAATTGTGTTTGGTTTCTAAGTTATAAGGTCCGAAAGTTCGCATTTTTCGCGCGTTTTTTACAATAATTTTGGAGGTGGATTACGCAATGATAAAGTAAAAACATCTTAAAAAGATTAGTCATCAGACATACCTTATTTAATCAAGATTTATAATCTATTTGGTTTTTGTTCGATTTTTTACTACAGCAGTTGTGGTTTACTTTTAGCTATAAGTTGTTTTGAAATTAAAATTTTCGTAAATCTTACCAAATCATACACTATGCACATTGTCTTTTTTGTGGACATGTTGCATCTTCCTCATCACGGAGCCTGTCTTATTTTTTGAAACAGAGAAGGTCCCAGAGCGCAACAGCACGGTTTTGTACCGTGCCCGCGAATGAGTTAGGGCCGCCGGGTTGGGCCACCTTAACTTGAGGTTTTCAAACATGGCATGTAGAAAGGTATGCAGCCCCTATAATCATTCGAAAGCTTATGGAAATCACACGTATGTATGGCTGTAATTTTTTTTTACGCACAGATACTCGCCTATGCTTTATTATGCCTAACTATTTCAAAACGTTTTATGTGGAAACCGCTGTCTAAGTCCATTCAAATGACTACTAATTTAAAGTACAATACAAATTGATTTCCGTTCGGCTTTAAAGCGTTAACGTTGGTCTCCGATATTAAGATTCTCAACAATGATGACGATAGAATGACAATGGCAGGCATTTGGAAGCCTGATAGAATCGACAGTAAACCATCCATCCACCCCAGAGAAGAGCGTTAAATTTCGCCACACAATACTGCCTAATTAGAATTAACTGCCCTATCTCCACCCACATCGGAATGTTTATTGGCCGAGAGTATCTTTTGGACAAACGAAGTCAATTGCGTAAATGAGATGAAATTGCCGAATAAGTAACGACATTTTCTGAGTTAAGGTATTCTCCGTTTGAGTTTATGTTGATTTTACAATTAGCTTTTCTTGTTCGCTGGAAGCGTATTGACATTTAAGAATTAGTAAGAAACGAGAGTAAATAAGCTGTAAATATGTTTTTGGGCTAACAACGTAAAAAAACACGGTTCCCTTAGGTCCTGACGATGCCTCCATGTCGTTAGAGGCAAAACCTCATGATCAAATACGGCATCGTGGACCGGGAAACCGTAAGGTTTTTTTAAAAATCATGGTGCGAATCCAAGTGCGAATCGGAAACGCACACGAAGGGTTCCGTACCATCGTAGAAGATTTATCACAAAAAAACACGTTTTTTCGTATGGGGGCTCCCTTTAATGTTAATTATTTTTTAATTTTACCTATTTGATGTTATAGCGGCAAAATAAATAAATACTCTGTGAAAATTTCAGCTATCTACCTATTACGGTTTATGATATACAGCCCTGTGACAGACGGACGGATGGACGGACGGACGTACAGCGGCTTAGTAATAGGGTTCCGTTGGCGCCCTTTGGGTACGGAACCCTACAAATAACCAGCTTACACGCGCGGTTATAATGCAATATTTTTCAATTCCGATATTAACCTCAGAACAAACAAATGTTAACACTTTTCATCAAGGCCTATAGAGATTTCCGTGTTGCCGCGACTCTCGAGGTACTCCGCCTGACTCTATCAGTTATGGTGAATGTAACGGGAGTAGGAGGGTGCCGTTCCCAGAATTACTGGAACAAAGCGGCCATTGTGGTAGCTACGAGCCGAAACAAAAGGCGGTATTATGCCCTTCTCAACTGTAATTCACACAGTTTCCACTGGGCTATCTGATGGCGTCTGAACTTAGACGGGGTGCTCCGCTCTCAGTTTTTGTTCGCGTTCTCGGTTTAAAAGATAAGGTAGAGCATTGTAATTGTTTCAAGTCCGGATTGCTGAGTGATAGTGTTACCATTGCGATATTTTAATAAATTAACCAGCTGTGCGCGTGGCTCCGTCCGCGTAAATGTTCGATAAAAAAACAGTAGATTGTTTTCGGCTTTTCTCATATTTAATCCCACTTCTCAAATCTAAATTAATTCAGCGTGATGTAACAATACGCTTTAAAATCTGTTAAGTGATTTCTAGATTTGTTTCAAACGTCTTTCATATTTAAGTTTCATCCGCAAGTGATTTAGAATATGTGATGATAGTTTGTGTGAAGGATCATAACTACTTGGATAAAAACTGCGTTAAAATCTGGCTAGTGGTTCTCAAGATATAAGCAATGAACCCCACTGCCATTAAGTTAATAACCACTGGTAGTAGCGGTCCGTTTATTATTTTGTTATTTATTATGGAACTCTGCATGGATACCTAATACCATATCTACTACTCTTTGTTATAAAAGTGGGTTTAAGTCGAAGCGACGATTGGTTAAGATAGTCTCATGTGATATTGTAACATGCAAGACGCCTGTTACACAAAAAGCACAGTCTCATATAAATGCTCTGATTTTCTGTCTGTATTATCTTGTTTGCAGTTTTTTTGAATTAAACATTAACAGTCATATTCAGAGTGAACCTATTAAAATTAAGTACGGGATTAGCACTGGACTAACCATACAAAAACCGGTTTAGTTCGACCATAATATACATACTAAAGTTAGTCCGCCCACTCTGAATACTGCTGTAACATATTTTCTTATACCTTGGTGTCGGCGTTACAATATTGATCAAAATGAGATTTGCCATGAATAATAACAAAAAGTTAACAAAATGTTGGGCGTTATAACAGAGCACCCCGCTTGTGGAGTACGCAGTTGAAGTACGAGCGACTATATTATTGTTACCCATTATTGATACTCGAGTTGCTGGACTGTTGCAGCGTTATTGTGCCTCAAGCACACTCGGCGGCCGCTGAGAGAAAAACAAACAAACCGACCCTAAATTGGATAATGTATAGTAATTATTGCACATAATATGAAGTATTGTAAAACTATCTAAACTGGATTGCACATTTTCTAATTAATAAATATTTATTCTACTGTGTTTAAACTCTTTTTATTTCAATGTATAATAATAGTTAATTTATATTCATTTTCATTAATTAATTTCAAGGCATAATTCCTTAGGATATTAATATGTAAATTATAATATAGGTACCTCATGCTAATATAACTTTCAGATTGGCTACAAAATTTGATAAATAACAAACCATAGAAATTTAATCAGTTTCTCTAATAAATAAATACATAATATTCATTCCTACGTAAAAGTTAAAATTATATGTGGCATCATCTTTGTTTTATTATTACTAAGGACACTCATATATTTTATTGTCCATACCCTTTGTTTTTAACAACAAACCAACAAAAAATATAATTGGCCGCTACCCGAAATCGATTTTAAAAACAAATTTCAATCCGTTTTGGGCTAAATTAAAAGCAATTTTAGATAAACATTAAGGACTTTGATGGGTTGAAGTAGATAATCATAGACCCTTTGGTTACTACATTAAAATATAGTGATAACAATGGAGTTTTAAAATTAACTCAATTGTGAAGAAAAACTCAATTTGTTTGATGTGTTTCACATCAAATCTGCTTATGAGCCTTTCATCATTAAGAATTTAAATGTAAAATGTGATTATGCACAAGCATGAGCAAAGGTATAAGACGATAGGATGCAATTATGCAATGCATATTTTGAAGCGAGGTCTTACCATGGAGATGAAGAAATTACAGGAGAACGAATGGAACTAAAAAAGTGTCGACAACTCAATTGTGCCGCGGGAGGAATTTGGCCTTGGTTTCGGCTCTCGCTAATTACATCATAACAATTGAAGATTGACGTAACGAGCAACTGGTTTATTGAAAAATATTTTTAAATAAAAAAAGGACCGCCTTCAAAAAAACCGGAACTAAAAAGCAAAAAATAATTGGTTACTTTTAATTAATGTACGAAAAGCTATTTTAATTCTAACTAATTATGTACAATTTCTTAATTTTTAATCATCTTTTGAAGTCGGTGCCTTGGGTAGAGTTCGCTTCGCACGCTGCTGACCGAACAGACACTATTTCAGCCGAACACACCCGAAGTCTACGAGAGCGTAAACAACCTGAGTCAGCAATGATTGGTCCACAGACATAACTGGAGATGCCCTTAGCGTTGGTTTACGTGCAAGCTGATATCGATACAGCGCAGCGTACTGAAATTGGGTTTCAACGATTATTAGTACTTTCGGCTTTATAAAGGCGCGCACTGGTAAAGGAGTACGTTAATTCGCTGCTCTTTGTTGATTGGTACTTCCCTGCAACATCGTTGTCTGAACGAGACGATTTCTGCCGAAATTGGTGAGATATGTACTAACCGCACACACGTTTTGACACGTAGTTGAGAGCAGACACCTCAAAGTCGCTAACTATTGTTTTCTGTTCTTTTTTATATTTGTTTTTTTTTGTTTTGTGTTGTGTAGGTATTTAGGTAGAATAAAAAGTACAAGCTACACCTACCTAAATCTTTATCATATAAGTGGTCATTGTTTTTATATTGGTTTATTCGTAGGGTTTTCTTGTAAATATTTTGTTTTTACTGTGTTAGGTATTTAGTTTAAGTATAAGGCATATTTAAATTACAAAGTACTTGCCTAAATTCCTACTTTCATACGTTTTTCCGACCTGTTTGTTTATTTAATTTTTGTTTTTGTGTTTTATTCAAGTAGGTAAATGTAAGTAGCTACCTACTTATATTTCTTTCTTAGCCATAGGTGATATTAATCTAACTACTTGCAGCCCTTAAAGAACGTCTACCCAAGGCACCGACTTCAAAAGATGATTAAAAATTAAGAAATTGTACATAATTAGTTAGAATTAAAATAGCTTTTCGTACATTAATTAAAAGTAACCAATTATTTTTTGCTTTTTAGTTCCGGTTTTTTTGAAGGCGGTCCTTTTTTTATTTAAAAATATTTTATTTTTTGCTTTTTAGTGGTGGCGTAACTTTTGACTCAAGGTGGGCGAGCCCTCCTGCTCAACTTCACATACAAAGTGGAAAGAAGATATACATACATATACAATACAATGCAATACAATGAACGAGCATTAGCAGAAATGAAACCATTAAGAAATCTCATTTCTGACGAAAGGTAGACCGGTAACTATCTGGATTCATGAGTTTACGGTTGATACGTACGATAATTGATACGATGAGATCACGTGAGATAGAGTGCTGTGACAGACGGACGGACGGACGGATAGCGGAAGCTTAGTAATAAGGTTCCGTTGGTGTCCTTTGGGAACGGAACCCTAAAAAGACAAAACAACGAATGACCGGAACCGCTGAGCTTCTGAATTTCTCATCCTTACATCGTTCCGGATAGTCTGTTTCTTGCGTAAGTTTAAGTTGTATGAAAATGTGTACATATCGGCCTCGTTTATCCCCCCTTAACAGTTGAATTTTGTAAAATCCGTTGTGAGCGAGCCTTTTCGTCTTAACAAGAAGTCACTGAAAATTTTAAGTTTCGAGGATAATTGGTTTCAGAGATCTCAACATGAGTGGTTTTCGCCTAAATGTGTTCATTTTGACCTGTTTTACCCCCCTAATAGTATAATTTCCAAAAATATTTTCTTCTTAAGCATTCCCATCTAAAACAAACATACTCTGAAATTTCTGGGTTCAGCGGCTCTAGAGATAGAAATGTGTACAATTTGCCCTCTTTTACCACCTTGAATACCCCCAACAGTTGAAGTAAAAAAAAACCTCTCATACTGTGCAATCTCACCCGAAAAGAAAGCTACTGTAACTAAAAAATCACATTTCTGGGTTCGCGGGGTTAAGAAATTCGATGTTGGTATAGTTAAGTACCAAACTACTGAACCGATTTTGATAAAAAAAAAATGGGACCAACTAGAAAGTATACCCTTTCGAACAAAAAAAGAATTTTTCAAATCGGTCCAGGGGTCTTCGAGTAATCGGTGAACATACATAAAAAAAAAAAAAAAAAAAAAAAGATTCCGACGAATTGATAACCTCCTCCTTTTTTGAAGTCGGTTAAAAAATAATTAGTATCTTTATCATTTTACCTTTCAGAGACTTCAAATTGGATTTTTCTTCGTTTTCATTACTGTGTACGGCGATATAAAGTTGTAAGTCGCGTGGCGTCATTTTTTGCGCGCTCGTTGCATGGAAATTATTTCTCCATAAATTATTCACCTCCATGGATCTTAAAGACACGCAGATCAAATATCCGTCCGTCCGCTATAAAAACAAGTAGTTGAAATAAAAAAAAAAAAACATTAATACAAAAAAAGATATTTTTTTGTTAAATCTTGTACAATGGCGCGGAAACCTTCGTGTGCGAGTCCGACTCGCACTTGGCCGGTTTTAAATGTATTAGCTCTATTCATGTTCGTTATTATGAATTTTGCTCGTTTGCTCTATATTGTACAGTAATTATGTACTTATAGTATGTTTATTTAGATTTTCACTGTTGTTCGACATAATACTTAATGTTTACGAATATACAGTGTTAATTAAATCCTGATCCCGACGATGTCCGCAAAGTGGTGGACGAAACTTCGGACAGAAGTAAGCTTTAATTAACACTGTATATCCGTAAACATTAAGTAGTAATTACTTATTTCTGATGGCTTTGCTCAATAGGTGTTTCTATAAAACTCAATGAAAACATATGTGTTTTTTAAAAGAAGGGTGCTGCATATAGAATTTTAGCTTTAAAAATATTTACCATGATTCCCACGACGATTCTCCCGTTCACGTTGCTCCTATTTTATTGGCTTCGAACAAAAAAAAATCATCTTATTTTTTGTCCACAAATCTTGCTTTGGTATTCACAAGTATCCCAGGCAAGGTGGTCTCAAAACTGACCAGTCATGTGTTATTTAGATAGGACTCGTTCGCCAGGAAGCACTATCATTTTAACGAGCCGGTAGCATGTAGTATCTTCCAAAACGACCGATTCAAACGAAGGCTATTTATATCAGAACGGCCGGTGTCGACAATGCGGGGTGGAAGGATAAATCAGCCGACAGGGTTAAGTAGCGATAAACATTTTGTGACTTTTTGCTCCAGGTGACACAAAAAGCCCCATTTAAGAGTTTTGGGGGTTAAAAAGGATGAAAAAGGTTGACATTTTTGGTGGTCGCTCCCTTCATTAAAAGCAGGCTACGTTATGTATTAACCAGTTTGCTTTCTGAGTCGGATATTTACATAAATTCGTTAAGTATGTATATAGTGAAGAATTTAGTTGTTATAACGTAATAGATTACTCAGACTTAATAAAGTTAATTGCTACTCAGGAAGTGCTCTTTCTTTCATAGTTGAATGTTATAAGATGTGTTATTTCTCTCTAGCAGTCTATGCTGTTTTTTTTTTATATAAATTCAGGCACTAACGATGCATGATAAAATACAGCAAGGGAAAAAGAAAAAGATTTAAATTATTCTGTTTAAATTAATGTTTTTATGCACATTGTAATTTGGTCGTGTGTTCGGTTTTATAACAAAAATGATTTTATATTAAAACTCAGCGTAGTTAGGTAGCAGGCACATCCTTTTGTTATCGTGGTGGTTCAGATAAAACTTTATTTTAGATTATATTTCTTTTGATTGATTTGCTAGACATGCTCATTAGTGCAGTCATAATGAAAGCAAATCCCCTAAGCTATTGCACATTCGAAAGTCCCAGTGAATCTTGATTAATTTTATTTCTAAACGGCACCTTGAAATATACGAGTCCCCAAGCTGGGTACACTCGAAATTACTTTCCGGAAGAACCCCTATAAAATCGGTGCTTAAAATTGATATATCTAAAAGTAAAAGTGACGGTTAATGACGCAGAAAACGAGTAAATCGACACCCGCCAGCGATGTGCGGCGCGGCCGCGAGAGGGCGGCGCGGGTCGCGGTCGGCTGGAGGTGGGCGGGCTAATAATTATTCAAACATTTTATTGACGTAACCAAAATATCAGTTATGGTCTGTGTTCGCCAGAAATGCGATCATATAGGATTAAATCTGTGTAATAACTCAATGTTTCTAAACTCCCCAAGGATTCGTGCAATATTTTTAAATGTTACTAAAGTTGGATAACTGAACATAACGTCTCTTATTAGGTAAATTAGCTTAATTTTACCAACCCTTTTCGAAACGTTGGACTTGGAACGAAGTACTATGTCCTCAACTGGAAAAACGATACCTTTTAAGTTATCCTCCTAATTTAAATATTTCTTTCTTTGCCATGAACTGCCTAATACCCTGTATTACCAACTATCACAGATCAATAGCCGCATCTTATTAGATTATTTTAAATGCATACATTAAATGTTAAATTGAATTATATCAAAAAAAGGCGTTATTTTTTACATTCCATACATATACATTTTGGTTTCCTAAGGTATTTTCCCGCATACAAGATCAGGCCTACTTTCTAAATAAGACGCAATAAGGTGATTTTCTCCGAAATCTCTGTCAATATCCACCTTACTTCTCCATTTTAAATTCCAAGGAATTAAAAATAAATGTCCACGCTCTACGCATGTAACTGTAGCTATCTAGTAATGTCCTTGTCTATAGCGGAATGCGATCTGTTTAAACTGACACGACCCGGTAACAATGTAACGTGTAAAATTTAATAGTTCCAACACTGACTACGAACCACCTCCGCACAAAACCTCAGATCAAAAAGGAAGGAGATGTGCATCTACCGCGTCTACCCGAGCCCCGCTGTCGCATGGGCGCATGGTCGCAGACGCGGTTTTGTGTGGACTGACTTGGCGAACGGATTCCGGGAGCACATTCGCGCGCGGTGGCGATGACGAGCGACGTTTCGAATGTGTGGCGACGCGCGGCCAGCTTTCCGTGCGATTATGTGCACACTTTGTCCATATGGTGGAGCCGCGCTCACTAACACAATATCAGTCGATACTGCAGCATCACTTCCGTACCAACTTCCTCTGGGTCAAACAGCTTTGCCCATATAAGTCGATGCGTCGCATCACGCCACCCAAACACGTCATGCATTGTATTGCTTTTCAGAAGTTATAAATAAGAGTATTTTTAAATGATACATTCATTCTTTAACCATCTGTCTTGCTGTTAATTACGTTAAATTAAAAACAGTCTTTTTTAAAAGCCTTACTGGGTCGCTGCTTATTTAACTACCTGCCACTTCTCTTTTTTTCTCTTCTGTGGCACAAACTTACCCCTCAGGCCAAGTTTATGGCATGGCGCGGGGCAAAGGGGGCGAGGGAGGAGGGGGGGGGGGGGCGGCGAGACCGGGATATAAACTTAACTTTTGAGCATTTTGATGTCTCCATTTCCGAATAACTTCCGAACTTACATCCCGCCGGGCTGCGTGAGTAGGAAGCTGGGCGGTTATATTTGACAAGATGTATGAATATTACTTGCACATTCGCTACTATATCAGATATATCTGCGAATCGGTACTCCATACTAATATTATAAATTCGAAAGTAACTGTGTGTGTCTGGTGCGGTTCACGCCTAAACCGCTAAACCAATTTTGATAAATTTCGTTATAGAGAAAGTCTAGAGTTTGTAGAAGTACGAAGGCTACCTTTTGTAGCAAAAAATTAAGTCGAATTACATCTCTCTGCATTCGGAGCACGTGTACTAACATCGATTTCGGAGAAGCCTACAAGAACCTACCTATAAGAAATTTGTTAAAAAATGTCACGGACACTTTTTTTTTTTTTATGTTAAGCGCGGCATATGGCGTACGCCAGGACCTAAAGGTGCCCAACGACGCCCATGGGTTTTCGAACATTCAGGGGGGCTGCGAAAACCATGCCGGCCGGCCAGGTGCTTCTTCACACCACGTTTGAAGGACCCCAGGTCGTAATTTGGGGGAAATACCTCGGAAGGGAGTTCATTCCATTGTTTACCGACCCTATAGATAAAGGATCTAGAGGATCGGTGAGTTCTTATTTTTGGAATGTCGACTGTGAATTTGTGCATTTTCTCCCTGTTCCGCGTTGACCGAAGGTAGAAAGGGGACGGAGGAACAGCGTTATGCAGCTCCGACGAGCATTCTCCATGGTAAAGACGATAGAAGACAGAAAGAGACCCTACATCCCTTCTGAGTTGAAGGGTCTCCAAATTTAGGGATACCTCGGGGTCGTCAACGAGACGCACGGCCCGACGCTGTATTGAGTCCAGGGAGCCAAGCAGGTGCTTAGCTGAGCCGTCCCACAAATGCGAACAGTACTCCTTGCTGGCTTCTCATTTATTCTATGTAAACAGCATTAGCTGATGGTAACAAACTCTTCTTTTTAAAAAAACTTTTTAAAATCGGTTATAACCCGAGAGCAGCCGGGTACCGAAGCTAGCGTAATATAAAGCAATCATTACTATGCACACTGGCATACTGTGTACAGCTCGTAGTCTAGGGGCTAGAGGAATTGCCTTTCATGCAAGAGGTTATGAGTTCAAATCCTCGCCGAGGTCATGCCTCTTTCTCTTTCTGAGTTGGATAATTGCATTTCCTTATGAATGCAAGCTGTTCATTGTAAAACTGCAGGTCCCCTTTCCCTGCTATGTACGGTGGTAGGGTAAGCCCGAACTGGTAGGTACCACCGCATTGAATGAAACTATGGTTAAGCGGCAATGAAAAGTTGTCCGCCTTTACCATCCAGTTCAGTGTAGCCGCGCATAAAGGGAAGGCCCTGGCATGGCACTCGCCCATGGGTGTATTCGGGTGTATTGGGCTAATATCATAACGGTAGTTGTTTAAGATTAGCCATCCATGTCAAGTTGCATAAACAAACTCGCTGCATTCTGTCGAATGTTTTGTAATCAAACTGCTCCCTCATGCATAACGAAAGACTGTTTTCTATGTAAACGAAAGACATCGCATTGCTTAGAGATCACCGCGGAAAAGTTATGATCGCTCACATAATATTTTGATGCGCGCGGCGCGGATGGGAAGACAGCTTTTACAACAACAATGAAAGTTAACTTCACAGGAGCGTCGCCTTTTTATTGTAGCAGTAAATCGAGGGTGTAACATTGACGGCTCAAACTTATTGTGCGCTTGACATATTTTTTGTGGGCAGACATTTTCTGAATCGTCCGCGGGGTTGCGCGATCCTTTTCGGCGGGGACACAGGGATTATTTTTTTCGAAGTATTTAACGACTTGCTGACAAATTCCGCGTAGGCATTCAAAATTCATACAGTGGTTTTTGGAGTTTAGGAGACACAGCGTTGAATTTTTCGTTAGAAGATATCTGAGATGTATTTTCAACGGCGTTCCATCATTCCAGCGTACCTATTTATCAAAATACCAAAAAAATTATTGTTTTTTTAATGTGACTGGACATGGGTACCACACCATCATGATATTAGTCCAACACACCTCATGGAAACTAGTTGCCAGGCCAGGAACATCCTTTGATTGCACAGCTACATTGTACTGGATGGAAAACACGGAAAACTTTATTTGCCGCTTCGCCCATCGTTAATTCAATGCCATGGTACCAACCTGGGCGGGAGGAACCCTACCACCTAGTGAGTAAGGAAGGGGCCTTACTGTTTTAAGTGAAATCTGAATCACCAACGACGAATCCCTTAGTCGGCTCTAAGGACATGCACGGGAAGAAATGCAGTGGACCTAATTGTATTATTTTTAAGTGCCGGAACCCACACAACACAATTTAACGAGACAGGATTAAACAATCTTAGGTTATAAAAAGGGGGGACATTTGGATTTTGAAATTCTTCAGCGTTTGACCTTTAGAGACATCTGTACACAAAAATAAGAATTAATTCCAAATAATTGTAATCAGTATTATTGTTTGAAATGTGCAATAAATATTTGATTACTTCATTCTTCGCTACTTACTTGTATGTATATATCGCAGTAATATTGTGAAAACAATACTATTTCCCATCATTTTAATTTCTTACAATATTACAAGTAATACTGTGATTTCCTTTCACTGGTCCTAGTTAAGATTGGGTAAGATTGGTTTTACTGATAGAGATTTAAAGAATTTACAGTACCTATTCCGTAAAATTATGACATTACTAGAAAAATTATAACAAAAAAAAAATTATAACTGCAACAAATACAAAAAAAAACATAAACTTATTCTAAGGTAGGGTTTAAGATTTACATACACATATCCACATATTTACATGCATAATATATTCACGAAAAGTGCACATACAAAATATTTCGATTGGTTATGAGTGATAATTAAATTATTAAGTAAAATTGAGATTGTTTGGACACATGAATTTTCATGTAAATTCATAATATATTTTAGTCCATAGTCGACATGCGTCGCATCATAGGTAGCATCCTCAAGCGTAGCATCCATTGCAAACTTTCACGAAAAAAAATAGAAATCTCCCGGGACGAGGGGGTGGTGACGTAGGCAGTGACGGGCGAGGGGACGGGGAGGCGATACATCACGCAAGCTGTCAATCGAAAACCGCACGCTCCATTGTCGGTAGCCATTATTTCACAATACATTACCGCGGCTATAGAAATAGCCCGGACCTAGCTACCTTTTCAACTTTTCGCATCACCTTTGTGTACTCTCACGTTACGGAGGTATGCGTGCGTTAGCTTTTATTTTAAGCGACACATAATATGTCAGCATCCATTTTACTTGAGTATATTGTTCGAAATTCGAGCGTAGAAAGAGTTACTTACGTTCGGCACTCAGCGTGCCATAGACGATCGCGCCGATTGAGTTCACGTCAATGGGCGTGGCCACGAATGGATGTAAGCCAAAATATTAGGACATGGACGATCGATCCAAAATGTGATAATTCGTGTCAGTCCAACGAACTAACGGTTGTGTTTTCGGTACGGGTACTGCGATGGATTCAGGCGAAGAGGAATTACTTGCGGCTGCTGCAATTAGTGCCTACATTTTGATAAGAAAAAAAACCTAAATCAAGGCGTAAACAATTGCTAAGAAAGAGGATTACTTATTCACATATCAACCTGTTAAACGAATTGTCATTAGAGCCAAGCGATTGCGGTAACTATCTAACAATGGACGAGGCTACATACTTTAAATTACTACAACTCGTAAGCACCCACATAAAAAAAGATCCAAATACGACACATGAGAATTCAGTCTTCGTTATTTAGAATATCATAGCATTAGTATATCAGTGAAGAACTATAAGGAATTAAAATATTTAGTAATAAAATAAAAAAGATATCACGACAACATTTGGGAGTCGTAATAACTTTGCGTTAAGATCGCTCTTTATCATCATTTTTACGAGCAGCTCCAAAGCTCTAGGATCCTGTAGTCCTTGGCAGTGACTTTCCATAAACACTGATTCCCGCAAACTCGACATATTCGCCTACTCACTCCCTCTATCCTAGATACGCACGCAAGCACGCGCAATCCTACCACTTCGATATACACGTCTTCAGGCGAACTGTAGCAAAACGGATGTGGTTTGCACATGCACAAGAAGACTGGCGTCACGCCGGCGCAGCCTGATGGATTGATGATTAACCCAATACACGGGCGCGCGGCGTGAATACATGGCATGAAGCCACGGCGCGATGAGTCTGGAACTCCGCGGATTGGCGTAAAACCAAATTTTGGCTTACGGTTTTCACATGCACGGGGAAGTTGCCTGGAGAGCACAAAAGTATGCGTTTTCGGACTAAATTCTCGAAAGTACAATAGAGTTTACTACAGAATTGCAAAATAATATGTAGGTACCATTGATTTTATTCTACTATAATGTTCAATCAATATCATTCATGACGTTTATAATTACGTGTGGGTGTAAAATCGCTACACGCAAACATCAACCCTTTCGGTTCAAAGTTCAACAACGCCAGGTTTTTTTACAGATGGCTTTCCACGAAATGGAATCATCCGACGTACCCAATTAATCAAATGCGGGAACAATGGTGACGCTCCTATATTTTCACTTGTCGCCGTAGCATCGATCCCGCGCCCCGTGGGGTGGGCAGACGTGTCAACACTGCGCCCTCCCCGCGGGCGCGGGCGAGCGCGTCAAAACAAACATATTTCAAAAGGCTTGTTTCATGTTGGACGACTGTGTATAGAGATAGACGACATTTCTCTGCGGGTGACCGCGGTATTTATATACTTTTTAAATGGAAAAGACAACGTTATCAAAGCTTCATTGTGAAACCTTACTGACTAGGCTGTTCTGAAACGTTTTTAACACCATCACAGCCGCCATTAGACATGTGTCATACCATATCACAACTATATTACTCGTAGGTAAAGTTTGATCATATGTATCGATTGATCAATAAAACTAACAGGGCACGATACGATATTTTCATTCTTAGTAGGTTTATAGGACAGACTCACATGGTAATGAGTCTGCCATCGCTGAACGCGGAGCAGGCAAGGAATGCACCCATTTACTGACAATATTCCCAAAATTAGAACGAACCGATCCTCTAGATCCTTTATCATTATAGTCTGTAAACTATTGTGACACCCGGCCGATTTGTTTCCCCCCGGATACATTCTGGAAACCTTCGAACAGCCGGTCGGCATGATTTTGACAGTCCCCCCAAAAATTCGAAAGCCCATGGGATCGTCAGACACCTCTTATTTGAGGACATGGCGTACGCCATATGAAGCGCTAAACGTAAAAGAACGAAGTCTTTAAGATTTTTAGCGTCGAAAGAAACATTTCGAATGCTGTATCGACGTTGTAACTTCCCCTAAAACCGGTAAGTGTGAAAGGGCCTTACTATTTAAAACATGAACATTTTCAAGTTTAACTCTCTCACGGAATGTTTACCCAATATAATTTAAGAGGCGATTGTTTAACCGAGCTGATACAGTTTTTTTCGTCGACCCCGAAATACCATAAATAACGCTTAACCTTCAGGAATATTCGTCACATTCCCCGGGCTTGTTTTGATAAGCGTTCTCGCTGCGCTCGATGCAACACATGCGAGCCATGAGAATTTCTCGTAGGCAACGATCAATTTGTATTTTTGTTAACCTAATCGGTGCCTTAAGAGGATAATAACGTTATCTAGCTCCATACGTGCCTGTTTTCTCAGGAAAGTTGAAAAATAAATCTGAAATTTTGCACATTCAATAAATTTATTGAGAGCTACGTATCTATACGTTTTAATTTTTTTGTTAACTTAACTTATATCCATCATATAAGCTTTCTTGTATTTGTATACCATTTTTTAGAGACGTACATCACGGATATAAGACAATTTATGACAGGGTTAAATGTAAGGGCGTAAAGATATATATCAAAATGTTTAAGGGCTTACGTAATATGTAGGTATAAGTTATGTTTAATTTAGTGACCGAGTTGCGCGGATCTCTGAGCACCGATATAGAATACTGTTTAGTTTGTGACTATGGAGCTGTCACAATTATATGGATGAACTGACGAGAGGTTAGATTATGTTGGTAAGCCAACGACACGTTTATTTCGTGCGGGTTGCGGTTTCTAGTGAGTGTTTTCGTTGCGGGTTACCGTGCTCGTGGAGGACTTTTGTGAGCACTGTAGTCCCGTGAGTTTGCATTCGTCAGCCAGCCAACACCAACCCGCGACGCCGCTCGTGTCACGCCGAGGATTCAGTGAGCTCCCTAGGATCCTATTCCAGACCCATATGCTCATGACCTCGGCGGCGCCTCTAATTCGACGGGGTGAGCACCGCCTCTTAAACAAGTTAAGTTATAAAAAAATTAAAAACATAAAGATGTAGATCTCATTTGGTTTATTTAATGTGCAAAATTTTAGAAAAATATTTCTTCGTTTGAATGAGGAAACAGGCACGAGCCCTTGTATCGAATTCGATCACCTCATTATCCTCTTTAATTTTTTATTTTTTTCATATAACATTTATTTTAAGCGTTAGTTATAAGTTAAATATTATTAAGATTAAAAATAAAAACCGGCCAAGTGCGAGTAAGAATCGCACACGAAGGGTTCCGTACGATTATACAATATTTCACTGACATAAATTACGCTTCTTGTTTGGTAACCTCTTTTATTTTTTATTTGGTTTTTATTATTACTTTTAGTCGTTATAGCGGCAACAAAAATAGACACTCTGTGTAAATTTCAGCTGTTTACCTATTGCGGTTCATGAGATAAAGATCTGTGACGGGCGGACGGACAGCTGAGGCTTAGTAATAGAGTTCCGTTTGGCACCCTTTGGGTACGAAATCCTAAAACCGGCCAAGTGCGAGTCGGACTCGCACACGAAGGGTTCCGTACCATAAACACCAAAAAACCACGTTTTTGTATGCCCCCTCCCCCCTTTAACTATTCTTATTTTTTATTTTACCTATTTGTTGTTACAGCGGCAAAATAAATATACAATCTGTGAAAAATTCAGGACGGACGGACAGCGGAGGCTTAGTAATAGGGTTCCGTCTTCACCCTTTGGGTACGAAACCCTAAAAACCAGATCTTTTAGACAGGAGAAGCGTCACGAAGTAAGGCAAATTACTAAGGGCGAAAAGTACGGTAATGTATCCGTTAAACTTGTCGCATTTTCGCTCTGAATGGACTTGTCATTTTAATGTATGGATAGTCCTAACAAACAATTTAGAGCTCTCATTTCACGGGTCAATGGTCTCGCCTGCCAAAAAAACAAACGTCTTTGATGCACCATTTATATGAGTATATTTTTCGTGTCGCCCTATACAAAAAGTGAAACCTATTGCTTACTCCATTTTCAAAGATATTTTATTTAAATTATGCCAAAAACTAGGCTTCTAGGATTTAAAATATATTCATGAAAACAATTATTTAATCAGACAAGTTTTTCATGTATAAAGCAGGTTTCTCCTGAGAGTAGCTGCGCGACATCTTTATGTATGTATCTTTGGTAAATACATATTTCAATATTAATATGCAGGCTCTTAACATAGCAGAAGAGCTTCCAATACCATATTTATATAAATACGCTCACTAGGCTACACTGCCTTGAGCTAAGTACCAAACAATGACGTCACACACAAGTTGCGCCGCAGTATGCTAATCTGTAAGTGGACGTTTTGCAAATTAAATAGATGTTAGAAGCTTTTAGAAGTTCCGCCCCTGGTTCCGTCTAATGTCCCTGGGCGGTCGCCACTTTTTGTCAGAGCTTTCGCGGGCCTCATATTTGCATAATGTTTATGAATTACATTAGATTAAAAGGCTGTTTATATAAAGAATCTAATGCTGTTAATATTGCCTCCACTGTTCACGCTTTAACTGAATGTATTTATTAAGCAGAACGTGTTTAAAAATAATGTATTGAGTAAGATTTTAGGTACAAACTGTTCATTACATACATTTTTATGATACAGTAATCCAAATTTGTAAAGCGAGATGAGTGACCGCGTTAAAAATGTAGAGCAGTATTTAGAGTGGGCGGACTAACTTTAGTACGCGTATTAAGGTCGGCACTAATCCGGTTTTTGTATGGTTAGTCCGGTGCTAATCTCATGCTATTTTTTGACAGCTTCTCTCCTCATTACTATTAGGTTGATTTCACAATTACTATTACACCGAGAAAGATTAAATTTACTAAAATATGTTATCAAAGTACCTATATGCTGATTATATGGGTAGGATTACCTGTTTCTATCCTGAATACTGTATACGGGTGTGCAGAAATAAGTAGTCAGACCCGACAGCTAATTTATGTAAACCAAATTTTTACCAATATGCGGGGAAGGTAATTTTGCGTTTTCTTAATAAAAAAAAACTAATAATAAATTCGTGTCCTATATTTTAAACTAGGTAAATGCAGACAGAACAGTCGTTAAATTGCACTAGTTCTATGCCACATCCGACAAAAATATATGTTTTGATTCTATAGGTACCACACGAGGTTAACTATATGGAATAATGACCCCATAAAACATGTATAATGTGGTTTCATAACAATGTTATCGCCTCATTAATGCGCCATATTTTTATGAGTTTTGTGACTAACGTTGATTCTCATTAAAATATTTGTATTATCTTTGGAATTCCTTAATTTATCGTAACAACGCATGTGCAATCAGAGAGAATATGCAAATTTGAAAGGCGGTATTATAACAGTTTTTTATTCTTGACTATTTTGAAATTTACCCGAACATCGACGATGTATGTCTTATTTTTACAAACAGACCACATTATTTTCATTTTAGTTTAGCTTGCGACGGATTCAGTGCTGCTGATAATATAAACAAAATTAGCTAGTACATAACGACAAGAAAATATTGACACGACATGCGTTATCGGACACACGCCGCTGTTTGCTGCACTATGCCGATAAGGAACACGGCTCCGGGCCTAATAAACCTTACGATATGTGCACACGGACTTAAAACAATTCGTTTCAGACAACCAACATAGGATCAACATCAAAAACGACACTTTAGATTGTGCTGGGATAGAGCAAACTTTGAAACAGGAAAATGAACATAAAATGAGCACACGAGTTTTTAAACTTGTATGTAAGTTTCTTTTAACTGTCTTTTCTGCATTTCGGTTACAAACGTTTGCAGGAGATCTATAAAAAAATAATAATTTCTGAAAGTGGCGGAACTTTTAGTTGTTTTTTTTTAATCCTCCGACAGAGCTGAAGATTAAATAAATGTTTGCACCTTGTAAATAAATAAAATATATAATATAAAAATATTTTCATAACAGAAATATTAAGATGTGTTTATTGAACATCTAAGTATATCCAAACTATCCAAACAATGATTTAAATTCAATCATAAAAATAATGAACAGCAGACATAATCATCATTTAGTTCTGAATCATCGATCTAAATCAATCATCTTATCATTTGTGTATTTATAAGAATGTTAGAAGCAATTGTATAATCATAGTTTTTGATACATTTTTGTAAGATAACACTTTGAGTTGAATTATTAGTTGGTCCCTTCTTTTATATAATTATATTTGGAACCCTATGCTGCTCCGAAAATAACACAAACGTTGTACGCAATCTACTCTTTCTCCGCAGGTAGGCAATCATTAAAATTAACACGAGACTTGTTTATAAATTTATATTAAACTTATTAAAGAGAAGAGATTGCTGCGAGCAATTCATTCTTGTTATGATAGCAATTTGTGTGGGCGTAACAAGCGGCTGTTCGAGACGCGAACGAACTCTCTCGCCTCTGATCTTTGCCCACACTGAAAATATTAAGGCTAATTTCTCTCGATATCAAAAATATTCATTCACTTCAGATTAAAAAATCTAAACAAAAATCGCATTTGCCTCTAGAGTAATAATACAAACTCTGTCTATAATAGCTACAAAAATGTATAAAACTATGTACGAATATGTATATTTCTAAATCTTCATAGAGTATAAAAAGCTTAAGATCCAAAACCGAGAACATCCAAAAGTATGAAATGCATGCATTCTAACCTAACCTAACCTAGTTGAAAATATCCATATTCATAAGTGTTTTGGACGGTATGGGTTTTGGACTTTATGCTTTTTGGACTTTATGATTCTGATGATGTTTATATCCCAATTTTAGTATATACGCTACACATTTAAGAAAATATGTGGCAATTTATAGTTTAATAACATTTAGTTAGCTCTACATATGGCATTCTCAGCCACTACTGGAAAAACATTATTCATACGATACAAATTTTAAAGTTAGAGCGGAACAGTTCGTACAGGTTTGAAACACACACCTGAACCTTGAAACACCCTTTTTTCGGTAGTGTTTCCCTATTCATTTCTTATTCCCAAATATCCTTTTTTAATCAATATAAGGTACATGCTTCCAAAATTATGTTTCATCGGGTGCATCTTCTTAATAGCTTTGACTGAGGATTATTTCACAAAGGGTGGAGTTTTTTCATGAATACTAATTACTGCCCGTGCTTGGTTTTTTCTGATATATTATAAATTTTCAGTACCTTTTTTCTGGTAGCATATTGTTGAGTTTCATTAGCTTCAAGTAGTAAGTAAAATTGACTCCTTAACCATATTTCTATAGAGATAAAATCAAAAACTATGTGTACATATTTATTTTTCGTTCTGAAACGCATGGATCCTTATTTTTATATTCTAAACATATCTTATACATCTATCGGGTCGCCTTCATAAAGTCCAAAAAGCATAAGGTCCAAAACCCAGAGCATGTATGTATTTTTCGCGTGTATTATAAAATGCATATAATATAATCTAACCTTACCTAATTCAAAATATCTGTATTCGTTATTGTTTTGGAGGGTATGAGTTTTGGACCTTGTGTTTTTTGGACTTTATGATGCGTCCCCATCCATCCACACGGCAACGGGGCGGCGAATTACCCCAGTAGCAGCTCCATACTCGTAGGCGAGGATTACCGGAAGCTACTGTCGAGTGCAGTTAAGACAGAGTCATCCGAACTTGTCAAGAGTTAAATCAGTGCAGTTGCGCCAGAGAGTAAGGAAGGACGGAAGTGGCGACCGCGTTTGGCGGCAGCGTATACACTTATACGTTATGATGCACTGATGGTTTTCAGTTCCCTTACGAATTCGGGAAGCTCAACATCGAATGTTCGTTGCACTAAACCGCATCTTCAATTGTTCTTACGTGTCTTTGGATCTCGAGAATATCATTAGTGAGCGAATTCGTAAGAATTGACTGGCCGGCGCTACCGTCAATGTATTTGTTGATTTGTTGGGAGTGGCAACACTCTTGACAAACGTCAACTGTCACTGGGAGTTCCGGTCGCCATTCCTGCTTGTCATCCAAGGAATCCCTCCTATATTTGTTGATACGATCCAGTGTAAATCTAATAAATACTACGTCCACTTAACGGTGTATCAATCTACAAATAACGTAACAGTATTCTATACGTATGAGTTTCTGTCGCCACTGCCGTTCTGTCTTACTCGCTGAATTGCGCCTACGCTGCCGCTGCCTCTCCGCCTTCTTCCCGCATGGTCTATGCGTCTCACGGCTTCCAGAAAGTTCACCTCGGTCACACGTAGAATTAGATTTCTACTTCGTTTTACTACTTCATTTATCTCTGGTCGTCCTCATGCCAATTTTCACAATTCTCGTATCTATTCTACATTTCGTGAGGCATTAAAGAATAACTCTTTCAAAATCAATTTCGAATCACGAACGAGGGTAACATTGATCAGGAAGGATGCCGCCCGCATATATCAATGAAATGTTAATACATTCGCAGAGACGTCAGTTAAATAAATTCCACATTCATTGGAATAAACATTGAACCGGAAATTCTTATCCAAACATTGAGCTGAGCCGCACGAATTGTATCAAAACCAGAAGCCACATTAACCTAAAAAAAAAAACGAAATACTCGACAGTCGTGTTCATTAAACGCCTCTGTAGTCGATCTGCCAGAATTGCTCTTGACACAAGTTTAAGAGATGAAGAAGTCGGGCCGACAGATGTTTATGGGTTTATTAATAAGGCAAATAAATATGTTTCGTTTGTTTACGCGAACGTCTGGAGTCAGTTCGAGTGTCGTTCTGTTGAAAGAGATGAAGTAGTGGGAAGGGCCGCCGCACCGATAAGACCACATTTTTATAATTTTCCTCTGTAAACAAGGTATCTTAGGGCGTGGGCACACTGCCGCCGCTTTGCAGGCATATTATTTTTACGAAATAACAAAATATGTATTAAGGCTGACGTCGACTAGGCGCTCCGAATCAAGTCGAAAAAAAATCTTTTGGGTTCGCCGAGTTTCTCAAAAACATTGTTAAACTATTTTTTTATTCTATTTGGCTCGACTTTGCGCGTCTTGTCGACCCCAATTTGCTCCAAACAGATGAAATTGCACCGCTCCACATTATTGAAGGAGGTCAATAATTATTATATTTTATTTAAAAAAATATTAAAATAACAAAAAAAATAACCGACTTCAAAGAAAAAGCACTAAAAAGTAAAAAATAATTTCCATTTTTGTAGTTACGATTTCTGTTATTTTTTGAGTCGGCATCAGCCGGGCACGCGCTGCGCCAATCAAGAGAACCTAACCTAACCTAACCTAACCTAACCTAAGCTAACCTTGGCTGACACCGACTCAAAAATAACAGAAATTGTAACTACAAAAATGGAAATTATTTTTTACTTTTTAGTGCTTTTTCTTTGAAGTCGGTAATTTTTTTTGTTATTTTATTTTTATTTGTTTATTGTTAGTGAATCTGAAGTATACTTACTAATTTGTACACGTTCTTTCCAATAAAGAAAGAATCACCGAAATCGGTTGGCGTTATATTGAGTTATTCGTCCATTTGTCGCGCACATCTTAATACAAATTTAAGACTTTTATGATTTTCTCATGGATATCATTGTCAGAACTTAACCAAATTAAAATGGGACCACTTGGGAAGCACTAGCTATCATTTAAAAAAATAATCATCAAAATCGGTTCACCCAGGCAAAAGTTATGAGGTAACAAACATAAAAAAAAAACATACAGACGAATTGATAACATCCTCCTTTTTTGAAGTCGGTTAAAAATACTAACACCAAGATGACTGTTTATAATTTGTAGTTAACATGAAGTGAAGATAAATTCCTCTACGTCAATATTCGACCTCCTCGGTCGAGAGTTCGCATCTATTTATGTAGTTGAGTCTTGCATTATTCGAGCTCCTCGTCGAGTGCCATGACCTATCAACAAATTCCTTTCAGTTGATATTAGACTACCACCGTGGTAGAAAGTTCACGTCTATTTATTCAATCGAGTCTTGCATATTTCGAAGTCTTCATAGCAAATATAATGTTTCGATTTTGTTCTTTTCCGTCTATATTATACCATCATGGTGGAAAATTAGCGTCTATTTATGTAACTAGTCTTTCATTTTTGAGGTCTTCATAGCCAACATGACGTATCGAAAATCCCTTTTCGTCGATATGGGACCAACGTGGTGGAGAGTTTGCGTTTAACTATGCAATCGAGTCTTGCATTTTTCCAGGTCTTCATAGCTAACATGACATATTGATAATTCCTTTCCACCGATATTCGGCCACCACGGTCGAGAGTTCGCGTTTATTTATGTAATTGAGTTACAAAGGACGGGCGGTCGGAAGTACGCGGGGGAAGGTCGTGCGAAGCTCCCAATTCGGTTAGCGCGGCGGGGTCACTCCTGGACTGTGTCTGCCGGCCTTAACGAACCCTAATTGTGAATAACTGAGGACGATAGAGGTGTATTTACGCGAAATTGAGTTATGTTTTGCGGTGTTAGCAATTTTATAACTGCATCAAAGCGGAGTGTTAGCAGTTGTGGAATTGTATAATACCAAAATTGGTTAGCTAAATATAGCCCCTTTGTCATCATGTGAATATACGTGTAAAACTACAAGAAGTCTTTTTTGAGTTATGCTCGATATCCCCTACGCCTTCTTCAGGAAGCTTTTTCAATTGTTCCACGTACAGTTACTGATACTCGTATGTTCCAATGCAAATTAGTACTAATTCTTCGAGCGGCTCGTAGCCTAGTGGCGCGGGGACAGGCCTAGCGTACCAGAGGTCTGGGTTCGATTCCGACATGCACCACTGTCTTTCCGAGTTCGATAAGTGCATTTCGTCACGAATACGAGCTGCTTCATGGTTCGGAATCCATGTAAAACTGTAGGTCCCCTTCACCTACTAGGTGGTAGGGTTTAAGCCCGCCCGGGTTGGTACCATCGCATTGGATGAAAAGATGGTCGAAGCGGCAATGAAAATTTATCCGTGTTTTCTATCTAGTTCAATGTAGCCGTGCTCATAAAGGGAAGGTCCTGGCATGGCACCTAATTCCTTCGGGAATGTGGTGTATTGGGCTAATATCATAACGGTAGTTGTGTGGTATTAGCCATCCATTTCAGGTCGCATAAAAAAAAAAAGACAACAGTTTGTAATACTGTTTCAAAAGTACTTACAGTTTTATTTTTAGGATGACTTAACATCGACCACATTCATTTCGTTTCAGGTCCCGAATTTTCACGAACGTCATTTGTTTTTGCGATATGTTTTTTTTTTACTAGTTTTTGTCGCATGTAAGACTTTGCGTTCCTATATTTGCAACGTTAACCTATAACAAGTAATAAAAAAATCTTTTGAATCAAGCCGAATTTGTTGAATTTGACATCTTACTGGATTTTTAACATCAGAATAATTCCTTGATATTATTGCAGTAAAAGTGAGCCCTGTATAAGGGTCTCCATACATCATGAAACTCCAATCGGAACAGAACAGACCCGAGGCCTGGTTTGGGGCAAATATTAGTTGATATTCTGAACGACTTGAACTCTCGATCCATTTCTAATAATATATTTTTTTTAAAAGATATAGTATGCATATCTCGCATTGCTACATAGTGCATGCAATTTTATTAGGTTAGGTCTGCGTTAGTACGATAAACGCACTAACTATAATATATTGTAGTCAGTGTAATTTACGGAAAGTGGCGACAGTTCGGGATATTTGTTCAGATTCATTCGGAACGCACTTACGAAAAAAGGGATATTTCTCGCTGTTTAGGACTTTTATCAACCATACCCTGTACGCACCTCAAATGACGTTTCAAAATTCAAAGTTTGTACGTGTCCATGAAGATTAAAAAATCTGGAAATATTTGTCGTCTGTCTCCCCTATACAGTTTTTTCAGTAACGATTGCATTGCGCCAACATAGCCGGATGAAATTCGTCCTTACAGAATTCAGTTTTTCTGTGAAACACCTCAAAAATATAATTACTTTCCAAAACCATTTACCTTGAAAGTTGAAACCAATTTCATATGTGATTTTAACTTAATCTTGCCTAACCTAATCTAACAGTCTATATATAGAAAATTGTCTATAGACTGTATCCTTTTGACGTATAGCGAGGTGTAAAGCTACCTTATATTATCTATTATTATACTAAAATATCCTAAACTACACTATGGATCGCGTCAGTCGAATGTATGAATATTTAGCGCGTGAAAAACTATACAATGTCGTGACCGAATATTCTTTTTGTTTCAGGAAAATGAAGCGGAGTGACAGAGACACTGAACCTTTTCAAAGCTCAGCGGTTGGAAAGTGCTCTAGGAGGAATGTGAACTGTTGATAATGTTCGATAATAATGACATCTAGTGAACATCTGACTATGGCGCCGTTAGCAATTGTGGCATCCTTGCTGGCGCTGTTTTGTTTTCAAATCGGTAAGTCCATTCTCGTTCTTAAATCATATAATTATATTGCTCATAAACACGTTTATGTTTGTGTACACTTGAAAAAAAATCGGGCCACAGTTTTTTTTACAAAGCCTGGTTCCCGACTACGCCTATTGGCTTTCAAGCTTTCTCGGGAGATGCGAGATGCAGGCCGGTCAGGTGCGTCTTCACACCGTGTTTCCCAGTCTGTACTTTAGGGGGAAATACTTCGGCATGAATATTGATCTGTTATTTATTATCTTGCATCTAAAAATATCGTCCTTTCTCTGCAGCCTGGTTGCATAAAAAGGCATTAAAGTTAACATTATATCAACATATTTTTAAGCGTATTTTGCTTTCTTCAATAATAAAAAAGTTCTATAACGTGTTATTTAACATTTACATTTCTGAAAAAAACAAGGCTTAGTCTAAATGTGTTAATGTGAATATTCATAATCCACGTGTTCTTGTTATTGTCAACCTAAAAATATTTTTTATAACTTCTATATTGGAATAACATTTTTAGTTCTGCTTCTGAAATTATAGACATTTAAAAAAGGTTTGCGCATTTGCTCCGTCTACGTAATTTCCTTGCTATTACTACTACTTAATTTTGAAACTTAATTGCTCCAGTCTTGCTGCTATTCTTAAATGTTCATTTGGAGCTGCACTAATTTAAATTGTTCTCGAACATTTCTAGACTCCTTAGCTCGGTACGGCGCGAAACTTAAACCATATTAACCGAAAATATTAAGTTTAACGTTTTCAGCTCGGGTCGAATCTAATAGTTTTATAGTCACGGAAATGAGGGGATGAAACACTCCCCTGAAGCGAGGGTGCTTGCGCTCTGCACCCCTCCTGGCATGATGACGCGATGTTCGTTCTGAGGTAGGCTTCGGATTTCACCCCCAACTTCGTTCCCGCGCCCACCTACCCTCATAACGGCCTCTGATTTACCGTTTCTATTTGACGGAGCAATTTTCACTGTCAGGCGATACTTGCATGAGTTTAGCCAACCAATTTGGGTTTACGGCGTTTTTAGAATTTTGGCGGTCTATTATGATTTTTACTTTCCGTAGCACCATTGTCTTCGTAAGGTTATGGTAAAATATTAGCCCAGCGGCTAGAGCAATAAAGGGTTCGATAATTCTAAAGTCGCTGATTTTTTTACAGGCGATGTAGTTTCCTTATGGAAGGTTCGGTGTAAAAGATTAGAAAATCACTGTATGAATATTTCTAATCTTTTGTATGCTGATAGAGTGTTTCGATATGGTCATGTTGCCGCCGAATCTAATAACTCAAATATTTTATTGGTTGAATTAAAGATAAAAAACATAAATAACTTTGAAAGCCAACTACATAGATTTCTAAACTTTTTATAGCAGGTTCTAATGTTCATTCCTAATATGGAAAATAACAATTTAGAGACTTAAATATTTTATTGTAATTAAAATGAGCGATTTTTTGTTTTGCTATGTTCCCAAAACGAAAATTTTCTAAACTTTTTCTTAAGACATGGAAATAAAGTTTTAAGCAAAATACAATCATAAAATTTGACTTAAATATTTTATTCAATCTTTTAGATCGAATTATTGAAAATACCTAAATAATTCCAAAAGCACCGGTCCTAATTTTCTAATCTTTTGCACCCCACCCTTCTATAAGCAAACTACATCTCCTGTAAAAAAATCAGCGACTTTAGAATTATCATAACTTATCATGCCAATTTGGTCCGCTTCGACAGGTCTATATTTGGAATGAGCGTAGGCAGAGCGTATAATATCGAGTACAATACTGGTGAGCTAGAATTTCCCATTGTTTTTTTTTGTGTTACTGTACATGGCTAGCTAATACCACACTTACGGTCAATAAATTAGCCCAACACATCGCATTACAGAGGGAATTCGGTGCCATGCCAGGACCTTCCTTATATTGCTCGGCTACATTCAACTTGATGGAAAACACGGACAATTTTCATTGCCGCTTCGACCACCGTTCATTCAATGCGATGGCACCTACAGTTATACGTGGAATCTGAACCACAGCCAGCATCAACGGTTGAAAATGGTCACCCATCCAGAACCTAACCGTGCTTAGAGGTCCATCCCCAGCTTATCGATTCGCAAGGCGTCGCACACTGAGCTACCGAGGCTGACCTTAATGCTATTATCAATATTCAATACGTAATAACATGTAGTAATATTGTCAAAGACGTATCATTATTTACAAAGTTAATTTAAAATTTTACAATTTATTTCAATCGTTCTTAACTCTTACAATAATACTAACCTAACCTAGCCTAACGTATCCTTACCTTACTATGTCCAGTGAAAGTTTTGAGCAATAACAATATTACTATTATATTACACAATTAAATATAAAATATTTTTTTTGTATTTCAAAAATCTATGCTATATCTATGCATACTAAAATAATATGTCTGCATGTTGCGTTTTCACGCCTAAACCGAAGAACAAATTTAGATGAATGTCAGTATAGAAATCTGGAGAAGGACATAGGCTACCTTTTCTGCTTAAATTAAACTCGAAAGTAGGTAAATAGGGGATAAATATGGGGAACTCGCCCGACAACAGCCCAAACAACATTAACCAGGGGAGCCGGGTACCTCAACTATTTTACTATGAAAATTAACGAATGCGTCAACGGAGCTTATCTTTTCATAGATCTAGGAGTCAAATACGTGATATTTTTCACCTACGTATCCGCTCATTCAAAGCAGATGCCATTCAGTGTCTAAACAATGTTCTTCACAAAAATAAGACAGATCGCAAGCCCTCTGTCGGCGACGCAACTGAACAAACAAACTAGTCGTGTTCGCAAACTGCCGGTTATCTGATCCCCCGTCCATGCAGCGCGCGCATTGAGACGCGGCGCACGGAACCCTAAAAACCGAGATCGGGTGATACGCTTGTGTAGGACGGAAGCGAGATGGCCCTAATCGAAGGCGATATCGTTCCGAAAACACAAACGTGTTACGAAACGAAAAAAAATAAAAGACGATAAAATAAAAAGAGATATAAATGAGAAATGGATGTCGGCTCAATAACCCTACCTACTACTCGGTACTGAAAATGAAATGAAAATAAAATGAAATGAAAATATACTTTATTGCTTACAACTATTACATAGTATGCAAAGGCGAGCTTATTGCCAAAGGCAATCTCTAACAGCTAACCTTAATATTAGAAAATATATTAAGAGGTAGCAAGAAACAATAAATTACTTAAAACTAAGCACCATAATCACACTTAGAAAACATTAGATAACTTAAAACTATATAAACAGAAAATATTTGATTGATTTAATTGTTATAACATGTCAAGTACCAGGATTTTAATTTTACCTTAAAAATAGACAAGGAAGCACTTTCCCTAATAGTAAGAGGCAATTGATTCCACAATCGTGCTGAGTGAACTGTAAAAGAACCCGAATAAGCAGTGGAAGAATGTGACGGAATAAGGAGAACTACTACTAAGTACAGTTTTACGTGGAATCAACATCACGAACGATGAATCCCTTGTCGCCTCTTACGACATGCACAGGAAGAGATAGGAAGGAATAGGCCTGATGCATTGGGATAACTTTATTTATTTTTATGTTTCGGAGCCAACTCAGGCATCTGTCCTGCCCGCCTCTCCTCATTTTTATTCCCGTTCATTTATTATATTTCCTATTACAGTCCCGTATATAGTCATTTCAAACGTCTGAAACGTTGATTTGTCCATTTCCATTAAGGCTTAATTTAAGGTGCACAATTTATCAGTCTGTTATCGAATTAGATTATCATATCAAATGTTTAATGCAGCTATTATTGTTTTCCTAAATACATATGTATTTTTAATATTTTCATGAATTTAATATTTTTTACTTAATTATGTTATACACATAATTGAGTACATTTTTGCATCTTGGCTTACTAACTTTCGCGTATATAGGTTGCAACGACAGTCACAGATTAGGATGCATTTTCATGTAGGATGGAAGAAAATGGTATGCCAATAGCCCCAACAAGTCGCCCTGTACGTTAGAATACTTTCACATTTAGAAAACATTTTAACTAAATCTCAAGAAATAATATCTACCCTGTATATTATACATACTTCCATTTGAAAACGTGACAACCTTTCTACATAAATGATAGTAAAGCTATTCAAAGAGTCACCAACCCAAAAGGAAATCATCCCTGCCCATTGTGATTTTAGAGAAAAAAAATCATTGTTACTATTTATTATAAAATTTATCTCCGCATTTCACGCAGCATCCATCAGCCATTACGCACAAAAGATAGGCGACGCTTAACATTGGCTTAACTTCTTTCCGCTTTAATAGACACCCAACCCAATGGTAGGACCGTGTAGTGTAACATATTTGGTATTTTTGTTACAACGTGTGTTGCATTAGGGTAGAGCGTTTACGCATGTGTGAGCCTGCATAGTGTGGTAAAAAATATAAATCAGTTTACCCGTATGGGCATCATTTTTGTGAGTCATAATATGTAAGTATGTTGAAAATTTTAAAACAGAATTTATTGTAATTTAATACACTCCTATTTCCTAAATAAATGTCGCCAAGCATTTTTTTTTACATTAACTGTTAAAAATACTCATATTTTTTTAATTAAAATAATTTTAAAAAAATAATATGAATCTATAATAGAAAAAAAAACAGATTTAATTTATTCTGACAATCTTTACGTTCGTGACGTACACAAAATTAGTGCTAACTGAACTTGAATATGTCTAGGTACCGATAACTACATATATAACACTAATTTAAGATAATACATATCTAGGACTAGGACCTTTTCTTCTGTAGTTATTAGATAAACTCGATAGTTCGTCGCAAATTTTCCAAAAAAAAAAAACTTAACATTAATAGTAACTATAGCTAAAAAACCCGCAAATTCTTGACTGGACGCAATTACAACCACTACATTATAGTGATTGATCAATCTTGTTGCGTGTTGCGTTTCCTCTTGGCTCCGCAGAGCCAAGCTTGTATCTTCGTCGGGTGATACATCTCTAGCTCAGGCGATGTCACCCCAAGCTCCCACTTTTTGCCTCTTCTCCAGGTAGCGACTTTGTCCGGCACGCGGCGCGGCGACACAGCCCGGTGACAATTTGTCCCGGCAACTGCCAGAAACGCATCGCAGATATGCGTTACAAAATAAACATCGCTCACGGAATACCCATTACAGTAATCCCCGTGTCGCGAAAGCGATCCGACCGTGAGCCGACTAATTCTTGCCACATGTGCCGAGAGCGGGAATGTTCGCGCCGCGCCGACGACACGTCTTTCCACTTTACGCGTTCGACATTTGAATCACGCGTCATTTTTTGTTTCCGTTCTAATTGAGCGTGTGTTTAGTTAATTTTTCGGCATTTTTGGGTTGTCTATGTTATACAAACAACCAAAGGAAACAATGTTCATATCTATTTGAGCAGATTGCAAGGATTTGTGCGTTTCAAAAACGAACTGTGACCGCATTTTAGGTTTGATACTCATTGTTTACACACTTTAATAAATTATCATGCATGATTAAATAACAGGTAGTTCAAGGTAAGGTGGTGAACTAGAACTAGACATTCATACCGAGACATATTGCTTCCTTGGTGACACTTTTGCCTTCCACGATGCAGCAATCTTTGTATAGCAAAATTTGCTATAAATACTTCAAAGCAGCAGGTTTGTTAAATCCTTGAAGAGTCGTTTCCAATTTCTAGCAACTCAAATTACCTCTTCCTTTCCAACCTGATGCCCACCCTCTAAACTTTATAACGCTCCCAACGTGCCCAATTAGCGACAAATTGCGTTCGCTTCTTTGTAGCACCGGCCAAATTAGCCAAAAATGTGTCGCAACTAGCGGGCATCTCTCGCGTTCCGCTGGGGTTCGAAAATGGAACACGTGCGTCGAAACTTCGAAAGTCATGATTGCATCCTGAGGGAGCCAATAACGGCGCATTTGAATTAGGAATATGACGTCCCCTCGAGTATTCGTGGAGTCGTATGATTTCGTTTTCGACGGCTCATTAGCTCGTATATATCCCGCGGGCAGAGACTATACAAAAAGGTTGGAAATTTGCATATTTGTTAAAAGTATTTATTTTATTCGGAAGGCCAAGAAACACAAGAAATAAATACATGCAATGTTTTCTATAGCAAACTAAAAGTTAAAATACAGTATGTCAGGTTGTCCTTCCCCAGGTGGGGAACCTTCTGGCTGACACAACATTAAGTTTATTTTTGCACTAATTAAATTAATTAAACACAAATATATCAAAGCAATCGTTAAGTATCTATTAATGAATCGTTATAAAAAATCGATTGATATTTTTCTTCAGATTTTCAATGTTTCGCAACGTTCATTTAAAAAACTCCGTTCGATAGATGCTAACTCCTTCAGTTGACTACAGTTTTTTTGACAACAATGAATATTTAATTATATTTTTTTATATTTGTTTTTTTTAGGTATTTCCTGGTATTTTCTTTCCTGTTTTATCAAACTGTATTCAACAGTTATTATGTGTTATATTTTATTTTTATTTTGGTAAGCTGTTAAAAACTAGAAACTATTTATACTTTTGATTTAAAAATAAATATTGTTTTACTAAAATGCAATGGATAAAAAGGACATCAAATGTTAAACAGGAACATAGTTTAATTATTATTAACACCATAGGAAGACCACTATAAGGCTTGTTGCAGAATAATGATAAATCATGGTAAAAGTAATAAACATTGCAAACGTAATAGAAAAAATACTATGGCAAAAATACGTCTATTTATTAAGAAGCGAGTAAAAATGTGTTAACCTTGCAGTGAATATAAATCCATTGCAAACTATTCAATTTCATGATAACTAAACAATCGTCTTTGCTGAACACTCAAACAGATCAAAGGAAACTCGTGAAATCGTAAACTCAAATTCTACTCCGAACGCGATCAAATGTTCCGAAAACAGAACAAAAGTACTTAATCTCGCATTTATAGTTGAGTTGTTTACGTGGACGCTGAGCATTCCTATAAAACTGGGAATGGGACTTACATACACACTATATTAATAAACGCCATATGGAACCTACTTTGTTTTGTATCCGGGCTCAACACACGACATGGAAACTAGATGCCATATCAGCATTTTTCTTATATTGGACAGCTACATTGACAATTTGTCATTGCCGTCTCGACCATCTTTTTATCCAATAGGATGCGCTTAACCCTTATCCAACTAAGGGCCGATTTTTCAATCCTCAGATAGTACTTATCGGACTGATAATACAAATTCACGTTGGTAAAAAGACGGATCGTCAACCGGAGAATTATATCTTCTATCACAATTACCATAATTTTACTAATAAACATATGGACTTACTGCATCGGATGGATAAGCAGAAGCGTTAATAGTTATCCGTCGAATAGCTATCTGGCTGTTTACCTGATTATTGCCACTGTTTCATTGTTTCACAGTGAATGTCACACAGTCAATGATTATTACACTGTTTCACAGTGTTGTGTTGCCACTGGAGCAGTGCATCGCTTAAAGGTCCTTGCTTACGGTGACGCTTGGCTCAGGTTATCTCTTTCCCTAAAATATGGTTGAAAGAGGTAATGGCTGTGCCCGGCGTGATGCTCGTGAACGGGTGCTGTTTGTGGGGACTGGCCTGCTCCAATTGGCAACATATTAGTTGGAGGGGATTGTCTTTGCAAATAAAATGATATTTGTCATGAACTGTTGCATGCGGCATGGATTGTAAATTGTTGTGTATTCATGTGAATTTAGTGTTTTACCTATGTTTTTGTTAAAATAATTGACAAACACTTTTGTAAACTTAGACTAAGTGGACGTTGAAAAAAAACAGCGGAGTTTCTTTCCAGTTCTTCTTCGCTGTGTTTTGTTTTGCTGAACTGGCCAATGCTAAAATATGACAAATCCGAGTGCAGTGTACTGTCTATGGATGATGAATAAACAATACAATACAATACAATATTGAAAAATCAGCCCTAAAAATCTGTAGTTATCGCGAGTAATGGGAAGGTCCCGGCATGGCACCTAATTCCTTCGGGAATGTGGTGTATTGGGCTAATATCATGGCTGTAGTTGTGTGGTATTAGCCATCCATGTCAGGTCGCATAAAAAAAGTCGGTATTTTTGAACATTAGACATTTTTTCACAATGTTTTAAATTTTGAAAAAAAAATCTTTAAACATCCCAAATTATCGAACCAGCTCACACTATTTCATGAGAATCGGTTGAGAAATTCGACCTGTAGAGAAGAATAGCCGGACATACAAAAGGATTTTTGCCCCTTCTGAAACGGGGACGCAACACTCGAGCTTAGCTCTTAGCTCGATCAATGAGAACGAAAGACGTCCATGAACGGGGCGAGGATTTGAATCCACGACCTCTGTCATGTTAGGCGAGTCCACGCGATCCTGAGTTACGAGCCGCTCAAGCTATGCATCGCAGGTTATTTGGCTACTGTGAATTGAGCGTATTTATAGGTCAGATGAGAGATAAGATAGCGAAGATTGTCTTTGGTTAGCTTCGTTTACATGCAATAGCTATCTCATCTATTCTAGCTAATCAATTATTTCAAGCGTCTGATTGACCCACCTGATTTAGAGTTATTATTATGTTTTTAAAGTTTTTTCTCTAACCTAGTTATGCAGTCAAACTGTCCTCACAGTTTTTATTTCCATATTTTCTTCCAATAATTGATTTTGTAGGTTTATCTGTAGTTTATAGGTTTGTTATTTGCCTAAAGGTTTCTTTTACAAGTTTTCTTTAATAAAATGTACCTTATTGTAATTTCCCGAACAAAACAGTGAAAAAAGTGACTACCTTGCGGAGAGTGTCCAATTGTACGTCACTGCTACCTTGGGATTTTTCACGAATGACAAATGAGCCTGAACCTGGCCCTAGCAGCGCCCAGGATCTCTCCTACAGGAGAAATCATTTACCCCGGCAACCGGTTAACCGAATAAAATGCCCACACTGCACAGGCTGCTACGACGCTGTGAGAGGTCTCAAGATACACATAGCAAGAGTTCATAGACTTTTGTCATTATCAGATTCGACGAACGTAGCAAATACTGAAAATGAAAGTTTCATAGAAAAGATACAATCTTACAAAAATTCATTTCCTCTCATTCGACGAATTCCACGGGCCGCCAGAATCACAGTTGCAGAAAAATTATCTTCGGTGATAAATAATTGTGTTACAAAGAATACGGTTTCCTCATGGGAGGAACTCTTCTTGTTTTCGTACACAGTGCTGCACATACAGCAGGCAAGGGAAGATAATAAAACCTCTCTTGCAACCAAAATTAAAGAAAATGTTAAGAATTATAAGTGTAGCCCCATACTGTCGCAAAAGAAACATTCGTCTACAACATTATTTAAGAAAGTAGAGAGCAGAGTGGCCGACGGTGACTTGCGAGGTGCGGTAAGGCTAATCTCTTCAGAAGACACCTTAGCTGAAGACAATATTGACACTTACAATGCGTTGAAGTTGAAACATCCATCATTTGCCCCACCTACATGCTACCCAAATACTCATTCCGATGACTTCATTTCCTATGAAATAACGGAAGAAAAGTATATAACAGATGCCATAATGTCCTTCCCAAATGGTTCTGCCGGCGGGTTAGATGGACTTAGACCACAGCACCTCAGAGATCTTATTAATCCCGCAAATGGCTCGGCAGCTAAAAATCTATTAAGCAATTTAACAAGATTATCTAACACTATGCTGGCCGGTAAAGTCAATCCAGAATTTACCCCATTTTTGTACGGAGCATCTCTTTACGCTTTAAAAAAGAAAGATGGAGGCCTACGACCAATAGCAATAGGGTCAACACTTCGAAGAATCGTTTCGAAAATAGCATGCAGATCAGTAATGGAATCCCTAGGCAATAAATTCCGGCCTAAACAAATGGGTTTCGGTACAAAAGCAGGCTGTGAAGCAGTAGTACATTCAGCTCGAACATACTTAGAAAATAAAAACCCAAACACTGAAATTTTGGTAAAATTGGACATCAGAAACGCCTTTAACTCCATCGATCGAGCTTGTATGCTAAGCGAAGCTATGATCAACATTCCCACCCTATATCCATACTTGTATCAATGCTATTCATCCCCGACTCATCTATTTTATAAAGACTACGAGCCTATCCCTTCTGCAGCCGGATGTCAGCAGGGCGACCCACTGGGCCCCGCGATCTTCAGCCTGAGCATTCATCCGATAATTGAAAATCTACATTCTGAGCTCAACTTGTGGTATTTAGATGATGGCGTCCTGGGTGGTAGTTCTGATACAGTTTTAAAGGACCTAATAGACCTAAAAACCAAATTTCATACTATTGGTTTGGAGCTTAACTTACAAAAATGTGAAATTTACTTCTGCCCTTCGGTATCAGTCGAAAGAAAACATGAAATTTTGAAACACATAGAACAAATCGCACCCAGAATTCGTATAATTTCAAGCAACGAATTAATTTTACTTGGTTCCCCAGTTCTAGATGAGTCTATCGATGCAGTAATGTCCAAACATGAAAAATGTTTTGTTTCACTTAGCGATCGTTTATCAAATATTAATCCTCATATGGCTTTACATATTTTAAAAAACTGTTTTTACATTCCGAAATTTACGTATTTACTAAGGTCTTGTCCTATTTGGAAATGTATAGAAAAAATTTATGCTTTAGATGATTGTTTAAAATTAAGTATTTGTAACATTTTGAATATATTGCCTCCAGATGATAAAGGATGGACCCAAATAACATTCCCGGTTAAATACAGCGGCTCCGGTATTCGGCTCATGAAAGACGTTGCCCTTCCAGCCTTTCTGTCTTCGGTTCATAGTACTCAAGACCTCGTCGGTAATATCCTAAATAATTTCGGGGTCGTGAGTGGGGACGAAGCCATAAGGGAATGGAAGGAGCGGTGTCCGGATGAACCGATGCCGGACCAACCAAGATTTCAAAAGGGTTGGGATGTTCCCCTAATTCAAAAATCATTGAGTGCTCTCCTCCTGGATGGTTCCATCACCGACCGCGCGCGTATTCTGGCGGCATCAGAAGCGGAGTCTGGAGCTTGGCTACTAGCCTACCCTTCACCACACCTCGGTACTATACTTGACCAGGTATCGCTCCGAATCGCATTTTGCCTTCGCTTTGGCCTCAGAATTTGTCAGCCACACATTTGCATCTGCGGTGCTTCAGTAGGAGACCTCGGACATCATGGTCTCTCATGCTCCAAGAGTGCTGGAAGGTTATCCCGCCACGCAAGCATAAACCAGATTATTAAACGCTCTCTGGCCTCAGCAAATATCCCGAGTCTCCTGGAACCAGTCGGAGTTTTTCGCGACGACGGAAAAAGACCCGACGGAATAACGCTCCTACCATGGAAGCAAGGGAGAGCGTTGATTTGGGATGCAACGTGTGCGGATACCCTAGCCCCTAGTCATGTGGAGGGCTCTAGTCAGGTAGCCGGCTTCGCCGCAGCAAAGGCAGCGTCTGCCAAAAATAAAAAATACCAACAGGTCAAATTACAATTTGATTTCGTTGCCATTGCTGTGGAAACTCTTGGAGTGTGGAGCCAAGATGCAAAAAAATTTACCACAGATTTAGGAAAATTACTCATCGAGTCATCGGGTGACCCTCGCGCATCGTCCTTCCTCCGTCAAAAAATAAGCCTAGCCATCCAGCGGGGGAACGCAGCCTCTGTTTTGGGAACAATGCCTTTAGAATTTATAGAAGATATATTTTACCTATAATGAACTTTTAAATGTATATTACTGTTATTTTAAATTTTCGTGACCGTTTAATAAAAATATATTTAGTAAATATATCAAGTAAATAGGTTATGCAGTAATTTTCTGTACACTGTAGGACTTTTAATAAAACAAGTTTATTGAAAAAAAAATATAAATAAAAAAAAGCTCCTGCGGAAGTACGGTCGCGATTATTGTTTGTTTGGTAATCGTAGCGTACCAATCTTATCCGAGAGGGAATGTGCCCTCTGCAATATTTATAACGTACGAGGTTACACAGCACAGTAACAGTTTTGGCTTAAAAAAGTATGGATTAAAAATCACACACTTTTCTGCTGACTGTACCACTGCTTGCATTAACTTCAAAGATACGAGCAGTTATTTTTTTTATTTCAACAGCCGGCGACAATGTTGTCGCGCCTCCCTCCCTCCGCTACCCGCCGCGGCCCGCCCACCCCCGCGCCACCCCGCGGCGCGTGGCGGCTGGAGTGAAATGCATGTCACTATTACTTACACTTTTATTGACTTCCATGCCACCGCGATTGGATATAGTAGCAGGGAAGTTATTATGAATATTATGCCAAGTTGAGTGAATACGACACCATTCGCTATGTCATTAAAATTTCTGCCAGTAAAGACAAAAACACTTATGTAAAAAAATATCAATTGGATGAAGACATGGAAACTGGACATGGGTGGCTTCTCCCATTATTATCCTCAAACGTTACATGGGAACTAGGTACTATGCCAAAACCTCTCTTCTTAGGTCTTTTAGGCCTTAAATTATAGAACCCTGATTAAAATTACCAGTCATAACATTCGTACGAATTATCACGTCGAAAACTTGGTACTGCGGGTATTTTGTTCCAGGTCTGACAGACTAACTGACTGACCCGCACATTAACGTATTCAATAGTTTATATTTATTGGAGTGACTTTGTGTGCCTCGTGCCTTCCCATATATGTACATATTTGTATTTTTCAATTTGTGCATACCTATTTCGGTTTTGAGACAAGAAAATACTGTCGACTTGCCGCACTACTCCGACCTGTCTGGTCTTTTCTTAAAAGGTTGCAAGCAAGCCAGACACCCAAAGGCTACCCTATCATGCCATGCCTTTCTCTTATCATTCGCTTAGACTACTAGAGACATGAAACATGTGGGCTTTCCCATTTCACACATTTGTGTACGGAATTTAGCACGCGCATAGTTGGAGGTTTGCGCCACTGAAGAAACGTTTTGGGCTCTGGCTTGAGACGTTTCAGGCAAGTCAGACACCCAAACACCATCCGTCTATCTCATGCCTTTCTCTCAAACCATTCGCTCAGCCTAATAAAGATATAAAACATGTGGGCTCTCCCATGCCACACATTTGCCATGGAAGTAAGCATGCGCATAGTTAGAGGGTTGCGCCACTAAACAAACTTTTCGGGCTCGAGCTTGAGACGTTCCAAGCAAGTCAGACACCCAAACACCATCCGTCCATCTCATGCCTTTCTCTCAAACCTTTCGCTCAGCCTACTAGAGATATAAAACATGTGGGCTCTCCCATGCCACACATTTGCCTATGGAAGTTAGCACGCGCATAGTTAGAGGGTTGCGCCACTAAACAAACTTTTCGGGCTCGAGCTTGAGATGTTCCAAGCAAGTCAGACACCCAAACACCAACCGTCCATCTCATTCCTTTCTCTCAAACCTTTCGCTCAGCCTACTGGAGACACGAAACATGTGGGCTCTCCCATGCCACACATTTGCCTACGGAAGTTAGCACGCGCATAGTTAGAGGGTTGCGCCACTAAACAAACTTCTCGGGCTCGCGTCAACACGGCCTGAGGCAAAAATTAGCAGCCAGGCGCGGGAAACGTGGGGTCGCGCACACCCTCGCGTTGCTTTTTATGACAAAGAGTGCTCGAACAATGCGCAGTAACTAGCAGCGTGGAAGATGCAATCGGAACGCGTGCGCGCGAACATTTCAATCGAATGTGAGAAAATTGAAAAGCTTCTCGAAAAGTGCAACGATTAATGAGATACGAGATGAGCATGTAGAATCGACTGTGACGCAAGGAAGAAAGAGAGCTGTAAGAGGACTATTTTATTAATATACTGCACGGCTGGATTCCAACCAGCAAGCTTACCTTTCGCAGGTATTGCGTCTATCAATTTCGCCACCCACATAATTTGGAATTATCCTACAGTCCCTCCTTCCATAACCTATGTCTCCTATATACTAACGCGTGTTAGTAGGGGAATATATTATACATACATACATTGATTTAACGCTTCCACCTGCGTTGCGGCCATTGGCTGCAAATATTTAATATGGCACCAAAATCGTATTTGTCATCTGACTTAATATTGCTAACACACATGTTATGGTATAACATCTCTAAAGTAATAATCTCCTCCGAAAAACAGCCTGTAAGTAAAGAAAGACGTCGTTGGTCGGCATGTTTTCGCAGATCTCAAAAAAGTTCAAAAGCCCATAAAGCTTGCTATACGTAGCGCTTTACATCAATATGTTATGAATTAATTTATTTCCAACAAAAAGGAGTCATTTTTATAACTGCTTCATCTATAGGATCAATATTTGGCTTAGTCGCAGACGGAATAATGTTTTGCGCTTGTTCAATTACACATGAGATAATAGGGACAATTTCGGAATAAGATTGGTCTTAGCGTTGTTTATTACGATACTTTTACTAGTCCTAACCTGTAACTATGCTATAAAATAAGTTTATGAGCGATAAAGACGGCGTATCGAGATCAACATAAACAATATTTTACTATAGGCGCAATCTGCGCAGAGTCATTTCTGTTTTATCCTTCGTTCACCTTAAGTTGAGGCGAGTATTCTAAACGTTTAGCGAACGATCGAGAGCCTTTCAAATTTCGCCTATTACAATTACAATTAATGCATATTAATTATATTAAATATTAATAATATAAAAATTTCAATAATAAATATTACACATAATGTTATAATATACATATAATACAATTATAACCACAAATCAATGTTAACATAAGTTTCATACTTTAAAAAAAATCATGAATGTAGTGAATATGTTTGTATGTAATATTTTCGAATCTGTATATTGTAGTTTTACTGTAACATTCTTGTAAATCGTTGCGATCCCCACAATAAACCTAACCTAATCTAGTCTATGTCATCTCACCTATCTTAACCTAGCCTAAACGATCTAATTATGTATCAGCGCCATCTAGTGAAGACAGGAGAAGCAGTGTGTTGATTCGAAAATAATCGAGAAATTCGTTGGCTGACGAAATTGTCGGGATAGCTCAATTGGTTAGAGCAGTGGGCATGTAATGCCAAGGTCGCAGGCTGGAATCCTACTTCCGATGAATTTCACGACCAAACATTTTTTCAGATTATTTTAAAAATCTGATTGTATTCAGACTGTAATCAAATGTAGATATCGCAGAAACTCTAAATAATGAACTAAGTATGTATAATTCGTATTTTACAATTTTAGTCGTAACATTTGAATAATAAATAATCCTTTAAAAATTGTAAACGGTCGCATTTACATTGTCCAATATATACATTTTTAATTAATTTTTAGTAATAATAATAATCGTAATTGCTTCCATACACAAAGGTACATGGAAGGGCGGACTTATTACCTAAAGTCAATATCTCACGGTTACGGTCGTAAGTCACGGTTCACTTTAACTAATTACCATCATAAAACTCTATCGAACACTTAAAAAGTCACAACTATATGTTTGAATTGTTTCTTTACTTTTACCGAATTATGGCGATTACGATGATTATAGGTATACGATTTTACGACTTCCATTTTCCTTTGTGAAGATTGTTCGATATTTCGATTGTAAGAGTATTGTTGTGATCATGAATAGTCGCAGAGAAGACTCGCTTATTTCTACATGATATCGTTTGATGGAATAACTTTATAAGGACGCCGCAGGCAGTAAAGTTGTTTTAGTGACATCGGCAAACTAGGAGCAGTCAATATCGTATTTCATTCTTGTCTATGCACATGCTGTATCCGCATAGAAATAGCATGTACATTTTTAAGCTCGGATCAGCTAAGACCTGTGGCAAACTTACATGCATTCTGGATGTATGAGACTTTGTAACATATCACCTACAACCTTAAGTAAAACCTTTTACTGTTCTGATTACTATGTATTTATGTTGTATGTTTTGTTTTTGCTTAATAAGTGAATAAAGAATTTTATAAAAATTTTTTTTTTATTTCAATTATGATTGTTTTTATTTTTTTCTTGCATCTGATTATCCTCTAAACAAATACAACTAGTGGATCGCGAGTTTGTCGTTTCGATCAATAAATATTTATTTTTTAATTTTAAAAAATTTAGAAAAGTAAAAATATCGAACCTGCTTGCAAAATTTCAAGAGAATCGGTTGAGAAATACGACCTGTATAGGAAAACGGATTTTTTCAAAAGTACTCCGCCATTTTTAAAATTTTCAAAAACTGACGAAATGATGAATACGATATCCGCAGAGGAAGCGTAATAAAGTATCCCGTGATTGTACCGTACTATGGCGCTCTATAATATCTTCTTACTCATCCGGGAAAGTGGCGTGATGGTATGTATATGTGTCTGTTCATCTATAGGACTTGAGACCGAGTACGCAATTGAGTACGCAATTTTGCGGTATCGAGGTATAGCTTGATTCTTTAAAAAAAATACAGTCTGAAGAAGGTTCAATATGTATGCATTGAGAAAAACCCGACTACTTTTCGTTGAAGCTCTATTCAGGTGGATATCCGAGTGTGGAGTAGGTTATGATAAAACAATCAATGGATTTGCGAAAAAAAAATATTTTCGACCCACAAACATCATTCAAATTGAACCGAACATGGGTACATTCGGAAGCATAAACATGGCGGTATATCTGCTCTTTGTATGGGTAAATCGAATGCAGATTCAATTATAGATTAGCCAACGCAATAACAAACCGTACGTCCCAGGGAAACTCGCACAGAATACAATTGCACTGGACGATAACTAATCCACTTTTATCCCGAGCACAAAAATAATATTGTTTCCAAAATTCGGTCGAACTATTCCGACAAAAAAGCCTCTAAAACTCTGTGTCGCATTCTGGTATCGATTTTATTTCATCGCAGTTTCGGGGCATTGACAATAGATAAACATCAATCGAAGCGTCAAAGACCAACATCTGCGCGTTTTTGCTTTATCGTAAAGCATGTGCGAGGGGTGCAGGGCCCTGGGGGGACCCGGAGCGGGCAAGCCTGTGTTTATAGCTCATTATTATTGTGTGTACGGCGCTTTAGAGTTACTTCAAATGACATACTCCAACCGTTATTAAAATAAATTGCCACGTGTAATGTTTTGTTAAGCAAATTTTTATTTAAACTAGTGCGCTTGATGTTTATAATTTAAATGAAAGGTTATTTGGTAGAGCACGTCCTTAGACATGTTTTATTCATTCAGCTCATTTCGGCTTTCGTGAATGACTCTGATTGAGTATAAAAGACGCGCACCGTGGCATAGCGGTGAAGCTTCCGCTTTGTGTGCCGGAGACTTGGGTTCAAATCCAGCCTCACTGCACAATAGTTGACAGTTTTCGCTATCCACGTCGCTTGAGCGTCCTTATAGGTCATTGGTTTAAAAAAGCATTTTAGGATCTGTTCATAATAAACATGTTTTTAAACAGGCAATGATACCAAATGTACTGGCAAATAAATAAAAATGTATGCATTGATGTTAACCATTTTATTTCGTTATCGTTTTACAATGCACAATGCACAATGCGCAACGCACGGACTAAAGCACCACCTACCAAGTAATACTAAGCATATAATGGTGATCCAAATATGAAGAAAAGTAAATGTCTGAAGCACCACCTGCTTCAGACATTTACTTTTATTCATAGTGACATAAGGAATTAAAAATCTAAACTCATCGATTTTGAAAGTCGATATGGTAAAATGGATACAGTGAGTATTTATTGGATAAATTCCACTATCCTACTTCTTCTACTATTTTATTTGTTACAATGACATTGGCGTCATCTGCTGTCAATCTAATCCTAATGTTCTCATTTTTAATAGACTTTCGTACATTTCATAAATAGCAGTGGCGCTAGTATGAAGCCCTGTGTCACACTGTATTAATTTCAAAGAGTGGCGATTAGATAATATTAAAGGTGCCTATATCAAATATAAGACACGGTTTGAAACATATTTGAAAGTTTCAAGCTGGTGCCACACGAGCAACTGCTGTACCCACGGAGATATCCGTGGCTGTACCAAACCAGTTCATAAGTCAGAGCTATATTCGCATGTAAAATGCTGCTCCAATAGATATTCAATGCAGCTATGCAATAAGATTAAGGTCCCTAGAATATCCAGTATCCAGTTCCAATGGAGTTTTTGGGCTGATTGAGATAGTAGGGTATTAGCCATTCGTGTCCAGTTCTATAAAAACATTATCAATGCTTTACCTGGAAGTGATGAGATTGATGTAATGGATGAATGGGCGAAAGTTGGACCCGAACTTGGCTGGCTAAGTTACTTAGCAACCAAGTAGCATTGCAAATAGGGTATTTTTCGCCCTAAATGGCCCAAGATTTGGAACATTACTCATAATAAAATAAATATTTTTCCAAGATTGAAATGTCTAAATTCAGAATTTAGTTTCGTCCCCAACGGTCTCGAATGGGCACGTGGCCGGAAACCGAAGGCGCCCAGAGTTGCATAACCTTCGATTCAATTGGCCGCTCCATTAGGCTACCGACACTAACGCTCTGCCGCTCCCGCAGGTCACGCGAGCGGCGGCGCGGAGTCGCTCGCGGGCGAGGCGCCGCACATCACCGAGCAGCCGCTCGACGTGACTGTCGCCCGCCACCAGCCCGCCACGCTCAACTGCCGCGCCGGCGGGGCGCCGCCGCCCGCCATCCGCTGGTACAAGGGCGGCGCGCCCTTCGCCGTCGACCCGCACAGGCACCTGCTCGCCGACGGCGCGCTGTACTTCCTGCGCGCGTCGCACGGCCGCGCGCACTCGGACGCGGGCGTCTACTGGTGCGAGGCCACGAACCCGTACGGCACGGCCCGGAGCAGGAACGCTACGCTGAGTGTCGCAGGTGCTTTGCGCTCACTTTTACTGTTATTAGTAGTCTACGCTCCAATCTCTTAAACACGATCCAAAACAGTAAATAATGATCCACGCTAGACCGACACGGGTACGGGTCGGCGCGGGAACGTGGTAGCGAAAATTTGGTAATTTTGTGGCGACAGTGGCGCCACGGCTCCCCTGCACCGTTCCCGCGCCGTTGCAGCTCTGTTGTACGGTGCATACAAATCCCGTACAGGACACGTCTCGCTCGGGTCTCCCCGTGCTCGCGCCGTGCCGGCGCCGCCGATCCAGCGTTAATGCTACACACAAAATAAATCAGCACTTTCACCAAGTGCTGATTTATTTTAATTGATATTTAAGGTGGCCCAACCCGCTCATCTCCCCATACAAACTGGGAAAGAAGATCACGCCCATATTTGTTATCAGAGATCACAAATTTTGGTCAAAAGAGCTTTATTTGATCGAACTAGATGTCTGATGACCGTTGGCATTGTAAAATTATGTTTGGTTTCTAAGTTATAAGGTCCGAAAGTTCGAATTTTTCGCGCGTTTTATACAATCACTTCGGTGGTTTATTACGCAATGATAAAGTAAGAAAATCTTAAAAAGATTAGTCATCAGACATAGCTTATTTAATCAAGATTTATAACCTATTTGGTATTTGTTAGATTTTTGACTACAGCGGTCGTGGTTTACTTTTAGCTATAAGTCGTTTTGAAATCAAAATTTTTATAAATCTTACCAAATCATACATCATACATTGTCTTGTTTGTGGACATGTTGCATCTTCCTCATCACGAAGCCTGTATTTTTCTTTGAAACAGAGAAGGTCCCAGAGCGCAACAGCACGGTTTTGTACAGTGCCCGCGAATGAGTTAGTCTTGCCGGGTTGGGCCAACTTAAAGGGCCTTTGTTACTAAAGTGCTGATCATATTGTACTGATGTCTATTGCAAGATGGTAAGAAAAGTCTTGTAATGTGAGGATTAAGCTAATCAGTACTTGGTGGAAGAGACCCTAAGCCTGGTTTTCACAAAGTACTGATTTACTTTAATTGACACTTAAAGGGCCTTTCTTACTAAAGTGATGATTATCTTGTGCTGGTATGGATTGCAAGCTGCTAAGAAGAAGGCTTAAAATGTGGCGATTAAGCTAATCAGAAGTAGGTGAAAAAGGCCCAAGAATCGTAAGTTTGGTGAACATTCGGGTCCATACTTCTGCTGGTACTAGTCTACGCACCAACCTCTTATGTAGGTACGACCCGCAGCAGGAATGCTGCGCTTAATATTGTCTTACTTTCTTCTTTCTTGTCCGTCTATTCACGGTGTTGGCTGGAAATCAGCGGCCCTAGGTATGGTCTTATGACGCACCTAGTGCACTATCGCTGAGACCATCACCCTTTCCTCTTACCTACATGCTTTATCAGATTTTTTTTTCTATGTCTATTAGGTTTGAAATAATGTTGACTACATCGATTAATTTAATGTTTTATGTTACCGTCTGTAAACTTGTCAAAGAGGAGTAAATGAATCAATATAATTATTAAGTTGGGTTGGTAGTTTTTGAAAATTAACGACGCGGGTCTCATAATATGCGCTAGGCTCTGCGGCCTTATTGCCGAACAGCGACTGTCGCTGCCAGCGTCAGTGTCTCTGCTAACGAGTCATCGCATACACAATTTTGTGGCTACCATTACTGCGGATAAAACCGCATTTATTTTTTTTCCGTAGCCGCCATCGACATAGTATATGTCGTCGGTATCGGTAATCCATGGTAAGTCGATGGTGGCCGCAACGTTTTGTATGCGATGACTCGTTAGCAGCGATACCGACGCTGGCAGCGACAGTCGCTGTTCGGCAGTAAGGCCGCTGGTCTGCAGAGTCGACATTGATAGATCGCGTCATCCGCAGTTCTCCGCGACGAGTTCCGACTGGAGCCGGCGTCGACTCAGACGGCGCAGGGCGAGACCGTGCTGCTGGAGTGCGCGCCGCCGCGCGGCTCGCCCGAGCCCACCGTCTTCTGGAAGAGAAACGGCGAGACCGTCCACTTCGTCGGGGACTCCAGGTATTTCTACATTAGTCTTTGTCTTAACTCTGCATCGACCGACTCTTCTTCCACGAACTTCTTCTTTAACGAACAAACTGATCACTGGAAAGAAAAAAAAATACCAAGTCCCTTTTACTCTATGGTTGACGTCAATATGACAGAATTAAATCACGAATTCGTCTCTATTTTCGGTGTACCGGTTTCAGAGTAAACGTCCATGCTAGCAAAACGTTAATTTTTTTAGGCACCGCAAGTTAAATAATCCAATTTGAAATATATTATAGTTGACCTTGTTTTTATTGGTACTCAATTTCTAAAATTATTTGATCAAAGCAAAATACTTATTGGATTCGGAATTTAGACGTAATTGACATTCAACTTATTTCTAGTGATCGCAATATCCTGTAAAATGTTCACGCATCTTATCAATGTGTATTAAAAAATACAATAATAAATAATTTTATTCCTTAAAAAATATGCAATCAAAATTTGAACTAGAAATTGTCAGTCTGGAGTTCCATGAGCCGTTTCACTACATATTCTATGGTAGATTTGTTTGGCGCTTAACTTAATGAGTAAAAAGCTCATTTACAAATTTGGTTGATTTCTTGTAAAACATCCCTATTTACAATCGCATTGCGTTACTTTATGTTATGTTATCCAAGAATAATATCCGTAAATTAAAGGACGTGTCTAATGCAATCTCATCCATCTCTTTGTGTAACGTGTATCGTGCTCTTGTTGTCCTCCCATATAAATTGTTAGCTGAATTGTTTAAGCAACCATGAAGTGGTTATATCACTGGATATCGGGCTTGAAACCTGATAGTCTTGAAGTAGCTTGCTAGTTCAGTATCCGTTTGATATCAGATACGGCGATGACATGACGTGGGGAAAGAAATGCAATGATTTGAGAATTAGGATAGAGTTGTTAAGTTATTGCGCGTATTAATAGAGCAAACATTGAGTTAAAAATAATGCTAACGATTGAGAGATAACTGAATTAGATAATACATTTTACACACGAAGTATGTCATGACTTTGTCTTGTTTGTTTCAGAATGCACTTGGTAGACGGAGGAAGCTTAGTCATACAAGATGCCCGGCAATCTGATGCCGGAAGATACCAGTGTATAGCACGTAACGCCGCGGGATCTAGAGAATCTGTAGAGATAACACTTAAAGTTCACAGTAAGTGATACAATATTTGTCTTGGACATATTGCCACGATTTGGATGGAATTTAACTATACTTATCATTTTTTTATAGTAAAGCCGTACTTGATCACGGGCCCAGAAGACATGATAGTGCAGACCGGCCGGAGTGTGACATTCCAGTGCCGGGTAGGCGGGGATCCCGTGCCGGATATAATGTGGCAACGCGCGGCCGGCGGCGGCAACATGCCCCTGGGCCGGGTCCACATCACAGACGACCGCAGTCTTCGGCTCGAAAGTGTAACCATCGCTGATGAGGGGGAGTACACCTGCGAAGCAGACAACTCAGTTGGAGCTGTCAGTGCCACTGGATATCTCACAGTTCATGGTATGTGCATTTATTGTTCATTGAAAAAAAAATATATCCCTTAGGTTAGAATTATCAACAATTTGCATTTAAAATGTTTTCAGATCCGCCTACTATATCGCTGAAGAAAACGACCGTTAATGTAGAAGTTGGGTCTGAAGCTAATTTCGAATGCTTGGCAACGGGTCGGCCGGAACCCATTATGTTCTGGAGCTTGGAAGGAAACCGATCGTTAATATTCCCTGGATCATCGCGGGGAAGGTATCGAGCGAGTTTCACAATTGATGGAGTCACAAAGCTCACAATAAGCGAAACGACAAAAAACGACTCAGGGCATACCATCGTATGCTCGGCTGTCAATTTTGCTGGAAGCACGTTCGTCAGAGGTCGACTGCGAGTGACATCAGAAGACGATCAGCCTCCACCTGTTATAACATCGGGCCCCTCCAATCAAACTTTACCCCTTAAGTCAATGGCGGTATTTCCTTGCATCGCTACCGGTCACCCGATGCCTGTGGTGCTATGGTTCCACGAGGGAGTAGCTCTGGTACAAAATCACAGACGAAACATATCAGATACTGGGACATTGTTGGTGAAAGACCTGGAAAAGTCGGACAGCGGACTATATACTTGTGTGGCAGCGTCACCAAATGGGAAGTATGTCTGGAATGGGTTCCTTATTGTCGATGCACCTACCAACCCGAGTCTTAACTTCTTCCGTGCGCCAGATGCCTCTACACTCCCCGGGCCGCCGAGCAAGCCACACATAATTGATTACACTGAGAACAGCATCACCATCAGCTGGAAGCAAAACTACAAGATTGGATCTTCTTCCCTTATCGGATATCAAGTAGAAATGTTTTCCAGGGATTTAACTTTGGGAAAAGGACTCAGAAATACCAACGGTTGGGTGAAACTCACACAGAGATACCAAGATAGTAATTTCACTGCAAAAGAGTTAAGCGCCGGATCTAGCTACATGTTTCTGGTGCGAGCCGAGAACTCGCATGGTCTATCTCCGCCGAGCGCAACATCAGAACCATTTATCGTCGGAAAAGATGCCGACAATGTTTCAGAAGTACGCAGTAATCTCATGACAGACGAAATCGTTCAGCTCACTGAAGCGACACCGATTGACTCCGTAACAATCAAGGTTATGTGGCAGGTAAAATAAATTCATTTTATTAATTGATGAAATATAAGTAGATGTCGCTATACGTACAGTACGCGAGGGACAGAAAAATAAATATATGTAATGTTTTTTTTTATTTGTTCCAGGTTCTCAATTTCCTACAATTAGAAGGACTATTCATTTACTACAGACCTTTGGACAGTAGTCAGTGGACAAATGAATATCAAATGAAGACAATTCTGCACTCAAACGACGTTTCTGGATTTGAAGTAACAAACTTAGAAAAATACACGGAGTACGAACTATTTTTGATACCGTTTTATAAGAAGTTTGAAGGAAAACCGTCAAACTCAAGAGTGACCAGAACTTTGGACGATAGTGAGTATAACTTAACAATGAATAATCATGTATTTAATATGCATACAGTATTTGTTCAGGATAACTAGTTATCATCAATTGTCGCTCTGTTTTAAAATACATGTTCTTTTAGTTCCAGCTGGTCCTCCAACAAACATAGAGATGTTCATAATGAATACTACAACAGTTCACTTGAAATGGTCGCCTCCAATATCTCATTTACAAAATGGCCAAATAACAGGCTACAATGTTTTGGTAAACTGGCTAGACGTATTGGGGAATAAATCTATGGTGGCCATAAACACAACGGTTCATGCTGCTACCAGTCTCATAATGGCCAATCTGACATCAGGAGTCAGTTACTCGGTCCAGGTCGCCGCCGGTACCATCGTCGGATTTGGACCATTCAGTCCATTAATATATCTGAACATCGAATCCAGAACCATCGGCTATAATCCTATTACAAGGTTCGTTACTTTTTTAACTTTTTATACTGATTGTCGACGCTGATTACTAATGTCTTTTAAATTTTCCCGATTCTTGTTCTGTTTAACAAATTGTTTCTGTTAGAGTAATTTAAACAGTGTTTAATCTGCATCTGTGCTAGGAGATGAAACGTAATCACTTTATAGTTATTTTTTTTATTTCATTCCATATCAATATTTTGCATTTTGGGTGAACTTTAACAATTTCAACCTTTTTAGGTATCCCATGAGCAGCGATGTGTCGATAGTGGCGGGTGACTTCGTCATGGAGACGTGGGTCTTGCTCCTGATAGGGGCCATTGCAATATTGAAAATTATTCTCATTGGAACCTTCATCTTCTTCCGAAAACACAATCTATTCACCAAGAAGGCTTCTCTTCCTAACATCTACGGTAAGTCGTTATTGTTTTATTGTTATATTCATAGTATCTTATTTTACTGTTTTCAAATCATACTGTGAAATTTGCACATGTAAATTATGAATTTGGTATCCTGTAGCTACACAACTTTTATTAGTAATGTCGGGTTTAGTAAGGTTGGGCCGCGCATCGTACCCCTTTGCCTATTGCCACTATTTTGCGTGCTGAATTGATGTTTTCTGTGAGGTAAAAAATCGTTAGTAACCCATTGTTTCGGTGGTTTGACTTTAGCAATTGCTTCTGTTGTATGGGTTCCGACACGTACACAGAATACAACTGGGCCCACTTCATTTCATCCCATCGTTCCTCACATAAATCCCGTCCAAGTTGGTTCATGGAAGTGACTATGAAAATATCCCATGTTTTCCATCCTGTTCAATGGAGACGTGAAATGTAAAGAAGGTTCTGGCATCGCACCTAATTCCCAAGTTTATCTAAATACCGTTATTTAAATACTAATTAGTCCTTTTTTACCGGGTTTTCATTAAATCGGCATTTTCGTGGTTAATTTGAATGCTGTTATTACTGGGATAGTTCCATTTTTTAGTATTCAATCGTAGAAGTAGATATAGATAAATGATCTCAGCCAGATCCATTACGTTTAATAACTTAAGGTGCAAGAAAAACTCTTCGAATTTCCTGAAAATCCGCATCCGCCCTGACAATGCTTAAGAGAGGATTGCGTTTTTACATGCAATCTTTCACAATTTCAAAATTAAAAACATTCCTCTGCGCGGGGGCGGGGGGAGGGTTCTCATCGCGAGAGCCGGCTCTGTTTGATGGAGATTTTTCCTCTCCCCTCGCACACGCGGGCAGGTGCGGGGCCCGGGGAGGAAGAGGGATGCAGCTTGAGATTGCTTTCGAGTTGAAAGGTGCCGTGAGCTCTCAGCGCGAGCGGTGGCTCCCTTTCACTTTGCATCCTCGCTCCGGGTACAAAGGAATGTTACAAATCCGCGAAATAAAGACGCCGCGGAACACGGACGCTCCCCATTTTGTTTCCCGAGGCGATTTGTAATGTTGACTCCCGCTGGCCGTAAGCCCGCTTTGTTCATTTTGTTTTGGCATCAAATTGGTATTTATACCTTTTTTACCTTTCTGTAAACAAGATCAATGGTATAAGTGGAAGTCGGAGGGGAAAATAAAAGTTATTGGCTTAAGTTATTTAACCAATTTGAATCGTATTTGCTGAGTGAGGCAGTTGCGTAATACCTTTTCTATTATTCTCATTCGTGGGCTAAATGTTTTCCATTAAGTAGATTGACACATTTTTTTTAAATATGGAAATAATGTCAAACTTTAAAAAACTTTTAAGATTACTGATTAAATTTCTTAAAAAGAGCAACTTGTCTTTATGGTACGTATATCTAGAGTTTACTTGATACCGGCTATTAGGTACATAGAGTGACTTTAGATGATAATTTTCATGGTACACTACTAATCCGTCAGTTGTGAATGGCAGAGAGCAAGAAGCAGCAACAAACACTTTGTAGCTCACAATAATGTTTTTATCATCATGACATTATTAGGTCACAGTGTCAATCAAACACGGTTAAACAAGTCTAAAACTTGAATTATTTTCACTATGTAGGTGACATGCTAATTGACATCCAACGAATGTCACGACCAAAAACTTTTTCATATTGTTGTCAATATCGGATTATAATGCTTACAAAGTAGATGTCTCTGAAACTCAAATTAATGGTTTACATATTTTTATCATTCATCTCTTTTTCCGCCTAGTGCCTTATTCTTTATTCGGAATTCATATGGTAGGCACTTTGTTGGACTTGAATTTAAAAAAAAAACATTATTATTTGTAAGTACACAACCGACAATGCCTACTGATATCGAAATGTTGTCCTCTAGACTCGAACGGAACCAGCCTCGTCACGCAGATGAACATAAAGGCGGCGGTGTCGCTCTCGCACCCGCTCAGCAGCTGCTACGGCGGCGGAGGCGGCAAGGCGGAGTCTCTGCTGTGGGCTGCCGGCGGCGGAGGCGGGGGTGGTGGCGGGTGCGGGGGAGGCGCCGAGTACGACCGCGTGGCGCAGCCGCTGCCCGAGTACGCGGAGGTGGCGGCGCGCGCGCCCGACTGGAACACCACCAAGACCGCAACGTCGCCGGCGGCGTACGCCTCCGTCACCCTGGTGACAAACACCAGGCAATGCGTCAGTTCCTTGGTGAGATTCCATCGTGTGATTTACTTTTCTTCAGGCCAAATGGAGGGATATCAGTTTACTCAGTTGCTCAATTATCTAATCCGTTCAACCGATGAGGAACCAATAGATAAAATACAAAATATTATAATCAGTTGAGGAATTGATGACCCTAACTTTCACTTAAATATCGAGATATAAATGACCTGAGATACATCGTTTTATTTTTTTCAAAAACATAGATAATTTCCTGATCATTCGTAAAAATATTAATATGTATCGTGATGTTCATCTATGAGTAATATTATGTGACATCTTTATGCTCAAAAAACCTTAAGTTTTCAATCATAACCGTAAAAAAACTACATCGACATGTGTATAACTTATTTTCTTATCGATTTTTAACGTTAATCATAAAAAAATAGTGTTGATCGCTACGATATATATATTATGTAATAGAAAATTATAAAGATCACCTTTAAATACCAAATTAATATGATATAATGCAACTCCCCATAGTCGTTAACGTTGTATGACATTGAACAAAACTGCCTTACTCACAGGGTTGGTTCCCTCAATCCAACAAGAAGACTGAGTTCGAGTCGCGCTACACCAACGACGAGGATCTCTACCCGGCCAGCAACGGCGGCTACTACAATCGGAACGTATACGCGGACAAGCCATTCCAACACCCCGGCGCGATCAAGTTCTACGACCTGCCCGGCGCGGCCGACGCGCAGAAGGCGCAGCTGCGGTACAACATCGACGACCGACGCTCTGAGTCCCCGAGGAGCGAGCTGGCGGGACGGCCGTACGGCCTGGAGCTCAAGGAGCAGTCTCCGGGCTGCCGGTCGTACGGTCTGGAGCTCAAGGAGCAGTCTCCGGCCGGCCGGCCGTACGACGAAGAGCCGACCTATCGCGCGTTTAGCAATACCGAACAGTCGGACGAGGAGAACTATGTCGATGAAGCGGACTACGGTAACTTGCGGGAGGTGCGTGTTTTGATTCTATTTTAATTATATTTAAAATTTACAGATTTCCTCGAGTTACCGTTACAATTTTGTGATTAATATAAGTAGTATAAAATGCGTAAGTAAGGAAAAAGAAGAATAAAAGAAATAGTATAGATTACTTTACCTGCGCATGTTTGTGTAGGTAGGGTGAGTTACAAATGTGTAAGTGAGTGTATACTCACTCACTCACTCAAAACATTGAGTGAGTGAGTGGGTGTGGGAGGGTGAGTGGGTTTGTGAGAGGATATGTGTGAGAGAGGGTGAGGATGAGAGCGTGTGAGGGTCTGTATGTTTGAGTTGCGTTGGAGTGATAGGGATTGCTTGTATGTGCTTGTTGATAAAAGAGGTGTCAATTTGTTGTATTACTCCTTCTTTGCGTGATAGGGATTGCTTGTATGTGCTTGTTGATAAAAGAGGTGTCAATTTGTTGTATTACTCCTTCTTTGCAATAGTAAGTGTTTTTAATCATATTTTTAAAATTGTGTTTTGTAGTTGAACGAGTCGTGAACGAATGTAATTTTGGGCGTTGTTTGTGCGGTGTAGTGGAGTATAAAATAGATGAGTCTGTCGTGTGCGGCGCATTGATTTCTTGTAAATGATAATCTTGATTATCCATCGCAGTTACTTCCTCACTTTACCTACCTATTTACCGAATTATTTCAATAAATTGTTTCCATCAATCTAAAAGTCGGCACAATCAAACTCTTTGTTAACCGACTTTAAAAAAAAAGGAGGAGGTTCTCAATTCGTCGGAATCTTTTTTTTTTCTCTTTTTGTTTTTTTATCTATGTTTACCGATTATTATATCACGCAGCCGTCGCAAAGGGGGCACCTGTACGCGCGGCCCGCGTTCGAGAGCGACCCTTCCCGCACGCTCGGCCGGCTCACCTCCTTCCGCAAGCGAGCTGAGCCCGCGTACGGAGCGAGCGCGCCCGGCTCCACGTACGAGCCATACGGCGCGCTTCCACTCTCCGCGTGTGCGGGCAGCCAGAAGTCGTACGGCGCCCCGGTGACCACGTGTGCGGGCAGCCAGAAGTCGTACGGCGCCCCGGTCGCCACATGTGCCGGCAGCCAGAAGTCGTACGGCGCCCCGGTGACCACGTGTGCGGGCAGCCAGAAGTCGTACGACGCCCCGGTGACCACGTGCGCGGTTGGCCGAGGGTACGGCGCGAGCGATTCGCCCCCCTCCGCGCCCGCCCTGCCTCCGCCGCGGTAGTGCCGGCTCTGGCCCACCTTCGCAGTCGTGTGCCAAACTGACATATTGTAGACGTTCGAGATTGACTCGGCGTTCTAAGTTAAACGGTGAAATAGGGACTGGTGAAATTGTTACTAATTTTATAATTATAACATTTAATTTCGATTTAGTCATACTTATTCGAAGACCCTGGAGTAGCCACATGTTTCTCTTTCAGTTGTATTACACGGGCTAACTTCGTGACTATTATAAAAGCAGTACTATTATAAAAAAGGTGTACATTTCCTAAAACAATACTAACTAAAGTTTAATACTAAGTTTATTTGCCAAACTTCTTTATTTATTAAAGCCGATTCTAGTATTTAATGCTATTTTTCTAATTTGAATTTTGGACTGAAATCAATAATTAACTTCGATGTACGGTGCTGCGACCTCTAGTATTCTAACGTCCCTGAATAAAATGCCTTCCCTATTATGTATAGGCAATTGACTTGTATGTATGCATGGCGTGACGTAAGTTCATATTACGTAGGTGTATAATGATGACGAAATGTCATTAATTCCCACTGCGTTGAAGTTTTTAGGTAATGAGTTAGGTATTGTAAAATACATACAATGAGACAATACACACACATATTTTCTTTTTTTATTTGCTAGTCAACTTTGTACAGATATACGTTGTAAATACATCCATTATTTTTAACCAATTCTAAATATTTTTAATTGTCTGTAATACGTTCAATAGTATTATTATTTAATAGTACTTTAAGATAATCCATTGGCAATAATTGGAACTAAATAGATTATAATAGAATAAAAATAAGAAAAAAATTGTGTATGTAAGTTAAGATGGGATGATTTTAAAAATTTCATAATTTTTTTTTTCCACCTAAATATTTCATTTGTCTAGATATTTTGTTCCTTAACAATCTAATTATCATAAAAAGAGTTGTGAAACCAGATTAAATGTGTAAGAAAAAAAAAATAAACCTACGTAAAATCTTGTGATAAAAGATTGAAACTTTTTAAACATTTTCATCGACTCGTATTTAACATAAAGTTGTTGCATAGGTATACGTGTATAAATATTCTATAATAAATTACATTTCAGATTAACTGCATATCAAATATTTAAACGTTTGTACTAAATAGATACATAATAAGCAACATGGAATGCATGTACAAACACAATTATATAGCATGAACTTAACATCTAATAATTTGTAAATAGGTGTTGTAAATATTTTAACGAATACTTTAGACGAAATTGTTACTGTACTATTTCTTATATTTTTATTTTTCCACTGCAAACAATGCATTGACATATCTATACGATTGGCCAAACTGCTATACTAACATAACGAAATTACTATATAGAGGCAATCTTGTCGGTAGAAGAGGGTTAAATAATTGCTTTACTGAATAGCTTTTATATCAATTCTAAGCGAATTACATGAAGAATCTTAATTGAGAACGATGGCAATATATTTTGTGTATTTCACTGGCTATATCTACCGCTAATTTGCAAGAGTTCTTGAACAGTAAGGTTAATTTGATTTGTTAATTACGTTATTATAACATCCTAAATTCTATTTGAAATATAAAGATAGCAATAGATTCATTTTCGAACCTGAAGTATAAATAGATTATAACTGAAAATAATTAAATTTTACATGTCACTCATATAGGAGGCATAATGGCATGCATGGAAATATATATGAAATAGACCATGTTGTTAATATATTTTTTTGCAACATAAAGGCCCTACTGTGTGTTGGTATAACTGGTATCTCTTTCAATAAAAGTATTAAAAAAATATGCGTGACTTTTACTTTGATCGTTTCTTAAAGCAGAACCGAACCAAAATAATCATTATTTATTTAAAAATAATTGCTATTCGTTTGATTCATTATTTATGCATTCGTTACAAAAATGTAACATATGATAAATCGAATCAATTGTTACGCGGGTAGGGTGCAGATTAGAGAAGAAAACACCAATACTCAACACTCTTCCTTTATTTCAAATAATTCACAAGCAAACTCACAAATAAATTTTCACACTAGGTTAATTCAAACAATAATTTGCAAACTATATCACTCAATTCACTGATTCACTTCAGAGCTAGTTCACTTTTCTTAGTGTCGCTTACTGTCGCTCGTTTCGCTACCAAAAATAGACTGCCGCCCTCAGCGCCTTGGGCGCCTTTTATATCGGTGGAGCTTCTTTCCAGAACACTCCACCGATTTCTAGGCACCCATGTAGGGCAGCAGTCGAGAACAATCTCCTTCGAGACAAAGCTGATCAGAATATGGTAAAAAGCAAATGGAAAAAATACAATCACAAATAATCTATTTATATCCAGTTCAATTATACATAAAGGTGCCAAGACACCTAGTTCAACAGAAAGCATTATATCACCTAGCCATGTCCAAATTGAAACAAAGTAGTCCTAGTATGCTATAAATCACAAATGACTATGGACACATTGACACATGAATGCTGGACACGAGCAATTTAATTATTTGATTTGCCAAAACTATGGTCATACTGAATAGAAAATATAAGTTATTATATATGTTATTCGTGGCATGCTTTTTATTGCGCTAAGACATCAGGCACGGAATTAAAATTTCGTGCAAAGGATCAAACAGCTCTCAAGGACCAATCGAAATGGGAAAAAGGTTTACTTAATTTAAGTTAAGTAGCAACACCCCTAGAAGAAATCTGAAAAAAAAAGCTTGTAGCAGCGGACATGTCATTTGAAGGAAGCAGGTTCATTCGAACCTGCATCAGAATTCAGATGAGTGAAAAGACAAACACATTTCTGGCCTGAAAATATGAAACTTAAATAATCGAAAATGTATGTAATGGCCGTTGCAACAACCTATAAGAGTATATGAGTTATTTAAATGGGTTACCAGAACTACAGCACAGAATGTACATATATAGGATTACATCCAGTAGCTGAACTGCATACAAAGTCCTGATTTCGTGCCATTTCGCTTGTATGGGCTCTAGACTAGTTTCAAGGTGCTGAAGTATCGCAAATGGTCCTTCGAGATCATTTTATTAGGGTTCCGTACCCAAAGGGTGGCAAAGGAACCCTATTAATAAGCCTCCGCTGTCCGTCCGTCCGTCCGACTGTCACAGGGCTGTATCTCATGAACCGTAACAGGTAGGAAGCTGAAATTTTCACAGATTATGTATTTATTTTGCCGCTATATAGCGGCTATATAGCCTATACATATAATAGGTCAAATTATAAAACAATAAAAATTAAAGAGGTCCCCATACAAAAAACGTGTTTTTTCAAAAATCTTGTACGATGGGTTCCTTCGTATGCGTGTCTAACTCTCACTTGGCCGTTTTTTTTAAATAACAGAACCCGCAGTGCTCTGCTAAGTGACAATCCCGACACTCGATAGAGGGAAGATACTGCTGTGGCCCCGGTCGCACTGCTATATATCTACTATGACTACAGACAGAAAGTAGACCGAATTGGAATTTTGTAGGAGTTGATATCATTATATTGGGTAAAGATAAAGCTGATCGGAAATAAATCACGTAGAAATTAGGTTCCATGCTTGGATTTATTGATCACGATTACAATAAACTGTATGAAAAACACGAACATTGTCCTGTTCCGCTTCAGCCATACTTTTAGCATTGAAAATGCTTTTTCGATCGCTTTAGTAGGGTACATGTGTTGAAAAAATGTGCGACCGGTGGCTAGCGTCCTTAATTAGATAGAGAACTGAATGGTATCAAAATATGCGTTACTATAAGGGCTACATATTGTAAATAATGATATATTCGTGAAATGTTTATATATTTTTTTATTTGAAAAAACCTCAGTTTACCTTTTTTTTGAACTTCTCGAAAATTAAGAATTAAGAGGGCTTAAAAATTAAGGTTAAATATTTACACCTCTTTCCGCGACACTTTTTTGGTGATTTCACATATTTCGTTAATAAACTATTCATTTGGCATATCGAGACGACTGTTGTAGACATCGTTTCATTTTGTCAGATAGGCTTAGTAACGCATTAAATAAAAATCAATAGTTTCCACTTCGCGTAAGTTGATGTACAAGATGTATTGATGCCTGATTTAAATCCTCCGTTAAATTTGAACTCCTCTAATTGGCATAGTTTTTAGGGTTCCGTACCCGAAGGGTGAAAACGGAATCCTAAAAACTATGCCAATTAGAGGAGTTATAACAACAAATGGGTAAATTCAAAAATAATAAAAAAATATAGAGATTTTTAAAACGTGAATTTGTTGTGTTCAATCTTGTACCATAGTACGAAACCCTTTGTGTGTGAGTCTGACTCGCACTTGGCCGGTTTTTTAGTGATAAAGGAAAGGAATCTACTTTTTACGTGGGCATCAAACTATGGACCTTCGCAAAATTCTGGTGAACATTTCTAGCTCGGATAAGAAAGAAGGAACATACATACCCTCGAACCGGTTATCTTCGATAAAATAGACAAACAGGTGTTGCCTCTAAATTAAAATGTCGTTGAAGTTCTTTTAGTATTTAAATAAAAAACATATTCAGAAACCTCCTTCTTTTTCATCAAACATGTATAAGAGGGATCACGCTATAAAATTTCATATCCCTCCACGTTACCCTGTTTACGATGCGGTCGGAGTTACGAGATTTCAGAATCGTATATTATTCGCATTCTGAAAGAACAGCCAAGAACACACCTGGCTGAAACGTTCGCCTATAAAACTCTTTGTGACCGAGAGTCATCACTCGTCTTATTAATTTATTTATGTTTTGTTTTTTTTTACTATTTTTTATTATAATCAAGGTTATCCGAGTTAAAATGTTATTATTATATAATTTATATAGGTTTGATGCTATTGTAGCCATTTTATAACGAGCATCAAAATCGTGCCGTCACGCGATACATTTAACGATATGATAAACTATGAAATCTCGAATGTCAAAAAAATACTAAGGTGTTACGGCAATGACCTATGTTATCCCTTGTATATTACATGATAACGAATACGATAAAATGCAGAATAAGTGCAAAAAAGCTATAACGTGCAATAAATTATTTTACCAAGCTCTCTTTGAACGAAACTTTTTCCATGCTCTTTCTGCATACATTCGATTCATTTTTAATCACCCACATTGGCCCCACGCAATATTTATCCACAGACAATGAATCGGACCGCTTTTCAATTGCTCATATTTCCGTTGCAAATAGCTCATTTGAGAGGATCAGCGCGACACAGCCTGTCCCCAGCCGATAACCGACTTGCGGTCAGCCCTCCGCCCGCCCTTACGTTACTGCAGCCCATGCCGCACCCGCCCTCCCGTGTCCGCCGGCAGTCGTGTGTGGTAACGGAAGATAATTCTGTGTCAGCCATTTTATTTTTGGCTGTTTTGGTATTTTGCTTGGATGGGATAAAATAGGACCAGTCTGGTCTATCATCTTGGTAGCTTCAGTTCACGCTCAACTCAACGATAAAAAAAAAATCTGATTCATGACTAAGATGTTTAGCCTAGCTTGTTCCATGAATGATCAAAATTAATTTAATTTTTGTTTGATTTTTGAGTACAGTGTTTGTGATTTACTTTTAGCTATAAGTCGTTTTGTAATATGTTTTTTTTGTAAATCTAACCAAATCAAACATTACGCGCACTGTTTGCTTTGTGGATATCTTGCATCCACTTTGTCACGGAGACTGTCCTTTTTAACCGACTTCAAAAAAAGGAGGAGGTTATCAATTCGTCTGTATGTTTTTTTTTTTGTTTTTTTTTTATGTTTGTTACCTCATAACTTTTTTCTGGGTGAACCGATTTTGATGATTATTTTTTTAAATGATAGCTAGTGCTTTCCAAGTGGTCCCATTTTAATTTGGTTAAGTTCTGACAATGATATCCATGAGAAAATCATAAAAGTCTTAAATTTGTATTAAGATGTGCGCGACAAATGGACGAATAACTCAATATAACGCCAACCGATTTCGGTGATTCTTTTTTTATTGGAAAGGACGTGTACAAATTAGTAAGTGTACTTCAGATTCACTAAAAATGAACAAATAAAAAAAAATTAATAAAAAAAATAACAGACTTCAAAGAAAAAGCACTAAAAAGTAAAAAATAATGTTCTTTTTATGTAGTTACGATTTCTGTTATTTTTTGAGTCGGTGTCAGCCAAGGTTAGGTTAGGTTAGGTTAGGTTAGGTTCTCTTGATTGGCGCAGCGCGTGCCCGGCTGACGCCGACTCAAAAAATAACAGAAATCGTAACTACATAAAAAGAACATTATTTTTTACTTTTTAGTGCTTTTTCTTTGAAGTCGGTTATTTTTTTTGTTAATTTTTTTTTTATCTTTAAAACAGAGACAGTGCCAGATCGCAATAGAACGATTTTGTGCCGTGCCCGCTAATGAGTTAGAGTTTGGCTCATTTACAGATACTAACCGTAGGGCCTTTTTCACCTACTGCTGATTAGCTCATCACCACATATTAAAGGGGTTTTCTTAGCTGCTTCCTATCAATGCCAGTACAAGATAATCAGCACTTTAGTAACATAGGCCATTTAAGTGTCGATTAAAATAAATCAGCACTTGGTGAAAACCAGGCTAATAGTAATGAGAAATACCTTACCATACATGATTGAATTTTAATTGTGCCAAAACAGAGAACACAGGTGCCCTTTTTTTTAGCTACATACTGTTTAATTTGAGTACTTAACGAGATTTATTTTAGTCTTCAGTGCAGATTAGAGATATGAAGGCTCAAAAGTCAGCGAGTATGGAAGCGGGAGTAGCGATTTATAATAATTCGTATGACGACAGCGTAGCCACGAGTGAGTACAAATGCTGAGATTCGTAGACCTTACTCGTGCTTGGCTTAGCCAAAGTATAGCTTTCGAATGTCAAATTTGACATTAGTTCCATACATTTTGTGTCAAAACTGACAGTCGGAAGGCATACTTTGGCTTAGCCAAGTACAATTAAACTTAATGAATATCAGAATAACTGTGTTTAGTTCTCGTACGAATTTGGGACGCACAACATCGGTGTTCTTTGCCTTAATCTGTTCTACCAATGAATTGTTGGGCTGTAGCATTTAGATATAAGTGTGTATTTCATAATTGTGGACGGAAAAATATGTTATGTAAACCCGTGAAGTTTTTTTGCGGGTTCTTCTTAACTAGGTTGATAGAATTCGCGGATCTCTATGACGTTACTTAGTCTAGTTTGACTACCAAAAAGTTTAAATAAATTAAATGAAAAAAAAAATATGAAATTACCAGTCTATCCCTACTATCCTTTGTCTACGGTCAAAACCAACGAAATTCGCTCGTTCAATGAATCAATTCGAAATAATAGAATCCGCACTAGTTTGCATATTTTCAGCACAGGTAATCCAGCGTCCGCCCGGTTGCCAGCAACCCCCCTCCCGTCCCCCTCCCGCCCCGCGACCCGCGCGCGACCTCCGAGCCCCGGGCGCCATTTTAATTTTCCGCTAGCGTCAAAACGTATCCGAATGGACCATCTATTTTAATGAGTTTAAATTTTAACGATACAATAGCTGCCGAAACAAAGTGGCGGCCGCTGCGTCGGCGGTGTGGAAATAATTGAAAAATAAACTCGCATCCGAAAGGGTACGACTGAACAATCAAATGTGTGAATCATTACTCGTGAACGTATTTTTGTACTAGTTCGAACGCAATACCTGTACTTTTTATGTAGGTAACTTTATTTAATTTTAACAATTTTAAGCCCTATTATAAACAATATGCACCAGGTACAAAGAAGTTATGTTCTTTAATAGGAATCGGTAAAGCTATTTTTTTTAAGATTATACATACAGTGTGAACAAAACCAGCAACTTACTAAACTAAACTAACAACTAATATTATACTCAACTAAATAGAAAATTTCCCACTTGCCCGCCGAGCTGCCCATAGTACCTAAAATGCTCTGTGCGTTTCCTCTTTGAATTTCCATGCTATTCATTCTCAGTATATCAGGTATTACATGTTCATATGTTGTTATTCGTTGTCAACTACTTCGCAATTGATAATTTTTTTTGCTGTTATTGTTTTATAATTTCGACATATTGTCTTATTCAATGTGCCTGTGTGTGTAAAATGCATAAAATAATTCGTAAGAAACGAATTCGTGAAATTTAATTGTTGAAATTAATAATACCAAGTACTTATTTAATAATTTGAAAAGAAGACTTGTTTTTTACCTTCAAGTAAAAGAATACACATTTTTAGTCTTCTTTAATGTTTTTTACTGCCAAAAATGCACATTCAAACATATTTTAATATGCGAGTGGGTATACCTCACCTGTGCTAACAGTAGCGTGCAAGAATTCACAATGGAAAAACGGAAAAACGGAACAAGAAAAGGTTTGCTGGGCTAGAATTTTACTTGGGTACCCCCGATAGATAGAATGTAATGTTTATAGGTCGACAGGGGACGATCGTCACTTCGAAGTTGTTGCTCGTTAATCGTATATAAAGATCTATCAGTATTGTTATGCTGACCGTACTCAAATGTAGCGGCATACTCAAAGCATCGGCCGCCTTTAGTCAAAGGGTATGCCCTACCAATGACGTCATATTATAAATCAATTAAATATTGACCCGTCACCTTTAAGATTCGCCGCACGTGCCCTCATTGGTTGAAGAGTAAATATTCAACAGCAATTGGAATCGAAGCTTTTAGAAAATAGTAAATAAATAATGCTAAGAAAAAATGGATGCTCTTTTAAGCCCTCAGATTGGTCAACGAGTAGAACATTCTAGATATTTCGAGATTTAGGTACTAGAGTTATATAGAATATAAAAGCCACCGTATAAAAGGAAGAACGAGTCGCTGGCCAGTTCTATGGTGACGTTCCGAGCGATAGCAGCGAAAATAGTGGTAGTGAGTTGTGTTGCGAAGTGTTTTGTGATATGGTGCAGTTTATTATAGTCACAGTGTATTTTCAGTTCAAGTTTCTGTTAAGTTATCCTTAATCTTCATTGTTAATCTCACCAATTTCCATAGTCAAATATAAAATAATTTCCTGGCATTAATTCTATCTAGCGTACCCACGGTACTCGTAACAGTATTGTTAGATTGCCACTAGAAATCAATCACAATCCCCGTTCAATGTAGCCTTGAAATATAAGAAGCGTTCTGGCATAGCACTTTGTGCCCATGAGGTCTGTTGGACTAGTATCACAGAATAAGTAATAGTGCAAATGTCATGACAATAGGTGTGGTATGTTCAGATAAAAAAAAGTTTGCGATGTTACTGAGATCAGTTGAAATTAGCTACTAAAAGTTAAAATAAATTAAATTAATGATGAAGGTAAATTTCAAACAGATGGCTGAGCATCTTTTTAAAAAAAAATCTACAAAACATTAAACATCAAAACGTTTTGAAGATGGAACATTAATTGTTCTGGAAACGGATCATGTCTAATCTTTGCACGAGTGAATAAGAGTCTTCTACGATTGTCATAAATAATGATTATTTTTAAAATTAAAGATGGCACAGTATTAAAACATAGTAAACGAAAAAAAAAGTGACGTAAGAATAAAATGACCTTTTTTGGTTTTTGGAATGATTTACTGTTATGGAACATACTCTTAAATGTTTTTAACATTTTCTGTGAGAAATAAAAAAAGGTTTTCACAGTATATGTTAAAATTAGCTTGCATTGATAACATTACTTTTTTTACTAACACAAATGTCGGAAAATTTTCAGGAGGAAATTATTCCAAGCGATGGAAATGAGCTTAAGTGATACACTTTTGTAGGAAATGTTGTTTTGGGGGATTTAGTGTAGTGGTACGTTTATACCAACCGGTTACTGTCTATTTTCCGAATTAGCTCTATTAGATCTTGACAGAAATTGTGAATAGTAAAACATGGTACGTCAGGTGGTTTGAAATGATTAGCCAATAAATTTGTTCTTCTACTTGCCGACCTTCTATCTGTATGTTCTTTCAAAATTTTCAGATTTGAATGTTTTTAAACTCGAGATGTTATTAATAGACCAAGGATCACAATAAATGTATTTTTTTATGACGATATGGTGAAATGTTATTGAAAAAACTCACGGCTATTCACGCGGCGGCAAGTTTAGCAAACTTGAATCTGCTTGCGATCTCATTTCCTAGAAAACCCGGGAAAAAAAGTCGAGTAAACCGCTATAACGACCGTTCTAAAAGCGGTTTTCTCGACTGAAATATTCCTGATTCCTGCGCCCGGAGCGCGGAGATCTATCGTTGATCTCAGTAGCGCCGAGTTCCGACTATCAACACCCTGTCGACCCATTGGGTGTCGACTTAGCGTAGGTTCGGGCCGGTCCGACGCCTCGAGCCCCGCGAGTGCAGCGAGTGCTAGATAACTGTCCCATTTCCTTCTTTTGTGTGCACCCATCGATTCACAACCTCGGCCTGGGCTGTGGTGAAGGGGGTGTAATGCTGCATGTGCCGTAATCATGCGGTAACTACCTGTATATAGTGTCTATATTCATAGGTGAAAGGAAAAAATTGACCAACATCGCTAGAGTCAATTAAATGTATTGATTATGCATACACATATTTGGTTTTGTATCACTGCACGTATTTAGCTTTATGTAATACATTATTCCACAAAGTTGATATTATTGGGCCTCAGTATGAAATATCGGCTGTACATATTTAAAAATGTAACCATTCATAAGCCAAATTACTCTGGAGCTGCTATTTTTAAATAAATATATATACCTTCGTAGATTTGTCAGTCTGAAAATTACAATAATATATCCGACGACGCAAAACTTAAATAATGCCGGTGACGATATCATATTTCTAAATACTTCCTAAAACAAGAATTGTTAGAAAATATCCTTTGAATTTCCACCGATCCAAGAAGGAAAAAATATCTTAAATCATCGAGGACATGCTTTTCTTTTTTTCTTTCTTGATTAAAGAAATCTGCTCAATTCTATTAGCTTAAGAGGATACTGAGGTGATCAAGTTCCATAAAATGGCTCGTGCCTATTTCCTCAGTGAAATTGAAAAAAAAATCTCACATTTTGCACAAAAAAAATAAATCAACTGATAGCTACGTCTGTACGTTTTTGTTTTTATATCCGTGATAAATTCCACTAAACCTGTGTATACATTATAATATTTCTTGATTTCAATGAGAAAAGAGTCACGGACCATTGTATGGAACTTTACCGCCTCATTATCCTCTTAAGTTTTTGAGACAGTACCGTCGGAATTACCTCTACAGACGTTATGCGTTTGATTGAGGACACTAAATCCCTGAATCCTTAGTCCATTTAGCTCGCCACCCAACAATAAACCATTGCTGAACAGTCTACTATAAAGGTATTTAATAGAAAAACTAAAGCTAATTATGAACATATGATAACTTGTTCAGTGTCGATTTCTTTTAAACCCATCAGGGTTGAGCGTTTATTTTTATCTCCCAACATTTTAAAATACTCATGTAAAACTTACTATAAACAGTATTTGTCCATAAATTTATTTGCACGTGAAAAGGAAGCGAGCAGACATGGCCACCACCGACTTTTGTCTACTAAACAAGCTCTTATCTTGTCAAATAAACCGTTGTAATTGGTTCCGTTGCAACTAACATTTGCATGACACTAGACGTTGCGTTGACAAGATCTGTACACTCGCGAGGGTTTCCTGCAACATTTAGATGCACCCCTTTTACAATAAAATATATTTTACGTGCAGTCTGTCTTGTGAGACTTGTCGTCTTTAATATGTGACAAACTCTAGAGTGTATGTACATCTAATACAGGAAAATAAAAAAATAAATTTAATACCAAACGAACAAAAAGTATGTTTTTAAATGATTAGGCCATTTTTACAACTTAATTTAGATACGTTCGTCATTTCTGTAACGAAAGCGTGTCTACTGACATGCACTGTAGGCCTATTCTTGAAGAGCTCTATTCAAGAAAACTGCTTTGACAACCGATATAAAATTTGTTTTCTCGACTGAAAGATTCCTGACTGAATAGACCTATCAAACTTGCTGGCAAGTTTAATAGGTCTATTAGTTAGGCAGAATAAATAAAATACGGAATCTATATCAAGATAATGAAATTAGTTATTCATTCGGAACAGAATAATATTTTACGGGGAGAAGTTACGTATATTATGCGTGTCTCCCTTCCCTAGACTAGCCCAAATGACCTGCGCTAGTCGGATGTGAATGTATTAATTCATTTTTACTCCAGGATTAATGGTAAGTCCGACGCAGGGTCTCCTTAGGGAATGCCGAGCAGGTCTGTCTCAGGATGCGGGGTGGCGTAGCTATCGCTGAAGCGTGGGTTGCCTGCAGGCCAAACCTCGGCACATCTGAGATCTAGGTGTAGTCCTCCAGAAGAAGATCCTGTACCCAAAGGAAGAAAAATACAATTTGCATTGTTTTCAATCCATCCCGAACGTGTAATACACGCTCTACATTCCTTTTTGTCTGTTTTTGGTGGTTTTATCGATTTGAAAAGTCAATCGTCCACACATCTATCATCGTAGTTAGCAATCGAGTCCCCACCTCGGCGGGGTAAATCAATCACGGCTTCACCACGCAATTCTCTTCTAATTGAATAACTCTCGTTGTCCAGTCGAGTGCAATGACGCTAACACACGGCCGGTTGAGTTTACCGCCGGGCCCACACCGGGGCCGGCGGGGGCGAAGCGGGCGCGCGGGGAGGGGTGCGTGGGGGCACGTCGGGATGTGACACCACGAGTCGGAGGGGTGCGAGGGGGAACGATGGGACACAACGAGCCGCCGTCTCGGTACGGTTTCTACAGTTCCGAAGCGGATCCGCTCTCCGGAGGGCCGGTAAACCGTGCCTCAAGTAGCGAAATTGAATACCTGTTGGGTGATATTCCGTAATAGCTGAAACCATGACCCAAAGCCGGGACCATGGCCCCGTAGGTCTTCGGTAGGTCTTGTGGCCTCGGCATATTGTATTGGTACTCTTAATGGCGAGTGCCACGTGGAGGAAGTTCACTCCCTGTTCTCTAGACTGGTACCGAAGCTGTAATGCACACTAACCGTCCGCCACCGAAGTTTATGACGTTTCAATCCATGCTCGGGATGACAGATAAACTGATTTCCATATCTCCAGTATGGTACCGGAGTTCTGCAGTCGGCACACTCACTTCCCCATGTACATAATGCATCTATCCATTCCCTTGCTACGCGACTAGATAGGCCGGCACAATTACTAGCTCTTGCACTTCTCTTAGTTCACTTAAGTCTTCAGACTAGCACCGGAGGTGTGATCAAGCCCTAACTGTCACCAGGACCTTGCATCAACAAGGACAACTCACCTGCCCCGCGTTCCTTTCCCTCTGCAGCTCTTTACGACTCGATACTTAGAACGCTCGCTGCGCGCGGAGCGGACACCCGAACGCACATGCTCTGTCGGGAAGACAACATTTCCCGCTGCTGCAGCTGACCACATGTCCCCGTGAGTCCAACCACAAATGTTGGGGTCCGAAGGCCGAAAAACCTCAACTCCCGCGGTACTCTGCTGCGAGCTCCATCTGATGGAGTCCTTTAGATATGGTCTGTGTGGGTGGGAACTGACTTGACGAACGCACTTTTAAAGGACATTCGCGCGCGGTGACGATGTTTCGACTATGTGGCATACGCCGTTCGGCCGGCGGTTGGCGATAACGACCGTATGCCACTTTTCATTCCTTTCTCTTTAGACCTTACCCTCTAACCAATATTGTTTTGGTAGAATTGATATTTTTATAGTGACGCACTTATAAGAAAGATTAGATAGATAGATTATGAGAAAGAGGAGATTGCTTTTCGTCAAACGTAAATCCTGCTTCAGAGTAATATTTAGATCAAAATATTTTTTACTTATTTTCAATATCTTATTAATTACAATGCTGCAGTGTTATGATACGAGTTCGGTTACTGTCCTGAACTTTTACATACTCTGGTAAGATGGCGGAGACCGTCTCGCCGTTGTCAGTTCCTTCACCGCAAAAATAACCAACAGAAATGTCTATTCAAGATAGTACCAGAGTCTCAAGATAAAAATATCGTGGCGCATAGGGTGGATCGATACCTTCCCTTTCTTTAGCGGAAGAACTTCTATTACTTCCTAAACTATGGTTCTTGTATTGAATCTATTACTATCTATTATACTATTATATTGAATCTACACTATTGGTGTGAAATCCCGCCTTTATACAGTTCCTTGTATACTTTTTTCATATAATTGCACAAATAGAATTTATTCTATTTTAAAGAGGCCTGAAGTAGTGTTTAAAAACCGTATTTTATGTTATACTTAAACATATTCCCAGTTACTAATAAACCCAGATCATTGTCTGAATAGTTATACAATGTTTTGTGCCTTGCTCTCGAATTCGAAAGCATGTCAATGTAAAGGACAAAACATTGCATAACTATTCAGATGATGATCTGGGTTTATTAGGAGCAGGGATTGTTTTGTAATAACAACTTAAGAAACAGCCTAGGTATTTTACGGTTATCTCATATCATTATTATTTCAACTGTGATGAAAATATACGTACAAACAAACATACTATCTCACCGCTTCTCCCGAGGGGTAAGCAGTAATGATAAAACGCCATACTTTAGTTATTAGAAAAAATATTTCCCTTCCTATTCTAAAGTAGTAATTTTTTTTTTTTTTTTTGCTCTAATATACATTGTTTGTCGTACGTACCGTACTAAAGTACTTCTTTAATCTGGTCATGTTACGGTCTTGTCCACCACTCACTTCGGCTCCGTAAATCTGTTCAGTCATTCTTTCGTCACTAATATTCTTTACATATCCATACCATCCAAGCATTTCAATAATTTTCACTTTTCCTCCAGTTGAAGATGCTGGTGAACATATATTTAAAGACGAGCTTTGAATTTTAGTCCATATTTATGACTCAAGCATGTGTCATTAGTTTTGATTTTTTACACGCTTCCATTGACATATTTGCCAAAATCTTGCTAAAAAGGGATTACATTCTGAACATCCAGCGAAGATTTTCAAGCTTCAAAAGGGCGTATACTGTAACATCTCCCTCTCTTTTCGTTTCTAAAGCGATTTCCTGAGGGCGCCCGACGTTGTAGGTATAATGTATGGTCGCTCTCAAGCCTCAAGTATCCTTAATACAGAGCTCAAGTGAGCTCGCTGCTGCGGTGAGCCTCGCCTTTTGAGTCCAACACTTTCGCAGCCATTTTGATGTGAAGCCGAGAAGCCTCCGTGAATACTTCAAGCGACTCGCTTGTACGTAGCATTAAATTACCATGATTAAGGAGAATATACGTACCTACATCTTTGAGCATAATTTACTAAACTGTGTTCCAGGTATTAAGTGAATATGGGAGAATACTGAGTTTTCATTTTGAATTTGTTTTCTATAGATTGCGAAAATTCAGACATCTTAGTGATATTATAGTAGAATATGTGATTATTGTTTAATTACGAATTCATTGAGGGTATAAATTTGAATCAACAAGCAAACCGATCACTTCTAGCAATTACTACCCATATCCTGAGAATACTTATGCAGCTCCATAGTAGTTGCAAAGAGAGATAGCAACAACTATACATAGGTGTTTAAAGTTGAATGTTCAAATTAACTTACCCGCCGATAATTTTCTCTTTCACATTTCTTTTTTATTAAAACCTACATCCCATTCAACATTTTATGATCACTTTTAGAGTCCCTTCCTTTATCAAAGCGTGCATTTATTGCATGAAAATATTGTGGCAAAACATTCAAATTAAATAAATGAATTTGTTAAAAACTCAATAAGTTAAGTTGATTAGTAACGTTCAGTCAATTTAAAGATTCAGAATGTTTTGTTGAGTGCCATCCATACGAAGTGAATGAAAACAATCTCACAGCCTCATTTCATGATTTCTGTCTCCGACCTTTGCTTCCATGGGCTGTCTTCCGCATGAAAATAAAACATAAATAAATACTATATTATACCTAAACTAACGTATCCTTGCCCATCCTTTCCTAACCTCACCTTACCTTACCGAACAGAACATAACCTAAACAATCTAAACTGCGAATTCTGCAATCAATCCAGTCGCTTTCTATGAAGGTCATAATATATGTAAATTGAAAAACAATAAATGTATCACAAGTACATATAACATAATTTTATTAGCAGAATTCAGAAACTTTCACTTTGCCCCAGATATAAAGTATGTTTTAATGGATAATAAGCATTGCGAAGACTTACGTAAGCGACACATTACAGCTAATATATTTTAGAAATGTATTTACTATTAAAACTGATATCTACCCGCGTGCCTAGGCAGGAAAATCAGCCTCAAATAGAGACAAATTTTCTCAGTCACAAAAGCATCCTCATTTACTACAACTGCTCCAATCGGGAAATTAAATTAAAGTTTTAACGAGTGCGTTAGGCGATGGTGTTAGTCCATTCTTCGGTAATCATGCGGGTTAAGAAGAGCAGTGATACTTTTTTTCTGAGTGTGGTGGTCAACGTTTATTTATCTCTTAAATACTTTTTAACGATTTATAATTCGCCCCACTGGCTATTTATCACACAGGTAATACGGATACACGATAACTTAAAGAAAAGGCGAAAATATGTTATTACTTACTAGCTTCACTTGGATCAATTTTAGTCACAGCTTTAACTCAAAATATGAACAGAATCCTTCACGAGCGTGTTAATTAAAAAGCATTTAAAAAAAAATTGGTTTTAGACCACAGTGCCACCTAACAGGTCACCCATATGGTTCTTAGAGCTACAAGAACCATTTGGGGGACAAACAAAAAAATCATCAAAAGCAGTTTAGGAGAAGAATTACGAACACACGCATACCGGAATTTCATATATAAAGATAAGCTAGTTTGAAATAATAAATACATTAACTTGGATGCCTAGATTTACAATAAAATCAAAGTGAAGCTTATATCAGGATCAATGGTTTATGATTTTATAAAGTTTTATAAGAGCTTTTTTTACGAGCCAAAAACACAGGCGGACGGAAATATGTGACTACTTGAATGACTCAGTACTGAACAATAGGCTAAATTTGCTTTATTATTGATTTTTGAAAAAAAAATTAAGGTGATTCATATTCTAAAAATACCAAATCCAACGACTGCATCGAAACTCGACAGCGTATTTATCGATTTCATCGTTCTCATATTAATTTGTCTGCGTAGTATGCAACCCTTTCAACAGTTCTCTCCGCAGCGCCACGTCGTAACACGCGTGGGCCGTCTCTTGTCCCCTTCATTTTGTAATTTTATTAATGATGTAATAACTGTTCTGTCAGACACATGTGTGGACTATGTGCTTGTCGGAATCGCCTCTTGATAAATTGTAGTTCATTTAGATTTTAAGTATCACTGCTGATCTGTGAGAAAGATTTAAAAAAATGCTTGCTTATACTTTTTGCTTAAAACTGGTTAATAAAACCCGATAATAAACATAAAATTAGTCGAGGAAATAGATATAACATTAACCAACACAAAATTCCTGAATGAATTAGGTGTCATGCCTGGACCTTCCCTTAATACGCATGGCTATATTCAAATGGATGGAAAACACTAATTTCATTATCGCATGGGTAATTTGATAATATCTTCTAAACCGGGCGGATTTGATCCTACGACTTAGCCCCGGTTGCACGAAGAGACGGCCGAGTTAATCAATGTTCAAACACATCACTTTTTAATGATCGGCATAGAGTTCCTTCCATACGGTCCACACAAAGTGACGTGTTTGATCAGACGCTGACGTTGATTTTGATTGTTTGTCCTTTCGTGCACTCGGCCCTAAGTATCTTGTATGAATTTTGAAAAAAAAAATTTCCTAGCCGGGAATCAAGCTCGTTAATTTTAAAAAATATACGCGGCTTGTATTATTCCACTCCAATAGTGTCGCTTATAACGAACAAATCTTGTGAAGTAATGTTATATGAGAAACTAAAGGAAAGTGTAGATTTTGACCTGATTTAAATTTTCGAGTTTTCGTACATTGCCCCGTACCTTCACTTATCAAAGCGAAGCCCAAACCACCAGACTAGATGATTGTTTCCACCTGCATTCAGGATCACAAAATTGTGTTCTTATTTCTCTTTTCGGTTGAAGGTCATGATAAGAGAAAGAAAAAAGGATTTTAACAATTTGATCATGCATGGTGAATGCATGAATACTTGAAAATTCTAACCAGCTTATAAAAATCAACACTTTTGTTTAGTTTCCCGTATAACATTACTTCACAGGATTTGGTTCGTTGTAAGCGACACAATGGACTGGTGCAATAATACAGGTTGCTTGTTTTTTTTTTCAAAATTTAACGAGTTCGATTCCCGGCTAAGAAAACGATTTTTCCAAAAATCTAATAATGCAGTTTTAGTTTAGGCCCAATTTATTTTAAAGATTTAGTTTGTTGTAATATTTTAAGGGTATAACATAAACATCGCATAATTTTAAGGTTGCAAGGATAATAGCAGAATATTTGTTTGTTTTAATCCATTCTAGCAACAATGTTTAAAAAATATTAATTAATAAAAAAAAAGCAAGACGTTGTCTTTGAAACACGTGACAGTCTATAGAAGAACCTTTAAATTTATAATCCTGTAAAATCAGTCCTGTACTTTGTGAAGTGAGTTTCAGATTTTGTATTAACTCATTAAAAGTTCTAATTCTCGTTGTGAGCGACGTAAGGAGACATGTTTTTCAGCTTTGCCAAAAGCACGGAAAACCCAGCCCGCAATCTGTAGCGAGACACGGAGGGGTGCTATTATTCACAAGTTTCAAGGAAAAACTTTGTGAAACCGACGCTTCAGGCAAACGTGCATAGCAAGGACAAATTATTAAACTTAGGGTTGCCATCCTTCGCCGCTACTCAAACTTTCCAATTTTAAGGACATTTTTTTATTTTCATTCAGAAAGAACACACGTGGAATACTTAAAGTTATTTGGTTATCATATTTTTAAAATGTTTGCAAGCACGTCCTGTCCTTTCCAGAGCACCTGGTATTACCCATATGCCCCCTCATACCTCAGGAATCGGTTTGCATGTCTGTGCTCACATGATCTCCCACTTCGATCGACCGACGCCTTGATACTGTCTTCTCCGTTGCAGAATTCTTCTTCCTGTTCCGACTGCTTTACGGTGCACGCTGCAGTGGAACTGTTACCTCCTCATGTCAAAAATTCCTTTGATATTAAAGTTTTACAAAAACTAAAACCTTTTTTTGTTTCTTTATGTTGTCTTTCATTTTCTCTCTCGCACAGATTAAAGTATTTCTATTGACAATGATTTTTTTATTTTTACCATTTTTCATACATTTGGTGATTTTACATACTTGCACACACGTACAGAGTATGTTAGTAATCAAAAATATGAATTAATTTTGAGTATTTTGTTATTACATTGTGTTTATATTGTACTAGCTGCGGTACCCGGCTCCGCTCGGGTTAGTGTCGGCTAAATTATTTCATGGATAAAAAGTAGCCCACATGGCTGATCCAAAATAGGGTCAAACTGGTCCAGGACAATGTATCCATCTACCAAATTTAATCAAGATCGTTCGAGATGAAATAGCATGATTTAATGAGAAACATCCAATAATTCCCATTTAGAGCTTCGTTGACATTTGGTGGCTATTTAAAAAAAAAACATTTGCCGCCAGAACCTTTCTTGCACTGCAACATTGCTTACCTAGTAAATAAGTAACGTGTAATGTAGGTAAGTTTTGCGTGGACTCCAACCCACAGGTAGCCTCAACATCGAAAACAGTAACCCATCTCGAACCTGACTGCTCCCAGAGATCCTATACATTGATAAAATACGCACATAAATCGGGTTAGTGGTTCGCAAGTTATAAGAATTTTACACTCTCTATTCACCCTTCAGGTAATGAAGCGTTTTATTATGTAGCCTATAAGTTTTGAGTAGAATCGGGCTAGACGTAGATACAATCCGCATCTAAATCGAGTAATTGGTTCTTAAGGATTTTGCCAAGTAGTCCTAAAGTTGCGGGAAATACCAAGCCGTACTCCCCCCCCCCTCACCCTCCCCCGGTGGACCGCCCGCCCCGCCCCCGGCCCCGCTCCCGACACCGCCCCCGGCCCCGCTCCCGACACCGCCCCCGGCCCCGCTCCCCCTGGTGTGAAGTAGCGCTACCGGCATCGTTTTCGCAGCCCCGTGAAAGTTCTAAAGCCCATGGGCACAACATCTTTATAAATTGTAGCCTATGTGTTATTCTGATGTATAAGCTATATTATTGTAAAGTTTCATTAAAATCCATTCAGTAGTTTTTACGTGAAAGAGTAACAAACCTCCATCCATCCATCCATCCATCCATTATTACAAACTTTCCCCTTTATAATATTTATTAGATTGCATGTTGTGTAGATATTAAGTTAGATTTCAGAATAAATTATGTAATTGTTTCCTTAACTCGCAATACTTCTCACGATAACCAAAAGTAGACTGGTAGAAAATGCCTCTGGCAGAAAATTGTACCTTATTTAAGCACAATAATTATCTGAAAATAAAAGAGAAAAGCAAAAGTAGGATATATGGAATGTTTTTTTTTAATTTACATAGTTTGTGAAAACAGAGTGTGGTATTTATAGAATCAGGCATCATTCAAGCCATTTTAAAAATTTAATTAATCAAAGAGTCTATCTTTAGCAACAAAAGATCTTAGGGACATTGTTGCATTCTAATGATATCCTAATAAAAAAGCCGTTTCGAAATTATTTTTTAACCGACTTCAAAAAAGGAGGAGGTTGTCAATTCGTCTGTATGTTTTTATTTTGTTTTTTTTTTTATGTTTGTTACCTCATAACTTTTGCCTGGGTGAACCGATTTTGATGATTATTTTTTTAAATGATAGCTAGTGCTTCCCAAGTGGTCTCATTTTAATTTGGTTAAGTTCTGACAATGATATCCATGAGAAAATCATAAAAGTCTTAAATTTGTATTAAGATGTGCGCGACAAATGGACGAATAACTCAATATAACGCCAACCGATTTCGGTGATTCTTTTTTTACTGGAAAGGACGTGTACAAATTAGTAAGTGTACTTCAGATTCACTAAAAATAAACAAATAAAAAAAAATTAACAAAAAAAAATAACCAACTTCAAAGAAAAAGCACTAAAAAGTAAAAAATAATTTTCATTTTTGTAGTTTCGATTTCTGTTATTTTTTGAGTCGGTGTCAGCCAAGGTTAGGTTAGGTTAGGTTAGGTTAGGTTAGGTTAGGTTAGGTTCTCTTGATTGGCGCAGCGCGTGCCCGGCTGACGCCGACTCAAAAAATAACACAAATCGTAACTACAAAAATGAAAATAATTTTTTACTTTTTAGTGCTTTTTCTTTGAAGTCGGTTATTTTTTTTGTTAAATTTTTTTTTATCATATGGTTTAAGTTCACTTAAACTTTACTCATTCCAATATGATGAAAAAGTGGTATATCAATTAATTTATTATTCAACAGAAATCTGCGTGTCACAAAATATGAATTCGCTGGCCGTTCCCCCTTTCCACCCAAAAGGTGCGAGAATAAAAATACATTCTCGACTAAGTGTCTATCAGTTACTATTTTAGACAGTTGAGAGTACATTTCAGCAGCCCTGTTTCTCGAGCGTGGACAAATGACTACCCTCCGTCTTCCCTAATGCGGCGAACAACTGTTACGCCGCCATTTTGTCAGCAGGACCCTCCAGGCTTGTCATAAGTGACGCGGGATCTGTTGAGAACTCGTGCGACACTCGCGAGGAATTAAAATTAAAGCAACTCACCTACGTTGTGTGTCGGCGTAAGACGACGTGAAAAATTACGGACTTTAATTCAGATACACAAAAAGCAGGAATAACAAGTTGTACACTGCTAGTTAAAACAATAGAGGCAGGTAAACACTCAAGGTGTTGACCGGTCGAAAACAAGCCCCCTAAGCGACCGAACTAAAAGCTGTGGGATATTTGATTTAGTTTTTTGTCAGTATGTATAAAAACCTTTGACCTATTTTAATTATTGTATGAAATTATTTATATTTAAATGAAATCGATTTTAAAAATCTTGGCATGGAGTAGTCAGTTTACGATCTAATGGCTACTCAGCAATGGTATTCGGTCCTATTGCGATGTTCAGCCAGTTTGTTGAAGGATGCTCTCGTCTCGACCATTTGGGTAAGCATCTTTTAGCCATTTAATTTACTGCTCCAAACTACTTCACACTGTCATTGGCGGGGAGTTTCCAGCATTCATAGTAAATGGCGTTCAAATTGTTTGAGCGCTGTTACAAACATATTTTCGCAATTTTATATTTTTGATCATAGCACGCAGAAATTATATTGGTCTAGCACACTCTCAACTCAATGCTCCGATCAAAGCCTGACTCTTAGCTTCGAAAGCATCTCACGTCGATGATTCCGAGGATATTTTTAAATAATCGATGTATATCTTTACTTAAAGACGATATAGCCTCAACGCCTGTGCTGTACAATTCTTGGGCACCTAAACTGAATTTAGTGGCTTCTAAGGAGTTTCCTGTGCTTCACTGACATATGGTTCTCGAACCTTCGGTTACATGGGCCGGTTTGACACCCTTTCCGGCCCAAGGTTCGGAGGATCTCGAGGGCCCACACAAAAAAAGCTCAAAACAGGTTTAAAACAATTACAAGATACAGTAAAATTTAATGTTTAAGATTAACTGTTTTCAATCAGAGCAACTAAGTAATTAGTGGCTCTGTTTTATCGTTAACAACCATCTTTGTTGTTACATAAATTACATTTAGATTCACAGATTTTTTTTCAGTGCATACATCGCAGCACGACGCCTAGCTCCCGTATCCACGGCCTGCGGCGGCCATCTCAACTCCGCCATACAATTAGGTCCACTTCCAACCACGGTCGGATTACCTGCTTAATTGAAATCATCACTGTGCATAAATTAATTTGTAAATCAATTTAAAATTGTAATAAATGATAATTTTAATACGATGAACATATGCGCTTTCTTTTCTAATTGACTATTATTTGGCGTCTGGGATCTCAGAGTTTTAAAACACCAACATCCTTGATTCTTGTGAAAATTGTGTGAACTGTAAATCACAACTGTAATTAAATATATTGTTATACAATTTATTTCGTTATTTATTAATGTATTAATATGGCTTACATTCACGATAAATCCGTATTACACAATGAACATCATAGTGGGCACATCGTGTACAGTTATAGGTAGTCAGCTAAGGAAGTATATGTCTACGATTCAACAACAATTGAAGTTAAGAGGAAGTAGGTAGGAATTTACTACCGATATTAGTAATTAGAATGCACTAAATAGTTATAACAGGGTTTGCTACTGTCTTTACAATAGGAAGCAGCATAGAAATCGAGTCGTGTTCGCGTGGTGAGGAGGCGAGGCAGATCGGAATCGGTGATAAAAGTGCAATGACAGCCAGCTCGATCCATCACCGGACGGCGCGTCGGTCGGGGGCCGAATCGCAAATATTGATTTCTGTGTTTAAGCTTCTGGGCGCCATAATCTATTCGAATAGCTAAGTACGTACAAATAATGACTACAACCACTGTTTTTTATTTACGTTTTTACAATTATAATAATATTTAAGTAAATATACTGTTTCGTGCTAATCATGTACGTCGCTTATTCCAAGGAATGTGACATGTATGTATGTATAATCGACCGTGAAGCAAGGACACATTAATTAAAGACTAAGGTTGATTGGGTATACAGCAGGTGGCGAAATTGGTTAGACGCAATACCTGCGAATGGTATGTTTGGCTGGTTTGGGTCCAGCCTTGCAGTATATTCGTAAATTAGTTCTTTTTACAGGGATCTTTCTTTAATTATTGTGTCATTGCTTCAAGTTCGATTATACATACACACATGTCACATTCCATATGACAAAATTTGTTTGAGGAAAATTTTTAATCATTTTCACAGTTCATGAAAAACAGCGAACACGGTATGTATCCACAGTGAAACAAGTATCAATTGAATAAATAAAGGATACTGTGAAAATAACTCATTTAATAGTCGAATAGCCTGGAATTGTAAGTACACGAACAGTATGCAAACTTTTCGCCGGGAGTAGGTGTCTTAATTCCAACACCTGCTTTCAACCCATAACTCTGAATTAATTTCTTCTATAGTCTCTCCGCCTGTGGAATATGTAAATCTTGCTAACACAGTTTTCATAAATGCCAAAGTAGCCCGGTAGTAGGTAAAGTAGACTGTTGTTGCGTTTTCACGCCTAAACCGCTACTTAAAAACATAAAAACCTGTGGCTAATTTGTAAAAGTTATCAGAACATGAAAATTTGTATGACCAATGTTTTATATGGAAGATATATGCGACAATGGATTTCGTTTCATTCATTTGTGTTGAGATTGTAATAAATATTGCGAGATGAATATATTATTTAGAATCGAGTCGAATGAAGACAAACATTTGGTGTAAACATTACTAAATTGTAAGTTAAGTCCAAGGCTAGAAACATCAAAGTACTTGCTTGGTAATTAAAAGTGAATCATGATTTTGTAGAGAAATTTCTCATATACAACTCTCTGTAGTTTGGATTAACATTCCTAATTAATTTTCAAATTTAGCTGCAGATTAGAAATACACGAACCCATAAATCCCTAATTTGCATGCGCAAACAGTAGTTTAAATAAGACTACGAAATACCAATTTGTGCTGACAATAGTGCAGCTGTGGATCTCAGCAGGAAAATCTTATTTACTGCCATTTAAACATTTAGATTGTTTCTTACTTATAAGTAATCGAGACACGTTCCACTGATCCACTGTCTTTGTTAACAATTGAATAAATATTTACGTCTATATCTTTAATCTATTGAAATTTAAAGAATGATGTGTATGCACATAACTTTAAATTAAAGAACTGAAAATGTTTACTTCATGCACAAATATATCAATTTACGTAAATAAAAAATAAATATATACACAAAATTACAAAAAATACGATATTAATGGGATTTCTTGAAATCTGAAAAACAAAAATTTGGTAAATAAACATATTTTTATAAAATGTGCTTTTCATGTGATCGTTAAGTATAGTAATTAGGTAGGGATGGCGATTTAAAAAACAAGTATATAGACATTTGTATGTACATACATGTACATACAACAAATGTATTTTTACAGTAAAGTACAAAAAGCCAAATCCTCAATCTTTTATTTTGCCGTCTTTCTAATCTCACATAATCTTACCTAACCTAACCTACCATAAATAAATTACTTTTTCGTTATATTTCACTAAACCAGGGATTTACTTAATCACGGATACTTTCTGTTTTATTGCGACATATAAAAAACAAAATGGTTAATTAACAGCAATCTTAATGCCAAATTGTGTACTAACATATTGCAAGATATTCCAGCGTTCATCCAATCTATCGTTCTGTCCCACTATGAATAATATAAAGGAATAGATTCGGAGAGTAGTAATTGATCGACTGGACTCCGATGTAGGTCCTTATTGTGCGGAATAATACGGAAAACTTTCCTGATATTGATGGAGCTCCTAATGAATTGTGATAGAGCCCGTCTTTCAAGAATAACGTATATTCGTTTGAGGTTCGATCTTACGGCTTTTATACGTACGTAAAAACAAAAGCAATACAACAGTCATCGATCATTGAATCGTCTTGTTTTGAATGCGTGCTCGGGCTACAATATCTTTTTTTTTGCGCCATAAATCCCGCTTATATATTTGATTGTAATCTCATCTACAAAGTCCCCAATGTATTTTATTCTAGCTTATATATTTGCTTTACTTTTAGTCTCGAGTATCATTAAATTTTATTATTTGTCTTTGTTAAGCAAGACATATGGCGTACGCCAGGACCTATTAAGGTGCCCGACGACACCCATAGGTTTTTGAACCTCGCCAGGTTAGGCCAGGCCAGTTGCCTTTTCGCGCCACGTTTGATGGACACCAGGTCGTACTTTGGGGCAAATAACTCGGCAGGAAGTTGACTGATGTCTTTTAGGTATAATTTCAAGGAATCTAAAGGTTGTATGATTTACTCACACGTTATACCAACAAAGTAGTTCGTCGGCACGTGGTTTTTGCTGCCCGTGAAAGTGCTGTAGCCCATGACCGTCTTTGGGCACCTCGTATGTGAGGATTAAGAGCGGCATATGACGTTTTCTTTTACACAACCTGACATGAATGGCTAATACCACACAATTTCCGTTATGATATTAGCTCAATACACCACTATCCCGAAGGAATTTGGTGCAATGCCAGTACCTTCCCTTTATGAGCACGGCTACATTGAACTGGATGGAAAACGCGGACAATTTTTTATTGCCACTTCGACCATCTTTTCATCCACTGAGATGGTACCAACCCGGGCATGTTTAAGCCCTGACACCTAGTAGGGGAAGGGGACCTACAGTTTTACATGGATTCCGAACCATGGCGTAGTTCGCATTCGTGACGAAATGCACATATCCAACTCAGAATGAGAAATAAAGTGGTGCATGAACGGGGCGAGGATTTGAACCCAGACCACTGGTATACTAGGCAAGTCCCCGCGCCACTAGGCTACAAGCCGCTCAACCATACATATGCTGCAACATCATCGGTTATACATTTCTTAGTAGCGTTTTTATCTGGAATCTGTCTTAATATTGTTCGTAATGGCTTCCATTTGGTCTCGTGTTAGGATATTTTGCGTCGGCTATTTAGCACGATGGCGACGGTGGTCCGGCGGTGGGTAATGAGTGTCCGCGGGATAGTAGATGATTACACGACAAACCAATCAGAGCCCGGCCGGGAGATCATTACCGTCATTCCACCTCTATCCCGCCATTTCCTGACCTCTCAGCTTTCTTCGCATTTCTTCAGAATGTGATTGCGAATGTTGGGTGTATTTTATTAATATTTCGTGATCCACACATTTTTAGGGTTCCGTAGCCAACGGAACCATATTACTAAGCCTCCGTCGTCCATCCGTCTGTCTCATGAACCGTAATAGATAGGCAGCTGAAATTTTTACAGAGTGTGTATTTATGTTGCCGCTAAAATTACATTAGAAAAATTAAAGGGAGCCACCATACAAAAAACGTGAAGGCGATGGAAATATTCGTGTGTGAGTCCGACTCGCACTTGGCCGGTTTTTTGAGGAAACGTTAAACATTAGAAACATGGGATATAAATCAGATAGAAAATAGGTACCATGCCAGGATTTTCCTTAATTGCTCGGCCACATCAAACTGGATGAAAACCTTTTGGTTACCATGGTTAATTAACTTGACCGGTGAACAGGCCAGTGAATAAATACATCTAACGTTTAGTTGCATTCTAACTTGCATGTTTACTGGTAAATTTCAGTTCACTTGGCCGAATGAAACATTGAGGTACGAAATGCAACTAAACGTCAGATATGATCACTCACTTTTCTGTTCACCGGGCAAGTTAATTTACCATGTTCACCACCCTGTTCGAGCTTCTTTCGTTCATGCGATGATACCAACCCGGTCGGGATTCACCCTACCATCTAGTCAGTTAATAAGGGGTAGGTACAGTCAAACAAATTCATTTTCACAATTTTGGAAGAACGTCACTTAAGGTGTCCCTTCCCGGCGGGACTCACTCATTCGCGGGCACGGTACAAAACCGTGCTATTGCGCTCTGGAACCTTCTATGTTTCAAAGAAAAAGACAGGCTCCGTGATGAGGCCGATGCAACATGTCCATAAAGCAGACAATGCGCATAGTGTTTGATTTAATTACAAAACAAATTTTAATTACAAAACAAATTCTAGCTAAAAGTAAACCACGACCGCTGTAGTCCAAAATCTAACAAAAACTAAATTGATTATAAATTTTCATGAATGTCTGATGACTTATCTTTTTAAGATCTATAGATTTTATCGTTGAGTAATCCACCTTCAAAGTTATTGTATAAAACACGCGAAAAATTCGAACTTTCAGACTTTATGACTTAGAAAGTAAACACAATTGTACAATGCCAACGGTCATCAGACATCTATTTCGATCTAATAAAGCAATTTTAAGCAAAATTTTGGATCTCTGATAAAAAATATGGGCGTGATCTTCTTTCCTCATTTGTATGGGGAGTTGAGCGGGATGGGCCACCTTAAGGACTCCTGTGCTCCTTTGGTACGTACATAGATTAATATAACAAAAATGCATTCATATTAATTTATAATCCTCCAAAGAGATATGAAAATGCACTGATAATACTTTATGTACCGCGAGTAATGCGTGGAACCCATAAAAGTGTCACTCGCGTAATGCACCCTATAAATATGAATCCCCCAGGAGTCCCAACCCATGCCGAAGCATCTGAGATCTGGGTCACAGTGCTATGCAACTATTCAGCTAAGCCTTACCAGTCCCAAACATTTTCTCTACGCATTACCAATCTTATAACCAGTGCAGTAAGGTTAAGAATATGATAACTTGAATAACTAAATAGCATTAAGATATTGAACATTCCCGAATGAACCCTAGAACGTTACTTTAGCAGTGAAAATGCATTGAAATATTGTGTTAAGTATTTTTAGAATACCAGACCTAGGATCTGGAATTGATAATGGAAGCTGTCTGTTCGTTCGTTTTGGATCAAAGTAGTCAGTCAGGTGCAGAATTTGCATGAATTATAAAGTTGGCATAAACGTGAACGGTGAGTTACCCGGTTTTCGTCCATCTAGCAAATTGTGCATGTTTTATGTTTGTACATTTTTTACAACGTAAGGAACTCAACTTTGCACGTAAAGCCATAAAAACACCATTAAGAACATTGCTCTATTAATCTAGATGGGGATAGCAGCTCAATGATACGTATACAAAAATCAAAGTAAAACATTTACAGATAATATCTGCCATATCTAACAAGTATCTTCAAGAAGAGAGAAGTATGAATTATTAAAAATCATACTTAGAAAACACCCATCATTGCTAATGTCGTAGAATTTAGATCTAAGTGTGTATTTCGTAATTGTGGACGGAAAGATATGTTCTGTAAACCCGTTGAGTTTCTTTGCGTGTTCTTCTTTACTGGTTTGATCGAATCCGCGGATCTTTGTGACGTAACTTAGTGTAGTTTGAATACCAAACATTTTAAACAAATGAAATTATATGTCATTCAATTAATTTAAGCAGGCTGCACGAATTAAGTAGATACAGTACATGTTTCAAAGTGTTTTAGGTACCCTTTAATTTAAATAATTAAAAATATCCCGAAAATATCCACCAAAGAGCGAAGGAATTTAGTTTACCGAAATTTTAAATACGATTTTCTTGTGAAATGTTAGTGAACTCACTTGGCGGGTTTTTTCCATCTGGAATGACAGATTTGCGCATTTCTTTATTGCACTGGGGTGGCGTAATGCGCTAGGCATGCGTCCCGCGCGACGCACCGGGGAGATAACTCTTGCGTATCGTCTGAGTGCGTTTACGCTTTATTTATGGGATTGTGTGAAAGGGTTCGGATTAGCTATTGTTGACAGGATCTTAAAAATGGTTCGTTCAATTGAATTAAATTCTACATGTAAACATATAAATCAAGAAGGATTTCTTGCAGTCTTTAGAGAGGGCAAACATTATTTGCTTATAGGACAAAAGTTCCGTATGAAGCGAGCGAAGTCAAGCAGAGATAGCCACATTTCTGTGTAATTTAGAATCAAATCATTTGACTGGTTGAAAACCATAACAAACCCCTGTCCATACCATAACAAAGCTCGAATGGATATTCTGTGATGTATTTTTATGTATTTAATGAATACCAGATAACCGTCATCATAGCTTATTAATTTGAGGTTATCCGACGACATCTACATGGAAACGTTGTAACCATGCCTATACCATATAACCATCATCATATCTTATTAATTTGATGTTATCCGACCACATCTACATGAAAACGTTGTAATCAGATTTCGAAAATAATCCTAAAATAATTTACAAAAAAACAAAATGATTGGTCTGGTCATGCATTTTTCGGATGTAGGATTAGGAATATGAAAATTGATAGGTCGTTTCATGGGTCGAAACCCGCTCCCGCTCATAGTGTTATCATCGCATACAATAAAGTGTATTCTAAAAGACAACGAAAATTGCTAGTATTAAACAATCATATTTTTTTTTATTTAACTGGACATGGTTGGCTAATACCAAACTGACATTCAGAGTTTAGCCTAACACTCCACATAGGAACTAGTTGCCATGTCAGGACCTTCCTTATATTGCTCGACTACTTTAAAGGAGAATGCCCATTCCAGTATGGGCTAGAAAAGCGCTAGAAATTGTCATGTACACCAATAAATCTAATTTGCTTTAATTACTCGTATCATATAAGTAAAAATGTGTGATTTTTTGTTTTTTCTATAATGGGGATAAATCAGCAAACACTGATAAAGATGAACTTTTGATGTTATTTTGCCTGCATTTTACATACTATCTTTGGTTGATGTATTATTTTTTATGACTTTTTCTGTCACAATGGTTGCATCAAGCCCTTTACATGGCTCAATGCGGCCTATCCCTTAATCAATTCACTTAAACGGATAGTTTGCACTATTACTATAACGAGTAGGTACCTACTTTAGCTATTTGTGAACTTTACTGATGAAATGTATGACTGCTAAATAGGTACGTGATTTTATGATCTACTAGAGCTAAGAATGAATAGAAATGGATAAGATACCTTAGTATGGGATCAGGCACTGAAAAAAAAATACAAATAATTCCACTGCATTTAATCCTGTGCTTGTCGTGCAAGCCGATTAAAGTATTCGTGGTTCGGATTCCATGTTAGACTCTCTACTTACTGGCTGCTTAGGTTTTACCTTCTCAGGACATTACCATCTAATTGAATAAAATATGGTCGACCCGGCTAATGTCTGTTTTCGGCCCAGTTCAATGAAACCGTACAATATAAGGAACAGTGTGCGTGTTACAGCATTTAGGGTAGTATTCATTCATAACACCGTTTGTTTTTTGTCCCTTGTAAGAACTAGATTTAGAGAGATCTTACAAAAAATATCATTGCATTTTTTTAAATGAGTATTTATTTAATGGCTTCTTGACGGCAGAACTTAAGATGTTGATTTAGCTATGAAAACGCTAATTTATGTATGTCTACACCCTACAAAAAAAAACCAATAAGAAAAACCTTACTTTATGAGTGTATGTATACATACCGCATTGCATGGAAATGATCGATTTATCGTAAAAAGTAATGTTTTTGTTGTTGGACATTTTGTTTTTAACGCGTGGGTACAAAAACTTCATCCATCTTTCATTCAATGCGATGGTACCAATCAGGGCGGGATTAACCCTACCACCTAGCAAGTAAGGAAAGGGACCTACAGTTTTACGTGGAATCCGAACCACGGCCAGCCTTAACGGTTGAAAATGGTCACCCATCCAGAACCCAACCGCGATCAGAGGTACTTACCAAGCTTATCGAATCGCAAGGCGTCGCACCACTGGGCTACATAGTTTACTGAATTCCCAATATATGTATGCCTCTTTTTCTGTCAAACGTATTGTAAGCCATCATAAAATTTCCACATCCATTCAAAATCAAAATGATGGCGTGCGCAATATATCTTCCGCCCTTAGTGGGTCTCCAGAGTGCGCACAGTGACCCACATAGCAGTCTCGAGGGATGGAATCATTAGAGACTTGGCCGGGAGGGAGGCAACTCAAGGGGATGATTCGACTGTGACGATTTCTTTTCAAATGCTTATCGGGGGTGGGGTGCGCAGCGCGCGTGCATTTTAATGAATGTTAGGTTAGGTTAGGTCATGTAAGGTTACGTTGGGGTGGGCATTAAGGGGTCTTATTGGGCGCAACTTTCGCCACAGCAGTAGCCTGGAATCGGTACAGTATTTTTTTTCAACATTTAACAGGAGTAAATACAATAATCGAATTATTTGACATAATTTAACGACCGACATTTTCAAGGAGTTTTAATTGCATACATAGTAGAATCTCGAAAATAAGGATGCAATTGATTTATATTTATCTTTATATTTAAATCGTTTGAGTTATTATTAAGACCATGCCCAGTTTCTATAGCTCCCTGAAATAAATCCTTATATGATTATGATAAAATGTATCCTTTCTTTAAAAGAATCTGTCTGACCGTCTGTTTAAAACTATTACTCTGATAAATGTGTACGAGGGATAAACATTGTATTAAGTCGTAACATGTTAGTTTTAAATGCATCTCGGCCCCACTGTAGATTAAATGAGATATTAAAGAACAGACTCTCTTGAATCAATTACATCCATACATAACTTCATACCCTGGAAGGAAAAGCAGATCACAGCATATTCCTTTGGGTAATTCTAATTAATATTGAAATGAAAATTGTCCGTGTTTTCCATCTAGTTAAATGTAGCCGAGCAACATAAGAAAGGTCCTGTCATGGCATCTAGTTCCCATGTGGTTAGGCTAATATCTGACGTTCAGTTGGGCCAGTTACATAAAAAAAATCTACAGAAACATTTTACTGGACTTTTTACTGTCCAAACGTCAATCAAATAAACCTTGGTATATTTGGAGTGAGAAAGGTTGATATTTTTTAAGAATAAAAAAAAATCGTCCGTTTGAAAGTATCGTAATTCAACAAAAATGTATGAGGAGAACAATTTGTTTTAAGCCCTAAGGCTGAGATAAATAGTAGAAACAAAAACTAGGGTTAACGAAAAGTAGTACTTTGTGAAGTCACTTTGACACATTATGTATGGACGAAATATCAAAGTAATGCGAATTGACGTCACAAAGTACTACTTTTCGATAGTCTTATTTTCTGTTACGACTATTTATCTCAGCCTAAGATGCAGATGTTTTCCTTAATCGCAATTTCCTTAAGTATTCGTGTTTAAATAAGTATGTAATGTAATTATCTAACTCTAACTAAAACTACTGTGGTACAGCCACCGAGTGTTGAAACCTCGCTTCCTTGCTGAGCAACGAGCCCCAAAGCACTAGGCCACGAACACCTAATTAAATGTAATTAAATGTTACCAAATAGTTTTTCCATTAAAAACTTGTCAAATTGAAAACAAATAATTTAAATTCCCAGTGTGTTATTAAAATGCATTTCTACTTATTAATTTAATATCGTATTTTGTAAAAAAAAATTTTTAAATTTGTTTTGCATATTCGCCGACACATTTGCTTAATTGCGTTTCAATAAATCATTGCACGATTCGATACGAATACATGCAAAACATGATAATACGTCCCTTAAAAACATTTTGCTGTCTCACCACATTGGACCCTCTAGGTTCTCTAAAATAACTAACTATATCGACTCATTTCATTCTAAGTTCAGTTTTCTGTGAAAGTAACTTTGCTAGTATACATTCATTTAGATCCTAAATAGTTTTCCTAGAACAGAAACTAAGACAGAAAGACAATTTGTTTGACTCGTAATGGTTTTTTCTTAACGAAAAATGCGAAAGTTATCAATAAACATTTAAGTCTGTGAACCTATAATTCCTTACATTTACATTTAGATATTCACTTTATTGTGAAGTTTCTTCTTCTTTATTATTGTAACTACACGAACAGCACAATTTATAAACAACCACAATATGATATGAACTCAAATATTACAAAATGTCCCAACACCTTTTTCATGGTCTCCAATTAGGATGCAGCTTATTGTTTTATTTCTTTGGGCCGAACAATTTCATTATTACTCAAAATGTATTCCTCGTTTTGCAATCCTTAAAAACACAGAATTTGTAAAAACAACGAACCAAGATACTCACTGGCTGAACTCGATTTCGCGGCATTGCGAATTTTTCGATCCTCCAAATAATTTCAGCAATCGCCAGCGGAGCCGGCCATCAGTGGCCACTCCAGCTCAGTCGGTCGAGGGCGCGTTCCGAAAAGGAATATTGAATAAATCGCGAGCAAAAACTATCGCGGGCTCGTCGGGCCGGCTCTTCAATTTCAATATCTGATGGAGCTCGGGCGGGTCCATTGTGCCGACAGGGTCTATCCAGCTTGAGTGGTGGTCGCCGGAAGCTGAGCGAGTGAATGCACGACGAGTGTGGCGCAGCGCCGCCGCCACCCGATTTACTGCTCTGTTGTACGCCTACGGTATTCGGGGCGGCTCTCCAGTGTCGCCCCGGGGACGATTCCCTCTGGGTAGCTTTCGTATCTGGGGATATTCTGCACTCAGTAGATCCTACAGCGGGTATTCGATATCACCAACTACCGTTGACCTAATTATTACTACATAAGAACAGGCCCTTCCATGAAACAAAAATGGAGCAACATAAACCGTCACCCGATTTACTGCTCTGTTGTACGCATACGGTATTCGGGGCGGCTCTCCAGTGTCGCTCCGGGGACGATTGCCTCTGGGTTGCTTTCGTATCTGAGGATATTCTGCACTCAGTAGATCCTACAGCGGGTATTCGATATCACCAACTACCACTGACAGAAATATTACTACGTAAGGACAGGCCCTTCTATACAACAAAAATGGACCAACAGATATGGTGTTCTATGCGTGGCGAGGACACCACTCTGTCGCCAGACAACCGCTGCCATCATACGCCTGTGCTTCGCCTCTGGCTTATAATTCGCCCCAAAAATGCCCAGTAGTGCGGTAAAACCGTGCGAGAATAAAAAACTCAAGGAATAAGGAATATCGGAATACCGCAACAGGCAACAGAATTGTAGGAAAGGGCATATCCTTCTTTTACATATCACTGCCAGCGACAAACCGCACTATTGCATTTCCATCATAACTTCGTCGTTTTTATTCGCAGCTTGAAATTATGACTGTCATTCAAATCAAGTGTCATCAGTTGAAATAAAGCACTCTGAAACATAGAAATCACGAGACAAATGTTTTTACTTGGCTTTTAGATGTTGCTACTAAAATTATGTAGTCATAGGGCTGTGCTAACACTTTAATACTTAATGTAGGCTATTTCTGTTATTTGTAGAAAGCATTATGCAATATTTCTTTTGACACAAAAATGTTTTTTTCATGGTATTTTTTCCCGAAATGAAACCATAATCAATCGATATATTGACCCGTAGAATCCCTAGCGATGATTTTCATAAGAGTCGTTTCGCAAAAACAAGCCCATGTATCCATTAACTAAGTTAAATACATACAACTTTTTTTATGTAACTGGACATGGATGGCTCATACCACACCCATCGTCATAATATTAGACAAAACACCGCATTCCCGGAGGAATTAGGTGCCACCTTCCCTTTATGAGCACGACTTAATTGAACTGAATGGAAAACTCGGACAAGTTGTCCATCCACCAGAAGAGCATATTTTCATCCAACCCGATGGTAACCACCCAGTGTTTAGTGCTCAATTATTCGTATAATATGAGATATTTTTTCCTAAATTTTTATGTACACAAAAACTACCAATAATGCCTCACACTATTATCATACATGGAAGATCGGGAATGTAGAGATATAAAGATATTCTGTTACTACCACACGTTTCGAAAGTATGTAAAATCGTTTTCATATACATGAAGGATCACAAAGGTGAAGTTACAAATGCAGATATTTAGGTAGGTATTCATATGCTTGCGCCATTGAATTCTCGCCGATCACACTGCATCGGGTGCATTGCCGTGCGGCACGCGCTATTCAGCCAGGCGCCCTTGGTCAGGCGGGGATCGCTACAGTTTCCAGCCACGAATGTACACATATTGATGAAAGAGAACAAAACGCTCGACTTGACGACCCGAGCGTTTTGTTCATTCAGCAAACGCTCTCTTTTGATTTTGATTTGGAATTTATTTGTTTTGGAAATATGTGGGGTTTTCGAAAAGACGACGAAAAAAAAGAGATGTTTGTATCAACGGCTGTATACACCCGAACATAGTAATTAGTATAATTTTGTATGACCATAAACCTCAATTTTGTGAAACTGTGTATGTGTAATGAAAACTACTCAAAATTGTGAGCGGTAGTATTGAAAATGGGGCCACTACATTTTTAATTACTTTATGAATGAAACTTGTATGTCGGCTCTTCTCGAACCGACACATTGTTAACGTGTCCAAGTACCTACCTATTGGATAAGAAATAATAATGAAATGAAAAATGACTCCTTAGAACGCGAATGTTTTCAATCATATTACTTGCGCGTAATCGCGGGTTTCCTTGGTTAAAAACTTATTTAGCTAGATAAGCTGCGATAAAATCTAGTTTGTGTGCCGTTTCCTTAAATCAGAAATAATGAGATATTAGTTCATTGATAATATTCATTAATAAATGGTAGGAAAGTATTTATTGCATTGACCAATACACGTAAAAAAGAGTTCATGAAAAGTAATCAATATGTCCACACATGAAGCTCAGGATTGCGACATGTTTTACGTTTTGACGAAACGGTGGATTACATGGTGATCCCGTGAGTGCTGCGGTTTTCCGCCGTGCACTGGAGCTGATCGACTGAGCGTTGCTGCTTCCGGTAACTCAATAGGAATCGCCCTCGGTCATTAGACCTCTGGGTATCGGCGCCCGCTACGTCGCCCTCATTGGTCTTTCTACGCCGAGAAGTCTCGACACTTGAAGGAACGATTTTATTGGTTTGTCAGCTCTTATCATATTTAAAAGGATTTTTATGAATGGCGGATCTAACTAACAAGATTGTCTTTAAAATAATGAAAAACTGTTAAATGTTTTTCATTATCTTACATTATCGCCAGAAACTCACCGATGATGGCCTTGAGTCTCTGAGCCACAGACGGTTTGTAGGGTCACTACATAAATCTGTTTTCCAGGTAAAACCACGAAATCGGATATGTGCAATTTCCATCCTCTTTTCAGAACACTCGCAGGAGAGAACAAAAGCACCCTTTTGTGCTTAATATGAAGCTTTTGGGAACCGATTATTTCTCATATTAGTTTATTTAAGATCGCCAGTGTATCTCTCCGAGTGCCTTTGCACCTGGGAGTCTTCAAACGTCATCTAAAAAATTCGATAGCTCTTGGCACATAGACTGGCATGGTGCCTTGCTGAGCGTGTTTTCGAGTTTTATCTGGCCGAACTGGGGATCTCAACACACGAATCTATCCTGGTATGTCATAAAAATTGTGGAACCAAAATTTAATTCGAATTTCTTCATAAGTTTAATATTTTGTTATTTTTACCATTCAGCAAGACTCAAACCTTGACCTTTGAATGATACGTTTAGTTTTTACCTCAAACGAATTACTCTATAACATGTTTTCTCAAAACAGGACCCGTTATTTTATGACTCAGATTTTTTTAGATTGCATAACAAGAAGTTGCCGAATAATGTCGTGAAACCGTTGTTAGCAGAAAATCAAAATCTACAATCGAGACCAGCCGAAAAACCTCCCAAACAAGCTAACATCGAGCGCTCCTGAAAATACGCCTTCGACACCGCACACGAGCGGAATACGAAAACAGGTGAAGGGTCTCCGCTTCGCAATCCCAGGCTTCAGAGGAAAGGGGCGCCTTTACACGTCCTCTAAGATTTCCTTGGTGGGATTTTCTTTCTTTACAATAGCCTTACTCCGGGGGCATATCAATCGCTGGCGGTTATGTTGTTAGAAAGTTTTTTTGGGGGACGGGCGGCGATATCGGCGGGAGAGACCTGTAAATCATATCGGAAGGACAATTACTTGGTGGGAAGGGGGAAATAACAAAACTAATTGTGATTGTGTTTATCGAGGGTTTATTGAGTTGTTGCTAATGTTGAAGAAATATTTGAATATACAATTATTGTGGAAAATGAGTCCTCTCAATCGTGTAACAAAAAAACCTGCCAAGTACGAGTCGGACTCGCACACGAAGGATTCCGTACCACCGTACAAGATTTAACACCAAAAAACTAAATCACGTTTGTTGTATGGGGCCCCCCTTTATTTTGTATAATCTTTTTACGTTCCCTATTTGTTGTTATATAGGTAAAATAAATGCATTTTCTGTGAAGCGTTCAGCTGCCTACCTATTACGGTTCATGAGATACATTCCTGTGACAGACGGACGGACGGACGGACGGACAGCGAAGGCTTAGTAATATGGTTCCGTTTTCACCCTTCGGGTACGGAACCCTAAAAACATGATTAATATTATATACATAGATATTTGGCAGCCGGTGCGAACTGTGATACCGAATGCTATATTTTTGGGAGCCAAAATGGCAACCGTGTTGATATGTTTTTAAAGAATATTCGTTTCTCATTTACAGGTTTTTTTCCCTGAGGCTTACTACTAGTTTTATCATTAATATTTAGCTGAATTTTAGGTCATTTAGGTACAAGTGTTTTGTTTTTTTTTAAAGGACAATACAGAATACTCTGCCAACGTATATTATGGACATACATCCATGATGATATTTGCATATGATTGAATGCATTTTATACATAAAATGGTACATTAGAATGAAAATATACGATGAACACTGCTAATCGCTTAAAAAAATATGACGAAAAATCTAAAAAGCGGGGTCTCGCGAACAATTTCTCAAGTTTCACTTTTAAAATTAACTGGAAGACAGAATAAAAGTCATTTAACATGCCACGGCACTTTTGAATTACAGAAAATCACAGTGATGATGATGAATCGCTCGCTAAAGGAAATTAGAAAATCCAGAGTGATGACAAAACTACTTAGTCGCCGTCTGACAGCTAGGCTCAGCGGAGTGAACACTCTCCTAATGATACATACATACGTACACACACATATACAAGAGGGTTAAGCGATAGAACTTATAATGGGGAGTGGGTGACTCCCTTCATTTAATTTATATAAAAGTCCGACGTCTATTGTTATTTCGCTCATTTTTCTATAATATAGGATCATCTCCCCTAAGCAGCGGTAATCCCTTGGGTAGTGACCCTATTGTGTGGCTCCGTCGACGGATGTAGGTTAATGTAGTATTGGAACAAGCGGTTCGATCATGCCAATCAATAGAAAGTAAAGCATATCGGGTCTTTTCTTCTACGTGAAGAGGGTTATTTAATCATTTATTATGTTATGTACAGCGTGTTTATTTGTTTGTCCAATGGTTTCGGAACAACGCCGTTCGTAGACCTAACACTGAAATTATGGTCGAAATATTTATGTCTATTATTTTCATTGCTAAATTTTATGAATTAATATCATATTTATTTAGAACTTAACAACAAATAACAGCAAAAATAGCAACTTTTCTAAAAATTTAAAGAGTGTCAGAGAGTGTCAAAGGTGACTCCCTTTGACACTCTCTGACACTCTTTACATTTTTAGAAAAAGTTGCTATTTTTGCTGGACAATTATTATATTAACCGATTAATCTATGAAATTAGAATTAACACTTGAATAATCAATTTAATTTCACAATTAAAATGTATGGAAGAAAAAGGGGTGGTTGATCTCAGTTTGATAAATTATATATTAGAAGACAAAAATATAAATTAAAAAAAAATCCAGACAAATCATCTGAGAGAGCTTACAGTTCCAACGTGACGTTTACCGTTCATGTTTCGTCTCCAACGCCGAATATTTATTTAGGGTAGGCACAGTCCTTTAGTATCGTTGGAAAATTGTCTAGCCGATTCTGAATAAATGGATTAAATCGTTTCGAATTTAACCAACAAAATATGCAACAACGTTGAAAAACAAAATTATCAGCAAATATTGAAGTTTTTATTTTCTAACCTACATAAGAAAAGAGCGGTTTTACATCTTACATATTTTGTAATAAAAATAATAATAGTACACATAAAAATCCGTCCAGATATTCGATATCTTTAAAATTTCACCGTTCATCATTTAAAGCAACACATGCGCATGGTAAATCTCCGAAGTAATAAATAAAAGCATCCATGAATACAACTTTCGGCGCGCATCCCAAACGCTCTTTCCAGAATCGCCATTAATATAAATGAGGGCGCTTACCAAACGACGAAATATGATAAGCCAAGAACCCTCGCAAAAATATGGCGCGGAATTTTGCCCTTCGGATACAGATTCCCCCAAAAATTGAATTAATTTGCGTCGCCGAGACATCGATCCGAGAAGTCATTTGTGCTCGTGAATAATTTAGGGAAACTTCCATTTCTCTGTCTCATTACAGGGCATTGCGCATTGAGTGTACGAGTATGAGTGTTCGTGTGTTTATTTAATCTTAAATGTACTCGATTTTACAAGCAACCAAACTTGTCCTTAGCCCCTATTCCCACTTGATTAACTCAAGAAAGTAACCTATACCGTCTGAAAGTACACTCTTGCCACGATTCACTGTAACTGTAGCTGTGAACCCCTAGAGAGAGTCAAACCCGTAAAATACTTGGGTGTTATCTTGTATCTTGTTATGGTGTTATCATACGAAATACTTGGCATGTTGGTTAAATTGGGAAAACCAAATCGCAGCCCTTTCAAACAGAATCAGGCGACTTACTTATTTTTTTAAATGTATTAGGTATACCTATAGTTGATCTACCCCGTTTCTCATAAATGTTTATTATGCCCTGTGCCAAACTCTCCTTACCTATTGTAACTCCGTTTTGGCGAGGTGCTGCAAAGTCATTTCTTATAGAATTGGATACATAGAATAGAATTGAAATAAATAAATAAAAATAAAATTGTCCATAGCACCTAGTCCCACTTGTAACCTAAATTAGCGTTTACGCCAAACCATCGACTAGCGCGGAGAGATTGAAGAGCGCGCAGTCGACGTTAAGCTAACTAACATTTTCGAGTCTGAGTTTGATTTGACAGTTTACTCACCGCCTCCGCCGTAAATATGTTGCTCTTTACGCCGACTCCGCGTTTTCATACAAATCGGAAGTCCGAGTTTGACTTTGACAGCTTGAAGAAGTAAAACAATGGAATAAGTACATATTAATAACTTATGGGGTTTGACGTTTTTACGTAACTTCGGAGTTCCTTAAAGTGAGAACTCGGACTGGCCATTCTAATGGGCAGTCGGTGGACCGTGTGTATATTAGGTAACAGTAGGGTAGGCAATTGAGTGGCTCGTAGCCTATTGGTGCGGTATTTGCCTTGCATACATGAGGTCTGGGTTCAAATCCTCGCCCCATTCACGCACCACTTTCTCGCACTTTCAGAGTTGGATTAGTGCATCTCGTCACGAATGCGAGCTGCTCCATTGTTCGGAATCCATATTACACTGTAGTTCCCCTTCCTCTACTAGGTGGTTTAAGCCCGCCCGGGTTGGATAAAAAGATGGTCGAAGCTGCAATAAAAAATGTCCTTTCCCATCCAGTTCTAAGTAGCTATGTTCATAAAGGGAAGATCCTGGCATGGTACCTAATTATTTCGGGGAGCTAGTGTATTAGGTAAATTTCATCACGGAAGTTGTGTTGTATTAGCCATCAATGTCAGGTTCAATAAAATTTTTTTTTGGCGATTCAAAGATATGTGACATTTAAGAACAAATGCACGAGCGGATCTGTAAAGTAGCTGTCCCATCGAGCAAGGAAGTACAGGAGTGGCGACCGAACCTCATCTGAATAGTGGCAGTAGCGTATCCACGTTTTAGTGTGATAATACATACACTGACTGTAGCGCCGGAAACGGACTTTTCGCTAACGGATTCGCTCATTCGGGATATTTTCGAGTTCCAACGATATGCAAGAACTGGGGGGTCCATTCAGAGTAAGAGTGAGTTCGAATTCGCCACTAAATATCAACTCACTTTTTTAAATAGTTACTGTTTACACACTTCTAGAACATCATTACAGTTAGGTAAAAATCTGGTTTGTCCCGTAAATACGTTGGAAGTATAAATAACGGTTCCGTTATTTAAATAATAATATATTTCCCAGCTATTTTTAGGTTAACTCACTCCCGAACTCGAACTCACTCTTGCTCTGAATGGACCCCCAGAACGCCATTAAGTAGAACCACTTAAGCGAAAGGAAGTAGATGTGGTATGTGGTCGTTATTACAACTCCTCTGTTGGCAAAGTATTATTTATGTAAGTGAGCATGGATGGCTAATACCATAATGACCGTCAGATACACACACATCATACACAGCACATGCGAACTAGGTCCCAAGCGACGACTTTTCTTATTTTGCTCGCCTACATTGAAAAGGTGCATATAATCGTATGGGAAGCTGTCCGAACGATTTATATTCTATGGCATCGGTTGTAAGTAAATAAAAAGCTTATAACTTCTTATAACATGAATTGTAAAACAATCGTTTTGTAAAACATCCATATTTGTTTGAATGTCTTCAAAACTTTCTATCAACTCACAATCTGTAGGGAATAAAATGAACACTCGTTCAGCAAGAAAAAAAAAATATAATTCTAAATCAAAATGCACCAACATAACGTTAAGCCGATGCCTCACGCAAAGCTCATTTCGCACAATATTCCAACCCAGCGCAGCGTCGTCGCCGGCTCAGGTGGAAGGAAAGAAAGTTTCCAATTCAATCAGCGTCCCGGGCGCGGGCGGGCGGCGGGCGGCGGGCGGATACGTCGTGTAGGGCGGGCGGCGCGGCTGGGCGGGGCGCATTGACGAGCGCGCGCGTCGCCTCGTGATTGACTGCGGAAAGCCTTCAGAATACCGCGGATTTTCTATTTGAACGTGAAAAGGTTGCGGGTGACGAGAAGAGTGGAAATTTCGAAGCCTCTACTTGTGCATTCTGTAGCGATCTTGACTCGATGTGTGTGACTGGTGAATTATCTTATAAAGCCTTGTTTTACGGTGCACGCCTTTCCTTATTCGACTTGATTTCGATTCCGATGTTGAATGTGTGGGCGCCTTTCCTGCCTTTTTACTTAGACAACTGCAATATTTTTCTAAAATTCGAACTGAAATATGATGTGTTTCAGCTATTTTAGATTGCTTTCAAACAAAAATACTTCTTATTTTAAGGACTATAATTAATTATTTTAGGTACAAGAATAAATGTATTTGTGTTTCGACTCCCGATCTAGTTTTTGACGGTTCTTCTTCGTCTGTCCGTCCAACCGTCTTTGAAAAAATGCGAATTCAAAGTGTGTTTATACACTTAATGTTAGATTAATAAACGAATTTAGAAGATTAATATTAACACAAAGACAGAAAAATAATGGGTTGTCTGAGAAAGTCTCCTCCCGCCGCGCGAAAGGCCACGAAATTACTTAAACATTTAATAACCGCGGTAATCTAAAAAGTGTTATATAGGAATATAAGTTAATAAAACAATATGTACATGGCATTTCTGTTATGAATATGAATGGTTGGATGAATATTCTTCATAGGCTTTGAGCAGGCAGTGCAAATAAAATCTGTAGCTGTACCCATGAAAGGGGGACTTGGATTCATCAGCAAGTGGAATGACGACGCAATAATGCCAACTCACCTAACGAGTTACGTACCTCAAGCTGCAGCAGTTAACTACAAAATTGTTGTGCAGTTAGCTGCAAATGGTAAGGAGTGAAACTTTCAAGTCGGGGTTATTAGTAAGCAATGAATTACCAGGAACTTTGCTCGGAAGCATTCTTACTACATGGTCCAAGTCACTAACAAGCTAGAGTTGGTCTGCACCGCATCTTGTAACGTATCCGGGGAGATTCTTTTCTTAGGATTAATTCCAAGCGTTGAGCACTAGAGTGCCTTTCTCAGATTTCAAGAGGCTTCAGTGACATTGCTCACCGAAGGACTAAAGCTTCAGAAAAGTATGTGCATCACAGTTCGTTTATATATTTCTTTAAAAAAAAAGTAAATCAAAATAAAATCAATTAGCCGGCTATATTAATGCGAAATTATACTTTAAACTGTTCCAGAAAAACCTTTGTTTCGTTGGAAATGTGTGTCTAATTAATCTGATAACTTGGAACTTTTGGATTCATTGCATTGATTTAAGCGTTTGGTAATCAAACTGGACTTACGTACGTCAAAAACGAATTCAGTAAGGTTCGAGTATTAGTACGTGGGTCTTTAATTATTGAAATGTGATTGACGTTGATCCAATTTCCCTCGAGCAAATGTAGAATTAATTTATAGTGTACACTGGAATTTGGCCGTTCGCCACTGAAAAGAAGAAAAGTAGGCCACCAAAAAGACTTGACCTCTTCTGAGTTTGAATACATATCCATCGTCTGTGCTTTATTGTTGACATCGAGACAATCCCAAGCGAAGACGACATGGTTGTAAGCCTCCGCTCCAGAAAGGGTGTCAATTCGAGTGAACGGAGACGCCTGACGTGCAATATATAAATCTCTAAACAAGGTTATTTATGTATCCGACAGTTGGGGCAAGTTATCGGCTCCGCCACACCCGGATGCCGGATAAACGATTTATTTAAGTCTCCCGATTCGGGTTCGACAGCTAGCCGCATGCGAAATGCGTCCGAAGAAAATTTCTCAATATATCAAAGAGGTACATTTTGGATTTTTCGCTAAGTTATATTTAGTATCCGTGCTATTATTTGGCGGGAAGATTTGTGGGTAATTATTTATTGTTAGCTTGTCCGCTGCTTTGCTAATCTACGACGGAGTCTACCAAGCGCCAAGACTTCTTTATTGGCAAGGTACATGATATGAACTTCTATATTAACGTGCAATAAAAATAAGGTCCTGGCATGACACCTAGTTCCCTTGTGGTATGTTGGGATATGTCATGAGAGCAGGTATATTATATTAGCCATTCATGTTCAGATGCATAAAAACGTGAAAAAAACATTTTTTTTATTGAACTGGACATGAAACGCTAATACCACACGTAGTGCCATAATATTAGACCATCATAATAAATGGGAACGAGGTGGCTACCATTAACTGGATAAAAAACACGGAGAGTTTTCATTGCCGCTTCGACCATCGTTCATATTCTACGCGATCGGACAAACGCTGGTGAGATCAACCCTACAACCGTAGTAATTAGGATCCTTCCTGACTTATGTACTGCTTAATTACTAAATATAATCGACCTACAGTCCTTGGATACCGAATCACTAATTACAAATCCCGTAGTTACCTTTTACGATATTAGCGGGAACAAATGCAGTTATATTTAAGTATCCATATAAAATATAGATGGTTATATCTAGCCATAGTGTAGATAATATTTTAGTAGAGGTTCGCATGTTTAATTAAAACTAGTGAATAATATTTGTTAAAAAAGAAATTACGAAATGATACAATGCGCCTATATAATTACTTTTAATTATTGGCACGAAACATAATAATGGCCTCAGTAATTGAAACTAAAACATATTACACATTTCGTCTATCCAAATGACTACTTTTGTTAGTTTTCCTTATGACTATTGACATCAGGGTCTAACCTCCGGTAATACGAAATCCACCATTCTCATTGTGGCGGGATAGCATTTCCCATTATATCTATGCACATTCCATCGATTCGCACCGCCATGACTGAAATTACAGCATTGGCTTTTTGGCTTCCGCCGTGCTCCACGATCTCGGTGTCGGCACGCGCGGGAATCCTGCCGAATTCCCGAATCCCGAATAATTTGTGTGCTCCGCACCGCGCTCCCGATAGTTCTGATAATTGGGGCCGTGTTGTACACGACACGCCAGCTCGGGGCACCGCAGCGGTCGGCGGGCCGGCGGGTTTCACCATCCTGGAGCCTGATTCCGGGAATACCGAGATGAATCGGGAGTGGTGGACATCACTTTGGTATTCTGATAATTGATCGCAGCGCCACACGGAATGAGTGTTCGAATTAATCGCTCAAGAAAATATGGAAATGGATATCCCATATCCACATTCGATCCGTAAATGCACCAGAATAGGTCGGAAATTATTTAGCGAAACAGTGAGGATTCAGGAGTGTGTATTACGAATGTAAACTAATTAGCGCAAGAATTGGCGATGCCGAAACATCAGAAGGGCAATGACAACACAAACCGAAGTGAGTTTAGCGGCTCATTACTCAATAAGTAATCCCTTGCATGTACTGTGTATGGAAGCAATAAAGATTATTATTATTATTATAAAGCGGATCATTCGAGAGGTCCTTGGTTCAATCCTGTACTTTCTTTCTATTTCTGACTTCGATAAGTGCATTTCGTCATGAATGCGAGCTTGCTCCATGACGGTGTCGGGGTTAAAATCTCATTTGATGAAAAATTCTCAAAGATGCAGTGAAACCATGTAGGCAATTGTTTATTTAGACTTTCACCTGTGTTACACATTATTATTAAAATGTTTTCGGATAGACACTGTTATGAATCGCTTACTTGTTTACGTCTCGACGACGTTTCGTCCACCGCATTGTGGACTTAAATGATATGAGCCTAACATGGGAACTAGGTGCCATGCCATGGCCTTCCTTATATTGCTCGGCTACATAGAACGACAAATAAAGCAAGTAAATAAAAACGTGGTCGAATAAGAACAAATTTTATAGCTACAAAATTCATTAAAATGCGATGTTGAGGACATATAGTTTTGCGGAGAATCTGGACAACCACCAGCTTCAACGGTCGAAAAAGGTCACCCATCCATAAGCTAAACGCTTGCAGAGTTGCTTAATCTCGATTATCAAACTTCGCGATAATTATTTCTAGTTTCATGGGGCCTCATTGCAGCATTAGTCCATAATATAAATTATAGACTAGAATAAGGATAAATTGTCAAACAGATATGAACACCGTACTACCTAAAATAATTTCCTTAATAACGCTTTCACCAAATTGTTTTCCAGATGAACATCTAAGTTTAGAAGATTAAATGAATATGAGTTCCCCCAAGCTGAGAATAAAATATGAAAGTAAAAGAGACGAGACAATATTTCGCGAGCGGCCAAGCGGCCGGCGGGGGTGATTCGTATCCACCCAAACGGTGTGCACGGACACGGAAAATTGCATTCGTTATCGCGTATCCGGTACCGACTCCATTTTGTAGCGTCTGCGGAAGGTGTTCCAATGTACACTATTGCACCTATTTTTTAAACACTTATTCTTAAAGTGAGCAATTCTTGTAGAGCAATGTTTCTCGGAAACGGCTATACTGATTTTGTACGGATGACGTTGTATGTTTAGAAAATGTTTTACTTTCTAAGTTTTGTGTCATCATAGTTCATTTATTTGATACAGTTTTCTACACGTCACAATTATTTTTAATAGCAATTTTAGAAGAAGTATAAGTATTTAAAATAGGAACAGTGCATGGCATAACAATGAGAAGCAGTCAATATTAATGTAAACAAAACTAAATAACTAAATTAAGTTTACGTTTTAAAAAAATGTTCAGTCATAGTGGTTATGGTGCTGTCTCTACAACAAACACAAAAAAACAACAATCGTTGTTATTAATATTATGTCTGCCTACAGAACCAATACGGTAAAAACAACTAAATAAGTAAATGAATAAATAAATAATAAAATAAATGAGAAATTCAGTCATAGTGCAGTTAGGATTGATGGAGCGGCATGGGATCGTCATCCAGGAATTCCTCTACACTATTAACATCTGGTAGGAAAACTAGGGACCAACCTTAACGACCAGGGCCTTCGATAGCTGCAGCAGAGCAGGACTGTGGGACGCCGCTTCGTAGAATCCTCCCGTCGCCAACCACTCACGAAAACACTCTTCTCAGTCATCTGCCTCGATGAGGATACAGTTCAGATCACTTTGCGGTTACGTAGCGGATAATTATAAAGGTTTTGTGCGAAGAGCTCTTCTGGGTGCGCGTGCCCGGACGCCGTTGCAAAAGTCTCTGTTCGTGGGCGCGTCGGCGCGCGTCTCCGCGGTCGATGCGCTGCTCTCTTCTTTCTTGACGCGGGTGAGCGGGAAGGAGCGTGTACTGTTAAGTGCGTGTATGTTTACGAGTGCGCGCTGTCCCGCCAAATATAACGGCGGCTAATTTCGGATAGTACGTGTCAAAATGGCCCAACCAACATCCCTGAGTAAAAAAGTAGTAAAAAGAATTATTATTTTCTCATGCTATCTCAAATAATGAAATGAATAGACAACGGAGTATATCGAACAATGTAAGTTTTCAAACGGAAAACTGTAACCTAATTACATGTCATTGCACTTTGCCTCAAAGGCATTTTTCTATTTCCAGCAAGTTGTCTGTCCGCACGTCATGTACAGCTTCGGATATGTAGTCACTTCACGAAAGGCTGTGATTACGGCATCCGTCCTGCCGACAGTATACAAGACTATACTTTGAGATAATGCCTTATTACTTTGATTGACATGAAATAGAGCCTTCAATCGTTCATATAAAATTATTAACATTTTTCTTGAATATTTTCACACTACGAGCGTCTTTGCTAAATGTGAAAAATTATATTATTAACGATTGGATTAACGTAGTAATACGAGTTAATTTAATTCGACAAGAATCGTAAGCCAATTAAGGCTTATAATGTTAAGCTTCTTAGACTTATTTAAATGAACATATTTTATTCCTAGTAGATGGTAAGCCTAGTAGATTATTAAGTAATCTAAATTATCATTTTTTTTAAACGAGAGTAGTACAAAACATGTTTAATATATGTTTGATTCGGTTGATTTATTTTTCCAATGCAGGCTCTACCCGTCCTGTAAATCTTAGTTTCTTGTAAATCATGCCTGCATAATTCAAAACACTATGTATACTAGCTAGTTACAATGTTTGCATCTACTGGATGAAACAATGTAGGTATCTGGCACATCCAAGGCGCAAGATTAACATCGTCGACAATGTAGAGAAAATACTTCCAGGAATGAGAAAGGAGTGACGTTGGAATGGCGCTACAAAAATGATTACCAGAGTCGCGGCTGAGGCGAGCGAATGCCGAACGGAGGCCGTGTGTAAACTTTTTTCTCCTCGCAAAGGTGGAGTTTCCAATTAAAGTTTCCTCAAATGTAAATATGACGAGGCGAAGTGGTCTGAGGGAACTTCGGCGAACACACAAGGTGAGGCCGTTGTAACGAGCTCCAATCTTTGCTAAGACCATACCTGGAGTATGTTTTTAAGTAGTGCTCGTATGTGTTCAAATTTAATCAATTCTGATGATCAGGTCAGGGCGACTTGGGACATCAAGTGTGTTGCATAATCAGATGTGTAAAATTGTATATCTTAAGAAGTTTGGTAAGAATAATAATATATTTATTATTTTCGTGAACTTAAAGGCGTGATAACGCCTGATTGCATTCAGTTCCATAAGTGCGTATGTGGCCATGGTTTATTATTATTAAATACAACTACTATTGATTTTGGAATTTCACAAAGATGTTCGATGCGTTGATGGTCTAGCTATATTTGAAACCTATAACGGTAGATATCTGACGGTCAAATTTTTTTATGAAAGTTAATGAATATTTGTCTAATTTGAGAACACAAAGCTCCAGAGACTTCGACACTTAGAGGGCCTTTATTACTAAAATGCTGATTATCTTGTGTTGTTATTGACTGCAAACTGCTATGCTTCAAATTAGCGATTAAGCTAATCAGCAGTAGGTGAAAAAGGCCCTTCAGTTTTATCGATATTATCCAAATATATTCGTTATTTTTAAACATAATTTAATTATGTTTTACTTGGTGTTTATGAAACTGGACGCAATCGCCTCGTTATCACCCCAAAAAACATTACAAAGCTAAAGATATGAACACGGTCAAAATGTGAACCGAATCAGTTTAAAAATCGGAAATACACTTGTGTTTTATGTACTGACCACATACATTACCTGCTTATTTATACATATTGCTTAATAGTGAAATAACGTGGGAAATACATTTTAGATGTGATTTATTTCAATGTTCACAAACATTTTTATTTTTCCATGACATGTTTACATTGAAACCTTTCGGTAACATCATATTCAACCCTTTCACCGTTTATTTTAGATTATTACTGTTTTTGTACCGAAAATGTAGGATCGTTGTGAGATTTATGAAAACACACACCGGAATAAGGTAATGTTTATCTTGATGAATTAATTTTCCTGAAAACCATTGGTCTTTGACATACATTTTTGTTCGGTTTTCATATCGTTTATGATTGAATAATTACATACACGTACATTAAGAGAGCCGTTACCCTATCAATTCCCCATATTTCGGGACTTACATGCTCTTAATGACTTACTTTGTTTTTGAATTTTGGAATCTATAATATATTGTCAAAATCTTCGGCTATAAGTTTTGATTTTTTTAATATACCTTTTGGTTTGGAAAATATTGGCAAAAAAAACATTTGAAAAAGTTGTCTCTTTTGACCTTTATATTATAATTTCCTTTAGTGAAAACTACAGATATTTACAAAGAAAAAGAAATGAAGCTTTCTCAAGTAATACAAAAATATATTGAAATCTGACTACTTTTAGGGATAGGGATTCTTTAGGGCCTGGAAGACAATTTCGCTAGTTTAATGGCAGTCGCCGTGCAAAATTGTGACTTGGCCAATGGACAAAGGGTGGATTTTCATTAACTTCACTACAGAAGCCTTAACTATACAACAGGATAGGTGTATTGTGCGAGCAGTGTATAGTGTTCCGCGGCGTGCATCGCAAACTTTAATTGATCACGCGCGCGAAGCCGTGGTTCCGAAATGGAAGGATTAGCACCCTTTGAGGAGAAACCCATGGTCTACAAAAGGTAGACCACTTACCATGTAACTGTTCTATTTTTCGAATGAAAACTGTATCGCTTCTAGCATAATATGCACTTGGACAACATGATTCATTTTTAAAAATAAGGAACACCTAAGTCAATCGGCCAAGTGCGAGTCGGACTCGCACACGAAGGGTTCGGTACCGTCGTACAAGGTTTCACGTTTCACACAAGAATCACGTTTTTTGTATTTAATTTTTATTATTTTTAAATATTACCTATTTTTTGTAATAGCGGCAAAATAAATGCACACTTTGTGAAATAATCAGCAGCCTACCTATTACGGTTCATGAGAAACAGAACTGAGACAGACAGACGGACGGACGAACGGAAGGACATCGGAGGCTTAGTAATTGGGTTCCGTTGATACCCTTTGTAACGGAACCTTAAAAAGTATTCACGTGCATAGAATGTCAGTCGTTCTATTACCAGTCGGACCGAGCGCGACGTTAACCCTGCGAGCTTATAAATATTACATTATAGGTAGTTCAGTAATTATTATGTTGCGACGCTGGCTTTGACGAAGGCTCGCTCCATAATCCTGTTTCTGTCCCTGTCCATTAAATATTATTCCGTGTGTGAGCCCTGGATCCTCGCACATAAATACGGGGAACACGCTACTTGATAATTCACTATTTGGGTATACGGGTACTTGGTCTCAGAAAGTCCTTAAACATATTTTGTTTTCGAAATTTGACAAAACAAAATCTTCGACGAAACTTACACAATTCACACGGAAATTTCACTAATTAAAGGTTTTTAAAACCAAATGCAGATGCCATTTTAAAATACGTTGAATGCTGAGAATACCTCAAAAATAAGGATAGTATTCATCAAAATTTCAATGTACAAGTTTTGCATTTATTTGTCATACTATTGGTCGTATATTTACGCCTGAGGTCATGTTATTTGAGTGTTTTCCATATAACCTAAAGGTTTTAAATATTGCGGATGGACGCCATTTTTAAGGAATTAAGACGCACGGCAACCAGCATTCGGCCGACTATAAGTCGAATGATATAAATGTAGGGTTAAACAGTTTCATCTGCAATAAAGATTTTTAATACGCTTGGAAGAACAAAAAGTAGAGCATGATAGGGTTTGGGTAGTGCAGCGGATATTTAATCTTAGGGTCGCTGGTTCTGATCCTGTTTAAGGGTTGTCCGGAACATACAAAGTGGTTTTAACACAGAACGCAAAAAAGATTGCACTTTAAGCCACGAATTAATTATACATATTAAATGTAACCATAATAGTTACGGCGAAAACATTTTCACAATTTCAGGTTTGAAGGTTTTGTTGTAATTAGCGATTAGAAGTTTTACACCGTTAGATGGCGCTGTTATATAATAATCTTATTTAAAAAAAATAACAAAACCAATAAACCTGCAATTTTGAAAATGTTTTCGCCGCAGCTACTACAGCTATATTTAGCATTTATAATGAATTCGTGGCTTAAAGTGCAATACTTTTTGCGAAATGTATATAAACAACTTTGTATGGTTCGGAACAGCCTTAAGATGAAATTTAAGAACCAAAAAAAATTACTGCAATAATTTAAATAACCTTAAATTAATCGAAGACAGAAACTATCAAATCATTACCATTGGTTTGATTGAAAATAAAAAACTCTTGTCAAATCCGGGCTGACTTTACGCAATCAAGACTTTACTGTCTAATATGAAAATCAACTGTAGTTTACGACAGCCATGATAAAAAAAAAAGAATTTAATTGAATTTGAAACAGAAAATGTTATTAGTTAAGGTACGCCTTAACACACCTATAGACTCGGGATCATAACATCAAGTTCTAATATCAAAATTGTATTATTTCTTCACGGTTAAAGGCCATAATACATTTTTTGTAGATAATTTGATAAGTGAAGATGCATGTAATTGACACCATTGACTGGTGCAGTGCCGGTGGTGGTGGTGCAGTGAGTTATACAGAATGAGTTGTTTATCTCAAAATTAACAATTTAGACACCCAGCTAAAAATAAAAAAATATATAAAAAAATTGAGTATTTTTTATTGGATCCTATGACTCCTTTGGGTGTTTTTCGCTATTTCTTAAAGTTTCTGATTTGTTCATGAAGGCACACTTGAAACAATCACTCTATCCTTAAATTTTTACTAAAACGGAAAGTTTATTTTTATTGAGAATGCGGTTCCCTCCGTGATTCAGAACCCATGTAAACTATAGGTCCCTTCCTACTTACTAGGGTTTGTAGCACTCCATTCGATGAAAGATGGTTAAAGCGGCAATGAAACAATTTAAATGTTTAATGCAGTTCAATGTCGCCGGCTCATATTAATGGAAGATCTAATCACAAAGTCCATATTCGCATGTGATTCACTGACTCACCAATGACTCACTGGTAAAGTTACCGGTAAGTCACAGGGAACTGTGTGGTGGATGGCCAACCTCCATATCCAGTTCTATAAAAACCGGCCAAATGCGAGTCGGACTCGCACACAAAAGGTTCCCACCATCGTACAATATTTAACACAAAAACATGCAAAAACACGTTTTTTGCATGGGGCTCCCCTTTATTTTTTTATTACTGCAAGCTGTTATAGCGGCAATATAAATACATATTTTGTAAAATTTTCAGCTACCTACCTATTACGGTTTATGAGATACAGCCCTGTGACAGACGGACGGACGAGTGGACGGACGGACAGCGGAGTCTTAGTAACAGGGTTCCGTTGGCACCCTTTGTGTACGGAACCCTAAAAAACACTGCTTTGGGAATGTGCGATGTGTGCCAGTGGCGGCGCTATGGCAGCGGAGGCGGCGGCGCTGGTTCGCGAAATTGGCAGAGAAAATATCCGGGAAAGTTGCAGGTAAGGAGATTACAGTTTCACCTGAGCGCCGAATACAAACTCAATTTGCTCCAACACTCGTGTTCCGAAAACGGCGCGCAAGAGGTGACAATCAACCTTTAAAATGTCATGTGTTTATACAAATCCTTCAGCTATCGTGAATATGAATGTGCGAACAAGATAATAGGTGTTTATTAACTATCCAATGAGGCATTAATATTGCGAATGCTGGTCACTTCTTGAAGATACAAGCTTTATTTCTTTTGTAATTACAAATTAGAGTCTTTGGAAACTATTGTTATTGTCGTTATTTAAACCTAGTTTTATTTTATATACTTATATTTTTTGTTTTATATTCTCAAAAAAAAAGGAAGGTAGACGTTTGAGATACTTTGACCAATGATGAATTGATCAGGACATTATAAGGGATTTTTTTTAAACATGCTTGACTGTTGTGGCCCCTAAGAATATATTGATTCACTTCGCTCCCTCCAAAGTTATGAGGGCTAATACATGGTGTGAAGCACATGGCCGGCATGGTTCTCGTAGACCCTGTAAAAGTTTAAAATCTCATGGACGTCGTCGAGACCTCGTTAAGGGCCTAGCGTATGCCATCTGTCGTTCTATATGCATATACAATCCTGCCATAGTACCATTTGGCGCTACATAACTCAAATTCAAATTCAAATTCAATTTATTTTTCCAAAAACACACGTATATACATAATTAACTAAAAAAAAACAATATGTTATAATACATTTTACAAAAAACTACCAGTAGTTAATAAAATTATACGTTGCAGCCTACAGAAGAACTAAATTCTGTGTAGTAGGCCGCATTAGGTATAGCACATAAAAGTACATTAAAAAGTAATGGTGAACGCACACTGTACTGTCTATCGTATGTTGTAGAATATGATGAGTTGAATGTATTATCCATTTTATGTATTATAAGCGTGAATGTGAGGCATTGTTAGGGAGTTTGTGTGTGTATGTGTGGGTGTGTGAGGGTGTGTTTGTGCAAGGTTTTTTTTTATTTGAGCATATATTAGGTAGATTGCATCAGACTACGACACTGAAGAGTTTTTCAACATCACATACAGACATATCCAAAAGCAAAGTAGTAATTTTTTTCTTATATGTACTCATATTAAAATAGAGATATCTTTCAATTCGTGTGTTTAGAGCGCAGTATATTCTTGGTCCGAGCCATTGCAATGACCTTTGTGAAAAGCGTGACGTTGTAGTAGGTTGGTTGTAACAATTTTGTCTTAGGCTTGTGTCATATTTATGTTCGGGCCGTTTCAGAATTTCTTTTCCCTTCCATGAATGCAAAAATGAACATACTTTTTGTATATAGATTTTTCTAACAGATAACACTTTTACATCCTGAAAAAGTTCATGGCTGGAATATCTTTTGGGTCGATTAGTCATTATTTTCAGTACGCATTTTTGAGCTATTTCTAATCGCTCAATAGAAGTTTTGGTCGCGGCTCCCCAAGCGAGAATGCAGTAACTCAAAATGCTTTGACCGAGTCCATAGTATAGAGATTTAAGGGTTGTTATGTCGAGTATATTCCGGGTTACTTTAAATATATAAATAAGTTTTCTAACTCTCTTTGTTAGGCTATTAATGTAAGCATCCCAATTGAGATTTTCATCGATTTGTGTACCAAGGTATTTAACTATTTTGACTCGTTGTATTTCTTCACATGCGCAAGCAAATGGTGGTGTTGAATTAAAATAATTGCATGAGTCATTATGCAATTTTAAGGTCATTTGTGATGACATTTTTGCAGCTTGTGTTATTGAGAAGGAAATGTATTGAGTTTTAGAAACGTTAAGAGTCAGTATGTTTGTATCAAGCCATGATTTTACCTGTTTTAGTCCTTCTTCAGCATTTCTAATAGCCTGAACCCAGGATTCTCCTTCAAATAACAGCGCCGTATCATCAGCGAATGAGAACAATTTCATTCCTTGGACATTAATACTGCATAAGTCGTTTACATAAATGAGAAATAGTATTGGACCAAGTATACTACCCTGTGGTACACCAAATTTTACTGGAAGTGCTGAGCCTAGTTCCGTTCCCACTCGTACTCTTTGTGTGCGATCGTGTAGGTAGCTTTTGAACCAATTTAGAGCAACCCCCCTTATTCCAATGAGCTCCATTTTTCGTAGGATGATAGTTAATGATACCGTATCAAAAGCTTTAGCGAGGTCAAGAAAAACAGCAATACATCGCTTTTTGCTGTTAATGGTATCAATTACAGCTTGAGTAAGCCCTGATACGGCATCTTCTGTGGAATGGTTTTCCCTGAATCCATATTGGTTGTTAGAATAGAGCTCATGTTTAGTAAGGAAGGCATGAAGCCTTTTTTTTACTATTTTTTCCAAAACTTTTGATATAGCACTAAGTAGAGATATTGGTCTGTAATTCGACATTTCAGTCTTGTCTCCATTTTTTAAAATTGGTACTAAAATGGCATGTTTGAAGGCATTCGGGAAAATTCCACTCGACAGACTTAAGTTACATATATGTGTCAGAGGTTTTGCAATGTAATTTTGAGCATCTTTTAATACGCGAGATGATATTTTATCTATTCCAGATGCACTTTCAGCTTTTAATTCGTTTATTATGCGTAAAATTTCTTTTTCACTTGTTGGCTGAAAGAAGAACGATGATGACTGAGGCGGTACTGTCGGCAGTTTTATGTTTCTACTCAGAGATTCTTCATCTGTTTTTAAATTAGAAATAATTGTTTTCGCAAGGTTACTGCCAACATTAGAGAAATAAATATTTAATTTGTCTGGTACTGTCAGACCATCGTTACCCCTTTCAACTCCAATTTCATTTAAATCTTTCCCCTTTTTTGTATGAGTTATTTCTTGTATGATTTGCCATGTTTTTTTCGTGTTTTTTAGATATTTATGTACTTTTCCCTGAAAATAATGTTCTCTGGCTATTTTAAGGGCAATATTGCATACATTTCTGTATCGCGTATATTTTAATTTTAGTTGTGCATTAAGTTTGTCGTTAACGTGTTCTTTGTATAACGAGTCCCTTTTCCGAATTGATTTAAGAAGGTTTGGCGTAACCCACGATGTTAGTATGTAGTCTTTGCTTTTGATTTTCTTGGTAGATGTGTGCTTCTCCGTTAAGGATTTTAAAATATCAACAAATCTGTTTGTCGCTTCTTCGCTATGATTGCATGTTGTTATTTGGTCCCAATTTATTCGAGTAATCTCTTTAAAAATACTGTTGAAGTCCGTCGTTGTCCTACTTAATTCTTTCACTCTTTGGAAGCTATTTGGGTTTGCTATTCCTAATATAATTGCGGAGTGATCGGTGATAGCACTATTGACAACTACAGATCGCGTGGTGTGTTTGGTTTTAACCATAAAATGGTCCAGACACGCGTTTAGTCTAGTAGGTTTGTCAATAGCTGGTAATATTCCATGTCTTGCGAGCATACAAAGGTAATCATTAACATATGGTTTGTACTCACTTGTAATATCTATATTTAAGTCACCTGTAACGACTATTCCTTTTTGATTACTCTCCATTTTTAATAAAGAGTCCAGAGATTCAATAAAATTATTTGCATTCCTGAAGCTTGGAGGTCGGTAAATACATAGAACAGAAAGTTGTTTTTTAAACTTTACCACCATACAGTTTCCTTCCGAAAGTGTAGGTTCAGAGATTATAGCATTGATACCCTTCCTTATATACACAACTACACCATCATTTTGATTGTATAATCTTTTGGTACTATGGTAAGTGTACCCCTCTAAGCATTTTGGGATAGAATAATCTTTTAGCCAACACTCTGTTAATATAATCACCTCGAATGTCATTTTAAGTCTATGTAATAGAACAGTAAAGTTGTCAAAATTTTTTTCAATGCTTCGTATGTTAATCGTTAAAATCCTGATCGAATAGTCTTTACTTGGAATTATATGAAAACAATTATCTGGGTTACATTCAAGAGTATTAGGCTCATAGAACTGATCAAGATCTACATTAATATTATCTATGCCAGTCTCTGTTTGGATTTGATTTTATCCTAGGAAGGAGTGCCATCGGTATATGAGAGTTTGATTGAAAAAACGAAGTATCTGTTAAAAATATGTGAGTACTGTGGTAATTGAACACTGAGCCGGACCCATTACTCTTGTTTATCTGAAATTCCAAAACAGGTTTCAGATGGCTCTGACTGGCGGCCGCAGCGGCTCGCTCGCCGCGTCGCATGCGACGGCGGATCAGCCGAACTACTTCATTTGTCAAAGCAACTCTCGGCGTTCGCTCGCGCTGTGCTTGGAAGTGGCTCATTGTACATGTTTTGATATGATCACATTTGTATAGCGAAGCATGATAATACAGTGAATTATTTTCAGATGTAAATGACAAGTAATCCTGGGTGCTCGTGTTGTAATAGAGAGAAGTGAACGGTATATGTATATAGTGATTTGAGTGAATGTATTGTGAACAGTATATTGTGTGTAATCGTACGTATTGATAGTTTGTCTGTGATGTATGTTTAGTTATAATCGTTCTAGGCATTGCCCAGCTACACGTAGATGTTATGTTAGTATTTTGTGTGCTTGTAGTGAGTGTGTATGGGTGTAGGCTATGTATAAACAAAGTAAGGCAGGTTGTAACGTTGATGTTAGTATTTCTTTGATCAGTTGTGTCTGTGATTCCTAAAATAAGACATAACACATAATGGCAAAAGGCAAAAATATTATAAAGGGTGACATATTGGCTGAAAAATGAGTATATGGTTTCAATCAAAGCTATTTTAATTGGGTAACTCTGCCTTTTCTTTAATTCTTTATTAAACCTTATTTATGACCACTTAATTATTGATTTAAACCCTCAGCTGAAACTTTGAATTAGCTCTGATCCTCTAAGTAACAACACAATTTTCACTAATCTGCTAGCATACATCCCTTTTAAAATTTCTTGCATAATATTTGCCAAATGTGGCTCGCCAATGGGTTAACACACTACCGTTTTGTTACAGGGTGTAAAACATGCAATATTTTGTAATGTATATTTTATTTATAATACAATAATAATACATTGTAATTGATGCAACATCCCGCATGCCACCGTCCCTAACTGTTGTTGCGCCTCGGCTCAATTCTTAGCTGCACATGTATTTGTATTGTGTTTTTTCAGCGACGGAACTTCATTAAACTTAACGGGTGGTTTTATTTTCCACCGGCAATTCCAAACTTTAACGTCTTAAGTATTGTTTAATGGAAATACGATTTTCGATTTTACACCTGAGGTATAGATTTGAATGGTTCGCGAGCTTGCTTTGCGCTGCGTGAGTTTTGGCACTTAAAAAGAATACAAACTATTGGTCCCACTAAATTTATACCCATGAATATAGTAAGAGGCGACTAACGGATTTGTTGTTCAAACTGTTAGTCCCATTCCCTATTTACTAGATAGAATGGTTGCCCGGGTTTGTGCCATCGCATTTAATGAACAGCGGTCGAAATGACTACGTTTAGCTGAAAATTGTCTACGTTTTCCATCCAATTTAATGAAGCCGCACAGTTTTAGGAAGTTCCTGATATGGCTCCAAGATTCCACCCGGTGTTTAGGGCTAATATCATGACATACCTCGTCGGTATGATATTAGTAATCCATGATGTAACGTTTGGACGGATCGTGAGTGGCATAGTGTGATCATAGAGATCACTCTCATATATAACTTATCAGTAAATGGCCAAAGTAAAATAGATCATGATTCTACATTCAAATGCTGGAATGCTGATTTGGTTTCATGTCAATGGGATTTTTCCGACAGTTTCAAATGAGCCACACTTGTAGATAAAGTAGTAGAAGTTTACTCCACCCCATCAAAATTAACGAAGCCGCTTACGAAAGAACTGCGCAACGGAAATGTTTTATGGAAACACTAAAAAGTCTAACAATTATTCACCAAAATGTTCAAAGCATTCGAAACCAAGGAACTACCGTAGAAGCATTCCTGCGTGAACTCCTGCAACCAGTTGACATTTTCCACGTACTTTCTGCGTTGACGTACTTAGTTACGAAAACAATATATTCTACATACCTAATACATATTTTAATGAATGTATAGAAAGCCGCTCGAACTGCTTTGCTGAGGATAGTTATGTATCCAATTCACTATTGCGCTGACATGGAACAGGTATTTTGATAATGACATATTTAAGAAATGTACTCATTATTGAATACTAAATTTCAGTTTCAATATGACTCTCGTACCCTCCCCTCTCCACCCATTACAGCCTCCGCCACACACCCCCGCCCGCCGCACACCAATCCCTCGACGTGATTAATCGTAAATAGGGAAATGTGGGTTTTAGCGTTATAAATTAATGCAACAAGCGATATTTCAGTATTATCGTGTCCAATCTGGAGTTTTAACACGTTTTATTGCTTAAAACAAGTATTTATCGATGTCATATTGCGCGGTATCGCTTGCCAAAAGAATTTAGCCAATCGCGTTTCAATTATTGAATTTCGGAAAACGAGCGATGCGAATTGATTTACTAGAATGTTCAGTTTTAATGTATTACTTGCAATGGTAATCTAATTTGTGATCGTGTAATACACGCTCACATTGTTATATCGTTTAGAGGTTGTTCATTAGGTTTACATTGCTTTGTTCATTGTCCTAAGGCTTAGCACGTCTTTTTTAAGTTCTTTTATAAACGCTATGTAGCATCTATGTGTGTTTTCAAGGTTCAAAAGAATCGTAATCGTCGAAACGAAGATTTCTTATTATTATATTTCAAAGTATTTCGTAAGTATTTTTTTGCCCTCTATTATCGTTAACCGTTTTTGTTTTACAATAACTAAAGTACTAACTGAATATATCGCTAGTGGCTCTCTGAGCTGTTGACTGTTCATAAAGACAGACTCACAAGAGTCTGGCTTTTTTAGTATTTGACATTTTAAAAAATGCTCAAAAACTGACTCAATCGAAAAATTCTATACTTACAACTATCGAACCAGCTCACAAAATTTCACGAGAATATATAGGTTCATAAATGCGACGTTTAAAAGAGAACAGCCGGATATACGAAAACATTTTCGCTCAATCTGAAACAAAGACACCACGCTCGAGCTTCGCTCTTTACTCGGTCAAAAAAAGGAAGAAGATGCACATCTCTAGCGCACCTGCTATGAGACGTCTCAATTTTTTTATATCCATCCCAACTTATACGTAAATGCTATAGAAATATGTATCGGAAGGGGTATTAAAGGGTTTATGCCGGTGGGATATTACTTGGCCAAAGAATTTCTGGACCACATTTGGGGGTGGCGATGAAGTTTGGACTACATGGCACACAAAACGCGACATGATTCCCATACAACCACATGACACTGCTCTTTCTTTTTCTCTTCTGTAAGCAAAGCACTCATTCGGATAAATAACTCTTGAGGCCCTCTAAGATACAAGTAAATAGTAAAAAGACTCGAATTGTAAGTCTCCATAAATCCACTTGTATCAGATGGCGAGTCACTTAGGCAATTTCCTCCAGCGGCTGAAGTCAACTGAAGGATTTACGCCTCTCTATCGGCTGCGGATCTAACGCCTCGCTCGAACTCTGCTGCCGTCTGGCGGCGAGGCTCAAGGAAGTCGCCGACTTGACTTTGCGAAACTTTTACACTTTCTAACGGGCAACATTAGACGGGAAGCCTTCTCCCGTGGACCAAGTTTTTTCTGATATTACTATGTTAAGTTTTGTTTGTCTTTTTCTGTCTTATTTTATTCGATCAATATTTTTTAATTTAATTTTGTCTTCATAACATCTAACTGCTAGGTTACACGTCACAGCCTAGCTATATCTTACCTATTTAGTTATTAATTCATGTATTATATAATCTTTGCCGAGTAAGCAAAATGGTATTGAATTAAAGAAGTTCGAAACTGCTATTCAATTACTTTTTATGTTTTGGAGCTTTACGATGCATGACAGCTTAAATAAAAGCACAGATTACTAAAAGTAAGATCCTGACTAGCCTTGGGAAGGGGCACAAAAAGGCTACAAATAATGTTTTGGAGTGAAATACATTTGCAATGTACATGAGTTAATAATGATTCGTATAAACATATTGTATTCCAATAGATGTGGACAACGATCGAAAATGTCAAGATTAAGACACTACGCTCCCTCAAAAACAAAATGCTATTTTCAAATACAGAGTTTATGAGCCCTTAAGTTACGAGTAAATCCGAAATAACTCGTAAAGCTATTCGGTTTATAAATGTATAAGGCGATGACAGATTCATGGAGTGAATTTTCATCGAATAAAAAAGTGTAAGTATGTATTGTAACCACGGTGCTTGCAAATCAACCAACTATTTAACATTTTTTGTATCAAAATATGTTTTTTTACGCATGTACTTCATAATAATGAATGGAGCGAAAATTATCCCTGACTTAAACATGAACATTCAGTGCTCGAGTATCTTGCTGGACGATTAAATTGAAAAGTGGTAATAAAATGATTACTTATGTAGTACGTTTTTCATTTGCTCTTTCTAGAGCGGCTTGCCACCGCACCAGTCCGCGGCCGGCCTGTACAAATGGCGGACTGGCCATGATTTACAGATTTGTGGCGGCTCGTGCGCGGCTTTAGTTAATTACAATGTCACAGGTTAATGGCGGGAGCCAACGCGACGGGCTCCATTATGAAGAACTAAGCAGCAACCGAGACAATCATATCCAAACATTTGAACATACTGGATTCAACATAATGTATGTGATTGATAATGTTCTGCCTAGGTGGGAGAAGCCATGTTTTCCTTTGGGGTCAACTAAGTAATAGCCCTAGATTACTAATTTCATAATAATAATGTGAAGTCATCCATAGCAAATCTTGGACATCTTTTCACGGCAAAAGTTTGCACGATTCGTTACTTTTACTTCGCTGTTCTTTTGAGTCGATCAAATTCATTTATCGATGAGTGCATGCAAAAATAGAGAATCATTGCTGAAGAATATCTCAGGTGCATATTGAGACACTGGTGTGACAATCATACAGTTGTATCTCCTACGGATAACTCACTTTTTGAAAGAACCCTCTTCAATAAGTATCTTCGGAGAGGAAAGTTTCAATTTCTCGGTACCAGCTACAATAGCTCGCAAATCGTCTAGCTAGACTGTGAAGTGCTCGACCTGGAACTATGCTCTAGTAGGTTTTCCCTATCGGATGCGTGTCGCGGATTTGGTCCCGTAGAAGACATTCAAGATACAACTTTTGATAAAAGAACAGGAGAAGCAAAACTATCACAATGAAATGAGAAATACTTAAACGCGACTGTGCCTATATTACTTTCATAGGTATCTCTATTTGTCATCGGTGGAATGAGAGAAAACATATTTTTTGAACCGCGTTTTCAAAGTCAGTCAGTTTCATTTTGGACATTCACCCAAGCGGAGCTCTGTAGAATGTGGTCAGAAACCTCATCGAGAGTCATATTAAGCATGAAACAAAGATACGCACATATAACAAAATTGGCAGGTACATGGTGGTGGTTTTTATATTTTATATTTTCAATAGAAAAATCTTCAAACATTAAACATTCGGACAATAACTTCAAATAAAAAGTTAAATATAATCAGTCATGTCGGTCACAATAATCAAATCAAATCAAATAAACTATCGAAAAATCATTTAAGTCAACAAATATAGAAATTGTACGGATATTATTCTGTCAGTTGGTCATCAAGATATTCGTTTACCTTGTAATAAGGTCTGTTCTTTAACAGGTCCTTATGGGAATAGAATTTGAAAAACAAGCCCGACGTTGCTCAAACCATAAAAATGACAAGTTTTAATTACACAGTATAATGACAATAAAATCTAATCGATGAAGGAAAAAAAAAGATTGTTAACACAACTCCTCTCGAAACCCAACATCAACATTTTCCCGATTTTAAAGATTCCCAAGTTAGCTGCGAGCATCGCATCCGCAAAGCGGTGAATTCTGTCCATCCATTTTTAAGTTGTTTCGCAAAGATTTGTGCGCGGGCGGGGGAAGTTGCGTCAGAAGCGGAGCGGGTAATGGCCAAACTTGGCCAACCTTAATGTTTCTTTAAATACTTCCTTCGGAACAACAATATCGGCCGGTATAAATGGCCTCGCGTAATGGAAAAGTGCGAGGCAGAAATCGGGGGCAGTCCCGCTGGTTATTGTGAGAGAAAACTAACGAATGCCTGAGATAGCTACGCACTAGACAAGTCATTGCCTTCGGTGAAAGGTGATAAATGTTCGTTATTGGGTCATTATCTTGGACTGGAGGTTTCATATTTACGCTTAAGTATTGTGTTATGTTGTGGTATGTCAGAGGAGGCCTATGCCAAAAGACACGCTGAACTACGAGACATTTTATAGATAAATTAAAACACAGTAAATATGTATGTATAATCTTGTAGATCAGAATTTATTGTTATTATTTTTATATGAGGAATTGAGGAATTCGTAGATGAAGGTATTGGTGCATTGTGCCTGGATTACATTGAAAACGAGAAGAACAAAAGGGGATAGCGAATTGTTAATGTAATTGTTTTGTTTATTATATGGTTTTCTAAGAGATACGCAAAAAGTATTTTCATCATAACTTTCTATGTATAGATGTACCAGTAAATATGGTTTGTTTTTTGGTCTTGCTGGTGTCATTTCATTATTCGGTATGAGCTCTTTAGTCTTAGATATTTCTGTAGCCAACAAAGAAATATATGGTAAAATTATTAATTATTTGATTGCTCGAACCAATTTTTGCAAATATACAAATCAAATATTTGCTCTAACAATGACTTTGTTATGGAGCTTGACAAGGATAGGTGTCGTCACACCATCGACCATCTGTCATTCGATGCGTATAAACTTAGGATTTACCTAATTAATAAAGGGAAATGACCTTCAGTTTTACGTGAATTCTGAACCTCCAGGCTCATCCGAAAATCGACCGCGTCAAGTATTGCTTAACCTCTATTATCTAACGCCGAGATGGTGCGCCTGTGGGCTACTAATTTTAATGTTTTTTTATGTTTTGGTTATTTTGTCATTAGTATCTTATACATTGATGCAACAGTTGGGGCCTTCTTCACCTATACTACTGATTAGCTTAATCGCCACATATTAAGGGCCTTTCATAGCAGCTTGGAATCAATTCCAGTACAAGATAATCAGCACTTTATTAATAAAGGCCCTTTAGGTGTCGAATAAAACAAATCAGAACTTGGTGAAAACCAGGCTTGTATTAAAACATTTTTTGGTTCTCGAGACATGCAAATAACACGTATTTTATTTAAAAACAAAAGTATCTACATACAAGCATTAGCATAACGCCGCTCGGTTATTCTGGAGGGGTAGACACATTCGACGAAGGCTCTCGGGTCGCCGTTTCTGCGGACGCAGCCTCATTGTGTATGCGTCGCGACTGCCGGAACCCTCATTAACCACTTGATGAGAGGAACGCGCCCGCTGCGACACTCTGATAATCGACCGTCTCCTGTAATGAACGGACACTTGTGTCACATTCTTTACGTAACGAGGGAGTTTCACGTGCACTATATCCACTGAGCTAAAGATGGTCAAAGCAGCAATAAAAACCGGCCAAGTGCGAGTCGGACTCTCGCATGAAGGGCACAAGATTTAACATAAAAAACACGTTTTTTTTGTATGGGGGACCCATTTCATTTTTATATTTCTTTGATTTTACCTATTTGTTGTTATAGCGGCAAAATAAATACACAATCTGTGAAAATTTCAGCTGCCTACCATTACGGTTCATGAGATACAGCCCTGTGACAGATGGACGGACGGAAGGACAGCGGAGTCTTAGTAATAGGGTGCCGTTGGCACCCTTTAGGTACGGAACCCTAAAATTGTCCGTGTTTTTCATCCATGGCAATAAAGTAATGCCAGTGCATTGCACGGCGGCATTTGCCGCCGGGACGATCCTGGGACAAAAAAAAAACTTGGCCGCAATGTTTGACATATATTTTTTTAATTGTTTCCACTAAATTTATGAATGGCAATATCTGGAAGTTTTTTAATTCAATCATGCCACATCGGCTCAACCAATTTTGATCAAATTACGTAGGAAGATACATTGTCTAATCTGTTCGTAAAGTAGTGTCGACTAGCCTTTCAGACCAGCCCTTTAGGTTACTATTTATCCAGCATATAATTCAGCTCGACATCAGTCCAAAACTACATTGACTCGAGCGGAGTCGGGTACCTCAGCTAGTTAACTATGAGAGGCGATTTCGGAAGCCGAAGTAAGCACGTTTTTCTTCCATTGCTTCTTCGACCATCTTACATTCCATACGATGGTGCCAACCCTGCGTAATTAACCCTGCCACCTAGTGAGTAGGGACAGAGTCAGTATTCCATAGGTTCCGAACCATGCAGAAGTGCATAATGCACATGTGAATCTCGGTCAAGAAATAAATATGTGCATTTCCTGGGATTCTTTAGGCACATCTATATTTTTGCTAGTAAACGTATCAAAATAAGAAGAATGATTCAAATTTAAATTTATAAGTATTTATTTCGTTTCTAATAAAAAACTGGATTAATTCTGAGCTTTGGACCGACCCCGCGTTTTTATATATATTTGGTCGACGAGTTTATTTTTGACACGTTGAAGAAGTAAAAGAACAGAATAAGTAGACAAACTTGTATGATGTGGTTTCTCGTTTTTAGGGTTCCGTACCTAAAGGGTGACAACGGGTCCCTCGGTCCGTCTATCACAGGGCTGTAGCTTATGAACTGTAATAGGTAGGCAACTTAAATGTTCACAGGGTGTGTTCTTATTTTGCCACTATAACAAGAAATATAAATAAAATTTATAAAATCATAAAAAATTAAACGGGGTGCCCATACAAAAAACGTGATTGTTTTGTGTTACATCTAGTACGATGGTACGAAACCCTTCGTGTGCGAGTCCGACTCTCACTTGGCCGGTTTTACGTAATTTCGAAGCTTCGTAATCGCTAATTTTAGCGAGAAGTCCGACTAGAGGCTCCTGAACCTGTGGTTCTGAATCAAATTAAAACTCTGATTTACCATAAAATAAATAAACAACATTGTAGGTACCTACTACATTGGGTATATTCAAATATATTTTGTTTTGTCTCACAATAACATGGATTAGCAATTTTCCTAAAATGTTCCAAGCGACGCGACGTGTCGACGGAGCGGGTCGGCGCGGAGCTACGAGTGCACGGCTAATAGCCAATATCTGCCGCCAAAATTGCTTTCCTAACGATGTTTCCGTTCGACTAATAAAACCTTTAATCCTATTACCTTTGCTATGGACTCAGCCCATTATGGGCTGTACATTGAGTTAAATAGAACGTAGTATCGGCTTAGCCTTGATGCTTCAGTAACTAACGGCAAATCATTTTGGATTAAGAAATACAGAATATAAATAATGGTTTAAGTGATATTTTTACGGGACGACTTGGATGGCTAATAACACATTTGTCATTATATTAACCCAACTGACCTCATGTAAACTAGATTCCATGCCAGGACCTTCCTTTTCTTGAACATAGCGTACACTAAACTGGATGGAAAACGCTGACAATTTGTGTTGCCGCTTTGACCACAAGGGATCTACAGCTTAACATAGAAATAGATACACGAACGAAGAATCCATTAGTCGGCTCTAACGACATGCACGGGATTAATTGTATTGGGCCCAATTGTATTCTTTTTACGTGCCGGAATCCATACAGCAAATGGATTGATATGAAAAAATGTCAAATGTAAAAACACAATAGCCTACAACGCCTTTAACTGAAAAAAATACCACATTAAAGGGAGATAGATGGTGAGATGATATCTATGAATAAAGTAACGAAAGAATGACAATATATTAAAAATATATCTTACAAACCCAGACTAGGTTGTTATATGCACGGGAGAGAAAGAAAGAAAAAGTGGCGTGCCTGTTACAGCCAGAACCGATATGTTTGCCCCTCACCCATCATGCATAGTATAAAACACACATGTTGAGATAAACTGATCGCAAAATCGTTATCGCGACAGTAAATAAAGCTGAATCGAAGTGCGCAAAAGCCTTCAGTAATCCCTGGCTATCACAACCCCTCTCCCCTGTGTCCAACTACCCCCCTGCCTTCCCAATCTGCTGTTACAGCCAGAAACCGATATGTTTGCCCCTTACCCATCATGCATAGTATAAAACACACATGTTGAGATAAACTGATCGCAAAATCGTTATCGCGACAGTAAATAAAGCTGAATCGAAGTGCGCAAAAGCCTTCAGTAATTCCTGGCTATCACAACCCCTCTCCCCTGTGTCCAACTACCCCCTTGCCTTCCCAATCTGCTGTTACAGCCAGAAACCGATATGTTTGCCCCTCACCCATCATGCATAGTATAAAACACACATGTTGAGATAAACTGATCGCAAAATCGTTTTCGCGACAGTAAATAAAGCTGAATCGAAGTGCGCAAAAGCCTTCAGTAATCCCTGGCTATCACAACCCCTCTCCCCTGTGTCCAACTAATATAACAACATAATTATAACAATAAAAAAAAATTGTGCACATAATGTAACATTAAAAAATAAGAGAAGAAATTTAAGTAAAAAAAATAAAGACAATTTTTTTGAAATGATTAGTCAACAAAATTGGTCAGAGATCCTTTCAGAAAGACAAGCAAATTCTAAATATAATATTTTTATTGAGATTATGAGTAATATGGTAGAAAACTGTTTCCTTAATAAAAACTTTATAATAAAACATATGTGCAAAAAATGGATGACAAAAGGAACAAGAATCTCAAGTAAAATAAAAAGAAATATGTTTTTAAAATTAAAATCTAGAAAGTGTCCCCTATTAGAAAGAGAGTACAAAAATTATAACAACCTGTTTAAGAAAGTTATTAGAAATGCTAAAAGTTTAATGAATAATAGGGAAATAATAGAGTCATCGAACACAATCAAAACCGTTTGGCAAATTATAAAGAGGACAACTAATCAAAATAAAAAAACACGAAAAGATAGTATTACATTACAGATAAATGGACACGATGTCAAAGATAATGTAAAAATAGCAAATGAACTCAATACATATTTTGTTAACGTGGGATTGAATGCATCAAAAAAGGTTAGTCAGAATACTATGCCAAATGATAATGGCAACCACGATTACAAAACAATGCTTCGAAATAAGAAAAATGAAATAGAAATTATTGATATAATCGATAAGTTGAAAAATTCTAAAGGCGTAGGGAATGATCAGATTTTTATTGAATTAATAAAAAACACAAAACATCTCATTTGCAAACCATTAGCGCACATCTTTAATACTTGCTTGGAAGAGGGAATTTATCCCGATCAACTTAAATACGCAAAAATAATTCCAATATTTAAGAGAGGGGACAAAAAGGATCCATCTAACTATAGACCCATTTTAATATTATCACCAATCTCAAAGATATTTGAAAAAATTGTAGCGGTTAGACTCACTGAATATTTTGAGAAAAAAAGATTCTTCACGGATAACCAATACGGTTATAGAAAGTCTAAATCCACGATAAACGCAGTGAATGAATTAATCTCACGAGTCATAAATAATCTTAATGGAAAAAAACATTGTGCTGGCGTTTTTTGTGACCTCAGTAAAGCCTTTGACTGTGGAGATCATACAATATTACTAAACAAACTTGAATTTTACGGCATTAGAGGATTACAACTTAGCTTTTTTAAATCATATCTCACAGAAAGGAAGCAATACGTAGAATTACAAGTAACAAATGAAAAAAATATAATTGAAAACATAAACTCAAACTGGGAGATCATGAAGTGTGGAGTTCCGCAAGGATCTGTTTTAGGCCCTCTATTATTTTTGATTTTTGTGAATGATCTCGTAGATAACATTAAATTAGGAAATATACTTTTATTTGCAGATGATACAAGCTCAGAAGGCAGAAGATAAGCAAGAACTTGCAATGAAAATAAAGGAAAACGTCAGAGAACTAGAACATTGGTTTAGTAATAATAAATTATCATTGAATAAAAAAAACCTGTTGCATTATATTTAGAAAGAACTCAAATTATGATAAAAGTTCTATAGTTAAGGAAAATAGCGATTTAAAAATGGTAAACAATGTAGATTTTTTGGGAATATTGATGAAAAATTGAATTGCAATGCCACATAGAACAGTTGATAAATAAAATAGCCAGTGGCTGTTATGCAATAAAAACTCTAAAACCTACAACATCAGTTAAAATACTTGCACACGTCTATTATGCTTACATTGAATCTAAATTAAGATACGGAATTGAAGCATGGGGAAATAGCATAGATGTACAAAAGGTCCAAATAATTCAAAAGAAAGCTGTACGGATAATATCAGGTGCAAAATACAGCGATACGTGCAGATCAATATTTATTAAGCTTGAAATTCTTACAGTCACAGCACTTTACATTTTTATGGTATCCACTAACATTTTTAAAAATAAAGAATCACTAGATACAGTTGGCAACAAGCAAAATTATAATTTAAGGAACAACCATAATTTCAGACCAGACAATCCCAAATGTCAACTATTCCACAGGAGTACGTCATACCCAGGAATAAAAATTTACAACCATTTGAATGAAAACATAAGGGAAGCAAATAGCCTAAAAATATTCTAAGAGAGTTTTTAGTTGCAAGGCCATTTTACAGCATTAAGGATTTTTTTAGTAATAAAAGTTTTGACGCTTAAGTTAGAGAATACAATCTACGTTTATAAACATTAATCAAAGTATGATATTCAATGATTTCAATTTATTTTTAGCGATTTATTTGATGATTTTTTTTATTTCTATTTTTGTTAGTGATTTTAATAATTGATGATATTTTGATTTTTAATTATTTATGTTTGTTTTAAAATATTTAACTGTTACGATGTACATTGTTTACATTTTAATAAGTTATTTTGTGTGAACTGAATTTGATCTTAGGTTTCAATTGTATTTTTTTAGTATATTTGTGTACTTGTTAATTTAAGTCATTTTAAATAATACTATGCATTCACATTTAATCGTTAACGTCCGTACCTGTGCAGCAAAACGAGAATTACAAACGAGTGTTTGTGTTTCTATTACATGGAAGTCAATATGTTACGTATTATGGCTTTTGTAACTCTGCACTCGAAACTCAATATTTTTTCTCATCTTATCTACACTAATTTAAAATAATTAAGACTACACACTAATCAAATTTCTCAAACCGATACACCAATTCAAGGTTTAGCCTCTATTTACTATAAAACAGCCTACTGGCTAGTGTAGGAAAAATAATGTATATCATTTAAATATTACTTCTCGATTAAACTGTTTCTATTGCTAAAAAAATGCATGATTAAACTCTAGCAATGATCTTTTTAGGGTTCCATACCCAAAGGGTACCAAACGGTACGCTATTACTAAGCCTCTGCTGTCCATCCCTCCGTCCTTCCGTTTGTCCGTCCGTTTCTTCACAGGGCTGCTTCTCATGAACTGTAATAGGTAAACAGCTGAAAATTTCACAGAGTGCGTATTACTGTTGAAACTATAACAACAAATTAATCAAAATTAAAGGGTACCACCACACAAGAAACGTGATTTCCTTTGGTCAAATCTTGTTGGAATCTTGTACGGAACCCTTCGTGTGCAAGTCCGACTCGCACTTGGCCGGTTTTTGCTTTAAGGCTGTTCCGACCAATATAAAGTTGTTTGCACACATAACGCAAAAAGTATTGCACTTTAAGCCACGAATTAATAATAAAAGTTTAATATAGTCATATTACTTGCAGCGAAAACAATTTCACAATTTCAGGATTATTGGTTTTGTTACAATTTATTTAAATACTATTTTTATTTAACAGCGCCATCTAACGGTGTAAAACTTCTAATCGGCAATTACAACAACCTTAAATTGTGAATATGTTTTCGCTGCAACTACTATGGCTATATTTAATATTTTTGACGAGTGCAATACTTTTTGCTTTCTGTGTAAAAAAATATTGTCTGGGTCGGAACATCCTTAATGAATGTATCGTTTCCTCATCGATCAGGTCGACTCCTTATTATTATTCCTGAATCTTAAAAAGAAATATGAAGTAATATCATAACGTATTATGAAGTGAATGGGGGCACGTGACAAGCCGCGTTATTGTTTCGGCAAAATGAGCTGTCGTCTGGATTGATGGATCGCACCTCGGCCTGGGCCGAAAAATGCAAGGACACAAAATGTTATTTCAGATTATTACTATTTTTATATAATAAAACCGTTCTTTATGCCTTTTTTTAAGAGAATGGTAACATCTAAGGTGATTTAGCGTTTAGTTTCACAACTTCTAATGTTAGTTAAATTGTTCGGCCACACGTCTTAGTTCTAAAATATGTTGCTATTACTTATGTACAGTTAATGAAAACTAACTTATTTTGTTTCCATTTTATTTAATTAAATAATAAGTGTATGCAAGGTACATAAGCGGCTCGTAGCCTACTGTCGCGGGGACTTTCCTTGCATACCAGAGGTCGGGGTTCAAATACCAATTTATTATTATTTATTATTTTATTTTTCTGAGTTGAATAAGTGCATTTCGTCACGAATGCGAACTGCTCCATGGTACGGAATCCATTTAAAACTGTAGGTCCGCATGCGCAACCCCTTCCTCCTTTAGATACTTTATAATGCGGATGGCTGCTATTTGGAATAGACTGAAGTTCTTCCAGGAAAATTGAATCATTTCTCATATTTCGATACCCGATTGATTTATCATTTGCATAAGGTCTAAGTTGAAATTACAACTTGTGCGTCCACATAGACACAGTCAAAACTTGACTGTTTTTAAGAGGTATTTAAAAACTCCAATACCTCTGAGTACCTTCGATGTAGATGTTTTCATGTTTCTTCTTTCCGCTTCCAGCGGTCATGGCATTACGCTTGAGTCGTATTCACTACGTATAATATTCACAACGTATAATAGTTTTTTTTTCCAAAAAATGAAAACCATGCATATCGTATAATATTCAGAACGTATAATGTTATACGTTGTGCATGAATAAAGTTTTAAAAAAAATCAACTCTTTGCATCAAGCAGAACGTATAATAGTCACAACGTATAATATTCCTAACATGAATTCACAAAAAAAGAAAACCATGCAGAACGTATAATATGCCAAGAAGCACTGCATAAAGCGCCCTAATAACGATACATTTAAGGCTGAAATTGCTACGAATCGATATTTGCTACAATTTCGAAAGGCCTCCTTACGCTAATTGAGACGGTCGAAACGTCACGTGCGAGTATACGCTTTAAATGTATATACATAAGGGCGCTTATCGTATGAAAAGTTTTTGGATTATATGATATGCATGGTTTTATTTTTTTGTTAAATAAAGATTATAATATTATACGTTGTGACTATTATACGTTATGCATGGAGAAATAAGTAATTTTATTTTTTAAACTTCTTCATGCACTACGTATAAAATTATACGATCTGCCGATTACACGTTGTACATGGTTTTAAAATTTTGTTAAAATATGACATTATACGATCTGCATATTAGACGTTCTTCCGTTCCCCCTTACGCTTCGTTCTACCGTTGACAATATCCTAGGAGTTCACCGTTACACGCCAAGTCTGTGCTTACATTCGTTTACGGTCGATGCTAATTAACTGCCGTGCTCCATAAAAACCTCTCCATCAATCCATTATTTTAAAAATAATGTCAAAATTATTACTCGAGATAAAGCCTGGTAGCGCGGGTACGTCGCTGGGTTTATAGTTTCGCAAAAATAAATGGTATGTGGTCCTATGCAATGCACAATCGTCTAGGGGTTAGGATAAAAGAAGGTGGGACGACTCACCACGAAAGAGACTTCCTGACGTGTGCGGGTGGCCACCATGCTACTCCTTCTCCCACAGGATGCGGTTCAGGAACGCTGCGTCCTCGACGATGAAGAGCACAGAAAGTCCTTTGGATTGTTCGTAGGTTTTGAGCACACGCGGTACTGGCGAGGTACTCCTGGGTACCTAAGGGTCAGGCGGCGGCGAGATAGTTTTGGCGGGAACCGGTGCAACGATGACATGGCGTATCTGTGCATCGCGGTATCAAAAATTGCACTGAAAGCTGGGCCTTTCAGCCTTTTCAGCCGACGCTGTCAATCTTCGCTACATCAGGTGAAAGAGAGAGAGGGACATATGTTTACGGGGAACAAGGATAGGACTAGGGTCATGCACATTACATAGAACCACACAGCCATAGATTACGCAAAGACATTATGGCCTAACGAAAGCCGATCGGTAAAGTCCTCGGTGTCATCTATCATTTACCTATTTATTTTTTGGATTTAACTTCAAACCACTTCATTAAATCAAAATTGTATATGATGCATCTATATCTATTCGCTTAAAGGTGATGCTGATATCCGTGTATGTATTAATGTGTCACCTTTTATGCATCACTCACAAATTTTAAAGGTTGGCTAAAAGAAATCGTTAGTGATAAGTCTAGTCCGCCCCTGTGAATTTCCGTATGTGAGATTGAATCAAAGATTTAGATCTCTGGATTCAATAAGTTCTGTGTTTGAATGCTAATGAAACACTTGTATTATTGTATGAAATAGCACAATAAAGTGAGTCTGTATGTATTTCTTTAGTTTCACCAACAAGGTTGTTCGATAGTTGAAGGATGATAGCAACATTTTGTTGTTTAACTTATTAGGGCATTCTCCGTGATACAAGAGACGGAACACATAAACACCGAAGACTGGTGCTGCGTAAACGCAAACTTCCATTTTTAAAGAGAGTAATAGTAGGGATTCGTCTTAAACGAATTCTATTATCTATATTATATATATCTTTTATATATATATATATATTTATATATATATTAATTATATATATATATTAATTCGACACCAACCCACACCCTCTCACATTTTTAAAACTTAATATTCGCTCAATTATATACGTATGCTCATTTCCATGTTTAATTTAAGTTTAGATTTATGTAAGGTTATTTACGCTAAGATAGCAGTCAACTGAAATTGTAAATTTTATCTGTGAAAACATGTTTTCGGCTTTTGACAATTACATTGTCCATTTTTGTATATTAATTGTGAATAAGCTGTAAGTTTTACAATAAATAAATAAATAAATAAATAAATAAAACTAGCTTCGCAGTTTTATACGAGCCAGCTGAGACTGATGCCATTTATCAAACATTTAAAAATCCTACATTCATAGATCAATACATCAATGAACTTGAAATGTTCAAATTGTGTACTCTTATATTTTTTCATGTTTATTATTTGGTTTTGTACCTGTGTGTTGTGACGAATTAAATATCTTCTCATTTTTTAACTTAGTCCACACGTGCGAGCATAATTATGTGTAGCAAAAATAAAATATATTTCTGTTATTTTCTTAAAACACATTAAAACCAACCTCATTGCTTAATCAACCATTGTACAAATAATGATGAATCCATTCGGAATTTAAAATTAATATTGAATCGATAAATAAAATGAAATGTTACATAGTATATCTAAATCCATAGCCGTTGAAGACAAATTTCATCACACCTGCGACACAAAATTACAGCGCATACGTGCTCAGAGATATTGCCCCGATAAATCACAAGAAATATGAAAGGAATAAGCGCGAACGAAAATGGCGGGAAATAGAAAAAAATTGGAATCATTTCGCGCGATCCATGTCGGCGAAGTGATCAATGGAGAATTCCGTCGTTTAGGGAACTATTTGTCGTCGCATTCTACTAAACTGCTGGTCGTAGTTGCGCACATGTTGCAAGGGAGGCCTTTCCTCAACTTCACCCGTCGATGCTCGTAATAAGCTGGCCGTTCGTGCCTTTCTCAGGGTTGTGCCGACAAACGGCACAACCCGGCACAATGTTTTTTTTCTATTATTATTATTTTCTCTGACATGGGTACTACATTGTAGTATGAATTTGTTTATTTACTAACTTATATTTAATTTGATATTACCTTGTATCAAAAATTACGGTGGCTTTTTACACCTGAATAATTTAGATCATAATTCCTATTAATTTAGAATAAGATGTCATTATAGTAGTCAAGAGTTTGCTCCTCACCAATGTATATAATGTTCTTATAATAATGTTCTTTGTGAGCAGTAGTAATCAATCAATCACTAAACTAATAAACTAGTAAACTAGTTTGTAAGTATCACTGGAAAAAATAATAATACAATGACCAACCTGACGAAGTTTCTGGTCGGCTCTTCTTCGCCAGAAGTAATCGAACCGACAGGAAAAAAAATGACGAATCCGAGTGTGTAATATACATCTAATGGAGGAAATAAAGAAACTGAAACTGAAACTGCAAACCTATGTTCATTATAGCTTTAAACTGATATTTTTTAATATTGTACGTGTTTTGTATGGAATACACGTTTACAGGTAGCCCTAACTCACGTAGCGGTACTGGCACGTTTCACAAAAGCGCCAACAAGCTGTGTTTAATCCATAGGTATAGAATATATAGATAGATAAACAAACAGAGTCAACTGGACGAGACCAAAATCGTTTCATATAAAATGTACTGATTTTTTCTTTATTGAAATAAAAAAAATCTGAATCACTATGTAGCTTCAAAATAATTATCCAAAGTTATGTTTTAAGTTGTACTTAAAAATATTGAGGAAAAGTTAAGAAATTGGATCGACAAAAAAATCATTGGGTCACCCCTCATTTACTATAAAAAATCCGTTTTTTCCGGGTTTTTCTCTATCTATCTATAGTCAATCTATAAATACACAGGTCACCATCCTTTTTTAAGGAAAACTAGATACTCCAATGTACTCTTAACGATTTCAGAAGTCGTCTCATCGGGCAGACGTGTTCCATCACCCTCTAACTCGCGGTAGTGGTACTTGAGTTGACGTCTCACTCCCACACTTTGTGCGTCTTGTAAGCACAGCGAGCTATGCTAGGGTTATGGTTTAATCTACCTAGGCTCAGTAAGGCTTTTTTTACATTTCACATAAAGCGAAGGCCCGGTAAAAAAAGACTCAAATAAAAATGAGTCAAACATTCATCATTTTGTAAAACGTAAATATAAGAAAAGTGACGTATATAATCATTTGTATATCGATTTACTTTTGGGATTAATACCTCTTCATGCAACCGGACCTAAAAATATTAAATATGTCTGAGAGTATTTTCGTTGGGGAGGCAACCCTAGCTCGCGTAGTGGTCTCGGCACGTTCCACAAAAGCGGTAATAAGCTGCGTGAAATAGTTTCCTCCGGAAAAGTTGACGATTGATAAATTCACGTCAGCACCGATTACATTTTGCCGTGCCGGTTTTTCGTAAAATAATAAACAAAGTCCTGTACGCATGTCGGTTTCGTCGTATGGTTCGAGTTTTTATTTTCAAAATCCTTTTCAAAATATTACAACAGAAATTTAATGACCCATATGAAACATTTTCTTTTTGAAATGGTCGCGAACCAGCTGAGGTATTTACCGCAAAGTACAACTTGTGGTCTTTCCAACATGGCGTGAAGAATCACCTGGCTGGCGGCCCCAATGACAGTTCGAAAGCCCATGGCCGTCGGGCATCTCTTTGAGGGCCTGGCGTGCGCCATATGTCATGACAAACATAAAACATGTATTTTACCCCTAAAAGCAAATTCCTAAAATACGAAAAAGATATTTCTTCTACCGTCGCAATAAGGGTGTTCCCATATTTTCCAAGATACAGCGTCGCTGGTCACGTGCTGGCGACACCTGCAGACCCGCCCCGCCCCGCAGGCCCCGCGCGGCCCCGCATACCCCCGCCTCTCAAGTGTAAAGGCGGGTACTCATCTACGGTGCATGGAGTCATGCACATATTCATGGGACTGTCAAAATTTACGGATGCAGGATAATCGGTAATGTAAGAAGCAATAAGTCGAAAGCAGATCGTAGAAACTAGCGGCTCGTAGCTCAGGAATGCAGGGCTTTTCCTTATATGTCAGAATTACCCCGCCCCGTTCATGCACCACTATATTTCTCTTTCTGAGTTGGATAAGTTCATTTCTTCACGAATGCGAGCTGTTCCATGGATCGAGATCCATGTAGTAAAACTGTAGGTCCCTTCCCCGAACTATGTAGTAGAGTTGAGAGGGAAAAGTCCTGCTGCATATGTTTACACAGCCATTCAAAGCGATGCAACGAAAATCTATGCAAATCAGACTATACAACTTTCTGCTAACTGTCTAGATAATAGACAAAGTTAAACTGCTCGCATTGGCAGGCGCTTGGCATAGTGAGGTGAACAAATTGGCACCTTAAGCTGCGCTAGTTTTCCGCTTCAACTTCAACAATATTAATCAAACGTATCTGGAAAGCTCCCATCGTGTTTATCAGAGATTCCGCTCGGAAGTTTGACGGTGCCGGCCGTACTTCGTTCGTCGAGCTTAAATATGAATATAAATTAGCAAAGTTTCCGACGCGCCGAAACCGAGTTTGTAACCTTAAAGCGCAAACATGGGAGCCAATTTACATTTATGAGCTTTTTCATTAGAGACGTGTGGAATTTAATTTTCAGCCGGCGCCTGAATTCAATAGAAGCTTACGCCCGACCGGCTCGAAAATTAATACGCAATTAAATTCACCCGACGAGTGCACACAGGCCGCACACCGGTTGCACTTTTGCCGCCTGCATGTGCGCTAATTCACCCCGCTGCATGCCGTGGACCAGGCAACCATTGCCAATACGTGCCCTTTGGAATGTTCTAACTTCTCTAAGCGAATTATTAGTAATACGTGATGTATCAAAAATACAATATTGATCAAAAGTCGTCGAGATCAAGATTCGTCTAAATCAGTCCTTCTCAAAGTAGGCACTGACAGCCTACAGGCAGGCGGTAAAGGGCCCAGAGGAAATCGGGGGGCGTTGAAGCGGTTTACAGGGCAATGGCTGATTTGTGTTTTTCTGCAATGACCGACCATAAGGTTATAAGGAAAGGGAGACACTATTCCCACTGAAAGCCAAGTGGGAACCATAGTCCCGTCCGTCTTGATTGTAAAAAACAAATAATTCGTCGAATTAGCAAGTACTTTAATTTAAAATATTAGAAAAACACAAATCAGCCATTGCCCCAAAATTGCTTCCAACCCTCCCCCCCCCCCATTTCCCATTGGCCCTTTTACCACCCAGACTATAAATAGAATATAAAAATAATAGTACGCTCATATGGCACGCTACGAATAAATTATTTATTTATAATTTATAATTTAAATAAATTCGAAGTACTATTGCGTTTCTTATGTGTTTCAAAGTGAGGGGACGGTAAAAAATTATAATTTCTCGAAGTGGGCGGTAGACGAAATAAGCTTGAAAACCTCTGGGCTAAATTGTAAAGTTTGAATCAATATTTTAAAATGATCTTTAAAAAATTTTTATTCGCACTATTCTTTTGTTCTAATGATATATTTCGTGCGTGTTTGAGTGATTAATGATTTAGATTTACTATTTGATCTTATTTTCGAGATCCATATTTTTTTTAATGAATTTCCAAAACGAAACTGATTCGAGCGGCGCCGGGAACCTCAGCTACAATTTTATGGATTTTCATTTTCTTAAAATGTGAGGTAAATATTGTAGTCGTGGCTGCTGAGGGATTGTGTGAAGATTGAACAAATCCGATGTGCCCGAACAATTCGCAGCCGCAAACGGCCTATAAATTTAATCCTTTATCCTATTCAATACGATCATGCCTAACCACGAGTCTGTAATAATTAAACGAGTCCACCGCTTCGACGCTAGCGACATCGCGGCGGGGCGCGGCGCGGGGTAAGGCGTGGGCACAGTATGAACAGGGCACTAGCGAACTTCCTAATTATGCTTTGTACTATTGCTCGTAAACTATGGAAGCATTAAGGGGAATAAATACCAAAAAATGAACGTTTTTCTGTAGTTGATTACAGTAAAGCCTTTAGGTGTTAAACATTGAACAAAAACCGAGCTTATAGAATGTACGTTTTGCGAAGGAACACATCGCCATTTTGTCCAAAACACTTGTATAATCGTCGAAATAAAAAATATTTCTAACAGGACCATTTTTACCTTTCAAAGCAATTTTTTTTTTTTTATATATTTAGAAGAATGAAATTAACAACAACTTATTCCTTTTAGTCATAACGAGGTACACATCCCCCCTGCTGTTAAAAAATCTTCTAAATAAAGGAATTCCACAAAATGAGACTAGTCGTTCGGGAAACAAGTGTTCTTGCTGATTTTTGGAGTGAGGACGGAGCGCGCGAAACGTGCGTACCCTCCCGATGACATGATGGCACTGGCTAGATTCCGCCGCGCGTATTCTTAAATTTACGCTATGGTATATAGGCGCCTTAACAAGTATAAGATGGCCATAAATAAATTGTTGTCAATATTATAGGGATTTGTTTGAAAACTTACGGCTTTTCGTGCACCGTCAGTCGGCTGCTGCGTACGAACGTGGCGGCTGCCTCCTTGACAACAGGCTGAACGATCAGCTAGAATCTTTGGAGAATGTCTCCTCCCGCCGCGTGAAAAGCTCTAAGTTTTCGAACATGTTCAACGACCGCGGTAATCTCAAAAGTATTATAGGGATTATTTTAATCAATGTGATGATGTATTTCTACCCAAAAGAAAAGACTGTTAAAGTTACTGGTTTTACGAGGCTTCGTATAGTTTTTTTTATACATAGGTGTGTTTGCCTTGCCAAACTTACTCCGCATATATTTTTACTTTCATGTTATTACATTACTTCATCAAATTATAATTTTCATTGAATCCACCATACATCATACACCATAATTTATCGTATTTAATAAAAAAAAGTTACAAGTGTTTAAAGCAGAGATTTTGGTAATTATCAAAAATACTTAAAGCAAAAAAAAATATCTCGATACCAGGTGATATCAGACAGAAGGTTTCATAAGTCAAAAATTGCATATGACCCGACTAACCTGCTAATATGTTTTTTGGTCAATCATGCACAACCTGTATTTATATTGATTCTTTAGCGTTAGTCTTTATTGATAGTCTTGATAGTATTGAGTCTTTAGGTATCAGTGTAAAGTAATTATGTTTTTATTAATTTGAGTTTCAGCGACATCTACATTTTAAGCATTGTAATCAGATTTTGAAAAAAAAAATTGTCGGGATAGCTCAGTTGGTTTAGAGCAGTGGACATGTAATCCAAAGGTCGCAGGTTCATGTCCTGCTTCCGACGAATGTCACGACCAATACTTTTTCAGATTATTTTCAAAATCTGATTACAATGCTTAAAATGTAGATGTCGCTGAAACTCAAATTAATGAGATAACGGTAATGTCGTATCCATTAAATACATAAAATAATTATGTTTTTCCATTCTGTGCAAACATTTAATAGGAACAAAGTGTCTTAGGTATTCTTATTACATTTACATGTTCATATATGTAAACGTATCCGGTGTCCTGTCAGATTGTCAAATAAAATAAAATATGATACAGTTGTGTCTATGTTTTCAAAGCTGAATGTAAATTGATGTTAAAAATAACTTGTTCCCAAAAATATATTATATCATTTTTAGGAGGAAACTACATTTTTTTTCCAATGCATATATTCCATACCATACATCTAAAGTTAATAATATACATACGTGCTATGTATGCATACAAAAACAATGTACCTACTTTCTCAAAGACAAATTGATTTGTTTATCTAAGAAACACAGGTTACTAAAGTGAAGCAAAAAGAAAATAGATAACAATTTGTCTATACAAAAATTCAATGCAAAGTATTCCAAACCCTGACTAAAACAGTAATAAATAACCATACTTGAGCAAGCACAATTAAATGGGCACTTACACTGTGGCGCCGGTCTGGAGACACTTAATTGTAGGGACTGAACAAGGGAACGTGTTAAATTTTCCCCAAATGAGTTAACCCTTTCATGCCCATCTGCGAAAGTGGATATGGCGAAATATTGCGCTGTCGTACCTATATGCATGTATAACTCACAGAGATCGACGAGTGTAATCTTGCCAAGAATAAATGGTAAATACATGCTTATAAAAAATCAGAAAACTTAAGTAAAGTTGACTAGCAAAGTCATCTGTTTTAAAAATGTTTAGTATTGGAGCATTTTAATTGGGTCATATCGTAATCATACTCGCTTTGGTACGATCGCATTGAATGAAGCATCCAGTTTAATGTCGGTGCATTTTTTTTTTCTTGTAAATGGTCATGCATAGCTAATACCAACTGTCATGTAATGACTAGGCTTATACCACCTGTCAACTGGATGGAAAACACGGACAATATGTATAGCTGCTTCAACCATCCTTCATTCAATGCGATGGTACCAACCCGGCCGGGAGTAACCCCTACCACCAAGTAAGTAAGGAACCCAGTGACCAGCCTCAACGGATGAAAACGGTCACCCATTCAGAATCCCACCGCGCTCAGAGTTGCTTTACCAAGCTTATCGAACTGTGCTGGTATGGAACCAGGTTTCCATGTAGCGTGTTAGGCTCAGATTGTAACAATAGATGTGGTATTAGCATTTTACGGCCTAAAAAATCAAATTTTCAAACGGATACACTACACAACAACAAAAGGACCAAACGCAGGCGTGATTTCGCCAACATCTCTTACAAAGCTAGTCACTGATTTTAAGTTTGGCATACTCGCATGTGAAGTGTGGCACCTAGTTCCTTTCCAATGCTGTCACGACAGTAGGTTTGGCATCCTCTGAATCCCTCATGTCTAGCACGTACAGACTACACGTCAAGCATGCACGTACACTTGAACTTCTTTGCCTTCATCGGGAACCGTACATCATGCGAAACATTTGCGTAATAGTTTATAATGACCTTAGCTGCGCTTTGTTTGACAATATAGCATTCACGTAAATTAACTATTTGTAATATGACTATTGCAATCTCTGTTTAATAATAGTTTCTTCAGGTAACGTTGCAAATGTTTGATTTGACTGGTTTCAGGTTATTTATGAAACCGCCCCATGTTATTCCATGCAATATTAATCGGCGGACTATGGAAGTGAGTGTAGCCAGACAACGTCGATTTGTTTTGAAATAACGATCGACTGCTCTTCCCCTATTCGAGAAACCGCTTCCCCTCGTTTGCTAAAGACAGCATTATATTTATTTTTACTTTGAACTACCTTTTGAAGGCACTGGAATTATTTAAGAGCTTAATTGCGCTCTGAAGCAGATATGTGCCCGCTAGTTAGCAGCAGGGTAGGGTGTGGATGTCGAAATTGCGTTGTTAGGAAAATATTTGCTTTCGTGAGTACTTTAAAATGCGAAGTAAAAGCTTTGATCTGTTTCGCCGGGCCAACTAAGGAAGTGCATCTGCAATAAAAGAAATGTTAGGCATACAATCTTAGCTAATGTTATATCTTGGTTCTTTTCGTAAAAAATAGGTAAAAATACCGTGAATTCGTTTCATTAACATTTCAAATCAGTTTTTTTGATGTAACTGAACTTGGATGGTCACTCCACACCATCTAGATGTCATCCCAACACCCCACATTGCCAAAGACATTAGGTTTCATTCCAGTAACTTCCTTTTATGAGCACGGCTACATTGAACTGGGTGGAAACACGGCAAATTCAAATGTTAACGGATTAAGTAAATATCTTGAAACATCTAGTTTTGAGGGTTGGAATTGACGCCTGTGGTTCCTTATGTCGATTTTCATTAAAATTTTTCTTTTATTTAATTTTGGACACTCACCCGAGCGAAGCTGTCCTAACCAGAAGATTGTCTGAAAAGTTCACCAATATCGGTAAAGACGCCCTTATGTGATATGGACATTCACGTGAGCGAGCTTCTAAACTTCCAAAATGCATCCACACCCACCATCATGATACGATGAACTCGTATCCTGATTCCCCGAAGGAATTCGGTGCCATGCCACGATCCTCCCTTTCGCTGGAGCGCGGCTTTACCGTTTGGCGGTTTCAACTGGATAGGAAACACGTACAGTTTTTTCACTGCCCCTTCATCCATATTTAACCAATACGATGGTACTAACCCGAGCGGGCTTAACCCTTACATCTAGTACGAGAAAGGGATCTACAGTATTACGTGGATTTCGATATGGAAATCAGCTCACATTCGTGACTAAGCAAAAAAATAAAGTGCATGAACGGAGAGGAGATTAAATCCATGAATTACCATTACTTACTTACCATACTCTCAATAAAATCAATACACACACAAATATTGCCGGCGAATTTTCACTGCCCGCGAAAATAAAGGAGGGACTTGAAACGTCGCACAATGGCCGGTCTTTCTCTCCTGTAAGTCGAGAGGGTCCAACAGCAAATAAGGAAAGACGGAAGTGACGATCGAGACTCATCCGTATAGCGGCAGCAGAACATACATTGACGGTAGCGCCGGTCAGTCAGTTCGCTTACGAATTCGCTCACTACTGATTTCCTCGAATTCCAACGACACGTACATAGCAAGAACACGTAAAAACTGCACAGGACGCCACGTACAGAAGTACTCAGAGTGGGCGGACTAACTTTAATGCGTGGATCGTGTCCATGCTAAGTAGCATTTTGTACGGTTAGTCTGGTGATAATACCATATTTAATTTTGACAGTTCACTCTGAATACGACTGTTAGTGCCACGAACTTTACGCAACCGGCGTTAAATAATGCACTTCGGAAGTTGGAAAGAGATAATAGGCTAGTTTCGGATTTGTCGTCGCTCTGATTGAATTTTTTATGCAACCTGACATGGATGGCTAACACCACTCAACTACAGTTATAATACTAATAGGATGCAACATGTCCACAAAACAGACAATGTGCATAGTGTCTGATATGGTGAGATTTACGAAATTACAAAACTACTTGTAGCTTAAAGTAAATCACGCCCGCTGCAGTAAAAAAAATTAAGAAAAACCAAATTGATTAAAAATCTTCATGAAACAGGCTAGGCTTTTTAAGGTGTTTTTGATTTATCGTTAAGTAATCCACGTCCAAAGTTATTGCATGAAATGTGCGAAAAATTGGATCTTTCGGACCTTATTTATAACTTAGAAACCAAACACTATTCTACAATGCCAATAGTCATCAGACATCTAGTTCGATCGAATAAAGCTGTTTTGAGTATAATTTTGGATCTCTGACAAGAAATATGGGAATGATCTTCTTTCCACGTTTGTATGGGGAGTTGAGCGCGAAGGCCCACCTTGAGAGTATAAGTTCGCCACGCTAGTCCTTCTTGCTCGATGGGTCCGAAGGAGGCTGCGCTCCCCGCGGCGCCTGAAGCCTCCGACAACAATGCCCCGGCCGTTGTCCCGCGAACAATGCGCATTGTTGCGGCGAAACCTAATCCTTTGTTGCAATTTTACCTAATGAATGGAGACGCCATCTTTTGGTAATTTTGACGGAGTCTCTCGCGCTGGCTTGATGTATCGGGCTGTCTGCAAGGGTTTAATTGAGCTTATCGATCTGGCGGAGAGGGGTCCACCTTAAGGCTGTCGTAAAGGCGGAGGAAATCGAAGATTTGAAAATTTTAAGAAATGCGTTCTTTGTCAATGCACAATTTTGCGCGGCGACTTCTATTAAACTGACGAAATCGTCTTTCAGTAGCGAGAGCACAACGCAAAGATACGGCTGTATCGATCGATAAATGTATTTTTCCTTCTGTGTTTATCAGACGGTATGGCTGTATCGTTCGTGTGTGCTCCGGTTCCAGTCACTAACGTTTTCCCACGCCTCAAAGTTGTCAGATTCAAATCATTTTTTTATCACCTGAGAAAGCTTCATTAATATCCTGGATATAGAAAGGATACAAATTGTATCCTACTTAGTATAACTTTAGTTAGTAGGAAGTTGCTGGTTTTATTTTGTTTTATTAAGTTATTAAGTTTTATATTCCGTTCGGATATTATTAATAAATATATGTTTTAACAAACAAAGCCTCTCCATTAAAAAAAACTTAAAAAATAGCGAAGTTGTATCCTACTTTAACATATGTTTTTTTAAACTTTTTTAATAAAGACTTATTGTTCTACTAAATAAAACCCACGATATCAAATTTAAGAAGTAAAACGCTTTTCTAAATTGTGAAATTCGATTTTAACAAAAAATTACACGCGCTCCAACTTACAAACTGTGAACCTTCTGAAACATGCAATACAAAAAGTTGCCCCTTCACGCCCGTACTTATGTTGTAAAGTTTTGACAGTTTAGCGGCAGAGTCGCGGCGCGCCCGACGCCGATCTAATCTCGGCACTACCCCCCCCCTTCCTTCCAACTACCTTCTTCCTTCCCACAACCCCCCCCCCCTATACATCACATAACTTCTACACAAAAAACTTCCTTTTCCCTTCCGTTCTAGTGCGTTGCAGTCTTGTCGTCCCGGCCTCTCAGAACGTGGTACACTTGCTGGGAACCCATGTTGGGATTAAGTTTTTCGCATTTGTTTTATGCGAAGACAAACATTTTATATTGTTTCATTACATTTTATAAACCCATTAAATGCCGACTTCGCGAAATTGCGTAGCTGGGAACTACGCTAAAAGCCCGCTGCTCAGGCGTACAACGTCAATACAGTTCTATAGGGAGGCAGGAAAACTGGCCATCCCAATTTACTCCTTGAAATCTTGAAAAATAACACAAGCATTCATAAAAGATTAACGTGAAGGTAAAAAACTATAATACAATTTTTATACCACTAAATAAATTCTCAAGTTCGAAGATAATTAAAAATAAGTTGTTTTACGTTTGTTTCATCGTTTCATATTTTCGTACGTACAATAATATGATATTAAAGATATTAAAAGTATATAAAGCGAAATATATAAAAAAAAATACATAGAGCGGGATTTTCAGGGTAATGTGGTGGATCCAGTACTTAAGAGGATAATGAGGTGATCATGTCCATACAACGGTCCGTGCCGTGCCTATTTTCTCAGTTAAATTAAGAAATGTTTTTCTCACATTTTTCATATTAAACATATCAACTGAGAGATGCTTCTGCACGTTTTTGTTTTTTGATAACTCAACGTGTATCGATGATATCAGCCTTTTTTTATAAATTTTAAATCCGAACCACGATGCAGGGGAAGAAATGCAATGAAGGGCCACTTGTATTTTTTGACGTAGCTACTTTTCAGACGCATTAGATATATATTTTTAACGATGAAAACAGGGATGTCATTCACCCTGGACGATTGGTGCAAGTGGATCTAAGCCTTTATCATCATCGTACGGTACATTTTCCTACAGCACGGTACGAAAGGTTGATGCGTGAGTCGAGTCTGGCTTAGTTTTATGACGCCCGGCTCCGGCGGCATGCAAAAATTATGCCCCGCCCGGGAACACGCGGGAAGATAAAAACTTTGCAGTTTATTCCCGCGGGAGCTCGCTCATCAGTCCAACTTTACGTGCTGGCAATCTTTTATTAACTATCTCGTTGTGGACTCTAACGCTTTTCAGACTTTGGTGAATTCAAATTCCAGCTTAATGCGTATCAAATACGCGCTTAGGGTAAGTTTCCTGGTAACGGGAAGTCACTTCACACTTGAGGATGCTCTCAAACCATTTCACTTTGATTTTTTTAGGTAGCAGCATTAAAAGAGATAATGCTGTATTTGTTTTAAGGGGTTAAAGAATCCATAATGATGTTATAAGCGCGAAAATAGCTGAATTAATTTTATTGAATTCTGGAGAAGGGCATAAGGCTACATTTAGTGGAGAAAATTAAAGTCAAAGGGAGCGAAATAGGGGATGAAAGCTTGTATGGGGAACTAATATAATATCCAGGAAATAATTCGGCCCGACATCAGTTCAAAATTATATTGACCCGAGCGGAGCCGGGTATCTCAGATAGTAGACTAATATTTTTATTTTGACTACCGGTGAAGTCGGTTCTTCTTAGTCCGTGGCTAGTACGTCGCGTATTTCATAGAACCTGCTTTGATAGAATCAACCCTGAAACAAGGACTCATACATTAAGGCCCTGGTACTAGCCAAATGGCAAAGTTAGACGAGGCACCCCAAGTTAACTAACGAAGTCTGACGATTAGCAGTATCATTATTACAATATATGATTCCTTGTCTAGAAATCAACTTATGTTTGTTAATGTATGTTTCCTTTTTCTATACAAAACACATTGCAGAAACGGTGACCATTTCCGAAATGTTTTGACTAAATGTAGAAATCTAAAAGCGAATGGAATTATTTGTCTATGCATATATGCTCTTTTTGCTTATATCTAGAAATCATATAACTTTCAGATTTCTAATGTGAAAAATCGACTTTTTAATTCTTATTATTATTGAAATCAATGATGGAATCAAAAAATATTAACAATCTATTATCAGACTGGAGTTCTATTTGGACTTGCTGAGACGTTTCACTACACATTATTACATTTGTTTAAAGGTGCATTTTTTGGCGCGAGTAGTTGGCTAGTCCTAGCGCCTTAAAGAAAGAACATTGTAAAAATAACTCGTTTATGAATTTACTGTAAGAATGAACTGAATGTACTGCAAGGCTGGACCCTTATCCATAATACCATTCGCGAGTATTGCGTCGTCCAATTTCGCCACCTGCTATGCACCCATAATTTTGAAAAGTCGATTATACATACATATTACATTCCTTGGAATAAGCGACGTACCTGCTTAGTATGAAAATGTATATTTAATTCTGTTATAAGGTTTTAGCCATCCATACAAATAGCATAGACCCCGTAACGCCTCGCCAACCAAATTAACAAATACAACGTCCTTAGACTCGAGGAAAGCGCATTCCAGTTCCACATGTACTTAACGCTGTTAAAGCGTTCATTACTGTAAAACCGGCTTGGTATTCACTATCATATATTTCTGAATGTTCACGATTTCCGTCTCAACAGATTCTCCGTTAGACTGTCCCATATATACAGAATGTTAACGGACTCATGGTTCGAATGTTAGCCAGGGATTCTGGCATATTTGGAGCAAACTTTCCAGCAGGTCTATTCCTAGCATTCAGGAATCAGGAATCCTGAGTATAGAAAACCGCTTTTATAGCGATTTTCAAAGCGAGTTTTTCTACGGAAAACTTTGATTGATTAATAAAACTATGCTCCGGAATATTTTCGTTAATAAATTCGCTTTGGAAACCGCTCCAAAAGCTGTTTTCTAGACTCAGGATTCCTGATTACTGAATGCCAGGAATAGACCTGCAAATGTTTGTTGTATGATGTAAAATAAATGCTCCGTTTAGTTGTCGATTAGTGTATATGACATTAGCAAGAGTTCTCCGAGAGGGACCGAGACCACACATAAAGTAATTGTTTCGTTTGAGAAGTTTAGTGTTAAGAATACAAGTATGCAAAACGAAGGATTTTGTAGTTTTCGTGGGTTTGTTGTCCGTAAATAATTGTGTGTTTTTTTCTCTGTGACATTTTGTTTTACTTGGGTATGTCAAACATAGCTACACAGTAAAATATAAGTAAAGGCGGGCACATTCAAATCTAATGACAGCTTCGGGGTAAATAGGTGGAGCGTACGTATGTATAAATAAATGTTTTAATAATAGTCTATAGCTTTAGGTAATGTCGTTGCGTTGAAGTATCGTGGGTCTGCAAGTATGTAGTAAGGTCACCACGCATGGAGTTAGAACTGGCCGCCACCACCCGTCGTTGCGGTGAGATGCCGACCGTGGGTACACGAGACAGACATCCACCCGCGAGGGGAAATTATATGGACCGAAGGGACAACACGGGTGCAGGGGGACATACGGACGCTGTTGGGACAATTTAGGGTAATTTTCCTTTATTTAATTAATTTCCATGCAGACAATTACAGCGGATGCCGTAAAGGGTAGCGTGCGTTTCACGAAATTTCCTTTATAACGTCGTCAATTGGGTATGCTTTGCAGTTGACAGGGAATGGGTTAATTGCTGGCACATATTTGGGTTATACTTTTGTTAAACTCACCCTTGAGATTGTATATGGATTTTAGCGATCTTGTTGTTTAATAAACCGAATTATTTTGTTCTTTACAAACTATCCATTATGAACTGTAATAAAACTTTTAATATGTGATCTCCAAAATTTGTTGACAAAAAGCCAGTTCCATAGTCCAGGGTTTTTCTTCATTTGAACATATTTTTTCTTAGAAACTCATTTGCTTTTGATACAGGAGGTATTAAAACGATGTAGTAATCGTAGTTATTATTACACCACTGAAACCATTTTAGGATAATATGGGGTGTTAAAAAAGAATCCAGAGTTTGTTGTTACTTACGGAATAGCAAATAATGAAGACGAACGAGAGCTACCAGAAGACAGTGACGCTCACTGATCACCCGCTCAGGTGAAGCTTACAGCGACCAAATTCAGTTGCATCACGCCGCCACCACTGCACTTTCGTGTTGCAACGACAGGGTATCAAAACGGAAAGTTGCGCTTCTCGCTAGATTTTATTCACATATATTTTAACGTTTTTAATCGTTTTTGGGGTTCCGTACACAAAGGGTGCCAACGGAACTAAGCCTCCGCTGTCCGTACGTCCGTCCTTCCGACCTTCCATCTGACATAGGGCTGGATCTCATGAACCGTAATATAGAGGCAGCTGAATTTTTCACAAAGTTTGTATTTATTTTGCCGCTATAACAGCAATCTTAAAATAATAAAAATAAAAAAACTTGATTTCTTTGTGTTCAATCTTCTACGATCGTACGGAACCCTTTGTCATTTGTCCGACTCGCACTAGGCTTGTTCTTTAGTAGTGTGGATCATCATACAATAACATTTAAATACTCTGTTATCTCAAATCGTAATTGTAACGTATCGTAAAAAATATATTAAATATCTTTCATGGTTTTTTTATTTTCAAAATCTGGAAGTGCATTCATTGGATTCATTTTTATAGAGATGAGATCCATTCCCATAACAATAAGGCCTTTCTGAAAACTCCCAAACCGAATTTTTTAAAGCGTACTCAGCGGATATAAGTGTATCGCAAGAAGGTATTGAGTCCACAACGGTATCCTCTTATGACGGTTTGCATTTTGATAATGTATTTTAATGCTGAGCCCTTGATGAAAGGAGCAGGCAGCATAATGCTCCGTCCCCTTTCTACCTTCGGTCAACGCGGTACAGGGAGAAAATGCACACATTCACAGTCGATATTCCAAAAATAAAAACCCACCGATCTTCTAGATCCTTCATCTATAGGGTCGGAAAACTATGGAATTAACTCCCTTTCGATGTATTTCCCTCAAAGTACAACCCGGGGTCCTTCAAACATGGTGTGAAGAAGCACCTGGCCGGCCGGCATGGTTTTCGCAGCCACCCTGTAAATTCGAAATCCCATGGGCATCGTTGGGCACCTTAAGAAGTCCTGGCGTACGCCATATTACTTACCCCTCCGGATATTCAGGTTAATTTAAATATTATTTTTTAACATTTATTATGTATTCGATTATTTTTCTCTTAATTTGCTTAGCACTTGGTTCACATCCATTTTATTTCAAATGGAATACTTGTATTTTTTTTATTTATTCAATAGAAAAAGCATGCAAAATAAAAAAAAAACGCTCTTTAACGTCTGGTGTCGTTAAGAAACTGCACATCGTCTCCCGGCTTTCGACTAAATAAACAGCGCTCTTGCGGGTAGCACACGTCGCCTCATAAATCGGGATTAAGGATAACAGGCTCAGGGGTAGGCAACTCGAAACTCCTTGAACATAGCTGCCACAGTTCTTCATTAGCGACGAAGCCTCGTTCATGTGATTGCAATCACCTTCGGTGTACTGGAGATTTATAGCTATATTGTGCTCTGCGGGGCCGGCACATAAAAAAGTACAACTTTGCCCACTGCATTTCTTCCAGTGCATGTCGCAAGAGTCATTCGTGGTTTGGATCTAACGTTAAACCGTAGCGTCCCTTCATTACTTACTAGGTGTTGGCGTTAATCCCGCCTGGGTTGGTACCATCGCATTGGATGAAAGATGTTCTCATGCCAATAGGTGTGGTATTAGCTATCCATGCACAGTAACAAAAAAACATTTTTGTACAATAATTTTTTTTCGACGATTATAAATAATATAAAAAGTTTACACATCTGTAACAAGGTAGGCGCTATTTGATATCATCGTTTATTGGTGTTATCAAACAACACCTACCTTGTCTCTTACATGTTAGTGTTTTAATCCGTAGTAGGTAAACATTTTTTTCAACTTCTTTTTTAATATGTTCCGTGCTTATGTTACGCAGGCTAAAATAACGAATCCATTGACACCTTATTCATCAATATCGGATGATTTTTTTAAGCGCTACGGTGGAATATACTTAAATACAAACAATTACTGACAAACATACATACATAGACTCCTAAAACCATATCCCTTCCTTCTGGCTTCAATGTATTCGGGTAAAATGCTTCATGTATTCGTTTTTGTTGATTACGTGGCGCATTTTTAACTGAGAATTTGTAAAATTTCTTAATGAGCTCCTATGAGAATTTAACAAGGGACAGGATGGAGCATTACCAAATATATCAAAAAATATTTAAATAATTTCTTTTTTTCTTTGGAAATCGGTTTTCGTGTAAAATAACCGCTTTATTTTAAGATTGCGATATCGGACATACATCGTTGTAACTTGTAGATGCAATTTGACATACCTAAGTTCAGTGGCTAATACGTGATGGGACATCCGCCCGTTCGTGCATCACTTTTTTTGTTTTTTCTGAGTTATATCAGTGCGATATTAGACCGTGGTTCAGAATCCATTTACAACTGTTGAATACCTCTCCTACCTCCACTAGGTGGTACAGCTAACCCCTCCAGGGTTTGAACGATCGCATTGGATTAAAATATGGTCAAAGCGGCAGTAAAAAATTGTCCATGTTTTCCATCCCGTGCAAAAAAGCCATGCGCATTAAGGGAAGATCCTGGCATGGCATCTGATTACTACCGGAATGCCTTGTTTATGTTATTTTGCGGTTCTTAACCAGGTGTTCTGGTCGTATTTATTGTGTCGCCCGGTAAGCTATTTAAAAAAAAATGTAATAAATATTTAGCATAAAACATAATCCAATTTCAGAATTTAAGAGTTTTGTTCTAGATAGGATCACAGTCCCGTCACCAAGTGTGGATTTTCACGCATATTTCCATGGCGGTACATAAGTGTGCACTTCCTCGAACGCTCAGGTACTCCACTTAATTAATTTCAGGAAATTCAAACGCGTTAGCTCGCGAGACCGCCTGAGCATATTGCAAGCTCGCGCGCCGATAAACAGGAATTAGTGCATTTCCGCTGCAACTTGCCGTCTATTTCCTGCAGCGAGGTGACGCTGACGGCGCCGTTACTTATTCAGCGAACGCCTCGGAGGGAAGGGGGCTGTTTGGCGGGGAGAAATTGTGGCATCGAGTGAGAAATTACGGGAGTGGCGAACGAAACTCACCTTTAAGGCTCCATATGACGCTAACATCCAAAATTTTGGGTTTATTTTTATTTTATCTCAGCGTCGATTAAGCATAAACACCGGTAAAAAAATATAAATATCAAAAACCGCAAAACGGTTTTAATAACTTGCTTATATTCTTTAAAAAAATATGTTTGTAAACACCTATGTAGAAGTTTTTACTAGGTTTTCAAGCCGGCGCTTGGAAAGTATCAATTATCTAGACAATTTTCTTTTTTGTGGTAAAATATCACATATTTATCTAGTGAATAACCATGAAACATATGTTAATTCACTTTAGGAAGTAGACTTTACAGGTTAAAAACCTAAATTTCGCTTCGTCGCGCTCGATTTTCACGCGCATACAGCAATGAATCGTAACGCAAACTTATTGCTTCCGGAGATCGCCATTATCGTTTGTTTGTTAAACGATGAAGTCAGTAGCTAATGGGGAAGAATACTGCTTATTTGTCACGACAGGTAGAGTCTAAGCGAGGTCACCTAAAATATCTGTCAAAGCTATCTGATACGATATAAAATAAAACAGAGCATATTTTAAAATTCATGTCATTGAAACGACTAAATGTTCTCCATGTTATTTCCGAAAATATATTGTTCGTTATTATCCTAATCAAAAGAAGTCTTGGAAAAGAAAATATCACAAAAACATAACCTAAAATATTAATAAACAAAAGCTCTTCTTTTCCTCTAAACCGTATTCTAAATGCATCATGGAGTACCTCTTTCATCTAAAAACTCGTAAATTAAACTTGACAGGAATGAGAGTTTGGCCGTTTTTAAGGTGATGTCGCTCTTGCGACGGCGACGTCTACAAAAAGCTTTTAGTTTTATTTCCCATTGCTAGTTATCACACTGACGGTAGTGCCTGGCAGTCAGTTCGCTTGAGAATTCGGGACGCTCAACATTGAATGTTCGTTGCACTAAATAGCGTCCTGTGCAGTTCTTACGTGTCGTTGGAACTCAAGAACACCTGGGGATTACCATGATAAATTAGCCTAGTGAACTGGAAAGTGAGTGATTAAATCTGATGTTCAGTTGCATTTCGTAACATGTTAACAGGTCCATTCCCCTGTACATGGCTGCAAAGATAGCATTGCATGAAATAACACCGATACGTCCAAATCAATCACTCACTTGCCTGTTCACCCGGCGATTTATAATAAGTGAACTGACTGGCCCGTGCTACCGTCAATGTATGTTATATCACTGAAACGGGTATCTGCGCTGCCGCTAGATGGATGATGCCGCCCTTCCATGCCCGGTGTGTGGCGGGGGAGGGAGAGAGGTACAACACTCTCGCTGATTGACGTGCGAGTTATAGAGTCGATGGAATGGAGCGATTGCTTCTGATATGTGTATGCTTCTGAGTTATATAAGTGCGATGAGTGTCACGAAAGCTAGCTGTACCATGGTTCAGAAACCATTTAAAACTGTAGGTCTCCTTCCTCTACTAGGTGGTACAGCTAACATCTCCAAGGTTTGAACGATCGCATTGGATCCTCCGATATGTACCTGATATATGTGAATATGAACATACATTCACTGTGACCAGTAACGTTGTGGTTAACAACTCTGACCTCTTGTGTCAAATAATCCCGGTTCGAATCCCAGGGTATGCACCTCTTTATTTTTTATCCAAGATTTTAATGTACATTTTTGTTAGGAATGCGGCTCACTCTGTGGTTCGGAACCCACGTTAAACCGTAGATCCCTTTTTATGTAACTGGACACGGATGTGTATACCACACCGTTATAATAGAGAATACTGAAAGTTTATATAACATTTGGTTTTTAATTTTAAGATTTCAGAAAGTTCCAGTATCCCCTAAGCATTATCCTGATAAACGGCATTCCCGAGGGAATCAGGTGCCAAGCCAGGACCTTCCCTTTATGAGCACAACTACATTAAACTGGATGGAAAATACGGGCAAATTTTCATTGTCCCTTCGTCCATTTTTTCTTTTCCCTCTTCATTTCAAAATTCCTTCCCGAATGCGGTGTCATTGGCTAATATCGTGATATCAGGTGCGGTATTAGCGGTATTATTAACTAAGACCATATCAAAGGCATGCCATATAAATGATTGATATAACCTATAAAAAATGGAATGCAGAGCACATAGACTTAGAATGTACATATGTAAAGGCACACAGAATAAACTGACGGGTGAGATCAAAATTGTCTGTAATCACCATATATTTTGTAAATAATTGTCCAAAGCTATGTTTCAAATTATACTTTGAAATGTTGAGAAAAAGATGAGCAATAGTATCGACAAATATTTAATCGGTCACTTCTTATTTTCAAATAAGTGGATTATGCGCGTTTACTTCACCATCTAATAATGCACAGTGCATTATTGCTTCAATTTAAAAAAACGCATTTCTTATATAATGAGCCGTGACCTAGTAAGTGTACCTCTAGCGATTCATAAAGTCGTCTCATCCCCGTCCTCTCCCTCTAACTAGCGGTAGTGACGCCGAGGATGCCTACGTTCTTTACGGATGCTTCATAGGTCTGTGGCAGAAACACTCTGTGCGGGGCGGCGGTTGCGGAGGCGGTGCGGCGGCGGCAGCACCAACAAAGCCATGCGATGTGCATTGACCGCACACCAGACTGATGACCGTGCAAGCTTGATGCACCCTAATATTGGTACAGTGCGGGAAATAATGTTCCGTATAAAATTCAAGAAACTCCTCTTGAAATAAGGAGGATTAGCTGCGCTGGGCAAAGCGTGATTAAAAACGTGAATGCTGAGATTAAATGAGAATTGACATTAGACATGGACAGGTGAAAATGTTGCCATCATTGAAACCCGAAGAGTCTTGACGGGAATATATACAGAGCCCACTTCACATTTCATTAAATAATTATTGAATCGTTTATGGAAATAAAAGATCCAATTTCTGAATAACTGTGCAAGTAAAATTTACTTTTTCGTAATGGACGTATATTTTCAATTAATATTCAAAAACAACATAATTTCACAAAAAATATTTTCCTAAAATAAACACTTTCATATGAATGCTGCCTGTACTGGTCAGTATTGCTCTGATCCTGTTTAAACCCGCGGTCAATATTAATCACGTGGCTATTAATAGAATCATTAATGCTCTACCTGCTATGGCCCACTCCTAGAGCACTAGCGTAGTGCTATTATTTATTATGTGGCCTAACCGCCCCTTGCTACTTGCACGGGTATTGATGCAGTGTGGCTGTTTTAAACATGTTTTATAGGAACACATCATACATAAGCACATATGCGCGGCAAGAAAGGCAGTGTGACTATTAGATATACATTTCATACATAAATACATATCAGCCATCAGCGCGACAACCTGCTTCTATTTCTTAGCAAATTCTTTCATTATGAACTAGCTGCGGTACCCGGCTCCGCTCGGGTTAGCGTCGGCTAAATTATTTCATGGATAAAAAGTATCCGACATGGCTGATCCAAAATAGGGTCAAACTGGTCCAGGACAATGTATCCATCTACCAAATTTAATCAAGATCGTTCGAGATGAAATAGCATGATTTAATGAGAAACATCCAATAATTCCCATTTAGAGCTTCGTTGACATTTGGTGGCTATTTAAAAAAAAAGCATTTGCCGCCAGAACCTTTCTGCACTTGCACTGCAATATTGTTTACCTAGTAAGTAAGTAACGTGTAATTTAGGTAAGTTTTGCGTGGACTCCAACCCACAGCCAGCCTCAACATCGAAAACAGTAACCCATCTCGAACCTGACAGCTCCCAGAGATCCTATACATTGATAAAATACGCACATAAATCGGGTTAGTGGTTCGCAAGTTATAAGAATTTAACACTCACTACTCACCCTTCAGGTAATGAAGCGTTATATTATGTAGCCTATAAGTTTTGAGTAGAATCAGGCTAGACGTAGATACAATCCGCATCTAAATCGAGTAATTGGTTCTCAAGGATTTTGCCAAGTAGTCCTAAAGTTGCGGGAAATACCAAGCCGTACCCGCCCCCCCTCCCCGCACCCGCCCCCGTCGGACCGCACGCCTAATCACGAACTAAACAAACACTAACTAACTAAACACTCTGCACAAAACACGATATACGAATTTGTTTCGTGTATCAGTTGACAAAAGCAAACTCAGTAGATTAGGTAACAGACAACTTTTTTTTTTTTATTTGATATGACTTGAAGTCAAATCCTTTTAAGCCGTACGAATTGTTTTATTTATTTAAAATTTGGATATTAAAAATAATAAAACACTGTTGGTAACGCGATTTTTGTTTGACTGATGTAATGACGTGGAAACTGATGCAGTTTATCTCGCGTGCCGAAACTAATACAAAAGAAACGCGAGTTTCGGAACGCGACATTAAACTCCTCCAACTATGTATTCTGTGCTCCAACGCACACACGCACAGTGTTTTGATAGATATGATCTTTGACGTTAGGAACACACCTACATTACTTAGACAACTGTGAGTGCTTGTAATTTAATATGAACTTTATACCATAGCAATAAAGCTCAAATTGACTACGTTTTATTTACAAATCATTTGTATGGGAAAAAGGAAAGGGCTATTTTTAGGGTTTTTCCAGCAATAATTCTAATTTTTCTCGCCGTAAAAACCATCCTTGAACTTCAACGAACATTTAAAAAAAAGATTTGGCCAAATTGGTCCAGGCGTTGTTGAGTTATGCGCTTACCAACACATTTTGCGATTCATTTTTATATTATAGAAGAGATAGATGGCAAGTGATGCAGTGTGACCATTTTTATTATAAGATGTTTATGTACAATTTCAAAGAAACGAGTTCACATTGACGGTCCCATTTAAAAAAAAAGTATGTTACAACATCCGATAAAGGAAGAAATGGCGGCTACTTTATTTAACTTGGAGCGTTACAACTTTCGGACGGTTCACTTTTTCCGAGCCAGGATTCATCCCAAACAGTGAGATCCCAAACATCCGTATAAAAGCTTCGCTTCAAAAACATGTGATTCTGAAAGACTAAATCGTGCCAAGAAACACTCGCCACCTTTTTGCCTATTGGCCACGATTCAAGTACCGCGTGCAATTTGACTATTGCCTGCGCGAACGAATGCGAGGAAACACTAAAACACTAGTCTTTCAGTGGTTTCGGCAGCGGATGCAATAAACTATGCGGTCCGCCTCAGCGCGTTGCAGTTCGGACGGACCGCCCGCGGATTTTATCAATAAATTCACAAAAACAATCCGCTTATTTTATCTGGCGTCGTACAAGCTGCACACAATATATCGTCGTCTATACAGAGAGCACAGATAGACATGTTAACTATATCTGAATTTTGAGAAATTTTATTATCTTGAGTCTATTTTAATTTAAGCACGCGAATTTAATTTAATTTCATTTCATCAAATCATAACCGATATGTAATTCCCGTTGACCTTGAATCACACGGTTTGGTAAGAAGCAATGCCTCACAGCACATGTGAAGGAAAAAATCTGGATAACGAAATTTGTAGTTATCACTCGCACCGGTTTTTTAAGTAGATATTGATTTTAAAATTCAACCCCTCAAATGGTTTAAAAGTTCTGAGTCACAGATCTATACATCATTTGAGTGTATTTATTGGCCATTAACTGTTAACGTAGCTAGGTGAAAAAACCGCCAATGAGGTCAATCACGCCTCTTCAAAAAGGGGCTAAGTATAAGTCGTTGGATAGTTAATCTGTTGCCGGCTTGTGCATAAATCTGACTTTTGATAAAACACCTATAATTTTTATTATTACACACGAACTTCTCCACACAAAGCCTAAACCAAGCGTATCTAATGTAACAAGCATAACCCAAGCTATCCTTACCGATCCGAAATGTAATCATGATAATAGGATTTTAAGATTTTCTACTTGTTTTTATCAGAAGTACCTAAAACTTTATTCACTTTAGGGTCTATTTTTCAATAGTCTGGTAATCAGTCAAATAACTATTCGACGAATTTATCTACGCCGCTGCTTATCCATCCGTTATAGTAATTCCATATTTGTATGAGTAAAATTACAGTAAGTCAATTGTGATACGAAATATAATCCTGCGGTAAGGACTTCTGTCTATAAAATAAACTTAAAATTGTACTCAGACAGTAATCAGACCGAGGATTGAAAAATCGGCCCTTGGTCACTTGAACCCTGCGACAAATTTATAGATCTCACGTTCTAAAGTGTTCAATCAAGTACAACTTGTCTTCGGCTTGAAGTGCTGCAATATTATTACGAACATGTAATCACGTCAGTTGCTGTGTTTTTGTTAATCAAGTCAGTTGCTGTGTTTTTGTTTAACCGTCCGCTCTTTCCTTTCCTTTCTGCCACGGAAGAAGGGAGCATAACGGTAACAGTATAAAGAAGAAAAATGGAAGCTGAGAAACTTAACGTATTGTCACTCACTTAATTATCTACAACCTGCAAAGCGGCGCATTCTGTTACTGCACTTCTTCCATCTACGGCGGCATTATAAACGCTTTGCAGTTCAATACGGCTGTAAAATTATTAGGGGTTATGTAATATTGAAACATATCAGCCGCCCTATCATTGAATCCTCATTTTGCTTACCTATCGTTTAGATCTCTGAAATTATTCTGCCAACTTAGGGTAGCTTCCTAATTCGGCTAAATTAACAATACGGCAGCAACATACAGACGCAGATACTCAATAAATTGGCGGCTACATTTTTCATCGATGACGTTAAATATGAACCTTCTTGCTTTTCGCCATCGCCGATTGCTGTCACATTTCGTTTAACACCTGCCACATCCGAGCCGGTTCAGGGCTACTTACTTCGGCGTTGCACAGCCAGGGGAGGGCAGAGGTGAAGAGGGGGGGGGAGGTGATTTTATATCTCCTGTTCACTGGACCGGCGCGGAGGGAAGACGTAGGGGTCTCAGACTGTGGACGGCGGGTCATGCAGTATTCGGATTTACGCAGAGTATAAACCAAGTTTAAGATGGTTTTCATATTTAAAGCTCTTCACGACTTAGATGCGTTAGCCATAGTATTTATGTGTAGAACACGTGATAACTGATTAATCAATACTATTATGATACTATTAATAGTGGGGCTACGATGCCCATGCTAAGTTAAGTACTTCGTATTGAGAAATTTTAAGATCTGATAATCCTGCGTTTAAGCCTACTCCGTGATTACAATTAAATTGTGATGAAATGATTGCAAAGATTGTGATTAAAGCAGGAGTTTTTTGAACATTGAATGTTTTAAATTATCCACAACCATGAATTGGACATCGTTTTGGTGTATTCGGAGATAGTATAGGCCCTGTACTAAAATGCGTTCATATTTCTAATTGTTATTTTTAACTTAATTTCGGATAGAACAATATTTTTATGCTTGTACTAAAAAAAACTCAAATAAAGAAAACTTCGTGAAAAAAAACGCAGTTTAAAATCGATCCAAGTTCTGCTATATTAAAAACATTTCAAGAGCCCGACTTACTCTAAGACAGGGGCGGGCCGCTGTCTACGTATCACCGCCCGGCTTGTAGCTACAAGTATTTAGAGCCCACTAGAAGTCACGGCGGCGCCTGCAGAGCACCAGAGAATTCGGGGCCGCTTACTTTATGGTGTTTCCCGTTTTATTAGTCCGCTTTAGTGCTGTTGCAATTGCGCGAAGTGTACCGTTTTCGAGAGCTAAGGGGAACCCTCACCGGCTTAGTTTGTAGATGCAGCTGCCGTTAATCCAAGAATTCCTTGCTGAGGCCTATCCGTGTCGTCTTTCTTAAAACCAAAAATATCTAACTTTACTTTCTTTGATCTAGCCTAGCTATATCCGTAAGTTCCGTACCCAAAGGGTGAAAACTGAACCCTATTACTAAGCCTCCGCTGTCCGTCCGTCCGTCCGTCCGTCTGTCACAGGGCACAGCGGCAAAATACATACATACTCTGTGAAATGTTTAGCTGCTTACCTATTGTGGTTCATGAGATACAGCCTTGTGACAGACGGACGGATGGACGGACGGAAAGCGGAGGCTTAGTAATAGAGCTCCGAACCCTAAAAAGTAACGCGGAGATCGTGTAACACAGGCTAAAAAGGCCTTTATTTTCATCAAGTGTACTGTTTTATCTATTGGATTAATTTATCGATCGTATTGATTTTTTTAATCAAACAATTAAACACTTACATTTATGTGAGGTCGTAGTTAAAAGTTTAACAATTATTGGTAAGCCGCCGCTCGCACCGCCCTGCGAGAGATGAAATAAGTGCTGAAAATGTCTTACAAGCAACGTCTTGTTATTGTGAGGGGGTCGTAATTGAGGAGCTTAGGGCCGCGCGGGGCGTCAGGAGGCGATGCGCACTTAACTTTTATGATTAGCGTCTGTCTTTAGGCGGAGGGTCGCCCCAGGGCGGCGGCGGCGTCGGCGCTGGGCGGCTCGCCTGCGGTGGGCGGGCGGCTGTCATATGTTTCGCAGAGCTTTTATCATATTAGCAGATGCTTGGCGGGAAAACAAGCAACGGAGTGAATTGGGGAATTTAATTTGAAACTTTAAGCGCGGCGCTTTTCCACTCTTTTATCTCGGAATCTTATTTTATAAAATACAATATTTCGTTATTTTGTCTTGGAATCACAAACATTATAATATTTACGCTTAAAATGTAAATTTTCATTAACTTAAGCTTAATTTATTTTTGTTTCCCGGTGCGCATGCGAATGCTTAGCATTCGTAGCATTATTAAGGGGAAATTCTGTATTTTATGAAATATATATCCATTCGAATTAGTCATTAATCACGGTCCATACTTTAATGTTAGATGACCAATAGTTGGGCAATAAAGTATGGGAAAATGATAGTAAATGATTACTATAATAAGAGTAATTGTAATAATCGAGAAGTGAAGAGAATTAATGACGGAAAAATGTCAAACAAATGTTCAGAGCGGAATTCGCAAAATTCTTTTAATTTAATCTCATTAACAACTCTGCCTGCATACCCTGAAAAGTGGCGTAATGGTTTTTTTTTGTTATAGTTAGGGATAGGTATTTATAGGCCTTACCAAAGTGATCTCACCCCTTACGGTACTATATGAAATTCTACTATGCTAGCACGATTTGTAAGGATGCAGGAAGACAGCCCGGTAATTTCAGCCGAATGCTATCTGGCGTGCAATATTTTAATCAGCTTAAATGCAGCCGACGATTTTAAGCCTCATATTTCGTCTGTAGCGGGCGACGGGCCCTGATAATATGTCGTCCTCCTAACTGCTTCGCCGAACATCGGAATCCCTCGCAAAACTGCGTTTGAGTAAAGAGAACCTTCCGCTCTATACGATTCAAGTTAAAATTTGTGCAGCGCGCGTGACGCTCGGGACGTTTGAAAACTGAAAACTAGCCAACTAAATCCTGTCTAGCTCGGACCGATAAAGCAGAAATTGGCTGCAAGCGCCTCTCGAATATGGTTCAGAATCTGTAGTCGTCGTTTACATTATAAAGCTTTTAGGTCGGGAAGTTGGGCAAAGGTTTTAATGATGCTCATTACTGAGCGAATGGAATCGGATTACGGGGGTGGGGGGGGGGGGTGTAAGGAGAGGGGGAGGAGGGGGCTCAGATCTGTAGGTACGGGGAGGTTGCTTTAACTTTAGACGCCTGTCTATTGAAATTGGCGATAAGCTACCACTGAACTATATTCATTTAAATTTGCTATATTTTAGAGTCTACAGCATGTTTTGGAATAGGTTAGGTTAGGTTAGAATAGGATTCCATCCTACTGGCCAGCGTGACCGAAAAGGAAAATACATATGAAAGCATTTTTGCCCAATCTTGATACGAAGACTTTCGTTACGCTCGATCAACTATTCCGATTTATTATTTAATTCTCAGACAGAGAGAAGGAATACGCGAAATATGCCATCTGTCAGTGACGTGCGCGAGTGAGCTTCTACCGCAATCGGAAGTCAAAATCATAATCATAAACTGGTGAGTGTTACATTGTATATTGTTAAACATAGAACATTGAATGAGCAATTTAGTCGTAATACAATTCTTGCAGCTTTTTAATTAATAAATAAAATCTGTATGTATATTGGTCCCAAACATATTTTTCAAATAAACATTCTAGTTCCATAAAAAAAACTATTAAATACCTTGGTATGTACCGCTGTTTTGGATATTACTAAACTGTTCTATTCATAATTCAGTTATTTTACTGTTTACATTTTTTTATTATTTCTGCCTAGGTAAGTCAGTCAGTCAGTCAGTCAGCGTGTTTGCGTGTACTGCTGGACGTACGCCTCTCCAATTTTCCTCCAGTCCTCCCGGCCTTCAGCGGTACGGAACCACTGCTTTCCGCCGACGCACTTGATGTCTTCGTCCCACCTGGCGGGTGGTCTTCCGACACTCCGTTTTCCTGTCCACGGCCGCCAGTGTAGGACACGGTTACTCCAACGGCCGTCGTCTCTTCGGCTGACGTGACCAGCCCACTGCCACTTGAGCTTAGCCACCCGGTGTCCAATATCGACTACTTTGGTACGTCGGCGAATTGCCTCGTTGCGCACCATATCCCGTAGCGATATTCCCAGCATGGCTCGCTCCATTGCTCGCTGGGCAACTTTTAACCTTTGGACAACGGCGACCGTCAGAGTCCACGTTGTAACATGTACACACATGTAAGTAGCATTGACTTTTTATTACACATGCATTACATATAACTCATTTTGGTAAATAATCAAAACCGATAAATTTGGTGATGTTCGAAACAATTTGTTTCAAGCAGTCTCATTCTACTTAAATCTACAACGTATATATGCTCATCCATACGAATATTATAAATGCATAATTAACTATGTCTGCCTGTTACGTTGTCACGCCTTAAACGCTGAAACAATTTTGATTAAATTCAAATTCAAAATTCAAATTCTCACTCATATAACATAAAATGTAAGGCTCAGCCAGACATCACTCCGAAACGACATTGACCCGAGCGGAGCCGGGTAGCTCAGCTAGTATTTAATAAAGATTGGCTGATCGTTTCGAATATGCGATGCAGACTTTTAGGAATTTAAATAAATTAATTAAGGGCTGATTTATTAATAGTCAGATAAACAGCCAGATATTTATTGGACGGATTTATTTACGTATCTGCTTACCCATCCGATAAAGTAAGTCCATATGTTTATAAGTAAAATTGTAGTCAGATAATTGCGATAGAGGATATAATTTTCCGGCAATGACTATACGTCTTTTGAAAAACGTGAATTTCTACTATCAGTCCTTATCAGTAATATCTGATAATTTATGTATTCTTTTTATGTACTCCGAACATTTGTTATATTGGTGAGACGAATACGATTCTGAAAAAATATCTAGTTACTATCTAGTTGCTTTCAAATCAAAATAACAGTAACTAAATACAAATAAATTATTACAGTAGTAAACATTGACACTGGTAGCTTATCTCCGTCGCAGTGCCCTCTAGTCACCATCACGCAAATATTTTTTTTAAAACCGGTCACACCCCCAAACACAATATTATGGTTTGATGCCGGGCGTACACTGCAACAGACGAATCACCCCACAATTCTGACACACCCCGCCGCACATTTAGTAGGAATCTCGTAGTGTATTGCGGCGTTCGGGCTGTTCAGTATACACTGGAAGAACTGTACGCCGTCTCCTATGTAGGCACTGTCTACCTGCCGGCTGAGTGCTCGCCTGGGAAATGAAAAACAAATACTAGGACTCGCTCCCGAGTTGAAATAACGCCGCCCGCCTAGCAATTAGCGCCCGCCCATAAGCGCGGATTCCGCCCACGCCTCGGTCGCGCCGTATCTAATGTACGTGGGCCTTCGTACAATTTATGGCGTCAATGCATTTTGCCCTCGTAAATAATTTGCTAAACGGGTTTCCAGTTAAAATACTGTCGTGGTTTTTTGGCGAGAAGTGCGAGAATTAATCTTTCTATACATCTTTATGTTTACGTGATCTATGTTATCCAAAATGACGATGACTGTATACACCTTAACATAGTAATTAGGATAATTTAGTATGACTACAAACTTGAATTTTTCTGAAAGTATGTTTGCATACTGTAAATTTAAGTATTCACTCAAAATTGTAACTAAAAGCTATTTTTAATTATTGAACAATAAAATGTGTGTGTCGGCTCTTCTCGAACCGACAGATTGATAACGTGTCCAAGTGTAGGTATTCCACCTATGGATAAGAAATTCATTTGAAATGTATCGTTTCATGGACCTCTTGTAGTACCTACGTTAATCTAACAATAGACACAAACTCTGTTACATAAAAACCCGATCGATCAACGGACATATAATAGTTAAAAGTTTTATAATATTTTTACCGAGATCAAAAGAGCTACTCTATCTCCATGCATGCATCCGGTCTCCACGATATGCATGTGACCCAGCTGACTACATTTCACCTGAATAGAGGTAAAACTTTTCCATTTCATGAAAAATAAAGAAAAACATCGAACAACACAACTGCATTGTGCGCCGCGCTGGGATAGAGCAAGATTGAGCCGACATTTTTTCGCTTTGCTTTGAACATTTTGAAGCGCTCTTGTCGATAAAGTTTTTAGAGCACTTTCGTATTTTTAACAAATTATTAACGACAAGACGGAGAGTTTCTAAGTTTACTTGATCCTGCAAGTAAATTGAACCAAAGTTTAAACCAGAGAGATTGGTTTTAAGAGTTTTTTCATTGAACTACAAGCTAATGGACTTCACTAACTCCAAGACTATCCATCTAGCTATTTTATTTTCTGCCTGTCCACTTATTACTTGCTTGATTTCTTTGCTTGATTGTTCGAATCTATTCTAGGCTAATAATTATCACGCTAATGTACTTGATCATTCTGATAAAATTGTTTGTTTTACTTTGGTATATAACACGAGCGGAGCCACGAGTGATAAAAACCCGGATAAGTTCGAGTCGGATTCGCACACAAAGGGTTCCGTACCATCGTAAAAGATTTAACACAAAACAATCAGGATTTTTTACCTTTACTTTTTATTATTTCGTTGTTATAGCGGCAAAATATATACACACTCTGTGAAAATTTCAGCTGCCTACCTATTACGGTTGATGAGATACAGTCCTGTGACAGACGGACGGACAGACAGCGGAGGCTTAGTAATAGGGTTCCGTTTTCACCCTTTGGGTACAGAACCCTAAAAATGGATAACATAAGTACATTTCAGTACATTCTGAGGGAAGCCATTTTTTTCTTTCCTCAGTTGGCAAGCTTCCGTCCTTAGGCATTCCACCTAAGCTTTGCTTATGGATCGCCATCTTCCTGTCGGGCCGCTCCTGAATCGATGCCGTGGACGGTGTGAATCCGAACGACTTCGCAATTAGGGCTGGTGCTCCGAGCATTTTTAATTTTCATATACGATTAACTGTCCCTAGGCATGATTCACAGTTACGCTGTTGACAGCACGGAGCATGAGGAGTGTGGCAAGGATAGGAGGAGCAGAGATGCGCAGCCCAGCGAGGCGCAACGTTCTCAATAAGATGGACACTGTTCTCGAGAACAATGAAAATAACACGTGTGACAGATCAGATGATTTTGAATCGGTTATCTTAACTGATTGAACATTACGGCTGACTGCAAATTAGGCGTGCACCTGTCCAGTTTCAAGAGGTACAGTATTTTTTACAGATTGGACTGTACCTGTTCACTGAATATAAGACGTACATAAGTGATAATGGAAAACATACTAAAGCTAGAAACAGATTTCACACAGTTAGGTAGATAAAAAGATAAAACAGTTATTGCATATATTTCAAAAAACTAATTAAAGGTATAGTAACATTTAATGTTTAAGGCTAACATTTATCACTTATTTATAGTAACCGATTTACTTAGTTGGCTCTATTTGAACGTTGCAATACGGTTGTTATTATCGGAATTACAGTTAGATTAATTGAAATATAAAAAGATGAATAAAAAGCATGGAATCACAGATTTAACCTGCTAGAATTACCCGCTAGACATATTTGATTAAAGCTCTAGCGCTGAGCATATACAATCGTAATAAGGATACAAATTGTGTCACTTAGTCGCACGTTCAGAAGGCACGGGCGGAGGCAGACGGGCGTGTCGGAAGAGGGGCGTATCAGGCAGGCTACACCCGGGGTGTACGGACGGTCGCGCGCGAGCTATCGCAAACTCTGTAGAAAAACACCTCTATGACTTTTTGCACCGAAATACTTATTCCTCTTAAGGCTGTCGTGAAGTCACAGGAAATCTGAGATTTGAAAATTTTAAGAAATGCATTCTTTTTCATTGGCCATGGCACAATTTTGCACGGCGACTGCCATTAAAACAGCAAAATCGTCTTCCAGACTCTAACGTTTCCCTACCCATAAAGTTGTCAGATTTTAACAAAAATTTAGTACACTTGAGAAAGCTTTATTCTATGTCCGTATGTTTAGATTTTTTCGTAAATATATGCATTTTTCAGTAAAAAAAAACTAAAATCAACGTCAAAAAGACAACTTTTCTGAATGTCTATACGTCAATAATTTTCAACTTAAAAGGGTTATTAAAAAATTAAAACATACGTACATAGATTTCTATAATGTAATTTAAAATCCAAAACCTAGTAAAATATAAAGAGCATGGAAACAGTTATCGACTGAAGTATGGGGAATTGATAGGGTAACGACTCTCTTAATATTTTGTTCGGTACCGAAGACCGAATCAATATTAACACATGAAATAAGGAAAATTTTAATATTTCATCTCACAAACAAGCCGTCTTAAGGGTGAATGTGGATTTTTTATGGAACTTAGCACGGATGGTTAATCCCTAATATCCTACCATCATAATATTTGCCTAGCACATGGCATAGAAACTGGGTGCATTGCCATAAACTCCATACAATTTCAAGGCTACATAGGCCTTGTTGATGTTACGAATCACGCATTCAATATTAAATTAATATGATCCTTAATCATACTAATACGAAAAAATGCTGCTTCAAATAGTAAATATAATTATTTACTACATTATTAATCATAAATCGTTTTTAATGAAACCACCACATACCGATATGCTTTTTTATGTAACTGGACATGGATGTCTAACACCACACTAACCGACATAATACGCTACATGGGAACTAGGTACCATGCCAGGTCCTTCCTTATATTGCTCGGCTACATTGAACTGGATGGAAAACACAATTTTCATTGCCGCTTCGACCATCGTTAATTCAATGCGATGGTTCCAACTCTATTATTAATTAACTCTACCTCCCAGTAAGTAAGGCGGGGACACACAGTTTTACGTGGAATCCGAACCACAGCCGGCCTCAACGGTTGAAAATGGTCACCCATCCAGAACCCAACCGCGCTCAGGGGTGCTTCACCCAGCTTATCGAATAGCAAAACGTCGCGCCACTGGGCTACCGAGGCTAACAAATCGTACTTATACGGAAAATATTATTTTTAAAATATTAAATAATTATACTGCATATTATTACTGGAACCAGCATATACCGATATGGTATACGTTAAATATTGAACGCTATAAGGTAGCCCATAGCATTGGTTAATCTTTACGAAGCCTCCAACGTGCCAGAAGCGAATTTGTGTACGTGACCTAACCGGAAATAAAATCTGGATTCTTTAAAGGACTTTACAGTCCAATTTCAGTAGGACTTTAACAGCCGCCTCCTCCCCCCCCCCCCCCCCCACCCCCAGCGCCGCGGCCGCCCCTCGCGGACCCGCCTTGCCTGAGCCGTGTGTCCCTAGCATAGATAAATAGTTATATGCCACCGTATGCCTTGCCACATTCTAATGGTCAGAGTGAAGCCAGTACTGAGGTATTGATTGTAATAGTATTGTTCTGTAATTTGTCGGTGAGTTGAATCAGTTGATTCAGTATCACAATAACGGTTCAATCGTTTCATCACATCATCAGTCTGTCGTCAGCCTTTCTGTCTAACTGTCAGCCTATAACTTTATTACCACTTATCCTATTCTGATCTGATTTTTACCTATCTGCAGCTATATTCTTCCCAGAATTGAAAGGCTACTTACCATCACTCTTGTTTACTCAACAGGTAAGCAGGACATATTATTAAGGTGGCCCTTCTCGGCGGGACTAACTCATTCGCGGGCACGGTACAGAACCATGCTATTGCGCTCTGTTTCAAAGAAAAAGACAGGCTCCGTAATGAGGAGGGTGCAACATGTCCACAAAGCAGACAATGCGTAGAGTGTTTGATTTGGTAAGATTTATGAAAATGTTAATCACAAAATGACTCATAGCTATAAGTAAACCACGACCGCTGTAGTGAAAAATCTAACAAAAACCAAATTGATTATAAACCTTGATATTGCCCAGAGCGGCCCAATTCGTCCCATCCTAATTGAAGGGCAAAAAAATCGGACGGAGTGTATCGGAAGTTTTCAAATGAATGCGAATAGGACGTCCGTCGAGTGCTGAGCACACACGGACCCGCGCCGGAAATGTGCGGACAACTTTGACGTAGCGCGTATGTGGATTTAGTTTCGCAATATCATAGGATGGTTCGGCTGAGTACCGACTGTCTGGCTCGAAAGCGTACTTCATATCGTAATTAATAGTAGGTACAAGGAGCAATCAGGTATTTGTTGGGTGATAAATGGTTCCCTGCACAATACACACACCCAAGACATTGCACCTCATGGCAAACAGGTGCCATGCTAGGACCTTCCTTTTATTGTACAGCTACATCTAACTGCATGGAAAACACGGACAACTTTCATTGCCACTTCGACTATTATTTATTTAATGCGATGGTGCCAACCGAGTAAATAAGGAAGGAGACCAACAATTTAACGTGGAATCCGAACCACGGTCAACAAATCCCTTAGTTGTCTCTGGCCTTAGGTACGTTATCTTCATGAATACACGGCATTGGTAAGTAATTATGTCAACAGCTCCAGCATTCTATCCCGAACAGCGATATCTGCCGGGCGCAGGCAATACGCGTCACTTTGTACTTATTAATCCAAGAGCTGAGAAGACTGAACTCACGTCATTATTAAAAAAAAAATGTGCGTGAATGCGACGCCAGATAGAAATGAAATCGTCTTGCTCATCATGTTATTGATCAATAGATAATAACTGAAAACAGTTACGATGCGCGGGCATAATATTAAATAAACGGGCACAAGCAGAGTTGCACTGCTGCTTCTACCTCTACCTTGCCGTCACTCCATCTGAGAATTATACATACATACATGCCTCGGTGTACATACATAGCAAACATTACACCGCCCTTCTCCCCCCCTCCCCCGCTTCTTACATCCGTTACAAGCGACTGGGGCACTCGCACCCAACTATTCTTAGCCATATCAATTTTTCGTAACGCTTGAACGTTTTAGACCCGCCAGCAAAGAAGTTTCACTTCAATAATCTCCTCGTCACCACGAGTCATGCTAAATATCACATTCACGGTTATTTAAACATTCGAAAATATTTAGTGATGCCAGATTTTTATTGAAACTGTTTGTGTGAACATTATTGAACCTGTATATTTAGCCAAAATCACATTGTCTGTTTAAAATGGCACAGGATATAATAAAAGTTTGTCACATTTTTTTAGATTGGTAAAACCAGTGCTTTTAGTAACTTCACATTTTTTTCCTTTTTTAAAAAAATATTTAATGCATATACATAGCTTTAAAATATATAATCATAACAAACATATTTATGATATAAATCACCAAAAGTGCACCAGTTCCAATTGTAGCGAAATAGTTAGAATATATCTGCTTATTTCTATGTTTAACCAATGTGACGTGAGCTTCAACGTCTCTTAGACTGCGTTAACAACGCTCATACAGTCAGTTCAAGAATAATTTTCCCTTGGTTTTGCATTTCAAACCAAAAATTATGTTTCTTCTGCCCGAAATGCAATTGAGAAAAAATCCATCCAAAGCTCGTAATGTAACTTTTAAAACAGTGGCTCACTGAGTTGTAGGCCTCGTGAGTCTGTCTTTGCAGATTTAATACTGAATAAACATTTCGAAATATGTTCGAAATGGATCAGACATTTTTGAAATGTTTTAAAAAATTTAATCGGCCGAAAATTCCATATAATTATCGAACCTGCTCACAAAATTTCACAAGAATCGGAATGCATCCTGTAGAGGAGAACAGCCGGACGTCGGGCAGGCAAACCAAAACATCTTTGCCCAAGCTGAAACTGAGACGCGTAGCTCGCGCTTCGCTCGGTCAACTTTTTTTCATAACCGTTATTCGTGAATCCAGTGTTTTTAAGTTACCTTACTTTACTTTCCTGTTAATTTATATATTTTTACGTATGTCTAAGTTATTAATTATTGATGTATTTTTTAACTTAAGGTGGCCCAACCCGGCGGGACTAACTCATTCGCGGGCACTGTACAAAACCATGCTGTTGCGCTCTGGGACCTTCTCTGTTTCAAAGAAAAAGACAGGCTCCGTGATGAGGAAGATGCAACATGTCCACAAAAAAGATAATGTGCTTTGGTAAGATTTACGAAAATTTTGATTTCATAACGACTTATAGCTAAAAGTAAACCACGACCGCTGAAGTCAAAAATCTCACAAAAACCAAATTGATTATAAATCTTCATTAAATAAGCTATGTCTGATGACTAATCTTTTTAAGTTTTTCTTACTTTATCATTGCGTAATAAACAACCAAAGTTATTGTATAAAACGCGCGAAAAATGCGATCTTTCAGACCTTATAACTAAGAAACCAAACACAATTTTACAATGCCAACAGTCATCAGACATCTAGTTCATTCAAATAAAGCTCTTTTGAGCAAAATTTGGGATCTCTGATAAGAAATATGGGCGTGATCTTCTTTCTCCGTTTGTATGGGGACTTGTGGAAGGTTGGGCCACCTTAACGCACATAATAAATGTTAACACCTACGGTTGCCCGTGTGGCAAATTTCATACACATAACACATTTATATCTTGTTTTTTAAATACTTTGTTAGATTTCCGTACCGGAAGGGTGCCAAACGGAAAGCTATTATTAAGCCTCCGATGTCCGTCCAGCCGTCGGCCCGTCTGTATCAAAGCTTTATCTCATGTACCGTAATAGTAAGACAGCCGAAATTTTCATCGAGTGTGTATTTCTGTTGCCGCTATAACAATAAATAGTAAAAATTAAAGGGGCCACAATACCAGAACCCTGATTTCTTTTCGCACCCTTCGTGTGCAAATCCGACTCGCACTTGGCCGGTTTTTTATATTAAACATAATTTAGAAACGGTGTAACTCCTAGGACAGTTCGCTTTTTTGTAGCAGCAACCATTGCACAACGTTAAAAAATAACGAGGCGGTAACAATACGATAATTTCGTATTAAAAAAATGTGATCCGAGTGTACGAGCACTCGAAGCTCCGTTGCGGCACCGCCGGAGCAACAATGCAGCTTGTTGAACATTGTTCACACACTGTGCCGGATTAATTAATGAACAGAAGGCAGACGCCGTCACTTCAGCCTCGAGTTAGGCGCTGAGTGCAGACCTGATAGTGCACTGAGCCGTTGAATTGGCAGCGCACCTGGCCGGTCATATAGTCACTTGTAATTGGGCGTACCTAATATTCTAGGATCTAGAAGATGATAGATGTTTTTTTTATTTAGTGTTAACGGTTGGATGCACATTCAAAAACGTTAAACCAACCTAAACGTATACCTAAAGGCGTCACCTCTCATGGAATATGCGGAAGTGGGGCTAATTCGACTCCATGCGGTTTACTAAAAGTGACGCGTTTAAACATTGATTAACTTAGACGTCTCTTCCTGCAATCGGGCCTGAGTTACGCCACAAACATATTCTTCCGCGGATTCGAAGAATTCGGTGTGTACGCGCCCAGGCAGGTCACGAGCGAAGGAGGGCAATGCCCTGTAGCCTAGGGACGTCACAGCGGACCACAAGAGGAGTAGGAACAGCCACCTACCTCCAGCAGCACCAGCTCATAGGCGTCGGGTCCCGGGACAGTGTTCGGCGGCACAGCACTTCGCCCAGACGAGACGACACGGCGTGATCAGGCACGCGGCGGGTTGCGGGCGTGGAGCCATACGAGAGCTCCACGATGAAAGGTTGCGGGGACGCGGCGCATGCGTGCACCATGCTCGACAGCTAGTAGCAGAGCGAGAGTGGCTTGGAAAAAACTTCGGGTGGGATTGAATGCTAGTGAAGTGCAAACTACCCACCTAGGTCACCAATGCCATATTGGCGTGAACACGGTGAAAAAACCCGCAAGGAAATTCACTGGTAAAGAAAACAATAACCATACCCATAAAAATAGGGTAAAAATAATTTAATGTTAAACTAAATCTATTAGGCATATGGAATAATTACAATGAAAACAATGAGGCTTCTCGCCACCGAGCTACCTAGGCTGGCAAATTACACCGTCACGAAAGTTCGCTCTGCCAAATATATAATTTTGCAGGTGTATGTTTAAGGCAGTATGTTTGCTCCAGCTCAGGACAATTTGAGTCCAATGCAAAGTTTGGACTGGAGCGTCCGTAGTGTTTGCCCAATCAAAGGAGAGGGTTGATATAGGGGCCAACATATAATAAATCTTAGTACACATGTTGTTAATGCAAGAATTTTATGAAGTAATCTTATATTCCTATTTACCATTTCCATTCACGTGCCACGTAAAAACATATTTGTTTATAAACAAATTTGGACAGATGTCAAATTACAAATTAGTTCGCACAAAAAACAAGTATATTGTACATACTAGATAATAAAAGATAATTTATTTTGGTATAGACTGAGTTGGGACTGGCTGTATTTAGTTACCCATGCACTCAAATATGTTTACCTGCTATTAAGGAAATATTTAATATATCGATGTTTTATACAATATTTCTGATAACACAAAAGTAAGGGAATTAGTAAGATAACTCTGAATTTTAAATGTAATTAGACATATTAAGTTATTTGCGAATAATACTAAAGATTTAATCCTTTTTTTCAGCAATAGATAGTTATAGAACAAGGTCATAAAAATACTTAAACGCAGCAAAATCGTCGCTGTTCGTAAGCACAGTCAATAATATGAAATAAATTTAATTTAATGAAATCTATTTAAATCAAAAGTATCGTTGAAAGTACACAATCATGCAAAACATTTTGGTGGACAGTTTTCGTTCATGACCTTAACGGAAAATTTTTACGTTCGTTATAAATTTAAAGTGTTCCTTGCTTGATACGAAACAATCAATATTATTCCTATTTATTGTTCGCCCTACCCCGATTGTGAGACAGTATAATACAAATATGTCTGTAAGTCTCGATAGAACGTTATCTAAGCCTCACACTAAGCCACGCCATAAGCTTCAGACTAAAGTCTGGGCTCCAAAGGCAGGCCAATCTACTAAACTCGACCGAGGTAGCGCGGTGTACAAAGGTTTCGGACTTAGTTAAGTTGGACTGCAGCCTTGGAGAACGCAGGGTAGGGTATGAGCTGATCGTATCAGATTATTGACTGCTGGGGTAGAGGGTGGAGGCGAGTTCCGTGTATTTATACGTGCCATCAATCAGTACAGGTGAAAATACTAGTATGTCACAATAACTTGACTGCAGTAATAACTGTGTGTGCCATGAAATGTTGAGAGATTTTGTCATCTTTGGTAGCATATTTTAATGCACAACCTCTTTTTATGATACTTGTTTTTGTATTTAACCAATAAACATTTATCGTTTTCTCATTAATTTGAGGTTTTTTTTGTGTGCGTATAAACATTTTAGCTGGGCTTGTGAAGCAGAACCTGCGACCTTTGGGATTGAAAGATTATAAAATAAAACATGATAAAATTACATACATAAAATAAAGAAATATCATATAAAAGTCCTTTTTTAAAAAAAATAACTTAACTAAAAAACATTTTAATATCACTGGAAAACAAAAATATGTACCCTAAATTACGCTTACAACCTTATCACTGCTCCGTAATTTATGCCTTGACAAGTGTAATAATTATGAATATTTGAGTTGTAAAAATGAAACCGTAATCTAAAGTACCGACATTTAAAATAGAACAACAAGAATCAAGTTGCCACCTTCCACTCCCTGTTGTTCTAATAAATGTACCCTACCCAACGCACCTTCGCACAGCCCTAAATAGACTAATAGCTGACATGCACTTCGCTCGGATCGAACACCCCTCGAGGAGGAGGGGGGGGGGGGGAAAGGGGCGCGGGCGGGGGTTGAGAGGAATGGTACACTGAGAAAAAATGTGTTTTTGAAATAAAGCCGCACTAACTCACTTAGTCGCCTCTTACGACATGCGCGGGAAGAAATGCAGTTATCATTCTTATATTTTTACGAGCCGGAACCCACAAAGAATATTTTCTACATCCTTTTTTGTTTCATGGTTCCAATAATATCGAATTTTAGCTTCTTGCCATGGAATACATTTTGACGACTACAAGTGTTCCTTGTGTGTCCCAAAGGCTGAATAATATACAATATGAGTACAATACAATACTTGATCATTCGCTTTTCATTACTTTTTCAGTTCAATCAGAATGCCTTATTTGTATTCATGGAGTTATTAACAACATTTATATATGGCGCTGCAATCATGTACACTTTTACAAACCAGTCATCCTTCTTCCATCAATGTTGCTAAGTGGCATCAATGCAACTTTGTTGGTATTTATTGTTCTCAGTGTACCTGCTGGAAGGGAGGCATCTGCAGGTATCACGCACTACGCCCTGCGCAGTGTTACGCTTACGTAGAGTGCACAGTGAGTATAAAGTTTAAAAACAGACAGACAGTAAGATTACATAAACATTCATTTTTCTGACACATCTACAAATAAATAAGAAAAAATGGCTTATTACTATTGATTTTATTCAGGCACTCGATCTTTTTGGACACATAAGAATGCTAATTTTGAATAACTTGTGTGGTGTTAGTAAAAAGACATGATTTTACATTTTTTTATTTCACATACTTACTGTGCAGAAATATTAACTAAACACCTATTCATCTTGTTGTGAAACATAGAAAGCTGTGAGTGTCAAGGGAAAAGCACAAGATACAATGGACAACATTGACGGTGATAAGCTCTGGGTCTAAAGAGCCCAAAAGACTACTAACTGAGCACTTTGCACTTGGATACAAAATACCTATAAGTGATAACAATAAGTCGCGCGTAGGCTTATTCTTGTTACTTTAAATGACATTCACTCTGCCTCTCTAAGTCTACTCTGAATGTTTTTTCCGTATTTTTTTGTAAATAATCTCTGTCTGTCACTAATATTGGAGTGTAATAAACGGAATAAGAAAGCAAATTAAGCCTTTTTATAGTCGTATCGAGTATTCTAAAGAAATGCACCAATTGTTACACTACGTCAGTTACTACACTAGTGTTACTGAATCAAATAGGCATCATGTCAGGACCTTAGTATTATTTGATTATGACTCCTACCACCGCCTATTTTTGGAATTCCGTAATCAGGAATTAGAAATCCTGAGTCTAGAACACCGCTTTTATAACGGTTTTCGAAGCGATTTTTTCGACGGAAAACCCGGATTAATTAAAATATTATTTCAATTTATCAAGGTTTTCCGTCTGGAATCTTTTCCTCAAGAAAATCGCTTTGAAAACCATTATAAAAGCGATTTTCGACACTCAGGATTTCTGATTCCTGATCACTGAATAACATGAATAGGTCTGCTGTGCGGAAAACACCACGGAGATGGACGAACTCCTTGGGAGACACTGTATATTTTTTAAATTTCGCTTGGACCGCGTTATATTCGATTCAGGCTTAATCCTGCCAATATGACTAACGAATAGAGTTGCCGATAGGTTACGGTTTTCGAACTATTTCAACTAGTAGAATGTTTAATCCTAATTTCTCATCTTGATTTCCAACGCACAGTCACTCGGTGGCGTCCCTCCAGCGGTCCCGCAGCGGCAATATAGGCTGGTGCCGTGACCCTTTGAATACCTTGGACGAAAAAATGTCATTAACATGACCCGCGTCACCTCGCCGGACCCTTGTCACCGGGCCGAGCCTCCCAACCAAGCTTAACGAGCGACCGGCGGGTTAACAAGAAAAACACGGCTTACTGTCTTACACATACATTCGTTTTAATTCCATAGACGGGGCGAAGACACACTGTCTTTCAAATGCAAGCAATACCTTTTTTATGGAGCTGAACATGGGTGCCTATCATGATTATAATCCTTGCCAACCTTTAAGAATAGACTGAAATCATTTTATTTGACGCAGTAGTGAGTTTGTTTGTTATAATTGTTTTTAATTTTTCCTTTTATTTCAGTTCAGTTGTCATGTATGAGATAATATATATTTTATATAGTAAGTAGACGTATATGTATTAATTATGTATCATGTAGTATTTATTTATGTATATTTTATATATTTATGCATATATATATATGTTTATGTTTATGTTAGTAATAGACAGTATTTTTTTTTATTTATTTGAATACCTTCATTTCGTTAAATATATAGAAAATAAGTAGCTATGCTTAGTTTTAGTTTCATTTACATTGTTCTGTATTAATTAGTTATAAGCGTTGTTTTTCGTTGCTTACCCTAAGCTGTAAAATTTCCCTATGATAGGGTTGATTGTTAGAAATTGCCTAAGGCAATAAATCCGCCTTTGCTTTGTACTTTGTATGGATTGCAATAAAGAATATTATTATTATTATTATAGCCCAACAAATTACGAAATAAAGAAAGAAAGAAAGAAATTCTTTATTGTGCAAATTACATTAAAAACTATTTACAGAACAATTAAATCTAACAGAGCGAAACTGCACAAAGGCGGACTTATCACTAAAAGTGATTTCTTCCAGTCAACCTTTGGGGGTGATGAGGATAAGAAATGAAAAAGAAAAAGAAAATGTAGGTAATACGTAATGCGTAAAGGGTGACAGAAATTCATACACATACATAAACAATAATTTACACCTTAATACATATATTAATATCTTTAAAGTAATAAACTAATACGAAGTGAAATGCCAGGATTTTTTACTTTTATGAGCTTGGAATTAATTTTACATGAAGTCATCGATCTGCTTTTATGATATCAACCGTCAGGCTAAGCTCTATCACCTAGTAATGTTCATACATTTTTCTTTCACGTAAGGAGGGTATAGCGACAGACTATACATACAGTATAATTTCACTTTCATTCACAGAGTACCATCGGTACTAGTAGTAGCAGACTATATAATGTCTACAATATCTTTATAAATTCAGGCGCAAGATAGCGGAGGTCGTTACTAGTATGTTAACAGTTATTTAAGAGTTTCTAATTGGGTAAATATACTTTTTCGTGCTTAGCATGTGACGTCGCTAGTTGTTGTGTATAAACAATAAAAAAACAGTAAAGCCAAAAGTTCTGTTTCCGTTATTTTATTTTGTCTTACACCTACTGTGAATGAACGACCCTCAAGCACAAGGCTCTTCTATTGTTTCGAGACGACATGAAGGAAACTCAAGGACGTTGCAAAGTTCCCCCGTATCTCATCAAGATGGTACCATATCCATTCAAGCAAAACTGAAATATTCATTCCGGCATAAAGTCGACATGAAAAATCTGTCCCATTTAATGTTAAATGGAGTGGAAGAGTTAGATAGCGGAGGTCGGTCTAAAGTTGACAAATGTTGCGACTCCTGAAGGCTGCGGTAGTCTGGTCACGCGGCCACACTTTGTTAGTGAGATGGCCGGCGGGGGTAGCGGGGCGGCGAGCGGGGAGAGCGGGGCGGACGGTTTGATGCTTCGGAACTACTTAGGCGAGTCGCTCACTACGCGAAACCTTAACACGAGAAAACAATACTTAAGCTGAGATAAATAGTAGTAACTGAAACTAAAACTAACGGAAAGTAGTATGGACGAAATATCACTTTGTTAGTGTTTCGGTTAGTGTTATTTCCAGTTGCGACCATTTAACTCAGCCTTAGTTTCACTAGTTAAACACTATAATAATGCGTTTCATCTTATATTTATGCCCAAATGTCATAGAAAATGAAATAAAAGGCATATTAAAGTATATTTATATTTTACATAATATTTTATATCTAAAAGTGACTTAATCTATCGGTTTACTGTGTCTTTTCGGCTGTGGAACAAATATTGATGATATTTTTTTGATGATTTGATTTTGACGTCGAGAGAAGGGTATTGAGTAATTTTCGTACGAATTAAAAGCGCATTCTGAAATTGGGTGGTTCTACGCACGAAACCAAACACCTTTTTAACTCATATTTTGTTTTACAGACCAACAATTATAATTTGATCAGCGCAAGTTGTGGCGAGGAGGATGGGAGCATACTTTATAAAAATCGTCCTGTAGGCTCTGCCTGCATACCTATGTCTCTATAAGATTTATCTAATTTAACAGCATTCATATCATGTTCAAACCGGATCATGAGTCCAACACGCTAATAAAAACGAAGCACTTTCTTAGTGCGAAACAGGGTTACATGAGATATTGGTAGAATACCCCATCACGAGATTGTATACTGGACGTCCGCCTTTAGCGCCCCACCGCCCGCCTCACTTCGCCTAGGTTGAGTTCGTTACCTCTGCAGTCGCCTGAGGCCGGATCAGTCCTGATATAAATGTCTGCGAAGCTCACGTCCCAGGCAATGCGAGCTTTTGTCTTCCGGGGCCACATTTATAGTCACAACAAGCGCCGGAGGTCACACCCGACTGCATCACCGCGCCGCTTCTATCCCGGATATAGTTTCAGATCGCTTCCTTTGGACTGAGTTGCCGCGCTCTGTACGTTTTCAGATAACTTTCCAACCTGAGGGTGAAAGAGAAACTTGTGTTTTCTATTTGAACGAATACATCTCAAGCATGACTGATCACTGGAGTGAACCTTGCGTTGGACTTTCAAATCCGTGCTCTGAATCTCATCTGAAGCCTCGGGGTGTTTGTTGTACTGGCCAGATGAAACTCAAGCCCCTTCAAGCCCCTGATACATGTACGATCTTTAAGTTTGCGTAATGAGACGTCGGCTCACTCTTTAATTGTCATTCATCATCATCCAAGGTAAAGAAAGGAAGCTCTCTCTTCCTTATCCGAAATTGAAACATGAGCATTTCCGTTTAAAATTAATTACTTTATGGTTCGGAACCGAAGTAAAACTGTGGGATATTTTTCTGCTTGCAATAAGGCAATAGGATTAAGCCAATACAGATGGATACCGTCGCATTAGATGAAAGATGTTGAAAACGGCATTGACAATTCGTCCGTGATATTTTAGTGAGGTCCTGCCATGGCACCTACATAATTCCTTGCCATGCCTTGAATGCTGTGTGCTGAGCTAATATCTGGGCTAATATATATAATTTTTTTCGTCCTGTTTGATTGGAGTCGTCGGCTCTGATGTTAGGCCGGTATCTTTCTGCTCCCGCCCAGGATCCTCCTAGGAAAAAGAGCAGAAGAGTCTATTTCTTCCTCATCCTTCCTCTTCATCAATCTCTCCTAAATATCCGCACAAAAATTTTGTTGCAATCATTGTACTTTCGATTGCCGCTTGCCTCTGAAGTATTTCAATTTTGATATTGGCTTCGAGACTGTCAATGTATATTTGTGCTGTCTTGCAAATAATTCCGGTACTTCCAATGACCACTGGTATAATTTTGCTGTTGGTATTCCAAAGTCTTTGTGTTTCGATTTTAAGGGCATTATATTTGGAGAGCTTTTCTATTTCTTTTTTTAGTACATTATAATCAGATGGAACCGTTACGTCTATAATGTACGTCATGTTTTTTATTTTGTCGGTATAAATGAGATCCGGTCTATTATTCGGAAGGGCATAATCTGTAATAACTGGCAATTCCCACATTATTTTTGCAGTCTCGTTTTCAATTACATGCGGTTGTTGCAACGGACACTTCCACCAGAATTGGGTACATTCGAAATTGTGCTTTTTGCGTAGGCACCAATAGACATATTTCACAAGTTTGTTATGCCTTTTGAGATACAAAGGTGGCACTAGAATTTTGCACCCTGAAATTATATGCATAATGGTTTCATCATGTTCTTGACACAGTCGGCATTTCCTATCTACATTCCTTTTTAAAATGTCTCTTTCATGTTGTTTAGTTGGCACTGCTTGGTCTTGAATTGCAAAAATTTGTGATTCCAATTTTGGTGTAGTAGGTTTCTTCTTTAGCCACGTGAAAGATTTTTTGTAGTCAATATTTGGGCTTTCAAGAACTTGTCTTACAAACTGGCCGTGCAATGGTTTTTCTTTCCATTTTTGTTTCATTTCAGTAATTTGGCTCTTTAAAATTTTGTTATCATCTTCAGTAGAATCTTCCAAATTTAAATCAACTCTGAACTCTTTATTACTGTCGTGTGCTTTTATAGTTTGTATTATACAATCATTGCCATCTTGTAAGTATTGTTCGAGTTTTATTGTTAGTCGCTTGTATATATATATATATATATATATATATATATAATATTTATATAATATGACAATATATGTGGTATTATCTATTAAGTCCAGTTCCCTAAAAAATGTGCAATAAATAAATGAGTGACGTTATCAAGTTATTAAGAAAGTTGATTAAGAAGATGTTCTTAACTTTTTACTTCATCATTATAGCAAAAAGAGCAAAATAATGTGCACTGTCTATTTCCTTTGAAAGCTGGATACTAGATCGCTTAGCAGAAACACGTGCATAGTCTTTAAATGATTGCTATAAGGAGTACATTTTCGCCAAAATCTGCTATTCTCTAATATCATAAATACAGTCCATGGTGCGGTACTGTAACATGGAAAGCTGCCTATCGCTCGTTGCCACCATTTTTCAGCTACAAAATCCAAAAGTTATTTGTTTGTTACATCATACGAATACGCCATGTAACCCTAAGATGCTTTTCGGATTTCAGGATATTGGCGGTGGTGGAAACAGGGGTAAGGACTCATTTGCAAGATATTTGAAAAATCTTATTCAAAATCCACTTTTGTTGTCCTCTTGCGTATGAGCATTATAATTTAATAGCCGTAAGCGCTGAGTTGACAAGTAAAATGAAATAAAAGGGAAAAAATTCGCTTTGAGCCTTTTTGAGACATTTCCCGCAATTTGCGACATGTCACAAGCAAGGTCCACCCTCGTCCCGCGGACCGACAACATTATACTCGGCCGTCACTTCACTTAACCGACACTTATCGCCTTAATAGACACAAACAAGTCCCCCGATATGACATGTGATACGAGCCCCTCGCCCGCCGCGTCTCAGCCCCAATAAAATCAAATAAAAACTATTCCGCAACGGAGAAGAAATAATGCTTTGTTGTGAAATGAATTCGTAAAGGAGAAGAATCTCAATTCTATTGTACCTTAATTGTGTTCCAGAATATTTGTCCTGCTTCCGACGTATCGATATAATACGCTATTGTTGTTTTTTTTACAACAAAAAACTTTTTACAATTACACATTTAGGTCGCAACTGCCATATAATAACGTACATAAACAAAAGCATAAGTACATAAGCAGTCAGACCGGAAATAAACAAAAAAATTTTTTTTTTGATAACTCAATATTTTTTGCAGAAAGTAAATGTTATCTCATATAGTAAACTTAGTTTGTCCTATAGGAGGCAACCTAAAGACTGCAGGCGGGTGATTTATAGTGATATATAATGACTATGGAATTATTATAATGCTGGTAAATGCGTTTATTAGTAGGTACTTACATTTAAATTTTGTAATTTCCGTCGTTGCATAAAACGCATGATTTATGTTTAACTTGTATTACATTTAAGGGGTCTGTTTTTAGCGAGGTTATGAGGATATATTGGTTAGCAACCAGGCCCATGAATGAGGTATCTGGAGAATCGGTTGGTCCTAATTTTGGGATTGTCGACTTTGAATGGGTGCATTATCAGCCAGCTCCTCGTTAAGCGATGTTAGAAAGGAGACGTATAAATAGCATTATGCAGCTTCGAAGAGCTTTCTTCACGGTATAGACGAAAGAAAACCGAGAGAAACCGAAGTTAGAGAAGTCTCTAAATTCTGGGATACCTCGGGGTCGTCGTTCCTGAATGAAGTCCAAGGAGGCAAGCACGTACTTACCTGAACCGTCCCACATATGCGATTGTTGATGTTGAGGACTCCTACCTTTTTTCAAGCGAGCTTGGCTTCATCCTCGATATGGTGTCCGAAGTTCAGGCCATGCGTCAGGTTGACACCGAAATCCCTATGTGGTCATCAGTACGTCGAGTTTTACCTCTTACAAGCTACTTCTTTTTCTTTTTATTCTGTCGCTTTGCTGCTTCCAACCCTCTGTGTGTAAGACTTAAGGTGGGTCATCCCGCTCAACTCCCCATACAAACGGGGAAAGAAGACGGTTTTGTAGCATGCTCGCGAACAAGTTAGTCCTGCCGGGAAGGGACACCTTAACACATTTATAATAGAACCATTCAGTTAACATAAAAGCAATACGCATGCTCTTCAAGCCTCACACGCCCGTGAACATTTTTAACGAGAAACGTTCTAATCGCCCACACACAGCCTAATGCTCGCATCCACTCCCAGCGGAATCGTCAATTCGACTGTCCGATCCTCTGTAAATAATCCAAAAATAATGAGACAGTAATTAAAGTACAGCCGAGTATAGCTCTTAGCCAAACACGGGACACGCGGTGGACACGGCGGGGGGGTGGGGGTGGGGGGCGCGGCGTGCGCTTTGTGAGCGCGATCAAAGCGCCGCCGCCGCCGCCCGATAGCAGCAAGATGGATTGGGGATATCCACGCGTGGACACGTGGCGAGGCGAGATACCACTCGCTCTAATGCTCCGTGCAATACCAGCGCCCATTGAAGGCGCATCTCGGTGGAGAGTAACTCGTAACGCTACTTTTGCAAAGGCGCATTCCGGTTATTTCTGATGAGTTTGCGTTATTAGTTTCAGTTTTTTTTTTCAGCATACAATTTGAGAACACTATCGAGGACGTACTAGTGAAGTTCGGATTTTCTCTAACCGGATTTCAAAAATAATGTAAATGACTCTGCAATGTTTTATTCAGTTGTTTTAAATTAAGTCTCTCGATAAGTATACACATTAGTCTTTATTGTTATACATCACTTGGGTTTCTTCCACCAAGTAATGATTAGCTTAATCATCACATTAAAGGGCCTATCTTACCATCTCGCAATCGATACCAGTACAAGATAATCGGCACTTTAATAATAAAGGGTCTTTAAGTGTCGATTAAAATAAATCAGCAGTTGGTGAAAACCAGGCTTTGTCTCTTATTTGATTTTTACATTTTGTGTTGAAGTATTGTTTAAATTAGTTTTTATTTTCGTTGTTTTTTATAACTACTTTAACATAGTTTATTTAATTAACAAATGAAACTAATAATAAAACCTGACTAAGAACAAATCTATTACACAGAAAAACAAATCCTACCCATAAATACATTCCTCTAATTTGTCCTGCGGCATGGTTCCGATTACGCTGGCATTCCCCCACTGGATGACGATTCTGATCCTTCGGGTAAAGAATGCGACAGCTCGTCGGTCGCCTATCGCGCCGATGAGCTTAAAACTTTTGAAATGTTTTTGGCCTCTGTTCCCCACGGGCCGAATGTCTCTACAGTAACCGCCAAAAACTACTAAGCGCAAATGCTAGAGTATTCGGTGCAGGACTATTTGTTGATATACGACAGAGCCCATGTCCACGAAAGTAGCGCCGTATATGAGGGCTCTGCCGAATCTTTGATGTTAGATGTCGACTATAACTTTTTATGTGGTATTTGTAATAACTGTAAATTTTTCGAATAAAATGAACATCTCACTTTCAACCAGCCAACCTATAACTAATATATTTCTAACCTCTAAATGAATGGGGCTTGTTTGTCGTCAGTGGTCGCTTGTGAGCGTCTTTTAGCTTCAATTGTATATGGGCATTTCATCAACGGCCTGGGTGTCCAAAAACGTGGCTAATTCAACTATTCGGCATCGACATAGGCACGGACCAGACGAATGAACGAAGTGACGCGGCGAACAGTGTAATCCGACCTTTAAATACTTCTTGTTAAACTAAACGGCTTACGCACCGACACGAGACCCCGACACACGCAGGCGCACGTCGACGATACATTATTCGGCACGATTGAGGGACGACTCAATCCCTCTGTAAATATGTAGCAGATAGCATCGTTCGGAGCGCGGTGCGGCATGAGGACTCTGCAAGGGATTCTGCTTTATTGCGGGTTGCATGACGCGTGCACAGATCTTTATATACAGATATGTTTAATTTTGGAGGCCGGTTTACATGGGGTTCCTAACTGATGCCGTCACTGGTGCGTAGGCTATAACTGGCTTAACCTTACACAAGTTATTCAGTCGTAGTTAGGTAGTCATTCAGGCATGCTCAAATTGAAGTTATCACTGGCGATGGCTACCGACGCAGTGTTCATATTTTATGTTGGGCCGGGCTGGGCCGGCGGGACTAACTCATTCGCGGGCACGGTACAAAACCGTGCTGTTGCGCTTTCCGCTTTCACCTTCTCTGTTTCAAAGAATAAGACAGGCTCCGTGATAAGGAAGATGCAACAAGTCCACAAAAAAGACAATGTGCATAGTCTATAATTTGGTAAGATTTACGAACGACTTATAGCTAAAACTAAATAACGACCGTTGTAGTCAACAATCAAACAAAAACAAAATAGATTATAAATCTTGATTAAATAAGCTATGTCTGATGACTAATCTTTTTAAGATGTTCTTACTTTATCATTGCATCATCCACCTCCATAGTAATTGTATAAAACGCGCGAAAAATTCTAACTTTCGGACCATATAACTTAGAAACCAAACACAATTTTAAAATGCCAATGGTATCAGACATCTAGCTCGATCAAATAAAGCTATTTAGAGCAAAATTTGGGATCTTTGACAAGAAATATGGCCGTCATCTTCTTTCCCCGTTTGTATGGGGAGTTGAGCGGGATGGCCCACCTTAAGTCAATACGTCGAAACTAGCAGCCATGAAGTGAAATAGAGAGGCCCGGGTGTTAATTTAAAAATCCAAATTAATGTAACATTTAAAAGTGAAAACTTAAAGCGCAATAACTTTTAACCTATAATTTGTAACAGAGGTGCAGTGTGGTAGGAAAAGTAAAAGTAATCAACATCAAATATAAATAAAATTATGAAAACATCAAGTACTTACTTAAGATAGAAAAATTACATTACATGTCAGATAAAAAGTAAAATAAAAATGTATGTGTGTTCGGTAAAGATGCTGCCACAGAAAATGTCGGCGTTCCTGTGCGGCGTGCTTGGCGTCGGCGTCGGATGCCATAATAATGGCCGATTATAAACAACATATCTAAACGGTTTCCATTCATTTAAGGGAAAACAAGGATTTCTACATGTCGCATTTTTTTATATTGATTATCAAAACAGCAACAAGGACAAAGGGATTATCTTTCATTTCATTTAAATTATTGAGCATTCCTTATGAATTGAACATTAAAGACCCACGATTAATAGAGAATAGGTACTTTTTTAGTCTCGAGTGACGGGGCAACAGTTTCCAATATCCGGCTACGGTCTGGATAGTAGAGGCACGCCCGTGGGCGCCGCACGGATACAGTTTCACGCGACCGCAGGCCCGTGTCTGCGCCGCCACCCCCAACCCTCGCGCCCCTTTTCCCGTCGGCGGCGTGACAGCTCCTCTGCTCTTTACAATAGGCCGGGGCCCGGTCATTTAGATTTCTTGTTTTTCGGTTACTTTGGCGACCATTTCTTTTTTCTTTCTAAAGAAACATAAATATGCACTTATGAAAATACCTCTTTGAATTATAAGGATTATCCAGACTTCTTCTATGATAGTTTGTTCAAGTTTAGGTGTTCCTAGACGTCTTCAGGCATACTTGTTCTAGTTTAGAGTTACCGTACAGCCCTCTACATCTACTGCCAAGGCTCCAGTTTACACATAAAGCGTCTTGGCCACGCGAAATATTCGTGCCTTCAAAGTGTGTAATGCCATTTATGTTTCTAATATAAGCAATGCTAAGCCGGGATAAATTTGAATATTAACTTGTTAATCAGTCCTACCAAACGAAACTTAGCAATAGCTAACTCGTCTTTTTTTTAAAAAATACGCGGAGTATTTTAGCTTAGACGCATATTTTGCATTTATTTATTTATCTCACAGGAAAACTTCCAGCTTGCAATACAATATAATCAAAATTAAGCCTAACAAGTTTACACTAATATATATGTAATGTACACTTTGTGTGGACATGTAATTGGCTACTACAGTAAGGTTATTGTGTGTAAAAATTAGAGTGCGTCATGTAGTGTGAGAGTGAGTAAGTGATTGAATGAAAAACGCTGTTGTGTAGTGTGTGCGTGTGTGTGAAAGCGAATTAATGGATGGGCTTTATAATAGCACTTTAATAAACATTAATATATTTGTTTTTTTAAAGATCATTTCGAGCATTTGAAAGGATTCATTGAAACAGCCGGTCTCTGTGCGAAGTGATCAGAGGCCCTCTTATGAGGCTTTTGATGGATACACTAAATCGCTTGTCCATGGATTTTTATATTTGTGTAGAAATATGAAATAATATAAACGTGTTGAAAACATGTATCTACAATAATATAAAAATGCATGGTCGGGCGATTGAATGTACCCCTTAAGCGCCTACAATCAATGTTGTAGTAAACTTGCGGAAACGAGGAGCTCAGCGAAATTTCGAAAAGAAATTGAATACTCCTAATAGGGCCTCAGTTAATATACACGTGGGTGGAAAGATTTAGACGAACGGAAGATTTAATGCTTAGAAAACAAATTGCGGTCGAAACAGACCTATTCGTTCGGCTGAAAAGATTAACCATGTCGGCGCGGCAGTTGAACCCCAATCGCGACGTTCGATAAGAAAGTTTGCAGTATCGTACGGCGACAAGGAAAGCATCTTGTTGATATTATCTTCCATAAATAAAATCTAAATGTTTACAGTTGCCTTTTACGTAACTATAATTACTGTAAGTAAACAGTTGGAGTGAGTCACCCGTTATTTTATACCGTATGAAATAAAGCTGCATTGCAATGATTCCATTAGAACCTTCCATCAATAATTAATCCTTTTTGAATCAGTGGAAATAACGTATTTCCTGGCATGAATCATACGATTGTGGGAGGTACTAAAACAAGTTAAAAAGCGCTGCAACAACAATCGAGTAGGCAACTCTTGGTGCAGCCGAGTACTTGGTCTGCCGAGGGTAACTCCCCCGCCGCCGCTCGCCTAATTCGATTGCCTTTCAGATCACGTAATATGCTTTGTTAGCGCGGCTCCGATCGCTTGTCAGCGAGGTTTGTTTCTTTCCACCTAACCGTGACTCGTCTGGCGTCGCCCGGATCTGCTCTGGCTGGGGAAAGGGGGTAAAGTTGATTCATTAACCCTTGATTTCACCACCTCCAGCTACCTGAAATCCGATAGTTAACTTTCGGTTACATTGCATTTTTGTATGGTGTAACCGAAAGATAACTTTGGGATTTTTGTAACTGGAGGTGGTGGAACCGGGCGTAAGCCGACGCCACGGTGCACCAGTACATTTCAGCACGTTATTCCTTCAAGGTAGTGTTAGCACCAGATTACATTCTGTTCCATTGGGGCGTAAGTGAAAGCACATTTTATTATTAATATATATAACTGCACCGCATTTTGAAATTCCTAAAAGATGAAAGATAAATCGATTGTTTATATCCCCATTATAATAAAAAAAAAAAAAATGTCTGCCTACAGACATCGTATTGGTTCTGTAGGCACACATAACATTCTAAGGTAACCTTGGTGAAAACTGTATAAGTACTATCGAATCAGCTTTTTCTTAATATACGGGGTGAATTCTTCAAGTGAATTCTTCTAAATCCGAAACTATAAGAAATAGAGAAAAACACTCAAAGGAGTTATTGCACCAGTAAATAGTGTCGCTTATAACGAACAAATCCTTCGAAGTTATGTTATATGACAAACCAAAGCTAAGTGTTGATTATTAATAACGTGATATACTTACATTTTTGAGTATACATTTTTTTGAGTTCCGTACCCAAATGGTGACAACGGAACCCTATTATTTTAGAAATTTTAGTTACAGATATAGACAGTGACAGATATAGAAAACGGTTTGTTAACAAGTTTCGGAAAAGTAGAGCGAATGAGTGGATAACAAAAAAAAAATGAAAAAGCGCCTGGCCGGCCGTCATAAATTTCGCAGCCCATGGGCGTCTTCAGGCGCCTTCTACTTGATATTCTGGCCATATGTCGCGCTGCACGTAATTACAATCAATATTTCTTGATATGTTCGAAATCCGTTTTTTAGGGTTCCGTACTCAAAGGGTGAAAACGGAACCCTATGACTAAGCCTCCGCTGTCCGTCCGTCCGTCCGTCCGTCTGTCCGTCTGTCACAGGGCTGTATCTCATGAACCGTAGCAGGTAGGAAGCTGAAATTTTCACAGATTATGTATTTATTTTGCCGCTATAACAACAAATAGGTAATATTATAAAATAATAATAATTAAAGGGGGCACAATACAAAAAACGTTTTTTTTATCTTGTGCGATGGTACGGAACCCTTCGTGTGCGAGTCCGACTCGCACTTGGCCGGTTATTCCATGTTTATAGGTGTCACTGCTCAAATACCAAGCAAGGTTATCTAATGATGTCATACCCTAATAACACAAAAATGTCCCAATGCGCATATGTATTGAAATTCTCGTTTCGATCTATGCAAAAGAAAGGATATGTTTGCACATGTGCTCCGGGACCGCGATAATACAAATTTCCGTTTCATTTGAGTGAGCCAACAGCGAGCCTTATTTTATTGTTAGAAACTCTTGAGCCGATAATTGTATCCAAGCTTTTGTCCTGAACTCGAAATTCACCTCTCTTATTTGTCTCAAACCCGAAATAAGCCTATTCAATTAAGCATTCATACGCCTCAAATGAAATTGCGTCATTATTTAGCCCAGATAAAGCGCGCTGGCAGGCGACCTTTTCAAACAGCTTCAGCAAATAAAGAAGCCCAACAAAACTCGACAAAAGAGGTGTTTTGAGGAATCTCGTTAATCCGTGCAAATAATACGACCATCTTCTTGCCTATTTTAATTCTATTCAAGGCGCAGTGCACGGCGCGGGAGTTCGTTTGAACAGCGTTTTAAATGGGGTTATAAGTCATAATTTTCATGAAGTGGAGGCTTTTGGGGCGACAGACAATCGTCCGCTCGGCGAAGCGTATTTACGGGATTCCCAGTAAGCATCGACAGCATAGCAATCTTCGATTTTGAATAAATATTATATCATATATCTGATAATACGTTCTAATTATTCGTTCATAGTTATTAACAACTTTCCACAGGCTGTCAATATACACCATGCACATGTTGCTGCGATAAAAGTCTATGCTATAAATACAAAAGTAAAGATCAAGCTAATAGGTTATTCGCTATTTAATTATATTCGTTCATGACATGTTTTGACATTCGACTTGCATGGTGATCACTCATCTATTCATTTAGATCTCTGGCTAATACTCGTACCATAAATATTTAATATAACATATTGATTATTAAAAATGATATTGGCCCAAGAAACCGCACTCGCCAACGCACCGAACCCAACGCGCTCTCATGCCAGGTCATTCCCTTTATGAACACGGCCATATTGAACTGGATGGAAATCACGGACAATTTTTCATTGCCATTTCGATCATCTTCTCATCCCACCATACCACCTATACAGTCGACCTCCAGTTTTACATGAATAGCTCGCAATCGTAACGACACTCACATATCCAACTCAGAAAGAGACAGATATTGGTGCATGAACTGGACTTGAATTTAAACGCATGACCTCTGTCAAGGAAGGCAAGTCTACACGCCCCTGAGTTACAAGTGACAAAGAGTTTATCGGAGTATCGTAGGTATCCCCCCGCGTCCCGGCCACAGTAATGGCGACCCCGTCAGCGTCGCTCGCGGGCCTCTGATATCATTTGCGAGGCTGTAATGCTGCCAACAATACATAAATCACAGCCCATTGTTTTAGGGCTTCAAAAGCTTTATAGTCGCTTTATGTCAAGGCTCTCCTCCGATGATAGGCCCAACGTGACAGAAGCAGTGTTTTGTCTGCGTTTTAGAGAATGGTACGGTATCTGCAAGTCACACTAATAAACCTAAGCTTGGTTAAGAGAGATTTGCAGCGAGCGTTTAAGGTAACATCGATCTTTATATTTGCTTCTTTTTGAACAGGAAATGTAATTTATAAAATAGTACCTATTCAACATATATTATACAAAAATATATACATTTCATTTTACCTAATTACTATGTTATTTCCAAAAAGAAAAATCATATTTCAATATTTATTACGAAAATCAATATTTTCAAAATATTTTCCTGAAAACGTATACAATTTTCATACGACTAAAACCTTTGCAAAATATAATAACCAGTCTCTTTGCTTTTAGAGCGAATCATGGAGCAATAATTCATGCTGCATGAATAGGTGATTTTCGTTAATAATTTTTAACTTAGTGTTTTATCTGTGTTTTTCTTCAATAATTTGACCAACTCATTCGAAAATGTAGGCTAAGTGGTAATTGTAAAAGAATTACAGTGACGTCTATTGCCAATTCTTCTACGCTGTATTTTTTTGAACCTGTAACTGTTCAAATATGACAAATCAGAGAGCACTGGAGATTATGGATGATGAATAAATAATAAAATAAACAATAAACATTCCTTTTAATTTTCCATCGAACTTAGGAAGAAGGCAAAGATCCCAGGTGCCTATAACATGGTAGTCGTCAAATGTTAATTTTAAAAAAAAAACAACCTTGATAGCTCAGCGAGAGTCCGAAAATCCGATGGTATGATGCCTCGCTGAGCGTAGTTTCGCGAGGTGAGGTGGTCTCGGCGATTGATGTTGGGACGAAAAAAAATAATAAAAAAATGGAGTACGTATAAAAGGATTTTGGCAGACATTACGTCATTTTATTCAGTCATATAATATTATTCATTCATATGTTAGGTTACCACACAAATTATGTATCGATAATGTATTTATCTTTGATTAATGAAGACACAAAACTATTAATATTTTGATTAAATTGTAATTGAATGGCGCCAGCTTATATCAGAGCACTTGTTTTTGAGAAAAATGAAAAAGGACATGTGATTTATAGAAATGATGAATTAAAAAGTATAAAATGATTGTGAGAGTTGATTATCTTGTTGCTGGATTAAAAGAAGATAATTGCCATTCATATCAAATGTTATTACAAGTTTTCACCCTAAAATTATTGTAGTGTAAATGGAGTTCCTGTATCACGATTTGATTGAAAAGTATTTTTGTATTAAATATGAATAAATTGTAATAATTTCGTATAATGTTTGTTGCCCTTTTACATATGACATAAATATATGGGGAATAATTCACGAAAATAAAACTATAATTTCTCTATTTCAGCCTCAGTGGCCCAGTGGCGCGACACTTCGGCGATCGCTCTCCGAAGTTAAGCAACGCTGGGTCCGGTCTGGTCTTGGATGGGTGACCATTCGACCGTTGAGAGAGGCTGGCCGTGGTTCGGATTCCACGTTAAGCTGTAGGTCCCCTTCCTCACTTACTAGGTGGTAGGGTTGGTACCATCGCATTGGATGAACGATGGTCGAAGCGGCAATGAAAATTGTCCGTGTTTTCCATCCAGTTCAATGTAGCCGTGCAATATAAGGAAGGTCCTGGCATGGCACCTAGTTCCCATGTGGTGTGTTGGGCTAATACCATGACAGAACTTGTGGTATTAGCCATCCATGTCCAGTCACATAAAAAAAAAAAAAAAAAAAAACTAAATATATCACTTGGATTCCAATTTGCTGTGTGTGTGCAATTTTCCAATTCGTCTGAGCGAAAAGTCTTTCAGGTCCATTTTCACCATGTCTTTGCGGCAGATAGAGGTCCTAAGCCCGCTCGCTCGCTGCAGATTCGAATGTGTCTGTGAAGTTAATTGCTCTGTCAGTCTCGCCGTTGGTAAATCGACTACTGAATACATTTGCACTCGCAACTGAAGAAATATCGGTAATAGAGGATGCATGGATAAATGTATGAACATCGCCGAAATATATCTGCATTCCGATTCCAACCATAAGGGTTTCAAAGAAGCAATTTTATGAAGACGTCTAAAGTTTGGTCCCATAACCTGTATAGATAGATTTTTTTAAACTGTTTAGTAACTCTTTTTATTAAAAATGGTATTGGAAATGTTAATAGCGGTTCATATTAGAAAGTATCACCATATATTATTTTATCTTACCCTGCCCTACCCATAATCTAGAAAGGAACACACAGGATTCCAATTAAACTTTAACGACAGCCCATCCCGCCGCCGCCGCTAGGTCCGTGAGGCAAAGGACCTCAAAGGTTTTATTGAGATCGCTAGTGTAGCATCAATGCAGCAGAAACGGGTATGAAATAGTAGGAAACGAAAATGGCATTTTTTTTATTTATATCAACGTAATACTTATATATTCAGGTTGATTTTTTCAAGTGGGCATTTAGGGCCAAATCCGAAACTATAAAAAATAGCGAAAAATCGTGAGGCCGATTTTGATAAGAACTAAAACTGCACAATTAGATTTTTGGAAAAAATGTTTTCCTATTCGGGAATCGAACTCGGTAATTTTGTGAAAAATAAAGCAACCTGTATTATTGCACCAGTCAATAGTTTCGCTAATGTTATACGGCAAACTAAAGGGAAGTGTTGATTTTTAATAAACTGATTCAAATTTTCATTTATTCGTGCATTACCCGTACCTTAACTAATCAAATTGTTAATTTTTTTCTTTCTCTTATCATGGTATTCAACCGAAAAGAGATAATATAATTTTGAAATATAAACTCAATTTTGTGATCCTGAATGGAGGTGGATACAGACGTCTAGTCTAGGTGATTTGAGCTTTGCGTTGATTCTTGAACAAAATGTTCAAAAATCTAATAATGCAGTTTTCTTTGTTATCAAAATCGGCCTAGAGTGTTTTTTGCTATTTCTCATAGTTTCGGATTTGGACCTGAAAAAATCATTCTTTATAGTGTGAAAGCTTACTTCTCTCCGACGTTTTAAACTATAAGTATACCCGTAAAAATTAACCCGTCCTTTTCCGTGAAAATCTAAATATAATAATTTCTACGTGGCATTCTATACCGGACCAATCGTGTATAGGTAATCGTAAGGCAAATAATATGGCTCAAAGTCGCGGAGACTTGCTTTCCTTGCCAGAGGTCATGGATTCGATTCCCGCCTAATGAATGCACCTCTCAATTTATATTTTATGCGTTGAATAAGTGCATTTCGTCGTGTCTTATTCCTACTTAATTCTTGGGCTAATCCAGTTGTGTGTGAAAAAAATTGACACGGGGTGAAAAAAAAGAGTGGGGCCTCCTCACACTTCCCCGGCCAATGATGATATCCTTCCCCGTCCAGTCGGTAACTGGAAATCCTTAATAAGGTAGGTAATGAAAGAATGTATTTTTTTAACTTTGATACAATGTATTATTTAATTTTGATCCAAAAAAAATTAACGAAAGTGTCTTTTCACACACTGGGCCTTTAACGTCGGTGCACTGTCCTGGTAAAATATACGTATCTGAGTCCGAGCCGGGCCTGGTGCCAGTGAAACAGAGGCGGTCACGGGGCACTGAGAAAGCGACGAAACGGTGTAGTAGTGGCGATGTGCTCGCCCACTGAAGTTAGCGGTGCTCGTCCACAGAAGATAGCGGCGCTCGTCCACAGAAGATAGCGGCGCTCGTCCACAGAAGATAGCGGCGCTCGCCCACAGAAGATAGCGGCGCTCGCCCACAGAAGATAGCGGCGCTCAAAGTAGCAGCGCAGTCAGCAGCCAATAAGTGGGTCCCGCAGAACTTCGCCCCCCAACGTAGCAGCGGGCACACCGCTTGCTTGTTTTCAGGATTGACACGAAGACGTCACCGAGGCACCGGTTCGAGCAGAAATGGGTGAAAGATTTTAAATTGCCGGTCAAAAGAATGAAACCAAAAAGTCGATTTCCGGTGGCAAGCAAATAAAATGAAGTCACAAGTTATGGGAAAATTCACACTCCAGGGAAAATCGTGTTGTTAGAATAACCATTTACCAATATCTCTGTACTGTCTAAAGAAGTTTAATAATAATAATGATTAATTAAAGATGAGCTGGATACAAATTTCGCAATAGAATGAGCTTAAAACGTTTAACCATGAAGCAAAATCGAGAAGGCTAAGATGTGACAATGACTGATATGACAATCGGAATTCTACTAGTGATCTACCGTCCCGATTGTCGTTAATAATATTCATCGTGGTAGTGTTACGTCAATAAATCTGGTTTAACACTTCTAATAAATTAACAATCGTACTTAGTAGGTGGCCCCCTTCGACTCGCATGAGGAATAATATGTCTACCATCCTCTATTGAAGAGATTACGATTCACAACGTAAGCGAGCGTCTGGAAAAAGAGAAGAATCCCAGACATTCGATCAAGTCAAATATTGCAATCGCACTCACTTACGTTGGCGAACAAAAGTACAAAATGACTTCAGAAAATTGTCGTGAAAGTAGTTCCGGCCTATTTTGTTGAGAGAAATTCCGTATAAAATATTGGAAAATAGTAATGTAGTAGTATGTAAATTAATATTAAAACCAATACGGATTTATAACAACGAAGAAATAATTGAAATAAGACAGTTCGTAGACGGAACTGCGCCACGACGGAAATGTCGCATTATTATTTGTTTGAAAAAAAATCACTACGTGACAAGTATTAACCACCCATTTCCACTTACATAAAGAAATCAACTTAAATAAATTAATTCAAGCGCCTTGCCACTTAACCGTGCCTTCTATCTAATGTTGCAAGTTGATTTTATATTAAGAAAATATTTAGTCAAAATTAATTTTGAAATATGATAGATAACAGCCAATTGAAAGCGGAGGTGTGACGTCGAGCGAGACCACCAGTGGTCTGCAAAGTTTAGCTTATTTAGGACGGTAAAGGTGGGTGAAATAGACCGAGACCCTGTAGGTAAATATTGAGCGAGGGCGGATCGGGGTGGGTGAGTATCGCTTCGTGTTAGTGGTTTGGTTAGGATCATGAAGCAGCGTGTAAGTCCCTAGGTTACTGTGCTGATAGAGTCTGCTCCGATTTTGGAGATGGATAGATGCGATTTTTGTTTAGTATCGAAAAGTACGAGTCAATTTAAGAATGATAATAAAAAGAATGATTTCATTCGTATTGCTTGAATTTCACACAAAAAACAATATTTTATCATTTTTTATTACAATATTACAATAACAACAGTTCAGCACAATGAACTACTGCAGAATTCCGCCCAGCAATCGATTAAAGTTTTATTTAAAAAATATCAGATAACATTTCATTATTGAAAAATAGGTAAGTTTAGGAAGGTAGTAAATTTTAATCGTGTCGTACTTACAAATAACATTATTTATACTAATAATAAATCTGTAAGGGGTGTTCATGGAGTTAGACTTTATGTATGCTACTAAGACTAAATTGATGATTTTTAGAAATCAGTTCTGTATGTATGTATGTATGTATGTACGTATGTTCCTCCATTACTCTTAATCCGATTATCCGAACTCGATGAAACTTACTACACGTATATGTAAATGCACGGGACACAGGATAGGCTATAATTTAGTTCCGCTTAGGTTAAGATGTAGCTGTCATACTAACCGAAATGCCCCGAGGCGGTGGCTTGGGGGGGATTTCTTCGTTTACTTCTTCTAAGCCACGCAACGGACTTTTTGAAACGGTTATCATTAATATAAGGAGCGATCAACAAGCAAAGATTGCGTATATCATTTTTAAAATAGTTAATACAAACCTTAAGAGAAAAATTAAAACTATTTAATTGAAAATTGTAGGTGTTAAAAAAGCCTACAGAAAGTTCCACGATATCACGTAGAACGATAACTTCGAACCACTCGCCCGATTTATTTGCGTATTTTATCAATGTATAGCAACTCTGGGCGCAGTCATATTCCGGATGGGTTACCGTTTTCGATGATGCTGTGGTTCGTATTCCTCATAAAACTTTGTAAAAGTAAGGAAGGTGGTAGGGTTAATGCCGCCTTTGTTGGTTTTGTATGAACTTCTATGTAGCAGTGCCAGTGCAGTAAGGGTCTGCCTGCACATGCTTTTAAAATTCGCTCCCAAATGTTTACGAAGCTCTAAATGGGAATATGTCGATGTTTATCATTAAATCATGCCATATCGGTTCAACTGATTGTAATTAAATTTGGTAGATGGATACATAGTCCTGGACCAGCCTTTTTTATCCAGGAAATAATTCAGACCGAAATCAATCCAACACGACATTGACCCGAGCAGAGCCGAGTACCGCAGCTAGTAGTATATATATTGGTTCACTTGCTTGATTTAAGGTCTCCTACGAATTCGGCACATGCAATATCGAAATGATTGCATAAGCAACATTGTTACTTGTAAGTAATTTAGACTGAGGATTGCTGTTTCTGTTGTTCCTTGTTCTTTACCTTAATCTGTTCTACCAGGGAATTGTTTGGCAGTAGCATTTAGATCTTAGTGTATATTTCATAATTGTGGAAAAAAATTGTAATGTAAAACCGTGCAGTTTCCTTTCGGGTTCTTCTTTACTGGGATGATCGAATCTGCGGATCTTTGTGACGTAATTTAGTGTAGTTTGGTTACTAAAAAGTAAAAAAAAAAGAAATCAAATGTTTGTTGCACTAAATAGCATCCTGTAAAATTCTTACGTATTCTTACGTGTCGCTGAAACTCGAGAGCATCAGTAATGAGAGAATTCGTAAGCAAACTGACTCGCTACGCCACCCTAAACAAACGAGTTTCTCTTGCCACTCCCTTCCTGAAGGCAGCTAATAGATGACATCACTTTCGAGCGTTAGCGTTATGAGATAACCCCGGATTCACACAAAATTGTACCAAATATTGTGTTATCTCATAACGCTAACGCCCGAAAGTGGAGGTTTCTATTAGCGGACTCATGCTTTGGCTCGTCGTGACCGCCCAGTCCCGTGTTAACTCCGGATGTTGCCGCGGGTGAGGAGAAAAGCACCGTGTGCCGCGGTCGTGTAGCGCCCCAAAGCTACCTTCCAGCGCCATTGTACCCGCTGGTAAAGTCTCTCGGAACACGCTCATAGGGTAAAATTGGCGGAAATCTAGGAAAATTCGGAAGACTTGTCGAAAGTTGTTTTGATGAGTTAACTGCGGAATATTGAGATTATGAGGGGAGCAAGTGAATAATACACAATCTCATGATATTTATGTGCATTGCTTTGAAGCTAAAATATACAGGTTTTTTTTATTTAACTTATATAATAACCACTATTATAAGTCGAAAGTAGACTAAAATTCTACTTTTCACCACTATTACAACAACAACACAACATCACGGGAGCCATTTCACGAACAAAAAAGTTATAAGCAAATCCACCACTTCGGTGTTCAAATCTGTGCAAATGAATGGCTCGCATATGTGCCTAAAACAACATCACTGTAAAATCATTACACCAACTCGGTCAAGGGTATAAACAGTTTTAATACTTGATCAATTTTAATTGTAAAGCATTGGAGGAAAATTGGAGAGGCGTATGTCCAGCAGTGGACGCAAACACGGACTGATATTATGTTTCTTAAAACAATACTTGACTTATGTACTTTGCGAACCATACAATATTTGAATAAGGTTATAATATTCAAAATTAGATTAGATTTGTCAGTAAAAAATTGCTGAGGACGCTCATGTTGCCAGTGTTAACGGGGCTTATGAAGAATCCCAGGACTTCAGCCTGTAGCGAAAGTGACGACGCAGAACCATTTTGGCGCGCGCGACTGGTTAGTGTCAGCGAGGAGTAGAGCAAGAGCCTCAGGTCAGTCAGGTCAGCTCAGCAGACCTATTCCTGGAATTCCGTAATCAGAAATCCTGAGTCTAGAAAACCGCTTTTATAGCGGTTCCCGAAGCGATTTTTTCGACGGAAAATCTTTTCCTCAAGAAAACCCAGTATTCCTGATATCGGAATTCAAGGAATAGGCCTGCTATCCGCAGCAATGTGACGGTGGCACCACGCGCAAGTTGCAAGTGTCATTGGAATGGAAGGATCAGCTACCGCGGTGGATTTTACGCGGTTCTGTTCGCAAATATCTCAATAAATAAAATTTTCTTCGAATGCCGCGAAGGGGGCTGCGGCACACGCGGGTCACCAGTGTCGGCGGGGATGGAACAAGAGTCCCAGGTCGTCAGTCCGCAGTGGAGGTGACCAGCCGCGGTGCCACGTCACTGGAGTGGGGAAGGGTCCCCATGCCGAGATGCACTTGTCATTGGAACAGAAGAATCAGCGGCTGCGGTGCATTTTACGCAGTTCACGTCGCAAGTCTCCCAACAAATAAAATGTTCTTGGTTCATTCGGCTTAACTGGAAAATGCTCCATTGCTTCATAATTATATTGTAACTGAGAATTAACTATGTCTGAATAAAGCATTTTACATGACCTTAACTTGTTTAAAGGTTTAATGCATCGTAGCATAAATAAAAGTGTTTTGTGGGCTTTTAAATTACTATCCATATGAAATAGAGTCTCACCAGTATTCAAATTAAACCTATTTTTTATATGAATTGGTCATGATTTATCAAACCAAAAATGAATTTCCTTAAGTTCAATAAAATTATCTATTACTGTGCTACAAACGTTTCGTTTAATTTTTTATTGAATGTTATCATAATTGGTTGATTTGTTGGTACTACACAGCCACATTTCTGAGCATCTTATTCGCCTCTTGATGCTACTTGGTGCTATGTTATTTTTTTTGCATTTGCACCTGCCCATTTACTGGCAAGCTTCATCCACGTAAATGTGAGATGCCTGCTGTTATCTACCTTATTCCACCACATTAAAATGTATGCTGTAGATGTCACGGACTCCATGCATAGACCCCTATAGCTGAAGGTTCTTGGTCGGCGGTATTGGTTTTGTGGAAAAGTATTCCTGCGATGGTATTTGTACTCGATCTGAAACAAACCCCAATATTAATTTTATATTTACAACTTTTCCTCCGAATCAGTTTTTATTTATTTATTTGAGAGAAAATACAGACATGAACAATGAAAGCAGTAACAATTACAGATTATTAACATTAAAGAAAGTATAGTGCATGCGAATTAAAAAATTAGAAACAGAAATTTAAATAATAATCTTTTTTTGTAAATTAAATTGAGATTTCTGACATTAAATTTACGTCGAAAAACAAGAAAGGAAACTTAAGTCTAACTGGAAACGTAACCAACTATGTATCATACAAGATTACTACATATTTTTCTATTGACGACATGGTTGTACTGTGTGGGTTCCGACGCTTAAAAATATTGTAAGTAAGTCCCACTGGATTTCTTCCCGTATATGTCGTAACAAGCGAGAGATTTGTCGTTCATGGTTCGGATTCCACGTAAAACTGCAGGCCAACTTACTTATCCTTTTTTAGGCCCACTAGGTGGTAGGGTTAAACCCGCCCTGTTGGTGCCATCGCATTCAATTAACAATGGTTGAAGTAACCAAGAATTTCGTTATCCCAATAAAAAAAAAACATTGTTAAAATCGGTTATAACTGGGGGAACGGCATAACGTAGAATATGCAGATCGTATAATGTCATATTTTAACAAAATTTTAAAACCATGCACAACGTATAATCGGCAGATCGTATAATCTTATACGTAGTGCATGAAGAAGTCCAAAAAAATTAAATTACTTATTTCTCCATGCATAACGTATATTAGTCACAACGTATAATGTTATGATCTTTATTTAACAAAAAAAGAAAACCATGCATATCATATAATCCTAAAATATTTTATCGATCGCGCCCTTATCGATATAAGATTAAAGATTATACTCGCACGCGACTTTTCGACCGTCTCAATTAGCGTTGTAGCAAATTGTTACTCTTCAACAGATATCGATTCGTAGCAATTTCAGCCTTAAATGTATCGTTGTTAGGGCGCTTTATGCAGTGCTTCGTGGCATATTATACGTTCTGCATGGTTTTCTTTTTTTGTGAATTCATGTTAGGAATATTATACGTTGTGACTATTATACGTTCTGCATGATGCAAAGAGTTTATTTTATTTTTAAACTCATGCACAACGTATAACATTATACGTTGTGAATATTATACGATATGCATGGTTTTAATTTTTTGGAAAAAAATACTATTATACGTTGTGAATATTATACGTAGTGAATACGACTCTTATAACTTATAAGAATTGTACCAAAATAGCAATATGTTTTTTTTAATTGCAGATCAAAAACACCAGTTTAATCAATGTTAAATTACGGAATAGGCACGGATGTAAATCCTTTATAATCACGAATCAGTGCATTAATTGAACTACTAACAACGTTTAAAATATTATATATAATCACGATTTCGTCAGTGCATTAATTGAACTACTAACAACGTTTAAAATTTATTTGTTTGTGTTTATCTCTCTTAAAATATCGAATTCACATTTTTCCCCTTTTTTGAGTGATGGCAACTTCAACGATATTTTAGCACACAGAGATCTCTCCAAAGCCTAACAACAAATGGCAAACGGTGCGCCGATGATGGCTTTATATACTTGTGGGAGGAATGATAATTTTCTGAACGATTCGCACCCGATTAACTTTCAGCCACATCGATTATGTACTTACTTGTCAGAAAATAGCAAAGGGTAATAGAAACTGACAAGAATAAATAAATATTCATATTACTATTTTCAACAAGGTTCACAGCTAAAACGGATCGGAAGTTGGATGTATTATAATTATTGTGTCAATTCGAAATAAACTGCTAGGTTCGGGTCTCCTCTTTCCCTAAAATATGGTTGAGAGAGGCGATGGCTGTGCCCGGCGTGATGCTCGTGAACGGGTGCTATTTGTGGGGACTGGCTTGCTCCAATTGGCAAACAAAACACCGCATTTTCGCAGGAATTAGGTGCAATGCTAGCACCTTTCCTTTATGACTACGGTAACTTTGAACTGGATGAAAAATAGGGATACGTTTTCGTTGCCGCTTCTGCCATCACCCATCCAATGCGATGGTACCAACCCGGGGCGGGCTTAACCCTACTCAGACCAATGACCCTAACTCAAAAAGAGAAAGAAAGTGGTGCATGAACAGGGCAGGGAGTTGAGCCCAGAACATCTGACATAAAAAATCCCTGCGCCACTGACCTACGAGCCGCTCATAAAAGAAAGCATGTATAAAGATTTTATTCTAAGATTATTTATTAATATCATACTTTGGTTTAAATTGTTTCCTTAAATGTGGACACAAAATTAGATTAACATAAATGTGTGACCCTTTTGAGGAGACTAAGCGGCTCGTAGCCTAGTGGCGCGGGGACTGGCCTAGCGTACCAGAGGCCTGGGTTCAATTCCGACATGCACCACTGTCTTTCTCTTTCCGAGGTTGATAAGTGCATTTCGTCACGAATGCGAGCTGAAATTGAATCCATGTAAAACTGTAGGTCCCTTTCCCCTACTAGGTGGTAGGGTTCAAGCCCGCCCGGGTTGGTACCATCGCATTGGATGAAAAGATGGTCGAAGCGGCAATGAAAAAATGTCCGTGTTTTCCATCCAGTTCAATGTAGCCGTGCTCATAAAGGGAAGGGAAGGCATGGCACCTAATTCCTTCGGGAATGTGGTTTATTGGGCTAATATCATAACGGTAGTTGTGTGGTATTAGCCATCCATGACAGCTCGCATTAAAAAAAAACTGCCTGAGTGCACCGGAACCATCACGCCCTATGCCCCAGTTGAGTGCTTAGCTAGCAGGAAAGGTACGAAATCTCCTCCATCGAAGCCGACGACGGCGGTCTTGCTCCCATGACTCTCGTAACATTACCTCTTTTTACAGCAAGGCTAAGTGTAAAACGTCTGTAAAACGAGTCCCCGAGGCTGTATGACAAAAAATAGGATAAAGAATATATATTAAATAATAAGAAATTATAATACATGTTAATAAAAAAACCGCGAATATTTCATAATGGGTGCCATAATTTTGTGCCCCGATAATTACGGCATCCTAAAGACAGAAACGTGAAATTCGTTGTCTGACGTAATTTGCGGGATAGCTCAGCGGTAGAGCAGTGAACAGTTCTTCCAAAGTTCGCGCCATTTTTTTCTGATTATTTTTTAAATCTTGTAACAAGATGTTGTTGGATAACCTAAAATAATGAGATTACCGTATGCCTTAAGGTGGCCCATCCCGCTCAACTCCCCATGCTAAAGGGGAAAGAAGATCATGGCCATATTTCTTGTCAGAGATCCCAAATTTTACTCAAAATAGCTTTATTTGTTCAAACTAGATGTCTGATGACTGTTGGCATTGTTAAATCATGTTTGGTTTCTAAGTTAAGAAAAGTTCGAATTTTTCGCGCGTTTTATACAATAACTTCGGAGGTGGATTACTCAATGATAAAATAAAAACATCTTAAAAAGATTAGTAATCAGACCTAGCTTGTTTCATGAAAATTTAAAATCAATTTGTTTTTTGTTAGATTTTTGACTACAGCGGTCGTGCTTTACTTTTAGCTATAAGTCGTTTTGAAATTAAAATTTTCTTAAATCTATCCAAATCAAACACTATGCGCATCGTCTGCTTTATGGACATGTTGCATTCTCCTCATTACGTAGCCTTTTTCTTTGAAACAGAGAAGGTCCCAGAGCGCAATAGCACGGTTTTGTACCGTACCCGCGATTGAGTTAGTCGCGCCGGGATGGGCCACCTTAAATACTTAAAATGAGCAATCTAATTATTTTAATGCTAAGGGTGGCATATGGCGTACGCCAGAACCTATTACGAAGCCCATGGGTTTCGAACTTTGACGGTATCTGGGAAGGATACCGGCCGGCCAGGTTCTTCTACACCATGTTTTAACATTGTACTTTAGGGGAAATACTTCGGCAGGGAGTGTTTTCACAAGTTTTCAGTGAATGGGTGAATTCCCTGACATTTCGCATCGAGCAATGGTAGAAAGAAGACGGAGGCACAACGTTATATTGGTCCGAAGAGTACTCTTCATGGTAGATACGATAAAACACAGAGAGAGAGGAGAATCTTTAAATTATTTAATACTTAAGGTTATATGTAGATGTTCTATTATTTATACTATGTGTATATATAAGAGAAGTGAACATTTTCAAATGCACAACCGTATGGTATCTACCGAATGACCAGTCTAAAGTACATACAGCAGCGGTGCAAATAAACATGAAACAATTTTAAAATCAAATCGTTCGTTGTGTAGCAAATGTATTTCCATTCTACCTCGCAGTTGCCAGTGTTGTGGGATTAGTTTCACAACAATTTGTTTGTATAATTGCTTACCAATTTAATGTTTGCAAGGATAATTAGCAATCAACAACCCGGGTGCCTCGATTGCAGTAAACATATTCGAACATTATTTGCGCGACGTAAAGCATTTAAAATAACCTCGATCGCCCAGGGCGACGCCTCTGTGTTCGATTATCATGGTTGAGTAAGTCTGGGCGCGGTCAGATTCTTTGATGGGTGACTGTTATTTATTTATTTATTGTTATTTAAGAGAATTAAAAGCGGTAACATAGGTACATACGAACACATTCTAATATAATAAGACATATTATTTATGCTTATGCTACCCCCAAAAACAATTCCCATTTATTACCATTACGTACGAACAAGAAAATGTAATCAATAATAAAGAAAAACGTTTAAAAAAACGAACTAAAAAGTATAACAAATAAAAGTAATTTCTCTTGCCCCGATATTGATGACAAATTAACAACCAAAATAAAAATAAAATATAGCCTAATTAGTAACAAAATGTAAACTTTTTACCATAACATAACAAAAACAAAACAAAAGTTATACAAGAAGCAACATTTGCCATGTGTTATGTATGTGTGTGTGAGGGAATGTGTGTCCATGTGTAAGAGGGAGGGTGAGAGGGTGTGTGTATGTGTGTATCTATATGTGATCGGTTTTATGATAGTATGATGGCGAGCACTAAAAAATTAAAAAATTAAAGAATGGGAAGGGGACATTGTGTGAGCGGTGAGTGCAACACTCACTCAAAATCAAGGTTGTCATTGCGCAGAGTAATTATCCGAAATTTGGGGTAAGTTTTTCCTTGACCAAAAGTGAGAAAGCTTTTGATTTGCAGTTAAAAATATCAATGTCCACGAAATCATTATTATAGGTACCCATGCAGCGATTGATTACTGAATTTTTTGCGTACTTAGTATTCGAAAGATTGACTTGAAAGAGGTATGTCTTTCTTGTGTTAAAAGTTGGGCAACGTAATCGAATTTTTGCCAGCAGTTCTGGACAATCTATATTATCTCCATTGACAATCTTGTGAAGCAGCAACATATCTGTGTATGTGCGTCTATTTTCTAGAGTCATGATTTCATGATGGTACGCCGCCTCTGCGTAAGTATTAAACTGTTTTTTCACACGATGGTTCAAATGTTTTAAAAAAATATTTTGAATTCTCTCTAATCTGTGAATATAAGTTATGTAACATGGATTCCATATTAAGGATGCAAATTCTAATGTGTTTCTAACATAGGCAAGATACAATGTTTTAAGTGTCATCTCATGTTTGAACGGCTTTGCAATACGCAAGAGAAAACCTAGAGTTTTGAGGCCCTTTTTGGTGATGTGATCGTAATGTTTATCGAACAGTAATTTGGAGTCCAGTATCACACCTAAGTCCCGAACACTTTCCACGCGCTGCATTGCAACACCTGTCAGCTTGTATTCGAAGTTTACTTTCTTGATTTTCCTTGTGAATGTAATAACTTGACACTTACTTACATTTAACGTTAAGTTATTTTTAACACAGTATTGTTCTAGTCTACCCAGATCACTTTGTAATTTAAAACAATCTTCTAATTTGCTTACGGCTGTAAACACTTTCATGTCGTCTGCGTAAAGTAAATACTGAGAGTGCTGAAAACAATTTATTATGTCATATAGATAGAAGTTAAATAACAAAGGTCCCAAATGGGAACCTTGAGGGACTCCAGAAAGGTTCCTACGAATGCAGAATGATTCGTTCCGATACGAACAGATTGAGAGCGATTTTGCACATATGACGTGAACCATCTTAGTAAGTCTCCATGTACACCGATCTCGCCAAGCTTCTGGGTGAGAATGTGGTGATTTATTCTATCGAAACATTTGGCGTAGTCGGTGTACACGGTGTCAACTTGTAAGCCACTATCCATGCTATTTGCAACGAAATCTGTGAAAATTGCTAAGTTTGTGACCGCTGAACGTTTACTCAGAAATCCATGTTGAGTTGATGTTATATTAAGCTTAATTGAGGAGTAAACCTGTTCATACACAATTTTTTCAAATAGTTTGCTAAAAACTGAGAGTATCGACACGGGGCGATAATTTTCCACCTTCTGCTTTGATCCGCCCTTGTGAATAGGTACGATGAAAGCCTCCTTCCATATCGATGGGAATGATCCCTCTTTCATCGAACGCTGAAATATAATTGATAGTGGAGAGGCTAGGCTGGGAGCACAATTCTTAACTAAAATAGCAGGTATCCCATCGCTGCCTGGACCTTTATTTACGTCAATGCTTTTGAGATGTTTAAAGACAATGGCAGGAGACAGCTCAACGGAGCTCATGACATCCAAAGGTGGGTGGATGGTAGTCACAGCGCGACTGGACCCAGCAACGGGGACAGCTGCAGCGTTAACGGCCGTAGATAGGGTTAAATAAACAGATTGAAAATATTTACTGAAAGACTCGCAAATCTCAGCTCCGCCAGAGGCTATCGATCCATCGTACGTAATTTGTTTGGGTATTGAATTTTGTCCTTTAAGATTTTTGCAGTAGGTCCATATTCGTTTCGGGTCTTTTCCAATACGAGACTCACAAGTGCTAACATAATTCTGCCAGCATAGGTTCTGCACTCGTTTTTGACGGGCCCTTAGTATAGAAAAGGTTTGATAATCCCTTGGGTTTTTGTGTATTTTATAAAGTCGATGATTTTTTTTCTTTTCTTTGACAATATTTTTGAGAGCTGGGGAATACCACTACGGATATCCATCAGACTTGGAAATCGACCATTAGATCTGTAGTCAATCAACGGTTAATTACCATCAAGCGGTAAAAAAGTCCGTGGTTTCAATTCAGTTCAATCACTCATAACTGACATATCAACGTTTGAGATTCCATGTTTTTTGTGAGAAATAAAAAAATGGGTCGTTTTTTTTTTAATCTGGATCTTGACAAAAGTGCCACCTATCGGGTCCAACTGTAGCTAAGGAAAATAGAAATAAACTTAAAACATAAAAAATTCTGCAATCGAAGCAGCATGCCAATTACGGAGATCTCCGTGATGCCTACCCAACAAAACAAGCAAATCATATTTAACTAACATAATTAAACATAAATAATTAATACTGAGATTGGCATTAAACCCAATTTTACAGAATGAGAAGGAACAGGGATTGATGTTTTTCAATATGACATGGATGCCTAATAACACACCTATCGTCATGATATTAACCCAACAGACCGCATTCCCGAAGGAATAAGGTGATATGCCACCTTCCCTTTATGAGCACGGCTACGTTGAACTTAATGTAAATATGGACAAATTTCCATTGCCGCTTCGGCCATATTTTAATCAAATGCGATTGTTTCAACCCGAGCAGGCTTATTCCTACCACCTACTAATGAAAGGAAACCTACAATTTTATTCGGATCCCGAACCATGGAACAGCTCGCATTCGTAACGAAAAGCGTTTATGCAACTCAGAAAGAGAAAGAATGTGGTGCATGAACGGGGCGGGGATTTGAACCCGGACCTCTGGCATTGAATGCCAGTCCAACCGCCCCTGGGCCAGGAACCGCTCAAGCAGGGACTGTAGAAAAGTTATTATATCAAAATAGGGACTTTTATTAAGGATGTTATTATTATTATTAAATTATTTTGGTCGGTTCAAATTTACCCTGTCACGGAGTTTTGAAACGAGTGAGTTAATAATTTTGCTAGTTACTCTTGTTGCATCAGATATCTATTCCACATATAGTCCATAGTTTGCTAGCCTTTAAAATGCTTGGATAAATTTAGATTGTCGTAACATATTATTTCTTATCGTCTAGACATCGAATAAAACATTTCCAAAAACAAACTACGGCGCTAGACAGCCTTGAAGGATAACAGCTCGCAAAATACATATTTTATTCAAAGGCGCGATCATTCGATATGAGCTACAAAGACCCTTTATACCAGCAAAATCCCTGAATCCTGGAGCGTGGCGGGTTGCTGACGGAGTGCGGGGCGCGTGGAGGGACGCTGTCACCGGCCAGATAAGTTAATCTTGATGGAAAACCTATTTGACTAATGGATGGACACGACCCGCTGAAATAATTCAATAGCATGTCGCCGCCAAAAAGCATTGACGCCGAGCATCGAACGGGTCCCCCTAACCTGATCAATCATGTTAATGGCGGCCATTCACGCCTTAAGTAATTTGTTGCATTACGGTGGGAGATCCTCTCGTTGCATGCAAGTTATGAGGTATGTAGTTTGGTTTTTCGGACTTTAAGTTGGTTTGTGATATAGTTAGAACCCCCAAGCAGCCAGCATTCTTAGTGAAATTATGTTGAAAATTCAAACTAAAAATAAATGGGTGCACTGAAAGTGCAACTGTTTACTACTTAAGGTGGCCCAACCCGGCGGGCCTAACTCATTCACGGGCACGGTACAAAACCGTGCTGTTGCTCTCTGGGACCTTCTCGGTTTCAAAGAATAAGACAGGCTCCGTGATGAGGAAGATGCAACATGTCCACAAAAAAGACAATGCGTATGATTTGGTAAGATTTACGAAAATTTTAATTTCAAAACGACTTATAGCTAAAAGTAAACCACGACCGCTGTAGTCAAAAATCTAACAAAAACCAAATAGTTCATCAATCTTGATTAAATAAGCTATGTCTGATAACTAATAATTTTACGATGTTCTTACTTTATCATTGCGTAATCCACTTCCAAAGTTATTGTATAAAACGCGAGAAAAATTCGAACTTTCGGACCTTATAACTTAGAAACCAAACACAATTTTACAATGCCAATGGTCATCAGACATCTAGTTCGATCAAATAAAGCTATTTTGAGCAAAATTTTGGATCTCTGACAAGAAATATGGGCGTGATCTTCTTTCCCCTTTTGTATGGGGAGATGAGCGGGATGGGCCACCTTAAGCACAGTTAAAATTCAGTTATTTATGGTAAAGTATTTTACATGGTCGAAGAGACGACGAATGTTGGAGTAACCGTGTCCTACACTGGTGGCCGTGGACAGGAAAACGGAGTGGGTGAAGACCACCCGCCAGTTTGGGACCCGGCGTCGGCGGAAAGCAGTGGTTTCGTACCATTGAGGGCCGATAGGACTGGAGAAAAAATGGAGAAGCGTATGTCCAACAGTGGACGCAAACACGCTGACTGACTGACTGACTGATTTCTCATTGCTTTTAATGTATTAGGTATCTATTAATGAGCAGTACCTGATTGGACAGTACCTTTTTACCGAATATAAGTAATAACTGAAAATACCAAAGCTAGAAACTAGTTTCACAAATTTAGGGAAATAGCAAGACAATACAGTTATTGCACACAGTTAAACAAAAAACAATTTAAAGATACAGTAACCTTTAATGTTTAAGGCTGTTTTCGCTCATTTAGAGTAATATATCTACTTATTTGGCTATATTTTAACGTTGCAAGACGGTTGTTATTATTGGAATTACAGTTATATTCACTGTTTATTTTTTGGTGTTAATAACATTTTCTTTTCTTCCCAATGGTCATTGATTGTATGGTATTTCTTTAGTTCTTGAGACGTTTTCGAGCCCTACATACCAATACGACTTAATGTAGACACCAAGTTGGTGCATTTACCAATGGAATTTCCTTTAGCGCTTGTTTATACATAGAACACACGTTCCGGGCTCTTACCTGCTCTGAATAGTCAATATCTATAATTAAATCTAGGCGACAGACAAACCGTGTGTGAGCAGAGTATACAATTGGAATAGTGAAAACGTGCCGTGTGATTTTCGAATAGACTGACTCTTTCACAGTCATAGAAGCATCTAAATTCTTGAGGAATTCTGCAATGGTTTTTTCAATACTACATCAATATTTTTGAAATGAATATATTATTTTTAATGCTGAAGGCGTCGAAATAAAATGAAATTTGTTTCGATTATTTTATTGTTAATAATAAACTGAATGAAGTTTTAAAAATAACATAAAATAAAAGCTTTAGAAAGCTTAGAAAATAACCTTTAACCTACAGGTTTTTCAGTCTCAGTAGGCTAGTGGCGCGTCGTCCAATAATCGAGGTTAAGCAACTCAGAGTGCAGTCGGGTTTTTCACAGTTGTCCGTTTTCAATGTCCATTTTCATGAAACTAGAAGTTTTTGAAGAATCAGATTTAAAATGACTTTCAATTTACAATGCATTGCCTACGTGACAATTAAAATGCATTGATAATTCAAAAGAATAGACTATGGCTCGCCCATCGCCCAACACCGTGGAACGTCGATATTGTATTCGCCTTGTTCTGTCTGTACCGACAAAATTATATTACTGGCGCGTGACCCAGACCACCTACCAATACTCTGATTTCAGCGTGTAACGACCGAATGATAAAAATTTCGCTTCAAAATTAGTATTGTACATAAATTATTTTAAAAAATCTATCTATTTTCTAACATCACTTGGATATGCGGCCTGTATTTATGGTGAGTGAGAGCAAAGCCACTGGGGCGATACGGAACGATTAAGGGTATCTTATGGTATCAACATTAACCTGGTATTCCTTACCATATTTAGAACAAGACTGGTAAATAAAATAGTTTTGCACAGCTTGGATAAATTGTACGCACAAAACGTGTGTGGCGAATTTTATTTAAGTCGTACTACATACTATCGTCCCTTTTACTCTTAATATTCTAAGAAATATCTGGTTAAGGTTCGGTTGGACCATAAGCCCGTTAACATCTCGTGTAGGTGCTCGAGCGCAGTCACAGCGAAAATATAGGTAGACACGAGATAATTTATCATAGTGCTCTTTCTCGCTATCTATCATTTAATAATGTTTATGTTTTGCCGGTACCTTGAGACTTTAAATAAGAAGGAACGTTCCGCGCAAGTTCAAGTTTTGTATGGACCATGCGTTTTGCATATTTTTAAATGTTAGCATAACAAGCATTGCTTGGTACTCTGGCTATGAACACTTCACTACATAGCTTTGAAGTAGTAATGAGATTAATTTGAGTTTCAGCGACATCTACATTTCAAGGTGCAGGTTCCGACGAATGTCACGACCAATACTTTTTCAGATTATTTTCACAATCTGATTACAATGCTTCAAATGTAGATGTCGCTGAAACTCAAATTAATAAGATAACGGTAATGTCGTATCCATTAAATACATACAATTATCTAGTAATGAGATATTGAAGACCCAATGTATCATTGAATTTGTCTTAACACGCAAACAGATTTGATAACATCTACATGATTGACCAACTTGGTTTCGCTCACAGAAGAGAAAAGGAAGTAGAAGTGTCACGTGAGCGTTACGCGGGTCGCTGCCGTGTGGACAATTTGTGCAAATACTCCTATAAGAAACCAGCTGCGCGTCGTGTCCAACACAGTTCGCTAAGTCAGTTCTCACCAATAAATACTACACAATCCCTCCGAAAATTCTGCGACTATATTTACCTGTGGCATGTTCGTTTAAATTGGGTCGGAATTTTTTGAAAATTAGCGACAGCGCGTCTCATAGCAGGCGCGCTAGATTGCCTTCTTCCTTTTTAATCTGAGGTGTACACTTTCCAAAGTTTTTCCTCCTCGATAACTGCCTTTGAGATATACCGTTATTCTATATTTCTTGAATCACCAGCAACATAACTCCATTTAAAACCTTTATGTTTAGATCCCATGATTAACCAATTCCGGGTTGGACATTTTAAATTTTAACCGAATCCCACCGTCAAACAGGGTAAAACGCCCAATTCGTTACTAAAATCGTCTAAAACGAACGCACATGAATAGAAATTGAATATAATTTTGCACAGTCCGGTGCCAGACGATGAGATCGTGCGTCGATTCAAAGAGCTAATTAGTATTGGCGTCGCGTACGACTAACGAGTCGGTCGGTCGCGGCGGCGGCTGCCCTCGGCGGGGACGGCGTGGTGCCCTGGGGCGGCGCGGTGCCGTAGGGCGGCTTTCTATCGAGGTGCAGCTCGGTGACAGGGAAACATCTTGCTATCGGTTTCGGTTTCTTTCCCCATGATATGCATATTACATACTGCCGGCTCTATTACCCCTGGTGATGAAGAAACCTTTTCGTAGTTCTTTTTACAGGGATCTTTCTTTGATTAATGTGTTCATGCTTCACGGTAGATTATAAATACATTCATGTCACATTCCTTGAAATAAGCGATGTACGTGCTTAGTACGAGAAAGTATATTTACTTACATTCGAAGGAGATCGATAACCCTCTTAGTTTTACAAACGTGACCAAATCTTGTAAAATTTGCAGACGCCTGTAAGAAAAATAACATGATTCATATATTTAATATACAGCTTCAGCAACTTCACCGCCCTTTCTCTTGGTTATTTTTAGTGGCGTTGGTTTACTGCCAAACTTAAACAACAAAGTAGACTCAAACCGGAACTTTGCCGGTGCAGCTTCGGTTTACATACAACCGGGTTTTATGTAACCTCTATTTGCTGGCGCAAGGATCCCTTCATTTCATGCCTATGGCATAGTTTTTTTATGAAATACTGTCACGATAGGTCCTAGCCGAGTGCAACAACTATCCACTATGTACGGTGTAATTAGGGGCACAGAAACACTGAATGAATATTAAACATGGACAAATGTCATTGCCGCTTCGACCATAGTTTCTTTAATGCGATTGTACCAATCTGGGCGGGATAGATCCTCACCAAAGTAAATAAAGATCGGGACCTACAGTATTTCGAACCACCAACGATGAAACCCACATAGCAAGCTGATGAGACATACTGAAGCTAGTTTCTAACCGTAGATATAGACCTACAAAATCGACCATCTGGATGCTAAACTTTGTTGAGGTAAGTCCTGTTTCTGTTGCTGATTAATTGAAATGTTTTCATTTTGAGGAATTAATAGATATGATAGAATAAAATATTTAACGCATTACTTGCTTGCTTTTTTATTATACGTAGACCCTCTACGGCGGCAGCTTGGCTGAAGTATGTTAAGGCTCGACTCATATTCTGTGGTAACATTTATTTGACCACATTGACTATAGTTTTTTTTTTTCAACTTTTAGGCCTCGACATTCTTATATAGAACGCAGATATTTGTTTACGAAATTAAATACCAAATTACCATGGTTGTAAATTAAATAAAAACAATATCGTGTGGTAAGATAAGTTATATTTTTATGATTACTCTTTTAACTAAGCATTAAATTAATGTATCGAGTTTATTAGTATATATGAAAATTAAAACGAAGAATTCAATTGGCACGCATAATTTGATTGTAGCTTGTTAATTCGTAGACCCTCTACGATTCGGAGGCGGTTTCGCTGTACTTTGTGAATGCTCGCCTCATATTACATGGTTATATTAAATTAACCAGATTATTGACTTCAAAATAGGCTTAGTGGTTCTTTTATATTTTTTATATGTTAATAATAAATATACATAATATTTAAAAATACATCAAAAACTAGTACGATCAATTTAATTTTACAGATGCAAAATATTAAAATTAAGAATACAATCTTTCTTCGTAGACCCTCTACAGAGGCGGCGTAGTTGTTGTTAGTGAACGCTCGACTCGTGTTGCTTGGTCACTTATTAATACTTGACTTTTTTTAAATGATGTTACTATGTGTTTTTTTATATTCATAGGTGAGGTATCTTTTAAGAACTATACGAAAATGATACACAAGCTCAAAGGACCAGACTATATTTTACCATAACCATACCCGCACAAAAGATGTTGCACTTCCAGCATTTTTGAGTTCCGTCCACAGCAGTTTACCACTCGTGGGTAGTATTCTTTCACCATCACTTGGCTGTGATTTCGAGGTGGACTGCTTGAACAGGGCTATCGAAGGTTGGAAATCCAGGTGCCCAGAAGAACCTATTCCAATCCGTCTTAAACTCCAAAAAGCCTGGAATTTGCCGATTATAAAATCTATACACTCTTCCCTCTTGATGAATAGTGCTGACATTGACAAAGCTCGCATTCTAGCATCATCAGTCGCCGAATCCGGGGCGTGGTTAAAAGCCTATCCATCACCAAGCCTAGGCACTCTGCTTGATAGTAACACTCTCAGAATTTAAATAGGCCTTCGAGTCGGTGCTAGATTGTGCCATCCTCATACGTGCGTCTGTGGTACCAACGTTACCGAATGGGGCCACCACGGTTTATCATGCCAAAGGAGCGCTGGTCGTTTATCCCGCCATTACAATATAAATAACATTATAAAAAGAGCACTGGTGACAGCAAACTACCCCAGCATCACCGAGCCCCCAGGAATAAGTCGCTCGGATGGTAAACGCCCGGACGGGGTGACCTTAGTGCCGTGGGCAAGTGGAAAGGCATTAATATGGGACGCCACATGTGTGGATACTCTGGCGCCGTCCTACATTCAGGCCACTTCTCGCGCGGCCGGAGCTGCAGCTGAGAGGGCAGCAGCAAATAAACATCAAAAATACAGCTGCGTGGCGAGTTCCTTTGAGTTTTTAGCTTTCGCCGTCGAGACACTCGGTTCATGGTCACCAGAAGCGATAACTATTGCTTCAACGTTAGGCAAACTTTTATATGAAAGTTCTGGTGATCCCAGGTCCGGGGCACATTTTGTCCGGCGAATAAGCCTCGAAATCCAAAGAGGCAACACCGCCAGTATTCTAGGTACAGCTGGAGCTCCGGCCCTTTTAGAAGAAGTTTTTAATCTTTAAGTCTAAATTAAATATGTATTTTATTAACATTAGTTCCTACCTATCTAATAAAGAGATTGTACACCATACCTTATCATCACTTATAATTAACCATACCACAATTTATGTTTCTATTTTCTGAGAGAAGATTTGTTGTTTCTGATGTGACTTCTCGGATGGGGGTATATTCACTTATAATGAATAGTCGGATAACGGAAGTTAGCGAATGGTAGTTTCAACATTCTGTATTTGAAACAAGTGGCCGAAATTATTCAGCGGTTTCAAAACTCCATATTTAAAAAAGTGGCCGCCTTTTGAACTTAAATTTAAATAGTTTGAATTTTTTGTAATGAGTTGTACTGACATAAAAATAGTCACACTGCTATTCATTTTAGGTAATATCTCTGGAACTTCTTTGACTAGACTCTTCGTGTTGTTACTCAAATTAAAGGTCTGATCAAGCTCTAAACGTAAATTTTCTAAAATTGCATTTTTCCAATATCTCTCAGTGATCTACATATTTGATGTGTGAAGAAATATGTGTTGACACTAAAATAAAATCTGAAAAAAAAAAAATTAAGCATCGCGTCCTTTTTAGGGTTCCGTAGCCAAAGGGTGCCAACGGAAAGCTATTACTAAGCCACCGCTGTCCGTCCGTCTGTCCGTCTGTCACAGGGCTGTATCTCAGTAACCGTAACAGATAGATAGTCGCTATAACAACAAATAGGTAAGATAAAAAAATTTATTAAAATTAAGGGCGGCCCCCATAGAAAAAACGTGACTTTTTTATTAAATGTTTTACGATGGTACGTAACCCTTCGTGTGCGAGTCCGACTCGCACTTTGCCGGTTTTTTGTCTACTTTCCTTTATTTGCTTAAGATACTATTCCATATTGTTTGTATTCCTTTTTAACTGCAATCATAAAACAAGTCCCTTGTCACGATTTTTAACGTGGCAACTTAAACGGCCAAAGTTGTGTCGTCTGCCGCAGCCGGTAACAATAAGGCGGCGCCCGGGTTTCGATCACGAGACCGGGCCTTCGCGTGCATCCAAATGGGCTGCTTAAAGATAACTCGACATTTAACTTTCAAATAAGCTCACTTGCTTAAAGCAAACCGGATTATTTCAGGGAATAAAATTTCACTCGGCGCTCTCTGGAGCCTGGAGCGCTCTGTCGCTGTTTTTGTTTGGAGCATTACAAAAACGTTAATTTATACACCAATGATAAAGGACAAGGTATACGCAACGGTAATAAGTATGAAAATGTATTTGATGCGTCCTAACCGAAGACTTTTACTTGTGTTCGTCGGATTTGAAGAAGTCGTAATAATAAAAATTTAGCCATGTTTAATTTCCCTATTTTTTTACAAACTAAGAATTTAAATAAGATATGCTACAAAACTTTTAATTTCTAAATAACGTTATTTACAAGTTAATACTTAAAAATATATAAAAGAAGAAATATGTTAAATTGTATATGTCCGATTCTGGGCAAAGGTCTCTTTTCAATAGACCCAGCTCAAAAAAAAAAATTCAGTAGCCTAAAAGTACAATTTTTTATTGAACTGGACATGGACTTATTTATTAATCACTAGCCGAAGTATCCGGCTCCACTCGGTTCAATGTGGTTTAAGACTGAGGTATGGCGGAACCTTACATTTATCTCTCACTTAGAGGATATTTATCCCCCTTTTGAGTTTTTTTTTTGCCACAAAAGGTAGCCTACGACTTTGCCCAAGGTTCAGACTCCTCTATACCAAATTGAAAAAAAATGTTTAGCGGTTTAAGCGTGAAAGGATAACAGACAGACAGAGTTACTTTCACATTTATAATATTAGTATGGATGTGGAAGTATTATCATTATTACCAACACACCAGTCAGCCTCAGTAGCCCAGTGGCGCGACACTTCGGCGATCGCTATCCGAAGTTAAGCAACGCTGGGTCCGGTCTGGTCTTGGATGGGTGACCATTAGACCGTTGAGAGAGGCTGGCCGTGGTTCGGATTCCACGTTAAACTGTAGGTCCCCTTCCTTACTTACTAGGTGGTAGGTTTAATCCCGCCCGGGTTGGTACCATCACATTGAATGAACGATGGTCGAAGCGGCAATGAAAATTGTCCGTGTTTTCCATCCAGTTCAATGTAGCCGTGCAATATAAGGAAGGTCCTGGCATGGCACCTAGTTCCCATGTGGTGTGTTGGGCTAATGCCATGACAGAAGGTGTGGTATTAGCCATCAGTCCAGTCACATAAAAAAAAAATTGAACCGAATTGCCATGCTAGGACCTTTCTTATATTGTACGGCAACAATGAACTGAATGGGAAACATGGACAATTTTCATTAACGCTTCGACCAGCCTTCCTTTAATGCATTAATAACCAATCCGGGCGGAATTATTCCTTCCTCCAATTAAGTATTTATTTTAATAACCTACAGTTTTAAGTGTAATGTAAATCACGGTCAGTATCATCGTTCGAACGGTCACCCATCCAGATCCTGACCGGGTTTTGTGTTGCTTAACCTCGAGATCGAAACCGAAGGCATCGCGCCGCTAGGCTGCCGAGGTTGACATTAAATGTTAGTGGTTTTTTTTAATCCCACCCAGTTTTTCCTTCCAGGAAAGCTTTTCCAAACTGTTGCTGAAAAACATTCGACGACAAACAAGCTCACAGTAAAATGATACAAATATTTCGTCACATTTTTTTGTTTCACAGCGGTCTGAAATGTTCACAGAGCTCTCTCTGGGGGCTTTATTTTTATTTGATATTTAAATTTCCTCTACACTGTGCGCCCCTGAAAAGGAATGTATTTCAGTAGGAAGGTCCGCCAGGAGTATGCTAATTTAATTTCATTTTGCAACTAAAGTAGGCAACAAACTTAACGTGACGACTCATCGTAGCTTCATTGCAGGAAGCGATGTTAACAAAGTTGAATTACCTATACACCTATTGTAGAAATTACGTGATGAATTAATTAAGCGTTTAAAATAATAAAAAAATAGGTTTTCCATGTTCTGATAATACTAGTTGTTTACACTTATTACTATCAAAGCACTGGACTAATCATAAATATTTGAAATATATTTACTCAAAGAAATATGATATCTATGTATGTATAATCGACCTTGAATCAAGGACACATTATTTAAAGAAAGAGCCCTGCAAAAATAACGACTTTACGAATATACTGCAAGGACCCGAACCAGCAAAACATTCGCGGGTATTGCGTTTTCCAATTTCGTTACCTGCCGTAAACCCATAATTTGAAATTCTCCTACAGTCCCTCCTCTCGTATGCCTCTTACGAACACAGTGTTTAAGATTATACCTACTTGATTGCCACTACCATTGATTTAATGCTTTACCTGCGTCGCGGGCATTGACTGCAAAGATTGAATATTCAAACATTTTGCCGTCGTCACCAAAATCGTATTTGGTATCAGACACTAGAGCCCCTCCTAGGTGGACTTAAGTTAATTTACGATTTCGTACTAAGGTCAGCTTATTCCAAGGAATTTGATGTGTATATATGTATAATTGACCGTGAAGCAAGGACACATTAATTAAAGAAAACTACTTTATTAAAAAAAAACAAAAAAAAACAAAAAAACAAAAAAACATACAGACGAATTGATAACCTCCTCCTTTTTTGAAGTCGGTTAATAATACAAATTATTTGTTAAACATATATTAAAAAAAAATGTTTTTTTGCATGTATAGTATAAAAAAATATTACAGCAATACTAAAAGAAGAATGGAAATTTTGCATTGCAATAATTGCCGACTTGAGCATCTAGGAAAAAAGGATTTAAAATTTACTTATTTCTTAAATTATGTAGTATGTATATACGATTAGTCTGCAATTTGCTTGTGGCATGTCCATTTACGGTGGCCCATCCCGCTCATCTTCCCATACAAAAGGGGAAAGAAGATCACGCCCATATTTCTTGTCAGAGATCCAATATTTTGCTCAAAATAGCTTTATTTGATCGAACTAGATGTCTGATGACCATTGGCATTGTAAAATTTTGTTTGGTTTCTATGTTATAAGGTCCGAAAGTTCGAGTTTTTCGCGCGTTTTATACAATAACTTTGGAGGTGGATTACGCAATGATAAAGTAAGAACATTTTAAAAAGATTAGTCACCAGACATAGCTTATTTAATCAAGATTTATAATCTATTTGGTTTTTATTAGATTTTTGACTACAGCGGACGTGGTCTACTTTTAGCTATCAGTTGTTTTGAAATTAAAATTTTCGTAAATCTTACCAAATCATACACTATGCACATTGTCTTTTTTGTGGACATGTTGCATCTTCCTCATCACGGAGCCTGTCTTATTCTTTGAAACAGAGAAGGTCCCCGAGCGCAACAGCACGGTTTTGTACCGTGCCCGCGAATGAGTTAGGCCCGCCGGGTTGGGCCACCTTAAGTTTAGTTGATTGTTTTAGACAATTAATGGAGATAGCTTGTCTCATAGTATGCGCGCAATAAGGCACATCTCCATTCCTTTTCGATCTAAACTTAAGTAAATCGCGGAAGAAAACAGACAAAAAATAACAAATGTGACTGCAGGCAGTATCATAATTTAAAGACGTTATCGCCATTTCTTCTCATCTGCTACATTTCTTATTTATAATAAGATTATGACGCCGCCGCTGTTTTGCTATTCATGAAAGTGGCAAATTTAATACTTAATCCGTGTCAGGGAGAACGCCTTTTCCCAACCAGAGCCGAGGAAATTTCCCTTTTCCGGTATAAATATCAATTTGCTTCAATGCCATCGCCGGGAATTATGACGCAGTTAATGGTTGTGCATTGCAAGTACATTTTTATGAAGATAAACATGTATAGGATATCTACCGTTAAAATATAAGCCCAACATATGAGATGGTCCTATCCGATACTAATATATGAGCACGGCTACATTCAACTGGATGGAAAACCCGAAAAAAAATTTATTGCCGGTTCGATAACCATCTTTTATTCATTTGTACCAACCCAGGTGGGCTCACATGGGTTCCCGAACAAGTAATCACCCGCTTTCTCATAGAAAATTTAGATTTCGATCTCAGTCAAGAAATAAGCAGGTGCAGTCGCTGGAATTCGAACCCACGGTTTTCTCACAGGCCGACCACAGGCGTATGTGGGGGACATTACAGGCATTTCAAAATGTAAATAAATAAATATTAACTTGTTAGCACTGAAGTAATAAAGTCCCTTAAATATGAATATTCGAATGTTTTCAACAACAAACAGCAGCAGCTATTTCATTGTTTTTTTTTTTAATTTCTTTCTTAAAATTACTAATTATTAAAATTGTTAAATTGACTAATTACTTACTAAGAACATAGCTATAATATTTAGTCTGATAGCGTAACGTGCGGTTATATTATATATTTAACACAAGCCATATATGTGCACTGCTAAGAGCTTGGAGATTTACTTTAGGCAATTTTCAGGAACTGTTTATTGTTTTTATTTAGCTTTCCCAGGCACTAAACGTAATTTACATTCCACTTTGCAACGATATCCTTACCCGGCCGACATAACATTATAAATCAATGCCTGGCTGAAACTAACCGGACATTTATTTCGGATCGAAGATAAAAAGGCAAATGTGCTCTCAGACTTTTTCAACTTGACTGTGAAAGTTCTTTCGCGTCTTTGTAGTTCTCAATGCAGACGAATACTTTGATATTTTTTAACATAAATCTAAGAAAAAGGAATTATTGACAGTCGGATCCAAATATAGTTCTGCTTTTTTAAAAGTATTGAATGTGGACGGGTAATAATATCGCAACTACTGTCATGCTATTAGGCCATCACGCCACATTCTCGAAAAAATCGAGAGCCATGCCCCTTTAGAACGGCTACATTAAACACGGACAACATTGTCGAGCATCGGTCATTCAATGCGATGGTACCATCCCGGGCGGACTTGCCACCACCATAGATGGTACCGCACGGTAGTAGATAATTTTACATGGGTTCTGAACCATGAACCATCTGCTTTCTCAAAGAAAAGGCACATTTAAATGTCCAATAAGAAAGAAAGAGGTTTACATCCTGGGTTCGGAACTCGTCGTGACAGGTCGTCTTGAATACAAGTTATTAGAGGCCACTGAGCCACTTAGTATAAGTCTCACTGCCAAGCAGTAGTGGTCAATGCATAAGGGAGGGAGAATAAAAAGATAGGTTTTTTGTGTGCTGGGTCTGGTTTTCGTTGAATTGGCGTCCGATAACTCAAGTGGGGGGGAGGCATTTGTCACTGATGCCTCGATCTGCTATTGGACGATGTAATAATATTGCCTTCCGATCTTATACAATACAGATGCGATCTGAATATTCTGACCTTGTTGGCGTACTAAGACAGTATGTTACGTAGGCAGATGTACGTGCGTTTTGTCTACGTTTATATTATATCCATATATATATATACGTTTGTATAAGTGTCCGTAATGCGGAAAAAATGTAATTATCGTGCAAAACATACTTCTGAAGCGGACTCACACTTGACCGGATTATTACATGTTTACATGTTTCAATGATACATTATTTCACTATAATTGGATTATCGTGTAATATGTACATGAGCGTTCGTACGTGTTTGTTTATTAATTAGTGCCATGGTAAAATTATTTATTAGCAATCGAATTATTTACCTTTAATACTTTTTAGCGTATCTTAAGATGTTTAAATCACCACCTACTTTTCACTGAGATAAAATAAATGTACAAATGGATTTATTTGGTTCAAAGTAAACTTCTTCTTTGGAAATAATTCGAAATGCCTTTAATTCTCAGACACTATTTTAAAAAATACAATCATCTTTGTCTGGTACCGAATTTTGTATAAATACTTGGTACAAATAGAGGGAAAATTAAAATTATCTCTGCCGCTACCGACATTACCCTTACTATTTTAGACCTTTCATGTCCCCATTTCCGCACCACAAAACCGTGTCCAGTGCGTTTTCACGGCCGCCATCGCCCGGGACCCGCCATAAACGTTAATCACGTAAACAGCAGTGACGCTAAACACGTGTCCACGTTTTTACACACTCATTACAGCCCCCCCGCGGCCGCTCAACCCCCTCCCGCGCCGCCGCCCGTTAATCTTCCGTTTCTCCTTCCGGAAGTGTGCCCGCCGCCATTTTGTTTTTCCTGCGCCGAAATTAATCCGCTCGCGTGCCTGGCCCGTGCAAATAATTTAGACTGACGAACGCCGTAAATTGCGGATTAAATGGATGCGACCGACCGCATCGTGCGTACAGGGGCGAGTGCCGTGTTGCAGTGATTTCGATATTAAATCATGAGCTGCCCGACAGGCGGCCATATTGCGATGAGGCAATGTCTTCCTGGGGACCCAGTCATATAGGCTTTCACGGTGACAGGCTCAGTTTAAGATATTTATTTTAGGTAAACAGCGACATCTACATAAATTAATAAGCAGTGTTTCACTCATTTATTTAATCGAATGTAAGTACTTCATATTGAATATCGTATGAATTCATAATATGAATGTGTCCCTTCCCGACGGGACTAACTCATTCGCGGGCACGGTACAAAACCGTGCTATTGCGTTCTGGGGCCTTCTATGTTTCAAAGAAAAATACAGGCTCAGTGATGAGGAGAATGCAACATATCCACAAAGCAGACAATGCGCATAGTGTTTGATTTGGTAAGATTTACGAAAATTTTAATTATAAAACGAAATATAGCAAAAGTAAACCACGACCGCTGTGTCAAAAATCTATAACAAAAACTAAATTGTTTATACATTTTCATGAAACAAGCTAATGTCTGATGACTAATCTTTTTAAGATGTATAAATTTGATCGTTGAGTAATCCACCTCCAAAGTAATTGTATAAAACACGCGAAAAATTCGAACTTTCAGACCTTATAACTTGTATTCCGGGAGGTCACGACATTTTCGGTCACGATAAGGTAAATGGCTGAATTTGGGTTGACATGTTAGAGACCAACTCTCTGATGCTAAATATGTCGGTCTGCCTGTGCCAAGTGGTTGCGTTATCTAGTGGTGGGAAAACTAGGGACCAACCTTAACGACCAGGGCCTTCGATAGCTGCAGCAGCGCAGGACTGTGGGACGCCGCTTCGTAGAATCCTCCCGTCGCCAACCACTCACGGTAACACTCTTCTCGGTCTTCTGCCTCTATGAGGATACAGTTCAGATCACTTTGCGGTTACGTAGCGGATAATTATAAAGGTTTTGTGCGGAGAGCTCTTCTGGGTGCGCGTGCCCGGACGCCGCCGTTGCAAAAGTCTCTGTTCGTGGGCGCGTCGGCGCGCGTCTCCGCGGTCGATGCGCTGCTCTCTTCTTTCTTGACGCGGGTGAGCGGGAAGGAGCGAGTACTGTTAAGTGCGTGTATGTTTACGAGTGCGCGCTGTCCCGCCAAATATAACGGCGGCTAATTTCGAATAGTACGTGTCAAAATGGCACAACCATCTAGATTGGCTATATAAAATATATGTTGGTATATACCTCCTGATGAATATACTAATTATCTAGAAATATTGATACCTATTAATTATACAACAATAACTAGTCGGTTTTTTAATTAAACACTAAAGTATACCTAAAGTTATATCTGTAACGTAAATCGCCTATAACTACAAAATTTAACCAACATTTTGTTCAGTTTTGGTATTGCTAAGCAAGTATGTACTGATACTTTTATGCTTCGTTATTTGTAGTCATTTACCTTATCATATAAATTTTTTGTCAACATAACTACTTTTTCAGGCGCCTTATCTAGGTAACGCAACCACTTGGCACAGGCAGACTGACACATTTAGCTTCAGAGGGTTGGTCTTTATCCTGTTAACCCAGTTTCAGCCATTTACGTTATCGTTACCATTTTCGTCGCCACCTCCTAGTCTATTAGAAACCAAACACAACTGTACAATGCCAACGGTCATTAGACATCTAGTTCGATTAAATAAAGCTATTTGAGTAAAATTTTGGATCTCTGACAAGAAATATGGGCGTGATCTTCTTTCCTCGTTTGTATGGGGAGTTTAGCGGGATGGGGGACCTTAAATTAATCATCCTAATAGATAAGTTTTTTCCGCAGTCATTTCTTAATTCTCCAAGAAAATTATTTGCAAAGAGAGAATCGATTTTCCGTTATTCCTGTGTAGGCCCGGTTGCAGGTTGAAAAAGGTGACGTGTTTAATCTCGCGTTGACGTAATCTAAACAATGTTGTATCATTCTACATCTGGTTCCTTCAGTTTTCACTCGTTATTTAAAACGTGGCTTATATCCGGTTTTACTGCTGAAAATCTTCGTCATTGGCAATTTTTGTAGTAATATGCACTGTAGATATAGATTTCAATCTTAAATAGAAATCCACCTGTCCTTAAAACATACTTAACTGATACATTTTCAGATGCTTCAAATCATCCAAATATATTTATCGTTTGGTCTTTTCCAAAGCTTTTACTTTCAGATCCTTTAAACTCTATCAGCGGTGTCGGCGTGCACGGGGTGTTTCTGACTAATCTAAATCGGGAAGAGAGAGCAGCTCACTTTGTTGTGAGTAGTGAGTCACAGTATGTGCTGGGGCTGCTTCATTTTGACAAAACAACTTATCAACAATTATATTATTGCTGCTTCGTCTCGGCAGTCGTGTTAGGAGTAAATAAATTTATCTTTTTAATTATGTGAATCGTAACCATCTTCACAATTTACGAAATATACCACTATTTTGATTGCTGAATTATTCAGAACAATGAATATAGGTTTTTGTTAATCATATATCAACCTGCCACGACGTTGCAGATGGATTAACTGCGTAATAGACTAGCTGCGTTAGTTTTTATCCTATTTTTAGAATAAAAACAATCCTACGTCAGCCTCCGTTCAAAACATTATTTCAACGCAAAAAATCTCGTCGGTCCGTTGTTCCGTCCCTGTGTGAAAGAATGAAAAATCAATAAACCACCTTTGGCATTCATAATTTTCAAACATTAGTGGAATCCTATGTTTCAAGTTGTATTAGGTTCGAGTTTATAAATGTTGAAAACATATTTATAATATAATATAAATAATGCCCTCAAAGATGTGCCCGCCGACGACCACGAGCTTTCAAACTTTCACAGGGCTGTGAACCTTATCGTGACCAGAAATGTCTTGACCTCCCGAATATTAAGCCTATCCTTTCAAACCTACTAATAACTGTAATAATTGTTGAAGGAATTTCTTGCATCTAAATAGTTCGTTCACTTGCATAACGCTAGACTATGAGCTGAAGCGGATATTACAGCTCGAGGACCCTTCAACTCGCTCTGTTTTCGGACGACCAGCCGAAACAACTTTACGGTCTACCGATGAGATTAAAATTCATGTTTTTGGGTTTGCGGAGGTGATTTCAGCAGTCGCCCTACATAAAGTTTCAGCGGACTTTGTACAGCGAAATGTTACACGATTCGGAACAATGGGTACTGCGTGTTTATTGTAGCATAAACTAACAATTATGCGAGTGTACAAAGTTAAATATGAAGGGTAACATTGATTCATTCTTCTGCAATTTAGTCAGCTTAATTTTACCACTCTTATATTATAATCATCCTATCACACTACATGTCAAGAGCATTATTTTCATACTAAATGTAACACAAGGTTAAAAAATTAGCTAATTTTAAAATACGGTTAAATTTTATCCCATGATATTTTATCATGGGATAAACCACCCGTATGATCGTTTTAGGCTTTCTAACAATACCTAGATATCACAGCACTGGCATCCGATGGGCTAACCACTTATGTCCCTAAAAAATTTATCGGGCGAAATAATGTTGGCACTAGTCAACCACTGGGTACCCTGTGTGACCGAATATCTCTACCAGAAATAGACCCGTGACCTCATTTATTTTTGTTTTATTTAAAAAAGAGCGGAAAACAGTATCAGATTAATAACTAACATCATTGTTTGGATTCTAATATGTTTTGTGAAGTTTTTTACTTTTTCCTGTACTCGACTATGCTACCCGTATAGTGACAACCGATCCAAACTCATATCAGCAAATATGCATCCACACAAAATGTATGTGTCTAAAATAAAACTGAGAAACGCATAATTGCTCTCCCGCGGCGCATTACAATTTGGGCAAAAAAGTTTTTATTCAAAAACTCCAAGGGCATAAAACATGTACAGGTGGATTAAAAAGGGTGGGACGAGACGAGAGAGGCTTTTGTCGATGGACCGCGTCTGCGCGCGCAGTATTGTCCACCGGCATTACTAAACTTTGAGTGTATTTTTCCCCTAATATTATGTTGTTAATACTGGATATTCGAGACCATGACATTTTTTAACGCATAAAAATTAATTTAACATAAAATATTTTTATATTTTGGAAGTTTACTCATGTATCTAAACACTTATCTATGAATGTCAACGGAATGCTTTAGAGGCATTTTGCTACGAATTATTTAAACTGTATTTTATTTATTTTATATAAGTATCTGTACAACCATCGAACGATTCCCTGTCTTTACCACCTCCAAAATTCAAAACAATTATAAAAAAATCCAGTAAACACTTTGAATACTCCAAAAATAAACTCTCAGGTGTCACAAGTCAACTAACGTTTAGCTCCAGTATTTTGGTGTTATTTTGATTGTTATCTCAGCGTCGGTTAAGAATGAGCCCCCGTAGAAATGAGATTTATGTCGGACAGACGGACGGACATGGCGAAACTATAAGGGCTAAGTTGACTAAGGAACCCTAAAAATAAAATATCAAAGTTTATATTCTTGTCTAGTATGACAGGCAAAAAGATTTAATGCGTTGCTTATTAATAGTTTGTAAATAGTTTTGTAAATAGGTACTAAGTTTTCAAGATGGTCCTTGGAAAATATTCACGCTGTAGACCATTTTCTTTTTTGTGATACGATAAGCCAACGTTTTTATCCAGTAAATAGTCCGTTTCTATTTTGAATCATCTTGTTTGGATTTTTTTGAGACAAGTTATCTCCGACCTAAATAAAATTGGTTATGGTGCTGTCTCTACAACAAACACAAAAACAACAATCGTTGTTATTAATATTATGTCTGCCTACAGAACCAATACGGTGAAAACAACTAAATAAGTAAATGAATAAATAAATAATTGAATAAATGAGAAAAAAACAGCTAATCTGGTTGTTTATTCATTTACTTATTTAGTTGTTTTCACCGTATTGGTTCTGTAGGCAGACATAATACTAAATAAAATTGAAAATTCTGAATTTAAAATTCCATTAATTATCACACAATTCCAGATATTTCGGATATATCAGTGTTATTATATTCCCATGAACTGTGTCATTTGTGTATATTTATACATGCCCATTCAGTGCCGACATTATGGTGAAGCGACAGCATGAAAACACTTCTAACAACGTCATTAATTTGACGCACCGATAATGCGATGTGATGTGTTAATGATGGCACACGTACTATTACGAGTCCAGTAATACTAAACACGTGTTTTGAAATAGTGAACCAGACAATTGGTCAGCACTCATTTTCTAGTTCGTTTTCACCAACTTCTTTAAGTATTTCTCGAGTTACTCCAGGAACTTTAGGCTTAAATCAGCCCTTAGAAAAACATTAAATCCGAAATGCATTTTTTTTTCTCATAAACGTAGTATTTCATGTGGACGTGTGTACATTAAGTTTGCAACATTTTGGGGGGTCCGGAAGATAAAAATAAAATATGAAATATGTTTAAAAAATGATATCTCCTAAACAAATATTTAGAAATGTTATTTAAAAATGTTATATGTTAGCTAATTTTAGGGATAATATTACTGTGAATTTGCAACAATTTCTTATTTACGGAACTGTGTAAATATATATTTTTTTGTACTATTTTCATAATATCTGCAAAGAAAATAATGAAAATTCTATTTTATTTTCTGAAATTGGAAACTGACCGCAAACTCTATATTCTGTGGAATTTGTAAAATGTTGTAAATATTAGAAGCACATTTTTTTTTATTATAATTTTTACGTTCACACAAAAGCTAAACAAAAAATTCGAAATACTTATAAAATCGTTCCTTGTATAGTTTTTAAAGAATTTAATTTTCTTTTACATATTCTAGAAAGAAATATAGCAATAGCAAGTAAGGTTCGCGGCATAGATTTTTTTTAGTAAAAACATTTTTTTAAATACATTTCCGTAATTACAAAATTGTTGCAAATTCACAGTTACATTACGCCTTAAAAGACTTAACATATACATTTTTTTAATACCGTTTCTAAATATTTGTTCAGGAGATATATATTTTTTAATACATTGAATTTTTTTTATATCTTCCGGGCCCCTCTAAATGTTGCAAACTTAATGTAAGCATATGAACATGAAATTATATATGTCTGAGAAAAAAAAAATCATTTCGGATTTCATGTGCTTCTCAAACCGTATCTATCCCGGTCTAAGTTCCATTACCTAATAAATGACGTAGACTAGAAGTATCAATTACCAAACAACATTTGAAAAAATATTGCATGCTTTAAATTAAACCGTTTCACAATAAAAAATGTATTTTAGGTCTCTAGTTCGCTTTAACTAAATAAAATAAAAATATCATATAGGTAAAGATTGTGTCCGCCCAACGTGGCAGTACCCGAAAATAGAAGAGGTTTCAGGGTTCGTGTAAGTATGAATATAAAACTCGTAGGATTATTTGTTCCGGCATATTTGAGTTAGTATCGTTAGAAGCCTTCCGCAGAAAAGGTAATGTAAACTCTGAGACTCAAAATAAATTGTGAATAATAATAACAAAAAAGATTACCGTTACAAAAATTCAAGTAAAAAATCAAAAATCAGTTTTATTCAAGTGATTTTTTGCAGTCCCCGACACCCTATAAACATGATTTCTATAAAAGCGTTCCACCGACTGCTTTTTAATTCACCATTTATCACGGCAGTCGCGTTTATTATTTTTATATTATTTTCTATTTCATGCACTATGTATATTTAGTACGTCAACAAGCAATGAAAATAATAAATAAGTACAGGGCAGGTCACTTCAGTGCTCTGTGACTAATGAAGTTGTTGAATCGATTCTACATCCGTTTTCCATTAACCACCGACTCAGCCGCCTGCTGCGCCGCTCTGGCTTGGGATCCATACGTTTGGTAGACGCGATGTACCTACTTTATGCTCAGAGTACAATCAAACATTCTCATTAACTCTTTCATGGTAGCTCAATTCTTCGTTCTGTTGGTGATTAGGAATATTAGTAATAGTGAGTATATATCACAGAAGAGAAAATGAAGTAGAAGTGGCATGTAGTCGTTACTCGTATTGGGACATTGTGAATATAATAGTATGAGACACTGGCCGCGCGTCGTAATCCCGAAATGCGTTCGCCAAGTCAGTTCCCACCCTCACAAACCATCCAGAACGTCTGCGGCTTTACTTTTAAGTTGCGTTAGTAGTTATTTAAAATTGGACACAGCGGGTCTCATGGTAGGCGCGCTAGATTGCACTTGTTCCTTCTTGATCTGAGGTTACAAGGCATAACTGAACAGATAAGGTACAATTAGTATTCCACACAAAAGCTGTAAGATTTATTTAATTTAGATAATTAATAATTTATATGAAAATAATAAAGTAACAAGTCACTGGCGCGTTGTTGCTGTTCAGCTTTGACCGAAGTCGACTATCAGAGCCAGTTGCCCTCCAACAGTGTGTATGTCAATTGATGGCGGATCCCAAACACGCGCTCTGGTAAAATTTGAACCTTTTGAACGTTCGCCTGCTGACGCCAAACTCTATGAATAGGGTCGTGGATCAGCAGTGAAGGCATAGAAACCAGTTTAAACAATCATAGATGAAATGGACCATGAGATGAGGAAGGTTAAAACAACCAACGGTACCTGAAATCGGGGAAAAGGCATGGCGCAGAACCGCATCTCAGCGCCACAGCTTACGGGCCAGAGGCTGAACCGACGTAAGATGTGAGAATTCGATCAATTATGCACCAATCAGAAGCGTCAGAAAGTCATTCTTCATCAGTTTCAATTAATTTTGTATCGTACCTGACAACGCACAGCTCGCAGCTGTATTGTTACGAGCATTAATGCCATTCTCTCTCAGTAAGGAAAAAAAGACGGAAAAAAAAGATTCCGATGAATTGAGAACCTCCTCCTTTTTTTTTGAAGCCGCTTAAAAAAGGAAACTCTCCTAGATCAAATTTCTCGTCGGATAATATAAAACAGACTATTCAAAATCGTTCTATTATCATTTTGTATCGATTTCAAACAAGCGCTGCGCCGTAGCGACCAAGATGTACGTCGACGTATCGCGATGCATGCGACTCGGCTGTTCGGAGGGCGAAGGCTACAGGGTTCAGGTAAGACGCTCGCTCCAGGCTGTTGGGGCCCCGGTAATCTCCTTCGGGTTCCAGACGTGAATTTCATAACACTGCAGCGAGAATTAATGGGCTAACCTACTAATTCCTATCCCCTTGTCATAGTCTCTCGCTAGAGGCTAAGCTTTCTTGAAGCTGTTTCCGGTGTTTCGTGCTGCTCGTGATATTAAGACAACGGAGATTATTTTTTATGGATAATTTCCATTTGAACATTTTGCGTAATATTTCAATCCAGTCCATAATTTACAATAATTTGAAGTGAGTATAATTGTCAACTGTAAAATATGTATGTAAGTATGTAACTCAAAAAAAATACTTTCATAGTGTTTATGAGACGTTCTCTAACCACATATATTTACAGCCGTGTTCAGAGTGGGCGGACTAGCTTTAATACGCCAGACTTAACCGGTTCTTGTATGGTTAGTCCGGTGCTAATCCCGTACTAAGTTCACTCTGAATGCGACTGTGTTTTTATTGCGTATTTTTCTACTCCACTGTGACAATTTCTTCATTCTACTGAAAGAGTGTGCTGCCATTGCATAGCTTTCAAATATAGGCCTCCATTAGATATATTCTTTTCTCCATTGCAAATCTGCCTACGGATAACCTTGAATCCGTGTATTTTTATTCAAAATTCGGATTATTTGTGTGATGTGGATTTTTGTATTCATTCAATAATGATGTAAAAAGGTTCATATAAGAATAAATGTATATACACAAATATTGGTATATATTTAAATTAAATATATATTATCAGCTATGGATTATATGTATCTGTATTTATTAGTATTAGAATGTAAGTATATTTATTCTTGTTAAGTATATATATATATATCTTTATTGATAAAAAATCTTACTTCTTTTATCCTTTTTTGTCTGCCGCCTTGGACCTTTCCTAGATCCCAAGGGTAGGTAGGAAGAGAATGCCTTTTGGCATTAGGCCCGCCTTTTGTAAACTGTTTATAATGGTGTACAATAAATAATTTTATTATTATTATTATTATTATGTATAAAAACTGATAGAAACTACGGACATACAAAAGTATCCAATGCGTTCAAAGAAATCGAAGAATAATTATGTAACGCGTTAGACGATGCAGGAAGGGGCTTTATGGAAAATAGAAATAGCAGAAAGTCACGCGAGTGGGCGGGGCGGGGCGCGGGACAAAACGTGGTTCTTGCTTCACGTCGGGCTCTCATTAAACTGAAAGTGCTGTCATTGCTACGAGTCAACCCTCCACAGACGTCCTACTTTAACCGCTCGCGCACTGCTAAAACGACCTTTAAGCTGATGGTGTTAGGGTACAGATTGCCGTGGACTCGTTGACGCATCGGATAGTTTTTCAGGTAGTAAAATGCACAGAATTGTTGAGTGGGAGGCCTTCGGGCTATTCGCCTTTGAAAACAGGACGAGGGTGAAAAAGCGGAATGATAAGAAAATCCCGCTCGGAGGTGCTGCTTTATTTAATTCTCTCTGGTTAAGAGATGGGCGGCTCTTATCGCAAATTGTGGCTAATTTGTTTGCGCTTCAACATATTTTGAAACTCCATTCATAGGAGATAAAATACAAAAAGTAATAAATTACAACTCGATGAAACCGTGCCATTGAAAAAGTTAGGTACATATTTCTGTAGCATCAGTACAAGTGTTTAAATTCTTCCTGCGTACATACCATGACCATAGTATAGTAAGGTAAGCAACGTGTCGACGTGATATTTTGCATTAAGATAATTAATGAGCTGAAAAGTGCACTTTGTAACACAAAAATGAAAGGTATTTGATGTTGCCCAGCGCGAAACCGGGTACCTCAGCTAGTATGTAATAATTATGCTTCAAACTTAATAAAAACACAGCTACAGCGAATTTACATAATACTGAGTAACATACAAAATTAATTTATTTTGGACCTCTATCGAAATAATAACGATTTTTACAACTAATCTCGTTTTAAAGTTAAGACTGTAAAACAAGTCGATATCGCATTTCATGTGGGACTCTAACTGTACTCCACTCTTTAAAAAGTAAAGATGTTCACTATATATCTACGACATCTACATAAAGAAGACTGCGTGAATGTGAAAGGAATCCATCAGAAATGTATGAACAAACTCATAAATATGAAACAAATGTAGGGTTACAACAAAAAACACAAAACTCATGGCCAATGAACCCAATAACATGAGACGACTATTAGATTGTGAATGAAATATGTGAAAAATGGTGTCTCCGAAAGGAGTAAACATCTATCCTTAATTAAAATCTTATAAACACCAAAATGGTATCGTTTTCTCCAGGATCAGTTTTAAAATGTTTCGATATCTCGCTTCGTTTTCGAGAAGTTCAAGAATCTTTGGAAACAGTCAGCCTTGGATTTGTCAATAGGCCGCGGCCTAGGGACAGCTGCAGCGGCTGGGCGTAACTGTTAGTTTTCCTACAGGTCGAGTAGGCTCTGGCCTAGGGCGGCAAAAAATAGGGTGGGCCGCAAATAATTTGAGAGGGGCGGCAAAAGCCTTTTTAAGTTTACGCACTCGCTTACACAACTGGTTCCTCGAAAATACTTTCTACAAACTAAAATAGTTCACAAAGAAAATTATTCTAGTCTAGACCGCTGTGCATCTGGGTATGGGTATGTGGGATGACGAAGAACATTTTATAGGTAGCGGTAAGATAACTCTGAACCAATATTATTTGGCAGTACAGTATTTATTTTCATTGCATTTAATTTAATTTTCCTTTTCCGTTAATTCCTGTAGATATCTAGTATCTATTTCCAGTCTTTCTTTCTGTCCACCATTATATCCTGAACCCTTACATCTGAACTGGATATCAGTTAATTATCATATTTATCTCTTCGTAGAAATCTGTTATAGACGTTGCTCGTTTTTTCACATTTTAATAATTACTTTGTTTATACGGTGCTGGTCTTCCTTCAAACTATTTACTTTCAGTAAACATAGTCCCAGCTAAATCCTGACTTGTGATGTCGATTTATATAATACACTCCGGGGTAATATTTCAAAGAGACAAGAGACGTCGCAATCTTCGTTTTAATCTAAGCGTTCGTGACGAGCGTTTCTCGGGCGGCCATCACGTTGTACTCGGAGCATCACGAAATATGTACGTCCCTCTCCAGGCGCGATCCATCATCAAAATGGTCCTTGTCAAGTAAAGATAGTCTTGGGACTATAGATAGACTTAGAACATAGACCCTTGAATGAAGCAACAGCGCAGCAGTGGCAATACCTAAAAATCGACATGTGATGCATTAACTTCGGTGAAATGCAAGTATTATTATCCTTTAATAGATACGGAGACATACTGCCATTACATTATTGAAACGTTTGATGAGATTCACTATAGGTATTTAAATAACTTTGGATTTTGGAGAACTTTTGAAACAAAAAAATTAACCGTTTTAAAACACCCTTGAGTAAGAGGCGGTAAAAAAGTAAAGGTACATTTTACATTTTCAGATGTACCGCCTTCTACTCAAGGATGTTTGCAGTCGGTTCAATATTTTTTTAAACCACTTTTTATTTCACTCTTTTTAGTATTTCCCACTCACATTAGTGGTATTTTTTCTTAAAACGTATGAAAGAAAGATATACCCCACTGATGAGAAAAATAATTATTCAAATCGGTTGGCAATTTGTGGAGATATCGAGTAATATACAAAGAAAAAAAACATACAAACGAATTGAGAACCTCCTCCTATTTTGAAGTTGGTTGAAAATATATATACGGGATCTACCAAAATATTCACATTGCTTTGTATCTTTTTTACAGTAAGTTGTAATACTATTTGAAATAATTAAAACAACACATAATATATGTTCGTATCATTCATAGGTGTTGCCAAAGCTATAAAGGAAATAAAAATATTGGAACTATGTAATTGTCAGCCTCAATAGCCCAGTGGCGCGACACTTCGGCGATCGCTTTTCGAAGTTAAGCAACGCTGGGTCCGGTCTGTTCTTGGATGGGTGACCATTCGACTGTTAAGAGAGGCTGGCCGTGGTTCGGATTCCACGTTAAGCTGTAGGTCTCCTTCCTTACTTGCTAGGTGGTAGGGTTAATCCCGCCCGGGTTGGTACCATCGCATTGGATGAACGATGATCGAAGCGTCAATGAAAATTGTCCGTGTTTTCCATCCAGTTCAATGTAGCCGTGCAATATAAGGAAGGTCCTGGCATGGCACCTAGTTCCCATGTGGTGTGTTGGGCTAATACCATGACAGAAGGTGTGTTATTAGCCATCCATGTCCAGTAACTTAAAAAAAAAATCGATACACTAATTTATTTAATAGGTACGTGTACGTCATTTGCTGCCGCATTAATAGTTAGCTATTTAAGATGTAAGACCGACTAGTACAAACTAACAAAAATGTATTAAGTGGTTTAATAAATGAACACAAAATATTTACTTTAACGACAATACATAGCTACACATTGCTGATTGTGAGTATCAATTCTACGCACATATTTCGTAACCAATTCGAATGTGTAGATGCTTGCTACCTAGGTTTGTTTACCTATTAAAACTACCGGAAAATTAATAATTACGTTCAAAATGTATTGCACTAATTTATTGCTTAAATTCTCACACGAGTGTTCGCAGTGGTTGGACTAAATTAAATCCGCCGGACTAAACCGGTTTGTGCATGGTTAGTCCGGTGCTAATCTCGTACTAAGTTTTGATAGGTGCTCTCTGAATACGTCTGCAAGTGATAAAGTCTCCAATATACCGATACTAGATGATCCCTGGCGAAGTGAGCGTTTAGATATTATTTCAATTATTTATTCTCTTAATATATTATTGTTTTCCGACAGCGCGTCTAACTTCGAAAACAATGCTTTTCTTTCCGCAAAGGAAAATGGCCGGTATTTCGTGGGTTCGTTTTTCGCGGCAATCCCGCGGAGATGTTATCACAACGAGCGAGCTTCGCAGACGATGCGCCGTCTCGGCGTGAGTCTGCTAAGCGCTTAACTTCTGCTCCGTCGTCTACTGCTGGATTAGCCTAGCGTTCACTGACGCTCAACGCCTCAAAGATCACCCATCCAGAACCCGACTACGCCCAGAGTTGACTTACATCGATTATTGTAAGGTTGGTACCATCGCATTGGATGAAAAGATCGTCGAAGCGGCAATAAAAAATAGCCGTAGGGAAGGGAAGGTCCTGGCATGGCATGGAATGTGGTGTATTGGGCTAATATCATAACGGTAATTGTAAGGTATTAGCCATCCATGTCAGGTTGCATAAAATAAAAAAAATCTTGTTACAACGTTACCGCGATATCGCTACTAAGGCAAATAATATTACAGCTACCCCGATCGCGGCTTTGACGAGCTAAACTCGGGTTGAGCGGGTCGAACCCAAACTAGACCACCGAATTTGGCAGATCACCATTCCCACCACTGAATTCCCCGCCGAGAGGCTTAGATACCTTCCTGATTCTAACCCGATTCATAGTCTTCAATTCATGATAAAACGTGATCAAGTTTCTTTGAATTTTGCTATTGCCGGTGTACTGTTACTGTGGAAAAAAAAAAAGAAACCTCCATAAACATTTACAAACATCTCACGAGCTGCATGTTTTTATTTAAAACAATTCAACTCGGGGTAACGTTACTTTCCTACAATTCTACGAATATCTATATCCCTTCGAGCGTTTACAAGATGATAGAATAAATACCACTATTTATACTTGGTACCTATTGCATTGAATCAATGATGGTCAAAACGGCAATGAAGATTGTCGGTGCTTTCCATCCAGTTCAATGTAGCCGAGCAATTTAAGGAAGGTCCTGGCATGGCACCTAGTTCCCATGTGGTGAGTTAGGCTAATCTCTGACGGTCATTTCGGTATTACATTACATACACACATATGACGTAGGGCCATAAATCTATCCGCACTACTGACTATAATTTCCAGTGTTTTCGGTAGAGCTCATTGACCGACATCGACGCAATATCGGACGAATTGTCAATGTGCCCGAACGAGTGCAATGACCGACGTCGACATTATCTGATGATATTTTCAAGGTGCACGACAGAGCGCATTGACCGACATTGACATTATCGGACGAATTTTCAAGGTTTCTAGAGCTCATTGCCCGATATCGATATGATCTAACGATATTTTCAAGGTTCCCCGTGCGAGTGCATTGCCCGACATCGACCTAATTGATTACACCCTACGTGTTTGAGAAATATCATTACGGCTGTAAAGGGAGGAGAAGTGGCATGCGGTCGATATCGCGTCTCCGCCGTATGGTCAAATCGACCATATATTTGTAAGGGAATCCGGAGGCGCGTTGTGTGCCACACCCTCGAAATATCGCTACCGCGCGCGAATGTACTCTTAAACCGGCCAAGTGCGAGTCGGACTCGCACGCGAAGGGTTCCATGTACAACATTTAACACAAAAAATAAGGTATTTTGTATGGGGCCCCCCTTAAATTTTTATATTTATTTCATTTTACCTATTTGTTGTTATAGCGGCAAAATAAATACACACTCTGTGAAAATTTCAGCTGAGGGTTCCGTTGGCACCCTTTGGGTACGGAACCCTAAAAATGCGTTCATAAAGTAATTTCTAACTTACACAAACTCTCAAATACGTCTGCGACTACGTTGCTATGTTTTATGAGTTGGGTTGGAGAAATTGAGGCCAGCTGCAAAACCCCAGACAAGCTCTTTATCAAAGATATTATCAAAGGTATTGTCAAAATATTTCCACTTGGTCAAACCTAATCCAGTAATTCGCGCCAGAGTCCTCTCGCTCACAAACAGCTGACTTGTTAGTGTCTTGTTTCTTCGCTGCTCAACATATAATGTTTAGAAATCCGTGTTGCAACACTTCTCTTCGTCTGCCCGATGTACGCTAACCCACAGCTGCATGGAATTTTGTACACACCTGATGATTGTAGAGGTAGCTTTACGGAGCGTACCATGTGGGCGATTTTCCGATGCGGTTTGAAAATTGTGTCCACGAAGAGTTTCTTTAATTTCCTCCCAATAATATCAGGTACTATCAGTAAGCTCTCTGTCTTTCAGCAGTGTGTATTCGGAGAGATTTAGAACGAACCTGATGTATGCTTTTTTCCTTGTATCGTAAACGTCGTGAAATATCATCGACACACCGTGAGTAAGCTGTTTTCTACAAACCTTAAAATCGAGGATAATCCTTGGGAAGAATCGTTTTTCGGTGGACAAAATCTTCACCTGATCGAATCTTATCCAGTGGTGTATCCCAGCCGCACGCACGCACTCGCCTTGAAAATGAAGTGCATGGGACAGTTTGAAACGTCGCGTCGGCCACAAGGACCGAGAAAAATAACTGTGGTAAGCCAATATCAGACAATATATGGGATCTGTTGGTTCTTATTATTTTTAATATTGAGAAAGTTCATTCCCTGCCTGTTCCGCATTGAGCGCTGGCGACATTTTAAATTAAAATTATCAAAAATATTTTTTGTATTTTAATATAAAATGTATTATCCGGATTTTCGATTTTACGGACTTCCCATAGTCCCAATTAGTTCGGATAATCGGTGTTCTACCGTACCTTCCAAAAATGTGTATTGCGATACTATCAGTGCTAAAAATATGTTAATTAAAGGTTCATAAATCGGCGATATGTGCTAATTTTGTGGACACCTAATCATCCTCAAATTTTTTTCATGAATTTATTGCCTCCAACGATGCATTATTTAGGTAGATTTCGATCAGCAATTCCAATTGCTTATTGGGCATAATTTCTTAAATAAGACACTTCCTTGCAAACGATGATTTTATTTTGTCAAAAACAAAAATCGGTAATTTCAAAACAAACACATCCAATAGAACAGGTAAAAGTTTAATAAACATTAAAAAATTAGGTGTACTTTGAACAGGTTTCCGAAATTAAATCCATTTCAAAATTTATTGTCTGCTCGCAGCAGGTAATCGCGTTTGATGGCATCCGAAATCTTCTCAGCTATCATAAGCGTGGGCGCGTTGGTGTTGCCACGGATGATGGTCGGCATGACGCTGGCGTCGACGACACGCAGCCCGCGCACGCCGTGCACGCGCAGCTCGCTATCCAGCACCGGTCCCATCGCGCACGTGCCCGCCGCGTGGTACGCCGAGCAGACGAGCTCGCGCGCGTAGCACCGCCAGTACTCCGGCGAGCCGTACGGGTGAGAGTCGCACGCCGGCAGCTCCAACCTTATCGGTTTGGCATTGTGCTCCAAGAAGTGGGTTGTATTCGCCAGCAATAGGGTCTTCGCTATCGCGAGAGGGAAGTACTCGAGGTCTGCGGCGTGACTCATGGAACCGGAGTAGATAAGAGGGCTGTCGCGCGCGTCTGAACTTCTCAACAGTACTCTACCCCGAGAAAACGGCTTAAGCATCGCCAGTGTTGGAGATATCAGCTCGTAGTCGCGGTTTATGTCAGCGTACAGTTGGCAAATTTCGTCTTTGAGGCCGAGCGCCGTCTTGCAGCCCTCAAAGAATAAATCGGTCCCTTTGGGAATGCACGTGGGATAGATCGCAAAGTCGGGAACATTGTTCGGTTCATAGAGTGATATATATGCCGCCATGCTGTTCGAAGTGGAAAGGGATCCAGAGCGGTCGTAGAGATAACGGATCATTTCGAAGCTGGCGTCAGCCTGTTGGATCTCGCACGTTCCAGGGTCGGCTTGGAAGTACAGAGGTATCATAACGTGGTCTTGAAAGTTCTCTCCGACTGGAAGATCCACGATCACCGGAATATCTAGACTCTCCAGATGGTCCTTGGGCCCCACCCCGGAAAGCATTAGAAGTTTTGGCGTGTTAATTGTTCCTGCAGAACAAATTACTTCCATGTTAGCAAATACGCTTATTGACTCTCCCGAACTCAACAGAATCTCTGTGCCAATAGCATTTTTGGATTCTGGATGAATTATGATTTTCGTCACAACTGCGTTCTTCAAGACGCTCAAGTTAGGCTTTTTCTTTAAAAATGCTGTTGCAGTGCTTTTTCTTTGGCCTCCATGAATGGTGTGAGAGAATCTTCCAACACCGAATTGATGGGGATTTGTCATATCGACAACCTTCTGGAAGCCAAGTTCTTCGAACGCATTTGTGAAGTATTCGGTTGTTAAATCGGTATTATTTACACCTACCACGTGAAGAGGGCCATCGTGGCCATGATACTTAGCTAGCTCAGGGTTACCGTTGATGCGTTCATCGTCGAGCGTTTCACTTTTCTTAAAATAATCGAGCACGGTCTCCCAATCCCAGCCATTATTTCCCGCTTCGACCCATTCTTCGTAATCTTCTGGAAATCCTCTCGCATAAATCATATTATTTATAGAACCCGAGCCTCCAATCATTCTCCCTCTTGGGTGCTTTTGGCTTCCGTTTTCAAGGGATTGGCTAGAATATCCATCATTGATAGAAGTAAAGTTCCAGTCGTTGGATGTGTTTTGCAGGAACTCTTTGAAGCCGGGAACCTGTTGATCGAAAAAAAAATGTATGCCATATGGCCAAGATTTCAGATACTTGTTACACACTATTCTTTAAAAGACCCATTTGTACGAATACGTATTATGATTAATTTTAGTCAATTCCATAGACTGCATAACTTAGTCTAAAAGTGGCCCAACCCGGCGGGACTAACTCATTCGCGGGCACGGTACACAACCGTGCTGTTGCGCTCTGGGACCTTCTCTGTTTCAAAGAAAAACACAGGCTCCGTGATGTGGAAGATGCAACATTTCCACAAAAAAGACTATGTGCATAGTGTATGATTTGATAAGATTTACGAAAATGTTAATTACAAAACGACTTATAGCCAAAAGTAAACCACGACCGCTGTAGTCAACAATCTAACAAAAACCAAATAGAACGAGAATTCGATTTCGGATAAGAAAAAGCGGAGAAAGATATCAACATCGTATCCACTCACAATGCTCTCGAGGGGTGGATCGCCACCGGCCTCCACCAGCAGGACCCGCCAGCGCGCAACTTCGCTCAGCCGACCCGCCAGCGCCGCACCCGCCGTGCCGCCGCCCACGATGATGAAGTTGTATTCCGACCCATCTGCCCATACACGAAATATTTAAACGGTGTTTGTTATAAAATTGTTTTCGAAATGAGTACAAAAAGTCACATCATCATTGGGTGTCACTTGTACCTCGGTCTCAGCTTAGGTCTCAGGATAACATTTAAGTAAAATCGATATTCGCTACCACGGGGAAGAAAACTCAAAACTTATTGCCTCGAATGTCAGAGGTCTGGGTTCAAATCCCTGCACTGTTTATGCACCACTTTCTTTCTCTTTGTGAGTTGGATAAGTGCATTTCCTCACAAATGCGAGCTGCTCGATTGTTCGGACTCCATGAAACACTTTAGGTCCCATTCCCCTAATAGGTGGTAGGGCACGTCCGGCTCGGTGCTATCGCATTGAATTAAAAGATAGTCGAAACTGCAATGAAAACTTGTCCATGTTTTTCATCCAGTTCAATGAGCACGGCTATACTGAACTGAATGGAAAACTGGAACCACTGTCTTGCATTCAATTATTTTAATGGCAAAGTGTTCTAAAAAAACGCTGTATAAAAAATAGGAAGGTGAGATGAAAAAAAACGCGCATGTTCAACCAACATGTTTCGATAAATTTTAAATTCGATGCGGGAAATAAAAGCAAATATTAAATGAAATTGAAAACCTATAGAAGCGATAATTAGAAATGAGTCCTGTCTACCATTCCCCATATAGACAACCATCTGAGAAACCCTTGTACCGCAGACACAACGGAGCCTGTGCCATGTGCTGAAACTAACATCCCAGCTGGACTATAAGAGCCCTTGTGATAAGTTCAAGTTGTTCAACTCGAGTCCCACCTTTGACATCAGCCTGCTGCGGCCAGTCCTCCTTGACCAGGCACTGCGCAGCCGCGAAGAACTGCAGTCCAGCCAGGAAACTCTGGCCGGCGCCGCCCGCCGTGTAACCGCTGCATCCGCCCAAGCAAGCTGCCGACATCTTTGCGAATTCACCGCGAGCTCTGCGCCCACTGTGTGTCCGGTGTCCCCATTTATTGAAATCACGCTATCGGCAGATCGAGATAAGGGAAATTCGGAAAATATTGCCAAGGCGCAGTGCATTGACCGGAGTGGGTACATTACGTGACGTGTTCTTATCGGCGACCGAGTAACATTGTTATGCAAGTGTGCATGATAACATGATGTAGGTTTATTGTCGTGTGACTACTGAATACATCTATATATATCTAATACATCTACAATAGAACTATATAAGTTTTACCTTTTGTACACTTTATCGTGCAATAAACATTATTATTATTATTATATTTCTTTATTGACACATTTTTAAAAATATTTTACATACATTTTTATAGAAAATATATAAAAATAACTAAATGAAATGGAGGGTCCACCAGCAACGGAAAAAAAACAATTATTATTATTATTACTGACGATCACCAAATATACGTGTTGTTGTCGAGATCTTTACAAAATAATGTGAAGACCGTCTCAGTGACATACATTAGGAAAAACATGTATATTTCCGAGATTGTAAGAAATACAATATTCTGGATTCAGAACGTGAAAAATCGTCGATATAAACAACATTAATTATTTATAAACACAATCAGCAAAAAATATGGCATACTTCTATATCGCTTTATATGACATAGTTTGTAACTATTCAACAAAGTTTTAGAAAACTTCAAAGCAAAATAAAATTGTCTATAAACCGCTCACCTTTTTAGGGTTCCGTATACAAATGGTGCCTACGGAACCCTATTACTAAGCCTTCCCTGTCCGTCAGTCTGTCCGTCCGTCCGTCCGTCAGTCACAGGGATGTATCTCATGAACCGTAACAGGTAGGCAGCTAAAATATTCACTGAGTATGTATTTATTTTGCCGCTATAACAACAAATAGGTAACATTTGAAAATGATAAAAAATTAAGGGGTAACACTTATACAAAAAGCGTGATTTTTTTGTGTTCAATTTTGTACGATGGTACAAGCATTCGTGTGCGAGTCTGATTCGCACTTGGCCGGCTGTTTTGTATAAAACGATTATCAAATAGTGTCTTTAATGTTTTTACAATCGTAGCTTTTGTTGTTTTTTTTTTTCATGTTTCCATGGCGCATAAAGTAATCAAAATTGTTATTTCCATGCATCAAAAAAACAAAATATTATAAAGACAATAATCAAATCTCATTAAATGCAAAATTTAATTCTTGCAGTCAATGTTCGCAATGCAGATGAAGCGTTAAATAAATGTAAATCTTAAACACTGTATTAGTAGGCGGCATTGATTGCGGGAGGAGGGACTGGAGGAGAATTCCAAATTGGTAGACGCAATGCCCGCGAATGGTATGTTTTGCTGGTTCGGGTCCAGCCTTGCAGCATATTCGTAAAGTAGTTCTTTTTACTGGGCTCTTTCTTTAATTAACGTGTTCTTGCTACACGGTCGATTATACATACGTACCTATCATATTCTTTGAAAATATAATTTATTTGCTCATTTTAAAGAAAACAATAGTAAAAGGAACATTCAATACCAAATGCAATTCTGTACCAGTACCTTGGGGACATGCATGTAAGGTAGCAAATAAAAGTTAACTAATTGACAAATTTGTAAATATTACAACTATTTACACAGAATTAACGTACTTAAAAATATAATAAAAGTATTCATACATATACTTTTATACATACATAATATATTCATGATACATGTACATATAACATATTCCTGTGCTAAACCCTAAAGAAAATTCGCTTTTATACAACTCTGCGCACTGCTCCCTTATGAAAAAGTAGCAGTGTAAAGCTGTTTTTCTCATTGAATTGCAGGTTTGCAAATTTAGCGGTTCAAATCGAAAAAATCGAAATTCACAGTTTTGTTAACGTTTTAAATTTAAATTTACTCTAATAAATTTAAAAAAGTTATTTGTTTTGAAAGACGTTGGTTTGAGTTTTATTTCATTTATCTAAAAATACCAACTACGCAATACAGCGTGCATTCGCAAGCTCGCTCCTTAGCTATCAACCGCGCAACAAACGCGATATCCGTAGGTACTTGGAATATCATAAGATATTATCATCCAAGGTGAGTGGGACAAAGGTATATGACCGATGTTGTGTAGAACAAAGTGTAATGACCTGTGGCGAGTTATCATGACGTAAGGAAAATACGTGCTATTTACTTGCAGGACTTTGCGTCACGAGACCCGTACTTCGCGTGCACATCCTTTTAAATTTATTTTTATAAGTAATGGTACCCTATTATTGGTTTTTGTTTCTATATTTATTATTTAAGGATTATCAGGTGATCGTGCGCCATACAATGGCTCGTGCCTCAGTGAAATTATGAAATATTTATATGAAATTATGTACATTAAATAAATCAACCAAGAGCTACGTCCCTACGTTTTGACTTTTTTGAGAACTTATTTTATATCCACAAATGTTTAGAGCCTTACCCTTTAAAGGCCAACCCTACCATCTAGTAAGTAAGGGGGACCTACAGTTTAACGTGGAATCCGAACCACGGCCATCCTCAGTTTAGTTTTTGAGCCATTGGTGTACCTAAATAAATTAATGAATAAATAGTTATGTATGAACTTCCAACTCAGTCTTGAAATTCAGTAAACCCGTCCTCCAAGATTTATGAAGGTTTTACCTATAGCTTTGCCAGGTATACGATTTGTGTAGGTCCAATACAACATATCGGCTCTTACGATATTTTCTTTTCTCCCCGGCACATTCAGCAGCAAAAATCTTGCCAGCTGTGATATCCCACGTGCAAGAATTGGGCTCTATGTCCGTGTGCATGAGCATACATTTGTGTGATACGTAAAGTTAGGTTATCCTGCCTTGAGTAACGACCCCTGCAGCCGGTGTGCAGGGAAGGGACTCGGCAGTAGCGTCGATTAAGGTTAAATTGGATCGTCCAATAGGTAGTCAATATCCAAACAGTATTTATATGAGCCACAGAGGACTCTAAGAAATGCGGTTGTAGCGTAAATTATTTTAATGCAAATAGACAGAAAGGCGGTATGAAGCGAAACCACTTCTAGTCTTCGACACACTCAAGAATGCAACAAACCAAAAGAAATCCTTTGATGACTCACAGGTTGATGGAATCAATTCTCAGCACACCAAGGCCTTGGGTTTCTGATGAATATGGGCGAACACACCGGAGTGGTGTTTCGCGCACTGCAATCCAATGTTAGCACAGGTTCACTAGATCGTTCCAATAGTTCGTTATTGAGAGGTCATATAACACTCCTAGGAGGCAAAAAACGTCCAAAATTATAATGTTCGAAAAATACGTTCACTCGAAGACATGTGGCGCGTCTCGCGGTTCAAACGGAAACGCGCTGCTTAACGTTTTTGGTAATTGTCACATGCACGCGGTAGGTTAAAAAAAATTATGTCCATGCATGCTGAAGCGTTTCCGGTCAATTGGAATGCCTTCTTTTAAATTGTGAGAAAGATTTTGAAGTGGCCCAAACAGTGTTGTTTTGCTTTTACTACTACGGGTAAGAGAAATGGGGCTGGGGAATAGCCCTAGTTACCGAATTTTAATTGAGGACTTGAATTGAAGAAAGAAAACACTGTAAAAAATAACTAACCAGCCAGCATACCTTTCGCGGGCATTGTGTCCAACTTCCGCCATATCCCATAATTTAGAATTCTACTACTAATGCCTCCTCCTAACACAGTGTTTGAGATTACATGTACATACATTGATCTAACACTTTTTGCTGACGTTGACTGCGAAGGTTGAACTTTCAAACATATTGCCGTCGTCACCAAAATGGCATTTGGCATCAGACCCTAAAGCCAGTACCTAATTACATAATTATTACGTGGCATATGGCGCACGTCAGAACCTTAGAAAAGAGGCGCGCGACGGCGCCCTTGGGCTTTCGGACTTTCACAGGGGCTGCGAAAGCTATGCCGGCGTCAGGTGTTTTTTAGGGTTCCGTACCCAAAGGGTGCCAACGGAATCCTATTACTAAGCCTCCACTGTCCGTCCGTCCGTCTGTCCGTCACAGGGCTGTATCTCATGAATCGTAATAGGTAGGAAGCTGAAATATTCACAGAAGGTGTATTTATTTTGCCGCTATAACAACAAATCCCAAATCAAAGTGTGCCCCGTACAGAGAACGCGATTGTTTTATGTTTAATCTTGTATTATGGTACGGAAACCTTCGTGAACCTAAAAATACGTAATTCCAAAACCCTGATTGCCAGCTTGTTGCTAAGAACGGCGAACTAATTCAATGAACAGTCGTAACAGGCTGTCGTCACAAGTTTTTCGTTTAATTCGCTCTCCCGTTGACAGTTCCATCCACCCACTCCTTCGTCAAGAATATTCTCGCCCGCCGACCCCCGCGCGACTTGAGCTGCCGAAGTTCGCTACACCCGCGTAACACCCTTGACTCCTCCTACCTTAACGATGGAAAGGTTATCGATTAGGTTTTGACATTTCTCATCGCGTCTTCGCATAGGTACAGTCGAACAAAGAGTTTAAGATACACATCCGGTTGAATGAAAAGATGAACAGTCGAAATACTTTGACTTTTGGAAACAATTATAGTGTCGAGTATAGATTCAAGCATAGTTGAGGATGTCTACTAACTACTGAGTAAAAAAAAACCTAAAAAAAATTTAATCTGAGGCTGTATTTAAACACGATTCATTTTTACGTTTAACCGGAAGTGTATCCTTTAACCTTTGGTTGACTGTACATGAGAGACAGATCAAATTATACTCTTCTAGTTCGAAGTAAAAATTCACGATGCTATAGCATTCTTTTAAATATTTGGTAACTAGGGCTTATTTATAAATTTTATTTACAGACATTCGTAATAACGGTTCTATTCATAGTCTGCATTGCCATCGTTGGAAAAAAGTCAACATTTTAACTGTCATCTATGACATATTTACATACAACCGGAGGTGGATACTATGATCCATTCAACTCGAATTCACTCTTCATTCAAGTAAGAGTGAGTTCGAGTTCGGGAGTGAGTTAACCTAAAAATAACTGGGAAATATATGATTCTCTAAATAACGGAACTGTTATTTGCACTTCCATCGTATTTATGGGACAAACCAGATTTTTACCAAACTAAAATGATGTTCAAGAAGTGTGGAAACATGAACTATTTAAGAAAGTGAGTCGATATTTAGCGACTAATTCGAACTCACTCTTACCTGAATGGGCACCCAGGCCCTTACCATACTAGAGGTATGTTGAGTGTTTTGTGCTGTAGAAAAATTTCAGACAATTAATTTAATGTAATTTAGATGCAATCTACAGATTAATTGCACAATATATTTCATTTACTTTAGCATTACATTTCGAAAAACCTATCGACGTTAACATAGTTGTGTGTAGGGACATCCCTAGCAAAATTCTAATGTGAGGGTAGTAAGAAAAATTGCACGCACTGCTCGGTGGTGGAGGCGCGCTCCTTCACTTCTTTTTAACCGACTTCAAAAAAGGAGGAGGTTATCAATTCGTCTGTATGTTTTTTTTTGTTTTGTTTTTTTTGTTTTGTTTTTTTTGTTTTTTTTTTTTATGTTTGTTACCTCATAACTTTTGCCTGGGTGAACCGATTTTGATGATTATTTTTTAAATGATAGCTAGTGCTTCCCAAGTGGTCCCATTTTAATTTGGTTAAGTTCTGACAATGATATCCATGAGAAAATCATAAAAATCTTAAATTTGTATTAAGATGTGCGCGACAAATCGACGAATAACTCAATATAACGCCAACCGATTTCAGTGATTCTTTTTTTATTGGAAAGTACGTGTACAAATTAGTAAATTTACTTCAGATTCACTAAAAATAAACAAATAAAAAAACAAATTTAACAAAAAAAATAACCGACTTCAAAGGAAAAGCACTAAAAAGTAAAAAATAATTATCATTTTTGTAGTTACGATTTCTGTAATTTTTTGAGTCGGTGTCAGCCAAGGTTAGGTTAGGTTAGGTTAGGTTAGGTTAGGTTAGGTTAGGTTCTCTTGATTGGCGCAGCGCGTGCCCGGCTGACGCCGACTCAAAAAATAACAGAAATTGTAACTACAAAAATGAAAATTATTTTTTACTTTTTAGTGCTTTTCCTTTGAAGTAGGTTATTTTTTTTGTTAAATTAGTTTTTTTATTGTGGCCACAATCGTATGCAACATCAATCGAAATATTAGATTAAAGAAAGATACGTTGTTTATCTTTCACAAAAATGTATCGCGTGAGTCCCGCTAAAGTACAAAATGTGTGAAAAACACAAAAGCCAAAAACACAAAACCGCACAATACTAAAGGCTGGAACAAGCATCTTCTCACCATTCTTCTGATGGCATTAACTAAAGATAGATATTTCTTTACAATAAAATTGTCGTTTCACAGAAATGGTGCACTCCAGCCCGTATTCGAAATCGAATATGTTGTTCGATGCTAGACAAGCATCTTTTGTCTCAACCGCAGTCGTCCTCCCGCGGGATGCGCACACAATTATTGCTGTGCGACTCGAAGCCACCAATCGGCTTAGGGAGACAACGGAAATCGTCTGAGAACTCTTGGTAACGTAATATGTTGAAGGCATTGGTTGAAACCAGAACAAATCAGCAATTGGTTGATATAATATGTTTGATTGTTTCGTTTTAAAAATGGTATATGGACATTAAAACTAGCTGAAGTACCGGGGTCCGCCCAAGTCAATGCCCGTGATGTTATGCAGCCCATATTTTATTTTATTTTTATAAAAAAATAGATATGGGTGGCTGTGCGGTGATATACAAACCGCAGGCACTTAGTGTTTCTCAATTTATTAGCATATATCCCCACTGTTCACCTCTGGTAATATAGGTAGATTGATTGAATCTGCCAATTAGCATGGCGTTTCATGTAGGAGTTTAGAATTTACTGTTTTGTAATTTCGGTAAACTTTCGGTAATTAGCATCGAAGTCGGGTCAGTGCCTCAAAATGTATATGCATTTAACCCCACTGCTCACCCATCTGGTCTTTCATGAAGATGTACTTTGGATATCAATATTTTTTGATAATAAAAAATTTAATACATATACTTATGTAAGTATCTGTATAGTTATATAAGTATATACTGAAGTATATGTATTAAATGATGGCTAAAAACACACAAATACCGTTATGATATTAGATATTTTATGTCCAAATTTAAAAGCGTTTTTCGTTGCAATGCATGCAATCCGATTAGAATAAAATATTATGTTAAGGTTTTTATAATATTTTACGAACGGCAAAGCCAAATAATCCTATGTAAGTAAGTAATACTTTAACGTAACTACTGCTTTCAACTCAACCAATATTTAACGAACGCGAGATGGCGCCAATACATAAAAAAAAACCGAGTGTATCCAGCGCCCAGGGGGCTACCAGTCTTCGTAATTACTCATCCACAGATTGACTCAGCACATATGGGGGAGGGTGTTTTAGCGAGATCCGAATCCCGCATACCAGCGAGCAAGCCCGTCAACCATACCCACCATATTGTTCGCGGGATGGATCTTAGTCAGTCCCCCCGAGCGCTAACGGCTGCGCAGAACGCAAATTATTTCGAATTTGGATTCCACGCAGCCGCTGGCTTTTGGAGGTGATAGGACAAGATACCACCCCGAAATAATATAAGTGGAGATTCCACCCTCCTACCCCTGCATGGAATAAAACAGTGTACTTACATATAATGTACTTAGAAACAACTGTTTATCATCAAGATAAAGATTCTTTAAAATCAGAAGCAGAAACATGTTTTTCCGATACCTTACATCTCCCACAACTCATATGTTAACGTAACGTAACTCTTATTGCGGACTCTTTTACTCAGGCACTTATGACTTCAAGCACTCCCTTTTGCATTGTAATGTAATTAAACTGTACTTAAACACATTACCTTGTAATGGCAGGCCTGACACAAAGCATCGCCACACTGTTTCCTGCGAGAATCCCACGCAGGCCCCATCTCACTTCGGATGGCGCCTTGGGCACGGTGGGACATTGCCCTCGGCCCTACACGAACACACCGATGCGGTGGGCAATTCACTTCAAATGGAGTTAAGCAGGATATTATATGGTATTATATTTATGGAACTGGACATAGATGGCTACCATAACGGCTACGAATACTACGCCGCATGCAAAGTACGTGCAATGCTAGGACGTTCATTTTGTTGCATGGCTACATAGAACTGGATGGACAATTTATATTGCCACTTCGACCAATCAATCAATGAGATGGTTGGTACCAACCCTACCACCTAGTAAGGGGATGTAGCATAGTATGTGGCCACGGCCAGCTGGACTCGACCGCGGCTAACGCAACTGGGCTACCGAGGCAAGAAGAATAATTTTGCAAATAAATATATTTTAACAATATCCTCCTTTACAACATCTCTACGTCCTTGTTTCACCGACTTCATATTTCATGGTCTTCCTAAAATTTTAGCAGCAATGTTTTATTTACCCTGTCGATTGATGCCACAAGACTGCAGGTTATTATCGCATTTTTGTCGGTTCAATATTTCAATGCCATTAAACTTATTTTAAAAAATAAAGGCATTTGCTTTGAGTAAAATGTTCTGTCCTAAATTTAGGGTACTATCCCTTGAAGTGGTGTCCATTACTTTCCACCCTGTACATATATATGCAACCAGGATTCTGGTCGACTTCATAATCAATTCACCAAGTAATCAAGAGCTACTTATATTGCACAGGTCAGTTCAGTGTTGCCCACAGTTTCAAGGAATCCACACCAACAATAGGTACACCATTAATGAAATCACTATAAAGGCCGTTACCTCACAGATGGATCTTGGAATGACGGTGTCACACGAACTCCTGATGATCAAGATGGGATGAGAAGCATCAGAGTCAATGTTTGTCTTGTAAAATTATAATTTGGCGGCTCTTTGTTGCGGAAGCAAAAAAATACATTACTGTGAAAAAGACTAATGTTGCAGTAAAATTTCCCTACAAAAAGCATCAGAACATTTTGAACAAATTATTTTAACTTACAGTCAGAATTATAAAGAAAAGTATCAGGGAAGCAAAATTGTTTTTAATTTTATTTAGTGTACTTTATGCACAGTACAAAAATGTACAGTCGTTACTTATCAAATGTATACACTGGAAAGAGAAGGAATTTCTAAGTCCCTTTTACTCTATGGTTGACGTCAGCATGTCAGAAAGAGATCTCAAATTTGTCTCTATTTCCGGTGTATAGATTTCAGACGAAACGACTGTACATTGAAATTATGCCTCGTAGTAAGTCTGACAGCAAGATCAAAAATACTGATGCATTGCTACCCAACAAGATGTAGCCCGTTCTAGTGTTAGCAATTCTAGGATACCTATGTCATAGATTAAAGAGAAGGGATAGCTAACATCATACAATTCAGAAAACTCACCGAAAACAGCTTATTTTCGCTGGTACCATGACATTTCTAACCAGCGCCATCTCCCATCACTGCCAGAACTAACTATTCACACCATCATTAAACTAAGCCTCATTCTAAATTTTGCTTAGGTAGGCGTGATGAAAATGTTACATTGTAACTATAAGTTCAGTAATATAATGTAATAAAATGTACTTTTATTATCCCTATTCAACACTCGTATGCCATTAGCAATCTATGCCTTCTTCTTTAATCTATGCTTATAATAATAAAGTTAATTTTACACAATATAAGCCTTTATGTAAGAAAAAGGATTTTTGTCGAGAAACATCGATGGGAAAATAAAACAAAATATTATGTATAAAATATTCTATTAAATTATTAACAAAATGCTAACAGACATTCGTTTTAACCGTCTCATTACCATTACGGGAGCGATACAATGCATGTAAGAATAATTTTAGGGTGTTTTTGTACAAAAATGTTTTGTTCACTTGCACTAAGTTTGCAAGTGAACAATCATTTTTATCCTGACACAAATGCCACTCATACCATCTCATACACAGAAATCATGGTAAATAATTCAATATGTTTTCATGTATTCTCGATGTCCAATTAGTAATACATTAATCTTTTATTCCAATATCAACGTGTCAGCTTCAAGGTCGATTTTAGATACAAAATTTGTTAAGATTTACATGTTACTTAATTAAATAATGGTTTTGTATAAATTACTAAAGATTTGTTTATTTGCTGCGTCCTTACTGTAAACTTATGTATATTTCAATTGTACGGAGAAAATATTATCTTTATAATATTCAGGAGTAATGAATTGAAACTACTCGACGGGAAGAATGCAAAGTACAAGGAAATATGGCCTAAGAAAGCCAAAAGAGTCAGCAAGTTGTCAGTTTATGCACCCTTTTTCCTAGTCTAGAAGAATTACAAGTGTCTAGCAGCGAATATTGATGTTCTGATTTTTTTTTCATGAGCCACGTAACATTAAATTGCCCCTAATGTATTAAAAATAAAAATATACAGGCTGCATATGAACATTGCAAGGGTGATTCTGGACGCAAAAACATGTAAAATTTAAGTGCAAATGCAAATATATATTCGGAATTGACATTCATTTAATCGAAGTCCTGTGACAATGGAAGCAAACTACTTATTGTATTTTGGAAATATGTATTGGTAAGGTGTCTCATTTTGGTTCCAGAATCACCCCCTGCAGTAGTGTGCGCATTTAAAAGAGCAGCGATAGATTTCGTCAAACTACATTCGTCAAAAAAAAAAACAATAGGAGCATGTGCCTTCTAAGAATCAGACACCAGTCTTGCTAAATAGATCATTAAAATGTTCTTAACTCACACAAGTTTGCTCACAATCTTTTGATTTTTGGCCTCAGTGATTTAATTAGCAAAGAATTATAAATTTTGCTAATCAAACCAACCAAGGTTGTTCACGCAAAGCAATCATCCTTCTCAATGACTAACACAAGCCGCAAGATGTGACTGCCACTACTATATCTTCCTAACAAATAAAGCATATTTTTTACATTGGTGGATTCTGTGTATGTTGAGATATTTTGTCACCAATACACGACACATATCATTAAAAACAGTCAAAATGCGATTGGCCGTGAACATAGATTCAAAATCTAGTAATTGTCAATTTTATATGTACCTACATGCATGCATTTGTATCGCCTCATGACATTAGCATAACCCTTATTACTTATAGGAGAGCTAAATTTTGCCTCGAAAGGCAGCCGGTCTAACCGGTAGTTGGGTCAAGTTATTGAAGAAATAGTTACGTTTAAAGGAAAGCATAATATATAGTAACCTAGTTGGCTGAAGAAATTGTAATTTGGTTTAGCATCGGAATGTACAAAATTGTTGAGACCCGTTGATTCTTAAATATTATATCACTGGTTACCTTGTGGCGAAAACCAATGTTACTGGCTATTGTTAAGACTAGAAGAATGCTGATGTGCTCCTATGACGTTCACATCAGACTCGCCTAATAATAACTTAACAGAGTATCAAATCATTTTTATCACTTAGTTGGCATTTACAAAATTTAAAGGAATTCTGACTTTATTATTTCCAAAGGAAACGATTTTGACTGCAACTATTCTCTTGTTTTTTTATTGCTATTCTCTACAGGTTAGGCTAAGGTTAGGTGGTAGGTTTGGCTAGGGGAAGAGCGATAGTTGAATGGTGATTGAATTACCAATTCATAACATTAAGAAATCTTATGTGACAATGATTTCCCTATTGTTTTTAAATATGTCGTTATTTTTAATGTTCTTCAGTATCCAAAAAGGAGGTGGTTTTTTTAAAAAACTGGCTTAATTCTCGTTTAGATTATCCAGATTCTGTTAAGTCCAAATGGCTGAATTTGGGTTCACAGGTTAGAGACCAACCCTCTGATACTAGATATGTCGGTCTGCCTGCACCAAGTAGTTGCGTTCGCTAGGTTGGCTACACAAAATAGATGTCAGTATGTACCTGCTGATGAATGTACTGATTGTCTGGACATAATGATACCTATTAAATATGCAACAATAACAAGTCGGTTTTTTTATTTTCTGTACCCTAAATCGCCTATAATTAGAAACTGCATTGCATTGAAATGCAACCAATTATTTCTTTAATTTTGGTATTGGTTCAATTGGTATTTGCAGCCATTAATGTTATGTTTTGTCACGAAATTTACTTTTTCAGGCGCCTTATCTAGGTAACGCAACCACTTGGCACAGGCAGACCGACACAATTAGCTTCATAGGGTTGGTCTTTATCCTGTAAACCCAGTTTCAACCATTTACATTATCCCCTACTCTATTACCTAACTCAACCAGTGTTTGTTAATAGCTTTAGAAATAACCTTTTAGAGAAATACTTTTTTAGAAATAAAATCAATAATTAAAGTTGCAGCCAGCAGTAGCATACACCATTAAGAACGGCCCGTAAGCTATCCTTCCCATACAAATGTAGTTTACTAATAATTTTGAAACCGCTATTCCAATTAAATTGATATTTAATATCTAATATCAGGTAACAAATATCTGTGTCTGCATGCTTTTGTTTTTTTGAAAAATCCGAACCGAATGAAATGAATGCAATAAGACAATCTTTTTACAAATTTTGTTTTCTCTGTGGTTTGACCCAGAATACATTTACCGAAAAAACAAAGGCATGCAGACACAGATATTTGTAGCCTAATATTAGATACCAAATATCAAGTAAGTTGGAACAGTGGTTTTCAAATCATTAGTAAACTAAGTTTGTATGGGAGGCGAAACTTTCAGGTGCTTACGGGCCGACCTTAAGGTCGGCTCGTAAGAATCAGAAAATTGGGCTTCTCGTACAGACATAGTCAAGAAAATTATTTGAAAACCACTGTTCAATTGATTAGTTTTTTTTTATCGAGTTTTAATCAACCAATGTTTGTATTGGCACTTTTTTGTTTTGCCGAAAAAAATATCCTGAGTAAAAAATACACTATCCACACCACAGAGAGAAGAAAGTGTGTATGAAGATTTCCTTTTTGCTCCCATTTGACTTGGTATTGAACAATGTATCCATGTCTGCATGTTTTCGTTTTTTCCAAAAAAAATTACCTGAATCAGATGACAGTCGAAATAAATATTCTACATACATTTAGTTTTTGTTGTCATTTTAATAAGCCCAAAATTTTTTTTGGAAAACATCGCTTACGGGCCCACCATAAGTGCATTGAATAGAACTAGAAACCTATTCTTAATTGTATTTACAACAATACATTAATATCCTAAGAAATACACAATATTCAAATGGTTTAGTAAGTTAAATGTAACACTTTCATATTACTGATTAGGTAAGATCTCGAATCTAGCGTGACTTGATAGAAAAAGAAATAGATTGATAACTTTCTAGAAATATGTTTACACTGTACCAGTATCACACTTGAAAATAGTACTAGCCACATTACAGCTTTCAGTCATTCAGCAGCTTACGTAATTACTTCTTCATAAAATAAAAAACACTTACATAAGTACCAAGAACTCTTTAAATTTACCAAGGCCCTAGAGATAAGTGATGTCTCTACATGCTAAGAAGGTCCAGTCAACATTGCGAGGATGGTTGTTTTCCTCCTGAACCTCCTCGCCCTCCTTCATATATTTAACGAGCTTCATCTAATTACAACGCAAGCAAGCCAAAACGAGCTTACAGTCAAATGACGTCCGCCGCTTTCGCCGAAGCACTCGGAACGACAGTCGCCGCAGTCTGATCCTCGATGTCCAACAGCAGGTGATCCCGGTCCCGGTGGTCGGCGCCGGCGGCGGCGAGGATGTCCCGCACGGCCTCCGGGTCGGCGGCGGGCGGGGCGCGCGGGGACCCCCTCCGGCCGAAGTCGAAGATCTCCAGGTCGTCCTCGTCGTCCTCGTCCGAGTCCATGGTGAGCGGCATCCGCGACAGCTCCATGCGGTCCGAGCGGTCGTCCGTCTGCAGCACCCCGTAGCGGAACTGCGGCCCGTCGGCGGGGTTGCCCGCGCCGTCGCCCTCGGCGCGCCTCTGTCGCCGCCTGCAATGAAAGCATTCATTTCGAGACAAGCGTTTCTTGTTTTAGTTTTTTTATAAAAAACCGGTATGCGTGCCAGTGCTTAGGAACCAAAGGTGCTCAGAAAAACCAAATACACACCACCTCGCGAAACAACAGTCAGCGAGGCAGCATACCAGCGGATTTGCGGAATATTACTGAGCTATCAAGGTAGACAAAGTGAATATCGTGCTCAGTGTCGTTTAGTTTAGGTACCTGTCCGAGTGTTATAGTAAAAACTTCTAGGAAATTAAGTGAAAAGTGAAAAGTTTATTTGTTAATATGAAGTGAGAGCATAAAGAGTGAGTGAATGGTTAAGACAAAAATATTTATATATAAATAGACTTAGAAACCGAAACATTTTCACGTATTATACGAATCTTTTAGAATTAAGATAGCATGAAAATATAGAAACTGATGTGGAAAAAAAAAAAAAGAAAAAAAAAATGGAAAAAAAGCGAATAAGGAGAAAAGAGGCTAAAAAAATATAAAAGGTGAGTTTATAATAATCTACAAGCCTTATAGGGTTGATTCAGTATCTGATATAGAACAACTTTTGCTAAGAAAGTAGATATGTAATTTTTTTTGTTCCATTTTAATTTTTGAGACATTTAAACATTACATTCTTCCCAGTATTGTCAACAACTTTTGCGAAGAAACTATGCATCTATCGGTGACGGTTTCCATGAAAATAATTTATTAAAGTGCACTAACTTTTCAACAGCTGTCTTATTGAAAAATAGGTCAACCACGGAACATTGACCCAACTGTGACCCACTGACGCAAGACACAATTTACCCCCGCCGCGCCGCGTGCGCAGACAGGTCAGCCTTGGACGTTTGTTTTCGTTGTGAAAGCCATTAGTAGAGTACCTATCAGCTCTAGATCGGTCGGACACGAACTAGGTGCCGATCGGGCGAAAAAGGACGCAAATATGGTTAGGGACATCGACCGAAAATAGAGAAGCTCGATATGTACATACCTGCCTACATTACAGCCGCGCCGCTATGGATTTGTTTGGGACGGGGCGTCAAAGTGGGAACGAAACAAATCGGTTCGGGTAGGTAGGTAAGTAGCATGTCGCCCCCGCCTTCCCGCGCCGCCGCCGCGCTGGGGCCGCCCTAACGAAGTTGGATTATTTTGAAAATTTAATTATTTCTTGGAAACCATTACCGATACGTACATAGTTTCTTCGCAAAAGTTGTTCACAATACTGGGCAGAACGTACTGTTTAAATTTCTCAAAAATTAAAATGTAACAAAAAAAAACATGCCTACATTCTTAGCAAAAGTTGTTCTATATCAGATACTGAATAAACCCTATAAGGCTTGTAGATTATTTTAAACTCACCTTATATATATAAAAAAAAACAGGCTATAAAAAAAATATATATATAAATTAAAAAAAACACAGAGAGAATGTATTGCGTTTATATTTGATTTCTGTATTGTGTATATGTATAACTGTGTGCTTAATATTAATATTGTAAATTGTTTTCGGGACTCACCATGATTACCTTTTTGTACAATATTGTTTAATGTGAATCTATAGCTATAGTTAAAGTCATGTGTCAGTCAGTGTAACTGATATCAAATGATACTACAAGTATCTACTCCCAGGTAGGGTTGGTCACCCAGGGAGGAAAATGACCACAACCTCAAAACCTCTAAGGTTGAGAGAGGCCTAAGCCCTGCAGTGGGTGGCACTAGAGCTATATAAGATAACTTTAGGTCAAAAAATATAATAATAAATAAATAAAATTGTAATATGTGTGCTAAAAAGGCTTAAATAAATAAAATCAAGGTAGTTCAAGTTACGCTTGGAGACATCCATGTTATAGGTATGAGGAAAGGCACCCGACGGCAGACAGTTCCATATCCTGGCGGTGCGGTAGGGAAATGAGTTTGAGAAACGGTTCGTTTTTTTTTCTTTTGATTTGATTGGGGCTATAGCCCTGTTTGAATGTGCCAGCCCCATAGTAACTGTTTGGTGTGTTTATTGATCGCAGCACAAGAGACTCGTTAAAAGAAGTTGGTCACAATTTTGAATTCTTTACTCTGTGGTGAGCATAGGGCTTTATGGATTTTGAAAAATAGATTGCACAGATCCTTAAAAAAAATCATTTCTCATTGCTTGGTTCCGGACACAATACAACAGTAAGTGCAGCCGATACTCTGCTTGTTGACAAACAGAACATTTGGGTTGCTCAACTATTTGCATAATATGCAGCCTAAGAGTCTAATAGAGAGTAATAAGAGCCGAATAGTAACTTTGGCAGGAACACTTAGGTTTATGTTAGTGTAATTTGACCAATAGAACTTTAAATTAATGAAATTAACGTGATATTTAAACTGCAGGCAAAACATAATATTGGAATTAAATGCAAAATCAGCCCTTTAATTCCTGAATTAATTTGATGTCTTTATATACCACAAACAAATTATGAGTACCAAATAAATTCTGAGTGTTGCTTCAAGTTGCTGCCAGCAAGGACGGATAAGAAAATGTCTTCGTAAAACATCATAATTAAGAATGACAAACATCTGCGAAAACTTAAACTACTACACAGACATTTAACATTACGTGCGGTTTGGCAAATTACCCCATACTCTGTGCCCCAATCTGACCTACTTTGAAGAAAATTTACAAAACACACAGAAAGTAAGCTCAAATGCAAACACTCAGTGGCTTTACCAACCATATCTCCATCCCATAACTTACAATTTTTCATTCATTCAATTCAACTTATGATTCTAAACGAAACATGAGCTCCTTATTTACCGGGCATCTCAGGTGAGTGAAAAGAAGGTGAAGAAACTCGAAAATATATTATACTCACTTGTAAAATATAAAGTAGGCTGCCGCCAAAAGGCCGAACCCACCAAAAACTAGCAATCCGCGCTTCAATACGCCAGGCTTGCCAAGGTCGATTGATTTCCCAGGTTTCTCCGTTGATACAGTCTCGTTGGTCACTGTCGGCACAGGTGAAGCATCCTTTGCTTTGACACCTGGAAATATTTCATGCAAACTCTATAAGGATATATATACATTCCCTGTTACTAATAAACCCACATCATCATCTGAACAGTTATACAATGTTTTGTCCTTTGCATTGACATGCAGTTTCCAATTGGAGAGAAAGCGACAAAATATTGTACAACTATTCAGACGATGATCTAGGTATATTAGTAAGGGGGATTGACAGCTTATCAATGATGATCAGAATATTTTACTAAAATGTACTAAATAACAACCAACCGATCCTCTAGGTCTTTTAGGGTCGGTAAACTATGGAATCAACTCCCTGCCAAAAATTTTATCTCAAGTACAACAAGTCCTTTAAACATGCATAGTTTTCGCAGCCCCTGTTAAAGTCCGAAAGCCCATGGGCGTCATTGGGTGCCATTTTTGTGAGGTCCTGACTTACACCATATTCTGCGCCTAATTTAAAAAATAAACTTCTGAGAGCGGTTGGATTCTGGATGGATCATTTTTCAACCGATGAGGCTGGTCGTGGTTCGGATTCCACGTAAAACTGCTTCTTACTTACTCGGTGGTAGGGTTAATCCCACGCAGATCGGTGCCATCGCATTGAACGAGCGATGGTCGAAGCGCCCATGAAATTAGTCTGTTTTTTCCATCCACTTCAATGTAGCCGAGCAATATAAGGAAGTTCCTAGCGTGGCACCTAGTTCCCATGTGGCGTGTTAGGCTAATATCTGACGGTCAGTCTGGTACCGGTCGGCCTTTTGCGTTTCCTCACTGGCCATGTTCATGTTTGTTCTACGTATCTTGTAGATCAGAATGAATTTAATAAATGTTAAAACGTTTCTCCTTCAAATGGATTTTTATATTTATATTTTACGACAAGCATGTCAAACTTTGTCCGTCAGTCATGTCTTAATGAAACCTGTTATTTATTGTGTATCTCAAGTAGCAATATTTCGGTGCGGCCCTGGCAGTCCGTTAAACCCATTGCCCGCCGTATAAGCAGCAGTATACACTAGAAAACAGCCTAGTATGGGCTAGGCATTAAAGCGACCGAAGCCGCAAGCATCTACTACCTAGTTCTAACCTAAATGTAGAAAAGGTATGCAACAGGTCCAACGGCTACTTACTTGTATCGTTAGCAACCGGCTTGACCACCTCGCTGGGGGCGTCTCGCCGGCTCACGCTCTTAGTTCCTACCGGCGACCAGAACTGCAAGTCAGGCAATGGCTGCTCGTCATATTGCAAAGCGCCAACGCACGCGCACACGCACAACAGCACCGCCACCGCCGTGGCACGCATCCTCACACATAGACCAGTATCACAGCCTCCGCCCACAGACACCGTCAATGAACAGGAAAATGTCTCACTTTAAGCCTCACTCCAAAAGAAAAAAAAATTCTCCCTTCAGCTACTTTTTACGAATTTTCCTCAAATTCCATTCTGTTTTCCTCAACTGTCACCACAGAAATATTTTGACATATTTTTCTGTGGCCTATTATTTTTTTTTCGTTTGCACAGGCAAAGATCGGCTATTCCAGTCAGTCATCCTGGTATTCACTTCGGAATGAAAGAAAATAAGATACTAGTGGCTCTCTGAGCCCCTAGTCCCAGTTGGCACCTTAATTGCCGTTTACGCCAAACCGATCGAATGGCGTTTTCAAATGTATGGAGAATTGGACGAGTCCGACTTTGATATGACAGCTTACTCACCGTCGCCGATAATACGTTGTCGTTGCCGCTTACGCCGACTTCGCGTTTTCATACAAATGGGAAGTCCGAGTTAGACTTTAACAGCTTTAAAACCACAGAATATCTAGTAAAAACTAGTGTGGAGTTTGTCGATTTTAAGTAACTTCGAAGTTCCGGTAACGCCAATTTGGGTGAGAACTTGGACTTACCACTCCGAGCTGTAGACCACGCGAGTCTGTCTTTGTATAGCTTAAAACTTTATAAATGTTCATCGCGCACCTCAAAACAAAATAATATTTATTTTCTTGTATTGTAATTGCATTAAGTACCTCACGCTTTAGGTCTTGTCACAAAAAAAGTTTTAAATATTGTTCGAAATGATTCTGCCATTTTTAAATTTCTCCAATAACTCAATCAACAAAAAAACATAATTATTGAACTTGCTCACTAAATTTTACTAGAATCGGATCAGATTTGCGACCTGTAGAGGAGAACAGCCGGACGCCGCAACAGATAAACGAAAGCATTTTTGCCCAAGCTGAACGAAGACGCTGCGCTCACGATTCGTGCTTCGCTTGGTCAATAAACTTGTATAAACCTATATAATCAATGTATAAACATTTGTTTAGTCGTTTTTAAAGTTAGCTCAATAGCCTCATATAGGATCTCCTGTACGTGAGACAAGATATTCAAGGTAGGAAACATTTATTGACGCACCTTAGCAGTAAAACCGACTCGCATGACGTGATGGGACATGCCATGACTCTCTTCAATGGCGTCAATTTATGCAAGCCTTGTATTTTTGATCTACAATTCCAATTTCCCCAGCATCGAAGGCCGGCAGAGCATTTTTTTTAAACGGTTTTAATTAGCTTGACCACGTATATTTTTTCCTGCAATGCATGACGTAACGGCTTGATGCTCTTTTGGCGTCATGCTCGGACTGCCGCTCAATCTAAACAAGATATTATCATAACTGACCAACTTTGAACACATATTTCAATATATCCACGATGCAACAGAAGATATTAAATAGATTATTTGCCGAAAGAGAGGGCTCAGCAATTATAATAAATATGCCTAAAGTTCAAGCTCTTACCTTTCCGTGAAGAAAAGAGATACAAAAAAGTTTATTTTGTCAATAATCAAAGATTTTTAATATTTTATTTCTCTGTGCTTAATTATCTGAGAAAAAAATTGAAAATTTGGAACTTTATATGTTTGCGTAATTCCAAAATAAAGAATTCTCCACGTATCTCGCCCTTTTATCCACTTTTCACTTCTCTTATATAAATATGTTATCTAACGCAGGACGGCTCTTTAGAGCATCGGTAAGTTCTCCTTAAAAATACAAATTTTATTGCAACTTGTAACAATATTTGCTTAAAACGTAAACGATAAGCGTAAGAGCTCATAACACTATTCCTATCAACTGCGTACCGTGAAACCCTTAATGGCAATATGAGTTTTGGCTGCATATTGGTAGTCCGTCTCATTTTAGGAGCTGGCTGGATAGGATGAAAGATTTACCTTTTAGGAGCTCGCCATAGAAACTATTCCTTCATTTTAAAATAATTAATCAAACATTTCTACTACGCACATTCTTCCAATCTGGCAAGAAAACTGCTTAATCAGGACAGGTGGCGTCTAGGCAACCTTAGTAGTCAGTCCAAGTTCTCACCTAAATTAGCGTTTTCGGAACGTCGAAGTTACGTAAAAACGTCAAACTCCATGCAAGTTTTTACTAGATATTCGTAAAAACGTCAAACTCCATGCTAGTTTTTACTAGATATTCTGTTTTTTACTTCTTCAAGCTGTCAAAGTCAAACTCGGACTTCTGATTTGTATGAAAACGCGTAGTCGGCGTAAATGGCAACGTCAATGTATTTACGGCGAAGGTGAGTAATCTGTCAAATCCCTCAATGCTCACAAGGCTTATGTATAAGTATTTTTGTTTATTTAATCCACAAAATAAAGTCTTATTTTTTACTTTTGAAGAAGAAAATATTTGAATAATAATTTTGACGATTGAGGCCTACAATGTGGCATGACTATGTTTATCTGTGTAATCACTCGAATTTGGTACTCAAACTTCTCCCAGACACATTTTGATAAATACCCAATACTTGTCAATCAGTAGAGGTCAGTCGCCCATCACTACTATACTAGAGATATATATAAATTGCCAATGTTCAATGAGGACGTGGTCTTAATATACGTGCACATGCCTGTGCCGTCCGTCACATATGAATCATAATCTATGAATTATGAATATTAATCGACCAGTTTTTGTAAAAATTTTGTTTGTAATCAAAAGGGGTTATCATAAGCAAACCAATAAATTTTTATTACCATACATTGACATCGGACAGTACAGTTGCTGGCAACCGAGCTTTACCATCTCCTTATATCCTAAGTGGTAGAGCGGCTTGTAGCCTAGTGGCGCGAGGACTTGCCTAGCATACTAGAGGTCTGGGTTCAAATCCTCACCCCGTTCAAGCACTACGTTCATTATCTTTCTGAGCTGGATATGTGCATTTCGTCAAGAATGTGAGTTGCTCCATGGTTCGGAATCCATGTAAAACTGCTTCCCCCACTAGGTGGTATGGTTTAAGCCCGCCCGGGTTGGTGCCATCGCATTGGCCGAAAAGATGGTCGAAGCGGCAATGAAAAATTGTCCGTGCTTTCCATCCAGTTCAATGTAGCTGTGCATGGAACCTAATTCCTTTGGGAATGTGGTGTATTGGGCTAATATCATAACGCTAGTTGTGTGGTAGCCATCCATGTCAGGTTGCATAAAACAAATATTGTCGGGATGGATGTTGGCCGGTCCCTCGGCTGCTGCACAGAACTGTATTAGTTTTGCTTTCTGTGCAGCCGCTGGCGCTGACATGCGGTAAGACAACAGCCGTGCTGGGCCAGCTGATTTTGATTGTTGTAAAATTGTTATATTAATTTTAGCCATGGTGCCTCCGACGTAGTATCTACAATGGGGCAGCACTCAGAAGTGGAGCTGGCGATGATGTAAATGTAACATACCTGGAAATCCCCGTTTACAACATAGACAAGCCACAGACACTGGAACAGCGCAAGGCCAGGTAATCTACCCTAAACTTCGAAACCTCACTGCATCAATTGTAGTTACCTACTGTCGTTCCATATTATGCTCTTGTCCGAAAATATCTTTTCTCAGTATTGTTTACTTTGGGTTACATTTGAAGGCATTTCTCTTACGTCAGAAACGTTGAAACTGCAATTCCTGTCAAGTCTTATTTATGAGTTCGTTAGTTATGTACACCATGATGCAGGTTGCAACGTGGTTTGGAGAAAAATAAAAGTGTTTGATTTAAATTTATACTAGATAACTCTTCCGATTCCTGAAAAAAAGCATATAGATAGTTACGGATGGATGAAAAATAACACAATATTGTGTTATTTTCTTTACCGTGATTTCATATGATCACCATCTTTTCTTAGCAATGATATGTAAATTACACAGAGATTTTTAGAGAGCATTTATTTTTCATATTTATTTTTTATGAATGTTTTTGTTTTCTTTTAGTGAACTAGTACGCCTTTTGCCGACACGTGAAATCTATTAAGCATATTCAATAATAAAGGAGATGTCCAGTTGAAGATCCATTAACTTCTTAGGCGTATAAAAAAAAACATAGATATTTTTTTAATTCTTTTAATTTTTTAACATTTAAATTTTCATGATACCTCTGGCAAACATAACTCAATCTAAGCAGACTTTAAATAATTAGTTTGATAGCAAAAAAATAGAGCCATCTGTTATCTGATATTTATACAATTTGAGATGATAGATATGTTTGTCATTTCTTATTATTTTTCTTTTTTTTTAGTATACAATTTTATTATTTTTATTTTCATAAATACATTGATGTATTTTTTTCTAGCTATTATAATAATCCGATGTGCAGCCCCATATATTGTATTAGGTTGGGGAAAAAGTTTCTTCGCATTTTTTAAGAAAATTCAAAACATTTTTTAATATGGTTTATTTACATTTAACTAAAGTATGTAGGTACCATTTTGTTCGATAACTTTTTGCCATCTTGTAGGTAGGGACATGATCCCATTGCTATAGAAATATTGGGACTTCTGATCAATATACCGCGACAAGTGGTTTTGGCAGTCCTCTCGTGATGTTAACCTGACACTGCCTAAAGAATTCTGAAGAGACCTAAACAGGTGGAAATCTGAAGGTGCAAGGTCAGGACTATACGGCGGATGCATTAACACCTCCCAGCCAAACTCTCTTAGTTTTTGCTGAGTGGCTAAAGATGTGTGAGGTCTAGCGTTATCATGATGAAAAACCACACCCCTTCTGTTGATTAATTCCGGCCGCTTTCTCTCAACTTCTTGCTTTAATCTCATCAGTTGTTCGCAGTAGAGTTTAGAATCGATGGTCCTGCCTGGTGGTAACAGCTCATAATGAATAATGCCCTTCCAATCCCACCACACACACAGCATCACCTTGTTGCGAGTTAACCCGGGTTTCGCCACAGTCTGTGAAGCTTGACCGGCCTTTGACCACGACCTTTTTCGCACGTTCTTGTCGTACGTGATCCACTTTTCATCACCAGTTATCAGCTTCTTCAAAAATGGTTCGGTTTCATTACGTCGTAATAAAGAATCACAAATGAGTACACGGTTCATTAGGTTTCTTTCAGTGAGCTCGTGAGGTACCCAAATATCGAGCTTTTTTGTGTACCCAGTTTTTTTCAAATGCGCCAAAACTGTTTTGTGGTCAATTCCTAGTTCTTCAGCTACGTCGTAACTACTGATATGCCGATCTTGCTCCACTTTTTCAAAAATGGCATCCATTTTATCCGTAATTTAGAGAGCGACGTGCATCTTTGACATCAAAATTTCCGGATTGAAAACGCTTAAACCAAATTTGTGCTACTCTCACAGACACTGCACTAGGTCCATAAACATCGCAAATTTTTTTCGCGGCTTGCGTTGCATTTTTACGTTTTTTGTAGTAAAATTTTAAAATGTATCGAATTTCTTCATTAGATTCACTCATTTTGACAGTACGAAAAACAAATGAGAATCACACATTTTCCTAATTTTAATTTGGAATTATGTTCTTTAAAATTTAAACTTTCAATGATACCAAAACCAGCCAGATACAAATAGTATAGCCAAAGAGATTTTATTACAAGTTCATACATACTATAATGCGAAAAGACTTTTTCCCCGACCTATTATAAAAGTGATAATATATTGCCTGTTGTTTTCTGAAACTGGAATACTTAAATTTTTTTAGCCATACCATAATTTTATGTTACAAAATACCTGTTGGTGCGTCCCGCCAGAGACAGGCTGCGGAGTGGAGGGTCCAAGGGTCGAGCTTTTGTCACGTAATCTTTTTCTCTAATCACAACTTTCTCTCGAATTTGTAAGTGGCGACATCTATGTAGTTACAGCGTTCAAACAAACCAAATGAGTATTTTGTCTCGAGAAACCTTGCACAGAAGCTTTTATTTTGTCTAGTTGTTTATTTGGGACTTAAGCCGTCACCGACTATGCCAGCCCCATATGGACTTTATAAATATAATTACTTCAAGCTACTTCTTAGAGCCAATGACAGCTTGAAAAAATTAAACAACTTCTCTGAACTCGTTTGACCAGGGCTTTCCCAATGATTCGTGTATCTTAAAAATAAATTCATTCGATCTGCAAACAATATTTTTTCAAAACCCAGTCACAGAAGCTAATATTCATGAATTCGGATTAGCCTTATGTAAATTTATTGTTTTGGGAATTTGATAAGGGTACCAACCCTAAAATTAGTGATGGTTTTCTTGTCCATACAAACTTTGCTATCTCCTTTGGTGGTATTAAGCAAATGTGGTCTAGGTATCTGAAGCACCCTTGCCGTGTTACTAATAAGCCCAGAGCCGGTAGTCTCAGTTTTCACCTAAATTGGCGTTTACGTCAAACTCCATACAAGTTTTTGCTAGATATTCTGTGGTTTTACTTCTTCAAGCTGTCAAATTCAAACTCGGACTTCCGATTTGTATGAAAACGCGGAGTCGACGTAAACAGCAACGTCGATGTATTTACGGCAACGTTGAGTAAGCTGTCAAATCAAACTCGGACTCGCAAATGGTAGTTCGCTTAACGCCCACTGCGCGCGCTCTTCAATTTCTCCATACATTTGAAAACGCCAGTCGATCGGTTTGCCGTAAACGCCAATTTAGGTGAGAACTCAGACTGACCACTCTGAACATCCTCTGAATAGGTTATACTATGTTTTGTCGTTTGCACTGACATGCAGTTTTAAATTCGATGGAGAGGGATAAAACATGTTATAAATATTCCGAGGGTGTTTCGGTTTAATAAGTAACGCTGTCTGTATATTGTATTGTTGAATACTGCTTTTCATGTGTAATTTAGTAATTCCGTATTCAACTAATAGAAACAAAATTTGTGACTTGGCCCTTACTTTTCGTATATTTTCTCCTTCATCAAGAGCCAATTTTACTTTCGCGGTTTAGTCAGTAAACCCTTTATCCTTCTAATCCTTTAATCAATTAAGCTACAAAACCGTAAGCCTCGTTTCAAATTTCAATAATATCCACCTCTGAGCAAAAAGCTGATTTTACATTTCTCATTTCCTTTCAAATATGATTTCTTGGTACGGAACTGGCGAGTACTCCTTAGTAAGCCTATCTGGATCAATGCCTTCGATGGGATTGAAAATACTTTGTTTTTAACAAAAATTTAAGATAACATTAAAAAAAAACATCAAGTAAACAATTTAATCACATCACACATCCCTTCCCTATCCATACAGTATGTCGATAAGATAAAGGTGATGCGGTGTTAAATTAAGTGGAATGATAAAACAAAATTAGCCAATGCGACGGAATGGAAAATAAATCGTGATCCATCGTGACTTTAAACTTTCAGGCTTATCTACCAGTCGAGGAAAAGGGGAATGCTGGAAAATGATTTACTTCTGAGTACATTTGCAAAAAAATACTTGGACGGATTTGATGAGCAGCAGACACTACTGTATGATCGTCTCATCAACTCTCCGAGCAACGACTGGGACATATTCTACTGGATGATCGGCAAGAAACCCACCCCGGACGAGTTCAATAACGAAATAATGGACCTACTCAAACAGCACGCTAAAAACGATAATAAGGAAGCACGCATCCAGCCTAATCTCTGAGATAATGTGCCATTTTTTACTAATCTTATCTTTTATCGAATTTAGCCACTTAATTTTGTTTTATTAGACAATTGAAAGAGTTAACCAAGCTGTTCAGTGTGTTTTCATTCACATTTTTGACATGAGTTGTCATTTATTTATTGAATAGTATTACTAGAAGCTATGTTATTGTGAGACTAAATAAAACTAGTTTGTTGACCTGATTTTGTATTTTTTGAGAAACTGCTCTTTCCATTTAGATCCTCAGTTCATTGGGTCACTCAGAAAAAATTGGCAGGTTACGCCACGTTATTAAAAAAAATGCTCGATCAGCAATAAACACAGGGCATTGCTAGCAATGTAAGGCATAGTACATGTACGACACACATTGTGTTTTAATATCCATAATTTTGATTATGATGTTAAATTTCGGTGAAGATGACGTCAAGGCTGGATCATCTTATTGGTGGAATCATCTAGAAATCATAGCTGTGTCTCCAAATTCGCCGATAAGACAGGGTTACCTATTACTGGTCCTTCGTTTTTATTCTGGGGCTGAACCGGCGTAAACTGTGAGAAAATATGTAAGGGAATTCGATTAATTCTGCACCAATCAGAAGTGGATACCAAATATTGTTACCATTAAGAGCGCAAAAGGTATGACATAAACGCTTCTGATTGGTGCAGAATTGATCGAATTACCTCACATTTTACTCCGGTTACCCCCAGATGTCCGAGGAGTCCAAAATAAATTATATTACTATCTACCTAATTCCTAAATATTGTTTATGAATGATATCATGATATTTAATTAGGTTTACAGACCAGGCCATAGCGAGTGGCACTCATCCGTGACACAAAAATCCAGTTCAATGTAGATGTGCATTATAAGGAAATTCCTGGCATGGCACCTGGTTTTGGGCTAATATCATGATAGTAGGTGTGGTATTAGAATAAAATGAGTAAAAAAAGAGTAATATCGTTAGCCAGTCATGTCCAGTTCCAAATTTAAAGTATGCGTCGTTTGTTCTGCATGACTTCTCTCTGCATCCGCTCCAGATGATTCTTGTTACCTTTGTACCCTGTGTACCTTTTTCCAAATATATAATTATAAAAATACAATAGATATGGTCATTCCATAGGAAAATGTAAGGCAGTTTGGCCACGTTCGTAACTTTTATGTGGTGCAAATGAAAGACTCAATGTAAATGTATGCAGTATTGAAATGGCGTCGCGTGAACAATCATTAATACACTGGAATAATTAACATACTTAAGTGAAATTGTACGGGCATGTGCGTATTGCGCACATAGGCTAGTATTAATCGCTGCAGTTTTCTGGCACATGATCGACAACTTTCTTGACCTGGAGCCGATAAGCGTCTCCGGAGTGAGTCGGGAGCTGCTCGCGAGAAATATGCCACTTTCCCAGGCACAGATCCGCACATATGCGGCAGTGTCTTGTTGTTCGGTCGTAATTTGAGGCGCAATCAGTTTTTTTTTATAACATGGCTCCACTCTGTTATCGTGCGATATTTTATAAATTACTGAGATAATGATACTCACACGTCATGCATAGGTCTTTGATGTCAACGAGCTAGTAGGAATTGTTATCAATTGCTGCTTAAATATTTGCGCTTTATTTTCACTCGAATCAGTCATTAAGAGGCCAGCTATTTGAATGTATCATTTAAATTTATAATTAGCGGATTGCGACGCTTTCGTGCAGGTTTTGGGATATCGTAAAGTAATTTTTGCGAGTGCGCTGTGCAAATTGTGTGTGTTCCTGAACATTAAAAGTGTGGTCGCTGAATAGAAAGTGTTTATTGAAGTGAAAAGATAACTTTGGACAACATGCCGCTGCGTAGAAGCCAGGTTGGTAAATATCATACATTGTTATTGTGTATCCAAAGTATGAATTTTGGGAAATAATGTTGTGAATTGAATTTGCTGCAAGACTATTTGTAAGTTACTAAAATGAAGGCTACTTTATGCCTGTAGGTTTCAATTATGTTTTTTGGTTGGTGGTAATTCCCGACATATGGCATAAAATCAGACTAAAAAAAAGCAAAATTTGAGAAGAGGTTCTACGAATTCTCACTAAAACAGTGAATTTATTTTTTTGTCGGTCAGACTGTCTGGCGCGACAGGCTGTCAATAACACCCATCTTTGCCGAATAACAGTGTAGATAAAAATAAATATTCCGTTTATCGGGCGAAAAGGTGGTTTAACCTCACCGATAAACTTTGCAGGAGACGCTTGAGTCTGATTGCAAAAATGGCAATACTTAATTTGACATTGTTCGCATCTAAGAAAATTAAAAACATTTTGGTCAGTTTTGGGAAGATCTTAAATAATATCTAATAAAATAATATCTAAAAATATAGGTCATAAATATTAAAGAAAATATGCAGGGAGTTTGGTAATTCGATACATTCCTTCTAAGGGGTCATTTGCTAATTTGTCAGAGCTAATTGGCAACAAATTTGACCCAGTAAAATCGGGGCCTAAAATCAATAGTTTTTGAGGTATACATTTTTAAGTTTTTTTTAAATGTTCTGTGTTATTATTGTAAAGTGATAATTGTAAAATAACTACTATAATTTGGGCACTTTATCAGCGAACTTTGAGGTAATTACATGAATCAAAATCTCACAGCCTCTAGCACAGAAATTGGCAATCACTTCATAAATAAATGAGTAGTAGACATGGAACCAACTTCCAGAAGATGTTATTAAGGTGGCCCAACCCGGCGGCCTCAACTCATTTGCGGGCACGGTACAAAAACCGTGCTGTTGCGCTCTGGGACCTTCTCTGTTTCTAAAAACAAGACAGGCTCCGTGATGAGGAAGATGCAACCTGTCCACAAAAAAGACAATGTGCATAGTGTATGATTTGGTAAGATTTACGAAAATTTTAATTTCAAAACGACTTATAGCTAAAAGTAAACCACGACCGCTGTAGTCAAAAATCTAACAAAACCCATATAGATTATAAATCTTGATTAAATAAGCTATGTCTGATGACTAATCATTTTAAGATGTTCTTACTTTATCATTGCGTAATCCACCTCCAAAGTTATTGTATAAAACGCGCGAAAAATCCGAACTTTCGGACGTTATAACTTGGAAACCAAACTCAATTTTACAATGCCAATGGTCATCAGACATCTACTTCAATCAAATAAAGCTATTTAGAACAAAATTTTGGATCTCTGACAAGAAATATAGGCGTGATCTTCTTTCCCCTTTTGTATGGGGAGATGAGCGGGTTGGGCAACCTTAACGCAATAATTGACATTTATTAAAGAAGACTTGATAATCAGTATAAGCTCCCTGTCTAAAATGGCAGAGAAAAACCGTAATTAGTAATGGTTCGGAATCCATGTAAAACTGTAGGTCCCCTTCCCCTACTAGGTGGTAGGGTTTAACTAATCTAGTGCAATGTAGCCGTGCACATAAAAGGAAGGTCCTGGCATTGCACCTAATCCTTAGGGAATGCGTGTGTTGGGCTAAAATCGTCTCTGTGGGTGTGGTATTAGCCATCCATGTCCAGTTACATAAAAAAAGTAAGACAAACATAACCAGTATCATCGAATTCTCATCCATTTATTGCGCCACACAGCTATGGGGAAGGGGATGGAAATAAACGTTACTACGCGTGACAAGGTGGAGGGGGGGTCAGTGATATAGTGCCATCACGCACAACACTCCTAATTCCTAATTTGAATATTAATTTCATGTATGTGTAGTCAAAGGATTATATTAAATATATATAAAGTATAGTAAAAATGTTTACTTTAAAAAAAATCAAATTTAACAAAGGTTTTTGTTGAAAACAAGGGGGGCAGACACTAGGCGTGACGTATTATCAGGAGGGGGTCAATGGTCATGTGCCAAGGGGGGAGGGGGGTCTATAAACGTATTAAATGAATGAGCCCTTCATACTTTTAATGACATATTTTCACACCATTGTTCAATTCCGCTAATATTCTTGGTGTAGATCATTTGTGCAATAATATGCTCATACAGTATGTTCAAATTCAAATTCAAATTCAAATTCATTTTATTTGCAAATAGTTACAACAGAATATAGATTTCTAATTCCTGCTCTCTACTTACATCGTCAAAATTTACTGTATTATTAAATTATTACATTATATTATTACATTTATTACATTATATATATTATTAAAACATTATCAAAAAATGAATACATTGTTCAAAATTCTCATTGATATTTATGGATAAAAATTATTATAGTCATGTTTAGGTTAGTATTTCAAAAAATTTGAGATCATAAAATTGTTGTGTCAGGAGCCACTCGTGCAAATTAATTTGAAAATGTTTGTCATTTCTTTGATCTGTGATATATTTCGGTATTTTGTTGAAAATTATGGCACTATTAAAGTGTAGGCTCTTTTGAAATTTTTTGGAATTATGGATGTTATATTTTAGGTTATTTTTTTGTCTGGTCCCATAATTGTGAGTGGCATTATTGTACTCTTTTTTATTTTTATTATGACGTGCAAACAGTGCCACTTTTTTAACATACACGTCATATGTAGTTAGTATCTTAAGCGATAAAAATAATGGTTTGCAATGCTCGTTCCAAGAAGATTTTGACATTATTCGTATAGCTTTTTTTTGGATTTTCAAGACTTTGATTGCGTCGCCCGAGCATCCCCAAAATTCTATTCCATAACTGAGTATTGAATAAAAGTAGCCATAGTATGCATTAAGCAGTGCATCCAGGGTACAGGACTTAGCTATTACTTTCAAACAGTAGCATGACTTTGACAATTTTTGGCAGACTTGGTCAATGTGGTCATCCCATCGTAAGTGTTGATCGAGAGTGAATCCTAAAAATGTTGTTTTTGTGGCGAATGAGATGACTTCATTGTGATACTTTAGAAAGTAGTTGTCATCATTTGCAGTCGATTGTTTCATGCTGAATTTTATTCCTTGCGTTTTTGTAACATTTAGTATTAGACCGTTAGCATTAAACCAGTCGGAGATTTCACTTAGCATTCTTTGCATCCGATCGGTTAGGCTATGTTTACTGTCTTCTTTCACTATGAAGTTTGCATCATCTGCATACAGTATAATAAGAATGGCAAGTTTGATGTGTGTCGGTAGGTCGTTTATGAAGATCAGAAAGAGCAACGGCGCTAGGATTGAGCCCTGAGGTACTCCGTATTTTGCTATGAAGCTTCGTGACTTTATCTCAATTTTGGAACCTTTTATCATGTCTGTGTGGCTAATATGTACATTAAATTCACGATTATCTAGGTAGCTTCTGAACCACTCCAAGGTGACGCCCCTGATACCGTAGAACTCCATTTTGTTTAGGAGTGCATCATGGTTTACAAGATCGAACGCCTTGGAGAGGTCCAGAAACAGACCAGCCGTGTGTTCGCGTTGGTCTAGTCCCTGCAATATGTTGTTAGTGAAGGCGTGTGTGGCTGTGAATACGGATCTTCCTGTTCGGAAACCATGTTGACAGTCAGTAAGGATATTATTTTTTTCTAAAAAGTCTATGAGCCGTATTTGCATTATCTTTTCGAAAATTTTAGAAAACGCTGGTAGAATTGATATAGGTCTATAATTTTCGGTTAGACTTTTTTGACCTTTTTTATATAGTGGTACAAGTTTCGTTTTCTTCAAGCTATTTGGGAACACTCCAGTCTGTAATGATTTGTTCACTAGGTACGTGAGAGCTTCCAAAATTGGATGTATGCACTGTTTCATTAAGTGAACGGAGATGCCATAAATGTCCTGAGTTTTTTTATTATTTAAACTGTTGATTATGTTATTTATTTCCTTTTCATTTGTTGGGAAACTATAGAATGAATTTATTATGCGGCTTTCGTTTTGACGTAATATATCATATCCCGATGTGGTTTGGGGAGGAATTTTTTGTAAAAGAGTAACTGCGACATTTTCATAGTATGTTCCAAACCTATCCGCTACCATTGAGGGTTCATTTATTGTTTCACCATTATTATCTATTAGGTAAATGTTTTGATTGTGTTTTATTTTATCGTTTCCCGTTTCCTGTTTTACAATTTGCCATATAGTTTTAGATTTGTTTTTACTATTTTTAATTTGGCTTTTAATATAGTTAGATTTTTCTTTTTTTATGTTTTCGTTGTACTTTTTTTTTAAATTGTTTAGTATGGTCTAGTATTCCTTTGTTTTGTAATTACTCATAGAGTCAAATATTTCTATTTTACTTTTAAGTTTTTTCGATTCCTCAGATAGCCATGGAGCTAGCTGTGTGTTTTTATTGTATTCTTTTTTTTCCGTTAATGGGAATGCAATTTCGAAGGTTGCTAAGAACATTTGGAAAAACACATCGTAGGCTTCCCACTTTACCATAATCCATTACTGTGCGCCAGTCGTGGCGACACAATAATTGTTTGAACAATTCTACATTTTTTTGTGAGAATATACGTATCTTTTGACTACATTTTGTTTCCAATAAGTCAGCTTTTATTTGGAACAATTGGCTTTTGTGGTCTGAAAGTCCATTTGAAATGACAGAACAATCTATATTGCGTGGCATATTGGTGATGACCACATCAAGAAGCGAAGCCCTAGTTGAACTTACACGAGTTGCTTCTGTGATAATATTTTTAAAGTTGAACATATTTAATGTTAGTAGTAGATCTTTATAATGTTTATCTTGTTGTGAGAAGTAATCTACGTTTATATCACCACATAAAACAAAAAAATCGTACACATTTTGCAATTGGCTTATAAGATTTTCCATTTTCAGTAAAAACAATTCTAATGTAGGTCCAGTTCTGTACATTACATGTTATCGGGCTTATGTTCGAAACGTTTACCAGGTATTCCTGGGTATATTTGGAGTAAAAAGGTAAATAATATTGTATTGCATGTATATTTTTGTAAACATACACAAAATGTATGGGGTATGAAATGTTATCTACCTTTTTTTCTCTCCAAACATGCACAGGAATACGTGGTTAACGTAAGGACCATAAGCCCATTAAGAGCCTGTATGTACTCCTGTTAATTCGAGACGTTGAATTCATCATTGCTGGAAGTCTCCGAATCACTGTTATTTCCTTTAACTTCTAGAACTTTTCGACACTAGCAAGACTGAATACCATAGGTAGATTGATAATGTCATACTTGCCTACGGTCATACCAATGTTCAATGAATACTATTAAAACTTAAAACCATGCATGAAATACAAGCGATAAGCAATGCGCAATATTTTGCTCAGTGCAGAAGTGTGTTCATGACAGTGTTGCTAGAGTTGCTAAATGGGGGTAGGATGACGTAACATCGCGTCAATTTGACAAGGTTTCCGCGCATTATCAATCGGCGTAGCTTAAAGATTTTTGCCCTCATAAATAAGGTAATGTACTGATACTGGTAATGTATAGTAGGATTGATTTAGATCCTTGATTATGTATAAAAAATGTGTTATCTTTTGAGGTGTTATCAACCATGTTTGCTCGCTTACATAAATATTGTTGATGCTCAGATGTCTATTGCAAATACAGGCACTAATAAATCTGTCTGGAATCGCTGTCAACAAACGTCATGGCCACTAATCATAATAATAGTGTCCCCTTATTATCGCACCAAAGAGATTGGAACGTCGAACGTCGCATAGAAAACCAGTTAGTTGTCTAGTTTTATTTACAAAAAACCTTTAGGAATAATAATGTGCCCTTCATACACTCATAGATTAAAATGTTATCTATCCTCCTTTATGTTGAGGCAACGAAATTCAAATTGTGTAAAAACAAGTTAATCATTGCCAAGAAGCGGTGTACCACCTTCACAAATGTGATATGAAGGTGTCATATCACATTTGTGAAGGTGGTACACGGCGCCACCCAGTGGGGTCTTTGATAACATCTAAATATCATAATATAATGCTAGTTGATAAGATAGTAACTGGTAGGGCTATTCACTAATGATCCTTAACCAGGTTCCAAACTTGTCCGGCCATTACAATAGTTTTTTTTATTAACCACGCACAAAAAAATAATAGACTTTGAGGCTTGATTCATAATTAAAAATGAAATATAGGCATACATGTTGTAGCAAAATATTTTACAGAATTTTAGGTTTATTGTTTTTGTTTTGTTATTAATAGTTAATTCCGTTACTTGGTTCTATTTTATAGTGCCATCTAATGGCAAACAATATTTTTTTCATATGATAGTCGTCGATCTGGATGATGGTAGTAGTGTAGATGAAGATTAATCGAAGATTCCTGTAGAAGAGATTTTCTTACCAGAAATTAAAAACAAAATCCTACTCTTGCCAAAAATTTCTCCAGGGTACAGCTCTGTCCATTCATTTATGAGAGATAACTTTTGGTGAGCGTGGTGACAAGGACTACTAGTTCGAAGCCTAGATGTAAACTTCTTTATTTAATAACATGGGGAATGTTGGCACTTCATGATTCGAAACCCATGCAAATCTGTGAACTCTCTTTTCTTCCTTGCAAGGTGGAAAGACTAAGCTGGCTTCTATTGGAATCATCGACTTGCATGAAAAATGGTCGAAGTGGTAAAAAATTTTTGAATGTGTTTCATCCAGTTTAATCCAGCCATATAAGGTGATGTTTCTGGCATAGTTTATATCATAGGGACCATCTTTAAATTACATGACACACTGCTGTTAAATACCTACATAAAGATAGATATACAATTCAATTAAACCCCCCGAAACCATATATTCCTGAGTTTCCTGAAAATATTAATAATTTATTATTAACATTATTAACTATGTTTTTTAATTGTGAATTTTTTTGATTCTTACAAAAATAAAAATAAACATTTAGCGTCTCGACTCATTGTAAACCCAACCACACTCACATCCGTACAGTTTCTGTGCGGCCTGACTCGTACAAAGTCAAAATGCTCTCAGAGTACTTTGTCGCGTACCTTGCACGAACCAGCATATTTTTATACCCGCCCAGTACGTCAAATATATGCATTGCCTAATTATTTGGTTTGTGGTCTTATTTCTACGTTGCTATCGTTGATTGCTGTTTATTTCCAGTCCCTCGTGAAGCACATCTTCGAAAATCAACACAAATTCCAGTCGTTGGTCAGAAAGTGCAGTTCTTCGTTGCGGTTCAAGGAGTTGGAAGATGCATCACAGCAAAGCATTCTTCACACAGAACCGATAGCTGAAGCGCCGATAATATCCAAACACTCCCAGCAAGCAGTCATCACGCCTGATGTTTCTTTTAAGGTGAGAGGGAGGCTGAGGTGGCATACCACAACGCATGGTATTGGCATTATCCTTTACTTACCTTCCCTTTTTAATTGTCTTCATTTATCTTGAGCTGCTAGAAGTTATTATCAATCGACGATGTCATATACTCAACTCTTATCATGTTTGCCTTTGCTGGCATTTCTACTGCAAATTAACCTATTTACCCTTCCGCAATCTAGAATGTTTTTATGTTATATTATTCCAACCATAGTCTGATTGGGGGCTTACTAGATCTTTTTCTCTTGCCTTCTCAATTTTTGCTAAGTGAATTATCTGTTAAATATTATAAACCGAACCCAAATTTGCGTTTCTTTTCTTATATACAATTTCATTGCAGAAATCATATTCTGTCTAACAATTCATCAAGGCAAACACAAGCAACTTTAAAAATTTACAAAAGTTGAAAAGTCTTAAAATAACAGCATCAATAAATATTTCAGCAGTACTGAAATCAAAATTGTTCCATCCTTAATTTTAAAGGCGGAAGTGAAGTGAAAGGTGAAAGTGTCAAACCACATGTATTTTCTCTTGCAGTTTGAAGACATTCAGGTTCGATTAGCCGCGCCCTACCAACTACAGCCGAAGCCCGACGCCCAGGACCTAGGGTTCGGAAAGCATTTCACGGATCACATGCTAAAAATCTATTACCATAAACAATTGGGAGGCTGGCAGAAGCCCGAAATATTGCCATTCGAAAACTTAACCATCCACCCGGCGGCCAAAGTACTTCACTACGCTATCCAGGTATGTGCATACAACTGGTGTTCGATGCAGGTCAAATTACGTATATATGTATGTTAACTTTATAAGTTTTTGTGGAATAATTTAAAGATTCTTAATAGTGTGTTCCACGAAAAGTCATGTCATTACACAAAATTGTTAACCTAATTTTGACATAGACGATTCTTTCTGCAACCGGATCCTATATACTCAAGCGACAACTTGCGACTATGCCTTACTTGGATTTGAGTGTATGCACTTAATTTACACTACTTACATTAATTTGCACTGCATTTAATCATACCTAAAAAGTTTGGCTAGCGATTGTAGACTGTTGTCTATCTATACTATTATATAAAGAGGAAAGGTTTGATTGTTTGTTTATATGAACCGAACAGGCTCTGAAACTGACTCCCTGTCAAGGCCACAAAATAAACTTGCCGCGCGGCACATTCCCGCAGTCCCCTACGCAGCGGTCGTGTACGGAATTGAAAAAAATGTCGCTTGATAATTATTGTCGCTTGATGATAATTAGTTTAGTAGGTAACTAAACGCATTCAAAAAGATCTTTTTAGAACTAGACCCATTAATATATGTTGTACATTTAGTTATCCTAATAACTAACTGACTTAAATAGTTTTTAAGATTTTCGATAAAATCTTTTTAAGTTGTAGGTTATAGTAGTAGTTGTAGGTAGCTAATAACAGTTAAGGTAATTATTTAGTGCAAAATAAAACAACATCAAATATTGTTTACGGGAGGCTTTAACTGAATAAATTAATTAATGGATTTTATTTTGTGGTTATGACCTTTTTACAATAATTAATAGTATGAAAAATACATAGAAAGTAAAATATATAAAAACCAATATTAATTAAAAAATTATAAAAACATACAAAAAAAAGATTATATTCACAAACAAATTCAAATAATATCTAAGTTTTTTTTTATTTTCAAATATTTCAGTGTAGGTATATGCTATTTTTTAGGAACTCTACGTAAAAAGGGTTTATTTGTGTATCATTGTGTAAAAAGATTATTTTTTTTTAATTATATTATGCCCGTGCTAAGCCAGGACGGGCTGCTAGTACTTTATAAAAATCATGTATGCTTCCAAATTTCTAAAACTCCTTAGGTTCTTGACTATGCCTAATACTCGTCAGCACATGTAGACGTCGCACTAGCCATGTTTGCCTCTGTGCAGTGCTGCATTGATTCCCCTTCTACCTCACCTCTGCACAACACCTTGCAGCTAAACTCATCAGGCAATGTCCCTGATGCAAAATATAGAAGTATGTAATTTAATTTATTGATCATCACTAACAATTACATGTGTGTACAGCTGTTCGAAGGTTTCAAAGCGTACCGGGGCGTGGACGATCGAATCCGGGTATTCCGGCCAGAATTGAACATGGAGCGGATGAATCTGTCGGCGGAGCGCTCCGGGCTGCCCACGTTCTTGGGCGAGGAGCTGGTCAGCTGCATGGTGCGGCTGCTGCAGATAGACCAGGAGTGGATCCCGCACTCGGAGTCGTCCACGCTGTACGTGCGGCCTTCGCTCATCGGCATTGATGTGAGTCGCTTTGTTGATGACTGTTTTCACATGTTGCATCTGGATTTAGCTGGTAGCTGGCAATACATACATATATATCATCCATACTAGGAGGTGCCACATAATCATACATTACCGTTATTTCATCACTCATTTGCGCTACACAAACGGCCATCTGAAGATACACTATTAAATTCTACCTACACATACATACTATCATGTCGCTTCCCCGGGGGTACACAGAGATAATAGAGCACCATACGGTACGATCACAGCATACTTATTTCAGTTGCTACATGCATGCTGGTTGTGATACATTCTCCTATGCCGCCCGGGCATAACAAGTCCATTCACTTCATCACCCATTCGCTCTACATGTCCGGGCCATTAATTTCATAAAGTCCAAAAGCACAAGGTCCAAAATCAATAATGTCCAAAACTTTTATTAATACGATTTTTTTAATAACTAGGTTAGGTTAGGTTAGAAGTATATATACTTTTCGACGTTCTGGGTTTTGGATCTAGTGCTTTTTGGACTTTTTGTGGGTGACCCTCTAAGCAAAACCCTTCTAAATTCTCGTCACTATATCTTATTTTAGTTAAAAATATTCTCTTACCTAACGATTGCAATGTTTATTTAGGCGTCTATAATATTTTGTGATTTTTAAAGTTTCTGCAAGATATCAACATGATTTCGAGGGTATCGATCTGAACTATAAATTGATTTGCGAAATTTATCCGGGCCCTTTTCAGGCAAATTTGCAGATCACCACAATATTTGGCATCACTGAGCATCAAAACCCCTCGTATACCTAGTTCACTTCTCTCCCTACCAATGTATGTTCTAAATTATCCCCCCAACGAGTTCTTGGAAACTCTTTCCATGTAGGAATTAACCTTCACCATTGGAAGTTAAAGATAAAACACTTATGAATTACACATTTTATGCATGTTGCTGCCCAAACCCGATTTTAGTATCCTAACGTTATATTAATTGACTTACGTTTTTCGTCAGTTTCTCGTTGAGTTCGCGGGAAATTCAGCACACACATGAGACCTATCCAACAATGAATTTGGCGGCATTGATTTCGTATGAATCCATAAACCACTACCTTAGTTAAAAGAAGTCCGCTAAAGAACCATGGCTGGATTACGATCAGCATTGTAATCACCCACAGCCCCAACCAACCTAGCCTAACCTATCTCTATCTACTCTACCTAACTAAACTTATATACCTATTTTTCCTTACATACATCTCTACATTAAACTCAACTCAACTAAATAATGGCACGTGTCGTCTAGAATAATTAATTTAATTTTAATCCAATCATTTATACTAAACCTCATATAAAGTACACCTTAGGATTTAACTAAAATGTTACTCAACCATAATATATTGTATACATTCTTCTCATACTCTATAACTAAGAAAACATGAAACTTGCGGAAATTAAAAAATGATGAAAATTAAGACGATTTTGGGCTTAGCCCTAACAGTAGAGCCCCTTGAAAATTGAAGATTTTCTCCACCGCTCAACTGAGTGAAAGCCGGCCAAGCAAAAAAATATTTACCTTGCTTTCTCCTCTTCGTTGATGCAAATTTTGAAGAATTTTCCAAGCTCAAAAATTAACAAACAATAAAGAGATCTCCTAAGTCATTGATCTCTACTTTACATCTGCTGACGGGGAGGTAAGGCTTATGATATGATCATATAACTTGATTGAATCTATTTGCATACCAACTGTGGCGGGTTGGATGTTACTGCTAAATGACATGGTCAATTTAGATGTTTACAATGAAATCCAACCGATTGGGTTATCGGATATTTTACGGAGAATTGTTATTCCAATGACGATTAGGCATACCAACTATGAGGGGTTGGATTTATTGCATGAATGACATAGTCATTTGTAGAAGTTTTGTCGTACATAAGGCATACCAACTATGGAGGGTTGGATTTTTACTGCCATCTCACACAGGTCACAGCGTCACGCAACAGCGTGCTAAACCCTCCAAATGCCTGTACTCGCCATCAATTAAATAGGTGTGGTTTTGGCATATTTCCTCGGACATTTGGCTGATTCAGTGAACACGGTCATTATATGACACAGTGCCCTAATATGGAATGGTTCAAGAAGCTGTTTATGTAATGTCTTAAAGCAATTCAAACTTTATAGTCTGAAATACACAATGACCGAACCTCAAATTCGCATTGAAATTGTATGGGGTTTTCAGCTGTTCTCTGGGAACAATATGAAGCCACGATTTCCCCGTATATTCATGGTCAATTTACTAGCAGTACTGATCTCGGTGCGCTTCGGGTAAGCGACTGGCTTTGAGGATTAACCAAACCTCCAACGATGCAGATTTGCAGGTCCCAAACTGAAATCTGTTCACAACGGTGGTAGTCACCCGCTTTTCAGCTAAGGATCTTCTACATAAACGACTTTCCACATCTAGTTAAACCATGAACACAAAAGGCACTCATATCTCCATAATTGGCCATCGAACAACACGGTCAACTAACAACGTGGTGAACTCTGTTTGTTTTATTATTTTATCGAGATCTCCACAGAATCCATGTCATTTTATTTTAATCAAGACAGGTATTCTACAATCCAATTAAATTGAATTGTAGCCGACCTCATAATCAATATCAAGAATCAATTTAAAGTTGATAAATCCACCAACATAAATACAGAAAGTATATAATCGTTTATAAATCAAACGTTTGGAAAACGTCTGTAAATATCTCACACATATCGTGATTGAAGACAACTCAAAACGAGTAGAGAATATATTGAACATATGATGTTCAGAAAATATTGGTTGAAACACATCAAAGCCTTTCCCCTTCAAAATCTACGTGATTTGAATTTTACTGATTTGAAGCTTAAAGGAAATTAAATAAAAATGTATTTAATTTCTTGAACCACAATTTATTTAGTGCATTTGTATGTAGTTCATTGTATATTTTCCATCAGCAGATTATATAGTTTCAACTTAGGCAACTCGTTGAAACCATCAAAATATCAAGGTAATTATTTGATGTTGTCCTTGAATATTTTAATAAAATATCACAGAGAAATCTGCAATATAGGTTAAATCAAATTAAAGAATTTACGATTTAAAACAAAGTCTAATAATTTAATGATTTAACCCAAAATAATAGAACCTTCTTCAAGTTTCATATCTACGGTAATAAAAATGCAAAGTGAATCGACATTTACATTTACGATATTTCAACTATTGCAAAGCAAAGAAAAACCTAATCAAACATACCCATCGTTCGTACTTCTCTCAACATTCTATTTGAAAATACTAGTTCACACAAAATATCAAATAAAACTATCCCATTGAATCCACTCAAACACACTCTATCTCTCAATTCAGTAAAACTATACATCCACATATTTAAATAAAATATTCAACCACTCCAATCTATCTCCCATCTAAAGCCAACAATTTCCATTGACATTTATTTCTCTAAATAACATTTTTCTAAACTCTAATCATACTCCGCATTGACTTATTTTACGCAAGTTATGCGCGACGCAATCTAAACGCAAATTAACAAAACGGCAGAATTAATAAACCGAAATAAATTTGTAAACCTGCAGAAAACAACACATTATCTGAAACAAAATAAAGGCTCTGAAAATAAAGACTCTGAAAATAAAGGCTCTGAAAATAAAGACATACAACATTTTACACGGATACACAATGAATTATTGCAATACATTATTCAGTAATTACTGTGCAAAAAAACTTATCGATTCGCGTTCAATCTGCTGTCTGGTCTGGGGTCTGGAACGCTGCTTCCCCGTTCACTCGTTCAATAAAAGTCTATAGTCTATTAGATTTTACGCGCCCGAAATAATAGATTTATACACAAATCACTTTAACCTTAATCCAAAATTTACATTTAATGTTCTTGCAATTAAAATCACAAATTTAATAAAAATCTCACTGTCTCTATATTTAAATTTGGAGCAAGCGCCTTCGAGCAGCTCTAAGCGTCCAAAGCAAATAAACACTAATAATTATTCGAATTTGGTGACCTCGAGTTAACACCCCGCGAAATTTCTGTAAGTCGAAAACGAACCGTCGTGTCGCTCCTTACAGGTACGAATTTCTTCCCGAGAACTTAAAAAAAGCAGACTGAAAATCTACTGCGCGACTTGTCCTGGACTGCCGACCGAAAATACCGCGCGACTATCCTCGACCGTCCTGAACTGCCCTCGACTCTCCTTGAACTGTCTTTGAACTGAATGCGCGTGAGTTTTTATTCCTTTCCCCACTCCCGACTCAGGACCCATGTCCCTACCGCGTCCATTTGTTTATAAAAGAAATGGTTACACTGATTAGCCAAGACCATCGATACAGCGATCCAAATAGGAAATATATATTTTATAACTTTCCAATCCTAAATACACGCATCAATGTGCTCACAATTATTCTCAAATGTAATCCTTTATAGTGTTTAAATAGTTTCATTACTAATTTCAATACCATTCATGCAAAATCAACCAAAATAATATCATTCATGAAATATTAAAAACACCTCAGTCAAAACAGACAATTATACCAAATAATTCATAAAATATGATATAAAATTAATTTCATAATCAATAATATCTTAAAATATGTACATAATTCGCCACAAACTCCTTTTCTCTCATCAATGCAGTGTAGCCTTTCAGCCATGACATCATTCAGACCAACAGCACGCTCGCTAGCAAAACAGGCCTTTCATTGTTCGAGAGGTAATTCCCTATTTTTGACCAAGTAAAATGTTCATATATGGACCTACATATATTGATAGATGTTTGCTATAGCTACTATTTGTATGTGGGAGCAATATATGGTTCCCACAGCATGAACAAAAACTTTAAATTGGCACTCAATTAATTATACATATCACAGCAAGATAACTTTTTATCTGTGATATCAGAGCAGAAACAAAATATCGTGTATTCACCTTCAACCATTTCAAAGTCGCAATATCGGGCCACGCCTCACCGCAAATTAAACGTGGCATGGCTGCGAGATAAGAGCACAAGCCTCCGTATAAAGTTATTCTATAACAAACATGCATTCAGTTCTACATAAGTTGAACACACGGAAATGGGTGCCAAGAATAACATTTTGGCGGCAAATCTATGAAAGACTATTAACACAGATAGATAAATGTTATTTATTTGATAAGCATGTGTTTTCTAGAATGTTATCATATCGGTTGGTAGGTTACCCGTATCGGAAACCAAGACCTGTAGTACCAACTTCTGCAGTTTCAGCAAACTATCAGTGACAGGCTGAGATTGCACAAACACAATCCATGAACTTTAGGGTTGGGGCAAGAATTGGCGATGCTGTTCTTTTCATTTGAGATAAAACCAATACTCTTCCAGCATCTCTGTAGCCATTTTCATCGTGTGAGTCTGATCAAACCACAAACAGTTGCTTATTCTTTATAGACGCCTCCAAAAGTTATCGTAGCTGATGCAAAATAGTCCGGTCGCAATATTGTTAATTGGAAATTCATAATTTATCATCGTGGCATTGTATGACGCTGCAGAATACGCTGGGGGTGCTGTCGCCTGAGTCGGCACTGCTGTTCGTGATCCTGAGCCCGGTGAGCTCGTACTACCGCGCCGACGGGGACGGCTCTGTCTCCATGTACGCGGACCCTAACGTCACGCGCGCCTTCCCCGGCGGCGTCGGCAACCGCAAGGTCGGCTCCAACTATGGACCCACTATAGGTAAATAGCTCAACCCTGTGCAGATCACCGATTAAGTGACACTGGAGAACGGTCTGGGGTGCTTTCACTAGTATCCCGGTTCTTATAATGGGGAAGAAAACTCAACAAACTTTGAAAAATCTAAACAGTCATTGCTGCCAAAGATTATTTACGAGTTTTAATATGAAAGATGTACTCCATGATGTAGTTAAAAGTAGGTTTGGAGGAAAAAATAACTTTTGTTTGCATTCAAACTAATTTTAGTTTTCACGACCTGATTGTGATATAGCTGCGTAATAGTATCTGCATTTATAGACTAGGAGGTCGCGACAAAAATAGTAACGATAATGTAAATGGCTGAAACTGAGTTCACAGGATAAAAACCAACCTCCCGAAGCTAAATGTGTCGGTCTGCCTGCGTCAAGTGGTTGTGTTACGTAGATAAGGCGCCTGAAAAAGTAGTTATGGTGACAACAAATGTATATGATAAGATAAATGGCTGAAAATACCGAAGCATGAAATTACCAGTACATACTTGCATAGCTATACCAAAAGTGAAGAAATATTCGGTTCCATTTCTTCGTTATAGGCTACAGATATAACTTTAGGTATATTTAAGTATTTAATTAAAAAACTGACTGGTTATTGTTGTATAATTAAAAAGTATCAATATTTCTAGACAATCAGTATATTCATCAGCAGAAACATACCAGCATCTATTTTATATAGCCTATCTAGATAACGCAACCACTTGGCGCAGGCAGACCGACATATTTAGCATCAGAGGATTGGTCTCTTACATGTGAACCCAGATTCAGCCATTTACCTTATCGTGACCAAAAATGTCGTGACCTCCCGGAATATTAATCTTGCATCAAAATGTAACCATAGTATAACTCTTTCTAAAGTTAAATGCAATATTTTAGCAACCAAGTAGTTTTCTGTCTAGCTGCACCTAAATTAATGGCGTTACGTTTGAATTTTCAGAAATCCAGACACAAGCGGCCAAACTTGGCCACCACCAAGTGTTGTGGTTGTTCGGACCTGATCAGCAGCTCACAGAAGTTGGTGCCATGAACGTGTTCTTGGTTTATGTCGACGATAAGGGAGGTACGTCTCTTCAGATCTCCTTAAATAACTGCCTTAAAATATGTATGCTTAAATATGTTTAAATATAATAGAAGATGGTCTGAGTGGCAATTTTTTTAGTACAGTTCTGTTCCATAAAAAAGCTTTTTTTTAGTGCCTTAGCAGTAATATTCCTGTTGAGATAATATTCACATATCGTGTTTCGGTTATGGAATTCTCTTAGCCGTATCCTCTTCTGTGCTATATATGTTACTAGCTGAGGTACTCGGCTCCGCTTGGGTCGATGTTTCGGACTGATGTCGGGATTAACCTAACATTTTATGATATATATGTGTTCCACATAAAATTTTTAATCTTCAGTTTAATTTAGTTAGCAAATATATTAATTAATTACTTTATTTTGATATAAGAAAGTTATATAATTCCAAAGAAGAAACAAAGAAAATTAGTTTTTCTCTCTTTTTTTGCATTAAATTAAGTACATAGTAATGAAGAAAAAAAATTACAATTAAGTGAATCTAAGTTAGGAAAAGGTAGCCTATGTCCTTTTCCAAGGTCCAGACTCTATACCAAATTTCATCAAAATTGGTTCGGCTGTTCAGGTGTGAAAACAACAGACAGAGATATTTTTGCATTTATAGTAATAGTATGGATTGGGTATTGTGGAGCCCACCGTTCAATGGTCCTTAATAATAACTAAGACTGTTCAATTGATGCATCTTTGCAATAAATACGAATAAAGACGTAATACAATCTTGAGTGGTGATGATAAATATTCCTAAGAGTGTCCATGTTCTTGGTTCACAAGATCTCAGTTGTTGCCTTAGCAAGAGAATGTTTTATGTTCTTTAATTACTGCATCTCACGTAAGTGACCGTCTGATAACCCTGAACCAAGATAAAACTATGTCTACTTTATAGAGAAGCGACCTGCATTTCATGTATATCTAATACTTTTCCAAGAGCAACCTCAGGTGCTTGGAGAGGGAGTTATATAAGTCATTCGTTCTTTAAAAAAACACTGTAAGCAAATTCCTGTACCCATGATATAATGCACAACAACGTTAGGACAAAAAGTGTTATCTGTAAAATAGGTTGTAAATAATTTGTTAAAGTGGGTTTTATGTACCAATGAATCATGCGCCTGATAACAATCATCATCGTGTTACATCACTAGTGCTCTCTGATGTAAGGTCATGTTGGGATTGCTCGTTTAATCGAATCGATTGAAGTATTATCGGATGAAATTTAATTGACAACAACCGCTCCAATATGAATCGTGCAGGAAAGTAGTGATGTATTTTTTTTCTCACGTTTTCAGACAAGGTGTTATTGACGCCGCCACTCAATGGACTGATCCTACCGGGCGTGACTCGTCGATCCATCATCGAGCTGGCGAGCAACTGGGAGGACATCACCGTTAAGGAGGATGTCGTCACCATGGAACAAGTCATCCGCCTCAACAATGAGGGCCGGGTTAGTGTCGCACTCCGCTCCATCATAAAATTGGCAAGCAACTTTATCAGAAGAAGCGTGTTGTCGCCATGGACCCAGTAATTCGCCTTAAGAAGGACCGGATAGATAAGGTTAATCAAGCCCGGCTTGGTACCATCGTATTGAATGAACTATGGGCGAAGCGGCAATTAAATTTGACTATTTTGTTATGAGATTAAGTAAATTTTAAAATTCTTTTGTATAAGAGACATAAGACAAAAGTTTTTGTTCAGAGTGTATATTTACAGCCAGATTATGCAGAGCATACATTTTCCGTACTATGGGTAGTAGTTATGAATAGAGTGCTCTTAAAAAAATCTTCAACCTTCTCATGAGGGAAAACTGGACATAATAGCCAAAACATTATTTGCTTATCAATCAATGTCTTCACACTTATCTAAGGAACTCGAAAAAAACTTAACTAATATGGCATATATCAGTGACAAATAACAAGCAGCTGCTGAGAATTTCCGAGAATATCATGTGGCTTCAAAATACCCGTAATATCTTCTCTAAATAAATAAATAAATAAATACATAAATAAAAATAAAAGAACACAATTATTTCAAATATGACGATGGTGGACTGTTGGTCCAAATAAAACTCTCAATGCGAACACCCACAATCCATTAAAGGATTACAAGAAATTTGACACTTACGGATAGAAACATAAAACATATTATGTCACGCTTTTATTAAAAAATATCACTATTATGTTATTATATTATATTATTATTGATAGGCTTCTAGCTTTAAGCTGATGCATAGCACAACCCGTATTTATATATTTATATATTATATATTTTTTAAGTTTTATATGATTGTCCAGTTAAGTTTTGGAAGAGTATATGGGGACAGCATTTACAACTTCTCTGGGTAGACTGTTCCATGATTCTACTACTCTGTTGCCAAGAATGTGTCACGAGGGTTCTGCGTCGACCGATTGTGATACAATTGGTTTGTGTGCCCCTTCAGGTTTGTAGTATTTGCAAAGGTGAACATATCTTGTAGATTGGGAGAGTTGTAAGAAGAGTTCAAAATTTTAAATGTTTCAATGAGGTCTCCCCGTTCTCTTCGTTCTTGTAGTGTTGAGGCCAAGCTTATCCAGCCTGGTTTTGTAGCATTTATTTTTCAGTGCAGTTGGCATTTTTGTAGTACTACGTTGCACTCGTTCCAGCAGGTCAATGCCCTTCTTGAAGTAGGGACTCCAGATTTGGTATGCATACTCCAGACTAGTTGAACATATGTTTTATAAAGTTTTAGGAACTCAGGGGTTATATGGGAGAAAGCTTTATTTATGGTATACAGCAATGACTGCTCTCTTTTCTGTAGTAAATATGTGTCCTGCATTTAAGGTGGGCCCGTAAGCATCAGAAAATTTCGCCTCTTATTTTGTATATCACTGATAATTTGAAAACCACTGTTCCAATTTACTTGAAATTTGGTATCTAAAATTAGGCTACAAATACCTGTGTCTGCATGGTCAGGTCAAACCACAGAGAAAACAAAATTTGTATGAAGATTTTATTCGATTTTTCAAAAAAACAATATCATGCAGACACAGATATTTGTTGCCTGATATTAGATGTTAAATATCAATTCAATTGGAACAGCGGTTTTCAAATGATACGTAAACTACGTTTGTATGGGGAACATAGCTTACGGGCCATTCTTAAGGTCTTCTGTGATCTATACTTAATAATATGGCATTAACATTGCAGTTGCTGGAAATCTTCGGCGCGGGCACTGCTGTCCTGATAAGTCCCATAAGCCGAATAGGCTACATGGACCAGACCATCCACTTGCCCACCATGAAGCAGACGCAACCCATCCACAAGCGGATAAAGGACACACTGCTGGCCATCATGTATGGCCACATAGATCACCCCTACGCGAGGGTCATCTCCTAGTTGTGGTGATGGTGGACACAGAACGAGTGTGCTGCCATCTTTATGTGAACGCTGGGCTCACAACATCAATGAACATGTGAAGCAACCCATTATTGTACAATTCAATGCAATGTTCTTAGTTGAGTTACCGGTACCTAAGCATGTCATGCAATACAATCGCCTAATTTGGAGACAATTATTTTTCGTTATGGAACAAAAATCAAACACAAATATTTGAATTTTTGGGCAAATTTTACAAAGTTAATACAGAGCATTGTTTGTTTTAATGATATAATTTTGGCGGCAAACACATATGTATTGGTGTATTCTAGAAGCAGTTATTGGTCTTCATTTTTAATATGTTTGTTGTACAGTCATATATTTTCATATTGTTATACAAGAAATAGGGACAATACAAGTTCCTTGTCATACTGACGTAGGCCTTGGATATTATTACTCTTTCATGTTTAAAGATTTAATGACATGATAACACTTGTTTTTAATTTACTCACACACAAATTAACTGCTTATTCATAATAATATTTTAGATCAGAATTTCAGGAGGAATGTATTCCTCTCTTAACAATATATGAAAAAAATATTTTACAATTTAGAATTTAAATGCGCCTAGTCTGAGTGAAAAGTGACTTTTTAATGATAATTTACTTACTTAGTAAGATAGTGTGTAAGTACTAATTTATTTATACAATTCTCGGTATAAAGGAATATTTTTAATAGACAACTATAATGCGACCGTTCGACCATGAAGGCTGGCCCAGTACCGATTTTAAGTAAAACTCGGGCGAGATTAGCTCTACCACCAAGTAAGTAAGGAGCCTTCTTTCTTACTTAGTGGTAGGGTTAATCGGCCTAGGTCAGAACCATTGCATTAAATGAAAGATGGTCAAAGAGGCAATTAAATTTGTCTGCGTTTTCTATCCAGTTAAATGTAGCAGTGCAATATATGGAAGGTCCTGGCATGCCACCTAATTCCCATGTGGTTTGTCCAGATCCATAAAAAAGATACATTAGAGCAGACCTGTCAAGATGTCAATTATAGTTTTCATGGGTTGTACATATTTAGTTGTATGCAGTTGGCAAATAAATCTCATGTCTTTGACTGTAAAACTAAAAATTGACAATTGAAATTTGATATTCCAAGAAGTAATGCAGCTGAAATGTTAGAAAAATATTTTTCAACTGTAAAGTAGTGTTTGTACAAAATTAGGTACCCAAAAGCTGTGTCTAGTACAAGCTCGTCAGCAAATAATCTAGGCAGTCATTTTTTATAATGGTGTTCCGACCAAAGGTTTCGATGAATAGATAAGCTTTTCAAACTGTCACTTCACGTACAGGTCACGAAATGTGCTTTAAGGTGGCCCAACCCGCTCAACTCCCCATACAACGGGGAAAGAAGATCACGCCCATTTTCTTATCAGAGATCCCAAATTTTGCTCAAAAGAGCTTTATTTGATCGAACTAGATGTCTGATGACCGTTGGCATTGCAAAATTGTGTTTGGTTTCTAAGTTATACGGTCCGAAAGTTCGAATTTTTCGCGCGTTTTATACAATAACTTTGGTGGTTTATTACGCAATGATAAAGTAAGAAAATCTTAAAAACATTAGTCATCAGACATAGCTTATTTAATCAAGATTTATAATCTATTTGGTTTTTGTTAGATCTTTGACTACAGCGGTCGTGGTTTACTTTTTACTACTTTTTTTAAGTTGTTTTGAAATCAAAATTTTCGTAAATCTTACCAAATCATGCACTATGCACATTGTCTTATTTGTGGACATGTTGCATCTTCCTCATCACGGAGCCTGTCTTTTTCTTTGAAACAGAGAAGGTCCCAGAGCGCAACAGCACTGTTTTGTACAGTGCCCGCGAATGAGTTAGTCCCGCCGGGTTGGGCCACCTTAAGCACATTTTGTTCGTTCATGACATGTTTTGACATTCAATTTGTATGGCGAGCACTGATCTGGTTCCTACCAATACAAAATTATTTGTACACAGTTTGCAAAAATTATTACACATTGAGCCAACCTAAAATTCTTAAAATATTTTCACTGCAACTACTATTGCTAAATTTCACATTTATAATAAATGTGTTGCTTAAAGTGTAATACGTTTTGCACTCTGTGCACAAAAAAAATTGTATGAGTCAGAACAGCCTTAAGTAGCTTTCATATATCATGATTAGGAGAGTTTTTCTAATTGGTCTTGTTCTTGTATTCAGAGGAGGTCGCGACAAAAATGATAACGATAACGTAAATAGTTGAAACTGGGTTCCCACGATAAAGACCAACCCTCTGAAGCTAAATATGTCGGTCTGCCTGTGCCAAGTGGTTGCATTAGTTAGATTGGCTATGCAAAATAGATGTTGATATGGGCTAATGATACCTGTTAATGAGGGTTAGTATCTAACCTGTGAAACCAGATTCAGCCATTTGCATTATTGTGACCAAAAATGTCATAATACTATTCCTACTATTAAATCTCTATGGGCTTGACCAATACGAGCCGAGGAATGTGTGGTCGTGGTAGATATAGATTGCCTTGCCTGAGCATTGTTGTTTGTTAAATAGATGAGCTTGGACTGTTTATTGTAAATATTTAATATAATCAAGTCCTATGGTATTGAGAGATATTTTTATTTAATTTAATCGGCAGGTAAGCTACAATAGGGTGAAATTATATTGTAGTAACTTATTTATTATTAAAAAAAAATCGTGATGTAAAATTTTGCCCTTTCATTAAACACTTGTAATTGCAAAGAAACAATCAGAATTTTTCTATAAGGTTGTATTGTATGCAAAAGATAATATTTCTTAATTCTTGGGCCGTGGTCCCTGATTGGATTGGTGAATCCAAATATATTTAAGCTAAATCCACTCACTCATACATCACGATATCTCCGAAACCACTGAGCCTAGAGACTTGAAATTTTCGGAGTGGCGTCCTCTTACGATGAAAGCGCTCATTAAGAAAAAAAAATCCGAAATTAAAATATTAAGGGGGTAAACGAGGCAAAAAATTACACATTTTCATGCAACACTTGGGCATTAAACACGGAATTTCCCGAACCACTGAACCCAAAAATTTAAAATGTTTAATGAATCTTTATTGTAGGGTGAGAATGCTTGCTAAGAACATCTGTTAAAGGGGCGGAAGAGGACGAAATAGACATGTGAAAACCACCTACGGGGAGCCAAAAAGAGGTAGTCACAGATGAAAGTGAAACGTTATCGCCTGACGTCATCAAACATAAGATGTTATATATGTGTCATCGCACTCTAATTATAATAACTAGAAAGACACCATTAGGGTGACTCGTGGATATAATATCAAGAGTACGAAAGCGTTGTAACTCACCGATGACTCACGGGTCACCTATTTAACGAGGTCTAGAATGATGTCGACCTTTTTACCTCTGAGTCTGCTTCTATAAAAACAAATACATTCAAGCTTTTCTCCAGATTTAGGCTGCTAAGGGAATTTTCTTACATTTTTTTTTTGTGTAACTCACATTGTCTAAATTTTGTCTGTTTAACTATTTGACTGTTATTTTTGATAAACAACCTAATATGTTCTTTTTGTGCTTTATGTTTGATCGTGCAGCTGTTATTCTCACGTTGTTATTATATGTGTCTTTCAGCTGTACGAGATAACTAATGTATTTTTTTCTGTCCTTTATTTTTGATCGTGCCATTGTAATTCTCACGTTTTTATTTTATATTTCTTCCAGCTGTGTGAGCTCGTAATTGGTGTTATTTACATTTACTTTATTTTTCCATTCTTATGTAAATGCACTCTGAGCTCGCCTTAATAAATAAATAAATAGCCCCCCTGTCCGTTACAGAACGGAATCGGGCGGAACCGCTAAAGCAACGCTGCAGCTCGAATGCCAAAATGAACAAGTCCTAATCTCATGAGGCAAACGATCGAAAGCAAGCTATTTCTATCTTAATTTATTTAAACTCAATCGATATGAAATTTACGTGTGAAATTTATGTGACCTTAAGCGTGAGTTAATGACCCACGTCTAAGTGACAGTTCTTCTTCTTCTTCTTGCCTTGCAACTGCAAATGATCTGTAAGTTTAATACATTATGAGCTGTCAACACGCAGTATGAGTGAAGTACTTCACTCAAAATGGTTGCTACTATTTCGGTGCTCGCACGGCCGGTTCCGTGTTCCACCTCGGCGAGGTGGAGCAAAAACGAGTGATTCCGAGCGATTTCAAACCGTCCTATGGTCAGCGGAAACGGCCGAAGTAGGTACATATTAGGTTGGGGAAAAAGTTTCTTCGCATTTTTTAAGAAAATTCAAAACATTTTTTAATATGGTTTATTTACATTTAACCAAAGTATGTAGGTACCATTTTGTTCGATAACTTTTTGCCATCTTGTAGGTAGGGACATGATCCCATTGCTATAGAAATATTGGGACTTCTGATCAATATACCGCGACAAGTGGTTTTGGCAGTCCTTTCGTGATGTTAACCTGACACTGCCTAAAGAATTCTGAAGAGACCTAAACAGGTGGAAATCTGAAGGTGCAAGGTCAGGACTATACGGCGGATGCATTAACACCTCCCAGCCAAACTCTCTTAGTTTTTGCTGAGTGGCTAAAGATGTGTGAGGTCTAGCGTTATCATGATGAAAAACCACACCCCTTCTGTTGATTAATTCCGGCCGCTTTCTCTCAACTTCTTGCTTTAATCTCATCAGTTGTTCGCAGTAGAGTTCAGAATCGATGGTCCTGCCTTGTGGTAACAGCTCAAAAAGAATAATGCCCTTCCAATCCCCCCACACACACAGCATCACCTTGTTGCGAGTTAACCCGGGTTTCGCCACAGTCTGTGAAGCTTGACCGGCCTTTGACCACGACCTTTTTCGCACGTTCTTGTCGTACGTGATCCACTTTTCATCACCAGTTATCAGCTTCTTCAAAAATGGTTCGGTTTCATTACGTCGTAATAAAGAATCACAAATGAGTACACGGTTCATTAGGTTTCTTTCAGTGAGCTCGTGCGGTTCCCAAATATCGAGCTTTTTTGTGTACCCAGTTTTTTTCAAATGCGCCAAAACTGTTTTGTGGTCAATTCCTAGTTCTTCAGCTACGTCGTAACTACTGATATGCCGATCTTGCTCCACTTTTTCAAAAATGGCATCCATTTTATCCGTAATAGGGCGACCAGAGCGACGTGCATCTTTGACATCAAAATTTCCGGATTGAAAACGCTTAAACCAAATTTGTGCTACTCTCACAGACACTGCACTAGGTCCATAAACATCGCAAATTTTTTTCGCGGCTTGCGTTGCATTTTTACCTTTTTTGTAGTAAAATTTTAAAATGTATCGAATTTCTTCATTAGATTCACTCATTTTGACAGTACGAAAAACAAATGAGAATCACACATTTTCCTAATTTGAATTTGGAATTATGTTCTTTAAAATTTAAACTTTCAATGATACCAAAACCAGCCAGATACAAATAGTATAGCCAAAGAGATTTTATTACAAGTTCATACATACTATAATGCGAAAAGACTTTTTCCCCGACCTATTATTAGTCGTGGGCGTTTCCACCACAGACTATTATAGTGTTTCCACTGGTCTTCGAAAACGTTTGTAACTGTTATTGCTGATGCCGATAGCCGTTTGCGGAAACTGTTGCAAAAAGAAATGAAAAATAAAACTCCCTCTCCCTTCAACGAAGTAATTATTAGTATTATCTTTGCCGCAACTCCAGTTACGAGAGTCGCTGTTTCCAAGCCTCAACCGACGTAACAGCTACTGCCGCCCGCCATTGCGCGAGCGAGACAGTCGCGGCTGGCGAGTCGTTGCGTCTAGACGGGCCTCAACCTGCGGGCTTTCGTTGGCGCGCCGCGTGCGCGATCCAGTGCGCTACAAGAAATATGTAGCGCCCATACTGCTCGGCGTAAAATGAATACTTCGTTTTTACACTAGTAACAGTTATACGAACACATTTCTCATTTCTCGTCCCACGACTAGTACATATACGTGAAGTGGAGATCTACAACACTTGCGTACTCATGAATGACAGTCACGAAGAAAGTTCTGTTACTCACCAGTGAGTCACCAATGACTCACAGGTGAGAATCTCATGAGTAGATTTGAGGTCATTCTGTTAGCCAAAACGCAATTTCTTGTTTCATCTTGCACCGAATCGCTCAGAGCACATTGCCCGAACACAGCCATAATCTTGCAGCCGTATTCAGAGTGGGCGGACTAATTTTAATACGCCGGACCAAACCGGTTTTTGCATGGATAGTCCGATGCTTTTTTGCAAAGTTTTGACAGGTTCTCTCTGAATGTGATTGGTATTATGATTTGACAGTTTATCACTGATTAACAATTTCTATGTTTTCTGTGGCTGTCGCCGGACTTCCGTCTATTCTGTGATCATGATCACAGAAATAACGATATCCTCAAGTTTGGAAATGTAGCGCGCTTCTAGATTCTCGGAGAGTGGGCGGACTAACTTTAATCCGCCGGACTAAGCCGGTTTTTGTACTCGTACTAAGTTTTGACAGGTGCTCTCTGAATACGATATGTACAACTGTCGGACTCGGCCAAAGAGTTCGCAGATTACGCAGTAATATTATATTATCTATGGACTATAAGTGGTATGAGCCACTGAGGATATTCTATATTCTATGTGGAGCTGTATATTCTGTAGTTTGGAGCACAGAACATATAATATGTTATATCTTGGAGAAGTCGCACGGACGGGCTCGGCTGTTTTTTTGTGGAATCAATTTATTTCGACAAACATAAACAAATATTTGTATTAATAAAAATGCAACAGAGCTTGAGCGATGTTTTCGTTCCCATTACCATCGTGGAAAATGCGATACAAGAGGGAGCACTTCAACTATTATCGACTCTCAGACCGAGCTGGTCCCCCGGAAACATCACTTTCAAGGTAAATATTGGAGTTTGACTTGACGAGAAACACTTGCGAAAAGAAATGATTGAGACAACTCTTTAGACTTTGCATTTGTATGCGAGCATTTGTAGGCGAGTATGTCGCAAATGAAACATATATGTTTCATTTGCGACATACTCGCCCCGGTGTTATCCGCGCGGAACTGAAAACTAAAGAGTTAAAGCGAGATCACACTAAATTTCCGTATGAAAGAGTTCTTGGACCGACATCACTTTTAATTTACATCGCCACACTGAGCAGACATAACGTCCTGGCTAAAGGCATTGTGATTGACCATTCACGCGTTTAGTTTCTTTAGGTGGCCCAACCCGCTCATCTCCACATACAAAAGGGGAAAGAAGATCACGCCCATATTTCTTGTCAGAGATCCAAAATTTTGCTCAAAATAGCTTTATTCGATCGAACTTGATGTCTGATGACCATTGGCATTGTAAAATTGTGTTTGGTTTCCAAGTTATAAGGTCCGAAAGTTCGAATTTTTTGCGCGTTTTATACAAAAACTTTGGAGGTGGATTACGCAATGATAAAGTAAGAACATCGTAAAAAGATTAGTCATCAGACATCAGGCTTATTTAATCAAGATTTATGATCTATTTAATTTTTGTTAGATTTTTGACTACAGCGGTCGTGGTTTACTTTTAGCTATAAGTCGTTTTGAAATTAAAATTTTCGTAAATCTTACCAAATCATACACTATGCACATTGTCTTTTTTGTGGACATGTTGCATCTTCCTCATCACGGAGCCTGTCTTATTCTTTGAAACAGAGAAGGTCCCAGAGCGCAACAGCACGGTTTTGTACCGTGCCCGCGAACGAGTTAGGCCCGCCGGGTTGGGCCGCCTTAAATCATTTGCTGAAAAAAAGAACACCATACTACTGTCGACTAAATAAAAGCTTCGCGGATACTTGCTCACATATGTATATTGCTTGCACATATCCACTCACCTGTGGTAGGCCCGACTATTCATGCCTTTTAAGATTTGCCTTTTACTTATCGAAAATTGTATGAGAGTATACAACATAGCGCAACATAGAACTGTATGTGAAACTCACATAATGTAAACATTTAATGCAAAAATGCTAATGATCCTGTCTGTCAGCTTCGTGTTCAATGTGTGCTGCTATCGGTATAGACATTCACGGACGGCATCACCAACAAGCTGGTTGGGTGCAAGCACCGAGACAGCTCCGGGAAAGAGGAGACGGTGCTGGTGAGGGTGTACGGCAACAAAACTGATCTCTTCATAGACAGGACAGCGGAGCTCAGGCAAGAAACCTTTATTGTTGCAATATTAACATTTAGTTATTTTTCTATTAGTCTCTTTTACAGGGATAATATGCGTGCTTCAGAAATCGAGTTTTTTCTCAAAAATGTGTGACATTTTAAGCAAAATGAATTAGTTGGTGTACAATTATATAAGTGTACCTGTATTGGTATTTTTTTAGGGTTCCGTACCCAAAGGCTGCCAACGGAACCCTATTATTAAGCCTAAGGAGAAAAAATCGGCACAAAATAGTTGGTGTACAATTATATAAGTGTACCTGTATTGGTATTTTTTTAGGGTTCCGTACCCAAAGGCTGCCAACGGAACCCTATTATTAAGCCTAAGGAGAAAAAATCGGCACAAAATGCATGTGACCAACAGACACCAGAGCCAGCCCATAAGGGTCCCATTTTCAGCTTTTGACCCTAAAAATATATAATAAGTGTCTTGTCGTTTAGCAAAGTTGGCAGTAATAATACCTACTTAACTTATTAAATTTTATGTTTTCACTGCTTTGAGAATTATTGTTTTCAGGAATTTTAAAACGCTACTTAAATATGGGCTTGTGCCTAAACTGTATGGTGTGTTTGAAAATGGCCTGGCCTACGAGTTTATTGAGGGGGTTACCCTAACCCCAGAGACCGTGGTGGAACCAGCAATATGGAATTTGGTTGCTCGGATGATGGCAAAAATGCACAAGGTGGAACGAGAATTACAGGTAATGTTTTCTTTCACAGTTAGTTTCAGATAGAGGATTATTTCTCAAGTTTTAGTTCTATTGTTGTATAGTATGCCTTCCTGGAATGGTCCAGTGAGGTGTGCACTTTGGGGTAATCTGTGTGCATTTATTTTATTAGCTAGCTGGCAGACATATTAGTTGGCATTAGGATGTCATAATAGCCAATGATTGGACTCAACATGCCATTTTCTGTGGTGCTGAAAGACAAAACATAAGTCAGATATTGTTAATGGCATTTTCGTTTTTTTTTATATCAACTTAAAGTAATGCATAAGGGTATGAATAGATCTTCTCAGGTCGCAGTGACGTCGAGCTACGGACACCGATTAGGGGCTGTAGGGCACGACACCCAGTTTCAAATGATAAGGGTATGACTTTCAATAAAACTAACCTTTTACCCTAATATTCCTCCTTAAAATTAAATTCGAATTTAACCGATTCAGCCGACTAATACGTCAGCCAGTTTGATCCCATAACATGAACCCTTTAAATGTTATTAACCTTGGTAAAAAAATAGGTTACTCGAAATACCTACTAACTGTACACTAACACTTTTGTGCTGAGAAATATGTAGGAATAGTAGAGAGGCCAATTCAAATGAACTCGTCAAATAACTATATTGTGGGACTGAGCAGTTTTTTTTACTGAAAAGTGTTATCGTAATCAGTGGGGTTTCCCGAGTAGAAAAAATATGTTGCTTTCTCAACAAGTGAAGTAAGTGACATCACAAAGACGGCTTTTGGTATCAGTATCTGTTGATTTACACACTAGCACCATGATGCTTACGATGAATAAAAGCGTCCCAATTCAGATAGCACACTGTCAGCTTTAAGCGTAACTTGAATTTGCACCTGAGATACATTCAACGGTTTGTGAAAAAACACAGTCGAAAGATGATAGATAATGCTATAGGAACTTAAAAATGTGACACTGTGCCCTACCTCCAAAGCGTGTGCACTGTGTATGGCATTAAGTGACGTAACAATGATGTTATGCCGTTTTGAGGACTGTCAGCGTTAATCGGACCAGTTGTAAACGTGCTTTTGGTAACGATAGAAAATTCAAGGCTTATTGTAGATGTCGCATGAGCGACCTCATCTTAAGAACGTCAAAACTATCATGCGTGTCAAGTTTGATTTAGATGTACTTCATGAAGCATTTAGAATAAGGTTTAGAGGAAAAGAAAAGCTTTTGTTTGTTTTCAAACAAATTTTAATGTCATAGCCCAGCACGAAATATTATCGGTTCTGTTTTTCTGATATTTTCATTCCCACGAAATTTTTCGATTAGCAGTTTTCTTCTCCATTAAATTTGTAAAGAAGAATGTTAAACAAACCAGAAAGCGAAAATGTTATTTTTCCTATTAAAAAATCCTGCCGATTACGACGATACCAATTGTCTATTCAATATAATTCATAATAGTGTTCAGTCCCACAGAAAGAAATTATTTTTAGTTCCATTGGCTTCTCTACTAGAATGGTGGACTTGTGTCATGGATTAATAATGTGAAACCAATATTACTAATCTATGGTATTGTCTCTTTGCTTAGGCTACGTTGTCTGATTGCTGAATGAAACAAAGGTTTTTGTATTTTTGTTCACTGGTAGCTTGGCTGGCATATTATAGATTCTTTTATTTTACATATCCCAAGCATAATCAGAATCAGAATCAGAAATGTTTTTATTCATGGTCAATTGATACATGCTGGCCAGAGCGCGCGAGCGTCTCAGGTTTGTGGCTTAGAACTCCTATTGTAGAATGTCACTGCCTTAACATACATAGTTTTACTACCTATAAGTAGGTGTATGGTCTTGTGCTAGTCTGTCTAATTTGATTTTCAACACCGCTGGTACAGTGTAGTCGGACTTGGGTGTTGGGAAGGAAGCGGGATCGGATTGGGTAGGGTATCCCAAGCATAAGAGATGTGGTGTGGTGCTTGTCCCTACTCAACCGAACGCCCACCGCCCACCGCCATCACAGCACATTCAGAGCCTATCTCTTTCCCTTGGGATTTCGTAAAATAAAAGATCTACCATTTTTATATGTCTATCTTTAACATTTTGTTGAATTAAATTGTTTACTTCCACAATCCCGATAGTTACATAAAGTGTATATCTAGTTAGTATTGCTCGTTGTTTATGTTGGAAGATTTTTGTTTCTTTCTTATTTTTATGTGATTATGTTTTCTGGAATTTTTAGGTCTATATAATTTATGCACGCTTTCCAAGCATCTCCGCCTACTGCAGACGCATCAATTTCTGGTGTCTGTATCAGTCTAAGTCAGCAGATAGAACATGATAGGTGGGTGGGATGGAGTGAAATTGGATATTTACTGCACGTTTGTACTCAGTATACTGGGCTAAACTGTCATGGAAATGTTTAGATAGCTGTGTTACTGTTAACACTCCAAATCTATGCCTGCTTATAAGAGTCTATTAAAGGTCTTCAGTCATTAAATAACTTTGCTAACTTTGCACATTCATATGCACATTTTAATTTATGGCGAGGTCCCTAGCAATATAAAACGATTACTCTACTATGTTTGTTGAAATATGCTACATACTGCCTTAAATCGGAATCTCACTTGTTCTTTTCTTTGATCGTTTCTTGTGTGATTTCAAAACAAATTTCAAATCACATGGGTATTTAAAATAAAAACATTAAAAACAAACAAGTGAGGTGCCACTTTTAGTTTGAAAAAGTAAACTTTATTTCGGCAAGTAGAGTTAATAAGCGAAAGTAGAGTAATTCCGTGTACGAGCTTTATAATATTTTCATGTTATTTACTCATGATTCTTGGAATAGGAGAGAAGTATGCATAGTCTGTATCGAACAGACATTAGCATTTATAATTTGCCCACCCCACACATTCCTGAATGCCCATCATACCATCACAATGTCTCTAGTATTGAAATTTTTAATAATAATACAGTCATTACATAATCGTTTTCGTTTTATAAATAAATATGCTAAAGAACAATCACTAAAAAAATTCAATAGGCATTTTTTAATACTTAACAAATAATTATTGTCATTAAATAATACCTAGCCTACTACATATACAAGTATATGATAACATTCTGTAGAATGTACAATGTAGCATTGGGGGCATGAAAGTGGAACATTTTGTTGTGTACCTCACTCAGACTGATAACACATTAAACATTAACACTGATATGACACACTTTGTTTTATACATTCCATATTTTAATAAAATCATATCTGCTTTATACACTGCTTGTATGGCCTGCCATTTTTGACACAATCGAGAAAAACGAAGAAATCCTTGCACTCTTCTCTCACTTGTGTATTACACGCCTAACTTTGCATTGCTTCATTGAATCAAATTTATTTTCAAGGTTCTATCTGAATACAACTTTTTGTATTTAATTTATTTTAATAGCTTCGTTAAACTTATATTTTTAAGAATGGTTGGCTTTAAAAATTATAATCGTGTATTACATTACCTTATAATCGGATTATGGTATTCTATCTCCGAAAAACGAAAAAACGAGTAAATTCTATTCGCGTTGGGATTGCACATAGTTGCCCCAAGTTTAAGTTGACCTGGCTCTCATTGCTTACCTTAGCTTACCTAAGTACTCGTATGCGCGCCTAAGTTCGCAAGCTTAAGGCGGCCCAACCCGGCGGGCCTAACTCATTCGCGGGTACAAAACCATGCTGTTGCTCTCTGGGACCTTGTCTGTTTTAAAGAATAAGACAGGCTCCGTGATGAGAAAGATGCAACATGTCCACAAAAAGACAATGTGCATAGTGTATGATTTGGTAAGATTTACGAAAATTTTAATTTCATAACGACTTATAGCTAAAAGTAAACCACGACCGCTGTAGTAAAAAATCTAACAAAAACCAAATAGATCATAAATCTTGATTAAATAAGCTATGTCTGATGACTAATCTTTTTACGATGTTCTTACTTTATTATTGCGTAATCCACCTCCAAAGTTATCGTATAAAACGCGCGAAAAATTCGAACTTTCGGACCTTATAACTTAGAAACCAAACACAATTTTACAATGCCAATGGTCATCAGACATCTAGTTCGATCAAATAAAGCTATTTTGAGCAAAATTTTGGATCTCTGACAAGAAATATGGACGTGACCTTCTTTCCCCTTTTGTATGGGGAGATGAGCGGGATGGGCCACCTTAAATTACCTACATGCAGCCAGTGCCAAATAGATTGTAACGAGGTCTATTGCGATTTTTCGGGCTGCACAAACTCATAGTTTCGCTGAAATTTTTAGCAAGAGCGGAAAATTTAGCTAAGATGTCTTTTCAGGCTTCAAGAGAACCATTGTTGTGGGATAAATTGGAACAATTTTTAAATTTGCTGCCAGACCCATTTACTGATCCAGCAAAGCAGCAAAGGTATTTTTTTTTTATTTTGGTTAATTTTATAATGTAAACACAGAACACTTCATTTATTGTACCTACTTTGTGTGGGAAATGTATGGCTGACACACATAAATGTTCTTACGCTTTTTACTTATTACCGTTAATTTTTTAATTATCGCTTCGATCAGCTTTTCATCCAATGCAATGGTACCAACCAGGCGAGCTTATACCCACCTACCTAGTAGGTGAAGGGGAGCTACGGTATTACATGGATTCCGGACCATGGTACTGCTAGTATTCGTAACAAAATGCACTTAACCAACTCAGAAAGAGAAAGAAAGTGGTGCATGAAGGGGGCGGGGATTTTAGTCTATGACCTCTGGCATGTAAGGCAAGTCCAATCGCCTCTAGGCTATGATGTGTTATAGATGATTTGCAATGAATTCAAACATGTTTTTATCATTTCCAAAAGTCCGCGCCCGCCCCAGGCGACATATTTGGTAAAAAGTATTCCCGGTCTGAACATGGTTAAATTCTTCTGGCTTAATATTTTTTTGCAGCCTGTACCAATCATTGAACCGTGTTGGTTTTATATTTCCTCCAGAATAATTTGTATGACATAAAAATATCTAATTATAAATGTCTAAAAATTTTTTTTCATATTTACTTATAATGCGTTTAAAAAAACCTTTTCGCTGCTCCATTTTCTGATTAACTTTGTTATGATATTACGAAAGTCTAACATACATGTACTAACTATTTTTCAATGCATGATTTGTGTTACCGTTTTAGATTTGTCCGTGACCTCGGTAGTGTTGCCAAAATAAAGAAAGAATACGAGAGTTTAAAGGCTCGGTTAAGAACGATCGAGAGTCCCATTGTGTTTGCTCACAACGATTTACTTCTAGGGAACGTCATCTACAATAAAAGCATGGGAAAAGTTACATTCATCGACTATGAATACTCCGGGAGCAATTACCAGGCATTTGACATAGCAAATCATTTTGCCGAATTTGTAGGTAAGTTATGACCAGCTATTTGAATACGTTACAATGCTATCAAATCAAATCGACCTTTGAGTTTTTTTTTCGTGTAACTGGACATGGATGGCTATACAGCGACCGTCACGATATTAGCCCAACACAACGCATTCCCTAAACAATTTGGTTACCATTCCAGGGAACTTCAAATCTGTATCCGACAAAAGTAATATTTATGGCAATGAAACTCCAAAACATGTTTGACTACACATGAGCACAACCCCCAGCCGTTAACATGGCATGCTTGATTGGGGCTCGTTACTAGGTACTAGGTAACTAGGAGTTAGGGTTAAGCATTGGATGAAGTGGCAATGAAAAATTGTCCGTGTTTTCCATCCAGTTTAATGCAGCCGTGCTCATAAAGGGAAGGTCCTGGCATGGCATCTGATTCCTTCGGGCTGTGAGGGTGGATCCATCCATCCATGTCCAGTCACTTAAAAAAACTTTCCCTATTTTTTAAACGTCTCCTTGCCTCACTGTCAAATCTACAAACGAATCATTCATTTGAAGCACAAAAAAGTAAATATCACCAATTATCTGCAGGTATCACCGAAATCGATTACAAAAGGTACCCCTCGAAGGAGTTCCAACTGCGCTGGCTGTCGGTGTACCTAGAGGAGTACGAGGGCGCAGCGCCGACCGCGCAGCGAGTCGAGCGGCTGCACGCTGCCGTCGAGCAGTTCGCGCTGGCCGCACACTTCCTGTGGGGCGTCTGGGCGCTCAATCAGTACGAACTCTCCGACATCGACTTCGACTATGCCGAGTAAGTGGAAACGTCACTTGTGCCAGGAGAAGGGCAGTCGTTTATTATAGGAGTGGAATTTATTTTACATCCGGTACGAGAAATTTGCACATCTACATTGAGTTAATAACATCTACTGAATATTACTGCCATGGAAAAGTGAAAATATTGCGAATGGAAGGGACAATGAACGGGTTATTTCAATAGGTCTACTTTTTATTGAATGGACATGAATAGCTAATACCACACCTAATGTTATGATATTAGCCCAACATGCCACGACCTTTCTTATGTTGAACCATTGACATAAATATGAAAATGGAGCAACAAAAATTGTGTTCTTTGCGTCGCGGGGACACCACTTTGTCGCTAGGCATCCGCTCGCTGTCGTCATACGTGTGTGCGTCGAAAAAATGCTCAATTGTGTGGTAAAAGCGTGCAAGAATTACATAAAAAACGCAAAGAAACACGGAATATCGGAATACATCAACAGCCGACAGAATTGTGTAAAAGGGCGGCATATCCCTTACCTTTTACATATCACTGTGTTGAACAGCTAAAGTTCCAGTTAAAGATGGAAAATAGACCCTTTTCATAGCCGCTTTGAACATCTTTCGGATTTAATCCACCACCTGAAGCCTGAGTCCGCTAATAGATCACTCCACTTTTGAGCGTTAACGTTATGAGATAACCACTAATATATATAACCAATTATACCAAATTTTGTGTTATCTCATAACGCTAACGGTCGAAAGTGGAGTTATCTATTAGCGGACTATGGCTTCTGGTCAGTAAGGTCGCCTCCGACGACGTACACGGAAACAAATTTAGTAGTACTAGTATTCTAGTTTCATGATTGTCTTATTAGTTCCATTATTGTTTTGTTCTAGGTTCGCCGTTGCACGACTTCGAGAGTATTATCGTCTTAAGAGCTGTCACTGTAATTAGTGGCTTGGATTGCATAAAAACAGTTATTATGTGTAAACACATAAAAAAACCTACATGTCAGTAACATCAACTTGCCGGTATGCACCTACACACAACAGCGGCGCGCGGAGGATGGAAAATGACACGACTAACTCGCACCCCCGCCTCACCGCGCGCCCGTGCACATTTTACATACCGGCACATCGGCCCCTCAGTCTTTCAAACTGTTTAACGATGGCTCAGTGTAACTCTTAAAATTTACCATTCACAATCACTAATGTTCCCGAAATAAAACACGCGCAGGGTATGTAATTGTTACGAATTATTATTTGATGCTCATAATTGTACTTAATCTAATGTTGTTTTTATGGATGTGTTAAATTTTTATTTACAAAAAATTTTTTTAGAAAATCAATTCAAATAATCCTTTTACATTTGTTGCTTTATATGCTAGGTGTCAAGTAAAATTTTAAGTTGGATTGCTTATTGATATTACTGTAGTTAATGTAACATTTAGCAATATTTTCATACAGGAATAATTTAATATTTTTTGTAATGTCTCTAGTACGTAAGTTTCCATTATTTTTTGTAACCTGCCATGAAACATTATCAACATTGTAAAGAATGTGACGTGAGACTTTTTGAGAAAGTGGATTGGCTCTATGCTACAAAAGAAGCAAATCGAGAAATTGTGTATAATTATCACTGTTTTAAAATATAATATTTACTATAATATTTCGTTTGACGGTTTACTGCGCGTATAAGCAAGGGGTTTGAACTACCCGCCCCCCCCTCTGCAGTTATATTTAAAGAATAAGAAACCCACCACTTTGGCACAGAATATTTAGGATTACATCCAGTAGCTCAACTCCATACAAAATTCCGATTTCGTGCACCTATACAGGCACATTTCGCTTGTATGGGCAATAAGCTCGTTTCGCGGTGTTGAACTGTCGTGAATGGTCCTTCGAGTTCATCTTTTCAAAAATAACAGAACCAGCAGTGTTCCGCCCATATTTAAGTGACAAGCCCGACACTCCATGGAGGGAAGGGGTTTATCTCAAAAATCGCCTGGGTCTTCTTATCTATCTTCTTAAGGGCCTGGTACTAGCCAAATCGCAAAGTTAGACGAGGCACCCCAAGTTAACTAACTAAGTCTGACGATTATAAGTGTCATTCTTACAATATATGATTCCTTGTCTAGGAATCGAATTATTTTCGTTAATGTATGTTTCCTTTTTCTATACAAAATACATTGCGGAAACGGTGTCCATTTCCGAACTTTTTTGACTAAATGTAGAAATCTAAAAGCAAATGGAATTTTTTGTTTATGCATATATGCTGTTTTTGCTTATATCTAGAAATCGAATTACTTTCAGATTTCTAATGAGAAAAATCTACTTTTTTATTTTTATTATTATTTAAATAAATGATGGAATAAAAAAATATTAACAATCCATTATCAGGCTGGAGTTCTATTTGGATTTGCTGAAGAGTTTCACTACATATTATTACATTTGTTAAAAAGTGCATTTGTATGGCGCGAGTAGTTGGCTAGTCCTAGCGCCTTAATCTACTGTTACTTCGGTGGTATTAGGCTATTTGGAAAATAACTAGAGACACACTTAAATATAAAAAGACTTGTCGCTCATGTGTACCTAAAATCATCATTAGGCGAAACAACGTTGACTAGCCAACCATTGGGTACCTTGGGTGCTCGGAAGCCAGAAATGGCAACCGTGATGATGTTTATTTATATTATACGTGCAGTCCCAGGTACCTAACAATGCCTGCATGAGATTGCAATTTTTGTAGCCAGTTGTGAATTGTGTCAAGGTTTAGTTGTAAGTTTTCAGAAGCATTTATGGGATCATAGCTGTTAGGATGGTGTCGGCAGCAAACGTCGGCACCATTGTTAATTCGAGAGCAAAGCAAACGGGCCTATCAATAAAATCTAAATAAAATAAATCTGGGCTACACCATACATTCAAAATTCTGATCGGTAAAGTTGATTCGCAAGCTTTACTACAGCTGGCACTAGCACTGAACGTGCCTGATGGTTACGCTCGACGGCGGAACGCACGCTTGTTTGCCGAGATCGTGACGCGCACCCGCTCTCACTACTGGTCGCCCATATGTCTCGTCCTGAGGCTGTTCAATGCGATGCATCTGTCAACACCTGAATGTGATGTGTTTGTAAATCTGAGAAGGACGTTTGAGAGAGTGTGCACGACATTTTTGGAAGGCTATTTGAAAGTTAACTCATCCTTAGTTAATTAAATGTCTGTTTTTTTTTCTTTTTTCCATATTGTAATTAAGTTTGCTACATTTCTACGCCTTGGTTTTCTGTTATGTGAAATGTATGTATTTGTAATGTGTTTAAATAAATAAATAAATAATACTATCCCCCTATGTACATACATTCCATATTAGGGGTAAGGTTTTGATAAGCATCGATTAAATATTTTGTTGTAATTATTCCAAAATGTTGTTAAAATTATTAAATGTTTTATTGCTAAAACATTTGATTTTTTATTCATAAAATTGGTTGTGCACAAGCATTATCTAGAACGAAACTGTTCTGTTGGAAGCCTGGTTTTATAATTTTGTTTTAAATGGAATTTTGATTCATCATTTACACCCTAAAATAATCTTCATTCAAACAATGGCACTTAATAATGGGTGTCTCAGTAAGAACTTCTTAATAAATCTTCTTAAAATCTTAATAAATTTAAGTCTTCTGCATATGTAGAAAACTTTTGACTGTAATTTGGCATTAAAGGCTGCTTGGATTTGACGAATTTGAAGTTAAATTCCTTCTTTGAGTTCCTGTTGTCTTAGGGTTGTTCGCTTAGCCCTTACTTTTCAAAAAAACCCTGAGAAAATAGTCTAAACAAGGTAAATAGCAACTTCTTGGCAAGGTCTGTCAGCATGGCCCGGTAACAAGTTTAAATTTCAAGTTCTTTGACACCTTGTACATGTATGTAGTAACGACTTGGGCGTAATAGGGATACAGAAGCGAAAAAGCTTGTGCACATGAGAAAAGTGCTCTATAAATCGGCATCATTTGATATAATCTAGGGAAGGGATTTCCAAACTTTTTGAGTTAAGGTCGGCCCGTAAGCATCAGAAAATTTCGCCTCCCATACAAACGTAGTTTACTAATAATTTGAAGACAACTCTTCCAACTTACTTGATATCTGGTATCTAATATTAGGCTACAAATATCTGTGTCTGCATGTCTTTGTTTTTTCGGTAAATGTATTCTGGGTCAAACCACAGAGACAACAAAATTCGTATGAAGATTTTCTTTTTGCTTTCATTTCATTCGGTTTGGATTTTTCAAAAAAACAAAAGCACGCAGACACAGATATTTGTTACCTGATATTAGAAATCAAATATCAATTTAATTGGAATAGCGGTTTCCAATTGATTAGTAAACTACGTTTGTATGGGGAGCATAGCTTACGGGCCGTTCTTAAGGAGCCGGGAGGAGTCCGAATATTTTTATGGCTCCAATATGAATCCAATGAAAGTACTGAATACTGAGGGACTCCTCACTTTGCCTCTGAAGGTTAACACTGGCTACACACCAGGGTTTCACACTCACACTGGGAACCGCTGGTCTAGTTTCCATTCCTTGTATTTCAGGATAGTAAAGGGAAAAATACCAATGTCCAGGATTTACATCATTTTTAATAATACCAAATTATTGAAGTAAAGAATTCATAGACACTTAAAATACTTTTAATTATAGAAACAAAAAGTAAGCTTAAACATATTTTACAAAACAAATATCCAACAAAACGGTGGCCTCACATACAAGACTAGTCAAAAATGCAATTATGATAAAACTTATCGTCACTCCGTCCTCGGCGATCGATTATTCTTACAAATTAAGATAACATTGTTACATATCATGGCTCAACCATTTTTATTAATTGTAGGTAGCAGCTATCTACTAGAAGACATCGTTTATTGATTGCAGTCAAAATAGGAATACAACATTTCGTCCAGGACACGGTTTTATTAGCCTCACGATGAAAACATAATGTACATGAAACTTAACTTCTATTACCCTGACCTGATGTTACATAGGTATTTTCAAAAAAACCGGTAACAGAACAAAAGGGCACCACACTGAAAATCTACGAAAAGGACCAAATTCAATACTATGTATTTTTATTAGGTCCTAATAAGAGCTAAAAACGTATTGTCACAAGGTAATTTTTTACATTGCAAAACCTGTCGCGAGGCTTTTAATCGAATCGAAATAGGCATCACATTAGAAAAGTGAGGTTCTATGTGCTTAAAACTAGTGACGTCATTCATAAACACTAAAGTTCACTAGGTCAGTCATGATTTTAAAAAATTTTAAGCAGAAAGAGCTCTTTGATATAACTCAATTTAACACTTCGTTACTTAAAAAAGGGTTGCAGTTATATATATACCACTATATTGGAACAGACTCATATAATATGCCTGCTTATGTTTTTTTACAACAGCAGCATGTAGAGATTAGGATTTCTCTATAAGAATATTCTTCAGGATGGTCATTGGTGAAAACGTTTAAGAAAAAATCACATTGTGAATTAGGCTTTTCCAAAAATACTCCTCTAATATGAAATAACCTTAAATTGGTAACAATAAAAAAAATTAAAATAAAAAGGTATTACCAACCAAGTGGCACACTTGTAGTGAGTTTCAATTAATAAGGCCGCTCTCCAATCCCCTAACGGGAAGGCAGACCAGGATGTATCCTTCGAGTAATAAAACATGTATATTCATGGCATACAAAACGTTGTGACCAGATGCGTTCCTGTGCAGCTCTCACGAGATGTGTACACGGCATATAAAATCTTATTATTAATTTAGTACATAATTCACTGTCATAGGAAGTTGGAAGTTATCGTGATTCGCATACTCTACAAAATATGGACATATTGTACCCTTACATACGAGCGCGGCTTCCATGAGGTAGGGTACGGGGACCGAGTGTTATAGCAATAATTGTCCCGTGGAAACATGACCATAAAGTGCGGTCAAGTATTTTGAATTCGTTGCACCGAAAATGGAGTCAAATTAAATATCCTTTTCCGTCGTATTGACATCAACCATTAAGTAAAAGGGACTCATTCTTTCTTTTTCCCATGTTACGATTTGAAAATACCATGACCGCACCATGTTCACGTAGTGCCATGGACACGGACACCTAGTACCGTGGGCACTAAGTTCCATAGACACCAAGTATCATGGATAACAAGTACCATGAACATAAGTTTTTTTTTTTTTTTTTTTTTTTTTATGTGACTGGACATGGATGGCTAATACCACAAGTTCTGTCATGGTATTAGCCCAACACACCACATGGGAACTAGGTGCCATGCCAGGACCTTCCTTATATTGCACGGCTACATTGAACTGGATGGAAAACACGGACAATTTTCATTGCCGCTTCGACCATCGTTCATCCAAGTATGTGGTATTGTTTTTTTATGCAACGACATTGATAGCACCGCATAGGAACCAGACGCCGTGCCAGAATCTTACTTATTTTGCACTGATATATGGTAAGCTCATGGACACCAAGTACCATGCAAGTGCCGCTGAGAGTTATTTCCCCTGGGCACCAAGTTTTTTTGTTTGAATAAGTAAATATACAAAAAATAAACAGGACATGGATGGCTAATACCACACCTATAGTCATATTACCTCAACATACCACATAGTTCCCATCGGTGCCACGCCAAGAACCTTCCTTTTATTGCACGGCTAAATTGAACTAGATGGGAATCAGGCAATTTTAATTGCCGCTTCGACCATCATTCATTCAACGCAATGTTGCAATGGGCGGTGTCAAGGACACTTAGTTGCATGCACACCAAGTACCATAGATGCTTAGTTACATTGATACTGTTCTTGCAATCCACGAATTCCAGCGGGCTTTACTTGTGGTAAACAAGTATTTGCATACATGTCGAAGTGTGTGTAAGAATGAGCTAGGATATGGTTAGCATTAAAACAATAAAGATAAATGCTCGACAAATTAATGGTTGCTCTTACGCACCTTTGACACATATGCGGATACATGTTTACCACAAGTAAAGCCCGTTGTTAGACTTCGTAGATTGCAAGAACTATGCTAATAAATTGTCATACACACAAAGAACTGTGGACATAAAGTAGCGTGAAGATAAATTGCCACGAGCACCTAGTATCAAAGCCGGCCCGGCCCCTACCTCGCGCCAGCCGCGAGCACAGACTAAGAAGGGACGTTGCGAGCTGCCCGACTAGATCTGCGTGGAGAAGCGCGGGCGCGGCAGGTCGCCGAACACGCCCGCGTGCACCGACCGCGCCAGCGCCTTGATGCTGGCCGCGATGTCCTCCGGCTCCTGCTACGGACGGAAGGATACTCGTCACTAAGAGGTGTCTACAACAAATAAGCTAAGTAACCTTGACTAACTTTCAACCGTCGTATTCAGAGTGGTGGATTAACTTTTATACGGGAACTATCACCGGACCACATATCATTTTGTATGGTGAGTCCGGTGCTAGTCCTTAATTTTTACAATTCACTATGAATATGACTGTAATTATTTAAATGATTCGCTCATAGCCCTAAATTATGACCAAACTGAAAGCCTTTCATTATATAGAAGCCTGCAAAAGATTATCTACGTTAACCATTATACTTTCCCCGTTTCCTATATTTCACACCAAACCACAATCATACATTACCATGCTACATACATCCCCACACAACTTTATTCAGACATACTTACACACACTCACTCACTCTCGCCCTCATCCTCACCAACAACCACCAGAAATGAATAAATAATAGGTTAATTTGTATTTGTACAGTGCAACATCTTTCCCGTGATACAGTCCTGAACTAGTTTGGGAAAGAAGAACTAAACCAAAATGTTATTACTCAGAATTATTAGGCCATCGGAAAACTTTACCAGGCAGCGATTAAGGACGGGAGTGGGGATCATAACCCACCCGTACAGCGGCAGCGTAGTTACTTTTTAGGGTTCCATACCCAAAGGGTGAAAACGGAACCCTATTACTAAGCCTCCGCTGTCCGTCCGTCCGTCCGTCTGTCACAGGGCTGCATCTCATGAACCGTAATAGATAGGCAGCTGAAATTTTCACCAAGTGTGTATTTATTTTGCCGCTATAACAAATAGGTAAAATAAAAAAAATATAAAAATTAAAGGGGGGCCCCATACAAAGAACGTGGTTTTTGGTTTGAAATCTTGTACGATGATACGGAACCCTACGTGCGCGAGTCCGACTCGCAATTGGCCGTTTTTTTTTAAGTCTGTTCGTCTCAGTATCGGTTATGACTATTTATCTCAGCCCTAATTTATAAGAAAGTCTACCTCGTCCTCGGGGTCGTGGTAGCGGGAGGAGTGCACGTTGCTGGGAACCCGCACCGGCATGGAGCGCGCCACCGACTGCGGCGCGGGGCGGCCGCGCGCCGGCGTCGACGGGCTGTCCGACTCTGCAACCAAATGTTCATATATGCTTTAACAGAGAACCATTACCCTAACTGCAACTATTAGATTTTGCTTTTTGGATGGATGGATGGACATGGATAGAACCCACCGCAGAGGTGCCAAGCCGGGACCTTCCCTTTATGAGCACTGGATGAAAAACACGGACAATTTTTCATTGCCGCTTCGACCATCCTTTCACCAAATGCAATGACACCGACCCTACATGGGAACAAATGGATTACACATACCGAACCACGGAACACCTCGAATATCTAAGTCTCGTCGCGCCACTGACAGTAATGAAGAAAAAGTTTTATTATGAAAGTTAATTTTCTATACATAGATTTTTTTTGTCTTCTTGTCTCCATTTTATAACTGTCAGCATATTTCTATATCACTACAACGATATGACGACAATAAACTACTGTAGCATCTTTCTTTTAACATTTACATTTCCTCTTTTTTATGTACTTCTAAATGTACGTATAAAACACCAAGTTTACATTTCGTAACTCTTTGTTTAAGTAATAATATTTATTTATTTATTATTATTTATATAATTTTGAGTGCAATAAGCACTCAAAATTCGGGCAAAAGGTACAACTTAATGCCAGGGGCATTTTCTACTAGTCTACCTTTGGGTATCGTGAGCATTAGCGCGAGTAGCAGTTATAGAGACAAATGAATTTACTGCAACAAATATTATACACAATATACCAACTAATTATATACATATAAATATAAATATACAATAATATAAATATATAAACACTTTATATAATATAGAAACAGAAAATAAAGTATGATACTTAACACTATCACAAAAATTGAGAAAAAAAAAACAAACAAATGTATTGCCAATAGGAATAAAAATGAACTGAAAACTGTGGGGGGGGGGGGGGAGTAAAGACGTAATTAGGAAAGAAAGAAAGCTTTAAGATTTTTTTGAACGCATGAATAGAGGGCGAATTTCGTACTGGAGGAGGTAGCTGATTCCACTGCCTTGCAGCGTGTACCGTGAAGGAGTCGGAATAGGCAGAAGATGAGTGCGAGGGAATAGAAAGATCCAAGGAGTCGGTTGATCTAAGTGGGAGACCATGTGAGCAGAGATATGTAAACCGATTCCTTAGGTATGAGGGGGCATTGGCGTCATTCAGGGTCATATAGAGGAGAGAAAGGACATGAGAGTTCCTGCGATGACGGATGTCGAGCCACTGAAGACGAGCACGAAATTCCGATACATGATCGTATTTACGTAGACCAAAAATGTAACGGATACACAGGTTGAGAAGACGGTCAAGTTTATTCAGAAGCTCTTGAGTGAGGTCAAGGTAACACACATCGGCATAATCGAGTACAGGGAGAAGTAAGGTTTGTGCGAGAGTAATTTTGGTGGCGAATGGAATAAAGTTCTTCAATCTTTGCAGTGCGTGCATGCGTGCGTGCAATACGTAACATAAAAAAGTTACAAAATAGAAAGATATTATTGGCACCGTTGTAACCTAAAGATTTATTTAAAGCATTTGTTCTAAACATTTTACAACACACATTTAAAGTGTAAATTAGAATGGTAGCAATTTTTTACTTTCATGTGCTACTCTTCAGCTCGGAAGGCACGTATAGAAGTATATGTACCCATGCACTTACCGTCAGAGTCGTAATCATTTTCATCGGAATTGTTCCCGTTATTAGAGGTTCCGTCACACTCCAGGTCAAAGATATCTTCCGCATCCAGCGAGTCTTCTTCGGAACCGGTGTTTCTTGTATTCTGCAAACATCAGGTTATAATTAATTTGAAAACTTTACTGTATTTCATATAATAAAATAATAAGTTCTACGTTGTTATGTTCCAAAGATGTTATATATGTAAGCTTGGAAGGGATCCATCTTAATAGCTGATTTTGTTCTGTTAGGTTAGGTGAAGTTAAGTCAGTTTAGGTTAGGTAAAGATAGATTAATTATTATTTATTTATTTGGGTAATGATTAGGTAAGGTGGGCTCATAGCTTATCTTCATAAATAAAATTCCGGTACGCGTGTGTTCATAATTTACTCCTCCAAAAGCCACCGATAAGAGTACGGACATGCTGGTTTGCTGAACTTGCTCGCATATGTGTCTTTGAGCTCTAGGCCCGCTCAACCAGAGCTTTTCAATTATTATTATATTTATTGGAACACTAGCAGCAAAGTTGATGTGTAAATATCATTAATATTAAATTCTAAATTTGCGATTCTTGTTCAGTGTCTTTGTTTATTATTTGAAGAGTTGTCGAGTTTGTTTTAAAACTGTTAACAGATTCAGAACTAATGACTTCTTGGGACTCCAATGCCGGACTTTCATCCGGACCGACTGGATGCAAGTCTGTCACGACGAGCTAAGTTTAAAACTCAGCAGAAGAGAACATTGATAATTTTAATCAGTTTATTAAAATTAATTTGAGTTTCAGCGACATCTATATTTGAAGCATTGTAAACAGGTTTTGAAAATCTGAAAACGTTTTTGGTCGTGAAATTCGTCGGAAGCAGGAAGCGGAGGAGGAATGACACGACAAACAACTTTTTCAGATTATTTTCAAAATCTGATTACAATGCCTCAAATATAGATGTCGCTGAAACTCAAATTAAAGAGATAACGGTAATGTCATATCCAATAAATACATACAAAATATGAAGTTTATTAAAAACCAACCTTTCCTTTAGTTTGCGATATAACATTACTTTACAGGATTTTTTCTTATAAGCGACACTATTGGCTGGTGCAATAATAGCATGCATTATTTTTCTCAAAATTAACGAGTTTGATTCCCGGCTAGAAAATCTATGTCTTCAAAACTCTAACAATACAGTTTTAGGTTTTGTCAAAATCGGTCTCATGACATTTTTGAGGGTGTCTCGCCATTTCTAATAGTTTCAAATGAAAAATTCACCTGTATATTAGGGTTCACGCCATACATTTTTGTGTATACACACCCAATTTTTGTGTACAGAAATCTACAAAAATGTATAGAAAAAAATAATGTTTTTATCTTAAAAAAAAGTGTTAGAATAAAAATTGTTCAGTTTCTTGAACAGAATGACCTCCTTTCGCCTTTGACTACCTGTTTCTGTAAACTGTGTTTACGTATAACAAACTGTGAGCTAATGATTCATATCAGTCCTTTTGTAGCCTCACTATTTAATTTTCATTAAAAACCAAGGACAAGCAACCCAGAAAACATCCGTTTACTTCGTCAGATATTTGACTTTAGTAAAATTTTCCTGTTTCAAGTGAGTTAATCTATAAAGTTCAAATGTCCAAATGGGATTTTTGTCCACAAGCAACAATTTCAACACATTTCAGCATATTTTGCATCAAGCTCGCTAAAAGGGAACCCTTAATTTCACATAAATATGTGCTAAGCATATTTTTGTAGTAAAATAGAATTATAAGGCATCAAATAAAACTTGTTCTGATGCAATGCGACAATAATATTTCCACTTATGAGGTCAGGTTATCGAGTTCAGCAGGAAATCACAAAATATTTGACCTGATTTACGTATTTACCTCACTGAATAACTTTGTGTCAATATTTCATCATAAACCTACCTTCAGCTATTAAAAATGTAAAACAGAATACTTTTGCAGGTCCAATAGGTAAAGATCAGGTGGTTAACAAAATCAGCATGGGAATAAAAAGACTGCTGTAACACCGGTTTGCTAGGGGAAGACAATGTAAGAGAATGAATAATTACAGCTAAAATTATAATATTCAATACATTGCCAAAAATAGGCCATGAACGAAAAGATGCAAATGTGTGTCTAATGTCTATAATATCAACTAAATGTATGTATAAACTCAGGTGCAACCCCCCACAACCAGGGGGGTTGCAATTTGCACTTTCGGTCAATATGCCGGAATATTTTCTCGATGTTGACATTTTATCAGCTTTTGCTTTTTTAAGAACTAAATTTAAACTAAAAACTGAAATTATTACTAGGAAAGAAAATCTAAAATCTACCATTCGAGTGTTGAAATAATGACTGAAATTATAGTTATGTATGTTTGCTGTTTGGTGATGTCGGGAGATTTTCTGATTGGTGTTATATGGTGACGTTTCGTGCTGATGTATGGAAGAAGTTTGGTAAGCCCAAATATCACCTACCATCACTTAAAACACAAATTATGCTATTATCCGTGATAGAACTAACATAATTAAAAATAGGAACACAATTAATTACAGATTCATAATTCATAACTTTCACAACCCTATCGAGCAAGAAAATGACAGCAATTATGACAGGGTTGGAACAAAAGAAGTTCCTGCGCATTGTAGTTTGCAGACATGCAGTGTTTCACGAGATAAACTGCACTTTTATGCCTTATTACATATTCTGTGCTATAACACAAGAATCCTAATGTGGGGGTTTGGAACGAACCTCTCTACGTAAGATGTTTGCTTGGAAACTAAACATCGATAATGTAAGTACCTTAACAGTATTGTGCTTAAGTTTATTGATGTCCTTGAAGGACGAGAGCCTCCGCCTCTGCGGCGGTAGCGACGGCGACGGCGGCGCGTCGTCTCCGGCGCGCGTGGCGCTCCTGCGCCGCTCCTCCTCCGTGCTCGCCTTATTCACTATGCTGCAATGTGGAAAATTCCGCACATCACACATCGAAATAATAGCATATTACAATTACTTGCACAGGGCCAGCCTTGATACAAAACCCACCATGAGCGGCTCGTAGCCTAGTGGCGCGCGGACTGGCCTAGCGTACTAGAGGTCTGGGTTCAATTCCGACATGCACCACTGTCTTTCTCTTTCCGAGTTCGATGCGAGCTGCTCCATGGTTCGGAATCCGTGTAAAACGGTAGGTCCCCTTCCCCTACTAGGTGGTAGGGTTTATGCCCGCCCGGGTCGGTACCATCGCATTGGATGAAAAGATGGTCAATGAAAAATTGTCCGTGTTTTCCATCCAGTTCAATGTAGCCGTGCTCATAAAGGGAAGGTCCTGGCATGGCACCTAATTCCTTCGGGATTGTGGTATATTGGGCTAATATCATAACGGTAGTTGTGTGGTATTAGCTATCCATGTCAGGTCGCATAAAAAAAAATGCAGGAAGGGGGTTTAGTTGATATATTATAATTGTTACTACAGGGGAGGTAGCAGACATAACAGCAAAATACTACTACCGATGATACTTCAATATAATATTTTGAAATGTATCTGTACCTCTCAAAATAAACTTTTTGGTTTGATTTAACATTGCTAACCATATTATATTTGTGTTTAGGTTGAAAGGTATATTTATTTTTAACTATTTTGCTTTATACAATCAGGCTCTTTCCCACAACTTTTTGGTACGATATCGCCCGAACGTGGGAGCAGCTGGGAGAGGAAGATATGTTTGCTATGGTTCGCATCTTCTATATGATACTCGTAATCGAACCGGTCCAAGTCGGGGCCCGCATGTCGGTTTCATAGTAACTAATTTAAGTTAACTTGATTTTTGTCCAAAAATTAAGGTATTTTTTTGCAAACAATATTTCTTTGCCAAGTGAGGTTACAAAAAAGGTTTGAGTATTAAAAAGCAGCCAGACTAGCTGATAAAATGATCCATATTGGTGGCTGTTTTGAAATGTTAAGGTCGGCCCGTAAGCATCAAAAAATTTCGCCTCCCATACAAACGTAGTTTACTAATAATTTGAAAACCACTATACCTTTGTTTTTTCGGTCAATGTATTCTGGGTCAAACCACAGAGAAAACAAAATTCGTATGAAGATTTTCTTTTTGCTTTCATTTCATTCGGTTTGGATTTTTCAAAAAAACAAAAGCATGCAGACACAGATATTTGTTACCTGATATTATATATTAAATATCAATTTAATTGGAATAGCGGTTTCCAAATGATTAGTAAACTACGTTTGTATGGGGAGCATAGCTTACGGGCCGTTCATAAGTCAGTTTATTAATATCATCTACACCATAGAAACCACAAATGTGAGCAGCACTGGTAAGATAAGCAATAAAAACATTCACTTTAAAATCATCGGACTAACAAGACGGCATAATTTTGCAGATATTTGGTTGCAGCTGTCACAGGAAGTGCATTCACTCCCGACAAATCGACATCTCAGCGACAACATGTTTATTATGCAGACCCAAAGTGTTCATATAGAGCAAGCATTCATCATATTACAATTTGTGAAATAGTTTGATGGTTTTCTTTAGACCAGAGTGTCCTTCTTGGAAGGAGTTGCGCCAATAAAACAAAAAAATCAATAAGTACAAATTTGGAAACATAGGTACGATGGGATAGTTACATGTCTTATTAATTGCCATAAAATAGAAACATACAAAGAAACAATAAAAATAACAAATATCTAAAAAACAATAATCTACATTTAGAAAGAATTATCTGAAAAGTTAAAACCAAAACCAAATTCTATTGGCTTAAAAAAATTATCTAAAAATCACATGTAATAAAGTGTAATAATTTTCTTGACACTTGAAAAAAAATAACGTTTTTACCAAAGCTTGTTCGCGGTCCTCATGCAATTACATTTTTTCTTATTTTAATTATTTTTTTTTTCATTTCATTTGTCCAATTTACACATAAAATTCATATAAACTGCCGAACTATGCAGTGTCGCCTGTGTCTTGGCTAGTCCTTTTTATGAGTAAGCGGTGCTTAACTTTTGCCAAACTTATACTAAACGCTCATTATCTGCATGGTTACAGAGGCGAGCGGATAGCGAATCGAGATGTCAACATTCACCCTTCATAAATGCATTAAATGAAATTTTAAAAATGTATAAAAAAACAAGTATTACAAGAAATGAGATAATTCTTTCACAGTTTTTGTGTAATTTTTTAATATTTTTAAACATACGAAATTAGTATTTAGTCAGTTCCATATGCAACTAGCCCATTGAAATACATAAACAACAACAAAATGTTTTAAACACAGCTGACAGGACTAAATGTGTGCTGAAAATGAGGATGTGATACATTATTTTAAGTGGTGCTTTATGCATTTATAACTATCCGAACATGTAGCAAAATACTAAAACCACAAAAGATGATCACAAATACCTGGCAAGAATTTTGTGATCCCTGTGGGCGCGTTCTCTGAAGTCCTCGTACTCTGCATACTTCTGGTCCCTGAACAGTCTAACCGCCTCTTCGATGCGCTCAAGTTGCGACTGCAGGCTAGCCGAGAGTTGCTTGTTGAGGCCAGGCACGACGGCCATCTTGTTGGCGTGCGCATTCTCCTTCTCGTCGCTCAACATCTCTGGCACTAGCAGCTTGAATACAGGAGAGAAGTTGGGGGAGCTCTGCAACTTGTTGATGCCTTCCGTTGACGCCTACAAGAGAACATTGAGGAATTAATAATAAATATGCAGCTCCAACTGCAATAAGTGTGCAGGTGTTCTTCTAGTTCTTAACTATTGAAATTTAACACTGGTGGTATGAAGAAGTGTCACGATTCCTGCCATCAGGTCTGGTCGGTGCGAATGCTCGCAGCACCTGAGACAGTTTGAGAGTCCATGGGCGTCGTCTGGCACCTCTTGCAGGGCTTGGGGTACTCCATTCCTATCTACATATACTCCAGTCCTATTTAAAATAGGCTTTAGTTTTCGACACTATCAGCGGCTGCAATCACGAGATTATTTTTTTTTAAATTGTTTATGCCTTAATAAACATTATAATCAATACATTATTGATTATAATTTTAGAAATTGTTAAATGTAACGGAAACAATAGTCACATTTAATTTAAAAAAACGATTGCAATAAATTCATTTTCAATAAAACTACAAAGGTTGTGTAATACATGTGTACTTTCATCATACGTACATATTATCCAGAATTTGGATTATGCAGGAGTCTGGCCCCTATTAGTATTAAGTATCGGCAATCTACTGTTTTCTTTATTAAGCACATTATCTGCATAGCTTTAAATTATGCCTTTATTTGGAGATAAATGGTAGATGCAATGCGATTCTGCCATGCCCGTTCCAATTCAGATCAACAGGTGCCAGGGAGAGCATATTCTAAGATCTGGAATGTGCTTCTTAGGCTTCAACAAACAGTTAAAACGTGTGTGTGTAAATTTGACCTGCATAGCTTTGTTGATGAGTACATCAGGGCGATCGGCGCGAGTGGCATGGGTGCGGACGCCGCAAGCCAGGCAGCCGTGCACAGCCCAGGGTCCAGCGTGACGACGGCTCATCAATGTCGGCTGAGCCACCTCCGTGTCCAAAGCACTTCCTCCGCAGTGCAGCAGCTCCTGGTTGCATGAAGTGCATAATAAAGCATTTGAAACAGGAATTGAAGTGACATTGGATTATGAACTAATTTATAATTCAGGGTGTTTTTAATGTGACCTCGTAATGTGCTAGGGTGGGGAATATCAAATACAGGTGGTTGTGGTTTTCAAAAATATCTCATTTAAGGGCCTGGTACTAGCCAAATCGCAAAGTTAGACGAGGCACCCCAAGTTAACTAACTAAGTCTGACGATTATAAGTGTCATTCTTACAATATATGATTCCTTGTCTAGGAATTGAATTATTTTCGTTAATGTATGTTTCCTTTTTCTATACAAAATACATTGCAGAAACGGTGTCCATTTCCGAACTTTTTTGACTAAATGTAGAAATCTAAAAGCAAATGGAATTTTTTGTTTATGCATATATGCTGTTTTTGCTTATATCTAGAAATCGAATTACTTTCAGATTTCTAATGAGAAAAATCAACTTTTTTATTTTTATTATTATTTAAATAAATGATGGAATAAAAAAATATTAACAATCAATTATCAGTCTGGAGTTCTATTTGGATTTGCTGAAGCGTTTCACTACATATTATTACATTTGTTATAAAGTGCATTTGTATGGCGCGAGTAGTTGGCTAGTCCTAGCGCCTTAATATTAAAGTTTTGTTCGTGATCTTTAATTTTTAAATGTTTTAGGGTTGTTGAGGGTGGGAGTAATGCGTATTATTTTGTCATGATTGTTACATGTTTAGCCGGGTCTCCTGTTATGTTCATTTCATACAAAACTTTGCTCGCAAACATGATTTAGCGAACATCAAGCAACTTCCGGAATGAGAACTCGTTTGCCGAGACGCAAGATTTCTACAATGACCGAGATAAAAAAAAACTTAAATTAATAAACACAAACATGATTGCCATTCCTCATGGCGAACAATGTTTGAGCATTCTTGTTCGCCAAATTCAAACCACACCTCCCTTTTGTTCGCCAACCCAAGTTCAGTGTATTTTTCCAGGAGACCCAGCTTTACGCTAATGGCTAATACATACTGTACCTACCTAATTACAAAGGGCGGATGGGGTGCAACTAGCTAGGTGGATAGGGCGAAAGTTTATCTCTTAATACACTCTTGGAAAAGGAATTTTCTTGCAAAAAAGAATCCTTCATAGGTAAAAAAAAACAAATTAGCATTTTATTAACAAAATGCAATAATGAAAGAAGTAGTAGTAGGATATCGGCTATTCGGTGCTGATGTCTGTTATTATAGATTGACATGCGCCACCCCGATATGGACCCGTTAGATGATAGCGACTTTTCTTCTATTGATTAACTTTTGGTAATTTTTTTATAAACCATTCGAAATTACTTTTCTCACACCCTAAATCACGATCAAGATGTGGCTGTCGGCGCATCGTGATTTCCTAAATATGGTTAGGTTAGGTTACACACATGGTGCTGTACAGCACAAATTAATTGTTTCTGGGTATTTTTTTTATTATAAAAAAATATTTTTTTCCATTACTAATTGTAACTGCGTCCAGGGGCTATTTTTACTGCATAATTCATCATAAGTTCATGTATCAAGATAGGAAAACTAGCTGCTGGACCCTTGACTATTAGGTATTACTAGAATGGCGGAATTCATAGTTAAAAACATAATTATATGGAATAGTGATAATGAAAGAACTTCTCTGTACAATGCCTAGCAGCCAACATACTATAGGTAACCAGGGAGGCTAATATGTCCGCCGCTGGCCGTTGAATATGTAAATATTTACTTGTCAGATCATACAGGTTAGGTCGGATGAAAAGCGAAAAAAAATGAGACGATACAGATCGACGAATTGCCACTGCGACTGAGAAGCCGCGACCTGACCGCGCGGCAAGGCACCACAACCCTCCAGCGATAGTCAAGACAACGATGAGTCAAGGTCAGCGCAAGTACCTCGCGGAAGAACGGATCCCTTTGTTCGTAGTCCGCGGTGCTCGCTCGCTGCGATTCTCCTTCGACCCGAAGCCGGATGTTCAGGCATTTGCAAGTGTAGAGAGCCATGTCGAACGCCGCTTGGCTCGTAGAATCTAGAAGCACTGACTGCACCGCGACCCAAGGGAGGGACGATGCAAATCAAAGGCGAACAAAGCGCGTGCAATGCGATCCGCTGGAGGAGCAATCGCACACAAACAAACAAACAGCGAGCATATCACTTCTTCTTCTTCTTCTTTTTAGCAGGGATATTATATCCCGGTTGGCAATCGGTCCCTTCAGAGACTCATTTCTGCCAGCGTCACGTTATGAAATATGTATATATTTATATATTTTATATATTTTTTCTTCTTTACTTGAATATTATATTGTCAGTTATTATTTTTGTTCTTTCTTCTTTTTTCACATTCTTCAGTTTTTTGTTGAATTGTTTATTTTCCTTTTAGATAAGTATTTTATTTTTATTTTTGTTTATATTTTTATTTTATTGGATTTTATGAATGATGAAATTATTCTTAAAACAGATGTATTAGAGCTTACCAGAAGGCTTTGTAAATTAGTGGGTAGAGGAATATTAAATTTTGATAATTGCTCATATAAAGGAATTGTTTTATTATTGATTGGGCATGCAAAAATAATATGTTCAGAGGTACCATCCTCCAGTCCACATTCACACAGTGATGAATCTTTTATACGTAGTTTAGCTAGATGAACCGGAGTGCAGACATGACCGATTCTAAGTCTGCTTATTACTGAAGTCTCTAATTTATTTAATTTAAGTTTGTGAAACCATGGTTTTGAAGGAATATCGGGTTGGATTTTAAAATAGTATCTACCCTTATGGACACTAGTTCTTTTCCATAGTTTGAGCCACATGTTAGCGAGATGGACTTTCGAAAGATTTACTAGATCATAGCAGTAGTTTTTATAGTTTGATTTATCCCCTCTGATAACCGCGTCTTTTGCACAATCATCAGCAATACTATTACCAGCTATTGAAGTATGACTTGGAACCCAGGTTATTACAACATCTATATTATTCAAAGATAATTCATACAATATCTCTCTAATTTGTATAACTAAAGTACTGTGAATTCGGCTTTTGAAAGGATTTTGTAAAATAGATTGAAGCGAGCTTCGAGAATCTGATATTATAAGAATCTGTTTCATTGAACGATTTGATTCAATATAATGTAATGCTTCAAGAATTGCACTGACCTCCCCTGTAAAGACTGAAGCTTCTGGAGGGCTCTTTGTTTTACATATTGCGTTAGTATTGTGGTGAAAGAATGCTGAACCTACGCTACCTTCCTGTGTTAATTTTGATGCATCAGTATAAATATATTGCCAGTTTTGGTAGTGTTCCTGTAACCAGGCATTAAATTTAGTATTAGCGGCTGGAGAGTCTTTATCAATATCAATATTAGTTATTACTTTAGGGGAAAAAATTAAGGCTTTATAAGAGGACTCAAATAATGGAAGAGTTTCAGATCTATGCGTTGGAGCTTTAAGGTTACGGAATTTACGATAACTTTTTACTAGTCTAGGAGATACTTTATTTTCCCAGTATGGTTTGTTAAGTGTATAAACAGATAAAAGTTGAAGTTTGGGGATCAATGGATGATTAGAAAATTGAATGGTTCTAAAGAGATATCTATCAGAAAGACATTGTCTGCGAAGGTGAAGAGGAGGATCTACAGTTTCCACTTGTAAAGCATTAATTGGAGACGACTTCATCGCTCCAGTGATAATTCTAAGACATTTCGACTGGATCAAGTTTAGATTATTAAGTGCCTTACAGTTAGAGGGCTCAAAGAGAAATGTACCATAGTCAAGATGACTGCGGATCAATGCATTATAAACCAATTTTAGTGTGAAAGGATGAGCTCCCCACCACACACCGGCAAGAGATCGGATAATATTTATATTCTTTTCACACTTTTCTGAGATTAATTTCATATGGTCTATTCCTGTCAATTTTGAGTCTAAAACTACACCTAAAAATTTAATCTTATTTTTTTGTTGGATTTGAACATCGTGGCTATAAATGGAGAACATTGGAATTACTCGTTTTCTAGTAAAGGTAACAATATTACTTTTATTTGCAGACAGATCTAAACCATGTTCTGACAGCCAATTGTTCAAAGAAGCAATGGCTGAGTTTATAGAATCAGCTGCTTTAGGAATGGACTTGTTGGCAATATAAATAAGAAGGTCATCAGCATATTGCAAGACACGACAAAAAGGGTTTACGCTGGTTTCAAGATCATTTGTATACAGGTTGTACAATATCGGGCTTAAAACAGAACCCTGAGGGAGTCCTTTCCAAATTGTTCTGATGAGAGGTTGTCGATCAGTTACTGATAATTCGATAGTTCTTTGGACAAGCAGATTATGAATAAAAAGAACCATTTTTTTTGGGATATTAAGACTTAGCATTTTTTGTCTGAGAATTGTGAGTTGAACATTATCATAGGCAGCAGAAATATCTAAAAAGGCAGCTACTATTGATTCATCGCGACTAAAAGCTAAGCGGGTATCAGTTGTAAAAATGCTGAGATTGTCCATAGTACTTTTACCTTTTCTAAATCCAAACTGACTATTCGCTAATAATCCTTTGCTCTCTACTATCCACTCAAGCCTATTTTTAATCATATGTTCCGTTATCTTGGCCAAAACCAATGAAAGGGCAATTGGACGATAAGAGGATCCTAAATTAGGATCTTTTTTTGGTTTTAGAATGGGAATGATAATTTGAGTTTTCCAAGTTATAGGAATTTCACCAGAATCTATTATTAGATTGATTAACTTCAGGAAATATAATAATGAAAAGTCATTCAAATGTTTAATAAATGAATATGGTATACCGTCAATGCCGGGAGTTGAATCTGTTACATAATTTAAAACATTTTTTAATTCTTTTAAAGAGTATGGTTCATCCATATCATCCATATCAGCATTAAATATCACTTCACTCACATCGGTCGGACATGATCGGCTGATACACACACACACACACACCCGCTCTACCCCTTCGAACACCCATACACATACACACCATTCAATACACACGCACTCACTCATATATTTTCATATTATAGGTATGTATATTGCGATATGTACCTACAAAAAACACACAACACGCACACTCGGCCCTGCGCTCTATAAAGGAAGATTGCCTTTCCATCAATAAGAAAAAATAACAACCCGTCAATGTCAATTTGGATTTGACGTATGGCGTCACAGAACATAATCCGCGTATGAATTTCCTGTCTGTGGTATGCATTATATATGGATTGATATGGATTTTCATAGTGGATTTTGTGACACGCGCGGAAACACGTTGGTGTGGCTGATTTGTTCAAAAATTGTGAATCGCTTACATTTTCAGTTCAAATTTGTGTAACGGCTAGGACTTGTTAATAAGGCCATGAGCTAGTTTCCTCGTTAGCTACAAGCTGTTTACTGCACACACCCGAATCGGATTTGAAACTAAGGACTATGTCAAAGCGGGCTCTGCCCTCGTGGCGCGCGCCTGCTGGGAGCGAGCGCCCCGTCCTGAAACTATACAACTCGCTGACTCGCAAGAAAGAGGTGTTTGTGCCTGAACGCGGCGACCATGTGTCTTGGTACAGCTGCGGACCGACCGTCTACGATGCATCCCATATGGGCCACGCGAGGTAAAGTTTTAACTGCGCGCGAGGCTCTTGCCTACACATCCCTACGCACAGATTTTTAATGCAAAGCCAAAAATGCAAGCAATGGTGTTTCTATCGCAGAAAAAAATCCCCAATATCGACCATTCCACTATGATTCATCTTATATAGATCTCATCTGTCCACTGAATTGGGTGCATTTTCTGTTAACAATTGTTAAATGAGTGACATACCTACCTACTGTGAGAACATTTTTTTTATCCAAACGAACTAGTCATTCCAACAAAAAGAAAATAAACTTTTTATGTGTCTATAGAAAATATTACAACAGACGTTTTTGTACTGTTGACAAAGCTGCCCAGTCTGTTCTGACAATGGTTTTACTGGAAATTGTTAAACATGTAACTTCTTGGGCACACTACTTATTTACCCACCCACCCACAATTGTGCGAATCGTATTGATTTTATGTGTATAATCGTAGAATTTTCAAGATTATTGTCATTCCAATGACTTATGCAAAGTCCTATTATGGATGCATTACTGATCTAATGCCTTTATTAAAAAATCAGAGACAAATGATGTGATAATTTTTTGCTGACTTAGATTAGTACTATGTAATATAATAAAGCTACAGAGTTTGTTAGACTTTTGATTGCAAAACGACTTATAGCTAAGAGTAAATCACGACCGCTGTAGTAAAAAATCAAACAAAAACCAAATTAATTATAAATCGTCATGAAACAAGCTATGTCTGATGAACCAGTCAAACTTTTTTGCTGAATATCCTGTAACTTGGACAGATTGTAAAAATAAAAAATTGTTTTAAAAAATGGTTTGAAAAAAAAGTAATAAATTAAGGAATATTGTGGGAATGTCAGAGTACAAACTAGCTTGCTTCTTTCTGATTTAATACTGTACACCAATAGTGCAACAGAGGTAAAAAGCATTATTTTTTATGCGAAAAGAGTACTTTATTGACTACAGGAAAAATGCACACACAATTCTCTCATTTGTTGCATCACTTTATTTCCAGTCAACATAAATTTAAAATCATTCCAGGACGTACATCTCATTTGACATTCTGCGTCGCGTCTTGTCGAACTACTTCGGCTATCGCATCCTGTATGTCATGAATATTACCGACATCGATGATAAGATCATACGGAGAGCTCGACAAAACCATTTGTTTGAGAAGTATGATGCAGAAGAGCGAAGCCTGGAACAGACCCTCAGTGACGCGACGGCGGTCATGGGTTACTACGAGTCTGTTGTAAGAACCACCACTGACCCCGACAAAAGAAACATGATGGAGAACATGTTATCTAAGTAAGTCATTTGGTGTTGTTGAGACTTATATTTTTTTTTATTTTCTAAATTGTTAATTGTATTCTCAATTTATTTACAGTGTCGCTAAAGCAGTAGAACAATTGAAAATAGCAGTAAAAGAAAGCAATCAAATCAGTATTAGCGAAGCGAAAGCGCATCTATTGAAATGGGCAAAAGATCCATTTTCCGAGTGGCTTGACCACCAACACGGCTCATCTGTGACAGAAAACAAAATATTTACCAGCCTACCGAGGTACTGGGAAAAAGAATTTCACAGCGATATGAAGGCTTTGAATGTAAGTACGTACATGATTTATTTGATTTAAGCTCTGTTAAGTTTAAGCACCGACAATGTTTATGTACAATGAAGATACTGTTTATTGCATAAAGGTTATTAATGGTTTTGCCGAATATGTCCAGCTCCCAAGTGGGAAATTTTGAGGTGGCCCTGAGCCAGTTTCCCTATTCACTCTCCCTATTCATTATTATGAATGATCTTTCCAATAACACTTTTCAGGTTACCCGCAGTCAATGTACATAGGGTTTTTTGTCGGAGAGGAACTCCTCTGCCACGTGAAAAAAAATATGATCGTTTCAATTTTCTCCGGGTGATTTTTTTCATATAGGAGTTAACTGATGCTCTTGGAAGGACAAGTTTTTTTAAATAGACAAGAGGACTTTCAACTAAAACCGTACAGACTGTTTTAGTTGAGTTGGTTTAGTTGTTTGCCTCTTGCTCCAACTGAAACAACAAACAATTCTGTTCTATAGACTTAGCCCCGGTTGCACGAAGAGACGGCCGAGTTAATCAATGTTCAAACACGTCACTTTTAGTGATCCGCATAGAGTTCCTTCCATACTGTCCACATGAAGTGACGTGTTTGATCATACTTTGACGTTGATTTTGATTTTTTGTCCTTTCGTGCACTCGGCCCTTAGTTATAATATATAGAAAGGCTCAATTGTAACCAGCAAACAATCCAATATCCAATACCAGACAAAGATAGTTTTATTCGAACATTCGTGTGCTATTCCACGTGAAACTTGCAAACCGCTGGTAGATTATTATTATTATATATATATAATATATATTATTACTAAGCAAAATGATTGATATGTGTGAGCATGTGGATTTTCGAAATGATCCATTGCTGATTGGAAGCTCATTTCAGGACAACCAACCAACCTTAGGCATGAAATATTATGGAAAACTACATACTCATTCTAGGGATTATACCTGCATGTTAAAACATTAATAGCCACAACATATCACGGTATTATTAAAAATGTGTAAACTTGAAATACTATTGCATCAGATCCATAATTACTCATGCAATGTAATGCATCAATGTCATTCTATATTTTTTAGCATTGCAGTGATTAGTACATGTTATTATCCTTATAAAATCCTTATAAATCAGCAACATTATCTTGTAAGAATATAATTGACCTTGCTTCGAAATCTATAGATTATTGATTGCTTAGGCAACGGTATGACTGATTGATGGTAGATTTTCATAGTATGTAAGTTCATGTGCCATCGTGTTATGGGCACGCTCGCCATATTTCGAAAACAGCATATAAGGGCAATAAAATAAAATTTCTATGTTTCATTGAATGACTATTTTTTAGTGATTAGCAGTTATTTCCATACGAAAATGATCCATAATTCCACAGGTGCACACCCCCACTAACTTACTTGGCTTCTTCTTCTTAAAATTACTTGCTACTATTTTAAACCTTCATCATACCATAATACTACTGATTTTGCAATGAAGGTGGCCCTTCCTGGCGGGACTAACTCATTCGCGGTCACTGTTTCAAAGAAAAAGAAAGGTTCCATGATAAGGAGGATGCAACATGTCCTAAATCAGAAAATGCGCACAGTGTTTGATTTGGTAATATTTACGAAAATTTAAATTAAAAAACGACTTATAGCTAAAAGTAAATCACGACCGCTGTAGTAAAAAATCAAATTGTTTATAAATGTTCATGAAACAAGCTAGGTCTGATGACTAATCTTTTTAAGATGTTTTCTTTTTATCGCTGAGTAATCCACCTCCAAAGTAATTGTATAAAACTCGCCAAAAATTCGTACTTTCAGACCTTATAACTTAGAAAACTAACAATATTTTACAATGCTAATGGTCATCAGACATCTAGTTCGATCAAATAAAGCTGTTTTGAGTATAATTTTGGATCTCTGACAAGAAATATTCGTATGATCTTCTTTCCACGTTTGTATGAGGAGTTGAGCGGGAAGGTCCACCTTAATGGTGATAATATTTTAAATACGCAATTATCTAGCGGCAACATTTATCGTTTTAAAAAAAATTTATGAAGATCAAATGGTTTCTTAAACTTCGAACTAATGCTGAGGTTCATAGACCTTACTCGCGCTTGGCTTAGGCCAAAGGATAGCTTCCGACTGTACCAAATTTGACATTCGGTCCATAAATTTATTTCAAAACTGACAGTTGGAAAGCATACTTTGGCTTAGCCAATTACAAGTCATCTCTATGAATCTTAGCATGAGACCACTTCACGAAGTCAATGTATCCACTAAGTTGACATCTGTAATGCTAGAAACTTGATTCCAGATATTGCCACCTGACGTATTGACCCGGGTGAGCGAGTATGTGCCGCAGATAGTAGTGTTTATTGAGCGGATAATAAAGAATGGGCTCGCTTATGAATCCAACGGCTCGGTGTATTTCGATGTCGGCGAGTTCGACAAGCGTGAAAAGCACCACTACGCGCGGCTTGTGCCAGAAGCGTATGGCGATACTCGTTCGCTGCAGGAGGGGGAAGGTAAGAGTTGTTATTAACTTTTCAAAATAAATTGCTTAATAGGATCAACCCATCTAGGAATATCCAGTCCTGGTATCGATCTCCCTATCTCTACCTATCCACTTATATTCCGTAGAATGCCTCCAGTGACAACTTCGCAGCTCTCTCCATATATGAACTGAGAGTCGATTTTGGCACCCCCTGGCAGCGTTTGGATATTCTCGTTTTTGATGATTTATCTATGGTTTCTTAATATTGAATTCAAAGTTATTGCGGGATCTGTGCAAGATTGATAGGGCAGCAGGATGAGCCAGTCTAAACCATAATTTCAAGAGTCTATTGATCATGAAGTCTAACTAATTAAGATTCTTAATTGGTGACTTGTACGTAATTTGTACAGTCGTAATGTGTACAGCTCTTGGTGTAGGGGCTAGAGGATTTGCCGTTCATGCGAGAGGTTTAGGGTTCAAATCCTCGCCCCGGTCATGCACCACTTTCTTTCACTTTTTGAGTTGGATAAGTAGTTGCATTTCATTACAGATGCGAGCTGTTTCATGGTTCGGAACCCATAAAACACTCTATGTCCCCTTCCCCTACAAGGTGGTAGTGTTGAGCCCGCTCGGGTCGGTACCACCGCATTGGATGCAACTATGGTGGAATCGGCAATGTAAGATTGTCCGTGTTTTCCATCCAGCTCAGTGTAGCCGTGCTCATAAAGGGAAGGTCCTGGCATGGCACCTAATTCCTTCGTGAAGCCGGTGTATCATGGCTGGGTGTGGTATTAGCCACCCATGTCCAGTTACACAAAAAAACCTTATTATGTATGCATGTATGTGTATATAACGCATTTCAGGTGACCTAAGCGACGAGAGTGGCGAGAAACGCTCACCGAATGACTTTGCGCTCTGGAAGCGGAGCAAGAGCGGCGAGCCGTGGTGGGAGTCGCCGTGGGGCGCGGGCCGGCCCGGCTGGCACATCGAGTGCTCCGCGATGGCCTCCGATGTGTGCGGCGCCAAGCTGGATATACACACCGGAGGTGTGGATCTAAAGTTCCCGCACCATGACAACGAGCTCGCGCAGAGTGAGGTAGCATTAAGGTTGACGTGAGCTATTATAGAGAAATGGTTGCAAGTTGTTCAAAATGGCCCGTAAGCTATGCTGCCCATAAAACTATATTTGTATATTTGTTGCCTGATATGAAATACCAACTTCAAGTAAATTGGAACAGTGGTTTTCAAATAATTAGTAAACTACGTTTTTATGGGTAGCGTAATTTCAACATTAACTGCGTTTAGTACCATTATAAACTAGCTTACAATTATTGATAAATAACTGCTGTTCATAAAGAATATCATATGTATGGAGTAAACTCTTGCCCATCATATGTATGGAGTAAACTCTTATTGTAATAGGTAATGTAATATTTTTTTTTTTCTGGTGTAACAAGCTATTACCATTTTTGAGTAAAGTAGTATCAACTGTAGGTTGGAAGATTAACAAATTCTATATATTTCATATTTAAAAACCCAGTCAAGTATGTGGTCTTAGGTTTGTTTATAAACGAATTTTCTTTTTGTTAAGGCTTCTTGGATAGTCTGAAATAAGACCCCATATTGCCCAGTGAAAAAAGCACTGATAATCATTCACCACACTGTTTTCTTTTGCAAGCTAAACTATTTCAGGGAGTGCCTACGTGTCTGAATACATCATTCACAAGTAAAAATGTTGACGTTGAAACTTAACTGCTGATTCCATGATGAACTCACCATTGCAATTGCAAACTGATTTCAGGCGCACTTCGACTCGCCCGGCTGGGTGAACTACTTTCTGCACACGGGCCACCTCACAATCGCCGGCTGCAAGATGTCAAAATCGCTGAAGAACTTCATCAGCGTGAAGGATGCGCTGCGTCGGCACACGGCGACGCAGCTCCGGCTCGCGTTCCTGTTGCATTCGTGGCGGGACACGCTCGACTACTCCGACAACACAATGGAGATGGCGATACAGACCGAGAAGCTGTTCAGTGTACGTGTAGTTAGTTTTTTTTTTGTAAGCACAGCATGTAATAATGAATAATAATAATTATTATAAATTCTTTATTGTACACCATTATAAAAACAGTTTACAAAAGGCGGGCGTAATGCCAAAAGGAATTCTCTTCCTCACTTGGCATACGCCAAGACGTCAACTCTTTTTTATGTAACTTAACCTAACACAGCCTCTTTAAGTGCTCCGCGATGGCTGGCATAAAGCCTCACTGGCCCAGTGGCGCGACACTTCGGCGATCGCTCTCCGAAGTTAAGCAACGCTGGGTCCGGTCTGGTCTTGGATGGGTGACCATTCGACCGTTGAGAGAGGCTGGCCGTGGTTCGGATTCCACGTTAAGCTGTAGGTCCCCTTCCTTACTTACTAGGTGGTAGGGTTTATCCCGCCCGGGTTGGTACCATCGCATTGGATGAACGATGGTCGAAGCGGCAATGAAAATTGTCCGTGTTTTCCATCCAGTTCAATGTAGCCGTGCAATATAAGGAAGGTCCTGGCATGGCACCTAGTTCCCATGTGGTGTGTTGGGCTAATACCATGACAGAACGTGTGGTATTAGCCATCCATGTCCAGTCACATAAAAAAAAAAACACACCATATAAGAACTAGGTGCCATGCCAAAGCCTTCCTTATGTTGCTCGGCTACATTTAACTGGGTGGAAAACACGGACAATTTTAATTGCCTCCTAGACCATTGTTCATTCAATGTGATGGTACCAACCCGGGCGGGATTAACCCTACCACCTGGTAAGTAAGGAGGGGACCTACAGTTTTACGTCCGAACATAGGCCAGCCGCTACAGTTGAACAAGCATCCCATGTAGAACGCAACCACGCTCAGAGATGCTTAACATAAGAGGTGCCCGACGACGCCCATGGGCTTTCAAACTTTCAGAGGGCTGCAAAAACCATGCAACATCTAAGATATGAACACCGTATTCTCCTTCAACATAACACAAACTAGTTTCTAGTTGTTGCAAACTAGTATATATCTCCCTCTATTTCATATTCCAAAACCTTAAAAGTTTTGGTGAGGGCATATACCCAAAAATTCGTTCATTTGGGATTCAAGAGAAAACTGAAAACTATGTATATACTCCACCTGAAACTATAGAGACACAATAGCTAAATATGGAAACTGAGGTCCTTAGTGAGCTTGTCATTCTCCAAAGAATGGTACAATTGCGAGAGCTGTCGTGGGACACCCGGTAGGAACGAAGCTCCTTTCGCTATATTATGTATTAGGTACCTCAAGAAAAACTTCACAGTCGGACGGAATAACATTTCACAAACGCCAGTCGTGAAGTTAAACACTATATTTCGGACGCACACTGTTTCAGAGCGCTTCTGTTGCGTTTTGGTCCCAATAGATCGTATTGCATTACGGTAACTGTGTTATCGTTTCGCCTGTAAAGTAAAATGGTTTGATGGGTCTGTGACCGTAAGTGTCGCACGGATATTTTTCCCGTGTAGCTCCCATCCGCCTAAGCAGCATAGTTCGAATATGTTCTTTGTGTTTCAGGAGTTCTTCCTGACGGTGAAGGACGCAATCCGCTGCGGGTACGGCGAGGGCGAGGGGGGCATTTGGGGCCCGCATGAGAGCACGCTCCAGGGCCGCCTCTCGGAGCAGCAAGACCTGGTGCACCTCGCTCTGTGTGGTGAGTCTGTGCTGTACTCTTAGACCTGCTACGGATACTACGATAGTCCTGTCTATAGTAATCAACGATGCAACGACAGTAGCAAGCCATGACAGAACACCTCAGTAATTTTTTTATTAGCAATTTTATTAGCCCAAAAAATATATTCCATTAACATATCATTCTTTTTATATTTCTGAATAGTATCACTCTTTAAAGCAATAGCAATGATCAGCCAAATGTTTTATGTAAAATTTAATGTTTTTTTTTACATACATATTTAATTTTGATTATATCATGGTCAGAGATAACTATACCTTTTCTGTTGTGTTAATTGCATGTGCAGCTAAATCATGAATCCATGTAAAACATTTTCTACGTATTTATATCATAGAAAAACTGTTTGCACTTTTGGATCTTTTTGAGTTTTTTTTTTAGTTTTGCCCTATCCAGGCTTATAAGTTTGCGGGCCAGTCCCTTATTTAGGGTAGGTAAAGCCGCCCTAGACTGCCTACAGTCTAGACGGTTGGCCCACCTACTCGCATGCTCTTGGACGTGAGACGATGCAGCCAAGATCTTTGAGTGCTGACCGAGGGTCTGATAATGGGCTCCGGTCCTACGGGTATAGTACCTGAGCCTCTTTTAGCTAGATCGTCGGCTGCATCATTTCCATCATCGTCGTTGTGCCCTTTAATCCATTGGAGGGTGACTTTATTTTTGTGCGCAATCCTCTCTAGAGCGTGATGACATTGTAAAACAAGGCCCGAGGTAAACAATTTTCTCCCCAGCACTTGCAAAGAGGCTGTGCATGACATATTTATTGCCTGATATGAAGTCCCAAATATCAAACAAATTGGAACAGTGGTTTTCAAATGATAAGTACTCTACATTTGTATGGGCAGCGTTATTTTCGGATGCTTATGGGCCCACCTTAATAGTCTGCGCTCGCCTACAGACAACGTCGACACGCGCTCCGCGCTCGGCGCGCTCCGCGAGCTCGTGGCGGCGACGCACGCGTACCTGCGCGGCAAGCAGGGCGCGCCGCGCACGCCGGCCGCGCCGAGCGCGCCGCTGCTGGGCGCCGTCGCGCGCTACGTCACCGACGTGCTGCACGTGATGGGCGCGGTGGAGGGGCCGCGGGGCGGCATCGGCTGGGGCGGCGGTGCTGGTGCGGATGTACGTACTGACGTGACGTAGTAACAACACGATTAAAAGAAATAATATTTTTTCAATTTACTTTTTACAATATTCGTTTCTATTTCGAGCCATCTCTTTGTGTTTTCGGGACATCATTTTCAATCAACCCATTTAGCCATTATCTTGGGAATCTTGATCCCACATTGACCCTGTGCATGTACGGAAAGTTTTTAGGCATATTGCTTATCGTTATAAAGAGTGGATTTTTCTAGTCTGCCTTCATGACAAAATCCGAAACTATCAGAAATAGCGAAAAACCCTCAAAGGAGTCATCATGATGCCGATTTTGATAAAAACTGAAACTGCATTATACAATTTTTAGCCGGGAATCAAACTCGTTGATTTTGAGTAAAATAACACATTCTGTATTGTTATGTGTACGTGTTTATGTCACTGAACTCCTAAACGGCTGGACCTATTTGGAAAAAAAATGGGCTTATTTGAGTGGGTTTCGTGGTTGGTTTAGATTCACAATTGGACCCAGTAATTGGAGCAGTTGTTGAAATCCAGAATATTGACAATGATATTTCAATTATTTTTGAAAAAAATAAGGATTGAATCTAGTATATAAATTACATATTTCTTAGCTTATTTATTTATTATATATAGCTTACTTATTCTTAAATTAGCCTTACTTCACTAGAGGAGCGAAGACAGCGAGGCAATTTAATTTAAACCTTCCAAATATGAAATGGCCATTATGACATACCTAACCAAAAAGCTATATATTCCCTGAACACTGACCAAAGACTTCGTGGACATTCTCTGAAACTCAATCATAATAGCTTCAATTCCAACCCGAGGAAACACTTTCTGTTAAACCGTGTCGTGGAAGACTTGAACAAGCTGCCGGAGGAAGTCATAAGTGCTAACTCAAACAGTTTCAAAAACAATTTGGACAATCATCTGGAAAAAAATATTTTAAAAACGATTTGTATTATGAACACTTAAAATTTTTTTATATATGTGCACTCAATCAGTGAAGTACACGCATCAGCTTGCAGCTGCTAGTGTATATAATAATAATATAATAATGTATGGTTCACAGACGGAAGAGAAGGTGATGCCGTACCTGGAGGCGGTGGCGGACTTCCGGCACAGCGTTCGCGACGCTGCGCGCGCGGTCGGCGCGCACGACGTGCTCGCGCTGTGCGACCGGCTGCGCGACGACGTGCTGCCAGCTCTGGGCGTGCGGCTCGAGGACAAGGGAGGTGCGTGCGTTCATTTATCATGTTTTCTTTAAAAATATACTTAGGTACTATTTAACTCTACGCAACAATAAGCAACTTAAGGCTCCCTCCCTGCCCCATACAATCGTGGAAAGAAGATCATGCGCATATTTCTTGTCACAGATCCAAAATTATACTCAAAACAGCTTTATATGATCGAACTAGACGTTGGTCTCCAAGTTATAAGGTTCGAAAGTTCGAATTTTTCGTGCGTTTTATACAATAACTTTTTAGATAACTTACTCAAAAATGAAATAAAAACTTCTTAAAAGATCAGTCATCAGACCCAAGTTATTTCATGAAGATTTATAATCAATTTGGTTTTTGTTTGATTTTTTAGTACAGCGGTCGTGACTTTTAGCTATAAGTCGTTTTGTAATAAAAATAATCGTAAATGTTACAAAATCAAATGCTGTGCGCATTGTCTGCTTTGTGGACATGTTGCATCCTCCTCATCACGAAGCCTGTCTTTTTCTTTTAAACAGAGATGGTCACAGAGCGTGCAATAGCACGGTTTTGTACCGTGCCCGCGAATGAGTTAGTCCCGCCGGGAAGGGCCGACCTTAATGTGTAAACTGTGTCGCACCATCAGAGCGCAGCGTGGTGAAGCTGGTGTGCGGCGAGACGCTGCGGCGCGAGCGCGAGGAGGCGGCGCGCGCGGCGGCGGCGCGCGACGAGCGCCGGCGCGAGCAGCTCGAGGCGCAGCGCGCGCGTGACGAGCAGCGGCGCGTGCCGCCCGCGGACATGTTCCGCGCGCACACCGACAAGTACTCGCTCTTCGACGACAAGGTGCGGACTATGTGTGTGGACACTTTTAGCATAGATTAGTTGTGGATTATTGGAACTACCTGAGGAAACAATAAGTGCATCGTCAGTAAATGTTTTCATAAACAAACTGGATCTTTACATAAAAGGTTATTTACGCTTAGATAGCAGTCTACTCAAATTGTAAATTGTATCTATGTTACAACAAAAAGATTGTTTGCACCAAGAGATGGCGCAGCTATCAGGCTAAATGCTAAAAATCTATTAAAAAGCTCTTTGATTTTAAGGGTTGTCAAACAATGTGTGTATCGATTCAAAATTGTATATTTTCCAACTTTGAAACAAAATTTAACAAAATTAAAACAAAATTAACAATAATTTGTGAACATATCCTATATTTGTACAGCACTATCTATTGGCTGTTTCCCAAGTTCTAGGTACGAAAGTGGCGCCATCCTATTTCCAACGCCGTAAACGTGTATCCATGCAGTTGCGCCATCTATTGTTCGTCCCTTCGGCATTGACCTTATTGGTGAAACATCTAGGTCTTCATTCGTTTATGCTTTTACTTGTTGGTCAGTCGGTGTGTCAATTCAGAACTGAAAATAAGGAAGGTGTGAAACTCAGCTTTCAAAAGTTTCACCGATCAGTATTATCAGGCAGTAGAAAAGGGTTTCAATCGAGGTTGGGGGGCTACTCATGAAGCGAACACGTTCTCGCAGTGAATAGGTGTCATTCTCTGTATAAAAGAAATGTGTGCTACATCCTCAAATTTATATTAAAACTGTGATGTCTACAACCTTTGATTTAATTTTGATAACATTTGATTTGACGGGGGCAGGGGCTGCCGACGCATGACCACGAGGGCGTGGAGCTGAGCAAGGGCCTTGTGAAGAAACTGCAGAAACTTCAGCTGGCTCAGGAGAAGAAGTACAAAGAGTATCTGGCGAGCGCCGCCGACGGCACAACGGCGCCCTAACAGCCCCGCTTCTGTAGTATAACTCTTGCTTTTCCTTGGCTGTTCCGACCCATATTAAGTTGTTTGCACACATAACGCAAAAAGTATTGCACTTTAAGCCACGAATTAATAACAAAAGTTTAATATAGTCATATTACTTGCAGCGAAAACAATTTCACAATTTCAGGATTATTGGTTTTGTTACAATTTATTTAAATACGATTTTTATTTAACATCGCCATCTAACGGTGTAAAACTTCTAATCGGCAATTACAACGAAACCATTAAACCTGAAATTGTGACTATGTTCTCGCTGCAACTACTATGGCTATATTTAATATTTTTGACGAATTTGTGCCTTAAAGTGCAATACTTTTTGCGTTCTGTGTAAAAAAAAAACATTGTATGAGTCGGAACATCCTTAAGAACTCCTTTTTTACCCCCCTTTTTTTACTTGTTACAAATAATAATATCGAGGTTTGTAAATAAGACAAAAAAATATTAATAAAAGCTAAAATATTTTTTTAGTGACAGGAGAAAACATTTTAGTGCATAATTTCCTGCATTAGAACTACTATTGTAACATTTATAGCATGCTTATTTGACACTGCTTGAACAGACGGTAAATACAATTAATTGTGAGAATAAAAGCATCTTCACTTACTGAGTGAAAAAGTTGTAATGCAGAGAAGGTTAACTTCAAGTTGATCTCAGGGTGATAATGGAGGGCAAAATAGATACTATTTCTTCTAATTTGTTATCTAATCACGAAAAATCTGCCCATCCATTTTGATCTTGCGACTTCGATGAATTGTAAGGAGACTAGAAAAAAAGTAGAGATGTAATACCAGACCAAAACTCTTGCAGTAGTATTCAGAGAGAACCTGGAAAAACTTAGTACAAGATTACCATACAAAACCGGTTTAGTTCGGCGTATTAAAGTTAGTGCAACCACTCTGAATAGGGCTGTTAGAATCTAATACCACCTACGCTTGATGTCTTTGTGAAAATATCTACACCATCGGCAATGGCACTCATGTGCAAGTGCTCTTTGCGTAGCTACTGATCATGGTGGCTAACTGTGTATGTTACCGAGAATTCACAACTGTTGTACTGTACACAACCGTTCCGAATTGCTTATATTCACTCCCGTGAATGTCATTTTGATATAAGGGATGTGACTCTAGACCGCACACAGATCGTGCAAAGCCCGCACGGCTGTCAAATGGCTGTCATTAAGTGTGTTTATCTGTAGTTCTCTGATCGTATGCACTTGTATTCTGAAATAACGAAGGCCTTTCGCCGTTTGTTAGTCTAGTTGACAATTCTAGGCCTGAAATAACCACTCTCGAGACTTACAAGGCATTTTCGAGGTAGCTCTGACAGATATGTCTGCTCAAATTCGTTCCGATTTGATATCGTGCGATTGTTGCTATGAGCAGTGATATCATTTCGGAACACCAAGTATTCACTGTATTCGCTTTCTCTGCAATATTTGCAATGTACGCATTTCGGAATGCAGGTTTAGGAGCACACATCTCGAGCACAATGTCTGGTATGCCGTCAGGGCCACTACCCTTTCGAATTGTCTAACGTCCTCAAACATTTCAATAACAGTCTAGCGTGCATGCTCGGCTCCTTCATCAAAATCCGACAAGTGTTATATCGTATCAACGAACATTGAGTTAGACGCGAAAAGACGAGCCCTTTTTACAATGCATTTCTAAAAAATATTTACTTTTACATTCTGGTATATTCGGTGGCTTCCATTATAAGCACCTGCTTATTACATTATTATTATACATATTCAAAATTATATCACTTGTCAACTTATGATAAAATTAGAATGTATGTATTTCCTTATTTTTTGTGTTGTGTGGACCACTTTAACAATAGTATGAACGAGTTTAGTTAATATGTAGCTAATATCATTTCATTATTTATTTTTAGCTTAATTTTCACTACATTTTCAAAGTACAGGGTGGACCATTGATTTTTTTTTTGCAGCAACAATGTTTCTGTGTTTTTCTAAAACTTTTTCTCTTTTGGTACAGTCATTGTTTCAAGAACATTACCTATCGACAAATAGGTAGGTACCTTATTACTTTTTAGGAAATTTTGGTGCAAGTAGGTTATAAGATGATTTGATTAATAACATAAATTATTCGGAATGTATTATGTTTTTTATTTTTATTACCTTTATCAAACGTATTAACAAATAAACTCAGAAGAAAATGTACAAAAAAAATAATGTACACATAAATAACGGAAATAAATGAATACTGAACAATTAAAAGAATATGTAATCCTAAACTGCCCAAAAAAATTATTTATTTAGAATTGAGTTGATTTCAACAATTTCTTGTTGGAGGCAAGAGTACTTTTAGAATTAAATTAAATTAATTAAATTAGTAATTAAAATATTTCGTGTAAATATGATAATAAAATAAATAAATTGACGGTTTTAATATTGAGAGAGCAAGAGAAAAAATGAGGCCAAGGGGTCGTTCTTAAATCACGTGAGCTGTGAAGACGGTGGAGGGGGCCAGAAAAACATCATGATGAGGGAATGGGATAGTGTGACCATTGCATATATTTCTGCGTATTTTTTTTGTTGTCTTTAAATGTTTAATGTTTGTTTATTTATTTCAGTAAGCCATTTTACATACATAATAAAAATCTTACAAACTACATATCTATTATTATATAAAGCTAATATAGGCAAAAAGAGAAACCATTTTAATGAATAAGTACCTTAAATAATTGGTATACAATGTAGTTGAAACAACTTTGGCTGTTACATATCATTTTTACTGACTGTGAAGCAGATGGCAGGTATAACCATAGCCCTTAACACTATTTTATAAAAATTAGACTCATGTCAAATTTTTATAAAATAGTGTTAAGGGCCATGAATACAAACCAAATTCTCAATATAGTTCGTATGTATAGGTTTTAAGAATCAAATTTAATTACATTAAAACAAATTATAAAAACATCAATAAAAATATGCAGACAGCAAAAACCTCACAATGTGTCACTAAGGGGTATAAATGTCCTAAAACCACACGTGATTAAGGGATGGCCCCCAACGTTTCCCTTCGCTCTGCCGCTACATAGATCTTTCCCAAATATCCAGAACAGCAATGCCGAAGTCGCATGATCTTGCAAACCTCGCGCGTGTACTCTATGACCTTGTCTTAAAAGCGCTTTTGTGCGCGCGAGGCCCATTTAAGGGCGTGATATCAGCCAATTGCTTTCAGTTTGATAAGGACATGATTAAAACAATATATTTAAAAACAACCACTACAAATTTCGATAATCTAAAAAGTAAATATGTAGATTGATGTTCTAGCTATAATTTAAATAAAAATCTAAGTCGCTGTTGTTTTGTATTCTCAAATTTGACACAAAAAAAAAATGTTTGAACACAGAATATGAGCGTCCGATATTTACCGTAATAGGTTGTTGTTGTAATAGGTTTCAAATTTAGTTCTAGACCATCAATGTATCTTTAATATTTTTGAAATTCCAAAATTAGTAGTAGTTATTTTTAAAAATAGTAATGTATTAGTTTACTTGCGCCCTTATGGGGAATTGAATGCAATCAGATGTTATCACGCCCTTAAGTTTGGCGAGTACTGTAAGCGGAGTTGAAGCGTAGCAGCAAGTATTGCCACTCATTCTTCTAGCTAACACCGATGACTGTAGGGATATTTCCACGACCTAGAACTGTTGGCGTTGGAGAAAAAATGCTGCTTCAACACTTCCAACTCCAGGCGTTTTGGATGCATCAGTAAAGATCATTTCCCTTAGAGGCCAATTATTAGAGGTTACATTCCTCAATCGTTTATTGGAATTTAATGTCCTGCGGATTTTTTATGAAAACGAATACAACTAGGTTACTGGCCTTTTGGGGTCCCAATCCAAATAAACATTTCGGGCCCTAAGCATTGATTTTGTAGAGACTAAGCCCGGCTTACACGAAGAGACGGCTGAGTTAATCGATGTTCAAACACGTCACTTTTAGTGAACCGCATGGAGCTCCTTCCATACTGTCCTTATAAAGTGACGTGTTTTATACGTTGACGTTGATTTAAATGTCTTGTCCTTTTGTGCACACGCCCCTAGTAGCATTTACCATTGGCTTCAACGTTGGCAATCCGTTGGGATATGGGGGGGGGGGTTGGCTCCCTGACTGAATCCCTACATTGGCCCTACGGAACAAATTATTCTTATTTCTCCCAACCAGTTGCCAACAATAGCCCAACGGTGGCACCCCTACCGTTGGGTAAACAACGATGGTATTTCAGCAATGTAGACACTAGGGCCAACCATGAAATCCTAATGAAATCCTGCAAACCCTTTTGACGACTTGCAGATTTTTGTGGCAACCTTGTCTATCGAGTGTCCAAGCCCCTGAGGAGTTCAAGTCCAGTCTTCCTCTTCGCCCTAAAGTAGTTATTATTAGAGCTTCTATAATAAATGGGTTCTTGTACTTATAGTCCATTCTACATGACTATACTAATCTAATCATAAATTATTATCTCTGCCTTTTTACCTTCGAAACCGATGGATTTAAATAAATACATATTGGGCTAATTTGTACGTACGTAATTTGTTGCTCTGAGCCGGCATGCATGCACTGAAAGTTTGCACAATAAATATGCACCTATAGAAATAAAAAAAAGGATTTTAAAAATTCCGCAGGCGTCTAAAATTCCCAGGGAAGCAAGGTCACTGTGTGCACATAATATTCAGTTAACTTAAGACTATTATTGTGAAGAGGAACGGCCGTTACAAAAATGTCGATCCAACGAACTCTGATTATTAACTTTCACGTATTTGTGTGTATTGTAGCACAATTACCATAGGTCGCGATACGTCCGGCCCTCGACAGCAACATTGTACAATTTCCGTGCGTGCGATCACGCGAAACAGATTCTACAATTGATATTTTTACCCCAAAGTGTGTAAAGAATCAAATGATTTCCGGCAGACGGTGACCGCCCGGTGGCGTCGTCGATCAATCGATTTGAATAATTTTGCGTCTCGGATTTCTGGATTTGCATTGTCCCGCGATTGCGCCCGCGATACCTCGCCCGGCAGCAACCAATACAACTCGCCTTGCGCATTGTAACAGAGTGGTTTGTGGAGTGTCCGCATTTATATGTTAAATCGCATTTCGCCGTTCGAATTGATTGTTTTGTTATTTACTGAGGCATAATTTTCGCGAATCAAGAAATAAAACCTTGGCGGTAAACTGGCATTTAACGGTTTTCGTGCTGGAGATTTTTCCAGATTTTGGACGGAGAATCGCAACGGAATATCAAGTACCTACTGGCTTTAGAGTGCAGCCGAGTGGAGTTGATGTTTAACGAATATGTTAATATGATAACGGACATTTGACAACACAACGAAATTCAGTCAAATAGAGGCATGAATAAGCCGCTATTTCTGACCCGCCATGTTTGACAGTTGTTGGCAACACTGGTTTAGGATATAAAGCTCACAGAGTACATTTAAAACATTATATTGTGTGCCGTGTGTGTTCCGGGACCTAAAAATAATACGTGTGGCCCCACTCCATTAATTCCCGTGCCCTGAGAGCGCCAAAGAGGCGACTGAGGGATTTGTGTGGTTCGGATTCCAGTTTAAACTGTAGGTCCACTTTCTTACTTGCTAGATGATAGGGTTAATCTCGCACGGGTTGGTAACAAATCGCATTGAATGAACAGTGGTCTCGTGGTCTAGGGCTTGCCTCTCATGCGAGAGGTTATGGTTCAAATCCTCGCCCCGGTCATGCACTTCTCTCTTTATGAGTTGAAAAAGGGCATACGAATACGAGCTGTTCCATGGTTCGGAACCCATGTAAGACTGTAGGTCCCCTACTAACTAGGTGGTAGGGTTAAGCCCGCCCGGGTTGGTACCACCGCAACGGATGAAACTAAGTACATATGGTTGAAGCGGCAATGAAAAATTGTCCGCATTTTCAATCCAGTTCTTATTCCTTCGGGTATTGGGTTGATAATAATCATAACGTTGCTTGTGTGGTATTAGCCATCCATGTTAGGTTGCGTAAAACAAAACTAAAATATCCGTGTATTCTATTTAGTTAAATTTAGAATATGAATAATAAATTTGAAATAAGCTCCTAGCATGGCAGTAGTTCTGTTGGGCTAATATCATGACAGTCGCCAGTGTTTAGTTTAACAGATTTTACTCCATGGAGTAGCTATACTGCTGCCAGTCCGCTAATTATAGCTGTAGGTACTTCTTCTCCCTCGAAGGGTGAACACTCCCCCGCCGCGCTTTCCGCCGCAAAAGAAAGTGCTTGCTGCGGAAAAAACCTAATCTTGCGCGCTCATTAATTATTTAAATCTCATTAAACAGCCGCAAACTTCCCGCGCCATCCCTCTTCCTGGCGCCGACTGCTTCGCTACTTTCGCTATTTACATGTCTACTAGACGTCCTCAAAGAGTATAAAGTAGATCTTTAGCCATAGTCTCGTTTTACGTTAAACCAGTCATGATAATCAATTAATTAATAATTAATTAATTCATTAAGAAAGATTCATGAAGAAAGGTGGTAACAGTTTGTACAAATATATGTTAAATGTAATATTCGTTTTGAATATGTTTTTTTTTTCTTTTATCTTCTTGTGTTTTGCTTGTTATGTGCTAGTATTATTTTAAATTTTAGCTCGAATTGTGCTAGGTTAGGTATCAATTTGTACCACAAATATTAGTTCGTCTATAATTAAAATGCGTTCAGCAGCGCCCATGGTAAAATATAACATCCCGGGTGGACAGGCAAATGAGTTTTTAACCGACTTCACTTCGTTATAAAAATTAACCGTTATCAATTCGTCTGTATGTTTTTTTTGTTTGTTACCTCATAACTTTTGCCTGGGTGAACCGATTTTGATGATTATTTTTTAAAATGATAGCTAGTGCTCCCCAAGTGGTCCCATTTTAATTTGGTTAAGTTCTGACAATGATATCCATGAGAAATTCATAAAAGTCTTAAATTTGTATTAAGATGTGCGCGCCAAATGGACGAATAACTCAATATAACGCCAACCGATTTCGGTGATTCTTTTTTTATTGGAAAGGACGGAGAAAGGACAAATTAGTAAGTGTACTTCAGATTCACTAAAAATAAATAAATAAAAAAAAATGTAACAAAAAAATAACCGACTTTAAAGAAAAAGCACTAAAAAGTAAAAAATAATTTCCATTTTTGTAGTTACGATTTTTGTTATTTTTTGAGTCGGTGTCAGCCAAGGTAGCCAAGGTTCTCGCAAGGATTGGCGCAGCGCGTGCCCGGCTGACGCCGACAAAAAAAATAACAAAAATCGTAACTACAAAAATGGAAATTATTTTTTACTTTTTAGTGCTTTTTCTTTGAAGACGGTTATTTTTTTGGTAAATTTTTTTTTTCATCCGGCAATTCATTTACCATGGTAACCGCACTGGACGTGGAAGGCAGTATAACATCTATTGTCATGATATACACCCTCCACACCTCATTCCCGAAGGAATTGAGTGTCATGCCAGGACCTTCCCTTTTTTGAGCATATTTAAAATATTTTTTATTTTCCGTTTCGACCATCTATCATTCAACTCATCACGATAGTACCAACCTGAGCTGGATTGCTTTAACACCCAATAACTAGGTAAGTGAGGCTACCGTTTTACATGAGGCCCGAAACATGGAGTGACTAGCATTCTCAATGAAAATTCACATTTTAATTTTAGAAACGAAAGAGAAACCCCGCAGGTTCGACATATACCCACAGGCCTGGTAGTAACCTACGGGAGGCTAAGTACTTGAATTCTACATGGTTGTTAGGCAGGAATCAACGCCTCATGCTTTATAATCATTTTGAAATAGGCAGTAAAAAGCAGTTCCTAGAATGAGATTTTTTTTAATATGGGAAAACGATAGTTTGATGAAATTTCAGGTGGCATTATGAATCCGTGTACTTTAGAATTACACAAATATTGAAATAGGCGAATACAGTAGTAAAACCAGCTCAGAAGGGATAAAAGGCTGCAGATTTATCTCGAGAGTTTCGCGAGGCAAATTAAAATAATTTGTCCAAAGTAAACGTCCAAGTGAAGGCGGGCCTGGAGAGTTTTGTTTTTCTCATAAAATGTATTCACGAGGACATTATAATATTCCTCTAAGTGAGCCGCCAAGCTTTAACGGAAAAGATGAAAATGAAGAAACGAGAATTAGCATCCGGACGGGAGTCAAAGGCGCGGAAGTGCCGCGGCTACCTCCTAGCTTCTAGCAGAAGACACTAGAGATTGTTCAATCGGTCAGTTATATTTCCTCCCATGCGTACGTTCGATATGCAACTTCGTCTAGGAAAATCATAAAAAAAAATATTACGAGAGGTTGTGGTGGGACCCCCCGGGGAGTTCTCCTTATGCGCCTCCTCATCCTGTACCTCAAGGCACACTTCAAAGTCGGACGGAATAACATTTCACAAGCGCCAGGCTTTAAGCTAACATTCAATCTACTTGAATGTCTTCTCCACTACTGAAGCATCTCAATCTAGGTCAGTCAGCAATTACCAGAAAAAACAATATATTTGTATTTTTAACAACTTTCTGGCCTAGCGGAGGCTTGGGTTCGATGCCCGGTGGCTGTACAAATGTCTTTCTCGTCCTGAGTTTGACAAGTATAATATGTAACACGAATGTTTTACAGGGGACGAAAAAAAACGTAAGAAAACCTACCAGTTTTAGGCTTTCTAGTTAATAGGTAAATGACACACTAATGAGGTCGCCACTGAAAACGTGCATCTCAAACATACATAATTGGGCCAAACAGGAAGGACAATTGTCAACCGCTGGGTACTTTGATACCATGTAGTTATCGGTGCTCGTGAGCTACAAATGGCACCCATGATAATGTTAATTTTTTTTAAATTTCCAATGTTAGAATGTTAAATTGTAACTCTTAATGGCATAAAAACATAGAACATAAACATACATAAAAGTATAAAAATAGTTTGATCAAAGAATAAGAGCGCTATACATTTACTGTTACATGGTGCCATAAATATCTTAACCATAAATCTAAAATATAGAGATAACTTATACAAAAAAACTTGGATTATCTAACCTCTTATCAAACTGCACGCAAATTACTTTTTCAGAAACATTGTATCGCGAGCTAAGGCTACGATGGCACGGCGATTGACTTGAACGATCTCTACTCGATGTCCGCCCTACAGGCGGTTCTAGTAGGCGCGCCGCCCTAGGAGCAGTCATTAAAGTACACGCGCAGGTTCCGGCGAGATCGGAAATTCGTTTAATTTCTCCATGCCTCCGCCACCCCCCCCCCTCCCGCGCCCGCCCGCCGCCGCCCCGCCCTGCCGCTGACGGCATCACATTCAGCTACGAAATTCCTGGAGAATTTTGGAAGGAAATTAATTACGTTTAGGGCTATTTCGTTCCAAAATATTAGCATAGCATTAATTTCTTGCGTAAACTCCGCGTGGCGTTTTAAAAGCGCCGTATCACGACGAGAATGCGGCGGACTTTTCAATAATAATCGCTCGGCCCATACAGAATAACCTCGACAGCTGAAAACTGCAATGAGAACATTGCCGTACTATGAATGAGGTCATCTAAGGGTACCAGGGATTGCTCCGCCTTGTACGCCAGGTAAAAGTGCGACCCGCGTACTCGAATCGCTAAGTTACTCACGATATATACTGCCTCCTAACAACTGAAGGCAGTATATTTGACGTTCATGCGTAGACGATTATCCACGTTTGTAATTCATGTAATGTTGTTGTTTCGCCCTTTCCGTAAAGCTTGGAAGGATTTTATGTCGCCTGGGTTGGTATCATCGCATTGCATATGGTTGAAGCGGCAATGAAAATTTGTCCGTTTTTCCACGTGGGAGGGACATTCACAGATAATTTGCGTGAGTAAAAACGGACACTAACGCCAACGCTGGCGCAAGTTAGCGAGAAATTAGCAAATTGGTATTCACGGATGACAGATGACAGCTTTACCATGTGTCCGGCGACGCTTGCGCTACTTTGCGATAGCAACGTCGCATCTGGGTTGGTCAGTTTGTGGAATACCATTTGATAGCGAAAAATACGCTGTAAGCGCGAATGAGGCACGATTGCGTAGCGTTCGGAAGTTTACGAACCGTACGTCACCGTCGTGGTCTCCGTTATTGGAGCAACATAGCACCACGAGGCTTCAGTTGCCGATACCATCGAGTAGTGACACCGTAAGCATCGTTTGCACGGATAAATTCATCGTTGAGCAACGTGCTGTGGAACTACCCTCATCGGCGGCTGGAGCTACCCACAGCTACAATCTTCGCAGCCGGCGTCATGCAGTTGACTTCTGACTGGACGACGTGTCGGAAATCCTCCAGGTCCCGCCGCGAGTCCTGAAGAAGTCCACAATGCGGTGGACGAAACGTCGACTTAAACAAGTAAGCGATTTATAACACTGTCTATCCGAACACATTTTAGTAATAAAGTATTCTTAATTGTTTCGTAAGCGTTGTGCGAGCTTGAGTTGTCATGGTTCAAGATGATGCGTCGCTTTGGGTTGGTTTTAGGGTTTCTCCTCGGTTTAATAGTTAAAAAGATTACTACACCATGTGACGTGAGCCGCCTTATCGTCGGTAAATTGCTCAAATTCGTTTTCGTACGCAACTTGACAACTTTAAAATGACGACGAAAAACATCAGCCATTATCCATCCAAAATTACATTGCTCCGAACATAACTGGGTACCGCATTTATGATTTTCAGGTAAACGACTATGGTTTCGGTAAGATGAGTAGCTCGCTAGAAGGTATACCAGCTAGAGACAGTTGGTCTGGGCGGGATTGGTTTTAATTGCTTTCATCGCAGCAAAACATCTCATAAAATAAATATTCGTTCGGAGATAATAAAAAAAATCATTAAATTAACGCGCTTTGAAGATTGTACAGATTTAAAAAGGAAGACACGATCGCCTTGTATTATTCATTTCTTCCGCTTGTTTTTCCGACGCTTCCTCGGCGGGGTGAGTGCGGCGAGGGGGTGCGAGCGGGACGGCGCGCGCGAGAGAGCGGGACGCAGCGCGCGGGGGCGCCTAAGTAATTTCGCTTAAGAACTCTAAACGTAATTAGTGTAGGGCGCGCAATGGGAAGGGCTTGAAAGTTTGAGAGGGTTGGCCCACCCGCGCGCCGCCGCCGCCGCCGCCTCGCTGCAAACTTTGTATAAGCCGTGAATATTTGATCGCGCCGCGCCGGCGCCGCGGGCCGGGCGGCAGACAGTCCGCGAGAGCCGGCCGCTTTTTAAGCTCGCGATAATATTTTGACGGAGGCGAAGGTTCCCGTAAACATGAACACATTACCCCTCCCACTTTCGCTTCCACTTAGCTCCTCTTCCCACCTTGATAAATTTCACTTTTCACGGAGCCGCCGCCGTCGCGTTCGTTAATTGGGGCTGTTTTTTTCCTGTGCTGTTCGCCGTCCTCGCAGCATTAAAATTGTTCGCTACATTGGGCCTGAAAGGGAACTTTTCTTATAATACCATCAGAAGCGCCTAAGAAGATTTCCTATTTTTCTCGATTCGAGGCGAGTTTCGTAATTTGTTTTTTTAATTGTATAGGTGGTCCTTGACACATACAAATGAGACATTGCGTTCTTGTAGTGGTGCCTTAATTGGGGGTTTCATTTGTGGATGGACATCAAGAGAAGCAGAGAGTCGATAGGGATGTAACTACTACTGTTTTCGACATCATCTACTTTTTTTGTTTCAATGCTGCCAATTATATTTGTTTCTGTTACTCCATTTGATGCATGTATTAGGTGTTAAATTTGACGTAATTTTCTTATTCATTCGTAGACGCCGAATTTCAATCAAGTCGTGCAATAAAATGTTGATTATCTTTTTCGCTCCTGGCGAAATTTCTGGTTAACTTTTGGACCAAAATTCAATTAATAACAAGTATATTCTGAGTTGGTTACTTTTGGGAGAAATGATTATGTATATTTATTTCAGCACATATTTTGATATATTGATGATTTTTCTGTACATTTAATGAGAACTGAAAACAACAGAAGGATCCAAAATATAACAAGTTTGAATACGAGGAATGGAAAAATAGTATAGAAGCGAAAAGGGAAGAGATGGGACGACGATATCTCAATGACAGCGGTCATGTTTTGTATGCATTACAGGCGCGTTCGACTGCCCTTCGCTGTTTATTTTACTTTAACTAGTGCTCCCAATGACCAACCGTGAGGTCATCATGAACAAAGGAAGACCCCATTCCCACCAACGCCGAAACGTCAATGGGCACCATAGCCCTAGTAGCTCTTCGGTAGGTTTGCCGCCCCAGGATATTGCTTTTGTGCTCTTACAGGCATGTGGACGATGTTCATTCCCTGTTTTCCAGAAATGTAGCGGAGCTCTATTGCACGCTTCCCGCCTGCAGCCGGTACTGCCAACTTTTCTATGCACTTCATTGGGAAACTCGAATTAAAGTGTACTAACTCAACGTCGAGATGACGTTTCGAAACTGTCCATGGGAGTAACGCTATAGGCTGATTGAATTCGTGCACCGGAATGATCACGTCAAGTTTCGAACCCCCTGCTCACGGCAAACCGTCCCGACCGACGCTGCTGTGTCTCCGAAGCCATTGTGCTGTTCCCCTCCCCCGCGCCGCCCGCACCCCCGCACCCCCTCTCCCCGCCCCGGCGCGAGTGATTGCGAAGTTTGCGCGTTTGTCTTACTCCACCGCACAAAGGTTTCAAAGACGGATTCTTCGGCAGCCCCGGGCCCACCTATACACGCTACGAGCCTATAATACTCTTAAGAGAATATCCGATACCGACTTTACAGCGGGCTTCATAATGATGAGAAATCGAGCCCACTTCCATACTTAGTAATCGTGTATACGTAGTGTTTTTTATCCTTATGTACTTACTGGTTGTAGATATGTACTCATGGTTTAGGAATCTGCCTTGCGTAAAAGCATCTATAAAATTCCATAAAAAAAATCGACCTTGTATTTGACCTATGTAATTAAAATGACTAAATCTTCTCCATGGTATTTAGAATAAATTGTTTTAATTATGCCAATAAAAAGATATCGTTGGAAAACAAATATCACAAAAACATAACCTATAATATTTCGTTTCATAAGATGCATAATTTTAGTCAATATTAAATTATTCGTTCCTCTGACATCCTATTTGGCAATCAATTTAAGAGACAGCTGCTCATGTCTCAAATCAAATCAGTATCTGCCTCTCCGAATTCGGTTTGCGAAGTGGACTGGCCGTTCTGATGTTGCCAAATGATTTACGCCTTTACACCTAGAACGTCAGGTGTCGAGGACCAACGGTCGGCTGCGGAGATGTGTGAGGTCCTGCGAAGGAGGCATCTGGCCGTTTGATGTCTGATGACATTAAAAAAGAAAATTATTTTCGGAACTTATTATTTATTATATATTTTTTTTATTTCGAAGGACTGTTGAGGAATTTATTAATTTCGTGTTAAGGAAATCATCCTTCCTTTGAATTAAACTTTTTCAGAAACATTCTTCCACAACCATGAAACAATATGTATTAAAAAAAAATGTGTGCATGATTATTTTAATTTCGTTTCAAAGAGGAATAGTTCCAGACGAAATTTGTGCACCAACGTCAATACGACAAAGGATCTTAAACTGGCCTCTATTGCTGCTGTAAGGACGTAAAAGTAAGAGATTGCCTAGTCAAATACTAATTTATTTCAGCGAATATTTACTCTATATTTTTATTTCCAACTTAACTACTTCTGCTATTTTTTTGTAATACGAGGCGTTTCAAACGGGGCGTTTTGGGGGGAAATTAGATATTCAAATGACAAGTCGGCGGCTCTCGGCTGGGACACAGCTACTCGGCAATATTTGATTAGCAATTAATTAAAAATTTAAGCCAATTCAAGAAAATTGCTGAGGCGAATTTCCGTTGACGTTGCCAAAACTGGGTCCATAATATATTTATTTTTTACTAAATAATTTCCAAATGTGTGATCACTTTTTATTTCAAACTGGTTGTGCATTTCTAAAATCATACCTTATTACAGATATTATCCCATCTCACCATAATTCTGAAGGAACCAGATGCCATGCATTAATTCTATCGAGCACTGCTATCATTGAACTGGTTGGAAATCACACACAGTTTATCATTTCCACTTTGACTTTCTTGCTTTCTATGCGATGGTACCGACCTAGGCCGGCATAACCCTACCTAGTATTCGCATGGGTTCCGAACCATAAAGGGATCCGCAATTTCAACGAATTGTTTTCTTTGGTAATCTCAAATCAGAAAGAACAAGTGCTAGTCGGACTCGCACACGAAGGGTTCCGTACCATCGTACAAGATTTATCACAAACATTTACAAGATTTATCCTATTTGTTGTTGTAGCGGCAAAATAAATACACACTGTGTAAAAAATTCAGCCACCTTTGACCGTTCATGAGATACAGCCCTGTGACAGACGGACGGGCAGCGGAGGCTTAGTAATAGGGTTCCGTTGGCATTTTTTGGGTACGGAACCCGAAAAATGAGCACATTCTGGGTTTCAAATCAGTGGTTTTTGACCCACAGGCGTCATCCTTAGGTTGCAGGTTACTTAATTTACATTAAAGACACTTTATTCACGAAAAAAATCTCGTTTGGGTTTTGTTGGTCGGTTGCTAACTAATTTCGATAATTTTCGCACGGACGATTGTAATGCAAATTTGGCTAAAAAGTAATTAATTTGTATCACACGGCATTAAACCGGTTTAATGTTAACGATAAAAAACACTGTCGCCCGGCGCGGCCGCTCCGCCATGGAGTATTCCGCATTAATTATCGAATTAAAATGTAACGCGAGACAATAAAAAAAAACTTACCCCACGGAGTCTGAGCGGCGGTACCATCCCCCGTGGTACGATGTTACAATATAGGGGTAGTGCGCACTCTGTGACAGAAACAGGCTCAGTAACCACGGGTGTGCACAACGAGTGTGGCATATTCGCAATCTCCTTCCTTACCGGGCTAGCCGGGTCGGTCCATCGTATTAGTTAAGCAATGGTAAAATCGGTATTTAAACATTATCCGTGTTTTCCATTCAGTTCAATGTAGCCGAACAATATAAAGAAGGTCCTGGCATGGCACCTAGTTCCCACGTGGTGTGTTAGGCTAATATCTGACGGTCAGTTGGTATTAGCCATCCATGTTCAGTTACATAAAAAAAGCAGACGCGACATCATCAAGTATATGACATCATTATATTGAATGCTAACCTTTTCGTACAAATTAAGTGCCCGGGTCCCTTTTTAATAACATAAGCTATAAATTGTGTACGTTAACAAAAGTTTATGAAATTTTAGAGTAAGCCCCGATTACATGAAGAGGGCTGAGTTAATCATTATTCAAACACGTCACTTTTAGTGAACCGTGTGAAGTTCCTTCGATACTGTTCATACAAATTGACGTGTTTAATCATACGTTGTATGATTACTGTCTTTCTGTCTTTCTCTTTCCAAATTCGATAAGTGCATTTCGTCACGAATGCGAGCTGCTCCATGGTTCGGAATTTATGTAAAACTGTAGGTTCCCTTCCCCTACTAGATGGTAGGGTTTAAGCTCGCCCTGGTTGGTACCATCGCATTGGATGAAAAGATGGTCGAAGCGGCAATGAAAAATTGTCCGTGTTTTCCGTCTAGTTCAATGTAGCCGTGCTCATAAAGGGAAGGTCCTGGCATGGCACCTAATTCCTTCGGTAATGTGGTAGTTGTGTGGTATTAGCCATCCATGTCAGGTCGCAAAAAAAAATCGCTTCGTAACTGGATTTCTTGACTTGTCCAAGCGTAAGTTACCTACCTTAGGAACCATAATTGTAAAACAAATCTACGTGTTTGGGAGCTTATCAAGCTGAATCCTTCGGCAGTGATAAATAGTCGTAACAGAAACTAAGGCTAACCAAAAGTAGTACTTTGTGACGTCAATTTGCTTTACTTTGAGATTTCGTCGATACAAAATGTGTCAAAGTGACGTCACAAAGTAATACTTTTCGTTAGTCTTAGTTTTTGTTACGACTATTTATCTCTGCCTAAGTCTCAGAAGTTGTACGGGTATGACCGCGCGTGTGCCCCCTACGGTGCTACCCCACGCGTCTCCGTGCAATTTAATTATTACGAGGAAGCCGACTCCGCGCCTCGATTTACCCTTTTGTATCTTAACCCTCCCACGAGAAAGTACTCACCCTGATAAAATAGAGGACGGGTGCGGAGAAAAAAAAGGAGCGTATGCAAATTCAGGATAAAATATAGCCCGTAAATGCCACCGTTTCTAAAAGAATATTAGAGACGTTTTTCAGTGGGCGGCCGGGGGGTGGTGTGGGGAGGAGAGATTGCTACTTTTTGTACGTTGTCTCTCTTTCTGGCCAAGTACTTAGAGGCCGCGAGAATTTTATACAGGCTGATTATGGAATTTGGAGATTTTTTTAATTATTGTTTCTTCTTTTTTCGTTTGCACGTATTTGGACATGTAAATTGACTACCAAACTCAAGAATTCCTTAACAAAACGATATCACCATTTTACTGTATTTGCAGTCAGTCAGCGTGTTTGCGTTTTCCTGCAGTCCTCCCGACCCTCAGTGGTACGGAACATCTGCTTTCCGCCGACGCACTTGATGTCGTCGTCCTTTTTACAGTGGCATTATTTCAGATAAATTAACGTAATTTCACTTAATTGTTCTTACTATATCTCAGAATTACGCATTCTTACGTAATAATAAAAACTATTAGTAATAATAAAACTATACGACCAAATACGGAGTGTGCAATGAGTTTTAACGTTAGTGTAGCATTTTCTTTTTCACGCAGGCTAATCAAAGATAATTTAGAATGATTCGAAGAGCCACTCCTCGCTTCAATTATTCAGCTCCTCACTACAGCCCGTTGAAACGTAAAAAGCGTAATTAAAGCATTTATTTTTCATCTTTTCCAGTAGCCGGCTAATACTGTATTCAGCGGAGAAGGCAGTCAAGTTTGGAGCGGGGGGGAGGCGGAGGGGGCGCCCGGGGTCCGGGGGAGGGAGGAAGGCTCGGGCGCCATTGTATTCGCTAAGGAAGATAAATTAAAAAATATAATTACAAGGCGGCCGCCATAATTCTTCGAGGAGGGCGGCGGGGGAGCGGGGCGCGGGCGCGGAGGGAGCGAGCGATAGTGGAGCCCTCACCGGGCGGCGGGTGGAATTTTCCAAGGATTCCCGGGGGAGAGGAGGCTTCTTAAATATTTGGGGATAGCGGCGCGTACTTACGCATTACGTAAATTAATGACACGGATTCAAGGAAGGCCGGAGAGTGCTCCGTCGCTCTGTTCTTGTGCCCACCCTCTCTCCTGCCGGTGTCCTATTCCTCTCCGCACGCGTCCTGCTTTGTTTTAACTTCCGTCGTTAACGATGTTATTAAATACGAATTATAAACTGGCGCGGCTCCAGATTCCTCGATGATGTATTTTTTATTCCTCCCGAGCGATTGTTAGGGCTCGAGTGGTTGTTTTGCTCGAGTCAGATCCGAATTAATGTAGATTTCAAAATCGTAAACGAATTTAATGACTTGTTTGATCATTATTTCCTTTCCTCTAGCCTAATGAATTTAAAGGAGATATCCGCTCTTTTCTGCATCGCTAGATATGCTTACGTACATTTTATGTTGGGTCACTACAACAGGAACCCGTAATGACTGTCTCATTAAAAAGGAAGCACGCAGAAAACATAAGAACGTATGCGGTATAGTTATTGCAAAGCCCCCGTAAGTTAGTGCTGTTGTGTTGTTATCAGCGGATTCCACGCGTTTTCCTGAATGGCGGCGGCGCGGTGCACGTAGGGCGGGGAGTGGCGCTGGGCGGGCGGGAATCTCACACACACGCGGCCGCGAGCCTCACACGCGTTCAACAAGTGTGCGCTCCTTGGCCGCCACGTGATTCGTCTCATGGGTCCGACGCTGAACGTGTGAGAAAAAAGTACGGAATTACACACTTATTTTTATTCATCAGAAACTTGTATGGTGAAATTATGTCTTCTTCCTACTAGTCTGCTTACTCATATATTCGAAAAAGTTCAAAAAATGCTCGCATCTGCATGATAAAAATATTAAGATATATATAGAGATTTTCTTGAATATCTTATTTCATTACAGGCCGGGTCCGGTTTGACTTCAGAAAATTAATGTATTTGTTGTAAAAACACACTTTTACAAGGAATGCACTAAACATAACTTTCTCAATACGTCAAAAGTTATTATTTGACACTATCATGTAATATGTCCTTCCAATGTTCCCCTCACCACTTTTCATAAACAATATTTATTAGTGATATTTACAGGCAGCAGTGGCGAGTCACAATCGACATCGTAAATATATCGTGATGCATTTTAAATTGATTTGCAAAATCTTATTTGCATCTACAATCAACAGATTTAGAAAATTCGGGTGCCATTTTGTACAATCATCGTGGTTAAGCAACACTGGGCGCCGTCGGCGTCTAGGTGGGTGACGGTTCGACCGTTGAGGCTGGCAATTATTCTAAATAACACAAAATATTTTAATTACTGCCCAAGGGTAATACTACTTCAACATTGAGAAACAAAGTAATACAAAATAAAGATATGCCTACTAAATCAAACAATACGTATAAAGATGTAAGCAACAAATATAAAACCATGAAGAATAGCGACACATTGCTCCTTCATTTGTTAATTGCCGTACCAGCGAGCCTTACGGAAGGGGAAATCGAATCGCTGACTGTAACACAGAAGATAATAAATGACATACTTTTTTACATTTAAATCGCGTGCATATTCAAATTGTATTGACTATTTTTCATGTTACAATACAGTCAGTCAGTCAGTCAGTCAGCGTGTTTGCGTCCACTGCGGACATACGCCTCTCCAATTTTTCTCCAGTTCTCCCGGCCACTGCTTTCCGCCGACGCACTTGATGTCGTCTTCCCCACCTGGCGGGTGGTCTTTCCACACTCCGTTTTCCTGTCCACGGCCGCCAGTGTAGGACACGGTTAGTCCAACGGTCGTCGTCCCTTCGGCTGACGTGACCAGCCCACTGCCATTTGAGCTTAGCTACCCGGTGTCCAATATCGCCTACTCTGGTACGTCAGCGGATTGTCTCGTTACGCAGCATATCCCGTAGCGATATTCCCAGCATGGCTCGCTCCATTGCTCGCTGGGCAACTTTCAACCTTTGGACAACGACGACCGTCAGAGTCCACGTTTCACACGTTACAATGCACATTATCGATACTCATACCAGAAATCACTTCAAGAACATTTTAACGTAGAACGTTTTAACTCAAAATTTACCTGATCCTGTGTATCGAAAATCATTTTAAGACAAGAAACGAAAAGATGGTACGGAACCCTTGGCCGATTTTTTCTTCTTGTGAAAATACAACTTAGTGTCATGAACATGGAGGATATGTTTCTTGTACAGTCTATAGCAGTCTAAACATTCACATATATAGCCACCTCACGAGGCATTGCCGTGTCGGCGAGGTATCATATATTCCGTCTTAATAACTCGCTCATTATGAATTCAACGAACGAAACTGGAACTTCTAATTTCAATCCCAACTTATCACGATGCGAACGAACGAAAAATTCACCCCGCGCTCTCACCCCACGCGGCTCACCCCCTTGTTTAAAGCGCCGTAGAAAAAAGAAGCACATAAAAATGCATGAGGCCTTCGTAGTTAGAAGGAAAGGGTAGATGCGGGGGTGCGGCGGGGGGAGCCCCCTCGGGGGGGTCGGAGGCTCCCCCGCTCGGGGAGGCAGCTGTAAAAATCGTCTCTAATTTAAATTTAGGAACTTTTCGCCGGGCGTCCGGGAGTAATGTAATAACCCTGATGTCTTGATAAATACGCGTCTTTACCGAGACGCTCGGCAAAGATCCCGATATGACGATAATGCCTCAGCCCGAACTTATAATTGGCGAGGTATAAATCGCCGGAGTGGCGATATAAATGGTTGTTACATTAATTTGGAGTCGGCCGGTGACACTCGCTAATGGAGGCTCGGCTCGTGTCGGGCGCGGGAGACGGTGGAGCGGCATCGAGATAATCTCTCATTGTCTCCGAGATGCTTTAGCCGTCATCAGATGAAAGCAAAGGCTGAGTACACGAGCGGACAGCCTCTTTAGTTTGCAAAGGGTTCTTTGAAAATTTCCTGGCCCTTTCCCACTCCAACGCTTTTTGTTACGCAATACTTTTTTTTCAAAAGATGTCACCTCACGCATTATGACGTGCCTTTTATAATGTGTGTGAATTTATCACAGTAATTTGAATAGAAACCGCCTCTAGGTATGCAAAAATATATTTAGCTTGAATTGAATTTAATATGAAGAATGACAGAACAAGTAAGCGGAAGTGTAGGGCCCTTGCGGCCTAAGAGAATGTACCAAGTCCATGTAATACTTCGTAAACGTCAGATACGTAGCATGTATGAATAGATGTATGTCTGTAGATAAAGCGAAAGAAGTGTCTTGTGATCGTACCGTAGTGTTCAAAGTCTGATTCATTGATTGAAAATTCTTTAATACGCCACAAAAAAAATAACAAAGGAAAGTATAGTACAATAACAACATAAGTGGGGCGCAAAGGCGGGCTTATCCCTTGCAGAGATTTCTTCCAGCCGACCTTTGGGTGTTTGAGAAGTTCAATAGGAATATATTCGTAGGTAGTGGTGGTAGTCATTACCTAACAACGATTATCATGTAAAACGGTGGATGCATGAAGCAAAAGTATATAAAGTATTTTAAGCTACCTGATAAAATTATAAAATCAATTTAATATTGCGAAAGGTATAATATTATGTTCTTTTCATATTCTGTTTTTTTTTAGTAGGATTACTTTAACATACATCCAATGCCAAAGGATTTGTCTGCCGAAGAATATGATTGTTTCAAGAAAATGGTTGAATCTTAATGTAAACCAATCAACATTGAACAACCGATAGGTAGCGCCATCGTTTTTTCCGCCCACATAGGATATGTGTGGGCGCATCGAGCTATTTCAGTACAACCAGTTCGTGAGTCTGATTATCGTTGATACATGTAGGTTTTTCTTTGATTAGGATGTCGTCAGAGATTCAAAGCACACTTATCTATTTAGATATTTCAGTGGCAAATCTGAAAACGCATGAAGCGCGTAGCATGAGTGGGCATTGAAGTTTCGTAGCAGTGCTACGAAAATTTCGACGTACGTACAGTCGTTTCGTCTGACATCTATACACCGGAAATAGAGACAAATTTGAGATGTCTTTCTGTCATGCTGAAGTCAACCATAGATTTAAAGGGACTTCTCTTTCCAGTGTATACAATTGAGAGGAAACGACTCTACTATAAGATTTAATATCTGTTAAGTACAATATTTAAAGGCTATGATAACAGCTGATTGAATTTGATTTCATAAGGGCTTAAGTGAAATTTTAAAAAGATGAAAGATATACCGGAACTTAAAATAGTAAATGTCTGACGCTGTTATTATTTGTTGAAAAATTTTTATGATTTCTTGTGCATATTTGCCTTATATGATCAATCAAATCAACAAAGACATACAGTTTCTTTATAAATTACAACCATTCCATCAAACTACAAAGTTACTTTTTCGATTATCGAAAACACGTCCTTATAGGGGGAATTATAAAATAAAAATTAAAGGTCAAATAGCTCTACAAATATCTGTGACAAAATAGATATCACATGACATTAAACATGGTAGTTGTAGAGTAGTTATCTCGTTATAGCTGTTTCAATGTATTTATTCTCTGTTGTGAGTTAGAGGCATTAAAGGTAAGTGATAGTTAGCTGTTTTATATTTTATATATTTAATGGATACGAAATTACCGATGTCTCATTTATTTGAGGTCGTGACATCTATCTTTATGTCCTCTATTCTACTTACCGGTAGCAAGGTTCAATGCTTGCCATTAAATAACCTAACCTAACCTAGAAGTTATGATCGACTTAAGTAAGTTCATTTTAACAATAAAAAGAAAGAAATATTTTGCCTTTATAAATGGTAAGATCAGGTATTTAATGCAGTTACACCGGAAGTATAGGTAAATTCGACATCACCATCCGTCATGCGATATCTCTCTGCACTGAATAGGATCGACTTTTCCTCTTTAGTCTGACGACATGAATATATGTGATCGTTCTGATTAGATAGTTACATTAGCAGTAGATACAATCTCTCACAATCGCAAACACTTCATATAGCTTGAAGATTCCCTCTCACACGCTCTTTTACACCTGCAAACACACCCTTACATAACGTTTACTTTATCACCAAAAATGCATATATCACAGCGTTAAAGTTTTCATGTTCAAATAATTGTATGTATTAAAAAAAACGTTTTAATGGTGCTGTTATTTTGATTCACAGCCCAAATTTCATTGTGAAAAATATTTCATATACTTAGAAATTGAAGTGTATTTTTTGACATAAAAAATATTTAGGTTTCATTTAAGCATATTTAGATCCTATAGCATAATGATGCGATAAAAAAGAAATACTCCAGAAACTGTAGGGCACAGTCATTTGGATTTTTCATGCTTATTCTTTCACTATCGCCCAATTCTTACAATCGCCCTTCTGAAAGCTCTAAATAGCACCGAGAACAATTACAACTTAGGTCTCTCGAGACGTTCAATCATCTGTAACTGATATCAAAGAGGCCGAGATCTCAAATTAGGAAATCTTCATAATTCCGCCTTCCTCCTCATTAAATCCGGACAAAGCTGAAAGTATTCGTCTTATGTAATGTTATTCATTCGCCGGCAGTCAAAGGTTGTATTTACAAAAAATAAATCGGTAGGATGGGGGGGGGGGCGATGGGGAAGGGGGGGGGGGGGGGCGTCGCGGCGCGGCGTCGCGGCGGCAATTTTTTCTCCATTCGCCGTGTTCCATTAGCGCCGGCCATTGTTTGGTAGGGCGTTATCACCTATTTAGGTCGACATTTCTCAAGATCTCCTTTTGTCGATTCAATTTTCACCACATAAGGTATAGCCAGTCCTTCTCCGAGGTTGAGATTATTTCCATACCGAAATTTATCAAAACTGGCTCAGCGGTTAAGGCGTGAAAACGCAACAGACAGACAGATTTACTTTCCCATTAATAATATTACTATGGACGGACGATATTGATTTTATGTACGATAGCAAAGTTCCTTACATTTTCCCTGTAGTTTATTCATTAGACATTTCATTCCGCTGTTGAATAACACATCAATACGTCGACAATTTGTGGTTTTTATGGCTTGAAAGTACTGCGGTAGTTACTGATTGATTATTAAATGAGTTCCCGATGTCGACTTACACTTAAGAGAGTTACAAAACTACATTGAAATAAAATATGCATCATGTAACTAACTACCAAGGAATTGTTTGGCAGTAACATTTAGATCTAAGTGTGTATTTCATAATTGTGGATGGAAAAATATATTATGTAAACCTGAGAAGTTTTTTTGCTGGGTCGATCGAATCCGCGGATCTTTGTGACGTAAATTAGTGTAGTTTGACTACCAAAAAGTTTAAATAAATGAACAGAAATGAGGCTACAGAAACTTTAGAAGTTGAAAAAATCCGATTTTCAGTTGAAACCGTTCATGTAATTAAATGATATCGACTCAGCATTAATCGACCTAACGTGTAGGTCCCGCGTGGCGCCTTCTTCGACGCGCAAATTAATTTAGCTCTCCCGCCATTTCCGCGAGCTCCCGCGCCCGCCGCCATCTTTTGTCTGTGCTTTGGCTTACGTATCGTTTTCTTCTTTATGGCTCATTAGCCGGGATGGAGGCTATTGTTTTTTCAGGCAACCCGCGCGTCGCGGAGCGAATCATTAGGATTATATCATTGTTATATTATCGGTTTTGAATTGGAAAGGTTGCGAAATATTTTCGAGATTTTTCCACCAATTTTTTAGTCGCGTGATAAATGTATGGGGCGGGTTAGTAAATAATGAAAACATTTCAAAACACTTGATTTGGGCATGTCAATGATTTTTTTTAGTAATTTTTTAATGAAAAACCGGTATGGGTTGCTGTGCTGAGGACTGTGTGTTCAGAAAAGCCAAAATGCCTCCCCTCGCGATATACATATAACAAACATACATACTAACAACATATTACAAAACAATATATACCCTGTTACTAAGAAACCCAGATCATCACAACGTTTTCCAATTCGTGAGAAAGAGACAAAACATTACATAATCATCCAGAGGCTAATCTGGGATTATTATTAACAGAGATGGCGTTTATAGTTTATATAAAAAGTCGGAAAAAAATATTTACTTTCGGTATAACATTTTTTTGGACTAAATTTTTCAAATTTCAGTTTTATTTTTGGATGTTCTTAATTCGAAAACTATACAACAACATAAAATAACGAACCAACAGCCAAAATCATCGCGGGTGCCATTACTGGCTCCTGAGCACCGATATTTGATCTCAGGGGATCCGGAATTTGACTGATATCAATCTGGTTTCGCCTAACTACACATAATGCATCGATCTATTACTAGAAAGGATAACACATCCGAAGTGGTGGGTTTCCTCACGATGTTTTCCTTCACCGTAAAACATTTGTGATACATATATCATTCACTTATCAAAGTTTTAACTAGAATTGACTTGAGGTTATCCACCGGCATCTGCATTGAAGCATTGTACCTATGTGATTTTGAAAATACTCAGAAAATGTTTTTTGTAGTGACGACGAACAAGAAGTTCAAGCCCGCGCCTTACGTATAAGAAGCGCAGCCTAAAGTGCTAGGCCCGAACATTATATTAATTAATTTAGTTAATTAATTACATACATTTACGAAAGTAATGGTCACGCCCAAGTTCACCGATTCCTCCAGCAGACTCTCAAGGTGTGAACGTGCCGACGAGGCACCTGCGCTGCGCGCGCGGCGCCATCGATCATACTGAGCGCGTACTGAGCCCCAGCTGATTTCGATCCGCACAAAAAACGTCCGATCGAACCACCGACGCGACGGTGGCGTTTTTTTACCCGCGGCGGTGGAGGCAGCGGAGGCGGTAGCGGCGGCGGCGGAGCTCCCCTCCGCTCTTGGAAAATTAAACAACCCTTGCGTATTCATAAACGCATACGTACACCTAAATGAGAGCCCGCGGCGCGCAAGCATGGAGAAGACAATGAAACCGTAGAACTTTTACTTGATTTATTTATGTAGTGTATACGATTTGTCAACATTGATGTTGTCTCTTAAATGTCGATGTAGCCTGTAATGGAAAAAGGCGAAGTTTGGCGAGGCGCCCTAAGTAAACTAGCTAAGTCTAACGATTGAAAGTCTCTAAAATTCCTCTTCTAGTCATTAAGCATTGTTACAATATATGATCAAGCGATATTCTGGTTTCTGCTTGCTTATGTTTCAATTTTTGATAAAACAATGTTGTCATCTTTTGAGTTTTTTTCACAAAGAGTAGAAATCTAAATGAAAATGGAAATGTCAAACATGTGACGGGAACGATTGATTTAAAACAATATTAAAATTATCGCGCACTTATAAGTCTGAAGTTCCATTTGGACGAGCTGAGGGGATTATCACAATTGTTCGTAAGTACATTTTGCATGGCGCTTCGAGTTTACTCGCCAAATGAAATGCTTGTTTGTATTTCACAAAGGTGCGCCAAAGTTGAGTTAGTTTAGGTTAGGTTAAGAATATTGTAAACAAATAAACAAGAACAATTGAGATTATTTCGATATTTTGAACGAAGGAATATTACAATGATAATATTTTGATAACCACCTTATTATGGCACTCTACCATCTCTGCTAACCTCTCCGGAGAAGCGTCGTCAGGCCGCAGGCTATTTCGAAAATACGTTAGTATCCTAAATGTATTACTTACTATTGACTGCATTACGTCGTTTCAAGTTTTTTTATATAAAATAAATTTTAAATTTCAAGTTTGAATGAAGATGACTTACCCCCGTTTTCACCACCTCCAGCTACCTGAAATCCGATTGTTAACTTTCGGTTACATGGCATATTTGTATGGTGTAACCGAAAGGTAACTTTGGGATTTTTGTAGCCGGAGATGGTGAAACCGGGCGTAAGACGAGCTGCATGATTTATGCTTCTGAGCTTTCCGATAAGGCAACTTTTACTTTCCGTACAGTGCACCAGCAGATTGCACACGATATATATCTTTTCCCACTCCCTCCACAAAGTCTACAACGTCAAATTCGTCGAAAATTAGAGACAGTCTTACGGCGCCGACGGCCACATTAATACAATGGCGATTAATTAAACGAAGACACATTACGAATGCTTAATTAATAATATCTTACTTTCACTCGGCCCATAATTTATAGAGGGCCGTTTCCATAGAGACTACTCATCCTTTAAAGCTATCGAGGCGCGGAGTCAGGCGGGAGGGGGTGGCGGGAGGCTCGGGCGGAGGGGGGGGGGGGACCTCCACAAAAAATATAACTTAGGGTGAGTTAAAAAACCCGGGGGGTGAGTCAGACGTCCGCTGCACCCCGCGCGCGCCACGAAATCCACGATCAATATTAACTCTTTTTTTTCCAACGGGAATTTCTGAATTTTAATTTCTCCACCGCTGGGGTCGCGGGCGGAGGAGTCGGCGTCACGCGCGTACGAAATGTATTGGCCACGGCGATATTGCTTATTCGATTCGTCCGCAGCAGATTTGTTTGTATTTGATCCAGTTTAAAACTATTAATCATCGTACGGCTGTAAGCGGATTTTAGTCCGTTAGAATATAATGGGCAGTTAGCGTAGTCAGGGATAAAGGTGACCTGCCGTGTGTTTCATAACATTTTCCTAGTATAGTTGAAAAGTAGAAATTATGTAAATGCGTGAAATAACTTGCATTAAAAAACAGAATTAACTGGATAAAGTTTCCAGTCTAAAATTAATTACATGAATAAAATTACAACGATATCAATGACATTTAGCGCACGCTAAGCTCTACATAGAGTCGTTCTAGTAATCAAGGTACTTGCTTTACAAGAATGAACCCATTCTGTAGGCTTATATCACTAATCGTTTTGTAGTATCTCACAGTCACGCCTCACATGCATTGAAACTTTGGTCAATGCAAGAAGGTAAAATATAAGAAAAATCATATATTTTTTAGAGGTATCTAGAAATAAATATTAATCAAACAAATTACCTACAAAGAATCCGACTTTATTCAATGGAATAAGTTAGCGACATCGACTATAGAATAGATTGAGTGATACACGATACGTAACTCGTAATGCCTACAGCGTATGAAAAGATATTTTTTAATAATAAACTGAAAAAAATGCGTGACTACAATTTCCCACTCGTCTTTCGATGATCGCAGACCACAGATACGGGGTACGGCTTAAGGGTAGGCTGCGTCGTCGAAAATTAGCATTTGTAATGTATATCTCGGCCACCGTCAGTTATCGACTGTTAGGAGAGGCCGGCTGCGTCCGAGGGAGCATTCGCCCAAAAAACTTCATTTAAAAAACCTTTATACGACGCGGCGATTACCATCCAATAAATCAGCTGCCCGCTCTTCTGTTTTCGTTAATGATTCTATTATTATGGAAAAAGCGTTATGTAACTGTAGAATTAAGGCAACGCCGCTATCAAGATATGGACGCGCCTCCATGGTGCCTCTGACATTTACTTCGTATGAGGGATCTGTGGGAATATTTGAGGAGAATGAGCTAGCCAGTTTTCGCTATAGGTATTATTAGGTTTCACTATAGGTATCCGAAGTACAGTCGTTTCCTCTCAATTGTATACAGTGGAAAGAGAAGGAATTCCTAAGTCCCTTTTAATCTATGTTTGACTTCAGCATGATCTCAAATTTGTCTCTATTTCCGGTGTATCGATTTCAGACAAAACGACTGTACTTGACTTTAAAGTGTCTAAGGGCAGAGCTTGTTCCACGAAATTCGTTTAAAGTTGGTTTCCATACAGATTGATTTGACATGGGCCCGTATATTTTAGTTGACCCGCAAATATGCGAAATATGCCGAATCGCCGACCTCCTAAAAGATCACCATTCGGTTCGCATGGGTTTACACGATTTCAACTGAATTGCTGAGATGACAACTGATGAGACACTCTAAAAAATTTTTCAACAGAACATTGCCGATCACATAGGGATTCTCGGTGTCAACCGATATGAGGTCCTGGCGCAGACTCGCCACGCTTATGATTATAAAAAACCGGCCAAGTGCGAGTCGGAGGATTTCGTACCATTGTACATGATTTAACACAACAAAATCAAGTTTTTTGTGTTTCTTAAAATTGCCCTATTTGTTGAAAGCGGCAAAAAAAATGCACACTCTTCAAAATTTCGGCTGTCTATCTATTACGGTTCATGAGATACAGCTCTGTGACAGACAGACAGATGAACGGATGGACGGACGGACAGCGGAGGCACCCTTTAGGTACGGAACCCTAAAAAAACATTTGTTATAAGAATGTACACCCAAATTATCGGAATTAGAAGAAGAAAAGTAGCTCAGTTACAAAGTTGAATCAAAGGGAACATTACATAATTTGAAAAACACACACGTGCCCTTTTATAGACAGGAGATGAACGCTTCCATACTTTCTTTCGCTTTGTTCTAGCGTGCAGGGTCGGCGTTTTTTATGTGAGAGTCGTGGCGCGCGCCGTAAGGGTTACAAATTGTGGGGTGAAAGGGGTAGGTTTTTTAAATCGACTTTCCTTACTGTAATAAATGATATTTATCTTTCTTAATTATAGTCCAACTCCGTATACAGTTGCTTCGGTATTATTTTTTGTTATTATCGAATTAGATACATTTGTCGTTGGAATATTTTTCTTAAGTAACTGCTGCAGCATAACCAAACATGAAATTATAGGTAAGTGCCCTCGATTAGGAACGTATTTATATTTCGTAAATGCTGTCAGTTCTGAAATACTTATTTTAATCGGGGAAATATCGATGTCAAGATTTCTAATCCATATCCTGACAAATCTTTAGGAATCCAACTTGATGTTAAAACTCGATAATTATAAAAACATTTTCAGGCTCAATATACTAAGAGTATGTGCTCACAACGGTCCGTTCATTTACGTTAGGTATAATGTACTAGGTGTTTATTCCATTCGCCTACAAAACAAAGCACCCACTGTAGTTGTAGAAATTAGGCCTTTGCATTTCTCTGGCGCACTACCTGGAGTCCAATTGTTGGACTAATTAGTTTACGTACGGAACACACACTCCTAAATTCTCATTGAACCAGAAGTGGCCATGGGTTACGGCATTGTCTGCCGACCAGTCTTAAAGTGTGGGATAAATAAGCTGCATAGTACTATGATATTCAGGATTCAGGAAAACACGGACAATTTTAATTACCGCTTTGATTATTCAATGCAATGGTAGCGACCCGGTGGGATTTATCTTGCCACGCTGTTTGTTTCTTGGATACAGAGGTTCGGGTTCCATGTAATACTGCAGGACCCATCAGTTTTAGGTGGACTCCGAATTACAGATAGGCTTCAATGGTCGAAAACAGTCACCCATCCAGTACCCAACCAAATACAACCAAATCCGGCCACAACCATAGTTGTTTCACCTCAATTATCGACCGGCAAGGCGTTCAAATATGATTGTAGATAAAGACATATTTCGCAACAATTATAGTTGTTTTCATCTTTAAACGAAACCATTACCTTTTAACCTGTCGACTTCTTAAGAACGGCCCTTTAACGGCGTTTACTAATAATTTGGAAACCGCTATTCCAATTAAATTGATATTTAATATCCAATATCAGGTAACAAATATCTGTGTCTCCATGCTTTTGTTTTTTTGAAAAATCCAAACCGAATGAAATGAAAGCAAAAAGAAAATCTTCATACGAATTTTGTTTTCTCTATGGTTTGACCCAGAATACATTTACCGAAAAAACAAAGGCATGCAGACACAGATATTTGCAGCCTAATATTAGATACCAAATATCAAGTAAGTTGGAACATTGGTTTTCAAATTATTAGTAAACTACGTTTGTATGGGAGGCGAAATTTTCAGGTGCTTACGGGCCGACCTTAACATTACATTTCACAGTTTTGGTGTTAACGTTATTGCCTCGATTAACGGTTAGAAATAAATAAATGTCATAACTCTGGCGTTGAAGATGAAAACGAAAAAGCGCAGCTGTTGTTGCTGTAGAGATTTTTATTTCTGAATAGATAAATACCGTATTCAAATCGCACCAACTCCGAACAAACGTGGTTGAATTTCAACAAAAAAAAAAGGTTCGTTCAACCCTTTTCGTGTCGCGCATGCGTCGAACCCCTTTCACCCTTTCGCTAGCCGTCCCCTCGGGTTTTTTGTAAGCGTTTTTGTAAAGGGTTAGCGCGTACGTGGGGTAGTGAGTACCTGCCGCGGCGAAGGGTTGAACTTTTTTTCGTATGGACTCTGCGAGTTTTTCTCTATGGACCCGAATGAGATGCGTCGTAAAAAGTGCATTGAACTGGCGCCGCGCGTCAGCTGATGCAATAAAAATGCACTTGCGGCGGCACAATGGGCGCGTATTGATTTTTTAGGGTTCAAGGTCGATTGGACAAGTGGTTCGGATAGGAAAAAAGGGGTTTGAAGACCTCTGTTGTTTTCTTTTGATCTACGACTATTTAATAAAAGGTATATTTAAAAATAAACAATTTTATAGATTAAATGAAGACAATATTTTGTCTTTTGGCACGGGCACGGTTCGTTAATACCACACGCACTATCATGATATTAACGCAACACACGTCATTCCCAAAGAAATCCGGTACATTACCAGGCCCTTTTCTTCATAAGCAAGAAAAAAAAATGTTATTTTATCAAATGCGATGGTACCTACCATATTGTAGGCGAAGAGGACCAGCAGTGTCTCATGAATTCATAACCATGAATTAACTCGGAAAGAGAAATAATTTGGTGTATGAACGAGGCGGGGAACGAACCTAGGACCGCTGGCATGAAAAGCAAGTCTCCGCGCCACTGAGCAACGAACCGTTCACTGTGAGGTTTACAAAAGCGTAGGATGTTGAAGATGTGAAGATGACATCTGAGCTGATGAATCAAGGCCAAACATAATCACGATATTGTTGTAACAATGCCCAAGAGCTTTTCGAAATCCTCAGTTTGTAGGTTTATTCTTGGAATTTTATGCTCAGGAATCATGAATCTTTCAATCGAGAAAACCGCTTATAAAACGATTGTCAAAGTGATTTTCTCGACGGAAAATCTTGAGTAATTAAATCACATATTTAAAGTTTTATGTTTAAATTACTAGACTGTCAATTTGTCTTTCGCATTTATAAAATTTTGAAAGGAGAAGTAGTTATTTATTTCAGTCATACAAGCGGTTCGCTTTTTGTAAGCCAATATCGATTTACTTTGTGTTTCATATCAAAGATTCAATACCAGTAAATAAGTTCAAAAAACTGAACGTTTTCTGCTGTGGTCTTAGTCAGAATATGTTAATAAAAATAAGTTAGCATTACATTATTGTTAATAGAAAATAATGAATGATAAATAATGAAAATATTTCAATATCAAATGAGGTTTATAGATTTGTCAAACTTGGGACTAATGGGACCTTTAATACATTATTTTATAGCCAAATTGTTGTTTATGAATAGGTTTGATACTTTCAATCTTCTTTAAGGGAATCCGACATTTGGGATTGTTTTTGGGCTTTCATACAATTCGTATGCCTCAAGGGCGTAAGTTTTTGAATTAAATTGAGCTAACGAAAGGTCCGAGTGCGAGAGGCTGTGACTGTGGTCCACGTCGCAACCGCCTTACTGTGTTTGAGATCGGCCATGTTGGCCCAGTATCGTTTAGAATCAACATTTGTAGAACAATAAATTCAATGTACTACTCGCAGCATTGCTGCAAGAAAACAACGCGTCTCCATTTATTTCCGCGCATCAACATTACCATTTACGCAATGCACTCACATTCACATAAAAGCCGAATGCACCGTGCAAACGTGCAAATAAATCCCTTTTTTGGGGAACTAGGTAAAGGCAACGGGACCCAACACAGCCGCTGTGCAGCGGTAACCCAATTTCGTCAAGGTGCTAAGCACTATTGGGTTACACCACCCGTTACAAAGTACGACTTCGCATCTAATCCTTTGTGGGTGTTTTTTGGAGGGTTAAAAGGGTGATTTTTTACCCGTTGCGAGCGTACTTTTTTGGAGGCGCAGAACAAAAGAGGCCGGTACGGCGCGCCATCTTGCGCAACGCAACACCTGACGCCCGCGCCGCGGAGTCGAGGCAACCGCCGCGCACGCGCCGACACCACACGCGCATGCGTCTTATAACGTATCTTATAGAATTGTTATTGATTTCTTACTAGCTGAGGTGCCCGGCTCCGCTCGGGTCAATGTCGTTTTTTACTGATATCGGGCTGGTCGAGTTCAGCCTTCGTTTGCAATGTAAGCGGAAAAAATGTAATTATTTACGACATCACATTAGAAATCTCAAAAATAACAGTATTTCTCCACTATTTAATGGATTTTATTGTACATATAAACCTTCCTCTTCAATCACTCTATCTATTAAAAAAAACCGCATCAAAATCCGTTGCGTAGTTTTAAAGATTTAAGCGTAGATAGGGATATAGGGACAGAGAAAGCGACTTTGTTTTATACTATGTAGTGATAGTAATGTAGCTGAACAAGATGGCTAATACTACAGTCACCGTCATCATACTGGGCCAAAACACCACCTTACCGAAGGAATTTAGTGCCATGCCAAGACTATACATTGAACTGGATAGAAAACACGGACATTATTTCATTGTCGTTTCCACTATCTTTTCATCCGATGCGGTAGTACCTTCACGGGCTGGTTTAACCCTACCACCAAGTAGGGGAAAGGGTCCCCTACAGTTTTACATGGATTTCGAACCATGGAACAGTTCGCATTTGTGACGAAATGTCCCTATTAAATTTAGAAAAAGAAGAAAATGAGTACACGAACGGGACGGTGATTAAACCCATGACATCTGGGATGGAAAGCAAGACCGCCTGAACTAAAAGCCGCTCAAAATATAACGAACTGCAAAGTGCTTTTTTCCGTGCAATTAATCTGATGTACCAGGCGCTCATGAGAAGAACCCAGGCGTTCCTGGTACGATCTATGTACTGCCGTGCCCTGTATAGTAGTAACTTCCGATAGCGGATAAAGCGCTGTGTCGGTCTTAGCTAGCAGCAGATTTTCTCCATCTTGGACTTCCCTGAACGTAAACAGAGAAAAAGGGAAGCGAAATACTGTTTTAGTTGTTATTGCGCAAAAATATTGACGTAAAATGTCCTAAAGGCCGTTTCATTTCAACCATTTCAGATCAATTGATGCCATGTATCTAGGCAGGTTCGCTCAAACAATTTTTAATATTTAAATCGGTTCGGAAACGAAATAAATGTATCAGATGCTTGAAAAAAATAATAAAATTGTCCATATATTATTTCCATACGTGCCTCGCGTGGAGTCTAAATGAAAATTACATGATTCCGTGTTTGGTGGTGATTCATGGTTGGTTAGAACTTCTCAATAAGATCTGTTTAGCTTCAAGTTCAGTGAATTAGTGCTTATTGTCATGTCCAAGTATTTGGCTAAAATACACCATCAATTTGAGACAGCACACGTGTCGATTTATCATATAAATATCTCCAAAACGATCTTACAAATCAGTAAAACGTATGATTACGTGCGATCCCGAGCCGCTCGATAAATTAATACCAGCTGCTGCCATCCTTTTTCTAAACACCTCTTCGCCTCCCTACGCAGAAAAAATCGGATACCGTCGCAGTTTTTACGTCTTCTTGTCAGAATGTGGATCCCAATATCTGGTTACGTCCGTGAACACAAAACACGAATAGACAAGACCTTTTGGCTAGTTCCTTTGGTTTCGTTGGATGTAGTTGAAAATACCTAGAAAAGCCAAGATCTTGATTAAAACGGTTATGATGAGATAAATAATTCATTTCTATGAATAAATATGGTGATTAAATATTATCCTCCTTTCTCGTCATTTCTATGAAATAATTTAGCAATAAGCATTTTAAATATGAATGATTACGTATTTTCAACGAATCAATTTGTAAAATATGATCCTTAAATATAAAAAAGATTATAGACGTTCTATAACCCTCTGAAGCTAAACATCGCATGTACGCTGTTTGTATGGACAACAATTGGACATTGCCGGCTACTGTTGAGCGTTGCCACAAGAAAAGGATTAAAATACAACACTATACTGACGTTTGCCGATTTGAATAGCGAATACAAACAAATAAACAAACGAGAAAAAGCAAGCAGTAGGATGAAAGCGGTGTCCAGTAGCGATACAACGAGGATTAGAGGATTTAAGATTTTGCAATAATATGCTTTGCGCGATCCGATGCTCTAAGAGACTACAATGATACCGACACTATGTTTTACGCGACCATTTCCAAGAAAATATATTTTGGTAGGGCTGGAGTTTGAAAATAGTAATCTCCTTTTGGAAGTCCGACATTGAGGTACGTAATTTATTCTTATAAGAACGTTGGACAATGGAGAGTTCTCAGCTGAAACGCCTCTAATTTGAGGTAATCTAATATAACATATATGTGGGCGACCGTTATCATGGAGGTTCAGCTGACTGTCGCTGCTTTGGTCATTTGATCGCCATCAAACGACCAAAGCAGCTTTTCCATCTTAGTTGAATTTGCTGCATTCCAACAATATCATGAACCTTTCCACCTTTTAATTTCCAGAAACAATCCGATTAACATTTTTGTGCCAGTTTAGCAAAGTCATATTCTGGTTAGGCCGTAATGTCTTCGCATAATATATGGCTAGAACCATATGCTAGAATGGATGCTAGCTGCAACCATATGGGGCTAGAATGGATAGAACCAATGTAATGTGTATGACCCTAGTCCTGTCCTTGTTCCCCGCATACACATGTCTCTCTCACTCTTTCACCTGTGTAGCGAAGATTGACAGCGTCGGCTGAAAAGGCTGAAAGGCCCAGCTTTCAGTGCAATTTTTGATACCGCGATGCACGGACACGCCATGTCAGTAGCACCGGTTCCCGCTAAACTATCTCGCCGCCGCCGGATCCTTAGGTACCTAGGAGTACCTCGCCAGTACCGCGTGTGCTCGAAACCTACCAATCGAAAGGACTTTCTGTGCTCTTCATCGTCGAGGACACAGCGTTCCTGAACCGCATCCTGTGGGAGAAGGAGTAGCGTGGTGGCCACCCGCACACGTCAGGAAGTCTCCATCGTGGTGAGTCGCCCCACCTTCTTTTATCCTAACCTCTAGACGATTGTGCATTGCATGGGACCACATACCATTTCTTTTGCGAACCTATATAGCCACCCTTTTTCAAAACCTTTACAAAAAACCCAGCCACCTACCCGCGCCACCATATCCATTCGTATGGTACCGGCTTTCCGAGCTTTTTCACTTTCTCCATTTGACGCAAATTATTTAACTTTACGATGAATTTAGCTGCATTCGATGTTTGAGATACATCCAATCAAATCATACGCACTGAAAGCCGGTAACAAAACAAAGTTCAAAATTAAAAAAAAAATTATTTTATCAAAAAAATGCAACTTACTTTTCAGTAACGTGCATTTTTTTTCTCCCCAAGGGTGTGATCGTCTAAAGTAAAACCCTAAACAACCATGATATACTTTTAGTTAGAAAATGTTTTCTAATTGATTTCATTGTAAATCTAACCAAATAATACACTATGCGCATTGTCTGCTCCTCATCACACGGAGACAATATTTGTCTTTGAACCGAAGACGGTGCCAGGACGCAATAGTAGAATTTAATCCCGTCGAGAAGGGCGCTCTTAATGAACTTATTTAATTTAACTACCAATGATGTTATTTTATGTGATCGATCTCCTTAAAAAGTTCTTAAAGAGCAACTTCTTCATGACGTTGATTACTGAATCCCTTGTACAATCAAAAGGCAGGATTGGACCGCTAAAGTGTATATATTATTTAAAGCTAAAGAAGATTCGCAGACATAGCGTCTCGTCAGCCTCGACAGCCAAGGGAGCTCCATGACACAGCTTCAGCCACGTGACTCAGCGCATTGTCCTTTGCGCATTTCGAGTGATCGTGAAATCGCGACAAGTTCTATAGCCGTCGAATTATTAATGGATGCATCCTTTATCTGCTTCGGTATAAAGTAAATACTCCCCGAACTATGGCGGGACAGCGTCGCGGGCACAGAAATTGGATAAAAGGAAGTATTCGGCGTAAAAATCAATAATCAAATCGATTGTTCGGCGCTCGCACACCCGGTAACCGACATTCGCTATCAAAATAAAGGCTTCGCGGGGACGCTGTGGGTGGATTTTTTAGTGCGAACTTGGAGTGGATGAGGGCGCAAATTCATTGTTATTATTGCGACTGTAGGTGTATTGTACATATGTATTGTATTTTGAGAAAAGATAATATGTATCATCATATTTTTTATTACATTAAATGCAAGACCGGCCTTTACTTAGGTATTTAAAACCAAATAAGTATTAGTCGCTCTATACTAATTTTAAATAATTTAATGTGCGGAATGTTCGGCACTGAAAATAATACAATTGAACCCAATCCTTAAGAGATTCGTCGTTCGTGGTTCGAATTCCACGTGTGTGCGTGGGACCCCTTTCCTTATTTACTAGGTGGTGGGGTAATCCCGCCTGGCTTGGTACCATCGCATCGGATTAAAGATGGTCGAAAAGAAATGATAAAAATGGTTCGCGTTTTCCATCAGCCGTGAAATATAAAGCAAGGTCCTGGAATTGCACCTAGATCCTATAAAGTGGGTTGGGCCTATCATTCCCAGCTAAATTCATTGCTCTTCATACATTGCTTCTTTTTGATATAATGCACAAGTACGTTTTTGACTGGTTTTATTTACATTGATTAGTCAATTATGACATTTGTATTGTGTTAGTCTCAATATATTGTTTCATGTGTGAATATCAAAGGTCGGAGTAAACTGCATCCGTTTGAAAATGAATCGAAGCTTAAACGGATAACTTATTCTGACACGTTAAGAATCAACTAAGTTCCTTAAATACCTTTCACCAAAAGTGTCGTGTGCGTTAACGTATAAGATGCATTAATCGTTTTAATATAGATTAGCTGTCTGCAACTGGGACCCCAGAATAAGTTGGAGGGCTGGGACTATGAGGCGACCAATGGAAACAGATGTACGCCTTCATGTCCAGTGATTCCTACCTCATCTATAATACAACACGTGAAAAGTGTTTGTTTTCTCTACGATTTATATAAAACCCATACCCTTAAAACTCGCGTCAATTGGCTGAGGTAATGAAGCAAATAAATACAATGCACCCACAATGAATGGGACGGTTCTGTTGTGTCGAGATGTCAGTGAATTCTGTTCAGATCGTCCTTGCACGTGTGTGGGATCACCTATTGATCGGAGGTTACTTTTCTCTTTCAAATATTGTGCATTCATAATGCACATTCGACAAAACATTATTTCGGTCCAAGTGATTCTGGTGTAAGATTTCGGGTACGTACGAGGTTGGATTCATTTTGCGCGAGCCAATTTTGTTGTAATGTAATTACTCAATTCAACGTTAAAATTACATTAATTATGTTCAAAATAATCGTAACACTATTTTACTTGTAATATATTTATAAAGGGTAGTATAATTATTTCAATACATAGAGTTCACAAAAGACTAAAAATATATTAAAGTTTAAATTAATTAAATTTACCCCAGCGACCGAGCGAGTAACAAGGCAATTGAAGCTTCGCCTTTCCATGATTCGCCTAAGGGCCGATTTTTCAATCCTCAGATAGTATTTATTGGACTGATTCATGTTTGTCAAAAGACGGATAGTCAATGCCGGAGAATTATATCTTCTATCACAATTATATGACTATAATTTTACTAATAAATAAATGGACTTACTATATCGGATGGATAAAAAGAAGCGTAAATAAATCCGTCGAATAATTATCAGGCTGTTTATCAGACTATTGAAAAAACAGTCCTTAAACTAGGATGCGAAAAATAACGTCGGAAAGTATAAGACATTTGCACTAGTGTTTGTTAATTAACACATTAAAAACTCAATGTTAGTGTAAAAAGCCATATGGAGAAGGAAGTCAGGGTGCGGATGGGAGGGGGAATCATCATCTGGATAATAGTGGCTACAGTCACAGAACCCCGCATTAGCACGAGCCGTAGACTACGGCCCGTAGTGTCGGCAACTCAGGCGGCCGCCGTGCCACGACCGCGCGTTCTTGATAGTTTTTTACCCTAAAATTAAAGGACAAGAAAAACTAACATAACGTATCGTACCATGATATTATGTCATCAGGGCGCATTACTGAATGAGCTGGTGCCTTTTAAGGCTCATTTTTATACGAACGCGAAAGTACCAACTCGGGCTACCACCTAGTGAGTAAAAGGCGTTAGTATCTACCATTAATGCAATATTCAACTCTGCGTTGCTATGGTGCAATTACTGTTAGGTGACATCGTAAAAACTTTGCATGTATGGTTCATGAGCATTTTAAACTCCAAAAGCATGCCAGAATCAAATCGAGGATCCTAACGTGAAATCCGAGGGCACATCCACTTTTCAAAGTTTCGCCCTTCCTTACGTATTATTATTATACTGTATATATTTATTTGCACGTTTTTTTTTAAAATTATTTTTACATATTTACAATAAAAAATCATAAAAATAATATTAAGAAACGGAGAATCCATCGGCGGCGAGAGGGGGGCTCCTCCAAGCGCGCCGGTGGGCGCAGGCCGTGGTGGCGGCGCTCTCCGGGACGACGTGAGCGAGGCTTCGAACGGTAGGTGGTGGCCTTGACACGCAGGCCTCCACCACCCCCATCTCGGAGAGCTCCGCATCCGCCGGACTGCGGGCGCCGGCACGCAGAATATCTTGCGCGCGGCGCCGGGTGATGCGCCTCGGTCCTCCGGCGGCGGAGATCAGGTGCAGGCAGCAGCCCGCCGACCTCAAGCACGCCGGAGAAGTGGTGGGCCCCGCATCAGGTGGTAGCGGGGCCGTGTCTGCTGGTTCCCTTTTCAGGGAACCAAGGTCTTGAGTGGCGCGGTAGTGGTGAGGATCTATGGCCGCGGGATCCAGTAAGACTTGTCACATGTGATTTTTGTCGAAAACCTTCAGCAATAATGAAAATGATTAAACAATGAAATAATTTTCATTTTGCGAAAAATTTCGACATCCGTCACATGTGACAGCTGACCATAGATTTATTATTATTATTATTATTATTGCAGCCGTGCACTGTAAGGAAGATCCTGGCATGGCAGCTAGTTCTCATGAGATGGGCTGTGATGACATCATAACAGATATGCCATGGTAAAAAGTAACACTCTGCATGTATAAAAACGCAAACATATGTTTAGGTGTGTTGATAATATGAATATGTTTCCAGTTTGAAACCCTTAAGCCTCCCCTAATTAATAGAAATACTATTTTGGCAATTTATTAAATAATTAGAAATCTAATTGTTAATATTATAACTGTAGGCAGGATTTTATTGTGTTTTGGGAAACTGCAACTGCTAATTTATAGTTATAGTAGACTTGAATTTTGGAGTTCATTTTGTGAACTATACATTGGTTGTAAATGCGAGGGTCATCATCTCCTAATTGAAAATTACAAAAATATGTTCGGCACCTGTCGCAAAGGCAAACATAATAAGTAGGTTGCCGTGTCGCCTTCTGCGGGCCAAAAATAAACGTATAGGCAAAAAACAAAAGTGCCTGCCTGCCTACAGCTTACGGGCACATTGCGTTATTAATTTATATAACGCTCAAAAAACCCCAAACCCACATTTTGACAGAAAAAAACCGAGAAGCGGATCAAAAGGGAAAGGGTGTCTCGCGAGCTTTGTTTTTTAGTAGCGTCGCGGTTTGTTTTTTCGGATGCGTTCTTACTTTTTTAACGCGATAGGAAACTTCTTTTTTTAGAGCCACTGACGCACGCCACACGCTCCTTCGGGGAGTAATGACGATTGTATGGGGTTATTTTGGTTAGGAATCTGGCGTTCGGAGTAAACTGTGAAGGGGTCTCCGATTCGTTAGGCTGAAAGTCGCGAAGATGGCGGTGCGGAGCACGTGTGCCATATGGCATTCGACTTACGACAGGGCTGATTGGCTTTTTGTTGTTTTTCGTTTTGTGTGCGTCTATCACCTGTCATAAAAGACGGGTTCCGGAGCTAGCGAATATCTCAGTGCAGTAATGATTTGGGAAAAAAATTAATAGACTTTGATAACTCATAGTTTGAAATGATTGGTCTACTAAAATGAAATTTAATGTGTATTTTGTATGTGAAGGCAGTACATATCATGCAAAACGTAAGCTGAAAACTAATAAAAAATTAAAATATATACTCGGTTAAAATGAATTAAAAGCCGATTTATTTTTTGAATTAAAATATTTAACAATATGATGGAAATCTCCAGAATAAATAATTAATTTTAGAAAATGCGCTAGAATCTCCATTATAAATAGTTATAGAAAATTTGCTGCGGTAGCCGGCTCCGCTCGGGACAACTTCGAAAACAAAACATCTCTCAAGCCATACACGTTTACAAAATTTCACTCAATCGGTTGAGTGGTTTGGGAGATCAGCGTGTACGAACATAGTGATACGTGATTTTTAAACATTAAGATGTGACAGAACAATGGGCACTGTTTATGGACGGTGCCGTTCAGTCATTCCGCCTTTTTATACTGAATTTCCAGATATAACTATACAGTTTATCCGCAGTCAAATGTTTTCACGAAGTAAAATAATTAGATTTTGTTATTCCAATACTCTCAAATTTTTAAAGCGCGCACAAAAGAGAGCTTAGCAAAATTAAAATATCGTTACGAAAAGCTAGCCAAGTTTGAGATCCTCCCGCAGGAGGCCTCCCCCGCCCCGCCGCACCTCACCGCGGCCGCGGGCCAACACAGACACGGGAACCTACAGAGAACCCTCCCGCCTCAAGTTAGCCGTCTATTATTATACACTTCTACATTATTATATAGCTAAGTTTGCGTTGAGGAACAAAATTAATTGGTTAAAACTCCTCTCGGTATCCCGGGCGGATCTGTCTCCCCTCCCGCCCGCGCGCCCCCCCCGCCTCCACCACAGCCCGCGGGGGCAACACCCCACCACCTCCTTAATTCCTCCCTCCCCCCCGCTTCTCCGGCGTTTCCCCTTTCCCCCGCACTCTCCTTTGAAGACGAGGTAGCGAGGGAAAACAGAAAAGTAACAAGTCGCGCACCATAGTGTTGCAACTTAATTAATTATTTGATGTTTTGCGCTTTTTAATGGGTTTCCCATTAATTGTGGATTTAATAAATTTAAAAAAACGTGCAGATATGTTTTTTGTTTCACAAATTAACTGCAGCTGCCGCGTTCTCTAAAATAGCATATCGAAATAAGAGCATTATTATTTATGGCGGTGATATGGCATCATCCATCGTCCATCAATGATTTTTAGACTAAAGTTGATTTAGTTAAAAAACGAATACAAAATATATTTTTTTACTCAATATTGTTTGATTCATTAAACATATTATGTTCATAAACTAACACCGCAAACGCCTTTTTTATTCGTAGAATCGCTGTCGAAATTCAAAGAGGCATCGCAGCGAGTATTCTAGGCACTTTGGGGCAAATGAAAATGAAATAACGTAACTTTATCGTAAAATATTTCATTGGATTACTCTCCAATACACATTCGTCTTTAGTTTTATATTTAATTTAAATTTAACGTTTTAAGTAATTATTAGTATTATCTTCCGTTTAGATGTTAGACTATTTAATATTAATTTAAGATACATTTATTTCATTGTAATTTTATTTCGTCGCTACACATAATGTTTTGAAAACTTACGGTTTTCCGGTGTGCAATGCCGTGCTTGGCCGACATGTTTCGCCTCCCACGACGGAAGCATCGTCAGGGCCACTTCGTTGCCCCGGAGTTACGTGTGACAGCCCGGCTCGTCAAACGGTAACTGGCGGGCGTCGGCTGCGAAGATTGTAGGTGTGGGTAGGTTCGGGCTGCCTCGTGGATTTGCTGCACCATAGCCATATAGGGCTCCGTGCACACATAGCTAACGGTGTCAGCTGGTGCCACTTTGACGTGTGTGCCATTCGGTCTATGTTGAGCAAGAAGAGGAGTCCAAGACGGCGAGAGTCTGATACTGTCGTCCCTGTTGAATTTTGCATGTGTGGAGATTTCAATGGATTCTCGAACCAAGCGTGGCATATAGTACTTTTCTGCTGCTAGTGTGGTTACTTGGTCGAATATAATCCAGTGATTACTCCCGCTCTCGAGGACATGCTCACATATGGCTGACTTGTAACGTTAATTATTCTTCACCGCCTTGATATGCTCCGTTACCCTTGTTTGGATACTCCGCTTGGTTTGCCCTATGTAGCTCTTGCCGCAACTACAAGGAATCTTGTACACACCTGGAGACTGGAGTGGTATCTTGTCCTTGACTGACCTCAGCCCTGAAGCAATCTTAGGCATGGGTTTGAAAAATGTCTTGATATCAAACTTGCGTAATAGTTTGCCGATCCGGTCCGTTACGCCTTTTACATATGGAAAATATGCATTTTGTCGTGTCACACTATACCTTAGAGGATGCGGGTTCGTCGGATTCCTGCTCCAGTCCCGTACCGTATAACCATTGTGTTGCAACGCTCTCCTTACATGTGAAAGTTCTTCTTGCACATGGTCTTGATCACATATTTTATGTGCCCGATTCATTAACGAGCTCACCACGGGCCTCACCTAGGCAGGATGATGATGGGAGTTGGCATTCAGATATCTGTCTGTATGTGTCGGCTTTCATTACACAGTGTGACCTAGCGTGCCATCCGGCTTCGGTATAACTAATGCATCCAGAAATGCCAATCTATTCTCCTTCTCCGTTTCCGTGGTGAACTTGATCTGTGGGTGCATACCATTAATGTGCTGAAGAAAAGAATCCAGATGGGTCCGTCCATTCTTCATAATGGCAAAGGTGTCGTCTACATAGCGGAACCATATGATCGGAGGGTGTGCAGCAGTTCTGAGCGCCCGTTCCTCGAAGTCCTCCATGAAGATATTTGCCACCACTGTCACGACTGGCGACCCCATAGCAACTCCGTCGAGTTGGATGTAGTCGTTACCCTGCCACAAAAAATAATTTTGACGTAGACAGTGTTCTATGAGCTTTGTGTGCTCAATCGAGATATCATTTTGAACTAGCTTGTTTTCAATGATATTTAGAGCATCAGCCAAGGGCGCATTCGTATATAGGCACATTCGTGGGAGGCAAAACATGTCGGCCAAGCACGGCATTGCACACCGGAAAACCGTAAGTTTTCAAAACATCAGGAAAATACATGGTACCAAACCAGGCGGGACCGTACCACTTAACTACCATACCAAATTTCTCGTGAAATCCAAACCACCATTCCCTTAGTCGTCTTTTAAGGCATGTGGGCTCACTTATATTTTTTTCACATGTCGGAACCCACCTAACCGATAAAAAATAAACTAAAGCCGAAAAGAATGTTTTAAGGCCGCTGCCAATACATCTATGTATTAAAATAGGTTTTTGGCATTGATATATTAGCGGATTAAATCGAATTCATGTTAGTCGCAGTAAGTAAATTGGTGGTATAATTTTTTCTACTATTTGTTGTCTTTTTGGAAATATCAAGTCGGTTTTTGAAACTGTCGACTGAAGTTTCACTTATGGCTTCCTCTTGAAGTGTTCGAATATACTGAGTATACAAAAACATTGCAGGCACGAAACATTATAAATGTAGAATCGTCTGTTAAATAATAATATATTAATTGAAGAGTATAAGCTGTCAAAAGAATTACTAGTTTAAAAGTAATACTTATGTAGAAACGTTTTTATACTAAACGCTTACTTCGCTTTCTGCTATCGCATATGATTCCGTATATGTATATTTCTTTCATATGTGTAGAACCTTCACAAATACATTGGAAGGTTGGACTCAAGCCAGAAAGCAAACCCTTGTCGGGCAGTGCATCTACCAATTCGACTGCATGCTCTATGAACTACAACAGAGAATTCTCCTCCACCCCTCCGCTAGTATTCAAATTTCATAAAGAAATTATTTTGATTGCTTACATGAACATGCCCTTCGTTAAAAGTAGATTATACGCAAATTCATATAATATTTGTAAACCGACACACATGATTAAAAAAAATGTATTTCGTTGTTTTGTCGAGTCGGTTTGTTTTCCCACGATGAAAAAATTGTCTTCCCAATATTGCTGTATTTAAATCGTCACGTTTTATGAGTTTATAGTTAGTTAGATCATACTATCTGTTCCACCTTGCAACACATTCATGATTGATCACTAGGTTGTTGGTAAGCGTCCAAAAACATTTACTCGCAATGTGGTCAAGCAAGTATATTATTTTTTTTTAAAACATCATTTGAAATTAAATTTAATTGCCTTCATTTGGAACATGATTTAATATATTTTATTGTAATGGATTAGCGACTAAGATTGCCGCCATATTTAAAATATCTTAACCTCAGGGGAAAAAAACGCAAAATTAAAGATATATTAAAACAGGATGATATGACGTTCGCTCTGTACAAAACAATTCAAACCGTTATATAAACTGATTGATAGAATTCAAATAAATGGTCTTACCGAAACATTTAACTTGATACGGTATTTTAATAACAAACCCAATGTATATTATTATGAATTTCCAAGTTGCAGTGCTCTTGCGGACAACTCATAACGAAGGGCGAAAGAAAAGGGGTGTAGGGTGGAGCGTGGAGCGCGAGGCGAGGGGCGCGGGGGACTCGGGCTGGGGCCCGGCGGGGGGCGTGGGTCAGGCGGCGGCGGGGGAGGTGCGGGGGAGGTGCGGGGGCGCGGGGGGTGTCGGGGGGATCGAGGGGAGCCGAGGGGGGGGGGGGCGCGGCACGAGGAAAAAGCTCTTTGACACTTCTCAAGCGAAAGAAAAAATAAATTATAATTCGTTTCATCATCAGTGGCGTCACCGACAGCCTCCGGGCTGCTTCGGCCGGCTTCCCGGTCTTCACTTTCACTCCCAAGCCCCTCCGACGCTATCAGGGACCAGAGCGTTGGAATAGTTCCCAAGTCATTTCTGTGCAGACACTACTATAATGTGACATTCTTTATAAGAAGCAATAACGAGACTTACACATTATTTTCATCGCTATATGATGGGAGGATTGATATTTTCTAACTGTATGGGTATTATGAGTTCACCTCCTGCCACTTGCAAATCACATTTGGTGCATCCACCGCTGGCCATGATGTACCTTTTTTTTCTGGTCAGCCAAAATTAGTAATGCAAAGTAGTTGTGATGTTTGGGATTTTGTTTTAGAAAGTGCGTTAACAAAAAAAAATATAACTAACACAATTTGCATTCCCGGTTGATTGTGCACTTACTCAAATAGAAAAATAATGTGCAATTAATAATAAGGCTAGCTCATGGTTGGTTAGGTTAGGCCAGCTTAGGTTATGTAGGTAAGGCCACATTACCACATATAATATTCGCGAAGTAACTTAGGTGAGGGCTCAACCATCTGCAAATGACCTTATTTCTGTTATTTTTGTCCAGTTATTTTTTCTGGATTTCTCCATCACGTAATTGAATCGAATTTTACCGAGTGCTTTATGATTAATTCTGTAACTATGTTTAAGTTTTTATTTGCGTTTCCGCCAAAAGCCGTTCTAGGTCCAAAATTCAATGCAAATGTTGAGTGCGTTTATTATTGTGTAGTTGGCATCAGAATAACATATATGGTATAAGGTGTAAATTTGCCGGATTATGACAATAAGTTTCAAGTAAGTCGAAAAAATCTTGCCATCTGACAGCTATCTCGGCGTGCGCTGCAAACATCGTTAGAGTTACACATGCATATTTTGTGGGAGGATTATTTTTATTAAATAGTTCCAAAAAGAAGCCCTTGAAAGCATACACTTTTTCGTGGAAGCCATTTTTAATAGCCAAAATTTGAATCATATTTTTTTTTTGGTTTGTCAACAGTGACTCGTTTCGCAAATTACAAGAGAAACTGACAAAGATACGGGAAAAATACTGAAACTATCACTAATAATAGACAAACACAACATGATATACAGGCTGAGATAAATAGTCGTAACAGAAACTAAGACTAACGAAAAGTAGTACTTTGCGACGTCACTTTGACACATTTTGTATGGACGAAATCTCAAAGTAATGCAAATTGACGTCACAAAGTACTACTTTTCGTTAGTCTTAGTTTCTGTTACGACTATTTATCTCAGCCTAAGTCTAACGGTGTAACAGAGTTAAGTACATTTCGAAACGCTACCGAGTGTATTTATTTAGTTAAGGTGGCCCAACCCGGCGGGCCTAACTCATTCGCGGGCACGGTACAAAACCGTGCTGTTGCGCTCTGGGACCTTCTCTGTTTCAAAGAATAAGACAGGCTCCGTGATGGAGAAGATGCAACATGTACACAAAAAAGACAATGTGCATAGTGTATGATTTGGTAAGATTTACGAAAATTTTAATTTCAAAACGACTTTTAGCTAAAAGTAAACCACGACCGCTGTAGTCAAAAATCTAACAAAAACCAAATAGATCATAAATCTTGATTAAATAAGCTATGTCTGATGACTAATCTTTTTACGATGTTCTTACTTTATCATTGCGTAATCCATCTCCAAAGTTATTGTATAAAACGCGCGAAAAATTCGAACTTTCGGACCTTATAACTTAGAAACCAAACACAATTTTACAATGCTAATGATCATCAGACATCTAGTTCGATCAAATAAAGCTATTTTGAGCAAAATTTTGGATCTATGACAAGAAATATGGGCGTGATCTTCTTTCCCCTTTTGTATGGGGAGATTAGCGGGTTGGGCCACCTTAAGTACATTTCGAAAAGCTACCGCTTTGTATTTACAAAGAACATTTTATAGTATTAGAATGAATTCTTATTTTAATACATTCGTTTATCGTTTTTAGGTCTTTAACCTTAAATAAACCTTTATTAACCCTTTATAAACTTTGTCTTTGACAATAAGTGATTTGGACATATGGTTAAAACATTACGACGATGGCAATGTCTTTAGCGGCGCGCCGCTAAGAACACGCGACAGTAAAACGTCGCGATGAGATTTTTGACGTCCGGCTAAGGTCTTTAGGCTCCGCTGGCATGAATGTTGAAAGCGAGAATGACCTGAAAGGAGCCGATTAGGTAAGCTAGTAAGTAAATAATAAGATCGTGTTAGAACACGGTCAGGCCCGTCAAAAAGCCAGGCGTCCGGCCGCCCCGACGAAGGCGCGGGGTGGGCGGGTGACGGCTGGGGGAAGCGGGAAGCGGGAAGGTACTCCACTACCCACTCGTAGATTCCGCCGATTAATTTAATAAATAGTCCGGCGAATTCCACGTCGTTTGTCGCCCGCGCTATGCTCCGTTCCGGTATTTGTTGAATTAACTCGATAAGACTTTTCCCTTGCGGAGACCTCGCGCGATTTCACGGACCGGAGGCATCACCATGGTAAACTAACTCGCCGGGTGAACAGGCGAGTGAGTGATTAAATCTAACAATTAGAAGTATATCTTACCTTGCTAACTGTCATACGATGTGTTATTCGGCCATGTAAACTGTTTACCAGTTAGGTTTTTTTATGCAGCCTACATGGATGGCTAATACCACAAAACTACCGTCATGTTATTAGCCTTATAGGCTAAGAAGACATTTGGTGCCATTTCAAGACCTTCCCTTTATGACCACGGCTACTTAATTGTGCCCCATGGTATGAAATATCACACTTACTTACACTTTGACATCAGATTAAATCACTCTATTCCGTTTACCCGCCGAGCTAATTTACCATGGTAACCCGCAAAGCATATTGTCATAGCATATTAACTCGCCAGGTCCTGGCGAATTTCAGTTTACTTAGCTAAGTAACACTTCGTTTGACAATTAGCATGGTAAGAAATGCCAGCGGGTGTTTTTCACCTAGAGCTGGGAGTATTCGTACGTAATCTGAACAAGCTCGATAGCTCAGCTATAGTCCTCAAATTTGCTGGTATAGTGCCGCTGAGCAGGGTTTCGCGAGGTGAGGGGGATTTTGGCTTTTTTGGTCTCTCAGCACAGCCACCTGGTGAGTTAAACTACCATGGCATCCCTACTGACCTGAAGAACATCTGAATATCTCGAAAAAGTGAGACTCGATTCCTCATTATCCTCACGAAATAATTAGCGAACGTTTTTGAAGGCAGAAGAGGACCTCTTCTTGCTCGGTCGGCTTAGGTGTGGGCAGCATGAGGAAAACTAAGGTCCCTTTCCCTGAGAATGCTCGGAACGTTTCACTGCAGCCAGCGGCTCGCGGCGCAAATTCTAATAAAACTTGATTATATAACACACACCCCTCTTGATTTTTCCGTATACAATATTCTATGCGCACGGGCACTACCAGCATTAAAGCATGTTTGCCGTTTATAAGGGGTTTTCTAAAAATTTATAATAATTATTATATTATTATAATTATATATTAATAATAATATTAAAATCCAGTTTCATTCCTATATTTATTTCAGTCTACCAAAGTAAAAATTATTGGGCACTACCAAAAAATACCCTTATTTCTGGGCATTTAATAAAAAATAAATGTCTGAAATAACTTAAAACACTCTCTCGATGTACTCGACGCATCGTGCACGTTTCATAAAATGTTCAATGCATACTTCGCGCCTTCCTAGCAAATTCCCAATTATTTCCATAAAAAGAACCAGCAGGGTTGGCTAACCTGTAGACAGAGAGATTACCTCTTTGCACACCGTACCCGAGTATCTGGTCTCTAGACTCCTCGTCGTGCGGGCTCGTAATGAGTCCCTCCCCCCTCCCGACGCCGGGGGGCTCCCCTCAACCCCGCTGCCGCCCAGCGAGGGGGGGGGGGGGGCTGCTGCGAGAAAGAGTTAATATTGATCGTTTTTTTATATTTCATTCGCCCCTCGCGCGAGTGTTTTTTACAAACGAACCTCCCCGCTTGCCCCCACCTTCCCTCGGCTGCCGCCACCCTTTTTCGCAAGACGCCAGTCTGTAACGCAGCGTTCTGTAAGACGGCTTTTTAGGTAACATTAACGCATATGCACGGTCATTTATCTAATAAATATTATAAAGGGGAAAGTTTGTAATAATGGATGGATGGATGGATGGATGTTTGTTACTCTTTCACGTAAAAACTACTGAATGGATTCTAATGAAACTTTACAATAATATAGCTTATACATCAGAATAACACATAGGCTACAATTTATAAAGATATTGTGCCCATGGGCTTTAGAACTTTCACGGGGCTGCGAAAACGATGCCGGTAGCGCTACTTCACACCGGGGGGAGCGGGGCCGGGGGCGCTGGCGGGAGCGGGGCCGGGGGAGGGGCGGGCGGTCCGACGGGGGCGGGTGAAGGGGGGGGAGTACTGCTTGGTATTTCCCGCAACTTTAGGACTACTTGGTAAAATCCTTGAGAACCAATTACTCGATTTAAATGCGGATTGTATCTACGTCTAGCCTGATTCTACTCAAAACTTATAGGCTACATAATATAACGTTTCATTACCTGAAGGGTGAGTAGAGAGTTTTAAATTCTTATAACTTGCGAACCACTAACCCGATTTATGTGCGTATTTTATCAATGAATAGGATCTCTGGGAGCAGTCAGGTTCGAGATGGGTTACTGTTTTCGATGTTGAGGCTAGGTGTGGATTGGAGTCCACGCAAAACTTACCTACACGTTACTTACTTACTAGGTAAACAATGTTGCAGTGCAAGTGCAGAAAGGTTCTGGCGGCAAATGTTTTTTTTTTAAATAGCCACCAAATGTCAACGAAGCTCTAAATGGGAATTATTGGATGTTTCTCATTAAATCATGCTATTTCATCTCGAACGATCTTGATTAAATTTTGTAGATGGATACATTGTCATGGACCAGTTTGACCCTATTTTGGATCAGCCATGTGGGCTACTTTTTATCCATGAAATAATTTAGCCGACACTAACCCAAGCGGAGCCGGGTACCGCAGCTAGTAATTAACTATTTGTGCGTATAGTTATGTAGGTTTCGGGGCCCGTTGAACTGATGGGAAATCTAAATCACCATAATTCAGTGGCACATTTTTCAAGCATTTAATGTGAAATCGTAAGCTTTCAGAGAAATCATAGAAATTGTTAATGGTATTGTTAATTGTTAATTGTTATTAATTGTTATTGGTTAATGGATTGGAGCTAAGATAGCGGACGACTCGTAGGCTAGTGATTCAAGGCCTCTTACATAGAAACTAACGGGTTCGAATCCGAATTCGAAGGATTTCTGTTGAAAGGTTTTTGTTTCATTGAAAATGCGGATAATTCAATAGTTGGAAACTATGTATAAGCAAAGGTCCTAATTGCAAGATGGTAGCGAAAAGCAACATTTAATGAAAGATGGTCAAAGTTTGAATGAAAAATTATCCGTACTCTCCAGCCAGTTCAATGTTGCCGTGCTTATAAAAATGGAGGGTCCTGGCATGGCGTCATAGTTAGACATAGTTCCTTTAGATATGTGGTCTGTTGTGGTTATTATGATAGTGGGTGTTATATTAGCCATCCATATGCAGGTTCATAAAAAAAGTTAAAATTAAAACAAAAGACATCCTCAAAGTTTGGATTTATTGCCAGGGATTAAATTGGGTTTTATACGTATTTTTTTTAAATTGTTTTTTAATCTTCAATTTAGAATGTCATTGTTTTAGACAGAGAGCATGGACGGACGGGAGTAGCGATCGAAACTCATTCGTATGGTGGCAAAAAGTAGCTACGAGTTATTGGAATACCTCTAACTTTAGTTAGTTCGCTTACGCACTCGGGACGCGTAGCATCGAATGTTAAATAGCGTCCTGTGAAGTTCTTACGTATTCTTGCCGGTTTTAACGTGTCGTTGAATGAAGAAAATCCGTAGTAAGCGAATTCGTAAGTGAAATGACTCGCCGGCGCTACCGTTTTTAGGGTTCCGTACCCAAAGGGTGCCAACGAAACGCTATTACTAAGCCTCCGCTGTCCGTCCGTCGGTCCGTCTGTCACATGACTGTATCTCATGAGCCGTAATAGGTAGGCAGCTGACATTTTCACAGAGTGTGTCGCTATAACAACAAATAGGTAAAATTAAAAAAATAATAAAAATAACCTATTTTTTGTGTTAAATCTTGCACGATAGTACGGAACCCTTCGTTTGTGAGTCCGACTTGCAGATAGGCAACGCCGCTTCCTCCATATACACGATTTTCGATTGCTACTCGCTTCATTCCATGCTCAGTGATTTTAGAAGCTCATTACAAGACGAATAAAGCTTGCGTCCCGACAGGGATGGGATAAACGAAACACTTTATTAACAAACATCATTTTATTAGTTTTATACTGGACATCCATAAAGATACATAAACGATCGTACAATTACCGGGTCACAGAGAAGTATATAATTATCTCATCTTAAACATCTAATAATTTTGTACAAGTACACAGGTATCTGTCTGTGCATGCAGCTCGGTTTAGGCGAGTCCTTCGAAAAGAACGATACCATCACATCGTTCGTGTCGAAAGAAACGGAACACAGCCGCAAACAGACAATCAACGAAATGAGGTAGATTCACATTGTTCTGTTTGACATTGTTCACGTCAGGACATTTTACACTATCGAGAAAACAATATATAAGACGATTGGCAAATACTGTATTCGAACACTGGGATCAAAGTATCTGCACAGTGAAATATAGAAGTTGAAGAATACGTTGAGGTATATGTATAAAATGTACTATTGATCAGACTCATAGATACAATAGGAAGGTATAGATAGATAACGTCATACAACGTACAAAACACGCCAAAAATGCCTTTTTTCGCTGGTACTATGATATTTATAACCAGCGCCATCTTCTGTAGCTGCCAGAACTAGTCATCAAACCGCGCTTGATTCCAAATTTTGCCTAAACGTTACATTTTAACTATAAATCAAGTAATTTCATTGTAAAAGTGCCATTGTTTTTTATTGATTTGTATTTAATGTATTTTGAAATGTCTATATTTTTCCCTATTCAACACTGGTATGATGTTATTAATCTACAAATTCCTCTTCTATCTATGTCAGAATAGAAGTCGATGCTATGGCATTGTAATGGTGTATGAATCTAAAACTTTACCCAGATGCTAAAGCTTCTATCGTTGTGATTATTGAATAATCAATAAATAAAATTAATAAAACATTTTTCATAATTACAATAAAACATTTCGTAAGCAATTAGTACGCTCAACAAACTGAGACAGCAGTTAAGTATAGGAACTGAGGTGGTGATTGCAAAAAACAACAATATATGTATAACTTGTAGATAATGAAATTATATAAAAATGTCAGTCTTATCAAAACAAATGCTCTAGGAAAATACACGACTATACCATTTGTATCGTATCACTATCAAACAGGTTTAAAGAGTGTATACAAATTAAGAGTACATTATGGTACAATTTGGCGTATGCCTTGGCAGCATAGTAACAAAGTGAGGTAGCTTTTGGTATCGTGTATGGTAACGAATAGACGTATGTAACGCTGTCGTCACCACAAAATATTTTCACTTACAACACTAGTAGAGTATGGAACACCATAACGTTTACTTAATTAACACCATTCTAAACATTTGTTCAAGTCTCAATATTTGTACCAATAATTTCTTTGGATAACACCAATACATCTAGTTATGATCGACGAGGATTCGATTTCAGGGGCTACTAGATTCTTCATAAAATTACGTTACAACTTTTGAAAATATTTTTGGCAATTCATAAATTGACGACAAATAAATATGTTGCAATAACGGTTTGTTAATTTGACTATGAAAATATACCCCGCTCATGAACAGCAGCCGAAACAGCAACAAATGAGACTATCGTAATTAGAATAAAACAAAACGTCACACTTAAAATTAATGACACGAAACGATAAATAAATATTCACAGATAACCTTTTGCAACATTTAATAAAACAAAAACTAATCACTAGTAGGAAACTAATACCCGTAGAATATAATTGCCATATTCTTATAACCTACTTAGTATACACATCGACAACATTACGTCGCTAATCGAAAACGTATCTCCACACTCAATACGACTAATGAAAGAATAGACATTTCTCTTAATCCTTTCCTAACGGAGAACCATTCCCCATAACTATAAATTACATCCTTATAAAACAGCACGTAGTATGATACAAATGAATCCCGCAGGTCTACAATCTATTTTGTACAAGATCTTTGTCCAAATGTTTTTGGCTACGAACAATTAATTCTAATGACTCGTGAAAAATATTTACATTGGTCGAAAACATTTGGTCTATCCCTGTAGACAACTTTTTGTGTAAGAGGCCTACCTAACGATACGCCAACCAAATGTTCCAAGTATCTATTTACATACATATATAGATCTTAAGATATAGGAGCAGACACAAAATTGTTTTAGATTGCAACAAATACAGGTTGGAGGTAGGTGGTTGTAGTTTTCAGATATCGGTTTTTAGATTATTTAACGATTCCGGCTTGAAAGGTTACAGATGTATTTAAGAAAAGGGTTATATTTTAAATGGGTAAATATAAAAATCTTGTGTTTAGTACGTACATAAAATGGAAAAAAAAAATCTGCTCCAATATCAAAACGACATTAAGGTTAACGTATATTATGCGCATATCCAAATTTTTACAATATCAACTAAATTATATTTATAATATATCTCTGGTACTGGCTAAGAGTGATTATAACAGTAAGTTTAAACACATAAATAACTTATTTGAGATGGTATGTACAAGAAGCCGCACGCGTGTGCCTTCGGCTCGCTCTCCGCCCGCCCTATCCCTAGCGCACTTGCTCTTCCCTACCACAACGTCGCATCGCCTGCCATAAGCTTCTTCAACCCTTCAATTTCAAGAAAATTATTGAACTTTGGAACTGTACCGAGAATCACCTCAAGAAATACTATTTCATACAACTATTTTAAGAGCAGCTAGTACTTATTTGCACTAAGGTACTTCTCTATAAATCTAGATTAATGAAACGACATAGCTAAAACGCACTGCTCTCAAAATACGTTATTCGCGAATAGCTGCTGCGTGCATGAGTAGTTCGCTTCGTTGCTCGAGAAAAATCTGCCCTCATCCTTTCAAAGGCTTGTTTCACAAATAATTGAAATTATAGGATATGAATCTAGGGAATTCTGTGAAAGTATTGTGCTATTGGACAATGAAAGCGTAATCGTTGTGATTTGAAGCGGGTTGAGGGAAACACTGAACTTAATAAGCGCACCTATTATCCACGAATCGACTCAAAACCCTTTGCAGAAATCAATATGTTATTGAGTCGTAAAAGTTCTATCGCGTAAGTATTAATACGCTCAATTAGATTTCAAGGAGAAAGCGGGTATTTCTCCGCTGGGGTTACAGACAATGGAACGTTGTTTGCCAATAAAACACTGTTCGGCAATACTTCGCTTCGAAAGTATTAATTAGACTTGAAAACTCTTTGTTCGCCAAACCAGCCCTTCGTAAGCTATGTGACACGTAAACTCAAAACTCCACGATGCACAGACGTACAGAAATATGATCTGGCATAATGGCGAGAGATCGCGGACTCCTGCAGTTTTTGTTATAATAAATCATACCGTATCGTTTTGTTCGCGCGACTGTTTTGCGAGGAATTAGCAAGGTTTCCCGAAGACGCCCGCTCGAACAATGCGCTCGCACAATGAGGCCTCGCTCGCTTTTTACGTTCGGCCGGACTTTACGATTATGCAAATAGACCGGCAGTAAAATGTAGGACTGAGTCACAGAGAAAAAAACTACGTGTTTTACGGTCGGTCCAATGGAAAGAAACATGCATTTCTGAATAGGCGACTACCTAAGTAGAGTACCGAGGACGCTCGGGAGTTGCGAATTTTCAAAGAGGCCGTTAGGTCGAAATGCAGGTAGCACGTTCGGGGAAGCTAGCAGATAGCGCAACGTGCGGGTGGGTGCGGGTGCGGGGAAGGCGGCGGCGGGACGGCTCCGTACTCGAGGAACTCGTATACCGCATCGCTCGGCGGGGACGCGCCGGGGTCGGGGGCGCGCGGGGAGGGGGCGGCGCGTTACGCGGCCCGCAGGCTCAGGTCGGTCGGCGAGTCCGGAGACGAGCAGCGGCGCGGCAGCGACAGGTCCTCCGGCTCGGTCTGCTCGGGCGGCGGCGGCGGCCACGCGTCCTCGCCGCCGCGCCAGCGCCACGCGTCCGCCGCGCCCGCCGGAGGGCTCAGCGGCTCGTCCGGCTCGCAGCCCGAGTCGGCGGCGCCGCAGCGGTGGTGCGCGGCGTGCTGCCGCCGGCGGAAGCGCGCTCCGCAGCGGCCGCACGCAAACGGCCGCTCGCCGTCGTGCACGAGCGCGTGCGCCTTCAGCTGGTTCGAGTCGGAGAAGCGCGCCGGGCAGCGCGCGCACGCGTACGGCCGCTCGCCGGTGTGCACGCGCAGGTGCCGCCGCAGGTTGGCGACCTGCACGAAGTGGCGCGGGCAGTGCGGGCACGAGTACGGCTTCTCGCCGGTATGCAGGCGCAGGTGCGTCTTGAGGTGGTGGTCGCGCGTGAAGCGCTTGTGGCACTCGCCGCACTCGAACGGCTTCTCGCCGGTGTGCGTGCGCTCGTGGTTCTGGAGGACGTGCTTGTAGCCGAAGGAGCGCGAGCAGACCTTGCAGGTGAAGAGTTTGTCGCGCGGCGGGTCCGGCGCGGTGGATCCGGGCGAGGAGGAGGAGGAGGGCGGCGAGAGGGGTGCGGTGGGGGGGTCGTCGTGCTTGGCGGGGCGGCGGCGCGGTTTGCGCGCGCGCTCGAGGTCGGCGGGCGTGGCGGCCGGCGGGTGCAGCGGGTGCAGTGGAGCGGGCGGCGAGGGCGGCCAGGCGGCGAGCAGCGCGCCCGAGTAGAGGTCGGCGGGCAGGCCGGCGACGAGCGCGGCGGCGCGCGACGCCAGCAGCCGCTCCGCCAGCATGGGCAGCGACTCGCGCCGCATCGCCGACAGCGGACGCACCGACACACCTGCAACAACGATACAGCCACATCATCACTCTGCCCGGGGAACAGCGAACACATGCGTCGTTACGGGTGTCAGTACGTTTCGTCGATCTCGGGGCTCCTAACGGCTAACAAAAGTAGACCACTCGTTCGCCCCCGCGTTTGAGTGGCGCGCCCAATTCTATGCATCTAGGTATAGGTAAAGTGTTACACCAGTGAAGTAGTGGGTTTACACACCATGTTCTCCTTCACCAAGAGCATTGTGATTTCATTAATACAAGAAAGAAAAAGAAAGCGAAAACCACCACCAGACGAGAGGCGCATCACCAAACCGTTAGTCCACAACAGTAACTCCAAAACTCCTAGGATGTGCCTACGAAGATCAGACGTAGTCGTTATTGGTAAATCCTATGTTTTACTTGTGAATCTTAGGATTTAACAACATCAGTTTGGTAAATGGTAGATTAGGTTAGGTATTACCGTATCTCTGAGGTCATTTTTAAGATTTACCGAGTGAGCCTAATGGTGGTAAAAGCCCGAAATCAACGATGATCTTAGAACAGTACGGACTTTAACCATTAAGAGTTGATAAATCTTAGGATTTACAGTAGTTCGGGCTTTAACTGTAATATACACCTAAGCGACACTTCCATGCTACAAGTGTATACGTTTTCCGTCCGGCGCGGCGTTCGTCTGACACATTACGCAACCGCCCTACACGTGAAGACGTCACGTGTTTCCGCGTAAGGTGGCAGGAAGTGATCGGCAGTCGATGACGGTGCGCGGCAGATGCGCGACGGAATGCGACGGAACCCTCGCTGAAAAAACGAAGGACGGATGAAGCGAGCTGCGACTGAAGTTGTGGGTGCGTGCGGTCGGCGATACCATATCGGTTGCACAGCGGCGCTAGCATTGGCGCATCCTCACATTACTGAAGATGCAACGGTATTTTTTAAGCAAAACAAAGTTGGTTAAAGTTATGTTAACGTTAATTAAAATTTTCACTTATTTCTTCACCTCCATGTGTTTGACATAATACTTGATGTTTACGGATGTACAGTTTACGGATGGACGTTTCCGAAATGTCGGAAAGAAGTAAGCTCTTACACTCTACATCCGTAACTATTATGATTATGTTAATTTATCTCATCTTAATAATTACGCAGGTAGGATGAATCTTGCAGGTTTCAAGACAATGTTCGGGCTAACAATTTGAAAAACCCTGTTGGAAATAAAAATTGACACAATCATTTATGAAGAGAAATTTGAAAGCCCTTCTTTTTATAAAGTAAAATATTCAATATTTTTCTTTATCTTGCCAGTCCCTAAAAAGTTCGAATTTGACTATCTATAAAAACTCACTTCCATTTATAGTTTATAGATCCAGGAAAAAAAAAATATACCGATCAATTTGAAAACGGTTTATTCACCTTTCACTCAGCATCGTAATGACCCCTTGAGCAGTGAGCAAAAATATTGGGCAATTTTCCTCGGGAGAAGTCGCGATCCAGGCTATCTTCTTGTAAATTGATGAAGCTATGTATAAATAAGACTCATGTAATTGTTCATTAGTTTAGTTTTACTATTTTCGTCTTCGCACTATGATTTTCCTTTTAACTCATTTCAAAGCGTTACTATTCGCGCTGCTAGCATAGATTAAAGAGGAAGGATAGACTACTAACGTTATACAAATGTTGAATATATGGACAATAAAAGTCCACAGGTGGCGTTGCAATTCACATTTCAGAATACACTGAATAGACATCAATTAAAATTAATGATATTTTTTTATTTACAATGACATTATTTAATGTATTGTTTAAATGTAACATTTTCGTGACGCCTACTTAGAAAAAAAACAAGTAAGAAAGCTTAGTTTAATGACGGTATAACTAGTTCGGGCAGTGACGGGAGATGGCGCTGGTTAATAATGTACCAGCGAAAATAAGCTGCGAGTTTTGTACGTTGTGTGACGTAAGCTGTCTATACTATTATATTAGCTAGCTATTAGTAATAAATGTATGTAACAGTTATGAGAGGCTCCTGAGCAAGTTATTTGCAAGCTTAAGAACAGGTTCACACATTAAATGTTCCTGTTATTGAGTGCAGAAACTCACGCGCTGCAAGAAGAAACAAAGCGCATTCGATAAGTCACCGCCAGCGATTTCTCTCGGCCACATGCAGGCGGGGCGCGCGCAAAAAGTGAAGCTCTCGACAAAAACGTGCCGCAACCGCAACGCCGACGGAACATTCGGTCGAGTGTAGTGCGGGTGGGGGTGGGGTGCGGGGGCGGCGGGGGGGAGGCTCTTCCGCCGCGACCTGTTGCGCGAATCGTATGCAAACTGAAAGCTCACACGGCGAGCCTCCGCGCGCCGCGCCGAACGTGACCTGCTCGACGGAAACTATGCTGAAAACGCGCGATCGACACTCGTTACGGAGAGGATCCGGCGGGCATTTCGTAGACGCTTCATATTGAGAGTATGAAAGGAAGCCACTAAACTATGTGTGTCTTATGTGAATTAACTTTTCGAATGGTATTCAAAATTCACATTGACATCACAGTGCTCGTAACTATGAGTGAAAAGTTTGCTTTGGCATTTATTACGTTTTGGTCACGCTCTAGGACAACACTTATCATGACTTTCTAAACTCTGTCCGACCCTTGCAACGTTTTTTGGATGCAACCACGAGTTCATACAACCAGCAAACACTAAATGTAATTGACTTTGGATCACGATTGTGAGGCCAATGGTTGTGTTACCAAACTTATCAGTATTTTAGGTTCATTGTTTTTGCAGAAATAACAATTAGAAATTTTGTACCGTTAGGTTAAAATCAATAAACCTGGGATTCTAAAAATGATTCCGGCACAACATCTGGCTATATTTGATATTATAAAAAAATTTGGTGTTGTATACAATAAACTTTGCACGGGCTTTTCCCTTGATGAGATGTTAATAAACAATATAACACACACAACATAGGTATGTTTGCGTAATAGGCAACAAAAAATGGTTGATGCACAGCGATAGAGTAATAATGAATGAATCCTTGATGCTAGGTGCAGGTAAACGCCATTCAATCAATAACTATGAAAAATACACATGAGCTTTTTTATTTATTTATTTTACAAAAGGTACGCCAACAGTGTACACACGAAAACTTTATATAATAGCAAACATAGTGGGGGGCACATTCCTGGTGTGCATACCAATTATAGGCGAACACAACATTTCAGAACAGTGTCTAACACCGAGTGCACAATTTAAACATGTTTAATAAAATAAATATATAATAAGTAAAAGTTACATAGGTTCAAGATATTTCTTGAATATACAAATATCCAAGACCGCTTCGGTCCGAGAGTTAAATATTAAACGGCACGACAAGAGAAGTACGCGGCCGGAGAGTGGAGATACGAAGAGAGAGTACGCAGGATAAATACATACAGAAGCCGGACCAACTTATAATTGAATTAATTATTCGACTCCGGCCCGTCCCCCCCCCCCCTCCCGCTCCCCCCTCCCCCCACCCCCGGGGGCGGGCCGCCGGCCGCTCCGCCCGCCGCCGGGCGAACTCTTCACGAAAATTATATTTAAATATTAATTTCGTCGCAGAAAGCCTTCTCAGCGAGCACTTAATTAAAATTAGACTAAAATCATAATTGAAATTTGTGCTTCTGGCGGAGGCGGGCGCTGCCTCGTGTTATCTCCGCGAAATTAATTCTCGCTGGAGACGCCGTCCTCTGGAGATGTGACGTCAGCTTGGCGTTGGATCTTCTTCCAGCTTTCAAGAAAAAGAACACTATCTAGTCGCAGCCTTCCTCAGACATTATCTATGATATGAAATCGTAATTTGGATACCAACCAGTTTTTCGAGCTTAAACTACAAGTAAATCAGTGTCTCAGCTACTTATACTGAAAATTTGCAAGAGCCCGTCTCGAAAATTACAAGCCGGTTTGAATTAGCTCACTGGTTAATTTGCCAGACATTTCGACGCATCTATAGCCGCCATTTTTAGTAGGCGGAAATGAGAGCACACGTGTTTATAATCCATAAAATGTAGCTTGCTACGCTGTGACGTTACACACTTAGCAGTTTTAGCCGAATTTTTAAAAACAGTAACCAGACTTGCGCAAAGGAAGTCTGAAAAAAAAGTTGTAGAAGTAACGGTTTACTTGACGTGTCATGCCTAGTGCAACAGCTTAATCGCCACAATCAATACCATTACACGATAATTAGCACTTTAGGAATGAATACCATTTAAGTGTCGATTAAAATAAATCATCACTTGGTGAAAACCAGGCTGAATCTACTAAATGATTGGCTAAACGCATCAGTCGATTAGAGAGTATCAGTTACTAAATGTAAATAACCGGAAATATGTTCTTATTCTAAATAACAGCGCGTAATCTTTACAGACAAGGCACCCGAAAGTGGATCAGGCCATGGAAATTCCAGAACGTTTATAATGAATATTATTCGGTATTCCCGTCATGGATAATATTAAAAGTATGAAATAATTTGAAACTTTTATGATTAGATACATTTTGCGAGCGCTCGTCACGTCGGGGCCTCCAAGTTCGCCGCCGGAGCCTTATCCGTGTTAAAACTTTATAATAACGTTATTAGTATCTAACTTCTGGCGACACGTAGCTCGCGCCCTCTCCCGGCCACACTCAGACCCTGTTACGTCACTAAGTGTCTGACACACATACGCATGCGGACCCACACTGAGATCTATAGCTCAGAGCTATCGATCTCATATGTGCCTTCATATTTGTTCTAGGGAACAGCCATTGCAAAATGTATAATGCAATTAATATTTTCTCTTTATGTTAAATTGAGAAAATCTCTCGGGTGTAGAATTTTAAATTGAAAAACCATTGTTGATTGTTGAGGATGTTGTGAGTTTGTTATTTGGCTTAGCCTTGGCTGTTCTACCAAAAATTTAAGTTTGGCAGTGGGATTTAAGTCTAAAGCTGAGATAAACAGTTCTAACTGAAACGAAAGCTAAGGAAACGTAGTTCTTTCTTACGTCACTTTAATACATTTTGTATGCACGTCACTTTATTTTCTAGTTCTAGTTGCTGCTATTTATCTCTGGCAAGTGTTTTCATATAAATGTGGACATTAAAAATCCATCCAATATAACTGCGTGTTGTTTACTGAGTAAATCGAATGCGCGGATCTATCCGTTTGTGAAGTTTTACTACCAGAACTTTAAAATAAATAAAATGAAATTTCACAGCAAAATAGAGACTTTCAAATTTGGCATAGAATCTAAAAAATCATCTAAGCTCAAGAAATACTACAAACACATATGATATAGGTGATATGCCAGAACCTTTCATATAAGCACGGATACATTAAATTGGATGGAAAAACCGATACTTTTTATTGCTCCTTCGACCATCCCTCATTTAATGCGACAATACAAACTGAGGCGGGATTAACACTACCATTTAGTAGGCAAGAAAGGCGACCTACAGTTTAACGTGGTATTGAACCACCGCCAGCGTCAACGGTCAAACGATTTAGAACTCGACCGCACCCAGTGTTGCATAACCTAAAGATCTTTGGTATTACGATATCTTTGGAAGTAACGAACGATTTGATTAATAACAATTGGCGTCACAGTTTGAAATCTTTACATACCTATTCCTAATTGCTGCCATTAGGTAACCTGAACCATTATTTATAAATAATGACACATCGTGACCGAAAACAGTTTAGTAAACGACTCAGTGATGAATGTATGTATTAGCTGTTTCCCGCGGCTTCACTTGGTTTTGGAATTAGTATCCGATGGCTATAATATGTGACTATACCGACACTGGATATTACCTATAAATTTGTAAATTCTCATGTTAAAACCAATCGTGCTATTAAAATATATATAAAAGATAGATATGTTTACTAAATATTTCAGGGAAATAAAATTGCCTTCACGTTCATATCATGTGTGATTTTCGTGTATGATTTACTCTTCAAGGCTTATTAATATTTCAGGTATTGTTAAAGTTATAACTTGTGTATTTTTAATTCTAAATTGTAATATGTATATTTCATATCTATTTCGTTTACTAATCAGTAAATATTTTTATGGCCTGGGCATTGTTATACTAAATTGCGATGATTCGTTCGATTCATCTTGAATTCGATTGTTACAATAAAACGATTAGATTTTTTTTATTAACATAATTAATTTGAGGTGTTAATTTGAAACATATTTTTATAAGAAAATTTCATAAGCGTGTACAGAACTCATAATGTCAACAAATTTGAATCCTTCAATATTTGAATGCATTTATAATTCACACTTGGATTCTATCTCTATTATATGTGTAAACGTTTTTTAACATATATAAAATCAACTAAATGTATTGATAGATTGCTTAACAATTACATTTGATTGATTGAAAAGTATATATTACGCCAAAAAATAAGAATTTACAATTAAAGGAACAGTGCAATAACACCATAATACTTCGATTGTAATATATTTATTTCGTTCGAATACTTTACAGAAGTCGCGTTTGACGCCACTGTAGGAGCGCTTGCGTCGGCGCGGCGGTAGGGTTGACGCTGTTGGTTGACGCAACACGACAAAGGAGACTCGTAAATATTTATTGGTGGCCGCTGCCGTCACCCTTCCAACATCAATAGGTACGCTCTTTATTGCGTAAAAGAGTTGTAATTATAGATCGTAATGCGCCATAAATGTCTGTCAATAACGACGGCGCTGAATAGTTTTATGGACTCGGCTACGGCGGTGACTCTATTACTCTCTTCTCTCTTTCATTAACCAATATTGGTGATAATTTCATTTGTAGATACCAAAGATGCCATGGTATAGGATATTTGTGCGTGGAATCGAATGTCCTACGCCTTATTAATTTTAGAGCGTTACCAATGACTAACAGTTAGGTTATAGCACGTTTGGACACATTGTGCATATAAAAGTATGGGAAGTCGGCCGCGCGTCATGTCCCATACAGAGCCCCTAGTCCCAAATTGGCGTTTGAGCCAAACCGATCGTCTGGCGTTTTCAAATGTATGCGTTAAGCGAACTAACATTTGCGAGTCCGAGTTTGATTTGACAGCTTACTCACCGTCGTCGTAAAAACTTTGACGTTTCCGTTTACGCCGACTTGTCGTTTTCACAAATCGGAAGTCCGAGTTTGACTTTGACAGGTTGAAGAAGTAAAACCACAGTATATCTACTAAAAACTTGTATGGAGTTTGGCGTAATTTTGAAGTTCCATACACGCCAATTTAGGTGAGAACTCTGACTGAACACTCAGTTCCAGCATAGACACCGCGTGGCTCCCGAAATGCTTTTGCCAAGTAAGTCCCACCCACACAAACATGATGATGATATGTTATAAGTTATAACGAATCAGCAAATCATTGAATTTCAATACTATAGAGGAAAAGATAATTGACTGGTATTTATTTATTTATTTATTTATTTATTTATAAAGGTTTGCCAACAGGTTGACACATTTACATTTACGTTTATACATCACATATTAAATATAACAGTGTGCAGACCCAATAACAGGCAAACACAACCTGCATGTAAAGAACGGACATATTGCAACACTAGCTAGGGTGCAGACGAGCGGGGCGACAACACGAACGCGACGAGTCAAAAAGTGACTCCGCACGGCAGTGAAGGCGGCGGCGCGGTGGGGTGGTGAAGGCGGAGGCGGGATGGACAGTCCGGTGGTGGAGATGACAACTACGCGTCGTCGGCGTCGCGCCGCTCGAAAGCAAACCCGCCAACTTAAACGTAGAACAATTTAAAACAGAGAAACAGGTTAAACTTTGTAAGTAATAAAACAAAATAATTTAAAAGGATAAACATAAACACAAACTTCACATTTGCTGAAGCTTTTAACACAACAATGAATAAAAATAAAAAATAAAACAGAATGCCTAAAAGACTAACATAAAAAGGAATGAAATCAAATCAAACAAAAACAAAAATATTGTATTTGTGTCCAAGTCTGTTAAGGTTCGTGTGCGAATATAATTTCTTTGATTAGAAGTTTATATTTTTTTGCATTACACGAGAACAAGTCGAGCGTGTGTAGTTTAAACAGCTCATTGTACTTTCTACATAGCCTAGCTATATTATGGTTATAACCCAGTGTACTTTTGTAGCGTCGGAGCCAGAATGGATTATATTTCCCTAGTCTGGTCGTTGGTCGAGGCACTTGAAAGTAAATCTTGTTCAACAATTCAGGACATTCTAGTTGGCCGTTGACGATTTTGTAAAGGAGCATCTGGTCCGCCAAGTTACGCCGGCCAAAGAGGGAATCTACTTTATAGTGTCTCAACCGATCAGTATACGACCTGTGCAAATACATTTTTTTATCATGTATCGTTTGAAAGTAAAGAAAACGTTTCTGCACTCGTTCGATTCTATCGACGTGGTTGTTGAAATATGGGGTCCAAACACTAGAGCAATACTCTAAATTGCTTCGAACGAGTGAGTTATACACTGTAATTTTACTAGCTGCATGTTTGAATTCTTTACAATTTCTATAGATAAAACCGAGCATTTTAAAAGACTTTTTGATTATATGATCATAATGTATTCGAAAGGTCAATTTGGTATCAAATATGACACCCAGATCCCTGATGTGATCAACTTCGTCTAAATAAACATCTTTAATGGAGTAGCGTGACTGAACAGGAACTCTCTTCCTTGTGAATTTAATGTGTTTACATTTTGATAAATTTAAATCAAGTCTGTTTTCCAGGCACCAGTTATAAATTCTCTCGATGTCCTCTTGTAGCATTAGTGCGTCCGAAATATTATTAATAATTTTATAAATTTTGAGATCATCGGCAAACATTAAAAACTTACAATTGAAAATTACTTTAGAGATATCATTAATGAAGACGGAGAAGAGAATAGGACCCAAATGAGAGCCTTGCGGTACTTCGGAAGTAGCATAAAAGTATCGAGATTCATGGCCGCAGGCAACAACCTTTTGACGTCTTCCGTTCAAATAAGAACATAACCACTCGAGTAAGTTTCCGTGTATCCCATACTCGTTTAATTTACGCAACAATATTTGATGATCAACCCTGTCAAATGCTTTACTAATATCAGTGTAAATTGTGTCTACTTGTTTAGAATCGTCCAAAGCCTCACACAAGTCACTGTGAAAGCACATAAGATTGGACAAAGTTGACATTTTGGTACGGAAGCCATGCTGCTGTGGGATTAAGATATGTTTGAAATATAAATATAATAATTTGAAGCCAAAAAACAAGGCGTACCACGTAGCCGTGTCACGGTTAGAGCAAACGTGCCAACGAGTCAATTAATTATTTCGACACCCGAGACAAGGTAACCAGCCTGGAGCTGGGTGGAGCTGTCTACGAGGTGGGTGCAGTCTCAAGGAGTGGCTGAGGGTTCATTGTAAGTATGCGTTACGGAGCGTCTACGCACACAGTTAACCTGCGCAAACTCGGTGCTCTGTGACGACAGCACCGGTGAGGCACTAATGAAGCGTCCATGGCGTTTACGGCATACCGATCGACTGGCGTTTTCAAATGTATGGAGAAATTGAAGAGCGCGCGTAGTGGGCGTTAATCGAACTAACATTTGCGAGTCCGAGTTTGATTTGACAGCTTACTCAACGTTGCCGTGAATACGTCGACGTTGCCGTTTACGCTGACTCCGCGTTTTCATACAAATCGGAAGACCGAGTTTGACTTTGACAGCTTGAAGAAGTAAAACCACAGAATATCTATAAAAAAATTGTATGGAGTTTGACGTTTTTACGGAAAACGCCAGTCGATCGATTTGCCGTAAACGCCAATTTAGGTGAGAACTCAGACTGACCACTCAGTTTGCACAGCTGGACTGTGCGTGTGAACGCTGCACAACGGCGGTGCTAAGCTTTTTGCTGACTTGGCTACCGATGTCTTTTGAATCGTGGATCATATATCTATTTTGTGACCATTTCAGAATCGCGACAAACCTAGCAAACACTTGGCCCAATATGTAGTATCGACATAAACTTTAAGATTCCTAACGTTAGTTTTGCGCTTTGTAAACCTCGTTCGTACTGCTTATAAATTGAATGTAGCTGCATGGTGTCGAATATTCTATCAAAACAGATATTTCGTTCTATAAACTAAAGATATTCGTTAATACAAAAGGCCGGTGGACGTATTTCAGCAAATTGGTTGTAACTAAGTGGATTAATATTTACAAAACCGCCTTACGATACATATGTTTAGTCGCGAACGTGTGTAGGAGTGTTCGGTGAAAGTTGTTGTGTGGCTTCAGGCTTCAGGCTTCAGGTTAGGGTTGTGGCGTCCGTATTATTGGAGTTTTTTCGGCATCGTGAGGCTTCTAATTCTCTCGCAACACGAAACTAAACCCTAAAATTGGGGTAAAATGTAATTTACCGTAGGAATGTCATAAAAAGAAATGTGTATTGTTTGTTTGCTCGAGCTGTGATGCGTAAATATGGAATTATTCGGCTCTTTGCTGAATTAAAAATAAACAAAAAAAATTGAGGATAAGGATGAAATTGAAGTTAAAATTTGTAAAAATGTATCATTCTATAAGCAACTTCCAATTTGTTTTTTTAATATACCGCTTCGATGAAAGAAAATGAAGATCAATCGTCAAACAAATTCTCAGGTTTAATTGTATTTAAATAAAAGGCTATAGATAGTCATTATCTATACTATGAACAGTTTACGACCGATAGTTGGAAACTGATGTAAGCTATTGTAATGTATTGTATTGTTTTATTGCATTCATAGGTAGGTAACCTACACTTAAACATGTCAAGAATCGTTATGCCAGGTCTATGTCAAAAATATAAATGTCGCATACTCTATTTCCATGCATACAAGAACTGGCAAACATACTTTGCCAGTCACAAAATAAGTTAAGTAACATAAGTAATAAGTTAAGTAATTAGCTATAAAAAATACCTTCATATTTTCATGTAATTAGACAAAATGGTATCATTGCTTCATGTTACATTCAATAAGCAGCAGCACAGGGCAATTTCCTCATATTCCATCACTGCCAATGAATTTACGTGATTATTTTAGCTCTAATAATGGATTTTTTATTATAATAACTTATTTAATTTCAGCCAATATATTAATAGAGATACATATAGGTATCAAATATTATTTCGTTATTTAGACGTCTTCTCTCTTTGGGTTTGGAAAAACAATATTATTATTTTGTTTGGTGGACCTACGGTTTTTTCATATTACTTGTATGCTTGCTATATGTTTACATTAAAATATATATTTGTATACATAAAAATATCCCAATAAATATATGTACTTAGTAATTTTGCCTCTATTACCTATTTTCCGGCCTAATCTAGGCCTGAGAGTAAGCATTAAAATTTATGTTCTTACATATTACACATTGATTTAAGTAACCTCACATGAAATAAAGTAGGTAGGTATGTATTAGGTTAGGCAATCATCATGTTTAAATGATTCTATTTAATTGTTAAGTTGCAAGAAAAGTATACATTGCAAAATTGTAACGGATCAATTGTATTTGTTTCAACTCTTTACAAAGCACAATTAATGAATGTACACAAATACTTTCTTAAATCAAGTTTCCTAATGAGTGCATTTAACTCACGATAACGATTGTCGGCAACATGAGTATTTACATGAGCATACCATTTCCATTTGCTATTAAAACCGTTACATATTTCAGTATGTAAGTTAATTTATTTCAATACAAAAATTCAAGCATTCAAAACTTTGTTATAAACTCATTCTTATAGTGGTGTATGCAATCGAATCCTTTGATACAATATATTTCCAAAAAATCTGCTAAAATCAGCAAAAACATGGTTTTAAGAAGATGCGCACGCAGTTAAAATGAAGAGAATAGAAAAGTAGTTCGTAGCGCGTAGCACGACGAATCTATGCCTCTACCGTCGCATCGTAGCAACGGCGCGCTTCCACCGCAATTTCGTAGACCCTCTACGAATGTCTTCAGTCGTATATATAGACTCTACAAAACATGTTAGTTTCTAAGCTCGATAATTGATTTCAGGATTCAACCATTTCTTCTCCTTCAAACTTTTGGATGTCGGCAAAGTAACTTAGCGAAACTGTTTCGAAGTTACATCTCCCCGGCGCGAATGTGCGGCCTCGGAGAATCTCGGTAGAAAGCAATCTTTACATTGCGTACATAATTACATACACGGGACCAACGCAAAGCAAAAACACCGAATGCAACTGCAACGCACCTCTAGAATTCTGGGACGACTGCAACGATAAGGCCATCTCACGTCGGCCTCGGCGGATGCATTTATCTCGGCGGTCTGTCCGTCACTGGCGTTGAACTTTGAAACTGAAAGTGTCCACTTGATCACTGTTGCGAATGTTCCGATGTCATGTTAGTTCGGGCGCTCGGGACACGCGGCCGGTCGCGGCGGGACCTACCACAATACTGGTGTCGGCGCGAGCGAGCGGTAGTGGCGGGCCGCCCCGCGCCACGCCCCCTCGCGCCCCGCACCCCCGCGCCCATCCCCGCGCGTGCCTGCACTCGCATGCACACGCAACGCATCGCCCCCTCGCCCCCTCGCCCCCTCGCCCCACCGCGCACTATTCAGCTTTTTATGGCGGCTGTGTCGGGCTTTTTAGGAGTACATAAGGAGCTTTTTTATTTTTATTGTTTGGCTTCTGTTGCTTGGGAAATTTATTTACGGAATGCAAGTCTGCGGAAGAAAGTTTTCAGATGTCGCTTCGACGTGGGGAAAGTTATCAACCCCGTTGTATGTTATATCGAACAGGAGTTTAAACAAAAATACTTAATATAAAAGCTCCCAGCATTATCAGGCTTTAAACTATTCGAACATAATATAAAACTACATGAAAACATGTATAAATAGCTCTGACTTTTTCATAAAGCAGCAAACACCTGCATAATACCTTAAAAGATATTAATTTATATTTAAATTAACTTATAAAACTGTTTTACTTTGTATAGATGTTTTTAATTTAATGAATGAATGAATAAATTCTTTATTGTGCATAACAAAAATACAATTTCAGAGAAAACATACAGCAAAACAACAATACTGCACAAAGGCGGACTTATCACTAAGAGTGATTTCTTCCAGTCAACCCTTGGGGTGATGAGGAAAGGCAATAGAAATATCTGTAGGTAGGTGACACACCAGAATTTGAAAAGAAAAAAAAATTATTATTATTATTAAAAATTAATTATTTTGGAAAACGTTAAATTTATTCTCAATTAATGTTTCTCTAAATTAAAGTGAGCTTTGACGAGTTATTAGTGACTAGAAAAAATTAGGATAATTTTTCGTTGATACAATTAATCAGTAATAAATTTAATATATACCAACTTTCGGAACTTTTTTGAGTGGTCTAATATTCTCACTCTAACTAACTTATTTATTAGAATAACATCGACGTCGAACTCCGTGATATAAACATTGAGTTTTGTTTTATTAAATTAAGAGAATGTTTGATATTAAAAACATTTATATATGAACTAAACAGCTCCGTGGAGTCCGTACGGAAAGAGATAGTTTGGATTCAAAAATAATTACCATATTTTTTTTTGGTTTTTAGACTGCCTCGTTCTCGGCCTCGTTCTTTAATCTGAATAAAAACATTAAATGTTGTTTCTGTAGTAGAAATGGTTCTATTATTCCTATTTACGACATAATAAGGGTCAAAGTATGCAATTGCCGTTTGGTACCGAAAAAAAAAGTTTAAAGAAAAAACTTGAATGAAAGTATTTACCCTCGTTGTCTATACATTTCTGCCCTCTAATTGGAAGATCATTTAAACGTTTACCATACAAATCTGGGGACCCAAACTGTGTAAAGGCATTTTGTACTGCTTCCAGGGAAGAAAACTTTTTTCCATGCAAAAAAAAACAGGACCACTTACCAGTTTAGGTACGGTTTGTATCTAAATATTCCATATTGTTCCTATCTCTGTTATAGGTTATTTACTAGGAAGCTAAATGACCTGTGGTCAATAAACTATATTATTATTATTACTTTAAGAGAACAGTTTTTCGTCGTGATTCTGAAACAAGCGTCTTTTCCTCAAACACAAAATTGTTAATTTCTAAAACTGTAGTTTTTAATTTAATTTACTTCACGTTCCATCAGCATCAGAAACCTCCACTACGCCCGAGCGGCCGCGCGTGACGCGTAAATTAAGCTTTTTATTGTTATCTCCTGCATTTATTTTTAGCGAGCAACTTGACAGGCATCGAACTGTGCTCCGCGGGCGGGGAGGCGGACGCGGCGGCGGCACGCGCGGCGACACTCACGTACACTTCCCTTCTTGGTTTTTTATCCCGACACACGGAAGCGGAGGGTCCATGCGACTATTATTAGTATAGGCGGAGCTAGGAACGCACCACAGGAGGCTCCACATACCCAAGCTAGAGGCTACTTGTAATATGTGAATTATGTCACATAATCAGATCGCAATGTTAGCATATAATGACAGCAATACGTTTCTGATCGCCAGGTTTTATCATACACATATATACATACCTTCACGCCCCCTTTCCCGGAGGGGTAGGCAGAGATGATAAAGCGCCATACGGTACAATCACAGCACACCTTTTTCGCTTCATCGACAGACATACATATTTTCATACATGCTCTACGATTACGGTTGCTACGCACCTGACGTTTACGAAGAATTACATCGTTCGTTTAGGCCGCCCGGGCACTACACCTCTGTCGTCACCCATTCTTTCCATATGTCCGGACCATCTTAGTACTTCTTTCTCGATTCTCGTTACAACATAATTTTCACTGCTCTCACCCAAAATAAATAAACCAGGTTTTATGGTGCTATGGCTCTATATATTTATTTAGTCTTCCATTCTTATTTTTTTTAAAGACGGTTTGATTACCTACAAAACTACAAACCTACAAAGAAAAACCAACGAACAAATATATCCGATGACAGATCGTTATATATTTTGAGTTTTACAATAATCAATTTTATACAAACATGATTGTGGGAAATACTTGGCATGAAACCATTTCCTTATTTAGATTCAGGAAGCCAACACATGAATGTCTTATAATCTAATACACATATGATATAACTAAATATAATTAGATAATACTAAACTTTAACTTTAATACAAGTTGGTCCTTGCCAATAAAATTTTGACTAAACTTTTATGCGAGTGAATTCCCATAACATTAGCGGACAGGGTATATTATTTGTTATTTTTTGTGTGATTGGACATCGATAGACAATTTGTCCTTGATTTGTGCAGAATCGCTCATGTTTCAATGAATTGTAATTAATATATTAATATATGGCATATATATATGTACGAGTATGTGTAAACGGGTCACTAGATTATTGAATTAAATTTAATTTAAAAAATATCCTCACCGCTTATATTCTAAGTGTTAACGCGCGTCAAAATTTTTCAAATCAATTTAAAGCTTGAATTTGAATGAAGTAATCTTAAAATGGTTCAATGTTTTCCGATAACTGTATTTGCAGAGAAAGCTATGTGGGTTCCGGCACGTAAAGATAATACGAATTCCCACTGCATTTCTTCCTGTGCATGAATCGAGAGATTCGTCGTTCGCGGTTCGTGTTCCACGTTAAGATGTAGGACCTTGTGGTAGGGTTAATCCCGCCCAGGTTGGTACCATAGCATGTTTTCCATCCAGTTCAACATAGCTGTGCAATACAAGCATGTTCCATTCGTGACAAATTGCACTTTTCCAACTCAGAAAGAAAATCGAAAAGAAAGAAAATGGTGCCACATGTGTTATTGGAAATTCTCCGAGTTTTCCATCGAGGACAATGTTGTCGTGCAATATAAGATAGGTCCTGTGATGGCACCTATTTTCCATGTGATGTGTTAGACTAATATCACGACAGCAGGTATTCTGTTTTGAGAAGTCATCCAAAAGGGTTTTACTAGTGTTTTAATGTTCGTTCATGGTTACAATATAATGGGATGGCGGTATTTATCTATGAGTGGTATGTTAGTATATATGTGTGTGTAGTTATCAACAACAATGTATGCGGATACGATATTTTCCATTGAAACAAAGTTGGCACAAAATGTGTTCAATTTCGGGATCACCCCCTTTCGCCTCTGATAGCGGCTGTTGGCCATGAAGAAACATAATGAATAATTAAGGGATGAGGATCAATACTTAGTACATTACGAAAATAGTATTAAAAGTGACATAATAATTAAATATGTAGTTGTGGAATATATCCCATGAATAAATGCTTAATCATTTTCATTTTATTTGATTTATTTTCTGCTATCAATCCCCCTATGATATTTATTTGCTCTTGCAATTCATTCATTATTCTAGGCTATCGCAAATGTATTGCTATATCACAGAAAGTAAATGTTTGCTTATTTGTTTTTCAGAGCTCTGTGATCCTTATCTCACAGCTGCCGTTTGCACTACCGCAGCATGCTTCAAAGTCTATTAAAAATAGCTAAATGACGTAAAAAACGCCCTCCATAGAACGACACCTCAGCTAAGCATTATGTACATTTTTTCAACAATCTCCCATATCCCACCTGCTGTCTTAGCGCGTGCCCTTGTAGTTTCAAAGTTAAATTGATCTCTATAACATACCCGACAAAGAACTTACTTCATTGTGCCCTGTTGGAAGTTAGGGCGTCCTAGAAGGTGTTCAGTAAAAACTTTCATGCCTTCTCTATCGGTTGTATGATTGCGTCCTTGTCTGGTGCCCACGGGGATGTTTGCGCAGCGGTTATCTCGATCCGGCATGGAGCAACCTGCTCCTTGTAGTGTTTTAATAGGTCCAACGATAAATTACGAGATACAAAGGTTTCTGTGTTCGCGGCTCGGCGTCGGGACCCGGGTGTTTACATCCCGGGGGCAGGTGCGGTTGTGCAAAGAATGCGTTTTGTTGGCGGTCCTGTAAATATTCCAATTAATAAGGCGGTGTTGTTGTCTTTTCTAGTTTGCTTAAGTTTTTTGAGGCCACCTCGTGCTATGATCGCTTATCAGCTTTTTTATCGCCACCTTATTACAAGACATCAACATTAAAATGTAGGTATACATGACGTGTGATAACAATTCTACGTTATTATTTTATCTCAGAATTCTTACGTGAATTCCGAAAGCTTAGCTTTCGATGTTAAAGACTCATTTTATACTAAATTTAAATTTTGATCTCGATTGATTTGAGAGTTTTCACAGGAAAAGGTATGGCAGCAAAACTTTATACGAAAGGATGCTAATAGTAGGATTTTTTTAACGTACGAAGACGTACTAGGAAAGCTACAATCTTACGAAAATGGCTTTGAAAAAACGATCCTCTTAGCTGATTGAGTTGGAAAAGCCTTTTTACATAAATTAATTTCCTATATTTACAATTCCTTACGATTACAAGTTTACTAGGATAAATTGTTAATTATTACCACTTTACTACGGCTCGTTTTAGTTTTTTAGAAAAATATATCCTGACAGAGTAAAGACGTAAAGAGGACTCAATTTAAATTTAATTTTTTTTCCGATTTTTATGCACACACGGATATTCGTTGATTGACATAAGAAACTAAATATCAAGTCGATTAGAATTGTGGTTTCAAATTATTAGTAAGCTCCGTTTGCATAGGTCACATAACTAACGGGTCATTCGCGTATTCTAAGATAACAAACGCATGTTTTTTTATCTCAAAGATTTTCGCTTAGTATACTCTAATTCCCACTGCTTTCGGTTTGAACACCAACGAAAAGGAAATTCGATCAAAATAAAAGCAAGCTTTCGCCCAGCAACTCTTTCTTCCACCCGACCACTATCCCTTTTGCGACCAAAAAACATGACACAATATGGTAAACAATACGAAAGTAGCCCCTTTGGAAGTGAAAGAAAGTCATAAAATTACCCGAAGCTTTCGCTTTCTTTCGCCGATCCGTGCGTATCCTTTCTTCTGTCGCAAGACCCAGAATTGGCACATGTTGAGTTCGCTCAAGGTTACCCCTTTGTGCGAGCCGCCGCCATCGAAGCCGCTCTTGTTGTACCCTTTCGGTTCTGTTGCCAACATTCGCAATGGTCTTCCTTTGGACCACTAAATCGTTCGGGAAACAATGGATTTATTTACCCGCATTGCAGCGCTGCGACCCATGCAATTTGTCTACCTAACTTTAGGTTTGCAGGAATTGGGACATGTATATTTTTTTAATTTAATTTATTTAGGCAACTTAACGACCTCATCGTTTGATGTTGAAAAACTTGATTTGTTCAAAGAATGCAGCCCTTAATAAAGTTTGACTTTTTAACAACTCTATACAAAAAAAGTCCTATCCAATTTTTAAATATTATCTGTAAGTTAAGATTTATGCATGGAATTTATTTGTGACATATGTGTGGGAGAGAGAGCGGGCTTGCGTCTGTGGAATATCTTAACTAACAAATCTGCGAGAACCAGATTTGAGGAACCTCTCTTTCTCTCTTCTCGGAGAATATTTGGACAAGACGATTTAGAGTAAGATCCACCGAAACATGTTTCAGAATACACGCGTGTGAAATACGCTAACTGACGCTAACTTCTGAAAATTTGTAAATTTTGGGGTTATTTTTGTTGTTATCTCGGCGTCAGGGAACAAACAAATATCCGAGTGCAAATCTATCACAGCAAATCAGCTTTAGCCAGTTTTAGAGCGTTGATTATATTCTTTAAAAAAAGTTAGTTTGTAAACACCTATTTACTAGGTTTTTAAACCGGCGGCACTTGGAAATATACAATTTTCGGTTTGTGGTACCATTTCACACATTTATAAATAAATATAATATAAAATAAGCGGGAAATATGTATGAATTCGCTGTAATAAACCGCTTTACTTTAGAAATTAAAAACATAAATTTCGCTTCCTCTACAAGTTGCAAAATTGATTTTGACGCGCATACACCGCTAACTCAAATATTATACAATCCGTGCGGAGTTCGTTTTTTTTACACTTTACTTTGCACAAGGAGGCTAAAATGATCTGGTAGATACTGAATAACCATTTCTCTTCAGACGTCTAATACAGCTTAATAATGGTTGTGCAAAATGCAAAGGATTCCAAAGATTTCAAAGATGCACTGAGAAAAAAGTATGCTGAAAAAGTGACAAAAATCACGTTGTCAGAAAAAAATTGTTGAAGCATCAAAATAAGTTGTTACTATCGTTGATACGAATCGAGCTTATTTCTCAGGACAGCTTTTATTTTGTCAATTGCTTTTTGTCATTGAAACAAAGTCGTATTTGTTACTGTAACAACTTTGGTCACTGTTTGTCAGTGTAACAAAGTGGAAGTTGCGAGCGCAACAATGTCTAGTATGTATTCCTAGAATTACTTTGTTAGATTGTATATATGGTCGACAAAATAAAGGTTGTCGTTGCAACCAATTCACTATGACGGCTCTCCAGGGTTAAAGTTTCTTTGTTGGGCCAACAATATTTTTTTCTCAGTGTGGTAGGAAAAGTTCTGTGATTCTGGCAAAGAGCGCCGACGAGTGTCCAGCCATTATTTTATTGCTCAAACATAAACTAAAACAATAAATTAATGTCCTAGTTTCAATTGTTTCCAATGCCAACCAAAAACCCTACTCTTAATAGATAACAATCGGCACAAAGTGTGCCGCCGCTGGATTCGCCGGAAAAAATACTTTCTCCGACAAACCCTTTTTTTGCACAAACAATGTAGTTTACCTGGTTCAGTGTTCTGCGTGATGGCTTCTTGTAGTTGCAAAGATTAACGCTGACCTTCTGAATACAATTTGGTGTCAAGCACAGTTTGATACAAGTTCAAATGGATGCGAAATAAAACAGAGATAAATGTTAAAAGATGTAGGTACTATTGCCAATGTAGGACTCGACTCGAATTAGCTGCTTGTTAATTCTTAAAATTTCATGAATATCCGTGACAAAAAAAATCATCCCCACACGTTTTAGTTGATAGATACCTACCGATGGAATTCAACGCATGATAATTGAAACCATACAGTTTTAATAGAAATGTTTTCATCTTTAACTGTTCAAACTCGTTTGGATTATGATTTTATATCTTGTCGTCGTATAAAATAGCGTTTCCTAAAAAGTACCCATAGCTAAATTGATTACGTAAAGCCTTATTCAGAGTTGGCGGACTAACTTTAGTACGCGTATTAAAGTCGGACTTAATCGGCTATTTTACGGTTAGTCCGGTGCTAATCCCGTAGTAAGTTCTGACAGGTTCATTTTGAATACGACTGCTAGAGTTGTAATTGTGATCTGAACTCACACTCTCAAAATAATCCGGATACTTCTCAATACTCGTAAAATGAAATTTTCACAGAATGTGTATTTATTTTGCCGCTATAACAATAACTAGGTAAAATAAAAAAATAATAAAAAATAAAGGGGGCTCCCATACAAAACACGTTATTTTTTTGTGTTAAATCTTGTACGATGGTACGGAACCCTTCGTGTGCGAGTCCGACTCGCACTTGGCCGGTTTTTATAACTGGACAAGGATAGCTAATACAACACCTACCATCATGACATTTAGCCCAAAACACCTCATCGTGCCATGCCGGGATGGCCAGTACCTTCCCTTTATGACGCATGAAAGCTTCCATGGGAGCCTTAACTGTACCTTTAATAAAAATAGTATTGTATATTATAAATACCTTTTGTCCAATATCTTCCTTTTTAATGTAATTTTATTTATTTTCGTAATTTACATCTCATGACTTTTAAAAAGAGGCCATTTTATGGTTTTTTTTAGTAAACAGGATGTTGCAACTAACAGTCCATACAATTTAAAATTTTAATATAAAAAAATTTAATATATTTTTTCTGAATATCCTCTAAATAAAAAGTCAGACTTTCCCTACAAAGTAATTAATTAATTTAGTGTAAACATAATCGTATGTTCCTTAAGAACGTGAAAACGTTGTATATAATTGGACAATAATTGCTACTATGACACCTACGTCAGGACATTAACCTGACACGCCACTGGGATCTAGGTTCCATGCCAAGACCTTCATTATGCACAGTTACAGCAGTGCCTCAAATTATACTAGACGAAAACATACATTAAAAAAATGTATATCTCGGTAACTAGATGGTTTATACATATATTTACTGTTTTGTCTAAGAGGATTACGATGCCGAAACGTGGGCTATTGCAACATCCTGTATATCGATTCCTAGTTTAATTTCGAGGTTTTTACCCAAATATTATCTTAATCGCTTTGATTTCACTAACTTCTGAGATCAAGAAACACAATTCACCTTGAATATGCAACCAGTTATTGAATATACCCTTTACCAGTACTAAGCACGAGTGCTCACATAGCATATTCGTTCACACGCTCAGCGACAGATGTTCCGCTGGGCTCGCTAATTCCGGTAAAAATTGCAAAATTCAGAATATTCCGTTCATTATGAATACTCGCTTGCCCGTTACGAATTGCGCACCCCAACAATGGGCTCGTATTTCAGCCTGTTTTTTTTTTGTTTGTGTCGATTCAATTTTAATGTAAATTTGGGGTAAATTTTGCACAAAATCTGGTTTCGCTCTATTATTTCGGAAGTGGAATCAAAGCGGGCACAATGGACAGTTGATCAGGAATCAATAACGTTTGGTAACAATCTCCTGATTGATTGCAAACTTGTTTTGTGACGTGAGTCGATCCGAAGGAAATTGTTCTCATGTCCGTATGTCGTAGTTGCAGTTCTCGCTTATTAAGTGCGATCTATTATTAAAGCTTGTTAACGTTTTTATGATTTCGGTTTTCTACCGTTATCCGTCATTTAGGAATACCGCTCCCCAGAATTTGCAACAGAACTTCTTTTGTTTCCGTCGTTTATATTTTTGAATTAGGAATCTAAAAATACTTTCAGGTGAGAAGTCATTCTTGAAGGTGGGATTTATTTCGGTCCCCAGATTCCTTAGCGATGGTAAATGTATTCGGCAGTTGCACGAGAATAAAACATAAACTAACGCTTTCAAAGGATTCACATTGAAATATTCATCCAGTATCGACTCATCTCCCTTTGTTCGCGTCGTGGCCGTTTCAACTTTTGATTCTGCAACGGACAATACTCGACTGGACCCCGCGTGCTATCTTAGTGAAACTTATCGCACATTCCCGACCCCTATAGAATTTAAGCTCTACTAATGTTATAATAAAATACATTTTGGCGTGCCCCGATAGCGTAGTTCGGACGCTGTTTGCACTTTGGAAATGTTTGCGTCATGGCGCGGACTCTCCCCTTCCGGGACGATAAATAATTCCCTTTCTTTCTGCGAGATGTATTGTAGTTGGAAACTACACCGCTGTCCGCCGGCCGCCCGGTTCGTCCTCTGGACGACGACGCGACGTTCCCATTAGGGTGATCACTTAACCCATACATACGCACCATACACCGGATAAGAAACAACATTTTATGTAACTGGACATGGATGGCTAATACCGCACCATGATGTTAGCCCAGCACAGCACATTCCCGTAGGAATTAGGTGCCATGCCTAGAAATCGTATATGTAACGATTTTATATAGCTATCGTCACAGCTCACATGGATGGCTGTAATACCACATCTGCCTACCCTAAGGATATCCCATCATCCTGCATTCATAACGGACTTTACTGATAAACCCAAATAAAACTCGGAATAGTTATACTATGTTTTGTCTTTCGCATTGACACGCAGTTTCAAATTCCATAGAAAGGTAAAAAAAAAACAAGGTATGACTATTCCGAGGATGTACTGGGTTTATTAGTAACAGGGAAAGAAAATAGGTGCTATACCCTGACCTATTTGAGTGCGGCTACATTGAACGGGCTAGTAATAAGAGGAGTTTCACACGCACCCTGAAAATCAAGTAAATTAAAATACATTTTAAATCACCGTTAAAAACTGAAAGAATGCACATCTACGGAATCGAACTAGTGGTCTTCGATGCATAAAACTACAATACATTATCCCTAGACTACGAGCCCTTTTTTAAACTAAGATTCACAGATGCGGTACACGTTATTGTATTAACAGTTCCAAAACCCTTTTGTCTTAAATATGAAATTCGGGTGCTTATTCGTGATTATCTCTGGCATGAAATTGTAACCAGAATAACGGATCCACTTATCTAATCAACGAATTCCCCCTTATTATTAATTAATGATAACTCTACCATGACACCTATCTCGACTGAGTGAGATCAAGACTGACAAGAGCTATGTTATCTGGGAAACAATGGTGTAAGGAAAATCATTTCTTGGCCACTCGATTCAACGAATATCTAAAGAGTCCTCTGAGTTGATAGACTGTGTAAGTATGACATAAGAGTCAAACTTTCTAGAAACATAAGACGCGCCATCTTCGCGCGCGAAAAAATCGACCGTTACTATTGATTGATCCGCCTTATTATTACCATATAAAATTAATCCTCTCGCAATTCAAATTTGGAAGACGCAGTGGACACATGTCGGGCGGCATTGTGCGCTCCCGACCGACACAGCCGATCACTCCTTCCTCTATTGTCACACAAACGTCTTTCAAATCAATCGTGTGTAGGCACCTTTATGTCCGACGCACGGGGATACCAACGTCCGACTTGTCAAAAAACTGACAAGCTTTGTCCTGCGATTGGGACGAATGCAGAGTTTTGCACAAATTCTAAGATAACCTTTTTTTTCCGCTTTTCCTAAGCACACGTTTGCCGTGTCAATAAACGAGATAGCTTTCTTGTTTGAAGATAGTATTAAATTGCATTTTCGATGTGGCAAAAGTGTGTAGTTTTGTGGAATAATATAAGAACATGAAACAACGTAGTTATGCAATCTTATGACGATGTAGAAAATATAGCCTCCATTAGTTCGTAGATTTATGAAGCTGGCCACATGAATTCACTTTTACAAAGCACAATAAATAATATTATGTAAATTATTGATCCAAAAAAAACCTTAATAAATCGAGTAAGTAATCGGATCCAACATAAAACATTGAAAACATTTTCACATTGTTCTATCGACCTACTCCCCTATTGAACTATCGGACTTTCTGCGACCTTTTTTAATTGTTCTCATGTATCTAAACACTACCGGGCGTTCGTTTTAAGGCGCTAGGACTAGCCAACTACTCACGCCATACAAATGCACTTTTTAACAAATGTAATAATATGTAGTGAAACGCTTCAGCAAATCCAAATAGAACTCCAGACTGATAATGGATTGTTAATATGTTTTTATTCCATCATTTATTTAAATAATAATAAAAATAAAAAAGTTGATTTTTCTCATTAGAAATCTGAAAGTAATTCGATTTCTAGATATAAGCAAAAACAGCATATATGCATAAACAAAAAATTCCATTTGCTTTTAGATTTCTACATTTAGTCAAAAAAGTTCGGAAATGGACACCGTTTCCGCAATGTATTTTGTATAGAAAAAGGAAACATACATTAACGAAAATAATTCGATTCCTAGACAAGGAATCATATATTGTAAGAATGACACTTATAATCGTCAGAGTTAACTTGGGGTGCCTCGTCTAACTTTGCGATTTGGCTAGTACCAGGCCCTTAATGGTGTCCTCATGCAAACATATTTCATTCAAAAATGTATTTGTTGCAGTTTATGTATACTAGACACGACACCCCACCGCAGATCACAACGCAGCCACCCCACACAAATAGATATCGACCGCGCGATGTTTTAAAACATTCCGTCGCGTGAAGATGTTCAGATAGTCACAATACGTCTTTTTATCGCGCTTTGTCCTCTTTTTTATGTTCAGTTCTTTAAAAAATGAGTGCATCTTTAGTGCGGCACGCTCGCACCACGCGCCCATTGTGACGATACGCTGACGCCGGCGGCGGCGGCGCGCAATTTGTCAGTCGCATTGCCGCGCCGCCGCCTATCCCGCTAAACTTTTTAGCGTTTAGCGTCTGCAGGCGTATTCCTGGAATTATATATTCGGGAATCAGAAATCCTGAGTCTGGAAAACCGCTTTTATAGCAGTCTTCAAAGCTATGTTTTCGACGGAAAAGCTTGGTTAAATTAAAATGCTAGCTCCGGAACCTTTTCGTCAAGAAAATCTCTTTGAAAACCGCTATAAAATCAGGATTCCTGATTACGGAATTTCTAGGAATAGGCCTATTGTTCCTTGTTATGTATCCTGTTTCTATGCTCTGTAAATTTAAATGTGGGGTTAAGACTGGAAGCTTGCAAGATTTATTTATGTCGTCGAATTTGTAAATGGCGTCTATAACTTTTCACCGAGGGGCTAAGCGATGTTCAGACTTTTAGTTAATCGTTGTGGTTTATTGAACCTAATGGCTTTAAGTTTCCTAATTAACCATTTGATGTAGTAACGTACACCAAAAGTGTAAATAGGTAAAATTTGTTGAATTAATGAATTTAGTTGGATAATTGGCTGCAGAAGAAAGAAAATCATTATAAACCATAATAGCTTACAATAGTAAGAATAGCCCCACGAAATTCTTAGCTAGCAATGATCAACATACATCATCTGCATCGGCACACTTTACGCTTGTAACACAACAATAATCTTGTCAAAAGCCACGCATTTTGCAAGGAAAAGATTTCTCCATCTCCTAATAAAAAACGAAATTCCAACGCTGCCAGTTTCCGTTGGCCGCGACCCTAGGTTGGAGGTCTTCAGACACTACGGACCCCGCGCACGGGCAGTACACGTGACAAAAAATGTCCAGGTGGCGAGCCCATTCCGTCGGATTACCCCACGTGAAGGGTCACTAACGTTGCAAAAAAATATTGAGATGAGCGTAAAAATCCCTTTGTGACATTAAAAATGTTCAACGGTCATGCAACGTGGACCCCACGCTTGCGTTTGCATTTACATTGAAATTTTAAGAAGGGCATGCAGTAATTTTTTGTTGGATTTTATTGTTGTTAGGTCAAATAAGAATTCGAAATTGGAAATGTTGTTTCACATTCGTATTTTTTATATAACTGGGCATGGGTATCTAATACCAATCCAATCGGCCATCCCTTCACACCACATGGGAACTTGGTGCCATGGCAGGACCTTCCTTATATTGCTCAGCTACATTTAACTGGATGAAAAACACCGTAAATTTTCATTGCCGTTTCGACTATCGTTCCTTGAATGCGATGGTACCAACCCGGTCGGGAAAAAACCTATCACCATAGCAAGTAATGAAAAGAACCTACAGAAGAACCTACCTAAAAATTAAAAAAAATCTTGCAAAAAGTTATGAATGCATTTCAGTTTCATTCTTCCCGTTCCAGACTTCAAAAACTTTCATCATATCATTTAGTTGACTTTTTGTCGCGGCAGTCGTGTTTATATTTCATTTAATAACTTTTTTGGAAATTACATTATATTTTTTATAAAATTTTAAAACGAAAATTTAAATTGAAAAACTTAATACATTAATCAACAACTTACTGGACTGAACAACCATAAAGAAACAATGTCCTAAGGCTATTATTTCATGTCGTTACACTCGAAAGAGAATGAATTCTTCATAGAAAGGGATCTCAGATTTCTATTTCCGTTGTAACGACCTAAAAATCTGTGACTGTACCCAGGTCGCGATAATGTAAAACGTATGAAGAGTGTGCCGGCGTGTATTCGGCACAGTTCGCGACATTTGGGTACCGTCGGTGTGGGAGGCGAGCAATCTGACCCCCGCTGCGCGGGTCCGCGGCTGCCACCCGCACGCCGCCGCCCGCGCCCCGCACCCGCCTAGCCGCGGAGACGCGGGCCGAAGGTGGCCATGGAGGTGACACTGACCAGCCGGCGTTGGGGCATAAGTGAGCTGACTGGCTCGGCTCGGGGTCCACCCGGGGCGGGATTCCCAGTTATCGTGGCCATTCCCGGCGGAACTAACTCATTCGCGGGCCCGGGAGAAAACCGTACTATTGCGCTCTGGAACCTTTTTTGCTTCAAAGAAAAAGACAGGCTCCGTGGTGAGGAGGATGCAACATGTCCACAAAGCAAATAATGCGCATAGTGTTTGATTTGGTAAGATTTACAAAAAAATCAATTACAAAACGACTTTAAGGTAAAAGTAAATCACGACCGCTGTAGTAAAAAATCAAACAATAATCAAATTAATTATAAATCTTCATGAAACAAGCTAGGTCTGATGACGAATCTTTTTAAAATATTTTTATTTTATCGTTGAGTAATCCACCTCCAAAATTATGCCATACAACTCGCGAAAAAATTCGAACTTTCGGACTTTATAACTTAGAAACCAAACACTATTTTACAATGCCAATGGTCATCAGACATCTAGTTTGATCAAATAAAGCTGTTTTGAGTATAATATTGGATCTCTGACAAGAAATATGCGCATGATCTTAATTCCACGTTTGTATGCGGAGTTCCACCTTAAATGCTGCTGGCGGTAACTGATTGAGTAGGGCAATAATAAATAGAGTTAAATGGGGCGCATTTAGCAGTGGACGGCAAAGGGCTTAAATTGTATCGTATGTAGTGAAGAATTAACTAACTAATAGCTATTACTTTCGCAAATAAACGAAATGTCAAAATATGCATCTTGCTTAACACAAATGAAAAAGCGAGTTGGACTCTTTTATTTCCGTTTTAACTAACAGTCACTATGCCAATCGATTGTATGACCACAAACCAAACATACGATGAAGTATGTTAAAAGCCGTTATCCTCTATGGCTGATGCATCAATATAGTGAATTCAATTAAATATTATGTATATTGAATATTATATAATGATTTCAAGTGAATCAATTGCTAACGTCTTCATGTATTCTAGCCCGTTAGTGTTCGCTACTCCACGGTCATATCGGTACGGGGGCGCCACGACCGGCCGCGACATTTTTGATTCTCACCGGTAATCGAAAAAAAGTCACACTGACCTTACAAAGAAGGGTTCTTACAAGTATCGCTTAATGGAATTCTCGTTATTTGTAGCTGTCCCTTATGAATATTATATTTTCGAGAAAGTCGAGTGCAAACTAAAAAATATAAATGTGTATTTTATCAACGAAAAAATTTTTAGAACTCATTTTACTGATGAAATATAATGTCTCAAACTGCTACATACTTAAGTATCGTTTACTATTTTACAGAACCTCACTTTATTGCCGCTCTAATTCTGTTTTTTTTACAATATAGCCACCAGATGCAGCTCTAAAATTATTGGACACTCAAGATTCTGTCAACGTAGCAGACGTCTCTTACGGTCCGTTGCAGGTACATATTGCATAGACGTAAAAACTGAAGTACAATATGCGACGAGTAAAAAATGTATCGGATTAGCAAATAATAAAAATGGCCGTCGATTGAATGGCGCCGACAGATCCAGCTGCGAGCGCAATCGAACGTCGAGCGCGCGGTCCGACCGGACGCGGGGCGGACAACGGCCAATCTTTTGAAAATGGAACGCACTTTTTTGCGATTCAATTTGGCAACATAAAAAGGAGAAAAAGTCGTTATTACCATATCGAACCGTTTGTTAGCTTCCGATTGAGATTCGGACTAGCAGCGAGTGGAGTCGATGGAAAAGTCATTAATCTTCCTCCGGAGCGTTGGGAGCGATTAACGTATTCGGAGCGTAAGAAATTTGTCTATTCCCAATAAAAGTTTCACTTGTGTTTGGTCACTTGGCAACCGGAAATTGCTTTTGAGGATTTTTTTAACGCGCCTCAGCCTTTGTTCGCCATTCCTTTTTGACGCAACTGGACAAGGATGGCTAATATCACACCCACCATCATGGTTTTTGTCAAACACACTGAAATATGGTAGAAATTAGGTGCTATTCCAGGACCTTCTCTCTACGAGGACAGCTATATTGAACTGAATGGAAAACACTGAGAATATTGTCGCCTTGTTTTGTCTTTTCATGCAATGTGACAATATCAACACTGGCGGGAATGTGGCTTGCGAACCATGGAACATATCGCATTTGTTATGTAAAGCACTAATTAACCACAGAAAAAGAAATGAAGTGGTGCAAGGACGGGGGTTTGGATCAAACACATTACTTCAGGCATGGGAAGCAAGAACCCGCGCCCCTGAGGTACAATCCGCTTTGTTATTTTTAATATTGTCTTCAAGGCGTTGTTCAAACTAGAGAGCTTATTTTTGAACATTACATTCATTATTTTGTAATGTCGGTTCTGTATACCTAGGTTGTCATATTTACGTGGATTTTTTTATTTTTTCAATCAAATTTATTTTTACTCACTTCCGCTCTTCAAGAAAAGAAGTTGTGGCATTTGATTCTCGAATTGTGAGCCCGCGATCTGACGCCTGTCTCGCGGCGATTGTCCAAAATTCGCGTATAAAATCGGTCGGTTTTTAATAACAGCACACAACGGCGAATCCCATCTAAAGTGACACTAAATCGTCGAAATCTGGGCTTATTTTATTGAATTTCGGACGTGAAAAGAACATTCTTCGTGTGGGTGGACGTCATTCAGCAATTATAAACGCGTAATCATTTTATTGAATCATAAGATCTCCTACCCGAAAGAAAATATATATTAGATTATTATCTATCATGAAAAAGCGAATACATTTTTTTTTATTTAAATGGATAGGTTTGGCTAATACCACACCTACTGTCATGATGTTAGTCCAACACATCATTTAAGAAATTTCGAAATTGCAAAGCTACATCCAACTGGATTTAAAACACGGACAATTTTCAATGCCGCTTCAACCATCGTTCCTTCAATGCGATTCATATTAAAATGGTATTTCAGCATTACACTACGTGCATAAAAATTTAAACTCTACATAGAACTACTTTAACGTAACTACGAACAGGGTAAAGAATTATTGTGCAATCATAACGACTTAAATAACTGCAACTTTTTGCATTCGATCGCCAACAATAGCGAAATATAATATTTCGCGTAAGAAAATATCCCAAATCCGCATCTTCCCACAACAAAGCCGGCCCAGCGACTATTCAAATACTTCGTCCCTTTCGATGCAACAACCTTAATGGGTGAGCAAAGGTAGCGAGTGAGTAAGGACGGCGGTGGCGACAGAAACGCATCCGTATAGCAGCAGCGTAGCCACGTTTACCGAGGACGCCCATGGGATTTCCAACTTACAAGGGCACTGCGAAAACCATGCCAGCCGACAAGGTGCTTCTTCATAACATGTTGAAGGGCCCCAGTGAACTGACTGGCCAGTCAGACAGGCTACGTCAGTATTATTACTAAAGAGGGGCTACCCTGCCGATATACGGATCTGTTTCGGTTGCCGCTACCGACCTTTCTTACTCCATGTCAAAAGGCTACGACATGATAAAAAAGCTTATTAAATTTTGGTTTCGCGTAATAATACCGCGGTAGTTTTTCATTGTTTCCGTAAGCAAATGGCAAGGTGTTCGGTTACAGATGTGGTATTTATTGAAAGGGAAACTTTGTACTTTTTGCCACTCCACATGCGGAAGTGAACGCAAAGCTCCGAACAGTTTCGATTTTACCACGAAAAAATCGAGCATTGTGATTTGTCTAAGTTTAAGCGAAATCGCTCTCCCGCAATTTTAATTTCGCCGAATAATTACGATAAAAAGGTGACCCGCTCCGGAGAGCATTTATCAAGCTCACAAAGAGAGAGGAAAGTTCCTGAAGGAGCCGAGTCCTGCCGCCGACAGGTTTAATTTGTAGCGAACGCTTTTAATAATTCGAGTATAAAGATTGCGAAGTAATTAATTTTCGCGCTGAATCAAGTCCACAAGGGCCCGGAGCGGAACTCAAACAGACTGGAGCCGGCGCGGCGGCAGCGTGGCTAATTAATATTAACGAACGCAGCTTGGGTCAGAAAATAATATGTTAGCAACCCAAGTCGTGTTGGTAGAGTTCCAAGCGATTTGGAATCACACTATGGAGCGACACTATTACTATTATTTTATGGATCCTGACATGGATTACTAATACAACAACAGTCATGATTTTAGCCGAATACACCACATTTCTGAAGGTAGGTGCCATGACAGAACGTTGCCTTTATGAGCACGGCTACACTGAACTGGATGAAAAACACGGACAATCTGCAGGCCTATTCCTGGAACTCCGAGTCCAGAAAACCGCTTTTTTAGCGGTTTTTAAAGCAATTTTCTTGACGAAAATATTTCGGAGCATAGTATTTCAATCAATCAAGGTTTTTCGTCAAAAAAATCGCTTTGAAAGCAGTTTTCTGGACTCAGGATTCCTGATCCTTGATGAAGGAATTTCAAGAAAAGGCCTGCAGATGTACATTGCCGCTTCAGAATAGTTTCATCCAATGCGGTGGTACTAACCCGGGCGGGTTCAACCATACCACCTAGTAAGGAAAGGGAACCTACAGTTTAACATTGGTTCCGAACTATAGAACAGCACGCATTCGTAACGAAATGCACTTATCCAACTCAGAAAGAGAACGAACGTGGTGCATGACCGGGCTAGGATTTGAACCCAGACCTCTGGTACGCTAGTCCAGTCCCCGCGCCACTAAGCTACGAACCGCTCAATAGCCACGCTAGACAGTTTGTCAGCGGAAGGCACCCGGCACCTGAAGACTTCAGCCGGCGGCACCCGGGGCGCGCGGGCTCCGACTTGCGTCGGACAGGACACAGCGTCTCGGGTTACGTGCTGGCGGCGGCCGTGGGAGCCGGCGGCGGGCGTCCGTCGCGCAGGGACGTATTCCCGCAAGCTCACATACCAGCGGCGTTACCATGGTCAATTTACTCGCCGATTGAACAGGCAAGTGATTCTTTTGAGATTACCGGGGTATCGGAAACTAAAAACTTTATTAGAACCGTGAATTGGGCATGGTAATTTAAGGTGGCCCATCCCGCTCATCTCCCCATACAAAAGGGGAAAGAAGATCACGCCCATATTTCTTGTCAGAGATCCAAAATTTTGCTCAAAATAGCTTTATTTGATCGAACTAGATGTCTGATGACCATTGGCATTGTAAACTTGTGTTTGGTTACTAAGTTATAAGGTCCGAAAGTTCGAATTTTTCGCGCGTTTTATACAATAACTTTGGAGGTGGATTACGCAATGATAAAGTAAGAACATCTTAAAAAAATTAGTCATCAGACATAGCTTATTTAATCAAGATTTATAATCTATTTGGTTTTTGTGCTATTTTTTACTGCAGCGGTCGTGGTTTACTTTTAGCTATAAGTCGTTTTGTAATTAAAACTTTCGTAAATCTTACCAAACCATACACTATGCACATTGTCTTTTTTGTGGACATGTTGCATCTTCCTCATTACGGAGTCTGTCTTATTCTTTGAAACAGCGAAGGTCCCAGAGCGCAACAGCACGGTTTTGTACCGTGCCCGCGAATGAGTTAGGCCCGCCGGGTTGGGCCACCTTAACTCGCCGGTTGAACACGCGTTCAATTACCAGTGATTCGGCTAAGTGAACTCAAATTTACCGTTTAGGATAGTCCGATATGCAACTATGCGATTTAAACAATCGTTCGTACGCAGCAGTCGTCTGCCTCAGCTCGAAACGTCGGAGAATGTCTCCTCCCGCCGCGTGAAAAGCCGTAAACATTTTCAAACAGGCAAGTGATTGTGTGATACCAACACGTCAAAAGGATGGATGTTTTTTTTTCGGAATACTATGGGAGTTTCTTTTCAATGATCTAAACGGCATCGTTGGGTATCGGCAGTATCGGTCTCCTTTGCGGTTTTTTTTATGTGACTGGACATGGAAGGCTAATACCACAAGTTCTGTCATGGTATTAGCCCAACACACCACATTGGAACTAGGTGCCATGCCAGGACCTTCCTTATATTGCACAGCTACATTGAACTGGATGGAAAACACGGACAATTTTCATTGCCGCTTTGACCATTTTTAATAAAACTGTTTTTTTTTATTTGTGCCTAAAATATCATAGGCGAAACGTGGTTAACTTTTCAAAGAACTGAGACCGAATTTACGGTTAATTGCAAATACTTATTTTGATATAGCTAATTCATATTTGCATTGCATCATAGGCTGTAAGCACGGCGCGCTATGCTACGTCTATGCATTTCATACACGAGAGCTCAAGAGATGAAATTTTCAGTCGATAGATACCATTTCAATCTTCACCAATAATAAACTACCCTCAAGAGTCCACCCCTGCGCTACTCCAGACGCATCCTGCCCCCGCCCCGCCCCGCGGTCCGTCGGCAAATATTGCATAACTTTTGTTTTGCGAGCTCTTCCTGTATTTAGTTAGACACATCGTCCCTGACATCGTCGCTCGACCATAGGTCGATATTAAAATCAAGTGGGAAGGCTGGTATGGATAAAGTTTTAAAGTTTCTCAAGCATATTATAGATTAGGCGATTTTTGGATGACTAAAAGCTCGGTCAAATGTTGATGGTATTACACCCCCCTTGTGGTTGACAATAAGCTTTTGTTGACGAACCGTTTCTCAAACTCATTTCTCTGCCGCACCGCCAGGATATGGAACTGTCTACCGGCCTTTCCTCATACCTATAACCCGGGAGTCTTCAAGCGTAATCTGAACAAGGTTGATAGCTCAGCCATAGTCCGCAAATCCGCTGGCATGGCGCCTCGCTAAGCGTGGTTTCACGTGCCGAGGTGTTTTTGGATTTTTGGAGCACCTTTGGTCTTTGGTTTTTCATTAAAAAAAATTGGTTGGATGCTTCAATGTAAATGTCGTTGTAAAGCCTTACATTATTGAGAAAAACGGTAATGTCGTATATATTGAAATACTTATCAATTTGCAATGCAATCCATGCATACAGTTACAGATGTAGCACGAGCTACAGCTCGTGTTGTAGACGCTAGAGGACTTACCTTTCGAGCGAGGTGTTATGGGCTCAAATCCTCGCCCGGTCATGCACAACGTTCGTTCTCTTTCTGAGTTGGATAAGTGCATTTCGTTACGAATGCGAGCTGTTCCATGGTTCGGAGTCAATGTAAAACTGTAGGTCCTCTTCCTCTACGAGGTAGCAGGGTTAAGCCCGCCCGGGTTAGTGCCATCGCATTGGATATAACTATTGTTAAAGTGGCAGTAAAATAATTCAGTTCAGTCTAGCCGTGCTCATAAAGGGAATGACCTGGCATGGCACCTTATTCCTTTGGGAATTTGGTGTATCGGGCTAATATCATGGCTGTAGTGGCGTGGATTAGCCATCCATGTCGGTTTCAGTAAAACAAATGTGTATAGATATACATTTTAAAAATAAAGAAACTTATGAAGTTGAGCAATGGTTCAACAATATTAATGATTGTATAACATGCATTGAAAAGTGTACACACATGGTACCTCATTACACAAGACATTATGTCGACTTAAAATTTTCTACCTTGCATAGCGACGTCTCAAAACACTTTCGTTCGATCCGAGACATATGCATAATATCTCACACATTCATTCACTCTCGTGGGCAAATAGGAAAAAGTGGTCCTTTATTTTTTGCAGGACACTTGTGCATACTTTGCGACCTTCGTCGTAGAAATAATAGTTTCATATTCATAAATACTTTAATGTTTGTGGTAACATTAGTGATGTTAAATTTTGAAAGAACGGCGTTATACGATTGTCAGCCTCGTTGGCCCAGTGGCGCGACGCCTTGCGATTCGATAAGCTTGGTGAAGCACCTCTGAGCGCGGTTGGGTTCTGGATGGGTGACCATTTTCAACCTTTGAGTCTGGTCGTCGCTCAGATTCCACGTCTTACTACTTACTTAATAGGTGGTAGGTTTATTGCCGCCCGGGTTGGTACCATCGTATTGAATGAACGATGTCCAAGCGGCAATGAAAATTGTCCGTGTTTTCCATCCAGTTAAATGTGGCCGATTAAAATAAGGAAGGTCCTGGCATGGCACCTAGATGCCATGGGGTGTGTTAGGCTAATATATGACGGTCAGTCTGGTATTAGCCATCCATATCCAGTTATATATAAATAAGGTGAGCGGGTCGTAACTTATTGGCGTAGGGACTTGCCTTGCCCGAGGTCTGAGTTCATATCCCCGCCCCGTTCATGCAACATTTTCTTTCTTTTTCTGAATTGAATAAATGCATTTCGTCACGAATGCGAGCTGTTCCATTGTTCGGAATTCATTTAAAACCGTAGGTTCTCTTTCCCTATTAGATGGTATATTCGAGTCCACGCGGTTTGATACCATTTCATTGGATAAAAATATAGTCGAAACGACAGTAAAACAGTGTCCGTGTCTTCCATCTAGTTCAATGTAGCCGTGCTCATAAAGGGAAGGTCCTGGCATGGCACCTAATTCCTTCGCGATTACGGCGGCATGTTGGCCTATAATTAGCCCAACACACTTCATAAGTGCTAGGCGCCATGCCAGTACTTTTTTAATATTGCACGGCTACTTAGCACTTACCGCAGCGAATCAGAGTACCCTTCAGACAGGGGGCGACATTGGGCTGAGAACGAATGATTTCTCAAATTAATGTTCAATTGAAATTTTTTTTCCGGTGTATGCCAGCGAGTCCTCGATAGATCTTAACAGTCTCCAAAAAAACCGCTGGTATGGTGCCTCTCTTACCGTGCTTACGAGAGTTGAGGTATACTTGACTTATTTGACATATTTAGTATCTCAGCACTGCACCAAAAAAAATTTTGTTTGATCAATAAGCAAGAAGGGATGCAAAAATGCAGTAGAACCTCTTGTATTCATTTGAAGTGCCCTAAATTAGAGTTTAGTTATCGTTGTAAATCTTTTGTGTAATCGTTGTAAATGTGCGCAAACTGCAGTCCGCCTGGGATTTCTGATGTAAACATCACATATGTGCCTCCATATTTTCAAAGTCGCGGTAAGGAGGTTACGAGCAAATCAGGTCTCCATCAAAAAGTAGGTTAAGCCGACAAAAAGCGGCATGTGTTATACAAAAAAAAATATCTCCAAGCAGCCGCCGCCTGCACGTGGTATCGCGATATTAACCAAACATGCTTGCATTGATAACAGGAGCTTTTGCTACATAAAGCTTCCTATACACGATCGGGCAATTATTTTATACCAAACATCTTTGACATATGTGGTAAATATTTATGTTGTAAGAATAAACAATTGGTTCAAAATTATCGTCTATTTTACTATTTGAGATTGATTTTGTATTTCGATTCTGAAATAAAAAAATGATACAAGGAGTCTCGAACGTCGAAATTTCCGACGCTCTCAAAGAGCCATCCAAACAATTATATACACCTGTATATTATTGATAAAAGACCTAAACGACCTTCAGTCCGGCTATTATGTAAGTTTACTAAAACTGTTTACAGTTTATAATACAATGAAGAGTTAGGGGAAGATAGTGAACTACAGGAACGCAGATATTTCTGATGAGTTTCTAAGCAAAATTGTGCAAGGTCAAATTTCATCATCTTTATATTTTTATGTACATAATGGATACGACATTACATTTAACTTATTAATTTGAGATGATTCAACGATTTCTACATTGAAGAATTGAATTACAATATTAAAAATAATCAGCAAACTTTTGGGTCTGGACATTCGCCTGGTCATCTTGATTCGTGTGGACCTCATTATATAACTTATACTTCATTAATAACCTTAAATAGCTACGTTCTGTCACCGACATGTCAGTGACAGATCGGCGTTCGTGTAGAGCAAGCTTTACACATCGCGTGGCGGCCGCGAAGAAGGCTTCATCTGAAGCGGAAGACCTACACTCGTTGCACATTCGGCCGTGAAATGCTTCCATTGTGAGTTCGCAATGCACTTGGAGTGTGTATCGAGAAGGTCGAAGAATGGAGCGACAAGCTAAGCCACACGGCACGCGGGCGCGGCGATGCGAAATTCGAAACGATTCGATACAGACTTAAAAGGCAGGTATCGGAGCACGTTTGTCGGTTTGGTCCTGTCAATTGAATGCTTAATACTAAATATTAATAAAAACAAATTGAGAGCAGCTTTGAACATTTTTAGCGAACGAGTTAATACTAACAAGATATGAGAACAGAAAATATTCATGCATACCTGTTCAAACTATAAAGCGTTTAACTTTTCCGGCGATTTTAAAACAAATTTTAATAAAACTTACTTAACTAGCTGTGGTATCCGGATTCGCCCGGGACAATTGTGAAAATTCGTTTTTTATAAAAAAAAATTCACTCCTGGCCATAAACTCACGTCGATCAGTTGCCTTGTAAAAGGGGTACAAACCAACAAACACAAAATCCATTTCTAACTCATTTATTATATTGGAAGGAAATAAGCAGGATTTATAATTACATGAAGTTAGATTACGTCAGGGTTAATAAGCGGTTCGTCTTTGTTGTCCGAAATATTATATTTTTCAATGTTAAGAGTCACATGCAACCAGTACCACATTGAATACCAAGGTTTATTTTTAATCCTTAAAAAATCGTTAGACGGCTCAGGAAAATAATTTTTCGTGTCATTTTTTTATAATTGTAATTTGGTAAAACTATTTTTATGTACAGTTTACGCGTTAATTTAGGCTTACCTGCTTAATTTAAATCATTGATAAACCATGCATAAAATTGCTTTGAATGGGAATCCGCAACCCACTATCCATCGAATGTAGGTACTAAGAATTCCGCTCGTACAAAAAGGAACCAATTGAAAGTGCAAGTGTTGCTATAATACTTCATTTCCACTTTTGTTGTCGAATCCCGGCGTTTTTTTCTTGCATCCACTGGTTTTGTTAGCGCCGTCAAAGACTAGGTATAAATGATAGAGAATCAGATATAAGTCTCATTTCGAAAGCTCACAAAATCCTAACGCATTCAATTATATAATCAGTTAAATACCTTCGTTCAATGCAATAAGGATGAAGATCCAATGAACCCAGTCGCGTATCTAACAAAACGAGAGGAGAATCAAATTCTACCTGAAAATAAAAGTGGAATTCAAATTTTGCAACAAAAAGTTGGGTCTGCACCCCGACTCAAAATTCGACATAGATTCGATTGATTAGATTTTTTTTCATTGCTGCCATTTTCTGTGTGCAGATCAAATTAATGTAGCGCACCTAATTTGTGTGTTATTTTTCAATTTTCATTTTAATTAATATCAATGGTCAAAATGTTTCGTTATAACAAGCTGTTCATTCCAATTGCGTCTTAAGTGAAAATACGTGAAAATCAAATTAATTATCTCGTCTAAAAAATATTAAAGGTCTTTTTCATCTTTATTATTATTAGGGCTTCAAGCAAAGCCTATGCCCAACGAGAAACAACCTCGTTGCCTATGTGAGACTTACTTTTATTATTATAGCTTTATACACTAAATCAAGTATAACATTATTTTAAATTTCCAAGTTTTTTTTTCTTAGTGCCACCCACTGCAGGGCTTTGGCCTCTCTTGGCCGCATTATAGGTCTTGAGGTTTGGTCATTTAAAGAAATCTCCCCTGGTGACCAACCACATCTGGGAGAACAGACTTATAGTGCCTTTAAAAATATAAACAAATAATGCATTTTGTGACAAGTGAAAACCGGCTTGTTATTATCCACATTTGGCAAAGATAAAACAGATGCAAAAGGACCCGTCGAGAATCCTTCCATGAAGCTCCCCAAGGACCAGTAATTAAGTATGTTTTTTGTGACGCTCCCATATTCGTTTGATTTATTTTACGGTCGCTCTTGGTAAAGGGAAGAATTTGCAAAATATCCTACCCTTATGCTTCATTGGATGGTTCTCAAACTGGTCCACTCTGGGTATTCAATATTGTTGATATTTATTAAACATATTAATAATAATTTCCCTAAAATGCTTCACATTAAATTATTAATGTGTTAAGGTGGTATTAATGTGGTGTTAACGGTGGAAAATAAAGATATATTTAAATAAATCCATTCTGATAAAGCGCGGTATTGATTTTAATTTTTTTTTTGTTATCCGAGCTGATCTCATAACTTCGAAGTTACGTCAAAACCCCATACCAGTTTTACTACTTATTCTGTGGTTTTACTTTTTCAACCTGTCAAAATCAAACGCGGACTACTAAATTTGTATGAAAACGCGGAGTCGACGTAAACGACAACGTCAACCAATTTCGGTGACGATGAGTAAGCTGTCAAATCAAACTGAGACTTTCAAATGTTAGTTCGCCAGTCGATCGTTTTGGCGCGAGCGCCAATTTAGGTAACGGGTCCGACTAGGGCTCAGAAAACTCATTAACGTTTAATGACATATTTGAAATATTATCTAAGAGGGAAACCTCTAAAGAAAATGCCTTTGATCTCATCGGGCTGATGTTATAAATAAGATAGTTTTTACTAAACAACACAAAAAGTAATTACATACACTCAGATAATCTCAACCTAGTTTGTAAAGTTTTGTTTCTTCGATTTACATTAGGACATAAATAGTGTGTACGTTTGTAACTAAAACAGTTTTGGAAGCGGCGACGCACGTAGCGGTGCGGGCGGGAAGCGGGGGCTGGCGGGGGGGCGGAGGGTTGCTTCTGCGGCGTTCCTGGAAGTGAACGCGGGCGAATGTAAAAAGCGCACGCGCAGGTATACGGCGAGAGTGAAAGGGTCCACGCAATTCGAGACTTTACCCCAATTTCGGGAAGCCGGCTCCAGTGTGCTGACCTCCCCCGCGTCGTGTTGCAATTCCATCTTTTTTTTCCCGCCTTTGAGTAGGTTTTGAAGGTACGCAGGTAAAGATGTGGGAATGCGCGAAGTGCGGAGACTGCTTGGGGTTTCAGTGAGGTCCGGTTGAGAAAAACAATTTTACAAAATGTAAATTATTTTATAATTATAATTATATAAATTATATTATTTGATCTAATATTAATTTCTGTGACAAATATCTCGACAATTCTATTGATGCTATGAATTTATTATTTATTATTGTATTTTAATGTTTACTAAATTTCCTTTCATTTTCAATTTTTTTTTTGACAATTGTTTTTTATGCTTGCATTGCTGATTTTGTAAATTATATTTGTAGTTATATTTTATTTAAAAATCTAGACTTAAGTGAGCCTCTTGCCATGATAAGGACAGATAATGAACTTGTTATGATTATTTGTAATTGTTTTATTTAATTGTAATTGTAACTGTTTGACGATTCCCTGCGTCCCAAAGGAGGATTAATGAATACAAATACAAATTAACGCTTGACATTTTTCCGTTTTTGCTGCCAAATTGCAGAATTATCTTCTCTCTATCTTATCTCTAAACATTTGGGGCAGGATTATGAAACAATGGAAACCGTGAAAATTATTAAGAAAAAATTACATTTCAAGCGAGGAGTTCTCCCATGGGTGTTTTCATGAGTAATTTTTTATCATTTACGAACATGTGCATATTCGGAAAATGCTAATTGTATCTAGGTTATGAAATAACGCTGTACATAACATGTGATTGGAACATATCCGGTCTTGGCCTAAACAGATCACGGGTTTCGGGCCACACTGTCTTGTAATTATTTACTGTTCTTTATGTTTTCATGGAACCTGACATGGATGAATAATACCACACAGCTGCCGTAATGATATTAGGCCAATAACAACATTCGCGAAGGAATTAGGTGCCATTTCAGGACCATCCCTGTATGAGCACTGCTACACTGAACTAGATGGAAAACACAAACAATTTTGTCATTGCCGCTTCATCCATCTTGCACACTATGCGATGGTACCTACAGTTTTACGTTGATTTCAAACCATGGTCACCCAATCAGCGGGAAATCGTTATCCCATGCAGAACCCGATTCCGTCCAAGATTGCTCAACTTCGACTATCGATCACCGAGGCGTCGCGCTATACTGGGGGCTATGGCTCTATGTCAAAGATGATGCCAATGAATCGCGATATAATTCGTATTTTTTTCGAGTTTTTCTTCTGAGCGATACGGGGAAGTGGCCACGAGGCAAGATGAGCCGCTCGGGTTACCTGCTTTATTGTTTATTGCCGAACGTCAGTTGGGCTTCTGCGATGAATATCTCGAGCTTTTATTACGGACGTAGCTCACCCTACACGTAATACCAGGTACTCTTACGCATCGCGAAATCTACATAGATGAGAATTGGATGAGACACTTTCGAGAGCGCATTTTTGGCTATATATTTTTATTATCAGGACCCAAGGAAAATATTGTCTCCATGGACTAATATGAAAATAGACTACGGCCCCAGCGTCTTAGCAAACTTAAAGACAAAGGAACATGGAAACAAAGTGATAAAGCAACCGTGCACATCGACACATTAACTTTCATATTTATCCATCATAACGAGATCGCAAACATCATATTCCAATGGTCTCAAGCACAACGACTGAACATGATTTCGCTAGTCTGTGAAAATTCCCTCAGAATCCTAAGTCCGCTAAAAGATAACTCCAATTTCGATATCACACAAAATTGTATCAAATTTAGTTTTATCTCGTAACACACGTTCGAAAGCGGAGTTATCTATTAGCGGACTCAGGCTTCTGAACTAACGAATCGTTCTAGTGTTAAGGAAATAAGAATTACCATGGATGGATCAAAAATAAAGAAGAGCAATGGAGCCGGTGTGTTATCCCACTCAACACAATATTTAAGACGGACGTGTGTCTTGATCCGAGCTGCAGAAGCAATCGAAACCATAAACCTGCGTAATTACCTTTGTATAATCTCAGATAGTGGTCTAAAAGGCACTCTTTCAAATAAATACAAGGTTAGGGCTCATCCTGAAACGTCACTGGACAGTACGAATGTTGTAAATAGTAACCGGTGACTCTGCAATGGATTTATGTGGCTATCTAGGCAGTGATGCAGCTGACGAACTGGCAAAGCACTGGCGATCCATTACAATACAGACGGGACCCGAATCTATTTTACCTCTTTTTTTTATCCAACTCAAAAACTTGTTACATTAAATAACCAAAACCAGTTGGAAACTTCTGGACGTAGTCGAGGCACCCTAAGCAGGTTGTCTATATTATTATAATCAATATGGCTCAGTGCTGACAGCAGATGTTGTCAAACCAAAATTAAGAAAGTGCGTAATAAAAACGTTTGCTGAGTATTAAGTTTACCCAACAAATAAGGTAGTTTAGACAGTTGACATAGTTTAAATTGCCAAGAAAATATACCCATACGCCTTTTGCATTATTTATTGTTTGCAGCGTTTAAAAAGTAAAAATATATTTAATTAAAAATCTCGATATAAATTGTATTATTAACTACATAACGCACAACCTAACATTAACTCATCAACTACTATTTATAAATTTTCACTTATGTGAGTAAACTAATGACCCTATTCATACAGCAACATTGCATTACGTGCCGCCCGTTCCCATACCATCATACGACGCAAATATCAATCGCGTTCCCACGCATTCACCATTTATTCAAATAACCATAATGGATTCATCCTTTCTTGCATCGAAACTTTCTTGCGCAAAACTTTTTGCATTCGGTTGCCATTTGATGCAACTTTCTAACGCGAGGCGCGTGGGAACGCATCTTTTGGCTACTCTTTTGGACGAGAGCTAGCGCGATCAACATTTACATCAGATCGGATTTGCAATTATGTCATTAACTTAGGGTAGAGTGCACAATACAGCTCGTGGTCCAAGGGCTAGAGGACTTGCCCTAAATTAAATTATTCGACGTACATTCGAGTCATAAATCATATAATATTGTTGTCTCATACATAGTGAATTTCGTCACGAATGCGAGATGTTCTATTGTTCGTAATCCATGTGAAACTGTAGCTCGCCCGAGTTCGTACCATCGCATTGGAGAAAATATTGTTGAAGAGGCAATGAAGAATCGTCCATGTTTTCAGTTAAATAGACGGATCTATTTAAGGAAAGATCATGGCATGAAACCTAATTACTTCGGGAACGCGGTGTGTTGGTCAAATCATCTTCTGCTTAATCTTAATTAAAATGTGCACCAAACTGAAACTCCTTGCAACCTTGCGAAAAAGTGTTTGTCTACCGACATACTAATGACAATACTCTGTAACAAATTGACATAATGACATAAATATAACTTAAAGGAACATTTTGACTTGGCGATAAACTTATCTAAAGTTCAGACCGCCTAGCAAAATCTAAGCCATTGTTTTGACCAAAATTTTCTAAAACGAATGCAGGTGAATTTAAATAACTGTACAGCTCGTAAATTTACGGGTTATAAGGAGTGAGGGGTTATGTAGTGTGGTAGGAGGTCAGTTAGTGAGGGGTGCGTTCCACTAACATCCATGCGGTGTGGCCGCCTACATTTTTCCTTAGCGTTTTCGTAAATAGTATGCATAAAAGATGGTTTTTCTATGACGTAAATATTTTTGCGCCTTCTCTCGGACCACTGAGCCGGGAGAGTCGAGGTCCTGTGCGCAGGTGGGCAAGGGTTTCTACCCCGGCCGATTTGCTTTTGTGGTGTCCGACACACCTCGCTTGCACAAAAGTTTACATAGATTTCCAAAAACGTCAAGTTATATTCGATGTTGATAATTTATAGCCTGTGTGGTTTGGAATTCGGCACGATTTTGTGTGAGATGACAGTTTAGTTGCACAGTGAAACCTTTTTGCTTAGATATATGTGGGTATGCAGCAATATCAAAATCATGATTTAAAATTGAAAAAAATCGAATTCATGTATACTCTAATTTAAAAAAAAGTGTCATGCGGGTGCTGTAGGTACGTTCGGGAAATGATTTTTGAGGTCAATAAAAAAAATACCGTCTCGCATTAACAAATAAATGTTTTGTTACTATTACCCATGATTGAATAAAAGCAATCTATTAAAAATACGTTCGTTGGTTAATCTATTTTTCAAGAAAGAAAAAATATTTCCAACACGTGACTATAAGCAGATTCCTATCTTCTCACTAAAACTCAAAACAATAATTCATATTAATAACACTACCAGCTACACTGTAAGTTATTTTTATTGGCTGTCAACGGGCTACGTGTCCATGTGCTAACGGCTTCATCTCAGCCGCGCGACAAGGTGTCACCGCGTGTAATCTCGACCAACGCTCCCGGAGCACGTCCAACCCGTCAACGCCCGAACTAACAAAACCTCACTCGATTCAAATTGCGAGCACGAGATTGCCGGATAACAGAAAATGTGCCAATTCAAATTTCGAACACGCGAATAATCAATAAAACATTAGTCAATTCAAAATTGGAACACGGCCACGTTTATTGTGAAGATTAAACCGAGTTGTGCAATTTTAGAAATATTGATTGTCGAACGGTAATCCGAGTGAAACGTGCCCTGCATCCCAGTTAAAGCATTAAGAAAGCATATAAATTAACGTTAAACTCGTTTGCCACGTGCCATCTAATATGATGTAGAAGCAATCATTGTAAATTGACATTAATGTAATAGCAATAATAACTTTAAAAAAATACCGCGAAAGTTTGTCATAGAATTCCCCGAATCAAAAATCGGACTGTTTGGTACGATAGTATTGCTGGAACGATGTTTCATGACGCAATGAAAATGTTCTGTTTTTCCATCTAGTTCAATGTAACTATGCGATATAAAGATGGTCCTGGCATGATACCTATGTTTCTATATGGTGTTTTGGGCTAATATCATAACAGTATGTGTGATATTAGCCATCCATAACCATTCAAAATATAATCTTGTGTCGTATTTACCTTATTACTATAGTATTTACCTTATATCAGTAAATTATTACATCTAAATATAGTCTGAAACAAATCTAAATTTACATAAAATCACGCGTTTTCTCCAACGGTCTGGCAGATGTGATAACGCGATGACCTATGGTATGATCGTGCGACTATTACAGAGTTTTTGTAGGTTGTCCGGGCCTACCATATCATCAAATTTTAGTTTTGTATTAAACACATAATACAAAATTGAAAGTAAAGTAATTGATTTAATAATGTCTAAAGTCCACTTGCTCTACATGCCCATACCTTTTATTTTCTCTTATATTTTTTATTTTTGTTAAATAAAAATCTTTAGAGTATGTTTTTTTTTTTCGAAAATCGATCTCAATTTATTTAATATTTAGGCAAGTTTTTGGTTTTGAGTCCGGGAATTTTTGCAAAATACATTTTTATTTATTATGTAATCTTAAGTGTTATAACAGAACCTAAATGTGTGGAATTGAACGGATATTATGCTGTACATAACATAATGGTGGAACATAATAAAAAATACCTTTACAACATCTCCTTCAAAAAAGGTTGGAACAGCTCATTAATGACACCGCTACGCTCCTGTGTACACGTATGTACGTACGGCTACAAACACAAGGAAACGGAGTGAAATGTATTAGGCCGGAACCCAAATAAATCCCAATTTGTTCTCCTCCCTACGCACCTTCTCCCTCCGTCAACCCTTCTACGTCCCCCTCGACAGGCGCAAATTAAAAAGGGTTACCCCATGTACCGCGCCGCGGAGATAAATGTATCTACGTTAACCCTTCTCTCCAATCGGAACGCGCCTCGCGGAGCTAAAAAAAGGGCCGTACATAAACCCGTTTGTTATTAAAAAACACAAAAAACTTGAGGCGGTGCCGCGCCAACCGCGTTTAATAATCGCGGATTCTAATAATAACCCTTTGACTGGCGCGAGGGGAAGGGTTACCGCGGCGGCGGGTGACCGCGGCGCGGCGCGGCCGAGCCAATGGCGGGCCGGGAAGCGGCGGGCGGGGCCGCGCGACGAATCTCGTTATAAATTAGAACCGCCGATTAAAGGGTTAACGGACCAGTAGGCATTGCAATGCAGCACACACATCTATACGTGCATACATATTTATCTATGGGCTAGCTGCACCTAAATTGTTGTGTTCCGGACCCAAAGGATGCCAACGAGACCCTATTACTAAGCCTCCTACGTCCGTGCGTCTATCAGTGGCTGTACCTCATGAACCGTATTCGGTATACATACCGCTACAATGCAAAATATCAAACATAAAAGAAAATTGAAGGGAAAAGAAAAACAAGAAACGTGATTTTTTGGCATGGTAAAAAACCCTTCGTGTGCGAGTGCGACTCACACTTAGTCCGTTTTTAGGGTACCGTACCCAAAGGGTGCGGAACGGAACGCAATTACTAAGCCTCCACTATCCGTCCGTCCGTTTGCCACAGGGCTGTATCTGATGAACCGTAATAGGTAAAAAGTTGAAATGTTCGCAGAGTGTGTATTTCTGTTACCGCTTTAACAACACATAGTAAAAATCTAAAACAAATAAAAATAAAACACCATGCAATAAACGTCATTTATTCGGGTCAAATCTTGTATAATAGTACGGAACCCTTCGTGTGCGAGTCCGGCTCGCACTTGGCTGGTTTTTTGTTATATTTAATGCTATTGTTACTATGTAATAGGACTTTTATAAAATTGTTTTTCTTTGCGTACCCTAAGTTGTAATATTTCCCTATGATAGGGTCGATTGTTGAAAATTGCCTGAGGGAGTTTTTTTTTATTTTTTTTTTATTTTCGTAAAATGTATCCTGAAACAAACTACAGAGAAAAAAATGTCGCTCTCTGTTAACTGAAAATATAACAAGTAAACAGAACCCAGCCGTTGCCATAACTCTTGGTTAAGGTAACGACTCCAGCGAGTCGCCTCTCACGTATCGGCGCATAAATAATCGATATAGCCGCCGGCGGACCGTTTAAAACGTAATAAATAATACAACAAGAAGTATTACACTCGGACAATTGATAGGGGCGTATTCACACTGTTGTCCGGGTAATTACGTATCCGGACATGGGGGCCAGTCGCGACCATGCTCTGTTAACTGGCGGCGACTTAGTACACTCAACGCTTAAACCTTTGAAGCTACGCGCATGTAGGGTGTGAGGTACATACAAATGTCAAGGCTGAATCTCGATGACGGTTAAAGTCCGCAATGACTTAAAAAAAATATTTGTGTTTTAGTTATTGGTATCAATTGTTTACTAACCATAAACAATTGTAAATGTGACTCATCCTGCATGGTTATCCAAAGGTAGTAGGACCGCTCCAACAGTTTTATTTTATTTTACAGTTTATAACAAAAGCTATGAAAATTGTAAGTTAAAAGTTGTTTTTGGTGAAGAAAGAGATTTTGTCTATAGCTAAATAAATATTCTTATGTTCAAGAAATAAAAAAATTTGGACTTCATCCCACACGTTCAAGAAGATTTTTAACCGACTTCAAAAAATGAGGAGGTTATCAATTCGTCTGTATGTTTTTTTTTTATTTGTTACCTCATAACTTTCGCCTGGGTGAACCGATTTTGATGACTGTTTTTTTAATTGCAAGCTGGTGCTTCCCTTGTAGTTCCATTTTAATTTGGTTAAGTTCTGACAATAATAGTGTAAAAATTTGTATGTTACTTCTTGCAACCATCTGACGTATCTGAGTGTATGTAATGTACCTATAGGATGAATAAAAATGAAATGAAATGAAATGAGATATCCATGAGAAAATCATATAAGTCTTACATTTGTATTAAGTATCCGCGCGACAAATGCACGAATAACTTAATATAACGCCAACCGATATCGATGATTCTTATTTTATTGGAAAGGACGTGTACAAATTAGTTAGTGTACTTCAGATTCACTAAAAATAAACAAATAAAAAAATAACAAAAACAAATAACCGACTTCAAATAAAAAGCACTAAACAGAAAAAAAAATATCCATTTGTGTAGTTAAATAATTGTTATTTTTTTAGTCGGTGTCAGCCGAGCACGCGCTGCGCCAGTCAAGAGAACCTTGGCTGACACCGATTCAAAACGTAAAAAAAATCCATTTGTGTAGTTACGATTTTATTTTATTTATTTTCAGGCATTTAACAGCAGTTATGAAATAAGTAAAAAATTATAGTAATTTAATTTATATAAAGCCAATGACAAAATGCCACTAATACAATTGACATATAATAACAACTACTCTAACCTAAAAACCTTATAATATATATATAATTGTTATTTTTTGAATCGGTCTCAGCCAAGGTAGCCAAGGTTCTCTTGACTGGCGCAGCGCGTGCTCGGCTGACACCGACTAAAAAAATAACAATTATCGTAACTACACAAATGTAAATTATTTTTTTTCTGTTTAGTGCTTTTTATTTGAAGTCGGTTATTTTTTTTCTTCACATGCAATTATTTATTTTTCTATGTGGAGTATTTTAACAAATTATTTTACATTGATCTTTTTAGTTTTATTATTTAAATAATTCAATTATCGTTGTTTGCTCATTATTTAGGTTCAAATGCTCCCATTAATACCTGCAGAAAATGTAATGAACGCAAAGATGAACTAGCCATATTTTCATGCTCAGTTAATACTGATAGAAGTATTGCATTCTTTGATTAGAAGACTAAAATTAAAATTCCTTTTCACTTTTTATGAGGATTTTTACGTTGTCATCTTCATTAAATTTTTAAAGTGTTTATATTATCGCTAGGTTATTTTGGTAGATTTTTCTTCTTTTTAGTATTTGATTTGTTTTATTATTTAGTTTGATGTAGTATTTACGGACCTGATTTCAGTAAGTATCTTATGTTGGTAATTTGTGTGTATGTATGTAGTGTAGTGTTCAATTTTGATCATTACAAATTTGTTTTCCAAGGAAACATGCCCACATCGACTGCAGTACTTGACGCGGTGTGTTCTATCATAGAGTGTACCTAAAAACTCGTGTAAAGACAGCTTATTGTCTCTTTGCTTTAATTGGTTAAGTAGTTATGACCAAATTGGCTTTCGGCACGATATTGTAGTACACGCGAGCACGAGGTACCCGCGTCAATGCATTCGCTGTTTGAAACCTTTTGGTATCGTATAAGCCTACTGAACTAATTCAAATTATATCCGATATGGACGAATGATTGAGTTACCTAATTTCATTTACCAAAACCCTAAAATGACCTAAAACATAACCTTTACAACGAATAAAAGTTACTTTGTTGATTTTTTCGTACATGTACCTGACAAATATGGCTAATATCACACAACTACCGTCATTATATTAGCCCAATACACCATATACCCCAAGGAATTAAGTGCCATGCCAGGACCTTCCCATTATGAGCACGGCTACATTGAACTGGATGAAAAATACGACCAAATTTCCATTGCCACTAAACTATAGTTTTATCCAATGCGGTGGTACCCACCTGGGCAGGCCTAACCCTAGTAGGAGCCTAGTAGGGGAAGGGGACCTACAGTTGCTTACATGTGTTCTAAACCATGAGACAGCTCGAATTCGTAACGAAATGCGCTTACCCATCTCAGAAAGAGAAAGAAAGTGGTGCATGACCGGGGCGAGGATTTAAACTCAGACCTATGAAAGACAAGTCTTCTAGCCCCTAGACCACGTGCTGTACATTCAATCAAACGTCAGTAATATCAGTGAACCTGGTTCTTTCTGGACACCACACCATTCAGTGGAAAAGTTTCTTCACGATGTTTAGGGTTCCGTACCCAAAGGGTGCCAACTGAACCCTATTACTAAGCCTCCGCTGTCCGTCCGTCCGTCCGTCCGTCTGTCACAGGGCTGTATCTCATGAACCGTAATAGGTGGGCAGCTAAAATTTTCACAGAGTGTGTATTTATTTTGCCGCTATAACAACAAATAGGTAAAATTAAAAAGTATTAAAAAATAAAGGGGGAACCCATACAAAAACGTGTTTTTTTTGTGGTAAATATTTTTCGATGGTACGGAACCCTCCGTGTGCGAGTCCAACTCGAACTTGGCCGATGTTTCCATTTCAGGCTACCAGTTTCATAGTGAGGTAAATTTACGCCATTACATTAATAAGGGCCTTGGAGTGTTAATCTCAGTAATAGAAGTAGGCAATTGAAGGTTTATATCAAAATCGCATGTCGGAACTTGGCAGCCGATCCGATCCGATTATGCCCATTAATTAACAAGCCTCAATCCAAACAACACCGGGCGCGCACCATCGCGCCGAAACACTAGTTACCTAATTGACCTAAAAATGTTAAGGATACTCACGCAATACAGACCCAGATCGAAAAAGGAAGGAGATGCGCCATCTAGGTCATCTAATGGGAGACCGATTTTCAAACACTGCTAACCAAACTCAGAGCCTGTAGTCCCAGTTGTCACCTAAATTGGCGTTTACGGCAAACCGATCGACTGGCGTTTTCAATTGTATGGAGAAATTACAGAGCACGCGCAGTGGGCGTTAATCGAACTAACATTTGCGAGTCCGAGTTTGATTTGACAGCTTACTCAACGTTGCCGTAAATACGTCGACGTTGCCGTTTACGCCGACTCCGCGTTTTCATACAAAGTGGAAGTCCGAGTTTGACATTGACAGCTTGAAGAAGTAAAACTACAGAATATCTAGTAAAAACTTGGATGGAGTTTGACGTTTTTACGGAAAACGCCAGTCGATCGGTTTGCCGTAAACGCCAATTTAGGTGACAGCTGGGACTACGGGCTCAGATGTACCATCGACGACATTAGTCCAGTAGCACGCTACGGTCGGGTTTATTTTGAACATGTGGCGTGCCCCTTCCCCCGCAGACCGGTCTTCAGGTGGGGCAACCTACCGCAATGCAGCCGAGTGATATAAGGAAGGTCCTGGCATGGCACCTAGTTCCCATGTGGTGTGTTAGGCTAATATATAACGGTCAGTTTGTTATTAGCTATCCATATCCAGTTACGTAAAAAAAAAGCCGCACGGGCGGTGCGATGCAATTTCAGCCAAAACATTATAATATTTACGTTAAATCTCTAATGCTCAAGTTAGGTGCAGACACTCGCCTTGGAATACTATTTTCCTCATTTCCAGAGATAAAAAATCCACCATAAAAAATAAAGTTTTAAGATTTTTAAGACATTTACTATTCAGCAGTGTTTTGGTATCCATTCCTGCCTTTGGCCGCCGGGCTTGCGTGGTGATCCCGGCCAGTCGGACACGAATTGGTCACAAACTCCGTATGTTAATGGCGCAGTCGGGAATTGATAGCGCCGCTCCCACTAACCCTAATCACATTAATGGGAGTTCAACACTGATTAACGCCAACTAGCTGCTAATATATTTCCATATCGCAGGCGCGTCGGTTGGGCGGGCGGCGCGCCCTGCGATCCGCCCAGCGCCCACCCCGCCCTGCCCAGATCGAGTCTGATTCGATTTATTGGTGCTTCGCGAAATGAATTACGGAATGCTAATGGAATCATAGTACATTCCGGTCTTGTATCGTCATTTAGATATGAAATTTTAATTAGAGAGTCTAGCGCGCACGTAACCAAAAGTGCAGTGAAATAAAAGTTTCAGAAAATATACAAATTAAACAAAAGAACGATTTTGTATATATTTACACAATAACATTAGCTTTACTCTACTGAGCCTGGTTTTCACCAAGTGCTGATTTATTTTAATCGACACTTAAAGGGCCTTTATTACTAAAGTGCTGATTATCTTGTTCTGGTATTGATTGCAAGTTGTTAAGAAAGCCTCTTAATATGTGGCGATTAAGCTAATCAGCAGTAGGTGAAAAAGGCCCTAACATATTTTGTAAGTTGTACATATAACGTAGATCGTAAGAGCAAAATGAGACTAACATTCGAATGCACCTGCGGGACTAACATCGTCTCTCGTGGAGGCACCACTCAGAGTGCTTGCCCATCTGCTGATGATTGGTTCTGTATCTGATGGTTAGCTGACAAACCCGACTGCGTGCACAAACGCAGCGGACTGAAAATGACAATAAACAGAAAAATAAAAGAAATTTTAATTATTCATTATTCCTGTAACTGCGACATTCCCACATTTGATATGCAGTACCCGGCTCCGCTCGGGTGCAGTTCGCCTTTTGTTTTAATTATTCCTGTAAAAAAATCCCGAGATCAAAACTAGCCTATGCGTTAAACCAGGTAATCAACTGAATATTTACTAAATTTTATCTAAATATGTTCAGCGGTTTTTTCGTGATTGAGTAACAAACATTCAAACATTGTCATTTATCGTAGGATTTTATATATTTCCAATGTTTTCATAGTTACGATGTTTCCGATTAACCACATTTAATTACATTTGTGATGACATCAATCATTGCAGTCTCAAAATTATTCCTCCAACGCATCGCCATCTGAAGTGGCTTTATTTCTATTATAAACATGACATGCATTCCTTCGTTGTAATAGTCTTGGTAATATTTGATTCAAACAGCGAACATGCAATCCGAAAGTAGCTGGTTCGATTTTTACTTCAAATGTATCGTCACATAGGTTTTTATTGAAAAAAACATCATTTCGGCACACTTTATTGCTCCTTAGCTCCGATACACGGTCTCAGAGTTACAGAGGTGTTTCGGGAAGTTTCTGTAGCCTATCCTGAAACATCCTTAAAATTTTATATTTTCATCCATCAGGAACGTCTTTCTTTTTTTTATCTGACCCGAGATGTATGGCTAAACCAAAATTTATCTCATGATATTTTCAGCGTGGGAACTAGGTGCCATGTCAGGATCCAGTAATATTTAAAGGTGCGTATATGTCAATGTCAGGACCTTCTTTATACTATTTCAATTTTAATTTCCGTTTCGACCGTCGTACATTCCATGCGGACGAGCTTAACCCTACCACCTTGTAAGAAAGGAAGGAGTAACTAACTTACGACATGCATGGGAAGATACTGCTAACTATATTATTTTACGTCTCAGAACCCACACGTCTCCACGACCCGCACTTGGGCGGTTTTTTAATTACAAAATTTACCTGTCCATTGCTTATCCGACTGAAGATCTTTGCTTTTAAACCTGTTTGTTTAATGTCTTCAATTCAATAATTATGAGTCTTTAAAGTTTTCATTATCATTATATTTCATTATATTTTCATACATTTTGAATAATGGATATTGAGCAAACAGTTTTCATTAAACCCTGTTACTAATAAACCCAAATCATCGTCTGAATAGTTATACAATGTTTCGCCTTTTGACAAAACATTGTATAACTATTCACACGATGATCTGGGTTTTTTAGTACTAGTTTAAAAGTATAGATTCTCTGTGAGACAGTCGATGAAAATATTATTATGATGGAGGTAAGATTGAACGTTTTGATGTTGGCGGTGCGACTTGGGGACTCTTAAGAGCGGAGTTGGGTTTGTCAAGCCGGCACGACATTCGCTACTTCACTCAGACATTTCCACTCATTGGAATGTTGGTATGTTAAGTGGTAACAATTTTTAGGTGCTAAACTTGAATGATTTTATAAAGGTAAGGATGTATTGCAAATACTCTCGTTTGCAAATCGAGTTATCCGCCAACTTTACGGTTGTATGGTTATCTTAAGCATCCTTTCGTCATTGAAATTTCCTTCATCATTCAAAGCGTAGTGCAGTTGGTACAGACACAGACACTCACTTTCGTTTATATATTTTATGTATTGCCTGTACCTCACCCCACAGCGCTGGGCGAATTTCATTTCTTGTCAGTCACCGCCAACTCTCTGTTTTGCCAATATAAAAGTCAGCGTAAAATATCTCAAAGGCAGTTTCCCAGGCCCCCGCAGCCTGCCGCTTCCTGCAATCCTATCGGAATAACCGTGATTGATCTTCCCGGGGCAATATTAATGGAAGCTCGCGGCGGAAAATAAAAAGAAACTTCGCAAGGAAACTTCGCGCTGCGTAATTAAAATCCATCTTCCAGTGAGCTACTTCTAGCGAGCGTAATTTCCCCTTAAGAGAACTTCCGTTTTTAGCTCTGGCGCTAATGAAAGATTACTCTCCCCCTGAAAAGGCTTTCAGGCGGCGCTTCGCTGCGTAATGACTTAAGTTCGTTTAAGTTCCATGCCTTAATGTCTCGGAACGTAAAATATTCGGAACGAGAAAAAGCGAACGGGACTTTTGATAGAAGCGAAGGAATTTCAGGGAGGACATTTCATTGCCTTCTTTACAGGGCTTATGCGAGCTAAGCGTTCATTGTTTCTGTGCTTGACTTGTTTAAAAGGTGTCTTTCTCAACATAGACACACGTTTTTCCGGAGGTGTATTTAGAGACGATGGAGTACGATCACAGGCTACTATCTAGCTTCTCGAGCAGGCATCTCTTCGTGTACACTCTTCGATTACGGGTTCCACGATTTTAAACTTTAAGAATCACTTAAGAGAGTCGTTACCCTATCGAGTCCCCAAACGACGGGCGATAACTGTGTACATGCTCTTAATGTTTTACTAGGTTTTTGAATGATTGATTTCCAAAAATAAAATTATCAAAATCTACGTCTGTAAGTTTTAGTCTTTTTTTAATATACTTTTTAGTTTGGAAAATATTGGCTGAAAAACTTGAAAAAAAAAGTATTTTTTCTACCTTCATTTAATTTTAGATTTTTTTTGCTGAAAAATACTATTAAATATTTAAAAAAAAAAAAAACCTACGGACATTTAATGAAGCGTTTTCAAGTGAAGGGCGTTAGGACCTTCTCGAAAGTTTAATGGCAGTCGCCGTGCAAAATGATGCCTTGGCCTGTCAGCCTCAGTGGCCCAGTGGCGCGACACTTCGGCGACCGCTCTCCGAAGTTAAGCAACGCTGGGTCCGGTCTGGTCTTGGATGGGTGACCATTCGACCGTTGAGAGAGACTGGCCGTGGTTCGGATTCCACGTTAAACTGTAGGTCCCCTTCCTTACTTACTAGGTGGTAGGGTTTATCCCGCCCGGGTTGGTACCATCGCATTGGATGAACGATGGTCGAAGCGGCAATGAAAATTGTCCGTGTTTTCCATTCAGTTCAATGTAGCCGTGCAATATAAGGAAGGTCCTGGCATGGCACCTAGTTCCCATGTGGTGTGTTGGGCTAATACCATGACAGAAGGTGTGGTATTATTAGCCATCCATGTCCAGTCACATAAAACAAATCTTTAAATTTTTAATCTTAGATTTCCTGTGACTTCGCAAGAAGCACCTGGCTGCCCGGCATAGTTTTCGCACCAAAACTTCGTAAACACATACAAGTCAAAAAAAGTTCAAATATCAGCAGGCCTATTCCTGGAATTCCATAATCAGAAATCAGGAATCCTGAGTCTAGAAAACCGCTGTTATAGCAGTTTTCAAATCGACCTTGATTAATAAAACTATGCTCCGGAATTTTTTCTTTAAGAAAATCGCTTTGAAAACCGCAATAAGAGCGGCTTTAAGGACTCAGGATTCCAGGTTCCTGATTACGGAATTCCAGAATTCGTGCGGACATAAGATACGCTCTGAATTACCGTCATGTGACGTAAGCAAACAGTAAGAGCGGAAACAGCATCGCATCCAGTTCCACGCGCGAGCCACCCTCGCCGCCGCAGCCACCGCCGGGACCCCAAACTTATTAATTGCGTGAGCCCTTCCCCCGGGAGCGCGCTGTCGCCGCGGGGAGCGCGAGCGGGGGGATAGTTCGGGAGGGACGCTGCAAAAACGCAACTGTCCGCCGCCGAGAGATCGGAGGGAAAAAATCAGTGAGCGATCGTCCCCTCGACGCTCCGGAGTCCATCATATTGATTGAGGGCGCGCGGTGGCCGCGGCCGCCATTGGTCAACATCCCCGCGCCGCCGCCCCGCGCCGCCCGCGCGCGCCCTCCCGCCGTCATCCAATTCATTTATTATAGACAGACGGACGCTGCGAGCCGAAGGGCCGCGCCACACGGTGCACGCATCTCGGGATGATTTTAAGAGGATATAGAATACCTATATTTGGAATCGACCTTGAAACAAGGACATTTTAATTAAACTTAGGCTCATATAGACATTTATCACGCAAGCCAGCTTTGCCCCATCTTTGCCCTTTGAAATAATTCATCGTAGAATGAATTTAAACAAGGAAGCAAGCTCTAAAAAGTACAGTTGCCTTGCACTTTGTCTATAAGTGATATCTTTTTACAGCATTCTATAATTATGTAATGAGTACATGCTTCACAGTCGCTTCTAACTACAAATCTGTCAAAAGTAAGCGTTGAAATAAAAAGACATACATCGTACATACGCATAATTAATATGTACGACAGAATAGTATGTATGTCCGTAATAGAGTAAACGGGACTCAGCATTACATTTGAAGGAAAATTCTTTAAATATTAGTTTCTGGCTATCATTTTGTCTTAAACCTTTTTTTTGTTCGAAATCTCCATATATTTCTTTCTTTTGTCATCATTTCTTTCATTGAGGGTTTGAAAGTTTTTTCACTTCGAAATTAACCACCACCAGACGAGAGTCGCCACGAAACTTCAATCTGTGTTAAAATGTGAAGTAGATTCATACAAAAATACCGACGGGAGCCGAGGTTCGAAGAATAGACGGTGTAGAAAAGTTGTACACAGTGGGTCATGCAGTCTAGTGTTGCGCTTAGTGGGTGCAGCTAACCGAAGAATGACCAGAGGCCCCATTTTGTACACGTGCACGCGTCCAACGTACAAAATTCGCTGAACATTTCTTATTTTCGCTGTTACTATGACATTTCTAACCAGCGCTATCTCCCGTCACTGCCAGAACTAGTTACATCGTATTATTAAACTAAGCTTGATTCTAAATGTTGCATGCTGAAAACGTTACATTTTATCTATAAATTAGGTACTGTCATTGTTATTAAAAATATCATTGATATTCATTGGTTTGTATTTAATGTATTCTCAAATGTGACTTGATGTTGACTCGTATTTCGTGAGCAATCTTCGCCTATTTATCTACGACGAAAGTTAGAAATTCAATCCGCAGATAGATCTCCGGAAGAGTGGGCGCACGTTGAACCGGCACGCCAGTACACACGCACGTATATCGAATGTCGGCGGCACCGCGGAGGAAATCTCACAAAAGGGTTACACAAACACCCCTCCCTCCGCCCTCCACCCTCCCCCCATCGCCCGCCGCCTCCCTCGCACACACACGCACGTCGCCCGCCCGCGCGAAGGGATGCTTCAGTGAAGGCTTGTCAGCCCTATCCGGTGGGTTAACACTACCTACGTACATGGTACTCTACCTACCGGCTACACTAGTTACGTAGTTAGGAGTTTTCGCGCGCTCGCCTCTACTATTTATGCTCGTGAAAATGGCACTGGCACCCATAAATTGGTGGCAGTTTTTCAAGTTTTGTAAAATTATTGTAGTCTTGCCCCTGCATTTTTAGGTACTTGTATGAAATTGTAGTAGCATTAATGAGTGGCTCGCTCAGATAGGAGGTCATGGATTCGATCCCACCGACGTTTATGCATCAGTTCCTTTCTAAGAGCCGGGACACACGCGTCAGGAATTCAGATTTTGAAAAATGCATTCCGAATGCAGCAACTACGTACATTTTCTATGATCGGCGACACACCTCCGGAGAAAACCCGTACGGAATGGGCTAATTACGTTGGGCTTAACGCAAGGTATGGTATTAGCCATCCGTGTTTGGTTACATAAAACTTGTCTTCCGCACGCACGATATTTTGTGTTCGACATAAGAATAGCATTAAAACACGGTTTGGACTTCCATGCATATTATTTTATAAAATCCTTTCTTTAAATTAGTGGTTATGGTGCTGTCTCTACAACAAACACAAAAACAACAATCGTTGTTATATTATGTCTGCCTACAGAACCAATACGGTGAAAACAACTAAATAAGTAAATGAATAAATAAATAATTAAATAAATGAGAAAAACAGCTAATCTGGTTTTATTTAATTATTTATTTATTCATTTACTTATTTAGTTGTTTTCACCGTATTGGTTCTGTAGGCAGACATAATATTTCTTTAAATTATAAATACATTTTCAAGTCTGTCTAAAAAATTTAGTATAATGTAGAGGAACCCTCACCAAAAAGGCGCCCGACTACTCAACTAGGCTTTCGAACTTTCTCGGGGGTGTGAAATCCATGCTGGCCATGTTTAAAAAAACCCCATATCGCAGAAAATCTCCATTCAGACACATTCACGAGAAGAAATTCGTTAGGACCACTTGTAGGTATTCTTTTTAAGTGCCGGAACCACGCTTGCGCGTTACAAAGTATATTCCTCCTGTAAATTCAAATGTCCACTCCGTTTTACTCTTACTAGTTTAAGAATGTATATGTAGTAACTTAATTATTATTGACTACAATTGCTGAAAACATGTCTTCTATCATATTATTACCCCCAAAAACTTGCCAAAATGACACTGAATATATTTTTTTTTCAAAAAAATTCTGCTGTGTTACCGATGTGCATTTACATATTTACATACAAGACGGATTCTTATTTTCTCTTAGGCATTCTATCAACTTTTTAAGTAAATAAAATTTGTCGAGACTCAATGCAACAATTTTCTGTAAAATTTTGTTTGAGACTTTTTGCTTTCGTCATCGAAGTACCTAGTGTTCCAAACAACTTCAATAATTTCAATTTGAATCCCGAAAGGATGAAGAAAAGTTAAAAGTTAGGGTGAAGACGCGTATCGAAGACAGAAACGAAATCATCTTGGTTTTTGGTTACTGAATAACGTCCACGGCGCGTCATATCGCCAAAAAGTCAGCGCGCGAGAGCAGGACGCCACCACAGGGAAAGGCGGGACGGCCCAAAGTTCTCCGCTTTCAAAATATGAAGCGAAAGTGAAAACTGAGGAGGGTGGGCAGCGGGTGGGTAGACGGTGGGAGGTGGGGGCGGTCACGTGGTCACGCCGAGAGGAATGATGGATCACTGAGCACCCTCTCCCCTCCCGCCCGCCCCGCGCCGCCGCCCGACGAGGAACTGGCCGGAGGCTGGAGGCTGATGGAGCGGCCAGGATCGTAAGGAAGAAGTTAGCAACGTAGGAACGTACCCAATCAACTCATTCAGAGAAAGCAATAGGTTTTAATTATCATACTGCTTCATACAAAGCTCATTTTAAACTGTGTTTAAATTGTGATAACTTACCATACCCACCGTCATGATATTAGCCCAAACCGCATTTCCAAAGAAATTAGGTGCCATGTCTGGAACTTCCCTATATCAGCACGGCTAACTGGATGGTTGTACCTTGAGAAAGTTTTTTTTTTCTTATTATGTTCATACCCATATTATATCACTGGAAGTATCTTTCAGATCTAAGCCATAAACATTATCTTCCATCTAGTCTTATCGCTCTCATCTTATAGTCTCTATATATCCTATCATTTTGGTATTTTCTGACTAAGACCACGGGATCCACATCAAAGAGTACAACCCTTTCATTCTTATCTGAGACTGACACATGCATTTTTATTGACAATGTGGTTCACTTCGACGTTCGGTAACACAATAAGTTTTAAACTATTCCTCTACCCTATAACTATTAGTGGTAGGATTATGACCGCACAGGTTAGTACCATAGCATTAAATGAAAGACGGTTGAAGCGGCAAATCAACCGTGTTTTACACTCGAGTTTAGTCCTGCTCAATTTAAAATTACGTCCCTGGCATAGCCCCTCGCCCTTCTGGTATGGTGGGCTAGATTTAACTAAACTATTTAAAAAACATTTTCTAGACTGTTTTTATTTGTACAGTAGGACGAGCATAACAGATGCATTTTTTCTCAGTGACTATAATATTTATGTGTCCCTCAATTTATTTAGGACGCTTTAGGTTATACTTTTTACCCGACTACGGCGAAGCCAAAAGGAATGCTTATGATTTTAGCAGTCTATGTATGTATGTTTGTATGTACGTACGTTCCACCGAATAATGTGTCAATCGATTCTTTATTATGGCCCGGGTAATTTAGGCGTGGACAATATAAAAAAGTTTAAAGAACTGGGCGTGTATTCTTGGCATTCAGTCATTGCGGATTCAGTAGAGTTAGCAGTAATGTCAAAGTAAATTCTTCTTCTGTTAACTCTACTGAATCCGCAATGACTGAATGCCAAGAATACACGTCCTGTATCCCGACTACTAAAAGGTAAAAAACAAGGTAGTTGTTGATTGATAAAACCAATAAAACCACCTACCTTTGCTTTAACTTTTAGTAGTCGGGCTATAGTTATTTTATCTTTTTTTTTATATTGATAATGAGCCAGCTCCTTCCTATTCCATCCATGCCGCCTTGAGTGAGGCCACACTCCGACATTTCTACACGGACCTCCACAGCGGTGTATTGAACTGTAAGACACCAACACAGCCAGAGGACTTAGATGGATTATTCTTAAATTTTATTGGGTTGTTAATGTTTTACGGCTTTGATTTGTTGTTTCAGAAGAATCCTGATATTTGCGAAGTTGCCCACCGAGACACATGATACGGGCACGATCTTTGTCTAAAACTGGAATAACTACAAATACGAACGAATTATTTTGAAAATATTTCTCAAACTTTAACATTAATATGATTATTCAAATTTAAAACGGTATTGATATCAACAACATTTAATTCGGATCCACCAACTAGTCTTGAGCGCATATTGTTCAGCGCGGTCACTTACATAACTAAAAAACATATTAAGTTTTGCGTAAATATATTAGTGAAGCATTCTTGTTTCTTGGTCATTATTTCTAAATGACCGCCAGGTCAGATTTTTTAATTACCACCTCTTTGTTGGTACATAACCACCAGATTAGAAATGTCTTGCTATATCGGTGTTTTTAAATCAGCACCAGGTTAGAAAAGTCTTGCTACATCGTTGTTCCTAAATGACGACTAGGTTTGAAATGCCTTGCTACATCATTGTTGTTACATGAACACCAGGTTGGGAATTTATTGCTTGTCGTTTCGTTATTGTTAAATGACCACAAGGTTAGAAATTTCCTGCTACACATTTGTTGCTAGATAACCATAAGGTTAGAAATGTCTTGCCGCATCGTTTTCTCCAGGTGACCACCATATTAATTTCTTGCTACACCGTTGTTGCTAAATGATTACTAGAATTTCAGATATACATTTTACAATATTTAAATCATTAAAATTCAATTCATTAACATTATTTATAAATTAATATTAAAATAAAAAAGAGTTATGTAAGTAAATAAACTATTTGGTACTAAGCATGTGCGTCGCTTATTCCAAGGAATGTGACATTCATGTATGTATTATATAATCGAACGTGAAGCAAGGCCACATTAATTAACGACAGATCCCTGTAAAAAGAACTACTTTACGAATATACTGCAATGCTGGACTCTAACCAGAATTGCAGTTAAAATAGCTTTAATTAATGTGTCCTTGCTAAGAGTTATGTAGTAATTAAATGTGTACACTTATTGACTATGAGAAGTACCTACAATGTAACCTAGAAACCTTTCTTACACCGATAAATGTGTTTACCCACGGACAATCGCTCACTTTTTCGGAAGTCGCTACCTACAGGGTAGTACTAGTACAGGGTGGTTCAGCCAAGTCCGAGCGATCCGACCGCGAGGCGCGAAGGAAAGGGTGAGAGCGGCGGGAGGGATGATTGATCAACCTAGGGGTAGCGGGGAGGCAGCTTCCTATACCTACGGTTACGGTTTCGATACGTCTCCAATGTTGAGATATTTATGTACCTTAGAAGGCCAAGTGAAAATATATTTTTCTTGACTGCCGAACCGCAGGGTTCGCGTTGGTCAGGTGTATCTTGCCTGGAACTGTTTGGGCGAATTGTGTTCGTTTAGTCAACATTACTAACACATAAATATTAATCAATGTATATCGTTTTTAATGCTATATTCAATGCCTACAATAACATAGGATATATTTTTTGAGTCGTGGCCAAGTGGTCAAGATATCGAATACAATTTTAACGTCTAAGGCACTTGTGTGGGTGCTGTTGTGGGTGTAAATGTTGTACTTATTTGACCCAGCGAAGCGTCTGCGTTTCAGTTTGGATAAAAAATGTTTTGCATGTCTGTCTGTTTGAGCGGCTCGTAGCCTAGTAGCGCGGGGACTGGCCTAGCGTACCAGAGGCCCGGGTTCGATACCAACTTGCACCACTGTCTTTCTCTTTCAGAGTTCGATAAGTGCATTTCGTCACGAATGCGAGCTGCTCCATGGTTCGGAATCCATGTAAAACTGTAGGTCCCCTTTCCCTACTAGGTGGTAGGGTTTAAGCCCGCCCGGGTTGGTACCATCGCATTGGATGAAAAGATGGTCGAAGCGGCAATGAAAAAATTGTCCGTGTTTTCCATCCAGTTCAACGTAGCCGTGCCTCATAAAGGGAAGGTCCTGGCATGGCTCCTACTTCCTTCGGGAATGTGGTGTATTGGGCTAATATCATAACGGTAGTTGTGTGGTATTAGCCATCCATGTCAGGTCGCATAAAAAAAAAAAAAAAAACGACCGTTTTCCTCTACAGGTCGCATTTCTAAACCGATTCTCATAAAATTTTGCGAGCAGGTTCGATTTATTATTTGGATTTTTATGGACTACACCTACTGTACAGTCCATCATACCTCATAGTAATCAGGTGACATGCCAGGACCTTCTTATATTGTGTGAAAACATTGAATTGGGTGGAAAATACGGACAATTTTCCTGGCCGCTTCGACCTTTGTATTAACTGTAACTGTATCAACCCTATATAGGACTTATGGTAAGTAATGTTATGTATTTAATGGATACGATACATTAACCGCTATATCATTAATTCTAGTTTCAGCGACATCTACATATGAAGCATTGCAATCAGATTTTGAAAATAATCGGAAAATCGACATTCGTCGGAAGCAGGATAGGTTTGTGGATATAATAATATGTATTAGTGTATTGTATCATATATATTAGTATATTCAATTATATGTATAAATATGTATATATTATGGTATATGTATGTTTATAGAGTTAATTCTTTTTTTTTCTTTTCAAATTCTGGTGTGTCACCTACCTACAGATATTTCTATTGCCTTTCCTCATCACCCCAAGGGTTGACTGGAAGAAATCACTCTTAGTGATAAGTCCGCCTTTGTGCAGTATTGTTGTTTTGCTGTATGTTTTCTCTGAAATTGTATTTTTGTTTATGCACAATAAAGAATTTATTCATTCATTCATTCATTTATATGAGATAGGATATAGATTATAATGATAAGACCAATACTTTTTCAGATTATTTTCCAAATCTGATTACAATGCTTCAAATGTAGATGTCGCTGAAACTCAAATTATGGTAAGTAGCAGTACAATTTTACGTTACGACTTGAACGGGAATAAATCCAGTGGAACCACTTGTATTACAATTCACAGCACCATGTGCAAATGTTTCATTATTATATAGCCTGCGGTGCGGCAAGAGCGCCCCGTAAGGCGGTGGAGAGGGGAGGGGTGGGGTGGGGTGGGGGGGCGTCGTCGCACATCCGATACGCACTTCCGGTGCCCATCTTGTAATCTGTCGCCTCGCTAATGGCCACACTAATGCACGCATATTTTCCGACTACCGGCCTAATGGGTCGCCGTGCGGCGCGACGGACCGCCTCCACTGTTGTGGTGGCAACATTGACTCACGTGACACGTCGCTATAGTGTTTGTATTGAAAAATCTTCGGTTTTTCAGGAAACATGGTTGAACTCGGCCCCAGGTGGCTAGGTAAGGTTAGTGGTCAGGATTATTAACTGTAGGAGAATTCCAAATTATGGGTATACAGCCGGTGGCGAAATTGGTAGACGCAATACCCGCGAATGGTATGTGTTGCTGGTTCGGGTCCAGCCTTGCAGTATATTCGTAAAGTAGTTATTTTTACTGGGCTCCTTCTTCATTTAATGTGTCCTTGCTTCACGGTCGATTATACGTACATACATGTCACATTCCTTGGAATAAGCGACGTACCTGCTTAGTACGAAAAAGTATATTTACTTATTAACTAACTGGTTAAGATAGTTCTGGTAAATATTATTAACGTACTGATCGAATGATTGGTTGGATCCAATAAGTACTGAAAGCCGAGCGAGCTTATTCCATCATCTAATGGTCCCAGATCATCCTCTGAATGGTCATAATGTTTTGTCCTATTCTCTCAAATTAAAAAAATCATGTCAATGAAGTACATTTATAAAAAACCGTGATAACATGGCTGAGAGATAAAGCCGAAAAACTTTCATACAAATTTCGATGATAAACCCTTGATTTTGGGACAAATTTTCCCCCGTGGGTGAAGATTTGAAAACAAAAGCATAGTTGAAATAAATAATAATAACCGAACTAAAAAATAGGAATTAATTTTGAATTTTAAAGAGTTTATATTACAGTAGTAGAAGATCGAACAATCAATCAGAATTTATCACCTCAAGATAAAATTATAATAAAGTTTCAGTTATTAACAAAATAATTCAATTCAGAGTAAAAAGCGTGGGGTGCTTGATAAAGTAAATGTAACAATCATTCTATTTGCAACTGTCTATCAGAGGAGAGTTATGAAAAGTAGTAAAATGCACCCCACGCTTTTTACTCTGAATTGAATTATTTTGTTAATAACTGAAACTTTATTATAATTTTATCTTGAGGTGATAAATTCTGATTGATTGTTCGATCTTCTACTACTGTAATATAAACTCTTTAAAATTAAAAATTATTTTCTATTTTTTAGTTCGGTTAGCTATAAAAGCGTGTTTTTTTAGTTTTTTTAAACTATTATTTATTTTTCATTTTTTAGTTCGATTTTTCGAATTCATATGCATTATTTGTACTCTAATCAATAAGACTTTATAATTACAAATTTTTTGATCGTATTAAATTCCTTCCTTATCGACTGTAATTTCAAAGCATTGGTGTTTACCAAATTTTGTCCCGTAAAATAAATAGATTAAAAAATTATGTTCGGTTGTACAATCTCTTTATTAGATAGGTAGGAACTAATGTTAATAAAATACATATTTAATTTAGACTTAAAGATAAAAAACTTCTTCTAAAAGAGCCGGAGCTCCAGCTGTACCTAGAATACTGGCGGTGTTGCCTCTTTGGATTTCGAGGCTTATTCGCCGGACAAAATGTGCCCCGGACCTGGGATCACCAGAACTTTCATTTAAAAGTTTGCCTAACGTAGAAGCAAAAGTTATCGCTTCTGGTGACCATGAACCGAGTGTCTCGGCGGCGAAAGCTAAAAACTCAAAAGAACTCGCCACGCAGCTGTATTTTTGATGTTTATTTGCTGCTGCCCTCTCAGCTGCCGCTCCGGCCGCGCGAGAAGTGGCCTGAATGTAGGACGGCGCCAGAGTATCCACACAGGTGGCGTCCCATATTAATGCCTTTCCACTTGCCCACGGCACTAAGGTCACCCCGTCCGGGCGTTTACCATTCGAGCGACTGATTCCTGGGGGCTCGGTGATGCTGGGGTAGTTTGCTGTCACCAGTGCTCTTTTTATAATGTTATTTATATTGTAATGGCGGGATAAACGACCAGCGCTCCTTTGGCATGATAAACCGTGGTGGCCCCATTCGGTAACGTTGGTACCACAGACGCACGTATGAGGATGGCACAATCTAGCACCGACTCGAAGGCCTATTGAAATTCTGAGAGTGTTACTGTCAAGCAGAGTGCCTAGGCTTGATGATGGATAGGCCCCCCGCCCCGGATTCGGCGACTGATGATGCTAGAATGCGAGCTTTGTCAATGTCAGCACTATTCATCAAGAGGGAAGAGTGTATAGATTTTATAATCGGCAAATCCCAGGCTTTTTGGAGTTTAAGACGGATTGGAATAGGTTCTTCTGGGCACCTGGATTTCCAACCTTCGATAGCCCTGTTCAAGCAGTCCACCTCGAAATCACAGCCAAGTGATGGTGAAAGAATACTACCCACGAGTGGTAAACTGCTGTGGACGGAACTCAAAAATGCTGGAAGTGCAACATCTTTTGTGCATCGTATGCCAACTCTGCCGAAGCCTATGGGAAGAGAGGCTTGTATCCAAGCATTTCCTTCTAATTGAATGTTCGTTATTTGGGATAGGCCTTTTTTGACAATAGCGTCTATTTTAGTTAGTGCTTCTGTATTGCGCCATAAAGGGCAACAGCGCATAAAGTATGTGAATCGTGGGATACCAAAACAAAATTTAAGGAGATGTAAGCCGACATGAGGTTGGATAGCACGAAGGCGATTTGTGAATATCTCCAACATATTGGTTTTATTTTCTAAAAGCGTTGTTGTGGATTGTTCCGTCAACGGGGCGCCCAGGAAGAATCTGTTCTCTTCAGTTAGAGTTTTGATTCCCGGTGTATTTTTTTCCAAAAGGCTTTTGATTTCTGTGGTCCTATCGGCGGTTAATTTCGAGAATATTGCTTCGCATTTTGTAGGGTTCAGCTCTAGGCCGATTAGTTTGAATTGTTTGATTACACTTTCTAAATCGTTCAAAACTTGTTCAGCGCTGCCCGCTAACACACCGTCATCGAGGTACCAAAGATTTAGCTCGGAGCTGAGGGTCTCGATTATTGATTGTATTGTCAAGCTAAAAATAACTGGACCGAGAGGATCCCCTTGCTGGCATCCAGACGCTGACAGAATTTTGAAATTATTATAAAATAAATAAATCGGGCTTGAATATGATTGGTAGATGAATGGATATGCGGATGAAATATGATCGTTAACTGCTGTTAACATGGAGTCTCTTTCGACAGAGTTAAAGGCATTTTTTAAATCAATCTTCACAGCAATATCTGCCCTAGAGCTTTTAAGATACGTGCGCACTGAGTGAACGGCGGCTTCTGCTCCTCCTTTTGTGCCGAAACCAAGTTGCCTTGGGCGGAAAATGGATCCAAGATTTTCTTTGACTGAGGCACCGGCCACTTTGGCAGCTATTCGTCGTAGTGTACACCCAACCGCTATCGGTCGGATGCCTCCATCCTTTTTCTTGAGTGCTATTAATCTAGCTCCATCGAGATATGGTAAAAACTCTGGGTTCACTTTTCCTGACAACATCAAATTTATCACATATGTGAGTGCGCTTTGTAGTTTTTTTTTTTTTTTATGTGACTGGATATGGATGGCTAATACCACAAGTTCTGTCATAGTATTAGCCCAACACACCACATGGGAACTAGGTGCCATGCCAGGACCTTCCTTATATTGCACGGCTACATTGAACTGGATGGAAAACACGGACAATTTTCATTGCCGCTTCGACCATCGTTCATCCAATGCGATGGTACCAACCCGGGCGGGATAAACCCTACCACCTAGTAAGTAAGGAAGGGGACCTACAGCTTAACGTGGAATCCGAACCACGGCCAGCCTCTCTCAACGGTCGAATGGTCACCCATCCAAGACCAGACCGGACCCAGCGTTGCTTAACTTCGGAGAGCGATCGCCGAAGTGTCGCGCCACTGGGCCACTGAGGCTGACAAGCTCTTTACCTGTTACGCCCGAGTTAAAACAGATTATGTCTTTTAAATGTTGCGGTGTCATACCGTCCATACCTGACGATGAGTTGTTTGGAAAAGACCTTAAAGCGTGTAAAACTGATATATCTGTTGCAACTACAACTGAGATATCTTCAATATTTACTTCGGGGAAGATTTGTGGCCGTGACGGGGCTGTTTGATTCCAATGATTCCAGTGTTTCAGCATTATCAGGAGCGATACTGTCCGATGATGATAGCAGCCTTACTGCGCCTCTGATTATTTTGTTGTGACTAAAAAGCCTTTTGTGAATCACGGTTATCATATTATATATTTTATGAATATTATATACAGTAATTTGATATTAGACTCATTAGTACCTACACATGCATAAAGAATGAACAAGGTGAGAACGCAATTATCCTGAAAACATTTTTGCCTCCGTTGTACTGTACCAAGTATGGAGTGTACAGAGTCTCTACACTCCATAGTACCAAGTGCCCGAGCGAAAGAGTAAGTCCGAAAGTGCGGGCATGCGCAGATCTCGCGCTAGCTCTGTCTCTTTTACTCCACTACAGAGGATCTATAAAAGAATTTATTAATCCTGGCGGTCCTAATAAGGATAATGGGAAACTGTTATGAAATTATTGCATTGTCATCGGTCCTTGATACGTATGCAAAGTTTCAAATTAATCAGACTTCTGGAAACTGGTGAAAATTAAGTTCAAAGATTCCGTTACATAGATACATACATAGATACAACCCAAGCTAATAAAAGCGTGTTAAAAAAGAAACAAATACATTTTAAAAATCAAGTTTTAATCTTGCTCTACAGCTTAAAACTCTTCTTACATTTTACAAGATGTACCAGAAAAATGTGTTCATTGGCTTTTGAAGATCTCATACCCAAAGGGTGCCAACGCAACCCTATTACCAAGCCTCCGCTGTCCGTCCGTCCGTCCGTCCATCCGTCCGTCCATCCGTCCGTCTGTCTCAGGGCTGTATCTCATGAACCGTAATAGCTAGGCAGCTGAAATTTTAACAGAGTGTATATTTATTTTGCCGCTATAACAACAAATAGGTAACATAAAAAAAATTAAAAATTAAAGGGGTGCCCCGATACAAAAAACGTGATTTTTGTGTTAATTATTGTACGATAGTACGGAACCCTTCGTGTGCGAGCCCGACTCGCACTTCTCCGGTTTTTTTTCTGTCTGTTTAGGCTACAGATTTCGTTTGCCACAGAGCGACCATCGCCATCCACCCAACAGTGCGACATTCTTCCGGCCCACTGCTCGGCCCGGGAGCCGGGAAGGCGTCGCCGCGAGGCCGGAACCCGACACTGCGAGCGATGGACATCCGGCCCGCATCCATCAGGGCTGTCGCGCGGGCCCGCGCCGCCCCGCTACGGCCGTGCCCGCCCCCACTCCTCCGCCATCCATCACCCGGGGCGGCGGCGGCCGGTGTCGGAGCGCGGCTATCGCCTAACACTTTTGTCTGAAGAGAGCAATACAGTCGCTTTCATGTGCGGCATTTGAGCGGCACGTAGCCAAGTGGCGCTCGACAATTCCTCGCCCCGACATGCACCACTTTCTTTCCCTTTCAGAGTTCGATAAGTGCATTTCGTCACGAATGCGAGCTGCTCCATGGTTCGGAATCCATGTTAAGCTGTAGGTCCCCTTAACCTACTAGGTGGTAGGGTATAAGCCCGCCCGGGTTGGTACCATCGCATTGGATGAAAAGATGGCCGAAGCTGCAATGAAAAATTGTCGGTGTTCTCCATCCAGTTCAATGTAGCCGTGCTCATAAAGGGAAGATCCTGGCTATGGCACCTAATTCCTTCGGGAATGTGGTGTATTGGGCTAATATCATAACGGTAGTGACAATCTCTTTATTAGATAGGTAGGAACTAATGTTAATAAAATACATATGTAATTTAAACTAAAAGAGCCGAAGATCCAGCTGTACCTAAAATACTGGCGGTGTTAACCTCTTTGAATTTCGAAGCTTATTCGCCGGACAAAATGTGCCCCGGACCTGGGATCACCGGAACTTTCATTTAAAAGTTCGCCTAATGTTAAAGCGAAAGTTATGCTTCTGGTGACCATGAACCGAGTGTCTCGACGGCGAAAGCTTAAAACTCAAAGGAACTCGCCACGCAGCTGTATTTATGATGTTTATTTGCTGCTGCCCTCTTAGCTGCAGCTCCGGCCGCGCGAGAAGTGGCCTGAATGTAGGACGGCGCCAGAGTATCCACACATGTGGCGTCCCATATTAATGCCTTTCCACTTGCCCACGGCACTAAGGTCACACCGTCCGGGCGTTTACCATCCGAGCGACTAATTCCTGGGGGCTCGGTGATGCTGGGATAGTTTGCTGTCACCAGTGCTCTTTTTTTTATAATGGTATCTGAATGTAGCAGGGACTTAGACCAGCTCCCCACCATTGCTGGCTTACCGCGTAATTGTATCCCTGGCGGGATAAACGACCAGCGCTCCTTTGGCATGATAAACCGTGGTGGCCCCATTCGGTAACGTTGGTACCACAGACGCACGTATGAGGGTGGCACAATCTAGCACCGAGTCGAAGGCCTATTGAAATTCTGAGAGTATTACGGTAGTTGTATGGTATTAGCTATCCATGTCAGATTGCATAAAAACAATGTATGTCGTCACACGTTACAAATAAGAGTTGACAAAAAAAGTTTTCGTTTTTCACCACAATAATTGAGAATGACTACGTTTTTTGACGTCTGTTTTTTTGGTTCAAACACTTAATACATTTTAACTGCACCAATGCTTAATCAGGATACAAGTATAATAAATATTGTGTTGGTAAAATGCGTTATTACTATAATCTCGCGCTCTGCAGTGTCTAAAGAATACATTCTAATTATATTATTTTAACGTAGATTTTTATACACATATAATAAGTTTTAGAACAATTATTTCTTTTCCAACTGGAAATGACTGTTTAAAAGTACTCCCTTTTAGAGTCGGTCATTATATTAGGCCAAACACCACAAGGAAACTAGGTGCTATGCCAGGACGTTCCTTAAATTACACGATTGATTGTTCATCGAAATATATAAAAAACACAGACAGTTAAAATTATACTAAAATTAGTACCACTTGGCAACCATTATTTCAATTCGATGAAACTAACCAGGGTATGATTAAATACCACCTCTAGAACTTCGGGGGTGTAATATAACTAATATTTTGACTTAGAAATGTTATTATTTCAAATTAACATTTCAAAATTTGGATTGATTAGCGCAGTTTTTGCAAGGTCGCAAGCACAAACCCCCCACTGTAATTTGATTTCCGCATGTTTTGATGTGATGTGAAGAAATTAGTTTCTCAAAAAATATAATACATTTTCTTTAATTCGGATATCCATCTTTCAAAGTATTTACGCTGAGCACGTATCACGAGCACGAGCTCGCCATACGGATAAACCACTTGGAAAATACCTCTGACCACTCTTCTTTCAGACTACACTTCAGAAATCTCAAAATTATAAGCAGCTAGCGATTCTTCTTTACCTTTAAATTTCTCTTTATTTTTTGCAAATAGGTAAAAATCGCATGGCGCTAGGTCAGGAGAATATGCCGGGTGAGACACATTTTTTTATTGTAAAAGTCGAGACATATTCTTCGAACTGTCTTAGCATCATCTTCAAAGCTTCCTCGCAAACCAATTAATAACGGTTGCTCGTGAACAAGCAGACTCACTAAAAGTACTAGTTAATGATTCAATACATTCTGGCGCAATACTCTCGTCAAGTGAGCTGCGATCCCGCCCGATTCTCTCAGAAAAAATATTTTAAAAATAATAATTCGTGATTAGCCTTAGACCTAGCGTGCGCGCGCAGCGCGCATTATTTCTATAATCTTTACGAAAATTTATAACTGGACAGTATCCAGCAAATGTGTAAAGAAAGAGTATCTAATTTATTTTGGCGTGGCCCACGTATTATACTTTCTTTTTGTGGAACTGGATATGATGGCTAATGCCACACAAATACTGTTATATGCGGACGAGCCGACGTTCAGAAGGGTTCCGTCTTTGCCATGGTACGGACGGAGGAACCAAAACTGGCCCGACCAAACGAATGCTCGCCGATTGCGATTTATTTAAATACCTTCGGAGACTGATTTTTATTACGCTTATAAATTTACATTTTCGCAGAGCAAAAAGTGCACATTTTAGCCATTGTCCCCAAGTCTCAGCACCCACAAAGGATTATTGTTTAGCAAATTATTCGGCTGTCCTTGGGAGCTGAAAGGTTTGCAATTTGTTTTTGTAGAGCACGCCCGACTTCTGGCTACTCCATTGTTGTACTCCACGGTTTTTGCATATCATATTGCACCACTTTTGGTCGCGGTTCAGGCAGTGACAAAACGGAATATCTCGTTTCCCCATTGCACTTTTGTTAAAAAGTTTTTATCGAGACCACATAAAAACAACTCACCCTGTGGAGACTGCGCTTGCGCACGAAAAAGTTAAATATAAAGATAAACCGCACGAAGTCCCTATTTGTATAAAATGAAGCATTAAAATAAAAATTCCTGCTATTTTTTAAATAATAATTAATAAAAAATTAAACGTCGATTAAAATATTAATAATATTAACGGGTACTAATAACCCGTCTGTAAGCAGTGGCAAACAAATTTGTTAACTTAGGCTAAGTGAACGTTGAAAAAAATGCAGCAAGTTTCTTGCAAGTTCTGAACTGGCAAATGATAAAATATGTCAAACCCGAGGGCAGTCTGCTGCCTATGGAAGATGAACAAACAATAAACAAAAACTACAATCAAAAACTTTATGCACGTCCAGATTAGTAAGTAGGAAAAATGATGTTATTTTTACTAAATAAATGCGCTTCTATACACACACGATGCCTGTTACGCAATCAACCCTACTAATCCTTATTATTTGGATTATACATATTTAATGGGAGTGATGGCATGCTCTGTACTATATGTACGATAACTGAAATAACTTCTTGTGCATTGACGGTACTTGATATTATATTAAACACGAAGTCTTATTATCCTTCGTGTTTTCGTCAATGCTACGTCAGGAAACAGCAACAAAAAGCCCTAATTGCGAATGCAGCAGGCACCCCTTTGTTCCCAACTGACGGGAGCGACCATGAAAGCCAACGCGCTCCTTTTTGCTGCAATTAAAAATGCACAATGACTTCGCGTACTTATTATGCAAAAATACATATTTCAAAATTCGCAGAAGTATTTTGCTTAACAGTTATTGGGTTGCGTATGGCGTTTCTTTATCTTTGTCTGTTTGTTCAGTTCACGAGAATTCCCAACGTTGGTTTTTTGTTTTTCAAAACAAATTAGGACTTTACGGAATTGTTGACAAGCAACCACATAATCTTATTACTACCTCCGCGTATTAATAAAAAAATGCACGTTAAACTGTTTTTTTTTCCCGCTTAGCCTGGTTTTCACCAAGTGCTGATTCATTTAAATCGACACTTAAAGGGCATTTATTACTAAAGTGCTGATTATCTTGTGCTGGTATTGATTGCAAGCTCTTAAAAACGGCCCTTAATATGTGGCTATTAAGCTAATCAGCAGTAGGTGAAAAATACCCTTAATCCCCCAAACAATTTTAGAATACTCATTTTTAGAAAATAATGTTTAGATAGATAGACGCGGTCACATTATTTTAAAAGCGCTGATTTTTTAACAATTAACATTAAAAACAACGCCAATAAAAAAAATTATTGTCGTCAAGTCAGAGCCTTATACTTAATTTGTTTACACGACTTTGTTAAAAACTTCTTGTATTGATTAAAGCTATCCACAAGTTTGATTAAGCTGACAAAATGGGTGTAATACGTATGGATATACTACGCCCATTCTATAACCAACTTCTTTATATTTCTATCGATTTACGTTTAAGTTAATTGGACACAAAAACCTATACCATATTCCACACTATACTTTGGAAAAAGTCAAACTAGGTATAATTATCTAACCGGGCATAATTACCGGCCTTGTGACATAATCATAGCAGGCGGTGTACTTCCAAGACTTATCCAATTATGTTGGTACCTTTTTTCGTGGAGTTTAATGATAGGGTTATTCATTTTCTCCTGTAAAAAAACGGCCTGAAATGTCACTAAAATTAGCAACAATGTTATAGCACGTAATAGTTTATTATTACACACATTTATAAAGAATAATATAGTTACAAAGATAAGGGTACGTTCAGAGGTTTTGTTATGCTCTGTAGCCCAGTGATCAGCCGCGCCGCCTCGGTGCTCGATCCTCGAAGTTAAGCAACACTGGGCTCTGGATGTTGGATGGAAATGGACCAATCGAAATTCACGTTAAACATGAGTGATTGGTACCTGCTTTAACCGATTTAAGCAGCAGTCAAAATTGACCATTACTTTAATTCAGCTGGATTTTCAATGCAGAAGAAAGTCTGGACATGGCACCAAGTACCCATGTGGTGTGTCGGGCTAATATCATGAAAGTGCGTGTGGTATTAGCAATCCATCTTCAGTTACATTAAAGTAATTTAAAACTAAATAAGTGAAAATAAATGTACAGAGCCAAGGTATGTAGAAATGCCTTGCCGGACGACCGAGATAAACGGCCTTGGTAGGTTGTGTACTTCGTAAAGCTCAAATTCGTGGATTCCGTAATCGGAGAGCACGTATGAAGAGATGAGTGAAATGAAGCGAGAGAAGTGTGCTGTATGATATCTCTATTAAATCTGTTTATCCCTCCGGGGATAATGCGTGATGTTATACAGGGTGTAAGCGGAGGTTATTGTCCAAAAGCTAATCACGTAGCAAAAAAGGTAATTGACATTGGTATGTACGACTTAAAACAAAATCTTCCTTTCAATAAATTTATAACTACACACAAAATAATGTGCGTACCTATACCTCCGCTAACATCCGGTATAGGTACGCATGATAAACCATCATTTTTAGCTGAAACGCAAAATATGTCGCAAAACTTATTAAATTCAAAAATATTAAATAAAAAAGAAAATGGGGAGGGGTCTTTAAGGAAAGAAAATATTAAATATATAAATATTAATTTTAGTACTACAATGCAATCACAGACCATGTTTCAGAAATTCAACAAAACTGAATTAAATACATTCATAAGTGATTACTTATAGGTACTTAACAAAAAAAAATCCACCCGATATCAAAGATTTTGACACTGGATTGTCATGTATCATTGGATGGCAATCAGGTTATCAGAGCACCAGGTCGTTCGTTCATGTAATGAACCTAGCTTATGAGGGTAGGAAGAAGTCATGGATTATGCTTATTTTTTATTTTTAATAAAAGTTTTGTTTATTTTGTTTTAATATACACATATAAGTTCCAGTTTCTAGAACCACATGTTCAAAATGGTCTAGTAATTAAAGTAATACACAATTATTTAAAAACAAGTGATTTAAATTGGAAAAACTATGTAAATTTTATTTTCCTTGCAATGGAAAAAAAAATGTTCACACAGAAAGTTAAACACCGAGGATCATCTAACATGAAACTGGTCCCCTCACAATCACTTGAAACAAAGATTTTATCTACGAGAATGGCCCACATAAAACTATTTCAACACATGTAGTTACAGAGCATTACGGATCTATCACATCGGATACAACAGCCTTACACTCCCCCGTACGTCGGACTAATTAAAACATTCTAGCAAGAAACGACGAAAAAACGCAACCGGTGCATCTGATACCAACGGGTAATACTTTTTATGGCTATAAAGGAGCTCGATAAAAAAGGGTTTGGTCGCGTGGCTCTAGAAAAACTGCTCTTAAAAAAGGGTTGGATCGTATAACCCTAATTTGAAATAATATTCGATAGAGCCATTTAATTGCGCTAAGTTTATTGAAGTTCCGGTATTTTATTATTTTCGTATCGATTAATTGGATTATAGGGTAATCGATAACCGTTGCTGGCAACACCTGCCGCTTGTAAAATAATAGTGTGGGCTCTCATGTAGCAATTTGTGTATGAAATAGTAAACTGCCCATAGAGAAAAGATCGGTGGCAGTTTATATGCGAATACCGAGTTATTCTTGCGTCGTTAATGCTTAAAATCGCAAATTGTACTTTTTTATTCAACAGGAAATGGATGGCTAATAGCACAGCTACTGTCATTATAGTGGCCCGACACATCACATGCGAACCAGGAATCACCCTGGACCCCTCATAATATTGCCGCTTCGACCATCTTACTTTAAATGCGATGCTACCAACCCGGGCGACATAACGAGTTATCCGGCCGCGCCCAGTGTTGCTTAACCTTTAGATGTAAGCCTGCATGACAATCCTGTAAAATTCAACAGTGCTAGAGTGCTAATATTTTACATGTGTATTCTAATATAGTTATTGATTTTTAACGTGTTATGGTAAGGTTATGATACACATTAACAAAGCTTGTACCGTAGCCACATTTCATGCAAATTAAATTAGAAGACAAATGACCACACTTTACATGAAAAAACGAACCACCTTTTCCTTTTAAAACGCAATATGTCGTAGTTTTTTTCAATTTCAATAATCCCCCACCAAAGTAAGACAACAGGTGCAGGGTACCATAGAAAAAACTCTGTTTACCCTCAACTGTCACTCCTATCTGATATTTTTTATCCCATAAAAAACCCGTTCTTTAATATTCATAAAAGTTATTAATATCACATTCGTAGATTACGATCCCTTTCCGACTAGCGTGAACGCAACGTGGCCAAAAAAAAAGGGTTAAGAAATTCCTTTAAAAAAAGTGAAACTTAACCCTTACCTGGCATTGTGGTGCCGGCCTTGCGTATCCTTCACGGCTCTATTGCATCGCGTTGCACCGTCAGCAAGTGCAGCGGTAGTAAAAAGCCGCCACAATAGAAGGGGTAGAAAGGGGTAAAAAAAGAGTAATGCGCGAATAATGATCGTGTAATCGGTTTTTGATGGCGTTCAATTAAGCGCTGAAAGGGTTTATTGTTCGCGCTGTGTGCGGTGCTGTGGGCATGGACATGGGGCGGGAAAAAAACGTTTAAACGACACTTAATCAGCTTGTCTACTGTTAGTATTTGTTGTATACTAATTACGGTAAAGACATTCTTAAATATACATTTTCAAAAGTAGCTATGCATGGGTTTGATGACATTTTATGTTCCAAGGAATTTGATATGTAGTTCACAGTCGATTATACATACATACATTCGTATCACATTCCTTGAAAAAATCGACGTACTTGCTTATCACGAAACAGTGTATTTAGTTGACATGTAATGTGGTTTTGTTGTAGATCAAATAATGTATTTGCTCAATTAATTGAGTGTATGTATGTTATATAACTGGAATTAGATGGCTATTAACCATACGCACCGTCAATCCCGAAGGAATTAGGCACCATGCCAGGATCTTCTTTTATGAGCAGGGCTATCTTAAAATGGATGGAAATTCGGATGGAAAACATTGACAACTCATTCGTTGCCGTCTCGACCATCGTTTTATCCAATGCGTTGGGATAAGCCCGGGTTGGCTTAACCCCTGCGCCTAGTAGGGGAAGGAGACCTATAGTTTTACATGGATTCCGAACATTGTAACAGCTGGCATTCGTAACGAAATGCACTTATACCCAACTCAGAAAAAGAAATAAAGTATGAAGTATAGAAAATGGGCATGGAAGGCAAGTCCCCGCGTCCCTGAGCTACGAGCGGCTGAGCTATCATCACTCCACATAACTCTAATTAAATCTAACGTCTGATATGTTTGAAAAATGTTACGGCCTTTCACGCGGCAGGTAGAGATATTCTCCGACGTTTCGAGCTCATCATTCAGCCCGTTGTCAAGGAGGCATCCGCCGCGCTCGACGAGAATATCTCTACCTGCCGCGTGAAAGGCCGTAACATTTTTCGAACATGTCTAACGACCGCGGTAACCTCAAGACTAACTTCTGATGTTTGTCTGTTCGTCTGTTCGCTCATAATTTGAGAATGGCTCACCCAATTTCTAATGAGGGTCATACCTTCGTAAAGCTCGATTGTTGCCATAAATTATGTCTACCATCACGATAAATATTTTTTGAGTTTGAAAGTGAAGGGCGCAAGCATACGCTAGTGATTTTATATTTGTGTATAATTAATTGAAGAAATTGCTACGGAACAGACATCCATTTTCATTATTATCTTGATCTAGTTCAAAAGTTACATGGAGAATGCGTGCAAATCTGTGGAACTACCGTACTGGGGGCGAGGGGGTGGCGGGGGCGGAGGAGAGCGCACCGGCAAGTTGGCTATAGGGCAGAGTCGGATGGGGTGGAGTAGGGGTAAGGGTAAGTTTCGCAACCCTTCGCACATGTCACCGCTCCCCCGCGCCCGCGACCCGGCCCCGCCCGCCCAGCCGGCCGTGTCCGACGTCCTAGTAAGGATGCCAGCTCGATGCTCGATTTGTCGATACGAGCAGCCACTGCACGGATATACTCTGCATTTTAGAAAAACAATATTTTTGTAATGGATTAAAAATAAGTAAATGAAAGATTTTCGTTCGGTTTTGTGCAAACACAACATATAAGCAATATGTTTTGCGAAGCAAATTTTTACATTTCATGTTTTTTTTTCCAAGATTATTTTTATATATTATATGATATATTAGACATTTATATTATGACAAGATATATTATTTTAACACTCATTTTAGCATAATTTATCTATTTACCTCTTCATTGTCTAGTTGATTTTTTCGGCAATGTAATTTTTTTTACTATTTTTTAAACATCTGTAATGATAATTTACAGGTATATTCACTCGTCGTGCGTAGCTTACGAGTAGCCGACAGAGAATAGGAACTTAACGTAATTAATATTTTTTAACAACCATTCAAACTTGCTGAACTAGCTGATAATAAAATATGACAAATCTGAGAGCAGTATACTGTCTATGAATGAAGATTAAACAATACAAATTTAGACGAGATTAGTGGAGAATAATATTGTTCACGCTCTTATATATGTATATTGTTAGCGGAGATATGGCCGTAATTGTTAGTGGTGTCGATATCAATATGCTATCTGGACATTTTATGTTTCTAGACTTTTTTAAATTATTAAACCAATTGCTAATACGCTGTTAACATAGAGAATAAATGACTAAACTCAAAGGATCTTATTAAGAGCCGTATAATGCATCAAAATAATTTGAAGTTAGCGATAGTTTTTTTTTTCTCAAACCGGGTGCCCATCACTAGCGCTCACAAGCGTCGTACCCGGAAATCATTCATCAAGGGAACAATTTGTAATTATAACGTCCCGATGCCGACTGCTAACCTGACTGTTTCGTGTGGAACTGAAAAAAAGTCGTGCCAGTGTTATGCGAAAGCAGAATAGTACACTACCATTCCTACGATCGTATTCGTAGTGCGATTACAAGCCTGTACTCTACATTTCATAGCATGTTTAACAACCTATTTATAATCGTGATTAAGGCGTAAAGATATTTTAATGAATCTGTGCATAAAAAAGGTATGTTAATATATTAGTAAAAGCCTTTACTTCCCTACCTGTGTCTGTTCCTAATCCCATTGAAATGAAGTTATTGCAATTTCAAAGTATAACTACGTAGTCAATATTTGCAGTGCTCGTAGTAAAAACACGCACATGTCATATTTTCGGATCTGCTCATATCTGTGGATTTTATTCGGATGCTTATATGAAGAAATTCTGTTTAACGTGGATATCACCAAGTGGTGATTTTTTCTAAACGATACTTTAAATGTCTTTATTACTAAAGCGCTGATTATCTTATGCTGCAAGATGGTAAGAAAGGCCTTTAGTCAATGTTTATGTGCCGATTAAGCTAATCAGCACATGGGGAAAGCGACCCTAGTACCTAGTGTACAGCTAGTGGTGTAGGCGCTAGACCACTTTCTTTCTCTTTCTTTGGTTAGGAAAACGAGGTGTTCCATGGTTCGGAACCCTTGTCAAACTGTAGGTCTCCTTCCCCTACTAGGTAGAATGGTTAAGGCCGTCTTAGTTGGTACCACCGCATTGGATAAAACTATGATTTAAGCGGCCATGAACAATTAACCACGTTTTCCATCCAGTACAATTTGGCCGTGCTCATAAAGGAAAGTTCCTGGCACGGCACCTAATTCCTTCAGGAATGTGGGTGTATTGCGCTATTATCATAACGGTAGATGTGTGGGATTAGCGAGCTAAGTAAGGTTGCATAAAAAATAATTCATAATGACTCCGAGGTCATTTAGTACTTTATTGAAATCCTATCAAATCAATATTTAGTTACGACAAATAATTGAGAAGGTAAATTCACATAATCCCACCTAGCCAATACATTTCGAACGTCATTAAAATGCACATTGTCCCCCACCGACCAGTTTCGCCGACGTCATTCAATGAATTCGAATTTTATCGTAAACGCGGAAATCACCGGGCGGAATATTTAGTTTTGTCATTGATTGCGCAAAACCATTTCGAGGGTGCCCGAGCGTTTGGGAGGAAAAAAAATGTAAGAGCGGCGCGTAAAAACTGTTGCAGCTGCCGCGCGCGGCTCCGCACATGCGCAGGAGTCGCTCGGCGACGCGCCAAGGGGCTGTTCGCGCGGACCGGTTCTACTCTGCTCTGCCAATTTTGTTACACGACGGAAACAGGCAGATCATCCTAGAGTTCATCTCGAATTGAAAAGCAAAAAATGCTTTATAGCATTGATTTAAAACGAATCTACGACCATTTTATAGATAACCTTAAAATTACACTAGACATGAGGCCAATTCTATATTTTTTTACATACTGAATACACACTTCTGAATACTAACTGAATCAGTAGATCATCCCCAACAACCTTTTTGTTACAAGTCGCTTATGGAAATGGATATGTAATTTTTCGTGAGCGCTGAATCCGTAAACACGTGAAAATATTACCTTTCGTGCCACTCTCCTGCGAACAATCCTGATTCATCAACTCGAAATTCACAGAATTTCCTCCAAGTCTAGTCCCGATCCTGAATTCCACTTCATCGAAATGAGTTACCTCAAGAAGGCTTAGAACATGTTTTTAGCATGCGTATAAAAAACTGGTAGCCAAAACATTGTCGAAGCAGCCTGCCCGAACACACCTAAGAGTTCGGAGTTCGCGCAGCTACCGCCATTGTGCCCGCAGCGCCGCCGACGCGCGCACGCGAACCAAAAAAACCCGACAATGCGCACAACGGCACTGTTTTTGTTGTTAATTCCGAGGAGATTGTTCGTGAATTTTACTTTTTTTTTGGCACAAAAGCGTAATATCATCAACTCGTTCACGCCCGGCCTTTCAAAGGGGTGCATTTTTTCCAAAATTCTGGAGAGCCGTGGTAAAAAATATCGAACGATACGAAAAAATTGGGTCAGAAAGGGGTGCCTTTGAAACCAGTAATCACTACCTCGTGTCTATCGATTGCCGTTATTGTTGTAAAAAATACCTCTTTCGAATCGACAGTTGGAAATGCACACAGACTAGGCATTTAAATAATTATTTATGGATGTATTGTGTTCTATTATTAAATTGCACCAAATTAACTAACTAAGTTGGTTTTATGGGTTGCCGAAACAAAGAATGTTCCTTTTATTACTAACAAAAATATCTTGTGAAGATATAACCTTTGATCCAGCACGGCCTTGTGTTGATTTAGAATTCGTGCCTTCATAAGTTACAGACTTCATTTAAAACAGAAATATTAGCATAGTATTTTCTTCGAAAACACTGCATCTCTTTCTGGCGTGAGGACTGTTTCTGCATATTTATAATTACAAATGTCAATAATGTATTCTCTTCTAGGAACTATGTGAACTGCAAATTTCTAGATTGTCAACAACCTTTAAGTGCGCCTGACTTAGGGCTGACTTTTCAATAGTCAGATAAACAGCCATATAACTATTCGACGGATGTATTTACGTTTCTGCTTATCCATAAGATGAAGTCCATATGTTTATTAGTAAAATTATAGTCAGATAATTGTGATAGAAAAAATAATTCTCCGGTAATGACCATCCGTCTTTTGACAAACCTGAATTTGTGCAGTCCGATAAGTACTATCTGAGGGATGAAAAATCGGCCCTTAATGAAATAATTCCGGTCAGCCCAGCAAATGCACCCTGTCAAACTAGCACTGCCTACCACAATGGATGCATGCAACGCTTTGTTCAAAACGTTCCGATTGAGCGCGCGATAAACTCTTCCCGCTACATCTGTCGCATTTTCCAAAAAGAGGTGAAAGCGAAATCTCTATCATTTATAAATTAGTCACGGGGACAGCTCTATCGGAGTTCGATGAGGCTTCCCCCCTTTGGCAGCTTTTTTAATCGACCACAGACAAAAATCGAACGACTTACCGACCGAGGAGCGAACAAATTGTTGCTCGGTCGATAATTTATTGCCGTTCGGTCGATGTAGTGGGATTTTCGGTTTTTTTGCTATCGCCGTCAATAATTTTCTAAGTGAAGGGGTAAACCAATGGTTTTATGAATCATTGGATCAATAAGATTGACGCAGATATAATAAAACGTTCACGTCATAACAAACACTGTATTGGTAATGTTATATGTGTTATCAGACTTCATTTTATTTGTCCTTTCATTTTGATCTTATATAAAATATTTGAATACTTATATCCGTGTCAACCTAAGTAATGTTTAATGTTCAGTAGTCTGACCTTGTTCATATTTTTCTTCTATTTTGTTTTGAAGAAGAAATATTACAATTAAATCGTATTTCAGGGCATGACTGACCCTGTTAGAAATAAGCCTTTTCATTGTATTTTCAATATTTATAAGGTTCTACTGTGATTGCACTCTTGAATCTCCATTCCCTCAGGAAAAAGAAAGCAAAAATTTCTCATGTCCGCTTCTGTTAATTTTATGAAAAAGTAGGCATCTTTTTTTCTACATAGAGTTTGACAGAAGCCAACACTAGAAGTGGTATTCGTAAAGTAGTACTTTTTACTGGGCTCTTTCTTCAATTAATCTGTCCACGCTTCACTTTTTTATATAATTTATAATATTATTATAAATTATATTATAAAATTTTTAAATTTTAAAATTATACTAAATATTAAAAATATTTTTACTCATATTATACATATTAATATTATTTACCAAAACGTTTCTACTAATTAATTACCTGCAGTCATAAAACGGTTTCTGGAATGAAATTGAACACATTTTTGACGGTTTTCGTCAGGTTCTTGAAGTAAGTACCATTAAACATTCATTCCGGCGGTCATTCCGAACTTGTGGAGTAGGAATGGGAACGAACAGAAGCCGGAATCGTTCCTGTCCGCATGTGCATTTTCCAGGCACAACTTAAAAGTCAACTTAAACGCCCTGTGCATTGTCAAACATAAAATTTATCTATGTATATTTATAGGCTGCAGAGATTTTAAAACTGATCCTAATCAAATGTTTCACGCATTGATGGTTTGAGGATAGAATCGGAAACAGTCACGGAATGCAGAATACATTTCTTATATAAGCGTAATTTTATTCGAATCAACTCACACTGCATTCATTAAGCTCTATATCTGCGCTACCGATCTCTTTCCCAGAAACCTCTTCTCGAGACTGCGTTGCAATTCTCTGTTCACTTTTGTCGCTTTTGTTCTGAAAGTATACGTACCTACAGCCACTGAAAACGATCGCATGGTTTCATAATATACATAAATTCTCGGAGGAATACTTTTGCCACTAGATGGTTCCTCGGCCAGCAAGGAACGACTTTCTCTTTGTGCAAATTGATACGCTGGCCGTGAATAACGAAGATTTGCGAATGAAAAAAATCAAGAAGGAACAAATAATGTAGATGCAAGTGGCTATTGACAAAGTGAAGTCAGAACTTAGTTTACATTTTTTATTCTTAATTGTGTGTGTGTATATTTTGATGAAAAAAAGTGACCTTGGCTCCCTGGACTCGATACAGCGTCGGGCCGTGCGTCTCGTTGACGACCCCGAGGTATCCCTAAATTTGGAGACCCTTCAACTCAGAAGGGATGTATGGTCTCTTTCTGTCTTCTATCGTCTTTACCATGGAGAATGCTCGTCGGAGCTGCATAACGCTGTTCCTCCGTCCCCTTTCTACCTTCGGTCAACGCGCAACAGGGAGAAAATGCACAAATTCACAGTCGACATTCCAAAAATAAGAACTCACCGATCCTCTAGATCCTTTATCTATAGGGTCGGTAAACAATGGAATGAACTCCCTTCCGAGGTATTTCCCCCAAATTACGACCTGGGGTCCTTCAAACGTGGTGTGAAGAAGCACCTGGCCGGCCGGCATGGTTTTCGCAGCCCCCCTGAATGTTCGAAAACCCATGGGCGTCGTCGGGCACCTTTAGGTCCTGGCGTACGCCATATGCCGCGCTTAACATAAAAAAAAAAAAGTGACCAAGATTTTTTTGCATGAACGAAAAAAAATTATTTCCTCGCACAAAATGCACATTTTATGAATTTTTCAATAAAATTATACAACACACTTAAAAGCTTTCTTGGTATAAACCGTATAGGCTTTCCTACTTAACTACTTAAGTAATTAAAGCATATAAAAATTATATACATAATGTTGATACAAATATAGACCAGTAAGTAGGTATCTGCCAGAAAAAGTTGAGATGCTGTTTAAATATTTGATGTTTTTACAATGCTTCGATGCATTCATGCAATCGCGCCCCTACGCCGGAGGGCTAGGCAGAAATGATAGACCACCAGACAGTATGTCACAGCATATTTTTTTCGCTTCATCTACTGTGTTTTTATTTATGTATCCATTTATTTATACAATTAATAACAAAAAATATTCGCTGCCACTGAAACTGGCCCAAAGGCAGTATTATAAGTGATAGGATAAATGTGTTCGACATCTAAGCCTCCGCTGTCCGTCCGTCCGTCGCTCCGTCCGTCCATCCGCCCGTACGTTCGTCCGTCCATCTGTCACAGGGCTGCATCTCATGAACCGTAATAGGTAGGCAGCTGAAATTTCCACAGAATGTGTATTTATTTTGCCGCTATAACAACAAATAGGTAAAATAAAAAAATAATAAACAATGAAGGAGGCCCCATACAAAAAACGTGATATTTTGTGTTAAATCTTGTACTGCGTACGGAGCCCTCCGTGTGCGAGTCCAACTCGCACTTGGTCAGTTTTTTTCATTTGACAATGCCCTTTAATGCAGCTTCCATAACTAAAATGACGTAAAATTAAAATTATTGCGTCACAATTCCACTCAACGCCATGCGCTGTTCTATCCTCCAAATCTTTACTCCTCCATTACAGCGACGCCAAAAGAAACGCTCTATTCAACGCGAGCTTAGGTTAACTATTCAGTGAGCCCGCTGCCTATGTACGGTAGCACTGTACATACGGACACTGCGATGCAACGATCGATTATGCAAAGTAACAACAATGCAACTTGCAATTATTCCGTTTTTGTGTCCGAAGGGAGCGCATAAAGGGGCATTCTGTTGCGAACTCGGACCCTTTGGGGGGTGCTCGCACGTAGGGGCTGCATCCAATGTATGCGGTGGATAAAGTCCTGTGGGTTGGGATCACAGGACTGAGAAATAAGCTAGAAATGTCTATTCTTGAGCGGCTCGTAGCCTAGTGGCGCGGGGACTGGCCTAGCGTACACGAGGCCTCGGTTCAATACCGACTTGCACCACTGTCTTTCTCTTCCCGAGTTCGACAAGTGCATTTTCGTCACGAATGCGAGCTGCTCCATGGTTCGGAATCCATGTAAAACTGTAGGTCCCCTTCCCCTACTAGGTGGTAGGGTTTAAGCCCGCCCGGGTTGGTACCATCGCATTGGATGAAAGGTGGTCGAAGCGGCAATGAAAATATGTCCGTGTTTTCCATCCAGTTCAATGTAGCCGTGCTCATAAAGGGAAGGCCCTGGCATGGCACCAAAATTCCTTCGGGAATGTGGTGTATTGGGCTAATATCATAACGGTAGTTGTGTGGTACTAGCCATCCATGTCAGGTCGCATAAAAAAAATAAAAAAAAAATCTCTCGATGCACTACCGCGTTACTCCTTTGTCTTGATGGTTACACGGTCAATTATATTTCTCTCAGAAGAACTAAATCTGTAAGAAGTTGAAGCGGCGACAAGACTCAGAAAGGAATGGGACATGTATTTATGTATAATCGACCGTGAAGCAAGGGCACGTTAATTAAAGAAAGAGCCCAGTAAAAATAACTACTTTACGAATATACTGCAAGGCTGGACCCGAACCAGCAAAACATACCATTCGCGGGTATTGCTTCTACCAATTTCGCCGCCGGTTGTAAAATTTGCAAGTAAGAGAGTCGCGTGAAAAAAACCATTTGGTTTCTCAAGCATGGAAACTACCTGTTTTTATTACTTTCTGCTTTGCAGAAATATGAATTGAAAAAAAAAAAAAAGCCAAGTTTGTAAATACCATTATAAAGTTTATACTTACATTATTTTTATATTAAAACGATAAGCAGCGCTTTATTTTTGTAATACTTACAAACATTTATGAAGCTAGATATAGTTGTAAGATTAGAGTATGACATATATTGTTTACAGAATGTTAGCTCAACTATCTAATTGTTTTTAACGTTTTGGCGGCAAGCGAGAAGATAAACGTTTCTAACGTGTTCCCAATTCTGTGGTGGGGATATAGGATCTACAAGAACTGCTGATCTCTCGTTACGTGACCTATGATGCTTGCTGTTCATATAACTAAATATATAACAATATGTTTCAATAACAAATTGCTCGCATTCGAAGATCTGGCGTTAGACCTGAAATAAAATATTGTGAGATAATGGCATTAAATAATCCTAATTAGAATAGGTTTTGTTATTAGGATGTAGAATCAATTTTCTTGGATTTGTTTCTGTACATTTTTGTAGTAACCTTTGTAGGAAGATCGTATTGAATTATTTGTATAATATCCATAAATCGCTTATATGCATAATATAAATAAAAAGTAGCTTTGTTATTAAATCATGATAATTATGATTTTTCCAAAACGGAGACGAAATCGAAAAAAATATTAATTAAGTAAGGAAACTTGAAACTTTTCTTCGTGTTTCCGACACAAGTTGGATTAGATTAAAAGATTTTGTTTTCATTCGTTTTTTTATTTTTTATTATTATTCTATTTATTAATTCCAATCAATTTTAAACGATTAAAAACAATAGAGTTTTTGCTGTTCATCACGGGTGCCATTTTTGGCTCTCGATATTCAGGCTCAGGGGTACCTGGCGGTTGACTTATGCCAGTGATGGCTGTTTTGTGTTAGATACAGCGCGGGATTTAAGGGAGGGTAACCTGGGCAACTGCCCGGGGCCTCCACAAAAGAGGAGGCCCCCACATAAATAGTACTGGAAAAAAGTTTGGTCAGTCCAAATATGCTTGCCTTGAGCACTTATTTTATGATAAAAAAATCTTCAGTTCCTTTATTTGAATTTTCCATTAATTGATTCAGGAATATTTTGTATTTGTTTGGTTATCATTTCTCTTTATAACAGTGTTGTTTACATCAATGATATGTATATCCGGGATTTACGACGGTTAAATGTAACAAAAAAAAACAAATCATTTAAAAATAAAAAAACCCGGCAGCGTAAAAAAATGCAACTTTAAATTGAACTTTTTACTTAATAAAGGAACTTAAAAAAGAGAAACAAGTTAAAAATATTTTTTTCGCATCTTACGATCACGACGGGTGACGAAAATCAGTGATTTTAAGTGCTTGTATTCATTAATTTTATCAGTTGGTTCGTAAACTTTACAGTATAAAAGAATAAAATACTTTAGATATTTACCAAAACATTTGAGCTTAATTTTTAATGCAAACTAGCTGAGGTTCCCGGCACCGCTCGAGCCGAGTTCGTTTTGAACATAGCCCGATAAAAGGACGATTGTTTGAAAAAAATATAATCTGATTGGTAGAGCCGTTCTCGAGTTTTTTATTATTATAATATGGAAGATATTTTGCCTAAATAAATTCTAATTTTGTAATCATTTTCAAAATTCATCAATAGGGTTTGCAATACGTTTTGTAAGGTCACGAGCGTCAGAATTTCAGGATACACTTACACTAATAGAAATATAACTAAGAAATTGCTCTTAATTAATAAAGGATGCGACAAAACCTCTGGATAAATATTATGAGAAGTATTATTACGCTCGTTTTAGCCGAGGGCTTTTAGAAAACAGCCGCACTACGCGTCCATCTCTCAGCCCTTCCGTGTGTCTCAACTTCGGTACATAGGGTAACCCCACGCCCACACGCCTGGGTGTATGTTACGGGGATGGTGAGAAACTAGCCATTACGCAGCGGTGCCGAGCGTTAGGTGCACTGAATGTATTACAAAACTAACTTCTGCTCTCGGCTCTGCAGAATACACCTTTTACGTCTTCGAAATAAAAATATGAATGTGTAAGTCGAATTATATAATAGTTTATAACTTCATATTAAATATATGCAGCCCCTGTGAAAGTCTGAAAGCCCATGGGACGGGCGCCTTTTTTGTGAAGTCCTGGCAGACAACAATAAAAAAAAATCAAATTCGAGTTAGTTGGAGGAAATTATTTATCGTTCCAAATGTGTTTATTCGATCCGATAGTGCATGATTCAATCGAATTAAGTAAAACACAAGAATAGTGGAAGTTTAAAAAAAAGTTTATCTCCTCCTCCTCTCCTAGTAGGGAGGAGAGAAGAATGATTCGACGTCATCTACATTTCATGCAATGTATTTAGTCATTCCTTATTTTCTAGTATTTCATTAAAAAAAACTCGCTTGTGCTGCTGTATCACCCGGAAAAAGTATATATGTGTCCGACACTTTTCCTGTCAAAAGGACAGAGACATTGACACGACACTTGCTGTAAAAGTGACATAGATTCAGTCCTCCCGTCAAATTTCAGGGCGAATACAGAACGAATCTCTCTCAGTCCCGTCATGAATTACTCAAATCTGAACGGTCAGCCCATACTTCGACACTTCGCTTTATGAACTACTATACGGACTTTATTCTGTAGCGTATGTTAGTTTTAAAATTGCTTTCAAATGCGAATATCTCGTAAATGAATGGCCAGTTTAATAAGGTTTTCATACGTCGAATCTCCATAATAAAAAAAAGGGTCCGATGATACACCGTGCATAATATAGTGGCTTAAAATGTGCCGTTGCTTTTAACTAAGCAATTCTAATTTATGTAGAAACTCAAATTGGATCAGTTTATGATAAAAAACTAAAGAAAACATAGTTTTAAAAATTTATTTCGATCCAATTTGTAAATGAACCATATTTTCCCGCTAACCGTGGCGCCTGCGCGCGTGTGTGTGTGTGTACACTACATAGTGCACGCACCACGCGGGTCGGCGCGGACGGGAGGGGGGAGGCGTGTGTCCCTCCCCACAACGCCGCCGCCGGAGGGTTCGGAGTAGTTCACCTCTTTCGTTGTCTGCTCGCTGCACATACTGATGTAAGTTGACACGCACCGTGACCGTCGTTCGACGAATGGCGGAATGAGAAAATGCCCTGTGCGTTGTGACGCCAATATCGAATGTTATTTAATGTCATTATTCAATGTATTTTTTTAAACTAGGCATGGACGGCTACTCTGTCATGATAATTGGCCCAAAATATCGCATTCCTGATGGAATTAGGTGCCATGCCAAGATGTTCTCTTTATGGGCAAGGCTACGTCAAACTGGACGGAAATGTATATGTAGTGTAGTATGTAGTATGTAGTTTTTGGAAATAAATTTAATTTGAGTGTTCGTTGCACCTAAAAAAACGTGGGGGGCTTAACCCATTAAGCATGAAATGACTCTTTCCATGCTCGCTTTTAACCACCACTTAGTAGGACCCTTGGAACCTACAGTTTACTTGGATTCCGAACCATAGAGTTAACTTGAACATTTACGAATGAACTTATGTATCCAACTCAGAACAAGAAAGTTTGCTTGCAAGAGGAGGAATTGAACCCTCATCCTGCCAATGTCTCATTCGATCTAGGCTGGGGTCATATGTCACCTTTACCATGAAGTGTCTAAAAGGGTGGCCTAGAAATTATTTTTCTTTCCAGTGTCACCTTAGATGAAAAAGAAAGTGTCACCATATAATAATAGGATCTAATCAAAAAAAGGATTGTTTATCCACAAAATGACAGATCCTCCTATGACAGAATAGGTTCTTAATTCATTTTATAGCAACCGTGAAGGGTTTTTTTTATGTTTTCACTCTGGAACTTAAATTATCTATACAAATAAGAACAAATGCTTCCTTCCGACAACAAATGCAGTGATAATAATGTATCAAGTATCCATTTTGTTACTATCGATCCCTTCCTTTAAAGGCATCTCAAGTAAAGGCTTAACAAACATCAATACAATGTAACAATACCCAAGGACAGAATAAACCAACACACAAACAAATGACAATCATCCCTACTGAGCACCTAATGGGTACTTGTTAGCTGCACAAAAAAGTTCTCAGTGTCGTCTGCCAAAATACTCAACGTGAAAGGAGTAGCATTACAGAAGCCCGACCGACGATAATAAACTCCTTCTGTGCGACGGCGGCGGAGATGGTCGCGTGCCCTGGGGCTCCGCGCACACGCATTTCTTAAAAAACTCACTAATGCATCATCTGGCAACCCTCGGGCTGCGCGCGGCGTGTCACCACCCGTTCGAAACAAGAATAGGGTAAAAAATGTATTTCGAACTCATCCGACACGCAACAATTGCAGCTCGGGGACAATTTTTAAACTAAAAGTGTACATTTTATTCTAAAAAAGCAGCTTCCCCCGTTAAAAAGCGGTAATGGGGAGAGACGGCGCGCGTGGATAAAGATTTGATGCGCTCGCGCATGTGTTTATAATCAGCGTCCCCTCGATTTTTAGCTTTTTTACAAAAATACACATCGGCACGTACTACTGCACACCGCTGACGTGCCGCGGCGGTGAGGACGTAGCGGCGGCAACGTCGCGTCACCATGGTTACCGTGGACAAAATTGATTTATTTAAAAATGGAATCTCCGGCGCGCGCACTTTTTCATTGTCAACGCCGGACACTATCTCCTCGAGATATTTAACGGTTTTTTGTGACCCCCTAATTTACAATAGAAAAACAGTTACCTTCGTCGCCCCGTGCGAAGTGTTACGTTTTTTAGGCTTTTGTGAAATGTAAATTTTGTACGAAACGGGGGATAATTTAAATAGGGACCCTCGTACTGGGAAGCCGTCGGCATAATGGAGGAGTCCATATTGATTCCTCGGACCCTAACTAACCGGAGAAAAAACAGCAGCGAGGCGTGTCCCGCCCATGGACTACTGTTTCCTTTATACTTCGTCGAGAACCTTGTAAATTATCATAATATATTTACTTATTCTTTAAAAATGTTTTTTTACGAATGATGGCAAGATATCGAACCCGCCAAACTCGATTGATGGCCACCATAATATAAGTTTTTATAGATCTATTTAATCTGCAGAACGTGCCTATTATATTTTTATGTACGATGTAAGTTTACGATCAGCAGGCCTATTCCTGTAACTCCGTAATCAGTAATCAGGAATCCTGAGTCTAGAAAACCGCTTGAATTAAATTGAAATACTATGCTCCGGAATCTTTTCGCCTAGATAAAAGCGGTTTTCTAGACCCAAAATTCCTGATTCCTGATTACGGAATTCCAAAAATATGCCTCCTGGGCGTGGAAGGATTCTGGATTGGTGACCGTTTCCGACCGTTACGGTTTGCCGTGGTTTGGATTAAATCCAAAACTGCAGGTAAATTTTCTTTTTAGTAGCTGACATAGCAACCGATTCTTATGTGGAGTGTCAGTCTAACATCATGACGGTAGGTGCGCTAGTGCCAACCAGGTCCATAAAAAATATCCAATTTAGCGCCTTTTGAGGGCTAAATATGCGTTCTTATATGTTTAGTCACCAAGATTGTTAATACTTTTTAGTTTGTGTCTGAGTTAACTTAAAATCTGAGGCTGAGATAAATAGTCGTAACTGAAACTAAGACTAACGAAAAGTAGTACTTTGTGACTTCACTTTGACACATTTTGTAGGGAGGAAATCTCGAAGCAATGCAAAGTGACGTAACAAAGTACTACTTTTCGTTAGTCTAGGCTGAGATAAATAGTCGTAACTGAAACGAATGCTAACGCAAAGTAGTACTTTGTGACGTCACTTTGACATATTTTGTATGGACGAAATCTCAAAGTAATGTAAATTGACGTCACAAAGTACTACTTTCCGTTAGTCTTAGTTTTTGTTACGACTATTTATCTCAGCCTTAGTTTTGTTACGACTATTTATCTCAACCTTAATGTTTTTTGAGTGTCAACTTCGATTTAAGTTTAAGAAATTTATGATGAAACGTAATGCAATCTAGCTTCATACTCAGCCTCAAGGACAAACACAGCATGGCTCAAAAAATATCAAGCTATGCGAATTTTATAAAATATAATGCAAGAACAAATGCCGAGACGCAGGAAACAGAAAATTACAGTTGTGTACAAATGTCTCATGGATAAGTTGCCCATAACGCATTAAAGTTAGCTTGCTGCATGCACTAACTTTTGAGAGGCACCGTTCTAGTTTGTCATTCTTAATCAAAGTCTTTTTAATTTTGTCGTATTTGAAAAAATCTAATTAAAATCAAAAATAGAATCTTACATGCAATAGAATCTTATATTATTAGGATAATTTGTTTTTCCAACGATTCCCCAGGATGCCGTCTGCCGTCATAATACATGGGGTATTGCGGGCGAATTTTTTTTTCCCCGTGTAATAAAATGTTATAAAACTTTTTTACTCCAAATATACTTGGGGCCGAGTGCCCGAAAGGACAAAACATCAAAATCAATGTCAAACGTATGATTAAGCACGTCACTTTGTACGGACAGTATGGAAGGAACTCCAGCATGCTTAGCCTGATTGCACGAAGAGACGGCTGAGTTAATCAATGTTCAAACACGTCACTTTTAGTGAACCGCATGGAGTTCATTCCATACTGTCAATACAAAGTGACGTATTTGATCGTACGTTGAGGTTGATTTTGATTTTTTTGCCCTTTCGTGCACTCGGCCCTAAGGAATACATGGTTAACGTTTGAACCATAAACCGTTAACACCCGTTAGAGACGGACATGATTTTCCATACATTTTCTCTGCCTAACCTATAGCGTGTTTGTACAATTTCTCAACTTCCCAGCTGCGTCTGTATACGAATATAGGACTTATCGCTGCTATTGTCCAAAACATTTCGGTCCATTAATATTTTATTGTTTTCTTGGAAGTTTGTTCAGGAAATTAACATTGTGAAAGTTTCGTTCCGCGCCTCTACGCCCGGAGGAAGGGGGGGGGACTTTCGGCCAATAAATACGATTGCCAAAAAGCTTTGCTACGTGCGTGTAGATCGACACGAATGTGATGAATTAACAATGCTAGACTACCCGATTGGTTGACTATAGCTCAGTACATGTTGGGTAATTGTGTTGACCTTGAATATAAGCATAGATTAAATAATATATCCATCAAGATAGCTCATCGGACAAATCCCTCAATATATACAATCTACAGTGCCCTTAGTCCCAGCTGTCGCCTAAATTGGCGTTTACGGCAAACCGATCGACTGGCGTTTTCAAATGTATGGAGAAATTGAAGAGCGCGCGCAGTGGGCGTTAAGCGAACTAACATTTGCGAGTCCGAGTTTGATTTGCCAGCTTACTCAACGTTGCCGCAAATACGTCGACGTTGCCGTTTACCCCGACTCCGCGTTTTCATACAAATCAGAAGTCCGAGTTTGACTTTGACCGCTTGAAGAGGTAAAACCACAGAATATCTATTAAAAACTTGTATGGAGTTTGACGTTTTTACGGAACTTCGAAGTTCCGCAAACGCCAGTTTAGGTGACAACTGGGACTAGCAGCTCTGATTCTAGCACAGAACAAGTAATCTAGCAGGCTTGTCACCGTAACTAGCACTATGACTTATTCTGTGCCTTTGATTGTGGAAACTACGGTAGCAAACAACATTTAGGACAAAATGTAAATAAAAGTTTACAGTTACGTTCACTTTAAAATAATAAAATATAAGCACCACGTGAATCTAATTCTTTGTCGGTAGGGCCCTGTTTAACAAGGTTACACTTTTATTACCTTTATACATATAACCTAAGTGGACACATGCAAGATATATAAAAAAAAACCGATTAGACTGTCCGATTCAATTGGATTCAAATATGAATGTCACTTTACGCACATAAACAACTCTATATACCCTGGAAACAAGTTCGTGCGGATTTAAATCGACCAATATTTTCGTATTGAACAGTGATATAGCGCTAACCCCTTATATAAGAAGTTTGCGACGATGCCCATGGGCGTACATGGAAACTTACACGGGGCTGCGAAAACTATGCCGGCCGGCCGGCATAGTACATCTACAAAAAATTGTACTTCTTTACAATTTTTTTAAGGAGTTGTACTTTGGGGGAAATACCTCGGCAATCCATAATTAACCGTGCTATTAATTAAAATTTAAGCTAAGCTTGTATAGCCAGAGTTATATTAGAGGAGGTAAAATAACTAGAAGTGGTTTTTGATGGGAAAGATTCAGAGCCGGTAGTCTCAGTTGTCACCTACATTGGCGTTACGTCAAACCGATCGACTGGCGTTTTCAAATGTATGGAGAAATTGAAGAGCGCGCGCAGCGGGCGTTAAGCGAACTAACATTTGCGAGTCCGAGCTTGATTTGACAGCTTACTCAACATTGCCGTAAATACGTCGACGTTGCCGTTTACATCCACTCCGCGTTTTCATACAAATCGCAAGTCCGCGTTTGCCTTTGACAGCTTGAAGAAGTAAAACCACAGAATATCTAGTAAAAACTTGTATGGAGTTTGGAGAAAACGCCAGTCGATCGGTTTTCCGTAAACGCCAATTTAGGTGAGAACTCAGACTGACCACTCAGGAGAACTAAAAAGCTCTTAAAGGACTCAGAGGAACTTCACAGTTGCGACAAGCGCGTGGTGTTGACCCTTGTGGAACCGCTGCTGAGCGGGGAGTCAAGGCGGGCCGAAGCGGCAAGGGCGAGGACAAAAAAGTAAAAAATCATCTGGCGAAATGGTCCTCCGAGTCGGAGTTGTAGGGAGCGGAATGAGCGGAAGGGTGCGACGTCTGTGGCCGGCTAGTGGTGAGAGCAGTGGCTCATTATGTAGTCGATGAACGGCGCCGGGAAAGGACCTCAGGAAAGTGACCACACTGCGTCAGTTCCACAAATTGATACGGAACGAAAGTTAGTAAAAGAAAACGGAAAATCCATAGTAAAACTTTCCTTGTATAAGACAACATTCATTTATTCATGCGATCGCGTGTAGTGCCACCACATTTATGGCTATAATAATATAATTAACGAGAGCCTTAAAATCCATTAATTCTTCTTCGGCCCATTAAAAGTATTTTGTAAACTACAAAAAAACTTTTTATGGGCCAAAAGTTCACTTCTTCTATCTTTAACATTCAAAGATAACACGTTTATAATACAATCAGTCTCTGAATTTCGATGTTGTCCACACCATTTGTCAGCCTCAATGGCCCAGTGGCGCGACACTTCGGCGATCGCTCTCCGAAGTTAAGCAACGCTGGGTCCGGTCTGGTCTTGGATGGGTGACCATGCGACCGTTAAGAGAGGCTGGCCGTTGTTCGGATTCCACGTTAAAATGTAGGTCCCCTTCCTTACTTACTAGGTGGTAGGGTAAATCCCGCCCGGGTTGGTACCATCGCATTGGATGAAAAAATGGTCGAAGCGGCGATGAAAAATTGTCCGTGTTTATAATCCATTTTATTGTGGTCATAAAAAAATATTCTGGCATGGCTTCGGAAATGGCGGGTTTAAGTTTTATAAAATTACCGTAGAAAAGGCATATAGAAGGTGAAGCCAAAATCCGTATACATAAGCTGCCTCCGTCCTCAACACTAAAGTATATTCAGAAAAGACATGCCAGCGCAAGTATCGACAAAACATTACATACGTGCGTCCGACTAGTTATGTGCGTTTTTTCCGTCGGCGACGTCACTGGGGACCCGCGCCGCGTCTCGGCGCACTGGGAAGGGTGCGCCAGAGAAGGGTTCGCAGTGCGAGGGTGATCACGGTGCGGGGGGGCCGCGCGGGGCGAGGGGGGAGCGGGAGGGGGAGGGGGCGAGGGGGGCGGGTGACCACTGCAGAAACTCCAGCCATTGAAATATGGCCCGACCGACGTGAAACTGCAAAAAGTCCGGCGATCGAATAGGGAGATTCGAATTTACATCAAACTATCATTACCGCCGTCTCTGGGGAGACGCGGAGGTGCGGCGCCGGGAACCGGGCATCGTCGCGGGCGCTTCGTCGGCAGCGGCGCCGCCACGAGACGGTTGCTGCGTCGCTGGGTACCATTATCGATAGGTATCGATGTTTGACCGCCCGCCCCGGCCGGACGGACGACGAATATATTGTTTGTTGGTGTCGCGGGGCTCGTGCCAAAAAACCACTCCACCGAACATTCGTCCTCGCCCCTCTGCAACCTCCACAAAACGTCGGCTCCCTATTGCTGTCTTACCGAGCAGTTGTTGGAAGTATCTGTACACAAATACTTTGTAATAGTTTGTACACATATAATAGAAATTATGTAAGTACAGTATCACCTGTTCGATACCCAGTATCGAAGCTTGTAGGAGTTGAATTTTATGTTGTACGACACTTATATTATCGAATGCCTTTCATTCAGTGAGCACTCATATAAGAAATAAGATTTTCACCAAGTACTGATCTATTGACACTTAAAGGGCCTTTATTACTAAAGTGATAATTATCTTATACTGGTATCGTTTTCGAGATGGTAAGAAAGGCCCTAGCAAATCACTACTTGGTAAAAGAGACCCTTATAGTAAGATTACCGTTCCAAAATGCTTTAAAGTGGTAATGGTTAAATAGATCTACGAATAGAGTCCATACATCACTCTAGGAAACAAATTTGCTTCAAAGATAAAAGTTGTAACCTCGGTCTAGAAAGGCAAGGCAAACGATAAACGCAATAAAAAAACTACACATGCCTAGCACGAGCGCACATAGCATCTCACTTACGCACACTATATGTCTAGAGAGTTATGTGCCAACCCTCCCTCGCGGAAGGGTTAAAGTTTGTGTAGTGAAGCTGGGGGCGGGCGGCGCGCCTCACCCCGTTGATTGGGCGGCGGGGCGGGGCGGGGCGGTCCGGGGCGCGGCGGGGCGGCGGGGCCGGGAGGGGGGGACGCGGGGAGCTCCTTCTGCACTTCACGGCGCTTTTTACGAGAGCTTTTTTATCGTGCGTGCCGTCGTTTTTCCTTTTCCATTTTTTATGTTTTATTTCCCCGAGACCATAAATTATGTTTGAAAGGAAGGGGGCGCTCGGACAGTCGCCGCCGTCGCCGCCGCCGCCGGGGTGTGCTCGGACGTAGGTTTCGCTTTTTATTGCCGCCCGCGTGCGCAGGGCGGGACGTCTGCAGCGGTCGTCATGGCGACTGCATCGAATTACGATCGCATCCTCGATGACAACTGTAACGGCCATATTTGTTCGTCCGAGCCCTCATTAGGTTTGGATTGGTTTGGATATACAGTCGCAACTAGAGTCCCACATAGCTTATTTTGCGACTGGCTGAGAGCACCACTGTCTTTGAAGTGTCACCACATGAAAAAAAAACCCCCATTGATTGGGAAAAGATTTACAGCCTGCTGTTAGAAAAAAAAATGAGAAAATGAAAATTACTATTTTAGATAAATAATATTGTTCAAAATATAACTAAATTAGATCTTTAATCGTTTTAATAAAAATACCATCGCATTAGATGAAAAGATGGTCGAAGCGGAAATGACAAATTACCCGTATTTTCCATCTAGTTCAATGTAGCCGTGCTCATAAAGGTAAGGTCCTGGCATGGCACCTAATTCATTCGGGAATGTGGTGCATTGGGCTAATATAACGGTAGTTGTGTGGTATTAGCCATCCATGTCGGGTTGCATAAAAAAACCTAAAATTCAATAAGTATCTTTCGGTCACATAGCATATTTGCATGGTGTAACCGAAGGGTAACTTTGGGATTTTTGTAGCTGGGGGTGAAGGATACGGGCGTAAGTCATGTAGCCAAGTCAATTGTCAACTTGTTATATTTTCGTTCACCTAAACGAGGATAGTGAGCGAGGAGTGCTAAGTGGCAACTTGAATCACAACAAAACAAACAAAATGCGTGCTAGTCTTTGAGACTAATCGTTAATTCTAATTATAAATATTTCTGCCACGAGCACACAATATTTCAAAAATGTTTGCGCTTCGGATAGAGTTTTCTTGCGCTAGAACACATTGACATCCTATTGTACGTCTTCAATAAATGTATTCTGAATACATTATATTTATATTATTCTAAGTTAATGCAATATATGTTACGGCCGCCGCCACCGTTGGTTGCTACAAGACAAACACAGCGTGTTGTCGTAACTCGATCTGACTCGCTGAGTCCAAACACAATTATCTGTATTCATTCGATATTGTTTGTACACACAGGACGCTGGCTATTGTTTGCTCTATCTGTGCCTATATGGACATACCTCCTCATCCCTCCGTATCGGGTTCTGCCAAAGATGGAGTAGCTCGTAGGTGATTAATCACAAAAATGCAGAAGTCGATTAGGCAAAATGTAAGCGCACACAATCACAAGTAATACAAGTATTATCTCGTAACAAAAGTGACCGGGCATTTTACACTCGATTTATAGACAATATTCTTTGTAGCCGTTGGTAAGCTGTTTAAGTCCTAAATTAAGAATGGATTGAAAGATTAAATTGTAAATATGTAATATATAATTTTTACAATGTCAGTTTGATTTTTAAACAGATATCTCAGTTCTTTTCTAGAGAACATACATTTATGAGCCGTTTTTCTTGTTTTTTTCTTGCTGTTAGTGCCTGTGATCTTTTCTGCCGAGAACCGCGTATTGAGTCCCCCTAGACAACTTTTCATCTTCAATCGCATTAAAATCGAATTGGATAAAAAATTGTCAAAAGAAACAATGAGAATTCTACAGTTTTTCCACCCTATTGCTGCAGCAGCTGTCATGTTAAGGGAAGGAGCGAATAGTTAAACATAAAATAGGAACACGTTTTTTTATAAACTCACTAACCTAGAATATTCAACATGTTAAAGCCAAATTTGATCCACCAAATGACAAATATCTTGCATCCGTGGGTTCAACAATTGTTACCATATGGCCCTCTGCAGTTTGGTCCTTAATTTTTGCGGCGTGTTTTGGGGTCAGCGGCTGATCAGGCCATCGACGGGGGTATGGGTGTTCCTCGCCACCGATAGCTTCAGCAAAGTCAAGTAAACACAGTCGTAACATCTTTCGTAGGTAGCAAATCATTGTTGCTCTGAGCCAAAAAAGTTCTAAGCTGATGGACGAAAGACGGTAGGAATCTTCACGATGGAAGTTCGAACGAACTCTCACCTGATGCCCGAGTCCCGATTTCGCATGTTCACATACTGGCGGTTAAAACCAGGAGTATTATGTGAACGTATTATAATAACACATCAGCACGTATTAAGAGCATTTCTTACCAGCTTGTAATCAATACCAGTTGAAGATAATAAACACTTTAGTAATAAATGCCCTTTAAGTGACGATAAATCAGCACTTGGTGAAAATCAGGCTAACAGTCGTATTCAGAGTTGACGGACTAAATAGCACCTTTGTTTGGTTAGTCCGGTGCTAGTCCGCGTCCTAAATTTTGACATTTCACTCTGAAAACGACTGTTAACGATTTGCTGAATCACTTTAAAGTAGTATTAAAAAATGCATCATATTTTTTCAGAATATTAACCTCTACAGATCGATTGATTGAGTGAAACCTAGCATGTCGTTGGTGAAATAAAATGTATTTGCTTAGCACCAGTAACTTCATTAAGTAAATAAATGATTATTATTATTATTAAAAGAAGCGTAACATTTTATCTTAGAAAATAACGTAAAAATATATTAGATTTTCGTAACTTCAGTTTAAAATTACAATTCACTTGCCCTTACTTCTTATATTAAAATTCATCAGCCCTTACATATTAGACAATATTCTAAAATTAAAATAGAATATCACTCCTCAAATATCTACGGCAAGCAATAAAAAAAACTTTTTCTAAATTTGTACAATTACATAAAAAAAATGGAACACAGGCCCGCACAACATAATTCACAAAGGTCTATTAATCGCGGACCCACACAACCCTTCGGCCAAATAGGTGGAGCAAAAAACGCACGCCATATTGCAGACGTTCGGCCTGACCGCGCGGGCGACCGCCACAGAATGTACAGTCATGGACAGAACGAGATTAGAATTTAGATATTAGGAATTTGCAAACATTACAACGTATGGCGCTTGTAGCGCTAAGAGTTCAGTCGGAAAATCTGAGCAGAAGCTAGCTTCCTAGATCACAGTAGATAAGAAGTCTACGCAAAAAGGTTAATCAGTCATATTCGGAGTGGGCGTAAAAAACGGGAATTATCTCCGGACGAAATCGAGTTTTGTATGATAAGGCCGAAGATAGTCCACGTTTTAAATGTTTACAGCCCACTCACTCTCAATACTCCTGTGGATGTTATAAAAGGAATATTATTAACCTTCATGCCTGCCTCAATATGGCGATCACACAAAAGTCAAGTCGCTAGAGGGGTGAGACTAGTTTGAAGACGGCGTAAACGTGAGACCTGACGCACGTTCAATAAGCGTTGATGCAACTACGGTAAGCTCCTAGTACATTTGTGTGTACGCCTCTCCTCTTAAAGGAACTATGGGCACACCCTCGCATGTCCCCTACTGTACCCGGGCGAGAGAGTGTAACGACGATGAAAGGGTGAAATAGTTACACGCTGCATTTAGTCGAAACCATATTGGAACCCTTTAGGGCCCGCGCCGCCACACAATGGGCTGAATGGCAAATTGGCGGCCGTCGCAGGTAGCTCACGTAATGGAGTACGTATAATTGGAGGCCGCTGTTAATAAATGATTCTTAAAATAACCAGCGAGGGATCGGCAGTCGCCTGCTGTGTTCCTGCTAGAGGAATGATCTACGCATCGCATCACAGAGGTTGCTCGAAGCAATGAGGTAGTTGACTGTCACTGGGACGAAGCAACTATGAGATAATGCCCAATAAAATAATGTATCGTTCTCTGTTTTTATTTTAATATTTAACACGTAATGCCCCGAACACGAAGAGACGGCTCAGTTAATCAATGTTAAAACACGTCACTTTTTGTGCATGGAGTTCCTTCCAATGGACGTGTTTATGTTGACGTTCATATTGATTTTTGTCCTTTCGTGCACTCGGCCCTAAATGTTGGTATTGAAGCATTCCATCAACAACGGCCATTTACTTGTTTCGTTTTCATGTTAAATTATTTAATATTACATAGAAACTTGTGTCAGAGGTACGCGCATACGTTGCTTTAGGTCGCAGCAAGAGAATAACGCGATAAAATATCGTTTGAGTGATATTAGAAATTGAACCCCAATATTATAGTCGCCGGTTCTTGGGTATGACATGGTGAATCGAACGTCAATCGTTTACCTGTGAAGAGATAAAGCAGCCCACACTATCCTCTGACAACAAAACAACCCTGCAGATAAATGCATTCGTATCTCTCTCGATACATTTCGAGGAGGATGTTTGCTCGCATCTTGTCGCAAAATGCCTATAAAAAAAAAACAGATAATACGCCGAGACATAAACATCAAATATTTGGAGACCCCATTTCTGAAGGGGTAATGGTACGTTATCCGCGACCCTTTGGTGAAATTCGTTCAAGCGTTGTCTAATGGCGTATAATTCGTATGTTTCCCCGTTCTAATCGCATTTCCTGTACCCTGCGCTTTGACGGAGGTCTTCGATGCGTGCACGAGTAGCACCGAAAGGATCGGAACATGCAAGAAAGCCTTGTCTCTCATAATAGCTGGTTCCGTGACACCTCCGCACAATCGACAAAGGGATGAAATATGCCCGCGCGTCGCCCACCGCTCTCCATTCTCTTAGCGTCCTCCCGAAAGGATATTAGAGCTAATCCTTTACCCGCTCGATCCTTTCTTGTGCGGCGGAGCTGAAAGATATTTGTAAAATATTGTGATGCGCGGAGTGAGGGATGACGGAAATTATTGTCGGATTAGATATTTATGCGGGTATTCTATTTAATGGAGAAGTTTAAAAAAAAAAGAATTATTTAATATTGAAGGCAATACAAAATTAAACGAAAGAAAATGATTCTCCTAGAACATATATTTAATCTTAGAAAATCAATTAACTTAACACACTTCACTGGGACAATTTCCAGTAAAGGTCAGTGATTTTTTTACCACACCTACTGTCATGATATTAGCCCTACATGCTAGATGCCATGCAAAGGCCTTCCTCATATTTCACAGGTACATCTGAATGGAAAACAAGGACAATTTTGATTGCCTCTTCGACTATCGTTAATTCAATGACACCAACCCAGGTGGGATAAGTCCTACCACCTATTGAGACAAGGGACCTACAGTTTTACGTTGAATGCTTACCACGAATGATAATCCCTTAGTCACGTATTACAATATTTACGGGAAGAAAGGTAATGAGCCCAATTGTAATATTTTACAGGCCAAAATGCTGTGCATTGAAAACGTATTCAGATTGTTATTGAATAAATTATATTACTATTTAACCAACTAGTTTTAAAGTCCGCATATTTCTTTATTTTAAATATTCCAAACCGATATTTTAACAACTGTATAGATCGCTGCTGGGGCTGTAAAATATGTCTCATCATAATGGCAATTTCACCGATGCATTTCTCTACTTCTGCGACCTGAACACATAACCAGTACCATAATTAAGTATCCTTTACTTTGGTGTCAACCTAAGAAAGCGTGAAAATGCACAATGAACTCCTTTCATGCCAGGGCCTTCTGCAAATATTACAACCATTAGACGAGCACTTCCAATGTTACTTGAACACGATAATTGCACCCGCTGTTGTGTGGGTGACGTCCGACATCGTTTGTAACTGCTGCCCAAGAAGTCGTTATCTATCCTTTGGCAAGCAACAATCGGATCAATGCTACAAATGATCAGTAAGAGCTGGCAAGTCGTTATTAACAATTTCACGGTAGGGCATCCATCCGTCAATGTTTCTGGACAATCAAGTGTTCACACACACAACGTGAGTTTCACTCGCATTCCTCTTAAACTCTCGCATCTTATATAACTAGACACGTATGGCTAGTACCACACCCTAACCTAACCCAACAGACCACATGTCTATTACAACACCCTAACTAAACCTATCCTAACCCAACACACCACATGGTAACTAGGACCTTCTTTATTTTGCACGGCCACATTGAACTGGATTAAAAACACGGACAATTTTCATTGCTGGTTCAACTTTCGTCCTTAACCCGTGCAGGATTAATTCTACCGCCTAGTAAGCAAGGAAGGGGAGTACGGTTTACGTAGAATCGGAACCACGCCTAACCTCAACGGTCACCCATCCGAAACCCCACTGCGCCCACGGTTATTTAACCTCGATTATAAATCGGTAAGTCATCGCGCCACTGGGCTGCCAAGACTGACAAGTAAATATTACAATCAATTCAATATTCAATTCAAGAAGTCATGTTCTGCTAGATGTGCATTTAGTAAACTTTACGCTAATTATATCACAGTACTAAAATAATAAAAATGAAAAATTTTGGCCAAAATGTAAAATGTTAGTTAAACAACAATAAAACATAAAACTACTGCATATTTAAGGTGGTAAGCAGTGCTAGTAATATAATAAGTCTATGGTGGTAAGTAGATACTTTATATTCACCCATGACCTTATGATTTCTTGGTAGAAGCATACATTTATATTTAGCTTAGGTAACTATCACGCTAAGCTTTCTTAACATTCAGGTAGGAAAATTCGCGGGAAACAAACTACGAAGCATTTGAAAAGAGAATATTTATAAAAATACATCTAAATAACCAATAAGTGCACTCAACCAGTGACGTAGGTACGCACACATCCGCTTTAGGCTGATAGGGAACATAAATCAATGATATATAACATTCATCTATTAAGAATTTAAAAAATAATGAAGTGATTGTATCCACGAAAACAGTAGTGTTCTGTATATCGTCCAAGCTTAAAACAAAAAAAATATTAATTGAGATCAAGGTCTCGATGCTTATGGAGCTTTATTTCGTTTTTCTGTGGAAGAACCTAGAAAGAGTCTTTACAACATCTAGGGCGACCAAACAAAACAGGCAACTTTTCCTTCCACGCTAGCCGGACGTCACGAGACCAATAATTTATAGCTCCGGAGCACAATAGCGGGTCTGTCCGTCCGTCCGTCTGCTGGCCCACCCTTTATACTCATGTCTTGTGCAAAAACTCCTGGAGGGATACGCAACGAAATTATATATTTTTTTATTTCTACCCCTGCCTATTATGTTAGTCTTGTCTAATAATATTTATGCATTAGAGAGTTGGCATGGGTCGGACTCGCTGGATTTACTGGAAATGTATTCACCAGTCAATATCCTGGGGGTTACCACAGAGATACCATGGTAAATTCACCCGCCTCAGTGATTGAATCTGAGGTTTAGTTGCATTTCGTAAAATGCTAACTGTTACATTTTATTTCACCCCTAGCCCTATAACACGCCTTTTGACAGTTAGCATGGTAAGAAACGCAACAAAACGTCAGATAGAATCAATCATTTCCCTGTTCATCCGGCAAGTTAATATACCATGGCAAGCCTCCTGGGCATGGATCCACTTTGAACTAGATGGAAAATACCACGGAGATCGATCTCCGTGGAAAATACGGACAACTACCACCTGATCGACGTACCAAAGCAATTTTATCGATGTAGGTACCACCTGCAATCTTAACTTATGTACTTCTCACATACCATCTAACGCTAAGGAATACTTCGTGAAAACCTGGCGCTACTCATAGTTATAATACGTTTTTTGTTCATGTATTTGTGAGCTGTTGGTTTTCTTTTTAAATAATTAAATCAATACAAATATAAATAGCAAGTACCGAAAGGCCTACAGTTTCACATGGGTTTCATTGTTTATTTATTTTAATCCGTCCGATTTAATTGGTACATTTCTTCTTTTGCTGCATTTACCACCTTTAAACATGATCAAAATATGCCCGAATGGTTTCAACTACCAATACTTACTGCGTTTTCAGGAAATCTCTATTAATTTAAATAACCGATAAAATAAATACGTTTTAAACGTGCCCAGAATAACTTCTATATTTATTTCCGCAGTGAAACGTCCTGAGCCCACGCCTGCATCTCCACATAAATTAGATATCCCTTTCATGTGTTGCGAGTCGGGAAGACGTCGCGCGTCTTCTGTGAAGGGAAGAGTGGCGGTGAACAAAGGCGGCAAAATGGCCGCCGCGGAGCCACCAGAGCCACCGGTCAGCCGCCGACCGGCCGCCCTGGTGGGGTCGCGCTCATATTACGTACCGATTCGTTTTAGTTATATAAACCTTATTATTGTTTTATATTTAAGATGATAAAATAATATTCTTTCCGATAAAAAATATATAGAGATGACACCATTCTTCTGATCCAAATTGAGTATTTATACGCCTAAACGTTTTAAACCTACATAATCATTTCGAACGCATTACTTACACAATTCAGTAGTGTAGATGTATTTCGCCTTAATATTAAATATTTACATTCTTTAATCAAAGCGCAGTATATACGATTTACATGAAGGTAAATTTACAATTTACACGAAGTTCGGTTCTAGCTTTATTGTATGGAAGAGGAAATGTACCGAAATAACTAAAAAGGCATTTTGGTAACCTAAATATCAGTCCGCGTCGTTTGACGTTTTCGCTGACGAAAACGATTATTCCGAATTGTTTCTGCTGCGCTACAGAATGCTGAACATGGAATTAGAACAAGATTTGTAAACAGTCTCATAACCACCAACTCCTTATTCGCATACCGTATGTACTATATTGATACGTTTTCAAAGTTGGTTTGGTTATGTTCTTTTGTCGTTTGGTAAATGTAAAGATAATAACAATTTGCCCTTTTACCCGTTTTGGAATTCAAGCTTGATCACTTGCTTGGGTTCCACTAAGACTCTTTCCTGCAACGGAAAGAAAATAACAGGGCAGAAAAGTGCTTCTCAAACAAAACTCATCAAGAACGAAAATTGTTTCGTACGATAGACAGTCTTAGGCCATCGTAAATTAAAGAGCTCAGTTCTGTGTTTGATTTTTGACAATAGACAGCAATAGTAGCAAATATTCAAAACATATTTCCGTAGTATATGAACCTCGAGGGGACATAATACGCAACCCATTAGCTTGTGGCATTTACGATTTACGGGAGCTCATGATCACTTTGCCTCAGTTAATTTATGCGTTTTGTTAGCTTTGTATGCCGTCACTACTACAAAGGATTCAAGGCAAGGATTCTGCTACGACGCACGTTGGTGACAAAAAAATGATTAGAATCTTTGAACCTTCAGGCAGCTTGCGATACTTCTTTTGTATATGTATAGGCCGGTTCTTGCCAATTCTTGTTAGCTTTCAAGAATTTCTGTGATAATAACTTTCTTCTGTTTTCTTTCTGAAATATATCTATAGTCTGCAACAAGGTGGGTATTTTTAAATATTTAGATAAAGCATCTTAAAGTTTTTTTCCATAATAAATTAACATGTGTGGTTGTGCTAAAGGTCCAAAGGAGCTCGGACATCCAAGTACACCTCACCTCGCGAAATCACGCTGAGCGAAGCACCATACCTGCTGATTTGGACTACTCCAGAGCCTGTAGTCCCAGTTGTCACCTAATTTGGCGTTTACGGAAAACCGATCGACTGGCGTCAAACTCCATACACGTTTTTATTTGATATTCTGTGGTTTTATTTATTCAAGCTGTCAAAGTCAAACTCGGACTACAGGCTCAGAGCCGGTAGTCTAAGTTGTCACCTAAATTGGCGTTACGGCAAACCGATCGACTGGCGTTTTCAAATGTATGGAGAAATTGAAGAGCGCGCGCAGCGGGCGTTAAGCGAACTAACATTTGCGAGTCCGAGCTTGATTTGACAGCTTACTCAACGTTGCCGTAAATACGTCGACGTTGCCGTTTACGTCCACTCCGCGTTTTCATACAAATCGGAAGTCAGCGTTTGACTTTGACAGCTTGAAGAAGTAAGACCACAGAATATCTAGTAAAAGCTTGTATGGAGTTTGGAGAAAACGCCAGTCGATCGGTTTGCCGTAAACGCCAATTTAGGTGAGAACTCAGACTGACCACTCAGAGCTAACGTTTGAAAATTCCCTCGTTGAAGAAGCGAGGAAAGGCACGCACCTGTAGAGGAACTCATTTTAGAAATGGTTAGTTCTCAAAACCCTAATGTCAACGGCAAAAGGTGCTCTGATTATCTGCAGCGATCGCTCCGATGACATATTCGGATGGGGAGGAAAAAGGGATGCAAGTTGCACAGCGCAACGTCTATGGAAGTACGTTTAAAATAAACTTTTCAACAAACCGTCCCTGGCTCAAAAACTCTAGGCTATCAGTATACATATTCGGATATCATAAAGACGGATGGCTCGGAACAGAATTGATGCCCTTAGTTGCGCGGTTGTAGAGCACATTCGCGCGCGTTAGCGATGTTTCGATGTTTCAATTTGGCCATACACCGGAGACGTGATATCGACTCCGTGCTACTTCTCTAACCTTTCTCTTCAGAGGTTATTTCCATCCGGTTCAATGTAGCCGTGCAATATAAGGAATGTCTTGACATAGCACCTATTTCTCATATGCTATGTGTGTGCAGTGCCATCTACATGTCCAGTTACATAAAATATAACATATTTCATGAATTGCGGACTTTTTATTAGATCCGGGCTGACTCTAGCGACTGAGACAAAAATATTCAACCATAACACAAACGCACTTCGCTATACGCAGGTGATGACTTTATGGAAAATAACCTTTCCTCTCCCTTACTGAACAATTTTATAGTGTCAGTGTCAGTCACGCGTCATGTCTTTTTGACAATTGTTTTGGTGCGCTTTGTCGACGTCGCGCGTTGTGTAGGCATTGCTCATTGCAATTAACTCGAGGCTGGTGTCTACTTCATCAGCTTCACCATGCAGGGCCCTGCTGTGTTTATGGACCTATCCCTGGAGGACCAGGTATGTGGGGCTCGTGTCATTTTAAACCAGCCGGAACATAACCTCCAAAAGTTCCTAATTCCTTGTTCAGAATGATAACTCGGACATATTACATAGTTGTTCTAATAATATCTTATTCGGGCCACTTGCAGGGTCCCAGGTTATTTGTATGCTATTATTTTGAAGCGGAGTCATGTTAAAGTCTCGAATTATCCTTGCTTATTACCCTAGCTCCCAATTCTCACCATCGCCGCCCACTCCCTTTGTATAGGTCTACCCTTCTTCAAGATCCCGCACACATTTATTTATTATTGTATTTTAATAAGCACTACCTATATTTTTGTTTTAAGATGGGCCATCCCGCTCAACTTCCCAAACAAATAGGGAAAAAAGATCATGCCCATATTTCTTGTCAGAGATCCAAAATTTTGCTCGAAATAGCTTTCTTTGATCGAACTAGATGTCTGATGACCGTTGGCCGAGGGGTCACTCACTCAAGGAATCTGGTGTACAATCGTTTGGGAATCTCAAGAATCTTAGGTGGGAGTCCGAGGAATCTGGTAGGAGTCCGGAGAATCTCGGAAATCTTATGTAATCCCGAGTAATCCTAAAGAATCTGGAAATCCCAAGGAAATCATTGGGAATCCTATCAAATTCATGGAAATCTCGGGTAATCTTAGGCGGAGTCCGAGGAATCTGGAAATCTTATGTAATCCCGAGTAATCCTAAGGAATCTGAGAATACCAAGGAAATCATTGGGAATCCTATCAAATTCATGGAAATCTCGGGTAATCTTAGGTGGAGTCCGAGGAATCCGATGGGAGTCCGAGGAATCTGGAAATCTTATGTAATCCCGAGTAATCCTAAGGAATCTGAGAATACCAAGGAAATCATTGGGAATCCTTTCAAATTCATGGAAATCTCGGGTAATCCTGGGCGGGAGTCCGAGGAATAGGAAAATCTTGGGTAGTCTCGAGTACTCCCAGGGAGTGTAGGAATCCTAAGGGAATCATTGGCAATCCGATCAAAGTCTTTGTAATCTCAGATAATCTTGTCGGGGTCGGACTAAACCGGTTTTTGTATGCTTAGTCCGGTGCAATTCTAGTACAGTACGTAAGTTTTGACAGGTTAGTTCTGAATAAGACTGTAAAGGTTTTTAAAATAAGAGTACCTTATCTCGAGTACGTGAAATATTTACTAGGTTTTTAAATATAGACTTTTATAACGGCCCAGGCAAAGAAATAATCAACTTTGACCTAATGATGGCTGAGATACTAAGGGATTTCGAAAGATCGGACTACCTCATCGTGAAGTTGAGTAGGTCAAATATGTATTATGGCTTCAAAAATGGTATTGCATAATGCATCAGGCAAAAAAAAAAACAGGGCTGACCTAATGATCGCTGAGATAATACGGGATCTAATCTAACAATGATAGCGCGGCCGTGGGCGCGGCCGCCAGTTTGCGAAGAAATCACGCACACGTGTGCGCACGAGTGTGCGCAGCGCGCACCCCGCGTGTGCCTGACGACCCAATTCCAAAACATATTCAGTCGTATTCAGAGTAAACCTGTCAAAATTTAGTACGGGATAAGCACCGGATTAACCAAACAAAAACCGGTTTAGTCCGACCTTAATACGCGTACTAAGCGAATAGAAGGTTATCATGCGTATACTACTTTGTAGGGTTCCGTACCCAAAGGGTGAAAACGGAACCCTATTACTAAGCCTCAGCTGTCCGTCCGTCCGTCCGTCTGTCACAAAGCTGTTAACCGTGACTCATGAACCGTAATAAGTACGTAGCTGAAATTTTCACAGAGTGAGTATTTAATTTGCCGCTATAACAACAAATAAGTAAAATTTAAAGATTATAAAAAAATACTAATAATATGATTTTTTGGTGTTAAATCATTTACGATGGTACGGAACCCTTTGTGTGCGAGTCCGAATCGCACTTGGCCGGTGTGTTTACTGTGTATTGGGTGGGCGACTTTTAGCCCCGGTTGCACGAAGAGACGGCCGAGTTAATCAATGTTCAAACACGTCACTTTTAGTGATCCGCATAGAGTTCCTTCCATACTGTCCACACAGAGTGACGTGTTTGATCATACTTTGACGTTGATTTTGATTTTTTGTTCTTTCGTGCACTCGGCCCGTAGTCAGTGATTTTGATTAAATAATTAGATGATTGTAGGTATGTTGTGAACCGAGCTCGGGGCGGACTAACTTTACTACGTGTATTAAGGTCGAAGTAAACCGGTTTTTGTATGGTTAGTCCGGTGCTAATCTCGTACCAAGTTTTTACAGGTTCACAGTGAATACGACTGCAAGGGATTTCGAAAAAGATGAGTACCTACCTAATCGCGAAGTTTTCTACGTGAAATATTTGCTAAGGTTTCAAATATAGCCTTTTATAATGACCCAGGTAAAAAAAAATCAACCCTGACCTAATGATGGCTGGGATTCTAAGAGATTTCGAAAGAGCGGAGTACCTCATCTTGAAATTTAGTATGTGAAATATGTACTGTGGATTCAAAAATGGTATTGTATAATGCCTCAGGGAAAGAAAAAATCAGCGCTGATCTAAAGATCGCTGAGATAATATGGGATCTAATTTAACCGGATTCCGCCTGGGTTAATATGTCCAAAACGAATATCGCACCAACGCGCACCCCGCCCGCCGCGCCGTTGCCGGCTCCCGCGGGCGCCGCTCGCCGCCGCCGCCCGCGCCCGCGCTGTTGCCGCCTCGCGCGGACGCCGCGCCCGTGCCGACCCCCGCCGGCCACGCCGCCCGCCTGTCTGCGATGACGTCACGGACACGTGCTGCGCGCAACGCGCAATTATAAGTCTCTATGAATCGTTGGTGGTCACTAAGAATCTTTAGAAATCCCGAAATCATTGGAATGTAGCAAAAATGTGTTGGTAGTCCTTAAAAAATCCAGGTAATCTTTGGTAGTCTCTAGGAATCTTTGGTAGTCCTCAGAAATCTTACGAAATCCCAGTATATTTGAAATCTCCAAGAATCTTTGGTAGTCTTTGGAAATCTTTAGGAATCTCTAAGAATCTTTGGAAATCTTTAGGAATCTCCAGGAATCTTTGGTAGTCTTTGGAAATCTTTAGGAATCTCTAAGAATCTTTGGAAATCTTTAGGAATCTCCAGGAATCTTTGGTAGTCTTTGGAAATCTTTAGGAATCTCTAAGAATCTTTGGTAGTCTTTGGAAATCTTTAGGAATCTAGAAATCCCAAGGAAATCTTGACTACTGGGAATCTGGTGTACACTTTTTGCTCGAGTGATTAACCCCTCGCCGTTGGCAATGCAAATTGTGTTTGGTTTCTAAGTTATAAGGTCTGTAAGTTCTAATATTTCACGTGTTTTATACAATAACTTTGGAGTTGGATTACTCAATGATAAAATCTATACATCGTTGTTGTTGTTGTCGGCGAGTAGCTGCCGACGCTTGAATGCACTTGACACGAGGCTGTTGTGCTCAGTAACCCGACTTTTGGCTCATTCCAGCCAGCCGAGCTCTTCCACAAAGCGTAGCAGCCCTTTAGGGTCTTTCCACACTTGCGGGTCGCTCCTTTCGGAGCTAAAGACCCCCGTACAAAATGTCTGCAGTTGTCTACATTCCATGACTATATGTGCCGGTGTCTCCTCCACCTCCAAGCAGGCCCTGCAGAGGGGACTGTCCGTGACTCCGATGGTGTGAAGGTGTTTGTTGAGCTGGCAGTGGCCATCTATACATCATAAAAAGATTAGTCATCAGACATAGCTTGTTTCATGAAAATGTTTAATCAATTTTTTTTTTACTACAACGGTCGTGGTTTCCTTTTAGCTAGATGTCGTTTTGTAATTAAATTTTCGTAAATCTTACCAAATCAAACACTATGCGCATTGTCTGCTTTGTGGACATGTTGCATCCTCCTGAACACGGAGCCTGTCTTTTTCTTTGAAACGTAGAAGGTCCCAGAGCGCAATAGCACGTTTCGTACCGTGCCCGCGAATGAGTTAGTCCCGCCGGGAAGGGACACCTTAATATTTTTTGGATGCCTGCATTCCTGAAAAAAATGTCGAAAGTCACCCCTTTTGCCATGATAATGACATTGGATGGATCATTGGTAGCGCCCGCCAGACAGTTCACTACCAATGTTCTCAAGTTCCAACGACGCGTAAGAACTTCACAGGACGATATTTAGTGCAACGAACATTACATGTTATGCGTCCTGAATACGTAAGCGAACTACAGTAAGTGCATTTACCATAACACATGACTAAGCTGCCACCATACGAATGAGTTTCTTAACTTGGTAATTTTATCATGATGTTGTAAACTTGTGAGAATTACAAATCAACCCTACGTCTCAAAGTTCTTGTTATGTGTTAATTATATCATAATATTGTGTAATCTTTTAATGATTTCAAGTTTTCCCTGCATCCCAATGGACGAAAATAAAAACAATATGCATACTATCCGTTTTATCTAAAAACGTATTACATTCAATAATCTATTTTTATTTTTTTCATCGAAACTTCTAAAGCCTTGTAATGTGCTCGGCTTCTGGGAACTAAACTGAAAAAATATGTCATCATCATCGGCAGGTGGACGAGTCCAATATGGAACGGGCTCGCATGGCCCCCGTACATACATTACTATGGGTGGATGGACTCACCCTTTTTTATTGTATATTTATTTTCTATCTGGCCCTTACCCTGTGACGTTGATTATTTGTTCTTGATGCTTTCTTTATAACACGGAGCTCACGAAAGTAACGTATTAGATCAAGGCACAACATATTTTACGCATAATTGCCCAAAAGGCCAATCCCCCAGCCTAGTGTGAAGTCTACACACAACAATCCACTTTGCCAGTCGAGAGATTACGCTAACATAATTTGTTGGTTTCAGGCACAAGAGCTGAGAAAGTATTTCAAGAGCTTGGGCGCAGAGATATCGGAGGAGAAGTCGCCGAAGGGCGTCGAGGACGACCTGCACAAGATCGTGGGCGTGTGCGACGTGTGCTTCCGCGAGGGAGGCGAAGCGGACGTCGAAGCCATTCTTAACAGCATCGTCTCCATCATGGTCTCGGTGAGTTAGTCGCTGCCATCCTAAATGCTTACAAATTAAGATTAAAATCTCATCTCATGTCCCTACAGTGCATTCTTCAATTGTTTTAAAAAACACTTCAAATCCTAAAACTCGTTTTTTCTGTTCACCTTATGTTTCTGCTTGCAACACAAAGCTACTTTTGTGTTATTTTTGTTTCGACGGGTAACACCTAGGGATTGTTTATCATCCTTGGAACTACTAGCTACATAGCCAAGGACGATTGATAAAATAACAAACAGTGAGTTCCGAAATGCGTACATTGCAGAGACAGCAGCTGTTACCCATTCAAGACCGTCCTGAACTGCTTGTTTTCACTCCCATGAACATCATGTAACATAAGGGACGTGACTCTAGACCGCATACAAAGCATGCACGGTTGATACGTGTCATATAACTGTCAGGTAGTTTGTTTATCTGTAGTTCTCTGATCGTGTGCAGTTGCATTATGAAACAACCGTTTTTAGTTTTGTTAGTCTAGTTAGAGAATTACATTGCTAAAACCACATGTTAATAATATAAAAAAATAATGTTTTTTCTAAATGCTCCATAAAAGTCCATCTAACACACTCACACAAAATAGTATTATCGTGCATGTTTACACTCTGTCTGCCTGTCGCCTTTTGCCCAGATCTTCTGTAAATCAGAACTACTTCATGGTATGATTGCAAATGAAAATCGTAATCTTTTTCCATCTATGTAAAACAATACATGAAATGCATATTGCAATAATTGCATACTGTCAGCTGTTTTCTTTTTGTTACCCCTAATTATTTTATTCATGTGTCGATTACAGATTCCCTTGGAGCGTGGGGAGAACCTGATTCTTGCCTTCAGCGAAAGACTCAAGAACGCTCCTGGGCCTAAGTTGGGAATGGTCGCTCTACAGTCGTAAGTGATTTTACTTCATAAGATTTGAAATAAAGAAATAAAACAAATCAGTAATTCTGTGTAGCACTCGGTCTCGTGCAACTCATATTTAAATAATACTAATACTAATTTAAGATAAAACAGCAACAACACCTGCATTTTAGGAGCATTCAATTATATTTTGGAAATGGACAGAATAATTTTTCATCTCACATTCTCAGGTGTTGAACTAAGCTTTAGGTATGGATTTCTGAATGCATCTGGTAGAGCTTCTCATGTGTAACAATGAACAATTACCAATCCTTAGCTGCCCCTAATATTAAGAACGGTTCGTTCATATCTTTAAGCAACTTAGTGGCTGCAGGTTTGACAAAATGTGGTGAGCAGGACCGAAAATGTTGAGGCAAATTTTTTAAATTAAATTAAATCAATATTTTGTATGTTTTTAAACGACATTACCTCAGTCCCATTTATTTGAATTAGGCACGGGGCACATCACAGTAAACGCACATTGGCATTTTTGTAAGCAAAACTTATGTACATGACTAGAATCAAAATGTAATTATTATTTGAATATGTTGATGTTGCAATGGCAAAATAGTTGCTATAGTCGCCTCTCACTTTGCGCAGTCTCTGGCGTCTGTACAACAACCTGGAGGGCAGCTCGCCGCTGCGCTACCACGTGTACTACCACGTGGTGGGGCTGGCGGCGCGCGTGGGGCAGGTGCGCGAGGTGTTCTCGGGCGTGGAGCGGCTGCAGAGGGAGTTCGCGCCGTCGCCGCCCTCGCCCGAGCAGCTGCAGAAGCTGTACCGGCTGCTGCACCACGTGCTCAAGGACACCCAGAGGTATGCTCAGAGTGCGGAGGCTGGACAACCTAGAGGGCAGCTCGCCGCTTCACTACCACGTGTACTACCTCGTGGTGGGGCTGGCGGCGCGCGAGGTGTTCTCGGGCGTGGAGCGGCTGCAGAGGGAGTTCGCGCCGTCGCCGCCCTCCCCCGAGCAACTGCAGAAGCTGTACCGGCTGCTGCACCACGTGCTCAAGGACACCCAGAGGTATGCTCAGAGTGCGGAGGCTGGACAACCTAGAGGGCAGCTCGCCGCTTCACTACCACGTGTACTACCTCGTGGTGGGGCTGGCGGCGCGCGAGGTGTTCTCGGGCGTGGAGCGGCTGCAGAGGGAGTTCGCGCCGTCGCCGCCCTCCCCCGAGCAACTGCAGAAGCTGTACCGGCTGCTGCACCACGTGCTCAAGGACACCCAGAGGTATGCTCAGAGTGCGGAGGCTGGACAACCTGGATGGCGGCTTGCCACTGCTTAGATTTTGAACACATTACTGGATGGAATATGCATCTTTCCGCGCTCTTTGGTAACCATCATGGCATTCGTTGCCGATCTCGCACATTTCCGGGCACCGTAGCTACTTTATTTACAATAACAGTAACCAACAGGGTGGCGCAACGGGCGCTCGGGTATGAATAGCATTTACCTGTATTGTTTTTATGCTAACCATATCCGAGCTAGCTCTTACGCACCTTTTGACATGCATGCAGATACGTGTTTAATACAAGTAGAGTCCTCTAGACTTTGTGAATTGCATGAAGTATATCATCGATGAGCAAAAAAGGATGGGAGTGGCGATCGAAACTCATTCATGTGGCGGTAACGTAACCACGAGTTAATGGGAAAGCTCTGACTGTATTTAGTTTGCTTACAAATTTGGGACGCCCGTAATCAAATGATTTTTTATTTTGGGTCATGACCCATATGTTGTTAATAGACATTACATGGTTAGTACATTTATAAAGTTTTAAACATAAAGCTATGCCAGTATATATTTTAAGGTCTGCGGAGAACATTTATTCAGTGTTAAGCTAGCCAAGACACAATCGCTAGGTGTACCAGCTCATAGAGCCGCTAGTTTTAGTTTTATTAAAGTATACTATTTGGAAAACCAACAACTATTTTAAACGCACCGTTAATGATGTTGCAGTGAACTGGCCTCAAAGGTAATGATCGAACTTCTCGGCACGTACACGGCGGAGAACGCTTCGTACGCGCGCGAAGACGCCATCAAGTGCATAGCGACGGCGCTCGCCGACCCCAACACGTTCCTGCTGGACCCACTGCTGTCGCTCAAGCCGGTGCGCTTTCTCGAAGGGGAGCTCATACACGACCTGCTCACCATCTTCGTGTCGGAGAAGCTCACCAGCTATCAGACATTCTATGAGAACCACAAGGAGTTTGTGCACTCGCAAGGTGAGTTTTCTGTCTTCTTGCAAAATCAGCCTCTACGAAGGGGACAGATTGGAAAAGTGCGCCGTTTTACAATGTTGCTGCGCTGGAGGTCTCAGTTTGATTTTCACTGGCGTAGACGGCTCTGCTGCCGAGATACTTTCCCCAAAGTACAACCTGAGGTCCTTTAAACATGGCGTGAAGAAGCACCCGGCCGGCTGGCATATTTTTTGCAGCCCCTAGAAAGTTTGAAAGCCCATAAATGTCTTTGGGCATCTTAAAAGGTCCCGAGGTATGCTGTAGGCCATTCTTAACATAAAATAATAATCTCACAAAGCGGCAGCGAGCACGGTAGCCCAGTGGTGCAACGCCTTGCGGATCGATAAGCTTGGTACGCACCTCTGAGCGCGGTTGGGTTCTGGATGGGTGAGCATTTTCAACCGTTGAGGCTGGCCGTGGATCGGATTCCACATAAAACTGTAGGTACCCTTCCTTACTTGCCTCCAGCCTGGGTTGGTACCATCAAATTGAATTAACGATGGTTGAAGCGGCAATGAACCTTGTCCGTGTTTTCCGTCCAGGTCAATGTAGCCGAGCAATATAAGGAAGGTCCTGGCAACATATCTGATGTTCTCTTTGGTTTTAGCCACATACAAGTTAGTTATATACAAAAAAACTATTGTGAACCCTACCTGCAAGTTGCCTGCATATATTCGGTGAAACTATTGATAGCTGGATCGTTCCCTTTGATATCACGTAAAATTTCGTATCGGCAGGGCTGAACCACGAACAGAACCTGAAGAAGATGCGGCTGCTGTCGTTCATGCAAATGGCGGAGACCTCCCCCGACATCACCTTCGAGCACATCCAGACCGAGCTGCAGATCGAGGAGGCCGACGTCGAGGCCTTCATCATTGAAGGTACACGCGTCTCACCCATACTGCCCTAGCCGGAACCATAGACCTTCACACCTGTTATTCTGCTCTTATATATTTTGTACCATAAAATATCTCATTGGAACAGTGAGGTAACCAGCATGAAATCAGAATGGTATGCTCTTTTGGTGGTGACATTGTTTACTTCTATCTCAGATTGGTTCAGGAATTCGAATTCCCTTCCATATTATATCACATTTTATGCCAGAGACCTAGACATGGATTTTAATTACCACACCTACTACTGTCATATTAGATGATGTCACCACATGGGATAGGTGTCATGCCAGGACTTTCCTTATATTGCACGGCTAGAATGAACTGGACGGAAAACATGGCCAATTTTAATTGTCATTCTAACCATCTTGCATTCAATGCTATGGCACCAACCTGTTGGTACTGCCACTAACCAATCACTAAGGAAGGGAATCTAAATTTTTACGTCTCTGGCCATGGCCAGCCTCAACGGTCAAGCGGTCACTCGTCCAGAAAGTAGACGACTCCTTGGACTAAAGAGGCAGAAGTAGACTGCTAACGTCATACCAATGTTGAATAGGTACGATAAAAGTCCACATGTGACGTTGCAATTTACATTTCAGACTACTTTAAATAGAAATTAATGATATTATTTATTTACAATGAGTACTAAATTTATAGTTAAAATTTAACATCACGCTTACCTTGACGTAATTTGGAATCAAGCTTCATTAAATGACGGTCTAACTAGTTCTGGCAGTGATAGATGGCGCTGCTTAGTAATGACATAGTACCAGCGAAAATAAGCAGTTTTCAGCAAGTTTTGTAATTTGTATGACGTAAGCAGTCTATCGCTACTATCCTTTGTCTATGGTAGTACATATTGGTCGTGGTCCGATTTGAACAATCGTTACCAAAAGCATACTCAAAACTGGTCCGATTCGCGCTGACAGCCTTCAAAAGGGCGCCCCGTGAATGGTATGAAGTTAGCGCTATCTCAGGCAATGCCGTACACAGTGCTCACGCTTTGGAGGTAGGGCACCGTGTGTGAAACTGTCAATGTCACTTTTTGACGTTTCTAATGAGTAATCACCGTCTTTACACCGTGTTTTTTCACAAACTGTTGAATGTCCCTCAGTTCAAAATTCAAGTTCAGCTTAGAGCAATTTATTAGATTCAAATTTGAGGTGAACTACAAGCCCCAATGTCATTTGTTTCATGTTTGTTGTTTTATTTCCGTAAGCGCGTACACAAACAGTCCGAATCGTTTGTAATGCTTACTGCTTAGAGCGTGCAATCTGATTTGGTACGCTTGTATACGCTCTTAGCAGTGTAATCGTTTACAGTTAAATTTGGAATGCGACGAATATCTTATTGGTGTATTATGACAAATGCATAAGATGTGTTGCGTGGGGGCAGTGCTGAAGACGAAGCTGGTGCGCGCGCGCATGGACCAGGCGCTGCGGCGCGTGCACGTGTCGAGCACGATGCACCGCACGTTCGGGCGCGCGCAGTGGCAGCAGCTGCGCGACGTGCTGCTCGCGTGGCGCGGCAACGTGCTCGCCGCGCACGAGGGCATGAAGTCGGTCGCCGCCGCGCAGCTCGAGTACGCCGCGCAGCAGAAGGCGCCCCCCAAGAGCGCCGCCTAGCCTTGAACGCTCGCACCCGTGCGGATACACACACGTGGCGATCTGTCATTGCTTCCTTGTGTAAATCTAACTTTAAAGGTGCCCATCCATGGACAATTTTTGAGGTAAATTGCTGGGCAACTGTTGCCGAACATAGCGGAGCAATAAAAGCAGCAATCCAGATAAACCCCAATCAATTTTCAGCAATTATCCTGGCGATATGGAGCGATATTGCTCCACATGGCTCCATACTTTTCGTGTCGCTAGTATTACATGTCCTGCCAAGTGCGAGTCGGACTTGCACACGTAGTGTTCCGTACCATCGTACAAGATTTAACACAAAACAATCACGTTTTTTGTATGGGACCCCCCTTAAATTTTTATAGTTTATGTATTTTACCTATTTTTTTTTTTTTTTTTTTTATGTGACTGGACATGGATGGCTAATACCACAAGTTCTATCATGGTATTAGCCCAACACACCACATGGGAACTAGGTGCCATGCCAGGACCTTCCTTATATTGCACGGCTACATTGAACTGGATGGAAAACACGGACAATTTTCATTGCCGCTTCGACCATCGTTCATCCAATGCGATGGTACCAACCCGGGCGGGATAAACCCTACCACCTAGTAAGTAAGGAAGGGGACATACAAGCTTAACGTGGAATCCGAACCACGGCCAGCCTCTCTCAACGGTCGAATGGTCACCCATCCAAGACCAGACCGGACCCAACGTTGCTTAACTTCGGAGAGCGATCGCCGAAGTGTCGCGCCACTGGGCCACTGAGGCTGACAAAATTTTATAGCTATTTGTTGTTATAGCGGCAAAATAAATACACACTCTGTGAAATTTTCAGCTGCCTCCATATTACGGTTCATGAGATACAGCCCTGTGATAGACGGACGGACGGACGGACAGCGGAGGCTTAGTAATAGGGTTCCGTTTTTACCGTTTGGGTACGGAACCCTAAAAAGTGTTAGTCGTCAAGCCTAGCTTGTACCATAAAGATTTATAATCAAATTATATTTTTGACTACAGTGTCTGTTATATACTTTTAGACGTTGTTGCAAAGTGTTATAGGGCCCGCGCTCAAGATATTTTGCCGTCGTTTCCAATGAGGTAATAATGGAGATGTAATCGCACATGAATATTGTGTTCGACTTGTACATCGATGTGGACACAGTGACATCTGTATTTCTACATTCAAATAAACTTAATAACGAACTTGTCAATTTCTAAATTTGACCCTCCTAGTTTACTCTCGACTTTTAGTAAGTTTCGTGACAATCTGGCTGATGGATGGTCTATTATAATTAGTTTTAAATACTGACAGTTCATCATCTAGACTAACTGTCGGTGGGCGAAACGGCCGCTACAGTTACCGCTATGCTACGAGAGACAATCAGGCATGACTACGGACCCGTGAACTGAAAGTTATGTTTCTGACCAACGATGTGACGTTTAGCTGTAGATGGTGAAAACGGCCCATGGAAAATATTTTTCTTTTATTGCCAATAATAAAAAAAACTGAAAAGGCAGCAGGTGTAGAGGCTTTGGCATCTTTTACCAGCAGAAGTGGCCGTTCGGGAAGGAGGAGGCGATTTTCAAAGTTAGATATTCAGTTGGTCGCCAGCAAAGTTATGTGTGTGAATCTGTTAAATTTTATATGACATTTTGAACAGTGGCAGCTATGTGGAAACTCTTTCAAGGTCTAATCGCTTTTTTTATATGATGAGGACATTAATTGGGATCCTTGGAACCGCCACTGTTTTGATCATGTCAGAATTATACTTCGAACATCCTTAAATGTATTTGTAAAATAAAATAAAAATATGAAGACATATCTTGTGCTTTTTTAACTACTGTAAAGGGACAATTGGTCTTCACAAGTGACGACCATCGACTCGCTACTGAGCTCAATCTTATTTTGTACTTGGGCGTTGATTTCTATATTCTGCTAATCTAACTGGACTTAACATGCATAGGTTGATACATACAAACTAAAATTAAAATACATATTTTTATTCAATTATATTTACGAAAAGTCACAAGTTTTGTACATCATGAACAAGTCCAATTGGCTTAAACAGCCGTACTAGCTGCAGTAGAGACTACAGAGAAAATGAATCTGGGTGAAGTTATTCCAGAATAGTCCTCGAACATTATTCTTTATAAAAACAATAGCTATGGCACATCAAAAAGACCTGATTACCTGTCCAAATTTATGTCTTTTAAGGCGGAAACAGGACCCAAAACGTGATAAACCGACGATTTAAAGACATTTTGTTGAGTTGAGTTGAGAAAAAATATATGTCAAAATCTGATCATAAAACTACATATCTAGCTATGTAACATTTTTGTAACCACTTTGAAACAGTGTAAAAAAATCCCAAACATCAAGTGTAATTTACTTAAAATTTCAATTTTATAGAGAAACCCTCATCATTTTGAAACAAATGTAAAACTATAGACTGTAATATTCTTTACAAACGTACCTTTTATTTTTTTAATTCATCTTTCTACAACTATGTCCCATGCATAAAACGGCGTTTGCCACGCGAAGGCCCTGACTACTTCCCGAGTGTTGTTTCCACCTTAAAATAGCTTAATTTCATAGTGCTGGAAAGAAGGAATCACCATCATTTGTCACCACATAATCGAATCGGCCCGGTGCCTCATGACACACTCCGAGAACGTCTCCAGGTGTCTCTCCAAAGCGTCCACCTCGCGGGCCAACCTTCATGCCATCTCGTTGGGCTTCGTGTGGAATAGCTGCGGGTTGCGCGCGCGCGGGCTGTAGAAGTTGTTCGGCTGCACGTACTTGGCGGTGATGGGCTGGTCGGGCAGCCGGCTCTGATATACGTTCTCGCTGCGGCCGAGCGCGAAGGAGGCGCTGCGCCGCCTGCGCTTGCGCACCTGCGCGCAGAGCAGCACCGTGCTCAGGAGAACGCCCAGCTCCACGAGCGTCATGAGGAGCATCGCGGCGAGAAAGGCCAGGAAGTGGCGGTGGTACCAGTCCTCCAGCTCGCCGAGGCAACCCTTTGGACATAAACATCACTTTACTACTACTATACTTTACTATACTCTTAAAATCCTTAACCCTAAAACAACTTTGAAAGTAATTTGGTTATGGTGCTGTCTCTACAACAAACACAAAAACAACAATAGTTGTTCGTGTTCCGCGCCGCCGTCTCTGTGGATCGGGTGACGCGAGCTCGAACGATTGAGGTCATGTATAGTGCCCAGGAGAGATCTTGGGTAGACCCAAGCGCCAGCGGCTGCGCGTAAACCAAATCCCATATCGTTTTGGTTCTTTGCAGCCGTTTGCACGTGGATGTGACCGGCTAAGACCCAAGAAGACCATGTGAGTGGCACGGTTAAGTCCCACAGGCCCACTTGCCGCTGCTGCCACAGTGAGGTGTATGTAGTCGCTGCCACCGTCACTCCGCGACATAAACTCTACCTGCGTGTTCCGGTAGAACGAGTCTGCGGTGCGCTCCTGGCACAGCGTCTGGTTGTATGGCTGCGGGTCGAGATAGGATACGCTCTGCGCGTCCTGAGTGCAGCATGTGAGCGGCACGGTGAAGTCCCGCGGTCCCAGCCGCTGCTGCTGCCACAATGATGTGTCGTAGTCGCTGGCGCCCGACATACCGCAACACTCAAACTACAAATAAATGGAAATGCGATTGTAAAACTAAAATTTTCATTTCGATGCCATAACAAAATAAGGTAAGAATCATTAAGCCCATGATCTAGGCTATCAACGGTTTCGCCAAACATGTCCGGATCCCTTGTTGGCGTCCAAGTTCGTAATCCGGAAACTGGCCTGTCAAAGTCACCTGAGGAATTATGGTAAATTAACTCGCCGGGTGAATAGGCACTTGCGTGATTAAATAAAAGCAAAGAAAAACTATTTTATAACTATATTAAGGGAATTATCTGGGTTTATTAATAACAGGGAAAGACTAGAAGCTCAAAAACGTTTCGAGTGTTGGCACGTCTAAGGAACACTTACGAGGGTCTGCGCTAGGTCCACAGCTGCCGTGTACTGCTCGTAGTGCGACACACCGTACCCCGCCTGCAGCGCCTCCACGGCGGCGCGCGAGCTCCCCGCGCCCCCTGCGGCGCCCACCAGCGCCACGCAGCTCGGCCACGCCGCCAGCAGCCCACACGCAGCGCACTGGCTTCCCGCCGCCCCCAGGACCGCCAGCCAATACTGCAGCAGACACGGCACGTAGTGAGCGAGACTCCAAGGGTGGTCGACAGCTGCCGTGTACTGATCGTAGTGCGACACGCCGTATCCGCCTGCAGCGCCACTCAGCTCAGCCACATAGCCGCGAGCAGCTTAGACGCATCACCACGGAGATCAACGACGCATCACACTGGCTGCCCACCAACAAACAAGTCTTATTCTTTGTTCATCATCCATAGGCAGCATACTGCACTCGGATTTGATTTATGCATTCGATCATGTTTATTCGCTTTGGTCTCGGGTGATCAAGCCAATGTTGGTCGGTTGCAGATAGCTACTGAAGGAGTTCGCACGGCGAGATTGCATATCGCTATCGAACATGAATATAATGTATGTAAAAATATATAATGAACATAATGTATACTTATTCTTGTTTTAGTGAGGGATAGTTTTGAAGACAGATCTTTATACTTGTTACCAATTACTTCTTTGTAACTGTGTTTTATTGTCTGCCTTTGTTTTTCCTCCAATAATAAATTTAAAAAAAAGAACTAACCATACAAAAACCGTTTGAAAAATATTACGGCTTTTCACGCGGCAGGTAGAGATATTCTCCGACGTTTCGAGCTAATCATTCAGCCCGTTGTCAAGGAGCCATCCGCCGCGCTCGTGCGCAGCAGACGACTGATAATATTTTTCAAACATGTCTAACGACCACGGTAACCTCAAAAGTATCACATACAAAAACCGGTTTAGTCCGGGGAATAAAAGTTATTCCGCCCACTCTAACATCCGTATTCAGCGGAAAAACAGCAGGCGCGGCGCGTCGCGAAGCAGATGTTGGTATAACCTTCATCACGTGTACGTACCAGGGCAAGCTGGAGGTAGGCGGGCGCGGAGGTGGCCCAGCAGGCGCGGTTCGTCGAACAACAAGTGTAGGTATAACCTTCATCACGTGTACGTACCAGGGCAAGCGGGAGGTAGGCGGGTACGGAGGTGGCCCAGCAGCCGAGCGCCGTGCCGGCGCACACGGCCAGCTCGCCGGGGAGCAGCGCCAGCGCCAGGTAGTAGAGCGGCGGCTGCGGCAGGCCGGTGTCGAGCGGCGCGAGCAGGCGCGACAGCAGCAGGCGCGGTGCGTCGCACATCAGATGTAGGTATAACCTTCATCACGTGTACGTACCAGGGCAAGCGGGAGGTAGGCGGGCGCGGAGGTGGCCCAGCAGGCGCGGTTCGTCGAACAACAGGTGTAGGTATAACCTTCATCACGTGTACGTACCAGGGCAAGCGGGAGGTAGGCGGGTACGGAGGTGGCCCAGCAGCCGAGCGCCGTGCCGGTGCACACGGCCAGCTCGCCGGGGAGCAGCGCCAGCGCCAGGTAGTAGAGCGGCGGCTGCGGCAGGCCGGTGTCGAGCGGCGCGAGCAGGCGCGACAGCAGCAGGCGCGGTGCGTCGCACAGCAGATGTAGGTATAACCTTCATCACGTGTACGTACCAGGGCAAGCGGGAGGTAGGCGGGCGCGGAGGTGGCCCAGCAGGCGCGGTTCGTCGAACAACAGGTGTAGGTATAACCTTCATCACGTGTACGTACCAGGGCAAGCGGGAGGTAGGCGGGTACGGAGGTGGCCCAGCAGCCGAGCGCCGTGCCGGCGCACACGGCCAGCTCGCCGGGGAGCAGCGCCAGCGCCAGGTAGTAGAGCGGCGGCTGCGGCAGGCCGGTGTCGAGCGGCGCGAGCAGGCGCGACAGCAGCAGGCGCGGTGCGTCGCACAGCAGATGTAGGTATAACCTTCATCACGTGTACGTACCAGGGCAAGCGGGAGGTAGGCGGGCGCGGAGGTGGCCCAGCAGGCGCGGTTCGTCGAACAACAGGTGTAGGTATAACCTTCATCACGTGTACGTACCAGGGCAAGCGGGAGGTAGGCGGGTACGGAGGTGGCCCAGCAGCCGAGCGCCGTGCCGGCGCACACGGCCAGCTCGCCGGGGAGCAGCGCCAGCGCCAGGTAGTAGAGCGGCGGCTGCGGCAGGCCGGTGTCGAGCGGCGCGAGCAGGCGCGACAGCAGCAGGCGCGGTGCGTCGCACAGCAGATGTAGGTATAACCTTCATCACGTGTACGTACCAGGGCAAGCGGGAGGTAGGCGGGCGCGGAGGTGGCCCAGCAGCCGAGCGCCGCGCCGGCGCACACGGCCAGCCCGCCGGCGAGCAGCGCCAGCGCCAGGTAGTAGAGCGGCGGCTGCGGCAGGCCGGTGTCGAGCGGCGCGAGCAGGCGCGACAGCAGCAGGCGCGGTGCGTCGCACAGCAGATGTAGGTATAACCTTCATCACGTGTACGTACCAGGGCAAGCGGGAGGTAGGCGGGCGCGGAGGTGGCCCAGCAGCCGAGCGCCGCGCCGGCGCACACGGCCAGCCCGCCGGCGAGCAGCGCCAGCGCCAGGTAGTAGAGCGGCGGCTGCGGCAGGCCGGTGTCGAGCGGCGCGAGCAGGCGCGACAGCAGCAGGCGCGGTGCGTCGCACAGCAGATGTAGGTATAACCTTCATCACGTGTACGTACCAGGGCAAGCGGGAGGTAGGCGGGCGCGGAGGTGGCCCAGCAGCCGAGCGCCGCGCCGGCGCACACGGCCAGCCCGCCGGCGAGCAGCGCCAGCGCCAGGTAGTAGAGCGGCGGCTGCGGCAGGCCGGTGTCGAGCGGCGCGAGCAGGCGCGACAGCAGCAGGCGCGGTGCGTCGCACAGCAGATGTAGGTATAACCTTCATCACGTGTACGTACCAGGGCAAGCGGGAGGTAGGCGGGCGCGGAGGTGGCCCAGCAGCCGAGCGCCGCGCCGGCGCACACGGCCAGCCCGCCGGCGAGCAGCGCCAGCGCCAGGTAGTAGAGCGGCGGCTGCGGCAGGCCGGTGTCGAGCGGCGCGAGCAGGCGCGACAGCAGCAGGCGCGGTGCGTCGCACAGCAGATGTAGGTATAACCTTCATCACGTGTACGTACCAGGGCAAGCGGGAGGTAGGCGGGCGCGGAGGTGGCCCAGCAGCCGAGCGCCGCGCCGGCGCACACGGCCAGCCCGCCGGCGAGCAGCGCCAGCGCCAGGTAGTAGAGCGGCGGCTGCGGCAGGCCGGTGTCGAGCGGCGCGAGCAGGCGCGACAGCAGCAGGCGCGGTGCGTCGCACAGCAGATGTAGGTATAACCTTCATCACGTGTACGTACCAGGGCAAGCGGGAGGTAGGCGGGCGCGGAGGTGGCCCAGCAGCCGAGCGCCGCGCCGGCGCACACGGCCAGCCCGCCGGCGAGCAGCGCCAGCGCCAGGTAGTAGAGCGGCGGCTGCGGCAGGCCGGTGTCGAGCGGCGCGAGCAGGCGCGACAGCAGCAGGCGCGGTGCGTCGCACAGCAGATGTAGGTATAACCTTCATCACGTGTACGTACCAGGGCAAGCGGGAGGTAGGCGGGCGCGGAGGTGGCCCAGCAGCCGAGCGCCGCGCCGGCGCACACGGCCAGCCCGCCGGCGAGCAGCGCCAGCGCCAGGTAGTAGAGCGGCGGCTGCGGCAGGCCGGTGTCGAGCGGCGCGAGCAGGCGCGACAGCAGCAGGCGCGGTGCGTCGCACAGCAGATGTAGGTATAACCTTCATCACGTGTACGTACCAGGGCAAGCGGGAGGTAGGCGGGCGCGGAGGTGGCCCAGCAGCCGAGCGCCGCGCCGGCGCACACGGCCAGCCCGCCGGCGAGCAGCGCCAGCGCCAGGTAGTAGAGCGGCGGCTGCGGCAGGCCGGTGTCGAGCGGCGCGAGCAGGCGCGACAGCAGCAGGCGCGGTGCGTCGCACAGCAGATGTAGGTATAACCTTCATCACGTGTACGTACCAGGGCAAGCGGGAGGTAGGCGGGCGCGGAGGTGGCCCAGCAGCCGAGCGCCGCGCCGGCGCACACGGCCAGCCCGCCGGCGAGCAGCGCCAGCGCCAGGTAGTAGAGCGGCGGCTGCGGCAGGCCGGTGTCGAGCGGCGCGAGCAGGCGCGACAGCAGCAGGCGCGGTGCGTCGCACAGCAGATGTAGGTATAACCTTCATCACGTGTACGTACCAGGGCAAGCGGGAGGTAGGCGGGCGCGGAGGTGGCCCAGCAGCCGAGCGCCGCGCCGGCGCACACGGCCAGCCCGCCGGCGAGCAGCGCCAGCGCCAGGTAGTAGAGCGGCGGCTGCGGCAGGCCGGTGTCGAGCGGCGCGAGCAGGCGCGACAGCAGCAGGCGCGGTGCGTCGCACAGCAGATGTAGGTATAACCTTCATCACGTGTACGTACCAGGGCAAGCGGGAGGTAGGCGGGCGCGGAGGTGGCCCAGCAGCCGAGCGCCGCGCCGGCGCACACGGCCAGCCCGCCGGCGAGCAGCGCCAGCGCCAGGTAGTAGAGCGGCGGCTGCGGCAGGCCGGTGTCGAGCGGCGCGAGCAGGCGCGACAGCAGCAGGCGCGGTGCGTCGCACAGCAGATGTAGGTATAACCTTCATCACGTGTACGTACCAGGGCAAGCGGGAGGTAGGCGGGCGCGGAGGTGGCCCAGCAGCCGAGCGCCGCGCCGGCGCACACGGCCAGCCCGCCGGCGAGCAGCGCCAGCGCCAGGTAGTAGAGCGGCGGCTGCGGCAGGCCGGTGTCGAGCGGCGCGAGCAGGCGCGACAGCAGCAGGCGCGGTGCGTCGCACAGCAGATGTAGGTATAACCTTCATCACGTGTACGTACCAGGGCAAGCGGGAGGTAGGCGGGCGCGGAGGTGGCCCAGCAGCCGAGCGCCGCGCCGGCGCACACGGCCAGCCCGCCGGCGAGCAGCGCCAGCGCCAGGTAGTAGAGCGGCGGCTGCGGCAGGCCGGTGTCGAGCGGCGCGAGCAGGCGCGACAGCAGCAGGCGCGGTGCGTCGCACAGCAGATGTAGGTATAACCTTCATCACGTGTACGTACCAGGGCAAGCGGGAGGTAGGCGGGCGCGGAGGTGGCCCAGCAGCCGAGCGCCGCGCCGGCGCACACGGCCAGCCCGCCGGCGAGCAGCGCCAGCGCCAGGTAGTAGAGCGGCGGCTGCGGCAGGCCGGTGTCGAGCGGCGCGAGCAGGCGCGACAGCAGCAGGCGCGGTGCGTCGCACAGCAGATGTAGGTATAACCTTCATCACGTGTACGTACCAGGGCAAGCGGGAGGTAGGCGGGCGCGGAGGTGGCCCAGCAGCCGAGCGCCGCGCCGGCGCACACGGCCAGCCCGCCGGCGAGCAGCGCCAGCGCCAGGTAGTAGAGCGGCGGCTGCGGCAGGCCGGTGTCGAGCGGCGCGAGCAGGCGCGACAGCAGCAGGCGCGGTGCGTCGCACAGCAGATGTAGGTATAACCTTCATCACGTGTACGTACCAGGGCAAGCGGGAGGTAGGCGGGCGCGGAGGTGGCCCAGCAGCCGAGCGCCGCGCCGGCGCACACGGCCAGCCCGCCGGCGAGCAGCGCCAGCGCCAGGTAGTAGAGCGGCGGCTGCGGCAGGCCGGTGTCGAGCGGCGCGAGCAGGCGCGACAGCAGCAGGCGCGGTGCGTCGCACAGCAGATGTAGGTATAACCTTCATCACGTGTACGTACCAGGGCAAGCGGGAGGTAGGCGGGCGCGGAGGTGGCCCAGCAGCCGAGCGCCGCGCCGGCGCACACGGCCAGCCCGCCGGCGAGCAGCGCCAGCGCCAGGTAGTAGAGCGGCGGCTGCGGCAGGCCGGTGTCGAGCGGCGCGAGCAGGCGCGACAGCAGCAGGCGCGGTGCGTCGCACAGCAGATGTAGGTATAACCTTCATCACGTGTACGTACCAGGGCAAGCGGGAGGTAGGCGGGCGCGGAGGTGGCCCAGCAGCCGAGCGCCGCGCCGGCGCACACGGCCAGCCCGCCGGCGAGCAGCGCCAGCGCCAGGTAGTAGAGCGGCGGCTGCGGCAGGCCGGTGTCGAGCGGCGCGAGCAGGCGCGACAGCAGCAGGCGCGGTGCGTCGCACAGCAGATGTAGGTATAACCTTCATCACGTGTACGTACCAGGGCAAGCGGGAGGTAGGCGGGCGCGGAGGTGGCCCAGCAGCCGAGCGCCGCGCCGGCGCACACGGCCAGCCCGCCGGCGAGCAGCGCCAGCGCCAGGTAGTAGAGCGGCGGCTGCGGCAGGCCGGTGTCGAGCGGCGCGAGCAGGCGCGACAGCAGCAGGCGCGGTGCGTCGCACAGCAGATGTAGGTATAACCTTCATCACGTGTACGTACCAGGGCAAGCGGGAGGTAGGCGGGCGCGGAGGTGGCCCAGCAGCCGAGCGCCGCGCCGGCGCACACGGCCAGCCCGCCGGCGAGCAGCGCCAGCGCCAGGTAGTAGAGCGGCGGCTGCGGCAGGCCGGTGTCGAGCGGCGCGAGCAGGCGCGACAGCAGCAGGCGCGGTGCGTCGCACAGCAGATGTAGGTATAACCTTCATCACGTGTACGTACCAGGGCAAGCGGGAGGTAGGCGGGCGCGGAGGTGGCCCAGCAGCCGAGCGCCGCGCCGGCGCACACGGCCAGCCCGCCGGCGAGCAGCGCCAGCGCCAGGTAGTAGAGCGGCGGCTGCGGCAGGCCGGTGTCGAGCGGCGCGAGCAGGCGCGACAGCAGCAGGCGCGGTGCGTCGCACAGCAGATGTAGGTATAACCTTCATCACGTGTACGTACCAGGGCAAGCGGGAGGTAGGCGGGCGCGGAGGTGGCCCAGCAGCCGAGCGCCGCGCCGGCGCACACGGCCAGCCCGCCGGCGAGCAGCGCCAGCGCCAGGTAGTAGAGCGGCGGCTGCGGCAGGCCGGTGTCGAGCGGCGCGAGCAGGCGCGACAGCAGCAGGCGCGGTGCGTCGCACAGCAGATGTAGGTATAACCTTCATCACGTGTACGTACCAGGGCAAGCGGGAGGTAGGCGGGCGCGGAGGTGGCCCAGCAGCCGAGCGCCGCGCCGGCGCACACGGCCAGCCCGCCGGCGAGCAGCGCCAGCGCCAGGTAGTAGAGCGGCGGCTGCGGCAGGCCGGTGTCGAGCGGCGCGAGCAGGCGCGACAGCAGCAGGCGCGGTGCGTCGCACAGCAGATGTAGGTATAACCTTCATCACGTGTACGTACCAGGGCAAGCGGGAGGTAGGCGGGCGCGGAGGTGGCCCAGCAGCCGAGCGCCGCGCCGGCGCACACGGCCAGCCCGCCGGCGAGCAGCGCCAGCGCCAGGTAGTAGAGCGGCGGCTGCGGCAGGCCGGTGTCGAGCGGCGCGAGCAGGCGCGACAGCAGCAGGCGCGGTGCGTCGCACAGCAGATGTAGGTATAACCTTCATCACGTGTACGTACCAGGGCAAGCGGGAGGTAGGCGGGCGCGGAGGTGGCCCAGCAGCCGAGCGCCGCGCCGGCGCACACGGCCAGCCCGCCGGCGAGCAGCGCCAGCGCCAGGTAGTAGAGCGGCGGCTGCGGCAGGCCGGTGTCGAGCGGCGCGAGCAGGCGCGACAGCAGCAGGCGCGGTGCGTCGCACAGCAGATGTAGGTATAACCTTCATCACGTGTACGTACCAGGGCAAGCGGGAGGTAGGCGGGCGCGGAGGTGGCCCAGCAGCCGAGCGCCGCGCCGGCGCACACGGCCAGCCCGCCGGCGAGCAGCGCCAGCGCCAGGTAGTAGAGCGGCGGCTGCGGCAGGCCGGTGTCGAGCGGCGCGAGCAGGCGCGACAGCAGCAGGCGCGGTGCGTCGCACAGCAGATGTAGGTATAACCTTCATCACGTGTACGTACCAGGGCAAGCGGGAGGTAGGCGGGCGCGGAGGTGGCCCAGCAGCCGAGCGCCGCGCCGGCGCACACGGCCAGCCCGCCGGCGAGCAGCGCCAGCGCCAGGTAGTAGAGCGGCGGCTGCGGCAGGCCGGTGTCGAGCGGCGCGAGCAGGCGCGACAGCAGCAGGCGCGGTGCGTCGCACAGCAGATGTAGGTATAACCTTCATCACGTGTACGTACCAGGGCAAGCGGGAGGTAGGCGGGCGCGGAGGTGGCCCAGCAGCCGAGCGCCGCGCCGGCGCACACGGCCAGCCCGCCGGCGAGCAGCGCCAGCGCCAGGTAGTAGAGCGGCGGCTGCGGCAGGCCGGTGTCGAGCGGCGCGAGCAGGCGCGACAGCAGCAGGCGCGGTGCGTCGCACAGCAGATGTAGGTATAACCTTCATCACGTGTACGTACCAGGGCAAGCGGGAGGTAGGCGGGCGCGGAGGTGGCCCAGCAGCCGAGCGCCGCGCCGGCGCACACGGCCAGCCCGCCGGCGAGCAGCGCCAGCGCCAGGTAGTAGAGCGGCGGCTGCGGCAGGCCGGTGTCGAGCGGCGCGAGCAGGCGCGACAGCAGCAGGCGCGGTGCGTCGCACAGCAGATGTAGGTATAACCTTCATCACGTGTACGTACCAGGGCAAGCGGGAGGTAGGCGGGCGCGGAGGTGGCCCAGCAGCCGAGCGCCGCGCCGGCGCACACGGCCAGCCCGCCGGCGAGCAGCGCCAGCGCCAGGTAGTAGAGCGGCGGCTGCGGCAGGCCGGTGTCGAGCGGCGCGAGCAGGCGCGACAGCAGCAGGCGCGGTGCGTCGCACAGCAGATGTAGGTATAACCTTCATCACGTGTACGTACCAGGGCAAGCGGGAGGTAGGCGGGCGCGGAGGTGGCCCAGCAGCCGAGCGCCGCGCCGGCGCACACGGCCAGCCCGCCGGCGAGCAGCGCCAGCGCCAGGTAGTAGAGCGGCGGCTGCGGCAGGCCGGTGTCGAGCGGCGCGAGCAGGCGCGACAGCAGCAGGCGCGGTGCGTCGCACAGCAGATGTAGGTATAACCTTCATCACGTGTACGTACCAGGGCAAGCGGGAGGTAGGCGGGCGCGGAGGTGGCCCAGCAGCCGAGCGCCGCGCCGGCGCACACGGCCAGCCCGCCGGCGAGCAGCGCCAGCGCCAGGTAGTAGAGCGGCGGCTGCGGCAGGCCGGTGTCGAGCGGCGCGAGCAGGCGCGACAGCAGCAGGCGCGGTGCGTCGCACAGCAGATGTAGGTATAACCTTCATCACGTGTACGTACCAGGGCAAGCGGGAGGTAGGCGGGCGCGGAGGTGGCCCAGCAGCCGAGCGCCGCGCCGGCGCACACGGCCAGCCCGCCGGCGAGCAGCGCCAGCGCCAGGTAGTAGAGCGGCGGCTGCGGCAGGCCGCTGTCGAGCGGTGCGAGCAGGCGCGACAGCAGCAAACGCGGTGCGTCGCAGAGTAACAGGAAACCGCCCGCTATCAGCACTACGCCGCACGACTGCAATCGGTCCATGAACGTTTTAGAGCCAATTTTTCTTCTTTTCTTCAAAGGCTGAGCTCTTTTTTTTACGAAGGTACGAAGGTTTCGTATAGGAAGGCGACTGCACCAAAGTGGGTATTTTTTGTTGTTGTATAATTTGTGATGTAGTTAGAGCAACACCGGCACAGCGTAGGCATTGAAGTCTCTGATACGATTCTTTAGCAGTGGGGAATGCCATATATTGCTATTTTTAACCGACTACAAAAAAGGAGGAGGTTATCAATTGGTCTGTATGTTTTTTTTTTTAATCATTAGCGTAATTCCATGCAATAATTTGAAAAACTTAACAAATTAATTGCTAGGAATTACGCTGTCTCCGTTAACTTTCTAGGTCGTGAACTCCGACCGTCCCATCGCGTCGTCGATTACGTCGTTTTCAAACATGAGTCAGTTGTTATTACGACTAACTTATCCATGTGTCCCCAAATGATGCCAATCAATTAAAGTTCTGAGAAAAGAATACATTAATTTAAAATGTTCGGCTGCTCGTAGTCCAGGGTCGTGGGGCTTTCATGAACCACTTTTTTTCTCTTTCTAAATCTGATAAGTGCATTTCATCACGAATGCGTGCTGTTCCATGGTTCGAATCTCCTCAATATTGCACGGTTTGAATGCACGTAAAACTGTAGTTTTACTAGTCGAGAGGCTCGTAGCCTAGTGGCGCGGGGACTTGACTAGCATACCAGAGGTCTGGGTTCAAATCCTCGCCCCGTTCATGCGCCACTTTCTTACTCTTTCTGAGTTGGATAAGTGCATTTCGTAACGAATGCGAGTTTCTCCATGGTTCGGAATTCATGTAAAACTGTAGGTTCCTTTCCCCTACTAGGTAGTAAAGTTGAAGTCCGCCCGGGTTGGTACCATCGCATTGTATGAAAAGATGGTCGAAGCGCCAATTAAAAATTGTTCGGGTTTTCCAACCAGTTCAATGTACCCGGGCGCATAGAGGGAAGGTCCTGGCATAGCACCTTATTCCTTGGGGAATATGGTGTATCGGGCTAAAATCATAACGGTAGTTGTGTGGTATAAGCCATCCATGTCAGGTTGCTTAAAAAAAGTTGGTAATGGAGCACGCTCCTTAGTTTCAACATGACCTAGCATGCACGCCCAGCAAAGCATACATTTTGAGTAGGATAGAGGCTGTCAGCCTCGGTGACAATAATACCTAATAGCTAATATCATGACATGGTATAAGCTATTCATGTCCAGTTACATAAAAAAGATATGTAGATTAAAAGTTAAATTGTAGTGTAATAAGAATGTGGCTGCTGCAACTTTGTGGCTCTGATTCGCGAAGATCTCCAAGTGTGAAGTGATACATACCGTTAACTGCTATAAATGTTTTTTTTAATACGACTTGGATAGCTGATACCTTCTGTCCTGATATAAGGCTTCACATCGCATTACCGAAGGAATGAGGTGCTATGCCATGAAATTCCCTTTACATGAGCACGGCTGCATTGAACTGAAGGGAAAACAGACAACACGGGCAAGCATTCATTGCCGCTTCAACATCTGTCATCTTCATCCAGTGCCATGGTACAAATTCGGGTGGGCTTAACCCTACCCCTACTAAATAGTAAGTAAAAAGGAAAGAGGCCTACGATTTTACATGGATTCCTAACAGGGAATTACTCACATTCTTAAATAAATGCACCTTTCAATCTAGATTAAGAATGAAAGAAGTGCTTGGCCTTAAATTGAGGTGTCCCTAAAGACAAAATGTTTTTAAAAGTTTATCTTTTCTAACCGGAAATGTATACTTTGGTATGTCTTGCTAATGCCGTATGTGTGTAGGTAATCATTATGGTATTTGTGAATTCATACTTACGAAAAATAACACATTGAAGCATCCAAAAAGCACTTTCGCGTTCAACTTGCACAGCTTCATATTTGCACAAATCAGTTGCAATATCACGTAATAAATGCGAGAGCCACAGCTCTGGCGCAGGCGGCGTTGTTCAACTTCCCATTAGAACTGTTGGAATAACAATAGGAAGGAAGCGATCATCACGGTACGGTGCCACTCAGGAATGTGCCCTACACAATTTGAGATAACGTTTTGCCCAAACACAGCTCAATGGATTGCACTTTGTTTATCACTCGAAAATAACGAATCGCCGAATATGCCAATCCCAAGAACAACTGTTGTGGCGCGGGGGCGTCGGCACTTGTGGAGAAAATTATATGCGCATAGTTTGAATTTGGAATAGCCGGTGGCCGGTACAGGGGAGATGCGCTCCGCTGGTCGCGGGGGGTTACTCATAACCCACCGGCCACCTCCGCGCGTCTAAAATGAACGCATGGGTAAACCGCGTGTGCCTCGTAAATGTTTTTTTATAGAGCGTGCAGCCAATGGCACCGTTTGTCTAAAACAAAGATGCGACGGTGCCCATGAGTATTCGGCCATACGCGAGGTGTGCAGCGAATGCCTTGCCACAGTAGCTTTTTGATATGGAGACAGAAGCACATTCCAGAGTTTAGCCATGAGTAAATTCCACTAAAAAACGGTCAAGCGTGAAAGAGTTCACGTGCCGACGGTTCCGTCACTGCTGGCTTCAGAAATCTGGCTTTTTCTCAAAAAGTATAACGATTTTAGCAAAAGTAATGACTTAGTTTGTATTTGTTTTCAGGTATAAAATGCGTGTGACCGACAACACCAGAGGCAACCATAAGGGTCCCTTTATCTCGTTTTGAGGAACGGAACCCTAAAACAATAGGACGGTTTTTATTATTCAATCACGCCATAACGGCTCAACCGATTCGATAAACTTTGCAGACCTATAGATGGTAAATGTCGTACATTTGCACATAGACGGTTATGTTCCGACCAAAAAAAATTTATACCGCAGCAATAACGATATTTTATTGAGCGAAGTTTCATACGAACGCTATCACATCTCCGGTTATGACATTAGTGCGCACCACATGGGAAACGAGGCGCCATGCCAGGACCCTTCTTAGATTGCGCGGCTACATTGAACTGGATGGAAAACTCAATAAATATTGCTTCGGCCATAGTTCATTCAATGCGACGACATCGTTGGTGACGGCAACATTATATCAAACAGGGCGGTATGAACCCTACCACCTAGCATGTAAGGAGACCTAATCACGAACGGAAAATCCCTTAATCGCCATGCGCGGGAAGAAATGCAGTTGGACCACTTGTATTATTTTGGGGCCGGAACCCTCACAGCACAAAAAATAAAGGATGGAGTCCCGTTTGGCATGTGTAGATATGTAACAGGACATGGAAAGCAAATTGTTTTTTGTTATTCCATCATCCACAGGCAGCACACTAATTTCATTAGCCAGCCAACTGTCATGATATTAGCCTAACAATGGGAACTAGGTGCCATGCCAGGACCTTCCTTATATTGCTCAGCTGCAGTGGATGGAAAACACGGAATCTTTTCATTGCCGCTTCGACCATGGTGCATTCAATGCGATATTAGTAGCAACCATACCAAGCAGGCTACAAAAACGGAAAATGTTGTACAACATATACTTACCTAATGTGGAACTAAATACTTAACGCCAGCTAACTTAGCTGTCGCAAAATATGTAAAATTCTTTAACGTCTACGGAAAAGATGTATCCTAGTCGTAGGAGGTTCAATGATTGTTGGGAGAGTTAGTTATCGCATCTCGTTTAACTTAACGTCAGCCTCGGTAGCCCATTGACGCGACAACGCCTTGCGGCCCGATAAGATTGGTGAACCAATTCTGAGCGCGGTTGGGTTTTACATGGGTGACCGTTTTCTACCGTTGAGACTGGCCATGATTCGGGCTGTAGATCCTCTTCCTTACTTTACTAGGTAGGGTTAATCTCGCCCAGGTTGATATCATCGCGTTGAATGAATGATGGTCGAAGCGGCAATGAGAATTGTCCGTGTTTTCTATCCAATTCAATGTAGGTGCAATAAAAGGAAGGTCCTGGCATGGCACCTAGTTCCCATGGGGTGTCAAATCCCCGCCCCTATCATGCACCACTTTATTTCTGTTTCTGATTGCGATAAGTGCATTTCGTCACGAGTGCGAGCTATTCCAGGGTTCGGAATCCATGTAAAACTATAGGTGCCCTAACCCTAATAGGTGGAAGGATTAGGTAAGCCCGCCCGGTTTGGTCGAATTGGATGAAAAGATGTCCGGAAGGGAAAATAATGTTTTTAAGTGTGTTCCATACAATTCAATTGCAGCCGTGGTCAACTTCGCGAATGCGGTGTGTTGGGCCAATAGCATGACTGTGGGTGTGATATTAGCCTCGCATGTCTAGTTACATAAAAAAAAAAGTTACATCAAAAAATCTGAGTCCTCAACAACTGCGCCAGTATTTCACGCCGGACCAAAAGGTGCACATAAAGTTTTGTTCGCATCTGTTTTTTTTTTATTCAACCTGACATGGATGGCTAATACCACACAACTACCGTTATGATATTAGCCCAATACACCACATTCCCGAAGGAATTAGTTCCCATGCCAGGACCTTCCCGTTATGAGCACGACTACATTGAACTGGATGGAAAACACGGACAAATTTTAATTACCGCTTCGACCATCTTTTCATCTAATGTGATGGTACCAACCTGGGCGGGCTTAAACACTATCACCTAGCAGGGGTAGGTGCCCCACCTTCACTTTTACATGGATTCCGAACCATGGATCAGCTCGCATTCGTGACGAAAATGCTCTTTTTGCACTCAGAAAGAGAAAGAAAGTGGTGCATGTCGGGGCGAGGAATTGAACCCAGACCTCTGGTACGCTAGGCCAGTCCCCGCGCCACTAGGCTACGAGCCGCTCTGTTCAGCTTAGTACCTACTTGACTTTTTGGACTCGATGCAGTCGTGCCGTGCGTCTCGTCGACGACCCCGAGGTATCCCAGAATCTAGAGACCCTCCAATTCCGTAGAGATGTAGGGTCTGTCTCTGTTTTCAATCGGCGCTACCTTAGAGAATGTTCCTGGGGGCAGTGTATCGCCACCCGGTATCGGTCCCTTTTCTAACATTGCTCAACATGGAACAAGCATGGCATGCACCGATTCCGTCTCGAACCCCAAAATAAGAACGCTGCTCTAGATTCTTCATCTATAGAGTCGGTAAAAAATTGGTTGAACACAGGTATTTCCCCCAAAGTACAGCAGGGTCCTTTCAAACATGTGAAGAAGCACCTCGCTGGCCGGTAAATAACTTTAACATGAGTAAATTACTTTTTCGTACTAAGCCAGTACGTCAGCCTCGGTAGTCCAGTGGCGCGACGCCTTCAGAGGTGCTTCACAAAGCTTAAAGGTGAGGTTTTGGATGGGTGACCATTTTCAACCGTTGGGTTCGGATTCCACGTAAAACTTTAGGTTTTACTACCTTGCTTACTAGGTGGTTGGGTTAATCCCGCCTGCGTTGGTACCATTGCATTTAATTAACGATGATCGAAGCGACAATGAAAATTGTCTGTGTCATCCATCCAGTTCAATGTATCCAAGCAATATAAGATCATGGCACGGCACCTAGTTCCCATGTGGTGTGTTAAGCTAATATCTGACGATCAGTTTGGTATTAGCCACCCATGTCCAGTTACATAAAAAAACGTCACTTTTTTCAACAAATGACATATTTATGTAAAATAGACCGGAAAGCAGTCACATCAAAATGTCATGGGTTCAATGCCCGCCTCATTCAATCATCACTTTCTTTCTCTTTCTGAGTTGGTTGAGTGCATTTCGTTTCGAATGCGAGCTGTTCCATGGTTCGGTAGGTCCCCTTTTCCTACTGGGTGGGTAGGGTTAAGACCGCCCGAGCTGGTACGATCGCATTGGATGAAAATATGGTCGAAACGAGAATTAAAATTTGCGATTTAATGTAGCCGTGCTCATTGAGGGAAGGTTCTGCACGGTACCTAATTACTTCGGGAATGTGGTGTGTTGGGCTAATATCATATTGGTGAGTGTGGTATTACAACTCCATGGTCAGTTACATAAAAAAAAGTTCAATGCCTGTCTTTGTCAATGAAGATTTCCGTTTATCCGAGGAATAAATAGTCCCACATGAACTGGGATGGTTTAGATTGTATTGTTATATATTTAGATCTAATTATGTATTTCATGACAGTGGACGGAAAACTCGTAGTTTCTTTGCGGATTCTTCTTTACAGAGTTGATAAAATTCGCGGATAATTCAGTATTTGATGTAACTAAGTGTAGTTTGAGTACCAAAAAGGATTATATAAATTTAATTGAAAAAACATTGTAGAAAAACCAATTTTTATATTTTTTCTTAAAAAGAAAAAGCACCGAAAGTACTGTAAAATTTCGTGATTTTATTCAGTACTATGCTGAGTTGGTCGTAGGATGGCCAAGCAACACAGTCAACATATTATGGAAGCTGGACTCCTGCACCCAAAGCGGATGCTTAACCACCGTATCAGTGCGCCCGTTTCGTACAAAATATTATACCTATGTTACTAACATATCCTTGGCCTAAAAGTCGATATCTTTCTTTTTGAAGCCACCACAAGAGGGAGCCACAGCCGTAATGTCGTCCTGTTCCCGCTCACTTGACTCCTGCAGTTCTGCAAACACAAAATAAAAATAAACTACTAAAAAAATGAAGTATACACCCCGGGATGAACTAATTCATATACCATATAGTTTTGTTTCTGCGCAGCCGCTGGCGCATGGAAGGGGAGGGACTCGGTTCATCCTGGGCAGAAGTCTAATGGACATAACAAAATACCTGTGACTTGCAATTTTCATAGCCGGTGATGGCTAGGAAAAATTGCATATGGTACATCACCGGCTAGGAAAATTGCAAGTCACAGTGAATAGTAATAAACATGTTCTTTTTAAATTCGTTGATAAAGAAATCAATTAATTGTTCATGACTTTCCAGGGTACACTACGAATTCTACACAAGCACACCGCGAGTTTGTCCGACTTTCCCAAACTTTCCGCATTTGGGGTATTATTTAATTTTATAACCTGGCCGCACTGGGTGCGAAACTCCTCCTTATTTACCAGAAAAAAAGGGTATTTGTCCAGGTTTTCACACCAATTCACCTCAAAATCTACAAATGCACAGGTCAGCTTAATTCAAGGAAAACTATAAAAATTATAAAGATTTTACAGAGAAACATTTCACATTTCATGTGAAACTGTGTGTGACACTTTGCCTAATTAGGTTGAGGCATCGAGTTCGGTTATCGGTTAAGGAGTGTTCTTCGTACCGGCAAATCTAACGAGTGTTTTTCTATATACTATCACATTTAATATTACAAGGATGTTGGGTACGACTTAACATTGTTACACATTATCAAAGACTGAGGAGCTGGTGGGCCGGTATGTCCCCACGTGCACGGCGCGCGGCGAGGCGAGGGGGGCGAGTCAGCCGTTTCATATTACATCCTCCGCGCCGGTCTTTGTGTGTAGGTACATACCGGCACAACATTATGTACTGATAGCGATCCGAAAAGTTGTTTCATCGGGTAGATAGTTTCCATCTCTCCAACTCGCGTAAGTGGTATTTGAGTTGACATCTCACTCCCAGACTGTGTTCGTCTCGTAAGCACAGCGTGCTCATGCTACGTCTGTCGGCTGAATAGTAAAAGTCGTTACCTGGCGGCAAATGCAGCTTCTCCACGAGGAACCTCTTACGCCTCAGCTTGAAGGCCAGGTCTGCCGGCGGCAGGTGCGGCACGAGCGAGTTGCTCGCGGACAGCTTGTTCACGTGTAGCAGGCCGTGGTACTCCCGGAATGCAGGGTTCGTCTCGCGCTCGGAGCCGGCGAACGACTCCAGCCTCACCGCGCTGTCGGCCGAGTTGAGCAGGCGCTTCACGAGCGGATCATCCTGGCAACAGTGGCATTGAACACGTATAGTGATCGAGGAGTGCAGTTTCTCTGCCGAAAAATATTCACTTCCGCAGTCAGAAGGCCAGGTGGACACCTGTGATCTTCCCGATGAGAATGGGTATACAATTTTTTTTATACAGGCAGAAAGACAAAAAATACAATACACTACCAAGGTTATTTAATTGTCTAGAGTTGTTGGATACATTGTACATGAAAGCGGCGTGAAGGTATGCATGTATATCAAATACATGCATACCTTCACGCCGCTTTCCCGGAGGGGTAGGCAAAGATGATAGAGAGCCATATGGTACGATCACAGCACACCTCTTTCGCTTCATTTACAGACATACACTTTTCATACGTGCTCTACGATTGCGGGTGCTACGTATCAGTTGCACAGTTTACTGCAGGATAAAAGCAACAATTTGTACTTTAATCTTCTTAAGATGCAGCAGAGGTTGCGATAAGCATGAATGTAATTTACATAGTGGTCACAAGTTTAACGATGATTGCGTACGGCGGTAGTGGCGAAAATGGTCTCTCTAGCCATGTGTGTTGCTTTAATCCCTACACTGAGCACAGTACAGATATTAAAGCACAGAAAAACGCAGTGGTGGGTTTCCAGGTAAGGCAACATAGGCAGCGCCTCACTTAAAAATTGACCATATTTACATACTTACCTATTTTTAACGATTGGCCATAACTTTCAACGTAACTAATTACTCACCTCGAAAAGATGTGTCGGCACTGTGACTAAAGCAACGGCAGCAGTGCCCCGTAACATTATACGTAGACAGTACATGAACTTAGTGATGTCCTGGCCACAGTGGTTAGGGTTGTAGCCGTCTTCGGCTTCATGCGCCGACCACAGTGGCGAGCCGAGCGAGGAAACGCAAATCCTGAGTACATTCCGGGCTTGGTTCAATGGCTGATATTCCTTCCTCTTTACGTGATCACTTATTGTTTTAAGCAAATCGTGGTATAATGGGTTGTGGAAACCTGAAAACAGGAAAAAATATTTGACACAATTAGGAATTGAGCGGCTCGTAGCCTAGTGGCGCGGGGACTGGCCTAGCGTACCAGAGGCCCGGGTTCAATACCAACTTGCACCACTGTCTTTCTCTTTCAGAGTTCGATAAGTGCATTTCGTCACGAATGCGAGCTGCTCCATGGTTCGGAATCCATGTAAAACTGTAGGTCCCCTTCCCCTACTAGGTGGTAGGGTTTAAGCCCGCCCGGGTTGGTACCATCGCATTGGATGAAAAGATGGTCGAAGCGGCAATGAAAAATTGTCCGTGTTTTCCATCCAGTTCAATGTAGCCGTGCTCATAAAGGGAAGGTCCTGGCATGGCACTTAATTCCTTCGGGAATGTGGTGTATTAGGCTAATATCATAACGGTAGTTGTGTGGTATTAGCCATCCATGTCAGGTCGCATAAAAAAAAAAAACATGACATACTTTGGCAGGGCAATCACTCAGTTTGCAACATTACTTAGGTCCACTGCAGAATGAGACTCCAAACTTAATCCACTTGTCAATAAGTTAATCCATCTTCACTTTTAGTGAACTGCACGAAGTTGACTCAGCTCCATTTCATATCATCTGTTCCCTACGATGTGGACTGTAATTAATATTTTGTATGAACGCCGCAAAACACAGATCCGAGAGCTAACGACCGTCCACGCAACCGGCAATCGCCACCACAAGACACTCAGCTTTGCAACAGCTGCCGCCGCCAATGACTTTGTTCTCCACAGCCAGGACTTCCACTATAGTTTCAGGATTAGTAGCAACATTTCAGGTTCACTAACAAACGTTTTTAAACTGAAGTGAAGAGTGGGTACTCTTCAAAAGACGAGCAGCAAACAGTACTCGCCAAATTTTGTGGGAATGCTAACATATCGACGCACGTACGGGAAGCAAGCTTCGAAACGCAGTATGCTCCAGCTGCTAAACCTGACAGTAGACCTTATACGCGAGCATAAGGTCAAAAACTGAATAATCATCACGATGGAAGAATGTAAAGGAAGAAATAACAATGCTTTCAGAAAGCTATCAAGCGAGAATCCAAATGCATCCAAACCGACTAGCCTGTAGGTTACTGGACAAAAAAAGGCAAGCCTGTCGTCTTAAAAGACGTATTCCCCAGGACAACCTGGCAAACACATAATGCACCAACGTGCAAGTGAATAAAACAGGATGCTTTACTGGGGGCGTACCTGACAAGACCACCTCACCCTACTAATGTTTTACTAAATGTCCTATTTTTGTGACAGCTTGTAAAAACAATGGAATAGATGATATCCTTTCATGCACTTGGCGCTTAGTATAGCTTGACTATCACAAGTCTAAATAAATGAAATGAAACTTCATCTCCACCTAACTGTAGGCGACCTTGTTATACACACCTTCACATTTTTTATTTAACGCTAAATTGTTCCAACAAGAAATATCACAGGTTTTCAAGGATTCGCCATCAATATGTCTACTCAGGTCGAAGTGATGTCCAAAATTCGTATTGGCGCCAAAAGCGGACTCAACAGTTCCCTGGCTCTCGTATCGCCAGGCTATTTTCATCTTCTCATTTTCACTGTTTACTTGGGATAAATCATTTTCTATGTCCCCAGAAGTAGGCGATGGAAGTTCTTTTACCTGAAAAAAATTTCATTTATTTGATCACCAATTTTTTATACAATTGGACTGGACGTAATCTGACTTTATCATTCATGTTAAAACTTAAGAACGGCCCGTAAGCTATGCTCCCCATATAAACGTAGTTTACTGATCATTTGGAAACCGCTATTCCAATTGAATTGATATTTAATATCTAATATCAGGTAACAAATATCTGTGTCTGCATGCTTTTGTTTTTTTGAAAAATCCAAACTGAATTAAATGAAAGCAAAAAGAAAATCTTTATACAAACTTTGTTTTATCTGTGGTTTGACCCAGAATAAATTTACCGAAAAAAGAAAGGCATGGAGACACAGATATTTGTAGCCTAATATTAGATACCAAATATCAAGTAAGTTGGAACAGTGGTTTTCAAATTATTAGTAAACTATGTTTGTATGGGAGGCGAAATTTCCTGATGCTTACGGGCCGACCTTAATACAGACGTATGCAAATTATCAGTTCCAGGAACATCACTTCCAAGGAACAGGTTAATCAGAGTTCACCAAATGTGTAATTATCTTGATTCTTAAGAGATCATGCTGGTGTTTTGGCCACGTCGGCTGAAGATCAGTACATGAATGGAGTGTAATATATAACATAATATAACATTGTAATATATAACATTGATGTTAGCCCTTTCGGTAGGTTTACCCATTCGACTTTGGCTTTTTCTTAATGTAACTGGACATGGATGACTCGTACCGCCAATCCCAAAGTAATTAGGTGCAATGCCAGGACCTACACTTCATGAGCACGGACGGCTACATTAAACTGGATGGAAAACTCGGACAATTCTTCATTGCCATTTCGACCAACTTTTCATCCAACGTGATGGTATCAAACCAGGCGGACAACCTAGTAGGGAAAGGGAATCTACAGTTTTACATGGATTCCGAACCATGGAACAGCTCGCATTTGTGACGAAATGCAATTATCCAACTCAGAAAGAGAAAGAAAGTTTAGAATAGTTCATTAATGGGGCGGGCATTTGCGGGGAAACCGTGACATCAGACATGCAAGGCGAGTCAACGTGTCCTCTGTTGCCCACACCGTGCAACCCCCTCTGCTTAGGTCGCATATGCGCCGACATAATCGAACGCGATTTATTTTTTTGTTGTTCGTAGAATAAACAAGAGTCTCAGTGACTCAGGAACACTTATCGACTAATGTTCACAATCATGTTTTCCAATGACATAACGCAATCTTGTGTGTGATTGTGTTGGCTAAAACGGTCGCCAACATGATCGCTTGTGAAAGTGAGCGAAGTTGAGGCTTGACACGCCCAGACACGTCGTCTATTATTTCACTTCACCGTATGTTTGGTGAGTTGTGTGCAGTATTATATTTTGTATATAAGCACACTTTTCAGAAAAAAACAATTCACTAACCGGCAAACAGAAACATGCAAAACCAGAAATCGTGTCTCCATTTGCAAATCTTTGATTACCATTTCATCTGGATCATCATCGAGGGAAGCCACCAGAAGACCATGCTTGCAAACCACCCCTTCGGCCAGGAAGAACTTGACTATGACGCGACTGTAGTTTCTCAGGACGTCTTCCTCTGCAAATGTATATAAATAAATAAGCAAAGAACAAAGATCCCAGACAGGGTTCGAAAGTAGGCCAATTACCTAACACTTAACGGATGAACATTTACAACAGAATGGTCATTGGTTGTAATATTACCTCATTTAATCAGTTACGAACTTTCCTTGCTACATGGAATGACAGTATGCATGCATTATCCATTTTCTGTGAGCCCTTTCTAGCTGATGTTAAAAGTCATTAAAAAAATAAATACTTACCAATCATGAATAACGAACCCACTGGTACACTTCCACCTAAAAAAATGAAGTACAATATAACAGATTTCCAAAATAAGCACCTTCAAGTTCTCATCAAAACAATAGCCAATATCGTTGTTCATTCATGTGTCATGTTGTGTCCATATGTCTGGCTATCTATCAGGAAATATGGTAGGGAACGGTAATAGTGACCAAACTATTTGACGAGCTCCATGGTATTTTTGAGATTTCAGATATTAAAAAGTATTGCAATAGACTTTAAAAGAATATGAATAGATATTGGCAAAAACAAACATTTCTGATAGGTAACATCCTCAGATCAAAAGAGGAAGGAGATGTTTTTCTAAAACCACCTATCCAATACCGATGTCTGGCACGGCCACCATCCCATACGATTCCAAACACACATTGTACATATGACAGAGTTATTATTAGTAACTATGAGACACTTCCCTTGTTTTTCTCTTCTGTGGTAATAACATTCGGTCAGGACTCATTTACATAATTATTTTTTTTTAATTTGCAGTTTATTTTATTTACCTTAACTTCCTTACTTTATTTAGTTTAATTATTACTTTAGTTTTAAGTAAATTAATTGTAATGAAATAGTTGTCAAATGAGTATTAAAATTGAAATACAAAATTATTATTATTATGTTATTCAAATCAAATCAAATTGTTTATTCAACGCAACACACATAAAATTATTTATTATTATGATTAATGAATTGTTATTTTTTTATTTGCTTTAAGTGTTTGTCTGCTCGGTGTTTAAATCCATTTACAGTTTTAGCACTAATGATCTCCTCCGGCAGCTTGTTCCAGGATTCTACACCTCTGCTCACCAAGAGGTGTTTCCTGGGGTTAGAATTTGATGCAGATCGGCTTGGCGCTGTGCCCTCTAAGGTGTGTGTTAGTATTTTTTGTTAACATTTATTTGAGATTTGGTAAATCTGTTGCTCTGAAGCGAATAGCACATTTATACTACATGATAAATTCTCCAATGGATTAAGGTCATTCCATCTCAAATTTTTCAATATTTATCAAGAATTGGATAGTTTGTTTTAAAATTGGTTAAAATTAAGTGCTTCAATCGTTGAGGCTGGCCATGGTTCAGATTCCACGTAAGAGTGTAGGTCTCTTTTACTAGATGGTAGGATAAATGTAGCCCGGGTTGGTATCATCACATTGAATTAAAGATAGTCAAAGCTGCAATTTTAAGATCTGTGTTTTGCATCCATTTCATTGCAAACAGTGAAACATAAAGAAATTCCTGGCTTGACGCATGTGTGGTAGGCTAATTTAATGACAACATGTGAGATATTATATTGCACATCAATGTCCAGTTGATTAATAGAAAATAAACAAACCTATAATGTGATCGAGGGAGGGTACACCAGAAGAGATGCATGGTAACCCATTTCTCAGCTTGGTTCCACTTAGCTGCAGTGCTGCTGTGGTGCCCGTCTTCTGGAAACTCGACATACTGATGATTTAAAATGTATTTTATGGATCCACTTGTATATATCGATGCTCGCAGCCCATACTCAACAGATTATTCCGTGGTACTCAAAGTTTGTTGCAAGTAATGTACGTAGGATTTACACCGGGAATAGTGGATAGGCTTTTAGAAAATCAGTAAGCTAAATTGTCGGCCTAAAATGTAAAACAATAAAACCTCGCTTCACGTATAGAAATTAATGTTTATTTTGGAAAAATAACCTAAAAGTATCGGTCAACAAAATCGGTGTCCCACTTGTCCGTCGCAAGTTTCCTACGCTGCGTGGAACTGCCACCACGCGGTTTAGTAGCCAAACATGAGCGTGACTCACCAGTGACTCACAGATGAGAATTCATTAGTATACCCGCAGGTTTGTATAGATGAATTTTTGCTGAGCTCTTCGATTCCTCAGGTTTACACCATTGAATAGAGCGGGCGAAATATTCGCATCAGTATGTATTTTTTGCCACTATTAGCCGCCCCTAATATCTGGCCACCCTGAGCCTGGGCCTAGTCGGCCTCACTAAAGGGAAACCCGTCCCTGTGTGTAGTACGATATGTGAGTGGTGACCGAGTCGCGCTGCGTCACTGTCGCGTGGTAAACGAACTACATGGCATCCGATCTGACCCGCGCGTGGCATCTAAGAAATTGGCCTTGGAAGTTTAGATCATCGGCTAATTGATATGGGCCTGTATTTAAGTCTCCAATATCTACTCTATCCACGCCAGGCGTTTACATACTCTTTAGTCGTGGGACGAGAAATGAGAAATGCGTTCGTATAACTGTTACTAGTGTAAAAACGAAGTATTCATTTTACGCCGTGCAGTATTTTTTTTTTTTTTTTTTATTATGCTTCTATCTGCAATCGGCTATCTAGCCATAATCAGATTTTGTGATTATACATGTCGTTGTGGGAGACACTCCATTAAATGTCTTATCCCTTCAATTATTAAGCTGAGGAACTCTTCAGCTTCTGTTGTCCAGGTTCAGTATTTGCCAGCGTTTAAGTCGTGATATGGTTTCTTTAGAGTTGAGTAGACTTCTTGCCAGCTCATTGGTGTGGTTATTTAACCTTTTTTTATATTTGTCACAGAAGTGTTTGACTTCCTCTTTCACTGTTGGCGCCTGCAAGTAGTGGTGGATTTCGTCGTTTCTGGCAAACCAAGGTGCTTTAGTGATTGTCCGCAGTACTATGTTTTGGAATCTTTGCAGTATTTCAAGGTTTGAGTTGCTAGCAGATCCCCAGAGTTCGATGCCATAGCTCCAGATCGGTTTTAGTATGCATTTGTACACCAATAGTTTGTTTTCAAGGGAAAGTGAAGATTGGCGTCCTATGAGCCAGTTCAGACTTTTAAATTGTAAATTGGATTCAGTTCTTTTGGCTTTTATATGGTGTGACCAGGTAAGTCGTCTATCCAAGTGCAGTCCGAGATATTTAATGCAGGTTTTTTTTGGCAAAATTTCTCCACCTAATGTTACTGATGGACAGTCCCCATTTCTCAGTGAGAAGGTAATATGGTTAGATTTTGTTGCACTACAAATGATCCTCCATGATTTTAGCCATTGATCAATTTTGTTCAGTTGTAGTTGTAGCGTCTGGGATGCTTTATTGGGATCTGTATGACTAGCAAGGCAAGCAGTATCATCGGCAAATGTAGCGGTCACTACTTCTTCGGTCGTTGGTAAATCGGCTGTGAAGATGGAGTAGAGAACAGGCCCCAACACAGATCCTTGCGGTACCGAGGCTTTTAGTTCATAAAACTCAGATAGTTCCTCTCCATATTTAACTTGGAATTATCTGTGGCATAGATATGATTTGAGTACCATAAATATTGAGTTAGGAAGTAATTTCTTCAGCTTGTACAAGCGACCCTTGTGCCACACTTTATCAAAAGCTTGCTGTATATCTAAGAATACTGCCGAGCAGTACTCCTTTCTTTCCAATGTCTGTCTGATCTTGTGTACTACTCTATGTACTTGTTCCACTGTTGAGTGTTGCACTCGGAAGCCAAACTGGTGATCTGGTATTGTATTCCTCTCTTCTAATATTGGTCTCAGTCTGAGTATAAATACTTTTTCGAAGACCTTTGAAATGGTAGGCAGCAGGCTGATTGGTCTGTAGGAGCTCAATTCATTAGAGGGTTTTCCGGGCTTTACCATCATACATATTTGTGAAACTTTCCACAACTTAGGGTAGTAATGTAGACGCATGATAGCATTGAACAGTATTGTAAGAAAAACCATTCCTTTTCTTGGTAGATGTTTCAGGACTTCTCCAGTTATGAGATCAAATCCAGGAGCTTTCTTATTTTTTAGATGATAGACTATTTGAGCAATCTCTCTCGGTGTTGTCAATTTCAGGGGTAGAGACAACTGTTGGTCACTGCTTAACAGAGTATCCACCTCGGCTTCAAACTGATCCATGGCCGAGTCATTTGGTGTGAAGGTGCGACTCAGGTGCTGAGCAAACAATGTTGCTTTCTCGCTGCAATTTCGAGCCCAATTGCCTGTAGGCGTCTTAAGCGGTGGGACATGTTGTTGTGGTCTGTTAAATTTTTTGGTGATTTTCCACAAAGAGTAGTTGTCTCGCTTGGTAGCCGACAAGGATTGAAGTTGCTCTTGCAGTGTATTATTGTTGTTTTCGGCAATCATTGCTTTCAGTTCTCTAGAAGCTCTGTTGAATGCTGTTTTGGCTCTATCCAGACGATTACTTGATTGCCACTGCCTACGGAGTCTCCTTTTTTCTGCTAGTTTTTTTCTTATTTCTAGAGGTATATTGGTTTTATCTACTGCTGGAGTTAGGTATGGAGTAGACCGCCAAGCAGCTTCTTGGATTTTATTTGTAATGTAGAATGTTGCTTCGTCTATATCAATGTCTGATTTGAGTCTTATTTTAAGGTCCAATTCTGTCTCAAGAAATTCAGCAAATGCTTTCCAGTCTGTTTTGTGGTTATATAAGGTGGGAGGTTTATTTTTGCAAATAATGGTTGTGCTAAATATTCCAATTATTGACGAGTGGTCGGATGATCCATCAAGCTTTGACTCTACCTCCATATACAATTTGGAAATACCCTTTAAGATGAAAAAGTCTAGAAGGTCGGGTGTTTTATTTTTGTCGCTAGGCCAGTTCGCCTGTTGATAGGGTTTTGAGTTTGAGATGGTCAATGCATAATTTTAGTTCTCGGCCTCGAGTCGTTGTTAACCTCGAGCCCCAGGATGTATGTTTACAGTTCCAGTCACCACCGCTGATGCATCTATTGATAAGAAATCGGCCTTGGAAGTTTGGATCACCGGCTAATTGATATGGGCCTGTATTTAAGTCTCCAATATCTACTCTATCCACGCCAGGCGTTTACATACTCTTTAGTCGTGGGACGAGAAATGAGAAATGCGTTCGTATAACTGTTACTAGTGTAAAAACGAAGTATTCATTTTACGCCGTGCAGTATGGCCGCAAAAAATTTCTTGTAGCGCACTGGATCACGCACGCGGCGCGCCAACGAAAGCCCGTAGGTTGCGAGACGTCTATAGTCGAGCCGTTCTAAGAAGCGTTTTTTGACACAGCAGTGTGGAAGTGGAAGGAAAGCTTATGACTAAATTATTGAACAGACCACTTTACCCCACGTTTTATATTATTGGGACCAAATAATAACAGCTTGCTGATGTGTTTTTTTATTATGACTTGTAGATTATATTTTATTCTATATTGTGTCAATTAATTACTAAACATTGTATGAAATAATATAATTATGAACAAAATAATGGTACAGTACCAGCACGGGGAGTAAAATGAAATTGGGATGTGAACCTGCAAAATAATAATTTTATGTATTTAATGGTTACGACATTACCGTTATCTCATTAATTTGAGTTTCAGCGACATCTACATTTTAAGCATTGTAATCAGATTTTGAAAATAATCTGAAAAAGTATTGGTCGTGACATTCGTCGGAAGCAAGACTGCCTTCCTGCCTGCCTTCCTGCTTCCGACGAATGTTTAAAATGTAGATGTCGCTGAAACTCAAATTAATGCAAAATAATATCGACCATTTAAGTTTTTATATCTTTTATTTTCATAACTATTACTTAAATAATCTTATAAAGGAAAATCAAATAGATATCATCACGATAACCAATGTTGGCTTGCGAGAAAGAATATTCGGGCTCGGGATTTCCAGCAATTAACTAATGCCTCATTCATTTCTTAAATGATATGTTTAGGCACATATAATAAATGGAAAGTTCATTGCAGTATCATCTAGCTTTTTCTAGTCAGTTAACTTTACATCGCTGAAGAAGAAAGTCGAATCAGTCGAATAAAACTGATAGTAATCTTAGGTGAAATAGAATAATAACAATCGGCTTAGATTCATTTGCACGTCGCCCTTTTTTTTCCCTTTTTCGATTCTCAGTACTGTTTTTCGACAAAAAAAGTTGTGCTAACGTCAAAAGTTGTCAAATTCTACTGACGAAAATGTATGTGGAGGACGATCCTTATAAGGTGTACAGCAAAATCTTAATGAAATGTTTTGCTCCAAATATGCAATGGTTAATGTTTGGAACATTATTCCGTTGACAGCTGCTGTACATGTGCAAAAAATCTTGTATTTAGCTTATGAATCACCTTCCGGAATCAGATAGTCAACTGTCCTTCGGTATCAATGTGTTTTTTTTAAGAAGATTGCCTATTATTAGGTTTTTGCTTTTCCGTTTTGAAATGTTATCGATATAAAAGTAAAACTCTGGTAAAAACCAGAGTTTTACTTTTATATTCTTCCTTCCCTTCCCTATTCCTCATCTGTCAAAAAACGCTTCTTAGAACGACTCGACTATAGACGCAACAACCCGCCGCCAGCCGCGACTGTCTCGCTCGCGCAATGGCGGGCGGCAGTAACTTTAACGTTTCTTGAGGCTTGGAGCCGGCGACTCTCGTAACTGGAGTTACGAGTAATAGTTAGTAATACTCAAATTCAAATTCAAATTCAAAAAACTTTAATACAATTATAAGAAAAAGAGTAAGTACACCTTTAATTACAATTCTTAGCGATCTAAAATTCGTTTCTTAACCGTCGCACTAGGCTTAGCCTGTATTGCGATGGCTAGGTTTTTTTAACGCAGGTTCTTTTAATTACTTATGATCGATACTCTTAAGTACTTTATTAATAAGTAATAAAGTGATATTAATGACTTAACATATTACACACATACAAGCACTACATAAAATGTATCTAAATTAAAATGTTTGTTAATAATTTTTCACATTCCAATCGACCTCATTCTATGAAATACTTCTGAAGATTCTATTTAAATGCTTTTTTATTTAAATTTAAACTAGGTTGTATTATATCTATAATAATATAATAATTAATACTAATAATTACTTCGTTGCGGCTAGTAGCCGGCGACTCTTTACCGCCGGTTACCGCCGAAACTGTAATGCGCGCGCGCAGTGCGCACTGTAGTCAAAGAGGGCCTACATTGTTAACGACCGCCGTTGTGGTTTGCTTACAGAAAAAGTCAAACGATTTGTATTTCTAAATGCTAATAGGCACATAAAATAAATGATAATGATGTTTATTTATCATTTGTGTTAGATTATTTCTGGGGATTATTTTGTCAAGGATAAAAAGTTTTGTCTGACTTCTTAATTGTTTGCGTTAACTACATAGTAAGGGAGGGGGAGTTTTTTTTTTTCATTTCTTTTTGCAACAGTTTCCGCAAACGGCTATCGGCATCAGCAATAACAGTTACTAACGTTTTCGAAGACCAGTGGAAACGCCCACGACTAATACTCTTTAATCTACGCTTCCAAGCTTCATCTCCAGTGTCAGGCACACTGAAGTGGGAACAGGACCCTAGAAGGTTAATAACCGCTTCTTATGGGAACCGGGGCCCGCAGGACGATCACCGAAATATTGCAAACATGCCATGCACAGAATACAATCACAGGTACCTCAAAACTTGGACGAGGGCCCAAGTCTGAGTCAGTCCTAGTTTGAATTTTGCTAAACGAAAGCGGTGGCGCTGGAGATAAAATAATATGATATATATATAATAGTTTTCTGCGATTTTATAACATGAGCAAATAAGTCAACTCGTACATTTTAGTTCGCTTGTCACTAACATTTCGAAACGGGAATGGACCCTTTTTTAGCAACGCGTAGCCAGTTTGAGTGATGCTGCAGGAATCAAACTCGCTGCAAGGTGTATCTTCATTTAAACTTTCTCGCGTTGTAATACGAACACTGCAGATTAATTGAAGCAATTAATCTGAATTGTACGATAATGTTTAAAACCGGTCGACTCAAGTTGTGAAATGTGGTGACATTTCACCACATATCAAAACGTGAAGCGTATAATAATCTGTGAACCCGAATTATTGTTTTTCTCAAGTTATCCTTACCCTCATTATTCATGCGGTGTGCACAATTTTTTGGGATGTTACCTAGTATATATTTTTATGTGATGTTAATTATTGTTATTTTATGGTAAATGTTCTGTTTTGTGTACCAAATAAATAAATAAATAAAAATAAATCTGTTGTCAAACTAATTTTATTATTTGTTCTCCGGTGCTACCGCTTCATTTCGAAAAAGTTTAGCGAAAGTTAAACTCAAACTAAATCAGACTTAGGCCATCAGCGGGTCTACTCACGAGATTCACACTTGTTTGTCACCTGTGAGTCACAGAAGTTTCTTCGTGGCTGTCATTTCATGAGTACGCGAGTTTTGTAACTCACCGGAGCATCTCATGAGTAGAACCCGCAATCCAGTTTTGTCGTTCCCATCACAGAACATATAATATCCTGTTCCTATAATGGTATTCTGTGCGTCGCATGCAACAATATTTTGGAGTACTAAAGAGAAGGCTGTACAGCGTCAGCTTTTGCCTTTTTATGGGGAAAATACCCAAAAATGTTCGATCTACTCATGAGAGCGAACACGAAAAGTTCTTGTGTTCGCTGCTGTCAAACTCCGTGTAGAAAAAAAGAAGGCATCTTTGACAGAAGCAAACAAGAGAATTTCACGCTTTCGCTTATCTGAGTAGATGTTATGTTATTGTTCTATTTTCGAGAGAAAGCAAACAATTTCTAACACAATTTGGCAAAAGTACGATTGCGCAGAATAAGGGTTATCTCACGTATAAGACATTACATTCGGCTTGTTCGCATAAATAATTATTACATGCAGCAACATTAACCGTTTCAAAATGAAGATGGCCGCCGCGTCAGTCAGTGTTTACGCGAGTTTATTCGTGTTATGTTGTGTCGTTCCGTGTTTTTATAGACATTTTATATCGAACACTGTTTTAAAAAATCCTTGCTTCATTACAACATTTTCTACCGGTTTACAATCGCGTAACACCATATCTGCGTACATTCAGTGATCTACAGTGCAGCTCCAGTGTGACATCAAAACATTGGAGATTCTCAGTGTCTCTGCCTCGACTGTTCCGTGATGGTGTTGTGAGGCCATCAAGTGCTGGTGCCACCAGGGTTTAAACCTGACTGGAAGGGAGCGTGAGGGGAGGCCAGCACGATGAGTGTGCCTCCAGGGCAGGTGAGGGGCGCTCGTCCCCTCGCCGCGGCTCACCGCGCGGGGCCCAGCACCTAGCTCCCCGGTGAGGGTCGCGAACACGGTGGAGCATCCGGCGTGCGGAGGCGGGGGCCTTCTCCCCCGGCCTTTGAGCGCGGCAATGCAGCAGCAGACGCCGCCTAATATGCTGCAGCCTATTGAGGAGATGACACTCCCGCCCAAGCGACAAGCTGTGGTCGATAGATTGCGGTTAGTATCAGTTACCACAATTTATTATTGCTTCATTTTAAAAGTGCATTAATGTGTTTTATTCATGAATCATGAATGTACCTCATCCTGTGGGTATTGGTCCAGAGCAATCTTAACTGTTTTATAAATTTACTCAAAGGCACGCTTAAATTTTGAGACTATTTGCTCCGCCAAAAGACTCGCTTAGGTCGACCCTTGCTATATAGATATGATAGGATACGAAAGATATACCTGCCTACGCTTGCTCAACCTTCACCCGCACTGCTCGCTCTTCACTTCGCTTCATTCACCTTAATGCTGCCTATTATGAACTTTATGCTTCACACTTTAAACCAAACAAGAGAGCATTGGGTAGTTTTGGGGAAAATTAATCAAAGTCCATCACCAGTTTATGCAAATCAAAAGTTTAAATCAACCTGTGGACTCTGATTTGGCCTATATCGGTCAAGAAATCTATTCCACAACACACCAAAGTGCATGCATGCGCATATTTTGACACTTACTGAATCCTCTCATTGTAAGCATGCTAATTAGGCTTTTTAATCTTTCTTAACCCCAGCAGCGGGAGCACAAATAATTTTATCTGGCCGACAAACTTACGTACATAGTCTTTATCTTGTGTGCGGGACACTTGTCGCCAACTGATAGCATAAACAATGTTATGTCGAGTGAGGTTGTCAAAATAAACCCACACCATAGACAAAACTCGACAAAGAATAAATTTTGTCCATTTGTGGAAGCACAAATAAATTTAATCCTACTAATTTGACGTTTGTTGATGATAATTTTGTCACCACCACCGGGAGGGTGTGTTAAATCCTAGAAGGAGGTGTTTGTTCGTGTTACGAATATGTGCGTATGTAGTGGCGATGGCACAGGCGTTTCTTAATGTTTTCATGGTTCAAAGACATGGGAAAAGCGGTAATAAGAGCGAAAGATGGATGGCTTTGTTAGGGCAAAGACGTTTCCATTCCATCCTTTACTATCCGTTATAGGAAGTAATCAGGCGGAACGGCTTAGAGCAACGCTCCAGCTGAACGGGAAAACAAAAAAAGTGCAGAGATTAACGTCACATTGACATTAGATAAACTACAATCCTTCTAATCTAGCAAGGCAAATGCGCTAAACCAAGCAATTTTTATCTAAATTCATTAAAAACGTACTTAATTGTGCATCTATACGAAATTCAATTCGAAATAACTTAGGTGTAGGCGATTTGTAGGAAATGGCATTTTGTTCGCCGCTATTCTCTAAAACGCTATTTCTTGCTCCTTGCACTGAATATCATGGAGCAGTCTGCGTGAACACAGCCAGGGTCGGGAGGTTTAAAGTCACAGTTCTTGTGGACAAAACGGTGGGTGTTGCCACTCTCTATCGAGTTAACACTCGATCTCGATAAATTAATCGAGCTCCCCATTTGTGATATCACAGTTGATAAAAATCCTCGACAAAATTTCTTATCCCTCTAGCTCGACAAGTGTCCACTTTCATTTGTGCTCCCGCTGCTGGAGTGAAATGGCCGATATCAGCCGAGAAATATATGCCAAACCATAATGCAAAGAGCATACACATTTTCACAAAACTAAATTCTCCCGACTGTAAACATACCTACATATTCCGAAAGGATAATATAGAGACATTCCTAATTAGTCTGAATTTTGAAGACTGCATACTGATCTCTGATCAACAAGATCATTATAAGGTTTTTTTTAGTAGGCTATTTCACTGAGATATAAAGACCTTAAGCATGTTCCGACCCATACAATGTTTTTTTTACACAGAACGCAAAAAGTATTGCACTTTAAGGCACGAATTCATCAAAAATATTAAATATAGCCATAGTAGTTGCAGCGAAAACATATTCACAATCTCAGGTTTGATGGTTTCGTTGTAATTGCCGGTTAGAAGTTTTACACCGTTTTTTTTTTTTTTTTTATCTACTTGTTTATTTGGGACTTAAGCCGTCACCGACTATGCCAGCCCCATAGTGACTTTATAAGTATAATAATTACTTCAAGCTATCAGCTACTCCTTAGAGCCAATGACAGCTTGAAAAAATATACAACTTCTCTGAACTCGTTTGACCAGGGCTTTCCCAATGATTCGTGTATCTTAAAAAATAAATTCATTCTATCCGTACACAATATTTTTTCAAGACCCAGTCGAAGCATCTCGTTCAGAACACACTCGATAAATAGGTGAAATTGATCTTCTGGCTTGTCACAGGCAGAACAATTTGGAGAGTCCAGTTTCTTCATCAGATGTCCCATTCTATTTAGAGGAGTGTGTCCTGATCTGAGTCTTAAGCCAATAGTAATGATTTCTCTAGGCAGATGGACACTGCTAAACCAAGGGATACAGAGTGGTTCAGACACAATCGTTTTGTACCAAATTCCCCTCTCCACAGATCTCCTGTCAAAGTGTTCTTTCCACATTTGTCTACATATTCCTTTGGCTCTCGGCAGAACGTCAGTGAAGAAAGGCTTGGTGGTGTAGATTACATTTGAGCAAGTAGCTCTTTTTGCTAACTCGTCCATCGTACATCATTAGTGCTGGGACCATATGAAAGCAGCTGAACCGAATGCCTTTAATATATTCGGAAAATATTATGCATCAGATATGAATATTCCTCCAATATTATCAGGAACATTAAGAATGTTCCGACCCATACAATGTTTTTTTTACACAGAACGCAAAAAGTATTGCACTTTAAGGCACGAATTCGTCAAAAATATTAAATATAGCCATAGTAGTTGCAGCGAAAACATATTTACAACAGGTTTAATGGTTTCGTTGTAATTGCCGATTAGAAGTTTTACACCGTTAGATGGCGCTGTTAAATAAAAATCGTATTTAAATAAATTGTAACAAAACCAATAATCCTGAAATTGTGAAATTGTTTTCGCTGCAAGTAATATGACTATATTAAACTTTTATTATTAATTCGTGGCCTGAAGTGCAATACTTTTTGCGTTATGTGTGCAAACAACTTTATATGGGTCGGAACAGCCTTAAGTTAATGTATACAATTTCTCTATCATTCGGCCGTTATGGGCTTGAACTGTAGGAAAATCACTATATTAAAACCAAATTAAGCCCTAAAAAAATTCTGGAAAAGTATAGAATGTTTAAAGTAATGTGCAAGGTCAAATTGCCAAAAAATTTTCGGATGACAAAAAAAAGGTTTTGTGAGATTTTTCAAGATCATGTCAGGTCTTTACTTTCGAATGACCAAGAAAAGGCGGCTCAGGGGAGGCAATTCCTTCTCAAGGTGGCTCCCAATTTCATCCCTTGCTTAGGAATTGGTAGGAAGAAAGTACCTTGTGACTAAAGGGGGTGGGGAACAATTGTGGAAGTGATGTCAAATTTGACAGTCTGAAGATTTGAGAATCGTCTCAAGAATCAAGAACCGTCTTTGAATCTCAGCATTCCTGTAGTTTAATAGGTACCTACCTAAGGTTTGTTCAGGCAAAGATGATTCCATCCCGTCTCGTACTGTCCGTTACAGAATGGATTCAGGCAGAACGGCTCCAGCACGATCGCAAAAAAGTGCAGAGATGAAAATCATTTTGTAATTACACAAACCAAAATCCTTATAATCTCATTAGGCAAACTTGCAAAATGAAGTAATTTCTATCTGAATTCATTAAAAACCGGCCAAGTGCCAGTCGGACTTGTACACAAAGAGTTCCTTACCATCGCACAAGATTTAACACAATTTTTTTTTTCTATTGATTGATTGACCATACGGCGGAGCCATAATATTGATCACATGCTTCTTCTGCTTCCTTTCTCTTTCAGTGGTTCCGACAATATATTTTAGAATCCAAAATTTCAAAAGAAGTAAAAAAAATTTGAGCATGCGTACACATATTTGGAACTACTTTTGAATTTTTTAGTAACAATTTTTTATTTTTTATTTTTAATACTAATGTTAATGTGTAATCCCTGTTTTCTCCACCTCCAATTACCTGAAATCCGGTAAATAACTTTCGGTTACATTGCATATTTACATGTTGTGACCAAAAGGTAACCTTTGATTTTTGAAGTTGGAGGTGGCGAAACGGGTATACCATAAGTGAGAGGTGACCAAGGAAGGATATTTTACATTCTTTCCAGGTACAAGTAAGGACTTTGACTTGTAATAAGGAGAGTCCTTTCCAAGAAGTGACGGTTATTAAGCCTTCTCGTAAATCGACCCTCCTTGTTATTAATAGTGTACCCTGTAGCCCTATAACTCCTATGGTTTCTTCCCCCTTTCCAACTGATTTGGTTGGAGTAATAAGCGGCACCATTGAAATTAATAAAATATGGATGGAAGAATGGATGTCTGTAGTTTTCATTGTAGTCGTGTTTGTATAAAGTGAAGGTCCCGGCATGGCCCGGCCGGGTCTGGAATGCGGTGTGTAAAGCTAACAATGACAATAAATGAGATATTAGCCGACGATATTGTCCGGTTCCATAAAAAAACTTACAACTTAATTTACACCTGTCGTCCGCTTGGATGCTGCAAGTTACATCTATACATTTCTCATTCTTCACTCACAATCTCATGATTGAGTGATTATTTTTATTAATACCTTAAGTGGTTAAATAAAACAAAATACCTTCTAGTCTTAGTTTTTATTAAAGTAAAACAAGCATTTGTTCACTTCACTTTCCGAGGGACCCAAACGAATGCAAACGGCTAAAAATAAGGTGAGTATATTACAACACCGTATTTCGTCGAGTAAATCAGTAGAGTTGGGTCATTTACAAACCGATTCCCCACTTTTTAGGGCAATCTTGACTCAAAAATGCCTTACAATATGTACCATCGACGACATAAATCTAGTAGCACCTTACGGTCGGGTTTGATTTGCACATATGGCGTGCCCTTTCTCCCGCCGAACAGTCTTTAGGCGGGGCGTCCAACCGTAACCGCGTGGTTGGTGCTATCCCCTTCTCCCACATCACCTCCGCACAATGCATAGAAACCGCGTTGGAATGTGCTACTGGACTTTTGAATGTGATCATATACAGGTACAAGCTATCGCAAAACATACTCACTACAAATAAAACAAAGTCGAGTGTTTCATAAGCTGAGAGAATTAAGTACCTCATATTTTTTATTATCGAACAAGAAAAGATTTGTCCATAGGAAATGAAAATATATGCTATTATTTTTCACCATCGGATACATACATTTCCGATCTGTCTATTTTCTGCAACACAAAGCCCCACCCATCGGCAGGAGATCAAATTTTTCCAATCGCGTCTTATTTCATCGCTTCTTTGACATTTATCAAAATAAACCTAGACAATCAAGGTATTTCTGCACTTGAAACACATTAATGTCTGATTTCAGATTTCAGTATTTATTTGGTGTTTTTTAGGTGACAGGGCTCGATGAACAGATCAAAGACTTTAGCGACCCCTAAGAAAATGCATCCGACAATAATTCAAACAAGAAGATGTTTATGGTTATGTCTACGGAGTTCTTCAATAACTTCCGGTAAACAAATGACCCTTTACCAATGACTATTCACTGTAATACGATTCTCCAAAGCATCTGTAGCCACATGCCCAGTTTTTTTTTTATCCATCACCTGCTAAAGATGGGGGAACGGCAGAACGTCTAATATGCAGATCGTATAATGTCATATTTTAACAAAATTTTAAAACCATGCACAACGTATAATCAGCAGATCGTATAATTTTATAGGTAGTGCATGAAGAAGTTTAAAAAATAAAATTACTTATTTCTCCATGCATAACATATAATAGTCACAACGTATAATATTATGATCTTTATTTAACCAAAAAAGAAAACCATGCATATCATATAATCCAAAAACTTTTCATACGATAAGCGCCCTTCTGTATATACTTTTAAAGCGTATACTCGCACGTGACGTTTCGACCGTCTCAATTAGCGTAAGGTGGCCTTTCGAAATTGTAGCAAATATCGATTCGTAGCAATTTTAGCCTTAAATGTATCGTTATTAGGGCGCTTTATGCAGTGCTCCTTGGCATATTATACGTTTTGCATGGTTTTCTTTTTTTGTGAATTCATGTTAGGAATATTATACGTTGTGACTATTATACGTTCTGCATGATGCAAAGAGTTGATTTTATTTTTAAACATTATTCATGCACAACGTATAACATTATACTTTGTGAATATTATACGATATGCATGGTTTTAATTTTTTGGAAAAAAATACTATTATACGTTGTGAATATTATACGTAGTGAATACGACTCCTAAAGATCACAGTTTCGGCTTATCTTGAAAGACCCATAAGGTCGATTGCTTCATTTGTTTTGGGGTAGTAGCAAAAAAAACTGAGATTGCATTCTGAAAACTAGCTATAGTCATCTTGCATGGTGCTTCATCGCCAAAAGAAGTTTGAAGCCGAGCGAGGCTCTGCTGAGCCGTCCAGTTGCACCTGAAATCGTAGAAAAAAATTGTAATCGAACCGGCAGAAATGACCTGAAAAAACTGAAACTGTAACTTTTCACAAATTAATAAATCCATGGTTATGTAGACACGCAATTTTTTTAATGAAGCCACAATTTAAAAACAAGGGACTGTTGTTACCTGTATTCTACAGCCAAATATTTAAATATTCCGGATTTTTTAAAAAAAAAATATTTTTTTTTTGAAGATAAATGATAGCAGGGAAAGATTGCTAACGTCATAGAAGTGTTGAATAGGGATAATAATAAAAAGGGATGGGTAAGTAATCAAAGAGGGGCTTCATTGTTAACGACTGCCGTTGTGGTTTGCTTACAGAAAAAGTTCAACGATTAGTATTTCTAAATGCTAATAGGCATATAAAATAAATCATAATTATGTTTATTTATCATTTGTGTTATATTATTTCTGGGGATTATTTTGTCGAGGATAAAACGTTTTGTCTGACTTCTTAATTGTTTGCGATAACTACATAGCAACAAAACCTCTTTCTTGATTTAGATTTTTGTTGAAAAGGCTTTCGGCATCAGCAATAACAATTACTAACGTTTTCGAAGACCAGTGGAAACGCCCACGACTAGTGTTTAGTGATTTTTGTACGTTGTATGACGTTAGCCTTCTGTCTTTGTCTATGGAATGGGGAAGCGAGATCGTGCTCGCCCCCATCTTTTCTGCTAACGGCGGCGGGGCGGGGCGAGAGGCGGATACCGCGAGATCTAAAAGTTCACTGCAAACATTGGAGCTGCAGCAGAGGCGGTCAATGTCTTTACCGCACCGGAACATCGCACATTTGAATTGCAGTGACGATTGTAGGGGCTAAAATATGTATGTCAAATAATAAAAAAATGGGGTTCGTCTAGTAGGATTTTGCAGAGTATGCAGAGGTGCTTACCCTTAGAGACCCCTCCATTAGATGTACATTATCACACTATCGGATTAGTGAAGGGCAAACTTTTGCTACCATAATGACATTTTACTATAAATTTCTATTATTAATTTTAAATTAATAGGTCCGGTCTAAAAAAAATATCTAAAATCTAAAAAAATCTAAATTAGTCTGGTATAAAAAAACATTCATACTTCATCCATATCACTACATAGTATAAAACAAAGTCGCTTTCTTTGTCCCTATGTACCTATATCCCCATGTGCGCTTAAATTTTTAAATCTACGCAACGGATTTTGATGCGGTGTTTTTTAATAGATAGAGTGATTAAAGAGGAAGGTTTATATGGATAATAACATCCATTAAATAGTGGAGAAATACTGTTATTTTTGAGGTTTCCAATGTGATGTCGTAATAAATTACATTTTTTCCGCTTACATTGCAAACGCAGGCTGAATCCTACGAGATTTATCAAAATAATGTACTAAGTATTGTACACATTGAAAAAGTCTACAGAAAACTCCACGATGGTATATGTCTATCTCTTATGGATATACCACAATAACATTTTTTTGTCCTTAATTTTTTACGACAAATAATGGCTAATTTTCGAAGCGATTTTAACCAATACAGCATTAATCCTTATCCAATCAAATACCTTAAATACATTTAATATAGATTTATATGGCCGTTTACAGCATATGATTTAAATTAATATTTTCGAAGATATTACGGATTAAAAAATTTGCGTTTGCGGTAGTACCGGCCGGCCGGGGCGGCAGGAGCGGGCCTATAAATAGTGCGTAGGAGGCCGCGGTTTTAGCACTTTGAATTTAGCAGCGATCGGACGCGTTTATTATCGGAGCTCTCTAATATCTAATAATCATCTAATAATAATATCTAAGTTTTTTTTTTATTTGAAATATTTCAGTGTAGGAACTCTACGTAAAAAGGGTTTATTTGTGCATCATTGTGTCAAAATAATATTTTTTTAAACGATATTATGCCCGTGCAAAGCTGGGACGGGCTGCTAGTAACCAATAAAATAAAAAATCATCCATATAAATAAAAAATCAAATATAACCATATACTAACGGGTGGTTAAATTGTAAGGGCCGATGTTGAATATGTACCACACCTAAACGCCAAGTTTTTTTCCGAATTTTATTTGACATTTCTCTATTTCAGACTTACTCAATTTGAACCATGGAGAGATACACAATCCAACAACGTGTTAAAGTTATCCAGACTTATTATGAAAATGGGCGTTCAAATCAAAATGCATATCGTGCACTTCGTGATTTTTTTGGTCAATTTGATCGTCCAAATGTGCGTACAATCGCAAAAATCGTGGAAAAATTCGAGCAAACCGGGTCTGTAGAAGATGTGAGAACACCAGTGCATGCTCGTACAGCTCGTACTGCAGAAAATATTGCTGCTGTTCGCGATAGTGTGGCTGAAGAGCCGTCCACCTCAATTCGTCGTCGTGCCCAACAATTGCACCTCTCACGCTCGTCGTTGATGAACATTATGCATAAAGACTTGCATTTACACGCTTACAAGGTGCAATTGGCTCAAGAACTAAAGCCTCTTGACCATTCCAAACGTCGTGAATGGGCAGAATGGTGGCAAGAAATGGTATTGTGGTATATCCATAATGATTTTCTTCGAAAATTGATCAATTTTCGAAGAAAATCATCTTCAGTGATGAGGCACATTTTCACCTCAGTGGATTCGTCAATAAACAGAATTGCCGCATTTGGGCGAATGAGAATCCAAGAGTGATTGTCGAAAAACCAATGCACCCACAAAGAGTGACTGTTTGGTGCGGTTTTTGGGCTGGCGGCATCATCGGGCCGTATTTTTTCCAAAATGAGGCCGGTCAGGCAGTTACTGTGAATGGTGTTCGCTATCGTGAGATGATAACGAACTTTTTATGGCCCGAATTGGAAGATATGGATGTGGACGATATGTGGTTTCAGCAGGACGGTGCCACTTGCCACACAGCTAACGAAACAATGGCTCTTTTGCGCAACAAATTCAATGGCCGTGTTATCTCACGTAATGGCGATGTCAATTGGCCGCCAAGATCATGTGATTTGACACCGTTGGACTTTTTTCTTTGGGGTTATTTGAAAGAAAAGGTATACGTCGATAAGCCAGCAACAATTCAAGAGCTAAAGGATGAGATAATTCGGCACATTAACGGCATAGAACCTCCATTATGCCTCAGGGTCATCGAAAATTTGGACCATCGGATGGAGGTGTGCCGCCGTGGTCGCGGCGCCCATTTGGCCGATATTTTGTTCCATACATAATTGAGTAATACCAATATATCATAATAAAATAAAATTACAATAATTTCCTAAATAGTTTGTGTTTTATTCAAAATCAACATCGGCCCTTGAAATTTAACCACCCTTTAGATGAGGATCCCTACCAGATGCGATACCCGGGTTCTTTCAGGACAATGTGCAAAGAAGGCGGGCCAACAGACGAATTCACTTTTGCATCATTCAATTCAATCATATCTTCTGCATCAGGTGCATCCGATTTTTTTATGACGGCAGCCAACGAACCGGTCGAGGCGACAAAAGTCAACAAACTTATTGGATGCTAGGCTGTTATCGGTCGGCGAGTTTACGCTCGTGCGTATCCGTTGCGACCGTCGTGGCCTCATTCACAAATATTCCGGGAGGTCACGACATTTTTGGTCACGATAAGGTAATGGCTGAATCTGGGTTCACATGTTAGAGACCAACCCTCTGATGCTAAATATGTCGGTCTGCCCGTGCCAAGTGGTTGCGTTTTCTAGATTGGCTATATAAAATAGATGCTGGTATGTACCTGCTGATGAATATACTGATTACCTGGAAACATTGATACCTATTAATTATACAACAATAACCAAACGGTTACTTAATTAAATACTTAAATATACCTAAAGTTATATCTGAAACCTAAATCGCCTATAACTACTAAATTCAACAAAAGATTTGTTCAGTTTTTGTATTGCTAGGCAGGTGTATATTGATACTTTCATGCTTCGTCATTTGCATCCATTTACCATATCATATGTATTTTTTGTCACCATAACGACTTGTTCAGGCGCCTTATCTAAGTAACGCAACCACTTGGAACAGGCAGACTGACACATTTAGCTTCAGAGGGTTGTACTTTATCCCGTGAACCCAGTTTCAGCCATTTACGTTATCGTTACCATTTTTGTCGCGACCTCCTAGTCTAAAACGGCGACCGTGAGCGTTCGCTGCATGGCGGCGATCTGCCGAGTCGAATGATCTCACGCTGACGGGGAACACATTATTTTGTTCTGAAGCAATCACTGGATATGGGACTTGGGCCGGTTTTTAGGGTTCCGTACCCAAAGGGTGAAAACGGAACCCTATTACGTAAGGTTATAGGTTAGTTAGTAAGTAAGAAAGGGGGCCTACAGTTTTATGTGGAATCCGAACCACGGCCAGCCTCAACGGTTGAAAATGGTCACCCATCCAGAACCTGACCGCGCTCAGAGGTGCTTCCCCAGCAAGGCGTCGCACACTGAGCTGCCGAGGCTGACAGAATATCCTAGATATAAGTAGCTCTCAGTTGATTAATTTTATGTAATGTAAAAATATCTTGATCCTTATCACCTCATTATCCTCTTAATAAAGGGACACCATATCCCGTTTTGAATATTAGAGTTTAGTGGGAAAAAAATCCCACTTCGGATCTTTTTTTAGGGTTCCGTACCCAAAGGGTGCCAACGGAACCCTATTACTAAGCCTTCGCTGTCCGTCCGTCCGTCCGTCCGTCCGTCTGTCCGTCTGTCACAGGGCTGTATCTCAGTAACCGTAACAGATAGACAGCTGAAATTTTCACAGAGTGTGTATTTATTTTGCCGCTATAACAACAAATAGGTAACTTTAAAAAATAATTAAAATTAAAAGTGACCCCTATACAAAAAACGTGATTTTTTGTATTAAGTATTTTACGATGGACTCGCACTTGGCCGGTTTTTTCGTTGTAATTACCGTCATATAACTCTTTTTGCACACATGCGAACTATTTAGCGCTAAGAATACTGCCAATATCCGAGTTCTTCTTGTCCCGGACCCGTCAATCCCATTGGGGCTGTCAGCTATTCGTTGGGAGTTTTGTATCGCATCGCTTCACTGTCTGTTGGAGTTTCGACTCGCCACGGCGCGGCCGCCGCCGCCGACGCCTCCGCCGTCGCGGCGCGGCGTCACATTCTGCAGTGTTGTCTTGCGTCACCACCTTGCCGCGAACAATAGCGCTCGGCGTAGCCACAACGCTCGGCGCGAGGCGGCGCGCGGCGTGACGATCGACCAAGAGCGGGCGACTGCCCATGTCACGTCATTAATACTAATAAAATAAAACTAAAGAGTTTGTATGTTGGTTTTTTTGTTCGAACGCTCTAATCTCTGAATCTACCAGTCGGTTGTTAAATAAATATTTGGCATTTGATAGCCCATTTGAGGAATGTTATAGGCTATTTAACATCACCCTACGACGCTTATGAGCCGAGCGAAAAAAACAGTCGGAAAGAACGCTAAGCGAAAATCGAAGTAATAGCGCGGGCGGGCAATGCGACGCCGTGGCTCGTACGCCGAAGGCGCATTTTAGCGGGCTCCGCTCGGGTGGTTATCCGAGCCTCTGCTAGGACCTTTGATTCGGCCGATATGTTAATAAAGTCTCTCCAAGGTATAATGACGTATTACCCACCAGCTCCAGACTCATGAAGCCGCGTGTTCGTTGCACAACCTCTGCACGTATTTGCATAAACTGGAACCCCCGAAGGTGATGCTCACCTCAGCACTGCAGGTCGCTGTCTGGCTTTCATGCATATTTTCATGAACATCCTCCGTTTTAATTCATTAATCGGTCGACGTTACCTTTGAAACGAACCGTATACCTACGATATTATATATTTCATTTTCATTTATTTATTAAACTTCTGGTAGTCAAACTATGTACACTAGTCATGTCATAGTTTGATTGATCATAAAATTAAATGATACATGTGGAATCATGGAGGTGAAGAAATTACAGGAGAAAGGATGGAAGTAAGAAAGTGTCGCCACCTCAGTTGTGCCGCCGGAGGAATTTGACCTTTGTTTCGGCTCTCGCTCAATACATCATTACGAATAACGAATGACGTACGACCATCTGGTTCATTGCAAATTAAATTCTCATCTTTATCAGTTTACCTACCAATTTGTGAGATTTCAAATTTGATTTTTCTCCGTTTTCATCATTACGCTACAAATGTGTACGGCGATATAATTTATACGGCGTGGCGTAATTTTTTGCGCGCTCGTTGTATGGAAGTTATAGTACGAGAGCGGACCGTCGTCAACCCTACGTCATCGAGTAACACCATGGGACCCATTTGTGGTTGTGCGGATTAGAATAGGCTTCCTAAAAATACTAGGTTGCCTGACCCAAACCTGGAACGTTTTGTGCAGTAGGTAATATTAAATCACTTTTTTGGTAGAATTTAACGTCATCGAGTAACAACATGAGACCTAGCACAATCGGTAAAGGTCATCAAGAGAAGCTAAAAAAAAGTAGGTTGGCTCGTCCTACCCTGGCACGTTCTGAGGTTGGCCGGTTTTAAAATGTCAAAAAATAAAAAAAAAATACGTCATCGAGTAACAAGATGACAATACCACCATTCGATAGTCCTATGAACATACTTCATAAAAAAATTAGGTTGGCTGCCCTCAGCCTGGCACGTTTCCTACGCGGCCATGTTGAACGTCGGATGCGCCCAGTTCTTATATTAATCAATTGTTAAATTAAACTAATATAACCGGTGTGTGATATGTCTATCTATAAACAGTGATGTTTTTATTGATCAGAACTCATCTTGAATAGGTTAAAAAAAAACAAAATGAAATATTTGTGATATAGGTATTGATTGATTACGTGATATTAGGGCATTGTCGTATCTAATTATTAACTAAGTTTAACTCAAGTCAACTTTAGGTTATGATGCACATAGTTCCGCATACTTGAAGAGTAAAAACCGGAAGTTTCATATACATATGCTTTCGGAATCTACCGTATGGATCATTCAACGTAGGGAATCGCAACTCCAGTCAGCCCATGCCTACGGCATTAGAGGCGCACGCTTTAAATTCTGCCACGGCCCTCGTTATTACAAAATTTTAATCAGATTGAATGTAAACATAATGTAATGAAGATTTTTTAATAGTCATAATAAAATAAATCGCCACAAAACTTAAACCCATAAGTGAAGTATCTCAAAGTTACTATTCTTTAATTCACATGAATTTAGGGTAAATATTCTAGAGTATATTTCCATTCTTTAAACATTTCAATGTATATGTTTTCTATAAATATATACGCAACGTTGCCGGGTCTATACAAAAGTACATGTCCACATCGTCACTCACATATTAAGGAAGTTTAGTAAGCTTTGGCGTCACTCTCTTTTCTTTATTTACGTATCTCTTTTATTTTATCCTAACAAAGTTGCAATGTATCCAAACCGAAGCGGAATTTTAAATTAACAGCTCTTAAGTCGTAGGTATAGTTTAAATAATACCTGAAAAGCTCTGTAAAAATATTTATGTATTAGTTATAGAAAACATATACATTTAAATGTTTAAAGGATGTAAATAACCGTGAATATTTAACCTAAAGTCCTGCGAATTAAAGAATAGTAACTTTGTGGCGATTTATTTTATTATGACTATTAAAATTCTTCATTACATTAGGTTTACATTCAATCAAATTTGAATTATGTAATGAAGAGCTCCGTCGCCGAATGTAAAGCGTGCGCCTCTAATGTCGTAGGCATGGGCTGACAGGGGTTGAAGAAAGGACCTTAAATCGATGCACACTCCAGTGGCAACAAGAAAACATTTTAAAACCTGTGTACGATTTAGTCCTTCTGATGAGTCTAGTGTTAGATCCAGAATTTATACTATTATTTTTGTCATGAACTACTATAGTGACCTGTAAACAAAGAGACAAATTACAAAACCTTATTATTCATACAGCAAAAAAAAAAAACGACATAATATTAAACCTTTAAATGCTACCACCTACAAAAAAATAAGAGTACAATGGTTTGAGAACAGTCAGTCAATCCGTCAGCGTGTTTGCGACCACTGCGGGACATACGCCTCTCCAATCCTTCTCCAGTCCTACCGGCCCTCAGCGGTACGGACCCACTGCTTTCCCCGACGCACTTGATGCTGTCTTTCCACCTGGTGGGTGGTCTTCCCACACTCCGTTTGCCTGTCCACGGCCGCCAGTGTAGGACACGGTTACTTTAACGGTCGTCATCTCGTCGGCTGACGTGACCAGCCCACTCATAACCGGGAGGACGCACTGGTCATATGTTCTGGTCTTTAAATTTTGCGAAAGGTCAGACCTCAGGGCGAATTTAAGCTTTCCGAAGGCAGCCCAACCCAATTGAATCCGTCGCTCAACCTCCAAAGACAGTCTTTGTATACCAAGCCGCAGGATTTGACCGAGATAACAATTTGTCCTCCCGTCATACCCTCAGTCGCCATGACCATGATTTTATCCCGGTTCATCTTCAGACCTACCTATCTTTCTACTACTTATCTTTATAAAGGTCTTCCAGCATTGTTTGAAGCTGAACTCGGGAATTTGATAGAAGAACAATGTGATCGGCGAAGCGAAGATGACTGAGGAAAATATTAATTAACGTTGATACCCATGTTGTCCCCTTGAACACATATTCCGATGCGCTCGTGAAGAGCTTGGGTGAGATCACATCCCCCTGCCTAACGCCTTTAGCAAGAGGGATGGGTTGGGTATTTTAATGAAGCCTCACAGTCATCGTCGCGGACCGATACAGATTTCGGAGTACCTCGATGTAGCGGTGGTCGATTCTACACCTCAGGAGGGAGTTTTCGACAGCCCATTTCTCAACTGAGTCGAACGCCTTCTCGTAAAGGACTAGAAAAGAAGTGGAAGGCTACAAAGAGCGGCTTGTTGTACTCCTCGCACTTCTCACCACTTGTCTCACAGTAAATATGTGATCCATTATGCCGTATCCTTCCTGAACCCAGCTTGCTCACGAGGCTGGTACTGATCCAGCCTCTGTGTCAGCCAACTCGTGATGACTCATGAAAAGACCTTGTATACGTGGCTTAGAAGTGAGATAGGTCGATAGTTCTTCAACTTCGCCTTATTTTTTTGAGAACTGCATTGCACAGTGTTTGCAGTTCCTGATGGTCTCCCGCCAGACTTTAGCAGTTCCATCGTTATCCCGTCCTCATCTGGAGCCTTGTGTTATTTTAGTCCTTTCAAAACCGCCTTTATCTCATAGACACTAATCTCCGGCAGATCCTCGGTGTAGTATCTAGTGAGCGGGGCACGCCTATCAGAGTCAAGTGGTTTGCTTGGGCTCGGGGCATGCATTGCTGCGGAGTACAATTCGTCATATTTTTTTACCACCGCCTCAAGTATATCCGTCTTTATTGCAGTGACAACCCCATCCGCTCGCTCAAGTTTTGAAATTTAGTTAGCGCCGGTAGAGTAGGTAGGCACGGGAAAACACTTTACTGTCTCGATTTTCCTCTATAACGCGCTCAACCAACTTCATGTTCCCTTGGCGAATATCGCTACGGAATATGGTGCGTAACGAGGCAATCCGCCGACGTACCAAAGTAGTCGATATTGGACACCGGGTGGCTAAGCTAGCTAGAAGGAGGAGTAGCCGCTCTTTGTAGCCTTCGTGGACTACGAGAAGGCGTTCGACTCAGTTGAAAAATGGGCCGTCGAAAACTTCCTCCTGAGGTGCAGAATCGACCACCGCTACATCGAGTTACTCCGAAATCTGTATCGGTCCGCGACGATGACTGTGAGGCTCCATTAAAATACCCAACCCATCCCTCTTGGTAAAGGCGTTAGGCAGGGGGATGTGATCTCAAATCAAATAAAATCAAATCGAAATATTTTATTCGCAGTGATTACATTACAATATTAAGAATTTGCATAACAGATTATAATATTGATACCAATCATGTGAATTCGTCGTTTTACACAATAATATTAAAAGAACTTAAATCGTAGAAAGTTTGGTCAAGCAACCATGTACCTAACTTCTTTTTAAATCTTATGTTAGTTTCTTCTCGCAAGCCTCTTGGTAGCTTATTATACATATTAATACTATTGAAGTGGACCCCCTTTTCAAATTTCTATGTTGAGTGTGCAGCTTGCTGGATTACATTTTTATTTCTCGTCGAATATCCGTGTTTAAAATTATTATATGATTCCGGATAATTTCTCACATAAAAAATAGTTCTTTGTACGTACACATCATACATAGTATGCAATTTTAGGTTTTTAAACAAAGGCGTGCAAACAAGTGCATCCCATTTAGAGTGTGTAATTATCCGAATTGCTTTCTTTTGTAGTCTAAATACTGAAACCGCTTCCCCTGAAGAACCCCAGAACTCAATGCCATAGGTCATGACAGAGTATAAATAACCGAAGTAGGCACTCTTCAGGGTATCCAAGTCACAGCATTTAGACAGGGTTCTGAGGCAATAACAAGCTTTTGTTAATTTATCACAAACATGTTGAATGTGTTTGTCCCATCGTAACTTTTGATCCAACGTGAAGCCTAAGAATATAGTAGATGTTGCAAACGTTATGACTTTACCGTTACATTCAATAAACATCTCATCATTCACTTCATGTTTAATATTTTTCATCTTAAAATGTACACAGTGTGTTTTAGCACTATTTAACATTAACCCATTTGCTGCCAACCATTTACCCAACTCCTCAATTATATTTGTTGTTTTTGTAAGGAGTGTTTCAATACTTTTATCAGTAACAATTACATTTGCGTCGTCAGCGTAAATTACTATGGTTTTCGCGAGAAGTACTAGCATAGTGTCTTTTGCAATGTCATTAATAAAAATAATAAACAGCAATGGTGCCATGATTGAGCCTTGAGGTACTCCGTAATCGGTTTCAAATAATCGTGATACAGAGTTATCGATAATTCCATTTGTTCTGTTTTTATATCTTATATTTACGTTACTGTCTCACCCACATTTTCTAACCCAAGCTCTTCACAAACGCATCGGAATATGTGTTCAAGACGCTTGAATGGGAAAACATGGGTATCAACGTTAGTGAATATTGCCCTCAGTCATCTTCGCTACGCCGATCACATTGTTCTTCTGTAAAATTCCCGAGTTCAGCTTTAAACCATGCTGGAAGACCTTTATAAGGCATCGATAAAGGTAGGTCTGAAGATGAACCGGGATAAAACCATGGTCATGGCGACTGAAGGTATGACGGGAGGACAAATCGTTATCGACGTAGAAGTGATCGAACAGGTTGAACTGTACGTATATCTCGGTCAAATCCTGCGGCTTCGTATACAAGGACTGTCTTTGGAGGTTGAGCGACGGATTCATCTGGGTTGGGCTGCCTTCGGAAAGCTTAAATTCGCTCTAAGGTCTGACCTTCCGTAGAAATTTAAAGACCCAAACATATGACCAGTGCGTCCTCCCGGTTATGACATGACGTACGGGTGTGAAACGTGGACTCTGACGGTCGCCGTTGTCCAAAGGTTAAAAGTTGCCCAGCGAGCAATGGAGCGAGCCATGCTGGGAATATCGCTACGGGATATGGTACGTAAAGAGGCAATCCGCCGACGTACCAAAGTAGTCGATATTGGACACCGGGTGGCTAAGCTCAAATAGCAGTGGGCTGGTCACGTCAGCCGAAGAGACGACGACCGTTGGAGTTACCGTGTCCTACACTGGCGGCCGTGAACAGGCAAACGGAGTGTGGGAAGACCACTCGCCAGGTGGGAAGATGAGACAAGTGCGTCGGCGGAAAGCAGTGGTTCCGTACCGCTGAGGGCCGTGAGGACTGGAGAAGGATTGGAGAGGCGTATGTCCAGCAGTGGACGCAAACACGCTGACTGACTGACCGACATTGCGAAAATTGTACCCATGTTCTCGAAGCACAGGGTCCATTTCGGTGAAGATATGGTCCTTGTCACACAACCGCTGTGCTCTGAGTCTCAATGCTCTTGCGACCGATTCCAAATGCACCCACACAAATGCACCAAAATGAGCATGATGCGAAGTAGCTTGTACACAACGATTTGTGTGTGTCGGCTTGCGGTACACTGTGTGGCTTAGGATTCCATCCAATCGTCGAGCAACAAGTACTTCCAAGAACGCCAAAGTGCCTACCTTCTCACAATCTACTGTATATTTTAAATTTGTGTGAACCTAATTAAGATGAAAGATGATAGCGTGGAGTGATTGGCGACCATGTGACCAGATTGAAATCACGTCACCCAAGTACCGTACCCAAAACATTGACTTAAGAGGTGAAGTTTGCAATGTGCGGTGTTCCAGCGGTTCCATGAAAAGGTTTGCCACCACTGGTGTCACTGGTGATCCCATTGCTACAGCTTCTCGCTGGATGTAGTATTGTCCTTGCCACAGAAAGTATGTCGTAGTGAGCCAATATGGCAGGAGCTTGACGCACTCAGTGTCGATGTCGTTGCTGATGACTAAGTTTCTGATGATGTCGAGGGACTCTTGGACTGGTACGTCTGTATACAGCGACTCGATGTCAAAGCTCACTAATAGATCCATGCATGCCAACTTCAATGTAGACAACAATTCCACAAAATGGGCCGAATCTTTAACGTAGGACGACGTCTTGCCAGACAGGGGTTGAAATATTGTGGCGACATGTGTAGCGAGGAGGTAGGTAGGAGCATTTATCTGGCTGACTATTGGTCCAAGGGGGTTCCCGTCTTTGTGAATTTGAGGAAGACCGTAGAAGCGCTACCACCGCATTTCCGCTACCACCTCGACCCACACCTATGACTTACGACCACGGCGAGCGTAGTTGTCAGTCGTCTGCTGCGTATGAACGTGGCGAACAACCTCATTGACAACAGGCTGAACGATCAGCTCGATACGTCGGCGAATGTCTCCTCCCGCCGCGTGAAAAGCCATAACAATTTTCAAATATATTTAACGACCACGGTAACCCCAAAAGTATCACAAGTAACGTTATTTCTTTAGTTATAGCTGAAGATAGATCATTTGCTGTATTTAATACATCACAATTTACATTACGTATTTGGGTCCCCAGTGCATTAAACTCGTTTTACTGTCATTTAAAAGTAGGTTATTGGCTTCACACCATAATTTAAGTGAGTTCATAGCTTGTATAAAGGACTCCGGTAGTTCTGATATACGATTTTTTGAAATTGATGATTTTTCATCCGCAAATAAAATCATATCATTATCTGTTGCGATGCAGCTTGAAATATAATTTTTTACAACATATAAAACCACGGTCTTAGAACTGAACCCTGCGGTATACCTATAGTGATTGATTCTACATCAGACTTAGTACCGTTTACTTCACAATTTTGTTGTCTATTTAATATATATAATTTACAAATACCTCATTTATTTTCCCTAACACCATTTCTAGTGTTCTAGTTTTCCTGGAAGTATTTTGTGATCTACACAATCAAAAGCTTTTCATACATCACAGAAAATGCCGTAGGTGCTCATAGATTTAACTAGAGAAGTTAAAATAGATATTAACATCAAGGCAATGGCATCTCCTGTTGACCTACACTTACGAAATCCGAATTGATTATAATTAATAACACTGTGAATGTAAGGACACAGGCCGATAATTTTCAACATCATTATGAGATCCCTTTTTAAGCAATGGTATTACCCTAGTAATTTTTAATAAGTCTGGAAATGTGCCATTTTAAATACAATTCTAAGAGGTTCTATAATACTGCCCCATATGGACTTTAACAGATTAGTAGATATGTTCCATAAACCATGCGGTCCTTTGGACTTAAGGTCTCTGTTACTTTTTGAATCTCAGAACAGCTAACAGATCCAAAAGTGACAGACTTCTTATTGCGTGGTAAAAATATTTTGAGTTGCTCTAATGCGAGATTTACAATTTATTGGATGTATTTAGTTGTATCTTGCGCGACAGAAGAAAAATATTTGTTGAAATGAATTTTTTTGCAACCATTGCACCCAAACTATCAATATATCACAAATATTTCATTTTGTTTTTTTTTTACCTATCCAAGGTGAGTTCAGATCAATAAAAACATCACCGGTTCATAGATATACATATAACAAAACTGTTATATTATATTAATTTAACAATTGATGAATATAAGAACTGGGCGCATCCGACGTTCAACATGGCCGCGTAGGAAACGTGCCAGGCTGAGGGCAGCCAACCTAATTTTTTTATGAAGTATGTTCATAGGACTATCGAATGGTGGTATGGTCATCTTGTTACTCGATGACGTATTTTTTTTATTTTTCGACATTTTAAAACCGGCCAACCTCAGAACGTGCCAGGGTAGGACGAGCCAACCTACTTTTTTTTAGCTTTTCTTGATGACCTTTACCGATTGTGCTAGGTCTCATGTTGTTACTCGATGACGTTAAATTCTACCAAAAAAGTGATTTAATATTACCTACTGCACAAAACGTTCCAGGTTAGGGTCAGGCAACCTAGTATTTTTAGGAAGCCTATTCTAATCCGCACAACCACAAATGGGTCCCATGTTGTTACTCGATGACGTAGGGTTGACTACGGTCCGCTCTCGTACTATTATTTCTCCATACATTCTTCACCATTCACATGATGGAGATGTGGAATGGGGTGTGCAAGTTTTTCTTTTTATGCCTGAACATGTATGGCTAATACCACACCTACATACTTTATTATATTAGCTACGTGAAGTCCTGCACCTGAAAATAATACAATTGGGCGACATTTATTCCCGTGCATGTCGCAAGAGGCGACTAAGGGACTCGTCGTTCGTGGTTTGGATTTCACCTCAAACTACTTTTATTTATGTAATTGGACATCGATGACTAAAACCATAACCACCGTTATGATATTAGACACAACGTATTGCCGTAGACATGAGGTGTCACGCCAGAACCTTCCCTTTATGAGCACGGCTACGTTGAACTGGATGGAAAACACGGACGATTGCGGCTACAACCATCGTTGTCATTGAATGCGTACCAACCCGGGCGGGCTTAACCCTACCACCTAGTAGGGGAAGGAGACCTACAGTTTTACATGGATTCCGAACCATGGGGCAGCTCGCATTCGTAACGAAAATTCATTAATTCAGAAGTAGAAAGAAAGTGGTATATGAATACTCGTCGGAGCTGCATAACGCTGTCACAGGGAGAAGATGTACAAATCCACCGATCCCCTCGATCCTGTATCTATAGGGTCTGTCAACAATAGAATGAACTCCCTTCCGAGGTATTTCCCCCAATTTAAAGCCTGGGGTTCTTCAAACATAGTGTGAATAAGCACTTGAGCCGGTAGTCTAAGTTGTCACCTAAATTGGCGTTACGGCAAACCGATCGACTGGCGTTTTCAAATGTATGGAGAAATTGAAGAGCGCGCGCAGCGGGCGTTAAGCGAACTAACATTTGCGAGTCCGAGCTTGATTTGACAGCTTACTCAACGTTGCCGTAAATACGTCGACGTTGCCGTTTACGTCCACTCCTCGTTTTCATACAAATCGGAAGTCCGCGTTTGACTTTGACAGCTTGAAGAAGTAAAACCACAGAATATCTAGTAAAAACTTGTATGGAGTTTGGAGAAAACGCCAGTCGATCGGTTTGCCGTAAACGCCAATTTAGGTGAGAACTCAGACTGCCCACTCTGGCCGGCCGGCATGGTTCGAAAACCTTTGGGCGTGTTCATACTTTAAAATTTCGGAACGGTAAGCCTAACCGTGAACTAGCCCAAATTGCTATTGGTCGACCCGCTTTGAACTGTAAACAAATACAACACAGCGTACACAGGCGTTCTTGCATTGCACCAATGCATTGCACCCTCAAAACTGTCAGAATCACAAATTATTCGGACGGATTGTACGCGCGCTCACGGAAATATAAAAGAAACGTTCAACAAATGACATTCTTTAGTTCTCTCATAGTTGATACTAATAAATTGCTCTAAGCTGAACTTGAATGTTCACTTGAAGACATTCAACTGCTTATGTAACAACCATTGACATATATGTTGCTGGTAACAACACGATTGAAATATGACTGACAACGCTGCAGGAATGTCAAAATTGTACACACTGCAGAGATGACGTCATATCGTTCACGTTCACGGTACACAATTTATAGAGATGTCTGCGCGAATCGGACCAGCATAGGTGGCGTAAGCTCTAATCGGACCATGCTGTTAGTGAAAATGTCCTAGGCATTGTTTCCGACAAGAGAGCACGGATTACAAAATTCAACGCATGAATGAATCATCACAGCCACTTGGCTCTACCTACCTACGAAATCAAGTTTAATACGAACTTAGACATACGTGTGCAGCTACAACGATAATAAGAGCACGATGCTAAGGTATCCTTTATAGATTCTTACCAATATGCACCTTATACCTTAGTCGGTTGGGTGCATTTTTGTGACGGTGACTGTGCTCTGACCATGTGGTGCATATTGCTTTGGTAGCGCACGTAGAAACAGGCGGGCATCGTGCGGCGGCGAGCGCACTCCGCTCTTCAAATATTATTATTATAAGTGTGTATATGGAGGGCATAGGCTATGAAGTGGACAGAGGCTACAATTATTTCTCGAAACTTGCATTAATTTTGTACAAAACCATTACACATCACTGGTTCTGCTGTAATTTCGGCATCGTAATATTGGAATAGTCCCGATAGCAACTAGGTATTTGGTCATATTATTGAGATATTCATTTTAAAAGTTATTTATTTAGGGCCGATTTTTCAATCCTCAGATAGTACTTACCGGACTGATAGTAAAAATTCACGTTTGTCAAAAGACGGATAGTCTTTGCCGGAGAATAATATTTTCTAACATAATTATCCGACTATAATTTTACAAATAAACATATGGTCTTACTTTATAAGATGGATAAGCAGAAGCGAAAATAAATCCATCGAATAGTTATCTGGCTGTTTATCAGACTATTGAAAAATCAGCCCTTAGTCAAATATGAGACTATTGTTATGGAGGTCCCTAAATGGGCATTGGTGAGGTGAACAATTTGTATGGCGCGGCGAAAAAAAATATCGGAATAAAAAATTAGTTGGCTATGAATCTTTTCCTCTAATAAAGAGCAAAATAAGTATGCTGTGATCGCACTTCTTCTCATTTCTGCCCACCCCTCAGAAAAAACGGCGCACCTTATGTATGTATAGTTTAACCATGAAGCTCCTACATTTTCGAAAGATGTAATACAGTCTTGCGAATTGTCTGTCTCGGTCAATTGGTGCAACCAATGATTCGGTGTGTGTGTGACGCGAGAATTCATGCCAAATGTCCATGGCAGTGTCGGCGTGCGTGAGCAGCGAGTAAGGAAGGACGAGAGTAGCGATCGAAACTCATCCGTATAGCGTCAGCGTAACATTTTTTTTTTTAAATTCGTGCACTAGCGGCAGCGGCGGGCAGTCAGTTCGCTTACGAATTCAATCACTACTGATGTTCTCAAGTTCCAACGAAACGTAAGAACTGTACAGTGCGCCAATGAGTGCAACGAATATTCGATGTTGCGCGTCCCGAATTCTACGCTACGCTGCCAACATTTCTATCGCCACTCTCGTCCTCCCTTACTCGCCGTGCGTAGGTATGGCTGACATAAATAGTCGTAACAGAAACTATAAGACTAACGAAAAGTAATACTAACTACTGTCAAAAGTGACATTTCGTCCGTACAAAATATCCCAAAGTGACGTTAGATAGTACTACTTTTCGTTAGTTTTAGTTTCACTTACGACTATTTATCTCAGCTTATTGGCCCATCATCCCATCGTCATCATCAAACGAACCCCCCTCACCCTAAACTGACGTCATTTTCATTAACTTTATGATACATCCAATTACTTGTTCAAACATTAGTTTTACGACTAAACAATGTGTTCAACAAAGAGTTAAAAAAGAAAATCCGGAAAATGTTTTCATTGAATCGTTCATTCAATGTGGTGGTACTAACCCTGGCAGGACGAATCCTACCGGGGACCTACAGTTTGTCATGGTGTCTGTATTTTTTTATCATTCGTATTTCCAAGAATGACGTCAATTTTGGCAATGCCCCCCTTCTACGTCATAAGACCAGACCGCCGCGCCACCCTAATTTAAAATGACGTAATATATGGACGGCCCCTATGTGCTTCATTAGATGCGTTATCGCCGCTGCCGCCTCTGATAGAGCGCGTCGGTAGCGGCGCCGACCGCCGAGTCGGCGACAACGGTTGCTTGGTGCGCTCCGCTGGTCATTGAACCAACACATACGTACCTCCTGTCGCCTTCTGTTGGACCTCCTCTCCTCGCCTCGTCCCACCGTCCCGCACCTACGTGCCGAGCTGAAGGGCCGATAATTTCACAATCATCAGTACCTACCTGTTCAAGAAGGACGTGCCGATGTAAATATTTCAAGCATTGGATGAAAAGATGGTCGAAGCGGCAATGAAAAATTGCCGTGTTTTCCATCCAGTTCAATGTAGCCGTGCTCATAAAGGGAAGGTTTGGCATGGCACCTAACTCCTTCGGGAATGTGGTGTATTGGGCTAATATCATAACGGTAGTTGTGTGGCATTAGCCATCCATGTCAGGTTGCATAAAAAAAAAAAGCAGAAACAGAGCTGAAGTCATGGGTTCGATCATGCATGATCATGCACCACTTTATTGATAGACGCACCGCCAGGAGATGGAACTGTCTGCCGGCGGGTGCCTTTCTTCACACCAACCTGGGAGTCTTCAACCGTAAATGAAACGGGCTCAATAGCTCAGCGATGGTCCGCGAATCTGCTGGTATTGTGCCTAGCTGAGCGTGGTTTCGCGAGGCGAGGTGTATTTGGCTTTTCTGAGCACCTTTGGTACTTAGCACAGTAGGGTTTTTGGCCCGCTCGGTTGATACAGTCGCATTGAATGAGAAGATGATCGAAGCGGCAATGAAACATTGTCATTTTCCATCTAGTTCAATGTAAATGCGCTGATAAAGTTTTCATTTAATGCGATGATACCAACCTGGGTGGTTACCATGGCAAATTCGCTCGCCGGGTGACCATACAAGTGAGTGATCAATTCTGACGTTTAGTTGCATTCCGTACCATTATAACTGTTACATTTCAGTTCACTTGGCCGAATGACACGTCGTTTGATAGTTAGCAGAGTACGAAAGGCAAGTAAACGTCAGATTGTATCAATAACTTGCCTTTTCACCCGGCTAATTTATTTACTATGGTAAACCCGCTGAGCTGTTTGACCCTATCACCTAGTAAGTAGAGAAGGGGACCTACGTGGCTTCCGAATTAATCTCAGGTAAGAGAGCAAGAGGTCAACACCCGAATCTGCTGTGGTTTTCCACACAAGATTCGGTTATGGTGAAAATGCGCTGTATGGACAGTGTTAAAAATATCAACCGTCGACCATATTCTGACACAACTAGCAGGGACCTACTACTGTACAAATTAAAGTGAGTTCAGCGTGAAATGAGGATTTAACATCATGTTAGTACGTTCAAATCCGGTTTCAGCAAGAAAAAGTTAGATTTTTTTAAAATATGTATAATTCGTTTTGTAGTATTAATAAGTCTCAATAGATTATTTTTTTAAAAAGGTGAACTGACCCTCAAGCTGTAAGGGAGTCGTTACCTTATCAATTCCCCATACTACGGGCGATAACTGTTTACATCCTCTTAATGTCTTACTAGGTTTTAGAAATTTTGGGTTCTAATACATAAAAAAAATATTCCGACGAATTGAGAACCTCCTCCTTTCTTTTGAAGTCGGTTAAAAATATCTTGTCGAAATCTACGTCTGTATGTTTTATTGTTATGATTTACCTTTTGGATTGAAAAATATAGGCCAGTAAACATTGGAAAAAGTTGTCTTTTCTACAGTCATTTTAGAATGTTTTCACTAGATATTACAGATATTTACATACAAATAAAAACTTTCGGACTTATTTTCTTTTTTTATATGACAACTTTAGGGGTAGGGAAACGATACGGCCCAGCCTCAATGGCCCAGTGGCGCGACACTTCGGCGATCGCTCTCCGAAGTTAAGCAACGCTGGGTCCGGTCTGGTCTTGGATGGGTGACCATTCGACCGTGGAGAGAGGCTGGCCGTGGTTCGGATTCTACGATAAACTGTAGGTCCCCTTCCTTACTTACTAGGTGGTAGGGTAAATCCCGCCCGAGTTGGTACCATCGCATTGGATGAACGATGGTCGAAGCGGCAATGAAAATTGTCCGTGTTTTCTGTCCAGTTCAATGTAGCCGTGCAATATAAGCAAGGTCCTGGCATAGCACCTATTTCCCATGTGGCGTGTTGGGCTAATACCATGACAGAAAGTGTGGTATTAGCCATCCACGTCCAGTTACATAAAAAAAAGTCGATTTTGCTAGTTTAATGGCAATCGCCGTTCAAAATTGTACCTTTTCCTGTGACTTGACGGCAGCCTTGGCGTAAACTCACTGTTCACTTTGTACCGCAATGCCTGCCCCCCCCCCCCCCCCCCCCCCCCTCCCTGACGCGATAGAAAATCCGCGAGGGTCTTGGGACGAGGGGACACGCACGAACCGGTCGGCCGGCTTTTTGCAATCGGAATCGGTGAGCCTACACTAAACTCCGACGTATTCAAATGGCGTCCGACGAGTGATCTGCCGTTGCTTCTAATTTGAACTTTCTAGAGTTTTAAGAGCCTTAGTCTGATTTCCCACCTAAATTGGCGTTTACGGCAAACCGATCGACTGGCGTTTTCCGTAAAATCGTCAAACTCCATACAAGTTTTTACTAGATATTCTGTGGTTTTACTTCTTCAAGCTGTCGAAGTCAAACTCGGACTTCCGATTTATATGAAAACGCGGAGTCGACGTAAACGGCGACGTCAACGTATTTACGGCAACGTTGAGTAAGCTGTCAAATCAAACTCGGAATCGCAAATGTTAGTTCGCTTAAGGTGGCCCATCCCGCTCGTCTCCCCATGCAAAAGGGGATTAGTTATTCTGAATAGTTACAAAAAGTATATATTTGGTATATATTTTTGGATATTTTGTCTCTGCGAATATAACCTTTTTTTTATTGAAGGTGTTTCATTTCACGATTTCGGTCCTGTTTCTGCCTTAAGGTGGCCCAACCCGCTCATCTCCCCATACAAAAGGGGAAAGAAGATCACGCCCATATTTCTTATCAGAGATCCAAAATTTTGCTCAAAATAGCTTAAGTTGATCGAACTAGATGTCTGATGACCATTGGCATTGTAAAATTATGTTTGGTATCTGAGTTATAAGGTCGAAAAGTTCGAATTTTTTGCGCGTTTTATACAATAACTTTGGAGGTGGATTACGCAATGATAAAGTAAGAACATCTTAAAAAGATTAGTCATCAGACATAGCTTATTTAATCAAGATTTAAAATCTATTTGGTTTTTGTTCGATTTTTTAAAATTTTCGTAAATCTTACCAAATCATACACTATGCACATTGTCTTTTTTGTGGACATGTTGCATCTTCCTCATCACGGAGCCTGTCTTATTCTTTGAAACAGAGAAGGTCCCAGAGCGCAACAGCACGGTTTTGTACAGTGCCCGCGAATGAGTTGGGCCCGCCGGGTTGGGCCACCTTAAGGCTCCATATGACGCTAACCTCCAATATTTTGGGTTTATTTTTATTTTATCTCAGCGTCGTCGGTTAAGAATAAACACCCGTCGAAAAATCGAAATATCAAAGTTTAGACTATTATCTAGTGTATGACCGCAGAGCAGTTGAAATGCGATGCTTATATTCTTAAAAAAAATATGTTTGTTAACACCTATGTACTGGGTTTTCAAGCCGGCGGTGCGCGGCGCTTGGAAACTAAAAATGATTTAGAAAATTTTATTTTTTGTGGTATAAGCTCACATATTTATCTAGTGAATAAATGTTAAATATATATTAATATACGTCGAAAAGTAGACTTTACAGGCCAAAAACCTAAATTTCGCGTCGTCGCGCTCGATTTTGAGGCGCATAACAATGAACCCAAATTCAAGCTCAATGCTTTCGGCAATTGCCATTATCGTTTGTTTGCTTGGAGCCTTAAATCTGACACTTTCATTGTGTGCCATGCCAACTGGTGAATTTCAGTTCACTTGCCCGAATAATATGTCGTTTGACAGTTAGCATGGTACGAAATGGAACTACATAAACGTCAGATTTAATACTCTCTTGCCCGTTCAGCTGCTATTCACCAGGCGAGTTAATTGACCCCAAACCCCAGATGGTTTAATGGTCCCGTCGCGAATATTCTTACATCTTATGTGACATGCACCGAATAATACTGTGAAAGTAGGTAGCTCCAAGTCAAAATAAAACTAATATTGCGTATGCTTGACTCGAGTCTACGTATTTGCCTCAAGCGGCCTCGGATTAAAAAAACCGGCCAAGTGCGAGTCGGACTCGCACACGAAGGGTTCCGTACCATCGTACAAGATTTTACATTAAAAATCACGTTTCTTGTATGGGACCCCCTTTAATTTTTATTTTTTTTATATTTTACCTATTTGTTGTTATAGCGGCAAAATAAATACACATTCTGTGAAAATTTCAGCTGCCTACCTATTACGGTTCATGAGATACAGCCCTGTGACAGACGAACGGACGGACGAACGGACGGACGGACGGACGGACAGCGGAGGCTTAGTAATAGGGTTCCGTTTTCACCCTTTGGGTACGGAACCCTAAAAACTTGTTGGGTGAACAGACAAGTGAGTGATTCAATCTGACGTTCAGCTGTATTTCTTACCGTGCTAACTATCATTCACCACCTCCAGCATCCTGAAATCCGATTACATTGCAGATTTACATGGTGTTACCGCAAGATAACTTCGGGGTTTTTGTAGCTAGAGGTGGTAAAAATGGGCGTAAGTAAACTGAAATTTACCATTTAGCATGGTCAGAAATGCAACTAAACATCAGATTGAATCACTCACTTGCATGTCCATTTGGCGAGTAAATATACCATGGTAACTCTATTGGTCTGGTCTAGATGGAAAGTGACTTTCACGAGGGCGACGAAACTCACTCAAACGATGTGCTCTTACCACCAGTTAGAAAATATGATTTCACATTTAGTTCCTACACTAATCTTGCCTTGCTTCAAAGTCGGGCCTTCCGAAAGTGACCGTCTGACTTTAAACTGGATTTCGTTAGTTTTCAGTCCTTTTTGGTAGGTATCCTCATTTTGCACTTTCAATCCCGGATTCGTGCGTTTTTGTTTCATAAGCCGGTTTATAAATAAACTACATTGAATAAATAAGTCATTGGTTTCAAAGTAAGTAGCTATTTGCCATAACCTATCGGGGTCTACAGAAGTCACTGTTACATTGGCATCGTAATATTAGAAGAGTCCTCAATGGAAACACTATTTTTTCTTTTACCTCTTGTTCTTCAGATATCATGTAAATATTATTTCGTAAAGCATGCAAGTATCCTAATGGATCTTGCCACTTTAGTTTGGGCTAAATGTTCCGTATTCTTCCTTGCCACCATCCTGGATGCTGGCTCATCTCCAGCCCACACAGGCACCAGTTTACGGCAGTGTTTTTTTATGTTGCTGGACATGGGTATCTAAATTAGTCTAAATTGTCTTTTGTCAGACCCACTGTCATGATAATATCCCACCCAGTACCCGAAGGAATGAGGTGTCATGCCCAAGACCTTTCCTTTACAAGCACGACTATGCATTAAAATGGATGTAAAACACGGATCGTTTTTAATTGCTGTTCCGACTATCTTTCATCCAATGCGATGTTACCAACCTGATCGGGCGGGCTTAACCCTACCGCCCTGTATAGAAGCGGAAACTGCCATCTTTCATGGATTCCCTACCTTTAAACCACTCGCGTTTGTGACGAAATGCAACTCAGAAACCGAAATAAAGTGGTGCATAAGCGGGGCCGGGATTGCACCCATGACCTCTGGCATGGATAGCAAGTCCCCGCACCCCTGAATTTAAATTTTGCCGCCACTGCCACATTATTGTTTTTCTACTCAAACTTGTATTAAATCGCTACGGTTGCCACCGTAATTTTCTTTGAATCTCGCAGCATCTTCCTTTGCTATAAGAACTACGGTGCGATAAATACGTGCGTTATGCTCTGCTCTTAATAATAACGGGTCGGATCCCATTTGACGGCACAAACCCTGCGACTGAGTTTCGACCGTCCCAACAGGTAGACATATTATTCATGTTTCGTGGAAGTGGGACCATCTCATTGTTTCCATTCGCTTCCACGCGGATAGTACTCCAATGTACGCGTGCCTCTCCCTGTCTGCGCCCGTTCTGCGGTGGAATAACTCGTTGGAAATCTCGTGGTCTTCCCGCGGAAATGTGAGTCACAATCGCGTGAAACCTCATGTGAATCTTGAGAGTGCAGCGACAGAGAATTTTTTGCAGCTGCCCTTTTTTGACCGTGTCTCCCCGCGCGGAAAATTACGTCCTGCTTCAATATTTTCGCCCTCTCATCAGGAATCAGATAACAGAATATGATGATTTACTGAAGAAAGCTGTTAGCAAATAATGTCCGGCAGTTTAAAACTTTGCAAGTGTACTAACCATGTAATGTTGGCTAACAACATTTCGGTCATGACCGGAAATAAAAATTATTATTATTATTATTATTAAATAAGTATGATATTTAATATAGTTACATTATTAGGAGTGCAAAGAGAAACTGCCTTTTTTAATCAATTACCATTGCGTGTGCTAGCTTGACATGGACATCAATTTTCTAATTTTTTTGCAAATATCAGAAACTTCGGCACCTGCTTTAAGTGTCTATATGGCAGTGGTGTATGAAAAAGTGTTCAGTTCCATACGTACAGTTTGTTATTATTTGAATAAATGATTAATAATGAAGATGAAGTCATTCAATGTCATTGCTTACGACATAATACCTGCCTAGTGACTACGAACATCAAGCATACCGGGCAGATAATCCGTCGTCCGTAAAGCCGCACATACACATACATTTATTGACTATGCCCCAAAATACTATATATTAGGAGGTGTATATGTTTTATTCTAAATGAGTTGTAAACCTGGCTAATAAGAATGGCTAAGCCCTAAGAACTTCATGCCGATAGACCAACGCATCTATACGCTGTCCAAAACGTCATATAATAACGAACAGATCCTGTAAATCCTGTGGAATGCATATGTAAATGTTTGAACGTAACGTGAAGCTCAGCCGGTCGGCATAGCTTTCGCAGCCCTCGAAAAAGTTTGAAAGCCCGTGGGCGTCGTCAGGGTTCTATCGGTTGAGAGACGTCAGATGTAGCGCCTTCCATAACAGAATACATACAGTAACGTAACTATTTTCAAAAAGCATGCGTGTAAATGCGGCCAAAAATATATATGCCTCAGGCATGCGCTGGCGAGGGAGGGGGGGAGTCTCGCGAGCTCGTTCCGTTGCCGCTTCGACCATCTTTTCATCCAATGCGATGGTACCAACCCGAGCGGGCTTAACGCTACCACCTAGTAGGGGAAGGGGACCTACAGTTTTACATGGATTCCGAACCATGGAGCAGCTCGCATTCGTGACGAAATGCACTTATCGAACTCGGAAAGAGAAAGACAGTGGTGCATGTCGGAATTGAACCCAGGCCTCTGGTACGCTAGGCCAGTCCCCGCGCCACTAGGCTACGAGTAGCTCTTACCTCACCCCCAAGCCCATCGGGTTTGCAGCAGATTCAAGTGGGAAATGCATGGATGTATTGCGAACTCCATTCACTCACCTATCGTGACATCAGTTTTTGTTTGGCTTGCTTTGCGACGAAGCGCACATACCTACCTACCTTCATACTTACCTACACACTATAATTGTGATGTTTGTGCGCTGCGGACTTACTAAAGTGATTACCATTTAGTCCAAGGTGACCGCACGATGACGGTAGGTACGTGTTTATAGCTCGTTTTGGTCGGGTTGTGTCACACATCTGTAGTCGCTATACTCACTGCACCCCTGCCAGTTCCTTGATTCTCTAATTTTACCAAATTTTCACAATGCATTAACAACTTTCGTGGCTTATTTCTACCACGTAGTTGATTTGAGAGTCCAGGGGTATCGTGGGTATCTATGTAATGAACGATCATTCGCAAAAGAGCCAATGTATTTTTACCCGACTGCGGCGAATCAAAAAGGAGGATTATGATTATGACGGGTATGTATGTATGTTCATTTGTTCGCTCATAAATTCTAAACTGCTTATCATAATTTGACAAATTAGGTATCGTTAGAAGCGTCTTGATCGTGGTCGTCTTGGTCGCCAACCGTAACAAGACAATACATTAATCGATCATAAGCTTTAGAGCATATGCACACGGCTATCCTCTGAACATCACCATAAATATAAAATAATTATATTACGTGTAAGTTGTTAATTTATGTAACGATACATATTGTATAGTTTGTACATAACAACTTCAGATGAGAATATTTTGTTTCATACCTTTTCGAGCGCAATTTTTCAGTAGTTTGGTTTTAGTTTTTTTTAACTTATACTCGTACCCATACATTCTGTACCCATCGAAAATCTTCACACGCTATTATTCTGTGTTCCATTCGTTGATGTTTCTAATGTGGTATATATTTATGAAGATGTTGAGCCGTGACAATGTGGCTGTTGCTATACTTGGTTACCGAATGCGTGACGCGTGAATTTTTATGTGTGACCTCGCTTTTCGCACGTAATGAACGCGTGAGTTGTTCCAGTGAGAGCGGATATTAGAAGGCGCTGAGTCGTTCTTAGTGGTTCTGTGCCATGATCATGCACAGATTTGATGAGCCGTCATCAATTATTATATCCTCATTACATGTTGTATCGCTTTGAACAACCTATTAAACTGACAGATAAGAGTGTTGCTTATTGCCCGTTAGAGGGCACGGCCTAGATGATGTGGCGTCTAGCCTCCGCGAGATAAGTGAAGATGACCTAGGATGGGATGTGCACCGACCTTGGGTGTATTGTTCCATTGCTGCATAGGTACGGCGGTGTTGTGTTGCTGCATCCGTTTGAGTGCGGCATTTAATATAAATATATGGCTCATGATTATTTGGGATTGTCAACACTTCCTAGGCAATGCCCTCCTCTAAGCCCAAGAGGTTGATTATATTTTGATGAGTTCAATTCTTAGGTCGCAGTAATTGACCAAGCGGTTAACGATTTTTAGCAAACTAAGAATATTGAAATCAGCTAAACTATAGTTTGCTCTCGAAAAAAAGATGTTCGCGGGAAAGATTCCTTCGAGAGTAGCCAACCAAATTGTGGAATAAACAGATTGTTATTTTAATGTTGAGTTTGTAGAAGTATGTATATTGAACTAAGTACGAGCAATGAGAGGGGATGATGCATCTACAAAACCCTTATAACTCAGTGATCACTTAAATATTTTACAAGTATGGTTATTGCTTCGTTGCAGGAGGCGAATCGAAACGTACCGGCGGAGGCAGAGCGAGTGCGTGCCGCGTTTCGACCAATCGTTCACGGGCGCTTGCGAGCAGCAGAACATGGAGACCAGCGCGCTGCAGAAACGCTTCCTCGAGGGCAAAGCGAAACGCGTCGCCAAGAAGAGCACCGTCGACCGCAAGCCGGATCTGCCACCCATGCACACCATCAACGGCAATCTGCACAGCAGCGTTCACGTGGTGAGTGTCCTACCGGCCCCGCTACCTCTCATTACGCTAGGCCGAGCGCGCCGTCAGGGAGAGCACCGTCGACCGCAAGCCGGACCTGCCGCCCATGCACACCATCAACGGCAATCTGCACAGCAGCGTTCACGTGGTGAGTGCCCTACCGGCCCCACTACCTCTCATTACGCTAGGCCGAGCGCGCCGTCAAGGAGAGCACCGTCGACCGCAAGCCGGACCTGCCGCCTATGCACACCATCAACGGCAATCTGCACAGCAGCGTTCACGTGGTGAGTGTCCTACCGGCCCCGCTACCTCTCATTACGCTAGGCCGAGCGCGCCGTCAGGGAGAGCACCGTCGACCGCAAGCCGGACCTGCCGCCCATGCACACCATCAACGGCAATCTGCACAGCAGCGTTCACGTGGTGAGTGCCCTACCGGCCCCACTACCTCTCATTACGCTAGGCCGAGCGCGCCGTCAAGGAGAGCACCGTCGACCGCAAGCCGGACCTGCCGCCTATGCACACCATCAACGGCAATCTGCACAGCAGCGTTCACGTGGTGAGTGTCCTACCGGCCCCGCTACCTCTCATTACGCTAGGCCGAGCGCGCCGTCAGGGAGAGCACCGTCGACCGCAAGCCGGACCTGCCGCCCATGCACACCATCAACGGCAATCTGCACAGCAGCGTTCACGTGGTGAGTGCCCTACCGGCCCCACTACCTCTCATTACGCTAGGCCGAGCGCGCCGTCAAGGAGAGCACCGTCGACCGCAAGCCGGACCTGCCACCCATGCACACCATCAACGGCAATCTGCACAGCAGCGTTCACGTGGTAAGTGCCCTAGCGGCCCCGCTACCTCTCATTACGCTAGGCCGAGCGCGCCCTCAGGGAGAGCACCGTCGACCGCAAGCCGGACCTGCCACCCATGCACACCATCAACGGCAATCTGCACAGCAGCGTTCACGTGGTGAGTGCCCTACCGGCCCCACTACCTCTCATTACGCTAGGCCGATCGCGCCGTCAGGGAGAGTAGCGTCCACGTAGTGAGTACCCTGCCTGTCCCTACATCTCATTACGCTAGGCCATAGACGCTTGGCCGAGCGCGCCGTCAGGGCGAGCACCCGTGGCGAGCACCGTCGACCGTAATACATTCCATCGTCCCATCTGTATTGTGGGACGTATCGTGTGTGCTGTATCTGTATCCGTGCTATCCATACGAATATCATTCTCTCCGATAGCCTCAATAACGTTCGTTCATATTCGACAGCTCTTCATTAGTATGTTTTATTATAATATCCATTAATATTTTATTTCAAAGTCTCTGTAATCCGTGACTCATCCGGACCAGGTGTTGAAATAATTTCTGAACCATACCAGAGAACGTTGCCTAGAGACAAACGGGCCGCCAGTAGCAAGGGGATGACCTCATCTCGTCAGTCCCGCGCGAGGCTATCGCCTGCTCCGTCAAACACATTCGTCGGCGCCATTTCCTGCCTAGCCCGAAACGAATCCGACCTGACCCCCTGCCCCGCCTGCGTCCCCGCGCTGTCGACGGTAAAGTATGCGCGCAACCTACCGATATCCGTCCGGGTTGTTCCAAAGAAATATGCTTATCGGTGATCATTTCCATGGATTACGTAGGTTTTTGCCACAGAATCGGTTTTTACTATGCGCGTAACGGGCCAGTTTGATGAGTCACAACTCCGATCTTGCTGTCACCGCTGACAGAGTTTTCGTATTTTTCTTCATACTCACAATGTTGTTTATCGATTTCTATTGCTAGACCTTGATGTGACATTGGTTATGTTTCTGTGGTTCTAGGTTTTTTTAGATTCCGCATTGATTCCCGAATGCCAAACGGAACCCTATTACTAAGCCTCCGCTGTCCGTCCGTCTGTTACAGGGCTGTATCTGATGAACCATAATAGAGAGACAGCTGAAATTTCCAAAGAGTATGTATTTCTGTTGTATTATAAATAAAAAATAAAGTGGCACAAGGATTTTTTGGCTCAAATCTTCTATAATGGTACGGAACCCTTCGAGTGCGAATACGACTTGAACTTGGCCGGTTTTTATGTAACTGAATGAATGGCTTATAATCCTTACATTGCACCTACATTGAACTGGATGGAAATCTTAGACAATGCGATGTACCAACCCTTGCGAGATTTTTTTTAGTAATTAATTTATCACGAAATCATGTATAATATAAAAAAATATAAATTATTCTTTAGAGTGGCCTAATTTTTAAAATGCCATATTAACCACATTCTGAAAATTAATAAAAAACTTTTAACAAAAAAGTAACCGACTTCAAAGAAAAAGCACTAAAAAGTAAAAAAAAAAATTGCCATTTTTGTAGTTACGATTATTGTTATTTTTTGAGTCGGGGTCAGCCGGGCACGCACTGCGCCAGTCAAGAGAACCTTGGCTACCTTGGTTGACACCGACTCAAAAAAAACCGGGCCAAGTGCGAGTCGGACTCGCACACGAAGGGTTCCGTACCATCGTACAAGATTTAACACAAAAAAACGATTTTTTGTATGGTTTAATTTTTTTAATTTTTAATTTTACCTATTTGTTGTTATAGCGGCAAAATAAAAACACACTCTGTGAAAATGTCAGCTGCCTACCTATTACGGTTCATGAGATACAGCCCTGTGACAGACGGACGGACGGGCGGGCGGACGGACGGACGGACGGACAGCGGAGGCTTAGAAATAGGGTTCAGTTTTCACCCTTTGGGTACGGAACCCTAAAAACAACAATAATCGTAACTACAAAAATGGCAATTATTTTTTTACTTTTTAGTGCTTTTTCTTTGAAGTCGGTTACTTTTTTGTTAAAAGTTTTTTTAATTTGTTTATTTTTAGTGAATCTGAAGTCCACTAACTAATTTGTACACGTCCTTTCCAATAAAAAAAGAATCATCGAAATCGGTTGAGTTTTTCGTCCATTTTTCGCGCACCTAATTAATACAAATTTAAGACTTATAATTTTCTCATGGATATCATTGTCAGAACTAAATCAAATTAAAATGGGACCACATGGGAAGCACCAGCTTCAATTAAAAAAATAATCATCAAAATCGGTTCACCCAGGCGAAAGTTATGAGGTAACAAACATAAAAAAAACATACAGACGAATTGAGAACCTCCTCCTTTTTTTAAGTCGGTTGAAAATATGTATCTAATAACGTATGGATAATTTCAAATATCCTTCCAAAATGTCAGAGATACTCGAGTGAATACTCTTCCAAATTTTTTTTCTTCAAACATGGAACTTATTTTTTATTCCTACCACCTAGATGTAGGGGATCGACACCATTTTCACCATTTTCCAGAGGAAGACTGGAGCGGCCGAAACTCACATGGCGGCAGCAACCTGGTAAATCTGCAGAAAATCTTTCAATTGTCGCAAACTCAATAACATTACGCCCTCCACTTTGCACTGCAGATCCCTGTATGGTACGGGTACGGGTGGTGCGATACAAAAAAAAAACAAATATGTACATTTTAAATATATCAAGTGAATCACAAGTTTAGTGTGAAAGACATTTTGGTAATCACAGGTTTGGGGTTGGTAACAATAACGGGACTCATGCGACGGCATGTGAACACTGTTCACTTGTTTCATGCCTGGCTTTGTGAATCTAGAGTTACAAGAACTCGCCGATTGGGATCAACGAAGAGTGTCACCGTGGAACCGTATTCCCATGCGCGAATACGTCCACCTGGTAGGTGTGTGGCGTGACGTCACCACTTCCGCGCCCGCTTCCGATCCGTTGCAGCCTGCACCTTTGCTGGCGTGCCGTTACTCGAGAAAGTGAAAGCGTGCGATTCCATTACACCCATGTTACGTGCATTGTTGACGCCGCGTACATATATGTCGTCACATGGTCGAAGCGGCAATGACAATTGTCCGTGTTTTCCATCCAGTTCAATGTAGCCGTGCGATATAAGGAAGGTCCTGGCATGGCACCTAGTTCCCATGTGGTGTGTTGGGCTAATACCATGACAGAAGGTGTGGTATTAGCCATCCATGTCCAGTCACATAAATTAAAACATAAACGAAGGTGAAAAAAGTTCTAAGGTCAGGACACAACTTCATGACTAGACCTGAAAATCATCAAGTCAGCATACTGGGATGTTATAAAAAGCAAGAAAAATATTACCTCACATGATGGACTTTCGAATAACCGGTGAATAGAGGAGTTACCATGGCCTATTAACGAACCGAGGGAACAGGCGAGCGAGTGATTAAATCTTACTTCTGAAGCATTAAGTTTCATTTCGTACGATGCTGACTGTCAAACGACGTGTTATTCTTCGGTGAACTGAAATTTACCAGTGTACGTTACCATGGTAAGAAATGCAACTAATCGTCAGATTGAATCACTCCCTTCCCTGTTCACGGTGTGTCTATTTACCCTGGTAACACCACAGGACATTAGCCCAACACACCACATGGAAACTACATGCCCTACTAGGACACTGTTTATCTTTATTTTACACGGATATTGCCAAAGATTCACTGAAAAGCGTTCAAGCATCATTGACTAATTGAGTTTTTGTGGTGTTTTTCCTCCGGATTATATATTTTTTCCAGACATTTTAAAACAATTGTTGTTGCAATTTATATTCTTTTATTTGTAGGAAATTCCTTTCGACAAAATGAATGCACGCACATACCTAGCGCAGCGCAAGCTAGCTGAGCTTGCATCTCATCACGAGTTCCTTTGACTCGTGTCCAAAAAGCCGTTCTCGAGGCGAGGCTGGACGAGCTTGCCGTTTACACATTCGCTATACATCGCGTTGGCTCGCGCGGGCATGTAAATGCGGCACGACAGACCGTATTGTCAGTATTGTAGACAATTAGCCCGCAGTGCTCGCGCACTCCGCACGCCCGCACGTGTCTGGCGTCCCGTCTCCGTTACCTCTCCCCCCCCCCCACCGCTCCCTAACCGTCCCTCTCATTACACCTCCCATCACGTCCGCCGCTGCCGCCGCTGCCTCGCCCGGCGGATATGAAGCCCGATTGATTGACCCGCGGTGACTTTTCAATCCACGAGTCCGCTGCCCACTCTAATGCCAAGCGAATGGCGAAGAATACTGCCAATTTATCACTGCAGGTGGCGTCAGATAACATACAAAATAGCGCAGAACAGAATAAATATGAATAATTGGTTTACGCATTCAGTGTCATTGAAATTCTCTCAATCAAGTAACTTTCAATCTAAATTTTCGGGATATTTTTGTAAAAATCAAGCCACAATGTATTCCCCAAAAATGCTAATGAAATGAAGGACAGACCTATTATATTTTATTATTAATAAACTGTACTACTCAATTTAATTTAAAGATGATCAGTACACGAAATTTTTAAATCACTGACTCGCACCTCAGCTTCCAGGGTAGTTTTTCTTACACACAATTTACAATTAATAGCAAAATCTTTATTTTCAATAAAAACTATATCAAAAACAAGAATTAAATACGTACTAGCTAAAATAAAACCCGTCCAGGAGCAGTCGAGACGGGATTGCAGCAGTGCTCGATTACATTAGCTAAAAGTAGTTTGAAGACAAATAAGCTTCAATAATTTCCTTCAGACCTGAGTTTTAACTGCATTATAGGGTATCATGTGTCATTAATATATCTACTCATAAATAAAACTTGCCATAAATGACAACAACTCAGAGTTTGACGTTTCAAAGGTACGGTCGCCAACACGCCCGTCTACAATAAGCTTCGCTTTTCGTTCCCCATTGTCTCCCAACGCGCCAGTAATAGTTATTCAAGAATGACGAACTGTGCGCGAATGTCTGCCCTACGCGAAGTTTACACGGGGTTAGCTGTCATTAACGAGTATCAAAGTGTATGTATTAAATGGCGAGTCACAGGTGACTGTGAATCACCGGCGAATTTGAATTTCAAGATTAACCCCGCTGACTGCCACAATGCTGGGCCGAGATATAACTATGACACGACACATTCAGCATTCGTGACGAGTTTTGTGAATCTTTTTTCATGTCATATTGACTTCGAGTCATGTTAATAAAAGTAAAATGTACATATGCATGCATTACATCCATACTATCCTTACTTAATATTATAAAAGCAAAAGTAACTCTGTCTGTATGTGGCGTTTTCATACCAATTTTGATGAATTTCGGTATAGAGATAGTCTAGACCTTTAAGATGGATACATGCTACCTTTGATGGCGAAAATTAAACTCGAAGAGGGTGAAATAGGGGATGCAAGTTTGTATAGAGAACTCAAATAATATCCAGGAAATAATTCAGCCCAACATCAGTCCAAAACGACATTGACCCGAGCGGACCTGGTTACCTCAGCTAGTCAATATAAAAAAATTTAAACCTTTAAAGATAATGGGAAATGAATGAATATTTTCATACTTCAGTCGACACGTGTCTTCCTCGTTCGTTTAGTCGACCCGGCGACTGATTATGCTAACCAAGGGCAGGTCACATTTCCGCTCTTACAACCATTACAACTGACTTGACTCTTAAATTTAGCAAGAAGTTTTCATTCGTCGGTGTTTAAGATTATCCAATAAAATCCGTATGAAATTTGCAACCGAAGGTTACGTATAATTTTAAGTTGTTAGCTGTCCGGGTACTTTTAGATTGCACTGGAGACTACTCAGATAGACTTGCCTTCGGTTTTCGGACTTCCAGTGGCTCTCATCGTGCCAATCGCACCTACTGTCTATAAAGAGAAGCAGTTAAAATGCATTCAAATTGTTACGTCACTAATGAGGACAGCGAACTCACCCTGTGTTGCACCCTTCTACTTTCCTCTTGCTAAGACAAACCGACAGTGACCCTTGTATCACGGGATTAGTAGGCTATGTTTTTTTTGGGCTATGATTTAACCTACGAGGGGCCCGACGATGCCCATGGGCTTTCGAACTTTCGCGTGGACTGCGAAAACCATGCCGGCCGTCTAGGTGTATCTTCACACCACGCACCCCAGGTTGCACCTTGGCCGAAATAGCTTTTCGGCCTTTTATTATTTCAGTATATTATTTCAATTTATAATTCAGTTTACCGATCCTTATATAAAAATAAATCGAGCTGGAGCATCGAGACCAGGGAGCATGAAAGGACGGGAGTGGAGATCGACATACAGTTATCTGGTAAACATGCTTAACAATTTAAAGTTAATTCCTTTGGTAGTGTCGTTCTATTTTTTTAATTCTGAGGTGTGACCGCTTATTCCTAAGAAAATGTGCGAAAGTAACACTCGGAGTAGCACAGAATACACGAGTACAACACGCGCACTCACTCACTCCTATCCGACAAGAAACAAGCGACTGCCAACAGCAAGTACCAGCTCACAGCACCTCGAAATTCCTAACTAGAAAAAAGTAAAACTTCCTTTAAAATAAAATTAAGCAAATGGCTGCTCAATAAACTTTTCACGATTTAACATATTTTAACTTATATTTAAGCATTTTCGATTGTTTAAAGAGATAATTATTAATATTTTTTTTAAATAATGATATTGTTTTGTATTATTTATGACGAAGCATAAATGTAATTTGAAATCGTATTGATTTTCATTATCACCAAATAAATGATTTGATTTAAATAGATTTACCATCCGTCCGGATTTTCCGGGTGGCCTTAGGATCACTTTTTATAAAGGGGAAACATTTGCATAAATCGGCCTTACTTTACTATTTTCGACTAATACAATAGTAAGTAGACTCCACACTTTAATTTTTCGACGACTGTTTTTTTTTGTCACGCAGTGGAAGCGTCATTGCGTATAGGCCCTTTTTTTAAAGCCCCGGTCTTTTGTTCAGACTGTCCTTACTGTACACATATCGTAACCCTGCAAGTAGAAATATTTCGATATTCGACCTGCGGTCACAGAATACGTTATAGTTCTGCGGCGTTCAGACGCTGCCATGGATCGATAGTTGGGGTTTGAGGCCGATCCGTTCGGCAAGTATGTACGACATTAGGGCCCAGCGATTGGAAAGTCAAGTAAGTGTTGCAACGGCTCGTCTAGGTTGGTTTCGCAACATCCTCCGGGCCGCGCGCCTCTCATTGTTCTCGCGGCCCCGGAGTAAACAGCGCATAGGAGGGCGCAGGCGCCACAACTGCGTCATACGACGACTGCGTATGGCAAAGACTAAATATGGCGTAGTTGACCAATTGTAAATGTTACTGCCAGACCTAATGATTTTTGTTTTTTCAACGGGCAATTTTTTTAATGTTTTTTTGTGTTCTAGCGTGCCGTCGCAAAAAACGAAAAAATGTCCCGAATTATTCTCCTATTAACATTTGTTTGAACATTCTGAAAAAAAAAATACCAATGTGGTACACTTACGTATTTGTGCATCAAATAATTAATTTTGCTCAAAACGTCATACTTTTTGAAAAAAAAAAGGTAGATTTCTCAAGCGCCAATTGTGACTGAAATTGCAATATAGCCATCAGGCGAGGGAGAATGTCTCCCACGTCCAGCGGTGACGGGACATTCTTCGTTATGCAGGATTTGGATGGGAAACGATTACTTATTAATTTGATGATATTGCTTGATTTTTTTTGTTTCTGAACATGGATGGCCAATACCACACCCACAGTCAGGATATAAGCCCAACACCGCATTCCCGAAGGTATTGGGGGCCATGCCAGAACCTTACCTTTATTAGCACGGCAACATTGAACTGGATGAAAATCGGACAATTATTAATTGCCCTTTCTACCATCAACAGGGCGTGGATTTTTGAGCGGCTCGTAGCCTAGTGGCGCGGGGACTGGCCTAGCGTACCAGAGACCTGGGTTCAATACCGACATGCACCACTGTCTTTCTCTTTCTGAGTTCGATAAGTGCATTTCGTTACGAATGCGAGCTGCTCCATGGTTCGGAATCCATGTAAAACTGTAGGTCCCCTTCCCCTACTAGGTGGTAGGGTTTGTACCATCGCATTGGATGAAAAGATGGTCGAAGCGGCAATGAAAAATTGTCCGTGTTTTCCATCCAGTTTAATGTAGCCGTACATAAAGGGAAGGTCCTGGCATGGCACCAAATTCCTTCGGGAATTAGGTGTATTGGGCTAATATCATAACGGTAGTTGTGTGGTATTAGCCATCCATGTCAGGTCGCATAAAAAAAAATTTGAACCCAGACCTCTAGATTTAAAGGCAAGTTCCTGCGCCACCAAGCTACTAGCCGCGATTGCACGTGAAATGGATATCCGAGTTAGCTTTTAGGTTAAGATCTCACACTGTCCCGACTTATATTACTTGTTTGGGTTCTGAGCATACTTAAGCGCTGCATTTCCAGAGTAGGCACTCGTTACTTGCTGGTTGTCACCGCTGCGCCCGCGCCGTTCGCCGGCCTCCCTCCATCCCCCCTCGCTCCCCCCGCGGCGTACCCTCGTGAGATGAAGGTCCTTCGAAAGTCAGCTGTGATGGACGTGATTGAGCAGTGCTTTGTCCCATCAGATTAGCCGGCTGGCTATTTCGTGATGATATGTACATTTCTATAGACGCTGTTTCGCAAGTGACGTTACGACATAATATGCTGCAACAGTTAAGTCGCATAAGCTGCATATTGTATTACTGGTTAAGGTTTGATCTTTCGAGAAATTTAGAATGGTAAACCATGTTTTCCCAAGATCTTGAGGATTGGGCTTTATATTCACTATATGTAACTGCTTATGCGTAGCTAATATCACACCAAACTGTTCTCCTGATGTCAGCCTAAGACACCACATAGAAACTAGGTGCTATGGTAGGACCTCCATAGGTAATCCATAAACGAGAAATCCCTTAGTCACCTCTAACGATATTCACAAGAAAAAACGCAGTGGAACCACTCGTGTATTCTTTTATTGCGCAGGAACCCACAGATCACCGAACGGAGTTAGTTGCAGGATTATATCTCCTAGATATATTAACATTTTGTACACAATAACCAAAAAATTTGACGTTGTCTAAGTGTAACAAAGTGTACCTAAAGACGAGTAAAGAAAATTTAGTTGAATTTAATTGACAATAGGATGTGTTAGCAAATATCTTCTTGCCCTTCTAACCCATTCTCAGCAATCAAATCAAATATGCAGACCAATTTGCATCAATATGTACATCTGCTATCTGATACGCTGCTCTTCTTTGGTGATCGCGGGCAATTTGTTCGGTACTTGTAAAGTACTAGCCGAATTAGTCAGCACACGCAGTCCGATCGGAATGCAGAGATAACGACGTGAGCGCATAGAAACAAATTCCGATCGAATTACTTATTGAATTGGTAACCATTTTTGCAACCATTTTAAATAGATGTCTAGATTTTAAATAGATGTCTTTATTGCGAAATAAATATCTGTATCTGATTATTCTCAAATCTTAAGCATAGTTATAAATCTAGTCATAATACCAAATTTCGTAATTTTTTTTACAAAGCAACGTTCGTTCAGTCGCTGCCGTGCAATTACAATAGGATTGCCTTCGCATTTCGTCAAGCAACCATAACGTTTTGTCGCTATGCCTCAGGGTTGTTTTGTCAGGTGATAAAAATATAGATAAACGGCAGTATAAAATGATAATGGAAACAAGGCCTGGAAACTCTAAATCGGATAGTTGTCTAAGCAGCTTCTGTGACGGTACATCACAAAATTTCCAGACATGTATGTATGACATGTTGAAGATCTAACCAGTTTTAATTAGGATCAGGGTTGTAAATTAAGTATTCAAACAGTAGACAATCAAGAGTCGGCTGCTGGGCCGCTTGGTCAGTTTTCGGTATATTCTTACCCAGCAATATATACCAAGACAGGAACGGAATGAACAGATTCACTTGCGATTCTCGCCACGCGCGATGATGATTGTCAGTACAAAGAGACGGCTGCGTATTAATTTGTCATTAAAAGCAATGTCTTTATAATGACAAGCCCACGGTACCTTGACATTACCACCTTTACACCTTCGTATAGCAAGGCTTCAATGAACCGTGTCGTTGCGCTGCCTAGGTTGAGTATTTCCTACATCATGAGGTTGTTCCAACACGCTAATGAGCTAAATCACACGTGTACTGCCAACATTATTCATAAGTTTGTGTTAACAATATCTACCTAATTTGTTATTCTAGAAACATTACCAAACATGCCCCAATGCAACAGACGTATGGAGTACGTGGGTAATCAATCTTGGTTGCCCTTGGATATTAATATTTGTCTTCGGTCGTTCCATAGGAAGTCGTAGCCATAGCATTTAATCTAAAGTCGAGTTTATTTTATCACACTTCTGATGTACGGCCTGCATCTGAAAAATTCGGTAGACATACATCGAAACGTTGGTCACCTCTCGTGCCTTCTTAAAAACTTTACACACAGGACGACGAATTATGTCTAAGCCTGCTTGTTACGTACCGTCGTTGCTCGCATTAGATTTCTCACCAATTGTTCTTTTATGAATGAAACTGGAGGTCTGTTCACATGATGTACCTGTATCAAAATTATCTCTTTAGTAGTGAGCATCTCTTTAGCAGAGCTTTTTGTCAGTCGTAAGCTTCTCACTCACAGTAACTCACAGCTATGATACACTATTTACATATCCCTAGTTATGTTCTTGCACTTACACTTCTGCTCACTAAATATGTTAGTAGTTATTTTACCCAATATTTCTATCCCACTAATGTATTTATCTGCACTCTGTTGTAACAATGTCTTAATGTGTGCTTCTGTCTTTGTTTCATGCTAGCCTCTTGAAATGGTAAGTACTTTCGCGGTCTTTTATCCAGGTCCACCGCAATGTAATGGTTGTCGAATCAGTACCCATGAACGTTCGGGTGCATTTCAGTTTGTTTTCGTTTTAGCTTAAATGTCCCAAAAAAACGGTACTGTGCATTAACTTAAGGCTTTAATTGGAAACGCTAGCTTAACGTATTACTTGTTCATATTTTGTGTTTCGGTGAGGCCTACTTTGACTTTGTTTCGCGTTTCTTCAGTGTTTATTGACTTAATGTTCCACTTCAGTCCCAAATTGCAATACATATATAATTTTGTGCAACGAGTTAGACCTCACAATTAATTTTAAAATATACGGTTTGATTTCTAAAAAAAATATGTTCACAATAATTTGTCGAATCCTTAATGGAATACGAGTAAAGCCGACCAATTTACATAATTAAAGGGATGCCCCTAGTTGCCTAAATATCTGGATAGCTCAGTGGTTAGAATTTCGGGCATGTAATCCGAATGTCGCTGGTTCAAAACCTGCTTTATTTTACAAGTTACATAAAAAAAACCCAGTGGCTTCGCCGCGCACTCAGAACTTAAAACAAGCTAGAAGAGTCACTTTCGAAACGCTCGGCCTTTACAAATTTGACGAAAACCGCCGCAGCCATACAATTTTTTGCCAATCATGGGCGAACGTTAGTAAGAAAGGTCACGCTGCATTGCATTGATATTAGCCCATGGTACCACATTTCCGTAGTAACTTGGTGCCACGCCAGGGTTTTTCCCCTAATGCGAGCACTACTAGACCAAAAAGTACGGAAATGTTGCTATGGCCCCAACTCATGGGAAAAGGACCTACCTGTAGTAATAGGTATAGATTTACGTAGGTTCAGAACATCATTCTTATTGAAAATGCGATTCAAACCCGTGGCCTTTGAAACAAGAGATGATGATTACTCAGGACTCTAAAGACACATCCTGGTAGTGTCCAAACCAGCTATAAGTCTGACAAAATGCACTGATCCTAACTAAGTATTACGTGTAACTTGATTCAGCGGGCCTTGAGAATCCTGACGCAAACGGCTTGTCTCCACACAGACGACATCGTGCATTGTATATCTTTCAAGTTGCTCAGCCAGCCGTGACGTTGGCCAGCCGAGCTCTTGGTTCAAGTCAGCATCCTATTTGTACAGCTATTCCGTAACAGTTTGAGATTTTTTTTAGTAAGATTGTGTTCAGAAATCGCATGAGCGCTAGTCTAGCCGTATTTTTTTTTTTATTATTAGGTTCGCACACAGAATGATATGTTATACATGATGAAAACATAAATCTAAGTAATCTAGCATATACACTTAAAACGGTGAACACAACAGGGACAATATACGTATACAGTAGACACAAGATACAAAGAAATATGAATGGCCCCGTATGATATGTTCCCCATACAATGTCGATGTTTGCGCGCGTTTATTATTTTTTACTCAATGAAAAAAAAAAGAAAATCTTCAAGCAAACTAATTATTTTTTGTAGTTTGACGCAGGATATATTTTTTTAAATACAACGTGCAACATCCTTGTTCAGTTCCATAAAAAAACCTGAAATTCACTGCACGAAACCCTCTCGTCATTATATTTTCAACGGCGAGTGCATCCTGCATCCGACGCGAGGCGGACGCTGCGCAGGAACTGTTTCCGCCTCGCCCCCGCGCGCACTCCGCCATTTCCCAGCGGAAATTCAATACGTGAGCTTTCAGATGGGCTTCAGCCATGCCAGCCCCGCCAGCCAGCGTCCGCGCCGCCGTCTACGACCCTCGCTTCAACCCTAGCAATTTGCCGCGCCGCCGGGCGCCTTCGGGCAAAGTGATTATGCGGGCGAGGCATATCCCACTATCACAGCCTGTGTGGTCGTGTATGCGTTTGCGGGCATTTCTAATGCTACCTTTTTTGGGGTTCCGTACCCAAAAGTACCAACGGAACCCTATTACTAAGCCTCCGCTGTCCGTCTGTCCGTCCGTCCGTCCGTCCGTCCGTCCGTCACAGGGCTGTATCTCAGGAACCGTAAGAGGTAGGCAGCTGAAATTTTCACAAAGTGTGTATTTATTTTGCCGCTATAACAACAAATAGGTAAAATAATAAAAAATAATAATAAAAACCTGTTTTTTTTTAAAATCTTATATGATGGTACGGAACCCTTTGTGTGCGAGTCCGACTCGCACTTGTTCTATTTAGAACCAGCTGAGGTTCCTGGCTCCGCTCGCGTCAATTTCGTTTTGGACAATCGCCCGGAGCCCGGTAAAATACGCCCTCGGCAATCGATCCACCGCGTCGCATCGCCTTCCCGTACTATTACTTCGTTTTCGCTTAGCGTTCTTTTCGACTTCTTTCTTTTTGCTCTTAAGGTGGCCCATCCCGCTCATCTCCCCATACAAAAGGGGAAAGAAGATCACGCCCATATTTGTTGTCAGAGATCTAAAATTTTGCTCAAAATAGCTTTATTCGATCGAACTAGATGTCTGATGACCATTGGCATTGTAAAATTGTGTTTGGTTTCTAAGTTATAAGGTCCGAAAGTTCGCATTTTTCGCGCGTTTTATACAATAACTTTGGAGGTGGATTACGCAATGATAAAGTAAGAACATCTTAAAAAGATTAGTCATCAGACATAGCTTATTTAATCAATATTTATAATCTATTTGGTTTTTGTTCGATTTTTTACTACAGCGGTCGTGGTTTACTTTTAGCTATAAGTCGTTTTGAAATTAAAATTTTCGTAAATCTTACCAAATCATACACTATGCACATTGTCTTTTTTGTGGACATGTTTCATCTTCCTCATCACGGAGCCTGTCTTATTCTTTGAAACAGAGAAGGTCCCAGAGCGCAACAGCACGGTTTTGTACCGTGCCCGCGAATGAGTTAGGCCCGCCGGGTTGGGCCACCTTAAGTCACGCGACCCAATTTAATCTTAAACGTTGAAATGAGAAAATAAGAATTCGAGAAAAACTGGCGCGCAAATTTCAACAACAAGTGGTTAACTTACTTTCCTAATAATTTTCATAAAAATAAACGACATCGCAGGTGTCATTTTTGGTTCTTGAGAACAGAACGTTGGGCCTCTTAGGATTCCGGACTCATGTCGACTTCGTTGCTGCATTTTTACATTCACAGCAAGTGAAAATCGTTTTCCTGACGAGTAATATTTAAGGTATTACCGTCGACATAAGTAGTGGGTTTCCTCACGATGGTTTCTTTCATCGTTTTCAACGACAAATTGAACTTTTTTACGGGGTTACGCCGGCGACCTATATGCTACATTGTATGTGCATAATATGTCATAGGAGAGTAAGGCCTGCACTCCACCGCATCCACTGAAGGAAACGAGATATCTCATATTTGATAGCGCGATCAAAACAGAGATGTGAGCTGTGCCTCGCAAGCAGGTCGACGCGCGCAGCGGAGACGAGAGATATGAGCGGCTTTTATATTAGTTTTTGCTTATGTATTTAAATTATCGCGTGGGTATGGCCGCATTAAGTTATTCATTCGGGGAAAGCCTTGTCTTAAATAAATACAAAAGTTGCAGCGAGATTGGTTTAGCCTGTACGCCTGATCTACGTCTACAACTCAAAAATCTCCCCACAGCTTCGGTGGATACATCCTAGTTGCTAAGCATTCTCTCTACTCTCCGCTTTGCACATATCTCCACATCTTCGCTTTGGTGGAGTAAGGGCCTAATATGTACTTAAAAACTTAGGGCCGAGTGCACGAAAGTACAAAACATTAAAATCAACATCAATGTACGATTAAACACGTCACTTTGTATAGACAGTATGGAAGGTACTCTATGCGGTTCACTTTTAGTGACGTGTTTGAACATTGATTAACTCGGCCGTCTCTTCGTGCAACCGGGGCTTAGTATGGCATGCGGAACCTCTGATTTGAAATGAATTACCAATTAAACACGTTACTTTTTGTGAAAAGCTTTGAAGGAACCTTAAGTTGACTCCATACGTTTCACTAACAGAGACAAGTTTAATTTCTGATTTATTTTTCACCAGCGGTTGTGCATTCGCCACACTTAGATCGTCCTAGGTTGGTCTACGTAAAGAATAAACTTTACTAGTAGTAACTAAACTTTTATAAAATAATCCTGAGCAGTCGTATTCAGAGTGAACTGTCAAAATTTAGTACGCGGGTTATCACCGGATTAACTATACAAAATGCTAGAGTGCGCCCTCTATGAATACTACTGTTTGGGCTCAGTTAGATTAGCTTAGGTTTCGTCAGGTTAGGTTAGGTTAGATTAGCTTTATGTAAGGTTGGTTGGTTGGTAGGTAGATTAGCTTTTATCTGCGCCATTTATGTACATGCACGCCATACATAATCGGATTGTTGAACATATTGCTGTGGGCTAGCTTTATATCTTTTTATATCTGGGCCGCTGCTTGGCGTCGAAATTGAATTGAGCGTAGTCTGTGCGGTGCTGCGGGGTGAAGGGGGAGAGGTGGGGGGGGGGGGGGGGGTCGAGTGCCGCAGACACTCCCTCGCAGGGGTTGCTTGATTTATGCCCGTATAGGGCTCCGTATATACGGTGGCCGCCTGTCCGGAGCTTCGGAGCTGTGAATGCCACCGATGACAAGACTTCCGCTTCCCATTTGAGAATGACGCTTAAAAGCAACGACAGTTGGTAAAAACCTGCTAACAATATGACTATTTCAGGTGGAATCATAAAAAAAAGATATTTGTAACACCATGTTTCCCTGATATCTTGTGTCAACTAACAAATACATATTACACCTAAGGCCGCCGTTTTTATTAATATTTTTATGTAAGTTTCAAATGAGTATCTTCGATGATAAGATGTTAGTTCGGTTTTCGTCGAGTGATCGATCCGTTGAGGAAATACGCTATTGGGAGCGTCGTGCACAAACCACGTGTTGATAAGGAGGAGGGGGGGAGCGGATTTCGGTATAAAGCTCTATTATTTTTTTACAGGACAGCCGACAAAGACAACGGCACAAAATGTCTTCTGAACTAATAAGGAAAAAAAAACACGTTCCCTCTGAATCCAAAAGGGGCCAACATGAGACCACGTGATTTGTGCACGTTTCCTTACCGGGAAACGGGCTATGCCACGGGCATAAGTAAAATAGTAAACGAAATCGAACAATTACGAATTTACATTAACGAAAATTTACAGAGTGGTCAGTCAGAGTTCTCACCTAAATTGGCGTTTACAGCAAACCAATCGACTGGCGTTTTCTCCAAACTCCATACAAGTTTTTACTAGATATTCTGTGGTTTTACTTCTTCAAGCTGTCAAAGTCAAACGCGGACTTCTGATTTGTATGAAAACGCGGAGTGGACGTAAACGGCAACGTCGACGTATTAACGGCAACGTTGAGTAAGCTCTCAAATCAAGCTCGGACTCGCAAATGTTAGTTCGCTTAACGCCCGCTGCGCGCGCTCTTCAATTTCTCCATACATTTGAAAACGCCAGTCGATCGGTTTGCCGTAACGCCAATTTAGGTGACAACTTAGACTACCGGCTCTGGGTTAGGCAATCTTACATATTTTGACTGTTTTGAAATATAACAGGCAATTTGGACGGCCGTTTTGCAGTAACTAGCTCCTTTAGTGTTTTCTACTTGACTGTAGTATGTATGTATGTAGGTGTGAGGCAAATCCTAGTTTACAGCTAGATCGGACGGCGTAGGGCAAGGGACCTCGACGCGACGGCGGTTCCCGCTCTGGGAACAGCCTTTCGGTCGGCGGGGAGCGCGCGCGGCACCCGCGCCACGAGGCGGCAGCGAGACGTGTAACGGCTCGCTGTTTTGATATAATGACCTCACGCTTGCATTCTGCGGCACGGCTCCGCCGTTGGCGCCCGTTATGCAGCCACCGCTGCGCTGATACGGCACCCCACGCTCGCTGTCGAAATTCATTTACCACTCTCAGATGCGCAAACTTTTGACGGAAACCTGCGCGTGTCCGTGTTGTATCCAGTTCAATGTAGCCTAGAAGAAGGACTAGAAAGGCATAAATAGGGCTGGTTACTATTTATGTTACAAACTAGCAGCCCGTCCCGGCTTTGCACGGGCATAATATAATTTAAAAATATTATTTTGACACAATAATACACAAATAAACCCTTCTTACGTAGAGTTCCTAAAAAAAGAGCATATACCTACATTGAAATATTTTAAATAAAAATTACAAATTTTGTGAATATATTTTTTTTGTATTTTTTTTCTTTTTTGTTTTGTTTACTTTTATGTATTTTTCATACTATTAATTATTGTAAAAAGGTCATAACCACAAAACAAAAGCCATTAAATAAATAATTTATTGAGTTAAAGCCAGGGAGTAAACACTATTTGATGTTGTTTTATTTTTCACTAAATAATTATCTTAACTGTTATAATGATACTTTTGAGATGACCGCGGTCGTTAGACATGTTTGAAAAATGTTACGGCTTTTGAGAATGTCTTTGGAGAATGTATCTTCCTGCCGCGTGAAAAGCCGTAACATTTTTCAAACATGTTTAACTGTTATTAGCTACCTACAACTAAAAAGTATTTAATCGAAAATCATAAAAACGATTTAAGTCACTTATTTATTTGGATAACTAAATGTACAACATATATTAATGGGTCTAGTTCTGAAAAGAACTTTTTGAACTTTGCGTTTAGTTACCTACTAAACTAATTATCATCAAGCGACAAAATATTATCAAGCGACAATTTCCTAAATTCCGCACACGGCTGCTGCGTAGGGAGCCGACTGACTCCCCTCCCGTACCTCTGAGTGACGCCTACAAACTCTAAAACGCATAGTTGGCCGAGCGGAGTTTTTTCTTATTTTTAAACTCATGATATCTTTCGAATGAAATGTCCGAATCGAATAATTCAAAAAGTAATGTAAAGGTATTGAAACAGTCTTAAATAATAATTTATGTATTTTGATAAGGATTAATATCTAGGTACAAATAAAGAGTCTTTTCTAGCGGCGGTATTTAAATTTTTATTTTAAAATAAATGCACACTTATTGTGACATAACTATAATAGTTAGATGTATGCTGTCGCGACATTTTTTGTAGATAATAATGTGTTCTATAAAATTGTAGTACATCATTTTCTTCTATAGTGAATAGTTTTCGGAGCGCACGCGATGTAAGGAACATTCTTGGTAATTTTTTTGCACCTTGGGTTACGTTATCGGAGTTTTGGTAAGGATCCCTAATTTTTTAAAGATAAAACATAGCCTATGTCCCTCGAATAGACTGTAGCTTTCCAACGGTGAAATAATTTTTCAAATCCGTTCAGTAGTTTCAGAGCCTATTCAGTTCAAATAAACAAACAATCAAACCTTTCCTCTTTATATCATAGTATAGAGTATAGATAATTAAATTTTATTCACTCAAACGGTTACCAATAACCCTGATGTCTGTAAGCAGTGGCAAAGTTTTCATTGAGCAGCCAAACGACTTTCGGGAGAAGATGAAATCCAAAGCTGTCCCAATTGCTTTAATATACGTAATATTTTTCTAATAAGTAAAAAAAATGGCATGCAGCGCTAATGACGAAATCGAAAGTTGTCCCCATTAAGGTGACATATTCGGGATATTTTTGGAATTATCAAAAAAGGAAACTAAATTTCCCACGAATTCCCTGACGAATCGGAGAGCGATCAGCAACGCTACTAGCTAATAATGACAATTCCGGGTGCAGTGACGGATGGACGATGCACAAAAAATTAACAACAACAATAAATAAATTAGAACCTAATCCCTTCGGGAATGCGCCGTGTTGGACTAAATTTAATGTCATGACGGTCCGTGTGGTGTTAGTCACATGAAAAATTACTTCTTAGATTCACCAAGATGATTCGCCAAGGGTATCCATAAAATTAATTATTTATTTTCGTGAGAGAAATGTTTTTGACAATGCGCGTAAATATGGAAAAAGATCGAATGACAAACTGACGAAAAAAGTATAACAAGTAATCAATACAAGGAAAGCCTGGCATGGCACCTATTTCTAATCTGTCTTAGATTCATACATATAATTTGAAAATAAATAAATAAATAAATAAATAAATAAATAATGACAGGTGTGTACCCATCCATGTCCAGTTCTATCCAAAATCACACTGGGCGACGGCATTACGACCATGACTGTACTTAACTTGGTTAGTAAGATTTATGCATATGTTGGTGCCATCTTAACAATGGTTTTCACCAACGCAGACAACATACTCGATGAAATATCAAATTTTACAGTAACAAATCCAGAATCTCCGATCTCCGCAATCATTGGAACCATTGAGAAACTCATATTTCCAAGATGAACATTTTAATTCTACATGAACGTTACCTTATAATAACAATTGATTTTTATTTTTATTTTGTTATGGAGGAACTCCATAAATTCTAAGCACGCACGCGCCTTGCGATTACTACATTGTGTAATTACTTCATCGAGGCATCGATTGGCTTCCAGTCATTTTCCACAACGCAGCTGTCTAGTACATGTCTGTCTGTCTGTCCGCCCCCCGCCTCCCTTACCGCGTCCCGCCAGCCAGGGGAGCTCTCCCGCCGCACTTAGGGGATTGGATGCGTCGGCTTTTGGCCGCTCTACTCCATCAGGAGGCTGATTCTCGTGTTTACATATGGAATAAACACTCCTGAATCCTCTCTGAATCACATTACCTGTTCTGGTGCATTTTCGGATTGCTTACGGAAATGGATATGTAATTTATCGTTAGCGCTAAACTCGAAAACACATGGAAATGCTTCATTTCGTGCCGCTAATACCGTGTAGCGCTGCAGTCGATTAAGGGCCTGGTACTAGCCAAATCGCAAAGTTAGACGAGGCACCCCAAGTTAACTAACTAAGTCTGACGATTATAAGTGTCATCCTTACAATATATGATTCCTTGTCTAGGAATCGAATTATTTTCGTTAATGTATGTTTCCTTTTTCTATACAAAATACATTGCGGAAACGGTGTCCATTTCCGAACTTTTTTGACTAAATGTAGAAATCTAAAAGCAAATGGATTTTTTTGTTTATGCATATATGCTGTTTTTGCTTATATCTAGAAATCGAATTACTTTCAGATTTCTAATGAGAAAAATCAACTTTTTTATTTTTATTATTATTCAAATAAATGATGGAATAAAAAAATATTAACAATCCATTATCAGTCTGGAGTTCTATTTGGATTTGCTGAAGCGTTTCACTACATATTATTACATTTGTTAAAAAGTGCATTTGTATGGCGCGAGTAGTTGGCTAGTCCTAGCGCCTTAACGGAATACCTAAGTAATGTCAAAGTGAATTCCTCTCTTAAGGTGGCCCATCCCGCTCATCTCCCCATACAAAAGGGGAAAGAAGATCACGCCCATATTTCTGGTCAGAGATCCAAAATTTTGCTCAAAATTGCTTAATTTGATCGAACTAGATGTCTGATGACCATTGACATTGTAAAATTGTGTTTGGTTTCTAAGTTATAAGGTCCGAAAGTTCGCATTTTTCGCGCGTTTTATACAATAACTTGGGAGGTGGATTACGCAATGATAAAGTAAGAACATCTTAAAAAGATTAGTCATCAGACATAGCTTATTTAATCAAGATTTATAATCTATTTGGTTTTTGTTTGATTTTTTACTACAGCGGTCGTGGTTTACTTTTAGCTATAAGTCGTCTTTAAATTAAAATTTTCGTAAATCTTACCAAATCATACACTATGCACATTGTCTTTTTTTTTGGACATGTTGCAACTTCCTCATCACGGACCCTGTCTCATTTTTTGAAACAGAGAAGGTCCCAGAGCGCAACAGCACGGTTTATTACCGTGCCCGCGAATGAGTTAGGCCCGCCGGGTTGGGCCACCTTAAGAACGCTACTGGATTCATCAAATCGGAATTGGCCCCCAGGCATACAGCCGGTGGAATTTTAACTGTGAATCCTTGGTATTTTCAAGGATGCCATCATTCAGGTTTATTTATTCATTGCTGTTATGATTTGTAGTCAAGCTTTATTCGTCTTTTTACCGACTTATCAAAAGGCGGAGGTTAAAAGTTCTTCTGTATGTATTTTTTTCAGTCCGTTCACCGATTTCTCCGTCAATTGTAGACCGATTTTGAAAATTATTGCAAATCTGTATAAATTGTCCACCGATTGTCCGTCTTCTATTCAAAAGTATACTTAAATCAATGACATATAGTATATTGCTGTGTAACTGTTCATATCACTGACTTAGATAGCGTTTATTAGAAAAACTGTTTTATTACTACTAGGTATGCCTCACGAAGTTGAAATGAGGGCAAAAATCTCTACACTAGTGCCGCCAGCACCTGTGTATGCGCACGTGTGCCGCGCCCCAACCGGGTGGGTTATTTTATATTTATTCTGCGACTCCGCTACCCCTTCTCCGGCCCGGGCACGGCGTTGCTCCGTCTTTTGTTATGGAAATGCCCCCCCCGAAATGACAGTTGAAGCTATGGGCGCGTGGTTGTTAATTAGGGAATTCATCTATAAAATCACGTTCTGTTGAATTGGATGCGTTTCTGTGCGTTATAGCTAGTATGAATTTAAAGATGCATATATTTTAATACAAAATATTATCATCACGGTGATTTCACATCCTTGCACAAATTCGTTAAAGGTTTAGGCATTTTCAAATATACTATAATCATATATTTTATTATAATATTTATGAGCTATCTCGTGAATAGCGTGAAAAAATTTACGCCCTATTAATATCGTTCTTTAAGTTAAAAAAAAAAACATTTTTTTTTTCTTATTTTATCGAACCACCAGAATTGACTAAGTTAAAATTTGAATCACATATTATCATTCTATTAATATTTCACATAAACGGGGTGTCGCGGACACCTTTTTGCTAAGAAAGATGTACAAAGACTTAGGCTTTTTGTCGTCGATGCATGAAAACATAAATGCAGACTGTTAAAAAAAAACAAAAAAAAACATACAGACGAATTGATAACCTCCACCTTTTTTTGAAGTCGGTTAAAAAGCACCATGCATTTCCACAATGCAGGCATGCTTACGACCGTTAAATTAACACAATCTTGAAAGAAGATCATTATAACCATGCTTGTTACATGCACGGCAAAACTTTTTGAATTGCTGGACTTCAACTAGTTTCCATGCCAGATCCTTAAACTTTATTTGGCTTTCTTGGACTAAACGGTTTATTCAATACAATGCCACCAACCCGGGCTGGCTGTGAACTAACGGCAGTTTTACAAATGTGCTTCAAACTTAGGGCCGAGTGCACGAAAGGACATATCATACACGTCCTTTTTTTACAGACAGTATGGTAGGGAGCTGAGTCAACTCCATGCGGATAACTGGAAGTGGAGTGTTTGAACAATTGATAACTCACCTGTCTCTTCCTGCAATCGGGTTTTAGTGCTCAGAAGTACGGCCGCCGAAACTCTGCTCATCAAATTCTGTCTCATCTAATACTAAACGTGCGTATCGAATATGTTTACAGTTTCTATTGATACAGATGTTGTTTCTTTAGCTGTCAATTTTTTTTGGTATTCCATAATGTTGTACTCGTATATCACTGCCTTCACCGAATATATCCGGGCCCAGTGGCAGTAGAGGGATTCAATCGACTTCGGCACCAGCGAGTGGAAACACTAGTTCCTTGTCGGTTCAGCTCGCATCAACCCACATCAGCTTATCTGCGAGGACTAGGACTCATATGATAACCAGTCTCTCTTTGGTCCTACTTCGCCTACCCATCCATTTTCTGGTATGAGCATTTCGACAATCTTGACAGGCCTAGATTTTACAAGAAACTAGATATAAGAGCTTTCGATAATCTGCATTGGTGACGTTGATTTGATTTCTTATGTTTAAATATTATTTATTTATTGGCTATAGAATATTTTTTTTGTATATTTAAACATATTGAAGCAAAGCTAATTATTTTATAGTCGTTTTTGCAACGTTAGTCAGGTCCACATTTCTTAATTATCGCTCGCTTGTTGAGACCGTGTAATACCCATGGAGTGTAATTTCTTCACCTCCATGGTAATACCAAATTGCTTATGTTCTTGTTTACTTTGTAGTTGTAGTATTTTGGTTTTTCTTTATGCAAGCTGACATGGTTGGCTAATACCACTAAACTACCGTCATGATATTAGCCGAATACTTGGTCAGGGTGATGGTACCTACAGTTTTACATAAATTCCGAACTATTGAGCAGCTCGCATCCGTGTCGAAATGCACTTATCCAACTCGGAAAGAAAAAGTAAGTGCTGCATGCCCGGGGCGAAGATTTGAACCCAGACCTCTGATATGCGAGGCATGTCCTCGCGCTCGTAAACTCGTCCGTCGTCGTTCGTAACCGCGACTGACTTACGCCCCGTTTTCCGCAGCAGCAGAAGTTCGGCTGCGGCGACTACGAGCCGCCGTCGAAGGTGCAGTGCGGCGGCGGCGGCGCGCGCGGCGAGGGCCTCACCAAGTTCTCCGTGGAGATCGTGCAGCAGCTCGAGTTCACGACGTCGGCGGCGGACTCGCACCCGCAGCAGATATCCACCAACGTCACCGTCAAGGTACCTGCCGCCATATTTGTTCTGGACCGCTCTCTACGCTCGAGTGTGGTCTATTTTTGCTGAGGAACTTCCATCTTTTCTAGAATAAAAACTACTGTATTTTTAGAGGCATGGCGTAGGCTATGTGTTGTGTGGGTTGAGGAACAAAGATCAAGTTATTCACGTTAATAAAGTATGTCTAGCTTTGTACATTATGGGTTGGGGAACAATGCCTTAGGTTTGATCAGATGATTTTCTGCTATTCGGGGACAGTTAGATATTGGGTAAAATCCTAATTTTGAACCCATTGCTTATATTTCTTGTGACAGTAGACACCTGGAATAACTTTAATTTGAGTATTGGACATATTTTTTCGTTCACCATCGTTCTTACAGTCAACATCATGAAACATACGTCCTTCGAAATAATTTAAAAGACAGTGTTCAAAACTGATTTAGTGCAGTGCATTACATATCAATCGAAAGAGCAAACCTTAAGCTTTTATCTAAAGTAAATATTTAATGTGTGGTACTTTTGGTTAACTTGATATATTACCGAAAGTACTTGAATCGTTTTGTTAATACTTCGTTCTTGAATTGTGTTGCGGGTAATCGTGAATAGTCAAGCCAGCTGTCGCCAACCTTCCACCAAAAATGAAATGCGACAAGTGCCACTCGGATATGTCCGATGGTCCGAAGTGTTCTTCATGCAATATCAGCCTGCATTATCACTGCGCCGGTGTCACCGAGGGTAATTTTCGAAAACTCGGGACCGATCGTCGGGCAGGATGGCGCTGTCACACCTGCAGATCAGCGTCGACACCGAATCGCAGTGGAAATGAACCTCTGGGAAGCACAACGGCGGTGGATGAATTCGACCTGAAGACACTATTCCGGGAAGTCAAAAAAATTCAAGACCAGCTGTCATCCTACACCAACCTATCTACACTCGTAAACGACATACGAAATGAAGTATCAGGGATTAAAACTTCTGTTGAGCATAACGGTTCGGTAGCCGAAGACATTATTAAGAGAATGTCGGTAATTGAAGATCAGCTAAAAATTGTACAAGACTTAAAAGCAGATACTGACGCTGTAAAAGCTAGACTTACCCACCTCGAGCATGAGCAAGCGGCAAGAGATCAATGGGCACGTCGCTCCAATATAGAGATCGTTGGAGTTCCAGAGAAGAAAGGGGAGAACCTGATCCAGTTGGTCTCTGACCTCGCTAAAACGGTGGGATTTGATCTGAATCCACGCACGGACATCGATTTCGTCACAAGAGTCACTCCAAGAGAAATTATACCTGGACGCTCTAAACCAATCGTGGTTGCTATGCAGGCTCGTTACCGGAAGGACGACTTTTTGGCAGCGCTGAGAAAAAAGAAAGACCTCAACGCAGATGAAATCGGTTTTGTTGAAAAGAAACGCGTATTTGCAAATGATCACCTGACCAGCTCAAACAAACGCTTACTTCAGCAAGCTAAGGAGGCAGCAAAGCAAAAGTCCTACAGCTATGTATGGGTACAGAATTGTCGCATTATCGCTAGACGAAATAATGAGTCTCCGTACATCGTCGTCGCTAAAGAAACAGACCTAAAAAAAATTGCGTAGGACAAAGTCTCATGGTAACATTTGCATTTTCAAGATATTTTAAAAATATTTATGCATTAATTAATTATTTAGTAACTTTACTTCCGCAATCTATCATTTATATCCGAAATAAGTTCATTTCTAGATTAATTTGTACACATTTTCAACGTAAATACTTCACAATATGCATACGTCATAAATCATGTTCTCGCACCAAAAGGTTGCAAACCCCTGCATTAGTCTGTTCTCTTGCGCCTGTTATATGCGGCGATAGCCGGCCAACCGGTCTGCGTAGCATCCAAACTCATAGAATATATTCATCTCGCTTCATCACGGTGGGTTTGAGTGTTGCATATCTCTTGAAATATTACTGCATTTCATGTTGTTTACCCAACATTGTCATATTTTCATCTTGGACATGTCTAACTTTTTGCCTCAGTCTTCAAAAAATAATTAGCATATTCGACTTTTATATGTTTTGTAAATTATCTGTACTATTATATAATCATTTAATTGTTACGTTAAAGAGCTAACTGTATATTATCAGAATGTCAGAGGTCTGCGTACAAAAACTCATACTTTTTTAACCAGTGTCATAAACAATGACTATGATATTATTTTTTTAACGGAAACGTGGCTACTGCCAGGCATTTTTGATTACGAACTATTTGATGAGCGATATGTAATCCATCGTTGCGATCGTCGATATGGAGAACTTGGCCAAAAACTTGGTGGTGGAGCTCTCGTCGCGTTGAGGCGCGAGTTGCCGATTTGTGCTTCGCACGACGTCCGGCTTCCGCCTCCGCTGCCGGGAGCAGAGATCGCAGCCGCCACCATTGCGATCGATCGCGGTTCACGCGCATGTAAGTTGAGAATCTATTGCGCCTATTTTGTACAGTGCGCTGATCAACTTTCCTCCCAGTTAGAGTTCTATGACTTCCTTTCCAATATCTATATTGATAGACCGAGCGACATGTTCCTAATTTTAGGTGATTTCAATATAAGAAATGCAAACTGGGTACGATCATCACACGGAGAATATTTTTTAACAGCTAGTAACCCACTGGACGACCCTCTACTTACTAATTTATCATCTTTTTTAGAATTCACTGCTATGAATCAATTTAATGACCAGTTAAATATTAACGAACGTATACTGGACCTTGTAATCTCAAACAACAAAGCATGCGTAGTTAGTGACTGCGATCAACCAATGGTGCCTGAGAACGCACATCATAAATCATTATCGATCCGCATAGATTTGGCAAGCGATCCCTACTTATCTGCCTCACCCCGAATTGTTCGACGGTTTCACGCTGCTGATTACAATATTATTTGCCAATCATTGGAAGAAATTGACTGGCATAATGAATTGTCAAATCATAGCACAGATTTCATGATTCAACGTTTTTATTACATTATCAATAACATAATAGCTTGTCATGTACCAACTAAAACTTTAAATTTCTCTTCTAAATATCCACCATGGTACAGCCCTGCTCTTAAAAAAATTATTCAAGAAAAATTAAAATATCACAAAAAATATAAAATTTATGGCCGAACCGCCGACTATGATACCTTCTCATTATTACGCTCTCGACAAAAACATGTAGAAAAATCTTGCTATGACACTTTCATAAGCAGATCTGAATATAATATTCACTCCAATTGTAAAACTTTTTGGTCTTTTGTTAAATCGAAACAGCAATGCAGTAGTTTGCCTTCTAATATGTTTTACTCAGACTTACATGTTTCAAATGGTCAAGACATAGCCGACACCTTTAACAAATTCTTCCATTCCGTGTTTGAGCCGGATCGGACCAACGATGACCAGCAAAATTCGGATAGCAGTTCACACTCCCCTGTCAACATATCTGATATGTACGTGAGCATAGAATGTGTTACCAAATACCTAAAGTCGATTAATGAATCGAAAGGCACAGGTCCTGACGGCATACATCCACTATTTCTTAAACGCTGTGCCGAATTTATAGCCATTCCAATCCACATTATATTTTCAAAATCTCTGTCTAGTGGTATATTTCCTCAAGAATGGAAGAAGTCTTTCGTAGTGCCCATATTTAAGAAAGGATAAGCATGATATAGCCAACTACCGTCCGATTTCAAAACTTTCTGTTTTACCCAAATTATTTGAGAAAATCATCTATGATAATGTTTTTCCTCTGCTTCGCCCGCATTTTATTCAAAATCAGCATGGCTTTTTAAGTAAGAAATCCACAGAGACTAATTTGTGCGAATTCGTGGATATGGCACTAAAAGCCATGGATCAACACCGTCAGGTGGATGTAGTTTATACAGACTACTCCAAATGTTTTGATAAAATACCACATGGACTCTTAATTCGAAAAATTGAACTGTTCGGTATTCACGGCGATCTGCTTCGTTGGCTGACGTCATATTTGGAAAATCGCTCTCAAGCAGTGACAGTTAGTGGATTCTGTTCTTCTTTTGTACCCGTCACATCTGGGGTCCCTCAGGGGTCCCATTTGGGCCCTCTAATGTTTAATATATTTATTAATGACGTCATTTACTTTATACATACCTCTAAATTTCTTCTATACGCTGACGATGCAAACATCTTTAAAGTAATTACTGATAACCAAGATTGCCATGAACTCCAACATGATCTAAATCGGCTGGGTAAGTACTGTAAAGATAATTTCCTACAACTAAATGTCGATAAATGCTGCGTTATATCATTTACCCGTAAGAAACATTTATTGAACTATAACTACAATATATACAATAAATCACTTAAAAGGGTTGACGAGATCCGCGATTTAGGAGTATTTCTAGATAATAAATTAACTTTTAAAACTCATGTCGAGTATATAACTAGCAAAGCATTGAGAATGCTAGGTTTTATTTTTCGTACGTGTTCTGTGTTCAAAAATCCTTCCACATTCAATCTACTTTATTTTGCTCACGTCAGACCTCATCTCGAATATGCATCAGTAGTCTGGAATCCACATTATTCAATATATATCAATGAAATCGAAAAAGTGCAAAATAAATTTAGGAAATATGTACGCTACCGAACTCACTATGATGAATCGACTAACGATCAGGTGATCGTTTCTCTTCACTCCTTAGCAAAACGACGAGAGGTAAAAGACATCGTATTCTTAAATAAAATTATTAATGGTTTTGTCGAATCTCCCTACTTATTAGGTTCAATAAATTTCAGGTGTCCTATGCAAAACACTCGCTCACGAGACTTATTTTTAATTCCAAAATCTCGATGCAATTATTGTAGGAACGCATTTTTAAAACGTAGTTGTAAAATTTATAATGATAAATATGCAGATATAGATATTTTACAATGTTCTTTACATCAATTTAAAAAACTATGTTTAAAGATGTTGTGAAATATATTAAGCACTAAGGATTTTTTTTTCTTCTTTGTTTATATATATATATATTTTCATATTTGATGCATAATTTAGGGTTTTGTTTCTATTTAACTAGGTTTAGCTTTGAATATGTATAAGGTTCTGTTATGAATATAATGTTTTGTGTTTCCTAACTGTGTAATCTGTTTTGAAAATTGTTTTATTTTGAACTTTTGTTAATTTCGATTATTATTATTTTTTACTGTCTTATGTTGAACGCCATCTTTATATGATATTATTTTTATGTGGAAATTTCTTTGGTTCTATGTCATTTTCTTTATGCTCTTTTCTATGTTTATTTGTAAAACTGTATATTTCCCGAATAAAATAAAATAAAAAAAATAAAAAAATTGGACATATATATCCCACCGACCACACATTCTATCAAAATATAAGCCCAACACACTGCATTCTCGAAAGAGTAATAATTCCGGCGTGAAATTTCAACCATTTCGGATTGTTGCTGGATATCGAAGCACCAGCGGGTTCATTCCGGACTGGTGGAGTAGGAGTGGGAAATGCATTCCTCTTTGGAGATGGAACGACCCATCGCTGGGCAGGCTTAACCCTCCCACCTAGTACCTAAACCTGCTCGGAACATACGTTTGTTGTGTTGCTGCGGCCGATAGTGACTCACTGTGACGGGCGTTGTCGGCAGGCGCTCACGAACGCGGCGGTGAAGAGCGACGCGTCCCCGCCGCCGCCTCCGGCGTCGGGCGCGGGCGCGGGCGCGGCGCCGCCGGCGAGCCCGCTCGACTGCAAGCGCGAGTGCAAGTCAGAGGCGCCCGACGACGACTACGTCGGACTCGACGAGTGCGCGGCGGCGCTCGAGCGCGACGCGGCCGCCGCGTTCCCGGGGCTCGCGGAGCTCATCGGCGACGAGGACGGCGACGACATCACGAGCGCCGCCATCGAGGAGCTCATCACGGAGATCTCCGAGTACCCCGAGTTCATGAAGAACTTCGAGCTGGAGCCGGGCGAGCGGCCCGCGCTCTACGGCGAGCTCTCGCCGGCCGCGCACACGCTCAAGCAGATGGCCGAGCAGCACCAACAGGCGGCGGCGGCCGAGTGGGGCGCGCGCTACCGCCAGCCGTACGGCGCGTACCGGCCGCGCGCGCCGCCGCCGCCGCCGCCTCCCCAGCCGCACCAGCCTCACCAGCCGCCGCCGCCCCACCACCACGACCACCTCCACATGAGCCAGCAGCAGCAGCTGCACGTGTCGCAGCCGCACCACAACCTGCAGGTATGTCGCCACTTACCCCAACACAGTCACAAAATTGTGAATAGTCTAAAAATGCTAGCAGCAGTCAGGTTACACATAATGTAGCTTACGCTACACTAGAAATGGTTCGGTCGCAAGCCAGCCTGTAAAAGATAAAAACTAAAAAAAAGGACTTATCCAGAGAATTTTTTTGATCAATTTTCGATAGCAGTCCGCAACGGTCGATTATGCACGTGCCGGAATGATCACATAACTTGCGAATCGTCACCGTATAAGTTTCCCCATTTTTGTAAGGGGTTGTCACTATTAACTAACGTTCTTCCAAGTTGTAACGCACCATTAACGTAAATGACTTTGTAAACAAACACCGAATATGGCGGCTGGCTTAACAATTGACAGTCGAAAATAGCGCGCGATTCGAAATTCAAGTTCTTAATGTTTTGAAAACTTACGGTTTTCCGGTGTGCAATGCCGTGCTTGGCCGACATGTTTCGCTTCCCACGACGGAAGCATCGTCAGGGCCACTTCGTTGCCCCGGAGTTACGTCTGCTGAGACATTCTTTATTTGTTTACTTATGGGTATCAAACTCATCAGTAAAATTATTACTACATACTAACAGAAATCTGATACCTTCTGTGATAGACTAGTAAATATTAGTGAGGTAAAAATGGGAAGGTTGTATCTTTTCGTATTTCTGGGAAGGCGCGCTTACTCCACGTTTCCCGAAGGGTAAGCATGACGTCCTTCAAGTGAATCGTGAGAAGCCTCCCTTGCATATTTTCGAATGCTCATGGCTACGTCGCTGTCTGGACGGATCAACGAGTCACTTGTAATTATTTTCTAAAGACATGTCACACGATACTCCTGGCATAATTTGAAAGGCGTTAATAAAGTAAAAAAAAGGTCTGTAATTTCATACATCGAGAAGAGACCGAAACTCATCCGTATAGCAGCAGCGTAGCCCCGTTTTAGTGATAACACGTACATTACCGGTAGCGCCGACCGATCAGTTCGCTTACGAATTTGCTAAATCCGTCCTCGAGTTCCAACGAACGTAAGAACAACGAACATTCGTTTCTGCGCGTCTCGATTACGTAAAAGAACTGATTGGCCGGCGCTACCTCCAATAAAACGTGGCTACGCTGCCGCTATACGAATGAGTTTCGCTCGCCGCTCCCGTTCTTTCTTGCTCGATGCGTCGCGATGATTAGAATCGCGAGGCGGTGTCGCCCTCCTGCCCGGCCAACTCGCGCCTAGATCATGTAGTCCCAGTTGTCACCTAAATTGGCGTTTACCGCAAACCGATCGACGATCGGCGTTTTCAAATGTATGGAGAAATTGAAGAGCGCGCGGAGTGGACGTTAATCGAACTAACATTTGCGAGCCCGAGTTTGATTTGACAGCCTAAAGAAGTAAAACCACAGAATATCTAGTAAAAACTTGTATGGAGTTTGACGTTTTTACGGAAAACGCCAGTCGATCGGTTTGCAGAACACGCCAATTTAGGTGACAACTGGGACTACGGGCTCTGATCGCGCAGCGTTAACGTCTTCGGCCGCGTCCGTATCGGGGGCGGCGCCGTTAAAGTCGCAATAAGTAATTGGACCTTCGCTTTTAGGGTTTCCTAACGGCGACTATTTGAAAATGTCTGCGGGGCGGGGGAGCGCGGGCAGCGTCGACGCGGGGGGCGAGGTATCGACCGGCGCGGTCGAGTTGCGCGGGCCGCCCGCTAGGCGACGCCCCGCGTCATTTTATTTTGCGTCATTTTTTACTTTCCCGCCCGTTCTGTCGTGCAACTTTAATGTGACGGCTCCGCGCGCCGCCGTGCACCGCGCGAAGAGAAAACAGCATGAAAGTACATTCTTAGGATCATCATATCATGATGATATGATGATCCTAAGAATGTACTTTCGTGCTCCAAATTAAGTTATGTTAAGCTGGTTAGGTTTTCTAAGTTTGTCTTTAGACTCAAATGAAAAAAACTAAGTTACCTTCTTAAGTTAGAGAGACGTTAAAAATAATCGAATTTCAGCTTATTTTTTTCTATATGAATGAATTTACTTTAAAGGTCAAAATATTTAATATTTTTAAAATATTTAAAGTACATCTACATCCATAAAAACTGCAAGATAATTTTCATTGAAATATTTTTAAAATTACATTATACATGATTAACAGTCACTGCCATGACGGGAAGTGATTCTTGAGGTCGATACAAACATTTTTTTATGAAATTTCGCTTAATTTTAAGTATAAAAAGAGTTTTACCTTTTTAAGAAACTATTTATATAAATTAACACTAATGGGGTTAGGTTAGGTTATGGCGGCGGGCAAACGGAAGGCGCTGGTGCTGGGTGGGCTAGCGATGAGCGAGCGCCCTGGATGGAACAGGGCGGGCCTTCCCAAGAAGAGTCGCTGACTCGTATTAATTGACAAAGACGTAAAAATTGACTTTGAAAATTCGAATCAATAGACGAGAAATAAAAGCGAAAGTGTTATTTTCTAATCTTGTTTTTATCCGAACTCATCGAATATTACGATAGTGGCTTCTGTTACACCACGTATAAACCATTTATTGATGGCCATGAAGGCATTTCACTGAATAGGTTTTTATTTTCTGAAAATTTTGTCAAAACGGATTGTCCCTTTTTGTTCCCAGCCTCCTCATTTATAAGCCCTTTAAAACAATCTCATGAAAATTGTATACCGATTCATATATGTAAGCGCCGATATATTTCACTGTATAAAACAAAAATATACAATTAAATTAGAATGACTGCGATATACAATTTTATATTAATAAGAATCTCCCGAAACACAAAAAGTCGTATCCAGACAAAAAATCTAACCATACAAAAACCGGTAAAGTCCGACGGAATAAAGTTAGTCCGCCCACTCTGAATACAGTTGAAAGAGTCTGGAGTATTTTTTGCGTCTGCTTTTAACACTACATCTAAAAGTATTTCATAGCCGATATTGTCTTTATTCAGCAGCTGGATGAGTGACACGTTGAAATTACATTGTGCGTTGGAGTATGTTGCACAGTTTTTGGTGTCCATCAACGTTATTTTACTGTTAGGCTTCCGGGAGGTATCGTCTTCTGTAACGATAAAGTGTGTCGGTTTGTGTGACAACCTGTCACTACCGATTAGTTCCGAGCCGCTGAACCCTGCAACGTCGAACTGGGCTGACTGCGTCCATTATGTTCGAGCCTTGTGTCAGCCTGGTTGGTGATTGTGAATTCGTTCACCTGCGTACCTAGGTAAAAGTCGTACCCTCTCGTATCTTACCGAACGCTTCTGCCCCTGTGTCAAGTTGCCGACCACGATGCTGTATTTAATTTAGCGGGCGAAAAGGGAACACTCTTGTTAATTTGGCGATATCGAGGCTATAATCTCTAAAAGTCGTATTCAGAGAGGACTTGTCAAATTTAGTACGAGATTAGCACCGGACTAACCATACAAAAACGATTAAAGTTAGTCCGCCCAATCCGAATACATTTGTATATATTCAGAGCATCGCTGTGTTGTCTCGAAATCGCTAACCAAAAGGCGCATCGAAAGCGTCTTCCTTTTTGTCCTTTGTTGATTGTGTGAAATTCATTTAAAAAAATATTTTTTTTCTATCTGAGGAAATTAAGATCGATTAGAATTAGAATATAATAATATAACCATGATGAAAACATTTTAAGATGGTTATAATAGCCAATGCGAATGGTTGGATTGCGTTAAGTTCCTGATCTCTATGGAATGAGAACATGAAAAAAAAACATGTATAATTCCAGCTAACGTTCTACCAAAACAGAAAGAAAAATGTTACAGAAATTGATATTTTATGCATGGAAAAAAATTAAAGTCAGGTCTCAAATATAATCTTTTTCAAGTTTGCGGCTTATATTGATATTAACTAATGTTTATTTTAATACCATTTTAAAGATCTTAACATTATCTACCCATTTAGCGAAGAACATGTTTAACTTTCTCAATTTCTTTAACGAAACTAGAATGCTACCTCAGTGGCCCAGTGGCGCGACACTTCGGCGATCGCTCTCCGAAGTTAAGCAACGCTGGGTCCGGTCTGGTCTTGGATGGGTGACCATTCGACCGTTGAGAGAGGCTGGCCGTGGTTCGGATTCCACGTTAAACTGTAGGTCCCCTTCCTTACTTACTAGGTGGTAGGGTTAATCCCGCCCGGGTTGGTACCATCGCATTGGATAAACGATGGTCGAAGCGGCAATGAAAATTGTCCGTGTTTTCCATCCAGTTCAATGTAGCCGTGCAATATAAGGAAGGTCCTGGCATGGCACCTAGTTCCTATGTGGTGTGTTGGGCTAATACCATGACAGAACTTGTGGTATTAGCCATCCATGTCCAGTCACATAAAAAAAAACCGGTGACACGGGTTATGCGGGTTGGTCACATTTAGAAAGAATTATTTCGAGCTGCTCTACTAAGCGACGTCGGGCTCAGAGCCGGTAGTCTAAGTTGTCACCTAAATTGGCGTTACGGCAAACCGATCGACTGGCGTTTTCAAATGTATGGAGAAATTGATGAGCGCGCGCAGCGGGCGTTAAGCGAACTAACATTTGCGAGTCCGAGCTTGATTTGACAGCTTACTCAACGTTGCCGTAAATACGTCGACGTTGCCGTTTACGTACACTCCGCGTTTTCATACAAATCGGAAGTCCGCGTTTGACTTTGACAGCTTGAAGAAGTAAAACCACAGAATATCTAGTAAAAACTTGTATGGAGTTTGGAGAAAACGCCAGTCGATCGGTTTGCCGTAAACGCCAATTTCGGTGAGAACTCAGACTGCCCACTCTGGCTATCTCGTTTTAATCGCAAAAATGGATCCAAAATGTTTAGGTATGAGGATGCTCTTAAGTCTTTTATCGCCTAAAATATTTCCTTCCGGAGACCTTCGCAGCCGTGCGCCGTGCACGCCTCGCCGTTCGGGACACATGCTCGCGAATCGCCGCATGTGCGCGACCCGCTTGCGTTTCACGTGAGAATATCCGCGAGAACTTATCGCGTGATGACCGGGGACACTACTTTTGGGGGTGATTGTGGTGACAAAAAAGGCCTTGTTTGTTTCGAAAAAACTATCTTCGTACATTTAATTGTAGTGATAGAACAAAACAGTATGTTTACAGAGTTTTATTTATTTTAAAAAAATATGTGTTGGCGCAAATGGTGAAAATAATATTAGGCCCTTACATATGAAATTGTACGTATTGTTATGTATGAAAACGCCGTAAAAAGTAAAACGAAAAAATCTATGAAATTATATTTTAATAAGTCGAAGCATGTACTATTGTTAAATATGCACTTTCGCCATTTTATAGGTAGTTCATTGATTCCTTCGATAGATCATAAAAGTGTGGGAGCGAGAGTCAATACAATCTTTGAACGCGGTTTTAGGGCCTTTTTGGTAGTTGTTCAAATTCCGGAGAAAGTGGTAATCTTTTGGAGCAAGGTCCGGGGAGCAGGAATGGTGGATGTCGGAGACATTCCAATCGCAGCTCCTCTAATAGCCCTGTCGAAGCGGACCAAATTGGCATGATAAGTTATGATAATTCTAAAGTCACTGATTTTTTTACAGGCGATGTAGTTTCCTTATAGAAGGTTGGGTGCAAAAGATTAGAAAATTGGGACCGGTGCGTTTGAATTTATTTAGGTATTTTTAATAATTCGATCTAAAAGATTGAAGAAATCAGCGACTTTAGAATTATCCAACCAAAACGTCACCGAGTGCGCCTTCGCTGTCACAGTGCTGCCATTACAACCAATCGAGTTACCCACTATTTATTCCCTCTAGGCTGAGTTTATTTTAGATGTAGGTTTTTATTTTTTTCCCTCTTAAATGGGGGATTTTATTTCTTGTGGTAACCACAAGACGCCAGTGGTGCCCGGCCAGGCGCAAAATGATCTTTGTGGGACTATAGCGCCTTAAAACGGCTTTATCCAAAGACCAAAACTGTCATGAATGGCAATCATTTCTCTCGAAGCGAATAGAAGCGTAATAGTCGGGAGGGCGAGGACAGGCTTGCAGCGTTCATTACTGCGGTGCGCGGAGCCAGCCTTGCCTTATCGATTGGGGGCGCGGCGGCGGCGGCGGCGGCGGACAGCTCCCAGCTCTCGACTGAAACCCGACACCGCCGGCCCTGCCGCGTCTCCGCTGACCTCATCGGTTAGGGGCCGCCATTCTCTCGCATTCTGGTGGATCTCTGGCATGATGTGGATTTTTAGGGTTCCGTACCCAAAGGGCGCCAACGGAACCCTATTACTAAGCCTCCGCTGTCCGTCCATCCGTCAGTCCGTCCGTCCGTCCGTCTGTCTGTCACAGGGCTATATCTCATGAACCGTAATAGGTAGGCAGCTGAAATTTTCACACAGTGTGTATTCACCGCCGTATTTGCCGCTTAACAACAAGTAGGTAGGTAAAAATTCAAAAATAATAAAAAATCAAGGCCATACAATAAACGTGATTATTGTGTTAAATCTTGTACGATGGTACGGAACCCTTCGTGTGCGAGTCCAAATCGCACTTGGCCGGTTTTTTAGTCGATACCAAGTCCCATGCCAGGACCGTGCCGTTATACAGGCTACATTGAACTGGACGGAAAACACGCACAATGCTTTATTACCGCATCGACACATATTTTATTCAGTGCGATGGTTTACAACCCGGGGCAACAAGTAGGCCTACAGTTAGTTCCGAAATGTTTCCGAATCATGAAGTGACCTATCAATGAAAATTCATATTTCAATCTCGGATATGAAAGATGTTCACGCTTTGGTTATTCCACACTTGAAACCACAGGTCGGAGGCGTGTGTCGAAAGCCTAGTCAGTAGCGTTCTTCAGACTGCCAGACTATCTGACACATCCTTCACTGCCAATTTGCGATAAATATGACAGTAATGTTATGTTTTAGCACCCCCGGTTATGGACGCTCCGACAGCAGAGTTCGTACTTTCGTTCGTCTAACTGGCAGCGTAACAATTTTATAAACAGTAACATGTCTTCGAGCGAAATTGTATTGATCGGATACTCCAAAGTAAAACCCGCGAAACTTAAGTCCGTGTAGATGGAACATCTAAGAGCGAAGAACAAGACCGCGGAATTAGACTTTCACTGTCTCCGGTTTTATCGTAGGTTTTCCTTTTTACGGTAATTCCAATCGAGGAGGCCCCTTCTCGGTTGTGATCGATGGGGACCGGGCGAAGCGAACGGAAAGAGGAAAATTCTCTTCCCCCTTCCTTGCAAGTGTGTGTTGGTGCCGATGCGTATTTCGACAGACGATTTTGACTTACGACGCACGTTTTGGAAATCAAATTATTTCTTTTTGCGTGTTGGTCGTTCAATTTTTTCTCAAGAAGTAGACACTTAGCAGGTTAATACCACTATATACCGCGGTGCGAATGTTATAGGAGCCTAGTCAGACTCGTCACGTAAACTGGCGTTTACGCCAAACCGATCGACTGGCGTTTTTAAATGTATGGAGAATTGCAGTGCACGCGCAGTGGGCGTTCAGCGAACTAACATTTTCGAGTTCGTTGGCGTTGACTTTTACGTCGTTGACGTTTACGCCGTATCTCATATGTCATGAAGCGTAATAGTTAGGCAGCTGAATTTTTCACAGAGTGTGTATTTATTTTGCCGCTATAACAAATGAAAAAAAATATATATATTTTTTTTAAACAAACGTGATTTATTTGTGTTAAATTTTGTATGATGGTACGGAACCCTTCGTGTGCTAGTCCGACTCGCACTTGGCAGGTTTTTTACGTTTTCAAATACATTCCTTCTATTGGTATTATTAATTCGAATATGCGGACGTTTCTTATTCAAATGTCCCCCTTGAGCCCTATCAGCTCAACGCATTTTGATTACATTTATTAGATAGATACATTGTTGTGAACCAGCCTTTTAGACCAGCTGTTTGGGCTACTTTTTAATTAAAGAACTAATTTAGCCCGACATCAGTCCAAAACGACTTGCGCGGAGCCGGGTAACTCAGCTAGTTTGTCTATATAATTGCCCCTGAGGGAGTCACCGTTATGTAAACAAGAGTAAAGACTAAATGTAATAAATATTATATGACCTTTACACCGACGCAACGGTGTCAAGTCCTGAAACCCCTTAGCGGAGGAGGCTCTGTGTAGGCGTGTGTCTATTTTCAGCGGCGATGGCGTCGCGCGTTGGTTGCTTCTGTCCATGGAGCATGCACTGCAAACAGAAGCGGACATGAACTGTTGAATATCCTTGGAACCAAACGAGTATTACACTACGTTGAGATAATAGCTTTTGGTCTTTAGCTAGACGATATATCTGCCGTGAGTAGAATCAAAGGTGAATGTCACGAAGCGTTCGTCTCTAGAACTAAAATTAGCCTAAGTACAATACTGCGAGTGTTAAACATGACGAGTCAGTCAGTCAGTCAGTCAGCGTGTTTGCGTCTCCTGCTGGATACACGCCTCTCCAATTTTTCTCCAGTCCTCGCGGCCCTGAGCGGTACAGAACCACTGCTTTCCGCCGACGCACTTGATGTCGTCGTCCCACCTGGCGGGTTTTCCTGTCCACGGCCGCCAGTGTAGGATGGTTACTCCAACGGTCGTCGCCTCTTCGGCTGACGTGACCGGCCCACTGCCATTTGAGCTTAGCCGACACGACGAGCACACTTTGAATTCAATACCGTTTTATTTTGTATCATAATAATAGTACCATACACCGCATTCGTGAAGGAATCAGGTGCCATGCTAGATCTTCCCTTATGAGCAGGGCTACATTGAACTGAATGGAAAACACGGAAAATTTTAGTGAAGTTTTGCATTGATTCCGAACGATGGAACAGCTCAAATTCGTAATGTAATCACTCTTCCAACTTAGCAATTTAACAGAAAGTGGTGCATAAACGGGGCGGGGATTTGAACCCATGAGCTAGGGCATGCAAGCGCCTCTGAGCTACGAGCCGATCAAAAACATTTGTCAAAAATAGTAGTAACATCGAAAAACAAACAATGTTTCAATGTCAGCGCAACGTGGAAAGGATGTTCCTGGCATGGCATTCGTTCGGGATGACAAAAAGTGTTATGTTAGCCATACGTCCTGTTACGTTTTTCAATTTCTACAAAAGTAGTAGAACACCCTCCGAATGAACCCACTACGAGAACCGTGCAGCAGGTCTATTCCTGGCATTCCAGGATTCCTATTCCAGGATTCCTGATTCCTGATTACTGAATGCCAGGAATAGACCTGCAGTTCCGACCACGGTACTCTCGAATTATTTACTAGAACTGAATTTTCGTAGTGCGCACAGGCTGCTTCATGTCGGTGGCTCGCGGCGCGCGCCGGCGGCCTAGCGTGACGTCAACTCCAAGGTGCACAGTGGGAAAATTCTATTTTCGTAACTCACCCCCGGGGCACAGCAAGACGGAGGACTGCTTCGCTTCGTCTGCTGTGAATTGGTGAACTTTTGGGGCGTTCGGTGTCGGTTTTTGGGGTTCCGTTCCCAAAGGGTGCCCACGTGACCCTACGCCTGACGCTGTCTGTCCGTCCGTTTGTCACCGAGTCTCATGAAATTGTCACAGAATGTGTATTTCTGTTACTGCCTGTAATAACAGATATTAGAATTAAAGGGGAAATTTTACCATTTCTCACACAATAATGTTTTTGCCCATTTCGGCTCGATTTATAATAATGGCAAAATTATAGAGTGATTTAGTAATTTCAAGTTATTTACAAACAATTTCTTATGGGGAGCATCGCTATGAATCTATCATGATACTCCTTTTAGGGTTCTGTACCCTAAGAGTGTCAAACGAAAGCCTATTACCAAGCCTTCGCTGTCCGTCCGTCAGTCACAGGGCTGTATCTCATGAACCGTAATAGGTGTAGCTAAAATTTTCACAGAGTGTATTTCTGTTGCCGCTTTATCAATAAATAAAAATTAAAGGCCACCCGCCTTACACGAAACGTGATTGCGTTCGTGGTCAAATCTGGAACCCTTCGTGTGCGAGTCCGATTCGCACTTGGCAGGTTTTGTATTTCCTAATAAATGAAAAACCGAGTCGGACTCGCAAACGAAGGGTTCCGTACCATCGTTCAAGATTTAACACAAACAAATCATGTTATTTGTATGGGGCCCCATTTTTATTTTTTATTATTTTTAAATTTTACCTATTTTTAACCGACTTCAAAAAAGGAGGAGGTTATCAATTCGTCTGTATGTTTTTTTTTTTATATTTGTTACCTCATAACTTTTGCCTGGGTGAACCGATTTTGATGATTAGTTTTTTAAATGAAAGCTAGTGCTTCCCAAGTGGTCCAATTTTAATTTGGTTAAGTTCTGACAATGATATCCATGAGAAAATCATAAAAGTCTTAATTTGTATTAAGATGTGCGCGCAAAATGGACGAATAACTCAATATAACGCCAACCGATTTCGGTGATTCTTTTTGTATTGGAAAGGACGTGTACAAATTAGTAAGCGTACTTCAGATTCACTAAAAATAAACAAATAAAAAAAAATTAACAAAAAAAATAACCGGCTTCAAAGAAAAAGCACTAAAAAGTAAAAAATAATTTCCATTTTTGTAGTTACGATTTCTGTTATTTTTTGAGTCGGTGTCAGCCAAGGTTAGGTTAGGTTAAGTTAGGTTAGGTTAGGTTAGGTTAGGTTAGGTTAAGTTAGGTTAGGTTAGGTTAGGTTAGGTTAGGTTAGGTTAAGTTAGGTTAGGTTAGGTTAGGTTCTCTTGATTGGCGCAGCGCGTGCCCGGCTGACGCCGACTCAAAAAATAACTGAAATCGTAACTACAAAAATGGAAATTATTTTTGACTTTTTAGTGCTTTTTCTTTGAAGTCGGTTATATTTTTGTTAATTTTTTTTTGTTACAGCGGCAAAATAAATACACACTCTGAAAATTTCAGCTGCCTACCTATTACGGTTCATGAGATACAGCCCCATTACAGACGGACGGACAGCGGAGGTATAGTAATAAGGTTCCGTTGGCACCCTTTGAGTACGGAACCCTAAAAACAAAACAAAATAATTTGAAATAGTATCAATAAAAAATTAAAAAATAATTCACATGTCTTCTAACTATCCCTAACCCATTAATTCCTTAAATTGCTTAACATAAAATTGAATACACAGTTCATGTTGAATTATGTACATTCCATAATCTAAGTTTGAGCATAATCTTAATCATTTGGGACTTTAATTTAATTTATATATTATATACATATATTATTTATACTTCAATTTTATTTATATATTATATTTAATTAATATATACTATAATTTAAAATTAGTATTTTAAATTGAAATTGAATTCATTTTCCATCCACGTCTGCACTTGTTCGGATACCCGGCTGCAATGCTGACGTGTTGCAGGTGACGTAGGTGGCTTGGCCGACAAGTTTACTGTTAAAAGTCATTAGGTAATAGTTTAAATTATGTATACGGCGAGTTTGTAGTTAGGAACTTACTTAACCCCGATTGTACGAAGCGACGTCCGAATTAATCTATGTTCAAACACGTCACTTTTAGTGAACTGCACGGAGATGCTTCCATACTGTCCATACAAAGTGTCTTGTTTAATCATACGTTGACGTGGATTTTGATTTTTTGTGCTTTCGTGCACTCGGCCCTTAGAATGCATGGGGGAGTAGTGGTCTCATATTATAACGAGCCATAACTCGAAAACGGTCGCTACAAACAATATTGATGTCGTTTTTGTTTATGATTCCAAATATTCACCCGAGCGGAGCTTCTAAGCCTCCAAGCTACTCAGCATCACCCGCTGGACTAATCTGAAGATTGCCTAACAATTAAAGTTCAACACGAGATTGACAGGAGGAATGTAGCTCTGTCTTTTTGACAGCAAAAGCACAGTATAGGTAAGAGAAGCAGTATATTGTCATACAAACAAAAGTGTCGGCGTCGCTGTCTCTTTGATAGAAACAGTGCCGGACACATTTTCCCGTTTGGCTCCTCAGCCGCCACACGCGCGTACTTAAATTAGAGACGCACCGCTAGGCGTTGGAGAGAGGGGAGGTTTTTTTTTGTTAACTTTAAGGTGGCCCAACCCGGCGGGACTAACTCATTCGCGGGCACGGTACAAAACCGTGCTGTTGCGCTTTGGAACCTTCTCTGTTTCAAAGATAAAAAAACAAATTTAACAAAAAAAATAACCGACTTCAAAGGAAAAGCACTAAAAAGTAAAAAATAATTTCCATTTTTGTAGTTACGATTTCTGTTATTTTTTGAGTCGGCGTCAGCCGGACACGCGCTGCGCCAATCAAGAGAAACTAACCTAACCTAACCTAACCTAACCTAACCTTGGCTGACACCGACTCAAAAAATAACAGAAATCGTAACTACAAAAATGGAAATTATTTTTTACTTTTTAGTGCTTTTCCTTTGAAGTCGGTTATTTTTTTTGTTAAATTTGTTTTTTTATTTGTTTATTTTTAGTGAATCTGAAGTACACTTACTAATTTGTAGACGTCCTTTCCAATAAAAAAAGAATCACCGAAATCGGTTGGCGTTGTATTGAGTTATTCGTCCATTTGTCGCGCACATCTTAATACAAATTTAAGACTTTTATGATTTTCTCATGGTTATCATTGTCAGAACTTAACCAAATTAAAATGGGACCACTTGGGAAGCACTAGCTATCATTTAAAAAAATAATCATCAAAATCGGTTCACCCAGGCAAAAGTTATGAGGTAACAAACATAAAAAAAAAAAAAAAACATACAGACGACTTGATAACCTCCTCCTTTTTTTGAAGTCGGTTAAAAACGACAGGCTCCGTGATGAGTAAGATGCAACATGTCCACAAAAAAGACTATGTGCATAGTGTATGATTTGGTAAGATTTACGAAAATTTTACTTACAAAACGACTTATAGCTAGAAGTAAACCACGACCGCTTCAGTAAAAAATCGAACAAAAACCAAATAGATTATAAATCTCGATTAAATAAGCTATAATATCTGATGTCTAATCTTTTTCAGAAGTTCTTACTTTATCATTGCGCAATCCACCTCCAAAGTTATTGTGTATAACGCGCGAAAAATTCGAACTTTCGGAACTCATAACTTAGAACCCAAACACAATTTTACAATGTCAACGGTCATCAGTAATTTATTAGTTCGTCCGTCTGAAAACATAAAATTACTTCAAGTACAGAGCGCATCTCTGCATTAGCATTTGCGAGGAAAACGTATGTGGGTCAAAGTCCGATGTGTGGCGGTTGGGGTGATGCCGTTTGTCCATACACTACGTATCAGTGCGACGCTCGATGACGTCGCACGTCGCACAAACTGTTGCATAACTCGCGAAGCGGCCGACAGCGCACTGCCCGATAGCGTGTCATGCCTGCGATCGCACCACACGTGCAGCCCGAACCGCGAACGACTTTCAAACGGCGTCCCCGTCCATCATAAAGTCCAAAAACCGGCCATGTGCGAGTCGGACTCGCACACGAAGGGTTCCGTACCATCGTACAAGATTAAACACAAAAAAAAACACGTTTTTTGAATGAAGCCCCCCTTTTTTATATTTTTTTTTATTTTAGCTATTGTTACAGCGGCAAAATATATACACATTCTGTGAAAATTTCAGTTGCCTATCTATTACGGCTCATGACATACAGCCCTGTGACAGACGGACGGATGGACCGACGCACGGACGGACGGACGGACGGACGGCGGAGGCTTAGTAATAGGGTTTCGTTGACACCTTTTGGGGTTGGAACCCTAAAAAGCCCATGCCGTCCAAAACACTTATGAAAACGGATATTTCAATTAGGTTTGTATGTGCATTTTATAATACACGCGAAAAATACATACTTTTGGATGTTCTGGGTTTTGGACCTTATGCTTTTTGGACTCCATGAAGGCGACGCGAAAAACGTGCACACCACTACCATGATGCTTTTCGGAAGGGAGAGGCATAGCGGGCTCGGGGACTTTACTTCCATGCCAGAGGTCATATATTTGATCCCCACTGCGGGGATGCGTCACGTTATTTCTCCTTTGGATAAGTGAATTTTGTCACGAATGCGAGATGCTCACCCCCTTCTCCTACTAAGCGGTAGGGATTGGTACCATGGAAGATAGTCGAACCGGATTTTTTTTTATTCGTTTCCTTTGATATACGCTCTTCGGCTGCGGGTGCCCGTTCTTCACCTTACCAATAGCACAGAATAAGTAATACGTCTCTTGATACGCATGTTTCACACCTATAAATTGTATATGTTATTCATTTCGTCTGCAATGTCGGGGACGCATCATATAGTCCAAAAAGCACAAGGTCCAAAACCCATACCGTCCAAAACACTAATGATTACGGAACTTTTTCAATTAGGTTAGGTTAGGTTAGCGACCCTGCATGTCTGAACAATTTAATAATACTTTTCGTTTTGTTTGTAAATACAGCTTAAATTATTGTTAAAAATGACAAATGTGTGTAACTTCAACCTGACTCAGCAAAAACTTGTCGCTTAGAACTGTTCGTGTGTGTGATATGACGACACGAACCGCTCTCGACTAGTTTGTTATCGTTTTTACACAATTTTTTCCTCAAATACAGAACCAATGGGTGATGTAATATCTTGTTATTATTATTTTACATGTTGTTGTTCTTTTCTCGGGTGGGAACGGGGCTTCCATTTTGCCATTTAGAATATCTTCATGTAGCGTGAAACGGTTTGGTATTACCGGACCGACAGTCGTTACCCTATCAATTCCCCATACTGAGGTCGATAACACTAGGTTTTTGACATTTTGCAATCTAAAACAAATGGCTGAAATCTACTTCTGTATGTTCTAATATACCTTTTAGAATGGAAAATTTCGGCCAAAAAACATTGGAAAAAAGTTGCTTTTTTACCTTCATTTTAGTTATTTTTACTGAAATATGCGGACATAGAATGAAGCTTTCTCATATACAAAATAAATTTGGTTAAAATCTGACAAATTTTAGTGGTAGGGTAACGTTAGGGCCTAGAAGACGATTTCGCTAGTTTAATGGCATTCTTAAATTTTTCAATTCTTTGATTTCCTGTGACTTCACGAACAGCCTTAACAGCTAGCATTTATTACATAGTCTTTGCCACTAGGCTAACTCATATAGCGTCGATTAAAATGAAGCAGGTGTTGATTGATGATAATATTATTATTATATTGTAATGCACTAGCAGCATTATGCTGATGCGTGCACTTCTTTTTATGCACTTGCACTTTTGTTTTTAAGCACTTGCACTTATTTATTTATTTATTGTCTATGAATTTTTTTTTATTTATATATATTTTTTTATTTTAAGTAAAGATCCAGTTTGTTTTTGAAAACATTTACTGACGATGCACTTATTATTTCCTCAGGTAGGCCGTTCCAATTATCCACAACTCTGTTTGTTAGGGTCCTATGGGTCCTATCGTTTGGAAAAGCCCAAGAAAATCCAATGACGCAATTTTTTTTTCATAATGTAACTTGAATGAAGAGCGGACGTGTTTTGACCCAACATAACATTTGATGATGACGTCAGGCGACAGCGTCTCACTTTAATTTTTTCGGTTTCCTGAGTAGATATACTTACTGCCCGTTCTGAGCCCCTGAACACCCGCTTGTGACAATGCATAGTGCTTCTAAACGAGGACTTATCGCCGGAGCCAATGTGTGCCTGGTATTCGCTAATCGCAACTTCCTCGCTCGGCCATCGCCCTCTGAAAATGACTTGCGACACTCAATGCGACCCTGAACTGTACTGATACGGGCAAGACCTACATACTTTTATTCCTCGGCTCAACGCTCGCTCCGGAGCGCGGGGTGTCCTGGAATATTACTCGTTTTTTAGGGTTCCGTACCCAAAGGGTGCCAACGGAACCCTATTACTAAGCCTCCGCTGGCCGTCCGGTTTTCGTACAATATGATTGAATACACAGACAGGTTAATATTTCTATCTCTAATTTATAAATAACAAATGAATTTGTGCTTTAAATCAACAACACTGACGTCGTTTTTAGAAAGCTGTTAGGAGAGAAAAAAATACAAGTGCGATTCGGACTCGCATACCAAGGGTTCCTAAGGGAAGATTTGACCCAATTAAATCACGTTTCTTATATGGTAGCCCCCTTTAATTTTTAATTGTTTTTTTTCTGTTTTTACTATTTGTCGTTATAGCGGCCACAGAAATACACTAAGATTTCAGCTGTCTTCCTATTACGGTTCATGAGATATAGGCTCTGTGACAGCCTGGCGTTCAGGCATTTAACAGTTACACCCTAATGGTGTAACTGTTAATCTTAACATAACAAACATATTCATTTTTTTAAAATGCGTTTCCAGCTAATTTTCTGAAATATCCTCAAGATCTAAAAGCTTAAAAAACCGGCCAAGTGCGAGTGGGACTCGCACACGAAGGGTTCCGTACCATCCTACAACATTTTAATACAAAAAAATTAAAGGGGGCCCATGCAAAAAACGTATTTCTTTGCGTTAAATCTTGTGCGATGGGACGGAACCCTTCGTGTGCGAGTCCGACTCGCACTTGACCGGGTTTTTTCTCGTTCCTAACCGCTTGCCGTGAAACTTTGTGAGCTGGTTCGATAATTGTAGAGATTTTGTATAGTTAAGCCAGTTTTTGAAAATTTGTCATAATTTTGAGAAATGTTAAAAAATTACAAATGTTTAAAAATACCGACTCCGAGAGCCACTAGTTTGAATGTTTGTTACTACCTATTCACGGTTGGTTCCACATTAGAGGGCTCACTTACTAAACCGGTTTTGGACCCGATTCTGCGCTGAATAGCGTCCACTTGCATCAGTGGCAAGTGAATATGATATGCTACAATAGTACTCTTACTAACAAAGCAAACAATGCGCATAGTCTTTGATTTGGTTAGATTTACAAAAAAAGATGCTACTAAACGACTTATTTATTTATTTTATTTATTAAGCTAGTTTACACATTAATGCAAACAATTCTCATAAATTACTTATTACATTTTTATTTTTAAATGTTACCCAGATTTTGAGCTTGCTGGCCTCCCGTGTGGACATGGGGTTCAGCGGTCATAAAGTTCCCTGGTTGACCAGACCTACTGGGAACCAAGTAAAAAATCAAACAAAAACTTAATTGATTTTGAAGTTTCAAGGAAGCTTGGTTTGATGACTAAGATTTTTGAATAATCCACGACCAAACTTATTGTATAAAACGCGTGAAAATTTCGAACTATCAGACCTTGATAGTTGATGTATTTATTAATTAATTTGAGTTTCAGAGACATCTACATTTTCTCTAAATATCGATCTTATCTAAATAGTCATCAAACATAGATATTTCTCTTCTTTCGACAATTGCATGGGGAATTGAGTGGGAAGGCCCACCTTAATTCAAGATCTAAGATTGATATGTACTTTTGCAGAAGTTGTTATTAACTATCATAATGAAAAAAAAATGTGCATATACCAACCGTATATGCACCAAACATAAATAAATTAATTTGTTGGTGTTGGTCAGAATCTCACACACGATTCTTACTTTTATGTACTTTATTGTTGAAGTTGCTACCAAACCATTATACTCTTTAACGTTTCTATAGATAGTTATTAAAGGGTTAACGTTATATTTATTCTAATAGCTATAAGAATGAAAATAAATTCGTGTTTGACTCCCGGCAAAGTTTCTTGTCGTTTCTTCGTCCGTGGTAATTGAACAGTCTTTAAAAAAACCAGCCAAGTGCGAGTCGGACTCGCACATGAAGGGGTACCATCGTAAAATATTTAATACAAAAAATCACGTTTTTGGTATGGGGGACCCCTTTAATTTTCATAATTTTTTAATCGCACCTATTTATTGTTATAGCGGCAAAATAAATACACACTCTGTGAAAATTTCAGCTGTCTATCTGTTACGGTTACTGAGATACAGCCCTGTGACAGACGGACGGACGGACGGACAGACGGACGGACGGACGGACGGACGGACGGTCAGACGAACGGACGGACAGGTGGACGGACGGACAGCGAAGGCTTAGTTAAAGGGTTCCGTAGGCACCCTTTGGGTACGGAACCCTAAAATGACATATCCAGGGTAGGTGTGTAAACCTAATGGCGGAAAATAATCAAATAGACAAGGGCGCGGTAATGAAGCGATGCAATAGGCATTTCTAACGTATTCCCAATTCAGTGGTGTGCACGCATGATCTATCAAACGGTTTCGTGCAAGACCGAAGGGGGATGAGTCCGGGAGGGGCCGGGAGCGGTCGTCGGCCCGGCGGCGGCGGCGGCGGCGGGCGCCTCTCGCCGGATGTCGCCCCGCGCGCGGCACAGGCTGCGGTGGCCCACAGTGCGTGTGCCGACGCAGTGGGTACGTCTTTAGACGGAACGCGTGAAATGGCTGCTCTACCCCGCTATTATTTGTCTAGAGGAGAGTCTAAACTGTACGTTTATTCTCTATTAAACTAATCTATGGCGAGAGTAAAACGACTGAGCGGAGACGGCTTACGTGCTCCTCTCCGCCTCTGCGTCCAGTAGCACCCTCGAGGTCCATAAATCAAATATACCTGAGCCTGTAGTCCCAGTTCTCACCTAAATTAGCGTTTACGGCAAATCGATCGACTGGCGTTTTCCGTAAAAACGTCAAACTCCATACAAGTTTTTACTAGATATTCTGTGGTTTTATTTCAAACTGTCGAAGTCAAACTCGGACTTCCGATTTGCATGAAAACGCGTAGTCGGCGTAAACGGCAACGTCGAGTAAGCTGTCAAATCAAACTCGGACTCGCAAATGTTAGTTCGATTGACGCCCACTACGCGCGCTCTTCAATTTCTCCATGCATTATGAAACGCCAGTCGATCGGTTTGCCGTATACGTCAATTTAGGTGACAACTGGGACTACAGGCTCAAATGTCGTTCCCTATGCATATGTCAACTCACCCGAGTCACTAACGTTTCGATGAATTAGCCCGACCCACCAGTTCCACTTGGACTCGCGCACCGAAAAATCAAGGATTGAAGGATTCTCCATACCTACATTGAACGTTCGCGTTTTCCGTTCATTTCTAAGTCCTCCCTTCTACCCTTCGTCGTTAAGGCAGAAACAGGACCGAAATCGTGAAATGAAACACCTTCAATAAAAAAAAAAGGTTATATTCGCAGAGACAAAATATCCAAAAATTTATACCAAATATATACTTTTTGTAACTATTCAGAATAACTAAAGATAAAGTGTACATTGTAATTGAAATGTTACCCACGAAGAGTTAAAACGTTTTGATATGATAGCAACACCCAAAGGTCGGCTGGAAGAAATCTCTTCGAGGGATAAGCCCGCCTTTGCGCCCCACTTATGTTGTTTTTGCACTATACTTTCTTTTGTAAATTGTTTTTTTTTTGTGGCGTAATAAAGAATTTTCAATCAATCAATCAATGAATCAATATCAAATTATACGTTTAATTATCTTTACAATCGTAGCTTTGTAATTTCACGTTTATAGTGGCGTAGTATAGCGCGGAGAAACGTTTGGTGAAAAAAAAAACGAGATTTTTTCAAATGTAAATATGTACACATATAAAAATGATAATGTAAAATTATATTTTTAATTATTATTACAATTGTAGCTGTTTTATTTCACATTTCTATGTGTATAAAACGCGCTGGTTTAGAAAGAGTTTTCGTCGCCGCGCCGGCTTCTTCGCCACTTCTTCAAACTCCATGGCTCTATTACACTAGGAGGTCGCGACAAAAATGGTAACGATAACGTAAATGGCCGAAACGGGTATCATGGGATAAAGAGTCTGCCTGTGCCAAGTGGTTGCGTTACGTAGATAATGCGCCTGAAAAACTAGTTATGGTGACAAACAATATATATGATAAGGTAAATGGATGCAAATACCGAAGCATGAAAGTATCAGTAGATAAAGAGTCTGCCTGTGCCAAGTGGTTGCGTTACGTAGATAATGCGCCTGAAAAACTAGTTATGGTGACAAACAATATATATGATAAGGTAAATGGATGCAAATACCGAAGCATGAAAGTATCAGTAGATAAAGAGTCTGCCTGTGCCAAGTGGTTGCGTTACGTAGATAATGCGCCTGAAAAACTAGTTATGGTGACAAACAATATATATGATAAGGTAAATGGATGCAAATACCGAAGCATGAAAGTATCAGTAGATAAAGAGTCTGCCTGTGCCAAGTGGTTGCGTTACGTAGATAATGCGCCTGAAAAACTAGTTATGGTGACAAACAATATATATGATAAGGTAAATGGATGCAAATACCGAAGCATGAAAGTATCAGTACATACTTGCTTGGCAATATAAAAACTGAACAAACATTTGGTTGCATTTCGTAGTTATAGGCGATTTAGGATACAGATATAACTTAAGGTATATTTAAGTATTTAATTTAAAAACCGAGTGGTTATTGTTGCATAGTTAATAGGCATCAATGTTTCCAGACAATCAGTATATTCATCAGCAGGTACATACCAGCATCGATTTTATATAGCTAATCTAGATAACGCAACCACTTGGCACGGGCAGACCGACATATTTAGCATCAGAGGGTTGGTCTCTAACATGTGAACCCAGATTCAGCCATTTACCTTATCGTGACCAAAAATGTCGTGACCTCCCGGAATATATGAAAAAGACACTTCTCCTTGTCGTACAATAACCTCTGCTGCTTCTTCATAGTATCAGAGCCCGAATTGTGGTGCTTATGGTGCCGAACACTACACACTTTGTTTATTTATTTAAATACTTAAAATTTGTCTGCGTCGTGAACACCGAAAGCCAACATTCAAAATGTTTAATCGCACGCCGTTGTGGTCACCAAAATCGTATGTGGCATCAGACGCTTGAGCCAGTGCCGTGTAGACTTAAGTAACAATTATTGTTACCTTTTTGTCATCCGAACCGTGGCGATCCTCGTATTTCTAGACGCTTTAGCTAACCGAGCCAGCCTAGCCATTACGCAACGCTTTCACGCTCTGACGCCGATGACTCGTCCGCGTCGCGATTGAGATAGTGGCAACCCCGGCCGGTTGCGTCCGCTGGTTTGGTTTCACGCGTTGCATGGGTGGTGGTCATGGTATCTAACAATCTAGACATACCTGTAAGAATCAACTTTCGCGTTTAGAACAACAGTGTGTTTCATTTAATCAATACGTACTTGCGTCTGAGCCCTTAGTCCCAGTTGTCACCTGAATTGGCGTTTACGCCAAACCGGTCGACTGGCGTTATCAAATGTATGGAGAAATTGAAGAGCGCGCGCAGTGGGCGAAAGCGAACTAACATTTGCGAGACCGAATTTGAGTTGATAACTTATCGTCGCCGAGAATACGTTGACGTCGCCGTTTACGCCGACTTCGCCTTTTTTATACAAATCGGAAGTCCGAATTTGACTCTGGCAGCTTGAAGAAGTAAAACCACAGAATATCTTGACGGTTTTATGTAACTTCGAAGTTCCGTAAACGCCAATTTAGGTGAGAACTCGGACTGACCACTCTGAATACACCGGCGGCGCATCGGTTTTCGTTAAATCCTATTTTTGGTACTATTATCAGACTTTTTTTATTTTAAAAAACACAGGGTATGGGTACTGTTACTGTATTATCTTTGCTGTTACATTTATAACGAAGTATTTTCGAACTTTGAGGACGTATACTTGCTCTCGGACCTCAACATAGCCTCATGAGTAATTATACAGATACTAAGGTCTTATAAAAAGTGCCCATATTATTATGTTCGATTAATCTGAAATAGAACAACTTTTCCTATGAAAATCAAATCAGATCAAATCGTTTATTCAGCGCAACACACATACAACAACAATAAACAAGACATAATAGAAAAGAGATAACGTATAACATAAAAAACCGGCCAAGTGCGAGTCGGACTCGCACACGTAGGGTTCCGTACCATCGTACGAGATGTAACGCAAAAAATCATGTTTTTTGTATGGGGCCCCCTTTATTTTTAAATTTTTTTAATGTTACCTATTTGTTGTTATAGCGGCAAAATAAATACACATTCTGTGAAAATTTCAGCTGCCTACCTATTACGGTTCATGAGATACAGCCCTGTGACAGACAGACGGACGGACGGACGGACGGACGGACGGACGGACGGACGGACGGACGGACGGACGAACGGACAGCGGAGGCTTAATCATAGGGTTCCGTTTTCCACCTTTGGGTACGGAACCCTAAAAAGCATGCATAAAGATTATTTAAAATGGTTAAATGTTTTCAATTACCCTAGTCTATTTTCGTAGATGCTGTGCTAAATGGGTATGCACTCAGCTGGTACGCAGTTCGCGCTGCTAAGCTGGTTTTCAGTACACCCGCTTGAGAAACCCTTAAAAACAAATAGTTAAATTAGGCGCCTATGGACAAGGTACAGTCAACCAAAGGTTAAAGGATACACTTCCGGTTAAAAGTAAAAATTTATGGGGTTTAAATACAACCTGCGATTAAATTTTGTTAGGATTTTGTTTACTCAGTAGCTAGTAGACATACGCCCGGTTCCACGACCTCCAGTTACAAAAATCCCAAAGTTATATTTCGGTTACATCATACAAAAATGTAATGTAACCGAAAGTTAACTATCGGATTTCAGGTAGCTGGAGGTGGTGAAATCAGGGGATAGTCAACTATGTTTGAATCTATACTCAACACTATAATTGTTTCCAAAAGTCAAAGTATTTCGACTGTTCATCTTTTCATTCAACCGGATGTGTATCCTAAACTCTTTGTTCGACTGTACATTAGTGACGAGAAGGAGAGTAGATGAATGAGAGTGAGAAAGAAAAAAAAAGTTTTGAAAAAAAATCGGTACATTATTGTATCTGATATATGGATGTGTAATGTATGTGTGTGTGAGAGGATATGAGAGGGTGTATATGAGTGTGCGATCGAGGGTGTGAGAAAAAATTAGAGCCAAATCGAGCTTTATATGTATCTTTTGCCTTGGCAAATAATATAAGTAATGAAGTAAAGCTTTTAATTTTTATTTTGACAACACCAAAACGTCTATTCGTCTAAGATGAGTGCGTTATGAGTGTCATACATATGTATGTATGTATGTATGTCACGTATTTTCATGTCCTTAAAAATACCTTGTCCGTCATTGTTCGTGTTGATATAGAGTCGTCATTCAATGGGACCTAAAAATATATCTCAAATTTTCTCAATTTCCCATATAACTACATGAAAATACCGTGACCGTAACTTGTGTAGGTGATTTTCCCGATAAGCCACGATTCCCTCCTTAAAGCGTCGGCGGAGGTGTTCCCAGGTCGTAAACCCCGTCGACTGAGGGGCGCTGACTATTTTCTTGCATTTTCACGCTTTCCAAGAGACGTCACGCCTGACCCCCGCCGCGGGGAGGGGCCGGGGTCGGTGAACGCCCTCTGGCTTATCGTCCTTGCTCGTCCTTATTAACTACACCGAGTCCAATGTACCGCTGGAAGCCTTAATCTACATAGACTCGTGTGCGCTCTATCAATTCACACCGTTTTGCCAGGCTTTGAGACGGTTTCTTTGCACTTTTTATGTTTTCAACTATTCCAACATTGTATCTTTTTGAGATTGAACAGCTACCTACATTAGAAACTTGTGTTAAAAGTATGTATTTTAATTGGATTTTTAAAATGATCAGTTGGGCTACTAATCGAAATATGAATAACATGTGAGTCACGTGCATAATATTCATCCGAACACCTTTATAATATTTTACACAAAAACTGACACGAATTCGAGTTGGCAATTTCGTTTTGGCACATGTTTCTCACACGTCGACATTTTTTTTTTTACAAAATGGCCACTTGCTCTAGCAGTAAGAGTTCTTCTTGCAAAAATATAATTGATCGTGCAAGACCCTGTGTCTTATATATAGCCCAGAAGTATTAAGAAGGCTGCGGCGGAGTTTGCGGCGATGGCGACACGCATTGAACGAAAACGATAGTCAATTGATTCGTTCATGTGTATCAATGCATAGTTTTCGCTTTTATTTAGCTTGTGTGTTAAGTTGGCGATGTTGATTCGTAGTTTATTCGCAAAAAGTGATAATGATCGTATTACTCGGACCCACTTCCGAGTCGCACGGTGGATGGAGACGCGATGCCGCGCGTGTCCGAAATGTCTCGCCGCGGCCGCCTCGTCTACTGTAGTCGAGGTGCGACTGCCGCCAAGGTCGAGAGTCGGGCACACGTTTTCTGGCTGTCTGTTATTACTTACGTATACATACCTTCATCAAATGTGACGTCGAACGTGGTAAAAAATAAGAGCCCCGCGCGATCTGCTATTGGCGTCCTCGTATGTGACTTAGAACGTGGTAGAAAATAAAGCCCCCAGGAACAAACTTAAGGGTCGTATTGTTCGGTCCGCTTTGGAGTCTCATGGTGGATGTGGAGGCGATCCCGCGCGTGTCCGAAGCGTCTCGCTGCCTGGTTCGCAGTAGAGTCGAGGTGCGACTGCCGCCGCCAAGGTCGAGAGTCGGCGGAGTTCTGGCTGTCTGTTTTTACTAACTTGTACCTTATATCACGCGCGACTTGCTAGTGTCGTCATCAAATGTGACTTAGGACGTGGTGGAAATTAAAGAGACCTTAGGGGAACAGGCTTTAGGATCATATTACTCGGGACGCTTCTGAGTCGCATGGCGGATGGAGCCGCGATCCCGTGCGTGCCCGTAGCGTCTCGCCACTGGTCGGCTGTAGAGTCGAGGTGCGACTGCCGCCAAGGTCGAGAGTCAGCTATATCGTATTCTGGCTGTCTGTTATTACTAACTTGTACCTTGTATCACGCACGTCTTGCTAGTGTCCTCGTCAAATGTGACATCGGACGTGTTAGAATATAAAGAGACCTTAAGAGGAACAGGCTTTAGGATCGTATTACTCGGGACGCTTCTGATTCGCATGGCGGATGGAGGCGCGATCGCGTGCGTGCCCGTAGCGTCTCGCCACTGGTCGGCTGTAGAGTCGAGGTGCGACTGCCGCCAAGGTCGAGAGTCGGCCATATGTTATTCTGGTTATTTGTTATTGCTAACTTGTACCTTATATCACGTGCGACTTGCCAGTGGCGTCATCACATGTGACGTCGGACGGGGCAGAAAATAAAAGGCCTCGGGGGAACAGACTAAATCATTTTGAAATGTAAATCCATTGCGACGTTTCTCCGGAGTAGTTAAGAGTTCATAGCGTCATCACAGGTACTCCTTTGAACAGAGGTCATTATTCACGTCTCATAAGTAGAGGACAAAATATTTTCTGCGCCGTATTTTCCCGTATTTATCTAACACCTTTTACTGTGGCACTAAATCTATTACTAAGCTTTTATTAGATTATTTTTACGAATATGTATTATTCTTCGACGCGTCTGTATGTCACTGAACTTCCAAGCGGCCGGACCGATTGTGATGAAATGTTTTGTTTCGAGTGGGTTGGGCGGGGATGGTCTAGATTAAATTCTCAATTGGACCCGGTATGTGGTGAAATTCAATGCAGCACACTATTATTATTTAATACATATATGAATACCCCTCTAATAATTAGAATAATTTGCGCTTATTTGGCTGCCGCAGCTATGATTTTACTCCCAAAACCTATTTACGAAGTTATGTAATGTATGGATATTATATATTTTGGGCTGTCCTTAGGAGTGTGATTGAATTGGCGTTTGCGCATGCGCAGGTGTCGGCCGGGCAGCACATGCAGGTGAACGGCGGCGCCGGCGGGCACGTGTCGGCGGCGGGCCAGCAGGCGATGTACGCGAGCTTCGCGCACTCCCACTCGCCGCAGCAGCCGACGCCGCCGCCGCCCGACACCTACACCGTCTCGCAGTCGCAGACGATCAACTTCACGCAGCACGGCATGCGGCAGAGGCCGCCGCCGCCGCAGCACAGCACGCCACTCAGTGAGTGAAGCCGCGTTTACATTGGTCGAGGTCGGTGGCGGCGGCCAGCAGACGATGTACGCGAGCTTCGCGCACTCCCACTCTCCGCAGCAGCCGACTCCGCCGCCGCCTGACACCTACACCGTCTCGCAGTCGCAGACGATCAACTTCACGCAGCACGGCATGCGGCAGAGGCCGCCGCCGCCGCAGCACAGCACGCCACTCAGTGAGTGAAGCCGCGTTTACATTGGTCGAGGTCGGTGGCGGCGGCCAGCAGACGATGTACGCGAGCTTCGCGCACTCCCACTCTCCGCAGCAGCCGACTCCGCCGCCGCCTGACACCTACACCGTCTCGCAGTCGCAGACGATCAACTTCACGCAGCACGGCATGCGGAAGAGGCCGCCGCCGCCGCAGCACAGCACGCCACTCAGTGAGTGAAGCCGCGTTTACATTGGTCGAGGTCGGTGGCGGCGGCCAGCAGACGATGTACGCGAGCTTCGCGCACTCCCACTCTCCGCAGCAGCCGACTCCGCCGCCGCCTGACACCTACACCGTCTCGCAGTCGCAGACGATCAACTTCACGCAGCACGGCATGCGGAAGAGGCCGCCGCCGCCGCAGCACAGCACGCCACTCAGTGAGTGAAGCCGCGTTTACATTGGTCGAGGTCGGTGGCGGCGGCCAGCAGACGATGTACGCGAGCTTCGCGCACTCCCACTCTCCGCAGCAGCCGACTCCGCCGCCGCCTGACACCTACACCTTCTCGCAGTCGCAGACGATCAACTTCACGCAGCACGGCATGCGGCAGAGGCCGCCGCCGCCGCAGCACAGCACGCCACTCAGTGAGTGAAGCCGCGTTTACATTGGTCGAGGTCGGTGGCGGCGGCCAGCAGACGATGTACGCGAGCTTCGCGCACTCCCACTCTCCGCAGCAGCCGACTCCGCCGCCGCCTGACACCTACACCGTCTCGCAGTCGCAGACGATCAACTTCACGCAGCACGGCATGCGGAAGAGGCCGCCGCCGCCGCAGCACAGCACGCCACTCAGTGAGTGAAGCCGCGTTTACATCGGTCGAGGTCGGTGGCGGCGGCCAGCAGGCGATGTACGAGCAACACATTAGTGGCTGTACTTTATTGTCTTTTACAGGTATGACAATGACCTCACCTGGATGATATAGAATGAATTTTGATGGAAACTCCATTTAGGTAGTAAAATTAGACTACATAGTACATACTTTAATTTTCTGTGAATCTACTCTACTCGACTGTAGCGCTAGAGCAGTGTAATCAGGTGCATATATTGTAATAGCACAGTAGGTATATTTTAAATGAAAGGGTAGAATTTATCAAGCACACTTTCATAACTTACCAAAGTAGGGTTATTTCAACGTGTTGACCCCAATGTTCTTGTGTAATATTTCCCACTTGAGGTCAGATACAGAAAGAGGCATTCATGTCAAAATTACAGTAACGTAGGATTAATTCTGCCTTGGGAAAAGTGAAGAAAGCTTAGTTGAGTTCATCTGTTCAACACATGAAGTGTTTGAAGTTACATTGAATTTTAATCCGTTGTTGCGGACTCCGACCAAAGTTTCTGAGATTACAGTGGTGCGAATTATGGCAAACACTAGAATTATTACGTATTTGTGCTAACTTATTTGTGAACCCTAGGAAAAAATATGTGCATTAATTCGTCGCATCCGGTACGTACAGGCGTATCTCATTTTTATTAAATTTGCAGTAGAGTTGAAAAAGTGATAGTTTCTCTGTTTTCTTTCATATTTTGGTGAATATACTGCAAATGATGATGTAAAAAATGACCTGGTAAGAAGCTTTGCTAAGAGTTTAAACATAAATATTAGAGCAAATAAATTAATATATGTATTCTATATATCTATATAAAAGCTATAATTGTAAGATACGCCTGTATTTCCTAAGTGCGACAAATTGGTGTGAACCTACATGTTAAGATATTGTTTATGTCAAGAACATTACCTTATTAAACATTCTTGGTTTACATCATTGCAGGCACGGTGGTGCAGGCTGGGCTGACGCGCGAGCAGCAAGCGAAGATGATGCAGCAGCAGCAGCAGCAAATGTTGCGGCAACAGCAGCAACTGAGGCCGCCCCCGCCAGAGTACAAGGTCCGTGCAGGAGTGATATTGATGCAGCGAAGAGCTAATTATGACTGGGCAGCCAAAGTATTATTCACTTGTCCACATATTTGGAAACTAGCTAGAAATGGATATCATCTTGCTTAACTACGGCACGCTAGCCACCACCTTATCATGTATTCATCTAAATTTTCGAAGCAAGGGGTTTGGTTTTTAGTCAGAATATATGTCCGGAAATGTTAGTCACAAAATTAAATAAAAAATCCCATGAGCCTACGGTAACCATATCAAAAAACCGGCCAAGTGCGTGTCGGACTCACACACCAAGGGTTCCGTGCCATAGTATAAGATTTAAGGGAATTACGATATTACAGACTTTTCTTGGCCCCGTTTCATTTTATTTATACCTATTGCGGTTCATTACAGCCCTGTGACAGAAGGACGAACGGACGGATGGGCAGCGTAGGCTTAGTAATAGGGTTCCATTGGCATCCTTTGGGTACGGAACCCTAAAAGCGATCAGCCAGTAGAAAGTCCAATATTCGAGTAAACAGTCCTAAAAATAAGTTTGACAAAAAAATAGTTCTGACAGCTGACCATCTTGGAGCAAGAAAAAAATGAGCTCGTTTCAAAAAGGTCCGCTTTCCAAAATTTTCTAAACACGGTTTTATTTCCATCCATCCCGAATCCATCCAAATGGATGGTAACCCTAGGGCCGAGTGCACGAAAGGACATAAAATCAAAATCAATGTCAGCATATGATTAAACAAGGAAGGAAGTCCATGCGGTTCACTAAAAGTGACGTGTTTGAACATTGATTAACTCAGCCGTCTTTTCGTGCAATCGGGGCCTAATCTTACTGTATAGCGTCGTCCTTTTTCACCATCCCTCTGCGACCCAGTCCAGTCCGCAAGCAGCTACACGTTGGGACATTGTTGACAGGGCCCCGGTCCGGGCGGCGGCGCGGTGCGGTACGGCGGGGCGGGCGGCGGCGGCGGTGGCGGCGGGCGGCGCGCGGCACCGCCGGGGCCGGCTGGCGCGGCGCGCGGCTACGCGGCGCCGCACGCGCGCCCCGCCGCCGCCTACCCGCCCGAGTGGCGCCATCTCGTGATGCAGCAGGGCATGCGGCACCCGTTCCCGCACCACCATCCCGGTCAGTGCTGCATCCATACCGCATATATTATGTTTGGCAATTGGACTTTGTCATTTCATTGTTCTTTTATTTTATTTTGTCTCTTTTTTGTATTTTTACTTTTATTAATATCTGTTTTCAGCTTTTGGTGTTTTTGTTGTTTGGTTTGATGATGATTTACGCATGTTGTATTGACATCTCGTAGAATGTACATGTAATTCTTATTTTATTATGTTATCTTAGTAATGTTAAGTGTATGATTATGTATGTTGATCTATTCAATATATAAATAAATACATACCCGTATTCAACATTAAAACATCGGCACTGGTCGTACAATAATATACTACGCCCGATGACGTCACACAAGTATAGAGACGACTGTGAAGAGAGAGGGAGACCAAAGCTTTATTATCCCCAAGAATAAACAATATTTGCCAACTTACCCGCATCGTAGGTCGCCATAGCAATGCGCCATCTCTAAACCCATTTAATATTTCAGTTAAGTGTTCAGGTTCTTAACCCATTACTTACTTGCATGTATTACTTTAAATTGCAGGTGGCTTTGGTATCGGCGGAGGCGGGGGCGCGGGCGGAGGGGGCGGCATGACGCTGCAACAGCAACAAATGCAGCAACAACTACAGCAGCAGGCGCGCCTCCAACAGCACCACCAGCTCTTGCAGCAACAGCAGCAGCAGCAACAGCAGCAACAGCAGCAGCAGCAGCAGAGGTAAATGGATAATTTGTGTAATTGTAGCGAGTGTATCACCCTAATTTTAGTTTTTATGTAGTAAGTTGGAATATTTTATGCAGGGTGTGAACAAACCAAAGGTTGTTTCATAAATTAACTTATGTTTCAAGTCCAAAATGCTTCAGGCAAATCTGTTCAATAAGTTCTTTAGACCATATTAATTAATGGTGCATTATACTTGTGTTAATTTTATCGAACATACAAAATTAAAGGTAATAAATAATTTTATTAACGCAATCAAACTGGGTGATGTTAATTTGGAAGTTTGTCAGAAATAACCTAAGAGCAGTATATGATGTGTTGTGGGACAGCCGACAGAAGCAAAGTTTGTACGTAATTTAAAAATTTGCAAAATCTTATATTCACTCTTGATAAAAAAATTACCCCTGGGACATACATATTTATATTTTGTAAATATATATTTTTGCTTACGCTTATCTGGTTTAAAAAGTCCACGAATGCTAATCTATTAAGTTTTCTCTCATTTTAGTTAATTATTAATACATATTGACTACTTTTTACCTTAGTTAACCTCAGCGCGAATATTGGCATTCGGGTGCCAGAAATAGCATCTGTGATGATGTATATTTTATGTCTGACAATGTTGTTTTTTTTTATTGTTTTCAGGCAAAATCAACAGCAAGGACCCATGTCTCACCTCATTATGCAACAGAGCCAGGGTCTAAGCGCACACGGACAGGTATCTACCAGAACCCTAATATGTGCATGGATTTACAATGTACTTTATAGACTGATATTACTGCTACACCTGTCAGTACCCTAAATGTGCATGCATTTACAATTTATTTTCCAAACTGATATTACTGCTTGGCCTGTTCAAAGACTTTTAAACTAAGCGATTCTTTCTCCCCGACAGATGTCCAATATTCACATGAGCCAATCGCAGAGCATCTCCCTCCAGCAGCAAGGGCCCATGTCCGGCATGAGCGGCGCGGGCGGCCACCAGGGTGGGTCCCAGGGGGGCCCGACCCATCAGGGCGGCCCCGCTCACCAGGGGGTGCCCGCACACCACGGCGGGCCGTCCCACCAGGGCGGACCCGCGCATCATCAGGGCGGGTTCCCCTCCCTGCACCAGTTCCCCAGCGCACCGGCCGACTTCAACCTCGACTTCTTGGACTCTATACCCTCGTCGGAGTCGGCCTCCCTCACGGCCCAAGAGCTCCTCAACTCTCTAGACAACAGCCTGTTCAATGATATCATGTGAATCTGCCGTGACGATGCGATGCAGAATCGTGGAGGACTGTTCTCGCGGTTAGTTGCCGTCGACGCGTTCACATTTAGTCAATTCATTCCATCTTCCTGTATATTTAGATTTTGAGTGATTTCTCCGTGAGCCCGGTGACATTCCAAAAGTCCGTTATCGGAAAACTCACTGGTGTGTCTGTCTCCTGTTACTTTAAACTGGTCTTATAGTGCTTAAGCCAATGGTTGGTTATTGTAATGGAATTGCTATAACTTTTATTGCAAATGAGTACCTATAATATATTTTATTACTCCCGTCAAATAAGATTCCATCTAAGAACTGTAATGGCTGATCTTATTATGTAGGTTTGTTGTGTCAAATGGCCCATTTGAAACTCTGCATTACGATTTCATTCAATGAGTGTACCACTGGCTTATTTATTACTTTCCATGAATCTTGTTCCCTAATTTAATAATTTATTCTCGATAAGAACACCAATAGGGCAGTGTGATAAGTGAATTGATTTAAGTGTCAACAGTTCAAAATGCAAGATACCTTGCGCATGTGATGTCTTTTGTATAGAGATGGACTGAGGTCCACACCGGATATTTAGTGTTTATAGAACCAAAAAACCCATATTGAATGTGAAGAATCTTCCATTTGTTAGAGAAAATTGAGGGGCGGTATTGGTTGTATTATTAGTGAAAATATATTGTTTTTAGAGATCTATATTTATTAATTATTATAGCATTTTATCCGAATAAGATTGTTAATATTTTTTGTAAATATAATTAAAAGCTCTATGACAGTATGGGAAATATTCGTGTACTCACAGAGAATGCGAGGGGACCACCCAGCTCCGAGCGATTTTTTTATTGAATGTTGTACTTAGGCGCCTTCTACGCTTTGCGCTCAATTTAGAGTCCATTGTAAATTCGAACTGACAGTTCTAAATTTAAATGAATAATATAATACTTGCAATCAAGTATTTTTGTTTCAGGCCGGGTGAGAGTTTAAAATTTTGAACACATGATATTTTTTACTGGACCCAGGCAGAAATACGCTAAGTTCCTTGCACCAATTAAATATGATCAGCTATTGGAAAAATATTTTTACATAATTGCTTCATACAATTTTACTAATCTTGGCTAATTTTGTAGCCAAGTTTGTCTGATCCATTTGGTTGTTATCGTGTGGGTTCTCATTATTCAAAAAAGCATAGCTTATTATAAATCTTGGAGACAAATTTTAAAATCACAAAAGTATTTTTTTGAACTGCTGCATCAACCAATGTAGTCAGTCAGTCAGTCAGCGTGTTTGCGTCCACTGCTGGACATACGCCTCTCCAATTTTTCTCCAGTCCTCCCGGCCCTCAGCGGTACGAACCACTGCTTTCCGCCGACGCACTTGATGTCGTCGTCCCACCTGGCGGGTGGTCTTCCCACACTCCGTTTTCCTGTCCACGGCCTCCAGTGCAGGACACGGTTACTCCAACGGTCGTCGTCTCTTCGGCTGACGTGACCAGCCCACTGCCATTTGAGCTTAGCCACCCGGTGTCCAATATCGACTACTTTGGTGCGTCGGCGGATTGCCTCGTTACGCACCATATCCCGTAGCGATATTCCCAGCATGGCTCGCTCCATTGCTCGCTGGGCAACTTTTAACCTTTGGACAACGGCGACCGTCAGAGTCCACGTTTCACATCCGTACGTCATAACCGGGAGGATGTAAGATTTTTATTATTATTGCAAGTTTAAATTTATATTTTTAAGCTTGGACAATCTGACTAATAAATGCTATCGTCACCGATATCGAACCTTTATCAAATTAATGTTTTGGAAAGGTTTTGAGTACTTAAATATATTATATAAAAAAAATGTGACAATTTTTTCATCTATTATTAAATGGATTGCCCGATGTTTTACATACATACTATGATGAAAAAGTTCCGGGAATGAATAAATAAAAAAAAAATGTGTTAATTTTCGGATACATTTATTTTATCACCTTCAAAATAACAACCGTCTGAACATACACCAACGCTTAACCCATTCTTCCATACACTTTTGATAGTCCGGTGAAGGAATGGCTTTCAATGCCTTCGTCGCATTTTCTTTTATTTCATTGATGCTCGAAAATCTCTTTCCACGAAGGGGTAATTTAAGTTTTGAGAACAGGAAAAAGTCACATGGTGCCATATCCGGAGAATACGGTGCCTGTTGGATTGTATTTACAGTATGTTTGGTCAAATAACAAAGCACCAGTGAGCCCAGACATGAACACATCAGCTTAGGCTGCTCGTTCATCAAATAAATAAATAAATAAATAAAATAAATAATCGGTCACGATGCGCGCTTTGTGAGACGGAGCAGTGTCATGGTGCAAGATCCATGAGTTGTTTTGCCACAATTCCGGTCGTTTTCGACGCACAGCATCTCTCAAACGCTTAATTACGGCCAGGTAGTACTCCTTAATCGAGTACGATTTCTTGAACTTTTTCGACGTTATCATCGGTAGTTGATGTTTAAGGGCGTCCACGACGAGGTGCATCTTCAACTTCTTTGAGACCATTTTTGAACGACGAATACCACTCGTATACTCTTGTTTTTGAGAGAGCAGAGTCCCCGTAGGCTTTTTGTAGCATTTTGAAGGCATCAGCACAAGAGATTTCGTTGGAAACACAAAACTTCAAACAAATTCTTTGTTCAATATTTTTTCCATTTTGAAATGCGACGAACTTCAAAAACTTGATTGATATAAATAGACGCCAAACAATTACTAATGACATTTAATATTTGACATTTGGCAGGAGTGTCAGGGAAAGGTGTACCAACCTGAGAAAAAAAAATATTCGAATCGGTATAGCGTTTTAAATTCAAACTACAAATTCCCGGAACTTATTGATTATAGTGTACATTGTTATTCATATTAATATATAAATCAACATATTATTATAATTTATCAAATTTGGGAACCATTTATGAATTTGGTCTCGTTGCCATTGAGATTTCACGAATTGAGTTTGATAAAAAAATGTCGAGGGAGCTGGTTGGAGTACTTGTGTCTATAAATAAAATATGTAAATTTGAATTATCATATGAAATAAAGGGCCATTACGTGTCATATCATATGCAATACATAACTGTAAGAGATTGCACTTTTTATTTTAATGTCGGGTTTTACCCGTCTAAAATTGCAATCAAAGAAGAAATTTATTTGTGGCAGTGTTTGACATACTTATAATAAGGACATGCTATTGAAATTCATAAGTTCGCAGTTAAACAGAGTTGAATTTACAATTTGTGATTTTTGTTAAACATGGAAGTTGAGTAATCAAATCACAAAAAGTAATCCTAAAGTACCCAAAGTTTTTTTGTGCGCAAGCCGTTAAAACAATCTTATTGTAAAATAAAAAAATAAATCCATATTGTAATATTATCCATTTGTTAGTAGCTGTTAAATTTTAGTAAACTTTGTAAATATACATGATATGAAATCAAATATGACCAATTTCTTTGTTTTCCCGGAATCATGCCATGGATGCAACCTTTTGTTTTTGTTAAAAAAAACGTGTGGACAAATTATTGTTTCAGTCAAAAGCGAAGTATGAAGCATAACCGCTAGAGCAACATTTTATCCTTAGCATTAGAAATAGAGAAGGCATAAAAGAAAATTAAATTATTGAATGTGTGGTTAAGTAATGCCCCTTTAATCCAGTTGTTTGGCTTTCTTTAAACAAATTTTGATACATTTCAGTTATTTATTGAAGTATGTATGGTCCGATTGTCTTTTTTGTTGTCTTACAACCCTGGTAATGTGAATTTTACATACTACCATTTTTGGTGATTATTGAAAATACAAATTCTGCATAAGGGGTATTTCTGTCCAAATATGCTGAGTTGTACTTACTTTCTGAACTTAGTTTTTTTAACCTAATACTATCTTGCCACCTAGAAGAGGTTTTTTATTGCCATTATAAAATCACAAGAGTACTTGTTGATGGCTACATATTTTTGCTCATGTCTCCATCCAAGATTATTCATATTTGGCAGGTGTAAATGCAAATGTCTGTCCCCATTATGCAAAATTGCCAAAATATGTTTAGTAAAGTCTATTTTTAAGCTACATATTTGCCAATTATTTCCAGGGAAACAAAATGATCCTAAGACTATCAAATGCCGTAGACTCTGTTTCCTAACATTTTAGTAACTGGTTCGGAATCAATTATATATTGACCCGCAATGATGACAGAAAACGTGTTAGTAGTGGCTTGGACATTCAGGCTGAGATAAATAGTCGTAACAGAAACTAAGACTAACCAAAAGTAGTACTTTGTGACGTCAATTTGCATTACTTTGAGATTTCGTCCATACAAAACGTCACAAAGTACTACTTTCCATTAGTAATAGTTTCTGTTACGACTATTTATCTCAGCCTCAGTCCTCGTCGATCATCAATAACCTATGCAATGATTACATTTATAGTGGTTATGCAGTGCTAGCAAATGTTCTATCGTTTTTTAATTAGACAGACTTCCATGTAACGCTTCCTACATATCTGTGTTCAGAAAAGTTAATTACATCAAATTATACATATTTCATTGTAATTATTAACTTGCTTCTCTGTTCTTTTGTTAATTACAATATTCCATCTGCCTGCCATTTTTCAATGTTTTAAAGATGTTTTACGAATGGATCAAACATTATCTAATGAGATATAGATACATGTACGTAGGTACCTATGTTATAACCACAATAGCAACATTCCAGAGCCATTGTTATATTTAAATTTAGGACCAATTTTCAACATGTTCTTGGAAAATAATATTATTCCACATTGATCTTGTTGTTTTATTGAAAGTCTTAACATTTCCTTTCCGTCACTATGCGTTATAATGTTTTTGAGTCGGGGAATTTTTGTTTGAACTTGTCATGTTCGATAATTTACATCAGCATCAAGCCGGTACAATCGTCACGAAGACGCGAACGGATAATCGGCGTTCAACTGTTTTCTATTTTTGTTGGTGGTTCAAGAAAATCACTTTCTTATTCCGTAGATTGTTGAGCAAGCGCCAGTGCGCTGCCACTTAGCTGATAGCTGAATCACACTTGCTCGTTTCTTTTATTTTTTACAAGATTTTCCTGTGCGATATAACACTTGCTCGCAAGGATCCGCAAGGATTTCGTTTCTTTGACAGTGCAATAGTTAACAAATTAGTAGTCGATGTTTATGAGTATACTGCTTGGATAGCCCAAACTAGAAAAACCTACCATTCGCAGGTCTACCAATTTCGCCACCTGCTTTATACCCATAATTTGGAATTCTCCTAGTCCCCCCTCCCGTATAGTGTATAAGAATATACCCACATACATTGATTTAAAGCTTTACCTGCGTTGCTGGCGGAAATTGACTGCAAAGATTGAACATTCAAACATATTTCCCTCGTCACCAAAATCGTATTTGGCATCAGATGCTAGAGCCAGTCTTATGCTGAGATTCATAGACATTACGCATGCGTGGCTTAGCCAAAGTTTGGTTTCCAACCGTCAAATTTGACATTGGGTTCATACATTTCATGTCAAAACTAACAATGGTCGAAGCGGCAATGAAAAATTGTCCGTGTTTTCCATCCAGTTCAATGTAGCCGTGCTCATAAAGGAAAGGTCCTGGCATGGCACCTAATTCCTTCGGAAATGTGGTGTATTGGGCTAATATCATAATGGTAGTTGTGTGGTATTAGCCATTCATGTCAGGTCGCATAAAAAAAAAAAACATTGGCTCAGCTAAGTACGATTAATGGCTATTGCTGAGATTTATAGATGTTACTTGTACTTGGCTGAGCGAAAGTATGTCTTTCGTCTGTCAGTTTTGACATAAAATGTAGACCGAATGTCCAATTTGCCAGTTGGAAGCTTTACTTTGGCTTATGAATCTCAGCATTAGGTTGACTAAAGCCAACCTAATGATTCACTTTTATCTATATGACATCTTCACTCAGGTATTCGATGTGAAAACTTTTCGTGATCGCTTCCCGAGTAGACCCGCTGTCATTCTGCCAGAACACTATTTCTTTCTACGGAGGCATGGCCAATTAAAAAAAGTTTCGATTGGCGTAAAACCTTTCCTTTCCGTGCGGCAAACAAACAAAAATAAAACCACAATCTGTCACAAATGTCACTGTCACTTATTTCATGTTTTTCACACATGATTCTTTGGTTAAGTTTTGTTATCCGTAATTTAATAATTAAAAGGATTTAATTTATTATTACCAAATATATTTTACCCTCCCTGAGATGACAGCTCTGGTGCGCCGTGCGGCGCTGCGTTGCATGTCCCCGGCTCTGCGCAGATCGGGATCCAACGTCCTTTCCGCACGCCGATTGAACCCATCTGTGATCAGTAAGCTTTAAATCAATAAATTATGGGGAAATCATGTCCAAAACTGGCATTATAACAAGTTTTAGCTTAGTTTCCAAGTGGTCATTTTCATACTATAAAGTTTTACATGTCGGCTGCCCAGTGTTCATGACTTAAGACTAAAATGAGGCAAAAATGTTTACATTATCACCTTTTCGATAAAGTCCTCAATATGTACTTCGCTACATTCAATAAGTACGCAAAGTGCATACTCAGGTTTTCTTTCGCCAGCAGACTCCACCATTTCTTTTTCTACAACCATAAATAAGAAAACATAAAATTTCACTTCATTTCATTTATTTAAACTTTTTGGTAGTCAAACTACACCAAGTTAAGATCCGCGGATTCCATCAACCCAGTAAAGAAGAATCCGCAAAGAAAGTTCACGGGTTTACATAACATATTTTTCCGTCCACAATTATGAATACATTCTAAGATCTAAATGCTACTGCCAGACAATGATATAATTTGCATACTTAAGATAAATAAATAAATGACAGATTTCACAGACAAACTTACCGAGCAACAATTTCTAAGTACCTAATAGTTGGCCTCACATGTAGACTAAGTAAGGTAGCGAAAGTGTCTCTGTGATGCGTTCGTTCAACGCTTCGGAGTGCGAAATGTGCAGTGATTAGCAATGCAAGTACCTTTCATTAATAATTAAAAATCTGAAATGGTCCAATAGGCCGCTATTAGACCATTTTAGATATATTTTTCTCCCACATTTTTTTTCTATCTTTGGTAGCAAAATTTATCTACACTATAAAAAAACCATTGAAGCGTCTAATCTTGACTTGTAACATAAGAACTGTTGCCAGGACTGTCTTACGCTATGACACTCCAAGCGCTACTCAGAACGGCAATAAGAAAAAATAACATTACGCATGCAGTTTGATCAGCATGAGGCAAACACCGCATTGGAGTGTGTTCCGAAGTGGGACGGCTTTTTAGTCGCTTTCGAAATGGCACCAATCAGAGCACTCTCCGAGCTGTCTATCAGGTGTGCCCGCTGGCGAGAGCTTCGGAGGAAACTCCCAGGAGTGTTGCTCCGAAGTGGACATGTGAGGCCTGCTAAACCGCTTTTATGTTATTTTTAAAAGATTGTGGTAGTAGAGGTTTGGACCGAGTATGGCAACGAATTCCAAAGATGGACAGCATGGACAGTAAAAGAGTATAACTCCTAGGATGTTGTCATTAGCAAAAACAGGAAGGCTTTGGAAAGAAAGATGAATAAATCTAGTGCTGAGGTACTCAGGGGAATTGGGACTATTCAAAACCACAAAACGTAGATTTAAGGTGGCCCATCCCGCTCATCTCCCCATACAAAAGGGGAAAGAAGATCACTCCCATATTTCTTGTCAGAGATCCAAAATTTTGCTCAAAATAGCTTTATTTGATCGAACTAGATGTCTGATGACCATTGGCATTGTAAAATTGTGTTTGGTTTCTAAGTTATAAGGTCCGAAAGTTCGAATTTTTCGTGCGTTTTATACAATAACTTTGGAGGTGCATTACCCTATGATAAAGTAAGAACATCTTAAAAAGATTAGTCATCAGACATAGCTTATTTAATCAAGACTTATAATCTATTTGGTTTCTGTTAGATTTTGAAATACAGCGGTCGTGGTTTACTTTTAGCTATAAGTCGTTTTGTAATCAAAATTTTCGTAAATCTTACCAAATCATACACTATGCACATTGTCTTTTCTGTGGACATTTAGCATCTGCCTCATCACGGAGCCTGTCTTTTTCTTTGAAACATAGAAGGTCCCAGAGCGCGACTGCACGGTTTTGTACTGTGCCCGCGAATGAGTTTATTTATTTTTATTTATTTATTTATATAAGTTCAATGTAGCATTGATTGCTACATCAAGGTTCCCGACAAGACACCTAATTTCTTCTAGATTGTTGAGCAATGGATACATAGCCGTAATATTCCAGACATATAAAAATTCTAAATTACTATATGATACATTTGCAGGTACCCGGTTGCAGTTAATAAACCACCACAAATGCTTGAGCACGGCAGCTGCGGCAGACAGTGACAAAACAGTAAAGGAGACTGTAAAAGGAGACTCTGAAAAGAAAGAGTTTCAAGCAGAAACCAGAATGCTACTTGACATAGTTGCTCGTTCCCTGTACTCAGATAAGGAGGTAATGCATCAACTCATTTTAGTAATTAATTAGCAGAATGTAGAATAATATATATTACTAGCTGCGGTACCCGGCTCCGCTCGGGTTAATGTCGGGCTGAATTATTTCATGGATAAAACGTAGCTCAAAGGGCTGGTCCAAAAGGCTGGCCCAGGAGTCTGGTCCAGGACAATGTAGCTATCTACAAAATTTAATCGAGATTGTTTTAGTCAATATGGTATGATTTAATGAGGATCATCCGATAACTCCCATTTAGAGCTTCGCAAACATTTGCTGGCCCCCCTTCAGCCACCGCCCTCCCGCCAGGGCGCACAGAGCATTCCGGTTTGTATGACTGTCAGATTGATTGACTGATATATCATTATATTTAAAGATGTGCCTGTCTACATCTTAGCATAAGCGGAACTGAATGCTATTCACCTTATCCTGTGACTCGGGTATTTAAATGTATGTGTACTAAGTTTTATCTAATTCGGATGATTGGTTTAAGACTTATGGAGGAATATACATACATACAAACAGAAAAGATTTCTAAAAATCGTCAATTTAGTTTTAGTATCATGCATAAAATCTACATCAAAAGTATTGATGTTGAAGTCCACTGAAAAGGGTCGTATTGCTCCAGATCTTCGGGAAAATATTTGAATAAGAATTTTAATAAAAAGTGCTGGGTAATTCATCTTAAAGATAGATCGAGATTTTAATCGATTTTACTTGTAGAATGTCTTGTAAAGGAGCTCCGTCGTCAGAGGTGTGACCTCATAGAAGCATACAAGATAATGACTGGGAAGTATGATTGCGCAAATCTTGCAAATATGCTCACCTAAAATAAAAACACTCACTTAAGAGGACACAGCTTGAATCTCAACTGTACGGAAAATAACACCAATACCCGCAAACATTTCTTTACAAATAGAGTTGTAGAAATATTGAACAAGCTCCCCGAAGACATAAGTAATAAAAATTCGTTTGGATACTCATTTTAAAAGAAAATAAAACAAAGACCCAGTTAATCCATATTACAATGGCAATTGACTAAAAAATAAAAAACAAATAAATTAATGTTTAACCAAATACTACCTAAATAACTTTCCACATGCAAACAAAACATGATCAACTTAAACTAATGAAAAATAAGATTTAGACATATCAACTTAGGCTGCCTGTCTAAAAGAAAGAAATAAATAAATAAAAACAGTTTGAATTGGAATCGAGAACGCGCAGCGGTCAACAGCGGTCCGTGCAGTGACAGTCAAATCAGGTGAAATGCACGTGGCATGTGATTTTAGGTGGCATCACTGATCTCATGAGACGTAAACTGGCAGATACCCAGCAGATCTCTCCCTAGATACAAGAAGTGAGAGTTAATGAAGGCTTTACTGAAAAGAGATGTAGGAGGGTGTGGAATTCAGCATCCAATGTGTCCTGTTTGCGCATATGAAGCATGCACTGCAGGTCGTATTCTTATTCGGACAGGCGACCGTGCATTCCGCTTTGAACCTTGGCTAGTATTTACAACGGGTGGGTATTAACAGGTGTTCATCCGCGAGCTTATCTCGAACGCAAGCGATGCCCTGGAGAAGTTCCGCTACCTGTCGGTGGCGGAGGGCGAGGAGCGACTGCAGCTGCAGCAGCCCGACCGAGCACTCGAGGTCCGCATCACCACCGACAAGCAGAACCGCATACTCACTATCCAGGTCACTATGCAACGACTACAACTATGCAGGGATATATTGGCTACCACAGTGTTCCATCGCTTATTTTATAGAGAGTTTTCTGACGAGTTGTTTTATGATATTCCTGCCAGATTGCCTCTATTCACTGACTGAGTGTTCAGTTTGTAAAAATTTTAATTTTATAGCTGAACCAAAAAAATTGTGAAGTTATATGAAAATACAACATATGGGGCATTTGTGACTAAGAGTGATGGACATGGCAGTTAACCAACAACATTTCTTGCAAATAAGATTTAAATTATTATGTTTTCAGGACTCCGGTATAGGGATGACAAAGGAGGAGTTAGTGCAAAATCTGGGCACCATTGCCCGCTCGGGTTCCAAATCATTCCTAGAGGAGATAAAGAACAAGGGAGCAGATGCTGCCAACACAATCATCGGGCAGTTTGGTGTCGGCTTCTACTCTGCATTCATGGTTGCCGACAAAATTGAGGTTTTCACTCGCAGCACTAAAGAGGGGTCGAAAGGCTACAAATGGAGTTCCGATGGGTGAGGCTTTCTAGTCTAGTTGGTTACCACAGGCACTTATGTTTTGGAAGATTTAAAATTACAAGTAGGTGTCGATCTCTGCTTACAATGAATTTACCGAACATATCCGGTCCCATTCGCAGTAGAGGATGGTTTCAGTTGACGGCGGGACTAAAATGAGTGGCCACTCGACAAGCATGTTTTGGCTCCCATTAAGCATAATTTTGTCTGAAAACATACGGACGTGGTAAATCGCTCATCCCGCTCTCGAACTCTTTCTATCTTCCTTAACCATCCCTATTCTATGTCCATGCTATGAATTGGCTGATGATGGCCTCTCCGATAATTGGGGATTTATCTCTATGATTAATAATCATGGAGAGATCCTAAAAATATCCGATAATCCCTGTTTTTTGTAATTCCTCCCAAAATTTACATTCGACAGGTCAGGAACGTACGAGATACAAGAAGCAGAAGGTGTAGATGTGGGGACAAAAATCATGATTCATCTTAAAACGGACTGCCGGGAATTTGCGGATGACAACACTGTTAAAGGTATTTATTAAACATTTCCTGTGTTTTGTTATCTGCTGCCATAGCCATATGAGGGGCCATTTCAGTCAGTTTGATGGGTGATGCATACTTCTGCATGCATATTTCTGACCTTTTTTTGCTACAAATAAAGGATTTACTTGATCTGGCCGATAGTGATTGCTACGCACGTGTCAGAACTTATCTACCAATGCTTACGTTCGTCCTATAAGTGTCCCATGTCTACATTCGTCCCATGAGAATGGTTCTCGCAGCCCTTAAGAAAAATCGAAAGCCTTTCGAAGGGTTTTCGAATTTTCGGGCACGTCTTATTAGAGATCCTGATGTACGCCAAATGTCGCCCTTAATGTCGGCCCGTAAGCATCAGAAAATTTCGCCTCCCATACAAACGTAGTTTACTAATAATTTGAAAACCACTGTTCCAACTTACTTGATATTTGGTAACTAATATTAGGCTACAAATATCTGTGTCTGCATGTCTTTGTTTTTTCGGTAAATGTGTTCTGGGTCAAACCACAGAGAAAACAAAATTCGTATGAAGATTTTCTTTTTGCTTTCATTTCATTCAGTTTGGATTTTTCAAAAAAATAAAAGCATGCTGACACAGATATTTGTTACATGATATTATATATTAAATATTAATTTAATTGGAATAGCGGTTTCCAAACGATTAGTAAACTACGTTTGTATGGGGAGCATAGCTTATGGGCCGTTCTTAACATTAATCAATCTCACTGTCGGGTGACGGACGGCCAGTCATTTGCTGTAAAGGAAGACGAGTCACAGAGAGACAACACCTCCCTAACCCCCTAAGGTATTCAAACTCAGTTTCGACAGGGATTCCGTCCTTTTTCACAAACGGAAATCAACACGCAAACTTTGCCATTTCCCTGAAAGTGAATGAACCTAAGAATGCAATATGTGATGGCCATATTTAGGTAGACTATGAAAACTCTTGCAGTCAAGTCTAGTTTCCCGGTGGTTGTGTGACACATTACGTGCAATATTACAATATTATTTTATATTTTTTCAGACATTATCAAGAAATACAGCAATTTCATTGGAAGTGCCATATATCTCAACGATGAGAGGGTTAATTCAATACAGGTATGCTTTGCTAAACATTGTTTTGTAACTGCAATTCATAAATCTGTCCAGTCATGAATTGCAGTTTTCACATTGCTGCAGCGTCCTCCATGCAACTGCACCGACTTTTTTTATTTTAATTCCTTGCGCAGCCCCTGTGGCTGATGGAGCCGAAGGAGGTGACCCCGGAGCAGCACACGGAGTTCTACAAGTTCGCGGGCGCCGCGTACGACAAGCCGCGGTTCGTGCTGCACTACCGGACAGACGCGCCGCTCAGCATCAGGGCGCTGTTGTACTTCCCGGAGGGCAAGCCGGGCCTGTTCGAGATGTCGCGCGACGCGGACGGCGGCGTCGCGCTCTACTGCCGCAAGATACTCATCAAGAGCAAGGCGGAGAATGTGCTGCCCAAGTGGCTCCGTTTTGTGAAGGGTGAGTAACAATCTGCTTGCGTAATAATGTGGCTGATGGTGCCCAAGGAGGTGGACTCCGAGTAGCACGCAGAGTTCTACAAGTTCGCCGCCTATGACAAGCCGCAGTATGGACGCACCGCTCAGATTCTGAACCCCTGACCTGTCTCATGACTAGTAAGGCGTTATAAAGCCTACGAGCCACTGATCTCCTATGTTATCTATATGTTTACAGGTGTGGTCGACTCTGAAGACATTCCACTTAATTTAAGCAGAGAACTTTTACAAAACAGTGCTTTAATAACGTAAGTGTTTAATGAGCATACCTTACATTATACATTTTAGACCCATTTGTGGAGTTCATACAAATTCATGATAAGTCATGGTTTACAGAAAGCTTCGCACGGTACTGACTAATCGGATTTTGAAGTTTCTGCATGAGAAGTCGCTGAAGGAGCCGGTGGAGTACGATCAGTTCTACAGAGATTACTCTCTGTTCTTGAAGGAAGGTATCGTCATCAGTCAGAGCTCCCTGGAGAAGGTACGACTTTTATTTTGTGAATATAAAAAACTTTTTAATGGCAGCCGTTTTTATCTGTTTTTTATGAAAATTCCGTCGTTCATGTGATCTTAACTATAGTTGGACCCGTTAGGTGGTCTGAGCCCGTAGTCCCAGCTGTCACCTAAATTGGTGTTTACGGCAAACCGATTGACTGGCGTTTTCAAATGTATGGAGAAATTGATGAGCGCTTCAGTGGGCGTTAAGCGAACTAACATATGCGTTTTCATACAAATCGGAAGTCCGAGTTTGACTTTGACAGCTTGAAGAAGTAAAACCATAAAATATCTAGTAAAAACTTGTATTGAGTTTGACGCTAGTTTAAGTGACAACTGGGACTCTGCTGGCTCTGTTGTCGAGATCTGTGGCAGGTCAACGTCTGCGTACTTGGTCCACTTGTTTATAATTTAATTAGATGTGATGCGTCTTAAAATTATTAAAATACACTTTTACTCTAAAGAAATGATAACTAGTTAGGTATATTGATGTCTTAGATTAGTTCAATGTTTAACTCGGACAAACCGAAGTAACAAAGACAAACAAATGTATGATTAGTTGTGTCTTTTATCAAGTAACAAGTAAAAAAAATCTCTTTTTCAGGAAGATATTGCGAAACTCCTTAGGTTTGACTCCTCTCAAATGGAGGTGGGAAAGAAGATTTCTCTGACTGAATACTGCATTCGGCAAAAGGAAGATCAGAGATCGATTTACTATCTAGCAGCTCCAAGGTTTTTGTACTTCATTTATATTATTCTATCCTTTACTTCGATATTTGTAATTTAATAGTCTATATTTAAATACATATAGAAACCCCCTAGTGCGAATCTGCCTCGCACGAGGGTTCTGTGCAAAAAAAATATGTTTCTGAGTAGTCTTTCGTCACCACGTACGTAGGAATGGTATAAATGTTTTAAAAAATTTTTTTTGTATGTAATTTACGCTAACGGAGAATATTTCGGTAAACAATCAATTTATCCTTTCAGTCCATTCATACTATTTTTTTCTTATTTATTCATGAAATGTTCAGTTCGCCCCACGTATAACCCTTAAGAACGGCCCGTAAGCTATGCTCCCCATACAAACGTAGTTTACTAATCATTTGGAAACCGCTATTCCAATAAAATTGATATTTGATATCTAATATCAGGTAACAAATATCTGTGTCTGCATGCTTTTGTTTTTTTGAAAAATCCAATCCGAATGAAATGAAAGCAAAAAGAAAATCTTCATACGAATTTAGTTTTGTCTGTGGCTTGACCCAGAATCTATTTACCGAAAAAACAAAGACATGCAGACACAGATATTTATAGCCTAATATTAGATACCAAATATCAAGTAAGTTGGAACAGTGGTTTTCAAATTATTAGTTAACTACGTTTGTATGGGAGGCGAAATTTGCTGATGCTTACGGGGCGACCTTAAAATGTACGTTCGCAGCCGTGAGTTGGCGGAGACGTCGCCGTACTACGAAGCGCTCAAGCGGCGCGGCCAGGAGGTGCTGTTCTGCTACGACATGTACGACGAGCTCGTGTTGCTGGAGCTCAAGGAGTTCGGCGGGCGGCGGCTCGTCTCCGTGGAGAACGACACGCACCAGGAGCCCGCCGGCGCGGAGGACGCCGTCGTAGGTAGGTGTTCGTGCTGCCGACTTTGGCGCCTCCTGAAGGGAAGACCCTATGAAGTAACCTGTTGCATTATATGATGATTTATGATTCTGATGTTTTTATGTTATGTTGTTAGGGTTGCTTACGTAGATAAAAACGGAGGAGATATGGCATCGAGCGCGCCTACTATGGGAACCGATGCCTCCAATTTTCAAAACTACCAATCCAATTTAAACGTACAGTCCACATGCAAACATAGTCGCAGGAGTATTGTGGGGTTTTGTGTGGGAACTGACTTGACAAACACTATTTTGGAGCACATTCGCACGTGGTGGCGGCGTTTCGACTGTGTGGCATACGACACACCGCCGGATTCCCATACAACTATGTGGTCGATACAGCGAAGACGCGATATCGACCGCATGCCGCTTCTACTTACTTTCTCTTCAGTGGTTGCTTACATAAAAAGAGAGGAAATAAAAACATAATAACAATAATAATAAAATTCTTTATTGTACACCTTTTAACAATGTTTACAATAGGCGGGCTTAATACCGAAGGGCATTCTCTACCTACCAACTTTTGGGATGCAGAGAGAGTTACATGGCGGCAAACAGAAATAATTTAGAGCATTTTAAAGATAAAACATAAATCACTGTTATTAAAAATATAAATATTTTTTATCTAACATATAAATATTTACATACATAAGAACACTATAATATAGATAAACAAGATACAGCTGATATAAATATATATGCTACATACAATAATATATACAAAATTGACAGAAATAAATGTGTACGGTATGGATAAATAGTAAGACATCATCTTGAGAGAGAACATTTAAATTTTCAAGTTTAAAGATAAAATGTAGTGTTTCAACTTTATTTTTTTAATAAACATATATGAGCATGAATGAACTGGGCAGGCGGCACGGGGCTGAGCGCGGCCCAGGTGGACGAGCTGGTGCCGTGGCTGAAGGTCGCGCTCGCGGGCAGGGTGTTCGGCGTGAAGGCGACGCGGCGGCTCGAGGCGCACCCGTGCGTGGTGACAGTGAGCGAGATGGCGGCGGCGCGCCACTTCGTGCGCACGCAGGCGCACCAGATACCCGAGGAGAACCGCTACGCGCTGCTGCAGCCGCACCTCGAGGTCAATCCCAAGTGAGTGATCATGCGGACCCATAGCCGTTCGAAAGTTGCGCTTCCTGCGCGAACGTAGTTTAGAAAATCACGTAGTGCTCACCATTCCGATTTACTTTAGTTTTGGTATCCATAATCAATCAATATGCATTTGTGTCTTTATTTTAAGGGTTCCGTACCGACAGGGTGCCAATGGAACCCTATTACTAAGCCTCCGCTGTCCGTCCGTCTGTCACAGGGCTGTATCTCATAAACCATAATAGGTAGGCAGCTGTAAAACAAAGTGTGCATTTATTTTGCTGCTATAACAAGAAATATAAAGATGTAATGTAAAAATAATAAAAATGAGGGGGCCCCCATACAAAACACGTGATAGTTGTGTTAAATCATGTACGATGGTACGAAACCCTTCGTGTGGGAGTCCGACTAGCACTTGGCCGGTTTTTTTTTTCGAACTAATAATCCTGGGTCGTTCCACAGAAAAAAGTATTCCTAATCACCCGATTCAATTTGATATCGTAAAGTGTTCCCTCCACCCCCACCTGCGGCAATAAGATGTCCAGCCCGCTGCTAGCTCATAGCGGCCATCCATGACCGGCAGTGCTCCATGCCTGCCAAGAAACCCGGGCAAAGGGGGCAACCCTACAGGCCCGCACCTGACCAAACTCAAGGGTTGCCAGAAGACCCCACTACAACACAGAAAAATTATGCAAACTTTTATTTGGCGGACTTTTTTTTTTTTTTTTTAAAATCTTTTGTCTACTGCACGCCTCACTCGCTGTGATGTAAAATGGAAGTTTGTTTCATACTACTTTGTCAAGAAAGTACCGGGAAAAGGTTAATAATACACAAAATGCTATTTATTCTTCCAAATTTACTTTATCACCTTCAAAGTAGGCGCCTTCCGAAATTGTACACTTACGCCAACGAATAATCCAACTAACAAAACATTTTTTAAATGCATTTTCCGGAATTTACTTTAGTTCTCGCCGCGAATTCTCTTTTATGTCATCTATCGACTGAAGCAACACCAATTAAAACACCAATTGCCTCGATGTGGTAATTTGAGTTTTGGCAAGAGAAAGAAGTCGGCCGGAACCATATCCGGTGAATACGGTGGTTGTTCGATGGTATTTGTTGAGTTCTTGGCCAAAAATTCGTTCACAATGATGGCCTTGTGCGATGGTGCCTTGTCGTGGTGCAAAATCCAAGAATTTTCTTTCCACAAATCTGGCCTTTTTCGACGAATTTGCTCTCTCAACCGCCACATAACGCTCACATAATATTCTTCTACCATCTGACCTTCGGGCAAGAATTCCGAGTGCACAACACCGCGGCAGTCAAAGAAAACATTCAACATTACTTTGACTTTTGATCAACTTCGGCGTGGTGTTTTACGTTTCAGTTCAGTTGGAAGGCGCCATTCCGAAGATTGTTGACTGGTTTGCATGTTCTCCATGTCTCATCACCAGTAACAATGCGTTTTACGAATATAGAGTCGGAATTAACTCGTTCTAGCATGTCTTCGGCGACTTTTATGCGATTGAGTTTTTAAAGAAAGTTCACATCTTTCGGGATTAGTCAAGCGGCAAGATGTTTCATGCCCAAGCGATCGTTTCTAATGGTACGAATCGATTTGTGAGATACAAAAAGTTCAGTGGCTATCCCTCTTAAACTTGAATGAGGATTTTCAGTCACCATATCCTTCACTTTTGCGATGTTGAAGACGATCATGGCTGACCGGAGCGATGCAAATCTTCCACCACATCTCGACCGCTTTTGACTGCACTGTACCACTCATATGCACGTGTTTTTCATAAGGTCGATTCACTGTAAGCTTTTTGTAACATTTTCAGTGACTCGGAACACGAAATTCCATTTGAGATACAAAATTTTAGACAAACTCTTTGTTCGATGTTTTATCCATTATAATAGGTTGGGGAAAAAGTTTCTTCGCATTTTTTAAGAAAATTCAAAACATTTTTTAATATGGTTTATTTACATTTAACTAAAGTATGTAGGTACCATTTTGTTCGATAACTTTTTGCCATCTTGTAGGTAGGGACATGATCCCATTGCTATAGAAATATTGGGACTTCTGATCAATATACCGCGACAAGTGGTTTTGGCAGTCCTCTCGTGATGTTAACCTGACACTGCCTAAAGAATTCTGAAGAGACCTAAACAGGTGGAAATCTGAAGGTGCAAGGTCAGTACGATACGGCGGATGCATTAACACCTCCCAGCCAAACTCTCTTAGTTTTTGCTGAGTGGCTAAAGATGTGTGAGGTCTAGCGTTATCATGATGAAAAACCACACCCCTTCTGTTGATTAATTCCGGCCGCTTTCTCTCAACTTCTTGCTTTAATCTCATCAGTTGTTCGCAGTAGAGTTCAGAATCGATGGTCCTGCCTGGTGGTAACAGCTCATAATGAATAATGCCCTTCCAATCCCACCACACACACAGCATCACCTTGTTGCGAGTTAACCCGGGTTTCGCCACAGTCTGTGAAGCTTGACCGGCCTTTGACCACGACCTTTTTCGCACGTTCTTGTCGTACGTGATCCACTTTTCATCACCAGTTATCAGCTTCTTCAAAAATGGTTCAGTTTCATTACGTCGTAATAAAGAATCACAAATGAGTACACGGTTCATTAGGTTTCTTTCAGTGAGCTCGTGAGGTACCCAAATATCGAGCTTTTTTGTGTACCCAGTTTTTTTCAAATGCGCCAAAACTGTTTTGTGGTCAATTCCTAGTTCTTCAGCTACGTCGTAACTACTGATATGCCGATCTTGCTCCACTTTTTCAAAAATGGCATCCATTTTATCCGTAATAGGGCGACCAGAGCGACGTGCATCTTTGACATCAAAATTTCCGGATTGAAAACGCTTAAACCAAATTTGTGCTGCTCTCACAGACACTGCACTAGGTCCATAAACATCGCAAATTTTTTTCGCGGCTTGCGTTGCATTTTTACCTTTTCTGTAGTAAAATTTTAAAATGTATCGAATTTCTTCATTAGATTCACTCATTTTGACAGTACGAAAAACAAATGAGAATCACACATTTTCCTAATTTGAATTTGGAATTATGTTCTTTAAAATTTAAACTTTCAATGATACCAAAACCAGCCAAATACAAATAGTATAGCCAAAGAGATTTTATTACAAGTTCATACATACTATAATGCGAAAAGACTTTTTCCCCGACCTAATAAAAATCGCATATAACACACCTGACATGAACTAACAAAATCGAGCACTATAAACAAACTAAATGACAGTTGGTACTCAAACTCCGCGCCAGAATAGAAAACAGTTGTGCCCAACTTACCAACAAAAAGAATTATTTGATTTGAATTTGGAATTTGAATTAAATTATTAATTCCCGATAGTTTTTTGACTGAATGTATACCAATGCGAAAATCCGTCCTTGTACTGATAGTGTACGGTGGTTTCTTCAGAATTGTATACACTGGAAAGAGAAGGAATTCCTAAGTCCCTTTTACCCTATGGTTGACTTCAGCATGACAGAAAGAGATCTCAAATTTGTCTCTATTTCCGGTGTATAGATTTCAGACGAAACGGCTGTACTGTGAACATCTCGGTTTGATTAGTTTTCTTATGTTAAGCTCGGCACATGGCGTACGCCAGCACCTCACATAAGAGACGTCCGACCACGCCCATGGGCTTTCGAACATTAACAGAGGCTGCAAAAACATTCCGGCCGACCAGGTGTTTCTTTGCACCATGTTTGAAGGACCCCAGGTCGTATTTTGAGGAAAATACCTCGGCAGGAAGTCGATTCCATATTTTACCGCCCCATAGATAAATAATAATCTAGAGGATCGGTAGGTTCTTATTTTCGGAATGTCGACTGAAGCATTGGTAGGAAAGGGACGGAGCTCATTCTCATCAACTCTGATGAGCATTCTACATGGCAGAGACGATACAACACAGAGAGACCATACATTTCTTCTGAGTTGATAAGTCTTTAAATTCAGAGATACCTCGGACAAGACGCACGGCACGGTGCTAGGCACCGAAACCAGGGAGCCGAGCGTGTATCTGCGCTTGAATTCAGTTGGGGTTAATTTGAGAAATTGTATCTAAAAGTGCATGTTTCATGAATATTATTTGTTTCACTTTGCAGGCACCCAATCATCAAGAAGCTACACAAATTAATGTCCAGTGATAAAGAGCTAGCCAACATGGTGGCACAACAGTTGTTCTTTAACGGTATGGTGGCTGCGGGACTGATTATGGATCCCAGGAGTCTAATAGTAAACATAAATGAATTGTTATCGAAGGCCCTAGATAAGCATTAAACCTTCTCTTAAAATGTACCAGAAATGTTTTCTTTACAACTATGCTCACTTGCAATCCACCCATTAAAAATTTCGATATGGATTCCTTCCAAGGTGCTTGTCAACCTCGATCCCCCGGTGGCGCGAAGCCTCGGCGTTCGATAATCGAGGCTAAGCAACCCTGTGCGCGGCGGGTTCTGCATGGGTTACTATTTTCCACTGTTAAGGCTGTCCATGGTTCCGATTCAGTTCAATGGAGCCATGGACCTAATTCCCCTGTATGTTGGGCTAGTATCGTGACAGTAGGGACGGCACTAGCCATCTTTTTTTGTTAATGGAATCTGAGATGGATGGCTAATACCACACAATTACCGTCATATTTTCCCAATTCACCATATTCCCGAAGAAATTAGGTGCCATGCCAGGTCCTTCCCTTTATGTGTATGGCTACACTAAACTGGATTGAAAACACCAGTGCTGCTTCAACCTGTTTCATCCAATGCGGTGGTACCAATCTGGGCAGGCTTAACCCTACCACCTAGTAGGGGAAACGAACATACAGTTATACATGGCTTCTAAACCATAGAACTGGGGGCCCATTCCGGTAAGTGTGAGTTCGAGTTCGGGAGTGAGTTAACCTAAAAATTGCTGGGAAATATATTATAATTTAAATAACGGAACCGTTATTTATATTTCCAACGTATTTACGGGACAGACCAGATTTTTACCTAACTGTAATGATGTTCAAGAAGTGTGGAAACATTAACTATTTAAAAAGTGAGTTTATATTTAGTGACTAATTCGAACTCACTCTTACTCTGAATGGACCCCCAGTTCGCGTTCGTAACGAAATGACCTTATCCAACTGAGAAAGAGAAGGAAACTGTTGCATGGCCAGGGCAAGAATTTGAACCCATAAATTTTCACATGAAAGGCAAGTCCAATAAATTCAAAGAGGACATTATTTTGAGACTGGGCCGGAGTTGCTCCAAATGTAGCCGAGTGAGGCTCACTGGCATCCAGTCCACTTAACTTGGCCATCCGCTTCATCCGCCATCCGGGTGTTCGCGCTCCACCGATAGTCTAGAAGTTGCGCATGTTTGTGTTGCCATTCCTAACCCTTCATTTGTACCGACCAAGAATCTGGTCAAGGGCGAACCTATGCAGTCCCCTAGTAAGGGGTTCTCGAGTGGGAAAATGTTGTGAACTCGGTCACACCGTTTTGTCACACTATTGTGACCACGATGAATTTATTTTACTGGTAGTGACACCAACACCACAGGAAATTACCCAAACATAGACTCTGGTCACACCACTATCAAAAGAAACATTTTGTATAATCTAAAAAAAATTAAACAAAGGTTGATTGTATTAACTTGTAGTCACACTGTTGGTGTGACTAAAAGTAAATTACCTAAACAAAGACTCTGAAGTAATCGACCGTGAAGAAAGGACACATTAATTAAAGAAAGAATCCTGTAAAAAGAACGTCTCTGAATATACTGCAAGGTCGGGCAAAAACAGACTCGTACGACCTGCAACTCGGAGAGCCACTAGTTTATAGAAGACAGAGTGGTAGCGACACCAGTTCTGGTCGGGGTGGCACATGGTTATCTATAAATTATGGAAATTAGAATTTTGAAGTAAATGGTCTTCTGGTGACATTAGTGTGACCAGTGTCCAATCGGTGACCACGATTCTGCCGCTACATTTTCATGTCATGCCATGCCAAGACCTCCCAGGAAGCCTACAGTTTTAAATGGATTCCGAACCATGGAACCGCTCGCATTTATACTGAAATACACTTATAAACTCTGAGAAAGTGGTGGACCAATGCGGTGGGGATTAAACCCATGAACTCTTGCATGGGAAGCAAAACCCCGAGCTAAGAGCTGCTCAAGTTAACTTAGTTTTAGAATGTTCTGAGAAATCCCAATACATCTGCAGTGTACATTGAGGAAATATAGCAGGATTGAATGTATGTACTTTTCCAGGACTGTTTTTCCATAGTCAACCAAGTAAATCAAGTCCTCCAAATGTTGGTTTATTCTTGCATAAACCACTGAAAGGAAGTAAACCAAGTCCTCCAAATGTTGGTTTATTCTTGCATAAACCACTGTGGTTAATGAGATGACAAGTGTTTGTGCCCTATGTTTGTGCAAATACCCAATAAGGGACTATTTATGTGAAAATGACTCGCTGGTTGCATGAAATGGCCCACTTTATAATAGGTACACACATATATGCGGATAGCACCGTTTCCACAGAGGGGTAAGGCAGAGATGGATGGACAGGTGTTAATATGATTTTCTTCATAGATAAATATGACTTAGTTGTCAAAATGTTCCAAGTTTAGTCAATGATTGTGTTGTAATGAACCTCAAAGCTGCTGACAACGGATCAGCAGTAAAATATAAAAACACGTTTTTGGTTCGTAATTTACAATAAATATTTTTAAAATATTTTATTAACACAATTCATTCAATAACACCAAAGATATTATAACATCTCTAAAATTAACCTAAAATAGAATACATTACACCTATAAACATTACTTACCGATTTATACTCATTCAAACATTTTGACTAAGTTGCACAAATATATAAATGTATATTGTTGACAAGTAGAGTGGAAGGAACGAGGTTCGCACGCGGAAAGCGTTCGCAGACTCTGCTCACCCCACTCATACACGACAGAAACAAAATAATATGGAATGTACAAATCATGTTTATTCAATGATTCCTGGCAATTATACATTTTTGTGACTCTTATTAATTTAGATAAAGTAGTCAAAGAGCAGTCACTCCTGATATTCAAGACACCCGAAGCTTATTATTAACATTGTAAGGATACAGATGCCCACTATAAACACTGAAAGCTATTCAATAAATACAATTATTATAGCCAGGGATGCACCGACATCAATCATCAAGATAACCCCATTGAAGAAGTCCAAGTACCCAAATAACCGGGTACCGGTTTAGAACAACAGTCAACGGATCATAAATTATATAAGATAATTTGTTTGGACTTAAATTTCTACTCTAACTGTACAGTTTCGCCTTAATACTAAAAATAATCTAAACGCGATTTCGGAGATGAGACGAAAGTCGTTCGTGAGGAATGAACACGGAAACGATCGGATGATATGTTGAAAGAGGAAGGACACTCTCCGCTCACCGACGATCCGAAATCAATTTCGAAGTGAAAAATAAATCATGTAAAGGAAGTGTAGAGTGTAGAGCTCCCGCGGCGGGCGACGTCGCACGGGGCGAGGGGCGAGGGCGGGTCGGGGCGTCGGGGCGGCCGCAGCATCCGGGCCGCGCCGCGCCCGGGGCGCCGCCCGCGCCCGGCACCCGGCGCCGTTCGCCCGCGCGCCGGGAGCGCGAAGTGTCGGGCTAGCTGGAGGCGGTGACGGTTTACTGTTTCGTGTAGAGGTAGATAGCGACGATGAGACCGTAGAGACCCAACACCTCGGCGAAGATGAGGATGAGGATCATTCCGACGAATAATCGCGGCTGCTGGGCGGTGCCGCGGACGCCGGCGTCGCCAACGATGCCTATGGCGAACCCTGCGGCGAGACCGGAGAAGCCCACCGCCAGCCCCGCGCCCAGGTGGATGAACCCTCTGCAACGTAACACCCAACACTGTTTTAAGACTGCATTCTGTGATTGGTCCTCCGTTGTCAACAAAGTAGACAATGAAAGGGTTACAATACCCGAAAAGATATTTGAGCTTATTCTTTATTATATTATATTATCGCAGAGACTTTCAGTGTTGTCTAACACGATGAAACCAAAATCTATGTGGACGATTTGTGCCGTATTTTTTTCACTTTGAATTTTCCTGGGGCTAACCCGGCGTAAGATGTGAGAAAATATGCAAGGGAATTCGATCAATTCTACGCCAATCAGAAGTGGATGCCAAATATTCTTGCCGAGTAAGAGCGCAGGAGGTATGACACAAATAAATAGAATGAAATGTCAAAGTCAATAGCAATCAAATAACCCATATCCATTGAAGTTATTAAATTCACAATCTTTGAGATATTCTATTATGCAATGACATTCTAAGGTTTGAATGACATGTGATAGACTTTATCTCGGTTATCTCTACTTCACAAGAATAGATGGTTGCTTGAGATACTAGGGCCAATAGAAAATTATAGTTAAAAAATCCAAATACTTCCTACTGTCTGCCAAGTGTACATTTTTAATCACGAGTTGTGAGGGATTGATTTCATTTAAATATTATGTGTCAGATAAATTATGATTATAAATAAATAGGCAAAATACAACAATTTCCAAAATTATAACTTTTCAGTACTGTATTTTGTTTTTTCTTACTGACTTCAGGTAGTCAAATTACAATAAGTTAATTCACAAATTCAACCATGGGAATGAGTCAACAAATAACCCTATATAAAGATAGAATAATACACTTGCATTCACCATGCCAGAAGTTGTGGAATTTTCATGTCTAAACAAGAAAAAAGTACTTTTCTTTTGAATGCCTATTTGTACAGCTGCATGATTCCTGTTGATCACCGGCCTTACTGCGTAAATCCAACAAGTGTCTTACGTGAATTTAGTGCAAAGAGATTCAATTTTAGGAATGGAGTCTGGCTTGCCTTACTAATAAACATTTATACCATCGCTATGACTCTGTTATTTCTAGCTGTCCGGCTCTTCTAGCTATCATACCGGAGTAATAGCGGTGGTACAAATGTTTATTACTAAGGCAGTGTATGCATAAGCTGTCATCTACGGTGTAATGATGTTCACTAGACCCTCGGAGCTACAAACACACTTCACATCAAGGATTGTAAGGTATGGATTAATGATTACTAGATAATGCAAGAAAGGGTAAAAAATGTTTACCTGAAGAGGGTGTAGGTGGCGGGCGACTCTAGCGAGCCGGCGATGAGCACGGCCACCACCAAGCCGTAGATGGCAATGATACCCGCCATGACCACGGGAATGATGGACTTCATGATGAGCTCGGGCCGCATCACCGACATGGCGGCGATACCCGTGCCCGACTTGGCGGTGCCATACGCCGCGCCCAGGGCTGCAATCACACCAGACACTCATAGTCAACACTCCAGTAACATTACACCTGGGAAGTTCAATGTTAAGAACAAGCCTCATGTCTGCAATACTGAGCAAAAGGATACTTCCTTGAGTCAATAGTACCTAGTTTAAGAGGCAAATAAAGAGTGGATTCGTAAGCTTCCAGAAATGATACTCCCCATACATAAACAATGTACACAAATGTAAGTTTGGAAATTGTTAAGTAAAATGGAACCATAGTCAAACAGCAAAGATTAATTCTCAACGAAAACATTTTTTGTGCTGCAGTCTGACTCAGTTAATCATTTCAAAAGCTATAATGGGCAATGTAAGAGCATTCAAATCATAGTTTCACAAATCTAGCACTCCAATATCGCCTATATTGCTGAAATTACTCAATATTTCATGTTACTTTAATGTAATAAGGGGACCCCAGGTAACCACTATAATTTTACCCATTTGGTGGCTGAACACTGTACTGGGTAAATTTTTGTGCTAAATTAATTGATGCAATACATATTGTATCACTCAGGATTGTACTAAGAATGTAATTACAGTCACCGTAGGTAAACATCTTATTGCAGGATGACTGATTGAGCCATATACCTGACTTATTGTGTTAGTTTCACACATGCCAACAAAGATGCAGTGTGCGATATAAATGTATAACTGAATGTATTTATCCTGTCAAATACAAAATCACATGACCAGTTCACAAGTTGTGACTCATTACGTACAATGCATTATCTCCTACTGAATATTAGTATGTGCAAATAAGTTGATATACAAGCTGCCAACATTTAATTGAGATTACTGCTCACCGGCATACCCTGATAAGAAAGAGTGTTGCTTTCATAGCCTTGAAAATTCAAGCATTTGTATCTGCTCATGGATCAGCTGTCAACTGGTCACATGACAATGTCATGTGACTAAAAATAAGTGTCCTTCTAGGTTTTGCAGTTAACAATGAAAGCAATTTACCAAAATTACAATCCTCTGAATACATTTTTATGGTTTACCTATGTCTGGAATGACAATACTGGTTCACTAAGCATGTACAAATAAATTGGTTATGGATTATGAACGAAATTAACTGTCTATGAGTGACAATGTTTCCAGTAATGCTGCATGTAATCACATCATCGAATATGTGTGTGTATGAGGCAACAGGATTTTCTAGAAACATTGAAACTTTTCATCTGGACAATGTGACAACAGCATACTGCAGTTAAATAGATTACATCGCTGCACGGCACCTGCCGAGGCATACTCGGCGATCCATCTGCGAGCAGACATATTTTTCTGGCATCTGTCACATGACTCATGGCCGCGAGCAGCAGACAGATATTTTTTTTGCATTATTTGAGAAATCCGGGCGCGTCTGTCGCCACGAGTAGACTCAGACCAGTCTAGAGAAGCACGCCCCCGCCCGCGTCATCCCGTCACCACCGCCCGTGTCAGCGCGCACACACACGCTCACAAACGAGACTAAAATTAGGCCGCCTAAAATAAAGGCGACTGGTCTGGAGCACGAAATGAATCAATCTGTTAGCTTCAATTGGGAGCGTATGGGACAGTTTAGATGGCACAATGCAGGGATCGATACTTTACACACGACGGCCATGAGTTTTTCCAAAGCGAAAGACAATAGCTAGGTAAGAAAGAGAACGTACCGCTGAATATGATTGCGGAAGCCGCTCCCATCACTCCGAAGAAGGGCCCGTAGATAGGGTTCGTTGCTGCTACCGCCGACATGTTGCTTTTGTTTTTGGGGCTGGTGGTGAGTGACTCTTGACTTTTCGCACGCGCGCACTCCTCCGAACTACTGCAGCGGCGACAAATATGGCCTACCTACACCACGAACAGCTCCGGGTCATATGACGACGTACGTCCCTGTGCTGCTGCCGCCGGACCCAGTTCTCATTGGTGGCGGCCAAGTATTTCCGGTGGCTTTATCCAATCACGTAGAGCGCAAACGTGACGTGTAGTGGCTGAGGCTCGCTGGCCAGCGATTTCGGCATACGCATGCGCCGCTCGATAATTTATCATACTTCTTAAAAATTAAATCTGTAAATAACTTATGAATATTTAATAAAAGTAGTTCATAATCATAAAAAAATTTTTATTACCTCAATTAAATACAATTAAAAGACTGAAGCATGAATTCAATATTAATAGAGTAAAAAATTTGCGGGAATATTTAAAGTTGTTAGTTTTGAGAAGATGGATCTCTCCGCTCAATGCGTTTCAAATCAGTATTGACTGTAGTATAGAACAAAGCAATTAAATTAATTTTTACTTAATTGTGGCACAGGCACTTCGTTCTCATTTTAGTATTGTAATGTTTCGGTAATTTGGCTGGATTCACATAATTTGATTCTAATTCTAATATTCCCGCTAAAATGTTCCTAAAGCTGCGTTCGCTGCATGAATAGGATAATTTCAGCGGGTCTACTATACTTGGGAACGAACACGACATTAAGTGTTTGCGAAATGATTCAAGACACGATACACGGAAGAAGATATTTGTTTTTTAATTGAAATATTTGAAGAATTACATTTTGTGGAGACATGAAACAAATACTTTCAGAGGGCTTACTTAGGAAGCGAACACGAGAAGTTCTCGCGTGAAAAGCTCTTAACTCTTAATACGACCGTATTATTCGTATGAGGAAAGATGAGAGATGAAATTTGATTGTTAACAGAAAACCGTACATACGTAAGCTAATTTTACTACTTTCATATATGGGCAGGAATACCTCGACACTATAAAAATAGCTGTGTAAGTATTCTACAGTCGCTAATCCAGGTCCTTAATGCCTCCTCCAAATCCAGTAAGAGATTAATTGCAAGAGCGTATCGCGTATATCAGCAGAATTAGTGAGAAGTTGATCAGCCACCCAACTGTGATCACTCTGTTCTGGTCTCTTGCTTAATCAGTACAATCGAAGTTTTACCGGTCCTCGGTGGTTTTCCGTAAACCGTCGGACGGTTTATTTTAGTTTTCGAGACCTGGATGATGGCGGTTCTATTCCGCCATTCACTCTTGGGTGCGAATAATCTATCACGAAGATACGAACCCTCCAGTATGCGGTGTAAGCCTTTGCCCTAGATTCCAGATAGACGAGTAGCCCCGGTGGTATCCTTGCGGAGATGTTGAAGATGTGTGCTCTAGAATTATCTCCTGTCCGTGAGGGTAGGCGAAATACAGCCTTAACCGCCTCTCTTATTCCACTGTATGTGCCTGCAGGTTGGAAATCGGCCAACATTCAGACCGTCCTTAAAAAAAGCGATCCATCAGACCCGGCCAACCATCTTCTCGGTGCAGTGATAGAGCACATCATTAACATTCAGTGGTTGAGGCATCTAGAGACCAATTAATTCTTTAGCGATCACCAATACGGCTTTCGTCTGAATCGATCCACTTGATATCTCCTAGTTCACGTCTCACATTTGATGGGCGACGCGCTTGAAAATCATGGTGAAGTTATGGCTATAGGTCCTTAGATGTATAGGCCTGGATATTGTGATGAGCACGGCACTAGATTCCAAGGTGCCATCATAGATTAAGAAGGTATAAAGTTATTCTATGCTGCCATCGTACGGTATTATACGGTTACTTTGGTATAAAATACCTACAGTATTCTCAAGATGAAACCGCGGTGACAGCTACACTTCCAGTATTTGATTTTTAAAGTTATAAAGAAGCATATATAAAAACTCACCTGGACACCAAAAACGCACGGGCATAACACCTGGGCACAGTGTTTCCCATTACAGGTCCCTAAGCATCACTCTGCTGCCTTTAGAGGTAGTTTCAAATACGCTGCTACTAAATGCTGAAACAATATCCCACCTCCGATCAGGGCAACAACGGGTCTTCCAGTATTTCGACATGCGTGCTTGAGGCTGCCCCTGGGGCAGCAGAGAGATGCGGCAATCTAAATAACTTTATAGTTATGAATATTAACACTAGAAAAAAATATTACAATAATATGATTCCAGTTCTATGCAAACTCACAATCATCCATTAATTCTTACGTTAGCATACCGAACACGTACACACAAAACCTATATACATACACATTCACACTCTTAATAGTACGATATGATAGGTACAAATTTTCAAGCGCAGCACCAGTGCAACCTTAAAGTTTACTTTTTTTTAGTGTTATCGCAGCAGTCCTCACTCACGTACGAGATGAGCAGGGCGACGCCTCACAATTTAATATATTACAAATTTGACTGAAACTGAAAACCAGCACCTTGGAATCAGCTGAACTCGGGTGGTACTGGCCGCTTAGGAATTATGCTGAGCTACCACCTTTTGGTTTACAAATACCTCATTAGGATTAAATAAAGTTATGCTATTTTCTTTGTGACGTGATTTGGTCTACATGTTTATCGAAGTGGTATTTATTATCAAATATAACACCCAATCCTCGCATGCCGTTTACCTTTTCTAGTATATGTCCACCAATTGAGTAAGTGTGATCAACAGTAAACATGTTTTTAGTGAATGAAATTTGTTTGCACTTTTCGTGGCTGAGAAACATTTTATTGTCAACGCAATAACCTGAGAATCGGTCCAAGTTCTTCCTGCACCAGAGTACAGTCAGTCTTGTTTTTAATTATTATATAAATTTTGTGGTCTCGACAAAAAGAAGAATTAAATAATAATTAAAACATTTAACGAAATAATATATGAAAATAATTAATAAAAGAGGTCCCTGTATAGAGCCCTGAGGAACACCAGAACTTATTCTAACTGTGCAGGATGAATGTCCCTTGATAACTACTGATTGGCAACGTTAAATACGAAACTAACCACCTCAGTAGGTTTTCCTTTGTTCCATTGAACGATAATTTTCTTTGGAGAATAAATGGTCAACTTGGTCGCAAGCTTTTCGAAAGTCGGTATATATGGTGTCTACTTTAAACCTTTTATCCATACTTTCGAAAAGACAGTTAGTAAAAAGGACAAGATTAGTTACTGTTGATCTATTTTTAACGAACCCATGTTGCTGCTGCATAATATTATTTTCTAAAGAAGTGAACGGTCGTGTCACAGAACAATTAGGGTGTACGCGTACAATGTTGCATTCTCCGAAATATACGCATTTCGGAACACAGTGCCCACAGAACATATAATATCCTATGACAGTGCCTTCGTGTCTGTCACTCATTCTGTCAGTTGAAATAAAGCCATTTTTTCCTCTTCGACTCGATCGCAACCGGCATATAAGTTTTGTAGTGCATAATTGTCTAGCACAATTTTCCGGTGATTACTGCTTACAAATATTTTGCTACTATTTATTCGCATTTCTGCCAGAGGCATCAACAGGAGCCATTTTCATACAAATTTTGTTGTTCGTTGAATTCATCTTTGTGTACCCAGGGGAAAACTGTTTCTCTTGCTACGATGTTCAAGCTGAAGCTGAGTGCACTGGGACATCCTAGTCCCGATTCTTTCAACTACGAAGGTATGTGTACATATTATAACCTGTCATCATTTAGGTCGTGTACATATAATGCTATTATAGCATGCTATTCTTTTTTTTACATTATGCGACTCAATAGCATTCTATGAAATATCAGTATTGTCTGTGGGATACTCAGAGCCGGGCTTTCCTTAAGGCCGACTAGGTCTAGGCCTAGGGCAGCCAAAAACATATGCCTACTATAAATAAATGATACTAATGTCTAATTATGACTAGGTAACGCAATGATACATCCTCTAGCAGGATTAAAGCCTAATATTACGGGTGAATCGTAACTCGCCCAAGCTTGGCTGCGTTTGAGTGTGGTGGCGAGTGAAGGACATTTTTTTTGGCGAAGTACGTGCCTTTTGATGACTTTTAAAAATGTCTGCCAAAGAACTTTCCATTGCTCAGGAATGCAAATATTTTTGGAAATTCTTTAGATTAGTACATCGCGATTAAAAATATAAAAAAAAATAATACCTACTAAAGGCCTCAAAATACGTTATTCTTAATCAAAATTGGGGTCCGGAAATCGAAAAAAAGCATAAAAAAAAATCTCACAAACTTGAATTTTTGACGAAATTTTGCATTACAAACACTGAACAAACACGAATACTGCGTCCTTTTCGCACTAATGAAATCATTTAAAACTAGACGTGTCCATTTTCACCACTCTCTAAATGGTATAAATGTGACGACAGCATCCAAATCCCAACAAATGCAATGTCGGCCATTAGCATCAACAGTCAAAGTGTATACATACACATAGAACAGCGACGACCAGCGACAACATGCAGTTGCGCCAACATTTTTCCAAAATGGTATTGCCATGGACTAATTTATTTTTCCGTGGTTTACAAAAAAAATTACCAAAGGTTAATTTATAGAAGACACGTCGCTTCCGCTCCGTGTCTTCTATAAATTAACCTTAACCTAACTGGTCCATGTCGGGATGGCTCATGTCGGTTGCAAACGCTCAGGACGTCCTGTGCGAGCTTTCGTATCTGTGCTTCTTAAAAACATTCTAAACACGCACACCATCATTTTACCCTTAATTATGGGTAACGACGTGTTGGCAACATACGAGCAATTCTAATGCCAACTGATATAACTTAAAAATGGAAAGACAAGGTATGTTCGCGTCTCAATACGGAACTAAATGTATCGATGAGCACAAAGAAAATACTTTTAAAAAATTTTTTTCAAGGAAAATAGATATCTCCGGACCCAAATTTTTACATCAAAATGTTTATAAAAAACTACTCTACCATCCCTGATACCCAGATAGTTGGTAGAAAGGATGTACTAATTTAAAGAGCAGCCATATTTTTTAATGATAGTGCGATGGTGGGACTACTACTGCTGAAGAAGATTTCAGAATGATGTGAGCCGATGGTCTTCAAAGGTTTACCAAAATGTAGATATTGCACTCTGTATGTCTGTAGTTCTGAATGAAGATAATTTTTGGTTCCATGATGATTTAACAAGGAACGAAAATTACATCGAACGTTAAATTTATAGCTTTACGTAAAATGTTACTAAATAGGCGATTAAAAAATTCTCTCTCTCTTGGATACCATTCTGTAATTATTTTGGAGTCTGTGTCTTTAGTCCTCATTAAATGTGTCAGCCCGAGTGGGTGTGTCCTTTATTTTGATCTTATCTCTTTTTGATGTATTTTTAATCTGGTCACTTTTTAGGGTTCCGTACCCAAAGGGTATAAACGGAACCCTATTACTAAGACTCTGCTGTCCGTCACAGGGCTGTATCTCATGAACCGTAACAGGTAGGAAGCTGAAATTTTCACACATTATGTATTTATTTTGCCGCTATAACAACAAATAGGTAACATTATAAAATAATTTAAATGAAATGGGGCCCCATACAAAAAACGTGTTTATTTTTGTAAATCCTGTACGATGGTACGAAACCCTTCGTGTGCGAGTCCGACTCGCACTTGGCTGGTTTTTATATGCATATTAGCATGTAGCTAACAATATTAAAGCAAGCTCACTACAAATTTCGGCATTAGTAATGCGTGAGGCAGTCTTCCTAACGTGGAGTAAATAAAGCATTATACGAATAAGGGCTTATTTTTCAATAGTCAGATAAACAGCCAGATAACTATTCGACGGATTTATTTACGCATCTGCTTATCCATCCGATATACTAAGTCCATATGTTTATTAGTAAAATTATAATCAGATAATTGTGATAGAATAATGTTTATTAGTAAAATTATAATCAGATAATTGTGATAGAATATATAATTTTCCGGCAATGACTATCCGTCTTTGACCAACGTGAATTCGTACTATCAGTTCGATAAGTACTATCTGAGGATTGAAAAATCAGCCCTAAGGCAGAAAGTAATCCACTGTTTCCACTTCAGACGAAAAGGAATACCGGAGTGTGGTGCTATGGCTGGAGGACCAAAAGATCCGCCACTACAAGATCGAGGAACGTGAGGGGCTGCGAGGGTTGGAGTCTCCGGCGTGGGTAGCCGCGTATGAGGCCTACCAGCGAGACTTAGTCAGCCCCGTGCCACACACTGCGCCCCTGCCTGAACAGCTGAACTGGCTGCTCTCGTACGCAGTGCGGTTAGAGTACGCCGATAATGGTTAGTCCACGTAGAAGAAAAACATTTTTACCGACCCCGAGTCAATAGGACTACATTAGGCATGGGTGCTATGGATTACTGCTTCAGATTTTTTTTTTATTATTAGTGCTTGGTCCAGAAACATGATGAGATTCTGGAAAGCCCATCCAAAAACATATCCCAGGGTCGATCCGAGTTTAACTGCAAGGGTACTCTTCCTCGTCACACCTGCTGCGGAACGCCGGCATTATCTGATATTACTTTCTAATGTGGACTAGCCAATTAAAGCTTACTTAAATTGTTGTTTCAGCGGAGAAATACAAGAAAGCGAAACCGGACGCTCAGCCTAAACAGGCCGCACCAGACATTGTGTCCACCAACCCACTGGATAATATGGATTGTAAGTTACACTATAGACAAAGGACCGTAGGGGTAGACTGCTAACCTCATAAACGTTTAAAACTTAATAAATACTTCTTATTGTCGCTGGTACTACGACATTCTAACCAGCGCCATCTCCCGCCAGAATTAGTCACACCGTTATTAAACTAAGCTTGATTACTGAAATTTTTTTGACATTTTAACTACAAATTAAGTAATGTCATTGTTAATAAAAATTATCATTGATATTCATTGGTTTGAATTTAATGTATTCTCAAATGTAAATTGCATTGCCATCTGTTGACTTTTATTATCCTTTTTCCACACTTGTATGACGTTAGCTATCTATTCCTACTAAAATGTATCAGTTTCAGTCCCACAATGTGGCGTTTATTTCATGAACACACATTTTACATTTTTTTTATAGTATATTGTACGCGCGAAACCCGAAGGTTTGTCTGCGCGTGACAACCTGTTTTCGTGTGCTAGCATTTAAAACTTTTAGCATTTGAGACATTTTTTTTTATACACACCAATAAATTCACATACATGAACACAATAATATATATATATGTATTCACCCTTAATCAGTATTACAAAATTTCAGTTACATTAAAATATTACAATCCATTTATCAACAATTCTTTTATTTCCATTTTTAATTTTGATATTGACAAATCTTTTTTTTTCAAGCCTGGGTTCAAAGAGTTAAATAATCTAGGAACTACATAATTGAGAGTTCTTTTGCCGAAGTAGTTTAAAGTGGTCGGAATTTGAAGCTGAAGGTCAAGTTTGAGTCTTGTCGGGTAGTCATGTGAAATAGGTATCTTACGAGATTCATCAGCATAATTGCACAATATAATTTTTTGGGCACACATTGCTTTGGCTGGTAACACTTTGAAATACTTGAACAGGTGTTCAAGTATGGGTATACATAATAATTGCAGATTTTTGTAGAAAGTAGAAAAACATTTGTGCCCATTTTTTATTGTTCAGCACTGCTATACATATTTTTTATGTTGGGACAATCTGAGAGTAGCGTTCGGCAAGCTGCTTGTGGTGTTAGCCTAGCAACGCATTTTCCTAAAACGCCGCATATGCAGTGCCATAAGGACTTATTGAATCTGAAGTATTTGTGACATATGTTGTTCTGGCACTAGCTTGATGAAGATTAAAGTAGCAGGTATTTTTTGTATGTTGTATTAAATGTAAACTACTATTTCTCGCTGGTCAAAGAGCTTGCACTCAAAATTAAACCCCAAGGGTATTTGGAATTACTAGAATTATCCATCTTCTTCTATACAATTAGACTATAAACGTTTTGTGCTTAGCACCAACTTGAGAACGGCTGAACCAACCTAAGCTAGTAGCTAAAAAAAACAAGGGTATTATAATATTAAATTTGCAAAAATGGTAAAAAATCATTTATAAAACTGTTTGTAGTATCACTACATAGTATAAAACAAAGTCGCTTTCTCTGTCCCTATATCACTATATCCCTATGTACGCTTAAATCTTTAAAACTACGCAACGGATTTTGATGCGGTTTTTTTTAATAGATAGAGTGATTCAAGAGGAAGGTTTATATGTATAATAACATCCATTAAATATTGAAGAAATACTGTTATTTTTGAGGTTTCCAATGTGATGTCGTAAAAAAATTTTTTTTTTCCGCTTACATTGCAAACGCAGGCTGAACCCTACGAGATTTATCAAAATAATATACTAAGTATTGTATACATTGAAAAGGTCTACAGAAAACTTCGCGATGGTATATATCTATCTCTTATGGATATCCATTTTTTAACATTTTTATCTCATTTACTTTTTACGACGAATAATGGCTAATTTTCGAAGCGATTTTAACCAATACAGCATTAATCCTTATCCAATTAAATACCTTAAATACATTGTTGATTTAATATAGATCTATACGGCCCTTTACAGCATACGATTTAAATGAATATTTTCAAAGATATTATAGATTTAAAAATTGCGGGATGTAGTGTTGCGGCGGTACCGGCCGGCCGGGGCGGCGGAAGCATGCCTCCGAGGCCGCGGTTCTCCCTATAGCACTTTGAATTTATTATTTCTCTAATATCTAATATTCATGTAATAATAATATCTAAGTTTTTTTTTATTTAAAATATCTCAATGTAGGAACTCTACGTAAAAATGGTTTATTTGTGTATCATTGTGTCAAAATAATATTTTTTTAAATGACATTATGGCCGTGCAAAGCCGGGACGGGCTGCTAGTAAAAATATAATTGATATGCTCTAGCACCTACAAGCTTATGTATACCGTTATGAACAACTTAACAAAATATGTTTTTTACTATTTTTCGATTTCATTTTACATGATTATCCAAATAGCTTGTTGAAGCTGAATACATAATTTGTTTTGCAGTTTCAAGTGAACAGTTCAAGGCAGGCGTAGATAAGGTGTCGACGCTGGCGGCGATCGGGCCCCATGCGGACCCGCGGGTGCGTCTCGCCGCGCTAGCAACTGTGCTGCAGTCCGGCCCCCACCCCCAGCCGCCGAGCCAGGAGACCACCCTCGTCCAGAACCCGAGCGATGTGCTCAAACTGCTGTTCCTGCAGGATCTGAGAGACTTGCAGACCAAGATCAATGTTGCATTGGTGTCCGTTCAAAATGTCACAGCTAACCCTAAAACGGACACGAGCTTAGGGCAAGTTGGAAGATAATTTTGCAGTGCAGTTGTTACATCTTGCGAAGTTCCGTGAGTTTTGATTGTAGTGGTAAACTTTTGCAACCTGTGTGCCTACTAAATATGTCGCTACCACATGCATATTGGGTGCATGTAAAACCAAATCTTCATTCAAGAGTCGTGGGACTTCGTAAAACAGGTGTAACTATAATAGAGCCTCGATTATCAATGTTCAACACTAATAAAAATGTGTGAACATAGTGAACATCAATCTACTGCCTCACTACTATGTTTGTAAAAAAACAGTGTATTTAATAATCCAAGCACAAATTCTGACACATGTTCTAATTTTAAAACAATTTAAATTCTGCAGTTTAAGGGCGCGATAAGAGCCGACTGCAAAGACAGTTTGATAACAATGTAAGTAAAACATCATTTTAATTACATTTGAAAATAACCACAACGCATTTCAATGATCAAAACAGTAAATATCTAGATTTATTGCATAGCTATGATTTAAAGATGAATCTGTAAGTCTCTGGTGCTTAGTGTTCTCAAATTACACGAATATTCATAAACTGTCATAAAAAAAGTTTGAACACAGAATGTGACAATCCTATATTTACCGTTATAGGTGTCAAATATATCTAGACCATCAATGCAACTTTCATCTTTTTGAAATTCTCAATAAGTAGTAGTTATTTTAAAAAAAATTAAAATATGGTTTCACTTGCGGCCAACTGAATGTAATCAGGTGTTATCACGCCCTTGAGCGCATCCTGAATTTAAAGCAAATCAAGCATGTTTTGTACACATTGTGTACCATTTTGATTTAGCAATCCAGATTGGAAAAACAGGATGCTAACTTGCATACAGGCAAGCAATCATGTTAATATATGGTATAACTTCTAAAAAAATATTTGCAAAGTAACCACAAACATAGATTATTGAGGATCTTTATGTTTTTGTGTGTATTAAGATAAATAAATGTATTCAGCTAATTAATTTACTAGATGTACGGTCTATTTGCGTGTTTTATTTGGTCTGTAATTGTCAAAGCTGTGATATAATTTGACTACAATTTCCCTATCAATGAGACACAAAACTTGCCACCTTCCCAATAATTGGGAAAGGTAAGTGGTATAACCCACTTCCATTCCTTTATTTGAGGCTCCCTCTCACTAGTGGGTAGTTTAACAACTGCATAATCATTGCTTCTCAGCCTGAGATAAATAGTCGTAACAGAAACTAAGACTAACGAAAAGTAGTACATTGTGACGTCACTTTGACACATTTTGCATGGACGAAATCTCAAAGTAATGCAAAGTGACATCACAAAGTACTACTTTTCGTTAGTCTTGGTTTTTGTAACGACTATTTATCTCAGCCTCAGTGTTTTTGGAATATGCCAAATTTACAGTCTAAATACGATCTTGAATAGTGTTTGGTTGTGTTGCCCACCACTGTTTAAAGATTGCCCCACCACGGGCAAAGTAAGGGAGTGAGCCCAGCTAGGGATGAGTGAAGTGGCCAACAGCCAATTGTAGATAGCGTTGATACTGGTGGAGTCCGACTTGGACTCTGGGGATCTAGTAGATGCAGAGAAGTCGGTGGATGTTCCAGCCGACAATACTGATATGGAAAAGTTAATGACAAAAGAGCCTTTTAGAAATGCATTCTTTGTGCATTGGCAAAGGCACAATTTTGCATGGCGACTGCCATTAAAATAGCGTAATCATCTTCCAGGCCCTACCATTAAAAGTTGTCAGATTTTAATCTTTTTTTTATCACTTGAGAAAGCATCATTCTATGTCTGAATGTTTATTTTTGTAAATATCTGTAATATTCAGTAAAATAAAAATTAAGGTAAAAAAAAATACAACTTTTTCCAATATTTGCAAATCAAAAAAAATGAAAACATGCAGACAGAATTAAATTAAAATTACTGTTCATGGAAAGGATTTATCAAAGTTTAAATTTGAATGCCCACAAGGAATGCTATAAAACTGTCAAAAGATACAAGAAACATTGATAATCACACACACATACTGGCGAAGTCCTTAGCAGCATCTTTAAAAGGAAGGCTTAAGGTGGCCCAACCCGGCGGGCCTAACTCATTCGTGGGCACAATACAAAACCATGCTGTTGCGCTCTGGGACCTTCTCTGTTTCAAATAATAAGACAGGCTCCGTGATGAGGAAGATGCAACATGTCCACAAAAAAGACAATGTGCATAGCGTATGATTTGGTAAGATTTACGAAAATTTTAATTTCAAAACGATTTATAGCTAAAAGTCAATAGAAAATAGATTATAAATCTTGATTAAATAAGCTATGTCTGATGACTGATCATTTTAAGATGTTCTTACTTTATCATTGCGTAATCCACCTTCAAAGTTATTGTATAAAATGCGCGA